>OZ022563.1:44502920-54298920 GCA_963991005.1 Barypeithes pellucidus | reverse complement strand
CCGAACAAACCCGAACAAACCCGAACAAACCCGAACAAACCCGAACAAACCCGAACAAACCCGAACAAACCGAACAAACCCGAACAAACCCGAACAAACCCGAACAAACCCGAACAAACCCGAACAAACCCGAACAAACCCGAACAAACCCGAACAAACCCGAACAAACCCGAACAAACCCGAACAAACCCGAACAAACCCGAACAAACCCGAACAAACCGAACAAACCCGAACAAACCCGAACAAACCCGAACAAACCCGAACAAACCCGAACAAACCCGAACAAACCCGAACAAACCCGAACAAACCCGAACAAACCCGAACAAACCCGAACAAACCCGAACAAACCCGAACAAACCCGAACAAACCCGAACAAACCCGAACAAACCCGAACAAACCCGAACAAACCCGAACAAACCCGAACAAACCCGAACAAACCCGAACAAACCGACAACCCGAACAAACCCGAACAAACCCGAACAAACCCGAACAAACCGAACAAACCCGAACAAACCCGAACAAACCCGAACAAACCCGAACAAACCCGAACCAAACCCGAACAAACCCGAACAAACCCGAACAAACCCGAACAAACCCGAACAAACCCGAACAAACCCGAACAAACCCGAACAAACCCGAACAAACCCGAACAAACCCGAACAAACCCGAACAAACCCGAACAAACCCGAACAAACCCGAACAAACCCGAACAAACCCGAACAAACCCGAACAAACCCGAACAAACCCGAACAAACCCGAACAAACCCGAACAAACCCGAACAAACCCGAACAAACCCGAACAAACCCGAACAAACCCGAACAAACCCGACAAACCCGAACAAACCCGAACAAACCCGAACAAACCCGAACAAACCCGAACAAACCCGAACAAACCCGAACAAACCCGAACAAACCCGAACAAACCCGAACAAACCCGAACAAACCCGAACAAACCCGAACAAACCCGAACAAACCCGAACAAACCCGAACAAACCCGAACAAACCCGAACAACCCGAACAAACCCGAACAAACCCGAACAAACCCGAACAAACCCGAACAAACCCGAACAAACCCGAACAAACCCGAACAAACCCGAACAAACCCGAACAAACCCGAACAAACCCGAACAAACCGAACAAACCCGAACAAACCCGAACAAACCCGAACAAACCCGAACAAACCCGAACAAACCCGAACAAACCCGAACAAACCCGAACAAACCCGAACAAACCCGAACAAACCCGAACAAACCCGAACAAACCCGAACAAACCCGAACAAACCCGAACAAACCCGAACAAACCCGAACAAACCCGAACAAACCCGAACAAACCCGAACAAACCCGAACAAACCCGAACAAACCCGAACAAACCCGAACAAACCCGAACAAACCCGAACAAACCCGAACAAACCCGAACAAACCCGAACAAACCCGAACAAACCCGAACAAACCCGAACAAACCCGAACAAACCCGAACAAACCCGAACAAACCCGAACAAACCCGAACAAACCCGAACAAACCCGAACAAACCCGAACAAACCCGAACAAACCCGAACAAACCCGAACAAACCCGACAAACCCGACAAACCCGACAAACCCGAACAAACCCGAACAAACCCGAACAAACCCGACAAACCCGAACAAACCCGAACAAACCCGAACAAACCCGAACAAACCCGAACAAACCCGAACAAACCCAAACCCGAACAAACCCGACAAACCCGACAAACCCGACAAACCCGAACAAACCCGAACAAACCCGAACAAACCCGAACAAACCCGAACAAACCCGAACAAACCCGAACAAACCCGAACAAACCCGAACAAACCCGAACAAACCCGAACAAACCCGAACAAACCCGAACAAACCCGAACAAACCCGAACAAACCCGAACAAACCCGAACAAACCCGAACAAACCCGAACAAACCCGAACAAACCCGAACAAACCCGAACAAACCCGAACAAACCCGAACAAACCCGAACAAACCCGAACAAACCCGAACAAACCCGAACAAACCCGAACAAACCCGACAAACCCGAACAAACCCGAACAAACCCGAACAAACCCGAACAAACCCGAACAAACCCGAACAAACCCGAACAAACCCGAACAAACCCGACAAACCCGAACAAACCCGAACAAACCCGACAAACCCGAACAAACCCGAACAAACCCGAACAAACCCGAACAAACCCGACAAACCCGACAAACCCGAACAAACCCGAACAAACCCGAACAAACCCGAACAAACCCGAACAAACCCGAACAAACCCGAACAAACCCGAACAAACCCGAACAAACCCGAACAAACCCGAACAAACCCGAACAAACCCGAACAAACCCAACAAACCCGACAAACCCGACAAACCCGAACAAACCCGAACAAACCCGAACAAACCCGAACAAACCCGAACAAACCCGAACAAACCCGAACAAACCCGAACAAACCCGACAAACCCGACAAACCCGAACAAACCCGAACAAACCCGAACAAACCCGAACAAACCCGAACAAACCCGAACAAACCCGACAAACCCGACAAACCCGAACAAACCCGACAAACCCGAACAAACCCGAACAAACCCGAACAAACCCGACAAACCCGACAAACCCGACAAACCCGACAAACCCGACAAACCCGACAAACCCGACAAACCCGACAAACCCGACAAACCCGACAAACCCGACAAACCCGACAAACCCGAACAAACCCGACAAACCCGAACAAACCCGAACAAACCCGAACAAACCCGAACAAACCCGAACAAACCCGACAAACCCGACAAACCCGAACAAACCCGAACAAACCCGAACAAACCCGACAAACCCGACAAACCCGACAAACCCGACAAACCCGAACAAACCCGAACAAACCCGACAAACCCGAACAAACCCGACAAACCCGACAAACCCGACAAACCCGAACAAACCCGAACAAACCCGAACAAACCCGACAAACCCGAACAAACCCGAACAAACCCGAACAAACCCGACAAACCCGACAAACCCGAACAAACCCGACAAACCCGAACAAACCCGAACAAACCCGACAAACCCGAACAAACCCGACAAACCCGACAAACCCGACAAACCCGACAAACCCGACAAACCCGACAAACCCGACAAACCCGACAAACCCGACAAACCCGACAAACCCGACAAACCCGAACAAACCCGACAAACCCGAACAAACCCGAACAAACCCGACAAACCCGAACAAACCCGAACAAACCCGAACAAACCCGAACAAACCCGACAAACCCGACAAACCCGAACAAACCCGACTAACCCGAACAAACCCGACAAACCCAACAAACCCGAACAAACCCAAACTCGATGGGTCTAGCATCAATATTAAGGAAGTTATAGAACAAACCCGAACAAACCCGACAAAAATTTTATGATTTTATCGTATTGTACTCGTCGCGCTCTTTCAAATGAGCCCAAACTCGATGGGTCTAGCATCATTATTAAGGAAGTTATAGAACAAACCCGAACAAACCCGACAAAAATTTTATGATTTTATCGTATTGTACTCGTCGCGCTCTTTCAAATGAGCCCAAACTCGATGGGTATAGCATCAATATTAAGGAAGTTATAGAACAAACCCGAACAAACCCGACAAAAATTTTATGATTTTATCGTATTGTTCTCGTCGCGCTCTTTCAAATGAGCCCAAACTCGATGGGTATAGCATCAATATTAAGGAAGTTATAGAACAAACCCGACAAAAATTTTATGATTTTATCGTATTGTACTCGTCGCGCTCTTTCAAATGAGCCCAAACTCGATGGGTCTAGCATCAATATTAAGGAAGTTATAGAACAAACCCGACAAAAATTTTATGATTTTATCGTATTGTATTTGTCGGGTTTGTTCGGGTTTGTTCTATAACTTCCTTAATATTGATGTTAGACCCATCGAGTTTGGGCTCATTTGAAAGAGCGCGACGAGTACAATACGATAAAATCATAAAAATTTTGTCGAGCCGTAACTTCCTTAATATTGATGCTAGACCCATCGAGTTTGGGCTCATTTGAAAGAGCGCGACGAGTACAATACGATAAAATCATAAAATTTTTGTCGAGCTATAACTTCCTTAATATTGATGCTAGACCCATCGAGTTTGTGCTCATTTGAAAGAGCGCGACGAGTACAATACGATAAAATCATAAAATTTTTGTCGGGTTTGTTCGGGTTTGTTCTATAACTTCCTTAATATTGATGCTAGACCCATCGAGTTTGGGCTCATTTGAAAGAGCGCGACGAGTACAATACGATAAAAGCGAACTTCTGTCTAAACCGAAACCATGGCATATGCTATCAATCAAAGGACGGGAACCGTTCATCAGAATGCAACTATGGTTACAGGACGCTCATAATATCGATCGGTAAGCACTTTTCGGTACATATTAGAAAATCGATGAGACTGTTCGAGGGGGATAAATCACTGCTCTTTACTCTGCTCGCCGCCACTAAACATTTTTTTTATTATATTTCAGACTGCAAGCTTTGAAGAACGAAAGACGCGAGGCCAATAAGCGTCGACGTAGTTCGGGTCCAGGTCACGACAATTCTAGTGACACTTCCAGCAACGACACCTCAGAATTTTATCACTCCAACAGTCCGGGACCTCAGGGTCCTCCCAACGCCAAAAAACAAAGAGTGCTATTCAGCGAGGAACAAAAGGAGGCGCTTAGACTGGCATTTGCTCTAGATCCGTACCCCAACGTGGCTACGATAGAGTTTCTAGCGCAGGAGTTGAGTCTAAGCAGCCGAACTATCACGAACTGGTATGTTTTCTGGCTGGTGCTGGTAATTGAAAGCACGCTGTAGGGGGCTATATCTCACAAACGCTTATTAAATATTTATAAATATTGAAATATTGCGCGGTATGTTGTTTTCGGTGTTGTTGAGGGAAACCACTTCTGGCCTCTGTCTAAGCATAAAAAACCTCAAAAAATATAAATATAACTCACATAAGTCGATTTATTTTTAAAATCGGCAATATTTTACAATATCTATTTATTCTTGTCCAGGTTCCACAATCACCGCATGAGACTTAAGCAACAAGTTCCACACGGCATGCCCTCCGACTTACCTCCGAGAGACCAAAACACTTCTCAGCAACCATTCGATCCAGTGCAATTTAGACTCTTATTGAACCAACGACTTATGGAACTGAGCAAAGAAAGAATGGGGTTGTCGGGTGTTCCCCTACCCTACCCACCCTACTTAGCTGCTAATACCAGTTTAGCGGCGCTGATATCGCGGGGACTTTTACCCACAGGTACAGAGTTTGGTTTATACGAGGGTGAAGCAGAAAAGATTTCTCCCTAACAATGAATAGTGGACAGCAAAAATATTGCAAAACATTCATTAATTACATTTTGCTTCTTATTTTTTTTTTTAGGAGACTTAAACGATCTCGCAGCTCTCAACAACGCCGTCAAGGAGCAAATGAGTGGGCTTGATCTCAGTATGACGTCATTGAAACGTGAGCCGACGGAATTCGAGGACGACGACGACGAAGTCTCGAACGTCGGATCCGAAGACTCGAATATATCGGGAAGTATACAGGATGACGCGAAGATCGATGTTAGTAAAGAAGCCAATGTTTCTAGGTAAGTTGTATTTTTCCAAATTTACCTGTATATTTATCTAAAGAAGTACCTGTGCCAAGAAAATCTCCCGATGAAAGACATAATGAAACTCTAGCTCGTCATAATGAATTAAATGAATCATTTGAAAACTCAGATAAAATTCATAGTTTTCAAGACTTACTTTTAAACTATTTTAAAAAAATTAATATTTGTGAGTCTTGGACAGTAAAAGTAGAAGAAGATAGAAAAATTTATTTTTATATTCTAAATTTAACAGAGGACCTTATTAGCATTGTAAGTCAAATTTCAATTGATACAAATATGTTTGTTAAGGTATTTATAAATAATACAGAATTAACTTTTAAGAACTTAAATTGGATTTTACCTTTTAATTTGAAACTAACTAGATGGTCCCAACTAGAAAATTTATTAGTTAGATACAAAGATAAAATATCTATCGACAAATCATTCACTTTTTTAATAGAAAGGAGTGTATATTTTTTGAACGAAGCTTATAACAAACTGGTTTCAGAATCAGACATATTGCAGGAGGAGAATGATTCAGAAGACAATAATAATTTAAATTATATGTTACCAATTTTAATTAATCAAGTACAATTACTCATTTTGAAAAAAAAGCGACAAAAGCTGACACTACCCTGACAACAGGGTGTCTATGAAAGATTCTCCTCGATAACAAAAAAAAAAAACTTTGGGACAAAAGATACTGTTCATACATGTTATGATTTTAAATTCCATTCCATTTTAAACTTCCCACCAAACACCATTTGGCAACAGCGCATCGCTGCTCTGTATACGGCCTGTCTGAAGTCGGCAATGACAATACGATAAAATCATAAAATTTTTGTCGGGTTTGTTCTATAACTTCCTTAATATTGATGCTAGACCCATCGAGTTTGGGCTCATTTGAAAGAGCGCGACGAGTACAATACGATAAAATCATAAAATTTTTGTCGGGTTTGTTCGGGTTTGTTCTATAACTTCCTTAATATTGATGCTAGACCCATCGAGTTTGGGCTCATTTGAAAGAGCGCGACGAGTACAATACGATAAAATCATAAAATTTTTGTCGAGCTGTAACTTCCTTAATATTTTTTGTTTGGGCTCATTTGAAAGAGCGCGACGAGTACAATACGATAAAATCATAAAATTTTTGTCGAGCTATAACTTCCTTAATATTGATGCTAGACCCATCGAGGGCGCAATTACTATGATAATATAACTAAAAATTAATAGTAAAGATGGGGGAACATTATGACTATAACTATATATGATGCATATAGTATAAGTCCGGATCTCTTCATTTTTCTGTCAAACAGCGTCTTGTTTTCACCTAAACTCTACCTATACTTGTACTAACTTAACGTTTATCTATTCTCTTTTTATCTTAACGACATCATCCCATCAAAATTGACGAGAATGGATGGATTCTTTTCATGGGGATGCCTATCTTATGATTCACCTGAAGAAATATGAGGAAGCAAAACTACTAACAATTTGTGTTTCGATCTAGATGAAAGAGCCTTTTTCCGAATCTTTATCGCCACCACTGTCTCATATTATCAGTAAGAGGCGGTATGTATAATAGTTTTATTTTTAAATTGGACATCTTCTAAGGTTTCCGTGTGGTAAAAAAAGACACTAAATTAAATACAGAGAAAAATTTTAATTTAGAAATTTATAATGTTGATATGGTAGAATTATTTACAATGGTAAAAATCATCAATAAAAACAAGAAACATTGTATAAAAAAAATTTCTTCATAATTATAAAACAGCTTAACATAGGCAAGAGAAAATGTTTACCTTATTATTATTTCTTTTAATATAAATTGTATCAACAAAAGACAGTTTCTAAAATTACATGAAATGTTTAGGCCTTAACGAAAACAACCAAGACTGTATTTTCCTGTATCAGATTTAGACTACAAACAAGACTGTTTTATATTGAGTACACAAAATTAAAAACACTTTGTTTATCATTTGAATACGGCCAAAAAAATTTTAACAACCGAAAATAAGAGAAAAATCAAATACGCAACAACAGAACTTTGCCTCCTAAAAAAAGAAATACTATTCGCTAGAATTTCTACATGCATTTATTTAAAAATGTGCATTTTTATACATTTCTTTGCTAAATATTTTAAGTATGTCTCAATTAAGACAATTTTTACGTATTTGAGTTTTTTACAAATCATGTTGGTACATCTAGAACAATTTTAGATTTTTTGGAAGTATCGATCGGGAGCACACTTCAAAATTACAGAGTCCGTAGGCACAAAAGTACTGAATCTAATGATATTTGACGATAATAGTTTCCACGGGGGCTAATGATTAGTACTTAATAATTGCCGGCCTGCCATTCCTCTCAGTAGCGCAGCCAGAATTTTTTTCTGGGGCGGGGGAGGGCTTATTAAATTTGTGGTTTATATGATATTTATATATTATAATATTACATTTACTTAAAAATATCTATGACAAAGAACTTGGGGGTCTCGACCCCAAAATCCCCCCATGGCTACGCCACTGATTCATCTGTACATAGTAGTTGACGCCTCTATTCAGTAAGCCACCAAAAAGAAAAAAAGCAAACTTAATACAGTCCCCGACAAGTGAAGCGTGTGTTGGACGAATGAAGAGGACGCCTTGTCGAGGGAGTGTAGCAATATCCAAGGATTGTAAGCAGACCCTCTTCCTTCCAATCTGTGATGCGCGGAAAGAATGTTCGGCAACTTGTGATAGAAAGTGCTGAAAGAAACGATCTAAGCGACAGATGGAGTAAACCTCAAACTCAACAGTGCCCAAGAAATTAGAGATCAAATTGAGGAAATTAAATGTTTATTTGTCACTTGCTTGCCTAGGTTGACCGGGGGGAATTTGTCTTTAAATGTGAAAACATTTTAAAATCAAAAATACTCTTTTACGTAAATGCTAGGTTAGCTGTAATCTAAGAAGTGTACCACAAAGATAAAACAGATATCTAGGTACATAAATTTTAAAAGTAATACTAACAATATTGCACATATATTTTTTAAATAACATTTTCGTGCTATTTTTATTCATAATAAAAAAATATCAAAGAAAACTGAAAATATTGGAGTTATTTAGTGTTCTATTAACAGTAGGTATGCAGTAACAACATTTTAATAAATTCTTTTATGTGGGTGGATTGGAAGAATTGCATATTTATATATTTTTCGCAAAGTGTTGGTTGGGCATGCTTTGAGATCTAAAATGTTTAGGCTTTCACAATATTTATTTTTCCCATTTTTAGTAACATGCAAATAAATATTCTGAAGTAAATACTTTTTGGGTCTCAATTGTAAGCCAAAAACCACCTTCGTTAGAGTCACTTAAATATAACGATATGTTTAAGATGAAAAAGTATATAATATTTTATCATACAGTATTTGGAAATTAAAGCTATTTTTATTCAAGTTTTAAAAAATGAGATCTACAAAACCGATCGGAGAAAAATGAAGATCAGAACGGTAAGTTTGGATTACTGGCCTTTCGTATAAAACTATGGTTACAAATTTAAGAAATTATTCTATTTTGTATGCCCGTGGAAATTTTGCAATAAATATGATAAATATTTTGATACTTTTAGTTTATTTTCGTATAGACATTTTTTGGGAAGAAATATTGCAGAGATATGTATGTATGTATGTATGTATGTATGTTGTTGCCGCTAATTTTGTGAAGTTTAATGTTGAACAAAGTTATAGGGGTGAGCGTTTCTCCTGAAACAACCGGTACAGGGTGTCCCACTCCTAATAGAACGGTATGTGTGAATTGATTGTATTGAATTTTGGTGTGATTACGTATGACCGGCGTATTTTAGTTAACTCATTGGCGTACGGATTTATAGGGGTTTTAAAATAATAATTATAAGAGTATATTTTTTTCTGAAACTAATATCAGGAGTCGATTTGGCATCCCGCAAAACGACAAAATACAAAATTCCATTAAAGTGATACAACCAGTGGCGTGCATATACCAATTTTAATTTTTAATTCTTTTGGAAAATATTTACATTTAAATAAGGAACAAACTAATTACCAAAATTTCGGCGAAATGAGGTTTTTCCAAGAAACGCTGCAATTGAAATAAGCTGATTGTATATCGTAGAAGAATTTGGACACACTGTGTATAAAACTTTTAATATGTTGTCTATCAAAATAATCCGTAATTATTGCAAAATATCTGCCAACGTATGCGTAGACTAGAATATATTAAGAAATTTCAAAAATAAAATTTTCAAACCTATTTCAAATGTTTGGGACTTAAAATAGTGCTTAACACTTATTTTGATTGTGACATTTATTTACAAAACTTTGGGAAAACAGTAAAAAGGAGTTTTTACATCTAAAAAATAACTTATGATTTATTTTAGTACGTATGTAATTATAAATAACATCTTATTAGTTTTGTTTTGGGTACTCGTTGCAAAAAAAATGGTTAAACCAACCTTTTTATTAAAGCTTGGCTTAACTCACTTTGTTTTTATAATTGTAGTACCTCCAAAATTGCTACTTTTTGGCCTTCAGTTGTCTTTATGCAAAATTAACTCGAAAAGCACGAAAACTTTACAAAAAATAAAAATATTAAAACGAACTTTAGCTTATATCACAAAATGTTTAAAACATTTCTTATACTTAGCCTTATTTTTTAAAAGTACGGACTAAAGTATTTTTAATATAACAAGGTAACAGTCTTTTTTTAACTACGAAAATTGCTATGTATAATACAATAAAAATCGGTACAAATTTTAAGTCGTCTTACAGTTTTTCTTGAATAATCCTAGTGCCCCTACGGTCATGGAGTAATATGATGATGATCTAGTTTTCGAATAATTTCTTTATTTAGTCAAAAATGTATTGCACTTAATTAAATAATTGTATGCCGTAAATAACATTCTATATTTAAAAAAATCTATCTAACAAGGATATACAGGGTGGCCCACCGAAAACAAGGCATTACAGGCTGCTGGGAAAGAACTTTTCGACAAAATCCAAAAACACGTCAAGTTTGTTTGTCAGGGGATGACATAAAAAGCATAGCAAAATCTCCGACTCCCTAAGCGCCATCCCCCAAAATTTTTCAAATGGGAAAGGGAGTCAAGTAATACCTCATTAAAACGGGCTTCTAATTCCCTATACATTGCTGCTGAAATTCGATCCCTGACCCCCATTCGACTTAGGGATTTTGCTATACTTTTGGCGTCAAAAGTTGTCGCCTTAACAAATAACCTTGACGTGTTTTTCGATTTTGTCGAAAAGTTCTTTCCCAGACTGTGGTGCATTTTCGATGGGCCACCCTGTATTAATGATTATGGCAATGGCTCTTAACCATTCAAAGTGACCTATAATTTTGATTAGGTAATGGTTGTCGATTTCGTTACTTTGACATTCCCATTTTGCGTACATATGAAGAAAGCAAAAATCATCAGATTTGTATTTCAGTACTTCCTTAATAGGAACAAAATGATCTCTTATATTCTTTTTATAGCTTTGATTTTTCAGGCAAATGAAATATCATTTCATTCGAACTACACTGGAAAAAAAAACTGTAAGATACTACTACTATGCCATTAAAACCGGAATGAGTAGGTACAATGTCGAGAAAAGGTTGGCAACGATTCATTATTACGAATTTCTTTCTGCGAACACGAAAATCTAAGCTAAATAGATAATTAAAGGACATCATCACATTTTATTCATTAATATTTCATTTTTCGTTTTCGGAACAATACCTAGCCATAGGTTTGTAAAACTAGTTTTGTTTACCTTCTATTTAGACGATTGCACATTTTCAACATATATCTTACAATATTATTTTTAAAATAATTACATTTTTCTTGTATCATACAAAGTTATTTTGTCTAGTCTTAAGAGTTATTTTTCGTGGGTGTGTTAACTCTTATAGACCTAAAATTGTTAGAGGTCTATAAAGGTCTGCCAATTTAATAATAAATAATAGTAGAATAAAAATTATTATTATTCTTATTTTTGTTTAACTTTCATTTGCACACGACTTCCTCAGTTTTTGACCTCGGAAATGTGTTCTTTCTTTGATCCACCCTGTAGACACCTGCTCCGATTAAAGTCTAAAGCCCCTACAGGGCGATTAAAAATGACCGGTTTTGTGTCTTACCGAGACCGAATCGTTCAATTTCTTTAATTTATCACACTTAACGGTCCTCTCTTTACGAATTTATTTTTGGCTTAAAATTCACTGGTGTCTCAATCACAATAACAGAATACTTTGTACACTTTCCTACTCATACAATTTATATTGGAATACAGAAACCATTATATTTATTTTAGTTTTTCTTCCTCTCGAAACATTCACTCGCAACACTTTAATTCGAGTAAATTTCCTTTTCGTCACATACTACTGCATGGTTATCGAGGAGGTACATAATATGCATTAAAAAACGTAAGGTACTTATCATTCTGTATATACATTCAATTTTTGGTTTGTTCACGTATTAAGTCCAGCTAAATCTAGTTCTGGAAGGGAAAAAAGGATTTGGCAACGTAGCTTTATTCTCAATGCCGTCGATTTTCCTGAAAAAGATCTGTTTCCGAGTTAAGATTAGTTCCTTGACTACAACGATGTTATCTGTAACAGTTATTCTTTCGGATTCGTCTTATTTAACTGGACCCAAGCTGCATCTCTTTCGATTCGACCCACAAATCGATCTATACGTATAATGATCACATTTAGTTCTATTCTCTCATTTTCTTTAAAAGTCCCATCGTTCATCTTCATTCTCCGTCTTTATCTCCTGTCTCCCGCTCTCTCCGTCTGTTTCCCCCTCTCTGTCCCCTACATTACTGTCGGATTGGCCGTCTCGTTCCTCGGCTTCAGCTTCGAGTCGGTTGTTATCTCGTTCGCTATCGTGTCGCTCTTCGTTGCTGACGCTGCTCGTGTCACTTCTGTCATCTTCGAATCGGTCGAGAACCGCCTGAGGTTCGATTCGAATCGTTTCTTCGGCGGATGGGCGGCGAGGGGTGAAGTTGTCTTCCGTTTGCATTACACAAACCTAAAAAAATATTATTTAAAAAAAAAATCCAAAGCTATGACATAACTCTATCATTGTTAAACGGCGTGTTGAAATTCCCGCCATTGTTGTTGTCAATATGGAAAGATGGTTAATCTATGAATGTTTCGTAGAATTTTAATCATCAATTCCATATTTTTTTATCTATACAAACGAGGTAATGCTTACCCCATTAATGATGACCTCGTCCTGATTGCTTTGGTTCTTATCTTGATTTTGTGAGTTTTTTTCCTCTTCCCAATGTGGATTTACCCACATCGGCGCTGCTGGTTTTCTCCTAGAAGATCGACCCTGATTTTGATTTACACTGCAACAAAATGCTTAAGATAAATGATGGGATTCGGATTTTCATTAAAATGAAAATTACAAAAAAAAAATGGAAAACACTTAACGCAAACCATGACCAAAATTGATGGCAGTGACCTGTAGCAGTCGACACCATGGAAACCACCAATGACAACACAGCACATTGAGAGTTTCCATGGTTACGACTGTTACCGTCACTGCCATCAGTTTTGGTCGCGAACTATACTATCTCAACTACTTTTGAACAAACTAGAAATCAAATAATTTGAAATGTGAAGCTGAATCCAACCAAATGGTTTTATTTGAATACGGAATCATGCCGTTTAAGAGAAACTAACCCATCTTCAAACAAACTTGCGTAGAATGGTTTAGTAACTAATTGATTTTATGTTTATTGTACATTTTTACATTACACAAGAATTGAGACCTGTATAATATCGTCGTCATGGAGATGTTCGAAATCATGAAATTAGAATACAACTTACCTAGAAACATTGGCTTCTTTACTAACATCGATCTTCGCGTCATCCTGTATACTTCCCGATATATTCGAGTCTTCGGATCCGACGTTCGAGACTTCGTCGTCGTCGTCCTCGAATTCCGTCGGCTCACGTTTCAATGACGTCATACTGAGATCAAGCCCACTCATTTGCTCCTTGACGGCGTTGTTGAGAGCTGCGAGATCGTTTAAGTCTCCTAAAAAAAAAAATAAGAAGCAAAATGTAATTAATGCAATATTTTTGCTGTCCACTATTCATTGTTAGGGAGAAATCTTTTCTGCTTCACCCTCGTATAAACCAAACTCTGTACCTGTGGGTAAAAGTCCCCGCGATATCAGCGCCGCTAAACTGGTATTAGCAGCTAAGTAGGGTGGGTAGGGTAGGGGAACACCCGACAACCCCATTCTTTCTTTGCTCAGTTCCATAAGTCGTTGGTTCAATAAGAGTCTAAATTGCACTGGATCGAATGGTTGCTGAGAAGTGTTTTGGTCTCTCGGAGGTAAGTCGGAGGGCATGCCGTGTGGAACTTGTTGCTTAAGTCTCATGCGGTGATTGTGGAACCTGGACAAGAATAAATAGATATTGTAAAATATTGCCGATTTTAAAAATAAATCGACTTATGTGAGTTATATTTATATTTTTTGAGGTTTTTTATGCTTAGACAGAGGCCAGAAGTGGTTTCCCTCAACAACACCGAAAACAACATACCGCGCAATATTTCAATATTTATAAATATTTAATAAGCGTTTGTGAGATATAGCCCCCTACAGCGTGCTTTCAATTACCAGCACCAGCCAGAAAACATACCAGTTCGTGATAGTTCGGCTGCTTAGACTCAACTCCTGCGCTAGAAACTCTATCGTAGCCACGTTGGGGTACGGATCTAGAGCAAATGCCAGTCTAAGCGCCTCCTTTTGTTCCTCGCTGAATAGCACTCTTTGTTTTTTGGCGTTGGGAGGACCCTGAGGTCCCGGACTGTTGGAGTGATAAAATTCTGAGGTGTCGTTGCTGGAAGTGTCACTAGAATTGTCGTGACCTGGACCCGAACTACGTCGACGCTTATTGGCCTCGCGTCTTTCGTTCTTCAAAGCTTGCAGTCTGAAATATAATAAAAAAAATGTTTAGTGGCGGCGAGCAGAGTAAAGAGCAGTGATTTATCCCCCTCGAACAGTCTCATCGATTTTCTAATATGTACCGAAAAGTGCTTACCGATCGATATTATGAGCGTCCTGTAACCATAGTTGCATTCTGATGAACGGTTCCCGTCCTTTGATTGATAGCATATGCCATGGTTTCGGTTTAGACAGAAGTTCGCTCACGGAGCCTTGAGAAAGACCGAGCACTGCTTCTCCAAAGATCTGAAAAAATCACAGTTGGTGTATTGGAATTAATAAAAGTACTTATTTGGTCCTCGAGCGACTGGCCTTACAATCTAGTGCAAATCGTACTTATTTAATTGGCAATTATCCGGCAATATGAATTATTATTGTTTCAGTATCTCCCAATAATTTCATTTAGAATAATTTGTATTTCAGAATATGCTTAAAACATGCAAGGAAAATATAATATCGTGCAAGTACGCCCATTTAACGTCGTTATGCTTTTGCCAAAAAGACGATGGTTTGCAAATTGTGGATTTTTGTAACGATAGTACCGATCGCCAATCATGCTTTTACTTTAGTGGAAATTGGAGGAAATTTGAACATCAAAAAGTATCAGTTAGTCCAACTACAAACATCGAATAGAAGACATATCCCACCGGTAATAACAGTTCTGTCGGTAAAACGATATTATATAGGGTGTTTAAAAAAATATGCGCCTTCGCTCGAGTTCCTATGAACATGCAAATGCTTTGTTTAAAAGATACAGGGTGTTAAACTTTTTCGACGTTTTCAAGATATTTCCGATACGCCTTAGTAATTTCAGTGAAATCTGGATTATGAAAAATACTTAAAATAGTGAATATTATATTAGTAATACAAGTGTGTGAACAGATTTACCAGGGGCGTGCCTACAATAGGCGCTCTAATAATTTAAACAAAATAAATACGACACTGACTTTAAATATCTCGCAAATCGTAGATGCCACGACAAACATAGTAATAAGTTTTTGTAGATTGCTTGATTGATTGTCTACACACTTTCTCTTAAAATGGCTTTTCTTTCATGCCGTTAAAAGCGGTAACAAACTACAACGAATCGAAGAATTTAAATTTAGTAAATTATTTTACCACTGTGAACAAGATTATTATATGACATTGTGGCAGTGTTGCCAACCTTATCATGAATAATATCCCAAGAGCGAAGACGAAATGTCCCATATTGTTTTTAAAAAGTTCCACGACAAAACTTTAGGTGGTCCACGCTCTCTTTACCCTGGTACAAATAAAATAGATTTTTTTGACAAATGATTTAAAAAAAGGGTAATTTCAATACGATTGGAAACCAAGAATTTATGCGTTCAAAAAAGTGTATAGAAAGTTTTAAATGTCCCACGAATTGACCTAAATATTCCATTGTCCAACGGAAACCCGAAAAATCCCACGAAATGGGACAACACTGCTTGCAGGAGCAATTTTTTACCATCATAAATAAGTTGAAATTCGTCGGACTCGGCGTCTGAAAATAGCAAGTGGAGCCATCTACCTATGTCGCAACAATTAAATTTAAAAATATGGCGCTGCTTGGTAGGTTAGGAAGAGCTGATGGGTGTTTTTTAACAGTTTATTGCAGCAGATTTTATTTACTTTCTTGTTATTGTGGTTCTATCTAAAAGTTGAAACTTATATTTTATTATGCTAATATCCCATATTAATTTACAAAATTAGGTCATTCCCTCTTGCAAAACCTTAACTTTATGAATTCAGATTAGCGAAAAACTAAAACAAGTCATCGCCTGTATTAATAAGAGAAAAATAGCTACGCTATTAACGCAAGGGCAGTGCAAATTTATTGTACAAATAATACATTTTCACTAACATTTCTTACCTTTTGTCCAATATTGTTCGCCAGGAGGGCTTCTTTGATTTTGGTCGTTATAACCTGCGTGTCCAAATCCTGGGTCAACGCCGCCATTTCGTAAACGCTGGGACTGATGTGCTGGTGTAAACTCCGCATTCCTTGGTGTCCCATGGGCGAATGCGGTGGGATCCCATGACCTGAATACAACGATTCATTTTGGAAATTGGTACATTTATTTTTTCTAACTATAGAAGGACATTTTCCTGCAATCTTAAATATTTACGTATATCGGGTGTTCCAATAGAACTAGATGTACTGTCACAAATAGGTATAAAAAAATAAATCGTAATCTAAACTTATAGAGATAGATAATGGTGCACATTACAAAATTATTTTGGAATATATTATTATCAAATGTACATTTTTTTTTAATAGAATGGTGCCGCTTTTATTTTAAATTCAGATCGAGCTTACTGGCGCAGCTATGCGGGGAAGGAAGGGGGGCGGTCGCTCCCTTGACTCGGCGCCCTTTTACTACTTAAATATCTAACAAAAAGGACATACTACAAAAAAAAATCAAATGAAAAATGCGGTTTTAAAATAAAAAAATTTCTTCTTAAATAAGTACTTAATATGACAAAATGCGCATTTAAAAATATGGCGACTCCGAAGGACTTCGCACCGCTTAGTTCTCGAAGCTTATCGATATAAGGTTTCGATATCTTATACAGGGTGGTTTAAAAGATATAATCCATTTTATGTTGAGATCGGTGTGAACTGAGCGCGTTGTACCTCAATTATTACAGATACGTCAATTTGATTGTTTCTGTTACGCCACGAACTAGGTACGAGTTTTTCAAATCGTTTCCGAGATAATCGATATTACGAGTATGTGAAAAATTAAATTTTTTAAAATCGTCATAGCACTCAAGACTGTCATGGAAAAAAGTTATTAATTTCATAATTGCATCCTCCTATCAGATCCAACACCACCGTGAATTACTGGCAGGCGACGACTATCGAAACGAATATCAGTGGTCGCAAGCAAAGATGCAGGGACAAGCCCAATTTCGTGTTATTTAGAAAAGAAGCAACATTCCATAGAACATAACTTTCATTATTATTCCACTGCCAAGCCCTCTAGTTCATTTTAACATTATTATTACCGAACATGAACAATAGAGGGAGTTTGAACGTTTGGGGCGGGTTAATAGGAGATTATGTTAGAGGACCACATTTTCTGAAGGATTTAGTTTATTTCGATTCTCTTCAAAATTAAATGGCTCGATTGCTTCAGCACGTTCCCGAACATGAGATCGTATGTGGTTCTTACCTGATTAAACCATACTGCTTGACCATCTAAACAACGAATTTCCGTAAATATGGATTGGAGGCGGGCCACTTAGCTGACCGGTCTCCAGACCTAACTAAGAGGGATATATCTATCTTTGGGTGCACAGTATATGAAAGGGCAGAATTCGAGAAGTTTTCCCGCAATACTACCGTATAGCGTCCGATCGAGAACGCATCAGGAATGTTGGCCGGTCCTTCAACGAGAAGTTACAACTTCATATTGATACCGCTGGTGGACATTGTGAACATTTTTTACTTAGCGTCGACTGAGGTTACTCATGTAGTTTAAATATGATGAAATTAATAATTTTTTTCTATGGCTGCGACAATTTAAAAAAATATATAGATGATATAAATATAGTATACTACGAATTTCGCTCTATATTGTTGACGTAAACCAAAAGTTTTTCCATTTTTTTTAGTTGTACCTGCTTGCATGCTATGCTGCTGTTTCTTTAGCATCTCTTGATTCTGTTGCAATGCCATCGCATGATGTGGTGGAAGACCTAGATGGTTTAATAGCTGACTCTGTGGCATTTGTACTCCCCCTGGTGGACCCAGAGGAGGCTGAGGTTGACTTCCTTGAGGTGGACCTACAAAATAACAGACGGTGTTTTAGTCGTCGCTCTGGAAGAAAAGTATTGTAATCGCAAAGATCTTAATGTTTTAGGGTCTCTAAAAATGAAAATATATCTTTCGTCGGTCAGTCTGTTTGCTCCATTTTGTTATTCGACCTTGACGTTTGGGGTCTGCCGATCATAAAAAGGCATTTTCAGCGGAAAAACATCCCATTCTGGGTATCTACCAAACAAGTAAAAAGTCAATATTTTTTCAAGAAATAATAAATGTACTTGCCTAACTGCAGCGAGGATGGTAAAAGATTTTGGGAATCTTGTTGCATTTTAGTGAGCAACCCAGCGGCTTCCGATAACATCTTCGGATTCGGAGGTAGGCCTGGTTTCGACATGGGGGTCGGAAGAGCTAAATTTAAAAAAAATCATACATCACTAGATTGGCAAAATAATTTCAGTTGAAACATGTACAATATTGAGCATCTATTACATACATATGTGATAAAATCCAAAACTCCTTTATTGTCCCTAAATCTTGTTTTATTTAAACATTTTATGATTGCTTATGTTCCTTACCGCCCCCATAGCCTCCGGTCCTCATCAGCTTCTCTGGTGCAATCTTGTACTGACTGGCCACCAGCTTGTGAACCGCATTGTCATCCTCCAAGAACATCTTCATCCTGATGAAGGGCTCCCTGCCTTTCTGGGTCAGCATGTGCCAAGGTTTCGGTCTGGCTAGGAGGTCGCTGACAGAACCTTGGCTGAGGCCGAGCACGCTCTCGCCGAACAGACGCTGCGAGATCGAGTACTGGCTCAGTTGTTCCTTGACCTGTTTAGAAATCTATTTCTTATAATTATGTCCAGTTAGGAATGTTTATACGTTACAAATATACCGGAAATTAAAAAAAAACTTGCACGGGAATGTTTCGATTGGCGGAAGGCCCAGTTATTGAATTCAGGCATTTTGTCTTAAAGGTAGCCTTTTGGGCTTACCTATAAAGACCTTAATTTGTTTGTTCCCCTTTGTTGCTTCCTAAAAATTGTTAAACAACAAATACAGGGTGTTCTGGAAATGACTCATTATATTTAAACTCGCAAAACCTCAGATGAGCACAAGTTAACAACACTAAAATAGACCCCACCCCACAGATGAGACGTCAGCGACGTTGTCAAGTTTACCGGTTATTTTTCCGGTTTTTCAAATTTTTTACGTTCTTACCTTAACAATTCCTTTTCCATAATTTAGACAAAAAAATGTTCTTTCTTGTAAATGAAATGACTCACATAAAATCAAATCACATGACAGGCACATGATTTCACAGCAGAACAGAAAAACGATAGGCTAACAACTGGTACATTTTACAATTTATTTATTAAGCAAGAAACAACTTAAACGCGTCAAACTTGTACTAATACGTGACAATTCAAGGCGTCGACGCGACGTGTACTCACTTCCGCATTTTAAATGGGACTGGGCGCTTCGTTGATGTAGTGCTTGACACACTGCAAAACCTTGGCAGATTTACTCACGTCACATCTGCAGTGGCTAATTTTTTACGGTATTTACCTAAGTATGTAATAGTTGATATATAAAACAAAACATGGGCTTCCTCCTCTAGGACACCCGAGCAGTCAACCATTTAAAAATAATAAACCATTTCCAGAGCAATCTGTATTTAAAAACTATTTATTTAGTACGATCGGAGTCAATATAGAGCAATTAGCGATCTCGGTAAACTAAACGTCACAAATCACACTAGCTTAAGGATCTTTGAGATCGTAGAATGCTATATTAATTAGTAAGAATACAAAAAAAATTGCATCCATTCAGCGATTAGTGTCTTTTAGGGTTTGAAGCGAATTAAATTGTGATTTTTATTTATGGAGAAAAATTAGGAACAAAAAAGTATGTATCGATGTCAGCTTTCTTTAAATAATATAAAACCTAATAACGATCCTGCTAGAAAAACAATTACTCACCCTTTTTACAATGTCCTCAGTGTTTAGGTTGTTGTACAGGTCAAACTGTTGCTGAGTTATGGGCGGCAATACGGCCTTGAGGGGGCGCTGACTGCTGCTGTGGTGGGGTTGGGAAGGCGGTTGTGAGATCAGAGAGTTTGTAATCGATGCCATGCGTTGTAGTGGTGAAGCTGCCGCCGAGGCTAAGGGAGAAAATATAGTATTTTTATGATAATAAGTGAAGGACAAGTCGAACTCTTGTCAGACGTCACCCTGGATATCTATTTACAAAATTTTATATGCTACTGGGGTTCTCTTACCAGTAAAATCCTCGCTGGTAGGTGTCATAGGTGGCAGTATGGCGTTGCCCAAGGGACTGGAAGCAGTACTGTTTCCACCAGCTCCAGGTTCTATTTTTGGCCTTACTAGACTGAACGCGCTGCCCGAGTGTCTAGACATGGCGTCTTCATCTTTACCATCGTCCATGCCATTCATCATTTTCACTTTTTCCTTTGGCAGCGAAAGGTCTTGAACGCCACCATTGGAACTCTATTGAATAAGAAATGATTTTCGTAAATTTCATGTATATACCTCCAGAATTATAAATAAAAACAAGTGTCATAAATGCTATAGAACCTCAACAAGTACATACCTGTCCTAAATGTTGACCTCCTGCTCCACCCGACATGGATTGTTGTTGATTTTGCTGATGGTTCTGCTGATGCTGAGCCAAAGCCTGCTGTTGCAGGGCTAGCAGCCCCAGTGGCATCTGCGCCGAAGGTTGTCCTTGGTTAAGTTTGGCAAGTTCTCGGTGGTAGGCATCCAGAGCCATGCGGATCTCGTCTGAACGGTCCATCGGAGGATTACTAAATAATTGCGGGAGAAACATACTAAACATTAGTTTAGCACTGTCCTGTGATTAGAGTTAATTGGTTTTCGATAAAATAAAGCCAAACTACAACAATAAAATTGTTAGTTTTAAAATAAATATTTAAAAAACAAGTTCATTTTATCCCGGGATTTGGGGGCTTATTCCGAGGAGATTGATGACTCGAGGAAAGATCCCGGTAAGTATTTCGGTATCCCCTTCTAGTTGATACTCTATACAAGTAATAAATAATAAAAACACGGTATTGAAAACATTTCGAGTCGGTTAAAAATGAATCTTAAAATTTGATACTCACCCCTGTGGGAATCCCTCTCGAGGACTCCTCATATCTTCCATCCGCCTTCCCATGAGCTTCGCCAATTCTT
This sequence comes from Barypeithes pellucidus, assembly GCA_963991005.1. NCBI lineage: Eukaryota > Metazoa > Arthropoda > Insecta > Coleoptera > Curculionidae > Barypeithes > Barypeithes pellucidus. The sequence goes on along the minus strand of OZ022563.1, from coordinate 54,277,318 downwards.
CCTGGTAAATTCTTACAACCTTGTCCTGCGAAATATCGTCATTTTCATACTTCTTCAGCCTCTTGTTCATGGAAGAATCCTTGGAAAAGGGACTGCTGCATCCATGGGGCGACTTGGAATCATCATCGTTACTATGAGTATCGGATTCCGTTTTAATGTGAGTAAATTGGTTCGCTTCGTTTAGAATGTGAGCCAGTCGATCTTCGGAAAGATCCGAATCCGGGCGACCGAAAGAAAGCACACTTCCGTCTTTCCCTGAAGATGAAAAATTATCTGTAAGGATAATTTTGGAAAAAAGTTCCTTAGTTCAGTTATATTTGGTGGTGGGTCTTGCGACGATTGCAGGTTTATTTACGTCATCGATTACATTATTGATGCAGTTTTCGCGGTTTCCAGATATTTAACATTATTAACTTGAACAATTTTTCTCCATTACATATACAGGGTCCGAGAAACTGATATTTGTCTTGTAATCGATGATGTAGAATGTACTTATTTCTACATATAATTGGCGTAAAAGCAAATATGTCATATTGATCCATACTCAAATAAGTTAATCGTCAATAAGTCCTTAGAACAAACTTTGCTACAAGATGTAAGAACAATTACAATTTTTTTTAATATCATGTGGAAAGCAGAGGAATAGTATTTTCAGGTTGTGCTTTATTTAAGATAAATATTATATATACATATAGTTGTCAGCTGTATAGTTCAATTGAAAAATGAACTTAAAACCCATTACTTCCGTCTCAGTCGAGAGAAGCTTTTTTGATTTAAAATGAATCAAAACTTATGCGGGAAATACGAAATACATCTGGCCAGGACACTCGGGAGATCTCGTTGTAGTATTAACAATCAATGAACTTTTTTATAATGAAATGATTGCCTATTTGGCATTAAAACCGTAGAATACCAATAAAATAAGCATACCTACTTATCAATATTTCTTAAAATAAATATGGAGTTATTTTTTGGTCTGTTTTCCGCTGTCTCTTTTTGTATATAGCACGTAAAACTAGTCTCGTTTTAAAAATTCTGAAAAATTTTTAGAAAATGGAAAACTCTCCTCGAAAAAAACTGACTTATGTTCGTCTATTGTGATTTAAGTAGATAAAAATGTCTCGCTTTTTAAATTAAGTATATAGAGAATTGGTCAAAATTTCGGTCAAGTTATCTGAATTCATACATTACCGCATCAGTTTTTCTAGTATTTATTGTAAATTTAGGTAGTGGTCCATAAAAAAAATGATTCCCCTTTTTGCTACCACTGGCGTCCTGGGTTTTAAGTTTCTAAAATTAGTCATTTTATCATTGCCACCCCCTAGAAAACTTTCTAACGACGCCCATGCTAGCGGCTACAGTATATACTGTAACATCGTGTCCATTGCCTCCTACATATTATCTAATCCATTAGAAAAGAACATTAGTTGATTTTCCTAACGAAATAAATTGCAGAAATGTGGATAAATTTTCTTGGCCAAACTTCTTTACAAAATATTTTAATGGCTTGACGGAACTCGATTTTTATCGCCCAAAATTTATAAAAACTTTTTTAGCTTTTTACTCATGCAACAAAGTATAGACACGCAAGAAATAAATTGCTGAATCACGGTCACCTTTGATTATTTTCGATAGTTAAATGCAATACAAAAGTTTTTAATTTTGTATATTTTTCACAGAGGAGATTTTAAAATAATATTAACTTAAAAAGGTTTTAACATCTGAAATATGAGGTATTCTTTTTTGAGGAATAGTCTGATATTCGTCTGTCAATTCTAACCTTCATTCTAGCAAAAAGATTATAAACAAAATTATCCGACTAAATTTTTTACACACGGTGTTTTGAAATTGTGAAAAAAAAAACAATATTTTAATTTACCCCGGTATACCATCACCTGTTAATTATTAAATGAAGGCAGACTAATAAGTATTTACAAACTAGTTAAAAGATCATGAATATCGGATTAAAAATAAAAAAAGCTATAAATTTTTGATGGGACAGCATTTTATGCATTTATTGAGGACTTGTAAAATGACGTCTACATTGAAAAATTATAGGGCATGATAACAAAGACTAATCACGCGAGCTCGACTCACACTTAACGATTTTTCTATTAATGATTTTATAAATATTGACATCACTAAACAACAATTTGTATGATTGGTTCTATTTCTCTTTCTTTGTTTCAAGTTGATTCTTACTCGAAAGTCACGAAAACATTTCCATTTTAAAAAGAAACAGTTTAACCGTTATTGAACTCTAAAAGTATGAACTGTCGTGCTTTATTTGTATTTCCCGATATTTTTAGCATATTCCTTTCTTATTTGTTTTACAACCTGTCACTGTATTACGGTCTTTCTCTTTGAATAAATATCATTTCAGAAAAACTGACATTTTTACAAGTAGAAAATCCTAATATTAAATTATGTAGCAATGATGATGGTGATAAATACCGAGGAGCTTGCGTGTTAAAAATGATTATTATTGTAGGTTTTTAAGTTTCAATAAATTATAAGAAGGTAATAATTTATATCGACATAATAATATACACTCACTTACAAAAAGAAAATCTAAAAACTGGAAAAATTTTTTAGTAAAGTTTGAAACTAAATAATTGTTTTTTAAATCTTGAACCACTTATTTATGAATACACACTTGTTAAGATTATCACCCATGTTTAATTATGATATTCTAAATATTCTGTGAGCCTGTGCGATAATGTTCTAGTTCTAGATATAGTGCATTTCATATGAAGACACATCGCTTTGTATGGTTTTTAATTCATACCAATATAATATGTTCTTATAGCTGAGATATCATTTTTCCTAAAATTGGAGTTACTTTCTCACAAGAGCGAATTATTTGACTTTTGGAGATCTTTATGTTTTCCTATTTTCGTCGGCCACTTCGTCTGCCTGTTGGTCGTATATTAGTAGTGTTAGTAAAATTAAATCGAGTTTTACATTTTTCGTCAAACGTTATGTTGATATTTCAAAGCTCCATATTTTCTAAACGAATTGATCGATTTTCAAAAACTAAGCAGCAATGTAAATTTAATTCAATTAAAAACCCTTTTTAATGAGGTTGACCCCCATTCCCATTTGAAATTAAATTTGGAGGGGAGTTGAAGATTTTGCTATGTTCTTTGCGTCAAAAGTTGTCCCCTGACAAACAAACTAGACGTGTTTTTGGATTTTGTGGAAAAGGTTTTCGATGGCCCACCCTGTACTGTCGGGCCGCGTTATTGAATATAAAATTCCTGGCGGTTAGTTTTTGTCCATGAGTGTATATTATATCTCTAGGGCATCCGGTTAAAAGTCAAAAGTGTTTAATGACCGTTCTACTATTTAACAATACATGACTAAAAGTATATAATAATTGGAATACCGACAAAACACAAATAAAGTATTTTGGTCAAATTATCTTCTAAACTCTATCATTATAAAAAAATTAGAAAACCGCAATGATAATAACTTCTTATAAAACAAGAAATTAAGTACAAGAAATTTCGCACACACTTAGCTGTAATATAAAATACGAATACCTAATACTTAGTATCTAAATCTTTCACATTATATCTCTGAATCGGGAACTAGATGACATTTTAATATTAATGTTGTACAAATAAACAATTATTACAAGTCTCCACGACCTATAGTTACATTCGTACAATAATAGACTTTTGTACAGGGTCCCCGCAATTACGTAGTCATGGGAAAATAAACAAAAGAGTTTACAACGGACCAGCCAACTTATTTTATCATTATGTTTATGTATTTTCAAATAAGTGTCATTAAATTACAGTTAGATTTTTATTTTATTTTTAATTGTGGGTGAAATAAAATTATTTTTCTTATTTAGTCTCACTAAGTCAACTTTCGATTTGGGATGTATTCAACAGGATAACTCCTGCTTGGTCCCAAAAGACGGTGTTTCCGTTCTGCAGCAGCTGACGATCATCAATATTGATGTCTATTTTGAATGACAGCAGGGATAATTTTTTTGCATTTGTGATGGCCTCGGTTCCGTATCATAATCGGCATATAAATCCACATTAAAAATTGTATTACTGCTTCTCCCTATTTTCTTTAGTCTTATAATTGTACGTTTGGCAATGTTAAATAAAAGGATAAAAACCCAAGCAACAAAACGACAACATTATCGCTGTAAATATACGTCGTTTATTAGAATTAGAACTGTCGTTCGGTAAAATTTATGTAGAGGAAAAATTAATGAGACAAATCAAAAAGATACACTTACGCCCAACAAATACAATCATCGAAACAATTTTAATGAACTAAATAACTTGGCACCAGCTCAACACTTGATTCATTGTCTCCCAAAAGATGAGACATCGTATTTCGGAGATATTTTTGATTTTCAGATCGCCAATAGAGATATTAAATGTTAAAAATAACCTGGAAACGATTCTAAGTCATTAATTAATTACCCGGGACTGAAGTTAAAACTTTATTTAAACAGAACCTATAAATACAACTGGCCCCTAACCTAGCCGCCTACAATTCGACCTAGGGCCGGACCGGTTGTATAAAGGACAGCGAAGAAAGTTTAAATGACAATACTGTTGAGTGCAAGGATTTTCAATCAAGAGGATGCGGCTTTGGTTCACAGTCTTTGAAGAATAACCAATTCACATTCTTAGTTAGGTTGTATACAACTTCTCAGAAAAACAATCGGGGTGCTCTGAAAATTAGTATAACTTTTCTTTGTGGTTTTATGTTAATTACATTACTTCGAGCTTCCTGAACGCACTGAACCCTTATTGGAACGGCCGTCTTTCATACCCGCTTTCACGTTTGACACTGCTGGATTAACAACTGTCATAGTGTCATAGTTGTCGTTATTGTTAAATAAAATTCTTTCTTGTTTTTCAGTGTATGTAAGACTGTGCCAAGTCTGCCGTAAACTAGATAAAAATATAGACTATTCAGTCACGTCCGTCGATTGTTTGTTTTTAATACCTAACACAGAAACAGACAAAAGATGAAAAGAGATGAGGATTCTACAAGGATTAGATTTTTTTTTCTAAAGTCCTTAAATTGACAGGACTAACAAAGGTCGTCCAAAATTTGACACCCCAATAGTTACACAGTTTATTGCTTTTTTTTACAAATTTATTCGTAATTTACAAAATATATAAAACTAGAATACTAGTAACCAAAGAAAAAGGTGAATATTGGTAGCATAGTATGTTATTTAAAACATCATCTTATAAATACAGTACTTAATGAACTAAGCTTCAAAAGCAGTAGTAGTCATTCCGCCATATTGTTAAAAAATGTGAACATGGACGAGGTTGCCCGATTGCAGTTCCAAAGTGTTGGTGCATTTCATTTTTAGGTCAGATATAAAGATTTCTTAAATTATGGCAAGTTATAAAACATGGCAATATTGGTTGAATATCAATAATTTGGTTGTTTCACCGTAAATAATTATTTATTTAGTAACTAGACGACTTTGACTGAGTGAATCATATGCCAATGTCACAATCAATTAATTTGACTTATTTCTGATGATGGCCACATATAGTGAAACGTATAACCACAATATTAATAAATTCTTGAGACTCTCGCTATGCTCGTCGCTACAGCTGCAAGATCAACCAACAGACGAAAGTATTTACGATGTATCGTAATTTTAGAATCCACACAATTAAAATCTCGTAAACATCCGAATCGGGTTCTAACGAGCTTATAATTGGCCTTAAAAATCATCGCCCGTATTACCTATAATCAATTTTATAACGCAAAAAACGCAACGGCCAGCTTGTAATTTATATCTCATCATTGTTAAAATCGTAACGAGTTTCAAAGTTTGGAATCCAAGGGGGCAGTCGATGTTTTAGAGGAATTTTATAATAAATTTGAGGATATTATACTGAATGAAGTAAATCTGAGTGGTTTATACTAAATAACCACAGATATCTGAAGCTATTCATAAACCATTAAAAAAACCAAACGTACCAGCCCCGGAGAAACAAAGATTTAACCATATTTCCGGTTTTAGATTAAAGAAAAGCAAGTATATTTCGGTACAAGTGGATGTACTAATATGTAACTCATACTACTATAAAACAAGAACAAACCCAAATAAAAAATAAAGAGAATTAAAAATGTGGAATTGGGAAGCGATTATGTCTTTGGTATTGTTTTGCAGTTACCTTTTGCTTTTTTAAAAGTCATTATTATGCTAGATACATCTACACTTCTACCTCGGATTTTCTCAAGTTCTTAACTTTTTTATTATTTCATGTTTTCATAAAAGAATCATTTTTAATAAAACTCTGCTTGTTCAAATTTTATTCCCAGTTAGTTGATTAGTCGCTGACGGTCACATGCGATTAGTCTTTTGTGCGGGATAACGTTCAGTTGTAAAATCAGTTTTATTATTAGTTTAATTCTGCCTGGAAGGGTAGAAATTAAAGATTTACTTTCTTGATAAAACCTTTGGCCAAATGATTGTTTATTTCCTATGGTAGACGTTCGCTTTACTTCGTACTTATATTTTGTTAGAGCAATCAGGTGTGGTGATCAAACTTAGAACATATGCAGCAATCAAAATTCCCAAATCAGATGTCCCAAGAAGACAATCGCGCCCCCGCACAGAGGCGTACCTGGACTCCTTAACTCACGGGGGCAAGCCTAATTTCGACGCCCCTTCCCAAGCTATTTTTACCTATATTGATTTCAGTTAATTTTTTTGCGGTTACACAAATTAAAATATGTAAAGTATTTGTTGATATAACGAAGGTGAAAGTACCTGAAAATCTAATCTCAAATAAATGACGAAGTAGATCAATTATTGGTCGAAGCAGTCGAAGTACACCATCAAATCAGCGTCTATGCAAAATAGAACAAAATTTTTCCTGTCGAAATGGGAAAATAAGCAAGTGCATTATTTTACGCCGCAGCCGCGCATCCCGGCGGCATCGGTTTCGAGTTACGACAAAATTTAGTTGGTAAATACCAATAAGCTGAAGCAATCTAATACACCGAGCCCGTGGAATCCGCTCAGCCCGGCACGGCAGTTTTTCTCGAATCGTCGCCATGATCCGCACAGGCTGACGACGAAACGAGACAAACTGTCGTGCCGGTGCCGAGCCGTGTTCAGCGGGCTCGGTGCTTTACTCGTCCTGATTCTCAAAACTCTCACACCCTGTATCTCAAAAGTTAAGACGTTTAGGACATAATATGTTCATATAATGGACGGACACGCAATCCCCACTGGCTTCATCTATTAATTTGCTGGGCGTCAATCTGGGAGGAATGTCTTGGCATAACCACGTTGTGGCAATCGCCAAGATAGCTTCTCAGAAGCTTGGGGTACTCTTCCGAACCAGAAAGTTGTACACACCTCAACAACTTTTGACACTGTACAAAGCCCAGATTCGACCATCACTAGAGTACTGCTCTCATGTCTGGAGCTCTGCACCCAAACATACTCTTCGGCTACTGGATTCCATTGAAAGGAGGGCCACCCGTCTGATTGGAGACCACGAGCTGACGAAGAACCTCGACAGCCTAGAACATCGGAGACAGGTTGGGGATTTGACTCTCTTTTACAGATATTTTCATGGAAAGTGCTCGGCTGACCTTGCCCTCTTAATTCCGCCCAGGGCGGCGAATAGCAGAAATACACGACGAACCACTGCTGCCCATCCATATGTGGTTAAGCTAAATACTCCTCGAACTTCATTATTTAAGAATTCTTTCATCTGGAGGACTTCATCCTTATGGAACGACCTTCCCGAGGTCGTTTTCCCACCGAATATAACCTCCAACGATTCAAAACCAACCAGCTTTAACACGCACCACTCCCAGAGTGCCTTGTTAAAGGATTTTACCTATAGTGCTTGTGTTTGAGCATAAAAAAAAATATATAAATTTTTTTTCTGAAAATTGACCCAACAATAACCAACCTCCTTAAATATTAGCATGTTATTAAGAAACACCCTGTATAGTTGAAAATATTTCAGGGCGTGGGAATGACGTGCACATAATCAGCAGCGCATGGGACGGAACGCGGGTTCGACTCACACCTAACCGCTTTTAAAGGCTCATATGTATTAACAAATACACCACAAAACGGTGTCAATTGCCACATGTAATTAATTAATTTGAAATTAGCCATTGTGCCAAATTTTTAGTGCCATTTCCTTTTTATTCAGAGCAGTATTAAAATCCTGACGTGTGAATCAACATGGAGCTTCGATGCTATCTGAATAAACATTTCCGTCTCACTCTAGCGCATCATGTCTGATAATCATTAGTGCTATTTTTATTAGTGCTAAGCTCAATTTTATTATAATTTTGTCTGCGGTTCGCCAACTTTGTTTCCTGCGAAAATCCTAAATTATGCGCAGAATGCGTGTTATCTCTACTGGTTTATCAGAAATGTATTGATACCGATCGGTCGAAACCCATTGTGAGTTTGTATTTAAATATTATACAGAAAAACGTAAAAATTAATTTTTGCTATAAATTTAACTTTCTCATTATTATTTAGATTAATAATTAAGTTTTAAGAACATGGGACCTGTAAAACCATACGTACGTCGAGAAGTATGAAATAATATTATTATGGGAATCGATTCCTAATACCTAAATATTAACGGATGACGATCGGCTTTAGCGTTCCTTTGTGGGACAAAAATCTGTTGGGATACTGGTTTATTTGCAAAAACTGTCACTAGTAAGTCGTATTGTCGTTAAGATGTTTATTTCATGTCTATTTATAATTAACAAAAATAAGAACAAAAAAATAGACAAGAGACGTTTGAGTATAGAGTCGAACTAAGTGAAAAAGAATAATGATTAATCCTGCGTTGGGCCAATCAGTTTTATTAAGAAGCTTGAACGTGTGAATGGGACATTCATACGTGACAAATAAACTGTTTATTTTGAATAAGAGTCGTTAAAACAAAACTTTAGAAAGTATACTATTAGGGAAAAATGCATCATGGAATTAATAATGAGATCCTCATCTTATTGATTATTCAAGATAGAAAAATAGTAATTTGAAAGAAGGTAATTATTGGAAAACGTGAGCTTCCTGAGATTTAAGTTTTAAGCTTTTAGTTGTGTTGCATGATTATTAATTTAGGAAAATACAGGGTGTATGGTGGATACAACAATCCTCCCTCGTTAAGTGTTTTGATAAGGGTGCAATCACGCTATCAAAACATAAAACTGTTTGTTCCAATAAGTTAAGTAAAAGTTGACATATGAATATTAATTTGCAAATTGTCTCTGTCTTTTCTCTTAAATATTTAACCCTTAAGATATATTATATCTGTAAAATTAATACAGTTTCGCATATTATAATACAATAATAACTTAAATATTTGGAAATATTTATCCTAGGTATTTAAATATAGATAGATGAAATAATCGTTGTTAGCGATCTAGATTCTAAACGTAAGATATTCTGTTCCTAATTATTCAATATTAATTAAAATATGATAAAATTATATTTTATAAAGTATAGTGTAAATATATATAGAGTATGTATGATATAAAATACAAAAGCATTGTAATAATAATAATTAACCAAAGTTATTCATATTAATAAAATAAATCGGATAAGATAGAAAAGTTTTTTAAATTTTGAACATTTTCCGTTCTTTGCGTCTGTCCTTTGAAGTTTTTGGATCGCCGTTTTGTGAATCTGGTTCATTCAGCGATACAACGTCCATTTGAAGGTTGGAGAATACATCATTGGAGGTGAGTCTGCGTAAAGTTTGCTGAGGCTCCCAATCCATGGAGTGTACGTCATTGTTACTTATGGTGTTATGACTGTTTATACAAACTAGGTATTGGCATCGATCAGAGTTGAAAAGTCGTCTCAACCATGGGAAACGTCTCCAGTGACAACATCGACAGCATCCGCAACAGAATAAGATAATTAGGATGGCGGTTGCTATTATTCCCAAGAATACATTGTACCATTTAGAGTGATGAACTATAAAGGGTTGATTAATGTTTTGTCGAAGCTGGTCGTCGAATTGTTGTAATTTATGTTGTGCATGACGAAGTTCGTTTAGATTAAGATTGTTAAGCTTGATGGTGTCCATTTTTTCACTTTGTAAAAACTTTTGTTCCTGGACGCAACAGTCGTCGTTAGTTATATCGACTGATGGGATGAAATTGCTATAATTGGCAGACAAATTTGATGTGGCTACCAATAACGTAGACAGAGTATAACATTTGCATTTTGCTTTTAAGGTGAAAAGTCCGGTGCCGTGTAGTACGAAATCCAGCACAGGCGTGGAATCATCGCAGCTAACTGTACCCGCCACTGGTTCAGTTAGGATATACAGCCATTGATTTGGCGACAATGGGTGCCATATTTCAATTTCGGATTTGATTGTCTTCGTCGTACAGCTTTTAGGTATACTTTGCGGTTGTCGTAATTTCAAATCGGTCTCGCAGGTAGGTCTCTCCTTGACTAGGTGAATGGTCACGTGCGAGCAGATATAATCGGAGGGCGGTGACTTCTTACAGGATGATAGGTCTTTAAGGTGCCCATAAAATGTTCGTGTCGTACTTAACAAGAGGTAAGGAAAAGAAGGATTTATATATGAGTATATGGTAGTGTTAAAGGACTGTATAGGAAGTGGAATAAGATTATACAGTTGATAAAGTTCATTTGTAACTAAAGGAATTTTTATTGCATAAATTAAAATTTTGTTCACGTAAATTACTGAAAGTTCACAAATTTCGAAATATTTATAAGCATTTTCAATGTTGTTATTGTTTATTGGAAATTCGAAATTGGCATTAATTCTAATTTTTGAAAGTTCATTTAATAAATGTCTAGGCGTAATAATAGATGGGTGCAAAACATTTTGTTTTGAAAATAATATAGATGATATAATTACGTCAAATTCTTCATTTAGTTCATTTATGAGATGAGATAATAAATTAAAATGATCGACAATAGTTTGTAAATAAGTAAGAGAATTTATAGTGGTTACTGTACCTTCAGAAAATTTATTAAATTTAATTATGTTATCGTTCAACTTTTGTTCGTTTAAACGAAGAGCTTGTGCGCTTTTGTTATAGTCTGAAATTGCATCGGAGATTATATGAATTTGTTGTTTAACTAATATTTGCATATCGCGGTTTTGTTGTGCAATAGATTCGATTGCATCATTATAATATTTCGCGTCTTCTGCGTCAGGTGTGCCAAAAAGCCATTTAAATGCATATGAAACTCCGTCGAATAACCCTCTTTTGGAGCGCTTAGCATCTAATTGTATTCCGTGTCCTGTTAAGTGACTTAAAGAATCAAATTTTTCGTTTAAAGTGTTCTGTGAATTTTGAAATAATTCAACGCGTTCTTTACATAAAAATTTACTTTGAAAAGTTAAATTTTTATTGTTACATAAAGGAGTAGATTTTTTATAGATATTATGAATGAGTTTTAGTTTTGTTTCGTAGATACTAATATTAGTATAAGATAAAAGTGTAAAATAATCGTGTGATATTTTTACTTGTCCAATGTGATGGAAGAAAATACCTGTTTTGCTATCGATGGGATTAATGTGGTATGGTAAATCATTTGCATAGGTAGAGGTCAATAGGTTAGTCAAGAGTATGATGGTTGTCAGTATCATCGTCATCTGAAAAGAACGGCTTAAGTAAGTTATGATGATAAACTGCGGATTTATTTCTTTTTATTTGCAATTTAACAGTTTGATTTGGAAAAACTTTTAATATTTTATAAGGTCCTTTATAGGTTGGTTGCAACTTTTTGCTAATGCCTGGTTTAAGATTTTTATTTTGAATTAAAACTTGATCGCCTACTTTATATTTATAAATGTTTATTTTCTTATCGTAATTAACCTTTGAGGTTTCTTTTGATTTAAGAATATTGTCCCTTGCAATTTCAAAGGATTTTTGTAACTTTAGTTTTAAATTGGAGTGATAATCGTCATAAGTGTATTTGAATTCTGGTTTAGCGTTTAAAGTATTAGGTATAACAATTTTGTGTCCGAATAAGAGCTCATGAGGTTTGAAATTTGTAGATTTGTGAAAATGTGTATTATAGGTAAACATGGCTAATGGAACGTATTCGTCCCAATCGGTATGTTTTTCGTTAATGTAGTGTTTTAGGTATTCTTTTAAAGTAAGATGTGATCTTTCTAATGCTCCATTAGTTTGTGGATGATAAGGACTTGAGAGAATGTGTTTTATTTTGAAAAGTTTATTTACTTCTTTTATTGTGTTTGATGTAAAATCTGTGCCCTGATCTGATAAGATGCTTTCTGGAATTCCAAATATAGTAATAAATTTCACTAATTCATTTGCGATTGTTTTCGCTTCATGGTTAGGGACGGGAACTGCATAAGAATATTTTGTAAGATCGTCTTGCATAGTAATTATAAATTTATTACCGTTTTCTGTTAGATCTAAAGGACCTACTACATCTAATGCTAACCTTTGGAAGGGGCGTTCGCTTGTAGTAGTAATCTCCATAGGTGCGCGTGCGGCTTTATTTTCGTGTTTATTTCTTTGACACGATTGACATAGTTTTAAAAAATATTTTATGTCGCCTTTCATGTTAGGCCATTTATAGTTTTCTTTTATGCGTTTATAAGTTCGTAAGAAGCCTGCATGACCGGCTAGAGAAGATTCGTGGTTATCTCTAAAAATTTGTTTTATTTCTTCGCGAGTTTTGGGCATAAAACGTGGTCTATTTACTAATATAATTGTTATATTTGTTTTCGAGAACAAAAATTCTAACATTTCATTAAACATGTTTTGTTTTAGATGCGGAATTTCTTCCACTGGGTTTTTTAGATATATCTCGGTTATTTTATTTTGTTGTAAAGAATTTCTTAGATTTAACAAAGAATGGAATAAATCATTATATGTTAATTTGTCGAAATGGTTTAATTTTGCAATCAAAAGGAAAGTAGTTTTATTCTCAAAGTTTAATAGGAGAGAATCATACTGTTCTATTTGATCACCTTGTAGACTAGTGAAGTCATAAAGTACTGATAGATTTTCAGAATACGTATTATTATCGTCAAGATCTTTCGAATAAATTAAAGCGTTAGGAAATTTAGAAAATAAGTTATCTTTGATTATTTTTATGTCGGGAATACTTTGATTCTCGTAATGATACTTAATAAATTCGCTATATCGTTCTGAATATTTTTCATTTTTTATTAACGAGTTTAATTGTATTGGGTTTCTAGAAAGAGCATCAACGTTTGAATTAATTCTACCCGGTTTGTAACGAATCTCATAGGAATATTCCTCGAGCTTTAGTCTCCAACGAATAAGACGACTACTGGGATCTTTGCAATTGAAGAGCCAGGTTAACGGTCGATGGTCAGTAAGAATAGTGAATTTTCTACCATAAAGATATGGGCGGAAGTGTTGGACAGCCCACACAATGGCTAGTAGCTCTCGTTCAATTGTGGAGTAATTACATTCAGCTTTATTCAGGGTGCGTGATGCGTATGCAATAGGGAGGTCTTTGCCAATTTCTCCCTGTGAAAGGATTGCGCCGATTGCATAGTTAGATGCGTCGGTCGTCAGCAGAAAATCTTCAGAAAAAACAGGATATTGAAGGATGGGCTCCTTCGTAAGGATGTCTTTAAAATAGTCAAGAGAAGAGTCTTGTTCTTTATTCCAAATAAAAGGTACATCCTTTTTTAATAGGGAAGTAAGTGGTTTTGCAAATTTCGAGAAGTCTTTTATAAAACGACGATAGTAGCCAATGAGGCCAAGAAATTGTTTGATTTGTTTTGGATTTTGAGGAGTTGGGTAATTTTTAATTGCCTTTATTTTATCAGGGTTAGGCGATATTCCTTTATCGCTAATGACATGACCCAAGTAAGCAACTTCTTGATGCATAAATTCGCACTTATCAGGTTGAAGGAGGAGAGAATTTGTTCTCAAACGATCAAAGACATTACGGAGTTTATCGGAGTGTTCCTCCAAAGAACTAGCAAAAATAACAACATCGTCCAAATAGGTGAAGCATTGAAGACCCTGAAGACCAGAAAGGGCGATTGTCATCAACCTTTGGAAAGTACTAGGGGCATTCTTTAATCCGAAAGGCATTCTTAAATATTCGTAATGCCCTGAAGGAGTGGAGAAAGCCGTTTTGCAAACATCATCCTTGTGCATTTGGAGTTGGTGAAAACCTGATGCTAAATCTAAGGTGGTGAAATATTTTGAGTGCCCTAGTTGATCGAGGATATCCTCAATGTTTGGAAGGGGGAATGAGTCACCTACCGTCACGTTATTTAATTTGCGAAAATCTACTACAATGCGCCATTTTTGTTCTCCAGATGCATCCCGTTTCTTCGGAACAATCCAGAGAGGGCTATTGTATGGGGAAACCGAGTTTCTGATAATACCCTGTTTAAGCATTTTATTAATTTGTTTATCTAGTTCTTTTTTATGAACTTCTGGGAATCGATATATTTTAGAAGAGATCGGTGTGTTATCAGTTACTCTAATTTCGTGTTTAAGGACTTCTGTACATGTTAATTTATCATGCGGTAACAAAAATATATCATTATATTCGTCACATATATTAAGGACTGACCGTTTTTCCTCAGAATTTAAATGAGTCAGGCGTAAGTTCTCGTGTAAGAGTTTAAGCCTGTCTTGAATATTAATTGAATTATTTTCATTATAATTTAAAATTCGAGAAGTATTCTCTAGAAATGGTTCGAGCTCTAATTGTATTTTATTAATTCTTAATTTTCTATTTGCAGTATTTAAGATGGTCGTTAAAGCTTTACCATTATTTACTTTTACAAGAGACTTTGCTAAATATACGCCTTCCGCGATATTTATTTGAGGACAGATGCCTTCGGTTATATTTTGGTTTAAAATATCAACTTCAATGACAGTTTCTGATCGGGGCTCTAATGTAAAAGCTTTAGAACTATTTTCATTTTTACAAAATAGTTTAATCGGTGTTTCGAGAGATGCAAGAAACAATTGTGACTTATTTAAATTTATCACGGCTCCGTTTGATAAAAGAAAATCGTTACCTAAGATACCATCGTGTGGCAAATTATGATTTTCGGTCACTAAATGAAATTTAGCGGAGAGTTTTTGAGAGGAGAAATTTAAATTTAAAATACAGCTACCTGATGTCTCGACAGGTGCGTTGGCACTTAGGCCTGTTAAAGTAATTTTATCGTTTGTATTCAGATTATAAACGAGATTATTTAATTTTTCTTGATTTTTTAGGAGAGATACTGATGCTCCAGTATCAATTAGAAATTTAAACGAATTATTTTGACAATGACATTCCAGATAAGGATTTTTATCATTATTATTTAGATATATTTTATATTCTTTTAAAGAGTTTAGATTCGCAAAATTTTGACAAGTTTCTTTAGAGAATTTATTTGAAACCTTTGCATTAGATCCACGCGGTGAATAAACAGAGCGAGAGTCGTATTTACTATTAAGGTCACGCTTGTGGAGTGTAAAGATATTTTTATTTCGCGAATTTTGTGATTGAACGTCGGATTCGTTTATTCCCAGTCCGTGGAAACGACGCTGTTCCCGGACGTTACTTCGTTTAAATTTACGCGATTTAACCCCTCGTGTAGAGTGTTACCAGAATTATTAGAATTATTTTTATTTTCGTTGTTTCGTTTCCTTTTAAAACATTCTGAAATAATATGCCCTTGTTTCTTACAATAATTACAAACTTTATGACCTTTGGTGTCATTCGAAAATGGTTTATTAAAATGAACTTCCTTTGGTACATTTCTTTTCTTAAAACAATCTTTCGTAAAGTGGCTTTTCGTTTTGCAGTGATTACAATATTTGTGTGTATAAGAAGAAGAAGAAGATGAGCTAGATTTTGAAATTTGAAGTGCTCTTTCTTCTTCAATAGCAGAATTAAAAGCATCGGATAAGGTTTTTAGTTCTTTGGCTCGTAAAAATCTAGAGATATCGGGATTGCTATGCAAAATAAATCTTTGTAATGACAATTCTTTAATAGTTTCGACTCGTCCTACACGTTCGTTTTCGTTTTGACATGTTAGACAATTCAATAAACGTGTGCAAAGTTTATCTACTCTATTATAAAAAGAATTTACTGTCTCGTTAGTGTTCTGTCTAATGGTGTTAAGTTCTTCCATTAATTGAGTATAGTGTTTTTTGTCTGAATATAATTGTAACAACAACCCTTTTAATTGAGCCCAACTTTGAATAGTTTTATCCCTTAATTGTGCTTTAGCGCTACCCGTGATTTTAGAAATTACAAATGCTATTAATGCATCCTTTTGTTGATCATTTGCAAATCGAAACGCATTATTACAATTTGAAATAAATTCGTGTAACTCTGTGCGAGTGCCATCAAAAGATTTTGAAATTAGTGAACACAAAAATGATAATTTGTAAATAACTTCTGCTGGAGTAGCAGGGGTACGGTCATTATTATCAGTTAATATATTAGTTGTACTATTTGCAGTACTGGTTGACGAAGTTGCCATTTTTCTTTTATAATTATGTATATATAAAAATTAAAGTACAAAGTAGAGGTACAAGTGTCGAAACGAAAAAGAAAAAATATCAAAAAGAGAAACAAAAATAAGATATAAAAATATGTAGAGAACTTTATCAGCAAAAATTATAAATGGTGGGATAGGAAAAAGAAAGGAAAAGTACGACTTACTCTAGTGGTCCTTGCAAATTGTTCGTCTTCTCGGATTATTGATCTGCTTGCCTTGGCTGAAGATCTTCCCCGTGTTGCGAACTGGTCCCGAAGTCTAAGGAGTTGAGACTCGCCGATTTGTTTGGTTATCAGTTGCCTTTCCCGACACAAACCGTGACTTGTTGCAGAATTGTGGATTTCTGCACACCCTTACCGAACTGCGCCAATTTTATGTTGGGATACTGGTTTATTTGCAAAAACTGTCACTAGTAAGTCGTATTGTCGTTAAGATGTTTATTTCATGTCTATTTATAATTAACAAAAATAAGAACAAAAAAATAGACAAGAGACGTTTGAGTATAGAGTCGAACTAAGTGAAAAAGAATAATGATTAATCCTGCGTTGGGCCAATCAGTTTTATTAAGAAGCTTGAACGTGTGAATGGGACATTCATACGTGACAAATAAACTGTTTATTTTGAATAAGAGTCGTTAAAACAAAACTTTAGAAAGTATACTATTAGGGAAAAATGCATCATGGAATTAATAATGAGATCCTCATCTTATTGATTATTCAAGATAGAAAAATAGTAATTTGAAAGAAGGTAATTATTGGAAAACGTGAGCTTCCTGAGATTTAAGTTTTAAGCTTTTAGTTGTGTTGCATGATTATTAATTTAGGAAAATACAGGGTGTATGGTGGATACAACAAATCAAAATTTGAATAAGTCCGTTCGACTTCAGAATACTGCACTAGGGATTGGACATATGCCTCAAAATAAAGATAAATTTTTTTGTACCTACCATGTAAATTAATGTGACTTTACTCTTAGCATTTTAGCACATTTTCTTATTTTTTGACAACACTGTACGTGATATTTGTGATTTTTTTCAGGGATTAGGAGTTAGCGAGCAAGGTAAGCAAAACGAAAAATAGTTTCTTTCCTAAAATCACGGATAAAGATTTTTCCATATGGTGCGCCAATATGTTCACACACGCTGTATATTAATAACAACGGTTTATCTGCAACAAACGATTCCACATAGAATCGATCTGCTCTAAAAATCTCGTACCATTTTAAACGTTCGATCTGTACCAGAAAAAGTCCGTACACAATGGGCAATTAAACTATTTACCATTAAGAATTATCAAGAATAATCGAAATTAATAATAAAGAACAAAAATTATTAGATTTATTGCTAAGTACAGTTAAAACGTATGTGTGTTCTACTTTTTTGCTAATAACACATTTTTATTACTCGAGGCGTTGTTGCATTTAATTGTTTTGTAACATGAAACTCTGATAGATTTTTTGTCAATTAATTCGTGTAGGAAAGGAAAGAAATCTATGGGATTTATTTTATAGGCAATTCATTTATAAAAAAAAATATTCATAGTTTTGTTGCAAGAGCCAGGGAAGGGGATATCAATGATTGAACAAAAAATGGACGTATAAAATCACCTCCCGGTTGAAAAACAATTACTACCAGCGCATGTTACAGAATTCATATCACGCGAAGTCGCCGCGTACTTGTATTGAGATCTCAATATATTATTCTTCATCTATAAGAACCACATGCACTTATCACATGCCTTGATAATATTATTATGTACTGTACATACATATTATATCGTCCATCTTTACACCACCAATAGAGAAAAATAATCACATCTGCATCAATCACTATTAAATTTATTCTAAAAATTTTTTCATTGTTTCATGGAGTGGGTTTTTTATTAAAAATTAAAATTAATAAATTCAATTAAATAGCAATCAAGAGACTAGTAGACCATGGACTTTTTATTTTTTTCATGTTAAATATAATTTCTGGTGATTCACGTTTCCTGTCTATGTGATCCTATTCAAGTTAATAAACTGATATCGGGCTGTTATTAGTATTATTTGGGATATTAAATACATATGTGAAAAAATTTGCAATCATTTATAGTCAATATTTGTGTCTATCGGTAAATAAAAGGCACGACTGCGCAACTGCACTTTCAAGCAAATTGGTATTATTGTTTATCTGTCGTAGGAAAGGTATTGATTGCCATCTATGGGGAAATAGACACACTTAAAAAGAAATTCAATTTTCTATTTTATATATTTAACATAACCAATAAATTATTTTTTTGTGCACTTATATTTAAGTATTATAGCATTTTAATCGCCTCCTGTAAAATTTCCTTCTACTGCTGCCATCGATATATTTTCAGTAGGCAGTGTTGCCTTCCTCATATGTTAATTATATTTTTATTATATTGTCAAGATACACAAGTTGAAGATAATATGAAAAATATAACAGCACACTTATTTTTATTTACACAAACATTTTGAGTTACTCGATAAATTTTTCCTTTCATTTTCGCCATTTCACATTCATTCGCAATTTCTACTTACATACTGGGTGTTATGATTTTATTATATTTAAACGGCTGTTCTCGAGAAACACTCTGTACTTTTTTTTCAATTCGACCGTCTTAAAAATTGTGTAAGACCCCTAAAATTGTCTTTCGCATGCGTCGCACGCCATTAGCAACGGCCTGTTTAATCTTAATTCTATATACAGATATGGTGAATTTTATAGTTTATTATCGGAAAGGGCCGTTTATGATTATTTTTTTTCATATACGATTGGGGATTTAAATATAACAAAGCAGTTCGATTAACCCATTATTAAATAAATAAACTGTTTTTTTCAATTATCGAAAGATTTTTTCCAGCCAATTTCATTTGAAACGAAATTGACACGTGTCATCTAAATATTTCCATCAATTTCAATAAACAAATGCCTCTAAAATGCACAATTCCCAACTGATCCGAGAGAATGCGTTTTTGTGTAACGGCCATTCTTCCGCAAAAACAATATCCGTTTCGAATTAGTATCAATGAATCCGTATTTGCAAATGACGGACTCATTTTCCATATTTTCACAATATTTTCCATCAGTTTTCCCGGCACTTTTCTAACGATCGGTTTCGAAACAAAACGAGGAAAACGCTCGAAATCGGATTGACAGCGGGTGGACCGCGTTATTCATTTGTTTCGCAGTTGATCGTCGCCCTCACGGCCAACTTATTTCGGTACACAGACACAACAAAATATCTGATTGAAGTGTCAGAACAAAAGTTATCCAAAAAGAGTTTTCTTATAATAGCCAGCGGCACTAGAAAGGTTTTTGGTCAATAGCGGTACTAAGTAAAAGTACTGTCCATACGTTCTAAATACATAAAGTGACCTACCTTTCTTTGGTATAAGGCTCTTCAGCAGCATTATGGAGTTCTCGTCGCATGCCCAAGCGTGCATCTTTCGATAACTGTCCCTACCCTTCTCGGTTAACTTGTCCCAAGGTTTGGGTTTGGATAGGAGTTCCGACACGGTGCCTTGCGATAAGCCGAGGACGTACTTGGCGAATAGTCTTTGCCCGATATTGTGGATGGATAGTAGCTCTCGAACTCTACGGGCAATGTGAAGAGTGTCTGAAAAGAGACCATAGAATTCAATGCCCGGGGCGTAGTGTACTGCCAGGGAAGTAGTTGTTTTGGGTATTCGAACGTCTGGACCGACTAAAACGAAGCGCTTCAAGGACTTAACTGGACATACGTATTCTACGTAAACAAAGTATGGTTTTGAGGAGCATAAATACTTTTTAATATCAAATACCAATATGGAAATTATTATTTCCCAGACCACCCGATGATCCTTATACAATAAGGGCGTATTTTTGTCTACACGGTAGCACTTTAAAATACTATTTCAGATTGAATGGTACTACCAAGAAAAGAAAACTTTTTGCTATCATTAATCTGTACTCGGCTCTTGTTTAAAAGTACTCTAGTAAGTGATGGTTGAAATTTACTTTTAGCTACACATCTCATCTATGTCGCTTAGATTGTGAGATAGTTGGGACTTTTTTTACCGCACCTGTACAAACACACACTTACCTAAATTTTGAGTCGCGTACTTGTCCATGTTATACCTCAACATTTCTTGTAGTCTCGCCTCCATGGGGTCCCCCTTTGGAATGAGACTCTCCCCCAACCTCCCCACCATTGATCCGGGTGCCATCCCCAGGTCCTCGGCAAATTTAAAGGGGGATCTATGTTCATCAAATCTGTACGGACTCTTTAGCGTATCTTCTAATAGAGAAAGCAGCTATATATTATATATTTTTAAATTCTCTAATGTTGTTAAAAATTTAATTTTTTTTTCGAAAAATTAGAAAATATGATATGAATGCGTTATTACCTGATCTCAAGAAGTTGTTCACAAAAGTCGCCGCTAGTGGAATGTTATTGTTGTGATTATTGTGATTGTTGTTATCTTCTTGGGGGCTCTTTGGATTACCATTCACCAGGGGGGCGGGACTATGCTGTCCAGTGGCGTCCAGGGGCTGAGGCGTCGACGCTGTGCTACTCTTTTCAGCATTGCCCTCAGTCTGAGGCGTCGTACTTTTCACCATTCCATCTGAAGAAGGCAAAGCGGGTGATTTTTGATGCGATTCGATTGTTTTCCTCCAAGAGGAAACGATTTCTTCGCCCAAAAGGCTTCCGAACGTGTCAACATTTTGAAAGGGATGCGGAAGGGTGGAAGGAGGAGTGACAGGAAGAATGGGGGGTTGGAGGCTCGATTGAAGTTCCGCCACCCCTGGAAACAAGGCACACAAAGTTGGAAACAGAGGTATTTATTAAGCTTTAGTAACAACACAGATGAAGAAAAAGATTGTTAAATAAGTAGTTTGTTAGTAGATTTAATTACTGGGGGGATTAATTGGAGCGGCACAATAACATAAAAAACGGACTAAACAAAAGTCTTTAGGTATTCTTAAGATGTGAAATAATGGAAAAGACATTTAATTGAAGCGATTCCGTTCGTATCGCATGTAGTATTTTCACTTGCGTTATTATTATCAAAGGTTGTTAACTAAGTCTTAAGTATATTATATTGGAAGTACATTTCCCGGATTAATCCAAATGACAATTTTCCAAAGGTTTTTATTTACCTGTTCTAAGCGGTATTAAAATGTTTTGCAATAATTTGCAGGTCACGCAACATAAAAAATCAATAGAAACCATTTCGGGTCAACGCGGTGACCTCCACTTTCAGTTTCTAGTCCAATTTATATTTTTTTCAATGCAAAGTGTCGTTGGGCAACGATTTTATTATTTTTATTGCTTTAATTTTGTGAAACAAGTGACTTTATATTGTTTCTAGTTTCAAGAATAATTGTTCTTCGGTTCTATTTCGCCATACGTATGTGGGAACTAGTTTGGATATTTTTATGAAATTCGTTCCCATTTTGACGGCTTGATGAATTTATATGTGATTGTGAGTCAAACTTGAACAACCATCGTATTTAATTATGTCTATTTTTTTTATAGAGGCGATAAAAAATTAATGGCTTTTTGGGAATTACCAAATTAAGTAGGTTGCGAAATAGTGGCTAGCAATTTGACGATATTTTAGCTGATTTTTTTAAAAACTAAATACAACCAATTATGCATGAATCGGTTGTGACAGTGTTCCGACATTTAACTAATACTTTATATTTAAAACAAAATGAAAAGGTACAATTTAGTAGTTGAAAATTCTGTTGTTCAGAAAATTGCATATTATTATTATATACAAAATGATATTTTACTCATCATCATAAATGTAGTCAAAATCGGACATATTTTATCAATTAATCAGTGATATCTTTTTTTAGTTGTATTTCACTTAAATTATTTTTATTATACCTACTACCATACATGACATTTTTTAAATAGATAGGTACGATATTATTGTCATAATCATACAAATTTGCTCGTGATTTTGTTGTTAGCGCAGCTTTTATAAGATATTTAATCTCTGTGTTAAAAGTTTTACGTATACGAAGTTCTATGAAATTTATTTAAAATTTGGTCGTTTTTATTTCTATTAAATAATAGTTTTTTTACAAATAATGCTATAGAAATAGCAAAGGAGGACAATAATAATGCAGCAAGAGCGCCTGACTCAACAACAAGTGCACAACGCACGTGAAAACGTGCAAACTCGGAAAAAGGGGGAACGAAAATTAAACTGAGAATACTTTCATTCATGTGCCTGTATGTATTATACATAATATTAATGTTTAATTTATTACCTATATAGCGATTGATTTTGAAATAAAACGAACAATTACAAGAATTGCATTATTCAAAAAGTGTGACATCTCTCTCTCATTTACCCTATTTAACCAAGTGCAGACTTTCGTACATCCCTTTATAGCTATATTAGTGTTCCCATTGAAATTTAAAGTATTATTTATTTCGTACAAATCCGGAAATAAGAAATAGGTGCTAATACAAATAAATTTGAAATTTTAATTTTTTCGACCCATACGCTATCTACCTTCCAATCTCTTCACATGATTTTGACTAATAGTTTCCGTTTTTCACGCGCGACCGCCTCTAATTTATAGAGTTTTTATTTCTCTAATTAGAACCCGAAAATAAATTTAATATAATTGTTTTCGAGCTCATGAATACCAGATAACGCTGGCTTATTTTATTTCGGCTGTTTAATTAACTACTTATTGTTTGCGCTCAGGCGGATTATTAGGCATATTTCTCACGTAATTATCGTTCTTAGAACATCGAGAACGCTTTTAAATAAATAAATATATATCCGGACTAAAATGTTGAATTAAAGAAAACGGTGGTTTTGATTTCAAATCTCGGCTAATTAGAACGAAGCAGTCCGAGTTGATGTGTCGCATCATATAATTTAAGCCGCATAATATGTGGCAACAACAATGTTTTATGGAAAATTGAGTGCGTCTAGTGGAGCACATCAAGTCATACCGCTTTGTTTAACTAGAAAGTAGAGCGAGCACATGTTGACATCCAGAATAAGTGCGCCTATAAGGTGTAAATGACAAAAAATTTCGAATTGTAATTTGATCAGTCGGTCTAAGTGGCTCATCTTCGCAAAATATCGTTAAATTTCATTAAGAGAAATTGCTCAGGATTCAAAATCATGCAAGCATGCCAACTTTAATAACCATCAGACATAAATTTGTTTCCATTTTTTTAAACCTCTAAACAAAACATACATTTATTAGAAAAGGATATTTCGGAAATAACATTTGATGACCAAATTTAATTGCCTATGCTAATCTGACAAACGATGAAGAAATAAAAAATTTCTTACTAGGGAAAATATTGTATAAAATGAAAAAGAAACAATGTAGGCTGATGGTTATTAAATTCGGTACACCTGCATGATTTTGAATTCCGAGCAACTTTTCTTAATAAAATTTTTCGATTTTTGTGAAAAAGAAGCACGTTACATAGACGGAAAATAACTCCGGTCAGGATTTCCTAAAAATCAAAATATGTTAAATTTTATTTTCTTATCAAGCAAGCCAAATTTCAATTCGAGAACTTTGAAACATTATCTTTTTTATCGAACGTTACCTGTATAATAAGACCTAACAACTTAGGAAGGTAGGAAATTATAAATATTATTTGTAATGTAAAAGATACAGAATTTTGAATAAATCGATTTTTTAAGCATTACAAAAAAATTTCATTTGGAGCCTCTCCTACCCTCTTTTTCCAGAAAATATATATACTCATATACATATTTTGGCGCCTTCAAATCGAGGGGCCCGGGGCAGTTGTCCCGATTGCCTCCCCCTAGGACCGGCTCTGCTACAAATACATGTAATTGTTTATAGGCACTGATCTAAGTCTGTGTTCACAACAGTGCACCGCCCCTCGCCCATAGCCTTGTACCATAACACCGCACAGTAGTCCCTCGAGATATATAAACATGGACTGTACATTGTTATCTTCTTCCGATGAAGAAGATATTGTTTTATACTCTAATATAACAAAGTGGTACTTATATGCTTAAACAAAAATCTAGTATTTATATGCATTCTGATATATTCACAAAACCGTTGGGGATCTTCCCTTAGATCTTTATAAAGGCGATAAAATTCGCCATAGAATCTTCGCTTTGCGTTAATAGGATGCACTGGTAATCTTGATTTCTGTTTAAACATATACCACTTGGTTATATTAGCGTCTAAAATAACATCTTCTTCATCGGAAGAAGATGACAACGCACAGTCCACGTTTATATCTCGATGTCGAGAGACAAACTGATCGACAGGCAAGGTAATGAGCGGGGGCCGGTGCGCCGTTGTGGACACTACTGCGCGGTGCTATGGTACCAGGCTATGGGCGAGGGCGCTGTGCGGTGCGCCGTTGTGGCCATACACTTAAGCAAAGAAAGGCTTGGTGTTTACATTTCAAAGAACTACTTTGGTACAAATAACTATTCTTCATACCTTCAATTTCCCTTGAAGGACTCTTCTCCCTGTGATGTTCCTGAACTTGAATTTTCGTCTTTTCTAACAACAATTCGATATCTTTTCCTTGTGGATTATTTACCAAGTCCGATTTTAAAATCGTAACTTGTCTTCTTATTTCTTCATAGTCTTTTTGTCCGTCTAATCTAGTTTCCAGCCTTGCTATTTGTTGTCTTTTTTGTTCTAGTTGGTCTTCTAGTCTCGTTATTTGTGATATGGAAGATTCCTGAATTTTGCTTATGCAGCCTTGCAGTCTTTGGACTTCTTCGAGAAGTTGATTTATCTGTAAGGAAAATGTGTGTGTGATTATTTTGGTATATCTGAGTTCCACAAATTTATTAAATATATTTATAGCCATATCAAACAAAACCCAAATTGAATGCAGGGTTCCATAGAAGTATTAAAAATTTTAATTTTTTTTTAAACTGGATATATTTGGTTGCAATTTTAAATTATATGTTGTTTTTAAATTCTGCTTAAAATTATAACTAAACCTTCATTTTAATATAATGGTTGTTCAAATCGGATTTGTTCTACTTGTGTCAACAGAACATACAACAATATTTTTGACACGACCGGTAAACCGATTCGCCCTCGGTGGATTTTAGTGGTAAAAGTCATGGCGTTACGGTCCGGCGTCATGCAGAAAATAGGGAAGTGTGACAAATGAATCATCCCCCATCCTTAACCCCTTTATACCGGTAACCAGGCCGGATCAGATCGAATATCGTGGGGGGTACGGTACACACTCCCCAATCGGTAGGTTATACCGCAATGCGAGAAAAAGAAAGGGTTGTCCCCTCGGGAATGGCCCTATCAGGCGAGAGAACAAGAAAACGTTGAGGAAAAAAACGTCTTTGACATGACTCCTTCCTCATAATATTATGTTTTCCTATATAAATATAAAAACAACCACGTCACTTTTCTTTAATGTACAATTAATCGACGAAGCATTTATAATACACCTTATAGGGGGAACACAGAAGCAATACACAATGTGTATGAATATTTACTGTGTTTTATTTGCAACCATAGAATTTATCTTGGACTTGTAAGAACAACTGGATATTTTTTACATTGGAGCAAGGGTGTTTGAATGCGGTGTCTCTGCTTTTTCGGATTCCGTTGCCTATTGTCGCATCTTATGCAAATTATTAAGACCATTTTTGCAAAAAATAGATATTTGTGTATTTTGTTAAATCGAATCATGTAGATTTAAAGGTTTTGATAACGTTTTATGAATTAATAGCAAGCAATAACACCCTTATTTCGTGACGATCATTCGCGAGAAGGGTAAATATTTGTAGCAGGTTAGGGGAGGGAGGTAGAGAGAAATCGAAGGAAATTTGATTGTTTGCTAGGGGAAATCCTGGCGAATTTATCGATATTGATTGGATTTTGGCGTGATGAACTTCCTTGTTAATATTCCAAATTAAATTCACTGCGGTTAAAGAAGGAAAGCAATACTACTAACTTGTACCTTAACACAAAGTGTAATTTTAGTAATATCAATAGTAAATAAGTGCAAGCAAGGGGGATGGGGTTCTATGGAGGCTTATTTACTTCTTTCAACAATCTATAATTTTCTTCTTGACAAAGTGGTGGACGCATTCATTCTTACTTTCTTCGGATGTAGGAATATAAATTCTAA
The DNA here is from genome assembly GCA_963991005.1 of Barypeithes pellucidus. Taxonomy (NCBI): domain Eukaryota; kingdom Metazoa; phylum Arthropoda; class Insecta; order Coleoptera; family Curculionidae; genus Barypeithes; species Barypeithes pellucidus. The sequence goes on along the minus strand of OZ022563.1, from coordinate 54,250,656 downwards.
TCGTGAAAAAATACTATACTGTACAGTACCCTAATAATATTTCCTTACAGTTATTTTACGTTGCCTGGCGACGACTATTGGAGGGAAATATTGACATTTTCTTTCAAAAATGTAAATATTTCACATCGATTTTTGGAAAATTATATTTTCCCACTATCAAGATGTGGTGGGTGAACGTTTAACAATCAATTATGTTTCCTGTTTTTAAAATGTTTCTTATATTGACTATATCGAGCCCAAATAAGGAAGAAATAATGACTTAAATGTTACACGTACAGGTTCTATTCTATTATACGGACGTTAAAACTTCTATAAAACGTATATTTATTACTTATAATTACTTATAATAATAATTTGTTATTTTTACCTATTTCTCCGTTGATATCTCACACGACATGCTGCTCCGAAACAATATGTTAATAAGAAATCCTTGATCCAAATTAAAATTGAAACAATAAATTGTTAACGAATTCTAGAAACTAAAAGATAGAAATGATTTTCATAAAATTAAAATTTTCAAAATTTCCATAATTCTGAACAAATAAATGGCGGATTCGTAATAAATTCGTTTAAAGATGGAAAGATTATATTTCTTAATTGTTTATTGTTATAGTTTTGGTAATATGCGCAATAAATTTATATGGTAATTACAAAAAAAAACTATTCATTTCAGGTCCATTAATATAAGGAGCGTTTAATAATTTACGAAATTACATCGTAAAAATGGAAATTCCTTTGTTTAGTCAGCTTATTGGGCAACGATCTATGAGGCACGGTAGAAATAATACTTAAATATGCCTATTTAGATAAAACATAAAATTCCAAACAAGTCCTGTCTATGTACTTTTATTTTATTTAGCGGTAATATACAGGGTTTCCCATAAGTCCCGCATAACTTCATATTTTCTTAGTGACAAAACACTCAAACACGTCAAATGATTCCATTTTTTTTTGTAATATATTTTTTCAAACTACTTAGGCAGTCACCCTCATAGCAGATTTTTAAATAGCAGTATATGTCTTGTGTGGGCTCATTGAACAAAAATACAGATTAATAAAACATAATAAATTATATATTTAGAAATGGCTTTGGAAGAATTGATAAATTCCTACCGAACCAAACTCGTGTACAAAACGATGCGATTTATTTCAAAGCTTTTTACACGATAAATAAAATGGACTTGTGAATTTCATTTTAATTTAGGCATATTTTGTGTTGCCTAAAGTAAAATTATTATAGTAAAAATTTTATTGTAAAATTTCCTATAAAATATAGTACATAACAGGAAACAAATACCGTCGATCGAGAAGTCAAGCGACGTTGGTTCTTGGATGGGTGACCGCTTGGGAATACCATGTTTCAAAATTTTTACAAAACATTTTAATAAATTTTATAGAAGATTTTAGTAAATTCTATAAAATATATTATAAATACATAGTAAGTTTTACAAAAATATAAAATTATTATAGTTTATTAAATATTTTGGTAATTTTAATCAAATAGTTTTGTGAAAATTTTGTTGTAGCTTTATGGCAGTTCTTGATAAAAGTTATTCCAGTTGCATATACTAGAGTCATAAATTATGGTTAGTTTTTCGTTCCGTCTACCTTTAATCGACCTTCCCTCTTAACTGTCGATCCACGTATAAACATCTATGCCTAAATTTATTACTGTGATTTTAATCTCATTTGTAGCTTTTCCTATATTGACATGGAATTCAAATCTTCCTCTCTACCAGACGATAGACAGTTTAAAAATTCCCAAATCTCATTGAAAATTCCCAAAATAAACTTTTCGTCAAAATTCAACAAAAACTAATCCAACCCCACAGGCAAAGCCGCTCTTGCCCTCTCTCGTTTGTCGCGTTGGGAAACTTCTTAATGAGCCAATCGATGAACAGAATGAAGACATACGTCCCCCGATCGTGTCCAAGAATCCAGGCAGCGGCATAGCAATAATTCACGTCTTTGGTTGTCTCGGAAAAGCAGTAAAAACCGAATCCCGATTGCTGAGGTTGATTTTGAATTATTGTTTCAGATATTTCATGGTTAAGTATTCGATTCTGCTTTGGTTTTTCCTGTTTTGGGGGACTTTTTGCTAATTTATATGGGGTGAAATCATTTCGTGTGAAAGGGCTAAGAAATTTTATTTGCAACAAGAGCAAATTTCACTTCTTCTTGATACTTATTGGTAAATACCGTGCATGGTGGTTTTGATGCCACTGCAGTTTCACCTATACATCGTTTTCTTAGGATTAGCTCGCACCCGATAGGATCGTCGGTGCGATCCATTTCCGATGCATTTAGTAACAAATATGCAGTTTAGGCGTTGAGTAGGATCCAACGATACCAAATACCGAAGACTTTATATATATACATATTATTAAATATCAGAAATAAATAAGCAAGTGTTCGTGGAAAACTACTAGATTTGTGATTAGATGTAGTAATATAAAAGCAGTAAAATGTTGTAAAAGCAAAATAAAAAAACCATTGCATGAAAAGGCCAAACTATTATCGCAAATATAATCACTGGATTAACTTTATTATTTTATTAAGCACCTGAATCGTAATTAGTGGATTAAGGAGTCAGTAAAATTAATACTTTTGCGCATATACGTGTAATAAAACATACTTAAATCGTGTCATTATCCAAATTAATTTCTATTTATTAACGCACGTATTTTATGAGTTTAATTCAATAAGCTTAAGAGGATAAATCGTAAATTTCCACTTAAAACATTGGTCTCATTTCGAAAGATATCTAAAAGAAATTACAACAATTAAGTATAAGAGCCATAAATAATATATGGATCCCTCCAAAAATATATATGTACGTTGTTCCAACTGAATTCTAAACCTTTTATTTTTGTCCCATCACAGAAAATAAGCTAGATCACAATACCTTACTTAATAACGTATACTAATAATAATTTACCATAAGTTTTGCTTCAATAAAGGCCAAAAATTACATAATTAAATGGGACCGTGCGACTTTTGTTAAATGTAAAATTTGACATTTTCTCCACAAAATGTCGAAAAATGGCATTTATTGAGCGAATTTTAAGAATTTTTATTTGGAAAAGTTGTTAAAATTAAATTTCAGTTTAAAAATATTGCCATCTGTGGAGCCTCATAACTTTAAAGATTTAACCAACGAAAAGGAGAGTCTTATTTTTTAAATAATAAATACATTGGAGAAATGAAGACATTAGAATAATAGCGCCGTTGTTTGTAATAATTACGGTGCTAGGGTCGATTTCTGTTTTCAATGAAAATAGATATTGACCCAAAATAGATAGGAAACGAACATTTACATGATTCAAATTTGGTGTGTGGGCATACAATTACAATACAAACAACTTTTCCAAATATATTTTTTTTCACATTCGATAAATAAGTGTAATTTTTCGAATATTTTTGGAGAAAATATCAAATTTAACAGTTAACAGAATTTAATTACACCATTGCTGGTCTTATTGAAGCAAAAACTTATGGTAAAATCAAATTTTACCTAAATCGCGCAATATATTTTTTCTCCATACGGTTCTAACTTTAACACCGTATATATTTAGAAAATTTTTGACAAAGAAACATTTTCAAAACAGTCTCGAAATTATTCTTCGGATTTGATCGTGAAATAGTTATTACGAATCAACTAAAAGAAAAGATCAGAAACTCAGGAAACAAAAAAAAAATTTTGGCTTGTCTAGTAAAATATTTATAAATCAATATTTACACTAAATACATACAAATAAATCCAATATAAAGCATATAGTACAATAATTTAAATTGAAGAAACTAGAAAAACTTACTCGAGATTTGTCGGCGGCCATTTTGAATCGATGTTTTCCGTTAAACAATATTTAAATGACTGATAATAATTATTAATATTAAAACAATCTCGTGTATCTGAGATAAATGATATTATAAATAAATTAAAAAGGCTTAATAAATTTATTGTATTAAAGCAAACAAAATATGATAAATCCCTTGTTAATGATAAAGGAATATTAAAATGAAAAAATAAGAATGTATGTGAGGTAAACATTGATTTAACCTGGTATCAACAGATACCTGAGATATTCTTCAGTGACAGTAAACAAATTAATATACTATGCTCTATACTATCTGGGCCGAATAGAAGAATAGGTAATGTTAAATCTTAATTCCCGTCCCTAAGAATTTAAATAAAAATACTTTATTTTACTTCAAGCTTATCTAATTACTATTGTTATTATCTAAAGAACATATCAAACTCACATTCCCAATTTCATTAAACTCTATTCAGTGGTTTGTTCGCATAGCAATTTTAGTACACGCACGGACAGACAAGTAAGCTAAGTTGCCCGGTTTGATATTCAGCTCTCTTATCCTTTCTAGAAGTTGAGAAACAATATTTAAAACATTGCGATGATATTTTATAACGCTACTAAAATTACAAACTGAAGGTAGAGAAGAGAGGTTTATGGAAGAATAGTAAAGGTTCTTAGACGGTCTTTTCGCCATTGCGTTTATATACACACTGCACATCAGCCACAGTCCAGAACTCTGACCTTGTCATGAAAGTAAACTTTAAACGCCTGTGGAGATGACACTTCCTGCTTTTTCTTTTGTAAAACCGACTTGTTTATTACGTCTCCCAAGTGGTTCCACCTAAAATTGATAAAAGTGACACGTCATAATATGCCGTTATTTCGAGGAACCGTTCTATTCTCATTTTCCTGACGCTGCCACTGTTCTAGGACATTGATTTAACCCGGTATTCAACATCTTATGTACACAATTCAGCAATAAATCATTTAAAAATTGAGGAATCATATCTCAGATAACAAAAACTAAGCTCCTATAAAATATGGCGCCCGTCGTCTACCACCCTTATTGGTGGAATAAATATATCATTACGCAAATAAGGTGGCTTAAGTTTTACAACCTTTCATTTGAAATCGTTTTGTAATTGTAAACAAAGTTGTTGACAGACGCCGATGGTTTTCCACACCTTTGTGTGTATTTGGAGCCAATCGGGTGGCTTCCTGAAACATCTTATCAGTATCACCAGATTTATAAATGCCCCATCATTGATTATAATTAATTATGTTTATCTAAATTGCAAATTTAAAAATATCATGCATTTGGTTTATCACCAATGGAAAGAAGGAATCTATCCATGTGGGTGTACGAGAATTATTATTATAAGGAAAAGAGTTTGTTTAAATAATTTTTTCAATTAAAAATAATTTTCGGGTAGCGGCACTGTTGTCACATTTTTTTCTATTTGATAACATTCTTCCTGTGTGCCCATTGACACAATACTTTGACCGATGCCTAGAGGAAGAAAAGAAGAATACATTTTTGTCAGATGCTCTTTTTTTAAATTAAAATTGTGCAAGGGTTATGTTTATTTTTTTGTCACCATTGAAAAAAAATCCACAGGAGCGGCATCGGGCTAATTCGCCTCGCGCTTTTTCGTTACTTAATATCAAAGGAAATAATAAAGCAAGGAAAAATAATAAAAAACAACAGTAAAATGTAAATGTTTCGCGTGCCTAAAAGTTCTACTTTACACCGATTCCGATAAAGTACTAAAACGTTAATTTTAATGGCTTATAATTATTAGAAAAATATTTCGTTTCGGTCTCGTACTATAAAGTTTTTATTGCATCCAGAGTTATATTATGTATATTTGCGGTTATATATCGCCTCTACCGCGTATGCGTCCCACAGCATTGCGTGGCAACTCAGATCATTAAGTTTTTATTGCCTGAAGGCAAAAAATTCGAATTATTCGGATAGCTATTGGACAAGATACGACAATTATTGAAATAGCTGGGTGGGTTTGTTCGACGAGGTTGAGTTACGGTTTGCTGTGCTCCGGTTACAAGATGATAGTAAAAAGAACGGCATCTTCTTTCCCTGCACTTTAATTCCGACGAGAAAACTGCTTATTTTCTTCATTCACCGCCCGCACCCCAAGACAATCTTTCAAATAATCCCTCCACCCCCTCCACGAGATGCGATTGACTTTTACATTAGGCCCCGCGTTTGCCTACCCATTTTACTAATTACAATGTCTCCCTAACGTGTCGTTTTTCTTAAACGGTCGTTCTTCCTATACGTTCCTGATTAAAAAATCTTCCCGTGTAGAAATACACACATTTAAAATGTAATTTAATTTTATTTTTGCCCTTTTTTCGAGGGGATAATGCTGGAGAGTGGGCAGACAGGCTGTTTTGGTCTTGCTTTTGGTTGCATTTCTAGTGATATATTGGTAAGTATTTGTTCCGGGATGGTTTTATAGAATGTTATTGGTCATCTGAACGGTCTGTTGTTGATTCTAACACAAACTGATTACTTACGCGAATTATTTCTCGTAACAAATTCAGAAGTAACAGATCTGAGGCAAAGGAGACACGACAAATATATTGAGGAAGGCTACGAAATGTGTAGGGGACGGTACCGACTCCCAATACTACCACGATATATGCATCCAAGGGTTGATAGCCCTTAGCGATAGATCGAGCAATAGCCGTACAGCGCCAAGTAAAGAAAAGGTTTATATTTTTTTTTTACGAATAAAGCAGTTGTAAAATGGCTTAGGCTCGTTTATGAACCAAAACAATTAAAGATCTACACTGACAACATAATTTCCACGTCAGACCTTGAGTTCTTCAAAAACGAACAATAAAAGCATCTAGAATCAACATGTTACGTTGAATACCCGCTTCTAATTATAGTCAAATGGAGGATTTCGGTTGAGAATGTTAAGGGGTCCATAATTTAAAAAAATATAGTAGAACAAAGCGAGTTAAATGAGAGACGAACTCGCGCGATAAATGTTTCGTACCAACCCGCATTTAATATTTCTTAATATCTTGATTAAATTCTATGATTTAGGACTAAGTCAACTCTGTAACCAAATATTGAAAATTGTGGTTTATAAATTATTGTTGAATGATTATTAAATTATATCGTTGGTATAAAGAGTCATTTTCATGGCAACACGAAGTCGCATGCTTGAGCTATTCCTTATGTCCAACGCAAACAATACGCATACTCAGAAGAGAGCAGCAAGCATAGAATCCGATCAAAACAATCAAAAACTTGTCGCTGTTATAATATTAGAGACAATGTAAATTTTAGCGGACCCCTTAATTCTGGCAAGACGAGCTAAGCAGAAACACATCCACATACGAATACGTGAACAATGGGCAATAAAAGAAAAAATAAAACACTCAGTGGGTCATTGAAGCGCATCCATGCGTACGAAAACATTGTTAATCACTTTGAGGGGAAGGAACAACCTGCGAATGAATTTTTTAATTTTTTTTCGCTACACGGACGAACAAATAAATATGTAGCGTAATTGTATAGCCAATGATCGTCTAGATTGCATCTCGAAGAACTTTGTAAGAATTATGATTCAATCGAAAAATCGTTAATTTTTAACGCGTTATGGAGCTATTTCATGTTAGGTCAATATTTTTTCGAAATGACCCAATTTTAAATATAATATGGTACCGCTCAGAAATAAGTGTTAAAAATTACGCTTTCTCCATATACCCTTAATGAATCTAGACATACTCCTATTTTTTACTGCGTATATCGAAACTCAAATCTTTATTTTAGCCTAAAAGTCGAATAAAATTCATCGATTGCAATCAGTGTTTTAATTAAAAACAGCCTTAGTACTTAGTTCTATTAAACCAAACGATCCTTCGCATCACACACAACAAAATACATATCATTCCTGCCCCCATCCACCCTCGGGAATCAAACTATAAGTTGGATCCCCTTCGCTCTCCTTTCCCCTCGTCTGCCCCCCATCTTTGTCTCATTCATTAACGACTTGGATCAAGCATTTCTCTTTTCTCTTTATATTTGAGAGGGTATAATTATTGATTATCGGGACTATCTGGATATATGCGGGGGCGAGGGAGGCGCGGGGGGCATTGATTAAGCTATATGGAAATCTCACCCCTTTCTGGTATCTAAAGGCTGAGTGATTGGCAAAAGGCGTGCCGATTCATATTTTTAGGGGAAATCGAATATGGAAATGAGGATCATTAAAAAATTCTTTGGCATTCTTGTGTTGTTTCTCCTAGTAGCTACAATTGATTTTATATATATTTTGAAAGTTTTTTTTCTTTTTCAAACCCTATTATTGAGTATACGTAATTTTTTCATCACTTCTTGTAAGATGGACGTTCGGAATTAGCAACTAAAGCCATGTTTCAAAAATAAAAGATAACGGGTGATTAGTATTTTTTTTAACCCAATTTCGGACTTTAAAGAGGTAGTGTTATAATATTTGTTCTAGGATTCAGATTCTATGATGCATGAATTGGGGATTAAGGAAGTCTTAGATATTATATTTTATGATAAAACGTTGCAATTATGGATTTTTTATTGTACAATCTCTTTACTATTATTTGTAACAAAATTTAGTCATTCCCTGTTCCAAAACTTATCTTAACAAATCCGATTTCAGATAGTATAGGTTCGGCTAAAATAGGTATTCTTTTAAGAAAAAAATTTAATATTTTCAAATTTTAACGTTTGACGTAAGACTATCAAAAGTAACTAAATATTAACTAAACATTTTTAACCAGAAACACTTTTCGAAATTGGTATAACAACTAGGGATGCCAGTCCCGAAGTTTTGTTCTAATCCAAGGATTTTCGGGATTCGGAGTATATAATCCCGGGATCCCGTGACTAATCCAAAACAAAAATTAACATAAGAAAGATTGTGTTTATTAAATACACTAAATAGAAATCTTACCTACGGTTCACAAAATATCCTGCTGACGAGAAGCCGCGTTCTGTTTCTAAACTTAAACCATTAAAATAAGGGATTAAAAAAACATTTAATCCCTAAGGGATCAAAAAATATTAATTTAATCCCTCAAAAGTAAATTTAATTTGTTGATTTGAATTTTTTTTAAAATTATTTTAGGACTCAATTTCCCCTATCTTAAAGTGTATAAAATAGTATATAAACCACGTGCCTAAAGTGTCTTAGTAGGAATTATTCTCGTCCAGTCTCAGGGACAGGAAATTAAAATATATGTAGTTCAAAAAAAACTATAAAAATATTATAAAATACCACGAGAACCCGAGTCGCACTTGACCGCATTTATTTTTAATTAAAAATAAATCAGTATAACGATATTACCTGCATAGTTTATTTTCCAAAGAAAAAATTAACACCTATATTAAACTTATTTTGCCATGTTCGACGCACGCCTCTGTTGATTGGGGACTGAAATACGGACAGAGATCTAATATTTAAATTAGACGAACGCTCTTCTTTCCCCGTGGCAACCCTTATTCGGAGCGTGATGCGTGTGCCCGTGTGTATTCGTTTTTACCTTTCCCACCCGTTTTCACCCTTTCCACCCGCTTCGAACGGCCCTTAATTAGTAAAAATTTCCGATCTCCGACTTCTCGCCCCTTGATTGATTGTAGTCTCGACCTGCAAGGGTGTTTTTTCAATCGCGGCACTGAATTTTTCATATCTCGCTCCTCAACCGACATGTTATTTCCATTTTTTGGGGTAGAATTAATTGATGTGAGGCGTTCGGTATATTCGGCGCGAGTTTTTAATTGTTCCTTGACGTTTTAAAGTGGCCTTTCGAATTTCGAAAATAATAAATATCTCGAACTATGATAAATTAAATAATGATACGTACTAATTTTTCAACTCAATTATGGATTTCGAGAGTTCTTTGCTTACAGCAAAAAAAAGTCATCATCATCATCAGTTGAATATTTTTATAACCCAAGTTTCGACTCATCAGCAACACGATCGTCATCTTAATTCTATCGTCTTTTGTTTTTCCCGCTCGAGCGATCCGTCATAATTAATTCCGTCGGATCGGGGGTGCCATGTGAACAAAAAAAAAACAAAAACAAAACAAATGCTATCTAATCTGATTATATTGCCTACTACGACGGCTTTATGCCTTATTCTTTCGGGGCGATTTTAATTTTAGAAGTGAAATTTATGGTGATTGGGCGACTCGGAGAAATGAGGGAGAAAAATTTTATTGGTTGTAGCTTCCGGAATGACTTATTTGAGACACACTGAATGGCGAAACTTTCCAAATTTAATGATTAATAATGAAAAATCATATTGAAGAAGTGATACCGATGGTAATAATAATAGCTTTTATTAAGAATTAATGAAGAAGCCTAGCTGACTAGAGTCGGCTACTCAACATTACCAATAGCTATTCTTCGCTTACCAGATTTCACTCTACTAAAATGAAACAAAATCGATTTTTGGTTAATATTATTTTTAACATAATATATCTTGTACTAGTGTCATATGTGCTGCAACGAATTTATTCGATCGGAAAATAATAATTCCTGTAAACTTTTTCAACTAGGCATCATTTGTTAACTGGTTACGTACGACTATTGACCAAAAACATCCCGGCTTGGTCACAAACATATAATCTTTCTCATCATAATGATCGAGATCACAAAGCAGTCAAAGTCCAACCGATCCTCAGCGATTGTCCGGATTGGACTTCGTCTGACCGAGCTCTATTCAGAAACGAAAAGCATCTCAGGGGACGGCATTTTGCAGACAATAGATATCCAATAATAATTGGTATTTACAACGCCAATAGGATTAATTCATTTTCTGGTGGAATAAAGTCGTTGTAGCATGTGAGTGGTGGAGTTAAGGGAGATTATCTTAACAAATTTATTTCTCAACCTTTTCTGCTATTATAGATTTCACTTTTTTACTTTTAAATGCTTTTATAGGCAATCAATCTTTGTACAGACCTTATAAAATATTAATAAAATTACACAATTTTATTTTTTAACGAACTTAATTACACATTTTGTTCCTTCGCCTTTCACAAAAAACGATGGTTCTCTCTTATTAATGCATTAAATTGTGAAAGTAGTGCGGATCTATCTATTAAATTTTATGAAGTATCGAAAATCGTTACAAAACATCAATTTCATACGTTTTTATATACATCAATTGAATCATTGCCACCGCCAGCAGTCACTTTTATATTTCTTAAGCATGATCGTTTTTGTTTATATAAATCTTATTTTTCTATTTAACGGTCTAAATTTAAATTATTAATAAAATTTTTTTCGTTTTAAACACATTATATGAAATAGAATGTTATCCACCATCGAGCGGTAGTGACAGAATGAAATTTGCGACAGGAGTTGATCACTAGCGCGAGTACTTTTATAAAAATATTTTTTCATCAAAAATTCACAATAAAATTCAGACCTATCATTCCTCTGTGATATATAAGATAATAAAAGAAGAAATTTAATATAATAACATAACTTAGAAATAGCGGTTGTAGATACAGTGAAAATACTTTTTTATAAATTATTTAAATGCAATTTATCCTGAAACACAATTTTCGGTTAGCTGAAAGAAGATGAACCTGAATTAATCTAGTATGATTTTATTTATTATTCATTCTTCTTGTCTATGCATGTTGACGAAATTTCGTATGTGGTATCGGAGATTTTCTCGTTTGAAATATGGATAAACCTATTTGCAACTGTCGATTATCGATCGATTACTATGTTTGAGATCGTATGGCTGAGGATCGTGAATCGGGTCCACGTTAAACTCTATTTTCCTGCTGTGTAGGTCTCCTGCCAGCAAACCACGCCGACGAAGTCATTTTTTGTCTCACTACCAGAAAAATGCACGGCCCCAACCAAAATCCAAATTATTCCCGAAGAACTTCCACATTTTTACTTAAAATTGTGTAATAACCCAGGGAACAAGAAACATAAACAGATTTTATGCCCTTAAATCCGGCCCCAATAAGACAAATTCTCCGATCCACGTATCAAATAAAGTAATCAGCTTAGAAAAGTCGATCTAACCCTTCTTCAAATTAGGAATGGGTCGGAATTATCGATGTTGTATCGATATATAACAGCAATTACATGTAATTTAATGCTTATTTTTTTTTTGCATTACGCCACCAAAACAAAGTGAATTTATTTACTAAAAATTATAAATACCTTTGACAATATACCAGAAACAATCGCCAATTTATTTGTTTTTTTTTTCTCTTCAATGTTTTGCTCAAGAGCTGGAAAATACCGAGTATTTTTTTATGATCAAATACAAGCACTATAGGAAAAATACTTTAGGGCACTCTGGTTTGTTCGGGTTTGTTCGAGAAGGTCGTTCCATAAGGATGAAGTCCTCCAGATGAAAGTATTCTTAAATAGTGAAGTTCGAGGAGTACTAGGCTTAACCACATATGGATGGGCGGCAGTGGTTCGTCGCGTGTTTCTGCTATTCGCCGCTCTGGGCGGAATTAAGAGGGCAATGTCAGCGGAGCACTTTCCATGTAAATATCTGTAAAAGATAGTCAAATCCCCAACCTGTCTTCGATGTTCTAGATTCTAGGCTGTGGAGGATCTTCGTCAGCTCGTGGTCTCCAATCAGACGAATGGCCCTCCTTTCGATGGAATCCAGTAGCCGAAGAGTATGTTTGGGTGCAGAGCTGCAGTACTCTAGTGATGGTCGAATCTGGGCTTTGTATAGTGTCGAGAAAGTTGTTGGGGTGTGTACAATTTTCTGGTTCGGAAGAGTACACCAAGTTTCTTCTCAATGTTGAGATATTTGCCATATCACATATGTATCTGGACGATATTGAATAAAATTTAAATTTATGTGAGTAAATGTGGATGGCAACATTGTATTAAAGTATTAATAATTACATAGATAGAAAAACGTTTTAATGACAGACATGGGTGCTTACAATCTGCACCGAATATCGATATATCGTCCATCACTACTTTTTACATCTCACCTTCAGATTCAGCGTATTAATTCAGATTTCAATTTTGCTATGATGCCAGATTTACGTTAAGACCGACGGCCCAATTACGCGGAAAATCCTGTATCGGCGCCATTTTGACTTCAATCTATCGGGATAACTCCTACGGGACCGATATACAGGATAATTTTCTTCTGACGAAACGCTGTCATACTTGAGTATTCTTGGAATTGGAAATAATTCATATTTTAAGAGTATTTTCGTGAATCAAAATATAAAAATAAGATTCTTGTGATTTCTCTCGTCTGGCTATCTGCCATAGTCTACACGGAAAAACGACTATAGTAAATCTATTATAGTAAATATTTTATTGTAAAATTTCCTATAAAATATATTATTAGTAATCTGTACCAAAATAATATTGTAAACCTGATTTCGTTAGAGTTTCTAATAAATTTAGCAAAATCAACTAAAATATATTGTAAATTTTACAATGAATTTAAGTGAAAATAATATATTTATAACTATTTTTAAATGTACGGTACATTTTACTGATGACTTTTATTGTACCTTAAGTATTCTTTATTGTAAAAATTACCAAGTTTAAATAAAGTTTAATTCAGATGAAACGGATCCAACAAGAGGAAGCGTTTCATCGATCACAAGTGACGTCGGGCACGATTAGCACTTTGGGTGATCGCTTGGGAACGCCGTGTGCCGTTATAAAATGAAAAATACAATATTTTTTTAACACCCTGTATTTCGAAAACGAAGCGACATGAATTATGGTTTACTATTTTTATAGTAAATTTAACTAAGTTTTCCTTTCCTTGGGTACAGGTATACAGCAAAAATCTCTCCATTCAAAATATTTGTCGATATACATTTCCTCAAATTAAGACGACTAGATACGTTCTTTTCGACTATTCTACTAATTTTTAAAAACTCATACGAAGGAATCATTGAAATCCATAAATAAGTACTTCATCTCATATTCCAATTAGTTTATACGAAATGGAGTTTTGACAGGCCGAAACGAATGTGCCAATCCAAATAACTTAAAACGCCGTTATCTTTGCAATTAATATTTTATTAAAGATTGACATTTATCTTTAAAACGATATTCCGAATATCGAGCAGTTTTCTCGGGGGTATTCGGAATTTAACAGTCAATTTTAGCGATGGGATAGAAACAGATTTTGCATAGACGGGGAAGGGGGGTGTATTTTAATCAGTCTTTTTCTACTAAAACGAGGGGATAAAATAATAACGTGTAAAAAATGTGCTAAATAAAACTTTCAGAGGGCCACAAAATGACTCGTCGCAGACCACTATTGACATAAAGAAAAATTAGGATATATGGCGGCTAACTTCAGTTCAATATGCCACAATGTCTCTGAGGAGAAGGACCGTAACCGACAGATACCGAACAAACCCGAAATGATTAAGGGTACCGGCACTCTTGCCGCAAGAGAGTCTTGCGAGCGATTTGTAGACAAATCGCGGACGACTGCCAGAACGAAATTTAAAAGTATTACCGACAAGTTGTGGACAGAAGTCGGACTTGCTTCTGCTGAAGATTAATTCGGCGCGTTCGTGATAGACGCATGACGGAAACTAAGGTCGCTTGGTTATTTATCGCTTTGGCGGTACGCCCCTGAAGCAATATCAAGAAATAATAATAAATTTTAAAACGCGCGCCACTGGTACGTTCTCCCTTCGAGACGCAGAAAAGGGTTTTAAAACAGCGCCGCCACATATTTATAATCAATTATGGAAATGAGTCACTCCAGCGACGCCTCGCTGATGCCGCCGTGTGTACACGTACGAAAATTTCATTAAGATAAACCCAAAAATGTTTGATTTCGGCCCGCCGAAATACGGCCGTGAAAGGGTTTATGTTTATCCCGCCCGCTTACCGAATTTATAATTTTTCCCGAACTGAATATTTTAATTTTTATTAGGGCGACTTTTTGGCTCTCCGCGAGTGTCTTACCACAAACAAAGGAGTTGTTAACATAATGAGCATTAGATTACTTACTATTACACACTACGCGATGCTTTCACGAAATGCATTTTTTACTTTCCTCGCAAGCAGGAAAGTATTGTAGCCGTGAATAAATTCTTTTCCAGCATTTTAAAATTATTTTACATTTGTCGTTTCCCTCGTATCAAATATATTACAATTTGTCAGAGGAACCGTTTTAAAATAAGAAAAAACATAAGTTATTAACATAATGTCTGGACGCATTAACGACAAGAAATACGTTCTTTACAAATTATTATTCTCTTCTAGCTTTAAAAATTACGGTAATTTAATTTATATTAAATATTATATCAAACTAAAGGTGTATCCAGTGTCGCGAGTGTTAATGTGCCTAATCCACATACAAAATTTGGTCCGTCACATAGTCGTTGAGTTCTCGAACCAACAGACTGACAGACAAAGCGACAGACCGACGAATTTTTCTCACGATTACAATATTTTCCTTCTTGAAAGGGAAGATTGGAATGTTTCCCATTTTTGTCGCACTGTCTCTTGCATCAAAAGGTCAATAACTACTAGACGGAGAAGGAGCAAATTTTTTATGTGGATCGGACTCGACACAGGATATTGTAGCAAATATATTGTAAACATGTTCCTAAAGTCTTTTAATGTTTTACTGCCCATACTTCGACTTTGAAAGAGCACCACCCTGTATCTTCAGTATGTTTCCATTTGCAACGAATAATGATTTACAAGCATCAATACTTACAGACACCTATACATTAAAATCTCAATATCCCCCCGACTTGCCACCACATCGCCAAACAAAAGCGTATCTATTCAAAACGAAATGCAATTCGGTTGCTCTCCATATTCACCCCCTCACCCCCCTCCCTGTCATCCCCCTTATATCTGACAATTAGTGTTCTCTATCTACGAAGATTCAAGTATTGTATCGATTGATTTTTGGTTATCCTTGTTTATTGCACTGATGGACATCGGTTCTGTCTCCGTTCAACGTGTGCAAAATCATTTATTTCTACCTATTCTAAATATCGCATGCTTTGGTTCCCTTTTAAAGAGATCGGGGTATGGGGAGACGAGGATAAGGGGGAAATGGATTGATAATAATGTATCTCCCTTTTTGATGCTGATGGGCTTCTTTCCAATGGCAGTGGTGTACCTAAGAGTCTTTTAATACAGAAAAAATTATAATATCTTGCAAGAAATTTAACGATATTCCGAAGCCCATCATAAAACTGCTCACAGTCTGTAATTCAGCTGCTATTATTCTTAAAATCTAAAAAAAAAATACTTAAATGCGTCATGGATGGTCAGATGCTCTTAAGAAATACAGCACACACATACCTATTACCATTAGATCATAAAGGAAGAAAATTATTTAACCATACATAAGTACCTCCAATTTTTGTCTTCCCAATTCGAACTCAACAAGCAAAAAATTACCCGAAATTACCAAAAATCAAACCATTCTGCCAAATGAAACATTATTTTAAAACCATCATCCAACATGAGAAAAAATGGTTCTATACTTCAACGTCAGTGGTCTAAACTTTTTAAGCCATTGTTAAAACCCAACAAAGCGTTACAGAAATAATTTCTTGGTCTGACAAGTGTGTATGGTTTAAAAAGGGATACACGTATGGTAGTTACGTTCGCAGGAAAGAGATGCCATATATAATTGATTGAAGAAATAATTATGGAGACATTAAGACTACCAAGTTCTGCCTATAAGTTAGCTTATACTATACATTTAACAATATTTTTTATTAATTTTATTTTTCAACATAATACCTATCCTTTAACTTAAACGCATTTACGAGCAATAGAAGAAAGAAAACCTTTAAATAGACACCAATAATATATTTTTGTCTGTAGAACGAAGTCCTCGAGTGCTATTTCAAATTGTCGAATAAAAATATATCAGATTGACAAACCCGGCGGAAGATGGGCTGGCCTTTGGCTGCTTTTCCTGACGTAAACCAGGACCTTTTTGGCCAATAGCAGTAAGTAATTTTGTTAACGTATTTACTGTATAGGTATAACTGTTGTTATTTTAGTGCCTGTTTGGTGTAAAAGACGGTGGCAATAAGCTTTCCAGCACAAATTCCAAATGAAAGAGAATAATGAGAGCCAAAAATAGCGATTTGCTAATGGATTGGGACCCTTAAGACAATGTTTTGATCGACTAGCCCTAAGTATAACAAAAATTCACTTAATAAAAAACCGGATTCACAGCAGCGAGGCTTACGGCCTTGATAATTATAAATTATTTACTAAAATGAAATATTAAAGTTAACGATTTCCTTTTTGATTCCAAGCAGAAAGTCCCAACCGGATTTTTTTTATTAGGCGAACAAATGTGTTTCGATTTTATTATTTGATTGAGTTTCTGATTTAATTGCTAAATTATGAGTTATTAAAATTTATTCAAATCGATGTTGTTATTGCTATTAGATAATTTTTTTTAAATTGACTGGTTAAGAGAACTTAACTTCTAAACCATTGTAATATTTTTTATACCTTTCCTGTAAAATTCAATGTTTGGTATAATTTAATATGTTCGTCAACTTGAATAAATATATTTAGACAATTTTGCCATAAAACAGTCAAATTCGCATGCAAGTGGAAAAACAATTTATATTTAAAAGAAGCATTGTCACCCGTTTTTATTTCTGTATGCCTCCGGTAATATATCTATGTAGAGGCAGTTTAGAAGTCATGTAGAGGCTGGTATTGCGACGTCCCTTTGTTTACTTCGATGGATTCCTACAGCAAGTCATTAGAATTCACACTAGAGGAATCCAGCGCAATGAAAACCAGGGATTCCGTCTTCTTTTTCTATTATGCACAAATTTGAAAATAATTTTTTTAAGGTTTGCTCTGATAGAGCTGGCGAGTACCAAATCACAGCAACGTATGGTTAATTTTAAAGTTATTTTGTTGTTAGTTCGAATCTGTATATTTGTGTTTATATTTATATTTAGTATAGTATATAATTTTTGTTAGTATTATTTTTAAAAATTGAAGAGGAAACTAATCACTAGACCATACTATACCCTTCAGGAATTTTATAATGATGGTTTATAGTCACTGTGCGTCTTTCTCTTCCTGTTTAATATTTTCTTACTGTACTTAATTTTTGCTTGTATTCCTGACTTGTTTTAATTCCGTATTTTAATTTAGTATATTAGGTGGTTTTGGTTTGTCAGAGTTATTTTATTCTATATGTATTGTCCACCAATTTTTGTGTTTTTGTATGTTTCATATACCTACTTTTTCTGTTTTAATTCATATTTTCTAAAATATTTTTTTTATATAGCTTTGTTAACAAGAACAATTTTCTTATGACAATAAAGCATATTTTCATTTGAATTAATTTGAAATAACAAGTAGATATTTACTATAAACTTTGACGTTCCTCCTCGTACATATTCAAAGATAAATTTGCCAGAAAAAATCGCCAACATCAATTCAATTATCTTGTATGTAAAATGGAATGACGTCCACATTAAAAAAAGTGTTATGAGCATTGGTACGGAACATTTATAACGCGAGTCCGCCTCGCACTCGCAGCTCTTTGTATAACTGATAATTCCCATTCCCAAAAACTCACCCCTCCTAATCGAAATCGTAAAAAGTTGTCTGCCAATACACAAGTGTTTATTCTTTGGATATGAAATTCGAACTAAGAAATCAATACTTTTGCATACACATGAACAATTTTGGCAAAATTATTGATAACCTTTGCAACTTGTCAATATCATTTTTCTAACAAGTTAACATGTATTTATATTTATTGCTAAATTTAATGGGAATAAATAAAGAAATTTCAAATTATTAAAGGTTATTGACTTCTGGTTGTGCGGGTTGCTATCAAAATTATTTTTCTACTTTAAGTCAAAGAACTAATCGTTCTTAGTATTTTGCGTATCACTATTGGAACAATTGATTACTTACTTTTGATGTGTTTGCTCCCTTTCCCCTTCTTACTCTACATTAACGACCTTCTAGTGAAAACTAAAAATCCGATATTTAGTTTTGCTGACGATAGCACACTTATCTCATCTTTCTCTTTGATTGCGCAAACATCGGCTGCCGACGCACATCTTCGCAGACAGCATGAAGTATCACGCCTCAACAAAGACCTGGAAGAAATTTTGGCTTGGGGTGACAGTAACTAAGTCGAATTTAACGCTACAAAAACCCAGGCAGTAGTTTTCTCTAAAAAGGTTAACATTACAGAACCGGAAATAGTCATGGCCGGACCCGCAATCCCACTGGCTTCATCTATTAATTTGCTGGGCGTCAATCTGGGAGGAAATATGTCTTGGCATAACCTCGTTGTGGCAATCGCCAAGATAGCTTCTCAGAAGCTTGGGGTACTCTTCCGAACCAGAAAGTTGTACACACCTCAACAACTTTTGACACTATACAAAGCCTAGATTCGACCATCACTAGAGTACTGCTCTCATGTCTGGACCTCTGCACCCAAACATACTCTTCGGCTACTGGATTCCATCGAAAGGAGGGCTATTCGTCTGATCGGAGACCACGAGCTGACGAAGAACCTCGACAGCCTAGAACATCGAAGACTGGTTGGGGATTTGACTCTCTTTTACAGATATTTTCATGGAAAGTGCTCGGCTGACCTTGCCCTCTTAATTCCGCCCAAAGCGACGAATAGCAGAAATACACGACGGACCACTGCCGCCCATCCATATGTGGTTTAGCTTAGTACTCATCGAACTTCATTATTTAAGAATTCTTTCATCTGGAGGACTTCATCCTTGTGGAACGACCTTCCCGAGGTCGTTTTTCCCAACGAATATAACCTCCAACGATTCAAAAACCAACGTGAATCGCTTTTTGCGCACACGCACCACTCCCAGAGTGTCCTAAAGGATTCTTCCTATAGTGCTTGTGTTTGATCATAAAAAAAAAAAATATAACCGTTTGACTTAAGTTGGTCGTCCGAAATTACCACGTAGAGCCATCTATGTTAAATAAAGTACATTTTAATCGCCCTTCGTGAGTTTATTGAGGTAGATTGTTAATTTTTTTTATAATTAAGTTCAATGATGTATTCATTGACGACTAGCAAATTGTGTTTTAGATAAAAATTCAGAGGTATATTTGATTAAAACTGGATTTAAAAAACTGCTGATATTTAACACGGTTATATTTCCTAAGAGGCGTAAACAAAAATGACCCGGAGAGTCTTCTACACTGAGCAGTAGCAGCAGGAATGTGTTTAGTTGCAGCGAGAATGACCGTATAGAGCCGCTATTTCATTGAATCAAAATGTGACTTTTTAAAAATGTTTCTTTCCTTAGGTACTTCCCTTTTTTAAATATATGTTCCAATTTAAAATTTCAAGTAAGACTTGTATTAGATGTGGACTATTTCTGAACACCATGTATATTGCAAATGAACTAATCGATAATAAATTATTGCAAAATTTTTTTATCACCGCTTAAATAGTAGCTTATTGATACGGTTATTAATTACTTGTGCCAATATAATAGGCTGATAATAACTTGATGATGTAATCAGTTCCATTTTTTATCTGGAGGCAATTTATGAAGACAAATGTTTATAAACAATTTTTAAAGATCAATGAATTGAAATAAGATATTATGAAATACGCATGTCAATGTTCAGCTTCCTGAAATAAACATTGATTAAGTTGCATGTTTAAATTTAATGAACAAAACTTTATGTTTGTTCGGGCTTGTTCCATCTTTATTTTGAGTGGAAAAATATGC
Organism: Barypeithes pellucidus; assembly: GCA_963991005.1. NCBI lineage: Eukaryota > Metazoa > Arthropoda > Insecta > Coleoptera > Curculionidae > Barypeithes > Barypeithes pellucidus. Next base: position 54,230,089 of record OZ022563.1, on the reverse strand, counting down.
TTTTGGCGATAATTTGCATGGCATGTCAATGATCTGATTTGTCCCTGTTGCCTGAATGTATACGGAATTTTTATATATTCGACAGCATGTTTGGAGGTGAAATTTACCATTGCTAAAATCCTGAAAAGTTATGATGAATAAACTTGGCACACCATTTTATCAGTATGGCATTGGCATTTTCAAGGATTATATTGCATTGATAGATCCGGATTTAATCTTTGAAATTTTATTGGCGATATAAATGTTACGTTCTTTAGGTTAAGGCAGGATATAAGAAGGCTAGCAACAATTAGGTATGTATAATCTACTATTCAATTAGGGCTATTACACTGATATAGTCACGTCACTAAACTAAAAAAAAATCGGGTAAATATGTTTCTATAACAACAATATTTCTTACTACAGAGGACAGTTTTTATCCTATCATAGGAAAATATCATTATTAAGAGGCGATTTTCTAAAATCCATATTCTCTTTCTAACATCTATCATCATTATCCCGTTTTTAGGTAAAACACAACAATAGAAAAACTAATTTAATAGTTAAAAAATAATCGTGCAAAACACCTTTATAAAATATTCATGATTCTTAATGACTCTGTAACACATCATCGCCAATAGTGAGTTATTCCATACAGATACCGTAAATATATTTTACCGTCGCGTTATTAATAAGGTTTAAAAATAACGTGCAATTAAAATTGAAAAATATATAGACCTGTATTGAAAAGGAATATACAACGTCATTATTTCTGCGTATTATATCGTATATACCTACCTACATAAATAGTCGTATTAGATAACGTTAATTTCCATTACTCGTTCCGATAACCATTTAACGTGAAACTGTGCGAACGCTACCTAATATATTCAGCCATTTAGGTAAAAAAAAGTCCATAACGACGCCATCATTTCCTGTCCAAGTCATTTGTTATTGCAGAATATTCAATTGTTTCATGCATGTGTGATTTTCAGGCAAACTTGTCAAAATTGTTTATATATAAGCAGGAAAAAAACTTCGATACAATAGGCATGAATATCGTTAATCATTATCAAACATTACCTAATTCTCGCTCGACAGCAACACTTCCCGAACGATTTGTTTAAAGATGCATAAAATTTACTTTGACATCATCACTTAAATGTCAAACCGTAATATTTTCAAAAAACTAAGTTAGTTACAGGCAGGCGCGGAACTACTATGCAGCAAGACCACGCAACGAGGGGGGCCGAGGCCTCCAGGGACCCGTGACCCAAAGTGGTCTCGCGTTACGGAATGCGAGGCCCTTCGCCACTTAAAAAAGTGGCTGTTTTCTTACGCAACACTAATTTATTATGATTTAATACTATCATCAAGAAAAGGAGGTCCTACACATCTGTCGATCGCCTTAGATTTTAAGAACCTTTACAATTTTTTTTATAATATAAAAGCATAGGTACCTATTCGTTTTGCAAATAAGGTAAGTTTTTGTCTTGTTTGTGTTGAATAAGTATAGTGTCGCGCAAGCCAAGTACTGAGCTCCTCTGAAAGTGAGGCCCCAGGACCAGACTCACCGGGCCTAGCAGGAAAATAGGTCCTGGATAATGTTTATAGTATAACAAGGAATTAACAACTACAACGTTTTAAACTTTTAATGTCACCGTAGGTATTTTTTATTGAATGCAAACTTCCTATTCCTAAACAAATAATTTAAGGAAATTGAATTTAAAATATAAAATATCCCTATCGCAACGAAATAGGTGCTCCGGAGCGACAGCAAACCGGTCTAAATACAATACTTGTTTTATCAAATACCAATATAGAAAATTATTTCCCAGACCACACTTGTTATTTATAAATAATATTTTTTATACTTATTTGGCGGTATGGCGGTGTTAAGTTTTCAAAGAATTATTTCTTACTGAGAATTATTAACATCAAAAGAATAACTTACTAATAAAATACTAATCTACAAACAAAATTAATTGAAAAGTTGGTCAATGGTTCAATTTAGGGAAAATACATTTACAGAAATGCATTGAACAAACCAGATTATTATTGTTAGTAAAGCTGAAATACATTTCATTTTATACAATAATTGTTTCCATGGCTAACTGATGACTAATCATTATGATATTCAGTTATTAACTGCTTAAAAACATTTGGTCAGAAAATTTGTTATAAATAGTTAATCGAGTGATCTCTTAACATATTTCTTGGTCAGCATATAAGAAGATTTAACACAAGGGTGGATCCAGAAGTTTGGTGGTTTGGGAGGGGGTCAAACTTCGTTTTTGGGGGGGGGGGGTCATACAAGGGAAAGTTACGAAAAGTAATATCCTGCCGTGTTAGCCAAACCGGTATTTATGGGGGAGGCTTGTGAGTCTAAATTATTATGTATTTTTAAATTAATTTTAAGAAAACTTATACTTTTATAAATATTTTCTGGAAATTTGGTTCAAAAGTAATTTTAAACAATAAAGATATTCAGAAAAGAATAGTGTGGTCACTTTTTCAATAATTTTATAGAGCCTAATAAATAATTTTGCGGGGGGGGGGGGGGGGGGTTTGCAGTTTCGCCACTGGTTGCAGGTATGGTAGCTATACAGGGTGTCGGGTACGTACCTCCTAATCTCTCGGGGGCATATATAGGAGGTCAAAATAAACCTAATTAGTAATAGAATATAAATTCTTAAAGTTCCCCCTAACAATTATTTTTACTTTGACCTCCTCTATTTGCCCTCGAGAGATTAGGAGCTACTTATCGGACACACTGTATAGTATTATGTTATATTACTTTTTTCAGCATTATTTGAGGACCCATTAATTACCAAATGTATTATCACCTAATTAATGTACGTTAAACTCGACAAAGAGACTAGTACATATTCATAAAGACACAAAAACACATTTCACTAAAAATTCCTTTAATAACTTTGAATATGCCTTTAAAACTGAAACAAAGGTACGAATAAACCCTCTGGACATCTCTAAAACATTAAAGGGGCCCAATATTCATAAAGAGGGCGACATTAGCCCTTTATATATACTTGTCGAATGTTTTGTTAGAGTTACAAGCACATTTATCATGCCCGAAGTACATATAAACTAGAAACTTCCCACCCATATCGCTTCCATATTAAAAATCAGGAATACATGTCAATTTTCTTGTGAAGGAAGACGCTTTTAAAGAGTATTTGCAGCATTCGTGGCTTGTTCGGATTAGATGGTACCTACCCATAAAATCTTAAATGCGAAGGGAGGTAAGTGGCACGTCATTTTAAAGGCCGTTTAAATCTTTTTCCAATAACGCAATAATTTTTTTATTTTTTGAGTAGTAATTTCGAAGAAATTGAGTTCCAACAATGGATGCAATTATCCGCACTGAGATTTATGGTTTTTAGGTTATTATTTAAAAAAACATTATTACGTTCTATGCAAATAACCATTAAAACGCTTCAAAATAAAATAATAAGAATATAATTTTTTAAATACAACACGGTATCTAGCGCATTCTCAAATGTCATTATTTTTATAAGAATCAACCATAAATAAACGTATCACAATAATTTGTTTATTTAAACACACCCATTGGCCAATGGACTAAAGAAGAGCCAAAGTAAGCAGTTTTCGGCATATGACCTGTATCCACATCTTGTCGTATTCCACTTTAAAACAAAGTAAAATTGAAGGGTTTTAGGAATTTGATACTAATATGGGCGAAAGGAATATAATACATATTTTCGCTATACGTCTGAACCTGTATATTTAGGTCGTTATTCCGGGGCTAATGTCATTATTCTAAAGTGAAGTGGGGGTTTTTAATGAACGATGAAGCCCTTAGAATGTTATTAATGTTCATTTTTTGCGTGATTAATATGATTCAGGAGATAGGTGTCAGGAGGGGGATGGGGGGAAGAGAGAGAGCAGTGTTGTCAGGCCTTACGTATAGTCCAAAATAATTGCGAGATATTCGACTGATTGCTATCATCTCTTCAAATGATTATTAAAAACTTCACTTGCTTTTATACAGGGTGTCCCTAAACTAACAGTACATAGTATGACTTGCAGATTCTTTTGGGTAAAAATATTGTCATTTGGCCAGACTTTCTTAGCTCAAAAGTTGATAATAACCGAGATACAGGGTGTTCAAGTGAAAATTCTATTTTCTAATTTCCTAATTAATTTACTTATTAACCATTACTTTTGCATAACAATTTGTGATGCGGGGTTTCTTGGGCGCGAAATTTTATAATCTATTAATAATTCCGATGTTGATTGTGGAGGGAGCTCGCTGCGGCGGGTATCGGGTATCACTTTTACCCAAAAATGTTGGGTACACCACTTTTGGTTCAAAGTATTGAGAAAATTGATATTTTTAATAAAAACATAAATACACTGAAGCGCAAAAAAGTTGCCCTTCTTTCGATGTACCCGGAGTGCCACAGTGAGCGAAATATCAGATAATAATATCAGAATTATTAACAGATTGAAATTCTCGCCCCAAAAACCCCCTTTCACAAAATTGTATGCAAAAATAGTGGTTAATAAGTAAATTAAATACGAAATAATATTTTCATTTTGCATCTCGGTTCTTATCAACTTTTGAACAAAGCAAAGCTTGGCCAAATTATATTTTTACTGTGTACTATTAGTTTTGGGTTTGTTCGGCCCTGCTATAAAGTTATCTCAGGATACATACATTTTTGTGTATAAATTGGTTATTGATGGTTAATAAAAGCTGATTACACTTACTCTTTTAATGGTTGTAGGAACGTTCTCAAGCTCAACATATTTGCTCTAAGAATATTCTTACGTTTATAAAGAAAGAAATGTTAGTCGAGGTGCTTGCAAAAACTGTCTGTTATCGGACTCTTTCAAGAACGTTACCGTTTACAATGTACAAATACAGTAAGGAACGATAAATAAGTGTCGTTCTGTCGGTATATTACGTTCCAAAGGCTTAAAAATCGTCTTAAATATGCTCTAGACATGCAAATAAGTGCAACTATTAACGCTAACAAATCGACTCTTAGACTTATCTAAGTATTCGAATAAATACACCGTTCAACTACTCGCGTACGCGTTGGCCGTCGCATCGGGAACACACAGGCCCTTTTACTTTATAATTTATAACAAACCGAAAGTATTTTACTTATCCACTCGGAATATTTGCCCCTATCTCGCTGAAAATCGCTCATAGTAAATTATTCGAAATATAGCGCAAGTTTATAATATCCTTGCATGCAATACCCGCCGAATAAAAGCTACAAGAAAGTAAATAAAATGGCTCGGGATTTAAATATGTTTGTAATCGCCTTTGCCGTTTTATTTTGCTGTCGGGTGAATAAAAATTACAAAAACATAATTTGTATGTAATATCAATGAATCTAGAATTAATTTTGCTAACTACTACCTACATCATTATTGTATTCATAAAAAAAATAGCGAGTAAATCCTCAGTATTTCGTTTCCGGCGTAAAATCCTTATTCTGTGATTTTGTCTAAAATGTAATATAATGCCCGAAAAATCCTATCTCAGATACTCAGATAAATGGATTACAACCCCATAATCGGTTTATCGAAAACCACAAGAGTATCCTTTAACAAAGACCTCTAAATTGGTTTTTGCTCTACATCAATATCGGAACGTAGAAAATCTAGAGCTTACGTGTAGAAAGAAGAAGGTTTAAAAATCTTTATTTTAAAGCCCTAATCCTACTTATCAAAGTTGTTCAAGATTTCTGAAAAGGAAAAACATAAAGACACAGTTCGAACACGATATTAAGCTCTTCTTTATTAATTTGTTATTGGATGTTACCAATGTTGTCACGTCAGACAATTTAAATGAAAACAAGAATTATTTTTTAAAATTAAGTCACTATAGGTACTCACTCTACTTATGTAATACCTGTCCGGAAAATGTATTTCTATACGGTACGCGTTTTTCCTCTCTTTTCAATCAGCCAAGTCAATGACACTTAATTCCGCTTAATCGTCATTTTCTAATCAAATTCAGGATTATTAACATCGATTTTAATGAATTCCGTCGATATTCTGCCCTTCGCTGTTTCCGAATTATCCGCGATTTTCCTCTTTTGCGATTTTCATCGGGTTTTTCACATACGTTCAAGTTTTAAATGAAAGAAAAGTCGTTTCCAATGCATATATTATACACTTTTTATAGAAAAGAGTTTTTCTTTTTGCTTTTTGGTTTAGTTTTGCTCTTGATAGGGATTTAAAATGTAATTATTTTTAATTAAGAGCCGGAAGAGATAGTTATGTACAGTAAAGAAAAGGGATTTATTTAGTGTATAATGACCGACAAAACGTATCTATGTACATACATACCATATAAAATACTGCTTTGATGATCTTTGAAAATTTAATTTCTCATAAAAGTTACGTTTAAAAAAAATAATGTTTCGCCACAGGAAAGCTTTACTCAAATATTTGTACGGGAAGGGAAAAGAATTAAATTTAACTACGAAAAATTTATTAGTATTGGAATTTGAAAATTGTAAGGAATATAGGTACCTTAAATTTATATAGGAATTTTTGTCGTTCTCATTTTACCATCTACGTTTATCAGCACATGTAGGTATCCTTTATTCTGATATCTAAAAATGAATTCTTGGTTGTGTAGATAAATGTAAACATAGAAAAACTAGTCTATAATATCCCCTATAATTTCGATAACCAATGCTTCCGTTTCCTTTCAAAAATTCGAAAAAATATTGATAAGTTTGTGCGTATTGAAGTTCAATGCCTTCAGCCGATTGATTAACAACAATAATTGCTGAAAAGCGTTTGATAAAAGCCGGGGTTTATCATTAAATGCGGTGAAAGCACTTGAATACGATGGGAACTTATGGAAAAAAATTATGTGGTTTAAAGCACCGCATTCAGGGGACAAATAGGTAGGAAAAAAATCGGAAATCGTAAAAAATGAGTAATTTTCATTGTTCTTAAAATTATTTTTCTTTTATAAAATATAACCAATCAATATTAAACATCGAAATCGGGTTGAGAGGTCTCGACATCCGGTTGGTATGGGACCTTGGGGAAGATTTAAAAAATAATGCACGAATCCACATATTGTTATTTTAACTAGGCCCTTTTTGAAAAACGAACAAATCTGAGCATAAAAATAAATTTAGTTAGTTTTTCAATTTCTTGTCATAGTTTCGAATAAATATAATCTTAACTCACTGAAATGTCCCTAGTAAAATCCTTTTAAGGATGGTTTCAACCCAGAATATTTACTTACATTTGGAGGTGTAATAATGGCAACAGCGTAATCGTTATAAATCTTTTTCCCAGATTATATCAATATTTATTTCTCTCTTAACACTTCTTTATAAACGGCAGCTGTTTGCTTTCTCATCAGCTATTAATTGGCTAATTACAAAAATGTGCTGGTGGTATATTCTGTCATTCGTTAACGGTTTTATTTAGTAGATATTCCCGAATAAACTATACTTGTTCAATATACAGGGTGGTCCAATTTCAACGCCTGATTCCTTAGTACAGGCGGTACTTATTACATTATTTTTATTTCAAATTATTTACAACTTTCCGAATACTTAACGCCTGCAAGGATAAAATTTGAAAAAGGAAAGTGACCAGCGGGCATAATGGGGCCTCGCCTGGCCTGGCTCAGGTAGGGAAGACCAAGGAGATTTGTCACAGAGTAGGGTTGTGACATAGACGATTTCTCGGAATCTATGGCCGTTAGCGAGCTGACAACAGCGCACGATTGTTTGTTTATAGACTCGCTACTTGACGCCAGGGTTGCCAGATGTAACATAATTATCAGATTGTAACATATTTTCGACGAAAAATAGACAGGCAAATTTTTTTGTAACATAACCGATAATTGTAACATAATGTTGAATCTTGTGATTTTACAAAAAAAAACCTACTTCATAAATTTTAAGTTTTACATAAAATTGTTTTTCATGCTCCCTGGTAAACTTGCGCCAACGCCTTGTATTATTTTCGGGGAATTACGGCATCGCGGCACAGAAACAAATTCAGGGAATCACAGAAAGCACGGTTTCGTTTTTAGAGAGGTTACCGCGCCGTTGTTTATAAGGTTATTTTCTCGGATGTGAACAGCGAATATAGAGTGTTTGTGTGCTTTTGCTTGTATCAGAAATCCTAAATTATGGCTAGCTCATCGAAAAAAAGGGACTTATCTGATACTGATTCAGACGAGACCGAGCAAATTAAAGAAATTAGAAGGCAGCGTTTTAAAAACATAAATCGACGTGAAACCAGACCACAACAATATAGAGTAGAATGGGAAAACACTTTTAAAGGATGGCTGAAGCCTGTTTCAGGTAAATCGTTATATTTTTAATTTAAAAATAATTTGGTATTGAACTCCAAACAAAGTAACTTTTTAGGGGTCTGCTTTTAAAATTCCCTAGGTCCCTACATGTAATTATTAAAAATTGAACAATGTTCCTAAAGTAGGTACATACCAATATTACCAATTTTAGGCAATCCCTTAAAAGCAAAATGTATTGCCTGCAATGCAGACTTTACTGCAGAGTTAACAGTCATCAAAAATCACAGCAAGGGGGCAAAACATAATAAGCAAATAGAAACGATCAGCCAGCCAAAAATTGATGTATCCTTTTTTAAAAAGAACGAAGCTATGAATAATGCGGCTCGCGCAGAAATAAAAATTTCTGCATTTATTGCGGAACATAATTTACCCATGACGCCATTGTTAAAAGACATTTTTAAAGATTCAAAAGTGGCTCAAGATATGCAACTGGCAAGAACGAAATGCACAGCTATAATCAAAAACGTAGTTGGACAAATAAGTTTTAGTGACTTGTGTGATGAGCTAAAAACAAGGAAATTTAGCCTATTAATAGACGAGTCTACTGACATCGGTTCTATTAAAAATTTATGCGTTTGTGTGAGGTATTTTGACAGTAAATTTAATTGTATAACCACAAGTTTTTTTTATCTAATTCAGTGTTTGTCGACTCCGGATGAAGCAGTCGTAGGCGCAACTGCTGAAGTCATCTACAGTAAACTAATAAATATTTTGGAAAAATGCAGAATACCTCAAACAAATGTGTTGGGATTTGGGTCTGACGGTTGCAATACAATGTTCGGTGCCAATAACTCAGTTATAAGTCGTTTAGAACAGAATTTTCCCGGAATAATCGTTCAAAAATGTATTTGCCACTCTTTGCACTTATGTGCAAGTGAAGCCTGCAAGGTCTTGCCAAGACATTGTGAAGATTTATCACGGGATATTTATAATTTTTTTAAAAACAGTTCTAAGCGACAAGCTCAGTTAGTCGAGTTTCAACAATTTTGTGAAGTTGAGCCCCATAAAATTCTAAAACCATCCCAAACGAGATGGCTTTCATTACTATCCGTAGTACATAGAATAGTTGAGCAATGGGCTCCTCTACAGCTCTTTTTTACCCAGCAATGGGCCGAACACAGATTGCAATCATCAGAGACCATTGCAAATCGTCTGAATGACTCTGAAACTAAACTTTTTTATTATTTTTTACAATGGATCCTTCCTAAATTTGTTGACCTAAACAAATACTTTCAAAATGAAAGAGTTGTTATCACCGCACTTTTTAACAAGATGTGTGAAACCTTTAAATAAAAAATATACCTCGGTGTCAAAGTGGGCGAAAACATACAAAAATTAAGTTCACAAGAACACGACGACTTTTTTATAAGATGCCGTCAATTTTTAATTGTTTCTTCAAAAGAAATTTTAAAAAGATTTAACTTTAATGAAAGTAATAATTTATTGGCTAAAATACCCATATTTGACAAATCCTATCCAAAGGCCAAGCCTCAGTCTCTGTTAGAAATAATGAAATTAGTGCCAAGAGCTGTAAAGTGTGATGATTTTGAAAAAAAAACAAAAAATTGATGACGAGTGGAGGTTTTACATTCAATCAATAAATGATATAGACGAAGACATCAAAAATGAAGTATTAATCGATAAGTATTGGTACAAAATCATGACATTAAAAGACTTGGCAGATTCTTACCGGTTTCAAAATTTAGGCCAATTTGTATTAGATGTATTAGTCTTCCCACACTCAAACGCAGCTTGTGAAAGGGTATTTTCAAAAGTTAACTTAACAAAAACAAAAATTCGAAGTAAGCTTTGTACCAATACTTTAAATGGGCTCCTTTTGACTGCACAGAGGACAAACGGAGAGTGTTATTCAATGGAAGTGACTACAAAAATGTTAGATTTAATGGAATCAAAAAATCTATATAAAAAGGACGAGGAAGATGTAGATGTTGTTTTTGAAGAAATATAGTAGGTTAGTGCTTGTTCATAAATCATGATAAGTACATGTTTTTTAAACCACCTTTTTGTTTGTTTTTTTTTTGAAAAATTCAGTTGGATACATTTATTTCCTTAAAACGAAAAATTTCATTTTGTAACATAATTTTTCTTAAAATCTGATAATTTTGGCAACAGTGCACGATAATTCTGTTTCTGACATCTGGTAACACTGTTGACGCAGAACACGCCAATGGCCCACGACAAGCGGTTGCGTGATTACGACGTCTGCATGAAAAAACAACCGAAAAGTAAATTTTTTATAAAATTTTTGTATGTATTTATTTTATGATATATTACATTCACGTGGTTATGCTATTTTTTCTTATATTGTGTGCGTTTGGAGTTTCAAATCGTGGCATTGTCTTGCTGTGTTTCCATCTTGTTTCGCAATAATTACAAATTATTATTCTGACCAGATCGCGACTTTTGGCACCTAGGAGAGTTGTGACAGCGTGTCAGAACAGTCCTATTAAAGGTTATTTTCTGGCTAGCTTATTTTACACGCTTGCAATGTTTTTTTCTCTTTATTTCTGTTCCTGTTGGTTTGCTTTAGTCAATGCAAAAAAAACGTGAGTTTTGTTTATAATTCATATAAAAGTAATTTTGTCCATTAAAATTAGTTTAGATACACTGAGCTGTTACAACTTACCTTGGTACCTGTCACAATTTACCTCGGTGTTAAGAGAGTTGTGACAAGGGGACTAGTCTCAGTTTTCGTAAATTTTCTCAGAAACCTAATAACTTTTATTGGCTTTGATGGCTGTTTTTAAAAGAGCAAGGATTGAGCTACATTGCGGCATACAATTCATAATGATGTTATGTTTGTTTAGGTAAAAATTGTCACAACCCTACTCGGTCTTCCGTATACAATGAAAATTATTTCGAGTTTGTTGGATGGTCATAACAGATGTCAATCAGTGCCTGGATATAACCTCTCGCCATCTAGTGGACCAAAACCTAATAAGCTTTTAAGAAAAAGAAAATAAGAGAGCTTTAATTATGCCTCAAATTTTAAATTATCGAGAATAATCTAAAAATTCCCATGAGGAGCGGTTTGTTAGTTCCTCCTGAATATAAGAGTTCCAAATTCATCGACTTAAATGAATTCTTGTTTATCGGAGTAAATGTAATTTTAATTCAAGGAAATCCGTGGAACCAGTAGTTTCGTTTTACCACTGTACATTTATCGTGTACATTGGCCTCTACAGTAAATAAAATTATATGACACGACCTTGACGTCTAAATAGGCACCAAAAAATACTAATTTCCATTGTCATTTTTCAAACATTTCACAATCCACCCTCCATATTTGTCGTGATTTGATGTTCGAGACAAACGAGGCTAAAATCCCGTATTCCAGCACGAAACCCATTTTTTTCTCATCGAATCTAACAACTTATATTGAATATTGTTGTCAAAAGGCATTAAATGGCATCGGGACGTATCGAAAAACAAAAGGAACGCGCTATTAAAGGGGCACGAAACACGCAAATCAAAAATAATAAAGTATGGATCGGTTTTATGACGAGTAATGTGACGGGACGTAGCAGATATAATTTGGTGTTACGGTGACATACATGATTTTGAATTCTGAACAACTTTTCTTAATCAAATTTAAACTTAATTATATTTTGTGAAGAAGAGGCACTTTACCTAGACAGAAAATTAAAAAAATTCTCCGGTAAAGGTCGGCTTGATTTCATAAAAATCAAAATATGTTAAATTTTATCTATAGCTAATTATTAAAATTTATCTAATAAAGCAGGCCTAGATTCTAAATGGTCATTTTTTTGTCATTTACACCTTTAGGTTCGCTTATCCTGGAACACATTGTATATATTCAATTTTCTTCTTTTCATTTTGGTGACGTAACATGTTGTAAAAAATGTAACATTCTACTTGCGTTAATGATTATTATTTACTCGAATGCAACTTGTGTCGCATCGTATATTATCATTACCGCTCGGTGAATTATATACCAGTATAATAATCTTTCTTATTATTTCTAGTATGAGCCGTCGTGCTGTTTCACCCCTCACTGAAAGTACAGTTTCGAATTTGACGTGATTGGGCAAAATATAAAAACATTAGTTTTTTTTATTGGTAATTGATTGTATCAGGTACCTAACGGAGGGTCAACGAAATTGGAAATTATCACGTGATTATGTGACATAAATAATTGAATTGCGCCTATTAGAAATTAATTAGTTTTTTCGCTGTAGGGTTGAAAACACGGCAAGTTTTTATATAAATTAAAGCGATGTAGTAGAAGTACAGTCTTGTCGGATTGCTAAAATATTTTGAACAATAACTAACTAACCTGGTGGGTTTGTTCGAATTTATGTCATAGTCATAGTTGTCTGGTTAGCTAATTTTTAAATAAATAATTTGTCTTTATTTTGAGAGGCAACGTTATGTTTGGCAATAAATTGTACTTGCAGATATCATCAGAAATTGTTGACTGCTAATGAAAATCTTGGATGATTTTTTTAATCTAGATGAAAATTTATTTGTTGCAGATGAAAATGCAGTTGAAGTACTTTCCGAAGATTCTGATGTCGATGAGGTTCCAGTACTAACTAACAGCTTAAAAGATTTGCAGAAGATCGCGGAGATGCAGAATCTTTCGAGCTTCTTTCCAAATTCGAAATACGATTTATGGACGCCATGAAAATAGAGGAGGCAAACGACAATACATATATGAATTTTTCCGTCATTAAAATGACATTATATACAGGGTGGCCCATCGAAAACAGTCCACCAGTCCACCAAGGTTTACGGCTGTGTACGTGAAAATAAAAAAAAACCGGACCCGTAAACTTGTGTTTTCAGGGGGACACGTTTCACTATTAATAACCTCAACCCCCCCCCCCCCCCCCCCTAGCGGCGGCAGCTACTGCCCTTGTTTTTTCAAATGGGAATGGGTATGTTGTGATATATTTTTTCAAATTTACAAAACGAAGCGCCATTTTAAAGATAATTTAATGCCCTTTAAAAAGATGTATCACAACATACCCATTCCCATTTGAAAAAACAAGGGCAGTAGCCGCCCCCGCTAGGGGGGTTGAGGTTACACGGATGAAATTAATAGTGAAACGTGTCCCCCTGAAAACACAAGTATACGGCTCCCAGTTTTTTTTTATTTTCACGTACACAGCCGTAAACCTTGCTGGACTGTTTTCGATGGGCCACACTGTATATGTACATCTAATATGTATCTACCTATATTTAGTATGTACATACATTGTATATTATGTAATATCTAAAGGTAGTAAATATTTGTTTTTTCCCTTAAATGTCAGGTTTTTTGTTGATTTAATACATACGTTTTAAAGATCCAAAATTACAGTTTTCAATTCATTAGAAAATATTTCTATTCTTTTTCGTTTAGGCGGACTTGAACGGACACTTTCGGTCGGTCCCGTTGGTGTCCGCCCAAGGGACATTTCACTGTATATGTTTAATTCTGATAATTTCTTTTAAAAGTATTCAAGATCCATGTTTCAGTTGAAATTTACCATCCCAGTTTATAAATAAATTCCCCTAAAAAAACTAATTAAAAACAATTCGGAAACTAAAAGGGTGTTTTATTTTTAAAAATAAAAACACCGTTAACGTATTTGTCAAGTCGAGAAGAACGGCGCAATCTAAATGCAGTATAAAGTCGTTACAGCTCGTAAAATCTCGAAAACCTGTAAAAAGTGTCATCGGGGAGTAAAAATCAAAAGAAAAACATTGAGAAATATACGTTTCTACGAGTTTTTAAAAATAGGTAAAAGCGTAAAAACAAACAGAAGTAGATCTCGTTAAGAATAAAAATGTTAATAATATCGCACGTCCACTAATTAAAATGAAAAAGGAGCTGCGCTATTTTTATTTCGATCAGGCTCTATATAATTTATATCAATTTAAAAACTACTGTAAAACGTCGTTTTTAACAACGAAAATAGACAAATTTATTGAGAGGATCGCCTCGTAAATATTTCGGAAAATCTATAAAAAAAAAGTGTTTCTTTCTCATCTGGATCGATAACAGATAAAAACTAAAAACATATGTTCTATCGCGCTATTTTCGTCCATCTTGTGGTTATTGTGAAGCGGAGCTCCTGTTCATTATTATTTGATGTGTCATTTGAAAATACAGGGTTTTCACAAATAAAACATGACGCATGTGCTTCCGAGGGGATATTTAATAAAAATGTACCTCTTTATCTTTGGTAGCCATTTCGGACTCGAATCCTTGTCGGTCCATATTCGAGGTGTCTTTGTTCTCACAATTGTTCGTCCCATTGTTGCCGGATAGTTGTTCTTTCAGCGTCGTTACTTCCTTTTCAGCCAACGTCGCCCTCTGAAATAGAAGAAAAAAATTAATAAGTGAATTAGTATCCTCAATATGGACGTGCTTGTTTGAAAACGTCAATATTAATGGAAGATTTATAAAGCAGTTTAAAGAACGAAATCAAGACTATGACCAGTGTTGCCAGCAGCGTGATTTTTTCGTAATAGCCTGCGTAATTTTTTTTCTTTGGATGTCGAGTGTATATATTTAGTGATGACCTTTTTCCATTGTTAAATAAGTCACATTTTGTATGGACTATCGTTAGTTTAGCAAATAATTACAAAATGTAATAGATATAGGAGCGACGTACGAACGTAATAAATCATCGTGATCCGTAACGACGCTGGCAACGCTGACTATGACGTTTCATATATACGTTTTAAGACTTATCGGAAAGGCCTACATTTCTTATGGCTTTGTATTCATAAGTAACCGTTTCTCAACGTGCATCATAAGATAGGTTGAATGATATTCATCCAATATGCATAATATACAACCCTCCTTTTTTACATTAACCAACCACCAATAAAACCAGTTATGACTCACCCTATACGATCGGAGGTTGATATAGAAAAAAACTTTTATTCAAAAGCCAATAGTAACCCAATATAAAGGCAAAATTATTATCGTTCCCTTATTGTACGACTCGACATCCATATCAAAAATATCCCTGTTTTTCTTTCTACATATACTTTTAATGATGCAGAAAGAGATAGGAAACGTCATTTACGTCCAAGTCGAACTGTATATTTGATGGCATGACTGTTTCTCATGGTCAATATGCAAATATTGCGATATGACATATCGGTATTATATATCTTCGTTTTATAGATCCATTATAGGGCGCATAGGGGTGTCAGAAATCACCCTTAAGAACAATGGATTAATATACGGGGTTGAGGATGCGTCAAGATGATAACGGTTAATGGCTGGTTAGGGAAAAAATCAGTTTAATTACATTTGAAAATGTTTTTTTTTTCTAATTAGCGTAAATCATCGCAAGAAGGAAGGTATTAAATAGCGAAAAATAGCGAAAAAAATTCGTTACTTGCATATTTTAGTGGGAGAGTTGCCACACATTGTATTTATGTGTTTAGGTGAAAGTAATAGCTAATTGCCATGCACCTGCAGAATAACAAAGAGGATAATATGTTGCAGGTTTGCCCAAAAAACTGCAATCAACGATACTACTACTGTGTAGAATGTTTCGATGAATCCAGTTACACAACAGCTGCATGAGACTTGTACCTCACCATATGCAAACGGAAATAATTGAAAAAAAAACAAAAGAACATTATGGAGAAGTTCACGAGGCATCTCTCCCTACAACTCTGGGCAACTCCCCCACGTCCCGGGGAAGAGAAGCCATAAAACCTAGTTTCTTGAATATTTTTCTTGTAACTTTCTTGTAAATTTATTTTCTGTTTTTTTTTTTAATATTTATATATTATGGTGATGTCCCACACTTACCCCTTTATTTACCGAATTTAGACCTAGTTAAGCCAGAGATACAGGGTTGCCAGCTTCTATAAATTTCATTCTTTTACTTAAATAAAAATATTTCTTAGGAAAATTGATTAGTAATTAATACTTTATCATTTACATTTTGAAAAATATGAGCTAGTCCGATACTGGGCATTAAAAATATATAAATTAGTAAGGAATTTGCCGATTTTTTTTTAAACATTTAACTTTAGGCCAAAAGTTCTGTAACACATTTAAATCAAAACAGAACAATATCGTAACGGATATCCTTCTCGCATCCAGACCCCTTGTCCGACCAATAATCATTTTCAATTCGTTTTTCTTTATTTCTCGCTTAAAAATTAAATTAATTCACCACCGAACAAAGATCCGACCGATTCAAATTAGAATAGAGGCACAATTCATTATTCGAAAAAAGTATTAAATGACAACCTTTAGTTCTAACCTAACATGCAAATGATTGACTGAAAAACAAAAGACATTCGAGGGTCTCTTGTTATGAAAAACAAAAGAAAGGGTCGCGAGTCTGTGTGTCAGTCACTCCCACGCGCGACAGTATTCCAAGTTGACCAACCTTTCAGTTCAGTGATAGAATAATAGTATAGGTACCAGTTAGCGCAGTAATAAATATACCTAATTTCTTTTTACTACACGGTAAAAAGTTTTCATGTAGAGAGAGGCACTAGGAAACTTTCCCCGCTGACAACAATGAATTATAAGACTTTTGCGATCATTTCATTTGTCGATATGATTTCCTTCCACAATGGACAGCACTATCAAACCTTAATCTCCATATTCACAGGAACTCTCATTTCAGTAAAGTATAATATTTATATACAGTTCGGTTCATTGATGTCCCACCTAAAACAAAATGGCGGCTTTTTAAAAAAATGATTAGATCAGGCTGCTTTGTGCCAAGTTGTAAAATCTAAACTGAAATAAGAACAGGAAAAAATAATATTATTGAAAGAACCGCCATTTTGCTTTGGGTACGAATAGGGACACAATATTCTGGGTCTGGGATCGGAAAGTATTCGATAGGACCTTTAAAATGGGGGGGGGGGGGGTTGGGGGTTTGTATATATAGATAGACCTAATATGATATAACTATTAAATATTATTTTTTAAGAACAGACACAATTAATGGTAAAACACATCGAATAAAATTGTTAACACTATAGAAACAGTTAAAACAAAACAACCTCTTAACAAAATGCTGCCAATCTCTATTCAAATCGAATGCAATCTGAGCGATGCAATATATAATGGCAGTTGTACTTCGTAAAATTTTATGCATTTTTACTGATGTGTAAGATTTTGCTTTTTTTTTCTTAACCTAAATCAGCAATTATTTCTAATGGACAATTTTTCAATTCATAAGTCTGTCAGAAAACAAGGAAGGAAAAGCTGTCAAAGGCAGTGAGTGAAGTGTAAAAAAACGCGCGAGTTTTGAACGGCGCCATTATGTTCCGTTTCCGGTGTTTAAGAAGGGTTTGTTCTGGTTTATTATTTTTTATGGGTGCGAAAGGAAAGGTTCTGAGTGCAAAAGGAATGAATTACTGGCCTAAAAGTGCACAGTATAATTGTGTATAATGTTCGTTATAAAATGTTGCTTAACTTAATTAAGCTAACCCGTCCCCCAAAACACGAAGTGACGTAACTTACAATTTCCTAATTTTACAGGAGATCAAAAAAACCGAAATGGTACCTATTTGCGGAGCTGTATACAATAAATTAAAATGTGCATGTCAATGCCTTTTCAGGGAATTGTATATTAATGTATTACTTTTCTAATACAAATAATAAAATTATTGTATGTCAAGGAATTTTTGGAAAAAATCATGGTAAAGTCAGATACGTCACTTCGTGTTTCCAAAATAATTCTTTTATAACGATACTACGGTAAATTGATAAAGGGTTCAAGTCAAATTAAAAATATTTTTAATCATTTTTATTGACTCAACGTTAAAAAAATCATTTTTCGGTGACAATAACGATGTATATTGTATAATATGGCAAAAAATGGAACTGATATTACAACTTATGAATAAAAAATAATCATTATAATAAACCTAAGAACATTTTTATATAAAATAATGGAATACAACAAAACTCTAAGTATTTTCATGAGGCAGGTTTTCGTAAAAAGCTTTTACTTCAGGCAACCGAATGATCATGGTTTTTCCATTACTAAGAGAAACCAGGTCCTTATATTTTCGATATGAAATATTTATTGGTGAGGCATACAGCGAATTAACCTTCATTTCATTTTTTGTAGTACCTCTTTTTAACTGAATAATGTCATACTCTTCTGTTAGATGGCTGGTTTTAAAAAATATTTTGTCTGGATGCAAGGTATCAACCTTAACTTCCATGATGTCTGTCCAATTCACTGCTCTGCCTGAAGCAGTTGTACGGATGGATAAGATTCTCAAGTTCTTAGACAAAGTTTTAAAATCTAAAAAATCTCTAAATGTCATTGGGTGAACTTTATAGGGTTGTCGGCGTCTTGCCAAATTTATAATTGGTAGCAGCTGAGTGGGTTCTAATATATCGCCAGCTTTCATAATTGCATGAGAAATACTGCTGTGGGCAGAATCTCCTTCATTTTGTCCATGGTTTGTGACAAAAAATCTAAGAGATATCTCCATCAGTTGAGGAAAGACACACACAGCATACAAAAGCATGGCAACAACTATACTATTTTTATTCTGTCCATAACAACCGTCAGAAAACAAGACAACCTTTCTTTTACCCTGGTTACAGTATTCCTCTAAAACCTTAAAAATACAGGTGGCAATTTCCGATGATCCCCTTTTTGCGGCTGCTTCATGCCATACGAAACAATGACAATCTTTACTGCCTAAGTCATAAAATGTAAAATTGAAGTTAGATAATCTACTCTTATAAAACAGAGCGCTTTCCTTGCTGATTGGCAAGTAGATAACCTGCTGAAGATCAAAAACCCCACTCAGTGTTGTATTGTCAGTTATTGAGGCTTCTTTAAATTCTTTCTTCAATTCTCTAACCTTTTTTTTTTCTTTAATGTGATTTTCAAACACTTCTTTTAATTCTTGTTGTACTTTTTCATCTCCGTCTCTAAATGATGCGCATAACGAACACTGGTCTTTCTTTGGATGATAAAAAGAGAGATTTTTTGATTTGAAAATATTTCTATACGTTGTGATAGAGGGTTTCCCTTGGATATTACGTAGCTTTAGATCTTCAATGAACATGTCGTACATCCTTTGTAGAGTTAAATCTGGATGAAGGTACATACGTGAGGACTTTTCTCTGCAATAGTGTGACTCCATCTTTGGATATCTATCGATATGGATATTTATTTCGTTACTCATTTTCTCTTCTTTCTTTAAAACTTCCTCACATCTTTGACGACCGCCTCTCTTTTCTTTTTCTAACATTCCTAGTTCAGTAGTTTTATAAAGCGCTGTTCGAACTGAGCGTTCAGAAATTCCCAGAGTGTTTAAAAAAAATTTTTTACATACAGGTAAACGATTATGGCTAACTGTGAAAAAATATTTTAAAGTACAAGTTCTTCGAGATTCTGTAGTTACAGTTTTTCGGTTATCAAATAGATGTTTTCTTTGTTTGTCGTCTATATCTGGACATATTTTCCCATTCTTTGAACATTTCTCGGACATGCATCGCGGTTTCATGATCCTAGCAGAAACATTTTTTTTTCTATGTGGATTTAAGTATTCTTGACCGCAGTCCCTTAATTTCTTTGCCTGTTTTTGTATGTTAATTTTTTTTTCCTTTATCCAGGATTTTCTCTTTCATTTCCATCAACTAAAAAATGTTCAGGGTGGGTTGCTTTTGTTAAATTGCGGACGTCGTCTTGTTCCACACTTTCTCCTTTGTCGCTTATATCAATTTCAGCTGTTATATGGAGAGATTTCATTCCATGACCAAAACGTAAACAATTATCGGTGTCTGCTATACAATCTTCCCAACACAAAAGAATGTCGCAAACATGACATGAACTGAAGACTTCTGCTTTGCATCTTCTAGCTTCGCAAGTTCCAAAAGGTGGATCCCGATCTGAGTCATATTCTGGTGATGGTATAGGTGAATCATCAATAGGTGGATCCTCGGGTGAAACATTATTATTTTTTACCACTAGATGTGTTTTTGAAGATTGAACCGACGTATTATTACTATTGGTTATCACTTGGTTTACAGGAATGTCATTATCTTCAGATTCACAATCATTGTTTTTGCTCGAACAGAAAAGATCCGACTTGATCCTTTCACGAATTTTATTAAGAGGGATATTGTCAGAATCATCGGATTCAATGTAATTTTCGTCTTGCACGTCCAAGATGGTACCAAGATACCATTTTTTCATATAAAGCATTTTCACGGAGCTTCCAATACATAAAGGCCCCTTTGCTTTTAGTTCGCTGGAGCAAACCACATTCATTGTTCCATCTTGCCACTTTACAAGGACATCCATTATTCTAGAAACAAAAACCATATTCAATTTACACTCAATTTAAACTGCAAGTAATTGAAAACAAAAATCACTTAGGCCGTTAAAACATTTTTTAACAATAAACTTTATCAAAAAACAATATTTTTCCGGCGAATGTTCCTAAACTCCGCCGGATCATAATTATGGACTACTCTAAATATTATGCATAATATTGTAAATAAAACCATAAAACTTCATTTCACATTTTTATTAAACACTGTCTATAATAAAATTATAAATAATTAGGTTAAAAATGATAAATACCTGATCGATTTCGATTTGTACAATTACCTGAGAAACCCTAATTTCCACTCCGGTGAAGTTTATGGGTACTCCATACAGGCCAATTTTCGAAATATACCTGTCCTGTGACCGGCTTAATCCGGCGGAGTTAGTGCATTTTAGATATAGCAAGTTTTATTTAAGATACAAAATTAAATTTTTTCTAAGTTTAATTTCTTACCTTAATTTAGGCTTTGTTTCCAATAGAAGAAATTATTTTAACTAATACACTAAATAAAATGCTCACAGCACAAATCAATTTATAAACTGTTTAGAGGTTAGGTTCTGATTTAAAATGTCAATTCTTCAGATACGCCACAGGGATTTAGGCTATAGCGAAAACACGAACCGGCGTATCTGAATAGAATTTCAGTTACGACTGTTCGTGATTTATAGGAAACACATTATGACAGATACGCTGTATTTCTAGGTTCGGATTTTTCGATGACGCTTGAGAATTCAGATACGACACTTCGTGAGGTGGAAGAGGTGCGTCTGAAATCCTTAAAAGTTAGCATAACTGCAATTTGCAAAAAATGTTAGTTACGTCACTTCGTGTTTTGAGGGACGAACTGTATCGCCTCCTCCGAGAATCTGTACCAAACTAGAAGCAATGGAATAGCTCTCACCTGGGTGATAATTCTGTCAATTTCATTGTAACCATAATAACTAATGTCATTACTTTTTCCAAACCGGGAAACTTTATATGATAAACACTAATTTGATCAGTGGACTGGCGGCCCAGGAGTACATGTTGAATGAATTTTAAATAATTTTGAAAGTCAATACTTGACGGGGTACCATTATATTAACTCGATTCTTGACGCTAAATCATCATCATAAACCAAATGATTTCTGGGATATTTTTTAACGACTTTTGATTTAAAGGGTCGTATTTTTGCATATAGAAATCGGCGGTTTTTAATAATCTAAATCTAAATCCCTCGGTTTGATTAGAAATGGTATAAATCATTCGTACGAGCCGAGCGTATACGAATACGGATATTGGCGTTTTCGCGTGTGTGGGGGAAGTTCGCGCGATATTAAAAAATATATTTATTCCGGGCTGATCTGAAGTCGACTGTGAGATTTAAAAAGATTTATTATGTAGGATTAACAATACCTGCTTTTTAATTCGGATATTTTGATGTTTAGTGGTTTCCATTGAATTTCGATGCTTTAATAATGGAAAGTATTCTTCTGTATGGTGTGTAAACAATTAGAAACAGGATTTGTAAGTTTAGTTGACAAACATTCCAAAATCATTGATTTAATTACACTTTAAATAGGTACCAAAAATTGTTTCCTTCATGTAAATTTCACCGCACATCATCTTGATAAATTAATTGATCATCCCATACAGGAATATTTTTTTTTATTCAAATATATATTTAGTTGTAAACCAGAACGCAAAATTCATGCCAACCCTCCATATTTAATAAGTTTCCGATATTATTAAATTTAATAAGAACCTTATTTCACAATGCCACTAAATACAATACACGGAAAACAATAAATTTAAATAGAAATTCTAACGAATCGAAGGCGAATTGAGAACGCGAAAGAGTTATTCATTTTCAGTAATATACAAATTAATTTTGAGCCGGGGGGATCAATAAAGAAAATCTACCATTCGTGCTTTTGATTATATCAGAAATTTTAAGGGATGTATGAAAATATTGGGGAGGTTTTGCGATCACTAGAGCCAAAGGCGTACAGAGGGGATTAGATCTTGCATGCAAATAAAATCGACATTTTTCTCGCTAATATACAGGGCGTTATTGTGGTCATGTTACAAACTTCTAGGGTAGATATAATACATAACATATAAATACAAGTCCATATGAAGATTGGTCCGGAAACGCTTCCTCAGGGAGCTAGAGTCCTTTGAAGGTGGCCTTCATAAACTAGTTATAGGTTTGTAGCTCCGGAACTACTTCAGCTATCGCAACCAATTTTGGAACATAAATTACTGTTGGTAAGGTCATCTATGGGAGGCGATAGGATAATGTTAACTTTAATCAGGGGAGTGCGTACCAGGGGGTATTAAAATTTTTATGTAACAAACCCTTAATTATTATCAAACATTCTCCTTATACTGCTGTGGAGCTACCGAAGGTCTCCTTTGGAAACTGTATGCTCTCGTTATTTAAAATTTGTCGTTTTACTAACATTTCCGTTCATTGCAAAAACTGTAATTCATCAAATATCACATCGAATAGCGAATCCGCATCGGAACGATCGCTAATTTTATTAAATTAGCTGCGAGGGCAAGAAAAGGGGTAAAGAGTGGCAGGGGGAGCATAGAAGAAGAACGAAGGTTGAAGAAGAATCTAATAATAAACTAGCAGGGTATTCGGAAGTTGCAATTAACCAAGTGGCCCGGAATATTTCAATATTAGGCATTTCTTGAATTTGTCCGGTATAAGGGCAATTTTTCCTTGATTTATATTAATTTATCGAAGACGGAGTTTTATTAATAATAATAATTGTAAATATATTTTGTAAATAATAAATCAGATACAAAAAGTAATTAAAAAATAAAACAATAAGGTAAAGGAGGATCAATTTTCTCTAATCTGAAACTGGATTCGTTGAGATAAAGTTTTGGAATAGGAAATTACCAATTTAAAAAAATATGAACCACAATTTTCAACATTTTGTCCAGATGTATTTAAGACTGAATTTCTATTCGGCATCATAGAACCTACTTACTAAAAAATTATTCAATCTGTGTTTTAAAAAATACCAATCTCCTTGCGGAATATCATAATTTAATTGTCGCAACATAGATGGCTCTACTTGCTAATTTCGGTTGTCTATAATTAAACTACATAAGTACGTACATATCGTGAGCTTACAAGCAAAATGCACTATAATCCATGTTTTCCTTAATTTTTATTCGAATTAAGGTACGTGATTTTTTTTTAAAATTATTGCTTCATAGGTACGACACAACATATTGTTTCAAGTCAGTAGTTTTTTTTTTAAATATAAATATTATAAAAATTATTAATTATGATGATTAATGAAAAGTTAATTCTATCAATATCTGAAAATCATGTTTTATGACTTATTGCCTTTTGCTTGTAAGCCCACTTAATCGAGAATCGCTCGGACCCGTCAAACTTATTTCTTTTAAATGCATTTTTTTTATAGAAAAATCTATTATTACAGGCTGGATCATAAATATGCTACTTGTATCAACTTCAGTTTTTTTTTTAACGAACATATATATATTTACATTTTCACATTCTACAATCAATTCTAGACATTTTTCATAAATCATGCCCTATACCTATCTGCAACCGTTTACGAAATATTAATATGTGCTTCAATTCTGGTATGCACCATTGATATGTTTCTCGCGATAGCAATTCTGCAAATTTGATTAACATTCACTTACATTTTTTGACATCTCAAACTTAAATAGCAAATTGTCATTTTCAATGCCCTCAAGATTGTGATTTCAGTTCAGAACGTTGCTATGTAGATGGTACGTACATACCAGCATTAAAGTATTAATATTTTGTAAACGGTTGAAGATAGGTATAGGGCATGATTTATGACTACCCTGTATAATATCTTTTTTCGGGTCCGAGCACTTCTTGATTAAGTGGTTATATATAAAAGCCTGATCCAGTTCTTTATCATAACCCTGTATATACAGAGGCGCAGCCAAGGAGGTTTGGGGGGTCGAAACTCCCCCCCCCCCCCCCCTCCCCCCAAATTCCTTGTCATAAACATTTTTAAGTAAATGTAACAAATACATTCATATAAACCACAAATTTAATACAACCCCCCTCCTCCCCCTTAAGTT
Organism: Barypeithes pellucidus; assembly: GCA_963991005.1. NCBI lineage: Eukaryota > Metazoa > Arthropoda > Insecta > Coleoptera > Curculionidae > Barypeithes > Barypeithes pellucidus. The sequence continues at coordinate 54,205,335 of OZ022563.1, read as the reverse complement.
TCTGGTTGCGCCAATGTGTATATACATGCATGTATGTATATCGGTTAGTGTTGTACCTACAAGAAAGTCTTCAAGCTCGATCTTCTACCGATATTCGAGGGAGATCCCGCAAAGCAGGACGCTTTTTAAAGCCAAAGATAAATATGTACCTGATTTTGACGATATGCGCATTATGTCAAAATTTCTGTGACATTATGATATTTTACTAAGTAAAACTGGCAAATTAGAACTGGTCATAGATTTGTTAAATTGTGTTAATCTGTTTTCGAAAAACGCCAATAATTTTATTATTAAGCACGACGTAAATACATACGTGGGTATCGAAGACTGCACTCCCAACAAGACACTCAATACAAACTAAATCGGATGCATTTAAAAATATCACCAGATAAATATTAAAACGCAGAGGAACATCCCACAACATCCGAAACAATGACCCTTTGAAATTATAAAAACAAAACCACTGAAGGTAAACAATACAGTCGCTTAATTGATTTTCATATTTATTAATGTTTATTCAGATTATTCAAAAATTAAAGAATAAGTCACCGGGACCGGGATGTCTGCCCTGCGCCACGCCCGGCCCGATCACTATGACTCTGAATCATAACATATTTCCATTCAGTAGTACACCTACGACATGTCTAGAGTACGTCTTTCTTTGTCTGATGCACGGAAGTCGTATGGGGTGGGACAGCTTTTTGACTGAGCAGCGTAGGTTGGGGGTCAGTCAATAACCTTTCAATATGGAATAATTGTTCGGCTATTATCGCTTAATTGTACACATCTTTGATTTTTTAATCATTATCTTAAAGGTAATAGAATTTATGAAATTTCTTTTTACTAAAATTTGTGTCCATGTGTCCAAAAATGAACTTTCTGCTAATATACAGATGGAACGTAAATAAATAAAACTATTTGTCTCCGAAATAAGCTAAAAGAGGACAGAAAGCCTTCACTTAAGTTAATTAACTTATAATTAGCGCACGGACTTATTGGTTCTCTAAAAAGGGATCGACTTTCGAAAACTTTTGGTAATTAAACAGTCAGAAAGATACTTTCGAAATATAACTGGGATATCGACAGATTTACTTTGAGAATTTCAGATTTCGAGGGCCCAATCAAATTAAAATGAAGTGCTCTCTTAATTTCTTTCGCGAAATGAGGGGATTTTAGCGGAAAAAAACCGCGAAAGTAATCTCTAATTAATGGAAATTAAAGAGTTTCAAACATCGATGGAAAAAGAATTTCTTTAAGGGGTAATTTTTCTTATTTCGGAATCGTCATTACTCGTGACGTGCGTAATGGCGCACACAAGAACTTATCTTCCGACTTTCTTCGTAAAAATCGTAGTGTTTTTAAATGGCCTGCTCAAAAAAAATTTATATATGTTTTTTAAAAACGTACCTACATTTCGGGCATAATATTAAACCTAAAAATAAAGTATTATATCTTTCTGATAAACTGAATTGCATTATTAAGAAATTTATAGGGTGACCCATTTAAAAAAAGAACAAGTTAGTTTCTTTTCTTGAAAACCATTAAACGTATGAAACATCTGAGTACGTCACTGGATTCTACGTAAAAAACTACAAAGAGAACCTTTTATTTCTTTGTGATAAGTTACAGGGTAACCGAGATATGGGGAGGGGGTGGGGGGGTCCCAAAATATTAAATTCTCAAAAACATCTCGTATATCAAAAACGATGAGGACTAGAAAAATTCTAATTGGGATATCTTTTGTTTGACAAAAAGTAGTACATCCTTATATCTTTACTAATAACGGAGATACCCCGTAAAACCACCGAAAAATGGACATCCTGTAGACAGGGTGTTATGGAAATGACGTATTATATTTAAATGGGTGACTCCTTGGGTGTCCTAGAGAAGCGCTACATATTTTGTTTTGTTTTTAAATCGACCGTTTTAAAAGTAGGGTAATAAACACTCTTACTCACAGGTCAGTCCGCGCTACTGTACAACATTTCACCCAGAGCCAATGGCAATGTTGCCAAACTTAATGTTAAACTGAAATTCCATATTAAATTATAAAAATAAATTATTTACTACCTACTTGTATTTATCCTTATACCTAAAGAGCGAGGAAATCCAGGCACCAATACAATCAGTTTTTTTTCTTTTTCATGAAAATACAACCGATAGTTAGCTTTTGAAAATACAATAATACAGATTATACTACAGATTATTAGATTTTATTACACGAGACGAAATTTGACGTCCAGAAAAAACGCGTCAATAAAAACAATATTCAAAGATTATTTATGTACGGGCAAGATACACGCGTAAACCGAAAAAACAGAGCGGATCGCTGAGAGTGTGTTGGTGATCGACGAGACACAACGTATCCGGCCGCTGGTTGGTCTTCAACTAACAGACGCAAGCGTGCGGCGCTATATGAAACTACTTCGCTCAGCCGATGTAAGGCGTCAAGAGGTCATTGGCATTTGACCTAGTGACGTACGTGGCTATTACTATTCCATATGTTTTTTCGGGTTGTTTAAAACATAGTCCGTCGTAAATGTTCTTCAATTAATTGTACAAAAAGGTATTACAGAATGGAAAAGTGTTTAAATTATTTTATTTTGTCTAAAGAGTTTAAGGTGTACATATGACAACATCGGAGAGAATTCCTTGATTGCTTATGCTTGAGGTGTTTTTCTGGTTTGACGTCAGGTCACTTTTAGGCTGAATGAATTGAAAGCGCCATTTATGGCTATTTTTCTTCAATTTGTCTTCATTTCAGGAATTGCCGGTTTAAATATAATACATCATTTCCATAACACCCTGTATACCTCGGTGCAATAGTAACTTACCACCATATGTCAACTAATTTATTTGGATAAATATTATATCGATTTGGAACGCGGAACAATGATACAGATGAATACCGATACTATTAGCTTGGATATACTGTGTCATATTATATAGTATTTGTTCTTTTGCTGTGATATGAATCATGATTATAGTATGATAACAGGTTTGATGAGTATTATGAATTATTGAGGATACAAATACAACAATAATGTTTTTAATTGAAAACATCTTATATTAATTCCCGTAGATATATATGTACACCTAATAATAAGTTTCGTAACTTGTATTTTATCCTGTGTGTAATATTGTCAATAATACGAGCAAAAAACCGCCCTTGCATAAGACAAAAGGCACTAGCAACGTTAGATTTGAATATTTGATAGTGATTTATAGACTTATTTTCATATGGGGTATGAAATAAGCCCCGGTTATATTTGAAATCACCAAGGGGTGATTTTGGATTCGCGCGGGGTGAGAGATATAAAGTTACTTTTTGGTTTGCATAGATGGAATATTTAATATTCCCGGTCGGGTGTTGTATGCATGGATAAATCTTTTTTAAATAAAAGTCACGACAACAGCATGCAATAATATCGTATATTTTAAAAACGTTCCTAAATTCGTTCATACCAAAAATTGGTACCTCAACATTTTTTTTTTATAAATTGTCTGTCTAACACACACACCTCTTGTCACAAGAGTACCTGTCTAATATATATTGCAAACAAATTAAAGTGAAACTGTATGCACCGAGATAATTTAACATAAGTATATTTTTGCAACAATCTTATTTTTATAGGCAACATATATTATACATTTTGACCATAAATTGTCTTGTTTTCTAAAAAATTTGAATAAATTCACGATACTGGTTTCGTAACACTGTATATTTTCCCTCAAGCTACCCCCTTGGCGTGCGCCCACCCCTCCTCCGAACAAACCCAATATCGCTCACCCCAATTTCGCCGTATACACCTTATTATTAATAAACCCCGGATCGCGCCTCCATAACGCGAAGCTATATTTTTTGATTTTTAATTCAAACCCCAACACAAGGTGGTGTTTTATGGCGCTGATGTAACCCACCAATAATAATGATCTTATATCTTTTTTATCTCTTTTCTGTTTCGTACTTTACTTATGGATCGTTTCGTTCTTTTGTTCTTCTCTCTCTGGGCCGCTATTATTTTTGTGCGATTTTTATTACCTCTCTCTCTCTTTCTTCTTGAACCTTTATTTTTCGCATACATGATACTTTTGGTTTACAATATGCGAAAATATAGTGAGGTTATTTTGGGTAAATTTATTACTTGGGGCTAATCGCTTATTTAAATTTTAGACGTTTTATGGTGTTTCATGGGGCCTAGTGTTCTTCCTAACTATTTTTCAACATAATTTGCCTCTCCTTGCACGACTTTATTCCATCAATAAAATTATTTTTGTTTGCCTTAAAAGAAAGAACTGTGGCGACGATAACATAAAGTGTTTTTTTCGGCTTTTCTGTATTTTTATGTGATTATGTTAATTTTGGTGTTTATGTGATTTGAATGATACTATCAACACTTATCAACAGTACATTTTAAAATGGTTAATAAGATGGTATAAAGTAAAATAATATTTACTAAATACCACGTGACAGGCAAGCACAATTTTGATTGGCTGTGTACGAACGTTGCTACGACCGTCCAGCGTCAAAAGATAAAATTGGTTTATGTCGGCCGTCAAACTGCACCGTCATCGTCAAATATAAATGGTCTTATGCATTTCAATATGTTTAAGCTGTAACGTCACCGTCAAACAGCACCGTCAATCGTCAACGTCAAGTTTATAAATCCAGCTTTACTCACGGGACCAAGCATGTCTTGCAATATTTATGCCCCTGTATGCACGCGTTTCTTGCCGCGGCGATCTTCAAATACATTGTTCTTATGAGCGGAAATACTGCGACAAGAAACGCGTGCATAAAAGCGGCCTTATAGAACAATGTGTTTAGAAAACGCCGCAGCAAGAAACGCGTGCATAAAGGTGACCTTAGATACACACAGAGATACACATAGAGAAAGCGGCGTATTTTCATCAATTCAACAGCGAAATTTGATGTGGATTAGGTATTAACAATCCTGCTCGAAACCGAATTCGGTTCGATGAAAACAGGGTGAGTGTGTTTCTTTACAGTTACGCATACTTTTAATGAGTTTAAACAGCCAAACGGCAGTGTGATCACCGTTAACAAAGTAAATAATTCTCCTTTTATAGCTCCAAAATATTTCACAGGGAAATATAGTATTTAGTTAGTTCAGCAATATTCGGGATAGTTAAAAATGTGAACCTGTTCAATACAGAGTGAACTCGTAAAAAATATATATTGACGGATGCCTATTTTTATTTTATTAAAATCTCCAATAGAAATTGTTCTGCCTGCGCCCATGATGAGAATTAAGAAATGCAGATGTCCTTTTTAAATCAAATAAAATAGGAACATTGTATACATCGTTTATCGTATCGTTATCGAAAAAGAAATTCCGTCGATCAGCATACTGCATTCAGCGATACAACCAGACCCATTTTGTTGATAATTGACTCACATTTTCTCTAACAATGTTCGTCATTGTTGCATTGATTAATGCATTTTATTACAATTGGGACCGTATTATTTGATTATATTTTCTATAGGTAGGTAGTAATAATTTCTTAAAGGTTATGATATTTTCGTGATAGAGATTGAATGGACGGCTTTTTATTCATTAAAAGTGTCAATACAAAAGGTTAGCATGTTATACGTCGTTTTAAAATAGACGAAAAATAATTTTAGTAATTCAAATCCGGCAAAAAACCAAGCTAAATTTAATGCCAATTATTGGCTCATCTTTAAGAATTTATTTAAACTTGCCCCTTAGCTAATATAGGGTATTTTTACAGCACATTTTTATTGTTACAACTATATTAAATGTTTTAAATAATAAGTTGCAATTATCATTTAAAATTCGGTTCTAGTTAAATAGCCCATTGCAAGATTTCTTCTTAATTGTTTTTTATTTATTATACCTATTATTACTGTAATTATTGTTTAATTAGTTATTCGTGGTTTCTATTAAAACAATGTATCAGATTTTTTGCAATTATTTCAATTCTTGCCAACGAAATTTTAAAACGCGATTTCAAAATAACAACATCAGCCCGACTGAAAACAATGAAAATAATATTGCAGCTGTCATTTATGTCGAAATGCATTTATTTAAAATGTTTCTCTATTGACATTAAAAAATGTTAATTGTTAAAACAGATTTTCATGTTACGGTTTCGAAAACAACGTCCGAACAAAGAGAGGAGGATTTTGATCTTTGAAATTAATTCTCCGAAAAAGTGTCATCAGATGAATAATATTTTATTGTTTCTGTTCTGGTTATTGAATAACGGCTTCGAGTGCAGATTCTCTCTATGCGTAATGTATAGAATGTTCGGTGGACAGATGTTTTTAAAAAATGATGAACTTTGCAATACATTTGACAAAGCTTCTAAAATGGGTGGGGACTTGTTTTATTAAAAGAGTCGAACGCACGAGGGCTTTTGTCGCAAGAACTCAAAATAAACTTGGCGCCATCGATTTAGTATAAATATTTCTAGAATTACAGAAACTTGATTTCTTTCCGGACAGTTACGTAATAAAGAAATAAATAGTCAAAGTTAAATAAAAATTAGATCTACCATCATAGCGTAGAATTTTTAAAAGTTATTAAAGGTAAAAAAAACTTTAGAGGTTTGTAAGACGAACAAAAAGTTAGATGGTTCCGTGTGTTTAGATATCAGTTTGTCGTTGTCACCAGACGGCCATGTGGCTTATTTTAGAACAAACTGATGTTATTGTTGGAGAGCGTAAGAATTACAGTTTAGACGTGAAAGAAATTACGTGATAACTTAATTATTGATGTGACAACCCACACACGATAGATAGTTTTTGCAAACATGTACGGTAGGAGAACTGTAAAGCTTCCTGCACTTATTAACAGGATGATTATGGTAATTATGCACTTTTTTTATGATCAAGCACTATACGAAAAATCCTTTAGGGCACTCTGGGAGTGGTGCGTGTGCGCAAAAAGCGATTCACTTTGGTTTTGAATCGTTAGAGGTTATATTCGTTGGGAAAAACGACCTCGGGAAGGTCGTTCCATAAGGATGAATTCCTCCAGATGAAAGAATTCTTAAATAATGAAGTTCGAGGAGTACTAGGCTTAACCACACAGGCAGTGGTTCGTCGTGTACTTCTGCCATTCGCCGCTCTGGGCGGAATTAAGAGGGCAAGGTCAGCTGAGCACTTTCCATGAAAATATCTGTAAAAGAGAGTCAAATCCCCAACCTGTCTTCGATGTTCTAGGCTGTCGAGGTTCTTCGTCAGCTCGTGGTCTCCAATCAGACGAATGGCCCTCCTTTCGATGGAATCCAGTAGCCGAAGAGTATGTTTGGGTGCAGAGCTCCAGACATGAGAGCAGTACTCTAGTGATGGTCGAATCTGGGCTTTGTATAGTGTCAAAAGTTGTTGAGGTGTGTACAACTTTCTGGTTCGGAAGAGTACACCAAGTTTCTGAGAAGCTATCTTGGCGATTGCCACAACGTGGTTATGCCAAGACATATTTCCTACCAGATTGACGCCCAGCAAATTAATAGATGAAGCCATGTCCATGTCCATATCCATGACTATATCCGGTTCTGTAATGTTAACCTTTTTAGAGCAAACTGCTCCCTGGGTATTTTTAGCGTTAAATTCGACTTGGTTACTGTCACCCCAAGCCAGAATTTCTTCCAGGTCTTTGTTGAGGCGTGATACTTCATGCTGTCTGCGAAGATGTGCGTCGGCAGCCGATGTTTGTGCATTCAAAGAGAAAAATGAGATAAGTGTGCTATCATCAGCAAAACTAAATATCGGGTTTTTCGTTTTCACAAGAAGGTCGTTAATGTAGAGTAAGATGAGAGTGGGAGACAATATGGACCCTTGAGGAACACCGGCATTGATGGTGAAGGTGTCTGAGAGAAATCCGTCAATCGCCACTTGCAGAGAGCGGTCCTTAAGAAAGCTAGACAACCATGCGCAGAATCGACTGGGCATACCATAGGATCGCAGTTACTTAGAATTCCCTCATGCCAAACACGATCAAAGGCTTTAGAAATATCCAGTGCAACAGCCCGAGATTCCCCATGATGTTCGATTGCTTTGTTCCAAAGATGGGTGACATAGGCTAGAAGATCTCCAGTTGATCTGGACTTCCGAAAACCATATTGATGATCGCTGATAATGTTGAAGCCTTCCAGCTACTTTAGAAGATGTTGGTTAATAGCTTTCTCCATTACTTTTGATACAACTGAAAGCAATGCGACTGGTCGATAGTTGCTAGGCAGGGTTCTCTTACCTTTCTTTGGTATAGGCTGAACTCGCGCCGTCTTCCAGCGCGATGGAAATATTCCTTGTTTGTAGGATCAGTTAAAAAGTCTACAAAATACTGGTGTTAGTTCATCGGCGCATCTCTTGAGAACTATAACAGGATTTTCGTCTGCACCAGAAGCTTTCTTGACGTCGAGACCTTTCAGGATTCGTTTGACGGGACGCTGACGGAACACGATTTCGGTCATTTCGGATTGAACTGCAGGTATGTTGGGTGGTGTTCTTCCCCGGAAATCTACCGTGGAATGCGAGGAAATAGTTCAGCAAGTAAGTTTGCTTTGTCTCCGGCTGTGGATGCTATGGTACCATCGGATCGTGTTAGAGGTGGAATAACTAATCTAATATCACTAATCTAATAACACTAATCAAGAAGTAAGAATGTAGAGTCCATAGGTACTTGCTGTAATTCACAATCAATTTTTCGTTACTGGATGTTCCTTATTGACCATTAAAAGAACAGAAATGTGTGGAAAATTTTTATAATATGGATATACCAGTAATTTCTGTTACTTCATACAAAAAGTATATTCGATACAGGATGAACCCTTGAAAATATACCTATACATATTAGCAAGGAAAGTGCTGTGCATACGAGTTTGCCGACTTTTATGCATTAAAAGTAAATTAATACCATATCATAATTTTTGCTGAACATTGTTTTTATGTGGAAAAATGCCATGAACTAGAAACACTATGGGAAAAATAAAAATATCCCACCAATATAGGTGAAATCGTGCCACCGAACACCCGGGTATTAATTTCTAACAATATTTAAACAATTATGTTATAAAATGACTTACTAAGTACTTGATAAGAATATGATTGAATCCGCATAAATGAGCCTATACCAAGAAATAAATTTTATCAATTTATATTGCTACTATGTAAGCTATATTTGATAACTTTGAAAATAAATGAACAACGGCATGTATGTCATTTTATATGTATTACCAACTATTTATATCTATACTAGATGTAGGTATATAGTAGCAGTGTTTCAAATACATAAGTATAGTACAGACTGCAGGAAATTAAATATGGAGTCGTTTTACTTTTCTGTTGATTTATAATTCACTTAACATTACTTACCGGCTATACTAAGACACTGTCTGGACTTACCGGCATTTAGCTCTATCCAGAAATCTGTTTCTCGTGTACTTAGGCCCGGTTGTACCGTTTGATCTATATATTATGCAATTTTGTACAATATTAATTGTACAATAACCAAGTCAACTCCTAACAAGTTCAACGTGACCATTCAACTCTTCTCCGACGAGGCGAAGAATAGAAGATTCCTTAATAATTATAGTTAAGCGTCAAGTGAAGCCCGGCCTATTATTTCTTTGCGTCCTAGCCAAACTACGAAACTGAACTATGGTCCGTGATCAAAAATGAACTGGACCAACACGTATCCCTCTGAACTAGGTTTACAGATCATCCCAGTTTTATAACTCTGCGAATGAGAATCCCAAATTACCAATCGGAGCTATTTAAGTTGCAACAAATTCAGTTAAAAAATATGCACGCTTTTTGGTAGGTTAGAAAAAAACGATAGTCATTATTTTATGACACTATAAAAAGCCCAGATTCGACCATCACTAGAGTACTGCTCTCATGTCTGGAGCTCTGCACCCAAACATACTCTTCGGCTACTGGATTCCATCGAAAGGAGGGCCATTCATCTGATTGGAGACCACGAACTGACGACGAACCTCGACAGCCTAGAACATCGAAGACAGGTTGGGGATTTCACTCTCTTTTACAGATATTTTCATCGAAAGTGCTCGGCTGACCTTGCCTTCTTAATTCCGCCTAGAGCGGCGAATAGCAGAAATACACGACGAACCACTGCCGCCCATCCATATGTGGTTAAGCTTAGTGCTCCTCGAACTTCATTATTTAACAATTCTTTCATCTGGAGGACTTCATCCTTATGGAACGACCTTCCCGAGGTTGTTTTCCCCAACGAATATAACCTCCAACGATTCAAAACCAACGTGAATCGATTTTTGTCACTCCCTGAGTGCCCTAAAGAATTTTTCCTATAGTGCTTGTGTTTGATCACAAAAAAAAATGAAAAAAATTAAAAAAATATGCCCACGGGGTGTTGAATTTAGGTTATATCTTTGTGCCCTTTTATAGTCCATTGAGGCCACATATTTGAGACAGATTTCACCAAATCTAAGGATGATTAGTGGAGAGGCTTAAACGTGATTATGCCGTGAAGTTTTAGCCGTTAATAATAAGGTTTTTTTGTTAATTTATTGACATTGACATGTCGATGGGGGTATAAAGCAAGTTTCGGGGATATCTGTGACAAAAATTTGAAAATTGTTCATATTCGAAATTGTTATTATTATTTTTAGTAGATTATATTTTTTAAAGCAATTTTCTCATATCGTTTTCCAATCCTTTAACTTTAGATAGATTAGAAAAAAATAAAGATGAGTTGGCAAGAACCTTCACATTAACAGTGCCTGCTTGGCAACCTGTGATTAAACGTAGTTCTTAATACACCTCCCAAGCTGTCGCATAACACCCTGTATTTGTTCTATATATAGAAAAAAGCACAACCCAAATGATTCTTTAATATAAATTCGATGTCGAACGTTCTCACTCTAAACATATGTTTTAAATTTTTTGCTTATTAGACAGTCATCAATATTTATTTTTTGTCTCTGACATCTGGCTCTGTCTGTCTCTTAATAAGTAGGATTTTTATACAGGAAACCTAAATCATTTTTGAGATATCTGTTCTTTTTGTCGCGTTCGATTTTAACGGGTTTAGCATTTGTCGTTATTTGTTGGGAATATCTTCTTTATTTGAACATTAATAAACGAAAAACAGCATACGGAATCTTGGGAAGTAAGTGTTACATGCATTATAGTTTAGGTTCGTCGGCACTCTAGCTAAATATTATGTTCCACATAATGTTATGTAACGATATACATATTTGTTTAACGAAATATAACTTGTCTTGCTAATATACATTTTAGTGATTCACCCTGTACGGAATAGGCTTAGCTCAAGGATTTTTAATCAAGGAGGATAAGGCTTTGATTCACAGTCTTTGATTGTAAACAACTTCCTTTCCTACTTATTGGAACGGCCGTCTTTCATACCTGCATTCGCGTTATTGTTAAATAAAATTCTTTGTTGTTTTCAATGTTTGTGTGTTGAATTTAAGTATTGTTTGTGGAAAAATAGTAATTCTTAACTTAACATGGTAAGACAGTGTGCCGTAAACTTTTTAAAATATAGATTTTTGGGTCACGTCCGTCGGTTGCTTATTTTTCATAACGAATAGAAACAGACAGAAGACGAAAAGAGATGAGGACTCTACAGATAGAATCCCCATCTCCTTTTTGTTGCTTATTTTCTTAATAAAAGGCGTCACATTGACGTGTACAAAGCAGATAGAAATACCGGGTCAATGTTTGTTTTAAGTCAATTGCTTATATAGTGCAATTACTAAATAATATTTCTCCCTAACAAATATTTAACGCCATTAAAAGAAAGAGAATTATTTGTTTCATGTTGACGACTCTGTAAAATAGTTTCAAATCCAATGAAAATTAATATCATGAAATTTTTTTTTTGTTTTTGGCCTGTTTATATCGGACTGGAATATATCCGGTTCCGAACTGGGTTGATGTAAAGTGTCGTCATTTCAGCTTAAGTAGTTTGCAGATAGAGCGACAGACAAGGGGACTATTTCATAATCACGTCAAGATCTGACAGCTAGGAACGAACTCTTAATTAATTTATTTCTTGCGAGAAAAGTAAAAAAATAACTAACTGTAGAGTGTAGATTTTCACATGTACTGTTTCAAAAATTCCAAATTACTAAACGTATGCTCCAAATGATACGTCAATACCTTGCCGAAACCTCTTAACACAATCAAACTTAATGAAAACAAACACATTTTTTCACTTAAAAGCCTTAAAAACTTGAACACGTCTTTTCTTTGTCGTATGACATATTGATTGAGCTCTTAAACACTTCTGGTTTTTGTCATTATCGATAACTAAAGTAGTGCTTGTTTTAGTGATTTGAAGTAGTTTGGACCTTAGACTATTGAAACATATTTATTATAATTGGACGGAAAGGTATACAGCGGGTATAACATCACAAAAAAGAAACAACCATGTGCTCATAGACAAGGCCAAAAAACAACTCTTGTAGGGTCTGGTTGTGGGAAAGTCAGTTTAGTAGAACTTGACACGCTCGAAGTAAATTGCTGTCAGCTAAAAGGATACTGCACTAATCGGAAATTCAAAAATCAAGATGTCGAGGTTTCATTTTTACAGGAACATTAAAAATGAAATGAAAATATAGGATAGTTCTTTATAAGTATATTTTATGTTATCTTTTCTATTTGCAAAATTCTACGTACGAAAGTGAAATTAATTTTTGGACATCTTTTCGAACAAAGTCATTAAAAATTATAAACCGAAACGCAAAATATTAGATTTTTCTAAATATCTTGAAAGTCCCTGTATTTATTTCAGATCTTTTTCCGGCATATTATTGGGCCCATAATTACATAACTTTGCCGCAATTTACGATTTCGTCTTACTGTTTCCGACCTCCCAATGATAAAGGATGAATTTGTTACATCCTGTATACTTACTTATGGGCCAGTATACTATTCTATAACGAATTTTACTGCGCTATGAGGTTACTGCAACGGAAAAATTTGACAATTTGTTGACAAATGGTCACGTTTATATTAATAATTCAAAAAATCGTTGATTGAATTGCATCAAAAATTTATAAATTTAATTTAAGTTTCTTGTTTGAGTTGATATTTATCATTTCCCATCTCCCGTCTGTAACAGTCTAAGGTTCATTTCAATAAATATAGGATATCGCCTATTAAAAATATTTAGATTTGACTTTGTATGGGGTAAAAATTAAAAACACACATGTTGTATAAGTAGTTTATTTTGAATTTCCTGCCACCTTAAAAAATACTCATTCAAGGTTGTATGTTTCTCATATACCTAAAAATAGGAGGAAATACAGAGCGTGGCAAAAACTGAGGTGATATACGTATTAATGTTTAGGATTTTTTCTAAAATATGGTCCTTAATCACATTATTTTGGGTGGTAGATACTAACTATATTACGAGATACTATTTTTATGATTTTTTGGTTAATTAACTGTTTTTACTTTCCTCGAAGGGAAGGTATTGTAATGGCGGAAAAACATATTTTCAAAAACAGACCTTAACGGTGATTTTTATATGATACCTAACAACTGTCTTCCTTTGTCTATGGAACGAAAGTAGTGATAACAAGACTGGAAAACGACATCAGTCAAGCAGAGCCCTGGAGGCTTGGTCGTCCTCCACAAGACTCAACCCTACAGGGTGGTGCATTGTTGAGTTGCAATTTCTTGCAACAGCGTCATATAAATTATGTATTACCTGAACTATGATAGTTTCGTGGTTTTGCCATCAAGTTTAATTGAATAGCTTAGGATGAGTTCACCAAAATGTATTCTAACTCGACACGTGGGTTTAACATGTCGGCCTCCTCAAGAAGTAATAGTGCAGTTTTTCTATAAAATGTACAGGGGAGCCAATATTCAGCCACCTCAAAAGTCACATTGGATTTCCTTTGCTCAACTCAACGATGCACCACCCTGTATATTTCTAATAACATAGTTCCAGAACATTGTGGGTTTTGACAAAAAAACAAACTGTAAATAAACCCTGGTAACAATCCAAACCATTCGATTTTCTTTGTTTCCCTTATTTCAAGAAGAATAGTAACTAGAAATTCTAAATTTCTGTGTAGATACGTTTGATTCGTTCAAATTTATTATGTTTCAAATTTTCCGGCAAAGTCGAAAGGAATTATTTAATAATTGGATGTTATAAAGGAAGGTGAAAGCGCCCGATAATGTCAACAAAATATGCGATGATTATTTTGGCGTAAAGGTTTTTAAAGGGTTCCGACGATTCGGAAACCCTTTGAATGAGACATATTGTCAGTCCGTCTGTCTAAGTTACGAATGTCTTATTCTTACAGATTAAACAATTTAAAAATTTTAAAAGAAAGTTTTAGTCGTTAATTAAGTAAGATAAATACTTTACCAAATTTACAGAGCTGTACTTCAATACGTTGTATTGTTTCTCATTCAGCTTACCTGAAAAAAGAAATTATATTTAGTTATCTGGAAAAAAATTAATTCTTTTTTCGAATTTATTATCTTAATTGTGTACATTTCCTGAAGTAACAGATAAAAACAAATGAATCAAAAAATAAAATGTAAAGGAAACATAAGACGTTCATTTGGCTGTATCTGGAATAACATGCAATGCCTAGTATACTCCACAGGGTGTTTTAAATTTTCGTAAAAAACACAACAGTTTTAATTAAAAATATTAAAGTTACCTTTTTGATCAAAACAATAAGGGCAGCGATGTTCTGGTTTGTTCGGGTTTGTTCAACAAACAAACAACAAAAATAAATCAATTAAAACGACCAACAAATTTCGAAATACATAAACTCGAGAAAAATTTTTGGTTTTAAGAATCGATTTAAAAAATAAGAAGTCTATACTTATCAGGTGGTATTTGAAATTTTTGGTTGGGCGTTAAATAAGCTGTGCAGTGTATTAGACCTTAAAGGTTTTTAAATATTTAAGTAACGAATGAAAATAATTTATGAGATTGTGATGCTCATGAAGCCATATCACATACTTAGTCTTTCTTGTCATTATAACAAAATATTTGAATAATTAATTAAAAGTCTAATAAGACTGTGTCAGTCTAATTATGTAGTGTAATCAGTGGCGCAGCAAAGGGGGTTGGGGGGTTGAACCAATTATTTGTCATAGACGTTTTTAATAGTGTTGAAAAAACCGATGATTTTAATAATCGAGTACTTCCAATTCCAATTCACCAAGCGATGACGTCACCGACTGCTCGACCGGCAGCCTAGCCGTTTACATGTGATCAGGTAGGGTATTTAGCTAGTAACTGCGGGCGGGCACAGGTTTAGCTGAAAAATTGTAGTAGCCACCAAAAAAATTCCAAAAATTTATTTATTTGTTAATAATTAATTTTTACCACGTGTCTGTGGTACCAAATAAAAAAACTGCAAAAAATCACCCAAATATGTATTTATTGTTCGGGTTTATTCTTGTGCTTTCTTAAAACAAAAAGTATTACCAAGAGTTATTTTTCTTCACATCTTTCTCCATCTACGCATACTTTTTTTATATGCACCTTCTCGTTTATGTGCCTTTAAGAAAGACGTATGTCGTGTACCTGCTCAGCGTCAAACTCGAACGTAGCCAATCGGATGGCGCGGCGCGGAGACCGTACGTCGTTTATCAAGTGACAGGCGATATTTTTCGGCTTTTCGCCTGAATTTATAACTAGAGTATTTCCTATCGAGCGAAAAACTGTTCGAATATACGAGCAGTTTTTTAACTCGATCACACTACAGCGGTATATTTCCGCCGGCGTCAAGCGAAGCTCGGGCATCGAGTGAAAGATAATAAGTGACGAGCGACGGTTTTCGCCTGAATAGATAACTCGAGCGGTTTTTTTTAATTATCGAGCGATGTCGGTTATTTTAATAATCCAGTGATCAAGCGGTTTTTGGCTCGAGCGATCACAACACTAGTTTTTAAGTAAATGTATCATATAACTATATATTCATCATATATAAACCACAAACTTAATAAATCCCCCAAATCCCCAACCCGAACAAACTTAATAAATCCCCCAAATTTTGGCAGAGTGCAATGTGTCTGGAGTGATAGGCGTATTCACCTGACGACGATTGGAGATGTTTACCAGTTGAAACGTTGTGTTACAAAATAAATAAAGACAATGTGTCTTCCTTTTTATTTTTAAATTGTGATTGACCAATTGTGTATTTGTAAGGTCTGATGATGCTCTCATAGAGCGAAACATGAAACTAAACAAGACAGGAAATAATTTTTACTGGTCGAATCTTTCCAGAAAATTATAAAACATTTAAAATAGCTAAAAATTATGGCGAGCATGCACGTACACAATGCCGTTACTATAGAAAAATAATAATCAACAGAGCATTTATAAAAAAAATGTGAAACACTTAAATGGACACGAGTAAGGAATGAATCGAAAAGGGATTATCCGAAACGCAAAAGCAAGCACTGTCAATCCATCGCATCGGACAGCGATATCTTTCCCAAATTTAAACTCGTCCCCCCTTCATCGGAAATTTTGTCACTCTTTGATAGCTAATTAGTCTTGGAGGGCTTAGCGGCCCCGTTTTACGATTTTCAACCCTTTATGCGAGCCGCCCTTCCGCCCTTCGAATCCCACTCGAACCGTCTATATTAGTCTCCCCTTTATTTTACGTCTTTGGGGCATATTTTAATATTGAGATATTGTGATTATTGAGAAAGAAAATCCATATTGTAGCTTAATGATAAAGTCGATATATTTTCTATACTGCATAAGAAGTGAAAATTCGCGCGGTGCAAAGTCCTTTTGGGGCGCTTATATTTTTAAATACGCATTTTGTCATATTAAGTAGATCATTTACGTATATTTAAAAATAACTTTTTTATTTTAAAACCGGAATTTACCGGCTTTGTCTGGTGGTCTATCTGGCCCAGAGACTGTACTGGGCTTCCCTGTGTACTTTTTTTATATTTTGTTCATTTATATTTAAATCACCTCCATGGCAAAAATAGACGCGCTACGACTCATCAGTAAGGCTCGAATCTAACAAAGGGGAAAATGATCGCTCAGACTGGACGAACTTCGAAAGTAGTTTAGATCTCGTCGCGACATCTCGCGGTTTATTTGCCTACCAAACGCAGCATCTTATAGAAGGCCAATGCAGGGGTCTGTTCTGTAAAAACAGAAAAAGCATAGCAAATGTGTCTCTCAACGGTCTAATGGCCGTAACAGAGAATAAAAATAATTTGTTTCCTTTTTCACTTCGTCAAACTCATCCTCAGACGCGTTTCGCCGTTGTTACGGCTCATCAGTACGGCTCGAGTCTGGCAAAGGGAAAAAGGATCTCTCAGCACTATCGGTTCTACGTCATCTATGGATGAGTTTGACAAAGGGAAAAAGTGGACAGTAGTTCACAGTCTAAACCAACTTCTCAGAAAAACAATCGGGAAGCTCTGAAAATTAGTATAATTTTTTTGTCTATTAATTTGACAAAGACATTACCTCGTCTTCGAGCGTTCGGAACGTACATAAAGCCCTTATTTGAACGGCCGTCTTTCATACCTGCTTTCACGTTTGACACTACCGGATGAAGAACTGTTATATTTGTCATTATTGTTAAATACAATTTTGTGTTGTTTTCAATGTTTGTGTGTTAAATTCAAGTATTCTTTGTCGAAAAAATAGTAACTCTTAACTCAATATGGCAACACTGTGCCAAGTCTGCCGTAAACTGCATAAAAATATACCCTCCGTCGATTATTTGTTTTTCCTAACCAAGACATATTAAACCGATCAGCTGCTGAAAACAATGAAATCAGAAACGAACGGACGATAAGAAGAGATGGGGATTCTACAGATAGAATCCCCGTCTCTTTGTGTTTATTTTCGTAATAACAGGCGTCACATTGACGTGTACAAAGCAGATTGATATTTTGATGGAAGGTGCTCGGCTGACCTTGCCCTCTTAATTCCGCCCAGAGCGACGAATAGCAGAAATACACCACGAACCACTGCCGCCCATCCATATGTGGTTAAGCTTAGTACTCCTCGAACTTCATTATTTAAGAATTCTTTCATCTGGAGGACTTTATCCTTGTGGAACGACCTTCCCGAGGTGGTTTTTCCCAGCGAATGTAACCTCCAACGATTCAAAACCAACGTGAATCGCTTTTTGCGCACACGCACCACTCCCAAAAGGATTTTTCCTATAGTGCTTGTGTTTGATCATAAAAAAAAATAATAGATACCGGGCCAATTTTCGTTTTGAATGAATACCTAATTGTGAATGTGCGCATCTTATTTGTGTAATTTATTTTAATAAGCAAGCAATATAACTTCTTGAAATTAGAGGCCAATGTTTAGCTTGGTAAAAGTAAATCCATATATCCTTAATACTTTTACCCGAACAAACCCAAAAATAAAATTGCTCAACTTGCTCCGTCTCTAATTCTTGATTCGTAACAAAAACTTTAACTTTGCATACACAGTCAAAATGGAAACGAAAAGGCGGTGGTTGGCGTACGTAGTCCAATTTTCGATAGGGTTTTAACTATTAACTGTTAACTTTATTATCTAGAATTCAATTGTCTTTAATGGACACTGCCAGGGAGTCTTAATCCGCTTAAAACCGGGAATTAGCAGTCCTTCAGTTTTCTGGATATAGTGTGTGAAAAGTTGTGAGCGGTGAACGGAATCCGTGGAAAAAGTTTGGATTAAAAAATGGCCTGGATTTGAGGTTTAAGTGATATATTTGTATTGGATTGATGGGGGTCGGGGCTTCCCAACGAGAAGTAATATTTGAAGAAGAGAAAGATGAGTACACAATTATTAGCATCACCTACAACCTACAGCAACTAACTAAGTATAGCAAAAGGGAAATATAACATTCTTAACTTGGTTAGGAAAAACAAACAATCGACGGACGTGACTCAAAGTGTGTATTTTTATCCGGTTTTCGGCAGACTTGGCACAGTCTTACCATATTGAGTTAAGAATTACTATTTTTTCCACAAACAATACTTAAATTTAACAAATGAAAACCAAGACAACAATGAATTTTTTCAACAATAACGACAAATATGACAGTTGTTAATCCGGTAGTGTCAAACGTGGAAGCAGGTATGAAAGACGGCAGTTCCAATAAAGACTTTATAGAAAGTATGTTCTTAAAAGACTGTGAACCAAAGTCGTATCCTCCTTGATTTAAGATTCTTGGTCTCCATAGTTATAATTCGTGTTCATTGTCGTTATCAGGAGCACATGCGCACGTGCAACCCCAAAACAAAACGAATAAAAAATATTAATTTATATTCATTGAATATTATTTATCGTATAAAGTCCGACCCTCATTAATATTTTATCGTACCGTCAAACTAAAAAAAGTACGACCCTCCTTAATATTTTATCATCCCGTCAAACCAAACTGTATGGATCCGGCAACCGTGCCTCGGTCGAGGTAAATGACGATTATGACGAGACTCGCTCGCACGTGCGATTAAGTAATGCAGTTTCTCTGTAGTAACAGGTGGCGGGTGGCAGCGGGGTATAGCGGGGCTATGGCGATTTAACATGGAAAAGGTACACAGTTTTTGTGTGCACCGCGCTTGTTGTCTGTTCGTGCATCTAGTTAGAAATTCGATCGTGTATGTTTTAATATTTATTAAGTTAAAATGAATACTTGACGGTGGACTACTTAAGAAATAACTTTAGCTCTTTGAGTTTTGAGCAAAAAATCGAAGTGAAGAATGCGGGAATACCTAAACCCGAAATTAATTTAAAGCAGACCACAAAGGGTAAATCTAGGGACTTTATTAGAAAGTTTAAATATGAAATATATGAAAAAAAAAATTAATAGTGGGTATTCCAAACTTAATGAGGCTATTATTGATCAATTTTCTACAATTAAGAACCGAAGAATGGACTTTACGTTTAAGCACTATTGTGTAGGGTCGATAAATGTTGTGTATTTCGATAAATGATACTCGATATGATTTTAAACCATTTTATTTATGGATTTAAACTAAAAAAACACTGGAAATATGAAGAATGCCAACTTGTCAGTCTCGTGGCTCGATTCGTTCTCGTCATAAAACAGGTAACTATTGTTCTCGTCTTGGTTGCGCCTAATGACGTAGCCGTATATGGCGTAGTGGTATTAGACATCATTCGGTTTTCTTGATAACTCGTAGATGGCGGTAGTAGTATTGGACATCATTCGGTTTTCTTGATAGCTCGTAGATGGCTTTAGTAGTATTAGTAGTGGACTGCATAAATATTGTTACGATGGTTGCATGCGACGACGTTAAGATCCGACAGCTATACACACTAAGAAAACCTTTCTTATTTTCCAAAGGTTGTATTTCCTTGTGTAAAATTAAAAAATCAATAAAAATATGTTTTACCTAACGCATTTTCTTATTACTTTTTTTCCTTCTACATTTAAAACGCCTAGAAAGTAATTGTTTGGTCTTTACACAAAAATAAAATTTTAAAAATAATTTCACCATACCCCTTCTATCATAGGTCACGAGCCGCCACTGGTCGCCATGTCTAAATTTAACAATTATAGTATAGTGGCACCTTACTTAGATACATAACATCAGTAGCCGCCATAAGGTCGTTAGACCCATTCGATGTCGCATATGATTTATTTGTTGCCAAAATGAAGATTTCCGCTTTTTATCCCCCATTTATTTTATATTAAATCATAAAAGTTGTATTCTCTTGACAGTTCTTGAGAATCTTTTATTAAAAAATCCCCCGATAATCAGTTCCAAGAAGTCCCGAAATAAACAGTGAGTAAAATAAAATAATTCCACTACAAATATTCGTCGGTTGTAACAAAATCAGTCGCAGCAAATCCAGAGCGTATTTCAGAAAAGTGATGTCTCCAAAATTCCTGCAACTTTACTGAAGGGATTAATGAAATTAACAGATAGAGTTTAGAGTTACTCAGCCCGAGAGAGTCGTGTCTGTGCTTCTGTCCTCGTCGGTCGCTTTTTAGCTCGTTACGATTATGTCGAGCGTTTTGTCTCTGTCTTTTTTGCACTCGTACGGGCGGGAAGGTTAATTTTGTTAAGGATTTTGTTGGGATAACGTTCGAGGAATGCAAAGAGGCATAGGCGTAGGTATAAGAAATGCTTCCATATCGAAATTGAAAATATTCAACAATATTTAAGGTACCTCTGGAATCGAACCCAAGAACCTTCCTACCCTGACTTTTTCCCAAGGAATCTCGATCGTATAAATTATATCCAATCTTAAAAACTCTCTGAATGCCGAAAAACATTTTCCAATTATATTTGATCTCTAAAATAAGTTTTTGAATTATCTGAACGAGTTTATGTCGCAAACTCTTTCTCCTTAAATAGGTACTAAAACAAATAACCACCAATAGAAATAAATACGTTCCACAAACTGAATCGCAAGAGAGATAAAACATCAGTCATCTTATCTCCTGTCGCGTTGCTATAAACAAATCAAAATAAAAGAAAACTAAATCATACACGTCTCTCTATCAATTTTTCTCGAGTACATAAAAATTCCCCACTCCCCCCAGGGGGACAGGCTTCTGGCTCATATCCCCGCCCATCCGCGTCTTCTCCCCCCGCCCCCCTCTAAATCCGATCGCCGCTGCGATTTCCAATTTTATCGCGGCAGCGCGTCGCGCTAGCCTTGGCGATCGGCAAATGTTCGCCCGCGATCTACGTTTGTTTCTCCTGCTGGCTGCTGCTGCTGCTGGACGATTACGATTGTCTTTTGTTTCACTTTTATAGCCGCCTGCGTTCTCATTATAACTACGTTGCCGGTTGATATCTTTTATCCAAAGTTCCAAAATGTTTACATTTATACTGCATTTAATAAAACGTACCTTTTTAGGGTTGATTCACACACGTGCCAGTGACGGCACAGTGCCGTGACTGACACGTGGTTTCACCGGCGAGATTGGAATTATTCGCGTAGGAAGTGACAGTACAAACACGGCATTGTGTCGTCACTGATGTGCGTGAATCGACCTTTAGCGTTCGATTTGACGTCTGTGAGTATGTCCATAATATGTGATATGCACCAAAACCTATCGACACTAATAATATGCTATGCAGATTTCTATTAAGCCAGTTTCAAGACTGCTGGAAGAAACTAGATGTAAAAACAACAAAACGGTTTAGACATAGAAGTGGGTGACCGCTTAGGAAAACTTTCTTAGTATACCTATGATTGATTCTAAAGAGATGTGTCGCTATAATGTAAGAATATATGCATCATGCATTATAATCATTCCTGCATAAAAATAAACGGGATAAAAACAATTTTTTAGTGAAAATTTCGTATATCTAATTATTAGCAGTAGAAAATAAAATTTCCCGTTAAACTTTGAACCAAAAACGTAAAAATGCAATTTTTGTATGGCAACACTGTTTCTGCCGCAGATCGTCTGCTGGTTTTTCTCTTTTGTTTTTTTCTGCTTCGCGATCGAAGAAGGCGAGCGGGCGCGTGCGGTGGCCTTCACTTGTTTCTATACTTGAAAAGTTGAGTACTCCATGGCCTGCCTGATGGTTCGTTTTGATGAAAATAAGTGGTCTGTCCGATCGAAGATTGTCTGCTTGAATGCGTGCTTGGCTGGAACTGCAGATTAATGAAAGATAATTTATGGGAAATATTTATGCAACGCACTGCCGACAGGACATCGCTGTCGCTTCGTCGTCCTGCTGGAATGACGTTTCTAAATCGCCCTTTTCAACTATTTCTGTGGTAATTGACCACCAACTTACTACAAACACACAGGACATTTTACATCTACCAGCGACCATTATTGTATCCGACTTAATTGTTATCAGCGGTCTAGTTACGGGTAGGAATAAATAAGTTTATTCCAAGGATTTTAACTCACGGAGAATACGACTTTTTCTCACTGTCTTTGAAGAATACAGAATTCACATTCTTATGTAGGTTGTAAAAAACGCCCAAGAACAACCATTGGGGATTGCGGAAAATTTTTCTATTTCGGGTTTGTTCGTTTTCTGTTAATTAGACAAAGATATCGAGTCACCGTCGAGCATGCGGAACATACTTTTTGTAAAGCCCTTATTGGAACGGCCGTCTTTCATACCTGCTTTCACGTTTAACACTACCGGATTAACAACTGTCATATTTATCCTTATACTGTTAAATAAAATTCTCTGTTGTTTTTCAATGTTTGTGTGTTAAAATTAAGTATTGTTTGTGAAAATAAATAGTAATTCTTAACTCAATATGGCAAGACTGTGCCAAGTCTGCCCTGGATAAAAATATAGATATACATTTGAGTCACGTCCGTCGATTGTTTGCTTATCCTAACCAAAACATATCAAACCGATCAGAGGTTAGAATGAAGACGGAAACAAGAAGATGGGGATTCTACACATAGAATCCCTATTCATTTTTTGTTGTGTTTATTTTCGTAATAATAGGCGCCACATTGACGTGTACAAAGCAGATGAAACACCATGTCCATGTTTGTTTCAAGTCAATGGTTTACTCGTTCCTGCTTAGTTGCTCCCTTTAGATATTGACCGGTTCATTCGACTATACATGACCACAAAACTGTGGGCTGAAGAGGTTTTAAAAAAAATACTCTTTTGCCCAGTTCCTAATCCTTGTCCCCCTACGCCACGGAAATAGTGTAAGATTTATTCCTTACTTTTCGTAGCCCCCCGTAGATGCACTCCTCATCTCTACATTGTTCGACAATAACCTATTCTATTGAGTTAATAAAAAAATTAATATACCAAACAAACAGAAAAAGGATATGAGCAATAATATCGAATGCCCTTTGGAAAGAGATAACTTCCTGTTGGCGTGCAATTAAACGGGAGCGAGAGAGACGGAGCACAATGGCCAGCGAACAACAATCAATTGGTCCAATAAAGCAAATCGGAATTATTCACTTATACTCATAAGTTTATGATTGATGGGAATTAGTAAATTGTTACTTCGTCATGTCCGGTGCTGGATGTCCAGTGGCAGAACATACGGAAATAAATATTACCTACATGGTAAAGATTTTATTGTAAAATTTCCTATAATTTCCTATAGTATTAATTACATTTTTTATTAGTAATCCGTACCAAAGTAATATTGGAAACATGAGTATAGTTAGGATTTTTAATAAATTTAGTAAAATCAAGTAAATAGGTACTAAAATATATTCGTTTACAACGAATGGATAGTCAAAATAATTCATTTAGTAGGTAGTTAAATATTTTAAAATCTATGGTAGATTTCACTGGCTATTATTTAAGTGTTTTTATTGTCAAAATAACGGGTTCTTAGGATTTTCTTTTCTCGAAATTTTCGCAACAGATAAATAGGTGGATAACTCAACAGGAAATATACAATCGATCGAATTGGATAGGTAACCGCTTGGGAATACCATGTGTCAATATTTTTACACAAGGTTTTAGTAAATTTTACGAAAAAATTTAGTAAATTTTACAAAAACTTTTCATATAAATGGTTACTACCCATTTTTGTAATTTTTATTAAAAATTTAGGTTAAAATGAAGAGACGTCATTCGTGAGCGATGTTATCAATTTTACACGTTATTATTCCCGTACGTTCAAATATCATCAAATATCCTTATGCTATAATTTTAACTTCAACAACTATTGTGCAATTCCCATAAAGATTACAGCGAAAAATATGTATGTAGCTATACCTACTACACTAATTTTGAATCAAATTTTCACGCACCTACACTAACAACCACTGTCGTTTCGATCGATTGAATAGCGGTATAGGCGCATCACGGCCGTTCTAATCTGAAATTTAAGTTTTTCCACACTGTACGCTAATATTGCTGTTATGCTGGATGGAAATATACTAAAAACAAGTTAAGACTTTTACAGAGAGTACTCTTTTTATGATGCAGAAGGCATATGAAAGTCATACCTAATATGATATCAGAACGCCAAAAAATTGAAGTTTTAGAAAATGGGGTCAAATTTAACCAAATGACCCCCTTGTTCCCACGCCCCTGGTTAAAGTTAATATTTTCTAAATAGATAACTTACTAACAGTAATTTATGTCGAAAAATTGTTTGCGATGGTTGAGGTAGTTCCGGAGGTACAAAACAAAAACTAATTTGTGAAGGCCACTTTCAAGGGACTCTAGCCCCCTAAGGACTCGTTTCCGGACCAATGTTCATATGAACTGTTTTTTATTTTTTCATGTATTCTATCTACCCTAGAAGCAAACCCCCAGGGGGGGGGGGGCATGGGGTTTGTCAAACCCCAACCAATAATTTAACACGAAAAATACCATATATACCGGTTTGACTTACGCGACAGGGTATTAATTTTCGTAACTTTTCCTTGTATGATGACCGCCCCCCCCGACCGAAGTTTGACCCCCCCCCCCCCCTCAGGACCGAAGTTCTGGATCCGCCTTTGCCTAGAAGTTTGTAACATGATCACATTAACACCCTGTATATAATAAATTGTATAAATCAATATACTATTAAATGTTGTTGTTTAATTCTATAAAATTGTAATAATATTCTAAATTCACTTATGTTTATTTTATATTTAGATGGAGAAAAGGCACTATATTATCAAATAAGCTAATTATCATAATTCTTTTTACTGTGAATAGGAGTCTTTGATAATTCTGTTATCTAGTAAAATCAGATGCCACTCATGTGTAAGAATACGAAGAATTATCATACTTAAAGCAAAAATATCCTTTCGGCTACTTCCCTTGTTTAACAAAGATTAAATTATCGAACAAAATGGATTTATCCGAGCATTAATAGTCAAACAAAGGCATTAAGAAATCAAACATTTTTCGACGGCATCCACAGCAGGGAAATCGGGAAAACCCCCTGCAAAAATTTCCATTCCTGCAGCGGCATTTGTTAAGTTTCTTTGTTTAAGACGCGTGTTCCTTACTAATTTACCGAGAATTTTCGAATCTTCACCGATTTCTTAGTCGCTCGGAATGAAAACAAACTTTGAGAGTTTTACAGTTTTATCCGATAATTTTTGTTTGAGTTAACAGGAAGAATTTTGAATTGTTGGTAAATTTGCAGAAATTATGAAAAAAGGGGCGGCCGAGCATATAATTTAAGGGTAGATATTTATTCTTAGCTTCAGTATTTATTCGATTTACCTCTTTGTTCACACACTGGGTTCAGAATTTAGTTCACCCAGAAATTTTGAACTTTTAGTTCGCCAGATTTATACCGGGGGTTGCAGGAGGAACGCTCACCCCTATAACTTTTGTTTAAATCAGATATAGGATTTGGTGGGCTTGCATGTGATAGAATTTTGCATATTATGACATGACGGATTCCATCTTGTCACTTCCGGTTTAACCGGAAATGATATCAACCTTGGATTTTTAAATGGAACACCCAGTATACTTTTCGTTATGTATGTCAATTCAGAATACCATTCCAAATTAAACGATACCCCCATACGTCACATTTTGACACTAAATAATTTTTCTTCTTATTTTTTCATCTAGATTGCTATGAACTCCCTAAAATGGTTTACTTCTAAGCCAATTTCTTGATAAAAATGCAATTTTCAAGTTTTATTGTGTTTTAAACTTTTTACACACTTTAACTTTTAAGAGGGCTTTTTCCCAGAAAATTCAATTTTTTCAAATATAAACATTGGCTCACGCGGGCAAGACGATAGAGCATATTTTTTTTTAACAATTTCATCCCACACCCTTATGTCAAGTTAAAAAAGAAGAGTTATTTATTAAAAATACCAATTCATGACAAAAATACGCGTAAACGGCTTTACATTTATCTAGGTATCCATGACACCATAATGCTAACAAACAAATGAACATAACTACAAATTTAGAATTAGCCATCATCTGGATTGAACCAGTTTAGGACTATGAACTTCCTAAACTATCTAAATCTAGATTAAAAAATTATTCGTGTGTCAAAAAGTGACTTATGGCGTCGTTGAACTTATAATGGTGTTCTGAATCGATATAGCCAAACACTGGATGTACCATTTAAAAATCCAAAGTTGAGATGATTTCCGGTTAAACCGGAAGTGACAAAATGTATTCCGTCATGTCAAAAAATGTAAATGCGGCTTGAATTGAAAATATTTGTTTTAATAATATTTTTACGGCCATTATAAAGAAAGCTTAGTATAACTATACAGGGTGTTATGGAAATGACGTATTATATTTAAACCGGCAAATCTCGAGATGAAAATAAATTGAAGAAAAATAACTATAAGGCGTTTTGAATTATTAAGCGAAATATACACTTTATATGAAATCACAAAATTTACGTGGCCACTTCTGAGGCCCTTCGCAATCAATATTTTATTGAAGCAGTCTCCAAGTTCAAAAGAGGTTAGCGTATTATATGCGATGTTGTCATATTGCAACACATAATTCTAAACGCACGTGTTCAGTTTTTGACAACAAGACGTTTTTGACGCACGCTATCACTTCTTTTTCAAACTTCTTAGACAAAGGAAACTACAATTTTAAGGTACATACTCTCTTACCTTCGATCTTATTTTAAAATAATCCGTTTTATAACTAAATTCCATAAAAAAATAAAACACAAAAAGTATGTTTTTCAACAGAACCAACAGTAGATAATACCACACAAATTTGAAATCACATCACAACAGTTATGAATTATTTCACAACAAAAAAAAATCGGGCAATACAACTAACAAAACGTTTAAAATTCGTATACGTGAAGCACGTGGCACCCTCGACGTCGTGGAACCAACGTCGTTCCACTCCCGAGTCTCGAAACATACTGAAGTATGAAGCGGCGCGCGGCCGGTATTCAAGCTACGACGAGACACGCGGTGTGAACACTGTTAGTATACTCTAGTGACTCACATTGTTGCTAAGTGAATCCAGATGGAACGGGGCGACAGTATGTGGGTAAAAAGGGTTTTTACCTTAGTATTTAGATATTCGATTTAAAAAAAAAAAGTACGTACACTTTCTCTAGGACACCCAAGTAAATATAATAAGTCATTTCCATAACACCCTGTATAGAACTTTAATTTTGAGAAAATAATGCGTAAATTTTAACTATTCTGGTGATATTCCATCTGATATCTTATTTGAAAAATTATGTTTTCATCAATCATCAGACTTAAACCTTCGAGGTTATTTAAAATCGAAGAACATTTCCTTTCCTAAAAAATCAGGACATTTGCTGTAAAGATTTTTCACTGTTTATCATTTAATTGCGGTCCTAAACTTACAACTAACTTGTGTAGCTGAATGTAAAAATTTACCTTTTTTTAGGCAAGGACATTTTATAATAACATGATTTTTATGAAAAATTACTATGAAACATCCAATAACACTAAATAGCCATCAGTACGTGGTATTACTTTTACATTCCTGCCTTCGGCATTTATCTAACGAACGCTGATAATACGCGAAGACTTTTAGGAAAAATTCGGTAAAAAGTATAAAATCATGAATAACAGGTGTACGTTGGAAAGGAGGAAAATAAGAAGAGAAGTAAATAATTAAGATAAGCTGTATACATCATACAAGTGGTAAAGGATTTGGAAAAATGGACAAAATTATAGGAAAATACGATGTGGCTCGGTTTCATGGAAATTGTACTATTGGATTGCCTCGCAAAAAGGAACTAGGTGGTATTGTAATCGCGATAAATTGAGGAGTATAAAAAAATGTAATTTTTAACATTTTTAGGGGGAACATCAAAAACCAAGTTATACAGCAAGAAAACTTACTGTTGCTGTATAATGTAAGTTCTATTAACGTGTTGCAGCTATTTAAAAATAAATTCTATAATCAGTTGTACAATTTGGTTGTAGGGACATTCTCACAGCGTAAAATTGTACCTGTTTGACTCTAAAAACAAGCCAATGTCAAATGAAATAATTCCCTTCTATTCGTAGATATTAGAATATTTCTTATGGTAAAATATTATTCATTATTAATAATTATGTTTACCTTTATATTCAAAACATCTGAGCCTATTTGAGTCAACCATGAAAAATATACATTAGCGGGGAAAGTAATGGCAAACGTTCAAAATTGAGGGCAAAATAATTATTTATTTTTTAAAAGTACGCCACTGTCAATTATTCTTTTCTATCCACATGTGTGCGTGTTTAAAAAATGTTTTCAAATCATAGATGATTTTATTTTGTTCCAAATAATGTCTTATTGTTGCTCCCACGATTTTTACTGTGCTCTAATAGGTCTTTGTTACACTAAACTTCTGGTGCTATTATAGAAATGATGTAGGTATTTGAGATTTGACTGACGGACGGACATTTAATTTTAATTAAACAGTTAGGACTTGGAAGGAAATAATGGAAGGAAGTCGTTTCGTGTCGATGTGTGCTTTTGAATGTTGGGAAAATACTATTACTTTAAGAAAATTTACGATTCCTGCGATTATTTAGCATAAATCTGGTACATATGCCACATTCTTGTAGTATCTTTCCGAAAACGAGGCAGATGAGCCATGCATGATTACTCGAACCAAAAACAGCGTGTCCTAGAATAAGCGAACTTATATTTGTAAATGACAAAACATTTTCGAATTGAAATTTGACCATTTCGGATCTAGGCCTGCTTGATTCGATAATAAAATTTAACATATTTAGACTTTGAATAAATCAAGCAGACTTGACCAGAGCATTATTTTTATTTTCTATCTAGGTAAAATGCCTCTTCTTCCTTCCTCACAGAATGTCGAAATATTTTATTAAGAAAAGTTTCTCAGAAATTAAAATAATGCAAGAGTACCGAATTTAATCAGTATCATTGGTTTTTCATTTTATACAATCTTTTCGCTAGTTAGAAATTTCCAATTTCTTTCAATTTCCTTATCGTTTGTCATATTAGGCTAGGAAATGAAATTTGGTCATCAAATGTTATTTACGAAAATATTTTTTTCTAATAAAGGGATTTAATACCAAGAACAATTAATTTTTGTTCAGTTTTGAGTTTTTAAAAAATACAAAAACTTATGTCTCATGGTAATAAAATTCGGCACGCTTTTGGATTCTGAGCAACTTTTCTTAATAAAATGTTTCGATATTTTGTAACGAGACACTGTACCTAGACAGAAAATAAAAATAATGCTTCGGTGAGGGCCTGCTTGATTTATTAAATATCTAAATATGTTAAATTTTATTATCGAATCAAGCAGGGCTCGATCCCAAACGGTCAACTTTCAAATAGAAAATTTTTGTCATTAGACCTATGTATGTTCGCTTATCCTGGGACACACTGTAGGTGCAATTTATGCATGTGCTATATGAAAGTTTTACAGTATTTTAAGGTTCTACAAATATGTTTAAACACAATAAAGTTCTTTCTTTTCACTTAACTTTCGGAATTAGTAAGCAAGAAACTCTCGAAATCCGGAACCCATCTTTGAGTTAAAATTGCCCATCCTTAAAAATTCACAAATGAAATTATTTTTGCCAAAGGAATTTTCATGCTATGAAGAACGAGCATGCATTTCGAAAAACAAGGTTACCCGACACCTCGTTTCTTGCACCGTCTGTAATATATTTGTTTTGGGTCATTATCGACCCATGGGGCGCGCCGTGGGACGCCCAATACCCGTGCAACATGGCTCTTATTAATTTCTTGCGTTTTTGCGGAAGATTTATATCGGTTGATTCGGATTTGCAGAAATTATTCTATGTCAATAAAAATAAAATTTATACCGGCTGCCACTGGCATTTATGTCTCAATCAAATTATTTATCAATACATTTTTACGACCCGACATTAAGAAACTTTTTGGACATTTTTCTGGACCGCGCTAAAATCCAGCCATTTTCCACCATTTCTCGCCAATGGAAAGACAAAAATAATTAGTAAACTTCATTTGTTGTACATATGAAAAAGTTTTTTAACATTCGGGGTATTCAGATGAATTTTTCCATTCAGATTTTTCAGTTTCAGAAATAGACAATAAATATATCTTTTTTGTTGAACATCGACACTGTTTTTTTGGACTACAAGTAGAGGGGGAGACGGAGACCGTCGGATAACACATACTTAAATACTTATTTCACGAGATTTTGTTGACTTACTTATTCTTACTGATATGGTAGGTATTCATACTACATACTTTGTCAGGAACACATCATACCTGAAACAAAAATATATATTAGCACAACATATTGTGCCATTATAGACAAATAAAATTGATACAATCATATTAATTCCATTCGGGTTTGTTCAAAATTATAAGCAAACAAGTAGATGAGTAGGAACTAACTACAAAATGCATTTTTTGTAGTTAGGGAGTTAGAAGCCCCTGTACTAAAAATATGCTCTGTACTTTTGCTTTTAAATTACAAACTTTTCCCACGACAATTCGCTATTAATTCTCAACGATTAAAACTATGTCAAAAGAAAACGATTAGATCACCAATATCCATAAATAAACCAGATTGGATTATATTATTAAGTTCCAATTTATACACAATGCGCTTTTAAAGCTTAGCAGTTTCAGAGGCCATTGCAAATATATGAAGAAGTCCTCCGTGTGTTTTTAGCGCGCCTTTCTTTGTAAGATCGTGCTTCATAAGTTTTCAGTTTTAAAATGAACATCCAAAATTGAATATCTTGCGATTTCTGAACTTGATGCAAAATTAGAACAGATATACAGTGAAAGAATGATAAAAACAAATATAGTTAAGCTGGCAATTTTCGCCACCGTTTTAATCGATGAGTCATCGTTCAATTAAACGTTAAGTCATCGATAGTTGGGTGTTATTAGAGTCATTAAAATAAAATGCATAAAACCGTTATTGTTTTTATTTTCATTTATGGGAATATGTGTTAGATCTGTGGTTATAGGTCAGACTTTGCGGCTCTTAGCATGAACTATTGCTGTGAATCATTACATTAATTTATGCGGAATATTATTGTTTGTTTATTTCAGAGTCAAGTGTCCTGTCACCTACCAAGGACGGATCCAGAACTTCGTTTTGAGGAGGTCCCCCCCCCCCCTGGATCCGCGCTTGTCATCTAGATGGAGTAAAAACATAAAAATGCAGGTTTTCGATGATAATATGTTAATTTGAAATAATTCTGCTTGAAAAAATATATTATACTTCTGCAAATATCATAAAAATTAAATTTTTATGTCACGACGGATGTAGACGATGACATGTTATAATATATAAAATACAACAACCTAATACTAAGTTGGGGATAATTGTGTACAGGACGCTCAGTAGAATTCATCTACAACATAATAATAAACGGAGAGTTCCATTACAAAAAATAATTGTAAAAAAACTGCCAATCTGGCCACATCACCACCATCATCAATGTACGGAAAACGAGAATTTACCATGCACAAAATTGATCAAATAGTAATAACTCTGTGATATATTTAGCCGGGTCCCGACTTTTGCCCATCTCTGTACATTTTATATCCACAGCCACAATTAGGTCTCGTATAAATACGTTTTATATTCAAAAGCATCGCTAATGTTCGGGGAGAGCACATTCGACTTAAAGAGACATGTGTTTTCGATATTTCAAATCCAAATACCACCCCAGACACACATCGAAGAGAGCACATGTTCTGGAGTTTATTAAAGCGATTTTTCAAGCCTTTTGCTTCGTTTTGTTCTCAATCACAAGCGTACGTTCTTCATTACGAAATTATTA
Source organism: Barypeithes pellucidus (assembly GCA_963991005.1). Classification (NCBI taxonomy): domain Eukaryota; kingdom Metazoa; phylum Arthropoda; class Insecta; order Coleoptera; family Curculionidae; genus Barypeithes; species Barypeithes pellucidus. The sequence goes on along the minus strand of OZ022563.1, from coordinate 54,172,689 downwards.
ATATTTAGGTAAACTTTAACACGAACTTATACTGTCTCAACTATTGTCAGTTACCCTAACTGATGATTATATCATGCAGTGGCCGCAATTTCCAAATAATACGTTTTGGTATTCAATAAAAAATTAATTCCGTAAACTACCTGAATTTATGCAGTGGCGGATCTATGGGGGAGGGGGGAGGGTAAAGAGGGGCTATAGCCTCTCCATGACTGACATTTAAAACGGGTGAGGTATAAGGTTGCATGGCTTAGCACTTGCTAATATAAATTCGTGGCGGGAGATTGACGTCCATGAAGTGGTTAATACTCTTTTTAAAATGAAGCCTCGGCATCTAGAAACGTTAAACTGGAATGAGATGGCTTTCCCGTTAATTATATTATTGTATGTGTCTTGTTTTAACCTATTACTTGTTAAGGGACCAATCTCCGGGCTGCCGTATAACCTTGATATGATGCAACCCAACATACAACAACTAATTTAACATTTATAATAATTAATTAACGTTTATCGTAGGCGGGAAATTTCGGACGTTAGCGGTCCATTTGTTTTTTCGCCTGATTCATTTTTAGTTGCATTTCGACATATCATGGCTCATCAGTCACAGTGCGAACAACATCAAATAAATTAGGGAGGAAAGAAAACCATGCAAAGTTATTTGCAGACATTTTCTTACTGGCTAAGTACGCCACTGAACGGTTATTGAGCATATACCCGAAAAGTTTTTTAAATACCCGAGCTTTAATACGAGGACGACGTTCATTAATTTCCAGAAGCATTAATTATTGTACGAGTGTCTTTTATATTGGGAATCTTTACCCAGACATCTGTCATTTTAATATTTGTGTCTGCGGCGGAGCCGGGTTAGGGACATATGAACTAAAAATAAACAGAATATGTGTGTATTAACGATTTAGACGGGAATTTACATCTAATTTCTACGAACGATTTAAAGCCGTCTTATTTATTTTATGTTCGTTTAATTTTTTCTTTTTCGTTCGTTGCCGCGACGACTCGCAAGAGGATCTAAGGTAATACCTGGACTCCGAACCGGGATCCTACACACAGAATTTCGGGTTCAAGCAGCAAGGTACGAACAAACCCTAGCGATTGGGGAGCGTGTATCATACTCCATCGCGGTCCACTAAAATTCAGCCTATTAAGAAGGAACTGGAGTGGCAGGCTGGAAGATATACCGGGCGAAGATGCATCGCTGAGTTGAAGATATGAAATCACATGTAAGTTTTGTGGTTGCTGAATATTACCTCCCCTGTACATTTTATAGAAAAACTGCATTATAACTGGTTGAAGATGCCGATATGCTAAACCCATGTGCCGAGTTTGAATACATTTCGGTGAGCCAATCTTAAATTATTCAATTAAATGTAATGTCAAAAAGCCCGAAACTCTCATAATTCTGGTAATAGAGCAAACACCAGCAAGTAATTTCTATGACGTTATTGCCAAAAATTGACGTAAATATGAAAATATTTTCACTGACACTAATTTTCGTTTTATCAATGTCAATTATCATGGTGGCATTTGCTGCATGAGAGTTTCGTGGTTTGGCCATCACCTCTAATTGAATAGCTTAAGATTGCCTTACCAAATTATATTCAAGCTCGGCACATAGATTTATCATACCGGCCTCGTCAAGAAATTTTTCAGACAGTTTTTCTATAAAATGTACAGGGGAGTCAATAATCCTATGTCCAACCTAACAATGCATCATCCGGTATGTAGATGCAATGAAGTAGTTAACAAGAACAACCAGAATTCAGTGTAGAGTTGCAGTTAACCGACCGTACTTTAACTAGGTAACAATTATTTTGGCCTTTAGATAAAAAGGTACTAGAAAACGAATTATGGAAGATAGATCCGATAAAATCAACAAGCACAGCACGGGGGAAAACAAAGTATATTGTTGCGCTCAGCGTTGCATAAGTAAGACCCAAAAAGGGGTGAAATTAGACTAAAACGGGGTAGAAATTTAACATTAAGCCATGTTGGAAAATGACAAACGAAAATAATTCATGTGGAATTCTTACATTTAGCTGAGAAAATAGAATTAGTGCGCCTCGCCCCGTTGGGAACAGATTTCGCCACCCCTTTCGGTGTAATTGGGTTTTCGATTTTCGGGATGGCGGAGTAAAAATCATCTTTTCCTGTTTTCCTTCCCAGGTTTTGTTCCGAAATTATATACAAGGTGGTTGGTAAATATTATTTACTATTTTACAATCCGAGATACAGTGTGTTGCAAGTAATAAAATATTATTATTTTTGTCAATAATTTTTCCTTCTGCTAGGTTCTTAAAACTTTGCAGTAGTGTAAAGTAATTTTTTTATATACCAATCAATACTCTGTATAATATAGACAATAAATCAAAAATGATCAATTTTCCCTCTTTTTTTTTTTGGGGGGGGGGGGGGGGGATTGATGGTTTGGGGGTGGGGGTCATGACCCCCATGACCCGTCCCCTGGATCCGCGCTTGAACGTGTGCTATGTATAAAAATGCAAGAGACCTATTTGTTGTAAATTGTTTGGAAAGTTTGGTTATGTATTTCAAAAAAATTATAATTTTCAACACCCTGTTTAAGAAACTTTTTTTGTACTTAGGAAACACCCTAAAAAATAACATGATCAAACTACATTTAAAAAATCCGGCCTTTAAATTCATACACAATAATGCTGGGCCTAATCAAACAATAGCAATGATTTCCTAAACTAGCGATTTAAAACTTGAGCAGCTCTTAAACGGGAGATTATAATAAATAATGTGAATTCGCTGTTTGTCTATTCAAATTCCAGAAAATCGGATGTAGCGATCGAAGGGTTGCGACTTAATCTTCTTTATGAGGAAGTTTTAGTTTTTGGGGAAAACGCAGCAAGTTGGAAAACTACGTTAAGTATTAATTAGGAATTTCATCTATAAAGGGGGACTAATATATGACGTGTGCAGAACTTATGCCTTGCACAAACTTTAAGAATTTCTTCGGGTTTTCGCTATTTTAATGTCAAAAGAGTGAAAGTATAATTTTTTTCAAATTTGTTTTAAAAATAATCTTTACGAGTGAGTTAATTGTTTCCTGTGGCAGTTTACTGGAGTAGTTTGCACGCTCCGTTGTTTTCTAAAGTATACAAAAAATTAGAATCCAGCTAACACTGTAAAATTATTTTTAAATCTACAAGGTGCTACAATTTATCACATTATTTGTAACTTCATATTGGCGTTTGAGATAGCCCACTTTCTAGTAGCAGACCAGCGACTCCTTTGCGGTACGAGTTGGAAAAAAAATGGCCGAATATTTTTATTCTATTTAAAAATATCGAAATCCGTCCTTAAAACCGGTTTTATAAATTACTCAGTGAAATCGAAATGGTAGCTAATTCTCAAAAAAACAATTTTAGTTCACTATGCCAGACGGACATACAGATAGACATGGAAGTGATTCCATGGGATATCCAAAAACTAAAGGAAGATAAAGGTTTGTTCGCCGCAAATAGAAACCGAAATGATGCTGCTGGACTCAATGATATGTGTAAGTCTACAATCATCATCGAATAATCAGGAAAACGTGTAGATCGGTTTTATATTTCTCAAACATCCTTTGCAGACACGGTGGTCCGAAAAATGAGAAGTTGCACCGCTAAACCCAATAATTTCCAGCCGAACCAGATGTATTTTTAATTGATAAACAAACTTTGGGAAGAACAACACAGATCCCATCAAAAAACGGCAATAAAACCAGAAGAACATTGTTTATTAATGACATCAAAAATCGGCATCGCCAGCCACTCTTCTAAACGATTTTATCTACTGAGAGAGAGAACTATGCAATAAAATCATTAAAAACATAAAATTTTAACGATGATTCCTTCATAAAAGATCAGTAAGCATCTGCAGATATTTGGTTTTAACTTCGATGGTTTGTTTGTTTCTTTTTTTAATTAGTGCCCGTATCGGCATCTGTTTTAAGTTGGAAAAGGATGGATTTATCATGGGAATCATTTCTACCGCATCATGCATTCTGATGCTAGAAATGAACCAGAATATTTAAGGCGGCATTTTTTAATTCTATTTTTACGGATAAAAGATTTGCAACAGTAAAACTAATTCTTTATTCCAAATGTCTGTGTTCCAAATTTCTCAAACTGAATCTGAAAATTACGACTTATCTGTTCTCACAACGAACCGAGTCGAAAATCTTCGAAAGCTGCCAATAAACGATCTTGGGATTCTCTCGAAATTCTTGCAAAGCAATGCCGAACTTTTTTCCCGCAGGATCGAATTTTAACCCACTTTTTGTCGTAGCAGGCGTGGGAAAAATTGAGTATTTGACAGTCCTGAACGATGTGCGTTTGAATTCGTTTGTTTTTCTATAACGATATTGAAAACATTACTAAAGATATCTAATAAATAGAAATTGATCTTTTTTACATTGACATTCGACAATTTTTGCTGTCACACATGTCTACCTAATTTTTACGCCAGCATTGTTTTATTTGGTCCTGTAGAAATTTTATTAAATCAAGTTTTAATTTCAGTTAATCAAAAAACTATTAATTCACTGGACCTATTTTATAAATTGACTGTTGATTGTTTGATTTATCGATAGGAAATTGGTTATTGACCGAAAGAATTGGTGAGGCCAAGAAGGTTAAAGGAACGTGGACGTATGATCTATCGGACGGTTTCAATGCAGGATAATATTAACCATTGCTTAAGGATAATAAAAAAAATCGTTATTCGTTATAATACCTACTTACATATAATATATATACAGGGTGTTATGGAAATGACTTATTATATTTAAATGGGTGACTCCTAGGGTGTCCTAGAGAAAGTCTACATACTCTTTTTTTTTTAATCGAATATCTAAATACTAAGGTATAAACCCTTTTTACCCATATACTGTCGCGCCGTTCCATCTGGATTCAGTTAGCAACAATGTGGGTCACTAGAGTATACTAACAGTGTTGTCAGATCACACCGCATGTGTCGCCCTTGCTTGGATACCTGCCGCGAGCCACTATCGTTGCTTCAGTATGTTTCGAGACTCGGGCGTGGAGTGACGCTGTCGAGGGTGCCACGTGCTTGATGTATACGAATTTTAAACGTTTTGGTAGTTGTTGCATTACGCGATTTTTTTTCTGTTGTGAAATAATTCATTTTGTGTGATATTACCTATTGTTGGATCTGTTGCAAAATATACTTTTTGTGTTTTCTTTTTTTATGGAATTTAATTATAAAACGGATTATAAGATCGAAGGTAAGAGATATGTAGCTTAAATTTGTAGTATTTTTTTTTTTCTGAAAAGTTTGAAAAAGAAGTGATAACGAGAGTCAAAGACGTCTTGTTGTCAAAAACTGAACACGTGCGTTTACAATTCTGTGTTGCAATATATGACAACACCGCCTCAATAAACTATTGATTGCGAACGTCCTCAGTAGCGGTCACGTAAATTTTCAGATTTCATATTTCGCTTAATAATTCAAGGCGCCATTTATGGTTATTTTTCTTCAATTTATTTTCATCTCGGGATTTGCCGGATTAAATATAATAAGTCATTTCCATAACACCCTGTATATACCTACTTCGATAATTTAAAATACACAGCAGTTCGTCTAGCATCATTCATATAAAAAAATATACTATTTCGTTCATAAAAATTTATAATATACAGGGTGTAACAATTTCGTCCTTCACAAATTGTAATTTCGGGTTTGTGAGTGATGTGAAGTCGGTTAAATTAGGATAAAGTTGCGTACTTATGGGGCCATTAATATGCCGCAAAAAATTAAAAATAAATATAGGGGCTTTCAGAATATTTGGAAAAATGTAAAATTTTGCGTTGTATACCGCTGAATGTAGATTTAGTTCCTATTTCATAATTTCAACAAGAAAATCCTGGCCCATATTTAAAAAAATTAAGTTCCTAATAATGACCCAAAGACGAAACGTCGCATGAAAGTAGCAATGAGAAAGTGAAATTTATTTTTGGACATCTCTTCGAACAAAGTCAGGAAGAAATAAAATCATATCATTAAAAATATTTGTGACGTCTCCCCACACTGCTCACCCAGACAATTGTGAGTCAATTCCCCCCCCCCCCCCCCCAACCCTTTGTATCCACGCATGGAAACAGTAGATTTTGAGTATTATTGTTTTTGTTCATTTAAGTAGATTAATTAGTGTTAGAAGTTTTAATTGCAAAGTTGAAGATAAAAAATATGTCAAACTAAAATTCGATTTTGTTATAGAATTTTCATCCTTTTTATAATTCAATATTTCATCGAAAAGTTCGAAAATTTGCCAGAATGGCAGTCGATATATTTTAATTCTGGGAGAAACTTTTAGACAGCGGTTTTAGGATTAATTATTTTATAATCAAATTTTCCGAAGAGAATTGATAAATTATCGCTATTCTCTTATATTTCCCCCCCTGATAATCCAGGACCGATTTTAATATATTCATCTCCTCGCGATGTTTTGGCTTTACGACGTTAATATACTTATTCCTGCATGGAGTTGGCAGCAGGGGCGGATCAAGAAAAGGGTGCGAAGAAATATTTTCAATACACTTTCGTTCGCCAAGTTTACAGCTAATTTTCTAGGCATAGTTAAGGACAATATTGTTCAGGTTGTGTAAATATCACGCTGGTGTAAAATTACAAAATTTTCTAAAATACTTTTTTAACGTGTTTTATAAGTTTAAGCGCATTTTACGTTGAGAATCGTAATAATCCGGTATCAGTACCGGATATGCCGGTAAATTTAAAAAAATTTCGTAACCTTGTTTGACCCCCCTTCCCCCAACCAAAATATTATGTTAATAATTGTCATTTCATAACGTCTACTTTATACAACGGGAATTAGTTATCCCTAAAATATAATTTTACGTTATACCGTATAACTGTCAAAACTCCCTATTAACCGCAAACCGTATAATTTATTCTCACTTAGACAGGCACTGCACTATGAAGGTGAGGGATCTTCGTTTTTCGATCGTGTTCCTTTATTATTATTAGTATAAGACATGCATTCAACAACAAATGGTCTTCTCAGCCGACTGGCATTTGAAAATATCTGTTTTTTCTATCACCAAACGCATTTAAACAATTATTTATTTTATAATCGAAAATAAAAACAAAAAACAACTCTTTATTTTTGTGATCTGTTTTCGGGTGATAAGAAGTCAATGTGTGTGTGTCAAGAAGACTGTGCGTGTCTTCGGTGTTTACTACAAAAGAGGAAAGTATTGTAATGATAAGAACATCAATGTTCGAGATCAGGTATTGACTTTTTAAGATCGTGAAAATTTATGCCTCCGTTTCTGTTGGTCTATTTGTGGGGTCCAAAGCTCAGAAACTACTTTGATATTTGTGATAGTCGTACCTATATGACATGCTCACAGTTATACTATAAAACCAAATACAATTACAGTTACACAATCACCACTTGTCCTATATCGCCTCACAGTTTTAAGTGCTGCACTGCAAATAATACGTATTTAAATATATCATTATATAATTTTTACCTGCTCCTCCTTTAGAACTTAACTTCTTGAAATTATCACTTGCTGAATGCCCTCTTTTCATTCTTGATTTTTCTCTTTTAAAATAACTCAAGAAAAAGAAACCGGCGATCACTTCTTAAGTGGTTTCCAACCCCCCTGTGACGTCTCAATCGTGTTCGTTTTTTCACGTTTCCCGTATTTTCATCCCCCAATTTATCGGGAAGATGCATTCTTCGGCGTACGATAGACAGGAAATCGTTCAGACGTGAAGCTTTTTAGGGATTTTTTACTGGAATCGGGAATACGGGAAGTGTCTATAGGTTAATGTAGGTCACGGAAGGGGAAGAAGTTTGGGAAAGGTAGGTACCTATCTGGGTTTTTGATGCAAAAATTGGAATATATTATGAAGAGCAAATAGAAAAGTATTATCAACATAATTGCTGCGGCCTAGCAGGAGGTATTATTGTTAAATACATGGCAAAGGGTATTCCAATAATAGCAGTTACCTACATCACATAAATGATCTTCTTCTTACAAGGCAGCCAAAGGCCAACCCAACATCCACGAGTGTAAAATATAGTTTTGTCTGTCTCAGTACTTATTTTGAAAAATGTGATGCGATCTACCGATTATATACAAATACATTTAAACATAAATACCCCATTACGGTTCTCAAATATTATAAATTTCATTTTCTCCTGATGTTTCCCAACTGATTGAAAAATAACCAAGTGACACCGAAAACCATTTAAGAAATTATGATATATGGTACCCGGTACCCAGTAATATCAAATATAAATGATACACCATAAAAATTATTGGTCTATCTATTGTTACATCTCAAAACGTGGGTTTCGATATTCTTTCTCTTCGTGTATCTTGAACACATAGAACAGTGGACGTAAAAAGTGTGAATAACCAAAAATTGATCATAAAAAAAAAAAAAAATACACTGAATTCTTTATGTCCTAAATCGACAATAATTCTCGTGTCAGCTTCACTCAATTATTCTTCGTCTAGCGACTACAATAGTCGTCGATCGAAATCTAAAACCAATAAATAATTTGTAAGGTAAAGATTACAAAATGTAAGTGATACCTTTAAGGCGTATAACGACATGTTATTATAAATAAATGAACTTTGTTTTATTGACACATCTTTCATACCGTTAATAAAACGACACTGTTAATAGAACCGATAGGTTTTATAAATAAAAAAAAATGCAGTGTTGCCGCGATGCCGGTAAATCTGAAAGAACATGTTTCTCTCATAAGGGAAAAATTTAATAATACAAATTGCATAAATCAATATAACTTTCACGAGAGTGAAGCTCTTAATTAATTAATAAGCTAATAGTAAAACCGATATGGGGCTGTACGAAACAAAGTCATGCTAACCATGGGCAAAGTTGTAGGGGGGCGCAGCTAAGAGCCCTGCCCTCCAAAAATAATACGAATATTCAGAAAATATTTTCCATATTAAAATCATTTTAGGACAAGGTACTAAGGAACATTAATATACTTCTTGATCAGAACTAGTGACCTCCATCGACACCTGTGGACAACGAAATTAAAAGGATTGTACGAAGAGAGTTCTCATCAATCATCAACATCAGTGTCAAACAATCTAGTTCTCAGATAGCACAGAGCTCCAAGCTCCAAGGAGCAAATTCGTAGAGTTAGTTTAATGACAGTGATAAAAAATCAGAGCTCATAAAGTTTATAATATGTTAAAATTGCGGGAAATGTGTTGTAGAGATTAAGGAATGACGCTGTTGAGTGATTTGAGAGTGACTTTTAGTAACACATGTAGGTTAAGTTAGTCGTAGAACATCATGGGGAGTCTCGGGTTGTTGCATTGGGTATTTCTAAAGCTTCTGATCGTGTTTGGCATGAGGGGCTTCTAAGCAAACTGCGATCCTATGGTATGCCCATTCTGTGCATGGTTGTCTAGCTTTCTTAAGGACCGCTCTCTGCAAGTGGCGATTGACGGATTTCTCTCAGACACCTTCACCATCAATGCCGGTGTTCCTCAAGGGTCCATATTGTCTCCCACTCTCTTCTTACTCTACATTAACGAGCTTCTAGTGAAAACTAAAAATCCGATATTTAGTTTTGCTGACGATAGCACACTTATATCATCTTTCTATTTGAATGCGCAAACATCGGCTGCCGACGCACATCTTCGCAGACAGCATGAAGTATCACGCCTCAACAAAGACCTGGAAGAAATTTTGGCTTGGGGTGACAGTAACCAAGTCGAATTTAACGCTAAAAAACCCAGGCAGCAGTTTTCTCTAAAAAGGTTAACATTACAGAACCGGATATAGTCATGGACGGACACGCAATCCCACTGGCTTAATCTATTAATTTGCTGGGCGTCAATCTTGGAGGAAATATGTCTTGGCATAACCACGTTGTGGCAATCGCCAAGATAGCTTCTCAGAAACTTGGTGTACTCTTCCGAACCAGAAAGTTGTACACACCTCAACAACTTTTGACACTATACAAACCCAGATTCGACCATCACTAGAGTACTGCTCTCATGTCTGGAGCTCTGCACCCAAACATACTCTTCGGCTACTGGACTCCATCGAACGGAGGGCCATTCGTCTGATTGGAGACCACGAGCTGACGAAGAACCTCGACAGCCTAGAACATCGAAGACAGGTTGGGGATTTGACTCTCTTCTACAGATATTTTCATGGAAAATGCTCGGCTGACCTTGCCCTCTTAATTCCGCCTAGAGCAGCGGAAATCAGAAATACACGACAAACCACTGCCGCCCATCCCTATGTGGTTAAGCTTAGTACTCCTCGAGCTTCACTATTTAAAAATACTTTCATCTGGAGGACTTCATCCTTATGGAACGACCTTCCCTAGGTAGTTTTTCCCAACGAATATAACCTCCAACGATTCAAAACCAACGTGAATCTCTTTTTGCGCACACGCACAACTCCCAGAGTGCCCTAAAGGATTTTTCCTATAGTGCTTGTGTTTGATCATAAAAAAAAGGTCATTATGACTAGGTTGTAATCATTGTAAATAAAAACAGAATCTTTTGAAAAAAAATATTAAAATAGTGCAAATGATGTAATTTATAAAAAATCCGATCTCAGAAGTGAACTGCAAAAATTTCATAAATAAAGTCAATTTAAAAGGCAGATTACAGTTTTTATTTATTTTCAGTCGGTGTAATACATAAAAATAGTGATATTGTATGTTGAATAGGTTGGGTTTCAATAATAATAAACTTTAAAATTTATGCATGCTGTTAGAAGTTAATGCGTTTAAATAGTTTCCATCGAGCCATTGGGTGTGTAATTTTCTATATTTAGCATTTCGATTTTATATTGTTTAATAAATTTCGCGTAACTGTGACGTGACGTGTTAATAGTTTAATGTCATAGTAGGTATAAAATATTTTTAAAATACAATAAAATAAGGATAACATTTTTTTAACAAAAATATTTTGCAAAATCATATTTTTTCCGAAATAAATAGTTTGAAGCCCAATGATTTTTTTTAATGTTGGCAAGATTGGAGTACAGGAACAAAATAAGCTTTTTTTTTATTTTTTTTTTTTTATTTTTTTTATGATCAAACACAAGCACTAGGAAAAATCCTTAAGGGCACTCTGGGAGTGGTGCGTGTGCGCAAAAAGCGATTCACGTTGGTTTTGAATCGTTGGAGGTTATATTCGTTGGGAAAAACGAACTCGGGAAGGTCGTTCCATAAGGATCAAGTCCTCCAGATGAAAGTATTCTTAAATAGTAAAGTTCGAGGAGTACTAAGCTTAACCACATATGGATGGGCGGCAGTGGTTCGTCGTGTATTTCTGATATTCGCCGCTCTGGGCGGAATTAAGACGGCAAGGTCAGCCGAACACTTTCCATGAAAATATCTGTAAAAGAGAGGCAAATCCCCAACCTGTCTTCGATGTTGTAGGCTGTCGAGGTTCTTCGTCAGCTTGTGGTCTCCAATCAGACGAATGGCCCTCCTTTCGATGGAATCCAGTAGCCGAAGAGTATGTTTGGGTGCAGAGCTCCAGACATGGGAGCAGTACTCTAGTGATGGTCGAATCTGGGCTTTGTATAGTGTTTATCCTCTATAGCTATAATAAAACACTCTGTATATATCGAACTGCAAGTATATCCATCCGGCTTGTTAATGCCTAAGCCACTATAAAATTTCGCACAACATACAGAACGACAGACAGGCACAGAGCGACTGACCTTCGGAAATTGAATGCTTTTTCATTATAACGAACGCGAAAACTTTCTCTTTGCGAGGAAAATTTTTATAAAATAGAAAATTTAAGGGTAGTGTAAGCATGACGTATTTGTTAAAAAGAATATACCAGCAGAAGAGCACTAATTACGCGAGTTTGTGATTTGATCTAAAAGCGTGGATTAATATGTAACTCTTGCTCAAACACTTTAAAAATATAGATACATTTATTATTTCCCGATATAATATAAAAAAGGGTATAGAAAAGGCATTAGCTAGCTACTCTTATAATCCTGCTATTTTCTAATTCCTCCGCTCTATAGCTTATATGATTTATTCGAGAGCTCTCGGACAGAAAAATCCGTAAAATCTTTCATAGCCCTTCATTTTAGCTTTAATATCGCCACTTTTCCACCCCGAAAGGGTCACTCCGACTACACAAGCGGAGAAACGAGTTTTTTTTTGTAAAATCTCCCTTGGAAATCTCTATAGCCGCCGCCCGGTCCGATATGTATGAGCCAACGCCGTCGAAATTTATATTTCTCCGGATCCCGATAATGCCTTTACATATTAGTAATTTTTACTGGCCCTTAGTTTCCCCTTTATCATGGCAGGGGCGTATTAGGAATTAAAATAACACCTACATGCTTACACAGCAGAAATTCGAGGAAAATATATTTAATTTCACGACAAAAGGATCAAGCAAAATAATTCATTTTTTTTTATCACCAATGAAAAGATGGCCTCCATGGTGCCGTGCGAAGCTTTTTATGCAGATAAAAAATTGGAGAAGAAAAACTATTTTATTTAAAGAAAAATAACTTACTCCACAAACCAACCCGTTTTCTTTTTCAATTGATTGATAATATTACCCAGATTAGGGTCGCAAGAACGTAATTTTTTCAAATTGTTTCAGTCCCTGATATCGATCTAATAATAATATTTTCATTTGTTACGTTGCCACTTGTTTCTGCCTCACGTTGTGTACATTGTACATTTACATGCGAGAGTGAGCTCGGATGCTGTAAACTCCAATAACCTAATTCTGTAAGGTAATCTACATCGCTGTAAGCTTACAGGAACAGCAGAATGTGACAACTAGCTCATACGTCAAGTCATGTTTGAATTAATTCTAAAAGCACATAATATACCTACATATCCAGTATAATGTAATAGAATCGCAACATCAATGATTCTAAATCCATCCCTGGTAAATATTTTACCCCTTTCCACCCCGATTTCAAGGGGTGGTGAATTTATTGACCCCGCCATTTTGAGATATGCCATTGAATATATCAGATTTTTATATGAATTCATTTTTGACGACTGGACGAATGTATTTTTTTGTTTTCGCGTGTATGAGAGAGAAAGGAAGGGGGTGAGGACGAGGCAAGGGGGAGGAGGAAATGGAAAAACCAAACGACTTTTGCTGGAAAATTAATTACCAGGGAGGTTTTATTGTTCTTTGGTGAGACGGGAAAATTGAAAAATTCGTTTGAGTGTAAAATTTTATAAGGGATGATGGCACATCGTATGTAATATATGTTTATTTCAGTGGCAGTCCTGTTTTTTGAGATAGGCAAGGACGTCCAAAAGATTCTATATTTTCAGATATTATGACTGAAAACTGCCTTTTCCCGTTCGATCCAACAGGCAGACCGATGGAAATGGGAAATATGGATTTATTGATATTACGTTTAAATGCGGGGTTATTGGGAAATAATTTAATTTTATAAATAGAAATAACGTATTTTAAAATAATTTGTTATTAAATGTGTGTGCTGTTTACAGGCACTACATACTAAGTATGTGAAAAGCTCAAAAAACCTAATGCGATTGATTTTTAAAATTATCGAGTAGGCACAAGAGGAACTCCACCTTCCAATGCTCTAAACTATTGTTGAAGTTGACAGTAACAAATTTATGACTTTTGCATTTTTCTGTCTTATTCCTAGACAACAACTAAAAATATTCATTTTAATGAAATATTTTTGTTTTATTTTGAATTTTTTGAAAATAAACAAAATGTGAGAGCTTTCGAATTTATGTCTGATGGTCTGTTTTATTATGCTCTTTTGTCGGTTGTGGATTAAATAAATTATTTTTGATAATTTATGACATTTTTGGCAAAACAAATAAAAATCGCATACCTATCTTATTTTTAAATACGCGATAATTTTATCTAACCAATAATTTAATAAATTTAAATATATACGTTAACACCACCCACCGAGTTTTTTTTAGAAAATTTCTGTTATTTTTATATCACCGTTCGATGATAAAGCAATACTCCAACGTCACCGAAATTGAAAATATGGGACATTATTAATAAATTAAGGCTTGTTCCATAGGTGTGGCCGAAATATGGTAATCTTTGTGCATGCTATTTTAAAAAATGTTGTTTGTTCACACTTCTTATATAATATCGAACAAACCAGTATAGTTCACTAAACATCAAATATATTCTCTTAATGTGGATACGCATTCCTAATTGAAGAACAGTTAAAATTTCACAAACCGTAAAAATCTGTTTTCAGAAAATAAATTTCCATAATCTTAAATCAGATTCGCACAGTTAAACTTTTAGAAGAGGGAGAATGAATTTTTTAAAACTTCGATATCGAATAATAGTTAATATATTTAACAATTAATGTAAAATATGCTAAAAATATCTTCCGTAATATACTTTTCCCTTGTCTTAATTTTTCACGTACCTAACCGAAAATAAAACGAAACCAATAAATGCTTAGGAAACCAAAAGGAATTTTAAACATTCGTCCCAAAGTTCACATAACTTGGATGTTTCGGTCTCCAAAATAAAACACAATGTCGAAATGGCTTTTATAACTAATATACAGGGTTTATTTGAAAACATATAGAAAAAATTGTTATGTTAAATAAACAATAATTAGATTTTTGATATTATTATGTAATCAAATTTTAAACTTTAATGTTACTAAGACCCTTCGGTCACTTGCAACATTACTGTACTTGTTATTTAATATTCCCTGTAATGGGCTTTAAACGCTGGTTACAAATCAAATAATGTTTTTAATTATTATTTTTTTCTTTATGGTTTCTTCAGCCTTAAGTCATTAAAATATTATGTGGCCTGATTTGAACTGTATCAGAGCAATGTAAAATACAGGGATTCGTCCAAATAGTCGGTTATTCTTTCTGGCGCGGATCGGGGGGGGGGGGGGGGGGGGGGCAAGGCAATGGTTACAATTGTGTGTTTATGTTATAGTTATGCTTTATTATATCCAGTATATAAGTTAGATATCAAAATATACGAATTTAGATTGAATGGTACTACCAAGAAAAGGTAACCTTCTCTGTTGGTAAGATGTCCCACCCGTAATTGTCGCGTACCACTTTTCATTTCACCTGTGTATAAAAATGCTATTGTCACATGTCGCATCACTCGAAAAACCTCCATTTTCATCACGGTCTAAGCGACACTATCAATAATGAAGCCGCTCAATAGGCGATTAGACTGTGTGATAGAAGGATGGGTTTCTTTGTCCATGCATGTGTACCTACCTTAAGAGTATTTTTCATATTAACCAGGTATACTGTCAAAAATGTATTAAAGAAATACCTCAATATTTCATCCACGAAAAAGACATTTATTTCATTTTGAGAAAGCAATATGTCTCTTTCGATTTCAAAGATAGAGATCTTTGGCATTTATTTTAATGGATTCGTGGATTTTATTATTTATTTTATTACAAATAACAAATTCGTTCTGTTGTTTTTATTGAAAATGAAATAAGTTTCGACACAGTCTATTCGTTTTATGGATATAGGAGTGGTGTATTTTTGTATATGGTCCTTCTTAGTATGTAGAACATTTTGTAAAAATGCAAACTTAAAACAATATTATTGGATTTATTTTGTTACAAGAAACTACCCCAAATCACAATAGTACCTATACCCGAACAAATATTGAGAAATTAATTTGTGATTTAAAAAAAAATACCAAAATATAAAAACGTTAAATTATGGTTGTTTTCTTTTAGATAATTCCAACTGTCGGTGAGGTTTCGGGGTATTGGGTTGTCAAAAGAAAGTATTTTATTGGGGAAAATCAATAAGAAGATATGTACGTATATATTCTTAACAAGTGGAATTTTCATTTTATTATTTTTTGGAATTTTCAGAATTTAGTAGGAGCTATGAAAAACAATTAATATATCGAGCATTCAGACAGATATGACACAACAAGAACAATAGTTGCCAATAACACAACAAAGCCACTGACAATGATAAATATATATATCCCAGTTAGGAACGTATCTACAGAATTCATAAGTCTATTTCAAAAATCTCATCTAGCATGTTATTTATGGTGTATTATACGTATTTGATTGAAAACAAGCTAAAAGAAGTTGTCAATGATCAATTATCGGTTAGAGACGCCAAATAAGACTTTGACTAAATTGAGGAGAAATATTTCTTGAAAGTTAATTAATGTAATCAATCTCAGTATTAATTCAATTCAACAATACCAATTCAAGATAAAAGATCAATTATTTTTTGCGTGTAAAGTTGAGAAAATCCATTTCTAAAGTTATTTTTACAACGAAAACATAAACAAAATGTCGCCACCATTCGAATTCCTTAGGCTTCTGGGAACACTTACCCGCCGATCCTCCAGACCTGATCCCAATTTGTCTTAATGACATCAAAACCCGACACAAAACTACTTAATAAATTCTTTTAACGACGCATTTTAAATCTTTTTTCTATTTTTTTCTTCGGAACCACAGAATTTGAAAACTACATCGACATAAATATCCGCATGACAAATATTAGGGTTTTGGAACTTAGTAAATTTTCTTTTAATCCACCGATTTTTGTCATAAATTTCAGTCAAGACTTTGTCAAGGCGCGTAAATTTTCTCGGATTTAATATCCTCGTATTTATTGAAAGACGTGAACCCAGGGAGTGACTTGGTATTTTAAAATAACATTAAAATGGGTATTTATAGACTTTTTATTAACATGTGACCGGGAACAATTCACCTCTAACATAAATCTATTCAATGTTGTTAAGTAGGATTATAACAGTTTTACTTTTCATGCAATAATGATAACAGAACAGAAATGCGATGACTGTCGAAAAATGCTAATTTCCATGCGTTTCATAAGCAATTTTACGTATATTGTATCATATTATGAAGTTAAGATTTCCTCCGTTTTTTTGAATAAAATTACAAAAATCTAAGCAATTTGTTTTAATCATCAATGGAAAGGTGTGCAAAAGTCATCCTCAAATTAACAAAACTTGTGCCTGGCAATATACCTATTATGTTCCTTCTTCTTTGTTGCTTGCTACATAAGGTAGAGAAAACCCATCGTGTTAACAAAGTAAATTTTAATTGTCAATTTGGCGTTCAGAATTCATTGAACTTTTCTGATCCAATTTGGGGTTAAATTATTATTATAATTAAGTAATATCATTAAAAAATGCATCAAGAAATTCCACGTTGCATTGGTATGTACTATTTTGTTGAATTCTTGAAGGAAAAGATTGTTTTTAAAAACACATCTCAGTGTTTCTTTTAAATTAGTAGAAAATCAATTATTGTAGAGGGATATTTTTAAATTTCTCCTTTTCTGTTCTATTTATATTTTTAGATTTGTTGGTGTTTTAAAGAAATCGGTCTATTTTTAAAACTCAAATTGACTGACAGGTGTAAAAATATCATTAACCCAAGCGCCTATTACTATTTTGAGTGGCTTGATGTCGGTAGTAATGATTTTTCATGTTTTTTAATTTATCTGTCACATTATTTTCTTTGGAACTTGTTCAGATAGTTTTCGAATAAATAGGTTAATTTAGGAATTTTATTTTTTCACAAGTTAATTAATTATTTAATTGTTATTAATCGAGGAAGTTCCGTCATTTTGATGTGTAAATAACGTGTAGGTAGTTACAACATATTTTTTTAAATCCCTGGCATCCATGTTCAAATATTTCCAGATACCAACTTCTACAGAAATATCTAATAGTTTCAAAGTTGGAGGACTCTATCACAAAGCTCCGGAGTATGTTTTTTTACAGCACGATTTTCCAAACTTATTTTTATTAATAGCTGGGAGTATAATTTTTTTTTCACGAACGGCGTTACGTTTAAAACAAAAATATAATTTAGTAAATTTAAACATCTTTCTATAATATTATAATTGTATCAGTTGATCTTTTTGGCAACCTCATTTAGATGATGATGATTAATTTGATGAACTATTATATCCTTAACTGTTTTTATCTCCCAGACAATAAATTTTGTGTCTATCTGCTGTAGAATTCAGTTGGAAAACATTTCTTTTTCGAAAATTATATTTTCATTATTTTAATAGATAGATAATATGGGACGTTATGACCCTTGTAAGTAAACATGGCATGATAATGATAGGACATTTTTAACATGCTTAAAAAGAGATTGTGTTAATGTCAAGAGGTTATTAATAGGTATGTGAGTAATTTAAAAATTATGTAGTTGGATGTCGAATATTTGTTAATTTAAAAAAATTAAATTAAATTTTCTGAAGTTTCTGTAGGTACCTACATCAATATATAACTGAATAATAAACTTGGTTAATTAATTGGGTATGCGGCCAAAAACTTTAAAATGGAAAAATGGATTGATATTTTCTGCCACACAAATTAAAATCTGATTTCTTAAAACCACTACGAAAATTATTAAAACAACTATTAAAATATCAATGGAAGAAAGAAAGACTTAATAATTAATAAATAAGAAAAAGTAGCGGTAACTAACCTGTTGCCAGAATTGTGCCAGCAGGTAAATCCTCTCCTTCTTGAACAGCCACTCCATACTCTGCATCGTCTGGAGGTCCATTTCTCCGCCACTTGGAGGAACGTTGGCTGCAGTTGTTGGCTGCATCAAGACCAACCTTTCCTCCAGTTCAGCCAGTTTGAACCGATCTACAAACTTTTTCACGGAAAGTTACCACTTGGTCAAAAACTAGTCTTTGTTAGAGTTCCGCCACATTTTTATGACCAATGTCATTATTTGTACACTTTTTCTGTTTATTTACCGAAAAAGTCCTATTTTTTAAAATTGTTAGTCTTTTCACAAGTGGCCAATGGCATTCAACAGGGAGATCCGGTAAAACATAAATGTCAACAATTTTAAATATTTTGTTGAATCAACAGTTATCCTTCAACTTAATTCAAAAACAATTCGGTAGCATCTTCTATTGCTCTGTTGAATCTAAAGAATCATTTGGTTAATCGAGCTCCAAAACATCTTCCTAAACAATTCCTTAATGTTACTTTGGAAACTTGAAGTTCAACATCCTCCAGCATTTCTATAAACTTCATAGACAGTCTCTTTAAGTCACTCGACGAAATGCTTCAGTGTCTCAAACATCTCACCTTGACGAACAACATTCACTCACTGTTTTAACAAAGTTAAGTGAATAGAAAAAGTATGGGCATCACTGACAGAAAATTTGGAACTTCCACCTGATATTTCTTCAAGTCCGTTCTTAAGAATTTGGTAAGAACTATGTAAATCACTGAAATGTTAACGAACTGTCACAAACGCGTAATATCACAACGAATAGCAATCGATTTGATTTAATTGGCGACAATAATCATCACTCGCGTGTTAAAATCTGTCAATCGACTTCATCTCAAGAGTTCGTTTCGGAACTGCACTTCGCCACTTTCGTGTCGTGTGACAAAGTTATCACGTGTTTACCGGAGAAGAGACTTCCCCGTACTGAATGACATCTGAAACTCCTCAGTGCAACTTTACACACTTATTTTCGTTCTCTTTCTCTCACCATAGTCGCTCCGCCCATCCTGTTGGTAGGTGCTGCTCCCTGGTGCCAGTTTCTGATCGTTTCGTCTATGTCGATCCTTTTTTAATACATTGTAAGATGGATTGAAAGGTTCTGGCCTGTCTCGAGCTCGTTGGGCCAATAGACGATAGCCTTGCTTCGGATATATTTTCTTTTTTCACAGAAATCGAAGAGTGCGCGTATATCTTTTACCCCTTCCCTCCTATTTTATATGTATTGTGTTTTTTCTTCGCGATGTGTGTGGGTAAGGTGCGCATATTCACTTGTATTTGTGTTTTTTTCTGTAGAAAAGCTAAAATGCTGAATTCCTTTAAACTGATTTGATCATTGACTGCTATTCCTTGTTCTACTCCAGAGGTCCAAGAAACTTCCATCAAATATCTTTTTAATATGGATTCGTTATTAAATTATAACGTATCGAATGGTAAAATAATTTTTTTAGTAAAGTTTTGTTTAACTCCTCTTGAACCTAAGTTATCAACAAACAAACAACTTTGGAACTAGGAAGTGGTACCTACATATTATGTCATAATAGGTATATCATTGCCCTTATATTGGCATTGTACAATCCACAGAGGTATGAAGAATTCAATTAGGTATTCGTCATTAAATATAAAATAAGTATAATATGGCAACGTTCAAACATTGTTTTCATTTTCTTCCAAGCCAAATCTCTAGATGTTCCTACAGTATAACGCTGTCGCGTATATATACTATACGTAAATAGCATTAACTGTTAAAACATTGTCACATTTGTTTGGAATTGTCTTAAATTGTAATTAATACTGTCTTTCGACATTGTTCCTTACAAAAAGAAATATTTTATTTTTTAGTAGAACTTTTATTTCCTTAAATTAAATCAATGAAAAAAATATCGACTTTACACACCGCCACTGGATATGGTGTCTCTGGTATAAGAGTTTTCAGAAAAGAATAATAAATGCCATTTTTACAGGCAGTTAGGTACATATTTGCATTTCCATAAGAAATCGGGTTTGTCTGTCTAAAAGCGTCAACTTCTTAACTCTTTACTCACAGAGAGCGAAATAGCATAAATGGAAAGCTCGTTATAAAATAAAAGGATAAATATATTTTTTAAATATATACACAAGCGTTAAGCCATTTTTTCTGTTCGCAATGAAATTATTACGTCCTGTCATTGTCAACCAAAGTATATAAGAAGATGTAAATTTCAATTGTTATTACGATATTACGTAATATGTTAGAACTTGTAAATAGGATTGTTAAGGGTTTTTTCATTTCAGAATAAAACACCACGTAGTTGAATCCCTTAAACTTTGATATACCTACCTAATTTGAAAATATACACCTATTTCTAGTGAAAAAATCCGGTAAATAAGGGAGGTATTGAGAATCTACAATTTCTTCCTCTCAATTTAATTTTTTGTATATTCAGGTTTCACCTATTCAATTCCTTTTGCAGTTGTTGTTCGAGATGGCTTTCAGGCGCATTTGTCTTCCTTTAAGATTTCCATGGCAATATTTGTAAAAATATTGTTATTATTTAATGAAAGAAAGAAAACTTTGAAATTCACGTAGGTCCTTTAATTTAATAAAATTAGTCAAATACAAACAATAACGTTGTGAATGTAGCATACTCACTACTAATGCAGCGTCTGCCCTTTTTGATGGGGTAGATGCCGCACCTGCAGCACACCAAGGTCATCGACCTTAAACTTGACATACTAAACATGATTGCAGGGTGTAAATAGTCACTTTAAAATACTGTTTAAACAACCAATATTGTCTATAATAAAAATATACGTAGGTATAATGTTTTCAGTTTATTCGAGTTTTTTAACATTTTTAAAAAATTCCTCACGTTCTATTAAAGTTAATTTTCTTTCTTAGAAATAATGTTCTTGGTTGTGACGGAATGATATTGGAAAATATTTTTTGGGAAAATAAATTGTTTCAATTAATATCTACCTACAACCAACTGTACACAAAGTCTGTATGTCTTTGTCAGTGAATTTGGTTGGTAAACCCATCTGTCGAGTTTGAATACATTTTGGTGAGCCAATCCTTAGCTGTTCAATTAAACGTGATGGAAAAAGCACGCAACTCTCATAGTTCCGCTAATACGGCAAACACCGTCAAATAATTTCAATGACGCTATTGCCAAAATTCAATTTCGTGGTCTTTGCTTTATTACCTGAACAATTCGTGGTTTTGCCATCACGTTTAATTGAATAGCTTATGATTGCCACACCAAAATCTATTCAAATTCGGCACATGGGTTTACCAAGTCGGCCTCTTTAAGAAGTTATAATGCAGATTCCCTATAAAATATACAGGGAAGCCAATATTCAGCCACCTCCATGCATCACCCGGTATTAAAAATTCCTCAAACCCCAAGAACACTATTGTCTGTCGAGATACATAGAAGCGTTCTTAGAATTCTACAATTTTAGTAATTTTTAAAAATATTTGTATATTTATTGCATTTAAAACCTCTTGAACGGGAAGTATGTTATAAATGCGTAAGTTATTGCCTTGGAAAGAGTTTTAAACGGGCGCATTTATTGAAAATTAGGCCCCGCAACTTGTGCGGAACACGCGATCCGCCAGCTCACCGACCCGCCACCGGAGTGTGTTCGTGTGCACCTGTTTTGACGATCCGAGCAAGTGTTTTACACATGAGCTTGAGAAACGATGCAAAATGTTATGTTCTCGTTTGTAACTTTAAAAATTGGCACTTTCCTCGCTGCTGACATATTTTTAGTGATTCACCCTGTACCGAATAGAAATGCGCCGTTTTAACCCTAATAATTGTAAAGTTAAAACCAAAACTATAATTATTTCATTTTTTAAGGTATAGGTACTCAATTTTGTCGCCTAATCGAGAAAAAAAACACGAAGGAATTTTTTCAAGCGGAACGTACGTACATTATACCATGATATGAGTGGAGTACGTAGCCTGAAACGTCCGTCCGTTTTGCGTTTAATAACTTATAGGTAACTCTAAACGTTCTCCTAATCTGCGCGTTTCACGTAAGACGCTTTTTGATAACCCCCCTATAGCCAAGTTTCCCTTTAAGTTTTATTTGAATTTAATTTAATCAGATTATTAAGTAGACGGCTATTTTTTGGAAATTTAATTTTGTCCCCATTTTTGAAATCTATCCAGAGGTGAATTCCCCACTCAGGAGTTATTTATTTAGAGCCAATCTAACTTTCTTAATCATTAAATTTTGAATATATGTGTGAGTGCTGGTCGACACTATCAGTAATGTCGCCAGTCTTGATATTCAATGAAAAATTCATCATAATTTAGAGACGCTCCTACTTAAAGTATTTTCGAACGCAATTTTCTCGTTTATGGTTTTTCGAATCGAATAGGTGTATCTTGTCATCGATGCCAGGCAATTAATGCCATTGCCGACTTGACACGCACGTGTTTGGCAAATAAAGAAAATTTTTTTGTGTACCGTTCTTCATCCTCGTAAATAAATTAAGTACATCTCGTGAATCATAATAGATACCTACTATTCTCAAAATGGCACAGAATGAATATTTTATTTAGCAGTGGCATTAAAAGTAATATTCCATAATATATTTGTGCACCTGCTTTCCATTTACAAATACATAAAGTGTACTTTTCAACCCCAAAGTATTAAAACAGATAATCATCGTCGTTCCACCTGACCAAACTTTCGGTTAAACTACAACATAATTCCTTGCGTTTCCTTTTGCTTTTAAAAACCAACTAAAAAGGCATTTGTTTTATCTCCATCTATGCGTTCAAAGGCAACTGTTCGAATCGAAGCACCCCTTCTTTCTTCGTTATTGATTACACCCCTCGGACGGAAGTCGAAGACGTTGGAAATGTTAAAACGGGAATTATAGAATCGGTTTCCGGTGTTTTAATTCCTATTTTGATCAATTCAATTTAAGACATAATATCACATGACATTTTCAGTTAACATTGTGATTTGTTTCTAAATGAATTCCTTTGGATGGTAAAACAACGACGAAAGTGTATAATTACGCAACCAATAATTTCAATACTTTCAATACCAAAATGTTTTCTTCGTGTTATTTAAACCTAATAAAAAAACATTCGTTTTTCGTCTCTCCTGAGCAATTAATAGTTTTGCAGTTGGGTCATTGTTTTACCGGAACGGCGATATAGAGTTCTTTCGAACGCGCAAGATTCCCCGAAACTACGAACGTAATTTTGTTAACACATTTTTCGTATCCTGCACAGGACCTAGCTTTCCCGCGTAATTTGGATTTAAAGGACCGGGCACAGTATTTGCAAAAAGTGTTAAATGAATTAGATAGTATCACAAGATATCGATCACATTGATATAGTACTTAATATCATTGGCCACCATAGACTTGAAATGGACCCGATATTTCTATCTGCTTTGTAGGTACACGTCAAAGAGACTCGGTAGAATCCCCATCTCATTTTATCATTTGCCTCGACTGTTTGTTTCTGTTTCAATTCTAACAGGTAACCGGTTTGATATGTCTTGGTTTGGAAAAATAAACACTCGACTGACGTGACTCAAAAGTATATCTGTATTTTTATCCAGTTTACGGCAGACTTGGTACAATCTTACCATATACATAGTTAAGAATTACTAAATCCACAAACAATACTTAAATTTAACACACAAACACGAAAAAAATTTTTTTATTCAACAATAACGGCAAATATGACAGTTGTAAATCTGGTAGTGTCAAACGTGAAAGCAGGTATGATAGATGGCCGTTCCAATAAGGGCTTTATAAAAGTACGTTCCAAACGCTCGACACGTAATATCTTTGTCTAATTAACAGAAAACGACAATTCAAATTCAAAATCCAAATTCCAAATCTTTTATTCTTCAATTTAACAACACTAGACAAGAGACATGGCAATAATTGAAGAAGACGTCAAAAGTAAAGTTAAAAACTAGATACAATTCAACTATATAATATGAAACTAAATAGAAAAAGAGAAAAAAATTTAAATAAATTTTGTTAATCATGTTTGTCACAAGCCTTAAGAGAATTCCTGCAAGGAATAACAGTTTACCTCCAACAAAAACTCCTTCAACCTTCTTCTAAATACATTTAAATTAACGGCATCTCTAATTTCAGCATTTAATTTATTGAAAAATTGACAGCCTGTAAAAAATATATATTTTTGATATTCGGCAGATCTGTGGTTTTCAGGTAATAAGAGAGTTTTCAGTCTAGTATCATGATTATGATTAGATCTGATGCCCCGAAAATATGCTTTGTTACGGTAAACGAAACAACATACTTCGTAAATGTAAAAGCCTGCGACCGTCAAAATTCTCAATCATTTAAAAGCTTCCCTACATGAGCCTCTAAATTATGACAGTCCTGTAACCACGCGAACAGCATATTTTTTGGCAAAATGAAGACTCTACATACACTAGCACTCCTCCCCCAATTGAGAATCCCATACCTAATTCGCGAGTGAATATTGGCAAAATAAAGGGTTAAGAGCACTTTTTGACTACATTGCAGTCGCAAGAAATTAAGGGCGTAGCAACAGTTGCGCAATCGTGAGCAATGCCCCTCGATTTGTGGTAGCTATTTAAGATTGCTATTAAAAGTTACACCCAGCAACTTTGCCGTTTCAGACAATCTCACAGTCAATCCAGATTCGTCAGTCGACCTCAATGAAAAATTCACAACTGTAGTCCTATCCCTATTCAGATTTAGCTTATTTTTTCAGACCAAAAAAGAATTCTTCTGTATACCATTTCTGCAACAGGTATCAGAGAAATAATTTTATCCCTGACAATCAGTACAAGTACATATTTTCTTCAATTTTGGTAATAAAACTTATCAGGTCATTGGCAAACACCACAAATAATAAAGGTCCAAGAATGGAGCCCTACGGAACTCCCCTTTCTATCGTCATGCAACTACTCGTGACGTCATTCACGCTAACATACTGCATTCTATTTCGTAGGTATGATCTTATATAATCCAACGGTGTACCTCTTACACCATAACGACAAAATTTAGCTAAAAGTAGTTCATGATTCACTAAGTCAAAATTATACTAATTTTCAGAGCTTCTCGATTGTTTTTCTGGAAAGTTATTTACAACCTGGGTACTTAAGAATGTGAATTGTTTATTTTTCAAAGACTGTGCACTAAAGTAGTATCCTTCTTGATGTAAGATCCTAGGCTCTAGTATTATAGATAAAAAGTTTTTCAATATCAATGAAACAGTTAAATAATTTTATTTTTCAATGTAACCTGGCATTGCAAAGCCTAAAACCAATATTAAAATCCGCGTCTTTTTTATATTATAGATATTTTAGCATAAAAACCCCTTGTACCCTTAATAAAGAAAAAGAAGCTTATATTTTTTTAAACATGGAATAAAATTCCATTTTACCGACTAAAAACCAGTCAGAAAAACGGCTTACACGAAAACGACAAATAATAATTAACAGGGCTTATAAACAGACGATGGTATAAACAACCCTTAAAGTCCGTGTTCGATATTTTTAACCGCAAAAGAGGAAAATTCCCAAAGTTCAGGCTCCTTTTTTTAAACAGCCAGCGGGGCGACATTAAAGAAACATAGATACAAAAAAATTTATTGAATAAACTTATTCCTTTCAAAACTTAAAGTTTTAAAATGGTTTGTTCGGGTTCCTGCTCCTAGTTACGAAAAGTAATACTTCACGAAACTGGTGGCGACAACTTCAGTCTGAACCTCACACGTTAATGAATTAGCTACCAATATAATAATAAATAAAAATATCTTTTATATTACAGGAATTACAAAAAAAAACGATCAATGGACGGCGAAATCCAGCAATAAGCTACTCTTATCTAATATAATATAATTTGTACAAAACTCGTAAGGAAAGAAAGTATTGTGTAACTCGAGCTATATAGATATTCTGTGTTGAACATTTTGTAACGTTGATGGCATCTATGGACGTAGGTACACTCGCACAACAACAGACAGGTTTTACTGACAGATACTTCTTTACTTATTCTACGGAAGTTAAAAACAGCAGAAAACTATGGTAAACGTTAAAGCATTAAACTTAGACCACTGTACTCTCGGGTGAACTTTGAAACTTGGATATAAAACGCGAAGGGATTAAAAGAGGAGAATAATAATAATCTGAAAGACATAATCGGCCACTTTTAACAGCAGAACCATATTGGCCGGTTGTGGCTTTAGTGTTATTGTTTTATTGGCGCATTCGAATCGTGTTCGTTTTGAATTTTAGAAGAGGAGCGGTCAAGTTCAAGTCTAACGCGCCGCTGATAACTTTTGGGCGGTGTGCAGTTTATTATACGTTCTTCAATTTTTTAGGTGTTATTTACGAGATGTCGGACGGGACGGCAAAAAATTTGTTTTAAAACGGTTTTTATTTAATTGAAAAAATCGAAAAAAAAATAAGTCTCCTGGATCATATCAGACTCGACGATGCCTCGAGAGGCATTATTATGATTTGCCTTTTGAACTTTTGCTCTATATTTGAGTCGTAAGTAATTTAACCCATGCCAAATTTCAGTTCTCTGTATGTCAAACGGCCTTCAAGAGAAAGTGTTTTTATAAATGTTTCCTTTCATCAATTTAAAATATAAAATCTGTATTATGTCTTTACCTAAGGAATAGGGAAGTTAATTTTTTAGAACGAGTAAATTTAAACCATAAAAATTTATTATTAGGAGACATTTATAATTTATTTTGCTAATTTAACACAAATGCTCCAATAAACAGCTGATGCGGTTAGAAATTTTAAATTTATTTAATACACGGAGGGTTAAAAATATGTATTAGGTAAAGTACTTAGTAAGGGCTATTAAGGAAGATAAGAATGTAATCCTAGTTTCCTTAGGTTTTAAATTTTTTTTTTAGTTTTTCTTGAAAAAAAAAAGGCTGCGAAGGACTGAATGACTGTTGAACAATTTTATACAGTTTACAGTATACAAATACTTCACACCTGTGCATAAAAATTACTTCAATCGTTGCATATGATTAAAAATATCGTTACAGAAAAATTAATCAACCGTTCATAAGACACTCGCCGAACCCATTTCCCACCAAACGAGTTCCTAACCTTTTTTTCTCATGCCTCGCTTCAATCAATACATATTATGTACCTCCACAGCCCCCCTATAATTAAAAAATACTCACATATCAACCCTTTATTTTTTATTTTAATTTTATTCTAATTCGCGATATAGACATGTGATGGCCTCCTCGCTCACCCGATTTTGATCTGGGTGAAATGTGTTCTCAATGCTATTTTTAACCCTTATTAGCGATATGCATTGTCGACACATTAATGATATGCAAGGATATGTTAATATACCGGTTGCTAGGTAGAAAGTGATTAGATAGGTCCTTATTTTGATATCGAGAGAGCCTTGAAGGATCCATACGAGACAATTATTGGGTACAGAAATATGCAGATGACTACTGTGTAGTTTTAATTTTTTATTGTCGTTTCTTGCATGAATTGATCGGGGGAATGAAGCGATGCAAATTATTTACAAGATGTATTCATTAGTTTCGTAGTAGTATTTTTTCTTTACAACCATCTTTCAAATAGATTTAATTAAAACAAATCGATACTTTAGCATCTTTCACCAGACATAAAACTTTACTACTCTAAAACAATTAAAACTCGAAACGATAAAACCTAAAATGCCGAAAACAGTTGAGCATCCCATCGGGGGAAGATCGAAAATCGAAAAAATCGGTTGATTTGTGATCTGAAAGGGGTACGAGAATATACGGGAAAGTATTAGGAGTCGATTCTTGACAATATTTAGTTAGTAAAGGAGTAAGTTAATTAAAAAATGTTTTTCTATACGACTAGCGTAGTATTAAAAATGTTAGTCACTAATGCCCATTTTACAGTTCGTAGAAGGTAATTAGAAGTAAATTACACTTCGGAAATTGCAAAAATAATATAAATTTACTGCAAGAAATTTCCAGTAAAGACCACAAAATCGTTTACAACTCATTATAATGTGCGTGTACCAATTTCAAAATTTTTCTTTACTAGGTCGTAGAAAAACTATACTCAATAACAAAATCTCACTCTAATGATAAACATTAAAAAAAAATAACAGGAGGGTCCTGCTTCTTAACGACACTGCGCGGACTTAAGAAAACAGCCAAAGTCCAACCCTTCCTATGCGAGTGTAACTTTATTGAGTCCGAATGGTCTGAATTGGTCTCCGCCGGACCTAATTTTACTGCGAAATTTTTCAAAATCACCTCAGGGAGGCGATTTAGTAAAAATACTTATTAGGTATAAGTACAGTAACCACACTTTCTTTTAATGATAAATTATCAAACGTTATCCGTTTTAATTGTAACCTGTTGATAAATGTCAAATAGTTTAAGAATAGCCGCCTCAAATCGTGGGGTGATTTCACCCCTTTATGCAAAGGGAGAGCAGAAAGTTTATGTCTTTTGATATTTTATACCGTCTTCGCCGGCGTGTTCCGATGTTCGATATTAAGATTTAGGGTTGAGTTTATTAGACCCTTTTAGTTAAGTAGCGCTTAGAATGTATTCACAGTTGCGGTAAAGCCTTCTTTACTTATTTTGTGTTCAAAACACTACAATTTGTGTGCGAGTGTAAAAACTGCAGATTGGCTACATAAAGGCTTTGTGGCAGCATGTAAGAAACATCGCGCGATACAGGAAGAAACCTTACAGAACCATATTGCTGTATAATATAAGTGCCATAGCTATTTGTAATATATTTTAATATTGCAGCTATTCGAGCCTATCAAGAGAGATCTCCATACAACGAAATATATGCAAATCGAGCGCTTCTATAAAACTGATAGAATTTATAAATTTGCTGATCGGGTAACTGGAGGAAGGGGAATCCCAGGAGAATTCGCCCCTGTTGCCCAGTTACAAATTAAAATGACATTACGTGATATTCATAAAAACGACGCATAGATAAAGATCACTATTCATTCATTTATTACGAATTTCTTACAAAATATATTTTAATGATAGTTTGTACAGCGTATTTTACTATAAGATTACCCACGATTTTTTTAAACAATAAAGAACAATTATTAACAATATATAATTGAGAAAATTACGTAAATTAACAAAGTACCATAAAATCTAAGGATGTTTAGCAACTTGAATTAAAAATAGATAAAGCTATTTCAGGTAAACTGAAACGGCAACAATTAGCTGTTTCAATTGTTCGAAAGCAATTGTTTGAGCAACATTTATTGTTTATGATTTTTTTGAAGTAGGCGAGCAAAAACAATTGAAGGCAATTATATCATTACCAATAGGAAAGTGTTTGAGTAAAGCGAGTTTTAATTTTGTTTTTCGGGTAATGTGGTGTGACGAAAAAGGAGAAATAACTATAAGTACACATAATAATTTGTATTAGAACCTATAAACGATGTTTCACAAAAATGGTATTTTTTCCAAAAAATCTGTCTTTTTTCGAGAAAAATGCAAATTTAACGGGTAAGGACGAAGTATATTAGAGCGAGAAAGGTGTTGTGTATACAGGGTCATTCACGATGAGTGGCCTATTAAAAGATCTCGAGAACTAAAAAAATATTGGTACTCACTTCCGGTTATACAGGAAGTCGGTGTCAATTTGCTTATTTTAAAACACATTACATTACATACGACATATTACATTTTTGGATTCTACGCAAGATTCTAGGCAGATTTCATGATTTTCATGATTTCATTCAAGTTTAAACGTGTTTGACATATTTAAGGTTTCATGTCTAAAATGACATATTATGCGGACCTTGAAATAACTATTAATTATTCCTATAAGGAATCATTTATTATTTAATTTGGGTCAGCTTGCTGATTAACTTAAAAAGGACCTGCTTTAGTGGATTTTTTTTATAATATTTTTACAGCATTAATACAGGGTGTTAGCAAAATAAGATTACAAATGAAATAGAGAAAACTGCAAAAAACTAAATTTTGAATGGAAACCCCCAAATTTTATAATTAGTGTGTATTAGGCATTAAAAATATGGTAACTTTGTGTAAGGTTGTCTATTCCGAAAATTTTTAGTTCTCGAAATACATATTATCAATTAATAACGTCATTTTAAACATAAATCCTTAAATATGTCAAACATGCGTAGACTTAGGTATAGGACATGATATATGAAATCTGCTTAGAATCTTGCGTAGAAACCAAAAATGTAATAATATATAGGGAGTTCAATTTAAAACAAGCAAGTTGACACCGGAAGTGATAGATATGTCAAAATATCTTCACTAAAAAGAGCCTGTTTTATCGCGAGTATCAATATTTCACACCATTCACTCACCGTGAATGACCCTGTATACCGAGATGTAAATTTTTTTATTGAAATAATGATAAAAAACGCCGTGCCGAGAATATTTTCGTACCCTTTATACCTGCCCCTATAGAAGGGTGCAAACTAGACCAAAGGTATCAAAAAACGCTTCCTACATCCTCCCCATATCTCCTTACATCCTTCCTCTAATCCTTTTTTGCATATTATCCTGACCTCAAGAACATTAAAATCTTTAATATATCATCGAACCATTGTATTCGAATATTTGCATACGAAAAATCTGTGAGAGCGAAGTTCGATCATTCCGAAATTTAAATAATGTATTTACTTAAGGAATTATTTGAATGAAAATCGGTGTTCGAATGATATTATTTGCCTAAAAGGGTTCTAGAACTATTGATGTTTGATTTATTATGTGGATGGGCTTCGGCTGATTTCCATAGTTAATCCTGGTGAGATCGGGTTTATGGGAAATTTTTGGCCAGATTTTATGGCCACTTTTTCAGAAGTAATGGTACGTTTGATTTGTGTCGGCGACATAAATTATTAAATAGTCACCGTTCTATACGGTCTTATTTAAAATTTAAGAAGTGGTCCATTTCACAGTGGTAAAAATAAACGAAATAAGGAGCTGTCTAAACCACAAATATTGAATTTTTGTCCTTCTCCTTTTGTCAAACTCATTTCGCACCTACGAAAGAATCGTCTTTTCTTTCATTATGAGGGAGAGAACTTTTTTGCCATAACAAATATACATATAAACATTCGTCAATTTATTTCCACACATCATTTTGTAATAAAAAAACACTAATTGAATATAAGAGAACTGATATCGGACGCAATTGCAAAATCATATAATTCATCATCGCGTATAATCGTATGGGAATCCGTTTAAAAACCATTATTATGTCAGAAGTACCCACGAAACAATGGGTAATCGGTGCGCATACGATTTTGATTGAAGATATTGTTTAGCAATCTTGTTAGAAGTATAAATGTGTCAAGTTTGACTTAAAAATTGTATGGTTTTTGTTTCGCCAACCATCCGTCTAAGAAAATATACATTTGGCTTCTTCAATTTTATATTTTAAGTAGGTATACAAAAACGGTAAGTATTATAAATAACTTTAGTGATAAATCTATACTCCTTTATCTCCCAAGATGGACACTTGCCACACAGATAGATAGATAGATCAAATTTCAATTTTAGACCAGAAATATCGTCAAAAAGCCAAATTCTCATCCGTCCAGGCCATGTAGGTAATAGATCACCCTTGATACAAGAAATTTAGAATTATTATACTATTTCGAAAAATATCTTTTAAAAATGGTTTCCTTAAAGTTGAAATGAAAATACTAAATGCAAGCTAAGAAAATATAAGAATTAATCGTTTCATTGGGCACAAAGCCAAACCTTATTGTTTTTAAAATATGCTTCTTTACACGATTCTTTAAATATAATATATCATACTAAAGTTTCATTGGTCGCGAACCGTAAAAAGTTGCCAGTGTAGTATAAGATTGCTTCGTTTCTTTTTTCAGTCTCTTCCCCAGTAAAATGAATTCAGAACGCATCTGGTGCGCTAAATCACAATGGGATCAAACCCGTTAATGCCAAAATGACACTTTATATGCAAATATTCTATAAAAAAACATTCCCCTGTAACCTGGACTAATCTTAAAGAAATCCAAGTGCAATGTGCACCCTTTATACCTCAACTCGTACTCGTACCTGTTTATAAGGGCTGCAGTGGCACTGAAGTCTGCCTAATCGAATTATGTATAGTGCACATTAGTTAGATATGTACAGGGTGATCACTTAACTTTTTTGTTTTTCATGTTTGAGAAAAATTAAGAAGATTGCCATGTATAGGGTCTTTCAAGCGGATCAAATATCATTTTAGTGTTGATTTAAAGGACACGATTAAAAAGCTTTTTAAAAATGGGGCATTCTGAAATGTAATACATATTTCCAAATTCAACCGTTTTCGATTATAGTATTGACAATTGAAAATTGGCAAGATCCAATATTAAAAATATGTAAAAATGAAAGAATGAAAGAAAATCGTGATTGCTATAGAGAACAAAAGTTATACGGGTTATCGGTTCTTTGTTTCCATAGCTAACGCGATTATCTGCATTCCTGCATTTGTATATATTCTTTTTATGTTGCATCTTGCCAATCTTCAATTATTGTCAATATATCGAAAACGGTTGGGTTTGGGAATATCACATAAGTTAAGTTCAAAATTTGACGTAGACTTGGAATATCAGTTAACATACAGGATGTCCCATTTAAAAAAAAAAAACTTTTTGATCCCCCCCCTTAAAATCAACAGCCCTAAAATGATATTTGATCCCCTTGAAAATACTACTTTAAAAACCCTCAAGCATGAAAAATAAAACAAAGTTATGAAGGGGGCGACGTTATACGTGTCACCCTGTACATATACCTGCTGATCCGTGCTTTTTTCAGTTTTTTCGGTGTTACGTTAATTAATCATTGGTCGCAAACCGTGAAAACCAAACCAAACTCTTGCATGATGATGCTCGAGTGTGCGAGGAAACAAGCACGGTGCTCTCTTAATTCCAAATATGGTTTGAAATTATTAGAAAAACGCTAACAAAGGCAAGCGATGCGATCATTATCCCGCGTACCACGACGTCATCGTAGGCAGGAGTGAACACTCCAGCTTTCAGCAAACCAATAATTTTGTATCAGGGTCTGTTTCCGCATAATTTCCGGCGATCGGTGAAAGTGTTTGCAAAAACATTCTATTATGGCAAATTCATACCGAAAACGAAACAAATAAACATAAATAGACCTTGGTTGGTCCCTTCGACACTCGAAATTAAGTTAATATTCAGTTATTCGCACAATAGAAGGCCTTTCGCAAGTCCGCATACCGGTAGAACAAATATGAACTGGCCACAAGAAATTAATAATTGAATTTGGCGAAAGGTTTGTTAGGTCTAACGGCCACGATGCATTGTGCGACCAAAATACTAAAATAAGTCCTAATTGAACAATAGGCCATGTTTACTCTGGTTATATACAAATATTGTACGTTTACTTGAGTGACCCCGAAACGCGTTTGAATATTATGAACATTTGAACATTTAAATTGCCTCATGTTGTAATTACATCGAGAAATCTCTCAAAATCTACTCCATTTTTTCAAGGGGAATTATTTGATATTGTGCCGAGAAATACAGAGTAGTAGCCATTAAAGTTGGAACCATATTATGGAAGAAATTGTATTGTTCGATTTAGGTAAAATTTGACTGCACCGTAAGTTTTTGCTGTAATAAACAACAAAAATGAGGTAATTAAATGGGACCATGCGCCGCTGTTAACTGTCAAATCTGACATTTTCTCCGCAAAATGTCGAAAAATGGCATTTATTGATCGAATTAAAAAAAAATTAGTTAGAAAATTTGATTCCCACATACCGAATTTGAATCACTTATGATAATTTTTGTTATCTATCAATTTTTGGCCACTATAATTTTCATTGTAAACGGAAGTTTACCTTAATTATAAACAATTATTCTAAAACTTATATCCATTTTTTTCAACGTATTTATTATTTAACAAAAAACAAGATTCTCCTTTCCGTTGGTTAAATCTCTAAAATTATGAGGACTTTGCTCGACGGATGGCAACATATTTAAATCGCAACTTAATTTTTTGAGGAAAATGATTAGTTTGGTCGAATTTATGATGTAAAGAATGAATTTAGACGATAAGTATTACGGTGGTAGGGTCGACTTACTATTCCAATGAACATAGATAAGTGATTCAAATTCGGTATATTGACATAAAGCTAAATTACAAACAACTTTTCCAAATAAATTGTTTTTAAATTCGATCAATAAACGACATTTTGTTTGGAAAATGTCAAATTTTACAGTTAACAAAAGCCGCATGCATGGTCTTTGTCTAATTATGTCATATTTTTTCTTTATTGAAGCAAACACTTAAGGTAAATATAAATTTTACCGAAATCGAAAAATACATTTTGTTCCCCATATAGTCTGAACTGACACTGTATGCACTGTGTGTGATGTGGTCACAGTCTAACGGATACTAAATGCCTTTCTTAAGGGACCGATGAATAGAAAAAGTATGCCACAATTTTCTGTCGCATAATACTTTCTCTGTATATAGGAAAATTAAAACAAAGAAAAACCCTGACCGATCGAATCGAGTGAATAAACATCGGAATATAAAGTAGCCCCTCGTTATCGCCCTCCGATATCGGGTCGGGTGTTAATTTTTCCCGTCAGTTGTGGCGGTCTCGCCGTCCAATTTTTACCATTTGGAGATTTCGTGTAAGATAATCTAACGGACATCTATAAATATGGCGACCGATACCAGGGGGTCGCAGCGTCGTTGGAAAATTAATTAGCTGGTATTAGTTCAGGCGGCGATGCCAAATTTAACACCAATATGAAAAAGTTATAGGAGACCGGCAATACTTTATTATTTATTTTGTGAAGATCTCGCAGTGGAGTATAAAAGGAAAAATAGACCTCACAG
Source organism: Barypeithes pellucidus (assembly GCA_963991005.1). Taxonomy (NCBI): domain Eukaryota; kingdom Metazoa; phylum Arthropoda; class Insecta; order Coleoptera; family Curculionidae; genus Barypeithes; species Barypeithes pellucidus. The sequence goes on along the minus strand of OZ022563.1, from coordinate 54,137,245 downwards.
TCTTGCCCACTCGTTTAATAACAACTTGAAACTGTACAGGGTGTCCATTTTTGGGTAGTTTTACGGGGTATCTCCGTTATTAGTAAAGATAGAATGATGCGGTTTTCGCAGCACTGTGCTACTTTTTTGTCAAACAGGAGATGCCGTAATCAGAATTTTTCTAGGCCGCCTTGTTTTTGATAGACGGGATGTTTTTGAGAATTGTGCATTTTGGGACCCCCCCCCCCCCCATATCTCGGTTACCCCGTAACGTATCAAAAAGAAATAAAAGTTCTTTTTGTAGTTTTTTACGTAAAATCCAGTGACGTACTCAGATTTTTTTCTACATCCTTTTACAACAAATTTGATTTTTTTAAATGGGTCACCCTATATATTTTTTAATAATATAATTTAGTTTGTAACAAGCTTCTCAAAAATATTAACACTTTATTTTTAGTCTTAGTCAATATACGTTTTACAAAAATATACCATTTTTTTTAGTGGGCCATGGCGGATATTAAAAAAATACTGATGTGATTAAATATTAGACACATAAATTGAAAATTTATTGAACTCCCTCATAAATATTGCTCAAATTGTTCTCCATTATGCCTTAGACACATGGTTCTTATTCGCCTTAATGAATTAAAAATAATAAACGGCCGCGATTGTAACTCCCTAAAAGCTCTGTCAATGGCAATTCTTAAATCTGCCATTGTTTGGTACTGAATGGAATAAACTTTATTTTGAAGGTATCCCCATAAGAAGAAATCCAAAACCGACAAGTCGGGTGACCTTGGTGGCCATCTTACAGGTCCATTAGTTCCAATCCAGCGACCTGGGAAGTTATTATCTAGGTAGGCATTGTGAGCGGGCGCACCATCCTGTTGAAGATGCAAGTTATTGAGACCAGCTAAGGGCACATCTTCTATTATTTCTGGCACAACGTTTTCCAGAATTTTCAAATATTTATTTGCATTATGGCTTCCTTCAAATATATTATAAACTATTTTGCTATTCAGTATAAAGCATGAAACGTTAACGCCAAATCTGCCTTGCCGTTCGATTGGAAATATTACATGCTTATTTTCCTGAGACCAAAACCTCGTATTCTGCTGATTAAACATGCCAGCACTGATAAAATGAGCCTCATCAGATCATATAACGGTTTTTTCAAAATTGTTTACCCTGTTCAGATTTTGTAAATACCAATTGCAAAACTCTATACGGCGTTGTGCATCACCAGGATGTAAGTTTTGTACACGGTGGAATTTATATGGCTTAAAATTGTGTTTTTTTTAGGATTGTTTGCACTCTTGATTTAATTATTCCGACCGAACCTTCAACTTTTCTGCAAGAACTACTTGAATCTGTTTCAATTGAAGCTAACAACACATTTATTTCATCAGTCTCGCGATTATCCTTGTGGTAGATTTTAGGGCGAGGTTTAGAAAATGAACCGTGTTCAATTAAATTTGTTTTTATTCTTGAAAAAATTCGTTTATCCGGTTGTCGTCTTTCGGGATATCTACAAGTAATTTAAGAAAATTTCATAGAATTACTACATAAGGGCTTATATTTACCTATTCAAATACACTTCTAATGCTCCATCTGCAAGTTTACATGCTCTGTCATAATTAGGAAAAACTGATTTTTCACTATTAATTAGATATTTTAAAACAACTTAGAGAACCTGAATGCTCTGACAGAATTAGAAGATTTTATTATTATGACCCATGTGTTCTTTTGTTTGCTTTTAAAATCCGTCATGGCCTACTAAAAAAAAATGCTAATGGTAAACGTATAGTTCGGGCCTAATACTAAGACTAAAAATAAAGTGTTATATATTTTTGAGAAGCTTGTTACTATTGAGTGTAGAAAAAAATCTGAGTACGTCACTGGATTCTATACGTAAAAAACTACAAAAAGAACACTTTATTTCTTTTTGATACGTTACGGGGTAACCGAGATATGATGGTGCCCCAAAATGCACAAGTCTCAAAAACATCCCGTATATATCAAAAACAAGGCGGCCTAGAAAAATTCTGATTACGGCATCTTCTGTTTGACAAAAAAGTAGCAAAGTGCTGCGAAAACCGCATCCTTCTATCTTTACTAATAACGGAGATACCCCGTAAAACTACCCAAAAATGGACACCCTGTACGTGTTTCGGAAGTAAAAAAAACACACTATTTTTAGGTGTAAATACTAACCCCGACCGACGCTCCCAGACCTCTGGAAGCATGAAGTTAGCATGAGGTTTTTTACTAAGTCTCTTTCTTTGGAACAAACCCCAACAAATATATTCTTTAATACGTTTAACAAATTACAGAATATTAAATGATTAATACAGATGTCACTTGCCAGAATTTATCATTAAAATTATCGAAATGTACAAGAAAAATTATTACGATATTGCAACATCGCAATCGAAAAAAATGACCCCTTGACAAGCTGCTAAATTTGGACACATATCGATACGTCGCGTGTCACGAGTTTGATAAACGAAAAATATTGGCCCGTCGAGTTTTCCATTCTGTTTGTTCAACGTTTGACTTTTTCAAATATTTTTACATATAGAGTTTTTGCATAACCGTATTCTATGCAGTTGTGAAACATCATATTAATTAATTAGGAAATTAGCGGCTAGCGGATAATTGCTACTCTTGTTACCGAAACTGGTATTTTAATAACCTATTATTCACAGAATCATTCGGTTCGTTCGCAGAGCGACATTTCCAACGGGTAGCTTTCGTTTTGGAATGGATATTTGAAGAAACATGGAAAGTAAGTTTAGCCGAAACATGCAGGAAATAAAACCAATCAGTACAAAACAAGTCAGAAGTAAACAAACAAGCCAATCGATCTAATGCGCAAAATCCAACCCACAATTCCGTACCAGTGGCACGCGGACTATTCTGACGATTGCAAATCAGTTGGCAACCGATACATTTTGCTTTGCGAATACCGAATTTTTGGTCAACGGTCCCAGATTTTGCTTCTGTAAACACTTGAAACCAACTGCCTTAGGGCAACTAATGTATGAAGCGATGTTCAGTGTTCATAAAAAAAAAACATTTGTTTTCGAATGATCAATATCTCTATCCATTTTCAAAATAATTTAGGATTAAAATTTATTGATGTCTTTTTAGCTTCAGAACTCAGAAAACAAGTAGATAGAATCATATTATGCGTATTATATAGTGTTGTGATCGCTCGAGCGACTTTTATGTCTTCTCTTGTAAGAATACGATTTGTCACTTACAATGTTATTAGATGCATGTATCGAATTTATGCTATTGTTTTATGCAATGGACAATGTCGTAGGATACATGAAGCTAGTGGGCGATGATTGATTGATCATTGGCGTTGATCAGTGCATAACTTTATAGAAATGCCTTTACGTTATTTTTAGAATTTCACTTATCCAAAGGGGCAGTTTATAAATTAAAACAGTTTTCACACGTTCAACGATTTCTTGAATAAAACACAAATTGCCATGGGGGTGTAGCGGTTTCTAAATGTATCTTGCTGAGCATAAATATAGGTAAATCCTACCTTGAGTCTTGTAGCGTAGTTAAAAAGGATGTATGTAGATTGGAGTTCAAGCCTTCCTCAAATTCACTTGCTGATACCAATCGAACAACGGGCACTTCAGTAACTGTGGCTGCTTGTTAGAAATGCGGTCGGACGTAGGTTGCCCTTATAACAGTTGGTTCGCGACTCGCGTCAGGCGGGAAACTAATATGAGTAGGCAACGAACGTCGACTTCGGCCGGTAAGATAGAAGAGTTTAACAGAGCCATCGATAGGTGAGTTGTCGAATAATTCGTGTAGTTTTTTATTTTTAGATTTCTGAGAAGTTAAAATACGAGCCATAGTAACAGATTTCCATACAATTTGATATGTTTTTAACTTGTTTTTTTGCGCGTTGAAAGAGAATGAAGTAAGGCGTTTGATAGAGGACGACTACAGTCTGTTTAGGAGTTGAAATAAATGTGTATTTACAAAGAATATTTTAGTATTTGGACATGATTGTTAAAGAATACGAGGAAACGGAGAGATTCAGTCGTATTAAAGAGTTTTTAGAACTAAATGATTGTAAATTATGTTGGAATCTCGGGTTTGTGAGGGTCATACAAGGAAAAGTTACGAAAAATAATAGGCTGCCGCGTTATTAAATTATCAATCATTATTTTAACTGTGCAGTTAGATAAGTATAATAATTAATGAGAACAACATATCTTGGAACACGCCAATCGGTTGTTTAAACGCAAATTGTTCGAAAACGGCGAATTCCTGGCACAAGAAGTGTATTTCCCTGAATACTTGCTTGCAAAATCAGTCTATTTGTAATAAAAAACTACATAATTTGATTGTTGTTTATTTGAAATTCAACAATTTAAAATATGGAAAAGTTTGTCGTTTAACTATAATTCTACGTACAACTTTACCACCGAGGGTGAAATCTCAAAAACTCCCCCGTGCTGACCGAAAAACGCCACACATGTGATATTTGTATTTGTATACACCGTTTTTATGGACCGTATTAATTTTGTAAAAACGCTATTTACCGAATGATATCAGAGATAAGCGGCCCGAATATTTATATGTCATGCCCATTCGGTATGACGCAGGAGAAAAATAATTTACACTAATTGGAAATGGTCGATTGAGTTTTTTCCCTTATTAATTATTATTATTTGATGGGTTTGGTATTAACTAAGACGAGGTTGTGACGATGAAGTTGAGCTTGAAGTAAAGTACAGTACCTACCAGGACGCTATTACCAATATTAAATTTTACCCCTGACTGGGCAATTTTAAAATATATGTAAAATGCTCTTGTTTTAACTTCTCAGTAAACTGAATGCGAAGTAATTATTCACAGTTACAATAATTTCCATCTCGCTTGGAAAGTAACGATATTTGTTAACCGAATAACGTTATAAAATTATTACGAATTAGTTAATATTTCTTAACATTCGCGTTTCCTTCTTCCTACTTTTCCAGGCAAACATCCTTGACCTCAAAATCTCACCCCGCGAAAAACAAAAGCAAGTCACCTTTAAAACAAAACTTTTCCTTACGCCCTTATACGAGCCCATATTAGGTAAAACCCACTTATTCTTAACTTGCGGCCGTTTCTCCATCCCACTTCTGATATTGCCTCACATCGTATCCTTACTTGTCTCGCTCGTGCTCAACGCAAACTCCGTAAGAGAAAGGGACGGAAAGAAGTATTGTGAGGATGTTTTATGGAAAATGTGTAGTAGTTGTCGGCAATTGTTTTGGCCACAAACGGGCTGTTTGAAAGTGGCAAGTACTGATTGTTAGAACGAAGTTTGCCGGTTGAAAATTTGAGAAGTTTGTTTTTATTGTATGAAGTAAGGAAAAGGGACTGCGAATTTGGACGAGGAGTTTTGGAGTTTTTAGAACAAGACGATTTTTATGCAAATATTTTTTTTCCTATGTTAAAATTAAATTGAAAAAATTTAAATGGACTTATAATATAATATACAGTCTTCTTATCTTTGATTTATGTTCCCAAGAGTGATAAACACATAGAGCGATTATAATAATCAGTGTCCGGCTGGTTAAGGGGTATAGAATGACGTCCACTGACCAGTAGCGGTTCGTGACCTACAAGTTTGGTGAAATTATTTTTAAATTTTTATTTTTGTGTAACGACCAAACGATTACTTTCTAGGCGTTTTAAATGTAGAAAGAAAAGAAGTGATAAGAAAATGCGTTAGGTAGAACGTATTTTTATTTATTTTTTAATTTTACACAAGGAAATACAACTTTTGGAAAATAAGAAAGGTTTTCTTAGTGTATATAGCTCTCGGATCTTAACGTTGTCGCATGCAACCCTCCTAACAATATTTGTACACTCCACTACTACTACTACTACTAAAGCCATCTACGAGCTATCAAGAAAACCGAATGATGTCTAATACCACTACGCCATCTACGACTACGTCATTAGGCGCAACCAAGACGAGAACAATAGTTAACTGTTTTATGACGAGAACGAATCGAGCCACGAGACTGACAAGGTGGCATTCTTCATATTTTCAGTGTTTTTTAGTTTAAATCCTTAAATAAAATGGTTTAAAATCATATCGAGTATCATTTATCGACCCTTCACAATAGTGCTTAAACATAAAGTCCATTCTTCGGTTCTTAATTGTAGAAAATTGATCAATAACAGACACATTAAGTTTGGAATACCCTCTATAAATTTTTCTTCATATCATTTTTAAACTTTCTAATAAAGTCCCTAGATTTACCCTTTGTGGTCTCCGTTAAATTAATTTCGGGTTTAGGTGTTCCCGCATTCTTCACTTCAATTTTTTGCTCCAAACTCAAAGAGCTAAAGTTATTTCTTCAATAGTCCACCGTCAACTATTCATTTTAATTTAATAAATATATAATATTAAAACATATATACACGCTCGAATTTCTAACTAGATGCATCGCCATAGCCCCACTATCCCCCGCTGCCACCCGCCACTTGTTACTACTGAGAAACTTCACTACTTAATCGCACGTGCGAGCAAGTCTCGTCATAATCGTCATTTACCTCGACCGAGGCGCGGTTGCCGGATCTATACAGTTTGGTTTGACGGGATGATAAAATATTAGGGAGGGTCGGACTTTATGATAAATAATATTCAATGAATATAAATTAATATTTTTTATTCGCTTTGTTTTGGGGGTGCACGTGTGCACATGCGCATGTGCGCCTATGGAAGAAACGCAACCGCCACTTACACGACTTCGACTCGCACCTTACAATCTTATTTTTAAAAAACCTAGTTCTATTGTTTGGTGTTACTTAAGTCTAGGTGAAATTTGTTTAGGAAAGCTGAATAAACACAATCATTTCCCTTTCAATAGATCTCGAAGCAAAATAAAAAAAGTTTTAGATATTTTAATAGCAGGTAAAAAATATTCGAGTGATTCTATAATATGTGGTCTTAAGTACACAATTTAGGGGTTATTAGGGAAATTGACTTCCGATGAAGGGGTTACCGCTTATAGGGTATAGTTCCCATAATATTATAAAGCTGTACTTAAATTATGTCTCGTTTATAATCCAAAATTTATTAAGGTTAGGATTAATAATATATTTTTATATTGTCTAGATCGAAAAAATGTTTGTTATTTGAATGCGCTGGAACACTTATCTTAAATATAGAATGGTTTAAAATATCAGACAGACAGATGGAAAAAATCCATGATCTATTCTAGGGAATCTCAAGATCTGAAAATAATTTTTTCGTAGGAAAATTAAAATATTTAGAAACCCAAACAATATCTAATAATTGAACCTCTCGTTCTCGATATACAAGGAAGGGAGGACTTCTCGAAAGTCCGAAGATTTATTAGGATACTATGCGCCCTTAATAGAAGGGGTGGAAAGGACAATAGGTCGCTATATATTTTCCGCAAAATTAGAATGCTATAAATTGCATGATAAATTGCTATTTTTGTGTTCGATTCTAAAATGAAAAAAAATCGAAAAAACATTTTAATACATTTTTAAGTGGTTCACCCTGTATCCAATTGGCTCAGACGTTTCAAATATCAAGATTTGCATATTTTAAAGTTTGCTAAAGATTATTTATTTTTTTAATGTTGACTGAAAATATGTCTTACTTCATTAAATATACATCATAATTCACAATATTTTTCATCTGTATGTACCAAACAGGTAGATTTAAACTTAAAAGAAAAATAATTATATAATTATATTTTTTTACTCACACTGTCTATTTCAAACCGAAAATATGTATAATAATGTCCGGTTTCGAGCAGCTAATCAACATACATCGAAAGCTTACCACAAGGCATTACAGGTTGGGAAAGAACTTTTCGACAAAATCCGTCAAGTTTGTTTGACAGGGGAACAACGTTTGACGAACAAAGCATAGCAAAATCCTCAACTCCCTAAGTGGGAGTGCCCAAATTGGGTATGGGAGTCAAATACCACATTAAAAAGGCTTTTAATACATTTCTGCTTAGTTTTTGAAAATCGATCCAATTGTTTAGAAAATACGGAGCTTTGAAATACCAACAGAACGACGAAAAGTTCAAAAATTTAATTTATTATTAGTAAAATTTGAAAAAAAATCTACCCTAAAGTAACGGTTAAAATAGTAAAAAATTCAATTATGAAAAACACAGTTTCGCCCTTAAGTGAGCATCATCAGACCTAATAGCAAGGAACGCTCTGGGTGTTTAGGAGGTGAAAATGTGAATTAAATGAGATATTGTTGACGTTGACTTTGAATTTATCTAAACATATTGCGAGACTATACTATACAGGCACCACAACCTCTTTAAAGAATTATCTAGGAACTGATATAGCGATAGAGAATACTCTGGTATAACACAAAATCCATACAAATCCACCTTTAGCGTTGTTTAACCCCAAAAACACCCCCAATTTCCTTAATACACAAGGCTAAACAAGCCGACTTCGATTCCCCCGTTCTTGATTACCTGTAACGAAGTTCATGCATAAACTAAAACCAAATTGGTCTATAAATCTATTTTGGAAACAATGCTAGTTGTTTGCTGTCTAAAACGGCGTTCGAAGTGTTTTGAGTAAACATCAGCCGGAGAATTTTGAGGAAACATGAATGAAAATTAAAGATAAATACAAATATTGTTAAAAAGTCTGCAAATAATGCACTCGCATGGCTAATTTAGTTTCTTCTATGTTGTTCACGCTGTATCGAATAGGTTGATGACACATCGACTACTAAAAGTAACATGGTTTTAAAAATAAAACTACACAAATTTTTTTCCACCATTCTTATTTCTTTTAACTTTTTTTTATGTAAACATCAATTCTTCCCATGCATTCATATATTCATCCGCTATAGATAACTACTTCTATTTATTTGGGTTAAAAGCCCTGTTAATGCGTTTTTTGCTCAGTCTACCACCTTGTATAAAAGGTTCACACATTTTTCCAATGAATTTTTTTCTATTTAAAATTTCATTATTTTATTATATCGGGCTATTTCTACCTCAGAAAGTGGAATATCTCCAGTGTGGTCAGTTTAAGGTCACTACTTGGTCATTGTATCCAATAACAAAGTGTTTCTTGTGAGCATTTGTTTACTTTCTGGCCTCTTTGATTTTGAATGAACCATTGTCTCAAATTTGAAAAATGATAAACTCGGAACAGTGGAGCTATTACTTGTTACAGATTTCCATATAACTGCGTTAATCTTTTACTTTAAAAAAGAGAGTAAATTACCCGAGTAATAAACTGCTTAATTCTCCAAGTCGGTCAATAAATCTAAAAAGACAAAGAATGTTAAACTAACAAACCAAACATTCCGAAAATAAAGCAAGTTAAAATTACCACAAAATCTTGTCTTTCGAAGAGACTTTTGCCATCACGTTATTCGATTTAGACCCAAAAATATCCTTAATTAAGTACGCATAAAATTTTGTAAATATATTTGAATTTCACGTTTGTTTCCAGCCAATTCGAAATTTTTTGTTTGTATTAGGAATGTATTAGCAGAGCTTCAAGAAGTCTCCAATACAATGGGTTATTTCGAAACACAACATAACAAACACTTATACATTGAAACGGTTAAGTATTTCTCTAACACAGAAGTATACCGGGAGTATATAGAAACATTTTCTTTTATGTAGATTGGTGCCTACATTCTTATGGATATCATTTATTTATGTTCAATAAAGGTTTATCCCCCATTCTTTACTAAAGGGGGTTTGCCAGTTTGTTCGGTTTATCAAAATCGTGGATTTGTGGTTGTGAAAAAATGGGCTCTTTTGTTTCCCTTACTTGCTATTTGGGAGAAAAGCTTTGTGTAACAAGTAAGTATGTCTAATTTCACTAAAGTCACCTTTGAATACTGTTAGCCCGTCAATCGATGTGATTGGTCGTGTGAATAATGAATTCCCTACTCACAGGCACAAACTACCTTTGAATAATGATTATTATTATTTTTGTTCAACAATGGCATGATAATGAATATAATATGAGAATCGTAATAACGACCATTGTCTGTTTCATACGAATTTGGCAAAGTATCTAAAAACTGGAACGAAGCTGCTTGAAATATCGAATGCACCGATGCGTATTCGACTCCATTCGAAAATAGATGTATTTATAAGCAACGGATCCGCACTTGCATTTCGAGTCACAATCACTAAATTTTCTATTAGAATTAATCACTGACGGGATTTTCAAAAAAAAAACAAAGACGAAATTCTACGGCACACAGGAGTGGATCTAAGATAGAAACCATAGACGTAGCCATAGGAAACAAATTAATTTTATAAAAAATATAGATACCTTCAATGAAGTTAAAGGAGTGTGTGGTTTTCGTGACAGCTACACAGGGAACCCAAATATATTTTGTTATACAGTGTCATAATTAAAGTTGGAATGGAGAAAATGGTATTTTTCGGTTTATACAAAGTTTAAATTTACCATAAGTTTTTGCTTCAACACTCTAAAAAAGGCATTGGTATCTAAGACTAATTTTATCTTGCTGTTGAAGTTTTAGCTTATGCAAAAGTAATTTCTAGTTAGAAAAACAAATTTTCGTTTTAACTGAATTACGATGAATAAGATGATCTAGTTAACAGAACTAACTCTTATTTTTAACTACTTCTTAGTTAACATAACTACATTATCATGTTGAAACCAACACTTTTTTATTAATTAGCTCCCTCCCTATACTAATTTACTTAGTTATGTTATTGGCCAGATATAGTAGTAATAAGTAGGTACGATGTGAGACCTGACGTCACACCAACTGCCACCATTTCCTGCTAGGAGATGACGCTGTGCGCTGAATTTTCTCGACTACCGTTGATAATACGACGTGAAATATTAGATGTACACCTTCACTGTACTGACGAGAACTAAAGAGTTCGATACCGGTCTGCAGGTGGTTACATCCTATCAATGGAAAAGGCTTCATTTTCTTGGTAGTACCATTCAATCTGAAATGGCATTTTAAAGTGCTACTGTAACATTGGTATTTAATGTTTCTTAGCTTTTTAACAATAAAATAGGTAAATAATTAACAAACACAATTGTTGAAACAACAATATGATGTTGCTCCTAATAACTAACTATATTGGTTATCATAAATATTTATTCTTTCGGGTACTAGAAGTACTTGGTTGACTTAAACAGAATTATTAGTGACTTCAACTAGAATAATCGTAGCAATAAAATTTGGCCTTCGATACTAAATTTCCTCTTATCGCCAATTTCACTAAATTTTCTTGTTATTGAGACTAAGATCTTGGTTTCCTAAACTAGACCATTTTTTAGAGTGAATGAAGACCAAAAATTGAATAATTAAATGGGTCCATGCGGCTCTTGTTAACTGTCAAATTTGACATTTTCTCCACAGAATGTCGAAAAATGGCATTTATTGAGCGAATTTAAAAAAAAATTATTTAGAAAAGTTATTTGTGTTGTAATTCTATGCCGCCCCACATACCTAATCGAATCACTTATAATATTGTTTGTTCTATTATTGACTGAGTTAACATAAAATAGACTAAGTTTTATTCTAATATTTCCATTTTGGTAACGTATGTATTACTTATAAAACATTCTCCTCTTCGTTGGTTATATTGTCCAAAAATAGATAGAAAACAAAAATTGGTTCAAATTTGGCATATGTGCATAAAATTAGAATACAAACAACTTTCCCGAATAATTTTTTTTTAATTCGCTCAATAAATGTCATTTTTCGACATTCGGTGGAGATATTATCAAACTTGACAGTTAACAAAAGCCGCTTGGTCCCATTTAATTACGTCACTTTTGATCTTTGTTGAAGCAAAAATAAATAGTGTAGTTTCGCAAGTAGGGCGATACCACGCAAAAACATTAAAAAATAAGATAAGACAAACAAAAGTTTTCCATGAGATCAACTTTTTATCAAATTTGAGTTAGAACTGAACAGATGCAAATATAACGGAATTTTGTCGATCTCAGAATATCTAACAAAGAATGTTTAATTCCAGTATTGGTACACGCGGTATATGACTCGTACCTGTTGGACACGAAACCCCTAGGAACTGATAATATTTAAATCCACTCCGCCACTGGTTTGGCAAATGACTCGATCGGAGGTATGCACAATTAGTATCAGACAGTTACATGTTTCACCCGCACTCTCGATTGTTTTTTAGCTGCACCGGCCAAAAATAAATATCGAAACACCTTTAAGACGATAATACATCGTGTGTATTATATACGAGGACAAACGAAGTCATCAAAAACAGTAAAGAATTAATTATTATAGTTTTTGAATGAACTTAATTACTACTGGAGAAATACTTGTATAGCGTTGAGCCAATTTACTTCTAATAGAAATTTCGCCCTCGGCTGTAGCAGGATTTTCTTTGTGCGTAGTATGGCTTCACAATGTCAAATTCAAATAAATAAAGTATGAAATAAATAATATGTAGATATCACAGTGCCTTTCGGTAAAACGAAGGACAGGACAAGTGACTGTCGACCGACTCAGTGCTCAGACAATTGAAGAGCGCTCGGCCCGCTGGATGAAGTGCGTTTTAATGAGCAACGCTCCGGGCATACGGCTGAGCTGACGCGGGCCTACTATCCAACAACATCTTAGAATACAGTTAAGATCAACATAACATTATTTTATTGAAGGGTTCCACTGGTTTAACAAAAACCTGATGCAGGTTTGAACTCAAACGGTATACCTATGTTTCGAAGGTAAAAAACCTTCAACAGTAAAAACTAAGAGGAGCAATATTGTTAACGAAATGAAGACGTAATAAAGGTGTAAAATTTTGCCTAAATCAACTCGATCTCTGTCGCCCAGCGAGAAGAGAGATAGGGGAAAGTTCTATAGCGCATCGTCGTCGTAGCGAGAGCCGGCCAATTGGCACGGATACAGGCAGTGGCGTCGTCGCACAACACACACTTAAATACAAAATAAAGTCCGTGGCATCGATCACTCGCCATGGAATATTAAGCAAAGTGCGCAAACTTTACTAAAACTCAACCCAGATTGATATCAGACAAACGTCAACCCTGATTTTACGTTCATTTTTTTTTTTTTTTTAGCATAATTATTGGTTCAAATCGAAGATTCCGGCCTGCAGATGCCATTATAGCCCCATTCCTCCGCCTCCTGTGACTGGCAATCACAATAAAAACAATATTATTGCTGGCATCGAACGACGCTCTGTCATGCTGGATACGGGGATCACTTCAGATGATTTGTTTTCAAGTTTTTCGACTGAAAAGAGTCACTCCAGAAAATTCTTGAAAACACTTCGGGACCTGAAATAAGGGAAATCAAAGATATCGTTGGAAATATATAAATTCAAGTGCTAGTGGAATGAGATAAATGAGTTTAGTAGATCTTGAGATGTCACTGTCCCAACCGAAATTTTACACTGATTTCTAGTTCCTTGCCTACTATTTTTAAAAGCCAACGAAAGGTTATAGATATTAGATTAGTTATTTAAATTAAAAATATTCTTAGTCCAAATGCCATGAAAAATGTAAACGATATCATCATCTTTGTCATGCCATTGTTTATCATCTTGTAAGTGAGAATAGACATGATATCCTTCCTTTCCCCCCAGAATCCAACACTGACATGCAGTTTTAAAAAGCTGTGTAAATTTCATAATTTCTATTTTGGCATGAAAGTTTGCATACAAATTCGAATAGCAAACTTCAATTATTCGTATTTCAGTAATTAAGAATATCTGCGCTCAAGCCGTATGGATACCCCGTATAATTACAATTAGATGCATCGGTGGAATTTTTGTTGCTTTTCTTTCGTTTTTCCGCAGTTTTCCGTTCAATTTTTCTCGTATTTTCATCGCTTTCAAGTCTGTAATAGGAATACGATGTTTATTTTTGTTTACTTTTATCAATTGGTCTGGAAAATGCTTCCTGTAAGCAGTTTTCTTTAAAATTTTTGAAGTAGGTTGATAAATGGAAAATTTCTTGAGCTTAATATATTATTTGAGTAATATTTCTACTGCCTACGAAAAGGTAATTTCAATATTTGATCTTTGTGGACGTGCTCAGGTCTTTGCTTTTTAAATAAATTTAAAAATATTTTTTAAAAATTTGTACCGAAAAATTATATCTAGAAAACTTTATGAGCGGTTCACCCTGTAGCGAACAGGTTTTCAACTATACAGGATAATGCAAATATTACGCGGAAAAAACACTATAGTAAAATTTTAACAAGTAGGTAGTAAAGATTTTATTATACGATTTCCTATAAAAATATTGTAATATTTACATTTTTTATTAATAATCAGTATCAAAATAACATTAAACACACAATTTCTAAAAAAGTATAGTTGCTGTTTCTAATAAATTGAGTACAATCAAGTGAATACTAAAATATATTTTAAATTTTACATCGAATGTAAGTGAAAATAATTATTTATAACTCCAGTAGTTAAATATGCTCAAACGTATGGTACATATCATAGACTATTATTGTACTGGTGAGTAGTTCTTATTGTAAAAATGGCCAAGTTTAAATGAAGTATTGTAAAAATGGTTATTATATAAGAGAATAAAATACTACTAGAATAAACAATAAAAGTATTAAATCAGATGAAACGGATTTAGATGATTGGTAGAGAACTTATATAGCAAATATACCATCATTCGAACAAGTCAACAACATATGGAATATAACATGCAATCGTCAAAAATTTTACGAAAAATTCTAGTAACTTTTACAAAAACTTTTTTAGCCAATTCTACACAATTTTTTATAATTATTACTAAAAATCTCTCGCGAATTCAATAGGAATTTAGACAGTTTCCACTTTTCCTGAAATTATTGAGACACACAGTATATAACATCGAACAAACCCCCTAAAAACGCATTATAAAAAATATTCAGTCAATCCTTTAAGCAATAAATTTATTGCAATTGCCCAGTGCAATTGTTTAACAATTGCAAATGTCGGTTTGGAAAATCATCAAAATTTACGAGCTATCCGAAGTATTTAAAAGTCATTAAATTCAACATGCTCAATTTTAAACTCGTGAATCAGCCGCGATGGCGTGGCGAAAATACGGGCATAAATTTTCGAAAATCACTCGAAATGTTATAATAAGTGATATACGGTTAATTATAGAAAATTTATTCCGCTTTTATTACGTTTCTATTTCAATATTTGTACGGTGCCAGTGTTTGGCATATGCTGCGTTCGATATTTCACTACACGCAGATTCAGACGTTTTCCCTCTCACTTTCGAAACCAGAACCGTGAGGGGGGGGGGGGGGGGATTACCGGCATGTGACCCCCCTTCGTCTCCATCTGAACCACTTACATATAAATTTTTTAAGTAGGTACCAAGTTACTTACTAATAATTCCAATATTTTAAGACTTACGGTTTAACGTGAACGAACAAACCTGTATCCTTTGCTGTACGACGCACCCCCTAAGGCCCATCAACTCTGGCTTTACTCATTATTGTATAACCTGTGTCTTGTTCCCTTCGAATTCAACTAGCCTGGTTCTTTACCCGGAATGATTTAAGTATAAAACGTGAACAACTATGTTCACTGCTTACAAAATTATAAAGTTCATATTTAACTTATTTAAGGCAGTTTCCATACAATTTTTCGGTTTTTGCACTCGACTATGTTCCAATCTCAAAATTGTTTCAAATTTAGTGTAATTCTATTCACTTCGTATTTATCATAATCAGCCAAAACATTGACCTTTTGGAATTACTGCGAATTAAAAATGTTAGAGGAGAGGACGTCAGAACGTCCATGAATTTTTTTTAACGAATAATTTAAAAATATATTTTCTTTAGAATGTTCCCTTGGCGCAAATGTTTTAAAATAAAATGTCACAGTCCTATCGCGTGTAGTATATAATATAAAAATACATCGCATAAATACCACAAATCCCATAGTCGGCGATAAATAACATTTGAAAAACGCATTTGTCGGGCCCGCGTGAAATATATCGGGAGAGCCACCGTGCGAAGGGGGGAGCAGTAAATAACCCCCCCGCGCATTAGCTACGACACGCAATATTTCGTCTCAGAGTTTTACCCCCACCCCTTTTCTTAACACCAATTTTCGGCTAGAAATTCCAGTGGTGGCGCCTCACGAAGGTTCCACTTTAAAATCTAGCTGCGATTACGTGGGGCAGTAGAATCTTACTCCCCTTAACGATGAAACAGAATACCATCAGAGGGAAATTATGGCTCTTTGCTTTAAATTGGACATAATAATTTTATAGTGTAGGCCAATAATTTATCTCCTATTACAGCGTATCTTAAACTGGGGTCCGCGAATCGAATATAAAGAAGCCATGTGGAAGTAGAATGCAGTACCATCCACTCACTAAGAACATTTGCTTCAACCAGTGATATATCATTTTTTTTTTGATTTGTTAAAAACAATTACATTCTATTAAAAAATATTTTTAACCAAAGACATGATATCCTGCCCCAGAATTAATTATGTACTAATCTAGGGAGCGGCTGGGTCCACGACAAAATCCCAAAATCAAAAGGGGGTCCGTGATCAAAAAAAAAAAAATTTACGAACACTGTCCTATACAAGGAAAAAATACTATAGTAAAATTGTTATAGTAAGGACTTTATTTTATTGTAAAATGTCCTTTAATTATATTTTTTATTAGTAATTCGTACCCAAAATAATAATGTAAATATAATTTACAAAAACTATAGTTAGGATTTGTAAAAATTAACTAAAATCAAATAAATACTAAAATATATGTAAATTTTACAACGAATGTATGTGCACGGAACAAACACTATAATAAAAATATCCTAGTCAATATTTTCTATAAAATATTGTATTAATTACAATTTTCATATTAATACGTACCAAAATAGTATTGTAGACGCCATAACTTCTAAAAAAATATAATGAGAACTTCTAATAAATTTAGTGAAATCAAGTAATTTCTAAAATATATTTCAAATTTTACAACGAATGTATAGTGAAGATAATTTATTTATAACTCCAATAGTTAAATATTTTTAAATCAATGGCACATTTCACTGCCTATTATTTATGTTTTATTGTAAAAATTATCAAGTTTAAATGAAATGTTGTAAACATATTTTTACAAGAAGAAATTGCATACTGGGATTTCAATTTTCGTAACAAATAACAGGTGGAGAACTTAATAGGAGACATATCATCAATCGATGAAGTCAAGCGATGTTGGGCACGATTAGTACTTGGTAGATCTATACACTGGGCTCAAAGATTCTCATACATTTTTTATCTATCACTTTTTTAAACGTTCTGACCGAAAAATGCAACACTTCACTGGTATTTGCCATCATCGGAAAATGAAATATTTCCCTACTTAAGGTGATAGCTTTTCCTAAAATCGCGAACGCGCGAAACGGGGTGTCTCCGACGAAAACCTAAATAAATTATAACCCTCTGTGTGTTAGTATTTTTATTTTCGTTTTGTGGCAACAACGAATAAACAATTTATCTATCTTTTCGTAAAGGAAAACGCTTTTCCTCACGATTTATTGCTATTTTTTTAAATTTGGGAATCTGGAGAACGAAAGAAACGCGCTACGTCTTAACCGAAAGTAAATACCTATGCCCTACTATCAGGAATAAAATATATTATGCCTAATCCACATATACAGGGTGTTACTTGTGAAACAATGATAATTACGATATTAAAATTTGGGGGTTTCACAATGCAAAAGGGTTCTCCGTTAGAACAGTATAGGCAATACAGGGTGTACGGTAAGTACCTCTTCTCGAAACCATACGGGGGAGGTTAAAATAAACCTAATTTTGTCATGGAAAAAATCCTAAAGTGACTCTTAACGGATATACAATGCCCCAACGATTTAATTTTTTTGGGTCTAACTTTTGAACCAACCGTTATAGTCTTGACAAAATTTTGACAAAGCTGAAGACTGATTTTTTAAATACTTTAGTCATTCCTCTTTAACAAAGGGACTCTTAATTTATGTCGATTAAACTGGCGGTTTTCGAGATAAATCGGTTTTATGCGAAACACTTATAAATTACTAATGCTAGACACAATCAGGTAAAAATAAAATCTTGCATTACGGCGTTTCAAAATTCTAAAGTTTGGCAAGTAATTTTTAAAAATAAACAAACAATCAATTACTGCCAAAATATTAATCTTGCCGATGAATGAATATCTCGACGTGATTTTTAGCATTAGTAACTTTTGAGCGTTTCGAATAAAAACCGATATATCGCGAGAACCGCCAGTTTTATTACGAATTAAGAGTAACGTTTCTAAAGAGGAATGACCAAAGTATTCAAAGAAGTGACACCGGTTAAAATTTTGGATCAACGAGTGTAGTGGTAAGGTCGTTCCTGACTTCGCTGACGATGTAAAACATTTACTGCATGCAGTATGGTTTAATGACTCTTTATGGCCTCTATAAAATGTTAAAATTTCATTAAATTAGACCGGTCGGTTCAAAAGTTAGAGCCAAAAAGGTAAATCGTTTGGTACCCCTTTGGGGCTCTGTATCTCCTCTGTATGCTCCCGAGAGATTAGGAGGTACTTACCGGATACCCTATATAAAGGGTTTTCCAATAAGAACGATATGATTTTGAAACGAGTATACTCTTTATGTTCAGTATACTCTAACAATTTATTATGGCTAAATACGCACTTCAAGAACGTTTGGTTATTATCCAAAAATTTTACGAAAATAGGCGTTCTTTTGTGAATACTTATCGCGCACTTGGAGAGGACTTTGGTCCAAAAAATTGCCATTCGTCGCATCGCGTTAAGAAATTTGAAAATAATTTTACTCTTCACGATGTAAAAACACCAGCAACACGTCAAAATGCCAGAACTGTTGAAAATGTTGCTGCTGTAAGCGTGTTGCCGAGGATCCAAATTCGTCAATTTCTCGTCGTGCTTAACAGTTAGGGCTTAAAAACACGACAACTTGGCGGATTTTGCAAAAAGATTTAAAATTACACCCGTATAAAATTGTTTCGACTCAAGAACTTAAGCCACTGGACGATCGTAGGCACCGAGAATTTGCTGCTTGGAGTTTAAAACTACTTGAAAGGGATCCTAATTTTACAAAAATAATTATCTTTTCAGATGAAGCTCATTTTTGGATAAGTGGATATGTCAACAAGCAAAATTGCCGATTTTGGTGCGAAAACAATCCCCAACAGATTCACGAGAAGCCCTGGTATCCGCTAAAAGTAATTGTATGGTGTGGTTTATGGTATGTTAACATCATCGGACCATTTTCTTCCAAAATGAGGTAGCAGATTCAGTTACAGTGAATGGTCAACGATACCGACAGATGTTAAGACATTTTTTGTGGCCAAATTTATAGATGGACGGACACGCAATCCCACTGGCTTCATCTATTAATTTGCTAGGCGTCAATCTGGGAGGAAATATGTCTTGGCATAACCACGTTGTGGCAATCGCCAAGATAGCATCTCGGAGACTTGGTGTACTCTTCCGAACCAGAAAGTTGTACACACCTCAACAACTTTTGACACTATACAAAGCCCAGATTCGACCATCACTAGAGTACTGCTCTCATGTTTGGAGCTCTGCACCCAAACATACTCTTCGGCTACCGCCTAGAGCGGCGAATAGCAGAAATACACGACGAACCACTGCCGCCCATCCATATGTGGTTAAGCTTAGTACTGCTCGAACTTCATTATTTAAGAATTCTTTAACCTGGAGGACTTCATCCTTATGGAACGACCTTCCCGAGGTCGTTTTCCCCAACGAATATAACCTCCAACGATTCAAAACCAACGTGAATCGCTTTTTGCGCACACGCACCACTCCCAGAGTGACCTAAAGGATTTTTTCTATAGTGCTTGTGTTTGATCATAAAAAAAAAGAGATGCACTTGATTAGGAGGATATGTGGTTCCAGCAAGACGGTGACACACACGTCAAACTGTCGCGAATTGCAAGAAAAATTTGATGAGAGGATAATATCAAGGAATACAACTGTTCACTGGCCCCCAAGAAGCTATATTTAACTCCATTAGATTACTTCTTGTGGGACTATTTGAAATCTAACGTCTATGCAAACAGACCACAAACACTTGACACATTAAGATTGAACATTGAACGCTGCATTCGTCAGATCACGCCCGATTTATTGTACAAAACCAGCGAGAATTGGGTTCGTCCAATTCGCTTGTGTAGACGAACTCGAGGTGCAGATTTAAACGATATGTTATTCAAAACATAAATGTTATCGACTGTACTGTAATATGATATAAAAAGTTTGGTGGTCTATTATATTAGTACATCTATCCAGAGACAGAGAGAGAACAGAGATGAAATCCAGTTAATAATTCTTATATGTATACAATTTGCTCCACTCGCGTTTAAAAAAAACCTACTGAAGTTTTAAATAAAAACTGTACAAGTTTCGGGGATAAGAATATTTGGAAACAATCTATGTAGGTCTGGACTAGGCTTAGAGGCAGCTTTGTCATTGAAAATTTTTTTTGAGTTTGAGTGAAAAAGCGTATTATCAGCAGAAGCAAACGAACAGTAATTTTAATTGCAGGAAGTAAATATTTTGCTTGCTATAATGTTCACTCGTAGATACACTATATACGGAAGCGTTTAAAGAAAAGCGAGAAAATCGATGGCAGCAGACGGGAAGCCTATGTTTCGGAGCATTTTCCTCCTTTTAATCCATACTTATTACTTTTTCCTCGTTTTATTCTTTTCCTCGAGTCGATGATTAACGGTAATTGTGTTCGGAAAAACAGTATAGATAGGGCCATTTAGGAAAAGCTGGGAAATGCCCAGGAAAAGTCTGTAATGGGAAATTAGTGCAAGAATGGAAATTGCTTTTAGTGAAAGTAGGACATGTTAGCTGAATATGACTTAAGAAGAGGAATTACAAGTCCAGTTTCAGCCAAATATAATGTGTGTGACATGATACGCGAATCTATAGGTGTACTATTTGGGATCTATGCCTGCTTGATTAGAAAATACTTTTTTTTTTCACAAAATATTGAAAAATTTTATTAAGAAAAGTTGCTCGGAATTCATGATATATTGCGAAAAGGCACTTTACCTAGACAGGCAATAAAATTAACGCTCCGGTCAAGCCTTCTTCATTTCATAAAAATTATAACATTTTAATTTTAATTTTCTAATTAGCAGGCCTAGATCTCAGATGGTCAAATTTCAATTCAAATATTTACACCTATAGGTATATCCTGGGACACACTGTAGCTGAACCCGATACATAATTTAAATAAAGCATTGAAAAAATTTTAAGTAAGCTTAGATTCATAATTTCGCGTAATTATTGCATACAGGCCATGCAACAAAACAACAGAAAAAGACATCAACCATGCAAACGCGATGTTCACGTGTTTATCCGTTTATCGCCATTCATTTGTCGCCGGCCATGGCCGACCATGTCCAGTGGCGATTTTTGCCATAAAAACAGCTGGACTGGAAAATTAAATTTGGGAAAATGTTCGCACGCACATTAGTTTTTGTTTCTGTTTAGTGTTCGGCCGAAACGGGAGCGTTCGCTAATGTTTAATTGGTGGGCATTACAAGGGGGACTTTGCTCAATTGGTACATTTCGAGCAGTATTTAGTGAAATTGGGAGCAGTTTTGATGACCGCGTGATGTGCGTTTGTTTATAGGGCCAGGAACAAATTTTCGCGTGCACGTGGAAATAACGGTGACTTTCTTGAAACCTGGTCACAACATATTTACGTCAACTAGGGGACTATATTCCTTCAAACAAACATAATTACTGTTGATCTTTAATATTATGTGAGATATTCACGAATCTTACGAAGAAACAGGTAATTTAAAATTATTTTCTAAAATGAAAAACGAGAAAAAACTATCCGCCTGGAGTGAATCATTGTCACAAATCAATCAACATAAATGGAAGGTGTCCGGAAAAATGTGGATAATCTCCCGGATATGAAGATAACAAGTGAATTCATATAAACTCCATATGAAGCTCCAATGGAAGTTCTTTACACATAATTATTGAACCACCAGGTATATTTAAATTTATTTTTAATATTATGATGTATACTAGGTAAGACTAGAGATGTAAAATTACCGGTAATTTAAAAATCGGTAATATTACCGGTAATATTACGTAATATTACGGTAACATTGGTAATTTATAAAAAAACAGCTTTTTAAGTAATACTAGTTTTTTTTATTTCAAAATTGTAAAAACATTACGAAAAACAATAAGAACGTTTTTTAAACTAGTCAGAGTCAGAATGGACTACGTAATAGAGTGGATAATGGTAAATCATCCTCATCATCATCCCCAACCTCGTCATCTGATTCTTTTTTCTCTTTCGTTAATTGAGTCAAGTCTATAACTTCGAAACCGATATCTTCTTTTTCTATTTCTTCCTCAGTATCTTCTACTATTCTCGAATGATCTTCTTCATTTAGTAAATTATAATTATGGGCAATATAAGTTAGTTTTCCGGCCCTCTCCACGGTTAGTCTGTTTCTTTTTTGCCGATGAATAAATCCATAAGTACTAAAGGTTCTTTCGGTTGCGGCTGTTGACGATGGTAAATTTAAAATGTCTACAGCTAACCTACTTATTTTAGAACTGGAGCAAATTCCTGCCCACCAAACAGATCCAGACATAGATTTTTCGCTGGAAATGACGAATTCCTTAGCAAAAATATTACCTCTAATTTTGTACTGTGCGAGTGCTTCCATAATAAGATCTACTTGTGAAGAATACTTTGGATGACGCCTTGCAGTTTCATAGATGAACTCCGTTGCAATTAAATTTTCAGCTTCAGTTAACTTCTCGCCGCGTTGACTTGGTTCTAATAGGTAAGCAGCAAGATGAACGGGTTTTAAACATATATTTTCTCGTTTTTCAAGAATTGAACACATTTTCTGGTTTTCAAACATAGTAATAGATAAATTTGATACTTTGTCACGTAATATAGACCTTATTTCAAAAAAGCAGATAAACTCTTTTGAGATTGTTGGCCCGTTAGCTTCAAAAATCGTATCCACTTAGACATTGGCTGGAACAAGTCATAAGTTGCTTCTATTTGCAACCAAAATTCGTTTTGAAGAAGAAGTCTTGTCTTACTGTATTTGATGAAAGAACATCAGAAATATCTGGGCCATCATCAACTGCTAAACTTTTTAATGAATGTTTAGTCTCCAAAAAGCTTTTTATACAAGAAACAAAGGAACCCCATCTTGTTTTCACCGGCAATTTTAAAGAGATGTATCGCCCCGTTTTGTTCAACTGGATTTGGCTTATAGGAAAAAAAAAAAAAAAAAAAACAATATTTCCAATGTTACCGATCTTGCGGTAATATTACGTAATATTACGGTAACATTACCTCGGTAATATTACCTTTACATCTCTAAAGACCCTTCAAGGTACTATCCAAAAAAGTGTTGTAAATTACTCACAACTGCTGTGACTCATAGCCCCTTTTTTTTCAACGCCCTGTATGATAAGAACTTTGGGTCAACAGTTTTTACATACCTTAACTATTAACTAAAAATTAAGTACTCTTCATTCATGTCGCTAATCCTAACCGTTTTCGTTCAATTTATTTACACTCCCCTAACTTCTCACGGGTTAAATATGAAAAAGCGGAATTTTAAAGGTCGAATATTTGATCGGAACAAAGATGTATATTTTATTGAAATTAGCTAAATACATGATGTAATTAAAATGTCGTTTTTTCGAAAATGTTAGGCTTAGCGACATGTCCCAAAGTTTTTATCATACAGGGCGTTGAAAAAAAAGGGGCTATGAGTCACAGCAGTTGTGAGTACTTTACAACACTTTTTTGGATAGTACCTTGAAGGGTCTTACCTGGTATACATCATATTAAAAAAAAATTGAAAAATACCTGGTGGTTCAATAATTATGTGCAAAAACTTGATTCCATTGGAGGTCGTTGGGAGTCCATGTCTCTGAAGAGGAGGCCTATTCGAAAAAAGTTTATATGAACTTTATTGAACTCTTTTCACTTGTTTTCTTCATATCCGGAAGATTTCCCACATTTTCCCGGACACCCTGTATATTGGTACATAACTATAGTCACGACTTATTCCAGAATTAATACCTATTATGAAAATAATTGTTCCATAGTTATAACTGGATTCCATCGAAAGGAGGGCTATTCGTCTGATCGGAGACCACGAACTGACGAAGAACCTCGACAGCCTAGAACATCGAAGACAGGTTGGGGATTTGACTGTCTTTTACAGATATTTTCATGGAAGGTGCTCGGCTGACCTTGCCCTCTTAATTCCGCCCAGAGCGACGATTAGCAGAAATACACAACGAACCACTGCCGCCCATCCATATGTGGTTAAGCTTAGTACTCCTCGAACTTCATTATTTAAGAATTCTTTCATCTGGAGTACTACATCCTTGTGCATGGAACGACCTTCCCGAGGTCGTTTTTCCCCATGAATATAACCTCCAACGATTCAAAACCAACGTGAATCGCTTTTTGCGCACATGCACCACTGCGAGAGTGCCCTAAAGGAGTTTTCCTATAGTGCTTGTGTTTGATCATAAAAAAAACTGATTTTATTTAAAATCGTCTTTATATGAATTTTAGACCCGAACGAGGCTAGCGTCACACTTCGGCTAGTACCTCTACCTCTTTTCTACCCTTATCATTTGAAAACCCTGAGGCTATTCGATACAGGGTGAACCAATACATAACGAGGGAAGTGATGTACAAAGCGGTGGTGGCACGTGGATCAAAATATAGAGGAAGAGCCAAGCAAAAATATTCTTAAACACACATCGACTATCAGTACGCGTCAATATAAATTACGCCACTTCCCCTACTTTCTCTGAATGCCCGCCACTGGTGCAAAGGTACTTGACGATTTCTCTTTCGGAAGACATCGATTATTTTCTTGATTTAAATTCGCTCGTGTAAACCAAGTCAATAAAATTAATTGTTCTAGGTTATGTTAGCAGCAATAATATAGACACGAGCAGGTACATACAAACCGCCACCCACATTCCTTTGAAACTATATTTATAATGTCACAAATAAAATACATGTAAACGGTTCGTTATTTGATACACTCACTGGATTTGTTTCCATTTGGAGCGGTAATGTAATTGATTGCCTTTAAACTAGTAAACTATGTTACATCTACAAAAAATCTAATAAATTTAGTAAAATTGTAATATTGTAAATTTTACAACGAATGTATGAACGTATGTGCATCGAACAACTAAAATTATTATAGTAAAAAATTTATTCTACGATTTCCTATAAAATATTGTATTAATTTCAATTTTCATTATTAATCCGTACGAAAATAATATTGTAGATACATATAGGGTGTTATGGAAATGGCGTATTATATTTAAATGGGAGACTCCTGGGGTGTCCTAGAGAAGCGCTACATATTTTTTTTTAAATCGAACGTTTAAAAAGTGGGATAATTCGCCCCTAAACCCACACACAACTCCTCGACACATTCATATATGAATATATTACATTGCCCAGCTGGGTAATCAACAGATGTTCAGGCACAATGCTGCCAAAAATGTTGCCAAAAGTGTAAAACTTTAGTTTCTTATAAAAATAAATAATTAGCTTACTTAGAAAGTAAATCCAGGACGCGATTAAGGAATCCAAGGCACAGACACGCTGTATTTTTAAATATTAGCCCGATTGTCCAAAATCAGCTGTTTAAAGAAGCCGGCCGATATCGATCGAGAGAACCAACGTGTTATTTATTTAAAAAATGTTTAGATGCTAAATACATTATTTCCCAGACAATAAGGGCGTATTTTTGTCTACACAGTAGCACTTTAAAATACTAATTCAGATTGAACGGTACTTAGATGTGTTGTGACGCGAAAACTAATGTGATTTTGTGATGTGAGTACTTGGTGTTTTTTATAAATTAAGTTGGTTTTAAATAAGTCCGAAAAGGTAAATAAATTTGCATTTTATTTTCTAAAGGGTAAGTGGCATTTATAAACTTTTAAGTTGTCCAGATCTGACGGGTGTCGTTCGAATTGAACAAATGAGCACATACCTGACCATTTATAAACTACGCGGCGGTTCGTTCGAGTCAGCTCAAGTTTATAAATCAGAGATTGTTTCCTAGCAAACTGAACTGAACGTAAAAGTTTATAATAATGTACCCTGAAAAATAAACAACTTGAAATCTGTCAAACAGTTATTGACTTTCTAAAGAGTTTGCCCTGAGGATATGACAACACTGTTCAAGATTCACTGCCACATGTTGCTGTGTTTACCTTCCGAACAGGGACACCACGTGGAAATTTTTGGTTTGACATAAGGTCATGTACAGGGCATATTAAATTAAAGCACCATTTTTGGATATTTTTCTTCAATTTGTTTTCATCTCAGAATT
Source organism: Barypeithes pellucidus (assembly GCA_963991005.1). Classification (NCBI taxonomy): domain Eukaryota; kingdom Metazoa; phylum Arthropoda; class Insecta; order Coleoptera; family Curculionidae; genus Barypeithes; species Barypeithes pellucidus. The sequence goes on along the minus strand of OZ022563.1, from coordinate 54,110,801 downwards.
GCCGGTTTAAATATAATACGTCATTTCCATAATACCCTGTATAATTAAAAAAAAAGTAGAATTGAAATTTTAATAACTTTAGTAAAAAAGTAATTGCTAAAATATATTGTAAATTTTACCACGAATGTACAGTGAAAATAATTTATTTATCTCCAGTAGTTAAATATTTTAAACATTCACTATTATAAAAATGGCCACGTTTAAATGAAATGTGTAATTCTCAAGAATAAGTGGCTTAAATCAGATGCAACGGATTCCGGGAATTTCGATTTTCATAACAAACAATAGGAGCACTTAACAGGGAACATAACACCGATCGATGAAGTCAAGCGACGTTGGGCAGCGTTAGTACTTTGATGGGTAGTCGCTTGGGAATACCACGTGTCAAAATTGTTACCAAGGATATTAGTAAATTGTACAGAAACTTTTCATATAATTCATTTATCAAATAATTTTGTTATTTCTACTAAAAATTAGATTAAAATTTAATTAAAAAGTTAATGGTTCTTAATAAACGTTATTCCAGTCCAGTTGGTTATTCTTACAGTTTTACTTTCCGTGCAGTATTGAATATACTTCATCCAGTTTATTCTGATGGAGTACAGTCTTCGTTTCCATTGTAACCTTTTCAGAGCTCCCGGTATTTATGAAAGGGCGGCCTGTGGCCATGCACTCTCTATCAACATCCCAAAAACAATAATTGCGCAATTATGCCAGCTTGTTCCGTCCCGTTCAGTCGCAACGTTTCGATGTTAATCGATAAAGTTGACAACAATTCCATCGGACATAATACGGCAATTAGCCAGCAGTGTTTCGTGTTGCGATTGTCGTCGATCTAAAAATATACCGAGTGTTATAAATGAGCGCGGAGGTGCAAGTCGGTGTTATTGTCTCGATTGTGGATGCCAAGAATGCGCGCCCAGACAGGAATAAATAGTGGGTGCACTGCATTTGTCGCACCACTTTGATTTACTGAAAATTGTCGCTTTATTCTATTTGACTGTTATTAGTTGAGTGCATTGACATTTTCTTACCTGGGCTGCTGGTAGGCGGGCTACAGCGTGTGGCCGGTCAGATAGCTAGATTTATAGCCGATTGATTTTTTCCCGTTAAATTACTTTAAATGAATGCACGGAAAAGGGAATATTGACGGACCTCAAAATAAGCGTACGGGTGCCTAATTGAAATCACTAATCTAACTTTTTGATTGAGTTGTAATATTTGGTACTAGAAGTAAAGAAAACTGATGTAAAAGAACAATGGATGGTTTAAATAGTGAATCTATTAGTGTGTTTATGATTTAAACACAAAAGATCGGATTTTATTCTCAAATAAATGTACCTACGTCAGAACTTGTTGACAGTCCTCAAAAAGTCGAAAAAATCTTAATTTCTTGCATAGCGTAAAGAGTCAGTCAACTGACTTTTGACCAATCACATCGGTAGTTTAGCTTCCGATTGTCGGCGTTTTCCGCCCTTGCGGATGTACCATTAAACTTTAATTGTATTTTTTTTTCTTCGTATAATTTTCGTTGACAGAAAGAGAAATTCGCTACAGTACGCACAGGGGATCTTTACCCTGACGTCATCGCTTACACGTCATAAAAATCGTATGAATCAAATCAAAATTACGTGGAAGAAAAGTTGTCAAAACAAAAACTAATTTCATAACATTTTAATTGACGTAAATAACGTTCCCATATACGGATTTTTAAAAATTTCTTTAAAACTCCGAATCAAAATTTTGAGTCGGTCTTACATAAAATAGATTGTTAGGAATATGTAGGTATAAATCTGATATTCTTGAATTTTTACTGGCAGTTATGTACCTACTTCTTATTTGACAAAATGATAAACTCGGTTTGAATGTGACATTTTGATTACACAGATTAAAAAGCTCCGCCCATTCATCCCCTACAGGAATCACCCCAAAAAGTCAAGAGTTTTTTTCATTAGAATTGAAGATAAATGGTAATTTATGTCGTAAAACATGAAAAAAAAAATCAATTTACGAAAAAATGCAAGCTAATAGGCATTGCCTTGGAAATTTAAATAAATTATTCTATTGAACTGTCATATTTGTATTTTTCGACCAATTTTTACCACATTTTGAGACGTGATTGTGAACTTAATTTGGCGATTTCAGATTTGATTTTGCCCGAAATACGTTCTGTGAACCTTCTAGTTTCGATACATATACAGAGCGTTTGGAAATTCGGGCGATTTTACTTATTTTTTTCGAAACTAAAAAGACGTGTTTTTACGTTTTTGGGATGGCAAAATAGCGGAGCGGAGACTTATCCACAATTTTTAGGGTTAGGAATACTTTATTACAATAAATAAATAACAATAAATATCAATATGTACTTACCACTAACACAAAAAAGCGATACCAAAACTCTGAAAAGAACTGTTTGCAGGAGTAAATGAAGTTTTAATGCACAAAAATGTATAAAAACGAAAAAATTGTGAATCAATTGTCACAATGACGTTTTTGCAATTTGTAGTACTGCGTAAGTCAAAATAATTATTTGGCAACTCTTCTTTATAATTATTTCTCTGTCTAACACGTTTAATTCCGGACGACGTATAATACAATTTTTATTCGCCTTTATGTCTGTACCAAACAAAGATGCAGAGATATGAAATATGTCGGGATATCTATTTGTTAGCGATGACGTCAGGGTAAAGATCCCCTGTGCGTACTTTACATAACTAAACAACATAAAGATAGTCTCGCTAAGGCATCTTCGTCGAACTCATCTGCGTTTGTCAAACTATTTAGGATCGAGTCGTCTGGGTCACGTCGGAATTCTGACATGTATCAGCACACAACAAAGTTGCACATGAATTATTGTTACATTCGGTAAGGTATGTAATGAGCAGTTAAAACGGTAATTTAATACCTGCAGCAATTAATAGGTAATGTTGCCAATTTTTTAAATAATTGGTTAAATATCGGACCCTAAACGAATTTCTTGAAAACCCTGTTTCTGAAAAAGTACTATAAATAAAAAATTTTAACGAATGGACGAAATAATATCTTCTCATATATTACGATTGTCCTATTGGCGACACTGTTGAAATTTTCATAATTACAAATCACATTTTACGTTATGAGTTTAGATTCTCAAGATAGATGTTACCCAACAATTATAACAACAAAATCAAATATTGCCCTTCTGCAAAAAAGTAATATGGTTCGTGTCCAAGAAATCCCAGAATAAACACAAAACCAATCTATTTGAAAAGTTAATAAAGCCATTGCATTTTACCGGGCACACACACATTGCGACACCTGAGAGCTATTTTGTCCGCCAATAAGGGGAGTTTTACCAACGTAACAACAGAAGGATTTCTAACATTAAGGCAGATTTCCATAATTATAATATCATATGTCTTTCGACCGTTTTAAAAGTGGGGTAATAAACACTCTTACTCACAGGTCAGTCCGCGCTACTGTACAACATTTCACCCAGAGCCAATGGCAATGTTGCCAAACTTAATGTAAAACTGAAATTCCATATAAAATTATGAAAATAAATTATTTTCTACCTATTTGTATTTATCTTTATATCTAAAGAGCGAGGAAATCCAGGCATAAACACAATCAGTTTTTTTTCTTTTTCTTGGGAACACTCCTAGAAACACTTTATGTACACACAGTAATAGTGAACCGATAGTTAGCTTTTGAAAATACAATAATACAGATTATACTACAGATTATTAGATTTTATTACACGCGACGAAATTTGACGTCCAGAAGAAACGCGTCAATAAAAACAAGATTCAAAGGTTATTTATGGACGGGCAAGATACACGCGTAAACCGAAAAAACAGAGCGGATTGCTGAGAGTGTGTTGGTGATCGACGAGACACAACGTATCCGGCCGCTGGTTGGTCTTCAACTAACAGCCCGCAAGCGTGCGGCGCTGTATGAAACTACTTCGCTCAGCCGATGTAAGGCGTCAAGAGGTCATTGACATTTGACCTAGTGACGTACGTGGCTATTATTATTCCATATGGTTTTTTTTCGGGTTGTTTAAAACATAGTTCATCGTAAATGTTCTTCAATTAATTGTACAAAAAGGTATTACAGAATGGAAAAGTGTTTAAATTATTTTATTTTGTCTAAAGAGTTTAAGGTGTACATATGACAACACCGGCCAGAATTCCTTGATTGCTTACATGTATCGCATTGCCACACAGGTATTTTTCTGGTTTGATGTCAGGTCACTTTTACCGCTGAATGATTTGAAAGCGCCATTTTTGGTTATTTTTTTTCAATTTCTTTTCATCTCAGGAATTGCCGATTTAAATATAATACGTCACTTCCATAACACCCTGTATTATAAAAAGATAAGAGATCTAAACACATCTCAAAAAGTGAAGTTTTGCAGATAAGACCCCTATATACTACTATTTAACCAAAACAATCAAGGCAGTAATATTCTTTAAAACAAAATCCACAATAGAAAATCGACTGACAAATGTCGACAATACATAATATCAAAGTTGAGGAAAATTTTTGGTTGTGTAGTATACAGGGTGTCCGGAAAAATGTGGGAAATATCCCAGATATGAAAAAAAAACAAGTGAAAAGGGTACTACAAGTTCATATAAACCTTTTTTGTATAGGCCTCCTCTTCGGAGATATGGGCTCCCAAAGACCTCTGGAATAAAGTTTTTTACACATAATTATTGAACCACCAGGTGTATTTAAATTTTCTTTTAATATGATGTATACTAGGTAAGCCCCTTCAAATTACTATCAAAGAAAGTATTGTGAAATACTCACAGCTGTGACACTCATTGCCCCTCTTTTTCAACGCCCTTTATGATAAGCACTTTGGTCAACTTGTTTTACATACTTTTAACTATTGACTAAAAATTAAATACTCTTTATTCATGTCGCTAATCCTAACCGTAAAAAAAAACACATTTTAATTACATCATGTATTTGGCGTATCTCAGTAAGAGCTCCTATTAAAAGTTGAACCTCAAAATTCCGCTTTTTCATATTTAACCCGTGAGAAGTTATAGGACTCAGTGTAAATAAAATTATGTTTTCTCGAAAACGGTTAGGATTAGAGACATGAATGAAGGGCTGTGGGTAATTCACAGACGGACACCCTGTATAATATTATTTTTCCTTAAGAAGTATTTCCTTCGCGTTGACCATTCTGTATCTCTGGCTTGGATGTCTAAATTCATTTAAGATATCTTACGAGAAAGGCTCCTGCTTGGTTCCCAAGAGCGCTGACCAATTGAAATATTATTTTTCTAATGCGTTCAAGCCGTTGCAGCACTTGTGGTGCAATTGAGTTCAATTTCCGGAAGATTGTGTTATTTTTTCACTAGAATCCGCCAGTGTAATTTCCCGTTATATTTTTTTAGTGCTAAAACTCTACCAATAAGTCGGCGTTGCACCTGTTCCCCACTGAATCACCACGTTCGATCTTCTCGACGGTCGTCGTTAATAATCTCCGAGCTAATCAAAGATTTCTAATTTCGGAACGCATCATGCCACATAATTCATAATAAGTTATACCTCCTGCACAAAAAAAACAGACCTCCACAACCGACAAATCTCTTAATATTTATAAATATACATTTCGCTTAATGGCAATGGCAAATTTCAATTCAACCGATTCTCTCGGGCTTTTGAAAGAAATTACGACAATTAGGTATAGATTTGTGTCAAAGGGAAAGAAATCAAACTCAATTTTAATTCACATAGCAGTTCTTTGTATCTTCATAAAATACTTTTAATTTTTTTTAAATTTCATAAAAAAATGTATTTAACCATCATTTTCTACTATTTCTCTATCGGAAAATACGGCTCATCCAGGAATTCATCCTGCAACAGGACTTCGCAGGCCGATTTACTGTCGTTCGGCGCTTGCCGGTGTTTATTTACCGCGGTCAGTGTTAATGATCGGGTCCTGCCGCAGCGGCAGGATTCGATTCGGACAGCAAGAGAGGGTCGCGACAGCAGGAACGGAGGGTGCTCGAATTGATAATTTATTTTGTTTAATAAAGCGACCTTTTAAAGCACTTACGGTATATTGTTTGTCTGACGCATTAAATGCATCTTTATATTATAAAATTATGCTTATCGAATGCTATACACGGAAAGAAAAACTTAGTTAAATTTACTATAAAAATAGTAAAACTAACCATAAATTATGACTGGAATAACTTTTGGTGAGAACTGCCATTAAATATAGCAAAACTTTAAGCTAAATTTTTAGTAAAAATGACAAAATACTTTGTATTTTGTATAAACTCTTTGTAAAATTATCTAAAATCTTTTGTAAAAATCGATGCGGCTCCTTAGTTGAAAAGTCTTTCCCCTAACAATTGAACAAATATTTATTTGATAATTTTATATTTCAAGAAACATTTTTTGCTTTCACCGTAAGAACTCTGAGGGGCGCCCCTCATAATTAGACGTACCGGAGATAAGAAAAATTAAAGAAACAGTGTCCCGATGTATCATCAGAATGAATAATTATTGTCCGATACAGCAGCAGGAACGCCAGAAGCATTTTAATGAGCTCCTAGATGAAATTCTCCCACAAAAGTTCCGCCCGAAAAATAACCAGCCAGGACGACGAATATCCTTTTTCTGTCCCGGCTTAGATTAAACAACAGAAATGTAAATTCCTGCTCGGTGGCCGGTCGTAATTAGTGACGTCCGATCTAATGAGTGGGCAGCACGGACTGGCTCGCAACAATTTGCATCTTCGTTGCTGCTGCTGCCGCTGCAAGATGGAAATTCTTCTGTAATTTCTATTTTAAAATTAACGAATGCAGTCGGACTAGGCGAACGTGGCATCAAAATATAATACCTACTAACACGGTATGAAATCCTTATGAAAATGCCTTTGTTGCTACTGTTGGCATGGGCGTAGGCAGGGTGGCAGTTGCCCCTACCATGTAATTTAGTATCTGCGTTTCTTACAACCACGCACGCGGCTCGTGAGTGAAAATATAGGGGACGAGCCAAATATCAAAATGAATTTTTTTTCTTATGGTTCAAATGAATTCATTTTGTCTATGAACTTTCACAATCAAATATTGTCCACGAACTAAATTCAATAGTACTATCGCACGAGTCAATATTATTCATTCATGCCAAAGACGGCATCTGCATTATAAAATTAAACTAACAGCAACAGAAGTATTCGTGAGGAGCACAATTCACATCTGCTTAAACTGTCTCATAGTCTCATGGACATCTAATACGTCATGGTTGCCATAGCAACCAACTATTTTAATAGGAATTTTCATACCATTGGTGAGAAGCTAACAAACGCGCATGGTATGCTCTTCAGCTATAGGTAACATTTTCTTGTTACATTTGCTACTACTACTACTCTGGGAGGAAATATGTCTTGGCATAGCCACGTTGTGGCAATCGCCAAGAGCTTCTCAGAAACTTGGTGTACTCTTCCGAACCAGAAAGTTGTACACACCTCAACAGCTTTTGACACTATACAAAGCCCAGATTCGACAATCACTAGAATACTGCTGTCATGTCTGGAGCTCTGCACCCACACATACTCTTCGGCTACTGGATTCCATCGAAGGGAGGGCTATTCGTCTGATCGGAGACCACGAGCTGACGAAGAACCTCGACAGCCTAGAACATCGAAGACAGGTTGGGGATTTGACTCTCTTTTACAGATATTTTCATGGAAAGTGCTCGGCTGACCTTGCGCTCTTAATTCCGCCCAGAGTGGCGAATAGCAGAAATACACAATTAACCACTGCCACCCATCCATATGTGGTTAAGCTTAGTACTCCTCGAACTTCATTATTTAAGAATTCTTTCATCTAGAGGACTTCATCCTTATGGAACGACCTTCCCGAGGTCGTTTTTCCCAACGAATATAACCTCCAACGATTCAAAACCAACGCGAATCGATTTTTGCGCACACGCACCACTCCCAGAGTGCCCTAAAGGATTTTTCCTATAGTGCTTGTGTTTGATCATAAAAAAAAAACTTAGATTATTGAGAACGAAATAAAAAAAAAATTATATTGAAGTTAATTTAATTTATTGAAAAAAAATAAATTGTTTGTTTTTTACTTTGTTATTTGTTTCTTTTGTGAGGAAGCCTACTTTCCCTGACGAGGCGCGACTGCAATAACAAATCATAATTTTTTTCTTTACATAAAAAATGCTTAAATATGTTTTCCTCTTATTCAGTTTGCCTTAACAATGTGCAAAAGTTTCTGCTTATGTACTGAACTTTTATTAAACTAGTGGAGCAAGCTATGAGTTTCTTTTTTTTTTCTCTCAATATTTTAAGTATTTGATTTGGGGCCCGGCATTATCGCACACAGGTCCGTGGCTGCTTTGTTACGCCACTGTTATAACCCCTTACGCGTCTGTGTCCCTCGACTTCACTCAACATTATTTTCATAATATTATATTTAATCTGTATAATATATCAATCTATTAATAATCCGATTTCTAAGCTACATCCTCGTTTAGTCATTCAAACTGTGGGTTTATGCCGTTCTCCGTTTCAATTGACTAACCCCGCCGCTTATCCATAGTCATTTCTTCAAAGAAGCCATTTTTACAATTTCCGTTCGTACAATCATGTAATTTTTATTGTTAATTTAACGATTCACCTAATGAGTTATAAGTTCAACGTATCGCCTTGGGCAGTAATCTGAGACCAGACTACGTCATTTTTCACGTGTGGACCCGCTCAGCCGTGGCTCTATGAGGGGTCATTACTTTAAATTTCTCCGCTTCGGTCTTTGGTAATGAAATAGATCAATTTTTAGATAGAAATAATAAATATTTATTGCTTGGTGTTTTTTACCGGTAAATAATCAACGATATCAGATGTAATATAAAAGAATAAATAGTTAAGACGTACACGCAGATGTATCACATCAGGACAATGCCCCCACTCACCAAGAAGTTGATAAATATTTTTTTTTTATTTCTTGTGTCCAAATTTTTTTAGTTGTTTGCCCTGTTGGTACTCAATAGGCTCGCATTCGTCAGAATAAATGACAACTTTTAATAAAAAAAATCCCAGAGAGATATTTTAAAGATAAAATAAAAAGGCAATTTTTTGAACATTAACCACTATGTATCTCTGCCTTAAAAAATGCCTGGGTTCAGTAAATCAGCTTTTTACAAAATATTTGTTGGGACACTAGCTCCTACAATACAATGTTTTTTTATTTAATTTATAATAATTTATTTTTAAAAACTCTTTAATACGACTGAATCTCTTCATCGCTTCGCATTTTTTAATAATCGTCTCCAAACTAAAATATTCCTTTAAAATACGCATTTTTTACATAAAAAACACTTATTAATTTATATCTTTTTTAACGTTCTAAAACCGAGTTCAAAACATAAAATTATTAGTATTAATTGATGTCATCACGTTATTTTTAATTTCCTGGTAATCTGAAAATAAACTAGGTATATTGATTTAACTTTAACTCACCTATCGATGTCGATGCTCCGGCTTGAATTACTTAAATTAAACTTTTCTGCCTTACAGCCCCCTTCACGCGACTCATGATACAATTCGTTGTAAGGGCAACCTACGCCCGACCGCGTTCTGTTTGTGACATCATACTACTACGTCATCCACTCGAGACGGTGTGAACTCAACAAGTGACAGATCAGTATAACGACATCTGATCATTTCAATTTGTAATCAAGAATACTGGGCCACTGACTGATTTGATAGAAACCATTTGGTACAAATAAAATATGGGCCAGTATTATACCTTGCAAGTAAGGTTCAAAGATGGAAACACAATTTAAGTAAAGTCGCTACGGTATATGAAGTCCGCTAAGCAATAAAACCTCTCGAACAGGGTAGTCGGTGGCTCTCAAACAGTAAATTATATTTTAGGTATTTTCTAAATAAAATAATTTATAGTAAATAGAACATACCATTCTGCACTTGAGCAAATTGTAAATTATTTCTCGTAAAATAGTGATTATTATATAGATTTAACTATACTGATCCCAAAATAACTAAATTCTAGGAACAAATTACCTGAGAACATCTTTAACTTATTGACGCAAAATGGGTTTTATTTGATAGATAAAAAAAAACAAAATAAAAATATTTATCGCGGCACAAAATTCCAAGATAATTTTGTTTTGGGATCGCTGATTTTGCACGGCTGACTACAGTGAGCCAGTGGAATGTTCGGTACGATCAAGTATAGCGAAGGTATTGTTAACTTAACCGTCTTACTGTTTAACAACCTTTAATGATTTAATCCGATATCGGACTTCATAAAACGAACCGACTTTATATCCTCACACTTCCAGAATAAGGTGAGCAATACCCATTTTTTTGCCCAGCGGGACATCTAAAGAATGTTGATAGTGCCATTGCATGAAAGTTATGTTCTCTATGTTTGAACTATAATTGAACCCGTATTTAACTGTCTCATTTGTTTAGTTATATTGTTGTTATTGGTATATATGGTTACTGCATAGTTTTGTCAACAAATATTGCAAAGATATTAAATATAATTTAACTTTGGTTAGACGTGCGTAAGTTTTATTCTGCATGAAGTGACAGAAATTATCGTTACCCATGTTATAAACTTTCTACATAGGTATTGCTATTTTCTTAATTGTTATAAGGAACATACAGTAACCAAGAATAAATTCTCAATTTAAAGAAAGCGGCATTAATTTTGTTAATTATTAGTAACTCACCTATAGACTCTACATTCTTACTTCTTGATTAGTTGTAATTAAACTGTTAATAAGTGCACTAGTGCTTTCCAAACCAAAAAGATTACTACACTAACAGTTCACTATTCCGCAGGTTCGTAAGAAAAGGATTTCCTCTTAAAAAAAGTGAATAATTTCTACCGAAAACCGTGGCGACGTCATCGACTGCGGGCATTGTTTCGAGCGAGTCGACAGGTGTCAGTCCCCCATATCTTAATTACACACACCGACCGACCGACCGAATGCGCTCGCCGTGTCAGTTGTTTAAAATTGTGTAATTAAAGCCTAATTTATTAATTTATTCTGATATTGTTTCTCTTCAAGCGTAAAAATTTACTGATAACCGCCTCAGATAATGACACTCTAATACTACACACGGGTTAGTCAGTCGGGGAAAATATGGCTTACATGGTCTTTTTAATTGGTATTCTTTTGTTATTCTAAATTGCGTGTATTTGAGTAATATGCTCCTAATACGGTTCGAAAATAGATATGGGAAGCATACAGGGTGATGTAAATTCATATGGTAGTTGAAAACTCGCCATTGGCATTCACCAAACAACAATACCATACGAAATTCTACTGCTTTGTACACGTCAATGTGACGTGTGATTACGAAAATAAACACAACAAAAAAGAGACGTGAATTCTATCTGTAGAATCCCCATCTCTTTTATCTTCTGTCTGTTCCTGTTTTCATTCTAACAGTTGATCGATTTGATATGTCTTGGTAACAGGAAACGACAAAGAAAAATTATACTAATTTTCAGATTCCCGAAAATCGTTTACCACCTAGCTAAGAATGTGAATTGTTGTTGTGTTGTTGATATTTTCACTTTCCACTTTAGGACAACCAAGTTTACTTACGCTTTATCCGACAATTCTAAGGGCCGATATTTGAATGTTACCTTAAGTTAGACCTGAGCTAAGGTACCTTTAACGTTAAGGTAAATCTTAAAAAAAATATATGTTTTGAATTAAGTTGATGATCAATTGACGCGTTAAGTTTAAGATTATCACGCCCGTAATATATATATTCCTTTAGATGAGAGTTGAAGAGAACTTTAATATGTGATCAAACTTGTGTTAAGGATGACTTATATAATTCTGTACCTTAAGGTTACATTAAAATATCGGCCCTAAGATTCTATTATAACAAAGTTGGTAAGATCACCTAAATGTCTGTTAGGGCTGCTTTTATTTGTGATGGATAAAAAACTGAAAAATTATAAATACATCGAAAACACACCATCCTTGGAAGTTTCCATTCTAATGGAATTAAGTTATCCATTTGGAGATGAGATTCTCTGTGATTGGAGATTATTTAATAGCGACTATAAATAAAAAAAAACGAATCCTCGTAATAAATTTTAGAGCAATTTAATCAAAAAGTGTGCTCGGCATGAGATATTTTCAAATAATTTGTCTGAAGCACGACTGTCAGAAATTTGACTGTTTTGCTACAATTCCTACAACGTTGCCAGTTCCGCTACCATTACGATTTAGTAGTCTCGCAAGTAACCTTATCAACATCTTACAAAATTATCGATAAATATCATTGCCTGGCACTTTCCTTGCTAATATACAGGGCGGGTGTTCCTTTATGACATGCGAATATTTCAGAATTTCAGAAAAGTTCATAATAATGTTCGCAACGGATGAAATTGTAAGTATATACTTTAAATATATATTTTCAATTTTGGTATGTATACTAACATAAAACGACATATTTTAGTTAAAAAAGTTATTTTCTATTGATCCACCAGCCACAGACATTTTTCATTGTATATATTTTTCTGAATAGTAAATATTGCATGTACACAAGCATCGTATACCACCTATTAAATTATATGGAAGAATATTTATCATTATTATAAAAAAATCCGTAAATTGCCGGTATTTTAAAGACATCTCGGCAACGTTTAAGATTGTGACTGCCACGATGCTAGATCTCCAAGTCGGCTCCCGAGCCGGCGGCGATTTTCCATTTTCCATTATCATGCATTACTTAAACTCAATCTAAACACATAAATAATCGAGCGCGCAGCGACAAATCCTGCTCAGGATATAATTGCAGTTTTTCCGCCGCTGCAGGAATTGGCAGGATAGCAGACGGGAAATAAAAGAAATGCTCGCGCTTCTATTAATTTTAAAATTGGTCGTGTCGGGGAAAAATTTCCTATTTTCGTTCCTAAAACTGGGATTTTTGTGTTCTAGAATTGGGAAGGATTTTTTTTATCGCTTCAATGCAAAACACGGAAAATCTATTTCTGGAGACGAACGTCGGGTTTATCCCGATTTCCACTTATGCGGTCAACACAATGAAACATCACCTGAAGTCTGTAACAATTTAAATTTTAAAATGGGCTTTATAGCTGCTTTATAGTTGAACTTGAAAATTACCTTACCCCTTCAATAGTTCCGCAGATACTAAAAAAAAAAAAATTAACCAAAATAGATGACCATATTGATTTGACTATTTTTTCCACAAACAATAATTCAATTTAACAAACAAAACAGTGAAAAACAACAAAGAATTTTATTTAACAATAACGAGAAATATGACAGTTGTTAATCCGGTAGTGTCAAACGATAATAATATATAATATTAAGAGAGGATTTCTATTTGTATTGGAATTCGATCAGAGAATAAAATATCAACTATATTTAAAAACAACTTTGCTATTTTAAAACCTTCATCTACAGGTTTTGTGATTTGATTTTTTTCGGTAGTCTGGTGTCATTAATTGTTTCCTGTATATTATTGTTGGTGATAATTATCATTTATATTTTTAAAATATATATAATGTAGGTGATATCATAGCGGACGTAGAAACCTAGAAAATTCTTTCTCATTTTTCATTTGTGAACTTGAAAATGTCAAAGTTACAAAATTTACAATTAATCAAAATCTGTATGGTTGAGAACCGCAGACAGCGAACGGATGCAATTATTTAATTAAGAGTTTTCCGTTGCGTTATCTTTCACAGTGATTTTTTTAGGAAATCAAGTAAGCCAACAGCTCACACACAACACACATATACTCAAGAAACAACAGCGAGTTTCAATTGTTCACACTTTTCGTGCGATCTGAGGACTTGACTCTATTTTCAACAAGGGAACTTTTCCGAGGATACTCTTCTCTGTTTCTAGTCTGGATATCTCCTTTTCCTTCCGAGGATGCCCTGACTACTTTTTAAATCTTTGTTTGCTATCTCTTGTTCCAATTTAGTTAGTATTTTGATTATAGACCAGGAAAAACTGGTACCGACATATTCAAATTCAAAGTTTTGTTACATATTTGTAACGCCTGACATTGCACATTTTTAGCTGAATCTATTTTAGTTTTGAAAAGATATTCGCAATAATAATCGCATATTATGTATCGCAATATTTTAAGATAATATGTTGTTTTATAACCTGAGCTTTCAATTCGAAAGATGAGAATAAAAAGTATAATCTTCATCATCACTAACTTTTAGGTTCTCTTCATTTAGAAACAAGATTTTCTTCTCTCGCCGACTGAAAATCATCCTCTTGTTTTTTCAAGTGCTAAGGCACGAATCTATCCTTTATAAAATTTTTCCATAATACAGGGTCTTTCGTAGGCATTGTCCTGAACTTTTTACGATAATGTGTCCGAAAACGCTTGCATAGAGATCCGAGATACAGGCGTTGAAAATAAAAAAAATATATACCTATTATTTTTTTAAATACATTTTGCTAGGTCCTTAACCTTTTGAAGAACCAAAGAATCTACAACAGAGAAGGCCTCTTACATTTTTGAATAAAGCTCACCGATGGTTAGAAAAAATCAAAACGAGAGATTTAAAGAGTGCTATGGCCACTGCCATGATTTTAAAATAAGATTTTCTAGTGCTATTTATTATTTATCAATTATCAGTATTTATCAATTATACCTATAGTATACGGCAGACGTGGCACAGTCTTACCATATTGAGGTAAGAATTACTATTTTTTCCACAAACAATACTTAAATTTAACACACAAAAACTGAAAGACATCAAGAATTGTATGAAAGATGGCCGTTCCAAATATGTTCGGAACGCTGGAAAGCGACGTAATGTCTTTGTCTAATTAACAGAAAACAACAAAGAAAAATTATACTTATTTTGAGAGCTCGCCGATTATTTTTCTGGAAAGTTGTTTACAACTTACCTAAGAATGTGAAACACTGTGAACAACCAAAGCCGTATCCGCCTTGATTTAAGATACTTGAGATAAACTATAGTAGTTACTTAAATCTATAACATATAATTACAAGTACAAATAATTCCCGGACTAAAATTAAATTATTCGAATCCGAATATTTACACCTGAACTTTACCTACAAACACAAAGAATAAAACAGAAAACGAAAAATACGTGCAAGAATAGAAGAAACACGTGCTTATAAGAACACTCCTCGGGTCGTTTGGCACCTACGGAACAGGGTCTCCAATTAAAAATGGCGCACTTGGAAAACTAAAGAGGTCTTACACGAGATATTGTGTCATGCATGGCTATTAGTGATGTGTTCTAGCGAATAAATAGGAAGAAGAGTGATATAGGAAGAAAATGAGGGGCAGAAATAAATATATTAAACAAAAACGGGACATAATGAGGTTCCTGCTATAGTTTATAAATTTGAAGTATCTACACTCAGCACTCTGATATTAAGGGTCCATTACCTACATTTCTTGACTATCGATTTTTAAACATATGCAATTAGTCCACCTAAGGAGCTACTTATTAACAGGGTGTCCATTTTTGGGTGATTTTACGGGGTATCTCCGTTATTAATAAAGGTAGAAGAATGCGGTTTTCGCAGCACTGTGCTACTTTTTTGTCAAACAGAAGATGCCGTAATCAGAACTTTTCTAGGCCGCTTTGTTTTTGATATACGGGATGTTTTTGAGAATTGTGCATTTTGGGACACCCCCCATATCTCGGTTACCCCGTAACGTATCAAAAAGAAGTAAAGTGTTCTTTTGTAGTTTTTTACGTAGAATCCAGTGACGTACCCAGATTTTTTCTACATTCAATAGTTTTCAAGGAAAATAAACAAATTTGCTTTTTTAAATGGGCCACTCTATATATTTTTTAATAATATAATTTAGTTTGTAACAAGCTCCTCAAAAAACACTTTATTTTTAGTCTTAGTATTAGGCCCGAAATGTACGTTTTTCAAAAATATACCAACTGGTGTGATTAAATATTAGACACAAAGATTGAAAATTTATTGAACTCCCTCATAAATATTGCTCAAATTGTTCTCCATTATGCCTTAGACATGTTTCACACATGGTGCTTATTCGCCTTAATGAATTAAA
The DNA here is from genome assembly GCA_963991005.1 of Barypeithes pellucidus. Classification (NCBI taxonomy): domain Eukaryota; kingdom Metazoa; phylum Arthropoda; class Insecta; order Coleoptera; family Curculionidae; genus Barypeithes; species Barypeithes pellucidus. The sequence continues at coordinate 54,094,722 of OZ022563.1, read as the reverse complement.
AATAATAAAAGGCCGCGTTTGTAACTCCCTAAAAGCGCTGTCAATGGCAATTCTTAAATCGGCCATTGTTTGGTACTGAATGGAATAAATTTTATTTTGAAGGTATCCCCATAAGAAGAAATCTAAAACCGACAAGTCGGGTGACCTTGGTGGCTCTTACAGGTTCATTAGTTCCAATCCAGCGACCTGGGAAGCTATTATCTAGGTAGGCCCTTACAAGTTATTGAGATCAGCTAAGGGCACATCTTCTATTATTTCTGGCACAACGTTTTCCAGAATTTCCAAATATTTATTTGCATTAAGGCTTCCTTCAAATATATTATAAACTATTTTGCTATTCAGTATAAAGCATGAAACGCTAACGCCAAATCTGCCTTGCCGTTCGATTGGAAACATTACATGCTGATTTTCCTGAGACCAAAACCTCGTATTCTGTCGATTAAACATACCAGCACTGGTAAAATGAGCCTCATCAGACCATATAACGATTTTTTCAAAATTGTTTTCCCTGTTCAGATTGTGTAAATACCAATTGCAAAACTGTAAGTTTTTATTGCTTAAAATTGTGTTCTTTTAGGATTGTTTGCACTCTTGATTTAATTATTCCGACCGAACCTTCAACTTTTCTGCAAGAACTTGAATTTCTTTCAATTGAAGCTAACACATTTATTTCATCAGTCTCGGGATTATCCGTGTTGTATATTTTAGGTTTAGAAAATGAACCGTGTTCAATTAAATTTGATTTTATTCTTGAAAAATTCGTTTATCCGGTTGTCGTCTTTCGGAATATCTACAAGTAATTAAGAAAATTTATAAACTTCATAGAATTACTACATAAGGGCTTATATTTACCTATTCAAATACACTTCTAATGCGTTTACATGCTCCGCCATAATTAGGACAAACTGATTTTTCACTATTAATTAGAAAATTTAAAACAACCCTGACAGAATTAGACGATGTTATTATTATGACACATGGGACTCTGTTCTTTTGTTTGTTTTTAATATACGTCATGGCCTACTAAAAAAAAATGCTAATGGAAAACGTATAGTTCGGGCCTATTACTAAGACTAAAAATAAAGTGTTATATATTTTTGAGAAGCTTGTTACAAACTAATTTATATTATTAAAAAATATATAGGGTGACCCATTTAAAAAAAGCAAATTTGTGTATTTTCCTTGAAAACTATTGAAGGTAGGACAAATCTGAGTACGTCATTGGATTCTACGAAAAAAAACTACAAAAAGTACATTTTATTTCCTTTTGATACGTTACGGGGTTACCGAGATATGGGAGGGGGGGTGTCCCAAAATACACAATTCTCAAAAACATCCCGTATATCAAAAACAAGGCGGCCTAGAAAAATTCTGATTACGGCAACTTCTGTTTGACAAAAAAGTAGCACATAGCTACGAAAACCGCATCCTTCTATCTTTACTAATAACTGAGATACCCCGTAAAACTACCCAAAAATGGACACCCCGTACATTGAACAATCTGGATAGCATTTTACAGTGTCTGCTGACCCATGAGCACGAGATTTACTATTATTATTATTATGTAGATATGAAAAGTGTAGTCCCGGTTGTTTTACTACCCATTACTTCAACAATTATTTGTACAACCCGAAGACAGTGCCATATTTGACTATTATCTTCCAGGTAGTTCCACAGATTACCTGATTGGATCTAATTATTCCCAATTTCCAATAAACAAAATCAATCGCACCAATAGGCGTCGCCGATCGGCGATTTTACGGTATGTATTGGAAAATGATCGGCCAATCGGTTCGATGAACGGCTGCTGCGTCGGGACGGTGCCTGCGCGATATATCGGACGCCCTGCGTCGTCGTTATATAGAGAAAATCGAACGAACGGATCTGGATGAGAAAAAATGCCCAACTGCAGAAGCTGGAGTATATAAACGTGGAGATATATAGCGGCTGGAAAATCGAAGATTCCTACCGGGGCTGGATGGAAAATCTGACGAGGATTCGATTGCCATTCAATTTTTACATAAGCAGCCTCCTTGCAAACCGTATCAGACGTTTGTGACGTTATAATTTAAAGAAAATTATATTTTATAAAATATTTCAATAAGAACCATCCCAAAACTATTATTACATAAATAATTTTAGTTTATAATAGGACTCATCAAAGGCTATACACATTGGCGTAACTAGAATGAATTTCTAGGGGGGGCCTGGCCCCTAGTCTAGTAGGATTTTAATGGCAAGTGTCACTATGACGTATGTATGGCTTCGAACTTCGGAAACACTGGGGTGGGCACCAGAGCAATCTGGGGTGGGCACGGCCCACCTGGCCCCCCCTCTAGTTACGCCTATGGCTATACAGCAGCAAAGCGCGACCTCAAAAGTAGAGTACGATGCGAATAAAATCAAGGAAATAGTTGCCAATAGTCCAAAAATATAGCATAAAATATTATGAATAATTTGGCACCGGTCGGACTTTATAAATTGTAATAAAGAGATTAAATTGTTGTAAATATTGTTCCGTATTTATAGATAAATAAATTTAGAGGGCGATGAGTAAGACATGTTAAATTTGGATTATTTACGATGCAATTGTCATAATTTACATTTTAGCAAGTTAATAAATAAAATTAATGTAAAATATATCGAAACAGCATTTTTACTAGGTGCACGGTGATTGCATTCTACATAAATTTTGACGAAAAAAGCGGACAAATTCGGGGTGCCGTTTCATGTTCAGACAGTAGCGTATCCAGGCGTGAACATGGGAGGGGGGAGAAACGTTGCTTAAAATTTAATATACCTAATACAAGATGAAACATGAATGGAGTACGGGTATATAGGTATAAAAATCATATTTTCTAATGAAAGCGGCCTGTATCCCTCAATTGCTTCTTGTAGTGGCTGCTCGGGTTTGTTGTTCATTCCAAGATGCTCTTGGCGGTTATTATGTACGAAAAAATTACTATTTAAAGCATCTTGGGTATAAAATATGTATATTATTTGAATTTTATTAATTTAAATATACTACTGACTTAATTGAGTGAAAAACTAAAATATATTGAAGTTTAATTCTTCACAGCAGCAGCAAGATTCGCCTAACTTAATTGAGTGAAAATTTTAAGGTTAAATCAATAAGAAGGCCTATAAGAAAAAAGTTTACATGAACTTATAGTACTCTTTTCACTTGTTTTCTTCATATCCGGGAGATTTCCTACATTTTCCCGAACACCCTATATAGTTAGTAATGGACATTGGAGGTAATATCAAAACATGAAAAAATTATGAAAATATTTATTGATGGGCCATAGCGAATAGTACAACATGCTTATCACGCGAGTTGGACTCGGTCTAGACTCCGTTTAACTAACTCTCAGTTGTCACCATAAACATAATGTTACATGGCCAAATCGGTCCAGAAAAGAATAAAAGAAAAGCGCAGCCCGGCGTAAAAATAGCGGAGACTCTGGCAGAGCAGGTTATAGAGTTAGAGTATACATATAAAATCGATAGAGTCGACGAACGACGACCGATGCGACGGGAGGCAGCAAAAAAGACGGCCCATCGGGAGTGAAGGAGGATCGGGACTAGGGAATAGAAACAGGAGCAATAAGCTCATAAATTTGAATAGCGTAGATATTTATATTAAAGAGGAAAATACGTTTTGGCAATTACATGTATTCTATATGTTTCATGTTATAGAAATTATTCAGTAGTTCCTTTTTCCTATAGGAGCACACCCTTTGGACAAGTAAAAGTAATGACTGGGAGAGAGATGACGATTAATTGGAGTAAGTATCTATACATATACAGGGTAACCCATCGAAAACAGTCCAGCAAGGTTTACGGCTGTTTGCGTGAACATTAAAATAACAACCCGGACCCGTAAACTTGTGTTTTCAGGGGACACGTTTCACTATTAATTTCATCCCTGTAAACACAAGTTTACAGGTCCGAGGTTTTTTTTAATTTTCACGTACACAGCCGTAAACCTTGCTGGACGTTTTCATTGGGCCACCCTGTATATATTTTATGAAGAAAAGTTCATATACCTCTGCAAACATGTCCTCTGATATGTCTTCCAAAAAAATTGTACTGCACTAACATTTTTCCATATGAATATTTTTTTCTGATTAGCCTAGTCAATTCTATATGAATACGAAGGATTTTAAATCAAGGAGGATACAGTTTTAGTTCACACTATTGGAAGAATAAACAATTCACATCCTTAGGTAGGTTGTACCTAAACAACTTTACAGAAAAACAATCGGGAAGCCCTGAAAATTAGTATAATTTTTGTTTGTCGTTTTCTGTTAATTAGACAAGGACATTACGTCGCGTTCGAGCGTTCGGAACGTACTTTTTATAAAGTCCTTATTGAAATGGCCGTCTTTCATACATGCTTTCACGTTTGACACTACCGAATTAACAACTGTCATATTAGTCGTTATTGTCATTTGTTGTTTTTCAGTTCTTGTGTTAAGTTTAAGTATTGTTTGTGGAAAAATAGTAGTTCTTAACTCAATATGGTAAGACTGTGCCATAAACCGAATAAAAATATAAACTTTTGGGTCACGTCCGTCGATTGTTTGTTTTCCATAACCAAGTAGTATCAAACAGGGCACATGTTAGAATGAAAACAGAAACAGCCAGAAGATAAACAGAGATAGGGATTCTACAGATATAACTGTTTTATCGCATATATCTTTACTTGAGTGAGCTAACCTCAAAATTAATGTTTGTATTGATTTATCCAAACTACATGGAGGGGCATCTTGCCCTCCCTTCCGTTTGGTAGATATGCCCATATAGAAGGTATCTATGATATGTCATTGTGCCATCCACGTAAGTACATAAGAAGTTGTTTTGAATTGAAAGAGACAAGTGTACAGAAACGAATTATTTAATAGCTGGTGTGGAGGCAGTCGCCAATAAAGTGCTAGGTAATAATGCTACAGCTCGTGCCTACAACGTGCCATTCGATTGGATTGCACTGATCAAGTGTTTACATTGTGAACGTTGGTTTCATGAAACACCTTTGTGGAACAGTTGTCGTAAAAAGAACTGATTTTGGAATATTAATACCTACATTCGTCAGAATAAATAGGCCATCACTTTCACCCAACCATGGAGCTGGTGATGGCAAAGTTAATTTTAATTTCACTGGACAACAAATTTTTGGTTATTGGTTGTATCTTGTATCAAAATGCATTTTTCTTGTTAATTTTGGAAAGCTGAATACAAAAAATTGCAATGAAATTAAAAACTTAGTTGCAGTTTTCAGATAAGAGTTTTTTTAATCTTTTTTAACAAAATAATAAAAACTAGATAATTTTACAATTTTAGAGTCACTAAATGCGCTATAATGTGGCTATTCTTTTGTGAATTGTTTCTGGAGCATCTCTAACAAGAGTCCAACAGTAGTCGGCAAACATGGAAGCATTCCAGTTTCCCTGGTACCCGTTCTCCATTATTGATATATCCTGATGGAAGCGTTCGCCGTGCTGATCACTTACAGCTCCGCAATTATCGGGAAAAAAATCCAGGCCCATTTCCTACAAATGGATCTTTAGAGACATATTGCAACCCATATTTGATACGACGACAGCATATTTTCAGCAAAAGTAACGTAATTCTCAGCTTTTTTATTTCCCAAGAAATTATTAGTGACCACGAAGCGAAAGTCATTAAAAGCGTTTTTTTCAATATCTGCTAGAGTGCTGTCAAAGTGTTCGTCTTTCAGAATATTTCGAGTCTGTGACCCAATAAAAATACCCTCTTTAATTTTTGCTTCACTTAGCCTCGGAAATTTCTGGCATAGGTACTGAAATGCTGGCCCATCTCTAGTCAGTGCCTTAACAAAGTTTTTCATTGGACCCAATTTTATATGCAAATCTTTTTGGAGTCTACCAATGGCATATGTTGTACATTCTCTTGCCCTGGCTCTAATGATTGTCGAACGGGTCAGTATTGTCTATTGTAATGAAGTGACCTTGCCCGACTGTCCCATTCACACAAAAAACAGCAAAACTTGGTGTAGCCTAGCTTGCAACCCAAGTAAATAACCTTTAAGTCGCCACATATCTGCCATTGGTGCTCCTCATATTTTATGGTTGTCAATAGGAACTTCATATTGTTGTATGATTCTTTCATGCAAACTGCATATCCGACAGGAGTAGACGGAAGAATATAGCCAATATACTATAGTACTGTAGTACTGCCTTTAAACTCAATGTTGAACTGTCTATAAACAATCTACATTCCATTGGCTTGTAGTTTATATTTAAAGCCGCCAATGTTATTACAGAAAACCAAGCTATTTTCCATGTAAAAAATGGTGCTAGGCCTTTATGGCGTTTACGAAAAACACTTACAGAGACATCGTCTTCTAATAGATTCCACTGCTGCAATCTTAATCCTAGTAGACAATATCCCTATTTAGGTAAATGTAATTAAAACTCATTACATCTCTCTCTTATATTTTGTGAATAGATTTTTATTATACAGAAACTGTCCAGTACAAGGCAGACATGAAAGTGAATTTACATGGGTCTAAATTGCTATCGCTCTTATTTTCAGCAATAGGGAGTTAGGACTTGGCATATGGGGGATCAACCCTGGGGACCCACCATGCGGTGTTGTCGTGGTAAATTTCCTTAACTTGGTGAAAATGTAGATTTGGCAATGTAAGATCCATATATTGTTATTACAATACAAATATACCACGTGCATTCTGGCGGTTACAGTGTTAAAGGGGCGCATGATGTCACGTATCTCTTAAACGTGAACTAATATTAAAAAAGTTTATTTTCGGTTTTAGCACACCTAAAATAGTATGAGTTAGTAGATGTTATTTTAGATACATATTAGTTGTTGTCCAGTGTTATTTTGCAACAAAAAAAAAATTTTATGTTAATTTTTAATAAGCTATAAAACTAAAAATAGTAAACTATTATTTACTTCAAGTAATAAACTTTTAAAGCTAGGTGAAGTTAACAAAAAAATGGGGTACTGATGTCCCGTTTTACCCTAATTTCTAGCATTCCTCTATGCTAAATGTACCATTCTCCTGTGATGGAAAATTCCTCTTATGATATAACTGGCATATCCGACAAACATTACATTTTGTGAAAACCAAGAATAATATATTTTGTATTTACCGGCACCAGAATGAACTGCACATTTTAATTTCTGTTGATAATGTGGCATGGAGAATATTTGTAACTTCCGGTATACAATTCTTCGTATTTGGAACATTTTCTTCGATTTCTCCAATAACCCAAATAGGACTAGTAGCTTGTTGTGGCTACTTCTAAGTCTTGGTGGGACACCCACTTCGTATTTTTTCTAAGATTTAAAACTATTTATAAATGTGACATTTGCCGGTAAGGATTTAGACTAAAAAACAGTTTTTGAAAAATTGAATGTAAAGATTCCAGTATACAAATTATACTTTTTTTTAAACTTCCCTACTAACAAACATTCCATTTTTAACAATATATTCAATCGCGCATCTCTCGAAACTTAAAAAATCCCGTTTGATTGGCTCTCTATCGACTCTATAGCCGTAAAATCGAAAACCCATCAACCAATCAGGGCCGATATCGACTCTATATACCGACGCTATGTGTCGACGCTGCCGACGCCGTCGAGTGGGAGGCATCTTTGTGATGCCGTTCGATCGGCCGGCGGGGCGGATATCGTAAAAAAGTCCATCGGGGGCACCTCGTCCCCCCGTGGCCCCGCTGACCTTTGACCCCGCTCTTCGCGCACTCAAATAGACTGGCGTCTGCGTCATGACGGTCACAATTTAATGCGTTGCCAAGTTGTGTTAAGAATACCGCACGTGAGAGTGTTGAGAAGTTAATAAAATTCGTCACGTCATATTCTCCAACTAATAGAATTCCAGCATGGATCTAGTGCTGTATATTTATTTGAAATTAATTTTTATGACGCTCATGAAAAAAGCGATAACCTGTTCCAATATTTATTTTACATTAACTACTATTTAATTATAAATAACAATATTTATAAATTTTGGCAAAAAAATAACAGCTTTGGAGGAACCGGAAAGACATTGACTGATCCGATTACGCTAACGTAAAAGCAGCGGAGCTGGCAGCGTAGCGCGGCTCGAAGCATGACAGTAAAATTTGTGGCGGTCATGCTTTAGTAGGTAATCTCAAATAGACGGCATCGTTCGATTTTTGCGGTGGACGACGGCGGCGCGGGGCGAGGGACGCCGCCGCGACGCTCAGGCGACGCCCAGACTGCGATCGGAGGATGCGGGAAGCTGGGGCACGCGGCGCTACGGAGATGATGTCCATAAATCGGCACGGCTGGAGTTTTATGAGCTTCGGGATGGATGGGATGAAGAAGAGCGGTGCGTGCCGACTTAATAGGAACGTTTATGTAAAGGATTATAAGAGATATGCGGAACGCGCGAATATTTTAAACCATTCGATGTGTAAACCGTTTAAACCGAAGAACTTGTAGCCAGAATTTTGCGTTCAAACAATACCTGAAGATACCAGGTACCTACTAGGTGTATATCGATTTTTCAAAAGCAAAAATCTCCGACACCACAAAAGAATTTCTAATTTAACAACAAACCCGAACAAACCCGAAAATTTTGTTTGAAGGCATTTCCATATAAACTGAGCTCAAAGATTGGATGAAAACGTTTGCGATAACTGTCTAATATAAGGATGCAAATTCAATATAATATGGCTTTTTATTGCAAGTCCTGCGCGTTACTGTTGAATTTGTAAACAAATCCGCATTGACAATACCTACTTCAAATTAACACGTGGTTGTCAAGAGCGTGAAGCCATTGGGTCTGGTTTTAGGGCTATTTACCCCAATTTCTATCTAAACTGTCGATTTAACTAACAGTGATGTAGTGTTCCTGTAGGACAACCAAGAAGTCACCTATTTAGGTATACCCAACACGTCCCCCCCAAAAAAATAAAACATAAAAATACAAATTACATATTGTTTTTCAACTTACTTCCTACCGAACACCAAGAGACGGCAGGTTGCAGGTGAAGCGCAAACTTTGATGCTGTGTCCCCGACGTTGTGCGTAAGGTTGTGAATCTCATTCAGGAATTCAGGATTTTAGCAAGTGCGATCGTTCCTGTAACGTTCATTCTCGTGTACGTTTTGCATTTTTTAAATTTAATAAAAATTAATTCCGTCCAAAGTTTAATAGGGCAGCCATTCTATAGTCGATCTCATAGCGATAAATCCGGATTTAACGTTGACGGAGCCCTGGGGCACTACTAATGTGGGGGCCCATGCAAGGGCAGTGAAATATTATTTTTAACATTAAAGGGTACAAATGAAAACAAACAAGGTTGCGTATCGTGTCTAAGAAATAGTAAGGAATTTTTGAATATTGGTCTTTATGTGGGCCTGAAACCGAAACATTGGGTGACCGAATTTTAACAAGATAGTGGAATCTGTGTCTAGCAGAAAACCAACTTTTAACAGGACTGTTAGTAATCCGGCAATTTATAATAAACTATATGGATTGGTAGTTTAAAAAAAGCACAGCTTCGTTTCCCGTGATTGTTATTTGGAAAAGAAGCTTCGTGAACAAAAATAGGTGTGAGCAGTATTTAAAAAATTCTACTCAGTACCGGTTTTCTATGATTTCTAAGGCCCAAACCGTAACTGCTATAAACGCATTGATGGCAAAGTGAATTTGTAGAATTGCATATGGAACATCATAAGTTATGTGGCGTAGCCAGCATCTAGCGGGGCAAGAGGGACGCAGGAGATTATAAAAAAATAACGGAATTATGATTTCTATCAGAGACGTATTCGCATGTCAATATTTGAATACTGTTTCATTGTTATTTAATGCATCCATAGTAAGCAAAACCGATTATTTATTGTTGATATATTATTCGCTGCATGATCGAATTCCAATAAGTACTTTTACTTAATATTTAGCCTTGATCGGACTGTAAAGGAGCCGTCGACGTCAAAAAATAATATTGAAAATAAATAATTTAAAAGAGAATTTGTATATGAACTATGACTAACGACTGCGTATCATTGACATAGTAACACGCTCTTTGATTAGCGCTGGCCGTATGTGGACCGTGGTTTCCACAAAAATATATTTCAATGGCAAGAAACGTCCAATTCCGACCGACCGTCTTCAGTACAATACGCCTCGTAAAAAATCCGTTACTACCGAAAAGGCCCTCGTACATGTAACCAATGTAACACAATAAATATTTCGAGCAGCGAGGCCTTCACTTATGTACTCGAAACCATTCTCCGATATTTCCGATCAGTGTTCGGATCAGGTATATAACCTCTCCGTATATACTCCCGATTGGTTCTATAGGTAGTCATCTATAGCAATAGAACGGCATATATCGATTCTGCGCCGCCGACCGACCAATCACGAGCATGATCGGTGATCGGTTCGGGATCGAGGGGAACAGGGGGGGAGGTGGGGGCGGGACGAACGACCGTTTGCCGTTCGATTGATTTTTACGGCGCTTGAGAGCCAGTCCGATGAGCGAGGGGGGCGCGGGGCTGGCTAGGGAGGGGGGGGGGACATGAGTCAAGGTCGACTAAGGAGATGTGTGTGGGTTATTGGGTACGTCGGGAGAAAACAGAATGCCGAGGGAGATAAAAATAAAGTTGCTCAAAAAAAATATGTTTCGCTATCATATTTTATGAACAAAGCACAGGAGAATCCTGATAATGATAACGGAAGAGTTCAGCTTTCTGGTTGAAGCAACAAGAAAGTTTTATAAAGGAACAAGAGGCAAAGCCTGTACATTTATTTTTAAAAAATATTAGATATCAATGTAAAATAAATAGGAGCATTTGACCTCTCCCCCTGTCTCTCCCTCTCTGTGAGGATGACCACTACAATATCGAAAATTTTTGTCACGTCTAAAGCTTTTCCGGCTAATGAAGGAGTAATATTTTTTACATTTAAAATTAAAAAGTTACAATTTTGGCCCTGTCAATTTCCATAGGTATTCGCCACAGTGTTCCTCCGATAAAACTGTTTTTTCCAATCAAATTATTGATTTTTCATAAAGAAATTATTTGTCCGAAAAATCTATTGGGATTTAGTGGATTTATTGAATGATGCTAAAATAAATTATTACTTCTTCATACATTATTTGACTGGACCAAGCATGATCTGCAAGATTTTCAGCCGATCAATAAGCCAAGTGAGAAAACCTAAACAACACACGTTTGTCGCAAGGGCTGAGGAGGAGGGCCAGGGGGGGTGCGCGGCGGGAGACGAAGAAAATGCGAAAGTGGAATGACGGAAGACGCGACAGATACATTTTACGGACAGGAGCAGCGAAAAGTTTAAAGAGGTCATCGAGGAGTAATGGGCGAAAGGTATAACTTGTCTATGTTTGTTATTTTGTATTTCCTCTTTCCTTTACTTGCCTAATGAGGAAAATAGCCACATACCTAAGTATAAAAAATTATATATTTCGCTAATGGTTTTTAATTTAATACAATCAATTATATCAGATATTTTTTTTAAAAATATATTTATCTCTTCCAAGCAATATATTTTTTTGGCTCCTTTCCGCACGCCGCGCCGTGTACACATTCTTGAATCCTTAATTTCCGGCTGGCGGTCAAAAGCAACGTTTTGAGTAACTTTTCCCTCAAGGAATAATGTATTGTGGCCGCACACAATACGGCGGCAAAGAGTTAAACTTAATTTACCTAAGCGGTCAAAGTGAGTTGCCCCTGCCCAAGGGCCATACCTTCCTAAATTGCGTATGAATCGAACAAGCGTGCTCCACTCAGGGGCGGGTTGTACCTTCACATGTGATATCTTCGGAATACGTACTCACCAAGTTTTAAGCAAAAAAAAAAGGCCTTGTCCTCTTATCACCTCCTATGTGTTTTGGGTACGAATAGGCCGCACAATATTCGGGGATCGATAGAACCTTTAAAATGATCTAAGTATTATCGCAATACTCCTCTGTCTATTTAAATTTCTTCACCAAGATGGCGCCCATGCCCAAATTTTGCAGTTAGAACTGCCATTTTTCCGTCAAAAAGTAGTTTACCTTTCCCTATACTGCCCTGCTATGACTAGTTCCTAACTGTTTAAGAGTAGTTTTGAGAAATATGTGTAATTTTTTTATTATCTTGTTGGGGGGGGGGGGGGGGGGGGGGGTTACATTAGGTATAACACCGTTGACCCTTACTACAATAATTCAACTACCTAATTATACTCCATTGTTATACCTAAAAATCGTGAAATCGCAATAAATGGGTGCAGGGTCGGCTTGAACAAATAGCTATCTACTACATATTGATTTATTTTTACTTTGAATTAAATACTTAAAATGGTATAATAATTAAGGATGCAGGTAAATAATGTAAATTTTATAGCATTTTATGGTCAGACGGCTAATTTTATGGTAGTCAAAAGATTAATGGTATACTTATTGTAAACAATGGCAAAGTTCAATTTGTATGATAATGATTAAATATCAAATGGCGACTAGTATATTAAGAAATATACATATATATACCTATTGAATATATTATTATAAAATAGATTGAATAGGGTATGTTCGCTTCAAAGCGCGCCACTGTTCGAATTTCTGCCAAAACAATTGAATTATTAATGGCGGCCGGTCAACCGGGTACCTATACGGGCGGAATATAATAGAAAACAAACTTAATTACCGGCCGCTTAAGACCGGGTCCAGTCGGCCCTGCCCGACACGGCCTACTCATGTTGAATTAACAATTAAATATTGCGAAACATTCAATTTATGAATTATTTCCACTGTTTTCCAGTATACAGCTTCGCTCTTATTTGCTTAACGAGAGTTTTGGCACGAAGAAATTCGGTTCCACCCGGGGTTTCGGCACTTTTAAAAATTACGAACAAATCCGCAAACAACTTTCCAAAGACTTTTTCTTCTCAACTAAGCGAAAAAAAAGATTATTTTAGTAGGCTCTTAATTAGATTGGGTATCTCCGTAATTATTGTTAGTGCTATCAAAAAAGTAATGTAAGAGATACGGGGGAAAATCAAAAATTTGACAATTTCAAATTTTACCCTATATTTTCTTAGTTGAGATACAGAAAAATATTTTATACAGAAGCTTTTTATATTGATTGTTGAATAATCTGCCGTTTTCAGAATAAGTATACGGGGTCAGGTAAAAATGTTATCGGACCTAACCTCATTTTTTTACATGGAACACCCTGTATATTTTAATCTAAAAAGATACTATTTTAAATTATCATTTCAAATATATAACACACCATAGATGATATTGGTTTCCTAGGCGATTTATTTAAACTTTATTACTTTGAATTGAAATAAAAGAAACAGATTAAGGTAAAAAATAACGGGAATTATCGCAAATGTTCAGAATATGTCCTGAAATGGTTACCGTCTTTCCGGATAGCGATCAAAATATACATTTTGCGCCATTTCTTCGTTTTTCCACTTTCAATATGAACTGATATCATATCAAATTTTTCAAAATGTTGATAGGTCGCAAATGAACATGTAAAAGTGATATTAGCTTTTGTTTCATAGTCTACTGTGGTTTAAAGTAATAAAGTTTAATAAATCGCCTAGGAAACCAATATCATCCATGGCGTGTTATATATTTGAAAGGAGAAATTAAAATAATATCTTTTTAGATTATAATATACAGGGTGTTCCATTTTAAAAAATTAGGTTAGGTCCGATAACTTTTTTACCTGACCCCGTATACTTATTCTGAAAACGGCAGGTTATTCAACAATCAATATAAAGAAACTTCTGCATAATACATTTTTCTGTATCTCCTTTAACTAAGAAAATATGGGGTAATTTTGAAATAAGTAGTCAATTTTTTTGATTTTCCCCCGTATCTCTTAAGCGAGCGAAAAATTTCAAATTTTGATTTTACCATCTTAAGTTTGACCCAAAAAGAGCACATGACGCCTACATTACTTTTTTGATAGCACGAACAATAACGGAGATACCCTATAAAAGTATCGAAAATGGTACATTATTATTTTGGTACGGATTATTATTAATCAAAAAATTGTATTTTGTTTAACAAGCATGAAATGATAGTCATTTCGTTTGACGATGTAAAAATAAATATCAATAGTCAAATCTGTATTATTAACGGCTTCACGAAAATGAATATCGATCAGCTGAAGACTCTCGTCTCTTTCTAACCTGCCAAGAAGCGGCATATTTTTTAACTGAATTGTTGCATCTTACATGGCTTTGAACGCTAATCTGGGATCCTCATCTTCAGGGGAATGTATTATATACTTTTCTCTCCACCAAATGGAAAAGGTTGTATCAGGAGCCTGATGTCGTTTCCGAGATATTGGCATTTTAGCATTGATAGCGTTTTAAAAATTGATCAGCACCTTTGCAGAAAGTCCTCATTGTTTTCTCTTCACTTTAAACCGATTTTAAATTTTAACTTAATTACAGTAAAATACTGAAAAGCCAATTTGCATAAGTTTACTAAAACTGACCGCTTGTTTGGTCCGGTGGCCGCTGAATAGATTTTAAGGTAAAGGCCTGTGTTTTACTGGTGGAGAGTAAATAACAGTCAGGGCCTAATGTTTACTCAATTGCCTTATTCGGTTTATTTTAGGTTTCTCTCCTTTTTTAATAAAAAACCCTCTCTTATTTACTTTCGCTTTTAAGCATTGCTTTTTTTCGTGTCCCGTTCCAGATCGTTTATGCAAAATCAATTTCTCATCGTTTATTATAATTTCTAAACCAAGAAACTGTTAGTTTTAAGGTAACGATGGAAATTTGTAAGCGATTTAACTTTCGTCGTGATGCCAGCTCGCTAGCAAGATTTTAAAAGTTTGGAGGTGGGTCACTTAAGAAATGAACCGTGCGATTCACGACGAAAGAACGAGGCTCCCCTGTCTGTGACCTGATGACACGTAAATAATATTTAGTAAACCATCTTATATGAATAGTTGTAAAGTTCAACAAAATATTGTAAAATTCACTAAACTCTCTTTTGTAAAATTTATTAAATTCTTCACATCTTCGCAGACAGCATGAAGTATCACGCCTTAACAAAGACCTGGAAGAAATTTTGGCTTGGGGTGACAGTAACCAAGTCGAATTTAACGCTAAAAAACACAGGCAGAAGTCTTCTCTAAAAAGGTTAACATTACAGAACTGGATATAGTCATGGACGGAGACGCAATCCCACTGGCTTCATCTATTAATTTGTTGGGCGTCAATCTGGGAGGAAATATGTCTTGGCATAACCACGTTGTGGCAATCGCCAAGATAGCTTCTCAGAAGCTTGGTGTACTCTTCCGAACCAGAAAGTTGTACACACCTCAACAACTTTTGACACTATACAAAGCCCAGATTCGACTAGATTTTTTTTTAACTAGAGTACTGCTCTCATCTCTGGAGTTCTGTACCCAAACATATACTTCGGCTGCTGGATTCCATCGAAAAGAGGGTCATTCGTCTGATTGGAGACCACGAGCTGACGAAGAACCTCGACAGTCTAGAACATCGAAGACAGGTTGGGGATTTGACTTTTTTACAGATGTTTTCATGGAAAGTGCTCGGCTGACCTTGCCCTCTTAATTCCGCCCGGAGCGGCGAATAGCAGAAATACACGACGAACCACTGCCGCCCATCCATATGTGGTTAAGCTTAGTACTCCTCGATCTTCATTATTTAAGAATTCTTTCATCTGAAGGACTTCATCCTTATGGAATGACCTTCCCGAGGTCGTTTTTCCCAACGAATATAACCTCCAACGATTCAAAACCAACGTGAATCGCTTTTTGCGCACACGCACCACTCCCAGAGTGCCCTAAAGGATTTTTCCTATAGTGCTTGTGGTTGATCATAAAAAAACTTGATTTTACTAAATTTAGTAGAAATTCTAACTATATTTTTTTTAGAAATTATGTGTATCTGCGATATTATTTTGGTACAGATTAATAATGAATTTTGTAATTAATACAATATTTTAACGGAAATCGCACAACAAAATCTTACTATAATAACTCTACTATAGTGTTTGTTCTGCGCACATAGATTTTACTAAATTTCTTAGAAATCCTACTATAGTTTTTTTTGTAAATTATGTTTACAATATTATTTTGGTACGGATTACTAATAAAAAATGGAATTAATACTACATTTTATAGGAAATTTTACAATAAAAGTTGTACTATACTAATTTCATTGTAAATAGTTTTAAAGTGTTCCCAGCAGGGTTAATGCCTAATCCAAATACAAAATTTCGTTACTTCAAGTCAAGTAGTTTTGACGTTTCCGGCATACAGACATATAGAGCGACACATCTATATCTACGGATACATCTATATCACGCGAGGTTGATTTGCACTTTCCCGCTTTTGATTTATTATTTATATGATACGGCAAAAAGGTCAGTCGAGTGTTCCAAGTAGTTATCTTGCAGGACCTTTAGCAGAGGGCCCTTAAGGATCCTGCAGCGCTTCCTCAAAGTATAAATCATTGACTAGTGTTAACTTTTACTGTAGCACTGTCTGACGGCGACGATAGAAAGAGAGCGAACTAATTGGAACCCTTAAGGCTGTTTGATTATGATAAATGTTTTGAAAAAGTCTTGTTAAAACTGCAATACATACTTTGTTTTATAAGAGAAGCATTTTGCTGAACACCTCTATCTTTTCGAATCAAGCAGAAACCAACAAATAATTTCTTTCTGATGGAATAGGTCGTTTTAGAACAGGTGCCTAGGTGGTACAAATACGTTCAAGTTAAAGGAGTTTAGTTGAAAAAAAATATTTTAAGAAATCGTTTGTTTCAACGCAATTTGATAGAAATACGTATTTTCCCTGTATAGTGCTGCAGAGCTTCCTTTATCGCATTTAATTAATTCATCCGAAATCCGGACCAAGCAATTTTAACCGGGATAACCGCCTGAAGGAATGAACCAATACGGCTTGTATCTATCTCGAGTATAGCGATATATCTCAGGTTTTTTCTTCGTTCGGGAGTAACCGAAACATATATAGCGGTTAAGAGAGGCAGCCTGCAGGACTTATGAGCAGTTTCGCAGGATTATCGATTGCCGGCTTTGTTTCTTAAGGAGAGCGGCAGCAGCAGGACGGATCGGGAGCTGGTGGAGCGTCTTGGTGAGCTGATCTATTGCACTGCAGCGACGGTCGCTGGTTTATGGGATTTATAGGTACTGCATTAGGTTATTTGTGAGAAATTAGTATAGGGCTTTTAAATTAGTGTTAGCTTCAGTGGCGTGTCGAAGGAGGGGTCAGGCCCCTTAAGGACCGTGAACTACCCGTCTCTCCCACAAAGTTAAAAGCACGGTCGGATAAAAATCTAAAATAAATGATAAAAAGATTAAGAATTTTGAGTGATATTTTATATACACGGAAAGAAACACTTAAATTTACTATAAAAATAGTAAAACCATAATTTATGGTTCTACAGGGTGTAACTAAATAAGTGTAAAACATTTAAGGGGGTGATTCCTCATCGAAAAAAAGATAGGATCTTTTATATAAAGAAACTTCATTGGAGCATCCCTTGTTAAGATACAGCCCCTTAAAGGGGGTACATAAAATGTGTTTAACAATTTTTTTCACGAGCACTAAAAAAGTTACAATATTGAAATTAACCTGACATTTTCTACTACCAAAAAGACACTTAGCCAGTAATTTATTTGGTTTACCCCATGGTTGTAAGGGGTGGAAAACGCAACCCCTAAAATTTATTTCCAATGTAAGTTTTTGTCTTATTATTTGTTTACCATCTAAAAATTTATTTCCGATAGCCTGTTTCATTCTAAACAAAAAATGTCTCTTGAATTTTTTGCCCAAAATAAACCAGTTCGCAGCAAAAAATTATTTTACGAACAAGATACATATCGCCATAAAACGAAAATACGGAACTAATTTATCCAGTAGGCCGCTATTAGCGATAGTGACAATTAAATTGGTCTGAAGGTAGACATATTGAACATTTACTATGATTTCTAGATGTTGTATGTTTTGTTATTAATAAATTAGTTATGTTTATTTATAAATTTTATGTACCCCCTTTAAGGGGCTGTATCTTAACAAGGGATGTTCCAATGAAGTTTCTTTATATGAAAGATCCTATCTTTTTTTCGATGAGGAATTACCCCCTTAAATGTTTTACACTTATTTAGTTACACCCTGTATTATGTGACTGGAATAACTTTTATTAAGAACTCCCATTTAATTATAGCAAAATGTTAACCTACATTTTTAGTAAAAATTACAAAAATATTATTGTAAAATTTACTAAAATCTTTTGGAAAATTTACTAACACCTTCTGTAATATTTTAAATTTACTAAAACCTATTGTAAAATTGACTAAAATAGTCATCAGTGAAATGTACCATACAATTTAAAATATTTAACTATTAGATTATAAAGAAATTATTTTCACTATACATTCAACATTCGTTGTAAAATTTACAATATATTTTAGTTATTAGGTACTTGTACTAAATTTATTAGAAATTCTCACGATACTTTTTTAGAAATTATGTGTATCCTAATATATTAATTTGGTACGGATGAATATTGAAAATTGTAATTAATACAATATTTTAAAGGAAATCGTACACCAAATTTTTTACTATAATAATTTTACTATATTGTTTGTTCCGTGAAATCCTAACCATATTTTTTTATAAACTATATTTACAATATTATTTTGGTACGGATTACTCATAAAACTATAAAATATAGGAAATTTTACAACGAGATCTTTAGTATCATAAATTTTATACTCTTTTTTCCTGTAGAGATTTACAGTTGTCGCTTAATATTTTTGTTAAAATAGAGAAATGAAAGGACTGATTTCGTGAACAAAAGTGGAACATTTTCTTACACCTTTAGTTTCAAACGAAAAAGAACGAAAAAAGTAAAACTCACAGAGTGGCACCTTGTTTAAGAGAACCCTATTGAAACTAATAAATATCCTAATCATCAGCGGTCAAGACCAAAAAGGCAACGGAGTTGAAAATCTTACTTATTTAAATAATTTTAAATTGGAATGAAAATTTTTAGTAAAATTATTATAAAAAAAATGTTTCGGAAAATGTTGCACATTACTTGACACATGCGGGTGAGCCCTCGATTTAGTCGATACAGGATGGACGACATAAAATTACTTCCCATTAAATAAATAAATAAAACGAAAATATTAAAAAATTTTTAGGTTCATCGGTCGAAAACAAAACCATTTAACGGAAATAGAATAATTCGTCCAATTTTAATAATTCGCTGGCCGAAGTGAATTCAGGGCAGAGCCATCAAAACAGTAACAATAAATAAATAGTTTAATGATGGAACGTGCTAATAAATGGTTGCCGTGATGAGTCACATCGTTTTCTGAAATTGGAATAATTTACAATTTGTTAGTGTTAACGATAATTTGTTGTGTCTCGTTTGTCGTACTCTAATCAGACAAGTCGAGGAATAATTTAAATATTACACCTTGGCTTGAATGACTTTAAAACTGTATGACTTTTAAGAGGAAATCTCTTCATATTATGAATGACTTTTCCTGGGCCAGTAGACCAGAGTATTTTTTGAATATGTTTTTGTGATCAGACGAATGATGGCTATTCTTTCGATGGAATCCAGTAGCCGTGGTAGACTATGGTTGGGTGTAGAGCTCCAGACATGAGAGCAGTACTCTAGTGATGGTCGAATCTGGACTTTGTAGAGCATCGAAGTTGTTGAGGTGTAAACACCTTTTTGGTCCGGAAAAGTACACCAAGTTTCTGCGAAGATTGACGCCTAGTAAAGTAAATGAATAGATGCAGCTAGTGGAATTACTGGAATTGCGTGAACCCTAAATACTTTCTTCATTTAAAGAACCAATGTTTATTTTAACAGTTTAGAACTGACTAATAAATATATGTAGTTTAAAATTGACGAGAATGAATATTTGACTCAATGATTTTAAAATCATTAGAGCGTTATTTCCAAGGCAGTTAGTTTAACTAAATTAAAGATATTTAATCAAGAGCAAATAAGTAGTTCGATGAACAAATGAAATTTAAGAAATTTTAAATGTTGTCTTAATATCGAAATAAATGTTTTTTTAATTTAATAATAATGTGGACGTTAACATTCTTGGAACTATCGACCTAATCTCTTTTTTTCCTGTGTAATCAACATGCAACATTTGGTCCTTCGACAGACCGATGGAAATAAGACACGAATCAATACTTTTCTTCTTGCGAGAAAAGTGAGTCCATAAAACATAAGTAGTATACCGGGTGATGCATCGTTGAGTTGAACATAGGAAATCCCATGTCATTTGTGAAGTGGCTGGATATTGGCTCCCCTGTACATTTTAAAGAAAAACTGCATTATAACTTCTTGAAGGGGCCGACATAGTAAACCTATCTGTCGAGTTTGAATATATTTTAGTGATCCAATCCTAAGCTACTCAAATAAACGTTTTGTCAAAACTGACGAATGTCTCATAGTTCAGGTAATACAGCAAACACCAGAAAATCATTTCTATTTTTTTTTTATGATCAAACACAAGCACTATAGGAAAATCCCTTAGGGCACTCTGGAAGTGGTGCGTGTGCGCAAAGAGCGATTCACGTGGGTTTTGAATCGTTGGAGGTTATATTTGTTCCAGCAAATTGATAGATGAAGCCAGTGGGATTGCGTGTCAGTCCATGACTATATTCGGTTCAGTAATGTTAACCTTTTTAGAGAAAACTGCTGCCTGGCTTTTTTAGCGTTAAATTCGACTTGGTTACTGTCACCCCAAGCCAAAATTTCTTCCAGGTCTTTGTTGAGGCGTGATATTTAATGCTGTCTGCGAAGATGTGCGTCGGCAGCCGATGTTTGTGCATTCAAAGAGGAAGATCAGATAAGTGTGCTATCGTCAGCAAAATAAAATATCGGATTTTTCGTTTCCACTAGAAGGTCGATAATGTAGAGTAAGAAGAGAGTGGGAGACAATATGGACCCTTGAGGAACACCGGCATTGATGGTGAAGGTGTCTGAGAGAAATCCGTCAATTGCCACTTGCAGAGAGCGGTCCTTAAGAAAGTTAGACAACCATGCACAGAATCGACTGGACATACCATAGGATCGCAGTGTACTCAGAAGTCCCTCATGCCAAACACGATCAAAGGCTTTAGAAATATCCAGTGCAACAGGCCGAGACTCCCCATGATGTTCGATTGCGTTGTTCCAAAGATCTCCAGTTGATCTGGACTTCCGAAACCCATATTGATGATCGCTGATAATGTTAAAGCCTTCCAGGTACTTTAGAAGATGTTGATTAATAGCTCTCTCCATTACTTTTGATATAAGTGGAAGCAATGCAACTGGTCGATAGTTGTTAGGCAGCGTTCTCTTACCTTTCTTTGGTATAGGCTGGACTCGCGCCGTCTTGAAGCTATTGCCAAAAATTGACGTAAAGAATGAATAAAAATATTGTCCATTGACACTAATTTTCGTTTAGTCAATGTTAAAAATTAATTTGCTGGTGTTTGCTGTATTACCTGACCTATGAGAGCTTCGTGGTTTCGCCATCACGTGTAATCGAATAGCTTAAGTTTTAATGCAGTTTTTCTATAAAACGTACAGCCAATATTCAGCCACCTCAAAAATTGCATGAGATTTCTTATGTTAAACTTAATCAATCGTTATAAGTATAAATTCACATTAAGGTAGTATTACTCTTACACTAAAATTACGTTTTATTAAAAACCAGGTGTGCTTATGCTCGCTTGGTCACATAGCAATAAAGAGTGACGCAAATTACAACTTATAAACAAAAATTAATTATTACTTTCAACCAATTTGACTAAATTTAACAAAAAGTCCATGTATTAACATAAGAAACGATTACAAAATAATAATAAGCGTTATTGCTTGTCACTAAGCAATTATAAAACTTGCTACCGAGTTATTAAAATATTAAAATAAACACAGAAGAATAAAGGTGACAAAATTTACGACGAAATATTTTACATTATATTTTATGGAGATGAAGCGTCGAAAAACTAAACGAGCTTGACCAATAATAAATTCAGCAATTAACATTTTTAACGGGGCCGTAAATTTTGTCATCTAATGACAAACAGAAGCTGACGGGAGTTTTTAATGTATGCACGCTATTAAATAACGTCATATTGGAGACTTCTTACGAACCTGCTAACTGATTTTTTAACCACAACATACTAGACATGGAAACTGCACATTGTAATAATATTCGCGTGTAGATGCATGTATCTGCATCGCTTTGGTAAATGTACGTAACCCCAAGTGTGATTTAGTGTAATTATGCTGTTTTGTGCTTTCGATAACATTTTTCCTCATGGTGTGTATTATATTCTGCTAAAACAAATTTTTTTATAAGGTAAATAAAATTCTCTTAAACGAGACCAAGTTTGTTGAAATCGGTTAACCCAAACGGGAGTAACCGTAGTTTATTTTAAAAATCAATTGAATTCTACCCACCACTTTATTTTACTAGATTGGAAGATTTGTGTAAGACAAAAGATATTAGGAAATATAGAAGGATTAAAAAACAGCTATTTTTGATATCTCGAAGAAAATCTCAATTTTTAACCTTGGTCACGACTAGGGAATTCAATCCCGCACCCAAACTTTAATCCCGCAAACATGCGGGATTGAGCCCATCGATCCCGCGGATTCGCGGGATTTGCGGGATAGCAAACAATGTACTGCAGTATTTTTGGTCGACGCGTCGGGGATTCCCCGCCCTGGTATTGAAAATACGTTAAACAGAACAGTTTTCCTGCGTACGTGCGAAAGTAAGAGCGTTATTCAACTAGTATCTAGTGACATTTATTAAGTGGTTGAATTTAAACAGCAATCACAACAATGTGATTGTTAGTGTAGTTTACAAAGACAATGAAGGTTCAAGTTTAGTTTGGAATTATTTTTTAAAGTCTGAAAATGGTCTTACAGCTAAATGTAAGTTATGCCCTGCAGAATCATGTGAAAACTGAAGGAGTTCGACATTCTCCTTGAACGAGATATTATCGCAGCAACGACAGATGGTGCTGCAGTCATGAAGAAATTGGGCAGACTGTTATGAGCACATCATCAGCTGTGCTACACAGTTAAAAATTTGCCTGGTGTATACTGATGTACCTTAACGGTGTACGCAATTTAAACCAAATGGTGTTAAATTTAACACCGCATCTATTGGTTGAAGGTAAAATCGGAATTTACCACCATGCGGTGTCAAAATTTTCAATTCACAGTCAAAAGAAATTTGATTTCACCCCGTTCTAGAAGCAGTTTAGCGTCTTGCGCCCCCCCTCCAACCTGTTGTTTAAACTTGTCTAATGCTAATCCCGTGTCCGTTTATGTTTATCGTTGAATTTGAATGGTGAGTTTCCGCGTCGGGCATCGATAAAAAATTAAAAATGGAGTTATTTATCAAAGTTGAATATAACAATGTACAAAAATACATGTCAGTCACAAAAGACACAACATACAGTGAATTTTTTAATGAAGGTGAGTTGATATAATTTATGTAATATTTTTGAAGGCCAGGTTTTGTTATTATTGTTTTTAAAAATGGAGTCTGCAACATCCTTTAAAATATTAGGTATAATTTTTTTTCTTCGTTAATTTAACTGTTAAGTACCTACGTATATCGCCTATATTTTTTTTGGCATTTTACCGACTAAGCCACAGGACATGTTTTTTATTCGAAAAAAGGAATTTTATACTATTTTTCCGGTGTTAATTATACTCTGTTTGAAGTGTAAAAGGAAAGCACTAAAATTGAACTTTTTGTAATATTTCGTGGCGTTGCTCGGTTAGATTAGATGGCTATACCTAGGTACTTAATATTGATGATTGTGATAATTTGCTAAATATCCTATTCAACAATATAGGGTAAGTTTATAGGTACGCAGATTCCTAATTGATAATTGTATTTCTTAATTTGAAATTTCGTTTATTTAATGGTCACCAGGATTGAATCTAATTTACTGCACACATTACTGAATGTGTAAGTACAACTTAAGTACCTAATAGGTATGACTATTTTTAACATATAAATAACTATTAGGACATCGAGCTTTAGCAGTTTGTGACTTTAACTGATGATTGACCAATTTTTCAGTTTTTTTTTTCATTTGTAGCTCTAAAAAAATTCATTGAAGAACCTGATAATATTGATTGTTTTAAACTGTCAGATATTGGAGGCTGTCTGATCTAAAAAGAGCAATTTTTTAAAAGAATACTGGATACTCGAACCAATTTCTTGGAGGAAGAACCTCTAATAGGTAAGTGTGTTTTTAAAATGTAATAAATCTTCTTCTGATTACTTTCCTGTACACTATTGTTGTGCCGATGACTATACAGGACATTTCCGAAATGCTTTACGAAACTTAAGAAGTTGATTTTTTGTGAAAAAATAAATTTAGTACCTAGTCATATAACAAATTTTTGAAATACTTAAAAGAGTTTCAAAACAAAAAAAAACTTTCATTTTTTATTTGGCCTTTAAGTACCTACAGATTTTTAATATTTGTTTTAGGAATGTTTCTTCGATCCAGATAACCGAGGAGGATATATTTCCTGGCGATTAAGAACTGTAAATAGAAAGGGAAGAAATACGAAAGTAAAGAAAAAGACTATGACGAACCAGCAGAGAATAAAGAGAGAAGTGTAAGCCCAGAAGCGCTTGCAGATTTGGATACCCATGCAGATGTACTTCATTTAAAAAATGCATTACCAAATGATCCAGTAATTAAAGAAAAATTTAAAAACACCTTTAGTGTAAGAAGGAACCTACCTGAGGATAAGAATATTTTAAATATATTTCAACGATTTTTGGATACACCTGGCCTGGTTAGTATTTTTAGTCTATAATATGTCCTAAGAGTCCAATATAAATATACATGTTTTTAAAAGTTATATGGTTTAACTTAATTTATTATTAAAATTATAAATTAATTTTATTGTATTAAATGTACAGACTCTTTCTGAATATTCCAAGTTGAAAAGAACATCCGGTGTTTTTGTACGAATAACTTTCTTTTTCGACTTACTATTTAATGTATCACAACTTGTCAGTAAACTTAAATTCCTGAGACGATAACATTTATAGACTCTATTTTAATACATTTTGGAATATGTAATTCTTTATTATATTTATATAATATAAATGTAAATTAAAATTGTAAATTATAGTGTTTTTCTATTTTCGAAATAAACTATGTCAGACTTAACAGTTGTTTTTTATAAATCTAAGATTAGTACCATTGGGGTGGGTTGCTTATTAGGAAAAAAGTTTGAGGTTCAGAAAAATAAAATGCGGAAAAATCGAATTTGTAAGCATTTTATTTTATTAATTTAATGAAAAAAAACTAGTAGTTATAAACTATCAACTTTTTTTATTTTATAAGCGTAAAATATTTTTCAAAAATAAAATATACACCCTTTTATAATCACATTTAAATCGATTTAGTTGTAGAATTACTTTTTTATGGTGTAAAGTTGACACCCCATCAATAATTTATATTAACACTATATGGTGTTAAATATACTATAATTTGATGTAGAATTACTCCTTTATGGAGTTAAGTTGACTACCTGTGAAGTTACATTTAACACTGAACGGATTTAAAATAACACGCTATGGTGTGATGCGTACCGCAGTATATGGCAGACATAACACACTTTCAGGGACAAGATAACACCAAATAGGTGAAAATATTACACCTTGCGGATAATTAGCAATAGCTTCATGGTGTAAATGTGACTACATTAGGATTACATTAGTAATCAATTGTTATTCCATCCAGGTGTACATTTTACTATTCTGTAGGTGTATGAGTTTAACACCATTTAACACCAATTTGGTTTGTATCGATATAGACCACTTTTGGTGTTCATTTGGTGTTAAAATGGTCACGAAATTTTAAACAGTGTATGCGCATGGGCTGCAGCTAGCCATTTGCGACGTACTTTACAAAAAAAAAACACAACAAGAAGCAGAAGAGCATGCAGAAGAAGAGAGTGGATCAATGTAACATGTAACCGTTAAACTAGTCGTAAAGATTGTTTCACGCAAAATGGATATAACTTAATGACTGCCGTAAAAGTACCTGGGGCCATCCCATTATTTATGACCGTTTGTTATTATTATGTGGAAAGGACCGGATTGTAATAATTATAATTAAATATCGGCACATCAGGTAGGTTAGGTTGCTTAAGATATATTTAAATATCTTTTTGTGGTAAAATTTGTTAGTTTTTGAGGAATGGTTCAAGAATTGTCTTTTACCAAACATTCCTCAGAATAGCGTGATAGTAATGGACAATGCGAGCTATCACAGTCGCCAATTACATAAAGCTCCAAGCTCAAATAATACAAAATTCGAGATTCAGAACTACATGGCGGCGAATGATATGTATTTTGAAGAAAGTTATAAAAAAAGTGATCTTTTAGAAGTTTTAAAGACATTTTGTATAAAAAAAGTATATGTTTGTGACACATTGGCAGAAGAAATTGGACATACAGTGCTACGGCTCCCACCCTATTATTGCATTTTTAACCCCATAGAGCATATTATTATGTGGCACCAGTTAAAATCACTGATTAGGTCTGAAAATATTTCTCCGACTTTAAGTTCTAGTGTTGTAGAATTAATACGAAAATGCTTTAATGATATTCCCCCAGGTAGTTGGAAAAATTCAGTCCGTCACGTAATAACTGCAGAAAATTCGTATATTAGTCTGGATCGTATAATTAATCCAATTATAATTAATTTTGATGAGGATAGCGATAGCGAAACAGAACTATCTATAGAATGACATTATAAATGTAAATAAATATGACTAGTAATATTTAAAAAAATGTTATTTCCTTTGATTACATTAATATAATCATATCATTACTTGTTTTCTTTAGTCCGTTCCTTCATACTTCACTTGTTTATTGCCAAGCTCTTATCGGCACAATGGGACCGACCCATGAAATCATTAAGTCGTATCCATTTTTCGTGAAACGTACTGTAACTATTGTATTGTTCCTATATGCAATAAATATTTTCCTGCTACTCTACGCTGTTTTTAATTGCATAAAACAACTTTTTATTAACATACAGCATGGATTCCCTAGTCATGACTCTTACTTGCGGATATCTATGATTAGTACTTTTTGAGAAATGGCCGGTGGCCATTCTTAGTTGACTACCCGGTACATAATAATATGTAGGTTCAATTTCGAAGAAATCATATCATTTTTCATCAGACGATGAAAATCACGATTACATTATGCGATGTAATCAAATTCTTTCGATCGTAATTACAAGAAAACCAACCAAAAGTACTACGAAATATACAAATACTGATATAAAAACTGTATACTTGATCACTGTAATTGAACAGGTGGCCAAGTATTTACGTGGAAAATCGCATAGTATCCAAAGGAAAAACAGAATTAAAGAAAAAATAATTCTCCCATCAGACTGAGCAACGATTATTATTATTCTTGCAAAAAATTCTTCCAACCATAACAAATGAGCGAACGGAAGTGACAAAAAGGCAATGTCGTTAGATTTTTTTCAGATTCACTAAAGATAACAAAAAGTCTTATAACTGATGATCACTCACATACGTATACGGTTTGTGAATATACCACAGAATATTTCCAAGCAGAAGGGAACGTCTACAGATATTGCCAATATATTTTTTAGAGTGATCGAAATTTACAAGCCGCTGGCCTGGCCGAAATTTGCAATAACAAAATATTTGTTCTCCATTTCAGTTGGCTTCGATTTGTATCGGTAGTAAATGATTCAGTTTTTCACCTCAAATTTTAACACATCTCTGGTATGGTATACTCTGTGATTAGAATATACCATGCGTAAAAATTGCCATGCACAGGCGATTGTAGTAATTGGAAATACGGGGTTCGAATTACGTAACGTAGAGCCGTGTTTTTATGTTTTTTCGTGGGCAATGGTTTGATTTAATTGCGATTTAATAACGTTTCCCAACTTAATTGTCTGTTGACACTTCTTTGATTTCATCCCCGAGTTTGATGATTTGTCACAGGCGTTTGACCGCGGTGGAATGAAAGCCAATAAACTTGAATAAAATATACAGGTACGGTTAAAAACGTCCCAATAATCTAAGCGACATTACAATTAATAGGACATTAAAATGTGAGTTGATTCAAGTAGATAATAGCTTCGAAAATTCGTTATTGATTATAGATCAATTTTAGTATTTACTATATTGACATTCTTCTGTGAAAAACGATTTTTGGTCTCGATCTAGTAGTATTAATTAATATAACGTCGTTTTTTTTTGTTGAGTGTATGATCGTCTTGGTAGTATCTCTGATCAATTGATCATGATAACATGTTATTTCCAACAAAAAATATAAATAATTTAAATCGGAATGCCGTTAATATAACGATTCGTTGAAATGAATGCTCTCGGGGCTCGGACTCCCATCGTAATTATATCAAAAAGTTAATAAAGATCTTTATTTGTGATAGGAACCACATACAGATGCGGTACCCAGGAAGGTTATTAAATTTTTTCCTCGTAAAGTGACGATTTTTGTCGCCGAGTCTATTAAGTAGCTACCGTATTGTCGTTAGGTTTTATGTTTATTATCTTGTTAATAATAATTTTATTTCTAATGGGATTTTTTACTTTTGTCGAATTTGTTACTTTTACCAGAAAAAAATTGATGTCTATTTGTTGGACCTCGGAAAATAATATAAGTATAGTCTGCATAATGATAGAGCACGAGATTTCGACAGTTGACTCTCAGATATAACAGATCCAACAGCTGAAAAACAATTTTCAAAATTCCCAGGTTTTTTAAAGACACGACCGATTACAGCCGCTCTTTTTTTATAGTTTCAAATGTTTTTTGGGCGTTTTTAGTCCTGTGCTAACCCTTAATCATTAATTTTGAACTATTATTGAATATTTTGTTTTGGTATTATTGCTAAATTTTCAATTTGACTCTCTTTTACAGATATTTTCATGGAAAGTGCTCGGCTGACCTTGCCCTCTTAATTCCGCCCAGAGCGGCAAATAGCAGAAATACACGACGAACCACTGCCGCCCATCCATAGGTGGTTAAGCTAAGTACTCCTCGAACTTCATTATTTAAGAATTCTTTCATTTGGAGGACTTCATCCTTATGGCACGAACTTCCCGACGTCGTTTTCCCCAACGAATATAACCTCCAACGATTCAAAACCAACGTGAATCGCTTTTTGCGCACACGCACCAATCCCCAATGCCCTAAAGGATTTTTCCTATAGTGCTTGTGTTTGATCATAAAAAAAAATTCATTTTGTCAAAATGTTTAAGGTTATAAACGTGTTATTCTATATTTTCGAAGTTAATTAAGGATAATAATTATTGGTTGCCCAGTATTTCAGTTGAATGTGGCATGTGGAATGTTCAGTATGTGGCAACAGTATCGGCTCACTTACACTGCTGCTTACATTATATTTGTTCAAGTCTGAAGAACACGTATACTATAATACTATAGGTAAACTACGCACATTATGCTGTACCTACCTAAACTAGTAATATAGGCTACTTTTATCAGTTTGTTTGTATGTATATTTGACTTATGTAGCCTACTTAGACCTAAAATTGATTCATTTTGAATTTGGGTATCTGCGGTTATATTATCCTGGAATTTATGTCAAACTCATCCCGACCTACAAACTTCAAATAACCAGGCATGACTTGGCCACGATCTTGCGACTTCACAATTCAGACTATGCCTTTATATTACTTATATATAGAGATGTAAAATTACCGGTAATTTAAAAATCGGTAATATTACCGGTAATATTACGTAATATTACGGTAACATTGGTAATTTATAAAAAAAACAGCTTTTTAAGTAATACTAGTTTTTTTTATTTCAAAACTGTAAAAACATTACGAAAAACAATAAGAACGTTTTTTAAACTAGTCAGAGTCAGAATGGACTACGTAATAGAGTGGATAATGGTAAATCATCCTCATCATCATCCCCAACCTCGTCATCTGATTCTTCTTTCTCTTTCGTTAATTGAGTCAAGTCTATAACTTCGAAACCGATATCTTCTTTTTCTATTTCTTCCTCAGTATCTTCTACTATTCTCGAATGATCTTCTTCATTTAGTAAATTATAATTATGGGCAATATAAGTTAGTTTTCCGGCCCTCTCCAAGGTTAGTCTGTTTCTTTTTTGCCGATGAATAAATCCATAAGTACTAAAGGTTCTTTCGGTTGCGGCTGTTGACGATGGTAAATTTAAAATGTCTACAGCTAACCTACTTATTTTAGAACTGGAGCAAATTCCTGCCCACCAAACAGATCCAGACATAGATTTTTCGCTGGAAATTACGAATTCCTTAGCAAAAATATTACCTCTAATTTTGTACTGTGCGAGTGCTTCCATAATAAGATCTACTTGTGAAGAATACTTTGGATGACGCCTTGCAGTTTCATAGATGAACTCCGTTGCAATTAAATTTTCAGCTTCAGTTAACTTCTCGCCGCGTTGACTTGGTTCTAATAGGTAAGCAGCAAGATGAACGGGTTTTAAACATATATTTTCTCGTTTTTCAAGAATTGAACACATTTTCTGGTTTTCAAACATAGTAATAGATAAATTTGATACTTTGTCACGTAATATAGACCTTATTTCAAAAAAGCAGATAAACTCTTTTGAGATTGTTGGCCCGTTAGCTTCAAAAATCGTTATCCACTTAGACATTGGCTGGAACAAGTCATAAGTTGCTTCTATTTGCAACCAAAATTCGTTTTGAAGAAGAAGTCTTACTGTATTTGATGAAAGAACATCAGAAATATCTGGGCTATCATCAACTGCTAAACTTTTTAATGAATGTTTAGTCTCCAAAAAGCTTTTTATACAAGAAACAAAGGAACCCCATCTTGTTTTCACCGGCAATTTTAAAGAGATGTATCGCCCCGTTTTGTTCAACTGGATTTAGCTTATGGAAAAAAAAAAAAAAAAAAAAATATTTCCAATGTTACCGATCTTGCGGTAATATTACGTAATATTACGTAATATTACGGTAACATTACCTCGGTAATATTACCTTTACATCTCTACTTATATATATATACTGGCACTTCGTTAACAGGTTCGTTTTTGTGGTCTAGGAAACCTCAGATCACATTAACAATATGACTTAACGGGGTTACGCGGTATTCAAAAAAAAAAACGAACGACATATTGAACGAAAAAAAATCGCGTTTGTTTGTGTATTTTTGAATTGTGTCATCGCTGCTAGATGGCGTTAACTGAAATATATGCAAAAATTAAGTTTTTGCTGAAAAAATTAAATGCAATGATATGTTTGTTTTAACAAGGTATAATAGAGAGTTAAATCCTTAATATTTCGGTTAAGCGCAAGTATGTATCTTGTTTACAACCGGAGTTATTGACCAAAATAAATTACATATACGAATATTTCCGTTTTACGGTCGTTTAAATTTTATTTATCTGGTAATTTTAAATAACACAATACTAAATGAACAAGAAGTTACAAAAAATTATGACAATCTTCAACTTACAAATTTTCAAAAAAACTTCTAATAATTTAAAGAAAGAAAAGAAGAAAATGTAAGTTGTAGAAAATTTGATTTGGCTTTTTTTTATACGTGGTATGGTATTTTGAAAATTTTATTGGAATGCCTACCTGATGTAAGTACATCATACCAAGGTTGATTATTTACAATTCTAGAGCTTAGGATTCATTTTTTTTTATGATCAGCACAAACACTATAGGAAAAATCCCTTAGGGCACTCTGGGAGTGGTGCGTGTGCGCAAAAAGCGATTCACGTTGGTTTTGAATCGTTGGAGGTTATATTCGTTGGGAAAAACGACCTCGGGAAGGTCGTTCCACAAGGATGAAGTACTCCAGATGAAAGAATTCTTAAATAATGAAGTTCGAGGAGTACTAAGCTTAACCACATATGGATGGGCGGCAGTGGTTCGTCGTGCATTTCTGCTATTCGTCGCTCTGGGCGGAATTAAAAGGGCAAGGTCAGCCGAGCACCTTCTTCAGAATCTATCTATCTTATTCGGCTCCATGATAAGACTAAAATGAATTATTTACCCAAACATTTTTCTGAAAATAAATATTAATACGTCCAAAACCGCTATGCCCATGACGAATAGGCAGTTTAATAAAATACAACGTTAACTTAATTAAATACTGTCCATTTCCCCGAACGACCAGGAATTAAAATGATTCCTTCCCAAAACAACTTGTGTCAAAATACTCGGAAGTGACTTTATAATGTTTAATAAAGCTCTAAAAAATAATTACTATACCTACAACAACCAAAAATGCCACTATATAACTTCTCTACGATTCCGAAATTTTTTCCCATGGTTATTTTTTATAGTAACACGGGCACGATTCGGTCTAACACGGATAAATCAACATTAAAGAAACATCGAATAAATAAAAAATATGATGGAGTTTTTGCTTTTTTACCGTAGTAAATATTTACGTGAACGAGGCACTCGTGACAAAGGTACATGGTTTTTGAATGTCTTACCGTATTTCGGTCATCCTATCTTTTCAGTTTTTCGCCTTTCTGTCTTCCTGTTTTAATTGTGTTAAGACTGATTTAATGCATGTATTCAAAAACTCCTTCCATTGTATTTTTTTAAAATTTTTATTAATTTTCCTAGAACATATACACATAATACGCATAGGTTATAGTTGAAATTAATTCTATCGGTAGCCCGCGAGGTGACGTCACTAGTGGCAACTCAGGTTCCATAAACAGTAGTTTATGTTAATTGAAATTTATTAACACGTTGACGGATAATTATGACTAGGAAACGCGACGATTCTGTATAGGTAAGTCTTAGTGACCGGTGATCCTTTGCAGCGATCCGCAAACTGTGGGTTTGTTCGAGAAAACTTTTGGGGGTCGCCAAATTCAAAGAAATTCACGCCTACTGTCTATCCAGAGGTCGTTACAAAATTTTACACAAAATAAGGGGTCGCAAATGAAAATAGTTTGCGCACCACTGCTTTAAGGCAATCTGGGAGTGATGCGTGTGCCCGTTCACGTTGGTTTTGAATCGTTGGAGGGTATATTCGTTGGAAAAAACGACCTCGGAAAAGTCGTTTCATAAGGATGAAGTCCTCCAGATGAAAGAATTCTTAAATAATGAAGATCGAGGAGTACTAAGCTTAACCACATATGGATGGGCGGCAGTGGTTCGTCGTGTATTTATGCTATTCGCCGCTCTGGGCGGAATTAAGAGGGCAAGCTCAGCCGAGAACTTTCCGTGAAAATATCTGTAGAAGAGAGTCAAATCCCCAACCTGTCTTCGATGTTCTAGGCTGTCGAGGTTCTTCGTCAGCTCGTGGTCTCCGATCAGACGAATGGCCCTGCTTTCGATGGAACCCAGTAGCCGAAGGGTATGTTTGGGTGCAGAGCTCCAGACATGAGAGCAGTACTCCAGTGATGGTCGAATCTGGGCTTTGTATAGTGTCAAAAGTTGTTAAAATGTGTGTACAACTTTCTGGTTCGGAAGAGTACACCAAGTTTCCGAGAAGCTCTCATGGCGATTGCCACAACGTGGTTATGCCAAGACATATTTCCTCCCAGATTGACGCCCAGCGAATTAATAGATGAAGCCAGTGGAATTGCGTGTCCTGTCATGACTATATTCGGTTCTGTAATGTTAACCTATTTAGAGAAAACTGGTGCCTGGGTTTTCTTATAGCATTAAATTCGACTTGGTAAATTGGACAATTTGTAAAATTTCCTATAAAATATAGGATTACGTAATTATATATTTTAATTAGTAATCCGTACTAAAATAATTTTTTAAACATAATTTACAAAAAATTATAGTTAGGATTTTTTAATAAATTTACTAAAATCAAGTAACTACTAAAATATATTGTAAATTTTACAACGAATATAATGTGCACAGAACAAACACTATAGTAAAACTATTATTATAGTAAAAATTTTGTTGTATTAATTACAATTTTCTTTATTAATCCGCACTAAAATAATATTGCAGGTATAGTTACAATGTCTAAGAAATTCAGTAATTGAGTAATTACTAAAATATATAATTATAATAAATTTTACAAGGAATGTATAGGGAAAACAATTTATTGATAACTCCAGTAGTTAAATAGTTTAAAATATACCGACTATTATTATACTTTAAGTATTTTTTATTCTAACAATAAGTGTTGTAAAAATATTTTTACAAGAATAAAATGCAACGTATTCCCAGGATGTCGTTCTTCGTATAACAGATGGAGAGCTTAGCAGGGCACAAATACAATGGATTGATGAAGTCAAGCTACGTTGGCCACGGTTAGTAGGTACTTGGATGGGTTTATTCTGGTTTGTTGGATTTCAGTAAATTTTACAAAGGATTTTGGTAAATTTTACAAATACTTTTGGTTTACTAAATATTTTTGTAATTTTCACAAAAAATGTAGATTAAAATTTTGCTATAATTTAATAGCAGTTCGTAAACTAATGAGTTGAATAATAATAACTGCTATATCTTGTTATCGTAATGCTTGTATCCATTACTTCTCGATGCAAAAAGCATCGTCAAAATACACAAAAACCATGGGTACATTCACCCCTGTCGACTATGAGCCAGCAGCAATAGCAGCAGGCAGCAGGGGTTGTAACAAACCCGTACACGCAGTTATTAGGTCGGCTGGCAATGCCGGGGGTGCAAAACTGTGCTGTTCAGTTTTGGTCTTGACCTACAGAGCCGAAAGTGGGTCAGGCAGCAGGGTCGAAAAACTCATTCGGGGTTGCAGCATTTCTTTCATAACTAGTTTTAGAGGTTGCAGGGTGATTTCCATGTCGAAAATATGTGCACTTAGTATTTATTAAAAGGTGAAAACCCAATAAATTTATTCTGATTAGAAACACTATAAAGGGAGTCCCATATCGTCGATTTCCCTGTTATTAAGTATTTTTAATTTAAGATTCTCAAAGAAAGACAATTGCTAAATTAAAAAGGTATACTTGCTCGATCTTAAATCTCTAACAGTTATCGAGATATTTCGATTTAAAGATCCAAAAAAATCAAAGTAAAACTGGAAATATCTCGAAAACGGTTAGGGATTTAAGATCGAGCAAGTATACTTCCTAGTTTTGAAATTGAGCGAGAAACATTTCAAAAAAACTTATACGACTTAATCGGTCTAGTTTCTTGTGTTCAGTATCCCCAGTTGCTCTATGGCCTATAAGTTATTGGACACCCTGTATAGGAAGGAACGATATATTTTTCTTTCCTGGATTTAATTTCATTTATTAGAGAGATGGATTTGGTCCTATCTTAGTGATGGTCTCCGTTGGTGGTTTTTATTCTAAACCTTTTAACGTGCTGTCTGGTGTGCCTCAGGGCAGTCACCTTGGTCCCCTGTTTTTTATCATATACATTAATAACATACAACAATGCTCTAAATTTTCTACATTTTTGATGTACGCAGATGACCTAAAATTTTTTAATCAGGGTGCCAGGGGATTGCCATTTGCTGCAAGATGATCTTAATGCCTTGGTAAGATTCTGTGAAAGTCAGAGTTTATTTCTTAATCTAGGGAAGTGTGTATCGATTACGTTTACCAGAAACAAGAATGTACACAATTTTCGTTATACTGTTAATAATAGTGATCTCGAATCAGTTAATGAAATACGCGATTTGGGTGTTATAATGGACACTAAGTTAATTTTTAGCTCTCACATTCAACAGGTTATCAATAAGTGTAATCGATTTTTAGAATTTATTATAAGAAATAGTTTAAATTTTAATAATCCTCAAACAGTTCTAAACTTGTATTATGCGTTTATATTTAGTAAACTCAGTTTTGCATGGGTTGTTTGGAAACCTCAGTACGGGATTTACCAGCGAAGGCTGGAAAGTATTCAAAACAAATTTTTACGGTTCTTATCACGAAAAACAGACATAGCTATAGTCAATAGCAACTATAAGCCTATAATGGAAAAATTGTCTGCAATGCCACTTACTGAGAGACGAATGGTTTCCGATGTAGTTATGATCTACAAGTTGGTGAACGGTCTTGTTGATTCGCCAACGCTGAGATCAAAGTTAAGCTTTAATGTTCCGGTTAGGGACTTAAGGCTTCAAAATACTTTTAATATTCCACTAAGAAATACAAATTCTGGAAAAAATTCTCCTCTCTGTAGAGCGACTAGGGCATGTAATAGGCTTTCTTTAGGGATGGAAATGTTCGATATGTCTATAATTAGATTTAAAAGATGTGTAAAATCAATGCTATAAATGTTCATAAATTTTAGGTTAACATAATTTAATGTATACTTAATTTAAGCATTAATAACTCCCACTAGCCAATACCACAACGTGGATGCTATATTGGGATCAGTGCCTCATGTATCCCTGTTTTTACAAATAAATAAAATAAAATAAAATTAAATTAGGGCATAAAATCCTGTATTTGTAGAATTTTTAGAATACCTACTGCAATAACTAAGTGAGTAAGAACCTTTGTAGAGCAGGGAATGGAAGGATGTAACAAAGACTCAACCTTCCTAGCTTGGCCATGAGTCAGTCACATTCAAACAAATTTAGATTTTAGAGGCATTTCGTATTAATTTTAAACAAATTAGCCGCTCGCGTTAAAACCCACACACATGTTGCTGCATTATATCTATCGCGTCCGGAAATGTCCAATTATTATATTGGAGACATCCATTTAACACTCGGTGTATGTGTATGTTTATAATGGTGGATATTCCGAGTTAACTCGCTGGTAATTAGTTCAACTCTCAATTTACACGAATAACGGCTTAGTTACATGTTTTGTCAACTTAATTAATTATTATTAAATAATATTTTCCACTAGAGCTTTAATTAGTTCCTTAATAAATATAATAAAAATTAATCGTCTACTTACAGTACCGTCTTCAAAATCACATTTAAAGCAGAAAACACTAAATTTAAAATGTGAGAGAATATTGGTACACGTTTGACAATATACGATATACGGTAACAAATTAAAAAAGTAAAATATTTGAGGATTTTTACAGACTCATTCGGTTCTGGGCAGGTTAATCCACATACAAAATCTCGTCTGCCTCTGTGGAGAAGCTTTTCAGCTCTAGCGCTAGTTCGGATAGTTCTATGAAATTTATCTTGGTAACATGAGACAAAAAATGTTTTTAATTGTAGGAAACCGTTATAAATATGGTAACGTTGCATTTTGTTTTTAATATCTTACCTGTTTGCCCCCTCCACACCCCTGTTTATGGTTATTAAATTATAGAAATTGGAATAAACAAAGGTGGTTTATTTTTACGATATTATCATTGGAGAAATATTTATTTTTATGTTTTTTTTTAATATCCCCCACACACCCTCGAGCCCCTTCCTCCTACAAACCCGAACAACCCCCCCCCCCCCCCCCCCTTTGAACAATAAGGTATATTTCACTAGAAAAAAAAAATTGGAATGTAGAGAAATGTGCATAAATTTCATATAAATAAGTTTTTGAAACACTAAACTCCAACAATCCCCCTCCCCCCTGCATCCCCTCTCCAATTATATAATTTCATTTCAACGATTACCCAAAATACATATATGATTTTTCAACAAAAACCATTTCTTGATAAATAGAAATTTTGATTTACTCGAGTTCAGGGGTGATTTATGACACCCTGGTTGTTCCTTAATTAAGTGCTAATGATTTTACGACATAATTATAACTTTGGTTTTATCTATTTTGACCAGCTTTTACCTGAAATTCGCTTGTATGCGTCAGTCTGACGCTTGTTATTGCGAAAACACAACAAGAAAGAGCTGGTGATTATATCTGTAGAATCCCTATCTCTTTTTATCTTCCGTCTGTTTCTGTTTTTATTCGACCAGATGATCGGTTTGATATGTCTTGGTTAGGACTAACAAACAATTGACGGACGTGACCCAAAAGTATATATTTTTATCCAGTTTACGGCACAGTCTTGCCATATTGAGTCAAGATTACTAATTTTTCGACAAATATTACTTGGATTTAACACACAAACACTCAAAAACAACAGAGACTTTTATCTAAAAATAACGACAAATCTGACAGTTCTTAATCCGGCAGTGTCAAACGTGAATGCAGGTATGAAAGACGGGCGTTCCAATAACGGCTTTATAAAAACTACATTCCGAACGCTCGAAGGCGATGTAACGTCTTTGTCTAATTAACAGAAACCCAAAGAAAAATAATAGGAATTTTCAGAGCTTCCCGATTGTTTTTCTAGGAAGTTGTTTACAACCTACCTAAGAATGTGAATTGTTTATTCTTCAAAGACTGTGAACCAAAGCCTCGTCGGATTACAAACCAGCACAAACGTGTGGGATAAAAATGTTAAACCGCTAAGGAAAAATCACTTGACCGATTGGTTTCAATAAAAAAGAGGCAATGCAAAAGTGCAATTTACTTTAGAATTCGATCTCAAAAAAACCCAGGAAAACAATAAAACGATTTTTCAGAATTTCGTTTTTCCGGATATCTCCGGAACTACTCGGAATTTTAAAACTTTCTATACGGCATATTATTAGACACGTAAATGCGCAACTTTATCTCCATTTGACCGACTTCGTATCTCTTACGGTTTCCGAGATCCTTGTACTGGCTCTCCTTATCTTGGACACGTTGTATATTCGTCCTCAGTTGAAATGCTTGCTCTTCCTAGAGTCTCCTTTTTTCCAGTCAGTGCATCAGTGCAATATCTCTAAGAGACAGACCATCATTCATATGAGCAATAACTTTTGTTTTTAAGAGAAAATTTTGTCGGCAACAAATAAAATTATTGTTGAAAGAAATTTTTATGAGATGAAAAGACAAATTTAAACTGAAGATCTAGAGAGCGAGAGAACCGACAAATCGCACTCATAATCATCGTGACTTCTTCGTTACAAAATTTCAAACGAAAACCGACTTCAATGTTGTTCTTGGTATTGTAACAGAAATGTTACGTTTCGGCCGATTGTGTTACTACGAAGTTACATTTTCTTAACAAGATTTCAGGTTTGGTGACTCCTGCTTCTAAAAATATCTCTTGTTTCTTTATTTAAGGTGTACCGGTATCAAAGGCTCACAACAATGATATCAAAAACTCCCTCGATTTAAAATTCTTGAGCTTTTATATTTCATATGCAGGATATTTTCTAAGTATGGTCAGTAACTTCTTTACGATGCTTTTATGAAAGACAGTTCCTATAAACATTTTTCCGGAAATGCTTATACATATTTCCGAAATAAAGGGTGTGTGTGAAAATTTAAGAAAAATCAAATACATTTGGACGCTGGAAGCTAGGTTTTCAAAATTGCCCAGTTATTTACTATTTTTTTAAAGAATTGGTTAGTTTTAGAGAAAAAAGAAGCATTTTTGTTGTAAATTGCTTTTAAAGTTTAAAAATAATAAGAACAATAATTACTGACGTTCGATTGTGAACGGGGAAAACCGTTCGACCAAACGCCCAAAACACAAGATATATGTAGGCATTGTGCCAGAACTAATTCAACATTGCAATGCTTCATTTCACCAAAAATCTGACGAGAACCATGTCGGTAAATGCATCAAGCCGTGAGTTTCGTGAATGCGACACCACGTAACATTATTGAGAGCTTCTTATCTCAGACAAGTGATGTCGCACCCGCCAAAGCAAGAAATCTGCGAAGTCGCAGAACCGACGACCACTTGCGTGGAAACACATGCTGAATTTGAAGGCAAGTTGGCCTACTAGCTAATTTGCAATAAAATGTATTATTTATAAAATAAATTATTAATATGTTATAAATAATTTATTTTCATGTGTTTTTAGAATTTAACCATAATTTCTCTGTACGCATATTTCCTTCAGTGCATGTTTCTCCGGTGCTGTAATGTATGCAACTTTCTTGTGCATTTTTTTTTACAATAAATAAATTATACTTGTTCCTCTATTACTCAGAAATGGGAAAATGTCTTAATTGAACAAGAAGAAGAGAAATAATGATGAAAAATCATTTAGGTTAACTTCCACTAATTTCCATTATTCCATGCATGGTGTTTGGATATATCTTTCATCCGATACGGCTGCTGCATGCTTCGAAAACCGCTGCAATCGAATATCCATGCCATTTAACAGAAATAACGGCTGCACAGTGTCTCCCTCTCGCGCTACATTATTGCGTATTAGCGAATTTATTTGCATAGTCGGCAGTCGAACGAACACTAACCGACTCCCGTAGATATATACAAAATATACAGGGTGATATCTTCCTCAAGTTGCTAAAAACTAAATCTATTTGATTTTATGGAGTATTTCACTCTCAAGTCAAAATCAATAACTTGACAATGCTGTAAATCAAAAGTACGGTAACCGGACCACTTGATTGTAAGAAAAACATTCCAGTCAAAGTTGTGATGAATCTTACAAAAAGTTGAAAATTGTGTTTTTTAAATTTGATATTTTCTTTACAAAATTTGTTCTCTCTTCCGAAACTTTAGAATCACGAATCCGGATTCAGATTGTAGAAAAATTGAGCATTAGGCGCATCACTGAAAATCGTGTCAGTTGTAACTCCTTTAAAAGTAAATTCTGGAAAGCGATTGTTTTTTCCTTCTTCACTCCGTATCCGTATGCACCGAAACTTCATCCGTTCTGCTCGCGATATATTCGTACGCGGGCTGGAAACCCCTTTTCTTGTAATTTAGCGAAATAAACATTAACGCTACTAAAAGCAATAAAATAAATCAAGTCGAGCGGGAGCAGATACTCTCTTTCCTAAATGGGATCGCAGCGGGAGGAGGGGGGACAAAAGGGGGGGCGTATCGAAGGGATATGAAAAGACTTAGAGACACTTAGAGTACATTAGATAAAGGGGCTGTTTAGTTTTGTTCCGTGTACAACGCAATTTTTTATGTTCACGTAAATACTATAACATTAACTAAACCAACATAAGTAAGTATTTCTATATTGCCTTGTTTATATTGATGAGTTTTAGTTTATCTTGTCCTTCTTTAATAGCGGTTTAATTTTTTTTGTTTAAATTAAGAAGGACCCAAAATCTACGTTCAGCAGTATACAACAATTACTAGTTTTTCGACGTTCTCTTCGTGAAATTGACCACTTCATTAAAATACCCCTCGTACGTTCCTGTAATTTACTTTTGTTGCGAAGATACCGAAGATTATTAAATTAAATTATAGAAGTAATTTATGTAATTAATACAAATACGCCTCTTAAAGCCAACATCATCTTAAGATTTTTAAAAAGGCATTGATTTTTCATTTTCGAATTATACTGAATTAAAAAAAAGTAAATTGCAGGAACGTACTAGTGGTATTTTAATGAAGATGGTCAATTTAAGGAACAAAACGTCGAAAACCCATTAAGAAGAACCGTATATTTAGTTCCTCTTTCATAATTTAAATAAAAAAATGCCAGGCCTGTATTTAGAAAAATTAAGTTGACGATGGCAACCCAAAGACGAGACGTCACATA
Organism: Barypeithes pellucidus; assembly: GCA_963991005.1. NCBI lineage: Eukaryota > Metazoa > Arthropoda > Insecta > Coleoptera > Curculionidae > Barypeithes > Barypeithes pellucidus. The sequence continues at coordinate 54,053,148 of OZ022563.1, read as the reverse complement.
CAAAAAGTTGCAATGAGAAAGTGAAATTTATTGTTGGATATCTCGTCGAACAAAGTCAGGATAAAAACCGAAACGCAAAATTTTAGATTATTCCAAATATTTAATATTTATGTTAACGATTCTTATGAACTATCGCCAAAATAATGGAACTCGATTTCGACACACAACTGAATATTGAATAAATAACTCGTCTCTTAAAAGCAAACATCGATGTTATTAGCAGAAAACAAAATATCAACGAAACCGAGGCCGACGAGGAAGTGGGGGCCGCTGCAACCGCACAACCCCCACCCACCCCTCTTCCTTTTTGATCTCGTCTGGATGGATATAACCGCTTTCATTGAAAATTACATCCGCGGCGTTTAAATATTTTCTACAAAAGCTTTTCAGATGGAAATCATAAAGCAATATTTTCCACCTATCCGTCCATAAAGACTAAAAGGAAATCATTACGAGAAATAGCTGCCAGAACCAGTGGCGTAGCGAATGTCGATTTTAGGTACATTTTGAAACTAATTTTTAAAAAATATAGATTTATTTTATTTTACGTGAAGAAGGTATCAAATTAAATTGGCACAACAACAATGAAACAAAATTCAATTTTGTCGATTATCTTTTTGTCTAGGGTGCCAAGCAGAAGTTATTCTTGATGAATGAATACATGCCAAGAGCACTACAATAACGGCAGTGCCACACAAAGAGTAATATATTAAGAAAATTTTAATAACAAGTTAATATTTAAGGATTATTCTTGGGTCCGTTTTCAGAAAAAAACTTCATATGAACATATGTCCTAAACGTCTTAACTTTTGAGATACAGGGTGTTAAAAATCGTCAAAAAATCTCCTTTTTTTTAAATTAATATTTGTGATATTGTTGTAGATATTTTTGTGAAATTTGGTACACACTTTCTATTCATCAAGAGGCATTTTATGATGTGTAACACGTTCTTTTATTCCGACCAGTGGCGTTCGTGCGGGAATTGACCTCGGTATTTTTGAAGAAAATAATGTTGCCACTTCTTTTTTTTATATAAAAATTATTTTTGAAATTCTCATTTCTTGCTGAGTAAATGTGTCTTTTGTTTTTTTTTGTCTTTTAACGTACAGATTTCGTATAAAAAAATGAAATTCATTCATTTGCACTCTGTTATGAAATTAGGTATTAACAAAGATTGAAAAAGAAGATCTAGTAGGTAAGGAGCAGATTTTGTTTTGTAAACATAAACAGTTTTGACAGTTGTCTACCTAGTCTAGTTGTCACGTATTTTTAAGTCATTAACCTTAACAAATTATTTAAAAAACATGAAAATCTTTAACACACTGTATCTCAAAAGTTAAGTCGTTTAGGACATATGTTCATATGAAGTTCTTTCCTGAAAATGGGCCCAAAAATAACGTCCTTAAATATTAGCATGTTATAAAGAAACACCATGAATATTTATTATTAAAATCGTTCTCGTTTGCTTCTCTTAGTAGTCGTCTTTACGCCAATGCCCAATGAGTTCACAAATCCGCCAAAGTTCAACCCATCCTCCGCGATTATTACTGTCTTGAGCTGAATCACATGCCGTATAGTCCAATTTTTTTTATCACTGTTCCATTGTTCTGGCGCCCCTCATACCTCATACTTAGACCACTGGGCTTCTGCTCGCGTTGCTTTTTTCGTCTATGTAACGTGGAAAGACTACATGGTTTTGTTGCCCAAGAACTGTTACGCCACTGGCGAGAGCGAACTTCACCGGGGATAATAGTTAGATTGCGAATTTTCTGTTCTGAAAAGTTCTGAGAGTTGGTTTCTGAAAGGAATGCAGGAGGATGCAGAATTCACCGGCGCGTGGCTGGTTCGTTCGGATTTCTTTTTCTTTGATTTTCAAGCAAATAACTGATTAATGCAGGTGTGTTTTTTGTTTGTTAGAATTCTCATGTTGAAATTAAAATGCCTCGGTTTGTTTTTAATAGACTATATGCGAGGTTGTACAGTTAAACCGAAGTTCTAACCGACTTTCTTTCATATTGAGAAAGATTCCACGCTTCTGATCTGCCCTTGTTAATATCTCACAATTTTGACACTCTATAATGATTGTGGAAATTCTGCTCGAAAAATGGACCAATCTTCATATGGCACGTCGTAGCTATTCAAACAGAAATACGACATCCACTTAGTTATACACTGCCAATTAGAATCAATTAAAAATGTGTAAAAATTAAAGAGGATCACATTAAAACCAATTAGATTAATGTGAACGATCAGGAAAAATAAAAGAGAAATTAATATTACTTTGTGCATCATTCTAAACACTAATTAACATTTAACAGTGTTTATTAATGATATCCTAATAAAAATTAACAGTTTGTTCACACGAGAACAGTGAGTCAGCTGTCAAGTTTCTAAATTGTCAGACTATTATAGGTTTGGAAATGATCGCCACAATTAGAATATTTTTACGATTAGATGGAAGATGTGTGGGTTCTATCCATCTACTTGAAATGAACATGAACGCTGCTTTGTACACTGTACAGTAGTGTACAACTCCTGTTATTACGAAAATAAACACAAATTCTATCTGCAGAATCCCAATCTCTTTTTATCTTCTGTCTGTTTCTGTTTTCATTCTAACAGTTGATCGGTTTGATATGTCTTTGTTAGGAAAAATAAATAATCGACGGACGTGTACTCAAAGTCTATATTTGTATCCAGTTTACGGCATGCTGGCACAGTCTTACTATATTGAGTTAAGAATTCTTTCTACAAACAATACTTAAATTTAATACACAAACACTGAAAAACCACAAAGAATTTTATTTAACTATAACGATAAATATGTCAGTTGTTAATCTGGTAGTGTGAAACGTGAAAGCAGGTATTAGATGTAATTTTTGCTAGTGTTGGGAAAAACCGATGATTTTAATAATCGAGTACTTGATACTCGAGCGATTTTAATAATCGAGTGAATCGCTCGAGTGTATCGCTTGAAATTCCAATTCACCAAGCGATGACGTCACCGACTGCTCGACCGGCAGCCTAGCCCTTTACATGTGATCAGGTAGGGTATTTAGCAGGCACGTAACTATGGGAGGGCACAGGTTTAGCTTAAAAATTGTAGTAGCCACCAAAAAAATTCCAGAAATTTATTTATTAGTGAATAATGAATTTTTACCACTTGTCTCGATACCAAACAAAAAAACTGCAAAAAACCACCCAAATATGTATTTATTGTTCGGGTTTATTCTTGTGCTTTTTTAAAACAAAAAGTATTACCAAGAGTTATTTTTCTTCACGTCTTTCTCAATCTACCAGCATAAAATAAGTAGATATTTAAAATGGCTTGTCAAATTCTTCGACTTTAAATTATGCCCTTCAAAAATGTAGGCTTAGTTACGCGACTGGCAAAATAAGAAAATAGGTGATTATTTGTTTAAATTCATGTTTATAGTTACCTGAAAGTTCCTGTTTAAATTTAAGAATGTTTACTTTTGGTTATCAAAAAATTTGTCGATACCTATGTTTTGTTAACTTTTTTGCTCGTTTTCTTATTTACCATTAACATGTTCTATATTATATGTTATTTTTAAGAAGTCTTCTTGAGTTTAATAAGAAAAAGTTCCTGTTTAGTTTTAAAAATGTTTACTATAAGATTACCAACGAATTTTTCTTTATATTTTGTTAACCATTTTGCTCGTTTTGTTATTTTTATTTACAACTTCTATTATTATGTAATTTTTGAGAAGTTTTCTCGAGTTTACAGTAAATAAATATTTTAAAATTATATTCTTTAATTTTTTAATATTTACAATCGGAGACCTAAACTACGCCGCTGGCTAGTCAGTTAAAACAAAACTTTACGAATCCCATGTCGCGATGACTCCGCTAAGGGATTTGGCATACTTTTTTATATGCACCTTCTCGTGTATGTGCCTTTAAGAAAGACGTATGTCGTGTACCTGCTCAGCGTCAAACTCGAACGTCGCCAATCGGATGGCGCGGCGCGTAGACCGAAGGTCGTTTATCAAGTGACAGGCGATATTTTTCGGTTTTTTCGCCTGAATTTATAACTAGAGTATTTCCTATCGAGCGAAAAACTCGAGCGGTTTTTTTAATAATCGAGCGATGTCGGTTATTTCAATAATCGAGTGATCAAGCGTTTTTTCGCTAGAGCGATCACAACACTAGTTTTATCAATAATAATTTACACGCGTCAAATAAAATAAATATAAAAAGTCGCTCCACTTTCCTTTCTCGTACAGAAAGGAGCTACTTTTTGGCCTTACTGGTAGGGACAGGAGTAAAACAGACATAGGTATTAGGTTTTTCTAATTTTAGTACGACGGAACATTTAAAACATTGAATAATTAAGGAACCATCCAGGGCATTGACGCTACCCTTTCCAAACCTCAAACGGTCGTCCCTTCATAAATATATAACCGATATTTCCCCCAAATCAAAAAAGTCATCCCTTATATTAGCAGAAATAACCCTCATCCCAATACCGAAAAACAACGGTGGTCCAAAAATACCCCTTTTCCTAATATGTCATTACTTTGCTAATTACTCCCAAAAAGCGTCTATAAATTTCCTGGCCCTTTTTCAACACATTCCCCCATCCCCAACCCTTTATCTGCGTTTGCCGATAGTGAACCCTTCGGCCCTTAGTTCAATTCCCTAGATCATTCTCCGGCAACCCTTTTTTAGCTTTCTGTGGCACATGTGTCTCCACAATGTAAAGAAATGTCCGTCTCTTTACGTCAAGGTATTTATGTCTCTTTTTAGTCTTATTGCAAAGGTGCCGTTGCAGAAGGAGATGGGAGATCACTGCTGACGTAGGTGGGGGTGAAATGGCCGACACACTAGTACGCAAAAAGTGATAAAGCTAATAGTGTTACGTCAAGCAGTTACTTTTTACTTCTGATGGTTACGCTCGGTGTTCTGTTATAAGGAAAATCAAAAATTGGTTCACTCATATGAAAAGTTTGCGTATTAAATAATGAATAACGCTTTCAGAGGCAAAACATGTAACATCACTATATTCGAGATGTTTTAGGGTCACTAGATCCCGAAAAAGTTTAAGTTGGCTCTTTGAGCTATAGTAAGCGAGGGTCATCCTTAGGTCATTTTCATGGAATCACGTTTCCACCACTGATGACTTGTAAAGAAACTCTGAACTACGGTACGTCGGTCAGTTACGTTGAAAGAGACCAAACCCCCAAAACGAAACGAATAAAAAATATTAATTTATATTGATTGAATATTATTTATCGTATAAAGTCCGACCCTCCCTAATATTTTATCGTACCGTCAAACTAAAAATGTCCAACCCTCCCTAATATTTTATCATCCCGTCAAACCAAACTGTATAGATCCAGCAACCGTGCCTCGGTCGAGGTAAACGACGATTATGACGAGACTTGCTCGCACGTGCGATTAAGTTGTGCAGTTTGTCTGTAGTAACAGGTGGCGGGTGACAGCGGGGGATAGCGGGGCTATGGCGATTTAACAAAAGGCGCACAGTTTTTGTGTGCACCGCGCTGTTGTCTGTTCGTGCATCTAGTTAGAAATTCGAGCGTGTATGTTTTAATATTATATATTTATTAAGTTAAAATGAATAGTTAACGGTGGACTATTTAAGAAATAACTTTAGCTCTTTGAGTTTGGAGCAAAAATTGAAGTGAAGAATGCGGGAACACCTAAACCCGAAATTAATTTAACGCAGACCATAAGGGTAAATCTAGGGACTTTATTAGAAAATTTAAAAATTAAATATATGAAAAAAAAAATATATAAAGGGTATTCCAAACTTAATGAGGCTGTTATTGATCAATTTTCGACAATTAAGAACCGAAGAATGGACATTCCGTTTAAGCAGGGTCGAAAAATGCCACCTTGTCAGTCTCGTGGCTCGATTCGTTCTCGTCATAAAACAGTTAACTATCGTTCTCGTCTTGGTTGCGCCTAATGACGTAGCTCGTAGATGGCTTTAGTAGTATTAGTAGTTGACTGTATAAATATTGTTGCGAGGGTTGCATGCGACGACGTTAAGATCCGACAGCTATACACACTAAGAAAACCTTTCTTATTTTCCAAAAGTTGTATTTCCTTGTGTAAAATTAAAAAATAAATTAAAATATGTTTTACCTAACGCATTTCCTTATTACTTTTTTTTCTTTCTACATTTGAAACACCATACTTGTGAACCCCCTGCAAGATACGTCAGTGAACCTTTGAGCAACCCCCCCCCCCCCCCCCCTCCCCCTCCCATTATTTTTCCCATAAGCTTAAAAATTATATTAATAATATGTCACCTTTCATTCTATGATAATAATTGTTTGCACAATTTCACTCGTTGTTATTAAGCAAATGGAAACTCAAAATTATTTGTTGATATCTGACGCGTCTAAGTCCACCTACCTATATCTCCTTCTAAGACGGAATTTTTTAATCTTTAGTTTTATAGTCCATGTTGAATTAGCAGAGAATGCACATTATATGATTTTATTATTGGATTAAAAACTGCGCTTTACATCACAACAATGAAAATCATCCATACGAGACGCAATCAGCAATACAATCAAACAAAAGCATCTTTCCGCACTTGAGTTTTTAAATTTTCATTTATTTGACGCGCTCTTACGCTTGCCTGCTCACGATGGTAATTTTCCCATCATATACCTGGACGACATCTTCGTAAAGCAATTATTACCACCAGAGTTTACGGATGCCTAACTGCGCGATATTTATTTTTTATTGCATTTCCCATTACGTATCCATGTTTATATACGACCTCGCTGCCAATTTATGGTATTGTTGTTAGATTCGGCTATAATAGTATTCATATAGGTTGTTAAGGATAGGATTTAAGGGTAAATTTAAATTGAATTTTAACTTAAACCTGATTCAGAGAGTGTATTATTTATTATTTAAAACATTTTTCTGTCCATAGATCCCTAGTTCATATAGATCCATAATCAACCGCCCGGTGTTTACCCATCCTTACCCATAATCAATAATAAATTTCTAATTATAATCGTAATCCTCCTGCTAATACCTTCTTCCACCTATCAAGGGTCAGCCGTCATCACGAGAACCCTTCCGCATCGGCCGGCAGTAGCGACAGTCCATTGTTCAAACATCCGCAACTCGACGTGCCAGGCCCACTTGATCTAATGCTTGCTTGAGCTATGCCAACGAGATGTTATTTAAAGAAATGCGATTGGATACTTTGAGGAGCGCGTGAGTAAAATGGGATACGTGAAATTATCAAAATATGAGAGGAAGGTATGTCATTTTACTTTTAAAAATTAACATTGTGTCACTCTTAAGCAGTTGCGTTTGAGCGGACCTACAGACTAGTCACTTTAAAAAAAATGCGTATACTCTATCTATCGTATCTCTTCGATTCTTCCCGATGTCCAAAACTCCTTCGTGCGATGATTAGTCAAAACGAACGTCCATTGTTCGAATAAGCGACACTGTGTCACCGTGATGTATGACTCGAGCCATATATCAAACAATATCGCATCGGCTAATTCCCTCCTCGGCCGTCTTTGTTTTCGGCCGTTTCTCTGCTTCGATACGGACCGAATGTCGTTTGTTTTAAATTTCGATTGTCAGTGGCGTAGCGAAAAACTCATTTGTAGTATAAACTAGAATTATGATTTTTTCTCTTCTAAAATAATTTTTGTCGCCTTAACTTGAAGCTGAACAATATCGGTGAACGAAGTCACTACAAATATTGCACCGCAGTCGTACCATTTACTAAAAATATTCTTAGAAAAAAGAATTAAAAAATGTTCCAAATATTACGTATATTTTCAATATTTTCGGACTTTTCCTCTATTATGTTATGTATATGTACAATGAAAAAAATTAACATACGCCACGACACTGTTGATCTATTTATCGTTTTCTCCTGTCATTTGTAAACCTCGGATTTCAAACGTACATAGAGCAGGGGCGCATTCAGGAAGTCAATGCGAATGCTTACATGAAAGGATACAATAATAGTATATTAAGATACAAGTTTCATAAGACAATATCTTAGAGCACGCGTTTAATTTAGAAAACGACCCGGAGTTTTCTAAAGTACAAGTGCTCTAATTGTCTTATGAACCGTGTATCTATAATACTTTTTCTATTTGGGTCTTTAAAGTCTGAAAAACTTTAAAAAATATACTAGATTGTTTCCATTTCAATTAATAATTTCTTTTTGGGTTGGCAATACTTTTACAATTTAATAAAATGTTACAAGTATCAAATATGCCATGATAGAAACAATCGAACACAACAAAGCTTCTTCCCATCCGTCATAATTAAAAATAATTATATTATTAAAGTTAATAAAAATGAGTCAGGAAGAAAGTTGTACTCCGTTAGAAATACGAGAAATTGCAGAAACATTTTTAAAAAGAATATTATGCAAAACTTTGAGTTAGAGCAGAACAAAGTTCAAAATAATGAACAAAATAATAAATAATACTATTGAACAAAATATTGTGTCGACACAGAATAATTAATGCCCAGGAAATGTCTACAGTAACTATAAATATGTATAGATAAAGTAATATGTATAATACTATATTGAATTAAAAATAACAATCGTACTTTATTGAATAAAACTTTAGAAATAGAGCATAAACTGGACTAATTCTATTATTTTTAGGTTATGCTGTTTTATAGTTGTGACTAAAAATTAGTTTGACGGACACCGTCAGCATGTTATATATTTCCGAGTATAGGTATTTCAGATAAATATCTAGTAAAAATGATCAATTTACAAGGTTAAAGTTAGTATTTTAAAGTTTTCTATAACATTTTTTTGTCGAATCCATAATGATTAGAAAACGAATTTCAACAAAATCGAAGTAAGCCTAAAATCCGAACACTACTTGCTGCCAACATAAAAAAAATAAAAATTCAGTTTCATAAAGTGACAGGTTATTCAATTTTTTGCATTTCATAATGTAGCCATTATGAAACCCAAATAGAAAAAATATTTTAAGGGCCTTCTTTGTGGATTCTACGGTTTATTTACATCCTATCTGTAGACAACTTCTTGTTATACTGAAGTAGAAATTTCATTATACTGTGATATATTATTACATTGTATGTAAATAGAATCTAATAGAGAAGAGAATATAATAATAAAGAATCTAATAGAAATCAGGTGAATATTAATTTGTATAGAATTTCTATAACAAAAATACTAAAATGATTATTTAGGGAGACACTAGACTGATAATAAACATAAATTCATAGTCTAAGATAGCTTTAAGGATTATTTTTATAATAAAATTGATTGGGCCAACAAAGACGACTTCCAATGGAAAATACAAATATTTGTTTGGTCAGAATCCGTTCCTGGAATATACGGTTGAAATGCGAGCACTTATCGAAGCCCGAGCGCCATACTTTTCGCACATGCTGCCCCCCCACCTCACATCACGACTCCCCCATACCCCCATCGCCACCCTCTTACGAAAGGGGTGGATTGGAGAATATAAAACCGGACAATGCGGCTCGGACTAATGATGGATTTCAGGTTTTTGTCTTATTCGGGATGGACGCGCCGCCATTTATATAAATGGATCTTTTATTTAAAGGTCCCTGAGTGGCAGGGGAACGAGGGTCCTTAGGGACGGCATATTTTTTTTATAAAAGATATTCGATAGATATTTTATTTCGGCCGCGATTATTTAGCCTAAAATTTCTTATCGAATACACTCCTTCGAATTCTATTCTCTGGGGTGCGACTAAAACATTTAAAATATAATTTGATAGCGGGGCAACAGTCGCCGACATAAATTGCCACACCTGTCCCCAAAAAGGAATTAGAAAACCAAGCAGGGCGAACTAAGGGCTCGTTCGAATTGGAAAATTAACGGCCATTTGGAAAATTGCTTAACGACTCCAGTATATCTTATCAGGCTGAACATACTGGAGAACTATTTAAATTCCGCTTTGGCTTAATCGTCTAAATATAACCCTTAACCTCTCAGCAACACGCCCCAAACCGTGAAATATCGAGAAGTTAATTGCAAAATTTCTGCTGCTCTGCCTCTAAATTGTCGATGATTTAAAACTTTATTTGGAAGATGCAACATCTGCTAGAAGAAGTAAATTACCACCTACTATTCGCTATTCCTACTTCACGTTATTTATTTACGAAAGACCGTTTTAAAAAGTATTTTTAACAACGGCTCGTGTCAGAAAACATTTTTTTTCTCAATTCTTTTCCTCCTCGCTCGCTGTTAGGAGACCTACAGCTTAACGGGGGCTCCGAACCATCTTCAGTCATGCGATGGACATCCTTGGGATAGACAAACATGCATATGCGCCAACAAATAGACAATCCGATAGGCAGACCGACTGGACAAATAGACATTTAGACAGAAATGAATGAGAAAAGTGCTTCTTATGTCATCCAAAAACCAGCCCCATAATGTCAATCAATTACAAGAGTTTAATTTAAGCGTAATCACGATATACGTTCCTAAATTGGTCAACAATTTATTATTAGTTTCATTTCATGCCCTCAAAAGGCAGGAAATTAAATTTTTACTACAACCCTTATGGCACCATATTTATACGGTCACATCCTAACCCATAAAAATACCTCGTAAAATAGAGGTACAGGAATCAGCCCATTAAAACAATAAGAATTGATGTACGAGGAGTTATTGCACTGCTAGAATGAGTCAGGAACGTTTTTTAATTTCTTATTTTTTCTAACGGTATCTTCCTGGCTAGGGAATCCAATCCCGCACCAAACTTTAATCCCGCAAACCTGTGGGATTGAGCCCATCGATTCCGCGGATCCGCGGGATAGCAAACAATGAACTGCGGTATTTTTGACCGACGCGTAGGGGATTCCCCGCCATGCTGGGCTATTGAAAATACGTTAAACAGAACAGCTTTCTTGCGTACGTTCGAAAGTAAGGGCGTTATTCTACTTGTAGCTAGTGACATTTATCAAGTGGTTGAATATAATAAATGGAATTTAAACAGCAATCACAAAAATGAGTGTCAGTGTAGTTTACAAAGATAATAAAGGTTCAAGTTTAGTTTGAAATTATTTTTTAAAGTCTGAAGATGGTCTTACAGCTAAATATAAGTTATGCCCTAGCATTACCAAAATCACTGCTCGTTCCACCAAAGGTCTTCACACCCACCTACAAACAAAGCATAATATTAATTTGAAAGACCAGAGCAGCAGCGGTAGTGTTGATATGGATAAATAACACAGGAAATGAAAGCTAGTACCAGCAGGTCGTTTAGTTCTATTGCTAAGCGCTCATATGTTAGTGATTCTTCTGTGCTACCTAAGAAAATGAAAATTACAGATTTTTTCTCATCCGAGAAAAAAGTTTCGACGGAGGAAAGAGTGCCTTGAATGGTAGCTAAAGATGGTATACCCTTTGGAAAGTTTATCACATCGACCGATATGCGTCAACTATTCGAATCAGAGGGCCACAAATCGTGTAAAATCTATTCCGCCGACAAGTGTCGAAGCTGAACGTGCGTTTCAGCCGCAGGATACATGTGCAATAAAATAAGATCAAATCTAAAAGATGAAACATTAAACATGTTATCTTTTCTCCGAAAATACTTCCAAAGTCAATGTACCATGTAACCGTTAAACTAGTCGTACTATTGTATTGTACCTATATATGCAATAAATATTTTCCTGCTACTCTACTCTGTTTCTAATTCCATAAAACAACTTTTTATTAACATACAGCACCCACATCGAGTCACGCAAATCCCGCACGTTTAATCCCGCAATGTCAATCCCGCGAAATCACCGCGGGATCCCGCGTTCGCGGGATTGGATTCCCTATTCCTGGCACACACAGGGTGGGTATGGAAATGCCTTATTACATCATACAATTTCCGGGAAAATAACCATAAATGGCGCTTTGGGTTAGGGGTATCAGGTGCCAGTCCCGAAGCCTTGTTCCAATCGCGGGATTTTCGGGATAGAGAGTTAAATTAAGTATAGAAATCGGAGCCCACGTTAAGAATATAATTAAATCCCGGAACTAATCCCAAAAAAAATTAACATGAGAAAGATTGTTATTACTAAATACTAGAGGATAGTGCTCACGTTCGATATAGCGATAGTAAAAGTACCAAACTGTTGATAGTCCTATAGATGTACAAATATCTGAAATAAAGAGTACCTACCTATCACTTTGAATAGGGAAAAATATCTTTTCATCTTATAAAGCCATAATTAGACATAATTACTATCGATAGTTCTCCACCTCTACTGAATACACTACTTATCTAATGTTAGCAAAATGAGAAAAAAAAAAACATTAAAAACTTAAAAAGAAAGAACGTTAAAAATCAATGCTTGCAGTGGTCGTCTCCTGAACTTGATCGTAATAAGAAAAAACCTGCTGTTTCTACACGTAAATCCTCAAAATAAGGGATTAAAAAAAACAAATAATTTTTTAAGAAATTATTTTAGGACTCAATTGTCCCTATATTAAAGGGCATAAAACAGTATATAAATCGCGTGACTAAAGTGTCTTTTAGTCCCTAGGTTTATAATGCACTATTAAAAGCCCGGGGGAAATTGATTAAAAGTTAATTAATTCTCTTTTTTAGTGATCTCTGAAAATAGGCGCTAAAAAATTACATTATTTTATAAATTGTATACAGTGCAACCTCGATAATCCGAACCTTCGTTGCACCGGATTCTTCAATAATCCGGCCAAACAATTCAACTGCATTGTGTACTTTATGATCAGGATTTGATAGAACTCGGTAATTCAAGCAACAAAAATTACAAATTACTTCACAAAATAATATAAAATTTAATAAGTATGTTTCTGTTTTAAATAATTTTTGTTTATGTACTATTTTCTAGTTCCCGGGATTTCAGGGCTTAATCCAGGGATTTTCGAGATTGATCTTTCCACGATTGACACCTCTACTTTGATTTAACAAAGATTATCTTATGTCATTATTATAAATAGCCGTGTGCACTACTGACATTTTGTAAACAAACACATGATTGGTACGAAGGTAATTGTAAGTCGGTTGTCAGCGATGGCAATTAATTTTATCGTTTAAATTTCACGATACGTGTTCAATTTCCTCTTTTTTTGGGTGGCAATAAGCACTAACAAATACCATTTACTGGCATTATTTATTACACTCGCTATAGCAGCTCGTGGCACTAGTTACATTTAGATTTTCCTAAATAATAATCATTCAGTGCAGTGCCGAATAGAGCAAGTTTCCATATACGAAAATAAGTGTAAAACATAGGCTCTGAAGAAAAACTGGTTAATGTCAGTGGACAACACCGTAACGTTTCCGAAAACTCCCTATACTATAAAGTATTCATTATCAAGAACATTTAACAAAGTATGCTTAATTCGAGCGAAGTGCTAATTAAGGAGCAGATATGCGGGCACCACTCATTTGTTTTTAATCGTGCCAACTTGATTAGCGCTTATGCTCGATGTCTGGTTGCCCGTCGCTATCTCACTTTCACAGAAGGTCAGACAATTGACATTTTTTCCGAGTTTTAATTCATTATTTTCTTAGCTGGTAATATATTGATTCTAAGTATGTACTAGGAATCTTCCTAATAGTTTTACTACGATTTTATGGCGCATTTCCACAGAGCAAACCCAAACATGAGCCCTTGACGCCAAGCGTTGTTAGTTTACTAGCGCTGTTATTTAAAAAAAAAATGTCATCTTATCCAAATGTCTAAACTGGCATAATTACAGAATAAATAATACAGCAAAAATTAATATTTCCCTGCAAGCCTCACATCAATAAAACAATTTAATCCCTATCCGTCAAAAACAAAAAGCATCGGATAATATCAACGCAAAAGCGTTCAAATTAATAGCAATAAACCTGCCGTCAAAGAGGAACCGAAAAAACAAAAACCGATCGGAATATCGAACAAAAACGCGTTTACCAAACTAAACACGGTCGGAGTATCGAGACAAATGAAGCGCGCCACGTAAAACGCCATATCAATCAAAACGCATCGAAAAACAAACGATAAAACAATGAAAAAAAGATTCAATCACTGATCGCTGGATGTTGGACGCGCGTCAGAACAATAGCCGCGATGTAACAAATGAATAACAACGCATAAATAGACGTGCCGCGTATCGAAACAGAAGCGAATCAAAACATTTGAACATCGAAGCGATTGATCGTCAATGGAAAGCGTTCGGATGAAACAAAAGAGCGGTGGTTTGGAAACAAATGTCATGTCAGATGGTGATTGGGTTGAATTGCAACAGTTGACTGACGGGCCTGATAGATTAGTTGCAGATGGAATATTTTGTTGGTTGCGGATTTATTCGGTTTATTTTTAAATGCTGCAATTTAAGGCAGGGCCGGTGAAGAACATAGACGCGTGATATATAAAATACAACGTGTCCAAGATAAAGAGGGCCAGTATATAGGGATCTCGGAAACCGTAAGAGATACGAACTCGGTTAAATGGAAGTAAACTTGCGCATTTACGTGCCTAATAATATGCCGCTTAGAAAGTTTTATAATTCCGAGTAGTTCCGGAGATATCCGAAAAAAAACGACATTTTGAAAAATCGTTTTATTGTTTTCCTGGGTTTTTTGAGATCTAATTCCAAAGTGAATTGCACTTTTGCATTGCCGCTTTTTCCGCTCTATCTAACAGCGTTAATTGTTTTGTAATCCGACGAGTCGTCTTCGAAGGGCCATTATCAACTTTCTTTTTTTAAATACGGTCCTGTTTTTCTGACATTGGAATTTGATAGCTTTTTTTCGTCCGAATGCAACGATGTATGACACATTGTGGTTTAATGACGTTTCGAGGGCTTTTTGAACAACATCAGGAAATTTTGGGATACGGTCCAGTATTTCTCCTAATTTTATATATAATATCTCATAAGTATGCTCTAAATTTTTACTTATGTTGGACTAGTTCAATAAATAACAAATAATTTAATAATAAACCACAAATAAGTGTACAAAATACAGAAACATTATTTAAAACTTCTGTTGATTCGGGATTTAAAAGAAAAGTAGGCGCTTGAAACAAGAAAATTAAGATGGTGACGCGTGATTTGTTTCACTTGACATTCCCATTGTGATCGTTTGAGGGCGTTTTAAGAGGTTTTCTATTTTCCAGAAAATATGGAACATAAATTTACAAATGCTGAAAAGTTTCATATTCTATCGCATGTTTTATTCTATCTCAAAAAACTGTTATGTGGCAGTTAGAAGATGTTATTTGTGCTTAGAGAATATCGGAAATCATTTTGAACACCTGATTATGTAGTTCCTTACTTTTTTCGTTGTTCGTTTTATTACTGTTTTGTTCACATATTTGTGGTTTATTATTAAATTATTTGTTATTTATTGAACTAGTCCAGCATAAGTAAAGAAGTTAGAGCTTACTTGAGAGATGAGATATTATTTATAAAATTAGGAGAAATACAGGATATGTAACAAATACTATATTATACAGGATGTTTCCTAACCTCTCTGAAAAAATTAAGGAGGTGAATCGTCACCTTATTTTAGGAGGAAAATTTGGTATAAAAGTTTTTCGCATTCCGCTTCGATTTCGAAATACAGGGGTGTTAAAAAAATATTGTATTTTTCATTTTATTAATTAATGCCTGTATTTCAAAAACGAAGTGACGAACAATCCCGAAAAACTTTTATACCACATTTTCGTCTTAAAATAAGGTGAGGACTCATCTCCTTCATTTTTTCAGAGAGGTTAGGAAACACCCTGTATAGGAAATTCTACGATAAGATCTTTACTATAATAATTTTACTATAGTCGTTTTTCCGTGTACCTTTAACAACTTTTATGGCCGTAAAAAGAAATTAAAGAACCTTGGAAGAAGTTGCACTGCATTGAAAGTAACTAGACTATAACGAGGGATCCCTTAACATATCGAAAGACGAAAGAAGACGGTTGAGTAATGACATACTGCACTTCCGCAGGAAGCTCTCGTCTGATACATTTTTTATTCAAATTGTTGTTGATGAATTGATTGTATTTCTATGCGGTTAAATTATGCACATATTAAATTCCAATAAATACGTTTTTATAGTAAAAGAAAAAACGATTTCTTCCGATTGTGACGAAATATATTATTTTTTGAGTAGTATTTGGAAGAGATCGCGTTCCAAAAATGGAGTAGGGGATACCGAGGCGATTTCTGACAGAGTAGAGTTGTGACAAAGACGATTTCTCGGAATCTATGGCCGTTAGGGAGCTGACTACAGCGCACGATTGTTTGCTTATAGACGGGCTACTTGACGCAGTACGCGCCAAAGGCCCACGACAAGCGGTTAAGTGATTACAACGTCTGCATGAAAAAACAACCAAAAAGTAAATTTTTTATAAAATTTTTGATTGTATTTATATGATGGGTTATGCTATTTTTTCTTATATTGTGTGGGTTTGGAGTTTCAAAGCGTGGCATTGTCTTGCTGTGTTTACATCTGGTTTCGAAATTGCGAATTATTATTCTGACCAGATCGCGATTTTTGGTACCTAGGAGAGTTTGGCAGCGTGTCACAACTCTCCTATTAAAGGTTATTTTCTGGTTAGCTTCTTTTACACGCTTTTTGCAATGTTTTTTTCTGATTATTTCTGTTCCTGTTCGTTTGCTTTGGTCAACAACCTAAGTTTGATATAATGATGCAATAGTTACTTATAAAAGATTTACGAGTTGTGACAAAGGGAGTAGTTTCAGTTTTCGTAAATTTTCTCAGAAACCTTATAACTGTTACTACCTACGGAACACAATAATGGGGTACTGGTATGGTATTCCCGCTTCTGGGGGACTGCCCCCCCCCCCCCCCCCCCCCCAATCTAACGCATGCGATAATCGAAATCGTTATACCCGCGCCTACAGGAAAATGAAAAAAACAGCTGCTCCTTTTTGAAAGTCAGTCGAGACACAAAAGGTATTAAGCTGTAAATCCCTAACCTGTCGTCACCCTTTCCACGTGTTACTGAATTCATCCAAAAAACCTCAATTGGTGGCGGGTCTCCCCCTTGGCTCTCGTAAAGTGACATCGAAGCGTCGCCCTGACAAGCCGGATATTCCGAATCGGCCTGTAAAACACCCCATTTTCCAATAAACTGATATCGATACCTTCACCTGTTGCTCCCCTAAAAATTCGGGGCGAAAAAAGGCTTTAAACGGTGATAAAAGTGACAAAACCGATGAAGGTTGAGGCTAATTTTGTTTGAAAGTTTGCGAATGACAGTGGCATAGCCACGGGGGGAATGTCCAAAGCCCAAACTTCAAGAATATTTATTTTATGTATTTATATGCGGAACTTGTCAAATCAAAGAGATAATCAACAAAAAAAAACACACAATATAAATACAGAATAATAAAACTTCCCTGTCACAAAACTATCTATATTACCCAAGGATCTTACATCAAGGAGGATATCGACTTTGGTCCACAGTCTTTGAAGAATAAACAATTCACATTCTTAGCTGGCTTCTAAACAACTTTCCAGAAAAATAGTATAGTTTTTCTTTGTCGTTTTCTGTTAATTACAAAAAACATTACGTCGCCTTGGAGCGTTCGGAATATACAATTTATAATGCCGCTATTGGAACGGCCATCTTTCATTCCTGCTTTCACGTTTGACACTGCCACACAACAACTGTCATATTTGTCGATTTTATTAAATTAAATTATTTGTTGTCTTTCAGTGTTTGTGTGTTAAATTTAAGTATTGCTTGTGTAAAAATAGTAATTCTTATTTCAATATGGTAAGACTGTTCGAAGTCTGCCGTAAACTGGATAAAAATAAAGACTTTTGAGTAGTGTTGGGAAAAACCGATGATTTTAACAATCGAGTACTTGATACTCGAGCGATTTTAATAATCGAATGAATCGCTTGAAATTCCAATTCACCAAGCGATGACGTCACCGACTGCTCGACCGGCAGCCTAGTCGTTTACATGTGATCAGGTAGGGTATTTAGCAGGCACGTAACTACGGGTGGGCACAGGTTTAGCTAAAAAAATTATAGTGTCACCAAAAAAATTCCATTCCATTTATTTATTTGTGAATAATGAATTTTTACCACGTGTCTCGATACCAAACAAAAAAACTGTAAAGAATCACATATATGTATTTATTGTTCGTGTTTATTCTTGTGCTTTTTTAAAACAAAAAGTATTACCAAGAGTTATTTTTCTTCACATCTTTCTCAATCTACGAGCATACAATAAGTAGATATTTAAAATGGCTTGTCGAATTCTTTCACTGTAAATTATCAGGTGCCTACTGTGTGCCCTTCAAAAATGTAGGCTTAGTTACGCGACTGGCAAAATAAGAAAATAGGTGATTATTTTTTAAATTCCTGTTTATAGTTACCTAAAAGTTCCCGTTTAAATTTAAGAATGTTTACTTTTGGTTACCAAAAAATTTGTCGGTACCTATGTTTTGTTAACTATGTTGCTAGTTTTCTTATTTTTTTTTATGATCAAACACAAGTACTATAGGAAAAATCCTTTAGGGCACTCTGGGAGTTGTGCGTGTGCGCAAAAAGCGATTCACGTTGGATTTGAATCGTTGGAGGCTATATTCGTTTGGAAAAACGAACGAACGATTTTCCAATAACATTTTCTATAATGTATGTTATTTTTAAGAAGTCTTCTTGAGTATAATAATAAAAAGTTCCTGTTTAGATTTAAAAATGTTAGGTAGGTACTATAAGATTACCAACGAATTTTTCTATATATTTTGTTAACCATTTTGTTCGTTTTATTATTTTTCATTAACAATTTCTATTATTATGTTATTTTTGAGAAGTTTTCTCGAGTTTATAGTAAATAAAAATTTAAAAATTATATCCTTTAATTTTTTAATATTTACAATCGGAGACCTAAACTACGCCGCTGGCTAGCTCGTTAAAACAAAACTTTACAAAACCCATGTCGCGATGACTCCGCTAGGGATTTGGCATACTTTTTAATATGCACCTGCTCGGCGTCAAACTCGAACGTCGCCAATCGGACGACGCGGCGCGGAGACCGAAGGTCGTGTATCAAGTGACACGACAAGACGATAATTTAGAAAAATTCTGATTTGGTCAAGATTACTTTGTAAATTCTCTTGAAGAAACTTTATTTTTGTGTATTTCTATCAATCAAATATGTTACGCAGCCTAGCTATAATATTATTTCTTTATACCCATCAGTCTCGTAAATTTAATTACGAATGTCGGAACCACAGAAAAAAAAACAATGGTATCATTAAAGTTTATTTCTGTCTATTGGTTATTAAGAGGCTCCCTTCATTAAAAAGTCGTTATCACGCCGGTTTTTAATGTTTTGGACCATGGAACAGGTGAATCGGGCATTGACGGACAGTGTTGCCACTGTGACTACGAATGTATGGCTTTAATTAATGCCATTTTTACATAGTTACGTTATTAATCATACAATCAGCTAAGCATTCTAATAACATTTTCAGGAAACCTTAGCAAGCTAATAAAAACAATGTACCTAAATCAAATTGTATCAAATTACTTTTATCGACTGCATACAGGGTGTCTTTTTAAAACCCGAACACCCTTTTTTCTGCGCAGGGCAACTTTTTTTTTTTAAATGGGAACCCGTTTTTTTTCTCGCAGGTTCCGAACTTTCATTAAAAAACAAGCAACTTTCGTCCCAAACATTTTTTTATTCGAATCGATCCTGAACTTTTCAACGACGAATTGTTACACTACCAACAAGATGGAACCCCGGCTCATTTCACGGTACCTGTTCGCCAATGGTTAAACGATCATTTTCCTGGACAGTGGATCGGGCGGCTCGGCCCCGTATTATGGCCAGCAAGATCACCAGACTTAACGCCGATGGATTTCTTTTTCGGGGGGTTCATCAAGTCGATTGTGAGTCGTACGAGGACGTAGAATCTTCAGGAGCTGAGACAAAAAATCACCGTTGTCTGTAGAGAAAATGTAACAACCGAAATTTTAGAACGAGTGCGAGAAGGGTTTCAGAGTCGTTTGTACTTTTGTATGGAAAGAAACGGGGAGCATTTTGAACATTTATTAAAATAAGAAAATTAGTTTCAACCTCAAAATTGTTTCCGATTTCATTTTGCCACTTACTTTGTTCAGGATCGATTCGAATAAAAATATGTTTGGGACGAAAGTTGCTTGTTTTTTAATGAAGGTTCGGAACCTGCGAGAAAAAAAACGGGTTCCCATTTAAAAAAAAAAGTTGCCCTGCGCAGGGCACCACCTGAACACCGCAGGTGAAAAAAACCTGCGCCATTCGATTTCCCCCTCAAAACTACGAAAATCATCTGAGTAGGTCGAAATCAAAAAAAATCAATCTGAGCGAGAAAAAAGGGTGTTCGGGTTTTAAAAAGACACCCTGTATAGTACAGCGTATGTGAAAATATTGGTACATATGAAAAACGTTGATACTTAACATTTTTTATAAATTAACGTTACTTTACTCTCAGCATTTTAGCACATGATTTCTTTTTCGATCACTCTGTATGGTTTATTTGTAATTTTTCAGCGGATTAGGAGTGTTTTAGGTAAGCAAAACGTTTTATGCAAAACAGTATTGTTACTGAAATAACACATAAAAAAGTTTTCCATATGTCGCCAATATTTTCACACACGCTGTGGTAGATACACATAATATTATAGGTTATGATTCCTTAGGTCATTTTAATTGTAATATCTGCCGTTAGTAGACCTTCATTTTTAACTTTGGTTGGTATGTGTTAAAATCAAATAAAATCACAGTTAGAAAATGATCATTCTATCGATCTACCAGTGGCGTGGATATATTTTTTTATTAACATGGTCAATTATAACATAAAAACTGTCGTTTGCATTTTTCTCGTCAAAAGCACCGTCCTTGGCTGAAATAATTAGATTTAAATTGAAATTAAATATTATTAACATTGATCACTTTTGGTGGCTATTTCCGACAATTTTCAAAAATATAAGTGACCCAACTTATCCTAAAAGGTATTTATTTATTCCATTAAAATTTCCTTTTAAAGAATCAAACGTCATCGCTTCTAAGAGTTAATTAATCTTAAAATTCATAATATTATACATAATACATGCGCGGATATTCATACATCTACACGGAATGGCTGCCTTATCATTATTCGAAAAATCTTCATCGCCTCCGTGGCGCAATTGGCTAGCGCGTTCGGCTGTTAACCGAAAGGTTGGTGGTTCGAGCCCACCCGGGGGCGAGACTTTTTTAATTTCATTACTAGTGTTTTCCGTAGTAGGTACATCTAATTGAAATTTGAGAACGAGAGAATCGAAATGAGTTATCCTAGTGCACCAAATTTTGAGGGAAACTAATAACATTTTTATCTATATAAAAAATTAAATACAACTTTTATTTAGGTACGAACTCTTAACGTAGGAAGGGGAGGGCCACTACTTAGGATACGCCACTGTTTTTATAACTATTATAATAATATTATGCCGTTCACCTTCATTCTTTCTTATTTATTCTGGAACTTCATCTATCTCCATCCTTATCGACCTCTATAGAAGCTCATGCGATTCCTATTCTTGTCGCGAACGTACAAACATGCACGCATATATTTCGGAATTCCCTCGCGCGAATGGTTTGTCCAACTAGACGTTTCCAATTAACAATATTAATTAAAATTTCCTGGCCACCTAGATAAATAAGCGGGAGAGAAATGTTATAATATTATTCACTATTATGAAAGCTTACTATACATTGTTGCCAAATATATTGTATGGACAATCAAAAATAATAAAAAATTATTATTATAAAGTTCCGATATAAACTCCTGGACAAAATTAACGCAACATCATAAATTTGCCATATTTTTGATGCTATTTTTTTCTGAATTTATGATCCTATTTGAATGATTTTTTGTATTGTAGGTTGGTTTCTTGACAATGTCATAGTTTCGCTGTTTATGATAAAAATTTGATTTATACTGGGTGTACTAAAAATGTTATGTTTTTTTTCGAAAATTCGCATCACCCTGTGGAGTATATTAACAAGCGAAACATATGGCAGTTGACATTACACGGTAGGTCCATCTTTCCCCAACATTTCCTTTTTGGTTTACTTCATTATCTCTGTTATTAAAGGAGATACACCGTTTTATAGCGTAACATGTTTTTATAGACTTTAATATTCAACACATTCATTGTTAAATGTTTTCAAGTAGACTATGGACTTTTTCTCACATTGCAAGCGATGTGTCAGCAGATGTTGTGTTTTAAAGTTACAAAGGTCAAATAAAATTCGCCACATTGATAAAAACTGTTCGGAAACTGCTTATTAAACGTTCGTTTCGTATGCATAGTTGCCCGACGAGTATTTTAATCTTGAAAACATTTAACAATGAATGTGTTGAATATTAAAGTCTATAAAAACATGTTACACTATAAAACGGTGCATCTCCTTTAATAATAGAGATAATCAAGTAAACCAAAAAAGAAAATGTTGGGGAAAGATGGACCTACCGTTTAATGTTAACTGCAATATGCTTCGGTGGCTAATATACTCCACAGGGTGATACGAATTTTCGGAAAAAAACATAGCATTTTTAGTAAACCCAGTATAAATCGAAAATTAAATTTTTATCATAAACAGCGAAAACTATGACATTTTCAAGGAACCAACCTACAATGCAAAAAAACCATTCAAATCGGATCATAAATTCAGAAAAAAAAAATAGCATCTAAAATATGGCAAATTTACGATGTTGCGTTAATTTTGTCCAGGAGTTTATTTTACAAGGAAAAAAATTTTTTGGTCACCAGAACTTATCTCAAATTTTACAAATAGATTGTTTTCCACGTCAGTGTCGGGACATTTATATGAAGAACACCATGTAGGTTTTTGTCAATAGATTCTAATTACGTATAAACGGAATCTTGTTATTTTTGGCGAACGATATGAAACATTCATAATATTCAGCTAGATATAGCAACTATAGCGATCGTATGTGCCACATTACGACGTTATGCATTCTATAGTCAACCACGAAGAACAATCCCCTTAACATTTCACTTTGCAGTTAAAATTACTGCTGATCCCTGGATGGCCCCGTTATTTGTCCTGTTCTATAATTTAAATAGAAAAGAAATAGTAAAGGGCGCATGGGACCAAGTGACCCTTTCAGGACCAATTTGCAATAAATTTGAGAAAGTGAAGCCCTGATTCGGTAGGGAGCCCTATAAGAATGCGGTCTATTACATATGGAATGTGGTCATTTAACTGATGGTATTTTGGGCGAGTGTGCACGGCATACGATTTATAAATAAAGATTTACACGTTGTACAAGATGGTATAAAAATGTGGCATTTCCATGCCCGTTACTACAATTTCGTTACCATGAATTTTATTTTTTTGAAATACTACAATAAACCATCATTATACAAGTGAACATTCGTACACGTAAACACAACGTAATTTTCAAAAAAAAAAAATTATTGTGGAAAAATTCACTTTTCTGCACCCCTGTAGAAAAAAACAGCCTTGTGTAATGCGGAATTGTTTTTCTTTTTAGACAAAACGCATCTCTTCAAATTATTTAACCAACAAAAGAAGTCCACCGCTCGCCATCTCGCCCAGAGCTTAATACTTCCAGCGCGGAAAACCGTTTCGATTTTGCGGATTTTCCGGTACACTGGAAAATGCTTAAGGACGTATTAAAACCAAATCGAGTTCCCTTATTCAAAGACAATTATTATTGCTAAAGCGATTAGTTTGTGAAAATATAAATACAGGGGCGGATATTAAGGTTTTCCTGTCTTTCAGTGCAGGTAAGTTTAATCACATCTATTTTTGGAATGCAATTTCTTGAAAACTACCACTAATAAATTATGATATTCTTGGAAAGATATTTAAACCACCTTTAAAATAATGTGCAACTTAATCAGGAAAAGTTACGAAATGTAATACGCTGCTGAGTTAGTCAAACCTGTATACAACGTGTCCAAGATAAGGAGGGCCAGTACAAAGATCTCGGAAACCGTAAGAGATACGAAGTTGGTTAAATGGAGGTAAAGTTGCGCATTTACGTGCTTAATAATATAATATGCCGTTTAGAAAGTTTTCAAATTCCGAGTAGTTCCGAAGATATTCGGAAAAACGAAATTCTGAAAAATCGTTTTATTGTTTTCCTGGTTTTTTTTGAGATCGAATTCTAAAGTAAATTGCACTTTTGCATTGCCACTTTTTCCGCTCTATCAACAGCGTTAATTGTTTTGTAATCCGACGAGTCGTCTTCGAAGGGCCATTATCAGCTTTCTTTTTTTAAATAAGGTCCTGTTTTTCTGATATTGGAATTTGAGAGCTTTTCTCTTCTGAATTCAATAACACATTGTGGCTTAATGACGTTTCGAGGTTTTTTTGGACAACATCTGGAAATTTTGGGATACGGTCTTGTATTTCTCCTATTTTTATAAATAATATCTCATAAGTAAGCTCTAAATTTTTTACTTAAGTTGGACTAGTTCAATAAATAACAAATAATTTAATAATAGACCATAAATAAGTGAACAAAAATCATACCAAAACAGTAATAAAACGAACAACGAAATAAGTAAGGAACTACATAATCAGGTGTTCAAAATGATTTCCGTTATTCTCTAAGCACAAATAACATCTTCTAACTGCCACATAACAGTTTTTTTGAGATAAAATAAAACATGATAGAATATCAAACTTTTCAGCATTTGTATAATTATGTTCCATATTTTCTGGAAAATAGAAAACCTCTTAAAAAGCCCTCAAACGATCACAATGGGAATGTCAAGTGAAACAAATCACGCGTCACCATCTTAATTTTTTTATTTCAAACGCTTACTTTTCTTTTAAATCCCGAATCAACAGAAGTTTGAAATAATGTTTCTGTATTTTGTTCACTTATTTGTGGTTTATTATTAAATTATTTGTTATTTATTGAACTAGTCCAATATAAGTAAAAACTAGAGCTTACTTATGAGATATTATTTATAAAATTAGTAGAAATACAGGACCGTATCCCAAAAATATCCTGATGTTGTTCAAAAAACCCTTGAAACGTCATTAAACCACAATGTGTCATACATCGTTGCATTCGGAAGAAAAAAAGCTCCCAAATTTCAATATCAGGAAAACAGGACCGTATTTAAAAAAGGAAAGTTGAAAATGACCCTTCGAAGATGACTCGTCGGATTACAAAACAATAAACGCTGTTAGATAGAGCGGAAAAGTGGCACTGCAAAAGTGCAATTTACTTTAGAATTCGATCTCAAAAAAGCCAGGAAAACAATAAAACGATTTTTCAGAATTTCGGTTTTTTCCGGATATTTCCAGAAGTACTAGGAATTTTAAAACTTCCTAAACGGCATATTATTAGGCATGTAAATCCGCAATTTGCCTCCATTTAACCGACTTCGTATCTCTTACGGTTTCCGAGATCCCTGTACTGGCCCTCCTTATCTTGGACACGTTTATATGCTGTTTAGCTTTCAGGGGGTTAAGCCACGAAGGCTCCAAATATTCTTTACGAGCGTCCCCCTTTATAATAAAATTTACGTGATTTTAAATATTGTTTACTGTAAGTAAGATTATTATTTCATAAAATACAGTTTACGCACCGCCACTGTCTAAAATCCTCGGTAGTTCATCTAATAAAAACCATTAGAGTGGAAAAAGCGTTTGTGCCCGCGACCACAAAGAAATTTTAGGGAAATTGTTTGAGCGCTTTCCATCCCCGTGGAAAAATTAAACTACTTGTATTCAATAGGTCCTGCAACAACAAGCCTGTTTTCAGCGGCTTTTTGGACGAATGCATAATTTAATCTTCAATGAGCGTGTATTGCCAATTTTTTTCATTTTTTTTCCAGAAGTTTTTGGTTCCTTTTTTCGAATTTTCCATTTGCGTTCTCTTATATTTTGGGTTAATTTTTTGAGATATGGGTTTAGGTTAGTTTGTGTGATGAATGTTTTGGACATTTTCTTTCTGTTATTAGTTCCCGAGCAAATTACTAAAGTTTTTAAACCTACCAAAAATTGATACTATATATTATTACTATTTATTTATCAATATTTACATAATTTATGGCGGAATATGAAAATATGACACCTGTTCCTTTCTATGACACCTATACGGTGAAACGTATACGTGAATGTCGGATTCGAAATTTGGTTCATGAAGCTGACATTCCAAGAATATAACGCGTAGAATAAAATGTTATATTTGCCAATTTTGCGACCCCACCCCTTTTGTCATAATCATAAAAAAATACATGGACGTGTAGCGTGACATCAAGCAAGGATTTTAAATCAAGGATTCTTTGGTTCACAGTCTTTGAAGAATGAACAATTCACATTCTTAGGTAGGTTGTAAACAACATCCCAGAAAAACAATCGGGGAACTCTAAAAATATAATTTCTCTTTGTCGTTTTCTGTTAATTAGACAAAGACATTACGTGGCCTTCGACCGTTCGGAACATACTTTTTATAAAGTCCTTAGTGGAACGACCGTCTTTCATACCTGCTTTTACGTTTAACACTTCCGAATTAACAACTGTCATATTTATTTTGTCGTTACTGTTAAATACAATTCTCTGTTGTTTTCCATCGTTTGTGTGTTAAATTTAAGTATTGTTTGTGGAAAAAAACAGTAATTTTTAATTCAATATGATAAGTAAGACTGTGCCAAGTCTGCCGTAAACTGGATAAAATATAGACTTTTGAGTTACGTCCGTCGATTGTTTGTTTTTCGTAACAAAGACATATCAAACCCAACCAGCTATTAGAATGAAGACGCAAAACAGACAGAAGATAAAAAGAGACGGAGATTCTACAGATAGATGTCTTGTTTGTTCTGATTAGTTTCGTAATAACTGGCGTCACATTGACGTGTACAAAGCAGATAGAAATACCGGGTCCATGTGTGTTTCACTTCAATGACATCAACATAAAACATATCATCGCTTTTCCTAACAATCATAATATCTTCAAAAATTATATCACCCAACTACACTAAAATTAATTTAAAAATAATAATTTTATTGCTTGATCTGACGCATTATCGCGGATTATACCCGTCCCTTTAAGCCTTCGCAATCGAGTGTTAAATCCATATTTATTTATCTAGACAATAATATTACAAGTATTAATTTTATTGACGGCCGTAAATCATGATAAAATACTTGTTATGCCACATTCTGTGATTTAAGGGCTCACGTGGATTAGCGGCTTGTAAATCAGGCGCCGAGAAAACTAGGCTAGAAAAAAATTATTGAAAATCAAATTTACCGCCACCCTCTCTCTTTAGAAACAAATATATTTAGTTTATTAATAGTGCGATGAAAGCCTCTCAGCTGTACCTGCTAAACCCGCACTTAGCGATGTTTACGATGTGCTACGAGTATCCTTTTACTTTTAAAAATAAAAAAAATTGAATTCGTACTACCGGATTTAGCGGAGTGTAATACGATTGTGATTGAAAGAGGAAGTCTATAACTACGCCGTTCCGTTCAGCGAGTAAGAATCATACTCATACGGCCATTATGACAGTTTTTTGTTGATTCGAATTGTTGTACAAATCGTGGGAAGACATTGGTTTCGTCATAATTATTAGTATATACCACCAGGTTATTTTGTGCCGTCAGTAGCTCGAACGCAATACAATGGCGGGGTAACTCTTTGCGGCCTAGGATAGTCAAAATACAGGGTGTCAATTTGCATGTTTCCCGCCCTTAATTTCTCCATTCCATTCGAGCGCTATTTATTGAAGGAGTAGACATCTAATCACCCAAAAAAATTATTTCGTTTTCGGACCCTGTAATATAATTAGTCTGCCAACTACTTCTTGACATACATGTAGATACAGTTCATAAAAAAGTCGTACAAGAATTAGAATTTAATCACCTTTGCGTAAAACCGGTTGGTGGTTTGTTCGGGTTGGCGAATATTATACGTTTTCAATTGGTGTGGGCTCAATAAAGTAAAGAGGAACATTTTTAATAAAAAGAGTACATTTCAAAAACCATAATAACAGAGTAGTTAAAAAATTGAAACAAAATTAACGAAAATATTGAAAATAAAATCTAATATTTGGTCATACCCAAGTAGCATTTTTAGACACTTATGTATCGTAACTATCGTTTCTGTTTCCGATCAAAATTGGAAAGTTTGGCAACAAAAAGGAAATATTTTCGAAACGTATACATTTTAAATGGGACATTTACACGTGTATCCAAGTGGTTGGTACTAGCTGCGACTCTCGCTGTTTCGATGCACAATCGAAACTTTTATCGAAAATGTTCGATCATATTTCTAAACTGTTACTTATGTTTATTAAAAAATGACAGTATAAAGGGGCGGGGCTATGTTAAACCATGCGCAAAACAATTAGGATACCTTCACTGTTGTAAAATAAAAGAAATACAATATGAAACAATAATTTCGCCATGATGAATTCGTTCGTTATAAGTATATTTCCTATAAGTTATTTTATTTCATATACCTAGTTATTGCACATTAGAACCAACAAAAAAATCATTGTCGCAGTAAATTTTATCGTGCAGTTTAGTAATTTGGCTTTATATTTTTAACGTGCCCTCGATTTATTTTCATTTAAGTACAGAAATAAATGTACTTTGTCAAAAAAATTAAAATTAAAATATTATCAAAATTGTATTTATTTCTTTTATAAATCGACTTAGCTAGGAAAATGGAACTTATCTAACAACTTTTGGCTTTGCAAGAGATGCAGACATTTCATTAAAACTCATTTTAACAAAATAAAAATTCATTTCCCAAAATGGCCGCTAGAAAGCCATAAATTATTCTGGTCCAAAATAGACTCAACACACAATTTCTAGTCTTTGGCTTCTATAATGTTTCCATGATGCACAGAAAAATAAAATGTTTGTTAAGGTGATGGTGAATGCCACAGAAAAAAAGGTTTGCTTGTATGCACAGAAAACAAAGATTGGCTATGGACAGCCTAAGTCTAACGTGACGAGAGGCGTGGTTTCAAACACCTTTCCAAACTAAAATTACATTGAAAATCCCATAAGAGATTTTTTAAAGCATCGGTACACGTTTATAAGGGATAAATAAGCAATTTCCTGATATTATTTGTATATTAGATGTTATTATTAATTCATTTTCAGAAACACATTGATGTAAGTGTTTTTTGAAGATTTTTAATTAACATCCTGCTTGAGGTTATGTTATTATTGTTTGCATAAGGAGATTTAAATTGTTATTTTTCTGTAAAAAACAGCTTGTTGCATTGTATTTAACAACATAGAGTATACCCACCCTATAGCCATACTTTATGTTGATAAATACAGTACAGTAAGCTTTTTTACGGAAAAATAACAATTGAAATCTTGTTCAGATGGTAATTAAAAATCTACCTAAACCACTTACTTCAATCTGGGGTTGAAAATGGATCAACAATAACAGCTAAAATATAAATAATATCAAGAAGTTGCTTATTTATCGCTAATAAACGTACACCGATGCTATAAAAAATGCTATGGAAAATTCAATGCAATCTGTGTCTTACCAAAACTTAAAATTTTAACTAAAAATTTTTCGAAAAATATTTATCTTCGCGTGTTGTTAATGTATCGGCACATATTTCGAAACAAGCACGTCTTTAAGCGTTTCTAGTAACTGGATTCGAAAATGTGTCGCAAACGTTTCGTAACACATATGTCTCGATATAACTTTATTTTTATTATCGTTTTTCTAATTTCTACTGCAAAATTGCTCAAGCATTTCACTCGAGAATTTTCCAAGCTTTGAGCCAATTTCAGAAATCTGACGTTACGTTCTTATTGTGTCGAACATTGTCATCAAGCACTTGTAAGTTTTATAACGGTGACGCCAATGCATTTTAGATAACGGGATAATCTCTAATGGACAGTCAGTGACAGTATCGACTACAGCCGGTTTACGCAAATGGTCACTCTCGTTCTGATTCTTGTACGATTTTTTTTACGAATACAATTCTGTTTTCTACTAAAACAAACCCATATCCATATTATCTGCGAACAACTAGTCCATGTTAACAATATCCTATTAAATCATCACTTGGCGCCATCGATGATTCCCCAGATATCTTTACGATTTAATTGCCCTACCTTCCGTGGCGCGTTAAAAAAAATAATGACGATATTTAAAGCAATATAAATACATAGCACACCCTGAAAGACTGATTGTACACATCAATAACGATTGAAGGATATAAGAACCCCGACTGGATTTTACAACTTTAAAATTCATATGTGTCATAAAAATTGGCGCCGATTTATACTAAAACCTTTTGTTTACAGGTTGTTTCCTCTTTTATTTGTATTTTATTTATTGGTGGTCGATAAAAATTGACTTATACGACGGTTCTTGGTCCCTAATATCTGTAAATGGTTATATTCGTTGGGTGTGAGTCAGTGCCGTACCTAACGGGGCCATTCACTAAAATTAAATTGATTATTATGGAGTGTTCAGACAGGGTCAGTAATTACACTAAAATTAATGCGTCCCATGTGAAAATATTGTGTAAACAGGTAAAATACAGGGTGTTATGGAAATGACGTATTATATTTAAAGCGGCAATTCCTGAGATAAAGAGAAATTGAAGAAAAATACCCGTAAATGGCGGTTTCAATTCATTCAGCGGTAAAAGTGACCTGACGTCAAACCAGAAAACACCTGTGTGGCACTGCGATACATGTAAGCAATCAAGGAATTCTGGCCGGTGTTGTCATATGTACAGCTTAAACTCTTTAGACAAAATAAAATAATTTAAATACTTTTCCATTCTGTAATACCTTTTTTTGGTTGAAGAACATTTACGACGGACTATGTTTTAAACAACCCGAAAAAACATATGGAATCGTATAATAAAATTTTTACTATACTACTATAATAATTTTACCATAGTGCTTGTTCCATGCACGTATATAGATTCGTTGTAAAATTTACAATATATTTTAGTAATTACTTGATTTTACTCAATTTATTAGAAATCTTAACTATAGTTTTTTGTAAATTGTTTCCAATATTATTTTGAAACCAAAAATATCCACGTGGTGCCCCTGTCAGGAAGGTAAACAAAGCAACATATGTCAACAGAGTTATCATATCTTCAGGGTAAACTCTTTAGAAAGTCAATAACCGTTTGACAGATTGCAAGTTGTTTATTTTTCAGGGTACATTATTATAAACTTTTACGTTCAGTTCGCTGGGAAACAATCTCTGATTTATAAACTTCCACTGACTCGAACGAACCGCCGCGGAGCTTTTAAATGGTCAGGTATGTTCTCATTTGTTCAATTCGAACGACACCTGTCAGATCTGGCAACTTAAAAGTTTATAAATGCCACTTACCCTTTAGAAAAAAAAATCCAATTTTATTTAGCTTTTCGGACTTATTGAACACCAACTTAATTTATAAAAAAACCCCAAGTACCTAAGTAACTTGAACAAAAACAAACCGGCACAATAAAATCACATAACACATCTAAGTACCATTCAATCTGAATTAGTATTTTAAAGTGCTACTGTGTAGACAAAAATACGCCCTTATTGTCTGGGAAATAATGTATTTAACATCTAAAAATTTAAAAAATAAATATCACGTTGGTTCTCTCGATCGATATCGGCCTGCTTCTTTAAACAGCTGATTGTGGACATCGGGCTAATATTTAAAAA
This sequence comes from Barypeithes pellucidus, assembly GCA_963991005.1. Lineage (NCBI taxonomy): Eukaryota > Metazoa > Arthropoda > Insecta > Coleoptera > Curculionidae > Barypeithes > Barypeithes pellucidus. The sequence goes on along the minus strand of OZ022563.1, from coordinate 54,021,430 downwards.
TACAGCGTTGCCACTTTCGATGTTTTATAAGCGATTATCATAAATTGCCGAATTTCCTTCTATAATATTACTTTCCTGAATAATTATAGTCTCGGAAATGGCAACCGCGCTGGCTCTAGAGAGCGGGGATTTCTTGGAAAGAAAGTTCGACGACTGGTCCGAAGACGGACTAGACCATTATTTCAAATGAGGGTAGTCCCTGTCAATTGTTAATATAATTGTTTCATTTTATCTTTAGTAAAGGGTTAATGGCCCATAGAAATTAGTGTTTTTACTATTTCTATTGCGAAATGATTAAGTGCTCTTGTTCTACGTGTGTTATTGTAAAGTGTAATTATGCGTTAGTGTTGGGGTTTAGTGATGCACTCCCACACTATCATCAGGACACGTGATGAGCTTAAAGTTTTTCCCATAGAAAAAGGAACTGAAAGTGTCTGTGCCCTGGATTCGTTAATCGCGTCCTGGATTTACTTTCTAAGTAAGCTAAATATTTATTTTTATAAGAAACTAAAGTTTTACACTTTTAAATATTTTGACAACATTGTGCTTGAACAACTGTTGATTAATCAGCTGGGCAATGTAATATGTTTATATATGAATGTGCCGAGGAGTTGTGTGTGGGGTTAGGGGTGAATTACCCCACTTCTTAGACGTTCGATTTAAAAAAAAATATGTAGCGCTTCTCTAGGACACCCCAGGAGTCATCCATTTAAATATAATACGTCATTTCCATAACACCCTGTATACATATACGTATAAAATATATTCATTCAACTATGATCATATTTTGATTTTTTAAAGAAGAAACGCTAAAATATTTGCAAATATTAAGGAAAACTCCTTATGCTTCAGAAGTAGGGCACGCTTGCAAATTAGATGCCATCAGTGTCACATTATTCCCCCCGAGCTACGCCCCTGAATGATAATTCTTATACGATCTCACGTTCCTATTCCTAAAACAAATGATTCTCGATAGGATTTAGGACTAAATACTGAACAGATCCGATATAATTGATAGAGTCGGAGCGATTTGTATTCAACAGCCGCGTTGCCTGTCATATTTTGACTAGAGACAGCTTGCGAACAGAATGTCTTGTAAATTTGAGAAGGTAGAGGGGAGCGGGGGTGCAGGAGGGACCGAAGGGTTGATCGAGTTAGATTTGTCACTGTCTCAGGTTGACCGGAAGTTTAGGAAATTTGAAATATGTGATTAATTCCGTGTACGATCTGGTTTTCGATATACGGGGTTTGACAAAGAATGACTTTAAAAGACCCGTGACGAAATCATTTTTTCACTCAGGTGAATTTATATAATTCTGATAACGTAGACCAATAATTCTTATTACACTAGTGTTTGTTCCTTCTATGAGGTCCAGTAACCTTCTACCAAGCTTGTCATGTGGGAGGTTGTCACCACGTTGTATGTTCCCGAATATATTTTGTCTTCTACGAGACAGCGCTACGCAGCGGTATGCCAAAGGGGAGAGTGCAACATATAAATAGATTGGAGCCCACGTTAAACACGTGACTTAAACTCACAGGCTAAGCGACATTACATCAAGAATCCGTCCAGTATAAGGAGTCTAGAATAAAGTTAGATGTAACTCTTTTGTCCTGTAAATCGTTATATCTGATGCAATAAATACAATTAATTCCTCTATTAATAAGTTTAGAAATTTATGATTATTTCGTTTAACAAAAAAAGTCGGTTTTATTGTGTTCTTTATACCGTCTTGATCGGTTTTATACCGAGGGGGCTATAAATATTGAAAAATAAAAGACCGAGATAGGGGTTCGGATATCAGAAAATATGCTAATTCGTTCACAAATATCGTATTTAATTACGTTGAGGATATTAAGTAATTTTTTATTTTGGTCGATATGGTTGGGCACAAGTCAACTCGGCTAGTATCACGTTATACAGTAAAGTCGACCCATTATGATGTTCAATAGATCATTTTATCAATTTTCAAGGCTTGACGTTTCGGCATCTTATGGTCGATTGCTTTTCGTTTGAGAATTTTATTATTAACCTATTTTGTAAACGAACAATTTAAAAAAAGTAAGGTTAGGAATGACCGTCAAAAGTGACATGTTTTGGTTATCATGCCACATTATTCTGTATCCATGGTGCAATAAATACCAGGTATGATACCGCGCAAGGAGGCACTACTTGACAGCGAGTTCCCGTATGTTTTCAACGGATGTTTTGAAAGTTTACCGGAAATTCTTTCTTTAATTTCACCTACTATGAAATGCGTAAAATCTTTTAATACATTTAAAAGATAATTAAGAGGGCTACCACGAAAGAAATTTACAAATTACTCTCACATTGACGTTATCGCCGCTAGACGAAATTGGAACGACTAGATATCTTACCTTGTGTTTATTCTATCATGTCTTGTCCAGTCCCCACTGAGCAGGCATAAATTTGGCGATCCTGTAAATAAAATAAATGGTGAGTGGCCTAAATGCTGCTGTGTTGCCAATCTGAACTTGTGTGAAATTATACAATTAGCTGGAAAGATTACACGCTTTTGCACACTCCACGATTTTTACACCATTTATATTTGACAAAAAGCAAGTGTACAGTGGCCATTGGGCTCTGATTTGTAAAATACAAAAAATAGGTCAACAACTAAAATTATTAGTAGAAAAACCATATTTTATAATAAAAAAGAAAGGAATAAGCAAGTTCTTTTCCAGTTTCTGATCAAGACGACGTTTTCGAGAGAACAACCAAACAAATTTGCAATTTTGGTTATTTAGCAATTGGATGCAATATGAAACCCGTAAATCTTGACATGAAAATAATAGCTGAAAAATAATGAACATGAAAATTTACATATCTTTTCCATTGAAAATCGTTTTATATTTTCGAGAATCATAAAAAATTTAAAAGTTACACACTTGTTTAGTCAATCTTAAAAGTACGTGTATATTATATGGATGAATATTAAAAGCTAAGCACCACACAATAAAAGTCTATAGGAACAAGTTCATACGATAAACTTATAAGCGTAGTTCCTCCTAACAAATATATTACAAATCATACACAAATATAACAACTAAATTTGGAAACAAACTGAATAAGAACAAAGCAACACTGTACGAGTGGAACTGTTCCGAGGTACCTAACTACAGATGACGATTACGGTTAATACAGGGTGTTCGAACATACACATCGAAATTCGTGCCCCTTTTTAAATAGACATCGTGTATATTCAGACCTACCCTATGTCGAATTAACCATCACCCTCTAGGACAAATATCATTACCATAGCCGCAATACTAACCAATCATCTATATCGCATAAACAATCATAAAAACGGACGTTACATTCATAAAATACCATCATTTCCGAATTAATGGCCAAACCAGCCCCATTATCATATCATTATATGGGAGGCGTTTTCGAAAAAAGGAGCATTATGGGTGCGATGGGTGCTTATGGAAACATCTTTTACGGCTATAAAATCAAGTAAAATATTGAAGCTTATTGTTTTTTTTAGAAAAAGACAATATTAAAGTATTAATGCCCACTGTGGCGCGTATTTAAATATCCGAGGGATACAAATATGTACTCAATATAAGAGGCAGAAGACATGTTTTATTACCTATAGGACGTTATAATAGGTATATTTAAAAACTGTAGGCCAGTAAGAGTTCGTAGTCGCGTGATGAATATGATTCGAATCAGAGCTGGGCAAAGCTCTAATTCATAAAATTAAGAGCTTAACGCTCGCAATAATTTCATTTTATTAAAAGGCTTTGGTAAAGATTGTTTCACGAAAAATGGATATAACTTAATGACTGCAGTAAAAGTACCTGTGGCCATCTCATTATTTATAACCGTTTGTTATTATTATGTGGAAAGGACCGGATTGTAATAATTATAATTAAATATAGGCACATCAGGTAGGTTAGGTTGCTTAATTTATATTTAAATATCTTTTTGTGGTAAAATTTGTTAGTTTTTGAGGAATGGTTCAAGAATTGTCTTTTACCAAACATTCCTCAGAATAGCGTGATAGTAATGGACAATGCGAGCTATCACAGTCGCCAATTACATAAAGCTCCATGCAAGCTCAAATAATACAAAATTGGAGATTCAGAACTTGCGAATGATATATATTTTGAAGAAAGTTATAAAAAAAGTGATCATTAAAAAGTTTTAAAGACATTTTGTATAAAAAAAAGTATATGTTTGTGACACATTGGCATAAGAAATTGGACATACAGTGCTACGGCTCCCACCCTATTATTGCATTTTTAACCCCATAGAGCATATGTGGCACCAGTTAAAATCACTGGTTAGGTCTGAAAATATTTCTCCGACTTTAAGTTCTAGTGTTGTAGAATTAATACGAAAATGCTTTAATGATATTCCCCCAGGTAGTTGAAAAAATTCAGTCCGTCACGTAATAACTGTAGAAAATTCGTATATTAGTCTGGATCGTATAATTAATCCAATTATAATTAATTTTGATGAGGATAGCGATAGCGAAACAGAACTATCTATAGAATGACATTATAAATGTAAATAAATATGACTAGTAATATTTAAAAAAAAATGTTATTTCATTTGATTACATTAATATAATCATATCATTACTTGTTTTCCTTAGTCTGTCCCTTCATACATCACTTGTTTATTGCCAAGCTCTTGTCGACACAATGGGTCCGACCCAGGAAATCATTAAGTCGTATCCATTTTTCGTGAAACAATCTTTACATGGAAAGAAAAACTTTCGTTAAATTTACTATAGAAATTGTAAAACTGGAATAACTTTTATTAAGAACTGTCATTAAATTATAGCAAAATTGTAACTTTTAACTAAAATATTTAGTAAACTATTTATATGAAAAGTTTTTGTAAAACTTACTAACATATTTTGTAAAATTTACTAAAATCTTATGTAAAAACTTTGACACATGGTATTCCCAAGCGGTCACCCATTCAAGTACTAACCGTGTCCAACGTCGACTTCATCGATCGATGGCATGTTTCCTGTTGTTCTCTACCTTTTACAATATATTAGAGTATTTACTTGGTTTTCCTAAATTTATTAGAAATTCTAACTATACTATTTTATAAATTATGTCTATCTACAATATTATTTTGGTACGGATTAATAATGAAAATTGTAATTACTACAATATTTTCCTATAGTCCTTTTTCCGTGTATCCTTAATTTATTTTTAGGGAAATAAAAGATTTACGTTTACTGTCCCAATCTATTGATATAACTTACGTTTGTCGTTGCGTTGGCGTTAAAAGGCAACTCGTCCCCATATCTCTCCGCGTCACCCGATCCTGATAATAATTAGTTTCCAAAAGCCAGCACACAACCTCAAAAGGAAAACCTATTAGCACTTTCATGCATCTTTTCTTTTACCGCCCGTCGCATATATCTTTTCCGCACGGACTGGAAATCATAAAGCTTCTCCTTTTAATATATGCATGAGTTATGGACATCAGTACGGCGAGAATACACGTTAAAGACACGAGATATATGGACGTCATCTGAGGGGGCCGAAAGGGCGCAAATAAGGGGGCACGAATCGGGCCCGAAGGGTTAAGGTGATTAATAACCGAAAATAAACGTGAGACGGGTGGACAATAAATTAGATGTGGGAAGGCCAAACATTGATGGCGGATGATGAAATAAGATTTGGTTTCTGGGAAATGCACAGGAAAAGTCTCCCTTGTCAAAATTGCTAATGGAGCTTGTAAAAGTATTTTCTTACATTAATTATATTACCGAAAGTACGTCTGACGACGCTCGTTCGCTGACTTTCGTCAAAGTGGTAACTACATCAATAAAAATGATATTCCAGGATTTTTAAATTTGGAATAATTTTGGGAAAATACGCGTGAATGTATTTATACGTAATAAGACACTGAGGCTCTAATATAAGGGTCTATTAAAAAAAGTACCATTCTATCGTGTGGCGATTCCTCACCCAAAAATAAAAGGAAAAGTTCCTAGCTTTGCTTGATTTAACAAAAAATTTTTTGGTTAAGGCATTTAGAGGCACACTAGAAATTGCACATGTTTCTTGAAATACATAACATACAGGGTATGAAATGAGGATTCATATAAACTTTCTTCGTATAGGCCTCCTCCTCGGAGATATGGCACATGGGAATCAAGTTTTCTACACATAATTATTGAACCACCAGGAATATTAAAAAATTTTTTAAATAGACAATTTTTCCAATTGGATGTATGTTAATATTAGTAAAGTCTATCTTCGACTTTAATAATACAATTACTCCAGTAATAACTTCACGATATTATCGAATATCAGCGCGGCAGCTTTTTTATTCAAAAAACTTTTTAATTTCCTGAAAACACTCATAACAGTTCGCTCAAATGATTATTTCGCTTCAGCCCTTTATAGACGTGGGGCCATTAATATTTTCTAACGGGAAGGAACATCTTCCCAAAGGGAAAGAGCATCTTTACACTTTCTTGCAATTCCAAGAGGCCATTTCACCATTCAATCTAATAAATTTATTAATATTGTCTGGTTTCGCGCCTTGTGCTTTTTCTTTGGGAGCTCTTTAGTGGGACCGGTTACCGAGGGGTTTCGAAAAATAACCAAAAATACGAACTTCGCCATAATTTTAAATGCGACACAAAAACCTGGTCATGTAGCAAAGAATAACTTTACAGTGTAAAGGATGTTTTAAAAATTGAAAAAGACGACTATGTGACTTGAAGAACTCGAATACATAATTCGTATATTATATGTGTTTCCAATATCTATAAATGTATAAAGAAACTTTCAATTAAAAAAAAACCTCGGACCCGTAAACTTCTGTTTTCAAGGGCACACGTTTCACTATTAATTTCATCCCTGTAACCTCAACCCCCCCTAGTGGGGGCGGCTACTGCCCTTGTTTTTTCAAATGGGAATGGGTATGTTGTGATACATCTTTTTAAAGGGCATTAAATTCTCTTTAAAATGGCGCTTCGTTTTGTAAATTTGAGCTACGCGCCGCCGAGCAACGGAATTTGAAACATTTCACTGCACCTCTTATCAAGTACACAGAGAAACAGAGAACACTATTGAATGGAGGTGAATGGCGGACATTTTCAACATTTAATAAGATAACATGTAAGTATTACTCAATAAAATTACATTTTTAAAACGCAATTTCTCGGCGGCGCGTAGCTCATATTTACAAAACAAAGCGCCATTTTAAAGAGAATTTAATGCCCTTTAAAAAGATGTATCACAACATACCCATAGCCGCCCCCGCTAGGGGGGGTTGAGGTTACAGGGATGAAATTAATAGTAAAACGTGCCCCCTGAAAACACAAGTTTACGGGTCCGAGTTTTTTTTTTAATTTTCACGTACACATCCGTAAACCTTGCTGGACTGTTTTCGATGGGCCACCCTGTATATGTATATACGTCCTGATACGACTAATTGTACGGGATATAAAATCTAAATGCATGTAAATTTCTGTAAGATTAAATTTGATATGTCTTACATAAAAATTGAATTTAGGTTGTTTTTTTAAACTAAAATTGGAGATATATCTGGGTTAGATACTGACGTAATAGTATCACCATACCACTCGAGGTAACAAAAACATGTCAGTTCTTCTAAATATTGTCGAGAAAAACGATTCATAAACAAAGAATGCGACATTTTATAACTTTTAGCTTCTGTTAAATTAAAAATAGAAATCATTTTCAAGCCACCCTTGTAATAATCCACTTCTTCCAACAATCACATTCGATGCTACCGTATAATGCAGAAATATGGCCATTACTTCCGTATTTTCGCGATTCTTATAGAAACGCGTAAACCGAATAAAACGCATAAAAAAGAATGGTTATAAACGTTAATATCCGATATCTTATTGTCGTGTATGATTTATTTTTATTGCCCCGCTGTATATAGCGGATGGAAATATCTTCTAGAAGGATATGAGTGTTGAGGGATTTTATTTTGTATTTTATTGATGTATCTTCTTAAGGATATGGTTCGTTTTATGATTGATACGCACTTTATAATTTTATTACTTATAAATAGGATAAACAATAATGGGTAGGTCTGAACTAGTGTGAAGAACTGAAGGAATATATACAATACTGTCATGCAGCAGAGCCCATCGATTTATAAGCGATTTTTTATCGGTGACGTCACGATGCGCATCGATTTGTAGGTCTGCTGAATGCATTTTGTTGTCAGTTTTTTGTTTGGTTAGGGTCCCTTCTAAATATTGTCATCAAATATTACATTTCTTCCTGTACGAAATGGGATAATTTTATTTTTAATGCTCCTCTTCACTAATAGAGATCGTGTATAATATGTTTTTATGATTATAATTCACTTCTTTCGTCATTCTTATAAATTTTACTCCTCAACCACAACCCCCACTTATTGTTATATTATGTGCCATACAGGGCATCTCTTGTAGGTATCTCTGAATATATTTATTGAAACTATCATAAGAAGTTGGTACCTACTTAGTTAACACTCTGTATAGTCCAAAAACCTTATTTTCTTGAATTTAACCAAACTATAACTCTTTTTACAATAAGAATTTACCCCCTTCTTACACAACCAAAAAATTGCAGGGGTTAAAATTTGGGGTAGCTGTGCAATAAAAATGCAAGATAAATAAGACTTCTGCCCAATTAGTCGATAGAGCTTGTTCGGACCCTCTCAGAGTTACAAATCAAATTATCAGGAATTCCGCGATATTTCAGGGTGCCAAAGAGTTGGGAAACCGTGCAATGTTGCCAAGAATGGCGAAATATAGAATTGTTTTTAAGAGAAATTTTAATTCAAGAAATTAGATTTATTGTAAATGCTTCAAGGATGTCCTGATGTCATGTTTGATGGTGTCAGATGTGGGGTTTGTTGAAATCTTTTATTACGAAGAAACCCGAGAAGTCGTTATTTGCAGAACAAATGAACTAGTTGTCCCCTTTTCTCAACATCGACCACAGAAAGTATTTGATTTTTATGTTAGTTGTAAACAGTTTGGAATCTTTGGCAATTTCAAACAGGAAAGGCCCATAAGAAATGACTTATGACATACAATAACAATCGAAATTTGCTTCTGCATTTTTAAAAATAATTTTGATATCGAGAAATCAAGCATTGTTAGTGCTCTAGCGGCAACATAGCATTAATTTCTCTTCTTCCGCGCGTCAAAGCGTCTAATTAAAAAAATAATATTGGCTACAAATTGAATTATAGCCAGTAATTTCAAGTTTAAATAAAGGGTTGAAAAAGTTTCTTCGAGGGCGCGCAACACCGCCAACAAAAAACCGGAGTATAAATCACAAATTAAGTGGTTTTTTCTTCTTATAAAGGTAAAGATAGGAAGGGGGGTGAAAGGGCCGAATAAACTTAGTATGGGGTTTGGAGTGTTTCAATCTGTTATTAACCCAACTTACACAGAATGAGCAGTATCTACTCACCTGCTGAGATTGTTGTCACGATAAATTAGTTAATTGTACGCGTAAACGATTGTTATAGTTATAATAATAATAATATGTCTTAATTTTTGTATGATATTTGATTCTTTGATCGGATTTCCACGGAAATAAAAATGTATACAGGGTGTTCTTATCGTACCTTCTAAATCTCTCGGGAACATACAGATGAGGTCAAAATAAACCTAATTTTACTCTTTGGTTCTTCTGAATGGACCGGTATAATTTAATGAAATTTTAGTATTTTATAGAAGTCATAAAGAGTCATTAAACCATACTACAGTAGATGTTTTACATCGACAGGAACGGACTTGCCACTACATTCGTTGAGCTAAAATTTTGACCAGTGTCATTTGACAAAGCTAAAAACCGATTTTTCATGATAAACAAACATTACTAATAATATATTCCTAAAATATTAATTTTGCCGATTAATAAAATTCTCGTCGTGATTTCTAGCATTAGTAACTTTTGTTCGGTTCGGTTTGCCTGTTTTTTCGTAATAGTATCTTTTTTTAAAGAGAAGTGACTACAGCATTCAAAAAAACAGTTTCAGCAGGTCAAATGATACCGGTCAAAATTTTATCAAGTTCTTTCTGACAATGTAAGACATCTACTGTAATATGCAGTGTTGGGATCGCTCGAGCGAAAAACCGCTTGATCACTCGATTATTGAAATAACCGACATCGCTCTATTATTAAAAAACCGCTCGAGTTATCTATTCAGGCGAAAACCGTCGCCCGTCACTTATTATCTATCACTCGATACCCGATCTTCGTTTGACGCCCGCGGAAATATACCGCTGTAGTGTGATCGAGTTAAAAAACTGCTCGTATATTCGAACAGTTTTTCGCTCAATAGGAAATACTCTAGATATAAATTCAGGCGAAAAACCGAAAAATATCGCCGGTTATTTGATAGACGACCTCGGTCTACGCGCCGCGCCTTCCGATTGGCGACGTTCGAGTTTGACGTTGAGCAGGTACACGACATACGTCTTTCTTAAAGGCACATAAACGAGAAGGTACATATAAAAAAGTATGCCAAATCCTTTAGCGGAGTCATCGCGACATATTGTAAAGTTTTGTTTTAACTGGCTAGCCAGCGACGTAGTTTAAGTCTCCGATTGTAAATATTAAAAAATTAAAGGATATAATTTTAAAATTTTATTTACTATAAACTCGAGAAAACTTCTAAAAAATAACATAATAATAGAAATTGTAAATAAAAATAACAAAACGAACAAAATGGTTAACAAAATATATAGAAACATTCGTTGGTAATCTTATAGTAAACATTTCTAAATCTAAACAGGAACTTTTTATTATTAAACTCAAGAAGACTTCTTAAAAATAACATACATTATAGAAAATATTAATGGTAAATAAGAAAACGAGCAAAATAGTTAACAAACCATAGGTATGGTAACCAAAAGTAAACATTCTTAAATTTAAACAGGAACTTTTAGGTAACTATAACATGAATTTAAAAAATAATCACCTATTTTCTTATTTTGCCAGTCGCGTAACTAAGCCTAAATTTTTGAAGGGCACACAGTGGGCACCTGATAAGTTAAAGTGGAAGAATTTGACAAGCCATTTTAAATATCTACTTATTTTATGCTCGTAGATTGAGATAGATGTGAAGAAAAATAACTCTTGGTTATACTTTTTGTTCGGGTTAAAAAAGCACAATAATAAACCCAAACAATAAATACATATTAGGTGATTTTTTGCAGTTTTTTTGTTTGGTATCGAGACACGTGGTAAAAATTCATTATTCACAAATAAATAAATTTCTGGAATTTTTTTGGTGGCTACTACAATTTTTTAGCTAAACCTGTGCCCACCCGTAGTTACGTGCCTGCTAAATACCCTACCCGATCACATGTAAACGACTAGGCTGCCGGTCGAGCAGTCGACGTCATCTCTTGGTGAATTGGAATTTCAAGCGATTCACTCGATTATTAAAATCATCGGTTTTTCCCAACACTAATAATATTAACTAGAAACAGCGTTGTTCCAAAGCTTAAAATTTTTGTCATCAATTTGGATCGTCAAAATTGTACCAAATTTGGTAAAAATGTACCAACCAACATTCACCGAGAGAATAAACCACAAAAAAAGGTCGTTACGGGCCGCATCAAAAGTGTACCAAGTGAACAACCCCGAACTATAGAAAGATATCCATAATAAAATTACTATTTATATCGTAAAAGGTAGGCAGAAATCCGATAAGACAGAAAAACTGCAAATTATCCGACCGGCTTGCTATAAATTTTGACACCTCATTCGGAACCGACAATTTTCGGCAAAAATTACAACGTTCCATTCGCCCAATAATTGTTACATGCTACACGCAATATTACAGACTTATAATTGAAACGTCCAAAGGAAAATATATATAATTGAAAAGCTCCCGTTGTCGGCGAAAATATATTTCCAAAACAAATACACATCGGTGTAATAAGCCGTTAATATATTTTTCCGATTTCTAAAGTTGGTAAAAGTGCAATAATTATATTTGGTCATGCAACGCAATTCGTTCATAGTCGACAATTTAACACGGATGCACAATAGAGACTTCCTGCCATTCCCGAGATTCTTTATCGACTGCTTTCGTACTGTTTGCCCAGTTTTATTCGAACGTTTTCGTATTAAGAGCGAGGGGAGAACGATGTGTAAAAACCATGCTAGAAAGCGTCTTACCATAGGCGTGCTCAAACAATAATTTATTAAATGGAAAATAAATAACTACACCGTGTTGATTCCGCAGTTGGTTTCATCCTGAAAATTCAAAACTAATTTTTTTTCTCAAAATGTCCTCCTGACTGGTGTTCACCTCTTCTTTGCATATATCGTCAAACGTTTATTTCTAATTATTGTCTGATCGATCACGTAATTGATAGAAAAAATATTAGCAAAACGACAACGCCGATATAAAATAAAAAAACACTAAATTTCCTCCCCACGTCTCACGCCACTGTAGAGACAAATGCTGTGCATTTTAACGGCGCTACGAAGAGCGGAACTACATAAGAAATAAAATTGAAGCAATGAAATTTCTGTTTTAATGCAGGATGTCTAATTTTAACACATTTAATGATATATAGGGTGTTGAAAAAAGGCCGGTACCCCGGAATAACTCCGGTGCATCGCATTGCAGCGGAAAATGTCTAGGGAAAAAGTTGTTTATTTTTGAAGAAGGAATAGTTTGCAATTTAAACCACCTCCCACCCCTTCAACCCCGGGCGCCGGTGGGGGTAAGTTAAGATTTTTAAGAACAAACCCGTGGAATACAAACAACTTTTTCCACGGGCATTTTTTAGTACAAGACAGAGAAAAAGAGTATTTCCGGGATTAAACTTGCTTTTCGCACGGTTCTGATTTTGTCTTTCTCATGGTGATTATTGGTGAAGGAGGGGCCCGAATAAAAAAAAAATTCGGACAAAAGATGTTTATTTTTGGTCGGAGAACACGCTACGCCAATAAAAATTGTGGGGTTCCATTTGAAAATCTTAACTTACCCCCACCAGTGCCCGGGGGTTGAGGGGGTGGGGGGTGATTTAAATTGCAAACTATTCCTCCTTCAAACCCAAACAACTTTTTTTCTGACATTTTCAGCTGCAATGCCATGCACCGGAGTTATTCCGGGGTACCGCCTTTTTTTCAACACCGTCTATATATTTTATGAAAAGTGTAATGGATTATTTTGAATTTATTTACATTTGAGTCAATTATGAGCTAATTACTTCTTGTTAGCTTAATGGAAGACTATGGAAAAATCTTGCATGGTTTCGCCCATTAGCAAAAAGCAGACCGCTGCTACAACGTTGCCATATTATATCTGAAGACAATATGAATAGAGATTTGTTCTATTCATTTCATTCTTATACATCTTCAAGTTTGTCTAGATTGATCCTCGATAACCCTATGCATATAATTAGTATAAAATTTATTATATTACTAGTAAGTTTAGTTGTTCTAATTGGAAATTACATGATTCTTTTCTGTTAACGATTTTTACCACAAAACAAATAACGGCAACATAGCCTAATTCCTTTCTCGCATTCTTTCCGATGTTCAGAAACGACTGGGCATACAATAGACACCATCGATATTTTTCTTTGGCCCTCCGACTAATCCGAAGTCAAGAAAACCAACTTCCGGAACTTATGAAAGACCAAAGGCCCTAAATTAAAAAAGGGGTAAAAAACGGCTGCGGCGGCCACCGGCCCGAGAGGTCATAAATTCTGGATTCTATTTAAAAGTTTAAATACACTTGTTACCCGGTGGTGACTATAAAAAGGGGCCGATCCGCCAAGGGGTCCATCCGCCCCCCGAATTGATTAGCTACCTCTTAAAGATTTAAAGGCGACTTCGGGGATTTATTTCTTTTAATTTTGAGGAGAATGTGTATTAAAAAACTTTTATTTTCAATGGTACGGAAAGGGGGGATATTTATCCCTTTTATACACATTGACGTAACACTAAACATTACATAGAGGGTCCTGCAATAGTGCATCGGACTTCCATAACTCCTATACGAATTAAGTTAGAAATGTTGACTTACACTGTATCATGAGATGTATTTTAGGAACATATTTTTCCATATATAGGGTGGCCCAAAAAAGTGTGATAACATGAAGTTGTATTTTTTAAATGGGGCATCCAGTATTTTATTGCATATTCACGTTCGTATTAGTGTAATTACCTAAAATATTATTTCCTTTGCTTGGGTAGTTTAAGTGCAATAAATTAAAAATTAAAAAAAGTATTGTATCACCCATCTTTGGAACAACGCAATCGAACATCATGGGGAGTCTCGGGCTGTTGCACTGGATATTTCTAAAGCCTTTGACCGTGTTTGGCATGAGGGACTTCTAAGTAAACTGCGAGCGATCCTATGGTATGCCCAGTCGTTTCTGTGCATGGTTGTCTAGCTTTCTTAAGGACCGCTCTCTGCAAGTGGCGATTGACGGATTTCTCTCAGACACCTTCACCATCAATGCCGGTGTTCCTCAAGGGTCCATATTGTCTCCCACTCTCTCCCTACTCTACATTAACGACCTTCTAGTGAAAACAAAAAACCCGATATTTGGTTTTGCTGATGATAGCACACCTATCTCATCTTTCTCTTTGAATGCACAAACATCGGCTGCCGACGCACATTTTCGCACACAGCATGAAGTATCACGCCTCAACAAAGACCTGGAAGAATTTTTGGCTTGGGGTGACAGTAACCAAGTCGAATTTAACGCTAAAAAATCCCAGGCAGCTCTAAAAAGGTTAACATTACAGAACCGGATATAGTCATGGAAGGACACGCAATCCCACTGGCTTCATCTATTAATTTGCTGGTCGTCAATCTAGAAGGAAATATGTCTTGACATAACAACGTTGTGACAATCGCCAAGATAGCTTCTCAGAAACTTGGCGTACTCTTCCGAACCAGAAAGTTGTACACACCTCAACATCTTTTGACACTATACAAAGCCCAGATTCGACCATCACTAGGGTACTGCTCTCATGTCTGGAGCTCTGCACCCAAACATACTCTTCGGCTACTGGATTCCATCGAAAGGAGAGCTATTCGTCTGATCGGAGACCACGAGCTGACGAAGAACCTCGACAGCCTAGAACATCGAAGACAGGTTGGGGATTTGTCTCTCTTTTACTGATATTTTCATGGAAAGTGCTCGACTGACCTTGCCCTCTTAATTCCGCCCAGAGCGGCGAATAGTAGAAATACACGACGAACCACTGCCGCCCATCCATATGTGGCGAAGCTTAGTACTCCTCGAACTTCATTATTTAAGAATTCTTTCATCTGGAGGACTTCATCCTTATGGAACGACCTTCCCGAGGTCGTTTTTTCCAACGAATATAACCTTCAACGATTGAAAACCAACGTGAATCGCTTGTCCGAGTGCCCTAAAGGATTTTTCCTACAGTGCTTGTTTTTGATAATAAAAAAAAATTGTAGTCGTGGAAAGAAACATAAATTGGGGATTGGGTGAGCTCGATAACAAGGGGTCTAAAGATACCATGAGTCTAATAGCTTTTATCTATTTTATACGGGTTGTTCATGATAAGGTTCCAAAAACGACATATTCGAAAATCATTTTTCTCAAGATTTTCAAATGGCACACCCTGTATATTATTTGGGTATTGTATTATTGGACATTCATAAACAATTTTGTTGTAATACTGCATCGAACTACACGTCAATCCTCCATGTATTTTTTCTTTAATGTTTACGGTGCTCTGGCTCAATAAATACGGTGTAAAAATTACGTTGTTGTTATTTCAACAACGTAGATACAAAAATCTAACGGCGTCGTCTCGATCACCATCGTAAAGCTCTGTTGTTGAATAGTTTCATGTGTTCTAGATTGGAAATTTATCACTCGTTTGCAAAAAATTAATTTTCTGTTGTCACTTCTATTGAAACTGTGGAGATATGAATTTATAGCATACATTTTTTTTCTAGACATTAAACTTACGCATAAAATTGCCAATATTGCTTCCGAGTGACGTCCCTTGACGAATCATATGGGTTTATTTACAAATTTTCAGTAGAGCACGTGGCTTATTGTTTATGCCTACTAATAGACTAATCCACATAACACCCTGTATATTATTGGGATCCTCATGAGAAGCTAAAAATAATACAAGACTTCTTTTGTTTGGTAGCAGTAACAGAAAAACAATAGAAGCACGAAAAAAGCACGCTACATCGCTATCCAGCTAAAAACGCTGATCTATTTCCCCTTATGTTACATTAAGCAGCAACTTTTTGCCGTTGGGTCTTTAAGAGGCATCAGCCATAAAATTCGCTCATTTTTCTAACTCTTAAAGACGTCACTATTAATGACTTTCGACGTCATTAGGGCACGCCTCGACGCGCGCTCGTCTCAATTCGAATTGATGATAGATTTTCAGCCATTTCCGAGTTTACTTGGTATTTCGAAGTGTCTTGGTGCACAGTATTTTTTCATGGGAAGAAACGAGAAATATCAAATAATATTATTGTTATATATATGTCTCTTAAGGATATGATTTAATAATGATGAGTTCCAATCATTTGAAAGTAAATAATGTTATATTAACATTAACCCAACACATTGATTTAATAATATGCCTTTGATCGTGTTTGGCATGAGGAACTTCTAAGTAAACTGCGATCCTATGGTGGGCATACATACGACTCTGTGCATGGTTGTCTAGCTTTCTTAAGGACCGCTCTCTGCTAGTGGATTTCTCTCAGACACCTTCACCATCAATATCGGTGTTCCTAAAGGGTCCATATTGCCTCCCACTCTCTTCTTACTCTACATTAACGACCTTCTAGTGAACCCTCTCTGCACCCAAACATATTCTTCGGCTACTGGATTCCATCGAACGGAGGGCCATTCGTCTGATTGGAGACCACGAGCTGACGAAGAACCTCGACAGCCTAGAACATCGAAGACAGGTTGGAGATTTGACTCTCTTTTACAGATATTTTCATGGAAAGTGCTCAACTGACCTTGCCCTCTTAATTCCGCCCAGAGCGGCGAATATCAGAAATACACGACGAACCACTGCCGCCCATCAATATGTGGTTAAGCTTAGTACTCCTCGAACTTCATTATTTAAGAATTCATTCATCTGGAGGACTTCATCCTTATGGAACGACCTTCCCGAGGTCGTTTTTCCCAACGAATATAACCTCCAACGATTCAAAACCAACGTGAATCGCTTTTTTGCGCACACGCACCACTCCCTAAAGTGCCCTAAAGGATTTTTCCTATAGTGCTTGTGGTTGATCATAAAAAAAAATAGGAGAAGTACGAAAACAACTTCTTCCAAGGAAAGCAATAGTTAGGTAACTTACCAACCTAATACATATGCTGCTTGAAGCTAAAATATGCGCAGCGCCAGGGGTTATAAGGATTCTCCAACTAGATATTTTATATCGCTTAGTGAAGTCAAACAAGCGTGCTTCACTGCTTCCTGTGTTACAGCTAAGCTATAGAGGAACTTCGTCCCGCCAATTTGGATTTAGAAACAAACATTCTACATACAATAATTGTCCAAGTACTTTGAATGACAAATATTATAGGGACATCGCTTGAAGAAAAAGTGTTGCTCTACATTTTTTCAAGATGTAGCCCAGGCATTTAACAGGGAAGGTTTAAAATATAAACAAATCATTTCTTCCTAAACCCTATTCACAAATTTCACATATTGACCGACATATATTAATAACTCTATTGAGAAATAAACGCTGGACTACCCCAAGGAAATGTGCAGGAGCCGGACCTACAAATGCCATAGACCAGCGATATTCCAGTTCCAGAAAGCAACAAATGTCTATTTTTGCTGATTCCACTTCTATTATGGCAGCACGGAAGAGTAATGAAACGGTTCGGCAAGAAGATGACGCATTACACTCAACGAAACAAAATCAATACATTTAAATATTGACTAATACAATTACCCAACGTCTATATATTTTTTAAATTTATTGCAGCATCTTGTTGTTGGGCTGGGGTATATAATATTAGTCAATTAGGTTAACCTACATATCTAATATTTCTATATAAAGGAATTTATTGAATAACTAATTTTGATAGATTCACCAAAGAAGCTACATCAAAAAATGACATATAAAGGTTCAAGACCTCTCGCTGGGCTCATCAGAAATTCGGTAAAAACCCACAGACGAGAAACAGATTGGAAACAACCCACCTGATGGCTTTTTCATTGTTCCATTTGACGTTTTTATGTCATTTCGTGGCAATTTCGAATGATCGAAACGGAGACCCTGAATTGATAATCGACTTGTACTGTTCATAAAATATAAAATAATTGCCTATCTTGACAAAAGGATCTTGATATTGGGTCTATCAGGTGCGGTGTGAAAGATTTCGATGGAAGATAAAAAAAATTATTTTTTGTAGAGGAAAATAATATTATTAAATACAGTTACTTTGTCACTTTACAAGCGAGACAACAGTTTATAAACCGAGGCGAAGCCGAGGATGGTAAATATTTTGAGCATTTTCGTCACTTGTAAAACGAAAAGTGTCAATATTAAACGTTACTAGGCAATGCATAGTTAATTGTTTCTATCGCGGCTTCCCTCGTATGGTATTTCCCATACAGTATACCGGGTAATAATGCATCGTTGAGTTGAACAAGAACCATGCCATTTTTGAGGTGACTGAAAATTGACTCCCCTGTACAGGGTGACTATTTTTGGGTAGTTTTACGAGGTATCTCCGTTATTAGTAAAGATAGAATGATGCCGTTTTCGCAGCACTGTGCTACTTTTTAGTTAAACAGAAGATGCCGTAATCAGAATTTTTCTAGGTCGCCTTGTTTTTGATATACGGGATGTTTTTAAGAATTGTGCATTTTGGGACACCCTCAATATCTCGGTTACCCCGTAACGTATAAAAAAGAAATAAAAATGTTCTTTTTGTAGATTTTTACGTAGAATCCAGTGACGTACTCAGATTTTTTTCTACAATCAATAGTTTTCAAGAAAAATAAACAAATTTGCTTTTTTTAAGGGTCACCCTATATATTTTTTATAATATAATTTAGTTTGTAACAAGCTTCTCAAAAATATATAACACTTTATTTTTAGTCTTAGTATTAGGCCCGAAATATACGTTTTTCAAAAGTATACAATTTTTTTTTAGTAGGCCATGACGGATATTAAAAACAAACAAAAGAACACAGTTCTATGTGTCATAATAATAAAATCTTTTAATTCTGTCAGAGCATTCAGGTTCTCTAAGTTGTTTTAAAATTTCTAATTAATAGTGAAAAATCAGTTTGTCCTAATTATGGCAGAGCATGTAAACTTTGAGAAGTACGGCATGCTCGTTTGTTATATCCAGTGTAACGAAAATGCAGATGGAGCATTAGAGAAGTGTATTTGAATATATAAATATAAGCCCTTATGTAGTAATTCTATGAAATTTTCTTAAATTACTTGTAGATATCCCGAAAGACGACAACCGGATAAACGAATTTTTTCAAGAATAAAATCAAATTTAATTGAACACTGTTCATTTTCTAAACCTCGCCCTAAAATTTACCAAGGATAATCGCGAGACTGATGAAATAAATGTGTTAGCTTCAATTGAAACAGATTCAAGTAGTTCTTGCAGAAAAGTTGAAGGTTCGGTCGTGTACAAAACTTACATCCTGGTGATGCACAGACCGTATAGAGTTTTGTAATTGGTATTTACAAAATCTGAACAGGGAAAACAATTTTGAAAAAACAGTTATATGGTCTGATGGGCTCATTTTACCAGTGCTGGTATGTTTAATCGGCAGAATACGAGGTTTTGGTCTCAGGAAAATCAGCAAGTAATATTTCCAATCGAACGGCAAGGCAGATTTGGCGTTAGCGTTTCATGCATTATACTGAATAGCAAAATAGTGTATAATATATTTGAAGGAAGCCTTAATGCAAATAAATATTTGGAAATTCTGGAAAACGTTGTGCCAGAAATAATAGTTGTGCCCTTAGCTGGTAACTTGCATCTTCAACAGGATAGAGCGCCCGCTCACAATGCCCAAATTGTAAGGGCCTACCTAGATAATAACTTCCCAGGTCGCTGGATTGGAACTAATGGACCTGTAAGATGGCCACCAAGGTTACCCGACTTGTCGATTTTGGATTTCGTCTTATGGGGATACCTTCAAAATAAAATGTATTCCATTCAGTACCAAACAATGGCAGATTTAAGAATTGCCATTGACAGAGCTTTTAGGGAGTTTATTATTTTTAATTCATTATGGCGAATAAGAACCATGTGTGAAACATGTCTAAGGCATAATGGAGAACAATTTGAGCAATATTTATGAGGGAGTTCAATAAATTTTCAATTTTTGTGTCTAATATTTAATCACACCAGTATTTTTTTCTAATATTCGTCATGGCCAACTAAAAAAAACTGGTATATTTTTGAAAAACGTATATTTCGGGCCTAATATTCAGACTACAAATAAAGTGTTATATATGTTTCCTTGAAAACTATAGATTGGAGTACGTCAGTAGATTCTACGTAAAAAACTACAAAAAGACCATTTTATTTCTTTTTGCTACGTTACGGGGTAACCGAGATATGGGGGGGGGGGGGGGGGGGGGGTGTCACAAAATGCACAATTCTCAAAAACATCCCGTCTAGAAAAAACAAGGCGGCCTAGAAAAATTCTGATTACGGCATCTTCTGTTTGACAAAAAAGTAGCACAGTGCTGCGAAAACCGCATCCTTCTATCGTTACTAATACCGGAGATACCTCGTAAAACTACCCAAAAATGGTCACCCTGTACAGTTCATAGAAAAACTGCATTCTAACTTTTTGACATGGTAAACCCATGTGCCGAGAATGAATCCATTTTGGTGAGCCAATCCTAAGCTATTCAATTAAATGTGATGGCCAAACCACGAAACTCTCATAGTTCAGGTAATAATTTCTATGGCGCTATTGCCAAAAATCGACGTAAAGTTGAACATAACTCGTAATGAAAATATTGTCACTAACACTAATTTTTTAGTCAATGTCAAAATGTAATATGCTGTTGTTTGCTGTATCACCTGAGTCTCGTGGTTTTGTCATCACGTTTAACTAACTAGCTCAGGATGGGTTCATCAAAATGTATTCAAACTCGGTACATGGGTGTACCATGTCGGCCTCTTCAAGAATTTATAATGCAGTTTTTCTATAAAATGTACAGGGGAGCCAATATTCAGCCACCTCAAAAATTGCATGTTCAACTCAACGACGCATCACCCGGTATAATATTTAATATACTTTTTAACACAATTATTTACTTTTCCCTAATAATATTTAATTGTTATTTACTTATTTAAATTTCGGTTAATTCGTAATATTTGTTAAGGTGTGCAGTGCAGGCAGGTACGGCCTTAAGGGCTAAAATTACCTTCATGTCGTGCGATCGCTATTACGACTTTCCCATTATCCGTAAACGTAAATCTTCCATGCAAATTGCAAAACCCAACATTTATTTTAAACAACTACGTTCTTAACATGGCTGGTTATTTCTGAATTTCAGTTCTCTATATCAAACCGATAGGATCATTCGATTGAAGTACCCGTTACTTGATGTAGATCCATGTATTATAAAACTACTAAACCACACTCATTTAGTGCAGAAGAAATAAATTGTTACCAATATTAACAACGTATGCAGGGGACTATAGTAATTAAATTAATAATAATTATACAAGTCAGAAGGACATTTTGAGAAAATATATTTTTGAATTTTCAGGAAGAATCCAACTGAGGAATCATTTTCCACTTAATAAATTATTGTTGTTTGCTTCCTAGCATGGATTTCATATATTTTTCTCCCTTAACTAACTTTTTTTTAAGCTGTGGAAGTCAAGTCGAAGTCCTGTCGCGCACAAGCGAATTTCAGGTAAAAGCTGGTCAAAATAGATAAAACCAAAGTTATAATTATGTCGTAAAATCATTAGCACTTAATTAAGAAACAACCAGGGTGTCATAAATCACCCTTGTTATATTTATGTTATGGCCAAGCTTAAAATTATTTCAGTTCAAAGTTTGTTTTTCTATTGTGGTGTGTCAATTAAATTAGAGTGGTCGAAAAAAATCGGTGTATTTAGTTCTGTTATTCCGCTAAGTTTTTGTAAAAATTTTGAAAAACCATCATGGAGCCTATTGCTGGTGGTAAGTACAACCCTATAAATTTTTCAAATTAAAAATATTTACAATAGTACTTTTGATTTCATACATTTTGTTAACATAAGTTAAAATAAATTAAACACTTTTTTTTTAAATTTTATCAGGCAAAATGTAAAAAAGGGCGACCAAACTATTTGTTTACTATTGTTTGAAGGGTCCTGAGTAAGGTGCAACTGAGAGTTGCTGCGACCATTTGCGACCTTACCGAAAATTGAATTTAAAAAAAATTTGTTAGGTACATTTTTACAAATATGTGATTAAGGCATCGAACGAATTTTGATTAACTTTATTAGTACTAAACCGATTCCGATAAAACGTACATAGTTTCATGGAGAATTAAACATTCTTTTAAACAGGCGAAAGCAAATTTACGATATTTTTCAAAATGGTGGCTATTTTTTTTTGAGTATATAAATTTTTACAAAAGATCATACGGTTTGTCAAGTTTTTGATGCTCTTGCAGGATCCACAGCAAAATCAGTATCATCACAAGGATTCAGCTCATGGAATGGTTAAGAGACTGTCCATCCAAAAGCGCTAAAGAACAACATGAATATTTGGGGAAAAAATCTGATGACTTGTCATTGAATTCTCGAGTAAATCAAAATTTCTTTGTCTATTCCCATTTCATAATTTAATAACCATAAAAAGGGGTGTGGAGGGGCAAAAATGTAAGATATTAAAAACAAAATGCAATGTTACCATATTTATAACGGTTTCTTAAAATCAAAAACATTTTTTATCTCATGTTACCAAGATAATCTTTTTGGGACACGATTCTGTCGAAATTCGCCTGCGTGTATCGGCCAAACCATAGCCAAAGTTGAAACGTTTGCAACGTTGAGCAATCGCGAATATGGAACACAGCCGAAGAATTCACCGTGACTAATTTCACACTCTCACAATCAATCGCAACCGATACTTAATCGATATTAGCCGAAGATTACCGAAACCTTTACTAATCGATAATACGTGGATACCATCCATATGGTCCGTGGCGATCGTAAGCCATTTTAAACCTTATGGTTAAATTACCCAGAGGTTCTACAGGGCTTCGGTTACAGAATTCAACGTAGGTGGCAGATATCGGCAAGAAATTGATTTTTAGTGTCTGCATAATAGCTATTTATTTACTACACTTGTATCGGTAATAATGCTTTTTTAAAACATGACAGTGGCGGACCCAATGCTTCCTGTGGCGAATGCACATAATTTTGATGATATGAAAAAACATATTTGCTTGAATTAAGGCGCCAAGAAGAAGATTTCCTTTTAAATTTACGTTAACTTGATGAAACTGACAAATGTAGATATGGAAGGAAAACATCAATTTTTTTTTTATCTGAAACCAAGAACCATAACCTGTACTTTAATTGCATTACGTACAGGGTGTCCCATTTTCGATACTTTGATCGTGTATCTCCGTTATTGTTAGTGCTCTCAAAAAAGTAATGTAGATATCATGTGCTCTTTTTGGGTGAAACTTAAAATGGTAAATCAAAATTCGAAATTTTCGCTCGCTTAAGAGATACGAGGAAAAATCAACAAATTGACAATTTCTAAATTACCCTATATTTTCTTAGTTAAAAGAGATACAGAAAAATGTTTAATGCAGAAGTCTATTTATAATGATTGTTGAATAATCTGCCGCTTTCAGAATACGTATACGGGGTCAGGAAAGAAAGTTATCGGACCTAAACTAACACCCTGTATATTTTAATCTAAAAAGATGGCATTTTAAACTCTCTTTTCAAATTATAACACACCATTGATGATAGATATCATCAAATTTTTCAAAAT
Source organism: Barypeithes pellucidus (assembly GCA_963991005.1). NCBI lineage: Eukaryota > Metazoa > Arthropoda > Insecta > Coleoptera > Curculionidae > Barypeithes > Barypeithes pellucidus. Next base: position 53,997,421 of record OZ022563.1, on the reverse strand, counting down.
GTTGATAAGTATTTTTCACAAATGAATATATAAAAAATGAAACGTTAAATGTTAATAACAACTAGAATGTCAACATAGTTGTCTCTAGAACATTAGTTTTTGTTTCATGGCCTATTTTGGTTTAAAGTAATAAAGTTTAATAAATCGCCTAGGAAACCAATATCATCCATGGCGTGTTATATATTTGAAAGGAGAATTTAAAATAGTATATTTTTACTATTTGGCTTTAAAATATTTCCTTGGAAAGTATATTATTTGGTAAGAGCATGTGCAAACTGTATTTTCCGATACAGGGTGAACACCTAAAAAATATTTAATGGCGAGGAAAGAGGTTAGCAAATATATTTGATTGATATTTCGTTAGTGTTCTGTTTTATCCAGAAAATGTTAAAACTGATCTTTTAATTTCCAAATTGATGGATGCAGAAACCGAAATTTTGTAAAATTGGGCCAATTTTCGTTTTTGCGGTAGGCAAAGCCTAGTCCTAGCATTTAAGTCTCTTAAGAAATTCCTTTCTCCTGTAAAATAAGACTTGAACACCAAATATCTGCCACGCAGAGCCGACCCTGAGTGTGGAATTGCCAATATTTGAAAAAGCCAGGTATTAAAAGTGAAAGATAGGATGGTTTTGTTAATTACGAAATACGATAATTTAAAATCATCTGTAAAAATGACACAAAAAATTGATTAGTTTGTGCGCAATTAATTTGCAGTATAATGAACCTTCAAATTGCCATTTACTTTCATTGATTATAGGAAATAGTTATCGCGAATTCGATTGTTCCCGTCCAGACGTCCGCTTGTTAACAGAATAAACTCTTTAAAGCGTACGGACTTGAAGAAAGAAATTTTGGTTGCACAAATATATTTTGCAAAAAAGTAGCTTCCTGCTTGGTTAGACACTAGATTAAAAATTCTTTTAGGCAAGTATCCATTAATATACGAAAATTTTTGCTCCCTAATAATAAAAAAATATTTTTTGATGTTTTTCACCACTCAAAATCAAGATTTTAAGATTAAAATACGGGTATTTTATTGTTTGTTAACGTTGCTACAGAAACTTCTTCATGCATGTTCTCATCCCATCACAAAATAAAAGAAATACTTAGTTAAAAATATAGTATTCAATTAAAATAAATCTTATGCAAAGAAATACATTTTCAAAACAAGTATTTAAATAGATAAATAGATTTTATAATGAGAAGTAATTAAATGATTTGCCGTTATTAACAGTCGAGCTGCGAAATGATTACTTGGTCAGCAAGATTTTACAATTGGCCAGTAGAAACAAACATGTCTAGAAGCAGTTTACTTCAGAGGTTACAGGGCACTGTCAATTTATGTAACTTTCTTGTGTTTTCTTTTGCCGAATACAGAAGGATATCGGCTACAAAAGGTGTAGCGGGGGCAGGTTGTCACTTGTTTTCCCAGGGCAGTGTCACGATTCAGAAATGTTTGCTGCCCATAAGTTGCTGACCAAGTAGCCATTTTGGCTGACCGATTACATTTTTCTGTTCGCAAAAATAAGAATATTTTGCTAACCAGTTAAATAATATCCTTTTATAATTATTATAATTTTGAAAAATTAATTCCTTGCTACGAGATTAAGTGCTCGATTCATACTTGGAAATACTTGTTTTGAAAATACATTCATTTGCATAAGATTATTATATTATAAGTATTATATTTGTACACTCAGTATTTCTGTTCTTGTGTGCAGGGAAGAGTGGAAAATATATCCATGCCTGTCTGGCATAATATAACAGTTGTTTAGTTTTGTATGCGTTTTGATTTTATACTGCTAATACACAACGCCTTTAAGGTGACACTGCTCCTAAAAGCCGTTAGTTAGAAGACAACAAAAAATCAACCTTATTATTTATATCGAGATATAAGAGTAGAACCCGTATTAAATCAATTTTCTACGAATAAAGTATTCAGGAATCGGTGGCCTAAAATCCATAATTAATGTCCAATGAAAGGGCAGTAAATTCTCGAATGACGTCAGCCATATTTTATGATCTGTTGAGTCGAACACCGGGTGTCCACCTTCAAAGATTTGTGGCTGTTTAATACACTGTATTTTATATTTTGAAGGCATTCTTGATATATGGCTCCATTCTGAATTTTTCTCCTTTTTATCTGATACATTAGGATGGCTTGTAATAAATTTTCTATTCTTATTAAAATATATATTTCGTTTATATAAATTTCTATATTTGTCCGTGACTATAATATCAATCTTTTATTTCGTTTCTTAATACAGGATGTCAATTTGAAAACTTCCCACCCTCGCTTCCAGTAAATAATAATTAAAAATCGGAGAGGAATGTCAATTTGTATTGCAGCCCTGGGGTGATTTAATCCACTAGAACACATCCACAGATGTTAGCCTTAAAATCTTAAATGGGAAGGGGGCACATCATTTAAAAGGTAGTAGCATAGTGCCATAATTTATTACTTTTTAAGTAGCATTTTCCAACAATTCTTATTCCAACAATGGACGTATGGCACGGAGATTTATGGTTTTTAAAGTGTTCTTTTAGTAGAATCACTAGGGGGTCCGTAGGTAATCACAAAAAATAATAAATTAGAGTATTATTCGAAAGACATTTAAGCGAACCTTAACATGATTTGCCAGGCCCACTACCCATTTAAGATGTTAAGGGTAAATCTACCCCTTCCATGGGGCTAAGGTGAAACCACGAAGAGTGCAAATATTCTTTAAAAACGTCCCCGTTCACAATAAAATTGATGTGTCTTTCCGATTTTTAATATTACTTACTGGAAGCGATATTTTAAAGGTGAGAAGTTCCTTCAAATTGACTCCCTGTATATAATTGAAGGTTAAATTAATATTTTGAAATATGAACGGTTTTGTAAATAATAAAAATATTAATATTTCAGAGTCTTTCTAGTAAAAAACTCTTTATTTATTGCAAAATGTATGCATACATATACAACGTGTCCAAGATGAGGAGGGCCAGTACATGGATCTCGGAAACCGCAAGAGATACGAAGTCGGTTGAATGGAGGTCTAGTTGCGCATTTACGTGCTTAGAGAATAACGGAAATCATTTTGTACACCTGATTAGGTAGGTGCTTACTTTTTTCGTTGTTCGTTTTATTTACTGTTTTGGAATGATTTTTGTTCACTTATTTGTGGTTTATTATTAAATTATTTCTTATTTAGTGAACTAGTCCAACATAAGTAAAATTACTTATGAGATATTATTTATAAAATTAGGAGAAATACAGGACCGTATCCCAAAATTTCCTGATGTTGTTCAAAATACCCTCGAAACGTCATTAAACCACAATGTGTCATACATCGTTGCATTCGGGAGAAAAGAAGCTCTCAAATTCCAATATCAAGAAAACAGGACCGTATTTAAAAAAAGAAAGTTGACAATGGCCCTTCGAAGACGACTCGTCGAATTACAAAACAATTAACGCTGTTAGATAGAGCGGAAAAAGTGGCAATGTAAAAGTGCAATTTACTTTAGAATTCCATCTCAAAAAATCCCAGGAAAACAAAAAACGATTTTTCAGAATTTTGTTTTTTCCGGATATTTCCGGAACTACTCGGAATTTTAAAACTTTCTAAACGGCATATCAGTAGGCACGTAAATGCGCAACTTTACCTCCATTTAACCGACTTCGTATCTCTTACGGTTTCCGAGATTCCTGTACTGGCCCTCCTTATCTTGTACACGTTGTATAATGAAACGTATATTCTTTTATATTTTCGTCAATTCAAATTATGATAATTAGTAAACACGCCCCCTCTGATCGGAAAGCTAAATTATCTGACTACCGTCGAAATGCTAAAAATGTTCGAGAATGCACCACTGTCTGTGTCTCTTCTCATTATATTTGTTGATGTGGTTGACCGCACCTGTAAAGTTATTCACTTCTTGTCTACATTTGGCTACGCCGATTCTTTATTTTTTTAATAAAAGAAATGGAAAAAACAACATATTAAGTTGAAGAACATTTCCGCTTGTGGTGCTCACTAATTGTCTCTTATTTAATGTGCTTATAAAAACCGGGTGTGTCAAAAAAATTGTCTATTTGACTTTCTTATGCTTCCTTATACTAAAAAAAATGTTCCCCCTGATAATCTTGGTAGTTGCATGGTTTCTTAATTAAAAGTCGTTACTCAACTCGTATGTAATAAATCTGGGGTTTTTACCCTTTTAGACCTCCTTTAAAGGTGGTAACAATATTCTTAGGGAAAATGTATGAAGCTTGAAGCGAAAGAAGATTCACATAAGGCTTATGAAGAAAGACATATTTATTCTAAGTCTCATGACCGGAAAGCCCCTTTTTAAGCGATTAAAATATGTAACTGTTCGCACCTGCTAATTGCATTTCGCATCCCTGTAGATAATAAGTTTTCAAAAAAATATATTTTATCTCTATAGGAATTTTCTTCGTAAGTCACCCTATATAATATTAACCGGCGAATATCCTCAGATTTATTGTACCATGTCCATCGTCTGCACTTGTGTCGTCCGTATTTTTATTGTTATTAATTATGGTTGTTTCAGGTCATATTTGGTCACCTGTATGTCCGGCGACCCATGCGTGACCCTGTAGAGTTTTATACGTGAATGGTCTTTGTAGATTGTGGGAAATATTCTGTTTTTAAGGTTATAAAATAAATCACTTACAGTTTGCGTCAAGTCGGAATTTATTTATTATAGTTATGATTTAGTTCTGCGTCTTAACGAAATAATTTGGTTTGTTTGCAGGGCCGTTTCTACCATTAGGCAAGAGTAGGGCGGTCGAAAGATGGAAAAATATATATCAAACAGAGAAATTATGAAGCAAATTAGAGAAAAAGGAAAAGAAGAAATATTAAAACAATAATAAATCTATAACTAAAAAAGTTATCTGAATCCACACCGTATCGCATCGTTTTCTGTAGAATTTACTACAAATTGTTAACCAAATTTAGCAAAATTTAAGCGTGGTCCTTCAAGTTTTTGAGGAATGACTAAAGTGGAGTGGAGTGGCAAGTCCGTTCCTGACAATGTAAAACATCCACTGTAGTATGGTTTAATGACTCGTAATAGCCTCTATAAAATATTAAAATTTCATTAAATTATACCGGTCGGTTCAAAAGTTACGAACTAAAAAAGTAAATCGCTGGGTAGCCCTTTGGACTCTGTATCTTCGATAAGGGGCACCTTAGGAATTCTTTTTATACGACACCTTAAGTTTATTGTTTATGCTCCCGAGAGATTATGAGCTACTTACCGCCCTGTATAGACATAAAATACCAATTAATTTATACAAGGTGTTATGGAAATTGTTTATTTTATTTAAACCCGCAAATCCTGATATGAAACCAAATAAGCGAGAAAATTCACCCTGTATAGAATAGTTGTTGATTTAATTTAAAAAAAAAATGATAAATATGGGCAGGATAAAAAGATCCATAAATAAAGAGCTAAACGTTCTGAAATGACAATTAAATGTACAAGCGACGTCAAATAATTATCAGGAAAAAGCAGCAAATTCTTGAATACAGACACAATAATACGAAAATCAAACTCACAAATCGGCCTGCAGACGGTAACACTAATTGCTGGATGTCCATTAGTCCGGTCAAATTAGGTTAGAATCTAAACGTAAGTTCTAGTGTTGGGAAAAACCGATGATTTTAATAATCGAGTGAATCGTTTGAAATTCCAATTCACCAAGCGATGACGTCACCGACTGCTCGACCGGCAGCTTAGCCATTTACATGTGATCATGTAATTACGTAATCATGTATTATTTAGCAGGCACGTAACTACGGGTGAGCACAGGTTTAGCTAAAAAATTGTGGTAGCCACCAAAAAAAATCCAGAAATTTATTTGTGAATAATGAATTTTTACCACGTGTCTCGATACCAAACAAAAAAACTGCAAAAAATCACCCAAATATGTATTTATTGCTCGGGTTTATTCTTGTGCTTTTTTAAAACAAAAAGTATTACCAAGAGTTTTTTTTCTTCACATCTTTCTCAATCTACGAGCATAAAATAAGTAGGTATTTAAAATAGCCGTCAAATTCTTCCACTTTAAATTATCAAGTGCCCACTGTGTGCCCTTCAAAAATTTAGACTTAGTTACGCGACTGGCAAAATAAGAAAATTGGTTAATATTTTTTTAAATTCATGTTTATAGTTACCTAAAAGTTCTTGTTTAAATTTAAGAATGTTTACCTTTGGTTACCACAAAATTTGTCGATACCTATGTTTTGTTAACTATTTTGCTCGTTTTCTTATTTTCCATTAACATTTTCTATAATGTATGTTATTTTTAAGAAGTCTTCTTGAGTTTAATAATAAAAAGTTCGTGTTTTGATTTAAAAATATTTACTATAGATTACCAACGAATTTTTCTATATATTTTGTTAACCATTTTGTTCGTTTTGTCATTTTTCATTAACTATTTCTATTATGTTATTTTTGAGAAGTTTTCTCGAGTTTATAGTAAATAAAAAATGAAAAATTATATCCTTTAATTTTTTAATATTTACAATCGGAGACCTAAACTACGCCGCTGGCTAGCCAGTTAAAACAAAACTTTCCATGTCGCGATGACTCCGCTAAGGGATTTGGCACACTTTTTTATATGCACCTTCTCGTTTATGTGCCTTTAAGAATGACGTATATGTAGTGTTACCTGTTCAGCGTCAAACTCGAACGTCGCCAGTCGGATGGCGCGGCGCGTAGACCGAAGGCCGTGTATCAAGTAACAGGCGATATTTTTCGGTTTATTATAACTAGAGTATTTCCTATCGAGCGAAAAACTGTTCGAATTTTTAACTCGATCCCACTACAGCGGTACATTTCTGCCGGCGTCAAGCGAAGCTCGGGTATCGAGTGAAAGATAATAAGTGACGAGCGACAATTTTCGCCTGAATAGATAACTCGAGCGGTTTTTTTTAATAATCGAGCGATGTCGGTTATTTCAATAATCGAGTGATCAAGCGGTTTTTCGCTCGAGCGATCACAACACTACTCCTAGGTAGTCACTATGGGTGAGACACTTCCCACAAAATCATGAGGAATATTTATTTAATATTGACAATACATACTCAGTTTTAATGTCACAGTGACTGAAACAGAGATATTAAGAAGAAACTAATATTTCGCCGCCATTTTCCAAATAATAGGTTCGAAATTTAACCGGACTAAATTTAAAAGTGGGCTTCGATCTTGTTATATTGGCAACGTCAATACGGAACGACGACGATCGTTGAAATTCGCGAAATGTTTGATTTGTAAAAAGCCTTTGATCGCACCGCGACGACTGAAATATGCAGTTGCCGGATCGGGAGAATTTTCCCACCCTCGGACACAGTGACGGAACACACATCCATTTAAACAAATTGTATACACATAATACTTTCTGCATTGTAAATCAATAAGAAAGTACTCCGAGTGACCTATCGACTATTCAAATTTCGTAATACATTAAGGTTCTCCGTTTCAAATTTTTTTTAATGTTGACGGAAATTTTTTTTAGGTGGTGTGGATTCTATATATTTTTCCACGGGTCTTACTTACGCTTTACATATATTTTTTTGTCTATTATTGAATAATGATGATATAATTATTAAATATATTGAGACACCTAGTTGTTTTATGCTTTTTTTGAGGTTCATGCTGTTTTTCTCTCTTCGTGCTTACTTGAACTTTTTTACGTATTACGTATAATTATTAATAATATATAGGGTGTTGAAAAAAGGTGGCTACCCCGGAATAACTCAGGTGCTTCGCATTGCAGCGGAAAATGTCCGGGGAAAAAGTTTTTTGGTTTTGAAGGAGGAATAGTTTGCAATTTTTCGTATAGCAGAACATTTTCGTTATTTTAATACGTTTTCGTACGAAGAGTAGTCAAAAAAAAATGGGATATTTTTTTAACATTGACTCACAAATCAGTCGAACTTTTAAATAGCTTCTTCGGTCTCTGCAACCCTTTATTGGCTTTGATTGCACTTTGCCGATGGTTTATGTCGCATGACGAATTTGTCGAATATGTGCTAAGTAGGCGCATATGTTTGATCGTCGAGCATCTCGGGTAGAAAATATTTTCAAACTAATTTCTTACAGCTTGTTGCTAAAAATACTACTGTTATATCGGTGGCATCCTGTAGATAGAGGGCATTTCTAAAATTTTGTTAAAAATTTTAGGGATGTAGCTACACATTACAGGACGTTTCCTGCCGTGCCTGTACGTAGGGTGGAGCGAAAAAAAAATTTTCATTTAATCAAATAGCACTATTTACAGAAAGTTGTCTATACTATCATAGATACCTTGTGAATTTTTTTAAATTTTTCGTAAGCATATTTGATTCCCCGCGGTGGTTATATCGTATTCGTGTTTATTGAATTGATAGTGCGAGTGTTCTCTTAGATAATGTCTTCAACGCGCAAAAATATGAATGAAAACTTAATTTTTATTAATTTTTATAACTTCAAGGTCATTGCGAAGAATATAGTTTATGTCAAAAAATGTCAGAATTTTTGTGCATCATTTAAGGCTATTCAGAAATCTTTAGACATGCATAATAGAATAGTGCGTATTGCCAAAATGACTTAACAAAATTTTTCTTATTTCAAGGTCATTGCGGGGAATGAAGATGGCGTAAGAAAATTTCCAAAAAAATCCCCATTCATCTACTGATACGTAGGCAACTTTTGACCTATAGTGCTAATTGATAGAACAACTTTTCCAAAATTTTTACTTTTTCGCTCCACCTTACTGTACAGGTCGACAACTTTATCTGTAGCTACAAAAGGAATGCGGGCAAGAAAATTTCTTGGGTTTGCTCGGGCTTGTTAACAATGTTGTCACATATATTAAATTTTAATTTACAACATGTTACCAAGTAAACCCTAAAATTAAATTTAGCCATTTAAAGTAAATTGTCATAAGTATATACGAAACTAATATTCTATTATAGTTATTATAGTTTCAATGTTCTTAAAACTTTCTTTTCATACTATTTATTTTAATATTCAAATGCAAAATAAAATATTTTTTTATTAAAGTACTTCTAATCTAAAAATAGGGCAACATGGTGCAATATCAACGGTAACCATGGGTAACCAGTGGCTAGAGCTATTTTGATAGGTTATATCCCAGACAGAGGATGACGACACTCGTCTGGTGACACGCCTATTGTGCCAGCGTGCTTGCTCGGCGATGTCCAATATGCTTCATCCAGTTGCGTAGTGATAGGGTTTGTTTTAAAACTGTGATAATGAATGAATATACCCTTGTAAAACCCTTCATAGTTAAACCCGTGAAGTGATTGCCAATGTGTTACAGAGTGTGTGAAGAGGAATCACAAATTGCCACTTAAGCGAAAGCTAGGAAGGGTCGCAATGTATACGGGAGTAAGCGTGGGTGCAGTAAAAAACATTCCCAAAAAAGATACTGAAAGGAAAGAAAATAACCCGGATCAATTGTTGTCATCTCCTGTCAAAAAAAGGGCCCGTCTCTCTGCTGTCCAAAAAATCGAAGGCTTCGACTTTGGCATTGTTAGGAGAACAATTCAAAAGTTTTATTTGGAACTAAAATTGGTTCCAACCTAAAAAAGTTGTTACAACAGCTGAGAAGTGATATAAACTTTCCATTTTCCCGTAAAACTTTGAAGTGTATGTTGAAATCAAATGGATTTTATGGGTGAAAATGCCAAAATAAGCGGAAAATATTAATGGAAGGGCCTAATATATTGCACTGGTGATACAAATATATTCATGCCATGAAAAAATATATATTATTACATTATTCATTATTAATTTTGTAGCGCTGTATGTATGTCGGCGCGCAACAAATATAGGAATGTATGAAGAGCTTATACACTATCCATTTTATCAATTCAGGAATATAAACAAACATCAGCAAGTGATAGCCATGTGTTCGATGCACAAACTTATTGCCATCGGTCAATCGGCAATAAAACCGAAGCTGGCGACAACAGGGCCGTAGTTCAGTGTAGGATATTATTTCAGCTCTATTCATGCATCGTTCGAGATTGTACTGTTAAACTCAATGCAACCCTGTGTGCTGTTCATGTGGTCGTCGCGTGTAGTTGTTTTGATCTACTGAAGTGGGAAAATGAGTAGACTATAGTACACCTATTTTGAGCTAGATATTCAGGGTAGTATGAGAGGTTCGTTCGGCCACACTTTAAACAAACTGCGCATGTCTCGGGCAGTTTGTATCTATTTTTAATTGCTCTGCGAACTGTGTGGTAATAGTTACGCGTATAGTTTGATTAAAGACAATTATTATTTAAAGCTTACATCTCTCCGGGATGCAATTGTGGCAGGAATAAGGAGACATCTTTGTGAATGTCCCCCCGTATATGTATTTAAATATTTTTCAGGCTCTTAAATAACGACCTTAAATTCAGGTAGATCAATTCGATTTGATTTCTATAGGACGATTTTTTTTATAATTCGAATACCTACCTAACATCTGAATACCGAAGACCGCGTCAATAACAATAATTCTTCGATTTTCCACGGACACCTTCACAATCACAATTGACCGAATAATAATCCTCGATCGAGAATAACATCCCGATTGGAAACAATGTTGCCACGTGTACAGAATTAAATGCACAAAATAATTATTGTCATATTATTAAGAAAAATTTAAATTAGTTGAAAGTTTCTTGAGTAGACTTTGTGACATTGTATATTAACACTTTATTTGTGGCTTAGTGAGTGTAGTTTTGGAAAAATCAGAACATGTTCTTGTCGTATCGCATGTGAGTGCGTGAAAGAACTCATTAAATGACATGACACTATTTTTATGCTCAAAATAAGGTATCTTTAAATAGGCAGAATATTTACCCCTCTTTTAACTCGTTTTATTTTATTAACACGTGCCTTTGAATATCGGAGGCTAAAAAAAGCGGAAACACGTACTAACCAAAATATTTTCAGTATTTCTATTTCATCATATTTTGTACGCGTTTCGGTATAGCTGACAACACTGTATTGATATTAAAAATCTTGTATCTTTGATCTCGCCGCTCCGGTAGTACCGACTGCTGCGGCGATCCTTAACTGTCTGTCAATAATAATGATAAACATCAATAATTCTTTGACGAACTAATGACTCCTTCGAAGCAGCGCTACCGACTTGATATAATAATCGCTCATTTATATGAAGGACGAATTAAAACTCCCATTATACATTTTTAATAACGATTAATAAACATATTTCCAGTCCTTGCAGATCAGTATACGTTCTGACAAGATGCGAAAACATGCGCAGTGGATTTGAAGTGTTCACAGAAACATAATCTCGGATCACTGACCAAAAAATTTCGTCTTCATAGATAGATTGATTGTCAACTGATTTGAAACCGTTTATTAGCCGATATATTTTTTTTCGAAATCTCCCATGTGTTTTCCGCGTGCTCATTTGCCATGGAAGGCATTTATAAACTGCCAAGTTCCATGAGCATCCATTAAAAGGAAATAGCAGAAATGTTGGTATTCAAAACTTGGAAATATGATAATATTACACGTTCACACATCAGGAATATAATGTTCTCTGTCACGGCCGTCATCCGTTTATTTAAGTTTGAATTTCCTGGTAGTGTCCAGGATTCCTGAATGCCGCGCCGTCGGTCCTTATTAGGAAAGCGTGTTTCGAATCAGGGACCTGTCTGAAACGGACCTAACAAATTGTTAATCCTGTTTCAGGATATTAAAGGAATATGTAGAATGTCTATTATGTAACGTTAAGTGAAAGGAGTTTAATAGAACGTTATTGGACAAGATTGTAAACAATTATTTGAAATAAATGATACAACGATACAGTAAAATACAATAATAATCGAATTTTTTACTCACTCACCTTACAGGGCATCGAGTGTCGATTGTGGTCCTTTATAGTCATGTAGTTTTTGAGCTCCTGAGCCACCAGACAGACGACGGGGAGATATCTGGAAAACGGTACATTTTAAAACGAAAATAAACAAAAAATATCTCCCCTCTTAACTTTTGTCATCTTAGATATTAATACACATAAGAGGTTTAACCCCCGCTACGGCAGAAATTAACCTTGGGTTAAGGGGGTTTTGTATCGAATTATAAGTATTAAATACATATTAACAAAATATACAGAGTACCTAAACATTACAAGCTATTTTATATTCAATAAAATCATTTCATATTCATCAATTTTAATTTAAACTATCCCCATCCATTAGAAATCTGACCAACTACAGCACTTGTAAAAATGGCATGAAATGCTTTAAAATGAATTATTTAGATTTCAAGACGAATTTAGTTAGGTAGTTAGTTAGACCTTGGAGATTTTTAGGCTTACTAAAAGTTGAACTTTTTTTTTCATTAATCATCTGATCTAATTATATCTATATAATTTAAATAATTTCTATATTTCAACGAAATAACTGGACATTTCTTGTATAATTTGTCAACGTTTTTGTACACACAAATTTTATAGAAATATTCACCAATTTTGACCCAAAAGTTGTCAATATAAATGATTTAAGTCTTATGTACGTGGACATTAATCATACTTGTACACATTTTTTTAAAATCCCAAGTTAAGTGGATGTGGTGGATTATTACAAGCATTTGAGACCAACTGCTAAACGAATTAAATGAATAGATATACAGTGGAACCTCTCATAACGGACACCTCTAATAAGCGGACACCTCTATTAAGCGAACGCGGACGCGGACAGGCTGTTTTCATACAAAGAATGCGAAAACCCTCCTTTAAACGGACAAATTGTTTTTTTAAGTATTTGGGAGACGAATAAGTACGGTGCAAGAACTCTCTGAAGACAGACCGGCAACCAATCGCGTATGCGTGGCAGGGCGAAAGGACTTCGCCAATGAAAATATGTGTGATTCCCCTAAAGCAGTCTGCCGTTTATTTGCGAGTTGTAGGGTTAAAAGCGTAAACAATGGCACAAAAGTGTCTGAAAGAGAATGTTGATGTTGTGGAAGTTTGTAATGTGATAACAATAATTTGGGCGAGTTCATTAACATTGATAGCAATGTGCTATTAGAAGATGAAAGTGACCCCATTCCTACCGATTATGTAGCCCAAATTGAAACCGCATCACTATCTGTCGACTCTGTTGAAAAAGTTGAATGCAGTAATGAAACAAATGTCACCAATTATCAACAAGCCATGAGTATGGTAAAGGAATTATATAAGAGTATGCAAAAATAGAGGTAACTCTACAGCAATTGAATTGTTATCAGACTTGGAATTACATTTTCTAGATTGCAAGTATAAAATGCAAACACGTCAAACTACGTTATTAGATTTTTTTAGTAGTACATCCTAACTAAAACTAGTGTATTTTTGTTATGTTATGTTTATTTGTACATATACAAATACATAGTAATAATTTTGCATTTACATATTACCTAATAACAAATTTCCCATGGGCGGACACCTCTATTAGACGGACACCCTTAGACGGCCCTGTAGGTATCCGCCTAAGAAAGATTTCACTGTAATTGATATTATTTTTTATTTAGTAGAAGCCAAAAGGATAATATATATATATAATAATTATTCGAAATAAAAAATTTCCCGATCGTGACATCAAAAGTAAGTGTTAAAACATCTTAAGTTAGTATTAATAGTCACTACCGTGAGTTATAATTTTACTTTTGGAAATTATTAGGGCAGTTGAGATCCCTTTAGTTGGGAATATAATGCTAGCTTTGGTTTATTTTATATTGTAAATAACAAAATAAAACTAAATTTAAAAATGAGAGTTCGAGAGGAAGAGGAATGATAGGTTGGTTTGAAAGAACAGAATGGTAGCATAGGTTAATTCTTCATTGCATTGCGTTACTCGACTGACGTAAGACTAACCCCTTAAATCAGACAAAAAATGGGGGTCCACAATCGTAAGCGGGGGTGCATAAAAATTAATTTGGTTTCGATAGTGAAGAACTAAAATGTTGACTTGACTTCTCCTATCAATATAGGCAGATAATATTTTAAGAAGCTCAGCGACTGTTACTTGTAAAAACTTGCATATTTCATCGTCGAGACTTGTCGTTACCGCGCCGCGCCGGCCGCCGTCCTGTCCGCAACTCTTGTTCAGACGTGAAAATTAATACGACTTGCGGTGTATGTGCTTACAATCTTGCATGAACGTGTTGATTCTTCACCAATATAAATACGAATGTCAAGGATAAACGTTACTCATTTGTTTCTGGAATTTCAAAAAGAAAAGTGAATCGATATTAGTGTTGGCCAGTGACTAAATTTGTTTCCAGACTTTCGAAAACAAAAGTAAAGTGAATCGATATTAGTGATTGCCAGTGTCAGAAAAGTAAGTACCTACTTTATTTTATTTAGTTTTTTATTTCACGCTTTTTAATGGTAGGTACATAACTATAAATAATTTGGTAATGTGCTCGTGATTTTCATTTGATATCCCACTCGAGTATGTTTGCGGACATTCGGATATTCTTCCCCACTTTCAACCATATACTGTTAAGTTAGATACGCATTAAGATTACTAAACAAAGTTTTTTTTATTTATTTACAGATAGAAAATTGATACAAATCATGGCCGAATCTAAGAAGAAGTGTCGTCAATACAGTGTTGAATATTTAAAAATGGTTTTCTTCAATCAAAGGCAGACAAACGTTTGCCCACATGCCTTCTATGTAACAAAGTTTTGAGCAATGACTCTATGAAACCATCAAAGTTGGAAGATCATCTAAGAAGGTGTCATCCTGATAAAATAGGTAAAGATTTGAAATATTTCCAAACATTAAAGGAAAAATATGAAAAGAGACCCACCGTGCATAGTATGTTCGCTTCAACGTCTGAAAGCAACGATGATGGCTTGCGGGCATCTTACAATATCTCATTACTTATAGGAAAATCTGGAAAACCGCACACCATTCGAGAACAGTTAATTTTACCTGCTGTTGAAGAGGTTTTAAAAACTGTTCTGCACAAATCTCCATTTGACATACTCAAAAGAATTCCTTTGAGTAACAACACTGTACAAAGACGTATTGATGAAATGAGCTCTGATGTAGAAAGTTTCTTGTGTGATTATCTACAAACGACTCATTTTTCTATTCAACTGGACGAGTCAACTTTACCTGACAATGAAGCATTATTATTAGCATATGTTCGATTTGTTATGGGCGAAGAAATTCATGAAGAGCTACTATTCGCGAAATCTTTAAAGACGGACACTAAAGGTGAATCAATATTTAATGTTTTGAGTGATTTTTTTAAAGAAAAATCGATTCCATTCACAAACGTTATTTCGGTGGCAACAGATGGAGCTCCTGCCATGGTCGGGCGATATCGTGGGTTTATAAGTCATCTCAAAAGAATTATACCAGAGGTAATTGCAATTCACTGTGTTATCCACCGACAACATCTCGTAGCGAAAAATTTGAGTGATAGATTGCACCAATCGCTTCAATTTGTGATAAATGCAGTTAACAAAATAAGAAGCAATGCATTGAATACGCGTTTATTTTCACAATTGTGCGATGAAAATGATGAAGACTTCCAACGATTGCTGTTACATACCGAAGTACGCTGGTTGTCGAAAGGTGCATGTTTATCAAGATTTTATTTACTTTTTGACTCAGTTTTAGAGTTTCTGGAAAGTAAAGATCCTGAGTTAAAAAAAAACTTGATCAATTTTAAAGCAGACATCGCGTATTTGACAGATTTATTCAAAAAATTTAATGACCTCAACTTACAATTACAAGGGGATAGCCTCAATTTAATAAAAACAAAGAGTGTAATTTCAGCTTTTCTTGGTAAATTAAAATTTATGAAGGAAAATATTGGTCGGATCGAATTTTCTCAGTTTTCAAACTTGTCGCAGGTAGAATGCCTTGATGAAGATATTCAGACATATGTGCAACATTTGATTGCCCTGCATGATGATTTTAAAATCAGATTTGAAGATATTCTGTCAATGGAAATACCACCATGGATCATAAATCCATTTGAAGAAATGGAAGTGGAGAATGTGATATTACAAGAGGAGCTACTGGAGCTCAGCACTAATGAGGAGCTGAAAGTGATATTTAAAAGAGGGTATCAAAAATTTTGGCTGCAGGCAGAAATACCCGAAAAATATCCTGGACTGTGGGGAATTGTGCAAAAGCTTCTGATAGCGTTTCCATCCTCATATCTCGTCGAGAAAAGTTTTAGTGCCGTTACAAACTTATTAACAAAAAATAGAAGCAGATTGAATATCACAGAACGGGGAGATTTGCGGTTATCCCTTACAAAACTCAAACCAAATATTGATAATTTGCTGTCAATCCATCAAGTACATCCCTCTCATTAAAATTATATTTTTTTGTAATTATCATGGTAGAAATTACATTACGTTGTAAGTGTTTAATTTTGATTATATTACGACTGTTATAACAATAATAATTAATAGCGTAATAATTTATAAGTATATAAATAAATGCCTACAACACAAGGAAATATACTATATTTCTTTTTACCACTCCGAATGGGACGTTTTCTAAATAAAATTTGTGAGAATTGATTGGTTCTGGTGCTGTGAGTAGTAAGGTGCCATAGGAATATTCCCGTTCCCGGCCAACTTAGCTTTTTTGACATCCACTCACAGCACAATCAATTAAAATTTAATTAAAAAATTGTTTGCCCCACAATGCCCCCCCCCCTAGCTACGGTCATGCAGCATGCAGGGAGTCCACCGAATCCAGCAAAATTTTGCTAGTGGTCTATGAAACAAAATAGTTTGGGAATCACTGCCTTAAATTCACCTTCATTGACAACAGACAGTAACAGTAAGTAAAAGCCCTCCGTGTTCAATATAATAACTTGCATTCTTATTGTATTCATTGGACATGCCCGAGCCAATACCAAAATACAAAGTATAGTTTGAACAAAAGTTAGGCCTCGTATTACATTCAAACAACTATACTTCAAATGAAAATCAGTCATTTACTTCTTAGACAAAATTCTTGCACTCATTTCTTCATGCGCTCTGGTGGACTAGTGACAGCTTCCAGTTGGCGGGGAAAGGATGGTTGACCCACCCAAGACCGACTGACACGTGTGTGTCAAGTCGGTAATGGCATTATGACTGGCATCCCTGACAATAAACAACGAAAAATCGTAATCGATAAGCGTCCGTAAAACTAATTAAGTGTGAACGTCTTCAGTTGCGATGACTTTTTCATTAATTATCAAGACTGGCGACATAACTGATAGTGTCGACCAGCAATCATACATTTTCAAAACTTAAAATGATTCAAATAGTTAGATTGGCTCTAAATAAATAATTCCTGGGTGGGGAATTCACCTCTGGATAGAATTAAAAAATGGGGACAAAATTAAATTTTCAAAAAATAGACGTCTACTTAATAATCTGATTAAATTAAATTCAAATAAAACTTAAGGGGAAACTTGGTTATACGGGGGTTATCAAAAAACGTCTTACGTGAAACGCGCAGATAAGGAGAACGTTTAGAGTTACCTATCACTTATTAAGCGCAAAACGGACGGACCTTTCGGGCTACGTACTCCACTCATATCATGGTATAATGTACGTACGTTCCGCTTGAAAAAATTCCTCCGTGTTTTTTTCTCAATAAGGCGATATGGCATCCCTGGTGGGAACCAAATCGGGCTACGTACTCCATTCATATAATGTACGTACGTCCCGCTTGAAAAAACCCTTCGTGTATTTTTCTCAATTCGGCGACAGATAGTGTATATTATCTTTAATCCGATCAATTTTATATCGGTTATATCCTATAACCACTCCAGACAAAAACCACCATATAACCGAGTAATATTTCTTAATAAACCGGGAAGTAGCAACACAGCTAGATCGGCCATTACTCTAATGAACAATAATCTATCAATGACGAATAACTTCATTGTCTCGGCCTGCCTTGATGATCTTTTTATACGACTTCATCAAATCTGGAGGATTGAGTCAATATGGCCCCCGTAATGGCCGATTGTCGATTGTTATCTCTTGAAATATCGACAACGACGTCGTGGCGAGAGGATTCAATAAATCTAGTTGATTGAGTTTTTGTTCCTGAAGATGTTGTTACGAGATACCTCATTATTCAATCAACGGCAATTACTATTATTATTCACGTAGATGTAATTTGGTCTTACGTATTAAATTTTCTATTTTGTATTACAAATTTTTTCCAAAAAAAAAAAAAATCTTACCACGCCTCGGATTCAAAATGTGTGTGGATTCCTGAAAGGTATTTCATATAAAATATTATATTTGTGTACATCATTTTATGAATGATGAACATACCGGGTGATGGAATATATAATTTTTGAGGTTGTTGAATATTGGGTCCCCTGTACATTTTATAGAAAAACTGCATTATAACTTCTGGAAGAGGCCGACATGGTCAACCCATGTGCCGAATTTGAATACATTTTAGTGAGCCAATCCTAAGCTATTGGCAAAACCATTAGACTCTCATACTTTAGGTAGTACAGCCAAATAATTTTCATGACGCCATTGCCAAAAAATATATTTATATTTATAACTAGATTATTTCCTATCGAGCGAAAAATTGTTCGAATATACGAGCACTTTTTTAACTCGATCACACTACAGCGGTACATTTCCGCCGGCGCACACTGGGGCAAGAAGCCCTCAAATTTGGCAATAAATCACAGACTTTATTAATTGATTTGTAAGTTGAATATTGCTTTGTAGGGGTGTTAATATTGCAAAAAAAAATACATAGATGGCTTCTTTAGTGGTATTTTACTATTAAAAATATATACTATAAAGTTATAAAGAACACAATATTATTATAATAAATATGTAATATTATATTTTAATTTAGAAAAGCTATGATAACTAATATCAAGTTTAATCGTCTTCAGAATGTGATAAGACATTTTCGTCATCGTCTTCAATGTCATCACTAGTATCGCCAGTGTCACCATGGCTATGGAGCTGGACGAATCCAGATTTTAACAAATCTACTGCTTCTTTAGGAAGGCGCTGCAGTTTCTTTTTTTGGAACTTTCGTTTGCTCGTGATTACAGGGTCTGAACTAAGTAAAAATGAATTAAAGACGTCTTCATTAGTTTTCTCACGACTACACTTTCTCGAGTAATGCTCTCGATATTTTTTGAAATCCTTGTTCCGGGCTTCTTGAGCCTCCTCCGTTAATTGGCCTATAGGCAACAAGGCATAAGATATTATTTCAGGCCCATGTATAAAGTATTTGTGCAAAGTAGGAGGCATATTGTACCAGGGGTACAGTTCAACAAAGTATCTAGCGGTGCTGTGGGTAAATTCTCTGAACTTCTCGACATCAATTTCATGTCCACTAGAAACTACAATCATTATAATATGTAGCTTTTTAATTAATTCCATATCAACTTTAGTAATTTCAGCCGAAAGTTCTGCGTCCTTAAAGAAACGTCTAGCCGTGTTCCCGTCATTGGAGTTACCAAATCCGGGTTT
Organism: Barypeithes pellucidus; assembly: GCA_963991005.1. NCBI lineage: Eukaryota > Metazoa > Arthropoda > Insecta > Coleoptera > Curculionidae > Barypeithes > Barypeithes pellucidus. Next base: position 53,977,903 of record OZ022563.1, on the reverse strand, counting down.
AGGTTTATCTACGATTAATCCACATCGCTCTCTAAACTCTTTTTGAATACGAGATTTGTTTTCTAAAACAACCTGTTTATCATTTCCTCGAGCTTGCCACTTCTTGAGAGGTAATTTGTAAGCTACATGTAGAAGGCATTCAAACATGCGTATCCATCCATGTAATACAGACAACCCGAATTCCAAATTTTCAGTTTTTATTTTTCTAATAATCATCTCGTCAATACGATTAAAATCTTTGGATGTTGCGCCACATATAAAACATTTTTGTGTGGATGTTGTGCCAGTAAGCGCATTGCATACTTTGCCATCAACCATGGCAAATATTAAATTGTGACTTATATTCAAAGATTTTTCTTGGATTATGCAAGTGCTTTTACGTAAGTGTTTTATTTGGTCGTCTATTCTGTTCTTCTCTATTATTGAAACTTCAGTTGACTCTTTAACAAATTCAATTTTTATTGGCCTGCAGTATCTGGTAGAACCTGGACGTGGGTTTTGCCACACGATTTTTTCACCACAAACAAGACGTATTGGAACAATGCAAGTAATAAAAACAGCCGAATCACTGGCCTCAAGACCATAGAATGCTTGCTTGTAAGAACTATGACCCGAACTGCCGTCAAAGCCCCATTTTGAAAACATGCACAGCTTATTTAGTTCTTCGTCGTTAAGTGACTCAATCACAGGCTCCAGTGTTAATAGTAATCGTTCAACAGTATGGTCAAGCAAAGCTTGCAAAGTAACTTCCGCACAGGTGGAGGTTACTGTTATATATTCTCGCTTCGGATAACAATCCTTCTTCGCAGCTTGAACTGTTTTATAAGAAGGATACTTCTCTGGGACACTCATCCTGATTATATTATATTGATGCCGGGATAACTTTGCATCCACCAAAACCGCTAGAGCATCTTCACCTGACATAGCTTCTTTGTCTAGTGAATTTACGTATGCTTCTCTGTATCTTTTCGCACGTTTCGGAGTTGTGCTTGTAATTTCACGCAACACTTTTGATGCCTGTACTTGTCCTGTTGCTCTTAAGCCCATCTGAGTGGCAAAATTTAATACACTTAATGGTGTAGTATCCCTCAACCCCTTTGTTTTTAGTCGCTTAGTTCTCTCAGAACTTGATTCAAAGGAAATTGTCGGGCGACCCCGTTTCTTCTCGGGGGTCTCTCTTTCTTCTCTAATTTCAAATGAAATTGAACTATCCAGCCATTCAGCATTATTTTTGTGAAACCTTTCTTCCATTCTAAATGCCTTTATCCAACGCGATTTGTACTGTGATTTAAAATATGACAAATTTTTATTTAAACCCTTTAAAAGCTCTTGATCACATTTTGTTCGTTTCTTGATCTCTTCTTTCAAAAAAATAAACTGCTCATCAATTTCACTTTTTCCAGAACTTCTCATAATACCAAGAAGTTCCCTCCTCGATATAAACACAGTGTTCGACCTTGTTCCTGGAATAAAAGGAAATATGAATTGAATTGAAATGTGCGAAACAGTGTTATATTTTATTTAAAAGTTTTTTATTTATGTATATACTTTGAAACAACTTAAATACAGAAGAAAAGTGCAAATAAGTGCACAAAAACTAAATGAATCTGATAAGCTCAAACAATATGCATTATGAAAAATACAAAATTAATGCTTGGACTGCGTTGGAACACTAAAAATAGCTTTCACGAATCTAGGAATATTTTAAAATTTTATCCTTTATCCTTCTTTTTACTTATACCACTTCTATAAGCTTACTTAAACTTTTCCTAAACTCTATACATATTAAAATGTTAATAAATACCTGAACTTGAAGGATCCATGGCGATAATTTAAAAAAAAATCAAAATACAGCTCAAACACAGCACGAAAACAGATTTAAATAACAATAATAACAATGCACGTATACTCTCCGCTAGGAACTAACTTCAAATGGGAAGTGACGCGTTGAGAAGCGTGGGTCTAATCACCGCAGTCGTTTGTTTTATTACGTAGGGACTACTAGGGCATCGAAAAATAATAGTAAGCAGAGTGTACCCGCTATTTCATATTTTGATTTAATGCCAAGATTGAGGGCTTCTTGCCCCAGTGTGCGGCGTCAAGCGAAGCTCGGGTATCGAGTGAAAGATAATAAGTGACGAGTGACGGTTTTCGCCCGAATAGATAACTCGAGCGGTTTTTTAATAATAGAGCGATGTCGGTGTTATTTCAATAATCGAGTGATCAAGCGGTTTTTCGCTCGAGCGATCACAACACTAAAGAAACTGACCTAACGAATCACTCTTGAAAAATTAGTTCGTCATTAAAGAATACCCTGTATATAATGAGTAAGGACAGTGCCGTACACCTGTTTTCATCGATTTATAGTTCGAAATTTCTTTCTGCTGTTTTTCAATAAACTCTAAATCTATCCCCACCCGAAAATAAATCCTTAACTTTCGACATTTCCAAACCGAATTTAATAAAATGCGCGCTTATCCGGTCGAAAATCAGCCGGCAGATATCACCAAGCCGAATCTACCCCTTTCGGCCGTTTTCAACCCTTTCGAAAATGGAAATACGATATTTCACCCTCGATTTTCCTTTCGCCAATAATTAAATATCTTGATTAATGGCCGTTTTTCCTTTTAAAGTATTTCTTTCGGTTACCTTATCCCAGTTTCGAATCTTTATTAGCCGGGGTATTTTTTCAACTGCGGCGATATCTTCAAATTAGAATCTACCCCTTTTGTTCTGATTGCGAATTAATTTCGAGTAATGCTTTTTCTAAATGACGAAGGTCCGTCTTACTTTATAATTAAATTTAGAACGAACCTTCAACTAACGATTTTATAGAATCAATCGGTCAAGTGCACCACCTAATCGCATTTGGGTTTGTTCGTGATTGTTCAAAATCAATTATTTCAGCCGTGCGAAAGCGACTTGCCGTTTGAAAACGTTCACGTTCACGTACGCTGCAAGGACCAATTACCACGCAACCAAAAATCCGTATCCGATTTTCATTTGTTTTTAAGTTATATATAGCGTATTCTTAACAATGGTCGTTTATGATAATAAGTATGATATTATGATGTCATTTTATACAGGATGTTCCTTAATGACGTGCTAATATTTCAGGGTGTGATTCCTTAGGTCATTTTATAAAGAAAGGGTGTTGAATTTTTATTTTTTAAATGGATATTTTTTAATATCTCCGAATGTACTTTAGATATTATTTTCAACTTTGGTATGGGTTAATAGGATACAGAACCACACATTTTAATTAGAAAAGTTATTCAATTGTTCCACCAGTGGCGTCCCGGCAAACATGTCCTCTGATATTTTTTACAGAAAAGATGGTACGCCACTGACATTTTTCCATGTGGATTTTTTCTGATTAGCCTGGCCAATTCTACATTTAAACGGTCTCTTGAGTTTTTCTCGTCAGACGCACCGTTTTTGATTAAAACCACTAAATTCATATTGAAACTCATTATTATTAACATTGATAAAGTAATTAATGATAAATTGTGTTTCATAAAAATTGTTGGAAATGACCACCTTCACTTAAAAGGCATGCTTCCGCCCGTCCTCGCATCGAAATGCCCACTCCAACAATTTTTATAAAACAAAATTTATCATTAATTATTTTATCAATGTTAATAATAATGAGTTTCAATATGAATTTAGTGGTTTTAATCAAGAACGGTGCATCTGACGAGAACCCAAGAGACCGTTTTCATGTAGAATTGACCAGGCTAATAACAAAAAATATCCACATGGAAAAATGTCAGTGGCGTACCATCTTTTTTGTAAATATATCAGAGGACATGTTTGCAGGGACGCCACTGGTGGAACAATTGAATAACTTTTCTAACTAAAATTTGTGGTTCTATATCCTATTAACACATACCAGAATTGAAAATAATATCTAAAGTACTTTCGGAGATATTAAATAATAACCATTTAAAAAATAAAAATTCAACACCCTGTAGAAAAAAATTTAAGCCGTTGCGGACATATGATCATATGAACTTTTCTTTATAAAATGACCACAGGAATCACACCCTGAAATATTAGCACGTCATTATGGAACACCCTGTATAATCCAACTTAATATTTAGAATAGCTGTAAAAATGCGATAGTATTTGTTTGTAATTTTAGATATCCGATCACCTGCTAAAATGTTAATGTCATTGCCGTTTTTACAAATTTCATTATTTATGGAACAATATTTCTTATGACTGACCTTAGCATTTATATTTCAATCAGGAATTATCGATATACTTAAATATAAACCAGTATTTATTTAATTCGTTTTATACGTTTCAGATTGTAATCTACCCCTGATGAAAAAGGTCACAAGACAAAAGTTTGATTTTCGTTTAATCGAAAAAGCAGATGAAAAAATAAGATAGAGTTAGTCATAGATACTTTTAATAGCTTTGTGTGCCTATGAAACAAAAGTTGTACGATACGATTTTTATAAGGACACGCCGTTCTATTTAAAAAAAAATCAATAAACTACCGATTTCGTTCTTAATAAAAGTTATTCCAGTCACATATAGAGCCATAAATTATGGTTAATTTTACTATTTTTATAGTTAATAAAGTTTTTCTTTCCGTATACGTGAATTGAAGTTTTATCTCTCCTTTTTTTATGATCAAACACAAGCACTATAGGAAAAATTCTTTAAGGCACTCTGAGGAAGGTGCGTGTGTGCCTAAAACGATTCACATTAGACTTGAATCGTTGGAGGTTATATTTGTTGGGAAACACGACATCAGGAAGGTCCTTCCATAAGGATGACGTCCTCCAGGTGAAGGAACTTTTTAATAATGAAGATCGAGAAGTACTAAGCTGAACCACATTATGGAAAAGAATAGAAATACTGTAATTGAGAAGCTAGCAGACTTCTCATGTAGGATTTCTGTTCGCTCTGTCTGTGAACAAACCCGATTTCTGTTCTGTCTGTGTGTAGCCGTAAAAACTCCTTTTTAAAGTAGATGGGTTTGTCAGGCGGCTTTAGGTTAATTGACTTGGATATTATGATACAAAATGAAATTAGAAAGTACAATTATGTAAAAAAAATTGTTTCCTTTATTCAATTTTATTCGCTTCCGAAAACAAATCGTCCAAAAAAATTAATTAAGCGCCGCGAAATTATTTAATATTTTGTTTCTTTCAATTCGGCTTTTGTTGTGATTCCGTTTGGCAGCGACTTTGATTAAAAATTTAATATTGTTGATTTGTTTAGCCCGATTTTACGAATTCAAAGTAATTGGGAGGGATTCTTTTGATAAGTTAATGAATTTTTATTTTTAGTTGGGGTAAAGGAAGGCTTTGAGGGTTTGAGCATAAAACATCAGCAAATACCTTTGCCCGACACCGTTCTCGTGATCTATATATTTCTAGTCGTTCACCCTGTATCGAAAGGGCTCAGATTTTTCAAAATATATCTACAAGATTGTGCAATAAATAGATAATATTTTTTTTGATAAGTGTCGCCGTCAGGAGCAGAGTAGGATATGAACACCTGCCGTGCATGCCGTTGATATTAACCGAGATACAGGGTGTTAAAGTTAAAACTTCATTTTTGGTTTCCTTTAATAACTTTGACAGAAACTAACGGTTTTTTTACAAAATTTGGCAATTATGGTTTTCTTAGGATTAGGAACTGATTTTTTGGTGAAATTTTAATGTACAATGTTTTTTGTACATTTATTAGGTCATAACTTTTTTGTGTCTCCGTGTATTTAAGTTTTTAATGAAAATAATACTTTTCTCATGTTTATTACGTAAAAAAGGTACACTCATTTCAGGTCGCCCAGAGTTACCGTTTCGGAGATATATGGATTTATATTGTTTAGTGCCTATTTATTAATTTGCAAACAAAAATTTTTATTTAAAGTAACCTACGAGAAAACAAATTAAAGTTAGAGATACAGTTGCTATGAAACCTCCATGTTGTTATTTGTTTGTTGATTATTGTGTTTCGGCATTGTTACTTAACTTAGGATAAACTCAAAAATGAAACATTTTTACACAGCTATTTTACAATAATCAACAAGCAAATAACAACATGGAGGTTTCATAGCAACTGCATCTCTAAATTTCATTTGTTTCCTCATAGGTTACTTTAAAAAAAAAAATTGTTTGCAAATTAATAATAGACACTAAACAATATAAATGCATATATCTCCGAAACGGTAACTCTGGGCGACCTGAAATGAGTGTACCTTTTTTACGTAATAAACATGAGAAAAGTATTATTTTCATTAAAAACTTAAATACACGGAGACACAAAAAAGTTATGACCTAATAAATGTGCAAAATTCATTTCACCAAAAAATCAGTTCCTCATCCTAAAAAAACCATAATTGCCAAATTTTGTAAAAAACGTTGGTTTCTGTCAAAGTTATTAGAGAGAAACAAAAATGAAGTTTTAACTTTAACACCCTGTATCTCAGTTAATATCAACTTTCGGATATAGGTAAGTATAATTAAATCCTAATATTTTTACGTAAGGAGTCTGTGGTTTTTCCATGTTCCATTACTTAGCGGACACCCTGTATAAATACCTCTATAGTTAAATGTGGCATTTACTTTAAAATGCATATGACAAATAAATACAAGTAAATGTGGGTGGATAATATGACCAGCAACCTCCCTCACCCTTTGGTTGCACCACCGGTCTTACTAGTAATAACGCAAAACTCAGGGGTCCAGTCGCCTTTTTTCTTGTTTACATACCAAAATTTAAATACCCTGATTAATTATTTTATTTATGTCTCTATTTTCGCTATTTGCAATCATAAACAAATCAGCGTGAAGAGAAATATGTTATCACAATATACGGTGTTTTCCTAGGTACGTTCATTAACTTAATAGCGTACTCTTTTTACAATATTTTAAGAATTAATGTTCTATAACCAAAAGAAAAGTAAAAATCTGAAATAATCAGGGAAAAGTGCAACCAAAATTTATCGGCACCGTCTATTTTACAAAGGAAAATTCTTCTCTTAATCCTAGTACCCAAATTCTACGATTTAAAAACGGACTTCGGGTAAGTACTATGAAGAAGCCTACGCACCGACTGTGACCTCTGCCTCCGATCATCCCACGTAAAAAAGACATATTCTTAACAGTGCAAAACTGATCAATAGCCCGGTCTAGTTTGATTTACGCCTCTTGTCCGCGACACTAAAACACTCTTAACGAGAGATTTATTGAGCAACTTCGCGCGAACTCGTATCTCAAGCCGTGTCGAGTATCCGATGTACAGTATCGACTAATATTCTTGGATTTTCGCAAATTGTGTGCGATATTGTGGGGCCAGTGTCGTATCGTACGAAGACATTTTTTATTATTCGTAAATCACACACGGAACAAACACTATAGTAAAATATTATTATAGTGAAGATATTATTGTAAAATTTCCAATACATTTTTTTTTTATGATCAAACACAAGCACTATAGGAAAAATCCTTTAGGGCACTCTGGGAGTGGTGCGTGTGCACAAAAAGCGATTCACGTTGGTTTTGAATCGTTGGAGGTTATATTCATTGGGAAAAACGACCTCGGGAAGGTCGTTCCATAAGGATGAAGTCCTACAGATGAAAGAATTCTTAAATAATGAAGTTCGAGGAATATTAAGCTTAACCACATACGGATGGGCGGCGGTGGTTCGCCGTGTATTTTTGCTATTTGCCGCTCTGGGCGGAATTAAGAGGGCAAGGTCAGCCGAGCACTTTCCATGAAAATATCTGTAAAAGAGTCAAATCCCCAACCTGTCTTCGATATTCTAGGCTATAGAGGTTCTTCGTCAGCTCGTGGTCTTCAATCAGACGGATCGCCCTCCTTTCGATGGAATCCAGTAGCCGAAGAGTATGTTTGGGTGCAGAGCTGCAGACCTGAGAGCAGTACTCTAGTGATGGTCGAATCTGGGCTTTGTATAGTGTTAAAAGTTGTTGAGTTTTTTTGTTCGGAAGAGTACACCAAGTGTGGTGGCGACTGCCAGAACGTGGTTATGCCAAGACATATTTCCTCCCAGATTGACGCCCAGATTGAATCCGTGTCTAATTAGGTACTATTGTAAACATAATTTATCAAAAACTATAGTTAGAATTGTTACTAAATTTAGTTAAGTCAAGTAAATACTTAAATATATTGTAAATTTTAAAACGAATTTATGTGCACGGAACAAACAATATAGAACGAATTCCTATAATTCATCTAAAAAATAAAAAGTATATGCTTGTCAGGTGGTATTAATATGAAATACCAATATGGAAAATTATTATTTCTAGACCACCCGATGATCCTTATACAATAAAGGCGTATTTTTGTCTATACAGTACCACTTTAAAATACTAATTCAGATTGAATGGTACTACCAAGAAAAGGAAGCCCTCTCCATTGATAGGATGCAACCACCTGTAGACCGGTTTCGAACATATTTATTCTCGTCAGTACAGGGTAGGTGTACATACCCATCATCAGAGAGGACTTTTAGATTAACGCCGTACTATCGACGGTAGTCGACAAAATACAGCGCGCATCGCCATCTCTTAGTAGTCCCACACAATCTGAACAGACGTTATTTGATTAAATCAAATTTTAAAAATCCATCTAAGAAATAAAAAGTCTATGCTTGTCAGGTGGTATTAATATCAAATACCAATATGGAAAATTATTATTTCTAGACCACCCGATGATCCTTATACAATAAAGGCGTATTTTTGTCTACACAGTAGCACTTTAAAATACTAATTCAGATTGAATGGTACTACCAAGAAAAGGAAGCCCTCTCCATTGATAGGATGCAACCACATGTAGACCGGTTTCGAACATATTTATTCTCGTCAGTACAGGGCGCGCATCGCCATCTCTTAGTAGTCCCACATAATCTGAACAGACGTTATTAAATTTGATTAAATCAAATTTTAAAAATATATAGAAATAAAAAAAAATATACAAATATTTTAACGACTTTAAAGGTGCGCTTATGCTTTACAACTAATTTACTCTTCTTTTTCTCTATCAAATCTTATTTAAACACTCGCAAAGTTGGACTTCATGAATCAATATGTTTATTGTAGAATTTGAGATAGAGACTCATTCGGTGTGGGCCGCGCCCGTTCAACATTGTCCCCGGTGATGTATGGTTCCAACCCGGCGGTTTTCTGTACTTATTTGTATTGTAAATGTGGCTCTTTGACTTATGGGCTTCTCGACCGGATCGCTTGTATGGTTGATTCAGAGATAGAATACAGTAAAGTGACCTGAGTCTATGTTAGGAAAAACGAATGTTAAATTATTAGTTTAGTTGACGAAACCTTCACAAAAATAGTTGTTTTCCTTTTCTTAGTTGAGAAATACTTTGCCAATCATTTTTTAAAAACTATCAAGAAAAGGGAGCTTTCTACTGATACACGAAAAGAAAATCTTAGTTAAATTTACTATAAAAATAATAAAACTAACCATAATTTATGACTCTATATGTGAATGGAATAACTTTTATTAAGCAAATATTTTTTAAAATAAATAAAATAATTAAAAATAAATAAAAATGACGTGCCTTCCCGATTTTTAAGATTATTTACTGGCGAGATATTAAGCATGGGCAGTTTTTAAATTGACACCCTGTATACAGGGTGAATACTATAAAGAAAATAAATTATATTTTTGGTTTAATGAGATTACGTCCTCATACATTAACATTTCTTTCTGCTGATGCGGCTCAATTAAATATCTGTCATCAGTGGCGCTTCTTCCACAGGAGCACATGCGCACGTGCGCCCCCAAAACAAAACGATTACAAAATATTAATTTATATTCATTGAATATTATTTATCGTATAAAGTCCGACCCTCCCTAATATTTTACTGTACCGTCAAACTAAAAAAGTCCGACCCTCCCTAATATTTTATCATGCTGTCAAATGAAACTGTATAGATCCGGCAACCGTGCCTCGGTCGCGGTAAATGACGATTATGACGAGACTTGCTCGCACGTGCCAATAAGATAGTGCAGTTTCTCTGTAGTAACAGGTGGCGGGTGGCAGCGGGGATAGCGGAGCTATGGCGATTTAACATGGAACAGAACAGTTCTTGTGTGAACCGCGCTGTTGCCTGTTCGTGCATCTAGTTAGAAATTCGGGCGTGTATGTTTGTTTTTAATATTATATATTTATTAAGTTAAAATGAATAGTTGTGGTGGACTATTTAAGAAATAACTTTAGCTCTTTGAGTTTGGAGCAAAAAATTGAAGTGAAGAATGCGGGAATATCTAAACTTTATTAGAAAGTTTAAAAATGAAATATATGAAAAAAAATTTATAGAGGGTATTCCAAACTTAATGAGGCTGTTATTGATCAATTTTCTACAATTAAGAACGGAAGAATGGACTTTACGTTTAAGCACTATTGTGTAGGGTCGATAAATGTTGTGTATTTCGATAAATGATACTCGATATGATTTTAAACCATTTTATTTAAGGATTTAAATTAAAAAACACTGAAAATATGAAGAATGCCAACTTGTCAGTCTCGTGGCTCGATCCGTTCTCGTCATAAAACAGTTAACTATTGTTCTCGTCTTGGTTGCGCCTAATGAGGTACCCGTAGATGGCGTAGTGGTATTAGACATCATTCGAATTTCTTGATAACTCGTAGATGGCGGTAGTACTATTAGTAGTGGACTGTATAAATATTGTTACGAGGGTTGCATGCGACGACCTTAAGATCCGACAGCTATACACACTAAGAAAACCTTTCTTATTTTCCAAAAGTTGTATTTCCTTGTGTAAAATTAAAAAATAAATATAAATATGTTTTACCGAACGCATTTTCTTATTACTTTTTTCTTTCTACATTTAAAACGCCTAGGAAGTAATTGTTTGGTCGTTACAGAAAAATAAAATTTTAAAAATAATTTCATCATACTTGGGAACCCCCTCTATTATAGGTCGCGAGCCGCCACTGATCTGTATACAAACCAATAGACACTTTTACCGGTCCTTTTTTTTTGAGAAGCCACACCGACAGGAGAGTCATGTTCCGAGATACAGAGTGGGCAACGTTAAAGAAATTATCCCTCGTCTATATCGCCATTTATATTCCATTTTATTTTAAAAACTTACTGCGAAAAGTATATCATAAAGTGGCACTTTAATAGCTTATACTAATAAAGTATTAATACCAGAAAACTACATAATCTTTCAACATTTTTACACCCATTAAGCCGCCGTCGTATAATTATTAACCGGCAGTTAAAAAGAGCTTTTCAGCAAAAATTATCCTTCCAAAGGACTACTCAAAGGACATTAATATGCATAATCAGGCCGCATAAAAAATCCATTAACTTTTATGGACTGCCGGGCCATGTTACACCGAATGACTTAAACCCGGCTATTTTTCACTTATATCAACGTATATACCATTTTGTAACAACCCGAATAAAATGTTGCACTAAATCGTTACATAGTCGAGTGTAAATATTTTTGCAAAGCAAGGTTTAAACGCGGTTTAACTTAAACCGGGCTTAAAAGATTTTAAACGATGTTTACCTAATTCCGATTTAAACCATTACAGTTTAAGTGCTGGTACTTTGGGCTCTGATCAACCTTCTTCCATGGACTGGAGGGTCATAATCTGTAAGATAACCTCAATTCATCTTGTATTGTACCATGACAATTGTTTCGGCAACACAGTGTTTTCTTCCGAAATAAAAATGTTTCTTACCATCATCATCTTTACGATAGCACACTTATCTCATCTTTCTCTTTGAATGCACAAACATCGGCTGCCGACGCACATCTTCGCAGACAGCATGAAGTATCACGCCTCAACAAAGACCTGGAAGAAATTTTGGCTCGGGGTGACAGTAACCAAGTCGAATTTAACGCTAAAAAACCCAGGCAGCAGTTTTCTCTAAGAAGGTTAACATTACAGAACCGGATATAGTCATGGACGGACACTCAATCCCATTGGCTTCAACTATTAATTTGCTGGGCGTCAATCTGGGAGGAAATATGTCGTGGCATAACCACGTTGTGGCAATCGCCAAGATAGCTTCTCAGAAACTTGGTGTACTCTTCCGAACCAGAAAGTTGTACACATCTCAACAACTTTTGATACTATACAAAGCCCAGATTCGACCATCACTAGAGTACTGCTCTCATGTCTGAAGCTCTGCACCCAAATACATTCTTCGGCTACTGGATTCCATCGAAAGGAGGGCCATTCGTCTGATTGGAGACCACAAGCTGACGAAGAACCTTGACAGCCTAGCTAGAACATCGAAGACAGGTTGGGGATTTGACTCTCTTTTACAGATATTTTCATGGAAGGTGCTCGGCTGACCTTGCCCTCTTAATTCCGCCCAGAGCGACGAATAGCAGAAATACACGACGAAGCACTGCCGCCTATCCATATGTGGTTAAGCTTAGTACTTCTCGACCTTGATTATTTAAGAATTCTTTCGTCTGGAGGACTTCGTCCTTGTGGAACGATATTCCCGAGGTCGTTTTTCCCAACGAATATAACCTCCAACGATTCAAAACCGCTTTTTGCGCACGCGCACCACTTCCAGAGTGCCCTAAAGGATTTTTCCTATAGTGCTTGTATTTGATCATAAAAAAAACCTAAATTTTACAACAATAAATCATGCAATATGTGGAAAATTTCCACATTTTGAAAATTTTTGTTGTTTTCATCCAATTTATTATTTTGTTGTGTATGCAGCGATAATCTTATGTTCGTTAATTTGCTCTGTAAGTTAAACTAGTCATTTAAAATTAACATTTAGACAAAAATATAAGTTGAAATTCTTCAGTAAACCGGTGACATAAAAGTTATATTTTTATAGACGCGACGCATGTACAAACAACCCTAATGTTGGTCACTGGGGTAGCCCAAAAAATTAAAACGGGACCACAGTATCGGGAAGTAGCACACGTGCATCCCCTATACGCAATTGAGGGTGTACGGTTCCGACAAAATCAAAGATATAGAGTAAAAGTATGATTTTTGGAGGCTCCTTCTATAATTATTAAAAGTTTCCCGTGTTTCCTTTGATATACATGTATTTAATAGCTATACAGGGTGTCCCATAACTTATGAGCCATCGAGAAAAGTTTATTTTCGAAAATAAGCCATATTTTGATAACGATTCAATGTACCAGATTGAAAGTTTGCGGTATAAGGTTTTTATGGGTTTGAAGTGAGAATTTGTAGAAATTATTAACTTTCACATTAGAGGGCGCTAGTTGCATGCATTGGGTTTAATAAATCTGTCATTTTTTTCTTACCAGTTGTTAAGTATTTTTAATCCAAGATTCTCGAAGGGCAATTTCTAAACTAAAAATATGTGGAAAACCGAGATATTTCCATTTAAACACAATGGATCAAAAAAATCAAAGTAAAAATGGAAATATCTCCAAAAAGGCTAGAGATTTAAGTAGAGCAAGTGTACCTTTTAGTTTAGAAGAAGAAATGACCTTCTTTGAGAATTATTATGTTTTTTGCCGGTCATTTATTTGAAAATTATGGTCAGTGGTCTTGGGGTGCGGTCACAGATGAATGAAATTCGAAGGTTCGGTGCATGTATTCTTATGTTAACCCATCGTCAGAGCTACATATTATAAAAGGAAAAATAAGCATACGGAAAAAACATTTACACAAATTTCTTGCTGTAAATATATTTTATGTGGCTAATTATTGTTAGTACAATTACCGGTGTGGGCAATTAAAATTTGTTTTATTTGCGAAAAATTTTTATTAATCATAATTTATTATCCTGTAAAAAATCGCAAAAATGAGTTTTGTGAGTGCTCTATTTCTCTTGTTTCATTGAACGATTGTCCCTCTATCCCTGTTTGGAAATAATAAAAATCGAGTGGTCGACGTAAAAATCCGCACTCAATAAAAGGTTAAACTATGTATCAAACGGGGTAAATTTGTCCAAGGGATAAAAGGTACACGCCGTAAAGGGTGGATTTGATTTTTATACCTTGTGAATGGGGTTGTAGTGCAAAGCCAGTGGGGATTTGACAAATTTGGATTTTATTTCGTGAGGGAATATATAAAATGTTGTAATTATTGACTTACGTCATACGAAAGGGAAATATTTTCTTATTTTGTACGGTGAGATTTTTAGTAACAAAAATCTGTAGTCTGTTTGGTATTAATTGACTAGATATACAGGATGTCCAACCGGGAAGCAATTCGATCCATATATGGAAAACTATTGATCCGGCTATACCGGAAGTCAGTGTCAACTTGCTTATTTTAAACAGAACATCCTATATATTATTACATTTTCGGATTCTACGTAATCATCTAGGCATATTTCGTATATGGATACCTAAGTCTAAGAGCGTTTGGCATATTTTTTTGTCATGAATTGGTATTTTTAATAAATTATCTCTCCTTGTCTACCTTAACATAAGGGTGTCTGCTATCAAATTGTTGGAAAAAAAGTGCTGTATCTTTTTGCCCGAGCGAGCCAATATGGTTTCCATTTGAAAAAATTTAGTTCTCTTCTTAAAAACTTAAAAAGTGTGTAAAAATACAATGAAGCTTGAAAATTGCATTTTTATCAAGAATTTGGCTTAAAAGTGAACCATTTTAGGGAGTTCGTAGCCATCTAAATGAAAAACTAAAAATTATTTTAAAGCGTCAAAAAGTGACGTATGGGGTGTAGTTGAATTTGGAATGGTATTCTGGATCGATATAGACAAAAATATACTGGGTGTTTCATTTAAAAGTCCATGAGTTGAGGTCATTCCCGGTTAAACCGGAAGTGACAAATTTGAGTCCGTCAAACTGACTAAATTGAGATTGTTCGGGTTTGTGACAAATGTTTGTAAAAAAATAAAAGTACAAAAAATTGTGTAATAATAATGAAGTATTTCGTTTTATTGTGTGACAGAAAACTTTTTTTAGTACCCTAGAGCTTCTAGAGAAAGGGAGTAGTGTTTGTAATCGGTCGAGCGAAAAACGCCGAAATTTTTTGTATTTGTATTTCAATAATCGACATCGCTCGATTATTAAAAAAAACTTATTACCTTTCACTCGATACCCGAGCTTCGCTTGACGCCGACCGAAATGTGCTGCTTGGTAGTGTGATCGCTCGATAGGAAATACTACTCTAGATATAAATTCAAGCAAAAAATCTTTTCCATTGATACCCGATTGTCCGACCGCCGATTGGCGACGTTCGAGTTTCACGCTCAGAAGGCTGACACGACATACGTCTTTGTTAAAGCATATAAACGAGAAGCTGCATATAAAGAAGTATGCCAAATCCCTTAGTTGATCCATCGCGACATGGGTTTTGTTTTGACTGGGACTGGCTAGCCAGCGGCGATTGTAATTTTAAAAAAATTAAAGGATATATGTAATTTAAAAAAAAATCAGAATCAACTGTTCTTCCTTAATAAAAACTCTAAGACTAAACTTCTAAAGCTTACAACCCCTGGTGTTTTATCAACACATTCTTCTTAGCCATAAAAATTACAAGTGATTAATCGCTCGAGCGATTCACTCAATTATTAAAATCGTTCGAGTATCAAGTACTCGATTATTAAAATCATCGGTTTTTCCCAACACTAAAAGGGAGTCATTAACCTACGTCTATACCGTTAATACCCTGAATGGAAAGGAAAAGAAAATCGTTTCTTTCAAATTAAACTTGTTTATAATAAAAATAACAGTAAAACCAGCCTGAAACTTTCATTACGAAACTGTTGCTATCTTAGATGGAAAATTCCAATTTTCCTGGAAATATCCGCTGCTCGTCTATTTTCCATGCATTTTAGATTAAATATATTTTCGTTGGAAATTTTGCAATATTCGAAAGGTAATTAAAAGTCGCCGTTGAGCCCGGGGACTCCGGCTTGAATATTCATAGGATATACATCTCGAAACTTATATTATCTTTAATTTCGAGCCAGTCTGCCGTGAAACATCAGATAGAATGTGATAGACACTGTTATATATTATATGTTTACGAATATAAAACTTTCGTATTTGAACAACAATTTCTTAAGTTTTAATATCTTATATGTGCCGAAATTTTTTTTTGTTCACTTTTTGCGCTCCAGTCTACAGTATAACGTGCGCTTCGAACTCCGATCTAATCCGGCTTAAATAAATAAATAGTATCATTATTTCAAATTATGACACTAAAGAACAAAATGAAATGACGTCACACCTTAACAGTTTTACAAATCTGGACAATAATCCTTCAAACTATAGGGTTTCAAACTGATCAACATCTTTCTGATTTTGCCTTTAAACTTTGTTTCTGATTTTATACATTGTATGTTACCTGGGAGAGTGTTAAACAGTTTCACACATATATAGTCTGGAGATACATAAGTGAAGTCCAGGGTTCTAGTATTATACACATGCTTCGTTGCATTGTTCGCGTAATTCAATAAAAACGTTGTTCAATTATATTCTACAAAAGTTCCAAGGAGCTACTCGAAACCAGCTCTTATTATTACAAAATTTTTCTAATTTTTGGGTGGGATTTTGCAAATATCTTTTTTCTCTCGTGGGACAAAAATTAAAATATTCAGAAATTTGTGCTGCAGTATTAAAAGTTTGTTTTTTTGTTAGATACAGATTGCATATACAGTGAAACCTCTCATAACGGACACCTCTAATAAGCGAACATCTCTATTAAGCGGACATTTTTTCATAGTCCGGAACTAGGTATACGAAATTTCATGAAAATCAACCTCTCTTGGGCGGACTCTCCTTTGGGCGAAAGCGGAGAGGCTTTCATACAAAGAGTGCGAAAACCCTTCTTTAAACGGACAAAAAAATTTAAAAAGTATGTGGGAGACGAATAAGTCCGGTGCAAAGACTCTCTGAAGACAGACCGGCAACCAATCGCGTATGCGAGGCAGAGCGAAAGGACTTCGCAGAAATGAAAGTATGTGTGATTCCCCGACAGCAGTCCGCCGTTTATTTGTGAGTTGTAAGGTTAAAATCGTTAACAATGGCACAAAAATGTCGTGTTTTGAGTCTGAAAGAGAATATTGATGTTGTGGAAGTTTGTAATTTGATAACAATGATTTGGGCGAGTTCATTAACATTGATAGCAATGTGCTATTATAAGATGATCGTGACCCCATTCCTACCGATTATGTAGTCCAAACTGAAACCACTGAATTGTTATCAGACTTCTAATTACATTTTCTAGATTGCAAGTATAAAACGCAAACACGTCAAACTACATCATTAGATTTTTTTAGTACTACATCCTAACTAAAACTAGTGTATTTTTGTTATGTTATTTTGTACATACATAGTAATAATCTTGCATTTACATATTACCTAATAAGAAATTTCCCATGGGCGGACACATCTATTAGGTGGACACATTTAGACGGTCCCGTAGGTGTCCGCCTAAGGGAAGTTTCACTGTATTTAAATAATTACAGAATTAATTAAGTACAGGATCCTGTAAACATCAGAATGCAACTGTATTTATCAGCAAGGTGGAGATCCTGCATATGTCGCTTTGGATTGGTCGTGGTGGTCCTCTTAGTTGGCCTCCAAGATCTACAGACCTCACACCTCTAGACTTTTGTTTATGGGTTTGGTTAAAAAATTAAATTTACAAAGTAAATGTCGAGTGTCGACTCTTGAAACCATGCATGTCTGATGATGCTAAATAACTCAATCAAATTTGGAACAGAGTGTATGCAAAATTTCTGATTCCAATATCGAAATATAATAATACCGCCTGTCATCATATTATCGAATACAATTTGTAAATTTAATGACGCAGAAACCTTTCCACTGGCAATATAGAATAATCATCAATAAATGAAATCGCGACCGACCACTGGACACCCTGAAGGCGTCCATTAGACCGACACCGTGCCCTGTAATTTGTTCGGCCGCTGAGTAAATGCAGAAGTCACGTGCTCGATCGGCACTTGTCATTACCTACAATCGTTGAATTGGCATTTGTTTTCTTTGGCACCGTTGATGCGGTCGAAGTCGTACTACTGTGCAAACAATAAGTAGTGATGTAAAATTCTCGAGAATTTACAATTACTGCGATGATTCGTGAATATTCTGGAATATTCGAGAATTTATATTTCCTGGTTTTTTTGAATAATCCACTTAAAGGTCGTTTAGGGAAGGTAATAGGCAAAGTAAATTTTAATTGCCAAAGTTTGTACAGTGTTATCAATTTAGTTTGTCCCACTTTAAAGAGCCTGTAACTTATTTGTATTTTGAGTTAGCGCGTTCAAAAAACAAGATGTGGCATTTTTAGCCAAGTTTTTATGAGTGTTGTCAAAAATGACAGTAGGTGTCATATGTCACACCGATAAGAAATTATTATTTTTTTTAAATGGGACACTATATATCAGAAGCGCAATAGATGGCGCCTTTTCTTCCGACCTCAGATATGCAGCCTTCGTGATTTAACCACCTGGGAGCGGTAGATGTTACCCTTAGAATCTGAAATGGGAAGGAGGGGTCAAGTAGTACATCATTTCTCCATATTTTACTCTTTGTTTGCCTGATCATTCCCGAGGCGAACTACAACTTGACGTGGGCTTCAAACATCGGACCTGTTTGCTGCTCCCCATGGGGAATTTATTGTTTTGGCCCGTGTCTCTGGCCGAGATTATGTCTAAATTCATTAAATATAAAAATGAGCTCTTCATAAAGTATTTTTCCTCTAGATGGAACGCATTGTAGCGATAATCTTAATAATATTATTTAAACAAATTGAATAATCGTGATTATATACCTATCCCTTTTTGCAGGGCACTTACTAAAAATAGTGGGTGTACTATTACGTAAACATATGAATTAACCTTCCCCACCGAATTAGCAGTCATAAATCAAAAAAAAAATAATTTTTTATTTTAATTTATGACGCTTTCATGGCTAAAAGCCATACAGCTTAATTTTATTTTTAATTTAAATAGGTAATATGCAAACAGGGTAAATGACAGGGGTTGCATGTATCGCCATTGTTATTAAAGGAAACCGGGTGAAAATTACACTTACCTTTATAAATTTGTCGTTATTAAATGGTTAAAATTACATGGTGTAAGGTTGAACGGAGGCCGAATGGTTAATCCGATTGCTTTTAATTATTAAAAACCAGTGGTTAATTTTATAAAAGTTATCTTTTTGAATTTTAAATATAGTTCAATTAGTTATAGCATGAACTAAGTTATACAGGGTGTCCGGGAAAATGTGGGAAATCTCCCGGATATGAAGAAAACAAATTAAAAGAGTATTACAAGTTCATATATAAACTTTCTCGTATATGCCTCCTCTTCGGAGATATGGGCTCCCAAAGAGCTACAATCGAATAGAGTTTTTTACGCATAATTATTGAACCACCAGGTATATTTAATTTTTTTTTAATATGATGTATACCTTCAAATTACTATCCAAGAAAGTGTAGTTAATTATGGCACTCCAGGTGGAATTAAGCGGGCAGTTTTCTCTAAAAAGGTTAACATTACAGAACCGGAAATAGTCATGGACGGACACGCAATCCCACCCGCTTCATCTATTAATTTGCTGGGCGTCAATCTGGGAGGAAATATGTCTTGGCATAACCACGTTGTGGCAACCGCCAAGATAGCTTCTCAGAAGCTTGGTGGTGTATTCTTCCGAACCAGAATGTTGTACACACCTCAACAACTTTTGACACAATACAAAGCCCAGATTCGACCATCACTAGAGTACTGTTCTCATGTCTGGAGCTCTGCACCCAAACATACTCTTCGGCTACTGGATTCCATCGAGAGGAGGGCCATTCGTCTGATTGGAGACCACGAGCTGACGAAGAACCTCGACAGCCTAGAACATGGAAGACAGGTTGGGGATTTGACTTTCTTTTACAGATACTTTCATGGAAAGTGCTCGGCGGACCTTGCCCTCTTAATTCCGCCCAGAGCGGCGAATATCAGAAATACACGACGAACCACTGCCGCCCATCCATATGTGGTTAAGCTTAGTACTCCTCGAACTTCACTATTTAAGAATACTTTCATCTGGAGGACTTCATCCTTATGGAACGACCTTCCCGAGGTTGTTTTTCCCAACGAATATAACCTCCAACGATTCAAAACCAACGGTAAATCGCTTTTTGCGCACACGCACTCCCGGAGTGCCCTAAAGGATTTTTCCTATAGACTGCTTGTGTTTGAACACAAAAAAAAAAGTCAGTCCAACATTTGTCACGGAAATATCTGTAAAAGAGGGTCCAAATCAGCAAAATGTATTCGATGTTCTAGGCTATCGAGGTTCTTCGTCAGTTCGTGGTCTCCAATCAAACGAATGGCTCCCCTTTCGATGGAATCCAGTATATTTTTGCAATTACCTGCACTTGGATAGGCGGACAATGCGAGCAAATAGCGAGATAGCACCCGACTTTCTATAACAAAGCTATGTGCAAATTTAGACTTTTCAGTTCCGATTAATATAAAACCCATAAAAATTAGTTAAATACGTCAAACAAGTCTAGTTTACTTAGGCCGTTCCGACACCTCTCGTTATACCATCCAATAAAACCCCCCTACGATAATTCTAAATTCTATAAACCTCCATAACTAACACTTCGCTCTTATCAGACAACACTAATAAATTCATAAAAGTAGACGAAAGGTTAATTATAAATATTTATTTCTAGCAGCATAAAATCTTAAAACGCGCTTTTTCCATGTTTATTTTTGTTAATGCGTGCGTGCATTGGGCACTACGAGGTATAAATTAATGTTAAGTTTAAAGTTACACACGATCCGTTGATTAAATAGAAAAGTTGCTTTTGTGTGTAAATATTAAAAGGGTATAATTAGATTCTATTATGTGTATTTAATGCTAGTTCGAGATAAAGTAATTTAAAAAAAGTGACATCCACGAAAAAATATCGTTATTGAAGCCGCCTAATCCCACAGAATGATGGCTCTAATCCTTGAACATTTCCTCTTATATTAATCACATACATCATATTTTTACAGTACTCGCTTGGAGATATCAAAAAAAGTTTATAAACTCCTACATATCAAAATTTCGTTCTTCCCCATGAAGCAGTTTTTAACTTTTTGCCTCGACAGCTTCCTTAAGGACCGTTTCATGCAGTCTATCAGACACCTCATTGACGCCGGTGTTCCTCAAGGGACCATATTCTCTCCTACCCTCTTTTTACTGTACATCAACGACCTTCTAGTGAAAACCAACAATCTAAAGTTTTCCTCCGCTTAAATTCTCAAACATCGGCCGCTGAAGCACATCTTCGTAAGCAGCGTGAACCATCACGCCTCAATAAAGACCTGGAAGAAATTTTGTCTTGGGGTGACAGTAACCAAGTCGAATTTAATAGTAAGAAAGCCCAGGCCATAGTTTTCCCTTAAAAGACTAACATGGCAGTATACGCATTTCCTCTGGACGTCCATCTGGGAGGAAATATGTCTTGGCATAACCACGTTGTGGTAATCGCCAAGATAGCTTCTCAGAAACTTGGTGTACTCTTCCGGAACGAACCAAAAAGTTGTGTACACCTCCACAAAGCCCAGATTCGACCATCACTAGAGTGCTGCTCTCATGTCTGGAGCTCTGCACCCAAACATACTCTACGGCTACTGGATTCCACCGAAAGACGACCCATTCATCTGATCGGAGATCATGGGCTGATCAAGAACCTCGACAGTCTTGAACATGGAAGACAGGTTGGTGATGTTTTACTAAAGCGACGAATAGCAGAAATACACAACGACTGCTGCCCTTCCATATGTAGTCCAGCTTAGTACTCCTCGAACTACATTGTTTAAGAATTCTTTCATCAGACCATCCTCAGGTCGTGTTTCCCAACAAATATTACGTCCAACGATTCAAGGCCAACGCACCAAGCAACATGCAGACATAGAAATGGAAAATATACTTTCAAATGTTGGTATATTATCTTAATTCAAAGAAATATTTTAAGCTACACCAGGAGACTCAACAAAATTTTGTGTTCTAACCTATTTATTATAGCATAAGGTCGAAATAAATTATTAATTTGGACTATTATTGAAAATTATACCTCGATACTTCCAAGGGTCGATTTTCCAACTTTCAGATAAACAAAGGTGTAGTAATTGTTTGCGGTATAATTACACCCTCAAAATTGTTCGGAGTATCCTCAATAAGGAATCAAAAGGCGCGAGTAACAAATTTGCACAAGGTTTTGAGGGCGGGGGGATGGGGGTGGCGGGAAAAGGGATAAACGAATACGCTGGAGGGTGAGGCCTAACATGGTGATACCCGAACTAGCCGTCTTAAAAGAACTCCGGCTCTTTACTATGCTTGCTGACATTGGTCAACGTTAAAAAATAAATTTTCTATTACTTGTTTAAACATATTTTTTTAAATAAAATATTGTTTACTTTTACTTTATGTTTAAAAATCTGAGCTTATTTAAACAGGGTGAAACATAAAAATATATATTTTAGCGAGGCATATTTTTATCAAAGCACCCAAAAAAAAATTGACATCTTTCATTGCATTAATTGCTTCTACTTCTTGGTTTTAGTTTAATATCATTAGAACTGTTCCATATTCTGGCCTCGCATAGTAGGCCCTCTCTCGAACCTCGTTCCCTCCTCGGTCTGCAGGTCTGCACCTTTGACCCCACGTCAAATTTCCTGGCCTTTGCGAGTGGCCTTTGTAGTCCCGTCCAAGGAATCAGCCTGCGGGGCTCCAACCTCCTGATTTTCGGCTAATTATTAACTGTTGGTCCCCATTTAAGGGGCTAAGATGTCTTTGGGTTAAACAATGCTTTATCATGTGTGTGCTAAAGGAAATAATATCTGTTGCCTTTGAACCTTTACGTTGCTTAAGGACAATTATTATGAGATTTTTGGACTGCCGGAAAGATAACATGAAGGTATTTTTAATTAAAATATTCAGGTGAAAACGCTTCAGACGTTCTCAGACTTTTGCATACGCGAGGAACGCCTTTCTTTATCACGTTTTCCGGTATTACTCCTGACTGAATTGAATAATTTTTTATCTCCCCTGTATGTTGTTCGACTTGCAGCCAAAAATTACAAAATTTCCCAAGTGTGTTTTAAAGGATAAGGCAATAACTTAAGAATTTCGAAATCGAATGATTTTGGGCGAGATAAATTTATGAATTCATGCATGAATAGATACTAAGAAATAATAATTTAATTGCAAATCAACGGTTCTATTTCGATCAGTGGCAAAAAGTATCTGCTTACAGCTTCCAATTTGATTGTAACAATTAATATGTTATGTTGCTAGGCAACAACGAAAAAGGAACGTTACTTAATTTTGAGTTGGAGAGGTTTTTATCACTTAAGTTTTAGCTGGAGCAGTTTTTATCGAAGGAAATATAACTAGAACTAGTTTTTTATCGATACAATTTTTCATGTTCACGATAAGTTTTGTTTTGGAACGACGAAATGTCGTTGGTATGTATATTCTGATTAAATCCCGAGAGCGAAGCTCGAGTGATTTAAACTATGAACAAACATGGCCAAACGATCATTGAGTAAAATTTCCAAGAAAACAAAACTTTGAGTCTTACAATGACCTTCAACCAAACCTTTGACGTTGCAGTAAGTTAAGGTTATGTGATAAAAGTTTCACCAAATAGAAAACAAGTCTTTTTTTTTATGAACAAACACAAGTACTAGGAAAAATCATTTAGGGCACTCTGGGAGTGGTGCGTGTGCGCAAAAAGCGATTCACGTTGGTTTTGAATCGTTGGAGGTTATATTCGTTGGGAAAAACGACCTCGGGAAGGTCGTTCCATAAGGATGAAGTCCTCCAGATGAAAGAATTCTTAAATAATGAAGTTCGAGGAGAACTAAGCTTAACCACATATGGATGGGTGGCAGTGGTTCGTCGTGTATTTCCGCTATTCGCCGCTCTGGGCGGAATTAAGAGGGCAAGGTCAGCCGAGCACTTTCCATGAAAATATCTGTAAAAGACAGTCAAATACCCAACCTGTCTTCGATGTTCTAGGCTGTTCGTGGTCTCCAATTAGACGAATGGCCCTTTCGATGGAATCCAGTAGCCGAAGTGTATGTTTGGGTGCAGAACTCCAGACAGAGAGAAGTACTCTAGTGATGGTCGAATCTGGGCTTTGTATAGTGTCAAAAGTTGTTGAGGTGTGTACAACTCTCTAGTTCGGAGATTCCCAGATTGACGCCCAGCAAATTAATAGATGAAGCCAGTGGGATTGCATGTCCGTCCATGACTATATCCGGTTCTGTAATGTTAACCTTTTTAGAGAAAACTGCTGCCTGGGTTTTTTAGCGTTAAATTCGACTTGGTTACTGTCACCCCAAGCCAAAATTTCTTCCAGGTCTTTGTTGAGGCGTGACACTTCATGCTATCTACGAAGATGTGCGTCTACCCGATGTTTGTGCATTCAAAGAGAAAGATGAGATAAGTGTGCTATCGTCAGCGAAACTAAATATAGGATTTTCTGTTTTCACTAGAAGGTCGTTAATGTAGAGTAAGAAGAGAGTGGGAGACAATATGGACCCTTGAGGAACACCGGCATTGATGGTGAAGGTGTCTGAGAGAAATCCGTCAATCGCCACTTGCAGAGAGCGGTCCTTAAGAAAGCTAGACAACCATGCACAGAATCGACTGTGCATACCATAGGATCGCAGTTTACTTAGAAGTCCCTCATGCCAAACACGGTCAAAGGCTTTAGAAATATCCAGTGCAACAGCCCGAGACTCCCCATGATGTTCGGGTCGACAATATAATTAGGAAAATACTATTCAAATAAACCCTAAGTACATATACATTTCTTTTACTTAAATCCTACCTTTAAAGTAGTTTTCCGATTGTCTGTAAATAATAAGCAAAATCTAAGAAATCTGCATATGTTAAAAGAAATAGACATTCAAACTTGACATTTATTAAAAGTCATTTTCTAGTACTGGGCCTACTTAGAAATGCTTTTTAAAAATGTCGTGGACCAACGAGACAGTTTTATCATTTTTTGTAAGGTAGATGAAAAATTTATCAAAACAATTACGTGTAAATGAAACAATTTGATTGGTCGAAACAGGGTATTTGACAGATGATGGAAATAATCGCTGTGAAAAAGGATATACACCTTTTTGATCGATGTAAAAATGACAAAAATGAACTATTGAACTAGGGATTTTATTACATGAGTAGATTTGCCATTATAAAGGCATGAAAAAACTAAAAAATTATATAAACAACTAAAGATTTATCCGGCCATATACATTGTAGGCAAGGAGGAAATCGTTTCTTTCACATGCATCTGAAATCATAAAATCTGATATTTTCAATGTTTTTGTTATCTTTATTAAGAGATTTGTACGTGGAAATATTTAAAATTTTTGTAGAATCCATTCCGTAAGAAAATACCTTAGTTGAATCCTTTTTAGATTGGTACTTAATGAATTAAAGCGGGTTCCATGTACGTATTACGTCCAGTGCCGTCAAGAATTGTTTTAACTCTTGCGAATGTCTTTTTTACTTATTAATATTTACTTCATATTTTTTGTACCTAGTTCATTTAAAATTATATAATTCGTTAACAATATCAACCCCTAAAAAATACAAAAAATTTGCAGTATCCATTAGGTACACAATTCATCGCCGTCAGTCGTTACCGGTTCAGCCAAAACCCTGAAACAAGTCCGGACATTATTATCTTCTTCGATGTCGTTTCCTTGCGCAAGGGAATAACCTCTACCAATTTACGAACAACAATCATTATTTTACCATGAATATGGGCTACTACATTGACCCGCGACCCCATCAAGATGGCTGCCATCCATCGTGGGTATCTCGCGACTTTCCGAGAAACAGTTGAATGTCGCGGCTACGGCCACTGACGTCTTGATTTCAACCGGTGATAGTTTATTGTTTCATATGACGAGCTCTTGATTTGGGAAACGAGAAATGACAATAAATCTAGTTGGCCGAGAACGGCGGCCATTTTGGATATTCAGTTGAGTTATGATTTGGTTTAATCGGAGATGTGATTTATGTCAGTCGTGATCTTAAAATTGTTTGTTTTACAGAGCGTATCGCCGTAATAAAAATAATTATGTTCTTGAAATACGGGAAACGCACCAAAATATGAAAAAAGTCCAAAATAGGTATTTTGTGTTCTTAAAAAGCCCAAAACTGCTGCTAGATGACTACATTTAAAGTTGTCGTTATTGTGTTTATTTATTTCAATACTTACTAAAAAGTTCAGGTTTAGAGACTACTTTTCTAAATGTAAAATTTCAACATTATCATTAAAAAAGTTGTATTCTTAATTAATTAAATGTAATGAGAATGGCTACCAACTATGCACACAGAGGAATGACAGGTCGGAATTTGCTACACCTTTTTCCTGATTTGACCCCGCCAAGGAGTAACTGCTCTTGATCACTTTTGGCTTTTGCTAAATTAAAAAGAAAAATCGTTTCAACAAATAAAGGCTATAATACAGAGTGTTACGCAGTTACATTTTCATTTAATTCATTTACTTTCGACAATATAATGTGTCTGAAGAAATGGTCATTTTTTTGTTACCTCGAGTGGCATGGCTATTCTTTTGGGCCAGTGTCTAACCCAAACCCTAAAATTCCATTTCTATGTAAGATATGTCAAATTTTAATTTTAGGAAATTTACATGCTCTCAAATACCAATATGGAAAATTATTATTTCCAGACCACCTGATGATCCTTATACAATAAGGACGTATTTTTGTCTACACAATAGCCCTTTAAAATACTATTTCAGATTGAATGGTACTACCAAGAAAAGGAAGCCCTCTCCATTGATAGGATGCAACCATCTGCAGACCGGTTTCGAACTTATTTGTTCTTATCAGTACAGGGTAGGTGTACATACCCATCATCAGAGAGGACTTTTAAATTAACGCCGTACTATCGACGGTAGTCGACAAAATACAGCGCGCAGCGCCATCTCTTAGTAGTCCCACACAATCTGAACAGACGTTATTTGATTAAATCAAATTTTAAAAATCCATCTAAGAATTTTTTTTTTAACTTAACGCCGCTACTGTGTAGACAAAAATACGCCCTTATTGTATAAGGATCATCGGGTGGTCTGGAAATAATAATTTTCCATACTGGTATCTGATTTTAATACCACCTGACAAGCATAGACTTTTTATTTCTTAGATGGAGATGGATATTTTCTATCAGTTAAAAAAAAATTATTAATGTAATTGGTTCCTTATGAACGAAATAACAGTTTATTAATTAGGATGTGAATTTTTGAATATTCGATAATTAATTGGCGTTGTTTATTAAGTGAAGTAAATAATTATTAGGAACATCTGATAACTTAAATGGAGAGTCGACAGCACAACAATTATTTTGTTTTGAAATGAACATATTTTGTTGTTTTCCATAACAAAATAAAATCCTAATTAATATACGTTCGTATAAATTTATGAAGGCAAGCTCAGAATAAACAAATGAAACTGAAGTAAATTGGGCCAATGACAACATTTATTTCCATACGGTTACAGTAATGTATTCCAGTTTTATTATAAATCGTATTATGATAGAAATCAAGGTTTTATTATGTTTACTTACATCATAATATTACATACGCGTATTACTTAATAAAAATAGTGTATAGTGCGATCTAAAAACATATTTAATCAAACTTCATTGAATAGAAATGGAAAAATGTGGTATTTTCTCGTCCCATAGTCCTAATATAAAAGCTATTTTACGGAATATTATCTACAGGACTCCTTTAAAATAATTTGGCAAAAATTAGCGGGGAAAGGGCCGTGTAAAAATAGCAATGCAATTTTTTTGGCAATTTTTGGCTTTTCTTTCATATTTGCAATCAACACTCAATGTTGAGGTAAGAAAAAATACATCAGGCTCGCAGGACGATTATTAATAAGCAGGAACACAATAAATAACAGAAGGAGGACGAATGGGGATACAACACCATACTCCAAGGAAGGGTTTGAAACGACTAGAATCCAGATATTAGCTAAAATATGACTGCCACAAATTTGACTGCCATGCTACGTTGTCAGCTCCGGTTCGGTTACTCCTGTCACTCCTTTGTGTATAGTTGGTAGTTAACGCCGCATGTTTAGCTCGTCATCAAAGAGAAAAGAAGCAAATTAATTACGTGACCAATAATTTATGAAGTATATTTAGAATCAAATCAAAAAAATAACCATTCAGAGACTAACAATAATTAACTAAAATAACGAAAATCAAAAATATTATGTCTTTTCACAAGCATGATATAAAATATATTTTAATGTATACGGAAAAAGTCTATAGTAAAATTATTATAGTAAATATTTTTGGTACGATTTCCTATAAAATATAGTATTAATTATATTGTTCTTTATTAATAAGTACCAAGATAATATTGCACACATAATTTACAAAAAACTATATTTAGCATTCATTTTTCATTAATTTAGTAAAATCAAGTAAAAACTAAACTATATTTTTAAAATTTACAACGAATGTACGTGCACGGAACAAACACTATAGTAAAAAAATTATAGCAAAGATTTTACCGCGGTAAAGATTTTGTTGTACTATTTCCTTTAAAATATTCTTTTATTACATTGTTCTGACGACTATTATTTGTTCTTTAAGTATATTTTATTGTAAAAATTACCAAATTTAAATAAAGTGTTGTAAAAAACAAGAATAAAAGTCATAAATCAGGATTCCTGGGATTTCGATCTTCGTGACAAATAATGGGTGGATAACTTATACAGGGAACATACCATTGATCGATGAACAGGGCCGGCTAAACCCGGGTGCAGCGGGTTCAAAGCACCCGGGCGGCAAAACGAAGCTGAACTCAAAAATGGGCATCAATCAGTAAAAGTAAAAAATCAGCCCATGCCTTCAATCTCCACTATTCTATTTGTTGATGCTGTAAGTTGCTACATATAGTTTTTGTTTTTGAAAATATCTGGGCAGAACATAAGAATGTGCTGTTACTATAATAATAAATCGTTAATGCTAAATTTCTATACAGGGTGTCCCAGAATATGTGGGCAATCTCCCCGATTCAGATAGAACACTTAAAAATAACAGAAGTACATATACATTTTTCTTCCTATGGCCCCCCCCCCACGGAAATACGGGCCCATAAGAGTACCCTTTTTTCAGCTTAAGGTTTAGAGTATCAAAAAAAAAAAATTATTGTCGCTCCTTCATCATACAGGGTGTAAAAAAAGCATTTTTGTGTTACGTCTATTTATATGAACTTCTCCAGTTATTTGTGTGTCCGAGCCGGCCCTGTCGATGAAGTAAAGCGAGGGAATGTGAGGATACAAAAGATTTTAGTAAATTTTACAAAAACTTTTCATGTAACTGGATTGCTAAATATTTTTGTAATTATTACTAAAGAATTTACATTTTGCTATAATTTAGTGGCATTTCTTGCTAAAAGTCAGTCCACTCTCATATACAGCCTTTTCGTTTTTCGTCCCGTGTAACTGTCATCTGATATTATCTAATATTGTACCTATTTTACCCTAAATACAAAAATGTATCACTGGAAGCCATTATACGACGACAACATTTGCAAATCGAGAGCTTCTATAAAACTGTTATAAATAAAGCAAATCTTATAACGGAAGTGGGTTAGTTGGGCTACTCTCCATTCTCCAAGGGACCGTTATCCCGGTATTTTCCGACACAACTTGGCAACGTGCAATATTGTGGCCGTCGTGACCAAGAAGCTGGCGAAATCGGGGGTTGCAAAAGTCCCCTGTCCTTCATCGAGACACGCACCGCGTCTTTACAAATCATTAGTTATCCCTTACAAGCCAAGATGTAAACCCTTTCCGTAATTAATCACATAAAATTCTGTGCGGCACAGATTGAGTAAACATCGGTAAATCTCCCTAATATATGTTCCGGGGGATGGACGGACAAAAACGTGACAGCTCCGTTTCGGGCGAAGGAAAGTATCGGGAAATATATGCATGTTTAATTACGACGTGGAGAATTCATCTGGTTGCTCTTTTAAGAAGAGGATTTACAACTGGGCGAGCGAAATATCCAACCAGTTGCAAATTTCGTTCTGTGCTTGTTCGGTTGTGGACTGGTTGCTGCTTCTTATCTCTGTGAACGGATACAAAGGCCACAACTTCAACTGTCAACTTCTTAACTTAACCTACAAGTATTCTTATTCGTGCTCATTTCTCGATCGAAAATATTTAATAACTACCGATCTAATAGAGTTGCCACTTTATCGTAAAATGGGTTTTGCAGATAAGGGGATAAAGAACAAAACAGTACTTTTGTGGGGGCCAGCAGATTAAAACTATTTAGACAATTAAATTATTATTATTATTCACTTTTTCACAAGCGAACATAACAAAGTGTTATATAAAAAAATACTGAAATTGATACGATCAGTACAACTGGAGATATATTAAATTTCAATTATGACAAAATCCAACAAATTATCAAAAATTCATATATCTATGGATATTTTGGAAAATACATTTTTTTCATAAAAATCCTGAAATACCTGTCAACATATGTATACAGGGTGTCATGGAAATGACGTATTATATTTAAACTGGCAATTCCTGGGATAAATACAAATTGAAGAAAAATAGCCATAAATGGCGCTTTCAATTCATTCAGCGGTAAAGGTTACCTGACGTCAAACCAGAAAAACACCTGTCTGGCACTGCGATACATGTAAGCAATCAAGGAATTATGGCCGGTGTTGTCATATGCACACATTAAACTCTTTAGTCAAAATAAAATAATTTAAACACTTTTCCATTCTGTAATATCTTTTTGTACAATTAATTGAAGAGCATTTACGACGGACTATGTTTTAAACAACCCGAAAAAACATATGGAATAGTAATAGCCACGTACGTCACTGGTCAAATGCCAATGACCTCTTGACGCCTTACATCGGCTGAGCGAAGTAGTTTC
Organism: Barypeithes pellucidus; assembly: GCA_963991005.1. Classification (NCBI taxonomy): domain Eukaryota; kingdom Metazoa; phylum Arthropoda; class Insecta; order Coleoptera; family Curculionidae; genus Barypeithes; species Barypeithes pellucidus. The sequence goes on along the minus strand of OZ022563.1, from coordinate 53,946,939 downwards.
ATATAGCGCCGCACGCTTGCGTCTGTTAATTGAAGACCAACCAGCGGCCGGATACGTTATGTCTCGTCGATCACCAGCAATCCGCTCTGTTGTCTCGGTTTACACGTGTATCTTGCCCGTCCATAAATAATCTTTGAATATTGTTTTTATTGACGCGTTCCTTCTGGACGTCAAATTTCGTGGCGTGTAATAAAATCTAATAATCTGTAGTATAATCTGTATTATTGTATTTTAAAACTAACTATCGGTTCTGTTTCACTATTACTGTGTGCACAGAAAGTGTTTCCAGGAGTGTTCCCATGAAAAAGAAAAAAAATAACTGATTGTATTTGTGCCTGGATTTCCTCGCTCTTTAGGTATAATGATAAATACAAGTAGATAGAAAATAATTTATTTTTATAATTTTATATGGAATTTCAGTTTTACATTAAGTTTGGCAACATTGCCATTGGCTCTGGGTGAAATGTTGTACAGTAGCGTGGACTGACCTGTGAGTAAGAGTGTTTATTACCCCACTTTTGAAACGGTCGATTTAAAACAATAAAATATGTAGCGCTTCTCTAGGACACCCAAGGAGTCAGCCATTTAAATATAATACGTTATTTCCATAACACCCTGTATAAGTTGTAAGAAAATTTTCGGACGTAATGGGGAATTACCCAACCAGAACTTTTAGAAGAATATTTTATCCAATCAATGAAAATGTATTCGGAAGTCATCTAATACTGCCGATAAATTTATAAATTGACAGTATTTAAAGGTTACAAATAAATTTGGTTTGTCGAGTATGGTTGGTTGGTTAGTTGGTTAAAGGCGGGGGTCGGTTTAAAGGCCCGAACTTCTATCACTGCAGCCTTTCGGCTTATTGTGTGCCCCGATCTTGTTAGACGATGTTTGTTCCTTCTATGAGGTCCAGCAACCTTCTACCAAGTTTGTCATGTGGGAGGTTGTCACCACGTTGTATGTTCCCGAAGATATTTTGTCTTCTAGGAGACAGCGCTACGCAGCGGTGTCGAGTATATCGCCGAGAAATGAGATAAATCCATTTTCATTCGGAGGTAGACAAGGATGGTTACTCACGATCTTGACTAAACTTTTGTATTTTGGCACTTTAGAATTATTTCGTGTCCTTTCATCACAGATGAATCATCCTTAGGTACTCACAGAGGACTCATCCATAGGTCGTCACAGAGAAGTAATAGGTCTGCTTGTAATATTTGTTGATGAAACAGTCGCAGACAAAATACCTATTTGCGGAAATGATTGCTAATTAAACGGATAATTTTACTACACTCGTTTGCAGCTCGAGTAAGTAATAACTGTCATGATCGCTCGTGATTAATACACTATTTAATTATTATTAATATTATTACTTGTTTAGCAATCTATACGGACATAAGGGTATAATAAAATAAAACTTGTTAACAACGGCATTCCTTCTCGCAAATAACGAGATAAAATTGAAGAAATTTTATACAAATCACCTTGCCAATTGCTTCAATGAAATAACATCCAACGAAAAAAGATAAAATTTCAAAAATATTGCCTTTTGAAAGCGCGCTTCTCAGATTTCACAGTAACAGATATCGAGTAAGATATCTCTTACTTATGGCGTTTCGATAATTTGTGGTAATTCTTATTACGGAACGGGGCTTTTAATGTGTATTATTTAAATTGTTTTGCAGTAAATAAGGTGATTTGCTGATGCTTAAATTTAATTGGCTACTCATTTTCCCGGAATTTTCTTTCATTACAGCACATATAAAAATTAGAACTTATTAAAAGGGTATACAACGTGTCCAAGATAAGGAGGGCCAGTACACGGATCTCGGAAACCGTAAGAGATACAAAGTCGGTTAAATGGAGGTAAAGTTGCTCATTTACGTGCCTAATAATATACCGTTTAGAAAGTTTTAAAATTCCGAGTAGTTCCGGAGATATCCGGAAAAAAATAAAATTCTGAAAAATCGTTTTTGTTTTCCTGGTTTTTTTGAGAGCGAATTCTAAAGTAAATTGCACTTTTGCATTGCCATTTTTTCCGCTCTATCTAACAGCGTTAATTGTTTTGTAATCCGATGAGTCGTCTTCGAAGGGCCATTATCAACTTTCTTTTTTTAAATACGGTCCTGTTTTCCTGATATTGGAATTTGAGAGATTTTTTTCTTCCGAATGCAACGATGTATGACACATTGTGGTTTAATGACGTTTCAAGGGTTTTTTAAACAACATCAGGAAATTTTGGGATACGGTCATGTATTTCTCCTAATTTTATAAATAATATCTTATAAGTAGTAAGCTTTAAATATGAAATAATTTAATAATAAACCACAAATAAGTGAACAAAAATCATTCCAAAACAGTAATAAAACGAACAACGAAAAAAAAGTAACGAACTACATAATCAGGTGTTCAAAATGATTTCCGTTATTCTCTAAGCACAAATATCATCATCTTACTGCCACATGACAGTTTTTTTGAGATAAAATAAAACATGCGATAGAATATCAAACTTTTCAGCATTTGTAAATTTATGTTCCATATTTTCTGGAAAATAGAAAACCACTTAAAACGCTCTCAACCGATCACAATGGGAATGTCAAGTGAAACAAATCACGCGTCACCATCTTAATTTTTTTGTTTCTAGCGCCTACTTTTCTTTTAAATCCCGAATCAACAGAAGTTTGAAATAATGTTTCTGTATTTTGTTCACTTATTTGTGGTTTATTATTAAATTATTTGTTATTGATTGAACTAGTTCAACATAAGTAAAAAATTTAGAGCTTACTTATGAGATATTATTTATAAAATTAGGAGAAATACAGGACCGTATCCCAAAATTTCCTGATGTTGTTCAAAAAATCCCTCGAAACGTCATTAAACCACCATGTGGCATACATCGTTGTATTAGGAAGAAAAAAGCTATCAAATTCCAATATATAACCCAGGAAAACAATAAAACGATTTTTCAGAATTTCGTTTCTTTCCTAAAATCTCCGGAACTGCTCGGAATTTTAAAACTTCCTAAACGGCATATTATTAGGCACGTAAATGTGCAACTTTACCTCCATTTAACCGACTTCGTATCTCTTACGGTTTTCGAGATCCCTGTACCTACTGGCCCTGGATGGATTTTTCCTATAGTGCTTGTATAAAAAAAAATTTTTAATTTATTGTTCTAAAATTTTATACACAGTAAGCTCTTGTTACATAGTTTCATTTTCCAAAAATTCATTGATTTTTATTAACAAATAAAACAGTTAAATAAATATTGAAAACTTACTACTCTATTTTATAGTAAGTCAACTTACTAGGTTCTGCTAGGTATTGCACGGCAGACGTGTTTGACCGCATTGTGAGTTTATTGTAAAGTAAAGTAAATTACAGGAAAGCACTAGTGTTAGTTTAATGAAGATGGTCAATTTAAGGAACAAAACGTCGGAAAACCAGTAAGTTTTAGTAGATTTCGGTCCTCTTTCATAATTTAAACAAAAAGATCCAGGCCCGTGTTTAAATAAATTTAGTTGATGATGGTAACCCAATGGCGAAACGTCGCATGAAGGATCTGATAATACCATCGTGTGGAGAATAAAAAGTAGCAAAGAGGAAGTGAAATTTATTTTTGGACATCTCTTCGAACAAAGTCAGGAAAAAATAAAAACCTAATCGCAAAATTTTAGATTTTTCCAAATATTTTGAAAGCCCCTGTATTTATTTATGAGTTTCTTGTGGCATATTATTGGGCTCATAATTACTGCCACAATTTAACCGACTTCGTATCTCTTGCCGTTTCCGAAATCCCAATGATGAACACCCTGTATAACTTTCAATTCGCATTATGCACATTTTTAAATAGTGACGAATGACGGATTTCTCTCAGACTACTCTAGACTACTATTCCAAAGAAAGGTAAGAGAACCTTGCCTAACAACTATCGAACAGTCGCAGTGCTTTCAGTTATATCAAAAGTAATGGAGAAAGCTATTAACCAACATCTTCTAAAGTACCTGGAAGGCTTCAACATTATCAGCGATCATCAATATGGTTTTCGGAAGTCCAGATCAACTGGAGATCTTCTAGCCTATGTCACCCATATTTGGAACAACGCAATCGAACATCATGGGGAGTCTCGGGCTGTTGCACTGGATATTTCTAAAGCTTTTGATCATGTTTGGCATGAGGGGCTTTTAAGTAAACTGCGATCCTATGGTATGCCCAGTCGATTCTGTGCATGGTTGTCTAGCTTTCTTAAGGACCGCTCTCTGCAAGTGGCGATTGACGGATTTCTCTCAGACACCTTCACCATCAATGCCGGTGTTCCTCAAGGGTCCATATTGTCTCCCACTCTCTTCTTACTCTACATTAACGACCTTCTAGTGAAAACGAAAAACCCGATAGTTAGTTTTGCTGATGATAGCACACTTTTATCATCTTTCTCTTTGAATGCACAAACATCGGCTGCCGACGCACATCTTCGCAGACATCATGAAGTATCACGCCTCAACAAAGACCTGGAAGAAATTTTGTCTTGGGGTGACAGTAACCAAGTCGAATTTAACGCTAAAAAAACCCAGGCAGCAGTTTTCTCTAAAAGGGTTAACATTACAGAACCGGAAATAGTCATGGCCGGACACGGAATCTCACTGGCTTCATCTATTAATTTGCCGGGCGTCAATCTGGGAGGAAATATGTCTTGGCATAACCACGTTGTGGCAATCGCCAAGATAGCTTCTCAGAAGCTTGGGGTACTCTTCCGAACCAGAAAGTTGTACACACCTCAACAACTTTTGACACTATACAAAGCCCAGATTCGACCATCACTAGAATACTGCTCTCATGTCTGGAGCTCTGCACCCAAACATACTCTTCGGCTACTGGATTCCATCGAAAGGAGGGCTATTCGTCTGATCGGAGACCACGAGCTGACGAAGAACCTCGACAGCCTAGAACATCGAAGACAGGTTGGGGATTTGACTCTCTTTTACAGATATTTTAAATTTATAACTTCATAAAACATTATGAAGAGACGTACTTAGACAGAGACAGTTATCTTATATACATTTTTACTTTGAACTATGTACTTGTTTAACATGAAAAATGAACTATTTTTGCAATTAAACAAAACCATAAGATTATAAAATTGTGATCGCCACCCACTGCGCCCCGACAGGTGCAAGAACAAACAGTCAGATGTTTTCCATACGCAATCAAAGCCAACTGTATGGGTAAAGTTACCAGCACAAAAGTTGGCCGAGACGTAAGACCGTAAACGCGTATTTCCATTAGACAAGCGGCCTTTTTGGTAAAAATCCGAAACAATTTTGAAAAATAACTCGAACTAATTGAGAGTATGTGCGCCCGCGGTGAAACTTATTGGAATTTTTGATTTGTAGGATTCGATGTTTTTTAATTTTTTCGTATCTTCAGTGGCGTAGTTTATGGGAATCGGACCAATATTTGGTCTGTGATTAAGGAGATACTTATTTATTACAAAGATGTGATTTGTTTTTTTTTTTTTAGAAAATATGCACCTCAAGGAGAAGGTATAATATGTTCAAAAACCATTTTCACGAGTACAGCGTGTCGCATTTTCGACGCATTTTTTGAAGCTACAAGGTGATTTTGAAAATCTTCGCTTTTCAGACACCCCTTGTATTTCCCGAACGCGTTAACATCAAAAAGGTGAAAACTGATATGGTTAGAGATGTTCAGTGACGTAGCCAGTCTTTCTCTAAAAAGTTTCATTTTTGAGATATTAATAAAAATAAAAATTTTAAATGGAATTCCCTATAAATTTTATCGGTCGATGTGATAAACTTTCCAAAGGGTATACCATCTTTAGCCATCAAAACTTTTTTCTCAGATGAAAAAAAACCGTCATTTTCATTTTCTTAGGTAGCACAGAAGAACCACTTACATCTGAGCGCTTAGCAATATAACTAAACGAACTACTCGAACGGCTGGTACTAGCTTTCATTTCCTGTGTTATTTTATCAATATCAATACTACCGCTGCTGCTCTGGACCTTCAAATTAATATTATGCTTTATTTGTTAGTGGGTGTGAAGACCTTCGGTGCAACGAGCAGAGATTTTGATAATGCTAGGGCATAACTTACATTTAGCTGTAAGACCATCTTCAGCCTTTAAAAAATAATTCCAAATTAAACTTGAGCCTTTATTATCTTTGTAAACTACACTGACACTCATTTTTGTGATTGCTGTTTAAATTCCATTTATTATATTCAACCACTTGATAAATGTCACTAGCTACAAGTAGAATAACGCCCTTACTTTCGAACGTACGCATGAAAGCTGTTCTGTTTAACGTATTTTCAATAGCCCAGCATGGCGGGGAATCCCCTACGCGTCGACCAAAAATACCGCAGTTCATTGTTTGCTATCCCGCAAATCCCGCGGATCCACGGGATCGATGGGCTCAATCCCACAGGTTTGCGGGATTAAAGTTTGGGTGCGGGATTGGGTTCCCTAGTTGTTTATATTATATTCAAAAATAACCTAAAAATAATTTAATAATTTAAGTTACTTACAACAGTAGGCCTGGACAATTTACTAGAAACAATGGCTAAATTGTTAAAACGTGACAGATCTGTCATATTTTTATTACTTATAAAATACCTATAACATAAGTTTTTTATAATATGATTTTAATTTAATTATTCTTAACAATGTTATAATAAGAATTTGTATGATATGTTGGCATGTTTTATATAATCCAATTTAATATGTGGAATAGCTGTAACAAAATTTTGAATTTGTTTCTAATAAATTGACCCTGGCCTACTGTTACCAGTAACATAAATTATTAAAAATATCATATTTTTAGGTTATGTTTCAGTATAAATATACATTTTTATAAAGACCAACTCATGCGTAATTAATTACAATTTTTTACCTTTTTTAATATCTTAAAAAATTTTAGAGAAAAACTGGCTACGTCACTGAACTTTACGTAAAAATCTCTAACAAGATCAGTTTCACCTTTTTGATTTTGACAAATGTGACACCGGAACATTTCGTTTCGTTCAAAAGTGGGAGAACTAAAGTGAAATCCGCAACATTTTGAATAATAACTCTAATAATACTCCAAGAAGGTGTCGAGAATTGGACACCCTGTACATAACTTCCCTTATTCCGACGAAAGTAAAAATATCAGCGACGCAGTGAACGCCACTGTGTCGTTCCCATTATTTATTGGCTCAAGATGTGAAGAGAATTGCCGATTCGATTTTCAATATCCCGGTTGATTTTCGAATTAGAGAATAATCGGAACGGGTACGGAGGCCGAGGCTGCCCGGGATGGTACTGATGGTACTCACCGGGTGGCTGAATGGTTTAAATTACTCGCGATGCGTTTCTGTTTATTAAAATGGTCTAATTAATGAGCACGGGTCGCCTTTCATATGTGTTTAATACTTTAACACATGTGTATGATTATTTCATGCATTTGTCAAAATGGAAAGGCGTTCTCAAAGAGACCTTGTCGTTATAGGTAAAAATATACCAACAAGTCCTGGCCTCTTAAAATATTTTCGCAAAAGTAGTAATTATATGGGTATCTTCTCAACTCATAGTTGAAACTACTTATTTTGAAAATAAATTCCTGGTCAAAATTAACGCAACATCATAAATTTGCCATATTTTTAATGCTATTTTTTTTCTGAATTTATGATCCGATTTGAATGATTTTTTTTTGCATTGTAGGTTGGTTCCTTGACTATGTCATAGTTTTCGCTGGTTATGATAAAAATTTAATTTTCGATTTATACTGGGTGTACTAAAAATGCTATGTTTTTTTTCCGAAAATTCGCATCACCCTGTGGAGTATATTAGCAACCGAAACATATTGAAGTTGACATTAAACGGTGAGTCCATTTTTCCCCAACATTTTCTTTTTTGGTTTACTTCATTATCTCTGTTATTAAAGGAGATACGCCGTTTTAGAGCGTAGCATGTTTTTATAGACTTTAATATTCAACACATTCATTGTTAAATGTTTTCAAGTAGACTATGGAATTTTTGTGACATTGCAAGCGATGTGTCAGCAGATGTTGTGTTTTAAAGTTACAAAGGTCAAATAAAATTCGCCATACTGATGAAAACTGTTCGGAAACTGCTTATTAAACGTTCGTTTCGTATGCCCAGTTGCCCGACGAGTATTTTAATCTTGAAACCTACTTGAAAACATTTTTAACAATGAATGTGTTGAATATTAAAGTCTATAAAAACATGTTACGCTATAAAACGGTGTATCCCCTTTAATAACAGAGATAATGAAGTGAGCCAAAAAAGAAAATGTTGGGGAAAGATGGACCTACCGTTTAATGTTAACTGCAATATGCTTCGGTTGCTAATATCCTCCACAGGGTGATATGAATTTTCGTTTTCCGAAAAAAACATAGCATTTTTAGTAAACCCAGTATAAATCGAAAATTAAATTTTTATCATAAACAGCGAAACTATGACATTGTCAAGAAACCAACCTAGAATGCAAAAAAAACATTCAAATCGGATCATAAATTCAGAAAAAAAATAGCATTAAAAATATTGCAAATTTATGATGTTGCGTTAATTTTGTCCATTTATTTATTTTATTTGAGCATTATATATTTAAACTATAAGTATTCCTTTTTTTGTGGGTAGGAAAACGTTTTCACGTGGTGTTTAATGACAATTATTGATTATACATTAGTAGTTATTAAATAACCAATTGTCCACGGTAGAGCGGGTACTCCTCGAGGTCCACCTCGGTGGTCCTCTGACAAGGAAGAGCAATAATAATGCCATTAGGTCTGATTACAGAGGCGGCTGCCACATCACCGGACCGCTACCTTTCGCGCCTCCGAATGCAGGACCGGAATAGGAATGATGATGATGGATGACACAGGGTTTTTCACTTTAAACTCCTTGATACCTTTGACGTATTGGGCGTCGCGACGCTCGAAAGTATAAATCGATTGCAGGAACTTCGAAAGTAGGTTTTGTGAGTACTTTAAATTTCAAGACTGTTTTGTCATTTACCCTAATTTGATTATTTCGCTGGCTTTTAAGTAATACAAGGTTTAGTATAAATTTTTTTTATTAGTTTTGGAAAAGGATCAGATAAAACTTTAATAATTCTTCAATTAATTATAATTATCAAGTTCTGCGCGAACACGAGAATGCCTGAGGCGACTCAACAAGAAAGGTTATTTTAACCCAATTCTGATTGTATTAAAAAATAAAAATATTTTTCTGTTCCAGAAACAAATAATTTTTAAATAATTGTCGTCGTGGATATTTTGCATTCGGTCCTGGTATCTAATGATGCCGATCGTGATCGAATTTGCCATCCATGAAGACATTAATTTTATGCAATTTGTAAAATGATATACTATACATTTAATTAAATTCATATAAGCAATTAAGGACATCGAGAAGAGTATTTTGCATTTGGAATATTTGCCCACGTTAGTTTATTATGAAGTACATTGACGGACTCTCGTTCGTTTTAATGTCTATTTACGTAGAACATTTAAAAACGATTCCTAGTATTGATATATTATTTTGTTGCCCTTCCTGGAATAAAATTGGCGCGTCAGTAATGTTTATTTATTTGTACATACTACAGGGTGTTTCAAGAGGAACACTCAACACTATAACGTTTGTGTTGTTTCAATTACAGAAATAAAATTTGGTGGGTTTGTATTTCTATCTGCTTTGTACACGTCAATGCAACGCCTATTATTACAAAAATAAACAACAACAAAAAAATGGGGGTTTTATCTGTAGAATCCCCATCTCTTTTTATCTTCTGATTGTTTCTATTTTCCTATGTTTTTGTTAGAAAAAACAAACAATCGACGGACGGAACTCAAAAGTCTATATTTTTATCGCGTTTACAGCAGACTTAACACAATTTTGCCATATTGAGTTAAGAATATTACTATTTTTCCAGAAACAATACTTAAATTTAACACTAGAAAACAACCAATATAATTTAACAATAACGACAAATATGACAATTGTTAATCCGATAGTGTCAAACGCAAATGCGGGTATGAAAGACGGCCGTTCCAATAAGGGCTTTATAAAAAGTATGTTTCGAACGCTCGAAGGCGATCTAATGTCTTTGTCTAATTAACACAAAACGACAAAGAAAAGTTATACTAATTTTCAGAGCACCCCGATTGTTTTCTGGGAAGTTGTTTACAACCTATCTAAGAATGTGAATTGTTTATTGTTCAAAGACTGTGAACCAAAGGCATATCGTCATTGATTTAAGATTCTTGGATAGATCGATATACAGCTCAACAAGCGAGTCTATAGCTACGCGGTATCGGTAAGGGGGGAGCAATATCTTTTAAAACATGGCCGAGTCATGGGCGTGCTATTATTATCTTAATAATGTAATAATATATATTTTTTCATGGCATGAATATATTTGTATCACCAGTGCAATATATTAGGCCTTTCCATTAATATTTTTCGCTTATTTTGACATTTTCGCCAATAAAATCCAGTTGATTTCAACATGCACTTCAAAGTTTTACGGGAAAATGGAATGAGTATTTTTTAAGGTTGGAACCACTTTTAGTTCCAAATAAAACTTTTGTATTGTTCTCCTAACAATGCCAAGTCGAAGCCTTCGATTTTTTCGACAGCAGAGAGACGGGCTCTATTTTTGACAGGAGATGACAACAAATGATCCGGGTTTTTTTCTTTCCTTTCAGTTTCTTCTTTGTGAATGTTTTTTACTGCACCCACGCTTACTCCCGTATACATTGCTTTCGCTTAAGTGGCAATTTAAATGTACTAATTTGTGATTCCTCTTCACACACCCTGTACACATTGGCAATCACTTCACGGGTTCGACTATGAAGGGTTTTACCAGCGTATATTCATTCATTATCACAGTTTTAAAACAAACCCTATCACTACGCAACTGGATGAAGCATATTGGACATCGCCGAACAAGTACGCTGGCACAATAGGCGTGTCATCAGACGCGTGTCGTCATTCTCTGTCTGGGCTATAACCTATCAAATTGGCCCTAGCCACCGGTTACCTATGGTTACCGTTGATATTGCACCATGTTGCCCTATTTTTAGATTATAAGTACTTTAATAAAAATATATTTTATTTTGCATTTAAATATTAAAATAAATAGTATGAAAAGAAAGTTTTAAGAACATTGAAACTATAATAGAATATTAGTTTCGTATATACTTATGACAATTTACTTTAAATGTGTAAATTTAATTTTTGGGTTTTCTTGGTAACATGTTGTAAATTAAAATTTAATATATGTGACAACATTGTTAACCCAAGAAATTTCCTTGCCCGCATTCCTTTTGTAGCTACAGATAAAGTTGTCGACCTGTACAAACTAGATAGGAAATCGGTTTAAATAATAGCTAAAGTAATTGTTTAAAACTAAACAGTAGCACATAAGGCAATATTTAATTTTTGTTACGAAAAATTTTTACGCTTAGTTTTACTAAAAGCGCACTTTCAACACCAACCTTAGGAAGCAGGTGCGGGCATCTTTCTCATCAAGAAGAACATATGCCGCTATAAAAGAGAGATGCCATATGCAGGATAACGAAAGACAAATATGCTTTCGAGAGAATCTTGAACTGCAACAAACCCGAACGAACTAAAATAAACTAAAAATTTTGTAGATTCTCAAGATCGTGGTATCACTCCCTTTTCTATGCGGCACCTCTTTCAGTGAGTTATCATTTCTTTCTTCAACAAATGCGAAGACGCCTGAAATTATTCACAGACCGTTAGAACGATGTCCGCATTAAAAAAAGCAGCCCGTGGACCGCACATTTTCAGCTCGACTTCCTTCAGCTTATCTATACCTTTCCTCTTCAATATTTATTTCTCGCAAACATCAATTATACCCGAAGTAAAGTAACTCACGTTTTAACTTGATCGTTTACAAGTTGTCAGCTGTCAAAGCCACAAAACCCTTTCGCTCCGCAATTATGTTCGAACCTCCTTCGCCTTCTTAATGGAAACTTTCGAAACAAAAAACAATAAAACTCCTGATCACCTCTGATATACAGAAACGCCGCCGCGCGCCGTCGGAGCTCGCCGATCTTATGAAACATCAATCTTAATTACTAGCTGTCAAAAGATTGGGGGAGTCGGGTGGGTAGTTAAAAAGTCAGGGGCGTACATCATATTTAAATATGCGGAAATATTTTGGCACAGTCCCTTCCGCGCCAAGAAATAAGTTTATTAGCAGTTCACCCTGTATATAGACTCAGATTTTATTTTTCTCGAAACAATATTTTAAACCTTGGATTTAGATAGGAAAAGAATTGTTTTTTTTAACGTTGACTTTTTCAGTACAAACGTTTTTCTCTAGATGTAAAAATTATAACATTTTAAGTATACTGCAAACCCGAACAGACCCGATTTCAGAATTGAGGGAAATGTAGTGAACGCATTTATTGTTAAGATACCAAAGGCATTGTTTATTAATTTTAAAATTTCTTCGCATTTCGCAGTCAAGTAAGAAATCTAGCGAATAGTAACAACTATTTGCAGTTAATGCAGATGTGCGGTTTCACTTTAGTGACCCACTTGTTTTTGTCATGTCTCTATTAGCTTTTAATCTACAGGGTGATTTCGAAAATCTTCGCTTCTTAGTATTTGGCTTTTGTTTCTAATAAATTGTCTATATTATCTGTTATAAGTAACGTACCTAAAAATTATTAAAAGAACGCATTTTTAGCTTGTTTTTTGGAATAGAAATATAAACTTGAATAAATTTTGGGGGAGAAACGTACATCTTTTATTTCACTTCTTGGTGGATTTTAATTTTGATACGAAACAAATGGTATCACCGCGAGCGAATCTGCGGGTACAAATATTCTCCTGGTACAGTACGTTTCACGAAATTTGGATACGACTTAATGATTTCCTGGGTCGGTCCGGTCCCATTGTGTGTCGACAAGAGCTTGGCAATAAACAAGTGAAGTATGAAGGGACGGACTAAGGAAAACAAGTAATGATATGATTATATTAATGTAATCAAATGAAATAACATTTTTTTTAAATATTACTAGTCATATTTATTTACATTTATAATGTCATTCTATAGATAGTTCTGTTTCGCTATCGCTATTCTCATCAAAATTAATTATAATTGGATTAATTATACGATCCAGACTAATATATGAATTTTCTGCAGTTATTACGTGACGGACTGAATTTTTTCAACTACCTGGGGGAATATCATTAAAGCATTTTCGTATTAATTCTACAACACTAGAACTTAAAGTCGGAGAAATATTTTCAGACCTAACCAGTGATTTTAACTTTTAACTTTTTTTTATACAAAATGTCTTTCTTCAAAATATATATCATTCGCCGCCATGTAGTTCTGAATCTCCAATTTTGTATTATTTGAGCTTGGAGCTTTATGTAATTGGCGACTGTGATAGCTCGCATTGTCCATTACTATCACGCTATTCTGAGGAATGTTTGGTAAAAGACAATTCTTGAACCATTCCTCAAAAACTAACAAATTTTACCACAAAAAGATATTTAAATATAAATTAAGCAACCTAACCTACCTGATGTGCCTATATTTAATTATAATTATTACAATCCGGTCCTTTCCACATAATAATAACAAACGGCCATAAATAATGGGATGGCCCCAGGTACTTTTACTGCAGTCATTAAGTTATATCCATTTTTCGTGAAACAATCTTTAATTGGGCACTCATTTTTTTCTTTCTACCATATTTTTGATTCTGTATGAATCAACAAGATCGCGCGCATCCATATTTTCGTAGTTTTAAATTAGCAATCTTTATGGCCACAACAGCAAAACAATTTTTTAATAAATCTACGACATTCTCTACTCCACTGGCAAAATCCCCTAATACAACAAAATTTCAAAGTATCAGGATTTATCAGCAGGCATCCTTTATTAACCGCCATCTTGATTGATTGTAATTAGCTCCCAACGATGTTTGTTTTTGATGCGCGCCTCAAAATCCTGCATGTTTTGTTACAGCAGAAAAGGGTTAAGAAGTCCCTTTTCTTACTTCCTTCCATCTCTTTCTGGCTTATAAGGGATCCGGATACCCGGGCTGTTTAATATGTATTTCATTTTATAATTACATATTGGATTTTCCTTATAACTTTTTAATGATATGATCATTACTTTTTTAATCGTCCGTCTGGCACACGAAGTTCATAACCTGTGATGGCTAGAGAAACTAATTTTCGTAAGCCTAATGTGTATATACGTTACAGTCAAGTAAGAAATCTAGCGAATATTAACAACTACTTGCAGTTAATGCTAACAATTACTTACTCACTGGATCAGTGAATGTCGTATTCTAAAGAAATTTGCATACTTTTACTAGTAATTATAATAATTATTATTAGCAATCGCTAGTGGAAGCAAAATTCACTAGAAAATGTCAGTAAAAGCTGTTGTCTGCACGCAGTGACGTGTGTGGAACAAAATAACAAACTTTCAATATTTAACTTTTAATCTGATCAAGTCACCTTAAAGTGTAGTTATTTTCTTTAATATACAACGTGTCCAAGATAAGGCGGGCCAGTACAGGGATCTCGGAAACCGTAAGAGATACGAAGTCGGTTCAATGGAGATAAAGTTGCTCATTTACGTGCCTAATAATATGCCGTTTAGAAAGTTTTAAAATTCCGAGTAGTTCCGGAGATATCCGGAAAAACCCGAAATTCTGAAAAATCGTTTTATTGTCTTCCTGGGGTTTTTTGAGAGCGAATTCTAAAGTAAATTGCACTCTTGCATTGCCACTTTTTCCGCTCTATCTAACAGCGTTAATTGTTTTGTAATCCGACGAGTCGTCTTCGAAGGGCCATTATCAACTTTGTATTTTTAAATATGGTCCTGTTTCTCTGATATCGGAATTTGAGAGCTTTTTTCTCCCGAATGCAACGATGTATGATACATTGTGGTTTAATGACGTTTCGAGGGTTATTTGAACAACATCAGGAAATTTTGGGATACGGTCCTGTATTTCTCCTACTATTATAAATAATATCTCATAAGTAAGCTCTAAATTTTTACTTATGTTGAACTAGTTCAATAAATAACAAATAATTTAATAATAAACCACAAATAATCTCTTACGGTTTACGAGATCCCTGTACTGGCCCTCCTTATCTTGGACACGTTGTATTTATTAGTAAATAATTTGCTATAAACAGTATATGAAACCAAAATTAAACAAAATTTAAACCCGAAGGAACAGAATCACCAATAACGTTTCCTGAATATCAAAAAACATAAAACAACTTCCTATTCTTTATAAGATTCTTCAAAACAAACATTGCAATTTCGTATTCTTTGATATTTCCTGCTGTGAATGTGAATGTTAGCATTTACTAGTAAAAGTGTGGCTCAAATATGATTATTGAGCTTTTACTGGTGTGGGGGTTCGTAAATCAGAGAATGTGCACTTTTACAAGTAATTGTTAACATATACACGGTGATTGTTCGTAGTTGTAGTTCGTAATTGTTAACATATACACGGTGTTTTTCTTTTCGCTGGCTACAGGTAATTGTTTGACTCCATACAGTTTTTATGACTCAAATTAAGAAATATTCTGGCCTCCGTAGCCGTGAATTTCTCAGGCATGTTGAAATTGAAGTTCCCACCATCATGTGGACTGTCGGCTACAAGGCTTCCGTTCAGCACATCCGCTCTACGCTCCGCCAACCTCATCAATTGTTTCCTCCAGAAAAATCACCAATTGGAAGAGGATTTATAGGCCTCTCTGCTCATCACCCATGAATTTTGGAACCCTCCCTCAGCAGGCAGTCTCGTTGCATCTTCCAACACACCGTCAACTATTTCCCAACAGTCCCGTGTAAACACTGAGAAGCTTCTGAGCCCGTAGTTCGCGCCTTAGTTCGTATCTCAAAGAAAATTTGTAACAAGTTTTGTTGCCTATATTAATACTTTGCTAAAGTTAAGTCATGCATAGAATGAAGTTTTAACGATTATATGGAAAATAATAATACTTCTTATACGTCGGCAGAAGCAGACGGGCGGGCTGTTCGTAAGACGAAGGCGGGCGGGGGCTTTTAGTTAATTAATTAATTAAAAGCAAATGTGGAGGAAAAATTCGCAATTAATTAGCAGGATTTTCTTCTTAGGAGTGAAGTTTTGGGTTCGGAATTTTAGATATTAGGAAAATGTAAGTTTTCGTCTAAATTATAACTTCCGTGGTTCGATTCACGACTCGAAATCAGGGCCGGCTTAAACAATGTGGGCGTAAAAAACTTGTTTTCGTTGATAAACCAGTGGGGTACCAAGTCCGGTCCCTGGTAATGTACAGCGTGATGTCCAACATTCGACATTTTTTGTTATCAAAGATGTGCGGTTTTCACTCACTGTTTAATAAAACGAAAGATCCCCGTGTCGTCTATTAGTTTTTAATCTACAGGGTGATTTCGAAAATCTTCGCTTCTTAGTACGTTTTAGACGCTTGCTTTTGTTTCTAATAAATTATCTATATTATCTGGTATAAGTAACGTACCTAAAAATACTTAAAAGAACGAATTTTTGGCTTGCTTGTTGGAAGATAAATATAAACTTGAATAAATCTTGGGGAGAAACAAAACATCTTTTATTTTACTTCTTGGTGGATTTTAATTTTGATACGAAACAAATGGTATCACCGCGAGCGAATCTGCGGGTACAAATATTTTTCCGGTAATTGGACACTCATTTTACATAGGCACGGCAAATTTTAGCCAAATCGGGTAAATATTTGAGGAATTAACCTAGGGAGAGATGTAAAAATCATCTTCCATCACTTTTGATGGATTTTAGTTTTGAGATGGAAGAAATGGCATCACCGCGGGCCAATCGGCGGGTACAAATATTTTTCTCGCAATTGGACACTTATTTTACTTTGGCGTGGCAAATTTTGGCCAAATCGGTTGAATAATTTAGTAACTATCCTAGGGAGAGGGAAAACAACAATACAGTTTTGGAAAGCCCAAAATATGCTCAATGAATTAAAAAAATAATGGCAGCGTGTCTCATTTTTAAAAAATTACTCTTGTTATTATCCCAAAAATTAATCTCTTTATAGAGAAAAACTGACCTAACAAGATCAGTTTTTACATTTTTGATAAGTTAATTAGTAACGGAACTAAATAATAAAATAAAAAGCGCAGATTTTCAAAAATCACCCTGTAGATTAAAAACTAAGCGAGACATGACACATTCGACAAACGGAATCTTTCGTTTTGTTAGAAGGTACGACAGGAGAGTGACAACCGCAACATTTTATCTTTGATAATAATTCTAATACCCCTTCGAAAGTGTTGAAAATGGGATACTCTGTACAAGAATGATTCTAGTATGCGTTCCTTAATCCATACTAGTTGCACAAGGCAACAAAATTTTATTAAAATATACAGGGTTGCTTGAAAGTTATAATCGAAAATGTAAATTTTCACGTGCGTTTTTGGGGTCAGATATCTTTGTTAGGAGGGACATGATTATTATGAACTACTCGTATTATTTTGATCTCCCCCGTACGCCGGTGAAATATTGCCCCATACTATTTTTTATTATTTAATAACAATTCATAAACACATCGTACATTAAGACCTCCCGTCGCCTCGCATCCTTACCAAACGAACTAAACGCATAAATTTCCCTTTGACAATTAAATAATTGCGCCTGTTCCTAAAATTATATTAATACTATCGGTAGTTGTGATTTATTGGGACACCCCGTAGAGTGGTACGCGGTAGGGGGCGTACCACCGCACTACGCCATTAAAAACCACGATTCGGCTTAAAAGGTTCAATTAGGTATTTTTTTATAACGATGATAATTAGGGGTGGTATTTTTTTCTAATTTCAAAGTCTCATTTTGATTGAAAGACTCAAGGGCTAGGAAAGTGATTTTAAAAGGGGGATCAAACTCTAGAAAATAGAAAGAATCACTTACATCGACCTAAAGAAGACTAAAACCCCATAGAAGTGCCTTTTCCGTGCTTAATGAGTTTCTCGCTTAGATATTTATTAGTGTTGGGAAAAACCGATGATTTTAATAATCGAGTGAATCGCTTGAAATTCCAATTCACCAAGCGATGACGTCACCAACTGCTCGGCCGGCTGCCTAGCCGTTTACATGTGATCAGGTTGAGTATTTAGCAGGCACGTAACTACGGGTGGGCACAGGTTTAGCTAAAAAATTGTAGTAGCCACCAAAAAAATTCCAGAAATTTATTTATTTGTGAATAATGAATTTTTTCCACGTGTCTCGATACCAAACAAAAAAACTGCAAAAAATCACCCAAATATGTATTTATTGTTCGGGTTTATTCTTGTACTTTTTTAAAACAAAAAGTATTACGAAGAGTTATTTTTCTTCACATCTTTCTCAATCTACGAGCATAAAATAAGTAGATATTTAATATGGCTTGTCAAATTCTTCCACTTTAAATTATCAGTTGCCCACTGTGTGCACTTCAAAAATGTAGACTTAGTTATGCGACTGGCAAAGTAAGAAAATAGGTGATTATTTTTTTAAATTCATGTTTATAGTTACCTAAAAGTTCCTGTTTAAATTTATGAATGTTTACTTTTGGTTACCAAAAAATTTGTCGATACCTATGTTTTGTTAACTATTTTGCTCGTTTTCTTATTTTCCATTTACATTTTCTATAATGTATGTTATTTTTAAGAAGTCTTCTTGAGTTTAATAATAAAAAGTTCGTTTTCTTATTTTTATTTACAATTTCTATTAATATGATATTTTTGAGAAGTTTTCTTGTATTTACAATAATTAAAAATTTTAAAATTATATCCTTTAATTTTGTAATATTTACAATCGGAGACCTAAACTACGCCGCTGGCTAGCCAGTTAAAACAATACTTTATAAAATCCATGTCGCGATGACTCCGCTAAGGGATTCGGCATACTTTTTTATATGCGCCTTCACGTTTATGTGCCGTAGACGTATATCGTGTACCTGCTCAGCGTCAAACTCGAACTTCGCCAATCGGATGGCGTGGCACGTCGACGAAGGTCGTCTATCAACTGACGGGCGATATTTTTCGGTTTTTCGCCTGAATAGAAAACTCGAACGGTTCTTTTAATAATCGGGCGATGTCGGTTATTTCAATATTCGAGTGATCAAGCGGTTTTTCGCTCGAGCGATCAAAACACTAATATTTATTATTCACCTGAATACGACTGAAGGAAGACTGAAGGTTTGTACTTGAAACGTTGTAATTAAATAAATAAAGATAAGATGATTATTAAAATTATATCAAAATAGACACATGTCATACAAGATGCGAACAAGAGAGAAGGAAATCCCATCCTTTTTGAATCCTTCCCGCGATATCCCTCTTAATCCAGCCAGTCTCAAGTCCTCAATGTCACATCGCTTGATTCGTCCGTATTTCTGGAACGAACTAAAGGATCAAACTGACTATCCAACTTTGTTGCATCTATTTTATAGGACTTAACTATTGTCTATTTTATTAATTAAATGTCTAAAATAATATTAGGGAAGAGAAATGGATATATATGGAGTGTATTCTATTCAAATTCCGGGGTATTAAATACAGGGATGGAAAAATATATTTATTCTTGAGAAAATCGAGAACTACGACGTACGTTGCAGGTGTGTCATTAAATGCTTACTACAGGTTAAATAAATAACTATTTCGATATCTCATTATAGATCAGTGGCGGTTCTTCCACAGGGGCACATGCGCACCTGCACCCCCAAAACAAAACGAATAAAAAATATTAATTTATATTCATTGAATACTATTTATCGTATAAAGTCCGACCCTCCCTAATATTTTATCGTACCGTCAAACTAAAAAAGTCCGACCCTCATTAATATTTTATCATCCCGTCAAACCAAACTCTATAGATCCGGCAACCGTGCCTCGGTCGAGGTAAATGACGATTATGACGAGACTTGCTCGTACGTGCGATTAAGTAGTGCAGTTTCTCTGTAGTAACAGGCGGCCGGTGGCAGCGGGGCTATGGCGATTTAACATGGAAAATGCGCACAGTTTTTGTCTGTTCGTGCATCTAGTTAGAAATTCGAGCGTGTATGTTTTAATATTATATATTTATTAAGTTAAAATGAATAGTTGACGGTGGACTATTTAAGAAATAACTTTAGCTCTTTGAGTTTGGAGCAAAAAATTGAAGTGAAGAATGCGGGAACACCTAAACCCGAAATTAATTTAACGCAGACCACAAAGGGCAAATCTAGGGACTTTAGAATTAGAAAGTTTAAAAATGAAATATGTGAAAAAAAATTTATAGAGGGTATACCAAACTTAATGAGGCTGTTATTGATCAATTTCCTACAATTAAGAACCGAAGAATGGACTTTACGTTTAAGCACTATTATGTAGGGTCGATACATGTTGTGTATTTCGATAAATAATACTCGATATGATTTTAAACCATTTTATTTAAGGATTTAAACTAAAAAACACTGAAAATATGAAGAATGCCAACTTGTCAGTCTCGTGGCTCGATTCGTTCTCGTTATAAAACAGTTAACTATTGTTCTCGTCTTGGTTGCGCCTAATGACGTAGCCGTAGATGGCGTAGTGGTATTAGCATCATTCGGTTTTCTTCATAGCTCGTAGATGGCTTTAGTAGTATTAGAAGTGGACTGTATAAATATTCTTACGAGGGTTGCATGCGACGACGTTAAGATCCGACAGCTATACACACTAAGAAAACCTCTCTTGTTTTCCAAAAGTTGTATTTCCTTGTGTAAAATTAAAAAATAAATAAAAATATGTTTTACCTGACGCATTTTCTTATTACTTTTTTTCTTTCTACATTTAAAACGCCTAGAAAGTAATTGTTTAGTCGTTACACAAAAATAAAATTTAAAAAATAATTTCACCATATTTGTGAACCCCCTCTATCATAGGTCACGAGCCGCCACTGTTATAGATCTAGAGTAATAAAATCTAAAACATAAAATCTACCGGGTGATGCATCATTGAGTTGAACATAGGAAATCCCATGTCATGTTTGAGGTGGCTGAGTATTGGCTCCCCTGTACATTTTATAGAAAAACTGCATTATAATTTGTTGAAGAGGCCGACATGGTAAACTCATGTGCCGAGTATGAATCCATTTTGGTGAGCCACTCCTAACGCATTCAATTAAACGCGATGGCAAAACCACGTAACTCTCATAGTTCCGGTAATACAGCAAGCGCACCAGCAAATAATTTCTATGACGCTATTGCCAAAAATTGACGTAAAACACCATTTCCATTTCTGTCAGTCTGTCAGTTGAATAACTACAGGACTTCGAAAAATAATAGTACTTATTCCTTTATATTTAAAAGAAGCATAGCCAATTCGATAGACACAGAGTGAACTAATAAAAAACTATATATGGAGGAAAGTATTGTCCAAAGATATTGCCGATATTTGTATTTTATGTCCATTTTTTTTAGCTTACTGAATATCAAGACAATATCACATTGTACAATAAATACCTTAAAGAGAAAAATGTAAACAAATGATTAAAAAACGGATTATGCTGGCTAATCTGAAATTTATTATCAGTGCCCGACTCGCACTTCACCTTACTTTTAGAACTGTATCCAAAGAGTACCTAAATACATACGAAAATAGGAAAAAATATGTTGACATTGGACTTTGTTTTTACGGTTTTAACATCAAAAAAGCAAAACTATTTTATTATCTCAATCAGTTTCTTTTTTATTTTCAAAAGCTTAATCCACGTCTGATAAAGTATCTGAGATTAAAAATGTTCTCGTAGATTCGGTACGGTACCATCAGCGGCGGAGGAAGTTGGGACACCGAGTTTGAAAATTATTGTAAAGTTGAAGCGAAAATACATAACAACAAAGTTGAGGCAAATTTTTGTTTGCGTGTTAAATAAGATGTGCAGTGAATATATAAAAGGGTTATTAAAAGGAAATTAAAAATCTAGCCCCAAAAATTGATATAACATAAAATCATAAACTCTTCTGTAAATTTTTAAAGTGTTTGCACTGTCTAGTTTTCCTCCGTCCGTATTTGGTACGGTACCACTCGCACTATTATAAAATGTTTAAACATCATAATGTCATGGACTCGAGTCCTTATCTTCGTTTAAATCGATGCAATCATGAAAACACAAATACACTAAACATACAGAGAAGTCATAATGGGTTTATGGTGGCACGACTCAGTTCGTAGGAGATATTCAAATATAATATTTAATAAAAGACAAACAATAAAGTTTATTTAAACCGAGAATTAACAGAAATATATAACTTCGTTTTACACAATAGGAACGGGCATGTTAATTTCTTTCAGTTTACATTAATAACATTTCAGAATTCATTACATATTATCTTCATTTGTTTCTCACAGAACGAAATCGGGTGAATATTAAATAGGGTAAACGACTACAAATCTGTATATACAGGGTGTCCCAGATAAGAATGCCCTCTACAGGGAACTGAAATTAGATAAGAGTTCCTCAACGTCATGTTTACAAATTTAAAAAATTCCTAACACAGGGTGTTATGGAAATGACTTATTATATTTAAATGGGTGGCTCCTTGGGTGTCCTAGAGAAAGTCTACATACTTTTTTTTTTAAATCGAATATCTAAATACTAAGGTAAAAACCCTTTTTACCCACATACTGTCGCCCCGTTCCATCTAGATTCGCTTAGCAACACGGGTCACTAGAGTATACTAACAGTGTTGTCAGATCACACCGCGTGTCTCGCCGTAGATTGAATACCGGCCGCGCGCCACATCATACTTCAGTATGTTTCGAGACTCGGGAGTGGAACGACGTTGGTTCCACGACGTCGAGGGTGCCACGTGCTTGACGTATACGAATTTTAAACGTTTTGTTAGTTGTATTGCCCGATTTTTTTTTGTTGTGAAATAATTCATAATAATAAATGTTGTGATGTGATTTCAAATTTGAGTGATATTACCCAATGTTGGTTCTGTTGAAAAACAGACTTTTTGTGTTTTATTTTTTTATGGAATTTAATTATAAAACGGATTATTTTAAAATAAGATCGAAGGTAAGAGAGTATGTACCTTAAAAGAAGTGATAGCGCGCGTCAAAGACGTCTTGTTGTCAAAAACTGAACACGTGCGTTTAGAATTATGTGTTGCAATATGACAACATAGCATATAATGCGCTAACCTTTTTTGAACCTGAAGACTGCCTCAATAAAATATTGATTGCAAAGGCCAAAACGCCATTTATGGTTATTTTGTTTCAATTTATTTTTATCTCGGGATTTGCCGGTTTAAATATAATAAGTTATTTCCATAATACCCTGTATTTCCGAAGATATTTATTTTGTACATGTAAATATGACGCCGTTTATTAAGAAAATAAACACGACGAAAAATGGCGCTTCTATCTGTAGAATCCCATCTCTTTTTATCACCTCACTGTTTCTGTTCTCATTCAGGTAATCGGTTTGATATATGTCTTGGTTAGGAAAACAAACCATCTGTGGACGTGATTCTTAATGCAACTCACATTCTAGCTTTGATAGGTTCGTTGGAGATAATATAGTATGTTCATAACAAAACAATCTTCGAACTAGACGGGATAATTTTAAACACTACTTGTGTAATGTTATAAGTTACCTGTTCTTGTCACATAATGGAATATCTAGAAACGATTTAAAAAAAGATTTACCCAGCTATAACAAAAATTGACACACGAAAAATAGTTTACAATTACCACAGATAGCGAATTCTCCAAAAACCAATACAACACCAAGAACTTTAGCTACAGACGAACATACCACCGCGACGTAGAATTAATCGAGCCCGATAAAATCAATTATTTGTCTTTATATCTCTACCTCTTATAATTTACGAGATTTATCAGGAGAAGGCGCGCGATACAATAAATCACACACCTAAGCTAATATGTCTCGTTCAAATCGAGCGCTTTTCTTAAGTTTAAAGCCGTGTTCAGATCGGATACGTCATTTGTCCGAAGTCACCGAAGACTAAATCGGGTGGGTTTGGCGGCCGGGTATGGATTGATAGTCGTTTTGGTATTTTGTGGTGAGATATGGTTGCTGATTTTGTGAAGGCATTGGAAACATGGAAGATATGTGCGATTTTGGATACTTATCTCATAATAATGAACTAAAAAGAATTGATCAAAACATACCCATGTGTGCCAATAGGATGAAGAAATATCTTCTACTTTTAGGGGTAGGTTTCAAATTAACAAAGGACATAAACGTTTCAAATGTAATGTCAAAAAAGTATAATTTAGGATCCCGTACAACTATCAGAACTGACCTGAAGGCGACTGGAGATGTTTATCAGTTGAAATGTTATTGATTTGAATATGCATTTGTGCATATTCAATAATTAATTGGGATAGTGTATAATAAATAAACAATGAACAAGGCGGGTAATCTTCTGAATGGTAATAAGGGAAAAATTAAATAAAATATTCAGACAGATAATTTCATTAAACCGAAAAATATGCATTGTTTTTCATATAAAATCCGCGGGTTACATGTCGGAAAGTAATTGGGACGAAAATAAAATAATAAAATAAAAGTTTTCAGCGTTCGTTATAGAAACATTTTGCCGAAAAAGACCTGAATGCATGTATTTATGGACTAAAATAAAATCGGTACGGGATAAAATGGATCGTATAATCAGACAGTGGCGTCACATAACAATCTCTCATTTATAAAGTGCTTGATGCTGTCTTAAAAATATTTTCCTAATTCAAAATTATATAATTTGGAAAAAAAATTAATTTATTCAAAATTACGTAAACTCGCAGAGTTAATTAATAATTAGGTACTTTGCGTGTGAGAAAATCTTTTCTGCAATTATCATTTATGTCACAGTCCAAGTTGTCTTGATAATTATTGAATAACATCAAGTCCTCCAGATGAAAGAATTCTTAAATAATGAAGTTCGAGGAGTGCTAAGCTTAACCACATATGGATGGGCGGCAGTGGTTCGTCGTGTATTTCTGCTATTCGCTGCTCTGGG
The DNA here is from genome assembly GCA_963991005.1 of Barypeithes pellucidus. Lineage (NCBI taxonomy): Eukaryota > Metazoa > Arthropoda > Insecta > Coleoptera > Curculionidae > Barypeithes > Barypeithes pellucidus. The sequence continues at coordinate 53,921,870 of OZ022563.1, read as the reverse complement.
CGGAATTAAGAGGGCAAGGTCAGCCGAGCACTTTCCATGAAAATATCTGTAAAAGAGAGTCAAATCCCCAACCTGTCTTCGATGTTCTAGGCTGTCGAGGTTCTTCGTCAGCTCGTGGTCTCCAATCAGACGAATGGCCCTCCTTTCGATGGAATCCAGTAGCCGAAGAGTATACTTGGGTCAGAGCTCCAGACATGAGAGCAGTACTCTAGTGATGGTCGAATCTGGGCTTTGTATAGTGTCAAAAGTTGTTGAGGTGTGTACAACTTTCTGGTTCGGAAGAGTACACCAAGTTTCTGAGAAGCTATCTTGGCGATTGCCACAACGTGGTTATGCAAAGACATATTTCCTCCCAGATTGACGCCCAGATGAGGCCAGTGGGATTGCGTGTCCGTCCATAACTATATCCGGTTCTGTAATGTTAACCTTTTTAGAGAAAACTGCTGCCTGGGATTTCTTAGCGTTAAATTCGACTTGGTTACTGGGGAACTTTGTTGAGGCGTGATACTTCATGCTGTCTGCGAAAATGTGTGTCGGCAGTCGATGTTTGTACATTCATAGAGAAAGATGATAATTATTGGTTGAATGTCAATAATTGGATGTATTACCTTAATTCATAACTAATTTCAAATTTGACAGCTGATAGAAATAAGGATTTTTGATACGTCACTGATAACTCTCCTTATCCTTCATGAAATCGCATAAAGATGCAAAAATATAAAAATCCAATGCAAAAAGACTGAATTTATTTTTATCATATCCGTGGATATGGCGAAATAAATTTTAAAGGATTTGCTTTTATATTTGTTCGGCGATGCATCCATGCACACGTACCGTGTATCGTGCAATATATACCTCCTTTTTAAAAATATAACTCTCTAATGCTAATATTTTATTTTTATACGTTCTGTTTCGGCCAATAAAAAGAAAAATGCATCCCCCGGCACCTCCGAAACAGAATAAATAAACGACACCGAAACGTTTTTATGGCTTTTGGCATTGTGTTCGAAAAAGAGTAGATGGTATATACACTGTGGGTCGAATTAATTGCTCTCCGTTTTTTATTGGACTACCCAGTAAAATTACCATACCTCAGGGTGCCCCATTATCGACACTTTTATAGGATATCTTCGTAACTGTTAGTGCTATCAAAAAAGTAATGTAGATGTCATGTGCCCTTTTTGGGTCAAACTTAAAATGGTAGAATCAAAATTTCAAAATTTTTGCTCGCTTAAGAGATACGGAGGAAAATCAAGAAATTGACAATTTCAAAATTACCCTATATTCTCTAAGTTAAAAGAGATACAGAAAAATATTTTATACAGAAGTTTCTTTATATTGATTGTTGAATAATCTGCCATTATGCGGGGTCAGGTAAGAAAGTTTCGGACCTAACCTCATTTTTTTAAATGGAACCCCCTGTATATTTTAATCTAAAAGATAGCATTTTAAACTCTCTTTTCAAATTTATAACACACCATGGATGATATTGGTTTCCTAGGCGATTTATTTAAACTTTATTACTTTGAAGCGAAGTAAAAGATTCAGATTAAGGTAAAAAATAACGGAATCATCGCAAATGTTCGGAATATGTCCTAAAATGGTTACCGTCTTTTTGGATATCGAGCAAAATATACATTTTGCGCCATTTCTTCGTTTTTTCCACTTTCAATATAAACTAATATCATATCAAATTTTTCTAAATGTTGATTAGGCCATTTTCGCAAATGAATATGTAAAATGAAATTGACGTTAAATGTTAATAGTCAACATAGTTGTTTCTAGGATATTAGCTTTTGTTTCATGGTCTACTGTGGTTTAAAATAATAAAATTTAATAAATCGCCTGTGTTATATATTTGAAAGGAGAATTTAAAATAGTTTCTTTTTAGATTAAAATATACAGGGTGTTCCATTTAAAAAAATGAGTTTCCGTCCGATAACTTTTTTACCTGACCCCCATATACTTATTCTGAAAACGGCAGATTATTTAACAATCAACATAAAGAATCTTCTGTATAAAACATTTTTCTGTATCTCTTTTAACTAAGAAAATATAGGGTAATTTTGATATTGTCAATTTTTAGAATTTCCCCCGTATCTCTTAAGCGAGCGAAAATTTTAAAATTTTGATTTTACCATTTTAAGTTTGGCCCAAAAAGAACAAATGACACCTACATTTCATTTTTGATAGCACTAACAATTACGGAGATACCCAATAAAAGTGTCGAAAATGGGATAACCTGTACAGGGTTTGAACTTTTCAACAGCTGTAGAATTCCATGATATTTCCAGGTTTTCCAGGTAAATATTTGGTTATACTCCAGGTCAGTTAAAAATAGTTTAGTTTTATTTCTTAATTTCTCCAACTATTACGTAGATTACCATATATTATGGTTTATCAAAAATTAAGAACTAAACAAAACGAAAGCAAACGTTCGCAATGTATTTGGAAATCAATTTGGCAATGAAAAAAAATATCGTAAAGGATTCCATTTTGCTATAACTAATTTCCGGGATTTTGGGTACAAATTCCATGTTGTTTAGAACCAGTTTTCCAGGTCAGTCCGACCCTGTTGTAAATTTTACAACGAATGTATGTGCACGGAACAAACACTATAGTAAAATTATTATTGATATTAAGCTATTATTGTACGATTTCCTATAAAAATATTGTATTAATTACAATTTTCATTATTAATCCGTACCTAAATAATATTCTAGATAAATTTAGTAAAATCAAGTAAATACTCAAATATATTGTACATTTTACAACGAATGTATAGTAAAAATAATTTATTTACAACTTCAGTAGTTAAATATTTTAAAATTCACATTTCACTGGATATTATTTTAGAATTTTTAATTGTAAAAATTTCCAAGTTTAAATGACGTGTTGTGAAGATATAGTTACAAGCATAAAAGGCATAAATGAGATGCAACGAATCTTTCTCGTACCAAATAATAGGAGGAGAACTTAACAGGAAACATAGTGTGGATCGATGAAGTCAGTCGACGTTGGGCATAGTAATACTTAGATGGGTCACCACCTGCGAATACCATGGGTACAAAAGAATTTAGTAAATTTTCCAAAAAATTTAAGTAAATTTTACAAAATTATTTTAAGCTTTTCTTTCTGTGCAGTTGAATGTTGTCCATTATGTAGGTATCGAGTATAAATAAAACACGTTATAGATAATCCAACAGATATCAGTAAATATCAATGTAAAATAAGACATTAGCCCGTATCAACCCAATGCACCTGTCAAAATAAACAAAACCAGCGAGGTATACCCGCAAATCACAGCGCAAGATCTCGCATGGTTGCACGTAACCAGGTATAGGCCGTAAGGAATATCATAAAACAGAAGAAATAACATTATAACCTCTTATTCAGGTATTTATTTTTGATATTTATGGACGGAGATGCGATCTCGCACTTCTCGGTCGTACCATCAGGCAATTATGCCGGTGATGTAGCACTAGCGGTACGATTCTGTGGTCTGTGTCGCTTTGCTACCTGAATAGAATCGGTTATTATGTGAATTGAGGCGTTCCAGAATTTTCCAGAGTATTGGAAGTGGACATTCTCAAAGTCACGTGTGATAATTGTCGTTTGGGTGATGCAGGAAGCGAATATGGTAAATACTGGGATAGAATGGGAGGAAATATGTATTGGCATAAACCACGGTGTGGCAATCGCCAAGAGAGGTCCTCAAAAACTTGGTGTATACTTTTCTGGATCAAAAATTTGTATACACCTCAGCAACTTTTGACACTGCATCCAGGCATACTCTTCGGTTACTGGATTCGAACGGAGGGCCATTCATCTCATCGGAGACCAAAAGCTGACAAAGAGCCTCGACAGCCTAGGAAATCGCAGAGAGGTTGGTGTTTTGACTCTCTTTTACAGACAACAAATAGTAGAAATATACGACGAACCACTGCCGCCATATGTTCTTCAGCTTAATACTGCTCGAACTTGATTGCTTAAAAAATCTTTCATCTGGAGGACGATATCCTTGTGGAATGACCTTCCCGAGGTCGTGTTTCCCAACGATATTAACCTCCAATGATTTAAAACCTGCGTGATTCCACACCCAGGGTGCCTTGAAGGATCTTTCCTATAGTGTTTGTGTTTGATAAAGAAAAAGTAAAATCCACACAATAAATAATTGAAATAGGATGCCTATTTGGAGAGTTAAGAGAGGTTTTATTAAAAAAATTAAATATCAAAATAATACGTTGAACCCGACGGAACATTTTGTGGTTAAGGGTCCGTTTTCAAAATCGTGATTTTGGAACGTATTACAGGTTCCTTAAAACATCGTGGTTTATGACCAAAAAGAATTGTAATAAAACTAACCACTGAAATCGTGCTGATGAAGATGTTAAAACGCTGCAAGATTTGTGTTGACGGGCTTATTGTTTTTTAAAAATTAGTTGTCAAAGACTCGGGTCGTAAAGAAGCTCAGTCAAATGATTTCCGAGATAAGATGGGTATACAAATTATTGTGAAACAAAGAAATGGAAGATGAAAGGAAGTAAATATAATAAATTAAAAATGTACGTAGCCAGGGCTTCGGTTGCAGCTCGAGACGTTTTTGTAATAAAAAAAATAAAGAATATTTAATTTTTGAAAAAATCATTAAAGTTTAAGTGCCAGTGAACGCAAAACGCGATTTCTTGGAAAGTACTACTCAAAAAATAATATATTATGGCACTATTGGAAAGAGATGCGAACGACCATTAAAATGATAAGCCACTTGACTCCCTTCCCATTTAAGATTTCAAGGGTAACATCTACCCCGGCCAGGGGGTTTGTTCAGGCTGCAAACATAAAATTGACGTGTGTTTCCGATTTGTAATATTATTTAGTGGAAACGAACGAACAAACCCAAATTTTCACGAAAATAATTCTACCGTAAAATTATATTTTATTTAAAAAAAAACCGTTGAAATACTACAATATAAAACAAGGATTAAAATACGCTTACGGCCGCTCCGATATTTCGTCATCCCGGCCCGCTGTTTGCCGAATCAGCAAAATAGGACGTAACGGACATCTATGAAGGCAATTAACCTCGAGATTCTTTTTTGCAAATGCGAAGTTGTTTCGATGGAATTTATCCCCCTTTGGTCTCAAAGAAAAAAGTCGCGTTTCGGGTCTTCAAAGTCAACACTGCAGAGTGATACCTTTAAAACATCATACATTGCGTCAAAAATAAATTATTAGATTCAAAAATCAAAGTAAAGTTCGAAGAAGAAGAAACCAGGTCAGTTTATATCTCTTTAGTTGAAATTTTAGGCTAGCTTAAGTTTGATTTCTATTGTAAAAATTAATTAATAAAATAACCCGATCGTGAGGACGAATACGATACGAAAGGACTTAACCCTTAAATTACCCCTGTTCAAATAACAAGGACATTAAAATAAAATAAAATTTAAAAATAGCACTCCGTGATCAAATTTTGCATCGTGTTATATTTCATTGGACGTGCGCGTAACAATAAAATCAAGTATCGTTATAGAACAAGAGTTTGGCTCCGTCCAACTTTCAAAAATAACTATACTAAATTAAAATCGTCCCTTAATTCTTATTAGACAAAATGTTGCCCTCATCTTCTTCTCGCATCTGGTAGACTGTTAGCAATTTCCAGTTAACGGGGAAGAAGTGGCGGGACCACACAATACCGACTGACAAGTGCGTGTCAGTTCGGCAACGGCTTTAAGCCTGTCATCCCTGACAAACGAATAACGGCAAATCGTAGCCACTTAGAAATTGGTAATATTTTAGGGACTTTCCCAAATACGAACTATGAAGCCTATTGCATAATTCTGCTCTGGATACAAGGTGGACAAGGAACAATTAATGTTTTTTTCTTTAAAAAAGATTATTTTGGTATATAATCCTTCACATTTGGGGCAAGCATTTGTCCTATTCACTACCTTGATGAACAACATAAGAAATATTAGTGAAATGCCATGAAAATCAATATTTTTGTGCGTTTCTGTGGCATCTCACAGAATAAAAACAAATGGATCGATTTTTATGAAATAAATGTAACCTAATGAATCATAAATAAAAATATATTAAAAAATGATTTCCAATATCTCAAAAAATGCTGCTCGAAATTAACACTAATGTCCCATTTCAAGGACACAAAACTCGTTAAAATCGTGTAGATCAGCTGACTCCGAAGATCAAAATAAAAGTCATATTCACATTTCCCGAAGGAAAAAGCTGCATCTCATTAGTTAGCATTACTTACGGCTAATTCCGTTTATATTTCAAAATCTTCGTGATTATCTTAAATCAATAGTAATTTGGCACGAAAACCTGCAAAATAAGTCCAGACCAGACAAAAACAAAACTACAAACCGAATGGATATTTATTTTCGAGCCGACCGCGTTAACCAGTAGCGTACCGGCAAGGACGTAAAAAAATTATTATGTTAAAGATTTTATTGCAAAATTTCCTATAAGATATAGTATTTATACCATTTAATTCTTTTAAAAAGGATTTTTACAACACTTTATTTAAACTGGGTCATTCTTACGATAAAAAAATTCTTGAAGTACAATAATAGTTAATGTATACATTTAAAAATATTTAACCACTGGAGTTATAAATAATTATTTTCACTTATAGTCGTTATAAAATACTTATATGTATTTTCTTGATTAAACTAAATTTATTATAAATACTAAGTAACTATACTTTTACATTGCCTTCGAGCGTTCAGAACATACTTTTTATATTGGAACGGCCATCTCTCGTACCTGCTTTCACGTTTGACACCACCAGAATAACAACTGTCATAAATTCTTTGTTGGTTTTCTATCTTTGTGTGTTAAACTTAAGTGTTGTTTGTGGAAAAAATAGTAATTTTTTACTCAATATGGCAAGACTGTGCCAAGCATGCCGAAAAACTGGATAAAAATATAGACTTCTGAGTCACATCCGTCGATTGTTTGTTATTCCTAACAAAGACACAAATCCGAACAAAGTCATATCAAACCGGTTACCTGTTGAATGAATGAAAACAGAAAGAATATATAAAGAGATGATGGATTCTATAGATAGAATCTCCTTTTCCTTGTGTTTATTTTCGTAATAACAGTCGGGTTTGTTCGGAGGAGAAAATCGTACAACAAAATGTTTACTAAAATAATTTTACTATAGTGATTGTTCCGTGCACATACATTCGTTGTAAAATTTACAATATATTTTAGTAGTTGATTGTACTAAATTGATTAGAAATATTAACTGCACTTTTTATAAATTATGTGTATATTTTTTGCAGAATTATATCGTTGATCTCTTGACTGCAATAAAACCTCATTATCTATTCGACCATAAAATAAATAAGGAAATCCCAAATTTTAAAACCTTTTCGAGCAGAGCCGGACCAGGTATACAAATTCAATTTATACCTATGCCTGATCCATATATAAATACAAAGTGATTTTTAATAGTTTTAATCTTTAGTGGTTTTCCGACGAGTAATTTTTAGTTAGGCTTATTAGTGGTAGAATGTGGCGTCCTTGGAATTGTGCTGATAGGGGGGCATCTTCAAGTGAAGTGTTTTTTTTTTTTTTTTTTTTTTTTTTTTTTGGGACAGCCGATGAGAATCTGCATACAGACACGATGCACAGAGTATGCAAAGTAGTGTCGGGTTTAGCAACCTGTGGGGATATTTATAATAAATATAAATATAAATATTTAACAGCTGTTAAACAATTTAGAGAAGAAAATCGTCCAATTATTTACCTTGACGAAACATGGTTCGATACCCATGACACTCCAAGAAAAGGTTGGGATGATTCTTCCAAAAAATGTCAAACCAAGGCAGCATCAAATAAAGGCAAAAGAATCACAATATTACATGCTGGTTCAGAGAACGGGTTTGTTCCAAATTGTCTGTTGCTTTCAGCTAAAAACATAGCAGATTCTTCTTTAGATTACCATCAAGATACCGACACAAAACTTTTTGAAGATTGGTTTAAACATAAACTCCTTAAAAATATACCTGAAAATAGCGTCACTGTAATGGACAATGCTAGTTATCATAGTCGGCAAGCAAAAATCATTCCCAATTCTAATAATACAAAAGCAGAAATTCAAAATTTTATGATTGAAAATGATTTATATTTTGAAGAAACTTACAAAAAACTAAAACAGCTAGAAGTATTAAAAGCTTTTAAAATAAATAAGGAATACGAGTGACAAACTTGCAGCAGAAAATGGACAAGTGTTGCGTCTTCCTCCGTGCTATTGTATATTCAATCCTATTGAGCTAATATGGCACCAATTAAAATCCAATATTAGGAGAAATAATATTTCTCCTACATTAAATGCATCTGTAGTAGAATTAATTAAAAACGAAGTAAGAAAATTTTATGCAGACAGCTGGAAAAACTGTGTACAGCATGTACTTAAGGTGGAAAATTCTTACAATTGTATGATTACAAATGTTCAACCCTTAATTATAAGTTTAGGCTTAGCTGAAGATAGTGATAGTGATACAGAGTTAAATTTTGAATAAATTATCAAATTAAAAATACCTATCTATTCATTTTAAATTATAAAAATAAATCATGTGTGGTATACATTTTCAAGCCGGCCCTGATCCCATTTATTGAGCTTTGAGGAGGTTCAGGCGTATAAAATACGGTTTAATCAGGTAGTTTATTTATGGCAGTAAGAGTAAACGGTATAATTCTGCAACAACTATGCAATACTATATTGGTACGGCTTATAAATCAAAAATGGAATTAAATAAATAAAACATATTCTAAAAATGACAGAAACTCAATAATCGATCAGCAATATTTTGCACTATTACACTAACTAACTATAGTGGCCTACGCCAATGGTTAATTATCTGACTTCCAGTATAAGTAATTCGAACGATAGAATTATTGTATAAATTTCCCAGTAGTACAAATTTACGGGGTTTGTTCAATTTAGTTTCGTAAATGCGGGCAATAATTTTGATTTTCAATACCGGCACGCCGGATAAATCTATCACCCGCGGAATGCAAATAAGTGAGAGTCAGATCACATGTGCGAGATATTTAGAAATGTGGAATTTACAGGAATATGTCGTCGCGTGACTAATGGGGTCATTACATGTATTAGCGGATAACTTCTCTTCCTAAATGACTTTAATTTCTAATATGCATACAGAACTACAAGGTGTTTTCTTTAAGAAACTTGCATAAATCGTTTTAATCTCCAATTTTTGTATTTTTTGGGAAAATTCTTTGTTTGTATTGTAAATAATAGACGCCGAATCTTTAGCAATCGATGTTTTGAAGTATTTTTCAAAATTTGTCAATATGAATCGCTTTGGTGAAATCCAAGAAGAGGAAATCGATGAAAATATAGTGAGAATCGAGCCAAAAAACACAGTAAAATCGAAGAACAGCATTTGGAGCCAATTTATGTCATCCTGCGACAAAAGAGTACACATTTGGTCGAGATACTGCATCAATTTTAAAAAGCTGGGCCTACAATACAGGGTGTTATGGAAATGACGTATTATATTTAAACCGGCAATTCCTGAGATAAAGACAAATTGAAGAAAAATACCCATAAATGGCGCTTTCAATTCATTCAGCGGTAAAAGTGACCTGACGTCAAACCAGAAAAATACCTGTGTGGCACTGCGATACATGTAAGCAATCAAAGAATTCTGGCCGGTGTTGTCATATGTACACCTTAAACTCTTTAGACAAAATAAAAAAAATTTAAAACTTTTCCATTCTGTAATACCTTTTTGTACAATTAATTGAAGAACATTTACGACGGACTATGTTTTAAACAACCCGAAAAAACATATGGAATAGTAATAGCCACGTTCGTCACTAGGTCAAATGCCAATAACCTCTTGACGCCTTACATCGCCTGAGCGAAGTAGTTTCATATAGCGCCGCACGCTTGCGTCTGTTAGTTGAAGACCAACCAACGGCCGGATACGTTTTGTTTCGTCGATCACTCAGCAATCCGCTCTGTTTTTTCGATTTACCCGTGTAGCTTGCCCGTCCAAAATAATCTTTGAATATTGTTTTTATTGACGCAATTCTTCTGGACGTCAAATTTCGTCGCGTGTAATAAAATCTAATAATCTGTAGTATAATCTGTAGTATTGAATTTTCAAAAGCTAATTATCGGTTCTGTTTCACTATCTCTGTGTGTACATAAAGTGTTTCCAGGAGTGTTCCTATGAAAAAGAAAAAAAAACTGATTGTGTTTGTGCCTGGATTTCCTCCTAATTTATTTTTATAATTTTATATAGAATTTCAGTTTTACATTAAGTTTGGCAACATTGCCATTGGCTTCGGGTGAAATGTTGTATAGTAGCGCGGACTGACCTGTGAGTAAGAGTATTTATTACCCACTTTTAAAACAGTCGATTTAAAAAAAAATATGGAGCGCTTCTCTAGGACAGTGGTGCGCAAACCGTGGGTCGCGACCCCCGGAGGGGTCGCTAGAAAATTTTTGGGGGTCGCCAAATTCAAAAAAATTCACGCCTACTGTCTATCCAGGGGTCGTGACAAAATTTTACACAAAATAAGGGGTCGCAAATGAAAAAAGTTTGCGCACCACTGACTCTAGGACACCCAAGGAGAACTATAATACTTTACATTTTCATAACACCCTGTATAAGAAAGAGAAACGGCGAAGAATATAAAGAGTGTACGATCAAAGTAATTTGGAATGTTGCAACGTTTCAATTTTTAAATAAAAAAATGTGATTATATTCAATTTTCGTAAGTTTATTACATAAATTACAACATCAATTGGTTAAGTTGATATGTAATTATTTGATGTTTTCTTAATAAAGTTTATGTTTGTGATTCGTGAAATATACTCCCTAAAGACAGCTCGTGCTTTAAAATTAACCAGATAATTTTTAAGCATTTGTAGTATTACCTACAAGAATTTTAGTCAAAATCATGCACTCATTATTTTTTATTTATGCGGATTTTCTCAGAAATTCCTGATAATTTTCAATGATTATTATTAAAGAATTGATTGACTCGTCCGTTACTTTATTATTTTTTAACATCAAAGATAAGCGCCCTAAATATAGAAAATCAGGACTTTATAAATTAAAGTGCTATATAGGAGAAACGGGACGAAATTTTGAAACGAGATTTTAAGAACACAGTGCATGCTTTAGACTTAATAAAAGATCATATAATTTTGCGAATCACTTTTTAGATACAAACCAAACATTTCCAGATATAAGTAACCTACAAATCTTACACACTGAACAAGAAGGCAATAAATTAAATTTACTAGAAAACATTGAAATTTATAAACATAAAAAAGACAGAAATATTAACCTTTTAAACACACAATTAGATCTCGGCAACTCCCCGCTATTAAAATTATTGTCAAAATCCCATCTGGCAGGTGCAGTCTTAGATTCTCTGAATATTGACCCGTTTGTCCCTAATTTAAATTTATTACACTATTGTGCCAAACATTATTTATTATACCAAATTAATATTTTTTATTTTTAGTACTACCTATATTATATACACTTAGTTTGGGTTCACTCTCGTGTGAGCGTCTTGAAGATGTAGTTGTACTACGAAACGGCCGTAACGCCAAATCTCCTTTAATATAGTGACAAATAACAAAGTAAACTTTAGTTTCATTTTATATATTTAAAATGTATTGTCACAAAGTAACGGACGAGCCAATCAATTCTTATAAAAAGAAAGTTTTCCAATATATTGCGTACTTTCTGCCGGTCACTGTAAATTAGGTGCACCTTTTTGAACTATCTGAAGACGGAAGGCCACATTATCAAATCACTAAAATATTCTCACAGTCTAATACCCACACGACCTAAGCTAACAATAAATTTCTTATCTACCGGTTTCCCAAACCAATAAATATTAATAAAAAGAATAAACAATACCTTCAATGGGCCCCGTTCTTTTCACAACCACCTGTATATTATTATGGACCTCCGGGAACCAATAAAAAGTCGTAAATTTTACCAAAAACAAATATTTTCTAAAATACACAAAAATGTATGAATCCGAAAAGGGCCAGTGTTTATTTTTTAATTTTATAGGGGATGGATTTTATTGGTGTTTTTTAAAAGTCGGTGGGTCTGGCCTACTATAGGTATTGTATTACAGTTCCAAGCAAAGTCTTGTCAAAATATACTCAAAAACTTTTAATTCCTGTCTGGTTTAGTCAAATAAGTATCTTTTTGCACTAAAATTCAATATATCAAGCAAATATCAAAAATTTTAAAATTTATGTCGTAGCCTGTACATTTATTGGGTGGCCCATTAAGGGAGGATGCCGTCTGTATGTAACCGTTAATCCCACTGTATTTTTTTTAACGAAAAGTGGCCAAGGAAATTAGCAGGAAATTAGTTTTTAGCTTCCTGAGATAATATAACCGGTCTTCTCTTAGTGGGCCACCCTGTACGTGCACAAGGCAGAATGAAACGGGGTTACCTTTGAATGGGTCCCGGGAACATGAAGACATTGCAGGGAATAACCAAGCCGAGCGCTTATCAACGCAAGCATATTTAAATAAATGGTCTCATTTTTGTTGCAACAAATTTAAATTTTGGTCCGCGTGTAATTTTGCTTTAAAGGAACTAAAATTACATAGTGGAACATTACTTTATTTTAAAATATCATTCAGATGGATAGTAGGCCCAAAAATTCACACATGCATGTCAAACAACTTGCCAAATTTTTATCTTTTTCGGAATAAGTTCAAAGTCACGGATGTTGTGCACATAAAGCAACATCGTAACAGGTGCTTTTCATATTCGGCTCGTTATTTTTTTTCCAATATACCTTATACAGGGCGGCCCAGTGACAAGAGTCAGTGAGGTAAACACAAATAATGATTTCGTTGTTATTTTAAACATAGAAAACTATATAAAAAATACCAATTTTGATTACTATATTTATTATTCAATGGAGTAGAACTATTTTATCTAAATACCAATTTTTAACAGTTTCATCTGCCAAAATATATAGTATTAGCTTTAGCATAATAATATATTGTTAGCGTAGCGCAAACAATTTTTCAAATAAAGTACACTGTTCATTTTAACATCTAACCAAAAAAATTGTAAAATAATTTTATTGCCATCATCAACTGCATCATAAAAGAAACATCAAAGATAAAGTAATCCCTTTTACACATTTCTCATTTTCGCATCCTTTTACCGCCCTGGGAAATCGCGTTTTCAAAGGATTATATATTTTGTATTTCTGGAAAACTGCAAAATATTCGCGGAGATGACAGTGATGTAAGTATAGTTCGTATTTTTAAAATAAAACATTTAAATATATGTGAACAGGAATGAACAGACAGCAAGAAACAATTAGAACCGCAGCAGGTCTCCCATTTTTATGCGGCATCGCCAAAAAAATTCAAAATTTTTACTTATTTAAAAAAAAATTTCACAAAATAATATTTAAGAAATTTGAATCGTGTTCCGTGTCGCGCTTGCTAGTAGCTTTTTATTTATTAACTAACCTATTTTAACAATAATTCATCCGCACTCTCGGCCGTCATACGGGAATTCTCGATCTCAAATCAGCTCTCATAATTCACTAACGTGTCACGTGGTGCATCTTGAAGAAATGTATCAAAACGCACACACGAGGAATGTAAAAATGAGATAAAGAAACTAAAACAAAAGTTATAAATAAAAAGAATACCCTGTATAAATTATTGGGTGAGTACGCGGCGGTGTGCGTTTCATATTACTGAAATATGTTTGGCAGATCACAGCTTGGTGGTAGAGATTTGATTTTAAGAGAATATTACAAAATTATTGTTTAATACAGAGAGAGAGCCATAATTTGAAGACGCTTCAATCTATCGGATTGAAAGTTGGCGTTGTGATGTTGTTATGAGTAAGGAAAGATAAGTTATAGATTTTTTTAAAAGTGTAGTTGGCGCTAGTTACATGCACGGAGTTTATGATTTTTTTTCTTACCTTTTATTAAGTATTTTTAATCCAGGATTCTCAAAGAAGGGCAATTTCTCATCTAAAAAGGTATATATACTTGCTCGATCTTAAATCTAACCGATTTCGTGATATTTCCATTTTTACTTTGATGCATTGCGATGATTAAATGTACACCATTTTAGTTTAGAATTTACCTTTCTTTGCGAATCTTGGATTGAAATCCTTTAATAACAGCTAAAAAAAATTATAGATTTATTAAACCCAGTGTATGTAACCAGCGCCCTCAGGTGAAACTTTTATGGCTTATTTTCGAAAATAAACTTTCACTTTCAACACCCAGTATTTCTAGACTGAGAAACATTTCGAAAAAACTTATATGACTTGATCGGTCTAGTTTGATGTTTGGTATCTCCACTTGCTCTATGGCCCATAAGTTATGGGATGCCCTGTATATCGGGTTTCGCGAAGGTTTACTGCCTAAAGCTGCAAACACACTATTATCACGTCACGTGAGATCACATGCTATCACGCAATGTCACGGCATACCCGAAATATCTGCAAGGCGGTTTATACGTGCTTATAAATAGGTTTAGAAGTACACTATTATAGTCACCTCATGCAGCTCACGGAAAGTCATACTTAACAGCACAATTTTATTTCTGCAAATTACATATTCGGCACGCGTTTAAGGCTAGAAGGTAACAAGATTCAATTGCGATCTTGACAAAGACAAAATATGTAATAAAAATGATCTGCAGTGTACGTAGTCTGTTTCTAAACCGTGACAGCATGTGCCATTTTGCCGATATGACAACACGTGAATTCACGTGACGTGATAATAATGTGTTTGCGGCTTAACGCTCATACAAAATGTAGTCCTTCCCAGCCATGTAGTTTTGGAGAATCCGAGCGAATCGACAGTGTTTGTGAAACCGACCAGAAAACATGATTTTCCGTCCTATAGAGCGACCCAATAAGTTAAGTTGAATTCTCTGTAGATAACCATTACATCGCACCCACACAATAAATCCTTCAATCAGTGTTGCCAGGTGAAAAAAATTAAAATCCCCAGATTCAATAAAAAATACCCAGATCCTCATTAAATACATTTTTTTTTATAAAAAAGGAGGGGTACTATAGAAAATGTTTATGATCAGTATTATTTAAATTAACTATACATTATAAATTCCCTCAATACATGTGCTACTGTGGTAGGTAATGTAAAATTAAAATTAATGAATTTGGACATCTACTGAAAAGCATACAATCGCATACATGTTTCGAAAACAAAATATTTTGAGGTGGCGCTACAAAATATTAAAAATTATTTATTGAAATTTTGTTCGGGTTTGTTCACTTTAACGAGCGTTGAGCTACAAATATAATTAGAGCATTTTTAATGTTAAGAAATGGAAAAAATCCATAGAATATGTGTTTAAGAAGTTTTCCCCAAATCCCCAGCATTGTAAACAAAACTTGTCAGATCTGGTAACGTTGTCTTCAATACCAAAAGGAAACAATCATCGTCCACCGCCTTATCTGTAATATTAAATCTTCGCTGGGACATTCATAACTTCCCTTAACAAAAATGCGAGTTAATATAGTTATAAATTTGACTTTGCAGGTAGAACAAACCTGAAAATTATTTAATGTCATCAATCCCAATAATTTAAATTAAAAACGGTCGCCGGTGACATGCGTATAATATGGTAACACTGTGCCATGTATCATATTGGAGATAACGAACTTGTAGACACGCTAATCGATTCCTAAAATACCAAAATTTTCGGTTCGCTAGCAAGAGAACTGTATTCTCTTGAATATATATGTCGAAAATGATTTCCGTCGTACCTAATATGTTGCACAAAATTGAATTTTTCATTATATTTAGTTTTTTGCTACGATATGTCAAATTAACAAAAATTGACAAAAGTAACAGCTAAACTTGTAAGTTTACATGGCTGGGAGCCACTGAAAATTATGAATATATCTTATGTACAAATTAGATCAATCTAATTTAAAAATTGCATATACAGGGTGTTATGTAAATGCTTTATTATATTTAAATGGGTGGGTCATTGGGCGTTCTACTAGAGCATGTGTTCTCTTGACAAGTGTTTCCATCGTTAAGAGAATATCGAGACATATGGAAATCGATGTTACCAAACAACTGCGGAAGTATTCCGTTTTGTCAGCGAATGTATGATGTTTGCCCAACATAATATCAAATATTCAAATTTCATGTTAATTTAAATTAAATAAGTACTTACCAAGCTAGTTGCATCTACTTGTCTTAGACCAAACAAAGTAGCAAACTACCCTGGCCACAGCAGAACATTTAGGCTGAAACACAAAATACCTAAATTACTTAGTTATCTGAAAATATCATTATTAGAACTAGCAAAATCGACATATTACACAAAACACTTAATTTTAAAACACCCAATATTATATCTATTATAGTATGGGTTTTGCGAACACGTGGTTCGGCCTGTATCAATGTCAGCTCCGTTAGATTTACTATAATCTCTCACCTGTTCAACCACCTGTAATTGCACCCAGTTCTGCGAATGGAAAACACTATTAAATGACTTTAGCCAGAATTTCGTCTTTTAAATTGAAGATGGCGCCCGTAAAGTGAAGACATCGGGTCATTATGTTACGTATTCCGCCAAGTTTGTGTAAACTTTGGAGATTAATTAGTAAATGATTTATAGTTAACTTTTATTGGACTGAATTCCAGGTAGAACCATATATAACATTTCAGAAACAACTTTAAAAGGTTAATGACTTAAATACGTGACAACTAGACTAGGTAGACAACTGTCAAAACTGTTTATGTTTACAAAACAAAATCTGCCTTTCTATTCCTTGTTAATACCTAATTTCATAACAGAGTGCAAATGAATGAACTTATTTTTTTATACCGAAACTGTACGTCAAACGACAAAAACAAGAGAGGACATTTGCTCAGCAAGAAATGAGAATTTCAAAAATAAGTTTTAAAAAAAAAGAAGTGGCGTACCATTATTTTCTTCAAAAATACCGAGGGAAATCCCGCACGAACGCCACTGGTCGGAATAAAAAAAACATGTTATAAAATGCCTCTTGATTAATAGAAAGTGTGTACCAAATTTCACAAAAATATCTAGAGCAGTATCTATCACAAATATTAATAAAAAAGGAGATTTTTTTGAAAATCTTGTATCTCAAAAGTAAAATAGAAAAAAATAGTATAAAGTACATGTTTTATAAAGCCATTATAGCACTTGTTCCCTTAGAAACATGAAGGCGTGCTAAAATTTGATGCTTTATAAAATTTGTCCTTTAATATAATATGCAGATACAATTTGAATGACTTAACAGCTTAAAGGTACCTTACTAGTTCTGATACTTGATGTGCTACCACCATAAACAAACTTAAAGTCGCATATACCGTTAGAATCTATAAAACACCCCAAGATACCTAATATCACAAAGTATATTTCCAGATACATATCTAGAATTACAACGGCAGAAGAAAGGGCCTTAGCTTGGAATAGATGGCCCATATTTCGGCATAAATCAATTGATATGGTGGCGACCAGATTCACAATAGGGGCAACAAGCTGTCAAATAAATTTTTAATTTGTGACGTATATCTTGGGTTGTTGCTGCGGTTAAGAAAAAATATATTAGGGGTGGTTCACAATAAACCCGTTAAAAAGTTTTCATTCTATTTTCGTTCCATTATTAGTACGAGAGAGCGAAATAAAAATAATAGAACTCTGTAAATTCTGGTGTCTAAACAGGGAACAAGTGCTAAGTTGTTATTTATGCTAGAAGGAGGTGAGCTAGAAAATAGTTAGTTATCCCTAACAATTAATCCAGATTAAGCATTAAATCGAGAAAACTGCCAAAAATCTACATTTTTAAATGGAAGCGCGTCCAAAATTTAGAATTATTTTCAATTCAGAAAAATTTGTAGTCTTCGAAATATTGCCAATTTAATATTGGTATATTGCTTATTGAAAAACAGTTGTTCCTATTACTTTATCACATCCGGCATAAATAATACACAAGTTTAAATAATCTTCGTTTATACAGGGTGTCCCATAACTAATGGTACACAGGAAAACTGCAGATTCCTTGGGTAAAAATACTGCGATTTGACCATACTTAGTTTAGTTCAATAGCTGGTAATAACCGAGATACAGGGTGTAAAAAAAAAAATTTAATTTTCAATTTTCCTAAATAACTTATTTCTGAATCAATATTTTTGCACAAAATTTTGTGACTAGGGTTTTTTGGGGAAAGAAATTTGAATTTGTTAATAATTTTGATGTAGATTATAGGGGGCGCTCTCTGCGGTACTCTGGATACATAAAAATAAATGTAACTTATTTGTGCCTTAGTATAATTATATTTTTATTAAAAATATCAGTTTTTCCATCATTTTTAAGCAATAAAGGTATACTTTGTAAATATCGCTCCGGCTAACCGTTTTCGAGATATTTTCAATTACAATTTCTAATGCGCCCGTTTAAATTTTGATTTGTAAATGTAAAATTGGTCACAGTAGGCTTTGGTAAAAACAAATACAATGAAGGCACTTTGAAACCTCATTTCTGTCAAAGTTTATTTTCATTTGTCAGCATTGTGGGTATTTTTTAAGGTGTTTTTGAAGCTATCAAAAATTAACTTGTTTTCTAACGGAGAAATGCGAGACATGGTATGTCTATACGCACAAGAAAATTTTAACGGACGCGGGGCGGTATTTGGAAATGTATAGAAATAGAAGGCAGCCAGATTTTAAAATTTTTAGAAGCCTATACGACAGACTGGGAGAAACAGGATCCTCCACTATTACGTTTTGGATGCAAGGATATATATATATTTCATATATAGGTCGAGACAGTTCCCGATAGGACACCCTGTATTTTTATTTTTCTATTATCCAGTAGTCAATGTAAATCGTTTAATTTCACCGTCATCAGTCGTCGCCGGTTCAGCCAAAAATCTGCATATCACGCCCGCTAGTTGCGATTAGAATGTAAACAAATGGTTTGATTACATTATATTCGGACTTGCAGTTTAATTACGATCACTAGAGCGGGGACAGATTGTAGGTCAAGTGCAAATTAATCACCACATATCAGTTGTTCCGTATTTTTGTTTTTTTTTTCAAAAAAAAACTGAAGATAAGCCCATTTCGTAAACACCTGTATATATTATGAGGTCGGTGTAGAAGAGGCCTTAGCCAATCAGCAGATAGAAATCAAAAACACCTGTAAGGAATCCAGTAGAATTTGGTAGTCGTTTGTCCCCGTTTGATTTACGTAATAGGTATCAGATAAAAAAATCTCATCTCCTCGTGGTTCCACGAAAAGTCATGAATTTTGTTTTCTCTGTTTCGAGAACCCATAAAGAGAATATTGATTGGACGAAAGAAGATATTTTAAATGGCTTATGAGACGAGATAGATATCTATAAATTTATGGTGGTTCATATTAAATATATTACTTATTTGATTAAAAATTTTATGTGGTCGTATATTTTTTGGGTTTAGTATAATAATAGATCTCCATAGCGTCTCTTTTGTCAAACTCACAAGTAAATAATTGTTTTGTCAGCTCACAAAGGGATTATAGGGAACCTATATTTTCCAGAAATCATCGATATCACCCGGAAAATATTCAAATACCTGAATTTTTAACTCGCGTAAATTTGTTAACGTATCAGAGTCAAGCAAGTGCAAGCGTGACAAGTAATTACAAGTTCTAACTGGTAAAAGCATATGAGAAAAAAGCCCTGGTCGGTATTTGTGGCAAGTGTGTTCTGTGTTACATTAGTAATGTTAATTAACGTTAAAATGTACAGGGTGTCCTAATAATGCATCAGGATACTTGTAGCGGTGATTCCTCATGTTAATATAAAGGCAGTAAGACATATAGAAAAAACTCGGCAACTCAATAAGTACTTTACATTTGAAAATATGATTTTACTGCTAACAAATATTTGAATTCCAGATTTATGTCTAAACGATGTGGTTTACCGACTCAAATTAAGGTAGTTTTTTTTATTAAGTATTATTTTGTGCGACACTATAGTTATTCAAATAGTACTAGACAAAACCTTACTTTGTTTGCAAAATGATATACTATTTTTTTATTGCAAAATAAAAATACTAATTTATTTCCTTCATATTATTAAATAATAATCGAGTGGTGAAGGGCCTTGGATTGTAGGGGTCTAGGTCCCCTATACCCGCGAACAAACCCGAACAAACCCTATTGTTTGTATGTCAGAAGAGAATATTGAGGACTTTGGTGGGTGTGTCCGGACTTACTCGAGCAGAGGGCTCTTTAAGAAATACAAGATTTTAACTGTAATTTGTGTATACTTATTTGAACTATGTATATATATTTTTAAAAATAAATGTCGATTTGCCATTAACAGTGATGTTCATACCTATAGCACACGACAAGTCAGGTCATTTAGAGTTCCTTTTAACCGACTGAATGTTGGTAGAACATCACCAAACTCATTGGGGCCAGCAATCTTTAACAAGCTACCACCAAACCTGAAGGCTGTTGATAGTCTTATGTTGTTTAAAAAACGTTTAAAGCAATATTTGTTGTCTGAGGCTTTTTATTCAGTTAATGAATATCTCACAAGGGTGCAATAATGCCTCTACATTTTCTTATATTTACTTTTTTTTTAAACAATAACATAACTGTTATTTTAGTATTAGTTTGCTTTTTATAAATTTTGCATATTGTGTATTTGTATATAATACATTTCATATATACTCATGTATTTGACTTTGACGTTTTCCACACATTGTAAATTGTAATGTCTAAGGAAATAAAGCATAAATAAATAAATAAATAAATAAATACCTTTTTTATATACGTTATAAGACTCCTCAAACCTTTAGTTCTAATTGTATTGTTGTCTGACGCTTCACGTAATTGCTAGAAAAAATATATTAGCAAAACGCCAACGACGGTATATTAAACAAACACAAAACTTGCGACCCGCGTTTCACGCCACTGTAGGAACAAATTCCTGTTCGTTTTAACGGCGCTACGAAGAGCGGAATTACATAAGAAATAAAATTAAAGTAATGAAGTTTTTTTATTGGTGTAGGATGTCACATTTGATAAAACACATTTAATGATATATTTTATGAAACGTATAATGAATTATCTTGAATTTATTTTCATGAGTCAATTTTGATATTAGTAAAAAACAGACCACGACTACAGCGTTGTCATATATCTAAGAATGAATAGAGATTTATTTTATTCCTTTAAATATTGTGGAAAATATTCATTTTTACACATTCACGTTTGTCTAGGTGGATTTGAACACTATGCATTTCTTCCGATGTTCAGGAAGCGCTGGGTATACAATAACAGGCCAAGGCCCCCTATAACCAAATATATGCAATGCATGGTTGTACCTTTGTAGGTGTAGAGAAAAAGATCCCGGAGAGAACAAGTAGAAAGAGTTAAATTTTAGAGAGATTAAAATAAAATCTCTATAATTATATAAACCGTTGCATGATCGATTAAAAAAAAATTAGAGTCATATTGCGATTACACACATGCAAACCACGGAAGATTCCTGTGTGTGGTCAGTAGTAAATCACACGGCAGCGGCACCCTGTGTGTTTCACACAGTGAGAAAAGACAGAAATCGAAACGATAAATTCCGAATTCGAGATTAATATTATTGGTACATGGCATTGGGATTCCATATTACCTTTTTATTTTGCTGTCCCGTGATTTATTTTGAATTAATTTAAACTAGCTATCCGCCCCAGCTTCGTACGGTATTAGCAAGATTTTTGTATGCGTAGTACATAGACTCTTGACAGCATAGGAGCCAACAACAATAAAGAGCATATTATTTAAATAGCAGTAGCGGCTCGTGACCTATGATAGAAAGGGTTCACAAGTATGGTGAAATTATTTTTAAAATTTTATTTTTGTGTAAAGACCAAACAATTACTTTCTAGGCGTTTTAAATGTAGAAAGAAAAAAAAGTAATGTGTGTATAGCTGTCGGATGCAACCCTCGTAACAATATTTATACAGTCCACTACTAATCCTACTAAAGCCATCTACGAGATATCAAGAAAACCGAGTGATGTCCAATATTACTACCCCGTCATCTACGAGTTTTCAAGAAAACCGAATGATGTCTAATACCACTACGCCATCTACGGCTACGTCATTAGGCGCAACCAAGACGAGAACAATAGTTAACTGTTTTATGACGAGAACGAATCGAGCCACGAGACTGACAAGTTGGCATTCTTCATATTTTCAGTGTTTTTTAGTTTAAATCCTTAAATAAAATGGTTTAAAATCATATCGAGTATCATTTATCGAAATACACAACATTTATCGACCCTACACAATAGTGCTTAAACGTAAAGTCCATTCTTCGGTTCTTAATTGTAGAAAATTGATCAATAACAGCCTCATTAAGTTTGGAATACCCTCGATAAATTTTTTTTTATTTCATTTTTAAACTTTCTAATAAAGTCCCTAGATTTACCCTTTGTGGTCTGGGTTAAATTAATTTCGGGTTTAGGTCTTCCCGTATTCTTCACTTCAATTTTTAGCTCCGAACTCAAATAGCTAAAGTTATTTCTTAAATAGTCCACCGTCAACTATTCATTTAACAATAACAATACACGCTCGAAGTTCTAACTAGATACACGAACAGACAACACAAAAACTGTGCGCCTTTTCCATGTTAAATCGACATAGCCCCGCTATCCCCTGCTGCCACCCGCCACCTGTTACTACAGAGAAACTGCACTACTTAATCGCACGTGCGAGCAAGTCTCGTCATAATCGTCATTTACCTCGACCGAGGCACGGTTGCCGGATCTATACAGTTTGGTTTGACGGGATGATAAAATATTAGGGAGGGTAGGACTTTTTTTAGTTTGACGGTACGATCAAATATTAGGGAGGGTCGGACTTTATACGATAAATAATATTCAATGAATATAAATTAATATTTTTTATTCGTTTTGTTTTGAGGGTGCACGTGCGCATGTGCTCCTGTGGAAGAACCGCCACTGTTGAATAGTAATGTTATTTCCCAACAGTTCTATCTAAAACTATTAAAAAAACTAAGAACAAAAATGGTTTGGTGAAAAGCAAAGGAATATTTTTAAAGCAATATATTTTTATCTTATTGACTAGGAATTAAAAAAATCACTTATATGTCATGGCCATTAAGAATTCTCAAAAAAATTCTGAAAACACGATCGTTTAGACTCGACATCATTAATTAGTTGTCGATCGAATCGAGATAACGCGGAGATGCCGATGTTCGATTGTTTTATCACGGCAAACTGCGATAATCATTAGTTCTCGGACGAAAGAACATCGAAGGGTCGGCGATGGTCAACTGTTTTAGTGTTTTTACGGCCACCTTCGATTTGGTGACGTTATGTTTAGTTGTTTCAGTGCTAATGGTTTAGCTTGTATAGTTTGTGGACTTTTTAGGAACATTAATTACATTTAATTTCATTTATTATACGCAAAGAAAAACTTAAATTTACTATAAAAATACTAAAATAGTTTTTTAAGAACTGCTATTAAGTATAGCAAAATTTTTTTTTTGTAAATTTTTAACAAAAATTACAAAAATTTTTAATAAACCATTTATATGAAAAGTTTCTGTAAAATTTATAAAATCGTTTGTTAAATTTACTAAAATCTTTTGTAAATTTTTTTAGGCATGCATGGTATATGGTATGAACAAACCCAAGCGGTCACCCATCCAATACTAATCGTGCCCAACGTCACTCGACTCCATCGATCAATGTATGTTCCCTGTTAAGGTCTCGTCCTATTTATATAATTTAGTAATTACTTGATTTTACTAAATTTATCAGAAATCCTAATAATGTTTTTGTGGCAATTTTTTGAAAAAACTAAAATTTTGATAAATTACATAAAAAAAAATTAAGTTCCGGAAACGTGCATACATTTTTTTAACCCAATTAAATTCTTCGGCAACTTACCCCAAAACTTACCATGTACCTGAATTCGGCGACTCAAAGACATCAAAGCCGTGCCATTGAGCGCCAGTAATCTGCGTAATTCCGACGGCGAACGGCAATAATCGCGGTTAAATATTAATTTTTCGCATAGTTCGAAGCGAAAGACCGCTTTTGATCCCGATGAGGCTTTGTGGAAGGGCGCGGGATGGAATTCGCAACTTTAGAAACTCCGTCGAAACTGAACTCTATCGAAATTCAACTCCTTTGTCAGATATTTTTTCATTTTTGGGGTTTTCGTAGCAAAAGTGGAAAAGTATTTAAAGAAAACATTTTAAAAAGCATTCTAATCTATTAATTTATAATATTTCTTTCTAAACTACATTATATAAACTTTTAGTTAATTTTAAAAAAATCTTAAAAAATTTACATACATCCTTGCCTCTCGACAAAAATGAAACAAACACCTTTCACCTCGTTATGTAATATACTCAACTATCAACTATTCCACCTCTAACACGTCCCGATGGTAAAATAGCATCCACAGCCGGAGACAAAGCAAACTTACTTGCTGAACAATTTTATTCGCATTTCACTGTAGATTTCCAGGGAAGAACACCACCCGACATTCCTGCAGTTCAATCCGAAATCGTGTTCCGTCAGCGTCCCGTTAAACGAATCCTGAAAGGACTCGATGTCAAAAAGCTACTGGTCCAGACGAAATTCCTATTATAGTTCTCAAGAGATGCGCAGGTGAACTAACAACTAACAGTATTTTGTAGACTTTTCAATTTATCCAACAAAAAAGGAATATTTCCATCTTGCTGGAAGACGGCGCGAGTCCAGCCTATTCCATAGAAAGGTAAGAGAACCCTGTCTAACAACTATCGACCAGTCGCATTGCTTTCAGTTATATCAAAAGTAATGGAGAAAGCTATTAACCAACATCTTCTAAAGTACCTGGAAGGCTTCAACATTATCAGCGATCATCAATATGGTTTTCGGAGGTCCAGATCAACTGGAGATGTTCTAGCCTATGTCACCCATATTTGGAACAACGCAATCGAACATCATGGGGAGTCTCGGGCTCTTGCACTGGATATTTATAAAGCTTTTGATCGTGTTTGGCATGAGGGGCATCTAAGTAAACTGCGATCCTATGGCATGCCCAGTCGATTCTGTGCACGGTTGTCTAGCTTTCGTAAGGACCGCTCTCTGCAAGTGGCGATTGACGGATTTCTCTCAGACACCTTCACCATCAATGCCGGTGTTCCTCAAGGGTCCATATTGTCTCCCACTCTCTTTTAACTCTACATTAACGACCTTCTAGTGGAAACTAAAAATCCGATATTTAGTTTTGCTGACGATAGCACACTTATCTCATCTTTCTCTTTGAATGCGCAAACATCGGCTGCCAACGCATATCTTCGCAGACAGCATGAAGTATCACGCCTCAACAAAGACCTCGAAGAAATTTTGGCTTGGGGTGACAGTAACCAAGTCGAATTTAACGCTAAGAAAATCCAGGCAGCAGTTTTCTCTAAAAAGGTTAACATTACAGAACCGGAAATCGTCATTTCCGGACACGCAATCCCACTGGCTTCATCTATTAATTTGCAGTCAATCTGGGAGGAAATATGTCGTGCCATAACCACGTTGTGGCAATCGCCAAGATAGCTTCTCAGAAGCTTGGGGTACTCTTCCGAACCAGAAAGTTGTACACACCTCAACAACTTTTGACACTATACAAAGCCCAGATTCGACCATCACTAGAGTACTGCTCTCATGTCTGGAGCTTTGCACCCAAACATACTCTTCGGCTACCATCGAAAGGAGGGCTATTCGTCTGATCGGAGACCACGAGCTGACGAAGAACCTCAACAGCCTAGAACATCGAAGACAGGTTGGGGATTTGACTCTCTTTTACAGATATTTTCATGGAAGGTGCTCGGCTGACCTTGCCCTCTTAATTCCGCCCAGAGCGACGAATAGCAGAAATACACGACGAACCACTGCCGCCCATCCATATGTGGTTAAGCTTAGTACTCCTCGAACTTCATTATTTAAGAATTCTTTCATCTGGAGGACTTCATCCTTGTGGAACGACCTTCCTGAGGTCGTTTTTCCCAACGAATATAACCTCCAACGATTCAATACCAACGTGAATCGCTTTTTGTGCACACGCACCACTCCCAGAGTGTCCTAAAGGATTTTTCCTACAGTGCTTGTGTTGGATCATGAAAAAAAAAATACTATTTTCTGCTGCAAAAGGTAAGAAAATCTAATTTTTTCATATTTCATCTACTTAAAATCAACAGAGTTACCTTTTAATCATAATTTTTGGATGATTTTCTAATGTTTCTGTTTTTGCAGTTACAATTTTGACAATGTCATAAGTACTCTCTTATTAAAATTCCGCTGAAGATGAAGGTTTATGCTACTTTGAGATGGACTTAAAACAAATCGATTTCAAATTATTTTGATTGACGTGCACGATGACGTACGTATACCGTGTATTAATCTAAATGGACTGTATACTATACTAAAATATTTTTTTTCATTGTGAAGCTTATGGAGCCCAATCACAAAATTAATCAGTAGAAGTTATAAGTAGGAAATATGTATGCGCTGGATAAGGATTATAATACACAAATCCGGTGTCACGAACGATTAATAACCGAACCGAATGTTTGTCGTTCGGATATTTCGAATCCGAAAGACCCAATTTGTCATTCGATAGATTAATTCGGCTGTCACCGCGGAATTCCGTCATTAATTCGCCTCAGGATCGATTTATTTTGATTATGGTCAACGGCCACCCACTGAGAATGTGTCTTATTGATAGATAATCTAGGCAAGCTGTATTGGCAATCATTTGATACGAAAACAAACGAAGAGCGTACACGGGAAAAACAATTTTTGGCCGAATTGAGATAGCAGCACCACCTACTGGCAAATCTAGGTACTTTTCGAGCCACATATGTATTCAGGGGAAAAGCACGGCTAAGTACTGTAATAACCCGAGCCGCTGTCGTCGCGAAAAGAACAGGCAACCCGCCCGATTTCCACAATCAGCTGTTTAAAGAAGCCGGCCGATTTGCACACGAGTTATCGGTTTCCTACTGTTTTTACCAAGTTTCAAGCAGATTTGTGTGTTAAATTGTGTGTTAATACTTAAACCAGAGTTTAAATTATTAAGTTATTTGTTCTTTTCGCGACGGCAGTGCCCCAGCCCAGCAGTTCAATATCGATCGACGGAACCAACGTGTTATTTATTTTTAAAATTTTTAGATGTTAAATACATTATTTCCCAGACCACTCAGACAATAAGGGCGTATTTTTGTCTACACAGTAGCACTTTAAAATACCAAGTCAGATTGAATGGTACTTAGATGTGTTCATGAGACGCGATTTTGTGAGATTATTGTGCCGGTTTGTTTTTGTTCGGGTTACCTAGGTACTTGGTGTTTTTTTTTTAAAATTAAGTTGGTTTTAAATAAGTTTGAAAAGCTAAATAAAATTGCATTTTTTTTTCTAAAGGGTTAGTGGCATTTATAAACTTTTAAGTTGTCCAGATCTGACGGGTGTCGTTCGAATTGAACAAATGAGAACATACCTGATCATTTATAAACTCCGCGGCGGTTGGTTCGAGTCAGTTCAGGTTTATAAATCAGAGATTGTTTCCCAGCGAACTGAACTGAACGTAAAAGTTTATAATAATGTACCCTGAAAAATAAGCAACTTGCAATCTGTCAAACGGTTATTGACTTTCTAAAGAGTTTACCCTGAAGATATGACAACACTGTTCAGGATTCAGTGACTTTTTCGCCATATGTTGCTTTGTTTACCTTCCTGACAGGGGCACCACACGGCCATTTTTGGTTTGACATAAGGTGATGTACAGGGCCATATTAAATTAAAGCGCCATTTTTGGATATTTTTCCTCAATTTATTTTCATCTCAAGAATTGCCGGTTTAAATACATATAATACGTCATTTCCATAACACCCTGTATAAAGTAATACGTATAATAATATATTGAATTAAAAATAAAAATAGTACTTTATTGAATAAAACTTTAGAAATAGAGCATAAACTGGAAGATATTTGTTCTTTTTTTATCTTTAGGTTATGTTGTTTTATAGTTGTGACTAGAAATTAGTTGACGGACACCGTCAGCATGTTATATATTTCCGCGTATAGGTATTTCGGATAAATATCTAGTAAAAATGATCTATTTGCAAGGTTAAAGGTTAGTATTTTAAAAGTTTTCAATAAAAAATTTTTGTCGAATCCAAAATGCCTAGAATACTAATTTTAACGAAATGGAAGTAAGCCTAAAATTCGAACCCTACTTGCTGCCAACATAAAAAAAATAAAATTTCAGTTCCATAAAGTGGCAGGTTATTCAATTTTTTTACATTTCATAATGTAGCCATTATGAAACCCAAATAGAAAAAATATTTGTTTTATATAAATACGCAGATATTTTACTGTTTGTTGGTACCCGAACAAAAACTGATGAAAAACAGACTTAAGTTAATATTTGCAATTGCGTGATCAACTGCGCTTCAAATTGCAATAGTTCTCCACATAATATTTGATACAAAAATCAAAATCCCAGGAATCCATTGGCTCTCATTTATACCTTTCATTCTTTTGAAAGTTTGTTTATCGTTTAAACCTGGTAATTTTTAAAATAAAAATTACTTACAGTAGTCGGCACCATAATATATTTAAAAATATTTAAACTACTGGACTTATAAATAAATTATTTTCGATATACATTAGTTGTAAAATTTACAATATATTTGAGTAATTACTTGATTTTACTAAATTGATTAGAAATCCTATGGTTTTTGTAAATTACGTTTACAATATTATTTTGGTACGATTACAAATAAAAAATTTAATTTTTTACCATTAAATCTTTACTATAATAATTTTACTATAGTCTATTTTCCCTTTCAACCCTTAAAAAAAATCAGCAAATACCTTTGAACACTTCGGGGAAGACATATTATAAGAGAAGAGAACTTATTTGGCGAAGAAGGCTCGCCCCCGTTTGTTCCCTTATAGATACGCTACTGTGGGTACGCACTGCATGTAAATTTTAACGTTCAGTTCAATAAATTTTCTTTTTACCAACAATACAAAGCGGCGCATCAAACTTGTCTGCATATTAAAAACGAACCCTTCTCGCTCAATGAAAGGCCATTTTTTCAACCCTTCAGCAATGTCTTATAGGCCATACAAAAGATATTGAAAGAACTGGATTTAAATATTTAAAACGGTCACTCATCGGTTATACCCGAAATCATACACAATAAGAACCATTATACATTTAGAGCCTTTTTATTTTATTATAAGAACAGGTCTTACAGATACGCAGATAATCAAAACAATAATCTATAACGGTCAGGCAATGTTTGGTGTTTCTTTACTGTACATATTAGATTTTAATTTTTTTCTAAGATCGTTACAAAAACTACGAGTATATTTTTTACGCAAAGGCATTTAATTAAGCGTAGAAAAAAGCGGCGTAACGTGTAATTTTTTACTTCTCTCTGAATGCTTATAATGTCATGAAAACAGCATCCGCGTCGTTCGTTGCCTGGGCGCCGCATTGTTATTGTTACCTTACAAATGTGAATAATATTAGAAAACATCAAAACTGCTCGAGTTATGAATTCAAGCGAAAATCGTCGCTTGTTACTTATGGGGAAACCACAACTGCCCTAAAGTGCATCTGCCCTACCTCTCGGACGTCACTTCGTGTTGAATCGGGAATCTTCGTTCCTGCAATTGCCCTACCCACCCTTACGACGCGGAGGGAGCGGAAGTCGACAACCAAGGATGGAATATGCATACTTCCTTTGTTGTTTCGTGTTTGTTCGTGTTTCGTTATGGAAATATAGTGTGTAAGTTTCGGGTTCGAATATGATTCGAAATTTGTTTTTTTCAATAGACATGTTGGCCAATGAGATCGTGAATGACGGAAATAATAAATACTTGTTATAGTTCTCTAATTTAGTTATATGTAGAGTAGCTGCCGACCGGTTTGCGCTCGAATTTTGTTTTTTCAAATTAAAATACAATAGGAAATCGTCTCCAAAAGGTGTATCGGGGCGGGTTTGCACTTGTTTCCCCAGGGCATCTATGACTATTATTACACATTAATAATCTTCTCATGTAAGAATACAATTTCGATAATGAAATAACTACAATTAATGGCGTAGGCAGGTAGGGTGCTGGAAATCCCAAAAATATTAGTTCTAATATGAAAATAAATATGACATAACCATTCAATCGTTCGGTGCTAAGAGCAACATTTTAAGTCTCTATCCAAAAATAATTTACAGCATGTCAGTAAAAATGCATGTAAACAGGGGGAAAAGGCGTTCCCAACGGATTAGGTCATACGAGCTTAACCGAACATCACCCGAATACACTTGATTAGTAGGGCAGATGAACATTAGGGTAGTTAAACAGTAGGACAGATGAAGCCGTCTCGTTACTTATTACCTTTCATTCGATACCCGAATGTGTTGCTTGGTAGTGTGATCGCTCGAGGTAAAAAACTGCTCGTATATTCGAGCTCGATAGAAAATACTACTCTAGTTATAATTTGAAGTGAAATATCGAATCGTTTCCTTTCACTTGATGCGGGATCTTCCCGCTCCACCCGAAATGTGCCGATTGGAGACATTCGGATTTAATGATATAATAGGATATAATTTTTAAACTGTTATTTCTTAATAAAAACTCTAGGCTAAACTTCTTAAAACTTACAAAAACAACCCCTGGTGTTTTATCAACGCATTCTTCTTAGTCATAAAAATTTCAAGTGATTAATCGCTCGAGTATCAAGTAGATACTCGATTATTAAAATCATCGGTCTTTCCTAACACTACTTGTACCCCATAGAGATATACAAAAAAAAAATTTAATTGGCCGAGAGGCCAAATACATTCGAAATATGACTTCTTCTAACACCCTGTACACAACATGTCATAAACGCTTTACCGACCTGTTTTAATTGCTTCGGAATATACGGGTGCCGTCCAATAAAAAATCAATTAACAAATGCACGTCGAACAAACGAACATTCCATCAAACTATATGTATAGAGTGACGATTGGTAATTGTCAGCAATTGGTATTGATGACTTTTCTATTGGGTTATGCGGACGCCAGGGGATTATTGATGATTTGACAGTTGACAGACTGGCGGAAGATTGATTAGTTTGGGTAGTTTTAAATTAAAGAATTATTTGATCTAAGTTAAGGACACAAAACACATCACGATATTGTGAAGCAAGTTATTTTCGGCTGAAACTTGTAAAAATAATTTACACCTCATCCCTTTGCCTAGATTATTAGCTTCTGGGTGGAAATGGGGAGCAATAGGCCCCTCAGAGACCTATAAACCGGCGAGCCCGAATCTTCCCAGTCCTACTCTGTACTCATATGTGTGTGTAAAACTGCTGAACCAAAAAGGCCTCATTTGAATGTAATTCTTTCTTCCGTTTGAAGAAGCGTAAAGGAAGCGAGTCGGATTAGTTTTGTTTTGATTTTATCATTTTCAGAAAATGAATTCGGCGACGGGGGGCATCTCGCGCCCGTGGGAAGCCATTGGAAAATTGCCGATAATTTACGGTATGCCTGTGATTCTCGCTTAATTGTTTATCTTTCTGTATAAATTTAATGCAAACGTAGGAGGAAGCTTCACTTGAACAAATAAAACGTACTGAAAGCGGTTCAGGAGCAAAACTGCAGGACTATAATCGCCAAAACACGAAATAGCAGCAAGGTATATTGGGAAAATTAGCTGGTGCTATTTGATGCTGCTGATAGATATTTCTTAGTTTGCTATCTTGTATCGAAATCTCTTCCTTAGAAAGAATAATATATTAAATAAAGTACAAGTTATATAAATAAAGAATCATCTTTTAGCATGCGTCCATGTTATAGGAAAGGGGACAAGTGCTATAATACATAGCTTTATTTTATAAATTTTTATGTTAGTAATAGGTAGATACCCCAATAATTAAATTACAGTGAAACCTCTCTTAGGCGGACACCTACGGGGCCGTCTAAATGTGTCCGCCTAATAGAGGTGTCCGCCCATGGGAAATTTGTTATTAGGCAATATGTAAATGCAAAATTATTACTATTTATATGTATGTACAAATAAACATAACATAACAAAAATACACTAGTTTTAGTTAGGATGGAGTACTAAAAAAATCTAATAACGTAGTTTGGTGTGTTTGCGTTTTATCCTTGCAATCTAGAAAATGTAATTCCAAGTCTGATAACAATTCCATTGCTGTAGAGTCACCTCTATTCTTTACATACTCTTGTAATTCCTTTACCATACTAATGGCTTGTGATAATTAGGGAACATTTGTTCGATTACTGCATTCAACTACTTCATCAGAGTCGTCAGATAGTGGATGTGGTTTCAGTTTGGACTACATAATTAGTAGGAATGGGGTCACTATCATCTCCTAATAGCACATTGCTCGCCC
Organism: Barypeithes pellucidus; assembly: GCA_963991005.1. Taxonomy (NCBI): domain Eukaryota; kingdom Metazoa; phylum Arthropoda; class Insecta; order Coleoptera; family Curculionidae; genus Barypeithes; species Barypeithes pellucidus. The sequence goes on along the minus strand of OZ022563.1, from coordinate 53,889,349 downwards.
ACATCATTGTTATCAAATTACAAACTTCCACAACATCAATATTCTGTTTCAGACTCAAAACGCAACATTTTTGTGCCATTACTTGCTTTTACTTACTTACTTGCTTGCCATTTACAGTACTTGCTGAACTATTTTCTGCGCATTCCACTGTAGATTTCCAGGGAAGAACACCACCCGACATTCCTGCAGTTCAATCCGAAATGACCGAAATCGTGTTTCGTCAGCGTCCCGTCAAACGAATTCTGAAAGGACTCGACGTCAAAAAAGCTTCTGGTCCAGACGAAATTCCTGTTATAGTTCTCAAGAGATGCGCCGATGAACTAACACCAGTATTTTGTAGACTTTTCAACTTATCCTACAAACAAGGAATATTTCCATCCAGCTGGAAGATGGCGCGAGTCCAGCCTATTCCAAAGAAAGGTAAGAGAACCCTGCCTAACAACTATCGACCAGTCGCATTGCTTTCAGTAATATCAAAAGTAATGGAGAAAGCTATTAACCAACATCTCCTAAAGTACCTGGAAGGCTTCAACATTATCAGCGATCATCAATATGGTTTTCGGAAGTCCAGATCAACTGGAGATCTTCTAGCCTATGTCACCCATATTTGGAACAACGCAATCGAACATCATGGGGAGTCTCGGGCTGTTGCACTGGATATTTCTAAAGCTTTTGATCGTGTTTGGCATGAGGGGCATCTAAGTAAACTGCGATCCTATGGTATGCCCAGTCGTTTCTGTGCATGGTTGTCTAGCTTTCTTAAGGACCGCTCTCTGCAAGTGGCGATTGACGGATTTCTCTCAGACACCTTCACCATTAATGCCGGTGTTCCTCAAGGGTCCATATTGTCTCCCACTCTCTTCTTACTCTACATTAACGACCTTCTAGAGAAAACGAAAAACCCGATAGTTAGTTTTGCTGATGATAGCACACTTTTATCATCGTTCTCTTTGAATGCACAAACATCGGCTGCCGACGCACATCTTCGCAGACAGCATGAAGTATCACGCCTCAACAAAGACCTGGAAGAAATTTGAGCTTGGGGTGACAGTAACCAAGTCGAATTTAACGCTAAAAAAACCCAGGCAACAGTTTTCTCTAAAAAGGTTAACATTACAGAACCGGATATAGTCATGGACGGACACGCAATCCCACTGGCTTCATCTATTAGTTTGCTGGGCGTCAATCTGGGAGGAAATATGTCTTGGCATAGCCACGTTGTGGCAATCGCCAAGATAGCTTCTCAGAAACTTGGTGTACTCTTCCGAACCAGAAAGTTGTACACACCTCAACAACTTTTGACACTGTACAAGGCCCAGATTCGACCATCACTGGAGTACTGCTCTCATGTCTGGAGCTCTGCGCCCAAACATACTCTTCGGTTACTAGATTCCATCGAAAGGAGGGCCATTCGTCTGATTGGAGACCACGAGCTGACGAAAAACCTCGACAGCCTAGAACATCGAAGGCAAGTTGGTGATTTGACTCTCTTTTACAGATATTTCCATGGAAAGTCCTCGGCTGACCTTGCCCTCTTAATTCCGCCCAGAGCGGCGAATATCAGAAATACACGACAAACCACTGCCGCCCATCCATATGTGGTTAAGCTTAGTACTCCTCGAACTTCATTATTTAAGAACTCTTTCATCTGGAGGACTTCATCCTTGTGGAACGATCTTCCCGAGATCGTTTTTCCTAACGAATATAAACTCCAACGATTCAAGTCCAACGTGAATCGCTTTTTGCGCACACGCACCACTCCCAGAGTGCCCTAAAGGATTTTTCCTATAGTGCTTGTGTTTGACCGTAAAAAAAAAAAAAAATTGTTTACGATTTTAACCTTACAACTCACAAATAAACGGCGGACTGCTGTCGGGGAATCATATATACTTTCATTCTGCAAAGTCCTTTCGCGCTGCCACGCATACGCGATTGGTTGCCGGTCTGTCTTCAGAGAGTTTTTGCACCGTATTTATTCCTCCCAAATACTTTTTGTCCGTTTAAGGAGGGTTTTCGCACTCTTTGTATAAAAACAGCCCGTCCGCGTCCGCCCTAAGGAGAGTCCGCCCAAGAGAGGTTGATTTTAATGGAATTTCATATACCTAGTTTCGGACTTTGAAAAAATGTCCGCTTAACATAGAGATGTCCGCTTAGTAGACGTGTCCGTTATGAGAGGTTCCACTGTATTTTAACTTAACTTAAAATGTAGGTTAAAGCTTTGCTAAATTTTAATAACAGTTCTTAATAAAAGTAATTCCAGTCTCATATGGAACCATAAATTATGGTTAGTTTTTATAGTAAATTTAAGGTTTTTCTTTCCTTGTAGGTATACAAGAATAATTTACTTAAAAAAATAATATCTTGTATTTTTTATTGTTTTTTTTGTTGTAATTTCCTGCGCAAAATTATATTATGTATACAAAAAAATAAATAAAAGAGGTTTGTGATGTTTTTTAATAAAAAAATAATCATAAATAGTATTCTATATGATACCTGCAATGAGTATAGTCCGATAATGATTGGTACCATCAGCCCATCGGCGTAATTTCCTTTCGGTTGATGATGATGGCGTTCTGATTGATACCCGGGAGGGGCTACAGAGGCGATTAAAATTATTTTTTCGAAATTGACTAATTCGAAGAACGCCTGATGGCTGCGAGTGATCCGCCGAGAAGAAATGCCTTTTAATGACATTATATTGATGACCCGTGGGAACGTGTTGTGAAATAAGGAACGATCCTTCTAGTCGAAATACGCCCATAAGGTTTTACGATTTTTTTTTTAACTTTTGCGGTTTGGCCGTAAAGTCATTTTAATATTAGATCATGAGAATTTTTATATAGAATAAATTTCAATTTAGTACCATGCAGTTTTTTCCCCTCTACCTATCCCAATAATCCCCCCCCCCCCCCCTCCCATTTAGGATTTTAAGGGTAACATCCCCTTCCAGAGGATTTAACAACGAAGACTGGAAATGTTTTTTAAAAGCACAATAAGATTACTCGAAGCGAGATATTAAGGATTTTCAAATCGTAACCATGTTTATTATTATAGTACCACCCCCTAATTTCTAAGGCAAGAGCCGCCACTGGTCCTCCCCGTATTTAATAGTTCATGTCGCCAAGAATAGTTCAGCTCGAGGATTAATTTTGAAAACTTCTCATTAGGTCCACATCTCTTTCTGAGGTAATTTAGAAAACTGCCTTTAGCAGAAAAATGTATTTCATCAAGAGCGTACGTTTTCCTATTTTTACTCTAACTAATAAAAAAGATCATTCGTTAGAAGCCAAGATCAGTGGTGTATCATAAATGAAGAAAATTATAAAAAAATACCAGTTCAGTATATTACTTTGAGGGAAATTATACAGGGTGTTTCAAAAACAATACGTGCCATCGCTCAATGTGGTGATTCTCAACCCAAAAATAAGACAAATAGTTCCTATCAATATGGGCCGCAGATGCTTGGTTTCAAAAATACAGGGTGTTCAAATTTTTTCGGTGTTTTCAAGATATTTCCGAAATGGCTTTAGTAAAATTATGGATACGAAAAATACATACAATAGGACATTATTTTAGGCGTTCTAATAGTGTCTAGAAAAAATGACTTTTTCACATTTTGATGGAAATTTGTTAGAAATATAAAAGACTAAAAAACAATAGTTATTTGACGTCACAGGAAACCCATCAGGGCGGCATCGGGTTTGTTCGTTTATTTTGCGAGGCAGCGGCGTCGGTTTCTTTTTATCTATTCGCAAAAAATATTATATATATAGGTATAGTTGATATTTTATTCTCTGATCGAATTCCAATAGAAATAACAATACAAGTTACGGCCAGAGTGGCATCGGCTTCTTTACAGTCTAATTAATCTACGGGTCGGCGTCGGCTTCTTTATATCTGCTGCAACAAATACTATACAGTGTGTTTCTTAATAACCTGCTAATATTTAAGGAGGTTATTCTTGGATCCATTTTCAGAAAAAAATTCATATGAACATAAATGTATGTTCTAAACGTCTTCACTTTTGAGATTTTCATGTTTTCTTAATAATTTGTTAAGGTTAATAGACTAGGTAGACAAAATAAATGTCAAAACTGTATATGTTTACAAAACAAAAATCTGTTTCTTACCTACTAGATCCTTTCTAATCGTTGTTAATACCTAATTTCAAAACAGAGAGAGTGCAAAGAAATGAGTTTAATTTTTTTATACGAAAACTGTACGTCAAATGACAAAAATCACTGACGACATTTGTTCAGCAAGGAAGGAGGATTTCAAAAATAATTTCTAATTAAAAAAAAGAAGTGGCGTTCTTTTCTTCAAAAGTTTTTTTTTGGGAATCTTTAACACCCTGTATCTCAAGTTAAGACGTTTAGGACATATGTTCATATAAAGTTCTTTTTCTGAAAATGAACCCAAAAATAACGTCCTTAAATAGTAACATGTTATTAAGAAACACCCTGTATAATATTTGGAGGATTTTTAGTTCTATTCTAGTTCTAAATCTGGGAGGAAATATGTCTTGGCATAACCACGTTGTGGCAATCGCCAAGATAGCTTCTCAGAAACTTGGGGTACTCTTCCGAACCAAAAACAACACTATACACACACACAGCTCAGATTCGACCATCACTAAAGTACTGCTCCCATGTCTGGAGTTCTGCACCCAAACATACTCTTCGGCTACTGGATTCGATCGAAAAGAGAGCCATTCTGGTCGGAGAGCACAAGCTGACGAAAAACCTCGACAGCCTAGAACATCGAAGACAGGTTGGGGATTTGACTCCCTTTCACAGATATTTTCATGGAAAGTGCTCGGCTGACCTTGCCCTCTTAATTCCGCCCAGAGCGGCGAATATCAGAAATACACGACGAACCACTACCGCTCATCCATATGTGGTTGAGCTTAGTACTCCTCGAACTTCATTATTTAAGAATTCTTTCATCTGGAGGACTTCATCCTTATGGAACGACCTTCCCGAGGTCGTTTTTTTCAAACGAATATAACCTCGAACGATTCAAAACCTACGTGAATCGCTTTTTGCGTACACGCACCACTGCCAGAGTACCCTAAAGGATTTATTCTATAGTGCTTGTTTGATCATAAAAAAAATGGACTTCGATCAGGGATAAAAATCCAGCTATAGCACTATGGCCACTATGAGGACGCCTGAATACAAATTTATTATCTGGACGCGTAAACGATTTTTTATTCTGGTATATCCGTCATCGCCCGCCACTGTTTCCCAACAATTATACCACTGTCTCTTGCATTGACATGGCAATAATTGGGAAGCAACTTTTATATTCGGCGAATGTTTAATTTAAATTTAATTCCTGATGTTTCTCGGGGGCGGATTTTTCGAACAAACGGCGGAATTCGAAAGAAAATAATGCCGAGATGGACAGATTGTCTTGTTAGGGAAATCGAGTGATATTTTCCGATGTAATTCGGCAAGAAAATTAAGAAAAACAGGAAGAAAATAAGGGATATTAAATGATTTGCCTTCAGTACTGTATATAAGAATTTCGTTAGGAAGGAATTTAAGAAATACAGTGAAACCTCTCATAACGGACACCTCTGATAAGTGGACATCCTATTGAGTGGACATTTTTTCATAGTCCAGAACTAGGTATATGAAATTCCATGAACATCAACCTCTCTTGGGCGGACGCGGACAGGCTGTTTTCATATAAAGAGTGCGAAAACCCCCCTTTAAACGCACAAAACATTTTTTAAAATTATTTGGGAGACGAATAAGTATAGTGCAAAAACTCTCTGAGGACAGACCGACAACTATGCGAGGCAGAGCGAGAGGACTTCGCCGAATGAAAGTATGTGTGATTCCCCGACAGCAGTCGCGTTTTGAGTCTGAAAGAGAATATTGATGTTGTGGAAGTTTGTAATCACTATCTGACGACTCTGAGGAAGAAGTTGAATGCACTAATCAAACAAATGTCACCAATTATCAATAAGCCATTAGTATGGTAAAGGAATTATAAGAGTATGCAAAGAATAGAGGTGACTCTACAGCAATGGAATTGTTATCACACTTGGAATTACATTTTCTAGATTGCAAGGATAAAACGCAAACACGTCAAACTACGTTATTAGATTTTTTTACTACTACATCCTAACTAAAACTAGTGTATTTTTGTTATTTTATGTTTATTTGTACATATACATAGTAATAATGTTGCATTTACATATTACCTAATAACAAAGTTCCCATGGGCGGACTCCTCTGTTAGGCGGGCACATTTAGACGGTCCCGTAGGTGTCCGCCCAAGAGAGGTTTCACTGTACTAATAAATTGTGTTTTTATGCGTAGCGCAAACCTGCAAACATGTGAGATCATGACATAATAAAAGCAGCCAACTCTATAACGCTAAAAGCAAAATAACAAATGAGTATTGACGGTTATCTTGACAGCAAGACAAGAAGAATTGACAGTTCTACATGTCATATGATCGATAAGGACCACCCAGACGGGCATTATTCGTATTAATACTTAATATACTTCGGTAATAATATTGATATAATCTGCAGAATTATTTTTGAGTGGGCGACAGTTTCAAGTTTATAATATATTAGCCGGCTTAAGTGTGAGGCTAGTTTTTAAATTATGCAGTTATTAAATTTATACTAAATAGCATGCGTAATATATTAATTATATTAAATAGTGTCGAGCGGGTTCGTCAGTCAGTTAATCATCATCCGAGTAAAGAGTAGATAATCATTACCTCGAGGAGAATACTCAATCGATCTGACCTGACTGGTAAATTAACAGTATAGTTGTTGCAGAATTATACCGTTGACTCTTACTGCCATAAATAAACTACCTGATTAAACCCTATTGTATACGCCTCAACCTCTTCAAAGCTCAATAAATGGGATCAGGGCCGACTTGAAAATGTATACCACACCACATGATTTATTTTTATAATTTAAAATAAATAGATAGGTATTTTTAGTTTTATGTACCTATAATAAATGTAAAATAATGATAACAATTAATGATAATTGAAAATAATATAATTTAAAAGTATAACTATTAGGATAACAAATACAATAAAAATTAAGTAAACTCTAAGAAACTATTGATAATCTATTCAAAATGTAACTCTGTATCACTATCACTATCTTCATCTAAGCCTAAACTTATAGTTAAGGGTTGAACATTTGTAATCATACAATTGTAAGAATTTTCCACCTTAAGTACATGCTGTACACAGTTTTTCCAGCTGTCGGCAGAAATTTTTCTTACTTCGTTTTTAATTAATTATACTACAGATGCATTTAATGTAGGAGAAATATTATTTTCGTCAATGCTTCTAAATGTGCCAGAAATCACTCCGATTTTTTCTAGGATTAACAGGTTTAGCCACTATGTCTCTTACCGAAGATAAAGGAGTTTTTGTCAAAGTAGACGTCTCTGCTAAAGCATCCATCGAATTAAAATTTCTACTCAACAACGATTGATACACATTTTTAATTATTAGTTTGGCATCGGTAGATAAATGCTTTCTTTTAAAAATGACACTTGAAGATGCCCCCCTATCAGCACAATTCCAAGGACGCCACATTCTACCACTAATAAGCCTAACTAAAAATTAATCGCCGGAAAACCACTAAAGATTAAAATTATTAAAAATCACTTTGTATTTATTATACATATATGCATCAGGCATAGGTATTAGGTATAAATTGAATTTGTATACCTGGTCCGGCTCTGCTCGAAAAGGTTTTAAAATTTGGGATTTCCTTATTTATTTTATGGTCCAAGGGATAATGAGATTTTATTGCAGTCAAAAGATCAACGATATATTTCTGCAAATACTTTACATTGATCTTACATTGTAAAACTTACAGATCAAAATATTAACCGATTTTTTATTGAAGTGTAAATTCTAAATTCTGTTATATATACGAAGCTCAAAGAAACCGGAATCCGAACATAAATTGAAAAGGAAAACCGGCACTCTTAATTAAATAAACGTTATTTAAAAGTGGAAAATATGGAAAAGAGACGGTTTTTCGCCCGGTTTTCGAGCAGTTGGCGCGGACAGGCGTGCGATTTTTCTATTGAGCATTTCTGTTGGCTAAAGCAAACTATGGAAACCCGAATTGAAAATGGGTTTAAAATAATATTTAAGGCCGTTTGAACGAATAAGAATGGTAAAGGACATTGTTACCAAAACAAACATTTCGACGAAAAAGAAGGATGAGGATATACGCAATAACAAACAATTTTTTTCTAAGGTAAACAGGTTTGATTTCTTAATTTGGCAGATATTTTCAAAATATTGCTACTTGCAAGTGAACAGCCTCGTAGGTTCCGTTTTGCGGGACAGTGTAACACCGCACACACATATTGTAAAACCCGTTTTCGGGAATGTATGACCCTTTCTTTTTTTAAATAGGTATAAAGTTTTTTTTAAACATTAATAGTGGAAAACACAGAAACCTTCACGCTTGTCAGCTAGATAATAGCAATATCATATAAATATTTATGGAAAACATTTTTTTTTGATCATAAAGTAAATGTAAGTAAAATTAATAAAATGATGAGGTATTATGAAGTAAATGTATAAAAAAAAACATTTTTAATGTATTTAATTTAATGTATATCCTTTACGAATTTTTTTCTGTTCACTATAATTCTAGTTACGTCCATTTTTGGAACACTGTTCCTCTAGATAAGGGGTCAGCAACCTGCGGCTCGCGAGCCACATGCGGCCCTTTGGATGTGAAGCTGCGGCTCTTTAGTTCCATACGCAAATATTATTTATTTTATCGAAGAAGAACATTAAAACTTCGTTCTGAATCGATTAACGAGGATTAAGCACCGATTGTATCTCTCAGCCACTTGGGTTCGCTTTTCACCGCACCCCTCCCCCGTGACACGCGTCGTTACTGTCGTCAGTCCTTCGAAAGCTCTCGAATGACGCCATCGTCGGATGTTTCTATGTAGGTTTCAATTCGTTTTCGACGCAAGACAATTTGGCGTCTTCACCAGTGCTTTGACTGTGGTCAGGGGTCGGCAATCTACGGCTCGCGGGCCGCATGCGGCTCTTTCGATGTCAAGTAGTATCTCTTTCGATATCAAATTGCGGCCGTTAGTGGCTCTTTAAAAACTGAGAAATTGTGTAAATCATAACTTTTGGCTCTTCCGTCGCAAAAGGTGCCGACCCCTGCTCTAGATTATGGTATTATTGAAAAGATATTGAATGAACCTTCAAAATGACGCGCTTGACCCTCCCTCCCATTTAAGACTTTAAGGGTAACATGTATCCCCCTCCCCTCCCAGGTGGTTAAGCCACTAGAGCTACAAATATTCTTTAACAGCGTCCCCCTTCACAATAACATTGACGTGTGTTTCCGATTTTTAATATTATTCACACGAAGCAAGATATTAAAGGTGTGTGGGGTTAAATTGACACCCTGTACTATATTTATATAGTACGCTTGTATATCCTTAAGTGCTTACCACGCGAGTTCGACTCGCACGGCCGCTTTGTCTATAGCAATCGTTCTATCGGTCTGAATTAGAGCCAACTATCAAAAAGTAATTAACTAATTTCCGTATTTTTCCAAAGGAAGAAATTCAGCCGTGTGCAACAAATTTAACATTTTGTTAAAGCAAAAAGAAAATTAAAGGTACGTTTGCAATTATTGCTCCGAATGGAAAGAAATATGGAAATTTAATATTTGATGCCAACTTCTGACTGTGCTGTGGGCGTAGTTCGGTGCACTAGTTTTTAAAGCGGAAACTTAATCTTTCATGATGTATGATCGTTGGGTAGATTAAGCCCCCCCCCCCCCCCCCCCCCCCCTTCACCTTTTGCACAACCATTGCCGATTTTTGCACAAGCCCACTCCAACCGTTCTTTGACAGTACGTTTCACGAAATTGGGATACGACTTAAGAGCTTGGCAATAAACAAGTGAAGTATGAAGGGACGGACTCAGGAAAACAAGTAATGATATGATTATATTAATGTAATCAAATGAAATAACATTTTTTTTAAATATTACTAGTCATATTTATTTACATTTATAATGTCATTCTATAGATAGTTCTGTTTCGCTATCGCTATCCTCATCAAAATGAATTATAATTGGATTAATTATACGATCCAGACTAATATACGAATTTTCTATAGTTATTACGTGACGGACTGAATTTTTCCAACTACCTGGGGGAATATCATTAAAGCATTTTCGTATTAATTCTACAACACTAGAACTTAAAGTCGGAGAAATATTTTCAGACCTACCAGTGATTTAACTGGTGCCACATAATATGCTCTATGGGGTTAAAAATGCAATAATAGCACTGTATGTCCAATTTCTTCTGCCAATGTGTCACAAACATATACTTTTTTTTATACAAAATGTCTTTAAAACTTCTAAAAGATCACTTTTTTATAACTTTCTTCAAAATATATATCATTCGCCGCCATGTAGTTCTGAATCTCCAATTTTGTATTATTTGAGCTTGGAGCTTTATGTAATTGGCGACTGTGATAGCTCGCATTGTCCATTACTATCACGCTATTCTGAGGAATGTTTGGTAAAAGACAATTCTTGAACCATTCCTCAAAAACTTACAAATTTTACCACAAAAAGATATTTAAATATAAATTAAGCAACCTAACCTACCTGATGTGCCTATATTTAATTATAATTATTACAATCCGGTCCTTTCCACATAATAATAACAAACGGTCATAAATAATGGGATGTCCCCAGGTACTTTTACTGCAGTCATTAAGTTATATCCATTTTTCGTGAAACAATCTTTAAGCGCTATATGTATTTCGGGGTACCTGTGCAAAAATTGGCAATGGCTGTGCAAAATTGTGCAAAAATCAAGCTCGCGATTGGTATGATAAAAGTTAAAAAACGGTTTGGCTACTGATATTATTTGTAAGCACTATATATATCTATTTTGGGTTTGTTCTTGTTGAATAAAAATACAATAATTATCATCCGCTCTTTAATAGTTGTGTTCCGAGCTAGCACATGCATCTATAACGAATTTTAACGAATTGCATATTATTACAAATTTAAATCTGCATTTCTATTAGAATCAGACTTTTTCCTATTGCGCTTTCGGCTCCGCTGAAAATCATATTTTAATATTTGTTCAAGCTGCACCAAAGGCTGCGAGCAGTGCGGATAATTATTATAAAAAAAAAGCCTAAACTAAAAACTTGCTCACGGCAATTTGAAAATAATTTTTTCTACCCTATATTACGTAACAGTACATGCCAAAACAGTCAATATGTCTTGAAATTTTACCAAATTAACTATTCCACCTTTAACACGTTCCGATAGTAGTTGCCTAGCAACTATCGACAAGTCGCATTGCTTTCAGTTATATCAAAACTAATGGAGAAAGCTACTAACCAACATCCATCCAGTCCAGATCAACTGAAGATCTTCTAGCCTCTATCACCCATCTTTGGAACAACGCAATCGAACATCAAGGGGAGTCTCGGGCAGTTGCACTGGATATTTCTAAAGCCTTTATTCGTATTTGGCATGAGGAACTTCGAAGTAAACTGCGATCCTATGGTATGCCCAGTCGATTCTGTGCATGGTTGTCTAGCTTTCTTAGGGACCGCTCTCTGCAAGTGGCGATTGACGGATTTCTCTCAGACACCTTCACCATCAATGCCGGTGTTCCTCAAGGGTCCGTATTGTCTTCCACTCTCTTCTTACTCTACATTAACGACCTTCTAGTGAAAACGAAAAATCCGATATTCAGTTTTGCTGATGATAGCACACTTATTTCATCTTTCTCTTTGAATGCACAAACATCGGCTGCCGACGCACATCTTCGCAGACAGCATGAAGTATCACGCCTCAACAAAGACCTGGAAGAAATTGTATCTTGGGGTGACAGTAACCCAGTCGAATTTAACGCTAAAAAAAACCCAGGCAGCAGTTTTATCTAACAAGGTTAACATTACAGAACCGGATATAGTCTATAGTCATGGATGGACACGCAATCCCACTGGCTTCATCTATTAGTTTGCTGAGCGTCAATCTGGGAGGAAATATGTCTTGGCATAACCAGGTTGTGGCAATCGCAAAGATAGCTTCTCAGAAACTTGGTGTACTCTTCCGAACCAGAAAGTTGTACACACATTTTAACAACTTTTGACACTATACAAAGACCAGATTTGACCATCACTAGAGTACTGCTCTCATGTCTGGAGCACTGCACCCAAACATAATCCTCCAGCATGATGGAAATATTCCTTGTTTGTAGGATAAGTTAAAAAGTCTACAAAATACTGGTGTTAGTTCATTGGCGCATCTCTTGAGAACTATAACATAAATTTCGTCTGGACCAGAAGCTTTCTCGACGTCGCCGTCGAGCCCTTTCAGGATTCGTTTGACGGGACGCTGACGGAACACGATTTCGGTTATTTCGGATTGAACTGCATGAATGTCGGGTGGTGTTCTTCCCTGGAAATCTACCGTGGAATGCGAAGAAAATTGTTCAGCAAGTAAGTTGGCTTTGTCTCCGGCTGTGGATGCTATGGTACCATCGGAACGTGTTAGAGGTGGAATAGTTGATTTGGTAAAATTTTGGCTGACCGCCTTTGCGACTGACCAAAAGAACCTTGATCCGTTTGGACTGTCAAGAAGTTTGTTCTTGATTCTCACGTTATGGGCTTCTTCGCTTTGATCTATTGTTAGCTTACATTGGTTTCGAGCTCAGTGGTAATACTAGAACAGTCCAGGGAATGGCATGAAAAAGTGTATCAAAAATGTATTGACTGGTGTACTGATAACCATGTGAGTATCGACTCAAAATATTTTATTAGCATATTTCGATAATTTAACATAAAAGCAAATATGAAGTCGTAGAAAAAGTGTATTACACAACTCCAGAGTGGTACGCCTACTTACACACTCTACAACAGAATTTAATGTACATTTTTTGGATAATTTTATTGTGTGCCCCCGAAATGCATATTTTCGAGGCAGATGCAGAAACCCATCGCTTTACGTCGTGCATTTTCAATTCAATTTTTTTTAAACATAAAAAATATGATCACAACAAACCCTCGAACTCAATCTATAATTAGAAAATCATTAGGCGCGCTCAAATTATTTCACGCACCTTTTTTTCTCATTTCTCTTATACGTATCTCCAGTCAGTTCTGTTCTTATGGGCAGGGCGATAGGCAATCAATAATATTCCCGGCCTAATTCGATTATAATGATACACGCCGTCACTGAAAATATTGATAATCTTGATGGTCTTAGACTTACGTCATCAATCAAGTTCCGACCGGTTTCCTTTCATGAACTGTGTCGATTTTTCAAAGGAGCAGAACTGCTTATTACTTTATTAAGAAACAATTACCCATAAAAACATATCGGCTACCTTTAGGGGGAGGTGTAGTTAAAATTACGATCGGAATATTGGTACTGGGTATAAAAGATCCGATCTTTTTAATGAACATATTTTGACGTCTCTATCACTTCCGGTTATACGGGAACGTCAAGTTCCGACGAATTTTTAGTTGCATAATAATCGTCCCTTGCAGTGTGCGTAAAAGTTTTCGCACGCCCGTTTGAAATCATTTATTTTTCAGTTGTAGTGTGTTTTGTAGGTAATTTCGGAACAGTGCACGAAAAAAAATTCCTTGTTGCAACTGTGGGAAAGGGGTTGTCCAACTATCAGGGGCGGCTCGTGACCTATGATAGAGGGGGTTAACAAAAGTATGGTGAAAATTTTCTAGGCGTTATAAATGTAGAAAGAAAAAAGTAATAAGAAAATGCGGTTTACTTAACGCATATTTTTATTTATTTTTTAATTTCACACAAGGAAATACAACTTTTGGAAAATAAGAAAGGTTTTCTTAGTGTGTATAGCTGTCGGATCTTAACGTCGTTGCATGCAACCCTCGTAACAATATATATACAGTCCACTACTAATACTACTAAAGCCATCTACGAGCTATCAAGAAAACCGAATGATGTCCAATACTACTACCGCCATCTACGAGTTATCAAGAAAACCGAATGATGTCTAATACCACTACGCCATCTACGGGCTACGTCATTAGGCGCAACCAAGACGAGAACAATAGTTAACTGTTTTATGACGAGAACGAATCGAGCCACGAGACTGACAAGTTGGCATTTTTCATATTTTCAGTGTTTTTTAGTTTAAATCCTTAAATAAAATGGTTTAAAATCATATCGAGTATCATATATCGAAATACATAATAACATTTATCGACCCTACACAATAGTACTTAAACGTAAAGTCCATTCTTGGGTTCTCAATTGTAGAAAATTGATCAATAACAGCCTCATTAAGTTTGGAATACCCTATATAAATTTTTTTTCACATATTTCATTTTTAAACTTTCTAATAAAGTCCCTAGATTTACCCTTTGTGGTCTGCGTTAAATTAATTTCGGGTTTAGGTGTTCCCGCATTCTTCACTTCAATTTTTTGCTCCAAACTCGAAGAGCTAAAGTTATTTCTTAAATAGTCCACCGTCAACTATTCATATTAACTTAATAAATATATAATATTAAAATATTAAAACATACACGCTCGAATTTCTAACTAGATGCACGAACAGACAACAGGCGCGGTGCACACAAAAACTGTGTGCCTTTTCCATGTTAAATCGCCATAGCCATCGCCACACTACTTAATCGCAAGTGCGAACAAGTATCGTTATAATCGTCATTTACCTCTACCGAGGCACGGTTGCCGGAACTATACAGTTTGGTTTGACGGGATGATAAAATATTAGGGAGGGTCCGACTTCTTTAGTTTGACGGTACGATAAAATATTAGGGAGTGTCGAACTTTATACGATAAATAATATTCAATGAACATAAATTAATATTTTTTATTCGATTTGTTTTGGGGGTGCACGTACGCGTGTGCTCCTGTGGAAGAACCGCCCCTGCCAACTATGCTTCGCGTCGTTGAATATTTTTCGTACAAGAAACAGATACTTATCACACTTGTTGCATAAATTACTACTTGATGCATATCTAGGATAATATACGTATCTATTTTAACTTAATAATGAATCTGATTCAGCCTACGCTTTTTATGCGAAATAACCCATTCAGCGGTTTTAATGCATTGCGCTGCCTACAAAAAATGCCTGAAAGGCCATAAAATACTAACACGGACTGATAAATAATTAATTCATTATCTCCAGCAGGTATCAAACAACGGGTATACTACCTTGTAATAGGTTTTTATGTCACTAGTCCAAAAAGTTTAGTTTTATTGGATCACAAATTTCTGGTCGAGTCTAGACGAGCTTTTCGAAATCTGATAAGTGAGAGAAGTGTTCAATAAAACTTGGAACCAATTAAATGTGTTATTTTTCCTTCATCACTTAACTACTATTTTTTACAGGGGTTACGAAATTCATTTAGAAAAGTGAGAAAGAGTTTGGGAGTTTTTTTATTTCTTAATCTACTAAATCATAGTTCCGTAACCGAACATTATACTATTGAAAATACCCAAGTGCTCCCCTACCCCTCAAATTGGAGATAGAGGTAAATGTCAAAAATGTGTTTAAAGGGTTAGCCGTTAAATAAATCTTATATGGTACGATCCCAGTAATAGAAGCAAAATATAAAGAGTATTTAAAACAAATAGAATAAAAGTGAAATAAATACTACGTGCAAGGTTCAGTGGTTAATTCTTTGTCTAAACAAGCACACAGTAAAGGATATACGTGTATTTTATGTCTTGTTTATTTGTGTTTTTGCATTGTCTATTTGAGATCAAAAGGTTCAATTGCCTTTCCTATATTAATTACATTATGTATTAATAAACAACGCAGAAACTTGGCAATTACCTTTAAAAAAATCGATAGTTTCCTTAGCGACACATTTCTCGGCTATAGATCTTTTTCAGTGGTTCATCCTGTATCGGACAGGCTAAGAGTTTACAAATATAAACGATAATGTAGGCCATTTCTCGAATTTATTCGGCTAGATCGCAATTTATTTAGTACGATTATTGTTGTAAAGAAAATTAATTTCCATTTAAAATTTTTGAGGCAAATCCACCCATGGCAGGGCAGGCCCTAGGGGTGGGCAATCGGAGCAACTGCCCCAGCACCACCATCTAGGGGCGCCAAAATCACTGTTGTCGATGAAATCGGTCTTAGCCATTTTAGCTTATTGATTTTTCCACTTATAAAGAAATGATGAAATGATTCAATAGTGGAGGGTATCATTGCTCAATATTATTATATATTGAGCATTAAAATCAAAGATCTAGCCATATTGAACATGAAATTATAGCTCCTTTTGCAAGAATACACAAATTTTTTCACAATTTCTGACCTTCGCGTGCCTATCGGAACTCACTCACAGCTGCAGGGACGGACTAGTTCTGACACTCATGGCCCCTTTCTTTTAACGCCCTGTATGATAATAACTTTGGACAATGATTTTTACGTACCTTTAAGTATTGACTAAAGATTAAATCTCTTCATTCATATCGCTAATCCGAACTGTTTTCGAGAAAACGTCATTTTATTTACTCTCCCCTAACTTCTCAAGGGTTAAATATGAAAGAGCGGAATTTTGAGGTCCAATATACATTTTAATACATGATGTAATCATACCTGGTGGTTCAATAATTATGTGTAAAGAATTTGATTCACATGTTTTCTTCATGTCCGGGAGATTTCTCTTTTCCCGGACACCCTACCCTGTATATTTTAATAAATTCGTTTTTTTTCAATTCAGTTTAAATGTGCATGAGACATTTTCTGGAAAAAAGAGGAGGGTCACCAAAAAATCTAGGGCCGGCCCTGACCATTGGTTTGCAGTGAGGCGGTTGAAAATTCCCAACAAAAGTGTCAATGATAGAAATACCCTAAATGTATAAAAAAATAACGCTGTTTCGTTTTCCATTGGCCACCCTGTCTCTTGTTATTTCAACTCGGTGACCTGGACGCACACCTTAACCAAATGAATGATTAAGCAAATATATTTCGCTTACCCTGTACATTGATTTATATTATGATTACATACGTGAACTTGCTCAATTAGCGGGCGCAATTGTTTTCGTTCGAAGATGAGTTCTAGGTAGACGGTATAGATTCGCGGCGTGCGTGGCCCCGGGTTATTGGTTTTAATTTTGTAGACAGCAGACGAGGAGGACGGAAAGCATGCCTTCGGTCTGTCGGAGGTAATTCCCCGTTTTCGATGATTAGAATGGATGTAATGAGGTTTTGATTATGTAAGAAGGAAATGGTTTATTTGAGGGAAAGTGCCTTCCTTATTTTGTTGTTAACGAGAATCGATATATTTTTACTCTGAATTAAATACTAAAAAAATTTCGATTATAAATGAATACTATCAAGATTACATACATACATACATAATATGATGAAGCGATCAAGCCTTATACAACGTGTCCAAGATAATGAGGGCCAGTACAGGGATCTCGGAAACCGTAAGAGATACGAAGCAGGTTAAATGGAGGTAAAGTTGCGCATTTACGTGCCTAATAATATGCCGGTTAGAAAGTTTTAAAATTCCGAGTAGTTCCGGAGATATCCGGAAAAACCCGAAATTCTGACAAATCGTCTTTTTGAGATCGAATTCTAAAGTAAATTGCACTTTTGCATTGCCACTTTTTCCGCTCTATCTAGTTGTAATCCGACGAGTCGTCTTCGAAGGGCCATTATCAACTTTCTTTTTTTAAATACGATCCTGTTTTTTTGAGAGAGAATTTAAGAGCATTTTTTCTTCCGAATGCAACGATGTATGACGACACATATTGGTCTCGAGGGTTTTAACCCGTATCACCAACACGGGTTAGCTTGCTACTTTGGTGTAAGATAAGTAGTAGTATCTAATTGTAATATCACGAGAGCCTAACAAGAGCGTTAAAAATATATTTGAAAATATTTCACAACATCATCTCTGAGCAAAAATAAGAGATACAAATCGCTACAGCAATTTTTTTCAAAGTTCGGCCTTTGTCCAAACTCCTTAAAATTTTTATTTAAAATTCTTTCTTCAAACAAGTAATCAAACTTTACAAAGAAACACCCTTTTTATATCGAATCCCTTCAAACACCAAAAAAATTCACCCGGTGGCTAAATTTCTTTCACTTGAACACCCCCGTTTCAACCCTCTTTTACTTTCAGAAGAAGGATTCTTTTAAAATTGCCTGACCACCCTTAAAATACTTAAAATACCCTCTTAAAGTGCTCTTGATCGGTTTTTCTGAACAAGAAATAAGTTGTTAAAATTTTAAGGAGTTTTTATAAAGGAGATTGCTTTTGGTTCTATTATTAAAAATAACTAAGCATTTGCAATAAAAAGCTCTTAATTTTAGCGTGAATAAAGATTAGGAATTCCGTTCACGCGAATAACAAATATCGTAGGTTTTCATTTTACAATTAGAAAATAACAAGTCTGTATAAGCATAAAACACATCAATAATTATTGTATTGCTTTGCATATTCGATACAGAGAGAACAACAAAAATATACAAATATGTATATTAGCAGGAAAACGCCAGTTTCTACATGTTTGTTTCAAGTTTCTAGAATGTTATATATTAAAATTGCCATTGACAGTAAATAAATTTGATGAGTCATTAAATAGTGACAATTTTAATAATTAGTATAGATATTTTGATGCTATTGGCGTCTGGACCAAATTGACAAATTACACCAAAAAAAGACTAGAAAAATTATTATAGTACAGTATGTATAGTACAGAGCAACAAACGATTTCACAAAGCCTTTCAAGATTGACTGGAACTTTGATAAATGGACGAACAGTGCACCCCCATCGTTTGATAAGGGTCTAGTTTGGTACACCGATGGATCAAAAACCGCCAACGGTGTGGGCGCAGGTATATTTGGGGAAAGACCAAGGATGGACATAAGCATTCCTCTGGAGAACTACGTCATAGTATACCAAGCGGAAGTTCATGCCATACAAGCATGCGTACTATACAAAATCTTGAAAAGGGCTACCACAACCAAAAGATTTACATCCTGTCGGACAGCCAAGCTGCTCTTAAGGCTCTCAACTCCGATCGGTTTACTTCAAAACTTACACTGGAGTGCCATACCAACCTAAAAGTACTGGCGGCCAGGGTGAACAAGATAGAGCTCTTGTGGGTCCCTGGTCACTCTGGGATATTAGGAAATGAAAAAGCGGATGAACTAGCGAGAGCCGGATCCGCTCAAAATCTCAGGGGCCCCGAACCAGCCTTTGGAATATCAAAACAGGCAACGAAAACAACATTAGATAGATGGTCGAAAAAACAACACCTATCTCGATGGCAAGGGTTACCTGGTCAAATACACGCACGGGCCGTAATTGGAAAACCATCGAAAATACTATCGAATGGGATGCTAGCCCTAACACGGCACCAGTTGAAACAAGTGATGGGTCTGCTAATAGGCCACTGCCACTTGCGAAAACACCTTCAACGGATGGGTATAAACAACGGATCCATTGAATGCAGACTCTGCGGTGAAGAGGATGAAACCGCCTCACACATAATATACAGCTGCGTAGCACTGTCTTGTAGAAGACAAAATATCTTCAGGAACATACAACGTGGTGGCAACTTCCCACATGACAAGCTTGGTAGAAGGTTACTGGACCTCATAGAAGGAACAAACATCTTCTGACAAGATCGGGGTACACAATAAGCCGAAAGGCTGCAGTGATAGAAGTTCGGGCCTTTAAACCGACCCCCGCCTTTAACCAACCAACCATCCATTATAGTACAGATTTTATTGTAAAATTTTTGTTAAAATCTAGTTATAATTTAATGGCAGTTCATACTAAACGTTATTCCAGTCACATATAGAGCCATAAATTATGGTTAGTGTTACTATTTTTATAGTAAATTTAACTTAGTTTCTCTTTCCATCTAGTATCGTTCTTTAATATTTTTCTCATTCAAATATATAAAAATACAATGATAAAATATATCAAACCCGTTATAAAAATAAATTATTTTCTAACTACTTGTATTTATCCTTATACCTAAAGAGCGAGGAATCCAGGCACAAACACAATCAGTTTTTTTTCTTTTTCATGGGAACACTCCTGGAAACACTTTATGTACACACAGTAATAGTGAAACAGAACCGATAGTTAGTTTGAAAATACAATAATACAGATTATTAGATTTTATTACACGCGAGAAATTTGACGTCCAGAAGAAACGCGTCAATAAGAACAATATTCAAAGATTATTTATGGACGGGCAAGATACACGCGTAAACCGTAAAAACAGAGCAGATTGCTAAGAGTGTGTTGGTGATCGACGAGACACAACGTATCCGGCCGCTGATTGGTCTTCAACTAACAGACGCAAGCGTGCGGCGCTATATGAAACTACTTCGCTATTGTCGTCAAGAGGTCATTGGCATTTGACCTAGTGACGTGCGTGCCTATTTAACACTATTCCATATGGTTTTTCGGGTTGTTTAAAACATGTGTTTAATGTTATTCAATTAATTGGACAAAAAAGTATTAAAGAATGGAAAAGTGTTTAAATTATTTTCAGCGAAGGTTTTTAAAATATGTTACTTTTAAGCGGGATGGTACCTATCCCCAGCAGGGTTTCCCGCATGAGCAATTGCTTAGCATGTTTGGTTTTGCTTCTTTGAAGGAACGGCGGAACTTTTTCCTATTAACAACCCTCTTTAAAATTTTGAATAACCTGATTGATTGTCCAGACTTTCTGTCCAAGATTAACTTCTGTGTACCACGATTACATAGTCGTCAAAGTAGCTGCTTTTATTTGGCGACGCCGCGTACGAATATATTGAGGTTCTCCCCACTGTACAGTATGTGCGATTTGTATAATGGGAGTGATGTCAGGGTTGACCTTTTTAACTCCTCACTACAGGAAATATGTCGACCTGTTAAACGCTGAAAGACTCTGTCATAACTTTTCGGTTTTTTCTTGTTCTAGTTTTTTATATGTATATTATTACTGTTATCTTTGTATATGTTTGTGATTTTTTTTTTCTTAAATATTCTGTTTCATTATTTTGTTACTGTGTATTATGGTTATCATGGTTTGTGCCTTGTAATTAGGTTTATTAAAACCTGTAAGGTATGTAATTAAATAAATAAATAAATAAATAAAATTTTCTTTTGTCTAAAGAGTTTAAGGTGTACATATGACAACACCGGCCAGAATTCCTTGATTGCTTACATGTATCGCAGTGCCACACAGGTGTTTTTCTGGTTTGACGTCAGGTCACTTTTACCGCTGAATGAATTGAAAGCGCCATTTATGGTTATTTTTCTTCAATTTGTCTTTATCTCAGGAATTGCCGGTTTATATATAGT
Source organism: Barypeithes pellucidus (assembly GCA_963991005.1). Classification (NCBI taxonomy): domain Eukaryota; kingdom Metazoa; phylum Arthropoda; class Insecta; order Coleoptera; family Curculionidae; genus Barypeithes; species Barypeithes pellucidus. The sequence goes on along the minus strand of OZ022563.1, from coordinate 53,867,977 downwards.
ACGTCATTTCCATAACACCCTGTATATTATTCTTTCATTTCACATACCATTAAATGAGTAAAACCTTTTAATACCTTTAAAATAGAATTAAAAATGCTAAACACCGTATAAATCTCCATACGAAATTGAAAAATCACTCTCCCTGTGACGTCACTGCGCGCGGCAGACGAAATTGTTACGGTTAGATATCTTACCTTTAGTTATTGTATAATGGGTAAAGTACCGAGTAAAACCTAATGAAAAAAAATGTAATTAAAGGAGCACATACAAATAAAACATTATCACGAAATCTCGCAATGATACTAAAAAACAATGACTTCCTCGAACCACAACCATAAATCTACCTGTTAACAGTACCATTTAAGATAGATCGTACTTCTGTACAATGAGACTTTTTTTAAATTTTAAGTTAAATCCGTTGAAGTTCCGTCTTTTAATGAATTATATTTTATGGGGCATTTAAACGAGGCTCGGTCTGTCTGTTCGTTTATTTGCTTATCCGTTTGCTCACACAATTTAAATAAAATTAACTGATTAGGTTTATAAGATTGTCGGATGGTACGGTGGTAGATTTAAGGAAGAGGACGTACGTGAGTAAATTCGTCCGGGTGGAGTTTCCAAAAACATTTAATTAATAAATAAACAGCATTGTTTTTATGTTGTTAGAATCATACAAAGTTTTAAACAGTAATCAATGATGTGAAAAATCTACCGCCTGCGTTTGAAACCGAAAGGTACAATATTATCTCAACATCAAATTACAATGTTTTAAGGAAATCACAGTGGCAACACTGTATGCTCATTTGTGCCTGCTAGTGTAAAAAATTACCTTGAAGTTTATTATTTGTGGTGTTTTATGAATGGAATGTTTTGTCTCTCCTTTTATATTATATGTTTATGGGAGTTTCCCGCAACATACAGAACTACCTAGCATACATTTTGAAATATTGTAGAAGATTCCTGCTTCTGCAAACTACACGGAACAAACACTATAGTAAAGATTTTATTGTACGATTTCCTATAAAATATTGTATTAATTATATTTTTCTTGATTAATCCGTACCAAAATAATATTGTGGATACACACAATTTCTAAAAAAGTATAGGTAGTATTTCTAATAAATTTAGTAGAATCAAGTAAATTCTAAAATATACTTCAAATTTTACAACGAATGTATTGAAAATAATTTAGTAGTTAAATATTTTATTGCTCTTTAAGTATTTTTTTATTGTAAAAATTACCAAGTTTAATTAAAGTGTTCTAAATGTTTTACAAGAATAAAAGTCATAAATCAGGATTCCTGGGATTTCGATCTTCGTAACAAATAATTGGTGGAGAACTTATACAGGGAACATACCATTGATGATGAAGTCAAGCGAGGGTACAACTTGGATGGGCGACCGCTTGGGAATAGCATGTGTCAATTTTTTTTCAAAAAATGTTACTACTTAAATTTGACAAAAGATGTTAGTAATTTTTACGAAATACTTCAGTAAATTTTACAAAAGATTTTAGTAAATTTCACAAAAACTTCTCAGATAAATGGTTTACTAAATAATTTTGAAGTTATTACTAAAAACTTTGATTAAAAGATTGCTATAATTTAATGGTATTTCTGACTAATAGTTATTCCAGTCACACACAGAGAAAGAACCTTATTTCTAATCTTAACCTCCCTATATGATATTCTAATTCGATCTTATTACTTTCAAATTCATTTTAATTATGTATGTTGTATATACTTTTGTAAATAATTCCTGCAAACTTGGTTTAAAAATGATTTTAACATGCCGGTGTTCCTCAAGGGTCCATATTGTCTCCCACTCTCTTCTTACTCTACATTAACGACCTTCTAGTGAAAACTAAAAATCCGATATTTAGTTTTGCTGACGATAGCACACTTCTTTCTCTTTGAATGCGCGAACATCGGCTGCCGACGCACATCTTCGCAGATAGCATGAAGTATCACGCCTCAACAAGGACCTGGAAGAAATTTTGGCTTGGGGTGACAGTAACCAAGTCGAATTTAACGCTGAAAAACCCAGGCAGCAGTTTTCTCTAAAAAGGTTAACCTTGCCCTCTTAATTCCGCCCAGAGCGGCGAATTGCAGAAATACACGACGAATCACTGCCGCCCATCCATATGTGGTTAAGTTTAGTACTCCTCGAACTTAATTATTTCATCTGGAGGACTTATGGAACTACTTTCCCGAGGTCGTTTTTCCCAACGAATATAACCTCCAACGATTCAAAACCAACGTGAATCGCTTTTTGCGCACACGCACCACTCCCAGAGTACCCTAAAGGATTTTTCATATAGTGCTTGTGTTTGATCATAAAACAAAAAGAACATCTATTTCCTTTTGTCTGTCTGCGTCTTGCTTTTCCGATTTATTTTACCTGAATATAAACTTGAGGTATAACATTATACAAATTGTGGCTGATGTTTGCGCAATTAACTTACACCAGCATGATTCAAATAATTACAGGCTGTTAAACTCAAAGAAATACAGTTAATTGTTAAAAATAATATTCTTTTGTTTCGGTACGATTTTACCTGGCCAACTTTGTGCAATCATCGTTCAGCGATCTTTATATTGTTTGATGGCATTTTTACCAGAAGAGATTGAGCAATAAAAAACGTTTATTTATTGTAAAACGCGCTTGCTCGCATTAAGTACCACAGAGTTTCTGTTTAATGTGGTATTATGGTGGAGCGTCAAGTACATGGCTATGGAAACAATATACAATAGTATTTTTAATCGCGGCCCTGACACATCTAATTTCCAGTAATATTTTGTTTACACAACAAACTTTGCGGAGACCCGGATATTTAAAAAAAAAATTATTAATTAAAATAGTATAAAGCGTCTTGCTTGCTTACTTTGTCTATGAACTTTTCACAATCAAAATAATGTCCACGAAATAAATTCAATAACTACTATCGTACCCGTCAATCGGGGGCGGCAGGGTCGGGTTTGTTCGGGTTTGTTCGACCGCTCAATTATACTTTTATCTTTTATTTTAATATACTTCTTTATTCAACCAATTCAATTATAATATTTGCAATATTCAATAAATTATCGTATATTTAACAATTCAATAAATTTATTGTTTTCAAATATCCCTTGTAGCGGCATCTCCAAGATTACTATTCAAATCCCTCGTAGACATAGTAGTTGTCAAGAGATCGGAGCCGAATGACCTTGAAATATCACCACCTAATTGGTTTGGAAACGAAACATATTCTGTTGAGGATATGCAACCAATGTATTCTTATTCATAAAAACTAAATAATTTCGGCTACTAAATACGAGCCGCAAGCTGTGACGTAGTTCTGACTTTTCTAGCAAGCGGGAAATTATAAATTCAGTGTTAAAGTTACTTGACTTGTGGTAGTGTGGTTTGTATTTTGTGTTATTTGTTTATAATTTTTAGTAAAATAGAAAAGCGGTAGGTTTGAAAGTTTTTAGTAATTTAATTTATAACAAAAATGGAGGGAAATATGCAGATGAAACCGAAGCCGGAACAAATACTGTAAGTAATAATATTAAGGACAAATCTGATATTGTTAATTTTACGATGGCGATATTAATCACTTTGCAACATCAAAAGATCGTCGCTTAGAACTAATTTATAAACAAGTTTAGACAGACATGTCACTGTCATACTTCTTAAAATTCTTAGGATTCTTGTCATTCAATTGTTTTCGAATTTTAAATCAATTATGTTCGTTAAAACGCATCTTACAAACCTGTTATCGTATATTAACTTGTTCTATCTGAGTTAACAAACAATATAAAAAATGCAATTTAATGTATGAAATATGACAGTATTAAATAGGTGAATTTTTTTAAACTTTGGGCGTGGCCTGCGGCGCATTGCCTGCGACGGTTTTTCTGCCGACCCTACGTTCTTAGTTGCGAGCCGCCACTGCCGTCAATATAATTCATGCCAAAGAGGGCATTATGCATTACCATATTAAACTAACAGCATCGGAATTATTCGTGAAGAGCACAAGTCTCATCTGCTCATAGAATCTAATAAACGTCATGGTTGGCCATAGCAACCAAATATTTTAATAGGAATTTTCATACCATCCGGTGACAAGCTAGGAAGAACTCAGAGAAGCACTTCGGCTATAGGTAGACACAAATAAGAATGATGATCTCTATGCGAAACCAAAACTTTGTAACATTTTTTGGTTGCGTTTGCCCTTACTTAGATTATTTTGGAGTATTAAACCATTGAACTACACTTAGATTGAAACGTTTTGAATCGCTCTGATTCTCGAATAAGTAATTACGTCATTGGTGAAAATAGACTAAATATTAGTTCATTGACAAGTTTAAAATAAAAATCAACGAGTTTTAAATTTTTTTATTTTACCACAACATTTTAAACCTTTCAAAAAAAAAATATCAAAAGGAAAATTTATTTATATTGTATAATTTGTGAAATTTAAAAAATTCAGCTTCTAAGTGTATTTCCTCCTCTGGTCTCAATGCAATCCGTTCTTGTGGAATAGCCTGCCATTCCTCGGAAGCAGCGCTGACAAGCTCCTGGACAGTTCTAAGGGGATTTCTTCTAACGCGAACTGACCTAGAGAGCATGTCCAAAGCATGTTCTATCGGGTTCATGTCAGGGAACACAGCAGGCGACTCCAAGCGATTGATTCTCTCACTTTCTAGATATTCATCCAAAGCTCTAGTACGATGGGGACGGGCATTGTCGTCCATAAACGCAAAATTGTTACCAACAGAACTTCTCCACGTTATAACATAAGGATGTAGAATATCCCTAATGTACCTGTCGCCAGTCATTGTGCCTTGAACGTGAACTAACTCAGTACGCTCGTCAGACCTAATACCTGCCCAAAACATGGCGCTTCCTCCGGCGAATGGAGGTAAGGGGCGAGCATGGGCAAGTTGAGCGGCTCTTGTTGGTTCTCTCCAAACACGAATCCAGCGACTATCGTTTACCAGACAAATCATGGTCTCGTCGGAAAATAGGACAGAATTCCAAAATTCTTCGGGTAAGCGAACGTGCATTTCAGCCCACTCCAGTCGACGAACTCGACGATCAAATTGTAGTTGTGGAACTCTTACTAGTCGCCGACATCTTAAACCGGATTCAAGAATTCGTCTTTCTTAGTGTAGAGTAGATACGCGAACTCCAATTGCATGCGTACCATCTCTCTGAAGTTGTGGGACTGGCATAGTACGATTTCTTCGAATTGTTAACGTAATATAGCGGTTCTACTGTTCGTTAGTAACATGCCTTCTACAACTTCGTTGTCTGCCTCGCACAGAACATGCCAAAATCAGAGTGATGCAAAACTTTTGAATCTATGGGTATTAGAGAAATCACGAACAATACAATTATTAAATCAATAAAAAAATAAAATTGAAGTTAATTTAATTCATGGAAAAAAAAAATTGATTGCTTTTTACTTTCTTGACGAAGTGACCCTTCCCCTACGTCCCCTGACGAGTCGCCAATGCAAATCTTATCCAAGAGTACACCAGTCGTCTGAGCCCGGTTTTATACTTGACGCGACCTCAACATAAATTATATTTTAATATCTCATTGTTTAAATTAAGAAACGTATAAAATTATCTGTTCAGTTCCTTGAAAAATGTAAAATGACGGTATATGAGTGTTATATTGCCCATAAAAGCCATTCTTGTGTAAACTCTTACAAATTAAAATGTTCCTTTACCTAAATGCATATTAGTATGTATAGTGTAAATACATTTACCAAATAATAATGTACGGCGATAATAAAACATCGCCAAATTAGTGCGCATTACAAGGATTTTTAAACAACGGGAATATGCTCTTTACATTAAAATAATTTTCTTGAAGCCAACACGAGTTATGAAATGCAATTTTAAAAATTCAAAATTTTCTCACAGCTCTTCTAAATATTAAATTGGATTATAAAACATGCCAACATATCACACTATTCATAATTCTTATCATAAACGGCCATTGCTAAGAATAATTAAATTAAAAGTATATTATAAAAACTGACGTAATAGGTAATAAAAATATGACAGTTTTGACCATTATTTCTAATGCCGATGAGCTAACACTAGTATTTTGTAGACTTTTTAACTTATCCTACAAACAAGGAATATTTCCATCGTGCTGGAAGACGGCGTGAGTCCAGCCCATACCAAAGAAAGGTAAGAGAACCCTGCCTAGGAACTATCGACCAGTCGCATTGCTTTCAGTTATATCAAAAGTAATGGAGAAAGCTATTAACCAACATCTTCTAAGGTACCTGGAAGGCTTTTCAGCATTATCAGAAAATCATCAATATGGTTTTCGGAAGTCCAGATCAACTGGAGATCTTCTAGCCTATGTCATCCATCTTTGGAACAACGCAATCGAACATCATGGGGAGTCTCGGGCTGTTGCGCTGGATGTTTCTAAAGCCTTTGATCGTGTTTGGCATGAGGGACTGCATGAAGTATCACGCCTCAACAAAGACCTGGAAGAAATTTTAGCTTGGGGTGACAGTAACCAAGTCGAATTTAACGCTAAAAAAACCCAGGCAACAGTTTTCTCTAAAAAGGTTAACATTACAGAACCGGATATAGTCATGGACGGACACGCAATCCCACTGGCTTCATCAAGAGGAAATATGTCTTGGCATAACCACGTTGTGGCAATCGCAAAGATAGCTTCTCAGAAACTTGGTGTACTCTGCCGAACCAGAAAGTTGTACACACCTCAACAACTTTTGACACTATACAAAGCCCAGATTCGACCATCACTAGAGTACTGACTGCTCTCACGTCTGGAGCTCTGCACCCAAACATATACTCTTCGGTTACTAGATTCCATCGAAAGGAGGGTCATTCGTCTGATTGGAGACCACGAGCTGACTAAGAACCTCGACAGCCTAGAACATCGAAGACAGGTTGGGGATTTGACTCTCTTTTACAGATATTTTCATAGAAAGTGCTCGGCTGACCTTGCCCTCTTAATTCCGCCCAGAGCGGCGAATATCAGAAATATACGACGAGCCACTGCCGCCCATCCATATGTAGTTAAGCTTAGTACTCCTCGAACTTCACTATTTAAGAATACTTTCATCTGGAGGACTTCATCCTTATGGAATGACCTTACCGAGGTCCTTTTTCCCAACGAATGTAACATCCAACGATTCAAAACCAACGTTAACCGCTTTTTGCGCACACGCACCAGTCCCAGAGTGCCCTAAAGGAATCTTCCTATAGTGCTTGTTTGTTTAAAAAAAAAATTGACCATGACCTACTGTTATAAGTAGATAACTTTAAACTATTAAAAATATAGATATTAACTCAAATACCCCCAGAAAGTGTCGAAAATGGGACACCCTGTACCTATTTATATTGTCCATATGAAATTCACTTCGATTTATCACAAATTTTTTATTGGTTAATTTTTGCAAGACCTTAATATTCCAATCCTGGTTAATTCTACGTGAAATTTTTGTATTGGCTTTCTCAACTGCATCATCAATCGATTGAATAAAATCGGTCATCCAAAAATCGCATAACTGTCATACGAAACATAAAGAAGGCATAAAGAACCATAAAAAAGGATGAAAAGTGGATCTAAAAATGTAGTCCTAAAAAGCCCGTGAGAAGGACTCCCACATGTCCGATAGAGCCTGAAATCCCTTGAAAGAATTATGTCCTTTCTGGCCCTTTCGAAAAATCAAATTCCAATAAATATCAGTAGTGAATGGGATAAAAAAGAAAGGAAGTAATATGCGGCGTTGCCGGGTGTACAATAAATATGAAATGTACAGCAGTCATTTAGAACAGCTAAATATTGCCCAAAATTATATTGTGAAGGTAATTCTAAAGAGACCTAGACTGTTCTCTTCTAATATGCTCTACATATCAGATCTATGTAATATTAAATGTATGTAGTATGTCCTGGCGGTTTGTGGTTACGTGTATTCGAATGTAAGACTTAAAATGGAGTGTATCCATCATAATTATATGACCAGAGGTAATGCTGCACATCATTCCTTCCTCAAAGAGAGATATAAATCTCACACTCCATGACATATCTTGCACCAAAAATATTTAACTTAATTCCATCTAGTATAAGAAATGGTAAAAAATTAAGAAGATTTAATGTGCTGTTTAGAAATTTTCAAATATGGAACTGTTTATGAAGCAGTTTTAGTGTTTGTATGCTTTGATGTAATAATTGTTTTACTACACAGGTTGGTTTTTTTAAAAATTTTTATACAACGTGTCCAAGATAAGGAGGGCCAGTACAGGGATCTCGGAAACCGTAAGAGATACGAAGTCGGTTAAATGGAGATAGAGTTGCGCATTTACGTGCCTAATAATATGCCGTTTAGAAAATTTTAAAATTCAGAGTAGTTCCGGAGATTGTTCTATTGTTTTCCTGGGTTTTTTTGAGATGGAATTCTAAAGTAAATTGCACTTTTGCATTGCCACATTTTCCGCTCTATCGAACAGCGTTAATTGTTTTGTAATCCGACGAGTCGTCTTCGAAGGGCCATTATCAACTTTCTTTTTTCAAATACGGTCCTGTTTTCCTGATATTGGAATTTGAGAGCTTTTCTTCTTCCGAATGCAACGATGTATGACCCATTGTGGTTTAATGACGTTTCGAGGGTTATTTGAACAACACCAGGAAATTTTGGGATACGGTCCTGTATTTCTCCTAATTTTATAAATAATATCTCATAAGTAAGCTCCAAATTTTTTACTTATATTGGACTAGTTCAATAAATAACAAATAATTTAATAATAAACCAAAAGTAAGTGAACAACAAAACAGTAATAAAACGAATAACGAAAAAGGTAAGGAATTACATAATCAGGTGTTCAAAATGATTTCCGCTATTCTCTAAGCACAAATAACATCTTCTAACTGCCACATAACAGTTTTTTTTTTAGATAAAATAGAACATGCGATAGAATATCAAACTTTTCAACATTTGTAAATTTATGTTCCATATTTTCTGGAAAATAGAAAACCTCTTAAAACGCTCTCAAACGATCACAATGGGAATGTCAAGTGAAACAAATCACGCGTCATCATCTCAATTTTTTTGTTTCAAGCGCCTACTTTTCTTTTAAATCCCGAATCAACAGAAGTTTGAAATAATGTTTCTTTATTTTGGGTTTGTTCGCTTATTTGAGGTTTATTATTAAATTATTTGTTATTTATTGAACTAGTCCAACTTAAGTAAAAATTTAGAGCTTACTTATGAGAGATTATTTATAAAATTAGGAGAAATACAGGACCGTATCCCAAAATTTCCTGATGTTGTCCAAAAATCCCTCGAAACGTCAATGTGTCATACATCGTTGCATTCAGAAGAAAAAACCTGTCAAATTCCAATATCAGAAAAACAGGACCGTATTTAAAAAGAGAAAGTTGATAATGGCATTTCGAAGACGACTCGTCGGATTACAAAACAATTAACGCTGTCAGATAGAGCGGAAAAAGTCGCAATGCAAAAGTGCAATTTACTTTAGAATTCGATCTCAAAAAAACCCAGGAAAACAGTATAACGATTTTTCAGAATTTCGGTCTTTTCCGGATATCTCCGGAATTACTCGGAATTTTAAAACTTTCTAAACGGCATATTATTAGGTACGTAAATGCGCAACTTTACCTCCATACCGACTTCGCATCTCTTACCGTTTCCGAGATCCCTGTACTGGTCCTCCTTATCTTGGACAGGTTGTATATATAATTTCAGCTTTAAAATAATATTTACGAGCTAAATATACAGTTTATTTAAATATGCACATACAGGTGGCAACACCTAGGTACATTGTATTTACAATATAATGATGCATATTGTGATCCTAAGTTATTTAAGTTGATATGTATTGTAAAATAATATGTAAATAAATAAAATATATTGATGCGTAACGATAGCGTGTTTAAAAAGATTTTTGCTTGGCTCTTCCCCTAAATTTTCGACCACGACCCGCCATTGCTGTCGCCATGTTTGTTTGTCTGTGTGTTGGCTCGAATGTTTAGAAACTACTTGACGGGAAAGGAACGAAATTTCGATTTAACTTTAGAGTACCTCAAACAAATTAAAATATCATAATTTTTGCTTTAACTTTCCTATTATTATAACGAGACGAGAATAACATTTTGTAAAGCTTAGTTTATTCCACTAATGAGTAGTTCATACATACTGTGAGGTACCAAAGAGATAGGGTGGTAAACGTTCAATAAGAATTTTTTAAAAATTTAAGATGTTTCCTAGGAAAAATATGACTTTGCAATACATCATACACCAATTTATTGATTAATATAAAAATTAAAAACTATGATCTATTAATTGTACATCAATAAATAACACAAGTCGATGTTTATATGCAGTTTGCACCAGATTTAAAGAAGATATAATAATAATTCTGAAACAAATAATGATTTAGAAAAATACCCTTATTTTCGTGACACTATTTGGCAACACTGTCAAACCTATACCCTGTCAATGAACAATAAATATAAATTCAGATAATCAACAGGTGGCACAATTAAAAGAACTTTGAAAAGGGTCGGGCTTTATTTTTATAGTGACCAGGGTGCAAAGGATCCAAAATTGGATTCCTTTGTAATATTGAGTTATGTCAAGTTACATAAACAAGAATTAATACCATACTTTAAATGCAACATTCCTCTATATGAAACTTTTTAAAAAATAGGGTCTAATATCTGGTAATTGAAATACAGGGTGTAATTTCTTACCGAGACTATTAAAAAAATGTATATATTAATAAATATATATTCCAGTTCTATGTACGAATTACCGAAATTACTACATGCATACCAACAAAAAAAGTACACACATTATTAACAAATTGTCAACAATTTAATGGGAAGAAATACCGTTTGTCCGTGTGTCCGTGTAATAGCGTGAGAAAAATATACTCGTATCATTCCGACGTTTCACAATAATGAGGACATCAGAACCGTTTTTTCAGTCATCATCGAACTTTTTCTCATCGCGTATCGTATACTTTAGGAGCTTGTAATCACGTAAACTCCAACAATAAATTACATTAAGTATAGTGTATCATGTTCACTTTTTACTGTACATTGGGTGTTCGTACAAACATCGTTGATAAATAGGTAGACGAGACATTAGGATTGTATTTGTTACGTGAATGAGGGTAGAGAGTTCAATGGTCATTTCTTTAAGACCAGATCGATGACGCAAATGAAGGACATTGTGTCCATTTTTCGGTGGGTTTACGGGATATCTCCGTTATTAGTAGAGATAGAATGATGCGGGTTTCGCAGCACTGTGCCACTTTTTTGTCAAACAAAAGATGCCCCAATTAGAATTTTTCTAGGCCTCCTCGTTTTTGAGAATTTTACATTTTGGGGCACTCCACATACTTCGGTTACCCTGTAACTTATCGAAAAGAAACAGTTCCGGCTCGTACAGTGTTGCTTTGTTCTTATTCGGCACGTTTCTAATTTAGTCTTTATACAGGGTGTCCTTTTAAAACCCGAACACCCTTTTTTCTCGCTCAGATTGCATTTTTTTGATTTCGACCTCCTCAGATGATTTTCGTAGTTTTGAGGGGGAAATCGAATGGCGCAGGTTTTTTTCACCTGCGGTGTTCAGGTGGTGCCCTGCGCAGGGCAACTTTTTTTTAAACGGGAACCTGTTTTTTTTTCTCGCAGGTTCCGAACTTTCATTAAAAAACAAGCTACTTTCGTCCCAAACATTTTTTTATTCGAATCGATCCTGAACTTTTCAACGACGAATTGTTACACTACCAACAAGATGAAGCCCCGGCTCATTACACGGTACCTGTTCGCCAATGGTTAAACGATCATTTTCCTGTACAGTGGATTAGGCGGCTCGGCCCCGTATTATGGCCAGCAAGATCACCAGACTTAAAAAATTAGTTTCAACCTCAAAATTGTTTCTGATTTCATTTTGCCACTTACTTTGTCTGAGTTCAGGATCGATTCGAATAAAAAAATGTTTAATGAGGTTCGGAACCTGCGAGAAAAAAAGGGTTCATCTGAGGAGGTCGAAATCAAAAAAATGCAATCTGAGCGAGAAATACGGGTGTTCGGGTTTTAAAAGGACACCCTGTATTTGTATACGATTGGTAATGTATTTGTTCAGAAAATAGTATATTAAGATACAAGTTTCATAAGACATTATCTTAGAGCACGCTTCGCGGGTCGTTTTCTAAAGTACAAGTGCTCTAATTGTCTTATGAACAATGTATTTTATAATACTTTTTCTATTTGGGTCTTTAAAGTCTGAAAAACTTTAAAAAATACAGTGGATTTTTTCCATTTGAATTAATATTTTCTTTTTGGGTTGGCAATACTTTTAGAATTTCATAAAATGTTACAAGTATCAAATATGCCATGATAGAAACAATTGAACACAACAAGCTTCTTCCCATCCGTCATAATTAAAAATAAATATATTATTAAAGTTGATAAAAATGAGTCAAGAAGAAAGTTGTACTCCATCATAAATACGAGAAATTGCAGAAAATAATCTAGCAAAACTTTTAAAAAGAATATGCAAACCTTTGAGTTATGGTGCGAGCAGAAGAAAGTTAAAAATATTGAACAAAATAATAAATAATACTATTGAACAAAATATTGCGTCGACACAGAATCTGACAGGAATAACAATTAATGCCCAGGAAATGTCTACAGTAACTATAAATTAATATGTATATTATATGTATAATACTATATTGAATTAAAAATAAAAATAGTACTTTATTGAATAAAACTTTAGAAATAGAGCATAAACTGGAATATTTCTATTATTTTTAGGTTATGTTGTTTTATAGTTGTGACTAGAAATTAGTTGACGGACACCGTCAGCATGTTGAATATTTCCGAGTATAGGTATTTCCGATAAATATCTAGTAAAAATGATCTATTTGCAAGGTTAAAGGTTAGTATTTTATAGTTTTCTATAAAAAAATTCTGTCGAATCCATAATGCCTAGAAAACTAATTTCACCGAAATCGAAGCAAGCTTAGAATTCGAACTCTACTTGCTGCCAACATAAAAATAAAATCTCAATTTCATAAAGTGGCGGGTTTTTAAATTTTTTTGCATTTCATAATGTAGCCATTATGAAACCCAAATAGAAAAACTACGTTTATACGATTAGTGTATAGTTTATCAACTCGTTTCTATTGACTTCTATCGTGTAGCGCTTAGCTTTTTATACACACCCGAGTATACACCCACATAATATACACCTATAGACTTTTGTGCAAGAGTTGTGACGGGCTCTGTAGACGAGACCTAAAAATACGGTATAAATAATAATAAACATTTCTCACGAAAGAGTAAAGAACTTATCAAATTATATCAAAACATATTAACCAGCTTTTAAACATATTTATAACCACCGAAAACTGAAACAGTTACACGTCTATCATATTCACAAATCTCCAGGATTTCTTGGTAATTTTAACATACACGTCAGATTCGCATTTGTTATTCTAATTATACGCTAGAGAAAAAATTACAACGGTGTTAATAAATTTTTATTTATTATGTGAATTTTTTTAACATTAATAATAGTTATGCGGAATAATTTAAATAAAATGTTTTATTTTGTTGAGAATGTTCAAATAAATCCTTGTTCCTGTAGCTTAGTTAGTCGTATTTTCATTATTTAGGTGTTTTTGGATAAGTAAGTCAATATGTTATATTACGGTGTAAAATAATTAATTAATACATTACTTAACAAGTTTGTGACCGAGTAAATAACAGAATGTCAGTAACAAACGCCTCATTTTTAATGTTAACAACTGTGTTGTCCATGCCTGATAAAAAGTAGGTCTTAGGTACAGAAAACCTTACAGAAATTTTAGTAAGTTTGATCTATAGAATTCTAAAATGTTCTAAAATAGTATTAACTGCACATGAGGTCATTTAAAAAAAAACATTATATTGTGTTGACTTCCCCCCCCCCCCCCCCCCCCCCATATTTTAATGGTAACATCTGCTCCTCCCAGTGGATGAAACCACGAAGTTTACAAATATAGATAACGGAAGTCCAGATCAACTGGAGATTCTCTAGCCTATGTCACCCATTTTTGGAACAACGCAATCGAACATCATGGAGAGGCTCGGGCTGTTGCACTGGATATTTCTAAAGCCTTTGACCGTGTTTGGCATGAGGGACTTCTAAGTAAACTGCGATCCTATGGTATGCCCAGTCGATTCTGTGCATGGTTGTCTAGCTTTCTTAAGGACCGCTCTCTGCAAGTGGCGATTGACGTATTTCTCTCAGACACCTTCACCATCAATGCCGGTGTTCCTCAAGGGTCCATATTATCTCCCACTCTCTTCTTACTCTACATTAACGACCTTCTAGTGAAAACGGAAAATCCGATATTTAGTTTTGCTGACGATAGCACACTTATCTCGTCTTTCTCTTTGAATGCCCAAACATCGGCTGCCGACGCACATCTTCACATACAGCATGAAGTATTATCACGGCTCAATAAAGACCTGGAAGAAATTTTGGCTTGGAGTGACAGTAACCAATGTCTTGGCATAACCACGTTGTGGCGATCGCCAAGATAGGTTCTCAGAAACTTGGTGTACTCTTCCGAACCAAAAAGTTGTACACACCTCAACAACTTTTAACACGATACAAAGCCCAGATTCGATCATCACTAGAGTACTGGACCCAAACATACTCTTTGGCTACTGGATTCCATCGAAAGGAGGACCATTCGTCTGATTGGAGACCACGAGCTGACTAAAAATCTCGACAGCCTAGAACATCGAAGATAGGTTGGGAATTTGACTCTCTTTTACAGATATTTTCATGGAAAGTGCTCGGCTGACCTTGACCTTGCCCTCTTAATTCCGCCCAGAGCGGCGAATATCAGAAATACACGACGAACCACTACCGCTCATCCATATGTGGTTGAGCTTAGTACTCCTCGAACTTAATTATTTAAGAATTCTTTCATCTGGAGGACTTCATCCTTGTGGAACGACCTTCCCGAGGTCGTTTTTCCCAACGAATATAATCTCCAACGATTCAAAACCAACGTGAATCGCTTTTTGCGCACACGCACCACTCCCAGAGTGCCCTAAAGGATTTTTCCTATAGTGCTTGTGTTTGATCATAAAAAAAACAACAACAGAGCTGACGATTTCAAATCGACACCCTGTATTATATGTAGATAACAACGGAGCAATTTAAAAATTGAAAAGTTTAAAGAAACACTAATCAGCTGATCGCACGGCTTTATTCTAGCAACATGAACGACTCGACAGGGTAATTTCAGGCGCCCATCTTAAACTTCTTATCCCAACACAGATGGATGCCACAAATGTCAATCCAAACGACATGAATATATTAAAACGTTAGTTAAAAGTTAAAACCTTCAAGTCGGCAAATATGTATTTAGATTTTAATAAACCCGAAATTCATCGTCTTAATAACAATTTGAAATCTGAAATTTCAAAGTATTCTGCATCAAGTAGGAGAGACAATTGTGCCTGGGGGGTTCCGCGCGGATAACAAATATCTAATGGGCGATTATGTAGAAAAAAAAGTCAAAAAATTTTTCATACCATCTTTGGTGTTCTTAAATATCTTCACGAAGCCATAATCTGAATTCGAACAAATCCAAAGTCATAACCTGAACAATTCCAACAGAGAATCCGACTATTCAACCCCAATTATCTGGAATAATCTATCCTCTCGCCATCTAGCGGTAATATACTCCAATGCAAAAGGTAATGCATTCGGAATATGGCCAAATCATTGCGCGTGCTTCAACCTTCTGTCGTTAGCTAGAACGATGAGGCTCCACCTCACGTCTCTTCCCGCTCGATATGGATCGAACAGCGAGAGAGTTTGGTTAGAGACTAGAAAAGACTACGCTACGCTTGACTGGTTCCCTTGTAGTGGCGTCTGTGAGTCGGAAAAAACCCCGAAAAATCGAAATATTAGCGATATTTTAAGCAATATCTACCCTGCTAATTCGTTAGTTTCCATTTAACAACTAATATTAATTGAAAAAAATTTTTGCAGACAAACTTTAACCGTTATTAAATTTTTCACATATTGTACAGAATCACCCCAGAGACAATTGCGCCGGGGGCGTTCGCGGATAACAAATATCAAATACACAAGTTCGGTCGGAAGATATGGATTTCGTCTCTACCGAAAGTACCTAGTTTTATTTCCTAAGTTTGCCTGATACAAACTTTATATTTCTCTGTCTCGCATAGACTTCAAAAGATAGAAATGTGAAATTCGCTTCTTATTCCTTTTTGAATGACAAATAATGTACGTCTTATTAATTTAGATAATAATGTGGGATGGATGGATGTTTCATTCCTACGTTTCTTCCGAAAGACACGAGAAAACCTATCTTTACATCACCGACCTTATATCTATGGATAGCCAAACTCTAAAATGAAATTATCAAAAACAAGGAGGCCTAAAAAAATCCCTTTGTTTCATAAAAAAATATCACAGTGCTGCGAAAACCGCATTCGTCCATCTTTATCTAAAATTTAGTTATTCCGTAATGTGTCAGTAAAAGAAAATTACTGATTGCCCAAGAATAGGTTTGCTAAATAAAAATAATATTTCTGAATTACGAGTAATCCTTCAAGTAAAGTAAAATATATATTTTAAAAATATTGTATTATATTTATTCATAAATAAAAATAGATAAATAATAATTTTACAGAGAACATTGATTTGATAGCTCTGATCTACAACCAATCAGAAAAATGTTTGCAAGACTACGTTGTATGTTTAGTAATTAGGGCAAATATTTTTATTTTAGGTGGACGATAACATTTACGTACATTTTTGGGGGCAAATACGTTAAGGCTCAATAATGGAGATACCCCGTCAAACCATCAAAAAACGAACACCCTGTACTTTTCTGGATAAACTGAAACATTAGCACATCAATTAGGAATACCCTGTATACAGGGTGTTATGGAAATGACGTATTAATTGAAGAAAAATAGCCATAAATGGCGCTTTCAATTCATTCAGCGGGAAAAGTGACCTGACGTCAAACCAGAAAAACACCTGTGTGGCACTGCGATACATGTAAGCAATCAAGGAATTCTAGCCGGTGTTGTCATATGTACACCTTAAACTCTTTAGACAAAATAAAATAATTTAGTAATACCTTTTTGTACAATTAATTGAAGAACATTTACGACGGACTATGTTTTAAACAACCCGAAAAAACATATGGAATAGTAATAGCCACGTACGTCACTAGGTCAAACGCCAATGACCTCTTGACGCCTTACATCGGCTGAGCGAAGTAGTTTCATATAGCGCCGCACGCGTGCGTCTGTTAGTTCAAGACCAACCAGCGGCCGAATACGTTGTGTCTCGTCGATCACCAACACACTCTCAGCGATCCGCTCTGTTTTTTCGGTTTACGCGTGTATGTTGCCCGTACATAAATAATCTTTGAATATTGTTTTTATTGACGCGTTTCTTCTGGACGTCAAATAAAATCTGATAATCTGTAGTATAATCTGTATTATTGTATTTTCAAAAGCTAACTATCGGTTCTGTTTCACTATTAATGTATGTACATAAAGTGTTTCCAGGAGTGTTCCCGTGAAATAGAAAAAAAACTGATTGTGTTTGTGCCTGGATTTCCTCGCTCTTTAGCTATAAGGATAAATACAAGTCGGTAGAAAATAATTTATTTTTATAATTTTACATGGAATTTCAGTTTTACATTAAGTTTGGCAACATTGCCACTGACTCTGGGTGAAATGTTGTACAGTAGCGCGGACTGACCTGTGAGTAAGAGTGTTTATTACCCCACTTTTAAAACGGTCGATTTAAAAAAAATAAAATATGTTGTTCTTCTCTAGGACACCCAAGGAGTCACCCATTTAAATATAATACGTCATTTCCATAACACCCTGTAGATGTAACCATTTTTTTAATTGACCGTATCATGATTTTCCGCTTAAACTTTGCGCATACTAAATTGGATAATTTTATTTTCCATTTTTCTAGTGCAACAGAGGCACATAACTCATAACCAAACACCTACCCAACGCTAATTACCCGTTTTACCGCCATTTTTATTTATTTTTTCGCTTGAATGTAACTCTACGAAGGTGGTTCTAGTTGGCATTTAGCAATAATTCCCACTACTGTTGCTCATTAGACCAAAGAAACATTAAAAACAAGTTACCTGTGGAAAAGGTCTAATAGCGCTATAAAATTGCAATTTATTTTTTTAAATATGGAATATTTTTATTATAGATACAATGGTGGAGCTCTATATAGAATCCGTCTCCTCAGCTCCTAAATGGACCCAAGAATCATTAAATCCTTAAATATTAGCATGTTATTAAGAACCACTGTGTATATTATGAGCGATGTTGTGAACGCTAATAGAATGGCGTAAGTAATAAAACAGTTATCACGCGAGCTCGGCTTGCACTTGACCGCCTTACGTACTGCTACGTCCCTGGTGAAACACTATCATTCGAGGAAACGAACATCTAACGATGTCCGTATAACGTTTTTGTAATATCTGAAACATTAAATTCTTTTAATTACCATCCAGATCTGCATATTATACGTGCAGTTCGTTTCCTGGAAGGCCGTTATTTTTACGGATGGCGTCGGGCAACAACACGATAAACTACCGATTTATTTTTGTTACAAATTTGTGCAAAATTTTGGCATGCTCGTTACGTTAGTAGTTTATTTATTTAATAATTATTTAGATCACAAAAACAAAAATATAAAGAAGAGGTAAAGAAACTCAAAATCTACTCCTCTAGTTTAATAACAATATTTAAATCTTAATTTCCGTGTGGACTTCTTGTAGGAGAAAAAAAAAATAATAAATTATGAAAATATTGGAAGCATTTGAAATAATGTAAGGAAATTGCCAAAATAATTAGAAAACTATTTATATTTCTGTAAAATTTACTAAAGAGTGCTTCATTCTTGTAAAAAAAAAGCATTTTACAACATTTATTTTTACAATAAAGAATACTTAAAGTACAGGGTGTCCCTTTTCGACACTTTTATAGGGTATCTCCGTAATTGTTAGTGCTATCGAAAAAGTATAATGTAAGTGTCATGTGCTCTATTTGGGTCAAACTTAAAATGGTAAATGAAAATTAGAAAATTATACCTAGATACGGGTGAAAATCAAAAAATTGACAATTTCCAAATTACCCTATATTTTCTTAGTTAAAAGAGATACAGAAAAATGTTTTATACAGAAGTTTCTTTATATTGATTGTTAAAAAATCCGCCGTTTTCAGAATACGTATATGAGGTCAGGTAAACAAGTTATCGGACCTAATCTCATTTTTTTTAAATAGGACACCCTGTATATTTAAATCTAAAAAGATAGCGTTTTAAATTCTCCTTTCAAATATATAACACACAATGGATGATATTGGTTTCCTATTTATTTAAACTTTATTACTTTGAAACGAAATAAAAGATTCAGATTAAGGTAAAAAATAACGGGAATCATCGCAAATGTTCGGAATATGTCTTTAAATGGTTACCGTTTTTCCGGATAGCGAACAAAATATACATTTTGCGCCATTTCTTCGCTTTTTCCTCTTTCAATATAAACTGATATATCAAATTTTTCAAAATGTTGATAGGTAATTTTAGCAAATTAATATGTAAAAATGAAATTGACGTTAAATGTTAATAATAGTCAACATAGTTGTTTCTAGGATATTAGCTTTTGTTTCATGGTATAATGTGGTTTAAAGTAATAAAGTTTAATAAATCGCCTAGGAAACCAATATCATCCATGGTGTCTTATATATTTGAAAGGAGAATTTAAAATATTATATTTTTACATTAAAATATACGGGGTGTTCCATTTAAAAAAATTAGGTTAGCTCCGATAACTTTCTTACCTGACCCCGTATACTTATTCTCAAAACTGCAAGTTATTCAACAATCAATATAAATAAACTTCTGTATAAAATATTTTTCTGTATCTCTTTTAACTTAGAGAATATAGGGTAATTTTGAAATTGTCAATTTTTTGATTTTTCCCCCGTATTTCTTAAGCGAGCGAAAATTTTCAAAATTTGATTTTACCATTTTAAGTTTGGCCCAAAAAGAGCACATGACACCTACATTACTTTTTCAATAGCACTAACAATTACGAAGATACCCTGTAAAAGTGTCGAAAATGGGACATTCCTACTGGAGTTATAAATAAATTATTTTCACTTAAATTCGTAGTAAAATTTATAATTAATTTTAATTGATTTTGCTAAATTAACTATAGTTTTTTGTAATTATATTTATTAATATTTTATAGGAAATCGTACAATAAAACCTTTACTATAGTGTTTGTTAAAATTTACTATATATTTTAGTATTTACTTGATTTTACTAAATTTATTATAAATTCTATCAATGCTTTCTTAGAAATTATGTTTACAATATTATTTTGGTACAAATTACTAATAAAATATGTAATTAATACGACATTTCATAGGAAATTTTACAATAAAATCTTTACTATAATAATAATTTTACTATAGTCTTTTTTCCGTGATCCAGGAATCATCCATTAAAATAGGTACATATCATTAGATAACACCCTGCATACTTTCTTTCAAACGTATCTACGCTAGATGCTGTTCGCCGCATTATTGCGCCCTTCATGTAGCTTTGATACCTAAAACAAATCGATACCTCTAAACAGCATTGTTCCCGATGAAAAGGGGTTGAAATATACTTATTAATATATATTGGAATCGGCCATTGTGCATTCCTTTCTCCTGCTACAATATTGATGACAGTCCCGATGAAAGCTTAAGAGCTTTTTCACAGGACGTCGTATCAGGGTTTCGCAGGACGCGCGATCATCGTTAGGGTTATTTCTTCCTGCGAAAGATAATGGCGACAAGATAATGGATCATTATTGTGTGTTCGCTTTTCAATGTTTTCGTTTTAAAGATGGTGGTTGATTTTAAATGATCCGGGCGATCGATACCTCGAGGCAGTGGCGTATATAGAAATTTGTTTCGGGGGGGGCCCTAAATTAAAGAGAAATATTTTGACAACAAAATTAATACTAATAAATTTTTTTAACTGTTAATTGTTAATTTATTTAAAAAATTTTATATTATGAAGAGGCACTACTAGAGATGTAAAATTACCGGTAATTTAAAAATCGGTAATATTACCGGTAATATTACGCAATATTACGGTACCATTGGTAATTTATAAAAAAAAAAGCTTTTTAAGTAATACAAGTTTTTTTATTTCAAAACTGTAAAAACATTACGAAAAACAATAAGAACGTTTTTTTTAAACTAGTCAGAGTCAGAATGGACTACGTAATAGAGTGGATAATGGTAAATCATCCTCATCATCATCCCCAACCTCGTCATCTGATTCTTCTTTCTCTTTCGTTAATTGAGTCAAGTCTATAACTTCGAAACCGATATCTTCTTTTTCTATTTCTTCCTCAGTATCTTCTACTATTCTCGAATGATCTTCTTCATTTAGTAAATTATAATTATGGGCAATATGAGAGTATGGAGCGGAAAAAAAAAACAATATTTCCAATGTTACCGATCTTGCGGTAATATTACGTAATATTACCAAAATTACGGTAATATTACCTCGGTAATATTACCCTTTACATCTCTAGGCACTACAGTTTAATAAACACGCTGTAAATTTTAACTTCCATATGTTCCGAAGGATTTATACGCTCATCTTCAGTTGATAATATATAAGGAGTAAAAACTTATGATATTGTCAAGATGAACTGTAAAAACGAAGAAAAATGTTCCGGAAGTAGAAAAAGAAGAAACAGAATTACTGATTTTTTTCACTTTTTCTTTTTCTTCTACCGGAATAAGAAAATATATAATTCATTTTTTTTCTTAATTTCAAATTTTCATCAAAAGTAAAAAGTTTTTCATAGTACTTAAAAATTGTTTTTTCTTTCTTACTGTTCACCCTGACAATGTCAAAAGTTTTCTACTGAAGATACCCTCGAAACATGTATGGAAGTTAAAATTTAACGAGGGAATATGACAAGATTTTAATATAACACTATATTAATATCGGCATAAATTCTACCCGTATCGGCCCAATTCTACCCCACTCCTTCCAGAAATCTACCCCTATAATAATACAGCGTGTGGAAACACTACTCAGGGGTATCAACATAGTGGAGCGGCGAGTTACGCGCCAAGAGGCGATGCACTCGTCTCTTTAAGATTAATCGCATAGTTGCCTAGTCGGCAACACAATTCGCTTCAGTTTGAGTATTTTTGAATATATTATGAACTTATTACATTATATTTCGGGGGGGGCCCGGGCCCCCTGGGCCCCCCCCCTATATACGCCACTGCCTCGAGGAATTGGGAAAACATACTCGGGTGAAAAGTTACCGTTTTTTAATTAGTTTTGATGTTCTGGATGCTGCTTTATATTATGTAAGAATTACATTTTATAATATATTACTTATCTTATCTCTCTTGTATGGATTCGTACTTAATTTTTGCAATTTCTTCTAAAAAGGTTAACACTACAGAACCGGAAATAGTCATGGCCGGACACGCAATCCCACTGGCTTCTTCTATTAATTTGCTGGGCGTCAATCTGGGAGGAAATATGTCTTGGCATAACCACGTTGTGGCAATCGCCAAGATAGCTTCTCAGAAATATGGTGTACTCTTCCGAACCAGAAAGTTGTACACACCTCAACAACTTTTGACACTATACAAAGCCCAGGTTCGACCATCACTAGAGTACTGCTCTTATGTCTGGAGCTCTGCACCCAAACATACTCTTCGGCTACTAGATTCCATCGAAAGGAGGGCTATGCGTCTGATCGGAGACCACGAGCTGACGAAGAACCTCGACAGCCTAGAACATCGAAGACAGGTTGGGGATTTGACTCTCTGTTACAGATATTTTCATGGAAGATGCTCGGCTGACCTTGCCTCCTTGCTTAATTCCGCCCAGAGCGACGAATAGCAGAAAGACACGACGAACCACTGACGCCCATCCATATGTGGTTAAGCTTAGTACTCCTCGAACTTCATTATTTAAGAATTCTTTCATCTGGAGGACTTCATCCTTGTGGAACGACCTTCCCGAGGTCGTTTTTCCCAACGAATATAACCTCCAACGATTCAAAACCAACGTGGATCGCTTTTTGCGCACACGCACCACTCCCAGAGTGCCCTAAAGGATTTTTCCTATAGTGCTTGTGTTTGAACATAAAAAAAAAGTAAGCAAGAAGCTCTCGCAGGGTATTTTTTGGGAATTTATCTCAAAAAGTTTGTTTTTTTAATTTTTTTGGGGTATTATGAATATTTTGTGTATATCTTCGTAGGTATTTTTTTTTAAAGAAAGAATAGGTAGGTACGTGGAATGACGTTGCGTCAGTTCGCGAGAAATCTGTAGTGGCGACACATAGCCTGGTACCATAGCACCGCACAGTAGTGCCAACAACGGCGCACCGACACTCGCTCATTGCCTTGCCTGTCGATCAGTTTGTCTCTCGACATCGAGATATAAACATGGAATGACGTGAAATTGGAAAATCAGTTAATATACAGAATGTCACATTAAAAAATATGTTTAACCGGGGTCGTAATTAATTAATTAGAAAAATAAGGTATACTGAAATAATTTTTAACATTTTAATTGTTATTTTAAATAGTGTTGTCCTACATAAAATCCAAATACCGATATAATCAAAAGTATCTTTATGCATTCTCATATGCTCAAAATAGCGTTGGGAATATTTCCTTAGATCATTATAAAGGTGATGAAATTCTCCATTGAATCTTCGCTTTACGTTAATGGAATGAACTGGCAATTTTGATTTTTGTTTAAGCATATAAGTACCACTTTGTTATATTAGAGTCTAAAACAACATCCCCTTCATCGGAAGAAGATAACAACGCACAGTCCATGTTTATATGTCGATGTCGAAGGACTACTGTGCGGTGCTATGGTACAAGGCTATGGGCGAGGGGCGGTGCACCGTTGTGGACACAGACTAACAAACAACGTCTGTTCTTCGTTGTCAGGCACGGTCTACCTCCTTTGGCTCACCCTGTACAACTAAAAATAAAATAGGTTGATGGAACACTCGTGGCGAGCTCGACTTCCGATTCGGAAAGGAAAAAAATTCGAAATAGGCGCGAAGCAGGTTCGTTGAAAAAAAATTGGATCAAAGCGCGGCTCAGGCGCATCTCGGGCTCGTTTTTAGGATTCAATTCGACTTAGTTCCTGTCACCACAAGGCAAAATGTCTGAGAGAACTACTTGCAGAGAACGGTCTTCAAGAAAGCTAGATAACAACACAGAATCGACTGGCAATCGACTTTATAAAAGAAAAATCTTTTAAAGCCGGTCCTGTTCAAGTTGAGCTGTCATCCCGCAATGACATACAGGTATTTAAGCGGGTAGGTGGCATTGTGGAAAATCTTAGGAGTTCTTATTACGGGGAGGAACACGGACGATCATTTCTGGAAATTAAAAACGCCTCAGGCTAAACGGGATCATTTTCATTCCGAGTTGTTCATCGCTAGACGCAAACGACGACAAAATGAACGGTATTTTAAAATTGCTAGTTGGTCTGAATGCGAACAAATTCTATTCAATTTAATTATTAGTATTTTATAGTACAAAAATAATTTGTTTTTAAATATCCTTCAAAATTACCGATATAAGTAAAGATTTTGGAAAATGGTGGCGAAATTCGGCGCTATTAAAATTATAAAATTAACGACATTTATAATATTTCGCAAGATACCGCAAAATATAAAAGAGATAGGGGCTAATTTAGAGTATTTTTAATGAAACCACGTACTGAGCTTATACACACATAAAACCTGGATTTGCTTCACTTCCATAAATCAAATAAGAGCGCGTGTGTGTTTGTGCAAAATGCAAAGTTTGTTGTTCCGGACGGCGATATTCAAAGTGCGCCGGGCGGACGGGACGAGGGCGGAATTTTAAGTTCTTATGCCTCTGTTTAATACAAGAATTAAAATTTGTTCGATAAGAAATTAAGGTGTATACAGGGCGTTTCAAAAAATGTGCTATAGTTCGTGTGGTGATTCCTTCAACAAAAATAAGACAAATAGTTCCTATCGAAATGGGCCCCAGGAGATGTTTGGCTCGCAATGTTCTCAAGATGATTCTGAAACGGTTTTAGTAATTTTAGTGAAATTTGGGTTATGAAAAGTACCTAAAAAAACTAAAAATTAATCAAAATGTAAGACCAGGTTTACCAGAGGCGTGTGCGCGAACAAGAACTTTAATAATTTTTAACAAAAAATATGTATGATACTGCCTAATAATATGCCGTTTAGAAAGTTTTAAAATTCCGAGTAGTTCCGGAGATATCCGATAAAAAAAACGAAATTCTGAAAAATCGTTTTATTGTTTTCCTGGGTTTGTTTGAGATCGAATTCTAAAGTAAATTGCACTTGCATTGCCACTTTTTCCGCTCTATCTGACATCGTTAATTGTTTTGTAATCGGACGAGTCATCTTCGAAGGGCCATTATCAACTTTCTTTTTTTAAATACGGTCCTGTTTTCCTGATACTGGAATTTGATAGCTTTTTTTCTCCCGAATGCAACGATGTGGTTTAATGACGTTTCGAGGGTTTTTCGAACAACATCAGGAAATTTTGGGATACGGTTCTGTATTTCTCCTAATTTTATAAATAATATCTCATAAGCAAGCTCTAAATTTTTACTTATGTTGGACTAGTTCAACAAATAACAAATAATTTAATAATAAACCACAAATAAGTGAACAAAAATCATTCCAAAACAGTAATAAAAAGAACAACGAAAAAAGTATGGAACTACATAATCAGGTGTTCAAAATGATTTCCGTTATTCTCTAAGCACAAATAACATCTTCTAACTGCCAAATAACAGTTTTTTTGAGATAAAATAAAACATGCGATAGAATATCAAACTTTTCAGCATTTGTAAATTTATGTTCCATATTTTCTGGAAAATAGCAAACCCCTTAAACGCTCACAAACGATCACAATGGGAATGTCAAGTGAAACAAATCAGGCGTTACTATCTTAATTTTTTTGTTTCAAGCGCCTACTTTGCTTTTAAATCCCGAATTAACAGAAGTTTGAAATAATGTTTCTGCATTTTGTTCACTTATTTGTGGTTTATTATTAAATTATTTGTTATTTATTGAACTAGTCCAACATGAGTAAAAATTTAGAGCTTACTTATGAGATATGATTTATAAAATTAGAAGAAATACAGGACCGTATCCCAAAATTTCCTGATGTTGTTCAAAAACCCTCGAAACGTCATTAAACCACAATGTGTCATACATCGTTGCATTCGGAAGAAAAAAAGCTATCAAATTCCAATATCAGAAAAACAGGACCGTATTTAAAAATAGAAAGTTGATAATGGCCCTTCGAAGACGACTCGTCGGATTACAAAACATTTAACGCTGTTAGACAGAGCGGAAAAAGTGACAATGCAAAAGGGCAATTTACTTAAGAATTCTAATTCGATCTCAAAAAAATCCAGGAAAACATAAAAAAGATTTTTCAGAATGTCGGTTTTTTTCGGATATCTCCGGAACTACTCGGAATTTTAAAACTTTCTAAACGGCATAATATTAGGTATGTAAATGCGCAACTTTATCTCCATTGAACCGACTTCGTATCTTTTACGGTTTCCGAGATCCATGTACTGGTCCTCCATATCTTGGACACGTTGTATTGTTAGAATTACAAATTAAGTATATATTTATTGCTATGAAAAGATACAGTGAATGTAAAGGTTGTTAAAATATGTGCTATTTTAGGCACTTTTATAACCTAAATTTCACTGAAATTATTACTAAAGCAGTTTCAGAAACATTTCGACAAAACCGAAAACTTTTCCCTGTATCGTTCAAACAAAGCATGAGCGTTGTGAGCAACTATTTGTCTTATTATATGTGGTTGAAACTCTAGCTAGAATAAATTCTCTAATAAAAGGTAATAACTATTTTTTTATGGCCAAACACTAATACTCTTAGAGTGGTGCGTGTACGATTAAAACGATTCACGATGGTTTTGAATCGTTGGGAAACACGAATGAAGGAATTCTTAAACAATTAAGTTCGAGGAGCACTAAGCCGAACTACATATGGATGGGCGGCAGTGGTTCGTCGTGTATTTATGTCAGTCGAACATTTACTATGGAAATATCTGTGAAAGAGGGACAAATCGCCAACCTGTCTTAGATATTCAAGGCTGTCGAGGTTCTTCGTCAGTTCGTGGTCTCCGATGAGACCGTGCTCTCCTTTCGATGAAATCCAGTCGCCGAGAACTATGCTTGGGTGCAGAGCTCCAGCCACTATTCTAGTGACGGACGAATCTGGCCTTTGTGTCAAACCCAAGTTCCTGTGAAGCTCTCTTGGCTATTTTGCCATAACGTGGTTGTGCACAAAACATATTGACGCCCAGAACCTTAATAGACGAAGTCAGTGGAATTACATGTGCAGCCATGACTATATCCGCTTCTGCAATGTTGAACTTTTTAGAGAAAACTGCTGAAAATATCGCAAAAATACGCTCCGCAACAAAATCGGATCTTGATATTATTTGTTAAAACATTTTCTTCTGAAATAATTTTCGTGGAAACCTTACACGTTGACACAAGCTGCACATTTTCCATTCCCAATTTACATATTTCCTCTCGCCGGGAAACTTAAAAACAAATTAAGCAAATATTACATTATCTTGCGGTAACAAAACAACGTAATTTTCATACACACACACAGGCGGGCAGACACACAAGTGTTTTATCTCGAAACGGACGAGAGTTTGCCGCAAAGAATTTTTAATTATTAATCTTTCCACTGGCGAATTTTCTTTGGTAATAAAATGGCCGCCGTATGTATGTACGTGGCGGAAAACACATTTTCATTCTAATAATAGTAATTACATTAGAAGAAACAGTGGCGCGCGAGATGTGTTACTGGCTGTTATGGATTAATGAATAGGAAGGCATAATTTATACAATGTAATACATACCTGGTACATCAAAACTAACCATTGAAAAGCATTTTCTGATCAACATTAACTGAACTACGCCATTGAACTTTACTTAAAAATCTCCAACAAGGTCCGTCTTTACCTTTTCCGCGTAGCGGAAAGACGAGGGGTGTCTGAAAACGCATATTTTCAAAATCACCTTGTGGATTAAAAACTGACAAATTTGCCACTGTAATTTTTGGTTTCGTTAAAAAATGGGACAATATAGTGAAAACTGCAGCAGCGTTCTGTCTTCGACGAATGAGACACCCTGTGTAGTCTTCTAACTTACACCGAGTTTTCTAGTATTTTTTTAATCAATATAGCCATTTTGTTTAAGAGTCAAGGCAAATGAATTATTCTATTCAAGAAATAAAAAGTCTATGCTTGTCAGGTGGTATTAATATCAAATACCAATATGGAAAATTGTTATTTCCGGACCACCCGATGATATTTATACAATAAGGGCCTATTTAGTCTACACAGTAGCACTTTAAAATACTATTTCAGATTGAATGGTACTACCAAGGAAAGGAAGCCCTCTCCATTGATAGGATGCAACCACCTGTAGACCGGTTTACATTACTCTTCCGGTCGAGACATGTAATTTTCCATCAGACGAAAAAGAAAGTTGTTGGTTTTTTAATGGAATAACACTTTGCTTTTAACAAACATAATATATTTCGCCTATTTAGGGCCGATATTTGAATGTTACCTTGAGTTAGACCTCAGTTAAGGTAGCCTTAACGTTATGGTAAACCTCAAAAAAACCATCCTTTTAATTAATTTGAGGATCAATTGACGCGTTAAGTGGAAGATTACCCGTCCTTAAGATCTATTCCTTTAGATGAGAGTTAAAAAGAACTTAATATACTGTCAAACTTGTGTTAAGGATGACTTATGCCATTCTGTACCTTAAGGTGACTTTGAAATATCGGCCCTTAGACATATATTTTAAGTACGCGATTCTCCCAGACAGACATAAATCCCAAAAAATCCTGATTAATAGGAAATTTCATGTTATTGGCCTTAAGAATTGCCACAATTCTACTTGCTCTCTTCTTGATTCTCCAATCTTAGGAACAAATCATATTTAATTGTTTGAAAAATGTGAGTCTATTGGATACAAGGTGAACCAATAAAAAATATATTAGCGAGGTACGTGCTCTATGGACGACTCTTCAATATGTACGTAAATAGAGCAAAGGAAACGCTCCCGGTCGATACATTCGGACTCAAGAAGATAATAATTTTCTTTTTTTTTGATTACTCATAAACCCGCCACTGCGCTAGCCCCTCAGAGAATATCATTACACGTAGTATAAGGGAACGTATTTTGTATGTTTGTATTTTCGGGATAAAACGAGATATTTTCGGGATAAAACGAGATATTTTCTTTGTAATTTTATACACATCGCTGGCCTTTACTTATTTGCTTCAAGGTATGGAAGGGCTACTGTATCAAAAGGGTCAAGAAAATCGGAATGAAATTAATTACTGCTTCGAATAATGGTTTTATGTAAATAGAAAGCTACCCGTACGAATGAGTTATAATACTCGAGAAATGCAGTTGTAATTTGGCGTTTTTTATACAGGGTGTTCCTTAATGACGTGCTAATATTTCAGGGTGTGATTCCTCAGGTTATTCTATATAGAAAAGTTCATATGAACATATGTCCGCAACGGCTTAAATTTTTTGCTACTGGGTGTTGAATTTTTATTTTTTACAGTCTTATTTTTTACTATCTCCGAAAGTACTTTCGATATTATTTTCAATTTTGATATGTATTAATAGGATTTATTATTAAATTATTTGTTATTTATTGAACTAGTCCAACATAAGTAAAAAATTTAGAGCTTACTTATGAGATAGTATTTTAGAAATACAGGACCATATCCCAAAATTTCCTAATGTTGTTCAAAAACCCTCGAAACGTCATTAAACCACAATGTGTCATACATCGTTGCATTCGGGAGAAAAAAAGCTCTCAAATTCCAATATCAGGAAAACAGGACCGTATTTAAAAAATAAAGTTGGGAATGGCCCTTCGAAGACGACTCGTCGAATTACAAATCACAATTAACGCTGTTAGATAGAGCGGAAAAAGTGGCAATGCAAAAGTGTAATTTACTGTAGAAATCGTTTTAAAATAAAAACCAGGAAAACAATAAAAAGATTTTTCCGAATTTCGGGTTTTTTCGGATATCTTCGGAACTACTCGGAATTTTAAAACTTTCTAAACGGCATATTATTAGGCACGTAAATGCGCAACTTTTCCTCTATTTAACCGACTTCGTATCTCTTACAGTTTCCGAGATCCCTGTACTGGCCCTCCTCATCTTGGACACGTTGTATACGAGAATTTTGGCCCAACGAGTCAGTTGCTGACTTCCCCGACGATATAAAACATCTACTGTAGTATGGTTTAATGGCTCTATATGGCAGCTATAAAATGTTAAAATTTCAATAAATTATACCGGTCGGTACAAATGTTAGAGCCAAAAAAGTAAATCGCAGGCACTGTATCTTCTTTAAGGGACACTTTAGGAATTTCCTTTCTGTGATAAATTAGGTTTATTTTGACCTCCTCTGTGCGTTCCCGAGAGATTAGGAGGTACTTACCAGACACCCTGTATACTGGCATTCATTTTACTCTTTAAAATTTTTTGCAAGAGTCTTGATTGAAAATGACTAGTTTTAAATCAAATAATTTCGTAATGTAAATCATTATTTCGTCGTTTTGAGCCGTTTTCGCCGAAGAAACAAAAAGGGCCACTACGAAATCGAACAGCTTGTTTTGACAGAGCCATACGCCATAAGTAGAGTATTAAAAATAAGCCTTAAATTCCATTATCGCCTAAGCCATAAATTTAATATTTACGGGCTCACGGACTGGCCCAAAAAGGCCATAAATAACAATTATTAGTACAAAAAGTGGCCGTCTCATTCTTTTATTCAAGACGCCTTTTTTATTTTCGATTTTTATTCTTTATTCCTGAATCGAACGGTGAGCTTATGCGTCAGAATTGATGGACAGAGCCGTATAAAGTTTCTATTGCTTCTATAATAATATAGACTGACATAAAATTGTCCAAATCCATTTGTTACTGAATTACAGATTTATGCGAAGTTAGTCAGGAGGAACAGACCAAACCTTTGGAGTTTAGTGAAAATAATGTAAAGAAAACTCATACGTCCTTATCCGATTTTCATTTGTTATAGGGTAATTACAAATAACCAAATATCATAGCGTTCTTTTAATAAATGTTCAAAAATATAGCCATTGACCTCCAAACATGGTTACTTCATGTCTCTCAAATCGAATTAGTGCGCCCTGAGTGCGTCGACTTCTAGTTTGCAAACTTTATATTTGAACCAGCCTAATATACAAAGTCTTGTGGTGTGAGGTCTGGAGGTCTTGGAGGCCAACTATAATAGGCTACCTTTTGTAATTCAAAAAAATATTAAGTAGTGCGATTCTCCAGAATGAAAGGGCCAATTAAATAACTATGGATCATACCACAGGACACGTTCACCGAAAATTTGTTTTTTAAATTATGCTATAGCTTGAAAGAAAGTGATAATCACTATCCGCGGGAGGAAATATATTATTTTCCTCCCTTGGTATGTACATACTATATAGTTTTTTTTTACTCATACTAATTCAAAGGAAGGGAAGCCCTCCCCATGAAAAGTAAACAGGCTTGTTGTTTCGACTGAATGTAAAGACATCGACGGGTATTTGCTCAGGTTGTGTGGGACTACTAAGAGATAGCGCTACTTGTTATATTTTCCCGACTAGGGTTGATAATACAGCTTGAAGTAGTAGTCTTCTCGGATTATAGGTATGGAAAGGGACATACGTCAAGATCAGGGTGAGCGGAAGGAGCGTAGTGCTCGGCTCCGTGTACTGCGGTCCTGCTGCGATCTTTGATTTTGACAGGCAGTGTATCGAAGACATTTTCGACAACAATAACACCATGATAATCGGGGGAGATCTGAATGCTAAAAATCGTATTTGGGGATGCAGAGCCACAAACAAACGAGGTCAGCTGTTATACAATAGGTCAGGCGTTCTTGACTACCATATGCTCCCACCTGAGGACCACACCCATCTAAGTCCTATCGGATTACCGGAAACACTGGACATATTCGTGATCAAGAACACTGACAGGATATCTCAGCCTAAAGTATGTCACGATCTAACGTCAGATCACTTGCCCGTGATAATGGAATATGGTGACCCTCGCAGGAGGGGGAAAAACACCGTAGCCTTAACCAAAACGAGCTGGGAAAAATTCAAAAATGAATTAAAGGGCTGCGATGCGATTCCTCCTATTGCGAACAAACCAGACATTGACGAGGCAGCGGTAGTGCTAGTCAACAACATAAAGCAAGCACTTGCTAGAGCATCGAGCACTGTGACAATAAATTACTCCAAATACGGTGATCTAAGTCATGAGATAAAAATCGAGATAAGAGAGAAGAACAGACTCTTACATCAAGCCTATAGAACTGGTGATCCGGCGATCAAAATCCAAGCAAATCTGGCAACACAGCGTATCAAGAAACAACTGATAGATGCAGAGTCTGATATGTGGGATAGGAAGGTCAAAAGCCTGAATATCGAAGATAACAGTCTCTACAGAATGACAAGAACTCTAACGAAGGGCTCACGCAAACAGATGCCGCCACTAACAACCGCAGACAACGTCATTCTGACAGACGCTAAAGAAAAAGCTGAGAAATTTGCTGAAGTTCTTTACGAACAGTTCAGCGAAAATCCAGCCAACAACAAAGCATCAGAAAACCGGATTAACAGAACTGTAGAGATCTATAAACGCATGGATCCCCACCCCGATCCCAACCTGCAACACATCACAGCAGATGAAGTGAAAGGTCTAATAGCCAAGACCAAAATAAAGAAGGCACCCGGTATTGATGGCATCTCCAACAAAGCCTTAAAAAATCTACCGGACAACATCATAAACGACATAGTCTGTATAACAGAAGCAATGCAGACCCTCGGACACTTCCCTGTCGCCTGGAAGAAGGCAAAGATCGTAATGATAGGGAAGGCTGGACAAAATAAGAAACTCCTGAGTAGCTATAGGCCAATCAGTCTACTGTCTAACTTGGGCAAATTAGCGCAAAGGTTAATCTCGGGTAGGCTATCAGCCTTTGTCGAAATTAATCACTGTATACCAGAGGAGCAGTTCGGCTTTAGAGCAAATATGTGCACCGTTAGACAGGCGACAAGGTTCGCCTCTAATATTCTTAGGGGTTTCAACACCAGGAGACACACAGCGGCCGTGTTATTCGATGTAAGCAAGGCGTTTGATAAAGTATGGCACAACGGGCTTCTACTAAAAATGATTAGGATGGGAGTACCTGACTACCTGATAAGACAGATTGCGTCTTATCTGGAAGACAGGTCTTTCCAAACATGGATTGACGAAGAACTGTCATCATCAAAGAATATTCGAGCTGGTGTACCTCAGGGTTCAGCAATAGCCCCCCTGCTTTACAACATCTACACTGCAGACATGCCGAAGTTTCCCATGTGCGACAATTACATATACGCAGACGACACGGCGTTTGCAGTATCAGGAAAAAGCCCTAGAATACTAACCCTAAGGCTCAACAGGAATATCGCCCTCTTTGAAGAGTGGCTTTCAAAATGGAAGATCAAAATAAACCCGGACAAGACTCAGGCAATTTACTTTTCCAGGGCACGCCTCAAACTCCCAACGGGGAAACTCAAAGTGGGGAACCAAGATATCGACTGGAAACAGAGTGTTAAGTATCTTGGTTTACACTTCGATAAAAGGCTGACCTGGAGGGTAAACTCAGCCAACATCATAAAGAAGGCCAACCAACAACTCGGCGCTATATACTGTTTACTCAACAGAAGGAGTAAACTCAATCTACGAACGAAGGTAAACCTCTACACGACATTCATCAGATCAGCGATGATGTATGGTGCCCCAGCCTGGTGCACCCTATGTAAGTCGAGCCTTCAACAAATACAGGTAATTCAAAACAAGGTACTAAAGATAATAGTTGACACTCCTCGATACACACGGAACGACATTATACACAGAGACCTCGAAATTGCTACAATTTCGGAGTTTCTAGACAAAACCATCACCAAATACCATACTAAGGCTAACATTGCCAACAATAGCACGATCGCTGCTTCACACATACATTCACGACCTAACGCTACATACAAATTACCGAAAGACTGGCTCACGCGCAACCGCGTCTGAGTCCAAAACAATCAAAATACAAAAAACAACAAAGATTGCCTTGCTTTGCACAACCTGCAAAAACCAGGTGTAACATGACGACTACCCCTACCCTACTACCCACTACCTTATACGTTCGGAGCTCTCGAAATTTGTTCACTCGATTAACTTCGAGTGAAAAAATCTCTAGAGCTGGCACCCAACATAAATGTATAGCATAGCTAAATCAAAATCAGAATATGCAGTTAACCAGTCATATAGCGAAATCGAGTTATAGGTATGATACCTAACTCTGACGGTGAGTTTTAGTCAGTCGGCTCGTCTACCTCGTAGGCGAAACTTACACTCTGTAAGTTGACATTGGTCTGGTCTTTCCCCGCAATGTTGCTAACCTGACACTACCTGACCCCCGCGAGGGTCAGGTGTCTGTAAGCAGATTTCTCATCGTATGTCCAAAAAAAAAAAAAAAAAAAAAAAAAAAATTATAGGTATGGACACATACCCTGTACTGACCAGAGTTCGAAACCGACCTGCAGGTGGTCACATCCTATTAATGGAGAGGCTTCCCTTTCTTCATGGTACCATTCAAGAAGAATTAGAACTTTAAGAGGTAGCACATACTGTAAATTTATATATAAAAATTTCCATAAATCTACTTCAAAATTATAACAAACGTCTTGCTTATTAAAAGTTTTAAGGAACTTAGGAGGGAAATTTTTTTCCTCCCCGGTTGGGAAAGAGCCATTTTCCTCCCTTGTCTCGAGGTCGAAAATTATGTTTTCTAATAAGGTAGTAGGAAAAGTAAATTTACCTTATTCTTAACGTGAGCTTTTCAGTGTAGCTTTGCTTCCAGGATAATGAAGATCTATTAAAACCTGTAAGAAAAAGAAAGCATAAAGTTATTGTTAATTTGAGATGGAATTTAAAATTAAGCGGAAGTGAAACCTCTCATAACGGACACCTCTAATAAGCGGACATCTCTATTAAGAGGACATTTTTTCATAATTCTGAACTAGGTACATATATGAAATTCCATGAAAATCAATCTCTCTTGGGCGGACGCGGGCAGGCTGTTTTCATACAAAGAGTGCGAAAATCCTCCTTTAAACGGAATTTTTTTTTTTAAGTATTTGGGAGACGAATAAGTACGGTGCAAAAACTCTCTGAAGACAGACCCGGCAACCAATCGCGTATGCGTGGCAGAGCGGAAGGACTTCGCCGAATGAAAGTATATGTGATTCCCCGACAGCAGTCCGCCGTTTATCTGTGAGTTGTAAGGTTAAAATCGTAAACAATGGCATAAAAATGTCGCGTTTTGAGCCTGAAAAAGAATATTGATGTTGTGGAAGTTTGAAATTTGATAACAGTGATTTGATCGAG
This sequence comes from Barypeithes pellucidus, assembly GCA_963991005.1. Lineage (NCBI taxonomy): Eukaryota > Metazoa > Arthropoda > Insecta > Coleoptera > Curculionidae > Barypeithes > Barypeithes pellucidus. Next base: position 53,832,250 of record OZ022563.1, on the reverse strand, counting down.
TTCATTAACAGCACTGTGCTATTAGAAGATGATAGTGACCCCATTCCTACCGATTATGTAGTCGAAACTGAAACCACATCACTATCTGACGACTCTGATGAAGAAGTTGAATGCAGTAAACAATTAGTATGGTAAAGGAATTACAAGAGTATGCAAAGAATAGAGGTGGCTCTACAGGAATGGAATTGTTATCAGACTTGGAATTACATTTTCTAGATTGTATAAAACGCAAACACGTCAAACTACGTTATTAGATCTTTTTAGTACTACATACTAACTAAAACTAGTGTATTTTTTGTTATGTTTATTTGTACATACATATAGATAGTAATAATTTTGCATTTACATAAATTACCTAATAACAAATTTCTCATGGGCGGACACCTCTTTTAGGCGGACACATTTAGACGGTCCCGTAGGTGTCCGCCTAAGAAAGGTTTCACTGTACATCGGCAATCGGCACACTTTTCCGATAATCGGTATCGGCATAGTTAAGATTATCCATTTTATTAATATGTAAGTGAAAACCCATTTTTCAGAATCTCCAGCGGCTTTGAGAATAATTTCTTCATCTAGTAATTGTGAACGTTTAAACAATAAATAATTTTCACTATTATCGCTATTTTCTGCCATCATATTTTTATTTGTAGGCAAAAAATGAAAATATTACCGATTCTGGGGGGATACCCGCCTAGTCCCCACCCTCCTAATCTACGGCGCGGGCGGTGAGTAAAATGGACAAATAACATGGTTGGCCGGTCGGGGAATTACCGAAAGTTGTTAAAGTCACGTCCGCGTCGATACCATTTGCCTTAAAGATGCTTTACCATGATGCCACTATTAACAATTTTAAGTTATATCAACGTATATTGAATATAGACCTTTTAAGAACGTGTTGTCGATACCGATATTATATCGGTGTCCACAACTAAAATATTGATATCGCCAAATAAAACCGTGTCGGCCGATCACTAATTAATAGTACGAAATAAAAAAAATAAGTGTGCCTTAAGGAAGCATCTTGGGTCCCATTATTTTTCCATTTTTCGATTTAAAAATGTAGAGTGCGTCCCTGTCAATATTTAATAATCCCCCCCATCCCGTCCGGACGATATGATGCTGCTACACAAACCGAACTTAATCTTAATAAATGATTGGGGCCATCGTAAATACCGATTCAGGTAGCCCAGAGGCACAACGCACGCATAATGAACATCCGGTGCATTGTGCCGGAGAGAATAAATGTTTTTATTGAAAGTCACGGACGCGCCGAGGTGATGATGATTATCGAACTACTGTATTTTTTAATCGAACATTTTCAATGGAAGAATTAACTCCTTCTTTAATTCGCTTGATTGATTCATTAGCGTCGTTTGAAAGTGTTTTGTGTCGATCGGCGAGCGTATGCTTCTGCTACCGGATTTTTTCTCTTCCAAGACAAGAGGAAGAATTTTGTTTGTTGTCTTTAAATCAATCAAATTAAACGGTTGTTGAACCCTGTCGTTTCGAAAATATCTTGCAATTTAATAGTCACGGTCAAGGTTCTCAAACCTATCGGAGAGGTCATTCTCACAAAATTTCCAAAATTGCTTATTGAGACGATCGAATAAACCTCAATTACGGTATAGATACAGGGTATTCGACGAATGTAGCTGGATACTTGGAAAGGTGATTATTGATGCATGTAAAAATAAAGGTAGTAAGGCAAGGTAACAATTCACATTCTTAGGTAGGTTGTCAGCAACGTCTTAGAAAAATAATCGGGTACCTCTGAAAATTAGTGTAATTTTCCTTTGTCGTTTCCTCTTAATTAGACAAAGTCACTAAGTCGCCTTCGAGCGTTCGGAACGTACTTTTTATAAAGCCCTTATTGGAACGGCCGTCTTTCATACATGCATTCACGTTTGACACCTGTTATATATCATGTTGGTCTTTCTGAGAGTGCAGGGGTCCGTTACAATATTCGGACACACGAATTTTAAATTTTTACTATTTTTTTCTAAAAGTATACAATTTTAGTAGTAATATTCAATAAAAAAATTGGGGGAATACTCAGTAATTTTGAAGAAATTAATTAATAAAAATCCTGATTTTATGGTTTTTGAGTGATTTGACAAGGTTCTGACCCCAACATTTTTAGCGATGTTGCCGGATTTATAATTTTATCACAAAAATAAAAAGTAAAGGTTCTGTGTAATGACTACACTTGAGCACCCACGGAATTTAACAATTTTTGAAAATGTAATGGAAAGATATGGTTGAAGAAAAAGAAAACATAAGAAAGTTAGGGTAAGTTACATGAATTGACACTGCCCTGGGAAAACCACTGAAAACCCGCCCCCGCTACACCTTTTGTAGCCGATTTGTTTTTGTATTCGGCAAAAAAAAACACACGAAAGTTACATAAATTGACAGTACCCTAGGAAAACAAGTGGAAACCCGCCCCCGCTACACCTTTTGTACCCGATTTCCTTCTGGATTCGGAAAAAGAAAACATAAGAAAGTTACATAAATTGACAGTGCCCTGTGAAAACAAGTGAGAACCCGCCCCCGCTACACCTTTTGTAGCCGATTTCCTATTCGGAAACAGGAAACATAAGAATGTTACATAAATTGACAGTGCCCTGGGAAAACAAGTGAAAACCCGCCCCCGGTACACCTTTTGTAGCCGATTTGTTTGTGTATTCGACTAAAGAAAACACAAGAAAGTTGCAAAAATTGACAGTGCCCTGGGAAAACAAGTGAAAACCCGCCCCCGCTACACCTTTTGTAGCCGATTTATTTTTGTATTCGGCAAAAGAAAACATAAGAAAGTTACATAAATTGACAGTAGTGCCCTGGGAAAACCACTGAAAACCCGCCCCCGCTACACCTTTTGTAGCCGATTTCCTTCTGTATTCGGGAAAAGAAAACACAAGAAAGTTACACAAATTGAAAGTGTCCTAACAAGTGAAAATCCGCCCCGCTACAGCTTTTGGAACCTCATTCCGCCACGCGCCACTTATGGACTCAGTGCAGCTCAACCGAGCCAGGCTGGTCGCAAACACAACCACTTTGTGGTCGCCACCGGTGTAGTTTAAATATCTGCCTAACAGGAATATTCATATTTTGAAAAAAAGATCCCGAAAACAAAGGATAATCTTTCCGGCATTTGCAACAATAAAAGCAGGAATTCAAGGCATTTGCATTAACTTTCTGCCTAATAGTGCATACGAGACGACAATTTCTGTTATTGCATCTGAAATTATCTCTAATCAATCCTATGTATTGTATTGTAAATATTTTGCAAAATCCACATCATACTTGCTTGTAATTGCGTCAACATTATCTATATTTGCTATTTCCATTTTATTTTGATTTGTTCTTTCCTTTTCCTTCAACGCCAAAGTATAACTGCTCTTGGCAACAGACTGTTGCCAAGAGCAGTTATACTGTTGCCAACAGTGTTATGCAATGTCAAATTTGTGTTCGACTTAAAAGTGACATCTTCAACAGAGTTGCCAGTTGTCTTTTATTAGCTACATATGAAAAAAATATTGCACAAAAACGGATATTTTTGGGCCTTTCTATCGCAGTTAACCCTCTTAAAAGATATTGCTTAGTCGTGACATAACTACATTGACAATAAACTGCGGTCTTATATCGATATAAACAAACCCGAACAACCTAAAAACTTTATTATTGCAGAAAGCTTTTCTATGTGGCAACACTGTTAAAATACCGAATTTTGCAAATATACATGTTCGCAGCGTAAATTTTAAGAATCAACAATTTTACGACCATTTTTGCCTTTAAACTCAAATTTTATGAATTAATATGTGTTTTCCGCATCTAATTTTACTTAAAAGTATTAATATTACACAATCAAACAAAGAAAATGGTAAAAATACAAGTAATTAGTGCAGCAGTTCTCTTTTTTAAATTTTTTAACAAACAGATTTCAATCAGTTCGTGTCGGCAGTATGGTATCGGCTCCAGTTTTGATTCGTAATGGGGTATCACAAGGCTCCGCTTTATCACCTCTTCTGTATGCTATCTACACATCATTACTCTCAAATTCACTTAAACAATGCTCAGGCCAGTACTATGCTGACGACACACAGGTTTATAAATCATTCAATAGGGCCGACACTGTTGAGAGTTGTAGAATTATAAGTACGGAACTAGATTCACTAAATAAACTGGCATTGGAACATTCCCTTATACTTAATCCTAAAAAGTACTGTGTAATGATATTCGGCCGAAAATCTGATGTGGATGCGGTTAAAAATCTAATTAAGATTGACATTGACAATACAGCGTTACCAGTGAAGGACAATGTTCGCAATTTAGGTGTGACTTTAAGGTTTAAAGCGCATGTGTCAAGCTGTATACAAAAAGCTTTTATAAGACTTAAATTACTATATCATTTGCGCCATTTTTTATCGCGAAACATAAAGAAGCTTCTATGCGATTCCCTCGTGCTCTCGATATTTAATCATGGCGATGTTGTGTATGGAAATTGTATTAGTGCTATCGATAAGCAAAGAATTCAACTTGTCCAAAATTGTGGTTTAAGATTTATTTACGGAGTAAGAAAATATCAACACATTTCTCATAAGTTAACCCGAGTCAGGCTGGTTGAGCATGGCAGAGAGGAGGGAACTGGATCAAGCATGTTATTTTCATAAAATTATAAATTTAAAATGTCCAAGAAATATGTAGAAAAATTCGTTGTAATCTTATAGTAAACATTTTAAAATCTAAACAGGAACTTTTTATTATTAAACTCAAGAAGACTTCTTAAAAAACATACATTATAGAAAATGTTAATGGAAAATAAGAAAACGAGCAAAATAGTTAACAAAACATAGGTATCGACAAATTTTTTGGTAACCAAAAGTAAACATTCTTAAATTTAAACAGGAACTTTTAGGTAACTATAAACATGATTTTTAAAAAATAATCACCTATTTTCTTACTTTGCCAGTCGCGTAACTAAGTCTACATTTTTGAAGGGCACACAATGGGCACGCAATGGGCACCTGATAATGGGGCGTTCTTAGCCGCCCTGAGATAGTGGACTGTAATTTTTTTAGGGTTCCGCTGATCCCTAATAACCTCGATCTTCCCCGCTCCCAAATCCGCCCGTCTCAACCTGACAACTTTAGTATAGCGCAAATGTTAAGTGAATGAAATTAGGCTTACAACTTACCTTAAAGGAAAGTAAGGATGACTTGATCACTTGGGTGGAAAATGGTCCACGAAAATATCTTCCCCAAAAATGGTCGGTGGAAGAATTTGACAAGCCATTTTAAATATCTACTTATTTTATGCTCGTCGATTGAGAAAGATGTGAAGAAAAATAACTCTTGGTAATACTTTTTGTTTTAAAAAAGCACAAGAATAAACCCGAACAATAAATACATATTTTTGTGATTTTTTGCAGTTTTTTTGTTTGGTATCGAGACACGTGGTAAAATTCATTATTCACAAATAAATAAATTTCTGGAATTTTTTTGTGGCTACTACAATTTTTTAGCTAAAACGGTGTCCACCCGTAGTTACGTGCCTGCTAAATACCCTACCTGATCACATGTAAACGGCTAGGCTGCCGGTCGAGCAGTCGGTGACGTCATCGCTTGGTGAATTGGAATTTCAAGCGATTCACTCGATTATTAAAATCGCTCGAGTATCAAGTACTCGATTATTAAAATCATCGGTTTTTTTCAACACTAGGTCTCGTTGTACTGCCCTCGCGTGCATCCCGCATAAGAACTTCACTCTAGCAACAGTTTGAATTAAAAACAAATATTTCTTGACGACCTCGCTTGTTTACATTAAATAAATCGCGTATTTACTCGACGTTAGGCAAAAGTCCCCCCCTCCCCATCAATCTGTTTTTTAATAAATCCTGGTGTCGAGTGCAAATAATAAATACAGCGGCTCCGCTGATATCAAATAATTTTAATGCTTTATTAGTATTTGCTCCGTGAATACGAATTAGTTCGATATTAAATTTTCTTCTCACAGAGAGTAGAAACAAGAGGAAATAAAGTGAATATTCGAAAATTTATATTCAGATCTCCTTCAATATTGAAAGCAACATTAATTTCGACATATTTTCCCGGGAAATAAATGGAGAGGAACTCTTAGAGCGTAATTTACTGGATTTCCGAATCATTGATCGTAATTTTCTTTCTAATTTGTTTACTTTGAGCTTTTTCGAATTCATTTTCCCCATGCTTAACATTTTCAATTTGTTTTGCGTTAGCTTAAATCTGCGGTCTCGCACTCGATGATATACAGAGCGTTTCGTTAGTAAGCTCCGTAACTTCAATGTGTAATTCTTATGATATTTTAAGAAAAAAAAGATACATTCCTTGACACGCATCACGGAAAAAGACTATAGTAAAATTATTATAGTAAAGATTTTTTTGTACGATTTCCTAGAAAATATGTATTAATTACATTTTTTATTAATAATTCGTACCAATATAATATTGTACCGGGTGTCCCACTAAGAATGGCTCTCGGCCGTATCTCTGAAAGTGTTAGTCGTATGGCTTGCGGAAAAATTTTTTAATATGAAAAGTGATCATAAGAAATTGCTGGAAATTATTTTCAAGTTTCTCAGTCGAGCGCTAGAGGGCGCAACCGTAACGGTAAATCCGTAAAGTTTAGTTTTTTCAAAAGTTGCCGCGTTAAGGTATATTGAAAATAGCATTTTCGTATACTTTAAGGTTTTATGAAGAAAATTTACTTATAACATATTTTTGTCACTTTTAAAATAAAGTGGTGGGGGAAGGTTGAACATTATTTTAAATAAATGCCTACAACTCCGGGTTCGCTCAACAGAATTTAGTGAACTTTGTTTTGTTAAAAAGTAGTTCCCTTACTCTATACTTTACTGTATAAACTATGACAATATGACTTTTAAAGTAGGCGCTAGAGTGAGCTATTTTACAACTTAACAAACATTGCGCATTTTTCAAAAATTTTAAATACAACAGTATATTTAATTTTACTTCATCACAAAGATCAATAAAAGCCTAAAGAACTGGCGAAAACCACAACTTGATATCTTTTTTTAAACCGGAGATATTAACAAGAACAAAAATAAACACGGAAAAATATGATTATATTTAAGTTTCAACGGTACAGGTTTTTTCAAAAGTCAAATAGGCCTTGGAAAAACAAAATCTAATTTAAAATTAGGTGCTTTCACGTCAAAGTTTTTATTTGACTTTTGAAAAAACCTGTACCGTTGAAACTTAAATATAATCATATTTTTCCGTGTTTATTTTTGTTCTTGTTAATATCTCCGGTTTGAAAAAAGATATCAAGTTGTGGTTTTGGCCAGTTTTTTAGGCTTTTATTAATCATTGTGATGAAGTAAAATTAAATATACTGTTGTATTTAAAATTTTTGAAAAAATGCGCAATGTTTGTTAAGTTGTAAAATAGCTCCCTCTAGCGCCTACTTTAAAAGTCATATTGTCATAGTTTATACAGTAAAGTATAGAGTAAGGGAACCACTTTTTAACAAAACAAAGTTCACTAAATTCTGTTGAGCGAACCTGGAGTTGTAGGCATTTATTTAAAATAATGTTCAACCTTCCCCCACCACTTTATTTTAAAAGTGACAAAAATATGTTATAAGTAAATTTTCTTCATAAAACCTTAAAGTATACGAAAATGCTAGTTTCAATATACATTAACGCGGCAACTTTTGAAAAAACTAAACTTTACGGATTTACCGTTACGGTTGCGCCCTCTAGCGCTCGACTGAGAAACTTGAAAATAATTTCCAGCAATTTCTTATGATCACTTTTCATATTAAAAAATTTTCCCGCAAGCCATACGACTAACACTTTCAGAGATACGGCCGAGAGCCATTCTTAGTGGGACACCCGGTACACATAATTTATAAAAAACTACAGTTAGTATTTCTTATCAATTTAGTACAAACTGCAAATACTAAGATATATTTTAAAATTTACAACGAATGTAAGTGAAAATAATTTATTTTTAATTCCAGTATGCTTTTTACAAAAATGAAAGGATAAATCAGATGCAACGGATTCCTGAGATTTCGATCTTCGTAACAAATAATGGGTGGAGAACTTAACAGAAACTATGCCATGGCCATGGTAGGGAATGCGAGGATATAACTTGGATGGGTGACCGCTTGGAAATACCATATGTCAAAATTTTAGTAAATTTTACAAAAACTTTTCATCGAAATGATTTACTAAGTATTTTTGTAATTTTTACTAAAAATGTAGGTAAAATTTTGCTATATATTTTGGAAACCCATTATAATGGATACCCACCCCCTTCAATTGTGATTAAAAAAATGCACTATTTTGGGCGGATTCTTGTAATTTAGGTCAAAAAAAAAGTCAAATCTATCTCCTGCAAAAACAAACATGGCCATAAACCCGGAACGCAATAATGCAAATAAATATCCGAAATATATTCAAATATCCAAAGCAATTTAAAACGGGACAGTAGCGGCAGGAGCGGCGACGGCGGCTGACCGTTGTCCTTCGGCATTCCTGCGACCCCGCAGGATTTATTGAAATACCGCATTGGCAGTCGGCAGCAGGACGATATAAAAACGCCAAATAGCCGCATTTATTTGCTCGGCGAATTTACATGGAGCCGACTTGGAAAAATGGCCTTTATCTGAAATTGAGAATATTTGTCATTTTTGGATAATGTATTGGATTATTCCGTCCTATTTCGTTTTAGAAATGGCCGAAATGGACCCTGCTGAAATATGATCTTGTTCCTAAATCCAACATATTTTTTGGAAAGTTTTCAATTAATTTTGGTCATTTGTAAGGATTGTTTTTTGCTTCCCTTGTGACCTTTGCCAAGCAGCTCGCCAATAAATTTGAAAACTATTTTATATTTTGAATATTTAATTTAAAACCTCTGCTTTTTGAAATTAAGATGATGGTCCCCAATCCCAAATTAGCCATCTAAGTTGCAACAATTTAGTTAAAAAATAAGCTGTTTCTGGCAAGGTTTGAAAGAGACGAGACGATTAGCTGATCAATAGTTATTTTCGTGAAGTTTAAGCTGTTAATAATAAAGTTCTTTACTTAATTTATTGATATTTAGATTGTCTGACATGTTGATTGGGGTGTCAAGCAAGTTTCGGGAATATCGGTGACAAAAATTTGAAAATTGGTCATATTTGAAATTGTTATTATTATTATCCTTATAACATTATATTTTTTAATGCAATTTTCTCATACCGTTTTCCAATCCTTTTGCTTTACGAAGTTGGTGGGTCAATTTTTAAAAATGATGAAGAAATTATTTTAGTACAAATTATTATAGTTAGTACTATGTGTTGTTTTTCAAACGTTGTCTTCTTTTTTCACCAAATCTTAGTCCAAAACTAATTTAGTTTTAACTAAAGTAAAGCCCATTTTTAATTAAACGTGTATGAAATTTTTAGTTTTAATTAAAATTGTAAGAAAATTCTAGTTTTAAACTATAGTTTTTTCTAGGAATATCGGGATTTAACTAAAATCGGGTTTTTACTAGTGTTGGGAAAGAATCAAGTAGTGTTGTGATCGTTCGAGCGAAAAACCGCTTGATGACTCGATTATTGAAATAACCGACATCGCTCGATTATTAAAAAAAACCGCTCGTGTTATCTATTCAGGCGAAAACCGTCGCTCGTCACTTATTATCTTTCACTCGATACCCGAGCTTCGCTTGACGCCAGCGGAAATGTACCGCTATAGTGTGATCGAGTTAAGAACCTGCTGGTATATTCGAACAGTTTTTCGCTCGATAGGAAATACTCTAGTTTTAAATTCAGGTGAAAAACCGAAAAATATCGCCTGTCACTTGATACACGACCTTCGGTCGCGCCGCGCTATCCGATTGGCGACGTTCGAGTTTGACGCTGAGCAGGTACACGACATACGTCGTTCTTAAAGGCACATAAACGAGAAGGTGTATATCAAAAAGTATGCCAAATCTCTTAGCGGAGTCATCGCGACATGGGTTTTATAAAGTTTTGTTTTAACGGGCTAGTAGCCAGCGGCGTAGTTTAGGTCTCCAATTGTAAATATTAAAAAATTAAAGGATATAATTTTAAAATTTTTATTTACTATAAACTCGAGAAAACTTCTAAAAAATAACATAATAATAGAAATTGTAAATAAAGAAAAAAACGAACAAAATGGTTAACAAAATATATAGAAAAATTCGTTGGTAATCTTATAGTAAACATTTTTAAATCTAAACAGGAGCTCTTTATTATTAAACTCAAGAAGACTTCTAAAAAATAACATAATAATAGAAATTGTAAATAAAAATAACAAAACGAACAAAATGGTTAACAAAATATATAGAAAAATTCCTTTGTAATCTTATAGTAAACATTTTTAAATCTAAACAGGAATTTTTTATTATATTAAACTCAAGAAGACTTCTCAAAAATAACATACATTATAGAAAATGTTAATGGTAAATAAGAAAACGAGCAAAATAGTTAATAAAACATAGGTATCGACAAATTTTTTGGTAACCAAAAGTAAACATTCTTAAATTTAAACAGGAACTTTTAAGTAACTATAAACATGAATTTAAAAAAATAATCACCTATTTTCTTATTTTGTCAGTCGCGTAACTAAGCCTACATTTTTGAAGGGTACACAGTGGGCACGTGATAATTTAAAGTGGAAGAATTTGACAAGCCATTTTAAATATCTACTTATTTTATGCTCGTAGATTGAGAAAGATGTGAAGAAAAATAACTCTTGGTAATACTTTTTGTCTTAAAAAAGCACAAGAATAAACCCGAACAATAAATACATATTTTTGTGATTTTTTGCAGTTTTTTGTTTGGTATCGAGACACGTGGTAAAAATTCATTATTCACAAATAAATAAATTTATGGAATTTTTTTGGTGGCTACTACAATTTTTTAGGTAAACCTGTGCCCACCCGTAGTTACGTGCCTGCTAAATACCCTACCTGATCACATGTAAACGACTAGGCCGAGCAGTCGGTGACGTCATCGCTTGGTGAATTGGAATTTCAAGCGATTCACTCGATTATTAAAATCGCTCGAGTATCAAGTACTCGATTATTAAAATCATCGGTTTTTCCCATCACTAGAATCAAGTACACAAGAATCGAAAATGAGTACCGAGTACGAGTACAAAAGTGACCGATTCTCTTATTTTCACACCGAGATCGAGCAGTCCCATCGAGCGTACTCGGTATTTGTCGGAAACGATATTATTCCTATTCGATAGCCAATTACCATGGGATTCGGCATCCCGCATCAGAAAATGCGTGTAGCGGGGGTGGGTAATAATATTTTTAAATTCTTATCGTCATTAAATGTGTTGCTTATGTTCAAATTTATTCGTTTTTTACTATTAAAATTAAGAAAAATTAAATATAAGTATTGAAAATCAGGCAACATCCTATTCCATCCCTGTTTTTTTACTCAGTTCCTTACTCAGACCCAAAAACAGTTTTTGCTTTGCAGGTAAACTAGTTCCAAATCGAATCGACCGAAAGTCTCGGAGTTAAAATCGAAAGGGTAGTACTCGATTCTCGAGACAAGTATCCGAGTAGAGCGAGTACATTAAAGAATCGAGTTCTTCTTCGATTCTTGTACCATATACAATATCAACAGCTTGAACTAGGCGGCAATAAAACCAGTAAAACCAAATTCAAATACGTTTATTTCTATAAAGATAAAAACAACACGTTAAATGGTCCGCGAAACACCAATCGAACGTCTAGTTGGCGCAACTTTGTCTCCATTCACTCACTCATCTGTTATTCATTGTATCGGGTCGCGCCATTTAATACCATTAAGCCCGTTTCACATCTAAAAATCGCCCCTTCTGCAGCTGATTAATTAGTTCTTTACGGTCGATTGTTCTTATTTCTTCTTGAGGGAAATTGGAGTCGCCGTCGCGGACGGAATGGCTAATCAATGCCATTAATTGTCATACTGTTTAAAGGAATTATTATTACCTAGCCTAGAACTTAGCTACAAATATACGAGGAACATTAGAGAAGTTTTTTTTAAACTCACTTTTTTTTTGTAATATTTTTTACTCGACATAATCCCCGAAGGAGCATTTCGTTTTTCGCCGCTAGCAGCTTTCCTGATTCCCCTATAGTCACTGGGGAAGTGAAGCATGTGTTCGACAACGGCAGATACAGGGTGGGCCAAAAAATGTGAACCATTATTATTTTCTGAATAACTTTCTTGTTTAAAATGGTTTTTAAACCAAATTTGCAGGAGATATTTACTATATTATATTAATTTAAAACTAATAAGATCGCAGTAGAATATCATACAGGGCAGGTTAAAATAACAAGACACTTTAAACAAGTCGCAAAAATAAGATCTTTATTTTTTCAAATAATTCGGCCTTTTATATTCTCAACAAAAAACAATCGATGAGTGCGACGTTTTTTTTTCTGAAGTGTTTATTTATAAAAAAAACAACTAGATATTATGTAAACTTAACCTAATATTACAGTGACATACAAAAACTTTCAAAAAAAGTCTTAAAAAAATATAAAGTTTCAAGTTGTTACGAAAACGCATCACTGGGATGATACAATATGTATATTATATAAGTAACACAAATATTATTATGATATATAAAAAATGTAATTACTCATTGCCTCCTCCATAGCCTCCTGTAACTGTTTTTGCGTAAGAAATCGTTTATAAGACATACTAAACCCTTAACGATCCGTATACTACAAATTATCAAGCTAAACTGCAGTTATAAAGAAATTTCCTTCTATCTTCATTCGGGCTCAGGCAGACTCTAACATGAAGTTGGCCGATTTTCGTCTATGTATTATCCCAGTGATGCGTTCTCACAACGGTATATTTTATAGTGTTTTCTTATTTAGCCTAATTTCAAAAATCTATTGTCCAATTTATTTATCGTAAAGAACTCAATCCATACTAAGAGATTTGTCGCTTTTCTTTCCTTAAAATAAAAATGTAAATATTTTTTTTCAAATTTTTAAACATGAAGAGGATATTTTTTCCCAAAATGTGAGTCATCTTAATTTTTTTTTTATAGTCAAATGTGAAATATTTTTGGCTTTTATTTAATAATACATCTGTCTAACTAAAAAAATTAAAACAGAAAAAAAAGGAAAACCTAAAAAAAATAATTAGATTTAGTGTTGCGAAAACGCATCACTGGGACAAAATAATGGGTTACGTTACGACTAATTTTCTGAGCAAGTGTTTCTAAGCAGTTAATAACTGAATAACACTGTTGTTAGTCAGTTAGCTATGGAAACAATTTTATAAAATGAATGAGAATTGATACTTGGATGAAAGAAATGTATTTCATCTTTAATGTGTTCCTGTTTCCATGGTCAACTGACTAAAAACAGTGATATACAGTTATTAACTGTTGAGAAACATTTGCTCAGAAAATGATGATTTTTAAATTCTTAATCAGGCTTCATTTTTAGTAAATTATTTCGACGGTAAAAAAGAGAATTCATTGAGCTGCCGCGAACGAAATAAGACATCCAGACAGATATCTTTAAAATCAGTAATAGCCGAAAACATAAAAAACTTTTCCCAATTTCCCTGCCAATCTTCCGAACAATCAAATATCGAGAAAAGCGCAATTTTCCTCGGTTTTTCCGCCCGAAGGCGGCACGCCCGGACACATTTAAATCACTGCAACGGCAAAAAAACTGATAAGCGGAATTGGTTGTGTCGGATTCGATTCCCTCGAGGTACAAATTGGCGTCTTCCGATTCTTTTTGTTAAAGTTCTTGTTATAGAAACGATACAGGGTGGAGCAATCGTGCATCTTCTTTTATCTGAATTTAAAATACAATTGAGTTAGTTTACAAGCACGTAATGTACCTATGTTGTTTCTTTGCCATGTAATTTTTCCCCTGTACATTTTATAGAAAAACTCCATTATAACTTCTGGAAGAGGCCGACATGGTAAACCCATGTGAAGAGCTGGACTACATTTTGGTGAGCCAATCCTAAGCTATTCCATTGAACGTGATGGGAAAACCACGAAATTTTGATAGTTCAGGTGATACAGCAATCACCAGCAAATAATTTCTATGGCGCTCTGGCCAAAAAATTGACATAAAACCGAACATAACGAATAATGAAAATATTTTCACTGGCACTAATTTCCGTGGTGTCAATGTGAAAATTTAATTTGCTGAGTTTCGTGGTTTTGCCATCACGTTTGAATTGAATAGCTTAGGATTGGTTCACCAGAATGTATTAAAATACGCAGAATCGAAACGGTTGCAAATTAGCTGGAAATCGATACTTATTAAGAATACTAAAATATGAAGAATTTCTCAATTTAACATATATTTTAGTGAAATACCCAATTTTGTAGATGTTCGCCAATATAGTGAGACCTAAGTGAAACATTTTAGAATGGAACCTCCAAAAAAAGGTCATTCATTAGTTTTATTCGGGGGATAAATTTGGAATTTCCAAATCCGAACCTCTAAAAAGAAAAGAAAAGAAAAGAAAAGAAGGCCACCTCCGTAATTACATTACAATTTTTCAGGTTAAATCGAAGAAAATCTCTAAAAAATACTGGCAACACTGCGTGGTGGTATACCGTCAGTGGAGGCAGTTGGTTGTATAGTTGTGGCAGAATTATACCGTTGATTCTTACTGCCATACCTGATTAAACCCTATTGTCTACGCCTGAACCTCTTCAAAGCTCTATAAATGGGATCAGGGCCGGCTTGAAAATGTATACCACACCACATGATTTATTTTTATAATTTAAAATAAATAGATAGGTATTTTTAGTTTTAGGTACCTATAATAAATGTAAAATAATGATAACAAGTAATGATAATCGAAAATAATATAATTTAAAAGTATAAGTATAAAAAAAAATTAATTAAATTCTAAGAAACTATTGATAATTTATTCAAAATTTAACTCTGTATCACTATCACTATCTTCATCTAAGCCTAAACTTATAATTAAGGGTTGAACATTTGTAATCATACAATTTTAAGAATTTTCCACCTTAAGTACATGCTGTACACAGTTTTTCCAGCTGTCTGCATAAATTGTTCTTACTTCGTTTTTAATTAATTCTACTACAGATGCATTTAATGTAGGAGAAATATTATTTCTCCTAATATTGGATTTCAATTGGTGCCATATTAGCTCAATAGGATTGAATATACAATAGTACGGAGGAAGACGTAACACTGTATGTCCATTTTCTGCTGTAAGTTTGTCACACTCGTATTCCTTATTTATTTTAAAAGCTTTTAATACTTCTAGCAGTTCTCGTTTTTGTAAGTTTCTTCAAAATATAAATCATTTTCAATCATAAAAATTTTTTAATTTCTGCTTTTGTATTATTAGAATTGGGAATGAATTTTGCTTGTCGACTATGATAACTAGCATTGTCCATTACAATGACGCTATTTTCAGGTATATTTTTAAGGAGTTTAGGAGTAATCTAAAGAAGAATCTGCTATGTTTTTAGCTGAAAGCAACAGACAATTTGGAACAAACCCGTTCTCTGAACCAGAATGTAATATTGTGATTATTTTGCCTTTATTTGATAGTGCCTTGGTTTGGCATTTTTTTGGAAGAATCATCCCAACCTTTTCTTGGAGTGTCATGGGTATCGAACCATGTTTCGTCAAGGTAAATAACTGGACGATTTTGTTCTCTAAATTGTTTAACAGCTGTTAAATATTCAAGTCTCCATTCCCGACACTTGAAGATGCCCCCCTATCAGCACAATTCCAAGGACGCCACATTCTACCACTAATAAACCTAACTAAAAATTACTCGCCGGAAAACCACTAAAGATTAAAATTATTAAAAATCACTTTGTATTTATATATGCATCTGGCATAGGTATAAATTGAATTTGTATACCTGGTCCGGCTCTACTCGAAAAGGTTTTAAAATTTGGGATTTCCATATTTATTTTATGGTCGAATAGATAATGAAATTTTATTGCAGTCAAGAGATCAACGATATAATTCTGCAAAAACTATACGAGGCCGTAATCTCTTTAAACCAAAAACTATATTATATTTCTTGTTTGTCCACCCGGTAACTCCAGAAAGTATTCTTATTCACAAACTACCCCAATTTGATCCCCCCGAACAAGTGTCGCGATTGTCGAATTTGAATTTGATTGTATCGCGATGCGTTATTTGTTTTTTATTCGTTTCTACGACTTTCTTTGAAATTCAACCGGCTCGCTCGCCATTTGTTTCTCGCTTAATGGCAGGGAAAGGAAAAATGATGATGTTTTTACGATACGCCTTTTGAGTGAGCTGTCCTGGTGTAAGGAGGCACCCCCAAATAATATTTAATTGGTGTCCGTTTATCGATGAACATCTACAGGAACAGATTCATTTTTGTCACTATACTATTTAGTTGAAGAGTCGCTTAAAAGAACAGAATATTATCGCAAATTTGCAGAAGTATAATCATAAATGGCGCTTTCTTTGAGATAATAAGCACTAGTTCCGGTCTCGCACAGTTTGCTGAAAACTCTGATAAATTCCAATTACAAGCACGCTAGATAAAATTTTTCAATTAGATACTCTAAAACTTGAGAACAAATGAAAATCGGAGAAGAGTTTTTGAAATTTTCTTTCACGTAGGTAGTTTTTCCGTTACTCCTGACTGATGATGATCCTGTATTTTAAAAATACGAACTTATTCAATACAAGGTGGACCACTAAAAAATATACAGGGTACACCAAGTAAAGTGGCCTATTAGAAGTATCTCGAGAACTAAACGAGATTTTATTTTGAAAACTTGGCTGTAGCTATAAGAGATAGTTTTCTACGTTTATAAAATATTTTGGATGGTGCGGTGTTGTCGGATCATACCGAAAGTGGTAGCAACTTCGGAATTTTAAATGAATTACCCTATATATTATATTTTTTTTGCAATCTAGGTAAAAATCTAGAACAGTTTTCTGTATAATTTCATATACCTATCTTTAAGAGCTTCTGAATTATAAATAATCTTGTGATTTTTTTAACGCCGTATCGAGACCTGAAAAGAGAATCATATCTTTTTAGCGGTTACAGCTAGAAAGTTGATTTTGACAATAGTTTCACAAGACCATGGAAATTTCATAATTTTGAACAGTATTTAGTTAGTTTTATACAGTGCGTCTCCATAACAATATTTCTGAGGCAGAAATCTTTAGATGAAGAACTACATTCTAATGTTTTGATAATAAATACCAGTTAAGAAACAACTTAGAGCTTAATAACTTAATACCGTTTTTCTCACTTTTTTGGTTTTGTCAGTTGGTTCCTTATTACAGAATTGATAAGCTATTTAATTTTAGTTAATAATAAATCAATTTGAATATATTTTTTTAATTGATGGAACATAGATTTCTAGAGAATATGGCGTCCTTATATGCCTAGAAAGAATAATAGTTCCATTATATTATTTACTGTCTTTGAAAAATAAATACTGGCGTAGTGTAGTAGGAGAGACAGCTACACTTTCTTGCATATTTCATGGTGCTCAAATTCAAAATGGCGGATGGACGCCATCTTGATTTTAAAAAATGGAATAGGAAGTGGGGTCTTGCGATACATCATTTTAAAGGTCCTGTCGCGTACTTTACGATCCCAGAATCTTGTGTCCCTATCTCTGTACCCAAAACAAAACGGCGGCAAGTAATATTTACTATTTATTTCTTATGCTATTTTACTTTAGATTTTACAACTTGGCATAAAGTAGTGAGTATCATCATCATCATCACATCAATCAGCCCTTTGCATTCACTGCTAGATATAGGCCTCCCCCATTTCTGCCCACAATCCTCTGTCTTGAGCGCTCTGCACCCAGTTTGTGGTCACTCTTTTGATATCGTCCGTCCATCTCGTGGGTGGTCTTCCCCTGTTTCTCCTGCCAGCCCTTGGTCTCCACTCTAGCAGCCTCTTTGTCCATCGACTCCACTTGAGCTTTGCCACCTGGTAGATAACATCCGTGACCCTTGTTCTCGCCCGTAAGTCCTCCTTTCTAACATGAGACCGAGCATCAATCTTTCCATCTTAAGTTATGTAATTCTAAGCTTCTTAGCAGATGTGACTGTCAGAGTTAAAGCTTCGGCGCCGTAGGTCATAACCGGTAGAATGCACTGATTAAAAACCTTGCGCTTTAGACAAATCGGGAGGTTACTCTTAAACACGTCCCCAAGTTTGCCATAAGCAGCCCAAGAGAGCGTAATTCTTCTTTTTAATTCACATGTTTGATTGTCTCTGGAGATTCTTATTTCGTGACCAAGACCTATCCACCAGCTCTACCTCACAGTCGTCAATAGTAATATTTCCACTAGGGACTAGGTTCGTCATAAATTTCGTTTTTGATATATTTATTCTGAGCCCGACCTGAGCACATACTTCCTGTAGATCTTCCAGCATTTTCCTGATATCCTGTAGATTGTCAGACAACAAAGCTATATCATCGGTGAAGCGCAGATCTGTTAGGTTTAGGCCACCTATATTCAAACCTTTCCCGTTCCATTCAAGCATTCCAAAGGCGTATTGCAGAACGGTGATAAACAGTTTGGGTGACATAGTATTACCCAGTCGTACTCCTCTACCGATCTTTATGGGGTTGGTGTTACCGTGCAGTTTTACCATCATGGTAGCATTTTTATATATGTTAAATATTAGTTTAGTGTAACGATAGTCAACACGACACTTTTGTAAGGAATCTAAAACTGCACTCAACTCTACAGTGTCAAAGGCCTTGTGGAAGTCCACAAAGGCAATGACAAGCGGTCTATTGTATTCGATTGATTTTTCGATCACGGGTTTGATGCCTTGAAGATGGTCATTGGTTTCAAATCCTCTGCGGAACCCGGCCTGTTCTATTGGTTGGTAAAAGTCTAAAAGTCTGAAAGACCATTTTCGGACTTTTCCTTGGATGAGCGTATGCTTCTCTTCTGATGATCCATCCGTCTGTGCTGGGGAGGTCTCCGACGTCATTCTAACGAGCATGGAAGCATTTATCCCCTCCTCCCAAAAACGCCCTTCCAACGGCAAGCCCTGGTTTAGCAAGGATTGTGAGCGTACTGTCAAATCAAAAAATCTGGCTTACCGACAGTGGCGTAAAAACCCTACCACTGAGAATCGTACCATCTTTATTACCGCTCGAAACCAATGTAAGCTAACAATAGATCAAAGCAAAGAAGCCCATAACGTGAGGATCAAAAACAAACTTCTTGACTGTCCAAACGGATCTAGGTCCTTTTGGTCAGTCGCTAAGGCCGTCAGCCAAAATTTTACCAACTCAACTATTCCACCTCTAATACGTCCCGATGGTACAATAGCATCCACAGCCGGAGACAAAGCAATCTTACTTGCTGAACTATTTTCTTCGCATTCCACTGTAGATTTCCAGGGAAGAACACCACCCGACAATCCTGCAGTTGAATCCGAAATGACCGAAATCGTGTTCCGTCAGCGTCCCGTCAAACGAATCCTGAAAGGACTCGACGTCAAAAAAGCTACTGGTCCAGACGAAATTCCTATTATAGTTCTCAAGACATGCGCCGATGAACTAACACCAGTATTTTGTAGACTTTTCAACTTATCCTACAAAAAAGGAATATTTCCATCTTGCTGGAAGACGGCGCGAGTCCAGCCTATTCCAAAGAAAGGTAAGAGAACCCTGCCTAACAACTATCGACCAGTCGCATTGCTTTCCGTTATATCAAAAGTAATGGAGAAAGCTATTAACCAACATCTTCTAAAGTACCTGGAAGGCTTCAGCATCATCAGCGATCATCAATATGGTTTTCGGAAGTCCAGATCAACTGGAGATTTTCTAGCCTATGTCACCCATATTTGGAACAACGCAATCGAACATCATGGGGAGTCTCGGGTTGTTGCGCTAGATATTTCTAAAGCTTTTGATCGTGTTTGGCATGAGGGGCTTCTAAGTAAACTGCGATCCTATGGTATGCCCAGTCGATTCTGTGCATGGTTGTCTAGCTTTCTTAAGGACCGCTCTCTGCAAGTGGGGATTGACGGATTTCTCTCAGACACCTTCACCATCAATGCCGGTGTGCCTCAAGGGTCCATATTGTCTCCCACTCTCTTCTTACTCTACATTAACGACCTTCTAGTGAAAACTAAAAATCCGATATTTAGTTTTGCGGACGATAGCACACTTTTCTCATCTTTCTCTTTGAATGCGCAAACATCGGCTGCCGACGCACATCTTCGCAGACAGCATGAAGTATCACGCCTCAACAAAGACCTGGAAGAAATTTTGGCTTGGGGTGACAGTAACCAAGTCGAATTTAACGCTAAAAAAACCCAGGCAACAGTTTTCTCTAAAAAGGTTAACATTACAGAACCGGAAATAGTCATGGCCGGACACGCAATCCCACTGGCTTCATCTATTAATTTGCTGGGTGTGAATCTGGGAGGAAATATGTCTTGGCATAACCACGTTGTGGCAATCGCCAAGATAGCTTCTCAGAAGCTTGGCGTACTCTTCCGAACCAGAAAGTTGTATACACCTCAACAACTTTTGACACTATACAAAGCCCAGATTCGACCATCAATAGAATACTGCTCTCATGTCTGGAGCTCTGCACCCAAACATACTCTTCGGCTGCTGGATTCCATCGAAAGGAGGGCTATTCGTCTGATCGGAGACCACGAGCTGACGAAGAACCTCGACAGCCTAGAACATCGAAGACAGGTTGGGGATTTGACTCTCTTTTACAGATATTATCATGGAAGGTGCTCGGCTGACCTTGCCCTCTTAATTCTGCCCAGAGCGACGAATAGCAGAAATACACGACGAACCACTGCCGCCCATCCGTATGTGGTTAAGCTTAGTACTCCTCGAACTTCATTATTTAAAAATTCTTTCATCTGGAGGACTTCATCCTTGTGGAACGACCTTCCCGAGGTCGTTTTTCCCAACGAATATAACCTCCAACGATTCAAATCCAACGTGAATCGCTTTCTGCGCACACGCACCACTCCCAGAGTGCCATAAAGGATTTTTCCTATAGTGCTTGTGTTTGATCATAAAAAAAAAAAAAAAAAAAAAAATTTATTTTTTTGTTTTCCATTTTTTTTTTTAAACAAATTAGTGAGTATCAGCCAGCTGATAAAGTCAAACACAACCTTACTAAGATAGAAAAATTCCAGTTCCTTGCATTCCTTTTCGATTCCCTTCGCTTCATACTTTATTTATACGGAATTAAGGCTCTGTACCTTGGAAATTAAACAGAAAAACAAGAAAGAGCGGCCCCAATCGCGTCCAATGAAAGAATTAACATCTGCAATGCTGATCAAAGTCGATTTTCAGCGTCGAATTTTATGAAATATTAAGCGACTTCGACTCGTAATGGAATAAATTAATTTCTAAATGCGATACTTTGCTCTCGGATTAGAAGCCGGAGAGGAAATTAAAGAGAATAGTTAATCGGTGAGCTGATGCCGGCAAATCGATCTATGGTTAATTGATTCCGGGGATATGAGGAAATTCCTGTTCTGTTCTGTGTATGATTAGTTTTCGTTTGGTTGTGTACACGAGTTTAATGAATAAGTTGGATTGTCGTATTGCCTCGCAAATTACACAATTTACAACAGTTTCAACATTACTTAAAATTTCAGAAACTTCTCTCAAAAAGTGATTTCTCATCGTATACTTTATCCCGTAAAGTGACCATCTGTTCCCCATTACTCAAGGGGAACTGTCCCTTTTGAAGAAAGTGTCCCCCGTTTAAATATGTCCCTTAAAATTTTAATGCACAAATTTAATGTTAATAAAATATGTGAAGAGTTCTATGGATAAAGGACGCTACAGAATTTTTAATATAAGTTCATAATCAGAAAAATATTTGTAGATAATGATAAATTAATTAAAAATGGTAGAAAGAAATCCATATTTAAACCGGCAAATTCTGAGATGAAAATAAAGAAAAATAACCCTAAATGGCGCTTTGAATTATTAAGCGAAATTATACACTTTATATGAAATCTGAAAATTTGAAAAGTGAAAAGACCTCAGCGCATTTCGGCCGGCGTTGTCATATCTACATGGCATACTCTTAAAAAAAAAATTATTTTTGAACAAATATGATTCCCGAAACCAGACGGCGAAAAATGTTTTGCAAAACAAATAATAGTAATATCACACACAAATTTCAAATTCGTTACAAGCACAGGAAAGTAAATAGATCAAACGTCATGACCTTTTGAATGGTTATCTTTCAAACTCTTTAAAAAAAAAATGCAATTTAATTTAAGGCCCATGCTCTCTTACCTTTACTTATTTAAAAACAAGCATTAGTTTCATAACTTCTATAAAAAAAACTAAGTTTCAGGAAAAAACTTGTCACATAACCTCACAAATAGCAGCTATTCACATGGGAAGATTTCACGGGAACGTTGTTTTAATTAATTTTGGTCTTTTGTTCCTATATGCCGCCGCACGCTTGCGGTCTTGTCAGTGTAAGATCGACAGCGTCGCGATACGGTTGATTTCGTTGATAATACCAATACACACGCAACGATCCGCTGGGTTTTGCAGTTGGTACGAGCGTTGTAAAAATTGTTATTTAAAGTAACATTTCGTCGCGTCGCGTATAATAAAATGTAATAATCAGATTATGTATTATTATAGTGTATTTTCAAAAAACTAATTATCGGTTCTGTTTCACTATTATTGTGTTCTGTTTTGCTGTCAAAATCTAATCTACGAGCATAAAGTGTTTACAGGAGTGTTCACATGAAAAAGAAAAAACAACTGATTATGTATGTGCCTGGATGTGCCGCTCTTTAGTTATAAGATAAATACAAGTAAGTAATTAATTTTTATAATGTATATGCAATTTCAGTTTTACATTAAGTTTGGCAACATTGCCATTGGGACTGGGGTGATATGTTTACAGTAGCGCGGACTGACCTGTGAGTAAGAGTGTTTATTACCTCACTTTTACAACGGTCGATTTAAAAAAAATAAAATATGTAGCGCTTCTCTAGGATACCCAAGGATTTAAATATAATACGTCATTTCCATAACACCCTGTATGTACGTCTAAATTGTATGTTGGTAATACTGTCGAATTATGACTTTATCAAAGTAACATTTGACAAATTATAATTATCGGTCTCTGTCATTTTGTCGCGAAAATTGAAAACTTCCTTAAATAATTAAACAATATATGAACTAGGATGAATTTCCTCCTGAGTTAAGGGAAATTGCAAAGCTGATAACGGTATGGAACTAGCCTTGATATGAAACCAAAATAGAAATACAGTGGAACCTCTCTTAGGCGGACACCTCTGATAAGCGAACATCTCTATTAAGCGGACATTTATTCATAGTCCGGAACTAGGTACACAAAATTCCATGAAAATCAACCTCTCTTGGGCGGACTCTCCTTTGGGCGGGCGCGGACATCAGGCTGTTTTCATACGAAGAGTGCGAAAACCCTCCTTTAAACGGACAAAAATTTTTAAAAATATTTGGGAGACGAATAAGTACGGTGCAAAAACTCTCTGAAGACAGACCGGCAATCAACCGCGTATGCGTGGCAGAGCGAAAGGACTTCGCCGAATGCAGGTATGTGTGATTCCCCGATAGCAGACCGCCGTTTAGTTGTAAGGTTAAAATCGTAAACAATGGCAGAAAAATGTCGCGTTTTGAGTCTGAAAGAGAATATTGATGTTGTGGAAGTTTGTAATTTGATAACGATGATTAGGGCGATTTCATTAACATTGATAGCAATGTGCTATTAGAATGTGATAGTGACCCCATTCCTACCGATTATGTAGTCCAATCTGAAACCACATCACTATCTGACGACTCTGATGAAGAAGTTGAATGCAGTAATCAAACAAATGTCACCAATTATCAACAAGCCATTAGTATGGTAAAGGAATTATAAGAGTATGCAAAGAATAGAGGTGACTTTACAGCAATGGAATTGTTATCAGACTTGGAATTACATTTTCTAGATAACAAGTTTAAAACGCAAACACGTCAAACTACGTTATTAGATTTTTTTAGTACTACATCCTAACTAAAACTAGTGTATTTTTTGTTATGTTATGTTTATTTGTGAATACATACACATAGTAATAATTTTGCATTTACCTAAGAACAAATTTCCTATGGGCGGATTTAGACAGTCCCGTGTCCGCCTAAGAGGGGTTTCACTGTATATTATTATACAGGTAAAAAATCTAATTTTTAATAGATACATTTTTCAATGTTAAATATTACACGGGTAAAAAATGGGATTTAGTGAGCATATTCTGAATATTTTTCATTTTTTACTTTTTCCTTTTAAAAAACACTCATCCGGGACTATCGATTAGTAGTATCGATACCATAACATTCCCACTGAACTAAGCTTAATAACCTCCGCACAACAATAAATTATTAGTTTCAATATCTTGGACCCTTCGTCTTAACACTAAAATCGTAAAATCGCCAATATCGTCCGCCCTCGGTCTTATCAGGTCCAGAAATCGTAAGTTCTGATATTAAAAGGATTATGTCCTGGACCGATATTGGATAGATTTTTTCTTAATTGAACGCATTGAGGAAAAGCAATATGCGGCAATGTACCCAGAGAAAAAGATTTGGAAGAGCAGGCAGAGGGCCAAGCTAACTAAAATGTTGTAAGGGTTTATAGAAATTTTTGGTTAACTGAGGGAAATCGGTTTGCAATTTATACATACGACAAGCGTCTAAACAGATCCGTAATCAGGGAAAGCCGTCAAGTCAACAAACAGACAGACAGATCGAAGCAGATATCTTGAAGATAATTTATTTATTCAGGATAACAAACAGGCCAAGTCCACTTAATATGTTATGTGGCTAATTGAGATAACAAAAAGATAAATTAAATTAATAGATTTTAAGGTATAATTTATAAAAACTACAATAACTATAATCTATTTACTTTAATAATACAAAAAACCCTTAAACAATCACTCTAATAAATATTCCCTTACTGTTCTCCTCATCACGGCTTGTGGCACACTAAAAAAATCAATATCAAGATTGCAATAATATAAGTTTGATAATCTCATCATTCTGCATAAAGGGGAATACTGAGCATTATTTGTGTATCTAAAGGGTATACTGAAGAGAGTACCAGATCTAAATTGACGAGAAGTAGGAGAAAATAACTTTACTCAACAAATCAGGTGAATCCACCTTATTACAAAGAATTTTACTCAAGAACATAACTTCCATATTTTCCAAAGTCATAATTCCAAAATGATGTCTTATAAAACTACGATGACAGTTATCAAGGTTTGCTTTTATTCTGTACTGATTCTAGTCTATTTATATAACCTGAATAGGAAGGGTTCCAAACAATCGAAGCAAAATTCAATCTGATATGCACAACAACATAATATAAAGCTAAATATGATTTTGGATTTTTGAACTATCTTGCTTGCCTATTAATAAAACCTAACATTCGAAAGGTCTTACAAACTAATGAATTAATATGGCTATCGAAGATCAGCTTACTGTCAAAAATTACTCAAAATCCTTCACTTCAGAATCTCGATTCAGCTCAGAATGGCTGATCGAGTAAGTAAATGATATAGGGTCACGATTCCTAGTAAAAGAGATTATACAGCATTTTTTATATTAAGAAATAAGCATTGCGCTTACAATAGTTTTCAAGGCGGGTCAGATCTTCTTGAATAAGCACACAATCAAGTAGAATTCTAATTTGTCTATAAAATTTGAGATCATTCGCATATAGTAAGAATTTACAATTAAGAAAACATTTATTGGTATCGTTAAGGGTGGTTGATTAGTGCGAGGAAGTCAAATATCTCCGTTGTTCTTAAAAATATCGAAATTTATTAAATACAAAGGTTCTAGGATAAATAAAAGTGCACATTTTAAAAATATTTTGCTCCAAAAAAACGGGGCATCATATAAGTATTTTTTTTTAATAATACCCCCCCCCCCCCCCCCCCCCCACCCCATTTATTTTTGTCTCATCGAATTGGGCATAAAATTTCACATAAGATATGCTATTTTATTTTTATATTTAATATATACGACGTTGTCAGATTCTTCAATTTTTCCTAAAATTTTCTCGAAAAACATCATATCAAAAAAATTATTTTAAAATATTACTAATTTAAACTAAATAAGAATTTTTTATAAACCTTAGAGGTGTCCGAATAATTTTACTAAAAAAAGTATCAATATCGTATACAGGGTGTTTTTTACATCGGTACAAATGTAGCAATCTTTAGACAAAAATTACTCGATTTTTTCAAATGGAACCCCCTGTATATTATTATGTCAGTTTACAGATAATTTCAACCTCTTTAAATAGGCAATTATAATAAATGCTCTAAAACGTAACGTTCTTTTAATATTTTATGTTTTATTTACAAAATGTAAAAATATCGGCACTTTCAATAAGTTGGCCATGAGTTAAACAAAAATCAACAATTCGTACTGTCATCATAATAATGAATTTATATTTCTGACATATTTTGATTAACAACTTTACGGTGTTAAGGTAAGTATTTTTTGTTGACACGCTATGAATTTTTCTACAAACGATATGGTTTTCGTACTAGAAGCAAGTGACAGAAACTGTCTACTTGCTGCAAGGCTTTATCGAGAAACTTATCTTGATAGAAGGCAACCAAGAAAAGAAGCATTTGATAAATTAATGGATCGTTTCTCTCGGACGGGAAAAGTAGAATATGAAAAAACTGAAAGAACTAAAAGTTTTAATACAGAAGAAAATAAATTAACCGTGCTGCTGAACGTAACTGAAAATCCCCATATCTCCCAAAGAACAATTTCCGATGAAACAGTTGTAGAACATTGGGCCCTCCAAAATATTTTGGATTCACTTCTATTTGGATACTAGGTAAACTAAATATTATTTTTATAATAATCTAAATTTTACAATTTTTACACAGTTGGCAACATTGTGCCTGAACATCTGTTGATTACACAGCTTGGCAATGTAATATGATCATTATATGAATGTGCCGAGGAGTGACCGGTGGGTTTAGGAGTGAATTACCCCACTTTTTAAACGTTCGATTTAAAAAAAAAATATATTTAGCGCTTCTCTAGGACACCCCAGGAGTCACCCATTTAAATATAATACGTCATTTCCATAACTCCCTGTATATATCAGTTTCAACCCCCTAGTTAAAGGTATGTAAAACCCGTCGTCCAAAGTTCTTATAACACAGGGGTTAAAAAAAAGGGGCCATGAGTGTCACAGCTAGTCCGTCCCTGCAGCTGTGAGTCATTCACAGCACTTTCTTGGATAGTAATTTGAAGGGTCTTACCTGGTATACATCGTATTAAAAAAAAATGAAATATACCAGGTGGTTCAATAATGATGAGTAAAAAACTTGATTCCATTGGAGCTCTTTGGGAGCCCATATCTCCGAAGAGGACGCATATAGGAAAAAGTTTATATGAACTTGTAGTAGTCTTTTCACTTGTTTTCTTCATATGCGGAAGACTTCCCACATTTTTCCGGACACGCCAGATTCTCTCTTTTATGTATCTAAACTGATCACATCGAAAGTATATAGAATTTAAATTTACATTCACAATGTCAATATATTTGACCGGAAATCAAGCGTTAAATCATCCGACTAAAAGCATCAAAAACCACTCGAACACACACTCAAATCTCCCGCACAAACAGAAAACAATATTACCAATTGAAATCGCAAAATCCGGACGCGCCATCCGCAGTTTTGCAATTGACAGCCCAGCTCAAATAAATCAGGGTCTTATTTTAGGCAAAAACTGCCCGTATTTAACCGGGGGATAAGGGCGATTATTGGGTGACGGTTAGCCACCGATAAGTTGTTGAAATTCGAAATAAACCAATCGAGTGAGGTAATGTGTTTATGAATCGGGTGCTTGAAATTTGAAATATCGTCGTGGCAGCTTTTGAAAGTTCTAGAATATATTATTATGTTTATCTCTCATTTACGTTAATATATTTAGTCCGGGAAAAATTTAATGGACGGAAAAAGGACTAGTAGTAAAGATATTAGAGTATTTAAAGATTTTATTGTAAAATTTCCTACAATAGTAAGTATATTAAGATACAAGTCTCATAAGCCAATATCTTAGAGCACGCGTTTAATCTAGAAAACGACCCGCGAAGCGGGGAGTTTTCCAAACTACAAGTAGTACAAGTGCTCTAATAGTCTTATGAACCGTGTATTTTATAATACTTTTTCTATTTGGGCCTTTAAAGTCTGAAAAACTTTAAAAAATATAGTAGATTTTTTCCATTTGAATTAATATTTTCTTTTTGGGTTGGCAATACTTTTACAATTTCATAAAATGTTACAAGTATCAAATATGCCATGATAGAAACAATTCAACACAACAAAGCTTCTTCCTATCCGTCATAATTAAAAATAAATATATTATTAAAGTTAATAAAAATTAATCAGGAAGAAAGTTGTACTCCGTCAGAAATACGAGAAATTGTAGAATATAATCTAGAAAAAGTTTTAAAAACAAACCCGAACAAAATATTGTGTCGACACAGAATCTGACAGGAATAACAATTAATGCCCAGGAAATGTCTACAATAACTATAAATATGTATATATAAAGTAATATGTATAATACTATATTGAATTAAAAATAAAAATAGTACTTTATTGAATAAAACTTTAGAAATAGAGCATAAACTGGAAGATATTTTTATTATTTTTAGGTTATGTTGTTTTATAGTTGTGACTAGAAATTAGTTGACGGACACCGCCAGCATGTTATATATTTCCGAGTACCTATAATGCCAAGAAAACTAATTTCAACGAAATTAAAGTAATCCTAAAATTCGAACCCTACTTGCTGCCAACATAAAGAAAATAAAATTTCAGTTTCATAAAGTGGCAGGTTATTCAATTTTTTTGCATTTCATAATGTAGCCATTATGAAACCCAAATAGAAAAAATATAGTATTAATTACATTTTTAATTAGTAATTCGTACCAAAATAATATTGTAAACATAATTTACAAAAAACTATAGTTAAGATTTAAATAAATTTAGTAAAATCAAGTAAATACTAAAATATATCATAAATAAAAAGTCTATACTTTTCCAGTGGTATTAATATCAAATACAAAAGTATGGAAAAATTATTATTTCTCTGATCATAGGTATGAACACCTACCATGTACTGACGAGAACAAAAGAGTTCGAAACCAGTCTGCAGGTGGTGACACCATATCAATGGAAAAAGGCGTCCTGTTCTTGGTAGTACCATTCAATCTGAATTAGTATTTTAAAGTGCTACTGTGTCGACAAAAATACGCCCTTATTGTATAAGGTATCATCGGGTGGTCTGGGAAATAAAATTTTTTCCATAGATTGGTATTTGACTAAAATACATTGTTAGCTATTGTTTAGGAACAAACTTGTGAACCTCACGGAACACAAAATATAAATGTCGATAATGACAGGTCAATATTTAATTGCACTGGAATTATAGTTCCAAATAAAACAAAAGTTATCTCTTTTATTCTTTCTCATTAACGGATAAGACAGAACGACATAAAAAAGACGCACGCACATTCATCCATTCCCGGGCCTAACTGTATGCAAATACAGCTTGTTCGCGTCAACAATAATTTTACCATCGCTGCCACATATCGATCCGCAATCAAACCAATTAAAATTCACCACGGATTACAAATTAAGCAATGTCTAATCAAGTAAGCAATCAAAATTCCGTATTAGACAGTTGACGACGTCTTCGAACGTCACGGTGCCAATTATCGGGCGTCGTCGGCGTCTCGCTGGGCGTCCTTTATCAATAATAATCAGAATAATCAGATCAGTATTGATAATTAGTTGAAGACAGTTGGGGGACAGGAACGTAGGGGGAATAAGAAGGAATTTAAGGATATCCTTATAATATAGTACATATAGGAATATTATTGGATATTTAATAATTGCCAATACAAAGTAATTTGCAATTTTAAAGGAAACAAAAAAACAAATACTTAGTTTGATATTTTCAAAACAAGTATTTAATATTATAATAATTGTTATCTTGAAAAATGAATTCCTTGCTAAGAGTTTAAGTGCTCAATTCATACTTGTTTTGAAAATATACTCCTTTGCGTAAGATTTATTCGATTTGAATATTATATTTCTAAACTAAGTAATTCTTTGTTTGTGTGTAAAGAGTTTAAGGGTGTTTCGGAAAACATTTGTGCCATCGCTCATGTGTTTATTCCTTAGATAAAAATAAGACCAATTGTTCCTACCAACGTGGGTCCGCAGATGATTAGTTTGAAAGATACAGGGTGCTTGATCCGGGGGTTCATATTAAAAAAAATTTAAGTATATCTGATGGCTCAATAATTATGTGTAAAAAACTTGATTCCAATTTAGCTCTTTGGGAGCCTATATCTCCGAAGAGGATGCCTATACGAAAAAAGTTTATATGAACTTGTAGTACTCTGTTCACTTGTTTTCGTCATATCCGGGAGATTTCCCACATTTTCCCGGACACCCTGTAGAGATAGCCATAAATAATTCTTAGTTTTACTTTTTTTATAGTAAATTTAACTAAGTTTGCGATTGACGGATTTCTTTCAGACACCTTCACCATCAATGCCGGTGTTCCTCAAGGGTCCATATTGTCTCCCACTCTCTTCTTACTCTACATTAACGACCTTCTAGTGAAAACGAAAAACCCGATAGTTAGTTTTGCTGACGATAGCACACTTATCTCATCTTTCTCTTTGAATGCGCAAACATCGGCTGTCGACGCAATCTTCGCAGACAGCATGAAGTATCAAGCCTCAACAAAGACCTGGAAGAAATTTTGGCTTGGGGTGACAGTTTTCTCTAAAAAGGTTAACATTACAGAACCGGATATAGTCATGGACGGGCACGCAATCCCACTGGCTTCATCTATTAATTTGCTGGGCGTCAATCTGGGAGGAAATATGTCTTGGCATAACAACGTTGTGGTAATCGCCAAGATAGCTTCTCAGAAACTTTCTTGTACTCTTCCGAACCAGAAAGTTGTACACACCTCAACAACTTTTGACACTATACAAAGCCCAGATTCGACCATCACTAGAGTACTGCTCTCATCCCCGGAAGCTCTGCACCCAAACATACTCTTAGGCTACTGGACTCCATCGAAAGGAGGGCCATTCGTCTGATTGGAGACCACGAGCTGACGAAGAACCTCGACAGCCTAGAACATCGAAGACAGGTTGGGGATTTGACTCTCTTTTACAGATATTTTCATGGAAAGTGCTCCGCTGACCTCGCCCTCTTAATTCCGCCCAGAGCGGCGAATAGCAGAAATACACGACGAACCACTGCCGCCCATCCATGTGTGGTTAAGCTTAGTACTAATCGAACTTCATTATTTAATAATTCTTTCATCTGGAGGACTTCATCATTGTGGAACGATCTTCCCGAGGTCGTTTTTCCCAACGAATATAACCTCCAACGATTCAATACCAACGTGAATCACTTTTTGTGGTCTGCGGAGTGCCCTAAAGGATTTTTTCTATGGTGGTCTCTATTGGTCTTATATTTGGGCAAGGAATCACCACAAAAGCGATGGCACCAGTTTTTGAAACACCCTGTATAAACACATTTTTCCCATTCCAGTCGGTCTGTCTGTCTGTCTCGCGAGATAAATTGTGTCTTCTGAGCAACTGTTCCGACATACAAACGGACTGACGGCGGAAAGGGGAAAGATCTAACGGCGATTATTGCGATTTACCAACAATGCTTTTCCTCCCCCGTGTTAGAAAACAAAAAAAATCGGTAAACGGGAAAGTTATGCTATCACTCATTGTAAATCTCATTATCGAAGTAAATAAAAATATGAGAAATAATCTCACCAGTCATTTTTTATTCTATTGTACAACAAAACAATATGTTAACAAAGAGTAACGGCCCTCAAAACATCATTCATTCACCGAACTCAATCGGCCAACAATGAGAACAGAAAAAATACAATGAAAACACCACTAATTCCGCAACTTGTCGATTTTCCTTTGGCGAATTTTCCAATTTTCCAAGCGGGAAGGTTTGATTAATGCCCCGAAGGCCGACTGTCGATTGTTTGTCGACGCTGGCGCTATTGAAATGCGATTTTCCGACGTTTTTTTTATTAGAGAGAGTTTTTCTATTGAGTTTTCCTGGCACAATAGGGCACTTGTTGAACGCTTGGAAAGTGCTCGTTTCCTTTTGGGACCCCGTAGAATCATGTTCAATAATTTATAATTTTAAGTCATAAAGACATTCTGCATGCGAGTGTTAGGAACGAACAAGGATCTTAAATCACGGAGGATACGCTTTGGTTCACAGTCTTAAAAAACACTTCACGCATTCTGAGGTAAGTTGTAAACAACTTTCCAGAAATGCAATTGGGGAGCTCTGAAAATGAGTTTTTTGTCGCTTTCTGTTAATTAAACAAAGACATTACGTCGTCTTCGAGTACTCGGAACATATACACATAAAGCCCTTATTGGAACGGCCGTCTTTCATACCTGCTTTCACGTTTGACACCACCGGATTAACAACTGGCATATTTGCCGTTATTATTAAATAAAATTCTTTGTTGTTTCTCAGTGTTTGTGTGTTAAATTTAAGTATTGTTTATGTAAATAACTGTGATTCTTAACCAATATGGCAAGACTGTGCCCAAGTCTGCCATAAACTGGATAAATATATAGACTTTTCAGTTACGTCCGTCGATTGTTTGTTTTTCCTAACCAAAATATATCAGACCGATCAGCTGTTAGAATGAAAACAGATACAGATTCATACAGAAGATAAAAAAAGATGGGGAATCTACAGATATAATCCCCATTTCTTTTTGGTTGTGTTTATTTTCGAAATAATAGGGGACACATTGACGTGTACCAATTAATCTAAATAATTTTCTGCACTAGTGCGGAATACCAACTGCTATGAAATCGTATTGGAACCTAAATATTAATAACTTAAATTATACACCGCTCGTTGCCATTCGTCTGATTGGAGACCACGAGCTGACAATGAGCCTCGATAGCCTAGAGCATCGAAGACAGGTTGGGGATTTGACTCCCTTTTACAGATATTTTCATGGAAAGTGCTCGGCTGCTTGCCCTCTTAATTCCGCCCAGAACGGCGAATATCAGAAATACACGACGAACCACTGCCTCCCATCCATGTGTGGTTAAGCTTAGTACTCCTCGAAGTTCATTATTTAAGAATTCTTTCATCTGGAGGACTTCATCCTTATGGAACGCCCTTCCCAAGGTCGTTTCCCCTACGAATATAACCTCCACCGATTCAAAACCAACGTGAATCGCTTTTTGCGCACACGCACCACTCCCAAAGTGCCCTAAAGGATTTTTCCTATAGTGCTTGTGTTTGATCATAAAAAAAAGGTGGGCCAAATAAAGTGTCCATATTATTATTTTCTGTAAATTTCTCGTAAACTGAATTTAAAATTAATTAAGATCGAAGTCGTGCAGGTGTTTTTAAAAATAATATTTAATTCAAATTTTCTATTTGTACTCCCAACAGATTGGAAACAACTTTATTGTACTTTTTGAGAACCCTGTATAATATAATACATTTTTTTCTTTATAAATCTTAGTTTCTTGCCAAACAGAGCTTTTTAGGACGAGGCACTTTCTAGCGTCCTTTATAAAACGCATAATAAAAATAAGTTCCCATTTGTTTAGAACTGCTTTGAACACGTTGTAAGTATATTAAAAATTAGAAATAATATATTTTATTCGGATTTCATCGAAGAATGGATAATCATTAATATTGTAAGACGCTCGCCTCCTAAAGTCATTAAATTTTTATTATCTGCCATTAAACAAATTGAAAATAAATTAAAGGCGACAAAAAATCGTAAGTGGAAAATTGTTCGATCTTATAGAGTTGCTTCCTTATCTTCATCGACCAATCAGTAACTCTCAGTCAATTTTACACTTTCCTATTTAATATCAATCAGATGGGATGACAAGTAAAATACTGATTTTATAGTATCAATGTTACTTCGTTTCATATACAGGGTGTGTCGAACTGACTGTGACAATACTCTGAAAAATTATAGAATTATTATTATGGGGATTATTCAGTTTTATGCGGAATAAAAAGAATGCAAAAATGAAATGCGCATCTTTTAAAATATTTGCATTTATACACCAATCGTGATAAACTAAAACATTACAAAATGCTTACAACAAGTATTTAGCTCAATTAAATTAGTAATTATTTGCTTTAAGTACATAATGTTATTAAAATAATTACCATCTGGCTTAAGAGTATTTATCAGTGGACCGCGTGGTCCGATTTGGGATTTCGCCGCGTAACAGCATAAGTCATCGCCATTCCAAAATACGACGAGCCAGTGCGCTGGCCGCCTGTATCGAGGGAGTAAGAGAAGTTCTTCTGCCTTTGATCACCCGAAGCGTTGCCAAATGGCTTTAGATAGTTGCGATTTTAGATATTTTTCCTGAAAACCTCGGTGTGATATTTTTTTTGCATTAAAACTAAACTATGAAATTAATTGAGATTGTTGATAGATACTTTCAAAAATGACTGTATAACCATATTTTTTCAATTTAAACGTTATTTACCGTTTTGGAAAAAATTTATTCTTTTTTATACAGGCAGAAACAAAAGTTACGTGTTTACCTTTAATTTCTTAATGCCTTGAGCGGTGGTGCAATTGTGTTTCATTACGTGTTGTCTTGAAGTGTGACCTTAACACAGTGATTTTTAGTTCACGTCATTATCTGCGTCTTAAAAAAAAGAGAAATGATTTGCAGTCTTTCAGTTTTTCAATATTAACGGAAACAAGGATATTTTTTAAATTCATTCATTCATATTCTAATTTTCGATTTCAAATCATTTAATTCACGAATCCTTTCACCCTGTAGATATTTTTAAGCCCGTGATTAGTAACAATTGCCACCGGGGATTTAACCTGACAAAAGACTGTCGACAGAGAGGAGTCGATCCGATGACAATGACACATTAACAAATGCGCATCGATCAGGCGATGACTTGATGGTCCTGACAGGTTGATCCGAGAAAACATCTGAATGTGTCTATCGGTAGTCGCTTCGCTTGTGCCAAGTCATGGTAGTAAATTTAGTCACTTTGTTTCAATGGGCATACGTCGGATGTATATACTGCTGGTGGATTTAAATGATTAAATTATCACATATTGTATGGTTATTAAAAAACCTTAAAAAATATATTTTTGTCTTATTCAGTAAGGGTATCTGATGAAAGAGCTCCCCAAGTGACTTTTTTTATCAGACTTTTTCCGTGTGTGATATTGTATGCCCAGCTAATTTTTTGCATAGTTTTATCAAATCAACCTAGACCAGGGGTCGGCGAGCTTTTGAGACGGAAGAGCAAAAAGTTATAATTTACACAATTTCTCAGTTTTTAAAGAGCCACATGCCCATGCGGCGCATGCGGCTCGCGAGCCCTAGGTTGCCGACACCTGATCACAGCCAAAGCACTGGTGAAGACGCTAAATTGTCTTGCGTCGAAATCGAATTAAAACCTACATAGAAATATCCGACGACGGCGTCATTCGAGAGCTTTCGACGGACTGACGACAGTAACGACGCGTGTCACGGGGGAGGGGTACGGTGAAAAGCGAGTACAAGTGGCTGAGAGATAGAATCGGTGCCTAATCCTCGTTAATCGATTCAGAACGAATTCTTAATGGTTTTTTTTTTTTTTTGATAAAATAAATAATATTTTTGTATGGAACTAAAGAGCCGCCGCTTCACATCCAAAGAGCCGCATGTGGCTCGCGAGCGGCAGGTTGCCGACCCCCTGACCTAGACAGACGTGAAGAGTAAAATCGGTCATTTTCCAGAATATTTAAATGAACAAAATATTCATACTATTCATTATCTTCAGATATATGGCAACGCTGTAGACGCGGTCTGGTTTTTGCTGCTAGGGGACGAAACCAAGCAAGATTTTTCCATAGCCTTTCATTAAGCTAACAAGAAATATTCAATATATTCGACTTGGTTACTGTCACCCCAAGCCAAAATGTCTTCCAGGTCTTTGTTGAGGCGTGATACTTCATGCTGTCTGAGGTTTCAATAACAAAGGCTTACAGGCTTGTTCTTGACTCGTTAGTCACTGTAGTTTTATGAAATAGGGTCTACCGTTTAAAAGTTTTAACGATCCAAAAGTTTAATCGCTTTTCAAATTCAACCTTTATTGCTATCAACCATTTCATATGTGTAGCCATGAAAAACAAATGAAAACAACTGTCAACGCTTTATCATAATCGCCTACTGTAAGATTATTTTCTTAAGTCGTTTGTTTTAATACAACATGAGTTGTCTGTTTATGAATGCGATGAAAACGTATATTTCTAATAATAACAAACGGCGTCTACACTACGGCCATTAGGAAACGGGGTAAAAAAATGTGTTAAATTGGGTTAAAAGCTGGTAATAGCGATTTTACGAGTTGATGGTTATTCGGCGAAATCAAAAGGTCCCATTTCACCGGAAATCGTCATCATGGGCTATTTGAAAATTGAAGAAATAGCAGCGTTGCCGTTTGCATTCAAAATTCCTTAGTTATAGTAATTCCGAAAGAAAGATTGTCTATTGTTCTATGATATTCTTATGACTTCCTGATGTATGTTGGATAGCACGCTTAAAAACTACCTGACCGAAGAAGATGAAATTTTGGATGTGGATTAGGTATGCTCGAAAAACAGGATATATTATAGTGAGTCGTGTTGTGATTGCTCGAGCGAAAAAACGCTTGGTTACTCGATTATTGAAATAACCGACATCGCTCGATTATTAAAAAAAACCGCTCGAGTTATCTATTCAGGCGAAAACCGTCGCTCGTCACTTATTATCTTTCACTCGATACCCGAGCTTCGCTTGACGCCGACGGAAATGTACCGCTGTAGTGTGATCGAGTTAAAAAACTGCTCGTATATTCGAACAGTTTTTCGCTCGATAGGAAATACTCTTGTTAAAATTCAAGCGAAAAAACGAAAATCATCGCCTGTCACTTGATACACGAACTTCGATCTACGCGCCCCAATGTGCCGTTCGGCGACGTTCGAGTTTGATGCTCAGAAGGCTAATACGACATACGTCTTTGTTAAAGGCACATAAACGAGAAGGTGCATACAAAAAGGTATGTCAAATCCCTTAGTGGATTCGAGATGCCGTGGATTCATCGCGACATGGGTTTTGTAAAGTTTTGTATTAACTGGCTAGCCAGCGGCGTTGTTTAGGTCTCCGATTGTAAATATTAAAAAATTAAAGGATATAATTTTTTTAATTTTTTTTACTATAAACTCAAGAAAACTTTTCAAAAATAAAAACTTACAAAAACAACCCCTGGTGTTTTATCAACACATTCTTCTTAGTCATAAAAATGATTCACCAATCTATCATAGCTGTTATTTAGTTGTTTGTTTACATTAGGTCGGCATTCCATTGATTATTTGTTAACAGATATAACAAGTACCTACCTCTTTAAAAATGCGTCATTCACCGCCAACGTCTATTTGCTTATTTTGCCAGTCGCGTAAATAAGCCTAAATTTTTGAAGGGCACACAGTGGGCACCTGACAATTTAAAGTGGAAGAATTTGACAAGCCATTTTAAATATCTACTTATTTTATGCTCGTAGATTGAGAAAGATATGAAGAAAAATAACTCTTGGTAATAATTTTTGTTTTAAAAAAGCACAAGCATAAACCCGAACAATAAATACATATTTGGGTGATTTTTTGCAGGTTTTTTGTTCAGTATCGAGACACGAGGTAAAAATTCATTATTCACAAATAAATAAATTTCTGGACTTTTTTGGTGGCTACTACAATTTTTTAACTATACCTGTGCCCACCCGTAGTTACGTGCCTGCTAAATACCCTACCTGATCACATGTAAACGACTAGGCTGCCGGTCGAGCAGTCGGTGACGTCATCGCTTGGTGAATCGGAATTTTAAGCGCTTAATCGCTCGAGTGAATCACTCGATTATTAAAATTGCGGGAGAATCAAGTACTCGATTATTAAAATCATCGGTTTTTTCCAACACTACTAGTGAGTGAGTATTATAAAAGCAGCAGGTATAATAGACATTCCCTGGACCATGATACTTAGTTGTTTGGTCCTTATTTGGACCGTTTGCCGAAATTTGAGCTCTATCAAGCTAGCTAGGTGGGTCTTTTGTAGCTTTTTTGTTACACCGCTCGCACATTTGTAGCTTGAGCCGGTTCCGACCAAACCGCGGATCCGCTAGCTCGAACCTCCATGGTAGCGGGACAGGTTCAGACCCAACTGGTTTTTCGTAACTTTTTTGTAGCTTCGTTGTTACGTTGGTCCCACTTTTGTAGCCCTCATCAGTTTCGAGAAAAGCGCAGATCCGCTAGCTCAAAGTTCAATTGTAGCGGCACAACCTCGGACCAGGCTAGTTTTTTGTAGCTTTTTTGTTACGTAGGTTCCATCCTTGTAGCTTGGTCGACAACGCCCCCGGGGTACGTATCTTATGATCTATCTCATTCGCGGAATATCGCGAGCACTATTACGCCTTTGCCAGGTGTGATAAATTAAAGCGGAACAAAGAACCTTTTCCGAGGTACCCAAAAATGCAGGTAGGGAATTGGGTATTGGAATTTTGGGATAATAATTTAAATGGGACAGTGGTTTAAGGTACGCACCCCGGGGGCGTTGTCGACCAAGCTACAAGGATGAAACCTACGTAACAAGAAAGCTACAAAAAAGTTACAAAAAACCAGCCTGGTCCGAGGTTTTGCCGCTAGAATTGAAGTTTAAGCTAGCGGATCCGTGTTTTTCTCGAAACTGATAAGGGCTACAAATATGGGACCACCGTAACAAAAAAGTTACGAAAAACCAGTCGGGTTTGAACCTGTGGCGCTACCATGGAGGTTCAAGCTAGCGGATCCGCGGTTTTCTCGGAACCGACTCAAGCTACAAATGTGCGACCGGTGTAACAAAAAAGCTACAAAGGAGCTACAATTGTGGTGCGGCTACAGAGGGCCCGCTAGCTTGATAGAGCCCAAAATTTGAGTTAAAATACACCATTCATAAATAGCATGCTTAACTCATTTTAGATTCGGCAACAGTGCGAAGTTTCCGCCCCCACATACGGTCGCACATGTTGCCCGAGATCCGGATTATTAGTACAGAACAGGAACGGATTTGTAAATACGGCGGTTCGACCGGCCTAATCAAAGAACATGTGACTGTGATTGTTTGCGACGGTCATAAACATCGCTCAAATGGAACAACCTGCGAGCCATATCGCACATCTTTTATTTGTGTTATATCGCCGTTTATTAGTGTGTTTTATTGATGCGATGGGACGACGGGAACACCCACGTTGTTATCCAAACATCGGAATGGGAAATATTCACACGCCTGCACTGAGAATAATTAAACCATTAGAAAGTTTGTAAATCCCTAAATCGCATCGGCAGCAACATTTTCGCTCGACACTATTAGAGTAATCATAATCATTATAAAAATATTTTCTATCATTTACCAACATTTCTTATATTTGGAATTGGCCTTGTTTAGACGTTTAGCAAATCAGTTCCCCGCGCTTGTAATACAGGCATATTTAAAATTGAGCATAATACTCGCAGCGCTTTGTCGATAAGGTGTTATTAGAAATCTTATATTGAGAAAATAGCCGAATGACATTCCTTCTCCGAGCTAGTCCGAATCACGCCCACCATTTTAATATCGAAGACTCTTAGCCGTGGTCGCAAGTGCTTTGATTCATGTATAATTGTGTATTGAAAAAAGTGAAAATTAAAGACATTCAAGGCTCAGACTGTGTATCATTCATAGTAAGTATGCATTCTATACACTATAATCTATAATAAAGTAGTATAATATAATATTGTATTATTTTAAATCATTTAAAAAATTGAGGTTAAGTCCGATAACTTCTTTACCTGACACCGTATACTTATTCCGAAAACTGCAGATTATTCAACAATCATCATAAAGAAACTTCTGTATAAAACATTTTTCTGTATCTCTTTTAACTAAGAAAATATAGGGTAATTTTGAAATTGATAATTTTTTGATTTTCCCCCGTATCTCTTAAGCAAGCGAAAATCTTCAAATTTTGATTTTACTATTTAAGAGCACATGACACCTACATTACTTTTTTGATAGCACTAACAATTACGAAGATACCCTATAAAAGTGTTGAAAATGGGAACCTGTACATTGATCACATCAATAATTTAAGTATGTTGCTTTCTCTGGGATTAGGTTTGTTCGGGTTTGCTCGATATTTATAATAAGTGACAGAATTATGTATATGTTATACGTATCATTAAAAATATATACTGTTATAAGAGGCATTATGTTATTTTTTTAATTTAAGAAAAATATGGTTATATAAATGTTCTAAGCTTTAATAAAAAATGTTCGTAATATATAAATATATACAATATATAGTTTTTTGTTATAATATAGAATATTAATATTAGTGTAAAAAGTACCCGATGCTTATATATGCAATATATTCTTGTTTAAGTGGACCACTTAGTATATCAGATATAGTGTAATATACACTATTAGAAGATTCTTGTAATCGGTATTAGAATCTTTCAAATATTGGGTATAAGCTATCTTTTATGTGGAAAGAAACAGTATGATATTCAGTATTATTCTATATTATCACTTGTATTAGAAATTCTCATAAACGGTATACCGAGTGTACCTATATTGGTCACTAGTATCAGTATTATAATACTTACAATCCAGTCACTAACTGTTATTAAAATATCTTTAAATTGGGTATAAAACGAATAACCGCTGCTGTAATATAATTAGTACCTCCAACTATTATAGATTATAACTACTATTAGAAGTAAGTTATTGCCATTATAACCACAGTTTAGAAAAGCGAGATTATTACAGTAGCCAACTGTCGCGCTGTCCAAATACGTATGTGGAAATCCAATAACTGATATAATATTTTTTATACCAGGTATTGGAATTTTTTCTCAGTGTGGTTCCTTAAAATCGGCGGCCGACATTAGCATGTACGAGTATATAACAATTAAATTCAGACATAATATGACGCTTCTGGGCAAATTAGGCAAAGAACTAGTGATCGGTCGATACCGATAGGTATAAACATCGGTATCGTATTAAATAAAAAATATCCCAAACCGTAAATTGAATCGACAGAAAAGCCGAAAGTAGCCTCATCCATTCTTCTCGATCCGCAAGATGGGGCCAATTGACCGGAAAATTTGGCGAAAGGGCGGCCGCCGAGAAAAATTGACTCGATTTTTCCGGATGGTTAGAATTCTCGCAGTATATCTTTTAAAGGAGCCCGTCGAAAGAAGGGTGCAGGAATTGATTGGGTTAATGGCATTCCTGTGGGAACACCTGATGCTATTCCTGCAAAATTTATGTTGAAACTGTTAGTATAGACAGGATTGGAAAAATATTTCTATTTAATATCTATGATGCATTGTATTTGATTTTTTACCATTATTTTTGGAGATACATATGCGTGAGGACATAGATTTTGTTATGTAAACTTTTGATTTTTTAGTAGACTACACCGGGTAGGGGGAGTGCGGGACGCAATATTTCGCGCCACGCGAAATCTACCGATCCTGAACGATAATTATTCATAGGTGTATTGTACCGACAAAGCATCTTAGCGATGGCCAGTACAGCTTAGAAGTTAGAGAAGTATATAAAATGTAACATCCTAAAATTTTGTATTTTGCGCTGCTAACTTTATATAAGGTAAGTGCTCAATATGATTTTCAGGTAATTATTTTCAGTCGTTAGTGCAGTTATTATTTTCGAAAGCAAAACCTTCAAAATAAATTTGCTAGTTAAAAAAAACTACAAAAAAATAAGGCGGGTAGCGGTTGGGAGACTTGAACCAGGTGCCGATTGGGAGACTTAAACTATGGGTCAAGTCTCCCTCTTAAATAATATGTATTTAGTCTAATATTATTATGGTTGACAAACAAAAGTTTCCTAAAATATCTTATTCATTTTGTAAAATATTCTCACTCAACCCAAGAAAATCGAACTCTCCTCAACCATGAGAGTCACGTATCCATCGATGAAATAAAATACGCCAAAGATAATGAGGTTTTCTTACTAACACTGCTGCGTATTTTTCATCATTTGAATCTAGGTATAATACAGTTATTCAACTGGATGTTAACAAATCCAGGCAGAACTATTTCAATTTATAATATTCCGGAGTTCGTGAAAGAAGCAAATGCCGTTTTCACTGAATCAGTCAAATATTTTAAGTGATGGTTTCAAAAAAGCAGATATATCTAGAAATTTTCTCGGAGGATGATTTTATGTTGTCGGCCTTTTTTTTTTTTTTTTTCTTTTATTGTCAAACACAAGCACTATAGGAAAAATCCTTTAGGGCACTCTGGGAGTGGTGCATGTGCGCAAAAAGCGATTCACGTTGGTTTCGAATCGTTGGAGGTTATATTCGTTGGGAAAAACGACCTCGGGAAGGTTATTCCATAATGATGAAGTCCTCCAGATGAAAGAATTCTTAAATAATGAAGTTCGAGGAGTACTAAGCTTAACCACATATGGATGGGCGGCAGTGGTTCGTCGCGTATTTCTGCCATTCGCCGCTCTGGGCGGAATTAAGAGGACAAGGTCAGCCGAGCACTTTCCATGAAAATATCTGTAAAAGAGAGTCAAATCCCCAACCCGCCTTCGATGTTCTAGGCTGTCGAGGTTCTTCGTCAGCTCGTGATTTCCAATCAGACGAATGGCCCTCCTTTCGATGGAATCCAGTAGCCGAAGAGTATGTTTGGGTGTAGAGCTTCAGACATGAGAGCAGTACTCTAGTGATGGTCGAATCTGGGCTTTGTATAGTGTCAAAAGTTGTTGAGGTGTGTACAACTTTCTGGTTCGGAAGAACCCCAAGCTTCTGAGAAGCTATCTTGGCGATTGCCACAACGTGGTTATGCCAAGGCATATTTCCTCCCAGGTTGACGCCCAGCAAATTGATAGATGAAGCCAGTGGGATTGCGTGTCCGTCCATGACTATATCCGGTTCAGTAATGTTAACCTTTTTAGAGAAAACTGCTGCCTGTTTTTTTTAGCGTTAAATTCGACTTGGTTACTGTCACCCCAAACCAAAATTTCTTCCAGGTCTTTGTTGAGGAGTGATACTTCATGCTGTCTGCGAAGATGTGCGTCGGCACCCGATGTTTGTGCATTCAAAGTGTGCTACCGTCAGCAAAACTAAATATCGGATTTTTCGTTTTCACTAGAAGGTCGTTAATCTAGAGAGAGTAGAGTAAGAAGAGAGTGGGAGACAATATTATGGACCCTTGAGGAACACCGGTATTGATGGTGAAGGTGTTTAACAGAAATCTGTCAATCGCCACTTGCAGAGAGCGGTCCTTAGGAAGCTAGACAACCATGCACAGAATCGACTGGGCATACCATAGGATCGCAGTTTACTTAGAAGTCCCTCATGCCAAACACGATCAAACGCT
The DNA here is from genome assembly GCA_963991005.1 of Barypeithes pellucidus. Lineage (NCBI taxonomy): Eukaryota > Metazoa > Arthropoda > Insecta > Coleoptera > Curculionidae > Barypeithes > Barypeithes pellucidus. Next base: position 53,788,651 of record OZ022563.1, on the reverse strand, counting down.
TTAGAAATATCCAGTGCAACAGCCCGAGACTCCCCATGATGTTCGATTGCGTTGCCCAAATATGGGTGACATAATTAGGCTTTGCTAAAAATTTCACCAAGATCGGAAAACAATTAAAAAGTTACAGGACTAGAAAAAAGACTAACAATCTTTGTCCGGGATTTATTGTCGGGGAGTGTATACTAAGGAAGTTTGTCATTGTTGCCAAATGTTTCATCCCTAAAAATAGGAAACTTTAGACGCCCTTAAATAGAACTTTATCGCTTACGCTAATAGAGCCACAAAGCACACGATTTTAGTAAACCGTGACAATCAAATTCCCTTCGAAATTCATTCGTGCGTTTGTTAATAAATTGAAAATTCAATATTGTCGAGAGAACAAACCGAATACAATACCGAGCTGTCAACGTGACGCGTTCATTGCAAATTGTAGATTAATTTTCTATGATTGGGTGAAAAGCGATGTGCGATTTGTCAAACCGAATTCCGGAATATATAGGCTCGGTATGGATTAAGCCGATCGCGGGACTAATACTGTTTGTGGTTTGTTGGACGACGACAGGTGTAAATTTTCTATTTATTCAATTATAATAATACCTAGGTTCGTTCGCAGAGCAGTTAGAAAAAGTTAGAATCGGCCCGAGTCATGCGCAGTTGGCTTAAAATGTTCACCGAAGCAAAATCTGTGATCGCTCACCAAAAATTCGGCGTTCGTAGAGCAAAATGTATCGATTTACAACTGATTTGCAACCGGCAGAATAATCCGCGTACTGGTACCGAATTGTGGGTTTGGATTCTGCGCATTTGTTCGATCGGCTGCTTGTTTACTTCTGAGTTGTTGTTTTACCGATTCCTCGATTTATTTTCTTTAGTTCTGGCATGTTTTAGTTAAACTTACAAAAATAGTGAACCTAACCATAATTTATGGCTCTATATGTGACTAGAATAACTGCTATTAAATTTATCGTTAATTATTTTATCAATCTTAATAATAATGAGTTTCAATATGAATTTAGTGGTTTTAATCAAGACGAGAAAAACTCAAGAGACCGTTTTCATGTAGAATTGACCAGGCTAATCAGAAAAAATATCCACATGGAAAAATGTCAGCGGCGTACCATCTTTTTTGTAAAAAATATCAGAGGACATGTTTGCAGGGACGCCACTGGTGGAACAATTGAATAGCTTTTCTATCTAAAATTTGTGGCTTTATATCCTATTAACACATACCAAAGTTGAAAATAATATCTAAAGTACTTTCGGAGATGTTAAAAAATAACCATTTAAAAAATAAAAATTCAACACCCTGTAGCAAAGAATTTAAGCCGTTGCGGACATAATATGTTCATATGACCTTTTCTTTATAAAATGACCAAAGGAATCACACCCTGAAATATTAGCACGTCATTAAGGAACACCCTGTATATATATATATTTCCCATAAAAAAATTGTACTTTCAGGAGTATTTTTCACTCCTGAGAAAATAGAAAATAACGAATATATAACTTAAAAAGTAAGTTAAGGTCAAGCCTGTTTTTTTGTGCTGAAAATCACCAAAAAACTCTTAAAATGATTTCGAAATGCTCAATACTTACTTTAAATTATTTTTGTATAACGTAATACTTTATTTTGCCAACTTATACCGTTTTTCTTGAGAATGGCCCAAGTGGACATTTTATTTTTTCAATTTTTGGAGAATTACGAATTTTTTTTACGTGGATTTCGCTTAAAAACTTATTTTCTTTTAGTTAAGATCAATACAGATAGCTTATATAATTTTTCTTTCTTATAGAGCTGCAGTGCATAAGCAATATTTTTAATTTTTGAATTGAGAAAATCCAGCCAAATCAGGTCTTTAATGACGGGTTCCCCAACCTGTCTTCGATGTTCTAGGCTGTCGAGGTTCTTCGTCAGCTCGTGGTCTCCAATCAGATGAATTTTTAGAGACAAAAAGCAGCGAACAGTTAGAAATCCGACAAGGCTTATTTTAATTAAAAAATATATTTTTAAATCCCCAAAAATGGTGATGTACATAAGTACTTATTATTCCCGTGTAATGCGTAAAATATAAATTACTTATTATTTGCTTTTAGGCTTAAGTTAATGTATTTAAGTCTAGTCGATATTTCTTACGAATACGAAAGTTTGTGTGTTCGTGTGTGTGTGTGGTTTAAGATTAAGACGTTTAGCAGCTTTCGAGTTACAGGGATTAATGGAGGCACTTAACGAAGGTAATTCGCGGATGTGCCCGGAAAGGCAAAATGTTCGAAATCCCTTAAAATAATAAATATCCGAGCAGTTAAATCAAGTCTAAGTCAAACATCGTCTATGGGCTTGTATATTCAGGGTTCTTAACAAATGTTTTAAGCAGGCACACGGTTTCTGATAATATTACAAAGAGTCCGAAAATACCGTTTCCCTAAGAATCAAACCCAAAACTATAATACTTTTTCGTTGATAATTTTTTTCTCAGAAATAAATACCTGATGTTGTTATTTCATATTTTTATAACAATAATTAAGAAAGAGTATCATTCTTATTCTATATATTCTTATTTTTGCGAACAGAAAAATGTAATCGGTCGGCCAAAATAGCTAGTTGGTCAGCAACTTATGGACAGCAAACATTTCTGAATCGTGACAGTGCCCTGGGAAAACAAGTGAAAACCCGCCCCCGCTACACCTTTTGTAGCCGATTTCCTTCTGTATTCGCCAAAAGAAAATACAAGAAAGTTACATAAATTGACAGTGCCCTGGGACCTCTGAAGTAAACTGCTTCTAGACATGTTTGTTTCTACTGACCAATTGTAAACTCTTGCTGACCAAGTAATCATTTCGCAGGTCGACTGTTAATAACCTCAAACCATTTAATTACTTCTCTTTAAGAAATAACGAGTAACTGAATGTTGCAATATTTTTTTGTACTTTTGCGATTTAGTAGGTACCTAATCTACTTCAGTGGCGTAGCCAGAGTTTGGGGGGGGGGGGGGGTATAGCTTAAAACCAGCATTTACAGACTTTATGATATTATTTTTTTGTAGTCTGTGCTTTGTTAGGTATTTAAGTAATAAAGGTACAATCGCCCTTAGTCTTCTTGTGGCTACGCCGCTGGATTAGTATAAAATGCATAAAATGCAAACACTTGTTCGATCGATTGTATGGGCATTCTTCAATCCCTCAATCGAAATTCCGAGATTCTCAATCGAGGGAAGGAAAATTCCATAGGAAATATTCCTGGGAATAATTGATGAGTTGTTCCATCTTGTCAGCTAATTATGTGTTCCATCAAGCCTAAATGCGGCTAGATTACGAATAAAACGATTTTTTAGCCGAAAAGCTTAGTTTCTGAGATATTTCGTATTTATGTTTTTTGAGGCAAATATGAAGGAAACCAAGCAAAGGGGCAGTTTAAAAGGGATCATCTTTTAAACAATTATTCCTTCCAAATAGCAAAAACCGAGACAAAAACATAATAGGTAATAAATTATTATTTTTGAGACGAAATTTTAATTTAATTTTTTTTTGTATTGGGTAGGAGAACAAAAAAATTGCATTTATTGGGCTGTCTATGTGAAACTGCAACGAAAGAAACTTCAATTCTATTATGTAAAATAAATTTTTCTATTGCGTCGGAGCCCACTTATGTACAGGGTGTTCCTAACTACGATCAGGGTGTGATTTTTTACGATATTAAAAAAAAATTAGGTTCACAAAACTTTGCAGTTACTTACTTTACATTAGTAAAGGGCAGGAATTGCACTACCAGTTGCGTAATTAAGCGTGAGTCAGCAGTGGCGTAGCCACAGGGGGACTAAATTTAAACTAAGGTGAGATCTCAGATACACTAACATGACAGAAATTTTAAGCATCGTTGTAATTTGAAAAAAATTATTACCTTTTAAGTCACAACAAAAGGACGAAGCAAAAAATCCTCGAAAAAATCCAAGTGCATAATTCCGGCGTTTGATTTTTTGTCACTAAAATCAGATGAGCCCCTAAATATTTCACAAATAACTTGTCGTCGTATGAAAGTATGCTAAATTTAAATTTAATAAGAAATAACACGATATTATTACAGTTTCTTTACACTTGCCGGCCCTTCTTCGACTAGGTATATCCATTTTGAAATAAATTAACTTAATCACAACACCACTGTTATTCACGTAACGGCGATAACGAGTTCTTAAAATGGCGGTTAGGAGAGTATCCCTTCTAGTAATTGTTTTTTTATCAACAACGCGACAAACCCGAAGAAACACCAAAACCGAATACCTGTTATGAATATCAGGATATTTGTTTACATATAGGTACACAATTTCCTGAGCAAATACTGCTAAAATAAGAAAAAATTGCGATAAACTTGCAAAACATTTAGCGAAATCACAACGACCGGCCGATGACACGACGACTGACAACAGAATTTCCTTCAATTTACCCCGATCGCCAATCAAAACATTGCATAGGTATTTGACACTTATTAGTAATCCCAAAAACATCGGACTGTTTCGGCGGCATGCCGTGAAGGTTAAGTGACAGCGACACCCTACGCAAATTAATGAAACAGATAAGGACGGGGTGCGTAGACTGATCGGTACGGTAATGGGATTAGAGACGTTTTGCAAAATTTATTGATACTATTAATGAGTTTTAGAGTTTATATTAAAAAAAATATACTGTATATTTAAAAAATAATAATTATTATTCTTTCATTTATGCTGACGAGCCGGTACTGATCAATAGTAAAAAAGATGACCAATAACTTTCCAATCATTAAAGCACCGATACCGGGTGATGCATCGGTGAGTTGAATATAGGAAATCCCATGTAATTCTTTAGGTGACTGATGGCGACAAGCCGCCCATCCTTATGTGGTTGGAAATCCCATGTAATTCTTTAGGTGACTGATGGCGACAAGCCGCCCATCCATATGTGGTTACGCTTAGTACTCCTCGAACTTCATTATTTAAGAATTCTTTCATCTGGAAGGCTCTTCTAAACGTTATAATGCAGTTTTTTTATAAAATGTACAGGGGAGCCAATATTCAGCCACCTCAAAACTACATAGGATTTCCTATGTTCATCTTAACGATGCATCCATCACCCGTTATAGAGGCATTTGGAAGCATTTAAAAATAAAACAACTAGTTATAAATCTCCCATAAAATGTGCACAAGGCAAATAATACAGACCACCCGGGCTACTGGTGTTGAGAGAATGCAAAAATATTTTATAGTTCTCTAACGAGAAATGATTTTAATGGAGTTATTAATTTAAAATAATTTTAAAGGATTAATAAAGGCCATTTTTCTCGTAAGCCCTTGTATCAAAGTGATTCAAATTTTAAACGTAGGTGCAAGAAATGGGGTTGCATTCTTTGGTAATATCTGCGACGTTGTCAGACCTACCAATTGTCAGAAATTGACACAGTGTTTTGATTTTCTTACGAAATACCATTTGTTTCTTTCGGATTTCTTGAGCTATTAAAAGTATGTTTTGATGAAAAAATACTGTTTAGAACGCAGCAGGGTCCTAGGAAAATATAATTAAATTTTGTAAAGAAGTCTCTACCTTACTAGAAGTCACCACTCAGGGGCGGATACAAGATTCAATTTAGGGGAGGTCAAGTTGAGGAAAAAAAGCCTTCCGCAAAAGAAACCGCCGAGGCGAAATTTTTTTTTTTAGAACCACACCCAATTATTGCTAAATTTGGTCCAATAATTTATAATAAATACTACAAAACCGATGCGGTAAGGGATGAATTCAGAGATCTTAACGAGTTATACTCAAAATGCTTCGGTCGTGAGTCAGAGGGGGGAGAGTAATTGTCCCGATTGCCCCCCCCCCCCCCCCCCAACTGTTCCTTTTTTTTAAATTAATACTAACTCATATTACGAAAGTTCATTATACAATTAACAATATAATTAATCTCTAAACAGTGTTTAAAACACTGGTAACGAGAACTGTTGCATATTAAACAACTCCAATTGATAGATATTATCACATTTCCTAATATTATAACTATGTATACTATTTGCCAATATAATTGTAGTATTACATTTTTGTTTTCTGTTAATAACTTTATAAATATGTTTACATTGCTCTAACTCTAACAGTTTGGATATGTTAAAAACGTTCTCTATTTTATACAATTCACTAGTGTGCATAAGTCTATCAAAATTGAATAAGATTTTTAATATTTTATTTTGTATAATTTCTGCTTTTCTGAAGTTGAATGTACCGCATGTTCCCCATACAGGGAGCAAATATCTTAGGTGCGATGCAAAATATGCATTATAAATGCTAGTCTTAGTACTATTTGTTAAGTAATTTCTACATTTATAAAGTGCTCCAATCATAGAAGTAATTTTATTAATCGCCTGTTTAGTATGTTGTAATTTAAATTAACATCAATTATTAAACCCAGGTAAACTCTATATCTTTCATTTGTATCTTTGGCATTTATAACACTTTGTTTTTCTGTTTGAAAATCATACATTTAGTCTTATCTATATTAATTTTTAGTCTATTACACAACAGCCACCTATATACACATTCAGAACATCATTTATCATGGCTGCAACTCATTCCAATTATCAGCAAAATACAGTAGTACAGTGTAGCTGTGTAGCAAACGTGAAATAACGGGCTGTTAGATTAGCATGCCTCAAACTTAATACATACAACGAATACAGCAGAGGCCCCAGAACAGACCCCTGAGGCACTCCACAAAAATTACCTAATTTGGAGCTTTTGTTATCATTTAATGTGACCTACTGTTGCCTATCAACTAAATAAGATTGTATTATATCATATATTCTTCCTCTAAATCCCATATAACTAAGTTTTTTCAATAATATCTCAAAGCTAACAACATCGAATGCTTTGCTTAAGTCCACAAACACCGCCGTCACGATTTTACCACCATCTGCATCTGTTACCACTAAATTTTAAATAATACATGTCAAAATGCCAGCATCGAGTGTGTCAGTTAACTTGACATGTCTTAACACGCCTCATAGCAGAAAAGCATAAAAAAAAGTTCATAAATCATAAATAATAAATAGCTGTTATTGTATATTCAGAAAATAATTTTTCAGTACATATTTACATGATATTGACACCTGACAAGCAAACTTCTGTTCTGTTCGAAATTCCAATGACCTCCTGCTTATAAGCAAACTTCTGTGCAATATTTTATCGACTACACATTGAAATTAAGAAGGTACAATTTTGGGAGTTCCTCGATTATTTTTGAAATATCCTATGCTATCCGTTCACACTGTGTCTTCTAGAGGGTGCTGTTTACCCATGATTCTGGTTTTTTAAAAATGTTCTTAATAAAATAGCATGATACACTATATACTATGCTTAAGGAGTACAAAAATAGCTACATTTGGGCGCAAATCGTAATTCGATATCTTTATTCCTTCTGAAGTTAATGTTAAGTTAATGAAAATAATGTTATCTCATCATGATATCCATGAAAACAAAATGTTGCCAACCCTACTGGATGTTTTGGTACTTTGATATTAAGTAAATTTGACATTTGTGTATTCAAAACTGTTTATTATTTAAAAAATAACAATAGTTTGATTGCCTTTGAGATTTGCAATTGTGATATTTTTTACAATCAAACGAATACAATGTAAAGATTATTTTGCCATACTTTTTTTTATCTATTTAGTAACAATACCTAATGTTAAGAAAATGTATACTATTAAAATGTTTAGCCTCTTGTTGGATTTGTGTTGGTCTATTCTTACACTTTTACCAAAATAAAAATAAGTTGATACAAAGGCAACGTCAAAAGCAAATCTACCTAAACCTAAAGCATATTATAACAACTAAATCAAAAAACATGAAATTGAAAATTTTTAAGGCAATGAAACTAACTTTATTATTTTTTAAATCATAAGGAACTTTTGAATACACAAATAATGTCAAATTAACTTAATATCAAAGTTGTAGTTGTCTTGCATCTAGTAGGGTTGAAAAAATTGTTTTTTCATGGGTATCTTGCATGATAAGCAGGTACCTTACCTCAACAACTTTTGACACTATACATAGCCCAGGTTCAACCATCACTAGAGTACTGGAGCTCTGCACCCAAGCATACGTTTCGGCTACTAGATTCCATCGAAAGGAGGGCAATTCGTCTGATCGGAGACCACGAGCTGACGAAAAACCTCGACAGGCTAGAACATCGAATACAGGTTGGGGATTTGACTCTCTTTTACAGATAGTTTCATGGAAAGTGCTCGGCTGACCTTGTCCTCTTAATTTCGCAAAGAGCGGCGAACAGCAGAAATACACGACGAACCACTGCCGCCCATCCATATGTGGTTAAGCTTAGTACTCCTCGAACTTCATTATTTAAGGCTTCTTTCATCTGGAGGACTTCATCTTTATGGAACGACCTTCCCGAGGTCGTTTTTTTCCCAACGAATATAACCTCCAACGATTCAAAACCAACGTGAATCGCTTTTTGCGCACACGCACCACTCCCAGAGTGCCCTAAAGGGTTTTTCCTATAGTGCTTATGTATGATCATAAAAAAATCTAACGTTATTATTTTTGATTAAAATGGTTATTTGCAAATATCTCGAAAAGGTATAAAGATATCGGTTCACCGTTTACGCCAAAATGTCGCTATTTTTGTGTTTTTTAAGCACCGTAATAAAATAATAGGTATTTAATTTTATTAAGAAAATGTAAAAAATATATCATGGGTAAACAGCACCCTCTAGAAGATGTAGTGTGAACTAGCAATCACGACCACAGTCGGATTTTTAATAAGAGTAAAATTATCTTTGAAACAAGCCTAAGTTGATTAAATTTGGATAAAGGGTATGGAATATATAGGAATTTTTTTAAAAAATTTTACACTCTTCCCCCACCCTTATTATCGGCGATACGAAAAAACTTTAAGAAACAAATTTAAATTTTTAATTATATAATAGTAATTTAGCCCCCTACTGGTCACTTTGGAAACGTGAATATACTTTCCATCAATTTTTCTTGGTCGATTTAGTCAATGAAATTTTTTCCTCAAAGACATAAGGTTTATGGGTTCCATAATATCGTACATCGCCGACATTAGTAGTGGAGATACATCAAAAAATTATCCCGATTAAAACCAACAAAATCTCCCTAATTACCATGTATTATAGGATAAAAATAAAACTGCTCCCAAATCAATTAATTCTAATAGGACATAGTTCCGACATCCCAGTATTAAACTGACCACTATCCTGAAGGACTTTTAAGGATTATTGTCTTAAATCGGATCCTGCTGGGTCGTCGGACGCACAGGATCCGTTGCACGATCCCTTGTAATCCCGTTTCCGATAAAGGATTCTTACACTTCATAACTCCTAATATAGTTAACTAATATAGTGTATCCAGAATTGTAGTGTTTGGGTTAATAGTGTAATAATTATTGAGTATTTTGTGGATTATGCTGATGAAGTTTATTGGGAAGGGTTTGTTATTTTGTCAAATTGGGGTTAATCGCTGTTAACTTTGGACAGAAGGCAACGGTATTTCGGTAACGGATATTTTCTTAAGGAGTATCCCAGAAAAGTGGTCGACTTCAGTAAGGCAGGGGTAACCATTACCAGATTAATGGATTGTCAAATTTCTTTAGAGGGCCAAATACAACAAAATCAAAAAAGGCTCAAAAGTAGCCACCTTATTTTTGAAAATCAGAAAAAAATCTTACTCGCCAAAAAAATTTATAATTTCAAAATAAATATGGCCGTAAAATTTTGTGTTTTTTCATCGACTTGAAACAAACATGCACCCGATATTTCTATCTGCTTTGTACACGTCAATCTGAAGCCTGTTATTACAAAAATAACCACAACAAAATTCGATAACTAGAATTTCGGTTCCTTTTTAATCTTCAGTCCGTTTTTGTTTTCGTTCTAACAGCTGATAGGTTTGAAATGCCTTGTTTAGGAAAACAAACAATCGACGGACGTGACTCACGAGTCTATAGTTTTATCCAGTTTAAGGCAGACTTGGCATAGTCTTACCGTATTGAGTTAAAAAGTACTAATTTCCCCACAAACAATACTTAAGTTTAACACACAGACATTGAAAATCCACAGAGAATTTTATTTAACAAAAATAACAAATATGACAGTTATTACTCCGTACTGTCAAGCGTGGAAGCAAGTATGAGAAATGGTCGTTCCAATAAGGACATTTGTAAAAGCACGCTCCAAAAGCTAAAAAGCCAAGTAATGTCTTTGTCTCTCTACGTTTATTTTGTATACACCATCTCCAAGATAAGGAGGACCAGTACAGGGATCTCGGTAACCGTAAGAGATACGAAGTCAGTTAAATGGAGGTAAAGTTGCGCATTTACGTGCCTAATAATATGCCCTTTAGAAATTTTTAAAATTCGAAAAAAACGAAATTCTGAAAAATCGTTTTATTTTTTCCTGGGTTTTTTTGAGATTGAATTCTAAAGTAAATTGCACTTTTACATTGCCACTTTTTCCGCTCTATCTAACAGCCTTAATTGTTTTGTAATCCGACGAGTCCTCTTCGAAGGGCCATTATCAACTTTCTTTTTTTAAATACGGTCCTGTTTTCCTGATATTGGACATCAGGAAATATTGGGATACGGTCCTGTATTTGTCCTAATTTTATAAATAATATCTCATAAGTAAGCTCTAAATTTTTACTTATGTTGGCTCTCCTTATCTTGGACACTCAAAAACGACTTGACGGGAAAGGATGACATTTTGTATATGGATTTGGTATTAACCCTGCTCGAATATTAGGTGAGTGAGTTAAAAAAAAATTAAATTATTATATTTTTTGATTTTTAACGTTTACACATAAATTTTAATCGGATTTGTTCTGTTGCCGGTGTACTTTGACTAATTCTCTGTATAGGATACGTTGCGTGCAAATATTCGCGGTATGTAATTATTCGATGTATTCATGAATTATTTACTTATTCGCTAATAAACGTATCTAAAACCGATTAAGTGCATTAAAATGTATAGAAAATTTTAACGGCTCGCTACCGATTTTTATAATTATAAGTATCGCGAACTAAATTACATTTGAAATGCAGTTTTGTTCGGTTAATAAAAGATATTCTTAATGAATCTTTTTTGTAACAATTTATCACGGTGATGGGCTGATAATATCTGACACTATCTTCCGTAATTTTTTTAATATGCTCGCGGAAAAATTATGTAAAGAATGAAACTGTACTAGATTAGTACATACTCTATAGACTAAATGGCGTTATGCATTTTTTAAATACGTTCTTATTATCTTCCCAAAACAGTTGTGTAATCTTTGCTGGGTGCCATACAAATGCGATCTTGTTTGTATGTAAGGATAATTGACGTGTTTTATAACTTGCCATAATTTAAGAAATCTTTATATCTGACCTAAAAATTAAATGCACCAACCATTTGGGACTGAAATCTGGCAACATCGTGCATGTTCACATTTGTTAACAATATGGCGGAATTACTGTTAAGACTGTTTTTGAAGCTTAGTTCATCAAATCTATTTGATTCCTAAGATGATGTTTTAAATCATATACTATACTACCAATATCCACCCTTTTCCTTTGGATACTAGCCTTAGTATTCTATAGTTCTAAAAAAGCAATGAATTGTGTCAGTTATTGGGGTGTCATATTTTGGGACAACCTTGTTTTCGGCCTGTCAATTTAAGGATTTTAGATAACAACAACTAATAATTTTTGTTTAATTTAATCAAATATTGTTCTTTTTTCGACATTTGACGATTTTAATACCTTCTATGATTGGCATAAAGGTGCATTGCCACATGCATGGATTTAGAGGCGCCAGTGGTCGCACCATTTCTATTTGCACGCCAGTAAAAGTTTACACTTTGTTGAGAAAACAAGAATAAGTGGCACGCCAGTTTCATTTTTAAAGTGTTTTCACAGAGCGCACTATTTCGAGTAAGTGAACTTTCCGAAGCCTGTAAAATAGTCGCTGAACTTTTAGTGGAAAAATAGATAAAAGAAATACCGAAAAAGAAACGACGAAAGGCCGTGTCTGGATTAAACCATGGATTGATCGTCGACCTTTTTTTATATAATCAAACACAAAAGCACTATAGAAAAAATCCTTTAGGGCACTCTGGGAGTGGTGCGTGTGCGCAAAAAGCGATTCACGTTGGTTTTGAATCGTTGGAGGTTATATTCGTTGGGAAAAACGACCTCGGGAAGGTCGTTCCATAAGGATGAAGTCCTCCAGATGATTCTTAAATAATGAAGTTCGAGGAGTACTAAGCTTAACCACATATCGATGGGCGGCAGTGGTTCATCGTGTATTTCTGCTATTCACCGCTCTGGGCGGAATTAAGAGGGCAAGGTCAGCCGAGCACTTTCCATGAAAATATCTGTAAAAAAGAGTCAAATCCCCAATCAAATTTGGATGCTTCTGCAAAACTTCTAGTGGAACTCGCAGCAGAGGATCCTGCTAGCTCTAAAAAACCATCTTCTACCAACCAACTATATAAACTACAATCAACAAAAATTAGAAGCGCAACCTAAACGAAAAACTGGCGAGCGGTCGCTAACGTGCAAGCATTTGTTTGCACTTGCAAGTTTTGATTTTCTTTACGAATTTGTCACCACTGGCGCCAATGATTTCAGAAGGATGCAGACTTTTTTGATCTATGCATGCAAAAATAAATTTTTATGCAAGTCGATGTTTATACTTGCTAATTTATTTACTGGCGCGCCAGTTTTTATTGGCGCCACTAAATCCATGCATGTGTAAATACACCTTTACATTGTTAAATACTTTAGAAACTTTCTCAGGATGATCAATTTGGAAAATAATGTTTCTAAAACTGGTCAATCATTGGGTGTTTTACTTTAATTTAATCAATTCATTCAATGCAAAATCAAAAACTTTGCCTCCATTTTAATGTTTTGTATTTTCCAAATTTCTTGGTCGGTTTAATTGATTTTTTTCTAATGGCTTAGATTAGAATAAAAAGAACCATAATTTCTAGTATGAATCAAAGATGGAGGGGGAGGGGATTCTGGCCAGGGGTGGAACCACCAGATACCGATTCTTTACTTACTTTCAACTACTACTTACTTTTGGGTATTTTTTATAATATTTATTGTTGTTGCGAGAATTAAAGCAATTCGTTTATTTTGGGATGTTGTTGTACAGTGTATTTCATGAAGTAACTGAGATAAACAAATGAATGAAAAAAGAACATGTAAAGGAAACATGAGCCTTTCAATTGTCTGTATCTGGAATAACTTGCAATGCCTGGTATACTCCATATAATGTTTTGAATTATCGTAAAAAACACAACAGTTTTATAACACTCGCTATAATATTAAAGTTACTTTATTAACCGAACTAATAAAGGCAGTGACATTCGTAAGAAAACCTTACAATTAGAAAAATTAAAAATCAATTAAAACGACCGACAAATTTCGAAAATGCTTAACATCAAAGTTGAGGCGAATTTTCGGTTGTGCGTGTATTTTGAATCCTGACCAAATATCGAAATTACCGTTTTTTGTTTCGTTTCGTTTTACCAAATGACAGATGAAGTGCTTATTTTTGACGTTTCACTTCTTTTTTTCAAAATCTATCATCTCTTTCACCGCACTACTATCTAAATCTGCCGCTCTACTCCATTATGACGTATTTATTATAGACCGCCCTGTATGCATCCTCAAATATTTTCTCATAAATATCCTTTAATTGGCGCAACAGAAAAACTGTTAATGCGCCTTTTAAGGGGCGGAAAAATTAATGTCGCAGCCGTAAATACGGTTAAGGGACATAAATACGGGATGGTCGCGTTATGGCTGCCAAAAGGAAACCGAAAGATAATAGTAAGTGGAAAATATGTCCGATACTTTATTATTGTTACCATTAGGGGCGGACGATAGTCAATTCGTCAGCGATAATTATTAACTACAGAGCCTGAAAATATGTGTCAATTTTTGTCACATCCGTGGTCGCGTCCGAACAAATAATATGTATGAAAGCAGTTTTCTCCCTATAAAAGATTTTTTTGATAATTTTATATAGAAACATCACAATGCATCAAAAAATTAAAGTAAAAATCTCGAAAACGGTTAGAGATTTAAGGTAGAGCTAAATACACATGAAGTTGGTTAATTTAAAAAACAAATCAACCACTCAACGTAGGTACTGCCATAATTTAAACAAAACGATCCAGGCCCGTATTTAAAAAAATTAAATTGATGATGGTGACCCAAAGACGAAACGTCGCGTTAAAGTGCCATCTCCTTGTGGAGAATAAGAAGCAGCAATGAGAAATTGACATTTATTTTTGGACATCTCTTCGCACAACGTCAGGAAAGAATAAAAACCAAAACGCCAAATTTTAGATTTTTCCAACTACTTTGAAAGCCCTGTATTTGATTTTTTTGCGACGTATTATTGGGCCCATAATATCACAACTTTGCCCCAATTTAATCGACTTCTTATCTCTTACCGTTTCCGAAAGCCCAATAGTGATGCCGAATTTGTAACACCCTGCATATAATTTTACTTCCTCTCCTTTTCGCAAACTCATCCTTAGACGCGTTTCGCCATATCACGGCTCGTCAGTAGCTAAGTTAAGTTGATCCTTGTCATCAAACATATGAAGGGGAATTGACTGCTGTCTCTCCAAACAAGCAGAAAATATGACTGCCAATACTGCATTACGAACACCGCATTTCTGCCAATGTGCGCCCAGAAATAATGTGTTCCATATTTTCTTTGTTGTTTTTCTGTTGATTTACCGACTTTGACCAAATTCCCTGATGTTTATATGGAAGTTTACGATCTGTTATTAGTTTTAGTTACATCTAAGGGCTAGAATTGTGACTTGTGACTTTATAAAACTACTTATTATTGTTTAAAAAAGTCACACGATTTATACACGTAAAAGATTATTCAAAGCAAACATTGAATTTTCGTATTTATTTTTGTATTTTCCATAAAATGTTTTAATTTGTGGTTTTTAAATTTTGTTTAGCTTTGGTTTTATACAGGGTGTTTCTTAATAACATGCTAATATTTAAGGAGGTTATTCTTATGTCCATTGTCAGAAAAAAAACTTTATATGAATATATGTCCCAAACGTCTTAACTTTTGAGATACAGGGTGTTAAAAATTTCCAAGAAATCTCCTTTTTTTATGAATATCTGTGATACTGCTCTAGATATTTTTGTGACATTTGATACACACTTTCTATTCAGACCGATTTTATGATGACTAACATGTTTTTTTTTTTATTCCGACCAGTGACGTTCGTGCGAGAATAGCCGTCGGTATTTTTTAAGAAAATAATGGTACGCCACTTCTTTTTTTAAAATAAAAGTTATTTTTGAAAATGCTGAGCAGCGTCTCTTGATTTCTTGATTTTTTGTTCTTTGACGTACGGTTTTCGTATAAAAAAAATTAATTCATTAATTTGTACTCTGTTATGAAATTAGGTATTAACAAAGATTAAGAAGGATCTAGTATGTAAGAAGCAAATTTTTGTTTCGTAAACATAAACAGTTTTGACAGTTGTCTACCTAGTCTAGTTGTCATTTAATTAAGTCATTAAAACATTAACAAATTATTAAAAGAAAGGAAAATCTCTAACACCGTTCGTTCGAGTAAAAAAACTGTATATTACAAAGGTATTGTAAACTACTGATCCCGAAATCCATTCATAAACCTTTTGGAAAGTGAAGCTGTGATTGTTTGAAACGTTGTTGAAAATCAGTAATGCGTGGAAGAGAGAACTACATGTTCGTTGGCTGAATGGCAACAATGTTGAAGTCTGGTTATATCAGATGGTTAAATATTAAAACATAACCACACTTACCGATGAAAAGAAAAATCCTTATTTAAATGATCCACTTTTTTTGTTTGGTTTATAATAAAGACGATTTTTCACCAATAATCACAAAAAACACAAATCAACCAAAATATATCATCAATCCGTTAGATCAAAGGACAAACATCGCAATATTTACGAGATTAGTATTCATTCATCTTTTGCTTATTTTTTGGTCCGAATCGAAGTAAAATAGAAATAGATGTTGCCAAAGTGCAGTTGGTTTAGTTCAAGATTCGTTTGATACTCTTAAGTATAATAATGTTTTATTAAAAAATTACAGTTTATACTAAAACTATTGGGAAATAAATTTATTTTAAGAGCAATTGCGGATTAATCTTAAACCAGTTGTATTTGCCAAATTAACAAATTTTTAATTGGAATTTTGCAAGATACCTTTGCGATAAATATGTCAATCTGGCTATGCTGCAATAATGACCGAAAGAGGTGGGAAAGACTGTTTGCAGTCGTTGTGTAGGCTAGAAATGTACATTTTTCCATCTGTAATATCCTTAGTATATTAAGAACATATTTTTAACTTCCTTGAAATCACACATATGCGCGAGATTGTCCATAAATTTACCTATAATATAAAATCCATCCAAATTTTGGCGGTAGTGTAGAAAAATCGAAAAATGAAATAAATTTCCGGTAACAGGTAATTCTCTCCTGCAAAAAAAACGCCCTATCGTGTGCTCCTTCGCTATTTCTAAAAATACACCCTCCAGACAACAATATCGTCCAAAATATAAATTTCTTCGAACGTTCGAAAATGATAATTATTCCGTACCTTCTACCGATATTAACAACTGAGAATCGACTCAGGAATAAAATAGTTAGTGTCAGTAGAGGCCGTAAATTAGCCGTAATTGGGGGATGAACTTTAGTAATATTCCAAACGATACAATTCCGAGATAATTAGGAAAACATATTTCATTTCGACAAACTGTATCGGTTGTAGGGTAAAGTGGGGAATACGGGTCGATGGTCTAACGTCAGGGTCATTTAACTAGTTTTAAATAATTTTGCGTACTAACTAACATAAATTATTAAAAATATAGCATTTTAGGCTCTTTTTGAGTATAAATATTAATAACTATACATTTTTGTAACAAACCCAAAGTATACTTAATTAATTTACAAAATAATATATATATTAACAAATGTTTATTTTTGTTAATATTTCAAAAATTATACTTTTTAGAGAAAAACTAGCTACGCCACTGAGCTTTACGTATAAATCTGTAACGAGACCTTTTGTGATAAGTTAACTCGTAACGGAAATACGAGCGGTGTCTGAAAAGTAAAGATTTTCAAAATCACCCTGTAGATTAAAAACCAAGAGAGCCATGACACATTTGACCCCATGATCTTTCGTTTCGTTAAAAGGCGCGACAGGAAAGTGATAACCGCAGCATTCAATCTCTGATAATAAATGAGACACCCTGTACAGGGTGTCCCATTTTCCACACTTTTATACGGTATCTCCGTAATTGTTAGTGCTATCAAAAAAGTAATGTAGGTGTCATGTGCTCTTTTTGGGTCAAACTTAAAATGGTAAAATCAAAATTTAAAAATTTTCGCTCGCTTAAGAGATACGGGGGAGAATAAAAAAATTGAAAATTTCAAAATTACCCTATATTTCCTTAGTTTAAAGAGGAGATACAGAAAAAAGATTCATACAGAAGTTTCTTTTTATTAATTGTTGAATAATCTGCCGTTTTCAGAATAAGTATACGGGGTCAGGTAAAAAAGTTATCGGACCTAACCTCATTTTTTTAAAAGGAACACCCTGTATATTTTAATGTATAAAGATACTATTTTAAATTCTCCTTTCAAACACCATGGATGATATTGGTTTCCTAGGTGATTTATTAAAGTTTATTACTTTAAACCACAGTAGACCATGGAACAAAAGCTAATATCCTAAAAAAAAACTATGTTAACTATTAACATTTAACGTCAATTTCATTTTTAGATATTTTTTGCGAAAATGACCTATCGACATTTTGAAAAATTTGATATGATATCAGTTTATATTGAAATTGGACATATTCCGAACATTTGCGATGATTCCCGTTATTTTTTACCTTAATCTGAATATTTTATTTCGTTTCAAAGTAATAAAGTTTAATAAATCGCCTAGGAAACCAATATCATCGATGTTATATATTTGAAAGGAGAATTTAAAATATTATCTTTTTAGGTTAAAATATACGAGGTTAGGTCCGATAACTTTTTTACCTGACCCCGAATCCTTTTTCTGAAAACGGCATATTATTCAACAATCAATATAAAGAAACTTCTGTATAAAACATTTGTCTGTATCTCTTTTAACTAAGAAAATATAGGGTAATTTTGAAATTGTCAATTTCTTGATTTTCCCCCGTATCTCTTAGCGAGCGAAAATTTTCAAATTTTGATTTTAAGTTTGACCCAAAAAGAGCACTGACACCTCATTACTTTTTTGATAGCACTAACAATTACGGAAATACCGTACAAAAGTGTCGAAAATGGGCCACCCTGTACTTTAACGAAAAAAGCAATAAAATAGCACATACATATCCGCGAAATTTTATTTGATGATTATATAATGACAAAACTAGCAACGGGATCGCCAGTCTTCTACCTTACCCTAGATCTGTTCATTTGCTTGGTACGGACGGACTTTGGAAATTCTGTTTTAATTATTTTGCATGTCAAAGTTTAGTTAAAATTATTTCGCTGTCTTTAAATAGATCATTGACACTGTCAGGGTAACGATAATACTGATATATATTACTATCTAAGGCCTAATTTATTACTACTTTGCTCTATCGCATTTGGCGAATGTAATCGATACGCTCTTTTTAAGAAACACGTACTATTGTACAACACAGGAGTCCGAAACAGGGACAGAAGGAAAAGCAAGGTCCAAAACTGTTTTTTTCTTCTTCCAAACATAGGTGTGCTAAATTCAATTCGAATCGCCGTTCCCTATCCAATATGACAACAAAATACTGTATTAAAACAATAGAAGGTTTTGTATTCCGCCATTGGTGGTTCATAGAAGTGTGTCCGTTGATATCTTTTTCCTCTGACGTTGATTAATCAGGAACCGCAGCGGTGTCGTCACGTTCGATGGCGAACGGTCGCTGTGGTATCAGATGTATAATTTAAGAAAATGTTTCAAATATATATAATTAATTTAATTCTACTAAATATTCTTTATCTATAATAATTTTGCAATAAAAGATCTACATGAACGTAAAATATAATATTGTGTAGTCTTCATTTATAAGGTAATTTAAATTCGGTATTTTACTATTCAGTACATACATACTACAAAAAAGGAATATTTCCATCATGCTGGAAGATGACGCGAGTCCAGCCTATATCAAAGGAAGGTAAGAGAACACTTCCTAACAATTATCGACCAGTCGCATTGCTTTCAGTTATATCCAAAGTAATGGAGAAAGTTATTAACCAACAACTTATGAAGTACCGGGAAGGCTTCAAAATTATCAGCGATCATCAATATGGTTTTCGAAAGTCCAGATCATCGGGAAACCTTCTAGCCTATGTCACCTATCTTTGGAACAACGCAATCGAACATCATGGGGAGTCTCGGCCTGTTGCACTTGATATTTCTAAAGCCTTTGATCGTGTTTGGCATGAGGGGCTTCAAAGTAAACTGCGATCGTATGGTATGCCCAGTCGATTCTGTGCATGGTTGTCTAGCTTTCTTAAGGACCGCTCTCTGCAAGTTGCGATTGACGAATTTTTTTGAGATACCTTCACCTTCAATACCTGTGTTTCGGTTTCACCCTCTTCTTACTCTACATTAACGACCTTCTGGTGGAAACTAAAAACCTATATTTAGTTTTGCTGACGATAGCACACTTGTCTCACCTTTCTCTTGGGATGCACAAACATCGGCTGCCGCCGCATATCTTCGCAGACAGCATGAAGTATCACACCTTAACTAGTCTTGGGGTGACAGTAACCAAGTCAAATTTAACGCTAGAAAAAAAAACAGGCAGTAGTTTTCTCTAAAAAGGTTAACATTACAGAACCGGATATAGTCATGGACGGACACGCAATCCCACTGGCTTCATCTATTAATTTGCTGGGCGGCAATCTGGGACGAAATATGACTTGGCATAACCACGTCAGGCCAAGATAGCCTCTCAGAAACTTGGTGTAAGTTTCCGAACCAAAAAGTTGTACATACCTTAACAACTTTTGATACTATACAAAGTCCTGATTCGACCATCACGAGAGTACTGGAGGGGAGGGCCACTCGTCTGATCGGAGACTATGAGCTGACGAAGAGCCTCGACAGCTTAGAACATCGAAGAAGGTAATTTGAATCTCTTTTACAGATATTTTCATGGAAAGTGCTAGGCTGACCTTGCCCTCTTAATTCCACGAAGAGCGGCGAATAGCAGAAATACTTGACGAACCACTACCCCCAATCCATATGTGGTTAAGCTTAGTACTCCTCGAACTTCATTATTTAAGAATTCTTTCATCTGGAGGACTTCATCCTAACGGAACGACCTTCCTGAGGTCGTTTTTCCAACGAATATAACCCCAAAGATTCAAAAGAAACGTGAATCGCTTTATCCGGACATGCACCACTCCCAGAGTGCCCTGTGTGTTTTTCCTATAGTGCTCGAGTTTGATCATAAACAAAAAACTTAAACGGGTTCAAGGAAATTTTAGGTTCGTTCGCATAGCGAAATTTTCAACCGATTGCAAATTTAGTTCTCCGCATGTTCGGTTGGGGACGAATTTCTAATTGGTTGCTGCTTTTCGTCATTGTGAACGGGTACAAATACCAAACCTTCAACTGTCTAATCTGAGAATTGACTTCTGAACTTAACCTACAAGATATTCTTGCTCATTTCTGCTTTGTTTGGTGCTAGCCTTTAATTTTGAAATAGATATTTAAAGAATAATGGCAAGTAAGTTCAACCAAAACAAAAGAGACAGAAGTAAACAAACAGGGGATCGAGCGAATGAGCAGACTCTAAACCGACAATTCCATATCAGTACGTGGATTATTCTGACGGTTGCCAATCAGTTGACAATCGATTTTTGGTCATCAGACCACTTTAAACTAACTGCGCATGCCACGAATTTGTATCTACTGATTGCTATGCAAAGGATCCTACTAATATGGACAAGAACGTTTAAAACCGTACACTATGCAATTACCTCTTTGTCTACCTGTTTGTATGTTACTGACTTTCTCGCGTGCATATTTTTTTCAAGTGAAACTTTATTTTAAAAATTTTTTTTAGGGCAAAACATTATAGCTGGAACTCAGTTAAAATCTACTATATCTATTTAAAAAAAATGACCGCCAACGGCAACCTAGGTCCATAAAAAACGTATCTCTGCCTATAAATAAATACACAAATAGCCCAATGGCATTTATCTAAACTGGAATCGTCGTTCGGCGAGCTGATAAACATTGAAATAGCGTTTTAACGTATTTGCATCGGAAACCGGAAGAACAGGGCTGTTCCCGTTCTCGGCCTAGGGCAAAAGGAACTTGTAGGCAAAAGAGTTCTTTTAAACTTAAAAATGTTTCAATTAAGTACAAAATTTCCACGAACACGTTTAGGTGAAACTACGTCATTGTCAAAAAACATGTCGCTGGTGTCAATTGTTTTCGTACGCAAAGCGAGGCGAGAAAAATGTATAAAAAGCTTGCTAGAAAGCGTCTTACCATAGGCGTGCTCAAACAAGAATTTATTAAGTGGAAAATAAATAAATACACTGTGTTGATTCCTGAAATTCCTGTCTAATCCATCATGTAATTGATAGAAGAAAAAAAAACGCCAACGCCGGTATAATAAACAAACACAAAATTTCCTCCCCGCGTGTCACGAAACAGTAGAGACAAACTTCCGTGCGTTTTAAGGGCGCTACGAAGAGCCGAACTACATAAGAATTAAAATATAAAGCAATGAAGTTTCTATTTTAGTGTCGGGTCCTGACTCCACCAGACAAAGAGAGGAACACAAAAATAATATATCTGTTATTTTGACTAATGCGGCAGCGTATTACTTTCTTAAATGCCCTCCCCGCACTAAATGAAGTTCTGGGTCAGTGGCGCCTCGTGACCTATGATAGAGGGGGTTCACAAGTACGGTGAAATTATTTTTAAAATTTCATTTCTGTGTAACGACCAAACAATTACTTTCTAGGCGTTTTAAATGTAGAAAGAAAAGAAGTAGGTAATAAGAAAATGCGTTAGGTAAAACATATTTTTATTTATTTTTTAATTGTACACAAGGAAATAGAACTTTTGGAAAATAAGGAAGGTTTCCTTAGTGTGTATAGTGCTTAATTGTAGCCTCATTAAAGTTTGAAATACCCTCTATAAATTCTTTTTCATATATTTAATTTTTAAACTTTCTAATAAAGTCCCTAGATTTCCCTTTGTGGTCTGCGTTAAATTAATTTCGGGGTTAGGTCTTCCCGCATTCTTCACTTCAATTTTTTGCTCCAAACTCAAAGAGCTCAAGTTATTTTTTAAATAGTCCACCGTCAAACTATTCATTTTAACTTAATATATAGATAATATTAAAATATTAAAACATACACGCTCGAATTTCTAACTAGACGCACGAACAGACAACGGCGCGGCGCACACTAAAATTGGGCGCATTTCCCATGTTAAATCGCCATAGCCCCGCTATCCCCCGCTGTCTCCCGTCACCTGATACTACAGAGAAACTGCATTATGCCCCGCCTACTTAATCGCACATGCGAGCAAGTCTCGCCATAATCGTCATTAACCTCGACCGAGGCACGGTTGCCGGATCGAGAGCCTATAATATCCAGTTTGCTTGACGGTACGATAAATTATTAGGGAGGGTCGGACTTTATACGATAAATAATATTCAATGAATATAAATGAATATTTTTTTATTCGTTTTGGGGGTGCACGTGCGCATGTGTAAGAACCGCCACTGTTCTAGGTCCGCACTTGGATTCGCCAGCGTTTCAAGGGAAATTATATCCCAAAATATCGAAAATCTAACACCAGTAAATAACGTCGATATGGTTGCAAATAAATACGTTTCGCCATTGTCGCTGTTTCAAATGTCATCTTAAAAAATAAAATTTAAACCCAATTTGCGAAATTTATTTCCGCCCGTCTGTCAATCTCTTTGAAGGCACCGCGCCCCGATGGCCTGGGCACTGAATTAAGCGCACAGCAAATAATGAAAAACATTTAAAAATTCTTAATTGGACTTCACAGAATCGGGTGAAATGAACGAACGAATGTTCAATGTCTGAATTGACCACGTTGTTGTGTTCAATTGAGTTGTGCCGCGCTGAAAGATGCCGATCGCGATAATCGAAAGCCCTTGAGCAATGTGGGTCTTTGTCTGCACTTTATGGCTTTCAAATTGATTTTAAAACGAAAAAATAATTTGATTAGTGTGTGCAGACTGGCACATACAGGGCAGTGTTTTTATGTTCAACAAGATATGCGATAGGGCAGCGCGATAAAGGAAAATGATACTTACTTACGTTGGTCAGTAAAACACATTTAATTAATAAACAGACAGAATTGTTTTTATTCTGTCAGAATCATACAAGGTTTTAAACAGTAATCAATGGTGCCAAGTCTGCACTGAGAGTCCTAAATTTACCGCCTGCGTTTGAAACCGAAAAGTATAATATTATCCCAACATCAAACTGCAAGGTTTTAAGGAAATCACAGTGGCAACGCTGTATGCTCATTTGTTCGCTGCTAGTGTAAAAATGACCCTGAACCTTAATATTTTCATTCATTTCATCGGCAGTGTTGTTATCGGTTTATCGCTTCTACTATTGTGATTGTTTGTGGTCTATTGTGTTTTTGAATTAATTTTTAGTGTTTTTTAGAACTAAAACTATCTAGAGCTATTTATTAGCCATCTACAATAGCTCGTCAGTGCGTGGTGTGTAAGAAATTCGACTATATTTCGTCGGTAAGTGAGAATAATGAGGTTATGTTTCTTTAGGTAAAGCAGTGGTGTAGCTAATTCTATATTTTAAGTAAATATTGCAAAAATATCGATTATTTTTTTATATTATCTGAATTTCTGTAAAAAATACCTACAACGATTACCTATTTATGAGCTAATGTTAGATCGAAATTATCTAAACGTGTACCTTATTACAGCGTTGCCATTTTTTAAAGCCATCTTCGTCTAACTTATTTGAAACTGCTATGCCCAATGTGTAAAAGTAGTACAATTGTATAAAAAAACCTGAATTTTTAGAAAAAATTTTTCACAAATGCATTTAAACAAATATACAAAATAAAATTTTTGTGGTTGGTCAGTGCAATCATTATTAGCCAAATAAAACTCCTATTATTAATAAAACGACAAAAACCAACGCCGAGGTCGTTTTCACAATGATGTAGTCCTCCAGATGAAAGAATTCTTAAATAATGAAGTTCGAGGAGTACTAAGCTTAACCACATATGGATGGACGGCAGTGGTTCGTCGTGTATTTCTGATATACGCCGCTCTGGGCGGAATTAAGAGGGCAAGCTCAGCTGAGCACCTTCCATGAAAATATCTGTAAACGATAGTCAAATCCCCAACCTGTCTTCGATGTTCTAGGCTGTCGAGGTTCTTCGTCAGTTCGTGGTCTCCAATCAGACGAATGGCCCTCCTTTCGATGGAATCCAGTAGCCGAAGAGTATGTTTGGGTGCAGAGCTCCAGACATGAGCGCAGTACTCTAGTGATGGTCGAATCTGGGCTTTGTATAGTGTCAAAAGTTGTTGAGGTGTGTACAACTTTCTGGTTCGGAAGAGTACACCAAGCTTCTGAGAAGCTATCTTGGCGATTGCTACAACGTGGTTATGCCAAGACATATTTCCTCCCAGATTGACGCCCAGCAAATTAATAGATGAAGCCAGTGGGATTGCTTGTCCGTCCATGACTATATCCGGTTCTTTGTTGAGACGGTGAGACGTGATACTTCATGCTGTCTGCGAAGATGTGCGTCGGCAGCTGATGTTTGTGTATTCAAAGAGAAAGATGAGATAAGTGTGCTATCGTCATCAAAACTAAATATCGGATTTTTAGTTTTCACTAGAAGGTCGTTAATGTAGAGTAAGAAGAGAGTGGGAGACAATATGGACCCTTGAGGAACTCCGGCATTGATGGCGAAGGTGTCTGATAGAAATCCGTCAATCGCCACTTGCAGAGAGCACTCATGAAAACATTCATACCGCCAATCTGTTTTGAAATTATGGCTTATTTTCTAAAATAAACTTTCACTTTCAACACCCTGTATTTCGAGAACGAGATACATTTCGAAAAAACTATATTATTTAGTTTGCTGTTTAGTATTTCCACTTGCTCTATGGCCCATAAGTTATGCGATATCCTGTATATAAAAACAATAATTTTAAGAGATAATTTTTAGTCCTTGCAATTCGAGCTAAGAATAAAAATCGAACTAACTTGAATTAAATTATTTTGGTCAAAGTTCAAAAAATTTGGATTTAAAATATTGCTTTGGGAAAATATTTTTTTTGTTGACCATTATCAATTGCTTCTGTCTAATTAAGAGGGTTAGGAACATTTATTTGCGAAGGAGGTTATTTGAAATCCCGTATTTATTCCGATGTGAAGTGATGTTTATAATGACAGATAAGATATCCCTTTAATACTTTTCCATCCCCCAATATTTATGCATTCCCAACTTTCTATCTTAAGGGAGAAATCATCCAATTTTCCACGTTCCAATAAAGTTGCGAACTTTTGCGACAGATTTAAATTTACAATGGCGGCCGAATCTAATTGCTAATCTGAAATATAACATGTGCGCTGGGAACAATAATTTTCAACGGCGATACATTTCGGAATTCTCTAAAATAACGAAAATGCAAATGCGGAAAATCTGGGCGATATCGTAAATATTCCGCCGAGTTTCTTATCTTCTGATTTTCAGGGCGTTGAAAATTTATAATTTTGAAATATATACTATACAGGGTGTTACGGAAATGGTTTATTATATTTAAATTGGTTTGTTCCTAGGGTGTAATAGAGGAACACTACATAGTTTTCGTTTTAAATTGAAAGGCATATCATCAGTGGCGGCTCGTGACCTATGACAGAGGGGGTTCACAAGTGGTGAAATTATTTTTAAAATTTTATTTTTGTGTAACGACCAAACAATTACTTTCTAGGCGTTTTAAATGTAGAAAGGAAAAAATAATAAGAAAAACATTTTTTTATTTTTTAATTTTACACAAGGATATGCAACCTTTGGAAAATAAGAAAGGGTTTCAAATTGTGTATAGCTGTCGGATCTTAACGTCGTCGCATGCAACCCTCGTAACAATATTTATACAGTCCACTACTAATACTACTAAAGCCATCTACGAGCTATCAAGAAAACCGAATGATGTCCAATACTACTACCGCCATCTACGAGTTATCAAGAAAACCGAATGATGTCTAATACCACTACGCCATCTACGGCTACGTCATTAGGCGCAACCAAGACGAGAACAATAGTTAACTGTTTTATGACGAGAACGAATCGAGCCACGAGACTGACAAGTTGGCATTCTTCATATTTTCAGTGTTTTTTAGGTTAAATCCTTAAATAAAATGGTTTAAAATCATATCGAGTATTATTTATCGAAATACACAACATTTATCGACCCTACACAATAGTGCTTAAACGTAAAGTCCATTCTTCGGTTCTTAATTGTAGAAAATTGATCAATAACAGCCTCATTAAGTTTGGAATACCCTCTATAAATTTTTTTTCATATATTTCATTTTTAAACTTTCTAATAAAGTCCCTAGATTTACCCTTTGTGGTCTGCGTTGAATTAATTTTGGGTTTAGGTGTTCTCGCATTCTTCACTTCAATTTCTTGCTCCAAACTCAAAGAGCTAAAGTTATTTCTTAAATAGTCCACCGACAAGTATTCATTTTAACTTAATAAATATATAATATTATAATATTAAAACATACACGCTCGAATTTCTAACTAGATGCACGTTTTAGTGTAGGATGTCAATTTTGATAAAACACATTTAATAATATATTTCTTCTATTCTTCGGGTTTCATAATGGCTACATTATGAAATGCAAAAAAATTTAATAACTTGCCACTTTATAGAACTGAATTTTATCTTTTTATGTTGGCAACAAGTAGGGTTCGAATTTTAGGCTTACTTCGATTTCGTTGAAATTAGTTTTCTAGGCATTATGGATTCGATAGAATTTTTTTTATAGAAAACTTTAAAATACTAACCTTTAACCCTGCAAATAGATCATTTTTACTAGATATTTATCTGAAATATCTATACTCGGAAATATATAACATGCTGACGGTGTCCGTCCACTAATTTCTAGTCACAACTATAAAACAACACCGAAGAATGGACTTTACATTTAAGCACTATTGTGTAGAGTCGATAAATGTTGTGTATTTCGATAAATGATACCCGATATCATTTCAAACCATTTTATTTAAGGATTTAAACTAAAAAACACTGAAAATATGAAGAATGCCAACTTGTCAGTCTCGTGGCTCGATTCGTTCTCGTCATAAAACAGTTAGCTATTGTTCTCGTCTTGGTTACGCCTAATGACGTAGCCGTAGATGGCGTAGTGGTATTAGACATCATTCGGTTTTCTTGAAAACTCGTAGATGGCGGTAGTTAGGACATCATTCGGTTTTCTTGATAGCTCGTAGATGGCTTTAGTAGTATTAGTAGTGGACTGTATAAATATTGTTACGAGGGTTGCATGCGACGACGTTAAGATCCGACAGCTATACACACTAAGAAAACCTTTCTTATTTTCCAAAAGTTGTATTTCCTTGTGTAAAATTAAAAAATAAATATAAATATGTTTTACCTAACACATTTTCTTATTACTTCTTTTCTTTCTACATTTAAAACGCCTAGGAAGTAATTGTTTGGTCGTTACAGAAAAATAAAATTTTAAAAATAATTTCACCAGACTTGTGAACCCCCTCTATCATAGGTCACGAGCCGCCACTGGTCGCCATATATCTGAAAGCAATGAATAGAGATTTATTTTATTCATTTCAATATTGTGGAAAAGGATCATTTTTACGTACATCTTCACGTTTATCTAGGTTGATTTGATAACACTATGCATAACATTATATTAAAATTTATTATATTACAGCTAAGTTAACTAGTTCTAATTGGAAATTGCATGATTCTTTTCCCTTAATGATTTTTACAACATTCCTTCCGACGTTCAGAAACGGCTGTGCATACAATATTCCTTATTAATTAAACGGGTCTTTAAAGCAACATCATTTTCCCCCCGTATAAATTTGACCAAAAAAAAAACCTCCAACGTAGGGAATGACAATAAAAATAACTTCCAATTTCCCAACAAACTACGTGTATTATGGCGCATAACGAACCTCCTTTGGAAATCCTTTCACGACGGAAAATTAAATAATAAAATATTCAAACAGGACAACCGAAGCCTATATCCCTTTAATCTCAAATCCGATTTCTAATAACTAACTTTGTAAAACGCTCTTCACGTCAACATATGGAAAAAGACGGAAAATGCCGTCCGAAACGAGCGCGAGCGAGACAGACATATCAATATCTGGGGATATTTAAAGGCAAAATAAAGCTGCACATAAGAGCCTGTGTCCCGATTTAATAACTCTTGAATATTCATTCGGACGACGAAACATCGCCGTGCTATTGGGGTTGGATGGGCGAAAGTATCGACTTATTTAGCGCGAGGTATCGCTATCGAAATTCAGCTGCTAATATTTATTGGAGAAACCAGAAACTGCTGTATTAATTGTTATAAAATTCAATGGAAGACAGAAGAACGCTATTGTAATCGCAAAAAATCCCTTGTGGGCATATCCTGGCAGAGGTTCTAGATGATGGAAACCATGATTTCCATTTCAATCGTTGTCTCTCTCTCTCTCTCTCTCTCTCTCTCTCTCTCTCTCTTCTTTGCCGAAAGAAGCTCAAACGCTACTAGACCGAAAGCATATAATTAACCTTGTAACTATAATTTAACTTCACAGTTATAATAATAGTTAGTGAAAAATAATGTTATATTGATCCAAATACTATATAAAATATCGTCTTCCTTATCTCCCAAAGTTTTCCTGTAATTTTAAACAAAATAAAATACGATATTCACAATGCAAACCGATTTTTGTTATCCAAACTAACAAAATTTAATTATCGATTTTCTAAAATATCGATACGATCCGCCCGACACTAACTGTCCCATACCGCGTGCGGAAAAAGACGACGCCCGGCGATCAGAGCAAAAGATCGAGATGAAAGACGTTGCCATGGCTACGCGGCAAAATTAAGTCATCAATGAATCATTGGCGATGCGGCGGCAACGGATATATGGCCCCGGGGGGCGGCGGGGGTACGGGGGACACCACGATGCATAAATTAAAAATATCGCTTCGGGGATGAGTCGAGTTCGGAGACAATAGGGATGGGGTAATATCAGATGTGGGATAACGATGCATTCATAGAAATCAATAGATTTGTTCGGTTATATTTTAGTATTCGAATGGTGCGTCTGTGAAAATATGTATAGGATATATGAAAGCAGAAACAATTATCGAACTAAAGGATCTATTTTTCCACATCTCTACCGATTTCGATACTTACGGTTCTGGCCCTCTATGGATTTTTTTTACACATATGAAAAACAACGGGGATCTACTTCAATATATGAGGATGGAATTGGTCCTTAAATTTATTATTTTGGAAAATTTACTGTAAATATGCTGGACGATTTTATGGCATATTATAATAAACTGCTTCTAACATCATGTGTTGGCACGTGGTGGCGGCGGACGGTGGGCACCCAGTGGCGATTGACGGGTTTCTCTCGGACAGCATCACCAACAATGCGTGTGTTCCTCAAGGGTCCATATTGCCTCTCACCCTCTTCTTGCTCAGTGCCGTAAATAGCTTTGTTTTCTGGGGGAGGGGTACTGGGTATGGCCACTTGTTGTATGAACTGGGTTTATACAATAAAAAATCACCATAAATAATCAAAAAATTAAGAAACAAATAGGGAAATCAACACGCGGTATTGATTTGGGTTTTGTTAAATAGAGGGTGAAATGATATTTCATAATAGGAAGGTATAAAGTCTATTTGTCTGAAAGATTTAAAAGTCTGTATAGCAAAATAGATTTCATAGAACCATAAATAAATAATTTTATGTAATAGAATATCTAAATATCGCGCCTTGTTGTATAAACCGGGTTTATACAATAAAAACCACCAGAAATAATAAAAAAATTAAGAAACAAATATGGTAATCAACACGCGGTATTGATTTGGGTTTTGTTAAATAGAAGGTGAAATGATATTTCATAATAGGAAGGTATAAAGTCTCTTTGTCTGAAAGATTTAAAAGTCTGCATAGCAAAATAGATTTCATAGAGCCATAAATAAATAATTTTATGTAATACAATATCTAGATATCTCGCCTTTCAAAGGGCCCAGAAATCTAGCAGCGTTCACTCGCCCGTCCGTCCGTTCAGACCCAGTCTTAAAAATCGGGGCGTGGCCAAGCGCTGCTGCGGCACGTGGCGCGAAGAAAAAACTCGATGCAGGGTAATAATGTTTCAATTACAAAACAAAATACAAATTAAAGATTAGTAAATTTTGATAATATGATAGGCAGTATTATTACCTACAGTTCGAGGTATGATTTATTATTTTAGGACTGACCATTAGTTAGAAAATCTCATTTTGAAAATTGTCGTCATCCTGAATTTTACGCAAAGAGCTGTAAGGTTATTCTGGCCAATCAGAAAGCTTTTGCGGTCCATAAATACCCCGGTGATGGAAATTACAGGCAAGTTTAGTGAGAGCCCTCGACAGGTTAAGTTGTAAGATACAGGACACGGTTCCCTCTTGACAATTAACTGAAAAACGCTCCCTCGTTTTTAGGCTTCGGTCAGGAGACCCCCTAAAGCGACCCCGGAGTGGTGATACGGTGTTAGCTCTCAACTATTCTGAATTCCACTTTGTTTTGAAAGTAGCAACCACTTGCACAAAGGTTGTGAAATCGAAAGAAAGGCTAGTCCAAAAGTCGAATAACCTAATCTCCAATAAATTACGAAATTAGGGGACTTCGGCCAATGGTGAACAATTGTGAAAGTTTTTACTCAACCGCGTTTAGGGTGAACGTGCTTGCACGGCGTGTATTGTCAGTGGGGGAGGTATAAATGAGACTATCTGTTTACGAAGCTCGTTTGTAAGTAAGGCTGGTTTCTGTCGTCAGCCAAAAAGCTTAGACAGTTAAAAGAAATTCGTGCCCCCTGACAAACCGCCATAGTTTATAACCGCAGATAGACGAAAACTATAGATATTGTTCAAGTTCAAATCTATAGTGAGTAACTATATAGAACTTTACTTAACAAAAACTTTGACCTTTAAGATTCTGTCGGGAGTTTATAAAACTTTGTGTGTCAGTAGTAACAACTATTCAAGTAATACGTTTGGACTATTTAGTATGATAGGGCGTACGAAGTGTCCGCTGGGGACATTATCCTTTTATTAGGGATTTTTACGATTTGTGAATTCTTGGAAGAAGTATAAAGTTTTTGCCGTCCATAGAAACTGTCTAGTGATTGTTTCTTGGGCTACTTATTCAAATTTTTGTTTTAGTGTTCCGCAGGAACAAGATTTGTTGTGAAACAAAAGGGACTTTCTTTTGTTTTTGTTTGTGAATTTATTATCCTTGGAAGAAGTATAAAGTTTTTGCCGTCCATAGAAACTGTCTAGTGATTGTTTCTTGGGCTACTTATTCAAATTTTTTGTTTTAGTGTTCCGCAGGAACAAGATTTGTTGCGAAACAAAAGAGACTTTCTTTTGGTTTTTGTTGGTTGAATTTTTATAGACGACAGCGTCGATAAAATTATTTATGATAATTTTGGGGATCTGTATTAAAGTTATAAGCTTTACTTATAAAAAATTTTTGTAAGGATTAGACATAAGTAAATTTAAGAAATCTTTTGTAATTCGGATCCGAAAAAAACTCCAACTACCCCGATGTGTAAATCAAACTTAAAGGCAGGCCGTAGAAATATTTTTTCGGTTTTCTTTTAAATAAGTAAAAACAAAATTGTGAGAGAAATAAGAAGTTTTCTTTTTAAATAAAAGCTACAGGGAGTAGTTTCAAAATAAAAGGCCATTACCTATTCAAATAAATTTTAATGTTTTAAAAAATTTATTTTTATATTATCACCCGTTGTGATAATAAAAGAATTTATTTAATTTCAATAAATAAATTTAAAAGTCAACTAATCTCTGAAAATGTCTGACTCCTCAAGTCATAGTCAAGTTGAGGCGTCAGATCTGACAAGTCTGGCGGGTGGCAAGGTGGGTCCTCACAGGCCCCCTTCAGGGGCCGTGCTTGATAACTTGTTTGACGAAATTATTGCCAGTCCTAATTACATGTGGGACAAGGTAAATAACTCTGATACTTTAAAAAAGTCAAACAGCCCCTACCCTGACAGTATTAGCTCAGGTGGGGAATCCAGCATTATCTTCAACGCAAAAAGGCCTCTCCCGTCTGAAAAACTTTTTATGAATAACCAAAATCCAGAAGTTGTAGGCATAGTTAGGGGATATAATCTTATTGACTTAGGTAATAGGGATCGCTTAGATTCTAATTCTGATCTAGGCGACGCGACAATGGATTTCCGCCATCCCCCAAACAACATGCTTTTACAAAATGGCATCCCTGGTGATGGAGAATTAAATTTAAAAAAAAACAAGATGCCTTTACAAAATGGCATCCCTGGTGATGGAGAATTAAATTTAAAAAATAAGAGCTTAATAATACAAAATGATAACCCTGGTGGGGAACAAAAATTAAATTTAGGGAATGAGAACTCGCTAAATGTAAATGACAACATGATTTTGAAAAATGAGATTTTGCACGAGGAGTTATTTAAACTCAAAATGGAAAACAAAAAATTATTGGAAGCGCAGACTTATTTGCTAAATAAAACTCATTGCAGTAACGAAAACACGCCACGGGACACTTACGCGGATATTCAAAGCCGTGAAAACACGGAAAAAGATAAATTTAAAATAAACACTGAATTATTAACTCAGCTCGAAATCGCAAAAACATTACAAACATTAGCACGCGGTATTGAAAACCAAACCCAATCTAAAAAAACCCCATTGCGCGTAAAATTCGCAGGGCTGGAACACGAAGACCCTATACAATTCATACATGACTTAAACAGTTGGTTCGACGCGAATAAAATCGATAACGAAGACAAAATATATTACGCTATAGAAAGGTTAGAGGGAAACGCGAAGAAGTGGTTCGAGCCCTATAGATGTTACGTAAAAACCTATTATGAACTTGCACAAAAGCTTAGAGACAAGTTTGATAGCGTAGAAAACATGGTAGAGCTTCAAGTATCGCTTTTCGGAAAAAAACAAACTAACTCGGAAAATATCGAAGATTTTATCATAAGAAAGAGGGCATTATTCTCTAGAGTACAGCCTTTAGGGCATGAAAACGACTTTTTACAGCTTGTAGTAACGTTAGTTAAACCAGAGATCAGATCTAGATTAAGGGCGGCGCACCTCCCGACACTTGAGCGTTTAGTTACCGTGGCTGGCTGTATTGAACGTGACCTAAAGGAAGAACACACGGTTCCTCAAAAGAACCTGGCATCCCTGGACAGAAATTCGGTAAATAATAATAACACTAATTTTGGGCGAAACCCGCCACGAAATTTTAATTATCAACTTAGAGATGAAAATAAAAAACAAAATACACCGCAGGTGATCGTTAAAGCAATAGAAGACGCGCCACCCCCAAAAAAGAATTTCAAAAACTTTAGGCCTTGTAGGCATTGTCAGGGCAATCATATGGACTACGACTGTCCTAAACCTTCCGAAAATAAAAAATTTAACCAAATAGGTTTATCAGATGACCCTGATAATGAACAAACCGCGTCTTCCAGTACAAAACCTGAGATAAAAACGGTTAATGACGATAAACATAAACTTAAACTAATCAACAAAAAGTTTGAGTCAAAAAACTTGCACAGGACCGACAGGGCGGAACAATAAATAAAACTAAAAATCTTGTCGGTCAAATAAATAAAAAAATATTTTCATTAAATAATGACTCGCCTCTGACCCCCACAATACGCGGATATTATAACGGGTTAGAATACGACATGTTATTCGATACGGGGGCGGCATACAATTTAATATCTTCATACATCGCACCCGAGAAATTAGGTCCCGCCACGATCCCGTCAATGCAGTTAGCATGTGTTGACAGGAATGCTCAAGTCCTTGGGTCGTGCGTTGTTTCAATTAATATTAAAGGTGTTGATTACAATGTTTTTTGTTGGGTCCTGAAAAATCTGGACACCCCAATAATTCTTGGTTCTCCATTTCTGACTAAAGAGCGCGTAGTTTTAGACTATAGCCGACAGTGCCTTTATATAGGCCGTGAAAAACGACAGACCGTCTTTTGGGCGAGAGAAACTTTTATACCGGAAGGTCAAATAATTTTACCGGTTGCCAAGGCTGACACCCCAAAAGAAATAATGAACCTTGTCCAAGAATTCAAAGAGTTATTCCAAATAGGACCAGTACAACCAACTACGAGGGACACCCAACACATTATAAATATTACAAGCAATAAAATCATACATGAAAGGTGCTTTCCTATGAATCCTAGAAAAAAGAAACTTTTGTATGATATAGTAGAAGATCTACTTAACACGGGCGTTATATCACCTTCCACCTCTGCGTACAGCACATCCCCTATCATAGTCGAGAAGCCGGATAAGAAGCCTCGGCTATGTATGAATTTCCAGAGCATCAACGCTATGACCACTGATGAATCCGCGGTGTTGCCACGCATACAAGATGCCCTAAAAGACCTCACGCAGGCAAAGTATTTTACGACTTTAGATCTAAAATCTGGCTACTGGCAGATCCCTATGGATCCTGCATCCAAAAAGTATACAGCCTTTTCGACGCCGGACGGAGCCAGTTACGAGTACAATGTTATGCCGTTTGGGCTCAAAAATGCGCCTGGGTCCTTCCAGAAATTGATGACCGCAGAAGTACTGGTTGGTTTCATCCAACAATTCGTTATAGTATATCTGGATGATATTGTTATTTATAGCGACAATTTAGAAGAACATTATGAGCACGTCAGACTCGTGTTTGAGAGACTGGCTATGCATAATTTGAAAATCGCAGGAGAAAAATGTCAGTTAGCGACAACAGATATAGAATATCTGGGCTATCATATAAAGGGAGAGGAAACGGTACCCCTCAGCAAACACAAGATACAAATAAAAAATTTTACAATGCCTCAAAATAAAAAACAAGTTCAATCGTTTTTAGGCATCTGCAATTGGCTACGAGAATACATACCCAGACTTGCTGAGCTGACAGCTCCCTTATCTGACTTGTTGAAAAAAGATTCAAAATTCAAATTAACAGAAAAACAATTCGAAGCCTTTGAAAACACCAAAATTGCAGTTGAAAATAGCACACCTCTCCATAGACCTGATTACAGTAAAAAATTCATTTTACAAACTGATTCAAGCGGCATTGGCATGGCTGCTTTATTATATCAACAACAGGGTGAACAAAAACATATAATCGCCCATGCCAGTGCCAAATTTTCCAAAACTACACAAAAATACCACATAAACGAGCAGGAGTGTTTAGCCATAGTCTGGGCTATAAAGATGTTTAGAGGGTACTTAGAGGACAAACCGTTTACTGTACGTACCGACAGTAAGGCGTTAACGTGGCTTGCGAAGTTTAAGGATCATAGATCCAAACTAATGCGATGGGCACTCCTATTACAGGAATTTTCTTTTGAGGTGGAACACATTCCAGGCAGGGAAAATCAATTGTGTGATTATCTAAGCCGAAATCCGGCCCTGTGCCCGTATGAGGAATTCACTGATGAAGATAGAATGTTAGCGCCTGCCAATATAAATATTATAAATAAAGACAAATTGCTGGATCAAATTCAGAAGGTACAGCAATCCACAGAACATATTAGACGTACAGTACGGATGTTAGAGAATTTAGAAACAGAAATGAACTTAGGCCAAGGGCCAACCACCAAACAGGAAAAAAGACTACATAAAACATTATGTTTCAAAAATGGATTGCTGTGCAAAATTTCACCAGAAGGTGAAAGGATTATTGTACCACGTAAATTACAAGACAGGGTAATCTACTTATACCACGACGAAGAAAATGCGGCACACCCAGGTATAGACGAGACGTACAATAAGATCCGGAAACAATTTTATTGGGGTTACCAGAAAAACAGTATCGCGGACTATATAAGAAAGTGCAAAATTTGCGGCGTTTGCAAAACGCAACAAAAACAGGAGACGGCTCCTTTACGCGCGAATAATCCCAAATATCCTTTTCAGGTAATCTCGATGGATATTTTAGGTCCGTATACACCGGCTGCGGATAAAACCGACGCGAAGTATATTTTAGTGTGCGAGGATATTTTTTCCAAGTGGGTTGAAGCAAAAGCGTTAAAGAACGTCTACGCTAAAGACGTGACACTATTTTTACAGAATGAAATAATTGCGAGATATGGCAACCCAGAAATTTTGATTACTGATAACGGGGGAGCCTTTAAAGGTAATATTTTAAAGAAATTCTGTGAAAACCAAAATATTACTCAGCAATTCACTGCTATTCATCACCAACAAGCTAACCCTGTAGAGAGGCGAATACAGGAGTTAAAGAAAGTCTTAAGAGTCTTGACTTATAAAAAGCGTGCTAATTCCTGGGAGGAATATTTGCCTAGGGCACTTCAAACACTAAGAAGCAGAATATGTAGGGCAACGGGACAGTCCCCTGCTGCTATAATCCTTGGGTATGAGCTACCCCCTCCTGGTGAATGGACAGAGAAATGGCCACTTGTACGTGAAAATTTAACAAAAGAAGAGAGACAAAAGAAAAACAAAGCTATCACAAGAAAACAAAGTAAATACATAAATAATGAAATAAATAATGAGTCGGAACCAAAAGTAGAACTCGACGTCGGAGATATGGTAAATATACGTGCATGGCAAAAGAACAAGGGTCCTTTTTCTCCAGCATGGAATGGAAGCCATGAAATAGTTAAGAAAATCAATGACGTCGTTTATGAAGTTTTAGTAAACGATAAACAAGTCCCGGTACATATTAACGACATGAGACTAGAGCCAACAGGGAATTTTGTAAATTTCGATTCAGATTACGAAAATACGGAGGACGAACTATCAGAACCCGAATTCCCTGATGAGTACCAAAGATGCGAAACCGTATCAAATTATTCCGACGAAGACAGTTTTGCAGGACTAATAACGCAAAATAATCAACCGGTAAATTTACAAAATAATATCCCTGAGATCACAATAGATGAACAAGACGTTATACCAGAACATCTCGAGAATTTACTAAATGATTATGAGGGGAATATTTCGCAAGTAACCGAAATCCCGTTATACAGTAGGTATTTTTATAATTCCGCTTATCACAATAAATAAACGGATAAAAGCGCTACGAAGAGAATATTTGGGATTTTCGCATTTAAAGAGAGGGGGGTGTTGTATGAACTGGGTTTATACAATAAAAAATCACCATAAATAATCAAAAAATTAAGAAACAAATAGGGAAATCAACACGCGGTATTGATTTGGGTTTTGTTAAATAGAGGGTGAAATGATATTTCATAATAGGAAGGTATAAAGTCTATTTGTCTGAAAGATTTAAAAGTCTGTATAGCAAAATAGATTTCATAGAACCATAAATAAATAATTTTATGTAATAGAATATCTAAATATCGCGCCTTGTTGTATAAACCGGGTTTATACAATAAAAACCACCAGAAATAATAAAAAAATTAAGAAACAAATATGGTAATCAACACGCGGTATTGATTTGGGTTTTGTTAAATAGAAGGTGAAATGATATTTCATAATAGGAAGGTATAAAGTCTCTTTGTCTGAAAGATTTAAAAGTCTGCATAGCAAAATAGATTTCATAGAGCCATAAATAAATAATTTTATGTAATACAATATCTAGATATCTCGCCTTTCAAAGGGCCCAGAAATCTAGCAGCGTTCACTCGCCCGTCCGTCCGTTCAGACCCAGTCTTAAAAATCGGGGCGTGGCCAAGCGCTGCTGCGGCACGTGGCGCGAAGAAAAAACTCGATGCAGGGTAATAATGTTTCAATTACAAAACAAAATACAAATTAAAGATTAGTAAATTTTGATAATATGATAGGCAGTATTATTACCTACAGTTCGAGGTATGATTTATTATTTTAGGACTGACCATTAGTTAGAAAATCTCATTTTGAAAATTGTCGTCATCCTGAATTTTACGCAAAGAGCTGTAAGGTTATTCTGGCCAATCAGAAAGCTTTTGCGGTCCATAAATACCCCGGTGATGGAAATTACAGGCAAGTTTAGTGAGAGCCCTCGACAGGTTAAGTTGTAAGATACAGGACACGGTTCCCTCTTGACAATTAACTGAAAAACGCTCCCTCGTTTTTAGGCTTCGGTCAGGAGACCCCCTAAAGCGACCCCGGAGTGGTGATACGGTGTTAGCTCTCAACTATTCTGAATTCCACTTTGTTTTGAAAGTAGCAACCACTTGCACAAAGGTTGTGAAATCGAAAGAAAGGCTAGTCCAAAAGTCGAATAACCTAATCTCCAATAAATTACGAAATTAGGGGACTTCGGCCAATGGTGAACAATTGTGAAAGTTTTTACTCAACCGCGTTTAGGGTGAACGTGCTTGCACGGCGTGTATTGTCAGTGGGGGAGGTATAAATGAGACTATCTGTTTACGAAGCTCGTTTGTAAGTAAGGCTGGTTTCTGTCGTCAGCCAAAAAGCTTAGACAGTTAAAAGAAATTCGTGCCCCCTGACAAACCGCCATAGTTTATAACCGCAGATAGACGAAAACTATAGATATTGTTCAAGTTCAAATCTATAGTGAGTAACTATATAGAACTTTACTTAACAAAAACTTTGACCTTTAAGATTCTGTCGGGAGTTTATAAAACTTTGTGTGTCAGTAGTAACAACTATTCAAGTAATACGTTTGGACTATTTAGTATGATAGGGCGTACGAAGTGTCCGCTGGGGACATTATCCTTTTATTAGGGATTTTTACGATTTGTGAATTCTTGGAAGAAGTATAAAGTTTTTGCCGTCCATAGAAACTGTCTAGTGATTGTTTCTTGGGCTACTTATTCAAATTTTTGTTTTAGTGTTCCGCAGGAACAAGATTTGTTGTGAAACAAAAGGGACTTTCTTTTGTTTTTGTTTGTGAATTTATTATCCTTGGAAGAAGTATAAAGTTTTTGCCGTCCATAGAAACTGTCTAGTGATTGTTTCTTGGGCTACTTATTCAAATTTTTTGTTTTAGTGTTCCGCAGGAACAAGATTTGTTGCGAAACAAAAGAGACTTTCTTTTGGTTTTTGTTGGTTGAATTTTTATAGACGACAGCGTCGATAAAATTATTTATGATAATTTTGGGGATCTGTATTAAAGTTATAAGCTTTACTTATAAAAAATTTTTGTAAGGATTAGACATAAGTAAATTTAAGAAATCTTTTGTAATTCGGATCCGAAAAAAACTCCAACTACCCCGATGTGTAAATCAAACTTAAAGGCAGGCCGTAGAAATATTTTTTCGGTTTTCTTTTAAATAAGTAAAAACAAAATTGTGAGAGAAATAAGAAGTTTTCTTTTTAAATAAAAGCTACAGGGAGTAGTTTCAAAATAAAAGGCCATTACCTATTCAAATAAATTTTAATGTTTTAAAAAATTTATTTTTATATTATCACCCGTTGTGATAATAAAAGAATTTATTTAATTTCAATAAATAAATTTAAAAGTCAACTAATCTCTGAAAATGTCTGACTCCTCAAGTCATAGTCAAGTTGAGGCGTCAGATCTGACAAGTCTGGCGGGTGGCAAGGTGGGTCCTCACAGGCCCCCTTCAGGGGCCGTGCTTGATAACTTGTTTGACGAAATTATTGCCAGTCCTAATTACATGTGGGACAAGGTAAATAACTCTGATACTTTAAAAAAGTCAAACAGCCCCTACCCTGACAGTATTAGCTCAGGTGGGGAATCCAGCATTATCTTCAACGCAAAAAGGCCTCTCCCGTCTGAAAAACTTTTTATGAATAACCAAAATCCAGAAGTTGTAGGCATAGTTAGGGGATATAATCTTATTGACTTAGGTAATAGGGATCGCTTAGATTCTAATTCTGATCTAGGCGACGCGACAATGGATTTCCGCCATCCCCCAAACAACATGCTTTTACAAAACACTTTCGCCATATTTGGCCCTCTACAAATTCCGACCATCACTAGAATACTGCTCACATGTCTGGAGCTCTGCATCCAAACATACTCTTCGGCTACTGGGGACCACGAGCTGACGAAGAACCTCCACAGCCTATAACATCGAAGAAGGTTGGGGATTTGACTCTCTTTTATAGATATTTACATGGAAAGTGCTCGGCTGATCTTGCCCTCTTAATTCCGCCCAGAGCGACGGATAGCAGAAATACACGACGAACCACTGCCGCCCATATGTCTGTCGTTCAGCTTAGTTCTCCATTCATTGTTTCATTTGGAGGACGTCACTTTATGAAATGACCTTCCTAAGATCGTGCATCCCAACGAATATAACCTCCAACGGTTTAAAACTAACGTGAATCGCTTTATTCCTATATATATATTTCCTATCCTGTTTGATCATAAAAAAAAAAGTTAAGGCCATATAAACAAGAAATTATTTTCCATCATTAAAAAAAATCCTAAATTAATTTTATTTCCATTAATTATTGCTCGAGACTTTTTAAGTTCGCTTTCGCGACGAAAAGACATCGGCTTGCTGCGATATTTTATAATTTCTTTGATGTGAGCAAATTCAAAGGGCTCAAACTGATAAAACATACCTACGCATACTTTTTTTGATGTACAATGTTGCCAGTTTTAAGTTTAAAAGTATATGTGCATTCGTCTTCTAAACAAGCGATTTGAAATGACTTTTAAAATGATATTGTGCTATTTGATCTCACCTTCCATTTAAGATTTTAAGGGTCATATCTATCCCAGGGGGTTCACCACGAAGGCTGCAAATATTATTTAAAATAATAGAATTGACGTGTTTTTCCGATTTTTAATATTAATTATGTATTTATTACATATGCATCGTTATAACTGCCTAATTTTAAAATTAATAATATAATAATAAAAAGGTCTCCCATAAGAATTCGAATTTTCTTTCCCCATAAGTGACGATTTGACAACATAGCGACTTACGAGAAGAAACGTTCACAACCTGCGGCACAGATTTAAAAGGCATCAAAAGATTCTTTAATTAAAAATGGCGAAAAATCAATTTCTAAAAGGTATTGAAAACACCTGATTTGGAAGAAATTAATTGCTCGAGGGCATATGCAGTCCGGAAAAAGAACAACCTCCAAGGAGACTTACAAAAGGCAAAAGGGAACCTGTTTGTAAAGATGGGGAAGTCGGTAAGATGTGGTTTAATTTAGTAATTTGGAAGTGTGTGAATTTTTTCTTTTTGATCACGGATTCATCTTATTTTTAGAAAGTAAAAATATGTTATAAATTAAAAATTAATTAACAAAAAGTATTGTGTAACGAACAAAAAAAATCGAATTGTACGTGGAAAACCAAATGAAATCGGGGTAAAGAAAGAGATAACTTCTCCTGTCCATGTCCGTGGCGACCGACAAACCCAAATGTCCCCTCTCAAAAGAAAGATGGAAAATAAAATTTTACTTACGTTTTGAAATGGGAACCTAATGATTTTGAGATATAAGTTATTGAAACTGCAGTACCATTTTCCTAATTGTCCCCACATCTGACACCAAACGACAAAAAACACGTTGCACATCCATGGTACAAATACTACAAACCTAATTGCACGTGAAAAGAATCGACAAAGTCGATTCTTTCTTTATTATTAAGTAGAAGAGGGTGACACTTTCTATTTATCTCCTTTACATCTGGGCTAAAAATGACTGGATGTTGTATTTTAACACTGATATTAAACAGTACAAAAGTTCGATTGGCCAGCAAACTGTAACATCCTATTCAGTCAAATAAGTTTAGTAGGGTAGGTAGTATATTTAAACCGGCAAATCCCGAGATGAAAATAAATTGAAGAAAAATAACCATAAATGGCGCTTTGAATTATTAAGCGAAATATACACTTTATATGAAATCTCAAAATTTACGTGGCCGCTCCTGAGGCCCTTCGCAATCAATATTTTATTGAGACAGTCTCCAGGTTCAAAAGAGGTTAGCGCATTATATGCGATGTTGTCATATTGCAACACATAATTCACGTATTCAGTTTTTGACAACAAGACGTCTTTGACGCGCGCTATCACTTCTTTTTCAAACTTTTTAGACAAAGAAAACTACAATTTTAAGGTACATAGTCTCTTACCTTCAATCGCATTTTAAAATAATCCGTTTTATAATTAAATTCCATAAAAAAATAAAACACAAAAAGTATGTTTTTCAACAGAACCAACAGTAGATAAGATCACACAAATTTGAAATCACATCACAACATTTATTATTATGAGTTATTTCACAACAAAAAAAAATCGGGCAATATAACTAACAAGACGTTTAAAATTCGTATACGTCAAGCACGTGGCACCCTCGACGTCGTGGAACCAACGTCGTTCCACTCCCGAGTCTCGAAACATACTGAAGTATGAAGTGGGGCGCGGCCGGTATTCAAGCTACGGCGAGACACGCGGTGTGATCTGACAACACTGTTAGTATACTCTAGTGACCCACATTGTTGCTAAGTGAATCCAGATGGAACGGGGCGACAGTATGTGGGTAAAAAGGGATTTTACCTTAGTATTTAGATATTTGATTAAAAAAAAAGTATGTAGACTTTCTCTAGGATATCCAAGGAGTCCACCATTTAAATATAATAGTTATTTCCTTAACACCCTGTATAGTATTAATTACATTTTTCATTAATAATTTGTACCAAAAAAAAATTGTAGATGCAATTTCTTTCCGTGTATATAAACACAATAATACAGTCGAAACACACAATTGGGCAACTATATAAATATTTTAATGGACTAGAAAACCATACCCAACGTATAAAAACTAGAAAAAAATTGCCTCGAATGAAGCGACACAAGGGACTGTTAAATTTTAATAATCTAATCTCTAAGAAAGTTTCCGAATTTTAATAATAAAATGGAAATCGGAAAGCCAATAATTACCGAAAAAGGGGAAACTGGGAACATCGGAAAACAAAATAAAATCGAAGTGACAGCGAATATATTTCCAACGAACAATTGTAAATAATAATGGAATCAATTAGAACGACGGGACTGAATGGAATAAATGGGAATTCGGAACTCAGAAATACTAATTAATGGAAAACTCAAATATTCAAATATTGAAGTTGGGATAAAGAGAGCGAAGCGGCGATGTTTGGAATAAGCAAAACAGAACTTCTAAAGATATTTGA
This sequence comes from Barypeithes pellucidus, assembly GCA_963991005.1. NCBI lineage: Eukaryota > Metazoa > Arthropoda > Insecta > Coleoptera > Curculionidae > Barypeithes > Barypeithes pellucidus. The sequence goes on along the minus strand of OZ022563.1, from coordinate 53,745,151 downwards.
TTTCGTTTCTTACAAGATTTTAGAAAAATACTTTAATAAACGAAAAAGCTATAAAAATTATTAAACAAATGCTGATAATTTAAATACTTCCTGTGAATCTACAGTGTGTCCCATTTTCTAATAAATTGACCATGGCTTACTGTTATAAGTAACGTAAATTATTAAAATATACCATAAACAACTATACATTTTTGTAAAGCCCAAAGTAAACTTTTTAGAGAAAAACATCTCTAACAAGATCAGTTCTTACCTTTTTGATAAGTTAACGCTTAACGGTATACGAGGGGTGTCTAGAAAGCGAGGATTTTCAAAATCACCCTGTAGATTAAAAACTAAGAGAGTCATGACAAATTTGACACCCGGATCTTTCGTTTTCGTTAAAAAGTAGGAAATTCTATCTTCCCCCAGAAAGTGTCGAAAACGGGACACCCTGTACGGAGTTACTAAAAAACAATAAAACATAAGTCTTATGATTGGCTTTCCAACCTTAATAATGATACAGGGTGTCAATTTAAAAACCCCCACCCTTACTATCTCGTTTCCAGTAAATAATGTTAAAAATCGGAAATCCACGTCAATTTTATTGTGGGGACGCTTTTAAAGAAAATTTTCGTTTTTCCTTCGCGGCTTAACTTCCTAGGAGGATATGTTATCCTTAAAATGTTAAATGGGAAGGGGAAAAGTGATTATACAGGGTGTTATGGAAATGACGTATTATATTTAAACCGGCAAATCCTGAGATGAAAATAAATTGAAGAAAAATAACCATAAATGGCGCTTTGAATTATTAAGCGAAATATACACCTTATATGAAATCTCAAAATTTACGTGGCCGCTCCTGAGGCCCTTCGCAATCAATATTTTATTGAGGCAGTCTCCAGGTTCAAAAGAGGTTAGCGCATTATATGCGATGTTGTCATATTGCAACACAGAATTCTACACGCACGTGTTCAGTTTCTGACAACAAGACGTCTTTGACGCGCGCTATCACTTCTTCTTCAAACTTTTTAGAAAAAAAAAATACTACAATTTTAAGGTACATACGCTCTTACCTTCGATCTTATTTTAAAATAATCCGTTTTACAATTTAATTCCATTAAAAAATAAAACATAAAAAGTATGTTTTTCAACAGAATCAACTGTAGATAATATCACACAAATTTGAAATCACAACACAACATTTATTATTAAGAATTATTTCACAACAAAAAAAAATCGGGCAATCAACTAACAAAACGTTTAAAATTCGTATACGTCAAGCACGTGGCACCCTCGACGTCGTGGAACCAACGTCGTTCCACTCCCGAGTCTTGAAACATACTGAAGTATGAAGCGGCGCGCGGCCGGTATTCAAGCTACGGCGAGACATGCGGTGTGATCTGACAACACTGTTAGTATACTCTGGTGACCCACATTGTTGCTAAGTGAATCCAGATGGAACGGGGCGACAGTATGTGGGTAAAAAGGGTTTCTACCTTAGTATTTAGATATTCGATTTAAAAAAAATTATGTAGACTTTCTCTAGGACACCCAAGCATTTAAATATAGTAAGTCATTTCCATAACACCCTGTATAGTATAAATAAAGACAATGGAAGTAGCCTCACGTTCCATTTAAGTCACACTATAATAAGAGTATGACCATAAGGAAACCGCTCACTAGGAGTTTAGACTGTGGTGATTTAGATGTAACTTCTTTCTGGCCATACCTGTACAATCACATTATAAACACACGAAAAGATTCGTAAAAAAATCTATTCGAAAACCACGAAAGCATTTTTAATAATTCTAGACTGCCGTTCCGCGTCAAACAACAAAACATCAAGAGAGCCACGGCAGATACCGATGCTCCATTATTCTCGTTGTCGAACAGGCGAAAAGAACAAACGAACATCGGGTGAAATGGATCAGAAATGACAATCGCGAATCGCTTCCCGCATCCGCCGATACTGGGCCATTATTGTTATTAAAATGCCTTTTATTCGATGGGTATTCGACGTGGTTACGACGTTATTTGATGTTTCCAGGTAATATTTACGAGTTGTTTTTTTTTTGTGATGGAGTAGAGTTCAATGGCAGATGGAATTTTGCAGAGAATATAGAGAATTCCCGTATATCTTTTACCGAAAATGTGTTCTGAATATTTCAGTGGTAAAATTGCAAAAATAAAACACTTGTCACTCACTTTGGATGCCTGTCTGTCCGTCTATTAAAGGTCTATTTCTTAGAGAGCGTTTAGCATCTGTAGACCATTGTCGATAGGAACTATTTGGCTTATTTTTGGGTAATGAATCACCACATGAACGATGGTACCTCGAAACACCCTATACAGGGTGCCCCAAGTAAAGTGGCCTATTAGAAGTATCTCGAGAACTAAATGAGATTTTATTATGAAAATTTGGCTGTGGCTATAAGAGATGGTTTTCTACGTTTCTAAAATATTTTGGATTATGCGGTGTTGCCGGATCATACCGAAAGTGGTAGCAACTTCGGATTTTTTAATGAATTACCCTATATATTATATTTTTTTTGGAATCTAGGAAAAAATCTAGAACAGTTTTCTGTATAATATCATATACCTATCTTTAAGACTTTTTGAATTATAAATAATTTTGTGATTTTTTAACGCCGTATCGTTACCTGAAAAGAAAATCGTATCTTTTTAGCGGTTATAGCTAGAAAGCTGAAAATTTTACAATAGTTTCACAAGACCATCGCAATTTTATAATTTTGAACAGTATTGAATTCGTTTTATCGTCTCCATAACAATATTTTTGAGGCAGATGAATTATTGCAAAAATCTTATCTTTTTAAATGGGACACCCTGTATTTGATATGTTTTGCTAATAGAGGATCAAATTTTCTATCTAATGATATTATGTGTTCCTATACCTATCTTCACTATTTTCGGACTTATAGCGAAATTTAAAAATTATCTTATAAAAATATATTTTTTGATAATGTTGTGGCTGTGGAATGGATTCATAGAAACAAAATAATGAAAAATCCATTTGACGTTATGTCTGAGTTTTTGTAATAAAAATGGCTAATTCACATTATTCGAGCTTAGATATATTAAGTTTATTTTATATTCATGGGGAGTGTGGTAGAGTTTTATCTAGAACTTGCAGAAAATTTAATGAACTGCATCCTGATGCAGCTCCTATGACTCCCTAAAAGTTGATTGGCCGAGGCGGTCCATGGAAATGGCCCCAAGGTCTCCGGATCTTACCCCCTAGAATTATATCTATGAGATAGGATTAAAGAATTAGTATACAAGACACCCATCACAACAAGGGAAGATTTAGAAAATCGAGTACGAACAGCTTTACGGTCTCTAGAAGAGAAAGAAATGAAAGAGGTGACAAATGAACATGTTATAACCACAATTTATGAATGTTTAAGAGCAAACGGAGGGTATTTTAAACAATTTAGTTATTAGTTATTTTATTGATGTAATTTTCATTTTGTTTATTTATTTATTAATAAATTCCTTATTGGTTAACTATTTTTTTTTACAACAACACAGACATAACGTCACATGGATTTTTCATTATTTTGTTTCTATGAATCCACAGCCAACTACCAAAAAAGATATTTTTATAAGATAGGTAATTTATAAATTTCGCTATAAGTCCGAAAATAGTGAAGATAGGTATAGGAACACATAATATCATTAGATAGAAAATTTGATCCTCTATTAGCAGAACATATCAAATACAGGGTGTCCCATTTAAAAAAAAATAAGATTTTTGCAATAATTCATCTGCCTCAGAAATATTGTTATGGAGACGCCCTGTATAAAACGAATTCAATACTGTTCAAAATTATAAAATTGCGATGGTCTTGTGAAACTATTGTCAAAATTTCAGCTTTCTAGCTGTAGCCGCTAAGGAGATACGATTTTCTTTTCAGGTCCCGATACGGCCTTAAAAAATCACAAAATTATTTATATTTCAAAAAGTCTTAAAGATAGGTATATGATATTATACAGAAAACTGTTCTAGATTTTTACCTAGATTCCAAAAAAAATATAATATATAGGGTAATTCATTTAAAATTCCGAAGTTGCTACCACTTTCGGTATGATTCGGCAATACCGCATCATCCAAAATATTTTAGAAACGTAGAAACCCATCTCTTATAGCCACAGCCAAATTTTCAAAATAAAATCTCATTTAGTTCTCGAGATACTTCTAATAGGCCACTTTACTTGGGGCACCCTGTATATTAGTGATTCCTGGGGTGTTCCAGAGGCCTAGAGAAACATTTTTAAATCGATTGGGTAAACAACCATAAAATCAGACTACAAGCGCCTCCACGCCATTGATAACCACACATTGTTTTGTCCCAACCGCAAAAAATGGGTGCAGGGTCGGATTGACCCTATAGTGATTTATATTTATATAAAGATGCAAATTTGGGATAATTAGGTTTTTATGGCAGTCAAAAGATCAACTGTATAATGTGAACTTTATTATAAATAGATTAATTCCAATATTTCCCCCAGACCCTGTATTTATTTCAAATGAAATATCGAAATTCGAAAATCGGTCCCAGAAGATATAGTTAGTTCGTTAAAGCGGACCGCTCGACTGACCAGAGAAGTGTTCGATGAGACCTCGAGGAGTTCCGAAGAGCTTTATCGAGTGTGTACGAATTGAAGGGGCTCGTTAGGAGATTTGACAGTCAAAAGGCCCTTTGTGGATGCGAGGGTTTTTATTGAGAATTGCGATTTGTCGTCGGCCGATGTCTTTATTTGGAATATGATGAAAGAGCAGCCTTAAATCAACTATAAATATTACACAGATTTACACAAAATGTACTTATTATCACTGGCTGGGGCGGATTACAGACGACATGCCAAACAAATAGGACCATTCGCAGAGCAGTTACGTTGATGTACAGGGTGTTCCATTTTCGACACTTGTGAGTGCTATCAAAAAAGTAATGTAGGTGTCATGTGATCTTTTTGGGTCAAACTTAAAATGGTAAAATCAAAATTCCAAAAATTTTGCACGCTTAAGGGATACGGGGGAAAATCAACAAATTGACAATTTCTAAATTACCCTATATTTTCTTAGTTAAAAAGATACAGAAAAATGTTTTATACCGAAGCTTCTTTATAATGGTTGTTAAATAATCTGCCGTTTTCAGAGTAAGTATACGGGGTCAGGTAAAAAAGTTATCGCACTTAACCTCATTTTTTTTAAAATGGAATACCCTGTATATTTTAATCTAAAAAGTTTAAATTCTCCTTTCAAATATATAACACACCATGGATGATATTGGTTTCCTAGGCGATTTATTAAACTTTATTACTTTAAACCACAGTAGACCATGAAACAAAAGCTAATATCTTAGAAACAACTATGTTGACATTCTAGTTATTAACATTTAACCTGAATTTTATTTTTACATATTTGTTTGTGAAAATGACTTATCAACATTTTGAAAAATTTGACATGATATCAGTTATATTGAAAGTGGAAAACCCGTAGAAATGGCACAAAGTTTATATTTTGTTCGCTATCCGGAAAGACTGCAACTATTTAAGGACATATTCCGACTGGAACATAATTTAAAAATATACGGATCAAATTTATAAGAAAGAACCCCAGAAAAGGGAAGAAAAGCTTAAATAAATCGCATAATAAACCAATATCATCCATGGAGCGTTATATATTTTAAAGGAGAATTTAAAATGCTCATTTTAGATTAAAATATAAAGGGTGTTCCATTTAAATAAATTAGGCTAGATCCGATAACTTTTTTACCTGACCCCGTATACTTTTATACGGAGGATTATTTAACAATCAATATAAAGAAACTTCTGTATAGAACATTTTTCTGTATCTCTCTTAACTAAGAAAATATAGGGTAACTTTGAAATTGTTAATTTTTTGTTTTTCCGCCGTGTCTCTTAAGCGAGCGAAAATTTTCAAATTTCGATTTTAGCATTTTAAGTTTGACCCAAAAAGAGCACATGACATTACTTTTTGGGACACACTGTACATTATATATTATATTGAAACAACCAAATTTAATCCAAACATGGGTTGGAGGGGTTAGGGGCTAATAAACCCAGCCCCTAGACCCTTCCTTTTTTTTTGCTCCAATAGTTTAATAAACAACAGTTAAATCGTTTATAAAATGTTTTTTCATCCTTTTTTTTTGAAAATACTTTTAGGCGTTCAACCTCCCCCGTAACAAATTCGTAAATACGCCATTGCTTTTCAGTTTCGTTAAATATCGTTGCAGTTTCAAACAATGGCATGATAATTTAATGTATAGTGATAGAAAAACATAAGTTTGGAAGCATAAGAAACCTTAAATCGGGAGATTTTTTTCTATGTAACTTGTCAAGATACAGTAAATATGGAAAAACTATAATAAAATCTTTCTTCAGCCCGAAATCCCTCAAAAAGCATCAATATAATCTAATAAAAGTCCGAGCGAGCCTCAAACACAAGCGGGTATTTATAGCGGTTTTTCTACACTGGACGCGTCCCGGGAAAACCAATACTGACGTCATAAAAACGCTTTTACGACCAGGAAATTGGTGCGGAAAACCGAAAAATGTTTGCTGTAATGGAAGTGGAAGATGATATTGGTGGACGATAATTGGTATTATCCGGTATAGCCTTTAAGAAAAGTACAGGTTTCATGAACAGGGTGTCCCATTTTCGACACTTTCTGGGGGGTATTAGAGTTTTTATGAAAGATGGAATGGTGAGTGGTTTTCACTTTTTAACAAAACGAGATATTTTGGTGTCAAATTTGTCATGGCGCACTTAGGGTGATTTTGAAAATCATCGCTTTTTAGATACTCCTCGTATTTCCATTACGCGTTAACTTATCAAAGAGGTACATACTTTTTTTTATGATCAAACACAAGCACTATAGGAACAATCCTTTAGGGCACTTTGAGAGTGGTGCGTGTGCGCAAAAAGCGATTCACGTTTGTTTTGAATCGTTGGAGGTTATATTCGTTGGGAAAAACGACCTCGGGAAGGCCCTTCCATAAGGAGTCCTTTAGATGAAAGAATTCTTAAATAATGAAGTTCGAGGACTTAACCACATATGGATGGGCGGCAGTGGTTCGTTGTGTATTTCTGCTAGTCGCGGCTCTGGCCGGAATTAAGAGGGCAAGGTCAGCCGAGCACTTTCCATGAAAATATCTGTAAAAGAGAGTCAAATCCCCAACCTGTCATCGATGTTCCAGGCTGTCGAGGTTCTTCGTCAGCTCGTGGTCTCCAATCAGATCGATGCTGATACTGATCTTGTTAGAGATTTTTTACGTAAAGTTCAGTATACCCACATATATTTTGATGACCATTGTTACCGTACCGTATTATAAAAACTGACGTAATAGGTATTTGAGAGATCTGTAAAGTTTTGGTCATTTGACCATTGTTTCTAATAAATTGACCATGGCCTACTGTTATAACTAACAAGGGGTCTCACAACTTATCTTTAGTATATTAAAAAAGTACTGTTATAAGTAACCGAAATTTCAAAAATTAAAAATATCGCATTTTTAGGTTAGTTTTTGAATATATAAACTACTAAATATTTTCGTAAAGCCCAAAGTATGCTTAATTGATTAAAAAATATAGGGTGTCCCTTTTAAAATTTTTTATTTTAGGTTTTAGAGGAAAGGTTGCTACGCCACTGAACTTTAAGTAAAAATCTCTAACAAGGAAGGAATTGTTTCTTCTATAATCGCACAAGAATATTCAATAAATAAATAATTATACGCCATGCCCCACGTCAAAATAAATTTTAATTTTTATCCCAAACAGAAAAATTCCTTTCGAAACGCTCTTTCGCGAAATTACCAGCAACTCTTTTTAGATGTTCGGATAAATAAGAATTAATTATCCTTTGAATAAAAATCAAGTCAAACGGGTTAATTATCTTTTGTGTTTTTTTTTTCTAATCTAATTAGAACATGGCGGATGAAAAATAGCGGCCATTTTTAAAGGCGACCGTCGTCGTTTCTAATTTTAAGAAAACGTCCTGCGTTTGTTTGCCGTTTAATTGGAACGGGCTCTGGTGATAAAATTAAAAAGGCATTGTTTTTGTTATCGCGATTCGACGGAGGAATGAATTGGTGTGATATAAACAATTTTTTACAGGAACAAAAAGTCAGGTACGTTCTACATAAAAAGTGTGTTTCGCTTCTCATCACATATCGATGTGTTCTTGACAAAACACACACACCAAACCAACAAAGCAAAAAGGCAACACAATGTTTTTCAAGATTCTGTTTTGTTCTTATTGCCGGCAACACTGCAGGTGCGGTGTGTATAGTTTCAGTATTCAATTCTGTGATCGAAGTCCCACTAAATTCAAAATTCTCTCTTGAAATATTTATTTAACAAATATTATTTTTTGCGAGCAGATATAATGAAGCCGACGGTGCCTCCTGAACTAATTGGACCGCCTAGCGGTGGGTTATATTGAATGCATTTCTCATGTGTACCTACTAAATATGTGTGTATTTTTTAATTTTTCTACTCGTAAAGTGAATTTCTTTAAAAAATACCTACAACGATTACCTATTTATGACTAATGTTAGATCGAAATTATCTAAAAGCGTACCTTATTACAACGTTGCCATTTTTTAAAGCCATCTTTTTCTGACTTATTTGAAACTGTTGAACTGTGTATGATTGTAAATAAATACAGTGTGTTATGGAAATGACGTATTATATTTAAATGGGTGACTACTGGGGCGTCCTAGAGAAGCGCTACATATTTTTTTTTTAAATCGAACGTTTAAAAAGGGGGGTAATTCACCCCTAAACCCACACACAACTCCTCGGCACATTCATATATGAACACATTACATTGCCCAGCTGGGTAATCAATAGATGTTCAGGCACAATGTTGCCAAACTGTTTAAAAGTGTAAAATTTTAGTTCCTTATAAAAATAAATAGTTAGCTTATTTAGAAAGTAAATTCAGCGCTATTAAGGAATCCAGGGCACATACACTTTCAGTTCTTTTTTCTATGGGAAAAACTTTATGCTCATCACGTGTCCTGATGATAGTGTGGGAGTGCATAATAATCTTATCACTAAACCCCAACACTAACGCATAATTACACTTTACAATAACACACATAGAACAAGAGCACTTAATCATTTCGCAATAGAAATAATAAAAACTGAAGTAAAATGAAACAATTATGTTAACAATTGACAGGAACTACCCTTTGAAATAAATGGTCTAGTCCACCTTCGGACCAGTCGGACTTTCTTTCCGAGAACTCTCCGCTACGAGAGCCATTTCCGAGACTATAATTATACAGGGAAGTAATATTATAGCAGGAAATTCGGCAATTTATGATAGTCGCTTATAAAACATCGAAAGTGGCAACGCTGTATTTTTAAATATTAGCCCGATTGTCCAAAATCAGCTGTTTAAAGAAGCCGGCCGATATCGATCGAGACAACCAACGTGTTATTTATTTTTAAAATTTTTAGAGGTTAAATACATTATTTCCCAGACAATAAGGGTGTATTTTTGTCTACACAGTAGCACTTTAAAATACTAATTCAGATTGAACGGTACTTAGATGTGTTGTGACGAGAAAACTAATGTGATTTTGGGATGTGAATACTTGGTGTTTTTTATAAATTAAGTTGGTTTTAAATAAGTCCGAAAAGTTAAATAAAATTGCATTTTTTTCTAAAGGGTAAGTGGCAATTATATACTTTTAAGTTGTCCAGATCTGACAGGTGTCGTTCGAATTGAACAAATGAGAACATACCTGACCATTTAAAAACTCCGCGGCGGTTCGTTCGAGTCAGTTTAAGTTTATAAATCAGAGATTTTTTCCCAGCGAACTGAACGTAAAAATTTATAATAATGTACTCTGAAAAATAAACAACTTGAAATCTTTCAAACGGTTATTGACTTTCTAAAGAGTTTACCCTGAAGATATGACAACACTGTTCAAGATTCACTGCCATATGATGCTGTGTTTACCTTCCGAACAGGGGCACCACGTGGTAATTTTTGGTTTGACATAAGGTCATGTACAGGGCATATTAAATTAAAGCACCATTTTTGGATATTTTTCTTCAATTTGTTTTCATCTCAGGAATTGCCGGTTTAAATATAATACGTCATTTCCAGAACACCCTGTATATTTCTAAGGTTTATAAACAACATGAAAAATCAACACAGTGGCATATCTAGATACTAACGGGTGTCCCATTAAGAAGCCGTTATTTTGGGAAACATATTGCCCCCCCTTGTGAATTTGAAAATATTTTCATTGAATTTTTACCAAGAATAATTTTTCCCAAAGTTGATATCCATGTTGAAATTTTAAGTTAAACATTGAGATTGCTTTGATACCCCGCGACAAATAATTTCGTATTCAATTATAAAAATCTCGTTTCTTGTCTTTTGAAATCCAAATAAGTAAAAAAAGAGCTCGTTCGTCTTTCTATGAAAAATTCACAAGCGAATATTTTTCTTTAATTTACCCGGGACAGAAAAGAACTGAACACTCGGATTTTTAATTAACATTTTGATTTTGTTATCTCAGTAAAGGCAATTAAAAAATACGCGATATCACGGCCACGGGCACAATAAAAGTACAAATTAAATAAAGACCTTTAAAAAGGGTTTCTTTAATTTGGGAAAATAAAACTGTAGAAGTATAACAAATGTACAAGTGAAAATTGAAGAAATAATTTCTGGTCGCAACTCTCGTTATGACTATTAAGTGACCATTTCCAACAATTTGTACGAAACAAAATTTACAATTATTATCAATGTTAATAATAATGAGATTCAATTCGAATTGAATTATTTTAATCAAGAACGATACGTCTCATGAGAGAGACGCAAGGGACTGTTTTTTTTTCAGAATTAGCTAATCAAAAAAAAAAAATACTCACATGGAGATATATCAGTGGATATGTTGGCAGGGACGGCACTAATGGTGATAATTCATTTACTCAATATTAAAAATTCATTGAAACGTTATTTTCGAATTTTTAATGAATGAACTAAATGAAAAGATATAAATTTCAACTTTTCAACCCCCGATTTCGAGAGTTTCTTGTGAAAGAGTTGATATATTTCTTAATATAATAATATTTTATTATTTTCACCAAATGAAAAAACCCCATTACAAAATCCCGGATCTGAAATCGATTTCTTTTCTAAGCCCCGATGACGTGTTCTTTTGTTTCGAGTTGCTTATCGATATACCTGTCCTTTAACGGAGGGTTTTTTTAAACCCCTGAGGGTTTATAGGGGGTTAATTTATAGAAATATATTTGACCATCTAATGTTCTGGAGACGAAAAGGTATATTTTTCTTCAGCAGCAGAATTCTAAAAGAATACCCTTATGGGCGAAATATATTTTATTCATTCGTTCGTCTAGTTTTGCACAATTCGAAAACTACTCAACCGATTTGGCCTACATTTGGTGTATTTCAGGAAAAATATGTTTTAAACGACAAAACTCGCGATTCCTCATGCGGGAGCCCAATCGGTTCTTTATAATAATATTAATAGCATATTAAAAACATATTTATTAATATTTCTGTCTAATTAACTTTGTTATTAACAAATAAATACGCTATTTTTCTCTCCTAATTCCTTCGTCTTGAATAGTCAGAATTTGAGATATTTACAGAACTTTTTACTATACAGGGATTATGGAAATGACGTATTATATTTAAACCAGCAATTCATGAGATAAAGACAAATTGAAGAAAAATACCCATAAATGGCGCTTTCAATTCATTCAGCGGTAAAAGTGACCTGACGTCAAACCAGAAAAACACCTGTGTGGCACTGCGCTACATGTAAGCAATCAAGGAATTATGGCCGGTGTTGTCATATTATGTACACCTTAGACAAAATAAAATAATTTAAACACTTTTCCATTCTGTAATACGTTTTTGTAAAATTAATTGAAGAACATTTACACCGTACTATGTTTTAAACAACCCGAAAAAACATTTGGAATAGTATTAAATAAGTTTGAAATAGGCACGTACGTCGCTAGGTCAAATGCCAATGACCTCTTGACGCCTTACATCGGCTGTGTTTATATAGCGCCGCACGCTTGCGGGTTCTTAGTCGAAGACCAATCAGCGGCCGGATACGTTGTCTCTCGTCGATCACCAACACACTTTCAGCAATCCGCTCTGGTTTACCCGTGTATCTTGCCCGTCCATAAATAATCTTTGAATATTGTTTTCATTGACGCGTTTCTTCTGGACGTCAAATTTTGTCGCGTGTAATAAAATCTAATAATCTGTATTATTGTATTTTCAAAAGCTAACTATCGGTTCTGTTTCACTATTACTGTGTGTACATAAAGTGTTTCCAGGAGTGTTCCCATGAAAAAGAAAAAAAAAACTGATTCTGTTTGTGCCTGGATTTACTCGCCCTTTAGGTATAAAGATAAATATAAGTAGGTAAATAAATAATTTATTTTTATAATTTTATATGGAATTTCAGTTTTTCATTAAGTTTGGCAACATTGCCGTTGGGTCTGGGTGAAATATTGTACAGTAGCGCGGACTGACCTGTGAGTAAGAGTGTTTGTTACCCCACTTTTAAAACGGTCGATTTAAAAAAAAAAATATGTAGCGCTTCTCTAGGACACCCAAGGAGTCACCTATTTAAATATAATACGTCATTTCCATAACACCCTGTATACATATATTTTTAAACCAAGGAAGAGATTTTTTTTTTATTTTGAACTGTATGTGAATTCAGGGTATCCTATTTCAAAAATTATATTTTTTATTTCCGCTTTTTTGAGTCGCCTCGAGTTTAAATATATTTCTTTGGTGTAGCAATAGGTCTACACCGAAGAATTATTTATTGTAATAATATTTTTGTAACATCTTATCGATAATTACGAAATCATTGCATTAAACGGTACCCTGCAAATACTAAGAAAAACTGTACTGTCGTCAGAATCTGATATTTTTCATAGTCGAAGGTCTTATATGAACTTCCACCACCGACCCATCGATTATTCCCAATGAGATGTTTGCGTTTTCTTGATCGGGAACAAACGAATGGCGTGTCCGATATTGTAGAAATCAAGCCGGCCAAGGAATCACGTAATGCAAATCACCGCTTTTTATAACGGCTTATTATTTCACAGCAAGCTATGGTTTATTTTCAATTTTTATAGAAAAACGTTCTTGTTTACAATTTAGAATTGTATGATAAGCAGTTCCTTGTTTCCCCAAGTTTTCACAATTTTCTCATGTATGTAGTATGTATGATTCTGAACGTCGTACTTTTTCGGTCAAATTTGATACTTTTCCTCGTCGGTAACAGGCGACTTCCAGCTTAACGTGGGCATCGAACCACAATTCTCAGTCATACGATGCATCCCCCTGCTGGCACATACCTTAGAAATATTGTAGGCAAACACAGCCACTGGTGGACGCCACCGGAAATCACTTTTTTATTATTTGTTGTCTCATTTAAAAAAAAAGCTTTAAGTAATGCAATGACTCACTGTTCAATTGTTTTTCGCTTTTATCATTTTAATCAACGGGAAAAATTCTACCAAAAGTTCTAATTTAACGAACATCGTAGCTCTCTTTTACAGATATTAACACGGCAAATCGTGAACACCTACAGCTACGAAGAGCCGAAATACACGACGAACCACTGCCGCCCATCCATATGTGGTTAAGGTTAGTAATACTCGGACTTCATTGTTTAAAAACTCCTGCATCTCGGGGTCGTCATCCTTGTGGAAAGACTTGCCTTCAAGGATTTTTTCTATACATGGAAAGAAAAACTTAAATTTACTATAAAAATAGTGAAACTAACCATAATTTATGGCTCTGGATTAAGCGACTGGCATACCTTCTTATTAAGAACTTACATTAAATTATAGCAAGATGTTATATAACCTAATTTTTTAGTAAACCATTTAAATGAAAAGTTTTTGTAAGATTTACTAAAATCTTTGGTAAAAATTTTGATACATTGTATTCCCCAGCGGTCACCCATCCAAATACTAACCGTGCCCGACGTCGCTGGACTTCATCGATCGATCTATGTTTTCTGTTAAGTTTTCCTCCTGTTATTTGTTACGGAAACGAAATACAGTGGAATGTCTCATAACGGACAGCTCTAATAAGCGGACATCTCTATTTAGTGGACATTTTTTCATAGTCCGGAACTAGGTATATGAAATTAAATGAAAATCAACCTCTCTTGGGCGGACTCTCCTTTGGGCGCACGCGGACCGGCTGTTTTCATACAAAGAGTGCGAAAACTCTCCTTTAAACGGACAACATTTTTTGAAAGTATTTAGGAGACGAATAAGTACGGTTGAAAAACTTTTTTGAAGACAGACCGGCAACCAATCGCGCATGCGTGGCAGCGCGAAAGGACCTCGCCGAATGAAAGTATGTGTGATTCCCCGACATCAGTCCGCCGTTTATTTGTGAGTTGTAAGGTTTAAATCGCAAACAATGGCACAAAAATGTCGCGTTTTGAGTCTGAAAGAGAATATTGGTGTTGTGGAAGTTTGTAATTTGATAATGATTTGGGCGAGTTCATTAACATTGATAGCAATGTGCTAGTAGAAGTTGATAGTGACCCCATTCCTACCGATTATGTAGTTCAAACTAAAATCACATCACTATCTGACGACTCTGATGAAGAAGTTGAATGCAGTAATCAAACAAATATCACCAATTATCAATAAGCCATTAGTATGGTAAAGGAATTATAAGAGTATGCAAAGAATAGAGGTGACTCAACAGCAATGGAATTGTTATCAGAGTTGGAATTACATAAACTACGTTATTAGATTTTTTTAGTACTCCATCCCAACTAAAACTAGTGTATTTTTGATATGTTATGTTTATTTGTACATACATATACATAGTAATAATTTTGCATTTACATATTACCTAATAACAAATTTCCCATGGGCGGACACCTCTATTAGGCGGACACATTTAGACGGTCTCGTAGGTGTCCGCCTAGGGGAGGTTTCACTGTATTAGGAATCCGTTGCCTCTCATTTATGCCTTTAATCTTGTAAAAATATTTTTACAACACTTCATTTAAACTTGATAATTTTTACAATAATAACCACCGAAATGTACCTTAATAATGAAAATTGTAATTAATACAATATTTTATGAGAAATTGTACAATAAAATGTTTATTATAATAATTTTACTATAGTGTTTGTTAAAATTTACAATATATTTTAGTATTTACTTGATTTTACTAAATTTCTTACAAATACTAAATAATTTTTTGAAATTATGTTTTTTTTACATGTGCCCTGAAAGTGCCTCTTTTCATGCATGGTGCTCTTCACCGAAAGTGGCGTTTTCCTTAAGATTTTTTTTTAAATGGGATGTATTATTATTTTTTTAATTGATTGATTGTACATTGCGCTTTATAAAACGGTATAGTTGTTTATAATTATACAGGGTGTTATGGAAATGACGTATTATATTTAAATGGGTCACTCCTGGGGTATCCTAGAGAAGCGCTACATATATTTTTTTAATGGACCGTTTTAAAAGTGGGGTAACAAACCCTCTTACTCACAGGTCAGTCCGCGCTAGTGTAAAGATATATCACCCAGGCCCAATGGCAATGTTGCCAAACTTAATGTAAAACTGAAATTCCGTATAAAATAATAAAAATAAATTATTTATTTACCTACTTGTATTTATCTTTATACCAAGAGAGCTGGCGGGAAAGTATAGAAGCGGGCGGGAAAGATTTTTCCCGCCCGCTTCGAGTCACTATGTGCTCATAAATAAATAAAACCAGAATTGTCGGTGCGGGATTTGAACCCGCGACCCTCAGATCGCCAGGCGGACACTCTGCCCACCGAGCCGTACTAGAAGCGATAATAAATAGCGGATTATATATAAATTAAATTGGCAGTTAATTTTTCAAAGATGTTTTAGAAAAATGTCTGAAGAATTTCTTTATTTATATGGCCTCAAAGACTCGGGCACTTGTAAAAAAATAAACGAAACCAGAGATGCCGAGTGCGGGATTTGAACCCGCGACTCTCAGACCACAAGGCGTACGCTATACCACTAGGCCACCGAGTCTATTTGTCAAAAATAATAAATATATATTTACATTCTCCGTGCGCGAGTGTCTTCATGTCATGTAGACAGGAAAACTGTCTGAAGAATTTCTTTATTTATTTGGCATCAAAGCTTCGGAGCACTTGTAAAAAAATACGGTACATATCTCGGGCCGTCGGAGGCTTTTCCGGACTCGTGCGGTGGCCTCCCTCAGCCTCTTTTCGGCCCTTGATACGTAATGTACTATTACAACATTATTTTGGTACAGATTACTAATAAAAAATGAAATTAATACTATAGGAAATTCTACTATAGTCTTTTTCCGTGTAGTGAGGGTCTTTGTTTGATAAAAAAAAAACTTAACGTTCCTTGCGTACTTTATACACACGAACAAACCCGCATACACACACACACACACACTGGAACGCTAGCTATTATTCTTTACCATAATTTATTATTACACAAGTTAAAATCTTCCCAAGGAAGGAAAATAAATATAATAATTACTTAATAGCTATGTCAAAAACAACAACATCCTCTAATTGTCCTAAGTAAAATCGTTTCAATTTATTTTATTGTCCTATAAAAATTCACTTTCCCATAAACGTAGACATTTCGTCTTAAACTGCCATAGTTCCCTAAAAATCAATTAGGCGTTTATCTTAACAAGGCATCGGGAGAAATAACAGAAAATCAATTAACTACACCCGTCTTTCCCCTTTTTTAGGGGAAGGCCCCCGAGTGCCCCAAGGCTGACAATGTGACAAAAATTAGACAGGAGCGTAGACTCGGTAGAAATATATTAGTACAATTATTATTAAATTGTACAATTTTTATTCATTAATGACGTGAAGACGTCGCAATAAAAATCCCACAGGATGCTTGCGAATCCATATTAATGTACGGGGTGTCCCATTCGCGACACCTTCGGGGGTAGTTATTATCAAAGATAGAATGTTGCGCTTCTCACTTTGTGTCTCACTTTTTAACGAAAGGAAACGTGCACAAGGATCATTTTACCCTAGCTGGTAGGGCAAAATGATCCCTTAAGATTTTTTTTTAAATGGGACACCCTGTATTATTATTTTTTGAATTGATTGATTGTACTTTGCGCTTTACAAAACGGTATAGTTGCTTATAATTATAGAGGGTGTTATGGAAATGACGTATTATATTTAAATGGGTCACTCCTGGGGTATCCTAGAGAAGCGCTACATATTTTTTTTTTAATGGACCGTTTTAAAAGTGGGGTAACAAACCCTCTTACTCACAGGTCAGTCCGCGCTAGTGTAAAGATATATCACCCAGGCCCAATGGCAATGTTGCCAAACTTAATGTAAAACTGAAATTCCGTATAAAATTATAAAAATAAATTATTTATTTACCTACTTGTATTTATCTTTATACCTAAAGAGCGAGGAAATCCAGGCACAAACACAATTAGTTTTTCTTCTTTTTCATGGGAACACTCCTGGAAACACTTTATGTACACACAGTAATAGTGAAACAGAACTGATAGTTAGCTTTTGAAAATACAATAATACAGATTATACAACAGATTATTAGATTTTATTACACGCGACGAAATTTGACATCCAGAAGAAGCAAACGGTCTTAAACTGAGCAAATTGGTTTTGTCAATAAAAACAATATTCAATGATAATTTATGGACTGGCAAGATACACGCGTAAACCGAAATAACAGAGCGGATTGCTACGACTGTGTTGATTATCGACTAAACACAACGTATCCGGCCGTTGGTTGGTCTTCAACTAACAGCCCGCAAGCGTGCGGCGCTATACGAACACTTGGGCTCAGCCGTTGTAAGCCGTCAAGAGGTCATTGGCATTTGACCTAGTGACATACGTGCCTATTTCAAACTTATTTAAGACTATTCTTTATGTTTGTTCTGATTGTTTAAAACATTTTTGTCGTAAAGTTTCTTAAATTAATTGTACAATAAGGTATTACAGAATGGAAAAGTGTTTAAATTATTTTATGTTGTCCTAAGAGTGTACATATGACAACACCGGCCAGATTGCTTACATGCATCGCAGTGCCACACAGGTGTTTTTCTGGTTTGACGTCAGGTCACTTTTACCGCTGAATGAATTGAAAGCGCCATTTATGGGTATTTTTCTTCAATTTGTCTTTATCTCAAGAATTGCCGGTTTAAATATAATACGTCATTTCCATAACACCCTGTATAGTGTGGAAAATGGGACATCCTGTGGGCAAAATAATGGACATCTCTGTCAGGGCAGCTAGGTAACGATTTCGTCTTTATTATGACTCTACGAAGAGTGATATACGTATTTTTGACTGGACCATTGTTCTTATTTATTTAAAACACAACGTCTCAACTGGTAAACATCTCCAGTCATCTTCAGGTGAATACTGAATACTGGTATTCAATAAGCTCCCTGTATAGTATAATGTGGGAGTGAATGGAGTTTGTGGAACTGAATCCTTGTATATTTGCTCTCTTATCAATAATTCCACAACTCCACTCCTTTCAGTTCGTGACGAATTTGTACCCTTCATATGTATTTTATTTCCATGAACGTCCCTGATTTTCGTTTCCACTGTATCCAATACGACGCGACGTTTGGAGACAAAAGAGTCCACATTTATTAGTGTTCTTGGCCGCCATCGATAGCCGGGGCATGTCCGGCTATTTTAGTGTCATTGTCTCCTAGTCGTCGTGGCCTCCCCTGATATTTCGGTTTGGCCGTAAAACTTTAGGACAGAAGCTGATATTACATGTTGCTTTTATTTTTATATCTTTTATATGAGATCTAGAAGACCGAAATACCATATAAAAGATGTAATTGATTTATTTTTATCTTTAAATTGCAGTCGTTGGCCTTGCGATTGAGTTTTTGCAGCTTCGCAGGCAAATTAACGTCGAGCAATGGCGACCAGAGTATTTATTCGTTTTAATTATCACTGTACACTATAGAAAAAATCATTTAAGGCACTCTGCGAGTGGTGCGTGTGCGAGTAAAGCTCTGCGTGTTGGTTCTGAATCATCGTAGATTATATTCGTTGGGAAACACGACCTCAGGAAGGTTGTTCCATAAAGATGACGTCCTGTAAATGAAGAATTTCATAATCAAGTTCGAGGAGTACTAAGCTGAGCCACAAATGGATGGGCGGCAGTGGTTCGTCGTGTATTTCGGCTATTCGTCGCTTTCGGTAGAATTAAGCGAGCAAGGCCAGTCGAGTATTTACCATGGAAATATCCATAAAAGAACGTCAAATCGCCAACCTGTCTTTGATGTTCTAGGCTGTCCAGGTTTTCTGGTAGCTTGTGGTCTCCAACCAGACGAATGGCCCTCCTTTCGATGGAATCCAGTAGCCGTGGTAGACTATGGTTGGGTGTAGAGCTCCAGACATGAGAGCAGTACTCCAGTGATGGTCGAATCTGGGCTTTGTATAGTGTTGTTGGGGTGTATACCACTTTCTGATCCGGATGAGGACACCAAGTTTCTGCGAAGCTGTCTTGGTAATTGCCACACGGTGGTTATGCCTAGTAAATTGGAACCAGTGGAATTGCGTGTCCTGCCATGACTATATCCGGTTCTGTAATATTAACCTTTTTAGAGAAAATTGCTGCTTGGGTTTCCTTAACGTTAAATTCGACTTGGTTACTATCACGCTAAGAAAAAATTAAATTTCTTCCAGGTCTTTATCGAGTCATGTTATAATATCAGTATAATTGGGATAAATATGAGGGTAGGCAAACAAATTATTCAATCACAATTTTCCAACGTTTCGCTTTATTATTAAAACTTCTTCAGGGGTCAATTAGCACGGCCGAAATTTACTGAAAGATTATGTTGTGAGACCATTTTTGGCGAACCACACACATTTACATGCATACATAAAAAGAACAGAACACACTTTTATATAATATCACATCTTTTGGTTAGAAAAGCAGTTAATCAATACAATTTTGGCATTTTTTTTTACAATAAAGCTTTAAGCCACCGACATTGTTCCTGGTGGATATTTTTTCTGATTAGCCTGGTAATTACATAGCGCCCTTCGGACGCTATGTATTACGGCCTTCCAGTGACCTTGAGTTCGTCCGTTGTCGTCGTCGTCGTCGTCGTCGTCGTCGTCGTCGTATCTTTTGACATTTTTGCGGTTGCGAATTTTTTGCGAGAAAACTATCAGAGTCGAAACGACGAAACTTTCTGGTTTTAATTTTGGATAGTGCGCGCGTATTGTCTCAAAATTTAAAATATACAGGGTGAACAGTTTCGAAGTTATTAAGCGTCAAAGTCGACTTTTCGGCGATTCCCGTTGAAACACATTTCAAGTCGCAAAACTCAATTTTTTAGATTTAAATTTTCGGAGCGTGGAGCGGACCGGTCGCTACAGAACCCTATTGAAACTGGGTAACGTACGACGATTAGAAGTAATTTAAAAGAATTTTTGAAAGTCGAAATTTGACAAAAAAGGGTCATTTTTGGTACCTAATAGCTCGAACTGGGTGCGTCCGAGGGTCACGCGGTTTAAAATTTAAGATTTCCCATCTCAAAAACTAGCTGCAATCAATACATCTATCTATACCTAAAGTTATTAGAAAATGGGAAAAATTTGAAAATACTGAACAAGTTGATATTTCGGGGTAAAAATGGACGGTTTTTAATTTTTTTCGAGGTAAAAACGCCTTTTGATCGAATTTTAGTTTACGTTACCGGAAAGATCTAGGTAGACCACATTAGAAACGTATATTTTCGTTTCTTCGATTTAAATACCGAAATTACTATTAACGACTGAATTTTAGTTTTTTGGAAAAGTAAAAATTTGTCACCGCTACACTTAATTTCGTCTATACGCTTTCCTATTTAACATTTTCCATATTTTTTTGCTTTTTCGACAAGCGGAATGATGGTACTTTAAGATTCATACCAAGAACGCGTTTCGAATTACGATCTAAAGGGTTAAAAAAAATTAAGTATATCCATTTTCAACCATTTTTCACTAAAAGTTCTGTTTAGTCACGAATAACTCCTACAAATATCATTTCGGAGAGTTCTCTATATGCGCTTTTGCATCGTCCATCATTTCTCACCACATTATTATTTTTCAAAATTTTCGAAATTTCCTTTCAATCGGGAGAAAAACGACAATTTACCGAGCTCGGACGGCCAATTTTTGCAAATCTGCCGACTGGACTTGAACTTTACTCGGATTTTAACGGACGGACGGACGAAATTTTACTAAATATTTTGGCTGTCAAAATTCGGTCGAAATAGGCCAAAAATAGCCATTTTCTTAGCGAGATGCTGACGTTAATTGACCGATTTGAGAATGGAAATGGTATGGAAAAGATTCTATGGGATTTCGGCTTTCTATAATGACCCCTATCGTTGCCCAAAATGGAAAATTTCCTACCATTTTCCCGATTTCCAAAATGGTCTGCAACGACATATTTACATTGCTCTTATGGGAGAGCCGAAACAGGGTGCATCTTGAAACCAGTTATTCGATTTCTTCTAAACGGCTCACGTTGGAGCAATGAAACTTTTGGGGTATACTTTGGTATATATGGCGTATCCTTAGCCGATGTACGACATTATACAGGGTGTTCCGTTCATAAGTTATTAAACGAAATAAGCAGAAAATGTGCAAAAAATTAAATATTTTTTTCTACGACTTGCCGGTCTCGTAAAACTTAAGCGATTCAGTTTATATTCTAGTATGTTATCAAGAAACTTATTTAGAAAAAGTCGTCGCGAGATTTTTTCAATAAAATGTCGGGAAGTCAATTTTTTGATTTTTTTAAAGTTGGAAAGCATGGAAATGCAGGGTCATTTTCGATAATTAATTATTCGACTTGGGTGGCATAGATTTGCTCCGGGTTCGAACCGGTGCATAGGTCATCTCAAATACTAATATTTCACAATACATCATATCATGCTCAAAGGCCTATAAAATGGAGAAATTTGCGAAAAACTGAACTTGATGATTTCGTCAAAATTTTTTTTTGCTTTTTATGGGGTAAAATAATATTTGATCGAAATGTTATATATGTCATCAGAAAGAGCACATCAAAACACGATTGTAAACCATAATTTAGTTTCTTAATTTCTTATACAAAAATAACTACAATCGATTAAGCAATAAGCACTAATTTTGACATCCTCTTACTAAAACCCATCTGTACGCTAGTGTATGTAACTTTTTCAATCGTTCTTTAGCCTATCATTTAAAGGAATAAATTACCTTTACGTTCAACATCGACTGCGTGATCCAAAAATATCCTTTGGCGGATAAAAAAAATATTTTATAAATTTTGTCAAAAAATTTTTTTTCAAAAGTTCAGTTTACTCTGCTATATCTTCCATAGCTTTCCTTTTGGAGATTTCTTTCTAGGTTTATCTGATTCCGTCATCTTTTCCGAACATTTTGATATATATAAAGTTACCATAAAGATGTTCGATCTTTGAGAAAATTAATAAAATTCGTAACGGTGACAGCAAAATTTCTAAATTTCGCTGGAAATGCATGAAAGGCGTGGCTTTTACCGTAATTGGTGAAAATACATGGGATGTTTAGCAAATTTTTAATAGGGTCGTTTCGCATTTTGTGGAAAAATAGGAATAATTTAGTAAATTGTCAATTTGAAGAAAAATCAAGTAGCACATTATGTTAGTAATATTAAAGGAATTTAAAAAATTTTATTTATTTTTTGACACCTGTCAAATTGACGTTTCCTTTGTTAGTAAAAAGTGCAAGATTAATAGAATTTCACAAAGTTGGTGTCGTTTTCGTATAATTCGAGGGCAAGGAATCCGAAAATTTAATTCATATTTTGACAGCTGTCATTTTAACAATTCTTTGATTTCGGTTAACTGTCGATCATAGGCGTAATCGTAACAGAATTTCGCAAAGTTGGTGTCGATTTCGTATAACTCGAATGCAGGCAATCCAAAAAATTTATTAATTTTTTGACAGCTGTCAAATTGACGTATATTACGTTGGTAATAGTTGCAATGTTAACAAAAATTAACGAGTTTGGTATCGCCTCTATATAATTTGAGTATGAGGAATTCGAAAATTTTATATATTTTTTGACAGCTGTCAAATTGACGTTTCTTAGGTTAGTCATATGTGCAAGGTGAACAAAATAACGCAAGTTTAGTATCGTCTCTATGTAATTCAAATGCAAGGAGTCCGAAAATTAAATTTATTTTTTGACAGCTGTCAAATTGATGATTCTTTAGTAAAGAATAAGTGCAAGGTTAACAAAATTTCAAAAATTTTGTATCGATTCTATATAATTTGAGTATAAGTTATCCGAAAAATATATTTATTTTTTGACAGCTGTCATTTTTGACATTTTTTTTGTTGACATGTTTTAATAAGTTTGGTATCGTGTCGATATAATTTGAGTATGAGGAATCCGAAATTTTTATCAATTTTTTGACAGCTGTCAAATTGACGTTTCTTAAGTCAGTAATAGGTACAAGGTCAACGGAATTTCACAAGTTTGGTATCGTTTTTATGTAATGCACACTTGGTCGATTTTAATCAGCATGCCTTGGAATAAAATTAACCCAATTTGTTGACTGTCAAAATTCGGCCGAAATGGGCCAAAATAGCCATTTTCTTAGCGAGATCCTGAAGTTAATTGAACGATAGGAGGTTGGATATGGTATGGAAAAGATTCTATGGGATTTCGGCTTTCGATAATGATCCCTATCGTTGCCCAAAATGGAAAATTTCCTACCATTTTCCCGATTTCCAAAATGGTCTGCAACGACCTATTTACATTGGGCTTATGGGAGCATCCAAAAACGGTGCATCTTGACACAATTTATTTCATTTCTTCTAATCGGTCGACGTTGGAGCAATGAAACTTTTTGGGTAGCGGCTAGGTTAACAGAACTTCAAAAGTTTGGTATCTGTCGCATATAGGTGGACAGCGGAGCCTCGCCGCGGAGCGACTAGGTTAACAGAACTTCAAAGGTTTGGTATCTGTCGCATATAGGTGGACGGCGGAGCCCCGCCGCTGAGCGGCTAGGTTAACAGAACTTCAAAAGTTTGTTATCTGTCGCATATAGGTGGACAGCGGAGCCTCGCCGCGGAGCGACTAGGTTAACAGAACTTCAAAGGTTTGGTATCGTTTCTATGTAATTCGATTGCAAGGAATCCGAAAATGTTGTTTATTTTTTTACAGCTGTCATTTTTGACATATTTTTTTCTATTCGATACGTAATATAGTAAGCGAATCGTTCGCAATCGGGTATCTTAAAATGTTAAACGGTCACATATGTTATAATGAACGAGTTTGGGTGCTATGTACCCCCATCACAGTCCGCAGGAGTGTGGCCAACGAATTAAAGCATCAAACTACATTCAAGCTTCTCGGTGCATCCACCCAAATCGGTGGTCAAATCTAGGTAATAATAACAAAAACACATGTAGGCGAATCTGTTGCATACAGGTGAACGGCGGAGCCCTGCCGCGGAGCGGCTAGGTAATAACAAAAAACACATGTAGGTGGATGCCGGAGGCCCCTGCGCGGGTAGCGCCTAGGGGGGCTATGCCCCCCTAGTTACATAGCACCCTTCGGATGCTATGTATTACGGCTTACGTGTGACCTTGAGTTCGTCCGTTGTCGTCGTCGTCGTCGTCGTCGTCGTCGTATCTTTTGACATTTTTCCGGTTGCGAATTTTTTGCGAGAAAACTATCAGAGTCGAAACGACGAAACTTTCTGGTTTTAATTTTGGATAGTGCGCGCGTGTTGTCTCAAAATTTAAAATATACAGGGTGAACAGTTTCGAAGTTATTAAGCGTCAAAGTCGACTTTTCGGCGATTCCCGTTGAAACACATTTCAAGTCGCAAAACTCAATTTTTTAGATTTAAATTTTCGGAGCGTGGAGTGGACCGGTCGCTACAGAACCCTATTGAAACTGGGTAACGTACGACGATTAGAAGTAATTTAAAAGAATTTTTGAAAGTCGAAATTTGACAAAAAAGGGTCATTTTTGGTACCTAATAGCTCGAACTGGGTGGGTCCGAGGGTCACGCGGTTTTAAATATTCGATTTCCCATCTCAAAAACTAGATGCCATCAATACATCTATCTATACCTAAAGTTATTAGAAGATGGAAAAAAATTGAAAATACTGAACAAGTTGCTATTTCGGGGTAAAAATGGACGGTTTTTGATTTTTTTCAAGGTAAAAACGGCTTTTGATCGAAATTTAGTTTCCTTTACCGAAAAGTTCGAGGTAAATCACATCCGATACGTATAATTTCGTTTCTTCGATTTAAAAACCGAAAATACTATTAACGATTGAAATTTAGAAATTTGGAAATTATTTTTTTGTCACCGCTACACTTAATTTCGTCTATACGCTTTCCTATTTAACATTTTCCATATTTTTTTGCTTTTTCGTCAAGCGGAATGATGGCACTTTCAGATTCATACCAAGAGCGTGTTTCGAATTACGATCTAAAGGGTTAAAAAAAATTAAGTATATCCATTTTCAACCATTTTTCACTAAAAGTTCTGTTTAGTCACGAATAACTCCTACAAATATCACTTTGGACATTTCTTTATAGGCGTAATTTCTTCGTCCATCCTTTCTCACCACATTATTATTTTT
Source organism: Barypeithes pellucidus (assembly GCA_963991005.1). Lineage (NCBI taxonomy): Eukaryota > Metazoa > Arthropoda > Insecta > Coleoptera > Curculionidae > Barypeithes > Barypeithes pellucidus. The sequence goes on along the minus strand of OZ022563.1, from coordinate 53,719,430 downwards.
CAAAATTTTCGAAATTTCCTTCCAATCGGGAGAAAAACGACAATTTACCGAGCTCGGATGGCCAATTTTTGCAAATCTGATGACTGGACTTGAACTTTACTCGGATTTTAACGGACGGACGGATGAAATTTTACTAAATATTTTGGCTGTCAAATTCGGTCGAAATAGGCCAAAAATAGCCATTTTCTTAGCGAGATGCTGACGTTAATTGACCGATTTGAGGATGGAAATGGTATGGAAAAGATTCTATGGGATTTCGGCTTTCGATAATGACCCCTATCGTTGCCCAAAATGGAAAATTTCCTACCATTTTCCCGATTTCCAAAATGGTCTGCAACGACATATTTACATTGCTCTTATGGGAGAGCCGAAACAGGGTGCATCTTGAAACCAGTTATTCGATTTCTTCTAAACGGCTCACGTTGGAGCAATGAAACTTTTGGGGTATACTTTGGTATATATGGCGTATCCTTAGCCGATGTACGACATTATACAGGGTGTTCCGTTCATAAGTTATTAAACGAAATAAGCAGAAAATGTGCAAAAAATTAAATATTTTTTTCTACGGCTTGCCGGTCTCGTAAAACTTAAGCGATTCAATTTATATTCTAGTATGTTATCAAGAAACTTATTTAGAAAAAGTCGTCGCGAGATTTTTTTGATAAAATGTCGGGAAGTCAATTTTTTGATTTTTTTAAAGTTGGAAAGCATGAAAATGCAGGGTCATTTTCGATAATGAATTATTCGATTTCTGTCTTATAGATTGGCACCGGGTTCGAACCGGTGGATAGGTCATCTCAAATACTAATATTTCACAATATATCATATCATGCTAAAAGACCTATAAAATGGAGATATTTGCGAAAAACTGAACTTGATGATTTCGTCAAAATTTTTTTTTGCTTTTTATGGGGTACAATAATATTTCATCGAAATGTTATATATGTCATCAGAAAGAGCATATCAGAACACGATTATTAACCATAATTTAGTTTCTTAATTTCTTATACAAAAATAACTACAATCGATTAAGCAATAAGCACTAATTTTGACATCCTCTTACTAAAACCCATCTGTACGCCAGTGTATGTAACTTTTTCAATCGTTCTTTAGCCTATCGTTTAAAGGAATAAATTACCTTTACGTTCCACATCGACTGCGTGACCCAAAAATATCCTTTGGCGGATAAAAAAAATATTTTATAAATTTTCTCAAAATTTTTTTTTTCAAAAGTTCAGTTTACTCTGCTATATCTTCGACAACTTTCCTTTTGGAGATTTCTTTCTAGGTTTATCTGATTCCTTCATCTTTTCCGAACATTTTGATATATATAAAGTATTCATAAAGATTATTCGATCTTGGAGAAAATTAATAAAATTCGTAACGGTGACAGCAAAATTTCTAAATTCGGCTCGATATGCATGAAAGGCGTGGCATTTACCGTATTTAGTGAAAATTAGACAAGGGCAAATGTTTAAATTCATCAGATTTGAATAAATCATGCACACCGTCTGGAAAAATAGGCTTAATTTGATAATTTGGCAATTTGAAGAAAATTCAACTAGTACGTTATGTTAATATTGGTAAAAGGATTTAAAAAATATCTTAAATTTTTTGACACCTGTCAAATTGACGTTTTCTTGGTTAGTAAAAAGTGCAAGATTAATAGAATTTCACAAAGTTGGTGTCGTTTTCGTATAATTCGAGGGCAAGGAATCCGAAAATTTAATTCATATTTTGACAGCTGTCATTTTTAACAATTCTTTGATTTCGGTTAACTGTCGATCATAGGCGTAATGGTTACAGAATTTCGCAAATTTGGTGTCGATTTCGTATAACTCGAATGCAGGCAATCTGAAAATTTTATTAATTTTTTGACAGCTGTCAAATTGACGTATATTACGTTGGTAATAGTTCCAATGTTAACAAAAATTCACGAGTTTGGTATCGCATCTATATAATTTGAGTATGAGGAATTCGAAAATTATATATATTTTTTGACAGCTGTCAAATTGACGTTTCTTAGGTTAGTAATATGTGCAAGGTGAACAAAATATCGCAAGTTTTGTATCGTCTCTATGTAATTCAAATGCAAGGAGTCCCAAAATTAAATTTATTTTTTGACAGCTGTCAAATTGGTGATTCTTTAGTAAAGAATAAGTGCAAGGTTAACAAAATTTCAAAAATTTTGTATCGATTCTATATAATTTGAGTATAAGTTATCCGAAAAATGTATTTATTTTTTGACAGCTGTCATTTTTGACATTTTTTAGTTAACATATTTTCACAAGTTTGGTATAATTTCTATATAATTTGAGTATGAGGAATCCGAAATTTTTATCTATTTTTTGACAGCTGTCAAATTCTTAAGTCAGTAATAGGTACAAGGTCAACGGAATTTCGCAAGTTTGGTATCGTTTTTATGTAATTCGAATGCAAGGAATCCGAAAATGTTATTTATTTTACAGCTGTAATTTTTTACATATTTTTCTATTCGATACGTAAAATAGTGGACGGATTGTTCGCAATCGGTTATAGCTGGTACCTTAAAATGTGAAACGGTCACATATGTTATAATTAACGAATTTGGGTGCTATGTACCCCCATCACAGTCCGCAGGAGTGTGGCCAACCAATTAAAGCATCAACCTGCATTCAAACTTCTCGATGCATCCACGCAAATCGGTTGATAAATCTAGGTAATAACAAAACACATATAGGCGAATCTGTCGCATACAGGTGAACGGCGGAGCCCTGCCGCGGAGCGGCTAGGTAATAACAAAAACGCATGTAGGTGGATGCCGGAGGCCCCTGTGCGTTTAGCGCATAGTGGGAATCTGTCGCATGCAGGTGAACGGCGGAGCCCCGCCGCGGAGCGGCTAGGTAATAATAACAAAAACACATGTAGGTGGATGCCGGAGGCCCCTGCGCGGGTAGCGCCTAGGGGGGCTATGCCCCCCTAGTTTATACAGTATGTCCATGGATGGGGTTTACAAGAGGACTAGAAATTGAAAGATACGAAAAAAAGTCACTCTACACAACAAACCGAAGTAGAACAATTCATTAAAAGGTTTTCCTATGTAAAAATTATTTCCCAAAAAGTATTCTCTGGCACACCTCTGACTGGTGAACCTAGTTAAAATAATAATGACACTTAAGGTGATAGGTACTTGTTGTCAATGTCTTTATTTAATGAAGTTATTATTTAAGTAGAAATGCTATCTACGGAACAAAGAGTTTTTATAATACAATGTTATGGGGATGGTCAAGTTTCATACCACTGTCATGGAACAATTTACCGAGAAATTTGTAGGAATCCCAATATCTAGGATGGCAATCTGCAAGTTAATAAAAAAGTTCAAGAGAACGGGTTCGGTGTTGGACCTCAAAAAAAAAAGAAGAAATACGACAATGATGATGCTGCTACAGTCTTAGTTCTTCATTCTGTTGAAGAAAATCCTATGACGTCCCTTAGAAATCGTGTTACTCAGTTGGAAGTTGTGAAAAAAGTCAAATTCAGAAGATCCTTAAAGCAAATAAATTGTATCCGTATAAACCGCACTTTAATCAAAGATTGGAAGAGGGAGACGACGCGAAACGACTTGATTTTTGCCAATTCCAATTCCAATCCGAATTGACAACGTTCCTATAAAACAAACAAATAAACTTAAATATCTTGGGGTTACGATCGACCAACGCTGGTTTTTTAAACAGCACGTAAGCAACATCTTAAAGAGGTGCTTTTTGGCGATGCAGAGTCTATACCCTCTCCTATCGCCAAAATCGTACCTCTCACCGACGAACAAACTGACTATATACAAACAAATTCTTAGGCCTACTTTGCTATATGCCGCACCAGTCTGGTGTGGCATTAGTAAAACGCAAATGGCAAGGTTACAACGGATGCAGAATAAAGTACTAAGATGCGTAACCTCTGCAGACCGTTATGTAACAATAAATGAACTTCACGACACAACCAACATGACAAGAATACAGGATTACATTTATGACATATCAAACAAGTTCTATAGAAACAAAATTCAAAATACGCCATTAACACAGAGCGTATTACTAAGAGCAATGCATTCGCCAAAACACAAACCTCTTTACGCAAAACTGCCAATATATTTCGACTATTAAAAACCAAACATAAAACAGTAAAATTATCCTATAAAAATTACAAAAATATTGGCAAATTTGCACTAAGAATCGATTGGTCTGGGGAGCACTAGCAGTATCCTAAGCCCACCGTATAAATATAATAATCCACTGCTGTAAATCTCAAGACGTCTTTTTTTTTCCCGTGGTTTTAAACAAACCACATAACTTGCAAAATTTGTACATATTGTAAACAAAACACTGTAAATAAAAAAAAAGCATGAAAGAGATGCAAATAGGTATGAATGAGGACGGATGAACACAGAATGAATGAAGAATGAATGCGCATACACTCAAAAAAATAAGTCATATTTAGATTTTATCACTACACCACCGCCAAGTTCCTTTCATCAAAGCTGGTTTTTTTTTGAAACTTTTTCCAGCAGTAATAAATTCTTAAAACACAGTATATCAGTCATACAAAATATAAACATTCAATATAAGCTAAAGTTATCAATTGTCGACAATAAGCACTGACTTGAAATCGACTGATTATCACCACGGCAAGCATGCATGCAATCCAAGGGCTAAAACCGTCCCCGGCACAGGCCTCGGTCTGGCCGCGTAACCTAAGTGGGTGGTCTTGGACATACTGTACTTAGAGAATAGACACATATATTATATCGCTGTATATATTGATAAAGGGTACCATGTCACCTCCAAAGTATATACTGAAGAGCCGTTGTCACCTCATATATGACGTTGTCGCCTCCGATTTCGGAGGCGACAACGTTTTTTCCATATTTTCAGTAGTTCTGACCTCAGATGACCTTTAACGTGCTAACAGCAAAAATTTTGTCGGAGGTCACAACGTACCCACCATACCCTCAAAAAAAGTTTTTAGTTCCGGCATAGATCACCGGCGCTAGTGCTGCATAAAAAGTTTACGGAAGGCACGATGTCGCTTCCGATCATATAAATCTCATGCTTGCGTCACATATGGTTGACGTACGTAGCTATCCCGCCTCCGATAAATGGCAACGTCGGAGAGGAGGTGATAAGGACGTTTTCGTATAATTTTATACCATATTTGCAGTTCGCGAATTGAAGACGTGGTAGCGTATAATGGAATGGTCCGAAAAATTGTTTTTTTTTAAATTTTGATTCGCTATACCGCGGAAAACTTGCCTTTCTGCCAAATAAGTAAAATGTAAGTAAAAAAAAATATCAAATTTAAAATTTGTTCGTATATCAAATTTAACATTTGTTCGTAATTAACAAAAAAATGTTGTCCATGTTAGTGAAATGCTACAAGTTTAGATAACTAACAAATAGCACAGAGGTGATAATTAAATTTAAAAACCATAACAATTGGGTTTAAAAAATAAATTATTAACCCTGTTTGTAATACTAAAGTTGAAACATGTTACAAACTATAACATTACGTCAATTGTTATAGTGTTTTACTAATTCTTTTTGGTACTACTTCTAAAGTCTGATTTGTGCGAAAACCTTGGTATACTAGATTGAGGAAAAGCGTTGTTCCAATGACCCCATCCCTAAACTTCACACTGACAACTTTTGTGACGCTCTACTAGTTGAGTATGACATGGACATTGATTCCATTCAGCTGTTAGTCCTGATTTTATTAAAGATAAATCCTCCATCGCTTACTATTTGCAATATGGGCGGCGGAAGATTAAAGGGACTCCAATAATTTCCGTGAAGTTAATGTCCGCAAAATTTTGTTTTGGTGTCACAAAGTTTCTAATTCACCCATTCTTACGAGTTTTGTTTCTCGCCTTCATTATTCTTCTAATACTTAATTCTCTGATGTTTTTTCTTCCATTATCAACAAATTTTAAGTACATTTTCAAGTAGGAATCTTGATGTTTCTATAACTTCAAATACATGCTTAAGGCCATTTGTAAAATATTTGCGTTTCTTGATATTAAATCAGACCGGCATATAGGACTTTAGGATGAAAGAAACTAATACATTATACTCATCTAAAGAATTTATAACAACTAAGTACATTCTGAGACCTCTGTTTGCCGCAGTTAACCATGTTAAAGTGTTAAAGTGGGCCTGGACAAATACCTGATTGTATTACAGTATTAATGTCCAGAAGAGTCACAAAAAGTTGTTAGTGGCGAGTTTAGGAATGTGTTCATCAGAACAACGCTTCTTTCTCGATAACCTTTTTCGCACAAATCGGAGTTTAAAAGTAGCACCAAAAAGAATAACTAAAAGACTTAATTGACTTTTGACATAACGCTATAGTTTGTAACATTTATCGTTTTGCAATTTTGACGTTACAGAGTTAATAATTTATTTTTAAAATCCAATGCACGACCAATACATACTGAAATATCTTTTAATTTAATTATCACCTCTGTGCTATTTTTTACGTATCTAAATCGTAGCATTTAACTAACATGAAAAAACTGTTAGTTACGAAAAAATGGTAAAATTTGATCAAATTTTTAGATATCCGAGGATATGCGCGACCTGAAGATATTAACCGATTTCTTATTTCTTTCCTTTATGTCACTGTCTGTTTGTTGGGCCAGTCTCCCGCGGTACACCGAAGAAAATTTAAAAAAACATTTTTGCAGCCCACCCTAGTGAATAAGTTCAGTATAATCTGATAATGATGTCATGCAGTACTGAAAACTGCTAAATGTTCAGTAAGCCTTTAATTATTATGAGCCCACAAATTCGACTTTTTTTTGTCTACAGGGTGTATAAAAAAACTTAACCGTTTGATAATGGAAAAACTATAATTGGGAAAAATATGAAAATCAAATTTAAATTGTTAATGTGAAAACTTCCCGCCTTTAATATCTCGTTTCAAATAAATAATATGAAAAGTGAGAAGATACATGAATGTTATTTTGAAAGGGAACGTATTTAAATACTATTTGCAGCTTTCATGGTTTAACCCTCTGGGAAGCGTAGATGCCACCCTTAAACTCTTAAATGGGTAAGTGGTACACCATTTTAGAGGTCGTTTAAATCTCTTTCCAATTATTATTTTTTGAGTAGTAGTTTCCAAGAAATCGAGTTCCAAAAATAGATTTATTCTTGTAATGCTTTAGTCGATGAGTTTGCTGGTAAAGAATTGGAAAGGGTGTAGTAACTACTTACGTACCCCAAATCATCCTGCTAAAAGAGGAGTGAACATAATAATGTTTTTTAAATAATAACTTAAAACCATAAATTTCAGTGGAGGTCGTTCTAATTACGTTCAATTTTATAACGCGATTTCTGGGAAACTACTCAAGAGTAACAAATTATTGTTATTACTGGAAACAGATATAACTACCTTTAAAATGGTGTGCCACATGACCTTCCTTCCCATTTAACAACATTAGGGTAACATCTACCCCTCCCAGAGACTTAAACCCCGAAAGCTGAAAATATTATTTAAAAGCGTACTCGTTTTTAAAGAAATTGACGTGTCTTCCAATTTTTAATATTATTTACTGGAAACTAGGTATTAAGGGTCGGAGTTTTCAATGTCCTATATTACCTAAAAATGCCGTATGCAGACCGGAAAATAAATATCAGTTTTTTACAGTACAGCCCTTGTTATTTAATTTGGGCTGATTTCTCTGTAGAAAGGGGCATACTTGGCCAGACTCCGTTTAATTATTAGATTTTAATACAGAACTCTCTAAAGGGAAAATTAAAAACTGAATTTTAAAAAGTGTCACAAGTAAATTTTTTCAAATAGTAAGCCAAATTTATCATAGTTAGTCAGGATGGCTTTACAAAGCAACACATCATAATAGCAATTAGTATCACTTGTTCTTGATTTATTTAGCACTTGATTGTTTACTCACCCCCCTAACCAACAGAAAAATGTTAAATTGTCAATATGTATTTTTGAAAACTACAAATTTTCGGAATATATGACTATAAGAAGTTAACCGTAATTTAAATAAATTTAATAATAGTTACTATAAAATTATAAAAATACAGGGTTTCTACTTGAAAAAAAAAAGTGACTTAACACAGTTTTCTTAATTTAATTTTTATGAGCGCCGTGTAATAACAATGGTTAAAATGTATCGGTCTACTAACATAGTTTCCTTTTTACAAATAAATTAGCCCAAATTAAATAATGAAGGAAAATTGATAAATATTTGCCGGCCTCCAAACGACATTTTTACATAAAATTTGAAATATGTCAAAAACGGTTAAACTTAGTTATAGGTAGGATATTAAATGTATTTGGAATTGCAAAATAAGCAACTTGACATTTACTTGATTCTTCTCTCTATCGACCTTAGCATACCACGAAATATCCAAAATTTTACTAATTATAGTTTACCGATAATCGACCATAGGTATTCCTAGGGGACACTATATATTATATCACACTATTTAAAATATTTCATAGTAATGGCACACAGCGTCTGAATAATCTTCCATTCGTCATATTCACATGCATCTAGATATTAAATTATTAATTGTTAATGTTGAAGAATTTAATTATTCATTTGTAATATCTTTGCCATTATAATTTAAATATCCTTTCATTATAGCTTATTATACAGGGTGTCCTAAAAGATTTGGCCAATATTAAGCATTAATTATATTGGTCCAAAGCCAGGTTGGAACTTCATATACAATTTGGTTTCTGTTCTCTAATTTTTTTAATATTCTAACACTTCTAACCTTTGTACCCATTTGTTTTCATGTTTCAGATTTAGATATCACATTTGACACCGAAATAGAAAATGCGCCTTTCAATCTGCCAAAAATATAGTAGAAACTGTCCGCCTATATAAATATTTATATTAAAAACCCAGCATGCGGATACAGAGGTGTCTATATGACCTCCGACAATGTGGCAACACTGTCGGAGGTAATAACGGCACCAGGATATAAGCGCATATACAATTTTCGGAGGCCACATAGTACTTTCTGTGTTCCCCATATATGACTATTTAAAAATTAAAAAATCGTTTCCCCTCTTAGGGAATCTGGATTGGTTGTCATTTCAACACCTCATATATAATTTTTTTTTCGATGTAAACCCCTGGGAATACCCGGAGGCCAGGTCGCCTCTTCTGTATACCGGAGGCGACAAGATACCGTGCACCAATATATATATATATATATATATAATTAGATAAGATTGTGACCATGTACATATATATTCCAAACCAAAAATAATAAAGATATATGAGATATATGAGATGAGATTTTTGCCTGTGGATAGGAGACAAAATTTGGAAACGTTTATTAAGTGACTTTTTTTCGAATCTTTCAAAATAAAGTATGTTTAGTCTTAAGCAAAATAACATTATTGCAGTTTTTACCCACCCTGTATAAAAAAAATTGAAGTTTCTTATGGTGAATCGTATTTTCTAGACAAACAAAAACGTTTATTAAGAGTGACTTGTTTTCGTATCTTTCAATTTCTAGTCCATTTGTCCTCTTTTAAACCCCATCCGTGGACATACTGTATATGAAAATTTTCTTGTCAGACATGTTCTTAATATAATAATATTGTTTTTAACGCTATTTAAGATAGACCAAAATACAAAAATATTTAAAAAAAATACTATTTCTTTGCTAAAAAACAACTGAAAAAATTTGCGTCATGTAAAAGAAGGGAATTTTAGTACTACAATAGTGTTTTAATTTATTTTTAATAATTTTCGTCATTTACGTTTATTTTCCAATTTCCTGACAAATTTTGAAGAAGCTATTTTAAAAATATTGGGAACAATTTAAATTATTGATAACAAAGATCGTTTTCCACTTGTTTGAGAAAAAATGCGTGTATGGACATGAACCAAAAAACGTACAAGAATCGATTACTCTAAATGGAAACTGGTATTTTCAAATAATCTTGTTACTTGACTATTCCATATAGGATGTCTTGAAATTAGATAAAAAACACACTTTGATTATCCTTGTATAAATTATGTCGAATAACCAATATTACTTAAAATTCGTAAAAGAAACGTTAAAACTGATAGTAGAATCTACAGTTTTCTAACGAAGCATTGATATCAGACTAAAAATAAAAAAGTTATTAAAATTTTATAATTACCGTTTTCTTTGCCCGTGAGTGCATATTAGATTGGAGCAAAATAACATATCAATCATTTATAATGTACACGACGATTCTTTCTTGTTTCGTACTGTTTTTATGATACTAATCACGATATCATCTCCTGTTCACAGAAAGAATCTCTCGAGTTATATAGAAAACATAAAGGAAACCAATATCAAAGAATATGGCCCATAATTTCTAATAAGAAACTGATTAGTTACTATTATGGCTCCCCAAAAATCAAACATTATCTTTAGTAGATCCCGGACGAACGCATTATAACAGATCATTCAATTCAGAAGGCCCTTTCAGAGTCCGGCATCAAAGATGGCCATAACTGGGTAATACGCCAATATAAGACGTCGTAAGTTATAATTTGAGCCACATTATGTCCCGTCTCGGGGTTCTCGTCTAATGGGGAAGACCGATAAAAGTCATTAACACAGTTTTGGGGGATGGTTTATCGATACTAGGATTGAGGAAGTGCAACGAAATGGTCATGTTTGTCGATACTAGTAATGGAGTAAATAATCGATATGACACGATAGTAAGACTATAGTAAAATTATTATAGTAAAGATTTTATTGTACGATTTCCTATAACTTATTGTATTAATTGCAATTTATGATTAATCCATACCAAAATAATACTGTAGATACAAATAAGGGTCTGGAGCACTTGAGCACCCACGGAATTTAACAATTTTTGAAAATGCAATGTAAAGATATGGTTGTATAGAACACTTTAAAACAAAAAAAATTGCGGATGATAGTTTTTCTATAAGAAAAATTGAAAAAAAGGTCGACTTTGACAGAAATATTTATGCGAAAACTCCCCGTTTAAGACAGTTACGTCAGTCATTCGCAAACATGGTTGCCACGTTTACTATCATATACAAATTTACAGGAAACATAATAAAGGCACCGTTTTGGGAACACAAAGCAACTTCCAAAAATTTTATTCAACAGAAAAATAATTAATAAACAAGTGCAAGACCATCCCGCTATACCTTTGAAGCCGATTTCCTTCTGTATTTGGAAAAAAACACAAGTTACATAAATTGACAGTGCCCTGGGAAAATGAGTGAAAACCCGCCCCGCTACACCTATTGAAGGCGACTTCCTTCTGTATTCGGCGAAGGAAAACACAAGAACGTTACATAACTTGACAGTGCCCTGGGAAAACGAGTGAAAACCCTCCCGCTACACCTTTTGTAGCCGATTTCCTATTTCCATCAATTCAAATATATTACTAACTTCCTTTGTAAATCAAATAATACGTTAACGAAATTTATCAACTGAAGTATAACTTTCTGAATTGACAACAATGCATTAATACAATCACCAGTGACAAGTTGTGGAAGAGAGTATTAATATTTTGTGGTCGAAAGAAAGTAGTTTTGATATTATAATATAACACCATGTTATTATAATTTTAACTTGCCAATATTAGTAGTTTTTTTTTAAATAATCAACTCTTTATGCTATTGTTTTTCTAATCATCAGCCCTTTAATGTTATTCTTGTTGTGTGTGTATGTTAGCAATTTGGATTTTTAAGAAATAGTTAAGAAACGGATAAAAACATTCCCAAGCATTCCCTTGTAATACAATCTGTATCTGGTTTTTTGTAAATATCTTTGTAAAAAATGGTTCATCCGCAATTTTTTTTTTTCTAAATAACTTAAAATTAAATACTCTTTCCGTTTCTATTTCAAAAATTGTTAAATTCCGTGGGTGCTAAAGTGCTCTAGAGCCTTGTAGGGTCATATGTACCATGGTACCGATAAAAACTAGGACAGCAAAATTTCTTATTTTCTCATTGACTATTAGGATTTTTTTACTTTCGAGTCTGGTACCGTGAAATGTAATTTAAAAATATTTACATGTCAACATAGATTGTCACTTTATCGTTAACTTGTCAAGCAAATTCTTCTTTAAAAAATATGCCACAATTAACCCCCCAGCAAAAGGCTATTAATAACAAAAATACCGTGTTGTTGGCAAAACAAAAAATAGCAAGGCATGGGACTATTATTAGGAAAGCAGTTTCAGGTCCCCCTAGAATTTCTATTGAAGATGAAGATAAAAGACTAGTTAATTATCTAAGGGATCATCCATTCGCAACTGCAATAAAGGCGAAAGAAGAGACGAACTTTCCAGGTTCTGCAAATACTGCTAGAGACTGGGTTCGAATTTCCGATATAGTCGTTGTGCTGCTAATAAAATATTTTTAATGGAAAGAAATAAACAGGGCAGGTTAGAATTTTGTACATGAATATTTAAATCGGAATATTTTCTGGGAAACTTGGAATAATGGAAGAATTCGGGTGTACCTATATGCCATCCGGCGTACGGTATGATGAGATATACACTCACAAAACAAACCAAGGCGACCCTTTCTCTATAAATCGGTTGGATTAGCGCTAGAGGTCCAGGAATTTGCCAAATCGTCGAAGGAAGACTAACTGTACCTGAATATGTTAATATTCTAAATGAAGTGATGATACCATCGATAAACGATGTATATGGTCAAAATTTTACATTTCAGCATGATAATGATCCAATAGCACGCATTGTCTAAAATTTTCTCCTAGGAAATAATATAGCAGTTCTTCCCTGGCCTTCGAAGAGTCCCGAAAAAATTTAGGGTATAATGGTGAAATCAATGTATAAATATTATTTTCTGCCACGAAACAGGGATGAATTACGCTACAGGATAAATGAAGCTTGGGATGAAGTAACAGGCGAATTATGCAGAAACCTAGTTTTAAGTATGCCGCAAAGGCTTCAAGAAGTAATAAACAGGAATGGTTCTATGACTAAATATTAAAAATGTTTTGTTGCTTCAACAAATTTTGCGTTTGTATTTTTTTTACCTTCTATTAAATTTCTTTTATTAATTAGTTTCATTTTCATTTTTAGGCGACGTTATAATTATATGCCTACTTTAATGGTATTAGACTCTTTCTTAATAAAAAATGCTCAATTTTAGTTCCACCTCGTATCGAAAAATACAAAACGTTAAATTATGTAACCTAGGTTACTTTCTAAAAGGTGTTTTTACCTTTACAGCAGTAGAGCACCTTTTATAGTCTACGATGTATGTATTCACGTTCCCAGTTTTGTGATTTTGTTGTCCTAGTTTTTTATCGGCACGATGGTACAGTCAAAATACTTTATTTATAATCCAATAGGTAAATATTTTAAAACGTATGGTACATTTCACTGGCTGTTATTTAAGTATTTTTTTATTGTAAACATGTCCAATTTGAAATAAATTGTAAAAATATATTTACAAGAATAAAAGGCATAAATGAGATGCAACGGATTACTGGGATTTCTATCTTCATAACAAATAATAATTGGAGGGCCAACTTAACAGGAAACATACCATCGATCGATGAAGTCAGGCGAGGGAATGGGAGAATATAACTTAGATGGGCAGCCGCTTGGGAATACTAGTAAATATTATAAAAAATTTCATTAAATTTTACAATTTTAGTAAATTTAAAAAGATTTTAGAAAATTTTACAAAAACTATATAAATGGTTTACTAAATATTTTTGTAAATATTTGGTTAAAATTTTGCTATAATTAAATGGCAGTTCTTAATAAAAGTTATTCCAGGCACATCCATAAATTATAATTAATTCGACTATTTTTTATATTAATTTTAAGTTTTCTTTTCGCATAAAATAAACCGGAACAAACCCCTAATAATTATAACAGCGAAGTCAACACGATGATATTTTTAAATAATAACCTAAAAAATACACATCTCATTGCATTTAAGTTTTAATTAGTTACCTCCATTTTTGGAACGCGATGTTGCAAACTACTACTCAGAAAATAATAAATTTTGGAATTATTGGAAAGATATTTAAACAACTGTTTAAATTAACATTTACCAATCCCAGGGGGCTAAACCACGAATGCTGCAAATATTATATAAAATCGTCCACCTTCCCCTTCACAATAAAATTACGTGTCCCGATTTTTAATATTATTTACTGGAAGCGGGATCTTAAGATTTCAAGTTGACACCCTGTATATAGAGGGCAGGAAACTAGTGTTGTGATCGCTCGAGCGAAAAACCGCTTGATTACTCGATTATTCAAATAACCTCTCGAGTTATCTATTCAGGTGAAAACCGTCGCTCGTCACTTATTATCTTTCACTCGATACCCGAGCTTGACGCCGACCGAAATATGCTGCTTGGTAGTGTGATCGCTAGAGGTAAAAAATTGCTCGTATATTCGAGCTGTTTTTCGCACGATAGGAAATACTACTCTAGTTATAAATTCAAGCGAAAAATTGTTACCTTTCACTTGATACTGCCGCGCGCCACCCGAAATGTGCCGTCCGTTTGGCGACGTTCGAGTTCGACGCTCAGAAGGCTGACACGACATACGTCTTTGTTAAAGGCACATAAACGAGAAGGTGCATACAAAAAAATATACCAAATCCCTTAGGGGATTCATCGCGACACGGGCTTTGTTTTGACTGGGACTGGCCAGCGGCGATTGTAAATTTTAAAAAAATTAAAGGATATAATTTAAAAAAAAATCAGAATCAACTGTTCTTCGCTCGCTCGAGAAGAATCGATTATTAAAATCATCGGTTTCTCCCAACACTACCGGAACCCTTATTATAGAAGCAAGTACCTTCTTGAGAATTTAAAAATCTGAGAATATGTTAGTACGTAATATTTAAACATATTTAGAAAAATAATCGTCGCGTCGCGCAACGGGTCTATCATGTCCATTCGGAGCCCGCAAAAATCAATCTTGATTCCGGAAAGACGCGGCCCCATCCCGAATGTGTCGCTGCACTTCGAAGTGTTGATTCCCTTTAAGAAAGAAAAATTGTATTTCTTTCCTTTGAGCGTGTGAAGGGCTTCCTTAATCCGATAAATCAAATCAGCGAGATCAGTGGAAGATCCGCACCGACCGAACTTATAAGAGCTTATAGAAGACTTAGAAAAGACGACGACGGGATATAACTCGATTCCTTTTATAACATTTGATTTTTCCTTTATACTCACATGTTTGTGGTCGGGCGAAAATCCTATTAAGAGTTTATTGGGTGTGTGGGGAGTATTTTTTAAAGGGGTTTTCTCCTTCGGCAAAGTTACGTTTCGATCGATATAAAATCGAAATTAAACGTAATAATGGCAAAGGTAAGAAATGAATTTAAATCGTCCATTTTTTATTATTATGTTCCATTTTCTTAAACTTATACAGGGTGTTCGGATAATGCATATAAGGATACTTGGATGGTGATTCTAAAGGCTGTAAGTCATAGAACAAAAATATCAGAATGACAGAACTGGCTGTAAGTCAAGCGTATTGAGATTTCGACTTTTTGCTATGTCTTGATCATTATACAGGCAGAAACAAAGTTACTTTCTTTACCATAAAGTTATTAACGCTCTGTGCAAAAATTAAGCAGTAGGATTTAGCTGAATTATGTTTTATTTTAAAGTGTGATCTTTTCTTAACCCAATGTTTTTTGGTTCATGTCATTAACTGATTTGTAAAAGAAGATACACATTTTTAAAGAAAGTATTGCAGTCTTTTAATTTTATTCACAATCCAGTACAGGGTGCCCCATTTTCGATACTTTTATAGGGTATCTCCGTAACTGTTGTGATATCAAAAAAGTAACGTAGGTGTCATGTACTCTTTTTGGGCCAAACTTAAAATTATAAAATCAAAATTTGAAAATTTTCGCTCGTTTAAGAGATACAGGGGAAAATCAAAACATTGACAATTTCCAAATTACCCTATATTTTCTTAGTTAAAAGATATACGGAAAAATGTTTCTTTATATTGATTGTTGAATAATCTGCCGTTTTCAGATTAAGTATACGGGGTCAGGTAAAAAAGTTATCGGACCTATCCTCATTTTTTTTAAATGGAACACCCTGTATATTTTAATCTAAAAATATATTATTTTAAATTCTCCTTTCAAATATATAACATACCATGGAGGATATTGGTTTCCTAGGCGATTTATTTAAACTTTATACCTTAAAACCAAAGTAGGCCATGAAACAAAAACTAATATCCTAGAGACAATTATGTTGACTTCCTAGTAGTTATTAACATTTAACGTTAATTTAATTTTTTACATATTCATTTCTGAAAAAGACTTATCAATTTTGAAAAATTTTATGATATCTATCATCCATGGTGTGTTATAATTTGAAAAGAGAGTTTAAAATGCTATCTTTTTAGATTAAAATATTCAGGGTGTTCCATTTAAAAAAAGGAGGTTAGGTCCGATAACTTTCTTACCTGACCCCGTATACTTATTCTGAAAACGGTAGATTATTCAACAATGATTATAAAGAAGCTTCCATATAGAACATTTTTCTGTATCTCTTTTAACTAAGAAAATATAGGGTAATTTTGAAATTGTCAATTTTTTTCATTTTCCCCCGTAACTCTTAAGCGAGCGAAAATTTTCAAATTTTGATTTTACCATTTTAAGTTTGACCCAAAAAGTGTCGAAAATGGGACACCCTTGTACATTGATTTTACGGAGTAGCATAAACAAAACAAAAATTGAAAAAGTGCAATATTTTCTTTCAAAAAATAGATAATGACGTGAACCAAAAAACATTATGTTAAGAAGAGGTCACACTTTGAAACAAAATATAATGACGCTAAATTCTATTTCTCATTTTTCACACAGGGTGTTAAGAAATTAAGGGTAAAGAGTTACTTTTGTTTCTGCCTATATCAAGACATCAGTATTTATTGAAAACTAAAATTCAGGATATCATCCCAAGACACAAATCTACACTTTGCTAAAAATGTTTACTAAAATCGGACAACAATTAAAAAAGTTACAAGATCAATTGTGATTAAATTGAAAAACTGCAGTGCTTTCTTCAAAAATCTGTATCTTTTTGCTAAAAAATTCACCAAAATCGGAAAAATATTTTAAAAGATACAGCACTATAAACTACTGAATGACATTGTCTTTGCCCGGAATTTATGGCCGTGGAGTGTATTACTGTTTGAAAAATGGTTTTATTCAAACCGAAACTGAATAATTTTGAGAGGAACAAAATACATCCTTTGCCACATTATTAACGACCGAACTGAATGAAACCATGATTTAAAAATGATTGCTTAGACAACCGTAGGAACTTCAATAGGAAAAGACATGAAAATACTCTGCAAACAGGTAAAGCAACATTTTCTTATGTACATTTCGAACTGGTATGTTATAAAAGTGACAAGTTCGCGAGGAATTACATTAAACAACCTTCCATATAAATAAAGCTGGATTTTCGTTCTCATTTCTAATTTCGACTTGAGTGTTGACGTTTATGACATCCGAAAATATATAGGAAGACGTGCTATTTCAACGTTTTACACATTTAGTCGATATTAAATATCAAATAGAGGCTTCTCGCAGAAAAAGCAATATATTGAATCTTTTAAAATGTAATAAATCAGCGGGTGTGAAAATATTGGCATCATATTCTCGTCAGTCATTTTATGAAAAAACTATTGTTCATAAAAAGGTTTGCTTACCTTAAAAACTACTAATCCCCGAAAAAAATGCTAAGAATAACATTAGTTTACATGGAACAAAAAAATTTATTAGAAAAATGTTAAGGATAAAATCTAATGTCAAAATATAAAATAACAGCCATCTACGATCCACGGAAACAATATATTTTCATCTATTTTTTCTTGGCCCAGACGTCAAAAAGATTTTATTAAAAGGAAAAGGAAAAAAAATAAACAAACTATTATTAGGCTTCAGCTGACCCACCATCATTTTTAGTGTTGGGAAAAACCGATGATTTTAATAATCGAGTACTTGATACTTGAGCGATTTTAATAATCGTGTGAATCGCTCGAGCGATTAATCACCAGAAATTTTTATGACTAAGAAGAATGTGATCATAAAACACCAGGGGTTGTTTTTGAAGTTTAGTCTAGACTTTTTATTAAGGAAGAACAGATGAGTCAAAATAAAACCCAGGTCGCGATGAATCCACTAAGGAATCTGACATACTTTTTTGTATGCACCTTCTTGTTTATGTGCCTTTAATAAAGACGTATGTCGTGTCAGCCTTCTGAGCGTCAAACTCGAATGTCGCCAATGAATGAATTTTCGCTCGAATTTATAACTCCAGCAGTTTTTTTAATAATCGAGCGATGTCGGTTATTTCAATAATCGAGTACTCAAGCGGTTTTTCGCTCGAGCGATCACAACACTAATCATTTTCAATGCATTTAACGTTTTTCTAAATCTTCGAATAGCGTCTTCTATTTTAAATCGTTGTACATACGTTGCAGGCTTGTGTAATTATGTTTTTTTTATTCATTGGTAGTTATTGCCCATAAAAAGCACACTTTCTAATTGTTCTTGGATCATAAGTTGCATCTTTAAGCAATTAAGTTTTAAGCAACGAATACTTATAACCAGGAAGAAGACAAACTGCCGTGTTAAATAATCGAAGCAAGCATGATACGGCGACATCCATTATGCCTGGCGCGCACGTGCTTTTCAAATGTCACTTTTGTCCAAATTTGTATTACTGTCAATATTTTAAAGTGACATTTAAGCAAAGAAAACATCAAAACCCTTTCATTTGACTTACTAAGTAGACAAAATCAAATATTAGGATTTTGACATAGGTTTTCAGCTGTAATTATCGCTTTAAAATTGTCCTTACATACTTTTATATTATTATTGAGCTAGCAACGAAACTAGAAATAAAGAATTCAGAGATTGAAGGTTGTAATTAGTTTTATTAAAAAATAGGAAATAAATCATAGTTTACATAAAATATTTTACCATCTTCAACTTCAAACTAGCTACTAACCAAGTAAATATATCCACCATCATTATGATTATGAGCTTCCAATTTGTTTGTTTCGTAGCATACTCCTGGCAACATTAGTGATCGAAGTCCTCTGTTCAGTCATTATGGGATTCTCAATTAAACTATGAAAAGAAAGAATTATTATAATAATATATTACCGAACAGAATCAAAATTCTGACTACGGGTTAATATAACTAAGCTGTAAATATTATGTTGCAGCTTTTGACTCGTAGATTGTAAAATTTAAGTAAAATTCGGTTTTAAAAATGTGTTTGTTGCTAGTTTGCGTGAGAAGTTTGGGACATAATGGGACAATTTTATAATGTAAAATAACAATAACGAATAAAAATTAGTTAAAAAATATTTCAATCATAAATTACTTACCTGCAACAAAACGAATAGAAAATTAAAAATTATTTTAGAATTTAATGACGCTTCCTCCACCATTTTCAATCACATTATAAATCATATGTTACTTGATTTTATCCCCTTCCAGACGAAGGATGTTCGGTTGTGAAATAATTTAAGAACGTGTGCTGCTCGCATTCTATGTCTGTCTCTGTCTGCATCAACCTTCTCCGATTCAATAAAGGGAGACAAATATGGCCTAGATTAAATCGAACAAACCCAAAGTCTGATATTGACACAGAACGATCGACACAAAAGGATAAACGTATGGAGTAACCTGCCTGGCTGTGACGTCACTTGCACGGCCTACTTATATGCTTCGATCCCCGCCATAAGCGGTCTCACCGGGCTGCTTTTAAAAATCATATTGACGTTTATGTTGACACCTGACTATTTCATAGGTGACTCAGAGCCGTTATTTCATAGCCACCTTAACTCAAGTTTAACAGTATATTAATAGCATATTACGTACCGAGGTGGAAAGTGTTTCATTCTTGTCGAGAGAGTCGATAGCTAACTCTCGAGAAAGTAATGAAACTTCTCACCGAGGTTTGTTCGGGTTTGTTCTACTATTTTATTTACAACCACATCTAACATTCACTTCTTATTATTTTGAATTAAAATTATTAGTAAAAGATAAATGTCATTTTGACTTATCCTTTGAAAAATTGGACAGAAATTTCAAATAACCGCAGGTGGTAAAATAACATAGGTAATAATACACACAATACACAGATGGCAAATATCAATTTTTTGAATATGGTTTTCATGTTACTAGCAATACATTATTTTGACAACAGAAATTCGAGAAGCAGCCAAAATAGTAGAAGAAGATCTTCTGCCAACTAAAATCCGCCCGAGATATGACAAGGCATATGACTGTTTCAAAGAATGGTGTACGGGAAATAAAGTTCAAAATCCTGGTTCTGAGTCGGCGCTACAAGCTTATTTCAGTGAAAATGGCAAGACAAAGAAGATATCAACGATTTGGTCACAATATTCAATGCTTTAACATATCAGTGACTGCCTACAATAATGCCACTGTAATATTTAATGTAAATAAGTAAAACAAAAACCATGTTAATTTTTAATTTTTTATAAATGTCATTAGATTTATTTTAAAAAATTAAAAAAAAAATTCATTGTCACTAAATTTGTGTAATGAGTTGTATGTTGGTGTGTTCGTATATTATTTTGAGATATAGATTTTTTAAAAATTACAAACAAATAATTTCCTTTCCACACGGGTGGAAAGTAGAAGTGAGAAAACGTAAACTCTCATTTAAAGGAATAGACCTTTCAGAAAGTGGTAATCTTAGACTTAACACGTCAATTGATCGTAAGGGCCCATATTTTAAGGTTACGATAAGTTAGACCTTAGGCTAAGGTACCCTTAACGTTAAGGTAAACCTTAAAAAAACATGTTTTAAATTAATTTGAGGGTCAATTGGCGCGTCAAGTCTAAGATTATCACATCCTTAAAGATCTGTTCATCTAGATGAGAGTTAAAAAAACTTTAATACAGTGTTATGGAAATGTATTATATTTAAATGGGTGACTCCTTGGGTGTCCTAGAGAAGCGCTACATATTTTATTTTTTTTAAATCGACCGTTTTAAAAGTGTGGTAATAAACTCTCTTACTCACAGGTCAGCCCGCGCTACTGTACAACATTTCACCCCAGACCCAATGGCAATGTTGCCAAACTTAATGTAAAACTGAAATTCCATATAAAATTATAAAAATAAATTATTTTCTACCTACTTGTATTTATTCTTATACCTAAAGAGCGAGGAAATCCAGGCACAAACACAATCAGTTTTTTTTTCTTTTTCATGGGAACACTCCTGGAAACACTTTATGTACACACAGTAATAGTGAAACAGAACCGATAGTTAGCTTTTGAAAATACAATAATACAGATTATTAGATTTTATTACACGCGACGAAATTTGACGTCCAAAAGAAACGCGTCAATAAGAACAATGTTCAAAGATTATTTATGGACGGGCAAGATACACGCGTAAACCGAAAAAACAGAGCGGATTGCTGAGAGTGTGTTGGCGATTGACGAGACACACCGTATCCGGCCTCTGGTTGGTCTTCAACTAACATACGCAAGCGTGCGTCAAGAGGTCATTGGCATTTGACCTAGTGACGTATGTGGCTATTACTATATATGTTTTTTCGGGTTGTTTAAAACATAGTCCGTCGTAAATGTTCTTCAATTAATTGTACAAAAAGGTATTACAGAATGAAAAAGTGTTTAAATAATTTTATTTTGTCTAAAGAGTTTAAGGTCTACATATTCCTTGATTGCTTACATGTAGCGCAGTGCCACACAGGTGTTTTTCTGGTTTGACGTCAGGTCACTTTTACCGCTGAATGAATGGAAAGCGCCATTTATGGCTATTTTTCTTCAATTTGTCTTTATCTCAGGAATTGCCGGTTTAAATATAATAAGTAATTTCCATAACACCCTGTATACTATCACACTTGTGTTAATAATGACTTTCTGTTCCTTAAGGCGACTTTGAAATATCGGCCTTAGATTATTATTATGTATAGCACTATACCTACCTCAAACAGGATCTTTTTAGCAGACATTCTTAAGAAACCAACTGGATTAACCCAAATCTCCTGAACCAAACCAATTAATAAATCAATTTCCGAAAGCGATCCTATATATCCTGCAGGCTCTTCCCAAACAGGAAAGGATAAATATCCTTGGTCCTGATCCTGTAACCTGCAGTGTCCTTAGAATTTACGGCGGCGATAGCCAATTAATTACCCAATCTCGGTTAGATCACCCTTTGGGTGGCTTATTTTGGGCGCCCGATGTCGTTTATCAGCGGCACCGTGTGCACGCCCGTGTGCATTGACCGTGTAAGGTGTTCGGAATTTAAGATTGGGCGCAAACCAAACCAATTTAGATGTTGTTTATTTGTTTGATTTTAATGATTCGTGTAGGAATTGCTCAGAACACGAAGAAGGTTAAGAATAGTGCGATGATAATATGAGAAAAAAATAAACACTAAAGTGAGTAAACAATTTTTTTTTACTAATAATGTTTTACGTTCCTTGAACATAAAAAAATGTTTATTATTCATTGAGAATGTGACAAAATACTAACAAGAACAAGTGACAAATTTATTTCTTTGGCATTTGACTGTGACGCCACGCCGTCACAGCCAACTAGGAGTAATTGAACTTAAAATGGCAATATTTCGAAACCTACAAATTTTCGGAATAGACAACCTTATTCAAAATTAGCTTTATTTTTAATGCTAAATAGAAAATAATTATAAAATGTGTGTGGGGGGGGGGGGGGGGGGGGGGGGTTCCATTTGGAAGTGTAGATCTTTGCAGGTTTCTCATGTACTTTTCAGCAATAAATCTATCTCAAATTAATTAACAAAGGCTTCCTAATAGAAAAAAATAATAATTCAGTTAAGTTCTGCAAAAGCAATTTTAGACATAAAACCTTAAATATATCAAAGATGCTTAGACTTAGGTATAAGAAGACAGAATCTTGCGTAGAATCCACAAATGTAATAATATAACCGGAAGTGCGACCATGTTGAAAATATTTTAGCCAGTCGATTCTGTGCATGGTTGTCTAGCTTTCTTAAGGACCGCTCACTGCAAGTGGCGATTGACGGATTTCTCTCAGACACCTTCACCATCAATGCCGGTGTTCCTCAAGGGTCCATATTGTCTCCCACTCTCTTCTTACTCTACATTAACGACCTTCTAGTGAAAACGAAAAATCCGATATTTAGTTTTGCTGACGATAGCACACTTATCTCATCTTTCTCTTTGCCGACGCACATCTTCGCAGACATAATGAAGTATCACGCCTCAACAAAGACCTGGAAGAAATTTTGGCTTGGGGTGACAGTAACCAAGTCGAATTTAACGCTAAAAAACCCAGGCAGCAGTTTTCTCTAAAAAGGTTAACATTACAGAACCGGAAATAGTCATGGCCGGACACTCAATCCCACTGGCTTCATCTATTAATTTGCTGGGCGTCAATCTGGGAGGAAATATGTCTTGGCATAACCACGTTGTGGCAATCGCCAAGATAGCTTCTCAGAAGCTTGGGGTACACTTCGTAATCAGCAAGTTGTACACACCTCAACAACTTTTGACACTATACAAAGCCCAGATTCGACCATCACTAGAGTACTGCTCTCATGTCTGGACCTCTGCACCCAAACATACTCTTCGGCTACTGGATATAGGTTGGGGATTTGACTCTCTTTTACAGATATTTTCATGGAAGGTGCTCGGCTGACCTTGCCCTCTTAATTCCGCCCAGAGCGACGAATAGCAGAAACACATGACGAACCACTGCCGCCCATCCATATATGGTTCAGCTTAGTACTCCTCGAACTTCATTATTTAAGAATTCTTTCATCTGGAGGACTTCATCGAGGTCATTTTTTCCAACGAATATAACCTCCAACGATTCGAAACCAACGTGAATCGCTTTTTGCGCACACGCACCACTCCCAGAGTGCCCTAAAGGATTTTTCCTATAGTGCTTGTGTTTGATCATAAAAAAAAAGCCAAGTTGTCCCCATCAACATTAGCTTACTGAACACTTCAAAATTTTCCTATGTATTTTTCTTCTGTAGCTTAATTACATTATTACGATATAAGCACAGCGAAAGCTCCTCGATATCCTGAGATATTTCCAGAATATAATCCAATACCCTATTTTATTATTAATGAACTCGGACCGACCAGTGAAGGCCTTTAAGGTTCGAACGTGCCTCATTCACAAAAAAGTTGTTTCTAAACCTTTAATTGCCATAACTTTAATAATAAGTTAATTTTCTATACGATCGTTATATAAGCTGTATTTTTTTAACGCAAATGAATGCATAAAATTGGTAATTGTTTAACAAGTTAAAAAAAGTAATTTAGCGTTAAAGAGAAGTGCCGTATTTTATCACTTTTCTCTGAATGCATGACTAGTACTCCTCGAACTTCATTGTTTAATAATTCTTCATGAGGTTGTGTTTCCCAGTGGGCCTTAAATTCCTATATTGCTTGTGTTAGATGATAAAAAAATATATTTTAATCCGAACGTGCCCAGCGGAAAGTCACTCGACTATAGTAAATCCTCTTAGCCTAGATCTGCCTAATATATAATTCCGTTTTGACTATTTATTAAGACTTTCTTTAATCGCCACCCTGTATAATAAAAATGATCCTCATAATTCTCAAGAGTATTAACCGCAAACCATTTTTAAAAACAAACACATCAGCCTTTTTAATTTGCATTAACCTTTTGCTCGGAATAACAAAAAACGCTAAAGCAAGGTAAATACGTAAATACGCCACGGTGGAGATAAAGTAATTAGCCATCTTTCTTCGTGCCCTAATGTTTCGCATACGTGGGCAAAATATGAAAAAATCCCTAATATATCCGTGTAATCTTTTTATATTATATTTATTGTACCGAGCACAATCACAAATATTAGTGGCTTCAGGAACTGCGGCGTCCTGCGTGCCAGAACTTGTTTCGGATAAAGCAGTGGAGCGTCATATTTCGTTCGGTCAAGGCGCACAAAAATCAAAAACTACTACTCCCCTGGCAATATGATACGTCGCGAATCAACATACATGGGAATTTAATTGTCCATTAATGATCACGGTTGCTTTTAGTACCGTCACGACGCATCTCAACCTCAACTTAACTGTTTAATTCAGCTACCCCTTAGGCAGTGGCAGTTCTTCCACGCGAGCACATGCGCACGTGCACCCCCAACACGAATAAAAAAATATTAATTTATATTCATTGAATATTATTTATCTTATAAAGTCCGACCCTCCCTGAAATTTTATCGTACGATCAACCACACTGTATATTATAGGCCCTGGATCCGGCAACCGTGCTTCGGTCGAGGTTAATGACAATTATGGCGAGACTTGCTCGCATGTGCGATTAAGTAAGCGAGGCATAATGCAGTTTCTCTGTAGTAACAGGTGGCAGGAGACAGCGGGGGATAGCGGGGCTATGGCGATTTAACATGGGAAACGCGCACAATTTTAGTGTGCGCCGCGCCGTTGTCTGTTCGTGCATCTAGTTAGAAATTATATATTTATTAAGTTAAATGAATAGTTGACGGTAGACTATTTACAAAATAACTTTAGCTCTTTGAGTTTGGAGCAAAAAATTGAAGTGAAGAATGCGGGAAGACCTAAACCCGAAATAAATTTAACGCAGACCACAAAGGGTAAATCTAGTGACTTTATTAGAAAGTTTTAAAATTAAATTAATTGGAAAAAAATTTATAGAGGGTTTGTTCCAAACATTAATGAGGCTGTTATTGATCAATTTTCTACAATTAAGAACCGAAGAACGGACTTTACGTTTAAGCACTATACACACTAAGAAAACATTTCTTATTTTCGAAAAGTTGTATTTTCTTGTGTAAAATTTAAAAATAAATAAAAATATGTTTACCTAACGCATTTTCTTATTACTTCTTTTCTTTCTACAATTTTAAAAATAATTTCACCATACTTACCGCAGGGGGGGGGGGGGGGGGGTTGTTGTTGTTTGGTGTCAGGTGTGGGGAGAACAATAACTAACTAAACGAAACGTTGTAACGATGGTTACGCCACGAGCCGGCATGCTTCTGAACTAATAATTAGTGATCCTATCGGATCCACTTTTTGAAACTGCCGGATATCCGAACTAACGCTAACGTTTTTGGCCGGATCCTGTATTTATAAAAAAATGTTCTAAAAAGCCATTTCATTGGTGGAAAAACACGAAGAAAAGTTTCCATTTTTATCAAGAAAAGCAAAATAATACTTATCTTGCACATCTTTATTTTTTTCGGAGCCCGGCGATGTCTACCAAAAAGGACTGACTCTCTGCAACCAACGGGGAAAAAATTAATTTTTCTGCACTATAATCTGCCCATTATTCATCACATTCCTTAAAATTAACATTTTTTAAATTCAGTTCATGCCGAATCCGATGAAAAATGCGGTCGAACCGGATAAGAAAAAAAAAACGGTATTAATCGCCGGATAACGGATCCAGCATCATCACTACTAATAACGAATGGAGTAGGGGAGAAGTCCCCACAACATTGTTTTTTTGAAGCTAATTATTATTCTATTTACCACCATGTATGTGCTGATGACATTTCAGACTTCTTAAAAGTTTGAAAGAAACATATTTTTAACTTTGACATTTATCTAGGTAGAAAGTGACATTTATCCGGGTGGAAAGCGATTACTTTACGCCCGGGTAATGTCACTTTCCATCCAGATAAATGTCAACATTCATTGAATAACCAAAATAACTTCATACCTTTTCCATTTTTTTTTTAATTTGTAGACGGTGGCGAGGCGGTTGGTTATACAGGGGTCGTACTTTGTTGATTTCCCACATATATTTGTCACAAAAACATCATTTGAAATTGAAAAATTGTCATTGATCAAGTGATGCAGGTGTTTTCAAATATAATAATATTTAATTTACATTTTATACTCCCAATAAGATTTGAAGCAACTCTTTTATTTATCGTTTTACTCAAAAATTAAACATAGGGGTAGTTCTCACTTGGACCTTACATTCTTATACTTTTTGAGAACCCTGTATAATATAATAAATTTTCGTAAATTTTAGTGCCTTGAAAAGCAGAACTTTTTTAAAAAGCGACACTCTCTTTTCATAAAACGTATAATAAAAAAGTTTCCCATTTCTGTGGAACATCCTTGGACACGAGAATTTGAATTTTGTTGTGTCCTATCCCGGTATAACCCAGGTAATCTTGCTACTTATACAAACAACATCCCGCGCGGCGTCTAATGCACGTTTTTCCATGTACAGGATTAAATAATTTCGAAAAAGGCCCGCGGCTACTCCGGGAAATATCGGAATGAATTTTCTTTTTTCCCGCCGGCTGGAAAAAAGCTTTTAATCTGACCTGGTAATAAATTAGCTATTTTAAGGTTAGCTAATGTACCAAATTAAGAGAGAGAGAATCGGAGATTTTAATCGGTATTAGGCATATTCGTGCTTTTGCTGAGTTATATGTTTGACAGGCTGCCTTAAATCACGGGAGAGAGAATATAGAGGAGGAGCCATCCTGGCCCAATTTCCCACTGCAATAATGGTCCACGAAATAATTAATACTAATAATTAAATAACACACTATGAAGCAAAATTATTTCTAAGCACACATGTACTATCGTAGGCGAGGAAGTGGCACTTCCTCTGAAGATCCGCCACTGCCCATTAGTTTTTTTAATAGATAATAAAATTGCATTAAATTACTGGGTGGCGAAATAAGGATGGACACCGGCCATACCTTAGAAACCGTTGTTCACAAAGTTTTAAAATGAAAAAAATTATTACCAAGTTAACCAAGATTGCTGGAAATTATTTCCAGTTCCCGCTAGAGAGCGTTCAACCTATGCCTAACAAGGTTATATCTATCGATAATATGCAGTGTAAAATGGGATATGTTATTTAAATAGGCCGGTACTTTTGATAGTGTACTGATCTAATTCGACAAATGCATTAACCAACATTTTTGAAGAATTGGGTTATTTGACGAGGCTTATATAAAGCTCGACACGTAGGTAGAAAGAAATTATTAGACGAAATTCTTTCCACGTACCATCTAATACGTCCCCAGCGACCCCTCAAAATTTTACTACAGTTTTACGAGAACACTAAAGCCGTCGATACAAGAAAAAATCATAGTGATAAACCTGGAAATAACCCAACTCTGTTGATATCTACATTTGTCTAATACGTTTCTACCATCAAAAAACAGTAAAATCCCAGTCGCGGTGCGAAAAGTTGTAAAAAGCAAAAGTACTAAACGGGGAAAAGTGTCCAGTATTTACTTACCTCCAGGGTGATACCACAGGACCACTTTTGATTTGTATTTTCGTACCAAATGTTTGAGAAATAAAAAATGTATCTATTTATCCGTATTTACAAATATAAAATTAATAATAAATATCGGCATCGCTTCTACTTTAACATGGATGTTTCTATAATGATGTCCTATTAACATCGATGGTTGCTCTCGATCTCAATCAACTTCGATGATTCGAATCCGGGTCCCAGGTGGAACCCTAACTGGACAAACTAGGTTCTAATTTTTGTACGGGGTTAATTGTTTAACCCGTTTCGTGACTAAGGGTGATATTCATTATTCACACACATAGTGCCACCCCAGGCTTAATAAAATAAAAAGTACCTAGAGTAAGACATGTCGGGAGATAATTTTTCTATCGTAAATATGTGAAGGGAGATTGAGATTTTACAACTTTTTTAGGTGACAAAGTTGGAATATGCATTAGAACAAACCAACAACAAAACTTAGTGCGTCATCTTGTTGATTGGAACCAAAAATTTCGTGAAAAGAGAAGAATTTAGAAGATACAACGTGTCCAAGATAAGGGGGGCCAGTACATGGATCTCGGAAACCGTAAGAGATGCGAAGTCGGTTAAATGGAGGTAACATTGCTCATTTACGTGCCTAATAATATGCCGTTTAGAAAGTTTTAATATTCCGAGTAGTTCCGGAGATATATACATGGTGTCCCATAACTAATGGTACACAGGAAAACTTCAGATTCCTTGGGTAAAAATACTGCGATTTGGCCATACTTAGTTTAGTTCAATAGCTGGTAATAACCGAGATACAGGGTGTCCAAGTAAAAATTTAATTTTCAATTTTCCTAAATAACTTATTTCTGCATCAATATTTTTGCACAAAATTTTGTGACTAGGGTTTTTTTGGGGAAAGGAATTTGAATTTGTTAATAATTTTCATGTAGATTATAGGGGGCGCTCTCTGCGGTACTTTGGATACATAAAAAGAAGTGTAACTTTCTTGGGCCTTAGAATAATTATGTTTTTATTAAAAATATCAGTTTTTCCGTCATTTATACTTTGTAAATGTCGCTCCGACTAACCGTTTCGAGATATTTTCAATTACAATTTCTAATGCGCCCGTTTAAATTTTGATTTATAAATATGAAATTTGTCGCCGTAGGCTTTGGTAAAAACAAATACAATGAAAGCACTTTGAAACCTCATTTCTGTCAAAGTTTATTTTCATTTGTCAATATTGTGGGTGTTTTTATGGAGTTTTTGAAGATACTGTTATCAAAAATTTAACTAAAAATGCTGCGACATAACTGTTTTCTAACGGAGAAATGCGAGACATGGTATGTTTATTATCACAAGAAAATTTTAACAGACGCGGGCACATCGGCGGTATTTGGAAATGTATCCAAATAGAAGGCAGCCAGATTTTAAAATTTTTCGAAGCCTATACGATAGACTGGGAGAAACAGGATTCTTGCGTCCAAAATGAAAAATGTAGCGGCATTTTTAGTTTAATTTTTGATAACAGTATCTTCAAAAACTCCTTAAAAACACCCACAATGCTGACATATGAAAATAAACCTTGACAGAAATGAGGTTACAAAGTGCTTTCATTGTATTTGTTTTTACCAAAGCCTACTGTGACAAATTTCACATTTACAAATCAAAATTTAAACGGGCGCATTAGAAATTGTAATTGAAAATATCTCGAAACGGTTAGTCGGAGCGACATTTACAAAGTATACCTTTATTGCTTAGAAATGACGGAAAAACTTATATTTTTACTAAAAATATCATTATACTAAGGCACAAAAAGTTACATTTATTTTTATGTATCCAGAGTACCTACCGCAGATAGCGCCCCCTATAATCTACATCAAAATTATTAACAAATTCAAATTTCAAATTTTTTTCCACAAAAAAAGCCCAGTCACAAAATTTTGTGCAAAAATATTGATTCAGAAATAAGTTATTTAGGAAAATTGAAAATTAAATTTTTACTTGGACTCTTGGACTTATCTCGGTTATTACCAGCTATTGAACTAAACTAAGTATGGCCAAATCGCAGTATTTTTACCAAAGGAATCTGCAGTTTTCCTGTGTACCATTAGTTATGGGACACCCTGTATATGTATTTTGTTCACTTAATTGTGGTTTATTATTAAATTATTTGTTATTTATTGAACTAGTCCAACATAAGTAAAAATTTAGAGCTTACTTATGAGATATTATTTATAAAATTAGGAGAAATACAGGACCGTATCCCAAAATTTGTTGTTCAAAAAAACCCTCGAAACGTCATTAAATCGCAATGTGTCATACATCGTTGCGTTCGGGAGAAAAAAAGCTCTAAAATTCCAATATCAGAAAAACAGGACCGTATTTAAAAAAAGAAAGTTGATAATGGCCCTTCGAAGACGACTCGTCGAATTACAAAACAATTGACGCTGTTGATAGAGCGGAGAAAGTGACAATGCAAAAGTGCAATTTACTTTAGAATTCGATCTCAAAAAAACCCAGGGAAACAATAAAACGATTTTTCAGAATTCGTTTTTTTCCGGATATCTCCGGAACTACTCGGAATTTAAAAACTTTCTAAACGGCATATTATTAGGCACGTAAATGCGCAACTTTAACCGACCTCGAATATCTTACGGTTTCCGAGATCCCTGTATTGGTCCTCCGTATCTTGGACACGTTGTATACTTGATTAGTGCGTTAGCTCAGGCAAGCAAATAGTATTTTGTTACTTCTTACCAATTAACTTTTACATGATAATTAATGTTCTAGTAATGGTAATTGGGAATAATAAACACAACAATTGGATTGTTATTTAACTTACTTTAATTAACATAACTTTGACCCTAGAAAATATCGTGTCGAAAGAAACCAACAGCAATGAAAACACAAACTTACGATAAACTCAAAAATGAAACATTTTTTGTTCCATAGCAACTGCATCTCTAAATTTTATTTGTTTTCTCATAGGCTACTTTGAGAAAAAAATTTTGTTTGAAAATTAATATTAATTGAGCACTAAACAATTTAAATGTAAATATCTCCGACACGGTAACTCTGGGCGACCTGAACTTAATATACCTTTTTTACGTAAAAAATATGAGAAAAGTGTTATTTTCATTGAAAACTTAAATTCACTGAGACACAAAAAAGTTATGACCTAATAAATGAGCAATAATTGTCGCAGATAGCGCCCCCTACCTTGTACATTAAAATTTCTCCAAAAAATCAGTTTATCGTCCTAAGGAAACCATAATTCCCAACTCATTCTTCGTGTCTTATGTAAAATTTTAACTATCAAAAAAAGTTGGTCGTACTTACCCCACTTGCCCTCATCGATATTTCTTGCATATCGATTTTCAACCTCTAGCCTGTATTGTAGTTTTTTTTGGTTTGTTTAGAACAATTCTTGTTTCTGCTTAGCCAATTGCGATTGCTGCCAAGCCATTCATCCCTAAAAATCAGAAAAACGCCGACTTAAGTAAACTATAAACATGTTGCGATAAAGTCTTACCGAAATTCAATTTTCCCCAAAAGTGATTATTACCCGAAGCTCTTAACTGGAAGTGGCGTAAGTTTTAAGGTGGGAATTACAATAGAATTAGGCCGATCTAGAAAGATGCGAAAAGGGTTGCCTATATAACGAGATAATTTCCCGATACAAGGGAAAGTGTTTTCCCCTTCGATGTCGCCGCTTTTCCGAAATACTTTAATCCAGTTTAATAACAATTTTAATCAGTAATTATTAGATTCGACGTAGAGATGGGCGACGATAGGATCGTGCGAATTGCTCGATTTATAACGAGAACTTTCTTGGTGCGATTCTGTACGCAAATTTAAAAGAATATCTATCATATCATGTCGATTGGCCAAAGTCAAAATGGTACTTATAAATGGTGTGGAGGGCGGCCCCTGGATCCGCGCTTGTGCTTCTACATGTGTAAATAAAGGAAAACTAATTACTTTTCCTGTCAAAGTTAAATTTCTTGTCTTATATTATAGGATTTTTTATCTATGACAAATTAGGTGTATTTTAACCTCCTCTATACAGGGTGTTATGGAAATTACTTATTATATTTAAATGGGTGACTCCTGGGGTGGCCTAGAGAAAGTATACATACTTTTTTTTAAATCTTATATCTAAATACTAAGGTAAAACCCCTTTTTACCCACATACTATCGCGCCGTTTTATCTGCATTCGGTTAGCAACAATGTGGGTCACTAGAGTATACTAACAGTGTTGTCAGATCACACCGCATGTTTCGCCTTTGCTTGGATACGTTGCTTCAGTATGTTCGAGACTCGGGGGTGGAATGACGCTGTCGAGGGTTTCACGTGTTTGATGTATACGAATTTTGAACGTTTTGTTATAGTTGTAGCATAACCCGATTTTTTCTCTATTGTGAAATAATTCATAATAAGGAATATTGTGAAGTGATTTCAAATTTGTGTGATATTACCTATTGTTGATTCTGTTGCAAAACATACTTTTTGTGTTTTATTTTTTTATGGAATTAAATTATAAAACGGATTATAAGATCGAAGGTAAGAGAGTTTGTACCTTAAAGTTGTGGTATTTTTTTTCTTAAAAGTTTGAAAAATAGGTGAAAACGCGGGTCAAAGATGTCTTGTTGTCAAAAACTGCGTTTACAATTCTGTGTTGCAATATATGACAACACCGCCTCAATAAACTATTGATTGCGAACGTCCTCAGTAGCGGCCACGTAACTTTTCACATTTCATATAAAGTGTATATTTCGTACAATAATTCAAAGCGCCATTAAGGTTATTTTTCTTCAATTTATTTTCATCTCAGGATTTGCCGGTTTAAATATAATAAGTCATTTCCATAACACCCTGTATGCTCCCGAGAAATTAGGAGGTACCCCGTATATTAAATTTAATTTAATTGAAAATAGTTTGCGTTGAACATATGGAACTTTTTTACAAGTCATTTGTTAATTTCTTGGTGGATAATAAATCGATGGCTAAAGATATGTCGATCGGGTAGCCCATCTAAAATACTCCAGTAAACTTTACCTAATCCTACTTTACCTGATTATTGGTCGGAGAAAACTTGATAGGCCTAAAAGTCTATTCTCGGGTTCGATGAAAATTGAATTTTCCAACTTGCAAAATTTGAAAGGATTTTAATGGGATTAACGGCGGAATTATCACCTCTTAATTGACTTAGATGAACATTTTTAAGGGCTAAATAATTTAACAATTTTTATATTATTTTTACATTATTTCACGTTTTTAAATAAATACATAAGTATTTATATTTCCGTGAATTAATAAGATTATTTCTCGGGTCATTACAAGCCCGAAAGAACATCTACAGGGTGACCGTTTAGTGCATGTTGGCAAAGTATAAGAATATCTTAGATTGGCTATCTAATAATATAGAAAAAAAATGATAAAATAGTTGACTCTATGAGGTGGCTTAGAAAGGCAGATAGTAAAAAATGTAATTTTTTTAATATGACATTTTTAAATTCTACGAATGCACACGGCACATGGCAGTGTATCAGTAAACCTATACCATCCGTGAATTACGTTATTTCCGTCTAATAGTTGAATCAAATTTCTACTTAGCGTAAGTACAAGCAATTTATTTTATTAATGCAAATAAAATTTGACTCTTAAAGCTATCTTAAGACTGTTAAAAGAGGCATTGAGTTTTAGATTTTCGAATTATACCGAATTGAAAAAAAAGGTAAATTAGAGGAACGTTCTAGGATTCTTTTTTTATGATCAAACACAAGCACTATAGGAAAAATTAATGAATATGGTCAATTTAAGGAACAAGTCGTCGGAAAACCAGTAAGTGCTGTATACCACTGAACGTGGATTTTGATCCTTTTTCATAATTTATATAATTCAGGCCAGTATTTAAAAAAATTAAGTTGATGATGGTGACCTGAAGACGAAACGTCGCATGAAAGATCTGATAATGCCATCTTTTAGAGAATAAAATGTAGAAATGAGAAAGTGACATTTATTTTTGGACGTGTCTTCGAACAAAGGGAAAAATTAAAACCGAAACGCAATATTTTAGATTTTTTCAAATATTCTGAAAGTCACTGTATTTATTTTTGATTTTTTGGTTCCATAATTATTTGCGCCAATTTAACCGACGGCGTATCTCTTGCCATTTAGGAAATACCAATGTTGAAGGCCGAAATTGTAACACCCTGTATATTTTATAGGAAATTTTACAATAAATCTTTACTATAATAATTTTACTATAGTTTTTTTTTGTAACTATGCTTGGATGCAGAGCTTCATTGGTCCAAATTAAGAGGCGATATTATGGCTGAAAACTGAAGAACATAGAGCCAAAGTAATTTAATAGAATTTTTAGTACATTTTTTGTGTTGTGCTTATTTAGAAGGGGAATGTCTTTTCAGAAGTATAATGTTTAATGAAAGAAGGACAATAGAGAAATATAACTCCTTAGTATCATGGGCGTAGTTAGAAAGTTTTGTAAGGGGGGCAATGATAAAATGAGTAATTTGATAAACTTAAAAACCAGGACACCAGCGGTAGCAACAAGGGGAACAAGCTCGCCCCACGAGCAAACCTAAAATACACATCTAAATTTAGTCCATAATTTATAGTAAATACTAGAAAACCCGAGCGGTAAGGTCAGTAAGGTGTTCTCATTATACTCAATTTAAAAAGCTTAATTTCTATTTTTCTATTTTTTCTTCACAACTTAGTAAAGCTGCCATTTCTAATGTATTTTATAAATACCAACGCACTATGACATTCCGTGTAAAATATTTCTTGTCAGTGCATCCTAGATTACGTTAAATTGTATCAAGCCAGAATAATTAATACGGAATGATTACTAAATAATCACAAAACCTAAATTTTCATGCTAAATAACTGTAATTGCATATTTGAATATAACTTTTACTACAAAATAACTTTTCTTCATAACATTCTTCTATATTGTCAAAAATAAAGGTACTTTACTATTGAGCAAGATTCGTAATTTCTGATGGGGGTGCACTGCCCCCTCTTGCCTCTTATAAACGACGCCCTTAACTCTCCGGAATACTATTATTTACTACTTCTAGCATTTCTATTTTCAGTTACATCAACCAAATCCTCTATTTACAACTCCCATGCATCGCTCGCGCATAATAAAAGAAACAACAGATACAGGGGGGGATGAAAAATCGCCCTAATCGATCCCCATATTTATCCACCCCCGCTGATCTGTTACAGATGTCGATTTTATGATACGTACGCGGCGCGCTTCTTAACGTCCCTTCTTAATGTCCCTGTCAATAACATTCAAAGGGAATCCGAACCCCGGAAGCGCAAGGGATATCAGGACGTGTTTTTTGTGGTTTATAAAACAAGATGTATTTCTGATTTCTTTTTTATCCCGCTTCTGATATCCTTACCGATACGGCGAGCGACAAAATAAAATATCTTCTTTAGAGCAATTGCGTATACAGGGTGATTGATGGTGGATGAAGAACTAGTCAACGTCATAGAAACAAGTAAACCTAGAATGACCGCCAGGCCGCAAAATGGGCTATCGTTACCTGTCGTCACAAGTTGATCATAGAGAGGCGACCTCCATATAATGGTGTGGAATTATTTTACAGTTCGTCTCTAAATTATATTATCCAGAAGAATTTTGGTGAGGTGAGCTGGTGAAAATTGCCAATATCTAAGCATAAATGAACCCCACAGCGTTAAATGCCAGTGAACAGTATAGGTTTATTTAATATATGTCAACGTATCACTTTGAAAATTTTGTAGCTTATACAGTGTGTCCGGACTGTCCGGTAATTAATGGTATCACTCCTCAACAAAGACCTGGAAGAAATTTTGGCTTGCGGTGATAGTAACCAAGTCGAATTTAACGCTAAAAAAACCCAGGCAGCAGTTTTCTCTAAAAAGGTTAACATTACAGAACCGGATATAGTCATGGCCGGACACGCAATCCCACTGGCTTCTTCTATTAATTTGCTGGGCGTCAATCTGGTAGGAAATATGTCTTGGCATAACCACGTTGTGGCAATCGGCAAGATAGCTTCTCAGAAACTTGGTGTACTCTTCCGAACCAGAAAGTTGTACACACCCCAACAACTTTTGACACTATACAAAGCCCAGATTCGACCATCACTAGAGTACTGCTCTCATACCACGAACTCACGAAGAACCTCGACAGCCTAGAACATCGAAGACAGGTTGGGGATTCGACTCTCTTTTACAGATATTTTCATGGAAAGTGCTCGGCTGACCTTGCCCTCTTAATCCCGCCCAGAGCGGCGAATAGCAGAAATACACGACGAACCACTGCCGCCCATCCATATGTGGTTCAGCTTAGTACTCCTCGAACTTCATTATTTAAGAATTCTTTCATCTGGAGGACTTCATCCTTATGGAACGACCTTCCCGAGGTCGTTTTTCCCAATGAATATAACCTCCAACGATTCAAAACCTACGTGAATCGCTTTTTGCGCACACGCACCGCTCCTAGAGTGTCCTAAAGGATTTTTCCTATAGTGCTTGTGTTTGATCATAAAAAAAAAACATGGAAAAACCACAGACTCTTTACTCCTTCACAAAGAAATAAATTTCTCGTCCTAAAAAAACCATAATTGCCAAATTTTGTAAAAAAAGGTTGGTTTCCTGCAAAGTTATTAGAAAAAGAAACAAAAATGAAGTTTTAACTTTAACATCCTGTATTTCAGTTAATATCAACTTTCGGATATAGGTAAATATAATTAAATCCTAGTATTTTTACGTAAGGAGTCTGTGGTTTTTCCATGTATACACTGTATACAAAAGTTGCAGCTAGGACATATTCCGTTTGTTTCATTGTTAGAACAATAATTTCCCATCAAGGACTGCCCTGCACAGTTCCGCAAATAACAAATAATAATTAAGCACCGAAGTTCATATTCCATATTATGTTTTAATTAGAATATAGAAACGAAATTTTCCCGAACATATTTATTCTGTATTATTTTGTTTTCGTTATTATTCAAACATCTCAAGTTTCCATTAAATTTTCACCGGTGCCCGGTCGGCCATGCCTCGAAATATAAATAATCTACCCCCGTCATTAATATGCGTATCCACCTTCGGTTTTGAGAATAATAAAATAATTATTTGGAGTTTACGCATAATGAAACGTAAGAGTCATTCCGGTAAGCGTTCCTGTGAAACATATTATTTATATGTACACTATAGATCCCATAATCCATAAAATTTATAAAACTCTTGGAAAGTGCAGCTGTGATTGTGTGAAATGTTATTGAAAATCAGTAATGGGTGGAAGAGAGAACTACATGCTTGTTGGGTGAATGGCAACAATGTTGGTTATATCAGATGGTTAAATATTAAAACAAAACCATACTTACCGATGAAAGGATAAATCCTTATTTAAATGATCCACTCTTTTACAAACTACACATGAATGCACCATGATTGTTTATAATAAAGACGATTTTTCACCAAAAATCACAAAAAAAACACAAATCAACCAAAATATATAACAATCCGTTAGATCAAAGGGCAAACCTCGTAATGTTTACGAGATTAGGATTTATTCATCTTATCTTTTGGGTCCGAATCGTAGTAAAATAGAAATAGATGTTGCCAGAGTGCAGTTGGATTAGTTCACGATTCGTTTGATACTTAGAGATAAATATGTCAATCTGGCTATGCGGCAATAATGATCGAAAGAGGTGGGAAAGACTGTTTGCAGTCGTTGCGTAGGCTAGAAATGTACATCAGGAATATTTACCCCCCCCCCCCCCCCCGTTTTCGAGGATGCTGAACACGATGGCGGCGTCAGAATTTCTCTTTGTGGTTGCGGAACCCCTCAAAACGGCTAAAAACCATCCCCCAGAGGGGTTAAACGCGCATCAAGAGGTTTGTTTACCACAGAGAAACACACGAGTATAGGCCGGTGGAGGGGGAGGGGTTGGAAGGGGTCGGACGCGATGTCCAACACCATCACCGTGCTCAGCATCCTCGAAAACGGGGGGAAAGTGGGTTTCACTGCTCTTAAAGCGCGTTTAACCCCTCTGGGGGGGTGGTTTTTGGCCGTTTTGAGGGGTTGCGCAACCCAAATGAGAAATTCTGACGCCGCAATCGTGTTCAGCATCCTCGAAAACGGGTTTGTTCGAGTAGGTACTCTTGTTCCGGCTGAAAATATTTCGATTTTTCGGGTCTTTTTCCGACTTACAGACGCCACTAAAACGTTTTTAGATTATTAGTTGCTATGATACACTTTATTCCCTTGGGCGTAAATGTTCCATTTTAGTCTCTCTTTGAAGGAACCGAAAGTGCTCGTAAAACGAGCCCTACATTATTATTTAATTTAAATATTAGTAAACCATATTGGTATTATACTTTTAAAAACAAAGAAGGTACGTATCCTTCACACAATCGTGATATCGACTCTTCTTCTTCTTTTTTCTACGTATAAGGGCGTGGGCAGCACAGCGGCCTGTCACTCACTCTTCGGAAGAAAAAACGCGGCATTTCGCGCTTCATTTCGTTCGGCTATCTGCTGTCTTGACGCTATATGAAAATTTTAAAGAGCGAATGTTTTGAATTAATACACTATGCAACACAAAAAATGTATTTTTAATACTTTTTTTTAAAGGTTACACGTCTTAAGTATAAGAAGTTAAAGGGGTCCGCATTCTATTAATAATTTTAAAAAGTTATTATAACTTAAAAATTTGGCCAATAATGCTAATATTTCGGACTTTTAATACTCCCGGGAGTAGGTATGTACTTTAGATATTATTAGGAATTCTGGTACATGTTAATTTATAACATATAAAATCACATATTTTAGTTAGAAAAACTATTCCATCTATAGCTGTACAGGGTGTCCCATTTTCGACACTTTTATAGGGTATCTCCGTTATTGTTAGTGCTATCAAAAAAGTAATGTAGGTGTCATGTGCTCTTTTGGGTCAAACTTAAAATGGTAAAATCAAAATTTGAAAATTTTCGCTCGCTTAAAAGATACGGGGGAAAATCAACAAATTGACAATTTCAAAATTACCCCATATTTTTATAGTTAAAAGAGATACAGAAAAATGTTTATACATAAGTTTTTTATATTGATTGTTGAATAATCTGCCATTTTCAGAATAACTATACGGGGTCAGGTAACCGGAGCTAACCTCATTTTTTTAAATAGAACACCCTGTATATGTTAATCTAAAAAGATATTATTTTAAATTCTCCTTTCAAATATATAACACACCATGGCTGATGTTGGTTTCCTAGGCGATTTATTTAAACTTTATTACATTGAAACGAACTTAAAAATTCAGATTAAGGTAAAAAATAACTGGAATCATCGCAAATAAACGGTTACCGTCTTTCCGGATAGCGAACAAAATATACATTTTGCGCCATTTCCTCGATTTTTCTACTTTGAATATAAACTGATATGATATCAAATTTTTCAAAATGTTGATAGGTCTTTTTCGTATATGAATATGTAAAAATTAAATTGACGTTAAATGTTAATAGTCAACATAGTTTTTTCTAGGATATTAGCGTTTGTTTCATGCTCTACTGTGGTTTAAAGTAATAAAGTTTAAGTAAATTGCCTAGGAAACCAAAATCATCCATGGTGTGTTATATATTTGAAAGGAGAAATTAAAATATTATCTTTTTAGATTAAAATATAGAGGGTGTTCCATTTAAAAAAATGAGGTTAGGTCCGATAACTTTTTTACCTGACCCCGTATACTTATTCTGAAAACGGCGGATTATTTAACAATCAATATAAAGGAACTTATGTATAAACAATTGTCTGTATCTCTTTTAATTAAGAAAATATAGGGTAATTTTGAAATTGTCAATTTTTTAATTTTCCACCGTATCTCTTAAGCGAGCGAAAATTTTCAAATTTTGATGTTAGCATTTTAAGTTTGATCCAAAAAGAGCACATGACACCTACATTACTTTTTTGATAGCACTAACAATTACGGAGATACCCTATAAAAGTGTCGAAAATAGGACGCCACTGGCTTGAGAAAAAAAAAATTGAGGTTAAAATGTGTGGTTTCAAATCATAATAGTGTATACCAAAATTTGATGTCATATCTCATTGTTTTCGAGATTTTTGATAAAAACCCAATAAAATATCTTACAAATTGAAATTTTGTTTTGGAGGTGAGAGTAATCAAGTCCAATTTAATGGTAAGAAAATGGAGACAGCAGTTCTTTAAAATGGTTAACATTGTAGACCAGGATATAGTCATGGCAGGAGACGCAAGTATTGGCATAACTACGTTGGAGCAATCATAGCGATCTAAGATTAGTTTTATTTGAGCACTTTCTATATTTAAGAGAGTTATTTATTATTGTAGGTACTTTGCCGCACTAAACGGTCACCCTGTATGCACACTTGAACCAATGATTTTTTTCTCGACGATATTCGAACTTTCGACAAGCAGTGTATATATCGGATATCAAACCGCTGACTGACGCGACCGGTATATCGGATCGCAGCGTATTATTAGCCGTTCTGCTATTAATAATTTAATACATATTTATTAGTTTGTGAAGAGAAGGAAGGCCCCCCCTGGGCGAAGGGCACCATACAGAAGAATGGACAACGTTTAATTGTCTGTCAGTCATTTTTAGAGAAAAATTCGAAATGAATCAAAATCAAATGATCGTATACGCTGCTTCGATCAAAAGCGAGACGTGCGACCTACACTATAATTTCCGAAGAGAAGGGGTTTTGATAGACTTTTAATTTATTTTTAAGTATTTTGTTCGTTTTGTGTGTTTGTGTGGACCTTAGACTGATCCCGGCGTATGTTTTCTCGCAAATAACGTAGCACGGCGTGTTGTCGACATGGAGTTCCTGGAACCAAATGAAAAAAATGGCCGATACTAATAAATATTGCCAGAATTTAACAAGTCGGAGTGATTTAAATAATTTTGGAAAAAATAAATTCTTGTCAAATTTCGTATGACTAATACATTGTTTATTGATTTATGTCGGTTGATTTTCCATATCAGTTTTGTAAATTAAGTTTTGTCTTTCACTATTTGAATAAGTAAAGTGTCTCACAGGCAGAGCGCGGGGCCCCTCTGAAAATGAGGCCCCAGTCCCGGGCCTAGTGGGAAAATAGGCCTTGCTGACGTGGTTTTATCTTATGTGATCTATACAGGGTGTTCCTTAATGACGTACTAATATTTCAGGGTGTGATTCCTTAGGTCGTTTTATAAAGAAAAGTTCATATGAACATATGTCCGCAACGGCTTAAATTTTTTGCTACAGGGTGTTGAATTTTTATTTTTTAAATGGTTACTTTTCAATATCTCCGAAAGTACTTTAGATATTATTTTCAATTTTGGCATGTGTTAATAGAATATAGAACCACAAATTTTAGTTAGAAAAGTTATTCAATTGTTCCACCAGTGGAGTCCCTGCAAGCATGGCCGCTGATATTTTTTACCAAAAAGATGGTACGCCGCTGACATTTTACCATGTGGATATTTTTCTGATTAGCCTGGTCAATTCTACATGAAAACGGTCTCTTGAGTTTTCTCGTCAGATTCTTGATTAAAACCACTAAATTCATATTGAAACTCATTATTATTAACATTGATAAAAGAATTAATGATAAATTTTGTTTTATAAATATTGTTGGAAATGGCCACCTTTACTTAAAAGGCATGCTTCCGCCCATCTTCGCATCGAATTGCCCACTCCAACAATTTTTAGTAAACAAAATTTATCATTAATTCTTTTATCAATGTTATAGTAATAATGAATTTAGTAGTTTTAATCAAGAACGGTGCGTCTGATGAGAAAATCTTAAGAGACCGTTTTCATGTAGAATTGACCAGGCTAACCAGAAAATATCCACATGGTAAAATGTCAGTAGCGTATCATCTTTTTGTAAAAAAAAATCGGAGGACATGTTTGCAGGGACGCCACTGGTGGAACAATTGAATAATTTTTCTAACTAAAATTTGTGGTTTTATATCCTATTAACATATGCCAAAATTGAAAATAACATCTACAATACTTTCGGAGATATTAAAAAAATAAGAATTCAACACCCAGTAGCAAAAAATTTAAGCCGTTACGGAATATGTTCATATGAACTTTTCTTTATAAAATGACATAAGGAATCACACCCTGAAATATTATCACGTCATTAAGGAACACCCTGTATAATCAGTGGTGGCTTGTGGTATATTTTTTTATGGGATGCTAAAGAAGTTTTAGGAACGGTAAGAAAAGCCCGAAGCCAGGCTAATGCGCCCAATTATTCGTCAATTTTGTCAATAATTTATAGTAAATACTAGAAAATACTATAATGTAAATTCAGATAATGTGACAGAAATTTTGACGATTTTTTCCTTATACGTAATTTAAGAAACATCACAGCAGAAGAATAAAAGTATTTTTTTTCAAGGAGACTTCCAAAGACACACTGTGGTCAGGTTAGTGTTATAAATAAAGTCTTCCCGCTTTTTTAGCTCAAGAAGCAAAAATTATTTCTTAAGAAAAGGTCACAGGAAAACTGTTCAATTTAAATAGTTTCTCTTTTACCGAGGTGGTTTAACGTTGTAAATCTAAATCTTGAGATGATAAATATAAAATAAAATTGATTAAGTTTGTTAAGATTTCACGATTATCATTACGATTTTCTGTTTCACGTTATCGAGCGGAATCAATAACATTTATAATATTTTGTTTGCCTAATAACTTAAATTTAACACTTGCTGATAAGTGTTCTTGTGAATTTTCGTGTATTCTAATCCGAGCGATCGTTATACCCTAATTTTTCCCAGCAAAATAACTTACAAGAAGAAAATAACAAACAATTCCAGCAAAACAATATTTTTTAGTTCTTACCTGAGACCCAATTAGCCATAAATGTTTTTGGTAATGCATGCATGGTCTGTTTTAAATCGACGATTTTGTTTTGACCAGGATTTTGAATTATGGCTGAGGACGTCTGTGTTTTACACTATAAATAAGTTTGTCATCGTAATTTAGGGAATTAAACGAATTGGTTAGGAAATATGCCACTAAATTACAGTCACCACTCATTTTTCACAATTTATTCTGAAAGTTTTTAACGAAACTCGATGCACTACCGTTAACCTAACAAACAACGACAACCCGCCAAAATCAATCTGCGTCTGCGCGACAATGCGAAATTGACGAATGGTGTACGCGTTTCCAGCCCACGACGCAGCTTTTGTTTAGAAATCACACTCGTTGATTGGTCATATCACATTTAAGCCTTAGCCGCGTAAAATGTTGCCAGATTGTACTTTCAAACCAGGTCGGTGTTTCAAACTAATATCTCGCTCCTGACGGAGACAAAGACAAACATAGCGTAATATAGCGACACAAACGGAGACATAAAGCTTAGAAAAAAATAACAGCCGCATACCCTGTTGTCGGATTGTAATATAAATATTAAATATTAGGAAATATGGGATTAAAATCAATTTAAAAACTATTTGCTGTAAATTAAAACGTATTATTCGAGTAATAGTAATACACCATGCTGATGATGCTTATCCTACCTTGCCTCTTTCGAGGAGCCGCAACCTTTTAATATTTCTAGAAAATCATATAAATAGTCTGGATTTTCGACTGATTTGATCCACTTAAATGCCATCGAATCACCAGAATGTATTTTCTTTCTTATTTATATTCGTAACAAACTCAAACACATTCCAAGCAATAAGCAATCCAGAGTTCTCAACTCGAACACTCGAACGACACGCCGGTGTCGCTCTGATTGATTCCAATTAGTTCCTTAATTGAACACTGGAGCGTCCCAGTGCGTAGATTGACAGGTGACAGACGAAGGCGGGCACGGCCAACTTAAATTGGATGCCGATCTAATTTCTTGTTCGTCTCGGAACTCAGACTTGGGAGTTACGGGAGTCGTATGGTGGAAAATTGTAATTATTTGTCATTAAATTCGTATCAATCTGATAAATACTTTCATCTAACGTGACTTTGGGAACTGCATTCCTGTACATGAGAAATGCGGGCGGTGTTATGCAGATGACTTATTATTATATTTAAACCCCCAAATCCTGAGATGAAACAAATTGCAGAAAAATAACCATAAATGGCGCTTTGAATTAATAAGGGAGATATCCACCTTATGTAAA
Organism: Barypeithes pellucidus; assembly: GCA_963991005.1. NCBI lineage: Eukaryota > Metazoa > Arthropoda > Insecta > Coleoptera > Curculionidae > Barypeithes > Barypeithes pellucidus. The sequence goes on along the minus strand of OZ022563.1, from coordinate 53,674,919 downwards.
ATCCGAAAAAACACGTGGTAGACACTGGAAGAACATGTACACAATTTTATTGACGTTCCAGATTTTACCTTGACGTAAAGGATAGACCAGCATACGGTTAAATCCGCTCCTGCAGCATTTCAGTAATACACCGGTCAGTCAGCACGTATGCAGTAGCAGGACTGACTTTGATGAAAAGCCCTGCGATATCGCGAAGCGCGCGTATGATTGGTCACTTGTTTAATTGTTGCCATCGATCACAGCCTGTCGACGGCTCCAGTGACTGTGAGCGATCGACCGTCCAAGCCGTGTTGTGATTAAGAAAAATTTTCGTGTCGGGAAAAATTATTTATCGAAAATAACAATAATTTATCAATCACGAAAGTTAAAAGTGTATTTATTAAGGGTGGGATTTAACAATATTTTCTTTTCTGGGACGAGAAGCGACATTTCAATCGATTCGGAAGTGGTGGATTAATAAATTATTATTAATCTTGCTGCGATTGGGATCGTTGTTCATTTAGAAGTTTTCTGTGTACGTGCATTTAAAGAAAACCTTAAACGCACATGTTTCGAGAGAGAGAGAGAGCGCGTACATAATCATTCCGCAGGCACCTACGCAGTGGCGGCTCGTGACCTATGATTGAGGGAGTTCACAAGTACGGTGAAATTATTTTTAAAATTTTATTTTTGTGTAACGACCAAACAATTACTTTCTAGACGTTTTAAATGTAGAAAAAAAAAAGTAATAAGAAAATGCGTTAGGTAAAACATATTTTTATTTATTTTTTAATTTTACACAAGGAAATACAACTTTCGGAAAATAGAAAGGTTTTCTTAGTGTGTATAGCTGTCGGATCTTAACGTCGTCGCATGCAACCCTAGTAACAATATTTATACAGTCTAATACTACTAAATCCATCTACGAGCTATAAAGAAAACCGAATGATGTCCAATACTACTACCGCCATCTACGAGTTATCAAGAAAACCGAATGATGTCTAATACCACTACGCCATCTACGGCTACGTCATTAGGCGCAACCAAGACGAGAACAATAGTTAACTGTTTTATGACAATAACGAATCGAGCCACGAGACTGACAAGTTGGCATTCTTCATATTTTCAGTGTTTTTTAGTTTAAATACTTAAATAAAATGGTTTAAAATCATATCGAGTATCATTTATCGAAATACACAACATTTATCGACCCTACACAATAGTGCTTAAACGTAAAGTCCATTCTTTGGTTCTTAATTGTAGAAAATTGATCAATAACAGCCTCATTAAGTTTGGAATACCCACTATAAATTTTTTTTCATATATTTCATTTTTAAACTTTCTAATAAAGTCCCTAGATTTACCCTTTGTGGTCTGCGTTATATTAATTTCGGGTTTAGATGTTTCCGCATTCTTCATTTCAATTTTTTGCTCCAAACTCAAAGAGCTAAAGTTATTTCTTAAATAGTCCACCGTCAACTATTCATTTTAACTTAATAAATATATAATATTAAAATATTAAAACATACACGCTCGAATTTCTAACTAGATGCACGAACAGACAACAGCGCCGCGGTGCACACAAAAACTGTGCGCCTTTTCCATGTTAAATCGTCATAGCCCCGCTACCACCCGCCACCTGTTACTACATAGAAACTGCACTACTTAATCGCACCTGCGAGCGAGTCTCGTCATATACCTCGACCGAGGCACGGTTGCCGGATCTATACAGTTTGGTTTGACGGGATGATAAAATATTAGGAAGGGTCGGACTTTATACGATAAATAATATTCAATAAACATAAATTAGTATTTTTTATTCGTTTTGTTTTGGGGGTGCACGTGCGCATGTGCTCCTGTGGAAGAACCGCCACTGCACCTACGTCATTGTATTTTATTTGATGAGCGCCATGTGTACAATTATATTTAATTTCCAAAGAAAAACGTTGTCTGTTTTATCACTTTTCATTAACTGAAAAAAAAATATATTAATAAATTTAAAATCATTTAATGAGAAATGAAATTATCGCTCTCTATTACTTTCAAATAGATTGTCATTTTATTTTACTCGGCGAAATGTAAATCCCTAAAAATTTTCCCCTATTTCCGATTTAAAAAATCTCAATCCCGTATCAATTACATGGACTTTTAAGTTCCGCGGACGCGCCCGGCATAAAAATTCACCCCAACAGTGAGGGACGCAAACTTTTAAAAACGATTAGCGTCCTACTTATTGCGTCCGCTTGTTAATCGGAAAACCGCCGAAGATGAAAATTGATATTGGAATTTTCGGTAAGTTTTTGCCGCATAAAGTTTACGAGAAGCTGTTCCCGGAAATAATTAAAAAGTTCTATAGTGATAATAAGATAGCGGGCCATAAAATGAACAAGAGGGAATATATTTTACGTTACCCTGTATAACATCGTCAAATATCTTTGCCCGGACCTGTCCTAGTTAAGTAATTTTCTTATTTGTTCACCAAGACCGATAGAATATTACATAACGATTGTTGAAACTAGGCGAACAAACCTGGTTCTAAATAAAAATAATAGCTTTTCTCCTATTTGTTTACGCTTATTATGGTATTTTGCTGTGTATAAAACTTTAGTTCCTGATTTTTAATTAAATTAATACCTAAAAGAACGAAATTAAATTAACTTTAACTTTGAATAAATACATCGTTCCAAGAAAATAACAAAACGTATAACCTAACCTCAATGTTTATACAGGGTGTTATGGAAATGACGTATTATATTTAAATGGGTGACTCCTTGGGTGTCCTAAAGAAGCGCTACATATTTTTTTTTTAATTCGACCGTTTTAAAACTGGGGTAACAAACCCTCTTACTCATAGGTCAGTCCGCGCTACTGTAAACATATATCACCCAGGCCCAATAGCAATGTTGCCAAACTTAATGTAAAACTGAAATTCCATATAAAATTATAAAAATAAATCATTTATCTACCTAGTTGTATTTATCTTTATACCTAAAGAGCGAGGAAATTCAGGCACAAACACAATCAGTTTTTCTTCTTCTGCATGGGAACACTCCTGGAAACACTTTATGTACACACAGTAATAGTGAAACAGAACCGATAGTTAGCTTTTGAAAATACAATAATACAGATTATTAGTTTTATTACTACACGCGACGAAATTTGACATCAAGAAGAAACAACCGGTCTTAAAATGGGCAAATTAGTTTCGTCAATAAAAACAATACTCAAAGATTATTTATGGACTGGCAATATACACGCGTAAACCGAAATAACAGAGCGGATTGCTGCGATTGTGTTGGTTATCGACGAAATACAACGTAACCGGCCGCTGGTTGGTCTTCAACTAACAGCCCGCAAGCGTGCGGCGATATACGAACACTTCGGCTCAGCCGTCAAGAGGTCATTGGCATTTGACCTAGTGACGCAAGTGCCTATTTCAAACTTATTTAACACTATTCTTTATGTTTGTTCTCGTTGTTTAAAACATTTTTTGTCTTAAAGTTTCTTAAATTAATTGTACAATAAGGTATTACAGAATGGGAAATTGTTTAAATTATTTATTTTTTCTAAGGAGTTTAAGGTGTACATATGACAACACCGGTCAGAATTAACGTTTTACGTCAGGTCACTTTTACCGCTGAATGAATTGAAAGCGCCATTATGGGATTTTTTCATCAATTTGTCTTTATCTCAAGAATTGCCGGTTTAAATATAATACGTCATTTCCATAACACCCTGTAGATATGCAGTCAGATATCGTTAATTATGAATGTTTTACATGAAATTTGCTTTAAGCAATATTTAAATGATTATTAAAACAAATATAATTACACAAATCACTTTCTCTTACTCTGGTTCTTATCCCATCTCTGCTTTATCCAAGCAGTTATTATGTTTATATTTAATTTTGTATTTAAATTTAATTAAACAGTTCGCTGTCAAATTTTTTTTTATGATCAAACACAAGCACTATAGGAAAAATCCTTTAGGGCAGTCTGGGGGTGGTGCTTGTGCGCAAAAAGCGATTCACGTTGGTTTTGAATCATTGGAGGTTATATTCGTTGGGAAAAACGACCTCGGGAAGGTTGTTCCACAAGGGTGAAGTCCTCCAGATGAAAGAATTTTTAAATAATCAAGTTCGAGGAGTACTAAGCTTAACCACATATAGATGGGCGGCAGTGGTTCGTCGTGTATTTCTGCTATCCGTCGCTCTGGGCGGAATTAAGAGGGCAAGGTCAGCCGAGCACCTTCCATGAAAATATCTAAAAAAATAGGGTCAAATCCCCAACCTGCCTTCGATGTTCTAGGCTGTCGAGGTTCTTCGTCAGCTCGTGGTCTCCGATCAGACGAATAGCCCTCCTTTCGATGGAATCCAGAAGCCGAAGAGTATGTTTAGGTGCAGAGCTCCAGCAATGAGAGCAGTACTCTAGTGATGGTCGGATCTTTGCTTTGTATAGTGTCAAAAGTTGTTGAGGTGTGTACAACTTTCTGGTTCGGAAGAGTACCCCAAGCTTCTGAGAAGCTATCTTGGCGATTGCCACAACGTGGTTATGCCAAGACATATTTCCTCCCAGATTGACGCCCAGCATTTCCGGTTCTGTAATGTTAATCTTTTTAGAGAAAACTGCTGCCTGGGTTTATTAGCCACCCCAAGCCAAAATTTCTTCCAGGTCTTTGTTGAGGCGTGATACTTCATGCTGTCTGCGAAGATGTGCGTCGGCAGCCGATGTTTGGGCATTCAAAGAGAAAGATGAGATAAGTGTGCTATCGTCAGCAAAACCGCTTCGCGCCTCAGTTAACTACCGACTCTCTCGACAGGAATGAAACACTTTCCACCTCGGTGCGTAATATACTATTGTTGTTCTTAAAGGAAACCCCTCGATTGACTTACGATGCACGAACCAATATTCTTATACAACTTTAGTCTGGTAAATATGAATCTGTAATATTACGTCTAGTTCCAAAATTACCATATTAGCCCATCAGGGGGCATCGATGTCGTGATATGGGTTAATAGTATATCGTGCATCATTGGCCTACTGTTTCGCCTGTCAAACGTCTTATCTGACAGGTCAAAGGTATAGAAACAGCTCCCCTGCTGTTTTAATATGCGGCGATCGGCGATGTTAAAAAGTGTCTACTATAGTTGTTGAAGATTTCGAGATATTTAAGATGCCCAATGAATTGGTATATTAATTTATTCTGTTTTTATGTAGTGGTGTGCTGTCTAGAAATGTTTAAAAAGAATAATAATTGGTTCTGCCGATTATATAACAGACGATTACAGTTTTTTATGATTTTGAGAATTGGCCATATCTATTTTTTAGACTGTGACCGTAACCAGGCTACTAATTTACTAAACTGGTTTTTATAAAAATGTTATCCAAAAAAAATCTACAATTCATTTAATTTAATGTGATTTGTCACAGCCCGTGAGTAATGAGTGAATAATGAATACTACACTGACAAAAATGCATTTACCAATGTCGTGGGTTACAAAATTGGAGCTACCTCAACCCACCTCTCTATGTTGTTCTAACTGAGCCTACGAATTATCCGAAATTATTTAAAAACGCTACAGTAATTCAGGTTCTTTTGGTTCGCCTCAACCCAGAAAGAGATTTTTATCAACATTTTAAACCTATTTGGGATCACCACAATTCCTCATCTTGTACCTATTTTATGAGTTACCTGAACTCAGTTTCTTGGTTGGGATAACTTTCTAATTGATTATAAAGTGTCGTTTTAACCCGAACGTGCATTATTTTAACTCATTACCATGTGTAAATTATTTTGAGTTGGAATAATACAGGAAACGTGCTCCAATACCACATAACGAGGGTAAATCACAAGATCTCAAGGTCACGGAAAGTTCCGAATTCGTATATTCAAATATTATTTTTTTAAATTAACGTTAGTAACAAAAAACAAACAAAAAAATAGTCTAAAGAAATTGCTCGATATGACCTCCATTTTTTTGAATACACATGCGAGCTCTCTTTATTAAAGAAAATCTTAACCTTTGAATATGTATATGTGGTTTTAACCTGAACTGCTGTCCAGCTTGAAGTATTCTTTCTATTAAATGATTCTCGCTCAAAATCGGAACCATATACACAAAATCTTTCATACACCCCCAGACTGAATAGTCCGAAGGAGTAAAGTCTGGGGAACGGGGTGGCCATTTAACCGGCCGTATCCATGGTAATGCTACAACGACTAACTTGATTTAGCATTTGAAAATTATTGGATTACCGTCAGCCGCGCTGGCATCTGGTAAGGATCCATGCTTTTCAAATTATCTCCAAAACACATGATTTGATCGAAATTTTATAAGGGAGAAAAAATAATCAAAAATAAATGATTACCTAAAAAAATATAGTTTAGAAGTCACTGGCGAACACACTAACAAATAGGGGTGGTCAGCGGGAACTGGACCCCCCCCCCCCCCTATTTTGAGTATTTGACAAACATTTCTTGTTTCGTTCCTCTCAAAAGATGTAACATTTTGTGCTGACGTAATGTACCAAATTTTAAATTAATATCTCATTAAATAGTCGAATTATTCAAAAAAAATCAGTTTTTAATTTCAAACTTTAACACCCTGTATATCGCACATGAGGGTCAAAAATGAAAAATGGCATTATAAAAGTAATATTATTTTTGCTCAAGGAATATATGGTTAACGGATTGACCTCCTTTTTCCGGACACCCTGTATATAATCCTAGGATGCCAAACTTCCTCGTCTCTATTTGTAAATCATATATTTGGATACTTGGTATCGCTGCATTAAAATAAATAATCTCAATCCCCGAAATTAATAGCCCACTCTGATCTTTCATTCCGAATGACATAAAAATGGTATTAATCGCGCCACACGAACAAATGACTAACGACGGCCATCTCCGATCCGTATGCACCGCAGCGGGCGCAAAACAATGGAACGTGGGCGATTGAACGATCGTATCTTGTTTTGATATCAATGGATACTCTTGTAGAGGAGATTCTATTAGAAACGACATCCACTGTATCAGGTATCTGGTAGAGGAAGCGTACCCTTAAATAAAGCCATTTACGTCATCAAACGATTGATAGCACAAAGATCTACGATTGGTCAGAAGTAGACATGCTTTCTAGACAGCAGACAGTGTCCATGAGCGTATCGGAATTCTAATTCCACCCAGGTATCTTCGTGCGTGCTCTATAATAGTGTTTAAACTTGAATTGTCGACTTTTTGTTATATGACTTACTATCTTTATGTTAACGCATAGAAATACCTCTCCAAGTATATTGATGCATTTTTCAAACACCCTGTATATTCGGCCAATTATTGTGTCTGCTTTATTGACGAATTTGGCCAATCGACGTAGTCGTCAATCGGAAAAACATCCGAAGGAATTTACTATACATTCTCCTACTTGATGTTGGTGGACCACCCGCGAACTCGCGGCCCACTGAGATGCTCTACCGGCCATCAATTAGGAGCCGATGCTCGTTTCTCACTTGTCACGCGTCACTTGTCGATCGTCGATTGTCTGATAACGGCAAGAAGATCCGACGCAACGTGTATCGGAAGGAGATGGATAGATGTTGTACGGAATGCTGATGTGAGTAGCACGTGGCCCGTGTAAGAGGTAGCACCGACCCGGGAGGATGATTGGAAGTCCTCCTTTGTGGAATTAATTTTTTTTGTCAGGTATACAGGGTGTTACAAAGTCGGCCTCCATCATTGGGACTTCGGAAACGGTTAAAGATACGGAGTCGGTTAAATTGGGGTAAAGTTGCGCAATTATGGGCCCAAAAATAAATACAGGGTGTTATGGAAATGACGTATTATATTTAAATGGGTGACTCCTTGGGTGTCCTAGAGAAGCGCTACATATTTTATTTTTTTCAAATCGACCGTTTTAAAAGTGGGGTAAAAAACACTCTTACTCGCAGGTCAGTCCGCGCTACTGTACAACATTTCACCCAGAGCCAATGGCAATGTTGCCAAACTTAATGTAAAACTGAAATTCCATATAAAATTATAAAAAAAAAATTTCTATCGACTTGTATTTATCCTTATACCTAAAGAGCGAGGAAATTCAGGCACAAACACAATAAAAAATTTTTTCTTTTTCATGGGAACACTGCTGGAAACACTTTATCTACACACAGTAATAGTGAAACAGAACCGATAGTTAGCTTTTGAAAATACAATAATACAGATTATACTACAGATTATAAGATTTTATTACACGCGACGAAATTTGACGTCCGGAAAAAAAACAATATTCAAAGATTATTTATGGACGGGCAAGATACACGCGTACAGAGCGGATTGCTGAGAGTGTGTTGGTGATCGACGAGACACAAGGTATCCGGCCGCTGGTTGGTCTTCAACTAACAGACGCAAGCGTGCGGCGCTATATGAAACTACTTCGCTCAGCCGATGTAAGGCGTCAAGAGGTCATTGGCATTTCACCTAGTGACGTACGTGGCTATTACTATTCCATATGTTTTTCGGGTTGTTTAAAACATAGTCCGTCGTAAATGTTCTTCAATTAATTGTACAAATAGGTATTACAGAATGGAAAAGTGGTTAAATTATTTTATTTTGTCTAAAGAGTTTAAGGTCTACATATGACAACACCGGCTAGAATTCCTTGATTGCTTACGTGTATCGCAGTGCCGCCACACAGGTGTTTTCTGGTTTGACGTCAGGTCACTTTTACAGCTGAATGAATTGAAAGCGCCATTTATGGCTATTTTTCTTGATTGCAAGATTGCAAGAAGATTGAAGATTGCATTATCAGATCTTTAATGGGACGTCTCGTCTTTAGGTCACCATCATCAACTTAATTTTTTTAAATACGGGCCTGGATCTTTTTGTTTAAATTATGAGAGAGGACCGAAATCTTTCCTAATAAAGTCGAGTAAAATAAATGATCTGTTTTCTAGCTAAGCAAAATGAGTCACTCAAATTTTTAATATTTTGTAATAATTGGCAACAATGAATCATGTACCCATCGTGCCGATAAAAACTAGGACAGCAAAATTTCTTATTTTCTCCTTGACTATTAGGAATTATTTACTGTCGAGTCTGCTAACAGTAAAATGTCATACACAAATTTTACATATCAACATAGATTGTCACTTTATCATTAACTTGTCAAGCACATTTTTTTTTAATATGTCACAATTAACCCCCCAGCAAAAGACTATTATCTACAGTCGGTTGCGAGATGGTGCTTTTATTAGGAATATTGCAGGCGAACTGGGAGTAAACAGAAATACCGTGTTGTTGGCAAAACAAATAATAGCAAGGCATCGAACTATTATTAGGAGCAGTTTCAGGTTCCCCTAGAACGTTTGCTAAAAGAAAATAGAAGAATACTAATTATCAAGAAGTAATAAACAGGAATGTTCTATATGACCAACTACATATTAAAAAAAATTTGTGGCTACGACAAAGTTTGTGTTTGTATATTTTTTACTTCCTCTTATTATTCAGTTTTATTTTCATTTTTTGGCGACATTAAATATACCTACTTTAAAAAAAGCATTTGACTTTTTCTTAATCAAAATGCGCAATAGATTAGTTTCTACAAACTTCAGCTAAACTTTATAAAACAAATAACATATTTGATGCCACCTCGTATCGCAAAATACAAACCTTAAATTATGTAACCTAGGTTACTTTCCAGAAGTTAGGTGTTTTTACCTTTACAGCTGTCGAGCACCTTTATAGTCTATGAGATATGTATTTCCGTTCCCAGTTTTGAGATTTCGCTGTCCTAGTATTTTATCGACACGATGGTACTACTGTCAATCTGATCAAACCCGAAATAGCCGAGTTCTATTGAAAATTTAAACAAAGCGTCACTTAACGAATCAACATTAAACGAGACAACAGAAATACGCGCAATGTAACCCATTGGTTTGCATTCCCATCGCAACCAGCGAGCGTGACCTAATTTATAGTTTTAATGTTTCATTTATTTTCTGTAGTATTTTTTGTGGGGGGTTGCGCAAACCAGTGGCCGCCATCTGCACCCAGAGAATAGAGCTATTTTGCGATAACGAAATACGATAAAATTAAATCAACAAAACGACGTTTAAGCCAAGCCAGGTATCTTTCGAAGTTAGGTATAAGTAATCAAAGACAAACAACCAATTTCTCGGCGATGTTTACCGAATGGGAGCATTCTGATAATTCAGCTCCGGGAATTTGCATACGTTGGGTGCGCTCTCAAACAGAATCGGGAATGTTCCTTAAGAACGTTCCGAATACTCTCGAATGCGGAATTGCTGTTTTAGCCGCCCCCGTTCAATTACAATTGTATCAAAACGTTTGCAGGAGTTGGATAAACAAACCTATCTATCGGAGAAGGGTGGGTGCACCACTTCAGGTAAATCGCAAATGTCTTATCCCTTTCTTGGGGAAACAATCGGCAAATTGTGTTAGTTTCGGAGATAGTTTATTTAATTGATTACTTTAGGAAGATGGTGCCATCTTGTATAGTATTTCCAAACCGAATTGAAGTACGTAACGAAACGGGGTCCATATAATGCCTCTTCCTGTGATACCTTATATACTATACTCTAATCAGTGCCTGATAGCACTGGCCTCGAGCATCAATAAGTAATAAATTCACAATGCTGGACGTATTCCTAATTATATCCCTAAATACATTTTCACTCGATTAACAAATTGACATAATTTTCTAAGATCTCTAATGTCCTCTGGTATTTTATTATAAGCGTTAGCCGCTCTTACTATTGGGTTACTCAATTCTACATACATATTTTATTTTGAGATCTAGTTTCGTGACTGTGTATGTTATTGGATAATAAGATCTTTATATTACATCTTTGTTTATTTTTTAAAACTGTATACAGTAATTTTACCTGTTCTAATTCTAGAAGCATCTACAATTTTGGTATTTTCAATTCTCTATAGAAAGTTTCTGAACTTATCAACCAATCATAATTAAAGAGAATTTTTAATACTTTATTTTGGAGTACTTGGACTGCGTTAAAATTACTTTTCCCACATGTTCCCCATATTGGCATTAGATATCTAAAGTGTGACAGGAAGAAGGCATTGTACACATTCAATTTAGTTTTATTGGTAAGATAGTTTCGACATCTGTATATTATTTATAGGTATCATAGATAGTATTTTGTTTGAGAGATGCCTAATGTGTTGGGACCAGATCATTGTCAATCACCAAACCCAGATAGTTTAGATTTTGAACTTCTTCTAAAATTAAGTAATTTATTTTAATATTTAAATGGTCTATTTGCTTATTTTTTTGTTTAAGTATCATATATCTCGTTTGGTCTACATTTATTTTTAGTTTATTATAATATAGCCAACTAAGATATAAATTTAGATCATCATTTACCACATTATTTAATGCCTTCTCCTCCTCACCGGTATACACTAATACTGTATCATCCGCAAATTTAAAATGTCTATAGCTTTGAGATTTGCATACCTTAAATTTAGAACATGTGAATACAACAGAGGTCCCAATACAGAACCCTGCGGCACTCCATACTCACTGCTAAGCACTTCACTATTCACTCCATTAAGCGTAACATACTGCTCCTATCCACCAAATAAGTTCTTATAATATTCTGTATAATCCCCCTAAAACCCATCTCATACAGTTTTTTCAACAATATATCTATGCTGACAACATCAAATGCTTTTCTTAGGTCTACAAATACTGCTACCACTATATGTTTATTATCAAGTGCCCGAGATACGTAGTCTACAAAGTCTACCGTTGCGCTAAGCGTGCTACTGTTTTTAACGAAACCATACTGATACTGATCAATCGAGATATATTTATGAACAAACGATGACATTCTATTTTTTATTATCTTTTCGACTATTTTTGAAAAGACCCTTATAACCGATATTAGTCTATAGTAATTCATGCAACCCCTGTCCCCTGCTTTGAATATTGGAGTTATTTTACTTATTTTTAGCTCACTTGGAAAGACCCCATCTATTAAAACTTTATTTACTAGGTTAGTAAGGATCGGTGTAAGGTATTTTTTTTTAGGTTAATTTAAATTGACTCCCAGACACTGTAAACATCAGCACGATGGAGCGCCTCCACATTTCGATTAACAGGTCACGCAAAATTTGGACGAAACATGTCCAGGCCATTGCATTGGTGGCGGAGGTCCTATTAGTGGGCGTCCAAGATATCCTATATCGGCTGAGCGAAGTAGTTTCATATAGCGCCGCATGATTGCGTCTGTTAGTTGAAGACCAACCAGCGGCCGGATACGTTGTGTCTCGTCGATCACCAACACACTCTCAGCGATCCGCTCTGTTTTTCGGTTTACGCGTGTATCTTGCCCGTCCATAAATAATCTTTGAATATTGGTTTTATTGACGCGTCTCTTCTGGACGTCAAATTTCGTCGCGTGTAATAAAATCTAATAATCTGTATTATTGTATTTTCAAAAGCTAACTATCCGTTCTATTTCATTATTACTGTGTGTACATAAAGTGTTTCCAGAAGTGTTCCCATGAAAAAGAAAAAAAATTTGATTGTGTTCGTGCCTGGATTTCCTCGCTCTTTAGGTATAAGGATAAATACAAGTAGGTAGAAAACTAGGGGGGCATAGCCCCCCTAGGCGCTCCGCGCGGGGCTCCGCGGACCCTCTATATGCGACAGATTCGCCTATATGTGTTTTTTTATTACCTAGATTTGTCAACCGATTTGGGTGGATACACCGAGAAGCTTGAATGCAGGTTGATGCTTTAATTGGTTGGCCACACTCCTGCGGACTGTGATGGGGGTACATAGCACCCAAATTCGTTAATTATAACATATGTGACCGTTTCACATTTTAAAGTACCAGTTATAACCGATTCCGAACAATCCGTTTACTATTTCACGTATCGAATAGAAAAAAATATGTAAAAAATTATAGCTGTCAAAAAATAAACAACATTTTCGGATTCCCTGCATTCGAATTACATAAAAACGATACCAAACTTGCGAAATTCCGTTGACCTTGTACCTATTACTGACTTAAAAAAAGTCAATTTGACAGCTGTCAAAAAATAGATAAAAATTTCGGATTCCTCATACTCAAATTATATAGAAACGATACCAAACTTGTTAAAACATGTCAACAAAAAAATGTTAAAAATGACAGCTGTCAAAAAATAAATACATTTTTTGGATAACTTATACTCAAATTATATAGAATCGATACAAAATTTTTGAAATTTTGTTAATCTTGCACTTATTTTTTACTAAAGAATCATCAATTTGACAGCTGTCAAAAAATAAATTTAATTTTCGGACTCCCTGCATTTGAATTACATAGAGACGATACTAAACTTGCGTTATTTTGTTCACCTTGCACATATTACTAACCTAAGAAACGTCAATTTGACAGCTGTCAAAAAATATATAAAATTTTCGAATTCCTCATACTCAAATTATATAGAGGCGATACCAAACTCGTGAATTTTTGTTAACATTGCAACTATTAGCAACGTAATATACGTCAATTTGACAGCTGTCAAAAAATTTAAAACATTTTCGGATTGCCTGCATTCGAGTTATACGAAATCGACACCAACTTTGCGAAATTCTGTTACGATTACGCCTATGATCGACAGTTAACCGAAATCAAAGAATTGTTAAAAATGACAGCTGTCAAAATATGAATTAAATTTTCGGATTCCTTGCCCTCGAATTATACGAAAACGACACCAACTTTGTGAAATTCTATTAATCTTGCACTTTATACTAACCAAGGAAACGTCAATTTGACAGGTGTCAAAAAATTTAAAATATTTTTTAAATCCTTTTAGCAATATTAACATAACTTACTAGTTGAATTTTCTTCAAATTGCCAATTTATCAAATTAAGCCTATTTTTCCAGACGGTGTGCATGATTTATTCAAATCTGATGAATTTAAACACTTGCCCTTGTCTAATTTTCACTAAATACTGTAAAAGCCACGCCATTCATGCATTTCGAGCGAAAGTTGGAAATTTTGCTGCCACCGTTACGAATTTTCTTAATTTTCTCCAAGTTCGAACATCTTTATGATAACTTTATATATATCAAAATGTTCGGAAAAGATGAGGGAATCAGATAAACCTAGAAAGAAATCTCCAACAGGAAAGTTATAGAAGATATAGCAGAATAAACTTGACTTTTAATAAAAAAAATTTCGAAAAAATTTATAAAATATTTTTTTTATCCGCCAAAGGATATTTTGGGGTCACGCAGTCGATGTGGAACGTAAAGGTAATTTATTCCTTTAAACGATAGGCTAAAGAACGATTGAAAAAGTTACATACACTAGCGTACAGATGGGTTTTAGTAAGAGGATGTCATAATTAGTGATTATTGCTTAATCGATTGTAGTTATTTTTGTATAAGAAATTAAGAAACTAAATTATGGTTTATAATCGTGCTCTGATGTGCTCTTTCTGATGACATATATAACATTTCGATGAAATATTATTTTACCCCTTAAAAAGGAAAAAGAAATTTTTACGAAATCATCAAGTTCAGTCTCTCGCAAATTCCTCCATTTTATAGGTCTTTTAGCATGATATGATGTATTGTGAAATATTAGTATTTGAGATGACCTATCCACCGGTTCGAACCCGGTGCCAATCTATAAGACAGAAATCGAATAATTCATTATCGAAAATGACCCTGCATTTTCATGTTTTCCAACTTTAAAAAAATCAAAAAATTGACTTCCCGACATTTTATTAAAAAAATCTCGCGACGAGTTTTTCTAAATAAGTTTCTTGATAACATACTAAAATATAAACTGAATCGTTTAAGTTTTACGAGACCGGCAAGTCGTAGAAAGAAATATTTAATTTTTTGCACATTTTCTGACTATTTCGTTTAATAACTTATTAACGGGACACCCTGTATAATGTCGTACATCGGCTAAGTATACGCCATATATACCAAAGTATACCCCAAAAGTTTCATTGCTCCAACGTGAGCCGTTTAGAAGAAATCGAATAACTGGTTTCAAGATGCACCCTGTTTCGGCGCTCCCATAAGCCCAATGTAAATAGGTCGTTGCAGACCATTTTGGAAATCGGGAAAATGGTAGGAAATTTTCGATTTTGGGCAACGATAGGGGTCATTATCGAAAGTCGAAATCCCATAGAATCTTTTCCATACCATTTCCATACTCAAATCGGTCAATTAACTTCAGGATCTCGCTAAGAAAATGGCTATTTTGGCCCATTTCGGCCGAATTTTGACAGTCAACAAATTGGGTTAATTTTATTCCAAGGCATGCTGATTAAAATCGACGAAGTGTGCAGATTTGCAAAAATTGGCCGTCCCAGCTCGGAAAAACGTCGTTTTTCTCCCGATTGAAAGGAAATTTCAAAAATTTTGAAAGATAATAATGTTGAGAGAAAAGATGGACGGAAAGAATACGCCTATAAAGAACTCTCCGAGATGATATTTGTAGGAGTTATTCGTGACTAAACAGAACTTTTAGTAAAAAATGGTTGAAAATGGTTATATTTAATTTTTTTTAACCCTTTAGATCGTAATTCGAAACGCGCTCTTGGTATGAATCTTAAAGTACCATCATTCCGCGTGACGAAAAAGTAATAAAATATTGAAAATGTTAAATAGGAAAGCGTATAGACGAAATTAAGTGTAGCGGTGACAAATTTTTACTTTTCCAAAAAACTAAAATTCAGTCGTTAATAGTAATTTCGGTATTTAAATCGAAGAAACGAAAATATACGTTTCTAATGTGGTCTACCTAGATCTTTCCGGTAACGTAAACTAAAATTCGATCAAAAGGCGTTTTTACCTCGAAAAAAATTAAAATCCGTCCATTTTTACCCCGAAATATCAACTTGTTCAGTATTTTCAAATTTTTCCCATTTTCTAATAACTTTAGGTATAGATAGATGTATTGATGGCACCTAGTTTTTGAGATGGGAACGCTAAAATTTTAAACGGCGTGACCATCGGACTCACCCAGTTCGAGCTATTAGGTACCAAAAATGACCCTTTTTTGTCAAATTTCGACTTTCAAACATTTTTTTAAATTACTTCTAATCATCGTACGTTACCCAGTTTCAATAGCGTTCTGTAGCGACCGGTCTACGCCACACTCCGAAAATTTAAATCGAAAAAATTGAGTTTTGCGACTTGAAATGTGTTTCAACGGGAATCGCCGAAAAGTCGACTTTGACGCTTAATAACTTCGAAACGGTTCATCCTGTATATTTAAAATTTTGAGACAACACGCGTGCACTATCCAAAATTAAAACCAAAAAGTTTCATCGTTTCAACTCTGATAGTTTCTGCGCAAAAAAATCACAACCTCAAAAATGTCAAAAGATACGACGACGACAACGGACGAACTCAAGGTCACCCACTGGCCGTAATACATAGCGTCCGAAGGGCGCTATGTAATAATTTATTTTTATAATTTTACATGGAATTTCAGTTTTACATTAAGTTTGGCAACATTGCCATTGGCTCTGGGTGAAATGTTGTACAGTAGCGCGGACTGACCTGTGAGTAAGAGTGTTTGTTACCCCACTTTTAAAACGGTCGATTTAAAAAAATAAAATATGTAGCGCTTCTCTAGGACACCTAAGGAGTCACCCATTTAAATGTAATACGTCATTTCCATAACACCCTGTATATATTACGTAACAGTCATTACGTAACAGTAGACAGTTCGTAAGTAGATGCTTACTAATATAGGAGTAGAAAAAAAATTAAACAGGTTTATGTTCAAAACAAAATAATAAAGAAAAAAACTTTTGCTGTAAAATTTAACGCACTTGTCAAAAAAACCCATCGATAATATAAGTTTTTCTATATTGTTTTCACCCCGTGTATAATATAATTATGGCCTCGTGGGCTTTGATTTTACTAACTATTTTTAATCTTAATTACTTTTTCTTGTATCACGTGACCTAAAATACCTCAAATCGAAAAAGTTTCTTTGTTATATTTCCATCTAAAAGTCCGATTAGCCGGCCCTCAAACACAGAAAAATAGTGTTAAAAATAGTAAACGGAGATTTGATTAATCGCTACACCGAAAAACCTTCGTATTTCTTCGATTGTGCATGACTGAAATTATTAAATCTAAATAGGTCTTTTCACGGAATCAAAAGCCGCCATTTAATGGTTCGGAATTAAAATTTGGTTTCTGCAAACGAGGATATAGAGCTGGAAGGGAAAGAGAATGGAAATTCGTGACGTAAAATAAGATAACTTGCAGCAAATCATTGCATGGGACTATGACAAATTCACCCAAATTTTTTATTTTTTGAGTAGTACATACTTTCGAAAAAATAGACTTCCAAAAATGGAAGTAGTTAGAATTGGAAAGGGAATCACCCAGAGTGACTACCTACGGACCACTAATTGGTCTACTAAACTGGAATCAACAAAATAATGTTTTTTAAAATTGTTTATTTGAGGAGCTCGCGTGCAAAACCGGATATTTTTTATACAAAATCACTTTTCCGAGGTTTTCGAATCAATTTCGTGGGATCTATCGACTGATCTATTTATTTACGACCAAAACCTAATATAACTTCAGAAGTGAGATCTGTAAAATCGCTTGGTTTGGATTGGATTGGCAGATGTATAATAAAACAACTTCTAAAGGTATTTAAAAAGGTTAAAGCAATTTCCAATTGCAAAAGAATTGAATTGCAAAAATGTATAAACAAAAAAAATGAAGTTACTGTTAAAATAAGAACTCTGCAATACTATCGATTTATTTCACATAATACTTGGCAATCTCTGTTAAAAAAGGAACATCTGACAACATTCGGCTAGATATGGCACAACTTGGTAACTCTACCCCAGACAAACAGAAAAAAGTTTACGCCACTTGATGAAGGAGCATTATGGGGAAGAATGGGAAAGTAGGGAGGATCTTCTATGGTATAGGAACCTACTGCAGGTCAACAGTGAGGAAAAAAATGAAGATGTAGAAGGAAATAATAACCAGGACGCTGAAGACGGGGCCTGTGATTGCTTAGAAGAAGAAACTGCCGTACACATTTAAAAATATATTTTGTTTATTAAGTAAAAATAAATAAAACGCCTATTTATTTTTTAAAATGATTCTTATTTGGGAGCAAAAATGGATATATCCATTTTTTTTCGTAATTACCCAGAGAATTTCACTTCTTATGAAAAAATATATATTACTCTGAATAGCAAAAAAAATAAAATAGTAACTCTTTTTCAAAAAAATTTAATATTTTCAAATTTTTATATTGGTACATTTTTAACGTTTCCTGAACATTTTACAAAACTGGATATACCCGGTTTTGCACGCGAGCTCCTCAGTTATACAGGGTGTCCCATAACTTATAGGTCATAGAGCAACTGGAGATACTAAACATCAAACTAGATCGATTAAGTCATATAAGTTCGAAATGTTTCGTTCTAGAAATACAGGGTGTTGAAAGGGAAAGTTTATTTTCGAAAATAAGCCATAATTTGAAAACAGTTCATTGTATCAATTTGAAAGTTGGCGGTATGATGTTTTTATGAGTAAGAAATAAGAATTTGTAGAAATGTTTAAGTTTCACATCAGAGAGCGCTAGCTACATACACTGGGTTTAATAAATCTATGTTTCTTTCTTACCTGTTATTAAGTGTTTTTAAGGTAATTATTCTAAAACGAGGTGTCATAAACCACGAAAGTGCCCGAAATAAAGATCCAAAACTAAAACCTCGTTGCCTATTTCCTCCGCATCGGTAAAATGGGTATTCTCTCCTCCCCCCTCGCTTTTAAGGGCAATTATCGCATATTTATAGCACAATTAATGATTTTTCTTAATTAGTAACGTGCGTGTCTCGGAGCCTTGGAAATATTTCTTCCATAAATGGTGGAAATCGTTCCTTTATGCCGCTTTTCTTTGATTGTTCCAGGGGATACATGCGAAAAAGCGATTCGTCAAAGGGACCTTTTGACGTGCTTCGATAGATGGATGTGAGGTATATTTACTTTGCTGCTTGTATAAAATAACCCTTCCAGTTCTCGAGAATATATTTCGTTCTGGGTGCGGAAAGCAATACTTTTCCGCACTTGTGCGGCAAACTAACTTTACACGATTTTACAAAATAGTATATTAAGATACAAGTTTCATAAGACAGTATCTTAGAGCACGGGTTTGTCTTATGAACCGTGTATTTTATAATACTTTTTCTATTTGGGTCTTTAAAGTCGGAAAAACTTTCAAAAATATAGTAGATTTTTTCATTTCAATTAATATTCTCTTTTTGGGTTGGCAATACTTTTACAATTTAATAAAATGTTACAAGTATCAAATATGCCATGATGGAAACAATTGAACACAACAAAGCTTCTTCCCATCCGTCATAATTAAAATAAATATATTAAAGTTAATAAAAATGAGTCAGGAAAAAAGTTGTACTCCGCCAGAAATACGAGAAATTTCGGAAAATAATCCAGAAAAACTTTTAAAAAGAATATGCAAAACTTTGAGTCATGGCGCGAGCAGAACAAAGTTCAAAATATGAAACAAAATAATAAATAATACTATTGAACAAAATATTGTGTCGACACAGAATCTGACAGTAATAACAATTAATGCACAGGAAATGTAAACAGTAACTATAAAGGGTGTCCGCTAAGTAATGCGACATGGAAAAACTCCTTACGTAAAAATATTAGGATTTAATTATACTTGCCTATATCCGAAAGTTGATATTAACAGGGTGTTAAAGTTAAAACTTTTCAACAAGCAAATAACAACATAGAGGTTTCATAGCAACTGCATCTCTAAATTTCATTTGTTTTCTCATAGGTTACTTTAAAAAAAAATTTGTTTGCAAATTAATTATAGGCACTAAACAATATAAATGCATATATCTCCGAAACGGTAACTCTGGGCGACCTGAAACTAGTGTACCTTTTTTACGTAATAAATATGAGAAAAGTATTATTTTCATTAAAAACTTAAATACACGGAGGCACAAAAAAGTTATGACCTAATATATGTGCAAAAAATGCCGCAGGCAGCGCCCCTTACATTGTACATTAAAATTTCACCAAAAAATCAGTTCCTCATCCTAAAAAACCCATAATTACCAAATTTTGTAAAAAACCGTCGGTTTCTGTCAAAGTTATTAGAGAAAAACAAAAATAAAGTTTTAACTTTAATACCCTGTATCTCAGTTAATATCAACTTTCGGATATAGGTAAGTATAATTTAAATCCTAATATTTTTACGTAACGAGTCTATGGTTTTTCCATGTCTCATTACTTAGCGGACACCCTGTATATAAAGTAATATGTATAATACTATATTGAATTAAAAATAAAAATAGTACTTTATTGAATAAAACTTTAGAAATAGAGCATAAATTGGAAGATATTTCTATTATTTTTAGGTTATGTTGTTTTATAGTTGTGACTAGAAATTAGTTGACGGACATCGTCTGCATGTTATATATTTCCGAGTATAGGTATTTCAGATAAATATCTAGTAAAAATGATCTATTTGCAAGGTTAAAGGTTAGTATTGTAAAGTTTTCTATGAAAAATTTCTGTCGAATCCATAATGCCTAGCAAACTAATTTCAACGAAATCGAACTAAGCCTAAAATTCGAACCCTACTTGCTGCCAACATAAAAAAATAAAATTTCAGTTTCATAAAGTGGCAGGTTATTAAATTTTTTTGCATTTCATAATGTAGCCATAATGAAACCCAAATAGAAAAAATATATTTCTCCAGTCAAATATTGCTGCTGTTAACAAAATTGCCTGCCTTAATTGAATTAAGAGAAACATAACTTAATCCAGTTTCTGGCAAATTAGTCTTAAAATATTGCACTATTCAAATAGACGTGTTAAAAAATTTAACTCCCTAAACCCTCCAACGATTTCCACATGGATGTTCCAATCTAAAATGACAAAGCGTTTTTCGCAAGTCACATATACGCGATTTTTCCGGCGGGCGCGACGCGACGTGTCTCAATTTGCGGGGCAATAAAGACATTACTGCACGCGGCCGCCGTATGGCATACACATCGCCAGGCTCACGATTTACCTAACGGATCAGCTGCATCTCTGAACAGTTGTTCGGTTGATGATATATCGTTTAATCATTTTTCCAACCATTTTTACGACATCTTAGTATTTGAAATCTAGTCTGGCCATTTATACCTCTGCTTTTATTTTCACCATCTGTTAGGCTAACTCTAAGTGCCTGTTCTCATCAAAGCAATTGGCAACCGCAACGCGACACAGCACTAATGTTTAAATACGCGTGTTCCCGCTGACTTAAGGCAACTCAACTGCAACGCAACTAGTTGCTTATGGGTTGCGCGGCATACCGCGTCGCCGTCGTCAGTTGCTTCCGATTGAAGTGTCATGGCGGACGAGACAGCAAAAAAGCTCATTCGGTAAAACCCCATGGAATTTAACCGGATCATTATTTAATTCCTGTGCCACTATATACGAACTATGTCTTAAATTTATGGTATAAAAGAAAAGAGATGCGCCGATGAACTAACACCAGTGTTTTGTAGCCTTTTTAACTTATCCTACAAACAAGGAATATTTCCATCGTGCTGGAAGACGGCGCGAGTCCAGCCTATACCAAAGAAAGGTAAGAGAACCCAGCCTAGCAACTATCGACCAGTCGCATTGCTTTCAGTTATATCAAAAGTAATGGAGAAAGCTATTAACCAACATCTTCTAAAGTAGCTGGAAGGCTTCAACATTATCAGCGATCATCAATATGGTTTTCGAAAGTCCAGATCAACTGGAGATCTTCTAGCCTATGTCACCCATCTTTGGAACAACGCAATCGAACATCATGGGGAGTCTCGGGCTGTTGCACTGGATATTTCTAAAGCCTTTGATCGTGTTTGGCATGAGGGACTTCTAAGTAAACTGCGATCCTATGGTATGCCTAGTCGATTCTGTGCATGGTTGTCTAGCTTTCTTAAGGACCGCTCTCTGCAAGTGGCGATTGACGGATTTCTCTCAGACACCTTCACCATCAATGCCGGTGTTCCTCAAGGGTCCATATTGTCTCCCACTCTCTTCTTACTCTACATTAACGACCTTCTAGTGAAATCGAAAAATCCGATATTTAGTTTAGCTGATGATAGCACACTTACAGTGCCTTGGCTTTGACACTTATCTCATCTTTCTCTTTGAATGTAATCAAGTCGAATTCAACGCTATAAAAACCCAGGCAGCAGTTTTAACATTACATGTTAACATTACAGAACCGGATATAGTCACGGACGGACACGCAATCCCACTGGCTTCGTCTATTAATTTGCTGGGCGTCTATCTGGGAGGAAATATGTCTTGGTATAACCACGTTGTGGCAATCGCCAAGATAGCTTCTCAGAAACTTGTTGGACTCTTCCGAACCAGAAAGTTGTACATACCTCAACAACTTTTGACACTATACAAAGCCCAGATTCGACCATCACTGAAGTACTGCACCCAAACATACTCTTCGGCTACTGGATTCCATCGAAAGGAGGGCCATTCGTCTGATTGGAGACCACGAGCTGACGAAGAGCCTCGACAGCCTAGAACATCGAAGACGGGTTGGGGATTTGACTCTCTTTTACAGATATTTTCCGTGAAAGTGCTCGGCTGACCTTGCCCTCTTAAGAGCGACTGGAGGACTTCATCATTATGGGACGACCTTCCCGAGGTCGTTTTTCCCAACGAATATAACCTCCAACGATTCAAAACCAACGTGAATCGCTTTTTGCGCACACGCACAACTCCTAGAGTGCCCTAAAGGATTTTTCCTATAGTGCCTGTGCTAGATCATAAGCAAAAAAAAACGTTATTTGGAATGGAACAAACCTGACCGAACAAAATATCCAATTTAATATCGAGTATGCCGAGGCGATGTGACGCAGTCATTAGAAGTAGAGGTGGGAACACGCGCTACGAATGTACTTTTTTTGCTATTTATTGTTAGTGGTTTCTTAGTTCAATGTTGTCAAAATGTTATTTTAATTTAAGAAAAAACATGTTCTGGTATAAAACTGTGTATTTTCTTTGATATTACAGATATCAGAGAAATTGAAGCAACAAAATGTTTAGAAAACATGAGGCTACAGTATGATTTCATCAAACACTCGTTGTTGCTGCTAATGCACCACCCTACAGGGTGTCTCAAATTTACCGTAAAAAAACTATTCTCACTTTTGCACCCTGTATAAGCCTAAAACTGAAATTTGAATAAAAATTCTATCACAGTGCAATTACCAAAGAAAAAAGCTACAGTTCAGAAGACAAATTTGCAAAATTAATGTATCGGTTCGCGAGAAAATCCAGTTTGAAATTGAGCATAATTCTTGGTTGTGCGTAACTTTTTGCTGCTAAGTGTATGTACTGGAAAAAAAGGTATAGAGTTTTCGACTTTTTGTTATATTGTACTTAGAATCTCCTCTCCGAGTATTCTGATGTATTATCCGAACATCCAGTCTATCTCTCCATCTTCTTACTTTGATCCGTTCATTTTTTTAAACCCTCCCCCCTCGACCACCCGACCGCAACTTCCCCAAAGCGCTCTCTTAAATCACCGACCTCCGACCCGAAACAATTGAAAACCGAACAACAGCAAAACAATAATCGACCCGCCTCGTAAATCTCGGCCGCCCCGGATTGTATTTTGTCGAGACCGTCACGGTCCGGTAGCGCCCGAACTTCCAAAAGGAGTTAAGTTCGAAAGTTTCCGTCACCGTGTGTAAACCGAACTGACCCTCAAGAAATTTGGTCTTTGGGGAGAAGAAAGGGCTCGATAAATCAGTTGTTTAAAATCAGAGTAGTTTAAATGTTCGCCACTCCTTAACTTTAGGCCCAGCTCCTTTAGAACAAATCCTTTGAGGCACTCTGCTGGCAGTGGTGCGTGTGCTAATAAAGCCACTCACGTTGGTCATGAAACGTTCAAGGTTACATTCGTTGGGCAACACGACCTTAGAAGGTCATTCCATAAGTATGACGTCTTACAGATGCAAGAATTCTTATGCAATGAAGTTCGAGGAGTACTAAGCTGAACCCCATGTGGAGGGCGACAGTGGTTCGTCGTGTATTTCCGCTCTAGGTGGAATTAAGACGCCAATGTCAGTCGAACATTTGCCATGGAAATATCTGCAAAAGAGGGTCAAATCACCAACTTATTCGATGTTCTAGACTGTCGGTCGGTTGGTCTTTGTTGAGGCGTGATACTTCATGCTGTCTGCGAAGATGTGCGTCGGCAGCCGATGTTTGCGCATTCAAAGAGAAAGATGAGATAAGTGTGCTATCGTCAGCAAAACTAAATATCGGATTTTTAGTTTTCACTAGAAGGTCGTTGATGTAGAGTAAGAAGAGAGTGGGAGACAATATGGACCCTTGAGGAACACCGGCATTGATGGTGAATTTGTCTGAGAGAAATCCGTCAATTGCAACTTGCAGAGATCGATCCTTAAGAAAGTTAGACAACCATGCACAGAATCGACTGGGCATACCACAGGATCGCAGTTTACTTAGAAGTCCCTCATGCCAAATACGATCAAAGGCTTTAGAAATATCCAGTGCAACATCCCGAGACTCCCCTGATGTTCGATTGCGTTGTTCCAAAGATGGGTGACATAGGCTAGAAGATCTCCAGTTGATCCACATATCCCATAAGTGCTCCATAGGATTCAAATCGGGACTGCGCGATGGCCAATTTAGAGTTCGAATATTTACTTCATGTAAATATTCATTGACGATGCGCGCAATATGAGGTCTTGCGTTATCGTGCATTAGTAACAAAGTATTCCCAATGTACGGAGCGAAAGGGACAACGTGCTCAGACAAAATGTCACCGATATGCCTCTCGCTATTTAAAGAACCCCCACGTGAAGGTACGATATCCATCCGTGCTGTTAAGGAAATTCCAGGTCAAAACATCACAGAGCCTCCATTAAATAAAGTTGTTTCACGTATGTTGCACTGTGCATAACATGTTCTGGTATAAAATTGTGTATTCTCTTTGATATTACAGATATCAGAGAAATTAAACAAACCCCAATGAGGCCGTTTTGTCACTAGTAAGGAAGATGAAAAATTTATCAAAATAATATTGTGTAATTGGTGTAAACCGAACAATTTGATTGGTCGAAGCAGTCAATTTGACAAGTGATGGAAATAATCAGAAAACCCATTATTAGGTTCACTATTACTGCTAAATTGCTGAATATTTATAAGTAATTATTATATTTGTATTAATCATCATAATTTCATGGATTAAATTCTGGATGAAACTTAAATATATTCAACCCCTCATTGAATTTCTCCGCATAAACATGGAACATGTTTTCAGATAGAAACCATGCTAATAATCTGTTTGCATTTAAGATTTACGTTATCGCCTGTGCATGCCACGCTGGCACCGGCCATTTTTACAAGATGGTCGCCTTAAACCGTTTGCTCTTCGGCGTTTTAATGCTTCTTAGGTTCAACGGCGAGTGTTCGCATTGGCTCACCCTAAGGAAGCATGGATATTGACCGTTAAAGTAATGTCAACTCTATTAAGTGCCATATTACTGTATGCCCAGCCGTTTCTGCATATCGGAAGGAATGCGAGCAAAAAATTAGGTTATGATGCCGTTAGTTGTGTTGAAAAGAATCATGTAATTTCCAATTAGAAACTTACCAGCAATATTTTAATATAATTTTATGCATAGTGTTCAAATTAAGTCTAGATACAATATTTAAATGAATAAAATAAATTCCTATTCATTGTCTTAATTAATCCTTTGCAAGAGACCGATCATGTGGTCCCAGCACCTTTTTAGAAGTAAGTCCAGTTAAATTATTGTGACTAAATTTTAATGAATTTTCGATCCAATATTATCTTTCCCTTTGAGGCGTTTTATTTAAATTGGGATTTCTTTGTTTCAGGTTTTTTTTTAATTTTTCCGTTTTTGGCGTTCTCTTTTGATTAACTCCGCTTAATCAGCAAACTCAAGATTATTTTCTAGTTTCTTATAAGAGAGATGTTGTGTCAGTAACTAAGGATCTACATTATCTACAAGAATGACCCCTAAGGTCCACCGTTCATAAGTTAAAATAATCAGTACCTGCTGAGCCAAATGTAATCATCAGTACCTGCTGATTCAAGTGGTGGGCAGCCAGCAATGTCCCTTCATCCTTAACCAGAGACTAATCTGTGAAGATGCCTCTCGGAGGAGTCAGGATATATTATCAGCACTGAGCAGATTTGCACTGTCTGTGTCAGGTATTTCGTTAAAAGACTTTTCATT
Organism: Barypeithes pellucidus; assembly: GCA_963991005.1. Taxonomy (NCBI): domain Eukaryota; kingdom Metazoa; phylum Arthropoda; class Insecta; order Coleoptera; family Curculionidae; genus Barypeithes; species Barypeithes pellucidus. Next base: position 53,648,622 of record OZ022563.1, on the reverse strand, counting down.
TAAATCGATAACCTTTTTACTCTTAACTTTTAAATCATAATATTTTGTAAAGCAATCTCGACAGTACACATATAAAATTTCATTAATTTATGACAGGTCTTAGGTAAAAGGTTCATGAATCTTCGACTTCCCCTGCGTCATATTCTTTCAATTACTTTATAGAACCCTCACGTCTAGATGTGCTAATTAATAGATTAATTTAAATTAAACATTTCAACAATACAATACTTTTTACATTTCGATTAAATACTTTCACAGCTTCACTGATCATTATTTAATAAAATCCTTAGTTATTTGTTTTTAAATGTGTGTTTTATTGAATATTTTTCCAACCTGACCAACAAGAACATTTCCCGGTTTAGCCACATTAAACCTGGGTGGCGCCCATTATACAGAAGGGAAGTTTATATGTAAGTACTCCGACCTTTAGCCTCCGCTAGCTAAGAGCTGCCGTAAGCTTGTGGTGATTTTCAAAAAGAAATCAAACAAGTGCCCACAGCTGGTCTTACTAAAAGGCGAAACCATGCAAGATTTTTCATTATTCTTTCATTAGGCTCACAAGAACTAAACTAAACAACTTAAGCAATACAGTGAAACCTCTCTTAGGCGGACACCTACGGGACCGTCTAAATGTGTCCGCCTAATGGAGGTGTCCGCCAATCGGAAATTTGTTATTAGGTAATATGTAAATGCAAACTTATTACTAGCTACAAATAAACATCTAGAAAATGTAATTCCAAGGCTGATAACAATTCCATTGCTGTAGTCACCTCTATTCTTGGCATACTCTTGTAATTCCTTTATGGCTCGTTGATAATTGGTGACATTTGTTTGATTACTGCATTCAACTTTTTCAGCAGAGTCGTGGTTTCAATTTGGACTACATAATCGGTAGGAATGAGGTCAATATAATCTTCTAATAGCACATTGCTATCAATGTTAAGGAACTCGCCCAAATCATTGTTATCAAATTACAAACTTCCACAACAATATTCTCTTTCAGACTCAAACCCCGACATTTTTGTGCCATTGTTTACGATTTTAACCTTACAACTCACAAATAAACGGCGGACTGCTGTCGGGGAATCACACATACTTTCATTCGGCGAAGTCCTTTCGCGCTGCCACGCATGCCCGATTAGGTGCCGGTCTGTATTCAGAGAGTTTTTGCACCGTACTTATTCGTCTTCCAAATACTTTTAAAAAATGTTCTGTCCGTTTAAAGGGGGGTTCTCGCACTCTTTGTATGAAAACAGCCTGTCCGCGTCCGCCCAAAGGAAAGTCCGCCCAAGAGAGGTTGATTTTAATGGAATTTCATATACCTCGTTCCGGACTATGAAAAAATGTCCGCTTAATAGAGATGTCCGCTTATTAAAGGTGTTCGTTATGAGAGGTTTCACTGTAATAATTTGTGTTCTTATTATTTCTATTTTTCTTCTTGTATTTTTTAGGAGTTGAACAAAATAAGCGACAGAGAGAACCTAAAGAGACTAAAAGCAGTCTCTTATCTCTCGCTAAAAGATTTTTCTCGCAATTACACTACTTTCCATTCCAATTTTCGAATTTAAAAATTTAATTTTCAAAAATTTTACTGTTAAAATACAATGTTCAACTTGGCAATGCAAAAACTGTTTATTAAAATCCTTATCGAAGAGCTTCTTAGCATGCCACCCCTACGACGGCAACCCTTTATGTCAACGAAAGCTGTTAAATCGGGAGTAGTAAACGGGTTAAAAGTGTTTGGTTTAGAACTGCCGTTTTACGTGTCGAGTCAATATATTTTAATAACGCATACAGAGTGTTACAATTCATTTTGACAAAATACCGGCGAGGGCATTGTGCTATATGTCCTCTATACTACTTGCTATCAAAAATATAATTGCCCCAGTGCCATTCCTTCGTGCATAGTAGTTAATGCCACTACACTTTAGAATACCATCGATAGGAAAGGAAGAAAATTTAGTAGGAGTGAATGGGGCAAGTTGGTCAAAATATGTTCGTTCATCGCATTGCAGAAAGCGCCGATGTGTACATACTGCGTTAATACCTGACAATTTATGAATCAGGAATATACAGGGTGGTCCATCGAAAACGTACAGCAAGTCATTACAGGCTGGGAAAGAATTTTTCGACAAAATCCAAGAGCACGTCATGTGTGTTTGTCAGGGGGACAACTTTTGACGCAAAAGGCATAGCAAACTCTTCAACTCCGAATTATTTCAATATTTTATAGGAAATTATACAATAATATCTTTACTATAATAATTTTACTACAGTGTTTGTTACGTGATTTTACTAAATTTATTAGAAATTCTAAGTATACTATTTAAAAATTATGTTTACAATATTATTGTTTCGGTACAGATTTCACTATAGTCCCTTTTCTGTGTAGTGGTGTAAGGTCTGGAGATCTTGGAGGCCTGGAAAGCTCCAAAGCGTCCAAATGTTGCTTGACCTAATGAGCAAAATGTTCAGAAGCTCCATCGTGTTTGTTAAAATGGCGTTAATAAGGGGGAGGTATGGGGGGTTATTTCGGAAGCAAACAGGGCGGTTGCGAAATAAATCAGCTGGCATCAGTGTTTGTCTAGCCCCGACGGCTTAAGAACACTAATTGCCAAACTTAGAAAGTGTATTAAGATTATGCACGGTGAGGAAGCCGAAACGCTCACCTTCGCGCGCTTTAAATATTGTCAATTTAGCAATTTGTAAGTTTTGCGCGTTTGCTTACTTTAAAGATCTTTGATAGGTAGGAAAAGGGTATGTTTTACCATTGACGTGCAAGATATTAATTTTTTGTAACATACATGATGTTTCAAATACAGGGTGTCCGGTAAGCACCGACTAACCTCTCGGAAGCATACAGAGGATGTCAAAATAAACCTAATTAGTAATAGAAAAAAAATCCGAAAGTGCCCCTTAAATAATTCGGATTTTCTTTTGCCTATCATCACTCATCTCAATATACACTTCGGCTACTGGATTCCATCGAAAGGACAGCCATTCGTCAGATTGGAGACCACGAGCTGACGAAGAACCTCGACAGCCTAGAACATCGAAGACAGGTTGGGGATTTGACTCTCTTTTACAGATATTTTCATGGAAGCGACGAATAGCAGAAATACACGACGAACCACTGCCGCCCATCCATATGTGGTTAAGATTAGTACTCCTCGACCTTCATTATTTAAGAATTCTTCCATAAGGATTTCATCCTTATGGAACGACCTTCCCGAGGTCGTTTTTCCTAACGAATATAACCTCCAACGATTCAAAACCAACGTGAATCCCTTTTTGCGCACAAGCACCACTCCCAGAGTGCCCTAAAGGATTTTTCCGATAGTGCTTGTGTTTGATCATTATCAATGTTCCTATAACTATATAAAGGATGTTCCTTAATAGCGTGCTAATATTTCAGGGTATGATTCCTTAGCTCATTTTATAAAGAAAAGTTCATATGAACATATTATGTCCGCAACGACTTAAATTTTTTGCTACAGGGTGTTGAATTTTTTATTTTTTAAATGGTTATTTTTTACTATCTCCGAAAGTACATTAGATATTATTTTCAATATTGGTATGTGTTAATAGGATATAGAAAAACAATATTCAGTTAGAAAAGTTATTCAATTGTTTCACCAGTGGCGTCCCTGCAAACATGTCCTATGATATTTTTTACAGAAAAGATGGTACGCCACTGACATTTTTCCATGTGGACATTTTTTCGGATTAGCCTGGTAAATTGTGCGTGAAAAAGGTCTCTTGAGTTTTTCTCGTCAGACGTCAAAAAATTATTATTAACATTGATAAAATAATTAATGATAAATTTTGTTTTATAAAAATTGTTGGACTGGGCAATTCGATGGGAAGACGGCCGTTTAAGTAAAGGTGGCCATTTCCAACAATTTTTATGAAACAAAATTTATGATTAATTATTTTATCAATGTTAATAATTACGAGTTTTAATATGAATTTAGTGGTTTTAATCAAGAATGGTGTCTCTGACGAGAAAAATTCAAGAGACCGTTTTCATGTAGAATTGATCAGGCTAATCATAAAAAACATAGAAAAATGTCAGTGGCGTACCACCTCCCTTTAAAAAATATCAGCGGACATGTTTGCAGGGACGCCACGGGTGGAACAATTGCATAACTTTTCTAACTAAAATGTGTGGTTCTATATCCTATTAACACATACTAAAATTGAGAATAATATCTAAAGTACTTCCGGAGATATTAAAAAAATAACCATTTAAAAAATAAAAATTCAACACCCTGTAGCCAAAAATTTAAGCCGTTGCGGACATATGTTCGTATGAACTTTTCTTTGTAAAATATCCTAAGGAATCTCCCCTGAAATATTAGCCCGTCATTAAGGAACACCCTGTATACGCCCGAGAGATTAGAAGGTACTTACCGGTCACCCTGTATAGGCAGATTACAGCCGAGAAATATGAATAATGGCAAACAATCCGTATTATTTTAAATTCCTGTAAAAAGACCCTTCTCTCTCGAGACCTATAAATTCTCCAATCGAATCAAATAAGGCTTTCACCCCCAACAAAAAAAAGTAACTGAAACTCTTAAAAAGGGTTTTGGACAATTGACAGGACCGTCCGCAAACAGACGTCTCCGCTTTGGAAGACGATAAATATTCTTTCGGATCGGTTGGAAAATAGCCACTTTAGGGGAATAAAATTGGGAAACAGGAAAGCCAGTTTTCGTTCGATTGGGGTTTGTTTTAGGTCGTTCTTGTAAAAAGATTATCTTTCATTTTATTCTGCGTCGATGTAAATTTATAACAGAATTGACTCAACCGAACAGTACATTATAACCTTTTTGGGTTATTTTTGAATACAAACATTTTCGTAAATCCCAAAGTGTGCTTAATTAATTAAAAAAATAATACAGGGTGTTCCTTCATGACGTGCTAATATTTCAGGGTGTGATTCCTTAGGTCATTTTATAATGAAAAGTGTATATGAACCGCAACGGCTTAAATTTTTTGCTACAGAGTGTTGAATTCGTATTTTTTAAATGGTTATTTTTTAATATCTCCGAAAGTACTTTAGACATTATTTCCAATTTTGGTATGTGTTAATAGAGTATAGATCCACAAATTATAGTTAGAAAAATTATTCAATTGCTACATGCAAACATATCCTCTGATATTTTTTAACAAAAAAGATGGTACGTCACTGACATTTCTCCATGTGGATATATTTTCTCATTAGCTTGGCCAATTCTACATGAAAACGGTCTCTTGAGTTTTTTCGTCGCCGTTCTTGATTAAAACCACTAAATTCAAAATTCATTGATAAAATAATTAATGATAATTTTATAAAAATTGATTGAAATGGCCACTTAAAAGGCATGCTTCTGCCCGTCTTCGCATCAAATTGCCCACTCGTTCAAATTTTGAAATTTTTATGAAACAAAATTTATCATTAATTATTTTATCAATGTTAATATAATGAGTTTCAATATGAATTTAGTGGTTTTAATCAAGAACGGTGCTGCGACTGACGAGAAAAACTCAAGAGAGCGTTTTTATGTAGAATTGACCGGGCTAATCAGAATAAATATTCTCATGGAAAAATGTCAGTGGCGTACCATCTTTCGTGTAAAAAATATCAGAGGACATGTTTGCAGGGACGCCACTGGTGGAAAAATTGAATAACTTTTCTAACTAAAATTTGTGGTTCTATATCCTATTAACACATACCAAAATTGGAAATAATATCTAAAGTACTTTCGGAGATTAAAAAATAACCATTTAAAAAATAAAAATTCAACACCCTGTAGTAAAAAATTTAAGCCGTTGCGAACATATGTTCATATGAACTTTTCTTTATTTAATGACCTAAGGAATCACACCCTGAAATATTAGCATGTCATTAAGGAACACCATGTATATAGGGTGTCCCATTGAAAAGTTTGATTTTTGTTAATATCTCAAAATTGAATCTTTTTAGAAATAAACTGACTACACCGCTGAACTTTACGTAAAAACAAGACCAGTTTTTATCTTTTTGAGAAGTAAACGCGTAACGTGTCTAAAAAGCGAAGATTCTCTAAATCACCCTGTAGATTCAAAACTAAGGGACACCACAAATTTGACACCGGAATCTTAGTAGTAGGACACAAAAAATAACTTTATACCCAGAAAATGTCGAAAATGGGACAACGTGCCATTTTTTGCACCTGCCAATGCCAAAAACAAACGCCGCTGTTGATCGATAGAATAGCTTTTTTGCACAAATACGTGTTTTTTTACGTAGCTTTTAATTTTATAAACAAAATTCCAAAGTTACCCCCTACCCCTCAAAATTTAGAGTATTTAGAGTATAGTAAAATTTGTTGAATATCCCCTTATCACCCTCATAAAAATTTAATGGACATAGTTTCAAATCACCCTTTAAAAACTAAACTTTTTTTATGATCAAACACAAGCACTATAGGAAAATTCCTTTAGGGCACTCTGAGAGTGGTGCGTGTGCGCAAAAAGCGATTCACGTTGATTTTGATTCGTTGGAGGTTATATTCGTTGGGAAAAACGACCTCAGGAAGGTCGTTCCATAAGGATGAAGTCCTTCAGATGAAAGAATTCTTAAATATAGAAGTTCGAGGAGTACTAAGCTTAACCACATATAGATGGGCGACAGTGGTTCGTCGTGTATTTCTGCTATTCACCACTCTGGGCGGCATTAAGAGGGCAAGGTCAGCCGAGCACTTTCCATGAAAATATCTGTAAAAGAGAGTCAAATCCCCAACCTGTCTTCGATGTTCTAGGCTGTCGAGGTTCTTCGTCAGCTCGTGGTCTCCAATCAGACGAATGGCCCTCCCTTCGATGGAATCCAGCAGCCGAAGAGTATGTTTGGGTGCAGAGCTCCAGACATGAGAGCAGTCTGAGAAGCTATCTTGTTGATTGCCACAACGTGGTTGTGCCAAGACATATTTCCTCCCAGATTGACGCCCAGCAAATTAATAGATGCAGCCAGTGGGATTGCGTGTCCGTCCATGACTATATCCGGTTCTGTAATGTTAACCTTTTTAGAGAAAACTGCTGCCTGGGTTTTTTAGCGTTAAATTCGACTTGGTTACTGTCACCTCAAGCCAAAATTTCTTCCAGGTCTTTGTTGAGGCGTGGTACTTCATGCTGTCTGCGAAGATGTGCGTCGGCAGCCGATGTTTGTGCATTCAAAGAGAAAGATGAGATAAGTGTGCTATCACGGTCGTTAATGTAGAGTAAGAAGAGAGTGGGAGACAATATGGATCCTTGAGGGACACCGGCATTTATGGTGAAGGTGTCTGAGAGAAATCCGTCAATCGCCACTTGCAGAGAGCAGTCCTTAAGAAAGCTAGACAACCATGCACAGAATCGACTGGGCATACCATAGGATCGCAGTTTACTCATGCCAAACACGATCAAAGGCTTTAGAAAGCACCATGGGAAAAATCCTTGAAGGCACTCTGGGAGTGGTGCGTGTGCGCAAAAAACGATTCACGTTGGTTTTGAATCGTTGGAGGTTATATTCGTTGGGAAAAACGACCTAGGGAAGGTCGTTCCATACAGATGACGTCATCCACATGAAGGAATTCTTAAATAATGAAGTTCGAGGAGTACTAAGCTGAAGCACATATGGATGTGCAATGTCAGTTAGAACATTTTCCATGGAAACCTGTAAATATAGTCAAATCACCAACCTGTCTTCGATCTAGGCTGTCGTCATCTCCGATCGGACAAATGGCTCTGTTTTCGATAGAAACCAGAGTTGTAGACATGAGAGCACAACGTTTCGGTCCGGATATGATACAACAATATCATAATAGTCCCACCATTGGTCAGAAATAATTAAAAAATGTAAATATACGAAAACATTACAAAATTTATTAAACTTGATTAGTCAGTTAAATTTATTCAATAAGGTATATTCCAGCCGTCCAGTGCCTTGTTATGAATTGTAACGTATTCATTTATACGGGAGAGCAGCGCCGAAACAAAAAGCTAATGGAGCCACCATGCGAGGCGTAAACAAGCCCTTTCATTGTATGCTGAAATTACGACCAGCGTCACGTGGGCAGTGTCACTGTCACTCTCGAAGAAAGGTGGAATCAATGAACGGAGGCGTAAAAATATTGTCTACTGTATTCCCGGACAAATACATTAATAATAATTTATGATAACGGTGGTAAAATGTACAGGTACGGTCAAAGAAGAGTTTCATAAGCCACATTACTATAACGAATACTTTTAATATCATAAAAAACCGCGTGCACTCTTAAAAAATTTGTAAACAAACCCCTAACTTCAACAATTCCTTCAGCTATTTCTAGTATAACTGTGACAACAAATAGTACATTGTTTACCGACTAGGAAATGCCTAACGTGCCTGGACGACTGTGAAGATTGCTAAGTCGAGGCGCAAGCCGACACAGAGTCCAGGAATGTGGCATTTCCTACGAGGTAAACATACTATTTTTCCGAAAATCGTTGAAAAATCGACAGATATTGATTAATTTTGAAAAAAATCGCGAATAATTTTATTCACAAATAAATGGTGCTTTGAAATTCACAGTCAAATCACCAATCTGCCTTCGATGTTCCAGGCTGTCGAGGCTCGTTGTCAACAACATAAACAGTTTTGACAGTTGTCTACCTTGTCTAGTTGTCACGTATTTAAGTCATGAACTTTAACAAATTATTAAAAAACATGAAAATCTTTAACACCCTATATCTCAAAAGTTAAGACGTTTATGACATAATATGTTCATATGAAGTTTTTTTTTTCTGAAAATGGACCCAAGAATATTAGCACGTTATTACGAAACACCCTGTATATCAACTTCCCACTAAGTCACCCATTTAATAAAAAACTATTTCCATACAACCCTGTATTTGGAAAATATAGTGATTTATAGGATAACAGATCAAAATGATTAGAAAAAATAATTTAAAAAAAAACGTTCAGATAATTTTCTGATAATATATTTCACTATGAAGGATTTATAGTGCCCCACGATCTATTTATAAAAAATATTTCAAACAGATGTAAGATTTGTCACTTATTCACCCTTTCACATTTAAAATATGCGTAATTTACGGCTGTTCGGATGCCTTTGATACAGACAACCCGTTAAATTTCTTTTGAAAATTAATTAATATATTATTATTTGTAAATGTTCGTTGTTTATGGTTTTCTGTTACTAATAACATAAATAATTTTAATAACTTCTGCGTGTGAGAAGTATCCTGTAACAGGAATGGTGTTTGGTTTTAATAAGAATATTTATAAAACAAGTAGGACTCGGCGTATGTTATTTTAAGACCACAGCAACAAGAAAACTACAGGGTGTCCCATTTTCGACACTTTTATAGGATATCTCCTTAATTGTTAGTACTATCAAAAAAGTAATGTAGGTGTCATGTGCTCTTTTTGGGTCAAACTTAAAATGGTAAAATCAAAATTTGAAAATTTTCGCTCGCTTAAGAGATACGGGGGAAAATCTAAAAATTGACAATTCCTAAATTATCCTATATTTTCTTAGTTAAAAGAGATACAGAAAAATGTTTAATACATAAGTTTATTTATAATGATTGTTGAATAATCTACCGTTTTCAGAATAAGTATACGGGGTCAGATAAAAAAGTTATCGGACCAAACCTCATTTTTTTTAAATGGAACACCCTACCCTGTATATTTTAATCTAAAAAGATAGCATTTTAAACTCGCTTTTCAAATTTATAACACAATATGGATGATAGATATCATAAAATTGTTCAAAACGTTGATAAGTATTTTTCACAAATGAATATGTAAAAACTGAAATTGACGTTAAATGTTAATAACAACTAGAATGTCAACATAGATGTCTCTCGGATATTAGTTTTTGTTTCATGGCCTACTTTGGTTTAAAGTAATAAAGTTTAATAAATCGCCTAGGAAACCAATATCATCCATGGTGTGTTATATATTTGAACGGAGAATTCAAAATAGTATATTTTTAGATTAAAATATACAGGGTGTTCCATTTAAAAAAATGAGGATAGGTCCGATATCTTTTTTACCTGACCCCGTATACTTATTCTGAAAACGGCAAATTATTCAACAATCAATATAAAGAAACTTTTTGTATAAAACATTTTTCCATATCTCTTTTAACTAAGAAAATATAGGGTAAAATTGTCAATATTTATTAGGCGTTTCGGACTAAAAAACGTCTTCAATGCAAGTAAGCACCTTATCGAATGTATTTTTGTTTTTATTGTGTATTTTCGACGGTTTTTTAAAATCATAAACGATTTTCGAATATTAAAAAGAAATACAGTGAAACCTCTCTTAGGCGGACACCTACGGGACCGTCTAAATGTGTCCGCCTAATAGAGGTGTCCGCCCATGGGAAATTTGTTATTAGGTAATATGTAGATGCAAAATTATTACTATGTATGTACAAATAAACATAACATAACACAAATACACTAGTTTTAGTTAGGATGTAGTAGGTACTAAAAACATCTAATAACGTTGTTTGACGTGTTTGCGTTTTATACTTGCAATCTAGAAAATGTAATTCCAAGTGTGATAACAATGCCATTGCTGCAGAGTCACCTCTATTCTTTGCATACTCTTATAATTCCTTTACCATACTAATGACTTGTTGATAATTGGTGACATTTATTTGATTATTGCATTCAACTTCTTCATCAAAGTCGTCAGATAGTGATGTGTTTTCAGTTTGGACTACATAATCGGTAGGAATGGGGTCACTATCATCTTCTAATAGCACATTGCTATCAATGTTAATGAACTCGCCCAAATCATTGTTATCAAATTACAAACTTCCACAACATCAATATTCTCTTTCACTGCTGTCGGGGAATCACACATACTTTCATACGGCGAAGTCCTTTCGCTCTGCCACGCATACGCGATTAGTTGCCGGTCTGTTTTCAGAGAGTTTTTGCACCGTACTTCAGGTTTCACTTTAATAGAAATAAACACCTATGGAGAGCATTTTCACTGTAAATTTTTATTTTGTTGTTTACCTAGAATAGAATATGCTCGGATTTGTTAAATGTAAGGAAAACAAATATTGGTTTACCGTTCACAACCATTATGTATCTCTAGCTCAAAAGACACATGTTTCTAGACACTTTCGAGATATCGTGCGGTACTTCGGGGACACCCTTGTATACAGTTTCGAGTAGTTTTCAAGATTTCGACGAACGCGAAACGGACAGACAGCGCGGCCAGGCCGATGGAAACAGGAAATGTGTTTGATCAGATAAGATCTCCAATAGTATATTAGGTACGTACGGAGGTGGAAAGTGTTTCATTCCCGCCGAGAGAGTCGGTGGTAACTAAATCTCGAGACAGTAATGAAACTTTTCACCGAGGTTTGTATACTATTTTATTTACAACCACATCTAGCATCCACTTCTTATTATTTTGAATTAAAATTATTGATAAAAGATAAATGTCATTCACTTTTCCATTAAAAAATTAGACAGAAATTTCAAATAGCCGCTGGTGGTAAAATAACGTAGGTAATAATACACATCAAGATGGCAAATATCATTTTTTGAATATGGTTTTCATGTCACTAAACAATATATTATTTTAGCAACAGAAAAATGCTATCAGATGAGGAATTTGATTTTGCTGCTACTCCTCCAGAAATTCGAGAAGCAGCAAAAATAGTAGAAGAAGATCTTCTGCCATCTAAAAGTCGCCCGTGATATGACAAGGCATATAACTGTTTCAAAGGATGGTGTACGGGAAGCAAAATTCAAAATCCTGATTCTGAGTCGGCGCTACTAGTGTATTTCAGTGAAACTGCCACGACAAAGAAGATATCAACGATTTGGCACAATATTCAATGCTGAGGACCACTCTATCAATTAGGGAAAAAGTAGACATATCTAAACACGCAAAGCTATTAGCATTTTTAAAAAAGTATGCTCGTATATTATTTGAGATATCGATTTTTTTTTAAATTACAAAAAACTATTTACTTTCCACCCTGGTGGAAAGTAAAAGTAAATAAAAGTAATTTTTTCATGATACAACTTTTAATTCTTTCGAGGAAAATAGAAATAACATTTCCCGATTTAACAATGATGATGATATTTAGTTATGTCCCAAAACAACAACACATCACCACAAAGGGTGAATTTAATGGATTCCGAAAGGAAATCTATGTTGCGATGTTAAACGAGTGTCCTAAAGCTTCGGGGCGGTCGAGGGTCGCTCCCCAGAGCCGTTTTTTACTTTTATATTGACATGTTCGGTTATGAATCTTGTCACATGGCGAACACAGATGGAGCGTTAAGAAAAATGGATGGGTATTGATTTTTTAAATAATACTTTAGTGTTTTACAATTATTACGATCTAGACATACGTAATCTAAGGTTTACCCAACATCGTTGCTTTTAGTGTCACTGTCAATAGACTAACTTAATGGTTCTACTATTATGAGTCTTCGCACTAATTTTGTATTGTCTAGGAGCTGGATTTCGTGACTTTTGATAATCTTCTTGATTTCTTTGTCCATTTCCAGGTCCCGATGGATCTCACTAATCACAGAGCATTAAAAATGATCCTTTGAATTTTGTTCTGAAATCTTTGGATTTTGTTGGTAGTGCTCTGTTTGGTACAGTGACCTAGCTTTTCAGTGTAGTTTGACATTTAGCATTCTGTCGGAGTATGGCATGTCATTCTTGTTTATACACGCGGAAAAAATACTATAGTAAAATTATTCGGTATAGTAAAGATTTTATTGTAAAATTTCCTATAAAATGGAGTATTAATTCCATTTTTCATTAGTAATCCCTACCAAATTAATATTGTAAACATAATTTCTAAAAAAAGTATAGTTACAATTTCTAATAAATTTAGTAAAATCAAGTAAATACTAACATATACAGGGTGATTCACGACGAGCTTGCATTAGAACTTTATGTAGAACTACTGAATATATGTTTCTGAAACTTTGATGATTTAGATTTATCGATATGCTCTCTTTAACTAAAATATTCACATATTTTTGTCATTTCCGGTTATACCGGAAGTAGCTGCCAACTTCCGTTTTTTAAATAGAACATGGTAATTTTTATTGCATTTTTCGATTAAGCGTTAAATACTAAGCACATTTTATAGAACATGCTTTTGTCAGACAGATTTTAGTTTTTGAGATAACTGGACTTTTTGTAATTATTTTGCAAATCCATGACGATGACACAAATCCATATAATTTTTTTACCTTAGCTCTTGGACTAAAAATGTTGCTCATCGAATAGCTAGAAGATCATCAAGTCTTAAAAATATTTCAAATTCGGCTGAAAATGTACAGGGTGGTTGCAATTCAAGGTTCATTGTGAAATAATTCAACCATTAAAAACTTTCTTATTTTAAATGGAACACCCTGTATATTTTCATTTAATTTGATGGCAAATTAGTTGTTTCTTATAAATAGTATTTACTGTCCTATATAAAAGCGTTTTCTCAAAAAATCCAATTTTATTCCGAAAATACTATTTGTTCAAGTGTGCTATGAAAAAAATTGTACTTAGGGCTGTATACTGATATCTATACGGAGGAAAAGTAATTGATTGCTTGAAAATACAACGTTCTAATGCTTTCTTAATTGAATTTATAAATAAAATGCACTTGATTGTTTTATATTGTTTTAAATTTAATGGTTTAAAACGCGAAATTTTACAAAAAAATTTTAGTAAATTTTACAAAATATCTAGCAAATCTTACTAAAAGTTATTCCAGTTACATATAGAGCCATAAATGATGGTTAGTTCTACTATTTTTATAGTAAACTTAACAAAGCTTTTCTTCCCGTGCTGGGGTGTTATGGAATGCGTTGCCATATGGTAATTAAAGTTTTCCTCAGTCCTTATGTTAGATGCCACCACACAAATTTCACCAAGCATGCACTTCCCAGATTCTGGTAATACGTTGTCTCTGCAATCGCACATCCATATTTTCTCCGTTACCCCTTCCACGTACCCAGCGATAAAGCGCATCCATCAAACACACTTTTGCAGATTGCTCTATCGCGTTCATAAGGGGCAGGGCCGGCCTTATCTTTTTAGTAACGGGTTAAATATAACTAACCAGTGGCGTACAGAAATATTCAATTTATATACATCCTCGTGGTAACACCGAAACAATATTTAACTGGATTTATTCAATCAAATCAATCCCCTCGGAGATTCAAAGTATTTTATTGTCAATGTGTAGCAGGGCCGCATTAAAGCACAGGCTACATAGGCTGCAGTCTATGGGCACGAACCACAACCTCGAGAAATATTTAGAAACTGTATAGACTTTGGTAAGGGGTCCACTTGGTCCTTATCATTTTGGTCCTTCGACCCGGATTTAATTAAGGGAGAAGAATATTTAAATACCATTATCGGAGCGGTAAACATGATTATATTTAGCAACCCTTGAACAGACTTGATCTCAACTCTTATGTTAAATACTCATGAATTCACCAAAACTGTATAGGAATGTCCTACGTAAATTTTCTATAATATAATATTAAACGATATAATTGCTGAAAATTCGGTTTTTGTAGGTTAATTTAAAGGCCCACGTGCCACCGGTTCAATCTAGGGGCCCCCACATATTATAAATCCAGCCCTGGCGTATATTATGATAATATTTATTACGTATCTATTACTAAACAATTAAATAAGAATATTTTTTGCCACTTACATGATACGCCAATGGTAAATACAACTACAATATCTTTTAGCGTGACGTACAACCATAACTAGCGATATCTGGCGGTTAACCTATTAGTTATTCTCCTGATAATATCTAACCGAAGGTTATCAGGATAATTTGCAGGGCCGGACTGGCGTTTTCGGGTGGTTTACGAGCAGACTTTTCAGCGAAATTATTATCAGACAGGAACGATGCGAAGTAATGAGAGTGTGATGATTTTAAACTGTTTTTGGTGAGTGTTCAACGCGCAAACGGCAATTATTATGCAACGCCTAATGAGGTTGAAATGAATGATAACATCAAAATATAATAAATTTTATTCAATTTTCAGTACTAGATGCATATATGAAAAACTATACATAGGAAAATGTTGAAAATTAGACATTAAGCTGAAGTTGATGGGGGCAACTCGGCTAAAATATTTTCAATATGGTGGCACTTCCGGTTATACTTTCTTACGGATTACCTTATAGGTATATTATTCTAGTCTAATTCTGAGCATTTTTAACATATTTAAGGTTTTATACCTAAAATGACGTTTGCAGACCTTATAGTTATTAATGTATCAAGGGTACTAAGTAGATGATTATGCCCTGAGGGTGACAGTCTTACAAAGTCGAGGGCCTCTGGCCCGAGGGTTTGTAAGTCGCCCGAGGGTATATATCTATTAGTACCCGTGATGCATACAAACTTTTATGCCATACCAATTCGTTTTAAATAATAAATATTTTTTTATAATTTAATTTGATTTAACAAATTTTTACCTGCGACATTACCTTGACATTATTTTGTTGCTAGGGATATAAGTATTCAAATGTTTAATGTGTCAAAGTCAAAAATCAAAAATGGAACAAGGTTTTGAAATTCCCGGCGGAATTGAAAAAAAAGTAGTGTTGGGAAAAACCGATGATTTTAATAATCTCGAGTACTTGATACTCGAGCGATTTTAATAATCGAGTGACTCGCTCGAGCGAATCGCTTGAAATTCCAATTCACCAAGCGATGACGTCGCCGACTGCCCGACCGGCAGCCTAGCCGTTTACATGTGATCAGGTAGGGTATTTAGCAGGCACGTAACTACGGGTAGGCACAGATTTAGCTAAAAAATTGTTAAAGCCGCCAAAAAAATTCCAGAAATTTATTTATTTGTGAATAATGAATTTTTATCACGTGTCTCGATACCAAACAAAAACTGCAAAAAATCACCCAAATATGTATTTATTGTTCGGGTTTATTCTTCTGCTTTATTAACCCGAACAAAAAGTATTACCAAGAGTTATTTTTTTTCATATCTTTCTCAATCTACGAGCATAAAATAAGTAGATATTTAAAATAGCTTGTCAAATTCTTCCATTTTAAATTATCAGGTGCCCACTGTGTGCACTTCAAAAATGTAGGCTTAGTTACGCGACTGGCAAAATAAGAAAATTGGTTATTATTTTGTTTAATTCATGTACTCATGTATTCATAGTTACCTAAAAGTTTAAATTTAATAATCCTTACTTTTGGTTACCAAAAAATTTGTCGATACCTATGTTTGCTCGTTTTCTTATTTTCCATTAACATTTTCTATAATATATGTTATTTTTAAGAAGTCTTCTTGAGTCTAATAATAAAAAGTTTCTGTTTAGATTTAAAAATGTTTACTATAAGATTACCAACGGATTTTTCTATATATTTTGTTAACCATTTTGGTCGTTTTGCTATTTTTCATTAACAATTCCTATTATTATGTTATTTTTTAAAAGTTTTCTCGAGTTTATAGTACTTAAATGAAAATTTAAAAATTATATCCATTAATTTTTTAATATTTTTACAATCGGAGACCTAAACTACGCCGCTGGCTAGCCAGTTAAAACAAAACTTTACAAACCCATGTCGCGATGACTCCGCTAAGGGATTTGGAATACTTTTTTATATGCACCTTCTCGTTTATGTGCCTTTAAGAAAGACGTATGTCGTGTTACTTGCTCAGCGTCAAACTCGAACGTCGCCAATCGGATGGCGCGGCGCGGCGCGTAGACCGAAGGTCGTGTATCAAATGACAGGCGATATTTTTCGGTTTTTCGCCTGAATTTATAACTAGAGTATTTCCTATCGAGCGAAAAACTGTTCGAATATGCGAGCAGTTTTTTAATTCGATCACACTACAGCGGTACATTTCCGCCGGCGTCAAGCGAAGCTCGGGTATCGAGTGAAGATAATAAGTGACGAACGACGGTTTTCGCCTGAATAGATAACTCGAGCGATTTTTTTAATAATCGAGCGATGTCGGTTATTTCAATAATCGAGTGATCAAGCGGTTTTTCGCTCGAGCGATCACAACACCAAAAAAAGGCTGAAAAGGCAACGAAAAACCTACAGACAAGACCATGTACTGTACAACCTGTTGGAAATACACATTTGGGAAAATTCAAGGTATTATTACAAAATATTTGGGTTTGAACCACCCCGAACAGTACACTGGTCTTTGTTTACGTCGAACGTCGGAAACCCTTTTAGCCGAAGCTGGAGCAAGTATGACTACGCTGAAGCGCTATGGTGGATAGAAGAGCACCACAGTTGCTGAAGGATATTTAGAGGTTAGCATATCCTCAAAAAATAAGGTTTCAAGGATGTTGGCAGGCGTACCATCGGGATCTCGCATTTCCTTACAGAAACTAGAGACCCAGACCATGAATCATGAGTCAACCTTTGTTGCAGGAAATTTAGCTATCAGCAGATCCTTCCAGAATTGCCAGTTCTATGTAAATACAACCAAATAATATATAAACGTAAATTTATATTTTGTTAATAAAGAATAAGTTAATCGAAAACTGTTTTTGCGTCTTAATGCCAGCGCGGGGACATAATGTGTACTTTATGCCCGCAAGGGCATAAAGCAACCCATTATGTAGATGGTATCTAAGGTATAAAAACACAATAATGTACTGGTATGACATAAAAATAATTATTAATTTTAATTTTGAAGGATCAACCTTCCCTGTCAATTAATTTGTGTCTTATAGGACATGTTAAAAAATAAAAAACCATGAAGAAAATTTATATTATAACTAATAACTATGTGTTCATTGCAAGAAAACCAGCAGCAAGCTCCAAGGGGGGTGAATAGGATTTGCAACGCTACCCCCCGAAACCCATGCACCTGTCAATCCTCCATCTGCATTTTAACCCAGTGCCAGTGTAGCCCCGGGCTATAATTATTAGCTTTTAGTCCATTCGATTTGGGTTATTAGGATGGGAACTAAACGGTTTTTAATTGGGTGTCAACCTGTTACCCGATATCATCCATCGAGGGAGATCTACCTCTTTGAGGCGGAGGCTAATCAAAATAAAATAAGAGAAGATGGGAAAATCGAAAATTAAGTGAGCATCATCTGCTGAAGGTCGAAAATTATGTTACAGGGTTATCAGTACGATTTATACGAGAGGCATAGGAATAATAGTTTTCTGTATACAATGTGTACATAAAGTAAGGAACAAATTCATTATCTAGGAATCTAAAAATATTTCGGAAAAATCCTCGGACACGTGTATAATAATTTTTAATGGCGCATTTTTTCCCATACAAACTTAATATACAAGGTGGCTCATGTAGTAGATATGACATTATCGACGATTTTTTTAAACGGGAACCCCTATATTTTAGTTCAGATCTGTAATCTCCAAGAACAGCTGATTTCAAAAACATAACACACTTAGGGCCTAAAATTCATAGTTTCGTTACTACAGGGTAAAACAAATAATTTTATTTAAGATATTTTTTTTTGGCTTGGGAGGCATCAATTAATTACGTGAGGCGTTTTTAGCGATTTTTCAACCCCCCTTCCCCCAATAAAAGATTTCGTGACATTTGGCTCAATCCCTTCCGCCATCACCCAATTTTACCTGAAAGCCTTACGTAATTAATGGACGCACCATCATTTGCTGTTACTTATGTTTTTTCTCAAGTAGACTTATTTGCTGTTATGTAACTATGGTATTTAGATAATGTCATTGTCATAACATTGTATTTTTCTAGTAAGTTTATTAGAAGTAATAAATTTTATTTTAAAACATATTGAGTTACTATGCGTTTATCTTTAACACAAAGAATAGAAATTCTTATGATGATTGGATATGGTGATAGGATCCGTACTCAACAAGAAGTTTGCATTTTGTTTAACACTAAGTATCCAACAAGACCAATTACTAGATCAACTGTGAGTAAACTTGAAATAAAATTTCGGGGAACGGGTTCAGTGGAAGATATTCCCAGAAAAGGCCGTCCAACTATTCCGGATGATAAAAAATTAGATATTTTATTGGCTATGGAAGAAGATCCCCACAACAGCGTCCGCCAGATTAGCATTGATCATGGGGCGGCTGCTATGACCGTTCATAACCTATTGACGGTAGAAAAATGGCACCCGTTTAAAATCCGATTGGTTCATGAGTTGAATGAAGATGATCCAGATCGTAGGATGGAGTTTTGTCAAATATTAATGGAAAGATGTAACTTAGATCCTTTGTTTGTTGAAAATATCCTATTTTCGGATGAATCTACCTTTAAATTAAATGGAGAAGTGAACCGGCAAAACTGTAGATACTGGGCAAAAGAAAATCCCAGGTGGATGCGTGAGCACCATACTCAATATCCTCAAAAAATTAATGTTTGGGCTGGTATTGTGAAAAACAAAATTATTGGGCCATATTTTTTTGACAACAATGTAAACGGGCTAAATTATCTTCATTTTCTTCAGAACTTTCTTATCCCTACGCTAGTTAACTTATACCCTAGTAGAAATAATCCAGGAATTCTAGATGAAAATTTGTGGTACCAACAAGACGGCGCACCTCCACATTATGCAGCAGTAGTGCGCCATTACATAAACCAAGTTTTTCCGAACAAGTGGATTGGAAGACGTGGGCCTGTTGAATGGCCGCCTAGGTCTCCAGACCTTACACCACTGGACTTTTTCTTGTGGGGGTCACCTGAAAAATGTTGTTTATAAAGTCAGACCTGCCAATATTGAAGATTTAAAAAATCGAATAACCACAAAATGCAGGAACATTTCAGAAGAAACCATAAGAAAAGTCCAACAAGAATTTATTGATCGCTTGGGGTACTGTCACGCAGCAGAAGGAGGACAATTTCAACACTTAATTAAATAGCTTATTTAATTTTTTTAAATTAAAAATATCTTAAATAAAATTATTTGTTTTACCCTGTAGTAACGAAACTATGAATTTTAGGCCCTAAGTGTGTTATGTTTTTGAAATCAGCTGTTCTTGGAGATTACAGATCTGAACTAAAATATAGGGGTTCCCATTTAAAAAAATTGTCGATAATGTCATATCTACTACATGAGCCACCTTGTATATTAAGTTTGTATGGGAAAAAATGCGCTATTAAAAATTATTATACACGTGTCCGAGGATTTTTCCGAAATATTTTTAGATTCCTAGATAATGAATTTGTTCCTTACTTTATGTACACACTGTATATTTAAAAAATCGCGGGAAATCTTTATATGTACAACAAATGTGCAAATCGAGCGCTTTTATAAAGCTGCTGTAAATTACCTAGTAAGTAGTATACCTGTTGAGCAGTATACTGCCGTATTAATTCAAAGGGGCGTATCTTCAAATGTCGTCAAAAGTTACTTACCTATACCGTTCTAAATTAATTTAGTTGGAATTTCTAATAAAACGAATTTAAGTGAAACTAATTTATTTATAACTCCAGTAGGTAAATATTTTTTAATGTATGGTACATTTTACTGATGACTATTATTGTTTTTATTGTAAAAATGAACATGGGGGGGGGGGGGGGGGTTATTAAATTTGTGGTGGAAGACCATAAAAAACAAACCCGAACAAACACACCCCCCCCTGGGTTGCGCTACTGAAGGAGACAAGCAATTTTTCTTCGTAGTCTTATTCCTTTTTTATGCGAGATTATCTCGCAAAAGATAGGAAGACAAAAAATTCTATCCCTAATAATCTTTTATGTATTCTGCTTTGTATAATACCATAAAATCATCACCCATCCTATTTTTTTTCTAAATAATCAGATCTTGGCACCCCCACAAACACGCCCCCATATAAGGATCTAACTTGTTCCCACATAGTCTCGGGCTCAGTTATTCTACATTACGTGGCCAAATTACTTTAGACTGTGACTCTTATATAAATAAAGGTCGAACAAAAGCCAAAGGAACACATGCACACGCATCAATATTCTATATCTGAACTTTCGATTTCAATGGTATATTCAAATCAGATTGTTCAATAGAAAATAAGAAATAAAAAACCGAACATTAATGTCCCCAACCCTTTTGAGACGTCTTTTAAATATTTTCAATAGGGTTTTGGTTTGGTTACATCCAAACTGCGCCATTGTAGAAATTAAATGGGTTCGGTCGGGTCTTGTTTAGAGTTAAGGTGGCGTTTCGTCTATGTTTAGGGATAGGAAGGATTTCACAATCACAATAATAATAATTTGTTAAGTTGTAAGTTCACAATGTCACAAAATGTCAGAACGTGAAACAATGAAGATTTCTTTTCTTACCTTGAAAGGTAAAAAAACCATCAATGATTTATCATTTCCGCTTATTTAAATAGAGATTTTTTAAAAACTTTTAACAGTCGCCATAGAAATGAAATAGCTTAACAGAATCGCGCGAAAATTTATGAGCATACTGTACGAACAAACCCGAACAAACCACAAACTGTAGGTATGTTTCTATTTAAAAAAAGATCGATGCCGTCATATCTTTGACAAATGTCTATAAAAGAAACAAACGAATAACGTCAAAATGTGAGCATATATAAAATTAAATGGACGTGTCCGAGCGTTTTCCCCAACAGTTACAGGTTAAGGCTATATTAATTTTATTCCGGACTTCTGGGCAACCCAGTATATAAAAAATAACTTTACAAGTAGAAAATTTAAAAATACACACATATTTAGTACAATATTTTTACTTAATAGGTACACATGAGAAATGCATTCAATATAATTAATATTATACCTTTCGGTTTCAAACACGGGCGGTAAATTTAGGACCCTCAGTACAGACAGTACCATCATTGATTACTGTTTAAAACTTTG
This sequence comes from Barypeithes pellucidus, assembly GCA_963991005.1. Classification (NCBI taxonomy): domain Eukaryota; kingdom Metazoa; phylum Arthropoda; class Insecta; order Coleoptera; family Curculionidae; genus Barypeithes; species Barypeithes pellucidus. The sequence goes on along the minus strand of OZ022563.1, from coordinate 53,626,785 downwards.
TACGATTAAAAAGAGTTCCGTCTATTTATTAATTAAATGTTTTTGGAGATTACTAATAAACAATGTAACTAATACAATATTTTATAGGAAATCGTACAATAAAATATTTACTATAATAATTTTATTAGTCTTTTTTTCGTGTTAATGCGTTCAGATCCTTTTAAAAAAATATATAGGACTAATTCGGCCACACCCGACTTCTGTTCCGTACTTATTGTCCTACCTGCACATTAAATCAATAGTATTCATATTCAACTGAAAACTTTCCTATTGAAATCTTTGATCCGGGATCATTTGAATATGCCGAGATAAGTTTATATTGAAATAATAAAACTTGGGTATAGATTTGACGATAGCGGGGCTCCGATTCAAAAAACTTTCAATGAATGACTCGAAATGGCTGCCTTTTCTCGTTTTGTTTGTTGTTTTCCATGGTTTTGTTGGTTGTTGTCGCGTTTAATTCAATAAGAAATCGGGAGGGGGGACATTTAATAAAGGTGAAAGACAAAATGTTTTATTTATGCTTTTGCTTCGCTTTGTATAAAAGTTGTAATTTCTACGGAAAAAATATCGCTATTCCTGATTTCTGGACTTTCTGCAGAAATTTTTCTTACTTCGTTTTTAATTAATTCTACTACAGATGCATTTAATGTAGGAGAAATAATATTTCTCCTAATATTGGATTTTAATTGGTGCCATATTAGCTCAATAGGATTTAATATACAATAGTACGGAGGAAGACGCAACACTGTATGTCCATTTTCTGCTGCAAGTTTGTCATACTCGTATTCCTTATTTATTTTAAAAGCTTTTAATACTTCTAGCAGTTCTCGTTTTTTGTAAGTTTCTTCAAAATATAAATCATTTTCAATTATAAAATTTTGAATTTCTGCTTTTGTATTATTAGAATTTGGAATGATTTTTGCTTGCCGACTATGATAACTAGCATTGTCCATTACAATGACGCTATTTTCAGGTATATTTTTAAGGTGTTTATGTTTAAACCAATCTTCAAAAAGTTGTGCGTCGGTATCTTGATGGTAATCTAAAGAAGAATCTGCTATGTTTTTAGCTGAAAGCAACAGACAATTTGGAACAAACCCGTTCTCTGAACCAGCATGTAATATTGTGATTATTTTGCCTTTATTTAATGGTGCCTTGGTTTGACATTTTTTGGAAGAATCATCCCAACCTTTTCTTGGAGTGTCATGGGTATCAAACCATGTTTCGTCAAGGTGAATAATTGGACGATTTTCTTCTCTAAATTGTTTAACAGCTGTAAAATATTTAAGTCTCCATTCCCGTAAACGTTGAGATTCCATTAATGTTCGTCGTTTATCAATGCTTCGGTATTTAAAACCCACTTTACGCAATATTTTCCTAAGACTTGAAAGGCTACAAGAGATATTTGTTTCGTCTTTAATCAGCCGCTCTTTGAGGGAAATGAAAGTGGGTACAGTTTGTGCCTCATACATTTGGTAAATCTTTCTTCTTAATAAATCCATGTCATTTTCGTGAATGCTTCTAAATGTGCCAGAATCACTCCGATTTTTTCTAGGATTAACAGGTTTAAGTACTACGTCTCTTACCGAAGATAAAGGAGTTTTTGTCAAGACGCCTCTGCTAAAGCATCCATCGAATTAAAATTTCTACTCAACAACGATTGATACACATTTTTAATTATTAGTTTGGCATCGGTAGATAAATACTTTCTTTTAAAAATGACACTTGAAGATGCCCCCCTATCGGCACAATTCCAAGGACGCCACATTTTACCACTAATAAGCCTAACTAAAAATTACTCGCCGGGAAACCACTAAAGATTAAAATTATTAAAAATCACTTTGTATTTATATATGCATCAGGCATAGGTATGAATTGATATTTGTATACCTGGTCCGGCTCTGCTCGAAAAGGTTTTAACATTTGGGACTTCCTTATTTATTTTATTGTCGAAGGGATAATGAGGTTTTATTGCAGTCAAAAGATACGGTATAATTCTGCAAATACTATAAATTCTAATGATGTCCATTTCTTGGAAACTATACACTCAAAAAACAATAAATTATGGTATTATTGGAAAGATATTTAAACGACCATTAACATCCGAATCGGACAAATGGGATTTCCCATATAAATTTTGAGGTTATCAAACATTCACTTCAGTATTGAGTTTAATGAAAACTTACTACTCCGATTGTAAATATTAAAAAATTAAAGGATATAATTTTTAAATTTTTAATTACTATAAAGACGAGAAAACTTCTCAAAAATAACATAATAATAGAAATTGTTAATGAAAAATAACAAAACGAACAAAATGGTTACAAAATATATAGAAAAATTCGTTGGTAATCTTATAGTAAACATTTTTAAATCTAAACAGGAACTTTTTATTATTAAACTCGAGAAGACTTCTCAAAAATAACATACATTATAGAAAATGTTAATGGAAAATAAGAAAACGAGCAAAATACTTAACACAACATAGGTATCGACAAATTTTTTGGTAATTAAAAGTAAGCATTCTTAAATTTAAACAGGAACTTTTAAGTAGCTATGAATACATGAGTACGAATGATGAATTTAAAAAAATAATAACCAATTTTCTTATTTTGCCAGTCGCGTAACTAAGCCTAAATTTTTGAAGTGCACACAGTGGGCACCTGATAATTTAAATTGGAAGAATTTGACAAGCTATTTTAAATATCTACTTATTTTATGCTCGTAGATTAAGAAAGATGTGAAGAAAAATAACTCTTGGTAATACTTTTTGTTCGGGTTAAAAACGCACAATAATAAACCCGAACAATAAATACATATTTGTGTGATTTTTTGCAATTTTTTGTTTGGTATCGAGACAGGTGGTAAAAATTCATTATTCACAAATAAATAAATTTTTGGAATTTTTTTGGTGACACTATAATTTTTTAGCTAAACCTGTGCCCACCCGTAGTTACGTGCCTGCTAAATACCCGACCTGATCACATGTAAAGGGCTAGGAAGCCCGTTAAGCAGTCGGTGACGTCATCGCTTGGTGAATTGGAATTTCAAGCGATTCACTAGAGCGATTAACTCGATTATTAAAATCGCTCGAGTATCAAGTACTCGATTATTAAAATCATCGGTTTTTCCCAACTCTAATATTCTTCTTAAATGTTTTTCTCGATTATTTTCTGCAATTTCTCGTATTTCTGATGGAGTACAACTTCCTTCCTGACTCATTTTTATTAACTTTAATAATATATTTATTTTTAATTATGACGGAGGGGAAGAAGCTTTGTTGTGTTCAATTGTTTCTATCATGGCACATTTGATACTACAGATGGGCTTTATAAAAACTAAATTCCGAACGCTCGAGGACGTACGTCTTTGTTTAATTAACAAAAAACGACAAAGAAAAATTATAGTAATTTTCCGAGCTCCCCGATTGCTTTCTGGGAAGTTGATTACAACCTACCTAAGAATGTGAATTGTTTATTTTTCAAAGACTGTGAACTAAACCCGTATCCTAGTCGATTTAAGATGCTTGGCACTGACCAGGCAGGACACTTTTGAGCACGCTCGTATGAACAATATTTACAGTTATTGATATAATAAATTAAAGCATACTTGTTATATCCTCTTTAAATTCAGTAATCAACCTAAAAAGTGTTAATTTGTGTAAGAGATCTGATGTAAAAGAGGAAGTCACAATTAAAATTAAATTTGTTTAATGAAAATAAGTGAAGGCGCGATGAAGTCTGTCTAGGCAACGATTTTAATGGGAGTTAAGACGCCCACATTTTTCCGGTTTTCGGGTGCATGGAAATGCTCTCAATTATATAGGATTAGATCCGATATTTTCCTTTCAACATGCATGTTATAGGGTTACTGGTATTTAGGTATATAACAAGAAATTTTTTATTTTGTTTTACGTGTCCAAGATAAGGAGGGCAAGTACAGGGATCTCGGAAACCGTCAGAGATACGAAGTCGGTTAAATGGAGGTAAAGTTGCGCATTTACGTGCCTAATAATATGCCGTTTAGAAAGTTTTAAAATTCCGAGTAGTTCCGGAGAGATCCGGAATAAACCGAAATTCTGCACCATCGTTTTATTGTTTTGTAAAAAAAAATTATTTTTACAAATTATTTTTTTTACAAAAATTTATTTCCTAAAAAATAATTTTTTTGGAGAAAATTTTGAAATAGAAGTAAAATCTTTGGAAAAAAAGATTGAAGAAAATGTGTTTCGAAAATTAATTTTTAAACATTTCTTGGAAAAAATATTTTTTTTAAAGAATTTGTGAAAAAAAATTTTTTTTCGATAATTTTGAAAAAATAAAATTTGGAAATTGTTGAATTAAAAAAAAATCTTCGGAAAAAAGATTTTTTGAAAATATTTTGAAAAATATTTTTTTTTTTCAAAATTAATCGAATATAACCGAACAGAACAGAACCGAACGAACCGAACAATAAACAAACCCGAAACCTTATTTTTTACAAACAATTGTATTCTAAATCTTAAAGATTAATTAATATTTTAAAGATTTTATTTTTATTTCAACAATTTCCTCAAAAAAATATTTTTTAAAAAATTAATCCATCCTGATGTTGTTCAAAAACCCTCGAAACGTCATTAAACCACAATGTGTCATACATCGTTGCGTTCGGAAGAAAAAAAGCTATCAAATTCCAATATCAGGAAAACAGAACCGTATATTTAAAAAAGGAAAGTTGATAATGGCCCTTCGAAGACGACTCGTCGGATTACAAAACAATTAACGCTGTTAGATAGAGCGGAAAAGTGGCAATGCAATAGTGCAATTTACTTTAGAATTCGATCTCAAACAAAAACCAGGAAAACAATAAAACGATTTTTCAGAATATCGGTTTTTTTCGGATATCTTCGGAACTACTCGGAATTTAAAAACTTTCTAAACGGCATATTATTAGGCACGTAAATGCGCAACTTTACCTCCATTTAACCGACTTCGTATCTCTTACGGATTCCGAAATCCCTGTGCTGGCCCTCCTTATCTTGGACACGTATAAGAAGAAAAAGTCGCAAATTATATTATAATATTACAAGTATCATCAATTTATCAGTAACGCCGGCATAATTGCCTCCAATTAAAACCAAATAAGCATTTGTGTCTGTCTCCCACAGAACTATCGCCGAATCTCTCACTGATTGCCTTACAATAAACCTAATTTTCTATCTTGTATTAACCGAAATTCAAAGGTGACTTTCTATAGTCATCTGCGATAATTTCTATTAAGACGACGTTTCGAATCATCTGGGCCTATTGTCTGCTCTCATCGGATCTAATCGGGCCGGGTAGATCTTCCGAACAATTCGAGTGAAATAGAATATGGTGCGTTTCAGATATGGAAATCAGCATCGCCCGAGCAAGAATGGAATATTTTTTGTTAGATCGTTTGGCTATTACTTTACAATATAATGAGGCGTTTGTGTTTTCCGACTTTCTTGCAAGTTTTATTTTGTTGTTTTAGTGTTATTTATTCGGATGTGACCAGGACAAAAATTTTGGGAAACGTTCATCGTCTATAAAATAGAAAGAAGGTATAAGTATTTAAAGTAATATTTATTATTTTGATTAAAAAATGCACCGGTGATCCCCCTGCGCAATTATCAGACACAACAACATGCGCCCGCGGCATTTTTGTTTTTAAACTAAGCGTAATACAATTTTTTTATGGTTGTGATTTTGGATGCCTTCAAGTATTTTAGTGTCAGTTTTGGCTAAATAAACTTTTCTGTATAGTTTGGTATTTGTTGTTGATTTTACTTTATTTGTTAACAAAGAGTAAAACTGTTGTTTTTATTACTTTAAAATGAAACATTCGATATATCTGCTCTTTGGGTTTTATTTAAACTAATTTAAATAGAAACTATGCTAAAATATATTTAAATAATTTTAATAATAATAATAATAAATGCCTTTTATTAAATAAGTGAAATACAAGTAAGTATATATAAATAATATGGAATCAATGCGAGGCGCAGTCTAGCCAAAGTCTGCTCTACTGAACCCCAAACAACCCAAACGAAAAAGAAAAAAACACTTGAACACAATTAAAAAAAAAATATAAGAAAATTCAAAGTTCTGAAAATTCTGATATACTCAAACATATTAAAACTGGCCCACATAGAGGCAAACACTGAACTAACGCAGATATCGCATAACGATAAAAAAAATGAAAAATAATAATAAAAAAAAAGTAATAATAAAGAATAAATCAATAATTAGGAATTTTGGAGATTAAGCCAATATCTTTTATACAAAATTTTAAATTTGTTAGAGTTGAGAAAAAGAAGATAATCCGGTAAATTGTTATATAATTTAATACAATTATAAGTGAATGTTCTCTGAAACATGGCACTATGATAATGAGGAAGAGTAATTTTATTAGAAAATCTTATGTTACGTGAATGTATATCTTCGCGAAATTGGAACTTATTTTTTATAGATAGAGGTACTAAACAGGGTTACTCAAAATTTCATGAAGGAAATTTCCCAAATGGATTGTCCATTTTGAGCCATCCAAGATCTTTAAATGTATGTGAAACATGATCAAATTTTCTTAGATCAAAAATAAGACGAGAGAGAACAAGTATTTTGATCTTTCTGCCAATCCAAAATACCCAAACAAGAACCATAAATAAAATCACAGTAATTAAAGCAACATAGAACAAGAGACTCACAAAGCATTTTACGTAAACCATAATTAAGAAAATGACGGTTGACGGTTTTCTTACCAAAAAACATCAAATATGACTTTAATGGGTTTAACTTCAAATTATGTTCTGAAGAAATTTCGTTTACCGCATGTTCGATTGTGGACGAGTTTCTAACTGGTTGCTGCTCTGTGAACGGATACAAATACCAAACCTTCAACTGTCTAATCTGAGAATTGACTTCTGAACTTAACCTACAAGTTATTCTTGCTCATCTCTGCTTTGTTTAGCTAGCCATTCGTTTTGGAATAGATATTTAAAGAATTCTCACAATTCCGTCTGGTACGCGAATTATTCTGACGGTTGCAAATCAGTTGACAATCGATACAATTTGGTCTACAAACACCGAATTTTAAGTCAGCGGTCAGCTACTTGGAAATGCTGTTTAAAAATGTTTTGGACCAATGAGACAGGTTTATCACTTTATAAGGAAGATACAAATTTTATCAGTATAACGCATGTGAGTGGTGTAAATGAAACAACTTGATTGGTCGAAACGGTATATTTGACATTGATTATGGAAATAATCCTAATAGATAATGACTGTCATTATTAATACTTCTCGTAATTATACTATTCTCGAATAGATGAGACGGCCTGTATCTATCAAAAGGACGTGTAAGTTAGGTAGTAGGTATGTTGTTGTCAGATCAATGGAATATCTGTTGAAAGTGGAAATTAGTGGAAGATCCGCCGCCGCAACCGCATGTGTATGGAAAGTTTGACACCGGAACTATTGTGGTTCAGACACGATGCTAAAACGGTTCGGCGAGGGGCACTTTCTTAACTATTAGTCGGGAATTCGCACGGATTAATCGTCTAATAGGTGGGAAAGTTTGGATAATTCGGGTTGATTTTCTCCCGATTATTATTTGGGAGAGGCAAATAGCAGTTTTTCGCAATTTCAGATACAGGGTGTCCGGGAGAATGTGGGACATTTCCGGGATATAAAGAAAACAAGTGAAAAGAGTACTACAAGTTCATATAAGCTTTTTTCGTATAGGTCTTCTCTGCGGAGATATGGGATCTCAAACAGCTACCATGGAATTAAGCTCTTTACACATAATTATTGAACCATCAGGTATATTTCAATATTTTTGTTAACATGATGTATACCAGGTAAGACCCTTCAAATTACTATCCAAGGAAGTGTTGTGAAGTACTCACAGCTGCAGGGATGGACTAGCTGCGACATTCATGGCCACTTTTTCAACGCCCTGTATGATAAGAACTTTGGATAAAGGTTTTTACATACCTTTAACTATTGACTAAAAATTAAGTACTCTTCATTCATGCCGCTAATCCTAACCGTTTTGAAAAAACGGCATTTCATGCACATCATGTATTTGGCGTATTTCAATAAAGATACCTCTTGGTTCCGATCAAATGTTCAACCTTTAAAATTCCGCTTTTTCATAATTAACCCGTGAGACGTTAGGGGACTCAGTGTAAATAAAATGACGTTAAAAAAAGGGGGTCATGAGTGTCACAGCTAGTCCGTCCCTGCAGCTGTGAGTACTTCACAACACTTCCTTGGATAGTAATTTAAAGGGTCTTACCTGGTTATACATCACATTAAAAAAAATTTAAATATACCTGGTGGTTCAATAATTATGTGTAAAAAAACTTGATTCCATTGGAGCTCTTTGGGAGCCCATATATCCGAATAGGAGGCCGATAAGAAAAAAGTTTATATACACTTGTAGTACGCTTTTCACTTGTTTTCTCCATATCCGGGAGATATCTCACATTTTCCCGAACACCCTGAATACAGGGTGTCCGTTAAGTACCTCCTAATCCCTCGGGAGCATACAGCAATTTACTTTCTTAGCTCCAACTTTTGAACTGACCGGTATAATTTAATGAAACTTTAATATTTGATAAAGAGTCAATAAATCATACTACAGTAGATCATAGTCAGGGAAGTCAGAAGCGGACTTGCCACCACACTTGGGCCAAAATTTTACTTGAAAATCGCCAGTTTTATCGCAATAAATTAACAGTACCTTTTTTAAGGGATTTGACCAAAGTATTAAAAAAATCAGTTTTCAGCTCTGTCAAAATGACGCAAGAGAAAACATTGCCGACTCTAATACGGCTTTTAAAATACTTCCCGGCATTTAATCAGTACCTCGTAACAGCTAACGCCGTTGCTACCCATACGACCTGCAACCAACCACTCGTCATCCGAAAACGACACGAATAAATTTCCTTTATAACCTCCTAAATCAAAACCATATGGCCCCATGGCCACTACCCATAAATTTTGACATTATAATGAGAATTTATGGGAATACTAAGCGGTCTTTTTTCGAGAAATCACCATTGTTGCCCGGTAAGATAATACGATAACCAGATCACAATGATCTGTTGCGTCGGACGCCGGTAGGAATCAAGGAGGCAGGATATTATTTTTTTTATGGTTAAGGGTAGGAGAGCGATGGTGAATTTCATCTCGTTTATGGGCCATTCCTACTAATCTTGATATTTTAGGATCGTCCGAAATTTTCCTTACAAGTTATACAGTGAGTCCCAGAAGAAATGTCTAAATTCATTTAAAATTCAGCGGTAAGTTTTTTCAAAAAACGCTCGAACCCGTCGATTTTGATTTTTTAATTTTTTTGTGGTAATTTCATGTATACAGGGTAGCTCAAAAATAAGTTACGACCATCAGCTTCATTTTTTCAAATGAAAACATATATTTTTTATTTCATTTTTGAATTTTGCATTGAATTCTAAGCATGTTTCATGTACGATGTCCTATACATAAACTCAACAGTTATTGAAAAAATTAGGATTAAACATATCTATAAGTAAGACCTGATTATTAAAAAAAAACACAACAAAATCAAATTAAATGTTGAAAATGTGCGCCATTTACGGCTTGACAATATCCAAGACGATCAATAAACTCTCTTTGCACGTTTCCAACCATTTCCGGAGTTATGACACGCACTTCTCTTCGGATCCTTTCTTTCAACTCCTGCATATTGTTTGGCCTGTTAACAAATACTTTTGATTTGAGGTAACCCCACAAAAAAAGTCCAGCGGAGTTAGGTCTGGCGACCTAGCAGGCCATTCGATATGTCCTCTCCTTCCAATCCACCGATTGGGAAAGGTTTCATCCAAAAATGTGCGCACAGTGGCCGCATAGTGCGGAGGAGCACCATCTTGTTGGAATATCAGTTCTTCGTCAGGGGAGTCTGGATCCAATGGATTCGGAAATAAAGCCACTAATGCTGGAATTAATTCTAGTTGGAGAAATTCGAGATATACTTGTCCAGTTAAAGACTGTTCAAAGAAAAATGGACCAATTACTCTTTCGCGTACGATTCCACACCAAACATTTATTTTCTTATGGTACTGGCTGTGAACCTTTATTATCCAATGCGGATTTTCTGTTGCCCAATATCGACAATTTTGTCTGTTCACATTACCATTCAAATAGAACGTAGCTTCATCCGAAAAAATAATATTTTTTACTAAATTATTATCTAGATTGCACATATTTTGCATGCGTCCGCAAAACTCACTTCGCCTATCGAAATCATCTTCAAATAACTCACGCACTGGAATAACTTTGTATGGATGATATTTGTGCTTTTGAACTACTCGGTGAACAACAGATTTCGGCATGTGTAAATCGGCCCCAATGTGCGACAGGGAAGTACATGGATTTTCTTCCAAGGAAAGCAAAACGTCATGTTGTTCATTTTCATCTCGAGTAGGACGACCAGATTTAGGCAAATCTCTAACATTTAAATTAGTATTGGGCTGTTTCTATTTGAGTACGTGTTTTATCACCAAACCCAAACATGCATAGAATTTCAATTTTTTCCCGTTCCGTTAACTTCACCATTATTGTGAAAACCGCAACTTTGAAACTACGCTTGACAATAATTATACTTATTTGAAATAAAATTGTCATACAGTTTCTATGGAAATAAACGGTGACAGTGAGACAGTACACTCTTACTTATTATGGAGCCCAAAATGCCATATTGCCAGAAGATTTGATAGATCGTTGGATTCCCTAAATGATATGTTCAATCCTAATTTTTTCAATAACTGTTGAGTTTATGTATAGGACATGGTACATGAAACATGCTTAGAATTCAATGCAAAATTCAAAAATGAAATAAAAAATATATGTTTTCATTTGAAAAAATGAAGTTGATGGTCGTAACTTATTTTTGAGCTACCCTATATACATGAAATTACCATAAAAAAAAAAATTAAAAAATCAAAATCGACGGGTACGAGCGTTTTTTGAAAAAACTTACCGCTGAATTTTAAATGAATTTAGACATTTCTTCTGGGACTCACTGTATACATGAAATTAGTTGACACGTATTTAAGGATTTTGCCGAAAAAATTTTTTTTCGAAAGTATCTACACATGAATTCTTGATAATATGCTGGATTTTCTCCAATCTTCTCATATTTGAAATTTAATATCTTCAATTGCACTGATCAGATCAATATCGATCTTTCTTATTTTACAGTTTGTGACGTTAGTTTTCGAAGCGATTAAAAATATTGTAATGTGAACAAATGGAAAATAATAACAATTTAATTGTTTAAATAGTTTTAACATGCTCTTAACTCATTTTAAATTAATTTTTAAAAATGCCATCTTAATCTTCATCCTCTTATCATCAAGATCCATTTTACAAAAAAGTGGTAACTCTATTAGTTCGGAAGTTTTGTAGATAAGAGGATAAAGAACAAAATGTTAGTTTTTAAAATCAATTAAGATGAGTTAAGAGCATGTTAAAACTATTTAAACAATTAAATTGTTATTATTTTTCATTTGTTAGTATTTTAATGACATTTTTTTCAATACACTTCGAAAGCTAACGTAGCAAAGTGTACAATAAAAAGTTAAAGTCCTCTCTGATGACAGGTTTGTACACCTACCCTGTACTGACGAGAACAAATGAGTTCGAAACCCGTCTGCAGGTGGTTGCATCCTATCAATAGAGAGGGCTTCCTGTTCTTGGTAGTACCATTCAATCTGAAATAGTATTTTAAAGTGCTACTGTGTAGACAAAAATACGCCCTTATTGTATAAGGATCATCGGGTGGTGTGGGAAATAATAATTTTCCATATTGGTATTTGATATTAATACCAACTGAAAAGCATACACTTTTTATTTCTTAAATAGAGCAAATTAATAGATGAAGCTTGTGGAATTGCGTGTCCTGCCATAACTATATCCGGTTCTGTAATGTTAATCTTTTTAGAGAAAACTGCCAGCTCTTGTGACTTGTGATGATTTTAGATGGTTCGGAAGAGTACACCAAGTTTCTGAGAAGCTATCTTGGCGATTGTCACAATGTGATTATGCCAAGACATATTTCCTCCCAGATTGACGCCCAGCAAATTAATAGATGAAGCCAGTGGGATTGCGTGTCCGTCCATGACTATATCCGGTTCTGTAATGTTAACCTGTTTAGAGAAAACTGCTGTCTGGGTTTTCTTAGCGTTAAATTCGACTTGGTTACTGTCACCCCAAGCCAAAATTTCTTCCAAGTCTTTGTTGAGGCGTGATACTGCGAAGATGTGCGTCGGCATATTAAGGGTGGGAAGTTTTCAAACTGACACCCTGTATATATGGAAATAATATTTTACATACCTAATTATAAGCTAATTAAGGTATTAGATATATCACTTTAAGCTCACTAATATTTAATCTTCTTTAGATTGATTGTGTTGTGTTTAATTTCCCGGGTTAAAAAATCTCATATTTGCTCGGACGAGGGCTTTTCACATAAACCAAGAAATACAATATTCTTTAAGCAAATAATGAACCAAGTCCCTTCAATCTCTTTAACAAACAGTATCACTATAAATAACCCAATTTGCTCAATAGCCCTTGAAATCTGTTTTAAAATTCAATATTTGCGGAAAAAAGGGATGACCAAAATCCCCAAGGGCCACTTGACTGGTTATAGACAAATTCGAAAGGCCGTGGGGCCGTAAAAAGGGATTTTTTAAAAGAGGGATGCTTTATTCAATTTAGATTCGAAAAAATCCCGACAAACTTGACGTTTAACATGATACTGCGTTTTTACCAGTCATTGAATAAATTTGTATCTCTATATTGCCTTTCTGTTTTTATGCCCGTTTGTGAATATCGAATTTGATTTTATGTTAAATTTGAAAGGAAACTTGTACGAGGCTTGAGGGTTGTGACTTTTATATTTATTGGGTTGATTTAATAAATTTGGCAAGTTTTTATTATGAGGAATTTGGAGGAGATTATTTTAGAATCTGTATTGGAGTGCACGGATGCTGTAGATAATGCAGGAGAAAAACTCTACATGTCTACGCAACGGTCATTTTTGCAGCATAGCCAGATTGACATATTTATCGCAAAGATATCTTGCAAAATCCCAATTAAAAATTTGCTAATTTGACAATTACAACTGGTTTAAATATATAAATAATTTTATATTTAAAATATATTTATTTTTCCAATAATTTGACTATAAATTGTGAAAAGGCGATGAGGGATTCTTCAAAAAAAAATTTATTATACTCAAAAGTACTAATCCAACTGCACTCCGGCAACATCTATTTTACAACTGCGCTACGAATCGGACCCAAAATAGGAATGAATACTAATCTCGTAAATATTACACCGTTGGCGCTTTGATCTAACGGATTGTTATATATTTTGGTTGATTTGTGTTTTTTTGTGATTATTGGTGAAAAATCGTCTTTATTATAAACAATCATAGTTGAATTCATGTGTAGTTTGTAAAAGAGTGGATCACTTAAATAAGGATTTATCTTTTCATCGGTAAGTATGGTTATGTTTTAATATTTAACCATCTGATATAACCAGACTTCAACATTGTTGCCATTTAGCCAACAAACATGTAGTTCTCTCTTCCCACCCATTACTGATTTTCAACAACGTTTCAAACAATCACAGCTTCACTTTCCAAGAGTTTTATGAATGGATTATGCGATCTGTAGTTTACAATACCTTTGAACTAACAATAATTTATGGCTTTATGTGACGGAAATACCTTATATTAAGAAATGCCATCAAATTATAGCAAAATTTGAGCGTAAATTTTTAGTAATAATTATAAAAAATTGAGTAAACCATTTACATGAAAAGTTTTTGTAAAATTTACTAAAATCATTTATAAATTTACACTGGATATAACAAACGAGCATGTCGTACTTCTCAAAGTTTACATGCTCTGCCATAATTAGGACAAACTGATTTTTCACTATTAATTAGAAATTTTAAAACAACTTAGAGAACCTGAATGCTCTGACAGAATTAGGAGATTTTATTATTATGACACATACGACTGTGTTCTTTTGTGTGTTTTTAATATCCGGCATGGCCTACTAAAAAAAAATGGTATATTTTTGAAAAACGTATATTTCGGGCCTAATATTAAGACTGAGGTGACCCATTTAAAAAAAGCAAATTTGTTTATGTTCCTTGAACACTATTGAATGTAGAAAAAATCTGAGCACGTCACTGGATTCTACGTAAAAAACTACAAAAAGAACATTTTATTTATTTTTGATACGTTACGTGGTAACCGAGATATGGAGGGTGTCCCAAAATTCACAATTCTCAAAAACATCCCGTATATCAAAAACAAGGCGGCCTAGAAAAATTCTGATTACGGCATCTTCTATTTGACATAAAAGTAGCACAGTGCTGCGAAGCCGCATCCTTCTATATTTACTAATAACGGAGATATCCCGTTCCGATATCCCGATATTCGTCTGATCGGAGACCACGAGCTGACGAAGCACCTCGACAGCCTAGAACATCGAAGACAGGTTGGGGATTTGACTCTCTTTTACAGATATTTTCATGGAAGGTGCTCGGCTGACCTTGCCCTCTTAATTCCGCCCAGAGTGACGAATAGCAGAAATACACGACGAACCATTGCCGCCCATCCATATGTGGTTAAGCTTAATACTCCTCGAACTTCATTATTTAAGAATTTTTTTATAGTGCTTGTGTTTGATCATTAAAAAAAAAACTACCCAAAAATGGACACCCTGTACTGAGCTGAACCATATGTGGATGGGCGGGACTGGGTCGTCGTCTATTTCTGCTATTCGTCGCTCCAGGTGGAATTAAGCGGGCAATGCCAGTCCAACGTTTGTCATGGAAATACCAGTAAAGCATCACCAAGATGTCTTCCGTGTTCAAGGCCGTCGACGTTTTTGGTCAGCAACTAATGGCTCTCTTTTCGATGGAATCCGGTGGCTCAAGAGTATGCTTGGAGCCAGACATGAGCTAGAGATATCGAAATAAAATAACCTATTACAATATATATTTTTCTCCACGGATTTATACACTTTTACACCCATATATCGCATCGTAAGAGTTAATTCATCATTGTCACGAGGCACTTCGAATTGTCTCGACACGTCACACGAAAATTATTGCCCTCTCTCGATAGGCCGCACTCGCGGAAATAGAAAAAAATTCACAGGGGAAAATATATTATTAGCGAGAAAGAGATCTGTCAGTGGGGACATGCCCTGAAACGTAACATTTATTTTATTGATAGAAGAAGGAAAGATCGGTTAAGGAGGCTTTAACGAAAAGCCATATTTTTTTTTAAAGTGGGATAGTTCATTCGGCCCAAGCTTACGGTATTAAAATATGGGTATCATTTAACTGGTTAAGAAAATATTCTTATTTTTGCGAACAGAAAAATGTAATCGGTCAGCCAAAATGGCTAGTTGGTCAGCAACTTATGGACAGCAAACATTTCTGAATCGGTCAGTAATTAATGCCATACTAGAGTGCTCTAAATTATTATGGTATGCAAATTAAATATATAAGCTGTTATGAGCGATCCGCTTTTAATCAGATATTGGTAAGCAATCAGCGGGTAGGCAAAATATTTAATCTTGGTCATCAAAAAAAAGCAATAAAACGTGAAATAGTGACAGTGCCCTGGGAAAACAAGTGAAAACCCGCCCCCGCTACACCTTTTGTAGCCGATTTCCTTCTGTATTCTTCAAAAGAAAACGCAAGAAAGTTACATAAATTGACAGTGCCTTGGGAAAACAAGTGAAAACTCGCCCCCGCTACCTTCTGGGCCTTGACTGCTACACCGAATGAAAACACACGCACGCAATTAGCTACTCGTATCACGCGACTGCTTTCGCTCCGCCCACAACAACAAACTTTGCCGATTATTCAAAACAAACGCAAAGCAATGATTTATATTGATAATCATTCTTTTAATATGCAAACCTCTGAAGTAAACTGCTTCTAGACATGTTTTTTTCTACTGACCAATTGTAAAATCTTACTGACCAAGTAATCATTTCGCAGCTCGAGTGTTAATTAAGCGAACACATGATATTACAAGAGGACTGATATCGGTTAAATTGTTGCCAGTTTGTAGCATTTTTTGCACAACAAGTGTTGCAGCCTGATTTTTATTTATTGCAAGCAAAATCTTTTTATACTGATCAAATGATTTAATGGCTATTTTTTGCTGCGAACCAATTTTAATAACGGCAAACCATTTAATTACTTCTCTTAAAATATTTAACACATTGGTAAATTATTCGGGGTAATTGCATCAGTGCATAAAAATTACTTGTCAGGTGGTAAATTAAAGTTACCTTTTATTCGCAATTGACACTTCTAATCTCCCTAGTACTTGAATTATTATCCGAAATTTTTCGACTAAACGATTTCTTGAAATTTTTTCAAAAAACCGTATATTAATTCAAGAACGAGGGAGATTCGGTAAGAAAATTTCGCACTAAATTATTAATTCGAATGTAGAAAAAATTAGGATTGCGTTAGTTGTTAGTTCGAAGAGCAATAATTTCCTATTTACCAACTTTAGTTGCATGAAATTGATATTGACAAAATAAAAATAGTTCAAATTTGTATTTTTATTTATATTTGATATACTAAAGTTGGTAAAACATATTATTTAAAGAAAGTTGTGTTCCCATTTTAAGGATCTGTTGACTTATAAATACAATAAAAGGTAGTTGTTAGTTCGAAGAGCAATCACATTTACCAACTTTGCCTGAAATTGTTATTGACAAAGTTAAAATGGTCCAAATTTTTATTTCCATATTTATTTAACTTGCTTTTTTTTTATGATCAAACACAAGCACTATAGGAAAAATCCTTTAGGGCACTCTAGCAGTGGTGCGTGTGCGCAAAAAGCGATTCACGTTGGTTTTGAATCGTTGGAGGTTATATTCGTTGGGAAAAACGACCTCGGGAAGGTCGTTCCACAAAGATGTAGTCCTCCAGATGAAAGAATTCTTAAATAATGAAGTTCGAGGAGTACTAAGCTTAACCACATATGGATGGGCGGCAGTGGTTCGTCGTGTATTTCTGCTAATCGTCGCTCTGGGCGGAATTAAGAGGGCAAGGTCAGCCGAGCACCTTCCATGAAAATATATGTAAAAGAGAGTCAAATCCCCAACCTGTCTTCGATGTTCTAGGCTGTCGAGGTTCTTCGTCAGCTCGTGGTCTCCGATCATACGAATAGCCCTCCTTTCGATGGAATCCAGCAGCCGAAGAGTATGTTTGGGTGCAGAGCTCCAGACATGAGAGCAGTATTCTAGTGATGGTCGAATCTGGGCTTTGTATAGTATCAAAAGTTGTTGAGGTGTGTACAATTTTCTGGTTCGGAAGAGTACCCCAAGCTTCTGAGAAGCTACCTTGGCGATTGCCACAACGTGGTTATGCCAAGACATATTTCCTCCGAGATTGACGCCCAGCAAATTAATAGATGAAGCCAGTGGGATTGCGTGTCCGGCCATGACTATTTCCGGTTCTGTAATGTTAACCTTTTTAGAGAAAACTGCTGCCTGGGTTTTTTTAGCGTTAAATTCGACTTGGTTACTGTCACCCCAAGCCAAAATTTCTTCCAGGTCTTTGTTGAGGCGTGATACTTCATGCTGTCTGCGAAGATGTGCGTCGGCAGCCGATGTTTGCGCATTCAAAGAGAAAGATGAGATAAGTGTGCAAAACTAATTATCGGATTTTGAGTTTTCACTAGAAGGTCGTTAATGTAGAGTAAGAAGAGAGTGGGAGACAATATGGACCCTTGAGGAACACCGGCATTGATGGTAAAGGTGTCTGAGAGAAATCCGTCAATCGCCACTTGCAGAGAGCGATCCTTAAGAAAGCTAGACAACCATGCACAGAATCGATTTCGTAGAAAATAAGTTTTTTTTACCATATAAAGTTATTTTATACAGATAGGTTTTCAGCGTATGGTAGTCATCCATATAGGAGACCATGGAATCCATGTCAAACGCCGCACGCTGTCTCCCGTAGCCCCGATTACTGACAGTAGTTAAATTTTAAAATAGAACGGTTTGAGAAGTACCCTCCGTGTAAAATGTGTAAAGAATTGAGTGAAATTATAATCATGTCATCGGAATTTAAAGTTTCTAACGTATTTATTAGAAGAATGTGGGTCAGACGTCTATTCGTCTAATTTGTTTAATATTATAATTAAATATCGTCTCCTATTGTTTTCTACCAAATACAAACTTCTTCGCGGACGGCAGCAAAGCAAAATTGATTCGAAGTACTTACTATATTTATTTCATCAAACATTCATAAATTTTGATGACTGTGTGCTCCCTTATTTCCCATTAAAAAAAGAAGAAGTGGCCAAAGAATTTCAAGAACATTTAGGCGTTGTAATCGAAAATAATTATGTACTTGTAAACTATAATAAATAACAATAATTTGCTGTTTTTATTTGTTTTTAATTTATATAATAATATCTCGTAAAAGGTTTAGAATAATCAGAAATATAAAATATCAGGTTCAGTCAAGCAAAATGTCATTCTATATACACAAACGTCAAAAAAACTTCCACTGTAATCACTTCGTGCTGCCTCGAGGAGGAGAAAAATTTTCGGAAATTTTCTTAGTTGCCGTGGTAACGGAATAAAAAGCAAGCTCCTGATTGGCTGAAGAATGTTAGTGCTAAATTTGCAGTGTAATTCGGCGATTATTGCAACAAATCCGAACAAACCCAACTAACTAATTTCCGCAGTCAAACAACTTCAAATTGATAAGTTGACAGTCAAATACGAAGTCGGAAATGATGGAAATTTGCAAACCATAAAAATACGATTGGAATATTTCCAGTGGCAGGCTGTAAAAAGTGGTTTTAATACATTTTTCACACCCAACACTTGTTTGACTCTTGTTTTTCTGTGCAAATAAATCCGTAAAAACAAAATGAACACATATGTGGCTTAAGAGCAGTGGCGGCTCGTGACCTATGATAGAGGGGGTTCACAAGTATGGTGAAATTATTTTTAAAATTTTATTTTTGTGTGACGACCAAACAATTACTTACTAGACGTTTTAAATGTAGAAAGAAAAAAAGTAATAAGAAATTGCGTTGGGTAAAACATATTTTTATTTATTTTTTAATTTTACACAAGGAAATACAACTTTTTGAAAATAAGCAAGGTTTTCTTAGTGTGTATAGCTGTCGGATCTTAACGTCGGCGCATGCAACCCTCGTAACAATATTTATACAGTCCACTACTAATACTGCTAAAGCCATCTACGAGCTATCAAGAAAACCGAATGATGTCCAATACTACTACCGCCATCTACGAGTTATCAAGAAAACCGAATGATGTCTAATACCACTACGCCATCTACGGCTACGTCATTAGGCGCAACCAAGACGAGAACAATAATTAACTGTTTTATGACGAGAACGAATCGAGCCACGAGACTGACAAGTTGGCATTCTTCATATTTACAGTATTTTTTAGTTTAAATCCTTAAATAAAATGGTTTAAAATCATATCGAGTATCATTTATCGAAATACACAACATTTATCGACCCGACCCTACACAATAGTGCCTAAACGTAAAGTCCATTCTTCGGTTCTTAATTGTAGAAAATTGATCAATAACAGCCTCATTAAGTTTGGAATACCCCCTATAAATTTGTTTTTATATATTTAATTTTTAAACTTTCTAATAAAGTCCCTAGATTTGCCCTTTGTGGTCTGAGTTAGTTAATTTCTCGCTCCAAACTCAAAGAGCTAAAGTTATTTCTTAAGTAGTCCACCGTCAACTATTCATTTTAACTTAATAAATATATAATATTAAAACGATCGAATTTCTAACTAGACACACGAACAGGCACACAAAAACTTTGCGCCTTTTCCATGTTAAATCGCCATAGCCCCGCTATCCTCCGCTGCCATCTGTTACTACAGAGAAACTGCATTACTTAATCGCACGTGCGAGCAAGTCTCGTCATAATCGTCGTTTACCTGGACCGAGGCACGGTTGCCGGATCTATACAGTTTGGTTTGACGGGATGATAAAATATTAGGGAGGGTCGGACTTTTTAGTTTGACGGTACAGTAAAATGTTAGGGAGTGTCGGACTTTATACGATAAATAATATTCAATGAATATAAATTAATATTTTCTATTCGTTGTGTTTTGGGGGTGCACGTGCGCAAGTGCTCCTGTGGAAGAACCGCCACTGCTTAAGAGCTGCCTTTAATCACAGGTTGCCAAACAGGCACTGTTTTATGTGAAGGTTTAGCCAAATATACTCCGGTTATAACGTATATGGAATTACGTAATGTAGTACCGGTTTTGTTCGATTTTGAAATTTTATCGCTTGAAATTGACTATAACTATGCCAAATTTCACTTCTCCACAAGAAAAAAAAATGAATAGCCAATGACTGGATTCCATTTATTTAATTTTAGTGCCCACTTAAAACACGGAACGAAATTTTCTTACTGTCGTCACTGGATAAGATAATTTATTCGGAATAATTTATTCAAAAAATTAATTCAGAACGAAAAGTATTACAAACTTTTTAGGCGTGGAAAATACGGAAAATTGGCATTTAAATCTAAAGGAATGGTTATTGAATTTTTATTACTATTAATTTATGATAATTCGGGAAATCAAAATGGAAATTTTAGCGCCTGATGATGTTTTCCTCGGTTTTTCATGAACATAAATTTTTATTGTGTTATTGAAGAAAAATGCTATTTTTAAATTCATTTTCTTAATATAGTGAAATCTCTCTTAGGCGGACACATACGGGACCGTCTAAATGTGTCCGCCTAATAGAGGTGTCCGCCCATGGGAAATTTGTTATTAGGTAATATGTAAATGCAAACTTATTACTATCTATATGTATGTACAAATAAACAAAACATAACAAAAAAAAAACTAGTTTTAGTTAGGATGTAGTACTAAAAAAATCTAATAACGTAGTTTGACGGGTTTGCGTTTTATACTTGCGATCTAGAAATTGTAATTCCAAGTCTGATAACAATTCCATTGCTGTAGAGTCACCTCTATTCTTTGCATACTCTTATAATTCCTTTACCTTGCTACTTAGTGAAAACTAAAAATCCGATATTTAGTTTTACTGACGATAGCACACTTAGCTCATCTTTCTCTTTGAATGCGCAAACATCGGCTGCCGACGCACATCTTCGCAGAGAGCATGGAGTATCACGCCTCAACCTCAACAAAGACCTGGAAGAAATTTTGGCTTCGGGTGACAGTAACCAAGTCGAATTTAACGCTAAAAAACCCAGGGAGCAGGTTAACATTACAGAACCGGATATAGTCATGGCCGGACACGCAATTCCAATGGCTTCATCTATTAATTTGCGCTGGGCGTCAATCTGGGAGGACATATGTCTTGGCATAACCACGTTGTGGCAATCGCCAAGATAGCTTCTCAGAAGCTTGGGCTACTCTTCCGAACCAGAAAGTTGTACACACCTCAACAACTTTTGACACTATACAAAGCCCAGATTCGACCATCACTAGAGTTCTGCTCTCATGTCTGGAGCTCTGCACCCAAATATACTCTTCGGCTACTGGATTGCATCGAAAGGAGGGCTATTCGTCTGATCTCGAGACAATGAGCTGACGAAGAACCTCGAAGACAGGTTGGGGATTTGACCCTCTTTTACAGATATTTTCATGGAAGGTGCTCGGCTAACCTTGCCCTCTTAATTCCGCCCAGAGCGACGAATAGCAGAAATACACGACGAACCACTGCCGCCCATCCATATGTGGTTCAGCTTAGTACTCCTCGAACTTCATTATTTAAGAATTCTTTCATTTGGAGGACTTCATCCTTGTGGAACGACCTTCCCGAGGTCGTTTTTCCCAAGGAACATAACCTCCAACGATTCAAAACCAACGTGAATCGCTTTTTGCGCACACGCACCACTCCCAGAGTGCCCTAAAGGATTTTTCCTATAGTGCTTGCGTTTGATCATAAAAAAAAAATGGCTTGTTGATAATTTGTGACATTTGTTTGATTACTGCATTCAACTTCTTCATCAGAGTCGTCAGATAGTGATGTGGTTTCAGTTTGGACTACATAATCGGTAGGAATGGGGTCACTATCATCTTCTAATAGCACATTGCTATCAATGTTAATGAACTCGTCCAAATCATTGTTATCAAATTACAAACTTCCACAACATCAATATTCTCTTTCAGACTCAAAACGCGACATTTTTGTGCCATTGTTTACGATTTAACCTTACAACTCACAAATAAACGGCGAACTGCTGTCGGGGAATCACACATACTTTCATTCGGCGAAGTCCTTTCGCGCTGCCACGCATACGCGATTGGTTGCCGGTCTGTCTTCAGAGAGTATTTGCACCGTAATTATTCCTCTCCCAAATATTTAAAAAAATTTTTTGTACATATAAAGGAGGGTTTTCGCACTCTTTGTATGAAAACAGCCTGTCCGCGTCCGCCCAAAGGAGAGTTCGCCCAAGAGAGGGTTGATTTTCATGGAATTTCATATACCTAGTTCCGGACGATGAAAAAATGTCCGCTTAATAGAGATGTCCGCTTATTAGAGGTGTTCGTTATGAAAGGTTTCACTGTAAACCGCTCAATTTATCAAAATTCAGGGATTCAGGAAATGTTATAATTGAAAAATTTGAGCTAATTTGCCATCGCCAGTGTAACATTTAATAATTTGATGGAATCTAAATATTCTCGACTGAGTTAAAATCGCCGCAGAAACGCTTAAATCGTCGAGTTAATTGACCGCATATAGAAAGTTGCCGACACTTCCTGTGTCAATAAATATCAATTTACGAAAAATTTACGCGTTTAACTGCATTGGTGAAGCAAATGATAATATAAATTATGTATTTTATGAAACAATTTCTACGGAATTGTGGGTTTGGATTCTCAGATTTGACAGTTGTAGGTTTGGCATTTGTACCTGGTCACAGAGACAAAAAACAGCAACCAGTTAGAAACTCGTTCACACCCGAGCATGCGCACGAAATTTGCACGCACAGTAGCAGTATAGGTGCGCTACACCACGCATCGCGGCAGTTGCTCAACGGCAAGCGATGGTGCCACTCGCAGCACTATAATATAATAGTTATGTAGGTATCCACTGTGGTTGATATGATCTTGTTTCTAGAGATTACATGAATAGAGTTAATTGAGGAGCTTGCGTGCCAAACCGGTTATATCCAAATTCGACAAAAATTGAATTATTCCCCCGTAACTATGAAGAATGTGAAGTTTTGATTTCAGATATTTTTTTCTGTAGTCATTTTTTTATTCAAAATTTTCTACCGCAGTTTATTCTCTAAATGGCATTCTTTTATTTTTTAATAACTTTTAAGGCCAGGTAGTGAGACTCAAAAGACTCAAAATTTTTGGATATAACCGGGTTTGAACGCAAGATCCTCAATTAATACCGGAAGTAAGTCGATCTGTCCCTCTTTGTCCTCCTTTTTAGCTTCGAATTTTTCAATTAATTTTCCCGATGATGAAACGTATTATTGGTCTCTCGCCTGCCGTCATTGTCTTTGATCTTCTTTTGTTCCCGAGATCTGAGACAAGTTGATTTTTTGCTTTTGTCGTTATTAGGTAAATATTGAATCTTTAGAGTGATATTACAGGCAAAGATTTAATATTAGGGGCTTATTAAAAGAGGAGCTAAATTTATGGTTGGTGGGGGAATAGATTGAAACTGACTTGCAGCTGGTATCGCGAATTTACATTTTTTTTTATGATCAAACACAAGCACTATAGGAAAAATCCTTTAGGGCACTCTGGGAGTGGTGCGTGTACGCAAAAGGCGATTCACGTTGGTTTTGAATCATTGGAGGTTATATTCGTTGGGAGAAATGACCTCGGGAAGGTCGTTCAATCCGAGGTCGTAAGGTCGTTCAATAGGGATGAAGTCCTCCAGATGAAAGAATTCTTAAATAACGAAGTTCGAGGAGTACTAAGCTTAACCACATATGGATGGACGGCAGTGGTTCGTCGTGTATTTCTGCTATTCGTCGCTCTGGGCGGAATTATGAGGGCAAGGTCAGCCGAGCACTTTCCATGAAAATATCTGTAAAATAGAGTCAAATCCCCAACCTGTCTTCGATGTTCTAGGCTGTCGAGGTTCTTCGTCAGCTCGTGGTTTCCGATCAGACGAATAGCCCTCCTTTCGATAGACTCTAGTAGCCGAAAAGTATGTTTGGGTGCAGAGCTCCAGACATGAGAGCATTACTCTAGTGATGGTCGAATCTGGGCTTTGTATAATGTCAAAAGTTGTTGAGGTGTGTACAACTTTCTGGTTCGGAAGAGTACACCAAGTTTCTGAGAAGCTATCTTGGCGATTGTCACAATGTGGTTATGCCAAGACATATTTCCTCCCAGATTGATGCCCAGCAAATTAATAGATGAAGTCAGTGGGTTCTGTAATGTTTACCTCTTTAGAGAAAACTGCTGCCTGGGTTTTTTAGCGTTAAATTCGACTTGGCTACTGTCACCCCAAGCCAAAATTTCTTCCAGGTCTTTGTTGAGGCGTGATACTTCATGCTGTCTGCGAAGATGTGCGTCGGCAGCCGATGTTTTTCCATTCAAAAAGAAAGATGAGATAAGTGTGCTATCGTCAGCAAAACTAAATATCGGATTTTTTGTTTTCACTAGAAGGTCGTTAATGTAGAGTAAGAAGAGAGTGGGAGACAATATGGACCGTTGAGGAACACCGGCATTGATGGTGAAGGTGTCTGAGAGAAATCCGTCAATCGCCACTTGCAGAGAGCGGTCCTTAAGAAAGCTAGACAACCATGCACAGAATCGACTGGGCATACCATAGGATCGCAGTTTACTTAGAAGTCCGTCATGCCAAACACGGTCAAAGGCTTTAGAAATATCCAGTGCAACAGCCCGAGACTCCCCATGATGTGCGATGGCGTTGTTCCAAAGATGGGTGATATAGACTAGAAGATCTCCAGTTGATCAGGACTTCCGAAATCCATATTGATGATCGCTGATAATGTTTAAGCATTCCAGGTACTTTAGAAGATGTTGGTTAATAGCTCTCTCCATTACTTTTGATATAACTGAAAGCAATGCGACTGGTCGATAGTTGCTAGGCAGGGTTCTCTTAGCTTTCTTGGGTATCGGTATAGGCGGGACTCGTGCCGTCTTCGAGCACGATGGAAATATTCCTTGTTCGTAGGATAAGTTAAAAAGTCTATAAAATACTGGTGTTAGTTCATCGGCGCATCTCTTGAGAACTATAACCGGAATTTCATCTGGACCAGAAGCTTTCTTCGATCTCGACAAGTCATTGAAATTAATATATTTTCCGAGACCTCTACCTAACGGTTACGCATTCATTGCCTATATTAACATCATGCATCTTAAGCTGTCAATACCACAATACTCTGTCATTATTAATCCCCGTCCGCAACAATCGCCACAGTAACAATAGTACACAATTCGCGTAAATCAATTATTGTTCAATTGTACATATAATTGCTGTATAACAGCCTTGCGAATATCAATAGCCTCGGCCATCTTCGGCCTAATTGGAATTGATAGAGTCAATGACGGGTGTGATATTATTACGTTGATTAAATTGATGGCTGCGCCTCTATATCGATGCGTACACATACATATGATTTGTGAGCCATTTTGAACAGAATCGGCGTGATTTATTATCGGGGGGGGCGAATTGTGGAAGACAATGTCGAGGTGTCCGCTTCAGGTTGTTAATTAAATTATTAGTATTCAAGCTCTGCAGTTGTATGTATACAGGGTGATTGAAATCAACGATAAGGGGATTTCGGAAACGGTACGAGATATGAAGTGGGTTAAATTTGGGGCAAAGTTGGGTAAATATAATAACTACAAAGCCTCTCAAAATATTTGAAAAAATCTAAAATATTGTGTTCCGGTCTTTATTCTTTCTTGACTTTGTTCGAAGAGACGTGCAAACATAAATGTCACTTTCTCATTGCTACTTTTTAATCTTCATAAGATGGCATCGTCAGTTCTTTAATGCGACGTTTCGTCTTTGGGTTACCATCATCTACTTATTTTTTTTAAATACGGGCCTGGATCTTTTTGTTTAAATTAGGAACGAGGACCGAAATCTATGTGCAGTGGTATATAACGCTTACTGGTTTTCCGACGTTTTGTTCCTTAAATTGGCCATCTTCATTAAAATACCTAGTAAGTTAAGTCTTTAAGAGCCAAATGTCATTTGTAATAAAATAAATTACTTGTCCCTACACTAATTAGAAATTTGACATAAAAGAACAGTAGTAGTACGTAATAATAATTAGTGTTGGGAAAAACCGATGATTTTAATAATCGAGTGAATCGCTTGAAATTCCAATTCACCAAGCGATGGCCTCACCGACTGCTCGACCGGCTGCCTAGCCATTTACATGTGATCAGGTAGAGTATTTAGCAGGCACGTAACTACGGGTGGGCACAGGTTTAGCTAAAAAATTGTAGCAGCTACCAAAAAAATTCCAGAAATTTATTTATTTGTGAATAATGAATTTTTACCACGTGTCTGGATACCAAACAAAAAAACTGCAAAAATCACCCAAATATGTATTTATTGTGCTTTTTTAACCCGAACAAAAAGTATTACCAAGAGTTATTTTTCTTCACATCTTTCTCGATCTACGAACATAAAATAAGTAGATATTTAAAATAGCTTGTCAAATTCTTCCACTTTAAATTATCAGGTGACCACTGTGCGCCCTTCAAAAATGTAGGCTTAGTTACGCGACTGGCAAAATAAGAAAATTGGTTATTATTTTTTTAAATTCATGTTTATAGTTACCTAAAAGTTACTGGTTAAATTTAAGAATGTTTACTTTTGGTTACCAAAAAATTTGTCGATAACTGTTTTGTTAACTATTTTGCTCGTTTTCTTATTTTCCATTAACATTTTCTATACTACAGTATAGTATATAGTTAATTTTAAGAAGTCTTCTTGAGCTTAATAATAAAAACTTTGTGTTTAGATTTAAAAATGTTTACTATAAGATTACCAACGATTTTGTCTATATATTTTGGTAACCACTTTGTTCGTTTTGCTATTTTTCATTAACAATTTCTATTCTATATGTTATTTTTGAGAAGTTTTCTCCAGTTTATAGTAAATAAAAATTTAAAAATTATATCTTTTAATTTTTTAATATTTACAATCGGAGAACTAAACTACTCCGCTGGCTAGCCAGTTAAAACAAAACTTTAAAAAACTCATGTCGCGATGACTCCGCTAAGGGATTTGGCATACTTTTTTATATACACCTTCTCGTTTATGTGCCTTTAAGAAAGACGTATGTCGCCAATCGGATGGCGCGGTGCGTATAACGAAGGTCGGTTATCAAGTGACAGGCGATATTTTTCGGTTTTTCGCCTAGAGTATTTCCTATCGAGCGAAAAACTGTTCGAATATACGAGCAGTTTTTTAACTCGATCACACTACAGCGGTACATTTCCGTCGGCGTCAAGCGAAGCGCGGGTATCGAGTGAAAGATAATAAGTGACGAGCGACGGTTTTCGCCTGAATAGATAACTCGAGCGGTTTTTTTAATAATTGAGCGATGTCGGTTATTTTAATAATCGAGTAATCAAGGGGTTTTTTCGCTCGAGCGATCACAACACTAATAATAATAAAGAAGGGAGAGAAATAGCAATTTAATAATTTAAAAATCTTTAGTTTCTTCGAAACAAAGGTAAATCACAGGAACGTAATATAGGTATTTTAATGAAGATGATCAATTTAAGGAAGAAAACGTCGGAAAACCACTAATTGTTGTATACTCCTTTACGTAGATTTAGGTCCTCTTTCATAATTTAAGCAAAAAAATCCAAGCTCATATTTAAAAATATTAAGTTGATGATGGTGACCCAAAGACGAAACGTCGCATTAAAGATCCGATGATGCCGTCTTGTGGAGAATAAAACGTAACGCAACGAGGAAGTGAAATTTATTTTTGGACATCTCTGCGAACAAAGCCAGGAAAAAATAAAAACCGAAACGCAAAACATTAGATTTCCCAAATATTTTCGTGTCTCTTACCGTTTCCGAAATCCCAATGGCCAACAGCGAATTTTTACACCCTGTATTTAAGTCCGTCAGATGAAAACAGATTTCAGATTGATTCAAAGATGCACTTCTGGGCCACGTTACCGTGACACTGGCCTAAATATCACCAAAGCTTATACAAAACGGCCAAAAGAAGGCGTCCTTAAGGTAAGTCGCGCATTTCTGTTAACATACGGATAGAGAGAGTCTCCAGCTATCGCTCTATATAACCTTGTGCAAGTAATATCCGTTCCTTGATTAACAATAATAACCGAAGGGCTCAATTTATAGAACCCCCGCTCAATTACCGGTAAAATTACCGTGCATGCCCTTCAGACAGCCCGCCGATGCCTTACCTGTTGATTTTGCACTTTAGAAAAGCATCTCTATTATGGCGTGCGGATCTATACGCCATCGCTGGGTTGGTTTGGGAAGTATGTTGTCCGTCGTTACGATAAAATTACACAATATACGGAGTGTCCCACAAGTTATTCACATAGTCAGTATTTGTTAAAAGGATAGAAACTTGAAAGCCGTATACTCATGGAACTCTGCACTCAAACATATTCTTCGGCTACTGGATTCCATCGAAAGGAGACCCGTTTGTGTGATCGCAGATCATGAACCTCGACAGCCTAGCATGCAGCCCGGTGAGACTGCTTATGGGGGGATCGAAACACGTAAGAAGGCCTTGGAAGTAGACGACACTAAAAACCACGGAAACCCCGGAAACATTCGGCATCTTTCGGAGATCCGAATCCGGAAAGCTGGCGGGCCTTTTGAATGGTGATGTTTGACAACTTGCACGTTTCGAAAGATCAGATGCTTGGCGCACAGCTCGTCAACAATACCTAACCTAACATTTATAACTCTTTGCCGCCCTTTTTTAGAGTTTTTTGTTTGATCGCTGTGTTACCACACGTGATTCTTGAATCTCTTTGCTTTCTGATTTATTTTGTGAAAAATATTGTGTTTATCTACTTTTGCAATCATCAAGCAAGGAAGCCCAACAGAACAATACGTACCCGTTCTGCAATTTGGAGGTTTCTTGTGTTTCAGCAAAGAACAGACATGTAAAAAATGTTCATAGCCAACAGCATAATTCCGATACTAAGAAATCGCATATTATTTGCCCATTGTGCATTGGAACTGAGTTAAGCTGTGGAACTTATAATAAACTAGAAACGCATTTAGAGGTAAGTCACAAAATAAAATTACAAATGCAAACACATAATTTTTTTAGAAAAGAAGATTATGAACAATGGTATGAAGAACAAAAAATTCAGACGACCTATGCAGCGGCCAGGACAAAACGATATAATGATCATGTGGAAAAATCCTACACTTGCAATCGTAGTAATTCATTTGGTAAAAATATAGAATGCACCTTTAATGTTGCCTTATTTTATAACATATTTCTATTATCCGTAGGGTATGTCAGCAAATACTCTAAACGAATGGAGAAGTGTATTCTAAAAATTAAGCTATATTTGGTATTAAGGTGTATGGGGCAAATTAGTTTGGTGATGGAACAAGAAAATAGATCAGCAGTTCATAAAAGGAAATTAGAAAAGCAAGAATTCTTTCCAGCAAGGAGAAAGAAATAATATTGGTTATTTTGTATGGTGACAGGCTGGATTTTGTATTTTATAATTAAAAAATTAATTATTGTAGTTGCGTAGTATGGTTTAGGATTATTTTAGATGTTATAGCTATGCTTATTGTGTTGTACCTTTTGTAAATTGTAAAAATAATGCAGGATAATAAGGAATTTGAAAAAACATCCCTCTTAAGTTTCTTTCAGTTTCTTCTTACGGGTTGTAATCGAAGCTGCGGATTTCTGAAAACTACGTAAGTTTAAATAAAGCACTATATTATTATGTATGTTTTTTTATTTTGTTAGTCATTGTAATGTAGTTTTAGTGGTTTCAGCAGTATCATAAGTTTAATTGTGTGCATGAATTTGCTTTGCTACATAAATTGGTTGACCACATTGTTCCCCCATCCTGACTTTTTGACCGACAATAAAGAAACAGTTCAAAATATCCCGTGTTTTATTTCAGTTAAATAAAGGTGACTCGAGTACACCACATATTTAATAAAGGGTGGCATTTAATAACTAATTTTCAGGGCATATTTTATCAAAAAGAAGTTTTAATATTTTTTGTCCAATATTTCATGACAAGCAATAAATCAGTATATTATATGTATCAAAATATAAATGAAGATTTTAACGTAATTTGGTACACAATTAAACCATTTTACTAATATTAAAAACGATTCTAGTACTTCAAAATAAAGACGAGGCCAGAATTAAAACCATATTTGCTACAAAGAAAGCAAAATAATCCACAAAACCTAAACAGAAATTTTAGATACTGAAGGGGCCTGAAGCGATAACATAATCTATTTTGAAGTCTACGACCAAAGAAAGTCGCAACCAACGGTATTGTTCACGAGCTGTGCGCCAGGCAACCGATCCTCCGAAACGTGCAAGTTGTCAAGCATCACCATTCAAAATGCCCGCCAGCTTTCCGGATTCGGATCTCCGAAAGATGCCGAATGTTTCCGGGGTTTCCGTGGTTTTTAGTGTCGTCTCTTGGAAGTGATGCTAAGCCTACTCTGCTCCATGCGCTCACAAGTAACCTACTTTTATCTATCTGTTTCACTCTATCATTTAAGCGTCAATTTCAGTTAAAATGAAATGCCAAAAAGTGAGTGTTTATGTAGGCGACTTGATCCTGGTCATATCATATATCACTTTACTGAATTAGGGAAGGTTGCTGCAGACAGAGACAGGCATAGAATGCGAACAGCACGAATTGTTAAAGAAGCTAACTTCCTTCGTCTGGCGGGAATGGAAATCAAGCAACATCTGATGTGATTTAAAATGGTGGAGAAGACGCAGCATCTTTAAATTTTAAAATAATTTTTAATTTTCTAGTCTTTTCACGAGAAACGTCGCTTCCTTTTTCGTGCAAGTGATATTCATTTAGTCATCTTTGCTGAGAGTAAGCATCAATAATAATTTCTTTTCCTAAATCATATGAGGGCCAAAAATTTGCTTGTACCTAGAGCCCAGTTGAAGATGGTAAAATATTTTATGTAAATTATGATTTACTTCCTATTTTTTAATAAAACTACTTACAAGCTTATTTCTGAAGTTTAATTTTTCATTTGTAGTTACGTTACTAGTTCAATAAATTATATAAGAGTGTGTAAGGATTATTTTAAAGTGATATTTACAGCTTAAAACATGTCAGATTCCTAATATTGATTTTCACCACTTAGTAAATCAAATAAAAGGGTTTTGAATATTTTTTGTTGGTTAAATGTCACTTTAAAATATTGACAGTAATAAAAATTTGGACAAAAGTGACATTTGAAAAGCACGTGCGTTTGTCAGCTGATGCCAGACATAATGGATGCCGGGTTTCTTCGTTTGTTCATACCTGCGTCGATTTGTTAACACGGCTGTTTGTCTTCTTCCTGTTTATAAGTATTTGTTGCTAGTATGGGTGTCGTTTGGTAGGGACAAGATGGGGCACACCCTCCCCCCTGGAAGTTGTCAACTTTATACATCCATAATCTTTTATTTCGTTAGCGGAAAAGATTTTTTTCAAATTTCTTACTTATTTATAAAGTCTAAAGTGCGGTGCATGGTGGGATAGTGTCTTCGAAAATATCGAAGCGGTAGCGGATCCGAAGCTGCTATATAAACAAATTTATAATAGTATTTTAAGATACAAGTTTCATAAGACATTATCTCAGAGCACGCGTTGAATTTAGAAAACCACCCGCGAAGCGGGGAATTTTCTAAAGGACAAGTGCTCTAATTGTCTTATGAACCGTGTATTTTATAATACTTTTTCTATTTGGGTCTTTAAAGTCTGAAAAACTTTAAAAAATATAGTAGATTTTTTCCATTTCAATTAATATTTTCTTTTTGGGTTGGCAATACTTTTACAATTTCAGGGTATCAAATATGCCATGATAGAAACAATTGAACACAACAAAGCTTCTTCCCATCCGTCATAATTAAAAATAAATATATTATTACAGTTAATAAAAATGAGTCAGGAAGAAAGTTGTACTCCGTTAGAAATACGAGAAATTGCAGAAAAACTTTTAGAAGAATATGCAAAACTTTGAGTTATGGTGCGAGCAGAAAAAAGTTCAGAATATTGAACAAAATAATACTATTGAACAATATATTGTGTCGACACAGAATCTGACAGGAATAACAATTAATGCCCAGGAAATGTTTACAATAACTATAAATAGGTATATATAAAGTAATATAATTGATTGATTTAGCCGATACTTGATGGAAATCCATTATAAATTTGAACAGAAACAAAAAGTTATAAAATTTCCACAATTTTTATTTAGAAAAAACCGTAACATGTTTCGGCACACGGTGCCTTCTTATTCCGTCAGAAGAAGCACCGTGTGCCGAAACATGTTACGGTTTTTTCTAAATAAAAATTGTGGAAATTTTATAACTTTTTGTTTCTGTTCAAATTTATAAAGTAATATGTATAATACTATATTGAATTAAAAATAAAAATAGTACTTTATTGAATAAAACTTTAGAAATAGAGCATAAACTGGAAGACATTTCTATTATTTTTAGGTTATGTTGTTTTATAGTTGCGACTAGAAATTAGTTGACGGACAACGTCAGCATGTTATATATTTCCGAGTATAGGTATTTGAGATAAATATCTAGTAAAAATGATCTAT
The DNA here is from genome assembly GCA_963991005.1 of Barypeithes pellucidus. Lineage (NCBI taxonomy): Eukaryota > Metazoa > Arthropoda > Insecta > Coleoptera > Curculionidae > Barypeithes > Barypeithes pellucidus. The sequence goes on along the minus strand of OZ022563.1, from coordinate 53,593,894 downwards.
TTGCAAGGTTAAAGGCTAGTATTTTAAACTTATCTATAAAAAATTTTTGTCGAATCCATAATGCCTAGAAAACTAATTTTAACGAAATCGAAGTAAGCCTAAAATTCGAACCCTACTTGCTGCCAACATAAAAAATAAAATTTCAGTTCCATAAAGTGGCAGGTTATTCAATTTTTTTGCAGTTCATAATGTAGCCTTTATGAAACCCAAATAGAAAGACATTTTAAGCATCGTTATTAATTAAGTTGAAACTAGATTTTCGGACATCAGTGAATTAAATTTTTTCGATTTATTGACCAAAATTGGAAAAAATGGAAAACTCTCCTGGAGGAAAAATTACTTTTGTCGTGTGTTGTGACTTAAGTAAAAATATCGCGCTTTAAATTAAGTATAATGTTATCTGAATTATCTGAAGACAATGCATATGCAATAATATATAGTTATCGACGACCTTCGTCTACAGGGCCGGGCTCGAAGACAGACTAAAAAATGCCCATCGGCGGGGGGCAGTGCCTCCCAAGTCGAACGGTAGCCCCGCACAATGGGGCTCATTAGTCGCCGTCCGCGTAACTAATGTAATATTGTCTCGCGGAGGAGCCCGAACATTTGTCACTAATGGCCGGTATTTATCGCGATTTATTAATACACGCCGGATTAAACGACGGTTCGTTTTATTTTTGTGTGCGTGATTGTCTTGGTTGATTGTATAGAATTTTGTACTGGCAGGGGTGGCGATTAACCCTTTGAAATTATTAGAAATAATATAGGAAATTTGTACTTTTCTCCCAGTTTCTACGTCTGCTCTCGCAGTTCGATCCATGTGAAACGGGGAGAGACGTGGGAGGATGTTCCATCGCGCTTCATCGTGGTAGCGAACGACGAAAGATCGTAGCACGCGCAGTGATTTGGCAACCTTGCAATTCAATGGCATGATTAACCTACAGTATACAGCTGTTAACTGAATGCTGATGGTGCATGTGACATAATTTTAGGCGCCATTCATTTGAATATAATAAGCCACTTCCATAATACATTGTATACAGTTGCGGCTAGTGGCCTATGATAGAAGAGGTCCACAAGTATGGTGAAATTATTTTTAAAATTTTATTTTTGTGTAACGACCAAACAATTACTTTCTAGGCATTTTAAATATAGAAAGAAAAAAATTAATAAGAAAATGCGTTAGGTAAAACATATTTTTTTTTCATTTTTTAATTTTACACAAGGAAATACAACTTTTGGAAAATAAGAAAGGTTTTCTTAGTGTGTATAGTGCTTAAACGTAAAGTCCGTTCTTCGGTTCTTAATTGTAGAAAATTGATCAATAACAGCCTCATTAAAGTTTGGAATACCCTCTATAAATTTTCTTTGATATATTTAATTTTTCAACTTTCTAATAAACTCCCTAGATTTACCCTTTGTGGTCCGCGTTAAATTAATTTCGGGTTTAGGTCTTCCCGCATTCTTCACTTCAATTTTTTGCTCCAAACTCAAAGAGCTCGAATTTCTAACTAGATGCACGAACAGACAACGGCGCGGCGCACACTAAAATTGCGCGCATTTCCCATCTTAAATCGCCATAGCCCCGCTATCCCCCGCTGTCTCCCGCCACCTGTTACTACAGAGAAACTGCATTAGGCCCCGCCTGAATTAATCGCACATGCGAGTAAGTCTCGTCATAATCGTCATTAACCTCGACCGAGGCAAATATTTCAACATTTTTTTCAACGTTTTTTCGAAAACGGCTAGATTAGCGACATGAATGAAGAGTACTTGATATTTAGTAAATAGTTAAAGGTATGTAAAAATCGTTGTCCAAAGTACTTATCATACAGGGCGTTAAAAAAGGGGACCATGAGTGTCACAGCTAATCCGTCCCTGCAGCTGTGAGTAATTCACAAGACTTTCTTGGATAGTAATTAGAAGGGTCTTACCTGGTATACATCATATTATTAAAAAAATTTAAATATACCTGGTGGTTCAATAAATATGTGTAAAAAACTTGATTCCATTGGAGCTCTTTAGGAGCCCATATTATCTCCGAAGTGGAGGCCTATACGAAAAAAGTTTATATAAACTTGTAGTAGTCTTTTCACTTGTTTTTTTTTCATATCCGGGAGATTTCATACATTTTCCCAGACACCCTCTATATCTGCCGTCCACCAGAGGCGCTTTATTAGTGTTGGGCTTGCTGTCGTAATTATTAATTTTATTTCCTAGACAATTATTAGATTGTGAGAAATTCATAGACAAAATGAATTCATTTGGACCAGTTTTGCTCTTTCTCTATATTTTCGCCCACGAGCCGCCGCTGTCACCCACATTGTAAAACCCATAAAACACCATTGAAGAGACCAATCAAACCAGGTAAGTAAAGCAGGTACAGTACGTTTCACGAAATTTGGATACGACTTAATGATTTCCTGGGTCGGTCCCATTGTGTCGACAAGAGCTTGGCAATAAACAAGTGAAGTATGAAGGGACGGACTAAGGAAAACAAGTAATGATATGATTATATTAATGTAATCAAATGAAATAACATTTTTTTCTAAATATTACTAGTCATATTTATTTACATTTATAATGTCATTCTATAGATAGTTCTGTTTCGCTATCGCTATCCTCATCAAAATTAATTATAATTGGATTAATTATACGATCCAGACTAATATACGAATTTTCTACAGTTATTACGTGACGGACTGAATTTTTCCAACTACCTGGGGGAATATCATTAAAGCATTTTCGTATTAATTCTACAACACTAGAAGTTAAAGTCGGAGAAATATTTTCAGACCTAACCAGTGATTTTAACTGGTGCCACATATGCTCTATGGGGTTAAAAATGCAATAATAGGGTGGGAGTCGTAGCACTGTATGTCCAATTTCTTCTGCCAATGTGTCACAAATATATACTTTTTTTTATACAAAATGTCTTTAAACTTCTAAAAGATCACTTTTTTATAACTTTCTTCAAAATATATATCATTCGCCGCCATGTAGTTCTGAATCTCCAATTTTGTATTATTTCAGCTTGGAGCTTTATGTAATTGGCGACTGTGATAGCTCGCATTGACCATTACTATCACGCTATTCTGAAAAATATTTGGTAAAAGACAATTCTTGAACCATTCCTCAAAAACTAACAAATTTTACCACAAAAAGATATTTAAATATAAATTAAGCAACCTAACCTACCTGATGTGCCTATATTTAATTATAATTATTACAATCCGGTCCTTTCCACATAATAATAACAAACGGTCATAAATAATGGGATGGCCCCAGGTACTTTTACTACAGTCATTAAGTTATATCCATTTTTCGTGAAACAATCTTTACTCGCCGTATTTTCAAAGCAGTATTGGCACTGAGCGGAACCACTACAGAGTCCCCCAGCTTTTGAATAGGTACGCCAATGGGGAAATATTGAGACTTTCGGTGCGGGGGTAGCGTTTGGGTGGACGTAAATACTCATGGATTTATTTTATATTAATGAGAATGCATTTATTGTATACAATGAGTTAAAAATCAACTCGCAGGGGTTTCTGAATGATTAAATATCGGAGTCAAAAAATTAATAAAATAAAACAGTACGAGTAGTATTTGTGTTCTTTTGTCTCTTGAAAGAACAAGTTAGTTCGGGTTTGTAACGTAACTGAATTTACCAGTGCGTGAAGTTGTTCTTCACGCATTATATAGTCTTTGCAGCAAACCCTCAAGCTTTTTCGACAATTGACATCAGCAATATGTCATTGATCAGCTGTTTGGGGACTTAATCAAATACCCCAGTTTTGTACGAACCGCATTCAGCGTGTGGCGTTTTTATATTTTTCCAGTTTGATTGGTGCTAATAATTTTAAAAGTGTATTTCCGTCGTTTTAGTATAATTTATTTTGTTTTGAAAACTTTCATTAACTACATATCGAGTTTTGTGTATTTGTAAACCACAGTAAGTACCAATCACGTAACGAAAAATTTATAGATTAATATTTTATTTATCTGTTTTTAGGCGAAAATAATAATTATGGACCATAATTATTGTCTGCCTTCTACCTCAGCTGATGCCACCGTTAGAGAAACTAAGGTGAATTTTAATATTAATAAAAAAATTTCTAGATGTTTTATTTCTTTCCGAGTGAGTTGGGATATATTTCAGTTAAATATCAGGTAATACTTTTGTGTGACGACTTGAATGTAGAAAGTTTGGTTAGCTGGGAAAGTAGGAAATATCTGCATGATATTTTTAATAGTTTTGGTGAGAATTTCAAGTGCAATTATTGGTCATGTAGTGTGTAATAATATGTTTATCTAAGTTCACTATTTTTAGAACTTTGCAGAGAACACTAAATATATTGCCGGAAGCTTGGGATTTATATATAGAGCTGATGTTAATCGCCGAGCTCTAAGCCTTGTGTTGCTCAAAAGAGACGCAGATTTCTTGAAATATATATGGCCAATCAGCAACTTGGTGCCGAAAAAAATTGTCCCAATTTAACCGACCTCGTATCCCTTTACTCTTACCTTTCCCGAAATCCTAATGGGGAAGGCCAAAATCCCCATTTTATTAGTTTTTGCATATATGACTTACGTAATTACGTAACCTACGTATTTGCAGTATACGTATACAGAAGAAGGGTGCATATAGAATTTGCTCGTTATGATACTATACGCTTATAAGTTACTATTGAACATTAAAGTTAAAACAGAGGTAACAAGAGTGAACAACCTTTAAGCAAACCGTATATTTAGTTTTTTAATACAATAACCTTTCCTTAGAAAAGGTCCATAGCAATTTTCAGAAATGTTTTTTTGTGCATCCGGTACAAAAACATGGAAATTTTTCCAAATGATTTGTATTTATATAACAGGGACAAAAATTGATCAAGGATGACTTTTTCGCAAAATATAAGATACAATTTTTTACAGGTATAGTTAAGTCCATGTTTAGACACACTGTATAAAGTTTACAGTAGGTAAAGTTGGACATCCATGTAGATACGTACTTCCTATCTTTTTGTGAATATAGAGGTACCTACTAGACATGTAATTATAGATAATGACTTCATTTTATATATTTGAGTAAATAAATAACAAAAAACTACCATGTGTATGTGTGTTTTATTCCTTATAATAAATAATAAAAAATGAATTTAAAAATATAAATAGACTCGTTTCATTTTAAAAATAAACGTACGTACTATTGTAGTACGGTCCTGGAATGTCATACAAACCTAGGCAAAATAAATAACCAGAAATAAGCAGGCAAGTCAATAATGTCACGTGACACTTGACACATCTGGCGCGAGGGTTCGCTGCAACGACTATAGCAGTGAAAGTGTATTAAACTCACGATCGTAGAAAAAATGCTTGTAGATGATTTTTTTTTAAGACATTACACCCTGATTTTGACTGAAAATTCGAATAAAACACATTACAAACACTTAGACACAGTTGAATGCCACTAATATATTGAAAATTATTGCTCCTTTGTCCATCTATCAATAACATAACCTATACGTGCCCCTGTAACATGCAAATGATATGGTTTGCGATACCGATCTAATAAAATCGATGTATTGTTCTTGTAAAGTAATAAATAAATTAATAGTTTAAAAAAATAAATCGACGACGGTCGTTCATATCAGCTCCCGGCCACACAATAGTTTATTTGAATATCTGCTTGCATCTGCATCCTGAATTATTATTTCGATCATAAACGTTTATTATTATTGACATGTTTATGAATCTTATTATTTTTTTATTATCAAGCACAAGCATTATAGGAAAAATCCGTTATGATACTCTGGGAGTGGTGTGCGCGAATAAAGCGGTTGGGTTGGCGAAAAACAACCTCAGGAAGGTCGTTCCATAAGGATGACATCCTCTAAATGAAATAATTCATAAACAACGAAGTTCGAGGAGTACTAAGCTGAACAACATGGCAATGGTTCGTTGTGTATTTCTGTTATTGGTCGCTCTAGGTGAAATTAATCGGGCAATGTCAATCCCAACGAAATAAGTAAAAGAGATTCAAATCACCAACCTGTCTGCGATGTTCTAGGCCAGAGGCGTCCAAACTTTTTGCTGCGAGGGCCAGTTTGGTATTTAAATTCATTAGCGGGGGCCAAGCATCGTAAATATGTGAATTAAAAAACCTTATTACAAGTAAAGCAGCATTGAATTTTATTTTTTATAGTAAATTACAGATATAACAATACTAAATAAACATGTCTAAATTATATTATTATAAAATTATTTCATGCAATTTTTAATGGGAATGGTGGAACTGGGTTTTTTCCTGGAGAGTTTCTTCAAAGATGGGATTCAAATCGGAAACACCAATTATTAGCAATGATTGCAAATGATCATCCGATATATTTGCCCTATATTTAGATTTCAGATACTTCATCCTGGAAGAAGTTTGTTCGCACATATAGGTAGTGCCATACATAGAAATAAATTTACCAGCCAATTGCTTTAAATTTGGAAACTCTTTTGCGTCCAAAAATTTGTAAATCCTTGGCGGGCCGGATAAAATCGCCTGCCGGGCCGGGTTTGGCCCGCGGGCCGTAGTTTGGACACCTCTGTTCTAGGCTATGCACGTTCGTGGTCAGCTCATGGCGCATTATTGAACATATTTAAATACTTATACATATAATAATAGCGAATAAGCATCCCCATCTTACAGCTAACATTTTGAGCTATACAGGGGGTCAAAATCTTTAAAAATATTGATTTTATCAAGAGTAAACTAAAATTGCAATTAGGAAATATTCGCTAGAATTGCCTTTTTCGTCATAATTGAAGAATTAAAGAAATTTAAGTTTGAAACGATATTTTCCCATGGCTAAGGTGTTTTCCGAATATAAGATATCCAATTAAAATACCTGGGGGTTTCTACGTTGAATAAAAACTTTTAAAACAACAAATGATATTGACCTCATTGTATACAAAAATACGTTTTCTTTAAATGTTGAATTATACACTTTCTTAATGATAACGAAAATTTAAGGTATATTAGGTAAAATCAAGGTTCTTAAATCAAGGCGTTCTCTTTCGTCTTTGAAGAATTTTTTTTTCAGTGTTTGTGTACTAAAATAGTACAGTGAAACCTCTCATAACGGACACCTCTAATAAGCGGACATTTTTTCATAGTCTGGAACTAGGTATATGAAATTCCATGAAAATCAACCTCTCTTGGGCGGACTCTCCTTTGAGCGGACGCGGACAGGCTCTTTTCATTCAAAGAACCTTCCTTTAAACGGACAAAAACTTTTAAAGTATAAGGGAGATGAATAAGTACAGTGCAAAAACTCTCTGGAGACAGACCGGCAATCAATCGCGTATGCGTGGCAGCGCTAAAGGACTCCGCCGAATGAAAGTATGTGTGATTCCCCGACAGCAGTCCGCCGTTTATTTGTAAGGTTAAAATCGTAAACAATGGCAGAAAAATGTCGCGTTTTGAGGCTAAAAGAGAATATTGATGTTGTGGAAGTTTGTAATTTGATAACAATGAATTGGGCGAGTTCATTAACATTGATAGCAATGTGCTATTAGAAGATGATCGTGACCCCATTCCTACCGATTATGTAGTCCAAACTGAAACCACATCACTATCTGACGACTCGATGAACAAGTTGAATGCAGTAATCAAACAAATGTCACCAATTATCAACAAGCCATTAGTATGGTAAAGGAATTACAAGAGTATGCAAAGAAAAGAGGTGACTCTACAGGAATGGAGTTGTTATCAGACTTGGAATTACATTTTCTAGATTTCAAGTTTAATAAATGTTTATTTGTACATAGTAATAATTTTGCATTTACATATTACCTAATCACAAATTTCCCATGGGCGGACACCTCTATTAGGTGGACACATTTAGACAGTCCCGTAGGTGTCCGCCTAACAGAGGTTTCACTGTAAATCTTAACTCAATATGGAAAGACTGTGCCAAGTGTGCCATAAACTGTATGAAAATATAAACTTTTAAGTCACATCCGTCGATTGTTTGTTTTGACTAACAAAGACATATCAAGCCGGTTACATGTTACTGAATCGGACAGAAGATAAGAAGAGATGGGGTACAAAGCAGATAGAAATACCTGGTCCTTGTTTATTTGGAGTCGGTTGATAAAATCAACATTTCTTAAAGATTTTCACCTCCCTGTTATACAACAACTAAATTTTCTAATAACAAAGTTGTTTTTTTTTACTGCAAGTAAAATTTTTTTATAAAAAATGACTTATTGTCGATAAATTAAAAATTTGGTCCATTTGTGGTATAGGTAACCCCATCCAGGGACACCCTGTATTTTTCCTTCAAGGAGAGAAGGTTTTGTGATTACGTTACTTTCCTTCGTGCCAGGAAATTAACGATAGCCCATCAAGCCGAACAGATTTTCCGTTAAAATGGAAATGGACGAAAATAGGACGCGCACCGCAATATCAATTGCAGCGATAACCGATGTGGACACATGCATCTCTCCGCCGAACCGTTTTAGGTGTTAAGCACATTACCCGTTTCGGTTTGTGGCAAAGGCGAACCATGTGTGCCGCTGATATCCGACCAGTCGCCCAAGGGAACTCGCTATCGAATCCGCACACGGAAAACTATGGAAAACTGCCGGAAAAGCTCCACTGGACGACTGTGTTCGGTTTTGCGATCTAACGGTATCTGGTATTGAGCCTTTTGATTTGACTAATAAGCGTGAGTGTGTGTGTGTTTGCGTTTCAATTAGAGGTGGTGGTGTAGAACGGGCCGAATTCGATAATTGTTTAACAAAGCGTTGCGGATGCGGTCGCGACGATTCAATTTGTCAATTTGAAATGTTGCGGTTTTGTGCGGTACAGAGTGGCTTTTAAAGAGCTTCTATAAGCAACAAAAATATCCGATTTTAGTCCAATAAATGGTATTATGCTCCCTGCTGCCTAACCCAGAGGAGGCTGTCGGGTTGAATCTAACCCAAACAGGCATTTTCCGTATTATTCTTGATTGTAAATTTTCTTCATTTTAACTATACTCCCCGACGATAAATGCCGGACAAAAATAATGTTAGTCTTTTTTATAGTCCTGTAACTTTTTTACTTGTTGTCAGATTTTGGCGAAATATTTATCAAAATATAGACTTGTGTTCTGGGATGATATTCTGAATTTTAGTTTTCAAAAAATACTTATGTCTTGATTATTATACAGGCAGAAACAAAAGTTATTTTTTTACTCTTAGTTTCTTACCACCCTGTGGAAAAATTGAGCAGTAGAATTTAGCTACATTGTGTTTTGTTTTGAAGTGTAACCTTTTCTTAATACAATGTTTTTTGGTTCACGTCATTATCTGGTTCTCAAAAGAAGATACAAATTTTTAAAGAAAGTACTGCAGTTTTTAAATTTTAATCCTTCGGGACTATGAAAAAGACTAACATTATCTTTGTCCAGGATTTATTGTCTGGGAGTGTAATTATTCTTTAAAATGCCCGTTTATGATAATAATTATTAAAATTATGATATGTTGGCATATTTTATACAGGGTGATAAGGATCACGTCATTAAGACGTGCTAATATTTCAGTGTTGATTCCTTAGGTCATTTTATGTAAAAAATATCAGAGAACATTTCTGCACTGACGCCACTGGTGGAACAATTGAATAACTTTTCTAACTAAAATTTGTGGTTCTATATCCTATTAACACATACCAAAATTGAAAATAATATCTAAAGTAGGTACTTTCGGAGATATTAAAAGATAACCATTTAAAAAAATAAAAATTCAACACCCCATAGCGAAAACTTTAAGCCGTTGCGGACATATGTTCATATGAACTTTTTTTTATAAAATGACCTAAGGAATCACACCCTGAAATATTAGCACATCATTAAGGAACACCCTGTATAGACTAATTTTATATTTAGAATAACTATCAAAATTTTGAATTTTTTCTAATAAAATTACCATGGCCTACTGTTGTAGGTATAGTATTTGCAGAATTATACCGTTGATCTTTTGACTGCAACAAAACCTCATTATCCCTTCGACCATAAAATAAATAAGGAAATCCCAAATTTTAAAACCTTTTCGAGCAGAGCCGGACCAGGTTTACAAATTCAATTTATACCTATGCCTGATGCATATATAAATACAAAGTGATTTTTAATAATTTTAATCTTTAGTGGATTTCCGGCGAGTAATTTTTAGTTAGGCGTATTAGTGGTAGAATATGGCGTCCTTGGAATTGTGCTGATAGGGGGGCATCTTCAAGTGTCATTTTTAAAAGAAAGCATTTATCTACCGATGCCAAACTAATAATTAAAAATGTGTATCAATCGTTGTTGAGTAGACATTTTAATTCGATGGATGCTTTAGCAGAGACGTCTACTTTGACGAAAACTCCTTTATCTTCGGTACCTAAGAGACATAGTACTTAAACCTGTTAATCCTAGAAAAAATCGGAGTGATTCTGGCACATTTAGAAGCATTGACGAAAATGACATGGATTTATTAAGAAAGATTTACCAAATGTATGACGCACAAACTGTACCCACTTTGATTTCCCTCAAAGAGCGGCTGATTAAAGACGAACCAAATATCTCTTGAGCCTTTCAAGCCTTTGGAAAATATTGCGTAAAATGGGTTTTAAATACCGAAGCATTGATAAAAGACAAACATTAATGGAATCTCAACGTTTACGGGAACGGAGACTTAAATATTTAACAGCTGTTAAACAATTTAGAGAAGAAAATCGTCCAATTATTTACTTACCTTGACGAAACATGGTTCGATACCCATGACACTCCAAGAAAAGGTTGGGATGATTCTTCCAAAAAATGTCAAACCAAGGCACCATCAATGAAAAATAAAAATAAATAAGGAATACGAGTGTGACAAACTTGCAGCAGAAAATGGACCTACAGTATTGCGTCTTCCTCCGTACTATTGTATATTCAATCCTATTGAACTAATCTGGCACCAATTAAAATCCAATATTAGGAGAAATAATATTTCTCCTACATTACATGCATCTGTAGTAGAATTAATTAAAAACGAAGTAAGAAAAATTTCTGCCGACAGCTGGAAAAACTGTATACAGCATGTACTTAAGGTGGAAAATTCTTACAATTGTATGATTACAAAATGTTCAACCCTTAATTATAAGTTAGGCTTAGATGAAGATAGTGATAGTGATATAGAGTTAAATTTTGAATAAATTATCAATAGTTTCTTAGAAATTAATTAATTTTTATTGTACTTGTTATCCTAATAGTTATACTTTTAAAGTATATTATTTTCAATTATCATTAATTGTTATCATTATTTTACATTTATTATAGGTACCTAAAACTAAAAATACCTATCTATTTATTTTAAATTATAAAAATAAATCGTGTGGTATGGTATACATTTTCAAGCCGGCCCTGATCCCATTTATTGAGCTTTGAAGAGGTTCAGGCGTATACAATAGGGTTTAATCAGGTAGTTTATGTATGGCAGTAAGAGTCAACGGTATAATTCTGCAACAACTATAACTTAATTATTAAAAATATCACATTTTTAGGTTCCCTTGAGTATAAATATAAAGAACTATCCATTTGTGTAAAGCTCAAAGCATGCTTAATTGTTTAAAAAATAATACATAGGCTATCCCATTTAAAAATCTTTATTTTTGTTAATAGTAATTATTTTTAAAAATTACCCCTAATTTACAAAGGCCCATATTTATTACAACCACACGGATATGGGCTCTGTATTACCTGGTGCACATCTTGAGCTCTACGATTCAGTCACGTTCCATCTACAATACCTGGTAATAAAAAACTCGAATCGTTATCAAGCGACCATATAAAATGAACTGGCATAAAGATACGATCGATGTCACGAAAATTTGGAACTTTTTACGATTTTTCATAAATAAAATTAATATTTTTAGTATTTTTATTATCTAACGCTGGACAAAAGCGACGCCCACGCGGCAATAAAAGTGGTACCATTTTTCTTTATTGTCATTTCATGAAAAATATTTCGATTCTAATCGGATAAAATAATCGTTTGTTGTGGGATTTGTGAAATTGTTTTAAAAAATCTGTGTTGAGTACTATAATTTAGTCTATAGTCGGTCCACTAGCCACGCCTAGTGAGCAATAAAAATAGTTTGCTAAAGAACTATACAGGGTGATATTTAATGATAGACTGTGTATAATAATATGTTCTTATTTTAATGGGCGATATGCCTAGACCAATTTTAAGTCGAAACATTCATAAATACATGTCCTAAAATGCTTTGTTTTCGATATACAGGGTGTTAAAGGTTTTATTTTTTTTTGGTTCTGATCAAAAATCTTGTACTTATAACCAGTTTGAGATATTAAGTACACTAAAATTTGACAATGATTTTTAGTCCGTATAACAACTACTTTTTCTGCAAGCTATTAATAAATCGTTTTTTTATTTGGGTTTCATAATGGCTACATTATGAAATCCAATAAAATTGCATAACTTGCCACTTTATGAAACTGAAATTTTATTTTTTTTTATGTTGGCAGCAAGTAGGGTTCGAATTTTAGGCTTACTTCGATTTCGTTAAAATTAGTTTTCTAGGCATTATGGATTCGACAAAAAAATTTATAGAAAACTTTAAAATACTAACCTTTAACCTTGCAAATAGATCATTTTTTACTAGATATTTATCTGAAATACCTCGGAAATACCTATACTCCGAAATATATAATATGCTGATGGTGTCCGTCAACCAATTTCTAGTCACAACTATAAAATAGCATAACCTAAAAATAATAGAAATATCTTCCAGTTTATGCTCTATTAAAGTTTTATTCAATAAAGTACTATTTTTATTTTTAATTCAATATAGTATTATGCATATTACTTTATCTGTACATATTTATAGTTACTGTAGACATGTCATGGGCATTAATTGTTATTCCTGTCACGTTCTGTGTCGACACAATATTTTGTTCAATAGTATTATTTATTATTTTGTTCAATATTTTGAACTTTGTTCTGCTCGCACTCAAAGTTTTGCATATTCTTTTTAAAAGTTTTTCTAGATTATTTTCTGCAATTTCTCGTATTTCTGACGGAGTACAACTTTCTTCCTGACTCATTTTTATTAACTTTAATAATATATTTAATTATGACGGATGGGAAGAAGCTATGTTGTGTTCAATTGTTACTATCATGGCATATTTGATACTTGTAATATTTTATTAAATTGTAAAAGTATTGCCAACCCAAAAAGAAAATATTAATTCAAATGGAAAAAATGTATTATATTTGCAGACTTTAAAGACCCAAATAGTAAAAAGTATTATAAAATGCGGTTCATAAGACAATTAGAGCACTTGTACTTTAGAAAACTCCCCGTTTCTCGGGTCATTTTCTAAATAAACGCGTTCTCTAAGATAATGTCTTATGAAGCTTGTATCTCAATATACTATAATAATTTGGAATTAAATTTGAATATTATACTTAACATCGTTGGCAATAATTGTTCCAATTGTACATTTACTTAATGTCAATATAAACAATAAATATAGGTGCCCAAGTAGTTTGCTTTACTATGTTTGGAATGGGAGGAAATATGTCTTGGCATAACCACGTTGTGGCAATCGCCAAGATAGCTTCTCAGAAGCTTGGGGTACTCTTCCGAACCAGAAACTTGTACACACCTCAACAACTTTTGACACTATACAAAGCCCAGATTCGACCATCACTAGAATACTGCTCTCATGTCTGGAGCTCTGCACCCAAACATACTCTTCGACTACTGGATTCCATCGAAAGGAGGGCTATTCGTCTGATCGGAGACCACGAGCTGACGAAGAACCTCGACAGCCTAGAACATCGAAGACAGGTTGGGGATTTGACTCTCTTTTACAGATATTTTCATAGAAGGTGTTCTGCTGACCTTGCCCTCTTAATTCCGCCCAGAGCGACGAATAGCAGAAATACACGACGAACCACTGCCGCTCATCCATATGTGGTTAAGCTTAGTACTCCTCGTACTTCATTATTTAAGAATTCTTTCATCTGGAGGACTACATCCTTATGGAACGACCTTCCCGAGGTCGTTTTTTCCAACGAATATAACCTCCAACGATTCAAAACCAACGTGAATCGCTTTTTGCGCACACGCACCACTCCCAGAGTGCCCTAAAGGATTTTTCCTATAGTGCTTGTGTTTGATCATAAAAAAAAAATTGGCTAAGATTAAAAGTAGACCGTTTAAGCCTAGGATTAAGTGTCGCTTAGCAAAAAGCACATTTTTATACAGATTAAAATTTTGCGGTAAGAGCATTGTTAGCTTTTACACTTGAAAATGGTGCAAAATGACGGTAGGAGAAAAATGTGTTTTTTTTTCAAATTCGTAAGTCCTTACTAAACATAACCTCACATATTTTAATTGCCAAAATTATGTGCTATTTTAGAATCGGCCATAGCATACTAGATTTTTGTACTTATTTATTTCAAGCTTGATATTGAACAGATTTTGATAATCTTCTGTGAACGATGCCGATTTATTGAAATTTCTCTAACAAATTGGCTTACAAATTTGAAAAAGTCGATCTAGTTTTTGTTAAAAATTATTTGAACACCCCCCTGGTACTTTTATTGATAAAATACATATGTGCTGTTTTAGGTATATTTCATACCCCAAATTTCACTTTTTCACACCAAATTAGAAAACATGCATCTTTAAAACAAAATATCTGTGGCTCCACGTTGATAGAACCTATTTGTCTTATTTTTGGGTGAGGATCACCACACGAGCCTTGGCACATGTTTTTTGAAACACCCTGTACAGATTAATAAATTATTATTATGCGGTCAAAAGTAACTATAAGTTCCGATTCCACAATCTAAGCCAGTTGCCATGAGAACTTAGACTGTGAGAGCTAGTACCCTGGCGGATCGTGATATTATTATGCTTGTTGGGGCATGCATCATGATACAATAAGACATTTATACCATGGGCATTCATGGGTGTTGAGAAGGAAAAGAAAATGGGCACGGAGGAATTTTTTGGGCACCAACAAAAATACACACCAAAATTTGGTATTTTTATATAGGTAAGTAATTTATAGTAAATCTAAATTTAAAACGATGCGGTATTGTGTGAATTCAGATACTAACTTGACAGATATTTTGAAGATTTTCTCGTTATAATTTGATTTATTGTTATTATAAAATCAGATGGGCCAGGAGTCCCTAAATATTTCACAAATAACTTGTCGTCTGCTAACCTTAAATTTAATAAGAAATAATACGATATTGAGTTTCTTACACTTACCGACCCTTCAGCTAGTCCTCAAAAATCAGGTAAATAAATTGGCTTCGTCACAATTCAACACTAACCAGTTTTCAAAATGGAGGTTATGATAGTGTCCATTTTAGTACCTAATTGTTTTTTTAACTCTAGGAAAGGAGAAAACCTTAATTTCTATCAGTCTGGTTATATCTACACACCACAACCGAACAAAGCGTCCCACATATTATGAAAATCAACATTTTTTATTTTAATAAACACACAGAAATTACTACTAAATATCTAAGGAAAAATTACGGTAACCTTCAAAACACATCGCTCGTTTTAAAACATTGCATTATTATTTGACAATTAATTCCAAAAACATCGGGTTGTTTCGGCGACATCCCTCAAGCGAGAGCGAGACCAGACGATAAATTAATGTAACAGATAAGGACGGGGTGCGCTGTTCCCTATATTATTAGAGACATATTGCAAAATTTATCTAGGAAAACTATTAAGGCGTTTTAGAGTTTATACAGGGTGTGTTATAAGTGATCTCCTAATTTCTCGGGAGCATACAGAGGAGGTACAAATAAACCTAATTTGTCATAGAACAAAAATTCCTAAAGTGTCCCTTAACGGAGATACAGAGCTCCAAAGGGCTAGTCAGCGATTTACCTTTTTGGTTCTAACTTTTGAACCGAACGGTATAATTTAATGAAATTTTAATATTTTATAGAGCCAATAAAGAGTCATTAAACCCTACTACAGTATATGTTTTACATCGTCAGGGAAGTCAGGAACGGACTTGCCACCACACCACACTCGTTGGGACAAAATTTTGACTTGTGTCATTTGACAGAGCTGATTTTTTCAATACTTCATTCCTCTTTAATATACGGACTTAATTTATTGCGATAAAACTGGCGATTTCCGAGATAAATCGGTTTTTAAACGAAACACTCAAAAGTTACTAAGGCTGAACACTAGTTGTTTACCGGTCATATTTTTAAAGGTTGTTCGTCGGTTGTCTTGCGTACAATGTGTCGCCGTCATATAGGCAACCCCGCTGTCTTGGTGTTGGTCTGGTTGCCAACCAACGACGACTATCCAGAACCGAAATCAGTAGTAGGGATGTAATGATATTAAAAATCTATCGATACGTGGACAATAGATCACCAAAGTGGTGTTTCAGTGATGGCCACAATCATTTTCCTTAAGGGCGAAGTACGGTCCTGTAGGTAAGAAGAAGAAGGTAAACAATTGATCAGTCGGCATTGCGCATGACATCTACCGATCAGCTTTGTTTACATGCGCGAGGCCATAATTTGCCACTTTGAGTTCGGCCATCCATAGATATAAGTCGGCGACGATCATTTATTGATTTGTAGTAGAAGAGGGGTTGCCTCCTCTGCCTCCCCTGGCGAACCTCCACTGAGTTAGGCTATTTGCCCAGGCCTGTATATAAATAATATGAAACTAAAACAGTGAAATAATAAACAAAACTTACACCAAATGCATCTCATACGAATAATTCATTGCCCAGACACGAAAAACTATAAAAATGTTAAACCTTTCACATCAAAGATCACATATCTCGAAAACGGCTTAACCGAATACGCGGAACGGGCAATTTATATTTAAAAAAATATGATACCGGCCAGTACGTGAGGCGAAAGAATATGTTCCAATTACAGCGGACACGGATTTTAAACAATTTATTATTGCCGGTGTTTTTTAAATATTCTTATATTTTAGGAAATGTTGCGATGACGAATAACATTTGTGTGTGGAAGATGGTGCTTGGAGATATGGCGACGTCACACTACTAAATGGATAATGGAATGGGTTCAAAGTTCGATTGATTGAATTCTTATTAACAATAAATACAGCGTGTCCAAAAATCATATTGTACTCTCTTCGGCTACTAGATTCCGTCGAAAGGAGAGTTGTTTGTCTGATCGGCGACCACGAGCTGATCTAAAACCTCGACAGCCGATAACATCGAAGAGAGGTTAGTGATTTAACTCTCTTTTACAGATATTTCATAATTCATATGTGGTTCAGCTTAGTACTCCTCGAACGTCATTGTCTAATAATTCTTTCATCTGGAGGATGTTATCCTTGTGGCATGACATGTATCGTACCAGGACAATGGCCCCCACTAATCAAGATGTTGAAAAATATATTTTTTTTAATTTCTTGTGTCCAAATCTGCCATTACCTTTAATATATTTTTTTAGTTATTTGCCTGTACTAAATAAGCTCGTATTCGCCATAATAAATAAATAAATCTCAAATTAACACTTTAAAGATAAAAAAAAGTAATTTTTTAACCACTATGTAGGTGTCCTGGCTTAAAATATGTCTAGATTCAGTAAATCTCCTTAAAAAATATTTGTTTTAAAACTAGTTCCAACAATCTTGTTTTTTTTTAATTTACAATAATTTATTTTTAAAAACTCTTTAATAATAATAATTCTTTTCCTTGCATTATTTAATAATCGTGTCCAAACTACCAAACCGTCTCTGTCACACTTATTAATTTATCCATTTTTCAACGTTTTAAAACCGAGTTCAAAACATACAATTAGTATTAATTGATGTCACCTCGCCATTTTTAATTTCATGGTATTCTAAAAATAAACTTCTTCTAACTCACCTATCGATGTCAAGCTTCGACGCTCGTATTAGTTTTTAGCAGCCCGCTTCACGCGACTCGCGATTAAATTATTATAATTCCTATTATAGTTCTCAAGAGATGCGCCGATGAACTAACACCAGTATTTTGTAGACTTTTCAACTTATCCTACAAAAGAGGAATATTTCCATCTTGCTGGAAGACGGCGCGAGTCCAGCCTATTCCAAAGAAAGGTAAGAGAACCCTGCCTAACAACTATCGACCAGTCGCATTTTTTTTTTTTTTTTTTTTATGATCAAACACAAGCACTATAGGAAAAATCCTTTAGGGCACTCTGGGAGTGGTGCGTGTGCGCAAAAAGCGATTCACGTTGGTCTTGAATCGTTGGAGGTTATATTCGTTGGAAAAAACGACCTCGGGAAGGTCGTTCCACAATGATGAAGTCCTCCAGATCAAAGAGTTCTTAAATATTGAAGTTCGAGGAGTACTAAGCTTAACCACATATGGATGGGCGGCAGTGGTTCGTCGTGTATTTCTGATATTCGCCGCTCTGGGCGGAATTAAGAGGGCAAGGTCAGCCGAGCACTTTCCATGAAAATATCTGTAAAAGAGAGTCAAATCACCAACTTGCCTTCGATGTTCTAGGCTGTCGAGGTTCTTCGTCAGCTCGTGGTCTCCAATCAGACGAATGGCCCTCCTTTCGATGGAATCCAGTAGCCGAAGAGTATGTTTGGGTGCAGAGCTCCAGACATGAGAGCAGTACTCTAGTGATGGTCGAATCTGGGCTTTGAATAGTGTCAAATGTTGTTGAAATGTGTACAACTTTCTGGTTCGGAAGAGTACACCAAGCTTCTGAGAGGCTATCTTGGCGATTGCCACAACGTGGTTATGCCAAGACATATTTCCTCCCAGATTGACGCCCAGCAAACTAATAGATGAAGCCAGCGGGATTGCGTGTCCGTCCATGACTATATCCGGTTCTGTAATGTTAACCTTTTTAGAGAAAACTGCTGCCTGGGTCTTTTTAGCGTTAAATTCGACTTGGTTACTGTCACCCCAAGACAAAATTTCTTCCAGGTCTTTGTTGAGGCGTGATACTTCATGCTGTCTGCGAAGATGTGCGTCGGCAGCCGATGTTTGTGCATTCAAAGAGAAAGATGATAAAAGTGTGCTATCATCAGCAAAACTAACTATCGGGTTTTTCGTTTTCACTAAAAGGTCGTTAATGTAGAGTAAGAAGAGAGTGGGAGACAATATGGACCCTTGAGGAACACCGGCATTGATGGTGAAGGTGTCTGAGAGAAATCCGTCAATCGCCACTTGCAGAGAGCGGTGCTTTCAGTTATATCAAAAGTAATGGAGAGAGCTATTAACCAACATCTTCTACAGTACTTGGAAGGCTTCAACATTATCAGCGATCATCAATATGGTTTTCGGAAGTCCAGATCAACTGGAGATCTTCTAGCCTATGTCACCCATATTTGGAACAACGCAATCGAACATCATGGGGAGTCTCGGGCTGTTGCACTGGATATTTATAAAGCTTCTGATCATGTTTGGCATGAGGGGCTTCTAAGTAAACTGCGATCCTATGGTATGCCTATAGTCGATTCTGTGCATGGTTGTCTAGCTTTCTTAAGGACCGCTCTCTGCAAGTGGCGATTGACGGATTTCTCTCACACCTTCACCATCAATGCCGGTATTCCTCAAGGGTCCATATTGTCTCCCACTCTCTTCTTACTCTACATTAACGACCTTCTGGTGAAAACTAAAAATCAGATATTTAGTTTTGCTGACGATAGCACACTTATCTCATCTTTCTCTTTGAATGCGCAAACATCGGCTGACGACGCACATCTTCGCAGACAGCATGAAGTATCACGCCTCAACAAAAAACCAAAACCAAAACCAAGTCGAATTTAACGCTAAAAAAACCCAGGCAGCAGTTTTCTCTAAAAAGGTTAATATTACAGAACCGGATATAGTCATGGCCGGACATACAATCCCACTGGCTTCATCTATTAATTTGTTGGGCGTCAATCTGAAAGGAAATATGTCTTGGCATAACCACGTTGTGGCAATCGCCTAGATAGCTTCTCAGAAGCTTGGGGGTACTCTTCCGAACCAGAAAGTTGTACACACATCAACAACTTCTGACACTATACAAAGCCCAGATTCGATCACTAGAGTACTGCTCTCATGTCTGGAGCTCTACACCCAAACATACTCTTCGGCTACTGGATTCCATCGAAAGGAGGGCCATTCGTCTGATTGGAGACCACGAGCTGACGAAGAACCTCGACAGCCTAGAACATCGAAGGCAAGTTGGTGATTTGACTCTCTTTTACAGATATTTTCAAGGAAGGTGCTCGGCTGACCTTGCCCTCTTAATTCCGCCCAGAGCGACGAATAGCAGAAATACACGACGAACCACTGCCGCCCATCCATATGTGGTTAAGCTTAGTACTCCTCGAACTTCATTATTTAAGAACTCTTTGATCTGGAGGACTTCATCATTGTGGAACGATCTTCCCGAGGTCGTTTTTTCCAACGAATATAACCTCCAACGATTCAAGACCAACGTGAATCGCTTTTTGCGCACACGCACCACTCCCAGAGTGCCCTAAAGGATTTTTCCTATAGTGCTTGTGTTTGATCATAAAAAAAAAATAAGGGCAGTCATCCACTCGTTGTAAGCAAGAATACCGCAGTAGATTATGATGAGAAATTGAGAAATTAGTGAATTGAAAACCCGCAAGAAAAGGAGTACCGCCGTTTTTTTGTTGGAACTGACTGATTTGATACCAGTAATTTTGTACAAATAAAATATGGGCCAGCATTGTACCTTGCAAGTAAGGTTCAGAGATGTAAACACACAATTTATATCCCTTTGTAAAGGTCACACTTATATACACCAGAATAAGTTAAGCAATACCCATTTTCTTACCAAGCGAGACAGCTAAAGAACGTTGATAGTGCAATTGCAAGTTATGTTCGGGTTTGTTCGGATCAGTTTAAACCAGTGATTCCGAAACTATTTTGTTTCATAGACCACTATCAAAATTTTGCTGGATTCGGTGGACCCCCTGCATGCTGCATGACCGTATATTTCCTTGTGTTGTAGGCATTTATTTATATACTTATAAATTATTACGCTATTAATTATTATTGTTGTAACAGTCGTAATATAATCAAAATTAAACACTTACAACGTAATGTAATTTCTACCATGATAATTACAAAAAAATATAATTTTAATGAGAGGGATGTACTTGATGGATTGACAGCAAATTATCAATATTTGGTTTGAGTTTTGTAAGGAATAACCGCAAATCTCCCCGTTCTGTGATATTCAATCTGCTTCTATTTTTTGTTAATAAGTTTGTAACGGCACTAAAACTTTTCTCGACGAGATATGAGGATGGAAACGCTATCAGAAGCTTTTGCACAATTCCCCACAGTCCAGGATATTTTTCGGGTATTTCTGCCTGCAGCCAAAATTTTTGATACCCTCTTTTAATTATCACTTTCAGCTCCTCATTAGTGCTGAGCTCCAGTAGCTCCTCTTGCAATATCACATTCTCCACTTCCATTTCTTCAAATGGATTTATGATCCATGGTGGTATTTCCATTGACAGAATATCTTCAAATCTGATTTTAAAATCATCATGCAGGGCAATCAAATGTTGCACATATGTCTGAATATCTTCATCAAGGCATTCTACCTGCGACAAGTTTGAAAACTGAGAAAATTCGATCCGACCAATATTTTCCTTCATAAATTTCAATTTACCAAGAGAAGCTGAAATTACACTCTTTGTTTTTATTAAATTGAGGCTATCCCCTTGTAATTGTAAGTTGAGGTCATAAAATTTTTTGAATAAATCTGTCAAATATGCGATGTCTGCTTTAAAATCGATCAAGTTTTTTTTTAACTCAGGATCTTTACTTTCCAGAAACTCTAAAACTGAGTCAAAAAGTAAATAAAATCTTGATAAACATGCACCTTTCGACAACCAGCGTACTTCGGTATGTAACAGCAATCGTTGGAAGTCTTCATCATTTTCATCGCACAATTGCGAAAATAAACGCGTATTCAATGCATTGCTTCTTATTTTGTTAACTGCATTTATCACAAATTGAAGCGATTGGTGCAATCTATCACTCAAATTTTTCGCTACGAGATGTTGTCGGTGGATAACACAGTGAATTGCAATTACCTCTGGTATAAGTCTTTTGAGATGACTTATAAACCCACGATATCGCCTGACCATGGCAGGAGCTCCATCTGTTGCCACCGAAATAACGTTTGTGAATGGAATCGATTTTTCTTTAAAAAAATCACTCAAAACCTTTAGTGTCCGTCTTTAAAGTTTTCGCGAATAGTAGCTCTTCATGAATTTCTTCGCCCGTAACAAATCGAACATATGCTAATAATAATGCTTCATTGTCAGGTAAAGTTGACTCGTCCAGTTGAATAGAAAAATGAGTCGTTTGTAGATAATCACACAAGAAACTTTCTACATCAGAGCTCATTTCATCAATACGTCTTTGTACAGTGTTGTTACTCAAAGGAATTCTTTTGAGTATGTCAAATGGAGATTTGTGCAGAACAGTTTTTAAAACCTCTTCAACAGCAGGTAAAATTAACTGTTCTCCAATGGTGTGCGGTTTTCCAGATTTTCCTATAAGTAATGAGATATTGTAAGATGCCCACAAGCCATCATCGTTGCTTTCAGACGTTGAAGTGAACATACTATGCACGGTGGGTCTCTTTTCATATTTTTCCTTTAATGTTTGGAAATATTTCAAATCTTTACCTATTTTATCAGGATGACACCTTCTTAGATGATCTTCCAACTTTGATGGTTTCATAGAGTCATTGCTCAAAACTTTGTTACATAAAAGGCATGTGGGCAAACGTTTGTCTGCCTTTGATTGAAGAAAACCAAATTTTAAATATTCAACACTGTACTGACGACACTTCTTCTTAGATTCGGCCATGATTTGTATCAATTTTCTACCTGTAAATAAATAAAAAAAACTTTGTTTAGTAATCTTAATGCGTATCTAACTTAACAGGATATGTGCGAGTGTTCCTAGACATGATGAAAATCGGTTGAGCCGTTGTAAAGTTAGGGGGGGTGAAAGTGGGGAAGAATATCCGAATGTCCGCAAACATACTCGAGTGGGATATCAAATGAAAATCACGAGCACATTACCAAATTATTTATAGTTATGTACCTACCTTTAAAAAGCGTGAAATAAAAAACTGAATAAAATAAAGTAGGTACTTACTTTTCTGACACTGGCAATCACTAATATCGATTCACTTTACTTTTGTTTTCGAAAGTCTGGAAACAAATTTAGTCACTGGCCAACACTAATATCGATTCACTTTTCTTTTTGAAATTCCAGAAACAAATGAGTAACGTTTATCCTTGACATTCGTATTTATATTGGTGAAGAATCAACACGTTCATGCAAGATTGTAAGCACATACACCGCAAGTCGTATTAATTTTCACGTCTGAACAAGAGTTGCGGACAGGACGGCGGCCGGCGCGGCGCGGTAACGACAAGTCTCGACGATGAAATATGCAAGTTTTTACAAGTAACAGTCGCTGAGCTTCTTAAAATATTATCTGTCTATATTGATAGGAGAAGTCAAGTCAACATTTTAGTTCTTCACTATCGAAGCCAAATTAATTTTTATGCACCCCCGCTTACGATTGTGGACCCCCATTTTTTGTCACGCCTAACGTAGACCCCCGTCGAGTCTCCCGTGGACCCCTGGAGGTCCACCTGGACCACTTTGGGAAACACTGGTTTAAACTATAATTGAACCCGTTTTTTAATTATTGACGTTGTGTCCCTACTTGCATTGCCTTTAGGTTGAAGCTTTTTTATTTATCGATTTCTTTGATGTTAAAATAGAGTTGTCCCGAAAGAGTCATCATAATAGGGTTCTGTTTATTGAAAAAAAAATTGAGCCATCATATACAGGGCTGTCAAAAAAGTGAAAAATATAATAAATTCCGTAGCGGGAAAACTATAGTAAATTTTAAGCAAGGGCCCCATAATGGTATTTCATGAAAATAACGTTTATGAGGAGTTGGAACATTCTAAGCGTATTTACTCCAGTGCCCATTATATATTTCAATTACATTCGATATCGACCACAAATAATAGTAACACCCGACTCGCTCAGAGTAAATACAGATATTTTGATTGTTCTTGGCAAATCTATTGGAGCATTAATTTAAGCGAATGCATCGCAAAGACAAAAGGTGTATTATTTTACCAACTTGGTATCTTTTGAACGAACGCTGAAACGTGGTTTCTTTGTATTTATGTATTGGCTTCCTAAGGGAAATTTAATCTTGTTCATTAATACTTTAAAGGCATAAACGACCGAATGTAGTTCCTTTGAATTCGGTTATTTATTAGAAGCAGAGAAATATGTATTCCCAAATTAAAACAATTTTATTTTGATGTTATGCTCGGGTCTACATTCTATAAAGTAGGGTTTGTTGGAATATAATGCAACAAAATGCATATAGAGTCATAAATAACTTAATCCATGAGAACGCTTTAGTCTGACTTGTATTTTGTTAGGCAAAGTGTAACCTAATATATGTCTTTAAGTCAAGTATCAATAACTTAGTCATATAGGGCGGTATTGGGATTAAACCTTTCTTTAGAATAGGATTTTATACAGGGTGTTATGGAAATGACGTATTATATTTAAATCAGTGACTCCTGGGGTGTCCTAGAGCAGTGGTGTGAAAACTTTTTTCATTTGCGACCCCTTATTTTGTGTAAAATTTTGTCACGACCCCTGGATGACAGTAGGCGTGAATTTCTTTGAATTTGGCGACCCCCAAAAATTTTCTAGCGGCTCCTCCGGGGGTCGCGACCCACGGTTTGCGCACCACTGTCCTAGAGAAGCGCTTCATATATTTTTTTTAAATCAAAGTTTAAAAAGTGGGGTAATTCACCCATAAACCCACAGGTCACTCCTCGGCACAATCATATATGATCATATTACCCATGCCCAACAGATGTTCAGGATGTTGCCAAACTGTGTAAAAATGTAAAACTTTAGATTCTTATAAAATTAATATTTGGTTCACCTAGTATCCAAATAGAAGTGAATCCAGGTGCCAGTACACTAGCAAGTAATCCAAGGCACAGACATCTTCAGGTTTTTGTTTTTTTTCTTTTATGCTTTATGCTCATCACGTACCCTGATGATAATGTCGAACTGCATAATAAGCTTATACCCACTAAACTCCATTCGGCCTCTTATTTCCAATCTCTCGGAACATTTGCACTAAATCACTTAAAGAAACACACAGACACCCACGAGTTTCAAATTAGTTTTTTGAAGATATGCACCTATTATCAGATTACACGAAAGCACTAAACACGAAGCACTTAATTATTTCGCAATAGAAATAATAAAAACCCTACTTTCTATGGGCCATTAACCCTTTACTAAAGATAAAATGAAGCAATTATGTTGACATGTAGGAACTACCCTTTGAAATAAATGGTCGCATCCAAGGTGCTTTCTTTGTGCACATTCCAAGAACTAACTTGAGCTAGCGCGGTTGCCATTTCCGAGACTATAATTATACAGGAAAGTAATATTATAGAAGGAAATTCCGCAATTTATGAATATAATCTTATAAAACATTGAAAGTGGCAACGTTTTATTTTTAAATATTAACCCCAGCCGCTGCCGTCGGGAAAAGAACAGACAACCCGCTCGATTGTCGAAAATCAGCAGTTTAAAGAAGCCGGCCGATTTGCACACGCGTTATCGGTTTCCTACTGTTTTTACCAAGTTTCAAGCAGATTTGTGTGTTAAATTGTGTGTTAATACTTAAACCCGAGTTTAAATTATTTAGTTATTTGTTCTTTTCGCGACGGCAGTACCCCAGTCCAGCAGTTGAATATCGATCGACGGAATCAACGTGTTATTTATTTTTAAAATTTTTAGATGTTAAATACATTATTTCCCAGACCACTCAGACAATAAGGGCGTATTTTTGTCTATACAGTAGCACTTTAAAATACTAATTCAGATTGAATGGTACTTAGATGTGTTCATGAGTCGCGAAAACTAATGTGAATTTAATGTGATTTTGTGAGATTATTGTGTCACTTTGATTTTCTTCGGGTTACCCAGGTACTTGGTGTTTTTTATAAATTAAGTTGGTTTTAAATTAGTCCGAAAAGCTCAATATAATTGCATTTTATTTTTCTTTTTCTAAAGGGTAACAGGGTAAGTGCCATTTATAAACTTTTAAGTTGTCCAGATCTGACAGGTGTCGTTCGAATTGAACAAATGAGAACATAGATGACCATTTATAAACTCCGCGGCGGTTCGTTCGAGTCAGTTCAAGTTTATGAATCAGAGATTGTTTCCCAGCGAACTGAACTGAACGTAAAAGTTTATAATAATGTACCCTGAAAAATAAACAACTTGCAATCTGTCAAACGGTCATTGACTTTCTAAAGAGTTTACCCTGAAGATATGACAACACTGTTCAACATTCAGTGACGTTTTTCGCCATATACCTTCCTGACAGGGACACCACGTGGTAATTTTTGGTTTGACATAAGATCATGTACAGGGCATATTAAATTAAAGCGTCATTTTTGGATATTTTTCCATATCACCCTGTATAGTAGTGTACCCTATACTGGCGTGCTTCCGAGTAGTCTTCATTTAAAAGAAAAATAGACTGTTTAACACTTTAATATTTCTTTGATTTTTCTATAGCTAGAAACATGAGGTACAAATTCTGTTATATTATGTTATATACAGGGTGTCCCATAACTTGTGAGCCATAGAGCAACTGGATATACTAAACATCAAACTAGACCGATTAAGTCACATAAAGTTTTTTCGAAATGTTTCTCAGTCTAGAAATGAAAGTGAAAGTTTATTTTCGAAAATATGCCATAATTTGAAAGCGGTTCAATGTATCGAATTGAAACTTGTCGCTATGATGTTTTTATGAGTAAGAAATAAGGATTTGTATAATTTTTTTTTTAGTTTATCTTTAGAGGGCGCTAGTTACTTACATTCTGTTTAATAAGGGCTTAACCGTTTTCGAGATATTTTCATTTTTACTTTGATTTTTGAAACAAACAAAATAGAAATATCTCGAGAACGTCAAGTATACCTTTTTAGTTCAGAAATTGCCATTCCTTGGAAATCTTGGATTAAAAATGCTTATAATAACAAACCCGAACAATGGTTCGTCAGTATACGATATTTGAGGATATGTTTTTTAGCCTAAGCAATGGTGTAGCCAGTTGTGTACACAGACCTCGTTTATGGAGGGGGGGTTATATTTCGAAAAACAAATAATGATTGTATAGGCGCGATACCTGAAAAAAAATTCATTATCGGTCAATGGGGGGAGGGTCTGAACCCCCGAAACCCCGCCTGTGTGTACGCCACTGGATATAGCTATAATTATATATTTTAAGGTACCAGTTTTCAGGGAAAGAGAAAATCAATTTACAAAATAAATCGATATCTTGCGATCATGACTATGTTCTCGGTTCCTTGCTTTCTCTTTCTATAGTAAGTACTAGTAAGAATATAAATATGTATACCGGAACACACCGTTTCCTTCCTAGCGAGCCAAAAGTCTTGCTTCAGAAATGTAAGAAAGCCTTCGTTAATATTAAACAAAACCCGCTATCTATAAACTTTTAAAAGAAAAACAAGAAAAAACACTGGAAATTTTTCATCGCAACTTCGTGAAATTTAAGGAAGTTGGTAAAAATGTATCGGAGAGTTTATGCGCCCCCAGGGAGATATTAAATGGAGACAATACGCTCTGGAATTTGCTTAACTGCTCAATTTTTCTCAATTTTTAATCTTTATACTTTACGGACTGCCAATGTGCCTTGTATAAATCTTACATTTACGTTTTTTGCAGTATCTCAAGTCTCGAAATTTTTTAAGTAAAAACCGGTTACGTGGGAGTCATAATTCTGATGAATCTTCCATTTATTTGGCAGACAAAAGTAGTATTGTAAGACACTAACTAGCAGGCTAGATAAGTGTGTGTGTTCTGTCTATTATAAAAAGACAAATGGAAATCTCTGAATAACAATTATCCCCCTAAGATAATTCTTTTTTAAATCAGTTGTCAGTCCCATTTTCGACACTTTTATAGGGTATCTCCGTAATTCTTAGTGCTATCAAAAAAGTAATGTAGGTGTCATGTGCTCTTTTTGGGTCAAACTTAAAATGGTAAAATCAAAATTATGCGATACGGGGGAAAATAAAAAAATTGACAATTTCAAAATTACCCTCGTACCATCTTTGTTACCGCCCGAAACCAATGTAAGCTAACAATAGATCAAAGCAAAGAAGCCCATAACGTGAGGATCAAAAACAAACTTCTTGACAGTCCAAACGGATCAAGGTCCTTTTGGTCAGTCGCTAAGGCCGTCAGCCAAAATTTCACAAAATCAACTATTCCACCTCTAACACGTCCCGATGGTACAATAGCATCCACAGCCGGAGACAAAGCCAACTTACTTGCCGAACTATTTTCTTCGCATTCCACTGTAGATTTCCAGGGCAGAACACCACCCGACATTCCTGCAGTTCAATGCGAAATGACCGAAATCGTGTTCCGTCAGCGTCCCGTCAAACGAATCCTGAAAGGACTGGACGTCAAAAAAGCTACTGGTCCAGACGAAATTCCTATTGTAGTTCTCAAGAGATGCGCAGATGAACTAACACCAGTATTTTGTAGACTTTTCAACTTATCCTACAAAAAAGGAATATTTCCATCTTGCTGGAAGACGGCGCGAGTCCAGCCTATTCCAAAGAAAGGTAAGAGAACCCTGCCTAACAACTATCGACCAGTTGCATTGCTTTCAGTTATATCAAAAGTAATGGAGAAAGCTATTAACCAACATCTTCTAAAGTACCTGGAAGGCTTCAACATTATCAGCGATCATCAATATGGTTTTCGGAAGTCCAGATCAACTGGAGATCTTCTAGCCTATGTCACCCATATTTGGAACAACGCAATCGAACATCATGGGGAGTCTCGGGCTGTTGCACTGGATATTTCTAAAGCTTTTGATCGTGTTTGGCATGAGGGGCTTCTAAGTAAACTGCGATCCTATGGTATGCCCAGTCGATTCTGTGCATGGTTGTCTAGCTTTCTTAAGGACCGCTCTCTGCAAGTGGCGATTGACGGATTTCTCTCAGACACCTTCACCATCAATGCCGGTGTTCCTCAAGGGTCCATATTGTCTCCCACTCTCTTCTTACTCTACATTAACGACCTTCTAGTGAAAACGAAAAACCCGATAGTTAGTTTTGCTGATGATAGCACACTTTTATCATCTTTCTCTTTGAATGCACAAACATCGGCTGCCGACGCACATCTTCGCAGACAGCATGAAGTATCACGCCTCAACAAAGACCTGGAAGAAATTTTGTCTTGGGGTGACAGTAACCAAGTCGAATTTAACGCTAAAAAAGCCCAGGCAGCAGTTTTCTCTAAAAAGGTTAACATTACAGAACCGGATATAGTCATGGACGGACACGCAATCCCGCTGGCTTCATCTATTAGTTTGCTGGGCGTCAATCTGGGAGGAAATATGTCTTGGCATAACCACGTTGTGGCAATCGCCTAGATAGCCTCACAGAAGCTTGGTGTACTGTTCCGAACCAGAAAGTTGTACACACCTCAACAACTTTTGACACTATACAAAGCCCAGATTCGACCATCACTAGAGTACTGCTCTCATGTCTGGAGCTCTGCACCCAAACATACTCTTCGGCTACTGGATTCCATCGAAAGGAGGGCCATTCGTCTGATTGGAGACCACGAGCTGACGAAGAACCTCGACAGCCTAGAACATCGAAGGCAAGTTGGTGATTTGACTCTCTTTTACAGATATTTTCATGGAAAGTGCTCGGCTGACCTTGCCCTCTTAATTCCGCCTAGAGCGGCGAATATCAGAAATACACGACGAACCACTGCCGCCCATCCATGTGTGGTTAAGCTTAGTACTCCTCGAACTTCATTATTTAAGAACTCTTTCATTTGGAGGACTTCATCATTGTGGAACGATCTTCCCGAGGTCGTTTTTCCCAACGAATATAACCTCCAACGATTCAAAACCAACGTGAATCGATTTTTGTCACTCCCTGAGTGCCCTAAAGGATTTTTCCTATACTGCTTGTGTTTGATCATAAAAAAAAAAAAAAAAAAAAATAAAAAAAAACACCTCATATCTCTTCATTAAAAGAGATACAGAAAACCAATATTATCCATGGTGTGTTATATATTTGTAAAGATAATTTAAAATGCTATATTTTTATATTAAAATCTACAGGGTGTTTCATTTAAAAAAATGAGGTTATGTCCGATAACTTTGTTACCTGACCCCGTGTGCTTATTCTGAAAACGGCAGATTATTCAACAATCATTATAAATAAAATTCTGTATAAATTATTTTTCTGTATCTCTTTTAACTAAGAAAATATAGGGTAATTTTGAAATTGTCAATTTTTTTATTTTCCCCCGTATCTCTTAAGCGATCGAAAATTTTCAAATTTGATTTTACAATTTTAAGTTTGAGCCAAAAAGAGTACATGACACCTACATTACTTTATTGATAGCACTAACAGTTACGGAGATACCCCTTTAAAGTGTCGAAAATGGGATACCCTGTACGTCTTGAAAAAGCTACAATAATAATTTTAATTTTCAATCCATTTGCTAGAATTCACTTTACTTTTATAGTTTTTCAAGCAACCACAAACTTTTTGAATTGTGTTGAATATTTATTTTTTAAATGGTTAATTTTTAATATCTCCGAAAGTATTTTAGAAATTATTTTCAATTTTGGTATATGTTAATAGGATTTAGATAGAAAAGTTATTCTATTGTTCCACCAGTGGCGTCCCTGCAAACATGTCCTCTGATATTTTTTACAAAAAAGACGGTACGCCACTGACATATTTCCATGTGGATATTTTCTGATTAGCCTGGTCAATTCTACCTGATAACGATCTCTTGAGTTTTTCTAGTCAGACGCACCTTCTTGATTAAAACAATTAAATTCAAATTGCTTTATTTAGCAGTATTGACGAATAATTTTTGAACACACATCTAGTTATCCTGGAATAAATAACGTCTTTACAAACATCATTTTCCACACAACACTTGTTGACATAAAGTAGGTGTTGGTGTTCAAAACCATCTCATAAGTGTTTATTGCAAGTTTCAATGATATTTAACACAACTTTAAAATTTTCACATATTTCTCAAGGCATCTTTTAACGTACTTTTGAGCATCCATTTGGACACGCAGGCCATTTATTTCGATACCCAGTAAACATCAAATGGATCCAGAAATTATTTAATTACTTATTAATTTAAAAACTACTGAACTGATCCCTAAAAATGCTTTAAAATGATCAGAGCCAGAAAAAATAGTAAAAAAATAGGGCTGTTTAAAGGACATGGATACGCAGCAAAAATTCACTAAAGACATGGATACGCAGTAAAAATCACTAAAAGATGCCTTGATACTTCATGTAAAACATTCATAATTAACAATATCTAACTCCATCGCTATAAATATTGAGGTTTGGTTATGAGTTTTATTATTTTCTTGGGTTTAGATTAACAACACATTTTAAAATATTGAACAACTACTACACAATTTTATTTTGTAGCTAACCAATATTTTATAGGAAATCAATAAAATATTTACTATTATAATTTTACGATAGTATTTTTTCCGTGCGTTTGAAAATTACCACTTTCAACACTCGTTATGTATTATATTATTTCCGCATCCGCAATATATACCACAAAATTTGTGCCAAACTGCCTTAAACTTTTTATACACAGTGTATTATGGTAAAATAACGTATGCCTTTAAAACATTGTCTTCCTCTCTGCACGACAACAACATCCGACTTCTGGAACCATAAAATATATGCGGTAATGCTCGTTGAAAAATCATAAAAAGATGCCAGTAACAATAATAAGGGCTAATGGTGGCCATACACGGCGGATAAATTCCGGCATTCAAATACGCGGTCGTAAAAGAACGAGGCGCGGATCAGCCGATGAATAAAACAAAATGATTTTTGAAGTCGCGGTTGTCGGAATTATTCAATACGGAGGATGCCGTACGTAGATTAGGCAGTGGCGTCGTAAAAGAACACGATAAAATATGGGCAGGACTCTTTATGTAAGATAATGTAATAGTATATTACATAACAAGAGCGGTAAGAAGCCTATTGAATGGTTGGTTGGTTGGTTAAAGGCGGGGGTCGGTTTAAATACCCGAACTTCTATCACTGCAGCCTTTTGGCTTATTGTGTACCCCGATCTTGTTAGATGTTTGTTCCTTCTATGAGGTCCAGTAACCTTCTACCAAGCTTGTCATGTGGGAGGTTGTCACCACGTGGTATGTTCTCGAAGATATTTTGTCTTCTACGAGACAGCGCTGCGCAGCGGTATATTATGTGTGAGGCGATTTCATCCTCTTCGCCGCAGGGTCTACATTCAATGGATCAGTTGTTTAGCCCCATCCGTTGAAGGTGTTTTCGCAAGTGGCATTGGCCTGTTAGCAGACCCATCACTTGTTTCAACTGGGGCCGCGTCAGGGTTAGCATCCCATTCGATAGTATTTTCGTGTATTGGACCAGGTAACTCTTGCCATCGAGATAGGTGTTGTATTTTCGACCATCTATCTAATGTTGTTTTTTGTTGCCTGTTTTGATATTCCAAAGACCGGTTCGGGGCCCCTGAGACTTTGGGCAGATCCGGCTCTCGCCAGTTCATTCGCTTTTTCATTTCCCAATATCCCGGAGTGACCAGGGACCCACAAGAGTTCCACCTTGTTCCCCCTGGCCGCCAGTACATTCGCGTTTTCATTTCCCAATATCCCGGAGTGACCAGGGACCCACAAGAGTTCCACTTTGTTCCCCCTGGCCGCCAGTACATTAGCGTTTTCATTTCCCAATATCCCGGAGTGACCAGGGACCCACAAGAGTTCCACCTTGTTCCCCCTGGTCGCCAGTACTTTTAGATTGGTATGGCACTCCAGTGTAAGTTTTGAAGTAAACCGATTGGAGTTCAGAGCCTTAAGAGCAGCTTGGCTGTCCGAGAGGATGTAAATCTTTTGGTCGTGGTAGCCCTTTTCAAGATTTTGTATTACCTATTACACACGATCTGGAAAATTCGAAACAGTGTGTAAGAGACTTACCACACGAGTTGTGTACTATACTTTTTCTGCGACTTCATATTGTCACGCTCGATAGGTTTGCGTACTCAAACTGTCACACTCGATAGGTGGTGAGTACTCGACAATGTATATAAATCCTCACGCCTTTGTCCTGTCACGCGGCAGGATTCGCCCTGTGCTGAGGGGTACAGGATCCCCGCGCTAGCTCGCCCTGTGGAACTAGTTCCACAGTAACGTGCAACAGTTTGCCACCATTAAATATTTTCTAACCTGAAAAGGGGTGGGGTGTATTTTTAAATAAAAAAAAGGAGATTTTAACAGGAACACCAGACCCAAAGTATTTATTTATGTTTAGATTACTCTTTGGTACAATAAGGGAGTACGTACACAGAGGGGCGAGTTGGCCGCTGCCAAACTCGCTTACTTTCAATAAAAATTACAATGGTTAGTACTTACATAAAAGCCCACATGACTGGGGCGAGGACTCTTCTTCAGGAGTTGGCCACCACTAACTTCACCAAGAAAAAACTGATTGAACCCCCAAACAAAAATGACGAAAATAAAAACACAGCCCTGGTACCTCACTAGCGGGCCTCGACCGCCTCGCCTCGTGACCAACGCAAAAAAGCCAATGGTGTGGGCTGTTATGTAAGTACTAACCATTGTAATTTTTATTGAAAGTTGAGCGGGTTTGGCAGCGGCCAACTCGCCCCTCTGTGTGCGTTACAATAGTACTCCCGTATTGTACCAAAGAGTACTCTAAACGTAAATAAATACTTTGTGTCTGGTGTTCCTTTTAAAATCTCTCTCTTTTATTTACAAAGACACCCCATCCCCTTTTCAGGTTGGAGAATATTTAAGGGTGGCAGTCTGTTGCACGTTACTGTGGAACTAGTTCCACAGGGCGAGCTAGCGCGGGGATCCTGTACCCCTCAGCACAGGGCGAATCCTGCCGCGTGACAGGATAAAGGCGCGAGGATTTATATATTTTCGAGAATCTCTAAGACATCTCGTGTGACCACGAGTACCCTCAAAGCCCATGTCACACTCGATAGCTTTGAGGGTACTCGTGGTCACACGAGATGTCTTAGAGATTCTCGAAAATATATAAATCCTCGCGCCTTTATCCTGTCACGCGGCAGGATTCGCCCTGTGCTGAGGGGTACAGGATCCCCGCGCTAGCTCGCCCTGTGGAACTAGTTCCACAGTAACGTGCAACAGACTGCCACTCCAGACTCCAACCTGAAAAGGGGATGGGGTGTCTTTGTAAATAAAAGAGAGAGATTTTAAAAGGAACACCAGACACAAAGTATTTATTTACGTTTAGAGTACTCTTTGGTACAATACGGGAGTACTATTGTAACGCACACAGAGGGGCGAGTTGGCCGCTGCCAAACCCGCTTAACTTTCAATAAAAATTACAATGGTTAGTACTTACATAACAGCCCACATGACTGGGGCGAGGACTCTTCTTCAGGAGTTGGCTACCACTAACTTCACCAAGAAAAAACTGATTGAACCCCAAACAAAATAACAAAAATAAAACACAGCCCTGGTACCTCACTAGCGGGCCTCGACCGCCTCGCGTCGTGACCAACGCAAAAAGGGTGCGGGTATGTCAAGGGCGCTACATGAGCAAGGGGAAACATTTTGATTTTCATTTCAATTAGGGCAAAATTATTTAAATTCGTTTTACATTGAATAAGCATCAGCATTTTACGATGGCGACATCGAAGTATAATTATAATATCCGTTAATTAAATGTAGTCAGCAGTTTCGAAAAATAGAAGCAAAGTAGGACATATGGGGACGTCCAACCAAAAAAGAAAAAGGTTGGGGCTTTTTGCGTTGGTCACGACGCGAGGCGGTCGAGGCCCGCTAGTGAGGTACCAGGGCTGGGTTTTATTCCATGTCACACTCGATAGCTTTGAGGGTACTCGTGGTCACACGAGATGTCTTAGAGATTCTCGAAAATATATAAATCCTCGCGCCTTTATCCTGTCACGCGGCAGGATTCGCCCTGTGCTGAGGGGTACAGGATCCCCGCGCTAGCTCGCCCTGTGGAACTAGTTCCACAGTAACGTGCAACAGACTGCCACCCTTAAATATTCTCCAACCTGAAAAGGGGATGGGGTGTCTTTGTAAATAAAAGAGAGAGATTTTAAAAGGAACACCAGACACAAAGTATTTATTTACGTTTAGAGTACTCTTTGGTACAATACGGGAGTACTATTGTAACGCACACAGAGGGGCGAGTTGGCCGCTGCCAAACCCGCTCAACTTTCAATAAAAATTACAATGGTTAGTACTTACATAACAGCCCACATGACTGGGGCGAGGACTCTTCTTCAGGAGTTGGCTACCACTCACTTCACCAAGAAAAAACTGATTGAACCCCCAAACAAAAATGACAAAAATAAAACCCAGCCCTGGTACCTCACTAGCGGGCCTCGACCGCCTCGCGTCGTGACCAACGCAAAAAGCCCCAACCTTTTTCTTTTTTGGTTGGACGTCCCCATATGTCCTACTTTGCTTCTATTTTTCGAAACTGCTGACTACATTTAATTAACGGATATTATAATTATACTTCGATGTCGCTCGTAAAATGCTGATGCTTATTCAATGTAAAACGAATTTAAATAATTTTGCCCTAATTGAAATGAAAATCAAAATGTTTCCCCTTGCTCATGTAGCGCCCTTGACAATATTTATTTTTATGTTAAATTATCGAAATGCCAATAAAACACTTTCTGAGTAAAGAGTATCATCAGGCCGGTTTAAATATAATACGTCATTTCCATAACACCCTGTATAAACCAAAGGTATTGCAAACTACAGATCCTATAATACATTCATAAAACTTTTGGAAAGGGAAGCTGTCATTGTGTGAAATGTTATTGAAAATCATCAATGGGTGGAAGAGAGAACTACATGTTTATTGGCTGAATGCCAACAATGTTAAAGTCCGGTTATATCAGATGGTTAAATATTAAAACATAACCATACTTACCGATGAAAAGATCAATCCTTATTTAAATGATCCACTCTTTTACAAACTACACATGAATGCACATGATTGTTTATAATAAAGACGATTTTTCACTAATAATCACAAAAAACACAAATCAACCAAAATATATAAACAATCCGTTATATCATAGCGCCAACGTTGTAATGTTTACGTATTCATTCATATTTTGGCTCCTGGATCGTAGCGCACTTATTGCCAGAGTGCAGTTAGATTAGTTCAAGATTCTTTTAAGTAATAATATGTTTTTAAAGAATCTCTCATCGCCTTTTCACAGTTTACAGTAAAATTATTGGAAAATAAATTTATTTTATGAGCAATTGCGGATTAACCTTAAACCAGTTGTAATTGTCAAATTAACAAATATTTAATTGGGATTTTGCAAGATACCTTTGCGATAAATATGTCAATCTGGCTATGCTGCAATATGACCGAAAGAGGTGGGAAAGACTGTTTGCAGTCGTTGCGTAGGCTAGAATGTACATTTTTCTAACTGTAGTTTATAATATCTTTGGTATAAACAGAATATTACTGGGAGGCCGGCGATTAAAATGTAAGGTATTAAGTAATGCAACTGTGTATATCTATCTATTTTTTTTAAATTTCCTATTCTCTACGCCTATGGCATGTAGCAAAAACACGTACGGAAAGTAAGAATATTTAAATGCCGAAAATGTATATAATATTGAAAGGAAAAATACGGTGTAAGTGACACAAAGGCAGGAACATTTAGAGGATAAGACAACGGGGGTAAATATTTAAAATGACAGGGGATGAAAAATTGACAGGCGCGCCTGCCGTATGAGCTACTTATGAAAATGATATGTGATCACGTTTGGCAATAAGAAGGATACGAAATCTATTACGAATTCAAGAAGAAGACTTGTTTCGACAATATCTTAGAATAAGTAAATTATTTACGTTAATAAAAATATCTTTTAGATCAGCGTTTCTCAAACTGGGGTCCGCGGACCCCAGCAGTTACTTAGGGGTCCGCGAATAGATAAGTGGGAATAAAATGTCACAAAAACAAAATATCATAATCGACTTAATGCCGAACCAAATATATAAGGCTGCAGCTTTCTTCAAATTAAGCCCAACATAACATAGCTGCATGGAAGAAGAAGAAAGCAGAATTATCCATCTCACTAAGTACAGCCAGTGATATATTATTCAGATTATGGCTTATTAATTCATTTTGATTTGTGAAAAATAATAAGATTCGAATAAAAATTATTTTTAACTAAAGGTAATTAGTTAGACATGACTTCCTATCCCAGAATTAATTCTGTACTAATGTAGTGAGCGGCTAGGGGTCCACAACAAAGTTCTAGTGTCAAAAGGGGTCCGTGGTCAAAAAAGTTTGAGGAACGCTGTTTTAGATAAAGTGAACGGAAAAAGGAAATCTGAACACGGGAATCTTGAATTCATGATTAAATAAAAAATGTGGAAGTATGCGAGTCGAACTAGCGTGATAAGTGTTTTCTACAATGAGCTTATTACGCGGAAAAAACCTATAGTAAAGCTGCAGTCAATATTTTGAATTTGTTTTTAATAAATTGTATATAATTAACGTAAATTATTAGAAATATCGCCTTTTTATGTTCTTTTTGAATATAAATATAAACAATTATACATTTTTGTAAAGCCCAAAGTATGCTCAATTAATTAAAAAATAATATATAGGGTAAACATTTTTACTTTTCTTCTTTTTTTCGCTAATTTCTTAAACATAAACTTTTAAGAGAAAATCTGGCTACGCAACTGAACTTTACGTAAAAATCTCTAACAAGATCAATTGTTATCTTTCTGATAATTTATCGCGTAATGGAACTACGAGAGTGTCTATGACTATTAATAGATAAATTAAAAACGTGATAAAATTAAAATAATTTCAAAATTCCCATATTAAATTCCAGAAGCGACCTATCCACGCATTTCTTAGTAAAAACCCATTAAACCCGGTAAAAGCCATAAACTTGACCATTTCTTGTAAAAACTAATAGCTGTGAATGTTTTCGGCTTAAAACACAGATTCTTGTGTAATCAATTTAGATCCTGAAGATAATATATGGAAAAATTTGTTGACATCTTTTTTAAAATTGAAGGAATCTGCTTCTGCGAATCAAGGGGAACGACAAGGGTTTAGGCAGGAAAAGGTAGTAAAACGGGGCTAAAATAAATAGTTGAAGAAAGGTATTTAGTGGTCTATAGAGTCGTCTATCTGGGTAAAGAATCAGTCTTTGTTTATAGGGTAATTATGGAAAAGAAGCCACATTTCTAGCAAAGAATTCATACTTTTTTAATTTTTGTTAACAGTAATAAAATAGCTTTATTTCACAAATTAAAATGTCAATATAATGTTTGAAAAGAGTATATTACATAACACGAGTGTTAAAAGTGGTAGATTTCAAACGATATATATACAGAGTGTCCCATAACTAATGGTACACAGGAAAACTGCACATTCCTTGGGTAAAAATACTGCGATTTGGCAATACTTACTTTAGTTCAATAGTTGGTAATAACCGAGATACAGGGTGTCCAAGAAAACATTTAATTTTCAATTTTCTTAAATAACTTATTTATGAATCAATATTTTTGCACAAAATTTTGTTACTACGGTTTTTTTGGGGAAAGGATTTTGAATTTGTTAATAATTTTGATGTAGATTGTAGGGGGCGCTCTCTGCGGTACTCCGGATACATAAAAAGAAGTGTAACTTTCTTGGGCCTTAGTATAATTATATGTTTCTATTAAAAATATCAATTTTTCCGTCATTTTTAAGTAATAAAGGTATACTTTTTAAATGTTGCTCCGACTTATCGTTTTCGAGATTTTTGCATTTAAAATGCTCAGTGAGCTTCTTAAATAATTTAAATAAAACTTTAAGCGGTCACTAATATAAATAAATATTATTTTATAATTTTATTATTTTACAAATAAGAATTCAAGTTTTACATAAATAAATAAAAAACTATCAATAATAGACATGGTCTGTTTGTTGGCTTCCTCGACCTATCCACCGATTAGGAAATTCGGCATTTAAGTAGTCTCTGACAAGCCTGGAATAATGTGCTTGGGCACCATCTTACAAAACACATCTCTTCTTAGGCCTAACGGTACATTATCCAAACAGTCGGTCATCTGATTTTGCAAAAAATTAAGATAGAGCTGTCCGTTTAAATTGGGTGGTAGCTCGAACGGACCCAACATGGAGATGTCAATGAGGCCACACCAAACATTTATTTTAAACTCGTGATGAAAATGCCGTTCGGTTACTAAGTGAGGATTTTCTAAATCCCACACATGTTTATTTCTAAAATTAAAGATACCCCTTCGTGTGAAAGTCGCTTCATCGGTGAACAAAACCCTATTCAAAAACATTGGGTTGGCGTCTTGATGGATACGACATAAATGGAAAAATTCCAATCTAGCTGGAAGATCAACAGCCAACAAATTCTGAACAGGCTTAAAGTGGTATGGATAAAGCCCTTCTTGGTTAAAACTTCTAGAAATAGTAGATTTATTTGCTGGAGCTGCTGCAGCCATACGTCTTGTGCTAATTTCTGGGTTTTTAGTCAGACGAACAAGTATTTCTTCTTCCTGCTCGGGTGTAATAATCTTCGGACGTCCTCCACTATTACGTTTTGGACGCAAGGATCCTGTTTCTCCCCGTCTCTTGTATAGGCTTCTAAAAATTTTAAAATCTGGCTGCCTTCTATTTGGATACATTTCCAAATACCGCCGATGTGCCCCGCATCCGTTAAAATTTTCTTGTGCGTATAAACATACCATGTCTCGCATTTCTCCGTTAGAAAACAAGTTATGTCGCGGCATTTTTGGTTTAATTTTTAATAACAGTAGCTTCAAGAACTCCTTTAAAAATACCCACAATGCTGACAAATGAAAATAAACTTTGACAGAAATGAGGTTTCAAAGTGCTTTCATTGTATTTGTTTTTACCAAAGTCTACTGTAACAAATTTCACTTTTACAAATCAAAATTTAACCGTGCGCATTAGAAATTGTAATTGAAAATATCTTGAAAACGATTAGTCGGAGCGACATTTACAAAGTATACCTTTATTGCTTAAAAATGACGGAAAAACTGATATTTTTAATAAACACATAATTCTACTAAGGCCCAAGAAAGTTACACTTCTTTTTATGTATTCAGAGTGCCGCAGAGAGCGCCCCCTACAATCTACATCAAAATTATTAACAAATTCAAATTCCTTTCCCCAAAAAAACCCTAGTCACAAAATTTTGTGCAAAAATATTGATTCAGAAATAAATTATTTAAGAAAATTGAAAATTAAATTGTTACCCTGTATCTCGGTTATTACCAGCTATTGAACTAAACTAAGTATGGCCAAATCGCAGTATTTTTACCCAAGGAATCTGCAGTTTTCCTGTGTACCATTAGTTATGGGACACCCTGTATATACAGGGTGTCCAATAACTTATGGGCCATAGAGCAGCTGTACATACTAAACATCATGCTTTGATTGCGATCCTTTTTTCCCATCGAAGTTGTATCTGTTAAGATTAACGAGATCCCCATAGAATCCCTCCTTACCTTGGGCACCCTGTATACTAGATCAAGACGCGTAAAGACACTTTCTAGCTAAATTAGCCGTGCTTTTTTTCTCATTTTCATAGGTGGTCGTAGGAGATTTAATTTGATTTTAAATGTTACCCGGTTCCCCATCTAAACCTCCCAATTCTCCCTAATTCACTCCTCCTTGTCTATTTGTTTTCGGGTCATTTCCCAAAACCGAAGGCCATCGGTGATCGGCCAAATTGGCAACACACCGCAGGCTTTTATTAGGTCGGGGGGGAAATTTGGCAGCTAGGCAAACAATTGCCGGTCACTCGTTAGCCGAGAAACAATTGAGGCCGATCGTAGAGGGCGAAAAGGAAAGTAGTTGGCGATGGTGGACACTCATTATCCAGTGACGTGGCAATATTCACAATACAATTTATTATGAGAGTCCTGGTTCAGTTTCCATACGATTTTTATTCTATTCTATCTGTAGAGTCCCCATCTCCTTTTACCTTCTGTCTGCTTTCATTGTGATAGCTGATCGGTTCGATATGTCTCGGTTAGGAAAAACAAACATACGACGGACCTGACCCAAAAGGGTATATTTTATCCAGATTATGACAGACTTGGCACAGTCTTATCATATTGAGTTAAGAATTCCTATTCTTTCCACAAACAATACTTAAATTTAAAACACAAACACTGAATAACAAAAATATGACAGTTGTTAATCCGGTAAAAGACGGCCGTTCTAATAATGGTCGTATAAGAGGTACAGCGTGTCCCATTTTCGACACTTTTATAGGGTATCTCCGTAATTGTTAGTGCTATCAAAAGAGTAATGTAGGTGTCATGTGCTCTTTTTGGGTCAATCTTAAAATGATAAAATCAAAATTAGAAAATTTTCGCTCGCTTAAGAGATACGGGGGAAAATCAAGAAATTCACAATTTCTAAATTACCCTATATGTTCTTAGTTAAAAGAGATACAGAAAAATGTTTTATACAGAACTTTATTTATAATGATTGTTGAATAATCTGCCGTTTTCAGAATAAGTATACGGGGTCAGGTAAGAAAGTTATCGGTCCTAACCTCATTTTTTTTTAAAATGGAACACCCTGTATATTTTAATCTAAAAAGATAGCATTTTAAACTCTCTTTTCAAATTTATAACACACCATGGATGATAGATATCATATCAAATTTTTCAAAATGTTGATAAGTCATTTTCACAAATGAATATGTAGAAATGAAATTGACGTTAAATGTTAATAACAACTAGAATGTCAACATAGTCGTCTCTAGGATATTAGCTTGTGTTTCATGGCCTACTGTGGTTTAAAGTAATAAAGTTTAAATAAATCGCCTAGGAAACCAATATCATGCATGGTGTGTATATACAGGGTGTTATGGAAATGACGTATTATATTTAAATCAGCAATTCCTGAGATGAAAACAAATTGAAGAAAAATATCCAAACATGGCGCTTTAATTTAATATGCCCTGTACATGACCTTATGTCAAACCAAAAATTACCACGTGGTGCCCCTGTCAGGAAGGTAAACAAAGCAACATATGTCAACAGTGTTGTCATATCTTCAGGGTAAACGGGTAAACTCTTTAGAAAGTCAATAACCGTTTGACAGATTGCAAGTTGTTTATTTTTCAGGGTACATTATTATAAACTTTTACGTTCAGTTCAGTTCGCTAGGAAACAATCTCTGATTTATAAACTTAAACTGACTCGAAAGAAACGCCGCGGAGTTTTTAAATGGTCAGGTATGTTCTCATTTGTTCAATTCGAACGACACCCGTCAGATCTGGACAACTTAAAAGTTTATAAATGCCACTTACCCTTTAGAAAAAAAATGCAATTTTATTTACCTTTTCGGACTTATTTAAAACCAACACTTAATTTATAAAAAACACCTCACATCACAAAATCACATAGTTTTCGCGTCACAACACATCTAAGTACCGTTCAATC
This sequence comes from Barypeithes pellucidus, assembly GCA_963991005.1. Taxonomy (NCBI): domain Eukaryota; kingdom Metazoa; phylum Arthropoda; class Insecta; order Coleoptera; family Curculionidae; genus Barypeithes; species Barypeithes pellucidus. The sequence continues at coordinate 53,551,163 of OZ022563.1, read as the reverse complement.
TGAATTAGTATTTTAAAGTGCTACTGTGTAGACAAAAGTACGCCCTTATTGTCTAAATAACACGTTGGTTCCGTCGGTCAATATTGAACTGCTGGACTGGGGCACTGCCGTCGCGAAAAGAACAAATAACTTAATAATTTAAACTCGGATTTAAGTATTAACATACAATCAACAATCATTAATAATTTTGATTAGGCCCTTAGAAATTAGCGTTTTTATTATTTCTGAATTTCTATGCGAAATAATTTGTATCCTATAGTGATATTGTTTTGTGTGTACGGTAGGTTATTGTATAGTGTAATTATGCGTTAGTATTTATTGCTTTTGTGTAATCTAATAAGTGCATATCTTCAAAAAAAATAATTGGAAACTCGTGGGTGTCTGTGTGCTTCTTTAAGTGATTTAGTGCAAATGTTCCGAGAGATTGGAAATAAGAGGCCGAATGGGGTTTAGTGGGTATAAGCTTATTATGCACTTCCACATTATCATCAGGGTACGTGATGAGCATAAAGCTTTTCTCATAGAAAAAGAAAGAAAAACCTGAAGATGTCTCTGTGCCCTGGATTACTTGCTAGTGTACTGGCACCTGGATTCACTTCTATTTGGATACTAGGTAAACTAAATATTATTTTTATAAGAATCTATAGTTATTTTCTATACAGTTGGCAACATTGAGCTTGAACATCTGTTGATTACACAGCTTGGCAATGTAATATGATCATATATGAATGTGCTGAGGAGTAACCGGGTGGGTTTAGGGGTGAATTACCCCACTTTTTAAACGTTCGATTTAAAAAAAATATATGTAGCGCTTCTCTAGGACACCCCAGGAGTCACCCATTTAAATATAATACGTCATTTCCATAACACCCTGTATATATATTTGTAAGGAGAATTTAAAATGCTATCATTTTATATTAAAATATACAGGGTGTTCCATTTTAAAAAATGAGGTTAGGTCCGATAACTTTCTTACGTGACCCCGTATACTTATTCTGAAATCGGAAGATTATTCAACAATCATTATAAATAAGCTTGTGTATGAAATATTTTTTGTATCTCTTTTAACTAAGAAAATATAGGGTAATTTTGAAATTGTCAATTTGTTGATTTTCCCCCGTATCTTTTAAGCGAGCGAAAATTTTCAAATTTTGATTTTATCATTTTAAGTTTGATCCAAAAAGAGTAATACATGACACGTTCGTTACTTTTTTGATTGCACTAACAGTTACGGAGATACCCTATAAAAGTGTCGAAAATGGGACACCCTGTATGTTTCGAACGCTTGGCGACGTAATGTCTTTGTCTAATTAACAGAAAACGACAAAGAAAAATTATACTAATTGCAAGAGCTCCCCGATTGTTTTGCTAGGAAATTTTTTACAACAATATTGTTTATCCTTGATTTAAAATCTTTGGTTCGTATCCAACAATCCTTTGTTTCACCAGCAGTAATAACTAAAATAAGATATGTAATAGTTACTACTCCGGTATACTCTTTCCTAGTTACTTACATTACATTATATTATTCTCTCATTGTTACATTTTTGTTTTTTCACCTGAACTTGTTAGCTTATGACATTGACATTTCAACCTAAAACTAAAAAATTCTTTCTTTCATCTTGGGACCACCTGCCAAGATGCTACATTTTTACAAAATGTTAAAATTTTACATCAAGTTAAAAATTAAATAATGCATTCTATTTATTTTATGTTATTTATTTATTTTTTTTTAAAGAAAACGTTGATTTTTAATTATTTTTTTTTATAATTTATAAAGGGATTTTTCCTTTTTCCTGCTTTGCTTAGGCAAGAAAGGGATCTTATACTTTTTACTCTCGTCTAATTATACTAAATCATTTAGTCAATTCCATTACCTTCAACTCTCTTATTTTTACTTAAACTCAACTTATATAAACATTTTTCTTTTCTCCTGACAGTTTAAACAATGTCATGAGTTTCTTCTAATGTCCTTTTTTTTGCACTGAAGATGAAGTTTTAAACCTTCGAAACATGTATGGTTTTTAATTTTGTCATTAAACTAGTGGAGCAGATTATGAGTTTCTTTACCTACCTATAACTTCATTCCACTTTGAGATGGACTACTTAAAAAAAAAACATGTAAAATGATTTCGTGGTCGTCAAGAAGAAGGATTTTTTTTTTAAAATATTATTATTCACTGTTCGGCGCCTCTGGAAATTAGAAATCCCAATACGCCAGCCCGAAAACCATCAATGATCAAAATCTCTCTTTCGGAACGCAACTCTATACAGGATACGAACGAAACAAAACTATTTTGTGTCCGTTTTACGTAATGTCTCTGATAATGGGTAGTTCGGGTCCCGATTCGACCCCTGTAATGGCTAGATCCCATTTCCTATTTTGGGTTTGTTTAGTCCCCATAGGAAAGTTTCAAAATCGAAATAACGCTATATAATAGATATTGGCTTTTCAGTTGTACCGTCGGTGTTTAAGCGTCTAATATCACATGCATGCCCTTGAGACAAAAGAAACTCTCAGTTTTTTGATGATATCTTTGTTCGAAAATAAACTGAAAACTTTTAGCTTCCATCTTTTGCTTGTCAGGTATTCTGATTCTATTTGAAAAGGTATGTGAAAAGAAATGTTACACTTTTTCAATCCGACGTTTCATTTTACGCAACCATCATCAACATTTTTTTTTAATAGTTGTAACTTATATTATAACTTTATTTTATGTTTTATAAACTACAATTTATATTCAGAATCCAGCGATATATCACACCTATTTATTTATTAGGCGTTTCGAACCAAAATACTTATCTTCAATGCAACTAAGCACCTTATTGAAAATATTGCATTTGAGCACAATATTTTTTTCGAACAAACCTGAACGAACCCCGTGTTTACTTGAGAAGCCATAAATTATTACAGCAAAGTACAGCGTGTCCCATTTTCGACACTTTAAAGGGGTATCTCCGTAACTGTTAGTGCTATCAAAAAGTAATGTACTCTTTTTGGGTCAAACTTAAAATGATAAAATCAAAATTTGAAAATTTTCGCTCGCTTAGAGATAAGGGAGAAAATCAAAAAAATTACAATTTCAAAATTACCCTATATTTTCTTAGTTAAAAGAGATACAGAATAATGTTTCATACAAAAGTTTCTTTATAATGATTTTTGAATAATCTGCCGTATTTAGAATAAGTATACGAGGTCAAGAAAAAAGTTATCGCCTAACACCATTTCTTTAAATGGAGCATCCTGTATAGATTGCCTTTTAAATTCTATTTTCAAATATATAACACACCTTGGATAATATTTCGTAGGCGATTTATTTAAACTTTATTACTTTAAACCACAGTAGGCCATGAAACAAAAAACTTATATCCTAGAGACAACTATGTTGACATTCTAGTTGTTATTAACATTTAACGTCAATTTCATTTTTACATATTCATTTTTGAAAAAGACTTATCAACATGTAGAAAAATTTGATATGATATCTATCATCCATGGTGTGTTATAAATTTGAAAAAGAGTTTAAAATGCTATATTTTTAGATTCAAATATTCCATTTAAAAAAATGAGGTTAGGTCCGATAACTTTCTTACCTGACCCCGTATACTTATTCTGAAAACGGCAGATTATTCAACAATCATTATAAATAAACTTCTGTGTAAAACATTTTCTGTATCTCTTTTAACTAAGAAAATATAGGGTCATTCTGAACAATTTTTTGATTTTCCCCCGTATCTCTTAAGCGAGCGAAAATTTTCAAATTTTGTTTTACCATTTTAAGTTTGACCCCAAAGGATCATTAACAATTACGGTGATATCCTATAAAAGTGTCGAAAATGGGTACAGGGACACCCTGTACAATTTATGGTTATTTTATTGCAATTTTTGCGGTTTTATATATAATAAGGCAATTCGATACCACCCTGTATAAGAATTAGAGTTGTTCCGGATTTCTTTCATGCCGAAAACCAATCAATAAGAGCAATTAAAACATCAGACGTTCCGCCGGACGGCGTCCGAAGTGGGGGTGCGTCGCGACGGCCACTCCAAATTGAGATGTTTCCTATTTCGGGAAAAAACCCGGATGTTCCGGCCCATATACTTGTCCAGACTAATTTTCACCCTAGTAGGGCCCTTTATTTATTAGACATGCACACAAGAAGTAGAACTTCTTCCTTCACGGAGCGGTAAGAAAAGAGATCTGTTAAATAATAGGGCTGTTGTAAGAAATGCCATTAAATTATAGCAAAATTTTAACACAAATTTAAAATTTGAACACAGAACGTTGCAGAACAAATGCGCAACCTTCGTCTCCCTGTATAGTGCATTCTGTGGGACACCCTGTAGGTCGCACCAAGGCCCCATCAGGTGCCACTTCAAGAAATCCACAAATACCTTGGTATCATCTATTTTATACGAAACTAACTAGTAGGAAAATTAGTAAAAGAAAGTAATATCTGTCGAGAAAATAAACCTTCCCGAAAAGGCCGCAAAAGTCCACTAAATACCGTTTCCATTAGAGAAAATATTAACGAGTATTCTCCTTATGGAAACAAAGCGACGCGGTGTCATTTTCCATTTTCCATTAGACCTTATTGAAAAGTGTGCCTTGGAAGCAGAGAGGCAATATCTCAAATGGCGGCTCGAATGCAGCCAGATATCAGTCCTCATTTGTTTATCTGTCACTTTCAGTTGTTTTAGAGCGAAAGGCCGCCCGGATAAAATGATACTCCACGGATATCTTTGCGTTTTTGTTCGAAGCGTTCGGATCGGTTGTTTTTGAGTGATTATTTTCGGTTTCAATGGAAGATGGAGGACGAATATTAATCAACGTATTGTAAGGGGGAGAGATTTATTTTTATTTTAATGAGGAATTTTAGGAATCCGGCAATATCAGCTCTCGACGTTTATAAATTTAAAATTAGAACAAATGCCCGCTAGATGGCGAGGGTGTATTTTTAGTACCGATTATTACCGATAGATTGTGTCGTGTAAGTTAAGAAGACAATTCTCATATTTGACAGTTGAAGTTTTGGCATTTGTATCCGCGTTCACAAAGACAAAAAGCAGCAACCGGTTATAAACTACACGAGGCGTTAGAAACCGCTAAATATTCCAAGATTCTATTGGTCAGAACTAATCACGTGTTTATGTATTTCTATTGGCTGCATTAAAAGCGCGGGCATTTTAAAGTAGGTTCTTGTATCTCGTTGGTTATCTGCAATTAAATAGTAGTTTAACGAGCTGTTAATTGAAAAATCAGAGGGGAAACACACGAAAGCAGAAAAACGGACTATATTCCATCAACGATAATCTACTTTTTATTTTCCCCATAGACAACAAATATTCGTCCAGGCCAACTGTTTATAGGTATTCGTTGAGAAGAACTGTTTTTTATGATTATACATCATAATGTCTGCTCTGTGAGCAAATGATTAAAAAAATCCTTATATTTATTGTCTGGGAATACAACAAATATTCTAAATTATAATAGCCAAAACTTTATTAATTTATAATCATCAATAACACGGCATAGTTGTGTATATGATCTATAGAATGACATTAGAATTACAGTAATTAAAGAAATAAACTATAATAAAGGACTTTAAATTAAACAGCCTATATATTCAAACATTGTAGTCTTATATTATTATACAGGGTGTCCGGAAACATGTGGGAATTCTCCCGGATATGAAGAAACCACGTGAAAGAATACTATAGGTTCATATAAACTTCTTTCGTATCGGCCTCCTCTTCGGAGATATGGGCTCCCAAGGAGCACCAATGGAATCAAGTTATTTACACATAATTATTGAACCACCTGGTATATTTCAATTATTTTTTAATATGATGTATACCAGGTAAGACCCGTCAAATCACTACCCAAGAAACTGTTGTGATTTACTCACAGCTGCAGGGACGGACTAGCTGTAACACTCATGGGCAGTTAACAACTCGAAAAACGAGAGTTTGTTTTTAAAAAAAACTTTTATTTCAATCTAAGACGTTACAATAAGAATGATGATCTTAATTCTGTTACATATATTTATAATGTTTGCAATGCTGACATTGCATGAGAACATCTAACGCATCTAAGAAAATCTAGGAAGTCTAATAATAGTTTTGATGATTCTGCATAACGCGCAAAACGACCATTCTCAGGGGAATGTAACTCCTCCCTTCTTAGTTGAAAGCACGTTCTAAAGGGCGTGATTTCAAATAATTATTAATTAATAATTATAAAATTGGATCATTTGATTTTTGAATAATAATCTTAGATTTTCTTACATATTTTCGATATATGATAAATATTATGATTAAAATGATAAAAATATAAAGGAATATTGTCCAAAAGCTAGTTCGATTGATGTAGACCGTTGACGTCATGGCTTCAAGGTTTTCCTTCTGTTCTTGTAACTGGGCTTCGACTTCTTTAGTGGCTTTGAGGTTGACATAGTTAAGGTCCATAGCAGGAGGGTTGTAAATTGATTGATGCTGATTGACTAGGCTGAGGTTTAGGATTGGTAAATTTACTTCGGCGAAGCTGATTCGGCTTGGCTTGTAGCTTTCCAATATGATTGATTTTATTTTGACTTTGCAATCGGCTGGGGACTCCAAAAGATAGGACCCATAAAGAGGTATATTCTCCACTGAATTTTGGCAATTTATGGTGCTGATTAGGCGATTTGGGACGGTTAATATCCATTTACCATCGACCACTTTTCGGATTTGAACTTCGTGTAATTGTATCTTGAAAGGGTGACAGGAAGTGACATTTGTGTGATGCTTGATGAGTTGGACTGCACAGGAAGGGATGTCTTCCGTTAGGGTAGTGCGAGTTTCTCTGCATAAGTAGCTTTCGGGTTGAATCTCCATACATCTTTGGTCCATATAGGCATACTTGTTATTGCTCAGTGCTAGGTAAGGCTTATAGGGTAGGTTGACGAAAAATGATTGGTTATCGGGAATTGGTAAGGGGAATAAATTGAAATATTGATACGTCTCTGATTCTACAAGAGGTAATTCCAATACAAATACAATATTAAATCCTTTTAAAAAGCTTTTGATTATTAATATTTTTTCAAAACTAAGAATATTTTGGGGTTTAACTTCTAAAGGAAGTTTATCTGCATCTAGATGCTTATTAATATTTTCTATCTCGGATAAAAGTTCATTTGGATCTACTATGGAGTTATGAAGTATGTTAATTTTTGTAAATGTGATAGCTACTTCGATTTTATCGAGAATATCATAAATTGACTGATACATTAGTGTAATTTGACTAATTACCATGTGGGTAAGAAAATACTGTTCAAAATTAGTTTGGTGTATTCCAACCTCTTTAATTGTTGCCTCTATTCTAACAATGTGCGATTTTAAGAGCAATTGATTATGTGTGATATTTGATATCATTGACTTAAATTTGTTGATTGTAGAGTCTAAAATTGTAATTTGATTTATGGCGTCGATTCTTAATTTATTTTGGTTTTCCTGCAACCTTTTGATTTTTGCATCGATTTGCTCTGCGTCATTTTGATCGAGGTTTCCCGTTATACTTTTAATAAATGTGCCTAAAGGGTTAAATAGGCCTCTTTTGTTTCTATGAACATTTTTAAATGGTAAAATTTGGTCTATTAAATGTTCTATTCGTTTTTCAAGCGTATAAAGTGAGCTAAAAGAATTAAGATAACCTTGATAGTATTCGCTATTATTCTTAATGATAGAAGAGAGTCTATCTGTTTGATTTTTTAGAGTTTCAAATTTGGAAATTATAGGGGTTAAGTCAAAATTTTGAATAAAGGTCCATTTATTGGATTCAAGTTGGGCGGTTCCTAGCCTGAAGGGTAGAATTCCGGGGTGATCGTTTAAATCATGGAATTTTACTATTCCTGATGCGATGGTCCAGCTCCATCTGGAACAAGGGGCATAATTTTAGTTTCATTAATGTGAATGACTTCTTTTCTTTTTGATTTGGGGTTTTCTATCTCGATTTTATTATTTTCTAAGATACCGGTCAACACAAATGGTCCTAAAAATTTATTTTTAATTTTTCCTGATCGGCTGTCTGATTTTTTATAAACTTGAGAACCTATAATCAGTTCTTTAGGGGTTTTATTTTTATTAATTTTTTCTATGGTTTTAAGCTTTAATTCCTTTGTTTGTTCGGTAATTTTATCATATAAAATTTGGGTGTTATTTTTATGGTTATTTATATACTCTGTATATACGTGAGATGGTATTAAATCCATAGGGTCTCTAGAATCCGTGTGTCCGAAGACGAGTTCGTATGGGGTAAAATTTGTGCTAGAGTGAATTGTATTATTATATGCAATAATTGCGTACGGCATTAATTTTATGACGTCAGCATTTGGATCTGATTCGCGTAAAATACGAATGTGCTCGATTAGCGTCGAATGTAATCTTTCTACGGGTGAGTTCGACTCATGGTGATAGGGGGTGGTAAAATGAATTTTTATATTATGAGCTTTTAGTAAGCCACTGACTACTTCGTTCTGGAATTCCGATCCGTTATCTGATACGATTTGTTTTGGTACGCGAAGAAATGAGAAAAAGTTAATTAATTGGTCGCAGCAGGAAACTGCATTTCCGGTGTAAGGAAGAGCTTGTGCGTACTTAGAGAATTTATCTATGATTGTCAAAAATTTTTGTTTACCAATAATGAACGTATCGACGTGTACTATTTCAAATGGTTTACTAGGCGTTTCTGTTAACACTAATGGTTGGTCAGGGGGTTTACGATTATATTTTGAACGTTGACAGATTTCACAATTGTTAATGTATTTTGTTACGTCTGATTTTAAAGATTTCCAATAATAATTGGCTTTTAAGAATTTACATGTTTCTTCGATTCCTCGGTGGTTTGTTTTACTTTCGTGTCGATATTTAATGATTAATTCTCTTTCATCCGGTTGAGCGTTATTTATTAATTTCGTACACTCTATAAGTTTTAAATTTTTAAAGTGGTTTGTCATGGATTGTTGAAAATAAGGCCGTAGTTCTTTAGAGAAGAAATAAACATAGGTATTTTTATTAGTTAAGAATTCTTTAAGAAAATTAACAATAGTTGCCATATTCGTAGGAATGGTCACATGAATAATTTGGTTGCCATCAAAAGTTTCGCGTTTAGTTTTAACGTAAGCGTCATATGGGGATTTTTTAATAATAATTTGATGGGGTTTGTTATTAATAATTTCGTCTAATAAAGTCATATTTGAATAATTATCCTCGGCGTTAGTACTGTGTACTGTATTGTCTGTGTTATCATCATTAGGCCTAATTTCTATTCTTGGGGGTTTAATTTGTATGTTTTGTAAAATTTTTATTTTTGGACTATTTGGATTTTTAGTATTTGTGAGATTTTTGCTTGCATCGTCAGGGTCTAAGTTTTCAGGGTTAAACTGACTATAACTATTCTGTAAAAATTGATCGATATCTCGACTTATATCGCCGGGGTTATTGATTATCGATTCTGATTCGATTGCGTGAAGTGAAATACGACTAAGTGCGTCTGCATTTGTATTTTGTTTACCTTTCTTATAAATGATCTCGTAATCGTATTCTTCTAGTCTAAGTCTCCAACGTACAAGTTTAGAGTTGGGTTCTTTTAAATTAAATAGCCAAACTAGGGGTCTATGATCTGTGTAAATTTTGAATTTTCGGCCATATAGGTATGGTCTGAAATATTTGCATGCCCAAACGATACCTAGAAGTTCTTTTTCTATTGTGGAATATCTTTGCTCGGTTTCGTTTAGAGTTCGTGATGCAAAAGCTACAGGGTGGTCATTCGGAGGGTCTCCCTGCGAGAGTACAGCTCCAAGGGCTATATTTGATGCGTCCGTTGTAAGGGTGAACGGTTTCTCAAAATCTGGGTATTTAAGAACAGGTGAATTGATCAATAGTTCTTTGAGGTGATTGAACGATTTAATAAAAGGTGGCGAATGTTCAACTTTTGCGCCTTTCTTGAGACATAGTGTAAGTGGTTTAGTAATTTTCGCGAAGTCTTTTATAAATCTACGGTAATAACCCGCTAAACCTAAAAATGACTTAATTTCCTTTTGGGTTTTTGGTATTGGAAAGTTCTTGACTGCGTTAACTTTATCGGGGTTAGGTTTAACACCATCTTTAGTTATTTTGTGCCCTAAATAAGCGACTTCTTTATGTAAAAACTCTGACTTATCTAGTTGAATCTTAAAATTTGACTGTCTCAGTCTTTCAAATACGGCTCTTAACCTATCGATATGTTCTTGAAGAGAGGTGGAAAAAATAATTATGTCGTCTAAGTATACAGAACAAATTTCATTTTGAAGTCCGCGTAAAACGTTATTCATAACGCGCTGAAAAGTTGAAGGGGCGTTTTTAAGACCGAAGGGCATTCTCTTAAATTCGTAATGGCCCGTGTCTGTTGAAAAAGCCGTTTTGGGGATGTCGTGTGGTTCCATTTCGATTTGGTGGAATCCTGTTGCAAGGTCTAAAGTCGAAAAATATTGAGCTTTACCCAATTTATCGAGAATATCGGAAATATTGGGCAATGGAAATTTATCATCGATTGATTTGTCATTAATTTTACGATAATCGATTACAATACGCCATTTGCGCATGCCCGATGCGTCTAGTTTTTTCGGTACTATCCAAATTGGACTACTCCACGGTGAGCTTGAATTTTGAATAATTCCGTTTTCGAGCATTTTATTAATTTGAGATTTTACTTCTTGTTTATGAATTTCCGGATATCTATAAGTTTTAGTAAATATAGGTGTTTCTTCTGTAAGGTTTATTTTATGTTTAATTTGGTTAGTAAAAGTTAAAGGGGTACCTTCACTATAAAATATGTCTCGGTATTCATAACATAAGTTCCTAATTGCTTTATATTCTTCTTTGTTACAGTGCGACAAGCGCAAATTTTTTAAATTTTGTTTTTGAATGTTGTCAAGATATTCGGTGAGTTCCGTATCGGTTTCCATTTTTTCGATAAAATTAGTTTCATTTTCGTCCAAAACTTCGATTTCTAAAGGTTCAAATATGGTAATTTTGATAGGGTTTTCGCCTGGATTTGTTACGAGGGTCGTCGCAAAAGAGTCAATAACATTAACTAATGCTTCCGGCATTTCAGCATTTCCGAATTTTTTATATTTTAAAACTCCTATACCGGTTGATATATTGACAGGTAATTTTACTTTTTGGCATGTACGAGGGGGAATCGTTATTTCGACAGTTTCAAAATGTTGCATAGTTTGAACATTAGTTTGATAATATAAAGGTAAAATAGCGTTCAGTGTTCTTAAGTTATAAGTTTGTAAATCGATATTTGCGCCAATATGTGTTAAAAAATCAATTCCTAAAAGTCCGTCGAATTTTGGTGAAAAATCGAATAAGTAAAACTTGTGGTCTCCTAAGCAATTAAATGAGGGGAATATTGGTATATCGATTACTTCGTTATGCATAGAAATTGCATGAGCTGTTCTAACAGTAAAAAGTTCTGAAAAAATAAAATTTGGATAAGTTTTATAAGCAAGGTCAGGTTTGATAAAGCTTTTACCACTACCAGTGTCTATTAAAAATGTTGCATTAATTTCTTCAATAAAAATTACTGGCAGGTCTGAATTTGTATAGTTATTTAAATTTATTATGGAGGGTTGAGTAAATTCGGGGTTTCCTGAAAATTTTCGTCGTGATAGTCATTTTGGTTTTCATATAGGTTAGTTTCTTCCTGCGGAATATCATAACCTTGTTCATATTGCTGATACGACGTTTCGTTAGAATCAGTATAATACTGAGAGTCATCATCGGGGTTCACGTAAAAATCGGTATTTTGATCGTTTGAATTATACATCGGTTCGACCGCTTGATTAAATAGTTCCTCAACAAGAGTATCGCGTCTTGGTTGGCTATTAGCAAAATGATTAGGATGCTTAATGGTTGCGTAACCTGATGACGTATCCATTGGTTCTGGTTTCTTTAATCGTGACATATTGGAGGGTGACATACGTTGATTATTTTGTTGATTAGAAAAATGTCTAAAATTTGGATTAGGTCTATTCATAAAAGTTTGGTTATTAAAATTATGTCTTTGAAATCCTGGTCTGACAGATTGGACAGGTCCTTGTCTAAAAACTGCAGAAGGTTGTTTAAAGTGATTAAAACCGTTTTGATTAAAACCGTTATAATGTGGTCTGTTAAAATTGGGGTTCATTGACGTATTATTATTTGGCATATACGAATAATTTCGTTGGAAAAATCGGGGTTGTGTGTTAGTGGAATAATGTTGTTGTTGCGGATGCGTATTTGCTTTATTTTTGGAAATATTTAAATCAACATTTGGTTTCGTACCAAAATTTCCGCGATTTTTATAATACATGAAATTTTCTTCTTCCAAGGCATAGCTCATAGCTTCTTCTGGATTTTTCGGGGTTTTTAAACGTACTACTAACTGCATATGATAGTTAAGCCCATTAATAAAGGTTTTTAAAATTAAATTGTCATATTCCGTAATTTTTAATAATTTCAATTCCGTTGTGTCCGTAGACATATTTATTTTAGCAAATAATAAGCTACGGGCGTCTTGCAAACGCAGGCCAAATTGTTGCGGAGTTTCATTCTTTTCCGGTTTTACTGTAATGATATCTTGAAGAACACAATCGATTGATCTTTGATCGGCGAAAGTGGAAATTATTGCTTCTTTTAATAGTACCCAAGTTTTTAACTCGGTTCGAGAGGCAATTAAATCAGCTGCTCTACCAACTAATTTGTTTAACACGGTGTCAAAAAGGCAAATATTTATGGCTGCGCCAGAATTTGAAGTATCTTTATGATTTTCGAAAAAGTTTTCACAAGCGTTCAAAAATCTATTAATTTGTTTCGGATTTCCGTCGAAATTAGGGATGTTATCCGCTTGATATCTAATAAGTTGATAATTAGGTTGTTGGTTCTGCATATTGAATAGATTTGCAAGGTCCGATAATAAATCGTCCAGATTAAAAAATATATCAAATAAAGAGACTAATCAATACAACAATTAAGGTAAAATAAGGAAAAATATTTTTAAAGGATGCACTTACAATATAGAAGTGATGATTGCTTCGATTTTCATTTCCTAACTAGGTTCCAATAGGAATGGCGATGCTGTCCTTCCCTGGACTACTTATGAGCTCGGGACGATGCTTGTTCCCTGTACTCGCACCAATAGGACGTGGGACGATGCTTGTTCCCGGTTCCCTGGTCGGTTGAGACTTATTGCACGTCGCAGATTTTTGAAAAATGTTCGTTTTTGTCACTAATTGTAGATACAAACACGGAATATACGCTCGATGCGCGGAACCGCTGACAAAATCCGACCCGACTGCGCCAGTTAACAACTCGAAAAACGAGAGTTTGTTTTTAAAAAAAACTTTTATTTCAATCTAAGACGTTACAATAAGAATGATGATCTTAATTCTGTTACATATATTTATAATGTTTGCAATGCTGACATTGCATGAGAACATCTAACGCATCTAAGAAAATCTAGGAAGTCTAATAATAGTTTTGATGATTCTGCATAACGCGCTAAACGACCATTCTCAGGGGAATGTAACTGGGCCCATTTTTTTTACGTCCTGTATGATGAGAACTTTTGACAATGTTTTTTACATACCTTTAACTATTGGCTAAAAATTAAGTACTCTTCATTCATGTCGCTAATACTAACCATTTCAAAAAAACGGCATTTCATATACATCATGTGCTTCAGGTATTTCAATAAAAGATACATCTTTGTTCCGATCCAATGTTCAACCTTCAAGATTCCGCTTTTTCATATTTAGCCCATGAAAAGTTAGGGGACTCAGTGTAAATAAAATGACGTTTTCTCGAAAACGGTTAGGATTAGCGACATGAATGAAGAGTACTTAATTTTTAGCCAATAGTTAAAGGTATGTAAAAAACATTGTCCAAAGTTCTCATCATACAGGGCGTAAAAAAAATGGGCCCATGAGTGTTACAGCTAGTCCGTCCCTGCAGCTGTGAGTAATTCACAACAGTTTCTTGGGTAGTAATTTGACGGGTCTTACCTGGTATACATCATATTAAAAAATAATTGAAATATACCAGGTGGTTCAATAATTATGTGTAAAAAACTTGATTCCATTGGTGCTCTTTGGGAGCCCATATCTCCGAAGAGGAGGGCGATACGAAAGAAGGTTATATGAACCTATAGTATTCTTTTCACGTGTTTTCTTCATATCCGGGAGATTTCCCACATGTTCCCGGACACCCTGTATATTTCAGTAAGAATTGAATCGATAAGGAATCATGGGTATGACAGTAGATTCTCAGTTTACTGAAATCAAAACGGAGAAAAATGTGTATTTTAGTTCTATATAATACAAAATTATATAAATACAATACAATAATAAGTTACACATAAATTACTTTTTTTTAAATAGAGCTAAAAAAATACTTTGTATCTTCTGATCGTGGGCCACAGAGGACTCTAAAACAATAGAATAAACAAAATAAAAATTGTGTTTGGTATAGAGGTCAAAAACGTATGGGTACACCACTTTATAATAATTTCCTAATACCAATGAAATTTTAAGGAACTTAAACTATTTGCTTCACAAAATAGTAATTAGATATTAATGTCTCAAGTTATAACAAGTGAAGTTTTACGGAGAGTTTTACTAAATACGTACATAAGTGTAGTGTGAAAAAAGTTATGAAATGATACAACTATATACCTTTTTCCAAATGACCTGTGATTTTAAAGAAATTCCTACTTTAATACATTAGGTACTGTGTTCAAAGCTCGAAAAAAGTATTATTAGCTTTGTATAACTACGAGTTCCCCAAATAGTAGATAATATCATCATCACCATATGTCAAAGTACTAAACGTGAAAAATAAGGTCATCGCCATTCCTAAAAGAGCAATCACAATCTAAACATCGAAAGTTGAATCTGTTGAATTCATTTCCAGCATATGAATACAATTGCTTTTTCAAATTATGCTTGACTCGACAATGCTTGTTGAGATTAAAATGGGTACTAAAGAGTTTATTACATATAAAACAACAAACAGGCATTTTTAAATAATGAACCACTGAACCCAAATATACTGAACACTGAATGCACACCAAACAAAAACAAAAAAGAAACCTAACCTAAAAATCCTAAAATCGAAATCCCGCTATTAATCACGTGACAAAAAATGACGAATAAAAATAAAGTCCATCACGTGACACTTTTAACCAATGGAATCATAGCGGTTTCTAACGCCTCGTATAACGAAGAATGCGCAGGGCGAAATTCGCAAACGGTCGTCCTGCGAACGAAGCTATATTAAATGTGTGAACGCACCTTAAGAAATAATTTTGACTGTGACCTGTGTGTAGTCACAAGTACGTTTAATTACCGAAGACGATCGAGAGGCCCGATATTGTTTTATAAAAAGGCGGACCACACATAAAACCATCATAAAATTTATTAATTCGTCAATAATTGGACCATCAAATTCCATATTAAAAGATTTTTATGGTTGTTCAAACGGTTTTGATGCGGCATTTTCGCAGCGGGCAACATTTTACTAAGTATTTTAATGCGCTTTTTATATTTCGCTTTTATGGCGGCATCATTTTTATTATTTGATTCTTATGCGATATTTCGCATCGTTTAGTCAAAATGTAATGATCGGAAAATATAAAATGTTAAGGATAGAATTTACGGGTAAATTGCAACTCGAACATAAGAGGGTGATGTTGCGGTATAATTAATAGAAATGCCAAAAATTCCGTATAGATTCTTGCAATACACCCAAACATACTCTTCAGTTACTGGATTCCATCGAGAGGAGGGCCATCGGTCTGATTGGAGACCACGAGCTGACGAAGAGCCTCGACAGCCTTGAACATCGAAGACAGGTTGGGGATTTGACTATCTTTTACAGATATTTTCATGGAAAGTGCTCGGCTGACCTTGCCTTCTTAATTCCGCCCAGAGCGGCGAATAGCAGAAATACACGAGGAACCACTGCCGCCCATCCATATGTGGTTAAGCTTAGTACTCCTCGAATTTCATTATTTAAGAATTCTTTCATCTGGAGGACTTCATCCTTATGGAACGACCTTCCCGAGGTCGTTTCTCCCAACGGATATAACCTCCAACGATTAAAAACCAACGTGAATCGCTTTTTGCGCACACGCACCACTCCCAGGGTGCCCTAAAGGATTTTTCCTATAGTGCTTGTGTTTGACCATAAAAAAAAAATAATAATGAATGTTGACTCCTACAAAACGCTAAAAATGAGAACATTCTAGCCACCCTCCCTAATTCACATTCAACAACTTCTAACGACTAATTCCGTAAGTCGAAATTTCTTTTTCTCAATCAGGCTGTAATTGCCTGGTTCAATGGCAATGGAGACGGGAAAAACCCCGAAAGACACTTTAATTGTAAATTAGCGTATCTCTGCGATCTCTGATTGCCTATACATTGAACGCAGTCCATAAATACGCAGGGACGGAGTTATAGGGGATCCTATACAGCAAAGGAAAGTTTTTATGCTTGCGAAGCCACTTACCACCGATTGAAAGGATACTTTTCTGGGACAATAAAGATCATTTTTTATGCCCAGAAAAAAAAAACAGGTTATGTTTGGTAATCTTTATAAGTGTAGTAAAATAGCGCACAACACAGAACAGTCAATTGAAACGACACCTCAACCGGTAAAACAGGTTTGTTTCTTGTTATGTAAAACTGAAGATAAAAACAATTTTGCAAACTGCCGCTATGGAATTGAAGTTCGTGTCTCCTCTCTGCATGCTCCTCTGTCACCGACGCCATGGATACGGACTCGTTGTGTTCCGTGTGGACGCAAGAAAACTGACTTGTTGAAACGGACAACACCAAGAGTAACCGATCAAGCAACGAAGGTCGTTTCACTATCAAAATATTTACCGTGCCGGTAAGATTCGAGTACCCCGCCACTGCTTTAAACCCCGTAAATAACATCGGCTAATCCGGTTCAAGTAGACATCTATCTCAAAGGGCCACTTACTTGGCCCTTTAATCTTATAATTTTATGTCATGGATTATTTGCAATCAACTTCTCTTACGGATCGAGGAAACGATGACCTTTAATTAAATTTACATTGATTTTTAAATTTCCAACCATGACGAAACACCCCGATATTATTATTGGAAATGTGATAACATAAGATTTTTTTATTAAAAAATGCGATTTTAAACTACTTTGTAAAAATGACAAGAGTAAAATAATCACGTACCCTTCAGTTTATAGACCTAGAGATTTTTTTTATGGTCAAACACAAGCACTATCAGAAAAATCCTTTAATGTACTCTGGGAGTGGTGCGTGTGCACAAAAAGCGATTCATGTTGGATTTGAATTGTTGTAGGTTATATTCGTTAGGAAGCACGACCTCGGGAAGGTCGTTCCATAAGAATTAAGTCCTCCAGATGAAAGAATTCTTAAACGATTAAGTTCGAGGACTACTAAGCTGAACTACATATGGATGGGCTACAGTGGTTCGCCGTGTATTTCTGCCATTCGCTGCTCTAGGCGGAATTAACTGGGCAAGGTCAGCCGAGCATTTTCCATTGAAATATCTATAAAAGAGAGTCAAATCACCATCCTGTCTTCAATGTTCTAGGCTGTCGAGGATCTTTGTCAGCTCGTGGTCTCCAATCAGACCAATGAGCCTCCTTTCGATGGAATCCAGTAGCTGAAGAGTATGTTTGGGTGCAGAGCCCCAGACATGAGAGCAGTACTCTAGTGATGGTCGAATCTGGACTTTGTATAGTATCAAAAGTTGTTGAGGTGTGTACAACTTTTTGATTTGGAATAGTACACCAAGTTTCTGGGAAGCAACCTTGGCGATTGCCACGACGTGGTTATGCCAAGACATATTTCCTCCCAGATTGACGTCCAGCAAATTAATAGATAAAGCCAGTGGGATTGCGTGTCCTGCCATGACTATATCCGGTTCTGTAATGTTAACCTTTTTAGAGAAAACTGCTGCCTGGGTTTTTTTACCGTTAAATTCGACTCGGTTACTGTCGCACCCTGTATTATAATAGTTTGATATTGTCGCGAATCTATTCGAAGTATTCAAACCTCACACAGAGCCGAACGGATTTATAGGCCCGCTTTTTATATTTCTTTCGCACATTCCTCCGCAGAGTGTTTCCTGCATAAATCAAATTCGAGCTCTTTCTTGGAGTCTTTCACGGTGTTGTCGAATAAGTGTATCCATACAATGTGGGCCCCTTGACAACTTGAGAAAAATAACGGGAATTCGTAAAACTAGAGTCAACTTTTTAACAAATCTATTTTTAGTTTCCTTGCTTCAAAAAATTGTTTTTTGGTTCTAATTTGGTTTCATATCAAAGATATTTCGATATCGTTTTTAGTAACGTATAATCAGCTTCTTAAATAACCGTATTCTTCCTTCGCTTTTAAAGGTTGGTCATATATGTTTATCTTCAGAAAAATTACTAAACTAAACTTAAGTACTGTTTAAAGCTTAACAACTACAGGGTGTTTTTAATAACATTTAAGGAGGTTACTCTTGGGTGCATTTTTTAAATTCCGAATTGCCCACGGTGTGTTAGAAAAAATTTTAAATTTATTAAAAAAAGTTTTTATAGAATTTCTAAAGTCTTTTGTACAAATTTTGAAGAGTGCACGTAAGGTGAACCGGTCACCCATCCAAGTGGTAATCAGTTCTTCCACAGGATCACATGCGCACGTGCACCCCCAAAACTAATAAAGAAATATGAATTTATATTGATTGAATATTATTTATCGTATAAAGTCCGACCCTCCCTAATATTTTATGGTACCGTCATCCAAACTGTATATTATAGGCTCTCGATCCGGCAACCGTGCCTCGGTCGAGGTTAATGACAATTATGACGAGACTTGCTCGCATGTGCGATTAAGTACGCGGGGCATAACATAATGCAGTTTCTCTGTAGTAAGAGGTGGCGATAGACAGCAGGGGATAGCGGGGCTATGGCGATTTAACATGGGAAATGCGCACAATTTTAGTGTGCGCCGCGCCGTTGTCTGTTCGTGCATCTAGTTAGAAATTCGAGCGTGTATGGTTTAATATTTTAATATTATATATTTATTCCAAAAGTTGTATTTCCTTGTGTAAAATTAAAAAATAAATAAAAATATGTTGTACCTAACGCATTTTCTTATTACTTTATTTCTTCCTACATACAACGAATTTTCAAAATAACTGGAAATTTTTTAAGGACGTGCTGCAGAATGATGTCCACTAGGAAACTTATGGAGAAATTCAAACGCTCGATTTTATTCGCACTTTTTATTTCGCTCGTTACCTCTATCTGTCATATCTCGTTGCCGGTATCCATATATAAGTAATTCTGACAGAAGAACCTTATAAATCAGAATAAAGCCATTCACGTAATTTCAAAATTCGCCGATAAATTATCGGGAAAGCCGTGGCTGAATGCATTATGGACTTGGTTGAGTAACCCGGCACTCAATTCGATGGAATTCAATATTTGGTATTCTAATATGTAAAATCGACGAATACATTTGCACCACCGACCTATAACTATGGCTACGTACAACTTATGGGGTATTGGTGCGCACGTCGATTGTCTTAGTGCCTGTTCTCACCAAAGCAACTGGCAACCGCAACGCAACATCAACGCGACTCAGCACTAATGTTTAAATACGCGTGTTCCAACTGACTTAAGGCAACTCAACTGCAACGCAACTAATTGCTTATGAGTTGCCCAGTTTACCGCGTCGCCGTCGTCAGTTGCTTCCGATCGAAGTGTCATGGCGGACGAGAGAGCAAAAAAGCTCATTCGGTAAAACCTATGGAATTTAAACGGATCATTATTTAATTCCTGTGCCACTATATAGGAAATATGTCTCAAGTTTATGGTATACAAAGGGGTTATTTACCCAAAATTGTCGCTCAGTTTTTTGTTAAGCTTTTTAACGAGCAAGTATGTTGCGGCTATATCTTTATTTGACGAAGACGACATTTTCTCATGTCAAAAAAGACTTCAAACCAGTTGATTCCAGTGGGAACGCAAGAGCAAGTCAACTGAAGTTGCGGTCGCGTTGCAGTTGCATTGCGGTTGCCAGTTGCTTTGGTGAGAACAGGCACTAACGCACAATATTGTTGCCGTCATACAGGCAACATTAACCAACGATGACAGTCCAGAACCGAAATCAGTCATAGGGATGTAATGATATTAAAAATCGATACGTGCACAATAGATATCAGAAGGCCTTAATGTGCCAAATATTGCCATGTAATCATTTTCATTAAGGGCGAAGTACGGTGCTGTTCGTCGGATAAGGTAAAGATTGTTTCACAAAAAATGGATATAACTTAATGACTGCAGTTAAAGTACCTGTGGCCATCCCATTATTTATGACCGTTTGTTATTATTATGTGGAAAGGACCGGATTGTAATAATTATAATTAAATATAGGCACATCAGGTAGGTTAGGTTGCTTAATTTATATTTAAATATCTTTTTGTGATAAAAATTGTTAGTTTTTGAGGAATGGTTCAAGAATTGTCTTTTACCAAACATTCCTCAGAATAGCGTGATAGTGATGGACAATGCGAGCTATCACAGTCGCCAATTACATAAAGCTCCAAGCTGAAATAATACAAAATTGGAGATTCAGAACTACATGGCGGCGAATGACATATATTTTGAAGAAAGTTATAAAAAAAGTGATCTTTTAGAAGATTTAATGACATTTTGTATAAAAAAAGTATATGTTTGTGACACATTGGCAGAAGAAATTGGACATACAGTGCTACGGCTCCCACCCTATTATTGCATTTTTAACCCCGTAGAGCATATGTGGCACCAGTTAAAATCACTGGTTAGGTCTGAAAATATTTCTCCGACTTTAAGTTCTAGTGTTGTAGAATTAATACGAAAATGCTTTAATGATATTCCCCCAGGTAGTTGGAAAAATTCAGTCCGTCACGTAATAACTGTAGGAAATTCGTATAATTAATCCAATTATAATTAATTTTGATGAGGATAGCGATAGCGAAACAGAACTATCTATAGAATGACATTATAAATGTAAATAAATATGACTAGTAATATTTAAAAAAAATTTTATTTCATTTGATTACATTAATATAATCATATCATTACTTGTTTTCCTTAGTCCGTCCCTTCAGACTTCACTTGTTTATTGCCAAGCTCTTGTCGACACAATGGCACCGTCCCAGGAAATCATTAAGTCGTATCCATTTTTCGTGAAACAATCTTTAACTAATAAGAGAGAAAAGCTGCAAATTTCAAGTCACTACCATAAGCTGACACTGGCATAAATATTCTTATTTAAATCCGTACATGTGAAAAAAACCATAACAACAATGAGGTAATGATGATACAAAAATATTTTTTTTTCAAAAACAGTTCACTTCATCGACATTGATCAAGAGAACCTTTTTTTCAGCTTAAGGTTTAGAGTATCCATACAAGGTGTACAAAAAAAACATTTTTGTGTTACGTCTAGTCCGTCCCTGGCAAACTAAATAAGCCAAATGTGTTTAAAAGGGCGAATTTTAAGGAGACTCATCTACTAACCATTGTACCAAAAAAAATAATAAATTACACCTAGCACTTAAAAAATTATTTAAAAATCAACGATTTCCAGAGGAAGAAAATTTATATGAACTTCTACTGTTATTTTTAAGTGTTCTATCTGAACCCGGGAGATTGCCCACATATTCTGGAACACCCTGTATAATAGTTATCTTTTTTTTATTGTAGACAATAAATCAACTAATTTCTTAAAGCCTTATCGAGGTCCTTCTACATTCCAACAAATTCAAAATCTCTCGATAAATAATCGCGGATCCGCGTTCGAAAGCGACAATTCGCGTAAAATCCTTAAGCCCTTGTCGAATGAGGCGTACACGGCGGTAAATCATTCGAAACGTCGCGTTCCTCAAGATATATCGGTGCCGGATTGCGAAAAGAAAGGGGATCGGGTGAACTTAAGTCTATAGGCTATATTTTTACGCCTAATAAAGCTTTCGACGTTTTTTTTTGGCAGATGATGGTAATTTATGCCTTACTAAATACGTGTATTTTTTTTATTTTCACTTCTACATAAGTTTTGTAGTTGTTCTTTTAGCTATTAGAGAGTTTATACAGGGTGAGTTGTTAGGAACGGGCCAAATTCCAGAAGTGTATTGGCAATAATGTAAAAAACTCATATCCTTGTCCGATTTTCATTTGTTTTTAAGTCATAGCCTAATTACAAATACACAAAGTTTCATACATTCAACATTTTTTTTTTAAATGTTCAAATGTCCAAGATAAGGAGGGCCTGTACAGGGAACTCGGAAACCGTAAGAGATACGAAGTCGGTTAAATGGAGGTAAAGTTGCGCATTTACGTGCCTAATAATATGCCGTTTAGAAAGTTTTTAAATTCCGAGTAGTTCCGGAGATATCCGGAAAAGAACGAAATTCTGAAAAATCGTTTTATTGTTTTCCTGGGTTTTTTTGGGATCGAATTCTAAAGTAAATTGCACTTTTACATTGCCGCTTTTTCTGTTCTATCTAACAGCGTTAATTATTTTGTAATCCGACGAGTCGTAATTTTTTAAATACGGTCCTGTTTTCCTGATATTGGAATTTGAGAACTTTTTTTCTTCCGAATGCAACGATGTATGACACATTGTGGTTTAATAACGTTTCGAGGGTTTTTTGAACAACATCAGGATATTTTGGGATACGGTCCTGTATTTCTACTAATTTTATAAATAATATCTCATAAGTAAGCTCTAAATTTGTCCTTATGTTGGACTAGTTCAATAAATAACAAATAATTTAATAATAAACCACAAATAAGTGAACAAAATACATAAACATTATTTCAAACTTGTGTTGATTCGGGATTTAAAAGAAAAGTAGGCGCTTGAAACAAAAAAATTAAGATGGCGACGCGTGATCTGTTTCACTTGACATTCCCATTGTGATCGTTTGACAGCGTTTTAAGAGGTTTTCTATTTTCCAGAAAATATGGAACATAAATTTACAAATGCTGAAAAGTTTCATATTCTATCGCATGTTTTATTTTATCTCAAAAAAACTGTTATGTGGCAGTTAGATGTTATTTGTGCTTAGAGAATAAGGGAAATCATTTTGAACACTTGATTACCTTTTCGTTGTTCGTTTTATTACTGTTTTGGAATGATTTTTGTTCACTTATTTGTGGTTTATTTTTAAATTATTTGTTATTTATTGAACTAGTCCAACACAAGTAAAAATTTAGAGCTTACTTATGAGATATTATTTATAAAATTAGAGGAAAAACAGTACCGTATCCCAAAATTTCCTGATGTTGTTCAAAAAACCCTCGAAACGTCATTAAACCACAATGTGTTTGCATTCGGGAGAAGAAAATCTCTCAAATTCCAATATCAGAAGAACAGGACCGTAACCCAGGAAAACAATAAAACGATTTTTCGGGTTTTTCCGGATATGTCCGGAACTACTGGGAATTTTAAAACTTTCTAAACGGCATATTATTAGACATGTAAATGCGCAACTTTACCGCCATTTAACCGACTTCGTATCTGTTACGGTTTCCGAGATCCCTGTACTGGCCCTCCTGATCTTGGACACAAATCCATGTATTTGGCGTATCTCGGTAAGAGAGTACATCTTTGTTCCTATCAAATGTTGAACCTCTACATCCGCTTTTTCATATTTAACCCGTGAGAAGTTAGGCGTAAATAAAATGAAGTTTTCTCGAAAGCGGTTAGGATTAGCCACATGAATGACGAGTACTTAATTTTTAGTCAATAGTTAAAGGTATACCATTGTCCAAAGTGCTTATCATACAGTGCGTTCAAAAATAGGAATGAGTGTCACAGCTAGCCCGTCCCTGCAGCTGTGAGTAATTCACAACACTTTCCTGGATAGTAATTTGAAGGGTCTTACCTGGTATTTATACATCATATTAAAAGAAAATTGTAAAATACCTGGTGGTTCAATAAATATCTGTAAAAAACTTGATTCCTTGGCCTAAACGAAAAAACTTTATATGAACTTTTACAGGCAACATTATTTTTTTATAAAGAATGACTTTTTGTTGAGAAATTAAAAATTAAGTCCATTCGTGGTATGGGTAACAACAACGAACAACGAACACCCTGTATAACATATCTATTCTTGAATTATTATATCTACCCTATAGAACCTATAAATCAGGGTCGGGGGTTGCATATTCGCCACAGCGGGGGTATTTAACGCAACATTAAATATAGTCTTTATCCACGATACCATAGGCAGTTTTCCATTAGGCAAATGACGCGGATCTCAAGACTCGAAAAAAACGATGAATTACGAGCGACAAGACGTCGTTCTACGAGAGATATTTTATATTTTAGGAGCTTATGCGTGATTTATTCATTGTAATGCTATTTTAAAGTATATTTCTTAGTATTGATAGCAAAAGCTTTAAAGGTATTGCCAAAAAAGCCGAAATTTATTTACCGCACAACCAAAAATTTGCCCTCAACTTTGATGTTATGTATTTTCGAAATTTGTTGGTAGTGGTAGTGGTTAGATCTCTTGTTGTAATTGTAGGTTTTTGTCTTAAGAATATCACTGCTTTAGTGTTTTGGTTAAAAATGTAACTTCATTACTATACCGGGTGTTATAAAACTGTTATGTTTTTT
The DNA here is from genome assembly GCA_963991005.1 of Barypeithes pellucidus. NCBI lineage: Eukaryota > Metazoa > Arthropoda > Insecta > Coleoptera > Curculionidae > Barypeithes > Barypeithes pellucidus. Next base: position 53,526,426 of record OZ022563.1, on the reverse strand, counting down.
ACATAAATTCAAAACACCGTCTATTGACCCTTAAATTAATTTAAAACATAGTTCTTTAAAGTTTACCTTATCTTAGCTAAGGTCTTACTTAAGGTAACATGCAAATATGGACCTTAAAGTTTTGTTTAAATCTCATCTAAAGGAATACATGTTTAAGGACGTGTCAAATGACCCTCAAATTTATTTAAATCGCGGTTTTTAAGGATACTCTGTACGCAGTGGCGGCTCGTGACCTATGATAGAGGGGGTTCACAAGTATGGTGAAATTATTTTTAAAATATTATTATTGTGTAACGACCAAACAATTACTTTCTAGGCGTGTTAAATGTAGAAAGAAAAGAAGTAATAAGAAAATGCGTTAGGGAAAACATATTTTTATTTATTTTTTAATTTTACACAAGGAAATACAACTTTTGGAAAATAAGAGAGGTGTTCTTAGTGTGTATAGCCGTCGGATCTGAACGTCGTCGCATGCAACCCTCGTAACAATATTTATACAGTCCACTACTAATACTACTAAAGCCATCTACGAGTTAACAAGAAAACCGAATGATGTCTGATACCACTAAGCCATCTACGGCTACGTCCTTAGGCGCAACCAAGACGAGAACACTAGTTAACTGTTTTATGACGAGAACGAATCAAGCCACGACACTGACACGTTGTCATTCTTCATATTTTCAGCGTTTTTTCGTTTAAATCCTTAAATATAATGGTTTAACATCATATCGAGTATAATTTATCGAAATACACAACATTTATCGACCCTACACAATAGTGCTTAAACGTAAAGTCCATTCTTCGGTTCTTAATTGTAGAAAATTGATCAATAACAGCCTCATTAAGTTTGGAATACCCTCTATAATTTTTTTTTCATATATTTCATTTTTAAACATTCTAATAAAGTCCATAGATTTACCCTTTGTGGTCTGCGTTAAATTAATTTCGGGTTTAGGTGTTCCCGCATTCTGCACTTAAATTTTTTGCTCCAAACTCGAAGAGCTAAAGTTATTTCTTAAATAGTCCTCCGTCAACTATTCATTTTAACTTAATAAATATATAATATTAAAATATTAAAACATACACGCTCGAATTTCTAACTAGATGCACGAGCAGATAAGCGCGGTGCACACAAAAACTGTGCGCCTTTTCCATGTTAAATCGCCATAGCCCCGCTATCCCCCGCCGCCACCTGTTACTACAGATAAACTGCACTACTTAACCGCACGTGCGAGCAAGTCTCGTCATAATCGTCATTTACCTCGACCGAGGCACGGTTGCCGGATCTATATAGTTTGGTTTGACGGGATGATAAAATATTAGGGAGGGTCGTACTTTTTTAGTTTGACGGTACGATAAAATATTAGGGAGGGTCGGACTTTATACGATAAATAATATTCAATGAATATAAATTAATATTTTTTATTCGTCTTGTTTTGGGGGTGCACGTGCGCATGTGCCCCTGTGGAAGAACCGCCACTGAGCTAAGGTCTAACTTAAGGTAACATGCAAATATGGTCCTTAAAGTTTTGTTTAAATCTCATCTAAAGGAATAGATGTTTAAGGACATGTTAATCATTCACTTAAGGCGTCAATTGACCCTCAAATTTATTTAAATCACGGTGTCTAAGGTTTCCCTGTTAAGGCTACCTTAGCTAAGGTCTAACTTAAGGTAACATTCAAATACCGACCCTTATTAATTTATGCCTCAGACAAATAACTTTCCACAGGTGATAAAAATTTTGCTCGTTCTTTTTATAATTTTGCAAAGGCTGTATTCTTGCGCGGCAAGGAGCTCTTAAATATAGGTTTCAGTAGCCATTATGAGCTGGAAAATAGGTAGTAATATAAAGTATAAACCCAAACCTCAATGATATTTTTCCATTCCAAAGATTAAGCAATATTTTAGTTGAAATACAGCCGAGGCTCGATCCGACGGATTTGCATAACCAATTCTGGCAGATCCATAATAAAGAAGACTAAGGCCCGCAGAAAGATAATCTTTCAATTTTGGTAAAATGTTTTTTGTTTAATATATTCAAAGAAAATATTCGGATGAAAGAAAATATCGCCTCATAAATATTGGGATTTGGGGTTTACGGTAAATATTCTGCTTTATTGTGGTTTTTGTAATGGACATATTCTATGAATTGGAATTTTTGGCATCTTATTGGTCAAGTGGGAGTCGAAATGACGTGATATCCGCGTTCTGTATCATTATTTATCTAACATATTAAAAGAACTAGTTCTACTCTCGGCAACAATAAACCTTTTGATGATTTGATAAATATTCGAGATAGGTATAGGAATACTTAATATCATTAGATAGAAAATTCGATCCTCCATTAGCAAAACATATCAAATACATGGTGTCCCATTTAAAAAAAGAAGATTTTGAAACAATTCATCTCCCTCAGAAATATTGTTATGGAGACGCCCTGTATAAAAATAATTAAATACTGTTCAAAATTATAAAATTTTGATGGTATTGTGAAACTTCTGTCAAAATTTCAGCTTCCTAGCTGTAACCGCTAAAAAGCTATAATTTTCCTTTCAGGTCCCGATACGGTTTTAAAATCTCACAAGATTATTTATAATCAATTTATTTAAGGATAGGTATATGAGATAACACAGAAAATTATTCTAGATTTTACCTAGATTCCAAAAAAATAATATATAGGGTAATTCATTTAAAATTTCGAAGTTGCTACCATTTTCGGTATGATCCGGCAACATCGCATCATTCAAAATATTTTGCGAACGTAAAAAACCATCTCTTATAGCTACAAGCCAATTTTTCAAAATAAAATCTCATTTAGTTCTCGAGATACTTCTAATAGGCCACTTTACTTGGTGTACCCTGTACATGGTTTTCTGTTTAAAATACGCAAGTTTTCACCGACTTCTGATATAACCGGAAGTGCTACAATAATTAAAATATCTTGGTCGAGTTGCCCCCACCAATTCACTCTGTATAGTTTTTCACATATTATACAGTATGTCCACGGATGGGGGTTACAAGAGGACAAATGGACTAAAAATTGCCTAGAAAATGCGATTCATCATAAGAAACTTCAATTTTTTTATACAGGGTGGGTAAAAACTGCAAAAATGTTATTTTGCAACATACTTTATTTTGAAAGATACGAAAAAAAGTCACTCTTAATAAACGTTTCTACTTGAATAATGAATAGGTGATACTTGTTGTCAATGTCTTTATTTAATGAAGTAATTATAATAATAATACGAACATTTTTATTAACATGAAAAGAATACGATAACGATTTCATAATTCAAAAACTCCATTTCGGGATTTTCTAAAGACCAGTACCTAACGTGCTGGGTTGCAACGGTTCCATTTGTTGAAAATGTACTTTCATCAGAAATCATGATACATTTTTTATAAAATCAACATTTCCACTTAAAATTTTGTCTCCTATTCACCGGCAAAAATCAAGTCGTTCCGCGTCGTCTCGCTCTTGCAATCTTTGATTAAAGTACGGTTTATACGGATACAATTTATTTGCTTTAAGGATCTTCTGAATTTGACTTTTTTCACAACTTCCAACTGAGTAACACGATTTCTAAGCGACGTCATAGGATTTTCTTCAACAGAATGAAGAACTAAAACTGTAGCAGCATCATCATGGCCGTATTTCTTCTTTTTTTTGAGGTCCAAAACCGAACCAGTTCTCTTGAAGTTTTTTATTAACTTGCAGATTGCCATTTTAGTTATTGGGATTCCTACAAATTTCTCGGTAAATTGTTCCATGACGTAGCGGTATGAAACTTGACCATCCCCATAACATTGTATTATAAAAATTGTTTGTTCAGTAGGTAGCATTTCTACTTAAATAATAACTTCATTAAATAAAGACATTGATAACAAGTACCTATCACCTTAAGTGTAATTATTATTTTAACTAGGTTCACTAGTCAGAGGTGTGCCAGAGGATACTTTTTGGGAAATAATTTTTACATAGGTAAACCTTTTAATGAATTGTTCTACTTCGGTTTGTTGTGTAGAAAACGCATTCATTAAGAGTGACTTTTTTTCGTACCTTTCAAAATAAAGTATTTTTACTCTTAAGCAAAATAACATTTTTGCAGTTTTTACCCACCCTGTATAAAAAAATTGAAGTTTCTTATGATGAATCGTATTTTCTAAACAAGCAAAACCGTTTATTAAGAGTGACTTTTTTTCGTATCTTTCAATTTTTAGTCCATTTGTCCTCTTGTAAACTTCATCCGTGGACATACTGTAGATCTAGACGATTCCCGGTGGGACACCCTGTATGTAAATTTCCAATGCACCTCGCACACTTACTTCTCTAACGGAAAAATATTTTTTTATTTTAGTCAATTAACCTTTTTCTTTGTGTATAATTTCCAACCACTCCATAATCTTGTAAATTAGTCTACAATTTCTAATCTCAATGAATTGAATTTAATCATCGACTTTCCATTATATTATAAGGATACAACTCATCCGAGCACAAACAAACGAGCAGACCAGTTAACAGCGATAAAGAAAACATTTGCAGTTTCAGATAAGTTGCATTGAAGCTGCGTTAGAAAGGACCGAGGCATGGACAGTGGTCAGTTTCGAAATGTGTGAAATATCTGTTTGAAATGAAGTTAGGAATAATATTGTTCGAGTTGGACAATGGGCATTCAAAGACGGGCGATATTGAAACGGGACGTGCGGTGGCGATAAATTTATTTTTTAGAGACTGTTGATTGTCGTTTGTGAAGTCGTTGGCCATTTCAAAATATTGTGTTGGTTTTGAGGCCTGTGCCCTTTAAATATGCAATACAAAAAGTTATATGGTAAAGAATGTTGAAAAGTCGTAGCACATACGTAAAAAGATTATCGTAAAATTCCTCCGTATAAATTCAAAAGGGCTTATACAGTGAGTCCCAGAAGAAATGTCTAAATTCATTTAAAATTCAGCGGTAAGTTTTTTCAAAAAACGCTCGTACCCGTCGATTTTGATTTTTTAATTATTTTTTTTTGTGGTAATTTCATGTATACAGGGTAGCTCAAAAATAAGTTACGACCATCAACTTCATTTTTTCAAATGAAAACATATATTTTTTATTTCATTTTTGAATTTTGCATTGAATTCTAAGCATGTTTCATGTAACATGTCCTATACATAAACTCAACAGTTATTGAAAAAATTAGGATTGAACATATCATTTAGGGAATCCAACGATCTATCAAATCTTCTGGCAATATGGCATTTTGGGCTCCATAATAAGTAAGAGTGTACTGTCTCACTGTCACCGTTTATTTCCATAGAAACTGTATGACAATTTCATTTCAAATAAATATAATTATTGTCAAGCGTAGTTTCAAAGTTGCGGTTTTCACAATAATGGTGAAGTTAACGGAACGGGAAAAAATTGAAATTCTATGCATGGTTGGGTTTGGTGATAAAACACGTACTCAAATAGAAACAGCCCAATTATTTAATGAAATCCATCCTGATCGTCCTCCCATATGTCAAAAGATGGTGAGTAGAATAGAAGCTAAGTTTAGAGAATTCGGTCATGTTAGAGATTCGGTCGTCCTAACCGAGATGAAAATGAACAACTTAACGTTTTGCTTTCCTTAAAATCCATGTACTCCCCTGTCGCACATTGGGGCCGATTTACACATGCCGAAATCTGTTGTTCACCGAGTAGTTCAAAAGCACAAATATCACCCATACAAAGTTATTCCAGTGCATGAGTTATTTGAAGATGATTTCGATAGGTGAAGTGAGTTTTGCGGACGCATGCAAAATATGTGCAATCTAGATAATAATTTAGTAAAAAATATTATTTTTTCGGAAGATGCTACGTTCTATTTGAATGGTAATGTGAACAGACAAAATTGTCGATATTGGGCAACAGAAAGTTGAGAGTTGAAAGAAAGGATCCGAAGAGAAGTGCATGTCATAACTCCGGAAATGGTTGGAAACGTGCAAAGAGAGTTTATTGATCGTCTTGGATATTGTCAAGCCGAAATGGCGCACATTTTAAACATTTAATTTGATTTTGTTGTGTTTTTTTTTAATAAACAGGTCTTACTTATAGATATGTTCAATCCTAATTTTTTCAATAACTGTTGAGTTTATGTATAGGACATGGTACATGAAACATGCACCAAACCCAACCATGCATAGAATTTCAATTTTTTCCCGTTTCGTTAACTTCACCATTATTGTGAAAACCGCAACTTTGAAACTACGCTTGACAATAACTATACTTATTTGAAATAAAATTGTCATACAGTTTCTATGGAAATAAACGGTGACAGTGAGACAGTACACTCTTACTTATTATGGAGCCCAAAATGCCATATTGCCAGAAGATTTGATAGATCGTTGGATTCCCTAAATGATATGTTCAATCCTAATTTTTTCAATAACTGTTGAGTTTATGTATAGGACATGGTACATGAAACATGCTTAGAATTCAATGCAAAATTCAAAAATGAAATAAAAAATATATGTTTTCATTTGAAAAAATGAAGTTGATGGTCGTAACTTATTTTTGAGCTACCCTGTATACATGAAATTACCACAAAAAAAATAAATTAAAAAATCGAAATCGACGGGTACGAGCGTTTTTTGAAAAAACTTACCGCTGAATTTTAAATGAATTTAGACATTTCTTCTGGGACTCATTGTATACTGAAAATTTAATTGTGATATATACGTATATATTATTTAGCTTTCAAATTTCAATTACCCCCATATTTGTATTTACAAGCGTATTAATAGGTATTGGTAGTATACAGGGTGTTATGGAAATGACGTATTATATTTAAATGGGTGACTCCTTGGGTGTCCTAGAGAAGCGCTGCATATTTTTTTTTTAAATCGACCATTTTAAAAGTGGGGTAACAAGCCCTCTTACTCACAGGTGACTCCGCGGTAATGAATCACAGCACCCTGTGGCAGTGCATCACAAACACCTGTTACGCGCAATGTTGCTAAACTGTGTACAAATGAAAAATTTCGCTCCTTATAAAAATAAATATTTAGCTTACTTAGAAAGTAAATCCAGGACGCAGCTGTAAGGAGTCCAGTACGATGACACCTTCAGTTCGTTTTTCTATGGGAAAAGCTTTATGGCCATCACGTGCCCTGATGATAGTGTGGGACTGCATAATAAGCTTATACTCACTAAACCCCATTCGGCCTCTTCTTTCCAATCTCAGAACATAACCGGCATATTGTCGAGAGAAAAATACACATAGTGAAACAGAACAAAGAAAGATACCCACGAGTTTCAAATCATTTCTTGAAGATATGCACCTATTATCAGATTACACCGTACACATAGAACAACAGCACTATAGGATACAAATTATTTCGCAATAGAAATTCAGAAATAATAAAAATGGTAATTTCTAATGGGCTAATCAAATTTATTAATCCTTTACTGAAGAAGAACGATGAAATAATCATGTTGATAGACAGGACATCCCTTTAAAATAAATAGTCTCGTCTAACTAGCGCGGTTGCCATTTCCGACACTATCATTATACAGGAAAGTAATATTACAGGAGGAAATTCCGCAATTTATGAATATAATCTTATAAAACATCGAAAGTGCCAACGCTGTATTTTTAGATATTTCCAAATAACGCAATATCGATGACCGAATAAACCCGAAACAGACTGAAACGTGTAGTTACTAGAAATTTTTAGATGTTAAATACCAATGTATGAAAAAAATTATATTATTTCCCAGACCAGCGGATGAAACTTTATACAATAAGGGCATATTTTTGTGTACACAGTAGCACTTTAAAATACTAATTCAGATTGAATGGTACTTAGATGTGTTTATGAGATGCATACAAATTTACGCGAAAACTAATGTGAATTTGTGCTTCTGTTTTTGTGTTTTGTGAGGTTATTGTGTCGGTTTTTGTTTGGATTACCTACTTGGTGTTTTTCTTATAAATTAAGTTGGTTTTAAATAAGGCTGAAAAGGTAAATAAAATTGCAGTTTTTTTTCTAAAGGGTAAAGTGGCATTTAAGTTGTTCAGTTCCGATGGGTGTCGTTTGAATTGAAGAAATGAGAACATGCCTGACCATTTATAAACGCCGCGGCGGTTGGTTCGAGTCAGTTCAAGTTTATAAATCAGAGATTGTTTCCCAGCGAACTGAACGTAAAAGTTTATAATAATGTACCCTGAAAAATAAACAACTTCCAATCTGTCAAACGGTTATTGACCTTCTAAAGAGTGACAACACTGCTAAAAATTCACTGACGTTTTCCGCCATGTGTTGTTTTGTTTATCTTCCTCCCAGTGTCACCACGTGCTTAATTTTGCTTTGACGTCAGGTCTTGTACAGGGCGCATATTAAATTAAAGCGCCATTTTTGGGTATTTTGCTTCAATTTGTTTTCATCTCAGGAATTGCCGGTTTAAATATAATACGTCATTTATATAAAACCCTGTATATTTTAGTATTTACTTGATTTTACTAAATTTATTAGAAATCAAACTATAGTTTCTATAACTTATATTTACAATATTTTTTTTACAATAATAATTTCCCTATAATCTTTTTTTTTGTGTAAGTGGGGAGGGTGGAGACGATAAATACAATTAGAAATTTCGCTAAAACATCTTTTTTTTATTTAAAAGATATTTGACATTGATCAAGCGAATGTTAGATCTTTGAATTTCTTATTTTATATGCGTTCACTCGTTACCCAAGATAATGGACTCAAGAACGAAAATTGTTTTACGAAAAAAAAAATTAATTTTCTTGGAAATTAACTTTTATTTTCATGCAGAAGCTCATTCAGGAATTATGTACGCAGGTGTATGTTGATTCCGACAGTACATGCAAACGCCGAGTCCGGAGCATTTAACCCGCTTCCGGAAGACCGGAAACGCGCCCGGATTTCAAGCAAGTCCGGAATGTAAGAAAAGTACGGACTCGACGGTTAGATCTGCATAATTGGGCGGAGGTGGTTTGAGGAATGAATCACTTATTAATGTTTGCACTTACAACTTATACGGAATTTTAAGAGCACTTATCGGTGACCTCTATTACGGGAAAAGGGTGTGACAAACTACAAGAAAACCATTGGATAGAATTTGTTAAAATTTTAAATTTAACTTCGAAATATGGTACTACATGACTATATTGTCTTGAATTTTTCGAAATAGAATTTTATTTTTCTTACAACGGTAAACGGAAAAAATACGGTTATACAGTAATTTTTGAAAGTATTGCATGCTCTATCAATAATCTCAATTAATTTCATAGTTTAGTTTTAATGCAGGAAAATGTCACTCCGAGGATTTCAGGAAAAAAAATATAAAATCGCAACTATCTAGAGGATTTGGCAACGCTTCGGGTGATCAAAGGCAGAAGAATAAGAAAATCGTCTCGTGTATTCCCTCGATACAGACGGCCAGCGCTCTTGCTCGTCGTGTCTTGGAATGGCGATGTTCTCTCATTGTTCAATAACAATGACTTACGCTGTTCCGCGGCGAAATCCCAAATCGGACCACGCGGTCCACTGATACTCTCAAAGAGTTGTGTCTGCCATAGAATTGATAAACCTAGTAACTAACTAAGTTTTAACCAATAATTTAAAAAAATAATTCAAAAACTACTCGAAAAATAATAAATTATTGTATTATTAGAAAGAGATGCCAACCTATAAACCTAAATTAACCAGGCATTACATTAATGCCACGTGACTTGGCCACCATCTTGCGAGTTCTGTCAAAATTTATATACTCGACTAGTGAATCATAGTGAATAATTATTTATATTCGAATTTCGTGCGAAAAACTATAAAATTTTATAGCTATGTATTTATGTGAGTTCGTCTGTCAATTTGCAAATTCCACTTTAGCTATTAGACTGTTTATGGCGGTCAAATATTCCAATTTAATATGGAAGCTCTAAATTTATTGTCTTTATTGTCTTTCCTAGCTTCAAATATTCGACGGCCTCTCGCTGCGAGGCTCGATTAACTTTTCCGTATAATTTTATTGTCAATTTTTAGGTTATTTCGCCCTTTAAGAGCCTCCCCGAAGATATTCATCGGGGATATTGCACGTTTAATAAATTTTTTTAAATTGAAAATTGGTATATTATACAGGGTACATCAAATAAAGTCAAATGGATTTTTCATTATTTTGTTTCTATGAATCCATCCACAGCCAACTACCAACAAAATATATTTTTATAAGGTAATTTTTAAAATTCGCCGATATACAGGGTGTCCGCTAAGTAATGGGACATGGAAAAACCACAGACTCCTTACGTAAAAATATTAGGATTTAATTATACTTACCTATATCCGAAAGTTGATATTAACTGGGATACAGGGTGTTAAAGTTAAAACTTCATTTGTGTTTTTCTCTAATAACTTTGACAGAAACCGACGGTTTTTTACAAAATTTGGCAATTATGGTTTTTTTAGGATGAGGAAATGATTTTTTTTTATATTTAATAAATACATATATTATATTTAATTTTAATGTACAACACAGGGGGCGCTGCCTGCGGCAGTTTTTGCAACAATTTATTAGGTCCTAACTTTTGTGTGCCTCCGTGTATTTAAGTTTTTAATGAAAATAATACTTTTCTCATATTTATTACGTAAAAAAGGTACGCTAATTTCAGATCGCCCAGAGTTACCGTTTCGGAGATATATGCAATTATATTGTTTAGTGCCTACTATTAATTTGCAAACAATTTTTTTTAAAGTAACCTATGAGAAAACAAATGAAATTTAGAGATACAGTTGCTATGAAACCTCCATGTTGTTATTTGTTTGTTGATTATTGTGTTTCGGCATTGTTACTTAACTTCGGATATACTCAAAAATGAAACATTTTTTACACAACTATTTTACAATAATCAACAAGCAAATAACAACATGGAGGTTTCATAGCAACTGTATCTCTAAATTTAATTTGTTTTCTCATATAGGTTACTTTCAAAAAAAATTTGTTTGCAAATTAATAATAGGCACTAAACAATATAAATGCATATATCTCCGAAACGGCAACTCTGAGCGACCTGAAGTTAGTGTACCTTTTTACGTAATAAATTTATGAGAGGAGGCACGAAAAAGCTATGACCTAATAAATATGCAAGAAATGCTGCAGGCAGCGCCCCCTACAGTGTACATTAATATTTCAGCAAAAAATCAGTTCCTCATCCTAAAAAAAACAATAATTGTCAAATTTTGTAAAAAACCGTTGGTTTCTGTCAAAGTTATTAGAGAAAAACAAAAATGAAGTTTTAACTTTAACACCCTGTATCTCAGTTAATATCAACTCTTGAATATAGGTATAAGTATAATTAAATCCTAATATTTTTACGTAAGAAGTCTGTGGGTATTCCATGTCCCATTACTTAGCGGACTCCCTGTATAAGTCTGAAAATATTGAAAATAGATATAGGAACACTTAATATCATTTGATAGAAAATTCGATCCTCCATTAGCAAAACATATCAAATACATTTAAAAAAAGAAGATTTTTGCAATAATTCATCTCCCTCAGAAATATTGTTATCGAGACGCCCTGTATAAAACTAATTAAATACTGTTCAACATTATAAAATTTCGATGGTCTGGTGAACCTATTGTCAAAATTTCCACTTTCTAGCTATAACCGCTAAAAAGATATGATTTTCTTCTCAGGTCCCGATACGGCGTTAAAAAATCACAAGATTATTTATAATTCAAAAACTTTTAAAGATAGGTATATGATATTATACAGAAAACTGTTCTAGATTTTTACCTAGATTTTAAAAAATATATAATATGTAGGCTAATTCATTTCAAATTCCGAAGTTGCTACCACTTTCGGTATGATCCGGCAACACCCCATCATCCAAAATATTTTAGAAACGTAGAAAACCATCTCTTAGAGCTACAGCCAATTTTTCAAAATAAAATCTCATTTAGTTCTCGAGATACTTCTAATAGGCCACTTTACTTGGTGTATAGGGCGGTCGTTTAGTTCGGCAGTTCTTAACATTTATTATCTATTTATATACAGGGTGTCCTAGAGCAACTGGAGATACTAACCACGAAACTAGTTGCTCGTTCCAGAAATACAGGGTGTTGAAAATGAAGATTTGAATTTTGAACTTCAATGTATCGGATTGACAGTTGACGCTATGATGTGTTTATGATTCAGAAATGAGAATTTGGAGATTTGAGAAATATGGAAATATCTCGAAAACGGTTAGAAATTTAAGGTCGAGCTTGTATAACTTTTCAGTTTAGAAATTGCCCTTCTTTCAGAATCGTGGGTTAAAAATACTTAATAACAGCGCCCTATAATATTAGACTAGAAAAAGAATTCTCCAAATTCTTATTTCTTACTCATTTTCTATCCTATATACATTGAAACGTTTTTCCGTTGCCAAATTATGGCTTATTTTTTTACATAGATTCGAAATTTATGAACAAGAGTACGTTGTCCTATTTAAAATTAACCCTCATCTCTAAAAATAGCAATTTTACTATCGAACTTGAACATTATCGATAGTTTTCCACCTCTACAATATAAGCGGGAACCGCTAAATCATCAAGCAAGATTTTCAAATCGCTAATGAAAGGAGGAGTGTGCCAAATTTCCGTTCATGGTTTTGCCGATTTCTGCGTTCGAAAAATTGATAACTAGTGGCGTCTGTGAGTCGGACGAACATCGAAATATTTTCAGCCGGAACAAGAGTACCCCCCCCCCCCCCCCATTTTGGAGGATGCTGAACACGATGGCGGCATCAGAATTTCTCATTTGGGTTGCGTAAACCCTTCAAAACGACCAAAAACCACCCCCCAGAGGGGTTAAACGCGCTTCAAGAGGTTTCAGAGGAACACACTTCCCCCCCGTTTTCGAGAATGCTGAGCACGGTGGTGGTGTTGGATATCACTTCCGACCCCTTCCAACCCCTACACCGGCCAATACTCGCCCCTGAAAGGGGTGATTTTTTTTTTCGAAGATACTGAGCACGTTGTTGGTGTTGGAAATCGCGTCCGACCCCCCCCCCCCCCTCTCCCACTATTCCGAGGATGTTGAGAACGGGAGAAATAGTCGTACTTCTTTTTTTAGTTGTAATGGTCTCTCATTCCGGTCCAACTGAAAAAATATGGTCAGTTTATTTTTAATTTTTTGGAAAAAGTTTTTTTCTTCTAAGTTACATTTTTTTTTTAAATTTTAATTTAAAAAAAAATTAAAACGTAAAGTAAATTAAAAAAAAAATTTTAAACACTTTTAATTTTTTTTCGAAATTTTTTTTATTAAAAGGTAATATCGTTCCATAATGGGGGCGAGTATTGGTCGGTGGAGGGGTTGGAAGGGGTCGGACGCGATATCCAACACCCCCACCGTGCTCAGCATTCTCGAAAACGGGGGGAAAGTGTGTTTCTCTGCAGGGAAACCTCTTGAAGCGCGTTTAACCCCTCTGGGGGGGGGGTGGTTTTTGGCCGCTTTGAGGGGTTGCGTAGCCCAAATGAGAAATTCTGTAGCCGCCATCGGTTCAGCATCCTCGAGAACGGGGGGGAGAGGTACTATTGTTCCGGCTGAAAATATTTTGATTTTTCGGGCTTTTTTCCGAATCACAGACGCCACTAAACCTTTTGGCAAAGCATCAGACGATTCACATTCAACATTTTATACCGTTTCACCTACGCTCCTGAATTTTTCCTAAAGCTTTTCCATTTCAAAGACGCGCTGCTTAACTATACGCTAGCAATTAGCGTTATAGCGATTTTACCGATTTCTTAGTTACTCCGAACGGCAAAGAAGTAGTTAGGAAAGCCCTTAAAGGGCCTACTGCGATCGTTTCGCCGTGCACATCGATTGCTTCGCCGTAAATTACGCATAAAAGAAAATGGGAAATTCACCTTGCTTCTTTCCAGCCTCCTCGCCCGTGCTGTTTTTATCGCGAAACGATTCATTAAGCCCGTTTCTTATTGACAGGGATCGTAAGGACTCATTTTATTACGGCTTGTACGTCATTTCGTAGGTAATTAGCTGTGTATATGGGACAAGGGCCTTGATTGAACGCATAAAATGTATCGATAAATTATACACGGAAAGAAAAACTTAGTTAAATTCATAATTTATGGCTCCATATCTGACTGTAATAACTTTTAGTAAGAAATCCCATTAAATTATAGCAATATTTTATCCTAAATTAAGATAAACCAACAATAAATTTGAGTAAAGTTTAAAAAAAAAAATTTTGGTTCTTTTTTTTATGATCAAACACAACGAGGCAGCAAGTATTTGCAGGAACAGAAGCACGGCGACATTGCAGAACACGCAGGGCAGACTGATACTGGACACATCAGAGAAACTTTTTTTTATGATCAAACACAAGCACTATAGGAAAAATCCTTTAGGGCACTCTGGGAGTGGCGCGTGTGCGCAAAAAGCGATTCACGTTGGTTTTGAATCGTTGGAGGTTATATTCGTTGGGAAAAACGACCTCGGGAAGGTCGTTCCACAAGGATGAAGTCCTCCAGATGAAAGAGTTCTTAAATAATGAAGTTCGAGGAGTACTAAGCTTAACCAAATATGGATGGCGGCAGTGATTCGTCGTGTATTTCAGATATTCGCCGCTCTGGGCGGAATTAAGAGGGCATGAAAATATCTGTAAAAGAGAGTCAAATTCCCAACCTGTCTCCGATGTTCCAGGCTGTCGAGGTTCTTCGTCCGCTCGTGGTCTCCGATCAGACGAATGGCCCTCCTTTCGATGGAATCCAGTAGCCGAAGAGTATGTTTGGGTGCAGAGCTCCAGACATGAGAGCAGTACCCTAGTGATGGTCGAATCTTACCAAAAAGTGTTAGTAAACGAACAAACCCGACCAAACATATTTTTCAATCTTTTTTAATATCCCCCCTCTTACATGACCGGGGATATTGTTTTCGAAGCTATACATAAAAACGGAAAAGTGCCTCCGAAATAAACATCTAATTAAAAAATAATCAACTTAACCCCTGACATTCAACTAAATAAGACAGCGAACAGATCAAACAATGAGATGGCAATTACAAATAAAGGAACAACGGAAAAAATAAATGGAAATGAGTTTTTAATTGTTCGCGAGACGCGGACCAACAAATTAATATTGATTTGACATATCTTGGAAGGAAGACAGCTGTATACAGAATAAATGAAAAAAATGTCTAAGTAAAAATTGCGATTTCGATAATTTAGTATGTGTCATCGATGGCACTTTCTTTCGATAATTATTTTATTTACAACCATGCATGTAATAATGATAGTTCATCTATCTTTGAAAGGTGGAAAGTTGATGTTTTTTTAATTTTACTTTCCACCGGGGTGGAAAGTAAATTATTTTTTTAAATTTTTAAAAAAATCGATATCTCAAAATAGTATACGAATACACTTTTTCAAAAATGCTAATAGCTTTGGGATTCACCTTGGGTTTGAATCGTTGGGAAAAACGACCTCGGGAAGGTCGTTCCATAAGGATGAAGTCCTCTAGATGAAAGTATTCTTAAATAATGAAGTGCGAGGAGTACTAAGCTTAACCACATATGGATGGGCGACAGTGGTTCGTCGTGTATTTCTGCTATTCGCCGCTCCGGGCGAAATTAAGAGGGCAAGGTCACTGAAAATATCTGTAAAAGAGAGTCAAATCCCCAACCCGTCTTCGATGCTCTAGGCTGTCGAGGTTCTTAGTCAGCTCGTGGCTTCCAATCAGACGAATAGCCGAAGGGTATGTTTGAGTGCAGAGCTCCAGACATGAGAGCAGTACTCTAGTGATGGTTGAATCTGGGCTTTGTATAGTGTCAAAAGTTGTTGAGGTGTGTACAACTTTCTGGTTCGGAAGAGTACACCAAGTTTCTAAGAAGCTATCTTGACGATTGCCATAACGTGGTTATGCCAAGACATATTTTCTCCTAGACTGACGCCCAGCAAATTAATAGATGAAGCCAGTGGGATTGCGCGTCCGTAAATGACTATATCCGGTTCTGTAATGTTAACCTGCTGCCTGGTTTTTTTTAGCGTTAAATTCGACTTGGTTACTGTCGCCCCAAGCCAACATTTCTTCCAGGTCTTTGTTGAGGCGTGATACTTCATGCTGTCTGCGAAGATGTGCGTCGGCAGCCGATGTTTGTGCATTCAAAGAGAAAGATGAGATAGGTGTGCTATCGTCAGCAAAACTAAATATCGGATTTTTAGTTTTCACTAGAAGGTCGTTAATGAAGAGTAAGAACAGAGTGGGAGATAATATGTACCCCTGAGGAACACCGGCATTGATGGTGAATGTGTCTGAGAGAAATCCGTCAATCGCCACTTGCAGAGAGCGGTCCTTAAGAAAACTAGACAACCATGCACAGAATCGAGTTGATAGAGTGGTCCTCAGCCTTGAATATTGTGACCAAATCGTTGATATCTTCTTTGTCTTGGCATTTTCACTGAAATAAGCTAGTAGCTCTGACTCAGAACCAGGATTTTGAACTTTGTTTCCCGTACACCATTCTTTGAAACAGTTATATGCCTTGTCATATCTCGGGCGGCTTTTAGTTGGCAGAAGATTTTCTTCTACTATTTTTGCTGCTTCTCGAATTTCTGGTGGAGTAGCAGCAAAATCAAATTCCTCATCTCGCATTTTTCTATTGTTAAAATAATATATTGTTTAGTGACATGGAAACCATATTCAAAAAATGATATTTGCCATCTTGATGTGTATTATTACCTATGTTATTTTACCACCTGCGGCTATTTGAAATTTCTGTCTAATTTTTCAATGGAAAAGTCAAAATGACATTTATCTCATATTAATAATTTTAATTCAAAATAATAAGAAGTTATGTTTAGATGTGGTTGTAAATAAAATAGTATACAAACCTCGGTGAAAAGTTTCATTACTGTCTCGAGATTTAGTTACTACCGACTCTCTCGGCGG
This sequence comes from Barypeithes pellucidus, assembly GCA_963991005.1. Lineage (NCBI taxonomy): Eukaryota > Metazoa > Arthropoda > Insecta > Coleoptera > Curculionidae > Barypeithes > Barypeithes pellucidus. Next base: position 53,509,486 of record OZ022563.1, on the reverse strand, counting down.
GAATGAAAGACTTTCCACCTCGGTACGAAATATAGGTACTATTCTCATGTTGTATTACATATTAATATTTTTTCCAATCTAGTTTTAATTGAAACAAAAAAAAATCGAATAATTTTGAATATTGCCCCATCGTATCGATAATGCGAAACATTCCTATTATAAATAAAAAAAACAAAATTATGGTCCGCCAATAAATACAGACGTTTCTGTAATTGGAAGGAGGGAAAATTAAGAAAAAGGTTCGGTGTCACTACAAGAAAAAAGTAATTAACTCTTACTGAATAATTAACACGAGACAGGAGGAGATTGCGACGAAGGGAATGTATAAAATTACACAGCGAATTTGATCGTCTAAATAACCATACAAATAAATTTCTGTAGTAGAACAAACCTAAAAAGACTCGAGAATTATTTATTATTTTTGACTTTACGTATAATTTTCTTTAAAATACAGTAAATGCCTTCCAGTACTTTGAAATATCAGCCCTTAAGGCCCTAAGAATGACATAAGTCATCCTTAACACAAGTTTGACAGTATATTAAAGTTTTCTTTAACTCTCATCTATAGAAATAGATCTTTAAGGACGTGATAATCTTAGACTTAAGATTACTGGACCTCATAGAAGGAACAAACATCTTCTAACAAGATCGGGGTACACAATAAGCCGAAAGGCTGCAGTGATTTGAAGGTCGGGCCTTTAAACCGACCCCCGCCTTTAACCAACCAACCATATCCTTATAATCTGAAAGTCCTAATGCATCATTTCTGTAAAAATCTCAAATTTGATAAAAATGGACTTCATTCTAAAAAGGTTCCGACAGATTTCGTTTCCATTTTTAGAATGGTTGGATCGTAAACGTTACCAAAATTTACAGAATAAACATTACTGTCTTTAACATAATCGATTTCACCAAGGTTATTATCTTTCTCATTATCACTTGAAACCATGTGTAAGGTTAGGGACTCTAATATTCACAAAGCCGTATTAGAGTCGGCAATAAAAATTTCCGGTGCCATGGCAATTATAATTGCACGAATTCGTGCGCAATAAACCGTTCTCGATCAGCTGGCGCAGTTCCAACAGTCAGAACAGCAGTTGGTAGTGTCGAAATCCCTAAAATACCCCCAGAGTTACAGATGGACAAACCTGTTCGTTTTGATTAGCAGTTAAAGCAGCTACTGCTACTTACAAATGGCAGTTCAAAAAAGTTGGTACGAATTAGCAGTACATATGCTTAATAAAGAATGTGAACTGTTAATTTAAGTACCAGTTAGTTTAAATAGCCATTAGCTGTTCATAGCTGCTTCGATCAACTAATAAACATTTAAAAATAACAGAATAATCCATCTCTACCCAGACTTGCACCGTCAATGGCAATGAAAATGGCGCGTGCCCCATTTTTGGCAATGCGACACAGCTGATCGAGAACAGATCGAGTGCAATTTTAATTGCCAGAAGACTAGAATTGCCGACTGTAATACGGATTCCATTCTCGCATTACGCCGGCAATGCGAGCAGTATTGTGCCAGCTGGTCGAGAACGGTTTAGTGTGCATGAATACGTGAAATTATAATTGCCATTGCCGCCGCAAGAGACAAAAATTGCCGACTCTAATACGGCTTATACTAAAAAAAGTCGGGAAATTCCCACGATATCCAGGCGCTCGGTCGATGAATTGATGATCACAGCGACCACTGCGACCAGTCGTTTATGCTTTGGACTGCAAATCAAGAACAAGTTCGTTTTAAACGAAATATAAATATTCTAAATTGGTAAAACCAGCTTCGCTATATCCGGAAGTTCGCTATGAGCGGGATCGTTATAGCCGGCAAATAAATACATGGGAAAATGGTTCGTTTTAGCCGGAAAACGGGTTCGTTATAAGGGGTACTGTATTTATAAAGGAGAGTCAAATCACCAACCTGTCTTCGATGTTCTATAGGCTGTCGAAGTTCTTGGTCAATTGATGGTCTCCGATTCGATGAATGGCTCTCTTTTCGATGGGATCCAGTAACGGAACAGTATGCTTGAGGGGCCACCTGGGGGGGGGGGGGGATTACTGGTATGGCCATCTTCACTGTACGATTCCCTTCTCGGGGCAAATGGGGTCCCCCACCTCCTTATCTACGGTGGTGCTTACTCATCTAGTTAAAAAAAAATTTGAATTATGTTCCTCATAAAACTATACTTACAACAGGATTTTCATCTAATCTAGATTAAAAACACACGTCTATAATCCCAACGTGGAACTATTTTTACCGATTTTAACGAGGACGCGAAGACAAAATGAAAATATATCAATAAATTTATGTCCGTCATATTTCATTCGTAGATTCTATCAAACGGTAGTAAAAATCATTTTAAAAGATTTTAAAAGTGTCATAAGAAAGGCCGTAAAAAGTTGTTTATTGGCCGGGGGGCTCGGTTTATTAGACTTTTTGCCTTTAATTAGTTTTATATTAGGTAGATCGCACGGCCTGTTAAGATGTGTTTTATTTAATACTTATGTTCGTCTAAATATATAGGGCTTCCCAGAAAACACCCTTAAAATTCATATTTTCTAATTCATTTTTAATTAAGCTCTTAGGTAAAGTGAAGTTTTGGCTTTAAACCTTTAACATCCAGCGTATGTGATGTGATGGCTTATTTAAAAACCTTTAAAAAAATTTTTTTAACATTGCAGAACCGGATATATACAGGGTGTTTCTTACTAACATGCTAATATTTAAATTTCATATGAACATATATCCTAAAGGTCTTAACTTTTGAGATACAGGGTGTTAAAGATTTTCAAAAAACCTCCTTTTTATTAATATCTGTGATTCTGCTCTAGATATTTTTGTGAAATTTGGTACCCACTTTCTATTCTTCAAGAGGCATTTTGTGATGTATAACATGTTATTTTAGCCCGACCAGTGGCGTTCGTGCGGGAATTGCCCTCGGTATTTTTGAAAAAAATTATGGTACGCCACTTGTTTTTTTTAAATAAAAATTATTTTTGAAATTCTCATTGCTTGCTGAGCAAATGTCGTCTCTTGATTTTTTGTCGTTTGACGTATAGTTTTTGTATAAAAAATGGAATTCATTCATTTTCACTCTGTTATGAAATTATATAATATTAACAAAAATTAAAAAGGATCTAGTAGGTAAGAAGTAGGGTTTGTTTTGTAAACATAAACAGTTTTAACAGTCTGCCTAGGCTAGTTGTCATGTATTTAAGTCACTGACCTTAACAAATTATTAAGAAAACATGAAAAATCGTATATTCATATAAGTTTTTTTTCTGAAAATGGACGCAAGAATAACCTCCTTAAATATTAAGCTTGTTATTAAAAAACACCCTGTATATAATCAGTCGTAACAGGACCCTCAATTCCACTGTTTTTAGTCTGTTAATTTGCTGTGCGTCAATCTGGGAGGAAATATGTCTTGGCATAACCACGTTGTGGCAATCGCCAAGATAGCTTCACAGAAACTTGGTGTACTTTTCCGAACCAGAAAGTTGTACACACCTCAACAACTTTTGACACTATACAAAGCCCAGAGTCGGCCATCACTAGAGTACTGCTCTCATGTCTGGAGCTCTGCACCCAAGCATACTCATCGGCTACTGGATTCTATCGAAAGGAGAGGCCAATAACCTCGACAGCTAAGAACATCGAATACAGGTTGGTGATTTGACTCTCTTTTACAGCCATTTCGATAGACTGACATTGCACGCTTAAGCAGAAATACACGACGAACCTCTGCCGCCCATCCATATGTGGTTCAGGTTAGTACTCCTCGAGCTTCACTATTTGAGAATTCTTTCGTCTGGAGAACGTCGTCCTTGTGGGACGACCTGAAGTTTTAAGTATTTTACAATACGTTTGTCATGTTTAGTGAATAAATGTAAATATTTTAAAAGGAGACAGATACTTCGTACTTCTTTTGATATGGCTCACTGTTAATTGTAGCCAGTTGGTACTCCGAATAAATTAGGTCAAAAAATTCTTATTTTTAACACAAAATGGCAAACATTTAGCAGAAATGAATACGGTCTTGGTGTGAGCACATATGACTTGGTGCAAAAACTCTATTCCGTGTGATTCCTCGGTGTTACCGATACCGTCACCTCTTCTGTCGGTATATTAATATTGGAAGACACCAGTTATTTGTGACCAGTTGTTGTCATTCAACAGAGATGTATTGTTATTTAATTTCAAGTAAAGATTGTTTCACCAAAAATGGATATAACTTAATGACTGCAGTAAAAGTACCTGGGGCCATCCCATTATTTATGACCCTTTGTTATTATTATGTGGAAAGGGCCGGATTGTAATAATTATAATTAAATATAGGCACATCAGGTAGGTTAGGTTGCTTAATTTATATTTAAATATATTTTTGTGGTAAAATTTGTTAGTTTTTGAGGAATGGTTCAACAATTGTCTTTTACAAAACATTCCTCAGAATAGCGTGATAGTAATGGACAATGCGAGCTATCACAGTCGCTAATTACATAAAGCTCCAAGCTCAAATAATACAAAATTGGAGATTCAGAACTACATGGCGGCGAATGATATATTTTTGAAGAAAATTTAGAAGTTTTAAAGACATTTTGTATAAAAAAGCATATGTTTGTGACACATTGGCAGAAGAAATTGGACATACAGTGCTACTGCTCCCACCCTATTATTGCATTTTTAACCCCATAGAGCATATGTGGCACCAGTTAAAATCACTGGTTAGGTCTGAAAATATTTCTCCGACTTTAAGTTCTAGTGTTGTAGAATTAATACGAAAATGCTTTAATGATATTCCCCCAGGTAGTTGGAAAAATTCAGTCCGTCACGTAATAACTGTAGACAATTCGTATATTAGTTTGGATCGTATAATTAATCCAATTATAATTAATTTTGATAAGGATAGCGATAGCGAAACAGAACTATCTATAGAATCAGAAATCATAGTAATATTTAAAAAAAATGTTATTTCATTTGATTACATTAATATAATCATATCATTACTTGTTTTCCTTAGTCCGTCCCTTCATACTTCACTTGTTTATTGCCAAGCTCTTGTCGACACAATGGGACCGACCCAGGAAATCATTAAGTCGTATCAATTTTTCGTGAAACAATCTTTACCTTGGAGAACAGAAAAGTTTTGGACTTGCATTGTCTTTATTTGTTATATATCACAACGTTTCAACTGGTAAGTATCTCCAGTCGTCTTCAGGTGAATTCTAAATAAGAAAAGTAACTACAGGTCTATTTATACTAGATATGTGCACTGAAGCATGATTGAGATGGGTGCAGTCGTGTGTTCAGTTTTGCGCGATATTAGTAATTCTAAGCTTACATCTACTTAACAAGGGCTTCCAGATATTTCTTAAATCTAATGAAGGTTTACTAAAACTTCCAGGGTTCTGGTGTATGGTAGCAGCTTCCTTGAACTTCCTTTTCATCCAGTGTGGTTCTTTGAGCAGGATTTCGGCTTCTGTCCACCTGATGTGATGTTTAATCCTTGTTTCCAGTGGCCGTAGTGTTTCCCCAATATACGATCCGCCACATTCGCAGGGGATCTGGTAGACACAGTTTTTCCTATCTTTCTGGCTAGTTGGTTTCGTCTTCGTTAGATGGCTTCTTAAGGTGTCTCTCGAGCTGAATACCGTTCTGATGTTCTGATGGTATTCAGCTCGAGAGACACCTTAAGAAGCCATCTAACGAAGACGAAACCAACTAGCCAGAAAGATAGGAAAAACTGTGTCTACCAGATCCCCTGCGAATGTGGCGAATCGTATATTGGGGAAACACTACGGCCACTGGAAACAAGGATTAAACATCACATCAGGTGGACAGAAGCCGAAATCCTGCTCAAAGAACCACACTGGAGGAAGAGGAAGTTCAAGGAAGCTGCTACCATACACCAGAACCCTGGCTGTGTTAGTAAACCTTCATTAGATTTAAGAAATATCTGGAAGCCCTTGTTAAGTAGATGTAAGCTTAGAATTACTTATATCGCGCAAAACTGAACACACGACTGCACCCATCTCAATCATGCTTCAGTGCACATAGCTAGTATAAATAGAGCTGTAGTTACTTCTCTTATTTAGTATTCACCTGAAGACGACTGGAGATACTTACCAGTTGAAACGTTGTGATATATAACAAATAAAGACAATGCAAGTCCAAAACTTTTCTGTTATTCAAGAAACACCATTGTCTACAACCTTCAAACAGACAATCTTTACCTTCTTCCCAAAAAACTTCACTGAAAGTTATTTTTACTTTTAATCTGATTGAATCCCGAGAGATTTAGCTTGAATGCGTGAACAGTATACGAATATTACATGCAATTGGATCTGTTTATTTTATTATATTTTCAAACTTCCTTGACCCGTGAAGCGATTGCAAATTTATACTCGATTTCTTTGAATCCTTATTGAAAATAAAGCATTTTTGCACGAAAACGGAATTTTAACAAGGCGGTACCAAACAATTTAAAAAAGGTTAGATACGTATGATGAATTTATATGGAAAATGAAAGGTACCGAACTACCAAAAGTACTTTAAATTCTATATGGTATTCTTGTTGATATTTATATGATTGCAATACAATGGTGATTTGACATAAAGTTATTGTTTTATTTTAGATTTTAATGGCTCCTAAATGACTTCGTCATTGCATATAGATGTACACTGAGTCATAGAATGTGATTTTTCGTGGGAAAAAGTAAAAGTAATTTGATTTTTTATCCAAAACCATACACGGACAGAAAAATTAGTTAAATTCACTATAAAAATAATAAAACTATCAATAATTTAATGCTATATACAGGGTGGCCCATCAATACGTACAGCAAAGGATTACAGGCCGGGAAAGAACTTTTCGACAAAATCCAAGAGCACGTCAAGTTTGCTGGTCAGGAGGATAACTTATGTTATGACGCAAGAAGTAGGGGGTAATACCTCACGAAAATTTCAAAAATCGATTTAATTTTACTATGTAATACTAAATTAAATCGATTTTTGAATATTTCGTCACACGTTTTGTTGGTATTTCAACGCTCCTCCATATTTTCTCAACGAGTGGATCGATTTTCAAAAACTAACAGTAAGGCATATTTTAGTATTTACTTTATTATACAGGGTGTCCCATTTTCGACACTTTTATAGGGTATCTCCGTAATTGTTAGTGCTATCAAAAAAGTAATGTAGGTGTCATGTGCTCTTTTTGGGTCAAACTTAAAATGGTAAAATCAAAATTAGAAAATTTTCGCTCGCTTAAGAGATACGGGGGAAAATCAAAAAATTGACAATTTCACAATTACCCTATATTTTCTTAGTTAAAAGAGATACAGAAAAATGTTTTATATAGAAGTTTCTTTATATTGATTGTTGAATAATCTGTCGTTTTCAGAATAAGTATACGGGGTCAGGTAATAAAGTTATCGGACCACCTCATTTTTTTAAATGGAACAACCTGTATATTTTAATCTAAAAAGATACTATTTTAAATTCTCCTATCAAATATAGGTATAACACACCATGGATAGTATTGGTTTCCTAGGCGATTTATTAAACTTTATTACTTTAAACCAGAGTAGACCATGAAACAAAATGCATTCGATTTTTTTTTAAAGTTTTTTAAAAGTTAATGCTACTTAATTTTCATAATTTATAAATGAATTTTTTCTTTTTCCTGCTTTGCTCAGTTTAAATCAATGTCATGAGTTTCTCCTAATGTTCTTGTATTTTCCACTGAAGATGAAGGTTTGAACCTTCGAAACATGTATGGTTTTTGATTTTGTTATTAAACTAGTGGAGCAGATTATGAGTTTCTTTACCTCACTAAACTAGTTAAGACTTAATTTTAATTTCGTCATTATATCATCTTAATATCGTATTTTAAGTGGCTATAAGGCGTGTTGTTTCACTCATCTTTCTGTAAAAGAAGGAACAAGAAATACTATTCATATTCTATTTAAAAGAAAATTGCCTATGACATAAAATTTTTGGTAGCGGTGGAAAAGGTCTATTTGAGGTTACCTTTCTTTACTGGACCTGATTTAATATCGATATTTTAAAAATTGTCCTCTTTTTATTTTTGGAAACCCAAGCACCAGAAGAAGCACTAAACATGCTTAAGATATGCCAGGATTTTGTTAATTATTGTGTTTCAGTGTACAGTGCGGCGGTTCTATAATGCCATGCCCCCCCCCCCCTCCCCCCCCCCCTTGTATAATTATCCCACTTCTGAATCTTTTAAAATTTTTTATTTTGTCGCAATATGCAATATGCAACATGTATTTGTTGCCAGAGCCACCCCTAAAGACAATTCGTATTTAACAGTCATAGAAAAATAACGTCCTACATCTTCGCGGCATGCGCCATACATTTATTATCTCTAGATTACATCTGTTCGCTTAAATCACAGCCCAGGTAATTGTTTATAAACCACTGATGTCCTTTATCCGGTAATGGACCCCGTATCTATCCAGGCCTGCTCCAGAGTCCGAATCCCGTAGCCAAAAGACACAAATCATCTGGTGCTAAATTATAACCCACAGGACTGCAGGAAGGCAATTAGATCGCATCCTGCACATCGCAGGATATTCATGGCTTATTGTCCTGCTGGAGCAGGTGATAGCAGGGATCATGTCACGTGTGCGGAGATCATGTCCCGCATACGTCAAGGGAATGACGATTTTACAATGAATGGATACTGTTGGAATATTTACTGCCCGATTAATAACTTAATTGATGCGATTGCTGGAATCCAGATTATTTAGCATTCTTAAGTAAAATAAGTTCGAAAATTGTTATCCATAAAATTTACGTTGTGTACAGGGTGGTCACGTATAATCCCCCCCTCTTAACAGGATTCCGGAGTAACTGTAAACGAGTTTTCTTCCCAAGCGTTTATTCCTATTTTAGGAAAAAAATGTCAAAGGAAAAAAAACTTTGTAATAGAACTAGAACTCGCGGTAAGTCCATATTTTTTTGGTTCGGAAGATTTTTAGATTTAATTTTTTTTACTGTAATTAAGAAAAAACTTTTTGATCCCTCTCCTCTGTAAAGCAACAGACCTAAAATGATATTTGATCCTCTTGCAAATACTACGGTTATAAATAATAAATATATCTTAACCAAATTCGATAAGGGGAGGTCTGGTATATTTCTGGATCTCAGGGAAGTAGTCCATTTCCGAGACCGGATTCTACTAACAAACATCAAAATACGGTGCCTCCGGTAAATTAATCGAGCTCAATTCATCGAAAGGCAATCCATCGAACTCGATGCCTCGAATCTTAATTCATCGAGACGGAACATTCTTCGAAGACTCGGGCATCGATGAATTTCCAAATGGATGGATGACTTGCTGATAGCTGGCTCTCAAAACATCTGCGCCCACCATTAATATTTTCTTGTAGTTTTTGAGTAGGAGGAGGTTTTTGACTACCAGTATTTTGATTGATACAGTACGTGATAACTTTGAAGACAGTGTAGATATTGTAAAATGTGGAGTACCTCTTGAATTTATTGCAACTTCTCGAACTTTTTCCATAGGATTTCTCATCATCCAGAGATAATCTGTACTACAGGCCATCATGTTATAAATAAATGCCTTAATAACTTAATGCATATGCAGTGAACCCTCTCATAACGGGCACCTCTAATAAGCGGACATCTCTATTAAGCGGACATTTTTTCATAGTCTTGAACTAGGTACCTATATGAAATTCGATGAAAATCAATCTCTCTTGGGCGGACTCTTCTTTGGGCGGACGCGGACAAGCTGTTTTCATATAAAGAGTGCGAAAACTACTGACTACTCTGTTGAAGAAGTTGAATGCAGTAATCAAACAAATGTCACCAATTATCAACAAGCAATTAGTATGGTAAAGGAATTATAAGAGTATGCTAAGAATAGAGGTGACTCTACAGCAATGGAATTGTTATCAGAGTTGGAACTACATTTTCTAGATTGCAAGTATAAAACGCAAACACGTCAAACTACGTTATTAGATTTTTTTAGTACTACATCCTAACTAAAACTAATATATTTTTGTTATGTTATGTTTATTTGCACATACATATACATAGTAATAATTTTGCATTTACATATTACCTAATAACAAATTTCCCATGGGCGGACCGCTCTATTAGGCGGACACATTTAGACGGTCCCGTAGGTGTTCGCCTAAGGGAGGTTTCACTGTACATTAAAATATAATTCCTAAGACTCTTCGAAGAATTTTCCGCTTCGATGAATTGAGCTCGATTAATTTGTTTTGTATCTACTTATTTACTTAAGTATTTAGTGTTACTTTCCTATTTTAAATAAAGTTTATCGGATTGAAATTCTGAATTAAATTCTGAAATAAACCTTCATAACCAAGCATTCAGTGAAACATCTGACTTAAAGATTTCTCCGATATATCGGAGCCCTTTATACCCTTTACACGACTTCGTTTTCTTATTCACATTGCCGACATCCATCTTAAGAAACACATTCATTTGGAAAATAAGCTCCGAAAGTTCAAAGATGGCTACGAAGACTGCTAATTGAATATATGCGCTATCTATAGCTGATAAACGTTTGAATTTGAATAAGATGAACGACGAAATAATGATAAAACCTGTATTTCCATATGTAAGCCTTATAGAACGTTTAAATTGGTCTTAATTTTGATATCGGGTTAATTAATTTCGAATTTTAATTATATTAAGATCGAGAAGAAATAATTGCAAACAACTTTTTAATATAAAAGCTTTGTAATATTGTAGAGTACATAAAAATAGTAATACTAACCATAGTTTATGGCTCTATATTAGATTACTGGAATAACTTTTTATTAAGAACTGCCATTCGAAAACCATTTATATTTTTGTAAAATTTAATAAAATATTTTGTCAAATTTAAAAAAGTCTTTAGTAAAATTTACTGAAATCTTTTGTAAAAATTTCGACACATGGTATTCCCAAGCGGTTACCCATCAAAGTACTAACCGTGCCCAATGTCGCTTGACTTCGGTGATCGATATACTGCTTCTTCGTACCTCTCCGCACCTGTTCTCCTTTACGAGGAACGAGTTCTGTTTGATCCGTTGCATCTGATTTAACCTTTCCATTTTTGTAAAAAAGTATTTTTACAACAATTCATCTCAACTTAGTCATTTTTACAATAAAAAAATCTTTACTATAGTGTGTGGAATTTAGGGGCCATTTCCTACAATTTTTATAAAAAAAGATTGTTCATTATCAATGTTTATGGTGGCAATATATTCCAATCATTATTTAAAACAACTATTTATATTGTAGTTCCGATGATGGGTTAAATAAAATAAACCGAAACGTCTACGGAGAAGAAGCTCCCATTAACTTATTGACCCAGGCCCAAGAGAACAAAATTTATGGTGTATTTCCTATATGTATTTGTTAACCAAATTTTCCCTTTGAGACGAAAGTTTATTTTAAAGGAATTTCTGCTTTACATTCCGATGTTTATTATGACGATTTCCTCAAAACATTCTTATGTTTTCTGACGAAATGGCGAATTACATACAATTTATTTGTAAATCTAAGGAAAATTTTAAATGCAATTAAAAAATTCTAAGCACTTACTAAATATTTTTTTTGACACTTGATCTTTTTGATTGTTTACTGAGGAATTTTTACGTCGAAGTTGTATTTTTCCTTGCTAACTCTAAGAGAGCGGTTGATAAATTTGGCCACGTCTTGAAATGAATATTCGTTCCCTAATTAATTCACTTATTATTTTCTAATATAGTATTTTTCGCTGTTTTTTCACAAATGATAAAATCAATAAACATCATTTGCCAACGAAGTGACAATTTTTATAAACACAAGTACTAAATAATAATTTTGTTTATTGCGGAATTCAGCGTGCCTAGAGTTGGGACATCGGTAGTCAACGTTAATGGTAGTTAACATCGATACCAACATCGAAGACCGTCATATTACCAAAACATCGATAGTAATAGGTACTAATAATTAATTACTTCCGCCTGAGATCGCATCCCCTGTACCGAGAATATCGATACCGCATTAATTATCGAAGCTGGTACAGTACGTTTCACGAAAATTGGATACGACTTAATGATTTCCTGTGTCGGTCCCATTGTGTAGACAAGAGCTTGGCAATAAACAAGTGAAGTATGAAGGGACGGACTAAGGAAAACAAGTAATGATATGATTATATTAATGTAATCAAATGAAATAACATTTTTTTTAAATATTACTAGTCATATTTATTTACATTTATAATGTCATTCTATAGATAGTTCTGTTTCGCTATCGCTATCCTCATCAAAATCAATTATAATTGGATTAATTATACGATCCAGACTAATATACGAATTTCCTACAGTTATTACGTGACGGACTGAATTTTTCCAACTACCTGGGGGAATATCATTAAAGCATTTTCGTCTTAATTCTACAACCCTAGAACTTAAAGTCGGAGAAATATTTTCAGACCTAACCAGTGATTTTAACTGGTGCCACATAATATGCTCTATGGGGTTAAAAATGCAATAATAGGGTGGGAGCCGTAGCACTGTATGTCCAATTTCTTCTGCCAATGTGTCACAAACATATACTTTTTTTATACAAAATGTCTTTAAAACTTCTAAAAGATCACTGTTTTTATAACTTTCTTCAAAATATATATCATTCGCCGCCATGTAGTTCTGAATCTCCAATTTTGTATTACTTGAGCTTGGAGCTTTATGTAATTGGCGACTGTGATAGCTCGCATTGTCCATTACTATCACGCTATTCTGAGGAATGTTTGGTAAAATACAATTCTTGAACCATTCCTCAAAAACTAACAAATTTTACCACAAAAAGATATTTAAATATAAATTAAGCAACCTAACCTACCTGATGTGCCTATATTTAATTATAATTATTACAATCCGGTCCTTTCCACATAATAATAACAAACGGTCATAAATAATGGGATGGTCCAGGTACTTTTACGGCAGTCATTAAGTTATATCCATTTTTCTTGAAACAATCTTTAGATTCCGTTCCAACAAACCGGATGTTTATAAATATTTTAGACATCGATATCATAACATTGCCTTTCGCTAAAGAAATATCGATGAACACTAGGGTCCTCTTGTACCAATAATCATAGTAATACACATACAGTCAGTGGAGTGAATAGTAATTTTCCCTCCTACTGGTACCACCAAATTATGTTGACAATATGGCGAATTTTATTTTATGAAATTATTATTATTATTTCTAAGACATTAATTTATCAAATATTTTCTGAATTTAACAAAAACATACAGGTTGTGTACACATGAGTGTGTAATTGCATTGCAACTCCTATAGTATGTACTGACCTTTACCTACGATCGTATTTAACAATTTGGGTTCCTTCAAACTACACTTAGCAGCAAAAATATCGCACAACCAAAAATTATGCTCAATTTTCTCGCAAACCGATAAATTGATTTTGCTAATTTTTCTTCTGAACTATAGCTTCTTTCTTTGGTAATTGCAGTGTGATAGAATTTTTTTATTCAGATTTCAGTTTTAGGCTTATACAGGGTGCAAATATGAGAATAGTTTTTTACGTTAAATTTGAGACACCCTGTAGGGAGCATTAGAAGCAACAACGAGTTTATGATCAAATCATACTGTAGCCTCATGTTTCCTAAACATTTTGTTCCTTTAATTTCTCTAATATCTGTAATATCAAAGAAAATACACAGTATTATACCAGAACATGTTTTTTTTTAATTAAAATAACATTTTGACAACACTAAACTAAGAATAACACTAACAATAATTAATAATAAATAGCAGAAAAGTACATTAGTTAGCGCGTGTTCCCTCCTCTACTTCTAATGACTGCTTCACATTGCCTCGGCATACTCGATATTAAATTGGATATATTATTTTGGTCATGTCCAATCCAAATATCGGTAACCATTATTTGGACATCTTGCAGGTTGGCAGGAGGGGGTTGATGCGGTCTCAGTGCCACTACCAATAATAGCCCATAAGTGCTCTATAGGATTCAAATCAGGACTGCGCGGTGGCCAATTTAGAGTTCGAATATTTACTTCATGTAAATATTCATTGACGATGCGCGCAAAATGAGGTCTTGGGTTGCGTTGCATTAATAAAAAAATGATTCCCAATGTACGGAGCGACAGGGACAACGTGCCCAGACAAAATGTCACTGATATAGCTCTCGCTATTTAAAGAACCCCCACGTGAAGATCCGTCCGTGCTGTTGAGGAAATTCCAGCTCAAAACATCACAGAGCATCCATTAAATAAAGTTGTTTCACGTATGTTGCACTGTGCATAACATGTTCTGGTATAAAACTGTGTATTCTCTTTGATATTACAGATATCAGAGAAACAGGAACAAAATGTTTAGAAAACATGAGGCAACAGTATGATTTCATCATACACCCGCTGTTGTTGCTAATGCTCCCTACAGTGTGTCTCAATTTTAACATAAGAAGCTATTCTCATTTTTGCACCCTATATAAGCCTGAAACTAAAATCTGAATAAAAAAATTCTATCACAGTGCAATTACCCAAGAAAAATGTTACAGTACAAGAAAAAAATTAGCGAAATCGACTTATCGGCTCGCGAGAAAATCAAGTTGAAATTGATCATACTTTTTGTTTGTGCGTTATTTTTGCTGCTAAGTGTATATTTGTCAGCAAACTGTTGTTGTTAACGAGACCGCCTTGTAGTAGGTAGTATGTTTTTTGGTTGAGTGTCAACCGTCAAAGATGGATCTTTTCTCCACACAATTAATCTACTCAATATTTTTTCCTAAACATTATAATAAAAATTTTCTCCCTATTTATCGCCCCCCCATAAAAACTAAACCGGTATAAAAATGGCCCATTCTCTTATTCATTAACAAGTATTTTTATCTTAAGAAACGAGGGATGAAAAATTTAATTACCGAACTCACCCCTTGGATCTCCGGAAAAAATGTCTCGCCATTGTTATTCCGGACGATCTCATCGAGATATTTCAATTATTTATTGCTGTTTTAGGGCGGGAAAAATAAGACGTTTAATTGGGTTAAGGGTGCTCTTAAATATTATACAGTTTTTGCGAACACTTTAACCGATTGTTGATTTACGGTAAAACCGCCGAGGCCTGGAACGTAATTTTCGGTTCGCGAGCAGCGTATATTTGCCCCTAAGAAAGTATGTGGAAATAATATACACCGTGGCCGAGATAAGGAGGGCCAGTACAGGGATCTCGGAAACCGTAAGAGATACGAAGTCGGTTAAATTGAGGTAAAGTTGCCTAATAATATGCCGTTTAGGAAGTTTTAAAATTCCGAGTAGTTCCGGAGATATCTGGAAAAAACGAAATTCTGAAAAATCGTTTTATTTTTTCTGGGTTTTTTTGAGATCGAATCCTAAAGTAAATTTTACTTTGCCACTTTTCCCGCTCTAGCTAAGAGCGTTAATTGTTTTGTTATCCGACGAGCCATTATCAACATTATTTTTTAAATACAGTCCTGTTTTCCTGATATTGGAATTTGACAGCTTTTTTTCCGAAAGCAACGCTGTATGATAAATTGTGATTTAATGACGTTTCGAGGGTTTTTGAACAACATCAGGAAATTTTGGGATACGGTCCTGTATTTCGCTTAATTTTATAAATAATATCTTATAAGTAAGTTCTAAATTTTTCCTTATGTTGGACTAGTTCAATAAATAACAAATAATTCAATAATAAACACCAATAAGTGAACAAAGACATACCAAAACAGTAATAAAACGAACAACGAAAATAGTAAGGAACTACATAATCAGGTGTTCAAAATGATTTCCGTTATTTTCTAAGCACAAATAACATCTTCTAACTGTCGATTCTAAAACATTGGACAACATTTCTGGCGTAATACTTTGAAAGGCTTCAAGCACCAACCCAAGTCGTCTTCTGTATGGAAGTTGTGTTTATAAACATAATTTTCGCCATACCCCCAGAGGAAAAAATCTAACGATGTCATATCAGGCGTACGTGCTGACCATGGTGTTTCAGAACACCTGATTATGTAGTTCCTTACTTTTTTCGTTTTTCGTTTTATTTCTGTTTTGGTATGTCTTTGTTCACTTATTGGTGTTTATTATTGAATTATTTGTTATTTATTGAACTAGTCCAACATAAGGAAAAATTTAGAGCTTACTTATGAGATATTATTTATAAAATTAGGAGAAATGCAGGACCGTATCCCAAAATTTTCTGATGTTGTTCAAAAACACTCGAAACGTCATTAAATCACAATGTGTCATACATCGTTGCATTCAGAAGAAAAAAAATGTGTCAAATTCCAATATCAGGAAAAAAGAAAGTTGATTCGAAGACGACTCGTCGGATTACAAAACAATTAACGCTGTTAGATAGAGCGAAAAAGTGGCAATGTAAAGGTGCAATTTACTTTAGAATTCGATCGTGTATGTATTAATATTTTAATATTATATATTTATTAAGTTAAAATGAATAGTTGACGGTGGACTATTTAAGAAATAATAATCTAGGGACTTTACCAGAAAGTTTAAAAATGAAATATATGAAAATAAATTTATAGAGGGCATTCCAAACTTAATGAGGCTGTTATTGATCAATTTTCTACAATTAAGAACCGACGAATGGACTTTACGTTTAAGCACTATTGTGTAGGGTCGATAAATGATGCGTATTTCGATAAATGATATTCGGTATGATTTTAAACCATTTTATTTAAGGATTTAAACTAAAAAACACTGAAAATATGAAGAATGCCAACTTGTCAGTCTCGTGGCTCGATTTGTTCTCGTCATAAAACGGTAAATTATTGTTGTCGTCTTGGTTGCGCCTAATGAAGTAGCCGTAGATGGCGTAGTGGTATTAGACATCATTCGGTTTTCTTGATAACTCGTAGATGGCGGTAGTAGTATTCTTTTTTTCTTTCTACATTTAAAACGCCTAGAAAGTAATTGTTTGGTCGTTACACAATAATAAAATTTTAAAAATAATTTCACCATACTTGAGAACCCCCTCCCCTCTATCATAGGCCACAAGCCGCCACTGAAAATACATCATTTTTTGTTTTTTTTTGGACTCCTTGTATATTTCACGATTGTCTTAAGGTTCATGTTTCAATAAAATAAACGCCTTTTGCTAGGCTTCAGAGAAAAGGGTGCTTTGGGGCAAGAAAGAGAATTTCCTCTGAAATAGAGGACTCTTGCGACACCCAAGTACTATGTTATGGTTAACAATAAATAAACAACAGAAAAACGAATACGTGCGAAACACGTTAAAACTTTCCGTATCGAGGAAAAAAGCCGATTTTTCTCTTTTTACCAAAGTAATATTAAACGAGCCTTGGCTAAGGCGGTGGCCTTATTAAAATGGAAAACAAATGACTGCTCATTTATATCAACGAATAATAAGCTTTCGCGTAATAGATTAGGTATAGTTTCGCTTTTCGCGTTCTTATATCGAACCCTCTGTTTTGTATGTTTGTCCTTTTTCAACCGTTAAGAGCCGCAAGAAAAATATATGCTATAACAGTTTTTTAACACATATCGGAAAATACCATGTTCTACATACATTTGAAAATAATTATTTTCAAAGATCCCTTAATTGTCTACCACAACATGTGCTTAGATTGAAAACGAATCTAATTTTATTTGTATAAAAATTAGATATTGTTTATCAAAACCAATCAGAATTTATTTAAATATAAATTCTCACCATTTAAATGGTAAAATATAAAGGGATGCCGCTAATACACGCACAAACCCTCAGATTGTATACACAATTCTCAGTTATATAGACCCGGTACATTTCTAGGTGGAAAACACGGGCTGCTTCTTTTCCACTTGAGGTAATAGTACATTACGTATCAAGGGCCGAAAAGAGGCTTTTACGGACGAGACCGGAAAAGCCTCCGACGGCCCGAGATATGTACCGTATTTTTTTTTACAAGTGCTCCGAAGCTTTGATGCCAAATAAATAAAGAAATTCTTCAGACAGTTTTCCTGTCTACATGACATGAAAACACTCGCGCATGGAGAATGTAAATATCTATTTATTATTTTTGACAAATAGGGTCGGTGGCCTAGTGGTATAGCGTACGCCTTGTGATCTGAGAGTCACGGGTTCAAATCTCGCACTCGGCATCTCTGGTTTTATTTATTTTTTTACAAGTGCCCGAGTCTTTGAGGCCATATAAATAAAGAAATTCTTCAGACATTTTTCTAAAACATCTTTGAAAAATTAACTGCCTTAATTTATATATAATGCGCTATTTATTATCGCTTGTAGTATGGCTCGGTGGGTAGAGTGTACGCCTGGCGATCTGAGGGTCGCGGGTTCAAATCCCGCACCGACAATTCTGGTTTTATTTATTTATGAGCACACGGTGACTCGTAGCGGGCGGGAAAAATCTTTCCCGCCCGCTTCGATACTTTCCCGCCCGCTCTCTTGGAAAACGCCACTTTCGGTGAAGAGAACATGCATGAAAAGAGGCACTTTCGGGGCACATGTAAAAAAATATAATATCATCGCCTGTACAAATTGAGACATAAAAATGTAAATAGGATTTTATATTAGCGGTATTGCGGGTTTCCTTCGTATTTTTTATTGCCATTTTAAATGGGAGGAAAATAAATTCCATTTGGTTCGGATAAAGTGTACGTTAAGACGTTAATTTCCATCAAATGGATTTGTGCACAGAAAAAAATTCCAAGAAAAAAATATAAGCGATATAAGGATGATACAGGGTCATATCATTCGTATCACCATCCTTGAAAAATAAAGAATTCACATTCTTAGGTAGGTTGTAAACAACTTTCCAGAAAACCATCGGGGAGCTCTAAAAATTATCTTTGTCATTTTCTGTTAAGATGAGGATCCCAAACAATCCCAACTTATCAATCAGAGCCTATGTTGCATCAATTTAATTTAAAAATATGTCGCTTTTTGGCATGTTAGAAAGAGACGACGAGAGTCAGCAGCTGATCAATATTTATTTTCGTGAAGTTTATTGATATTTAGATTGTCTGACATGTCGATCGGGGTATCAACATGTTTCAGGAAGATCTGTGACAAAAATTTGAAAGTTGTTCATATTTGAAATTGTTATTATTATTCTTATAACATTATATTTTTTAACGCAATTTTTTCTTACCGTTTTCCAATCCTTTAACTTTACGAATCCAGTTTTAGATTAGAAAAAAATTAAGTATATTTTGGCTAAACGTTCGCATAAAATAGTGCCTGCTTGGCAAGGGCGGATCCAGAACTTCGGTTTGGGGGGGGGGTCAAATTTCGTTTTGTGTGGGGGGTGGGGGTGGGAGGGGGGGTTCATGCATGGAAAAGTTACGAAAAGTAATATACCCTTCCGCGTTAGTCAAACCGGTATATATGGTATTTTTCGTGTTAAATCGATGGTAGGGGGGGGGGGGGGGGGGTGTCATAGTGTCTGCTTGGCAACGTCGCCTTCGAGCGTTCGGCCGTCTTTCATACCTGCTTCCACGTTTGACACTACCGGATTAACAACTGTCATAATTGTCGCTATTGTTAAATAAAATTCTTTGTTGGTTGGGGATTCAACGGATAGAATCTCCATCACTTTCTTGTTGTTTTTATTTTCGTAATAACATGCATCACACATGACGTGTACAAAACATCAACCTGACCATCGACGTAAACGGTGTGGGACTCTTAAGGCAACCGCCAAACATCCCTATCGTGTATTAGCTCGGTCGCATAATGATCGGTGATTTTTTATTATTAAGATTTTAGGATTCGGAACAGCGTAAGCGCGGTTTTCGCAACTTATTAATTTTGCATTTTGATGGGGCGACATTTGTACTAGTCAAAGATAATAAAGGGGCCCCCCCGGGAGGGGCGGCCGGGGGAGATATGGGGAATATAGATATAAATGAGGGATAATATAGAAGGCGAATATTTTGTTCGGGGAACGGGATTATGTGTGAAAGGCGACTTTTTTAAATTAATTTTTTGGAAGCGTTTATTAGTAAGGCTTTAATGGCGTAATATTTACCGATGTATAACAAACACCCCGTATAAAGACAGATTTTCTTCTTCTGTGAAGCGTAAAGGACACATAGATAAACATTAATTAATATTACAGAACTTGTCTAATCCAGGATCAGGAATATGAACCCGACAGGTCAAATCTACTCCGTTCATTAGTTCAGTAAATATTTCCACCTGAACAAAACATCAGCTCGGAATAATAGGCTTATGTATTATTAAATAGCCGCAACTTGGACGGCACCGACATTTTCTATCATTAAATTGCCAAATGCCCCCGGATGATAGATTTAAGCTGTCTTGCATCATGAAAAGTTTAAAAAAACTAAATCTACAGGGTGTCCAAAGTACCGTGGGCCACTATTGCAATATATAATGTTAAATGTGTTTGGTCAAGAGTGAAAACCCATAACTCTTTCGTATTAAACAATTTTTAATCAAATCAATGGTTTTCGAGGTACATATATGGGCCATTCAACCGGAACAACTCTGCAAGTGACGGTTGACGGATTTCTCTCAGACACCTTCACCATCAATGCCGGTGTTCCTCAAGGGTCCATATTGTCTCCCACTCTCTTCTTACTCTATATTAATGACCTTCTAGTAAAAACTAAAAATCCGACATTTAGTTTTGATGACGATATCATCTTTCTCTTTGAATGCACAAACATCGGCTGCCGACGCACATCTTCGCAGACAGCATGAAGTATCACGCCTCAACAAAGACCTGGAAGAAATTTTGGCTTGGGGTGACAGCAACCAAGTTTTCTAAAAAGGTTAACATTACAGAACCGGATATAGTCATGGACGGACACGCAATCCCACTGGCTTCATCTATTAAATTGCTGGGCGTCAATCTGGGAGGAAATATGTCTTGGCATAACCACGTTGTGGCAATCGCCAAGATAGCTTCTCAGAAACTTGGTGTACTCTTCCGGACCACCTCAACAACTTTTGATACTATACAAAGCCCAGATTCGACCATCACTAGAGTACTGCTCTCATGTCTGGAGCTCTGCACCCAAACATACTCTTCGGCTGCTGGATTCCATCGAAAGGAGTGCCATTCGTCTGATCGGAGACAACGAGCTGACGAAGAACCTCGACAGCCTGGAACATCGAAGACAGGTTGGGGATTTGACTCTCTTTTACATATATTTTCACGGAAAGTGCTCGGCTGACCTAAATGACCTGACTTAATTCCGCCCAGAGCGGCGAATAGTAGAAATACACGACGATTCAAAACCAACGAGAATCGCTTTATGCGCACACTCACCAATCCCAGAGTGCCCTAAAGGTTTTTTTTGTATAGTGCTTGTGTTTGATCATAAAAAAAACCTGAACAAATAAAAAATAACAATTTAATTGTTTAAATAGTTTTAATATGTTTGCCCCCCACGTTAAATTAGTTTTTAAAAATCCTGTTCTGTTCTTTATCATCTTATCTGCAAAACTTATTTGACGAGAAAGTGCGAGTTCTATTAGATCGGAAGTTATTAAATATTTTCGATCGCAAGTTACGTAGCGCGTGGGGCGAATTCACCCGCGCGACGGTTCGAAGTTCTACAATCGAGCTGGGTGCAGTATAAATCATTAATATTTTCATCCATTCCGTCGTTGGAAAGCATAGTTCTGCCACATTTCGACATGTAACGCGCTTCGCTCCTCGCGCTCTGTCTGACTTGCAATCGAATATATTTAATAACTACCGATCTAATAGAGGTCCTAAAATGTATTTTGTAGATAAGAGGATATAAAACATAACGGCATTTAAAAAAAAATAATTTAACTTGGGGGGACGATCGTGTTAATACTGTTTAAACAATTAAATTGTTAATATTTTTTTATTTGTTCACAATGACAGTTTTTTAATACACTTCGAGAGCTAACGTAAGACAGTGTTACATGAAAGAAGACCGACATTGATCCGATCAGTACAACTGGAGATATTAAATTCCAATTTTGAGTAGATTTTAGAAAATCCAGCAAATTACCAAAAATTCATGTGTGGATATTTTCGAAAATAAATTTTTTCGTAAGTTGTAAAAATATTCAGACGATTCTAAAATGTCAAAGTTAAAAGGTGAGAGGTTTGTAAAAAAATTACCCATTACAGAAGAAATTTTGAGGAATTTTCAGAATCCCCTTTATAATATATCTAAAACTAAAAAAGGCAACTTTTCTCTAATTGAAACCTCGTAATTATTACCATTTCGGATATAGCAATAGTGGTCTACGGTTTTTTTTGGACACCCTGTATATTAATATTCAGTGGCGCATTTATCTTAGGTTGGCAAATTTATGTGACACCTCAAAAAATACAACAAAACTTAAATAAAGTATAAGGAAGCAAACAGTACTCAAGGCAAATAATTTAATTCCATGGCCGTCGGTTGTCGCCGGTTCAGCCGAAACTTTGCCTATCACGGTCGCCGGTTGCTATGAAAATTCAAACATTTATGTAATATGGAACGGCGCTGTATAAATAAAACACGATTAAAAACAAACCGGAAAATTAGACAATCCGCCATACCGAGATACGTTAAAAAGGGAAAAACTGATACCCCGCCATTTGTCACGTTGTCAAATTTATTTATTAACAAAGCTGACCGCTGTTGCCACATGCTCTAATTGAGAATTATAACCTTTATTACTTCCAAGGGAAAAAGAACACGATGTTGGCGGTGTCCTGCAATTTTTTTTCGAAAGTGGAATTTTTCTGCGGGGACTGATCCTGTTAATATTCATTTGTTTCCGCGTTAACGGCCGTTCCGATGAGATATGTGACAGGCAGATGAAGGGTAAGAAGCACCGCGGTCTGCTAGTTTTTACCGCATTAGGTAATAATTGTACATACAGGATGATTCGCGACAAATTTGGTTTCACTTAGTTAACAATATTGTTCTTTTACCGTCAAAACACGTACAGTGTGTCCCATTTTCGATACTTTTATAGGATATCTCCGTAATGGTTAGTACTATCGAAAATGTAATGTAGGTGTCATGTGCTCTTTTCGGGTCAAACTTAAAATGGCAAAATCAAAATTAGAAAATGTTCGCTTGCTTAAGAGATACGGGGGAGAATCAAAACATAGACAGTATCAAAATTATCCTATATTTTCTTAGTTAAAAGAGATACAGAAAAATGTTTTATATAGAAGTTTATTTATAATGATTGTTGAATAATCTGCCGTTTTCAGAATAAGTATACGGTGTCAGGTAAAAAAGTTGTCGGACCTAACCTCATTTTTTTAAATGGAATGGTATGTTTTAATCTAAAAAGATAGCATTTTAAATTCTCTTTTCAAATATATAACACACCATGGATGATATTGGTTTCCTAGCCGATTTATTTAAACTTTATGACTTTAAACCACAGTAGACCGTGAAACAAAAGCTAATATCATAGAAGCAACTATATTGATAGTCTAGTTGTTATTAACATTTAAAGTCAATTTCGTTTTTACATATTCATTTGTGGAAATGACTTATCAACATTTTGAAAAATTTGATATGATATCAGTTTATATTGAAAGTGGAAAAAACGAAGAAATAGCACAAAATTTATCTATCCGGAAATACGGCAACTCTTTAAGGACATATCCCGAACATTTGCGATGATTCCCCTTACTTTTTACCTTAATCTGAATATATTATTTCGTTTCAAAGTAATAAAAAATGTAAAATAATAAATAATGTTTTTTGAAATACCCTGTATACGAGATATTTATGAAAATAAATCATATTTGACAGAATTTTATTACGAACAAGAAACAGCGGAACATCGCCCAAAAATTCTCCCAATAAAACTGGAAACATAAAACCAACCAATACACGTAAATTAAACTACGATTAGCAAATTAAAAATTCACCTTGTGGAATCTGGATCACGATCCCGAGTTTACATCGGGCGATTCGAAATTGATGGACAATATCTATGCATGATGTCATTCCGGTTAGAAAATGGATCGTAATCAGAGAGATCCATTGGGGAGAAGAGTAATTCTGGTCGTGATTTGATATTTTTTTGTTGTAAAAAGGTAATTATTGTGAATATGAGATGAACGAGTATATAATTTGAAAATAACGGGGACTTAAACCAGATTGTTCTGTGCATGTCAGGGTTCCATTGTTATATAACAATTTATATTACAGTTTCAAAACAGAAAAAAAATCAAATTAAAATATATTTCTACGATATTATAGACCGCAAAATCAGAAAATAAGTTCATATTAACATGCCCCTGAAAATACCTCGTAAGGAAGCTAGAGCCCCTTAAAGGGGTCATCCTGAAAATGCATTTTCCAACTAATCTCCGAAACCTATTAATATAAAGGTTAGAACAAATTCATTTAAAGGCAACTTCCCAATGTTCAGCCTGATGTAGGAGAAGAATTATATAATCAAAATATTCTCTGTTTATCAATATTCTATGTATTTTAATTTTAATTTAATTATATCAATTCAAATATTATTTATTGTTTAAAATATTATAATATTTCTTGACCAACTTGAGAAATGTTATTAGAGAAAAACAAAAATGAAGTTTTAACTTTAACACCCTGTATCTCAGTAAATATCAACTTTCGGATATAGGTAAGTACTATAATTAAATCCTAATATTTTTACGTAAGGAGTCTGTGGTTTTGCCATGCACCATTAATTAGCGGACACCTTGTATAACAATATACTTTAGAACATAAAACAGCTTCCACATAGCTATCTAAATTTTAACACATTTTATCGGACTCTCGTGGTCACTTTTCGGCTTGGTCCGAGAACACGCTATTTTCTCACCATAAGAGCGCCTGGAAAGTACCGATTTCCTGGCCGCCTTTCAAAAAAATATTTATACGTAATATTTATTCAAATACATAATAATAACATGTGGTGGCAGAGAGGCGCATCAATCTTCTCCGGTTGAGGAAACTGCGCCCAGAGGTAATTTTAAATGACTGTTTGATAATACAGAAGAGCCCTCTTGAGAAATTTTCGATAGGAATTGTCCTATGTCGAAATCAGTAGCGTTTTGCAGAAAAACCATCACGTATTTTTAAAATATACAGGGTCATTGATATTAAAAGATCTCGGGAACTAAGAAATATATTGGTTTGAAATATACAGGGTGTCCGCTAATTAATGGTACATGGCTAAACCACAGACTCCTTATGTAAAAATATTGGGATTTAATTATACTTACCTATATCCGAAAGTTGATATTAACTGAGATACAGGGTGTTAAAGTTAAAACTTCATTTGTGTTTTTCTCTAATAACTTGGAGAGAAACTAACGTTTTTTTTACAATACTTGCCAATTATGGTTTTTTAGGATGGGCAATTGATTTCTTTGTGAAATTTTAATGTACAATGTAGGGGGCGCTGTCTGCGGCATTTTTCGCACATTCATACGGTCATAAATTTTTGTGCCTCAGTGTATTTAAGTTTTTAATAAAAATGATAATTTTCTTATATTTATTACGTAAAAAATGTATACTAAGTTCAGGTCGCCCAGAGTTACCGTTTCGGAGATATTTGCATTTAAATTGTTTAGTGCGTTAGCTCAGGCAAGCAAATAATATTTTGTTACTTCTTACCAATTCACTTTTACATGATAATTAATGTTTTAGTAATGATAATTGGGAATAATAAATACAACAATTGGATTGTTCTTTAACTTACTTTAATTAAAATAACTTTGACTCTAGAAACTATTGTGTGGAAAGAAGCCAACAGCAATGAAAACACAAACTTACGATAAACTCAAAAATGAAACATTTTCTGTTCCATAACAACTGTTACTGCATCAATAAATTTTATTTGTTTTCTCATAGGTTACTTTTAGAAAAAAATTTTGTTTGCAAATTAATAATTGTTGGGCAGGGTGCACTAAACAATTTAAACGCAAATATGTCCGAAACGGTAACTCTGGGCCACCTGAACTTAGTATACCTTTTTTACGTAATAAATATGAGGAAAGTATTATTTTCATTAAAAACTTAAATACACAGAGGCACAAAAAAGTTGTGACCTAATAAATGTGTGAAAAATGCCGCAGACAGCGCCTCCTACATTGTACATTAAAATTTCACAAAACAATCAATTTCTCATCCTAAAAAAAAAACAAAATTGCCAAATTTTGTAAAAAACGTTAGTTTCTCTCAAAGTTATTAGAGAAAAACAAAAATGTAGTTTTAAGTTTAACACTCTGTATCTCAGTTAATATCAACTTTCGGATATATGTAAGTAGAATTAAATCCTAATATTTTTACCTAAGGAGTCTGTGGTCTTTCCATGTACCATTAATTAGCGGACACACTGTATAAAAAGACAGAGAGATAGAAGGGAATATAAAAGATATCGATCTTACTAATTGAAGATATTCTGACTAATCTATCACTTTTGGTTATACAGGAAAGTTACGGTAATCATTGTTATTTTAAATCGAATGCCCTGTATATTTTGACATTTTTCGATTCTATGAAAAAATCCAAGTTATACGCACCAATATTTCAAAAAAATAAAGTAATATGATACAAAAGGGAGCATGAATGAATGAAAAATTATATGTTCTAGCATCACAATCTACAAATTTTTTTTTTTCACTTTAGTTTCGCCTGTTTAGTTCACCCGAAACTCCGCATTATTTTTAAATTCTCAATCTAAAAATAATATTAAAAATTATACACATACTACTGCTACGACATACCTGTTTGAATCGACGCTACTGACCTATCTTAACGTGTGTATCGAAGCTAAACATGTCTTCGTAACGCACCGGTTGTTACATCAGAACCAAAGTAAAATTGCCACCGAAAAGCAACCGAAATTGCTTCCTTGGCATTTGAAATTCTTGATTAATCAAAGAATCAAAATGTATAAATTTGTTTTTAAAATAATTCATTTTATGGACAATAAAAGATTTAACCTACAATAGGTATTGATTATGGAGTAGCGACATCTAGTGGAAATCTACTCCAATGCAAAAAGCAATTCGTGAGGAAAGTAAAAATTGAAATTTAAATAGTACAGGGTGTACCATTTTCGACACTTTTATAGGATATCTGCGTAATTCTTAGTGCTATCAGAAAAGCAATGTAGGTGCCATGTGCTTTTTTGGGGTCAAACTTAAAATGGTAAAATTAAAATTTGAAAATTTTGACTCGCTTAAGAGATACAGAAGTTTCTTTATAAGTATACGAGATCAGGTAAAAAAGTTGTCGGACCTAACCTAATTTTTTTAAATGGAACACCCTGTATGTTTTATTCTAAAAAGATAGCATTTTAAATTCTGTTTTCAAATATATAACACACCATGGATGATATTGGTTTCCTAGGCGATTTATTTAAACTTTGAAACGAAATAAAAGATTCAGATTAAGGTAAAAAATAAAGGGAATCATCGCAAATGTTCGGAATATGTCTTTAAATGGTTACCGTCTTTCCGGATAGCGAACAAAATATACATTTTGCGCCATTTCTTCGTTTCTTCCATTTTCAATATAAACTGATATCATATCAAAATTTTCAAAATGTTGATAGGACATTTTCGCAAATGAATATGTAAAAATGAAATTGACGTTAAATGTTAATAGCCAACATAGTTGTTTCTAGGATATTAGCTTTTGTTTCATGGTCTACTGTGGTTTAAAGTAATAAAGTTTAATAAATCGCTTGATGTGTTATATATTTGAGAGAAGAGTTTAACATAGCATCTTTTTAGATTAAAATATATAGGATGTTTCATTCAAAAAATGAGGTTAGGTCCGATAACTTTTTTATCTGAACCCGTATACTTATTCTGAAAATGGCAGATTATTCAACAATCAATATAAAGAAACTTCTGTATAAAACATTCTTCTGTATCTCTTTTAACTAAGAGAATATAGGGTAATTTTGAAATTTGTCAATTTTTTTATTTTCCCCCGTATCTCTTAAGCGAGCGAAAATTCTCGAATTTTGATTTTACCATTTTAAGTTTGACCCCAAGAAGAGTACATGACACCTACATTACTTTTTTGATAGCACTAACAGTTACGGAGATACCCTATAAAAGTGTCGAAAATGGGACACCCTGTACAGTTATTTATATTGGTTTTCAAAAAGAACCTAAAAATGCGATATTTTTATCAATTTACTTCTACTACTTGTACAGGGTACACGACTTTTGCGCTTCATCATTTTAGTCTGTAATTTTATAAAATTCCGAAAGAGATCACACCAGAGAGCCCACCAGGGGTCCATTAACTTGAAATAAACAATGTGAGGCCTATTATTACGAAAATAAACACAACAAAATTCGATAACTAGAATCTTCAGTTCTAACAAACAATCGACGAACTTGACTCAAGCGACTACATTTTTATCCAGTTTATAGCAGACTTGGCACAGCCTCACCATGTTGAGTTAAGAATTACCATTTGAAACCAACAAAGAATTTTATTTAACAATAACGAGAATTATGACAGTTGTCAATCCGGTAGTCGTCAAACAGTTAGTTGACGAAAAAAATTCCGAAAAAATATTTATAGAAAAAGTATTCGATGAAAGTTTGTGGTTACCAACCGTAAACCAATATATATTTACATATCCCTATTTACCCGTCTAACCCTTTCCTAAATTCCTCACCTTTGAGCAATCAAGTAGACCTAAGCCCGTGTTACACCCGAAACCCTTGTACTATTTACCAACTTACCGAAATCAGGGCGGCTACGAGCCGATGTTCAATTGTTTGTCGGTCTAGGTGTGATGCTCGATTGTTTATACTCGGATGTTGAGGCCGGATGTGTTGATTCATGCATCGCTTTATCTGTTTTCGGAAGTGTTGTGGTCATAGATCAGTTCAAAATTAGTTTTAAAAAAAAATTGGGCTTGTCAAAAGTAAGTGATTATTTTAAAGTCGAGACAAGACTATATATTTTTTAACATTGATCATACTGTATCTTTAGTTGAAAAAAATAATCACTTATTATATTTAGACCGGCAAATCCTGAGATGAAAATTGAACAAAAACAACCATAAATGGCGCTTTGAATTAATAAGCGAGATAAACCACCTGATGTCAAACCCGAAAAGCCACGTGACAGGCACTGGCGAGAGATGTACACAACTAAGTGTGGTAGGTCAAGTCACCAAAGACGTCACTAAATGTTGGCCACTGTTGTTATATTTACGCGTCGACACTTTAGAAAAAAATATTATAATTTCACCACTTTCTCATTCCGTCATATCTTCACACTTTCACAATTTGAAATGACGTCAAAAAATGTATGTTTTGCAATACAACCAGTATTTCTAACATATTGAAGCAGCTGCGTCGCGTTTGAGCTTGAGCAACGATTTCCAACGTTGAAGCCCGCGTTGTTAACTGAAAACAGATCCGTATAGCAGAGCAAGTGGAGCTTTTTACCTACGTATTTAGGCTTCCTCTGGGACACCCAAGGAGTTACCCATTTAAATATAATAAGCCATTCCCATTGCACCCTGTACAGGGTGTCCGTTAATTAATGGGAGATGGAGAAACCACAGACTACTTACGTAAAAATATTAGGATTTAATTATACTTACCTATATCCGAAAGTTGATATTAACTGAGATACAGGGTGTTTGTTTTTCTTTAATAACTTTGACAGAAACCAACGGTTTTTTACAAAATTTGGCATTTATGGTTTTTTAGGATGAGGAACTAATTTTTTGTTGAAATTTTAATGTACAATGTAGGGGGCGCTGCCTGCGGCATTTTTTGTGCATTTATTAGGTCATAACTTTTTTGTGCCTCCGTGTATTTAAGTTTTTAATGAAAATAATACTTTTCTCATATTTATTACGCGAAAAGGTATACTAAGTTAAGGTCGCCCAGAGTTACCGTTTGAAGATATTTGCATTTAAATTGTTTAGTGCACCCTGCCCAGTTACTAATAATTTGCAAACAAATTTTTTTTCTTAAAGTAACCTATGAGAAAACAAATAAAATTTAGAGATGCAGTTGCTATGGAACAGAGAATGTTTCATTTTTGAGTGTATCGTAAGTTTGTGTTTTCATTGCTGTTGGTTTCTTGCGACACGATATTTTCTAGGGTCAAAGTTATTTTAATTAAAGTCAGTTAAAGAACAATTCAATTGTTGTATTTATTATTCCCAATTACCATTACTAGAACATTAGTTATCTTGTAAAAGTTAATTGGTAAGAAGTAACAAAATATTGTTTGTTTGCTTGAGCTAACGCACCAAACAATTTAAATGCAAATATCTTCGAAACGGTAACTCTGGGCGACCTGAAGTAGGTATACCTTTTTTACGTAATAAATATGAGCAAAGTATTATTTTCACTAAAAACTTAAATACGCTAAGTCACAAAAAAGTTATGACCTACATTGTACATTAAAATTTCACCAAAAAATCAGTTTCTCACCCTAAAAAGCCATAATTGCCAAATTTTGTGAAAAACCGTTGGTTCCTCTCAAAGTTATTAGAGAAAAACAAAAATGAAGTTTTAACTTTAACACCCTGTATCTCAGTTAGTATCAACTTTCGGATATAGGTAAGTATAATTAAATCCTAATATTTTTACGTAAGGAGTCTGTGGTGTTTCCATGTCCCATTAATTAGTTGACACCCGGATATAGGCTGGGAAGATGGTGTGCAATAAAGATACACTGTGCGAGTGCTGTAAAATGAAAAGAACACTAAATAGACGCCTATGTCTGTTGTGTATTTTTGATGAAGTGTTTTCTAAAAAAGATAATTGTTTAGCCAGTGGCCGGCAAGGCATAGTCCAAAAGTCACAAATAATTAACGGCCGTTCTCCGGAAATGAAAACTCCGGCTGAAACGGTCTAAAGCACTCTCTTGCGTGTGCACCATAAAAATCGCATAATATATTAATTTGAGCTGTTGTACTGACGAAAATTACGAAAATTCGCCATAATCGTAATAATTCACAATTAACAATGCCTGCCCGGCCCCGGAGGCGCGCGGTTTTTACGAAATTTGGAAGAAAAACTTTAGCGCGCAGCGATCACTTTTCCGCTAAGGAGTTTCTTATAGTATTTGACTTTTACCTGGAAGATTCTGATATATTCTCGTCAATTTTTTTACCAAAAAAATCTTGTACAGGGTATCCCATGTTTGACATGTCTATAGGGTATCTCCGTAATTGTTAGTGCTATCAGGAAAGTAATGTAGGTGTCATGTGCTCTTTTTGGGTCAAACTTAAAATGGAAAATCAAAAAATTGACAATTTCAAAATTATTCTATATTTTCTTAGTTAAAAGAGATACAGAAAAATGTTTTATACAGAAATTTCTTTATAAGTATACGAGGTCAGGTAAAAAAGTTATCGGACCTAACCTCAGTTTTTTAAACGAAACACCGTGTATATTCTAATCTAAAAAGATACTATTTTAAATTCTCCTTTCAAATATATAACACACCATGGATGATATTGGTATCCTAGGCGATTTATTTAAACCTTATTACTTTGAAACGAAATAAAATATTCAGATTAAGGTCAAAAATAACAGGAATCATGGCAAATGTTCGGAATATGTCCGTGGGAGACTATTTATTTGTAATTTCTGAACGCTGACCTTGAACTATTGGTAACTCCCTTTTCTGATTTTCTGATACATTTTCCTTGATTTCTCAAATTCTTCATAGTTCTATTATTTTTATTGCTAAAGTTATGAGAATGACTCTTTGATTCGTTTAGAAAATCGTGAGTCAATCGCTCTCTGCAAGTGGCGATTGATGGATTTCTCTCAGACACCTTCACCATCAATGTCGGTATTCCTCAAGGGTCCATATTGTCTCCCACTCTCTTCTTACTCTACATAAACGACCTTCTAGTGAAAACAAAAACCCAACATTTAGTTTTGCTGATGATAGCACACTTATCTCATCTTTCTCTTTGAATGCACAAACATCGGCTGCCGACGCACAATTTCGCAGACAGCATGAAGTATCACTCCTCAACAAAGACCTGGAAGAAATTTTGGCTTGGGGTGACAGTAACCAAGTCGAATTTAACGTTAAAAAAACCCAGGCAGCAGTTTCCTCTAAAAAGGGTAACATTACAGAACCGGATATAGTCATGGATGGACACGCAATCCCACTGGCTTCATCTATTAATTTGATTGGCGAAAATATGTCTTGGCATAACCACGTTGTGGCAATCGCCAAGATAGCATCTCAGAACCTTGGTGTACTCTTCCGAACGAGACAGTTGTACACACTTCAACAACTTTTGACACTATACAAAGCCCAGATTCGACAATCACTAGAGTACTGCTCTCATGTTTGAAGCTCTGCACCCAAACATACTCTTCGGCTACTGGATTCCATCGAAAGGAGGGCTGTTCATCTGATTGGAGACCACGAGCTGACGAGGAACCTCGACAGCCTAGAACATCGAAGACAGGTTGGGGATTTGATTTTTACACATATTTTCATGGAAAGTGCTCGGCTGACCTTGCCCTCTTAATTCCGCCCAGAGCGCCGAATATCAGAAATACACGACGAACCACTGCCGCTCATCCATATGTGGTTAAGCTTAGTACTCCTCGAACTTCATTATTTAAGAATTCTTTCATCTGGAGGACTTCATCCTTGTGGAACGACGTTCCCAAGGTCGTTTTTACCAACGAATATAACCTCCAACGATTCAAAACCAACGTGAATCGCCATTTGCGCACACGCACCACTCCCAGAGTGCCCTAAAGGATTTTTCCCATAGTGCTTGTGTTTGATCATAAAAAAAAAAGTAGAGAAATTATTTTGATTTGGTTGTTCACTTTCCCATGAGTATCCAATTCATTACGCACGATTAGGAAATGCTAGCGGATAATTTTGAATATAGTACCAAAGAGGCTACTATGTAGTCGTAGAAGAAGCTTCTTTAACAATAACATGGCTCAAAACGATTACACTTGATAAAATCGACATAGGCGCGCAATTTTCCCATTCCGGTTTTAACATTATAAATTAATAAATTAATTCTGAATCCGGCGCTGTGTCTTTGCGAGAGTAGTCGCATAATTTTCTCTCATTTAAAAGTTAGTTTTGATAAAAATAAATTTTGTTTTCCGGAGGAATTGTCGCGACAAAATGAGGAGTTATTGGTGTTTTTGCGCGGCGGAACGACTGCAGTTCCTTTAATTACGACTGATCTACGGGGTAGTTTAATTATTTCTCCCGCCATCGCTGCGAGAAGTGTATTTATATCGTCAATAAGCAGACAAGGCCAGAAGGGCTTTACTCACAATCAAACTAGCACAGTTTTACTAACCAGACAAGTTCGTATATGACTGAATTATTTCTGTCCTTAATATCACATTCAAAAGACGTCTGGTTGGTTAATTATATTAGGTTCGTTCTCAGAGCAGCCAGTCAGCACGCTGACAACGCATGCGCATTTCTTTAAAAACGCTCGCATAAAACTGCTGATAATGAATTTATGACACACGGTAACAGTTAAGGATTAAAAGAAAATAATTCAGGAATATTATTTTTTTTACAAGTTCCCCGAAAGTGCCTCTTTTCAAGCATGTTCACTTCACCGAAAGTGGCGTTTTCCAAGAGAGCGCGCGGGAAAGTATCGAAGCGGGCGGGAAAGATTTTTCCCGCCCGCTTCGAGTCACCATGTGCTCATAAATAAATAAAACCAGAATTGTCGGTGCGGAATTTGAACCCGCGACCCTCAGATCGCCAGGCGGACACTCTACCCACCGAGCCATACTACAAGTGATAATAAATAGCGGATTATATTATATAAATTAAATTGGCAGTTAATTTTTCAAAGATGTTTTAGAAAAATGTCTGAAGAATTTCTTTATTTATATGGCCTCAAAGACTCGGGCACAAAAATAAATAAAACAAGAGATGGCGAGTGCGGGATTTGAACCCGCGACTCTCAGAGCACGAGGCGTACGCTATACCACTAGGCCACCGAGCCTATTTGTCAAAAATAATAAATAGATATTTACATTCTCCATGCGCGAGTGTTATCATGTCATGTAGACAGGAAAACTGTCTGAAGAATTTCTTTAATTATTTGGCATCAAAGCTTCGGAGCACTTGTAAAAAAAATACGGTACATATCTCGGGCCGTCGGAGGCTTTTCCGGACTCGTGTGTAAAAGCCTCTTTTCGGTCCTTGATACGTAATGTACTATTATTTAAGTTATTTAATCGTCGCCTTAGTTTAGATTCAAAAAACATATAATCAATAAAGCCACAAAATGTAGGCATAAAAATCACCCTAAGCATACATGTATAGTAGCTCCCCTTTCCAAATAAGTTTTGATGTATATTCTCTCATCTGTCATTTTTCATCCAAATGGAGATATACAATACATTCAACGTGAATTCCGACATATATACAGGGCATTTGGAAACATCCATCCCATCCATAATATCACGTCAATTCTATTGTGATTTTATTCTGAAGGTAGACGTTTATAAATAGTATATTATGTACCGAGGTGGAAAGTATTTCATTCCTGTCGAGAGAGTCGGTAGTTAACTAAATCTCGAGACAGTAATGAAACTTTTCACCAAGGTTTGTATACTATTTTATTTACAACCACATCTAACATCCACTTCTTATTATTTCGAATTAAAATTATTAATAAAAGATAAATGTCATTTAGACTTTTCCATTGAAAAATTAGACAGCAATTTCAAATAACCGCAGGTGGTAAAATAACGTAGGTAATAATACACATCAAGATGGCAAATATCATTTTTTGAATATGGTTTCCATGTCACTAAACAATATATTATTTTAACAATAGAAAAATGCGAGATGAGGAATTTGATTTTGCTGCTACTCCACCAGAAATTCGAGAAGCAGCAAAAATAGTAGAAGAAGATCTTCTTCTAACTAAAAGCCGCCCGAGAGATGACAAGGCATATAACTCTTTCAAAGAACGGTGTACGGGAAACAAAGTTCAAAATCCTGGTTCTGAGTCGGCGCTACTAGCTTATTCCAGTGAAAATGCCAAGACAAAGAAGATATCAACGATTTGGTCACAATATTCAATGCTGAGGACCACTCTATTAATTCGGGAAAAAGACATATCTAAACACGCAAAGCAATTAGCATTTTTAAAAAAGTGTGTTCATATATTATTTTGAGATATCGATTTTTTAAAAAATTACATAAAAATAATTTACTTTCCAACCGGGTGGCAAGTAAAAGTAAAGAAACGTCAACTTTCCACCTTTCAAAGATAGATGAAATGTTATTATTACATGCATGGTTGTAAATAAACAATATTTTTAGCCTTCCTAGTTTAAACCCCTGGGAGAGGTAGATATTATCCTTAAAACCTTAAAAGGGAAGGGGTCGAGTTACACATTAGTCTACAGGTTATTTGATTCTGGAATGGACATAATCAAAATTTTCATACCTGCCCTGCGATTTAAGGTTTTTAGGTTATTATTTGAAAAAAACATCATTGTGTTGACCCCTGTTTTAGTAAAATGATTATTAGGAGTTCGTAAGTAGTTGCTCCGGGTGACATCCTTTCCAATTCATCTACTCAAAAAATAATAAATTTGGTGTTATTGGAAAGAGATTTAAACGACAATTAAAATGATGTTGGCCCCCCTTCCCAATTAAGGTCCCAGGGGGTTAAACCACGAGGGTGTATTGACGATTTTTAATATTATTTACTGGAACTTCCCCCCTTATAATAAGGGGGTTCTCAAATTGACACCATGTACATTGAATACAGGGTGTTATGGAAATGACGTATTATATTTAAATCGGCAATTCCTGAGATGAAAACAAATTGAAGAAAAATATCCAGCGCTCTAATTTAATATGCCCTGTACATGACCTTATGTCAAACCAAAAATGACCACGTGCTGCCCCTGTCAGGAAGGTAAACAAAGCAGCATATGTCAACAGTGTTGTCATATCTTTAGGGTAAACACTCTTTACAAAGTCAATAACCGTTTGACAGCTTGCAAGTTGTTTATTTTTCAGGGTACATTATTATAAACTTTTACGTTCAGTTCACTTCGCTAGGAAACAATCTCTGATTTATAAACTTGAACTGACTCGAACGAACCGCCACGGAGTTTTTAAATGGTCAGATATGTTCTCATTTGTTCAATTCGAACGACACCCGTCAGATCTGGACAACTTAAAAGTTTATAAATGCCACTTACCCTTTAGAAAAAAAAATGCAATTTTATTTAGCTTTTCGAACAACACCAACTGAATTTATAAAAAACACCAAGTACCTAGGTAACTTGAACAAAAACAAACCGGCACAATAAAATCACATAACACATCTAAGTACCATTCAATCTGAATTAGTATTTTAAAGTGCTACTGTGTAGACAAAAATACACCCTTATTGTCTGAGCGGTCTGGGAAATAATTATTTAACATCTAAAAATTTTAAAAATAAATAACACGTTGGATCTCTCGATCGATATCGGCCTGCTTCTTTAAACAGCTGATTGTGGGCATGGGGTTAATATTTAAAAATACAACGTTGCCACTTTCGATGTTTTATAAGCGACTATCAGAAATTGCCGAATTTCCTTCTATAATATTACTTTCTTGTATAATTATAGTTTCGGAAGTGGCAACCGCGCTGGCTCTAGAGAAATAACACGTTTCTCTTTTCTTTAAATAGCTGATTGTGGACATCGGGTAATATTTAAAAATACAGCGTTGTCACTTTCGATGTTTTATAAGCGACTATCATAAATTGCCGAATTTCCTTATTATATTACATTCCTGTATAATTATAGTCTCGGAAATGACAACCGCGCTCTAGACAGCGGAGATTTCTCGGAACGGTTTGATGTCCGAAGTCAGACTAGCCCATTATTTCAGAGGGTAGTTCCTGTCAATTGTTAACATAATTGTTTCATTTTATCTTTAGTAAAGGGTTAATGGCCCATAGAAATTAGCGTTTTTATTATTTCTATTGCGAAATGATTAAGTGCTCTTGTTCTATGTGTGTTATTGTAAAGTGTAATTATGCGTTAGTGTTGGGGTTTAGTGATAAGCTTATTATGCACTCCCACACTATCATCAGGACACGTGATGAGCATAAAGTTTTTCCTATAGAAAAAAGAACTGAAAGTGTCTGTGCCCTGGATTCCTTAATCGCGTCCTGGATTTACTTTCTAAGTAAGCTAAATATTTATTTTTATAAGAAACTAAAGTTTTACACTTTTAAACATTTTGGCTACATTCTGCTTGAACATCTGTTGATTACCCAGCTGGGCAATGTAATATGTTCATATATGAATGTGCCGAGGAGTTGTGTGTGGGTTTAGGGGTGAATTACCCCACTTTTTAAAAGTTCGATTTAAAAAAAAAATATGTAGCGCTTCTCTAGGACACCCCAGGAGTCACCCATTTAAATATAATACGTCATTTCCATAACACCCTGTATACTGTATAAAATATCTAAACTCATTTAGAGACGACATTTAAGAAGTCGGATCATCCGCCCCCTTTAGATCTGACATTTCAGTAAAATCTTTGATTTCCCACTTCTGATGTCAGCAACGGAGGTCGAATTAGAACGAGCCATGCATAAACTATAAAATGATTCCGTAAACGTACAAAACACCGAAATATACGGAATTAATTCGCAGTAGGCCGTGACATCCGCATACGTCAAGATGATCGCAAGCGGAAACGGGCCCGATCTGGCGCGAACAGAGCCACGGCCGAATGAAGTTGCACCACCGCTCCGGCTTTAACTGCCTCTGTCACCGATCTTTCGCTACATTTACCGTGCACACGGATTTAGGAATCACAGAAATATAACCGCCACAAATTGGAATGTTTTTGCCATTTCGTTACTGAATGTTAACGGTTTTCCTTAAATTTTAATTAGGAGGCTCCGCTGAACAGTTCAAGGCTTGATAAGCATTATTCCATTTTCCTAAATTATTGTTGGGGCATTCTATCTATTATTTAAGCAACTTAGGTACATAAAAATGACATACAATATCGAATAATTGAAAATAATGTTTGACGGGAAATCTCCCATCTCTCTAGCAAAATAAAAAGTGGCGTCCTGCAAGGATAGGTTCCCGGGCATCCGTTATTCAACATCTACATCGCCAGACCATCCGCCTCAAATACTGTCACACGTCTCGATCTTTGCAGGCGATTTATGGGCAAATATTACGATAGAAAAATGTGCTTACTAGTTACAGAACTATTTTATTTTATTTTTTTTTATGATCAAATACAAGCACTATAGGAAAAATCTTTTAGGGAACTCTGGGAGTGGTGCGTGTGCGCATAAAGCGATTCACGTTGGTTTTGAATCGTTGGAGGTTATATTCGTTGGGAAATACGACCTCGGGAAGGTCGTTCCATAAGGAAGAAGTCCTCCAGATGAAAGAATTCTTAAATAATGAAGTTCGAGGAGTACTAAGCTTAACCATACATGGATGGGCGGTAGTGGTTCGTCGTGTATTTCTGCTATTCGCCGCTCTGGGCGGAATTAAGAAGGCAAGATCAGCCGAGCACTTTCCATGAAAATATCTGTAAAAGAGGGTCAAATCCCCAACCTGTCTTCGATGTTCTAGGCTGTCGAGGTTCTTCGTCAGCTCGTGGTCTCCAATCAGACGAATGGCCTTCATTTCGATGGAATCCAGCAGCCGAAGTGTATGTTTGGGTGCAGAACTCCAGACATGAGAGCAGTACTCTAGTGATGGTCGAATCTGGGCTTTGTATAGAAGCTTCTGAGAAGCTATCTTGGCGATTGCCACAACGTGGTTATGCCAAGACATATTTCCTCCCAGATTGACGCCAAGCAAATTAATAGATGAAGCCAGTGCGATTGCGTATCCGTCCATGACTATATCCGGCTCTGTAATGTTAACCTTTTTAGAGAAAACTGCTGCCTGGGTTTTTTTAGAGATAAATTCAACTTGGTTACTGTCACCCCAAGCCAAAATTTGTTCCAGGTCTTTGTTAAGACGTGTCATGCTGTCTGCGACGATGTGCGTCGGCAGCCGATGTTTGTGCATTCAAAGAGAAAGATGAGATAAGTGTGCTATCGTCAGCGAAACTAAATATCGGAATTTCCGTTTTCACTAGAAGGTCGTTAATGTAAAGTAAGAAGAGAGTGGGAGATAATATGGGCTCTTGAGGAACATCGACATTGATGGTGAAGATGTCTGAGAGAAATCCGTCAATCGCCACTTGCAGAGAGGGGTCCTTAAGAAATCTAGACAACCATGCACAGAATCGACTGGGCATACCATAGGATCGCAGTTTACTCACAAGTCCCTGATGCCAAACACGATCAAAAGCTTTAGAAATATCCAGTGCAACAGCCCGAGACTTCTCATGATGTTTGATTGCGTTGTTCCAAAGATGGGTGACATAGGCTAGAAGATCTCCAGTTGATCTGGACTTCCGAAAACCATATTGATGATCGCTGATAATGTTGAAGCATTCCAGGTACTTTAGAAGATGTTGGTTAATAGCTTGCTCCATTACTTTTAATATAACTGAAAGCAATGCGACTGGTCGATAGTTGCTAGGCAGGGTTCTCTCCATCTCAACAGAGAGGCTGTGTTACGAACAAACCCGAATAAACCCGAACACATCTTGAAATACGCCCGAAAACGTAGCCCTCTGGTCTCTACTATACAATGCAAAGTTGTATTTACGGTAAATGAAATAAAGTATACTAAAAAAAATAGTAACTATATAATTGTTAAAACCCCGCCATGTTGTTTTGGGCGTGAAAATTTGGGGTTTTTAAACTTACGGAACTCTGTTAACGGTTGTGAGTACGCTCTCGGTGAAAATTTATACGGCTTGAACCTCAAAATAACTTTTATACAGGGATTAATGTTGATTGGTTATGTAAATTATAATATACACCAGTTTAAACTGTTTGGCCGCCTATCCTGGCGGATTTATGCATATTAATAATAAATTTTCTAATATTTCGCTGTGTAAATTGTAAATTAAAAGAAACCTGTGACTAGAATCCCTGTAAAAGTAGTGACATAAAATTTTTTCGATTATCAACCGGATGTCTGTTCCATTTTCCATTTTTCCATTAGGAAACGAAACGGGCGTAAATTTTCAATTAAAGCGCGGCGAGAGCGGTGGCCATTAGCGCCGATCTAATTAAGAATTCTAATTTCCTTATTGCAAAAATTATTAAATAGATATCAAAAAAATGTCCGCATTTTTACCGCGAGACGACGACTCTCTTATCTCGAGCTCGTAAATATTTGGAAAAGTCCGGTAATTAAGAGAGACGTTGTGTATTTGTGGATTTTTA
Source organism: Barypeithes pellucidus (assembly GCA_963991005.1). Taxonomy (NCBI): domain Eukaryota; kingdom Metazoa; phylum Arthropoda; class Insecta; order Coleoptera; family Curculionidae; genus Barypeithes; species Barypeithes pellucidus. Next base: position 53,469,135 of record OZ022563.1, on the reverse strand, counting down.
TGTTTAATTATGGGTTCTTCGAGGGTAGAGTTTGTAGAGCAAGTTTAAATTATTACTGTCATAATTTTAAAATTCTTAATTTTTTTCTATAATTATACAGGGTGATCCTTAATGACGTGCTAATGATTCCTTAGGTAATTTTATAAAGAAAAGTTCATATGAGCATATGTCCGCAGCGGCTTCAATTTTTTGCTACAGGGCGTTGAATTTTTATTTTTTAATATCTCCGAAAGTACAGTTCTGTTCATTAAAAACCCGTACATCTAATTTGTCCCGGTGTAAGTCGTTCGTTTTTATTTTTGGCATACACTTTTAAAATTGCATGGTGGCAATTATTGTTAGACATCTAAGAGTCAAACATCACATCAGCACAATCCAAGAAATTAAGAAGCGCTGGCAACAAGAAGGGTCATTCGACCGACGAGAGGGTTCTGGAGGTCCTAGAATTTCCAGTCTTGAAGAAGATGCTTTGTTTCTAGGCCACTTAAGAGATAATCCCTTTCAAATGGCGAGGCAAGCTATGAATGCCACAGGATTTCCTGGCTCTCGACCTACGGCCAGTAGAAGAGTCAATAAATCAGAATTAAGAAACCGCGTGACCACGAAAAAAATTAAACTAACAGAAGAACGAAAGCAATCGCGGTTACTGTTTGCATTAAATTATATATATCGCGAACCTCAATTTTGGAATAGGGTAATATTCACGGATGAAAAGACTTTCCAATCTACATACAATTGATCAATTCGAGTGTATCGACCAGACCGAACAAGATTTGAAGAGCGTTATACCAGTGATCTTGCTTTTAGACCAGGGCGCTTTTCTGTCAATGTATGGGGTTGGATAAGTTACTATGGGCTTGGGAGGCTGGAAATTGGAGGGAAGGTTCAATGCTGAAAATTATCGTCAAGTTCTAGAACATATTATGCTTCCATCTGTTCGCTCCATTTATCCAAATAATTCTTTTATTTATCAGCAGGATAATTGCCCAGTGCATACTGCAAATGTTGTGAAGGACTGGTTTCACAACAATAATGTAGAAGTGTTACCTTGGCCTTCTATCAGTCCGGATATTAATCCGATAGAAAATGTATGGGCTATAATCGTAAAGAAAATCTATCATCGGAATTTTTTTCCTCATAATTCTAATGAATTGTGGGAAATTATACATCAATGCTGGGAAGAACTTGACCAAAATATTGCAAGAAATTTAATAAACTCTGTGCCTAATAGATTGGCACATTTGATCGAAAAAGAAGGTTCAATGACCAAATATTAATTTTTTAAATCTTTTATAATTCTTGTTTAATATAATTTTAGTTTCTGTTACGTTTTTCTTTTAGTTACTTCATATTATAATCCAAATTTGCATTTTTGGCATAATCTAACCTTTAACATAAATGATAACCTAACAATAATAATCAGTCACAAAAGCCTGTTCTAAATAGCTTAAATAATAGAGAAACTAATTATAAGACTTGTACGGGGTTTTAATGAACAGAACTGTACTTTAGATATTATTTTCAATTTTGGTATGTCTTAATAGGGTATAGAACCACAAATCTTAGTTAGAAAAGTTATTCAATTGTTCCACCAGTGGCGTCCCTGCGAACATGTCCTCTGATATTTTTTACAAAAAAGATGATACGCCACTGACATTTTTCCATGTGGATATTTTTTCTGATTAGCCTGGTCAATTCAACATGAAAACGGTCTCTGGAGTTTTTCTCGTCAGACGCAGCATCGTTCTTAATTAAAACCACTAAATTCATATTGAAACTCATTATTATTAACATTGATAAAATAATTAATAATAAATTTTCTTTCATAGAAACTGTTGGAAATGGCCACCTTTACTTAAAAGGCACGCTTCCGCCCGTCTTCGCATCGAATTGCCCACTCCAACAATTTTTATAAAACAAAATTTATCATTAATTATTTTATCAATGTTAATAATAATGAGTTTCAATATGAATTTAGTCGTTTTAATCAAGAACGGTGCGTCCGACGAGAAAAACTCAAGAGACCGTTTTCATGTTGAATTGACCAGGCTAATCCGAAAAAATATCCACATAGAAAAATGTCAGTGGCGCACCATCTTTCTTGGAAAAAATATCAGATGACATGTTTGCAGGGACGCCACTGGTGGGACAATTGAATAACTTTTCGAACTGAAATTTGTGGTTCTATATCCTATTAACACATACAAAAATTGAAAATAATATCTATAGTACTTTCGGAGATATTAAAAAATAACCATTTAAAAAATAAAAATTCAACACCCTTTAGCAAAAACCTTAAGCCGTTGCGGACATATGTTCATATGAACTTTTCTTTATAAAATGACGTAAGGAATCACACCCTGAAATATTAGCACGTCATTAAGGAACACCCTGTATATGGTAAAATTATCATTATCATTCATTTTTAAGTAATTAAATAAATGTTATTCGCTCATAGTTAGTGCCCCTGCGTACTGATCCATTACTCACGAGCTGTGGTCAAAGCATTTTGATTACTTTTGGTTCTCTAGTAGTTCTAATATACAGGGTGTTTCTTAATAACATGATAATATTTAAGGGGGTTATTCTTGGGTCCATGTTCAGAAAAAGAACTGCATATGAAACATATGTCCTAAACGTCTTATAACTTTTGCGATACAGAGTGTTAAAGACATTCATTTTTTTTAATACTTTTTAAGGTTAACAACTTAAATACGTGACAACTAGACTAGGTAGACAACTGTCAAAACTGTTTATGTTTACAAAACAAAATCTGCTTCTTACCTACTAGATCCTTTTTAATCTTTGCTAATACCTAATTTCACAAGAGAAGTAATTAAATGGTTTGTCGTTATTAAAATTGGTTCGTAGCAAAAAATAGCCATTAAATCATTTGATCAGCATAAAAAGATTTTGCTTGTAATAAATAAAAATCGGGCTGCAACACTTGTTCTGCAAAAAATCCTACAAACTGTCAACAATTTAACCGATATCAGTCCGCTTGTAATATTATGTGTTCGCTTAATTAACAGTCCAGCTGAGCGAAATGATTACTTGGTCAGCAATATTTTACCATTGGTCAGTAGAAAAAACATGTCTAGAAGCAGTTTACTTCAGAGGTTTGCATATTAAAAGAATGGTTATCAATATAAATCATTCGATTGCGTTTGTTTTGAATAATCGGCAAAGTTCGTTATTGTAGGCGGAGCGAAAGCAGTCGCGTGATACGAGTAGCTAGTTGTGTACGTGTGTTTTCATTCGGTGTAGCAGTCAATGCCCAAAAGGTAGCGGGAGCGGGTTTTCACTTGTTTTCCCAGGGCACTGTCAATTTATGTAACTTTCTTGTGTTTTCTTTTGCCGAATGCAGAAGGAAATCGGCTACAAAAGGTATAGCGGGGGTGGGTTTTCACTTGTTTTCCCAGGGCACTGTCACTATTTCACGTTTTATTCCTTTTTTTTTTGATGACCAAGATTAAATATTTTGCTTACCCGCTGATTGCTTACCAATATCTGATTAAAAGTGGATCGCTCATAGCAGCTTATATATTTAATTTGCGTACCAAAATAATTTAGAGCACTCTAGTATGACATTAATTACTGACCGATTCAGAAATGTTTGCTGTCCATATGTTGCTGACCAACTAGCCATTTTGGCTGACCGATTACATTTTTCTGTTCGCAAAAATATGATAGTTTGCTAACCAGTTAAACACAACAGAGCGCAAATATGAATTTCATTTTTTTATACGAAAACTGTACGTCAATTGACAAGAAATCAAGAAATGATATTTGCTCAGCAAGGAATGAGTATTTCAAAAATAATTTTTATTTAGAAAAGAATAATTGGCGTACCATTTTTTCGTCAAAGCTACCTAGGTCAATGCCCGCACAAACTCCACTGGTAGGAATAAAAAAACTACGTCATAAAATGCGTCTTGATGACTAGAAAGGGTGTACCAAATTTCACAAAAATATCTAGAGCAGTGTCACAGATATTAATAAAAAAGCAGATTTTTTGAAAATCTCAAAAGTTAAGCCATTTAGGACATATATTCATATGAAGTTTTTTTTCTTAAAATGGACCCAAGAATCCTCTCCTTTAAAAGTTTCTTGTTAATAAGAAACACCCTGTATATTCCAAGAACAAAAAATTCAAATTGTGCCTAAATTTATTAAAATGTAGTAATTTAACATATTATACATATCGGAAATTATTGGTTTGCTCGGGTTTGTTCGAGTTTTTTCGGGTTTGTTCGTTGGTTATTATATTTTTCTATTATTTTCTGGTGGACTAAACATGACATAACAACAAACAATGCACAGAGACATATCATTGATGTCATTATTCCACATTGACTTTAAGAACTTCCTATCTAAATTTGTGAAAACGTAACAATACCAAATTTCCTCTCCCTTTGTCATTGGTTCCCTAAGAAAAGAGCTTCGACAATCGCCGAAATGATTCCATAATTGTTCCCATTTTAATAAGGAAAATGAAGAACACAGGAAACAGAACCTAAATTTGCTAGTCCACCTTCGGATGTTTTTCCTATAAATTTCCATTCTGGATGTCACATTCAGTATCTAATTTAAAAGTTAGTTTTGATAAAAATTAATTCAACTCTGCTGCGATGGCGCTCGGAGCGTTCGTCGGTCCGTTTCCGCTGAAATTAAAAATTATTAGCGTTTTAATTGAAATGGGTAGAAATGTCGCCGACGCCTTCGGTTGGGGCTTTTTTTAGTTTGGCTGCGAATTTGTGTTTTGGTAACTTTCGAATGAAGGAAATAATAATTCGAGAAGAAGAAGAATCGGCTGGCGGGCAGAATGGGCATGCCCTGGGTCGTTTAGAACATGACAATACTAAATGATTGATCCTTATTTGGACTGAGCATAGCCTGATTAATTAAAATAGCAGCTAAACCGCTTATTCAGCAGGAACTATCGATAATAACCGCTATTAAATATATCCTCTCGCAATCTAGCGGCAATCTTCTCCAATGCAAAAGGCAATACATTCGAAAACTGAGCATATGTACAAGGGCGTCCCATTTTCGACACTTTCTGGGGGGTATTAGAGCTACAATGAAAGATAGAATGAGAAGATGATTTTTACGTCAATTTTAATGGCGTTGCCAGTTTTTTTCTAAAAAGTTTATTTTTTGAGATATTAATAAATTGACCATACAAAAATGTACAGGGTGTCGAATTTTCGACAATTTTATAGGGTCTCTCCGTTATTGTTAGCGCTATAAAAAAAGTAATGTAGGTGTCCTGTGCTATTCTTGGGGCAAACTTAAAATAGTAAAATCAAAATTTGAAAATTTTCACTCGCTTAAGAGATACGGAGGAAAAATAAAAAAATTGACAATTTCAAAATTACCCTATATTGTCTTAGTTAAAAGAGATACAGAAAAATGTTTTTAATTTAATTTATTTTATTTATTTTTTTTTAATTTATCGACCTTACACAATAGTGCTTAAACGTGAAGTCCATTCTTCGGTTCTTAATTGTAGAAAATTGATCAAAAACAGCCTCATTAAGTTTGGAATACCCTCTATAAATTTTTTTTCTTATATTTCATTTTTAAACTTTCTAATAAAGTCCCTAGATTTACCCTTTGTGGTCTGAGTTAAATTAATTTCGGGTTTAGGTGTTCCCGCATTCTTCACTTCAATTTTTTGCTCCAAACTCAAAGAGCTAAGGTTATTTCTTAAATAGTCCACCGTCAACTATTCATTTTAACTTAATAAATATATAAAATTAAAATATTAAAACATACACGCTTGAATTTCTAACTAGATGCACGAACAGACAACAGCGCGGTGCACACAAAAACTGTGCGCCTTTTCCATGTCAAATCGCCATAGCCCCGCTATCCCCTGCTGCCACCCGCTACCTGTTACTACAGAGAAACTGCACTACTTAATCGCACGTGCGAGCAAGTCTCGTCATAATCGTCATTTACCTCGACCGAGACCAAGGTTGCCGGATCTACAGGGTGTTATGGCAATGACGTATTATATTTCAATGGGTGACTCTTGGGGTGTCCTAGAGAAGCGCTACATATTTTTTTTTAAATCGAACGTCTAAGAAGTGGGGTAATTCACCCCTAACCCCACACACAACTCCTCGGCACATTCATATATAAACATATTACATTGCCCAGCTGATTAATCAACAGTTGTTCAAGCACAATGTTGCCAAAATGTTTAAAAGTGTAAAACTTTAGTTTCTTATAAAAATAAATATATAGCTTACTTAGAAAGTAAATCCAGGACGCGATTAAGGAATCCAGGGCACAGACACTTTCAGTTATTTTTTCAATAGGAAAACCTTTATGTTCATCACGTGTCCTGATGATAGTGTGGAAGTGCATAATGAGCTTATCACTAAATCCCAACACTAACGCATAATTACACTTTACAATAACACACATAGAACAAGAGCACTTAATCATTTCGCAATAGAAATAATAAAAACGCTAATTTCTATGGGCCATTAACCCTTTACTAAAGATAAAATGAAACAATTATGTTAACAATTGACAGGAAGTACCCTCTGAAATAATGGTCTAGTCTGTCTTCGGACAAGTCGTCAAACTTTCTTTCCGAGAAATCTCCGCTCTCTAGAGCCAGCGCGGTTGCCATTTCCGAGACTATAATTATACAGGAAAGTAATATTATAAGGAAATTCGGCAATTTATGATAATCGCTTATAAAACATCGAAAGTGGCAACGCTGTATTTTTAAATATTAGCCCGATGTCCACAATCAGCTGTTTAAAGAAGCAGGCCGATATCGATGAGAGAAACAACGTGATATTTATTTTTAAAATTTTTAGATGTTAAATACATTATTTCCCTGACACACACAGCACTTTAAAATACTAATTCAGATTGAATGGTACTTAGATGTGTTATCTGATTTTATTGTGCCGGTTTGTTTTTGTTCAAGTTACCTAGGTACTTGGTGTTTTTTATAAATTAAGTTGGTGTTAAATAAGTTCGAAGAGCTAAATAAAATTGCATTTTTTTTTCTAAAGGGTAAGTGGCATTTATAAACTTTTAAGTTGTCCAGATCTGACCGGTGGCGTTCGAATTCAACAAATGAGAACATACCTGACCATTTAAAAACTCCGTGGCGGTTCGTTAGAGTCAGTTCAAGTTTATAAATCAGAGATTGTTTCCTAGCGAACTGAACTGAACGTAAAAATTTATAATAATGTACCCTGAAAAATAAACAACTTGCAATCTGTCAAACGACTTTCTAAAGAGTTTACCCTGAAGATATGACAACACTGTTGACATATGTTGCTTTGTTTACCTTCCTGACAGGGGCAGCACGTGGTCATTTTTGGTTTGACATAAGGTCATGTACAGGGCATATTAAATTAAAGCACCATTTTTGGATATTTTTCTTCAATTTGTTTGCATCTCAGGAATTGCCGATTTAAATATAATACGTCATTTCCATAACACCCTGTATACAGTTTGGCTTGACGGTACGATAAAATATTAGGGAGGGTCGGACTTTATACGATAAATAATATTCAATGAATGCATGTGCGCATGTGCTCCTGTGGAAGAACCTCCACTGGTTTTCATAAACGGGCTTTGTTAAGAATAATTAAATAAAAGCATATTATAAACACTCTTACGTAGTTAATAGGTATTTCATGAACAATAAAAATATGATAGATCTGTCAACTTTTGACCATCTGAATTTGTTTCTAACAAATTCGCCAAGCCCAGGATGATTTGACGGCGAACGTGAATATTTACAATAAAAGGTTTCGCCATCAGAAAAAACTTTATATAAAAATAATCCATAAGCAAAATAGCGTACCCTATTATGGATGGCATATCTCGGCTATTCAGAAGTCACAATGGCAGAAAGACATTTATTCAAATACATCCGGATAGATGATACAAAGAATAAAACGATTCCTTCCCGCAAAAAAATATTGCCTGATGCTTTAAAATTTACAGCGGCGTCACAAAATATAAAGCGGGTCCAAAAAATGGACTTATTTAAGTCAATTTTGAGTAGGTGACTTTGTCCCTGGTAAATAATTTGAAAGGGTGTCACCCGGAGTAACTACCTTGGCGCTCTAACGATTCGACTAAAGGCGAGTCAACACAAGAATGTTTTTTTTTTAATAATAATCTAAAAACCATAGATCACTTTGAAGTCCACTTTTGAAACCCGATTTCTTGGAAACTGGTAAGCGATTCATGTTGGTTTTGAATCGTTGGAGGTTATATTCGTTGGGAAAATCGACCTTCCCGAGGTCCATTCCGTTCCATAAGGATGAAGTCATCCAGATGAAAGAATTCTTAAATAGTGAAGTTCGAGGAGTACTAAGCTTAACCACATATGGATGGACGGTAGTGGTTCGTCGTGTATTTCTGATATTCGCCGCTCTAGGCGGAATTAACAGGGCAAGGTCAGCCGAGCATTTTCCATGGAAATATCTATAAAGGAGAGTCAAATCACCATCCTGTCTTCGATGTTCTAGGCTGTCGGGGTTCTTCGTCAGCTCGTGGTCTCCAATCAGACGATTGGCCCTCCTTTCGATGGAATCCAGTAGCCGAAGAGTATGTGATGAGTAGTGATGGTCGAATCTGGGCTTTGTATAGTGTGAAGAGTTGTTTAGATGTGTACAACTTTCTGGTTCGGAAGAGTACACCAAGTTTCTGAGAAGCTATCTTGGCGATAGCCATTATATCCGGTTCTGTGATGTTAACCTTTTTAGAGAAAACTGCTGCCTGGGTTTTTAGCGTTCAATTCGACTTGGTTACTGTCACCCCAAACCAAAATTTCTTCCAGGTCTTTGTTGAGGCGTGATACTTCATGCTGTCATCATGTCCCACTTGACTATTCTTCCCTCTCCTCTCTTAAGACACTATTGCTTTGCATTCACTTAAGTAATAGTATGCTTCAAATAACACCCACCGTTTCGACCCCTATTTGGGTCATCTTCAGGATTAGAATACGCTTCTAAAATTTGTAATAATCGACAGAACACACAACCAAACTAACCAATTGTTATAAGTACCACGACGCAGTGCGACAGATTTTACACTGTTCTCCGTGTTTATGTAACGCCAATGCATAATGTCACAATAGTTGAGGGTGGCGGACTGTATAAACTCACCCTATTTTCGAGGGGGTGGGAAAGGGGAAAAAGAAATATTTCTGGTCACAAATCATACATGTCATCTTATGTCGGAGTGGAAGGGGACTTAACCTTATATTGAACAGCTTCCGTTTGGAATAAGAAATTTATAGATATTTTTTGTGATATTAGGTGAAAAATATGATATGTCATACGAACTGAAAATAATGTAAAAAAAAATCGTATACCGGATGGTGCAAAATACAAAAAGTGTGCCCGCTATGGGAGATGGCGCGGGCCTATTGAGTTTGCGCAGTGGGGTGTAAATTTTATCGATCGCGTCAGAGCCGGCCCGACCTTATTTGTTCGTTGTTATTCGTCGCCATCTTTGGTTCTGGATGCTTTTTCAAATTACAGAATAAAAAGTGGTTGATCCACATTGTTGTCGGTATATTAGTGCTTATAAACTTTCATTACCTAACGACAATTTTTGTAAAGGAGTTTTTAATTTGTGGTGATTCGATTCGCTGTTTGGTAGGTTAGTGGCTTGTTTTGTTTAAGATGGAAGGACACAAGTGCATGGTGCTTTATTGCAAAAGTCGTGGATCAATCAGGTATTCAGGTATTAAGTACTTCAGATATGTACATATACAGGGTGGCCAATTAGTGCGACAAAGCTCAATATCTTTTTTACCGCTACGGATAGCGGAAAACTTTATTCACGAAAGTTATTAAGCGTTAAGAGATGCAACTTTTAAAAGTATGTTCGACCATACAGGGTGCTCCAAAAGGGCCGTGTGATAAAAAATTTAATATTTTTTAAATGGGACACTATGTATATTTTTACATATTTGAATTCACCGTAAAATTTTGTACATAGCACCGTAATTATTTGTACACATTTTTGCAACGTTGCCAAATAGATTGGAAAATTCCTAAAATTTGTGCAAAAACATGGTTCAATGAAATGTGTAATATTTCTTAACTATATAATAATTTGAAATAAAATATTTTTATGTCGGAAAGAGGAATGTTGACAGAAGTCCCCTATGATAACACATATCAATATTATTATGCAGGGTATTTTCTATGGATATGCCAACATTACGAACTTGAAACCTGAGTTTCGTAAGTTTTTTAAATGAAACACCCTGTATATGATTACTTTATCTTGTAGATATTTTAATCCTCTCTAATTTTTATTAAGGTCTTTCTATGCCTATCTCTACCAATCTTGGTGGTATTTCAATTTTTATTTAAACTCGAGCAGAAAAAAGTGGATGCATTTTACCATTGTCCTTTTTCTAGTCACCTATGACAAAATAAAAACAAAATGTTATAATTTAAAAAAAAAATATTTATTCAACGGGAGGATACGACACAAAAATATTTTAGCTATTCAAGCTTGTGGACAATTTCTGAAGTAAATTATTACCTAATTATTTGTTCATATAGTAACCCCCAATACCTTGAACACATAATTCAATACGTTTTTTAAAAGAATGAGTCATGTCTATACACATTTTCAACTGTTTTCAAAGTATTACTCGGCAAATGTCTAGAACATTCTTTTGAAAAACGTATTGAATATGTGTTAAAGTTAGTGGGGGTCACTATATGAACAAATAATTAGGTAATAATTTACTTTCGAAATTGTCCACAAGCTTGAATCGTTAAAATATTTTTGTGTCGTATCCTCCCGTATGAATAAATATTTTTTTTTAAATTACAACATTTTGTTTTCATTTTGTCATAGGTGACTAGAAAAAGGACAATGGTAAATGCATCCACTTTTTTCTGCTCGAGTTTAAATAAAAATTGAAATACCACCAAGATTAGTAGAGATAGGCATAGAAAGACCTTAATAAAAATTAGAGAGGATTAAAATATCTACAAGATAAAGTAATCATATACAGGGTGTTTCATTTAAAAAACTTACGAGACTCAGGTTTCAAGTTCGTAATGTTGGCATATCCATAGAAAATACCCTGTATAATAATATTGATATGTGTTATCATAGGGGACTTCTATCAACATTCCTCTTTCCGACATAAAAATATTTTATTTCAAATTATTATAAGTTAAGAAATATTACACATTTCATTGAACCATGTTTTTGCACAAATTTTAGGAATTTTCCAATCTATTTGGCAACGTTGCAAAAATGTGTACAAATAATTACGGTGCTATGTACAGAATTTTACGGTGAATTCAAATATGTAAAAATATACATAGTGTCCCAATTAAAAAATATGAAATTTTTATCACACCGCCTTTTTGGGGCACCCTGTATAGTCGAAAATAATTTTAAAATCTGCACCTCTTAACGCTTAATAACTTTCGTGAAAAAAGTTTTCCGCTATCCGTAGCGGTAAAAGAGATATTGAGCTTTGTCGCACTAATTGGCCACCCTGTATATGAAAATATTTTGCTTATCATATTATGCGATCTTCGGAACCGAATTTCACTAAAAAGCTTGTAGAAAAGAAGAGAGTGTCACTCCAATACAATATAATATATACATATGTGGTCACTACCTAACCTTAAAATTAATGTATTTTTAATCGTGTCGAAAGTTTACACCAATCAGGGCACCGTCGGATCATCATATCGTCAGAAATCGCATGCATGGAACGCTGTCTTAAATCGAACTAATCGAAATTTTAATTTTTTCCTAACTAACTTAAATTTAATTTTATTTAATTTACATTAAAAAAGTTGAAATCCGGTCCTGTCGAATGTTTACTTTCACAAGAAAATTTCCGAACTACGCAAACTCACAACGTAACAAATTTGAGATACGAGGAACGGTCAGCTGCGACGCGATCTCTACAAGTGAGGTAAAAGAAATCTTGGGATTGTGGGAGAGAGTTTCACAAGATCGTGGAAAAGAAACACCCCGAAAAAGTTGCAACTGGTCGTGCATCGGAGCTATTTAATGACACTTGCCTAACTCATTTCCGCAGCATTCTGAAAGGCAGGAAGCAACAAACCTCCTTGGACAGTATTTTTTTAATTAATCCGGCGAGAAAGGCAAAGACCAGTGAAGAGAAAAGCAGTAACTAAAATTAAGCATACAGTAGCATTTAAGTTATTATGTTTTTATACAATATTTGTCATTTATAAATACATTTTTCTTATTCAAAAACACGTAACAAAAACAATTGGGGGAGGGGGGGGGGGGGGGGGGGGTGGTTAGCATTTTTGGGGCTGGAACGAATTAATGGCATTTCAATTAATATCAATGAGGAAAATTGCTTTGAGATACGAGGAAATTGACATACGAGCACTGTTACGGCACGAATTAAACTCGTATCTCGAGGTATCACTCCTATTAGTTTTATCGATTGTCGAAAATTCGTGATTTCGAACTCGAACAAACCCTATACAAGGACAGTGGGTAGTCTGTCATGCCAAAATTTGAATTTAAGATTTTGTCATCGTTTGAAGGTCTCAAATGATAAAAAATATCGGTGGATGTTTTGAGAAGATTCAATTTTAAGTAATGTATGTGAATAGGTTGCTTCTTTTGGGAGGTTCAAAGAAACCGTTAACTCTTAGTATTTAATATTGATAACTGTCACATTCCACAAAAATTTCCGTGTTTGTTCACACAACTGGGAGTTATTCATGATTTGTAATAATTTTATTTTATACCATCAAACTAAACAAAAATCCACTAGAGACTAGACAATAAAAATATTTATTTGTTCCATTTTGACATTCACATCACACACAACATACGGAAAAATCATTAATCACCGGCCCAATATAATTTTTTCATCACGAAATATTGGATGTACCCTCTGACATATGGCAATATGTCCGGGCTGATGCCGGAGCTCAGAGTCCCTGAAGAAAAAGCCATTATTCTTTCGGGGCAGTTTTTTTCTGTCGAAATTCCTTAAATTGATTTGGTCTATTTCTAAAGTGACGGGAATGGATCTGGCGGAACAGTGCTGGGGAACAATATTTTGCTCTGCAATTGGCTGCGATAACCAGCGGCATATTTTTTAATTGAATTGTTGCAACTAGTCTTGGGAAAAACCGATGATTTTAATAATCGAGTGAATCGCTTGAAATTCCAATTTACCAAGCGATGACGTCACCGACTGTTCAACGGGCGGCCTAGCCCTTTACATGTGATCAGGTAGGGTATTTAGCAGGCAAGTAACTACGGGTGGGCACAGGTTTAGCCAAAGATCTTACAAACTCCAGATAGAATTGTTTACATTTGAAGTCGACGTAAGCCAGATTGTCCTATTTATCGCTAAGGTATCCGCAAAATCCCAATTAAAAATTTGTTAATTTGACAATTGCAACTGGTTTAAGGTTAATCCGCAATTGCTTTTAAAATAAATGTATTTCCCAATAATTTTAATATAAATTGTGAATAATCCTTGAGAGATTTAGAAAAAAATATTATTATTATACATAAAAGTTTGTAATAAACCGACTGCACTCTGACAACATCAAGTTAAAAGATACTACGCTCGACGGCAAACGATCAAACTTTATCAATGGAAGAAGAATACACTGTTGCTACTCGCTGCTAACCGCTTTTAAGGGAGTGTTTATATACTTGGTTGTTTTTATTTTTTTTTTGCGAGTATTGGTGAAAAATCGTGTTTATTATAAACAATGATGGTGCATTCATGTATAGTTTGTAAAAGAGTGGATCATTTAAGCAAGGATTTATCTTTTCTTCGGTAAGTATGGTTATGTTTTAATATGATTGTATTGATATGATTTCTGACTAACCATTGACGTTTAAAAGGTTATGGACCGGTCAGTGGTGCTAGTCCGGGCAAAAAGCAGTCGAGTTGGTTTATTTCTTAATATAAATCTTGCATTTACAAGATGGTTGAGTCTTGTGCGGCCATAAAATACTTCACTAGAAGATGCAATGGTGTAAAATTAAAATTTCACAGGTTAGTAAATATATTTAGAAATTTGATTTTGAGTTTGCATCACCCATTCCGTTTCTCCCTCTTTGCTAATTCGCCACACCCAATGCATGTGAGCAGGTAATAAACTAAAGATAGATGACCAGAGTGCAGTTGGATTATTTCACGATTTATTTGATACCTTTAAGTATAATAATATTATTTTAAAGAATCATCCTTTTCACAGTTTAGAGTAAAATTATTAGAAATAAACTTATTTTAAGAGCAATTGCGGATTAACCTTAAACCAGTTGTAAACAAATTTTTAATTGGGATTTTGCAAGATGTCTTAGTGATAAATATGACAATCTGGCTAGAAATATACACTTTTATATCTGGAGAGTATCATCCAGTAATGAATACACCAAAAATATTGATGCTAAGCATAAATAATTAAATCCATCCTTGGATGCACTGTATATAAAAACTGGATCAATATTTCCATCTTTTTTATAAATATCCAATATTCGAAACTACACTTTTTGAATATAAAATATAGTTAAACGTAAAGAATCTCAAAGTAAATTATACGCCCTTGTTGGGCTTTTTGCCCAGGCTAGCTCCGCTCCAAAACCATGAAGACCGCTCCAAAACCATGAAGACCGCTCCATAACCTTTTAAACGTTATTGGATTTAACCTTGTAAGATCTTTGATTTAATCAGACTTCAACATTGTTGCCATTAGCGAGACCAACATGTTTTGTCACTCTTCCACCCATTACTGATTTTCAATAACATTTCAAACAATCACAAACTCACTTTCCAACAGATTTATGAATGGAGTGTTGGCCCTGTGGGTTTAGCTAAAGAATTGTAGTAGCCACCAGAAATGAATAATGAATTTTTACCACGTGTCTCGATACCAAACAAGAAACTGCAAAAAATCACCCAAATATGTATTTATTGTTCGGGTTTATTCTTGTGCTTTTTTAAAACAAAAAGTATTACCAATTTCTTCACATCTTTCTCAATCTACGACCATAAAATAAGTATAGATATTTAAAACAGCTTGTCAAATTCTTCCACTTTAAATTATCAGGTGCACACTGTGTGCACTTCAAAAATTTAGGCTTAGTTACGCGACTGGCAAAATAAGAAAATTGGTTATTATTTTTTTAATGTATTCATAGTTACCTAAAAGTTCTTGTTTAAATTTAAGAATGTTTACTTTTGGTTACCAAAAAATTTGTCGAGACCTATGTTTTGTTAACTATTTTGCTCGTTTTCTTATTTTCCATTAACATTTTCTATAATGTATGTTATTTTTAAGAAGTGTTCTTGAGTTTAATAATAAAAAGTTCCTGTTTAGATTTAAAAATGTTTACTATAAGATTACCAACGAATTTTTCTATATATTTTGTTAACCATTTTGTTCGTTTTGATATTTTTCACTAACAATTTCTATTATTATGTTATTTTTGAGAAGTTTTCTCGTCTTTATAGTAATTAAAAATTTTAAAATTATATCCTTAAATTTTTTAATATTTACAATCGGAGACCTAAACTACGCAGCTGGCTAGCTAGTTAAAACAAAACTTTACAAAATCTATGTCGCGATGACTCCGCTAAGGTATTCGGCATACTTTTTTTTATATGCACCTTCTCGTTTATGTGCCTTTAAGAAAGACGTATGTCGTGTACCTGCTCAGCGTCAAACTCGAACGTCGCCAATCGGATGGCGCGGCGCGTATATCGCAGGTCGTCTATCAAGTGACAGGCGATATTTTTCGGTTTTTCGCCTGAATTTGTAACTAAAGTATTTCCTATCGAGCGAAAAACTGTTCGAATATACGAGCAGTTTTTTAACTCGATAACACTATAGCGGTACATTTCCGCCGGCGTCAAGCGAAGCTCGGATATCGAGTGAAAGATCATAAGTGCTTTCGCCTGGATAGATAACTCGAGCGGTTTTTTTAATAATCGAGCGATGTCGGTTATTTCAATAATCGAGTGATCAAGCGGTTTTTCGCTCGAGCGATCACAACACTAGTTGCAACTTAGATGGCTCTGACTACTAATTTGGATCCTCATCTTAAACAACCATCCTCAGTACTTAGTCAGAACAGTTCACTGTCGCTGGCGATTCGCCGGTGTGACGTCACACAATGGTATACGCTGTCTTTACCGGAGATTATCTCGGTTATGCGATTTTCACTAGAACTTGCCATAGTTACTTATAAAAGATTTACTGTTATGTTAATGTTTCATGTTATTGAAGTTCCTACAATTATGCCTAATGATAATTAAAGTAATTTTATGCAAAAACACGTGTGTTTTGTTTATAATTCATATCAAAGTAACTTTATCTATTAAAACTAGTCTAGATACACAGCTGTCACAACTTACCTTGCTACCTGTCACAATTTACCTCGGTGTTAAGAGAGTTGTGACAAGGGGACTAGTTTCAGTTTTCGTAAATTTTCTCAGAAACCTTATAACTTTTATTGGCTTTGATGGCTGTTTTGAAAAGAGCAAGGATTGAGCTACATTGCGACATACAATTCATAATGATGTTATGTTTGTTTATTGAGATATGTTCTTTTAAGTAAAAATTGTCACAACCCTCATCGGTCTCCCCTAGTATCCTAGTATCCATAGTAATAGGTCGCTGGTTACAACCCCGTGTAATTTCAACGACCTTACGCGATCTGGGGTGCAATTACTCCATTCTATCAGAGAAGAATGCATTTTTGTTAAATATATACCAAAGCTTGTGAATCAGCTGTATCCGACTTAAATAAATTTTTTAGTTTGCATTTTTTAAATCCACCTTTCTACGCCTGTCTCATATGGAGGAAAAGTACATGGCACTTTTTCTCCTTAAATTCGCCAAAATTGATTTGAGCTATCAAACCGCCGACAGACCACAATCTATTATATTGTTTCCTCTTCGACGCTAACTGTGCTACTTTTGTTTACGCCAAATTGAGAGAGTGGTGGTTTCCTTTTCTTTTGTCTTTTTTCGATCGAAATATTTTTTTTATTAGAAATGGTTCTCTTCACACTAAACTGGGAGACTACATTATTTTTGAAATTAAATATTCAGAGCATCTGATGAGATCTTTTCCTGATCTCGTAAAATTAGCCGCGTCAAACGACAAAAAATTACGAGACAACATTACAGGGAATTAGAATTTCAAAAATAATTTTTATTTTTAAAAGAGGAAGTGGCGTACCATTCTTTTCTTTAAAAATACCGTGGGCAATTCCCGCACGAAGGCCACTGGTCATCATAAATTGCCTCTTGATGAATAGAACGTCTTTACCAAATTTGACAAAAATATCTAGAGCAGTATCACAGATATTAATAAAAAAGGAGATTTTTTAAAATTCTTTAACATCCTGTATCTCAAAAGCCAAGACGTTTAGGACATATGCATGGACATGTGAATGGTATGGTCGTCTAGCTTTCTTAAGGACCGCTCTCTGCAAGCGGATTATTCTCAGACACCTTCACCATCAATACCGGTGTTCCTCAAGGGTCCATATTGTCTCCCACTCTCTTCTTACTCTACATTAACGACCTTCTAGTGAAAACAAAAATCCGATATTTAGTTTTGCTGACGATAGCACACTTATCTCATATTTCTCTTTGAATGCACAAACATCGGCTGCCGACGCACATCTTTGCTTGTAGTATCACGCCTCAACAAAGACCTGGAAGAAATTCTGGCTTGGGGTCGCAGTAACCAAGTCGAATTTAACGCTAAAAATCCAGGCACCAGTTTTCTCCAAAAAGGTTAACATTACAGAACCGGGTATAGTCATGGACGGAGACGCAATCCCACTGGCTTCATCTGTCAAAATCGCCAAAATAGATTCTCAGAAACTTGGTATACTCTTCCGAACCAGAAAGTTGTACACACCTCAACAACTTTTGACACTATGCAAGGCGCCCAGATTCGACCATCACTAGTGTACTGCTCTCATGCCTGGAGCTCTGCGCCCAAACATACTCTTTGGCTACTGGATTCCATCGAAAGGAGGGCCATTCGTCTGATCGGAGACCACGAGCTGACGAAGAACCTCGACAGCCTAGAACATCGGAGACAGGTTGGGGATTTGACTCTCTTTTACCGATATTTCCATGGAAAGTGCTCGGCTGACCTTGCCCTCTTAATTCCGCCCAGAGCAACGAATAGCAAACATACAAGACGAGCCACTGCCGCCCATCCATATATGGTTAAGCTTAGCACTCCTCGAACGAATTATTTAAGAATTCTTTCATCTGGAGGACTTTATCCTTATGGAACGACCTTCACGAGGTCGTTTTCCCAGCGAATATAACCTCCAACGATTCATAACCAACGTGAATCGCTTTTTGTGCACACGCACCACTCCCAGAGTGCCCTTAAGGATTTTTCCTATAGTGCTTGTGTTTGATCATAAAAAAAAATTATATGTTCATATGAAGTTTTTTCTGAAAATGGACCCCAGAATAACCTCCTTAAATATTAGCATGTTATTAAGAAACACCCTGTATTTACCATTTAAAAAACAAAATTGATGAAGGTTGCAAAACGAGCGGAATGTCGGATTTAAAATTTAATTTCATAGTGGAGGAAGGAGGAGAGAAAAAGAGTGGTAATGAGATAAGAATGAAATAGAATCAGAAAACAAAGGGACGAAATCGTAAAAAATTGGTTTTACCCAAATATCTTCGTAACTATTCGGAATTTGATCGTTTCTGTATACCCTATGGTTAACAAGATCCCTGTATTCCGGCTCTACCCGAAACTATGTAAATTTGGGGCATTTTATGGTTTATTTTATTTTATGGTAGTCAACATCATCGCATGCAACCCTCGTAACAATATTTATACAGTCGACTACTAATACTACTAAAGCCATCTACGAGCTATCAAGAAAACCGAATGATGTCCAATACTACTACCGCCATCTACGAGTTATCAAGAAAACCGAATGATGTCTAATACTACTACGCCATCTACGGCTACGTCATTAGGCGCAACCAAGACGAGAACAATCGTACCACGAGACTGACAAGTTGGCATTCTTCATATTTTCAGTGTTTTTAAGTTTAAATCCTTAAATAAAATGGTTTATAATCATATCGAGTGTCATTTATCGAAATACACAACATTTATCGACACTACACAATAGTGCTTAAACGTAAAGTCCATTCCTCGGTTCTTAATTGTAGAAAATTGATCAATTAGAGCCTCATTAAGTTTGGAATACTCTCTATAAATTTTTTTCATATATTTCATTTTTCAACTTTCTAATAAAGTCCCTAGATTTACCTTTTGTGGTCTGCGTTAAATTAATTTCGGGTTTAGGTGTTCCCGCATTCTTCACTTAAATTTTTTGCTATAAACTTAAAGAGCTAAAGTTATTTCTTAAATAGTCCACGCTCCAAATACACGCTCGAATTTCTAACTAGATGCACGGACAGACAAAACCTGTGCGCTTTTTCCATGTTAAATCGCCATAGCCCCGCTATCCCCCGCTGCCACCCGCCACCTGTTACTACAGAGAAACTGCACTACTTAATCGCACGTGCGAGCAAGTCTCGTCATAATCGTCATTTACCTCGACAGAGGCACGGTTGACGGATCTATACAGTTTGGTTTTACGGTACGATAAAATATTAGGGAGGATCGGACTTTATACGATAAATAATATTCAATGAATATAAATTAATATTTTTTATTCGTTTTGTTTTGGGGGTGCACGTGCGCATGTGCTCCTGTGGAAGAACCGCCACTGGTTAAAACCTTAAGGACAAACCCGATTGAGAACATTTTTTATTTTATTAAATAAAATTATGCATCCCTGAAGGGGGTAGTATCGTTTCGATGCGACAACAATATTGATGAGCATATATATATGCTCATTATAAGTAAAACTAAAAGTTACCGCGTTCCTTCGTTTAAAAGGGTTGCAAGAAACGGGGGTGGATCCCCCCGGCCCCCTCTCCCCATCGCCCCAATTAATTCATGAATATTCATGGATCAAGTGTCATTTTAGGGCGGCTCCCGTACTATTTAAAATATCCATAATCTGGAATCATATTCGGAGCGGATTTTGAATTTCTTGGGATTCATCTCGGGAGAATTTGCATAATTGAATAATTGATATCTATCTCTTGGAGAAAATCAGAATTAAAAGAAATTAAAAGGGTCCTTCGGATGACAATCTACAGGAAAATGGTTTTAGTTAAGCCAACCGTTTCCTTCGGTTAAATCTATCAGGTGTAAGAATGAACCTTATTATCGTTTTGAATCCGATCTAAAAATTCTTGAATCACTTCATCTGTCTGTCGCAGTCTCTTTTCTCATTGATACTAAGGGCCGAAATTTAAATGTTAGATAGCTAAGCTATCCTTAACGTTATAGTAAGGCACCCTTTATAAGGTAGGAATTTTTTAAAAACTTAAAATTGTCAACGTCACGATAGAGGGGGAAATTCAAAATAACGGGGTGTAACTGACCTACCAAATTGTTTGCAAATTAATGAACACGTGACAATAATGGTTATTTTTCTTCAATATAATCTGACAATATACAGTGAAACCCCTCTTAGGCGGACACCTACGGGACCGCCCATGGGAAATTTGTTATTAGGTAATATGTAAATGCAAAATTATTACTATGTATACAGGGTGTTATGGAAATGACATATTATATTTAAATGGGTGACTCCTGGGGTGTCCTAGAGAAGCGTTACATATATTTTTTTTAAATCGATCGTTTAAAAAGTGGGGTAATTCATCCCTAAACCCACACACAACTCCTCGGCACATTCAAATATGAACATATTACAATGCCCAGCTGGGTAATCAACAGATGTTCAGGAAGAATGTTGCCAAACTGTTTAAAAGTGTAAAACTTTAGTTTCTTATAAAAATAAATATTTAGTTTACTTAGAAAGTTAATCCAGGATGCGATTAAGGAATCCAGGGCACAGACATTTTCAGTTCTTTTTCTTTTGGAAAAACTTTATGCTCATCACGTGTCCTGATGAGTGAGAGTGTGTGAGTGCATAATAAGCTTATCACTAAACCCCAACACTAACGCATAATTACACTTTACAATAACACACATAGAACAAGAGCACTTAATGATTTCGCAATAGAAATAATAAAAACGCTAATTTCTATGGGCCATTAACCCTTTACTAAAGATAAAATGAAACAATTGTGTTAACAATTGACAGCAACTACCCATTGAAATGAATGGTCTGGTCCACCTTCGGACCAGTCGAACTTTCTTTCCGAGAACTCTCCGCTAGTAGAGCCAGCGCGGTTGCCATTTCCGAGACTATAATTATACAGGAAAGTAATATTATACAAGGAAATTCGGCAATTTATGATAGTCGCTTATAAAACATCGAAAGTGGCAACGCTGTATTTTTAAATATTAGCCCGATTGTTCATAATCAGCTGTTTAAACAAGCCGGCCGATATCGACCGAGAGAACCAACGTGTTATTTATTTTGAAAATTTTTAGATGTTAAATACGTTATTTCCCAAACAATAAGGGCGTATTTTTTGTCTACACAGTAGCACTGTAAAATACTAATTCAGATTGAACGGTACTTAGACGTGTTGTGACGCGAAAACTAATGTGATTTTGTGATGTGAATACTTGGTGTTTTTTATAAATTAAGTTGGTTTTAAATAAGTCTCCGAAAAGGTAAATAAAATTGCATTTTTTTTTTCTAAAGGGTAAGTGGCATTTATAAACTTTTAATTTGTCCAGATCTGATGGGCGTCGTTCGAATTGAACAAATCAGAACATACCAGACCATTTATAAACTCCGCGGCGGTTCGTTCGAATCAGTTCAAGTTTATAAATCAGAGATTGTTTCCCAGTGAACTGAACTGAACGTAAAAGTTTATAATAATGTACCCTGAAAAATAAACAACTTGAAATCTGTCAAACGGTTATTGACTTTCTAAAGAGTTTACCCTGAAAATATGACAACACTGTTCAAGATTTACTGCCATATGTTGCTGTGTTTACCTTCCGAACAGGGGCACCACGTGGTAATTTTTGGTTTGACATAAGGCCATGTACAGGGGATATTAAATTAACGCACCATTTTTGGATATTTTTTTGTCGGTTTAAAGGAGGGGTTTCACACTCTTTGTATGAAAACAGCCTGTCCGCGTCCGCCCAAAGGAGAGTCCGCCCAAGAGAGGATGATTTTCATGGAATTTCATATACCTAGTTCCGGACTATGAAAAAATGTCCGCTTATTAGAAGTGTCCGTTATGAGAGGTTTCACTGTATTAAAATTCTAAGATATTTGCATATTCTGAAAATAAATAAACCAACGGTAAAATGACTATCCCGCTTCCATTCTACACTTTACATAAAAATCTAGTGACCATTTCTGTTACTGTTTATGTTTCCCTTTTGCTAACTAAATGAATCATAAGGTCGTCAGGGGCAAGGTGGGAATCTATAATTCACTTAGCGAGTAATTAAAAAAAGACAGAGATAATGAAAAAAGCAACGGCGACCAGAATTTTAATGGCTCTGCCTTTTATCACATCGAATTTGGAAATTATCTTTTGTTTTCTTAACCATTAATTTTTAAAACGGAAAGTTTTAATTTTTAATCTAGGGCTCGCGAAGAAATTAATTTTTGATGTATTTTAATGGCCCTCTGATAATATTCCACGCCGCGTTTGGACGGAACCATGAAAAATCACCCTGGGTGGTTTTTCCGGTAATTTTTTTTGCCAGAGTAATTTATAGAAGAGTTTGGCAATGAATTTTAATGAAAAGGGCACGGAAAAGTTCTTGTCGAGCGACCTTATGGTGTATTTTCGGGATTATTTCTTCGCAAATAAATCCGTCTCGCTCAATCCGACTGTAACGTGAAGTTTCTTGCCTCGTTCTGGAGTGAAAGTGGAAGTGAAGTGAAAAAATAGAAGTTAAAGTAAAACCCCCGGTCTGGTTCTTTTGAGGAGGAGGAGGAGGAGGAGGTTCCCGCTGGATGGCATGAGCATTCATTGCATATTTGCACACTCATTTCTGAACATCGAAAGGAATACGACCAAAAATTTAGAGTATCTTCATGATCATCCAATTAGAACAACTAAACTTACCAGTAATATGATAAATATTAATATAATTAACACATTTATGTTTCGTTATATAGTCCCGGTACATTTCTAGGTATTTAATCCACAGTCTGTTTCTTTTCTACTTGAGGTAATAATATAAGGTTTTACATATACAGGGTGTCCCATCGAAAACGTACCGCAAGGCATTACAGGATGTCAAGTAATACCTCATTAAAAGGGATTTTTATTCCCTATACATAGCAGCTTAGTTTTTCAAAAAATAGATCCACTAGTTTAGAAAATATGGAGCTTTGAAATATCAACAAAACATTTACTAATTTAATAAACTGATTTTGGAATTTTTCGTCACAAGTTTTGTTGGTATTTAAAGCTCCGTATCTTCTAAACTAGTGGATCGATTTTCAAAAACTAAGCTGCTATGTATAGGGAATTAAAAACCCCTTTTACACCCCCACTGTCCCCACTTAGAGAGTTGAACATTTTGCTATGCTTCTTGCCCCAAAAGTTGTCCCCCCTAACAAGCAAACTTGACGTGTTGGTGGATGGAAGGGTACCACAGTTGCTGAAGGATATTTAGAGGATAGCATATCCTCAAAAAATGAGGTTTCAAGGATGTTGGCAGGCGTACCATCGGGATCTCGCATTTCCATGCAGAAACTAGAGACCCAGACAATGAATCATGAGTCAACCTTTGCTACAGGAGTGTAGGAAATGTTGCTATCAGCGGAACCTTCCAGAATTGCCAGTTCTATGTAAATACAACCAAATAATAGAAGAAACGTAAATTTATATTTTGTTAATAAAGAATAAGTTAATCGAAAACTGTTTTTTGCATCTTAATGCCAACGCGGGCCATAATGTGTACTTTATGCCCGCACGGGCATAAAGTAATTCATTATGTAGATGGTATCTCAGGTATAAAAACACAATGATGCACTGGTATGACATAAAATAAATAAAATTAATTTTTTATGAAAAATTTAAATTAATGAAATTTACATGCATCTAGATTTTATGCGGTACCCCGTACAATTAGATATAAGGACGTAAACTATTTTCTGACAATTATTAACGAAATAACAGCTTATTATGCGGAAGAAACCGCTGGCGCTGTTGCAAACTATTGATAGATATAAAATATATTCAAAAGAATTATAAAATATAACATGGCGAAAAACTCGATACCAAATTGACTGAACAAACCCGAACAAACCTGAAAAGTGTCAAATTATGAACTTCTTCGCCTTCTTTCCTAGTACCTACACCCATTTAAATTGAATATTACCCGTTTCTCCTTGAAAACATCCAAGAGACAAGCAGTACATTCCTTGGAATTCAAATCTCGGGGTTGATTTAGTCGATTTAAGCTAATATATACCCCCAAGGGTAATGGGAATATTTGGGAATCATAGACAAGGGTCGTGTGAAGTGGCGAACGGCCGTTTCGGCTCAATGGGGTGTTAATAACGAATCCGAATTCGGTTTCAAACTATCCGATCGGAAGCCAGTGCCAGAAGTGGCCGCGAATATCTTACACTATGCGGGGTGAAATCTTAGTAAGTTTCGAGTTTATTAGGGATATCTGTGTCATGCATTAACCCCCTTACTGACACGGGGGGTTTTAAGAGGACGATTTACAAGCAATCGATTGAGTAGACACTCTTTTAAATCCGAATTTTTCTCTAATCTGAAATTTGATAGTATTTATACAGGGTGCTATGGAAATGACGTATTATATTTAAATGGGTGACTCCTGGGGTGTCCTAGAGAAGCGCTACATATTTGCTTTTAAATCGGGGGTGTCCTAGAGAAGCGCTACATATTTTTTTTTTAAATCGAACGTTTAAAAAGTGGGGTAATTCACCCCTAAACCTACACACAACTCCTCGGCACATTCATATATGAATATATTACATTTCCCAGCTGGGTAATCAACAGATGTTCAGGCACAATGTTGCCAAAATGTTTAAAAGTGTAAAACTTGTGTCTTATAAAAATAAATATTTAGATTACTTAGAAAGTAAATCCAGGACGCGATTCAGGAATCCAGGGCACAGACACTTTCAGTTCTTTTTTCTATGGGAAAAACTTTATGCTCATCACGTGTCCTAATGATAGTGTGGGAGTGCATAATAAGCTTATCACTAAACCCCAACACTAATGCATAATTACACCTTACAATAACACACATAGAACAAGAGCACTTAATCATTTCGCAATAGAAATAATAAAAACGCTAATTTCTATGGGCCATTAAACCTTTACTAAAGATAAAATGAAACAATTATGTTAACAATTGACAGGAACTACCCTTTGAAATAACGGTTTAGTCCATCTTCGGACGAGTCGTCGAACTTTCTTTCCGAGAACTCTCCGCTACTAGAGCCAGCGCGGTTGCAATTTCCGAGACTATAACAGGAAAGTAGTATTATAGAAGGAAATTCGGCAATTTATGATAGTCGCTTATAAAACATCAAAAGTGGCAACGCTGTATTTTTAAATATTAGCCCGAGTGTCCAAAATTAGCTGTTTAAAGAAGCCGGCCGATATCGATCGAGAGAACCAACGTGTTATTTATTTTTAAAATTTTTAGATGTGGATTTTTAGGGTGTATTTTTGTCTACACAGTAGCACTTTAAAATACTAATTCAGATTGAATGGTACTTAGATGTGTTGTAACGCGAAAACTAATGTGATTTTGTGATGTGAGTACTTGGTGTTTCTTATAAATTAAGTTGGTTTTAAATAAGTCCGAAAAGGTAAATAAAATTGCATTTTTTTTCTAAAGGGTAAGTGGCATTTATAAACTTTTAAGTTGTCCAGATCTGACGGGTGTCGTTCGAATTGAACAAATGAGAACATACCTGACCTTTTATAAACTACGCGGCGGTTCGTTCGAGTCAGTTCAAGTTTATAAATCAGAGATTGTTTCAAAGTGCACTGAACTGAACCCTGAAAACTAAACAACTTGAAATCTGTCAAACGGTTATTGACTTTCTAAAGAGTTTACCCTGAAGATATGACAACACTGTTCAAGATTCACTGCGATATGTTGCTGTGTTTACCTTCCGAACAGGGGCACCACGTGGTAATTTTTGGTTTGACATAAGGTCATGTACAGGGCATATTAAATTAAAGCGCCATTTTTGGATATTTTTCTTCAATTTGTTTTCATCTCAGGAATTGCCGCTTTAAATAATAAGTCATTTCCATAACACCCTGTATTTACAGTAAAATTGTACGGTAATATACCTTCACATTCTCAATTAATGTCATCTGCCGTTTAAATAATTTTTACTCACACCCCGTATGAATCATCCCACTTCTGATATTCCGTATCAACTAAGTAAAAAGTTCAGATTAGACAATCCGACCATTTGGAAAGCACACATTCCGACCCAACTTTTCAGTCGAGTTTTAACGACGTCTCCCGAGACCCGCCAACTTCGCATCATCTACATTAATGAAGGCACATCAAAATTAGGCTTCATCTCGTCTCGGTAAAATTCCTGATGATGACGGCCATTTGTATTAATATATATTTATATGGGCGTATCAATGACTCCCTCTAGCGTCGTTCCGCCGAACTAAAGCAAAATGAGGCGCAAATGAACCGACGGCAGTGTTTATTTGTCCTCAGTCGGACCGTTATTGCGTCTTTTATTATTCAGGGGGGCGAGAGTGACGAAAATTAAAATTTCAATCGGTATAAAGTGTAAATTTTGGGATGATATAGTGGGTCCTTTGTCTTAGCCCAGCGGCCAATCCTAGAGCTACTTCTTTGAACTTTAAAAGCTCAATATTCTCTAAATTCTTCTCGTTTATAGGAAAATTACTCAATTTATTAAAATTATTGGGTATTATTTAGCATATCCTGATTTATAACTAGCTTTGTCTGAAATTTGGCCACCTAACTTATTTTTTATGTTCACCCTGTATCAATTAAACCAAAGTCTTTATTCGCCTTTTACAGGGTGTCCGGGAACATGTGGGAAATCTCCCGGATATGAAGAAAATACGTGAAAAGAATACTATAGGTTCATATAAACTTCTTTCGTATCGGCCTCCTCTTCGGAGATATGGGCTCCCAAAGAGCACCAATGGAATCAAGTTTTTTACACATAATTATTGAACCACCTGGTATATTTAAATTATTTTTTAATATGATGTATACCAGGTAAGACCCGTCAAATTACTACCCAAGAAACTGTTGTGAATTACTCACAGCTGCAGGGACGGACTAGCTGTAACACTAATGGGCCCATTTTTTTACGCCCTGTATGATGAGAACTTTGGACAATGTTTTTTACATACCTTTAACTATTGACTAAAAATTAAGTACTCTTTATTCATGTCGCTAATCCTAACCGTTTTCGAGAAAACGTCATTTTAATTACCTCATGTATTTGGCGTATCTCGGTAAGAGATCCATCTTTGTTCCTATGAAATGATGAACGTCAAAATTCCGCTTTTTCATATTTAACCCGTGAAAAGATAATGGGATCAGTGCAAATAAAATGACGTTTCCTCCAAAAAGGGTAAGAGTATTTAATATTTAGTCAATAGTTAAAGGTATTTAAAAAACGTTGTCCAAAGTTCTTATCATACAGGGCGTTAAAAAAAATGGGCCCATGAGTGTTACAGCTAGTCCGTCCTTGCAGCTGTGAGTAATTCACAACAGTTTCTTGGGTAGTGATTTGACGGGTCTTACCTGGTATACATCATATTAAAAAATAATTGAAATATACCAGCTGGTTCAATAATTATGTGTAAAAAACTTGATTCCATTGGTGCTCTTTGGGAGCCCATATCTCCGAAGAGGAGGCCGATACGAAAGAAGTTTATATGAACCTATAGTATTCTTTTCACGTTTTTTCTTCATATCCGGGAGATTTCCCACATGTTCCCGGACACCCTGTATATCTATCGGAGTTGACCCCCCCTAAAAAAATATTTTTTTTACTATAATATTAAACTGTATTTTTTCTATTTGGGTTTCATAATGGCTACATTATGAAATGCAAAAAAAATTGAATAACCTGCCACTTTATGGAACTGAAATTTAATTTTTTTATGTTGGCAGCAAGTAGGGTTCGAATTTTAGGCCTACTTCGATTTCGTTGAAATTAGTTTTCTAGGCATTATGGATTCGACCAAAATTTTTTATAGAAAACTTTAAAATACTAACCTTTAACCTTGCAAATAGATCATTTTTACTAGATATTTATCTAAAATACCTATACTGGGAAATATATATAGCATGCTATAAAACAACATAACCTAAAAATAATAGAAATATCTTCCAGTTTATGCTCTATTTCTACAGTTTTATTCAATAAAGTACTATTTTTATTTTTAATTCAATATAGTATAATATATTTATAGTTACTGTAGACATTTCCTGGGCAGTAATTATTCCTGTCAAATTCTGTGTCGACACAATATTTTGTTCAATTGTACCTATTATTTATTATTTTGTTCAATATTTTAAACTTTTTTCTGCTCGCACCATAACTCAAAGGTTTGCATATTCTTTTTAAAAGTTTTTCTTCAATTTCTCGTATTTCTGACGGAGTACATGACTCATTTTTATTAACTTTAATGATATATTTATTTTTAATTATGACGGATGGGAAGAAGCTTTGTTGTGTTCAATTGTATCTATCATGGCATATTTGATACTTGTAACATTTTATGAAATTAACTATTGCCAACCCAAAAACAAAATATTAATTCAAATGGAAAAATCTACTATATTTTTAAAAGTTTTTCAGATTTTGAAGACCCAAATAGAAAAAGTATTATAAAATACACGGTTCATAAGACAATTAGAGTTTTCTAAATAATGTCTTATGAAACTTGTATCTTAATATGCTAAGTTTTACGCATAAAATTGATTATTTTTTAACAATGGATGTCGCATTGTCATTATTACCTTACAAAAGTCAATAACATTTGAAAAGATCAAAAATGGAAAGAAATAATTCCGATTCCGAAGAAGCAAACTCATTTTCCATGCGCTCCAGACGAAATAAATAAAGCCAATGAAGCAACACAAAATCTATTGCCTGAAAAATCGAAAGAGCTTACAGAAAGGAATATAATACGTTTATTGGCGTAAAACGCGGGAAGGAAATTTTTTGTTCATTATACAGGCGTTGGTGTTTTGCTAATATTTTTTTCCATCAATTACGTGATGGATCGGACAATCATAGGAAATAAACATTTGAAGAGTATACGTATGTAAAGAAGAGGGGACTAATAATGAAATAATAACACCCGGCAGGAGGACACTTTGAGAAAAAAACTATACTTTGGAATTTTCGGGTAGAATCCACCTGCGGAATCAACACACTGTATTTATTTACTTTCCACTTCTGCCTTGTACAGGTCTGTTATTAAGAAAATAATCACAACAAAAAAGAGATGGGGATTCTATCTATCGTCTGCCTGTTTCTCTTTTCACTGTAACAGTTGATCCGTTCTGATATGTCAGGGTTAGGAAAAACAGACAATCGACGGACGTGACGTTATATTTTTATCCAATTTACGGCAGACTTGGCACAGTCTTAGCATATTCAGTTAAGAATGACTATTTTTTCCACAAACAATACCTGAATTGACCACACAAACACTGAAAAACAACAAAGACATTTATTTAACAATAACGACACAAATATGACAGTTGTTAATCCGGTAGTGTCAAATGCGAAAGCAGGTATGAAAGACGGCCGTCCTAATAAAGGTTTTTTTTATAAAAAGTACATTCCGAACGCTCGAATGTCTTTGTCTAATTAACAGGAAACGACAAAGAAAAATTATACTAATTTTCAGAGCTTTGTTTTCTGGAAAGTTGTTTACAACCTATACCTAAGAATGTGAATTGTTTATTATTCAAAAACTGTGAAAGGTCCCTGGTTTTTATACATTTTTCTCCCTTCACCCGCTCTTCATACGGTCAAATACCAAACAATAGGATGATACCCTAATGCGTCGACCGCAGAAACAAGAGATTTCGGGTTCGAATCCCATCGGTCGACATACGAAACTTATTTAATCTATAGAGAAAGTATTTGGAATGTCGCCGAACATATTTTCAGTTAAAATCATCAAAATCCTTATCTTAGGAAGACAGCCCCCGACAAATTTCCTCGAAACTCACTAAACACAATATTTAATTAATTGAATGAGTATAGCGATTCGCGCTAGGCGTGTTCGTACAAACAATTGGCGTAGAACCAAATCGGCACAATAGTTTCCCAAACTGTTTAGACGCGATTTCGGATCTATTAAATTCTATTAACGCCGAATTTATGTGTTTATAATGTGTGTTTGTACCAAACGTACACCTATCTAAAATCATAGAGAAGTAATGTGTGTCATTCCCAGCCAATATGACAGGTAGAGTGGTCAGGGAAGGCAACCATCAAAACATTTAACTAGTGGCGGTTCTTCCACAGGAGCACATGCGCACGTGCACCCCCAAAACGAATAAAAAATATTAATTTATATTCATTGAATATATTTATCGTATAAAGTCCCCCTAATATTTTATCATCCTGTCAAACCAAACTGTATAGATCCGGCAACCGTGCCTCGGTCGAGGTAAATGACGATTATGACGAGACTTGCTCGCACGTGCGATTAAGTAGCGCCGTTTCTCTGTAGTAACAGGTGGCGGGTTGCAGCGGGGGATAGCGGGGCTATGACGATTTAACATGGAAAATGCGCACAGTTTTTGTGTGCACCGCGCTGTTGTCTGTTCGTGCATCTAGTTAGAAATTCGAGCGTGTATGTTTAATATTATATATTTATTAAGTTAAAATGAATAGTTGACGGTGGACTATTTAAGAAATAACTTTAGCTCTTGGAGTTTGGAGCAAAATAATTGAAGCAAAGAATGCGGGAACACCTAAACCCGAAATTAATTTAACGCAGACCACAAAGGGTAAATATAGGGACTTTATTAGAAAGTTTAAAAATGAAATATATGAAAAAAAAATTATAGAGGATATTCCAAACTTAATGAGGCTGTTATTGATCAATTTGCTACAATTAAGAAGCGAAGAATGGACTTTACGTTTAAGCACTATTGTGTAGTGTCGATAAATGTTGTGTATTTCGATAAATGATACTCGATATGATTTTAAACCATTTTATTTAAGGATTTAAACTAAAAAACACTGAAATTATGAAGAATGCCAACTTGTCAGTCTCGTGGCTCGATCCGCTCTTGTCATAAAACAGTTAACTATTGTTCTCGTCTTGGTTGCGCCTAATGACGTAGCCATAGATGGCGTAGTGGTATTAGACATCATTCGGTTTTCTTGATAACTCGTAGATGGCGGTAGTAGTATTGGACATCGTTCGGTTTTCTTGATAGCTCGTAGATGGCTTTAGTAGTATTAGTAGTGGACGGTATAAATATTGTTACGAGGGTTGCATGCGACGACGTTAAGATCCGACAGCTATACACACTAAGAAAACCTTTCTTATTTTCCAAGAGTTGCATTTCCTTGTGTAAAATTATAAAAATAAATAAAAATATGTTTTCGTTAACGCATTTTCTTCCTACTTTTTTTCTTTCTACATTTAAAACACCTAGAAAAATTTCACCATACTTGTGAACCCCCTCATTCAAAACCAACGTGAATCGCTTTTTGCGCACACGCACCACTCCCAGAGTGCCCTAAAGAATTTTTCCTGTAGTGCTTGTGTTTGATCATAAAAAAAAGACAAGCATATGACTTAAATTTTTTTTCGAATAATCAGGGTGCCAGAGGATTGCCATTTACTGCAAGATGATCTTAATGCCTTGGTAAGATTCTGTGAAAGTTGTGTATCGATTACGTTTACCAGAAACAAAAATGTACACAATTTTCGTTATACTGTTAATAATATTGATCTCAAATCAGTTAATGAAATACGCGATTTGGGTGTTACCACTAACACTAAGTTAACTTTAAGTTCTCTCATTGAACAGGTTATCAATAAGTGTAATCGATTTTTAGGATTTATTATAAGAAGTTTAAATAGTTTAAATTTTAATAATCCTCAAACAGTTCTAAACTTGTATTATGCGTTTATATTTAGTAAACTTAGTGTTGCATCGGTTGTTTGGAACCCTCAGTATGCGGTTTACCAACGAGGGCTTGAAAGTATTCAAAATAAATTTTTACGGTTCTTATCACGAAAAAAAGACATAGCTATAGTCAATAGCAACTATAAGCCTATAATGGAGATATTTTCAGTAATGCCACTTACGGAAAGACGAATGGTTTCCGATGTAGTTATGATCTACAAGTTGGTGAACGGTCTTGTTGATTTGCCAACGCTGAGGTCAAAGTTAAGCTTTAATGTACCGGTTAGAGACTTAAGGCTTCAAAATACTTTTAATATTCCACTAAGAAAAACAAATTCTGGAAAAAATTCTCCGCTCTGTAGAGCGACTAGGGCATGTAATAGGCTTTCATTAAGAATGGAAATGTTCGATATGTCTAAAATGTGTAAAATTAATGCTTTAAATATTCATAAATTTTAGGTTAACATAATTTAATGTATACTTAATTTAAGCACCCCACTAGACAATACCACAACGTGGATGCTATGTTGGGCCCAGTGCCTGTTGTATCCCTATTTTTGTAAATAAATAAATAAATAAATCATGCTAATTTAAGTAAGAGCGGTGTTGTCAAATTGCGAAAAAATCTTTATTTCACTTAAATTGTAACAATATGTTTTGAAATTCTCTATGAGCATGTAGTTTATCGCTATACCTTTAAGGGTAGATTGTCGCAAATGGAAGTATTGAGAATTCGGTAAATACTAATAGATATCATAGAATTTTCTCATAAGAAAGTATTTATTGTTGTATTTATAATCCATTGCTGCTCTATACCACGGATGGTCCACGATTCTCACATACTAACTTCACTGCAATACATTCAAAATTGTTTTCTCGCTACCCCGCCTAAATTCCAAGTTTTCCTATTTACAAAGATAATGTATAGACTCACATGTTCGACTATAGTTTGCGTTTGCTTCAATGAATTTACTTTGCAAAAGTCTCATAGTTTTGTCCCACTTCTGATATTTTAGAAATCCGCTTTAGATCAGTTTTAAACGTAAAATGCTATTGTGCATGTATTTGAAAACTAATAAATATATTAATAGTTATTATTCACGAGGATGAATTATGACTCAGTAGTTACACTTGTGAATCATCCAAATCATAATAGGTAATACTAGAGAATAAAAACTAGATATTTAATTTTTCCGGAAAAATTAATTGTCGAAAATAAAACGGGGTTTTCCCAGAAAAAATTAGAAAAATTAGAAAATTTCTAATAAAAAAGAAGGTGTTTTAATTCACACAAAGTTGATTTACGTTATTAAATATAGGTATTTAAAATTAAATTAGGATTTTTAATGACAGTACGTGGCAAAGTACAAGAGAACGCCTGAAATCTGATGGTTTCTCTAAAATAAAGCTTTTCTTGGATTCTTTCAAATTAACTTTAAATATTAAAAAATCAAATTATATAGCTTTCTCAATAACATCAGCCAACTGGTCGGATTTTAATCAAATAATGAAGTTTCGTTTGTAAAGTATTTGGGAATTGTAATAGATAAACATTTAAAATGGGATCAACACGTGCTTTACTTGTGTAAACAAATCCGATGCCTAATCCATAAATTTTATATTCTTCGAGGAATATTAAATGAAAAATTAATTCCTATGATTTATAAAGCACTAGTTGAGCCCTTATTGAGGTATGGAATCATCGCTTGGGGAGGAATGTATAGCAGTCATTTAGAACAGCTAAATATTGCCCAAAATTGTATTGTGAAGGTAATCCTAAAAAGACCTATACTGTTCTCTTCTAATATGCTCTACTCATCAGATCTATGTAATATTAAAACATTGTATGTCCTGGCGGTTTGTGGTTACGTGTATTCGAATGTAAGACTTAAAATGGACTGTATCCATCATAATTATATGACCAGAGGCAATGCTGCACATATGCTGAACATTCCTTCCTCAAAGAGAGATATAAATCTCACACGCCATGACATTTATCTTGCACCAAAATTATTTAACTTAATTCCATCTAATATAAGAAATGTTAAAAGATTAAAAAGTTTCAATGCGCTGTTTAGAAATTTTTTATTCTCAAATATGTAGCTGTTTATGAAGCAGTTTTAGTGTTTGTATGCTTTGATGTAATTGTTTTACTAACCAGATTAGTTTTTTTGATTTTTTTATATATATAATTTCAGCTTTAAACTAATATTTACGAGCTAATTATACAGTTTATTTTAATATGCACACACAGGTGGCAACACCTAGGTGCATTGTATTTACAATATAATGATGCATATTATTATCCTAAGTTATTTAAGTTGATAAGTATTGTAAAATAATATGTAATATGTAAATAAATAATAAAAAAAAATTTGTATAATATTTCTCTGAAGCCGAGATATCGGACTCGAACCTTGGCCTTCAAGCGTTTTAGTTTTAACTTCTGCAAAATAAACTTTATTGTTGTTGCTTTTACTTTTTTTGTTAGTAAAGAGAAAAATTTCATTTTCAGATATTGCAAAC
Source organism: Barypeithes pellucidus (assembly GCA_963991005.1). Classification (NCBI taxonomy): domain Eukaryota; kingdom Metazoa; phylum Arthropoda; class Insecta; order Coleoptera; family Curculionidae; genus Barypeithes; species Barypeithes pellucidus. Next base: position 53,434,401 of record OZ022563.1, on the reverse strand, counting down.
AAAAAATATTTCTTTCATTGGAAGAAAATAACACATTCGATTTTTTGTTTTGAGTTACTACCTGTAACATAATATCCATCCATATTTTTCACAGTCTAACCTAATACGACGGCTTGCTTGTGATGATATCACACACAGACTGTAAATAGGACGAAAATAATTTTGCTCGCGACTGTATCCGCTGGAACTGTAAAAAATTATTAAAAAATTCTATTTTTTTTATGGGGAAAATGTATCTAGGGCCCCTCGTATCAATATTCTCCAGCTTTAATGGAAAGCCATCTCAAAGGAACAAAAACGAATCGTCTAATCCAATCGACTGATTGGCTACGACAGTTAAAGGGCACGTGCCGAGAATGCCGAGAGAAAAATGGTAACTGTGATCGGCGATCGACATTCTTATCCAGTCGATTGTGTTACACCGCTATAATCGACTAAATAATGCGGACTAGCTGATTTACATGTCTGCTTTACAGTAACTCTTAAGAACATTATAAGTTTATGGCGCTATAAAATCGGTTACAGAATCCCAATTAGTACACTCTCCCCCCCTCCCCCCCCCCCCCCTCTCAAATTAAAACTGACGCGTCTTGTTGTAAAAGATGGTCAATGGAAATATGATATTTATGCCTGCTTTGAAGGACAATAGGAAGAAAAAGGTCCCTTTGTATTATAAATTAATAATTTTTCTTCCTTATGCCGTATGAAGGAAGATGCAAGAAATCTCGTAAATATTCGATTATCGCTCACATCCCTATTTGAACCCCATTAAGTTCCGGTGACATCCAATACACAGATGTGTCGATGAGTGCGCGGGGTAGAGGGGGTTCATAACGTGGCGGGAATTACAACAGGGATTAATTCAGATGTTTTGAAAAAATAATAAAATCGCATTTGGTGCTTCCACATTTATACCGCAACATAAATCCAGGAAAGTGTTAAACGCAGTTAATTTCCCAATATCAAAATACTTCGTCTAACCTATCGATCAAGAAAGGAAATAAATCATCAAGGGCTGGTTTATTGGGAAAATATATGAAAAAATCTAGTATTCCTGAGTTCGTCCACAGTGACAAAATATTTGTGTTACTAAAAGTGACAAGTCAATAATTCTCAACAATTACTAGTAAAAGTACACATTCTTTGGTTTGCAAACATCATACCAGTAAAAACACAATAACTATATTTGAACCCCATTTTTCCTAGTATATGCCAACATTTACTGGGTCACAGCCGGAAATGTAAGAGAATACGCAATTTCAATGTTTGTTTTGAATAATCTTATACGTGTGTAAATCCTGTGACTTTTTAAAACAATAATGTGTGATTCTTTTTTATCGTTTTCATTTTTTTTTAATTTTGTAGTTTCTAGCAGTTATTTACTAATAAATATATTAAAGAAAAAACCTGCAATTTTAAGATGATTGCATCAGATTAAAAGTTAAATATTGAGAGATTCAATCATCTTATTTTGTTCCGCACACTCCACCTGTGTACAGACAATAAGTTTTACTGACACTTTTTAGTGAATGTTGCTTTCACTAGCGATTGTTAATAATTGCTAGCAAAAGTAGGCAAATTTAACGTTAGGATCAATGTTGACTAATCCAGTGAGTAATTGTTAATGTTGACTAAGTAATATTATTTGATGCATTTTTTTTTATGATCAAACACAAGCACTATAGGAAAAATCCTTTAGGGCACTCTGGGAGTGGTGCGTGTGCGCAAAAAGCGATTCACGTTGGTTTTGAATCGTTGGAGGTTATATTCGTTGGGAAAAACGACCTCGGGAAGGTCGTTCCATAAGGATGAAGTCCTCCAGATGAAAGAATTCTTAAATAATGAAGTTTGAGGAGTACTAAGCTTAACCACATATGGATGGGAGGCAGTGGTTCGTCGTGTATTTCTGCTATGCGCCACTCTGGGCGGAATTAAGAGCGCAAGGTCAGCCGAGTACTTTCCTTGAAAATATCTGTAGAAGAGAGTCATATCCCCAACCTGTCTTCGATGTTCTAGGCTGTCGAGGCTCTTCGTCAGCTCGTGGTCTCCGATCAGACGAATGGTCCTCCTTTCGATGGAATCCAGTAGCCGAAGAGTATGTTTGGGTGCAGAGCTCCAGACATGAGAGCAGTACTCTAGTGATGGTCGAATCTGGGCTTTGTATAGTGTCAAAAGTTGTTGAGGTGTGTATAACTTTCTGGTTCGGAAGAGTACCCCAAGCTTCTGAGAGGCTATCTTGGCGATTGCCACAACGTGGTTATGCCAAGACATTCCTCCCAGATTGACGCCCAGCAAATTAATAGATGAAGCCAGTGGGCTTGCGTGTCCGTCCATGACTCTATCCGGTTCTGCAATGTTAACCTTTTTAGAGAATACATCTGCCTGGGTTTTCTTAGCGTTAAATTCAACTTGGTTACTGTCATGTGTATTTTCTACTTTTACTGTAACATATGCACTAAATAACTTCACTATTTCCACAAAGAAGAAATTTAGCTTAAAAATAGATCTAAAATTTTCTTTCCAGCGCCCACATTTTTAAACGTAAATTTCGGGATAATAAAGTATTATATATTTTTAGGAAGCTTGTTACAAGTAAATTACATTATTAAAAAATATATATTTAACAAAACGTAAATTTGTTTTTCCAGAACATATTGAAAATCTGAATAAATCACATCACTGGATTGTACGTAAAAAACTACAAAGAGCACATTTTACTTATTTTTGAGTTACAGGGTAGCCGAAATATGGGGGGGTGTAAAATTTTCAAAAACATCCCGTATACCAGAAACATCTTTTGTTCCACAAAAAAGTAGCACATTGCTGCGAAAATCGCATCCCTCTAAATTTACTAATAACTGAGATACCAAATAAATCCACCTAAAAAATGGGCACCCTGTACTTGCACCGTCATGTTAAAAATAGATCTTAAATTTTGTTTCCGTCGAGCGTATTCTTTTATGAAAATTTAACTTTATTGAAAAAATCCTTTAATACGAAAGCCTATACCTCTCAATTTCCAGCGTTCAGCGTTTCCCCAATTAAAGTCGGAAAATTAAAAATTAATCGGAGATCAAAGGAAAAGTTCCCTTCGAGTTTTAAGCGACGAAAATCTGCGGAAAGGGCCGCGCCGCGTTGTTTTTCTTTTTACCTTTTTTCCAATATGATTTTTAAATACGGCAAAGTTATGCACCTTGTTTAAAAGCTTTTTATTAGGGGTTTGTTAACGTTGTGTGTTTTGATTCGCTATGAAATGTGATAATACGGCGTGTTATGAAAATGACTTATTAGACAACGTGTCCAAGATGAGGAGGGCCAGTACTGGGATCTGGGAAACCGTAAGAGATACGAAGTCGGATAAATGGAGGTAAAGTTTCGAAATTACGTGCCTAATAATATGCCATTTAGAACGTTCTAAAATTCCGAGTAGTTCCGAAGATATCCGGAAAAAACCGAAATTCTGAAAAATCGTTTTAGTGTTTTCCTGGGTTTTTTTGAGATCGAATTCTAAAGTAAATTGCACCTTTGCGTTGCCACTTTTTCCGCTCTATCTAACAGCGTTAATTGTTTTGTAATCCGACGAGTCGTGTTCGAAGGGCCATTATCATCTTTCTTTTTTAAGTACGGTCCTGTTTTTCTGATATGGGAATTTGATAGTTTTTTTTTCTTCTGAATGCAACGATATATGACACATTATGGTTTAATGACGTTTCGGGTTTTTGAACAACATCCGGAAATTTTTGGATACGGTCCTGTATTTCTCCCAATTTTATAAATAATATCGCATAAGTAAGCTCTAAATTTTTACTTATGTTGGACTAGTTCAAGAAATAACAAATAATTTAATAATAAACCACAAATAAGTGAACAAAATACAGATTATTTCAAACTTCGGTTGATTGGGGATTTAAAAGAAAAGTAGGCGCGTGAAACAAAAAAAATTAAGATGGTGACGCGTGATTTGTTTCACTTGATTCCCAATGTGGTCGTTTGAGGGCGTTTTAAGAGGTTTTCTATTTTCCAGAAAATATGGAACATTATTTTACAATTCCTGAAAAGTTTGATATTCTATCGCATGTTTTATTTTATCTCAAAAAAACTGTTATGTGGCAGTTAGAAGATGTTATTTGTGCTTAGAGAATAACGCAAATCACTTTGAACACCTGATTATGTAGTACCTTACTTTTTTCGTTGTTCGTTTTATTACTGTTTTGGAATGATTTTTGTTCACTTATTTGTTGTTTATTATTAAATTATTTGTTATTTATTGAACTAGTCCAACATAAGTACAGCATAAAGAGCTTACTTATGAGATATTATTTATAAAATTAGGAGAAATACAGGGCCGTATCTTAAGATTTCCTGATGTTGTTCAAAGAACCCTCGAAACGTCATTAAACCACAATGTGTCATACATCGTTGCATTCGGAAGAAAAAATGCTCTCAAATTCCAATATCAGGAAAACAGGACCGTATTTAAAATATGAAAGTTGATAATGGCCCTTCGAAGACGACTCGTCGGATTACAAAACAATTAACGCTGTTAGATAGAGCGGAAATATCAGAGTGGCTTAAAGGACTTTGTTTATACAGTTGTCAGCGATGTTGTGAATTGTATCCGTCATATTTCCCTTAAGTTCAAACTGTAGGAAACGTATGATACAATTTTATTAATTTCTTACCTCAGCAAAGCCTTTAACAATTTCACATAAAATTTCTTTTTAGCAAACGAAATAATCGAAGGTGAAATCTGAAACACATGGAAGGAAATTATTTTATTATTGAAATATTTCAGACGTTGTCGATGATTATTTATTAATAGAAGCGCTAAAAAACATCGATTTTTACCATATTTCCAATGAATATACCTATAAAGTCCGACATATCGATTGGTTTCTCCAGCTCTAGTTACTGAATTTTTCTTAAATAAAAAATCACCTCAAAGGAGCAAACGTGTCGAGATTTTCAACTTAACAACGAGGGGAAGAAGTTCTTAACTGTACTGATACTTTTAATTTAAGAGTGTGACTTAGGTAACTTGTTAAAGGTTAACAAGCAATAGCTATTGAAGGGTTGTAATTATCTTCAGCCTTAAAATTTGAAGGAAAAAAGGTTGATTTGAGATTTTCAATTTTGCAGATTTGCACTAGAAGCGGACTAGTGACAGTGTGTGATGGTATATGTGTATGTGATTAGTAAATCCATGAGCGCGTGCCACCTAACGGGCATCTACTCAAATCCAAATGAAAATATAGTCGAAAAGTGATCACATATTATTAAGATGATATTTTTAACAAAATTAGGTAATTCCATCTTACTAAACTTTAACTTTGAGTCTCTGTTCAGCTTATCCGGCATCTTGTAAATCCTCCTCCTAATCAAAGTTCCAGGTAGAGGTCCACAATTGATTATAATTTTAGGTTTCCTCCTTCCAATAAACACAAATCTTAGAAACCGCATCCATTATTCTATCGAAACCACCATTCTGACTTGGGACGTTCATCTCAGAAACAAACTTGATTGCCCGGGCGGTTCAGGCCTCGTAAATTTCCCTATTTATAAGGATAAAAAACTCGGCAACAATCACAATCATCTCAGCTGGCTGAAAGAAGCTAAACTACTGAATGAAATTTGATTGACACCATAGACATACTATATAATATAAGAGTTGTTTACATTATGTCCCGATCAAAGATGTTTTTAACCGAAATCGATGATGACAAATTTCCGCTGATTGCCCTAGATCTACCACCGGCAGTAGCGCAACCAAGGGGAGTTTGAGGGGTAGACATTTTTAAGTAAATTTGGCACTTAACTATATACAGGGTGTTATGGAAATGACGTACTACATTTAAATGGGTGACTCCTTGGGTGTCCTAGAGAAGCGATACATATTTTTTTTTAAAATCGGCCGTTTTAAAGTGGGGTAGGGTAACAAACCCTCTTACTCATAGGTCAGTCCGCGCTACTGTAAACATATATCACCCAGGCCCAATGGCAATGTTGCCAAACTTAATGTAAAACTGAAATTCCATATAAAATTATAAAAATAAATTATTTTCTACCTACTTGTATTTATCCTTATACCTAAAGAGCGAGGAAATCCAGGCACAAAGACAATCAGTTTTTCTTCTTTTTCATAGGTACACTCCTGGAAACACTTTATGTACACACAGTAATAGTGAAACAGAACCGATAGTTAGCTTTTGAAAATACAATAATACAGATTATACTACAGATTATTAGATTTTATTATACGCGACGAAATTTGACATCGAGAAGAAACAACCGGTCTTATACTGAGCAAATTAGTTTCATCAATAAAAACAATATTCAAAGATTATTTCTGGACTGGCAAGATACACGCGTAAACCGAAATAACAGAACGGATTGCTGCGACTGTGTTGGTTATCAACGAAACACAACGTATCCTGCTGCTGGTTGGTCTTCAACTAACAGCCCGCAAGCGTGCGGCGCTATAGGAATACTTCGGCTCAGCCGTTGTAAGCCGTCAAGAGGTCATTGGCATTTGACCTAGTGACATACGTGCCTATTTCAAACTTATTTAATACTATTCTTTATGTTTGTTCTGGTTGTTTAAAACATTTTTTGTCGTAAAGTTTCTTAAATTAATTGTACAATAAGTTATTACAGAATGGGAAATTGTTTAAATTATTTATATTTTCTAAGGAGTTTAAGGTGTACATATGACAACACCGGTCAAAATTCGCTTTTTGTTTACATGTATCGCAGTGCCCAACAGGTGTTTTTCTGGTTTCACGTCAGGTCACTTTTACCGCTGAATGAATTGAAAGCGCCATTTATGGTTATTTTTCTTCAATTTGCCTTTATCTCAGGAATTGCCGGTTTAAATATAGTACGTCATTTCAATAACACCCTGTATGCATTTATTTGTTATGTGTATACATAGTTTCGTTAATAATAAACCAATTTTAATAATTTTGTTTTAAAATATGATCTATCTAATTGTACAGGGCAACGAATAAAATCTAATTCATAAAAATGTCGTTCAAATTTCCAGTTCCAACGATAGACTGGTCGGGGACACATGTGCACGTAACCCTTTATGTATTTTCCGATGACATTTGCGTCATATTCCACTTAAAATCATTAACAAAATAATGGTCCTCTAAATAACACCCCCAAAGTTGTAAATAACCCCCTCTCGCTCACCCTCCCGCTCAAGGTATCATCTATCGTCTTAAAGGGTCGTAAAACAACCCTTTCGTAAGTGAGAAGCCTTTTATTATATCGAAGATGGCCGGTGGGAAGTCGCGTCGGTTGGGTAGGATGCTTGATTAAATTTGGGTAAATGTGAGAAGTGAATGCACATTCATATTAAAAAAAAAAATGTTAAAATTCGACTGATAATAATAAATTTTCTAAATAAAATATAAAATTTGGGCCTGATTTAAATGGTCTTATATGCTATGAGGAGAACTGGAAAACTTATTCCTAACAACAAATCCGAACTACCCAACAAAGTCCGACATTTTCTTTCTCTATCCGGTGATTGATTACCAATGGCCTCTTATACGTCTATGAAGAGCTAGTCAACGGATCAAGTGGGCACGATCTCTCTTTTGCAAATATTTTCAGTCGTGCAGTGCTGCCGTTTCTACTAGAAAGTATTAGCAAGTTTGGTAATTTAAATTGAATACCTTGCGTGTTATATTTTTTTAGAATCCTTGTTAATTTCCCTAATAACGTTCCTTAACATTTTCCTATAGCTATATGTTATCGTTCTCGAAATAATATTAATTAAATTTTTTTTTTTGGAAAACACGTCCTTCGAAAGGTGGTCTTATTTTTGAACTCTGACAAATGTGCGCACTGAAATTTGGCCTGAGTCAGGTAATACCTAGACGCCTTTCATTCTGTTCCAAAATATAATATAGGGTGTCTCAAAATATAAATATTTTGATCGCAATAAAAACCTAATTTGCTAAAATCGTGTGAAACTGTCTACATACTCCCTGATAAAATTTCATTTATCCTGTAAACGAAGCTGACTTCAAATAAATATTAAGAGATATTATTTTTTAGTGTGCGCAAAAAGCGATTCACGCTGGTTTTGAATCGTTGGAGGTTATATTCGTTGGGAAAACGACCTCGTGAAGGTCGTTCCATAAGGATGAAGTCCGTCGTGTATTTCTGCGATTCGCCGCTCTGCGCGGAATTAAGAGGGCAAGGTCAGCCGAGCACTTTCCAAGAAAGTATCTGAGTCAAAACCCCAACCTGTCTTCGATGTTCTAGGCTGTCGAGGTTTTTCGTCAGCTCGTGGTCTCCAATCTGACGAATGGCCCTCCTTTCGATGGAATCCAGTAGCCGAAGAGTATGTTTGGGTGCAGAGCTCCAGACATGAGAGCAGTAGGTACTCTGGTGATGGTCGAATCTGGGTTTTGTATAGTGTCAAAAGTTAAGGAAGAGTACACCAAGTTTCTGAGAAGCTATCTTGACGATTGCCACAACGTGGTTATGCCAAGACATATTTCCTCCCAGATTGACGCCTAGCAATTTAATAGATGAAGCCAGTGGGATTGCATGTCCGGCCATGACTATATCCGGTTCTGTAATGTTAACCTTTTTAGAGAAAACTGCTGCCTGGGTTTTTTAGCGTTAAATTCGACTTGGTTACTGTTACCCCTAGCCAAAATTTATTCCATGTCTTTGTTGAGGCGTGATGCGAAGATGTGCGTCGGCAGTCGATGTTTGTGCATTCAAAGAGAAAGATGAGATAAGTGTGCTATCATCAGCCAAACTAAATATCGGATTTTTCGTTTCCACTAGAAGTACTAATGTAGAGTAAGAAGAGAGTGGGAGAGAATATGGACCCTTGGGGAATACCGGCATTGATGGTGAAGGTGTCTGAGGTACTTTCCATAACCCAAATTTCACTAAAATTACTGTAGCCGTTTCAGAAATAACTTGAAAATACCGAGAAATTGTAACACTCTGTGCCCTTCAAACAAAGCAACCTGTGGACGTATTCGCACGAGCAAATGGCACATGTTTTTTTAAACACCCTGTATAATATAGAATAATATATTTATGTAGACTTAAATCATTTAAAATCAAGACAAATTAACATTTTACCTTTTTCTATTAAAGGGCGTGCCGCCAAAACCTAAAGACAATACAAAAATTTGCAAGTCAGTCCCATAGGAAACATAATTACATGAATTACAACTACTGCATTAAATTTAATAATAAATCTGACCAATCCCAATCCATGGGGATTATAACTAGCGTCTTCGTCGTGCCAGTCACAACCTACAACGTTGCCAAGTTGTGTTGAAAATACTGGGATAACGGTATTTTAGAGATTCTTTTATATACATAACGTCGGCCTAATATGTAAACGTCCAAAGTCCATAGAGAATTGGTTGTGTTTTATAAAAAAATTGTTAAAAATAACGCCAAGGGAAGCCTACTATAGTGACTCATAGTTATGTGTATTAAATCGTTAGTAGTTAATACAATATTGATCCATGAACAGCGTTTACATTTTGAATGGAGTTGTGCAATTTTCATATCATTTTATCTTGTCTAATATTCGGGATTATGCATATTTAACAAAAAAAATTTCCATTAATCACAAGAAGTTGTTTGTAGATTAGTTAGAAACTAAAATATTGTTACTGGATTAAATTTTGTGAAATAAACGTGACTAAAACAAGTCTTCCCTTCATGAATTTGGCACAAGTCCGTTTATTTTAAATTAGAGAATTAATTTTACTTAAGTCAATTATTTATTATGGATGAACTTTATAATCAAGAAAGCTTCTGGTCCAGACGAAATTCCTGTTATAGTTCTCAAGAGATGCGCCCATGAACTAACACCAGTGTTTTGTAGACTTTTTAACTTATCCCACAAGGAATATTTCTATCGTGCTGGAAGACGGCGACCAGCTTATACCAAAGGAAGGTAAGAGAACCCTGCCTAGCAACTATCGACCAGTCGCATTGCTTTCAAGTTATATCAAAAGTAATGGAGAAAGCAATTAACCAACATCTTCTAAAGTACCTGGAAGGCTTCAACATTATCAGCGATCATCAATACGGTTTTCGGAAGTCCAGATCAACTGGAGATCTTCTAGCTTATGTCATCCATCTTTGGAAAAACGCAATCGAACATCATGGGGAGTCTCGGGCTGTTGCACTAGATATTTCTAAAGTCTTTGATCCTGTTTGGCATGAGGGACGTCTAAGTAAACTGCGATCCTATAGTATGCCCAGTCGATTCTGTGCATGGTTGTCTAGCTTTCTTAAGGACCGCTCTCAGCAAGTGGCGATTGACGGATTTCTCTCAGCCACCTTCACTATCAATTCCGGTGTTCCTCAAGGGTCCATATTGTCTCTCACTCTCTTCTTACTCTACATTAACGACCTTCTAGTGAAAACGAAAAATCCGATATTTAGTTTTGCTGACGATAGCACACTTATCTCATCTTCGCAGACAGCATGAAGTATCACCCCTCAACAAAGACCTGGAAGGAATTTTGGCTTGGGGTGACAGTAACCAAGTCGAATTTAACGGCCCAGGCCGCAGTTTTCTCTAAAAAGGTTAACATTACTGAACCGGATGTAGTCATGGACGGACACGCAATCCCACTGGCTTCATCTATCAATTTGCTGGGCGTCAATCTGGGAGGAAATATATCTTGGCATAACCACGTTGTGGCAATCGCCAAGATAGCTTCTCAGAAACTTGGTGTACTTTTCCGAACCTGAAAGTTGTACACACCTCAACAACTTTTGACACTATACAAAGCCCAGATTCGGCAATCACTAAAGTACTGCTCTCATGTCTGGAGCTCTGCACCCAAACATACTCTTCGGCTACTGGATTCCATGGAAAGGAGGGCCATTCGTCTGATTGGAGAGCTGCGAACAAGCCAGCTGACGAAGGACCTCGATAGCCTAGCCTAGAACATCGAAGACAGGTTGGGGATTTTACTCTCTTTTACAGATATTTTTATGGAAAGTGCTCGGCTCACCTTGCCCTCTCAATACGCAACGAACCACTGCCGCCCATTAATATGTAGTTCATCTTAGTACTCCTTGAACTTCATTATTTAAGAATTTGTTCATCTGGGGGACTTCATCCTTATGGAGCGACCTTCCCTAGGTCGTTTTTCCCAACGAATATAACCTCCAACGATTCAAAACCTACGTGAATCGCTTCTTGCGCACACGCACCACTCCCAGAGTGCCCTAAATTATTTTTCCTATAGTGCTTGTGTTTGATGATAAAAAAAAATCATCCAAACAAACATCATTATAATCTTCTAATTAAAGAAATAAAAGACAATAATTAATTTTTATTTAAGTATATTTTCATTTTAAACCGTAAATCAGTTTTTGTTCCTCCTGGAAATTTTTTTATTTCGGACTTGTGCAATTTTCATATTATACCTATAATAAGCTTATGAAATACAAAGTGCCAAGGAAACAATAAAGCAAAGTCCAAAGGGACGTTGCGTAAGTTCGAGCCAACTTTTTATTAATCAATCTCTTGTAATTTGAGCCAAGAGAACGCTAAAACCAAGAAGATTTTTAGCTCGTCTATATTATGGATCGTTTAAAATTCTTATAGCTTATCTTATAGGAGCAGATTGGCAACTTAGCGTGGCTGGTAACAAGACATTAAAATTTGTGACTGTAAGGTCTTAGCCGAAAGTATCCCAACCTCGTTGAAAAATCATTTCGAGGCCTATTAGTGATAATTTAGGTAGGAAAAGATAAGTAGATAAGGGGGAGGTATGAAAAATAGGTAGGATCGCATGATATAATGGCATGCCGGTAATTTTTTTATGAAATGAGTTATTATCACAGTACTTTGATGTGATATTAAAAATTTGTTATACGCACAAAAAATAAATACTCACTTTATGCATTTTGGTATTTTATTTTGAGTAACTTAGAAACATTGTCAGAGCTATTTGCTATTTGAAACCAAACCATTTAAATTCTGTGAACTCTCGACTAGAATATGCATTATAAAATAAGAAAAATGGAAACTTGTTTCATGACTTTTTTACACTTATTTCGTTTCAAAATAACGCAATTTTGTAATTTTTTTAAATGAGATTAATATAGATTTAAAACAAACATATTGATGAGTTTTAAACACTATATGTTTCTTAAAATAAAACCATATTACGTTTAATTTGGTACTAAAATATCGAATATTTAAATTTAAACTATTTAATCGGTTTATCCCTACGCCTCTAAAATGTCTGTAAAAGGTCTTAACAAAAACCTACCACAATTAGCCGATTTAAGTAAACTTGCCTTAGTAGTTGCTTCGTTTGGGCACTAGACGGCGCTGAAGTGACAATTTTAAAATCGTTTTTCCGGATTAATTCAAAAACTGCTCATACTATTTTGCCGAAATTTGGTACGTTGCCATATGCTTTATGGGGTAAAAAACCCATGTCACAATTCTGATACAGGATGTTTCCTAACCTCTCTGAAAAAATGAAGGAGGTGAATCCTCACCCTATTTTAAGACTAAAATGTTGTATAAAAGTTTTTCGCTTGTCTTGAATTGAACACCCACCCTGTATTTCGAAAACGAAGCGAGATGCGAGAAAGTTTTATACCACATTTTCGTCTTTAAATCAGGTGAGAATTCACTTCTTTCATTTTTTCAGAGAGGTTATATTATCTATATTTAGGACTGGCAACAATCGGTATTCTCCAATCAGTAGATAAAGTATGGTATTCGATTCACGGTAATGATTATTAGTCAGTCGCTCATTCGCTCAGTCGCTAAATAATGACCGTTATTACCAGTCGTGAATAATACGCTATTAATTCGTAGGTGTATCCACAGCCAAGATTTACGCGTGTACATTTCGAACAACATAAGCCTATACCCACCGAAAGTCATAAAGCAAGAAACTCGCTAAGAATCTTCAATCCCTTTTCTTGTGAATCCCTAAAGGGCCCTAAATTAACCGTACATCTTTCATTAGAACGTGTGTAATGGCGTCGAAAAGGGGTGGCGAACGGGGGGGCGACCCCTTTCTTCGGGGGTGTCTTTAATTATGGAACCGACACCACCGACGATTTATCGGCGGTCGGTAGATCTTGATTTTGGTTGTTTAGAGCGAACAAACTTATTGTTTCGTGTACTAAGGTATATACAGTGTGATCAAAACTTTATATACTAAATAAATGAATTTAATGAATAATTGAGTAGTACTATACAGTGGCGTATCCAGGCATGAACCTTGATGATAGAAAAATTTTGTTACGAAAAAGTTATTTATTGATATGATGAATCACAAAACCATCAATAGTTTCTTTAGTTGATACAATCGTAATTAAAAAAAAACGAGTCCAAGGGGGGGGATATCCCCTATATCCCCCCTCCTCGTAAATACGCCACTGTTATTACGTAATTTATTATTTGTTGACATGGCTTTTATTTTTAATTTAGCAAAATGATTGTTTACTAAACGTTTTTTCGAGAATACAACGTGTCCAAGATAAGGAGGGCCAGTACAGGGATCTCGGAAACCGTAAGAGATACGAAGTCAGTTAAATGGAGGTAAAGTTGCGCACTTACATGCCTAATAATATACCATTTAGAAAGTTTTAAAATTCCGAGTAGTTCCGGACATATCCGGAAAAAAACGATATTCTGAAAAATCGTTCTATTTTTATCCTGGGTTTTTTTTGAGATGGAATTCTAAAGTTAATTGCACTTTTACATTGGTACTTTTCCGCTCTATCTAAAAACGTTAATTGTCTTGTAATCCGACGAGTCGTCTTCGAAGGGCCATTATCAACTTGCTTTTTTAAATACGGTCCTGTTCTCCTGATATCGGAATTTGAGAGTTTTGGTTTAATGACTTTTCGACGGTTTTTTGAACAACATCAGGAAATTTTGGGATACGGTCCTGTATTTCTCCTAATTTAATAAATAATAATATCGCATAAGTAAGCTCTAAATTTTTACTTATGTTGGTTCAATAAATAACAAATAATTTAATAACAAACCACAAATAAGTGAACAAAAATCATTCCAAAACAGTAATAAAACGAACAACGAAAAAGTAAGGAACTACATAATCAGGTGTTCAAATTCCATCTACATTTTTTTGTTTCAAACGCCTACTTTTCTTTTAAATCCCGAATCAACAGAAGTTTGAAATAATATTTCTGTATTTTGTTCACTTATTTGTGGTTTATTATTAAATTATTTGTTATTTATTGAACTAGTCCAACATAAGTAAAAATTTAGAGCTTACTTAAGAGGATATTATTTATAAAATTAGGAGAAAAATAGGACCGTATCCCAAAATTTCCTGATGTTGTTCAAAAACCCTCGAAACGTCATTAAACCACAATGTGTCATACATCGTTGCATTCGGAAGCAAAAAAGCTATCAAATTTGAATATCAGAAAAACAGGATCGTATTTAAGAAAAGAAAATTGATATTGGTCCTTCGAAGACGACTCGTCGGACTACAAAACAATTAACGCTGTCAGATAGAGCGGAAAAAGTGGCAATGCAAAAGTGCAATTTACTTTAGAATTCGATCTGAAAAAAACCCAGGAAAACAATAAAATGATTTTTCAGAATTTCGTTTTTTTCCGGATATCTCCGGAACTACTCGGAATTTTAAAACTTTCTAAACGGCACATTATTAGGCACGTAAATGCGCAACTTTATCTCCATTTAACCGACTTCGTATCTCTTACGGTTTCCGAGATCCCTGTGCTGGCCCTCCTTATCTTGGACACGTTGTATAACGTGTTTCGAAGAAATGGTAATTTTTTTGTTACCTCTAGTGGCATGGCGATTCTTTTGGGACAGTACCTAACCCAGCTATATCTCTAATTGGTTTAGTTTAAAAAATAATTTAAATTCAATTTTTACGAAATTTACATGCATGTAGATTTTATGCACTACCCCGTACAATTAGACGTATGAGGATGTATACTGATCTGCCCTAAATCTATTTTCTATCAGTTAAAAATAAATCCTTAAAGTTGGTTGATTATTAACAAAATAACAGCTGATTAATTATGCCGTGATTTTGAATATTCGATAATTAATTGGCGTCATCTATTGTGAATATGCCTAATTGCTGCTTATTTAAATTGTTCACTATCGCGTTAATTTACCCCGTCTTGCCTTAACTAAAAATAACCCTTCTGAATACATATTACCCAATTTAAAACGACGCCCATAAAATCCGGTATATATTAAGAATAACGCATCTTCTTCTGGATATTTAGGAGTTAAATCTTATTATTATTCTGCCACCTTATAATCTTTATTACCCAACTTTGTGTATTTGCCTGAGTTAGGCGACATCGGCTGCCCTAAATTACCCCAAATCAAAAATAACAACCCTGTTCTCGTACGTAACTTTTCACCTCCAATCGTCACTGTTTTCTTGAGATTTTATGTTCTTGCAGGGTAGGATTCGACATAATTTAATAAAGGTAATCACAATCAATCAGCTTCCCATTTAAGATTTTAAGGGTAATCAACCTACCCCTCCCAGTGGGTTAAACCACGAAAGCTGCAAATATTTTTATACTATAGATGAAGCAGTTAAACAGTAATCATTCTTGTTCCGTATCGCGCCTATTTTACATGTAAATATTTTTAAAGAAATAAATATAAAATTGATCATACCTACCTCACTGGTTGTGTCAATTTATTGAAATTTTGTATTTGGTCAATTTGAGGCATGAAAATATTACGTTTCCATTATAAGAGGGACACCCTGTATGCAATATATGTAAATTCTATTTACGAATCAAATTGTCTTAGATCAAATTGTACCCTTAAAGTGCATGAACAAATGACATCGGGCGCTCTCGAAGATTCTATACTCTATTCATTTTACCTATTCAGGAGCATAAGCCACATGCTCGATGCATAAACGCATTGCTATTGGTCAATCGACGATGAAACTTGCTATTCCAGCGAGTTACATTTCCAACAAGGTCGTACTTTATTATTTCCGGTCTATTCATGGGTGCGTGGTTCGAGACTCTACTGTTATACAGGGTGTTATGGAAATTACGTATTATATTTAAATGGGTGACTTCTGGGGTGTCCTAGAGAAGCGCTACATATTTTTTTTTTAAATCGAACGTTTAAAAAGTGGGGTAATTCACCCCTAAACCAACACACAACTCCTCGACTCGTTCATATATGAACATATTACATTGACCAGCTAGGTAATCAACAGATGTCCAGGCACAATGTTGCCAAAATGCTTAAAAGTGTAAAACTTTAGTTTCTTATAAAAATAAATATTTAGCTTACTTAGAAAGTAAATCCAGGACGCGATTAAGGAATCCATGGC
Source organism: Barypeithes pellucidus (assembly GCA_963991005.1). Lineage (NCBI taxonomy): Eukaryota > Metazoa > Arthropoda > Insecta > Coleoptera > Curculionidae > Barypeithes > Barypeithes pellucidus. The sequence continues at coordinate 53,418,037 of OZ022563.1, read as the reverse complement.
ACAGACATTTTCAGTTCTTTTTTCTATGGGAAAAACTTTATGCTCATCACGTGTCTTGATGATAGTGTGGGAGTGCATAATAAGCTTATCACTAAACCCCAACAATAACGCATAATTACACTTTACAATAACACACATAGAACAAGAACACTTAATCATTTCGCAATAGAAATAATAAAAACGCTAATTTCTATGGGCCATTAACCCTTTACTAAAGATAAAATGAAACAATTATGTTAACAATTGACAGGAACTACCCTTTGAAATTAATGGTCTAGTCCACCTTCGGACCAGTCGGACGTTCTTTCCGAGAACTCTCCGCTAGCAGAGCCAGCGCGGTTGACATTTCCGAGCCAATAATTAATTATACAGGAAAGTAATATTATAGAAGGAAATTCGGCAATTTATGATAGTCGCTTATAAAACATCGAAAGTGGCAACGCTGTATTTTTAAATATTAGTCCGATTGTTCAAAATCAGCTGTTTAAAAAAGCCGGCCGATATCGATCGAGGGAACCAACGTGTTATTTATTTTTAAAATTTTTAGATGTTAAATACATTATTTCCTAGACAATAAGGGCGTATTTTTGTCTACACAGTAGCACTTTAAAATACTAATTCAGATTGAACGGTACTTAGATGTGTTGTGACTGTGACGCGAGAACTAATGTGATTTTGTGATGTGAGTACTTGGTGTTTTTTATAAATTAAGTTTTAAGTTTTAAATAAGTCCGAAAAGGTAAATAAAATTGCATTTTTTTTTCCTACAGGGTAAGTGGCATTTATAAACTTTTAAGTTGTCCAGATCTGACGGGTGTCGTTAGAATTGAACAAATGAGAACATATGGCAACACTATTCAAGATTCACTGCCATATGTTGCTGTGTTTACCTTCCGAACAGGGGCACCACGTGGTCATTTTGGGTTTGACATAAGGTCATGTACAGGGCATATTAAATTAAAGCACCATTTTTGGATATCTTTCTTCAATTTGTTTTCATCTCAGGAATTGCCGGTTTAAATATAATACGTCATTTCCATAACACCCTGTATTGTTCTTAATGCGACATTGTGCGCTGTATTTATTTTGGTCCACCGTATTGGGAAAACGAATAGACTATAGAGCGGAACAATTATTGATAAACATAGAACAAAAAGTGTCTTGGTCCATCTCTGTATATTTCTTAAGATCCACCCCGCGTTGTTATAATAAAGCCTATAGCAAGTAAAGATAGTAGTGGCATTAATAATAAGGAGATGGTTAAAATTAAGGGAGGTAGTTAAAATGTGTGCGAAAATCCGTGAGAAGTAGGCTGGCTCGGTTTTACACTTATATGCCACCTTTGCGAGGTATTAGGCTTTTTGGGGGTGTTAAGTAAATTACAGTGGCGCACAACACGCATAAATCTCGGTGTATTACAATACCTGCGCCTATATCTATTTTCTAGGGATCTGTTATATTGCCGCACTACGCAGGGGTATTTAGGACAACGCCCGATATCAAGTGGAATTATTTCAAAATTCGTTTTTTCTATTTTGGTTTTATCTCAAAGCAAATTCGGTACCGTTTTATTATGATTTATTACATTGACTGCCCAAACGGATCAAGGTCCTTTTGGTCAGTCGCTAAGGCCGTCAGCCAAAATTTTACCAAGTCAACTATTCCACCTCTAACACATTCCGATGGTACAATAGCATCCACAGCCGGAGACAAAGCAAACTTACTTGCTGAACTATTTTCTTCGCATTCCACTGTAGATTTCCAGGGAAGAACAAGTACACCACCCAACATTCTTGCAGTACAATCCGAAATGACCGAACTAACACCAGTATTTTGTAGACTTTTTAACTTATCCTACAAACAAGGAATATATCCATCTTGCTGGAAGACGACGCAAGTCCAGCCTATATCCAAGAAAGGTAAGGTAAGAACCCTGCCTAGTAACTATCGACCAGTCGCATTGCTTTAAGACCTTCAACATCAATGCCGGTGTTCCTCAAGGGCCCATATTGTCTCCCACTCTCTTCTTACTCTACATTGACGACCTTCTAGTGGAAACAAAATTGCTAACGATAGCACACTTATATCATCTTTCTCTTGAATGCACAACAACATCGGCTGCCGACGCACATCTTCGCAGACAGCATGAAGTATCACGCCTCAACAAAGAAAAAGAAAGAAAGAAATTTTGGCTTGGGGTGACAGTAACCAAGTCGAATTTAACGCAAAAAAAAAACGAGGAAGCAGTTGTCTCTAAAAAGGTTAACATTACAAAACCGGATATTGTCATGGACGGATACGCAATCCCACTGGCTTCATCTATTAATTTGCTGGGCGTCAATCTGGGAGGAAATATGTCTTGGCATAACTACGTTGTGGCAATCGCCAAGATAGCTTCTCAGAAACTTGGTGTACTCTTCCGAACCAGAAAGTTGTACACACCTCAACAACTTTTGACACTATACAAAGCCCAGATTCTACCATCACTAGAGTACTGCTCTCATGTCTGGAACTCTGCACCCAAACATACTCTTCGGCTACTGGATTCCATCGAAAGGAGGGCCATTCGTCTGATTGGAGACCTCGAGCTGACGAAGAACCTCGACAGCCTAGAACATCGAAGACAGGTTGGGGATTTGACTCTCTTTTACAGATTTTTTATATAAAGAGCTCGGCTGACCTTGCCCTCTTAATTCCGCCCAGAGCGGCGAATATCAGAAATACACGACGAACCACTACCGCCCATCCATATGTGGTTAAGCTTAGTACTCCTCGAACTTCATTATTTAAGAATTCCTTCATCTGGAGGACTCCATCCTTATGGAACGACCTTCCCGAGGTCGTTTTTCCCAACGAATATAACCTCCAACGATTCAAAACCAACGTGAATCGCTTTTTGCGCACACGCACCACTCCCAGAGTTCTCTAAAGGATTTTTCCTATAGCTTGTGTGTGACCATAAAAAAAAATTTATTTGTTATTTCCTTTTTTAATAATTGGTAATTCGGTTATGTATGTATGGTTGCATAAATAACTGCTAATCTAACCTAACACCTGTCACGTTTATGTTCTTTTTAAAGCTGAAACAGCACAATAGTATTTTACAGATATATCAACTTGCAATTTTCCTTAACTCAGAAGGAGTTAAACTAAAATAATCTTGGTCCATAATTTGTGATAAAGATCACAGAAAGCGTATAATTCACCGAAATTATCTCAAGCTGATAGTGACTGGTTACTTATTGACACATGTATATAATTTTGAGCAAACCTCTTCCACATTTATATACAACGATTTTTGAGGGGTAGATGACAAGTTTGGAGGACAGGACTATCATTCATAAGTGGCGACCTCTATTATCGAGGTTTAACTAACTATACATTTCCATGTTTGGAGGTTAGAATCAGAAATAGATCATAAGGACGCTAAAGTTCCGAATTGAAGCTTGTGTTCATTAGATCTTAGTAAAGCACGTGTTGCATGAGTGCAGGGTACTTTATAATAAACATATAGTGGTAGCAGTATTTGTAGACCTAAGAAAAGCATTTGATGTTGTCAGCATAGATATATTGTTGAAAAAACTGTATGAGATGGGTTTTAGGGGGACTATACATAATATTATAAAAACTTATTTGGTGGATAGAAGACAGTAAGTTACGCGTAATGGGGTGAATAGTGAAGTGCTTAGCAGTGAGTATGGAGTGCCGCAGGGTTCAGTACTGGGACTTCTGCTGTATTCACTTCATATTCTGATTTGAAGGTATGCAAATCTACCGGTGAGGAGGAGAATGCATTGAATAATGTGGTAAATGTTGATCTAAATTTATATCTTAGTTGGTATAAGATAATAAACTAAAAATAAATGTAGACAAAACGAAATATTTCATACATTTAAACAAAGAAATAAGCAAATAGACCATTTTAATATTAAAATAAACGACTTAATTTTAGAAGAAGTTCAAAATCTAAAGTATCTGGGTTGGGTGATTGACAATTATCTTAACTGGCCCCAACACATTAGGCATCTCTCAAACAAAATACTACCTATGATACCAATAAAACTAAATTTAATGTGTACAATGCCTTCTTCCTGTCACACTTTAGATATCTAATGCCAATATGGGGAACATGTGGGAAAACTAATTTTAACGCAGTCCAAGTACTCCAAAATAAAGTATTTAAAATTCTCTTTAATTATGATTGGTTGACAAGTTCAGAACCTTCATATAGAGAGTTGAAAATACCAAAATTGGAGATGCTTCTAGAATTAGAACAGGTAAAATTAGTGTATAAAGTTTTAAAAAATAACCAAAGATATAATATAAAGATCTTATTGTCCAATAACATACACACATACACAGTCACGAAAGTAGATCTCAAAATAATATATATTGTGTAACTACCAGGACGAATATAGGATTGAGTAACCCAATGGTTAGAGCGGCTAAGGCTTATAATAAACTACCAGAGGACATTAGGGATCTTAGAAAATTATGTCAATTTGTTAAACGAGTGAAATTGTATTTATAGGGATTTAATTAGAAATACGTCCAGCATTGTGAATTTATTACTTATTGATGCTCGAGGCCGGTGCTATCAGGCACTGATTCGATTATAGTATTCATTACATTACATACATTATTGTTTTAAAAATATATTAGGATTTTCCGTAGACTTCCTGCCACACATCCACGTCCATGTCCTCCACGACACGCACTTCTTCACCACTTTCTTCGCGTACGTAATGTCTCTTGCATCTGAAGCACGCTTGTCATAAATTTCACTGTATGTTTACAAGCTATGCTACGTTGCCACCTCCACCGCTATTATCCTTGGGTGTTGAGAAAGTCATGTAAAAGTTTTAATAAATATACCATACATTGTATTAGCGTAATAGCCACACGGAAAAAACACTATAGTGAAATTATTACAGTAAATATTTTATCGTACGATGCTTAAATCAGATGCAACGGATCCTTGGAATTCAATCTTCAACAGATAATTGGCAGATAACTTATACATAGCTAACGATATAAAGGGTGGCCCATCGAAAACAGTCCAGCAAGGTTTAGGGCTGTGTACGTGAAAATTTAAAACAAAACCTCGGACCCGTAAACTTGTGTTTTCAGGGGGACACGTTTCACTATTAATTTCATCCCTGTAACCTCAACCGCCCTAGCGGGGGCGGCTACTGCCCTTGTTTTTCAAATGGGAATGGGTATGTTGTGATACATCTTTTTAAAGGGCATTCAATTCTCTTTAAAATGGCGCTTCGTTTTGTAATTTGAGCTACGTGCCGCCGAGCAACGGAATTTGAAACATTTCACTGCACCTCTGATCAAGTACACAGGTTTGTGCGTAAACAATTTTTTTTAAGTAATAAGTATCAGTCAATTCAACTTTATCTTCAGTAAAGTGGTTGATCCAGATCTACATACATATTATTTTCTTTTGATTTGACCGTGACATAAAAAATGGTTTATTCTATTGAGGAGAGAGTGGAAATTATTGAATCGTATTTTATAAACAATAAATGTGCAAGAGTAACGGCAACTTAGTTTAATGATAGACATCCAGATATATATCCTATATCCTAAACTTAGTGGCAAAATTTCAGCAAACAGGTTCAGTGGCAAATAAAAAAGGATCATTGAAAATCCGGCAAGAAATGAAGCAGTAGAAGTAGCTGTTCTGGGTCAAGTTAGTATGAATCCAACATTAAGTACCAGAAAAATGTCTGATGTAACGGGAATTTCGCGGACCACTGTACAGAGAATTCTGAAACATTATAAATGGCACCCATACAAAATTCAACTTCTCCAAGAATTGAATGAAGATGATAATGACCGCTGTTTACACTTTTGTGAAGTAATGTCAGAACAAGTATTAAATTATCCGAACTACCTTTTAACGTTTGCTTCTTAGACGAATGTTTTTTTTTCTTAATGGCACTGTCAATCGACATAACTGTTGTTACTGGTCCGACACGAATCCAAGGATTTACCACGAGGTTCATACTCAAAATCCTCAAAAATTAAACGTTTGGGCTGGTATTTTCGGTGATCACATAATTGGACCATTTTTCTTACCGGGAAATTTAAATGGAGATACTTATTTAGACTTGTTGGAGAATGCTGTCAACCCAGCGCTGATGGAATTTATGGAAAACGACGAACGTTACCAGAAAGAAAATCCAATATTTCAACAAGACGGGGCTCCCTGGTAGGTGGATTGGGAGGAGGGGTGGTATTGAATGGCCCGCGAGATCGCCCGATTTATCTCCCCTTAATTTCTTTTTGTGGGGACATCTAAAATCCAAAATTTATGCCACCCAACTCGAATCCTTAGAAGATTTACGGAATCGCATTACTAATGAATGTCAACAAATTACACCAGATGTTCTTCACAATGTCCGAGAACACTTTGAACAGCTGTTGCATTATTGTATGGAGGTGAATGGCGGACATTTTCAACATTTAATAAGATAACATGTAAGTATTACTCAATAAAATTACATTTTTTAAAACGCAATTTCTCGGCGGCGCGTAGCTCAAATTTACAAAACAAAGCGCCATTTTAAATAGAATTCAATGCCCTTTAAAAAGATGTATCACAACATACCCATTCCCATTTGAAAAACAAGGGCAGTAGCCGCCCCGCTAGGGGGGTTGAGGTTACAGGGATGAAATTAATAGTGAAACTTGTCCCCCTGAAAACACAAGTTTACGGGTTCGAGTTTTTTTTTAATTTTCACGTACACAGCCGTAAACTTTGCTGGACTGTTTTCGATGGGCCACCCTGTATAGTATACCATCGTTAGAATATACGTGTAATTTTTATAGAAGGTTTTAGTAAATTTTACAAAAAATTTTTATTTAAATGGCTTAGAAAGACTTTTGGAATTACGTAATGTAAGTTTTTCTTAAGGTGTACAGAAATCATGTAAAAAACTTAACTTAAATTTATTTATAATTTAATTAAAATTATAATTAAAATTTATATGCATATCTCAATAATGATAATGTTTGAAATTATGTAAAACATGGTAATAAATTAGAAATTTTTCATACATGTATCTCTTTCACTCTTTTATCTTCGACAACGTCTGACTCAAAAGAGTAACGACGCACACAACAAACAATTCACAAAACTTCCAAATTACCTCTATCGCGGTATTTTAACACAACCTGGCAACAGGCAAGATTGCGACCGTCGTGACCGAGACGCCAGTTATAATCTCGGCGATGATATCCGACAATCAAAAGTGGTCATAGCCTCCTCGATCCCGTAAACTTTAGACTTTTCAACGAGTCCCTTGACAGTTCTCAAGAAACGCACCCTACAAATTAGAACGGGCGACGGGGGGGATGGGGGGCGGAGGGGGGCTAGGGAGTAAGTGAGACCGCTACACGGATCTTTGATTAAATTTAAGGCCTAAAGTAAGAAGTTTGGGATGTTTGGATTTTCTTGAGGTAACAATAAACTGAAATATATATCACGGGTGTTCATTGGCGTAACTAGAATGATTTTGTAGGGAGGGCCTGGCCCCTAGTCTAGTAGGATTTTAATGGCAAGTGTCACTATGACGTATGTATGGCTTCGAACTTAGGAAATTCTGGGGTGGGCACCAGAGCAATCTGGGGTGGGCACAGCCCACCTGGCCCCCCCTCTAGTTACGCCTATGCGGGTGTTATTTGATAGAATGTAACTTTAGTGTAATTCTGTACAAGAATGCACAATATACTACATTTATGTATTGTTTGCCCATTGGTTTCTGAGCGTCGGAAGGAAATTAGGCTTTGCTGCCGTTAGTTGTAATAATCTTTAACAGGAAAAAATCATGTTATTTCTAATTAGAACAACCAAACTTACCAGTAATATAATAAATTTTAATATAATGTTATGCTCAATGTTATCAAATCCACCTAGACAAACGTGAATATGTGTAAGAAGAATCATTTTCCACAATATTTAAATTAATAAAATAACATATCTATTCAAAGTTTTCACATATAAAATGGCAACGTTATAGCCGCGCTCTGTTTTTGCTAAAGGGCGAAACCATACAATATTTTTCCATAATGTCTGAAATGTACAGAGTGTCCCCCATTTTCGACACTTTTACAGGGTATCTTCGTAATTGTTAGTGCTATCAAAAAAGTAATGTAGGTGTCATGTGCTCTTTTTGGGTCAAACTTAAATTGGTGAAATCGAAATTTGAAAATTTTCGCTCGCTTAAGAGATATGGGGGAAAATCAAAAATTTGATAATTTCAAAACTATCCTATATTTTCTTAGTTCAAAGAGATACAGGAACATGTTTTATACTGAAGTTTCTTTATAATGATTTTTAAATAATCCGCAGTTTTCAAAATAAGTATACGGGGTCAGGTAAAAAAGTTATCGTACCTAACCCCATTTTTTAAAAGGAACACCCTGTATATTTTAATATAAAATGATAGCATTTTAAATTCTCTTTTCAAATATATAACACACCTGGATGATATTGGTTCCTTATGCGATTAATTTAAGCTTTACTTCATTTTCCTGGGTTTCTTTATTATAAGTTTGATCCGTATATTTTTAAATTATGTTCAAGTAATCGGAATATGGTTGCCGTCTTTCCCGATAGCGAACAAAATATAACTTTGTGTTATTTCTTCGTTTTTTTCCACTTTCAATATAACTGATATCATATCAAATTTTTCAAAATGGATCACAAATGAATATGTGAAAATAAAATTGACGTTAAATGTTAATAACTAGAATGTCAACATCGTTTTTTCTAGGATATTAACTTTTTTACCTGACCCCGGATACTTATTCTGAAAACGGCAGATTATTTAACAATCATTATAAAGAAACTTCTGTATAAAATATTTTTCTGTATCTCTTTTAACTAAGAAAATATAGGGTAATTTTGAAATTGTAATTTTTTTGATTTTCCCCGTACCTATTAAGCGAGGAAAATTTTCAAATTTTGATTTTACCATTTCAAGTTTAACCCAAAAAGAGCACATGCCACCTACATTACTTGATAGCACTAACAATTATGGAGAGAGAGACCCTATAAAAGTGTCGAAAATGGGACACCCTCTTTTTTTTTAGGATCAAACACAAGCACTATAGGAAAATCCTTTAGGGTACTCTGGGAGTGGTGCGTGTGCGCAAGAAGCGATTCACGTTGGTTTTGAATCGTTGGAGGTTATATTCGTTGGGAAAAACCACCTCGGGAAGGTCGTTCCATAAGGATGAAGTCCTCCAGATGAAAGAATTCTTAAATAATGAAGTTCGAGGAGTACTAAGCTTAACCACATATGGATGGGCGGCAGTGCTTCGTCGTGTATTCCTGCTATTCTCCGCTCTGGGCGGAATTAAGAGAGCAAGGTCAGCCGAGCACCTTCCATGAAAATATCTGTAAAAGAGAGTCAAATCCCCAACCTGTCTTCGATGTTCTAGGCTGTCGAGGTTCTTCGTCAGCTCGTGGTCTTTCTAACTTTATAAATTATTTTTTGATTGCGTCCATGGTAAAGCACCCTTTCGGTAAACAATACAATATAACGTTTTTTCAGCTAAAGATAACAACAATTTCTCTCATTTTTGGCGGACACGAGTGCAATTTTATTAGATGTCTCTATTTTCGTACTCACGCAAAACCCACTGTATATTGAAATAAAATACCCCCATAACGCCAAATATTCTTAAACAAACCACAAAGATTTTCAAGTCAATATTTGCCGAAAGATTAAAAATCACCCCCGACGGTAGGCCTTCGGAAAATTCGGATATTTTGAAGCGAAAAACACGATTGGGACTTATTGCCGGAAGTAAGTAATTTTTCTTTCCTGTTTGTGTTTGATATTTACATATTCTGGAACAGTGCATAACTTTATTCAGGTTAACATACGTCATATAGGATACGAAATAGGTTATCGTAAACCTGACGTCCTTGCGACGTTGTTTAGGACTTGAGATCTATAGGAATGGGTATTCCGGTAAAGTTTATGAATCAGGCCCGAACCGATCCGAGTCCAAGAAATACATGTTCCAATGATCAGTTCCAATCCAGTCCAAAGGATACCTTCCCATAATTCTAATTTATTAATGAAATATACAGGGTGTTCCCTAACGACGGGCTAATATTTCGAAGTGGTCATTTTATAAAGGATTTTTTTTGCTACAGGGTGTTATTATATTCAAATTTGGTATGTGTGTATAGATAGGATATTAAATCATATATTTTAGTTAGAAAGTTATTCTATTTCGTTCTATACACAAAATGCGTTCCTGGAAACATATTATTCTCAAATATTTTTTACAAAAACAAGGTACGCCACTGATATTTTTCTATGTGGATAGTTCTTCTGCTTAGCACACAGAAAAAAATCCCTAAAGATAATTAAATAAATCGTCTCTTTGGCCTATACATAATTAATTCAAATATGTAAATATTTATTATACAGGGTGTTTCAGAATAAGATGCTGATCTTAACGTTGTGAATCCTTAGGTGATTTTAAGAAGAAAAGTTCAAATTAACATATATCCTTAACCTATCAACTTTCGAACTACAGGGCGTTAAAGTTTTAAGAAAAAAAATCGTTTTTCTATCATAACTTTAACAACTTTCTAGCTATTTTTATGAATTTTTTCACACATGCCCTCTAAACATCAATAGCCTTTTTTGGTGTAGAAAATTTTTAAAAAATATTAACCAGTGGCGTCCTGAAAGGGTTTGGACTAGACATTTTGAAAAAATATTATGTACGCCACTGCTTTTTCTCAAGATAAGAATTTTTTTAAAATACTCATTCATTTTAGGCCACATTTAATATCTTGCCTTTTTATCGCAATAATTTTAAAAAATTTTCTACACCAAAAAAACGCTATTGATGCTTAGAGGGCATGTGTGAAAAATTCATAAAAATAACTAGAAAGTTGTTAAAGTTATGATAGAAAAACGATTTTTTTCTTAAAACTTTAACGCCCTGTAGTACGAAAGTTGATAGGTTAAGGATATATGTTAATTTGAACTTTTCTTCTTAAAATCACCTAAGGATTCACAACGTTAAGGATCAGCATCTTTTTCTGAAACACCCTGTATAGGGTGTTAAAAAGGTCGGCACCCCGGAATAAGTCCGGTGCATCGCATTGCAGCGGAAAATGTCTGGGGAAAAAGTTGTTTGGTTTTGAAGGAGGAATACTTTGCAATACAAACAACTTTTGACACGGGCATTTTTTAGTATAAAAAGAGAAAAAGAGTATTTCCGGGATAAAACTTGATTTTCGCACGGTTCTGATTTTGTCTTCCTCATGGTGATTATTGGTGAAGGATGAACACGAATAAAAAAAATTTTTGGACAAAAGATGTTTATATTTGGTCGGAGAACACGATACGCCAATAAAAAATATGGGCTTCCATTTGAAAATCTTAACTAACCCCCAATCGCGCCCGGGGGTTGAGGTGATGGGGGGTGGTTTAAATTGCAAACTATTCCTCCTTCAAAACCAAAAACAACTTTTTCCCCAGATATTTTCCGCTACAATGCGATGCACCGGAGTTATTCCGGGGTACCGACCTTTTTTCAACACCGTGTATATGTATTATACTTAACGAAATTAATAATTTTAAGGGAAATGTACTATCTAATTGGCCTAAAGTCTTAAATGAGTAAACCAAAGGTATTGTAAACTACAGATCCCATAATTCATTCATAAAACTATTGGAAAGTGAAGCTGTGATTGTTTGAACTGTTATTGAAAATCAGTAATGGGCGGAAGAAAGAAGTACATGTTTGTTGGCTGAATGGCAACAAAGTTGAAGCCTGGTTATATCAAATGGTTAAATATTAAAACATAACCACACTTAGCGATGAAAAGATAAATCCTTATTTAAATGATCCACTCTTTTACAAACTACACATGAATGCACCATGATTTTTATAATGAAAACGATTTTTCACCAATAATCATAAAAAACACAAATCAACCAAAATATATCAACCTTGTAATGTTTACGAGATTAGTATTCATTCATATTTCGGCTCCTGGATCGTAGCGCAGATCGCTGCCAGACTGCAGTTGGATTAGTTCAAGATTCGTTTGATAATATTTTTTTAAAGAATCTATCTTCGCCTTTTCACAGTTTATAGTTAAATTATTGGGAAATCAATTTATTTTAACAGCAATTGCGGATTAATCTTAAACCAGTTGTATTTGCCAACTTAACAAATTTTTAATTGGAATTTTGCAAGACACCAATCTGGCTATGGTGCAATAATGATTGAAAGTCGTGGGAAAGACTGTTTGCAGTCGTTGCGTAGACTAGAAATGTACATTTTTCTATCTGCAGTTTGTAATATCTTTGGAGTACACAATTTATCTTAAATTAATAAAAATAGCATTTTTTATAAGTTTACTACATAGCTTTATCAGATTACCTGAACTTTTTATTACTTTGACCATATACTGGTCATTTAAATACTAAGAATTTATATCCTAACAAATTCTATTTGGTTTCGATAGTGTTTTTTTTAATTTGATATAAAAAAAAATTGCGTCCCTATAAAGAAACTCTTACCGCTGAAGGCATTTTATCCAAGCAACGAAGCATATGTTATCACAATCCATTATTATTCCATCCATTTCCATTTACCTATTAGTCAGGTATTTATACAATTAATAAACGTTCACGTATATATGGACCGCACCCACTCTCTGCACCCTCCACCCCTAATGACTTTTATTCCAAACAAATGAAAATAAATTCGTGTCACACGTCGAAGACGTCATTAATCTGCCCTGTCAAATATGCCCGTGTCATATTTGTTTTTATTAGCGAACGAGTGTGTATGGGTGGGGCGTTATCGATAATAAAACCCAAGGATGACATGCACCACAGATGATATCGTACGGAATATTTTGTTCTATAATTATGGTCCATTTATTTTCCATTGAGAATGTTGATAAGAAGAAATAATTAACAAAAACGTACCTCATTGATTGGTTCAATCCATGGGCCAACCATATACAGGGTGTTCAGTTGAAAACTTCCCACCACGGATTTATCGAAAACCACTGATTAAAAGAAAAAACGCCGAGACACGTCAAAAGATTTGCCAAAGGGGACAACTTTTTAACCAAAAACTACTTCACCCCCTTTTACCCTCTGGCCCCCGGGGCCATCCCCTTAAAAATTCTAAATGACAAGGGGTAGCAAGTAATAGCTTGTTTGAAAGGTCTTTCAAAGTGCTTTGTTTTGACGTATGATTTTTTTAAATCGGTCGATTCGTTTTCGAGAAAATTAGAAAAATTTTTAACGCCTTCTTTTTATCAACTCAGATAACATGGGCGAACTGTTTTTATTCTTATACCTGTTTAGTTTTTTATAGTTGCTAAGGGAAAGAAACAATTTAATTCGCTGTCAGTTACCTTTGTGACAATCTTGGGATAATGAATATTAATTTATTGATTCAGATTTTACTTCCAAAATGGTTTACACACTAGCGGAAAGAGTGGAAATAATTCTAATTTATGGTGCTCAAAATCAATGTGCTCGGCAAACTGCCGTTGCATTTAACGCTAGACATCCGCATAGGTATGTTTTGGACCTTGTTACTAAATTTACTCAAACTGGATCTGTTGCAAATACAAAACGTAATCATAGTAGAGTTTCGGATGAAGCCGCTCAAGTTGAAGTTTTGGCTCATTTTGCCATAAATCCTAATACTTCATTACGCAAAATTGTTGATGCGACTGGTATTTCATTAGGCTCTGTACACACAGTTACTAAATTACATAAATTTCATCCATTCAAAATGAAAATATTGCAAGAGTTAACCGAAGATGATTTCGATAGGCGAGTTGAGTTTTGTGAACAAATTTATCTAAATGGATTTGTTAATAAGCATAACTGCAGGTATTGGAGCAATGAAAATCCTCATGCTTTTGTAGAAGGGTATACTCAGTACCCCCAAAAAATTAATGTATGGGTAGGCATTTTAGGAAACAAAGTGATTGGGCCATTGTTTATTAATGGGAATTTAAATGGATGCATTTATTTAGATATGTTGGAAAATATCATCAATCCGCTTATCACTGAAACCATTGAAATCCAAATCGAAGACGATGGAAACCCTATACTTGATGAGGCTGAAATATATTTCCAGCAACCCTTACTATGTTCTTCCGGTTCAGCAATGGCTAAACGACGAGTTTCCAGATAAATGGATAGGGCGAAGAGGGCCTATAGAATGGCCTGCTAGATCTCCTGACTTGACGCCATTAGACTTTTTTCTATGGGGCCATTTGAAAACTATTGTGTTCACTCCCCAACCTAACAGTTTGGATGAACTTCGTCAACGCATCACCGAAAGATGATCTCCCACAACATGTTCTTGAAAATGTCCGCCAGGAATTTGAAAATCGCCTATATCATTGTTTGGCCAATAACGGGCAACATTTTGAACACTTATTAAAATAAAAAGTGATATTTTCGTGTGCTTGAACAAATTAAGATAAATAAAGATTTTTCCAATTTTCTCGAAAGCGAATCGACGGATTTTAAAAAATCAAACGTCAAAATAAAGTACTTTGAAAGACCTTTCAAACAAGCTATTACTTGCTACCCCTTGTCATTTAAAATTTTTAAGGGGATGACCCCAGGGGGCAGAGGATAAAAAGGGGTGAAGTAGTTTTTGGTTACAAAATTGTCCCCTTTGGCAAATTTTTTGACGTGTCTCGGCGTTTCTCTTTTAATCAGTGGCTTTCGATAAATCCGTGGTGGGAAGTTTTCAAATGAACATACTGTATATGTGGGGCCAACTGACTCTTTCTGTTAATAATTACAGAAGATTGTATTCGAGGATGTATCAGATTTGTCTATAATACTTCATATTTAGTGTCTTATTATACAGAGGTGCAAGATTTCACGATTGATCGTGAGATCTTACTAACTTAAAAACTTATATTTCGTTTATTTGTAAACATCTCCGGTCGTCTTCTGGTAAATAATTATAATTAATTATTACAATTAACAATATGTTTATTAAACAGAAAATGTTTCATTTTTCCCTTTGCTAGACGCGTTTCAATGGGAAAAAGGGATCTCACAGCATCTTATAGAAGACCAATGCAGAGGAGAGGGCTCATTCTGCAAAAACAGATAAAAATATCAAATACGTCTCCCAACGGTTCAATGTCCCGTGATAGAGAATGAATAATAATTATTCACCTGATGACGACTGACCAGATGTGTAAAAGTTGAAACGTTGTGATTCACATAAATAAAGACAATGGAAGTCCAAAATACGTCTGTCCCTCATGATATAGTATATTGCCTCTAACCTTCAAGCAAACATTACATTTTAATGATTAAACATCCCTAAACCCCCACAAAGTGGAACAAGCGCTATCGAATGTTTTTTTGCAATTACAACACTTCTTACGAAAGAAGTAAAAACATACAAAAATATCAATAACGCGAGTTCGGCTCGCCCCTAATCGCTTTTACATTTATTTTTCTGTGCTGTTAAGGCAAACAAAAAAAAAATCGTAAACATACAAACATTTTCTCGTATTTTCCTGACAATTAATAGCAATTTTTAATCTGCGAAATACAGATGTTCAACCGACCAATTAGCGACGCCGCCTCGCCCGCCGTGTGTTTGCCACTAAATGCCGCTAATTTGTCCTTGTAATTGTCGTCACCGCCGACAATGAATATGACAGATTTCTGCAGAATTGGCGAGGGGAGGGGAGGGAGGTCGGATGTGTTATATTACTGAGGTGGGGAAAAATGTTGAACACGTTCAGTTGCAGGTACTTTACGTGAGTGAAGAGCTGCATTTGTAGTGAAAAGTCAATTTATATCTGCCACCGTGAGTCGACATTTTCTCGGTAAAAAGTAGAATGACAATTATTGCATTTCGTGCCCAAACCTAACCGATCGCTGTATTAATCAATTGCCATTCCCTGTGCCATTCTGGGGATATTTTAGGGACTTCGACACATACCAACTGTTTTTTGGCAGAAATGAGCCGATCGAACTTTTAAAGCAAACAAAAGAAGATTATCACCATTGCAAAAGTTATAGTTTCGATCCTGGATGGTTTACTGCGCATGGCTCCTCTCAAGTTTTATTGCTGCACCTTCTAAAACTAAGTGCTAATATTATATGTATATCGATAATACATATCCTAATCGTTGGATAGACCCTGCAAGCAGTGGCGGCTCGTGACCTATGATAGAGGGGGTTCACAAGTATGGTGAAATTATTTTTAAAATTTTATTTTTGTGTAACGACCAAACAATTACTTTCTAGGCCTTTTAAATATAGAGAGAAAAGAATTAATAAGAAAATGCGTTAGGGAAAACATATTTTTATTTATTTTTTAATTTTACACAAGGAAATACAACTTTTGGAAAATAAGAAAGGTTTTCTTAGTGTGTATAGCTGACGGATCTTAACGTCGTCGCATGCAACTCTCGTAACAATATTTATACAGTCCACTACTAATACTACTAAAGCCATCTACGAGTTATCAAGAAAACCGAATGATGTCTAATACCACTACGCCATCTACGGGCTACGTCATTAGGCGCAACCAAGACGAGAACAATAGTTAACTGTTTTATGACGAGAACGAATCGAGCCACTAGACTGACAAGTTGGCATTCTTCATATTTTCAGTGTTTTTAAGTTTAAATCCTTAAATAAAATGGTTTATAATCATATCGAGTGTCATTTATCGACCCTACACAATAGTGCTTAAAGGTAAAATCCATTCTTCGGTTCTTAATTGTAGAAAATTGATCAATAACAGCATCATTAAGTTTGGAATACCCTCTATATTATTTTTTTCATATATTTCATTTTTAAACTTTCTAATAAAGTCCCTAGATTTACCTTTTGTGGTCCGCGTTAAATTAATTTCGGGTTTAGGTGTTCCCGCATTCTTCACTTCAATTTTTTGCTCCAAACTCCAAGAGCTAAAGTTATTTCTTAAATAGTCCACCGTCAACTATTCATTTTAACTTAATAAATATATAATATTAAACATACACGCTCGAATTTCTAACTAGGTGCACACAAAAACTGTGCGCATTTTCCATGTTAAATCGCCATAGCCCCGCTATCCCCCGCTGCCACCTGTTACTACAGAGAATCTGCACTAATTAATCGCACGTGCGAGCAAGTCTCGTCATAATCGTCATTTACCGCGACCCAGGCACGGTTGCCGGATCTATACAGTTTGGCTTGACCGGATGATAAAATATTAGGGACGGTCGGACTTCTTTAGTTTGACGGTACGATAAAATATTAGGGAGGGTCGGACTTTATACGATAAATAATATTCAATGAATATAAACTAATATTTTTTATTCGCTTTGTTTTGGGGGTGCACGTGCGCATGTGCTCCTGTGGAAGAACCGCCACTGCCTGCAAGACCACTAGCTTGGCCACCTCACAGTCCTGATATGATTCCATCAGATTTTAATTTATGGGATCACCACCAGTTCTCTCGTCTATAATATTTAAGAATGCTTTCCATGTGGAGAATGTCATCGTTGTGAACAGACAGATCTTCCTGAGGTCGTGTTTCCCAACAAATATAACCTCCACCGATTCAAAACCACAGTGAATCGCTTTATTCGAAAAAGAACCACATCAGACTGTCTTAAAGGCATTTCTTATGGTATTTGATCATTTAAAAATAGCCCCTCTATTAGGTGAAAATTACTTAAGAAATCGTATAATTTTAATTAGACGATTTTCATCTTCAATATATGATTTGTTTTAGTTCCTAAATTGATTGTTCGTAGTAAGGTAGATTTTATGAAATCAAAATAGAAAAATGTACTTTTATTTCAATATCATTAATATTTCAGGTCCATTATCGGCCACTAACAAGGGTAAATTATATTGTGAATTTAATATTAATAAGTAATATTTCCATATCACGAACACGCCTTTCTATAAATACTGCCCATGTAATTATTATTGCTGATGACTGATAATGTTATTAAAAATAAATGAGTTTGCTCCGTTTAGCGAGTTTTTATAAATTGTACAGGGTGATTATAGTCGAAAGCGAATATTACACTGTTAATATTGGAAATATTCGATTATTTTCGCGAAAATTCGCTACCGCTTTTCTGATATCTTCGCTTCTTTAAATATTGTTCTACAGGGTGTTGGAGTTGGAGTTGGAGCGCTCGCAATGTACTTTTTATAAAGCCCTTATAGGAACCACCTTCTTACATAGCTGATTTCACGTTTGACACTACCAGTTTACCAGCTAAGTCATATTTGTCGTTATTGTTAAATAAAATTCTTTGTTGTTTTTCAGTGTTTGTATGTTAAATTTAAGTACAGTGAAACCTCTCATAACGGACACCTCTATTAAGCGAACATTTTTTCATAGTCCGGAACTATGTATATGAAACTCCATGAAAATCAACCTCTCTTGGGCGGACTCTCCTTTGGGCGGACGTGGACAGGCTGTTTCATACAAAGAGTGCGAAAACCTTCCTTTAAACGGACAAAAAATTTTTTGAGGTATCTGGGAGACGAATAAGTACGCACGCAAATACTCTCTGAAGACAGACCGGCAACCAATCGCGTATGCGTGGCAGGGCGAGAGGACTTCGCCGAATGAAAGTATGTGTGATTCCCTGACATCAGTCTGCCGTTTATTTGTGAGTTGTAAGGTTAAAATCGCAAACAATGGCACAAAAATGTCGCGTTTTGAGTCTGAAAGAGAATATTGGTGTTGTGGAAGTTGGTAATTTGATAACAATGATTTGGGCGAGTTCATTAACATTGATAGCAATGTGCTATTACTTTATAAGAGGATAGTGACCCCATTCCTATCGATTATGTAGTCCAAACTGAAACCACATCACTATCTGACTAATCTGATGAAGAAGTTAATACAGTAATCAAACAAATGTCACCAATTATCAACAAGCCATTAGTATGGTAAAGTAATAATTATAAGAGTATGCAAAGAATAGAGGTGACTCTACAGCAATGGAATTGTTTTCAGACTTGGAATTAAATTTTCTAGATTGCAAGTATAAAACGCAAACACGTCAAACTACGTTATTAAATTTTTTTAGTACTACATCCTAACTAAAACTACAGTAAAACTTCTCATTAGCGGCCACTAAAAATTTCATTACAAATTGGCCGTATAGGGGGGTGACCGTCTTTGAGGGGAACGAACAAAAAAATTATCTACATATATAATCTGTGATGTGAATAAAAATCAGTATTAATTAAAATGTAGGTATTATTTTCACAAAAGAAATAAGGAGATAAAATAATAAAAACTATTTTTTGGGATTGAGGTCAATACAACTTTATTAATTAATTAAAGACTAATTACAAACATTTAAATATAAACTGTTTTTTCATATCCCCTAAATAAAGCTGGTAAGAGGTATATAATATTGTAAAAATGTGCACTACTGTATATATACAAAAAAAAACTGATCGGCTTTTCTACTGTTAAAATTTAACTGAATCAAATTTGAGTATTTATCTCGGCTTTTATGAAATCATCATAAATATGAACAAATTATATTGTTATACTTTAAATCTATTCACAAAATTGGGTTTTACCAATCATGGGTATTTCCAAAAGTACCAGTATAATAAAGTACCGGCTGTGCGCAAACATTCCCAGAAGGGTCGAGAAGACCGCAATTAAGGGTAAAATTTCCAGGTCATTTTCCTAAAATTTACGGATTCATGTGACCGTGGCCGTTTTGAAAGAGTTGCGGTATTCGAGGGATTTCTCATTATAAAAAATCATGTAAGATTTATTTTAAAAAGCCAAACTGACCGTTAAGAGGGGTGACCGCTTTTGACGGGTGGCCGAAATGAGAAGTTTTACGTGTATTTTTGTTATGTTATGTTTATTTGTACATGCAAAGTAATAATCTTGCATTTACATATTACCTAATAACAAATTTCCCATGGGCGGACACCTCTATTAGGCGGACACATTTAGACTGTCCCGTAGGTGTCCGCCTAAGAGAGGTTTCACTGCATTATGGTATAAATTGCGTAAGCAATTTTCAATATATTCGCACGCGTTCCCCCGAGATCGTCTTGTTTTCGTCAATCTCTTTTCTTATTCAATTTTTTCCTAAGGCAACGCGACACGCGAGCGTCTCAATTTGTTCGTTTAATATTTAAAAAGCCGATTGAGCGCCGATATCAGCCGAAATTCGCTCGTCCATAATGCATGTTGTATCGAGTATTCAATTTTCGGCGAGCCTATGTAATAAGGGGCACGGACTGTTTACACGACGACCTATAATAAGTCAAACTGAAATATCTATAAAAGCGACACGAGTTTTTTTTTAAATTGATTGTCCTAAAGAATCAGGTACATATTCCTAAAATTAGACCAAGTTGTAGTGGCGTCCACCGCGCCACTGGTAGCAGATTTTTGTGTAAATGTAGCTGAACCACATACGGGTGGGCGGCAGTCGTTCGTCCTGTATTTCTACTATGCGTCGCTCTAGGTGGTATTAAGCCGGTAAGGTCAGTCCAACATTTGCCATGGAAATATGTGTAAAAGAGAGTCATATCACCAACATGTCTTCGATGTTCTAGGCAGTCGAGGTTCTTGGCCAGCTGTGGTCTCCGATCAGACGAATGGCTCTCCTTTCGATAGAATCCAGTAACCGAAGAGCAGTGGCGCACCCTTAAAGTTTTTTCTGGGGGCAAGTTTTATTAAATTTTTATTTTATATAAATAAATATACAGGGTAGTATGGAAATGACGTATTATATTTAAATGGGTGACTCCTGGGGTGTCCTAGAGAAGCGCTACATATTTCTTTTTTAAATCGAACGTTTAAAAAGTGGGGTAATTCACCCCTAAACCCACACACAATTCCTCGGCACATTCATATATGAACATATTACATTGCCAAGCTGGGTAATCAACAGATGTTCAGGCACAATGTTGCCAAACTGTTTAAAAGTGTAAAACTTTAGTTTCTTATCAAAATAAATATTTAGCTTACTTAGAAAGTAAATCCAGAACGCGATTAATGAATCCAGGGCATAGACACCTTCAGTTCTTTTTTCTATTGGCAAAACTTTATGCTCGTCACGTACCCTGATGATAGTGTGGAAGTGCATAATAAGCTTATCACTAAACCGCATTCGGCCTCTTGTTTCCAATCTCGGAATATAACCGGCATAAAGTCGAAAGAAAAAAACACAGTGAAGCAGAACAAATTGCACTAAATCACTTAAAGAAACACACAGACACCCACGAGTTTCAAATTAGTTTTTTTGAAGATATGCATCTATTATCAGATTACACGAAAGCACTAAACACTACCGCATAATTACACTTTAAAATAACACTACCATACACATCGAACAAGAGCACTTAATCATTTCGCAATAGAAATAATAAAAATGCTAATTTCTATGGGCCATTAACCCTTTACTAAATAAAATGAAACAATTATGTTAACAATTGACAGGAACAGGAACTACCCTTTGAAATAAATAGTCTAGTCCACCTTGGACTTTCTTTCCGAGAACTCTCCGCTAGTAGAGCCAGCGCGGTTGCCATTTACGAGACTATAATTATACAGGAAAGTAATATTATAGAAGGAAATTAGGCAGTTTATGAATCTAATCTTATAAAACATCGAAAGTGGCAACGCTGTATTTTTAGATAGCCAACAGACACGTGAAGATAGGAACAGGTTCAAATGTTAGTTTCAACATTTTTAGATGTCGAATACCATTGTATGAAAGAATTATATTATTTCCCAGACTACCAGCTGATAAAATCTAATATAATAAGGGCATATTTTTGTCTACACGATAGCACTTTAAAATACTAATTCAGATTGAATGGTACTTAGATGTGCTCACGAGATGCGCGATGTGAATTTATGTGACTTTGTTTTGGTGTTTTGTAACGGTTTTTGTTCGTTTTTTTTATAAATTAAGTTGGTTTTAAATAAGGCCGAAAAGTGGCATTTTAGTTGTTCAGATCCGACGGGTGTCGTTCGAATTGAACAAGTGAGAACCAGTGTTACCAGATTGACGGATTAATCCGTTTTTGACGGATTTTTGCTACCCTGAGAAAAATAAACGGATTTTCGACGGATTTCAGACTTCGGACGGAATTTTGCGGATTTTTGAATATGGAAGAATCTTAATGCATGTTTTATCAGATTCAGCTAGTTTTGTTACCGTAAATAGTTGTTACTGTATGAATGATGGCCAGCATGATGGGCGTTTTCATTTCTCAAGTTGGTCAACGATGTAACCAATTTTTTTCTTGGGGTTGGTATGACGTATGTCATTATTTTGAACGCGCTTGTTTCGCGCGCAGTTGAAAGTTGAAACACGGACCCCTATATCTCTATATACTCGTATTGGTTACTAGGGTTCATGGCGCAGCTACTTCTGAACAACCAGTAACAACGCAACTTTCAATCGATTTATCTAATAATTTTTTATGAATAAAGTACGTAATTCACGCGAAAACGAAAAATAATACCTTTTTAGAACAAATTTGAATGAAATTAGATTAAGTTTAACTATTTCTACACAAAACGGATTTTTACGGATTTTTGAAAGCCTTCCACCACCCTTTCCCCCGTATTCTACGGATTTCCCGACGAACCATTCTGGCATCACTGGTGAGAACATACCTGACCATTATAAACTCCGCGGTGGTTTGTTCGAGTCAGTTCAAGTTTATAAATCAGAGATTGTTTCCCAGTGAACTGAACAAATCAAACACCTCCTTAAGTGCGCCACTGCCGAAGAGTATACTTGGGTGCAGAGCTCCAGACATGAGAGCAGTACTCTAGTGATGGTAGAATCTGGGCTTTGTATAGTGTCAAAAGTTGTTGAGGTGTGTACAACTTTCTGGTTCGGGAGAGTACGCCAAGTTTCTGAGAAGCTATTTTGGCGATTGCCACAACGTGGTTATGCCAAGACATATTTCCTCCCAGATCGACGCCCAGCAAATTAATAAGCGAAGCTAGTGGAATTGCACGACTATATACAGTTCGACAAGCAAGTCTATAGCTACGCGGTATCGGTAAGGGGGAAGCAATATCTTTTAAAACATGGCCGAGTCATGGGCGTGCTGTTATTATCTTAATAATGTAATAATATATATTTTTCATGGCATGAATATATTTGTATCACCAGTGCAATATATTAGGCCTGTTCATTAATATTCCTCGCTTATTTTGGCATTTTCGCCAATAAAATCCATTTGATTTCAACATGCACCTCAAAGTTTCACGGGAAAATGGAAAGTTTATTAATATGTCACTTCCCAGCTGTTGTAGCAACTTTTTTAAGGTTGGAAATACTTTTAGTTCCAAATAAAACTTTTGTATTGTTCTCCTAACAATGCCAAAGTCGAAGCCTTCGACTTTTTTCGACAGCACAGAGACGGTCCCTTTTTTGACAGGAGATGACAACAATTGATTCGGGTTATTTTCTTCCTTTCAGTATCTTCTTTGTGCATGTTTTTTACTGCACCCACGCTTACTCCCGTATACATTGCGAGCCTTTCTAGCTTTCGCTTAAGTGGCAATTTAAATGTATTAATTTGTGATTCCTCTTCACACACCCTGTACACATTGGCAATCACTTCGCGGGTTTGACCAGGGTATTTTCATTCATTATCACAGTTCTAAACCAAACCCTATCACTACGCAACTGGATGAAGCATATTGGACATCGCCGAACAAGCACGTTGGCACTATAGGCGTGTCACCAGGCGCGTGACGTCATCATCTGTCTGGGATATAACCTATCAAATTAGCTCTAGCCACCAGTTACCCATGGTTACCGTTGATATTGTACCATGTTGCCCTATTTTTAGATTAGAAGTACTTTAATGAAAAAATATTTTCTTTTGCATTTAAATATTAAAATAAATAGTATGAAAAGAAAGTTTTAAGAACATTGAAACTATAATAGAATATTAGTTTCTTATATACTTATGACAATTTACTTTAAATGGGTAAATTTAATTTTAGGGTTTACTTGGTAACATGATATTAAATTAAAATTTAATATTTTATATGTGACAACATTGTTATCCCAAGAATTTTTTTTGCCCGCATTCCTTTTGTAGCTACAGTTAAAGTCGACCTGTACAGTTCTGCGACGGTAACAGTTTTAGAGTAAATTTGCCTGGGTTTGGGTTTTCTTAGAATCAAATTCGACTTGGTCGCCACAGGACAAAATTTCTTCCGTGCAGGTAGTCCTTTTCCAAGCAAAACTTTTTTCACCCCTTGTCAATTTATAAATATGCCAAAATACCAATAAGGTAAGCCCGTGCTCGTAGAAGGGAAAAAGCGCATTACGTTGTGGAATTCAATAAAATTTTAAATTATACCTTTAATATTGCACAATAACATTGAGAGAGCCGAAATGAGGCGCCCTTGAGGGCGGATATATCGGCAGATAATGGCAAATTACGATCAAAAGAATTTTATTACACAATAAAGGGGACCAAGGTATGCAGATTGTATCTTCCCCTCACCTTATTAGGCAATTTCAGTAGTATTTACTCGAAAAATATTTTTATATATTACATAATATATACAGAGTGTAACAAATTCGTCCTCCACCATTGAGATTTCGAGTAACGGTAAGAGATACGAAGTCGGTTAAATTGGGGCAAATGTTGCGTAATTAACAAAGCCCAGATTCGACCATCACTAGAGTGCTGCTTTCATGTCTGGAGCTCTGCACCCAAACATACTCTTCGGCTACTGGACTCCATCGAACGGAGGGCCATTCGTCTAATCGGAGACCACGAGCTGACGAAGAACCTCGACAGCCTAGAACATCGAAGACAGGTTGGGGATTTGACTCTCTTTTACAGATATTTTCATGGAAAGGGCTCGGCTGACCTTGCTCTCTTAATTCCGCCCAGAGCGGCGAATAGTAGAAATACACTACGAACCACTGCCGCCCATCCATATGTGGTTAAGCTTAACACTCCTCGAACTTCATTATTTAAGAATTCTTTTATCTGGAGGACTTCATCCTTATGGAACAACCTTCCCGAGGTCGTTTTTCCCAACGAATATAACCTCCAACGATATAAAACTAACATGAATCGCTTTTTGCGCACACGCACCACTCCCAGAGTGCCATAAAGGATTTGTCCGATAGTGCTTGTGTTTGATCATAAAAAAAAATTATGAGCCCAATAATATGCCGCAAAAAAATCTAAAATTAATTCCGGGGATTTCAAAATATTTGGAAAAATCTAAAATTTTGCGTTTTAGTTTATATTTTTTCCTGACTTCGTTCGAAGAGATGTCAAAAATAAATTTCACTTTCCCATGGCTACTTTTTATTCTCCACAAGGTGGCATCATCAGATTTTTAGATGAAAACAAATTGAAGAAAAATATCCAAAAATGGTGCTTTAATTTAATATGCCCTGTACATGACCTTATGTCAAACCAAAATTTACCACGTGGTGCCCCTGTGGGGAAGGTAAACACAGCAACATATGGCAGTGAATCTTGAACAGTGTTGTCATATCTTCAGGGTAAACTCTTTAGAAAGTCAATAACCGTTTGACAGATTTCAAGTTGTTTATTTTTCAGGGTACATTATTATACACTTTTACGTTCAGTTTGCTGGGAAACAATCTCCGATTTATAAACTTGAACTGACTCGAACGAACCGCCTCGGAGTTTATAAATGGTCAGGTATGTTCTCATTTGTTCAATTCGAACGACACCCGTCAGATCCTGGACAACTTAAAAGTTTATAAATGCCACTTACCCTTTAGAAAAAAGAAATGCAATTTTATTTACCTTTTCGGACTTATTTAAAACCAACTTAATTTATAAAAAACACAAAGTACTCACATCACAAAATCACATTAGTTTTCGCGTCACAACACATCTAAGTACCGTTCAATCTGAATTAGTATTTTAAAGTGCTACTGTGTAGACAAAAATACGCCCTTATTGTCTGAGTGGTCTGGGAAATAATGTATTTAACATCTAAAAATTTAAAAAATAAATAACACGTTGGTTCTCTCGATCGATATAGGCCGGCTTCTTTAAACAGCTGATTTTGGACAATCGGGATAAGATTTAACAATACAGCGTTGCCACTTTCGATGTTTTATAAGCGACTATCATAAATTTTCCGAATTTCCTTCTATAATACTACTTTCCTGTATAATTATAGTCTCGGAAATGGCAACCGCGCTGGCTCTAGTAGCGGAGAGTTCTCGGAAAGAAAGTCCGACAAAGGGTAGTTCCTGTCAATTGTTAACATAATTGTTTCATTTTATCTTTAGTAAAGGGTTAATGGCCCATAGAAATTAGAGTTTTTATTATTTCTATTGCGAATTGATTAAGTGCTCTTGTTCTATGTGTTATTGTAAAGTGTGTGTTATTGTTATGCGTTAGTGTTGGGGTTTAGTGATAAGCTTATTATGCACTCCCACACTATCATCAGGACACGTGATGAGCATAAAGTTTTTCCCATAGAAAAAAGAACTGAAAGTGTCTGTGCCCTGGATTCCTTAATCGCGTCCTGGATTTACTTTCTAAGTAAGCTAAATATTTATTTTTATAAGAAACTAAAGTTTTACACTTTTAAACATTTTGGCAACATTGCGCCTGAACATCTGTTGATGACCCAGCTGGGCAATGTAATATGTTCATATATGAATGTGCCGAGGAGTTGTGTGTGGGTTTAGGGGTGAATTACCCCACTTTTTAAACGTTCGATTTAAAAATATATATATATGTAGCGCTTCTCTAGGACACCCCAGGAGTCACCCATTTAAATATAATATGTCATTTCCATAACACCCTGTATAAGGCCAGAAATAGCAATAATAATTTCAATATTTTCACTGTCTTCGGACGAATCATCCTCTATACGCATTTCTTCTGATATTCTACACAAAATTTGTATTTTAATGTGCAAATATGTGCAATATAAGGTTTGTTCCAACACCCTATTTTTGTATCGTTCTAGAACCGTCACGAAACTGTTGGAATCGATTTTATGCGCAGGCGTTAATTTTGCACTGTTTGTTGCCGATGCACAAGGGAGGCAAGGTTGGTACGTTTTTGTGACCATTCTCTGTAAAAATCTCAGCTGATCGCCTGTCTGATTCTAGGAAAGAAGTTTAATAATTAGTTAATTATCATAACATTCATAAATCACAACCCTACTTTTGTTGTTTTGATTTCTTCGTCTAAGCTTGAGTATTATCTTTTTTCGTTCCGTTTTGTTGTATTTAATAATCATGAAAGAGAATAACGTTTAATGTTAAGAATATCTTGTAGGTTTGGGAACCGGATTATACAAATTTAATAAGAATAAATTAAATAATCAAAATATTAAGCAACAACTCCTACAAAACAAGGCTAAAAGAACTGCATGAATGCCAGGAATACAAAAACAACGGTTAAAATTCTTAGGGCGCAAGTCAGTACAAGCGGTTCCTGGTCTTGGCCATGTATCGTTTTTACCGTTCAGGAACTGGTTTGCGAACGATCACAATTTGGTTGGAACACCAAAGGGATCGCCAGCTACACCGTTTTGTGTCGGTTGGAACGCCTTTCGACTACTACGCATGTGCGTGACCGTACATTGTACGATTTTTAGGGTGGTTGGAACGAACCTATAATAGTCAATTTCTGGTCAAATTCAAGATACTAATATTTTTTTAAATTTCACTAACAAAAAATAGACCAGAAAAAACTTTCGGGGCCGTAAAAATGTACGACGAAGATTGCCAAATAATAAATAAAACAACATTTCCCAGAACTCTAATCTTATCTCTGGCGAAAAACTTTCGGGAAAGTTGGTAATATAATCGATTGTCGCACTAGATCATAAATAAATATCACAAGCTCGTAATCGCCGAAAAGTTTCCTCCACAAAAGTTTTCGACTAATGTGCCTGTCTTGCTGCGTTAATAATGTTTGTTTTCCGATTTCGGGTTTTTATGATGAAATGATAAAGTTCTGATTGTTTGTGTAGTTTTATTGTGGAAAATAAAATAAATGGCAAAAATATAGTGAATCGCATTCTGGTCGATTGGCAAAACGACCTAAATTTTAACGTGACAAACGTCATATCGTCGTTCCGCCCCTTCTTTCAACTCTTCGGTTTTTGGCATCCTAATTCCGGATTTGCATATTCATACGGTCGAGTGAAATCCAAACAAAAAGGGGGGGGGGGGGAAGGGGAGTGATGGAAAAAGGCGATCAAGTGCGAATCGAACTAACGAAAATGTGTCTCTTTCCAGAGCTAATTGGCATAAATTGTAAAAAATCAATGCCCAAATTGGCCATACTAAAAGTAGTAAGTTTGCTTCCAAACAATTTAATTTAGTTCATCAATTACGCGGATGAGACAAACATTATTATACGTGATAAAAACGACTGCGAACATGGGCGTCCTTTATAAGGGGCAAGAGGGGGACACATCAAAAAACTTTTAGTTCGTTCGCGGAACAGGTAGGTAGTTCGTATATTTTGATAGTTGCTATTGCATCGGCGTTCGTCCCACATTATGTGGTTCGTCCTAAACATAGCGGGCATCAGCCCGGTGAGACCGCTTATGGCGGGGATCGAAGCATATAAGTAGGCCGTGCAAGTGACGTCACAGCCAGGCAGGTTACTCCATACGTTTATCCTTTTGTGTCGATCGTTCTGTGTCAATATCAGCCTTTGGGTTTGTTCGATTTAATCTAGGCCATATTTGTCTCCCTTTATTGAATCGGAGAAGGTTGATGCAGACAGAGACAGACATAGAATGCGAGCAGCACACGTTCTTAAATTATTTCACAACCGAACATCCTTCGTCTGGAAGGGGATAAAATCAAGTAACATATGATTTATAATGTGATTGAAAATGGTGGAGGAAGCGTCATTAAATTCTAAAATAATTTTTAATATTCTATTCTTTTCACGAAAACGGACGTTTTCGTTTTGTTGCAGGTAAGTAATTTATAATTGAAATATTTTTTAACTAATTTTTATTCGTTATTGTTATTTTACATTATAAAATTGTCCCATTATGTCCCAAACTTCTCACGCAAAATAGCAACAAACACATTTTTAAAACCGAATTTTACTTAAATTTTACAATCTACGAGTCAAAAGCTACAACATAATATTTACAGCTTAGTTATATTAACCCGTAGTCAGAATTTTGATAAGTCCGGTAATATATTATTATAATAATTCTTTCTTTTCATAGTTTAATTGAGAATCCCATAATGACTGAACAGAGGACTTCGATCACTAATGTTGCCAGGAGTATGCTACGAAACAAACAAATTGTAAGCCCATGATGATAATGATGGTGGATATATTCACTTGGTTAGTAGCTGTACATATAGTATTGTATTTACCTTGATTTGTTTGAAGTTGAAGATGGTAAAATATTTTATGTAAATTATGATTTATTTCCTATTTTTTAATAAAACTAATTAAATCCTTCAATCTCTGAATTCTTTATTTCTAGTTTCGTTACTAGTTCAATAATAATATAAAAATATGTAAAGACAATTTTAAAGCGATATTTACAGCTGAAAACCTATGTCAAAATCCTAATATTTGATTTTCTCTACTTAGTAAATCAAATGAAAGGGTTTTGATGTTTTCTTTGCTTAAATGTCACTTTAAAATATTGACAGTAATAAAAATTTGGACAAAAGTGACATTTGAAAAGCACGTGCGCGCCCGGCATAATGGATGTCGCCGTATCATGCCTGCTTCGATTATTTAACACGGCAGTTTGTCTTCTTCCTGGTTATAAGTATTCGTTGGCGGGCATTTTAGCATGCGTGGTTGTCACATGTGTCAAAATTATACATCAATAATCTTTTATTTCGTTAGCGGAAAAGATAGTATGTTTTTTCTCTTTTTTTTTCAAATTTGGTAGGTATTTTTAAAGTCTAAAGTAAATTTGACATTCGAGGCGGTGCATAGTCGGATATTGTCCCTTCAAAAATATTTTTCTTAATCGAAGCTAAACCAAACGAAGAAAAATTCTAATATAGCGGATCCGAAGCTGCTATACAGTGTGTCTACTTAAGTTGGAACCATATGGAAAACTTTTTTATTATTGGCTTTATCAAAAAAAGTTATTCTTCATAAAAAGTTCTGCATGGTCTAGAACTCAAAATGCAACCTTCAGTTATCAAAAGTTCCTAGTCATATACGAGGTATGTCAGAAATTACGAATTTTGCTCAAGCGTAAAGTACCTTTATTTTTGACAATACAGAAAAAAGTTATTTTGAATTAAAAGTTATATTCAAATATGCAATTACAGATACTTAGCATGAAAATTTAGGTTTTGTGACTATTTATTAATCATACCGTACTAATTATTCTGGCTTGATTTAACGTAATCTTAGATTACTAATCTAGGATGCAGTGACAAGAAATATTTGACACGGAATGTCATAGTGCGTTGGTATTTATAAAATACATTAGAAATTGCAGCTTTACTAAGTTGTGAAGAAAAAATAGAAATTGTTTTACTAATTAATACGGAATGATTAGTAAATAATCGCAAAACCTAGATTTTCAGGCTCAATAACTGTAATTGCTTATTTGAATATAATTTTTAATTCAAAATAACTTTTCTTCATAACATTCTTCTGTATTGTCAAAAATAAAGGTACCTAGATACTTTAGTCTTGAACAAAATTCGTAATTTCTGATATACCTCGTATATGACTGGGAAATTTTGATAATTGAAGGTTGCATTTCGAGTTTTAGACTATTCAAAACTTTTTATGTTGAATAACTTTTTTCATAAAACCAATAATAAAAAAGTTCTCCATATGATTGCAACTTAAGTAGGCACACTGTATAAAAATTTATAAATACATTTTGGCACCGTTATTATTTAAATTAAAACTAGATTTTCGGACATCAATGGATTAGATTTTTTCGATTATTGACCAAAAATAATTTTTTATCCTATTCACATTTGTTTCCGCAAGAATTATTTGACATTGAAACAACGGCAGATCTAGAACTTCAGTTTGGTTCGCATTTTATTATCACAGAATTTACCTTAAAGGTAACTTCTACTAATATTACTATTTTAAGAACAGTTTTAACTTTCGGTTCAGTTTAAACGAAACGCAGCACTTCTTATCTTTAACAATGGTGTACAGCACAGCTGAACGGGTAGAAATTATTTTCATTTATGGTTCCCAGGATCAATGTTTTTAAGAACAGCTCAACGTTTTAACGAAAGGCATCCAGGTCAAAATGTAAGCCCGGAGTATGTTCGCCAACTAGTAGCCAAATTTAAAGAAACTGGTTCTGTCGCGAATATAAAGAGAAATCAACCGAGACTAGCCGACGAAGCAGCGCAAATTGAAAATCTGGGGCAGTTTGCAATGAATTCAACTTTATCAACTCGTCAAGTAGCTGTAGCAACTGGATTATCTCGTGAATCAATAAGAAAGGTACTTAAAATTCAGAAGTTTTATCCCTATAAACTGCACATACTGTAAGAACTTGGTGACGATGACCCTGACAGAAGAATACAGTTTTGTGAAATAATGACAGATAGAATTACGGCAGAACCTCGACTAGTTAAAAATATTTGCTTCAGTGATGAGTGTACATTTTATTTAAATGGGCATATTAATATGCAAAACTGTCGTTACTGGCATGACGAGAACCCCCACGTATTTAGAGAAGGGCATACCCAGTACCCCCAGAAAATTAATGTTTGGGCTGGTATATTGGGAGATGGTATTATCGGCCCAATATTTATACAAGGAAATTTAAATGGCGACAGGTATGCTGAAATGCTACAGAGGTCTATCGAACCACTAATAGTGCGAGAATTAGAAAATCAGAGGGACATACTCGGAAATTTATCTTTAGAAGAACGCTTACTACATTTCCAACAGGATGGAGCACCTCCGCATTATGTAGTTCCCGTTAGGCAGTGGTTGGATGATAATTATCCCAACCAGTGGATTGGAAGAAGAGGTCCTGTTGAATGGCCACCTAGATCCCCGGACCTAACACCTCTTGACTTCTTTTTGTGGGGTCACCTAAAATCTGTGGTTTTTAAAACGCAACCTGAGTCACTAGAGCAACTTCAGCATAGAATAGTTCAGGAATGCCGTGCTATATCCCGAGAAACCTTTGCAAATGTACGTGAAGAATTTGAAAGTAGGCTTTATTATTGTCTTCAAAACAACGGAAATCATTTTGAACATTTAATTAACTAATAATAAAAAATTTCAAAATTGTCTTTTCATTTATTGTTTTCCTTAATAAACAGAGAAGAATTTCCTGAAATGTACCTGTCTATGGTACCATTGGAAAGCATTTTTCAAGAGCTTCAAAATGATGTATCACTCGACCCCCCCTTTCTATTTAAGATTTTAAGGGTTTATCTCATCCTGTCCAAGGGGTTGCAGATAGGGTTGGGCTAATACGCTTGTTTTTGTTCCCCCTTCGTTTTCGTTTTTTTCTTCAGTTTTTCGTTTCTAATATATGGCCATTTCAAGGTTTTAAATTGTATTAAATGGTATTTTTCGTGTTAAAATGATGGTTTGTTGGGGGGGGGGGGGGGGGGGGATATGATAATAATGATGATTCAGTTGAAGTCGACGATAATGATGATGATAAGCACAATGATTATGACAATCCCAATGCCCCCTCCCCCGCAAAACTAGGCTAGCCAATGATACGTTAAAAACAATTGTCAGAAGCATAGCAGCTCTTATTATGTAACAATTATCACGAGAGTCGTCATTTTTTTTTGTATAAATTGTTAGTTACTTCTCATCTAGCAGCCTCACAAGCCGAAAACCCGGCCACTTTGCATTTTTAATAAATGATAAAAACTTGTTTCTTGGAAACACGTTTTATCATTCCTATCAGCCGAAATTTAATTAAATAAGTGATCCCTTCGCCCCGCTCCCCCCATTAACCTTAAAAATAATGCAAATTCGAGTGTGTCGAAATTTAAAAGGGTTGAACACCGCTGATCTGCTCGCAGATATCTCGAATTAATCCCGAATATTATTCCCGAACCGGGATAAAACGGGAACGGAGGAGAAGCGGGGGCGGCGGGGGAAGACACAAGTTAAAGAAAATTTGCATCGTAATGATTGCGAGTAATTATTTTATTGTGTTTTCGGTTAATTTTGCAGAGCCGCTCCTCGCTGTCTCGAGGAGATTCGATAAGTTGAAGCTGCCAGTGGTGTAACTGTATTTTACCTACGATCACTAACGTAAATAGCAAGAAACATACTACCTACTATCTAAGTAAGTTTTACGCACTGTAAAGTAAATCGCACGGGTCTTGTAAAGTAAATGGCACAGTAAACAAGTACGTCTTGTTTATTTTCAACAAGAGTTGGGAAAACGAACAAATGCGCTACAACTACAGGGTGTTATGGAAATGGACCTATTATATATAAATGGGTGACTCCTTGGGTGTCCTAGAGAAGCGTTACATATTTAATTTTTTTTTAAATTGACCGTTTTAAAAGTGGGGTAACAAACACTCTTACTCACAGGTCAGTCCGCGCTACTGTACAACAGTTCACCCCAGAGCCAATGACAATGTTGCCAAACTTAATGTAAAACTGAAATTCCATATAAAATTATAAAAATAAATTATTTTCTACCTACTTGTATTTATCTTTATACCTAAGGAGCGAGGAAATCCAGGCACAAACACAATCAGTCTTTCTTCTTTTTCATGGGAACATTCCTGGAAACACTTTATGTACACACAGTAATAGTGAAACAGAACCGATAGTTAGCTTTTGAAAATACAATAATACAGATTATTAGATTTTATTACACGCGACGAAACTTGACGTCCAGAAGAAACGCGTCAATAAAAACAATATTCAAAGATTATTTATGGACGGGCAAGATACACGCGTAAACCGAAAAAACAGAGCGAATTGCTGAGAGTGTTGGTGATCGACGAGACACAACGTATCCGGCCGCTGGTTGGTCTTCAACTAACAGACCGCAAGCGTGCGCAATTAATTGTACAATAGGGTATTACAGAATAGAAAAGTGGTTACATTATTTTATTTTGTCTAAGGTGTACAGAATTCCTTGATTGCTTACATGTATCGCAGTGCCACACAGGTGTTTTTCTGGTTTGACGTCAGGTCACTTTTACCGCTGAATGAATTAAAAGCGCCATTTATGGGTATTTTTCTTCAAAACTGGTCTTTATCTCAGGAATTGCCGTTTAAATATAATACGTCATTTCCATAACACCCTGTATACAGGATCATTCACGATAAGTGGCCTATTTGATCTCGGAAACTAAAAATGATATTTGTGTAAAATATTGGTAGTCGCTAGAAAAGATGCTGATATTCTTAATGAAGATATTTTGATTGATATAACCGGATACACCGGAAGTCAGTGTCAACCCTATATATTATTACATTTTCTACCCAAGACTCTAGGCAGATGATTTCATATATCATGTCATATACCCTAAGTCTAAGAGTTTTTGGTGTATTTAATGTTTTATGGCTATAATGACGTTTGTTATTAATTTTTCCTATAAGTAAGCATTTATTATTTAATTTGGGCGAGATTTCTTGTAGAAAAGGAGCATTAATAGATTTTTATATTTTTAAACTATTAATACAAGGTGTTCAAAAAATAAGATGAAAAATGAAATTGCGAAATCTCCAAAAAATGTACATTCTCAAATGGAATCCCCCAAATTTTATAACTATTTTCTATTATAGCATTAAAAATAAGGGTAAGTTTTTATAGGGTTGTCTATTTCGATAATTTTTAGTTTTAGAATTTAAACTTTTATATGGCGATTTTCCTGCTGTTTTTAAGTTTAACTCCTAGTTCGTTATGACGGCATTGAAAACATTTAAATGTTAAAGAAATGTATGAAGCTGCCACTTACTATTATTAATAATCATGATGAGGTGGTTAAATTAGTCAAACGATTATTTATGGAGAATGTGATAAAGTAATAACAGGAAACATGTGACAAATTTAAATCTTTGGCATTTGAAATTTTCTCAATTTCAATTTTAATCTTATTTTTGGAACACCCTGTGTTAATAGTTTAATCATATTATCCCCCCCCCCCCCCTCGCCCCCCCGAGGCGCGAAAGTTGCCGGAAACTTCACCCGGGGTTAAATAATACAAATTTATGAATTAATAATTATTTTAAGGTCCATAGAACCTTAAATATATATGTTAAAAACGTTTAGACTTAGGACATGATATCAATATGTTTCCTAATTGAACCACTTGTCAATTGAACACGTGTACATATGGCGTAAGCCACATATGGTTTGATTTCACGGATCGTTACCCAAGTTTTTATGGGGTCGATTTAAAAAAAGGCAAAACAAATTACTTTAAACCATAATGCCCGGTTATGGTACGCCCCTGGACGTTCTGAGCATTGACAAAACGTCAAAACGCCCCTGTAGGTGTCAGTCTTTCGCGATAAAATGTGCATATCGGGCCTCGCCGACTTCCTTCGTTTACTTAAATTCCGAATTTCGATGTAAATAAATGTAATACACTCAGCCAGGCCGAATGCTAATTTTACTGTTATTATTTTCGCCCCCGAATTTCCCGCCATTTCTGCCGTTTCTTTGTCCCGGGCGGATCATCTTAACCCTAATCCTTATCGCCCCCCCTTAAAATTTTACTAGAAATATATTCAGATCGTGTTTTATCCCGTTTGATATTTTTGTTTATCGTTAATGTCCTATTTGTTGGCCAATAAACGCCTTTTACCAAATTGGCTCGGAGAACGAAACTTCTGTTTTGGGCGACCAAAATTCCATTAACTTATTTTAGACTTGGCAACGTCATATAACAGCCGAAAATATTTTTTCCTACAAAGTGAAACCTGGCTTATTCTATATTTTTATTATACAGGGTGTCCCATAATTAATGGTACACAGGAAAACTGCAGATTCCTTGGGTAAAAATACTGCGATTCGGCCATACTTAGTTTAGTTCAAGAGCTGGTAATAACCTAGATACAGGGTGTCCAAGTAAAAATTTAATTTTCAATATTCATAAATAACTTATTTCTGAATCAATATTTTTGCACAAAATTTTGTGACTAGGGTTTTTTTGGGGAAAGGAATTTGAATTTGTTAATAATTTTGATGTAGATTGTAGGGGGCGCTCTTTGCGGTACTCTGAATACATAAAAAGAAGTGTAACTTTCTTAGGCCTTAGTATAATTATGTTTTTATTAAAAATATCAGTTTTTCCGTCATTTTTAAGCGATAAAGGTATACTTTGTAAATGTCGCTCCGACTAACCGTTTTCGAGATATTTTAAATTACAATTTCTAATGCGCCCGTTTAAATTTTGATTTGTAAATGTGAAATTTGTCACAGTAGGCTTTGGTAAAAACAAATACAATGAAAGCACCTTGAAACCTCATTTCTGTCAAAGTTTATTTTCATTTGTCAGCATTGTGGGTGTTTTTAAGGAGTTTTTGAAGATACTGTTATCAACAATTAAACTAAAAATGCCGCGACATAACTGTTTTCTAACGGAGGAATGCGAGACATGGTATGTTTATCACAAGAAAGTTTTAACAGACGCGGGGCACATCGGCGGTATTTGGAAATGTATCCAAATAGAAGGCAGCCAGATTTTAAAATTTTTAGAAGCCTATATGACAGACTGGGAGAAACAGGATTCTCCACTATTACGTTTTGGACGCAAGGATCCTGTTTCTCCCAGTCTATCGTATAGGCTTCTAAATATTTTAAAATCTGGCTGCCTTCTATTTGGATACATTTCCAAATACGACCGATGTGCCCACGCGTCTGTTAAAACTTTCTTGTGCGTATAAACATACCATGTCTCGCATTCCTCCGTTAGAAAACAGTTATGTCGCGGCATTTTTAGTTTAATTTTTGATAACAGTATCTTCAAAAACTCCTTAAAAACACCCACAATGCTGACAAATGAAAATAAACTTTGACAGAAATGAGGTTTCAAGGTGCTTTCATTGTATTTGTTTTTACCAAAGCCTACTGTGACAAATTTCACATTTACAAATCAAAATTTAAACGGGCGCATTAGAAATTGTAATTTAAAATATCTCGAAAACGGTTAGTCGGAGCGACATTTACAAAGTATACCTTTATCGCTTAAAAATGACGGAAAAACTGATATTTTTAATAAAAACATAATTATACTAAGGCCTAAGAAAGTTACACTTCTTTTTATGTATTCAGAGTACCGCAAAGAGCGCCCCCTACAATCTACATCAAAATTATTAACAAATTCAAATTCCTTTCCCCAAAAAAACCCTAGTCACAAAATTTTGTGCAAAAATATTGATTCAGAAATAAGTTATTTATGAATATTGAAAATTAAATTTTTACTTGGACACCCTGTATCTAGGTTATTACCAGCTCTTGAACTAAACTAAGTATGGCCGAATCGCAGTATTTTTACCCAAGGAATCTGCAGTTTTCCTGTGTACCATTAGTTATGGGACACCCTGTATACAGCGTGTTCCACTTATAATTAGTGTTGAGCAAAACCGATGATTTTAATAATCGAGTAAAAATTGTTCCACGAAAAATGGATATAACTTAATGACTGCAGTAAAAGTACCTGGGCCGATCCCATTATTTATGACCGTTTGTTATTATTATTATGTGGAAATGACCGGATTGTAATAATTATAATTAAATATAGGCACATCAGATAGGTTAGGTTACTTAATTTATATTTAAATATCTTTTTGGTGGTAAAATTTGTTAGTTTTTATTTCTTGCTGGAAGAGTTTAGTTGTATTACCGATATTATTTTACCAAACGTATAAAAAAACAGTATGTGG
The DNA here is from genome assembly GCA_963991005.1 of Barypeithes pellucidus. NCBI lineage: Eukaryota > Metazoa > Arthropoda > Insecta > Coleoptera > Curculionidae > Barypeithes > Barypeithes pellucidus. Next base: position 53,380,139 of record OZ022563.1, on the reverse strand, counting down.
CGTCCATGGAAAAACATTGATGGTGCTTCTTCTAGTGTTGCAGTGAAGAAAATGCATTTATCTCTCGATGCTAGGGAAATTGTAAAGAGAGTATATACTTCTTTACTCAACAGAGGACTTTATGCTAGTGCTGCTGCAACTGAAACGTCTGATTTGACTAAGATACCTCTGACTACAGTGAAAAGAATCGCGTCAAATCCCATTAAATCTAGAAAGAAGCGTAAAGATGCCGGTTTCACCAAATGTTTCGACGATAGCGACAAGGACTTGATGAGGCGAAAAATCTACACCATGTACGAAGAGCAACGCGTACCTACATTAGATTCTCTGAAGCAACGGCTCACCCATGATGAAACCCAAATAAGTTGTAGCCGCACTAGTCTATGGAGTTTTGTCGGAAATGGGATTCAGATACCGCAAAATTGACAAAAGGCAAGTACTCATGATCCCACCATTTACAAAAATGGCGTCATGAGTATATAACTTCTGTAAGGAAATCCCGTTCTGAAAACCGTCCTATAATTTACCTCGACGAGACTTGGTTTGACACGCATGAAACACCATCCAAAGGCTGGTCGGATTCTTCCGATAAGTGTAAAACAAAAGCTCCGTCAAATAAAGGAAAAAGAATAAGCATTTTACATGCTGGGTCAGAAAATGGTTGGGTTCCAAATGCCTTGTGGCTTTCTGCAAAAAAACATTAAAGACTCTTGTGCTGACTACCATGAAGATACAACGGCCGAACTTTTTGAGGAATGGTTCAAGAATTGTCTTTTACCAAACATTCAGAATTCAGAATAGCGTGATAGTAATGGACAATGCGAGCTATCACAGTCGCCAATTACATAAAGCTCCAAGCTCAAATAATACAAAATTGGAGATTCAGAACTACATGGCGGCGAATGATATATATTTTGAAGAAAGTTATAAAAAAAAGTGATCCTTTAAAAGTTTTAAAGACATTTTGTATAAAAAAAAAGTATATGTTTGTGAGACATTGGCAGAAGAAATTGGACATACAGTGCTACGGCTCCCACCCTATTATTGCATTTTTAACCCCATAGAGCATATGTGGCACCAGTTAAAATCTGGTTAGGTCCTGAAAATATTTCTCCGACTTTAAGTTCTAGTGTTGTAGAATTAATACTAAAATGCTTTAATGATATTCCCCCAGGTAGTTGGAAAAATTCAGTCCGTCACGTAATAACTGTAGAAAATTCGTATATTAGTCTGGATCGTATAATTAGTTAATCCAATTATAATTAATTTTGATGAGAACTATCTATAGAATAACATTATAAATGTAAATAAATATGACTAGTAATACTTAAAAAAAATGTTATTTCATTTGATTACATTAATATAATCATATCATTACTTGTTTTCCTTAGTCCGTCCCTTCATACTTCACTTGTTTATTGCCAAGCTCTTATCGACACAATGGGACCTACCCAGGAAATCATTAAGTCATATCCAAATTTCGTGAAACGTACTTTACTTGACGAGCGATTTTAATAATCGAGTGAATCGCTCGAGCGATTAATCACTTGAAATTCTTATGACTAAGATGAATGTGTTGATGAAACACCAGGGGTTGTTTCTGTAAGGTTTAGAAGTTTAGTTTAGAGTTTTTATTAAGGAAGAACAGTTGCTTCTGATTTTTTTTTAATTACATCCTTTAATTTTTTAAGAATTTACAATCGCCGCTGGCCAGTCCCAGTCAAAACAAAACCCATGTCGCGATAAATCCACTAAGGGATTTAGCATACTTTCATAAAATATACACCTGCTCGTTTATGTGACTTTAACAAAGACGTATGTCGTGTCAAACTCGAGCGTTGCCAATCGGCACATTTCGGGTGGTGCGTGAAGATTGGGTATCAAGTCAGAGTCAATGATTCGATTTTTCGCCTGAATTTATAACTAAAGTATTTCCTATCGAGCGAGAAACTGCTCGAATATACGTCGGCGTCAAGTGAAACTCGAGTATCGAGTGAAAGGTAATATGTAACAAGCGACGATTTTCGCTTGAATTTATATCTCGAGCGATTTTTTTAATAATGGAGCGATGTCGGTTATTTCAATAATCGAGTACTCTCGAGGTTTTTCGCTCGAGCGATCACAACACTACTTATAATCTAAACAAACAAACAAATTTTAGCTCAACTCATTGGTGTACGGATTTATAGGGGTTTGTTTCGGTTTGTTCGTTGTTTGTTAACTGTTATGTTTAATAACTATAATCGTAAAGTACCATTAGCGATTATTTTATTTCAAAACTAATATGATTTGGCATTCCTGAAAACGACCAAATACCAACTTTCAATAAATTGACACAGTCAGAGGCTTGCGTATGGCCTATTTTATTTTTACTTTTTTTTTTAATTTTACATCTAAATCTAAGAACCAAGCGAAAATGTTGACTGTTTAACTGCTTCATATAAAATAATAATATACCTACGTTAAAAGCAGTAGCGTACTATATTTTCTGCTATAAAATTAAATTTTGTACATTTTATTATAATTTATTCTTGCAATAACAACGATTTTCTCGATGACATGTAACCAATATTTTGTTTACTTTGTTTGTCGACCGATTCAAATTGTCATATTTATGCCTGTTTGATTGTTTCTCTAATTTTTCACATTGCACATGTCTTAGTACAAAATTTGATTTTATAGCAAGAACTTCACTGCTTTTAACGTTTTTAAGAGATGGAATCGACTTCTGATATTAATTTTGAAATAAAATAATCATCAAAACCTAACAAATTGCAGAAAAATAACCATAAATAACACTAACATCACCCAAAAGTCGCCCATTTATATATCATAAACGATTTTCACCCTGTAGATACCGTATAATATTTTATTTGAAAATTTATAGGCAATAGGCAATACGAGAGGACATTAAATTCTAACGATACAAATTTTATATTTTGCACCCCATAATTCTCGATGTACTGTCAGACGCGAATATCCAAACTCCTACAAAATATGTGTACTTGCCATATTATAACAAAAAACGATTTTATGATGTTTACGTCAATATGTAGTTTTTGCAGCTATCGCCTATTCTGTATAATATAGTTGAGCCCGAGTGATGTTGCTGTTCAATACCCGTATACTGTTGTTCAACAAGAAGGTATCCGCCTGGTACAATGCACTAACAGTCATAACTAAAAGAACAATATTTTTAAAGTGAAAACCTATAAGGATATAAATCATATCCCATTAAACTCACCGATTAAACCCTCAACTTCGACTTCGCTACCCAACTCGGAGTCTCGTGCTGTTACCCTGGATATTTCTAAAGTCTTGGATCGTGTTTGGCATGAGGGGCTTCTAAGTAAATTGCGATCCTATGGTATGCCCAGTCAATTCTCTGCATGGTTGTCTAGCTTACTTAAAGATTGCTTTCGGCAAGTGGCGATTGACGGATTTCTCTCACACACCTTCACCATTAATGTCGGTGTTCCTCAAGTGTCCATATTGTCTCCCACCCTCTTCTTACTCTACATTAACGACCTCCTAGTGAAAACTAAAAATCCGGTATTTAGTTTTGGTGACGATAGCACACTTGTCTCATCTTTCTCTTTGAATGCACAAACATCGGCTGCCGACAGCACATCTTCGCAGACAGCATGAAGTATCACGCCTCAACAAAGACCTGGAAGACATTTTGGCTTGGGGTGACAGTAACCAAGTCGAATTTTAACGCTAAGAAAATCCAGACAGCAGTTTTCTCTAAAAAGGTTAAAATTATAGAACCGGATATAGTTATGGCAAGATACGTAATTCCACTGGCTTCATCTATTAATTTGCTGGGCGTCAATCTGGGAGGAAATATGTCTTGGCATAACCACGTTGTGGCATTCGCCAAGATAGCTTCTCAGAAGCTTGGGGTACTCTTCCGAACCAGAAAGTTGTACACACCTCAACAACTTTTGACACTATCCAAAGCCCAGATTCGACCATCACTAGAGTACTGCTCTCATGTCACTGCACCCTAACATACTCTTCGGCTACTAGATTCCATCGAAAGGAGGGCCATTCGTCTGATTGGAGACCACGAGCTAACGAAAAACCTCGACAGCCTAGAACATCGAAGACAGGTTGGGGATTTGACTCTATTTTACAGATATTTTCATGGGTGGAAAGTGGGATGGAAAGTGCTCGACTGACCTTGCCCTCTTAATTCCGCCCAGAGCGGCGAATAGCAAAAATACACGACAAACCACTGCCGCCCATCCATATGTGGTTAAGCTTAGTACTCCTCGAACTTCATTATTTAAGAATTCTTTCATCTGGAGGACTTCATCCTTATGGAACGACCTTCCCGAGGTCGTTTTTCCCAACGAATATAACTTTCAACTATTTAAATCCAACGTTTATTGGGACACGCGCCACTCCCAGAGTGCCTTAAAGGATTTTCCTATAGTGCTCGTGTTTGACCATAAAAAAAAAACATGTTCCATTAAAAACCTGCATTTTTCCTATCCCTTCAATAAAATTTACATCCGCCTCGTGAGTTTAACGTTTTAACGCAAGAACTCCCAAAATAAAACGATACTTTTACGAAAGTGTCATAACTTTATTTAAAAGTTCTATTCGAATATTAAAAGTCATAAATTCAGGGCATGCATGTTTTGATGTGCAATATTATATTGGTAGAAAGTTTAATACAATCTGATAAAGTTTAATCATTTAAAAAAGATTTAAATAAAATACTTTTTTATAAATGTGTATCTACAATATTATTTTTGTACGGATTGTTAATGAAACATGTAATTAATACAATACTTAATAGGAAATCGTATAATAAAATCTTTACTCTAATAATTTTACTATGTATAGTGTTTTTTCCGTGCACTTACATTTGCTGTAAAATTTAAAATTTATTTACTTGATTATACTGGATTGATTAGAAATACTAATTACAGTTTTTTATAAATTATGTGTACAAGGTGTCCCATTTTCGACACTTTTATAGGGTATGTCCGTTATTGTTAGTGCTATCAAAAAAGTAATGTAGGTGTCATATGCTCTTTTTGGGTCAATCTTAAAATGATAAAATCAAAATTTGAAAATTTTCGCTCGCTTAAAAGAGATATGGAGGAAAATCAAAAAATTGCAAATTTCTAAATTACTGTATAGTTTCTTAGTTAAAAGAGATAGATGTTGTGTATGGAAATTGTATTAGTGCTACCGATAAGCAAAGAATTCAACTTGTCCAAGATTTATTTACGGAGTAAGAAAATATCAACACATTTCTCATAAGTTAACTGAGTCAGGCTGGTTGAGTATGGCCGAGAGGAGGGAACTGCATCAAGCATGTTACTTTCATAAAATTATAAATTTAAAATGTCCAACATACTTATACAGCCGAATTGTATTTAGAACGCATGTGCATTCCCGTAATATTAAATTTAGAGGTAAAATAACGCCACCATTACATCGAATCGCCATTTTTGAGCGGAGTTTTTCCTACAACATTGCTAAGTACTATAATTCTATACCCGAGAATTTTAAAAAGCTTTCGCTTCCTGCTCTTAGGCTGCAGTATGCTAAATTTGTATCAGGTGGGCGACATATTACTGTATAGATTTAATTCTATTTTTTAATTTTTAATGTTTATTTTTATTTTTGTTCCATTATTAATTTAATTTAAGGTAAATTACATATAGGTTAAGTACGATCAGAGAGGCATTCTAGGATGCCTCATCTGGTCTTCGCCTTTTTCTGAATATAAATGCTTTTCTTTTTTTTTACAGGTACTGTACTAAATATGTTTGTTTTTAATATTCAGAAATAAAGACATTATTATTATTATACCGAAAAATGTTTTATACAGAAGTTTATTTATAATGATTGTTGAATAATCTGTCAGGTCAGATAAGAAAGTTATCAGACCTAACCTCATTTTTTTAAATGGAACACCCTGTATATTGTAATCTAAAAATATACTATTTTAAATTATCCTTTCAAATATACAGGGTGATTCACGTCGAGCGTGCATTAGAACTTTATGGAGAACTACTGAATATATGTTCCTGAAACTTTGGGGATTTGGGTTTATCGATATGCTCTCTTTAACTAAAATATTGACATGTTTCTGTCATTTCCGGTTATACCGGAAGTAGCTGCCAACATTCGTTTTTTAAATACAACATGGTAATTTTTATTACATTTTTCGATTAAGCATTAAATACTAAACACATTTTATAGAAAATGTTTTTGTCAGACTCTATTAGTTTTTGAGATATCTGGACTTTATGTAATTATTTGGCAAATGCATGACGATGAAATAATCCATATAATTTTTTTAACTTAGCGCTTGGACTAAAAATTTTTTCTCACCGAATAGCTAGAAGATCATCAAGTCTCAAAAACATTTCAAATTCGGCATAAAATGTACAGGGTGGTCACAATTCAAGCCTCATTGTGAAAGAATTCAACCATTAAAAACTTTCTTATTTTAAATGGAACACCCTGTATATTTTTATTTAATTTGATGGCAAATTAGTTGTTCTTTATAAATAGTATTTACTGTTCTATACCTATATCAAAGAGTTTTCTCAAAAAATTCAATTTTATTCCGAAAATACTATTTGTTCAAGTGAATTATGACAACAATAATTGTACTTAGGGGCTATATAGATATATATAGATAGATAGATAGATATACTATATATACTGATGTCTATACGGAGGAAAGGTGATTGATTGCTTGAAAATACAATATTCTAAAGTGTTTAGTATTAAAGTATTATTTTTTAAAAAATTGCAAGGAAACAAGTTTATAAACTTTAATTTCTTGAATTAAAAATTATACCTAATATCTTTTGATTATATTTTTAAAATATGTTCGAAATGATTGCCATTTTCTTCCAAGCATTTATGTATTCTTTTCATCATGTTATTTCTTGTAGCATTCCTAATTTCTTGTGAGAGATTGAAATGCTGCCTTCACCCTTTCAATTAGATTTTCCTTCGTGGTGATGGGACGCGCGTAAACTTTATCTTTAATGGTTCCCCAGATGAAAAGTCCAGTGGAGTTAAGTCTGGCGAACGAGCTGGCCAGTGGAAGGGACCTTGGTTTGCGATCCACTGGTCATGAAAAAGTCTGTTTAGGGCAGTCTTAACAACTTGGACGTTGTGTGCTAGAGCCCCATCGTTTTGATACCAATCACTTTTCCTCCGTATAGACATCAGTATACAGCCCCTAAGTACAATTAATTGTTTTCATAGCACACTTGAACAAATAGTATTTTCGGAATAAAATTGGATTTTTTGAGAAAACGCATTGATATAGGTATAGGACAGTAAATACTATTTATAGAGAACAACTAATTTGCCATCAAATTAAATAAAAATATACAGGGTGTTCCATTTAAAATAAGAAAGTTTTTACTGGTTGATTTATTTCACAATGAGGCTTGAATTGTGACCACCCTGTACATTTTATGCCGAATTTGAAATGTTTTTGAGACTTGATGATCTTCTAGCTATTCTGTGAGAGAAAATTTTTTGTCCAAGCGCTAAGGTAAAAAAATTATATGGATTATTTCATCGTCATGCATTTGCCAAATAATTACACAAAAGTCCAGATATCTCAAAAACTAATCGAGTCTGACAAAAACATTTTCTATAAAATGTGCTTAGTATTTAATGCTTAATCGAAAAATGTAATAAAAATTACCATGTTGTATTTAAAAAACGAAAGTTGGCAGCTACTTCCGGTAAAGCCGGAAATGACAGGAATATGTCAATATTTTAGTTAAAGAGAGCATATCGATAAACCCAAATCCCCAAAGTTTCAGGAACATATATTCAGTAGTTCTCCGTAAAGTTCTAATGCACGCTCGCCGTGAATCACCCTGTATAATATACCATCCTAGGCGATTTATTTAAACTTTATTACTTTAAACCACAGTAGGCCATGAAATAAAAGCTAATATCCTAGAGACAACTATGTTGACATTCTAGTTGTTATTAACATTTAACGTCAATTTCATTTTTACATATTCATTTGTGAAACTGACTTATCGACATTTTGAAAAATTTGATATGATTTATCATGTGTTATAAATTTGAAAAGAGAGTTTCAAATCTTCGCAGATTAAAATATACAGGGTGCTACATTTAAAAAGTGAGGCTAGGTCCGATAACTTTCTTACCTGGCCCCGTATATTTATCCTGAAAACGGCAGATTATTTAACAATCATTATAAATAAACTTCTATATAAAACATTTTTCTCTATTTCTTTTAACTAAGAAAATATAGGGTAAATTAGAAATTGTTAATTTTTTGATTTTTCCCCGTATCTCTTCAGCGAGCGAAAACTTTCGAATTTTAAGTTTGATCCAAAAAGAGCACATGACACCTACATTACTTTTTTGATAGCACTAACAATAACGGAGATACCCTATAAAAGTGTCGAAAATGGGACACCCTGTACGTCAAACGACAAAAAATCAAGAGACGACATTTGCTCAGCAAGGAGTGAGATTTTCGAAAATAATATTATTTAAAAAAAAAAAAGATGGCTTACTATTCTTTTCTTCAAAAATACCGAGGGTAATTCCCGCACGGACGCCACTGGTCGGAATAAAAAAAACATGCTATAGATCATAAAATGCCTCTTAGAGAATGTATACCAAATTTCATAAAAATATCTAGAGCAGGATCACAGATATTAATAAAAAAGGAATTTTTTTCAAAATCTGTATCACACTCTGTATCTTAGGACATAGGTTCATATGAAGTTTTTTTCTGAAAATGGACTCAAGAATAACATCCTTAAATGTTAGTATGCTGCTAAGAAACACCCTGTATTTTATTGGAAAACGTAGAATAAAATTTTTACAATAGTGTTTCTTGTTAGAACTGTGTGTCCTGTAGAGGAATTTTTATTGATGAGATTATAATAATCAACTAACGATAATGCCTGTTATGTTAACGATTAAATTATACACCATAATTGCTTTTATCGCTTATTAATAACATCCTAAAAAATTAAGTCCATTATAAAGCCATTTTAACAAAAAACTCAAACGAAACCAAGCGAAAAGACGCAGACAATACATCAAAAGAGGCTCGCTCAAAGACTGATAGATTGACAAAGCTTTAAACGACGAATAATCAATTTTTCAAATATTTCTCGTGGAGATGAGACGGAGGATAAAATGCCTTAATAAAAGAACAAGCAGGATCGGGATTTTTTTTTTACGAAAAGTTTTAGATTGGTACATTAGAAATCAAAACCTTTGTAAAATATAATAAAAATTATTTTTAATTGATATACATGAACTAGAGTTCAAAGAAATTCGTGCAAAGTGTCATAAACGCATTTTTCTTTTCTGCGTATGCAGAATGTATTATTTTTATGGTAAAGAAATCTTGATGGTCCTTAATTCTCGTACGAAAAGTACAATCTGTCTGGCCTGTTTATGAATTAAGACAATTCAGTTTTTTATCCTTCCGAATTTTATCTTTGTTGTTGTTAATTAATACAGTGAAACCTCTCATAACGGACCACCTCTAATAAGCGGACAATTCTATTAAGCGGACATTTTTTCATTGTTCGAAACTAGATATATGAAATTCCATGAAAACCAACCTCTCTTGGGCGGACTCTTCTTTGGGCGAACGCGGACAGGCTGTTTCCATACACAGAGTGCGAAAACCCTCCTTCAAAAGGACAAAAAAAATTTTTAAAGTATTTGGGAGACTCTGTAAAGATAGACCGGCAACCAATCGCGTATGCGTGGCAGAGCGAAAGGACTTCGCCGAATGAAAGTATGTGTGATTCCCCGACAGCAGTCCGTCGTTTATTTTTAGTTTTAAGGTTAAAACTCTAAACAATGGCACAAAAATGTCGCGTTTTGAGTCTGAAAGAGTATATTGATGTTGTGGAAGTTTGTAACTTGATATCAATGATTTGGGTGAGTTCATTAACATTGATAGCAATGTGCTATTAGAAGATGATGATGTATATCAAGACAAGAAAACATTAAAAATAACAGGTTTTTGATATTACTGTAAGGCGTATGACTCATATTCATTCTCTCCCGACCCAACTGTCTCATTAATAACTTTGTTATGGATTTTCATCAAGTTACGGTTGAAACCTCAGTTGAAACTATGAAACCATTTTTTAGACGGAATCCAGAAAAACCGAAATAGAAAACGATATAGGCACGTTTTCACGGAGAGCGTGGCCATCGGACCGGAATCCACGAACTGGTCCGAAACTAAATTCCGCATAATAAAGAATCAGTTTCAACTTTTGACGGGCCATTTAAAATTCCATATTATTCCCAGATACATCATATAGTATACATATGTATATGGGTTATTCCGAAAGTTTAAACGATATTCCTCAAGGAAAGACGTTTAAAAATATGTGTTCATTAAATTTGACATAAAGAATTTTTTTTTTTGAAGTACTTCTCTCGGTGGAGTGAAATTATGAAGGAACTATTAAAAACTCAACATCTATTCCACTAGCTTAATATCAATATTTAAATCTTAGTTTCCATATGTATTTCGAATCCTTCATCTTCAGTTAACCGTCAGCACAAAATTATCCCGATTTTGGTAACAAAGACGAAGAAGAAATGAACGGAAAAATCTTTTAGGGCACTCTGGGAGTGGTGCGTGTGCGCAAAAAGCGATTCACGTTGGTTTTGAATCGTTGGAGGTTATATTCGTTGGGAAAAACGACCTCGGGAAGGTCGTTCCATAAATAATTATCCTCCAGATGAAAGAATTCTTAAATAATGAAGTTCGAGGAGTACTAAGCTTAACCACATATGGATAGGCGCCAGTGGTTAATCGCGTATTTCTGCTATTAGCCGCTTTGGGCGGAATTAAGAGGGCAAGGTAAGCCGAGCACTTTCCATGAAAATATCTGTAAAGGAGAGTCAAATCCCCCAACCCGTCTTCGATGTTCAAGGCTGTCGAGGCTCTTCGTCAGCTTGTGGTCTCCAATCTGACGAATGGCCCTCCCTTCGATGGAATCCAGTAGCCGAAGAGTATGTTTGGTTTGGGTTTGTTCGGAGCTCCAGACATGAGAGCAGTACTCCAGTGATGGTCGAATCTGGGCTTTGTATAGTGTCAAAAATTGTTGAGGTGTGTACAACTTTTTGGTTCTGAAGAGTACACCAAGTTTCTGATAAACTATCTTGGCGATTGCCACAACGTTCCAAGACATATTTCCTCCCAGATTGACGCCCAACAAATTGATAGATGAAGCCAGTGGGATTGCGTGTCCGTCCATGACTATATCCGGTTCAGTAATGTTAACCTTTTTAGAGAAAACTGCGGCCTGGGTTTTTTGAGCGTTAAATTCGACTTGCTTAAAGCCAACATTTCTTCCAGGTCTTTGTTCAGGCGTGATACTTCATGCTATCTGCGAAGATGTGCGTCGGCAGCCGATGTTTGTGCATTCAAAGAGAAAGATGAGATAAGTGTGCTATCGTCAGCAAAACTAAATATCGGATTTTTCGTTTTCACTAGAAGAAACCCGAACAAACCCGTTAATGTAGAGTAAGAAGAGAGTGGGAGACAATATGGAACCTTGAGGAATTGATGGTGAATGTGTCTGAGAGAAATCCGTCAATCGCCACTTGCAGAGAGCAGTCCTTAAGAAAGTTAGACAACCATGCACAGAATCGACTGGGCATACCATAGGATCGCTGTTTACTTAGAAGTCCCTCATGCCTAGAGATGTAAAATTACCGGTAATTTAAAAATCGGTAATATTACCGGTAATATTACGTAATATTACGGTAACATTGGTAATTTATAAAAAAAACAGCTTTTTAAGTAATACTAGTTTTTTTTATTTCAAAACTGTGAAAACATTACGAAAAACAATAAGAACGTTTTTTTAAACTAGTCAGAGTCAGAATGGACTACGTAATAGAGTGGATAATGGTAAATCATCCTCATCATCATCCCCAACCTCGTCATCTGATTCTTCTTTCTCTTTCGTTAATTGAGTCAAGTCTATAACTTCGAAACCCATATCTTCTTTTTCTATTTCTTCCTCAGTATCTTCTACTATTCTCGAATGATCTTCTTCATTTAGTAAATTATAATTATGGGCAATATAAGTTAGTTTTCCGGCCCTCTCCACGGTTAGTCTGTTTCTTTTTTGCCGATGAATAAATCCATAAGTACTAAAGGTTCTTTCGGTTGCGGCTGTTGACGATGGTAAATTTAAAATGTCTACAGCTAACCTACTTATTTTAGAACTGGAGCAAATTCCTGCCCACCAAACAGATCCAGACATAGATTTTTCGCTGGAAATGACGAATTCCTTAGCAAAAATATTACCTCTAATTTTGTACTGTGCGAGTGCTTCCATAAAAAGATCTACTTGTGAAGAATACTTTGGATGACGCCTTGCAGTTTCATAGATGAACTCCGTTGCAATTAAAATTTCAGCTTCAGTTAACTTCTCGCCGCGTTGACTTGGTTCTAATAGGTAAGCAGCAAGATGAACGGGTTTTAAACATATATTTTCTCGTTTTTCAAGAATTGAACACATTTTCTGGTTTTCAAACATAGTAATAGATAAATTTGATACTTTGTCACGTAATATAGACCTTATTTCAAAAAAGCAGATAAACTCTTTTGAGATTGTTGGCCCGTTAGCTTCAAAAATCGTTATCCACTTAGACATTGGCTGGAACAAGTCATAAGTTGCTTCTATTTGCAACCAAAATTCGTTTTGAAGAAGAAGTCTTACTGTATTTGATGAAAGAACATCAGAAATATCTGGGCTATCATCAACTGCTAAACTTTTTAATGAATGTTTAGTCTCCAAAAAGCTTTTTATACAAGAAACAAAGGAACCCCATCTTGTTTTCACCGGCAATTTTAAAGAGATGTATCGCCCCGTTTTGTTCAACTGGATTTTTTCAAACCTTGCATGTAAAATCTGCGAATTTTTCAACTCAGATACAATTGAAATTATGTTCTTTTTAAAATTGGAAAAATGGTCTAATTTCAAGAAGTCTTCAACCAGAAGGTTTAGACTGTGGCAAATACAACTATAATTAGTAATGTAATCGTACTTGCTGCTAACTATTTCACGAGCCTTTTTTATGTTAGCTCCGTTGTCAGTGACAATAGCTAGAAAATTTGAAGCTCCCAATTCTTCCAACACTTTTTCAATTTCTGAGGCCAAAAATGTTGCTAAATGTCTGTTATCTTCAGTATGTATTGATTTATAAAATACCGGAAGAGGTGTATTAATAACAAAATTAGATATAGAGTCATTTCTGCAATTTGACCACCCATCCATTTGTAAGCTTAAAATAGGCGCTTCACTAATTTTTGAAGAAACTGCAGTTTTTACTCTAGTGTACTCGGATTCGAGGAGTGGATTTGACAACTGGTAACGAGAGGGTGGTTTATATGCGCATCTCATTGTTTTGAATACATCTAACCATACTTTTTTCGTTGTCATATTTAAGGGGGCTCCTGAGACATAAATAGCCCTTGCGAGTATTTCATCAATCTTGTTGTTTTCTTGGGAGGACATGTTATCAAAATACGAAGAAATTGTACCCTTTGATGCTATTTTGGAAGTACTTGAAAATGAAGAACTAGCTGATGAAGGCACATCATGCCTGACTAGTGAAGCAATTTCTGAGTCTAAAGATTCTCCCTGCCCCTGCCCCTGCCCCTGCTGAGAGGTAGTTTCAGTATCACTATCTTCTAATACCTCGGATGAACTTGCCGTGGTGTTATTGTTACTACCGGAAACATTTCTTAAAGGCAATTTCCCTTTTTTAAAAATTTGTACTACATTTTCAGGTATTTTGACACATTTTAGCAAATGTTGGAATTGTCTGGTAGAATTTCTTTTAAAGGAGGTTTTACAATATTTACAGGAATAGTTGTCTTTATCTTTAACAGCGTAGTACTTCCATGCATTTCGGGAAGAGGTCAAATTAAAAATATTTAGACTTACCAATTCAAATATCACGTAACAAGGCAAAATAATTACAGATATTTAATAGAAATCGCACTGATAGTTATAAATAAACAATACCCTTTATAACAATAATGTCACTAATTATTATGAGGAACACAGGAAGACTGTTTACAAAATATCGCTTGCCACGGCCGACGGCGAACCACAGAATTGTCACAACCAGATTTCGGGTATTCCCAGGGCCCAGGGTTGCCAACTTTTGAAAACGTCCAGACCGTATGTACGCCAAAACATCGGCTTCTTATTGGTCGTCGAAGGTTTGAATCAAAGGTTGAATTCACGCACACGACGTGACTCAACCAAATATTGTTTGAAAATAGGTGCACTACCACCGTATAGGTGGCGCTGGTGCAACATATGGATTAGTGTGCTATTGCCAACACTTTGAATAAGTAATAATAGGGGTCTGTGGGATTTTGCCAGAATTACCGTACTTTTGAGGTACGGTTCGGGCTTATGGAAAAAAAAAAAAAAAAAAAACAATATTTCCAATGTTACTGATCTTGCGGTAACATTACCTCGGTAATATTACCTTTACATCTCTACTCATGCCAAACACGATCAAAGGCTTTAGAAATATCCAGTGCAACAGCCCGAGACTATATAGCGGGAACTTACAAAGGTCTTTATCAGTTGTAATACGACAAACCCCAAATGGAATAATATTCTTTCCACTTTCGCTGGAAATATTACAAAATAATGATTTAAAAAAAAAATATCCAAAAACACACGGAGACATTCAAATCCCATTTTAGCTAAGAATAACCCACATATATATGAATATATTCCCGCACGTATTATTCGTTTGGATTATTTGTTCAGAAAATCAGAAATATACGAGACAGGCAGCGTTATCAAACATTGCTTATTTTAAAGTTTTCTGACAGACAGCGGAAAGAAAAACTATATGAAAATTTTAGGCGGAGCAGCGTTTGTCTGCCAATCATCGTGAATACAACGAACAGACATCGTGTTTCTACAAATTATGTCTTTGTATTTTTGAAAGCGATGATTTGAAAAGTATTCATCATAATACTTGTTTGTTATTTCGCACGATTTAGAAATGGCGTATGTCAACAAGGACAGATCACTGACATGACAAAGGTTCTTGCCATATTAACGCAAACATAAACTCTGTATGTTATAAGTTCACACGTTCGTCACAGATACAGGGATCAAGGGCCATCGTGACTTAAAACTCCCCATCTTTATTTATCACATACTTAAAAGTGAAAAAAAAAATAATAGAACGTCTGCTGAGTTCCGCAATACGTTTTGAATTCAATAACATGTTAGACAAAGACAAAAATTACAATCATAGTGAATGAATATTGTTTATAGCCATTTAAATACAGGGTGTTATGGAAATGACTCCTTTAGTGTCCTACATATATATTTTTTTAAATTGGCCATTTTAAAAGTGGGGTAATAAACCCTCTTACTCACAGGTGACTCCGCGGTAATGAATCACAGCACCCTGTGGCAGTGTATCACAAACACGTGTTACGCGCAATGTTGCCAAACTGTAAAAATGTAAAACTTTAGTTTTCTATAAAAATAAATATTTAGCTTAGGTACTTAGAAAGTAAATCCAGGACGCTGTAAGGAATCCAGGACGCAGACATCTTCAGTTCTTTTTTCTATGGGAAAACCTTTATGCTCATCACGTGCCCTGATGATACTGTGGGACTGCATAATAAGCTTATACCCACTAAACCCCATTCGGCGTCTTCTTTCTAATCTCAGAACCTAACCGGCATATCGCCGAGAGAAAAAAAACACATAGTGAAACAGAACAAACTACACTAAATCACTTAAACAAACACACTCACGAGTTTCAAATCAGATTTTTTGAAGATATGCACCTATTATTAGATTACACAAAAGCACTAAATACTAACGCATAATTAATAACACTACCGTATACATAGAACAAGAGCACTATAAGATACAAATTATTTCGCAGTAGAAATTCAGAAATAATAAAAATGCTAATTTCTAATGGGCTAATCAAATTTATTAATCCTTTACTGAAGAAAAATTATGAAATAATTATGTTGATAGACAGGACATCCCTTTAAAATAAATAGTCTCGTCTAACTAGCGCGGTTGCCATTTCCGAGACTATCATTATACAGGAAAGTATTACAGAAGGAAATTCCGCAATTTATGAATATAATCTTACAAAACATCGAAAGTGGCAACGCTGTATTTTCAGCCCAACTAGCTAAATATTGATCGACCTAGTAAACCCGAATATATGTCAAACGTGTTTAGTTACTCTCAAAATTTTTAGATGTCAAATACAATAAGAACAATAAGAGTGTATTTTTGTTTACACAGTAGCACTTTAAAATACTAAACACTTACATGTGTTCATGAGATGCATACCTACGCGAAAACTAATGTGAATTTATGTGGCTTTGTTTTGGTGTTTATGAGGTTATTGTGTCGGTTTTTGTTCGGGTTAATTACTTGGTGTTTTTTATAAATTAAGTTGGTTTTAAATAAGGCCGAAAAGGTAAATAAAATTGCATTTTTTTTAAAGGGTAAAGTGGCATTTAAGTTTTTCAGGTTCGACGGTGTCGTTCGAATTGAACAAATGAAAACATACCTGACCATTTATAAACTCCGCGGCGGATCGCTCGAGTCAGTTCAATTTTCTAAATTAGAGATTGATTCCCAGCGAACTGAACTGAAAGTAAAAGTTTATAATAAATGTACCCTGAAAAATAAACAACTTCAAATCTGTCAAACGGTTATTGACTTTCTAAAGAGTTTACCATGAAAATGTGACAACACTGCTCAAAATTCACTGACTTTTTTTGCCATACGTTGCTTTGTGTGTTGCTCCGAGTGACACCACGTGCTTATTTTTGGTTTGACAGCAGGGCATATTAAATTAAAGCGCCATTTTGGATATTTTTCTTCAATTTATTTTCATCTCAGGAATTGCCGGTTTAAATATAATACGTCATTTCCATAACACCCTGTATAACTTACAGTGGCTTTGATATGTAAATCAAGTGTCAATCTTTATTGATTTTTATAAGCTCTTGTGCATTTAAGTGGAATTGAATCCTAAAAGCAGTTCTTTCAGAGCTATTTCATCGTACTTATGTATCTTCGGTAAGTATTTATGGGCATTTGTTACTATTATAACCTTATTGTGTCACGTCATAACATATAGAAAATTTAAAGACCGTCAAACGTCCGTTAAAGTACTGATGAACTTTATTATGCATTATAGAAAAAAGAATAAATTAACCTGCAATACTTGCTTCCTGAACGTTATTCTTTTAATTATCTATTCGATCACAAAACACGACAATACGGAAATTCCCTAATAACAAACGAATGTCGTGACTATTTCCAATGATATCAAATATGCGACGGCCGATACGATGTTTGAATTAAATTTTGTATAAATTTGATTGGAGATAAGCGGTAGGTTGTTAGTCGGCGTTCGATTTGACAAGTGATCTATGGGTCTGAAAGGGAAACACTAAGCGATGTGTTGTGTTTTTTCTTTGATCGCAAAAGACAGATATTGAGAATTAATTGTTTGGTATACGGGGAGTTTATCGTATAATTGATATTAAATAAATTCGAACGAGACCATCCGACTTTAACCCCATTTCAGATATTTTTGTCCGCCATATTTGTTTTCGTTTTGTCGTTTATCACTTAAGTATAATAATATATTTTTTTTACAAGTGCCCCGAAAGTGCCTCTTTTCATGCATGTTCACTTTACCGAAAGTGGCGTTTTCCAAGAGAGCGGGCGGGAAAGTATCGAAGCGGGCGGGAAAGATCTTTCACGCCCGCTTCGAGTCACCATGTGCTCATAAATAAATAAAACCAGAATTGTCGGTGCGGGATTTGAACCCGCGACCCTCAGATCGCCAGGCGGACACTCTACCCACCGAGCCATACTACAAGCGATAATAAATAGCGCATTATATATAAATTAAGGCAGTTAATTTTTCAAAGATGTTTTAGAAAAATGTCTGAAGAATTTCTGTATTTATATGGCCTCAAGGACTCGGGCACTTGTAAAATATTAAATAAAACCAGAGATGCCGAGTGCGGGATTTGAACCCGCGACTCTCAGATCACAAGGCGTACGCTATACCACTAGGCGACCGAGCCTAGTTGTCAAAAATAATAAATAGATATTTACATTCTCCATGCGCGAGTGTTTTTATGTCATGTAGACAGGAAAACTGTCTGAAGAATTTCTTTATTTATTTCGCATCAAAGCTTCGGAGCACTTGTAAAAAAAAATACGGTACATATCTCGGGCCGTCGGAGGCTTTTCCGGACTCGTGCGGTGGCCTCCCTCACCTTCGGCTCAGTCGGCCATCTCCGCAAAGCCTCTTTTCGGGCCTTGATACGTAATGTACTATTTCCGAAAATCGTTCGGAAATATTGACATTTTTGATAACATTCTTGAAAGAAAAAGTCAATATTTCTGTACACTTAGTCGTTGCTAGGCAACGGAAAATAACTGTTAGGAAATATTCATTTCAGTCATCAGTGAGACGCTTATGGCGGGGATCGAAACACATAAGAAGGCCTTGGAAGTGATGCTAAGCCTACTCTGCTCCATACGCTCACAAGTAAACTACGTTAATCTTTATATATTAGTATGCATTAAGTGTCAATATCAGACTTACGTAGTTATATTTGGAAGCCATAAAGTGGGCGTGTTTAATGAAGGCGATTTGATCTTGGCCCTATTTGTCTCACTTTACTGAATCGGGAAAGGTTGATGCAGACAGAGACAGACATAAAATGCGAACAGGCCGAGTTGTTATATAATTTTCTCAATTCAATTGTCTTCGTCTGGCATGGAATATAATCAAGCAACATATGAATGATATGTAAAGTGAATGAAAATGGCGAAAGCGAAGCGTCCTTAAATTCTAAAATAATTTCTAATTTTCTATTCTTTTCACGAGAAACGTCGCTTCCTTTTTGGTGCAAGTGATATTCATTTAGTCATCTTTGCTGAGAGTAAGCATCAATAATAATTTCTTTTCCTAAATCATATGGGGCCCAAAAATATGCTTGGACTTGAAGCTTGAAATATTTGCTAGGACCTAGAGCCCAGTTGAAGATGGTAAAATATTTTATGTAAATTATGATTTACTTCCTATTTTTTAATAAAACTACTTACAAGCTTATTTCTGAAGTTTAATTTTTCATTTGTAGTTAATTTACTAATTCAATAAATGATATAAGGATTATTTTAAAGTGATATTTACAGCTTCAAACATGTCAGAATCCTAATATTTGATTTTCACCACTTAGTAAATCAAATAAAAAGGTTTTGAAGGTTTTTGTTGGTTAAATGTCACTTTAAAATATTGACAGTAATTTGACAAAAGTGACATTTGAAAAGCACGTGCGTTTGTCAGCTGATGCCATACTTAATGGATGCCGGGTTTGTTCGTTTGTTCATGCCTGCTTCGATTTTTTAACACGGCTGTTTGTCGTCTTCCTGTTTATAAGTACTCGTTGGTTGTGACTGTTCTACATAAATGATTGAGAACACGTTGTTCATAAGGAATTATTTTATATTTTGAAACCCTCAATCCATGGCAGAATACATTTTGAAATTAGTTTGTTATAATCACAGTTATCACTGGAGGAGTCCCAGAAATGAAAAATTCATCATCATTTTATACTGTTTTGCTTTCGGAAACACCAACAATTAAATTTATATGCGTCAAGTTTGACAATTCAACATTAATACGTTTCCATAGTAACGACGCAACCAATTTTATTCCGAATTTCAAAGCACCATTTATTTGCGAATAAAATTAGTCGCGATTTTTTCAAAATTAATCAACATCTGTCGATTTTTAAACGATTTTGGAAAAATTATTGGGAAATAAATTTATTTTGAGAGCAATTGCGGATTAAGCTTAAACCAGTTGTAATTGGCAAATTAACAAATTTTTAATTGGGATTTTGCAAGATACCTTTTCGACAAATATGTCAATTTGGCTATGCTGCAATAATGACCGAAAGAGGTGGGAAAGACTGTTTGCAGCATCTGTAATTTGTAATATCTTTGGCCAAACCTGTACGTGCCCGTGCTGTAACAATAAACCCAGCACAATCCTATATCAACATAATATCTCATCAAGGCAAGACTAACAACAGAAAAACCATCTTCAAAGCCGAAACTCGCAAGCTCACAACACAAGGCTCCCGATGTATCTTGTGTGAAGGTAAACAGACGGCGGCGGCGGCGCGGTATCAACTTTGATGCTGCGCCATCTATCAAATTCACACACCAATTAGACCTAGACGAGATTTAACTATTTGGTAATAATTAGGATGTCCTTCAGCAAGGGGATGCTCGGATCTTAGACAAAGTGTGTGTTTGCCTTTGGACGGTAAAAGGCCTGTGAACAGTGCCGGGTTATCGGTTAATTATGGACAACGGTATTTATTAATGTGTAATTACCTTGTATGTCTAGTAAAATTTATGTTTTAGGCTTAAATCGCTTTCCAATAAGGTTATTAATAAAAAAAAAAAATTTCTTGCTCCTTTTTTACTAAAATGATTAGGATTCTTCAGAAGTACCGCACAAAAAATAATAAATTACAGTCGAAGGTATTGTAAACTACAGATCGCATAATCCATTCATAAAACTCGTGGAAAGTGACGGTGTGATTGTATGAAATGTTATTGAAAGTCAGTAATGGGTGGAAGAGAGAACTAAATGTTTGTTGGTTGAATGGCAACAATGTTGAAGTCTGGTTATATCAGATGGTTAAATATTAAAACATAACCATACTTACCGATGAAAAGATAAATCCTTATTTAAATGATGCACTTTTTTCCAAACTACACATGAATGCACCATGATTATTTATAATATAGACGATTTTTCACCAATAATCACAAAAAAACACAAGTAAACCAAAATATATAAACAATCTGTTAGATCACAGCGCCAACGTTGTAATGTTTACGAGATTAGTATTCATTCATATTTTGGCTCCTGGATCGTAGCGCAGCAGTAAAATAGAAATAGATGTTGCCAGAGTGCAGTTGGATTCGTTCAAGATTCCTTTGATACTTTTAAGTATAATAATATTTTTTTAAAGAATCTCTCATCGCCTTTTCACACTTTATAGTAAAATTATTGGGAAATAAATTTATGTTAAGAGCAATTGCGCATTAACCTTAAACCAGTTGTAATTGTCAAATTAACAAATTTTTAATTGGGATTTTGCAAGATTCCTTTGCGATAAATATGTCAATGCTACAATAATGACCGAAAGAGGTGGGAAAGACTGCTAGCAGTCGTTGCGTAGGCTAGAAATGTACATTTTTCTATCTGTAGTTTGTTATATCTTTGATTACAGTAGTATTATTTATTATTGAAAGAGATATAAACGACCTGTAAAATATCGCTAGCAGGGGTTATCCTTCCCATTTAAGCTTTTATAGGTAACATCAACCCCTCCCAGCTGGTCAGACTACACCATAAAATTGACGTGTATTTCCAATTTTTAATATTATTTACTGCTAGCGCGATAGTAAGGGTGGGAAGTTTTCAAATTGAATTGAAATGTGGGACCGACGGATTTCGTAAAAAGTTTTCGAAGCTGCCCTATATTGTAATTCTATATAAATTTAAAATTGCATACGTCAACCCGCCGCGACGAACGCCATTGGCTGGCACATCTATGACGTATGCCTCAAGACAATTCTAATACGAAACAAAGGCTCCTCGGAGATATATTAGAGCAAATTAAATTTTATCTCTTCAGATTAACTTGAGGAAACTTGTCAAAATCTTACAAATAACATTTCGCCGGGCTATGCCGAATATTACTTTTCGGATGTTTCGCATTAAGAGGGTAAGCCATTCAATCGAACAAACTAGCACGATGGCATCAGTCTTTTGTTTTTTTTTAAGTGTGGGAAACATAATTTGTTTCATTACTTCAAATTTCTTTCAATTTTCTGATGGAATGAAGCCACATTTCAATTTCATTTTCGGTAAATTTTTTTAATTACAATAAAAACATTTTTTATTATTACTATTATTAGGCGCACTGCGGCGGCGTGGAGAGGAAGCAGGTTTATTCGGGTACGACCTTTTTTGGAGGTTTTGGGGGTATCTTAAAATGGTCAATTCAAAAAAGTGGCGAATCCCTGTCTTAGGCGTTTAATATACAGGGGGTTATGGAAATGACGTATTATATTTAAATGGGTGACTCCTTACACTCTTACTCACAGGTCAGTCCGCGCTACTGTACAACATTTCACCCAGAGCCAATGGCAATGTTGCCAAACTTAATGTAAAACTGAAATTCCATATAAAATTATAAAAAAAAAATTATTTTCTACCTACTTGTATTTATCCTTATACCTAAAGAGCGAGGAAATCCGATAGTTATCAAGCATTGCAATTATTCTGATAACAGGGGGCCCCTGAATGAAAATTGAACTTGTACTGTCCACAAGGGACTCACCGAAACATTTTTTCAACAAAAAAATAAAAAAATAAATCGAAGGTCTAACTTTCAGCAAGAGGGGCTCTGAAAGCCTTTCGTCGGGGGGGGGGGGGGGGGCAGTGGGCAAGCGCGCAGTGGGCTTTGCCCACCTGTTAAATCCGCCACTGTGTACACACAGTAATAGTGAAACAAGACCGATAGTTAGCTTTTGAAAATACAATAATACAGATTATAGAACAAATTAGATTATTAGATTAAATTACACGCGAGAAATTTGACGTCCAGAAGAAACGCGTCAATAAAAACAATATTTAAAGATTATTTATTAGTGACGTACGTGGTTATTACTATTCGCTGGTCATAGGGATAATTAGAGCTTTATGGCAGTCAAAAAGATCAACGGTATAATGTAAATTTTCCTGTACATAATTATAAAAAAAAATGCTTCCAAGAATTGTTCGAGTTTCCAAACGCATGCCCTTAAATTTGTCATACCCTGTATGTCTATGGTAATACTAACATACTAACATATCCCCTTAACAATATTGCACAAATAAAAAGTTGGCAACTTAATAAAAGCGACTCTTTACGCTCCTCAATGGCACTTCCGCGAAAACTTTTAGAAATTTTCAGAATTATTCAGAGTGGAGTAAAAATTAGAGTGCGATAAATGTTTATTTCGATCGTTGCGAAAATTTGCACCTCTGTGTCGCTGTCATGGCAGGGGAGTGTCAGTTTTCTTTTAATTATATAAATGTAGATTCTTATAAAAAAATTGCTCCATCTGCGTGTTCGATGTGTGTTCACTGGCGTTTCCATCTGTTACGAGAAGAAAATATCGAAACATATGATAAGAATTAGGGGGTGTCAGTCCCGAAGCTTGGTTCCAATCCCGGGATTTTCGGGATACAGAGTATATAATCCCGGGATCCCGAGACTAATCCAAAAAAAAAAAATTAACATGAAAAGTTCAAGATTGTGTTTACATTTCTAAAAAAAAGAAATTAATAAAATCAGTACATTTGATTGTAACATATTGCAAGTATAACCTGCTAATGAGAAGCAACCTTCTTTTTCTAGACTTAAACCCTCAAAATAAGAGGTTAAAACGCATTTAATCCCAAAAGGATAAAAATTTAATACTTGAGGGATTAAAAAAAAATGTACTCCATCAAAAGGAAATTTGGTCACCGTTAAATGAAATTAAACTTTTTTGAAAATCATTTTAAGACTCGATACTGCATAAAATAGTATACAGGGTGTTGCTTAATATCATGCTAATATTTAAGGAGGTTATTCCTGGGCCAATTTTCAGAAAAAAAACTTCATATGAATATATGTCCTAAACGTATTAACTTTCGAGAAACAGGGTGATGAAGATCTTCAAAAAATCTCCTTCTTTTATTAATATCTGTAATACTGCTCTAGATATCTTTGTGAAATTAGGTACACACTTTCTATTCATCAAGAGGCATTTTATGATGTATAACATGTTTTTTTTATTCCGATCAGTGGCGTTCGTGCGGGAATTGCCCTCGGTATTCTTAAAGAAAATAATTATTTTTTTTTAACAAAGATTATTTTTGAAATTCCCATTCCATGCTGAGCAAATGTCGTCTCTTGATCACTTGTCGTTTGACGTACAGTTTTCGTATAAAAAAATGAAATTCATTTATTTGCACTCTGTTATGAAATTAGGTAATAGCAATGATTAAAAAGGATCTAGGAAAGGTAAGAAGCAGATTTTGTTTTATAAATATAAACCGTTTTGTCAGTCATTAACCTTAAAAAATTGTTAAATAAACATGAAAATTTTTAACACCCTGTATATCAAAAGTTAAGACGTTTAGGACGTATCTCGATATGAAGATTTTTTCTGAAAATGGACCCAAGAATAACCTCCTTAAATATTAGCATGTTATTAAGAAATACCCTGTATAAACCACGTAACTAAACTGACTTTTTAATCACTAGGTTTACTACAGCTCGACAAGCGAGTCTATAGCTACGCGGTATCGGTAAGGGGGAAGCAATATCTTTTAAAACATGGGCGTGCTATTATTATCTTAATAATGTAAATAATATATATCTTTTCATGGCATGAATATATTTGTATCACCAGTGGCATTTTCGCCAATAAAATCCATTTGATTTCAACATGCACTTCAAAGTTTTACGGGAAAATGGAAAGTTTATGTCACTTCTCAGCTGTTGTAGCAACTTTTTGAAGGTTGGAACCACTTTTAGTTCCAAATAAAACTTTTGTATTGTTCTCCTAACAATGCCAAAGTCGAACCTTTGATTTTTTCGACAGCAGAGAGATGACAACAATTGATCCGGGTTATTTTCTTGCCTTTCAGTATCTTCTTTGTGAATGTTTTTTACTGCACCCACGCTTACTCCCGTATACATTGCGACCATTTCTAGCCTTCGCTTAAGTGGCAATTTAAATGTATTAATTTATTATTCCTCTTCACACACCCTATACACATTGGCAATCACTTCACGGGTTTGACTATGAAGGGGTTTACCAGGGTATTTTCATTCATTATCATAGTTTTAAAACAAACCCTATCACTACGCAACTGGATGAAGCATATTGGACATCGCCGAACAAGCACGCTGGCACAATAGGCGTGTCACCAGACGTGTGTCGTCATCCTGTGTCTGGGATATAACCTATCAAATTAGCTCTAGCCAATGGTTACCATTGTTACCGTTGACATTGCACCATGTTGCCCTATTTTTAGATTAGAAGTACTTTAATAAAAAAATATTTTATTTTGCATTTAAATATTAAAATAAATAGTATGAAAAGAAAGTTTTAATAACATTGAAACTATAATAGAATATTAGTTTCTTATATACTTATGACAATTTATTTTAAATGGGTAAATTTAATTTTAGGGTTTACTTGGTAACATATGGTTAAATTAAAATTTAATATAAGTGACAACATTGTTAACCGAAGAAATTTTCTTGTCCGCATTCCTTTTGTAGCTACAGATAAAGTTGTCAACCTGTATGCACTATCAAAAGCCCGGGATAAGTGGTTCGACGTTAATTTACTTTTTTAGTGGCGCTAAAAATTGGCATTTATAGTAGGGGCTATCGAAACATGTTGCCAAGTTAGGGATTTTTTAATAAAATATAATTTAGAATAAAATTGTTAATTGTAAAATAAATATTTAAAAAACAAATTAATTTTCGAGAACTCTTTTATGTAATATCTCGGGATTTGAGGGCTTAATCCCGGGATTTTCGATATTGATATTTCCTGCGGGTGGACATGTAATAGTCCATTAATTCCTTTTCAATTTTTAACTGTCAAATGTCATAAACTTTAATTATGGCACTGAGAAATGATGGGTCCACCCTGTCCCTGATGTCGTTTAATTCTACATTTTTTATTGCAGGTTCTAAATAAGGATATTAATTACCTAGACCACTTAATTTTTTGCTTCCATACTTAATCAGACCGAAACACTATTTTTTTCTCCATTTTCAGGTCACGCAATTCCACAATACTTGAAAGTTCAAAGCGATAAATACCGCAAAAAAATCAATGGCAATAGCGCCAACGGTAAAAATAAACAATTAACCACCCTCATTGACCCTAATCAATAAGACTTATTTGCATATCTTGCATAAAATAATCAATAAGAAATGTGGTTGGTATATTTAATTGCCCATAGGCGTACCACAGTTACCACAGTTAGTAATAAAAAAAATAGGTAAGCGTGTTTGTATATATTGCATTAAGGTCCAGAGGTAACGCCAAGTAACAAATACACACAAACACACGGGTTTGTTCGGCTTTTTTATTACACAAGTGAAATTTTTGATGTTAGAAACATGAATCTTTTTAACCCTATTTTTTCATGCCGTAACCCTCATTTTTAATAATTTAATTAAGATAATAGGATATTATACAACTTTCTCACAAGTAATGTACCGGGTGGCCCTTTAAGAGAGGACGCCGGCTGTATCTCTGAAACCGTTAATCGCATAGCTTTGTAAGTTGCTAGGTTGGCCGCTAGAGGGCGTAACACTACTTACACATTAGAAAAACGACGTTCCTCCTTAATTACCCTAGTTGAGGTATAAGTATTTTAAATGTTTTCATTGTAATATTCAGAAACTTCTACATAATTTTAGTCATAAATGTTTTTCTCTAGCTCACCAAATAAAGTGGTGGGGGATTATTTTTTTACATGTCGCTACCGAATTTGGTTCTCTTTTTTTATATGATCAAACACAAGCACTATAGGAAAAATCCTTTAGGGCATTCTGGGAGTGGTGCGTGTGCGCAAAAAGTGATTCACGTTGGTTGTGAATCGTTGGAGGTTATATTCGTTGGGAAAAACGACCTCGGGAAGGTCGTTCCAGATTAAATAATTAAGTTCGAGGAGTACTAAGCTTAACCACATATGGATGGGCGGCAGTGGATCGTCGTGTATTTCTGCTGTTCGCCGCTTTGGGCGGAATTAAGAGGGCAAGGTCAGCCGAGCATTTTCCATGAAAATATCTGTACAAGAGAGTCAAATCCCCAACCTGTCGTCGATGTTCTAGGCTGTCGAGGTTCTTCGTCAGCTCGTGGTCTCCGATCAGACGAATAGCCCTCCTTTCGATGGAATCCAGTAGCCGAAGAGTATGTTTGTGTGCAGAGCTCCAGACATGAGAGCAGTATTCTAGTGATGGTCGAATCTGGGCGTTGTATAGTGTTAAAAGTTGTTGAGGTGTGTACAACTTTCTGGTTCGGAAGAGTACACCAAGTTTCTGAAAAGCTATCTTAGCGATTATCACAACGTGGTTATGCCAAGACATATTTCCTCCCAGATTGACGCCCAGCAAATTAATAGATGAAACCAGTGGATGTCCATGACTATATCCGGTTCTTTAATGTTAACTTTTTTAGAGAAAACTGTTTGTTTTCATTGTTTTATCACTTGTATTATAACTACACTTTTTTCTACGACCACAAATACAATGCGCAATAATTTGAACTTTTGAACTTACTTACTACCCGGTTGTAACTAAAAGCAATGGGAGAAAATATTTTCCAACGCTAATTATTATTATGGGGTATCATTTAACTGGTTAGAAAAATATTCTTATTTTTGCGAACAGAAAAATGTAATCGGCCAGCCAAAACGGCTAGTTGGTCAGTGACTTAAAGACAGCAAACGTTTCTGAATCGTGACAGTGCTCTGGGAAAACAAGTGAAAACCCGCCCCCGCTACACCTTTTGTAGTCGATTTCCTTCTGTATTCGGCAAAAGAAAATACAAGAAAGTTACATAAATTGACAGTGCCCGGGGACCTCTGAAGTAAACTGCTTCTAGACATGTTTGTTTCTACTGACCAATTGTAAACTCTTGCTGACCAAGTAATCATTTCGCAGCTCGACTGTTAATAACGGAACACCATTTAATTACTTCTCATTATTATGTACTATGCATAAAATTTTATAGGGTCTGATTATTTAATTAAACTAATTTTAACTTCGAATAAATACAACGGTCTAAGAAAATAATAAAACTCATAATATAACGTCAATATTTATGGAGATCGAGTTAGATATTGTTAATTATGAAAGTTTTACATGAAATTTGCTTAAAACAATATTCAAGTTATTATTAAAAAAAAAAAATAATTACTTAGATCACGTTTACGAGCAAGCCTATTCTATCTTTACTAATTATAAAAAATCGGAAATAAATCGGTACTTATCCCATTTCTACTTTACTCAAGCAGCTATTATGTTTAATTGGTTGCCTAAAAATGCTGTATACTTATTTTCTTAAAATGTATCATAAAAAATATCATAAAAGGATTCCCACAATTAAGACAGAAGATAAATCTATATCCATTCAGCACTTCAATTAACTCGACGGGTTTGTTACAGTTTTATTCTGAACTGTCATCTGTCATCTGTTGAAATACAGTTGTTTAAAAAGTATTCTTCAACACGCGTATGATATAAGACAATTTCTAACCAAGTTACCTGTGCTTTTTTCTCGTCGGTAGTCGTAGGAAAAGAAAATTCATATCGTGCATTAATAAATTGTGGAAACTGACAAAAAGGAAATCTTTGATTTACAGGGTGTTCCTTAATGACGTGCTAATGTTTCAGAGTGTGATTCCTCAGGTAATTCTACGAAGATCAGTTTATATGGTTTAAATTTTTTGCTTCCAGAGGTTTTCTTTTTAATATCTCCGAAATTACTTTAGATATTTTTTCAATTTTCGTATGTGTTAATAGGATATAAACCCATGTATTTTATTTAGGAAAGGTATTCTATCGATATACCAGGGGCGTAACTGCAAGAAAGTCCTCTGATATTTTTTACAAAAAAGTGCTACGCCACTGACATATTTCCATGTGGATACTTTTTCGAATTAGCCTGGTCAATTCTACATAAAAACGATCTCTTCCATTTTTATCGTCGTCTCGTTGATTGCAACAATTAAATTTAATTGATAATTTAACAACGATGACAAATTACGTTTCATAAAAATTATTCGAAAATACCTAAGGAATCGCGCTCTGAAATATTAGCACGGCATTAACGCACATCCTGTATATTGTAGACGAAACGCTAAAAACCCAAATAAAATGCCCGTCCAAGCGCAACTTTGTATTTAAATTTTACGTAAACTTGATTATAGGACATCCTATCGTTCCGCGTAATGAAAGATGGAGACCGCGTCGTCCTTCCGCAGGCCAAAGTCCATTTGAAAGGATAATTCGCCCGCATCGGTCCAGCGCCGTTTAACGGTTGACGGGGTTTCTTTTGTCCGCCCTGTGATCTCCCCGAACGGACTAATCAATGCACAGGCATTGTCAAAATGTTTACAAATTGCGTAAATTGGGTAATGGGTGATTATTACACCGTTCACAATCCTACATCCGTTATTGTTAATTCGATTGCACATGAATTTTTTTCTTTTTTTTTTCCTCTTTTATCGCCTGGCAACTCCTGAGGGGACGCCCACGTCAAGCGGGCTCCGAACTACGATTCTCGGATATACGCTGCTTCCCAAGGGCGCGAGGCCAGAAATTTACCATTTTTGCTTTTAGAGTTTGGTTATCCATAGATATCCATAGGCCAGTGATCCTAACTCATAAATTGCCTGCACGGATAGAAAGTCTTAGTTAAATTCGCTGTAAAAATAGTTAAACTCATCATAATTTATGGATCTATAATATGGGACTTGAGTAACTTCTATTAAGAACTGCCATTAAATTATAACAAACTTTTAACCTACATTGCTAGTTAAAATTACAAATATATTTAGTAAAACATTTGTAAAATTAACCAAAATATTTTGGAAAAATTTTGACACATGGTATTTCCAAGCGATCACCCATCCAAGTACTAACCGTGCATATGGTATGAACCCTCCACCTATTATTTGTTACGAGGAACGAAATCCCAAAGATTCGTTGCATCTCATTTATGCCTTTCATTCTTGTAAAATAGTATATTAAGATACAAGATTCATAAGACATTATCTTAGAGCGCGCGTTTAATTTAGAAAACGACCCGCGAAGCGGGGAGTTTTCTAAAGTACAAGTGCTCTAATTGTCTTATGAACCGTGTATTTTATAATACTTTTTCTATTTGGGTCTTTAAAGTCTGAAATACTTAAAAAATATAGTATTTTTTTTCCATTTGAATTAATATTTTCTTTTTGGGTTGGCAATACTTTTACAATTTAATAAAATGTTACAAGTATCAAATATGCCATGATAGAAACAATTGAACACAACAAAGCTTCTTCCCATCCGTCATAATTAAAAATAAATATATTATTAAAGTTCAAGAAAAATGAGTCAGGAAAAAAGTTGTACTCTGTCAGAAATACAAGAAATTGCAGAAAATAATCTAGAAAAACTTTTAAATGAATATGCAAAACTTTCAGTTATGGTGCGAGCAGAACAAAGTTCAAAATATTGAACAATATAAGAAATAATACTATGGAACAAAATATTGTGTCGACACCGAATTTCAGAATCTGACAGGAATAACAATTGATGCCCAGGAAATGCCTACAGTAACTATAAATATGTATATATAAAGTAATATGTATAATACTATATTGAATTAAAATAAAAAAGGAATTTATAGAATAAAACTTAAGAAATAGAGCATAAATTGGAAGATATTTCTATTATTTTTAGGTTATGTTGTTTTATAATTGTGACTAGAAATGAGTTGACGGACACCGTCAGCATGTTATATATTTCCGAGTATGGGTATTTCAGATAAATATCCAGTAAAAATGATCTATCTGCAAGGTTAAAGGTTAGTATTTTAAAGTTTTTGGTATGGATTAATGATTAAATTTGGAATTAATACAATATTTTATAGGAATAGAAGAAGAATAAAATTTTTAATATATTGTTTTAACAAACCCGAACAAACACAAGCACTATAGGAAAAATCCTTTAGGGCACTCTGGGAGTGGTGCGTGTGCGGGTTTGTTCGGGTCTGTCACCCCAAGCTAAAATTTCTTCCAGCAAAACTAAATATCGGATTTTTAGTTTTCACTAGAAGGTCGTTAATGTAGAGTAAGAAGAGAGTGGGAGACAATATGGATCCTTGAGGAACACCAGCGTTGATGGTGTAGGATAAGTTGAAAAGTCTACAAAATACTGGTGTTAGTTCATCGGCGCATCTCTTGAGAACTATAATAGGAATTTCGTCTGGACCAGTAGCTTTTTTGACGTCGAGTCCTTTCAGGATTCGTTTGACGGGACGCTGACGGAACACGATTTCGCATTGAACTGCAGGATTGTCGTGTGGTGTTCTTCCCTGAAAATCTACAGTAGAATACGAAGAAAATAGTTCAGCAAGTAAGTTTGCTTGGTCTCCGGCTGTGGATGCTATTGTACCATCGGGACGTGTTAGAGGTGGAATAGTTGATTTGGTGAAATTTTGGTTGACGGCCTTAGCGACTGACCAAAAGGACCTTGATCCGTTTGGACTGTCAAGAAGTTTGTTTTTGATTCTCACGTTATGGGCTTCTGTACTTTGATCTATTGTTAGCTTACATTGGTTTCGTTGGTTGGTAACAAAGATGGTACGATTCTCGGATTACTAATAAAAATGTAATTATGTAATACGATACTTCATAGGAAATTTTATAATACAATCTTACTATAGTGTTTTTTCCGTGTGGTTACCGGATTGAATGGGGTAGAGACGTCAGATACATTTTTCTCTCGTCCCTATTTTCTGCATAAGGCCGGATAGTAGCGAATAGTGACTTATACCACCAGAATCCACCGAGCACGAATCGGTTTATTGGGCTTGAACCTGGAGTTCCCAGTGGCTGCCGCTTTAACCATGGAGCCACCGGAACCGTTGATGACTATTTAACGGATCAAAAAATGTTTATATATCGAGAACAATAAAACTTTTTGGAACTTCTGTTCGACAATCGGCCGTGTAGTGTCTTTAATTAACAAAGACAAAGGACGCCTCGAACGAACCCGTATTGTCGTCGTCAATGAATAGGTATCGTTTATATATATACAAATACACGGAGGCGAATGTTCGTCGCTTTTTAAAGTTCTCAAACTCTCAGCCAATTAAATAAGGGAGATCGTACACGTTCGAAATATCTATATTGGTAAGGAAGTTAACGTTAGCTACAGCAAACGGGAACAGCTGTTTTTAGTCGATGCATTTTCTCATAGGAGTTTGGTCTGTTGATAACAGTTTAATTTTTAACACATGCTAACATTATCCCTCTCTTAGTTCTGCTAAAAAATGGGAAAAATATTACTTCCTCCTAAAAATGCTGAAAATATGACTTTCTTAGTCCTTCTTACTTTCCTAATCCTGCTAAAAATGCTATAATATATTACATACCGAGGTGGGAAAGTGTTTCATTCTTGTCGGAGAAAAGGACTCGAGGCTAGAATGAAACTTTTCACCGAGGTTTGTGTGCTATTTTATTTGCAACCATATCTTTCATATGAAAATGATGTTTTTTGTGACAAATATCTATAATTATTTGAAAAAGTAAGACCTCTGTATAACCAAAAGCTTCGCCACCATCCACAAATTTAAAAAGAAAACGTCAAGTTGTCATTTTGGTTATTCAATGAATGTTAACATTTATCTGGATGGAAAGTGACAATGCCGGGTGGAAAGTGATCGGCTTCCACCCGGATAAAAGTCACTTTCCATCTAGATATATTTTGTTCACTTATTTGTGGTTTTACTTATGGGATATTATTTATAAAATTAGGAGAAATACAGGACCATATTCCAAAATATCCTGATGTTGTTCAGAAAACCCTCGAAACGTCATTAAACCACAATGTGTCATACATCGTTGCATTCGGGAGAAAAGAAGCTATCAAATTCCAATATCAGGAAAGCAGGACAGTATTTAAAAAAATAAAGTTGATAATGGCCCTTCGAAGACAACTCGTCGGATTACAAAACAAGTAACGCTATTAGATAGAATTACTTTAGAATTCCATTCTCAAAATAACCCAGGAAAGAAATAAAACGATTTTTCAGAATTTCGGATTTATCCGGATATCTCCGGAACTACTCGGAATTTTAAAACTTTCTAAACGGCATATTATTAGGCACGTAAATTCGCAACTTTACCTCCATTGAACCGACTTCGTATCTCTTCCGGTTTCCGAGATCCCTGTACTGGATCTCCTTATCTTGGACACGGTGTATAACAATCGCAAACATCGCAATGTTTATGAGATTAGTATTCATTCATCTTTTGGATACGAATCGTAGTAAAATAGAAATAGATGTTGCCAGAGTGCAGTTAGATTAGTTCAAGATTTGTTTGATACTTTTCAGTATAATAATATATTTTAAAGAATCTCTCATCGCCTTTTCACAGTTTATAGTAAAGTTGTTGAGAAATAAATTTATTTTAAGGGCAATTGCGGATTAATCTTAAACCAGTGTAATTGCCAAATTAACAAATTTTTAATTGGTATTTTGCAAGATATACTATAAATGTCAATCTGGCTATGCTGCAATAATGACCGAAAGAGGGGGAAAGACTGTTTGTATTCGTTGCGTAGGCTAGAAATGTACATTTTTCCATCCGTAGTTTGTAATATCTTTGGATCTAACCAACATCATAGCTCTAATAATAACCAATTTATCAATAGTGGCGACTTAATTAATCGTAGTCACCCTGCATAACGTGTATGGGCCCCTTTATTCATTCACGATCTAAAGAACATTGGAGCTCCAACTATTAGCCCGAACCGATAACAGCCAGCCCAGCCCGTATGTCCTTTGAGCGAATTCTTGAAATTCGTGCAACCCTTTTTCCGACTGCGTCAAAGGAGCATTGAGGTCTCTTTTAACCCTTTTTAGCCCTTCTGTCGTTTTTTGTTCGGAATACGAGCTACCTGCATATTTCCTTGCAAGTATGTGGCAATTGATTTTTATGTTAATTAATGTAACTAGTTTTGATTAGCGAATTCGCTGGTAATAACATGAATTGGGCGATATGTGACCACAAATTTCACGGAAATTTGATGCAGGTTAAGTATTATGTGTAAAGATTGTTTCACGAAAAATGGATATAACTTAATGACTGCAGTAAAAGTATCTGGGGCCATCCCATTATTTATTATTGTGGTAAAATTTGTTAGTTTTTGAGGAATGGTTCAAGAATTGTCTTTTACCAAACATTCCTCAGAATAGCGTGATAGTAATGGACAATGCGAGCTATCACAGTCGCCAATTACATATAGCTCCAAGCTCAAATAATACAAAATTGGAGATTCAGAACTACATGGCGGCGAATGATATATATTTTGAAGAAAGTTATAAAAAAAGTGATCGTTTAGAAGTTTTAAATACATTTTGTACAAAAAAAAGTATATGTTTGTGACACATTGGCAGAAGAAATTGGACATACAGTGCTACGGCTCCCACCCTATTGTGGCACCAGATAAAATCACTGGTTAGGTCTGAAAATATTTCTCCGACTTTAAGTTCTAGTGTTGTAGAATTAATACGAAAATGCTTTAATGATATTCCCCCAGGTAGTTGGAAAAATTCAGTCCGTCACGTAATAACTGTAGAAAATTCGTATATTAGTCTGGATCGTATAATTAATCCAATTATAATTAATTTTGATGAGGATAGCGATAGCGAAACAGAACTATCTATAGAATGACATTATAAATGTAAATAAATATGACTAGTAATATTTAAAAAAAATGTTATTTCATTTGATTATATTAATATAATCATATCATTACTTGTTTTCCTTAGTCCATCCCTTCATACTTCACTTGTTTATTGCCAAGCTCTTGTCGACACAATGGGACTGACCCAGGAAATCATTAAGTCGTATCCATTTTTCGTGAAACAATCTTTATCCGTAATACTGGGTGCCTCGTGCTATGCCTTTTTATTAGTGTTGATCGATTTGAATAATCGAGTGAATCGCTCGAGTGAATCGCTTGAAATTCCAATTCACAAAGCGATGACGTCACCGACTGCTCGACCGGCACCAAAAAAAATCCAGAAATTTATTTATTTCTGAATAATGAATTTTGGTATCGAGACACGTGACCAAACAAGAAATTGCAAAAAATCACCCAAATATGTATTTATTGTTCGGGTTTATTCTTGTGCTTTTTTAAAACAAAAAGTATTACCATGAGTTATTTTTCTTCACATCTTTTTCAATCTACGAGCATAAAATAAGTAGATATTTAAATGGCTTGTCAAATTCTTCCACTTTAAATTATCAGGTGCCCACTGTGTGCGCCCTTCAAAAATGTAGGCTTAGCTACGCGACTGGCAAAATAAGAAAATAGGTGATTATTTTTTTAAATTCATGTTTATAGTTACCTAAAAGTTCCTGTTAAAATTTAAGAATGTTTACTTTCGGTTACCAAAAAATTTGTCGATACCTATGTTTTGTTAACTATTTTGCTCGTTTTCTTATTTACCATTAACATTTTCTATAATGTATGTTATTTTTAAGAAGTCTTCTTGAGTTTAATAATAAAAAGTTCCTGTTTAGATTTAAAAATGTTTACTATAAGATTACCAACGAATTTTTCTATAATATTTTGTTAACCATTTTGTTCGTTTTATTATTTTTATTCACAATTTCTATTATTATGTTATTTTTTAGAAGTTTTCTCGAGTTTATAGTAAATAAAAATTAAAAAATTATATCCTTTTAATTTTTTAATATTTACAATCGGAGACCTAAACTACGCCGCTGGCTAGCGAGTTAAAACTAAACTTTACAAAACCCATGTCGCGATGACTCAGCTAGGGGATTTGGCATACTTTTTTATATGCATCTTCTCGTTTATGTGCCTTTAAGAAAGATGTATGTAGTGTACCTGCTCAGCGTCAAACTCGAACTTCGCTAACCGGATGGCGTGGCGCGTAGACCGAAGGTCGTCTATCAAGTGACAGGCGATATTTTTCGGTTTCTCGCCTGAATTTATAACTAGAGTATTTCCTATCGAGCGAAAAACTGTTCGAATATACGAGCAGTTTTTTAACTCGATCACACTACAGCGGTACAATTCCGCCGGCGTCAAGCGAAGCTCGGGTATCGAGTGAAAGATAATAAGTGACGAGCGACGGTTTTCGCTTGAATAGATAACTCGAGCGGTTTTTTTAATAATCGAGCGATGTCGGTTATTTCAATAATCGAGTGATCAAGCGGTATTTCGCTCGAGCGATCACAACACTACTTTTTATTAGAATCAATAGTTCATATTTTATTGTCTGATCGAATTCCAATAGAACTAAAAATATAAAGAAGGTGTTATTATTTATTAGTTTATTTTATGAGCCTAGCGTCCTAAGGTAATAAAAAAATTGATAATCTTATTCTTATTAGAGATATTTCGCAAATGACGTGAAATATTCACCCATTTCGACCGAAAAATCACACTTATTGATTCTCAAGACCGCATTGATAAAATAATATCTCCGAATTTGTGGATTCCTGCAAGACGTCACAGGAAGTTCATATCGGAGTATATTAAGGCGGCCCATAATCCCCGGAGCTTCGTCGTTATTGATGAAATATCGCCACAATTTACTTACGAGGTGCAATAAATGGCCCGATAACGAGTTTCAAAATCTCGGCCGCAGTGGCGTTCGTCAATCTTAATAAATCGAAATATTCTCGAATTGTTCGTTTGAATATGCTGTTATTTGGTGTGCTACCCAACCCCTTTATAAGATGGTCAAGGCAGTACGAATTTTCTTACATTTAAATCGTTAACTTAAAGAATTTTTTTTTTAATATAGAACATTGATTGTTACTGACTACTCAAATAAGGGATTAAAAAATTATAATCCCTAAGGGATAAAAATTGAATCTTTGATGGGTGAAAAGACATTTAATCTCTCAAAAGTAAATTTGACCGTTAAATCTTAAAGTGCATAAAATACTCCGTGTCCAAGATAAGGAGGGCCAGTACTGGGATCTCGGAAACCATAAGAGATACGAAGTCGGTTAAATGAAGGTAAAGTTGCGCATTTACGTGCCTAATAATATGCCGTTTAGAACGTTTTAAAATTCCGAGTAGTTCCGCAGATATCCGGAAAAAACCGAAATTCTGAAAATCGTTTTATTGTTTTCATGGGATTTCTTGAGATCGAATTCTAAAGTAGATTGCATTTTTGCATTGCCACTTTTTCCGCTCTATCTAACAGCGTTAATTGTTTTGTAAAAGTCGCCTTCGAAGGGCCATTATCAACTTTCTTTTTTAAATACGGTCCTGTTTTCCTGATATTGGAATATGAGTGCATTTTTTACCCGAATGCAACGATGTATGACACCTTGTGGTTTAATGACGTTTCGAGGGTTTTTGAGCAACATCAAGAAATTTTGGGATACGGTACTGTATTTCTCCTAATTTTATAAATAATATCTCATAAGTAAGCTCTAAATTTTTTACTTATGTTGGACTAGTTCAATAAATAACAAAGAATTTAATAATAAACCACAAATAAGTGAACAAAAATCATTACAAAACAGTAATAAAATGATCAATGAAAAAAGTAAGGAACTACATAATCAGGTGTTCAAAATGATTTCAGTTATTCTCTAACCACAAATAACATCTTCTAACTGCCACATAACAGTTTTTTGTGATAAAATAAAACATGCGATAGAATATCAAACTTTTCAGCATTTGTAAATTTAGGTTCCATGTCCCATTAAACCACAATGTGTCATACATCGTTGCATTCGGAAGAAAAAAAGCTATCAAATTCCAGTATCAGAAAAACAGGACCGTATTTAAAAAAAGAAAGTAGATAATGGCCCTTCGAAGACGACTCGTCGGATTACAAAACAATTAACGCTGTTAGATAGAGCGGAAAAAGTGGCAATGCAAAAGTTCAATTTACTTTAGAATTCGATCTGAAAAAAACCCAGGAAAACAATAAAACGATTTTTCAGAATTTCGGTTTTTTCCGGATATCTCCGGAACTACTCGGAATTTTAAAACTTTCTAAACGGCATATTATTAGGCACGTAAATGCGCAACTTTACCTCTATTTAACCGACTTCGTATCTCTTACGGTTTCCGAGATACTGGCCCTCATTATCTTGGACACGTTGTATAAACCACGTGATTAAAGTGTCTTTTTAGTCCCTAGAGTTATAATGCACTGTTAAAGGCCCGGGAAAAATGGTTCGACGTTAATTAATTCTCTTTTTTAGTGATCTCTGAAAATCGGCGCTAAAAAATTACATTATTTTGTAAATTGTATATTTGTATTAGGGGCTGAACATGTTGCCAAGTTAGGGACTTATTAATAAAATATAATTTACAATAAAATTATTAGTTTTAAAATAAATATTTAAAAAACAAATTAATTATTTTTATATAATTTATCCCGGGATTTGAGGGCTTAATCCCGGGATTTTTGAGATTGATCTTTCCTCGAGATCCCGGGATTTCGGTATTCCGGGCTTGGTAACC
This sequence comes from Barypeithes pellucidus, assembly GCA_963991005.1. NCBI lineage: Eukaryota > Metazoa > Arthropoda > Insecta > Coleoptera > Curculionidae > Barypeithes > Barypeithes pellucidus. The sequence continues at coordinate 53,341,651 of OZ022563.1, read as the reverse complement.
CTATTTGTTACAGGCTCTTACACTGACAGTAGATGTTAACTGGTCTTGATTATAAGAACAAATTCTCATAAAGTGCGGTTCTTTAATATCCCCCCCCCCCCCCCCTCTACTAACTTTTTACCTGCTAATTTTTTGTTTTGACGATGGGCGCCATCTTGGTAAAAGAAATTAGACTTTGTAAAAAATACTTAGGGACAATTTTTCTTGCCGTTTTAGTTTACAACTGGGCATAAAAGGAGCAGCAAAAAAAGTTATTTATAATTTTTACATAGTTACCTTGTTATCAAGGCAAAAAGGCCAATCAGAAGAGACAATATTTTTGAAAAACACACATTTTAACGTGTACGAGCGATACTACAAAAAAATTCAACAAAATACACCATATTATTCATAAAATTCTTTAGAAATTTTCTGCAATCTCCGTCACTGAATCTCCCGATTTCAACCTCGCTAATGCAAATGGCTCATCGAGCCCCACAATGGGTCCATTGATGAGTGCCGATAAATCAGGGATCTATGTAAAATCCACCCCGATCAAGGGTGCCGTTCCCCCCCACTCCATCCTAATGAACAAGACGCTCTATCTGTTCCATAAATAATATATTATTATGAGATATGTCTCTGATAACTGCTATATTCATGACATTGATAAAATTGAATTGTATTTTTTATGAATCTTATTTTTCATGTATCAATTATTTACTTATATAGGAAACGGTTGCTATATTGAACAAAATTCGTATTTATTTTTTTTGTTATTTTTACATAATATTATTCTGTTTTTCCTATGTGAAATGTACAATTTTTGAATATTCCTGAGAAAGAAGCTGTACTAACTATCAAATTTGCTGAGTTTCTCGATGTGCATGCGGATTAATGCTCCATTTCAACATTATGTTAATTAATTTCTTTTTCGGTAACAGAGCTAGCTATCATTTTTGCTAGTCGGTTTTTCGACTTGACCTGTATATTTGTTGGCATTTTCTATAGCAGGAAGGTATCATTTGGCGCATTTTTGATAAAAGTTAACCTATCTGTTTGAAGGTCGTAGACAATGGTGTTTCTTGAATAATAGAAAAGTTTTGGACTTTCGTCGTCTTCAGGTGAATACTCAGTATTCACCTGAAGACGACTGGAGATACTTACCAGTTGAAACGTTGTGATATATATCAAATAAAGACAATGCAAGTCCAAAACTTTTCTATTATTCAAAAGTTAACCTGTTTAACTTCCAAAACTTTCGACTTTTTAGGAAGATATCCCTTTGATTTAACTTTTAAAATGCTATTAATTGACAATATGATGAAAAATTAATGTTTTCCTTTACTATAAGTTCAGACTTCACCAGGGAATATTTTGTCCAAAGATTATAATAGGGGGTATATTTTTCCGACTAAAATAAAGTAAAAATAACTATAAATTGATAAAACCAAAGAGCAAAAGGGTTAGATACCAATTCCTGAAAATAAGCCATCATTACTGTTTCACTAATCATCGTAATTTGGTTCTGTTCTTTCCATTGTAGAGAATTTTAATATTCCTTGTCGTACAGGACTTTAGATTTTGCCATTGTAATCACTTCCTGCTGCCTCGAGGTGGAGAAAAATTTCCGGAAATTTTCTTAGTTACCGTGGTATTTTTTGAAGTCCTCCAGATGAAAGAATTCTTAAATAATGAAGTTCGAGGAGTACTAAGCTTAACCACATATGGATGGGCGGCAGTGGTTCGTCGTGTATTACTGCTATTCGCCGCTCTGGGCGGAATTAAGAGGGTAAGGTCAGCCGATCACCTTCCATGAAAATATCTGTAAAAGAGAGTCAAATCCCCAACCTGTCTTCGATGTTCTAGGCTGTCGAGGTTCTTCGTCAGCTCGTGGTCTCCGATCAGACGAATAGCCCTCCTTTCGATGGAATGCAGTATCCAAAGAGTATGTTTGGGTGCAGAGCTCCAGACATGAGAGCAGTACTCTAGTGATGGTCGAATCTGGGCTTTGTATAGTGTCAAAAGTTGTTGAGGTGTGTACAACTTTCTGGAAGGAAGAGTACACCAAGCCTCTGAGAAGCTATCTTGACGATTGCCACAACGTGGTTATGCCAAGACATATTTCCGTAACGGAACAAGAAGCAAACTCTTGATTGGCTGAAGAATGTTAGTGCGAAATTTTCATTAAAATTTTTCTTCTTTATTTTATTGACCCGACAACAATGGATGACATATTGATAACCCATAGTATTCGATAACCTCCAATAGGCCATCACTGACAAAAGCCGTTTATACGCAAATATTACGAAGGTATTAACTTAATTTTAGAGAATTTTACTGACTAACGAAACCGTAACGAACAATTTCTTATAGTTTTCTTCATCTAAAGTTTGATCTTCCTCCGCTCAGGTCTGCCATTCGCGGCCATTAGCATAACGGCATCAGAGTGACAATTGCGAATCGTCATAAACGTCCTCATTCTTAATTACAGTTCCCGTAGGAACTACTGTGACGACTGGCTTTTCTAAAATTATCACGATTCGCTAATGGCGATCTTAAGTTGGATAAGCATAGTCGACTCGTAGAAATAACTCCGTCATTTTTTTTTTCACTTCTCTCTGAACGCGTATGATATCAAGTTGCCATGAAATCAGCATCCGCGTCGTTCGTTGCCTGGGCGCCGCATTGTTATTGTTGCCTTACAGACGTCAATAATATTTGAAAACCTCAAAAATGGTCGGAAATAATTACGATTCCGAAGAAGAAAACTCATTTCAATGCGTTCCAGACGAATTTATTCATAAACCAATGAAGCAATACATTATCTATTGCCTGAAAAATCGAAAGAGCTTACAGAAGAAAGGCATATAATACATTTATTAAATTGCATTGGATCAAAAGCAACTGAAGAGTCATAAATTTTATAATTTTGAAAAAGAAAACTGTCACGATCGTAGAAAAAAACACGTGAAGAACCGTGTATTTTATAATACTGTTTCTATTTGGGTCTTTAAGTCTAAAAAACTTTAAAATATATAGTTCTTCTATTTGAATTAATATTTTCTTTTTGGGTTGGCAATACTTTTACAATTTAATAAAATGTTACAAGTATCAAATATGCCATGATAGAAACAATTGAACACAACAAAGCTTCCTCCCATCCGTCATAATTAAAAATAAATATATTATTAAAGTAAATTAAAAATGAGTCAGGCAGTAAGCTGTACTCCACCCGAAATACGAGAAAGTGCAGAAAATAAAAGAATATGCAAACTTTGAGTTATGGTGCGAGCAAAACAAAGTTCAAAATATTGAACAAGATAATAAATAATACTATTGAACACGACTTCGACACAAAACCTGACAGGAATAACAATTAATGCCCAGGAACTGTCTACAGTAACTATAAATATGTATATATAAAGTCATATGTATAATACTATATTGAATTAAAATAAAAATAGTACTTTATTGAATAAAACTTTAGAAATAGAGCATAAACTGGAAGATATTTCTATTATTTTTAGGTTATGTTGTTTTATAGTTTTGACTAGAAATTAGTTGACGGACACCATCAGTATGTTATATATTTCCGAGTATAGGTATTTCGGATAAATATCTAGTAAAAATGAACTATTTGCAAGGTTAAAGGTTAGTATTTTAAAGTTTTCTATAAAAATTTTTTGTCGAATCCATAATGCCTAGACAACTAATTTCAACGAAATCGAAGTAGTCCTAAAATTCGAACCCTACTTGTTGCCAACATGAAAAAAAATAAAATTTCAGTTTCATAAAGTGGCAGGTTATTCAATTTTTTTGCATTTCATAATGTAGTCATTATGACACCCAAATAGAAAAAATACTATAAGAAACTTATGCATAAAGGTATTATTTTCACTCGCCTTCGGCTCGTGCCCTCAACTTTCACGTTCGTGCAAGGAAGTAATACTTTATGTATTTGTTATATAATTAACTATTGTAGAAATAAGTGACAAAATTTTATAATCGTGAAAGTAATGCATATATTCTGGTACAAGAGCTACGCTGGACCGCGCGACCTAGGAATGGACACCGTGGACAAAAAAAATGGAGAAGGTTACCAAAAAAGGTAATAGTCGATGCGATCCAGCTCCTAGGTGCACAAAAACATAATTTTTTCTGGAAATTTCTTAAATATCCATCTTCTAAGGAAAAAGAATGTGCCACCTCTGTCCTCCTATATGAAAATTTATCCCATCCTTCCACTATGGCGAGTAATTTGAACAACGCACTGCGCCACTCTTAACACACTTAACATTTCGTTAATGGTGACTTAGGAATTCTTAAAGAGAATGGCTAAACTTAGGCCTTTCGCAACTTCTCAGCTTACGTGTGTTCTCCTAATGGATAATAACATGGAGATTTCTCCATTTGGAGACGTCACCCCTTTGTCGTGAGGACGTGTTTGTGATTTTAGTATCTAATGTATAATGCTTTCTGTGTTACCTGTTTTAATTGGGATTTTTGTATCAACGACTGTAGATCTATTCGTATTCGTTTTATTGTCGTAGAAACAGTGTTATTCCCAAAGATATTACAAACTACAGATGGAAAAATGTACATTTCTAGCCTACGCAACGACTACTAGCAGTCTTGCCCACCTCTTTCGGTTATTATTGCAATATTGACCTATTTATTGCAAAATTGACCTACAATGTGTCCACAGATAGAGTTCGGAAGAGGAAAAATTTTTTATTTGTAGATTTAGAAGAAAAAGTCTTATTCTTCATAAAAACGTCTGCTTGTGTCGAAACTACAATTTCTAATACCAAATTTACGATTACTATACAGGGTTAGTCAGAAATAACATTTTCAGTTTTTTCGATTTCGATTTTTTTTTTTAATTTTATGAAAATATTTTCAAAGCCGTGATTTATTTCACCAATTGTGCAAAAAACCTAATAAACATTTTCTTCAAAGTGGTTAATTTCACAGCTAATACTAAAATAATAAAATATCAAGTAGCCTGTTCTAAATAAATTAAATGTTTAGTTTCTTTGTATGTTTCAAATTATTGACAGTTGTTCATATTTTTCTCATAAATCTGCATAATAGTGAAAACAGAAAATGCTTACGTTAGAACAAAGAATTTATATTGTCCGAAATTATGGTTTAGGACATGAACAAAGCTATTTATTTATTTATTTATTTATTTACAAAAATAGGGATACAACAGGCACTGAACCCAATATAGCATCCACGTTGTGGTATTGGCTAGTGGGAGTTATTAAATTAAGTATACATTAAATTATATTAACCTAAAAAATCTATGAACCTTTATAGCATTGATTTTACACATTTTTTAAATCTAATTATAGACATATCGAACATTTCCATCCCTAAAGAAAGCCTATTACATGCCCTAGTCGCTCTACAGAGAGGAGAATTTTTTCCAGAATTTGTATTTCTGAGTGGAATATTAAAAGTATTTTGAAGCCTTAAGTCCCTAACCGGAACATTAAAGCTTAACTTTGACCTCAGCGTTGGCGAATCAACAAGACCATTCACCAACTTGTAGATCATAACTACATCGGAAACCATTCGTCTCTCAGTAAGTGGCATTACAGAAAATTTTTCCATTATAGGCTTATAGTTGCTATTGACTATAGCTATGTCTGTTTTTCGTGACAAGAACCGTAAAAATTTGTTTTGAATACTTTCCAGCCTTCGCTGGTAAACCGCGTACTGAGGGTTCCAAACAACCGATGCAAAACTAAGTTTACTAAATATAAACGCATAATACAAATTTAGAACTGTTTGAGGATTATTAAAATTTAAACTGTTTCTTATAATAAATCCTAAAAATCGATCTGCTCAATGTGAGAGCTAAAAATTAACTTAGTGTCCATTATAACACCCAAATCGCGTATTTCATTAACTGATTCGAGATCACTATTATTAACAGTATATCGAAAATTGTCTACATTCTTGTTTCTGGTAAACGTAATCGATACACACTTCCCTAGATTAAGAAATAAACTCTGACGTTCACAGAATCTTACTAAGGCATTAAGATCATTTTGCAGCAAATGGCAATCCCCTGGCACCCTGATTATTCGAAAAAATTTTAGGTCATCTGCGTACATCAAAAATGTAGAAAATTTAAAACATTCTTGTATGTTATTAATGTAAATGATAAAAAACAGGGGACCAAGGTGACTGCCCTGAGGCACACCAGACGGCACGTTAAAAGGTTTAGAATAGAAACCACCAACGGAGACCATTTGTCGTCTATCACTAAGATAGGACCAAATCCATCTCAATAAGCTGCTATGCACACCGACATCAGCAAGACGCTCCATCAGTATGGAATGACTAATTTTGTCAAATGCCTTGCTGAAGTCCGTGTACACAAGCATATGGCAGTTCTCCGACAATTCCATGAGATATGGCCTGATGTTCCTCTCACGAACGTGGGATTAAAAAAAATTGTAATGAAATTCATGAGAACTGGTAGTGTTTTGAATAAAAAAAAGGGAGAAGAAAAAGTATGATGAAGAAGATGCTGTAACTGTAATGATAATGAATTCGGTTAGAAATTTTCCCAAGCTGTCTTTAAGAAAAAGATCTTCTCAAATTGGTAATGTTAGTAAATCTCTACTAGAAGAAATATTAAAATTCAATAAAATTCGTCCGTACAAACCTAAATTTATTCATTTTCTGGAAAATTCTTTGGATTTTTGTTTGTGGATAGGGGAAAATATCCTTAGACAAAGAAGTTTTGTTAATAATATTTTCTCGGACGAGGCCACTTTTAACACAAACGGGTTAGTCAGTTCGCAAAACTGTCGCTATTGGAGCCGTGACAACCCTAATTTTCGTATTCGGTCTAGAAGACAGTATTCAAAAAAAGTTAACGTGTGGTGTGCTATTTCTGTCAAAGGAATAATTGGACCATATTTTATTGAAAACAATTTAAATCAACACACATATTTGCATCTTCTGAACACTTTTTTTTATGATCATTTGCAAGATATACCTTTAGCTGATCGAATAAAATTACACTTTCAACAAGACGGCTGTCCCGCTCAGTCCACGATAATTATTCGTGATTGGCTAAATCATCAGTTTGGGAATAAATGGAATGGAAGGTATGGACTAAATGAGTGCCCACCTAGGAGTCCCGATCTCACAATTATAGACTTTCATTTGTGGGGATATCTGAACCAACATGTGTATAAAACCAATTTCAATAATAACTTGGATCTCCTGAAAGAAAAAAATAAGAGAAGTAATTGTAAATATCCCAATACAGCAAATTAGGAACTGTTATCGGGAATTCAGATATCGAGTTGAACTATGCGCTGAACTCGGTGGTACCACGTTTGAATAGAACTTTATTTATTTAAATATTTTATAATTGAATGAATTAAAGAAATATGACATGTAATAATAAAAATACAAATAATAAATAATTTTCTTACAACAAAATCGTTATTCGGCCAGATATAAAATTATATTTTAATAAGAAAGCCACAATAGTTGTTTGTTTTTACGTAAATCCGTTTTAAACAAAATCCAAAAAATTAAAAATGTTATTTCTGACTAACCCTGTATAGTAATCGTAAATTTGGTATTAGAAATTGTAGTTTCGGCACAAACAGGCATTTTTATGAAGAATGACTTTTTCTTCTAAATCTACAAATAAAAAAGTTTTTCCTCTTCCGAACTCTATCCGCGGACATATTGTATATCTTGCAAAATCCCAATTAAAAATTTGTTAATTTGGCAAATACAACTGGTTTAAGATTAATCCGCAATTGCTCTTAAAATAAATTTATTTCCCAATAATTTTACTATAAACTGTGAAAAGGCGATGAGAGATTCTTTAAAAAATATTATTATACTTAAAAGTATGAAACAAATCTTGAACTAATCTAACTGCACTCTGGCAACATCTATTTCTATTTTATTATAATTCGAACCCAAAAGTAAGCAAAATATGAATGAATACTAATCTCATAAATATTGCGATGTTTGTCCTTTGATCTAACGGATTGTTATATATTTTGGTTGATTTGTGATTTTTTTTTGTGATTTTGAAATTTTTTTTTAATTTGGTAAAAAAATTTTCATTTTGAAAACAAATTCTTTAAAAAATTATATTTTTTTTAACTTTTGTAATTTTTCTTGGAAAGTTTTGGAACTAATTTTTTTTAAATAAAAAATATTTTTTAAAAGATTTTGCAAAATTCTAATTTTTCGAAAATATTTTAATGTATTTTTTTGGAACAGATTTAAAAAAAAAATTTGAACTTTGAGCAAGCCCGGCCGGGTTAGACATCGAAGAAACCTGAAGAAACCCGAAAATCGCAAAAATAACGAAAAAAATAAGGAAATCTGACCATAATGGAAAAGAACAGGAAAAATGGATAAAAAAAGGGCCAAAAAGGATGAATATCACATTAATGGAGAACATAATAAGTAGAAAGCTGAAAAATTGGAAATATAGTGAAGTTTTGAAAATTTGTAAATTTCCATTTCTTCAGCTTTCTCACTTATTATGGTCCATTAATGTAATATGACGTTTTATCAATTTTTTTCCTGTCCTGTTACAATTTTCCCGCTTTTCCTCATTCCTTACTTTTTTCGAGATTTTCTAGATTTTTCGAGATTTTTTTGTCTGGTTTTTCAGTTTTTTGGAAAATTTATCTGGAATTTCAAAAAATAATTTTTTTTTAAATGTGGTAAAAAATTTGTCTTTTTGAGAACAAATTTTTAAAAAAATTATATATTTTTTTTAACTTTCGTAAATTGGATCATGGGATCTGTAGTTTACAATACCTTTGATTATTCCTAATTCTTGGCTACACGGAAAGAAAAAGTTAGTTAAATTTACTATAAAAATAATAAGACGAACCATAATTTATGGGTCTATATGTGACTGGAATATCTTAAGAAATTACATTAAATTATAGCAATTTTAACTTAAATTTTTTAGTAATAATTACAAAAATATTTAGTAAACCATTTATATGAAAAGTTTTTGTAAAATTTACTAAAATCTTTTGTAAATCTAACACTTCCACGGTCACCCATCCCAGTGGTAACCTCGCCTTGTGTCGCTTGACTTCTTCGATCGATGGTATACTCGCTATAAGTTCTCTACCAATTATCTGTTATGAAGATTGAAATTCTAGGAATCTGTTGCATCTGATTTAAGCATTTTATTCAACGCTGTAAATAGACTTCCTTATTAAAAAAAACGTATTCTACAATTACCTCTGTCGCTCCTCTAATAGAAAACGCTTATATGTTCTTAAATTCAGCGAAAGAGTAACTTTAATTTAATTTCCATTATTAAATCTCCAAGAATGTCACGTCAGCTGACACTCCACAGATCAGCGCTCCTTATTTCTATCCTGTCGCTGAGTTATTAGACGCAAATTAACTTGAAGAGCATCGACTTCCGATCCGGCACTTTGGTCTAAAGCATGACGGTCGCCAATTTTCCTTCCATGTTAAAACCGATGCCACGTTGCCAAAGTAATGGTTTGGCAGGTCTAATGACTCGGGTTCGAATTCCAACGCAAATGCTGATTTATTACGGTTCTTTAATAATATTATGGAAACGGTTTATTATATTTGAACAAACCCGAACAAACCCTGATAATGACCTCCCCTTTTATACAGGGTGTTATGGAAATTTATTATATTTAAATGGGTGACTCCTTGGGTGTCCTAGAGAAGAGCTACATATTTTATTTTTTTTAAATCGACCGTTTTAAAAGTGGGGTAATAAACACTATTAATCACAGGTCAGTCCACGCTACTGTACAACATTTCACCCAGAGCCAATGGCAATGTTGACAAACTTAATGTAAAACTGAAATTCCATATAAAATTATAAAAATAAATTATTTTCTACCTACTTCCTTATACCTAAAGAGCGAGGAAATCCAGTCACAAACACAATCAGTTCTTTTTCTTCTGCATGGGAACACTCCTGGAAACACTTTATGTACACACAGTAATAGTGAAACAGAACCGATAGTAAGCTTTTGAAAATACAATAATACAGATTATACTACAGATTATTAGATTTTATTACACGCGAGAAATTTGACGTCCAGAAGAAACGCCTCAATAAAAACAATATTCAAAGATTATTTATGGACGGGCAAGATACACGCGTAAACCGAAAAAACAGAGCGGATTGCTGAGAGTGTGTTGGTGATCGACGAGACAAAATGTATCCGGCCGCTGGTTGGTTTTGAACTAACAGACGCACGCGTGCGGCGCTATATAAAACTACTTCGCTCAGTCGATGTAAGGCGTCAAGAGGTCATTGGCATTTGACCTAGTGACGTAGGTGGCTATTACTATTCCATGAGTTTTTTCGGGTTGTTTAAAACATAGTTCGTCGTAAATGTTCTTCAATTAATTATACAAGAAGGTATTACAGAATGGAAATTATTTTATTTCGTCTAAAGAGTTTAAGGTCTACATATGACAACACCGGCCAGAATTCCTTGATTGCTTACATGTATCGCAGTGCCACACAGGTGTTTTTCTGGTTTGACGTCAGGTCACTATTACCGCTGAATGAATTGAAAGCGCCATTTATGGCTATTTTTCTTCAATTTGTCTTTATCTCAGGAATTGCCGGTTTAAATATAATACGTAATTTCCATAATACCCTGCTGCAAATATTCTTTAACCGTATTTTTTATGATCAAACACAAGCAGTATAGGAAATATCTTTTAGGGCACTCTGGGAGTGGTGCGTGTGCGCAAAAAGCGATTCACGTTGTATCTTTCTGTTTTCATTCATTCACAGCTGATCGGTTTGATATGTCCCTGTTAGGAAAAACAAAAATTGATACAGTTTACGGCATATTTGGCACAGTCTTGCCATATTGAGTTAAGAATTAATATTTTTTCCACAAACAATACTTAAATTTAACACTGAAAAAGAACAAATAATTGTATTTAACAATAACGACAAATATGATAGTTGTTAAGGTAATAATGTATTTGTTGACTAGTTAAGATCTGTAAATTACTCGGCTGTTGCTGTATTTTTAACACAACGTGGCAACTAGCAAGATTGCGACCGTCACGACGAAAATGCCAGTCGATCCGACTGCCAACTCGAGTTATCGCAAAGTATGTGTAAGACGAGGTGTTGATGGCATTGTCTGTTAATTAAATTTATGTCTTGTACTTCCCCACCGCCCCCCCCTGCTCCGTTCCCTTATTTTCTTCGGATGATTCGTATGTCTTGTGTCATTTAATCCTTTCGAGCATCTGGAGTTTAGAGTTTATGTAATTCTCTTTCAGTAGTGCATTAAAATAGTTATTTGTGCAACAAGGGCTGAAAGTATTAGGTACTTCTATATGTAAGCACGGATCCAGAACTTCCTTTTGGGGAGGTCATTATAGGACATTCTAGGAAAAGTAATAAGTTGCCGCGTTGGTCGAAACACTGTATATGTTATTTTTGTGTTCCATTTTTTGTATGGGGGAGGGGGTCATGACCCTATGATAGTTGGTTTCACATGGTGAAATTATTTTTAAAATTTTATTTTTGTGTAACGACCACACAATTACTTTCTAGGCGTTTTAAATGTAGAAAGAAAAGAAGTAATAAGAAAATGCATGAGGTAAAACATATTTTTATTTATTTTTTAATTTTACACAAGGAAATACAACTTTTGGAAAATAAGAAAGGTTTTCTTAGTGTGTATAGTGCTTAAACGTAAAGTCCGTTCTTCGGTTCTCTGTAGAAAATTGATCAATAACAGCCTCATTAAAGTTTGGAATACCCTCTATGAATTTTCTTTTCATATATACAATTTTTAAACTTTCTAATAAAGTCCCTAGATTTTCCCTTTGTGGTCTGCGTTAAATTAATTTCGGGTTTAGGTCTTCCCGCATTCTTCACTTCAATTTTTTGCTCCAAACTCAAAGAGCTCAAGTTATTTTTTAAATAGTCCACCGTCAAACTATTCATTTTAACTTAATAATAAATAATATTAAAATATTAAAACAGACACGCTCGAATTTCTAACTAGATGCACGAACAGACAACGGCGCGGCGCACAATAAAATTGTGCGCCTTTCCCATGTTACCCCGCCACCTGTTACTACAGAGAAATTGCATTATGCCCCGCCTACTTAATCGCACATGCGAGCAAGTCCCGCCATAATCGTCATTAACCTCGACCGAGGCACGGTTGCCGGATCGAGAGCCTATAATATACAGTTTGGTTGACGGTACGATAAACTATTAGGGAGGGTCGGACTTTATACGATAAATAATATTCAATGAATATAAATTAATATGTTTTTATTCGTTTTGGGGGTTCACGTGCGCATGTGCTCCTGTGGAAGTTCAGTGCCATTTCAAAAAGGCTAATGAAAGTATGAAATTATTAAGAGAGAAGAAAAAATGTGTAGATTATCTGTAATTTGTGGGGCAGGTGGTTTGCAACCCCTAATCCAATCAGTATTAACCAAATAAGACACAAAAGTAAACATTATTATAAAAAGGACAAAAACCAACGAAAATAACATATTTATTTCCCCAGAAAACAATAACCTACTCTACTAATCACGACTAGATAGGTATAGGAACTTTTCCTGGTGCTACAATAAAAAAATAAAGAATTCAAAATAACGAGCGATTTCGCGTGGTAATGGTAAAACCAGTTGGTTTTGGGTTCGTTCCAGTTCAAACCACCCTAAAAATCGTACAATGTACGGTCACGCACATGCGTAGTAGTCGAACTGGCTGTACTGACTTGCGCCGTAAGAATTTTAACAGTTGTTATTGTATTCCTGGCATTCGTGCAGTTCTTTTAGCCTTGTTTTGTAGGACTAGTTGCATAACCCCTCTTTAATATTTTGATTATTTAATTTATTCTTATTAAATTTGTATAATCTGGTTCCCAAACCTACAAGATATTGTTACCATTAAACACTTTATTCTCTTCCATAATTTTAAATACAACAAAACGTAATGAAAAAAGATAATACTCAAGCTTAGACGAATAAATAAGCAACAAAAGTAGGGTTATGATTTATGATAATTAACTAATCTTCTTTCCTAGTCTAAGAACTAATCAGACAGGCGATCAGGATCAGCTGTGATTTTTACAGAGAATGGTCATAAAAACGTACAAACCAACGAATACTTATGAACAGAAAGAAGACAAGCAGCCGTGTTAACAAATCGAAGCAAGTATAAACAAACGAACAAACCCGGCATCCATTACGTCTGGCATCAGCTGACAAACGCACGTGCTTTTCAAATGTCACTTTTGTCCAAATTTTTTTATTACTGTCAATATTTTAAAGTGACATTTAACCAACAAAAAGATTCAAACCCCTTTTATTTGATTTACAAAGTGGTGAAAATCAATATTAGGATTCTGACATGTTTTAAGCTGTAAATATCACTTTAAAATAATCCTTACACACTCTTATATCATTTTTTGAACTAGTAACGTAACTACAAGTGAAAAATTAAACTTCAGAAATAAGCTTGTAAGTAGCTTTATTAAAAAATAGGAAGTAAATCATAATTTACATAGAATATTTTACCATCTTCAACTGAGCTCTAGGTCCTAGCAAATATTTCAGGCTTCAAGTCCGAGCATATTTTTTGGGCCCCATATGATTTAGGAAAATAAATTATTATTGATGCTTACTCTCAGTAAAGATGACTAAATGAATGAAATTACAAATTACGCACTTGCACCAAAAAGGAAACGACGTTTTTCGTGAAAAGATTAGAAAATTAAAAATTATTTTAAAATTTAGATGCTGCGTCTTCTCCACCATTTTAAATCACATCAGATGTTGCTTGATTTTCATTCCCGCCAGACGAAGGAAGTTAGCTTGTTTAACAATTCGTGCTGTTCGCATTCTATGCCTGTCTCTGCCTGCAGGAACCTTCCCTAATTCAGTAAAGTGAGACAAATTTGACCAGGATCAAGTCGCCTGCATAAACACTCACTTGTTTGCATTTCATATTAACTCTACGTAAGTCTTAAATGAGTGAAACAGATAGATAAAAGTAGGTTACTTGTGAGCGTATGAGCGTATGGAGCAGAGTAGGCTTAGCATCACTTTCAAGGCCTTCTTACGTGTTTCGATCCCCCCCATAAAGCATCATCATAGTTTCGTGACGGTTCTAGAACGATACAAAAATAGGGTGTTGGAACAAACCTTTTGTTGCTAGGCCGGACGGAGTTAGCAAAGCCAGACGTCTGGCAATCCTATCTATGCCCTTTTGACAATATGCAACAACTAATTTAACACTGAATTTCAATATCCGATCCCAAGGTCACCGGCAAATGCATTCCGCGTTGACATTTCTCGTAGGCGGGAAATTTCAGAAATAAATCGGTGTTTAATATTGGTCGTTAGCTTTTCTCTTTGTTGTCCATTTTTTAATATGGGTAGACGATGAAAAAAATTGACGTGGATCATGATAGCTTTGACAGCTCCTTAACTATCTTCTAAGCGGAGCATAGCTATCATCGATTTGACGTCTTGACATAAATGACATTTTTGACATTTAACGATTCAAGCAGTCGTACAGGAACAACCAGAAAACGTTAGTCGCGCTCTGTTTTCCTTATTCGGCCAGGTCGAGTGGTGTCGTGTGAAATAAGCGCGTTTTTTAATTTTAATACGAAATTAGCTCACGTAATGACATTAAAGCAAGACCGCGACATATCTCGGAGGAGCCATCATTTTTCTAATTACGCCGTACGGCCCAGGCCGTGATTTAGCGCCGTATGCAGCCATGTTTTTCTGCCCGTGCTGTCAAGGGTTTCATTTTGTGGGCGGGACGGGGTGGGACTGTTTATTTTATTAAAAATAAAAACGCGATGTTCTTTTCCTCTATTGTTTATTAAAGCATCAGAGCGCGGCTTCGCCTATGCGAACTTCTTTTACCTTCATAGTCGGATTTGCCGAGAGGGGCACCAAAAGGGACACTTCTGGAATAGCATTTACTAGTCTTCACCTACGATATGCCAACATCGCCAATGTTTTCAATAGCTTTTATGCAAAGTCGGCTGTGAATTACATCGGATCGCCTGGACAACGTAAATGTCAATAAATTTTAAACGTCAACATTTTTAATTTGGATATTTTTGGGGTAAAGGATGAGTGACTACGATATCCAGATTGAGGGAACGCCACCAGAAATTACATTACATTACAACACATTTAACATGAAAGTAAGTATCAAGTCGTAGATAAAGTATAGTACACAACTCGAGTGGTCGGATTTTAAATCAAGGAGGACATGGCTTTGGTTCACAGTCTTTGAAGAATAAACAATTCACATTCTTAGCTGGCTTTTTTTTATGATCAAACACAAGCACTATAGGAAAGATTCTTTAGGGCACTCTGGGAGTGGTGCGTGTGCGCAAAAAGTGATTCACGTTGGTTTTGAATCGTTGGAGGTTATATTCGTTGGGAAAAACGACCTCGGGAAGGTCGTTCCACAAGGATGTAGTCCTCCAGATGAAAGAATTCTTAAATAATGAAGTTCGAGGAGTACAAAGCTTAAACACATATGGATGGGCGGTAGTGATTCGTCGTGAATTCGTCGCTCTGGGCGGAATTAAGAGGGCAAGATCAGCCGAGCATTTTCCATGAAAATATCTGTAAAAGAGAGTCAAATCCCCAACCTGTCTTCGATGTTCTAGGCTGTCGAGGTTCTTCGTCAGCTCGTGGTCTCCGATCAGACGAATAGCCCTTCTTTCGATGGAATCCAGTAGCTGAAGAGTATGTTTGGGTGCAGAGCTCCCTCCAGACATGAGAGCAGTATTCAAGTGATGGTCGAATCTGGGCTTTGTATAGTGTCAAAAGTTGTTGAGGTGTGTACAACTTTCTGGTTCGGAAGAGTACCCCAAGCTTCTGAGGAGCTATCTTGGCAATTGCCACAACGTGGTTATGCCAAGACATATTTCCTCCCAGATTGACGCCCAGCAAATTACAGATGAAGCCAGTGGGATTGCGTGTCCGGCCATGACTATATCCGGTTCTGTAATGTTAACCTTTTTAGAGAAAACTGCTGTCTGGGTTTTTTTAGCGTTAAATTCGACTTGGTTACTGTCACCCCAAGCCTCCTCAAAAAATATATATTTATTCTGGTTAGTAAAAATGAACCAATGTAATTAAATAGACCAATGTATTAAAAATTATTTAAATATTTTGTGGCATTTGGGTAGTTAATGATCAAATAAACTTTTAAGTGCAAAAGTACATACTGTTCACAATTGTTTAGGACAAAATAATTTGTAATTACCTTTGTTACGAAACAACGGACACTTATTTCGGAATCTGAGGTTAAAATTTGAAAACAAAATAAAAAATTAATAATACTATTGCGCAATGTTGCCAGGTATCTTGGAAATGTCAAATCTGTTGATTTTTTTTTGTGATTATATGAATAATCTGGTGGTCCATGAAAACATTTAAAAAAAGTCCATTTCTGGTGTTACCAGCTTCGTTTTGGGGAGGTATGTATTATAAATCACAAAAAATCACCAGATCTGGTGAAATTTCACCAGTTACGTGGCAACACCGCTACTTCGGCAGCGTTCGATGGTGAGGATAAAGCCGCGTTCTCAGAGCTTCGACGTGTCGCAGCGACAGTCCCCCACTCCTTTTGTAGGGGGTGACGTCTGTCACTTGTCATTCAGGTGAAACCTAACCTTACAATAATTTGTTATTGTTTTTTAAATGAAAACAATTTGTTTTGTACAAATTTCGTTTTGAATAATTTATCATACTGATTGAGAGTCTGATAATGAAAGCGGCGAAGCAACGAAATCTTTGAATAATGTCTGGCAGTGTATTTTAATATGACTATTCTTCCAGACTAAAGAGCTAATTTCGTTAAAAAACGTTACAAGCCAAAAAAAAACGGACTAAATTAACTAATTTGTGCATTTTAGAGCTCAAAATATAAATGTAATGAAAACCGCCCAGTTTTATTCCTGTATTTTTTATTATAAACTTAAAATTGTAGAGTAGCACACGCGTGCACTAGAAAAACAAATACATTTACATATCTTATTAGGTATTTTATTAATCGCTGTTAAGTAGGTAGGTAGGAGAACCATCTCATTCTAATATAATTTCATCCAATAAGGAAGTCTAAAAGCATAGTCATGGTCCTTCCGACAGTGTCTCCTCATTATTCATATTCCACACCCTAGGTCTCGTTGTACTAATTGTAATAAGCAGGCTTTCAATAGCTTGGCTACTATCCTCACTAGCTTGTGTCTCCTCTATATCTTCACTCCAAGCAGATACAAAGCCATCTTCGTGCAGAGCATACTTGCCCTTTGTAATCTGTATCTACAATAATCTAAAAATATTTATATTATAAGATTTAGGCATCTATAGAACTACAAAACTAATTTTTAGATAACATTACGAAATTGCCAAAAGTAGGGCTAACAAAATACCTTGTGACCTTAAAAACAGTTTACAATTTTAATTCAAAATGATGTTTTACCAGTATTATTAACTCTTGCACTTTCTTCTGCAGATAAACTTTATTGTAAATTCAGCTTCAGAAGAACAGTGAAGAATTTCCACAGGAATATAATTTGAATTTGTGTCCACATCCATATTATGGTTTTCGCTTAACCTAAAATTTAATGTTTTAAAGTTGAACTTATCACATTTCTTAATCTCTTCCGATTGCAGCAGGCCAATATTTACGTTTTTTAGGGTGTGAGTATGTGGAATGCGGATGTTGGATTAAAATTTTCGCCTCTCGGAGGTTATAGGTTTGTTTTTTAAAAGATTTGTTCGATGACAGCGTCAAATTTGATTTTTATTTTCGTATTCTACTCCTCAAAATATGTATATTTATTCTGGTTAGTAAAAAATGAACCAATGTGATTAAAAAAACCAATGTAATTAAAAATTATTTAAATATGATCAAATAAATTTTAAAAGCAAAAGTACATACTATTCACAATATTTTAGGACCAAATAATTAGTAATTACCTTTGTTCGGAAACAACGAATACTTATTTCGGAAAACTGAGGTTCAAATTTCAAAACAAAATAAAAAATTAATAATACTACAGCGCAGTGTTGCCAGGTATCTCGTGAAATGTCACCAGATCTGTTGATCTTTTTGTGATTTTATGAATAATCCGGTGGTCATTGAAAATCTTTTTAAAAAAGTCTGTTTTCTGGTGTTACCAGTTCCGTGTTGGGGGCGGTATATTTTATAAATAACAAAAATCACCAGATCTGGTGAAATTTCACCAGATACCTGGCAACACCGCTAGATCAGCGTGGGGATGAGGGGTAATGACGTAAACGGTTCTGATTGGTTAGGTTGGTGTCGCGGGCGACAGTACGTAGCTCTGAGAACGCGGCTTAAGGGGTAATGACGTAAACGGTTCTGATTGGTTAGGATGCCGTCGCGGGCAACAGTACGTAGCTCTGAGAACGCG
The DNA here is from genome assembly GCA_963991005.1 of Barypeithes pellucidus. NCBI lineage: Eukaryota > Metazoa > Arthropoda > Insecta > Coleoptera > Curculionidae > Barypeithes > Barypeithes pellucidus. Next base: position 53,323,181 of record OZ022563.1, on the reverse strand, counting down.
GCTTAAGGGGTAATGACGTAAACGGTTCTGATTGGTTAGGATGCCGTCGCGGGCAACAGTACGTAGCTCTGAGAACGCGGCTTTACTTTACATACTTGTTCACGTTTGACATTACCGGATTAACAACTGTCATATTCGCCGTTATTGTTAAATAAAATTCTTTGTTGTTTTCCCTGCGTTTGTGTGTTAAATTTACGTATTGTTTGTGGGAAAATAGTCATTCTTAACTCAGTATGGTAAGACAGTACCAAGTCTGCCGTAAACTGGATAAAAGTAGAGTCACGTCCGTCGATTGATTGTTTTTCCTAACCAAGACAGAAACAGACAAAACAACATATAAATTAGGAAATAAGCAAGTCTTATAGGACTATCGGTGATCCAAACCGGGAAAACTTAAATGTTTTTTTTAAACAAAATTTCTAAAACCCAAACTTGAGCATTCCTTTTCAGATTAGATAAAATGAAGTATTTTAGCACAAGCTCTATGTTTTTTTTAAACAGTGCAGTTTTATAATTAAAGTAAATGTTCCAAATCTAATTTATCGACCGGCCGGAACTTTAAACAAAGTTAAATATCGGATCATTAGCCACGGCACAATCGTTCCGGTTCGAAACAATCGCCGTTGTGGACCGTATCTTAGAAAGTCACTTTAAACTGACCGAGAGTCTCGGGCCCGCATTCCTTGCCTGGAAAACGGCGATCTCTTTAACCCTCATCGGGAGATTTACTGTAATTAAACAAAAGGGAAATAGACGCGGTCAATCGAAACGTCGCCTTTATCAATGTTTCAGAAGTGGTTGGGAAAATTGAAGAGATTTGTTTCAAGTTTTAAGACAGTTTATTGTACAGGGTGTCCAATTTTCGGTACATTCTAGGGGTATAAGAGGTATTATCAAATATATACCGTTACGGCTTTCAATGTAATGTCCCAATTTTTAACGAAACGCAAGGTTCCGGTGTTAAATTTGTCATTTCTTAGTTTTTAATCTGCCGGTTGAGAAAGTTTTCGCTTTTTCGACAAACCCGTTATGCCTCAAAAAGGTAAAAATTGATCTTGCTAGTTGAGCAAGTTTTTAAGATATTTACGAAAATTAACATTTTTAAATAGAACACCCTATATATTCTTTTTTTAAATTAATTAGGCAAACTTTGGGCTTTACAAAAATGTGTGTTGTTTACACAAGCACTATAGGAAAAATCCTTTAGGGCACTCTGGGAGTGGTGCGTGTGCGCAAAAAGCGATTCACGTTGGTTTTTGAATCGTTGGAGGTTATATTCGTTGGGACAAACGACCTCGGGAAGGTCGTTCCATAAGGATGAAGTCCTCCAGATGAAAGAATTCTTAAATAATGAAGTTCAAGGAGTACTAAACTTAAGCACATATGGATGGGCGGCAGTAGTTCGTCGTGTATTTCTGCTATTCGCCGCTCTGGGCGGAATTAAAAGGTCAGCCGAGCATTTTGCATGACAATATCTGTAAAAGAGAGTCAAATCCCCAACCTGTCTTCGATGTTCTAGGCTGTCGAGGTTCTTCGTCAGCTCGTGGTCTCCAATCAGACGAATGGCCTCCATTCGATGGAATCCAGTAGCTGAAGAGTATGTTGGGGTGCAGAGCTCCAGACATGAGAGCAGTACCCTAGTGATGGTCGAATCTGGACCTTGTGGACTGTCAAAAGTGGTTGAGGCATATACGTTTTGGCTCGGAAGAGTACACCACGTTTCTGAGAAGCTATCTTGGCGATTGCCACAACGTGGTTATGCCAAGACATATTTCCTTCCAGATTGACGCCCAGCAAATTAATAGTTGAAGCCAGTGGGATTGCGTGCCCGTCCATGACTATTTCCGGTTCTGTAATGTTAACCTTTTTAGAGAATTTGAAACTTTGCTTAGACTTTTCCGTAGGGTAATTCTTTTACAACCCGCATACTTTTCTAACCTTCACCTTGTAGAAACGTCCGATAAATTTTTATTCAAAAAAAATTTTTAAATGCGACATTTTTAATAATTTACGTTACTTATAACAGTAGGCCATGGCCAATTTATTAGAAACAAATGCAAATAGTTAAAACTTGAAGGGGCGCCATAGTGTTATTATTTATGAATCATCTATTATTTACGTAAGAGGTTTTTTCTATTTTGGTTTCATAATGGCTACATAATAATGAAATGTAAAAAAATTGAATAACCTGCCACTTTATGGAACTGAAATTTTATTTTTTTCATGTTGGCAGCAACTAGGGTTCGAATTTTAGGCTTACTTCGATTTCGTTGAAATTAGTTTTGTAGCCATTATGGATTCGACAAAATTTTTTATAGAAAACTTTAAAATACTAACCTTTAACCTTGCAAATAGATCATTTTTACTAGATATTTATCTGAAATTCCTATACTCGGAAATATATAACATGCTGATAGCGTCCGTCAACTAATTTTTAGTCACAACTATAAAACAACATAACCTAAAAATAATATAAATATCTTCTAGTTTATGCTCTATTTCTAAAGTTTTATTCAATAAAGTACTATTTTTATTTTTAATTCAATATATTATTATACATATTACTTTATATATACATATTTATAGTTACTGTAGACATTTCCTGGGCATTAATTGTTATTCCTGTCAGATTCTGTGTCGACACGATATTTTGTTCAATAGTACTATTTATTATTTTGTTGAATATTTTAGACTTTGTTCTGCTCGCACCATAACTCAAAGTTTTGCATATTCTTTTTAAAAGTTTTTCTAGATTATTTTCTGCAATTTCTCGTATTTCTGACGGAGTACAACTTTCTTCCTGACTCATTTTTATTAACTTTAATAATATATTTATTTTTAATTATGACGGATGCATGGGAAGAAGCTTTGTTGTGTTTAATTGTTTCTATCATGGCATATTTGATACTTGTAACATTTTATTAAATTATAAAAGTATTGCCAACCCAAAAAGAAAATATTGATTCAAATGGAAAAAATCTACTATATTTTTTAAAGTTTTTCACACTTTAAAGACCCAAATAGAAAAAGTGTTATAAAATACACGGTTGATAAGACAATTAGAGCACTTGTAACCTAATATAGTGTCTTATGAAACTTGTATCTTAATATACTATTATACTATGCTTTTTATTATACAGGGTGTTATGGAAATGACGTATTATATTTAAACCGGCAATTCCTGAGATGAAAAGAAATTGAAAAAAAATAACCAAAAATGGCGCTTTCAATTAATAACCGAATTATAACACCTTATGTCAAACCAAATAAACATATCTGTTACTACTGACCAAAGGTAAACAAACCTTGGCCATACCTAAACAAAACAATATTGAGATAGGTTATGGCCAAAAACGTCACTGAAATTTGAGCAATGTTGTCGGTTAAACTCTTTAGACGGTCAATAACCGGTTGACAGAAGATGTTTATTTTTCAAGGTACATTTCTAAACTTTTACCTTGAGTTGTTCGCTGGGAAAATTTTTTTTTATTTAAGCTCTGTTACCTTTTCGGTATTATTTAAAACAGCACATAAATTCACATTAATTAACGCACACACAACACTTTTGCTGCTTAGAAAACACTCCCATTTAAGTTTTTCACATGGATGAAGGATTTATAACATAACATTTTTTACAACTACTTTCAATAATGTTCTAATGGTAAATAACAGATAACAAGTTGATGAAGGTAATTGTACTGATGACGCCAGACAAAAAACTTTAAACTCAATTTTCTCTGAATAATTAATAAACAAACAGACCCCTTCAACCACTTAACGTAACAAGTTCGGACAGTTTGATTTGACATTGTCATTTTCTTCTTTTTTTCTGTATGGCATCACTACACAACAACACTACAATGTTGCCACCTGCTGGCGTATTTTTTATAAGATGCTGTTTTATAAGATTATATCCATAAATTATGTCATTTGCTTTTGAATATTACTTCTCCGTATAATTTTCATTCATGCTTTAGGACAAAATTCATATTTTTTAATCGAATTTTCAATTTAATGTTTTGGCGCGAAAAATTTCGACGTTACAGTTTCAAAACTGGCAACAGCGCCATAGCTTGCTAAAATTGCGATAGAGGGATATAAATAATTTTCTAATATTGTAAATTTGCTATTCAAACTCAAAATGCCAAGAACTTCAATCGAACTAACGGACATGGTCTTATGCTATGGAGCAGCACAGGAAAATGCCCTATACATGGAGCTTCGCATTACCCGAGATGGAATATTTAATCAGCGAGTTATAGAGGAGAGAGAAACCCAAACATGTTAGCCGCTGTACTACAAAAGTTAAAAAGTTGAGACTACAAGACTTCCTTTACTTTACAAGAAGGTTACAACAGTGGTACATACAGTCAAGTCGAAGTACCTGACTAATTCCGAAGGATAGTTCATAGATGAGGTTGGCTTTACCCGAGATGGAATATTTAATCAGCGAGTTATAGAGGAGAGAGAAACCCAAACACGTTAGCCGCTGTACTACAAAAGTTAAAAAGTTGAGACTACAAGACTTCCTTTACTTTACAAGAAGGTTACAACAGTGGTACATACAGTCAAGTCAAAGTACCTGACTAATTCCGAAGGATAGTTCACAGATGAGATTGGCTTTACCCGAGATGGAATATTTAATTAGCGAGGCCAATAGCCAGATAAGGTTTTTCTTGAACATATCAGCAGGTATTATTGATAATCAACTAATACGACCACATATCCTGCAAGACGACCTGCCAGAACTTTTAGGAAATGTTCCTTTAGGTCGGATAAGGGACATGTGGCTTCTGCAAGCATAGTTTACGGATTGTCACTGAAATTTGGACGTCCTATGTGCGTTTATTCTAGCGTATGGTAGTGTTTATAGTGATTTTGTGGGTGTCTGTCTGTTTCTTTAAGTGATTTAGTTAGTTTTGATATGCAGAAGAAGAGGACAAAGCAGTTTTAGTGGGTTTGCAAGCAAGGAGTAGACTGTGACTTTGAGTTTACTTCTTAATAGCTATTAGGCAGTCCCACACTATTATCAGGGCACGTATAGAGCATAAAGTGTGAGCATAGAGTATCCTCGATTTACTTCCCTTGTATCCTAAGGTAAGCTAAATAATTAATTTTATAAGAAACTAAAAGTTCTACAGTTTTATAAAGTTTGGCAACAGTGTAGGAACATGTGTTTGTCAGACAGCTCCGCCGTGGAGTCACCGGTAGGTTTAGGGGTGAATTACCCCACTTTTTAAACGTTTGATTTGAAAAAAAAAAAGTGTGTAGCGCTTCTCTAGGACACCCCAGGAGTCACCCATTTAAATATAATACGTCATTTCCATAACACCCTGTATATGTACTTCTTAACAATTTCAGTTTATGATAATACTTATGATGCGATTTTTTAGGTTCTTTGTGATTATAAATATAAACAACTATACATTTTTATAAAGCCCAAGGCATTCCCAATTAATTAAAATAAATAATATATAGGGTGTCCCGTTTAAAATGTTTTACTTCTGTTTTATCATGTCAAAAAATAAACTATTTAGAGAAAAAATGGCTATGGTACTGAACTTCACGTAATAATCTTTAACAAGATCAGTTCTTACCTTTTTGATAAGTTGACGCGTAACGGAAATACGAGGGGTGTCTAAAAGCGACGATTTTCAAAATCATCCTGCAGATTATATTTTCATTAAAAAGTGGGACACTGGGCCTTTAAAATTAGATCTATAATATAGTGATGTAAGTGAAATTTCCGTTGGCAGTACGTTTTTGCACGAAAATATTTACGCGCCAGGAAATAACTAAATCCCGCACCATGATTAAATTCCTTGTGCTACTTTATAGTTAACAAAGATTATAATAATCATCAAACTTTGATAACACTATACCTTTATTATCCTTTATCTTCGCCATCCGCACAATATCAAAATTCAAGGCTTTTTGCCCACCGGTCGTCCTAAAACTTAATAAATCCCAAAGACAACGATATAACGCCTCGACGCCGAGATAAAATAAAGTCCGACGTCTTTCATCGCCCCCCTTCTACCCCTTTGCAACCACCTAAGTAAACCTCCGTGGTTAATTTTCGTATTTTATTATACCGAGAGAATATACGGGGGTGATATTGGATTTTCCACGACGCGACGTTTTGAAATCGCCGAAAGAAATAATGTTATCGGTATGACGACGGATAGCAATGCCGGATACCACTAAATTCCACCTGGCTGAAACATGAATGCCAACCACATATACACATATATATAAACAGTATATTGCTAATACCATGTGCAATTATGTCCCCGCTATGGGCATCGGAGGAGGCGTTGTGAGTTTGCGCAGCTCGGAAATTTCCTTGTGAAAGTAAACATTCGACAGGGCCGGATTTCAACGTTTTTAATGTAAATTTTACTGGTTAGTTAGGAGTGACGGTTCTTCCACAGGAGCACATGCTCACGTGCACCCCCAAACCAAAACGAATAAAAAATATTAATTTATATTCATTGAATATTATATCGTATAAAATCCCTGATATTTTATCGTACCGTCAAACTAAAAAAGTCCGACCCTCCCTAATACTTTATCATCCCGTCAAACCAAACTGTATAGATCCGCCAACCGTGCGAGGTCGAGGTAAATGACGATTATGACGAGACTTGCTCGCACGTGCGATTAAGTAGTGCAGTTTCTCCGTAGTAACAGGTAGCGGGTGGCAGCGGGGGATAGCGGGTCTAATGTCGATTTAACATGGAAAAGGCGCACAGTTTTTGTGTGCATCTAGTTAGAAATTCGAGCGTGTATGTTTTAATATTTTAATATTATATATTTATTAAGTTAAAATGAATAGTTGACGGTGGACTATTTAAGAAATAACTTTAAAAATTAAAGTGAAGAATGCGGGAACACCTAAACCCGAAATTAATTTAACGTAGAACACAGAGGGTAAATCTAGGGACGTTATGAGAAAGTTTAAAAATGAAATATATATGAAAAAAAATTTATAGAGGGTATTCCAAACATAATGAGGCTGTTATTGATCAATTTTCTACAATTAAGAACCGAAGAATGGACTTTACGTTTAAGCACTATTGTGTAGGGTCGATACATGTTGTGTATTTCGATAAATGATACTCGATATGATTTTAAACCATTTTGAAAATATGAAGAATGCCAACTTGTCAGTCTCGTGGCTCGATTCGTTCTCGTCATAAAGCAGTTAACTATTGTTCTCGTCTTGGTTGCGCCTAATGACGTAGCCAGTAGATTGCGTAGTGGTATTAGACATAATTCGGTTTTCTTGATAGCTCGTAGATGGCTTTAGTAGTATTAGTAGTGGACTGTATAAATATTGTTACGAGGGTTGCATACGACGACGTTAAGATCCGACAGCTATATACGCTAAGAAAACCTTTCTTATTTTCCAAAAGTTGTATTTCCTTGTGTAAAATTAAAAAATAAATAAAAATATGTTTTACCTTACGCATATTCTTATTATTTTTTTTTCTATATTTAAAACGCCTAGAAAAATTTCACCATAGGTCACGAGCCGCCACTGTGCGAACCATAGGCATATAACATAAAAGGGAGCCGAATTGTTTACATTTTGTTCCGATCAAAGATCGTTTTTAACAGAAATCCATGATGACAAATTTCAATTGATTGTCCTAGATCTACCCTGTGTTTGAAACCGAAAGGTATATGAATTATATTGAATCAATGCATTGGTTTTGGGGTTATTTTGGGTACAAACAACCCCCATCCCCCTTAAAAATCTGTATATCAAAAATATGAAATATCTTGTTATTCTGGCACTAATTTGATTGATTTTCCGTTTGCCATTGTTGTCTTTTAAAGACAATAAAAAATATTGACGACTGCAGAAAAAACTTTTTACATTTTGTATTCAAAATGAGGTAAAACGATAATTAGCCTTTTGAGACACTTTCTTCCATAAACCACATAATAAAAAAAGATTCCCATTTGTGTAGATCTTCCTTGGACACGATGTATATGTTGGTAGGTATCTACTTCTGTTACTATAGCAATGAAAATGTGCTTCTTTAATTAGCAAATCATTCTCTAACCGGAACATCGTCAAATAAACAAGAAACAACCCTCGTAAAACCGTTTCTTGACCCTTGAAGCCACCAGCGTCTTGAATCTCCCCCTGGGGGGTCGGCTTCGCCTTCCAGGGAAACCGGGTGGAGTTAGGGGGATATTTATGCATGTAAGATCGGAGAAAGCTGTTAATCTCCAGTCACACACAAGTTTGTAAGGCCGAAACACAATGAGGTCCGTAAATTTGACGGTCTTTTGTAAAACAATACGCCTGGCGGAGTAAAAACAGGGATATTATAGTTTATGGAAGGTTTGTGTGGTGTTAACGAATCGTTATTGCTTGTAGGATTATAATTTTCTAACTTTGAGGATATTAGCCAAGTTTCAAGACACGCTTCTTTTTCTTATGTGTTTGTCGAAGCGAAAGCTTTGATTCATGCGGTCTATTCTATAAAATATGATTAAAGACTTATTATACCTACATATGCTGTCTACCTATGGTGCTTTACGTTCGAAACTTTTTTTACAACTTATATACATCAAACTAGTTGACACGGATGATTTTGCTAAAAAAAAAATTTTTTAGAAAATATCTGGTAATTTATTGGTTTTTTGTCCAATGGAGGTTATATTCGTTGGGAAGGTCGTTCCATAAGGATGAAGTCCTCCAGATGAAAGAATTCTTAAATAATGAAGTTCGAGGAGTACTAAGCTTAACCACATATGGATGAGCGGCAGTGGTTCGTCGTGTATTTCTAATATTCGCCACTCTGGGCGGAATTAAGAGGGCAAGGTCAGCTGAGCACTTTCCATGAAACTATCTGTAGAAGAGAGTCAAATCTCATACCTGTCTTCGATGTTCTAGGGTCTCGAGGTTCTTCGTCAGCTCGTGGTCTCCAATCAGACGAATGGCCCTCCTTTCGATGGAATCCAGTAGCCGAAGAGTATGTTAGGGTGCAGAGCACTACTCCAGTTGAATCAGGGCTTTGTATAGTGTCAAAAGTTGTTGAGGTGTGTACAACTTTCTGGTTCGGAAGAGTACACCTGAGAAGCTATCTTGGCGATTGCCACAACGTGGTTATGCCAAGTCATATTTCCTCCCAGATTGACTCCCAGCAAATTAATAGATTAAGCCAGTGGGATTGCCTGTCCGTCCATGACTATATTCGGTTCTGAAATGTTAACCTTTTTAGAGAAAACTGCTGCCTGGGTTTTTTAGCGTTAAATTCGACTTGGTTACTGTCACCCCAAGCCAAAATTTCTTCCAGGTCTTTGTTGAGGCGTTGATGCTGTCTGCGAAGATGTGCGTCGGCAGCCGATGTTTGTGCATTCAAAGAGAAAGAAGAGATAAGTGTGCTATCGTCCGCAAAACTAAATATCGGATTTTTCGTTTTCAAGAAGAGAGTGGGAGACAATATGACCCCTTGAGACAATATGAACCCTTGAGCCACCGGCATTGATGGTGAAGGTGTCTGAGAGAAATTCGTCAATCGCCACTTGCAGAGAGCGGTCCTTAAGAAAGCAACCATGCACAGAATCAACTGGCGCAGTTTACTTAGAAGCCCCTCATGCCAAACACGATCAAAAGCTTTAGAAATATCCAGTGCAACAGCCCGAGACTCCCCATGATGTTCGATTGCGTTGTTCCAAATATTGATGACATAGGCTAGAAGATCTCCAGTTGATCTGGACTTCCGAAAACCATATTGATGATCGCTGATAATGTTGAAGCCTTCCAGGTACTTTAGAAGATGTTGGTTAATAGCTTTCTCCATATTGTATAAGGTATCATAGGATGGTCTCGGAAATAATAATTTTTCCATACTATTTGATATTAATACCACCTGAAAAGTATAGACTTCTTATTTTTGATTTAATCTCATATTTCTTTAATTGTATATGAGTCATTATTCGGGAGAGAACTTTTCGGTACCCCTCGTATTAATAAACTGAAAGAGGTCATTCATTGTGTACAGAAAAAGTTAAAATACGAACAAATCGCATTTGTCAAACGGCATTAGAGAAAATTTATAATTGAAGTAATATTTTACGCGATTTTAACATTTAACTTTTAATCACCCCCCAATTAATTTTACAATCAGAAAAACTGTGAAAATTGCGCACGTTATTCGCTAATGAGCGAAAATCCGTCGGAAAACGGGAAAATTATTTATTACTATCGAATAAAAAATATCACTTTTCTCCGGTGAAAATGGAAAATCCCACGTGATAAATTCCATTGTCACAATTATTAATGACGTATGTATCCTCATAAACATTTTCGACACGTTGTTGTGGAGATACGTGCGTATGTTGCATGCTGTGTTGCCAAAGTTACACACAAAAATTATTAAATCCTTGTATAGAAACGAGCCATATCCTTAAAAGAAATCCATGATGTCCTTGTCGAACTCCACAGCTTGTCAATTTTAGGACGGACGGAGGATTGACGGATTTCTCTCACGGCTGATTTCACCAGTTACACTTAAGGTGGACTTAAGTTTAAGTTGGAACTTAAGTTAGACTTTTGGATTTCACCGTCATTTAAGTGTAACTTAAGTAGGAGTTAAGTTAAGCCCAGGATTTTTGGAGCTTAAGTTCCACTTAGGCATACCGTAACCTAAATGTCAGTGTTTTTTGTGGTTTCTTCCGGATTAGCCTTTAGATAGATAGATAGATATTAGTTAGATAATTTGTGAATGTGAAATGGCTATTAACAGAAGAGGGTTTGCTATAGATGACGATGATGATTGGGACGATCTAAATTTAATATTTTTTGGAATACCACTGTTCCATCGCTGTCAAATGGATTTGACAGGCCAAATACTGTTTTTGAATGGACAATGCCCAAAGCAAGTTCATTAATCGGATCAACAATAACTTTTTAACCGCCTCATCCTGTTTTTGAACTTCCTCTTTTTTCTTCTGCAACAACTTTCCTAAGAGACTTTTTCATATTATCGTAAAACTTTATCAGTGACTCTTTGGTTCTAGGATAATTTACAGGTGTATTAAATAAATCTGTAATTTTTTGCCACACTTCATCCTTCTGTCACCAAGTCTGGCAATTGGTTTTTTTTATTTTCAATAACGTCCTTCAAATCCGCTATAAGGTTTAAAAGCAAAACCTTCTGTCTGTTTTAAAAATTTCGAGCTCTTTTTTTATCGTCCATCACTTTACCCAGCTTTTTGACCATACAAAATTTTTTTGCAAACAAATAAAAGGTTAGGAAATAGTTTTTCTTCTTTTTTTAGTGTTAGTTGGTTCATCTGAACTACTTTTGCGATGTTGCCAAGTGTTTGGGAAACTTAACTAAGAAATTACTGATGAAAACCACATCTCCCTTAGGGTTCACCTTAAGCTAAGGTGGACCTTAGATAAGTTGTAGTTCTAAGCGAAGTGGTGAAATCAGCCGTCAGACACCTTCACCATCAATGCCGGTGTTCCTCAAGGATCCATATTGTCTCCCACTCTCTTCTTACTGTACATTAACGACCTTCTAGTGAAAACTAAAAATCCGATATTTAGTTTTGCTGACGATAGCACACTTATATCATCATTATCTTTGAATGCACAAACATCGGGTGCCGACGCACATCTTCGCAGACAGCATGAAGTATCACGCCTCAACAAAGACCTGGAGGAAATTTTGGCTTGGGGGACAGTAACCAAGTCGAATTTAGTGCTAAAAAAAAAACAGGCAGCAGTTTTCTCTAAAAAGGTTAACATTACAGAACCGAATATAGTCATGGACGGACACGCAATCCCACTGGCTTCATCTATTAGTTTGCTGGGCGTCAATCTGGGAGGATATATGTCTTGGCATAACCACGTTGTGGCAATCGCCAAGATAACTTCTCAGAAGCTTGGTGTACTCTTCCGAACCAGAAAGTTGTACACACCTCAACAACTTTTGACACTATACAAAGCCCAGATTCGACCATCACTAGAGTACTGCTCTCATCAAAAAAAGGGGATCTTGTTTGGTCCGGAACAGCTCAAAAAGGACTTATGCTTAATCGATCTATACAATTTAATCCAGAACGGCGAAAATGGGGAACGTAATTCCCGATAACCAGAAAAATGTCAACATGTGGCAACCCTAGGCAATCATTTTCTATTATTTGCTTCTGTTCTGTGTTGTGTGGGTCATTTTCTATAATTTATCAATTTCTATTAGTCTTTTCGTTGGGAAATAAATGAACCGGCGACAGAGAAAAAATTGGAAAAACGTGATAATCCCTGATAAAGTTTTATTTGTTGATGGCGCTATTACGCGTTTTTTCATTTTTGATTCTATTGTTGGTTTAGACCCGATTTTAGCCGCTTTCCAGATTTACAAACTCTGCTCAATAATTAATGCGTCAGACCACTGGTCGGCACGCGACGATAATCCGTTTTTCCCCTTATATCGCGGCTGATACCTGAAGACTTCAGAGATTTTTTTTATGATCAAACACAAGCACTATTGGTTGGTTTTGAATCGTTGGAGGCTATATTCGTTGGGAAACACGACCTCGGGAAGGTCGTTCCATAAGGATGAAGTCCTCCAGATGAAGGAATTCTTAAATGACGAAGTTCGAGGAGTACTAAGCTTAACCACATATGGATGGGCGGCAGTGGTTCGTCGTGTATTTCTGATATTCGCCGCTCTGGGCGGAATTAAGAGGGCAATGTCAGCCGAGCACCTTCCATGAAAATATCTGTAAAAGAGAGCCAAATCCCCAACCTGACTTCGATGTTCTAGGCTGCCGAGGTTCTTCGTCAGCTCGCGGTCTCCAATCAGACGAATGGCCCTCCTTTCGATAGAATCCAGTAACCGAAGAGTATGTTTGGGTGCAGAGCTCCAGACATGAGAGCAGCACCACTAGTGATGGTCGAATCTGGGCTTTGTATAGTGTCAAAAGTTGTTGAGGTGTGTACAACTTTCTGGTTCGGAAGAGTACACGAAGTTTCTGAGAAACTATCTTGGCGATTGCCACAACGTGGTTATGCCAAGACATATTTCCTCTCAGATTGACGCCCAGCAAATTAATAGATGAAGCTAGTGGGATTGCGTGTCCGTCCATGACTATATCCGGTTCTGTAATGTTAACCTTTTTAGAGAAAACTGCTGCCTGGGTTTTTTAGCGTTAAATTCGACTTGGTTACTGTCACCCCAAGCCAAAATTTCTTCCAGGTATTTGTTGAGGCGTGATACTTCATGCTGTCTGCGAAGATGTGCGTCGGCAGCCGATGTTTGTGCATTCAAAGAGAAAGATGAGATAAATCATCAGCAAAATGGACAATACTGTGCGATGCTATGGTATCAGGTTATGAGCGAGGGCGCTGTGCGGTGCTCCGTTGTGGCCATACACTAAGGGCCAATATTTGAATGTTACCTTGAATTAGACCTTAGCTAAGGTAGCCTTAACGTTATGGTAAACCTTAAAAAACTATGTTTTAAATTAATGTGAGGGTCAATTGACGCGCTAAGTGGAAGATTACCACGTCCTTAAAGATCTATTCCTTTAGATGAGAGTTAAAAAGAACTTTATACTGTCAAACTTGTGATAAGGTTGACTTATGTCATTCTGTACCTTAAGGTGACTTTGAAATATCGGCCCTATAAAACTCGGAAAGGTACGTCAAATTGATTGACGGATGTTACTCTTAAAATCTTAAATGGGAAGGGGGACAAATAATACCATAATTTATTATTTTTAAGTAATAGTTTACAAGAAATCGCGTTCCAAATAGTATATTAAAGTACAAGTTTTATAAAGCATGATATTTCAGCACGCGTTCATGTTAGGAAACGAGCCGCTTGCGGCTATAATAGCTTTATAAAACATGTACTTTATACTACTTTTTCTATTTTGTGTATTTTTTAATAAAGAACACATAATTAAAACTAATAAATGCCATAAAAATTTTGTAAATTTGTATGTTTAAATTTTATGTTCGCAATAGTCAAATTATTTATCAAGTAATCGTTGATAAATTATACGTGTCCGCCATTTTGTCGCGAATATTGAAAGCTTTCTTAAAATTAATCAATAATGGATCAAGAAGATATTATTAATTTAACTCCTCCTGAGTTAAGGGAAATTGCAAATAATACATTGGAACAACTTTTACCAAAAAAGTCCAAGAAAGTATACGAAAGAGACTGCAAGACCTTCATAACCTGGTGTACTGCGAAGGTTGTTTCTAGAAGTAGTGAAAATGTTATAATCGCTTATTTTGAGAAGGAAAGTAAAACTAAGAAGTCGTCGACTCTGTGGTCCTTGTACTCCATATTAAGAGCTTGAATTAACATTTACAAAAACACAGATATAAGTAATTATGCAAGACTTCAAGCCTTTTTAAAAAGGCAATCTGAGAGCTACAAGCCCAAAAAATCTTCCATTTTAGATTTAGAGGATATCAATAAGTTTATAACTGAGGCTGAAAATAGCATTTACTTAGGTTTAAAGGTAAGAAAATTGTACAGTACCTACCTATACATTAATTTTTTACAACCAGTTCTTAATAAAAGTGGATTATTGGATCGGCAAATAAGGATTAATCATGAACAAAACGTTTCAAACACACAAACTATGCCCGATTTTAAAATTAACGCTGCAGACACAAGTACGGTCACAATAAATGTTTATAACAACTGCACTTTTAATAATAAATAAGTATAATTAGTGTACAGTGATTTATTAGCTTTAAATTTATATCTTGGTAGGAAAATATATTACTTGTTCATCTAAACTTGTTATTGTGAGGTTAGTTTACAAATTTTTTCTTATGCAACCAAACATACACAGCAGTACCACCAACCGTTTAAAATGAAAAAAAACGGTATCGAAACAAGCTTATTATGATACTGAAAACGATATCGAAAAAGCTTCCATATGAAACCAAAATAGAAAAAAGGTATTGTCCTCCCCTCCCATTTTGGATTTTAAGGGTAATATCTACCCCTACCTTTTTTAGAGAAGAATTCGATGATAATTTTTATTTTTGGCAAATAACCAACATGGCTAGTGTTACTGATTTATATTCCATAAATAGTTGAAAAACAGTTTATCCTGCAACCAAAGAGAAATAACAACAATTTTCCCTTAAAATAACACTAGGTCACTATGTTATATGCAAGAAAAAAAGGAACTGCTTTCAATTACATACAAAAGAAACTGTTTGTCAATTTTTATTCCAGCGAAATTGTCGCTATAATAAACCTATAAATAATTAATAGTTCATTAAAAACGGCAAATAAAATCTCTTTCCTGGAATGCTGGATTTCTCATTTAAAACCTGAATATTTTCAATGTTTGCCTTTTATAAATCGACCAACCTTGTGCACGTTTTATAAGTTTATTTGCTGTTTATTTCAGTTTCCTATGAAACGGCAACAGTTTCTGTAACGATAAACAAACAGGAGACCAAAAAGTGAGTAAATATAACTGACGCTCTACCAATTTCATTTATTACCTTGTAATACATCACCGGAATACCTAACCGCACGCACGCCTCTGCGATATCGATAAAACAGGCGTCTGTTTAACTGACTTTGCCCAGGCGTTTTTATTCGCTTTAAGCCGATAAAGATGAGGTATCATATCGATCTGTAGCTTGTGTTTTGTGAATCGCTAGTGAAACAGAACTTGACAAAAGACATGTTAACTGTAACATACGTCTTGTGTTCAGCAACAACATTAACAGAACAAATTATAACTTATTTCTCCTTGATACGTCTTGCGTAACTTTTGGTTAAGTTGTCGCACTTTATATATAAAAACAATAATGCATATTGAAATACAAAATAAAGTACCTATTTTCCTATTTACCTTCCTCGCTCTCACGTAAATCCCCTCCTGGGGCCAAGGGGAAAACTAGTACTCCAGCAACGAAATTCGACAGTAGTCTTTAAGCTTCGGCGTTAACAACAGGCAGATGATAGTTGTAAATATGCTTTCTTGTTATTCAATAATCTTGAATCAAGTTTGAGCCGGACCAAACCCGAGATACTCTCAAAAACGTATTTTATTCCTTCTTATAAGAAAATACGTCTTTGTTTCTCTAGCATACTAGGGAATGACTGAGTCTAGTAGATTATAATTGACAGAAACAGTAACCTCAACTAAGTAATTTTATTCTTTTCAGTCTCACGTAATGTATTGGTGGTGTGTTTTGTCGATAGTCTTGCCCCGCTCTATTAGTCAGCTGTTCGAGTTCCGCCGTTCGTTTATGTTGTCGCTTTTTACGTGTTGTTGCTCCTAAATTTAAGTTTTTTCGTTCTTATTGTAAGTTTTTCCATGAACATGAGTTTTACCGACTATCTAAGACTTTCTGAACACAAAATTTTCAAAGAAGCGTGCGAAAGCCTACCGAAAAACGTGAAAAAGCCGCTAAACTTGGTGACTGTTCGCGACTCTGTGCTGTTTACATGGGATTTTGCCAATAACTGCGTCCTTTCGTTAAATATAAAGGCTGCAAGAAGCAAAGAAGGTGATAATGTAATTCACCAGGTGAGTTTAATGATTTATTTGTAGTTAAAGTGGTTTTAAATTATACTTTCTGGCTCTTTTTGTGATAAATCGGGTCAGATTATTGATTGTGGCGTTGGTAACATAACCCTACATTTGCGCGTGGTCTTTGGGGTAACCAGTGGCGTCTCGGGCTCATCAAGAAAGCATATGAATAAAAAAGTCGTTGCCTATATAAGAATTTGGCAAATCGACTAGTATATTTCGTTGTCGAGTTATTCGTATTATTTTACATGTAAGTCAGACGGGCAAGAAGGAAATCATTATTTTTAAGATCTTGATGTTCCTTTAGAATAGATCGAAAAATACATATTTCCCATTTTTGCCGGGCTATTGCTTTGTCAGTCTGTTAGCTCGAAAGCACAAGAACAACTTGACGGGAAAGGATGAAATTTTGTATGTGGATTCCTGCTTAAAAAAATAAAATTATTATGGTATTTCCTTTAACTTTACAATTATTAGGTATATACAGGGTGTCCGCTAAGTAATGGGACATGTAGAAACCACAGACTCCTTACGTAAAAATATTACGATTTAATTACACTTACCTATATCCGAAAGTTGATATTAACTGAGATACAGGGTGTTAAAGTTAAAACTTCATTTTTATTTTTATCTAATAACTTTGACAGAAACCAACGGTTTTTTACAAAATTTGGCAATTATGGTTTTTTTAGGATAAGGAACTCTTTTTTTGTGAAATTTTAATGTACAATGTAGGGGGTGCTGCCTGCGACCATTTTTGCTCATTTATTAGGTCATAACTTTTTTTGCCTCCCTGTATTTAAGTTTTTAGTAAAAATAATACTTTTCTCATATTTATTACGTAAATAAGGTATACTAATTTCAGGTCGCCCAGAGTTACCGCTTCGGAGATATGTGCATTTATGTTGTTTAGTGCCTATTATTAATTTGCAAATAAAATATTTTTTTAAAGCAACCTATGAGAAAACAAATAATACAGTTGCTATGAAACCTCCATGTTGTTATTTGTTTGTTGATTATTGTGTTTCGGCATTGTTACTTAACTTAGGATAAACTCAAAAATGGAACATTTTTACAATAATCAACAAGCAAATAACAACATAGAGGTTTCATAACAACTGCATCTCTAAATTTCATTTGTTTTCTCATAGGTTACTTTAAAAAAATGTTGTTTGCAAAGTAATACTAGGCACTAAATAATATAAATTCGTATATCTCAGAAACGGTAACTCTGGGCGACCTGAAATTAGTGTACCTTTTTTACGTAATAAATATGAGAAAAGTATTATTTTCATTGAAAAAGGTAAATACACGGAGGCACAAACAAGTTATGACCTAAGAAATGAGCAAAAATGCCGCAGGCAGACATTGTACATTAAAATTTCAGCATAAATCAGTTCCTCATCCTAAGAAAACCATAATTGCCAAATTTTGTAAAAATCCGTAGGTTTCTGTCAAAGTTATTAGAGAAAAACAAAAATGAAGTTTTAACTTTAACACCTTGTATCTCGGTTAATATCAACTTCGGATATAGATAAGTCTAATTAAATCCTAATATTTTTACGTAAGGAGTCTGTGGTTTTTCCATGTCCCATTACTTAGCGGACACCCTGTATATAAAAAAATTATTTGTGAAGAGCTTATTTAGCATACCTTCATCTCCGTGTGCCTTAAAAACGTTTAAATTTGGTCCCTTAACATATTTAGATCTTTTAGTTACCCAGTTGTGTTTTTAAGTTCCCATCATGTAATTATTTTTATGTTGTTACGAAAATAGTTTTAGTTCTATTAAATAATGACAACAGCACATTATATTTAATTTTTTGGTTTTTTACTGGAATAATCTTTTCTAATAAATTTAATAACGTGAAGAATTTTTTTTTCTGTTGAGAGGTTTAAAAACCTAGAGAAAAAATAAAAATAATGCTCCTGTCAAGGCCTGCTTGATTTCATACAAATCAAAATATGTTAATATCTATTTTCTAATCTAGATCCCAAATGAGCAAATTTCAATAATTAGAATTTTTTTTTGTCATTTACACCTATTATAGGCTCGCTTATCTAGGGACACACTGTATGCAATGCAGAACCCGAAATAGTCATGGCCGGACACGCAATACCACTTGCTTCATCTATTAATTTGCTGGGCGTCATTCTGGAAGGAAGTATGTCTTGGCATAACCACGTTGTGGCAATCGCCAAGATAGCTTCTCAGAAGCTTGGTACACTCTTCCGAACCAGAAAGTTGTACACACCTCAACAACTTTTGACACTATACAAAGCCCAGATTCGACCATCACTAGAGTACTGCTCTCATGCCGGGAGCTCTGCACCCAAACATACTCTTCGGCTACTGGATTCCATCGAAAGGAGGGCTATTCGTCTGATCGGAGACCACGAGCTGACGAAGAACCTCGACAACCTAGAACATCGAAGACAGGTTGGGGATTTGACTCTCTTTTACAGATATTTTCATGGAATGTGCTTGGCTGACCTTGTCCTCTTAATTCCTCCCAGAGCGACGAATAGCAGAAATACACGACGAACCACAGGCGCCCATCCATATGTGGTTAAGCTTAGTACTTCTCGAACTTCATTATTTAAGAATTCTTTCATCTGGAGGACTAGATCCTTGTGGAACGACCTTCCCGAGGTCGTTTTTCCCAACGAATATAACCTCCAACGATTCAAAACCAACGTGAATCGCTTTTTGCACACACGCACCACTCCCAGAGTACCCTAAAAGATTTTTCCTATAGTGCTTGTGTTTCATCATAAAAAAAAATGCATGTATTAAATAATATATTGTCAGATTTCCGGTTTTGTTTCAATATTTTATCAATTTTTCTCTGCTCGAGTAAAAAGAAATCCTGTTTTTTTTGTCCAAACATTGAGTTTCGGTACTGTTTTTCAATGTTGGTACGAATCGCTAAATGTTCTCGCGAAAACTCCCCGATTTTCAAGCTATTTTCATTTTAAAAGTTTTAATTGATTCGACGGATCTCTCCGAATATCGAGGTACGCGCGTAATTTTTCAAGGCAATTTTCCCGAAAAAAAATTGTAATATCAGAAGATAATAATAAGAAAAGTTGAGTAATTTCGTTATTGACATGGATGGAGGTATGATGATCCCGTGGAAGCAAATTGTAGCCTCGGGCCCGCCCGTCTAACTTCGTTACGGGAATGACGAGTTTTTCAACGAACGAAATTATTTTCGGGATTATTATTTGTTTTTCTTTTTTAACGGGCTCTGATGGAAATTTTATTTGCCATCGAATTTTCTTTTAACATTCGTTTTATTAAACATTTTCTAATCAGAGAGCGAATTGTCTGGATCTTATCAGTTCGAATAGTGTTTTTAAAAAACGGGTACCCGTACCCGTTTTATTACAATTATACAGGGTGTCTCACCGGGAACCAAGTCGATCTAGATAGGTATACAGGGTAGCCCATCGAAAGCTGGTAAAGAACTTTTCGACCAAATCCAAAAACACGTCAAGTTTGTTTGTCAGGGGGACAACTTTTGACGCAAAAAGCATAGCAAAATCTTCAACTCACTAAGTGGGGGGTGTCATCTCCCAAATTTCGGGGTCAAGTAATAATACCTCATTAAAATGGGCTTTTAATTACCTTGACATTGCAGCTTAGTTTTTGAAAATCGATCCAGTTTAGAATATATGGAGCTTTCAAATATCGCCACAACGTTTGACGAAAAATTCAAATTTAATTTATTATTAGTAAAATTTCTCTCTAGACTCGAGTCTATATATCATATAGGTTTGTTTACAAATCTTCAGTAGTGCATGCAGCTTTTACTGAGAATGACATAAGATGATTCTTCTCTCTTATTAACACAAAACGTTGTTTTTGTTCAATTTGTTTTCATCTCAGAATTTGGGGGGTTTAAATACAGGGTGTTATGGAAATGACGTACTATATTTAAATGGGTGACTCCTGGGGTGTCCTAGAGAAGCGCTACATATTTTTTTTTAAAATCGAACGTTTAAAAAGTGGGGTAATTCACCCATAAACCCACACACAACTCCTCGGCACAGTCATATTACAGCTGTGTAATAAACAGATGTTCTGGCGCAATGTTAATAAATATTTGTAATATAATGTTAGTAAATATTTAGCTACCTACTATACAAATAGAAGTGAATCGAGGTGCCAGTACACTAGCAAGTAATCCAGGGCACATACACCTTCAGTTTCTTTGGTTTTAGTGGGTAAAGCTTATACCCCACTAAAACCCTGTCGGCGTTTTTCTTCCAATCTCGGAACATGACCCTGTATATCGTCAGAGACACAGAACACATAGTGAAACACTGAACAAATTACCATAAATCCCTTAAAGAAACACACACATGTTTCAAATTAGTTTTTTGAATATAGGCCCTTGTAACACAAAATCGCTACACACTAATGCATTCTTTAACAAACACACAAATAGGAGATAGGACACAAATTTTCCCTTTATAAACTAAAACGTTCAGCAATTATTTTATCTGCTGCATCCAATATCTTATATCGCAACTGATCCATATCTTCGACTTTATAAACTATTTCTTTATTCATCGTACCCCATAGAAAAAAAATTGTATGGGGTAAGATCCGGTGACCTTGATTCCCAGTCTGTTATTAAAGGAACATTTTCTAATATGCCTTCGACTTGATTTTTCTGTATGTACCATTTTCACACTTACTCGCACTGTTACAGTTGATTAAATATCCCGAAAAAACTCTTTCGCGCGAAGCCGCAGAGGAATATCTTGTTGTCAAGCAAATGTTAACTTCTAACAAAGATCTTACAAACTCCAGATAGAATTGTTTACATTTGAAGTCGACGTAAGGATTGTAAACGTGCACTCCCCACCTTGCTGTTATGCTTGCAGCATAGCCAGATTGTCCTATTTATCGCTAAGGTATCTGCAACATCCCAATTAAAAATTTGTTAATTTGACAATTGCAACTGGTTTAAGGTTAATCCGCAATTGCTTTTAAAATAAATTTATTTCCCAATAATTTTAATATAAATTGTGAATAGGCCTTGAGAGATTTAGAAAAAAAAAATTATTATTATACATAAAAGTTTGAAATAAACCGACTGCACTCTGACAACATCAAGTTAAAAGATAGTACGCTCGACGGTAAACGATCAAACTTTATCAATGGAAGAAGGAAACACTGTTGCTACTCGCTACTAACCGCTTTTAAGGGAGTGTTTATATACTTGGTTGTTTTTATTTTTTTTTTGTGAGTATTGGTGAAAAATCGTCTTTATTATAAACAATGATGGTGCATTCATGTATAGTTTGTAAAAGAGTGGATCATTTAAGCAAGGATTTATCTTTTCTTCGGTAAGTATGGTTATGTTTTAATATGATTGTATTGATATGATTTCTGACTAACCATTGACGTTTAAAAGGTTATGGACCGGTCCGTGGTGCTAGTCCGGGCAAAAAGCAGTCGAGTTGGTTTATTTCTTAATATAAATCTTGCATTTACAAGATGGTTGAGTCTTGTGCGGCCATAAAATACTTCACTAGAAGATGCAATGGTGTTAAATTAAAATTTCACAGGTTAGTAAATATATTTAGAAATTTGATTTTGAGTTTGCATCACTATGAAAATTCGGTTTATTTAAGAATGTACCAAATGTTTATCCACTTCGTTAGGATACTAAAGGGCCGTAGCCTACGGCAAATTTGGATACATGCCCTTAGAAGGAATAATTATAGTCCAGGTGATACAACAGTTATTTGTGAGAAATACTTCACAAAAGAAGATTATGTAGGTAATGTACATGGGAATAAAATACTGAAGAAAGGAACAGTCCCGTCAAAATATTTTACATCTTTATTTTTCTATATTTAAACAACGTTTGCAGTGTAACAAGTACGTGAAGACAGGTTTTATATAATTTATTTATTTATTTTTATATATTTGATCTAACTTGTTTAGGTACATAATATTTTAATTAACTTATTTAATTAATCACTTTAGTGTACAATATGCCTTAGTGGTGCATTACTAAAGTAATATGGTACTATAACTATATGTAACAAAATCACAGACATTGTTATTTTATAAATTACAGACAGTGGAAAACCAGTTATACATCACAATGGTAACATTCATCTACCCTCAAAAAATATCAAAGTATCGTATATCAATCTGCAATAGCCAAATTATTAGAAATAAACTTATTTTAAGAGCAATTGCGGATTAACCTTAAACCAGTTGTAATTGTCAAATTTACAAATTTTTAATTGGGATTTTGCAAGATGTCTTAGTGATAAATATGACAATCTGGCTAGAAATATACACTTATATCTGGAGAGTATCATCCAGTAATGAATACACCAAAAATATTGATGCTAAGCATAAATAGTTAAATCCTTCCTTGGATACACTGTATATAAAAACTGGATCAATATTTCTATCTTTTTTATAAATATCCAATATTCGAAACTACACTTTTTGAATAGATAATATAGTTAAACGTAAAGAATCTCAAAGTAAATTATACACCCTTGTTGGGCTTTTTTCCCAGACTAGTGATAGCGATGAAGACCGCTCCATAACATTTTAAACGTTATTGGATTTAACCTTGTAAGATCTTTTATTTAACCAAACTTCAACATTGTTGCCATTAGGGAGACCAACATGTTTTGTCACTCTTCCACCCATTACTGACTTTCAATAACATTTCAAACAATCACAAACTCACTTTCCAACAGATTTATGAATGGAGTGTTGGCCCTGTGACTTCTAACCTTCTGTCGATTTATAGTAGAGATGGCTAATCTTTGGTTTTAAAATCCCGCTGTGAAACGATCGATTTAATTTTTTTAAGCTTTTCGAATGAAAAAGAGCACCAGAACAGCGATTAACAAGGTTTTTAATCTTTATAGGTATCTACAGCAGTGAAGGAAAACAATAAATAAGTGCTATAGATTATTATAATTATTTATTTCAACCTTTTTTGGTGAATGCGCTGGAATCTACCGGTAAAACTCGCCTTGCAATAGTACATGTCTACTTTTTGACAGCTCGTGTTTTAAATGTTTCAGTTCAGATGTCATTTTAAATTCAAAGAAATGTTATTTACATTTTACAATGTGTTTTTAATTAAAAACAAAAGTTCATACAAATCTAGGCGAGACAAAAACGATGTCTCCAAGTGAATTTTGTGCATTATGGCGGCCATTGTTCATGTGAAGTTTTGCGATTATGGTTATTGGTTATGTGATGGGCCGGTTTCATTACTAAAACGCTGTATAAGTTTTTATAGAAATTGACACTAATTTTTAAATAAGACCGACAAGGTAAGTGTATGTGTGTGGCCTAAATAAAATTACATTAAAAATCAGTCAGCCAATCATTCAAAAGTCAAAAGGTCATTGACATTTGACCTAGTTACGTAGTTGCGTATTTGAAACTTAAAGAGTGTAAAGTGTAATTCTGACAACACCGGTGAGAATTCGTATGTGTCGCAGTGCCGCACAGATGTTGTCCTGGTTTGACGTCAGGTCATTGTTACCGCTGAATGAATTGAAAGCGCCATTTAAGGATATTTTTCTTCAATTTGTATTCATCGCAGGAATTCCCGGTTTTAATATAATACGTCATTTCCATAACACCCTGTATAATAATAAACCAATTCTATGACACGATGTATAGTAATGTTTAGTCTCGAATCTGTAGTCCATGGGTTGATTATTTTAGACATTAACTCATAACAGTGGCATAGACAGGGATAAAGAAACAGCTTTTACAGGAAAATGATAAAGATACGCAGTTGATGATCAGTTCGATCCGCACTTGATCGCATTTTGTAAACCAAATAAATAAAATTACTATAACTTTTTTCTATATAGGAACGAAACTCATTCCCCTCTTTCACTCCCTCAATCCACGGTAACTCAATCCTTAACTTACCACCCAACAAGACACGCAGGACGAATCCCGTGTCCACTTAAACGTTGTTTAAGACTATTCGTTTCGGGACTTTGGCGTGATCATAAACTCATTTGGGATGGGAAAAGGGTAGTTTCGGGGAGGGGGCTGAAACAGGAGGTAACTTAGTAGTATTGTTAATGTTGGGTGTAGATTTTTACGAGACGTTTTATTGGTGTGTAGTGCCCTGATGGGATTGTCTATAATTTTTTTCCGCAATACGATTGCACGCTGAAGCAGAATTATTTTAATTTTTCGTGATACCCATTCTATACACCGTGTACCTGCGTCCAGCATGTTTCTGGGGACGTGGATACAAAAACCACAAGCGCGAGAGCACCCTTAGAGGAATGATGTAAAGTTCAGCGGCGGCGTAAGCAGTTTTTCTCTAAAAAGTTTAGTTTTTGAGATATTGGCAAAATTAAAAATTTTTAAATATGACACCCCGTATATTATATCTTTAGTTAATTGGGCATACTGTGGGCTTCAAAAAAATGTATAGTTGTTTATCTTCAAGCGAAAAATGCGATATTTTTAATAATTTATGTTACTTATAACAGTAGGACAGGAACAATTTATTAGATTAGAATTAAAAAGTATATTTTAATAGTATATTACATACCAAGGGTTGTAAGACGCCTGTTATACACGATTTCGAAACTTATGATACGAGTGTAGCGAGCTTCGTAGCTTCGAAACAGTGTGTAATAGCCTTACCACTCGAACAAACCCGACCTCACATTTACTTTTATGTTAAATTATCGAAATATACTAATACGTAGTATATACAGGGTGGCCCATATAAAAACAGTCCAGCAAGGTTTGCGGCTGTGTACGTGAAAATTAAAAAAAAACCTCGGACCCGTAAACTTGTGTTTTCAGGGGGACACGTTTCACTATTAATTTCATCCCTGTAACCTCAACCCCCCTAGCGGGGGCGGCTACTGCCCTTGTTTTGTCAAATGGGAATGGGTATGTTGTGATAGATCTTTTTAAAGGGCATTAAATCTCTTTAAAATGGCGCTCAAATTTACAACACGAAGCGGGTCTGAGTTTTTTTTTTAATTTTCACGTACACAGCCGTAAACCTTGCTGGACTGTTTTCGATGGGCCACCCTGTATATTAACATTAACGTAACAGTTAATATGTAACAGTAGACAGGCGTAAGTATATGTTCTTACTAATATAGGAGTAGAAAAAAAACTCGTAATAGGTATCTATTTCATAAAATAAATAATAAAAATATAAGAGATCTGTCTAGTTTTAGACATTTGCATTTGTTTCTAATAAATTGACCATGGCCTACTATTAAATGCTAAGGGAGCCAAAAAGTGTGACGCTAAAGTGCAAATCGCATAATTCTATCTTTGATAATAACTCACAGAATGTATTGAAAATGGGATACCCTGTACAGGGTGTCCCATTTTCGACTTTTATAGGGTATCTCCGTAATTGTTAGTGCTATCAAAAAAGTAATGTAGGTGTCATGTGCTCTTTTTAGCTCAAACTTAGAATGGTAAATTAAAAATTTGAAAAGTTTCGCTCGCTTAAGAGATACGGGGGAAAATAAAAAAATAGACAATTTCAAAATTACCCTATATTTTCTTAGTTAAAAGAGATGCAGAAAAATGTTTCATACAAAAGTTTCTTTATATTGGTTGTTGAATAATCTGCCGTTTTCAGAATAAGTATACGAGGTCAGGTAAAAAAGTTATCGGACCTAACCTAATTTTTTTAAATGGAACACTCTGTATATTTTAATCTAAAAAGATACTATTTTACATTGTCCTTTCAAATATGTGGATGATATTGGTTTCCTAGGCGGGTTTGTTAAACTTTATTACTTTAAACCACAGTAGACCATGAAACAAAAGCTAACATTCTAGAAACAACTCTGTTGACTATTAACATCAATTTAATTTTTACATATTCATTTGCGAAAATGTCCTATCAACATTTTTAAAAATTTGATATGATATCAGTTTATATCGAAAGTGGAAAAACGAAGAAACAGCGCAAAATGTATATTTTGTTCACTATCTGGAAAGACGGTAACCATTTAAGGACATATTCCGAACATTTGCGATGATTTCCGTTATTTCTTACCTTAATCTGAATCTTTTATTTCGTTTCAAAGTAATAAAGTTTAAATAAATCGCCTAGGAAACCAATATCATCCATGGTGTGAACATATTTGAAAGGACAATGTAAAATAGTATCTTTTTAGATTAAAATATACAGGATTCCATTTAAAAAATTGAGGTTAGGTCCGATAACTTTTCTACCTGACCTCGTATACTTATTCTGAAAACGGCAGATTATTCAACAATCAATATAAATAAACTTCTGTATAAAACATTTTTCTGTGTCTCTTTTAACTAAGAAAATATAGGGTAATTTAGAAATTGTCAATTTTTTTATTTTCCCCCGTATCTCTTAAGCGAGCGAAAATTTTCAAATTTGGATTTTACCATTTTACGTTTGACCCATAAAGAGCACATGACACCTACATTACTATTTTGATAGCACTAAGAATTACGGAGATGCCCTATAAAAGTGTCGAAAATGGGACACCCTGTACGTTGACAAAATATTTCCCTTTTTCTAAAGGGCGCCTTGTATTTGTGTGGGCCTCCCCGTAACAGAAAATAATAACCTATTACATACAGCCCTTCATGTTGTTTTTTACTCAATATATTAACTATTCCTCCCGGGGGACCATCAATGGAATTACCGCAAGTAGAGAAAAATACATATAAAATCGAATAGATGAAAAAAGGGCGTGAAACTCGACCGTATGTAATTAGTTGTGCATTTATATTTGATCATAAATTAGTTTTATTATCTGTAGATCGTGGATGGTCGTGCGTTCCCGTGGGAGCGCGAGGCTTATTTTATTAAAATAGAAAATTGAAAATTACCGTACTTGATATAAGCCTATGTAGTAATTAGTGATGTTTGCGTTTTTCCTGGTATAGCTTTTTTTACATATTAATTGAAATCGAGGGAACAATCGCTTCTGAATTTTTTTTTTTTTTTATGATCAAACACAAGCACTATAGGAAAAATCCTTTAGGGCACTCTGGGAGTGGTGCGTGTGCGCAAAAAGCGATTCACGTTGGTTTTGAATCGTTGGAGGTTATATTCGTTGGGAAAAACGACCTCGGGAAGGTCGTTCCACAAGGATGAAGTCCTCCAGATGAAAGAGTTCTTAAATAGTGAAGTTCGAGGAGTACTAAGCTTAACCACATATGGATGGGCGGCAGTGGTTCGTCGTGTATTTCTGCTATTCGTCGCTCTGGGCGGAATTAAGAGGGCAAGGTCAGCCGAGCACCTTCCATTAAAATATCTTTAAAAGAGAGTCAAATCCCCAACCTGTCTTCGATGTTCTAGGCTGTCGAGGTTCTTCGTCAGCTCGTGGTCTCCGAGAGCAGTATTCTAGTGATGGTCGAATCTGGGCTTTGTATAGTATCAAAAGTTGTTGAGATGTGTACAACTTTCTGGTTCGGAAGAGTACGCCAAGCTTCTGAGAAGCTATCTTGGCGATTGCCACAACGTGGTTATGCCAAGACATATTTCCTCCCAGATTGACACCCAGCAAATTAATAGATGAAGCCAGTGGGATTGCGTGTCCGGCCATGACTATTTCCGGTTCTGTAATGTTAACCTTTTTAGAGAAAACTGCTGCCTGGGTTTTCTTAGCGTTAAATTCGACTTGGTTACTGTCACCCCAAGCCAAAATTTCTTCCAGGTCTTTGTTGAGGCGTGACACCTCATGCTGTCTGCGAAGATGTGCGTCGGCAGCCGATGTTTGCGCATTCAAAGAGAAATATGAGATAAGTGTGCTATCGTCAGCAAAACTAAATATCGGATTTTTAGTTTTCACTAGAAGGTCGTTAATGTAGACTAAGAAGAATACAATATGAACCCTTGAGGAACACCGGCATTAATGGGGAAGGTGTCTGAGACAAATCCGTCAATCGCCATTTGCAGAGAGCGGTCCTTAAGGAAGCTAGACAACCATGCACAGAATCGACTGGGCATACCATAGGATCGCAGTTTACTTAGAAGCCCCTCATGCCAAACACGATCAAAAGCTTTAGAAATAGCCAGCGCAACAACCCGAGACTCCCCATGATGTTCGATTGCGTTGTTCCAAATATGGGTGACATAGGCTAGAAGATCTCCAGTTGATCTTGATACTTTTCGAAGGGAGCAAAATATTATAAATTACAATCCATAAATGCGTTAATGGCTTTAATACGTTTTAGTGGCAGATCTTAAATCGCCTCCCAACTACAGGGCGGAAAAACACTATAGTAAAAATTTTATTTTACGATCTCCCATCAAATATAGTATAAATTGTATACTACAGATCCTATTATCCATTCATAAAACTCTTAGAAAGTGAAACTGTAATTGTGTGAAATTTTCTTTTTATGTTCGAACACAAGCACTATAGGAAAATCCTTTAGGGCACTCTCGGAGTGGTGCGTGTGCGCAAAAAGCGATTCACGTTCGTTTTGAATCGTTGGAGGTTATATTCGTTGGGAAAAACGACCTCGGGAAGGTCGTTCCATAAGGATGAATTCTTAAATAATGAAGTTCGAGGAGTACTAAGCTTAACCACATATGGATGGGCGGCAGTGGTTCGTCGTGTATTTCTGCTATTGGCCGCTCTGGGCGGAATTAAGAGGGCAAGGTCAGCCGAGCACTTTCCATGAAAATATCTGTAAAAGAGAGTCAAATCCCCATGTTATTGATAATCAGTAATGGGTGGAAGTGAGAACTACATGTTTGTTGGCTGAATGGCAACAATGTTGAAGTCTGGTTATATCAGATGGTTAAATATTAAAACATAACCATACTTACCGCTGAAAAGATAAATCCTTATTTAAATGATCCACTCTTTTACAAACTACACATGAATGCACCATGATTGTTTATAATAAAGGCGATTTTTCACCAATAATCACAAAAGAACACAAATCAACCAAAATATATAACCGATCCATTAAATCAAAGCGCAAGCGTCGCAATTTTAACGATATGTTGCCAGAGTGCAGTTGTATTAGTTCAAGATTCATTTGATACTTTTTAGTAATAATATTTTTTGAAGAATCTTTCATCGCCTTGTCACCGTTTATTGTAAAATTATTGGGATATAAATTTATTTTAAGAGCATTTATCAAGCTTAAACCAATTGTAATTGTCAAATTAACAAATTTTTAATTGGGATTTTGCAAGATACCTTTGCGATAAATACGTCAATCTGGCTATGATGCAATAATGACCTAAAGAGGTGCGAAAGACTGTTTGCAGTCGTTGCGAAGGCTAGAAATGTACACTTTCTATCTGTAGATTGTAATCTCTATATATGAATTACATTTCTCGTTAATAATCTGTACCAAAATAATATTGTACACATAATTTCTAAAATAAAGTCGATATTTCTAATGAATTTAGTACAATCATGTGTGGTACATTTTACTGACTATTTTTGTACTTTGAGTATTTTTTACTGTAAAAAATGAAGTGTTGTTAAAATGCTGTTTACAAGAATAAACGGCTGAAATCAAGATTATGGTCCCAATAATATGCCGCAAAAAAATCAAAAATAAATACAGGGTGTTTCAAAATATTTGGAAAAATCTAATATTGTGCGTTTCGGTTTTTATTTGTTCCTGACTTTGTTCGAAGAGATGCCAAAAAATAAATTTCACTTTCTTGCTACTTTTTATTATCTACAAGATGGCATTATCAAATCTTTCAAGCGACGTTTCGTGTTTGGGTCACCATCATCAACTTAATTTTTTTAAATACATGCCTGGATCTTTTCGTTTAAATTATGAAAGAGGGCAGAAATTTACGTTCAGTGGTATACAACACTTACTGGTTTTCCGACGTTCTGTTCCTTAAACTGACCATCTTCCTTAAAATATCCCTAGTACGATCCTGCAATTTACTTTTTTTTTTATAATTCTAAAATGGAAAAAATTTCGCTTTTTCGAAAAAACTACATTTTAATTACATCATGTATTTGGCGTATCTCGGTAAGAGATACAACTTTGTTCCTATCAAGTGTTGAAACTCAAAATTCCTCTTTTTCATATTCCAGAAGTTAGAGGACTCAGTGTGAATAAAATTACGTTTTCTTGAAAACGGTTAGGATTAGCGACATGAATGAAGAGCACTTGATTTTTAGTCAATAGTTAAAGGTCTGTAAAAAGAGTTTACCCTGAAGATATGACAACACTGTTCAAGAATCAGTGACGTTTTTCGCCATATGTTGCTTTGTTTACCTTCCTGACAGGGGCACCACGTGGTCATTTTTGGTTTGACATAAGGTCATGTACAGGGCATATTAAATTAAAACGCCATTTTTGGATATTTTTCTTCAATTTGTTTTCATTTCGGGAATTGCCGATTTAAATATAATACGTCATTTCCATAACACCCTGTATACCTGGTGGTTCAATAATTACGTGTAAAAAGCTTGATTCCATTGAAGCTCTTTGAGAGCCCATATCTCCGAAGAGGAGGCCTGTACGAAAAAAGTTTATATGAACTTCTAGTACTCTTTTCACTTGTTTTCTTCATATCCGAGAGATTTCCCACATTTACTCTTAAACTCTCAAAAAATCCCATTTAATTTAATTCTTAACCATTCTCATTAATTTCCGAGATAATGATCGGAGCGAGTGTGTGTGATTCGTCATTCTTACACTTACACGATTTTTAATTAGTCGAATGGTCAAACGCCGCTAGTGCCACGAATTTTCACGATTTTTTTTGTCGGTAATTTTCGGTAATGGCTTGTCTAATTTGTGAAAAGATTTATTAGGATATGTCGGGGTGTGTATTTTTTTTTATTAGATGGAATGGTGAAAAATCTGCCCAACCTTTTTTGTATAGTACACTTGGGTATTACAGGCATTTATTTTTTTGTGAGGCTAATATGCTTTTGGGTGTATATATTCATTTTTAAGAAGGCCTCGTTATTTAGCGACTGTCAGGGAAAGCGTGGAGAAATTATTATTATTCGATTTCAGTAATTGGCTATACAGTGTGTGTAGAAATTTTTACGTAAAGTTCAGTGCCATTGCCAGTTTTTCTCTAAAAAGTTTATTTTTTGAGATACTTATTAACAAAAAGATTTTTTTTTTAAATTGGATACCGTATATATTATTTTTTTAATTTATTAAGCATACTTTGAGCTTTACAAAAATGTATACTTGTTTATATTTATATTCAAAAGTGCGATATTTTTAATCTTCTTCTTAATCCGCAGTCTCCGCTCGATGGTTGGCGATCCATCTGGTAATCATAATTTTTGAAGTTGCAGCTCTAAAGATATCTGTCGATGTGCATCCAAACCATTTCCTCAGATCATTTAACCAAGAGTTTTGCCTTCTTCCAACTGATCTCTTGACCTGAATTTTGCCCTCAATTATTAGTTTGAGGAGCTCATACTTTTCTCCTCTCATTACATGCTCTATGTATTCTGTTTTTCTTTTCTTGATTGTAACTAGAAGTTCCAATTTATTCGAAACAAATTCCAAATTTTGTTACAGCTATTCTAAATATTAACATTACAGAACCGGATATAGTCATAGCAGGACACGCAATACCACTGGCTTCATCTATGAATTTGCTGGGCGTCAATCTGGGAGGAAATACGTCTTGGCATAACCATGTTGTGGCAATCGCCAGGATAGCTTCTCAGAAACTTGGTGTACTCTTCTGAACCAGAAAGTTGCACACACCTCAACAACTTTTGACACTATACAAAGCCCAGATTCGACCATCACTAGAGTACTGCTCTCATGTCTGGAGCTCTGCACCCAAACATACTCTTCGGCTACTGGATTCCATCGAAAGGAGGGCCAATCGTCTGATTGGAGACCACGAACTGACGAAGAACCCCACAGCCTAGAACATCGAGGACAGGTTGGGAATTTGACTCTCATTTACAGATATTTTCATGGAAAGTGCTCTGCTGACCTTGATCTCTTAATTCTGCCGAGAGCGACAAATAGCAGAAATACACGACGAACCACTGCCACCCATCAATATGTGGTTAAGCTTAGTACTCGTCGAACTTCATTATTTAAGAATTCTTTCATCTAGAGGACTTCATCCTTATGGAACGCCCTTCCCAAGGTCGTTTTTCCCTACGAATATAACCTCCAACGATTCAAAACCAACGTGAATCGCTTTTTGCGCACACGCACCACTCCCAGAGTGCCCTAAAGGATTTTTCCTATAGTGCTTGTGTTTGATCATAAAAAAAATATTAAATTGGATTATATAAATCATGGCAAGTAGATAATAAAAATATGAGAGATCTGTCAGGTTTTGACCATTTGACTTAATAAATTGACCATGGCCTACTGTTACAAGTAACGTAAATAAATTATTAAACATATCGGATTTTTAGGCTATTTTTGAATATAAATATAAACAACTATACATTTTTTTAAGCCCAAAGTATCCTCAATTAATTTAAAAAAAATAATATTTAAATTTTTTTACTTCTGTTAATATCTAATATCTAGGCTAATATCTAACTTTGCGTAAGATTCTCTAACAAGATCAGTGTTTACGTTTTTGATAAGTTAACGCGTAACAGGCGAAGATTTTCATAATCACCCTGTATATTAAAAACTAAGAGAGCCATGACTAATTTGACACCGGACTCTTTCGTTTCGTTAAAAAGTAAGACACTAGCGTGAAAACCATTCTATATTTAATAATAACACTAATATCCCCAAAAACATCACTTAAAACTAAAGCTATTTCAGCTGTGCAAGAAATTGAACAGTAGCGTTCAACCTGGTTGACAGGGTATTACCGGGTACCTAGTGCAACCCTACTGAAAAGCTAGTTCTGCTCATAGACATATTATAATACAAAAGGGAGACACCACATTATATTCATAAAACACCGCTTGTTTACAATCAAACATACTTGCACACTTTCAGATAAGTTAAAAGAAGATGGCTTTATAAAATGGCAACGCTGTAAGCGGTACGTCCACTCTCTGTTATCTTTATCAGTGCAGTGGCTCGTGGGTTTGCAACATTTATTTAAATATAGAATTGGCTACACCACTGCTTAGCTAAAAAACGTGACACCTATAATCTCACTTACCAGCGAAATATTAATCCGGGGTTAGAATAGTCCAGTTTGTTACACCCCACGCACTGACGAACCTTTGATAGCTAGTAAATAGCTCTAATTAGTTCTAGTTCGAGAAAATACTGAAAAACACAGCTCACAACACTGTAGGGTTAGAAATGAATGATGAATTATGACAAGTTCCTAAAATTCGCAGTCACCCGTAATAAAAATGCCCATACAGCATTGCCACAGTGATATCTAATATATAATTTGATGTTATTAGGAAACTATAAATAATTTTACGAGTAGAAAATTTAAAAAACACACCCATATATTTAGTATAATATTTTTACTTTAGGTACACATATAACTTTCGCTTTGAAGCACACGCGGTAGATCTAGGGCAATCAGCAGAAGTTTGGAATCGTTGATTTCTGTTAAAAACGATCTCTGATCGGGGCAAAATGTAAACAACTCTGTCTTTTGCATTGCATTTTGCATTTATATAATTTGTTTACAAAAATAATTGAAAAAAAAACGTTTATTTTTTTACCTGCTGACTAGATATAAGCCGTTAATAAGTAAAGTTTCCAACCTCCCCCCGTAAACCTCCCGAACAAGGAGAAATACCCCCGGGAAAAAGAAATAATTACGGCTCAAGTTAAGAGTGGAGAAAAATTGCGGACCATTTTTATAATCATTCACCTTTGGAGAATGTATTTTTGCCCTCTTTTAATCCCCCAAGTGGAAACTGGTCTCGGGGAGAGGGCAGGAGATATTTCGATGGTGGGTGGGGGGGCTATTATTTAAAGTAGCGGTGTAAAGGCAGGTAAATAATATTGGTAATGTATTCAGGGTGTTATAATTAGGTATTTGCAACGAGGATAAAGTAATATGTTTTTTCGAAGGGAACTGAATCAATGTGATTAGTTAAAACTATACTTCCTAAAAGAATTTTATAAAATACATAAATACAAGGTTTAATCGCAATCAAAGTACTAACAATATGCCATACAAAATGTTTTTATTTACAACCATGCATGTAATAATGACATTTCATCTATCTTTGAAAGGTAGAAAGTTGAGGTTTTTTTACTTTTACTTTCCACCCGGGTGGAAAGTAAATTATTTTTTTGTAATTTTTTTAAAAATCTTTGTTTCCCGTACACCATTCCTTGAAA
The DNA here is from genome assembly GCA_963991005.1 of Barypeithes pellucidus. Lineage (NCBI taxonomy): Eukaryota > Metazoa > Arthropoda > Insecta > Coleoptera > Curculionidae > Barypeithes > Barypeithes pellucidus. The sequence goes on along the minus strand of OZ022563.1, from coordinate 53,288,359 downwards.
CAGTTACATGCCTTGTCATATCTCGGGCGGCTTTTCGTTGGCAGAAGATCTTCTTCTACTATTTTTGCTGCTTCTCGAATTTCTGGTGTAGCAGCAAAATCAAATTCCTCATTTGATAGCATTTTTCTGTTGTTAAAATAATATATTGTTTAGTGACATGGAAACCAACGAATACTTATAACCAGGAAGAAGACAAACTGCCGTGTTAAATAATCGAAGCAGCCATGATACGGCGACATCCATTATGCCTGGCGCGCACGTGCTTTTTAAATGTCACTTTTGTCCAAATTTTTATTACTGTCAATATTTTAAAGTGACATTTAAGCAAAGAAAACATCGAAACCCTTTCATTTGATTTACTAAGTAGAGAAAATCAAATATTAGGATTTTGACATAGGTTTTCAGCTGTAAATATCACTTTAAAATTGTCCTTACATACTTTTATATTATTATTGAACTAGTAACGAAACTAGAAATAAAGAATTCAGAGATTGAAGGTTGTAATTAGTTTTATTAAAAAATAGGAAATAAATCATAATTTACATAAAATATTTTACCATCTTCAACTTCAAACAAATCAAGGTAAATACAATACTATATGTACAGCTACTAACCAAGTAAATATATGCACCATCATTATGATTATGGGCTTCCAATTTGTTTGTTTCGTAGCATACTCCTGGCAACATTAGTGATCGAAGTCCTCTTTAATGTTCAGTCATTATGGGATTCTCAATTAAACTATGAAAAGAAAGAATTATTATAATAATATATTACCGGACTTATCAAAATTCTGGCTACGGGTTAATATAACTAAGCTGTAATTATTATGTTGTAGCTTTTGACTTCTGGATTGTAAAATTTAAGTAAAATTCTTTAAAAATGTGTTTGTTGCTAGTTTGCGTGACAAGTTTGGGACATAATGGGACAATTTTATAATGTAAAATAACAATAACGAATAAAAATTAGTAAAAAAATATTTCAATCATAAATTACTTACCTGCAACAAAACGAAAAGGTCCATTTTCGTGAAAAGAATAGAAAATTAAAAATTATTTTAGAATTTAATGACGCTTCCTCCACCATTTTCAATCACATTATAAATCATATGTTACTTGATTTTATCCCCTTCAAGACGAAGGATGTTCGGTTGTGAAATAATTTAAGAACGTGTGCTGCTCGCATTCTATGTCTGTCTCTGTCTGCATCAACATTCTCCGATTCAATAAAGGGAAACAAATATGGCCTAGATTAAATCGAACAAACCCAAAGTCTGATATTGACACAGAACGATCGACACAAAAGGATAAACGTATGGAGTAACCTGCCTGGCTGTGACGTCACTTGCACGGCCTACTTATATGCTTCGATCCCCGCCATAAGCGGTCTCACCGGGTTGATGGAAACCATATTCAAAAAATGATATTTGCCACCTTGATGTGTATTATTACCTACGTTATTTTACCACCTGCGGTTATTTGAAATTTCTGTCTAATTTTCCAATGGAAAAGTCAAAATGACATTTATCTTTTATTAATAATTTTAATTCAAAATAAGAAGTGGATGTTAGATGTGGTTGTAAATAAAATAGAATACAAACCTCGGTGAAAAGTTTCATTACTCTCTCTACAGGAATGAAACACTTTCCACCTCGGTACGTAATATACTATTGTAAGATAGATAAGTTTTATGTTATGTTATTTTTAAAAAAACTGAAAATTTGGATTTTTAATTTAATTTTTTCCGGCATCAATTACAAAACATTCAAGCAACAAGGCTCCTACAATGCGACATTGTAAAATCGGGGCCGTGTTAGAAAAAATTAAGTTGATGATGATTGCTTGAAAACGAAACGTCATATAAAAAAACTTGCTGTGTAATCTCTTGAATCATTAAAAGCTGTTTACTATTAATGTCGAAAAAAAAATTAAATCAAAAATCCAAAATTTCAGTTTTCTTTAAATATCTGAAAACTTAAACATCTTACCGACACATTTTGTGTTTCATATTGTTAATGCTTTGATTGCAATACTTTCCCCATACAGGCCTTCCTTATCTTGGACACCCTGTATTTAAATCAAACAAATTGCAGACAAAATCATAGGAGTTTCATTTTGTATTTAATCAAGAACGGTGCATCGTCATGTAGAATTGACCTGACTAATCAGAAAAATATCCGCATAAAAAAATATTAGTGGCGTAGTACCACTTTTTCGACAAAATTATCAGAACATTTCTTCATTTAATGGCCAATGTGTAGATTTTTAATAGAAAGAAATTCCTTACTGCTTCATCTTAATATTTTTATAACTTTTTTATATCGAGAATTTACTCCCCTAAAACTTAATTTCTTCTCTTGCCTATGGCTCATTAGATCGCCATTTTCTTATTTCGCGCCATTTACTTCGTCGTCGAATTGATAGGAGGTATTAATTTTTTCGGTGCAATTAGACAGATCGGCGAGAAACGCCGAGAAATGTGTATAAAGTTAAATTAACAAGTTGAAAAATAAATGAAGACGGTTCTTCTTTATTAAACAACAAATGCCCTAATTCCTACTGAACTAACTAAAATATCAAATACCAATGTATGGAAAAATTATTATTTCCCAGACCACCCGATGATACCTTATACAATAAGGGCGTATTTTGTCTACACAGTAGCACTTTAAAATACCATTTCAGATTGAATGGTACTACCAAAAAAAGGAAGCCTTTTCCATTGCTAGGATGTAACCACCTGCAGACCAGTTTCGAACTCTTTTGTTCTCGTCAGTACAGGGTAGGTGTACATACCTATCATCAGAGAAGACTCTAATACTTCACGCTTTATGATCAACGGTAGTCAAGACAATACAGAGCGCGCCATCTCTTAGTCCCTCACAATCTGAACAGACGTTATTTAAATAAATCAAAAATAAAAAGTCTATTCTTTCAGATGGTATTAATATTATTTTTGATTTAACTAAAATATTATTTACCATTTTTTCAAGTTCCCTAGATACGCAGGAACTCGTAAAATCCAGTATAGAATACAGGGTGTCTTATAACTTATGGGCCATTGAGCAACCGGAGATACCAAACATTAAACTAGACCCCTTAAGTCATAAGTTTTTCCGGAATGTTTCTCATCAGCGTTGTTCCAATGCGTAAAATGTTTGTGTCGTCTGGATCGTCAAAATTGTACCAAAATTACCAACGTTCACCAAGCCAGAAAACAGGGTCCCCAGTAAAAAGGTCCCGTAGTAACAGTACTACAAAAGAAAACCGGTCGTTACTGGCCAAAGTATACCAAAACCTCGAATCAGGTACCAACGTGCCACAACTTTGTAAAGTATACCGAATTCGGTACAAAAGTACGCCCTGGAACAACCCTGTTTCTCGTTCTAGAAATGCAGTGAAGTTTTGACGACACATTACAGAGTTGTCAAGAGCAGTTCTATTTCTCGTGTATAAGCCGTGGGGCGAATCCTTTTGTAATGGCGGATATTCAACATTTACAAAATCTTTACTTTCTTTTCGTTATAAAATCGAAAATCCGGTAACATCGCTAACATTTTTGTTGCCAAAATCATTAAATCGCTATTTTTATTAATTAATTTCTTAAAAACTAGTGTTGAGATCGCTCGAGGTAAAAAACTATTCGTATATTCGAGCAGTTTTTGGCTCGATAGGAAATACTACTCTAGATATAAATTCAAGCGAAAAATCGTTGCCTTTCACTTGATACCGGAACTTCGCGCGCCACCCGAAATGTGCCGATTGACGACGTTCGGGTTTGACGCTCAGAAGGCTGACACGACATACGTCTTTGTTAAAGGCATATAAACGAGAAGGTGCATACAAAAAAGTATGCTGAATCCCTTAGTGGAGTCATCGCGACATGGGTTCTGTTTTGACTGGGTCTGGCTAGCCAGCGGAGATTGTAAATATTTAAAAAAATTAAAGAATATAATTTTTTTTTAAAATCAGAATCGACTGTTCTTCCTTAATAAAAACTCTAGACGACACTTCTAAAACTTACAAGAACAAACCCTGGTGTTTTATCAAGACAATCTTCTTGGTCATAAAAATTTCAAGTGATTAATCACTCGAGCGATTCACTCGATTATTAAAATCATCTGTTCTTCCCAACACTATTAAGAACTACTGTTTCTGTATCCAGAAAATTTTTTCCTTGAAAATTACAACTAAAAATGTATACTTTTAGAAAAGAATAGTAAACATTTCAAATTCTTGATCCGATCTTCGGAACCGAATTTCACTAAAAGGCTTGTAAAAAAGAAGAGAGTGTCACTCGTATACAATAGAATATACGAGTTTATGTGGTCACTACCTAACCTTAAAACTAATATATTTTTAATTTGGTGCATTAGTACCTGATAATAATTCCCAAAATAGTCAATATAGTCATTCATTCTTAATTTTTGGTTTAGAAAAAAGTGAGGTTAAGAAACATACGACGTCGGATGAAAGTTAAAATAAAGGTCATCGTGTCGATTATTCGGACGGAATTTGTCGTCAGAAATCGTATGCATGGAACGTTGTCTTAAATTGAACTAATTTTGATTGCAATATTTCTCCATAACCAGTGAAATTTACTTTAAAAAAGTTGAAATCCGGTCCTGTCGAATGTTTACTTTCACAATGAAATTTCCGAACTGCGCAAACTCACAACGCCCCCTTCGATGCCCATAGCGGGGATATAATTGCAAATGGTATTAGCAATATACTGTTTATATAAATGTGGATGCAACGCATTACTGGGATTCCGATTTTGGTAACAAATAGTAGGTGGAGAAGTTAACAGGAAATATACCATCGATCGAGGAAGTCAAGCGACGTTGGACACGGTTAGTACTTGGATGGGTGACCACTTGGGAATACCATGTGTCAACATTTTTACAAAAGATTTTAGTAAATTTCACAAAAACTTCTCATATAAATTGTTTTAAATTTCTTCATGCGCTCTGGTGGACTGCTGACAGCTTCCAGTTAGCGGGGAAGGGATGGTGGGCCCACACAAGACCGACTGACACGTGCGTGTCAAGTCGGCAATGGCATTAATTGCCTGGCATCCCTGACAAGAAACGAATTCGATTCGAAAAACCATAATCGAGAAAATTGCGCTCGAAAATACTTTAAGTAGGAGCGTCCCTAAATTATGATGAATTTTTCATTGAATATCAAGACTGGCGACATTACTGATAGTGTCGACCAGCACTCACACATATATTCAAAAAATAATGATTAAGAAAGTTAGATTGGCTCTAAATAAATAATTCCTGGGTGGGGGGAATTCACCTCTGGATAGAATTCAAAAATGGGGACAAAATTAAATTTCCAAAAAATAGCCGCCTACTTAATAATCTGATTAAAGTAAATTCAAATAAAACTTAAGGGGAAACTTGGTTATACGGGGGTTATCAAAAAACGTCCCACGTAAAAACGCGCAGATAAGGAGAACGTTAGAATTGCCAAACAATTACTAAGCGCAAAACGGACGGACTTTTCGGGCTACGTACTCCACTCATATCATGGTATAAAGTACGTACGCTCCGCTCAATTAGGTGACAATTATTAACAAGGATAAAAGTGTGAGTATTTTAAAAATCAATAAATCGCCACTCACCTAAAAAAAACATACAGAACAGGTGGCAACGATACATTATAAGGGGTTATTGTGCTACGATACGTAATACGTATAACGGGCCTTCTCGGTAATAACAATAAGCCGTACCGCGCCGGCAATGGGCGGCGTTTTGAGGTTATGTTTAAAATTAATTGTGACCCGGGTGAGGGTCGCCGATTAATTGTCGAAACGTCTTGTGAAGCGCGGTCGTGTTGGGGTAAGGCGGCGGCGGTAATGAGAATTTGAAGAAAATTATGTTGTTGGGAAATTTCGTTAATTTATTGGTATTGGATTTAGTATAATGCGATTTCAACGGGTTCCATTTCGGTGACGATAGCGAGTCGAAATCCCACTTTTTCTTACTTCTTAAATTTGCTGGATACAGACAGAGTAGGTCTTAATAGTGTTGGGAAGAATCGATGATTTTAATAATCAAGTACTTGATACTCGAGCGATTTTAATAATCGAGTGAATCGCTCGAATAAGCACTTGAAATTTTTATGACTAAGAAGAATGTGTTGATAAAACACCAGGGGTTGTTTTTTGAAAGTTTTAGAATTTAGTTTAGAGTTTTTATTAAGGAAGAACAGTTGATTCTAAGGCTGGTCAGACCTAGTGAAAACAAAAGCCATGTCGCGATGAATCCCTCAACGTTCCATGCATACGATTTTTGACGACAAATTCCGTCCGAATAATCGACACGATGAGCTTTATTTTAACTCTCATCCGACGTCGTATGTTTCTTCTTAACCTCACTTTTTTTCTAAGCCAAAAATTAAGAATGAATGACTATATTGACTATTTTGGGAATTATTATCAGCTACTAATGCACCAAATTAAAAATACATTAATTTTAAGGTTAGATAGTGACCACATATATATTATATTGTATACGAGTGACACTCTCTTTTTTTTACAAGCTTTTTAGTGAAATTCGGTTACGAAGATGGGATAATGTGGTAAGCAAGATATTTTCGTATATATGGACACACCTGAAATACTTTATACCTGTTATTGATTCACGACTGTTGCAAAAAAGCACCAGGCACTATGTGTCCTTTCATATTAAACAAAACAAACCGCTATAACCTACCAAACAGCGAATCAAATCACCACAAATTAAAAACTCGTTTACAAAAATTGTAGGTAATGAAAGTTGATAAGCACTAATATACCGACACCAATGTGGATGAACCACTTTTTATTCTGTAATTTGAAAAAGCATCCAGAACCAAAGATGGCGACGAATATCTACAAACAAATAATGTCGGGCCGGCTCTGACGCGATCGATAAAATTTCCACCCTATTGCGCAAACTCAATAGGCCCGCGCCATCTCCCATAGCGGGGACACTTTTTGTATTTCGGAACGTTCGTATTGGCAATATACTGTTTAATATATGTATATGGTTACATCTAATTCATGCCTTTAATTCTTGAAAATAAACTGGGTCATTTTTACAGTAAAACTACTGGAATTTACAGTATATTTTAGGACTTCTGGACTACATCCTTGTGGAACGACCTTCCCGAGGTCGTTTTTCCCAACGAATATAACCTCCAACGATTCAAAACCAACGTGAATCGCTTTTTGCGCACACACACCACTCCCAGAGTTCCCTAAAGGATTTTTCCTATAGTGCTTGTGTTTGATCATAAAAAAAAAAAAAATTACTTAATTTTACTAAATTTATTGGAAATTAAAACGAGTGATCGGCCGATACGGATTTTTTTGCCGATACCGATAATCGGCACCACATTCTGAAAGGATATGTAACTATCCAATACACAAGGTGTCCCACCGGGAACCGCCTCGATCTATAATATGAAAAAACTATACATCGCAAAATTTAAAAAATTGGACAGTAAGCTAATGTTAGAGGGGGCAACTCGGCTAAAATATTTTCAATATGGTGGCACTTCCGGTTATACCGGAAGTCCGTGTCAACTTCTCTATTTTGAACGGAACACCCTATATATTACTACATTTTTGAATTCTACGCAAGATTCTAGACAGATTTCATATATAATATCATGTCTTATACCTACCTAAGCATGTTTGACACATTTAAAGTTTTATGTCTAAAATGACGTTTGCAGAACTTAAATGAATTATTAATTTTTCCTATTAGGGAGTTCTTATTATTTAATTTGAGTTGGATTTCTTGTTCAAAAGGACCTGCTTTAATAGATTTTATATAATATTTTTAAACTATTAATACAGGGTGTTCAAACAATAAGATTAAAAATTAAATTTTATAGAAAATGGCAAAAATCTACAATTTCAAATGAAAACCCCCATATTTTACAATTATTTTCTATTTAACATTAAAAATAAGGGTATAAGGTTGTCTATTCCGAAAATTTGGTAGCATTTTGCCTCGGATTTTAAGTTCAGTTACTCCTAGTTGGCTGTGACGGCGTTGAAAACAGTTAAATGTCAAAGAAATAAATTTGTCACATATTCCTGTTATTACTTTGTCACATTATCCATAAATAATAAACACGTTTAATCGGATAGATTAAAAAATAATGATTTTTAAAAAACTATAGGAAAAAATTAAACCCCTTGCTGACATAATATGAAGTTTTCTTTATAATATGAACACACGTCATTATGGAGGACCCTGTATAAAATTACCAAAAAAATGTTTCCGTTCAATTATGGGATAAAACCATTCTCTATTCTTGTATCGCTCGCTCATACGTGAACATTTTTTACTGCAGCCGAGCTTTTTAAACGTTTCATATAATTTACTCATTTCACAAAATAATTTAAAGTTTTAATATACTTGCCCGGTCGAAATTCTTAAACGCATTTAAATTAAATTCAAATTCTTGTCCCGTTACCCGCCCATACCGAAACTAAGTGAATTTGGGAATTTTTCGCCCCCCGAAACCCATTAATTACTGATGGGGGCACATTCGAAAATTTACTGGGACGTTAATTTACAATGTTACATGCCCAGCGTATTCAAACTATCCCGTTTTCGGCATTATTTTCGCTCCATCGTATGGAGTATGTGTATTTGTACGCGGGTCCGTACTGGGAAGTTTTATCCCCATTTTATATACTCGCATTCATAGAAGGAAATGAGTTTTTGGGAATTTAAGGTGCTCACACTTGTCTCGTCTTTCACTTTGAATTCTCAAAAATCGGCTGCCGACGTACATCTTCGCAGGAACCCAGCAAGGGTAACCAAGTCGAATTTAACGGTAGGAAAACCCAAGCAGCCGTTTTATCCCAAAGGATTAACATTTCAGAACCGGATATAGGCATGGCATGATACGTAATTCCACTGGCTTCATCTATTAATTTGTTGGGTGTCATCCGTATGTGGTTTAGCTTAGTACTCTTCGAACATCATTGTGTAAGAATTCTTTGTAGTATCATTTGATGACGGGTTTGACATTGATTAAGTGTTCTACATGTACCATCGTGCCGATAAAAAACTAGGACAACAAAATTTCTTATTTTCTCCTCGACTATTAGGAATTATTTACTGTCTGGTATCAGTAAAATGTCATATACAAATTTTACATGTCAACATAGATTGCAACTTTATCATTAACTTGTCAAGCACATTTTTTTTAAAATATGCCACAATTAACCCCCCCAGCAAAAGGCTACTATCTACAGTCGGCTGCGAGATGGTGCTTCTATTAGGGATATTGCAGGCGAACTGTGAGTAAACAGAAATGCCGTGTTGTTGGCAAAACAAAAAAAAGCAAGGCATCGAACTATTATTAGGAGCAGTTTCAGGTTCACCTAGAATGTTTGCTAAAGAAGAAAATAGAAGAGTACTAATTATCAAAAAGGAATAAACAGGAATGTTCTATGACTACATATTAAAAAAAATTGTTGCTACGACAAATTTTGTGTTTGTATATTATTTTACTTTCTGTTAAATTTCTTTAATTATTCAGTTTTATTTTCATTTTTTGCCGACATTAAATATACCTACTTTAAATAAAGCATTTGACTTTTTCGTAATAAAAAATGCGTAATACATTTTGTTCTGGATTATTTTCTGCAATTTCTCGTATTTCTGACGGAGTACAACTTTCTTCCTGACTCATTTTTATTAACTTTAATAATATATTTATGTTTAATTATGACGCATGGGAAGAAGCTTTGTTGTGTTCAATTGTTTCTATCATGGCATATTTGATACTTGTAACATTTTATGAAATTGTAAAAGTATTGCCAACCCAAAAAGAAAATATTAATTCAAATGGAAAAATGCTACTATATTTTTAAAGTTTTTCAGACTTTAAAGACCTAAATAGAAAAAGTATTATAAAATACACGGTTCATAATACAATTAGAGCACTTGTATCCATATAAACTTCCGCTCAACTTTATAAAACAAGTATTATTTTGATGCCACCTCGTATCGCAAAATACAAACCTTAAATTATGTAACCTAGGTTACTTTCTAAAAGTTAGGTGTTTTTACCTTTACAGCTGTCGAGCACCTTTTCTAGTCTATGAGATATGTATTTCCGTTCCCAGTTTTGAGATTTTGCTGTCCTAGTTTTTTATCGGCACGATGTTACATGGTGGCCAGCTAGCGAGGTACACGGCTGTATCTCGGGAACCGTTAACCGTACAGCTTTTAGAAAAACATATTTATAGAAAAGTTGCCAAGAAAAATTGCTCCACCAATAACAACTTACTAACAGTCGCTTTCTCTACAATTTGCTTAGATAAGGTATATTGAAACTACTTCCAAATGGATCTCTCAGGTTGTCACGAACAACTTTGCTTCCATACTTTTTCTCTTACCTTTCAAAGTGGTGGGGTAACGCAAACATTGATTTGGAGAAAATGCAATATCTCAGAAACGCCTTATCGGAGAATATTAAAATTTGGTATATTATTGTAAGTAAAACACTTTTTTACTTAAATTTCCACTTTTTATTTGACAATACGACATGTTTCACTGCACTGCAGTTTCGTCAGGATTGCCCAAAAACTTATATTGGCCAAACAGGTAGAAGTTTCTCAAAAAGAATAAAAGAGCATCACAACAGCTTCATAAACGGCAAAAGTGACTCCAATTACGCCAATCATCTTATCGAATCAAACCATTCGGCATTCCTTTAATCAAGATTTCAAAATACTACATATAGAAAACAAAGGTTCAAAATTAAATCATCTTGAATCGCTAGAAATAAACAAACTTAAAAATGCAAATGTGTTATTAAATAATCAAATAGACTTAAACAATTCACCCCTATTAAACTTATTTAAATATCCATCACAATAGTTCAATAAAATACCTTGAAAATGTAAAAGACCCTCATTATCATATTAAATTATAATAGGAAAAAAACCCAAACTTATAACATACTTTAGGCTAAATATTTCTCCCCGTTTGTTAAATACCATAACTTTTTTTGAACGAAATAGGAAATACCCAACCTTCATATCACAAAATAATCTTTCTTTTGTTAATAGAGACACTTATAAGGCATAACTTATAATAAAATGTACATTACCTGACGAAACTGCAGTGCAGTGAAACATGTCGTATTGTCAAATAAAAAGTGGAAATTTAAGTAAAAAAGTGTTTTACTTACAATAATATAACCAAATTATTATGGACTTCCACCAAGTAACGAGCAATAATATTAAAATATTAAAATTGGTATCATTTATAAGAATTATTCTTGCCCTATCAGCTACTCTACAAGCGATGTTTATGTAATTTTTACTGTAGTCGCCTAGATGGCGCTTTTTACATATTTAAGATATTTTAGTTTTTCCAGAAAAGCTTAAATGCGATAGTAATCTTTACTATTACAGCGGTACAAAAAGGACCTTGTACCTAATACCGATAAAAAAAAATATGCTGATAAGTTCCCAGATGATTTTGCTGGATGCAATCAATTATTCCTTAATCCAGGACTGCATCCCTATTTTGCCACAATCGCCATAAATTTTGTCACAAGACACTTTCCCTCCGCGGTCGGTAAAGATAGTTTCGCCCCGCACGTCCTCGACTTCCATCTCTATCGCAAACCATGCACCAACTACATAGTAAAAAGAGACGAACGACACGCGCTTACGTAGGAAGGAAATTCGATTCTAGAATTTGTCGACAATATAGACTATATGTTATCGTGTGTTGGTATTTTGTAATACTTGACTGCGGAGTGTTAATTACGGGGGGCCTTATTAAATACTATATTATGTTTTGGATCCCACCTTGGCCAAAAATTGGGTTATTTATGGCCCTCATGGGCCCGAATTAATATATTAAAGGGTTATAAATTCGAGAAGGGGGTATCGGTTGACGTAAGACGCGTGTGTTTGGTTCTGTAGCTTATTATAAAGCCTTTATACCAGTGGCGGCTCGTGGCCTATGATAGAGGGGGTTCACAAGTATGGTGAAATTTTTCTAGGCGTTTTAAATGTAGTAAGAAAAAAAGGAATAAGAAAAAAAGGTATTTATTTTTTAATTTTACACAAGGAAATACAACTTTTCGAAAATACGAAAGGTTTTTTTAGTGTGTATAGCTGTCGGATCTTAACGTCGTCGCATGCAACCATCGTAACAATATTTATGCAGTCCACTACTAATACTACTAAAGCCATCTACGAGCTATCAAGAAAACCGAACGATGTCCAATACTACTACCGCCATCTACGAGTTATCAAGAAAACCGAATGATGTCTAATACCACTATTTTTTTTTTTTTTTTTTTTTTTTTATAGGGGATTAGGAAATCTCTCTCTAGACACCTAGTCAATATCGACCGTCTGTTGACCAGGTAGTGTCTGCCTCCTTGGACTAAAACCCTTCCCCCTCTCTCACACTTTACACCGGTATCCGCTCTCGCATTACTTCGATGTAAAGGCTGTCTAATTTATTTTGATTAAATTAATTTTCTTAATTTCGACTTTCCAGCTCTTTGGTTTCTATGATGAGTCGTATAACTGTGTAGGCATGATTCCAACTTTCCTGTGCTTCCACTAGGCTTCCCATCATGTTTACCGGGGTGAAGTGTTTTCCAGTCAGCCGTCTGTATTCTGCTCTTGGTTCTAGCCATCTAGGACAAACAAACAGCGAGTGCTCCGCATCATCTATGTTTTCGCAGTAGTTACATCTACTTGTGTCCACTTTTTTACGCTCATATAGGTACTTATTAAAGCATCCATGACCCGAAAGCGCCTGGGTAAGGAAGTAGTCTACTTCGCCGTAAGTTCGGTTCAACCATCTTTCTATATCCGGTATTAGGGTCCATGTCCATCTTCCGTATGTTCCGTTATTTCATTTGTCTTGCCATCGGGTTATAAGATTCACTTTGGTGGTTGTTCTGTCAGTTCCACTGTACACTTCCAACCTCTCCTTGATTTGAAGTTCTATGGGAGGAATCCCAGCGATAACCCCAACTCCCTCAGCTGATACTGTCCTATATGCACTACAAACCCTGATGGACATCATTCTCTGAGTTCTTGTAAGTCTTTGTATCAGTTTCTTGTTTTCTGTTACAGTATGCCAGGCTGGAGCGCCATACAATAACTGAGAGTGGACAACACTGGCCAGTATCCTTCTTTTCGAAGCCTTCGGTCCTCCAACATTTGGCATAAGACTAGATAATGCCGTCACCGTCTTTTCCGCCTTAGTGATAGTCCTATTTATGGGGAAATCTCAGCAAATGTGACTTTTTCGAAAAAAAAATAGTTATTTTTCAAACATGTTTCACACTATTTTGGACCGCGAATTATCAATTTTAGATATATTAGAAGTATATTTCCGCCAGCATTACTGACTTTTTTTGATCGCCTCCCCCAATATCTTGAAAAAATACTTATACGGAAACTTTCCACTGGTTCTACCTTTGAGAATTCCAGGTGTAATTGCCCAATCAAATTTTAGTTTACGGGTGATCTCAGTTAACACTTGGCTCGATACTGGTCGAAATTTACCCAGTGACCGTTTACATATTAGTTGGCCTTGGATCCAGCGATCACGCGCGGTTTGAGACTGTTTTTTGCCCCCGTGTTGTTGTGCCCCTCAAAATACCGTTTTTTTAGATCCGATTACGCATGAAAAAGTCGCCTTTTGAGCATCTTCTGAAGTGTGTTACAACCGAACCCGAAGTGGCACACCCTTCTATTGGGTCAGATCTTTTAGTCATAACATTAAGAATGAATATTTCATGGGGAATATTGCGAAAAAAAAATCGCCTCGAGAGCGGCGCGTTATAAACCGAAAATTACCAGATTTCGGGAAAAAGCTGTTCACACAACTTGAGAGACCCGTATCTAGCGTTCTAGGGGAGGCACATCAACGGGATGGGGTTTTTCTTACGTCTAAACACCCATATTAAAGATCCTGAAAGTCCCAAACAATCTGCTGAATCGCCTCAAAAGTTATAGCTTAATAACGGAAGCGGTTTTTTCTATTCACACTCAAAATTTGTGGATTTTGATCAAATTTTCGCGAAAAAATGAAAAAATAAAGCTCCCGGGCGGCGGCACACGCATATTTTTGTATTCAGGATCATCCAATAAGTGTCCCAAACATGTTAGAACGGGTGGGAAATGCAACGGGTACTTGCTCGACGAACCGAGGCCTGTTCACACCGAAAGTCACATTTGCTGAGATTTCCCCTTATATGTTCGGCGAAAGTTAGTCTAATACCACTATCATCTACGATCTACGGGCTACGTCATTAGGCGCAACCAGACGAGAACAATAGTTAACTGTTTTATGACGAGAACGAATCGAGCCGCGAAACTGACATTCATATTTTCAGTGTTTTTTAATTTAAATCCTTAAATAAAATGGTTTAAAATCATATATGATGAGTATGATTTATCGAAATACACAACATTTATCGACCCTACACAATAATTGTAGAAAATTGATCAATAACAGCCTCATTAAGTTTGGAATACATCTTATAAATTTTTTTCCATATATTTCATTTTTAAACTTTCTAATAAAGTCCCTTGATTGACTCTTTGTGGTCTGCGTTAAATTAATTTCGAGTTTAGGTGTTCCCGCATTCTTCACTTCAATTTTTTGCTCCAAACTCAAAGAGCTAAAGTTATTTCTTAAATAGTCCACCGTCAACTATTCATTTTAACTTCTTAATAAATATATAATATTAAAACATACACGCTAGAATTTCTAACTAAATGCACGAACAGACAACAGCGCCGCGGTGCACACAAAAACTGTGCGCCCTTTCCATGTTAAATCGCCATAGCCCCGCTGCCACCCGCCACCTGTTACTACAGAGAAACTGCACTACTTAATCGCACGTGCGAAGAAGTCTCGTCATAATCGTCATTTACCTCGACCGAGGCACGGTCCGGATCTATACAGTTTGATTTGACCGGATGATAAAATATTAGGGAGTGTCGGACTTTTTTAGTTTGACGGTACGATAAAATATTAGGGAGGGTCGGACTTTATACGATAAATAATATTCAGTGAATATAAATTAATATTTTTTATTCGTTTTGTTTTGGGGGTGCACGTGCGCATGTGCTCCTGTGGAAAAACCGCCACTGCTTTATACATGGTGTTAAGCCGGATCCACACATTAGGTTTTACCTGACGTTTTACTTGTTCAAGTAGAACGTATCAGTTAAAACATTAACTGGCTGAAGTAGGGGAGACCGGTGTCGGTTGTAACAAAGTTAACATTTTTATTTTTAATAAATTATTTTTAATTTACCTATGTAAGTATATTTAAACTTACTAAAATGATGCAGATAAAAAATTATGCAACGCTGTAAGGGTGTACTGCGAATGTTACAATTGCAACCCAGCTGGTGGCGATTGTAACTAGGCCGGTGTTAATTATAACAGATACTTTAGTCTATAATGTATCATCTACCATTATTCCGAACTGACCTGTTACGGCATATTTGATACATTTTCCATAAGCTTTCTGTCGAAATCAAGCGGAACAAGTCCGTTATTTTAACAGAAAGTAGAGGTGACTTATGGTAAAATAGTAAAAACAGAAGCTTTGTTAAAAATCATTTACTTTTTTTTTATGTCAGATGACGAGACTTCAATTTTAATGCTGAAACTACTTAAAAATAAACAAATTATATATTTTACGGCAGGTAAACTATTCTGATCAATCCCCTTTGGTTGGTTGGTTGGTTAAAGGCGAGGGTTTGGGTTTAACACCCGAACTTCTATCACTGCACGGCTTATTGTGTACCCCGATCTTGTTAGAAGATGTTCGTTCCTTCTGCAAGGTCCAGTAACCTTCTACCAAGCCTTTCATGTGGGAGGTTGTCACCACTTTGTATGTTCCCGAAGATATTTTGTCTTCTGCGAGACAGACGCTACGCAGCGTCATATTATGTGTGAGGCAGTTTCATCCTCTTCGCCGTAGAGTCTACATTCAATGGATCCGTTGTTTATACAGTACGTTTCACGAAAATTGGATACGACTTAATGATTTCCTGGGTCGGCCCCATTGTGTAGACAAGAGCTTGGCAATAAATAAGTGAAGTATGAAGGGACGGACTAAGGAAAACAAGTAATGACATGATTATATTAATGTAATCAAATGAAATAAAAAATTTTTTAAATATTACTAGTCATATTTATTTACATTTATAATGTCATTCTATAGATAGTTCTGTTTCGCTATCGCTATCCTCATGAAAATTAATTATAATTGGATTAATTATACGATCCAGACTAATATACGAATTTGCTACAGTTATTACGTAACGGACTGAATTTTTCTAACTACCTGGGGGAATATCATTAAGGCATTTTCGTATTAATTCTACAACACTCGACCTTAAAGTCGGAGAAATATTTTCAGACCTAACCAGTGATTTTAACTGGTGCCACATATGCTCTATGGGGTTAAAGATGCGATAATAGGGTGGGAGCCGTAGCACTGTATGTCCAATTTCTTCTGCCAATGTGTCACAAACATATACTTTTTTTATAAAAAATGTCTTTAAAACTTCTAAAAGATCACTTTTTTTATAACTTTCTTCAAAATATATATCATTCGCCGCCATGTAGTTCTGAATCTCGAATTTTGTATTATTTGAGCTTGGAGCTTTATGTAATTGGCGACTGTGATAGCTGGCATTGTCCATTACTATCACGCTATTCTGAGGAATGTTTGGTAAAAGACTATTCTTGAACCATTCCTCAAAAACTAACAAATTTTACCACAAAAAGATATTTAAATATAAATTAAGCAACCTAACCTACCTGATGTGCCTATATTTAATTATAATTATTACAATCCCGTCCTTCCATTAATAATAACAAACGGTCATAAATAATGGGATCGCCACAGGTACTTTTACTGCAGTCATTAAGTTATATCATATCACAATCTTTACCCCGATCTTGTTAGAAGATGTTCGTTCCTTCTATAAGGCCCAGTAACCTTCTACCCAGCCTGTCATGTGGGAGGTTGTCACCACGTTGTATGTTCCCGAAGATATTTTGTCTTCTGCGAGACAGACGCTACGCAGCGGCATATTATGTGTGAGGCAGTTTCATCCTCTTCGCCGCAGAGTCTGCATTCAATGGATCCGTTGTTTATACATATCCGTTGACGGTGTTTTCGCAAGTGGCCTGTTATCAGACCCATCGCCTGTTTCAACTAGAGCCGCGTCAGTGTTAGCATCCCATTCGATAGTATTTTCGATGGTTTTCCAATTATCGTTAACATACAAACAAAAAATAGGCTTTTATACGTACAATTTACATGTTTCCTTTTTCTACATTGCATCCAACCTTGTTTGCTCGTAGACTATGGGCCACCACACATCAAACAGAGAGTTATTTTTATTGGAGGAATCTGAAAAGTAATCATCAACTGTAACTTTCGATTTCCTCTTCTTTTTTTGCTTTTATTCTTCTGGATTTTTAAAACCGGCGATTTTTTTGCCGTTTCGAATCGTTCGAGGTTATATTCGTTGGGAAAACGACCTCGGGAAGGTCGTTCCATAAGGATGAAGTCCTCCAGATGAAAGAATTCTTCACCGCATAGCATTTAAATACATCAATTGTTTTTTTTATAATTAGTTGGTAGTAATTTAAGAATTAATATATGAAGATTAGAAGCAAAAATAACACAAA
Organism: Barypeithes pellucidus; assembly: GCA_963991005.1. NCBI lineage: Eukaryota > Metazoa > Arthropoda > Insecta > Coleoptera > Curculionidae > Barypeithes > Barypeithes pellucidus. The sequence continues at coordinate 53,270,628 of OZ022563.1, read as the reverse complement.
CTGATACTTACCATGAAATATTTCCAAGGAGACCGTTTATAGGTTCTTAGAAGCAATATATAACACGTTTCTTTACTTTCGGTCCAATTTACCGACATTTGCGTATAGATTGTTTCAAGAAAAATGGATATAACTTAATGACTGCAGTAAAAGTACCTGGGCCGATCCCATTATTTATGACCGTTTGTTATTATTATGTGGAAAGGACCGGATTGTAATAATTATAATTAAATATAGGCACATCAGGTAGGTTAGGTTGCTTAATTTATATTTAAATATCTTTTTGTTGTGGTAAAATTTGTTAGTTTTTGAGGAATTGTTCAAGAATTGTCTTTTGCCAAACATTCCTCAGAATAGCGTGAGAGTAATGGAGCTATCACAGTCGCCAATTACATAAAGCTCCAAGCTGAAATAATACAAAATTGGAGATTCAGAACTACATGGCGGCGCATGATATATATTTTAGAAGTTTTAAAGCCATTTTCTATAAAGAAAAGTATATGTTTGTGACACATTGGCAGATGAAATTGGACATACAGTGCTACGGCTTCCACCCTATTATTGCATTTTTAACCCCATAGAGCATATGTGGCACCAGTTAAAATCACTGGTTAGGTCTGAAAATATTTCTCCGACTTTAAGTTCTAGTGTTGTACAATTAATACGAAAATGCTTTAATGATATTCCCCCAGGTAGTTGGAAAAATTCAGTCCGTCACGTAATAACTGTAGAAAATTCGTATATTAGTCTGGATCGTATAATTAATCCAATTATAATTAATTTTGATGAGGATAGCGGTAGCGAAACAGAACTATCTATAGAATGACATTATAAATGTAAATAAATATGACTAGTAATATTTAAAAAGAATGTTATTTCATTTGATTACATTAATATAAACATATCATTACTTGTTTTCCTTAGTCCGTCCCTTCATACTTCACTTGTTTATTGCCAAGCTCTTGTCGACACAATGGGACCGACCCAGGAAATCATTAAGTCGAATCCAATTTTCGTGAAACATACTTGTACAAGACACGCGGTACTTGCGAAACATGAAACCGAACTAAATACCAAGCAGCTACAACGACGTCTGCTCCACTCCATACGCGTGTTTTAATCGAATTTAAATAGATGGCGTTATTAGGTGCTCTGTTACATTCGACACCTGTTACAATCGACACCGGTCTCCCCTATTCTTATTCTCATCTTACTTTGTCTAGAGCTAGCTAGGTGTGCCAGTCCCGAAGCTTTGTTCCAATCCCGGAATAATGAGTATCTAATCCCGGGACTAATCCCCAAGAAAATTAACATGTGAAAGATTGTGTTTACTAAATACACTAAATAGAAATCGTACATATTATACTGTCCTGCTAAGACTAGTTGTCCTAACTGCTTAAAAGTAGTTTTGAGAAATTGCGCATTTTGTGCACTTTTTCCTAAATTAATTTAAAAAAAAACATTTAAAAAAAAAACTCAGGTAAAGGTTCACCTTATTATATGATTGAATAATCGGAGGCGGCGCTGGGGCTTTAGCGACGCCTCGTGAGGCGTGCGTCGCAAGGCGTCGCGATGCTGGACAAACGCCGATTTTTATTTCCATTTTCATTTTTACCGTTTTATAGATGAATTTTAACGGCTCTAATACGCTTATAGGTATCGATTAAATATTTTTTCTACTGTTATTTTTCAAACTTATTTTTTTAGAAGCATCATAGCCATTAAGGGTCTTTGAAAAAGCAAGAAAAGTATTTTCACATTTCTAAATTGACCAGTAATTTTAAAAATGCTTTTAAATATACGGTATGTTTCATAAAAGCGGGATCATTAAAATTTTAATATTTTTTATTCGATATTAGTGTCCCTCCTTATTGCTTATGTAATTCCAATTATTTTTTTCCAATCTGTTGCAGTATTGCCAAGATATTAATTATTTTCCCATGTTTTTTTTTGTGGTCCTACAGGGTGTCCCATTTTCTACACTTTTATAGGGTATCTCCGTAATTGTTAGTGCTGTCAAAAAATTAATTTAGGGGTCATGTGCTCTTTTTGAGTCAAACTTAAAAAATTGACGATAACAAAATTACCCTATATTGGCTTAGTTAAAAGAGATACAGAAAAATGTTTTATACAGAAGTTTCTTTATATTGATTGTTGAATAATCTGTCGTTTTCAGAATAAGTATACGGGGTCAGGTAAAAAAGTTATTGGACCTAACCTAATTTTTTTTAAATGGAACACCCTGTATATTTTAACTAAAAAGATACTATTTTAAATTCCTTTCCAATATATACCACACCATGGATGATATTGGTTTCCTAGGCGATTTATTTAAACTTTATTACTTTGAAACGAAAAAAAAGATTCAGATTAAGGTAAAAAAAAACGGGAATCATCGCAAATGTTCGGAACATGTCCTTAAATGGTTACCGTCTTTTCGGATAGCGAACAAAATATACATTACATTGAAATCCGAACAAACCCAAATGAATATGTAGAAATGAAATTGACGTTAAAGGTTAATAGTCAACATAGTTGTTTCTAGGATATTTAGAATTTAGAATTTGTTTCATGATCTACTGTGGTTTAAAGTAATAGAGTTTAATGAACCGCCTAGGAAACCAATAGCATAGATTTGAAAGGAGAATTTAAAATAGTATCTATTTAGATTACATATACATACATTTAAAAAAATGAGGTTAGGTTCGGTAAATTTTTTACCTGACCCCGTATACTTATACTGAAAACGGCAGATTATTCAACAATCAATATAAATAAACTTCTCTCTAGAACATTTTTCTGTATCTCTAACTAAGAAAATATAGGGTAATTTTGAAATTGTAAATTTTTTGATTTTCCCCTTATCTCTTAAGCGAGCGAAAATTTTCAAATTTTGATGTTACCATTTTAAGTTTGACCCAAAAGGAGCACATGACACCTACATTACTTTTTTGATAGCACTAACAATAACGGAGCTACCCTATAAAAGTGTCGAAAATTGGACACTTTTATACACAAAAACAACTTTCAAATTAAAATTAATAAAGAAACTGTAATATATTTATTGTGACAGTATGATAACACAAAAAAATGGGAAATAATTAATATATTGGCAATATTGCAACAAATTGGAAAAAAATAATATAATAATAACACCCTGTACAGATAGTTGCATCTAGGTTATATGAGTACTATTTATAATGTTTTTTAGATTTTTTTATACAGGGTCTTTAAATTTTACTTCCAGAGTTCCGGAAGTTTGAATTAAATTAATTTAATTTTTAAATTATATACATCTTCGATAGTCTTCTAATTTTTATATTTAAAGCTTTCCCATATCGATTATATTATACGAGATATCGAAGAATTACACACTAAATGAACAACCCTGTATCATATTTAGCACGATTTGTCTATTTACAACACCATAACAATTTACCTTTCATCTCTATACCGTTACTCTCCTTATATCGCTCCTTACATACAATCCTGATATTGCTTGAAGGAATGCAGGAATTCCTAAAGGCATTATCAACTCCTGTTACGTCCTTCGCCCTGCAATAACCATCGAGGTAACGGTTAACGTAACAGTTAACCGGTATGGGCTATTTGGAAATAAATTTCGTGTCGTATTTTGGATGGAACTGACAGGTTAATGGGTCCGTCATACCATCTCGATCCGCCCCGTATCTATCGTGAACATTTTCCTATAATTTTAAAATACTTAGACTTAAATATTTATTTTTCTATTTGGCTACATTATGAAATGCAAAAAAAAAATTGAATAACCTGCCACTTAATGAAACTGAAATTTTATTTTTTTATGTTGGCAGCTAGTATGGTTCGAATTTTAGGCTTACTTTGATTTCGTTGAAATTAGTTTTCTTGGCATTATGGATTCGACAAAAATTTTTTTATAGAAAACTTTAAAATATTAACCTTTAACCTTGCAAATAGATCATTTTTACTAGATATTTATCCGAAATACCTATACTCGGAAATATATAACATGCTGACGGTGTCCGTCAACTAGTTTCTAGTCACAACTATAAAACAACATAACCTAAAAATAATAGAAATATCTTCCAGTTTTTGCTCTATTTCTAAAGTTTTATTCAATAAAGTACTATTTTTATTTTTAATTCAATATACCTAGTATTATACATATTACTTTATATATACTTATTTATAGTTTACTGTTTCCTGGGCATTAATTGTTATTCCTGTCGATGTCGACAGAATATTTTGTTCAATATTTTGAACTTTGTTCTGCTCGCACCATAACTCAAAGTTTTGCATATTCTTTTTACAAGTTTTTCTAGATTATTTTCTGCAATTTCTCGTATTTCTGACGGAGTACAACTTTCTTCCTGACTCATTTTTATTAACTTTAATAATATATTTATTTTTAATTATGACGGATGGGAAGAAGCTTTGTTGTGTTCAGTTGTTTCTATCATGGCATATTTGATACTTGTGACATTTTATTAAATTGTGAAGTAAAAGTATTGCCAACCCAGAAAGAAAATATTAATTCAAATGGAAAAAATCTACTATATATACTATTATAGTATCGGATCTGAAATCAAGTAGGATGCGGCCTTGATTCACAGTCTTTAAACAATAAACAATTCACATTCTTAGGTAGATTCTAAACAACTTTCCAGGAAAACAATCGTGCTCTGGAAATTAGTGTAATTTTTCTTTGTCGTTTTCTGTTAATTAGACAAAGACGTTAAGTCGCCTTCGAGCGTTCCGAACGTACTTTTTATAAAGCCCTTATTGAAACGGCCGTCTTTCATACCTGCTTTCACGTTTGGCACTACCGGATTAACAACCGTCACATTTGTCGTTATTGTTAAATTCTTTTTCAGTGTTTGTGTGTTAAATTTAAGTATTGTTTGTGTAAAAATAGTAATTCTTAACTCAATATGGTAAGACTGTGCCAAGTCTGCCTTAAACTGGATAAAAATATAGACTTTTGAGTCACATCCATCGAGTGATTGTTTATCCTAACCAAAACATATCAAACTGATCAGCTGTTACAATTAAATCAGAAACAGGATTTTTTGGTTGGTACCCTTTTGACCTTTGATTTAAATACTCGCATAATATGTGAAAATTACATATATTAATATTCTTATTTATGATTAAAGTCTTCTTTATCATCGAATATTTAGCCCACAGAGAGCTCGGGGAAAATTTTTCAGATAGATCATTAAAGTACCCCAACAGCACAGTTTCGTTAATGTCTTCTACAGCATTTTCTGACATCCACTTCAAAAATTCGTCACATTCTTTGTCGTATGAGTCGCTGGATTTTCTCGGTAACAGGTTTTGCGTTGCCTTTTCAGCTTTTTTTCAATTTCGTCGGGAATTTCAAAACCTTGTTCCATTTTTGATTTTTGACTTTGACACATTAAACATTTGAATACTTATCTCCCTAGCAACAAAAACGCAGGCTATAATAATATCAAGGTAAAAATAAAAAATAAATCAAATTAAATTTTAAATAAAATATTTATGATTTAAGACGAACTGGTATGACATAAAAGTTTGTATGCACCACGAGTACAAATAAATATATATCCTCGGGCGGCTTACGAATAGTGTTGTGATCGCTCGAGCGAAAAACCGCTTGATCACTCGATTATTGAAATAACCGACATCACTCGATTATTAAAAAAACCGCTTGAGTTATCTATTGAGGCGAAAACCGTCGCTCGTCAGTTATTATCGTTCACTCGATACCCGAGCTTCGCTTGACGCCGACGGAAATGTACCGCTTTAGTGTGATCGAGTTAAAAAACTGCTCGTATATTCTAACAGTTTTTCGCTCGATAGGAAATACTCTAGTTAAAAATCAGGCGAAAAACCGAAAAATATCGCCGGTTACCTGATAGACGACCTCCGGTCTAAGCGCCGCGCGATCCCATTGGCGACGTTCGAGATTGACGCTGAGCAAGTACACGACATACGTCTTTCTTAAAGGCACATAAACGAGAAGGTGCATATAAAAAAGTATGCTGAATCCCTTAGCGGAGTCATCGCGACATGATTTGGTAAAGTTTCGTTTTAACTGACTAGCTAGCGGAGTAGTTTAGGTCTCCGATTGTAAATATTAAAAAATAACATAATTATAGAAATTGTTAATGAAAAATAACAAAACGAACAAAATGGTTAACAAAATATGTAGAAAAATTCGTTGGTAATCTTTAGTAAACATTTTTAAAACTAAAAAGGAACTTTTTATTATTAAACTCAAGAAGACTTCTCAAAAATAACATACATTATAGAAAATATTAATAGAAAATAAGAAAACGAGCAAAATAGTTAACAAAACATAGGTATCGACAAATTTTTTGGTAATTAAAAGTAAGCATTCTTAAATTTAAACAGGAACTTTTAGGTAACTATAAACATGAATTTAAAAAAATAATAACCAATTTTCTTATTTTGCCAGTCGCGTAACTAAGCCTAAATTTTTGAAGTGCACACAGTGGGCACCTGATAATTTAAAGTGGAGGAATTTGTCAAGCTATTTTAAATATCTACTTATTTTATGCTCGTAGATTGAGAAAGATGTGAAGAAAAATAACTCTTGGTCTTTTTGTTCGGGTTAAAAACGCACAATAATAAACCCGAACAATAAATACATATTTGTGTGATTTTTTGCAGTTTTTTGTATTGGTATCGAGACACGTGGTAAAAATTCATTATTCACAAATAAATAAATTTCTGGAATTTTTTTGGTGACACTATAATTTTTTAGCTAAACCTATGCCCACCCGTAGTTACGTGCCTGCTAAATACCCGACCTGGTCACATGTAAAGGGCTAGGCAGTCCGTTAAGCAGTCGGTGACGTCATCGCTTGGTGAATTGGAATTTCAAGCGATTCACTTGATTATTAAAATCGCTCGAGTATCAAGTACTCAATTATTAAAATCATCGGTTTTTCCCAACACTACTTACGAGCCCTCGGGCCAGAGGCCCTCGGCTTTGTAAGACTGTCGCCCTCAGAGCATAATCATCTACTTAGTACCCTTGATACATAAGTAACTATTCTAACCATCTCGTAAACGGCTCCGTTTAATTTAGTTGATTTTTTTTCTCCCCCCATGGCTCCATTATAACTTGTCGAAATAACGAACCGAGAAGCAAGTGCCCCACCCCTAAATCAAACCGAATGAGTTTTTCTTTTCGGCCGATGTCGCCGTAAGTAATTATCCGTGTTTTATGCATGCCGTGCGCCCGCTCCATCACTAAAAATTAAATATGGCAACAGATTAGTAATTCCTATTAATGCGGACACACCCTCGATTAGTGCTACATACCTTTATGACAAATTTCGCTCCACATGTTTATTCATTATTTCCATATGGATATCCATTTAACTTTTAATGGATGTTATTGGATAGATCGCAGTGACGTACGGAATTACTGAAACATATCGTTGCCTTTTTAACTGCTTTGCGGATATGCGATTTTGCTGTTTGGTGGATTTCAGTTGAATATGCGATCGAACATCATGGGGAGTCTCGGGCTGTTGCACTGGATATTTCTAAAGCCTTTGATCGTGTTTGGCATGACGGGCTTCTAAGTAAACTGCAATCCTATGGTATGCCCAGTCGTTTCTGTGCATGGTTGTCTATCTTTCTTAAGGACCGCTCTATGCAAGTGGCGATTGACGGATTTCTCTCAGACACCTTCACCATCAATGCCGGTGTTCCTCAAGGGTCCATATTATCTCCCACTCTCTTCTTACTCTACATTAACGACCTTCTAGTGAAAACGAAAAACCCGATAGTTAGTTTTGCTGACGATAGCACACTTATCTCGTCTTCTCTTCTCTTTGAATGCACAAACATCGGCTGCCGACGCACATCTTCGCAGACAGCATGAAGTATCACGCCTCAACAAAGACCTGGAAGAAATTCTGGCTTGGGGTGACAGTAACCAAGTCGAATTTAACGCTAAAAAAACCCAGGCAGCAGTTTTCTCTAAAAATGTTAACATTACAGAACCGGATATAGTCATGGACGGGCACGCAATCCCACGGGCTTCATCTATTAATTTGCTGGGCGTCAATCTGGAAGGAAATATGTCTTGGAATAACCAAGTTGTGGCAATCGCCAAGATAGCTTCTCACAAACGTGGTGTACTCTTCCGAACCAGAAAGTTGTACACACCTCAACCACTTTTGACACTGTACAAAGCCCAGATTCGACCATCACTAGGGTACTGCTTTCATGTCTCGGCTCTGCACCCAAACATACTCTTCGGCTACTGGATTCCATCGAAAGGAGGGCCATTCGTCTGCCGGCCTAACTTGTGGTCGAGAAGGACTAGTGAAAAGTAAAAAATTGCAATATTTAAGTATTAGATAATTCCTCTAATACTCTAATAGACCTTATAGGAACAAAACCATGTCTTTGGGACAAAACAGATGAAAACAGCAATAAATCATTCCGCTTTATCCTCCAGATGCATTATATGCCCTTTATTCGAAAGACTGTTTCTTCGAAACAAAAGTAAATCACAGGAACGTAATAGGGGTATTTTAATGAAGATGGTCAATTTAAGGAACAAAACGTCGGAAACCAGTAAGTGTTATATACCGTTGAACGTAGATTTCAGTCCTCATTCATAATTTAAACAAAAATATCCAGGCCCGTATTTAAAAAAAAATTAGTTGATGATGGTGGCTCAAAGATGAAACGGCTCATGAAAGATCTGATAATGCCATCTCGTGGATAATAAAAAGTAGCAATGAGAAAGTGAAATTTATTTTTGGACATCTCTTCGAACAAAGTCAGGAAGAAACAAAAGCCGACACGCAAAATTTTAGATTTCCAAATATTTTGGAAGCCGCTGTATTTATTTTAGATTTTTTTGGTGCATATTATTGAACAAACCCATAATTACGCAACTTTACCCAAATTTAACCGACTTCGTATCTCCTACCGTTCCCTAAATCACAATGGTGAAGGCCGTATTTGTAACACCCTGTATAGAACGATGAGGTTCACCGTGGGACCATGTTTATAGAATAAAAACTGAACTTAACGCTTGCTACCGATATGGGGAATGCAGTTTCACGCCTTCCCCCTATCACAATAATTTTAACCCAATTGAGCATTAGTGGCAACAACAAGTAAAATCAAATGTTAGAACAGAAAATACTTCGCCGGTGTTATAACATCAATTAAAAAATTTATAGACAGTATTCCTATAGAAACTTGCAAAAATTCGATTGCCCATGCTTTGAACTTGTTGATTCCCAAAAATCCGTCGATCATAAGTTCTCTAAACGGCGAATGCAGCAAACCGTAAATTCCTTTATCGGAAAGAAAAATAAAATGTTCCCTCGTACCATAAACTTAAGAACACTCGTCACGAATTAAATCAATAAAGGAAAAACAGCGAAAAAGTGAAAAAAATCCCCGGGGATTGGATCCGGGGGGGCGGCGAGGGGCTCGGGCAGGTGGATTAACATTAAAACACGTCGGCCCGGCTGTCGTCTTACAGAAAAATGTCGGCCATTCAATTAATATGCTCGCCGAAATTTAAGAGGGCGGGGGATTAGCGAGATCTATGCCCTTTTTCTTGTTTTTCACTTAATTTGTTTTAAGGTGGGGATTATCTGAGTTCTGTCACTGGGAAATTTTTTTGAAATATTCAGACGTTTTCGAATGAAATAGAGTTACGCACTACTGGGTTGCCAATTAATAAAAAAAAAATGAACATGTAACATTATACAGGGTGATTCACGACGAGCTTGCATTAGAACTTTATGGAGAACTACTGCATACAACGTGTCCAAGATAAGGAGGGCTAGGACAGGGATCTCGGTAACCGTAAGAGACAGAAGTCGGTTAAATGGAGATAAAGTTGCGCATTTACGTGCCTAATAATATGCCGTTTAGAAAGTTTTAAAATTCCGAGTAGTTCCGGAGATATCCGGAAAAAAAACGAAATTCTGAAAAATCGTTTTATTTTTTTCCTGGGTTTTTTTGAGATCGAATTCTAAAGTAAATTGCACTTTTGCATTGCCACTTTTCCCGCTCTATCTAACAACGTTAATTGTTTTGTAATCCGACGAGCCGTCTTCGAAGGGCCATTATCAACTCTTTTTTTTTAAATACGGTCCTGTTTTCCTGATATTGGAATTTGATAGCTTTTTTTCTCTCGGATGCAACGATGTATGACACATTGTGGTTTAATGACGTTTCGAGGTTTTTTTTGAACAACATCATGAAATTTTGGGATACGGTCCTGTATTTCCCCTAATTTTATAAATAATATCTCATAAGTAAGCTTACTTGTGTTGGACTAGTTCAATAAATAACAAATAATTTAATAATAAACCACAATTAAGTGAACAAAAATCATTCCAAAACAGTAATAAAACGAACAACGAAAAAAGTAAGGAACTACATGAACAGGTGTTCAAAATGATTTCCGTTATTCTCTAAGCACAAATAACATCTTCTAACTGCCACATAACAGTTTTTTTGAGATAAAATAAAACATGCGATAGAATATCAAACTTTTCAGCATTTGTAAATTTATGTTCCATATTTTCTGGAAACTAGAAAACCTCTTAAAACGCTCTCAAACGATCACAATGGGAATATCAAGTGAAACAAATCACGCGTCACCATCTTAATTTTTTTGTTTCAAGGGCCTACTTTTCTTTTAAATCCCGAATCAACAGAAGTTTGAAATAATGTTTCTGTATTTTGTTCACTTATTTGTGGTTTATTATTAAATTATTTGTTATTTATTGAACTAGTCGAACATAAGTAAAAATTTAGAGCTTACTTATGAGATATTATTTATAAAATTAGGAGAAATACAGGACCGTCTCCCAAAATTTCCTGATGTTGTTCAGAAAGCCCTCCAAACGTCATTAAACCACAATGTGTCATAATATCGTTGCATCGGAAGAAAAAAAGCTATTAAATTCCAGTATCAGAAAAACAGGACCGTATTTAAAAAAAGAAAGTTGATAATGGCCCTTCGAAGACGACTCGTCGGATTATAAAACAATTAACGCTGTTAGATAGAGCGGAAAAAGTGGCAATGCAAAAGTGCAATTTACTTTAGAATTCGATCTCAAAAAAACCCAGGAAAAGAATAGGACGATTTTTCAGAATTTCGTTTTTTCCGAATATCTCCGGAACTACTCGGAATTTTAAAACGTTCTAAACGGCATATTATTAGGCACGTAAATGCGCAACTTTACCTCCATTTAACCGACTTCGTATCTCTTACGGTTTCGGAGATCCCTCCTTATCTTGAACACGTTGTATATGTTTCTGAAACTTTGGGGATTTAGGTTTATCGATATGCTCTCTCTTTAACTAAAATATTCACATGTTTCTGTCATTTCCGGTTATACCGGACGTAGCTTCCAACTTTCGTTTTTTAAATACATTTTTTTTTATATTTGTCGATTAAGCGTTAAATACTAAGCACATTTTATAGAACATGTTTTTGTCAGACTCTGTTAGTTTTTGAGATATCTAGACTTTTTACCTTAGCTCTTGGACTAAAAATGTTTTCTCACCGAATAGCTAGAAGATCATCAAGGTTCATTTTGAAAGAATTCAAACATTAAAAACTTTCTTATGTTAAATGGAACACCCTGTATATTTTTGTTTAATTTGATGGCAAATTAGTTGTTCTTTATAAATAGTATTTACTCTCCTATACCTATCATAGCGTTTTCTCAAAAAATCCAATTTTATTCCGAAAATACTACCTATTTGTTCAAGTGTGCTACACTGGTACGAGAAAATTAACTTTTCTTCATGGAAGAGGATAATATTGAACCATTATCCCGCATCTTCATTTTTAATAATACTTTCATTTGTTATGAAGCTATTTCATTTCGTCATAATCTTTTAAAATGCGATACTCATTTTCCCGTCAAAAATAAAAATCAGAATGGTCACGAACATTAAAAAATCCCTGTCGTTACATTTTAGCGTTCATATTAATCAAACGTATCCGTGTACGACTGTGCACATAAAAAGGCTTTTTGCCAAATAGAACAAAATGGCCGAGTGCGTATCAAGAAAATTAAAAAATATAATGATATACGAGCGATGATTTTGCTTGATAACTAGAGTTTAATTTTTCTGTTCCTTTTTTTTCATATATCGTTTTTTTACTTTTCGTAATGACATCGATATTTAAGAATCAACACTGTTCTGGTACTTCAACGTACAGGGCAGGCCCGTAGCCAGGGGGGGGCCAGAGTGGGCAATGCCGAAGGAAGAACAGAAAACTTCAATTATATTAAAGGTATTTACCTACGTTGCGTTTTTTGGTTTTGTTTAAGTTTTATTTTTTGTAATTATATAGGTAGTTAATTCAATATTGAAATCAACGATGTTTTTTTTCTCTTGATCTTACGTGATCTGATCACAAAAATTATTTTCAAGTTTGCCCCCTCTAAAACTTTGACTGCCCACTCTAAAATCTAATCCTGGCTACGGGCCTGGTACAGGGTGTCCCACTTTCGATACTTTTATAGGGTATCTCCGTTATTGTTAGTGCTATCAAACAAGTAATGTAGGTGTCATGTGCTCGTTTTGGGTCAAACTTAAAATGGTAAAATCAAAATTCGAGAATTTTCGCTCGCTTAAGAGATACGAGGGAAAATCTAAAAATTGACAATATCAAAATTACCCTATATTTTCTTAGTTAAAAGAGATACAGAAAAATGTTTTATACGGAAGTTTATCTATAATGATTGTTGAATAATCTGCCGTTTTCAGAATAAGTATACGGGGTCAGGTAAAAAAGTTATCGAACCTAACCTCATTTTTTTTTTAAATGGAACATATATTTTAATCTAAAAGTATTCTATTTTAAATTCTCCTTTCAAATATATAACACACCATGGATGATTTTGGGATTTTCTAGGCGATTTATGTAAACTTTATTACTTTGAAACGAAATAAAGGATCCAGATTAAGGTAAAAAATAACGGGAATCATCGCAAATGTTCGGAATATGTCCTTAAATGGATACCGTTCCGGATAGCGAACAAAATATACATTTTGCGCCATTTCTTCGTTTTTCCACTTTCAATATAAACGATATCATATCAAATTGTTGATAGGTCATTTTCGCAAATGAATATGTAAAAATGAAATTGACGTTAAATGTTAATAGCCAACATACTTTCTAGGATATTAGCTTTTGTTTCATGGTCTACTGCGGTTTAAAGTAATAGAGTTTAATAAATCGCTTAGGAAAAATCCATGATATGTTATATATTTGAAACTTCTGATTAAACATTGTTCTGTATATCGTTTAACTAAGCAACTATAGGGTAATTTTGAAATTGTCAATTTTTTTATTTTCCCCCGTATCTCTTAAGCGAGCGAAAATTTTCAAATTTTGATTTTACCATTTTAAGTTTGACCCAAAAAGAGCACATGACACCTACATTACTTTTTTGATAGCACTAACAATTACGGAGAGACCCTATAAAAGTGTCGAAAGTGGGACACCCTGTACACGGAAAGAAACACTTGTTTTTTATGATCAAGCACAAGCACTATAGGAAAAATCCTTTAGGGCACTCTGCGATCACGTTACTTTTGAATCGTTGGAGGTTATATTCGTTGGGAAAAACGACCTCGGGAAGGTCGTTCCATAAGGATGAAGTCCTCCAGATGAAAGAATTCGTATATTTCTGCTATTCGCCGCTCTGGGCGGAATTAAGAGGGCAAGGTCACCCGAGCACTTTCCATGAAAATGTCTGTAAAAGAGAGTCAAATCCCCAACCTGTCTTCGATGTTCTAGGCTGTCGAGGTTCTTCGTCAGCTCGTGGTCTCCGATCAGACGAATGGACCTCCTTTCGATGGAATCAGTAGCCGAAAAGTATGTTTGGGAGAGCTCGAGCTTCGCTCTCGGGATTTAAACAGAATAAACATGCCAACAACATTTCATAAAATGAACAAAGCTTTGATTCCGGTTAAGCCGGAAGTGACAAAATTGAGTCCGTCATTTCATAATAGTATATTAAGATACAAGTTTCATAAGACATTATCTTAGAGCACGCGTTTAATTTAGGAAAAAAGACCCGCGAAGCGGGGAGTTTTCTAAAGTACAAGTGCTCTAATTGTTTTATGAACCGTGTATTTTACAATACTTTTTCTATTTGGGTCTTCAAAGTCTGAAAAACTTTAAATAATATAGTAGATTTTTTCCATTTGAATTACTATTTTCTTTTTGGGTTGGCAATACTTTTACAATTTAATAAAATGTTGCAAGTATCAAATATACCATGATAGAAACAATTGAACACAACAAAGCTTCTTCCCATCTGTCATAATTAAAAATAAATATATTATTAAAGTTAATAAAAATGAGTCAGGAAGAAAGTTGTACTCCATCGAGAAATTGCAGAAAATAATCTAGAAAAACTTTTAAAAAGAATATGCAAAACTTTGAGTTAAGGTGCGAGCAGAACAACGCTCAAAATATTGAACAAAATAATAAGTAATATTTTTGAACAAAATATTGTGTCGACACAGAATCTGACAGGAATAGCAATTAATGCCCAGGAACTGTCTACAGTAACTATAAATATGTATATATAAAGTAATATGTATAATACTATATTGAATTAAAAATAAAAATAGTACTTTAGTGAATAAAACTTTAGAAATAGAGCTTAAACTGGAAGATATTTCTATTATTTTGAGGTTATGTTGTTTTATAGTTTTGACTAGAAATTAGTCGACGGACACCGTCAGCATGTTATATATTTTCGAGTATAGGTATTTCGGATAAATATCTAGTTAAAATGATCTATTTGCAAGGTTAAAGGTTAGTATTTTAAAGTTATCTATAAAATTTTTTTGTCGAATCCATAACGGCTAGAAAACTAATTTCAACGAAATCGAAGTAAGCCTAAAATTCGAACCCTACTTGCTGCCAACATAGAAAAAATTTCAGTTTCATAAAGTGGCAGGTTATTCAATTCTTTTGCATTTCATAATGTAGCCATTATGTAACCCAAATAGAAAAAAATGCAAAATAATATCACTTACAAAAGCACCAAATTTTTTTTCTGTAATTGTTTACAATAAAAAAGTTATAGGGGGTTGAGCGTTCCTCCTGAAACACCCGGTATAGCCATGGAGGAGGAAAAATCAACGTATAAAATGATATTTATGTTATTTTTTACCTTTCATATCAGAAACACGATATTTTATTAAATTCCAACCTGTCGTTCATAAGTAAGTTATGTGTCTATATGCAGATGTTCTGTCGTCTCCACGGGGGGCGGGAATTCTGTAAGTTTGTCACATATCACGTGATATCACCCTCGTGCCTACACCCAGGGTGCACTTATACGTTATTTATCGCCGAATAATATCAATTCGGAGGCGCTTTCGAATCGTCCTCGAAACGTCCCGGGGAAAATAAAATTCTACGTTATGTTTTTTTAATATAATTCATAAGGTCGTATTTTATTCAATTGCTTCCTGTTTTTATCCGTTGTCTTGAATTATGTAGAGGAAAAATCCGAGGATGTTTTAAGGAGGAAAGCGCCAGGTGCGACCTTGTTCCTCTTTTATAAAAACCAAATATTACAAACTACAGATGGAAAAATGTACATTTCTAGCCTACGCAACGACTGCAAATAGTCTTTCCCATTTCTTTCGGTCATTATTGCAGCATAGCCAGATTGACGTATTTATCGCGAAGCTATCTTGTAAAATCCCAATTAAAAATGTGTTAATTTGGCAAATACAACTAGTTTTAGATTAATCCGCAATTGCTCTTATTTTTTATTTTTTTTATTTGATCAAGCACAAGCTCTATAGGAAAAATCCTTTAGGGCACTCTGGGAGTGGTGCGTGTGCGAATAAAGCGATTCACGTTGGTTTTGAATCGTTGCAGGTTATATTCGTTGCGAAAAACGACCTCGGGAAAGTCGTTCCACAAGGATGAAGTCCTCCAGATGAAAGAATTCTTAAATAATGAAGTTCGAGGAGTACTAAGCTTAACAACATATGGATGGCCGGCAGCGGTTCGTCGTGTATTTCTGCTATTCATCGCTCTGGGCGGAATTAAGAGGGCAAGGTCAGCCGAGCACTTTCCATGAAAATATCTGTAATAGAGAGACAAATCCCCAACCTGCCTTCGATGTTCTAGGCTGTCGAGGTTCGTCGTCAGCTCTTAAAATAAATTTATTTCCCAATAATTTTATTATAAACTGTGAAAAGGCGATGAGACATTCTTTACAAAATAGTATATTAAGATACAAGTTTCATAAGACATTATCTTAGAGCACGCGTTGAATTTAGAAAACGACCCGTTTTCAGAAAACGACCCGTTTTCTAAAGTACAAGTGCTCTAATTGTCTTATGAACCGTGTATTTTATAATACTTTTTCTATTTGAGTCTTTAAAATCTGAAAAACTTTAAAAAATATAGTAGATTTTTTCCATTTGAATTAATATATTCTTTTTGGGTTGCCAATACTTTTACAATTTAATAAAATGTTACAAGTATCAAATATGCCATGATAGAAACAATTGAACACAGCACAGCTTCTTCCCATCCGTCATAATTAAAAATAAATATATTATTAAAGTTAATAAAAATGAGTCAGGAAGAAAGTTGTACTCCGTCAGAAATACGAGAAATTGAAGAAAAACAAAAGAATATGCAAAACTTTGAGTTACGGTGCGAGCAGAACAAAGCTCAAAATATTGAACAAAATAATAAGTAATACTATTGAACAAATTATTGTGTCGACACAGAATCTGACAGGAACAACAATTAATGCCCAGGAAATGTCTACAGTAACTATAAATATGTACAGATAAAGTAATATGCATAATACTATATTGAATTAAAACTAGTACTTTATTGAATAAAACTTTAGAAATAAAGCATAAACTGGAAGTTATTTTTATTATTTTTAGGTTATGTTGTTTTATTGTTGTGACTAGAAATTAGTTGACGGACACCGTCAGCATGTTATATATTTCCGAGTATAGGTATTTCAGATGAATATCTAGTAAAAATGATCTATTTGCAAGGTTAAAGGTTAGTATTTTAAAGTTCTCTATAAAAATTTTTTGTCGAATCCATAATGCCTAACTAATTTCAACGAAATCGAAGTAAGCTTAAAATTCGAACCCTACTTGCTGCCAACATAAAAAAAATAAAATTTCAGTTTCATAAAGTGGCAGGTTATTCAAATTTTTTTGCGTTTCATAATGTAGCCATTATGAAACCCAAATAGAAAACTATTATTATACGTAAAAGTATCCAATGAATCTTGAACTACTCCAACTGCACTCTGGCAACATCTATTTCCATTTTACTACTGCGGTACGATCCAGGAGCCAAAATATTAATCTTACGTTGGCGTTGTGATTTAACGGATTGTTTATATAATTTGGTTGATATGTGTTTTCTTTTGGTATTTTTGGTGAAAAATCGTCTTTATTATAACCAATCATGGTGCATTTATGTGTAGTTTGTAAAAGAGTGGATCACTTAAATAAGGATTTATCTTTTCATCGGTAAGTATGGTTATGTTTTAATATTTATCCATCTGATATAAACTAGACTTCAACATTGTTGCCACTCAGCCTACAACTATGTAGTTCTCTCTTCCACCCTTTACTGATTTTCAATAACCTTTCACACAATCACAGCTTCACTTTCCAAGAGTTTATGACTGGATTATGGGATTTGTAGTTTACAATACATTTGATAAAAACAAAGGAAAAATGTAAGGTCGACTTGCACTTGACCGGCGTGGTTTATTTTATAGGATGGGTTCCCCGTACGTTTCATGTCCATGTCACAAACCATCAGATGCGAAAACAAATAAACAAAACTGATTGTGTTCCGTCCGAACTATCACCGGCGTCCCGCGAGACTTCCGGTCATTTTTCCGCATTCCTCCGGGAACGCCCGGTATTGCCACCGTTCCTAGTTTTCTTCTTGGCTGGCTTCGGAATGACTCCCGGCGATCCCGACCAGACTTATTGGGTCCATATGTTTAGTTAATTCGGGGCTGTATGTCACATAAATGGAATTTTTATTCTGTTACACGGGAAGAAACGATCGCTTATAAAACAAAGTTGAAAAATATATCAACGCGGTACTTTATTAAGAAATTACTTAAATGATAGCATATCTAGAGTACTTTCGGAGATATTATGTCTATGTCTATTATGCCTATGTCACCCATATTTGGAACAAAGCAATCGAACATCATGGGGAGTCTCGGGTTGTTGCGCTGGATATTTCTAAAGCTTTTGATCGTGTTTTGGCATGAGGGGCTTCTAAGTAAACTGCGATCCTATGGTATGCCCAGTCGATTCTGTGCATGGTTGTCTAGCTTTCTTAAGGGCCGCTCTCTGCAAGTGGCGATTGACGGATTTCTCTCAGACGCCTTCACTATCAATGCCGGTGTTCCTCAAGGGTCCATATTGTCTCCCACTCTCTTATTATACCCTACATTAACGACCTTCTAGTGAAAACGGAAAATCCGATATTTAGTTTAGCTGACGATAGCACACTTATCTCATCTTTCTCTTTGAATGCACAAACATCGGCTGCCGACGCACATCTTCGCAGACAGCATGAAGTATCACGCCTCAACAAAGACCTAGAAGAAATGTTGGCTTGGGGTGACAGTAACCAAGTCGAATTTAACGCTAAAAAACCCAGGCAGCAGTTTTCTCTAAAAAGGTTAACATTACAGAACCGGATATAGTCATGGACGGACACGCAATCCCACTGGCTGCATCTATTAATTTGCTGGGCGTCAATCTGGGAGGAAATATGTCTTGGCATAACCACGTTGTGGCAATCGCCAAGATAGCCTCTCAGAAGCTTGGTGTACTCTTCCGAACCAGAAAGTTGTACACACCTCAACAACTTTTGACACTATACAAAGCCCAGATTCGACCATCACTAGAGTACTGCTCTCATATCTGGAGCTCTGCACCCAAACATACTCTTCGGCTGCTGGATTCCATCGAAAGGAGGGCCATTCGTCTGATTGGAGACCACGAGCTGACGAAGAACCTCGACAGCCTAGAACATCGAAGACAGGTTGCGGGATTTGACTCTCTTTTACAGATATTTTCATGAAAAGTGCTCGGCTGACCTTGCCCTCTTAATTCCGCCCAGAGCGGCGCATAGCAGAAATACACGACGAACCACTGCCGCCCATCCATATGTGGTTAAGCTTAGTACTCCTCGAACTTCATTATTTAAGAATTCTTTCATCTGGAGGACTTCATCCTTGTGGAACGATCTTCCCGAGGTCGTTTTTCCCAAAGAATATAACCTCCAACGATTCAAAACCAACGTGAATCGCTTTTTGCGCACACGCACCACTCCCAGAGTGCCCTAAAGGATTTTTCCTATACTGCTTGTGTTTGATCATAAAAAAAAAAAAATAAATAAAAAAAAAATATGGATTTAAAAAATATATTTTCAACACCCTGTAGCGAAAAGTGTAAGCCGTCGCGGACATTTATTTATAAATCTATAGGTTAAATTCTGGATGATCTAGGCCAACTTGGTCTAGATTCTAGATTATTACAGCGAAATTTAATATTGCAAATTTCGTATTCTCGCTAATAAACTTCCCATTTTCATCACCTGTCAACTATGCCCTCGGAAATAAAGAAAAAAATGAGTGCATTCGCCGAATCGTGCACTCTATCGTCACCTGGGTTCTATGGCCTGGCTTTGCAAGCAAATTGACTTAATCTTTGGAAAATTTGCTGCAAATTCTCCTTTAAATAAGGGAAAATTTAGCAGGATTTTCTTACGGCACATTTTCCTGCAAATATATTAGTCTGCACCTGACGAGCGGGCATGACGGCTTTCACCTGCAATCAAAAGGGGAAAAATTCCACGATTTTATGTCTCAAAAGGTTCGGATTGCATAGAAATGCGAGAATTTTCTAATAAAATTATTAATTTTTACCTCGTAACAAGTTATTTCATTTTAGGAATTTTAAATTCGGCAAAACTTTAATTGTTAGCGTCGGGATAGTTATTTTTTATTGATAACACAAGTCGACAAATTTAAATTTTTGTAAAATAACATT
Organism: Barypeithes pellucidus; assembly: GCA_963991005.1. Lineage (NCBI taxonomy): Eukaryota > Metazoa > Arthropoda > Insecta > Coleoptera > Curculionidae > Barypeithes > Barypeithes pellucidus. The sequence goes on along the minus strand of OZ022563.1, from coordinate 53,250,501 downwards.
GACAAACGCATCGCGATTGTTTCTAGACGGCGAGCGATGGTGCCAAACGCAGAACTTAGTAAAATTGTATAGATCGTGTCTGTTGAGATTATCACAGTTTTAACGGATACAGAACGAATGGCAAGTTCGTTTGCTGATTTAAAGTGATTTAGTGTAATTATTCATTTTAATTTTCAGTAACTTCTAATCGGAAATTTGAGTTTGGCAACCCCGTATGCTACCATACGTTTTGTGGGAATGAATGACCTGTCAAGGGAGTACGGCGCATGTAATTTGGTTTTAGGAGTCGTTAGTCCATTTTTTAGACGGTTGATTAAAAACACATAATATGTACCGGGTGTCCCACTAAGAATGGCTCTCGGCCGTATCTCTGAAAGTGTTAGTCGTATGGCTTGCGGAAAAATTTTTTAATATGAAAAGTGATCATAAGAAATTGCTGGAAATTATTTTCAAGTTTCTCAGTCGAGCACTAGAGGGCGCAACCGTAACGGTAAATCCGTAAAGCTTAGTTTTTTCAAAAGTTGCCGCGTTAAGGTATATTGAAAATAGCATTTTCGTATACTTTAAGGTTTTATGAAGAAAATTTACTTATAACATATTTTTGTCACTTTTAAAATAAAGTGGTGGGGGAAGGTTGAACATTATTTTAAATAAATGCCTACAACTCCGGGTTGGCTCAACAGAATTTAGTGAACTTTATTTTGTTAAAAAGAGGTTCCCTTACTCTATACTTTACTGTATAAACTATGACAATATGACTTTTAAAGTAGGCGCTAGAGGGAGCTATTTTACAACTTAACAAACATTGCGCATTTTTTCCAAAATTTTAAATACAACAGGATATTTAATTTTACTTCATCACAAAGATTAATAAAAGCCTAAAAACTGGCGAAAACCACAACTTGATATCTTTTTCAAACCGGGGATATTAACAAGAACAAAAATAAACACGGAAAAATATGATTATATTTAAGTTTCAACGGTACAGGTTTTTTCAAAAGTCAAATAAAAACTTTGATTTGAAAGCACCTAATTTTAAATTAGATTTTGTTTTTCCAAGGCCTATTTGACTTTTGAAAAAACCTGTACCGTTGAAACTTAAATATAATCATATTTTTCCGTGTTTATTTTTGTTCTTGTTAATATCCCCGGTTTGAAAAAGATATCAAGTTGTGGTTTTCGCCAGTTTTTAGGCTTTTATTAATCTTTGTGATGAAGTAAAATTAAATATCCTGTTGTATTTAAAATTTTGGAAAAAATGCGCAATGTTTGTTAAGTTGTAAAATAGCTCCCTCTAGCGCCTACTTTAAAAGTCATATTGTCATAGTTTATACAGTAAAGTATAGAGTAAGGAAACCACTTTTTAACAAAACAAAGTTCACTAAATTCTGTTGAGCGAACCCGGAGTTGTAGGCATTTATTTAAAATAATGTTCAACCTTCTCCCACCACTTTATTTTAAAAGTGACAAAAATATGTTATAAGTAAATTTTCTTCATAAAACCTTAAAGTATACGAAAATGCTATTTCAATATACCTTAACGCGGCAACTTTTGAAAAAACTAAGCTTTACGGATTTACCGTTACGGTTGCGCCCTCTAGCGCTCGACTGAGAAACTTGAAAATAATTTCCAGCAATTTCTTATGATCACTTTTCATATTAAAAAATTTTTCCGCAAGCCATACGACTAACACTTTCAGAGATACGGCCGAGAGCCATTCTTAGTGGGACACCCGGTACGCTTGCTCTAGGACATCCGAGGTGTCACCATTTAAATATAATAAGCAATTTCTATTACACCCTGTATGTTAATATTTTTCTTCGAAAAATTTAAGGTAATTTTAAATTTGTTATTTTTTCTGGCAGCTTTTATATCTCTCATTTTTGCCATAAAAAACAAGTAATAATTTATGTACCATCTAATCAAAAAACACGAAAAATATGCCTTTAGAACCCCTCAAAGATTCGCAATAATTCATTAAGGATTCTTTCGATGAAGACAAACGAGCGTTCCTTTTAAATATTTTATTTTAGGGCGGCTATTCCTTAATCAGTGCAGCTAAAGAATATAAAATACGATAGTACTTGGTTGGTTAAAGGCGGGGGTCGGGTGTGAGGTCCGAACTTCAATCACTGCAGCCTTTGTGGCTTATTGTGTACCCCGATCTTGTGTAAACCAAATTTCAAAAATTATTTACCAAAATATCAACTTAATTATCGTACGTCATGCTTGAGCAGTGTTCCCATGGAAACCCATTTCCACACGGAACGAAAAACTTTACTATAAAATAGTCAAACTAACTATAATTTATGCCTCTATCCCGGGTCCGCAAACGAAGCGGGGACGGAAGATTAAATCGTTATCGAAGCACTTATCAACAATACTAAAACAGCTTGAGATATTGGATTAAAAGCGGCATGTTTTAAAAATATTTTACATTATACAGGGTGGCCCAAAAAAGTGTGACAGCATAAAGTTATATTTTTTTAAATGGGACACCCAGTATTTTATTGCATATTTAGGTTCATATAACTATCGCTTATAAGTGCCTCAAATTTTATTTAATTTGGTTTTGTAGTTTCGGAGAAATAAATTAAAAACTTAAAAAAAAATCAAAAAAAAAACAATCCTATTTTTTTAAACCTCGGCATTGGGTGAAGAGGTCTAGAGATACTATGAATCTAATTGCGTTTATCTATTTTATACAGGGTGTTCATAATAAGCTTTCAAAAACGCCACATTTTAAAATAATTATTCTTAAGTTCTTCAAATGGAACACCCTGTATATTAGTCGGCTATTTGACGTAGAATACAAGTAATAAAAGTTATATCCAGCCGTTTTCGAAATAATTGTAACTATCATAAATTATGGTGTTTAAATAGAGTTTTTATTGGGAAATTTTGTTATAGGCGACTAGACTAATAATTGTAAACTAGAGTAAATGCTCAAAATAGCTTCTAAACAAAAAAAAATCATGGCAACTCGATTAAGAATAAAAAATAAAATTAAATAAAAGTAGCAAAAATGTAGGCTTTTAAAATTTATATCGAAATAACTAAAATACGGTAAACTCTAAGAGAAAAAGGAAGCTATTTTGAATATTTACTTTAGTTTACAATTATTAGTCTAGTCGCCTATAACAAAATTTCCCAATAAAAACTCTAATTAAACAACATAAGTTATGATATTTACAATTATTTCGAAAACGGCTGAATATAACTTATAAGCTGCCTGTATTACAAAAAAAAATTGTCTATGAATTCTACGTCAAATAGCCAAATAATATACAGGGTGTTCTATTTGAAAAACTTGATAAAAATCATTTTAAAATGAGGCGTTTTTGAAAGCTTATTATGAACACCCTGTATAAAATAGATAAACGCAATTAGATTCGTAGTATCTCTAGACCTGTTGTCATCAATTTCACCCAATGCCGAGGTTAAAAAAATAGTTCTGGATTGTTTATTTGATTTTTTTATTCAGGACTGCAATTTTTTTTTTTTAGTTTTTTAATTTATTTCTCCGAAACTACAAAACCAAATTAAATAAAATTTGAGGCACTTATAAACGATACCAATGCGAACCTGAATATGCAATAAAATACTGGGTGTCTCATTTAAAAAAATATCACTTTATGCTGTCGCACTTTTTTGGGCCACCCTGTATAATGTAAAAGATTTTTAAAACATGTCGCGTTTATTCCAATATTTCAAGCAGTTTTAGTATTGCTGATGAGTTCTTCGATAACGATTTAATCTTCCGTCCCCGCTTCGTTTGCGGACGCGGTATGTTACTGAAATAAGTTTTATTAAGAACTGCCAATTATGGCAAAATTGAAGTAAAACTTACCCAAAATCTTTACTAAACTATTTATATTTTTGTAAAATTTACTAAAAATCTTCTATAAAAATTTTGACACATGGTAATCCGAAGCGGTCACCCATCCAAGTACGGTATCCATGCCCAACGTCGCTTGACTTCTCGATCGATGGTATTTGTTCCCTGCTAAGTTCGCTACTATTATTTGTTGTGAAGAACGACATTCTGGGAATACGCTGCATCCGATTTATGCCTTTTATTCTTGTAAAAATATTTAAACATTTAAATTAAACATTTTTCTAGGGGCAAATAAATGCACTCTTTGTTAGGGACAAACTTATGCCCCAAAATTCAAGAATATGTCTCCAAAGCTTATCGTTAAGTTGACGGAAAAAACGCGAATTCGAACTGGCGTGGCGTGGTCGTTGCAGCTTGTCGGAAAAAGCTAATTTTTCTGTTTACTTTTTAATTGAATATCTAATAAGAGGGTATTAGGGAAAAGGCATAATTAGAAAAGAAATACGACAATTACTAAAATTATACAAATGACGTTTTTTAAAATACCTACGTCTCTTTAAACCGGATTAAAATGCCAAGAATAAATTTGAACGTAATTTGTTAAAATCGCATGAATCTAATAATTTTTTTCGAAAAAATGTTATTAGAAAGTTATGTTCATCCTCCATTGTCTAATAGAAATGTATATTTCAATTTGCCGTTTGCTTTCAAACTGATCGAGGAAAGGAATTTGATAATAAACACATTTAACTGCTTATACAGGGTTCCCCATAATTGACTACCCATTTTAATAGTTGAATTAAAATCCTTTTAGTTAACAAAACAAACTTTTTATCTTACTAAATTACAGCTAACTCTTTGGTATTTATGATAACTTATAAATATTGGGCTAATTTAATTCTAACTTTTAAAAATCACGTCTTCTAAATGACCTCCACCAACTTCAACACATTTTTCAATATTGGATAAAAAGTGGTTCATTACACGGCGTAGCAAACCTTCGTCTATTCCTTCAAGTTCTTCACGAATTTTGACTTTCACTTCCTCGATAGTACCTGGATGACTCGCAAACAGTTTGGCTTTTAAATATCCCCACAGGAAAAAATCGGGTGCCGTTAAGTCGGGGGACCTCGAAGGCCAACGCAAATCTCCGAATCGAGCAATGAGTCGGCCATTAAACATTTCTCGCAGGACCCTCATTGAGTTTCTGGCGGTATGAGCTGTTGCCCCATCTTGTTGGAATAGTAAGGCCTTGTTTAGTAATCCTCGTCTATTTAATTCTGGAATGAGAAATGTCTCTAGCATATTAACGTAGCGCTCGGATGTTACTGTTACAGCGCGGTTATTTTCATCCTCAAAAAAATAAGGGCCAATAATACCAAAAGATCCTACTCCACACCACACAACAACTTTTGGATTATGGAGGTTCTGTGTAAAGATTTCACGAGGATTTTCATTTGACCAGTATCTAAAATTCTGTTTATTGACCATGCCGTTCAAATAAAAATTTGCTTCGTCGGTCATTAGGAGACTGTGAATCGCTCCTTGATGTAAATCCAAAAATTCTTGACAAATTGCTAACCTTGCTTCTTTATCTTGATTGCTAAGGTGCTGTGCCATTTGGTATTTATAGGGATGAAATTTTAAATCCCTTTGAAGAATTCGATCTAAGCTTCCCTTAGATACTCCTAGGATAAGGGTTTGTCGATTAGCAGACCTTTTAGGACTTCTCGTAAACGCTATTCTAACTCGTTCAATATTTTCTGGTGTACGAACCGTTCTTCGACGTCCAGGCTTCTTCAAATTTTGTACAGAACCCTTTTCACGCCAATGACAAACCCATAACTTAACAGTTTTACGATTTGGCGCGTGGCCCCTATTGTTGTTATTAAACTGACGCCGGAATGCACGCCTAACTTCTTCTATCGAATTGCTTCTTATGTAAGTTTCTACACAAAACACACGTTGTTGGACTGAGTAATCCATGAAAGTTAAAACGGATGTTGAAATAATGTCTCAAAGCAAAAAACTTAAATAATTATTGATGAAAACGAACAAACTTCTCGCGGAAAAATGACGTTCCACGAAATTATTAATTTAAAATTTATTTGTGACAGGCGCCTACTTGATTAATAATTTACTTAAATCCCAAGGACTACAGAAGATAATCCCACAGAGAACAACCTATTTAGTTATCTCGTAGGGAATTTATTAATAATATAAAATGGGTAGTCTTTATGGGGAACCCTGTATTAGGATATACAGAGTGTTCGCTAAATAATTGTACATGGATAAACCACAGACTTCTTACGTAAAAATGTTAGGTTTTAATTATACTTAAAGATTGTTTCACGAAAAATGGATATAACTTAATGACTGCAGTAAAAGTACCTGTGGCCATCCCATTATTTATAACCGTTTGTTATTATTATGTGGAAAGGACCGGATTGTAATAATTATAATTAAATATAGGCACATCAGGTAGGTTAGTTAATTTATATTTAAATATCTTTTTGTTGTTGTTTTGTCTTGAGTAGAGAGCATAAGCTATTATCGATATGGACTACTATCGATATTGCATATTTAAATGTATTTTTCGAATTATTATAATATTTAATTTAGGTTCTGGAAATAATCTTATCGAGTATAACTCGAGCGTCGTTCTAATTATCGCTTAAATTTTTCATGCTAACATTAAGTCCCAGTCGATTATGTTCATTGTTGTCTAGCTTTCTTAAGGACCGTGGCAATTGACGGGTTTCTCTCGGACACCTTCACCATAAACAGCGGTGTTCCTCAAGGGTCCATATTGTCTCCCACTCTCTTCTTACTCTACATTAACGACCTTCTAGTGAAAACCAAAAATCCGATATTTATTACAAAGATCGGCTGCCGACGCACATCTTCGCAGACAGCATGAAGTATCACGCCTCAACAAAAACCTGGAAGAAATTTTGACTTGGGGTGACAGTAACCAATTAACGCTAAAAAAAACCCAGGCAGCAGTTTTCTCTAAAAAGGTTAACATTACAGAACCCGAAATAGTCATGGCCGGCCACGCAATCCCACTGGCTTCATCTATTAATTTGCTGGGCGTCAATCTGGGAGGAAATATGTCTTGGCATAACCACGTTGTGGCAATCGCCAAGATAGCTTCTCAGAAGGCTTGGGGTACTCTTCCGAACCAGAAAGTTGTACACACCTCAACAACTTTTGACACTATACAAATCCCAGATTCGACCATCACTAGAGTACTGCTCTCATGTCTGGAGCTCTGCACCCAAACATACTCTTGGGCTACTAGATTCCATCGAAAGGAGGGTCATTCGTCTGATTGGAGACCACGAGCTGACGAAGAGCCGCGACTCTCTTTAACAGATATTTTCATGGAAAGCAAAATAGCAGAAATACGCGACAAACCACTGCCGCCCATCCATATGTGGTTAAGCTTAGTACTCCTCGAACTTCATTATTTAAGAATTATTTCATCTGGAGGACTTCATCCTTATGGAACGACCTTCCCGAGGTCGTTTTTCCCAATATAACCTCCGACGATTCAAGAACAACGTTAATCGCTTTTTGCGCACACGCACCACTCTCAGAGTGCCCTAAAGGATTTTTCCTATGTGCTTGTGTTTGATCATAAAAAAAAATTAAAAATTTTGTTTTTAGGAAATTTTACTCAATGATCGTTTGGGCATGTTTATTCATAGATTCATGGCAAATTGAACATAACCAATTTTATCGATGAAAAAGCGAGCTCTAGTTATATTACCTTCGATAAATTCCGTTAAAGCAATAAAAAAATGTCTGTCTAGTTAAAATTAAAGTGAATTAAGGGACTACTTTCCAGTTAATTCAAAACCTCATATAGATATACACACACACCATTATTCTCTCGACTTCGGGGTTATCCGAAACAATAAAAAAACGGCTCCGAACCGCCCTCGCACCGGCCCGAAACAATAACGAAAATACCCGAAAACCGGAAATGAAGATATAAAAATCTTTAATGAATTCCGATTCTCAATTGTCCGCATGCAAATCGCCATTGTTACGATTCTTTCAATTGTTTTTCGCCTTCGCAGCGCCGCCGTCTTTTGTCCCGCTGGCGTTAATCTTTTGTTTTTGCCGCCCCCCGATCGAAAATCGGAAACGCAAGCCGCCAAGAATTTATAGAGTTAATTAACATCCAAGTGGCCTCTGAGACAAAAGCGCGCTTTTTGTTTTTTCAAAATGGATCTTTTGTTCTTCGGAAAGGGATAAGTCGTGTATTCTGGATAGCGTGGGCCGTGAATTGCATCGTAAATTTTTTTTTCTGGATAAAACTTATTCTGGATATTAATTTTTACCGGTGACTATCTGACGATTAAGAATTATTATTCAACAATACAACCAGTGGCCGCACGTGCACCCCCAAAACAAAACGAATAAAAAATATTAATTTATATTCATTGTATATTATTTATCGTATAAAGTCGGACCCTCCCTAATATTTTATCATCCCGTCAAACCAAACTGTATAGATCCGGCAACCGTGCCTCGGTCGAGAGGTAAATGACGATTATGACGAGACTTGCTCGCACGTGCGATTAAGTAGTGCAGTTTCTCTGTAGTAACAGGTGGCGGGTGGCAGCGGGGGATAGCGGAGCTAGCGGAAAAGGCGCACAGTTTTTGTGTGCACCGTGCTGTTGTCTGTTCGTGCATCTAGTTAGAAATTCGAGCGCGTATGTTTTAATATTTTAATATTATATATTTATTAAGTTAAAATGAATAGTTGACGGTGGACTATTTAAAAAATAACTTTAGCTCTTTGAGTTTGGAGCAAAAAATTGAAGTGAAGAAGGCGGGAACACCTAAACCCGAAATTAATTTAACGCAGACCACAAAGGATAAATCTAGGGACTTTATTAGAAAGTTTAAAAATTAAATATATGAAAAAAAATTTATAGAGGGTATTCCAAACTTAATAAGGCTGTTATTGATCAATTTTCTACAATTAAGAACCGAGGAATGGACTTTACGTTTAAGCACTATTATTTAGGGTCGATAAATGTTGTGTATTACGATAAATGATACTCGATATGATTTTAAACCATTTTATTTAAGGATTTAAACTACAAAACACTAAAAATATGAAGAATGACAACTTGTCAGTGGCTCGTTTCGTTCTCGTCATAAAACAGTTAACTATTGTTCTCGTCTTGGTTGCGCCTAATGACGTAGCCGTAGATGGCGTAGTGGTATTAGACATCATTCGGTTTTCTTGATAACTCGTAGATGGCGGTAGTAGTAGTATTGGACATCATTCGGTTTTCTTGATAGCTCGTAGATGGCTTTAGTAGTATTAGTAGTGGACTGTATAAATATTGTTACGAGGGTTGCATGCGACGACGTTAAGATCCGACAGCTATACACACTAAGAAAACCTTTCTTATTTTCCAAAAGTTGTATTTCCTTGTGTAAAATTAAAAAAATAAATAAAAATATGTTTTACATAACGCATTTTCTTAGTACCTTTTTTCTTTCTACATTTAAAACGCCTAGAAAAATTTCACCATACTTGTGAACCCCCTCTATCATAGGTCACGAGCCGCCACTGGTCGAGTCCAAATATAAAAACGAAACAATCACCATGATCATACTTGGAGTTCCTTGCTTATTTTAATGCATGTGCAAGCCGATATCCTTTCCCTCTAGTAAATAATAAGTTTCATGACCGATCGTGAATAATAGACCATTATGAGTGTGATTACAAAACTATAAAACCGGTGAAAACGATTTTTTTCCTCTAAAAGCAACAACGTTTCGTATAAAACAACTCCCCGAGCATAAGTATTTGATTTACCGATCCGAAGGGAGAGAATTTCCCCGCCGTGGAAAATTTACATGTGAATGTGTCGCTTTTCTTTGGAAAATGAACGGGAAAATTCGCGAATAGTTGTTATGAAACTGTATAAGTTTGGTTACAAGCGATTTGTAGGGAAATAAGGAAAATTTGATAAGAAAATTGCATACGTCTGCAGCTTATAGGCGCTATAAAGATGTTTTATTTCCAAATTGAATTTCACACCCTGTTTCCTGGGGAAAATATTTACAGTTACCGTGTTCTTAATTTTACGATTCGATAGTTATTTTCGTTGCAATGGAGAAAAGTGCGTCATTTTCTCCCGCGAATCTAAGGGAAATAATGCCATTTTATTCCAGAGGATTTTTTTTGACTTTAAAATACAAACCTTTAAACCTTGCAAATAGATAATTTTTACTAGATATTTATCCGAAATACCTATATTCGGAAATATACAGGGAGTTCCTTAATGACTTACTAATATTTCAGGGTGTAATTCCTTAGGTCATTTTATGAAAAAAAAGTTCATATGGCAACGACTTAAATTTTTTGCTGCAGGGTGTTGAATTTTTATTTTTTTAAATGGTTATTTTTTTAATATCTCCGAAAGTACTTTAGATATTATTTTCAATTTTGGTATGTGTTAATAGGATATAGAACCACAAATTTTAGTTAGAAAAATTATTCAATTGTTCCTGTACACATGTCCTCTGATATTTTTTGCAAAAAAAGATGGTAAGCCACGGACATTTTTCCATGTGGAAACGGTCTCTTGAGTTTTTCTCGTCAGACTTGATTGATTCTTGATTAAAACAATTAAATTCATATTGAAACTCATAATTATTAACATTGATAAAATAATTAATGATAAATTTTGTTTTATAAAAATTATTGGAAATGGCCAGACGGGCGGAAGCATGTCTTTTAAGTGAAGGTGGCCATTTCCAACAATTTTTATAATACATTACATACATCATTAATTATTTTATTAATGTTAATACTAATGAGTTTCAATATGAATTTAATTGATTTAATTCAGAACGGTGCGCCTGACGAGTAAAATTCAAGAGATCGTTTCCATGTAGAATTGACCAGGCTAATCAGAAAAAATATCCACATGGAAAAATGTCAGTGGCGTACCATCTTCTTTGTCAAAAATATCAGAGGACATGTTTACAGGGACGCTACTGGTAGAACAATTGAATAATTCTTCTAAATAAAATTTGTGGTTCTATATCCTATTAACACATACCAAGATTTAAAATAATATCTAAAGTACTTAGAGATATTAAAAAATAACCATTTAAATAAAAAAAATTCAACACCAAAATATTTTAGCCGTTGCGGACATATGTTCATATGAACTTTTCTTTATAAAATGACCTAAGGAATCACACCCTGAAATATTAGCACGTCATTAATTAACACCCTGTATAACATACTGATGGTGTCCGACAACTAATTTCTAGTCACAACTATAAAACAACATAACCTAAAAATAATAAAAAATATCTTCCAGTTTATGCTCTATATCTAAGGTTTTATTCAATAAAGTACTATTTTTTTATTCAATATAGTATTATACATATTTATAGTTAGGTACTGTAGATAATTCCTGGGCATTAATTGTTATTCCTGTCAAATTCTGTGTCGACACAATATTTTGTTCAATAGTACTATTTATTATTTTGTTCAATATTTTAGACTTTGTTCTGCTCGCACCATAACTCAATGTTTTGCATATTCTTTTTAAAAGTTTTCTAGATTATTTTCCGCAATTCCTCGTATTTCTGACGGAGTACAACTTTCTTCCTGACTCATTTTTATTAACTTTAATAATATATTTATTTTTAATTATGACATATGGGAAGAAGCTTTGTTGTGTTCAATTGTTTCTATCATGGCATATTTGATACTTGCAACATTTTATTAAATTGTAAAAGTATTGCCAACACAAAAAGAAAATATTAATTCAAATGGACAAAATCTACTATATTTTTTAAAGTTTTTCAGACTTTAAAGACCCAAATAGAAAAAGTATTATAAAATACACGGTTCATAAGACAATTACATTAAACGCGTGCTCTAAGATAATGGCTCATGAAACTTGTATTTTAATATACTATTTTAGACATTTGAAAGTGTGAAAATATTCCTGACTTGGGGTAACATATTTTTTTAAAAGTGGAAATACAATAAATTACGTACTTTTCTACCAAATATGCAACCGTTTAAATAAAAAATAAATTACATGAATTAGTAAACATGAGTAAACTAATAATAACATCGAATTATTTAACAAACCGATAAATAAACAATTCTCTGATACCTACGCCTCCGTCTCTGACACATTGACTTTTAAAAAATCAATGATATTGACTGATTTAGGCTATATAGGCAATGCCGAATTTGTGTTTCGCCCACGGCATACATTTCTCTTTGTTTCTTCGGTCTCTCTTGCTCAGTAATTCGAAATGTTACAGCAACGTCCAGTCAATCACAATAGTTGAAGATTATTATTTATTATTTTATGTCAACCGCGCTAATCTTGAGCGGTCCTTCGACGAATCGACGATCCACTGCCTCCAATCCGTATGTGGTTCAGCTCCGTACTCGTCGAACTTCATTGTTTAAGAATTCTTTCATTTGGAGGACCATCCTGATGGAACGACATTCATAAAATCTATCGGGCTCCTTGTTAAGTCTTGCAGATTTTTTCGTTGAATAGGCATAAGCGGAAATTTATATAAAATAAAGGAGATAATAAATAAATGTAAATCCTATACGAAATCCATCACTAGTCGGAAAATCGCCGTGGAAATCGTTAACCGCCAAAAATGCCGGAAAATTTCTGCGGCAACCGAAGCATGTGATTTCCAATCTGTTTAAAAACTTTATAATTGAATAATTTTTCAATAAAAACGAGCGGAGCGTTGCGCGGGCTTTCCGGCGCTCCTTTTTCCGAAGATTATCATCTGACGTCTGATGGAAAAACCGATGAAAATTGCCTTTCGGAAAATTCTATTATCTTTGATAGGAGGATGCGGCTTTTAATTTGACGTGCGTTTTTAGTTGTAAGTAATTGGTTTCAGATTTTCATGTCTTATTATAATACAGGGTGTTATGAAAATAACTCCATTGAAAGCAACCCCCTGACACTTGTCCATGTCAAGTAAACACGTGGTTCACAGTGGCGTGCGGCGCACATGATCTGATTTTAGCCAGACATGTCATTGTGAGAGATGCGTGCTTAGCTGCCAGTGGCAATGGTAGGAACGACGGTTTTGCCTTGTCTCAGCATCATCAGCAATCGCCATTCCACTGGCTTGTAGTTTATATTTAAAGCCGCCAATAAATCGCCAATGTTATTGCAGAAAACCAAGTTATTTTCCATGTCAAGAATGGTGCTAGGCCTTTATGGCGTTTACGCAAAACACTTACAGAGACATCGTCTTCTAATAGGTTCCACTGCTGCAATCTTAATCCTAGTAGACAATATCCCTATTTAGGTAAATTTAATTAAAACTCATTACGTCTCTCTCTTATATTTGTGAATAGATTTTTATTATACAGAGACTGTTCAGTACAAGGCACACATGAAAGTGAATTTGCATGGGTTTAAATGGCTATCGCTCTTATTTTCAGCAATAGGGAGTTAGGACTTCGCATATGGGGGATCATCCCTGGGGAGCCACCACGCGGTGTTGTCGTGGGTGGTAAATTTCCTTAACTTGGTGAAAAGGTAGATTTTGGCAATATAAGATCCATATATTGTTATTACAATACAAATATACCACGTGCGTTCTTGCGGTTACAGTGTTAATATACAGGGTGATTCACGACGAGCGTGCATTAGAACTTTATGGAGAACTACTGAATATAGGTTCCTGAAACTTTGGGGATTTGGGTTTATCGATATGCTCTCTTTAACTAAAATATTGACATGTTACTGTCATTTCCGGTTATACCGGAAGTAGCTGCCAACTTTCGTTTTTTAAATACAACATGGTAATTTTTATTACATTTTTCGATTAAGCATTAAATACTAAGCACATTTTATAGAAAATGTTTTTGTCAGACTCTATTAGTTTTTGAGATATCTGGACTTTTTGTAATTATTTGGCAAATGCATGACGATGAAATAATCCATATAATTTTTTTACCTTAGCGCTTGGACTAAAAATTTTTTCTCACCGAATAGTTAGAAGATCATCAAGTCTCAAAAACATTTCAATTCGGCATAAAATGTACAGGGTGGTCACAATTCAAGCCTCATTGTGAAAGAATTCAACCATTAAAAACTTTCTTATTTTAAATGCAACACCCTGTATATTTTTATTTAATTTGATGGCAAATTAGTTGTTCTTTATAAATAGTATTTACTGTCCTATACCTATATCAAAGCGTTTTCTCAAAAAATCCAATTTTATTCCGAAAATACTATTTGTTCAAGTGTGCTATGAAAACAATTGTACTTAGGGGCTGTATACTGAGGAAAAGTGATTGATTGCTTGAAAATACAATATTCTAAAGTGTCTCTTAATAATTTATAAATAAAATGCAGTTGATTGTTTTAAATTTAATGGTTTAAATATATTTTATTTTTTTTAAATACCAAGGAAGCAAGTTTATAAACTTTAAATTCTTTAATTAAAAATGTGTTTGAAAATTATACCTAATATCTTTTGATCATATTTTTAAAATATGTTCGAAATGATTGCCATTTACTTTCAAGCATTTATGTATTCTTTTCATCATGTTATTTCTTGTAGCATTCCTAATTTCTTGTGAGAGATTGAAATGCTGCCTTCACCCTTTCAATTAGATTTTCCTTCGTGGTGATGGGACGCGCGTAAACTTTATCTTTAATGGCTCCCCAGATGAAAAAGTCCAGTGGAGTGAAGTCTGGCGAACGAGCTGGCCAGTGGAAGGGACCTTGGTTTGCGATCCACTGGTCATGAAAAAGCCTGTTTAGGGCAGTTTTAACAACTTGGACGTTGTATGCTGGAGCCCCATCGTTTTGATACCAATCACTTTTCCTCCGTATAGACATCAGTATACAGCCCATAAGTACAATTGTTTTCATAGCACACTTGAACAAATAGTATTTTCGGAATAAAATTGGATTTTTTGAGAAAACGCTTTGATATAGGTATAGGACAGTAAATACTATTTATAAAGAACAACTAATTTGCCATCAAATTAAATAAAAATATACAGGGTGTTCCATTTAAAATAAGAAAGTTTTTAATGGTTGAATTCTTTCACAATGAGGCTTGAATTGTGACCACCCTGTACATTTTATGCCGAATTTGAAATGTTTTTGAGACTTGATGATCTTCTAACTATTCGGTGAGAAAAAAATTTTAGTCCAAGCGCTAAGGTAAAAAAATTATATGGATTATTTCATCGTCATGCATTTGCCAAATAATTACAAAAAGTCCAGATATCTCAAAAACTAATAGAGTCTGACAAAAACATTTTCTATAAAATATGCTTAGTATTTAATGCTTAATCGAAAAATGTAATAAAAATTACCATGTTGTATTTAAAAAACGAATGTTGGCAGCTACTTCCGGTATAACCGGAAATGACAGGAACATGTCAATATTTTAGTTAAAGAGAGCATATCGATAAACCCAAATCCCCAAAGTTTCAGGAACCTATATTCAGTAGTTCTCCATAAAGTTCTAATGCACGCTCGTCGTGAATCACCCTGTATTAGGGGCGCATGATGTCACGTATCTCTTAAACGTCAACTAATATTAAAAAAGTTTATTTTCGGTTTTAGCACACCTAAAATAGTATGAGTTAGTAGATGTTATTTTAGATACATTTTAGTTGTTGTCCAGTGCTATATATACATCATTTTTTGTTGGTGGCACATGTGAAGACATATTATGTAAAGATTGTTTCACGAAAAATGGATATGACTTAATGACTGCCGTAAAAGTACCTGGGCCATCCCATTATTTATGACCGTTTGTTATTATTATGTGGAAAGGACCGGATTGTAATAATTATAATTAATTAAATATAGGCACATCAGGTAGGTTAGGTTGCTTAATTTATATTTAAATATCTTTTTGTGGTAAAATTTGTTAGTTTTTGTGGAATGGTTCAAGAATTGTCTTTTACCAAACATTCCTCAGAATAGCGTGATAGTAATGGACAATGCGAGCTATCACAGTCGCCAATTACATAAAGCTCCAAGCTCAAATAATACAAAATTGGAGATTCAGAACTACATGGCGGCGAATGATATGTATTTTGAAGAAAGTTATAAAAAAATTGAACTTTTAAAGACATTTTGTATAAAAAAAGTATATATTTGTGACACATTGGCAGAAGAAATTGGACATAAAGTGCTAGGGCTCCCACCCTATTATTGCAGTTTTAACCCCATAGAGCATATGTGGCACCAGTTAAAATCACTGGTTAGGTCTGAAAATATTTCTCCGACTTTAAGTTCTAGTGTTGTAGAATTAATACGAAAATGCTTTAATGATATTCCCCCAGGTAGTTGGAAAAATTCAGTCCGTCACGTAATAACTGTAGAAAATTCGTATATTAGTCTGGATCGTATAATTAATCCAATTATAATTAATTTTGATGAGGATAGCGATAGCGAAACAGAACTATCTATAGAATGACATTATAAATGTAAATAAATATGACTAGTAATATTTAAAAAAAATGTTATTTCATTTGATTACATTAATATAATCATATCATTACTTGTTTTCCTCAGTCCGTCCCTTCATACTTCACTTGTTTATTGCCAAGCTCTTGTCGACACAATGGGACCGACCCAGGAAATCATTAAGTCGTATCCAATTTTCGTGAAACGTACTGTAACTAAAGAAATATAGATGAAATAAAAATTTAAAAAGAAAAACTTAAATTCTGATCAACTATCCCCGCTCTCCCCTACATTCTTATCGGGGACATATCAAAACGTTTAAGTGGCAAAATATATCTCCGAAATTCCACACGTGACGTCGTCTTTTCAACCGATTATCACCTAACACGAAATTACCCGACTACACCGCCTTAAATCATCTTTCCCATTACGTCCCAAAATGAATACTACCCCCGGTCCCCTACTCCTTAAAAATTACCACCTATTTGATGGCCATCCGTGCCGTACATACAATAAGGCAGCGTTCACAATAAAAAGGACCGGACATAAATCGCGTCTGTGCGACAATTGCCGATGTGACATCGTCCTAATGACGTCATACGTCATCTATTGTAGGACGAGGCAAATTGTCACGTGACGGGGATATAAGGAATTTCGGTTCGGTTTAATAAAATATTGGGGGTGTTTGTAAAGATGGGTAATGGGGATGGGGGGGTGATGGGAGTACGCGTGGAGAATGTTTATGTGTATGGCCCGGGGTCGTTTGTGTTTAGCAGGTGATGAATTTGGGTAATTTTGCCAGAGTTTGGCTTTTTGGGGGGTAAATACTTGTACATTTATTATCTATATGTTGAAAAATATGAAGAAACCTGAACTCTAATATAATTATACAGTGACCGGTAAAAAGTTGGCCATCCGGAACGAAAAATACTAAAACTGACCATAATTTATGGCTCTACATGTGACTGGAATAACTTTTACTAAGAATTG
This sequence comes from Barypeithes pellucidus, assembly GCA_963991005.1. NCBI lineage: Eukaryota > Metazoa > Arthropoda > Insecta > Coleoptera > Curculionidae > Barypeithes > Barypeithes pellucidus. The sequence continues at coordinate 53,233,181 of OZ022563.1, read as the reverse complement.
CCATAAAATATCCAGTAAAAATACAAAAAGATTTATATTTTTGTAAAATTTACTAAAATCCTTTGTCAAAATTTCGACACATGGTATTCCCACACTGTCACAAGTAACAACTTCCTCTTAACCTCCCCACCTGTTCTCCTTAAGACGATCGAGTAATGATTGTTGCCTCTGCATGATTGAGGTAACAGTGGCGATTAGTGACCTATGATAGAGGGGCTTCACAAGTATGGTGAAGTTATTTTTAAAATTTTATTTTTGTGTAACGACCAAACAATTACTTTCTAGGCGTTTTAAATGTAGAAAGAAAAAAGTAATAAGAAAATGCGTTAGGTAAAACATTTTTTATTTATTTTTTAATTTTACACAAGGAAATACAACTTTTGGAAAATAAGAAAGGTTTTCTTAGTGTGTATAGCTGTCGGATCTTAACGTCGTCGCATGCAACCCTCGTAACAATATTTATATAGTCCATTACTAATACTACTAAAGCCATCTGCGAGCTATCAAGAAAATCGAATGATGTCCAATACCACTACCGGCATCTACCGTCATCAAGGCGAGCAGGCGCAACCAAGAGAACGAATCGAGACTGCTTCTCGAATTTCTGGTGGAGTAGCAGCAAAATCAAATTCCTCATCTGATTGAGCATTTTTCTGTTGTTAAAATAATATATTGTTTAGTGACATGGAAACCATATTCAAAAAATGATATTTGCCATCTTCATGTGTATTATTACCTACGTTATTTTACCACCTGCGGTTATTTGAAATTTCTGTCAAGAGTCAAAATGACATTTATCTTTTATTAATAATTTTAATTCAAAATAATAAGAAGTGGATGTTAGATGTGGTTGTAAATAAAATAGTATACAAACCTCGGTGAAAAGTTTCATTACTGTCTCGAGATTTAGTTACTACCGACTCTCTCGACAGGAATGAAACACTTTCCACCTCAGTACGTAATATACTATTTAATATTTCAATAATAAGAAAGTTTCCCATATGTGACCTTTTTTTGATGAACACTATTTAAATATAATATCCGGTTAAAAATGAACTAGTTCGGGGCTTCTCATCCTTTCAAAAATACCGGAAAGTATCATTTCTTCTCGAAAAGAAATCGCCTCGATTTTCATTACGTCTGACTATCAATCCATCCCGTTTTTCCTGCACGCCATCGCATCCATCTTGAGCATTCTCAAAGGAAAATTCTAAAAAACGACCTGCGAGACTTCCAGACACAATTCGCTCAATTTTTCTATGTTATTCGGTTACGTTTCCGTCCGAGTCTATCTGTCTTCATTTCTGGATGGGAAAAGGAGAAATATTGCGCTATTGGCGTGTTTCAAATTATATAGCAACAATTTTTTTCTACTCAAAAAATTCTATTTAGTTTCACTATACTATGAATGTTTTAGGTTATCTTCAGTTAGTTGAGTCATTGGCAACGGCTTAAATTTCTTGCTACAGGGTGTTGAATTTTAATTTTCTAAATGGTTATTTTTTAATATCTCCGAAACTACTTTAGATATTATTTTCAATTTTGGTATAATATAATAGGATATATAACCACAAATTTTAGTTAGAAAAGTTATTCAATTATTCCACCAGTGGCGTCCTTGCAAACATGTCCGCCGATATTTTTTTGCAGAAAAGATGGTACGCCACTGACATTTTTCCATGTGTATTTTTTCTGATTAGCCCGGTCAATTCTACATGAAAACGGTCTCTTGAGTTTTTCTCGTCTGACGCACCGTTCTTGATTAAAACCATTGAAGTCATATTGAAACTCATTATTATTAACATTGATAAAATAATTAATGATAAATTTTGTTTTATAAAAATTGTTGGAGAGGGCAATTCGATGCGAAGACGGGCGGAAGCATTTTAAGTGAAGGGGGCCATTTCCAACAATTTTTATAAAACAAAATTTCAATATGAATTTATGAAAGTATTGCCGAGATATATATATATAAATATGTAGATATTTAAAATCGATTGTCAAATTCTTCCACTCTAAATTATCAGGTACGCACTGCACTGTGTGTCCTTCAAAAATTTAGGTTTAGTTACGCGACTGGCAAAATAAGAAAATCGGTGATTATATTTTTAAATTCATGTTTATAGTTACCTAAAAGTTCCTGTTTAAGAATGTTTACCTTTGGTTACCAAAAAATTTGTCGATACCTATGTTATGTTAACTATTTTGCTCGTTTTCTTATTTTCCATTTTTAAGAAGTCTTCTTGAGTTTAATAATAAAAAGTTCCTGTTTAGGTTTAAAAATGTTTCTATAAGATTACCAACGATTTTTTCTATATATTTTGTTAGCCATTTTGTTCCTTTTGTTATTTTTATTTACAATTTCTATTATTATGTTATTTTTGAGAAGTTTTCTCGAATTTATAGCAAATAAAAATTTAAAAATTATATCCTTTAATTTTTTTATTATTTATAATCGGAAACCTAAACTACGCCGCTGGCTAGCCAGTTAAAACAAAACTTTACAAAACTCATGTCGCGATGACTCCGTTAAGGGATTTGGCATACTTTTTATATGCACCTTCTCGTTTATGTGCCTTTAAGAAAGACGTATGTCGTGTTACTTGCTCAGCGTCAAACTCGAACGTCGCCAATCGGATGGCGCGGCGCGTAGACCGAAAGTCGTGTATCAAGTGACAGGCGATATTTTTCGGTTTTTCGCCTGAATTTATAACTAGAGTATTTCCTATCGAGCGAAAAACTGTTCGAGTATACGACAGCAGCGATCACACTACAGCGGTACATTTCCGTCGGCGTCAAGCGAAGCGCGGGTATCGAGTGAAAGATAATAAGTGACGAGCGACGGTTTTCGCCTGAATAGATAACTGGAGCGGTTTTTTTAATAAATTATTTCAATAATAGAATGATCAAGCGGTTTCTCGTTCGAGCGATCACAACACTAACAGTGTTGCCAACTTTAGAAAAATTTCACTCGAACTAGCATTATCTTGTGCTAGTGATATTTTAATTTTTGACCTAGCCACATTGCGTCAACAAGCCATTCGGAACCGGCTTTTTATTAAGCCCTTATTGGAACGGCCGTCTTTCATATCTACCTTCACGTTTAACACTACCGGATTAACAACTCTCATGTTTGTCGTTATTATTGAATAATTCTTTGTTGTTTTTCAGTGTTTGTGTGTTAAATTTGAGTACTGTTTGTGGAAACAATAGTACTTAATATAGGAGGACTGTGCCGTAAACTGGATAAAAATATAGACTTTTGAGTCACGTCCGTCGATTGTTTGATTTTCCTAACCAAGACATATCAAACCGGTTACCTGTTAGAATGAAAACAGAAACAGACAGAAGATAAAAAGAGATGGGGATTCTACAGATAGAATCCCATCAGTCTCTTTTTTGTTGTGTTTATTTTCGTAATAACAGTTGTCACATTGACGTGTACAAAGCAAATAGGCAATGGTTACGCTTTAAATTTTGTTTTAACTTCATAACCTGTGGATGAACCAACGGTCCGAAGAGACGAGACCTTCCGGAAAGAATAATAAACCTTCGACGCGAACGCAACGAAAGACCAGAGCAATAAAAAAAATGACAAATCTTATTAAATTTGTAAAAAGGGTTGTAACGGCGGGCGAAAACAAACACACCCCCTCCGCCCTCGACATCCCTTAACCCTTTATCTGGGCCCGTTTTGAAAGAAATATGACAGCGAGGGAGAAAAAGCGCGACTTCGGGAAAAAAGCACGCGCGAAAGACAAATGAATGACGATCGCCGATTAAGAAAAACAAACGACGGACGCGCGATTAGAAAAAGGCGAAGGATGTAACCCTTTTTAAAAACAGGGGCGGCGGACGGATGCAATTTTCGGCTTTTAAAACGTAAAAATTAGTTTTATATTCTCATTATCACGCCTGTAATTTATTATTATTATTATTATTATTATTGTGTTCGAAAATGAAAATAAAATAATAAAATAAAACAAACAAGTCCAATTTTCAATAAAGTGCTTATTTGCATTGAAGATGGATTTTTTTAATCCGAAACGCCTAATAAATGATAGGTACGATATATCGTTGGATTCAGAATATAAAGTAGGGTTTATAAAGCATAAAATAAAATTCTTCTGTTTAAAAAAAAAAGTTGATGATGATTGTGAAAAAACGAAACGTCGGATTGAAAATTTAAGTAAATTATCTTACAGAGGAGAAAAAATGGCAATGAGAATGTAAACAGAAATCTTTTCTTGTTACTGCTCTCACGCAATATGATTTTTTCGTGTTATTTCAATTGGGGGTTAAAATATCCAGGTGGTTAAGCTCAAGAAGGTCACCCTTGTGGAGGAAGGGTTGTTGCTTTGTGACCTCGCGCATTTTCGCGAAGAGAGACATTTTTGTGACGCAAACGAGTACGTTTTTGGTCAATAGCGTTACGTAATTTTGTTAACGTATTGCACGATATAACTAGAAAAATAGTAATCCTAACCATCATTTATGTTTTCTATTTAAGTTCTCCAATAGTTGTTACGAAGAGCGAAATCCCAGGAATTCGTTGCATCTCATTGAACAAAAATACTTGCATATTAGACAGTGAAATGTACCATACATATAATATTTTATTATTAATAAATATTTAACTATTGGATTATGAATAAATTGTTTTCACTATACATTCGTTGTAAAATTTACAATATATTTTAGTAATTATTGGATTTTACTAAATTTATTAGAAATTCTAACTTTTTTTTTATGATCAAACACAAACAAGCACTATAGGAAAAATCCTTTAGGGCACTCTGGGAGTGCGCAAAAAGCGATTCACGTTGATTTTGAATCGTTGGAGGTTATATTCGTTGGGAAAAACGACCTCGGGAAGGTCGTTCCATAAGGATGAAGTCATCCAGATGAAAGTATTCTTAAATAGTGAAGTTCGAGGAGTACTAAGCTTAACCACATATGGATGGGCGGCAGTGGTTCGTCGTGTATTTCTGATATTCGCCGCTCTGGGCGGAATTTAGAGGGCAAGGTCAGCCGAGCACTTTCCATGAAAATATCTGTAGAAGAGAGTCAAATCCCCAACCTGTCTCCGATGTTAGGCTGTCGAGGTTCTTCTTCAGCTCGTGGTCTTCAATCAGACGAATGGCCCTGCTTTCGATGGAATCCAGTAGCTAGTGATGGTCGAATCTGGGCTTTGTATAGTGTCAAAAGTTGTTGAGCTGTGTGTTCGGAAGAGTACACCAAGCTTCTGAGAAGCTATCTTGGCGATTGCCACAACGTGGTTATGACAAGACGTATTTCCTCCCAGATTGACGCCCAGCAAATTAATAGATGAAGTCAGTGGGATTGCGTGTCCGTCCATGACTATATCCGGTTATGTAATGTTAACCTTTTTAGAAAAAACTGCTGCCTGGGTTTTTAGCCAAAATTTCTTCCAGGTCTTTGTTGAGGCGTGATACTTCATGCTATCTGCAAAGATGTGCGTCGGCAGCCGATGTTTGTGCATTCAAAGTGAAAGATGAGTTAAGTGTGCTGTCATCAGCAAAACTAAATATCGAATTTTTCGTTTTCACTAGAAGGTCGTTAATGTAGAGTAAGAAGAGAGTGGGAGACAATATGGACCCTTGAGGAACACCGGCATTGATGGTGAAGGTGTCTGAGAGAAATCCGTCAATCGCCACTTGCTATACTTTTTTAGAAATTATGTCTATCTACAATATTATTTTGATACGGATTAATAATGAAAATTGTAATTAATACAATATTTTATAGGAAATCGTACAATAAAATCTTTACTGTAATAATTTTACTATAGTGCTTGTCCGTGCACATGCATTCGTTGTAAAATTTACAATATATTTTAATTTCCGTGTGCCTTAGACGGTAACCGCTATTATTGTAGTGCCCTCCAACATGCATTTAACAAGAATGACTCGTGGTTGGCCCCAAAACAAAAATTTGCAATTAATAGATCACCTTATGAATTATTAAATTACCGACGCCACTGTATTGATGTCGTTAATGCCGAGATAAATAGATAAAAATAACGGCGATGGATGAGGGCATTAGGGGCCGCTGATTAAATTTACTCGGTATCGGTGTTCGGCCATTTTCGCCATTTTTTACTTTGATACCGTCTAATGGCGTTTTTCTCAGAAAGGAGTTATTTTATGGAGACAATGGGGCCTTATTAATGTTTCCTTGGGACCGAAGAAAACGCTTATTTGTTTTTGAAAGGAATGCCGCTTATAAAGGGAGAATGCCGATCAAATTAATTGGGATTTTCACTGAATTTATATTTTGGTGTACTAAAAGTCGTCGGCTACATGTTGATTTCCATGAAAATGCCGGGCGACTTTAAAATCAAGCGTTTATTATAATGCAGTGCCACGCGTTGTTTTCTTGTTTCCGACTGTATTCTCTTCGTGGGCATTTCAAGTCACTTAATAACGCCATTTAAGTTTTGTACGGTTGTATTAAAAGTAAATATTAAAACGGAAGCAGAAACATAAATAGTATATTACGTACCGAGGTGGAAAGTGTTTCATTCCCGTCGAGAGAGTCGATGGGTAGTAAATCTCGAGATAGTAATGAAACTTTTCACCGAGGTTTGTATACTATTTTATTTACAACCACATCTAACATCCACTTCTTATTATTTTGAATTAAAATTATTGATAAAAGATAAATGTCATTTTGACTTTTGACAGAAATTTTAAACAACCGCAGGTGGTAAAATAACGTAGGTAATAATACACATTAAGATGGCAAATATCATTTTTTGAATATGGTTTCCATGTCACTAAACAATATTTTAACAACAGAAAAATGCCAATCAGATGAGGAATTTGATTTTGCTGCTACTCCTCCAGAAATTTGAGAAGCAGCAAAAATAGTAGAAGAAGATCTTCTGCCAACTAAAAGCCGCCCGAGATATGACAAGGCATATAACTGTTTCAACGAATGGTGTACGGGAAACAAAGTTCAAAATCCTGGTTCTGAGTCGCCGCTACTAGCTTACTTCAGTGAAAATGCCAAGACAAAGAAGATATCAACGATTTGGTCAAAATATTCAATGCTTTAACATATCAGTGACTGCCTACAATAATGCCAATGTAATATTTAACTTTTTTATTTTTAGTCCGATATTAGTAATTCTTTTAGAGAACTGTTAGGTACAACTATCAGTTTTAACGTGTATTTAACAAATTTTAACTAACATTGGTTATTCGATGTTATACAAGGGAATCAAGTAGCAAATTTATTTCAAAATACCAGTTTTTATTTAGAATCATCTATGCTGCATGTTTTTTTGGTTCATGTCAATACTGGAGTTATAAATAAATTATTTTCACTATACATTCGTTGTAAAATTTAAAATTCACTTGATTTTACTAAATTTATTAGAAATACTAACTATAGTGAAACCTCCCTTAGGCGGACACCTACGGGACCGTCTAAATGTGTCCGCCTACTAGAGGTGTCCGCCCATGGGAACTTTGTTATTAGGTAAAATGTAAATGCAAAATTATTACTATGTATATGTATGTACAAATAAACATAACATAACAAAACTGCACTAGTTTTAGTTAGTACTAAAAAAATCTAATAACGTAGTTTGACGTGTTTGCGGTTTATACTTGCAATCTAGAACTCGCCCAAATCATTGTTATCAAATTAAAAACTTCCACAACATCAATATTCTCTTTCAGACTCAAAACGTGACATTTTTCTGCAATTGTTTACGATTTTAACCTTATAACTCACAAATAAACGGCGGACTGCTGTCGGGGAATCACACATACTTTCATTCGGCGAAGTCCTTTCGCGCTGTCACGCATACGCGATTGGTTGCCGGTCTGTCTTCAGAAAGTTTTTGCACCGTACTTATATTATCTCCTAAATTCTTTAAAATGATTTTTGTCCGTTTAAAGGGGGTTTTCCGCACGCTTTGTATGAAAACAGCCTGTCCGCGTCCGCCCAAAGGAGAGTCCGCCCAAGAGAGGTTGATTTTCATGGAATTTCATATACCTAGTTCCGGACTATGAAAAGATGTCCGCTTAATAGAGATTTCCGCTTTTCAGAGGTGTCCGTTATGAGAGGTTTTACTGTATACAGTGTGGCCGTTTAAGTGTGCAACATATGGGAAAGTTTTTTATTACCGATTTCTCAGAAAATTTTATCCTTGATAAAAGTTGGTGCATATTCGATAATCGTATTTGGTGCACTTGGAATGGTTGCAAGTCAAATGACGTACAGGGTACGACAAAAAATATAAAACTTGTACAAGAATAAAGTACCCCTATTTCAGAAAATTCAGCGAAATGTTATTAAGAAAAGGTGTTTAGAATTAAAAGTTATGCATAGGTTTGAAAACGTGGCCTCATAAAATAAAAAACAAAATTTTTTTAAAAATATTAATTATTTTCCAAAAAAAATTTTTTTTTTATTATCACCCTAAAAACCTTGATAAATTAAACAAAATCAAATCAATTTCACATATCTTTGTTCAAATTCAAGCATATTTGTAAAATTAACTTAGCTTTTTAATTTATTAAGAAATCACAAACTTCATGTTTGTTGCAAGGACATTAAACACAACTTTAAAATACCGTAAAAATTATTTTTAACAAGATAAAACATTAGTAATGACAATTTTCAAATTAAAAACTCCCATTTAAAGTGCAAAATGTTTATTTTAAATGTTTATTAGAAAATTGTACAAAATAATCGACAAACATGAATTCTACTAAAATAGTCGCAGATACCTATGGAAAAAAACAAATAAGGGTTAAAAAGTAAACATTATGATAGTTTGGTGGCATTATTCATTCTTAAATAATTATTGTTATTAGCTGATCTCAAATGCCTCCTCCAGTACAGTTAACGTTAGCCGAAAAGGCAGAATTAGTGCTAATATGTGGAGATAACTATAAAACAATGCGTGAAGCAGGAGTTATATTCAATGAACGACATCCAGATAAACAAGTCCATTATTCAACCATAAGCAGAATTTTAAATAATTTTAAACAGACAGGGTCTTTAGAGTATAAATATAAAAATTAACGTACCAAAACTGTATGTACTGAAGAAAATCAATTAGAAGTACTTGAAGCAGTTGTTGAAAACCCTAGAAGATCCACCCAAGAAGTGCATGCTTATACGGGTATAAAAAAAAACCTCTATTAAGGAGATTCTTAAAAAACATAAATATCACGCCTATAAGCCAATGTTTATTTGCACGTTTCAAAGACGAGACTATGACTTGCGGTATGATTTCTGCATGTGGATTCAAGGAGAAATAGAAAATCAACGTGATTTCCATAGACACATACTTTTTGGGGATGAATCCACGTTCACTACAAATGGCGTTGTTTCTTCCCAAAATTGTAGGTGGTGGTCGGACGAAAATCCAAATTTTGTCATTGACAACAAAAACCAGTATTACCAAAAAGCAAACGTTTGGTGCGGTATTATTAACGACAAATTAATAGGGCCGTTCTTTTTTCGCCAAAACCTAACTGGTGCTACCTATTTACATTTTTTGGAAAACGAACTAACAGATTTTTTGGATAATATGAGTATACAAGAACGACGTAAATTATGGTTTGTACATGATGGTTGTCCGGCTCATTCTGCTAGAATTGTTTCTGAACGGTTAAATGGAGAATTTGGTGATAAATGGTTAGGACGAAATACCGATCCACGGTGGCCTCCTCGTTCGCCAGATCTCACTCCACTAGATTTTTTTTTATGGGGATATTTAAAGCAAAAAGTGTACAAGGATCGACCCTTTAATAATGTTGGGAGCTTGAAATTTCGATACGATTTCATTGCAGAAATATTCCAGCAAGTGTTTTGCGATCCACGCTTAGTGAATTTTATGATCAGACAATTAAATGCATTGAACGTGAAGGTGGACATATGGAGACGCGTTGATAATTTGTTAATAATGCCACACAACGCCATTTTTTTAGTAGAATTTCATGTTTGTCGATTATTTTGTACAATTTTCTAATAAACATTTAAAATAAAAATTTTGCACTTTAAATGGGAGTTTTTAATTTGAAAATTATCATTACTAATGTTTTACCTTGTTAAAAATAATTTTTACGGTATTTTAAAGTTGTGTTTAATGTCCTTGCAACAAACATGAAGTTTGTGATTCCTTAATAAATTAAAAAGCTAAGTTAATTTTACAAATATGCTTGAATTTGAACAAAGATGTGTGAAATTGATTTGATTTTGTTTAATTTATCAAGGTTTTTAGGGTGATAATAAAAAAAAATTTTTTTTTGGGAAATAATGAATATTTTTAAAAATTTTTTGTTTTTTATTTTATGAGGCCACGTTTTCAAACCTATGCATAACTTTTAATTCTAAACACCTTTTCTTAATAACATTTCGCTGAATTTTCTGAAATAGGGGTACTTTATTCTTGTACAAGTTTTATATTTTTTGTCGTACCCTGTACGTCATTTGACTTGCAACCATTCCAAGTGCACCAAATACGATTATCGAACATGCACCAACTTTTATCAAGAATAACATTTTCTGAGAAATCGGTAATAAAAAACTTTCCCATATGTTGCACACTTAAACGGCCACACTGTATAGGTACTTTTTATAAATTATGTATATTTACAATATTACTTTGGTACGGATTATTAATGAAAATTGTAATTAATACAATATTTTATAGGAAATCGTACAATAAAATCTTTACTATAATAATTTTACTAGTCTTTTTTCCATGTATGGAAAACGCATCCGCAACGTTTTTTAATTTGATGATTTCAAAAAATTAAACTTTATCGTTGATCTCTTGTGTGATCTTATATGATTTTTTTTGTGACGCCCGGTATATTTATAAGCATTATCTATTACGTCACCGAGACATATTAGCAAATGGGCAGTGTGCACTTTAATTAAGAAACAAAAGACAGACGATATGTCACAGAGCGCGCGGATTAACAGCAAAAATAAATAAATACGAAGTTTATAGATGTGGTCAATTTATATCCGACCGGGAGGACTATATGTGATAAATTTGACCAACGAAATTGAACTGAGAGATGTAGCTATAGGTTGCAACGGACGAAATTTTTATGATCTGATTGACCAGCGTTTGGAACGCCATTTTTTGGAAATTACTAGTCAAAAATAGTAAATTATTGGAGTGAGATTTACACGACCTTTAAAATTATGTGCCACTTGACCTCCGACCTCCCCTCCCCCCATTTAAGATTTTAAGGGTAACATCACCCGTTCCAGGTGATTAACCCATGAGCGCTGAAAAAATCTTTAAAAACGTCCCCCTACAGGATAAAATTGACGCGTCTTCCCCTATTATTATTAAGGGTGGGAAGTTTTCAAATGGACACCCTGTATAAAACGAATAATATAGTGTACCGTTTTTTCTCTCTAAATACCGGAACTCATTGATATGATCTATTGTAAATAACTGGAATAGCGTAAGTCCACTGTGGCCTGGCTTAATCCAAGAAAAATATATTATTGCCTTCTGGTTTCTTTATTTGGCGATGTACAATAGACGATGTCAAATGCCATCAATTTTTCTTAAGGGTAATAACATTTCGGACGAAGTTAACCGCAAAAATACATCCATTATTTTCTAAGAGAAAGTTGTCCTGTTTTCGGTTTAAACTGTCATTTTTTCGGATTATTTCGTAACGAAGTTGAAAAATAGCAATAACATTTACGGATGAACTTCGCTGTCTATCACAGAGCGTTTTCTCAGAGGACGCCTGACATAGAGTGCTGAAATATGGGATGGGATTATACACAAACCGAGAGCATGAATTATCACGCCTCAACAAAGACCTGGAAGAAATTTTGGCTTGGGATGACCATAACCAAGTCGAATTTAACGCTAAGAAAACCCAGGCAACAGTTTTCTCTAAAAAGGTTAACATTACAGAACCGGATATAGTCATGGCAGGACACGCAATTCCACTGGCTTCATCTATTAATTTGCTGGGCGTCAGTCTGGGACGAAATATGTCTTGGCATAAACACGTTGTGGCAACCGCCAAGATAGCTTCTCAGAAACTTGATTGTGCACACCTCAACAACTTTTGATACTATACAAAGTCCAGATTCAACCATCACTAGAGTACTGCTCTCATGTCTGGAGCTCTGCACCCAAACATTCTCTTCGGCTACTAGATTCCATCTAAAGGAGGACCATTCGTCTGATCGGAGACCACGAGCCGACGAAGAGCCTCGACAGCCTAGAACATCGAGGACAGCTTGGAACTCTTTTTCAGATATTTCCATGAAAATTACTCGGCTGACCTAGCCCTTTTATTTCCGCCCAGAGCGACGAATAGCAGAAATACACGACGAACCACTGCCGCCCAATCTATATGTGGTTCAGCTTAGTACTTCATTGTTTAAGAATTATTTCATCTGGAGGACGACATCCTTGTGGAACGACCTTCCTGATGTCGTGGTTCCCACCGAATATAACCTCCAACGATTCAAAGGCAACTTGAATCGCTTTATTCGCACAGTGCTATAGTGTTTGATCATTAAAAAAAATCATCCCTCTTAATGACAATATGACTAGTTTACTGAGCAGTCAGTTAAATTAAAGATCAAATATCAACAAATTGCAATTTTTCATTGAAAATCATCATGCATTGTATCCATAAAATCTGCAACAAATTAAAAATTCCGAATCGCAAAATCAAGAATCAATAAAGTTGGAAATTTAATACCGAACGACACGAAATTTTCAATGGAAACTCGCTTCCATTATTAGTAGAAGGATTAAATCCATCAGATAATAAAGTAATCAGAGTTAATGTTCCATTAGGAAAATTGGATTCAAATATTGACAGAAATCTTAAATTCTAATTTCTGATCCCCGATCGTTTATCAGCGGTATTAATATTGCTGGGTTTGGTTTTATAGGATAATTTTACGGACATCAGTCAATCGGCCTGCGGTAATGTGAAATTTATACAGTCCCGTTTAAAGAGGTTTATGACCGAGCTGTGCAAAGCCTTTGTAAGAGTGATTCAGGCGGTTTATTTTATTAAAGAGCTTTAAGATATCAATTACTTTTCAAAGTAATCATTCTCCTACTGAGTATATTTTTAAAAATAAAGCTAATCCAATAATTAATGTTTAAAGAAAAGACTCTGTAATTTTCTAAATACAAATAAGTTAATATCTGATTCACAATATGGATTCAGGGAAGGAATGGGCACGGATATGGCCTTGCACGAGGTTACAGATTATATTATCAATTGTTTCAACGATAATTGTAAGCCACTTACCATTTTTCTGGACCTCTCCAAGGCATTTGACACTGTGGATCACCGGATTCTGCTACACAAATTAGAACTGATTGGGATAAGAGGAAAAGTTCTTCAATTGTTTAAGTCATATTTGAATAATAGAACTCAAAAAGTTAAATTAAATTCAACATGTAGTTCTGTAAGTGGGGTAGAGTGTGGTGTTCCTCAGGGCACAGTGCTTGGCCCGATTTTATTCTCTATATATATTAATAGTCTCGCGACAGCAATGCCCGGCGTTAAAACTGTTTGTTTTGCTGACGATACAGTTCTGCTTGTTAAAGGATCATCGTGGAATGATGTTTTTTTGAGGGCTGAAAGGGCGGCTACCTATGTTAAAATATGGATGGATTATAACTTCTTAACGCTTAATGTTAATAAAACAAGTTTCATGTGTTTTGCAATGAATAAAATTGGTCTGCCAAGTAAAAATGAAATTAAGGTCCATTCCATTGATTGTAAATTCTCTCAGGATTGTGCATGTACTGGCAGGGTCAAGTCGGCTGATAATACAAAGTATCTGGGTGTGTATTTCGATCGGTATTTAAAATGGAATTTTCATTCAGAATACGTTAAAACTAAATTGAGAAAATTAGTTTCCAAGTTCTATGAACTGCGTAATATTCTAAGCAGAGAGGTTCTGCTTAATGTCTATAAATCATTAGCAGAATCTTGTCTTAATTATGGAGTGATTTGTTGGGGATCGGCTAACAAAGGTATTTTGAGTAATGTCAGTATTGCTCAAAAGTATATTTTAAAGATAGTATTCTTTAAGCCAAGATGCTTTTCTTCAGAACTCTTATTTCAACAGTCTGGTGTCTTTACAATTACTGAACTGTACATAAAAAATATGCTTAGATTTTCTCTTACCAAAAATATTTTTAACAATTACATAGTTCACGACATAATGACGAGAGCAAATGTCAATCGTAATTTGACTTTGCCTAACATGCACTTTAACGTCACACAAAGATCAGTTTCTTATGTGGCTCCCAAAATTTTAAACATATTACCAGAGCATTTCAAAAGAAAAAAATTTCAATGCATAAAAAAAGACTTAAACAAATGGATACGAAATAATACCCTGTTAATTAATAGGATAGTTAAGTTTTTTTAAATTAGTCTGTAATTTGAGAATTTTACATGAGTGAATAATATTACTGAACATGGTCTTATTGATAAGTATATTGTATGTTTGCTCTATGGTAGTGTGCACACACAGACTTTAGTCCATTGTGCATACATTCATTTGAATTTATATAACTTCATAACATTCTTTGTAAATGAATAAATAAATAAATAAATAAAACAATAAAAAAATAAAATAAATACACATCAAATAATCTAATGACGCCATCTTGCATGGAAAATTATGGTTATTCTATTATAGTAATTTTTTTATTGTACGATTTCCTATAATTGGGGGAAAGTGAAGTTGTGATTGTGTGAAATGTTATTGAAAATCAGTAATGGGTGGAAGAGAGCACTAGATGTTTGTTGGCTGAACGGTTACAATGTTGAAGTCTGGAAAAATCAAATGGTTGAATATTAAAAATATATAAACAATCCCAGAAGATCATAGCGCCAACGTTGTAATGTTCACGAGATTAGTATTCATTCATATTTTGGCTTCTGGATCGTAGCGCAGTAGATGTTGCCACAATGCAGTTGGATCAGTTCAAGATTCGTTTGATACTGTTAAGTATAATAATATTTTTTTAAAGAATCTCTCATCGCCTTTTCACAGTTTATAGTAAAATTATTTGGAAATAAATTTATTTTAAGAACAATTACGGATTAACCTTAAACCAGTTGTAATTGTCGAATTTTTAACTGGGATTTTCAAGATATCTTTGCGATAAATATGTCAATCTGGCTATGCTGCAATACTGACCGAAAGAGATGGGAAAGGCTGTTTGTATTCGTTGCGTAGGCTAAAAATGTACATTTTTCTATCTATAGTTTGTAATATCTTTGATTAATCACAATTTTCTTTATTAATCCGTACCAAAAT
This sequence comes from Barypeithes pellucidus, assembly GCA_963991005.1. Classification (NCBI taxonomy): domain Eukaryota; kingdom Metazoa; phylum Arthropoda; class Insecta; order Coleoptera; family Curculionidae; genus Barypeithes; species Barypeithes pellucidus. Next base: position 53,217,845 of record OZ022563.1, on the reverse strand, counting down.
GATACTGTACACATAATTTATAAAAAATTATAGTTATCATTTCTAATCAATTTAATAAAACCAAGTAAATACTAAAATACAGTGACACCTCTCTTGGGCGGACACCTACGGGACCGTCTAAATGTGTCCGTCTAAATGTGAACCGGATATAGTCATGGACGGACACGCAATCCCACTGGCTTCATCTATTAATTTGCTGGGCGTCAATCTGGGAGGAAATATGTCTTGGCATAACCACGTTGTGGCAATCGCCAAGATAGCTTCTCAGAAACTTGGTGTACTCTTCCGAACCAGAAAGTTCACACCTCAACAACTTTTGATACTATACAAAGCCCAGATTCAACCATCACTAGAGTACTGCTCTCATGTCTGGAGCTCTGCACCCAAACATACTCTTCGGCTACTGGATTCCATCGAAAGGAGGGCCATTCGTCTGATTGGAGACCACGAGCTGACGAAGAACCTCGACAGCAGGCACTGAGTTGGCTGTCGCAATTTCTAAGAGGAAGAAAACAGTTCATAGCGATCAATAATCCTGATAATGCAACGAAAGGTGAAAGCCTTTCTGGACTTTTCGAACTTGTTATGGGCGTTCCGCCGGGGGCGGTTCTTGCTCCGATTCTCTTTAATCTCTATATTAATGACGCAGATGATGAGCTGGACGAGGAATGCACCTCGGCAAAGTATGCCGACGACTCTTCCTATTTATTTTCTCATGGGGACGATAGCATTTTGACTCAAAATTGTAATCGAAATTTGAACAGTCTGTGTAAATGGTTCTGTCAAAATTCACTATTTCTCAATAACACTAAAACTAATTACATCCGTTTTCACAATTACCAGGATCATAATAATCTGGATATGGAACTGCTTATAAATAATGAAGAAATATTGAAAATCAATACTATAAAATTTCTAGGAGTGCAAATTGATGAGCATCTGAATTGGAAAAATCATTGTGATCTGCTCAAATCAAAATTAAATTCATATTGTTTTCTTGTTCGTTCGCTCAAGACAGCGATTTCTATGAGGGAGCTCCTCATGGTGTATAACGCACAAGTAGATTCTCGTCTGCGTTACGGGGTGATCTTCTGGGGCTCGTCCAGTGTGGTTGGGGAATTGCTTGTGTGTCGGAAGAGAATATTGAGGACTTTGGTGGGTGTGTCGAGGACTTACTCGAGCAGAGGGCTCTTTAAGAAATACAAGATTTTGACCGTAATTTGTGTATACTTATTTGAACTATGTATATATATTTCTAAAAATAAATGTCGATTTGCCATTAACAGTGATGTTCATACCTATAACACACGACAAGTCAGCTCATTTAGAGTTCCTTTTAACCGACTGAATGTTGGTAGAACATCACCAAACTCATTGGGGCCAGCAATCTTTAACAAGCTACCACCAAACCTGAAGACTGTTGATAGTCTTATGTTGTTTAAAAAACGTTTAAAGCAATATTTGTTGTCTGAGGCTTTTTATTCAGTTAATGAATATCTAACCAGGGTGCAATAATGCCTGTACATTTTTTTAGCAATAACATAACTTTTATTTTAGGATAAGTTTGCTTTTTCTAAATTTTGTATATTGTGTATTTGTATATCATACATTTTATATATACCCATTTGACGTTTTCCATACATTGTAAATTGTAATGTTTAAGGAAATAAAGTATAAAGTATAAAAGTAAAGTATAAAAGCCTAGAACATCGAAGACTGGTTGGGGATTTGACTCTCTTTTACAGATATTTTCATGGAAAGTGCTCGACTGACCTTGCCCTCTTAATTCCGCCCAGAGCGGCGAATAGCAGAAATACACGTCGAACCACTGCCGCCCATCCATATGTGGTTAAGCTTAGTACTCCTCGAACTTCATTATTTAAGAATTATTTTATCTGGAGAACTTCATCCTTATGGAACGACCTTCCCGAGGTCGTTTTTCCCAACGAATATAACCTCCAACGATTCAAAACCAACGTGAATCGCTTTTTGCGCACACGCACCACTCCCAGAGTGCCCTAAAGGATTTTTCCTATAGTGCTTGTGTTTGATCATCACTAGTTTTAACACATACCAAAATTGAAAGTAATATCTCAAGTTCTTTCTTTGATATTAAAAAATATATTTTCAATATCCTGTAGCAAAGAAATCAAGCCTTTGTGAACATGTTCAACAAAGACCAGGAAGGTATTTATCCATAGTTGTTCTCCATTGACCACTGAAATTAGGCTCCGAATACAAACGTAAGAGGTATTACCCAACCTTTTCGCTAGATATGTGGAATTAACTGGCGCCGCCGCTAATTAGTGAGACAATATTAGTCTTCGATTGATTCTCGGGACACGCGATCGGATTCGTTCGGACCGCCACGACATCGTCCCGTAATGACTTTCAGTCTTTCGAAAATTAATCATCGGAACATGGCACTAATAACCCGGAACGATGATGTCGAACCTCGAATACAATGATGGCTCTATCCAATGACATTTATTTTTATTTGATCGATAGATAGTGGATGGATACGGGACTTTTTTTGTTAATTACAAGAAAAAAAAGGAGACGTAATAAAATAAGAACTCATTGTTTCTTTAATATTTAAGGGTTCACGGGAAGAAAAGCTTAATTGATTCAGCCGATACGTGGTGGAAATCCATAACTAATATTATGAGAAACAATGAAACTACGTTATATTTCTTTTCCACTATATTCTTAAAATTGACATGTTTCGCTATCACTGTAGCTTCTTCAGATTGACAATGAATGGATATTTTTCTATATCTAACAAAGTGTACAATCTTAAAATATTATTACAGGTATAAAGATGGTGTAGGGTGTAGGGGGGTATAATAGTAAAGATTGTTTCACGAAAAATGGATATAACTTAATGACTGCAGTAAAAGTACCTGGGGCCATCCCATTATTTATGACCGTTTGTTATTATTATGTGGAAAGGACCGGATTGTAATAATTATAATTAAATATAGGCACATCAGGTAGGTTAGGTTGCTTAATTTATATTTAAATATCTTTTTGTGGTAAAATTTGTTAGATTTTGAGGAATGGTTCAAGAATTGTCTTTTACCAAACATTCCTCAGAATAGCGTGATAGTAATGGACAATGCGAGCTATCACAGTCGCCAATTACATAAAGCTCCAAGCTCAAATAATACAAAATTGGAGATTCAGGACTACATGGCGGCGAGTGATATATATTTTGAAGAAAGTTATAAAAAAAGTGATCTTTTAGAAGTTTTAAAGACATTTTGTATAAAAAAAGTATATGTTTGTGACACATTGGCAGAACAAATTGGACATACAGTGCTACGGCTTCCACCCTATTATTGCATTTTTAACCCCATAGAGCATATTATGTGGCACCAGTTAAAATCACTGGTTAGGTCTGAAAATATTTCTCCGACTTTAAGTTCTAGTGTTGTAGAATTAATACGAAAATGCTTTAATGATATTCCCCCAGGTAGTTGGAAAAATTCAGTCCGTCACGTAATAACTGTAGAAAATTCGTATATTAGTCTGGATCGTATAATTAATCCAATTATAATTAATTTTGATGAGGATAGCGATAGCGAAACAGACCTTTCTATAGAATGATATTATAAATGTAAATAAATATGACTAGTAATATTTTTAAAAAATGTTATTTCATTTGATTACATTAATATATAATCATATCATTACTTGTTTTCCTTAGTCCGTCCCTTCATACTTCACTTGTTTATTGCCAAGCTCTTCTCGACACAATGGGACCGACCCAGGAAATCATTAAGTCGTATCCAAATTTCGTGAAACGTACTGTAACAGTAGGATTCTCCAAATGGTCAGTATCGTGATTATATAAATTATTTTGTAGATTTATTTATACATGTAATAGCGGATTAGTGAAATAAATTTAACAAAGGAGAATTGTTAAGGTCTATTTGATCATTCAGTAAAACCTCGTTATTTTTAAGTTTATTTATTTTCATTGATTCTAACAGATTAAGTTTTATGCCTTTATTTTCAGTATGTAAGATTTTAAAATTTGAATCAAAATTATGTTGGTTTTCTTTTAAATGGTTGGAATAATTAGAATATGTTTTATCTTTTATGTAACTATTATAATGTTCTTTTATTCTTTTTCCAAAATGTCTCCCTGTTTGGCCAATGTATGTTTTCGGACAATCTTCACATTTCAGTTTATACACCCCTGATTTTCTATTTTTATGATTTTTAGATTTATTATTTTTTATATACTTCCCTAAAGTGTTTTCGGACTTATTTAAAACCAACTTAATTTATAAAAAACACCAAGTACTCACATCACAAAATCACATTAGTTTTCGCCTCACAACACATCGAAGTACCGTTCAATCTGAATTAGTATTTTAAAGTGCTACTGTGTAGACAAAAATACGCCCTTATTGTCTGGGAAATAATGTATTTAACATCTAAAAATTTTAAAAATAAATAACACGTTGGTTCTGTGGATCGATATCGGCAGGCTTCTTTAAACAGCTGATTTTGGACAATAGGCTAATATTTAAAAATACAGCGTTGCCACTTTCGATGTTTTATAAGCGACTATCATAAATTGCCGAATTTCCTTCTATAATATTACTTTCCTGTATAATTATAGTCTCGGAAATGGCAACTGCGCTGGCTCTAGTAGCGGAGAGTTCCCGGAAAGAAAGTTCGACGACTGGTCGGAAGATGGGACTAGACCATTATTTCAGAGGGTAGTTCCTGTCAATTGTTGACATAATTGTTTCATTTTATCTTTAGTAAAGGGTTAATGGCCCATAGAAATTAGCGTTTTTATTATTTCTATTGCGAAATGATTAAGTGCTCTTGTTCTATGTGTGTTATTGTAAAGTGTAGTTATGCGTTAGTGTTGGGGTTTAGTGATAAGCTTATTATGCACTCCCACAGTATCATCAAGACACGTGATGACCATAAAGTTTTTCCCATAGAAAAAAGAACTGAAAGTGTCTGTGCCCTGGGTTCCTTAATCGCGTCCTGGATTTACTTTCTAAGTAAGATAAATATTTATTTTTATAAGAAACTAAAGTTTTACACTCTTAAACATTTTGGCAACATTGTGCCCGAACATCTGTTGATTACCCAGCTGAGCAATGTAATATGTTCATACATGAATGTGCCGAGGAGTTGTGTATGGGTTTAGGGGTGAATTACCCCACTTTTAAAACGTTCGATTAAAAAAAATATATGTAGCGTAGGAGTCACCCATTTAAATATAATACTTCATTTCCATAACACCCTGTATAGCCTAATCGAAAAATGTTACTTTATAAAATAATTCAGGAAAAACACAAAAAATTGATCTACAAACTGATAATAAAATCATTAAAATCGCATAAAAATAAAAAAGTTATAAAATATCAAAAAACTTGAACAAAATTTCAGGATGACGGAATTTTCTGCCGGTGAGTGTATAATAATTTTTGTCTTTTTTTCCGTGTAATCATACCGTAAAAATAAAATTTATTCTTCGCTAAAGAAACGAACGGTTTCAATTTAATCTTAGAATATTAAAAATACGCACCCTCCCGTCTCTCCTTATAATCCCTCCCGGCTACCTCCCGCCGCGACATTCCAACGTTTATTATTACAAACAATCAGTTTGCCACCACCTTCAATCTATTTACCTGTTTTAATTTCCCCGTCGCCGCCATTTTAATTAAAGAAACGCCATCATCGCAAAATTATTGTTGATTTTCGTTTGTTTCCAGCTGATTGCTCGACGCCCGTTTTGTTCCATCGCGGAGCGGGCGATTGTTTCTCCGCGCGATTTGCAAATTGTTATTCTACGATATTCAGTTGTTTCTTCTACGATTTGCAATTGTTCCGTTAATGATTTGGGTTTTGGATTCAAGTGTTTCGATTCAAAGAGTAGTCGATGTGTTTGTTTGTTCGGAACGATTGTTTTCGATTGTTTTGATTTAAGGAGGCGGTGTTCGGAATTAACTCGCGAGGATATTTTGTTTTTGCAGGATGTAGAGCGATTTGTTTTGGATGTTGTCTTAATAAGTTGCTGATATTTATTTAAAGTTGTAATTATTCGGGTTTAGATTTTGGTTTCTGTGTTGCAGAAATTGAGTTGTGCGCTGATATTTTTCCGTCCTGGCCTGGAAAGTTGTATTAATCAACCTTCTATGGTCTTTGACGCGACAAAAAAGTAAGTTGCGCTTCATGTACAGGATGATCACGTATAATGCACAAATTACACAAATTCAAGCACATACCGTCATATTTGTAAAACTATTAGGCCGACCTGTAGTGGCGTGTGGATACTGTAGTGATTTTTAATGACAGGACGTGGCAAAGTACAAGAGAACGCCTGAAGTCTGGTTTCTCTAAAACAAAGCTTTTCTTGGATACTTTCAAATTAACTTTAAATATTAAAAAATCAAATTATACAGTGTGTACATAAAGTAAGGAACAAAATCATTATCTAGGAATCTAAAAATATTTCGGAAAAATCCTGGGACACGTATATAATAATTTTTAATAGCGCATTTTTCCCCATACAAACTTAATATACAAGGTGGCTCATGTAGTAGATATGACATTATCGACGATTTTTTTAAATGGGAACCCCTATATTTTAGTTCAGATCTGTAATCTCCAAGAACAGCTGATTTCAAAAACATAACACACTTAGGGCCTAAAATTCATAGTTTCGTTACTACAGGGTAAAACAAATAATTTTATTTAAGATATTTTTTTTTGGCTTAGGAGGCATCAATTAATTACGTGAGGCGTTTTTTAGCGATTTTTCAACCCCTCTTCACCCAATAAAAGATTTCGTGACATTTGGCTCAATTTCACCCAATTTTACCTGAAAGCCTTACGTAATTAATGGACGCACCATCATTTGCTGTTTTTGTTTTGTTTTTCTCAAGTAGGCTTATTTGCTGTTATGTAACTATGGTATTTAGATAATGTCATTGTCATTACATTGTATTTTTCTAGTAAGTTTATTAGAAAATAAATTTTATTTTAAAACATATTGAGTTACTATGCGTTTATCTTTAACACAAAGAATAGAAATTCTTATGATGATTGGATATGGTGATAGGATCCGTACTCAACAAGAAGTTTGCATTTTGTTTAACACTAAGTATCCAGCAAGGCCAATTACTAGATCAACTGTGAGTAAACTTGAAATAAAATTTCGGGAAACGGGTTCAGTGGAAGATATTCCCAGAAAAGGCCGTCCAACTATTCCGGATGATAAGAAATTAGATATTTTATTGGCTATGGAAGACCGTTCATAACCTATTGACGGTAGAAAAATGGCACCCGTTTAAAATCCGATTGGTTCATGAGTTGAATGAAGATGATCCAGATCGTAGGATGGAGTTTTGTCAAATATTAATGGAAAGATGTAACTTAGATTCTTTGTTTGTTGAAAATATCCTATTTTCGGATGAATCTACCTTTAAATTAAATGGAGAAGTGAACCGGCAAAACTGTAGATACTGGGCAAAAGAAAATCCCAGGTGGATGCGTGAGCACCATACTCAATATCCTCAAAAAATTAATGTTTGGGCTGGTATTGTGAAAACAAAATTATTGGGCCATATTTTTTTGACAACAATGTAAACGGGCTAAATTATCTTAATTTTCTTCAGAACTTTCTTATCCCTACGCTAGTTAACTTATACCCTAGTAGAAATAATGCAGGAATTCTAGATGAAAATTTGTGGTACCAACAAGACGGCGCACCTCCACATTATGCAGCAGTAGTGCGCCATTACATAAACCAAGTTTTTCCGAACAAGTGAATTGGAAGACGTGGGCCTGTTGAATGGCCGCCTAGGTCTCCAGACCTTACACCATTGGACTTTTTCTTGTGGGGTCACCTGAAAAATGTTGTTTATAAAGTCAGACCTGTCAATATTGAAGATTTAAAAAATCGAATAACAACAGAATGCAGGAACAACAAGAAAAGTCCAACAAGAATTTATTGATCGCTTGGGGTACTGTCAGGCAGCAGAAGGAGGACAATTTCAACACTTAATTATAGCTTATTTAATTTTTTTACATTTTTTTAAATTAAAAATATCTTAAATAAAATTATTTGTTTTACCCTGTAGTAACGAAACTATGAATTTTAGGCCCTAAGTGTGTTATGTTTTTGAAATCAGCTGTTCTTGGAGATTACAGATCTGAACTAAAATATAGGGGTTCCCATTTAAAAAAATCGTCGATAATGTCATATCTACTACATGAGCCACCTTGTATATTAAGTTTGTATGGGAAAAAATGCGCCATTAAAAATTATTATACACGTGTCCGAGGATTTTTCCGAAATATTTTTAGATTCCTAGATAATGAATTTGTTCCTTACTTTATGTACACACTGTATAGCTTTCTCAATAAGATCAGCCAACAGGCAGGATTTTAATCCTTTGAGGAATATTAAATAAAAAACTATTCTTATGATCTATAAAGCATTAGTTGAGCCCTTATTGAGGTATGGAATCATCGCTTGGGGAGGAATGTACAGCAGTCATTTAGAACAGCTAATCTAATCTAGTCTAATTTTAGTAAAAAAATATCACTTTTTATTCTCTCCCATATATTAATTTAAATGAACGAAAAACTGCTATGCCTGTGTGTTGTAATAATGGGGCTACCCGCCAGTGAAATGTTTATGAAAATCCATTAGGCGGATCAAAAGATATGATGTCACAAAAAATACTTTTAGTAAAAAGTAAAATTATAGTGTCTCGTTGCGAATGTCCTTCAATGTATCGTGAAGTGGGACATGGGAAATCCTATGTAATTTTTGAGGTGTCTGGATATTGGTTCCCCCTGTAGGTTTAATAGAAAATGTGCCGGTAAAAAAAGTAATTGGGCGGACGATTTTATACGGTGTCTTCGTTGGCTTAAACGGTCATACCTTCTCATTCCCCTATCCTTTTTATTACTATGAACATTTTATTCCCTCTTACTCCTTCGCATAACCTATTAATCGAACAATCTCGATCGCCGGTTCGCCCCATCATTCACCACCCCTTCCGTAACCCTTCGACAGGCCGGCGGCACGCGCCGCGACGCACCTGTTGCCGCCGTCGGCGGCGTCGTCGCCACCCCCTCCGAGTCGGTGGTCATTCGCACCCCGGGGGCGCGTGACCTCAACCCTTGCCGGAACTGACCCTTCCTTGGGGGAGCCGCTTTCTTAAAGGGTGAGAAATTGTTGTGCTTGGAGGGCCGAAAAGTGTCTATATTTAAGAAACTCGAGTTAAGGGGTTTGTTGGTTCATGTCAAGTACATCTATTCTTTTACAGGGCGTCCCATTTTCGACACTTTTATAAGGTATCTCCGTAATTGTTAATGCTATCAAAAAAGTAATGTACCTAGATGGCATGTGCTCTTTTTGGGTCAAAATTAAAAGTAGAAAATTTTTGCTCGCTTAAGAGATACGGGGGAAAATATAAAAAAAATTTTAGTTAAAAGAGATACAGAAAAATGTTCTATACCGAAGTTTCTTTATAATGATTGTTGAATGATCTGCCGTTTTCAGAATAAGTATACGGGGTCAGGTAAAAAAGTTATCGGACCTAACCTCAATTTTTTAATGGAATACCCTGTATATTTTAATCTAAAAAGATACTATTTTAAATTCTCCTTTCAAATATATAACACACCATGAATGATATTGGTTTTCTAGGCGATTTATTTAAACTTTATTACTTTAAAACGCAATAAAAGATCCAGATTAAGGTAAAAAATAACGGGAATCATCGCAAATGTTCGGAATATGTCCTTAAATGGTCATCGTCTTTCCGGATTTTTTTTTTATCATCAAACACAAGCACTACAGGAAAAAATCCTTTAGGGCACTCTGGGAGTGGTGCGTGTGCGCAAAAGGCGATTCACGTTGGTTTTGAATCGCTGGAGGTTATATTCTTTGGGAAAAACGGCCTCGGGAAGGTCGTTCCACAAAGATGAAGTCCTCCAGATGAAAGAATTCTTAAATAATGAAGTTCGAGGAGTAGCGGATAGCGAACAAAATATACATTTTGCCCCATTTCTTCGTTTTTTTTCCACTTTCAATATAAACTGATATCATATCAAAATGTCATAATGTTGATAGGTCATTTTCGCAAATGAATATCTAAAAATGAAATTGACGTTAAATGTTAATAGTCAACATAGTTGTTTCTAAGATATTAGCTTTTGTTTCATTGTCCACTGTGGTTTAAAGTAATAAACTTACATTATAAATCGCCTAGGAAACCAATATCATCCATAGTGTGTTATATATTTGAAAGGAGAATTTAAAATAGTATATTTCTAGATTAAAATATACAGGGTGTTCCATTTAAAAAATTAGGTTAGGTCCGATAACTTTTTTACCTGACCCCGTATACTTATTCTGAAAATGGCAGATTATTCAACAATCAATATAAAGAAACTTCTGTGTAAAACTTTTTCTGTATCTCTTTTAACTAAGAAAATATAGGGTAATTTTGAAATTGCCAATTTTTTGATTTTCCCCCGTATCTCTTAAGCGAGCGAAAATTTTCAAATTTTGATTTTACCATTTTAAGTTTGACCCAAAAAGAGCACATGATACCGACTTTACTTTTTTGATAGCACTAACAGTTACGGAGATACCCTATAAAAGTGTCGAAAATGGGACACCTTGTACTGTTATTGAGTTAGCGACGTCAGACTAATTCAAGTAATGCTTTTTGTAATCAAAACGCGAGAAGCCGGAATTTCAATCGAAAGTTATGCCTATGACTTGGAAAACCTATAGCGCCCCACCAACCCTCGACGTTTTCTTTTTTGTTTTACGTGGGAAACCCCCCTAAAACCATGGAAAAGTGGGGTAGATTGATCTCAGTAAATAGAAGGAAGCGGTTTCCGCAACATGTTGCTAATTTTTGTGAATCTAGTCCTCCTTGTTGTTAATATACGGGTGTTTTTTTGAGAATTTTACATTTTGGGACACCTCTCATATTTCGGTTACCCTGTCACTTATCCGAAGGTAATAAAACGTTAACTTTGTAGTTTTTACATAGAATCCAGTGACGTACTCAGATTTTTTCTACGTTCAATAGTTTTCAAGAAAAAAACAAATTTGCTTTTTAAATGGATCACCCTATATATTTTTTGACAATGTAGTTTACTTTGTTACAAGCTTCTCCGAAATATATAGGACTTTATTTTCAGTCTTAATGTTATGCTCGAAATTTACGTTTTTTAAAAAATAAAAAAAAATTTAATAGTATCCCAAGCTCCTGAACAGGAATAAAAAGTTGATTTGCGGTCGTGACTCAATTCTATTTATACAAAAATTACCCCACATTCAGCGGCTGCCATTTAAGGCTAATAATAAAACCGTTACAAAAGTGTAATAAAACCGTCAGAAAAATAATGGCCTATAATGATTAAATATCAGTTTTTCCAGATAAAAACTTTCTGAAGGAAATTCGAAGCATTATGCCCCATTCAAGACATATTAAGAATTTTTCCGCAGTTTCCCCGACAGCCGATTAATATTCGGCCCAAATGGCTCATAAAAACGGTGATTTACGGCCGGCACTGCCGATAGTATGCATTAAATACATTAAAATTAGCTAGAGAAAGAAATGGCAACAGTGACGTAACATTTACGACCGCTGGAAGCTGAAATAGTACATTATGTATCGAGGGCCGAAAAGAGGCTTTTACGGTCGAGATGCGGAAAAGCCTCCGACGGCCCGTGATATGTACCGTATTTTTTTTTACAAGTGCTCCGAAGCCAAATAAATAAAGAAATTCTTCAGACAGTTTTCCTGTCTAGATGACATGAAAACACTCGCGCATGGAGAATGTAAATATCTATTTATTATTTTTGACAAATAGGCTCGGTGGCCTAGTGGTATAGCGTTCGCCTTGTGTTCTGGGAGTCGCGGGTTCGAATCCCGCACTCGGCATCTCTGGTTTTTTAAATTTTTTTACAAGTGTCCGAGTCTTTGAGGCCATATAAATAAAGAAATTCTTCAGACATTTTTCTAAAACATCTTTGAAAAATTAACTGCCAATTTAATTTATATATAATCCGCTATTTATTATCGCTTGTAGTATGGCTCGGTGGGTAGAGTGTCCGCCTGGTGATCTGAGGGTCCCGGGTTCAAATCCCGTACCGACAATTCTGGTTTTATTTATTTATGAGCACATGGTGACTCGAAGCGGGCGGGAAAAATCTTTCCCGCCCGCTTCGATACTTTCCCGCCCGCTCTCTTGGAAAACGCCACTTTCGGTGAAGTGAACATGCATGAAAAGAGACACTTTCGGGACACAAAAACTATTACAGTGAAACCTCTCATAACGGACACCTTTAATAAGCGGACATCTTTATTAAGCGGACATTTTTTCATAGTCCGGAACTAGGTATATGAAATTCCATGAAAATCAACCTCTCTTGGGCGAACGCGGACAGGCCGTTTTCACACAAAGAGGGCGAAACCCCTCCTTTAAACGGACAAAAAATTTGTTTAAGTATTTGCGAGACGAATAAGTACGGTGCAAAAACTCTCTGAAGACAGACCGGCAACCAATCGCGTATGCATGGCAGTGCGAAAGGACTTCGCCGAATGAAAGTATGTGTGTTTCCCCGACAGCAGTCCGCCGTTTATTTGTGAGTTGTAAGGTTAAAATCGTAAACAATGGCACAAAAATGTCGCGTTTTGAGTCTGAAAGAGAATATTGATGTTGTGGAAGTTTGTAACATTGATAGCAATGTGCTATTAGAATGTGATAGTGACCCCATTCCTACCGATTATGTAGTCCAAACTGAAACCACATCACTATCTGACGACTCTGATGAAGAAGTTGAATGCAGTAATCAAACAAATGTCACCAATTATCAACAAGCCATTAGTATGGTAAAGGAATTATAAAAGTATGCAAAGAATAGAGGTGACTCTACAGCAATGGAATTGTGATCAGACTTGGAATTACATTTTCTAGATTGCAAGTATAAAACGCAAACACGTCAAACTACGTTATAAGATTTATTTAGTACTGCATCCTAACTAAAACTAGTGTATTTTTGTTATGTTATTTTTATTTGTACATACATATACATAGTAATAATTTTGCATTTACATATTACCTAATAACAAATTTCCCATGGGCGGACACCTCTATAAGGCGGACACATTTAGACGGTCCCGTAGGTGTCCGCCTAAGAGAGATTTTACTGTATTTCTTAACCCTTTACGCAAGATTTTCGATTGTCCCACAAAATCCACTAAATAATATATTATACAGGGTGTTTCTTAATAACATGCTAATATACAGGGTGTTATGGAAATGACGTATTATATTTAAATGGGTGACTCCTAGGGTGCCCTAAAGAAGCGCTACATATTTTTTTGTTTAAATCGAACGTTTAAAAAGTGGGGTAATTCACTCATAAACCCATAGGTCACTCCTCGGCACAGTCATATTACACTGAGCAGCTGTGTAATAAACAGATGTTCTGGCGCAATGTTGCCAAACTGTTAGTGTAAAACTTTAGATTCTTATAAAAATAAATATTTAGCTACCTAGTATCCAAATAGAAGTGAATCCAGGTGCCAGTACACTAGCAAGTAATCCAGGGCACATACATCTTCAGTTTTTTTGGTTTTAGTGGGTAAAGCTTATACCCCACAAACCCGAACAAACCCGAACAAACCCCTTCGGCGTTTTTCTTCCAATCTCAGAACATGACCCTGTATATCGTCAGAGACACAGAACACATAGTGAAACACTGAACAAATTACCATAAATCACTTAAAGAAACACACACATGTTTCAAATTAGTTTTTTGAAGATAGGCCCTTGTCACACAAAATCGCTACACACTAATGCATTCTTTAACAAACACACAAATAGGAGATAGGACACAAATTGGCCCTTTATAAACTAAAACGTTCAGCAATTATTTTATCTGCTGCATCCAATATCTTATATCGCAACTGATCCATATCTTCGACTTTATAAACTATTTCTTTATTCATCGTACCCCATAGAAAAAAAGTTGTATGGGGTAAAATCCGGTGACCTTGCGATTTCCAGTCTCTTACTAAAGGAACATTTTCTAATATGCCTTCGACTTGATTTTTCTGTACGTACTAAACATTTTCACACTTATTCGCACTGTTACAGTTGATTAAATATCCCGAAAAAACTCTTTCGCGCGAAGCCGCAGAGGAATATCTTGTTGTCAAGCAAATGTCAACTTCTAACCTTCTGTCGATTTATAGTAGAGATGGCTAATCTTTGGTTTTAAAATCCCGCTGTGAAACGATCGATTTAATTTGCTTATGCAGCTTTTCGAATGAAAAAAGCACCAGAGCAGCGATTAACAAGTTTTTTAATCTATATTGGTATCTACAGCAGTGAAGGAAAACAATAAATAAGTGCTGTAGATTATTATAATTATTTATTTCAACCTTTTTTGGTGAATGCGCTGGAATCTACCGGAAAAAACACGCATTGCAATAGTACATCTCTACTTCACTTTTTGACAGCTCGTGTTTTAAATGTTTCAGTTCAGATGTCATTTTTAATTCGAAGAAATGTTATTTACATTTTACAATGTGTTTTTTAATTAAAAACACAAGTTCATACAAATCTAGGCGAGACAAAAACGATGTCTCCAAGTGAATTTTGTGCATTATGGCGGCCATTATTCATGTGAAGTTTTGCGATTATAGTTATCGGTTATGTGATGTGCCGGTTTCTTTACTAAAACGCTGTATAAGTTTTCATAGAAATTGACACTAATTTTTAAATAAGACCGACAAGGTAAGTGTATGTGTGTGGCCTAAATAAAATTACATTAAAAATCAGTCAGCCAATCATTCAAAAGTCAAAAGGTCATTGACATTTGACCTAGTTACGTAGTTGCGTATTTCAAACTTAAAGAGTGTAAGGTGTAATTCTGACAACACCGGTGAGAATCGTATTGTTGCAGTGCCGCACAGATGTTTTCCTGATTTGACGTCAGGTCATTTTTACCGCTGAATGAATTGAAAGCGCCATTTAAGGATATTTTTCTTCAATTTGTATTTATCTCAGGAATTGCCGGTTTAAATATAATACGTCATTTCCATAACACCCTGTATAGTGTCAAAAGTTCTTGCGGTGTAAACAACTTTTTGGTACGAAAAAGTACACCATAACGGGCCATAACCATTAAATTGTAATCTACCCAAGAACTTAACCTGAAAAGATACAAATAAGTTATTCTCCAGATTGCAAATGTTCGTTTATTTATCCATCAGATAGTGAAAATTTATATTGAAGTGAAAGTACCGGGCCTAAATGTGTTCGAGAACCCGAATAATAAAAATATTGCTTCGTATTGTACGCCGCTGGCGTAAGCGAGCAAGACGTTTCAGTTTGTAGTTTTTATAGTCGGAATGATCGTTCGGCCGGAAAATTGAATGATTTTCCAAATTGGCCCGTTCAAACACAGATTTGAAAACGCGGCCCCGTTTTTCTCCTTTTCCTTAGGGGGGAACTAATGGGGGGATTCGCTCGCGGTTTGTATAATGCCGTTCCAATTTCCGTTATTGTTTCAATTATAATGAACGCAGAAGATATCGCCATAGTTTCTGTTTTGTACACGGAAAAAGACTGTAGTAAAATTATTATCGTAAAGTTTTTATTGTTTTATTGCCCAAACACACCGTGTCCAAGATAAGGAGGGCCAGTACAGGGATCTCGGAAACCGTAAGAGATACGAAGTCGGTTAAATGGACGTGAAAGTTGCGCATTTACGTGCCTAATAATATGCCGTTTATCCTGGGTTTTTTGAGATCGAATTCTAAAATGAATTGCACTTTTGCATTGCCACTTTCTCCGCTCTATCTAACAGCGTTAATTGTTTTGTAATCCGACGAGTCGTCTTCAACTTTCTTTTTTTAAATGCGGTCCTGCTTTCCTGATATTGGAATTTGAAAGCTTTTTTCCTCCGAATGCAACGATGTATGACTCATTGTGGTTTAATGACGTTTCGAGGGTTTTTGAACAACATCACGAGATTTTGGGATACGGTCCTGTATTTCTCCTAATTTTATAAATAATATCTCATAGGTGAGCTCTAAATTTTTACTTATGTTGGACTAGTTCAAAAATAAACACCAATAAGTGAACAGAAACATACCAAAACAGTAATAAAACGAAGAACGAAAATAGTAAGGAACTACATAATCAGGTGTTCAAAATGATTTCCCATATTTTCTAAGCACAAATAACATCTTCTAACTGTCGATTCTAAAACATTTGACAACATTTCTGGCGTAATACTTTGAAAGGCTTCAAGCACCAACCTCCTAAGTTCGTCTTCTGTTTCGCACTTGTATTTATAAACAATTTTCGACATACCCCCAGAGGAAAAAATCTAACGGTGTCATATCAGGCAAACGTGCTGGCCATGGTGTTCAGAACACCTGATTATGTTGTTCCTTACTTTTTTCGTTGTTCGTTTTATTTCTGTTTTGGTATGTTTTTTTGTTCACCTATTTATGGTTTATTATTAAATTATTTGTTATTTATTGAACTAGTCCAACATAAGTAAAATTTTAGAGCTTACCTATGACATATTATTTATAAAATTAGGAGAAATACAGGATCGTATCCCAAAATTTCCTGATGTTGTTCAAAAAACCATCGAAACGTCATTAATGTGTCCTACATCGTTCCATTCGGAAGAAAAAAAGCTCTCAAATTCCAATATCATGAAACAGGACCGTATTTAAAAAAATAAAGTTGATAATGGCCCTTCGAAGACGACTCGTCGGATTACAAAACAATTAACGCTGTTAGATAGAGCGGAAAAGTGGCAATGCAAAAGTGCAATTTACTTTAGATTTCGATCTCAAAAAAACCCAAAGAAAAAATAAAAGGATTGACACGGTGTATATTCTGAAATATTTGGAATTTTTAAAATTTGATAACATGACGTTACAGAACCCACTTTTGATCATTTTTCTATGTACTATTGTTCACTAAATCACTGTAGACACCCTGTATACGAAAAATAAAAGAGCAGAGAACAATAAACTATAATTCACAAGACGACGAATAAGAGGCATTCGAAACATACACGAACCAGAGCTCACCGACTCTACAACCGCACAATAAAACCGGCCCTTTTGTTTTACCGATTCGAGTACATAACCGCGACCTACTGAAACATACGACTGTATACCCCTTAGGATGTATCCGTACTTATCACATTTTCGTTAACAAAGCAACCAGTCTATGCGCACCGACGAAACGATACTTTCAAGTGCAAAAATTGAGATCTTATGTTTTGTATAAGGGCCCGTATCATTGCGAATAATCTGTCAATTATGTCATTAACCAGCTACAAGTGGCAACGTGGCAATTATGAGGTGAGCACATGCGGGATCATTTTAAAATGGAGCCCCTGTAATTGGGTAATAGTTTAAATTAATTAGGCATACTTTCAATAAGGAGTTTCGCTTAACGGCGAGAAAGAAAGAAGTTTCATAAAATATTTTTTTTCTACTACTGTATAAATAAATCAACTTTCGGGCCGTAGCAACATGAAAGAAAACGAAAGTAAATGTTACAGTTACCTGAATATTATCCGTTGCTAGCTACGAAAGTAGGTTGCTAGCTACGAAAGTAATACTTTCGGTGCCAGGACAAAAAAACAGGAATAAAATTTTTTATTGTATTTATTCAAGCGAATTAAAGAAAAATCTTACTTAATAATAAAAAGTTTATATTTATTGAAAAAAAAAGTGGTATAATAACAATAATATAAAACTTAAATAACACTAATTTTTATTTATTGTCATTAAGGTTAATAGTGAAATTTGAACAGTTAGAAATATTAATTGATGGAATATTATTCAATTCAATACCTTCGCCGCTTCTTATTAGAGACTCGTTATTATCCTGGACTTGGACCATACAACTATTTGTCACTCTCGCGTCGTTAGATGGAATAAAAGTAGGAGATCGATTTAAGATCTTTTTGGAAATTTCGATTTTATTTGTATACGAATCACCAATATATCCCTCCGCAACGGACGAAGATCTCCAACCGCCATGTCTTTTTAAATCCAAAATATCGATACCTGGGGCATTTGCAAGAAAGGTAGTTGATGTTCTTCTAAACGAGTGACCAGTGTATTTATTTATATCTTGAAGTTTCAAAAATTTGGCAATTTCTTTGGGAACATTTGAAATAGTGTGTTTTCCAATCACCTGATTCACACACCTACCTCGTTCATAGCGATATAACAAGCGTTCGTCTTGTGCATTATTTGGCCTAAGTTTAATATAATCTTGAAGTAACCTCATAAAAGAAACTGG
This sequence comes from Barypeithes pellucidus, assembly GCA_963991005.1. Lineage (NCBI taxonomy): Eukaryota > Metazoa > Arthropoda > Insecta > Coleoptera > Curculionidae > Barypeithes > Barypeithes pellucidus. The sequence continues at coordinate 53,199,479 of OZ022563.1, read as the reverse complement.
ACCTCCATCATCGGCTATCACAAAACTTCTTTGAACCTTGTTTTTGCTCTGGAGGATTTTAACAATAGCTACATCATCCTTGATTTCGATGTCGTTCAATTTCATTTTATCGATCTCATCTGTCCGGCATGCTCCAGCTATCCCCATTACTGCTATCACTTTCATAGATAAATAGCTATGATTAGGAGCGTCAAGTAAAAACTTTATTATTTCTTCTTTTGTGAAAATAGTAGATTTTTTAGCTTCGTAACCATCATTTTTTCGTTTAATAAATGCAATAAGTTTCTTAAACTGCGAAATATCTATATTTTTGTTCACAGAAATAGTCAATTTAAGCATGGAATATTGTGACCATAAGGACGGAGGTGATAGGGCTTCAGATTTCTCTTGGAAGTACGCTAGCATTACATTTTCGTCAATTTGTGAAAGGTTTTTCTCCACGAACCATTCTAGAAACAGGTTGTACGTTTGACAGTACCTATCTTTCGACTTTACGGGTAAGAGTGAGGCACATGCCAACTCGACCGCCTTCTGTATAGCTTCGTTTTGGTCTTGAAACAACATTTTCGACAATCGAAATTAAAAAATTCGAACTGACAGACTTTGACAGTACTCAAATAACTAGTTGTCATGGATTATTTTACAGGTGTATTTTATTATAATTTGAATAAAATCAAAGTTCATTACATAATAATATAATTGATCAAAGAACAGTAGTAGAAAAAGTTTAATACATTACACGCTACAAAAGCCCTTTCAAGTGCTCGCACACCTCGCACCAAAAAGTAAACTTTCGCAGCTTGTAATGTAAATAACTATTCTACGATCGTATCAGTTTTCCTTTTCGAAATTAAACAACATTTATTGGCGTATAAACAACTTAACTGTCACTTAGGCAGTGCGTTGGTTATGCTATGGAAATATCTGTAACACAGTGCAAATCACCAACTTCAGACGAATGGCTCTGCTTTCGATGGAATCCAACAGCCAAAGAGTATATGCTTAGGACCAATGCCAGTCGAACAATTGCCATGGATATATCTGTAAAAGAACACAAATCAAGGACCGGATTGTAATAATTATAATTAAATATAGTCACATCAGGTAGGTTAGGTTGCTTAATTTATATTTAAATATCTTTTTGTGGTAAAACTTGTTAGTTTTTGAGGAATGGTTCAAGAATTGTCTTTTACCAAACATTCCTCAGAATAGCGTGATAGTAATGGAGCTATCACAGTCGCCAATTACATAAAGCTCCAAGCTCTAATAATACAAAATTGGAGATTCAGAACTACATGGCGGCGAATGATATATATTTTGAAGAAAGTTATAAAAAAAAGTGATCTTTTAGAAGTTTTAAAGACATTTTGTATAAAAAAAGTATATGTTTGTGACACATTGGCAGAAGAAATTGGATATACAGTGCTACGGCTCCCACCCTATTATTGCATTTTTAACCCCATAGAGCATATGTGGCACCAGTTAAAATCACTGGTTAGGTCTGAAAATATTTCTCCGACTTTAAGTTCTAGTGTTGTAGAATTAATACGAAAATGCTTTAATGATATTCCCCCAGGTAGTTGGAAAAATTCAGTCCGTCAGGTAATAACTGTAGAAAATTCGTATATTAGTCTGGATCGTATAATTAATCCAATTATAATTAATTTTGATGAGGATAGCGATAGCGAAACAGAACTATCTATAGAATGACATTATAAATGTAAATAAATATGACTAGTAATATTTAAAAAAAATGTTATTTCATTTGATTACATTAATATAATCATATCATTACTTGTTTTCCTTAGTCCGTCCCTTCATACTTCACTTGTTACATAGCACCAATTCTGGTGCTATGTATTACGGCCAGTGGGTGACCTTGAACGTCCGTTGTCGTCGTCGTATCTTTTGACATTTTTGCAGTTGCGAATTTTTTGCGAAGAAACTATCAGAGTCGAAGCGACGAAACTTTTTGGTTTTAATTTCGGATAGTGCGCGCGTGTTGTCTCAATTTTTGAAATATACAGGGTGAACCGTTTCGAAGTTATTAAGCGTCAAAGTCGAATTTTCCGCGTTTCCCGTTGGAATCCATTTCAAGTTGCAAAACTCAATTTTTTCGATTTAAATTTTCGGAGCGTAGAGTGGACCGGTCGCTACAGAACCCTATTGAAACTGGGTAACGTACGACGATTAGAAGTAATTTAAAAGAATTTTTGAAAGTCGAAATTTGACAAAAAAGGGTCATTTCGGGTACCTAATAGCTCGAAGTGGGTGGGTCCGAGCGTCACGCAATTTTAAATTTTAGCGTTCCCATCTCAAAAACTAGGTGCCATCAATACATCTATCTATACCTAAAGTTATTAGAAAATGGAAAAAATTTGAAAATACTGAACAAGTTGAAATTTCGGGGTAAAAATGGACGGTTTTTCATTTTTTTCGAGGTAAAAACGGCTTTTGATCGAATTTTAGTTTACGTTACCGGAAAGATCTAGGTAAATCACATTCGATCCGTATAATTTGATTTCTTCGATTTAAATACCGAAATTACTATTAACGATTGAATTTTTAAAATTTGGAAATGTTTTTTTTGTCACCGCTACACTTACGTTCATCTATACGCTTTCCTATTTAACATTTTCCATATTTTTTTGCTTTTTCGTCAAGCGGAATGATGGTACTTTAAGATTCATACCAAGAGCGCGTTTCGAATTACGATCTAAAGGGTTTAAAAAAATTAAGTATCTCCATTTTCAACCATTTTTCACTAAAAGTTCTGTTTAGTCACGAATATCTCCTACAAATATCATTTCGGAGAGTTCTTTATAGGCGTATTCTTTCCGTCCATCTTTTCTCTCAACATTATTATTTTTCAAAATTTTTGAAATTTCCTTTCAATCAGGAGAAAAATGACGTTTTTCCGAGCTGGGACGGCCAATTTTTGCAAATCTGCACACTTCGTCGATTGTAATCAGCATGCCTTGGAATAAAATTAACCCAATTTGTTGACTGTCAAAATTCGGCCGAAATGGGCCAAAATAGCCTTTTTCTTAGCGAGATCCTGAAGTTAATAGAACGATTTGAGCATGGAAATGGTATGGAAAAGATTCTATGGGATTTCGGCTTTCGATAATGACCCCTATCGTTGCCCAAAATGGAAAATTTCCTACCATTTTCCCGATTTCCAAAATGGTCTGCAACAACCTATTTACATTGGGCTTATGGGAGCGTCCAAAAACGGTGCATCTTGACACAATTTATTTCATTTCTTCTAAACCGTCCACGTTGGAGCAATGAAACTTTTTGGGTATATTTTGGTATATATGGCGTATCCTTAGCCGATGTACGTCATTATACAGGGTGTTCCGTTCATAAGTTATTAAACGATATAATCAGAAAATGTGCAAAAAATTAAATATTTTTTTCAACGACTTGCCGGTCTCGTAAAACTTAAGCGATTCAGTTTATATTCTAGTATGTTATCAAGAAACTTATTTAGAAAAACTCGTCGCGAGAGTTTTTTGATAAAATGTCGGGAAGTCAGGTTTTCGATTTTTTTAATGTTTTAAATCATGGGCAATGCAGGGTCATTTTCGATAATGAATTAATCGACTTGAGTAGCATAGATTGGCTCCGGGTCTGAACCGGTGAATAGGTCATCTCAAATACTAATATTTCATAATACATCATACCATGCTAAAAGGCCTATAAAATGGAGAAATTTGCGAAAAACTGAACTTGATGATTTCGTAAAAATTTTTTTTTGCTATTTATGGGGTAAAATATTATTTCATCGAAATGTTATATAGGTCATCGGAAAGAGCACATCAGAACACGATTAAAAACCATAGCTTAGTTTCTTAATTTCTTATAGAAAAATAACTATAATCGATTAAGCAATAATCACTAATTTTGACATCTTCTTGCTAAAAGCCGGCTGTACGCTTGTGTATGTAACTTTTTCAATATTTCTTTAGCCTATAGTTTAAAGGAATAAATTACCTTCATGTTCCACGTAGACTGCGTGTTCCAAAAATATCCTTTGGCGGATAAAAAAAATATTTTATAAATTTTTTCAAATTTTTTTTTACTAAAAGTCTGGTTTATTCTGTTATATCCTCTATAACTTTCCTTTTGGAGAATTATTTCTAGGTTTATCTGATTCCTTGATCTTTTCCGAACATTTTGATATATATAAAGTTACCAGAAACATGTTCGATCTTGGAGAAAAATAAGAAATTACGTAACGGTAACAGCAATATTTCTAAATTTCGTCCGAAATGTATGAAATGCGTGGCTTTTACCGCAATTAGTGAAAATTAGACAAGGGCAAGTGTTTAAATTCATCAGATTTGAATAAATCATGCACACCGTGTGGAAAAATAGGCTTAATTTGATAACTTGGCGATTTGAAGAAAATTCAAGTAGTACGTTATGTTAAAATTGCTAAAAGGGTTTTAAAAATAATTTACATTTTTTGACACCTGTCAAATTGACGTTTCATAGGTTAGTAAAAAGTTCAAGGTTAACAGAATTTCACAAAGTTGGTGTCGTTTTCGTATGACTCGAGGGCAAGAAATCCGAAAATTTAATTCATATTTTGACAGCTGTCATTTTTAACAATTCTTTGATTTCGGTTAACTGTAGATCATAGGCGTAATGGTAACAGAATTTCGCAAAGTTGATTGAAAATGATTTCGTCTAATTCGAATGTAGGCCATCCGAAAATTTGGTTAATTTTTTTGACAGCTGTCAAATTGACGTATATTACATTGGTAATAGTTGCAATGTTAACAAGAATTCACGAGTTTGGTATCGTCTCTATATAATTTGAGTATGAGGAATTCGAAAATTTTATATATTTTTTGACAGCTGTCAAATTGACATTTCATAGGTTAGTAACAAATGCAAGGTTAACATAATATCACAAGTCTGGTATCGTTTCTATATAAATTGAGTATAGGGAATCGGAAAATTGAATTTATTTTTGACAGCTGTCAAATTGATGATTCTTTAGTAAAGAATGAGTGCAATTTTGGCAGAATTTTAAAAGCTTGGTGTCAATTCTATACAATTAGAGTATAAGTTATCCGAACAATTTATTTACTTTTTGACAGCTGTCATTTTTGACATTTTTTTGTTAACATATTTTAACAAGTTTGGTATCATTTCTATATAATTTGAGTATGAGCAATTCGAAAATTTTATATATTTTTTGACAGCTTTTAAATTGACCTTTCTTAGGTCAATAATAGGTACAAGGGTAACGGAATTTTGTAAGTTTGGTATCGTTTCTATGTAATTCGAATGCAAGGAATCCGAAAATGTTGTTTATTTTTTGACAGCTGTCATTTTTTACATATTTTTTTCTATTCGATACGTAATATAGTGAACGGATTGTTCGCAATCGGTTATAGCTGGTCCTTTAAAATGTGAAACGGTAACATAATATGTTATAATGAACGAATTTGGGTGCTATGTACCCCCACCACAGTCCGCAGGAGTGTGGCCAACCAATTAAAGCATCAACCTGCATTCAAGTTTCTCGATGCATCCACGCAAATCGGTTGACAAATCTAGGTAATAACAAAACACATATAGGCGAATCTGTCGCAAACAGAGGGTCCGCGGAGCCCCGCGCGGAGCGCCGGCCCCCTCGTGTATTACGACCAGTGGGTGACCTTGAGTTCGTCCGTTGTCGTCGTCGTCGTCGTATCTTTTGACATTTTTGAGGTTGCGATTTTTTTGCGAAGAAACTGTCAGCGTTGAAACGACGAAACTTTTTAGTTTTAATTTTGGATAGTGCGCGCGTGTTGTCTCAAAATTTAAAATATACAGGGTGAACCGTTTAGAAGTTACTAAGCGTCAAAGTCGATATTTCCGCGATTCCCGTTGAAACACATTTCAAGTCGCAAAACTCAATTTTTTCGATTTAAATTTTCGGAGCGTGGCGTAGACCGATCGCTACAGAACCCTATTGAACCTGGGTAACGTACGACGATTAGAACTAATTTAAAAGAATTGTTGAAAGTCGAAATTTGACAAAAAAGGGTCATTTTTGGTACCTAATAGCTCGAACTGTGTGCGTCCGAGCGTCACGCAGTTTAAAATTTAAGATTTCCCATCTCAAAAACTAGCTGCAATCAATACATCTATCTATACCTAAAGTTATTAGAAAATGAACAAACCCGCGGAGCGGCTAGGTTAACAGAACTTCAAAGGTTTGATATCTGTCGCATATAGGTGGACGGCGGAGCCCCGCCGCGGAGTTGCTAGGTTAACAAAACTTCAAAGGTTTGATATCTGTCGCATATAGGTAGACGGCAGAGCCCCGCCGCGGAGCGGCTAGGTTAACAGAACTTCAAAGGATTGATATCTATCGCATATAGGTGGATGGCGGAGCCCCGCCGCGGAGCGGCTAGGTTAACAGAACTTCAAAGGATTGATATCTGTCGCATATAGGTGGACGGCGGAGCCCCGCCGCTGAGCGGCTAGGCTAACAGAACTTCAAAGGATTGATATCTGTCGCATATTGGTGGACGGCAAAGCCCCGCCGCGGATCGGCTAGGTTAACGGAACTTCAAAGGATTGATATCTGTCGCATATAGGTAGATGGCGGAGCCCCGCCGCGGAGCGGCTAGGTTAACAGAACTTCAAAGGATTGATATCTGTCGCATATTGGTGGACGGCAAAGCCCAGCCGCGGATCGGCTAGGTTAACAGAACTTCAAAGGATTGATATCTGTCGCATATTGGTGGACGGCAAAGCCCCGCCGCGGATCGGCTAGGTTAACAGAACTTCAAAGGTTTGATATCTGTCGCATATAGGTGGACGGCGGAGCCCCACCGCGGAGCGGCTAGGTTAACAGAACTTCAAAGGACTGATATCTGTCGCATATTGGTGGACGGCAAATCCCCGCCGCGGATCGGCTAGGTTAACAGAACTTCAAACGATTGATATCTGTCGCATATTGGTGGACGGCAAAGCCGCGCCGCAGAGCGGCTAGGTTAACAGAACTTCAAAAGTTTGATATCTGTCGCATATAGGTGGACGGCGGAGCCCCGGCGCTGAGCGGCTAGGTTAACAGAACTTCAAAGGTTTGATATCTGTCGCATATAGGTGGATGGCGGAGCCCCGCCGCGGAGCGGCTAGGTTAACAGAACTTCAAAAGTTTGATATCTGTCGCATATAGGTGGACGGCGGAGCCCCGCCGCGGAGCGGCTAGGTTAACAAAACTTCAAAAGTTTGATATCTGTCGCATATAGGTAGACGGCAGAGCCCCGCCGCGGAGCGGCTAGGTTAACAGAACTTCAAAGGATTGATATCTGTCGCATATAGGTGGATGGCGGAGCCCCGCCGCGGAGCGGCTAGGTTAACAGAACTTCAAAGGATTGATATCTGTCGCATATAGGTGGACGGCGGAGCCCCGCCGCGGAGTGGCTAGGTTAACAGAACTTCAAAGGATTGATATCTGTCGCATATAGGTGGACGGCGGAGCCCCGCCGCTGAGCGGCTAGGTTAACAGAACTTCAAAGGATTGATATCTGTCGCATATAGGTGGATGGCGAAGCCCCGCCGCGGAGCGGCTAGGTTAACAGAACTTCAAAGGATTGATATCTGTCGCATATAGGTGGACGGCGGAGCCCCGCCGCGGAGTGGCTAGGTTAACAGAACTTCAAAGGATTGATATCTGTCGCATATAGGTGGACGGCGGAGCCCCGCCGCTGAGCGGCTAGGTTAACAGAACTTCAAAGGATTGATATCTGTCGCATATTGGTGGACGGCAAAGCCCCGCCGCGGATCGGCTAGGTTAACAGAACTTCAAAGGATTGATATCTGTCGCATATAGGTGGATGGCGGAGCCCCGCCGCGGAGCGGCTAGGTTAACAGAACTTCAAAAGTTTGATATCTGTCGCATATAGGTGGACGGCAAAGCCCCGCCGCGAATCGGCTAGGTTAACAGAACTTCAAAGGTTTGATATCTGTCGCATATAGGTGGACGGCGGAGCCCCGCCGCGGAGCGGCTAGGTTAACAGAACTTCAAAGGACTGATATCTGTCGCATATTGGTGGACGGCAAATCCCCGCCGCGGATCGGCTAGGTTAACAGAACTTCAAACGATTGATATCTGTCGCATATTGGTGGACGGCAAAGCCCCGCCGCGGAGCGGCTAGGTTAACAGAACTTCAAAAGTTTGATATCTGTCGCATATAGGTGGACGGCGGAGCCCCGGCGCTGAGCGGCTAGGTTAACAGAACTTCAAAGGTTTGATATCTGTCGCATATAGGTGGATGGCGGAGCCCCGCCGCGGAGCGGCTAGGTTAACAGAACTTCAAAAGTTTGATATCTGTCGCATATAGGTGGATGGCGGAGCCCCGCCGCGGAGTGGCTAGGTTAACAAAACTTCAAAAGTTTGATATCTGTCGCATATAGGTAGACGGCAGAGCCCCGCCGCGGAGCGGCTAGGTTAACAGAACTTCAAAGGATTGATATCTGTCGCATATAGGTGGATGGCGAAGCCCCGCCGCGGAGCGGCTAGGTTAACAGAACTTCAAAGGATTGATATCTGTCGCATATAGGTGGACGGCGGAGCCCCGCCGCGGAGTGGCTAGGTTAACAGAACTTCAAAGGATTGATATCTGTCGCATATAGGTGGACGGCGGAGCCCCGCCGCTGAGCGGCTAGGTTAACAGAACTTCAAGGGATTGATATCTGTCGCATATTGGTGGACGGCAAAGCCCCGCCGCGGATCGGCTAGGTTAACAGAACTTCAAAGGATTGATATCTGTCGCATATAGGTGGATGGCGGAGCCCCGCCGCGGAGCGGCTAGGTTAACAGAACTTCAAAGGTTTGATATCTGTCGCATATAGGTGGACGGCGGAGCCCCGCCGCGGAGTGGCTAGGTTAACAAAACTTCAAAAGTTTGATATCTGTCGCATATAGGTAGACGGCAGAGCCCCGCCGCGGAGCGGCTAGGTTAACAGAACTTCAAAGGATTGATATCTGTCGCATATAGGTGGATGGCGGAGCACCGCCGCGGAGCGGCTAGGTTAACAGAACTTCAAAGGATTGATATCTGTCGCATATAGGTGGACGGCGGAGCCCCGCCGCGGAGTGGCTAGGTTAACAGAACTTCAAAGGATTGATATCTGTCGCATATAGGTGGACGGCGGAGCCCCGCCGCTGAGCGGCTAGGTTAACAGAACTTCAAGGGATTGATATCTGTCGCATATTGGTGGACGGCAAAGCCCCGCCGCGGATCGGCTAGGTTAACAGAACTTCAAAGGATTGATATCTGTCGCATATAGGTGGATGGCGGAGCCCCGCCGCGGAGCGGCTAGGTTAACAGAACTTCAAAAGTTTGATATCTGTCGCATATAGGTGGATGGCGGAGCCCCGCCGCGGATCGGCTAGGTTAATAGAACTTGAAATGTTTGGTATCTGTCGCATATAGGTGGACGGCGGAGCCCCGCCGCGGAGCGGCTAGGTTAACAGAACTTCAAAGCTTTGATATCTGTCGCATATAGGTGGACGGCGGAGCCCCGGCGCGGAGCGGCTAGGTTAACAGAACTTCAAAGGTTTGATATCTGTCACATATAGGTTGACGGCGGAGCCCCGCCGCGGAGTGGCTAGGTTAACAGAACTTCAAAGGATTGATATCTGTCGCATATAGTTTGGTATCTATTGCATATAGGTGGACGTCGAAGGCCCACCTCGGAGCGGCTAAGTTAACAGAACTTCAACAGTTTGGTATCGTTTCTATGTAATTCGATTGCAAGGAATCCGAAAATGTTGTTTATTTTTTTACAGCTGTCATTTTTGACATATTTTTTTCTTTCTATTCGATACGTAATATAGTAAGCGAATCGTTCGCAATCGGGTATAGCTGGTCTCTTAAAATGTTAACGGTCACATATGTTATAATGAACGAATTTGGGTGCTATGTACCCCCATCACAGTCCGCAGGAGTGTGGCCAACGAATTAAAGCATCAACCTACATTCAATCTTCTCGGTGCATCCACCCAAAACGGTGGTCAAATCTAGGTAATAATAACAAAAACACATGTAGGCGAATCTGGCGCATACAGGAGAACGGCGGAGCCCTGCCGCGGAGCGGCTAGGTAATAACAAAAACGCATGTAGGTGGATGCCGGAGGCCCCTGCGCGGGTAGCGCCTAGTGGGGGATCTGTCGCATGCAGGTGAACGGCGGAGCCCCGCCGCGGAGCGGCTAGGTAATAACAAAAAACACATGTAGGTGGATGCCGGAGGCCCCTGCGCGGGTAGCGCCTAGGGGGGCTATGCCCCCCTAGTTTATTGCCAAGCTCTTGTCGACACAATGGGACCGACCCAGGAAATCATTAAGTCCATCCATCCATTTTTCGTGAAACAATCTTTAGTTCGTATGTTTTTTCTCGAACAAACCATATCATGTGGTTCGTCCTAAGCATAGCGGACTTTTTAGCATACGTGGTTGTCGCCCAATGTCAAAATTATACATCAATAATCTTTTATTTCGTTAGCCGAAAAGATAGTATGTTTTTTTCTATTTTTTCTCAAATCTGGTACGTATTTTTAAAGTCTAAAGTAAATTTGACATTCGTGGCGGTGCATAGCCGGATATTGTTTCTTCAAAAATATTTCTCTTAATCGAAGCTAAGCCAAACGAAGAAATATTCTAATATATCGGATCCGAAGCTGCTATACACTGTGTCTACTTAAGTTGGAACCATATGGAAAACTTTTTTATTATTGGTTTTATCAAAAAAAGTTATTCTTCATAAAAAGTTCTGCATGGTCTAGAACTCAAAATGCAACCTTCAGTTATCAAAATTTCCCGGTCATATACGAGGTATATCAGAAATTACGAATTTTGCTCAAGGGTAAAGTACCTTTATTTTTGACAATGAATAAAAGTTATTTTGAATTAAAAGTTATATTCAAATCTGCAATTACAGTTATTTAGCATGACAATTTGTGATTATTTACTAATCCTTCTGTATTAATTCTTCTGGCTTGATACAATTTAACGTAATCTAGGATGCACTGACAAGAAATATTTGACACGGAATGTCATAGTGCATTGGTATTTATAATATACATTAGAAATGACAGCTTTACTTAAGTTGTGAAGAAAAAATTGAAATTATTTTAATAATTAATACAGAATGATCAGTAAATAATCACAAAACCTAAATTTTCAGGCTAAATAACTGTAATTGCATATTTGAATATAACTTTTAATTCAAAATAACTTTTCTTCATAACATTCTTCTGTTTTGTCAAAAATAAAGGTACTTTACTCTTGAGCCAAATTTGTAATTTCTGATATACTTCGTATATGACTGGGAAATTTTGATAACTGAAGGTTGCATTTCGAGTTATAGACCATGCAGAGCTTTTTATGAAGAATAACTTTTTTTCATAAAACCAATAATAAAAAAGTTTTCCATATGACTCCAACTTAAGTAGCCACACTTAAGTAGACTGGCGTCGTTATTATTTAAATGAAATCTAGATTTTCGGACATCAGTGGATTCAATTTTTTCGATTTATTGACCAAAAATAATTTTTAATTCTATTCACATTTGTTTCCGCAAGAACTATTTGACATTGACGCAATTTACGATAAAATTATTGCATATTTGGCATTACAACCCTAGAATACTATTAAAATACAAATAAGCATACTAATCAATTTTACTTAAAATAATAGGTATCGAGTTATTTTTTAGTTTATTTTCCGCTGTCTCTTTTTGTATATAGCTCGTAAAACCGGAATCATTTTAAAAATACTGAAAAATCCTCAGAAAAAGGAAAACTCTTCTTGAAAAAAAAAATTACTTTTGTTCGTCTGCTGTAACTTAAGTAAAAATGTCGCGTTTTTTAAATTGAGTATAATGAGAACACCTAACTGACATTACCGCTCGGTTTTTCTAGTATTTACTATAAATTATGGACTAAATTTAGATGTGTATTTTGGGTTTGCTCGTGGGGCGTGGTTCATAAATAATTTCGCCTGCGGCGCTTTCGTTCGCAGCGAGCTTCTTCCCCTTGTTGCTACCGCTGGTGTCCTCGTTTTACTCATTACTCATTTTATCATCCCCCCCCCCAAACAAACCCCCCCTACAAAACTGTCTAACAACGCCCATGCCTATGTAGTGTAGCTCATTGGAGACAAGGCAGCAATGAAGGAATTTACTTATACAGTGCAAACTTGTAAAAGATACCAGTACAAAAGTGATAATAGCTCTTTATGTGTAAGAAACATTAAGATTTCAAATTGGTTATAATTTCTCCAGGATAGATACGCTTGAGGCCTCGAGACGTCACGGCGTCGCTGCGGCGATCCGAAGAATACAATGCCGAGCAGTTAAAATTAGTCATAACTCCCCGCTTAACGGGACTCGCGATAATAATCTTGAGGATATCTCGGAAACGAATAACAATCCTAATGCGAGATTACGAATAGAACTTTAGCTAATAATAGCTTCCTGGTAGTCACCTCAAGATCCCAACAAAAGACGGCAGGACGGGCATCAGGACTATATTTCATTTTCGCTGGGATCCCGCTGAAAAGCTGAATTGCGCTAATAGAGCGACGTTCGCAGAACCGCATCCTGAGAAGGAAGTCCTGCCACGAGTTAATTCCTGCAGTTAGAGTTCGCGGGTCTTGAGTATGGACGCCGGTTTCGTGATGGAGTGCAGGAGGGGCAGGAAGGAAGTCTGATATATTTAGCGTTATCATAAATTTGTATCCTGGTCATATCCGAATTCGTTTCCTTTCAACTCACCAAACGCGCGATTTCAATAACGGATAAAATGACAACGTCGCTGACGTCTCTTGGCTAATCATACGGGTTTGTTTACAAATTATCAGTAGTGCACGCGGCTTTTTATGATCATGACTTAAGGTGATTGTTCTCGCTTACTAACTCACAACGCCATTAATGGTTATTTTTTCTGTTATTTTCTCAGGATTTGCGGGTTTAAAATCCAATGTAATTTTTGAAGTGGCTGAATATTGGCTCCTCTGTACATTTTATAGAAAAACTGCATTATATGTTCTTGCAGAGGCCGATATGGTGCATCCATGTGCCGAGTTTGAATAAATTTTGGTGAGCCAATCGTAAGCTATTCAATTAAACGTGATGGCAAAACCACTAAACTTTTATAATTCGGGTAACACAGCAAATAATTTCTATGATGCTATTGCCAAAAATTGACGTAAAGCACATCAGCATAAGGAATAATGAAAATATTATCACTGACACTAATTTTCGTTCCGTCAATGTCAAAATATCATTTATTGATGTTTGCTGTATTACCTGAACTGTGAGTGTTGTGATTTTGCCTTCACGTGGCACCTGAAATCGGTGTAATTTTTGGAGTCTACGCCAGACATTACGCCGATTTCGTATATCATGTCCTATACCTACGTCTAGTGTGTTTGACATATTTATTTCTAAAATGACGTTTGAAGACCTTAAAGTGGCATTTCTAAGCTTTGTCGCCGTAGTTCAATTCCGTTGCGCGCAGTTGAGTTTAGTTCCGCCGGCTGTCGTTCGACTTGACAAATGAACACATATTAGACCATTTATAAACGAACGAAGCGAACTGCAACTGCGAGCGCAACGCAATGGACCTTAAAATAATAATGTAAGGAAGCCTTTATTATTTAATTTGGTTTTTAGTCCCTGTTCAAAAGAATATTTAAGCTGTCTTATTAAATTTAAGGTTTCGGGTTTGTTCCTTTGTACTAGGTCTAATAGTATTGTAATATTGTAATGTTGTAAAATTTTTAAAGAAGGTATGGTGTCGGATTTTTTCGAGCGTCTGTACATATTCTGATGTAATCAGCTGGGATATTTTTTGTTGTTTTTCGTATTTGCCTTTCAATGGTCGAATGCATCAAATCACATTCCATTTATGTATGCCCACGTTCTAGATATTTTTGAATTATTATAACATTCTTAAGTACCGACAAATTCAGAAGTGCGTTTGACATAATCACGTTCCTATTTTTTCTGGCACAACCATCACTAGACATATATATCACATTAATCTCTTTTAGAAAGAAAGATACTTAAATTCAAATCGCAAAACATATAATGACAACTACCTGTGAAAGGTAGGACAATCAGTTGGGTAATTAGTGGAGCACTAACTTCTATACACATTGTATAGTTCAAGGTTGGATTTCCATATTGGCTCCAAATACAACTTGTTACTTGAGCTTCCATTTTCGGTAGCGAGTCAAAGAATTGGTTTAAATGTTGTTTTCTAATTGACATTAAATTTTCTTCCAAGGCTTGATAGCTATTGTATTTCCCCAACTTAAATCCTACTAGATTGGGAAGATAAAGTATATACGTACAGAACCTTCTACTAGCACCTTCAACTTTTCTAGTCCTGCCTCTTTTCGTAGATACTTTTTCGACAAGAGTAGTTATATATACATATTTTTCTTCCCACGACATTTTCCAAAAATTTGTAAAAATTGCCTTACGGTCTTCTTCAAAAAACATGGCACACTTTAGCTTCGTTAACTTCTTATTCCGTGAGCAGTTGCATGCCTCTTGTAATGCTTTGCATGGTTCTTTCTGTCGTATTTCCAACTATCTTAATTTTTTTTTTCTCCAGAAATATTGTAAACTATGGAATTTTTGCAACACTCAAAACGTCCGTTGTCGATGAATTCACTTTTTTTTATATTTTTAATATGATTTCATCAAGAACGGACAAGGCGTATTAACAATAAGACGATCTACTTTCTTACGGACTGAAATCACTCTGACCGGTAAGCGCAGCGTTGCCGAACTTTTTCGCTCTCGTAAAACTTTATGATTTTTTAATAATCTAGCGATTAGTCATTGACTAGATGAAGGCGTGTTAACAGGACATTTTGGTAACGGGCTGCCGGACTATTAGGGCATTGAAAATCCGTTAAATGCTATAGACATAAATTTGTTACAATATGTTCGTGTTATTGCTTTATCACATTCTCCATAAATAATAAATAAGTTTACGCAATGTTATGTATGTAACAATTAAGTGTTGTTTATTTTATTCAGTATGGAAGGATGAATAGCAAAACGAATAAAAACTTTTCGAAACTAAATGTCAATTTAAATGGCGGCCGTAAATTCGCTGACATTTTACATTTTCGATATATGCAGAATCGAGCAATAAACCACCTATCGCCGTTTCGCTTTTTTATTTCGCCATTTTTGGATCGGTGAATCGGCTGACATTTACGTGGGTTTACTACCGCATTGGCAAAACCGAATCTAAATTATAGTAATGTCATTTTCATATACGGGGTGTCCCGAATGTTACGATATGTTCTTTGAATTGAGTCATGAATACACGGAAAGAAAGACTTTTGTAAAAAATTTTTCGACACATGATATTCCCAAGTGGTCACCCATCCAACTACTAACCGTGCCCAACTTCGCTAGACTTCATCGATCAATATATGTTCCCTGTTAAGTTCTTCTCGTATTATTTGTTACGAAAAACGAAATTCCAAGAACCTGATTCATCTGATTTATGCATTTTATTCTTGTAAATATATTTTTACAATAAAAAATAATTATACATTTTAATATATTTAACTACTTGAGTTATAAATAAATAATTTTCACTATACATACGTCGTCAAATTTACAATATATTTTAGTAATTAGTTGATTTTACTAAATTAAAATTTAATTATTATTTTGTAGTGGATTATCAATGAAAATTGTAATTAATACATCATTTTACAAGAAATCCCACATTAAAATCTTTACTATAAGAATTTTACTCTAGTGTTTGTTCCGTGCACATACATTCGTTGTAAAATTTACAATATGTTTTAGTATACAGGGTGTTATGGAAATGACGTATTATATTTAAATGGGTGACTCCTTGGGTGTCCTAGAGAAGCGCTACATATTTTATTTTTTTTAAATCGACCGTTTTAAAAGTGGGGTAATAAACACTCTTACTCGCAGGTCAGTCCGCGCTACTGTACAATATTTCACCCAGACCCAATGGCAATATTGCCAAACTTAATGTAAAACTGAAATTCCAATAAAATTATAAAAATAATTATTTTCTACCTACTTGTATTTATCCTTATACCTAAGAGTGAGGAAATCCAGGCACAAACACAATCAGTTTTTTTTCTTTTTCATGGGAACACTCCTGGAAACACTTTATGTACACACAGTAATAGTGAAACAGAACCGATAGTTAGCTTTTGAAAATACAATAATACAGATTATACTACAGATTATTAGATTTTACTACACGCGACGAAATTTGACGTCCAGAAGAAACGCGTCAATAAAAACAATGTTCAAAGATTATTTATGGACGGGCACGATACACGTGTAAACCGAAAAAACAGAGCGGATTGCTGAGAGAGTGTTGGTGATCGACGAGACAAAACGTATCCAAACGCTGGTTGGTCTTCAACTAACAGACCACAAGCGTGCGGCGCTATATGAATCTACTTCGCTCAGCCGCTGTAAGGCGTCAAGAGGTCATTGGCATTTGACCTAGTGACGTACGTGTCTATTACTATTCCATATGTTTTTTCTGGTGGTTTAAAACATAGTCCGTCGTAAATGTTCTTCAATTAATTGTACAATAAGGTATTACAGAATGGAAAAGTGTTTAAATTATTTTATTTGGTCTAAAGAGTTTAAAGTGTACATATGACAATACCGGCCAGAATTCCTTGATTGCTTAAATCTATCGCAGTGCCACACAGGTGTTTTCTGGTTTGACGTCAGGTCACTTTTACCGCTGAATGAATTGATAGCGCCATTTATGGGTATTTTTCTTCAATTTGTCTTTATCTCAGAAATTGCCGGTTTATATAAATTTAATACGTCATTTCCATAACACCCTGTAGTATAGTAGTAGTAGTATAGTAGTATTTACTTTTACCTTTGAATATCGATTGTTAAAGAAAAACGGATTAATGTAAAAATCTAACAACTTATATTGGGAGAGAAACGCCTGGTTTACACGCTACAAAATAAAACGCCCACTGAAACCACGTCTAGTTGGGAGTTCATCGCATTATGAATTGGTGGTATCTATACAGGGTGTAACTAAATAAGTGTAAAACATTTAAGGGGGTGATTCCTCATCGAAAAAAAGATAGGATCTTTCATATAAAGAAACTTCATTGGAGCATCCCTTGTTAAGATACAGCCCCTTAAAGGGGGAACATAAAATGTGTTTAACAATTTTTTTCACAAGCACTAAAAAAGTTACAATATTGAAATTAACCTGACATTTTCTACTACCAAAAAGACACTTAGCCAGTAATTTATTTGGTTTACCCCATGGTTGTAAGGGTGGAAAACGCAACCCCTAAAATTTATTTCCAATGTAAGTTTTTCTCTTATTATTTGTTTACATCTAAAAATTTATTTTCGATAGCCTGTTTCATTCTAAACAAAAAATGTCTCTTGAATTTTTTGCCCAAAATAAACCAGTTCGCAGCAAAAAAATATTTTACGAACAAGATACATATCGCCATAAAACGCGCGAATACGTTGCTCAATGCGCCGACGTCTAGACGCATGCGTAATGTCTGAAGGTGTGCCTACCTTCAGACATTACGCATTTGAACATTTACTATGATTTCTAGATGTTGTATGTTTTGTTATTAATAAATTAGTTTTGTTTATTTATAAATTTTATGTATCCCCTTTAAGGGGCTGTATCTTAACAAGGGATGCTTCAATGAAGTTTCTTTATATGAAAGATCCTATCTTTTTTTCGATGAGGAATCACCCCCCTTAAATGTTTTACACTTATTTAGTTACACCCTGTATATCCGTCTTTCTTATAGTTCGAAATTCAAAGCTTTTACTAAATTTATCAGAAATCCTATCTATAGTTTCTTGTAAAACAAAATTTTGTAAATTATATTTACAATATTCTTTTGCTAGGGATTTCTAATCAAAAATGTAATTAATACTATAATTTGTAGGTATTTTTATAATAATTTTATTATAGTCTTTTTCCGTGTACCTACGTTATACTTATCACGCGAGCCGGAACCGCATCTGATATATTTTCTTAAATACCTCACATTAATAAAATTAAAGAACCCATTACCCAAAAAAATACAGCTTAAGCCCTCGGGTTATTATTTTTGCGATATTAATCACGCCGGCTCATTTTGCGGGACGGAAAAATCTAAGAAAAACCGAACGTATTTATCGCTAAAATTGATAAATATACCAATTAAGGGAAAAAAGCGGCTCCTTTTAATATCGGTGCATAAAAAATAGCGATTTAATCCCCTTTATGGCGAAAAATTGCTAATTTAAATCGAACGAACCGGGCGAACGCAGTATAAATTATCGAAATTATTATATTAAAAAATCCATCTGAGAAAATTTAACTGATAGCGCCGCGGGCACTTTTCCGCATTAAAAAAAAAACGATGGAAAATTAAATAGGGCGATTTTGAGGTAATTTGAGATTACCGATATACACCCTTATTATTTTTTTTATCCATGACTATGGAGGTAACTAAAACGCTAAAATGGCACCAACTAAATTTCGTCTGCTGTAAATATCAATGAGTAAAATATTGAACAAACCCTTTATATTATGCAATTCAGAATAGGGATGTTACAAAATACCTGTCACAGGTATTTGGTAACAGGTATGCACCTGGAACAGTCCATAACAGGTAGACGATTTGTAATTTACCTGTTACGCTAGGCCATTTTTTCAGGTGGTATGGCAACCTGCACTTTATGGTTCCCATTTCGAGGCGAATTCACGCTTCTAGGGGGGAGGGGGGCTATTTTACTATATACACCTTGTCCAAGATAAGGAGGGCCAGTACAGGGATCTCGGAAACCGTAAGAGATACGAAGTCGGTTAAATGGAGGTGAAGTTGCGCATTTACGTGCCTAATAATATGCCATTTAGAAAGTTTTAAAGTTCCGAGTAGTTCCGGAGATATTCGGATTAAACCGAAATTCTGAAAAATCGTTTTATTTTTTCCTGGGTTTTTTTAAGATCGAATTCACTTGTACTATTACGTTGCCACTTTTTCCGCTCTATCTAACAGCGTTAATTCTTTTGTAATCCGACGAGTCGTCTTCGAAGGGCCATTATCAACTTTCTTTTTTTAAATACGGTCCGGTTTTCCTGATATTGGAATTTGAGATCTCTTTTTCTTCCGAATGCAACGATGTATGACACATTGTGGTTTAATGGCGTTTCGAGGCTCTAAATTTTTACTTTTTCCAACATAAGTGAAAATTTAGAGCTTACTTATGAGATATTATTTATAAAATTAGGAGAAATACAGGACCGTCTCCCAAATTATCCTGACGTTGTTCAAAAAAACCTCGAAACCTCATTAAACCACAATGTGTCATACATCGTTGCATTTGGAAGAAAAAAAGCTCTCAAATTCCAATATCGGAAAAACAGGACCGTATTTAAAAAAAGAAAGTTGATAATGGCCCTTCGAAGACGACTCGTTGGATTACAAAAGAATTAACGCTGTTAGATAGAGCGGAAAAAGTGGCAATGTAAAAGTTCAATTTACTTTAGAATTTGATCACAAAAAAACCCAGTAAAAAAATAAAACCATTTTTCAGAATTTCGGTTTGTTCCGGATATCTCCGGAACTACTCGTAACTTTAAAACTTTCTAAACGGCATATTATTAGGCGCGTAAATGCCCAACTTTATCTCCATTTAACCGACTTCGCACCTCTTACGGTTTCCGAGATCCCTGTACTGGCCCTCCTTATCTTGGACACGATGTATAGTAATAATTATTCGATGTAAAACGTGGTTATTTTATACATAAGAAATACATAAAACAATACTGTCTACAAACTATCAATACAATGTTAAATAAATTATATAACACAAAAATACCACTATCAATACATTGAGCTAACATTCCAAAATAACATTTGTTGCTATAATTCTCGGAATACGCGTTTGACGCTACCAAACGCATATCCGTAATCGGAATCAAATATAAAATCATTAGTTTTAGTAGTTGTAACAGGTATTGCTTTGGAACAGGAACAGCACATACATGTTACCAAAAATACTATGTTTTAACATCCCTAATTCAGAAAAAATGATTGAGCAATTAATTAGTAGTATTTTGTAAATTATACTGTCGAGATATACGGCAAAAATAGTAAAAGTAGCAAAATATAGTAAAAAAATAGCAAAATTAAGGTTAAGATATTTTAAATACAATTAGGAATCTTTTTAAATTAGCTTGTAATTATTCAATATTTTTAATTGTTGTTTTTTTATTCCAGAAATTATTACCTCTACACCCACCTCTTTTCTCACCCGAATTCCTATTGTGCAATGAGACAGGAACCCTGCTAGCCGTGGCTGGTCCAAATGGCATTTTGGTCCTCCAGTTACTACCAAGATGTCCACCTTACGGTGCGTTTGATAACAACAAAGAAGTCGTTTATTGCAGGTGAGTAACTTTATGTATTTTTATTTTTTAACCAATATTAATTATTATATCGTTTCTGTTTCCGATCAAAATTGGAAAGAAAATTGGCAACAAAAATGGAAATATTTCCGAAACGTATACATTTTAAATGGCACATTTGCACGTTTTTCCAAGTGGTTGGTACTAGCTGTGACTTTCGCTGTTTCGATGCACAATCGAAACTTTTCTCGAAAATGTTTCGGAAATATTCGAAAATATTTCGAAACTGTATTTTATCTGCTTAAATGGTATAAAGGGGCGGGGCTAAGTTAAAGCATGCGCATCAAAATTGTTTCCAAGTGTGGCTGATATTGTATGTGAACATGTCAAAATGGAGAAAATAAGGAAACAAATAATTAGGATACCTTCACTGTTGTAAAATAAAAGAGAAACAATAATTTCGCCATGAGGAATTCGTTATAAGTATATTTTATTCATATAGGTACCTAGTGATTGCACATAAGAACCAAAAAATCATTGTCGCAGTAAATTTTATCGTGCAGTTTAGTAATTTGGCTTTATATTTTTAACGTGCCCTCGATTTATTTGCATTTACAGAAAAAAATATACTTTGTCAAAAAAATACAAATTAAAATATTTTCAAAATTTTATTTCTTTTATAAATCGACTTAGCTGGGAAAATGGTACTTATGTAACAACTTTTGGCTTCTCAAAAGATGCAGGAATATCATTAAAACTCATTTTAATAAAATCAAAATTCATTTCACAAAATGGCCGCTAGAAAGCAATAAATTAATTATTTTGGTCCAAAATGATCTCGACACACAATTTCTAGTCTTTGGCTTCTATAATGTTTCGTACATCATGTAGCTATAATTTGTCGAAAATGTGTCGAAACATAAGCACTGTTTTACCGTCACGTTTGTTCGGGCGCATACATAACCTAAAACTAAAATTCATATATTTTTTGAACCGTTTCTGTGCTGAACCGAAACTAAAAATGTACTCCTTAGTTGAAACAAAAGAATAAAATCAGTGTTGGTGTTAACAGCTATGCAAAAATTATAGGTTATTATGTCAAGGTGATGCACAGAAAAGGTTTATTAGGTGATGGTGAATGCCACAGAAGAAACAAAGGTTTGGTATTTGTTTCTGGAAGTTTCGCAAAATATTTTCGTAAATGAATGGAACCACTGTTTGGTAAATATTTCGAAGCAAAAAAGTCCCAATTTGTTTTGATCAACTTAATTCGAAAATGTATCGCTACAATTTGGAAGCGCATGTGTGTTACCAAAACTTTATAATTTTAACTAAAAAATGATTCGAAAAATATTTATCTTCGCGTGTCGTTAATGTATCGATCCTATATGGTTTGTAAAATATTTCGAAACAAGCACGTCTTTAGTGTTTCTAGTAACTGGATTCGAAAATGTGTCGCAAAAGTTTCGTAACACATGTGTCTCGATACAACTTTATAATTTTAATCGAAAATGTTTCGAAACGTTTCTCAGCAAATAATGTGTGTCCAATTTGTGTATAAAAATGCTACTTGGGCTGAAGAATGAGATCATATTCCTCAAGAAGCAATTCAAAACTGCATTGATAGCATGCCCCGCGTAGTATGGTAGAAGTGGTAATAACAAGAGGTTGCTATTCATTTTTGGATATTTGTTCATGCTACATCTCGACAAGCGAGTCTATAGCTACCCGGTATCGGTAAGGGGAAAGCAATATCTTTTAAAACATGGCCTAGGCATGGGCGTGCTATTATTATCTTAATAATGTAATAATATATATTTTTTCATGGCATGAATATATTTGTATCACCAGTGCAATATATTAGGCCGTTCCATTAACAATTTTTGCTTATTTTGGCATTTTCGCCAATAAAATCCGTTTGATTTCAACATGCACTTCAAAGTTTCACGGGAAAACGGAGAGTTTCTATCAGTTCTCAGCTGTTGTAACAATATTTTTTTAGGTTGGAACCACTTTTAGTTCCAAATAAAACTTTTGTATTGTTTTCCTAACAATGCCAAAGTCGAAGCCTTCGATTTTTTTTCGACACCACAGAGACGAGCCTTTTTTGACAGGAGATGACAACGATTGATCCGGGTTATTTTCTTTCCTTTTAGTATCTTCTTTGTGAATGTTTTTTACTGTACCCACGCTTACTCCCGTATACATTGCGACCCTTTCTAGCTTTCGCTTAATTGGCAATTTAAATGTATTAATTTGTGATTCCTCTTCACACACCCTGTAAACATTGGCAATCACTTCACGGGTTTGACTATGAAGGGTTTTACCAGGGTATATTCATTCATTATCACAGTTTTAAAACAAACCCTATCACTACGCAACTGGATGAAGCATATTGGACATCGCCGAACAAGCACGCTGGCACAATAGGCGTGTCACCAGACGCATGTCGTCATCCTCTGTCTGGGATATAACCTATCAATTTAGCTCTAGCCACCGGCTACCTATGGTTACCGTTGATATTTTTTTTTTTTTTTTTTTTTTTTTTTATGATCAAACACAAGCACTATAGGAAAAATCCTTTAGGGCACTCTGGGAGTGGTGCGTGTGCGCAAAAAGCGATTCACGTTGGTTTTGAATCGTTGGAGGTTATATTCGTTGGGAAAAACGACCTCGGGAAGGTCGTTCCACAAAGATGCAGTCCTCCAGATGAAAGAATTCTTAAATAATGAAGTTCGAGGAGTACTAAGTTTAACCACATATGGATGGGCGTCAGTGGTTCGTCGAGTATTTCTGCTAATCGTCGCTCTGGGCGGAATTAAGAGGGCAAGGTCAGCCGAGCACCTTCCATGAAAATATCTGTAAAAGAGAGTCAAATCCCCAACCTGTCTTCGATGTTCTAGGCTGTCGAGGTTCTTCGTCAGCTCGTGGTCTCCGATCAGACGAATAGCCCTCCTTTCGATGGAATCCAGCAGCCGAAGAGTATGTTTGGGTGCAGAGCTCCAGACATGAGAGCAGTATTCTAGTGATGGTCGAATCTGGGCTTTGTATAGTGTCAAAAGTTGTTGAGGTGTGTACAACTTTCTGGTTCGGAAGAGTACCCCAAGCTTCTGAGAAGCTACCTTGGCGATCGCCACAACGTGGTTATGCCAAGACATATTTCCTCCGAGATTGACGCCCAGCAAATTAATAGATGAAGCCAGTGGGATTGCGTGTCCGTCCATGACTATTTCCGGTTCTGTAATGTTAACCTTTTTAGAGAAAACTGCTGCCTGGGTCTTTTTAGCGTTAAATTCGACTTGGTTACTGTCACCCCAAGCCAAAATTTCTTCCAGGTCTTTGTTAAGGCGTGATACTTCATGCTGTCTGCGAAGATGTGCGTCGGCAGTCGATGTTTGTGCATTCAAAGAGAAAGATGAGATAAGTGTGCTATCGTCAGCAAAACTAAATATCGGATTTTTAGTTTTCACTAGAAGGTCGTTAATGTAGAGCAAGAAGAGAGTTGGAGACAATATGGACCCTTGAGGAACACCGGCATTGATGGTGAAGGTGTCTGAGAGAAATCCGTCAATCGCCACTTGCAGAGAGCGGTCCTTAAGAAAGCTAGACAACCATGCACAGAATCGACTGGGCATACCATAGGATCGCAGTTTACTTAGAAGCCCCTCATGCCAAACACGATCAAAAGCTTTAGAAATATCCAGTGCAACAACCCGAGACTCCCCATGATGTTCGATTGCGTTGTTCCAAATATGGGTGACATAGGCTAGAAGATCTCCAGTTGATCTGGACTTCCGAAAACCATATTGATGATCGCTGATAATGTTGAAGCCTTCCAGGTACTTTAGAAGATGTTGGTTAATAGCTTTCTCCATTACTTTTGATATAACTGAAAGCAATGCTACTGGTCGATAGTTGTTAGGCAGGGTTCTCTTACCTTTCTTTGGAATAGGCTGGACTCGAGCCGTCTTCCAGCAAGATGGAAATATTCCTTTTTTGTAGGATAAGTTGAAAAGTCTACAAAATACTGGTGTTAGTTCATCGGCGCATCTCTTGAGAACTATAATAGGAATTTCGTCTGGACCAGTAGCTTTTTTGACGTCGAGTCCTTTCAGGATTCGTTTGACGGGACGCTGACGGAATACGATTTCGGTCATTTCGGATTCAACTGCAGGAATGTCGGGTGGTGTTCTTCCCTGGAAATCTACAGTGGAATGCGAAGAAAATAGTTCAGCAAGTAAGTTTGCTTTGTCTCCGGCTGTGGATGCTATTGTACCATCGGGACGTGTTAGAGGTGGGATAGTTGATTTGGTAAAATTTTGGCTGACGGCCTTAGCGACTGACCAAAAGGACCTTGATCCGTTTGGACAGTCAAGAAGTTTGTTTTTGATCCTCACGTTATGGGCTTCTTTGCTTTTATCTATTGTTAGCTTACATTGGTTTCGAGCGGTAATAAAGATGGTACGATTCTCAATGGTAGGGTTTTTACGCCACTGTCGGTAAGCCAGATTTTTTGATTTGACAGCACGCTCACAATCCTTGCTAAACCAGGGCTTGCCGTTGGAAGGGCGTTTTTGGGAGGAGGGGATAAATGCTTCCATGCTCGTTAGAATGACGTCGGAGACCTCACCAGCACAGACGGATGGATCATCAGAAGAGAAGCATACGCTCATCCAAGGAAAAGTCCGAAAATGGTCTTTCAGGTCTTCCCACTTGGCCGATCTGTAATGCCATATCTTGCGAGGTTTAGGAGGTTGTTCAGAATTAATTGGTAGTTCGCTTAGAGTTGAAATAAGTTTGTGATCGGAAGATCCTAACGGAGGCTGTACGGTGACTGTATATAGGTCAGGATTTGACGTTAAGAAAAGATCCAAAAGACTAGCAAAATCTCCAGCTCGGTCTGGAATCCGCGTTGGTTCTTCTACGAGTTGAGTTAGACCAGAACTGATCGCGAAGGATTCGGCATCGCGGCCTTGCTCATCGTCCGTATTTGAATATTTAAGCCAGTTGACATTGTGGACGTTAAAGTCGCCAAAGATAGCAATCTCGGCATTTGGATGGTTGGTTTGCAAGAAGTCGATTGTGTTGGCTAGTGATGAGAAAAGGTCTCTGTAATGGGTATCACTTGGAGGACGGTAAAGGCAGCAGATAAACTTGGTGATTTTCGACGTTGATATTTTAAACCACATTACATCAAAGTCTTTCGGTTCCAGTGTAGGTTCTCGTTGGCAGCAGAGATCATCTCGAATAAAAAGACATACGCCGAAGTTGCGTCGGAATCGGAAATGGAAATCGTATCCAGGGTATAAATAGCTGACGGTGTTTGTTGACGATCTGACCTTTGTCTCGGTCAGTGCGAGTACGTGAGGCTTAGAAGATTGTAAGTGCTGGTGGACTGAATTGATGTTCGTGTTAAGCCCTCTGATATTGCAGAAATCAATTTTGAAGTTGCTAGTTCTGGGTTGGTTAGCAACTGCAGGTGCCACACCATTTCTTCGTTGAGTGTTGTTAGATCCCAGTAAATTGTCGGAAATGGGTGTTGTTTGATGAACTTCGCGTGATGGGGCCCCAAGTCCAGCCCCCGCCCGGAGATCCGAATGGGGGGCGAGTTTACCTCCGGAGTATTTTGGGCCTGGAGCTTCCATCATGCTATTTTTGGGGGGGGTCCCACCCTGGTAACCGGAAACATCGGCACAGCGACGAAACGTCAACTCAATGAGCAAAAGTTAACTCAAGGAGCAAACTTCACGCCACCTAAACCGATGCAATGGTATCTCACCGGGCGATGCCGGGTGGGCCAACATCTTCCATTTATATTATTATTATATTATTATTTATATTATATTGCACCATGTTGCCCTATTTTTAGATTAGAAGTACTATAATAAAAAAATATTTTATTTTGCTTTTAAATATTAAAATAAATAGTATGAAAAGAAAGTTTTAAGAACATTGAAACTATAATAGAATATTAGTTTCGTATATACTTATGACAATTTACTTTAAATGGGTAAATTTAATTTTAACGTTTATTTGGTAACATGTTATTAAATTAAAATTGAATATAATATGTGACAACATTGTTAACCCAAGAAATTTTCTTGCCCGCATTCCCTCTGTAGCTACAGATAAAGTTGTCGACCTGTACTCGATGAAATTATGTAATTGTGAATAAAATTGAGAAGCTGCACGACTTCCTTTCAAAATTTGTATTTTCTTGTAAAAATCTGATAATGACGTGAAACAATAAACGTTGTGTTCAGAAAAGGTCATATTTTAAAACAAAATATAATGAAGCTAAATTCTACCGCTAAATTTTTCCACAGGGCGTTAAGAAATTCAGGGTAAAAGGTAACTTTTGTTTCTGCCTGTATAATGAACAAAACGTCAGAATTTATTGAAAACTAACATTCAGGTTATCATTCCAAGACACCAGTCTATACTTTGCTAAATATTTCGCCAAAATCGGAACAATATTTAAAAAGTTACAGGACTATAAATTTAAGTAACATTATCTTTGTCCGGAATTCTTTATGGGGGAATGTATGTAATCAAAAATTCATGAAAAATAGAACGTCAAAATTTTGAGTGTATTTTGTGACAGTCAAATATACATAATACTTACTCATTGAATAAACTATTATACGTACCCTATTCCGTGATGTGAAAAGGCCAGCGTTTTCCCGATATCCCTTAGACCTCATCCCACCGCGGTTTGGCCGTTCCCGATAAAAATTCAGCAACCCTTTCAAATTCGAAACTGCCCGCCTTCATATTTGAACAGCGCGTCGAAAATTGGAATTTTATCGCTTTTTTTCTGATATTTATTGTATTTGTTCTTCGTCTAAACTGTTATGGAACAATGTGTTTTCGGCCGGATATTGCGAAAAAATGCTATTAAATTTTATTTTGTGTTTTTTTATTCATAATTTTATGCACACACTTCGATCACTATCCAGGGGGTCGTTTTTTCCAAACCCCACTATAATATACACGGTGTTACTTGATAATGTACTTATTTTAAAGGGTAAGTCCCGGATCACTTTTAAGTCGAAAAGTTCATATACACTATGTCCCAAAATCCTTTATTTTCGATATACAGGGTGCTAGAGTTTTTATTTTAACAAAGTGCCAAACCACCGACTTGAAACAAACATGGACCCGGTATTTCTATCTGCTTTGTACACGTCAATGGGACGCCTGTTATTACGAAAATAACACAACAGAAAGGAGATGCGGATTTTTGAAATTCATTTATTCATAAAATTATTTAACAGAAACAAATTCTTAGATTAGATCCTTTAGTTAGTGTTCAAGAGACTGACAACACTTAAAACTACACAACAGTGCATAATAATAATTAACTTAGTTTTTATTTCTTTTTTTTCTTTTTTGACCATCCTGTATAATAGGACAAACATAAATATATACAAATAAATACATTAGGATTTTAATTTATACAGGGTGAGTTTTTTAAAGTGTTACAAGGCGATATCTCGCAAACGATTTAAAATATTTTCTTGAAATTTTAATGAGGTAATAGTGAGATGGGGGGACATATTTAAACATATTTTTGTTATCTACCCCCTTTCCCCATTTTGAGGGGTGGGGGGTAACTTTGAAATTTTAAATGGGAATATGTACTTTTGTTTATTAAATTCGGATCTACGTATTTGTACAAAAAAAAATGTTGGTTAGCTCCACTGGTAACACTTGTAACACTTTAAAAAACTCACCCGTAGATTTACAAAAAGAATTAATAATGAAAATAATCCAAACGTTTCCTTCTTTTCCTGTTGCTTGCAGAGAGTATTTTTATTTTCGTAGTCCTCGTCGGGCGGCATCCGAAAGGGTCATACATTGTAAATACTAGAGAGCAGACCTAGATAAATATTTTTTTGCCTTTCTTTTAATAAAAATTTGAAATTTTTTTTCGTGTTTTTTCCACCAGTCAAATGGATTTTGATCCCTTCCCTCAGTCTGTCCTTCCAACCCTTTCCTCACTTCTGAACTTTTAAGGAATATTAAGAGTGATTTAATTAAAAAAGATTAAATCAAGGTGTCGTCGTCTCGCCCTCTGAAACCGTAAAACCAACTTTTATTTATCGGTACGGCTCGTCTAAACTTTGCCATTAATATTTTAACATGTTTTTATTAAGGAAATGAAAGGGTAAGTTCTATTACTTATTTCTCTACAATACTTATAGAACAGGGCTTTTTCGTTTTTTTGCCATTTTAAGTAAATATCGAGTTACTTAAGTATTGTAATGGTAATAAAATTACTTTTCCTACAAGCGAGCGGAAAACTGCATTTTTCTCCACATGCATTTTGTTATTTTTTGGTAAAACTTGGTGTCTTCTCTGAACATCTAAAATATGCACGTTTCGTATGAATGAAATTTCTTTTCGTGTTAAAATGTTACCTGGTACCCGCGGCATTTCTTGCGGTGGCACAACTGTTAATAATTTTATCTAAAAAAAACTATAAAATGTAATTTTCAAAATATTTTTGTGTTTATATCATTCTATAGCTAAGCATGTCTCAATGTATTTATACATGGTGTCCCATAACTTATTAGCCATAGAGCAACTGGAGAATTTGAAATTTTTCACTCGCTTCAGATACCAAGGAAAATCATAAAATTTACAATTTCAAAATTACCCTAATCTTCTTAGTTAAGAGAGATAAAATGTTTTATACAGAAGTTTATTTATAATGATTGTTCCATAATCTGCCCTTTTCCGAATAAGTATACGGGGTCAGGTAAAAAAGTTATCGGACCTAACCTCATTTTTTTTAATAGAACACCCTGTATATTTTAATATAAAAATATTGCATTTTAAATTCTCTTTACAAATATATATAACACACCATGCATGATATTGGTTTCCTAAGCGATTTATTTAAACTTTATTACTTTAAACCACAGTAGGCCATGAAACAAAACTAATATCCTAGAGACAAACTAATATCCTAGAGACAATCATTTTATTTACACTGAGTCCCCTAACTGCTCATGGGCTAAATATGGAAAAGCGGAATCTTGAAGGTTGAACATTGGATCGGAACAAAGATGTATCTTTTATAGAAATACCCGAAGCACATGATGTATATGAAATGCCGTTTTTTCGAAAACGGTTAGGATTGGCGACTTGAATGAAGAGTACTTAATTTTTAGCCAATAGTTAAAGGTATGTAAAAAACATTGTCCAAAGTTCTCATCATACAGGGCGTAAAAAAATGGGCCCATGAGTGTTACAGCTAGTCCGTCTCTGCAGCTGTGAGCAATTCACTACAGTTTCTTGGGTAGTAATTTGACGGGTCTTACCTGGTATACATCATATTAAAAAATAATTGAAATATACCAGGTGGTTCAATAATTATGTGTAAATAACTTGATTCCCTTGGTGCTCTTTGGGACCCCATATCTCCGAAGAGGAGGCCGATACGACAGAAGTTTATATGAACCTATAATATTCTTTTCACGTGTTTTCTTCATATCCGGGAGATTTCCCACATGTTCCCGGACACCCTGTATATAGACATTCTAGTTGTTATTAACATTTAACGTCATTTTCATATTCATTTGTAAA
This sequence comes from Barypeithes pellucidus, assembly GCA_963991005.1. Lineage (NCBI taxonomy): Eukaryota > Metazoa > Arthropoda > Insecta > Coleoptera > Curculionidae > Barypeithes > Barypeithes pellucidus. The sequence goes on along the minus strand of OZ022563.1, from coordinate 53,169,440 downwards.
AATAACTTATCAACATTTTGAAAAATTTGATATGATATCTATCATCCATGGTGTGTTATAAATTTGAAAAGAGAGTTTAAAATGCTATCTTTTTAAATTAAAATATACAGGGTGTTCCATTTGAAAAAGTGAGGTTAGGTCCGATAACTTTCTTACCTGGCCCCGTATACTTATTCTGAAAACGGCAGATTATCATTAATTTTCATTAAAACATCATACCGCCAACTTTCAATTCGGTACATTGAACCGTTGTCAAATTATGGCTTATTTTCGAAAATAAGCTTTCACTTTCAACACCCTGTATTTCTAGAACGAGAAACATTTCGAAAAAATTATATAACTTAATCTGTTATAGTTTGATGTTTAGTATGTTTAACGCATGCATCATTGCTGACTTTCTATGATGTACAAATGAAATGACCAGAAAACAATTCATCCTATTGCTTTGAAAATTATTTTCATAAAAACGAATATATTTTTCACTGTTTGTCTTTCAAGCCCTCGGCACAAAGGGGGTTGAGGGCACTTAGGGGCCGTATGATACACGAGGCAGATTCTTAAACATTAAAAATGACAGTGGCGGTTTCGCATTCTAATTTTTACTGACCGCCGGTGTTTTATGATATTTTTCCTCCTCCGACGTACAGTGGAAGGGTTGTGAGCAACCCCATCCCCCCCTCAATGCCCCCATCCCTTTGTCCTTTGTGCCTTTGAATGCAAATTGGTTTTTATTTTTGCGGTGGCCGGGAGAAATATGTGCAAGAATTTTAAATATACCTAACTCGCACATATATCTGGCTCTTTGCGAAGAATAATTCTTTAAATGAAAAATCTAATTCCTGGTTTTACGGGATGTTCTGAATATTTTGTTTGAAGATTTAAAGGGGCCGCGTTTTTTGTTTATCCCGCACGTCATGTTAACATATATCGTTTATTTATAGTATAAACTAGATCCAGTGGTCTCCAACCTTTTATTCCGACGGCCCGGTAATAAATATTTTTCTGCTGACCGTCCTCCGTGTTCTGTTCTGTCCTTGGACCTATCCTCCATGGGAGGAACAATGCAATGTGTGATTTGCTGTGGCATTCCTCAGTGTTCTTGGACCTATCCTCACAATAGGGGGAACAATAGAATGTGTGATTTGCTGTGGCATTGCTCAGTGTTCTTGGACCTATCCTCACAATAGGGGGAACAATAGAATGTGTGATTTGCTGTGGCATTTCTCAGTGTTCTTGGACCTATCCTCAATAAGGGGAACAATACAATGTGTGAATTGCTGTGGTATTCCTCAGTGTTCTGTTCTTGGCCCTATCCTCAATGGGGGGAACAATGCCATGTGTCATTTGCTGTGGCATTCCTCAGTGTTCTGCTCTTGGACGTATCCCCAATGGGGGAACAATGCAATTTGTGATTTTCTGTGGCATACCTCAGTGTTCTGCTCTTGGACCTGTCCTCAATGGGGGGAGGGGGGGGGGGGGGGACAATACAATTTGTGACTTGCCGTGGCATTCCTCAGTGTTCTTGGACCTATCCTCAATAAGGAGAACAATGCAATGTGTGATTTGCTGTGGCATTCCTCAGTGTTCTGTTCTTGGATCTATCCTCAATGGGGGGAACAATGCAATGTGTGATTTTCTGTGGCATTCCTCAGTGTTCTGTTCTTGGATCTATCCTCAATGGGCGGAGCAATGTAATGTGTGGTTTGCTGTGGCGTCCCTCAGTGTTCTGTTCTTGGGCCTATCATATTTCTTCTCTATACATCAATGATCTGCTAATTCTTAATATTCCTGATCAGCTGGCCATATCTGCCGACGATACGACTATTATTTGACATGACCCTCATGTAGATTATTTGAGGCCAATTTTCGTTTTGGAATGGATATATAAAGAAAATAAACTAAGTTTAACTAAAACAGGCCAAAAACGAAAGAAAATAAAATTAATCGATAAAAACAACAAGTAAACAAACTCTGATGAAGCAAATACGTAAAATCGAAACCCACAATTCCGTACCAGTCCACGAATTCTTCCAACGCTTGCAAATCAGTTGACAATCGATACATTGCTCTACGAACACCGAATTTTTGGTCAGCGTTCACAAATTTTGCTTCTGTGAACACTTTAAGCCAACTGTATATGCCTATTCAGTTACTTTAAGAAATGTTGAAAGGGCGAATCTTAAGGAGACTCATCTAGTAACAATTATACTAAAAAATTATTAAATTACACCTAGTACTTAATAAATTATTTAAAAAAACAACGATTTCCAGGGACGTCCGTTATGGGGCCCGTATCTCCGTAGGCGAGGCCGTAAGAAGAAAAATTTATAAGAACTTCTCCTGTTATTTTTAAGTGTTCTATCTGAACCCGGGAGATTGCCCACATATTCTGGGACACCCTGTATATAACTTGTATTTAACCAAACTTTTGTTACGGACGGTATTACTTCGTAGGCAAACCCTGTCACACATAAAGTTAGGAGTAGAAAGGGGAATATCCCCGCTCCGCTCAGGTAATACCGGGGGTGTATAGATAGATTAATTAATGAATAAATAATCGAGTGTTGATTATAAGATACACCGTCGCGTCGGGGTGCTTTTCCCGCGTTTTCCCTTGTTTTGCGGCCGAGTTTATTATAAATAAGCTCCGAGAATTGACAGCTCGCTTTAGGACTTATTCAGAGGGTTTGTTAATCACGTGAAATACATAAAACACACAATTTGTGGGTTCCGCCATCAATTTGATACAGGATATATTTTTCATTTAGAATTGACCAGGCTGATCAGGCTAATATCCACATGGAAAATGTCAGTTGCGTACCACGTTTCTGTAAACGATATCATATCAGATAACATGTTTGCAAGGGTGGTTTGTTCACTGGCATCGATAGAAAAACTTTTCTAACTAAAATATGTGATTTGATATGCAATTAACACAACAACAAAATAGGAAGCAATATCTTCTAGACTTTAAATCTTTTGACGTTGCATAAGTTTAAGTTTATGTGACTATAATTTCACGGGAAATAAGAAAATACGTTGCAAATAAACAGTACGTACATATTTTTATACTTAAATCCTATCTTTAAAGTAGTTTTCCGCTTGTCATTTGTAAAAATCTAAAAGATATGCATTCTATTAAAAGAAAAGAAAGTCATTCAAACTTCACATTTATCAGAAGTCATTTTCTAGTCCTCGGCCTACTTAGAAACGTTTTTTGCTTTGGACCAATGAGGCCGTTTTATCACTTGGAAAGAAGATGAAAAATTTATCAAAATAATTTTGTGTCATTTTTTTTGGTTTTTTTATGATCAAACGCAAGCACTATAGGAAAAATCCTTTAAGGCACTCTGGAAGTGGCGCGTGTGCGAATAAAGCGATTCACGTTGGTTTTGAATCGTTGGAGGTTATATTCGTTAGGAAAAACGGAAGGCACTCTGGAAGTGGCGCGTGTGCGAATAAAGCGATTCACGTTGGTTTTGAATCGTTGGAGGTTATATTCGTTAGGAAAAACGACCTCGGGAAGGTCGTTCCAGAAGGATGAAGTCCTCCAGATGAAATAATTCTTAAATAATGAAGTTCGAGGAGCACTGCTTAGCGACATATGGATGGGCGGCAGTGGTTCGTCGTGTATTTCTGCTATTCGCCGCTCTGGGCGGAATTAAGAGGGCAAGGTCAGCCGAGCACTTTTCATGAAAGTATCTGTAAAAGAGAGTCAAATCCCCAACCTGTCTTCGATGTTCCAGGCTGTCGAGGCTCTTCGTTAGCTCGTGGTCTCCGATCAGACGAATGGCCCTCCTTTCGATGGAATCCAGTAGCCGAAAAGTATGTTTGGGTGCAGAGCTCCAAACATGAGACCAGTACTCAGGTCTGGTATAGTATCAAAAGTTGTTGAGGTGTGTACAACTTTTTGGTTCGGAAGAGTATACAAAGTTGCTGAGACGCTATCTTGGCGATTGCCACAACGTGGTTAAGCCACGACATATTTCCTATCAGATTGGTCGAGCCCCGCAAATTAATAGATGAAGCCTGTGGGATTGCGTGTCCTGCCATGACTATATCCTATTCTGTAATGTTAGCCTTTTTAGAGAAAACTGCTGTCTGGGCTTTCTTAGCGTGAAATACGACTTGCTGATTGTCAGCCCAAGCCAAAATTTCTGCCAGGTCTTTGTTGAGGCGTGATACTTCATGCTGTCTGCGAAGATATGCGTCGGCAGCCGATGTTTGTGCATTCAAAGAGAAAGATGAGATAAGTGTAATCGGTAATTGATGAAATAAGAGATAATTGGTATAAATGAAACAATTTGATTGGTCGAAACAGTAAATTTGACAGTAAATAATGAGCGTAAAGAACCACACTATTTTGCTAATTTAATCGAATTCTTAGCTTTTATAATAAGCAAGTTAGCAATGTTACCGACTTCCGATTTTGAACAGGCTGCGAGCATGTTTTTTCAGTTAATTCTTGCATTATTATTTTCTGTTTGTCCACCGTTGTTAAAGAATAATCAACTTATCATTTTAGGTGGATACTCCTTAATATTCCTTATAAAGCAAATCCGTGTACACACAACCCCCATTCTCGCGTTCGTACCCCCTCTATCCCCCATCCCCATTCGCATATCGGCAATTAAAAAAGCGCTCACGTGCACACGCATTAGTATACAAATTAAACGTGATAAATTCGGGCATTTTTCAAAGGGCCGCCATTGGGCTCGTCCCTATATTCTTAATTATCCCTTGGAAACCCTTTTTTCCGTACACACATGCCCCGAAGTGGAGAAATGGACGTGAATTTCAATTTTTTCGACGGTCGGTAAGAAATGGCCTCACCGTTACGAGGGCGGTAGAAAAATTAAACAGAAACGCCACTTGCGCCATCTGTGCTGGGACGACGGGAAGCAGGTTCAAAGTTCCTAAAAAAGAGAACATTTTTTGAACAATAATAATCTTGTCTCCCCTAATTTTGCGGTAAAATATTTTGGTGTTTAATTCGACCGCGAGAAGATGATGTAAATATTCTTTATGATTAACCTGGTAAATTCTACATGAAATCGATTTTGAATTTCCACCAGTTATAAAACAAATATCATTATAACTGTTAATAATAATAATGAGTTTCAAGAACCTGACGAGAGAAACACAGGCGGCCGTTTCTATGTAGAATTGACCAGACTAACCAGAATTAGTATTGACTTGAAACAAACATGGATCCGGTATTTCTATCTGCTTCTCACCTCTTATCGGTTTGATATGTTTTGGTTAGGAAAAACAAACAATCGACGTACGTGACTCCAAAGTCTATATTTTTATCCAGTTTACTGCAGACTTGGCACCGTCTTACCATATTGAGTTAAAAATTACTATTTTTTCCACAAACAATACTTAAATTTAACATACCAACACTGAAAAACAACAAGGAAGATTATTTAAGAATAACGACAAATATGACAGTTGTCAATCCGGTAGTGTCAAGAGTGAAAGTAGGTATGAGCGACGGCCGTTCCAATAAGGGTTTTATAAAAGGTACGTTCTTTGTCTAATTAACAGAAAACGACAAAGAAGAATTATACTAATTTTCAGACGATTGTTTTTCTGGAAAGTTGTTTGCAATTCACATTCTTAGGTGGACTGTAATGTCCCCCCACCCCTTTAACTTCTTTATTTTTCATACTTGAGAAAAATTAAAAAGATTGCTATACAGGGTTTTTCAAATAGTATTTGCAAGGGGATCAAAATATCATTTTAGGTATGAATGATTTATAGGGGGGGATTAAAAAGTTTGTTTTTGTATATTAACTAATTTTCAAATTCTACGTTAAATTCTGAACGTAATTTATGTAATATACGCAAATTTGATATAGTGAAAATTGACAACATCCAATATTAAAAATATGTAAAAATGCAGGAATGAGAGAAAATCGAGGTTGCTATGGAGAACAAAAGTGAGACGGATTATCGGTTCTTTATTTTCCATAGCACAATCTCGATTTTCTTTCATTCCTACATTTTTTTTTATTGAATTTTGCCAATTTTCAGCTGTCAATATAGGGTGTTATGGAAATAACATTTAAATTGGTGACCCTGGGGTGTCCTAGAGAAGCGCTACATTTTTTTTTTTAAATCGACCGTTTTAAAAATGGGGTGACAAAACACTCTTACTCACAGGTCAGTCCGCGCTACTTTAAACATATCACCCCAGACCCAATGGCAATGTTGCCAAACTTAATGTAAAACTGAAATTGCATATAAATTATACAAATTAATTAGTTACTTGTATTTAACATATAACTAAAGAGCGGAACATCCAGGCACATACACAATCAGTTGTTTTTTCTTTTTCATGGGAACACTCCTGTAAACACTTTATGCTCGAAGATTAGATTTTGACAGCAAGACAGAACCCAATAATAGTGAAACGGAATCGATAGTTAGTTTTTTTAAAATACGCAATAATAATACATAATCTGATTATTAGCTTTTATTAGACGTGACGCCACGAAATGTGACTTTAAAATAAAAATTTTTACAACACTAGTAGCACCTGCAAAACCCAGCGGATTGTTGCGCGTGTATTGATTTTATCAACGAAATCAACCGTATCGCGACGCTGTCGATCTTACACTGACAAGACCGCAAGCGTGCAATGACATATAGGAACACGAACTACGTCAGCTCAATGTCGTTGGACGTCGAGTGTGTGGCGTCATTTAAAGTTTTGTACCGAATTAAGAGTAAGAAATATTTTCATCAAATTTTACATTTTATTCTGTTCGAAATGGATTATTTTATTTTTAATGCTCCGCTTCACTAACGGAGATCGTGTTTATAATTTTAATTCACTTCTTTCGTAATTTTTTATAAATTTAACTCCTCAACCGGACAAACAAAACTGACATAAATCGCTGACAAATCACAAATCGCTTTTTCAATTCGATGGAAAAAATGGCGTCCGAATTCCCATCGATTTATGAAATCATTTTTTTTTAGTGCATTCAGCAGATGATTATTACTAATCGCTGACAAATCGATGGGTTCTGCTGAATGCCCCAATGGCACACGTTGGTACCTCTTTCGAGTTTTTGATATACTTTCCATCCAAGGATTTGTTTTGTTATGTAAGGCTGTTGAAAGTAACGAGTTGTTTTTTAAGTTCACTTTCTTGGTGAAGGTAACGACCTTTTTTTCCCTTAGAACTCTTAAGTTTTTTTAAGTGTCCAGTGAAGTAGCGTCCTTTTTTAGGCGCCGTGCTGGTACATTTCTATAAAATTCGGTACAATTTTGCCGATCCAGCCGGTACAAAAATTTAAAGCTTGGAACAACGCTGTTTGAAGGTTTCCTTCAGTTCGTTCGTCGTATGTGTCATTTTTAAATTGAAGGAATCGTATTTGCTATTTGTGAGGTTTTTCCTAAAACTTTTTATAGAAATTATGAAACTAATAATTGTTTTTAAATAAGTAAAGGTAAGAGAGCATGTGTCTTAAATAAAATTGCATATATTTTTTTAAAGAGTTTGAAAACTAATCATTCAAAAGGTCAATGACGTTTGACCTATTTACTTTCCTGTGCTTGTGACGAATTTTAAATTTGTGTGTGATATTACTATTATTTGTTTTGCAAAACGTTTTTCGCCGTCGGTTTTCTGGAATCATTTTTGTTCATAAATGAAAAATTGTTAAAATTATAATTTTTTTCTAAAGAATTTGCCGTGTGAATATGACAACACCGCCCGAAGTGCACACTGCAGGCCTTGTATTTTATTGATAGCGACCGTCGTCAGTAGCGGCCGTGTAGATTTTCAGATTTCATATAAAGTGTATAATTTCGCTTAATAATTCAAAGCGCCATTTATGGTTATTTTTCTTCAATTTATTTTCATCTCAGAATTTGCCGGTTTAAATATAATAAGTCATTTCCATAACACCCTGTATATCGAAAACGGTTGAATTTGAGTAAGTTACTTAAAATGGTTTCAGAAGACCTAATAGTACATTACGTATCAAGGGCCGAAAATAGGCTTTTACGGACGAGATGCGGAGATCCGACCGAGCCGAAGGTGAGGGAGGCCACCGCATGGAGAATGTAAATACCTATTTATTATTTTTGACAAATAGGCTCGGTGGCCTAGTGGTATAGCCTTGTGATCTGAGAGTCGCGGGTTCAAATCCCGCACTCGGCATCTCTGGTTTTATTTATTTTTTTACAAGTTCCCGGGTCTTTGAGGCCATATAAATAAAGAAATTCTTCAGACATTTTTCTAAAACATCTTTGAAAAATTAACTGCCAATTTAATTTATATATAATCCGCTATTTAGTATCGCTTGTAATATGGCTCGGTGGGTAGAGTGTCCGCCTGGCGATCTGAGGGTCGCGGGTTCAAATACCGCACCGACAATTCTGGTTTTATTTATTTATGAGCACGTGGTGACTCGACGCGGGCGGGAAAGATTTTTCCCGATACTTTCCCGCCCGCTCTCTTGGAAAACGCCACTTTCGGTGAAGAGAACATGCATGAAAAGAGGCACTTTCGGGGCACATGTAAAAAAAAATAATATTTGATTCCCTTGCAAATACTACTGGAAAAAAACGGTATGGCAATATTTTTAATCTTTCTCAACTATGAAAAATAAAGAAGCTTGGAGGTGAAGGGGGAGGGGGGCATTATACGTGATCACCCTGTACATACTTTTTCGAATATTTAAAACAAAATAAAACTTTGTAACCAAATGCGCCGTCGTATTTCAATAAAACGCCCATAACTTATACTCTAACGAAGAAAAAATGACACCAGCGCCGTACAACCGAAAAATATTAGATAAGGCATTATCCCGGGATAAGATTATAAAATATACGGCGAGCGGCGCGACACCTTGCGCCGAATAGAGCAAACTTCGGCAAGTGCAATTAGGCACAACGGCGCTCTTACGGTAATAAATTACGGAATATTTCTATACGGGCAACGCAAAGTTTAAATAACGTCTCCGTAATGTATTCCGAACTTGTGTAATATAACACGTCGTATAATGTGGAGCTGTTTGGAAATTTTCCCCACTAATTTGTTATTTTTGTTCTTGTGCAGGTGCCCGGTGTAAACGTATGCTAAAGTAAAGTAAATCTTGAGGAAACCGTATCTACATGGTGGCCCGAAAGCAGTGTTGCCAATTAGCGTGTGATTACACGATTTGTGTGTATTTTCATTGCATTGTGTGTAGGCCAACGAGTGTGTAATTTGCGTGTAATTTAGAACCTAAGTGTTACTTTCAGCTTTGTTGATCTTTTTTTTTGTCTTGGGATAACTTTCAAAGCCTTAATTAATTACAGTTGTGCCCCAACCGCCTCCCTTGGTAAGTTTTAAAATTTAGGTGTGGCTAATTTTTGACACAAGGGTAACAGTTCTAACTGTCAAAATGGCGTATGGGCGCCATTTTGGTAAAAAGAATGAAATAGGAAGAAGCATCTTGCGATACATCATTTTTTTTATCATTTATTTTATCATCATTTTTGAAGGTCCTATCGAGCACTTTATGATGGCAGAATATTACTTTTCTGTTCGTACCCAAAACAAGATGGCGGCGTTTTGAAAATTGCATAGTTATTATTTTTTCATTATACAGGGTGCACCAAATAAAGTGGCCCATTAGAAGTATCTCGAGAACTGAATGAGATTTTATTTTGAAAATTTGGTTGTGGCTATAAGAGATGTTTTTCTACGTTTCTAAAATATTTTGGATGATGCGGTGTTGCCGGCTAATACCGAAAGTGGTAGCAACTTCGAAATTTTAAATGCATTACCCTATATATTATATATTTTTTTGGAATCTAGATAAAAATTTAGAACAGTTTTATGTATAATATCATATACCTATCTTTAAGAGTTTATGAATTATAAATAATGTTGTAATTTTTTAACGCCGTATCGGGGACCTGAAAAGAAAACCATATCTTTTTAGCGGTTACAGCTAGAGAGCTGAAATTTTGACAATAGTTTCACAAGACCTTCAAAGTTTTATTATTTTGAACAGCATTTAATTAGCTTTATACTGGGCGTCTCCATAGCAATATTTCTGAGGGAGATGAATTATTGCAGAAATCTTCTTTTTTTTTAAATGGGACACCCTGTATTTGATATGTTTTGCTAATGGAGGATCGAATTTTCTATCTAATGATATTAAGTGTATTATACATAAAACTGTTCTAGATTTTTACCTAGATTTCAAAAAAATATAATATATAGGGTAATTCATTTAAAATTCCGAAGTTGCTACTACTTTCGGTATGATCCGGCAACACCACATCATCCAAAATATTTTAGAAACGTTATAAACCATCTCTTATAGCTACAACCAAAGAACAATAAAAAAATATATATGCAATTTTTAAAACGCCGCCATTTTGTTTTCGTTGCGAATAGGGAAGTAAGATTCTGGCATCGTAAAGTACTCGATAGTACCTTCAAAATGATATACCGCAAGACCCCTCTTCCTATTTAGTTTTCTTTACCACCCGCCATTTTGACAGTTAGAACTATCATTCTCGCTTCAAGGTAGTTTACATTCCCCTATTGGTCATTAAGGAACCGCACAGTATAACTAATATATAGTATAACAACTATACAGGGTGTTATGGAAATGACGTATTATATTTAAACCGGCAATTCCAGAGATAAAGACAAATTGAAGAAAAATAGCCATAAATGGCGCTTTCAATTCATTCGGCGGTAAAAGTGACCTGACGTCAAACCAGAAAAACACCTGTGTGGCACTGCGATACATGTAAGCAATCAAGGAATTCTGGCCGGTGTTGTCATATGTGCACCTTAAACTCTTTAGACAAAATAAAATAATTTAAACACTTTTCCATTCTGTAATACCTTTTTGTACAATTAATTGAAGAACATTTACGACGGACTATGTTTTAAACAACCCGAAAAAACATATGGAATAGTAATAGCCACGTACGTCACTAGATCAAATGCCAATGACCTCTTGACGCCTTACATCGGCTGAGCGAAGTAGTTTCATATAGCGCCGCATATTTGCGTCTGTTAGTTGAAGACCAACCAGCGGCCGGATACGTTGTGTTTCGTCGATCACACTCTCAGCAATCCGTTCTGTTTTTCGGTTTACGCGTGTATCTTGCCCGTACATAAATAATCTTTGAATATTGTTTTTATTGACGCGTTTCTTCTGGACGTCAAAATTTCGTCGCCTGTAATAAAATCTAATAATCTGTAGTATAATCTGTATTATTGTATTTAAAAGCTAACTATCGGTTCTGTTTGACTATTGCTGTGTGTACATAAAGTGTTTCCAGGAGTGTTCCCATGAAAACTAAAAAAAACTGATTGTGTTTGTGTCTGTATTTCCTCGCTCTTTAGGTATAAGGATAAATACAAGTAGGTAGCAAATATTTTATTTTTATAATTTTATATGGAATTTCAGTTTTACATTAAGTTTGGCGACATTGCCATTGGGTCTGAGTGAAATGGTGTATAGTATCGCGGACTGACCTGTGAGTAAGAGTGTTTGTTACCCCACTTTTAAAACGGTCGATTTAAAAAAAAAAAAATATGTAGCGCTTCTCTAGGACACCCAAGGAGTTACCCATTTAAATACAATACGTCATTTCCATAAGACCCTGTATATATAGTATAACAAAATATTCTTAAGGAAGTACTTTATTTTTGAGCACCAAAAATCTTGAATAGTAACATTTTTCTGAGGAAAATCCCTAAACATACCAAAAGAGCGCCACCCTGTACATCCCACATTTGCACTTTTTAATAATTAATTATCTCCCGAAATTTAAAACAAACAAAAGAAATCCGATTGACCGCAAGCCGAAGGGCTAACTCACCCTCCTGAACGGAGGTAATAAAAAATCAACCCCCGAATCTGAAAGCGGACTTATACCTCCCCCCTTTTGTTCCGCAACGAACAAACCCGCCCGACCGCCATGGGTCCGTCGATAAATCTTATTTTTCGGTGCGGTTGTTTAAAAGGATGAATATTTTATAGAATCGAGATTAGTGCTGGGTCGCATCGATAACGAAAATGTCGATAAATAAAATATACCATTTTTGCGCTATTTTTCTACAGAATGATTCCAGAATAGGCTACTGTCATTCTACAGGGTGCTATCGAACACTCTACATTTTTATCGAGCGTCTAATACCATTTGCAATTATGTCCCCGCTATCGGCATCGAAGGGGGTGCCGGGCGTTATGAGTTTGCGCAGTTTCCTTGTGAAAGTAAACATTCGACAGGACCGGATTTCAACTTTTTTAATGTAAATTTCACTGGTTAGTTATTAGGAAAAATATTGCAATCAAAATTTCGATTAGTTCGATTTAAGACAGCGTTCCATACATACGACTACGCACTACAAAGGAAAATCTAATTGAAAGATGAGGGCAGCATTTCAATATCTCACTGCACAAGAAATTAGGAATGCTACAAGAATAGGAAAAAATACATAAATGCTTGGAAGTAAATACAATCATTTCGAACATATTTTACAAATATAATCTATTTATTTTTATTTATTTATTTACAAAATAGGGATACAACAGGCACTGAACCCAATATAGCATCCCCGTTGTTGTATTGGCTAGTGGGAGTTATTAATGCTTAAATTAAGTATACATTAAATTATATTAACCTATAAAGATATTAGGTATAATTTTCAACACTTTTTAATTAAATAATTTAAAGTTAATAAACTTGTTTCCTTGCTATTTAAAAAAAAAATAAAAAATATTTAAACCATTAAATTTAAAACAATTTAAAACAATCAACTGCATTTTATTTATAAATTCAATTAAGAAACGCTTTGAACGTTGTATTTTCTAGCGATCAATCACTTTTCCTCTGTATAGACATCGGTATACAGCCCCTAAGTACAGTTGTTTTCATAGCACACTTGAACAAATAGTATTTTGGGAATAAAATTGGATTCTTTTAGAAAACGCTTTGATATAGGTATAGGACAGTAAATGCTATTTATAAAGAACAACTAATTTGCCATCAAATTAAACAAAAATATACAGGCTGTTACATTTAAAATAAGAAAGTTTTTAATGGTTGAATTATTTCACAATGAACCTTGAATTGTAACCACCCTGTACATGTGTCGCGAAATTTTGACAAAATATTTTAGTAAATTTAACAAAAATATAAATGGTTTGGTAATTTTTGTCAAAAATTTTTAGTTAAAATTTCGCCATAAATTTTATGGCAGCGGTCACATATAGAGCCATAAAATCTGGTTAGTTTTACTATTTTTATGGTAAAATTAACTAAATTTTTCGTTCCGTGTAGGTATTCCGTTTATCCAACAAATACTAAAAACGCCTGTTTTATTTTCGAACTCATTACCCTTCGACTTTAAGAAGAGACGTTTGTCGAAAACATACCTGCGGTAAAAGCCTGGAAGTCAGTCATCATCCCTCGGGAAATGCCACGTAACTTGAACGATATACTTTGTCTTGGAACGTACTTCCTAACTCACTTCTTCAATATCTTACGATAGTTGATAGCCGGTGACACGGCAAGATGATGATGATGTATGCCATTCTGTGACAGGACAGTATTAAGGAGATGGAAAATTAATTAAGAAAATTTAGACTATTTAAAACGAAATGAGGGAAAAGTGGTTGAAATCGTTTTTTCTTTCGATATATCGTAAAGCCATAGTCAGTGCTTAATGGGCCAACTCCACTGATCTATATCCTATGGATACGTACGTAAAAAGTTAAATTTTACGAGTGAAAAATGGGTTGATGCGCACGGTTCACGAGTCATATTTTAAAGGCTGGTCGTCGTTACCTTTTTTTATGATCTAACACAAGCACTATAGGAAAAACCCTTTAGGACACACTGGGAGTGGTGCGTGTGCGCAAAAAGCGATTCACGTTGGTTTTGAATCGCGGGAGGTTATATTCGTTGGGAAAAACGACCTCGGGAAGGTCGTTCCATAAGGATGAAGCCCTCCAGATGAAAGAATTCTTAAATAATGAAGTTCGAGAAGTACTAAGCTTAACCACATATTGATGGGCGGCAGTGGCTCGACGTGTACTTCTGATATTCGCCGCTCTGGGCGGAATTTAGAGGGCAAGGTCAGCCGAGCACTTTCCATGAAAATATCTGTAAAAGAGTCAAATCCCCAACCCGTCTTGGATGTTCTAGGCTGTCGAGGCTCTTCGTCAGCTCGTGGTCTCCGATCAGACGAACGGCCCTCCTTTCGATGGAATCCAGTAGCCGAAGAGTATGTTTGGGTGCAGAGCTCCAGACATGAGAGCAGTACTCCAGTGATGGTCGCATCTGGGCTTTGTATAGTGTCAAAAGTTGTTGAGGTGTGTACAACTTCCTGGTTCGGAAGAGTACACCAAGTTTCTGAGAAGCTATCTTGGCGATTACCACAACGTGGTTATGCCAAGACATATTTTCTCCCAGATTGTCGCCCAGCAAATTAATAGATGAAGCCAGTGGATTAGAGAAAACTGCGGCCTGGGTTTTTTGAGCGTTAAATTCGACTTGGTTACTGTCCCCTAAGCCAAAATTTCTTCCAGGTCTTTGTTGAGGCGTGATACTACATGCAAAGATGTGCGTCGGCAGCCGATGTTTGTTCATTCAAAGAGAAAGATGAGATAAGTGTGCTATCGTCAGCAAAACTAAATATCGGGTTTTTCGTTTTCACTAGAAGGTCGTTAATGTAGAGTAAGAAGAGAGTGGAAGACAATATGGACCCTTGAGGAACGCCGGCATTGATGGTGAATTTGTCTGAGAGAAATCCGTCAATTGCCATGTGCAGAGAGCGATCCTTAAGAAAGTTAATTCTTAAATAATGAAGACAACCATGCACAGAATCGACTGGGCATACCATAGGATCGCAGTTTACTTAGAAGTTCCTCATGCCAAACACGATCAAAGGCTTTAGAAATATACAGTGCAACAGCCCGAGACTTCCCATGATGTTTGATTGCGTTGTTCCAAAGATGGGTGACATAGGCTAGAAGATCTCCAGTTGATCTTGACTTCCGAAAACTATATTGATGATCGCTGATAATGGTGAAGTCTTCCGGGTACTTCAGAAGATGTTGATTAATAGCTATCTCCATTACTTTTGATATAACTGAAAGCAATGCGACTGGTCGATAGTTGCTAGGCAGGGTTCTCTTACCTTTCTTTGGTATAGGCCGTCTTTCAGCACGATGGAAATATTCCTTGTTTGTAGGATAAGTTGAATAGTCTACAAAACACTGGTGTTAGTTCATCGGCGCATCTCTTGAGAACTATAACAGGAATTTCGTCTGGACAAGAAGCTTTCTTGACGTCGAGCCCTTTCAGGATTCGTTTGACGGGACGTTGCTTTGCGCACAATGTTCTCGCTGTCAAATGCTGCCATAAATTATGGTTAGTTCGATTATTTTTATAGCAAATTTAACTAAAGTTTATCTTTCCGTGTACTTGACAAGGAAGACTGAAATTTTAAATGTATTTATTTTTATAAAACATCTCAGTGCAATACGCCCACTTACCCGGTAAGTGCTAAGTCCATCCCTGCGTTTCCTTCTCCTGGCAGTGCACTAAGCCCGGAAGCAGTTGCATGTCGCAGGATAGTTCGCGATTCGTATTTGTTTTACGATCGCGAACTCGATGGAGTCCGACTGAATATTTCACAAGGCGACAAAAGACAAACGACACGTTCCAAAGGTAGTGCTATTTTTTTGCAAGGAAATGCATTTGGTTTGCGATGCTCCGTAAATTATGAATGCGACTGCCGTACAAAAATAAGAAGCGGGGGCCGGCAAGCGAGAGGCTCTGGGTTCGACTCTCCGCGGGGGGCAAAAATAAAACTGTTTCAATTTAGAGAAACTTTGTACGTTTTTGTGTCGAAAGAAAATCACGATTGTCCTAATAGTGTTTTAACGGCTGGAATTTACCCTTAAAAGATATATCGATAAAGTGGAGCGGTCAGTGGAAACATCGGAAAACAAAAGGGTTGTTTTTTAAATTAGGGGTGGTTTTTTACGACTATGGAAATAACCAGGGGGATGAGGGCCGCCACCGCAAAGTCTTTCTTTTGTTTTGCCGGTAGTATATCGATGATTTTGATGGAGGATGGGGGTGGGGGGATGAACGGTAATTCGGAGGGGTGAGTTTTTCGATGTTAAAAGGGATGATTTCTTTGTTTAAATGTAAATGAAAGAATGGGAGATGGAAATTAGTATTTTGATTTTCTTAGAGATTTTAGACCATAAAGACTAACTTTGTAGTGTCGCGACCACCCTATAGAACCAGTGACGCCTACATGATTCTGAACTTTGGAGTTATTCTTGTTCTTCTTATTTTTTAAAGTCCTGAGTACTGTTGGCAACCTTTTGAGACGGAAGAGCCAAAGTTATAATTTATACATTTCTCAGTTTTTAAAGAGCCACTAACGGCCACAATTTGATATCGAAAGAGACACAACTTGACATCGAAAGAGCCGCGTGCGGCTTGCGAGTTGTAGGTTGCCGACCCCTGCTCACAGCCAAAGCACTGGTGAAGACACCAAATTGTCTTGCGTCGAAAACGAATTAAAACCTACACAGAAACATCCGACGACGGCGTCATTCGAGAGCTTTCGACGGATTAACGACGCGTGTCACGGGGGAGGGGTGCGGTGAAAAGCGAGTACAAGTGGCTGAGAGATAGAATCGGTGCCTAATCCTCGTTAATCGATTCAGAACGAATTTTTAATGTTTTTTTTCGATAAAATAAATAATGTTTGCGTATGGAACTAAAGAGCCGCAGCTTCACATCCAAAGAGCTGCAGGTTCCCACCCCTGTACTAGCCGATACTTTCGTTAAAGAAGCACATAGTTCCGTTGCATCTAGCACAGATAAATCCGAATTTCGGGTCCGAACACCTTCATACACAGATTTTATCATGTCTTGTTCCCTCTGTGTTAAATTAGGTCGTCTTTTTTTTAAAGGTGGACCGCTAGTTGATGCAGTAGTTTGCATTTTTACCACTATTAGTCAATAATAGAAAAACAGCAACAACAATAATTATATACAATACTGAACAACAACAATACACAATAACAATATACCCGAATTCAAATTATCTATGAAAATACAGTAAAACCAGCTGGTTACGCCTCTCTCAACAGTTTGCAACTGATACAATAATATCAAACACTGTTGCCATGTGTATGCTATATTTAAACGTTTGCCCGCTGATCCGTTCCCCGTGCAAATCCTATTACTATAAATAATATAAAGCTCGAGAAAACTACAGTTTGGCTACGTCGCGCGTTTGCGACCAAATAAGCACGAGGAAGCGGCTTTTTAGGTAATTTTAAACAGACAATAGCGTAAAAAAATCCCTGTCGAGGGATATCTTCGTCCGAAACTAGGTTCTTTTTCGCTGCCTAGTGTCCTGCAATACTCTGCCAGGCTTCCATAGCTCCTATACGAATTAACTTAGGAATTTCATTCGTATGCCGATTTATACTGTATTATAGGGTGCATTTCAGGAAAATATTTTTAAATATACAGGGTGGCCCAAAAATGTATGGTAACATAATGCTGTCTTTTTTAAATGGGGCACTCAGTATTTTATTACATAATTAGGTTTGTATTTAGTGTCCTTTGCTATAAAGTTTTATTTCAGTTGGTTACGTAGTTTAAGAGTAATAAATTAAAAACTAAAAAAAAAGGTTTGGAATTTTAGAAAAAAATTCAATAAAACTACCTAAAATAACTTTTTCAACCAAGGCATTACGTGGAATTTAAGACAAGAGGTCTAGAGATAGTGTGAATGTAATAGCGTTTATATATTTTATACAGGGTGTTCCAAACACGCCAGATTTGAAAATAATTTTTCTCCCGATTTTCGAATGGAACACCATGCATATTATTTCGATGTTGGATGTAGAATTCATAATAATTATTTTCTTGTAATGGATGCATATAAGTTATTTCCAGCCGTTCTCGAAATAATTGCCATAAATTATATTGTTTAAATACAGTTTTTATTATGAAAATTATGCATAGGCGACTAGATTAATAATTATAAACTACAGTAAATGTTCAAAATGCCTACCATGTTGATCTGAACACAAGTTAATATGCTCCTCAAATGATCTATTTACATTCCTCAACATTTCAGATCAAATACTGGCAAGACGACTTAAGGCAAGAAAGTAAGTAAAATTTTTGAATGAAGGCCGTGCCGGACATAACTTTTAATTCTAAACAACCTCTACAAATGAAAATTGTATCTAAAATGAAAAACAAACGTACTCTTGAGCAACTTTTAAAAAAATTTAATATCTCTCATATGCACTACAGTTTCCTTATTTCTAAGACTCCTACTTCCTTTTTCCTAATATTGAAAAACTTTTTTTTTAGTTTTTAATTTATTACTCTTAAACTACATAACCAATTGAAATAAAACTTTAGGTAATTATAAAGGGCATTAATACGAACCTAATCATATAATAAAATACTGGGTGTCCCATTTAAAAAAAGACAGCATTATGTTACCACACATTTTTGGGCCATTTTCCTGAAATGCACCATATAATACAGTATAAATCGGCATATGAATGAAATTCCTAAGTTAATTCGTATAGGAGCCATGGAAGCCTGACAGAGTATTGCAGGACACTATAGGCAGCGAAAAGAACCTAGTTTCGGACGAAGATATCTCTCGACAGGGAGTTTTTTACGCTGGGCGCCTATGGACACTTTTTATCTACTCACCGAACCCTATCAGTGACGAAAGTTTGGGCCAATTTGACCGGGTTTCATTTTCCATAAGGATTCTGCGGGGTCCTTTACCTTAAGTAGGTCTTAAAATAGTATTTTTTTTTTGTTAAAATAACGTAATAAGAAAATAAAGAGCGAGAAAACTCGACCACAACAACAAACATGTCGTCCCTTTGAATATGCATAACTGAACCCCGAAAGTGTTCAAGTTCGGTTGCCGGGATTAACTAGGCAGCCATTACTCGGATTATAATATTGTTTTAATGGGCAAAAAGAATCGCGGTCGGTATTTTCCGGTGGATTTAAGGCCGCAGATTCCAGATCCGAACGCGGAACGACGTCTTAGTTAATGGGGCCTGTTTAGCATGTTTGCGAACAGATTTTCATAAATAAGCTGTAATGGCGATTAGTTGGAAGGAAGTGGCAAAATCTTGTGCGTTACATGATACAATGGCACAAGGTACGATATCACGCAAGGAGGCGTAGTTAAATAACTCTCCAGTTACGTCACTTCGCGCTCCTGACGAAAATATCTTATACTAAATTTTGACCCGCTCATTTTTTTCTTTACAAAATTTGGGTGTGGCCAATAGAGTAAGATAAACTACTTTTTGACGCAATAATGACAGTTCTAACTGTCAAAATGGCGGATGGGCGCCGTCTTGATAAATAAAATCAAATAGGAGAAGGGTCTTGCGATACATCATTTGGAAGGTCCTATCGAGTACTTGACGATGCCAGAATATTGTGTCCTTGTTCGCACCAAAAACAAAATGGCGGCGGCGTTTTAAAAATTACATAGTTATTATTTTTTTTATTATCCTTTATTTTGTTTAACATTACCTGGTCATAAATAATAAATAATCGTTGTAGGTGTTTTTCATGACATTCAGAAAATATAAAGAAATAATCCATATTTTTGCAATTTACTTCAGATATAGAATTAGCTACACCACTGTTGTACCTAAAAAAAAACATAACCACATTATTCTCACTTACCGACGAAATATTAATCCGGGGTTAGAATAGTCGAATTTTTTACACACCACGCACTGAAAAACCATTGCAGATAGCTAATAAAAAGCTCTAAATATGTCGAGAAAACACTAAAAATTGGTGTTGGGAAAAACCGATGATTTTAATAATCGAGTACTGATACTCGAGCGATTTTAATAATCGAGTTAATCGCTCGAGTGAATCGCCTGAAATTCCAATTTACCAAGCGATGTCGTCACCGACTGCTTAACGGGCTGCCTAGCCCTTTACATGTGATCAGGTAGGGTATTTAGCAGGCACGTAACTACGGGTGGGCACAGGTTTAGCTAAAATATTATAGTGTCACCAAAAAAATTCCAGAAATGTATTTATTTGTGAATAATGAATTTTTACCACGTGTTTCGATACCAAACAAAAACACTGCAAAAAATCACCCAAATATGTGTTTATTGCTCGGGTTTATTCTTGTCCTTTTTTAAAACAAAAAGTATTTCCAAGAGTTATTTTTCTTCACATCTTTCTCAATCTACGAGCATAAAATAAATAGATATTTAAAATGGCCGTCAAATTCTTCCACTTTAAATTATCAGGTGCCCCCTGTGTGCCCTTCAAAAATTTAGGCTTAGTTACGCGACTGGCAAAATAAGAAAGTATTTTTTCTATATATGTTGTTAACAATTTTGTTCGTTTTGTTATTTTTCATTAAGAATTGCTATTATTATGTTATTTTTGAGAAGTTTTCTCGAGTTTATAATAAATAAAAAGCTTTCGGATCGCGCGGCGTGTAAAATGAAGGTCATTATTCGCCTGAATTTAAACTAGAGTATTTCCTATCGAGCGAAAAACTGTTTGAATATACGATCAGTTTTTTTATTCGATCACGCTACAGCGGTACAAGTCCGTCGGCGGCAAGCGAAGCGCGGGTATCGAGTGAAAGATAATAAGTTACGGGCGACGGTTTTCGGCTGAATAGATAATTCGAGCGGTTTTTTTAATAATCGAGCGATGTCGGTTATTTCAATAATCGAGTGATCAAGCGGTTTTTCGCTCGAGTGATCACAACACTACTAAAAATTAATTCAAAAATACAATAGATCACAAACACACGTGCTATAATCGATAAGCACGTGCATACAGCGTTGCCACGGTGATTTCCGTAAAACATTGCAATTTGGTGTTGTTGGGAAACTATGAATAACTTTAAGAGTAGAAAATTTAAAAAATACACACATATTTACTATAATATTTTTACTACGCGAGGAATGCATTCAATATAATTAATATTATACCTTTCGGTTTCAAACGCAGGCGGTAGACTTAGGACCGTCAGTACAAACTTGCAGATTGTTTAAAACTTTATATGATTCTGACAGAATATAAACAATTCTGTCTCTGTATTATATTGTATGTTTTTGATTACCACGTTCATCGGCCCATCCATAAACATATAATATAAAAGGGGAGACAAAATGTTCCATTCATAAAACACCATTTATGGACAGTTTAAAAATGGCAACGCTGTAATAAGGTACGCGTTTAGATAATTTCGATCTAGTATTTTTTTTTTATGATCAAACACAAGCACTATATGAAAAATCCTTTAGGGTGTGGTGCGTGTGCGCAAAAAGCGATTCACGTTGGTTTTGAATCGTTGGAGGTTATATTCGTTGGGAAAAACGACCTCGGGAAGGTCGTTCCTTAAGGATGAAGTCCTCCAGATGAAAGTATTCTTAAATAATGAAGTTCGAGGAGTACTAAGCTAACCACATATGGATAGGCGGTAGTGGTTCGTCGTGTATTTCTGTTATTCGCCGCTCTGGGCGGAATTAAGAGGGCAAGGTCAGTAGAGCACTTTACATGTAAATATCTGTAAAAGATACTCAAATCCCCAACCTGTCTTCGACGTTCCAGGCTGTCGAGGTTCTTCGTCAGCTCGTGGTCTCCAATCAGACGAATGGCCCTCCATTCGATGGAATCCAATAGCCGAAGAGTATGTTTGGGTGCAGAGCTCCAGACATGAAAGCAGTACTCTAGTGATGATCGAATCTGGGCTTTGCATAAATAGATAATCGCAGTAGAGATAAACACAAGCAACACCGCGCATGAAAAAATGAATGAAAGTTCTAAGCTTCAGGGTTACACACGTCGTATAATCGGTAGCACGTGCGTACAGCGATATGAAACAATCAGGAGAGCAACAGATGATCTTCATAGACTGTATGAGACTTTGTTTAATTATAATTACGCTATAACTCGAGGACAAATGATATTCGAGGACATATATCGAAGGACACCAGGAGTTTTTATACATTATTTTCACTCAATTTTGGGGATTTTGAGTCCCGAAAATAATAGGGGATTTTCCAATTTAGGATATCGTCATGCATTCCTCCCCCCTATAATTCCCGCGTCTCCCACCTGGCTCCCAACTACAAAACAAAAGCCATTATTTCAGTCATACGGACGCCTTTTAAAATGATATACTCGCGAAATTTCCCTACTAACTCCGACATAACTCTTTACTATGACTCGTGCCGTAATTTAGAATAATTATTTATTTTGGGACACACTGGGCGCATATTTCAATTATTTCTTATGATTATCGTACCGCCGTTGTTAAGAAGTTTCACCTGAATGTTTAAAGTCTTTGCGAACAGGGCCGTATTTTGTTCAGAGTCGTATTTGTACAGTTTCCTATGTTCTTCGTACAGGCAGTGCCGGATTAATGCTTAGGCAATTTACGTTGATGATCTTTTTTTTCAGATGTGCATAAATCCGGCACTGTTCCAACTTTTGGGGTGGCAAACTCTCTAATCCGCCACTGCCTACAGGGTGTCCTATTTTCGACACTTTCTGGAGGCATTATAGTTATTATCAAAGATTGTTACGGTTTTCACTTTAGTGTCAGTCGATTCTGTGCATGGCTGTCTAGCTTTCGTAAGGGCCGCTCTCTGCAAGTGGCGATTGACGGATTTTTCTCAGACACCTTCACCATCAATGCCGGTGTTCCTCAAGGGTCCATATTGTCTCCCACTCTCTTCTTACTCTACATTAACGACCTTCTAGTGGAAACGAAAAACCCAATAGTTAGTTTTGCTGACGATAGCACATTTATCTCATCTTTCTCTTTGAATGCACAAATATCGGCTGCCGATGCACATTCGCATGAAGTATCACGCCTCAACAAAGACCTGGAAGAAATTTTGGCTTGGGGTGACAGTAACCAAGTCGAATTTAACGCTAAAAAACCCAGGCAGCTCTAAAAAGGTTAACATTACAGAACCGGATATAGTCATGGACGGACACGCAATCCCACTGGCTTCATCTATTAATTTGCTGGGCGTCAATCTGGGAGGAAATATATCTTGGCATAATCACGTTGTGACAATCGCCAAGATAGCTTCTCAGAAACTTGGTGTACTCTTCCGAACCAGAAAGTTGTACACACCTCAACAACTTTTGACACTATACAAAGCCCAGATTCGACCATCACTAGAGTACTGCTCTCATGTCTGAAGCTCTGCACCTTAACATAATCTTCGGCTACTGGATTCCATCGAAAGGGGGGCCATTCATCTGATCGGGGACCACGAGTTGACGAAGAACCTCGACAGCCTAGAACATCGAAGACAGGTGGGGGATTTGACTCTCTTTTACAGATATTTTCATGGAAAGTGCTCGGCTGACCTTGCCCTCTTAATTTCGCCCAGAGCGGCGAATAGCAGAAATACACGACGAACCACTGCCGTCCATCCATATGTGGTTAAGCTTAGTACTCCTCGAACTATATTATTTAAGAATTCTTTCATCTGGAGGACTTCATCCTTATGGAACGACCTTCCCGAGGTAGTTTTTCCAACCAACCAACGTGAATCGCTTTTTGCGCACACGCACCACTCCCAGAGTGCGCTAAAGGATTTTTCCTATAGTGCTTGTGCATGATGATAAAAAAAAAAGATGCCGGTGTTAAATTTGTTATGGCTTTCTTAGTTTTTAATCTACAGGGTGATTTTGAAAATCTTCGCTTTTGAGAACAAACGAACGAACCCGTTAAAGGTAACTTATCAAAAGATGAAAACCGGTCTTGTTAAAGAAATTTACGTAAAGTTCAGTGGCTCTAAAAAGTATCGCTCTTGATAAATTAGCAAAAGTAAAATATTTTAAATGGGACACCTATAGATTATATTTTTAATTAATTAAGCATTTACGAAAATGTATAGTTGTTTATATTTATCTTCAAAAACAAGCTAAAAATGCGACATTTTAAATAATTTACGTTATTTATAGAAGTGATTGGTGAAAAAATTTTAAAAAAAGGCAAATTTCTGGTAATTTTTTGGTGTTTCTTCGGGTTTATTTTGTTTTAGGCATCATTTTCCCGCTTTTTTTAATCATTAAATACTTTTGTATGATGAGTATCTCCTTTTTTGCTTTATTTTTGACTGAATAACAGAATTATACGAGTATAATCGGCTTTATCCTTTTAATTTGACTAATATTTGAAATCTGGTGATTTCTTGTGGTTTTTTCATCATCAGTTCTGGCGATTTTCTATCGTCGTCACCTGGCAACACTGGCCAGAGCTACAGTAAGCAGTGCACCACCACCCACCTAATACAGGAAACGACATTTTGCGCTGACTATAACTAAAATGTATTATTCCGAGCTTTAAAATCACTATTATGGCCCTCCTGTATTAAAGACAAATACCTATCAAGGGACACCCGAAAACCGAAAAATAACAGAAATATGAACTTAAAATGATGAGCACCCTTTTATAGTGAACATCGTTTTTGTTTTAACTAAAAAGTTCTGTATGGGCTCTCGCGGAAGGCATATTGCTCGTTAAAAACTTTTCAAATGATATTAATTTTTAGGAACGTTGAAAGTTTTCGGGTTTGTTCGGGACTCTTTTAGTTTTTATTAGGGTTAATAGTGGTTATTTTGCGTTTATAATGACGTGTGACTCTTAAGCACAATTATGGGGGGAAGGATTCCCAAAACTCGCGACAATATTTCAAAAGTTTAAATATTAAATGTAGTAAATTTTACAAAAGATTTTAGTAAATTTCACAAATGATTTTAGTAGATGTTACAATAGACTTTAGTAAATTTTACAAAAAAATTTTGGAATTTTTACTAAAAATTCAGGTTAAAATTTTGCGATAATTTAATGGCAGTTCTTTTTTTCTATATACGTAATAGCATTTCTTAATAAAATTTATTCCAGTCACATACAGGTCGACAACTTTATCTGTAGCTACAATGCGGGCAAGAAAATTTCTTGGGTCAACAATGTTGTCACACAATTTTAATTTAATAACATGTTACCAAGTAAACCCTAGAATTAAATTTACACCTTTAAAGTAAATTGTCATAAGTATATACGAAACTAACATTCTATTATAGTTTCAATGTTCTTAAAACTTTCTTTTCATGCTATTTATTTTAATATTTAAATGCAAAATAAAATATTTTTTTATTAAAGTACTTATAATCTAAAAATAGGGCAACATGGTGCAATATAAACGGTAACCATGGGTAACCGGTGGCTAGAGCTAATTTGATAGGTTATATCCCAGACAGAGGATGACGACACACGTCTGGTGACACGCCTATTGTGCCAGCGTGCTTGTTCGGCGCTGTCCAATATGCTTCATCCAGTTGCGTAGTGATAGGGTTTGTTTTAAAACTGTCATAATGAATTAATATACCCTGGTAAAACCCTTCATAGTCAAACCCGTGAAGTGATTGCCAATGTGTACAGGAATCACAAATTAATACATTTAAATTGCCACTTTAGCGAAAGCTAGAAAGGGTTGGAATGTATACGGGAGTAAGCGTGGGTGCAGTAAAAAACATTCACAAAGAAGATACTGAAAGGAAAGAAAATAACCCGGATCAATTGTTGTCATCTCCTGTCAAAAAAAGGACCCGTCTCTCTGCTGTCGAAAAAATCGAATCTTCGACTTTGACATTGTTAGTTGAACAATACAAAAGTTTTATTTGAAACTAAAAGTGGTTCCAACCTTAAAAAAGTTGCTACAACAGCTGAGAAGTGACATAAACTCTCCGTTTTCCCGTGAAACTTTGAAGTGCATGTTGAAATCAAATGGATTTTATTGGCGAAAATGCCAAAATAAGCGAAAAATATTAATGGAGAGGCCTAATATATTTCACTGGTGATACAAATATATTCATGCCATGAAAGAATATATATTATTACATTATTAAGATAATAATAGCACGCCCATGACTCGGTCATGTTTTAAAAGATATTGCTTTCCCCTTACCGATACCGCGTAGCTATAGACTCGCTTGTCGAGCTCTACAGCTGTATAATCAGCATAACTTATGGTTAGCTTTACTATTTTTATAGTAAATTTTAGTGTTGTGATCGCTCAAGCGGAAAACCGCTTAAGTACTCGATTATTGAAATAACCGATATCGCTCAATTATTATAAAAACTGCTCGAGTTATAAATTAAGCGAAAATCGTCGCTTGTTACTTATTACCTTTTACTCGATACCCGAGCTTCGCTTGACGCCGACCGAAATGTGCTGCTTTGTAGTGTGATCGCTCGAGGTAAAAAACTACTCGTATATTAGAGCAGTTTTTGGCTCGATAGGAAATACTACTCTAGTTGTAAATTCAAGCGAAAATTCATTGCCTTTCACTTGAGACCCGATTTTCGCTCGATATCGCGCGCTACCCGAAATGGGCTGATTGGCGCTCAGAAGGCTGATACGACATACGTCTTTGTTAAAGGCACATAAACGAGAAGGTTCATATAAAATCGTAATGCAAATCCCTTAGTGGATTCATCGCAATATGGGTTTGGCTTTGAGGACTGGCTAGCCAGCGACCATTGTAAATTTTTTTTAAAATAAAGGATATAATTTTTTTTAATAATAAAAACTTATACTTTTTTTTTATGATCAAACACAAGCACTATAGGAAAAATCCTTTAGGGCACTCTGGGAGTGGTGCGTGTGCGCACAAAGCGATTCACGTTGGTTTTGAATCGTTGGAGTTTATATTCGTTGGGAAAAACGACCTCCGGAAGGTCGTTTCATTAGGATGAAGTCCTCCAGATGAAAGAATTCTTAAATAATGAAGTTCGAGGAGTACTAAGCTTAACCACATATAGATGGGCGGCAGTGGTTCGTCGTGTATTTCTGCTATTCGCCGCTCTGGACGGAATTAAGAGGGCAAGGTCAGCCGAGCACTTTCCATGAAAATATCTGTAAAAGAGAGTCAAATCCCCAACCTGTCTTCGATGTTCTAGGCTGTCGAGGTTCTTCGTCAGCTCGTGGTCTCCAATCAGACGAATGGCCCTCATTTCAATGGAATCCAGTAGCCGAAGAGTATGTTTGGGTGCAGAGCTCCAAACATGAGAGCAGTACTCTAGTGATGGTCGAATCTGGGCTTTGTATAGTGTCAAAAGTTGTTGAGGTGTGTACAACTTTCTGGTTCGGAAGAGTACACCAAGTTTCTGAGGAGCTATCTTGACGATTGCCACAACATGGTTATGCCAAGATATATTTCCTCCCAGATTGACGCCCAGCAAATTAATAGACGAAGTCACTGGGATTGCGTGTCTGTCCATGACTATATCCGGTTCTGTAATGTTAACCTTTTTAGAGAAAACTGCTGCCTGGGTTTTTTTAGCGTTAAATTCGACTTGGTTACTCTCACCCCAAGACAAAATGTCTTCCAGGTCTTTGTTGAGACGTGCTGTCTGCGAAGATGTGCGTCGGCAGCCGATGTTTGTGCATTCAAAGAGAAATATGAGATAAGTGTGCTATCGTCAGCAGAACTGAATATCGGATTTTTCGTTTTCACTAGAAGGTCGTTAATGTAGAGTAAGAAGAGAGTGGGAGACAATATGGACCCTTGAGGAACACCGGCATTGATGGTGAAGGTGTCTGAGAGACATCCATCAATCGCCACTTGCAGATAGCGGTCCTTAAGAAAGCTAGACAACCATGCACAGAATCGACTGGGCATACCATAGGATCGCAGTTTACTTAGAAGCCCCTCATGCCAAACACGATCAAAAGCTTTAGAAATATCCAGTGCAACAGTCCGAGACTCCCCATGATGTTCGATTGCCTTGTTCCAAAGATGGGTGACATAGGCTAGAAGCTCTCCAGTTGATCTGGACTTCCGAAAACCATATTGATGATCGCTGATAATGTTGAAGCCTTCCAGGTACTTTAGAAGATGTTGATTAATAGCTTTCTCCATTACCTTGGATATAACTGAAAGCAATGCGACTGGTCGATAGTTGCTAGGCAGGGTTCTCTTACCTTTCTTTGGTATAGGCTGGACTCGCGCCGTACTACTACTCTAGTTATAAATGCGCGCTACCCGAAATGTGCCGATTGTCGACGTTCCAGTTTGACGCTCAGAAGGCTGACACGACATACGTCTTTGTTAAAGCACATAAACGAGAAGGTTCATACAAAAAAGTATGCCAAATCCCTTAGTGGGCTCATCGCGACATAGGTTTTGTTTTTACGGGGACTGGCTAGCCAGCGGCGATTGTAAATTTTAAAAAAATTAAAGAATATAATTTTTTTTTTAAATCCGAATCAACTGCTCTTCCTTAATAAAAATCTAGACTAACCTTCTAAAACTTACAAAAACTACCCCTGGTGTCTTATCAACACATTCTTCTTAGTCATAAAAATGTCGCTCGAGCGATTCACTCGATTATTAAAATCGCTCGAGTATCAAGTACTCGATTATTGAAATCATCGGTTTTTCCCAACACTAGTAAATTTAACTAAGTTTTTCTTTCCTTTCTAACCGTCAACGCCGCTTCACTCAAAAGGTCGATAATACCAAACTTACCAATGGTGGACACTTAATTTGGATAACCTTGTATACAGGGTGTTTCAAATAACATGTAATATCGCTCGTGTCGTGATTCATTATCCAAAACGGCCCTGTATACGGACGTATAGAGAAATAATGAAAAACAATAAAAGCGTTTGAAAAAGGCCACCAAAGATCATAAAACTGTACATTTTAAAATGCTTTTTAATTCATTTTTTTATTAATCCTCTGTCACTTGCCGAATATTAAATTCTACAACTCAATAAATTTCGTGTTTTTTTTCCCCGCTTTTTTATATTCAAATACCTGTCAATTACCTGACCAAATGATAAAAATTTCAAAATCTAATCCGACAAAGATCGTTAAAAACTCGGATTTAACGGCGCCAATCCGAAAGTTTGCGTTGTAAAAATCATCCAATAGAAGGACGCGCACAAATTGCACAATGGTGCGTTTATTCTTTAAACGGTGGCCGTTTTCCTTGTTTCTATAACAAATTATGACGCAAATGCAGGCGTGGGGAAAAAATAAATAGTCAATATTTCAATTTTGCCCCCGTAAAAACTGGTTTTTGCGTTTTTTCGGTTTACCTACTATAAAAATTCAAAAAAAATATATGTCAAAACCTTCAATTTCTAAGCATTTATAACTGCAAATACTGTCAAAATATCCACAATATTTTTTTTAAAGCTTAATCGGTTGCACCCCGGACTAGGGGGGTGAAACCGATCACCCCTGTTATTTTACGTATATTTGACTTTAGAAAAATTCGAAGGTCAAACCGACCATTTATCCTCGCTTTAAAAATGCCTTTTATTGTTGGTTAAATGTGTTCTACTGATTAACGTTTTAGCAACGAACCAACAAAAATCTTATAAAATCGCCTCAACCTTCCTCTTTAAGTAGCCAGGGTTATATACTGATTAGATTGGAAGGGAGTGGGGCCAGAGGCGGCTCGTGACCTATGATAGAGGGGGTTCACAAGTATGGTGAAATTATTTTTATAATTTTATTTTTGTGTAACGACCAAACAATTACTTTCTAGGCGTTTTAAATGTAGAAAGAAAAGAAGTAATAAGAAAATGCGTTAGGTAAAACATATTTTTATATACAACTTTTGGAAAATAAGAAAGGTTTTCTTAGTGTGAATAGCTGTCGGATCTTAACGTCGTCGCATGCAACCCTCGTAACAATATTTATACAGTCCACTACTAATACTACTAAAGCCATCTACGAGCTATCAAGAAAACCGAATGATGTCCAATACTACTACCGCCATCTACGAGTTATCAAGAAAACCGAATGATGTCTAATACCACTACGCCAACTACGGCTACGTCATTAGGCGCAACCAAGGCGAGAACAATAGTTAACTGTTTTATGACGAGAACGAATCGAGCCACGAAACTGACAAGTTGACATTCTTCATATTTTCAGTGTGTTTTAGTTTAAATCGTTAAATAAAATGGTTTAAAATCATATCGAGTATCATTTATCGAAATACACAATATTTATCGACCCTACACAATAGTGCTTAAACGTAAAGTCCATTATTCGGTTCTTAATTGTAGAAAATTGATCAATAACAGCCTCATTAAGTTTGGAATACCCTCTATAATTTTTTTTTCATATATTTCATTTTTTAACTTTCTAATAAAGTCCCTAGATTTACCCTTTGTGGTCTGCGTTAAATTAATTTCGGGTTTAGGTGTTCCCGCATTCTTCACTTCAATTTTTTGCTCCAAACTCAAAGAGCGAAAGTTATTTCTTAAATAGTCCACCGTCAACTGTTCATTTTAACTTAATAAATATATAATATTAAAACATGCACGCTCGAATTTCTAACTAGATGCACGAACACACAACAGCGCGGTGCACACAAAAACTGTGCGCCTTTTCCATGTTAAATCGCCATAGCCCCGCTATCCCCCGCTGCCACCTGTTTCCACAGAGAAACTGCGAGCAAGTCTCGTCATAATCGTCATTTACCTCGACCGAGGTACGGTTGCCGGATCTATACAGTTTGGTTTGACGGGATGATAAAATATTAGGGAGGGTCGGACTTTATACGATAAATAATATTCAATAAATTAATTTTTTTTTATTCGTTTTGTTCTGGTGATGCACGTGCGCATGTGCTCCTGTGGAAGAACCGCCACTGGGTGGGGAAGGTTAGTGTAAAGGACTTGCTAAAACTACTTGGATTTCCTATAAAACAACCTCACAAAAAAAATTAATGACAATTAATAATAATTTGAGTGGTGCAATTTGTCCCAATTCCTTCCCACAGAGATTTTTAATACCGTGTTCGACAAGACAAAGAACGGACAGGAGGGAAATATCACCGGCAGAAAATTTTTCATTAAGTTGCCGTTTTTACGGCATCTCATTGACTGGCTGAAATGAATTTCTCAGGTGTCTTTACGCGGGCGGAAAAGTTCATTTTGACACCTGGGAATTGTGTCGTTTAGAGTATTTTATAAAGCCCGAGGGGGTTAGTTTCGCTTGTCAATTTCGTCATATTGGGTCTTTAAACAGAGATTAGTCGAACGTTATTCTACCACAAAAGTGGATTTTTTCGTGGCTGGCCACTTTTTATTTATTATAATTTAAACTTCGTTCATATAATTTTCGTTTTTAGTGCTTAATTTGTCATACATTTATTTTTAAAGATTTAAATGTAAAGATATAAATAACCCTTTTCAATCGATAGTAAGTGTCTTTGTAAGCATAAGAACTTTCATTTGCTGTAGCTGCAGGATAATATTTACGAAGGGACTTTACTACCACAGCAATGATATACCCAGCAAAATCAATTTTACTGTCACAGATATTTTTTTTATTATTGTCCCCTATGTAGGGATTTTTTCTTGCTACCGTAGTAAAAATCTTCTCCCAGTTCGACATTATACCCGAATACCCCACATCTGACACCATCTAGCTAGAGTTTATTGACTCCACATATATAAACAGTATATTGCTAATACCATCTGCAACTATGTCCCCGCTATGGGCATCGAAGGGGGCGTTGTGATTTTGCGCACTTCGGACATTTCCTTGTGAAAGTAAACATTCGACAGGACCGTATTTCAATCTTTTTAATGTTTCTTTAGAAAAATATTCCATAGAAAATTTCGACTAGTTCGATTTAAGACAGCGTTCCATGCATACGATTTTTGACGATATAGATTATAGATGATCTGACGTGCCCTGATTGGTGTAAACTTTTGATGCCAAATTCCGTCCGAATATTTGTAACCATCGACACGATGAGCTTTATTTTAACTTTCATCCGACGTCGTATGTTTCGAACAAACCTCACTTTTTTCTAAACCAAAACTTAAGAATGAATATTATCAGCTACTAATGCACCAAATTAAAAATACATTAATTTTAAGGTTAGGTAGTGGCCACATATATATATTATATTGTACACTCTTTCACACGGATAATGTGATAAGCAAAATATTTTCGTATATACTTTATACCTGGTATTGATCCACGACTTTTGCAAAAAAGCGCCATACACTTGTGTCCTTTCATCGTAAACAAAACAAGCCACTAACCTACCAAACAGCGAATCGAATCACCACAAATTAGAAACTCCTTTACAAAAATTGTTGTTAGGTAATAAAAGTTTATAAGCACTAATATACCGACAACAATGTGGATGAACCACTTTTTATTCTGTAATTTGCATCCAAAACCAAAGATGGCGACGAATAACTACAAACAAATAATGTCGGGCCGGCTCTGACGCGATCGATAAAATTTCCACCCTACTGCGCAAACTCAATAGACCCGCGCCATCCTCCATAGCGGGGATACTTTTTGTATTTTGGAACGTCCATATTGGCAATATACTGTTTATATATAGGGTGGCCCTTTGAAAACAGTCCAGCAATGTTTACGGCTGTGTACGTGAAAATAAAAAAAAAACTGGGACCCGTAAACTTGTGTTTTCAGGGGGACACGTTTCACTATTAATTTCATCCCTGTAACCTCAACCCCCCTAGCGGGGGCGGCTACTGCCCTTGTTTTTTCAAATGGGAATGGGTATGTTGTGATACATCTTTTTAAAGGGCTTTCTCTTTAAAATGGCGCTTCGTTTTGTAAATTTGAGCTACGCGCCGCCGAGCAACGGGATTTGAAACATTTCACTGCACCTCTGATCAGTAATAAGTATCAGTCAATTCAACTTTATCTTCAGTAAAGTGGTTGATCCAGATCTACATACGTTATTTCAGCGCTATTATTTTCTTTTGATTTGATCGTGACATAAAAAATGGTTTATAAACAATCAATGTGCAAGAGTAACGGCAACTTTATTTAATGATAGACATCCAGATAGACACGTACATCATGGTTATATCCTAGAATTAGGGGCAACATTTCGGCAAACTGGTTCAGTCGCAAATAAAAAAAGGATCATTGAAAATCCGGTAAGAAATGAAGCAGTAGAAGTAGCTGTTCTGGGTCAAGTTAGTATGAATCCAACATTAAGTACCAGAAAAATGTCTGATGTAACGGGAATTTCGCGGACCACTGTACAGAGAATTCTGAAACATTATAAATTGCACCCATACAAAATTCAACTTCTCCAAGAATTGAATGAAGATAATAATGACCGCCGTTTACACTTTTGTGAAGTAATGTCAGAACAAGTATTAAATTATCCGAACTACCTTTTTAACGTTTGCTTTCCAGACGAATGTTCCTTTTTTTCTTAATGGCACTGTCAATCGACATAACTGTCGTTACTGGTCCGACACGAATCCAAGGATTTACCACGAGGTTCATACTCAAAATCCTCAGAAATTAAACCTTTGGGCTGGTATTTTCGGTGATCACATAATTGGACCATTTTTCTTACCGGGAAATTTAAATGAAGATACTTATTTAGAGTTGTTGGAGAATGCTGTCAACCCAGCGCTGATGGAAATTATGGAAAACGACCAACGTTACCAGGAAGAAAATCCAATATTTCAACAATAGAGATAATTTATTGCCCTTTAAAAAGATGTATCACAACATACCCATTCCCATTTGAAAAAACAAGGGCAGTAGCCACCCCCGCTAAGGGGGTTGAGGTCACAGGGATGAAATTAATAGTGAAACGTGTTCCCCTGAAACACAAGTTTACGGTTCCGAGGTTTTTTTAATTTTCACGTACACAGCCGTAAACCTTGCTGGACTGTTTTCGATGGGCCACCCTGATGTGATTGATTCACAACTGATTTGCTACACGAACAAACGGCACTTTTAACTCCTTATGCTTAAATTCCACGGTCCGGGGATGCTAACAGTTTCAAGCATCAAAAAAGTGCCCTTTTTGTATGCTTAACTATTTTACTGAATATCCCGAACAAACAAATAGAAATGATCTTGTTCTGCAGAGTAAAGATATTGGTTGATTTCCGTAATCTCCAATTGTTACTTTATTTCTGTAATTATACACTCGCCAACACAAAATTCTGCCACCCTGAAATTTTTTGTCAAGTTTGATATTTTATTGTTTTATTTTTATGCGATTTTCATGATTTTATTATCAGTTTGTAGATCCATTTATTGTATTTTTCCTTAATTATTTTATAAAATAATATTTTTCGATTAGATTAGATTATTTAAAATACCCTGTAGGAAAATTGAGGAGGATAATTTTATTTACATACTGTTTATTGTAATCTTTGATGTATTCTAAACATTTCGATTTTTGATTCATTTCATTATCTCATTTCTGTTGCGAGCTGCAAAATTTTAAATGAAACGCTAATTTGAAGCCTATTTTCATTAAGAAGAACAAACACTAGGTATGTCATAAAGTTAATTAACAAAAACAATTTTAATATCGTGTATTTCCTCCTTTCGCAGCAATGACAGCTTGCAGTCTTCGTGATATCGAACGAATAAGGTTACTTATCCTTTCTTGAGGGATAGCCGGATATTCTTCGGTCAGCGCCAGTCGTAAGTCTTGCAAGGTTTATGGAACGAAAGCTGATTCCAAAGATGTTCGATTGGGTTGAGATGCGGGCTACATCCACTCGTGGAAGTCCAACTTCATCCAGATATTCGTTTACTACATGTGCAACGTGAGGTCTAGCATTATCATGCATTAATGTAAATTGGTTCCCAATGAAAGGAGCAAATGGAACAATAACTTCTTGGAGGATTTCCTCAATGTGGCGGTGGGCGATTAGAGCTCAACAAAAACAAGATTGATGCGTGCTTCGGTAGAAATACCAGTGACATACATTTTCTACAAATAACATCGTTGCAATTAAAATTTTGCAGCTTGCAGCAGAAATGAGATAATGGAATGAATCAAAAAACGAAATGTTTAGAATACATCAAAGATGACGAGAAACAGTATGTAAATAAAATTATCCACCTCAATTTTCCTACAGGGTGTTTTGAAATTACGACGAAAAACAACAGTTTGATTTACTCCTGTATAATATAGCCTAACCGAAAAATATTACTTTATAAAATAATTAGGGAAAGCACAATAAATGGATCTACAAACTGATAACAAAATCATGAAAATCGCATAAAAAATAAAAAAGTTATAAAATATCAAACTTGGCCAAAATTTCAGGGTGGTGGAATTCTGTGCCGGTGAGTATATTTAACTCAAGGCCTCAAGGCAATACATCAGGAAAATGCAACAATTAACTGCTTTTCCAGAACGATTGGAAAGATAGGGCAGAGAATATGCTTCTCCTACACCATTAAACAATATACAGTGTGTACATAAAGTAAGGAACAAATTCATTATCTAGGAATCTAAAAATATTTCGGAAAAATCCTCGGACGTGTATAATAATTTTTAATGGCGCATTTTTTTCCCATACAAACTTAATATACAAGGTGGCTCATGTAGTAGATATGACATTATCGACGATTTTTTTTGAATGGGAACCCCTATATTTTAGTTCAGATCTGTAATCTCCAAGAACAGCTGATTTCAAAAACATAACACACTTAGGGCCTAAAATTCATAGTTTCGTTACTACAGGGTAAAACAAATAATTTTATTTAAGATATTTTTAATTTAAAAAAATGTAAAAAAATTAAATAAGCTATTTAATTAAGTGTTGAAATTGTCCTCCTTCTGCTGCCTGACAGTACCCCAAGCGATCAATAAATTATTGTTGGACTTTTCTTATGCTTTCTTCTGAAATGTTCCTGCATTCTGTTGTTATTCGATTTTTTAAATCTTCAATATTGGCATGTCTGACTTTATAAACAACATTTTTCAGGTGACCCCACAAAAAAAAGTCCAGTGGTGTAAGGTCTGGAGACCTAGGCGGCCATTCAACAGGCCCACGTCTTCCAATCCACTTGTTCGGAAAAACTTGGTTTATGTAATGGCGCACTACTGCTGCATAATGTTGGTACCACAAATTTTCATCTAGAATTCCTGGATTATTTCTACTAGGGTATAAGTTAACTAGCGTAGGGATAAGAAAGTTCTGAAGAAAATGAAGATAATTTAGCCCTTTTACATTGCTGTCAAAAAAATATGGACCAATAATTTTGTTTTTCACAATACCAGCCCAAACATTAATTTTTTGAGGATATTGAGTATGGTGCTCACGCATCCACCTGGGATTTTCTTCTGCCCAGTATCTACAGTTTTGCCGGTTCACTTCTCCATTTAATTTAAAGGTAGATTCATCCGAAAATAGGATATTTTCAACAAACAAAGGATCTAAGTTACATCTTTCCATTAATATTTGACAAAACTCCATCCTACGATCTGGATCATCTTCATTCAACTCATGAACCAATCGGATTTTAAACGGGTGCCATTTTTCTACCGTCAATAGGTTATGAACGGTCATAGCAGCCGCCCCATGATCAATGCAAATCTGGCGGACGCTGTTGTGGGGATTTTCTTCCATAGCCAATAAAATATCTAATTTCTTATCATCCGGAATAGTTGGACGGCCTTTTCTGGGAATATCTTCCGCTGAACCCGTTTCCCGAAATTTTATTTCAAGTTTACTCACAGTTGATCTAGTAATTGGTCTTGCTGGATACTTAGTGTTAAACAAAATGCAAACTTCTTGTTGAGTACGGATCCTATCACCATATCCAATCATCATAAGAATTTCTATTCTTTGTGTTAAAGATAAACGCATAGTAACTCAATATGTTTTAAAATAAAATTTATTACTTCTAATAAACTTACTAGAAAAATACAATGTAATGACAATGACATTATCTAAATACCATAGTTACATAACAGCAAATAAGCCTACTTGAGAAAAACATAAGTAACAGCAAATGATGGTGCGTCCATTAATTACGTAAGGCTTTCAGGTAAAATTGGGTGATGGCGGAAGGGATTGAGCCAAATGTCACGAAATCTTTTATTGGGGGAAGGGGGGTTGAAAAATCGCTAAAAACGCCTCACGTAATTAATTGATGCCTCCCAAGCCAAAAAAAAATATCTTAAATAAAATTATTTGTTTTACCCTGTAGTAACGAAACTATGAATTTTAGGCCCTAAGTGTGTTATGTTATTGAAATCAGCTGTTCTTGGAGATTACAGATCTGAACTAAAATATAGGGGTTCCCATTTAAAAAAATCGTCGATAATGTCATATCTACTACATGAGCCACCTTGTATATTAAGTTTGTATGGGAAAAAATGCGCCATTAAAAATTATTATACACGTGTCCGAGGATTTTTCCGAAATATTTTTAGATTCCTAGATAATGAATTTGTTCCTTACTTTATGTACACATTGTATATATGCATTAGCTCTAATTTTTTAATGAGTTTTATGATTTTCTTGGTATATGAATTTGAAATAATGTGAATTTTTTCCTACCTACCTTAAAAGAGCCCCGCTATAAACTAAGGTACTGAAAATGGCATAGATATTTTAACCTACACGTTTTAAAGCCAAATTACAATGAAGCTGAACAATGCTAATATTTTTTTTCATTTTATATTCCGCACCGGATTAAGTTTAATCGAGCGGCTGCAAATTTTTCATTCGTCTAAACACTTTTGGCCGTTGAAAAACAGGATGTTAAACATAAAAATAATATTGTGGTACTTACACCTCATTATTTAATATAATGTTTGCCTTATACGAGCGAGTTTCCTAAAAAATTACAATTTCTTTTTATTTATTTTTTTAACCAACAATGAAAATGTAGAATACAGGAACTTAATCTGTGATTTAAAAACTACCCTTCAAAATCATTAGATTGGCGATTGATGATTTTAACATTCTTAACTTGTAAATACAGGGTGTTATGGAAATGACTTATTATATTTAAATGGGTGACTCCTAGGGTGTCCTAGAGAAAGTCTACATACTTTTTTTTTAATCGAATATCTAAATACTAAGGTAAAAACCCTTTTACCCACATACTGTCGCGCCGTTTCATCTGGATTCAGTTAGTCACAATGTGGGTCACTAGAGTATACTGACAGTGTTGTCAGATCACACCGCATGTTTCGCCCTTGCTTGGATACCTGCCGCTCGCGATTGTCGTTGCTTCAGTATGTTTCGAGACTTTTTCTGTTGTGAAATAGGTGATGTGATTTCAAATTTGTGTGATATTACCTATTGTTGGTTGCAAAACATACTTTCTGTGTTTTATTTATGGAATTTAATTATAAAACGGATTATAAGATCGAAGGCAAGAGAGTATGTACCTTAAAATTGTTGTTTTTTTTCTAAAAAGTTTGAAAAAGAAGTGATAACGCGGGTCAAAGACAGCTTGTTGTCAAGAAATGAACACATGCGTTTACAATTCTGTGTTGCAACCGCCTCAATAATCTATTGATTGCGAACGTCCTCAGTAGCGGCGACGTAAATTTTCAGATTTCATATAAAGTGTATATTTCGTACAATAATTCAAAGCGCCTTTTAAGGTTATTTTTCTTCAATTATTTTCATCGTAGGATTTGCCGGTTTAAATATAATAGGTCATTTCCATAACACCCTTTCTACATAAAATTAGTTGACACGTATTTCAGGATTGTGCTGAAAAACATTTATTTTCGAAAAAATCCACACATTTTTTGATAATTGCTGAATTTTCTCCAACCTTCTCATATTTGAAATGTAATATCCCCAGTTGTATTGATTGAATCCATATCGATCTTTTTTATTTTACACTTTGTTACGTTAGCTTTCGAAGTGTATTAATAAATATTGCAATTGTGAACAAATCAAAAATAAAAACAATTTAATTGTTTAAATAGTTTTAACATGCTCTTAACCCATCTTAAATTAATTTATTTCGTCATCCTCGTATCTACAAAACCCATTTTTCGAAAGAGTGGTATCTTTTTTAGTTCGGAAGTTATTGAATATTTTCAATCGCAAGTCAAGCAGAGCGCGGTGATTTGTTCGTTGGCGCGACGGATCGATGCCTCTACAAGTTCGGTACAGTATAAATCATTAATATTTCCATCCTTTGCGTCGTTAGGAAGCGTAGTCCTGGCCACTCTTCGACTCGTCGCGAGCTGGGTGACTTGCAATCGAAAATATTTAATAACTTCCGAACTAGAAGAGGTACCACTTTCTCGTAAAATGGGTTTTGTAGATAGGAGGATGAAGAACAAAATGGCATTTTTTAAAATTAATTTAAGATGGATTAAGAGCATATTAAAACTGTTTAAACAATTAAATTGTTATTATATTTTATTTGTTCGCAATTACAATTTTTTAATACATGAAAATTTTTGATTTTTGAGAAAGAGTAACCTTCCTTGTAAAAATGAAGAACTGTCAATGACAAAAGTTAATTCAAATTCAGTAAACAATTTTCGTTTCCCATTCATCATTTCACTATACATATATATATCGTGTTCCGTCAGCGTCCCGTCAAGCGAATTCTGAAAGGTCTCGACGTCAAGAAAGCTTCTGGTCCAGACGAAATTCTTGTTATAGTTCTCAAGAGATGCGCCGATAAACTAATACCAATATTTTGCAGACTTTTTAACTTAACTACAAACAAGGAATATTTCCATCGTGCTGGAAGACGACGCGAGTCCAGCCTATACCAAAGAAAGGTAAGAGAACCCTGTCTAGCAACTATCGACCAGTCGCATTGCTTTCAGTTATACCAAAAGTAATGGAGAAAGCTATTAACCAACATCTTCTAAAGTACCTGGAAGGCTTCAAAATTATCAGCGATCATCAATATGGTTTTTGGAAGTCCAGATCAACTGGGGATCTTCTAGCCTATGTCACCCATCTTTGGAACAATGCAATCGAACATCATGGGGAGTCTCGGTCTGTTGCACTGGATATTTCTAAAGCCTTTGATCGTGTTTGGCATGAGGAACTTATAAGTAAACTGCGATCCTATGGCATGCCCAGTCGATTCTGTGCATGGTTGTCTAGCTTTCTTAAAGACCGCTCTCTGCAAGTGCCGATTGACGGATTTCTCTCAGACACATTCACTATCAATGCCGGTGTTCCTCAAGGCTCCATATTGTCTCCCACTCTCTTCTTACTCTACATTAACGACCTTCTAGTGAAAACGAAAAATCCGATACTTAGTTTTGCTGAGGATAGCACACTTATCTAATTTTTCTCTTTGAATGCGCAAACATCGGCTGCCGACGCACATCTTCGCAGACAGCATGAAGTATCACGCCTCAACAAAGACCTGGAAGAAATTTTGGCTTGAGGTGACAGTAACCAAGTCGAATTTAACGCTAAAAAAACCCAGGCAGCAGTTTTCTCTAAAAAGGTTAACATTACAGAACGGGATATAGTCATGGACGGACACGCAAACCCACTGGCTTCATCTATTAATTTTCTGGGCGTCAATCTGGGAGGAAATATGTTTTGGCATAACCACGTTGTGGCAATCGCCAAGATAGCTTCTAAGAAACTTGGTGTACTCTTCCGAACCAACTCTTGACACTATACAACGCCCAGATTCGACCATCACTAGAGTACTGCTCTCATGCCTGGAGCTCTGCACCCAAACATACTCTTCGGCTACTGGATTCCATCGAAAGAAGGGCCATTCGTCTGATGGAGACCACGAGCTGACGAAGAACCTCCACAGCCTAGAACATCGAAGACAGGTTGGGGATTTGACTCTCTTTTACAGATATTTTCATGGAAAGTGCTCGGCTGACCTTGCCCTCTTAATTCCGCCCAGAGCGGCGAATATCAGAAATACACGACGAACCACTGCAGCCCATCCATATGTGGTTAAGCTTAGTACTCCTCGAACTTCACTATTTAAGAACACTTTCATCTGGAGAACTTCATCCTTATGGAACGACCTTCCCGAGGTCGTTTTTCCCAACGAATATAACCCGCACACGCACCACTCCCAGAGTGCCCTAAATGATTTGTCCTATAGTGCTTGATTTTCATTCATAAAAAGAAATACTTTGAGAGACAATAAAAAAACAAAAGAAAGTGTTACGTAATAATTTGCGGTAAAAGTACAAGTGTTTTTGAGAACAAGAGACCTATAAATATTACATTAAATTATACTCGAAGCTAAAATATTTCACAAGATTAAATGTAACAATCCTTTCAACACTAAACAAGGCTCAAAAGTTAGTTGTTTTGATTTACCTAAAAATACCTTAGATCACGCCGAAACAGTCATTAAGGGGGGTATTTAAATACCTTAACCCCCGAATTTCTGCGACTTTAAGCCGCGTTCACGCATTCGCCTAATCCCGCGGCTAATTTTATCGGTTTTTTATGCAAATCGGCTCGCCGACGCCGCTGACGCGGCCAAATCTTCGCGAGTGTGAGATTACCTAACCTATGCTTTCTTAATTATAGTTAAGGAGATCAGTGACGAGGAAAAAATAAATTGTCGAAGGTGTGCATATGCTCTATATTATCATAATTTAATTAACAAATTTCAGTAACAATTACGAGACTTTTCACAGTCTTACCATATTGAGTTAGAATTACTATTAATTCCACAAACAATACTTAAATTTCACACACAAACACTGAAAAACAACAAAGAATTTTATTTAATAATAACGACAAACATGACAGTTGTTAATCCGGTAGTGTCAAAGAACGAATACTTATAACCAGGAAGAAGACAAACTGCCTTGTTAAAAAATCGAAGCAGGCTTGATACGGCGGCATCCATTATGCCTGGCTGGCATCAGCTGACGGAGCGCACGTGCTTTTCAAATGTCACTTTTGTCCAAATTTTTAAAGTGACATTTAAGCAAAAAATCATTCAAACCCCTTTTATTTGGTTTATTAAGTAGTGAAAATCAAATATTAGGATTCTAACATAGGTTTTCAGCTGTAAATATCGCTTACACTACTTTTATATTATTATTGAACTAGTAATGAAACTAGAAATGAAGAATTCAGAGATTGAAGGATGTAATTAGTTTTTATTAAAAAATACGAAGTAAATCATAATTTACATAAAATATTTTACCATCTTCAACTTCAAACAAATCAAAGTAAATACAATACTATATGTACACCTACTAACCAAGTAAATATGCATCATCATTATGATTATGGGCTTCCATTTTGTTTGTTCCGTAGCATACTCCTGGCAACATTAGTGTTCGAAGTCCTCTTTGATGTTCAGTCATTATGAGATTCGCAATTAAACTATGAAAAGGAACCATTATTATAATAATATTGAATCGAACAAACCCGAACAAACCCTCCTGTAAAACTTTTCAAATGCTAGTTGGTCCTCTTCATGAGGAAGGTGACAATATGATGATATATTGTGGCCTAGGCAATAAGAATTCTAGGCCACCCGCCATAATTTTTCATGTATGTTTTTTATTGGAAATTAGAAAAGCAGCGTGGGGGCCCTTTTCGAAGCTGGGACCTCCCCATATGGCGGGCCCCTTAGCGCCGCCAGTTGACATATAAACCTAATTGTGCAATAGGCCACTCCGACTTTACAGTGTGATGAAATAATTTTTACTGCTCATAATAATCAACAATCAAAAAGAAATTATCTTACAATAGTAATTGATAATAAAATTCTGACTACGGGTTAATATAACTAAGCTGTAAATATTATGTTGTAGCTTTGGACTTGTAGATTGTAAAATTTAAGTAAAATTCCTTAAAATGTGTTTGTTGCTAGTTTGCGCGACAAGTTTGTTACATAAAGGGACAATTTTATAATGTAAAATAACAATAACGAATAAAAATTACTAAAAAAATATTTCAATAATAAATTACTTACCTGCAACAAAACGAAAAGGTCCGTTTTCGTGAAAAGAATAGAAAATTAAAAGTTATTTTAGAATTTAATGACGCTTCTTCCACCATTTTCAATCAAATTATAAATCAGATGTGGCTTGATTTTATTCCATTCCAGACGAAGGATGTTCAGTTGTGAAATAATTTAAGAACGTGTGCTGCTCGCATTCTATGTCTGTCTCTGTCAGCATCAACCTCCCCCGCTTCATTAAAGGGAGACAATTATAGCCTAGATCAAATCGAACAAACAATAACAAATACACTAACGACTTTCCAATATAGCTACGTAAGTCTGATATTGACACAGAACGATTGACACAAAAGGATAAACGTATGGAGTAACCTGCCTGGCTGTGACGTCACTTGCACGGCCTACTTATATGCTTCGATCCACGCCATAAGCGGTCTCATCGGGCTGGTGTCAAACGTGAAAGCAGGGTATGAAAGACGGCCGTTCCAATGAGGGCTTTATAAAAAGTACGTTCCGAACGGTCAAAGGCGAGGTAATGTCTTTGTCTAATTCACAGAAAACGACAAAGAAAAATTATACTAATTGCCAAAGCTCCCCGATTGTATTTGCTGGAAAGTTGTTTACAATCCACCTAAGAATGTGAATTATTTATCGTTAAATCTAAACCAACTTGTGAGCGACATTAAAATTTAAAATTATAAAATTATATGTAAAAACGGTAGGTACGCCTATGGTTAAAATGCCGTTTTAACACAACCGTTTGAATATTCATCGCTTGAAACCGCTAATGGGACCCAAATTATCCCGTTTTTATTATTGTTTATGAGCTGGTACGGCGCGGAAAAATAATTATTAGCATACAGGGTGTTTTAATAGTGCAATAAAATAAACTACAAGGCGCACTTAAAACGTTTCGCTCTAGCAATGAAATAAAATGTACGAGGCAACGCGCACGGTAATTTCGTTAGTTCCGAATGAGGGTTCAAATCGGAATTGCGATCCGATTTCTAGCCCTAATGAATCCAGACATAATTCGGGACAATATGCACCAGTACGCGGATTATTCCGACGGTTGCAAATCAGTTGGGAATCGATACATTTTGCTCTACCAACACCGAATGTTTGGTAATCGGGCCCAGATTTTGTTTCTGTGAACAGTTTAAACCAATTGCGCTTG
This sequence comes from Barypeithes pellucidus, assembly GCA_963991005.1. Taxonomy (NCBI): domain Eukaryota; kingdom Metazoa; phylum Arthropoda; class Insecta; order Coleoptera; family Curculionidae; genus Barypeithes; species Barypeithes pellucidus. The sequence goes on along the minus strand of OZ022563.1, from coordinate 53,125,474 downwards.
CCTCGTGCATATATTTTTCAACCCACAATTACGTATTGTATACTGTCACTTTTTGCCACCGGCGCCATATTTCTTAATTTAGCCGTCCTCTTTCACCCTTTTACCCCCATTACGCGTCTCCGCAATGCGATTTCGGTCGCGTGTGACACATCCAGGTGGTAAATTACAATTTCCTTGACGTCTTGGCTTTTTAGCGGCTCTTCACGTAATTAGTGTGAATATGACTTAAATGGCGCTGATTGAGAAATATGGTGTGAATGCGGCCTAACGAGGCGGCTAAAAGAAATTAGGTAAAAACGAGTAAATCTTCATAATGCGTTGGAATATTTTTAATGTGTATGTTTCGAAAGGGTGGAAGAGTACTACCTTATTTTATATTAGGGAGATGGTAAGGTAGAGACCTTTTAAATCGAGTTTTTGCCAATTAGACTCCCAAAACTCGCCAAATTGTTCTCTAATCTGAAACCAGCTTGGTGAAGTTAAAGTTTTGGAAGAGGGAATGACTGGGTGCCTTTGATAGTGTTGGTCCAGTTTTATTTGAACGTTTCCGTATGAAGAGCGAAGGGAGAAAAATGTATAAAAACCATGGTAGAGTACCAGAGGCGTGCTCGGAAAAGGGTTCTTCCTGAAAATTCAAAACTAGTTTTTTTCTCAAAATGTCCTTCTGGCTGGCTTTATTATTTTATTACTAGTCCTCTCTTATTTGCTTCACATGCTTTGTAAATCAAATGTTTATTTCTTGATTCATCATGTAATTGACAGAGAAAAATATTAGCAAAACACCAACGCCGATATAATAAAAAATACAAAATTTCCTGGCCGTGTTTCACCCCAATGGCAGTGTAGAGACAAATTTCTGTGGGTTTTAACGGCGCTACGAAGAGCGGAACTCCATAAGAAATAAAATTAGAGTAATAAAGGTTTTGTTTCAGTACAGGATATCAAATGTGATAAGACATCTTCGTAATTGTTAGTGCTATTAAAAAAGTAATGTAGATGTCCTCTGCTCTTTTTGGGTCAAACTTAAAATGGTAAAATCAAAATTCGAAAATTTTCGCTCGCTTAAGAGATACGGGGAAAAAATGACAATTTCAAAATTACCCTATATTTTCTTAGTTAAAGGAGATACAGGAAAATGTTTCATACGAAGTTTCTTTATATTGATTGTTGAATAATGCCGTTTTCAGAAAGTATACGGGGTCAGGTAAAAAAGTTATCGGACCTAACCTCATTTTTTTAAATGGAACACCCTGTATATTTTAATCTAAAAAGATACTATTTTAAATTCTCCTTTCAAATATATAACACACCATGGATGATATTGGTTTTCTAGGCGATTTATTTAAACTTTATTACTTTGAAACGATATAAAAAATTCAGATTAAGGGAAAAAAAACGGGAGTCATCGCAAATGTTCGGAATATGTCCTTAAATGGTTACCGTCTTTCCGGAGAGCGAGCAAAATATACATTTTGCGACATTTCTTCGTGTTTTTCTACTTTCAATATAAACTGATATCATTAGCTTTTGTTTCACGGCCTACTGTGGTTTTAAGTAATAAAGTTTAATAAATCGCCTAGGAAACCAATATCATCCATGGCATGTTATATATTTGAAAGGAGAATTTAAAATAGTATCTTTTTAGAATATGGTTAATAAATTATTTAATTAAATTTTTAATTTTTTTTTCAATATTTTATATTTTAGGGGATGAGCTTTAGAGTATAGTTTGAAGAGGAAGGATAAAACCAAATATGTATACAGGGTGTTCTATTTTAAAAAATTAGGTTAGGTCTGATAACTTTTTACCTGACCACGTATACTTATTCTGAAAACGACAGATGATTCAACAATAAATATAAAGAAACTTCTGTATAAAACATTTTTCTGTATCTCTTTTAACTTATCAAATATAGGGTAAATTTGAAATTGTCAATTTGTTTGTATCTCTTAGGCGAGCGAAAATTTTCAAATTTTGATTTTACCATTTTAAGTTTGACCCAAAAAGAACACATGAACCTACAATACTTTTTTGATAGCACTAACAATTACGAAGATACCCTATAAACTACTAACTCCTCAACTAACGCCAACATAACCTATTTTTTTCTCGCATTCCGATGATCAGAAACGGCTTTGCGTACAATAGTCGACAGGGCATTAGATTTCGATGATTACGCCACGAAACGGGGTGCCCCTGAACTAATACGGAAGGGGGCAAGTGATTTTAGTGTTCTTGACTGTTAAATTAAGATTCATGAGCATAACCGTGAAATTTCTTTGTTGCAGGAGTTATAGCTTAGACGAACGACTGTTATCCTGCAGTGATGTCGTCGAAGTAAGACAAGTTAAATTTCATCCTGGAAGCGTCAATGATTCCCATATTTTAGTGTTGACTTCCGATAACACGTTAAGGTAAGCGAAAATAAATTACGTCAACGCAATTTTAAGACATTGTAAAATATATCTTTTAGGCTTTACCAGATAGAAAAAAACGAAGCCCTAAGTCTTGGAGTGTACCCCATTGGAGAGAAGCCTGGGGGTTTGTTTCCCGGCAGCAGAACCACTTTCCTGGACATATACGGTGAAATTGCGGTGGATTTCGATTTTGGCTTTCCCGAAATTTCTTCAGACAAAAGTCTGTCGGAAGATTTCGTTGATTTGCAAATTGTGAAAAAGGAAAAAGGTTTGAAATAAGTTATTTCGTTACACAGCCCATAAAAGTATATTAAAGTACAAGTTTTATAAAGCATGATATTTTAGCACGCGTCCATTTCCAAGTGGACGCGTGCTATAATAGTTTATAAAACATGTACTTTATACTACTTTTTCTATTTTGTGTATTTTTTAATAAAAAAACACATAATTAAAACTAATAAATGCCATAAAAATTTTGTAAATTTGTATGTTTAAATTTTATGTCGGCAATAGTCAAATTATTTATCAAGTAAGCGTTGATAAATTATACGTGTCCGCCATTTTGTCGCGAATATTGAAAGCTTTCTTAAAATTAATCGATAATGGATCAAGAGGATATTATTAATTTAACTCCTCCTGAGTTAAGGGAAATTGCAAATAATACATTGGAACAACTTTTACCAAGAAAGTATACGAAAAAGACTACAAGACCTTCACAACCTGGTGTACTGCGAAGGGTGTTTCTAGAAGTAGTGAAAATGTTCTAATCGCTTATTTTGAGAAGGAAAGTAAAACTAAGAAGTCGTCGACTCTGTGGTCCTTATAGTCAAAATTAAGAGCTTGCACTAACATTTATGAAAACACAGATATAAGAAATTATGCAAGACTTCAAGCCCTTTTAAAAGGGCAATCTGAGAGCTACAAGCCCAAAAAATCTTCCATTTTAGATTTAGAGGATATCAATAAGTTTATAACTGAGGCTGAAAATAGCATTTACTTAGGTTTAAAGGTAAAAAAATTGTGCAGTACCTACCTCTATATTAATTTTTTACAACCAGTTCTTAATAAAAGTGGATTATTGGATCCGCAAATAAGGATTAATCCTGAACAAAACGTTTCAAACACACAAACTATGCCCGATTTTAAAATTAACGCTGCAGACACAAGTACGGTCACAATAAATGTTTATAACAACTGCACTTTTAATAATAAATAAGTATAATTCAGCGGCGGCTCCTCCATTAGGTCATTGGGTCAATGACCTCCCTATAAAAATTTAGGAAATAAAACTTTTTTTTAAATTAGAATTTACTACAAATGTACCTACTATAATAATTTACCTATAATATTTGAAACGCCCCCGTAAACGCAAACGTGTAGTGCGATTCAAAAACGGGCTGGAGCCAGTAATTGACCACGATAGCTTAAATGGAAACGAATTTAGCCGAGCTCTGACGATTCCGGCAAGCGGGAGAAACATACGCGAAGTTTACCGCCGCTGGGTCAACAGCCCGGTTTATTGAAAATCTGAATAAGATGTACCTATGAACCTATGTCGTCTCATCATTAGTAATTATTAAATGCTTGGAAAAGAGATGGCAGGTTCCAGGTTGGACGTAGGTCGTAGGTCGCGCAACATTTAGTCTACATTAATTTTGGTTGTAATAATTTGTCTTAATACGAATAGAAAAACCATTTATAAATAGTATTGCTAATTTTAATGAGCGTGTTATAACTCATTTTGCAAATGTTAAAGACCGAAGGGTTGATCTAAAATTTAAAATAGTTTAAAAAAATAATTTTTTCTATATTGTTATCAACTCCAAGCTAATTCGATGCCGTTTTTAGTATCGAACTGAGCTTGTCTCGAAATCATTTTTTTTTCTTTTTTAAAGGTTGGTAATTTGAGGTCATATATTTTATGTTTGTTTGCAGAAATAATTTCTAAAGTAACGTCACACCTGTCAAGTTTACTTTCTTTGTAAAGCTGAACACAGCACTACAATATTTTACAAATTTAAAGCTTTGCAATTTCCGTTAACTCAGGAGGATTAAAATCATCTTGGTTCATATTGTTTAATTATTTAAGAAAATTTTCAGTTTTGCGAAAAAATGATAGACATGGATAATTTATCAAATGCTATAAAATCATAATTTGATAGTACATATTACCAACATAAAATTTTCACATAAATATTTACGAAAGTTATATAAGTATAGCATGTATTTTTTTAATATGGATTTTTCTTATTAAGAAAACTTAAAATAGAAAAAATAGTACCTATAAAGTACTTGTACTTTAATATACTATTCTTGTATCGCATATAGCGTAATGACCCCCCAATGAGATTGACCACGAGCCGCCACTGGTATAATTAGTGTACAGTGTATTTATTAGCTTTAAATTGATATCTTTGTAACAGAATATATTACGTATTGATCTAAACTTGTGATTGTGAGGTTAGTTTAGGAATTGTTCATTATGCAACCAAACATACACAGCAGTACCACCAACCGTTTAAAATGAAAAAAACGGTACCGAAAAAAGTTTATTACGATACTGAAAACGGTATCGAAAAAGCTTTCATATGAAACCAAAATAGAGAAATAAAGCTATAAGACCTCGGCCACTTTATATTATTTCCTTCAATGGAGATTACACATATTTGAAATAAGATATTAAGACGAGAAACTTCAAATTTTTATTTCTACGAAAAACATATCTCTTGAAACAGTGACTTCAAAATATCACATATTAAATATAGTACAGGGTGTTTCAAAATACATACGCTATCGCTCGTGTGGTGATTCCTTTTTTTACCTGAACCCGTATACTTATTCTACGAACAAACCCAAAAATAAGGCAAATAGTTCCTATCATCATGGGTCCGCAGATGTTTCTTTTGAAATATACAGGGTATTAAACATTTTTAATTTTTTCGGTGTCTTCAAAATATCTCCCAAACGGCTTTAGTAGTAATTTTAGTGAAATTTGGGTTCTAAAAAGTACCTAAAATATCACACATTTTAGCACACTTTGATTTACATTTACTGTACCTACTTTAGGTAGATATATTTTCATAATAATAAACATAAGTTGATAAAATCATGTCGCGCCGCTCCATCTGGTTTCAGTTAGCGACAATGTAGGTCACTAGAGTAAACTACAGTGATGCCGGATCACACCGCGTGTCTCGCCCTTGCTTGGATAACCGCCGCACGCGTATTGATGTTTAACCTTCCGTATCATTGCTTCGGTATGTTACGTTACTCTGTATTGGAACGACGTTGCCGAGAATTCCGCTTGCTTGATGTATACGAATATTAAACGTTTTGTTAGTTGTAGCATTACCCGATTTGTTTTCTGTGGTGAAATAATTCATAATAATAAATGTTGTGATGTGATTCAGATTTGGTGATATTATCATTGCAAAACATACTTTTTGTGTTTTATTTTTTTATGGAATTCAATTATAAAACGGATTCTTTTAAAATAAGATCGAAGGTAAGAGAAGTATGTACCTTAAAATTGTAGTTTATTTTATCTAAAAAGTTTGAAAAAGAAGTGATAACGCGGGTCAAAGACTTCTTGTTGCCAAAAACTGAACACGTGCGTTTACAATTCTGCGTTGCAATATGACAACACCGCCTACAATGCGCCGGCCTCTTTTGAGACTTGAGACTGTCTTAATAAATTATTGATTGTGAACGTCGTCAGTAGCGGCCACGTAAATTTTCAGATTTCAAACTGTATATTTCGCTTAATAATTCAAAGCGCCATTTATGGTTATTTTTCTTCAATTTATTTTCATCTCAGGATTTGCCGGTTTAAATATAATAGGTCATTTCCTTAACACTCTGTATATGGCTAACCATAATAATTCATAACCCCAATTTCACTAAGCCGTTTCAGAAATATCTTGAAAACACCGAAAAATTTGAACACCCTGTATCTTTCAAACAAAGCAACCTGTGGACGCATACGGGTAGGAACACGAGCGATGGCACATGTTTTTTGAAACACCCTGTATAATTTCTTTTTCGTTTTTTAGAAAACGCTCTAATAAAGCTAGAAACCATTAAATCAAAATCGGCCGAAAAAATCACTCCGAAAGGTTTGGGTAAAGCTAGAAATCATAACAAGGACAAATTTGAGGAATTGACTTGGCCTGTCTACATTTTAAGGGGGGATTTTTCCGTATATTCGATCAATATTGATTTGTGTAAACGGTAAGTTTTTTCATTGTTAAATTTTTCTACGAACTGTTCCAGGCTTCATCAGATGGGAGAAAAATTTACTATATTTGATTAAAACTGGAACAAAAGAGAATAAATCCTCACCTGCCATTATTATTATCTCACAATCCTGTATATTTCAGAAGTAAATCGACCCTTAAGGGTCCTTACTCCATATCCGGACTCGACTTGTTTGATGATAGCGATGCCTGTTCCCTTATCTGTTTGAAAACCACGCCCCAAATTGTATGTATGGCTACCTCCAGCGGAACTTTAACTAACGCTATTTTATTGAATATCGATGAGGAGGAACAAGAAAAGGCAAGTTATTTTGGGACACCCCGAAAGTATTATTTTCTCGCACTAGTCCTTAAAAATAGTACTATCCTTTTTTTAGGCCAAAAGAAGTTCGAAATCTCTCTCGGACATCCCGACCAAGGAACTCCTGGTCTTCGAAACAATCGAACTGGAACTCGGCCTTACGATCGCCAGGGAAACGGATGAAGATTCGAAGAAATACAAGTGCCCGATTTTTCTTCACAAGGACGAATCCAAGGCGGCGAGGTTCTTCGCCACGCACAGCGCCGGGGTACATTCGGTGAATATCGGCTGTGTGGAGGAGTTACATAGTTACGTTTTTGGGCCGGATGGTAAGTTTCTGGTTAATCGGCCGTGAGGGCCTCATCAGTGGCGGTTCTTCCACAGGAGCACATGCGCACGTGCACCCCCAAAACAAAACGAATAAAAGATATTAATTTATATTCATTGAATATTATTTATCGTATAAAGTCCGACCCTCCCTAATATTTTAGCGTACCGTCAAACTAAAAACGTCCGACCCTCCCTAATATTTTATCATCCCGTCAAACCAAACTGTATAGATCCGGCAACCGTGCCTCGGTCGAGGTAAATGACGATTATGACGAGACTTGCTCGCACGTGCGATTAAGTAGTGCAGTTTCTCTCTAGTAACAGGTGGCGGGTGGCAGCGGGGGATAGCGGGGCTATGGCGATTTAACAAGGAAAAGGCGCACAGTTTTTGTGTGCACCGCGCTGTGGTCTGTTCGTGCATCTAGTTAGAATTTCGAGCGTGTATGTTTTAATATTTTAATATTATATATTTATTAAGTTAAAATGAATAGTTGACGGTGGACTATTTAAGAAACAACTTTAGCTCTTTGAGTTTGGAGCAAAAAATTGAAGTGAAGAATGCGGGAACACCTAAACCCGAAATTAATTTAACGCAGACCACAAAGGGTAAATCTAGGGACTTTATTAGAATGTTTAAAAATAAATACATGAAAAAAAAATTATAGAGGGTATTCCAAAGTTAATGAGGCTGTTATTGATCAATTTTCTACAATTAAGTACCGAAGAATGGACTTTACCTTTAAGCACTATTGTGTAGGGTCGATAAATGTTGTGTATTTCGATAAATGATACTCGATATGATTTTAAACCATTTTATTTAAGGATTTAAAATAAAAAACACTGGAAATATGAATAATGCCAACTTGTCAGTCTCGTGGCTCGATTCGTTCTCGTCATAAAACAGTTAACTATTGTTCTCGTCTTGGTTGCGCCTTGTAGACGTAGATGGCGTAGTGGTATTAGACATCATTCGGTTTTCTTGATAACTCGTAGATGGCGGTAGTAGTATTGGACATCATTCGGTTTTCTTGATGGCTCGGAGATGGCTTTAGTAGTATTAGTACTGTCGGACTGTATAAATATTGTTACGAGGGTTGAATGCGACGACGTTAAGATCCGACAGCTATACACACTAAGAAAACCTTTCTTATTTTCCAAAAGTTGTATTTCCTTGTGTAAAATTAAAAAATAAATAAAAATATGTTTTACCTAACGCATTTTCTTATTAGTTTTTTTTTTCTTTCTACATTTAAAACGCCTAGAAAGTAATTGTTTGGTCGTTACACAAAAATAAAATTTTAAAAATAATTTCACCATACTTGTGAACCCCCCTCTATCATAGGTCACGAGCCGCCACTGGGCCTCATGCCGAAGATAAGGAACTTATGTAATAATAATTCTGCTTCAGATTCCATTCCCTCCTCGGACATATTCATCAACCCCAGCTCCGCCGAGTACCTAGTGTGCACCAAGACGTCCAACAGCGAGGACACCAACCCAGTGGTGGGTTTCTCCATATACTATGAACCGACCTCGATCATTTCGCTCTTGAGTGACTGCAGTGTCGTCACGTTGGGGATCTTAGCCGCCGCCATCGCCCCCAAAAATGACAGCTTTCTGTCTGGAGGGGGGGACGTAGATGGACAGGTACAGTCGCCGTTAAAAAGGGTAAGTTGGAGGAGTTACTGCTGAATGGTGGCGTATAGTATTTAGAAACAGTTTCCTGTGGAATCAAGTGCAAACCCGATTTCTTAATGTATTATAATTTTAATAAAATTAAATCACCAAAATAATCGGCAACTTGACTGACTCTCCAAATTTTGGATAGGACCCACATATATACAGGGTTCCCCATGTAGATGTGGGACTATATTCTGTAGTCTTTGGGATTTAAGTAAATTATTAATCAAGTAGGCGCCTGTCACAAATAAATTTTAAATTAATAATTTCGTGGAACGTCATTTTTTCCGCGAGAAGTTTGTTAGTTTTCATCAATAATTATTTAAGTTTTTTGCTTTGAGACATTATTTCAACATCCGTTTTAACTTTCATGGATTACTCAGTCCAACAACGTGTGTTTTGTGTAGAAACTTACATAAGAAGCAATTCGATAGAAGAAGTTAGGCGTGCATTCCGGCGTCAGTTTAATAACAACAATAGGGGCCACGCGCCAAATCGTAAAACTGTTAAGTTATGGGTTTGTCATTGGCGTGAAAAGGGTTCTGTACAAAATTTGAAGAAGTCTGGACATCGAAGAACAGTTCGTACACCAGAAAATATTGAACGAGTTAGAATGGCGTTTACGAGAAGTCCTAAAAGGTCTGCTAATCGACAAACCCTTATCCTAGGAGTATCTAAGGGAAGCTTAGATCGAATTCTTCAAAGGGATTTAAAATTTCATCCCTATAAATACCAAATGGCACAGCACCTTAGCAATCAAGATAAAGAAGCAAGGTTAGCATTTTGTCAAGAATTTTTGGATTTACATCAAGGAGCGATTCACAGTCTCCTAATGACCGACGAAGCAAATTTTTATTTGAACTGCATCGTCAATAAACAGAATTTTAGATACTGGTCAAATGAAAATCCTCGTGAAATCTTTACACAGAACCTCCATAATCCAAAAGTTGTTGTGTGGTGTGGAGTAGGATCTTTTGGTATTATTGGCCCTTATTTTTTTGAGGATGAAAATAACCGCGCTGTAACAGTAACATCCGAGCGCTACGTTAATATGCTAGAGACATTTCTCATTCCATAATTAAATAGACGAGGATTACTAAACAATGCCTTACTATTCCAACAAGATGGGGCAACAGCTCATACCGCCAGAAGCTCAATGAGGGTCCTGCGAGAAATGTTTAATGGCCGACTCAGTTCTCGATTCGGAGATTTGCCTTGGCCTTCGAGGTCCCCCCCGACTTAACGGCACCCGATTTTTTCCTGTGGGGATATTTAAATGCCAAAGTGTTTGCGAGTCATCCAGGTACTATCGAGGAAGTGACAGTCAAAATTCGTGAAGAACTTGAAGGAATAGACGAAGGTTTGCTACGCCGTGTAATGAACCACTTTTTATCCAATATTGAAAAATGTGTTGAAGTTGGTGGAGGTCATTTAGAAGACGTGATTTTTAAAAGTTAGAATTAAATTAGCCAAATATTTATAAGTCATCATAAATCCCAAAGAGTTAGCTGTAATTTAGTAAGATAAAATGTTTGTTTTGTTAACTAAAAAAATTTTGATTCAACTATTAAAATGGGTAGTCTATTATGGGGAACCCTGTATAACCATTATATTGCTAATACCATCTGCAATTATGTTCCCGCTACGGGCATCGACGGGGGCGTTGTGAGTTTGCGCAGTTCGAAAATTTCCTTGTGGAAGTAACCATTCGACAGGACCGGATTTTAACTTTTTTAATGTAAATTTCACTGGTTAGTTAGGAAAAATATTGCAATGAAAATTTCGATTAGTTCGATCTAAGACAGCGTCCCATTCTGACGATATGATGATCTGACGGTGCCCTGGTTGGTGTAAACTTTTGGTGCCAAATTCCGTCCCAATATTTGTAACAATCGACACGATGAGCTTTATTTTAACTTTCATCCGACGTCGTATGTTCCTTAACCTCACTTTTTTCTAAACCAAAATTTAACAATGAATGACAATATTGACTATTCTGAGAATTATTATCAGCTACTAATGCACCAAATTAAAAATACATTAATTTTAAGGTTAGGTAGTGACCACATATAAAGGGTTTTCCAATAAGAGGTGTTATTTTGATATTGAATGGAAAATGCCATTTTTTGAGATAAATGATCAGATGTTTATTTCATTATACAGAGGAAGGTATGCCGTTAATAATGGAAAATAACATCTGCCAAATGACCACCACGACCACGCCTACAGGACCATATCCTTTTCATGAAATTTTCCATAACCAAGTCGCAAAGTGGCTGCCGTATGTCCTCCATAGCCTCACGAATTCCATCTTTGAGGTCTTGAATTGACGCTGGGCTGTTGGCGTAGACCTTCTCTTTCACGTGGCCCCAAAGGAAGAAGTCGCAAGGTGTTAAGTCACAAGATCTCGGTGGCCAATTGTGATCACCTCTTCGAGAGATAACACGGTCCGGAAACTTTTCCCGTAAAAGATCAATGGTTTCGTTGCTTGTGTGGCACGTAGCGCCGTCTTGTTGAAAGTAAACGTTGTCCAGATCAATACCATCCAATTCCGGCCATAAAAAATCATTAATCATCTCTCGCCTCATTTTCGAAAAAGTAAGGTCCAATGACCCCGCCGGACCATAAACCGCACCAAACAGTCACACGTTGAGGAAAGAGAGGCTTTTCAACAATAACTCTTGGGTTTTCCGAGCCCCCGATGCGACAATTTTGTTTGTTGACGAAGCCACCGAGGTGGAAATGGGCCTCATCAGTCCAGATGATTTTTCGATGGAATTCCGGATCATTTTCATGCATTTCAAGGACCCAATCGGCAAAGACACGCCATTGTTGATGATCGGCCGGCTTGAGTTCTTGTGTTAACTGAACTTTATAAGCCTTAAGACCCATATCTTTATGCAAAATACGGTGTGATGATGTTTGTGGAATGTTTAATTCCAAAGAACGACGAGGAATGGACAAACCTGGGTTTTCTTCAACATTTTTGGCTACAGCAGCAATATTCTCGGCTGTTCTTGAGCGACGTGCACGGGTTTTATTCTTCACATCACTAACTTGTCCCAACAGCTCGAATTTTCCCACCAACTTCTGTATTGCGGTCCGACAAGGTGCTTCACGACAACCCAAAAATGTTCGAGTTTTACGAACCGTCTCTCTGCCAAATTCTCACCATTTTTATAGTGAATTTTAATAATTTCAATGCGTTGTTGAAGCGTGTATGGTTCCATTTTTATTAATGGCGTAGTTTCTACTTGTCAAATGACAAAAAACTTACAGCTCCAAAAGTGACATCTACCGAAATAGCGGGCTATTCAAAATTACACCTCTTATTGGAAAACCCTATATATTATATTGTATACGAGTGACACTCTCCTCTTTTCTTACAAGCTTTTTAGTGAAATTCGGTTCCGAAGATCGGATAATGTGATAAGCAAATTATTTTTCATTTTCAACCGAGTTAACCCTGTAGTTGTGTAACTATTAGTTGCTTATCTGTGTGCTTGTCGTCTTAATTATTGAATCTTATTTCGTGGGCAATTATTGGAGTGGAAATTTGGACCAATTTGGCTTTTCCTCTATATTTTCACCCACGAGATATATTTTTTCCAGATGTTGAACGAACCCTTTGACCAATACATCCAGAAAATATTGAAAAAGGCCTCTAGCCAGCCAGTTTTGAAATTATCGTCAACGTCAAATAATACTCCAGAGCAGTGCTATGAGGTATGTAATTGAACTTCCACAATATTGTACCCGCGGCTTCGCCTGCAGGGTTGCAGTCGATTTGTATATTCTTGTATCAAATTTCAAGAGACGCATACAAGAAAATCATCTTGAGAGACGAGGCCTCTTAAAATATGACTTGATGACAATTTTTCTAGCTTCTTCAAAGGGCGGCACAAACCTTCCGCGAAGAGTACTTCAAGCACTTCACCAAGGCCCGGGAAGAGTTGGAAAAGCGCGTCCACACTCTCAGCATGCTGAAGCAGACCCAGAAGGCGGAAATCGAGACCATGAACGAGGGCAGGGAGGAGCTGAGGGAGAGGGCGGAGAATCTGGCGGAAAAATACGAGGATATAAAAGATAAGCAGGATGAGTTGTTAAAGAGGTGAGGAGGATTTTATTTTACTACGACATTTATTTTATTTATATCTTTTTAATTTTGTGTTAGTAACATTTTCGTAAACTCCGAGTTTTTAATAATAATAATAATAAATACTCTTTATTTTCAACTAGTCTAATAAGACCGGTTTCATAGTTGTTCTGTTATAAGGAAAAAATGCAGTTGTCAATAATAATTTGAATGTGAATTATTGTAAAACCCTTTTTTCCTCAAACTCAGAGAAACTCAAAACAGTTAGGCAACTCTGTAGTCATATCATAAATTTGTAGTGATGTCGCCGGACACACTTTTTGAAAATGCCGGAGCCAACGCAAACATTTTTGACCGGATCCTGTATTTACAACAAAACGTTCTAAAAAAAGAGATCAAACTCCATTGGACTGATGGAAAAACACGACTAAAATTTTCCATTTTTATCGACAAAAAAGGCAAAAAATACTTATCTGCGCCCGCATCAAGTGTTTATAGTGAAATAGTTTTTTCGGAGGCCGGCGAAGTCGCCGAAAACGAGGAAGGAAGTCTCTCTGCAAGCAACGGGGGATAATAAAATTTTCTGCACCATGATCTGTCCATTATTAATTACAAATATTATTGTGTTATTACATAGCACCAATTCTGGTGCTATGTATTACGCCTTACGTGTGACCTTGAGTTCGTCCGTTGTCGTCGTCGTCGTATCTTTTGACATTTTTGAGGTTGCGAATTTTTACCGAAGAAACTGTCAAAGTTGAAACGACGAAACTTTTTGGTTTTAATTTTGGATAGTGCACGCGTGTTGTCTCAAAATTTAAAATATACAGGGTGAACCGTTTCGTAGTTATTAAGCGTCAAAGTCGACTTTTCGGCGATTCCCGTTGAAACACATTTCAAGTCGCAAAACTCAATTTTTTCGATTTAAATTTTCGGAGTGTGGCGTAGACCGGTCGCTACAGAACGCTATTGAAACTGGGTAACGTACGATGATTAGAAGTAATTTAAAAGAATTTTTGAAAGTCGAAATTTGACAAAAAATGGTCATTTTTGGTACCTAATAGCTCGAACTGGGTGCGTCCTAGCGACACGCGGCTTAAAATTTTAGCGTTCCCATCTCAAAAACTAGCTGCCATCAATACATCTATCTATACCTAAAGTTATTAGAAGATGGGAAAAATTTGAAAATACTGAACAAGTTGATATTTCGGGGTAAAAATGGACGGTTTTTGATTTTTTTCGAGGTAAAAACGGCTTTTGATCGAAATTTAGTTTACTTTACCGGAAAGTTCGAGGTAAATCACATCCGATACGTATATTTTCATTTCTTCGATTTAAATACCGAAATTACTGTTAACGATTGAATTTTAAAAATTTGGAAATGTTATTTTTGTCACCGCTACACTTAATTTCGTCTATACGATTTCCTATTTAACATTTTTCATATTTTTTTGCTTTTTCGTCAAGCGGAATGATGGTACTTGAATATTAACACCAAGAGCACTCTTCGAATTACGATCTAAAGGGTTAAAAGAAATTAAGAATATCCATTTTCACCCATTTTTCAATCGGCGCTCGTGGTGCAATGGTCAGTGCAGCGGCCTTGTACCGTGGCGACCCGGGTTCGTTCCCCGGCTCATACAAGCGTCGACGTTAAAATTTGGAATTTGGTTTTAAGCAAGTTGCACCGTCCTTCGGAAGGGACGTTAAACTGTGGGTCCCGTGTTCATGGATGTTGGGCACGTTAAAGAACCCTACCCTCGACAAAGAGGGATTCGGCAAAATTCCCAGATAGGGTGTGACAAATTCCCTGGCGTCGGTGATTGGCCTTAGTCGCGGAAAATAGACCGACGGAAAAAAAATAAAAAAAAAAAAAAAACCCATTTTTCACTAAAAGTTTTGTTCAGTCACGAATAACTCCTACAAATATCATTTCGGAGAGTTCTTTATATGCGTATTCTTTTCGTCCATCTTTTATCTAAACATTATTATTTTTCAAAATTTTTGAAATTTCCTTTCAATCAGGAGAAAAATGACGTTTCTCCGAGCTGGGACGGCCAATTTTTGCAAATCTGCACACTTCGTCGATTTTAATCAGCATGCCTTGGAATAAAATTAACCCAATTTGTTGACTGTCAAAATTCGGCCGAAATGGGCCAAAATAGCCTTTTTCTTAGCGAGATCCTGAAGTTAATTGAACGATTTGAGGATGGAAATGATATGGAAAAGATTCTATGGGATTTCGGCTTTCGATAATGACCCCTATCGTTGCCCAAAATGGAAAATTTCCTACCATTTTCCCGATTTCCAAAATGGTCTGCAACGACATATTTACATTGGGCTTATGGGAGCGTCCAAAAACGGTGCATCTTGACACAATTTATTTCATTTCTTCTAAACCGTCCACGTTGGAGCAATGAAACTTTTTGGGTATATTTTAGTATATATGGCGTATCCTTAGCCGATGTACCTCATTATACAGGGTGTTCCGTTCATAAGTTATTAAACGAAATAGTCAGAAAATGTGCAAAAAATTAAATATTTTTTCTACGACTTGCCGGTCTCGTAAAACTTAAGCGATTCAGTTTATATTCTAGTATGTTATCAAGAAACTTATTTAGAAAATATCGGGAAGTCAATTTTTTGGATTTTTTTAAAGTTGGAACGCATGGAAATGCAAGGTCATTTTCGATAATGAATTATTCGACTTGGGTCGCATAGATTTGCTCCGGGTTTGAACTGGTGCATAGGTCATCTCAAATACTAATATTTCACAATACATCATATGATGCTAAAAGGCCTATAAAATGGAGAAATTTGTGAAAAACTGAACTTGATGATTTTGTAAAAATTTTTTTTTGCTTTTTATGGGGTAAAATAATATTTCATCGAAATGTTATGGACGTCATCGGAAAGAGCACATCAGAACACGATTATGGACCATAGTTTAGTTTCTTCATTTCTTATACACATATAACTATAATCAATTAAGCAATAATCACAAATTTTGACATCCTCTTACTGAAAGCCTGCTGTACGCTAGTGTATGTAACTTTTTCAACGGTTCTTTAGCCTATCGTTTAAAGGAAGAAATTACCTTTAAGTTCCACATGGACTGTCTGATCCAAAAATATCCTTTGGCGGATAAAAAAAATATTTTATAAATTTTTTCGAAATTTTTTTTATTAAAAGTCAAGTTTACTCTGCTATATCTTCTATAACTTTTCTTTTAGAGATTTCTTTCTAGGTTTATCTGATTCCCACATCTTTTCCGAACATTTTGATATATATAAAGTTATCATAAAGATGTTCGAACTTGGAGAAAATTAAGAAAATTCGTAACGGTGACAGCAAAATTTCTAACTTTCGCTCGAAATGCATGAAAGGCGTGGCTTTTACAGTATTTAGTGAAAATTAGACAAGGGCAAGTGTTTAAATTCATCAGATTTGAATAAATCATGCACGCCGTCTGGAAAAATTGGCTTAATTTGATAATTTGGCAATTTGAAGAAAATTCAACTAGTACGTTATGTTAATATTGCTAAAAGGATTTAAAAAATATTTTAAATTTTTTGACACCTGTCAAATTGACGTTTCCTTGGTTAGTAAAAAGTGCAAGATTAATAGAATTTCACAAAGTTGGTGTCGTTTTCGTATAATTCGAGGGCAAGGAATCCGAAAATTTAATTCATATTTTGACAGCTGTCATTTTTAACAATTCTTTGATTTCGGTTAACTGCCGATCATAGGCGTAATGGTAACATAATTTCGCAAAGTGGGTGTCGATTTCGGATAACTCGAATGCAGGCAATCCGAAAATTTTTTAAATTTTTTGACAGCTGTCAAATTGACGTATATTACGTTGGTAATAGTTGCAATGTTAACAAAAATTCACGAGTTTGGTATCGCTTCTATATAACTTGAGTATGAGGAATTCGAAAATTTTATATATTTTTTGACAGCTGTCAAATTGACGTTTCTTAGGTTAGTAATATGTGCAAGGTGAACAAAATATCGCAAGTTTAGTATCGTCTCTATGTAATTCAAATGCAAGGAGTCCGAAAATTAAATTTATTTTTGGACAGCTGTCAAATTGGTGATTCTTTAGTAAAGAATAAGTGCAAGGTTAACAAAATTTCAAAAATTTTGTATCGATTCTAGTTGTATAATTTGAGTATAAGTTATCGGAAAAATGTATTTATTTTTTGACAGCTGTCATTTTTGACATTTTTTTGTTAACATATTTTAACAAGTTTGGTATCATTTCTATATAATTTGAGTATGAAGAATCCGAAATTTTTATCTATTTTTTGACAGCTGTCAAATTGACGTCTCTTAAGTCAATAATAAGTACAAGGTCGACGGAATTTCGCAAGTTTGGTATCCTTTTTATGTAACTCGAATGCAAGCAATCCGAAAATGTTATTTATTTTTGACAGCTGTAATTTTTTACATATTTTTTTCTATTCGATACGTAAAATAGTGAACGGATTGTTCGCAATCGGTTTTAGCTGGTACCTTAAAATGTGAAACTGTCACATATGTTATAATTAACGAATTTTGGTGCTATGTACCCCCATCACAGTCCGCAGGAGTGTGGCCAACCAATTAAAGCATCAACCTGCATTCAAACTTCTCGATGCATCCACGCGAATCGGTTGATAAATCTATACAATAACAAAACACATATAGGCGAATCTGTCGCATATAGAGGGTCCGCGGAGCCCCGCGCGGAGCGCCTAGGGGGCTATGCCCCCTAGTATTAATAACAAGCTAATATTTAAGGAGGTTATTCTTGGGTCCATTTTCAGAGAAAAACTTCATATGAACATATGTCCTAAACGTCTAAACTTTTGAGATACAGGGTGTTAAAAATTTTCAAAAATCTCCATTTTTATTAATATCTGTGATACTGTTCTAGATATTTTTGTGAAATTTGGTACACACTTTCTATTCATCAAGAGGCATTTTATGATGTATAACATGTTTTTTTAGTCCGACCAGTGGCGTTCGTGCGGAAATTGACCTCGGTATTTTTGAAGAAAGAGTGGCACGCCACTTCTTTTTTTTTAAATAAAAATTATTTTCGAAATTTTCATTCCTTGCTGAGCAAATATCGTCTCTTGATTTTTGGTCGTTTGACGTACAGTTTTCGTGTTATGAGATAACAAAGATTAAAAAGGAACAAACCCGAACAAATTATTAAAAAAACATGAAAATCTTTAACACCCTGTATCGGAAAAGTTAAGACGTTTAGGTCATATGTTCATATAAAGTTTTTTTTCCTGAAAATGGACCCAAGAATAACCTCCTTAAAAATTAGCATGTTATTAAGAAACACCCTGTATATTATTTATTAATTATGTCATTTGTTCCAGAGTTCGTGTTTTGTGTTTATCTTAGTTTTGTTAAATAAAACAGCTCTAGCCGTGTCGCTGTAGTTCTGTTCATAATTTCTACAACACATTTTTAAAAATTCAGGAGAAGGCCGGATACCGGATCGGGCGACATCACAAGTAAATTGTGATTTGAAAAACGATATCCTAGAAGCCGATTCGTAACTCTTATTTCTGTATACCTAGGTTAAATTATGACATTTTCCTTGCAGATGCGAACAGTTACTGATGATGGTTTCCAGGAAGAAATCCGAACCGTCCGATGCGGAGAAGAAATTCATGCAAGACATGGAGCTGAACAGCGGAAAATCCGTGGCCTATCAGAACGCCATTGATAAATTGAAGAAAAAGTTGAAATATCAGCAATTGCAGGTGTGTGATGGATATTTTCCTGTTTTTAATTAGAAAATATTTTTTTCACTTGTGGGCCATTGTTTTACAAACCGCATATTTTTTAACCTCGACATTTTAGAATCGTCCGAAAAAATTTTTTACAAAATTTTTTTAAAAAACATTTCAGGATTTTGCTGGAAAAAAAAACTGTCCGCTTTAGTTGTATTCAAAAAAAATGTCATTGTGAACAAAAGCAAAATAATAATAAGTTAATTGTTTAAATAGTTTTAACATGCCCCCCACCTTAAAGTAATTTTAAAAAATACCGTTTTGTAACAATAAAGATATCATCTTATCTGCAAAACTCATTCTACGAAAAAGTGGCACCTCTCTCTATTAGATCGGTAGTTATTCAATATTTTCGATCGCAAGTCACGCAGAGCGCGAAGAGTCAAGCGCGCGACGAAGAGTGACAGAACAACGCTTTCGAACGACATAAAGTATGGAAATTATAGACGCCTGGACACGGACTGGACTTGCGAACGAAAATATTTAATAACTACCGTACTACTAGATGTGCCACTTTTTCGTAAAATGGATTTTGCAAATAAGAGGATAAAGGACACAGCGGTACTTTTGTGGGGGGCCAACATATCAAAACTATTTAAACAATTAAATTATTATTATTTTGGATTTGTTAACAAGTACACGTATAAGTGGTAAAAAATTTTCGGACGATTCTAAAATGTCGAGGTAAAAAGTGTGCGGTTTATAAAAGAATGGCCCATTTACAAACTGGTTAAAAAGGCATGAAAAAGGGATTCAAAATAAAAAGTTATAAAACGTCAAACTTCGACATAATTGTGTTAAAAACTAACGGAATTTTGTGCTGGGGAGTGTATTTTTCCGTTGAATATTACGTTTACTGGGAGACGTTGTTGCCAAAATATGTTTACTTCTATTAATGACAACATAAAATCCTGCAAAAATTTTTTCTTTATAAATGTCAGAGAGAGAACTAAGAAAGTTAATAATAATACAAAACTCGGTCCACCGTATGCATACAGTTGTCAATTTAAAGCCCAAATGTCAATTTAAGACGGTTTTAAATGAACACGGCAGTATATTTTTATTTATTTATAGATCGAGAGTTGGAAGTCCCAAGAAACTAGAAAGATCGCGTCATTAAGCGAAATTCAATCGAACACCATCAAAAGTAGCTTGCAAGAATCGTAAGTATTGCCGATCAAAGAAAATTGTTATTAATGCAAATACCCCACGTGCTGCTACGCCATACATATCCGTTTTCACTTAAGTTAACGTAGGTTAGCGGTAAGCGTGCCTCGACCTTAGTCGTTGGGAACCGTTGCTCAAACGCTTCAGTCGCTGTTAATCCGCGCCATACGCATCCGTTTCCAGTTTACAAGTGTATCTAGGTCAGTAGGCTAGCAGTGATGCCAGATCACAACCCGTGCCTCGCCCTTGGTCGTTGAAAACCGTTGCTCAAACGGTTCAGTCTGTTTTGATGTTTCTATTTTGTGCTGCCGTGAAATAAAATGTTGTGATGCGATTTAAAATTTGTTCGCTATTATTATTGGTTGTGTTCCAAAACATACATTTTTCGCCTTTATTTCAAATTGTGGAAAGTATTTTTCAAAAAAGTATGACAGAGTGAAAACGTATATGATATGACAACAACGGTCAATATTGAAACTGTCAGTGACGTCTTTTGAGAAAGTACGTACCACATTGATTGTTTACATCTATCGCCGGTGCCTAACACGTGGTTTTATGAATTTCACATAAGGTGGCTCATTACCTCAAAGCGCGCCATTTATT
Source organism: Barypeithes pellucidus (assembly GCA_963991005.1). Lineage (NCBI taxonomy): Eukaryota > Metazoa > Arthropoda > Insecta > Coleoptera > Curculionidae > Barypeithes > Barypeithes pellucidus. Next base: position 53,104,825 of record OZ022563.1, on the reverse strand, counting down.
TTTCTTCCATTTTGTTTTCATCTCAGCGGCTTTACATATAATAAGTAAGTATAACACCCTGTATTTTTGTCACAAATAAAAGAGGTTTCTTTTGTGAATCTTTAAAAATTAAATACAATTATCAACAATTCATTACGTAATTTGTCGCCCTTTTCCGGTCGCTGACAGAGCTCTTCCCAAGAGGACCCACGTATAGGCTTAACGTGGACTCCGAACCATGATCCTCAATCATAGGAATTTGACGATTCCTATAGAAACGTAAGTTTTCTCAGGAAGGGAAATTAAAAAAATACATATCAACCCTTAGTTTCATATATCATCATATGACCTATCGATTGGGGAGGATATACCATATCTTATCCGGACTGGTATGACCATGGAATGGATTACCGTGAATAAGGTAGAAATGGGGGTTCGTCCTAGAGTTGTTTTTTTTTGTGCAAGAGAGGTTTTACATATAACATGTGATTGACATTTGCGATGCAATTATCGGTGTAATTTGGCGATAATAAAACATTTTTTTTTCCAGGACGCACAAGATCAACGACATGGTAAAACAAGTGAACGAGTATAAAACATTGTTTAATCTAAAATAACTGTTAGTGAATTGTTACAAATCCCAGTTTTATTAAAGTATTGTTTTTGATTTAATTAATTTAATGTAAATCCACAGATTTTGGCATAAAAAAAGTTTCCTGGAAAAGGGGTTTTATTACTTTATTGTTTTTTAGTGACTTACAAAATCATGCACATACACATACAGGGTGGAAAACGTACCGCAAGGCATTACAGGCTGGGAAAGAACTTTTCGACAAAATCCAAACACACAAGTTTGTTTTGTCAGGGGGACAACTTTTGACGCAAAAACCATAGCAAAATCTTCAACTCCCTAAGTGGGGGTGTCATCCCCCAAATTTTTTTAAATGGGAATGGAGGTCAAGTAACAAATCATTAAAAAGAGCTTAATTCCCTATACATTGCAGCTTAGTTTTTAAAATTCGATCCACTCGTTTCGAAAATATGGAGCTTTGAAATATCAACAAAACGAAAAATTCAAAAATCGATTTAATTTTAATACGATTCTTGATTTTTTCGTCAACGATATAAAACTCCATATTTTCGAAACGACTGGATCGATTTTTAAAAACTAAACTGCAATGTATAGGGAATTAAAGACCCTTTAACTTAGGGAGTTGAAGATTTTGCTAAGCTTAGTACTCCTCGAACTTCATTATTTAAGAATTCTTTCATCTGGAGGACTAGATCCTTGTGGAACGACCTCCTCGAGGTCGTTTTTCCCAACGATTATAACCTCCAACGGTTCAAAACCAACGTGAATCGCTTTCTGCGCACACGCACCACTCCCAGAGTGCCCTAAAGGATTTTTCCCATAGTGCTTGTGTTTGATCATAAAAAAAAAATGCTTTTTTCGTCAAAAGTTGTCCCCCTGACAAACTTGACATGCTTTTAGATTTTGTCGAAAAGTTCTTTCCCAGCCTGCAATGCCTTACGGTACGTTTTCAATGGACCACCATGTATATAGATGTGCAGGTTAAATAAGAAGTGGAGAATATACAGGGTCGGGGTACCAACCAACCCACCAAAAAAAATTAAATATCACCTCAACACGGCTCCGCAGATGCTTTGTTTTAAAGATACAGGGCGTTAAAACTTTTTCGCTGTTTTCAAGATATTTCCGAAATGAAAAATGAAATTTGACTTATGAAAAACGCCTAAAATAACACATATGTGCATGGGACCAGGCGCTCTAGTAATTTTTAACAAAAAAATAGGTACGACGCTGACTTTGATCTGTTGAAATTTAAATGACTAAAAAAAGTCTCGCTTCGTTTACAAGATAAATGCAATTTTATCAACCTCTGGTAAATATCAGGGTCAAAATAAATAAGTTAAAAATGTGCTATTTTAGGCCGAGGAAATAACCTAAATGTCACTAACGTTACTAAAGTCGTTTCTGAAATATTTGAACACCCTGTATCTGATCCAGGTTGATAGGAACTATTGTGCCTGTTCTCACCAAACCAACTGGCAACCGCAACGCGACCGCAACTTCAGTCGAGTTGCTCGCTCGTTCTCACCAAAGCAGCTGGCAAGTAACGCAACTGCAGTGCGACCGCAACTTCAGATGAGTTGCTCTTGCGTTCCCACTGGGATCAACGTTTGAGCAGTTGAGAGTATCTACCTCCACTTTTTGTTTTACAACTGAACTACAAGAATTCAGGTAGATTGTCTTGCTGACATTCAAAACATTCAAAATTAAATTATTTCCTTAACATTTTCAATCTGAGCTCGTCCGGACTCGATGCTGAAACCACCACTGTTATATAATCAGCAAACATTATTTTTACACCTTCCTTAATGTAATCAGGCATCTCGTTGACGTATAAAAGAAACAGAAGTGGACCCAGAACCGAGCCCTGGGTGACCCCTATGTCAATGTCTGCGCTTCGGTCACATCATTAACCACCTATCAATACGCGTTTCCGCCGAAGTAGGGCAACTAGCTGCAATAAAATGCCAGTTAATTTTAGATTGATTTAAATAATTTTGAAAAAACTCATCATTTGCAAAATGTTCATTAGCCTTCGGCCCGCTACACGCTCCAGTAAAATTTGTTGCACGCGGACCATAAAGCAGTACCGAGACCACGTCTAGAAAAATCCTTCGCTCGTCAAATCTGATACGAGCTCTAGATGAACCGCTTTAGTCGTTAAGCATAGGAACACGCTAATAAGGCTTAATGATGCTTGCTCGTTAAAACCCTTTAAAAAAAACTGAGCGACCATTTTGGGTTAACCCTTTTTATACCATAAATTTCAGACATAGTTCGTATATAGTGGCACAGGAATTAAATAATGACCCGGTTAAATTCCATGGGTTTTACCGAATGAGCCACGAAAGTTAAATATTTTGCTGTCTCGTCAGCCATGACACCGCGATTGGAGGCAACTGATGACGGCGACGCGGTATGCCGCGCAACCCATAAGCAACTAGTTGCGTTGCAGTTGAGTTGCCTTAAGTCAGTGGGAACACATTGGTTGGTTGGTTGGTTGGTTAAAGGCGGGGGTCGGTTTAAAGGCCCGAACTTCAAATCACTGCAGCCTTTCGGCTTATTGTGTGCCCCGATCTTGTTAGAAGATGTTTGTTCCATCTATGAGGTCCAGTAACCTTCTGCCAAGCTTGTCATGTGGGAGGTTGTCACCACGTTGTATGTTCCCGAAGATATTTTGTCTTCTGCGGGACAGCGCTCCGCAGCTGTATATTATGTGTGAGGCGGTTTCATCCTCTTCGCCGCAGAGTCTACATTCAATGGATCCGTTGTTTAGCCCTATCCGTTGAAGGTGTTTTCGCAAGTGGCAGTGGCCTGTTAACAGACCCATCACTTGTTTCAACTGGGGCCGCGTCAGGGTTAGCATCCCATTCGATAGTATTTTCGATGGTTTTCCCATTACGGCCCGTGCGTGTATTAGACCAGGCAACTCTTGCCATCGAGACAGGTGTTGCTTTTTCGACCATCCATCTAATGTTGTTCTCGTTGCCTGTTTTGATATTCCAAAGGCCGGTTCAGGGCCCCTGAGACTTTGGGCAGATCCGGCTCTCGCTAGTTCATCCGCCTTTTCATTCCCTAATATCCCGGAGTGGCCAGGGACCCACAAGAGTTCCACCTTGTTCCCCCTGGCCGCCAGCACTTTTAGGTTGGTGTGACACTCCGGGAACACATTAGTGCTGTGTCATGGTATAAGTAACTATAGGTATGATTGCACGCCGATGATCACGTGGCTTGTGACGTCACTGGCGAGCAAGTTTTAAATCTCTTATGGAGGTTTACATTGCTGTCATCGTTTTTAACTCTTTTTTGAATGTATTAAAACGTTTTAAGCATGTAATGGTGTATGAAATGAAAGAATAATATATGACGAGTATTTACGTATATTAATTTCATAGAAATATAACACACAAATACCACTAAAAAAAGAAAAGATATTAGACAAAATCTTCGCGCCATTTAAGCCGGCGACGATAGCCGAAGCATGCCGAAAGCTGCTCGCCGACCACTGCTGGTTTTGAAACAGTATTGCCAAACTTTTACAATTGTAATAGATCCACTACTATTTTAACATTCTTGTTGTGGGGCTCCCTATATGAAATTTATGTTCAATCTGGAGGGACCACCTCCAGATTGAACATAAATTACATCTAATAGGAAAGTAACGACCCCTTTTTTTCGTACTCTTTTTACTCTGACACCGTTTCTTACTATTCCTATTAGGTTTCGAACCAGCACTCTATTTCTTTCAATCACGGATATCTGGCAACACTGCTGCATGGTTGCCGTAGTTTTTGGTGGACATTTTGTAAGTTTACCAGAACGTTTTCTTATAGTCTTGTGTTTATTAAAAAAATATCTGAATTTTCATAAAATGAGGTGGGCTATGTTCGGTTGTGATATGGATAACCAGGCAAAGACATTTAATAGAAATATAAGGTTTTTCCGCTTTCCTAAAGATAAAAACAAACAATTAAAATGAATACAGTTGTGTAAGCGGAAAGATAATTAGGTCGTATTTTAGCTTTAATCTTTGTTGTATGTTCATGAAATAAATATTCCTAAATACCATGATATTATTCTTTCATTTCACTACCACTAAACGTAAAAACTTTTAATTAAAACGGCGTCAGAGTAATAATAGTACGAAAAAAAGGTCGTTACTTTCCTATTAGATGGGGGACCACCTCCAGATTGAACATAAATTTCATATGGGGAGCCCCACAACAAGAATGTTAAATAGTAGTCGATCTATTACAATTGTAAAAGTCTGGCAACACTGTTTCAAAACCAGCAGTGGTCGGCGAGCAGCTTTCGGCATGCTTCGGCTATCGTCGCCGGCTTAAATGGCGCGAAGATTTTGTCTAATATCTTTTCTTTTTTTAGTGGTATTTGTGGGTTATATTTCTATGAAATTAATATACGTAAATACTCGTCATATATTATTCTTTCATTTCATATACCATTACATGCATAAAACCTCTTAATACATTCAAAAAAGAGTTAAAAACGATGACAGCAATGTAAACCTCCATAAGAAATTTAAAATTTTCTCGCCAGTGACGTCACTGCGCACGGCAGACGAAATTGGGACGGTTAGATATCCTACCTTTAGTTTATTGTATCATGATGCTGTGTAGCGTTGCCAGTTGCTTTGGTGAGAACAGGCACTAAGTCTTATTTTTGGGGGCACATGTTTTGTGAAATACCCTCGATCGTTCCACGGGTATGAAGTAATAAACCGATTACACAACAATTATTATTTCTTTGAATTTTTGGAATATTACCGCCTCTTCACCATTTTATTTAAAACATATTCAGAACTGAAATAAAAAAATTCAATTTTGTAAAAACAATCTTATTGAACATAAGACGGAACTTAAACTAAAATAGGCACTTGTTAAAATGTATCCTTAAAAAATATTTTCGTAAACTTTAAAGAAAAAAAAAATAATTAAAATGTATTATAAGTAGAGTCCGATGATCCGTTAGTGGCTAACCAACGGCCCCCAAAAATACTTCGAAATCCTATCTTCGTCCTCGGTCACGAAAAAGTCCCTTCCGTGCCTCACGAATTCCTTGCTGGTAATTCTCCCGTCGCCATTCGAGTCGATGGCCCTAAAAGCCAAAATGGCGTCTTCCTCTTTCAGTCCCAGAACTTTGAAAAATAGCTTGTATTCTTCTACGGTGATCTCGCCGGACTTGTCTTTGTCTACAGCCTGAAAAATGGATTTTATTAGAACGGATACGTTCCTTTTCTACAATTAGGCGCAACTTATACAGGGTGTCCCATCGGGAACCGCCTCGATCTATACAGGGTGTTCCTTAATGACGTGCTAATATTTCAGGGTGTAATTTCTTAGGTCATTTTATAAAGAAAAGTTCATATGAACATATCTCGGCAACGGCTTAAATTTTTTGCTACAGGGTGTTGAATTTTTATTATTTAAATGGTTATTTTTTAATATCTCCGGAAGTACTTTAGATATTATTTTCAACTTTGGTATGTGTTAATAGGATATAGAACCACAAATTTTACTTAGAAAAGTTATTCAATTGTTCCACCAGTGGCGTCCCTGCAAACATGTCCTCTGATACGAGTTTTTCTCGTCAGACACACCGTTCTTGATTAAAACCAGTAAATTCATATTGAAACTCATTATTATTATTAACATTGATAAAATATTAATGATAACTTTTGTTTTATAAAAATCGAATTGCCCACTCATTCAAATATTGAAATTTTTATAAAACAAAAGTTTTCATTAATATTTTATCAATGTTAATAATAATGAGTTTCAATATGAATTTAGTGGTTTTCATCAAGAACGGTGCGCCTGACGAGAAAAACTCAAGAGACCGTTTTGATGTAGAGTTGGCCGGGTTTGTTCGGGTTTGTTCGGGTTTGTTCGGGTTTGTTCGGGTTTGTTCGGGTTTGGTATCTAAAGTACTTTCGGAGATATTAAAAAATAACCATTTAAATAATAAAAATTCAACACCCTGTGCAAAAAATTTAAGTTGCGGCCATATGTTCATATGAACTTTTCTTTATAAAATGACCTAAGGAATCACACCTTGAAATATTAGCACGTCATTAAGGAACACCTTGTATATGAAAAACTATACATATTTTCCTTATTTCTCTCTAAGGAATGTAGAGAAAGAGAGAGAGAAAGGAATTAATAACTTCTCTCGATATCATCGTTCTCCTAAGTCGAGAATAGAGACACTCAAGGATCTTAAATCAAGGACGATACGTCTTTGGTTCACAGTCTGAAGAATAAACAATTCACATTCTTAGGTACGTTGTAAACAACTTTCCAGAAAAACAATCGGGGAGCTCTGAAAATTAGAATTATTTTTCTTTGTCGTTTTCTGCCAACTAGACAAAGACGTCAAGTCGCCTTCGAGCGTTCGGAACGTACTTTTTATAAAGCCCTTACTGGAACGGCCGTCTTTCGTACCTGCTTTCACGTTTGACACTACCGGATTAACAACTGTCATGTTTGTCGTTATTATTAAATAAAATTCTTTGTTGTTTTTCAGTGTTGTGCGTTAAATTGAAGTATTGTTGGTGGAAAGAATAGTAATTCGTAACTCAATAGGGTAAGACTGTGCCAAGCCTGCCGTAAACTGGATAAAAATATAGACTTTTGAGTCACGTCCGTCGATTGTTCGTTCCTCCTAACCAAGACATATCAATCCGATCAACTGGCACAATGAAATCAGAAACAGACAGAAGATAAAAAGAGATGGGGATTCTACAGATAGAATCCCCATCTTTTTTTGTCTTGTTTATTTTCGGCGTTAACAGGCGCCATATTGACGTGCACAAAGCAAATATAAATACCGGGTCCATGTTTGTTTCAAGTCAATGGACACACTAGTGACTTCCGGCCAGCGTTGCCAACTGTGGCGTTGTTTTCGTTGACGTATTGTAGCTTACCTTAAATAGATACGGCAGGAAAGAATGGGCTCGCCTCACCAATTTTTTGTCGTTTAATACGTGATGCATATTTTCCAAAAACTTCTCGACAATGATGAAGTTGTATTGGGAGATTTCACCGAATTGTTTTTCCCAAAGATCCTAAAAAGAAAAAAAACTAAAATTAACTAAAATCATGGAATAGGTGTCAAAAATCTCTCCCCTAAACTTAGCGAACTCTCATATGTAAAATGAGTGAATTTAATGATGTTTTGTACATCTCTCCTCAGGATAATTCCTAAATTATTCAGCCGATTTGACTCAAATTTGTCATGCCTATGTAAAATGAGTGTCCAATTACGATAAATATATTTGTACCCGCCGATTCCTTCGCGATGATACCATTTGTGCCTTATCGAAATTGAAATCCATCAAAAAGTGAATTAAATGATGTTTTGTACATCTCTCCTCAGGATAATTCCTAAATTATTCAGCCGATTTGACTCAAATTTGTCATGTCTATGTAAAATGAGTGTCCAATTACGATAAATATATTTGTACCCGCCGATTCCTTCGCGATGATACCATTTGTGCCTTATCGAAATTGAAATCCATCAAAAAGTGAATTAAATGATGTTTTGTACATCTCTCCTCAGGATAATTCCTAAATTATTCAGCCGATTTGACTCAAATTTGTCATGTCTATGTAAAATGAGTGTCCAATTACGATAAATATATTTGTACCCGCCGATTCCTTCGCGATGATACCATTTGTGCCTTATCGAAATTGAAATCCATCAAAAATGTTTTGTACCTCTCTCCCCAGAATAATTCCTAAATTATTCAACCGATTTGGCTCAAATCGGCAAAAGTAGACGAATTTCGTTAGAATGCGAGTAAATATTAGCATTGCTAATATTCACTAGATTTCCTACTTTTACTGTAACATACATATTTAACACATAAATATCTTACCTCGATGACTTTATAAAACTCGTTCGTATGCTTCTCGCTAAGATGGCCTAAATCTACAAATCTATTGGCTAGCAATTTAAAATCGTCGAAGGAAACGACTCCATCTCTGTTCAAATCCAGAATGGCGTGGAAAGTACGCATTTTTCTTCTCCAGAAGTCAGAATTGCCCTAAAAAAAAATCGATAAAACACATATTTTCAGATATATTTTTAGACGACGTGTGACGATGAATTTTTGAGCTACGCAGAATATTTTTAACGTACCGATTTATTTTAGTTTTAACATAACAAACAAACCCCTGTATACAGGGTGTCCCACCAGGAACCAATTCGATCTATATATGGAAAACTATGCATAGGAAAATTGGACTGAATGCTAATGTTGTTGGGGGGCAACAGGTTGTTTATTCCGAAAATTTATAGTTTTCAAAGTATTGCCAATTGCAAAAAAAAATGGTGGTGAATCCCCCTTCTTAATAAGAATTCATTAACAGTGAAAATACGATTATGATCTGGGAAAAATTATTGCTTTTAGGTGGTGGGGGTTACCCATCTTTTCTCCTACAATATACATACCCTCTTTCCAATCCATTCTTCCAAATCGCTATCGGATTCGGAAGAAGATTTGTATTTTCTTTCGTGGTGATGTTTGGCTTTAGCATCGTGTTTGCTGCTAAAGTCACGCGACACTACGTGAAGGTTCTGCAGTTTTGGAGTGAGCAGGCATGCGCATTTGTTGCAGGCGACAACCTGAAAAAAAAATAACTGCTTTATAAAAAAATATAGGATACCATCTTCGCAGACAGCATGAAGTATCACGCCTTAACAAAGACCTGGAAGAAATTTTGGCTTGGGGTGACAGTAACCAAGTCGATTTTAACGCTAAAAAACCCAGGGAGCAGTTTTCTCTAAAAAGGTTAACATTACAGAACCGGAAATAGTCATGGCCGGACACGCAATCTCACTGGCTTCATCTATTAATTTGCTGGGCGTCAGTCTGGGAGGAAATATGCCTTGGCATAACCACGTTGTGGCAATCGCCAAGATAGCTGCTCAGAAACTTGGTGTACTCTTCCGAACCAGAAAGTTGTACACACCTCAACACACACGACACTATACAAAGCCCAGATTCGACCATCACTGGAGTACTGCTCTCATGTCTGGAGCTCTGCAACCAAACATACTCTTCGGCTACTGGATTCTATCGAAAGGAGGGCCATTCGTCTGATCGGAGACCACGAGCTGACGAAGAACCTCGACAGCCTAGAACATCGAGGACAGGTTGGGGATTGGACTTTTACAGATATTTTCATGGAAAGTGCTCGGGTGACATTGCCCTCTTAATTCCGCCCAGAGCGCCGAATAGCGCAGAAATACACGACGAACCACTGCCGACTATCCATATGTGGTTACGCTTTACTCCTCGAACTTCATTACTTAAGAATTATTTCATCTGAAGGACTTCATCCTGATTTAACGACCTCTCCGAGGTCGTTTTCCCAACGAATATAACCTCCAACGACTCAAAACCAACGGGAATCTCTTTATTCGCACACCCACCACTCCCAGAGTGTCCTAAAGGATGTCTCCTATAGTGCTTGTGTTTGATCATAAAAAAACAAACCGATTAGCGCAAAAAGTAGGTAAAATATCTAAATATCACTAGGTATCTATTTTCTAGAAATCAAAAAAAGTGTCATTTATTGCCATTTCATTAAAATGCACGACTATTTTGGTACGGTTAATCAAATTTTTAATTAGGTATTACTGGGTCAAGTATGAAAGGTCAAATTGATATTAGGAATTGTTATTTTTTTCTGTTAAACTATATTTATTTAATCGCCTTCAGAGAACGAAAATGTTCTTAATTTGACTATATTTTTATTTTTTATGTAAAGCAAAATTTTTTTGTTCGAAAAATCCAGAACGTAATATTTTCTCGTTTGGTTAACAGGAACACGTATCTGGAAAAATCTATCGAGCATTGCAAGAAAAATATGAGTTAAAATACAGCGTCACCATTAAAGTTGGAACAATAGGGGGGAAATGTTTCCGATTTAGGTCAAATTTTAATTTACCATAATTTTTTGCTTCACTAAAGACCAAAAATGATGTAATTAAATCGGACCGTGCGGCTTTTGTTAACTGTCAAATTTGACATTTCTCCACAAAAATGGCATGTACTGATCGAATTTAAAAGAAAATTATTTGGAAAAGTTGTTTTTCTATTTGGGTTTCATAATGGCTAAATTATGAAATGCAATTATTTACGATTTTAACCTTACAACTCACAAATAAACGGCGGACTGCTGTCGGGAACACACTTCATTCGGCGACAGTGCCGGACTTACTGCGGGGCACCAGGGGCACGGCCCCGGGGCATCCACAGGCCGACATTTTCTGGGGGCATCCACATTCCTTCAAAAAGTTTTTGATTTTTTTTTCTAAACGACTCGATTATATGAACAAGACTTGCGATTTTCCACTTTTCAAGTTTCCCGCTCTAATATATGTACCAAAAATGTATAATATCTTATAATACGTCTTATAATATATACATATATATATATATAGAACCGGTAAGACAATATCCAGGATATCATCCATGACGTAATTTGCCAAAATGGGTGATATTGAAGATCCCATCGGCGTTCCAAAAATTTGTTTATAAAATTTATTGTCAAATGTGAAAAAAGTGTTATCGAATAAGAAAGAGATAATTTCTAAAAAGGTGTTTTTTTCAATGTTACAATAATCTTTAATGCGGTACCAATTTGTATTAATCGCTCTAAGAGCTATATCTAAGTAAACGTTACTGAAAAGAGAAATCACATCCAAACTGGCTAAAACGAAATTAATTGGGAGTTGCATCCCGTTAAACTGTTCAGCAATCTCGAATGAGTCTTTAATGTAATATGGATTTTCTTTATTATAGGCTTTAGTGAGAATATCTGTAACAAATGTGGCCAAGAACTCTGTAGGAGCGCCAATAGAGGCTACAATAGGTCTGACTGACAACGTAGGTTTATGAATCTTTGGTAACGTGTAGAATCTAGGTGCAACACCCTTATAATTTGTTAATTTTTTCTTTGTTTGTTCATCTATATATTTTGAACTGTGCAAATTTTTAACAAGGGTATTGCATTTATTTTCTATTGAAGATGTAGGATCCCTCAGAAGTTCAACGTAAGTGTTATTGTCGTTAATCAAAACATACGATAATCGTTTGTAATCATCTAAATTCATGACAACCGTCACATTGCCTTTGTCCGAATTCGTTAAGACAATCTGAGGGTTATCTTTCAAAAACTTTCTTGCTTTATTAAACAAAACATGAAAAAACGAATTCTGCCATTTGTTAGAATGGATGTGGTTAGTGAGAATGTTAGTAATTCTTGCTGTAGCGATAGTTTTGTGGATTGGTTGTTCAATGTAAGAAGTGAGGTGATCTACGTCAGAAAGTATCTGTTTTATGGACAAATCTTTGCCTACAATAGGTTCGATACTGAACTTAGGTCCTAGTGATAAGAAACTTAAAATGTCAGGTGGAATGTCTATGTCAGTGAGGTTTTTTATCCACTCTGGTTTTGTCCTAAGTGACTTTTGAGTTAATATTGTTTTAAGATTATCTAATTTGTTAATGTTATTCTGTTTAGTGTTATGAAAAATTCTATTGTAATGTCTATTTTGTCTGTAAGAAAAAGTGGCAAAATTAGCTTCTGACGTATGTTGTATAATATCTGTCTTGATTGTGTTCAGAGATGTTTCAAGTTTATCAATTAGTTTGTGGTTAGTTGCAATCTCAATATTAATCAGTTTATCACCTAACCTATTGCAATAATGCACAGCATTGTGTGCATCCTGACGAAAGAGGAGGTCCTCAATGGATCTGGTCGATGCTGTGATATGTTGTGGTTTGATTCCTAATTGTCTACACTTCAAGAGGAAGGATCTGCGATTATATTCTTTAGCCAATTTCATTTTTATTTTGCTCCATGCTTTGAGTTCTTTTACTGCGTTAGCTCCATAAGTAGCCAAGATGGTCTGGTAATAGCCCATACCTGAGATATATATAGGAAAGGTAGTCGTTGCTGACTAGTTAGGGATAACGATTTGGGATAATATTGGGCTTTGCAGCAAATGAAAGTGTACTCTTTAAAGTTGGTCCAAGCTTTCGGAAATCTTTATTTCCATCATCAGGGAAACTACAATACAAGAAAATTGACTGAAATCAGAGTTAAGCTCTTAATTTAACACAACAACTTTAGTTACTTACAACTTTGTTGAGGATGTTCATAAATTTGTAGTTAATTACTAATAGTAACACAGTAAAATTAGAAAGCACTGAAGCAGCAACAAGCCAAAATCTTTTGTGGTTGGTATATACATACAAAACACACCATAATTCATTAATTAAAAAGACAGCACAGATTAAAATAATTTAAATTTTCAAATAAAATTACTGATCTTTATCGACCATGCCTACGTAAACGGCCATTTTGTACCGGTATTATTTGATGAAATCGGCGCAGAGAATTTACAGGAACAATAATGATCACATCTTACTCTGTGGTATGCCACCATTCCACAAAGGACTTTTTTAAGTGTATCTCTCGATACTGGATACAAAAAAAAAGGAGGGAAAACACCTTATCGATCTTAATTCTATTGGTTGAGGTGTTGATTCAAATGTGTGTATGCAACACTTGAAACATATCCGGAAACAATCAAGTGAATTGTAAATATGAGGTTTATTTAATTTATAATTTATATTATTTATTATTATTATTATTTAGTCTCAGAATGTAGATATTTATTATTGATTAGTTATTAATTGTTAATATTTTACTTTATTATTATTAAATTTATTATTGACTACCCATGTCTCTGTGGAGGGTGGGATTTTTATCTAACGCCAATAAATAGGCATAAACCTCACTTAAATGGCTGATGTCAGTTCGTCTGTTCATGTTGTTGGGGATCTGAGAAATCCAGGCCATCTCCAGGAAGATTCTTTTTGTGTACACCGACTGTGTTGATAAGACTTTAGTAGAGCCGTAGTTCATATTATGGCCAAGTGTATTGGCATGTTCAGCCAACGCACATCTCTCAGGGTGTAATCTACAATCACTCCTATGTGACGCAATTCTTTTATTTAATGGTCTGGCAGTTTGGCCAATATAGACTTTATTGCAATCCTCACATGGAATGATATAAACCACATCCGAGCGTTGGCCAATTGGGACTTTGTCTTTCAGACGTGAGTGTAAATTTTTAATAGTTAATACAGACTTATTGGCAATTTTAATATTACAAAAATCATTAATTATTCTCATGATTTTTGTAATATTAAAATTGCCAATAAGTCTGTATTAACTATTAAAAATTTACACTCACGTCTGAAAGACAAAGTCCCAATTGGCCAACGCTCGGATGTGGTTTATATCATTCCATGTGAGGATTGCAATAAAGTCTATATTGGCCAAACTGCCAGACCATTAAATAAAAGAATTGCGTCACATAGGAGTGATTGTAGATTACACCCTGAGAGATGTGCGTTGGCTGAACATGCCAATACACTTGGCCATAATATGAACTACGGCTCTACTAAAGTCTTATCAACACAGTCGGTGTACACAAAAAGAATCTTCCTGGAGATGGCCTGGATTTCTCAGATCCCCAACAACATGAACAGACGAACTGACATCAGCCATTTAAGTGAGGTTTATGCCTATTTATTGGCGTTAGATAAAAATCCCACCCTCCACAGAGACATGGGTAGTCAATAATAAATTTAATAATAATAAAGTAAAATATTAACAATTAATAACTAATCAATAATAAATATCTACATTCTGAGACTAAATAATAATAATAATAAATAATATAAATTATAAATTAAATAAACCTCATATTTACAATTCACTTGATTGTTTCCGGATATGTTTCAAGTGTTGCATACACACATTTGAATCAACACCTCAACCAATAGAATTAAGATCGATAAGGTGTTTTCCCTCCTTTTTTTTTGTATCCAGTATCGAGAGATACACTTAAAAAAGTCCTTTGTGGAATGGTGGCATACCACAGAGTAAGATGTGATCATTATTGTTCCTGTAAATTCTCTGCGCCGATTTCATCAAATAATACCGGTACAAAATGGCCGTTTACGTAGGCATGGTCGATAAAGATCAGTAATTTTATTTGAAAATTTAAATTATTTTAATCTGTGCTGTCTTTTTAATTAATGAATTATGGTGTGTTTTGTATGTATATACCAACCACAAAAGATTTTGGCTTGTTGCTGCTTCAGTGCTTTCTAATTTTACTGTGTTACTATTAGTAATTAACTACAAATTTATGAACATCCTCAACAAAGTTGTAAGTAACTAAAGTTGTTGTGTTAAATTAAGAGCTTAACTCTGATTTCAGTCAATTTTCTTGTATTGTAGTTTCCCTGATGATGGAAATAAAGATTTCCGAAAGCTTGGACCAACTTTAAAGAGTACACTTTCATTTGCTGCAAAGCCCAATATTATCCCAAATCGTTATCCCTAACTAGTCAGCAACGACTACCTTTCCTATATATATCTCAGGTATGGGCTATTACCAGACCATCTTGGCTACTTATGGAGCTAACGCAGTAAAAGAACTCAAAGCATGGAGCAAAATAAAAATGAAATTGGCTAAAGAATATAATCGCAGATCCTTCCTCTTGAAGTGTAGACAATTAGGAATCAAACCACAACATATCACAGCATCGACCAGATCCATTGAGGACCTCCTCTTTCGTCAGGATGCACACAATGCTGTGCATTATTGCAATAGGTTAGGTGATAAACTGATTAATATTGAGATTGCAACTAACCACAAACTAATTGATAAACTTGAAACATCTCTGAACACAATCAAGACAGATATTATACAACATACGTCAGAAGCTAATTTTGCCACTTTTTCTTACAGACAAAATAGACATTACAATAGAATTTTTCATAACACTAAACAGAATAACATTAACAAATTAGATAATCTTAAAACAATATTAACTCAAAAGTCACTTAGGACAAAACCAGAGTGGATAAAAAACCTCACTGACATAGACATTCCACCTGACATTTTAAGTTTCTTATCACTAGGACCTAAGTTCAGTATCGAACCTATTGTAGGCAAAGATTTGTCCATAAAACAGATACTTTCTGACGTAGATCACCTCACTTCTTACATTGAACAACCAATCCACAAAACTATCGCTACAGCAAGAATTACTAACATTCTCACTAACCACATCCATTCTAACAAATGGCAGAATTCGTTTTTTCATGTTTTGTTTAATAAAGCAAGAAAGTTTTTGAAAGATAACCCTCAGATTGTCTTAACGAATTCGGACAAAGGCAATGTGACGGTTGTCATGAATTTAGATGATTACAAACGATTATCGTATGTTTTGATTAACGACAATAACACTTACGTTGAACTTCTGAGGGATCCTACATCTTCAATAGAAAATAAATGCAATACCCTTGTTAAAAATTTGCACAGTTCAAAATATATAGATGAACAAACAAAGAAAAAATTAACAAATTATAAGGGTGTTGCACCTAGATTCTACACGTTACCAAAGATTCATAAACCTACGTTGTCAGTCAGACCTATTGTAGCCTCTATTGGCGCTCCTACAGAGTTCTTGGCCACATTTGTTACAGATATTCTCACTAAAGCCTATAATAAAGAAAATCCATATTACATTAAAGACTCATTCGAGATTGCTGAACAGTTTAACGGGATGCAACTCCCAATTAATTTCGTTTTAGCCAGTTTGGATGTGATTTCTCTTTTCAGTAACGTTTACTTAGATATAGCTCTTAGAGCGATTAATACAAATTGGTACCGCATTAAAGATTATTGTAACATTGAAAAAAACACCTTTTTAGAAATTATCTCTTTCTTATTCGATAACACTTTTTTCACATTTGACAATAAATTTTATAAACAAATTTTTGGAACGCCGATGGGATCTTCAATATCACCCATTTTGGCAAATTACGTCATGGATGATATCCTGGATATTGTCTTACCGGTTCTATCTTTTACTCCATTATTCATAAAAAAATATGTAGATTATATATATATATATAAATATATATCATATAAAAAAATTCGTTATATATATTGCCATATATGTACGTTAATAAATTCATAGATTTTGTAAAAATGTTTGATGATCTTTGACTCGTCTTTCCCCAAAACATCCGATTTCCCTGCCCTTACAGGGCATCCCATGATTAGTGCCTCGGGTCCGATTGGAGTCAAGTCCGGCACTGTTCGGCGAAATCCTTTCGCGCTGCCACGCATACGCGATTGGTTGCCGGTCTGTCTTCAGAGAGTTTTTGCACCGTACTTATTCGTCTCCCAAATACTTTAAAAAATTGTTGTCCGTTTGAAGGAGGGTTTTCACACTCTTTGTATGAAAACAGCCTGTCCGCGTCCGCCCAAAGGAGAGTCCGCCCAAGAGAGGTTGATTTTCATGGAATTTCATATACCTAGTTCCGCACTATGAGAAAATGTCCGCTTAATAGAGATGTCCGCTTATTAGAGGTTTCACTGTAAATATATTTACGGTGGCAAGGAAACCAAAAAATATCATGAATGATTGGGTATGTGGGCATAAAATTACAATACAAACAACTTTTTCAAATATTTTTTTTTTAAATTCGATCATAAATGCCATTTTTCGACATTTTCTGGAGAAAATATCAAGTTTGACAGTAAACAAAAGCTGCATTGTCCCATTTAATTATGCCATTTTTGGTCTTTATTGAAGCAGAAACTTGGTGAAGTCAAATTTGACCCAAATCGAACAACAAACTTTTTCCCCTATGGTTCAAACTTTAATGGCCACACTGTATACAGGCATATTTTCGTACTTGCATTTAAATATGTAGTATCTTAATCGTATAGAAGAGGTTATAAAAAAAAGAAACTGAATTGCTATGTTAGCAAGGCCCTGTATAAATTAATTCCCAAAACATTAGAACCTGTAAAATTGATAAAATATTACTAGTTGTATCTATTTATTAAAAGTTGAATGTCTGATAGCGTTAAAGTGGGCCACGGAATGTGTAAATACGATACAATATTGAATATCACAACTTCCCATCCTTGATGGAATTACTATTCATGTAAACTTCTTGGCGGTGCCCTGGCAAAGAATTGGAAAGAATGTCACCCTGAGTGACTACCTACGAACCCGTAATCATTCTACTAAAAGAGGAATCAAAACAATAATGTGTTTTCTAAGTAATAACCTAAAAACCGTAAATCTCAGTGCAAGTAAGTTCTAGTTACGTCTAATTTTCGAATGCAATTTCTTGGAAACTACTACTCAAAAAAATAATAAATTATGGTGCTATTGGAGATTGGAGGACAACCTTTAACATAATGTGCCACTTGACAAAACCCCGAGATTTAACATTATTAAGCATTACTTCCAGTTAATAGTCGAGTTTAATTTTAACTGCCTCTATCAACCATAAATAGAGCCAATCAGTTAAACTTTTAACAAGAACTGTGAAGCGGAAGTCCAACACAACACACCCGAACAAACAAAATAGATGTACTTCTTTTTAGGAGAAATTCGTATTCGAAACAATATTTC
This sequence comes from Barypeithes pellucidus, assembly GCA_963991005.1. Taxonomy (NCBI): domain Eukaryota; kingdom Metazoa; phylum Arthropoda; class Insecta; order Coleoptera; family Curculionidae; genus Barypeithes; species Barypeithes pellucidus. The sequence goes on along the minus strand of OZ022563.1, from coordinate 53,086,700 downwards.
TTAGTTTTCCAAAATTGACAGCTATCAAAATTTTGAGTCCGTCCCTGGATTCCCTGGCTATGTACAAGGATAATTCTAGTATGAGTTTCTTAATCCATAAATCTACGTTCAGCGATATATAACACTTACTGGGTTTCCGACGTTTTGTCCTTTAATTGACCATCTTCATTAAAATACTCCTAGTATGTTCCTGTAATCTACTTTTGATTCGAAGAAACTGAGAAATTCCAAACCAATATCATCCATGGTGTGTTATATATTTGAAAGGATAATTTAAAATAGTATCTTTTTAGATTAAAATATACAGGGTGTTCCATTTAAAAAAATGAGGTTAGGTCCGATAACTTTTTTACTCGACTCCGTATACTTATTCTGAAAACGGCAAATTATTCAACAATCAATATAAAGAAACTTCTGTATAAAACATTTTTCTGTATCTTCTTTAACTAAGAAAATATAGGGTAATTTTGAAATTGGCAAATTTTTATATTTTCCCCCGTATCTCTTAGGCGAGCGAAAATTTTCAAATTTTGATTTTACCATTTTAAGTTTGACCCAAAAAGAGCGCATGACATCTACATTATTTTTTTTGATAGCACTAACAATTACTATAAAAGTGGCGAAACTGAGACACCCTGAACTAGGGGTATTTTAATGAAGATGGTCAATTTAAGGAACAAAACGTCGGAAAACCAGTAAGTGTTGTATATCGCTGAACGTAGATTTAGTTCTTCTTTCATAATTTAAACAAAAAATCCAGGCCCGTATTTGAAAAAATTAAGTTGATGATGGTGACCCAAAGCCGAAACAAAGATCTGACAATGCCATCTTGCGGAGAATCAAAAGTAGCAGTGAGAAAGTGAAATTCATTTTGGACATCTCTGCGAACGAAGTCAGGAAAAACAAAAAACCAAACGCAAAATTTCAGATTTTTCATTTTTCTAAATAAGAACGAATTTGTTACACCCTGTATAGCGTTTTTCTGACCTAAATTACAAAATACTTAAGCAAACCACTTTGACTATGAAAAAATGTGCAGCAAGTTCTAACGAAATCAAAGTCTAAACACACATTAAGTGACTTCTTTAAGGCAATGAAAAAGTGAGACAGAAATACTCACTTCTCTCGATATTATCGCTTTTCTAGTCAAGAATAGACGTCCTGATGGGACCTTTTTTAGGACCGCACCTGATTCCGAAAAACAAAAACCATACTTTTCCTTGACCTTTGCAACGTCTGGCCACGCGTGACAGCCAGATTTATTTTTACCAATAAGTAAGTATAAATAATATGTAAACAGCAATAACAAGCGTAAACAGAATTAAATTAAGGCTAAATCACCGTCTCGCTTACAGACCGACAATAAATTATATAGTTTGTTGTGTAAGTACCTACTTAGAATATGGGTCAATGTATCTTCTATACGTATTCTTCGATTACGTGACCATCGAGTCTACGTGTAGCCGAGAGCATAAACGTTGCCATCTGTTACCGCGTACAATGCACGTAGGTTCGTAAACAAACAATAAAACGCATTAAGAAAAATAAATATTAATTTCAGGGCAGCCCCGTATTTATCGACTATCGATTTGTTTAAGAAAATACGTGCGAGTAAAGAGCGTATTTTTCAAGGTTTCACTTTCTCAAGAAAAACTTGTTTCTAACTGATTATTGGGTACTGGGGTGACTAATTCAAATTTTAATTCCAAATTTTTTTCTTTTGCATTTTATGACATAGCGGACTCCATTTTGTCACTTCCGGTTTAACCGGAAATTACCTTAACTTTGGATTTTTAAATGTAACACCCAGTATATTTTTGGCTATATCGATTCAGAATACCATTTCAAATTCAACGACACCCCCATAGGTCACTTTCTGATACTTTAAATAATTTTCCTTCTTATTTTTTCATTTAGATCGCTATGAACTCCCTAACTCGGGCTGTTGCACTGGATATTTCTAAAGCTTTTGATCGTGTTTGGCATGAGGGGCTTCTAAGTAAACTGCGATCCTATGGTATGCCCAGTCGATTCTGTGCATGGTTGTCTAGCTTACTTAAGGACCGCTCTCTGCAAGTGGCGATTGACGGATTTCTCTCAGACACCTTCACCATCAATGGCGGTGTTCCTCAAGGGTCCATATTGTCTCCCACTCTCTTCTTACTCTACATTAACGACCTTCTAGTGAAAACGAAAAACCCGATAGTTAGTTTGAATGCACAAACATCGGCTGCCGACGCACATCTTCGCAGACAGCATGAAGTATCACGCCTCAACAAAGACCTGGAAGAAATTTTGGCTTGGGGTGACAGTAACCAAGTCGAATTTAACGCTAAAAAACCCAGGCAGCAGTTTTCTCTAAAAAGGTTAACATTACAGAACCGGATATAGTCATGGCAGGACACGCAATTCCACTGGCTTCGTCTATTAGTTTGCTGGGCGTCAATCTGGGAGGAAATATGTCTTGGCATAACCACGTTGTGGCAATCGCCAAGATAGCTTCTCAGAAACTTGGTGTACTCTTCCGAACCAGAAAGTTGTACACACCTCAACAACTTTTGACACTATACAAAGCCCAGATTCGACCATCACTAGAGTACTGCTCTCATGTCTGGAGCTCTGCACCCAAACATACTCTTCGGCTACTGGATTCCATCGAAAGGAGGGCCATTCGTCTGATTGGAGACCACGAGCTGACGAAGAACCTCGACAGCCTAGAACATCGAAGGCAAGTTGGTGATTTGACTCTCTTTTACAGATATTTTCATGGAAAGTGCTCGGCTGACCTTGCCCTCTTAATTCCGCCCAGAGCGGCGAATATCAGAAATACACGAGGAACCACTGCCGCCCATCCATATGTGGTTAAGCTTAGTACTCCTCGAACTTCATTATTTAAGAACTCTTTCATCTGGAGGACTTCATCATTGTGGAACGATCTTCCCGAGGTCGTTTTTCCTAACGAATATAACCTCCAACGATTCAAAACCAACGTGAATCGCTTTTTGCGCACACGCACCACTCCCAGGGTGCCCTAAAGGATTTTTCCTATAGTGCTTGTGTTTGATCATAAAAAAAATAAAAAAAAGAAATCAAAGTCTAAACACACATTAAGGCAATGAAAAAGCGAGACAGAAATACTCACTTCTCTCGATATTATCGTTTTTCTAGTCAAGAATAGACGTCCTGATGGGACCTTTTTTAGGACCGCACCTGATTCCGAAAAACAAAAACCATACTTTTCCTTGACCTTTGCAACGTCTGGCCACGCGTGACAGCCAGATTTATTTTTACCAATAAGTAAGTATAAATAATATGTAAACAGCAATAACGAGCGTAAACAGAATTAAATTAGGGCTAAATCACCGTCTCGCTTACAGACCGACAATAAATTATATAGTTGGTTGTGTAACTACTGTGAATATGGGTCAATGTATCTTCTGTGCGTATTCTTCGATTACGTGACCATCGAGTCTACGTGTAGCCGAGAGCATAAACGTTGCCATCAGTTACCGAGTACAATGCACGTAGGTTCGTAAATAAACAATAAAACGCATTAAGAAAAATAAATATTAATTTCAGGGCAGCCCCGTATTTATCGACTATCGATTTGTTTAAGAAAATACGTGTGAGTAAAAAGCGTATTTTTCAAGGTTTCACTTTCTCAAGAAAAACTTGTTTCTAACTGATTATTGGGTACTGGGGTGACTAATTCAAATTTTAATTCCAAATTTTTTTCTTTTGCATTTTATGACATAGTTGTCACTTCCGGTTTAACCGGAAATTACCTCAACTTTGGATTTTTAAACGTAACACCCAGTATATTTTTGGCTATATGGATTCAGAATACCATTCCAAATTCAACGACACCCCCCATAGGTCACTTTCTGATACTTTAAATAATTTTCCTTTTTATTTTTTCATTTAGATCGCTATGAACTCCCTAAAATGGTTTACTTCTAGCCAGATTCTCGATAAAAATGCCATTTTCAAGTTTTATTGTGTTTTAAATTTTTTACACATCTTTTTCCAGAAAACTCAATTTTTTTCAAATGGAAACATATTGACTCACTCATGACAAAAAAAAACACAAGACTCGTAAACATCTTCGCATTTATCTAGATACCCATGACGCCATAATGCTAACGAACAAATGAACTTAAATACAAATTTAAAATTCGCCATAATTTGGCTTAGAAAGTAAACCATTTTAGTGAGTTCCTAGCACAGGGCCAACACTCCATTCATAATTCTGTTGGGAAGTGAGTTTGTGATTGTTTGAAATGTTATTGAAAATCAGTAATGGGTGGAAGAGTGGCAAAGCATGTTGGTCTCGCTAATGGCAACAATGTTGAAGTCTGGTTAAATCAAAGATCTTACAAGGTTAAATCCAATAACGTTTAAAAGGTTATGGATCGGTCTTCATGGTTTCGGAGCGGAGCTAGTCTGGACAAAAAGCCCAACAAGGGCATATAATTTACTTTGAGATTCTTTACGTTTAACTATATTTTCTATTCGAATATTGGATATTTATAAAAAAGAAAGAAATATTGATCCAGTTTTTATATACAGTGTATCCAAGGATGGATTTAACTATTTATGCTTAGCATCAATATTTTTGGTGTATTCATTACTGGATGATACTCTCCAGATATAAAAGTGTATATTTCTAGCCAGATTGTCATATTTATCACTAAGACATCTTGCAAAATCCCAATTAAAAATTTGTAAATTTGACAATTACAACTGGTTTAAGGTTAATCCGCAATTGCTCTTAAAATAAGTTTATTTCTAATAATTTTACTATAAACTGTGAAAAGGATGATTCTTTAAAATAATATTATTATACTTAAAGGTATCAAATAAATCGTGAAATAATCCAACTGCACTCTGGCATCTATCTTTAGTTTATTACCTGCTCACATGCATTGGGTGTGGCCAATTAGCAAGGAGGGAGTAACGGAATGGGTGATGCAAACTCAAAATCAAATTTCTAAATATATTTACTAACCTGTGAAATTTTAATTTAACACCATTGCATCTTCTAGTGAAGTATTTTATGGCCGCACAAGACTCAACCATCTTGTAAATGCAAGATTTATATTAAGAAATAAACCAACTCGACTGCTTTTTGCCCGGACTAGCACCACGGACCGGTCCATAAAACGTCAATGGTTAGTCAGAAATCATATCAATACAATCATATTAAAACATAACCATACTTACCGAAGAAAAGATAAATCCTTGCTTAAATGATCCACTCTTTTACAAACTATACATGAATGCACCATCATTGTTTTTAATAAAGACGATTTTTCACCAATACTCACAAAAAAAAAATAAAAACAACCAAATATATAAACACTCCCTTAAAAGCGGTTAGAAGCGAGTAGCAACAGTGTATTCTTTACTATAATCGAATCCATTGATAAAGTTTGATCGTTTGCCGTCGAGCGTAGTATCTTTTAACTTGATGTTGTCAGAGTGCAGTCGGTTTATTTCAAACTTTTATGTATAATAGTAATATTTTTTTTCTAAATCTCTCAAGGCCTATTCACAATTTATATTAAAATTATTGGGAAATAAATTTATTTTAAAAGCAATTGCGGATTAACCTTAAACCAGTTGCAATTGTCAAATTAACAAATTTTTAATTGGGATTTTGCAGATACCTTAGCGATAAATAGGACAATCTGGCTATGCTGCAAGCATAACAGCAAGGTGGGGAGTGCACGTTTACAGTCCTTACGTCGACTTCAAATGTAAACAATTCTATCTGGAGTTTGTAAGATCTTTGGTTCCTAGCAATCTAGATGAAAAATAAATGAAATGCTGTTCTGAATCGATATAGCCAATATAGTTCATTTAAAAATCCAAAGTTGAGGTCATTTCCGGTTAAAACAGAAGTGACGAGATGCCATAAAATACAAAATAATAAAAAGGTATCAAATAAATCGTGAAATAATCCAACTGCACTCTGGCATCTATCTTTAGTTTATTACCTGCTCACATGCATTGGGTGTGGCCAATTAGCAAGGAGGGAGTAACGGAATGGGTGATGCAAACTCAAAATCAAATTTCTAAATATATTTACTAACCTGTGAAATTTTAATTTAACACCATTGCATCTTCTAGTGAAGTATTTTATGGCCGCACAAGACTCAACCATCTTGTAAATGCAAGATTTATATTAAGAAATAAACCAACTCGACTGCTGCAAACCCACACAAAGTTATAAAGGTGAGCGTTCCTCCTGAAACACCCGGTATTTGAGAAGATATGTGAAAATAAATTTTATATTCTTATTGCCAGTTTCAATCCTCCTATATGATAATTTAATTACATTTCTAAACAGACGTTTCGATTCTTCGCAACCATCATCAACTTTGTTTTTGTTTTTTTTAAATAGTAGTAATATTTTATGTCTTATGAAATCCACTTTATATTCTGAACCAGACGATATATCACCATAGGCGTAACTAGGGAGGGGGCAGGTGGGCCATGCCCACCCCAGGTTGCTCTGGTGCCCACCCCAGTATTTCTGAAGTTCCAAACCATACATATGTCATAGTGACACTTGCCATTAAAATTCTACTAGACTAGGGGCCAGGCCCCCTCTACAAAATAATTCTAGTTACGTCAATGTATATCACATATTATTTATTAAATGTTTCGGACTACAAACACTTATCTTCAATGCAAATAAGGAATTTTAATGAAAATATTCTTGTTTTTATTGTTGTTTGTATTCATACTCTAATTGGCAATGAAAACTATTATTTTATGTTACATTATTTACAATAATAATATGGTTAGCCGTTATTAAAATTGGTTCGCAGCAAAAAATAGCCATTAAATCAGTTGATCAGCATAAAATGATTTTGCTTGCAATACCTAAATAAAAATCGGGCTGCAACACTTGTTCTGCAAAAAATGCTACAAACTGTCAAGAATTTGACCGATATCAGTCCGCTTGTAATATCATGTGTTTGCTTAATTAACAGTCGAGCTGTGAAATGATTACTTGGTCAGCAAGATTTTACAATTGGTCAGTAGAAAAAAACATGTCTAGAAGCAGTTTATTTCAGAGGTTTGCGTTTGTTTTGAATAATCGGCAAAGTTCGTTATTGTGGGCGGAGCGAAAGCAGTCGCGTGATACGAGTAGCTAATTGCGTGCGTGTGTTTTTATTCGGTGCAGCAGTCAAGGCCCAAAAGGTAGCGGGGCGGGGTTTTTCACTTGTTTTCCCAGGACACCAAGATTAAGTATCTTGCTTACCCGCTGATTGCTTAACAATATCTGATTAAAAGTGGATCGCTCATAGCAGCTTATATATTTAATTTGCGTACCAAAATAATTTAGAGCACTCTAGTATGACATTAATTACTGACGCGATTAAGAAATGTTTGCTGTCCATAAGTCTTTTTTTTTTTTTATGATCAAACACAAGCACTATAGGAAAAATCCTTTAGGGCACTCTGGGAGTGGTGCGTGTGCGCAAAAAGTGATTCACGTTGGTTTTGAATCGTTGGAGGTTATATTCGTTGGGAAAAGCGACCTCGGGAAGATCGTTCCACAATGATGAAGTCCTCCAGATGAAAAAGTTCTTAAATAATGAAGTTCGAGGAGTACTAAGCTTAACCACATATGAATGGGCGGCAGTGGTTCGTCGTGTATTTCTGATACTCGCCACTCTGGGCGGAATTAAGAGGGCAAGGTCAGCCGAGCACCTTCCATGAAAATATCTGTAAAAGAGAGTCAAATCACCAACTTGCCTTCGATGTTCTAGACTGTCGAGGTTCTTCGTCAGCTCGTGGTCTCCAATCAGATGAATGGCCCTCCTTTCGATGGAATTCAGTAGCCGAAGAGTATGTTTGGGTGCAGAGCTCCAGACATGAGAGCAGTACTCTAGTGATGGTCGAATCTGGGCTTTGTATAGTGTCAAAAGTTGTTGAGGTGTGTACAACTTTCTGGTTCGGAAGAGTACACCAAGCTTCTGAGAGGCTATCTTGGCGATTGCCACAACGTGGTTATGCCAAGACATATTTCCTCCCAGATTGACGCCCAGCAAACTAATAGATGAAGCCAGCGGGATTGCGTGTCCGTCCATGACTATATCCGGTTCTGTAATGTTAACCTTTTTAGAGAAAACTGCTGCCTGGATTTTTTTAGCGTTAAATTCGACTTGGTTACTGTCACCCCAAGACAAAATTTCTTCCAGGTCTTTGTTGAGGCGTGATACTTCATGCTGTCTGCGAAGATGTGCGTCGGCAGCCGATGTTTGTGCATTCAAAGAGAAAGATGATAAAAGTGTAACTATCGGTGTTGTGAAACAGTACCCGTATCACTCTAACAACACGCTTAACAAATTAACAATTCGCTTATTATATTCAAGAACTTACAAAACATGTCCATGCAATTTATAACACGTCAGAATAGGCACGGATCGGTAATAGCCAAATAATCTATCAGTTTAATCATTAACAATAACTCCTTTCATGTAATTTGCGCTATATACCATTCATAAACATACTTTCCGAGCCTAATATTTGCATAATCAAGGAATATTTAATATATAAATGCCCAAATCAACATAAAACCACATTTGCATACTTTGACACAACTGTACATTCCTTCACCTCCAGACACGACGGTCAAAATATCTTCCGTCTTAATAAATACATGCATGTGTTGAAGTGACACACAATATATTCTTTCTTTGTCACCCCTGCTAGCGAAGAATATTCAAATGCATTTCAAAAACACTAAAACTGAATTATCGACTATTCTCAATCACGTGGTCCAGTCGACCTGTCTATTTTTCACCTACATCTGACCTAGTTACAGATGATTGTTCAGCCTTCAAACTGTACCTTGCCGTTGGACGCGCTTTAACTAGCGTCTCGGCTTTTGATTGGCCAACACCGATCACGTAGACCTTTTCGGCCCAATACACCGTTTTTATTACCACTGTGAAGATATCCTCCGAAGTGTGTGTTACAAAGCGACAGGGTCGTACGTGCGAGTGAAGAGGCTTCGCAGTCATTAAAGTGACATACTTTTCTTATCTACCGACAGTAAGGTCATTCTTACTACCGACATATTGTAAAGATATCTTCCGAGCTGTGCGTGACAAAGAGACAGGGTTGTACGGACAAGTGCGATGGAGTTTTGCAATCATTAAAGTGACATACTTTTCTTATCTACCGACATTGAGGTCATTCTTACTACCGACATTGAGGTCATTCGTACGATTGTAAAGATATCTTCCGAGCTGTGCGTGACAAAGAGACAGGGTTGTACGGACAAGTGCGATGGAGTTTTGCAATCATTAAAGTGACATACTTTTCTTATCTACCGACATTGAGGTCATTCTTACTACCGACATTGAGGTCATTCTTACTACCGACATTGAGGTCATTCTTACTACCGACATTGAGGTCAAATACGTTTCTTATCTACCGACATTGAGGTCAAACACTTTACTACCGACATTGAGGTCAACTACCATTTTACTACCATTTTAATACCAGTTTAACGTCTAAGTACCGAGTCATTACAGGTCGTCTCACACAACAGATTAGTGAACAATGTGTTAAAGATAATTAGTACTAAGACTACCATGTAAGTAAGCCCAACATCACAGTTTGTATACACAGTAGAAGTTGTACATTCTGTATTCTTTACTTACCAGAAGAAAATAGATATATTTTAACCTACAATTTGTTTAACCTTACATTTTACCTAAAACGAATCAGCGACCAATACCTAAGGAGATACAGTAGTAACCCAGTAAGTTCGAGGATTGAACCACCCGGACCTATCATTTGCTCCATCAGAGCCGGATTTGTAAAAGTTAAACATTTGTAAGAAAAAATACAAACACTACCAGTCCCAGAAGGAGGGAAAAAATAAAACACTACCAGTCCCAGAAGGAGGGAAAAAATACAAACACTACCAGTCCCAGAAGGAGGGAAAAAATACAAACGCTACCAGTCCCAGAAGGAGGGAAAAAATAAAGAAACACCAGCAGTTCCAAAAATAGGAAAAAAGAAGGAAGAAAAAAGTTATACCAGCAGTCCCAAGAAGAGGAAAAATAAAGTACCAGTAGTAAAACAAAATAAAAGTAATCTCCAACGTCAGTCACACACACGTTTAACAAAGTAAAAGAAGTAAAGTGAGCAGTAAAGTGACAAGTATAGTGAAAATTCAGCAGAGCAGTTCAAACGGAGAAAAATAAAGTGGAAAAGTTTGCAAGAGAAGTTCCGTGGAAATGGAATAAATAAACTGTCATTAGTGCCAAGGTGCAGGAAGCTGTGATCGTTATAGAAGTGCAGTGAAAGAGACTTCCAGTTCCAGGTTCCAGTCAGAGACGAGACCAGTGATTAAAAACAGGATTTTACAACAAGTGTACAAGGTATCGAGGTTGGAAGGTCAATAAAACACTTTCAACTGGTTTTATGAGATTTTAATTGGTAGAATATTGTTGTAATTAATAAAAACAAGCTCAATAGTGAGAAATAAATATAGATTTCAAAGGAAAACAACAATATTCTAGCCAAAAAGCAAATTTAATTTAGTTAAAATTAGTCAAAAAGAAAAGAATAAGCACAGGTTAGTGTCAGTTCAACAAAAGGTGACAAAAAGAGGTTTTCTTTCAGGCAGTTATCATATATTTTTTGCAGGAATCTATTATTGTTGATATAAAGTACAGTGTATTCCATGGAAAGAGTTTAAATTTATTTTATTGATTTATGAAATCAAGTACAGTGTATTCCATGGAAAGTGTCATATATTTTTTGCAGGAAATTTATTGAGAATTTATTTGATTATTGATACCGTACAAAGTGTATTTCATGACCAGTGTTTTGATATTTATTTTCAGGAAATTTATTAACTATTTATTGATTTTTTGGTAATATTAGCAGAGTGTAACGTTTCAGTGCATATTGTTTTTGATATTTTTTACAGCAGTCAAGCAATAAAATTATTGTTTTTAAGCGCACAAGTGACAGTAGTATTTTCAATCTCAGAACTTTTAAGTCAGACTTTTTAAAATGGAAGAACTAGATCTAGATAGATTCGTGCAAATGCGTGGCACGGCGAAGGGCGCAATCACGCGAATAAAAAGGTGGTATGACCTAAACAAAACAGACCAAGATGAACTATTACAGGTCCCTCACCGGGAGGAAGCGTTAAGGAAAGCATTTCAGACTTATTCAGAGCTGCAAGATCAGATAGAAATATTAAACGAGAATGACTTGGATAGAGATGAGATCGAAAAGAAGTACTACCGGTTATTGGCAGAGTTTGATAAAATTAAAGATAGTAGCGCAGCGCCAATCATAATATCACATAAAGTATCGCCACAAATAGTGTCCAATGTCAAGTTGCCCGAGTTAAAGGTACCCTTTTTTGACGGTAGTATCGCAGAATGGCGATCTTTTGCAGAAGTTTTTAATGCTCTGATCATTCAGAACTCGACCCTTGGAAATGTTCAAAAGTTAATTTATTTAAAATCGGCCTTAAAGGGGGAAGCCTTTAAATTGGTAGACTCGCTTGAACTCATAGCAGACAATTTTGATTTGGCATGGGATATTTTAACAAATAGATACGAGAACCTAACCTGTGTGCTAAATAGTTATTTAATTCAGCTGTTGGACGCCCCTGTTATGACAAGGTCAAATTCAAGTAATTTACGGGATTTTGTAGCGACAAACAAAAAGACAATTGAATCTTTCAAAAAACTAAAATTAACGGAGACACAATTATTTGAGTACATGTTAGTTTACATACTAGAAAACAAGTTAGACTTTGCGACAAAACGAGCATTTGAACAAGACAGGGACTTAAACGAACTACCCATGTTACAAGACTTATTTGAATTTTTAGAAAAACGTTGCATTATATTTGAGAACTTATCAAGTACAAGTAGTAGTCCAAAAGTTAAAAATGACAGAATATCTTTATTTGCAAGTAACGGTCAGAGTAAATTTCATTGTCATATCTGTGGCTCGACAGACCACACAGTATTCAGATGTCAAAGATTTTTAGATTTATCAGTGGAGCAACGCACAGAGTCAATTAAAAGGAAAAATTTATGTTTAAATTGTTTTGGCGCGCATTCAGCAGCACATTGCTTGTCAACACGTACATGTTCGTATTGTAACAAACCACACAACACTTTATTGCATAAGCAACAGTTTCAGTCTAATTTCAATACTCCGCGACAAAATCAAAACCCGAACTACGCAGGTGAGCATCACTCATTAACAAACAGAAACAATCAACCGTTAAGATCGCAACCGCGCGCGACTCCTACAAACTTAAATAGACAACGCGTTCTTCCAGCTACACAGACACACGAACCACACTTACCACCTGGTTTAACACGTGACGTAACGACGCATCCGAGGCGTGAACGCGATGGCTCTAGTGAAAATACCGAACCGGAAACAGTAGCTTTGTCAGCGACAGTTAATAAACAAAGTACAGTGTTATTGTCGACTGCGCAAGTCAACTTAATAAACGCAAAAACCGGAAAAATAATATCTGCCAAAGCGCTCCTCGACAACGGAAGTCAAAGTTCTTTTATAACCCAGAGATTAGTAAACAAGATAGGAAGTGACGTATATAGACATAATTTAAACATTTCAGGTATCGCTCAACACGGGTTCCCTTCAAATAAAATGACAGATGTCACTGTTCATTCAAAAACACAGGAAGAAAGTTATTCCGTGTCATGCGTGATTTTAGATCACATAACTTATAAGCTACCGCAGGTGGCAGTAGAAGTAAGCGCATTAGATATCCCTGAAGATTTAAAAAGTAATTTAGCAGACGCGACTTTCCATATACCATCACAATTAGATTTACTTATAGGTGCCGATGTGTACAGCGACATTTTACAGAATGGACTTCATTCATTAGGGAAGGGCAAGCCGACATTAGTTTGTACCTCGTTAGGTTGGATAATAGGAGGAAACATTCCGAAAACTAAAACAGTTAAACACTCAGAAAACAAAGCATCGTTTTTTACACAAACAAGAGAGAGAGACAAGAGTAAAGAGGACTGTCCGCCTCTTAAAATATTGAGACATCCCAAGTCAAGGTTTTGCCGACGTCTATACAGTGGCGTACGGAGCAGACAATATTTTCCAAAATTAAATTAAATAATTTCACATCATAAAGAATTTCATAAATACTTTATCACGGGGTTAACACAGTTTTAAACAACAATTTCAAATTTTGGTTTCACGGTCCTAAGTTCTTACATAATTTTGATGTAATTTTGGATTCTTTTGATAAGGAAGTAAAAATAGAGAACATTCCCGAACAAAAGAAAATCTCACTTATTTCAGTTCAACAACCAAAGGCGTACGAATTTTGGGTGGAATATTTTTCACATTTTTCAATATTTTCTCGACTTACACGTTCATTGGCGTACGTGTTAAGGTTTATTCATAATGCAAAAAATAAAAATAATAAAATTACAGATTCAATTATTACAGTTAATGAGATAACAAAGGCTCAAACATTCATAGTGAACATTTTACAGACTCAATGTTTTTCAAAAGAAATCTCAGAATTAAAAAAGAATGAAATAATTTCACACCATCAGTTAAAAATGCTCAAATTATTCTTAGATGAAGACAAGTTAGTCAGAGTTGGAGGTAGGCTAGAGAACGCTGACATTTCTTTCGATCAGAAACATCCTTATTTACTACCATCTCACAACGTCACTGTCAGAATCATGCTGAAGCAAGAACATTTAAGGTTAGGACACGCAGGTGCACAATCAGTGTTGTCAAATTTTAGGTTACGGTACTGGCCTTTGAACGGTTTGAAAGAAGTTAAAAACGTCATACGGAACTGCATAGTATGCAGTAGATTTCGAGCTCTTCCAGCACAACAAGTTATGGCAGATTTGCCAGGAGACAGAGTTCAAATTTCACGCCCATTTCAGAAAGTAGGTATCGATTACGGAGGCCCGTTTCTAATAAAATCATCACGGTTAAAGAAAGCACCAAAAATCAAAGCTTACATTGCCATCTTTGTTTGTATGACTACAAAAGCAGTTCACATAGAATTAGTTACAAGTTTATCGTCTGAAGCTTTTATTATGACCCTGAAACGTTTCATTTCACGGAGAGGTAACCCTACAATTATTTATAGCGACAACGGTACCAATTTTCAGGGTGCTAACAACCAGCTACACGACGTGTATACTTTTTTCAAAAATTCGCCAGCTTGTGATACTTTTATAAATTATCTTTTACAAAATGAAATTCAATGGAAATTTATTCCACCGAGATCTCCACATTGGGGCGGTCTATGGGAGGCTGCAGTGAAAAGCACTAAACATCACATTTATAGAATAATCGGAAATTTAACTTTCACTTTTGAGGAATTTTACACGATCCTAACGCAAATAGAAGCAATCTTAAATTCACGACCTTTATGTCCAATGACAAATGATCCTTCAGATTTCAGTTACCTTTCCCCAGGACATTTTTTGATTGGTGAAAATTTAACGGCTTATCCGGAAAAAGATGTAAGTGAAATTTCAGATAACAGATTAAAGTTTTGGCAACAATGTACTAAGATCCAACAAATATTCTGGAAACGATGGTCTGTAGACTACTTGAGTCGTCTTCAAAATTGCCCAAAATGGTTGAAGAACACCGCGAACATTAAAACAAACGACATCGTGTTACTACTAGAAGACAACGTACCTCCGTTACAGTGGCCTTTAGCCCGAGTGTTAGAAACATACCCCGGTAAAGACGGTAAAGTTCGTGTTCTTAAATTAAAAACTCCCACTAGTACGTTCACTAGAGCTATCACTAAAGTATCCCCGATTCTATATAATGACTTAAATATAAATGTTGACTAAAAAATTATGCAGCAACGAAAATTGCGTATACTTTTCTTGCGTTGAAATACAATAAATGATATTGTGTTTATATTACATTTTACTTACTACATTTGGGTTTGGTAGCGTACCCTTAAACGTTACTGGGAGATACGGCCTACCTCCCTGGGAAACCTAAACAAGTCAATGATCTTTGCTTTTTTTGTTTGGCCCTTTGTTTCAAACTGAAACATCGTACGAGTTAATCTAAGTATAATCCTTCAACAACTCTTTTAGCCTACTGCTTGTGGAAACGTATCTCAGCTTTACGACCTGGTCTACGATTTTCATAAGTATTCCTACCCAGTATCTGCCAAGAGGGCAAAAGTATTTTTCTATGGTTCGTGCCAAGAGAGCACAAAGAAAGTTATGTAAAAGGTTAACCTGAGGTTCGGTGCGGAAGAGAATTCCCGTAGTCGGCACAGGCGTGGTATCGGAGAATCCGGTGGCCATTAGCGGATGGAATCCCGTGGCGTACAGAAGTTGTATTAATACAAGTGAATTACTACAAGTGTAACATTCAAGCAAGTTTTTCTTCCCAATCACATTTCTATGCATTACTCAATCATTACTTCGGTTTGGTATCGTACCTTTGAACGTTACTAGGATATGAGGCCTATGTCCTTGGGCAACCTAAACGAGTAATTGATCTTTGTCTTTTTTGTTTGGCCCTTTGTTTCATGGTGAAGCATCGTATCGAGTTGGTCTGATCGTAATCGCTCAGCAGTTCTTTCGACTCTAAGTTATACGCCTACCCGTTGCCAAGTGTGCAACACAAGTTTCCACCAGTTGCCAAGAGTGCAAAATAAGTTTCTACCCGTTGCCAAGTGTGCAACACAAGTTTCTACCCGTTGCCAAGAGTGCAAACCAAGTTTCTACCCGTTGCCAAGTGTGCAAAATAATTTTCTACCCGTTGCCAAGTGTGCAAAATAAGTTTCCACCCGTTGCCAAGTGTGCAAAACAAGTTTCTACCCGTTGCCAAGTGTGCAAAACAAGTTTCTACCCGTTGCCAAGAGGGCACAATTTTCTATCCATTACTTTCTACCTTCACTACTTGTGAAACCCATAGTTCAGCCTTACAACCTGTGCAGTGGTGTTCATGAGTACTGATGTCTACCATGGTAAGAGGTTACCATTACTACGCTCGGATTGAGCTTTCTACCCTTTATTTAGTTATTATCTTGTTCGATGAAACCTAGGTAGATTTACAACCTATCTGGAGCTTTCATTCATATTTACACTTTATCTAATAGTTATTTTAGTTAACGCCAGAGTGGCATTATTGTTTATATTCTCTTCAGTCGTATTAGCTTAATAATACTGGTCCTTCGAGCATAACTTCATTTACTTCGAGCTTAACTCATCAGATCGATTTTTCATTTAAAGTTCAAAATATTGTGAGTCAGTTTAGTTGAATCGCAGGAGAATTCAACAGGGGGGAGAATGTTGTGAAACAGTACCCGTATCCCACTAACAACACGCTTAATAATTCGCTTATTATATTCAAGAACTTACAAAACATGTCCATGCAATTTATAACACGTCAGAATAGGCACGGATCGGTAATAGCCAAATAATCTATCAGTTTAATCATTAACAATAACTCCTTTCATGTAATTTGCGCTATATACCATTCATAAACATACTTTCCGAGCCTAATATTTGCATAATCAAGGAATATTTAATATATAAATGCCCAAATCAACATAAAACCACATTTGCATACTTTGACACAACTGTACATTCCTTCACCTCCAGACACGACGGTCAAAATATCTTCCGTCTTAATAAATACATGCATGTGTTGAAGTGACACACAATATATTCTTTCTTTGTCACCCCTGCTAGCGAAGAATATTCAAATGCATTTCAAAAACACTAAAACTGAATTATCGACTATTCTCAATCACGTGGTCCAGTCGACCTGTCTATTTTTTACCTACATCTGACCTAGTTACAGATGATTGTTCAGCCTTCAAACTGTACCTTGCCGTTGGACGCGCTTTAACTAGCGTCTCGGCTTTTGATTGGCCAACACCGATCACGTAGACCTTTTCGGCCCAATACACCGTTTTTATTACCACTGTGAAGATATCCTCCGAAGTGTGTGTTACAAAGCGACAGGGTCGTACGTGCGAGTGAAGAGGCTTCGCAGTCATTAAAGTGACATACTTTTCTTATCTACCGACAGTAAGGTCATTCTTACTACCGACATATTGTAAAGATATCTTCCGAGCTGTGCGTGACAAAGAGACAGGGTTGTACGGACAAGTGCGATGGAGTTTTGCAATCATTAAAGTGACATACTTTTCTTATCTACCGACATTGAGGTCATTCTTACTACCGACATTGAGGTCATTCGTACGATTGTAAAGATATCTTCCGAGCTGTGCGTGACAAAGAGACAGGGTTGTACGGACAAGTGCGATGGAGTTTTGCAATCATTAAAGTGACATACTTTTCTTATCTACCGACATTGAGGTCATTCTTACTACCGACATTGAGGTCATTCTTACTACCGACATTGAGGTCATTCTTACTACCGACATTGAGGTCAAATACGTTTCTTATCTACCGACATTGAGGTCAAACACTTTACTACCGACATTGAGGTCAACTACCATTTTACTACCATTTTAATACCAGTTTAACGTCTAAGTACCGAGTCATTACAGGTCGTCTCACACAACAGATTAGTGAACAATGTGTTAAAGATAATTAGTACTAAGACTACCATGTAAGTAAGCCCAACATCACAGTTTGTATACACAGTAGAAGTTGTACATTCTGTATTCTTTACTTACCAGAAGAAAATAGATATATTTTAACCTACAATTTGTTTAACCTTACATTTTACCTAAAACGAATCAGCGACCAATACCTAAGGAGATACAGTAGTAACCCAGTAAGTTCGAGGATTGAACCACCCGGACCTATCAATCGGGTTTTTCGTTTTCACTAGAAGGTCGTTAATGTAGAGTAAGAAGAGAGTGGGAGACAATATGGACCCTTGAGGGACACCGGCATTGATGGTGAAGGTGTCTGAGAGAAATCCGTCAATCGCCACTTGCAGAGAGCGGTCCTTAAGAAAGCTAGACAACCATGCACAGAATCGACTGGGCATACCATAGGATCGCAGTTTACTTAGAAACCACTCATGCCAAACACGATCAAAAGCTTTAGAAATATCCAGTGCAACAGCCCGAGACTCCCCATGATGTTCGATTGCGTTGTTCCAAATATGGGTGACATAGGCTAGAAGATCTCCAGTTGATCTGGACTTCCGAAAACCATATTGACCTGACCTGACCAACTAGCCATTTTGGCTGACCGCATTTTTCTGTTCGCAAAAATAAGAATATCTTGCTAACCGTTAAATGATACCCATAACAATATACATAAATTTTTCTTCATTGTCAAAAATGCATTGTTTTCGAACACCTCCCCACCCCCACCTCCTCCTCCTCGCATAAACACGCCATGCCCCTGAGAAACGTTTCTACGGTTTCTACCACTAGAAACTTGCAGGAAATCCCTACAGATCTAAAAACAGAACGAATGGCGCTTTAAAAAAATCAAATACGCTTGATTATCATATAAAATCGATCGACACTACTGATTTTGGTCGGGCAACTAAAACCGTTGCAATATTATAATTTTATTGCTGTTATAATAATTATTGTTTCTTAATATGGCAGGATTTAAATGTTTGGATGCCTTGAGAAGTGTAGGTAAACAGGTCTCGGTATGATGGATGACATGACCAATATAATTCAGATCAATAAAAAAAACGACAATATAAGTATTACCTACGCTGCGTCACTTTAACAACCCTGTTCACTATCAGTGGTTTGTTTGCGTTATAAACGTTTTGAAATAAAATACATTGACCCATTTCCTCAATGAAAAAAAATGATAAGCACGACAAACTACAGACACATGTAGTAATAACTCAGCCTAGACTTATTTTTCTTCATATTTCAAACAGGTAGAATGGCGTCGACTCATCATCGCAAAGGAAACTATTAGCAACTCGTGGTACGGAACACATATCCCGTGAAATCGTCTCGCACTTGATCGATTTTTATATACATAAGTCCGTTTATTTATTATACATTCGTGAATTAATGTTTCGTACTTTAGTGTTCCTACGTTACGTTTTTGAGAAAATCCGCTGAAAATATAAACGAAAAAGGGACTGTAACGGACAAAGAAGCGTTGGGTAATGATAGGAACAAAAAAGATTCATTTGGACCATGTGGACGATTTCAGAGACCGAAAAATCTGAAAGGAAAACATTACTGGATTTTATTAATAGAAGCGATAAAATATGGTACTACGTCATTGCAATTAATTTTTAAAAATCGGTCCGTCTAGCGGCTTCTACACTACACGTGGATGACCCTGATTCTGTTCGACCCGAAGAAACAAAAATATGTTTATTTAATATAAATTAAGGTAAAGATTACAGTGTTTCTCATTAGGCATATTTACTCAGGTCTTGTGGTTACGAATCAGACCGCTGCTACTTACTAAGAGGGACACCACAAGAGTTATCTCCCTACACTACAATAACACTTATTTTATGATCATTTTTTAGTTTGTAAGGCTGCCAGACGTCCGGCTTTAGCCGGACATGTCCTACTTTTATGGGAATTTGCTGACTCCGTCCGGCTTTTTCCAGCAATCGGTCAACCAGTTTTCTCTAAAAAGGTTAACATTACAGAACCGGTCTTTACATAACCACGTTGTGGCAATCGCCAAGATGGCTTCTCAGAAACTTGGGGTACTCTTACGAACCAGAAAGTTGTACACACCTCAACAACTTTTGACACTATACAAAGCCCAGATTCGACCATCAATAGAGTACTGCTCTCATGTCTGCCGCTCTGCACCCAAACATACTCTTCGGCTATTGGATTCCATCGAAAGGAGGGCCATTCGTCTCATTGGAGACAACGAGCTGACGAGAGCTGACGCGACAGCCTAGAACATCGAAGACAGGTTGGGGATTTGACTCTCTTTTACAGATATTTTCATGGAAAGTGCTCGGCTGACCTTACCCCCTTAATTCCGCCCAGAGCAGCGAATAGCAGAAATACACGACGAACCACTGCCGCCCATCCATATATGGTTAAGCTTAGTACTCCTCGAACTTCATTATTTAAGAATTCTTTCATCTGGAGGACTTCATCCTTATGGAATGACCTTCCCGAGGTCGTTTTTCCCAACGAATATAACCTCCAACAGAGTGCCCTAAAGGATTTTTCCTATAGTGCTTGTGTTTGATCATAAAAAAAACCATAACAATTTACCATCCCTAGTCGTGATTAGTAGACATTTTTATCTTTTGGGGAAATAAATGCGTTATTTTCGTTGGTTTTTGTCGTTCCATGAATAATCAGTGTTTATTTTTGGGTCTTATTTGGTTAATACTGATTGGACTGACATTCGCAAAAATTAACAACACGAAACTTTTATTTTTATTTGTTTACATGCATTTGTGGAAAAGTCCGGCTTTTTTTATGAAAAAATCAGGCTTTTTTATACAATTGTCCTACGTTTATACGTTGTCAATCTGGCAACCCTGCGTTTGTAAAATATATACATATATATAGCAAGTCAATTTGAAACCTTTCCACCTAGGCTCCAGTAAATAACATTAAAAGTCGGGAAGATAAGTCAAATTTACTGTGAAGGGGGAAACTTTTACAGAAGATTTGAAGCCCTCGTGGTTTAATCTCTTGAGAGGGGTCGATGTTACCCTTAGAATCTTAAATAAACAGGGGAGTCAAGCGGTACAACATTTTAAATGTCTTTCAAATCTCTGTATTATGTCGACTCCTCTTTTACTGGAATGAGTCACTCCGGCTGACAACCTTTCCAATTATTTTTTACCGTCTAAAAATTTACTCAAAGAGATATTAAGGATGGGAATTTTCAAATTTACACCCTGTATATTATACAACCCCGGCATTTTTAAGACACGAGTCGCCACTGCTATAAACCGAAGTAATTAAAAAAGGAAATTGGTGTCCTTGTCAAAATTCAAATCCGTCTCGACACAATATAGTCACGTGTACAAAATATGTAAGCTCGATATAAGTTATACAGGGTGACCAACTATCTCACAGCGTCTCACAGTGAACTCGAAAAATATAAAGGTACTCACAGTACCTATAATTTACATTATACCGTTGTCATTTACTGAAATGTGTTGCTGTCCTGGTTAGAGTCTTATTTGACCGATAGGGAGCAGCAGGTTAAAATCAATGGGTATTTATCTCAGCCATTTAAAGTTACCTCTGGGGTTCCCCAAGGGTCCCATCTGGGACCCCTTCTGTTTTGTCTATTTATCAATGATCTGGCTAACTTATTGTTATCATATCATTTATTGTTTGCTGATGATCTGAAACTGTTTAAACGCATAGCCTCCTTCCAAGACATTATTACTATGCAACAAGATATTAATACTATTTTTTCCTGGTGTCAATCTAACGATATGTCCCTCAATATTGACAAGTGTTGCTTTATGAGATTCAGCAGGTTAAAAAGCTCCTTTCCTTGTCAATATTCTATTAACAATATTCCCTTGAAGGAGGTTTCGTTGGTTAAAGATCTCGGTATATACCTCGACACCCAGTTAACATTTACAGAACACCTTGAGAAGGTGGTGTGCAAAGCAAATAAGATGCTAGGATTGATTAAGAGGTCGTGTAAGGACTTCAAAAATCTTAATGCCTTAAAGTCTCTGTACGTTTCACTTGTGAGATCTCTGTTGGAATGTTCGATTATAGTTTGGTCACCATACTACCAAATCCACACAAATAGACTTGAGAGTGTGCAAACTAGATTTGTAAGGTTTGCCCGTCATATAATTTATAAGTCAGGGATAAATTTTACTAACAACCAGACCATGTCCTACCTAAACTTGACTACGCTTGCCTGTAGGAGGGAGTACTATGATGTCTGCTTTCTGTTTAAAATATTTAATAACTTTATTAGAAGTCCTGAATGTCTTCAGGCTTTTTCTATTCATGTACCTGGTTATCAGACCCGTACTCACGCCCTTTTGCACGTGCCATACTGTCGTACCAATTATCTGTTAAGCAGCCCAATAAATAGAATCGCTACTAATGTTAACCATTATTATAGTAGACTGAACTTTTTTAATATATCTCTTTATAAATTTAAAATCTCTGCTAAGAAAATAATCTTAGGTTAGTTTAGGCTGTATAAAAATTTTGTCATACTTGTAAATGTTGTATACGTAAATAAATAAATAAAGAATAAAGAATAAATTCAATTATCTATTTAAACCCCATTGTGTAGGAGCGAACATCTTCGAACCGCAATAAATGGGTGCAGGGTCGGCTTGAAAATATAGCCATCTACATATCGATTTATTTTTATTTTAAATTAAAGACTTAAAATGGTATAATAATTAGGGATGTAGGAAGTAAAATTTGTACTCTGGCTCTGACCGAAAAGATGTGGCATTTTATGGTCGATTTTAACACAGTATAATCATAATAATATCATAAATTGTTGGTTCTTCGTCCCTTGTAGAAAGCGCTAGTTCGAATATAATTCCTTTTTAGTCTGAGCCTGGTATGTCCTTTTACCCAAACAACCGGAAAGATACACGTCCTGATATAGATTATGTGCATGTGCAACAACATGTTCCAATTAAGATTTGTTTTCGTACAATAGTTACAACGAAAAAAAAAACAATCGACTTACTGAGGTAACTCCACTTTTTGCTGAATCCATTTTAATATTCTCCACCAGATTTTTAAAAACTCCAAACTTTTGCAAATTTTTCCCCAACTTGAGTCCATTTCTCAAAATCGAAAACGCCATATTGTAAAAGCGAATTTAAACCTCTTTTTTATAAAGAAAAATTATTAATAGAAACTTTCTGAAATTGTCCAGGGGTTATAACACAGGCGGTTTGTATATTTGTTTTTAAGAATCGCCTAAGAAAAATAATCGCAACAGGAACACTGTTTAGTTTTAAAAACACTGGTTCGTGTGAATGGCACTATTTTCACTGGAAACGCTCCGAATTTTAAACACAAATATCGCCGTATGGCCGTACTACTAAACATACAGTACTCAATCGCAAGACACCGCCTGCCTTCAGGTCAAAATCGAACTACAAGAATGGTACCGGTGCCAGCCAACGATAAATAAAACCAAATAACAGTTGATAGGCAGACGAGCGTGGTACCGTGAAAGTGGGGTTTGTTGTCATAAAAAGCAGTACTTTCAAAACAAATAAAGCAGCAGTAACGACGTGAAGGATGAGGTTTTAATAGAGAATTTTGGTTGATAATAAATCAGTGTACGGATTTCCCTTTATTTCAGGGAATGTTGGAATGGTTTTTTTTCCCAGGAATTGTATTCCCTGGGTATTTTTCCGGGGTTGCTTCTCCAGAGGACTTTTACCTACATTCATTCAAGGCATCTTTTAACGTACTTTTGAGTATCCATTTGGATACGCAGGCCCTTTATTTGGATACCCAGTAAACATCAAATGGATCCAGAATTTTTTTAATTACTAAGTAATTTAAAAACTACTGAACTGATATCAGTGATGACTGATACCTAAAAATGCTTTTAAATGATCAGTCAGAAAAAATATTTCAAAAATAGGGCTGTTAAAAGAGATGTATACGCAGCAAAAATTCGCTAAAGACATGGATACGCAGTAAAATTACTAAAAGATGCCTTGCATTCATTTGTATGTGGCAGAACAAATCTGTGAGACCAATATGTCAGTCCTGGTTGATATTTGAGAGGGGGCTTACTACTATCTATGGTCACATTACTTTTTGTGCCATTGGCGACTTTTCTTTTGAGAGGAGGCACCCTATATGAAAGTAACGACCTTTTTTTTGTTACTCTTTCGATAGCATCAGATTCTCTCTTTGGCTTTTAAGCTGCTGACTAGAGGAAAGCGGGACTCAGGTGGCTCAAAATCGGGACGGATGATCACTTGGTTAGAGAGGGTCGATCCCTCAAAAAATGTATCCGTGTGCCGACTTGCCAAACAATAAATACTGCCACAGCGAATACCTTATTTTCATTTTTATTTCTTTAAGAGATGTTTTATTAATTTTTCGGATTATCTAGTCGATTATAGTATAACTACATATGTGTACAGTACGTTTCACGAAAATTGCATACGACTTAATGATTTCCTGGGTCGGTCCCATTGTGTCGATAAGAGCTTGGCAATAAACAAGTGAAGTATGAAGGGACGGACTAAGGAAAACAAGTAATGATATGATTATATTAATGTAATCAAATGAAATAATATTTTTTTTAAATATTACTAGTCATATTTATTTACATTTATAATGTCATTCTATAGATAGTTCTGTTTCGCTATCGCTATCCTCATCAAAATTAATTATAATTGGATTAATTATACGATCCAGACTAATATACGAATTTTCTACAGTTATTACGTGACGGACTGAATTTTTCCAACTACCTGGGGGAATATCATTAAAGCATTTTCGTATTAATTCTACAACACTAGAACTTAAAGTCGGAGAAATATTTTCAGACCTAACCAGTGATTTTAACTGGTGCCACATATGCTCTATGGGGTTAAAAATGCAATAATAGGGTGGGAGCCGTAGCACTGTATGTTCAATTTCTTCTGCCAATGTGTCACAAACATATACTTTTTTTATACAAAATGTCATTAAATCTTCTAAAAGATCACTTTTTTTATAACTTTCTTCAAAATATATGTCATTCGCCGCCATGTAGTTCTGAATCTCCAATTTTGTATTATTTGAGCTTGGAGCTTTATGTAATTGACGACTGTGATAGCTCGCATTATCCATTACTATCACGCTATTCTGAGGAATGTTTGGTAAAAGACAATTCTTGAACCATTCCTCAAAAACTAACAAATTTTGCCACAAAAAGATATTTAAATATAAATTAAGCAACCTAACCTACCTGATGTGCCTATATTTAATTATCATTATTACAATCCGGTCCTTTCCACATAATAATAACAAACGTTCACAAATAATGGGATGGCCCAGGTACTTTTACCGCAGTCATTAAGTTATATCCATTTTTCATGGAACAATACCAAATTTCCATACCCCCCTTCAAACGGCCTCTTAAGAAATAATGACCATGTAAAAGATATATAGTGACATAATAAAGAGTGTTCTATTTTTACCTTCATCGCAAGCATGCAAATACAGAGTGTTATGGAAATGACTTATTATATTTAAATGGGTGACTCCTAGGGTGTCCTAGAGAAAGTCTACATACTTTTTTTTTTAATCGAATATCTAAATACTAAGATAAAAGGTAAGAGAGTATGTACCTTAAAATTGTAGTATTTTTTTTTCTAAAAAGTTTGAAAAAGAAGTAATAAAGCGCGTCAAAGACGTCTTGTTGTCAAAAACTGAACACGTGCGTTTACATTCTGTGTTGCCATATATGACAACACCGCCTCAATAAACTTTTGATTGCGAACGTCCTCAGTAGCGGCCACGTAAATTTTCAGATCATATAATAATATATGCTAAATAATTCAAAGCGCCATTTAAGGTTATTTTTCTTCAATTTATTTTCATCTCAGGATTTGCCGGTTTAAATATAATAAGTCATTTCCATAACACCCTGTATTGCAATCATCAATAAAGTAATCGTGTTAAAATTACTAGATCAAGAAAAAACGCGTTTTCCATTTACCATCTGGCGCTATTTGTCGCCCAGTTGGCTCGAAAGCGCATAATTAAAAAAAAACAACACATAACAAAACAAAGTCACAGGAAAGACAAAATAAAAACTAGTTGCCTCGTGGCACTCCACTCCTGCTACCCGCTTAACAACAACATTGTAATCTTTTTTATTTTTGCCTCCATCTCTTTTTTAATCTTTGTTTTTAATAGCGCCGCAGTAACCTATCCCATTTTATTTAATTTATTCGCATCACATTCATAGTTCTTCTCCGTTTTACGTCGTCAGTTTGTTAGCCAATCAGAAGTCGGTTTACGAATTAGGGCAATGACTTATTTATAAACTATAGGAATATTTTAAATCAATGAAATATTTTTATATTTTTGCAAATTTATTCTGGATAAAGGCATTCGCCCTTTAATTTTGTATTCATATTTTATTCTTGTGTGTTTTATTTAAAATGGCAAACTTCTGGGCCTAATTATGTCATCTATACAGTGGGGTAACTTCAAAAATTCGGCCTGGGGGCAAAAATCCGTATATAAGAGCCCCCTAAATCTCGCGGGTCCGGGGGCAACTGCCTCGCCCCGGTAGTTAAGCCTCTGAACACACACTTTAAAAAAATTTCGTATAATTTACCAGGAGCAAATTTTGTGAACTTCCTTTATGTTTTATCGGGAATATTAGGGAGTATTATAGGCCTCACGTGGACACCATGTAGCTGTGTATACTATACAAGGTGTTATGGAAATGGTTTTTGGGTAGTTTAGAGGAAAAGTTAAAATCAAACTTCTATCAACAAACCCGAACAAACCCAAAAAGTGGCCGTGGAAACCTGTGGCATATTAACGTGGGGGGGGGGGTTGTTCGGGGGGGGGGGGGGGGGGGGGTTATTATTTTATAAATATTGTATCAACTGAAGAAGCCATTCATGGTTGAATAAATATTTTTTGAAACTAAATATTTTTACATCGAGCCACAAATCTGGCGCCAAAAATGTATATCAGTATATCGCTTTTAACAACTTTTTACAGTGCCAATTTTATAAAGGGGCACTTGGGGCCCGGTCCCGAGGCCCCACAAAAGAACAATACTTGAATACTCCTTACTATTTTGTAGACACTACAAACTACAACAAGCAGCACAAATTTTAACTACGCTGTAACCTTGTTTGTTTTGTTTTCTACCATTCGATGTCGAAAAAAAAATTTACCCTATTTCACTGACCATAAATGGGCCCCTACATTGGCAGTGCCCCATGGCCCTGTCAACGTTAAATCCATCCCTGACTTTTCGGGACTGAAATCAAACCATTGAACACGGATAGCTGTGCTGTAACAAAACTTTGTAAAGCTGTGTGTCTGAAAGTAATAAGTATAGAAGTAAAAAGTAAGTAAGTATAGAAGTAAAAATATTCAAAAAGAAATAGGAAAAATTATTCTTACCCGGTTGCATAGCCAATTCGCCCACAAACTACTTCGCGCCAGCACACAATACGCAACGAAATTTCAAATACTCCATCACTGATTTTATTTTGTCTGTTATGTACGCCGTACGCCTTGCCATGGACGTAGTGGTGCCATCTTATTGTCAAAGAAGTGAACTAGGTCTTAGAGATGGGTTACGAATCGAACTTTTATTATTGTCTTATAGAGTTTCACATGAAAAATAGAAGTTATTGCAGTGAGCTTGTAGAGCACAAATAAGAAAGAGAATGCTAGAAATCAACAAGAAACTGAAAAAGAGGCGAAAATATACCGGTTTCGTAACATTTATCTTGCTATAAGCTTTCCAAAATTTAGAATCTCGACATTGACAATTAGAATGAGCGCCATCTTTTAATTAGTAGCGAAAAGCGTTCTGTCAACAACATGTGTTCTTGTAACATTAACCCAACTTATTCTTGATTGAAATATACATGCTCTGTAAAAAAGTATTTACTGATTTTCCGTCTTAAATTTGATAGAAAATGGGGAAAAAGAAATATAATTGGAGAGCCAGACAAGTCGTTAATACAGTTGTAGACGATTCTGCCACAAAAGCGGTAAGAGTTTATTATATTATGGTTGATTTATTCCAATTGTTGATCTCTTGGCACCTAGAATTTCCATAATTTTCGAATTCTCAGCACATTGCAACTCATATTTTTATTATGAATAGGGTATTAGGGTTTCATTTAGTTTCATAAGGCTTCATAATGGAAACGGAAGAGTTAGCTCTGTATTATAGTAATTATTTGGGTTCGTGATAATAGGTCGCACAACTTAAAGTAGCTTCTTTTCTTAGATTAAAGTAGATTTAGACATCAAAGGCCATTATGATGCAAGCAACGAATTGGCACGTAGAATTTCCATAATTTTCGAATTCTCAGCACATTGCAACTCATATTTTTATTATGAATAGGGTATTAGGGTTTCATTTAGTTTCATAATGGAAACGGAAGATTTAGCTCTGTATTATATTAATTATTTGGGTTCGTGATAATAGGTCGCACAACTTAAAGTAGCTTCTTTTTTTAGATTAAAGTAGATTTAGACATCAAAGGCCATTATGATGCAAGCAACGAATTGGCTCTACCGTCTAAAAAAAGGAAGACCAAAATCAAAGATGACAAAGCAAAAGTTACAAGAATTTTGTCCAACAAACACCGAAGAAGGTTGGAAAAAATTGTAGACAGAAAGAAGAAAAAAGAGAACGTTAGTATTAGTTTTTATTTACAAAGAGGAAAACGTATTAAATGCAATTGGTTTTATATTCAATTTTTCTAGCGTGCTGGTTTGCTCGAATCACTTCAAAAAGTCCAAGCCACCAATGAAGAGCTCTCGCAACTTACCTCTATAGCTTCTATACAAACCAAAGGATTAAAAAGATATTTCCAAGAGGAATTGAATCCTGATAAAGTGAGAAACAAGAGAGAAATTTATAATGAGCCAGTTCTGAAAAAATTGAACAGTATATCTGGTGCTAGCAGGCGAAAATTACTTCAAGATAGTAGTAGTATCCCTGAGAAAAGAGCAAAAATTAATGATCCAAATGTAGTAGGGTTTGATAGTGACAATGAAGAAACAAGTGATAGTAGTGACAGTGAAACAGATGAAAAAATTAAACTAAAAGAAGGAACTGATGAACTAAATGAAGTGAATAATGTAGTAAATAATAAACAAGAAGAAACAAATCATAAAATAAATGACAATAAAAGTAATGTAAAAGAAATTTCAACAGAAGAAAAAGGGAAAGGTGATGATGTAATTATTAGGGAGGAAAAGCAAGAAATAATTGAAATTAATGATAAGGTAAGAGAAAGTCGAAGTGATTTAGGAAGAAAACCAGCTGTCTATGTAGATGTTATTAGAGCTGAGGAAATACAGGCCGCTAGGTTAAAGTTGCCTATTTTAGCCGAAGAACAACAAATTATGGAGGTTATTAATGAAAATTCTATTATTATTATTGCTGGTAAGTTTTACACAAGGTAAATTACCTACAGACTTTGTTATTGTTCTTGAAGTAATTAGTGATCACACTGATAAGTTTCCAAAAAGGTTAAAGGATACAGGTCAGTAAAAACAAACTTAGAAGATCAAAGTTTGTATTTTGGCCTATATTTCAGCCTCTATGAGGTTATCCTGAGGGCTATACAGATAGGATCCTCTGTGTTACACTTTATAATATATATGGATAGTATAGTTATAGTATTGTTAGTAGTATAATTAATGGTAGAAAGTGTAGCATAGAGGATCTGTATAGCCCTCATAAAGGTCAAAACATAGGCCAAAATACAAAATAAGTTTGTTTTGTGATTACCTTTGAAATAAATCACTTCCTCGGTGTTTATCTGTCACAGCCTCTCTCTCAGAGATTGTTTCTCATAGGAAATTGATATTTGGTATTGTTATAGTTGGGTTTAAATTTAAATAGAGGAAAAAATGCCTTAAATGTAAATGTTTTAGGCTTCAAGCCCATATCATCTAAAGTGCTCTCATTCTTTCCACAAGCACTAATATCAATTACTTTTCAAAGACCCACACACTGCTTTTTTAAACTAACTAGTTTCTCAATTTTTAGGTGAAACCGGTAGTGGTAAAACTACACAAGTGCCCCAGTTTTTATATGAAGCAGGTTATGCTTTGAAAAAGCAAATTTGTATCACAGAACCCAGAAGAGTAGCAGCCATTTCCATGTCTCGGCGAGTTGCGGAGGAAATGAATTTGAGTACAAAAGAAGTGTCATATTTAATTAGGTGAGGTAGGGTAGTCGAAACAATTGTACAGATACAAAAAAAAACACTCAATCTTACCGCATCTTAAGAGACTTAAGTTTATTTTAGATTTGAGGGAAACGTAACTGACGACACGAAGATTAAATTCATGACGGATGGTGTGCTATTGAAAGAAATGCGAAGTGATTTTTTGCTTAGTAAATATTCTGTAATTATTTTGGATGAGGCCCATGAGAGGTAATAGAGGACTGTCTTGTAGAAAAATCTATTCGCATACCGATCTTTCATGTATTTTTACTAATTTTTAGGTCCGTTTACACCGACATACTCATAGGTTTCCTCTCGCGCATCGTACCTCTGAGGCATAAAAAAGGGGACCCCTTAAAGCTTATTGTGATGTCGGCCACACTACGATTGGCTGATTTCACAGAAAACAAAAGACTATTCAAGGTGGCGCCCCCCGTGATTAAGGTGGATGCGCGCCAGTTTCCCGTTACCGTTCATTTTAATAAGAGAACAAATGACGATTATTTGAAAGAGGTGAGAAAAGTGTTTTTTTGCCAGGGGAGTAGTTGTTTTAGATTTCATGGCTTTTCGAAAAAAAAAAACAATAAATACCTGTTTTCTTAGGCTTTTAACAAAACGGTAAAAATTCATACGAAACATCCTGAAGGTGGCTTACTAATTTTTGTCACAGGACAACAAGAAGTAAATTATTTGGTTAAGAAGTTAAGGAAATCCTTTCCGTTAAAACATAAAGATAAAATGTTAGAGAAAGAGAAAGAAATTAAAGACGTTAAGGAAGAACGGGATAGCGATAGCGAAAACGATATCAAGGAGTTTGATGAAGGTAAGAGTTTTTAAATATATTCCATCCAAAATAAAGAAAAAAATACCTAGATTTCCACGGTACTGTACTTCTGTCGGTTTATTTTCTGATTAGTTTTTGTCTGGGACACCCTGTATACAGGGTATTATGGAAATGACGTATTATATTTAAACCGGCAATTCCTGAGGTGAAAACAAATTGAAAAAAAATATCCAAATATGCCTTGTACATAACCTATTGTCAGACCAAAAATATGCATGTGGTGACACTGGGAGAAAAGTAAACAAAGCAACATATGGCGGAAAGCGTCAGTGAATTTTGAGCAGTGTTGTCATATTCTCATGGTAAACTCTTTAGAAAGTCAATAACCGTTTGACAGAATCGAAGTCAATAACCGTTTGACAGAATCGAAGTTGTTTAATTTTCAGGGTACATTATTATAAACTTTTACGTTCAGTTCAGTTCGCTGGAAAACAATTACTCGGTCGATCGATATTGTGCTACCTTGGGTTTGTTTTGTAATATCTAAAAATACAGGCTTTCGATGTTTTATAAGTGACTATCATAAATTGCCTTCTATAATATTACTTTCCTGTATAATTATAGTCTCGGAAATGGCAACCGCGCTAGTTAGTTAGTTATTTTCCGAATATGCACGAAGCATTCTACCCTTGGACGCGTCTATAATCTATATGAAAGGGAGGTCCTGTCTGTCAAATTATTTCATCATTCTTCAGAAAAGGATGAATTAATTTTATGCCCATCCATTAGAAATTAGCGTTTTTATTATTTCTGAATTTCTATTGCGAAATAATTTGTATCCTATTCTAAGTGCTGTTGTTCTATGTATACAGTGTTAGTGTAATTACGCGTTAGTGTTTAGTGCTTTTGTGTAATCTGATAATAGGTGCATATCTTCAAAAAAACTAATTTGAAACTCGTGGGTGTCTGTGTGTCTCTTTAAGTGATTTAGTGTAATGCAGTCCCACACTATCACCAGGGCACGTGATTTGCATAAACCTCATCCTATAGAAAAAAGAACTGAAGGTATCTGCCCTGGATTCCTTACTCGTGTCAGTTTTATTTCTAAGTAAGCTAAATATTTATAAACTCAAGTTTTACATTTTTACACAGTTTGGCAACATTGCGCGTAATAGGTGTTTGTGATACACTGCCTCAGGGTGTTATGATTGATTACCGTGGAGTCGCCTGTGAGTAAGAGAGTTTGTTACCTCACTTTTAAAACGGTCGATTTGAAGAAAAAAAAATATGTAGCGCTTCTCTAGGACACCCAAAGAGTCACCTATTTAAATATAATACGTCATTTCCATAACACCCTGTATGTGGTTGACACAATAAAAACGTTCGATTTTTAGTTTCCAAAAAGAATCGCAGGAAAAAACCGAAACACAAAATAGTACCCGAAATCAACTTAGACGACTACAGCCTACCAAACGATACAGAAACCATCTCCGACCAAGAAGACGACGAGGGTCTATCTTCAGATGATGATGACGACATTGATGACGTCACGGTCTTCCAAAACGCACAGCCTCTGTGGACGTTGCCACTGTATTCCATGTTGCCGTCGCACAAGCAGCAAAAGGTAAATATTTGAATATACAAGGAATTATTTTTAAGATAATTGTTTAAATTAAATAGGTATTTCAACCGCCGCCCAACGGATGCCGCCTGTGCATCGTCAGTACAAACGTTGCCGAAACGTCGTTAACCATTCCGAATGTCAAATATGTCATTGATAGCGGGAAAACCAAGGTATGTTTTAATATATAGTATTAGTTTTTGTTTGTTTGGTAATTTTATCTTCATTAACTTTTTTTCTAATAGATGAAACTGTATGATAAAGTAACCGGTCTTACTAGTCACATGGTGCACTGGACGAGTAAAGCGTCAGCCAATCAAAGAGCTGGTAGGGCGGGGCGTACGGGCCCCGGACATTGTTATAGGTAAGTGGGTGTGGCGATTATGACGAAAGGGGCGTGACATATTTGGCGTTGGTGCTGCTTATAAGCAGAAGCGTATAAAATGTGTATTATAAATTGTTAAGCCAAAATTTGTCTGTCCGTTTGATATGGAGAGCTGGAATTTGGCGTGGTTAAAATTGCCAGTTTTTTCTTTTAAATTAATGTTATTTTCTTTCAGGTTATATTCTAGTGCTGTATTTAGCGATATATTTCAAGAATTCAGTACTCCGGAGATACAACAGAAGCCCGTTGATGATTTATATTTGCAGATGAAGTGCATGAATATCGACAAAATTGTAAACTTCCCGTTTCCCACTGCCCCTGATCTGTTGCAACTGAAAACAGCAGAACAACGACTAGAAATTCTGGGTAAATTTTTTTGCAACGTTTGAACTAAAAATAATAGAATAGAGAAAGAAGACAATTAAATAGTGACAGGCATATACTGATTGTGACACTTTTTCCTCGAGGTTATCGGCATAGAAATCACAATTTCAACATATTTTTAGTTTCGATTTCTCTCCCCTAAATCGGGGCTGTTCTAAACCTTTCATCGTGTTTTAGGTGCTCTAATGAAAAGCCAAGTCACGCCCCTAGGCCGAGCCATATCTAAATTTCCAGTGTTGCCACGTTATGGGAAAATGCTGGCCTTAAGTCACCAACAAGATCTTTTACCGTATACAGTTTGCCTTGTTGCCGCGTTGAGCGTGCAGGAAGTATTATTGGAGGTAAATATATACCGTGTGGCCCACTCTAGACACAAAATGTTGCAATTTGTCACAATCAGGGAAATGATGGTTTAATATATTTAAATAGTGAATTCAAATTTTCTCTGTGTATCGATGACCCTGTCTACATATTTAATTATCTGCAGACGCCCATCGGGGCAACGTCGCCAGAAGACCAAAAGGCAACGCGGCAAAAGTGGGCGGCGCTTAGACAGCACTGGGCGGGGCGAGGCAACTCGCTGTTGCTAGGCGACAACAGCGTACTGTTGAAGGCTGTAGGTGCGGCGGAGTATGCGCACAGTCAGGGCAAGTTGCAGGAGTTTTGTGATAGGAATGGATTAAGGCACAAGGCTGTGATAGAAATAAGGTACGATAACTTATAAATTATTGATAATTAAGGTATATTAGTACCTACAAACGGAATTATTGCCGCGCCACAGATATTTTTAATTTTGTGAGTATTTTTGGCCATAAGATCGCGTGCGCAAAATGTATTGCAGAAAATAAATTCTCAAGTATTTTTATAGAAAGTTAAGACTGCAGTTGTCTTCGGAAATAAAGAAGAATATGCCAGAAGTCGATGTGGTCGTGGATCCGAAGATGGAACCTCCCACGGACCTTCAGGTGAGTGAACACATTGGTATTGAATATGTTATACTAGGGAGCTAGGAATAGCACATGCCTCCTAGGCTTATATTGATATTAAATATGTTATACTCGGGATCTAGTGGTGACCCATGCCTCCTAAGCACAACTAGGCTTATAATTTGGGGGGGGGGGGGGGGGACTAACTAGCGACGCCAGTGTTGTATGTCTAGGGGAGCGAGGGGTGCAACGAAATTTATAAAAAATTACAAATACAGGGTGTTATGGAAATGACGTATTATATTTAAACCGGCAAATCCTCAGATGAATACAAATTGAAGAAAAATATCCTTAAATGGCGCTTTCAATTCATTCAGCGGTAAAAATGACCTGACGTCAAACCAGGAAAACTTCTG
Organism: Barypeithes pellucidus; assembly: GCA_963991005.1. Taxonomy (NCBI): domain Eukaryota; kingdom Metazoa; phylum Arthropoda; class Insecta; order Coleoptera; family Curculionidae; genus Barypeithes; species Barypeithes pellucidus. The sequence goes on along the minus strand of OZ022563.1, from coordinate 53,052,310 downwards.
TACGGCACTGCGACAATACGAATTCTCACCGGTGTTGTCAGAATTACACCTTACACTCTGTAAGTTTGAAATTACGCAACTACGTAACTAGGTCAAATGTCAATGACATGAGAATCTAAAGTTTTACACGAACAATTTGGCAACATTGCGCCAGAACATCTGTTTATTACACAGCTGCTCAGTGTAATGTGATTGTGCCGAGAAGTTGCGTGTGGGTTTATGGGTGAATTACCCCACTTTTTAAACGTTCGATTTCAAAAAAAATATGTAGCGCTTCTCTAGGACACCCCAGGAGTCACCCATTTAAATATAATACGTCATTTCCATAACACCCTGTATAAGACAAAATTAGTACAGTTGTACAATGTCCACCAAAATTTAACAACAGCGTACGGTTTTTTTTTATGTAGGCAAAACTTCTTAGACAGATTCTTCTGTCGGGGATGGGCGATCAAATAGCTAAGAAGGTCGCCATCGAAGAGGTGAAGGAAGGGGAAGACAAGGCCAAATTTAAGTACGCCTACAAAGCGAACAATATGGAGGAGCCGGTGTTTCTACATCAAGGATCGGTGCTTAGGAAAACTTTACCAGAATTTGTGGTAAGCATAGATAACGAACATCTTTATGGGAACAATTTTTTTATAACTGGCAGAGCGCATGCGTGCTAAAAAAAACGCACTTTATGATTTATATTTTTAGAATTTTATTTTGATCTTGTGCAATATTCTTGTGGGAATCGTAGCTTCACATATACATGCCAAATTTCCTCGTTCGAATCATTGTAGTTTATGAAATATGCGCGACAGACAGACCGACAACTGACACTCTAAACGCTTAGTAACCTCCTTCTCAAACAATCTAGATTTATCAAGAAATCTACGAGACCAACAAAATCTATATGAGGGGAGTGACGGCGGTGGAAGCCGATTGGCTGCCGACTTACGTACCGGGGCTGTGCAATTTGTCCGAACCATTGGTTGAACCCCCACCGTATTATAATGATGCCACAGGTAAGATTTACTGTAAGATTACCTGTGAATATTAATTTCTATATAAACGTGACGTTGCAGAACTGACTATTATCACTGACACCCTGTATATGATATTATATATATATATATATTTTTAAACTTTTTCGTTTACCCTGTATAACCTCCTTAATGCACTCGACCTGCACCTGCAACCAAATTAAAAAATTTCACCCTCCAGGCCTATTCTCTGGCTACTCGACTGCAACTCAAGATTGTGTAATATACAGGGTATTTCTTAATAATATGCTAATATTTAAGGAGGTTATTCTTGGGTTCATATTTAGAAAAAAAAACTTCATATGAACATATGTCCTAAACATATTAACTTTTGAAATACAGGGTGTGAAAGATTTTGATGTTTTTTAAATAATTTGTTAAGATTAATGACTTAAATACGTGACAACTAGACTAGGTAGATAACTGTCAAAATTGTTTATGTTTACAAAACAAAACCTGCTTCTTACCTACTTAGGGAATCCAATCCCGCACCCAAACTTTAATCCCGCAAACCTGCGGGATTGGGCCCATCGATCCCGCGGGATTTGCGGGATAGCAAACAATGAACTGCGGTATTTGGTCGACGCGTCGGGGATTCCCCGCCATGCTGGGCTATTGGAAATACGTTAAACAGAACAGTTTTCTTCGGTACTTGCGAAAGTCAGGCCGTTAATCTACTAGTATCTAGTGACATTTATCAAGTGGTTGAATATAATACATGGAATTTAAATAGCAATCACAAAAATGAGTGTCAGTGTAGTTTACAAAGATAATAAAGGTTCAAGTTTAGTTTGGAATTATTTTTTAAAGTCTGAAGATGGCCTTACAGTTAAATGTAAGTTATGCCCTAGCATTATCAAAATCTATGCATAACAAAGCATAATATTAATTTGAAAGTCCAGAGCAGCAGCGGTAGTGCTGATATTGATAAAATAACACAGGAAATGAAAGCTAGTACCAGCAGTTCAAGTAGTTCCTTTAGTTCTATTGCTAAGCGCTCAGATGTTAGTGGTTTTTCTGTGCTACCTGAGAAAATGAAAATTACAGATTTTTCTTCATGTGAGAAAAAGTTTCGATTCGATGGAGGAAAGAGTGTCTCGAATGGTAGCTTAAGATGGTATACCCTTTGGAAAGTTCATCACATCGACCGATATGCGCCAACTATTCGAATCAGGGCGACAAATTGTGTAAAATCTATTCCGCCGACAAGTGTCGAAGCTGAACGTGCGTTTTCAGCCGCAGGATACATGTGCAATAAAATAAGATCAAATCTAAAAGATGAAACATTAAACATGTTATCTTTGATCCGAAAATACTTTCAAAATTAATGTAACTGTTAAACTAGTCGTACTATTGTATTGTACCTATATACAATAAATATTTTCCTGCTACTCTACTCTGTTTTTAATTGCATAAAACAATTTTTTATTAACATACAGTCCCGCAAATCCCGCACGTTTAATCCCGCAATATCAATCCCGCGGGATCCCGCATTTGCGGGATTGGAATCCCTATACCTCTAGATCAAGATGAATGAATTTCATTTTTTTTTATACAAAAACTGTACGTCAACGACATTTGCTCAGCAAGGAATGAGAATTTCAAAAATAATTGTTATTTAAAAAAAAGAAGTGGCCTACCATTCTTTTCTTCTAAAATACCGAGGGCAATTCCAGCAAGAACGCCACTGGTCGGGATAAAAAACCATGTTATACATTATAAAATGCCTCTCGATGTATAGAAAGTGTGTACCAAATTTTACAAAAATATCTAGAACAGTATCACAGATATTAATAAAAAAAGAGATTTTTTGAAAATCTATAACATCCTGTATCTTAAAAGTTAAGACGTTTAGGACATATGTTCATATGAAGTTTTTTTCTGAAAATGGACCCAAGAATAACCTCCTTATACAGGGTCCGCAAACGAAGCGTGGACGGAAGATTAAATCGTTATCGAAGAACTCATCAACAATACTAAAACAGCTTGAGATATTGGATTAAAAGCGGCATGTTTTAAAAATATTTTACATTATACAGGGTGGCCCAAAAAAGTGTGACAGCATAAAATTATATTTTTTTAAATGAGACACCTAGTATTTTATTGCATATTTAGGTTCGTATTACTATCGTTTATAAGTGCCTCAAATTTTATTTAATTTGGTTTTGTAGTTGCGGAGAAATAAATTAAAAACTAAAAAAAAAAGTTTTGCAGTCCTGAATAAAAAAATAAAAAAAAACAATCCAGAACTATTTTTTTAACCTCGGCATTGAGTGAAATTTATGACAAGAAGTCTAGAGGTACTATGAATGTAATTGTGTTTATTTACTTTATACAGGGTGTTCATAATAAGCTTTCAAAAACCTCACATTTTAAAATAATTTTTCTCAAGTTTTTCAAATGGAACACCCTGTATATTATTTGGCTATTTGACGTAGAATTCATAGATAATTTTTTTTTGTAATACAAGCATATAAGTTATATCCAGCCGTTTTCGAAATAATTGTAAATATCATAAATTATGTTGTTTAAATAGAGTTTTTATTGGGAAATTTTGTTATAGGCGACTAGACTAATAATTGTAAACTAAAGTAAATGTTCAAAATAGCTTCCTTTTACTTAATTTAATGATTTTCCTCTACTGCAAACTAGGGATGAGACGATTCTTCGGTTTTGCTTCGGTATTCGGCTGCTTCGGCAATAGTTTAAATATTCGGTGCTTCGGTGTCGAGCGGCCGAGCGTAGGCCGAAGCGCGAAAACAAGAAAATTCTCGTTCAAACCTGTCTTCCTTTGGCAGTATGAATTTATTCAATATTTCTTTATTTCTTTCGTGTGTTTCGACGCGACAAGTTTAAAATGAGCTCTAAAAAAGTGACGTTTGGGAATTTTATGATGTTTGTGAAGATAAAAAGTTTGCAAAATGTAAAATATGTGATATGAAGATATCCCGTGGAGGAATAGGAAAAAAAGCCTCAACGACGTCCCTTCTAAATCATATTAAACGCTGCCACAATGACGACTATGAGGAGTTCCATCGGCACCAGCAACCAGTGTATACAGTGAGAGACTTTTCTCAGAAATTGGGAACATTTATGAGGAAACCAGAAGTAGGCTATTGCCAAGAAAAGCTGAGAAACTACTATTTTTACATCATAACTTAAGAATATTGAACTTTGAATACTAATTATTAAACATTATTGCAACTTGAAGTGTATATTTAATATGTATAATATTAAACCACAATTATTATAGTTTTGTAAAAATTTCTAGTTTTAGCTATTTTATAAGATGTTCGCAACATTGCTATAGGTATTATATAGCTCCTGCGTGTTTTATATTTTTCTTATTTTACATGTTTTTCACTTTCTTTACTTTAAATAGTTGTAGGATTTTATAGTTTTAAACAGCTTTACTGACAAAATTTTCTAATAGTATACAATAAAGTATTACAATTTAATTTGGTTTGATTTAAGTCAGGCAATTATATTATAATCACAAATAAATATGCTTCGGCCGAAGCACCGGCGCTTCGGCTTGGGTATTAGCCGAATATTCGGTATTCGGCTATCCGGCCTAAACCCCGCTTCGTCTCATCCCTACTGCAAACAGAACTCTTAATTCATTTTCTTCATTAATAACGGGTTTATTGATTATCATCCTTCTTGTGTATGCAGTGCTTCCTGTTGCTACAAATCTTTGCAACAACTTCTCGAAGGTTTCTGGTCTCGGCTTTCTCTCAATATCTGGGTATCTTTCAGCATACACTCGGCTCGCGAGTAGGCAATTTCTTGCACATTCACCCAGTATAAAAACATATTTAGCATTTCTAAAGTTGTAAAATTCGACATTTTGTGTAAGTTAGTACTTAATTTCGACGACTGAACAAATGTAAATAATTTTATTTGGATGTCATAGTGACAATCTAAACAAAAAAAAAATTATGGCAACTCGATTAAGAATAAAAAATAAAATTAAATAAATAAAAGTAGCAAAAATGTAGGCTTTTAAAATTTATATCGAAATAACTAAAATACGGTAAACTCTAAGAGTAAAAGGAAGCTATTTTGAACATTGACTTTAGTTTACAATTATTAGTCTAGTCGCCTATAACAAAATTTCCCAATAAAAACTCTATTTAAACAACATAATTTATGATATTAATAATTATTTCGAAAACGGCTGGATATAACTTATATGCTTGTATTATAAAAAAAAATTGTCTATGAATTCTACGTCAAATAGCCAAATAATATACAGGGTGTTCCATTTAAAAAACTTGAGAAAAATTATTTTAAAATGTGGGGTTTTTGAAAACTTATTATGAACACCCTGTATAAAACAAATAAACGCAATTACATTCATAGTATCTCTAGACCTCTTGTCATAAAGTTCACCCAATGCCGAGGTTAAAAAAATAGTTCTGGATTGTTTTTTTTGATTTTTTTATTCAGGACTGCAAAACTTTTTTTTTTAATTTTTAATTTATTTCTCCGAAACTACAAAACCAAATCAAATAAAACTTGAGGCACTTATAAACGATGGTAATACAAACTTAAATATGCAATAAAATACTGGGTGTCCCATTTAAAAAAATATAACTTTATGCTGTCACACTTTTTTGGGCCACCCTGTATAATGTAAAATATTTTTAAAACATGCCGCTTTTAATCCAATATCTCAAGCTGTTTTAGTATTGTTGATAAGTTCTTCGATAACGATTTAATCTTCCGTCCACGCTTCGTTTGCGGACGCTGTATATTAGCATGTTATTAAGAAACACCCTGTATATATTTTTTATAATTATTTTTAATTTAATTTTTACCCTTCTAGGAAAGGTGCACTGCACCGTAAGCGGTACGTTCGGTCCCCAGGCCTGGCCCCTTTCCCAAATGGTCATGCCGTACCCGGATTCTGTGGATAACTTCAAATGGTTCGCCAGGTTCTTGTTAGAAGGAAAAGTATTCAAAAAACTGGAAAAGTACGCGAAAAATTTGCTCAGCCAGCCCGGCGTGATGGTCAAAACTTGGGCAAGGTAAGAATTTTAAAAAAACGTTCGATATGAAATTTAATAGTTTTTTTTTGTTAGGTTGCAACCCAGGACGGAGACGTTGCTGAAGGGGCTGCTAAAGAGGCGTGTCTGTGGGCGCGGTCAGTTGACAAGTGCATGGGCGGAGGAGCCAAAATGTAGGTATTACGGAAATATTTGCAACAATGAAATGACCAGATAACTTTGATTGTGACATCAATGTCATCGGCAGATATAATGTACTCACAGTCAAAGATGTCTGGTTAGGAAATGAAATAATAAAAAAAACTTTTTACGCAAATTTCTCTGCGTCTATTTTGACACTTGTCACGTGACTTGGTAGGAAAATTGAAAAAAAAATATTTTGTCACGGAAAACTGGTATTAGATGACGAGATATCGAACAAAGCTACTTGACAAAAGCGTTTAGATTTTAATATTATGTTCTTTTGCAAAGTTTGGAGCCAATATTCGGAAAATTATATTTTTTTAGAAAAATCCATTTTATTTATTTCATAAGTGTAACTTTGGGAGACACGTTAAAACTTGTTCAAAATTAGAAAAAACGTCCTTTCTTAAGCCTGACCACGCCCAGTTACATGTTAAAAAAACTAGATTTTAACAAATAAAATATTTTCAAAACAACAAAAATTAACACATTTTCATTATATTCAATTACCAATGTATGGAAAATTCTTATTTTTCCAGACCACCCGACGATACCTTTTACAATAAGGGCGTATTTAGTCTACACAGTAGCACTTTAAAATACTATTTCAGAATTTCAGATTGAATGGTACTACCAAGAAAAGGAAGCCTTTTCCATTGATAGGGTAGGTGTACTGACGAGAACAAATAAGTTCGAAACCGGTCTGCAGGTGGTTACATCCTATCAATGGAAAAGGCTTCCTTTTCTTGGTAGTAAAGATTATTTCAAGAAAAATGGATATAACTTAATGATTGCCGTAAAAGTACCTGGGTCATCCCATTATTTATGACCGTTTGTTATTATTATGTGGAAAGGACCGGATTGTAATAATTATAATTAAATATAGGCACATCAGGTAGGTTAGGTTGCTTAATTTATATTTAACTATCTCTTTGTGGTAAAATTTGTTAGTTTTTGAAGAATGGTTCAAGAATTGTCTTTTTTTTTTTCAAACACAAGCACTTTTGAATCGTTGGAGGTTATATTCGTTGGGAAAAACGACCTCGGGAAGATCGTTCCACAATGATGAAGTCCTCCAGATGAAAGAGTTCTTAAATAATGAAGTTCGAAGAGTACTAAGCTTAACCACATATGGATGGGCGGCAGTGGTTCGTCGTGTATTTCTGATATTCGCCGCTCTGGGCGGAATTAAGAGGGCAAGGTCCGCCGAGCACTTTCCATGGAAATATCTGTAAAAGAGAGTCAAATCACCAACTTGACTTCGATGTTCTAGGCTGTCGAGGTTCTTCTCGCCAATTACATAAAGCTCCAAGCTCAAATAATACAAAATTGGAGATTCACAAAATGATATATATTTTGAAGAAAGTTATAAAAAAAGTGATCTTTTAGAAGTTTTAAAGACATTTTGTATAAAAAAAGTATATGTTTGTGACACATTGGCAGAAGAAATTGGACATACAGTGCTACGGCTCCCACCCTATTATTGCATTTTTAACCCCATAGAGCATATGTGGCACCAGTTACAATCACTGGTTAGGTCTGAGAATATTTCTCCGACTTTAAGTTCTAGTGTTGTAGAATTAATACGAAAATGCTTTAACGATATTCCCCCAGGTAGTTGGAAAAATTCAGTCCGTCACGTAATAACTGTAGAAAATTCGTATATTAGTCTGGATCGTATTATTAATCCAATTATAATTAATTTTGATGAGGATAGCGATAGCGAAACAGAACTATCTATAGAATGACATTATAAATGTAAATAAATATGACTAGTAATATTTAAAAAAAATGTTATTTCATTTGATTACATTAATATAATCATATCATTACTTGTTTTCCTCAGTCCGTCCCTTCATACTTCACTTGTTTATTGCCAAGCTCTTGTCGACACAATGGGACCGACCCAGAAAATCATTAAGTCGTATACAAATTTCGTGAAACGTACTGTACCATTCAATCTGAAATTCTGAAATAGTATTCTAAAGTGCTACTGTGTAGACTAAATACGCCCTTATTGTATAAGGTATCATCGGGTGGTCTGGAAAAATAAAAATTTTCCATACATTGGTATTTGATATTAATACCACCTGACAAGTATTGACTTCTTATTTTTGAATAGATTCATTATATTCCTGGGAGTATGAAAGTTATGAAGCTAACACTGGATATTTTTTTGAAAAAATATAATTTTTGGAACTTTGCAAAAGAGCACAAGGTCTTAAACACTTTTTCAAATAACTTTTTTCAATATCTCGTCATCTAATACGAGTTTTCCATGGCAAAATATATTTTTTAATTTTCCAGCCAACCCTAGTCACGTGACAAATGTCAAAATAAGTTCTTAGGTTACCAATAGACAAAACGACGTTAAATTTTTTTTTTTTTAATATTTCAATTTGCCATTTGTGACCAACTTTTTGCCGGTCACTGTATAAACTAATCGATTTTTTTATTATTTCTTCGTAGATCTATTGGAGGAATATTTGAAATGGTTACCCGAATCGGCAGAGAGCGAAGTTAGATTATCGTGGCCGCCATTAGACTAATCGATTTTATTATCGTTTGTATCGATTTTTCTCGATTGGGCCCTCACGATTGGCTAAACTATAAGAAGGGAAGAAAAACTTGAATAATACATTATAGAGGATGCTCTTTAGAAAAAAATAAAGCTATTGCTTCCCGATTGTTATGGATCATGGATATGGATTTATACCAAAAATAGATTAAAAAAAAAATTATTAAACAACTTATTAATTGTCAATATACATATTTGTGTATCATTCCTTCCCCTCCCCCTCCAGTCTTATCGGGTTTGTTCCAACAACAAGCAACTAATTGACGGGTACTAGAACAAGCTCTTACTAATTGTACATGGTGTCCATTTTTCGATGGTTTCTCCGTCATTAGTAAAGATGCGGTTTTCGCAGCACTGTGCTACTTTTTTGTGAAACAAGAGGCCGCAAATAGAAATTCTTCTAAGCTATTTTCGGTTCCCATTCCAAAAAAAATGTTGTTTTTTTTCTGAATACGTCACTGCACTACAACGAGAACATTTTATTTATTTTTGATATGTTACGGGGTAACCGAAATATAGGGGTGTCCCGAAATGTAAAATTCTCAAACACATCCTGTGCCTATATCAAAAACGAGGAGGCCTAGAAAAATTCTAATTGGGACATCTTTTGTTTCACAAGAAAGAAGGAAAGCGCTGCGAAAACCGCATCTTTCTATCTTTAATCGGAGATATCCCAAAAAATGGCCACCCAGTAACGGTGGGTCGAAAAAGTGACCACATTATTCTTTTCCATAACTTTATGGTTTAAAATCAGTTTAAAACCCGTTTTGCAGGAAACAATTACAAAAGTTGAAGTTCTCGTAACATGAATGTAAAACTAATTAGATTGAATTAGAATATCATCAATTTCTTTTTTCAAATAATTGGGACTTGCATGCTTATTTTATTTTTATTTATTTATTAAATCTACGGGTTTGTGTGGAGAAAAAACAGATTTACAGAGTCTTGACATATATCATACTCAGTGGCAGCTCGTGACCTATGATAGAGGGGGTTCACAAGTAAGGTGAAATTATTTTTAAATTTTTGTGTAACGACCAAACAATTACTTTCTAGGCGTTTTAAATGTAGAAAGAAAAAAGTAATAAGAAAATGCGTTGGGTAAAACAAATTTTTATTTATTTTTTAATTTTACACAAGGAAATACCACTTTTGGAAAATAAGAAAGGATTTCTTAGTGTGTATAGCTGTCGGATCTTAACGTCGTCGCATGCAACCCTCGTAACAATATTTATACAGTCCACTACTAAAGCCATCTACGAGCTATCAAGAAAACCGAATGATGTCCAATACTACTACTACCGCCATCTACGAGTTATCAAGAAAACCGAATGATGTCTAATACCACTACGCCATCTACGGCTACGTCATTAGGCACAATCAACACGAGAACAATAGTTAACTGTTTTATGACGAGAACGAATCGAGCCATGGGACTGACAAGTTGGCATTCTTCATATTTTCAGTGATTTTTAATTTAAATCCTTAAATAAATTGGTTTAAAATCATATTGAGTATCATTTATCGAAATACACAACATTTATGGACCCTACACAATAGTGCTTAAGCGTAAAGTCCATTCTTCGGTTCTTACTTGTAGAAAATTGATCAATAACAGCCTCATTAAGTTTGGAATACCCTCTATAAATTTTTGTTTTATATATTTCATCTTTAAACTTTCTAATAAAGTCCCTAGATTTACCCTTTGTGGTCTGCGTTAAATTAATTTCGGGTTTAGGTGTTCCCGCATTCTTCACTTAAATTTTTTGCTATAAACTCAAAGAGCTAAAGTTATTTCTTAAATAGTCCACGCCCCAAATACACGCTCGAATTTCTAACTAGATGCACGGACAGACAAAACCTGTGCGCTTTTTCCATGTTAAATCGCCATAGCCCCGCTATCCCCCGCTGCCATCCGCCACCTGTTACTACAGAGAAACTGCACTACTTAATCGGACGTGCGAGCAAGTCTCGTCATTTACCTCGACCGAGGCACGGTTGCCGGATCTATACAGTTTGGTTTGACGGGATGATAAAATATTAGAGAGGGTCGGACTTTATACGATACATAATATTTCTTATTCGTTTTGTTTTGGGGGTGCACGTGCGCATGTGCTCCTGTGGAAGAACCGCCACTGATCATACTATTATGTTTAAATGCCCCCAGCGATATATTGAATATGTCTACAGTTCTGCTCATCTCATTAAGAGTATGAAGAGTTCTATTCAAAGTCATTTTTGATCCATATGCAGTTCTATGATAATCCAAATGAAAAATGTTATGCTCTCTTAAAACTCGACCAGGAACATTCAGTCGAATTCTCGATAGCAAACCTCCACAGTCACACAAACCCCTTATCACCCTATACACAAAACATACATCCAAGTATACTCTCCTCTGTTCCAGCGTAATTAATTCGGTGCGTTGGAGAATGTTCTCTCTGTGGTAGTCGCGAAAATCAATCCCCATCTTAAAAGCTGCCGCTCTCACGAACTTGTTTTGGACGCGTTCGATAATATTAACATATGTGCGATAGTAGGGAGACCATACAACACTAGCGTATTCAAGATTCGAGCGAACTAAACTTATATAAATAGTTTTTAGCGCCTCTAGTGACAACTCTTGACAATTTCTATAAATGAAACCCAACAGTTTTATACCATTCTGAGAAATTCTCACTATATGTAATTGAAAATTACACGCACATCAAAATGAACACCTAAATCTTTTACTATGTTTTTGTATTCAAGTTGAATATTATCAATATGGTACACTGTTGGAATTCTTACGAGCCTCTTATAAAAACTAATATAGCAACATGTTTCCATGTTAATGTTAATATGGTTTACATGAGACGACCACAGAGCATCAATATCTCCCTACAAGTCGATACTATCCTGAATGCAATTTATTGGCTTATACAACTTCAAGTCATCAATCAGCAATAGAAAACTCTAGTGGCATGCAAAATATAATCAGACACATCGTTAATGAAAATGTTGAACAGAAGCGGCGAGCAATCCCTGCGGAACCCCAGAGTAAACCTGAAATGATTCTGATACGAAACCATTGATCTTAACACTCTGTGTGCGCCCCTTCAGAAAACTTGAAAAACCAACGAACTGAGCTCTCACTAAAACCCGTCGCTCGCAGCTTGGCCAGGACGACCCTATCGAAAGCTTTGGAGAAGTCTGTATACACTGAGTCCACCTGATGCCTAAGTCCTCTTATATTCTCAACAAAAAATATTTTTTGAGTTTCATCGGTTCAGCATTTATGACATTTTGTGACCAAATGTTTCTGTTTTTAGTCAGTTATTAGCATTGTAATCCCAATGATTATGGAATACAATGCAAAAAATACATATTTGTGAATATTTTTTAATTAACAGCTGTATACAGATCCTTTACAATCACATCATTACTATAATGTCATTTTATTAAATAAAATATTACTTACAACTATACTTTTCTAATAGCGCAGAAGCATGCCTTCAGCCACTTCCAAAGCCTTTTCTTTGCCCACTACTTTGTCTACGATGGCTAAGGCGAAATCAAAGGCAGTTCCGGGCCCTCTGGAAGTAATCAGGGTGCCGTCGACCACGACCTTGCTTTTTTGGTATTTGTATTTTCCTAAAAGATATATTTATTTTTTTTAAATTTTAGGCGGTCTAAATTTGGCCGCCTAATAGAGGTGTCCGCACATGGGAAATTTGTTATTAGGTAATATGTAAATGCAAAATTATTAACATAGCAATTCCATTGCTGTAGAGTCACCTCTATTCTTTGCATACTCTTATAATTCCTTTACCATACTAATGGCTCGTGATAATTGGTGCCATTTGTTTGATTACTGCTTTCAACTTCATCAGAGTCGTCAGTGGTTTCAGTTTGGACTACATAATCGGTAGGAATGGGGTCACTATCATCTTCTAATAGCACATTGCTATCAATGTTAAAGAACTTGCCCAAATCATTGTTATCAAATTACAAACTTCCACAACATCAATATTCTCTTTAAGACTCAAAACGCGACATTTTTGTGCCATTGTTTACGATTTTAACCTTACAACTCACAAATAAACGGCGGACTGCTGTCGGGGAATCACGCATACTTTCATTCGGCGAAGTCCTTTCGCTCTGCCACGCATACGCGATTGGTTGCCGGTCTGTCTTCAGAGAGTTTTTGCACCGTCTCCAAAATACTTTAAAACATTTTTTTGTCCGTTTAAAGGAGGGTTTTTGCACTCTTTGTATAAAACAGCCTGTCCGCGTCCGCCCAAGAGAGGTTGAGTTGATGTTCATGGAATTTCATATACCTAGTTCCGGACAATGAGAAAATGTCCGCCTAATAGAGATGTCCGCTTATCAGAGGTGTCCGTTATGAGAGGTTTCACTGTAATAAGTTTTTTCAAAATTTTTCTTAATTTTCCAAAATTATTTAACGTGGACACCCTGTATAGCTCTCTAGCTGTATGATAATTGTAAAGTAATAGCAATTGTAAAGCAATCCTATTTCGACTAATTTAGAGCTCAATTTTAAGGTGGGTAAAAAAAAATGAAGATATAAATGAATGAAATGAAATTTGTATCTTGTTTCACAGAAAAATATTCTACTGCTTACCTCCTTCCTCCATCTGCTCCTTCATGGCCGGGTAAGATGTTACAGATTTTCCTTCAGCAATTCCGTGAGCTTTCAAAGCAGTGGGAGCTAGAAAAAATAAATATGCGTAAAAAAATATATAAATCGAAATAAAACACAAACAAAACACTACTAGGTACTCTTTACCTGCGCAAATAGCAGCTATCCACCTCCCCGCCTTCTCTTGCTCCTTTAATAACCCCCCTACTACCGATGACTCCGCCATAGCTTTGGAACCCCCCAAACCACCAGGTAAGACTATGACATCGAAGGGGCCCTTGGAAGATGCATCGGACACACCTACAACAGGTTCTATCTTATGCACAGTCTAAACTCTTATTGAGCGACGTCATTAGGGTCGCTTAGACGTGAGATAATAATTATAGCCTCTAAAATCAATTAAAGAAACAACTGTTTTTCTTTATAAATTTAAAACATTTGTTTTATATAATTATGCAAAAAAGACATACATACCTATATCTGGTTGAATTCTCACATCCCTACTACATTTGACTAAGGAGGCATCAGGCAACCCAGCTATGGTTACATCAACCTATAAACAATACATTTCTATATAAGTTTTTTTTATTGTAATGTATCTTGAGGACTTAAAACAACGACAATGAAAGTACTACGAAATCAGTTGTTTGTCAAAATTAATTATATGTATACTTACTCCGCCCCGTCTTAATACATCAACGGAGATAACAAACTCCATTTCTTCGGCACCAGGGCCCAAAAATACTAAAGCCTTCTTCGTCATCTCGCACTGCGTGGAGTACTTGAAAAGCGATGCAAATCTATTAGAATTACTAATGGGAGAAAAAGTACGTTAGTAGAAGCTAAAATTAGGGACAACCACCGACCTAGGTCCGTGGGGACACAACTCATTACTTTTATTGCTCGATTTGAAGCTGAAATTTCCGATAATTGTTTAGAAAATGGTTATATGCATTTAAAATAATAATAAATAAATAATTTTACCTGATTTTCAATTTGTTCCCTTTTGGAAAGAGCGTAGCAAGTCGAAAAACGCTTATCAACATAACATATCCTCAGGATAAGGATAAAAGCACAAGATAAAAGTCTATGGATAAAAGCAAAAGCCAGCTGATTTTGACAATTCATGCAAAAAGATCCCCCTACCTGTCATTTATCTATCGATTAATAGATGGTGCTAAAACGAAATATTAATTTTGAACCTCACTTTTTTTATCAGAACTCCAGAACCTGTGATATTTTTGTTTTTATTAAAACGCGAAAAATTAACAATAAAATTATGAGAAGTAAATTCAGCAAATTCTAAACAGAATTGACCAAAATGGCAGAAAATGCCGCAAATTTTACCACAACATTCCAAAGCAAACCATCTATTTTCGAAATTGTAGCACAGAAATCACTAAACGAGACGCTGCACCCAGCTTTACAGAAAGTAGCCCTATTTTTGTCCACAAATTTCCCCAGAAAATTTGGATTTTTAAACGAATACTACGACGAAACCTTTCTTGTAGTCAGTGGACTTCTGCAGGTTTACTACTTACGTAATTATGGTAAAGGAACGCATCTATTTAGAAGCTAACGTTACGTTTAAAGTACTACGATTTTTTTAGATTCATCATTTTCTGAAAACTTCTATGGTTTAAAGAGAATCCTAGCGAATGACAAACCATTGACGAAACACGAGAAGGAATTATCCTTTATTTTTTTAGTATTAGTTCCTTATTTTAAGAGAAAAATTGAAGAGAAGTTACAATTGTACAGAATAGAAAGTGCAGAGGGTTGTTTAAGAAAGGTGAAGAGATTCTCATTGTTTCTTTTGAAAGGGTCTTTTAAAGGTGAACTATTTTATATGAATGAAACCATTATATTGTAGGATTTTGAAGGTAGAACAAAACAAGCGCTGATTCATTCCCACTCAGCATTTGAAGTGATATGGGGCCTACTAACCTTACACAACTACCTCCTATACATGGCAGAGAGAACAGAACACCAACTACCTATTTTAAATTTGTTAAATTTAAAATTAACTTTTTCAGATGATGGATATGGGCAAAGTTTTTGGAGTGCTTTGTTTAGTGGGAATCTAAGGTATGCAATTACTATAGTAAGTTTTTTATGAATGAAGAGGTTGATGGCATCACGCACTAGTGAAAATAGTACAAAGGTTTTCTAAAGAATGAGTATTATTCTTTTCTTTGTTTCCTTACAAATTTTATATTGTTTTCAGTTTCTCCGAGCTAAGTTTAGGACTAGTAAGGAATGCAGTCAGCACAATATTAGAAACGACAGCGTTCTTCCTGCAATTTATACAAACTTGGAATGCTCAGAAGCCAAATTTTAGTATTACGGATTTGCCAAAAGTGGAAGCACCACCTGTAAGTTTTGCCAAATAATATTGAGCGGCCAGCTAACATGGACCTGGTATTTCTATCTGCTTTGTACACGTCAATGTGACGCCTGTTATTACGAAAATAAACACAACAAAAAAGAGATTGGGATTCTATCTGTAGAGCCCCCATCTCTTCTTATCTTCTGTCCGTTCCTGTTCTCATTGTGACAGTTGATTGTTTGATATGTCTTGGTTAGGAACAACAAACAATCGACGGACGTGACTCAAGTTTATATTTTTATCCAGTTTGCGACAGACTTGGCACAGTCTTACCATATTTATTTATTTACGGATGTAAACACCCAATATTACAATAGTACATAGTATACAATATACAGGGTGTTATGGAAATGACGTATTATATTTAAACCGACAAATCCCGAGATGAAAATAAATTGAAGAAAAATAACCATAAAATAAATGGTGCTTTGAATTATTAAGCGAAATATACACTTTATATGAAATATCAAAATTTACGTGGCCGCTCGTGAGACCCTTCGCAATCAATATTTTATTGAGGCAGTCTCCAGGTTCAAAAGAGGTTAGCGCATTATATGCGATGTTGTCATATAGCAACACATAATTCTAAACGCACGTGTTCAGTTTTTGACAACAAGACGTCTTTGACGCGCGCTATCACTTCTTTTTCAAACTTTTTAGATAAAGAAAACTACAAATTTAAGGTACATACTCTCTTACCTTCGATCTTATTTTAAAATAATCCGTTTTATAATTAAATTCCATAAAAAAAATAAAACACACAAAGTATGTTTTTCAACAGAACCAACAGTAGATATAATATCACACAAATTTGAAATCACATCACATTTATTATTTTGAATTATTTCACAACAACAAAAAAATCTGGCAATACAACTGACAAAACGTTTAAAATTCGTATACGTCAAGCACGTGGCATTCTCGACGTCGTTCCACTCCCGAGTCTCGAAACATACTGAAGTATGAAGCGGGTCGCGGCCGACACGCGGTGTGATCTGACAACACTGTTAGTATACTCTAGTGACCCACATTGTTGCTAAGTAAATCCCGATGGAACGGGGCGACAGTATGTGGGTAAAAAGGTTTTTTACCTTAGTATTTAGATATTCGATTTAAAAAAAAAATTATGTAGACTTTCTCTAGGACACCCAAGGAGTCACCCATTTAAATATAATAAGTCATTTCCATAACACCCTGTATACAGAACCTTATGTTAATGCTTACAACAGTCCACATTTAATTTATTCCCACTGGCTGCAATTCTTGCCATTGGTGAGAATGCGCCATAGTTCCATCTGTGACTTTACTATTATATCTTGGGAAGGGTTCTTACGTATTATAAACGACCAGTCAAGTACGTTGTAAACCATGACCAAATATTACCACTAATATTGAGTTAAGAATTACTATTTTTTTCCACAAACAATACATAAATTTAACACCCAACACTGAAAAACAACAAAGAATTTAATTTAACAATAATGATAAATATGACAGTTGTTAATCCGGTAGTGTCGATAAACGTGAAAGCAGGTATGAAAGACGGCCGTTCCAGTAAGGGCTTTATAAAAATTAACAGAAAATGACGAAGATAAATTGTACTAATTTCCAGAGCAGAATCCTCCTTGATTTAAGATCCTTGGAGCAGACCTATTCCTATCTATGGGAGGATTTAGATTTAAAACGTCACCAAATTGCTGATTTGTTAATTAAAAGAAAAACCAAGGACTTAATTTAAGCCACCTTTTAAATTAAAAATTATTATATAAACATTGGAGACCCATTTTCCCTGCTTGTACTTAATAACACCAGATATTACATGATATGTATATTTTTTAGAGCGATAACAAAGCAAAAACCTACATGGGCAGATGTCCAATTTGTCTTCAAAAATGGCTTATCCCAACGGTTCTTCCAGTATCAGGGTAAGTACCGCACTGTTTATACCAGAAAAATTGAAAAGACGGAAATTATGAGAAAATCACCGACTTGAAACAAACATACTATATGGGCCCGGTATTTCTATCTTCTTTGTACACGTCTATCTGTAGAATTCCCATCTCTTTTTATCTTCCGTCTGTTCCTGTTTTCATTCTAACAGGTTTGATATGTCTTGGTTAGGAAAAACAAACAATCGACGAACGTGACGCAAAAGTCTATATTTGTATACAGTTTACGGCAGATTTGACACAATCTTGCCATATCGAGTCGAGAATTATTATTTTTCCCACAAACAATACTTAAATTTAACACACAAACAACAAAGGATTTTATTCAATAACGAGAAATTATGACGGTTCCGGTATTGTCACACGTGAAAGCAGGCATGAAACAAGGCCGTTCCAATAAGGGCTTTATAAAAAGCACGCTCGAAGGCGACGTAATGTCTTCGTCTAATTAACAGAAAACCACAGAGAAAGATTATGCTCTTCGATTATTTTTCTGGAAAGTTATTTAGAACCTACCGAATGTGAATTGTGTATTCTTCAAAGACTACGAACCAAACTCGTATCCTCCTTGATTCAAGATCCTTGGAGAATTAAGGTACTAAACTTGCTTCATATTATTAAATATGAATATTTCAAATAATATAAATTATTTTGATTAAAAAATGCGCGCTATAAACAGACGAGGCTCGCGCGGCAATTCCCCTCCGTATTTTGATACATCCTCGAAAAATAGGACCAGGCAAAACTAACATGCTCCCCGCGGCTCAATTTTTAACTTAAGCGTACATTGCCAATGGAATGCCTTAAAATGTTAACTTTCCTGTAGTATACAGGGTGTTACGGAAATGACGTATTATATTTCAATCGGCAATTCCTGAGATGAAAACAAATTGAAGAAAAATATCCAAAAATGGCGCTTTAATTTAATATGCCCTGTACATGACCTTATGTGAAACCAAAAATGACCATGTGATGCCCCTGTCAGGAAGGTAAACAAAGCAACATATGTCAACAGTGTTGTCATATCTTCAGGGTAAACTCTTTAGAAAGTCAATAACTGTTTGACAGATTGCAAGTTGTTTATTTTTCAGGGTACATTATTATAAACTTTTACGTTCAGTTCAGTTCGCTAGGAAACAATCTCTGATTTATAAACTTGAACTGACTCGAACGAACCGCCGCGGGGTTTATAAATGGTCAGGTATGTTCTCATTTGTTCAATTCGAACGACACCCGTCAGATCTGGACAACTTAAAAGTTTATAAATGCCACTTGCCCTTTAGAAAAAAAAACAATTTTATTTAGCTTTTCGGACTTATTTAACACCAACTTAATTTATAAAAAAACACCAAGTACCTAGGTAACTTGAACAAAAACAAACCGGCACAATAAATTCACATAACACATCTAGGTACCATTCAATCTGAATTAGTATTTTAAAGTGCTACTGTGTAGAGAAAAATACGCCCTTATTGTCTGAGTGGTCTGGGAAATAATGTATTCAACATCTAAAAATTTTTAAAATAAATAACACGTTGGATCTCTCGATCGATATCGGCCTGCTTCTTTAAACAGCCGATTGTGGGCATGGGGTTAATATTTAAAAATACAACGTTGCCACTTTCGATGTTTTATAAGCGACTATCATAAATTGCCGAATTTCCTTCTATAATATTACTTTCTTGTATAATTATAGTTTCGGAAGTGGCAACCGCGCTGGCTCTAGAGAGCGGAGATTTCTCGGAAAGAAAGTTTGACGACTGGACTAGACCATTATTTCAGAGGGTAGTTCCTGTCAATTGTTGACATAATTGTTTCATTTTATCTTTAGTAAAGGGTTAATGGCCCATAGAAATTAGCGTTTTTATTATTTCTATTGCGAAATGATTAAGTGCTCTTGTTCTATGTGTGTTATTGTAAAGTGTAATGATGCGTTAGTGTTGGGGTTTAGTGATAAGCTTATTATGCACTCCCACACTATCATCAGGACACGTGACGAGCATAAAGTTTTTCCCATAGAAAAAAGAACTGAAAGTGTCTGTGCCCTGGATTCCTTAATCGCGTCCTGGATTTACTTTCTAAGTAAGCTAAATATTTATTTTTATAAGAAACTAAAGTTTTACACTTTTAAACAGTTTGGGAACATTGTGCTTGAACATCTGTTGATTAATCAGCTGGGCAATGTAATATATTCATATATGAATGTGCCGAGGAGTCGTGTGTGGGTTTAGGGGTGAATTACCCTACTTTTTAAACGTTCGATTAAAAAAAAAATATGTAGCGCTTCTCGAAGACACCCCAGGAGTCACCCATTTAAATATAATACGTCATTTCCATAACACCCTGTATGCAACGTTATATAATATCTAAAACAGCATTCCTTATTTTTCAGGTACATATTCTGTTTTCGATGCATTCTGAGACACTTGAGCGAAAAACAGAAATGCCCAGTTACGAACTTGCCAGCGAGACCTCTGGATGTCGTTAGACTGTACACAAACGATTGAATTTATGATATTTCTGTATCAAACAGTGACACATATTTCTTTTTAAAAGTTTTGGTTTATTTAATTTATTCTCAATATATATATTTTTATAACTGTTATATTATTGTGAAGATTTTATACAGGAAACAAATTCAGGAAATAAGGACCCCCCCCCCCCCCCCCTCGACATAAGCCGATGCATTTATCACCATTTCTTGCCCACCGCCATAACTCATACCATTAAAATCCACCGGGACTTGTAAAATAAGGTTAAGGAATCACATTAAAAAATACCCGTTTTTACTATATACCTTTATTGTTTATTTCTTTCACAGATATAAAAAAATAATCCATGCAAAAACAAAGAAAAAACACTGACATTTAAAAGTGTTAATTAGGAAAGTGTCTGTTTCCGTCAAATGAATCACCACCCATTTCACCAAATTCGGACGAAGAGCTTGTAACTTTATAAAAACTACTACGGATACGGTCGAAATTTGGTACAATGGACGATTCGTCCGATGGAAACAAGAACCCTGGGTATGTATTATGAAAAAAAGCACAGAAAAAGGAAAATACCTGCAAGTATAGCAATCCTCCTTACGTAAATCCTTAAAGCAAATCCTAGATAGACTAAATTAGGGGGGACACATTCCAATTTTCCGCTAAAATCCTAAATCGAGGACAAATCTCAAAGATATCCTTATAAATCCTGTTATCCTTAAAAAATGCGCGCGCTATCCTTATCCTCTAATTCAGTATCCTGTTAGTATCCTTAAATCCCAGGAATTGTCCTCCAAATTAACCAGATTTCAGACCTGGGATAAAACAGGAATTCATTAATAAGATTTTTGCGATTTAAAGACGGACATGTTTTTTACTAAAAATCAAAATAACTCCTTACTTACACCCTTTGGTTTTTTTGTTATTATAATAAAATTGGATTTTTGGCATTGATCCCGTAAGACCAACTTTCCTTGTAAATTGTTCGATGAGGTTTTATGAGTTTTCATCGAGTTAAGGGTCTAAAGTATACAGGGTGTTTCAAAAAACACTTGTATGGTTTTTTTGTAATTTATCGTTGTTTAAGAGTTTTCAGAAACGTCAATTTTAGTGAAATTTGGATTATGAAAAGAAAATAATATTTTAGCAATAAAAATGTGTGAATACCAAAGTTCGCAAAGACTAACAATTTCATTAAGTTGGCAACTGTCGCATAAACTTATAGACCGCGCCAACTCGATAAAAACTCAACAGACCCGTATGTGAGATATTATTTTAAAAAAATTACTCGCGCGAACAAAGTATTTTTTTTTTATTATATTGTCAATTTTATAAGAGTTACGGACAAAAACGATGTTAACTTTGGTTTTATTTTGTATTTACCCTTTTATCCAGAGCGATCCTTGGATCCTTTTCAATCCTTTTTTAATTCCTATCCGTTAATATCCTTAGGTGAGAACTGTAATTTCGATCCTTAGTCGTTTGATTTAAAGAAAACTCCCAAATATTTAATGAAATGCTCTTTAACGCCAGGAAAAAAATTGTTTTAGACGCTCCATCGTGTTTATTTTAGAAATTGTTAAGAACCCCTTAATTTACGCAAGAATTTACTTAATCCATCATGAAAATACGATCCCTTAGTTCGCCAAACCCGTGTAATATTTCCCCGAATAAGAACGTTGGACAAGATTTACTTTTAAAGAAAAATAAATAGATATCTGTATCTGCAAATATTGCCAATATTCGGTATCGACAAAATTTTGCGACAAATATGGGCATATTTAAATTAACTATTTTATTAATTTGTAAGTGAACTCATCTCTAGCGACTTTGGGAATGACTTCTTTATAGTAATAGTAAATTTTTTCTTCTTTTAAGTAGTTCTTTACTAGTATTGTTTCTCTCATCGTATTTTTATTTATATTGCAAAAAAATAATAATATTGCAGTACTAATTCAAATTTTATTCAAGAACTGAGCAGTAAAACGGGTAATTGCTGGTATTGGGACTCGGTTGGTCGAGGAATTACCGAAATTTGATCGCATCACGTCCATGTCAGTATTCGACTTAAAGATCCTTTACAACGTTGCCACGTTCGACAATTTTTACAATGTCAACGTATATTGAATAGTTACAGATCTTTTAAAACTGTAGCGCCTATATCGGTAGCGGCAAAGAAAATCCGTATCGGCCCATCGCTATCTATTAGGAACTAATCACACATATAACAAGAAACTAATAAGTTTAGACGTAACTGGCCAATAGGAAATTTGTAAAAGTTAACTTTACTAATAATTTCCGTAATAAAGCGTCAAAAACAAGGTTTTTCAAGGCCCAAATAAGGATAATGCAGATAGCATGTTTACTGTAGGTTTAAATTTTAGTCGAATCCAACAAAAGTTACTCCCCTCTCGACCCCCCCCCCCCCCCCCACCCAGCTTGCTGTCCTCCTCAAAATCCTTGATATCCTTAAAACGTCCTGTTTCCAATGCGGTTCCCTCCTAATATAATCCTCTATTTCGATGCGCATCCTACTTCCCTGCCTCCGTTTTTTTATCTTTCGACAGATAATTCCGATATTCCGAGCAAAAGTTCCAGTATTTTCCTTTTTTATCCAACCAATCAACTTATCCAACGTTGTTTTCGTCCAACATTGAAAAATAAAATACAGAATTAGTCACTATACCAAACAAGTTTTACGAAATGTATTTTATTGGATCGGCAGCCTGACCAAATCTCGTAAAAATTTAACATCTATTTTTCTAAGAAAATCACGATTAATTATTTAAAAATAAGGATTTATTCAAATTATTGTTCAACCTCCAAAATTCACCCACAACCTTTTAAAGTTTCGGAAATACCAAGGGAAGGCTATTTATACAGGGTGCTTGTTCAATGGATTCATTAAAACTTGTAAATCCTGATGTGAAATACAAATTTCAGAAATACACTCACGCGCAAAGAAAAAGGTTATTACAAAATTTTGATAAAGTTCTATGATAAAGCACTCTTTTATGTTTAGTTTGATATTAATGATTTTTACTATCAGTTTTAACGAGGATTCTACAAATTTTAAGTACAATTAGGTATTTGACATATTATACAAGGAAAATTGAAATGTTGTTTCTTTACCTAATTTCAGAACACCTGGTGAAGTAATCAAGTAGCATAATTATTTCTAAATACCAGTTTTTCAGTCATCTATTGGAATGCGAATTTTAATGGATAAACAAAAGATTATCAGGACCCAGGAATTATTGTTGTAATAAAGATTTAAGTACAAAAATTCATTAAGGAACAAACTTAACTACCAATTTTTACTAAAATATGCTTATTAAATACGCTATATATTATTTAAAAACAAACATTTTAGCTTAAATATGCCCCAATACTTTGTTTTGCCTCCTCGAGCCATAATTACACGTCAGCACATGTACCTACACGTCGGTTCATACCATCACGGAACCTCCTCCCCGACAAAGAAAATACTGAATTGCATTAGAAATTATGGAAAAATTTTAATTATTGATAACAAAGATAATTTTGCAGTTGTTCAAGGTTTGTTCCAAAAAATAAAACGTAAATAGGACTCTTAACGACTAGTGGAAGCTTGAAATAATTTGCTACTTGATTATTCCACAGGGTGATTTAAATTAGATAAAAAACAACATTTCGATTATCCTTTCTCGAAAAAAATCATTAATATCAGACTAAAAATGAAGTTATTAAGCCTGAAACTCAAAGATCTTACAAACTCCAGATAGAATTGTTTACATTTGAAGTCGACGTAAGGACTGTAAACGTGCACTCCCCACCTTGCTGTTATGCTTGCAGCATAGCCAGATTGTCCTATTTATCGCTAAGGTATCTGCAAAATCTCAATTAAAAATTTGTTAATTTGACAATTACAACTGGTTTAAGGTTAATCCGCAATTGCTTTTAAAATAAATTTATTTCCCAATAATTTTAATATAAATTGTGAATAGGCCTTGAGAGATTTAGAAAAAAAATATTATTATTATACATAAAAGTTTGAAATAAACCGACTGCACTCTGACAACATCAAGTTAAAAGATACTACGCTCGACGGCAAACGATCAAACTTTATCAATGGAAGAAGAATACACTGTTGCTACTCGCTGCTAACCGCTTTTAGGGGAGTGTTTATATACTTGGTTGTTTTTATTTATTTTTTGTGAGTATTGGTGAAAAATCGTCTTTATTATAAACAATGATGGTGCATTCATGTATAGTTTGTAAAAGAGTGGATCATTTAAGCAAAGATTTATCTTTTCTTCGGTAAGTATGGTTATGTTTTAATATGATTGTATTGATATGATTTCTGACTAACCATTGACGTTTAAAAGGTTATGGACCGGTCCGTGGTGCTAGTCCGGGCAAAAAGCAGTCGAGTTGGTTTATTTCTTAATATAAATCTTGCATTTACAAGATGGTTGAGTCTTGTGCGGCCATAAAATACTTCACTAGAAGATGCAATGGTGTTAAATTAAAATTTCACAGGTTAGTAAATATATTTAGAAATTTGATTTTGAATTTGCATCACCCATTCCGTTTCTCCCTCCTTGCTAATTGGCCACACCCAATGCATGTGAGCAGGTAATAAACTAAAGATAGATGACCAGAGTGCAGTTGGATTATTTCACGATTTATTTGATACCTTTAAGTATAATAATATTATTTTAAAGAATCATCCTTTTCACAGTTTATAGTAAAATTATTAGAAATAAACTTAGTTTAAGAGCAATTGCGGATTAACCTTAAACCAGTTGTAATTGTCAAATATACAAATTTTTAATTGGGATTTTGCAAGATGTCTTAGTGAGTGATAAATATGACAATCTGGCTAGAAATATACACTTTTATATCTGGAGAGTATCATCCAGTAATGAATACACCAAAAATATTGATGCTAAGCATAAATAGTTAAATCCATCCTTGGATACACTGTATATAAAAACTGGATCAATATTTCTATCTTTTTTATAAATATCCAATATTCGAAACTACACTTTTTGAATAGAAAATATAGTTAAACATAAAGAATCTCAAAGTAAATTATACGCCCTTGTTGGGCTTTTTGCCCAGACTAGCTCCGCTCCGAAACCATGAAGACCGATCCGTAACCTTTTAAACGTTATTGGATTTAACCTTGTAAGATCTTTGATTTAACCAGACTTCAACATTGTTGCCATTAGGGAGACCAACATGTTTCGTCACTCTTCCACCCATTACTGATTTTCAATAACATTTCAAACAATCACAAACTCACTTTCCAACAGATTTATGAATGGAGTGTTGGCCCTGTGCTGAAACTTAATCAAAATTTTGTAATGACCCTTTTCTTTGCACGCGAGTGTATAATCATATAAAACGATTTGCAATATTCACTGTCTTTTCCATCGCATGTGATTGGCAATGGTGTGCGGTACATATGGTCTGATTTTAGGGCTCTTTAGTCAATTTAAAGAAACTATGTAGTTTCCATGTCGTAGCCATTTCCATAACACCCTGTATATCAAGAATTTTGACATTTATTTCTATATAAATATCACAATTCCGACTGAATGCATATTGCACTAAAATATATTTACATCAAAACATAAATATTTGGTCAAGCTGCTTATCTCCAAAAAAAAAAAAAAATGCCCTATTAATAATTCATTTCTTGTACTTTCTTTTTATATATTGTTTTCGAGTTAATACAAAAATTTACACCAAAAAATTACTCGTTTCAAAGCAATCATTATTGTAAAAATATATCGCTATAAGCCAAATATTTGATAATTATAGTTTGGGAAATTATATTCAGAAAATATTTCAGTCAAGGTACTTTTTACAGCATTTATCCATTACTGGCGAAAAAAATCTTTTCTACGACTATTTATTTAAATGGGTCGTTTTGTCATTTTTGGAAAACAATATTATTCATTATTCACAAAGCGAATGGAAATATTGGAAATTTCCAAAGGGTCTTGGAAATATTGAAAAAATATTAAAAACACGTTTTAAACGATTCAAAACAAAGGTTTATACAGAGGGTTGCGTAATTATAGGCCCGATAATATGCTGCAAAAAAATCAAAAATAAATACAGGAACTTTAAAAATATTTGGAAAAATCTAAAATTTGGCGATTCGGTTTTTAGTTTTTCCTGGCTTCGTTCGAAGAGATGTCCAAGAATAAATTTCACTTTCTCATTGCTACTTTTTATTCTCCGCAAGACGACATCATCAGATCTTTAATATGCCACGTTTCGTCTGTGGGTCACCATCATCAACTTAATATTTGTAAATACCGGCCTGAATTGTTTTGTTATTATTATTATGATTAGTTTGAAATTTAAAAAAACAGTAGTAGTACGTAATAACAATAACAATTAAAGACAGAAATAGCAATAATAATTTTAAATCTTCAGTTTCTCCGAAACAAAAGGAAAACTACAGGAACGTACTAGGGGTATTTTAATGAAGATGGTCAATTCAAGGAACAAAACGTCGGAAAACCAGTATGTGTTATATACGGCTGAACGTAGATTTAGATCCTTTTTCATAATTTAAACAAAAAAAATCCAGGCCTTTATCAAAAAAACTTAAGGATGACAAAAGGACGAAACGCCGCAATAAAGATCCGACGATGCCGTCTTGTGGAGAATAAAAAGCAATAATGAGAAAGTGACATTTATTTTTGGACATCTCTTCGAACAAAGTCGGGAAAGACTAAAAACCGAAACTATTCGATTTTTCCAAATATTTTGTATTTATTTTTGATTTTTTTGCGGCAATTATTCGGCCCATAATTACGCAACTTTTCCCCAATTTAACCGACAATTCTTATAACAATAAAACGTATCTTTTCGATTTGATTATTTCCAATAGTTTTAGTAATTAGGTGAATTCTAAAGAGCCGTAGAAAAATATAAGATACTTCTCGCGGTAATGACTATTACTTACTTCGATGATTTACATCCACAAAAACGATAACTGTCATTACCGCCCGTAGAATAATATACTATTTTTTATTTATGGATAAATGATAAATAGTAACCTCCAGCTATAATAACCTACACTAAACTTGTCTTATTCATCTATTTTTAAAATAAAAAGTGAAAAAAATCAAAGGCAAACTACGTCAAAGTCATACATAATGTTCTTCCTAGAGTCAAAACACCTAGAAAAGAGATATCCGTGATAAAAAAAACTACCTCTATTTTTTTTGTAAATATTAAAAAAAATATTACTGACCTGACCATTTTACGATCTAGATCTGCTCCTAGAGTAGCTCCTTTTAACTGGACTGTACGTGGGCGAGCCCCGCTTACGTGGGGAGAAGGAGCGAGATCTGGAACGACCTCCCGACCTGCGACTGTCGCTACCGCCCCTGTCTTCCTTAACGCGGATATACGCCACTTCTCCCTAAAAAAATATTTTACATACCAAATTCCAAGGATCTTAAATCAAGGAGGATACGGCATTGGATCACAGTCTTGGGAGAATAAACAATTCACATTCTTAGTTGTAAACAGCTTTCCAGAAAAACAATGAGGGAGGATTAGTATAATTGTCTTTACCTCTTTCTGTTGATTAACAAAGACAGTACGTCGCCTTCGAGCGTTCGGAACATACTTTTTGTAAAACCCTTATTGGAACGGCCCTTCATACCTGCTTTCACGTTTGAAACTAGAGGATTGTCTTAATAAAACAATTTGTTGATTTTCAGTGTTTGTGTGTTATGTATATTTCTTAATAATTTTTATAAGAGTAAGAGCAGTTTAGGTAATTGTTTATGGACGATTTCAATTTAATTTATCACTTTATTAATGACACGCACCAAACTGTGATGTAATATTAAATAGGTTCGTTGTGAATAAGCACCAATTTTTTTCAAGAAAAAATGACCAAATCAATACAATACAAAAATTTTCCATTCATTGCAAACTACTTACTTCGTGTGACCTAAATCTTGAATCGTCCAACTTCTTGATAGCATATTTCATGTCCTCATACCTCAAGAATTCCACAACCCCAGAGCCGTCTTTAAATGCATCTGCAAAACATACATCGCCTGCTTCTCTCATATGGTCCTATTCAAAAGAATTATTTTTTACTGTTGAGGAAAACACTTGGTATTTAATTATTTCTATTAATTATTAAATTTTAATGTCAGTATAAATGATTAAGACTAGACAGCATATTATGAATAATTGCATCTGCCAAATTCTATTCGGCTGATAATGTAACAGATAGCAAGAAAATGTTGTGTCCTTTTCAAATTTCTTAACTTACCTTCAAGTCCTGCCAAGACCCACTGGGTGGTAATCCTGTAACCAAAACCCTATATTGGCTCCTTCTGGCAGGGGGCCCCCTGTTGCCCCTTCCGCGACCCCCACCACCCCCTCTGAATCCGCCGCCGCCGCCGCGTCCACTTCCCCCTCCTCCACCGCTTCCGCTGCCACCACCGCCTCCTCCTCCACGTGGGAATTCCACCCGCAGGCGGTAGCCGTCATAGTCATAACCATCTCTAGCGTGGACAGCGTCTTCTGCATCCCTGGAAAATATTTTTTACTATTAAAAATATACTTTTTCTAAATTCTGACATTTATTATATGGGTATATTATAATAAAATGATACCTTCACAAAATATGTATTTTTGTAATCTTATAAAACTGCATTTAACCTAAAAAAAGATAATAAAACTCCTCAGACTTGTTTTGATTTCTTTGAATAAGAAAATTTACAATTAAATAGTTAAACCGGAAACCGAAATGTGGAAAATCAGTAAAACTTTATCAAAAGCTTGCATGAGGAGCCATTTTTGTAAAGCGGATAATGCGATTGTGAATTTCAAGTAAGTTTCTATTTAAGATTGATTTTCTACGTTGAAATTGGTAGCATAGTTATCTCACTTGTGGTTCAATTGTAAAATGAATTACTTACCGTGGGTCTTCAAATTCTACAAAGGCAAACGGAGGCCCGCGTCGGTTTTTCAAGTCGACGAATGTCACCTTTCCAAATTTATAAAACAAATCCTGGATATCTTTTGTACGAATATCTGGAGGTAAATTACCCACGTAGATTCGGCAATCGTTCCTTCCACTGGACATGGCTTCTATTTTTTTGGAAAAGAGCCCTAAAAAACTTACAAAACTTTTACTTATCGAACACTTAACAACTGACAGACCTACAACAAGCGGCTTCTGCGGCTTCCTTGTTACAAAATGGCGGATATTCGGCTTCGAGATTCGAGATTGCGCACGACAGCCTTGACAAAATAACAGTGTTGCCAGATGCTTAAGATGAAATTTCTTCGCGCGCATATACGAGCGAACACAAGATCGTAGACTTATCCGATGTTTCTCTCTCTTTGTCACAATTAATACATTACAAAGAGTTAAGATACGTGCGCTTAGTTAAAAAGATTTGCCTCAATTTCAGAAACAACTAAATGATTTAGCCATTTTCTCTAAACTCACTGAGGCAAAGTAGGTACGATATTGTCGTACTGGCAACATTGACCACACCATTTGTTAGAAATCCTTAAGACGAAAAATCTACATCGGTAACAAATAATGCGAGCCTAATTTCCGCAAATATCTTTTGTCGAATAAATTGTTGTATTAATTATATGCAACTAAAAAAACAAGAAAGTCATTTCTTGTTTCTTTGAGTCTGTGATAATTTTTGAGTGATAATAAATACAATACAAAATGACCGAAGTAGACGTTTTTATCAGTAACTACACTCTTGTGGACCCAGAAATTTATCAACTATGGATAGAGGGGCACACTGGTAAAGTTAAAATTTCTTGTTTTGACTTAATTTTTTTAGGTTGTAGTACCACCCCCCTTCAATCTCACTTTTTTTACAGCCAGCGAAGCTGTCGCTATTCTCGACAAGAAAGGCCTAGGAAAACAAACAGGGGCTCCCTTAGAACTAATTGCCAGTGATGTATTGGACCATTATCGAACCTATTCTTTACTCGAAAAATTACTCAGTAACCCAAACAAACTGCAAGAAAACCTGGCGTTTCAGATAGATCCCCCTACAAGGCTGTTTCTTATTGAAAAATATTACGAATTTGATGATGTTGTTGTAAGGGAGTTGTTGGGCAAAAAGTTGAGTTCAAAAAATAGAAAAGATTTGGATGAAGTTTCTGATAAGACTGGAAAGCCTTTAAAATCGTGTCGGTAGGTAAGAAATGCAAGTATAAATAATGATTTTAAGTGATTCTAGCTTCGAAACGCCATAATAGTGAATGCCTGAAACTCCTGAAAGTAAAAGACGACGCATTTACTGTGTATATGTAAAAGGGGGTCAACTTATGTTTAATCTTTATGTTATAATTTTAGGCGACAGTTTGACAATATTAAAAGAGTGTACAAAATGGTAGAAGAGATACCAGGACCTACATTTGAAAATATAAAAAACTCCTTTTATTTATCAGATGACCTAGCAAAGAAATATGCTTGTATTGTATTTCTGACTTCGATTAGATTCGAAACATCAAAGAAGGTAAATTGTAGTGATGTAATTTTTAGGCTCTCATCCATTAAATCACAGTCTAAACTCTTACTGGGCAGCTTAGATGACATTTTTTTTTGGCCCCACTTGTCGCCTTACTTTTTACAGTCTTTTTATTGTTTGTCCAGAAACTTCAATCCATGACATTCCCCGCTTGGAAGAGATGTTGCGAGGTAATCATGGAACACTGGACCTACAAATTGACAGGTCCAGAGTATTATGACACTGAAATGGATAAGGAATATTTACTGGAATTAAGAGAGTTAAAAGTATTGCTGGATAGGGAAAAGGAACATAAACAGTAAGTACAGATATACAGGGTGTAACAAATTCGTCCATTGGAATTTCGGAAACGATAAGAGTTAAGAAGTTGGTTAAATTGGTGCAAAGTTGCGTAATTATGGGCCCAAAATCACAAATAAATACAAGGGCTTTCAAAATATTTGGAAAATTCTAAAATTTTGCGTTTGAGTTGTATTGTTTTCTGACATTGTTTGAAGAGATGTCCAAAAATAAATATCACTTTCCCATTGCTACTTTTTATTCTCCACAAGATGGCATCATCAGATCTTTAACGCGACGTTTCGTCTTTGGTTCACCATCATCAAATCATTTTTTTTAAATACAAGCCTGGATTTTTTCTTTAAACTTTTAAGATAGATAGATTAAATCTATGTTCAGCAGTTTACAACGATGCTGGTTTTCCGACGTTTTGTTCCTTAAATTGCCCATCTTGTAGCACACTTAGCACTGAAATTCGACCCGCACTTTTCTTCTTTTTTTATGAAATTCTTAATTTTTTTATATGTATTATTACTGTCTTAGGTTGGTCTGTATTACTCTTAAACCGAAACTCCTACAGAAGAGCTACGGCGAATTGGATTCGAATTTTAAAAAATACACAGGCGCCATATTAGCCCTCGCGTCCACCTTGCACCGCTCGAGAGACATGAGGAATCTGTTCCTGGAGTTCTCTCAAATTCTGGATTTGTTCAAAACGGGAAATTGGACGTCGCACGACTTGCAGCAATTTTTCAACGCCTATAACTCCTGTGCTCTGGAATTGGACATCATGAGGTAATTTATTCATTTATGGGACTTGCCCGATCAACAAGCCCGAACGAACTACAGGATGTTATGGAAATGACTTATTATATTTAAATGGGTGACTCCTTGGGTGTCCTAGAGAAAGTCTACATACTTTTTTTTTTAAATCGAATATCTAAATACTAAGGTAAAACCCTTTTTACCCACATACTGTCGCCCCGTTCCATCTGGATTCACTTAGCAACAATGTGGGTCACCAGAGTATACTAACAGTGTTGTCAGATCACACCGCATGTCTCGCCGTAGCTTGAATACCGGCCGCGCCCCGCTTCATACTTCAGTATGTTTGAAGACTCGGGAGTGGAACGACGTTGGTTCCACGACGTCGAGGGTACCACGTGCTTGACGTATACGAATTTTAAACGTTTTGTTAGTATTGCCCGATTTTTTTTTGTTGTGAAATAATTCATAACAATACATGTTGTGAAGTGATTTCAAATTTGTGTGATATTATCTACTCTTTGTGTTTTATTTTTTTATGGAATTTAATTATAAAACGGATTATTTTAAAATAAGATCGAAGGTAAGAGAGTATGTACCTTAAAATTGTAGTTTCTTTTTTCTAAAAAGTATGAAAAAGAAGTGATAGCGCGCGTCAAAGACGTCTTGTTGTCAAAAACTGAACACGTGCGTTTAGAATTATGTGTTGCAATATGACAACATCGCATATAATGCGCTAACTTGTTTTGAACCTGGAGACTGCCTCAATAAAATATTGATTGCGAACGTCCTCAGTAGCGGCCGCGTAAATTTTGAGATTTCACATAAAGTGTATATTTCGCTTAATAATTCAAAGCGCCATTTATGGTTATTTTTCTTCAATTTATTTTCATCTCGGGATTTGCCGGTTTAAATATAATCCGTTTCCATAACACCGTGTATACATACACCCGGAGTGATTACCGACGGACTCACCTTTAAAATGATATGCCGCTTGACCCCTTCCCATTTAAGATTTTAGGGGTAACATCTACTACCCTTCCTGGGGGTTAATCCACCAAGGACTAAAATATTCTGTAAAGGCGTCCCCTTCCCAAGCAATATTGATGGAAGGATTTCAAATTCACACCCTGTATAAGAATACTATGTTAAAAAATGCAAATATTAAAGATGGGAAGTTGTCAAATCGACACACTGCATAAAAATATGATAAAAAAAACATTTTGAAAATACAGAATAATAATTCTTCAATATATTTTTTAATTATAAAAATAAGTCGCGCATCATTGAAATTATTTGTGTTCCCCATTGTTCGATTGAAAATTAATCAAAAAAAGTATTATGACATTTCGTGTACACGGTAATGACTA
This sequence comes from Barypeithes pellucidus, assembly GCA_963991005.1. Taxonomy (NCBI): domain Eukaryota; kingdom Metazoa; phylum Arthropoda; class Insecta; order Coleoptera; family Curculionidae; genus Barypeithes; species Barypeithes pellucidus. The sequence goes on along the minus strand of OZ022563.1, from coordinate 53,019,085 downwards.
TTACTTACTCGAATCATTTAAGACGCACTTTTGTAGCTCTTGTCCCTTCCATGTCATTAGCTAGCATTAATAGTACATTGTGTAACAAGTATTGTATACCTCTACGAGCAACGAATACTTATAACCAGTATACGAGTGAGGAGTTTACAACACTAGCTAGCTACTTATTATTTTTAATAATGACAGTTGTTATTGTTCGCACAAAACTTGAATAAAAATGGAACAAGCATAGCCACCTATTCATTTTAAATACATGGCCTCTTATGGGAGTGGTGAAGTAAATCCCAGAAAGACCACGCACCGGTGTGTACTGTCGTGCACTGTCACTGATAAAATATTTACTTTTTTTTAGAAACGACGCCGGCCTGAAAGGCACTTGGGAAAAATTCATGAAAGTTGTCGGCGTCTGTATGGTCGTCATGTATTCGCTATCATGAAAGAAGAAGTCGCATTTCTTTGAACATTTTTTTGTGCCAAGTGTATGAAAGTGTATAGGAAATGTATTTTATTGTTGTTTGACCCACTCCACCAAAGTTCCTTGCAATGTACAGATTACGACCGTCGAAAAATCATCTGCTAACTCACAATCTAAACAACATTACCCTAAAGAAGTCGCTTATAAGTCGTTAAGACTGTGAATTAGAACGACGATTTTTCAACTCGAATTGACGAATTTACAACATGTACTTAATGTAAATAGACTATTTATTTAGATTAGTAAAGATCGATGATCAAGTTTGTATAAATAACGCATGATTTAAAATAAGAATTAATAAAAAGCGATAAATTAAAACCTAAACAAATGACCTAATTATTTGTCATTTCCATTCCATTACGTTTTCCGTCAAGGTCATATGTGATGGGTGGGCTCAAGAGATGACCAACGCGCACTGACGTCACTACGATGTTGCCAAAGTACACGTTCCTAGAAATAAATTTCAATGATTTTTTTTATCCCTAGCCAAAATTCGATTTACGCGGAAAAAACTTGCAATGTGACTTGCACTCATACACTGTACAGGACTTTTCTTTTGGAATTATGTTTCAATCCATTAAATTTCTAAAATAAAACCCTCGGAATCCCGGATAAACGAAAGATCCCTCGGAGCCTGTGTAAGTTTGACAACGCTGTGCACTTTTCAAAATGGCCGCCTCGTGAATTCCACAGCCTGCTTTTTATTTATTTTTTGCCGAAAATTATCATTCATATTTTAATAATTACATCAAAAAGGATTTTGGTAAGACACTTGAAATTCTAGCTTTAATTTGGCGGATTTTTCGCAAACATTCGCCGCATATAAGTGCGTTTTAACGAATGTTTATTTTTGGATGTGAAGGACGGGGGTTTTTAAATCGGTTAAAATAGTGCTAATTTTTTAAAAAGGGATTGCCGAATTATTATAATTGTGTCGGACAAAACAAAAGAGCTTAAAAAACAATCAAATTTGAATATTTTGTTGGCGTGCTGCGATGCCGGCGCTCTATTTTTAGCACATTGCTTTTATTTCGTATTAAATGTGACATATTTTAGAAAAAGCCAGAAAGCGGCTATTTTTACCACAGTGAGAGCGTTTTTTCACCTTTCTTTCGGTTTTCAGCGCCGCAATAACGACATGGTTTACGAAAAACACATCTAAATAAGGCTAAATTAACGTTTTTTTCATCTCGACTTACATATACTCGAATAAACAATGCCAGTATTGAGCCCTCATCGAAGTTCCTCGTCGGGGCTTACAGGCTCTTACAGATCACTTTACAATTCTGCTTTGGACCGACCTTGTTATGGAACTTCCAGTTATATGCCCCGAGTTTCCACATACTCGGAAAGGTTCACAAGTAGAAGTTATACGGATCCAGATGGAAGACGAATATATTCCAGGTAAATGTTAATGTTTTTTCTTGTGTGTTTAAAAAGCGTGCCGTTTTTTTAGCTGAAGTTTCATTTAATTTTTGATAAAAGATTGTAATCAGCTGTTGTACAAGAACCATTAAGCATTGAGGTCTTATTATTTGCTTTGTTTCAGACTCATTTGTTTTTTAGGTCATGCGTTACTAATTTTGAGTTGGCCGTGATTTGCACGTGTTTTTCTGGGCATAGAACTCTTGATTTATTAGTACATATAGGTTTTACTAATATTACAATTTTATAAATTTAAAATATGAACTCTTCCACACACTTTTGGTAATATAGAGGATCTGCTTCAACTTAATATTATTATTATTATTAAATATAGGTACTGAAAGTTTTTTTAGGGATAAGTTGTTATTGTTATTTGTTTGTATGCTTTGTTAGGAATGTGGGTAGGCATATCTAAAGCTATTAAACTTTGATTTGGAAATTATTTTGGGAAAATGTATCTTTTTATTTTAAAGTTGGCCCAGGACAGACTGCAAATTTGAGTAGGTGTTGCAACGTTTGCTGATTTTATTTGAGAAATAATAACATAAATTATTTATAGAGTGATTTGAAATCTGTTTAATGAAAACACGAGGATAAGAAGGTAGTCCGAATATAAGTTAACATGCTACAACTGTAAAGGCTTCAGCAAATAGAATATATATGTATCTTTAAAGAACCTGGAAATCATTTTTTAAAGTAAAAAAAGCACCTTTTTTGACTTCATTAAATCTTTTATATAAATGAAATGTTCAAATTTGAAGAAACCCTGGCACCCAGAAGTTTCAACCCTATATAACTATAAACCAAGTAAATAGACGATTCTATTTGTTTATAGTTTAAACCAAATGACTTCTTATTGAACAATACAAAGATTTGTATTTTTGTTGTAGAAGTGGATCGATAACGGAGGACGGTGTAACCACAAGATTCAGAGAAGAATCTAGAGATGGGTCCTTGTCTAGAGATAGCTCTGTTAGAGATGGTAGTGTGTCGGATTACCCACGGAGGTGAGTAAACAAATTGTTAGGTCCTATTTAAGAACTAAAATAGATTCATGTCCTATCAAATTATTGTAAATGTTTTCATTTTTAGGGACAGTTCTTTAAACAGATCGGAGAGACTTTCAACGTCTGGTGTGATCGAGTCCGTCGCTGAACTCAGAAACAAATACTCGCCTGCCAATTATGTACCCGCCATTTATAGAAATAAATACGAGAATATTTCTAGATCTAAGTCTATTAATGATATAGGTAAGTAAGAGTTGTTTTTAAATAATTTTTTTCAGCGGAAAATGTGGCCCTTTTATTCGAAGTGTGGCAATGTTAACATTTCCTTTGTGAATCATTTTACCAATAAAACATTATTATTATTGTTATTATATACCAAACACAGATATGTCACCGATTTTTTGTCCTCAAAAATGAGGAAAAATAAAAAAATTTACTTACTTGAAGTAATTCATAAATATTTTTTTTTTACTTAAAACCTGAGGTAATTGGATTCCAAAAGCCCCTAAATAGCCATGCCAATTTCCCGTTTCTGCACATTTTTGCACTACAACCAGGACTGAACAGGGATCTATTTTTCAGTTTACCTGCATTTTTATTGGAAACCAATATAGCCATTTTGTTTATGCTTTCCCCTAGAATCTAATATTGCAATGAGGCGGCTTAGCTTAAAACAAAGGAACTGTGACGTAAAGTTGTTGGTTTTTCAATGGAACGCCCTGTATACAGGGTGTTATGGAAATGACGTATTATATTTAAACCGGCAAATCCTGAGATGAAAATAAATTGAAGAAAAATAACCTTAAATGGCGCTTTGAATTATTAAGCGAAATTATACACTTTATATGAAATCTGAAAATTTACATTTCCGCTACTGTCGCAATGAATAAAATAAAAGTTCTGCAGTGTAAAACACGTCAGCGTATTTCGGCCGGTGTTGTCGTATCTACACGGCAAACTCTTTAAAAAGAAATTATAATTTTAAAAATTTTTCATTCTATCGTTTATGAACAAATATGATTCCAGAAAACCCATAAATTTCAAATTCGTCACAAGCACAGGAAAGTAAAAGATCAAACGTCATTGAATTTTTGAATGTTTATCTTTCAAACTCTTTAAAAGAAATTGCATATAAATTATAAAAATTAATTACATCCGGGGGACATCCGGGCATGTAGTTGTTTATTCTTTTTAATAAGAACACTTCATGCATGCGACACATATTTTCACGGCAACACTGAACAACACATAGTGGAAGAGGACTAATAAGTTTTTTGTAAAGACACACACACACACATCAGATTATTAGATTTTATTACACGCGACGCGACGAAATTTGACTTGTTGACATTGTGAACGGCAGCTGTTGCGTCCAGAAGAAATTACCTGTCTTAAAATTAGCAATTTAGTTTTGTCAATAAAAAGAATATTCATAGTTTATTTATGGAGTGACAAGATAGACGCATAAACCGAAAAATACGACACAACGACCCGAACAAACAGCTGCAAGACCGACCCGGTTGCTTGGGTATTGGTTATTCGACAAAAACCTCTATATCCCGCCGGTGTCTGTTTTATACTGACAGCCCGCAGTCGCTAGCAGGTACTCATACAAGCTACATCTGCTCAGTCGAGCCGAGTGTGTGACAAAATGAGAAGATGGCAGTGTAGCATTTCTCACTTCGTAATTTGAACGCAGGGTTGTTCTAGGGCGTACTTTTGTACCGAATTCGGTACACTTTACGAAGTATTGGAAGTAACTACTTTTTTTTAAAAGTTCATTTTCTTGGTGAAGGTAACGACCATTTTTTTTTCTTAGAACTCGTTAAGGTTGTTTGAAGTTGGTGTCCAGTAAAGTAGCGTCTTTTTTTTTAGGCGCAGTGATGGTACATTTCTATAAAATTTGGTACCATTTTATAGAACTGTACAATTTTCTTACTACTTCACTGGACAAAAACTTTGGATGGACAGTGTACCAAAAACTGGAAAGATGTACCAACGTGCCAATACTTTGTAAAGTGTACCGAATTCGGTACAAAAGTACGCCCTAGAACAACCCTGGGTTCAAATTTAAAAATTACGAAGTGACAAAGGCTACACTGTCATCTCCCCATCTTTGTCACACACTCGGCTCGACTGAGCAGACGTAGTTTATATATGAGTACCTGCTAGCGACTGCGGGCTGTCAGTATAAAACAGACACCCAAGCAACCGGGTCGGTCTTGCAGCTGTTTGTTCGGGTCATTGTGTTGTGTGTAATATTTCTCGGTTTACGCGTGTATCTTGTCACTCCATAAATAAACTATGAATATTGTTTCTATTGACGAAACTAAATTGCTAATTTTAAGACAGGTAATTTCTTCTGGACGCAGCAGCTGCCGTTCACAACGTCATCAAGTCGAATTTCGTCGCGTCGCGTGTAATAAAATCTAATAATCTGATGTGTGTGTGTGTCTTTACAAAAAACTTATTAGTTCTCTTCCACTATGTGTTGTTCAGTGTTGCCGTGAAAATCTGTGTCCCGTGCATAAAATGTTCTTATTAAAAAGAATAAACAACTGATTATGTATGTGTTTGGGTGTCTCGCTCTTTAGTTATAAGATAAATACAAGGATGCAATTAATTTTTATAATTTATATGCAATTCCAGTTTTACATTAAGTTTGGCAACATCGCCATTGGGTCTGGGTGAAATGTTGTACAGTAGCGCGGACTGACCTGTGAGTAGAGTGTTTGTTACCCCACTTTTGGTCGATTTAAAAGAAAAAAATATGTACCGCTTCTCTAGGACACCCCAGCAGTCACCCATTTAAATATAATACGTCATTTCCATAACACCCTGCATATACACAGGGTGTTCTATCGAAAAGGCAACACGTTTACGTCACACTTCCTTTGTTTTAAGCTAAGCCCCCTTTAAATATCAATTTCAGACTCTATGAGAAAACATAAGCAAGATGGCCATGGATTTTAATAAAAGTACAGGGAAACTCAAAAATAGCCCCTAGTTCAGTCCTGGTTTTATTACCAGTATTATTTTAACTTCTCCCTTTTCAGGTCTGCCGCCGATCGAAACAAAATCAGGCAGCCCCTCGTCGTCGCACTCCCGCAAAAAACAGGTAACGCCAGACAACGTTGGCAACAGCGCCACCGCCTCGGCTAACAGCAATAACGCTAATTGCGGCAACAGCGCCAATAACAGCAAGGCAACCGGCAACAACGCTAATAGTACCGACGTCAACGTAAATAACGCCACATTTGGCAACGCTGGCCGGAATACGACGGACTTGCCCGATTCCGACACGAACGGGAATCGGAGGGCCAGTGTTGCCGATTTGTGCAAGAAATTCGGCGAAAAGCAGTGCAAGGTCGGCGAGAGGCCTCCCCGGACCGCGCCCGGTAGGGTCGCGGGGGGGAGGCAGATTAAGCGGGGGGTGGACGACAGTATTGGTGGGCGAAAAGAGGTGATTATTGGCATTTTTAAATTTCTTACTTGCACTTTTGGTGTAACGCTTATGCCCAACGGTTTTACCGGTAGAAGATATTAGGTTTTTCAACATAACCTCATTTAACGTCAACGCAACGCACTGGCGCCATCTGTGATTATATTGAAACTGGTTTTCCATTTAGAGAGATGAAATTTCTGGTGTCAATCGTGGGCATAGGCATTAATGATCAATATAAAAATTCAAGGCACTCTAAATTTGATTTTTTTAATGCACTAATCTACGTATTAGCTTGCAAATACAGTTTAGAGCAACAGCACTCAGATTACCCCCGAAACATCAATAACATTCGCCGAGAGTGAAAATAAAACTCAATTTATTACGCAAAAATAGTCTTGAAAGTGTAGAATTACATTCTTTTATGTAATTACCCAGCACATACATACATGTTTCTATCTTAACTAGTTTTTAAATTACAGCGTTGACTTATGAGTATTTATTATATTATACCATAAAGGTATAATTTATAAAATACCCTGTATAGAAAATGCCTATCATTTTTATGAAAGAAGAAGACCCATACCTTTTCTAAATTCCCTCAAATTTTTAAATCTTTAAGAGTGTTGTAGTATAGTCTACATCATCTTAGTTTTTAAAGTTGACAATTCACATAATGTCAAATATGTCGCCAACACCTAATTGAAAAGTAACTAAACGCTTGAACCCAGTTAATCACTGAATTGGTAAGGGATAGATAGATACAATGAATACTTATAAACAGGGAGAAGACAAACAGCCGTGTTAACAAATCGAAGCAAGTATGAACAATCAAACAAACCCGGCATCCATTACGTCTGGCATCAGCTGACAAACACACGTGCTTTTCAAATGTCACTTTTGTCCAAATTTTTATTACTTATACAGGGTGTTATGGAAATGACGTATTATATTTAAACCGGCAAATCCCGAGATGAAAATAAATTGAAGAAAAATAACCATAAATGGCACTTTGAATTATTAAGCGAAATATACACTTTATATGAAATCTCAAAATTTACGTGGCCGCTCCTGAGGCCCTTCGCAATCAACATTTTATTGAGGCAGTCTCCAGGTTCAAAAGAGGTTAACGCATTAAATGCGATGTTGTCATATTGCAACACATTGCACGTGTTCAGTTTTTGACAACAAGACGTCTTTGATGCGCGCTATCACTTCTTTTTCAAACTTTTTAGACAAAGAAAACTACAATTTTAAGGGACATGCTCTCTTACCTTCGATCTTATTTTAAAATAATCCGTTTTATAATTAAATTCCATAAAAAAATAAAACACAAAAAGTCTGCATTTCACGAGAACCAACAGTAGATAATATCACACGAATTTGAAATCACATCACAACATTTATTATTATGAATTATTTCACAACAACAAAAAAATCGGGCAATACAACTAACCAAACGTTTAAAATTCGTATACGTCAAGCACGTGGCACCCTCGACGTCGTGGAACCAACGTCCTTTCACTTCCGAATCGCGAAGCCTACTGTATGAAGGGCGCGCCGCCAGTATTCAAGTAAGGGCGAGACACGCGGTGTGATCTGACAACACTGTTAGTATACTCTAGTGACCCACATTGTTGCTAAGTGAATCCAGATGGAACGGCGCGACAGTATGTGGGTAAAAAGGGTTTTACCTTAGTATTTAGATATTCGATTTAAAAAAAAAAAAAGTATGTAGATTTTCTCTAGGACTCCCTAGGAGTCACCCATTTAAATATAATACGTCATTTCCATAACACCCTGTATACTTGCTTCGATTTGGTAACACGGCTGTTTGCCTTCTTCCTGTTTATAAGTATTCGTTGTTCAATATTTTCAAGTGACATTTAACCAACAAAAAACATTCAAAACCCTTTTATTTGATTTGCTAAGGGTGAAAATCAATATTAGGATTCTGACATGTTTTAAGCTGTAAATATCACTTTAAAATAATCCTTACACACTCTTATATCATTTTTTGAACTAGTAACGTAACTACAAATGAAAAATTAAACTTCAGAAATAAGCTTGTAAGTAGTTTTATTAAAAAATTGGAAGTAAATCATAATTTACATATAATATTTGACCATCTTCAACTGGGCTCTAGGTCCTAGCAAATATTTCAAGCTTCAAGTCCGAGCATATTTTTGGGCCCCATATGATTTAAGAAAAGAAATTATTATTGATGCTTACTCTCAGTAAAGATGACTAAATGAATATTTCAATTACAAATTACTCACTTGCACCAAAAAGGAAACGACGTTTTTCGTGAAAAGATTAGAAAATTAAAAATTATTTTAAAATTTAAAGATGCTGCGTCTTCTCCACCATTTTAAATCACATCAGATGTTGCTTGATTTTCATTCCCGCCAGACGAAGGAAGTTAGCTTGTTTAACAATTCGTGCTGTTCGCATTCTATGCCTGTCCCTGTCTGCAGCAACGTTCCCTAATTCAGTAAAGTGAGACAAATATGACCAGGATCAAGTCGCCTGCATAAACAATCACTTTTTGGCATTTCATATTAACTGCTGATATTGACGCTTAAATGATAGAGTGAAACAGATAGATAAAAGTAGGTTACTTGTGAGCGTATGGAGCAGAGTAGGCTTAGCATCACTTCCAAGGCCTTCTTACGTGTTTCGATCTCCCCCATAAGCAGTCTCATCGGGCTGGATAGATATATTAATGGCTATATATTTACATGCACGCGCGAAGATGCATATTATGCATCGTCTTAACCGAAAAAGCGTCAAAACGTGGATAGGTGCAGCCCATCACCGAAAGACGTGTGGATTACATCCTTGCCTTACTCGTTTGCCTAGCATCTCTTCCTACGTTTGGATTTCATTTATTGGATCACAGTAATTACAACTGATTTGTAATACCTGGGTCCAGTGGTGCGCAAACTATTTTCATTTGCGACCCCTTATTTTGTGTAAAATTTTGTCGCGACCCCTGGATAGACAGTAGGCGTGAATTTCTTTGAATTTGGCGACCCTCAAAATTTTCTCGCGACCCCTCCGGGGGTCGCGACCCACGATTTGCGCTTCGCTACCTGGGTCCAAGGCAATTTAGTGTTTTCAGGAAGGATTTTCTGTTTATTAGACATTTGGTAGTACAGTGAAACCTCTCATAACGGACACCTCTATTAAGCGGACATTTTTTCATAGTCCGGAACTAGGTATATGAAATTCCATGAAAATCAAAATCTCTTGGGCGGACGCGGACAGGCTGTTTTCATACAAAGGGTGCGAAAACCCTCCTTTAAACGGACAAAAAATTTTTTAAGTAGTATAAGGGAGTATAAGTACGGTGCAAAAACGCTCTGAAGACAGACCGGCAACCAATCGCGTATGCGTGGCAGAGCGAAAGGACTTCGCCGAATGTGTGATTCCCCGGCAGCAGTCCGCCGTTTATTTGTGAGTTTTAAGGTTAAAAAAACGTAAACAATGGCACAAAAATGTCGCGTTTTGAGTCTGAAAGAGAATATTGATGTTGTGGAAGTTTGTAACTTAGAAGATGATAGTGACCTATCGTATCGATTATCTAGTCCAAACTGAAATCACATCACTATCTGACGACTCTGATGAAGAAGTTGAATGCAGTAATCAAGCAAATGACACCAATTATCAACAAGCCATTAGTATGGTAGAGGAATTATAAGAGAATGCAAAGAATAGAGGTGACTCTACAGCAATGGAATTGCTATCAGACTTTTAATTACATTTTCTAGATTGCAAGTATAAAACGCAACCACGTCAAACTACGTTAATAGATTTTTTTAGTACTACATCCTAACTAAAACTAGTGTATTTTTGATATGTTTATTTGTACATACATTTACATATTACCTAATAACAAAATTCCCATGGGCGGACACATTTAGACGGTCCCGTAGGTGTCCGCCTAAGGGTGGTGTCACTGTATATTATTGGACTTTGTGTACCTGTAAAGTGTAAAAAGTAAGTAAACATTTTATTTGCTGAAATGAGTCAATTACACAAACATGTAACCGCAAAAATTATATATGTTTTGCGTTGTATAAGGTTATGTACACAGAATATTAATATAGATGACATATGTCAAGGGCTGCCATTAAAAATGAAGGTGATATAGACTATAATACGTAGTGCAGTTACAAAGTTGGGTCAAATTACCTTTAATGCATTTTATCTCGGAAACTGAAGGAGATGGGCATAGGCGATAATATTGTTAACAAAGTATAAAAACCTAATTTAAAAAATGGTACTCTATCATTGGTAGCTTGACACGTCGCTTTTAGTAGATATAGTTACTATTTAATAATATTTTTTAGCTAAATTGCGCACAGCAGCTTTTCCGTTTGTTTTTTCATGGTACTTATTTATTTTTTTATATTTTATAATGGATTATTTTCAATGTTTTATTACACTAACTCAAGAAATAATATAAATTTGATAATAATTATTTTCTCCCCTAAATAATTTATGTTATTTGTAGTTTATCCCCTATTTAACTTTTTAATACACCACACCTATAGTATTTTTGAACCTAACCTCACCATCTTATTCGCTTTTGCAAGGCTTCGCCAGCCCCGCCCTCGGCAAGCAAATCACCATCATCGGTCACGCCCACCAAATCATCCCTTAGCAACGGCTACATCTCCAGCGCTTCGCTTAGCAACGGCCGCGCTAGCCCCGCCCCCGACGTCGTGTCACTTAGCAACGGCGCGGACAAGTCCTCCGATGAGGACGGTCCCGCCTCTAAGGACGATAGCCACGCCCTCATTGGCGGGGACTTACAGGAAAACGGTGTGTTACAGGCGGGAGGCGCATTGAATGGAGATGTGGAAATAGAGGATAAGTTATCGAACGGGGAGGATAGGAAGAGGAGTTCGAGGGTAAATCAGTGCGCCAGTTTTATCCCGAACGAATCGACAAACGATGAGTTGGAGAGTGAAAGTGAGAAGATCGGGAGGAAATACAGTTATGTAAGTAGACAATTTTGCAGAGGATTTTAGGTTGAAGGTCGCTATTTAATTTTTCTAGTGTTTGACGTAGATACTTGAAATTTGGCTTATAGTGCAGGTGTCCCATTTTCGACACTTTCTGGGTTTGTTTCGTTTTTGAGATATTAACAAAATTTTAAATGGGACACCCTATATAATATTTTTTTAATTAATTACGCATATTTTGGGCTTTGCAAAAATGTATAGTATATATTCAAAAATAACCTAAGAATGCAATATTTTTAATAATTTTGAATTTGTTTCTAATAAATTGACCATGGCCTACTGATATAAGTAACGTAAATTATTAAAAATATCGGGTTTTTGAATATGAATATAAACAACTATATATTTTTGTATAGTATGCTGTAATTGAAAAAATAATATACATCGTGTCCAAGATAAGGAGGATACAGGGATCTCGTAAACCGTAAGAGATACGAAGTCGGTTAAATGGAGGTAAAGTTGTGTATTTACGTGCCTAATAATATGCCGTTTAGAAAGTTTTAAAATTCCGAGTAATTCCGGAGATATCCGCAAAAATCCGAAATTCTAAAAACCCGTTTTATATTTTCATGGGTTTTTTTTAGATTGAATTCTAAAGTAAATTGCACTTTTACATTGCCACTTTTTCCGCCTCTATCTAACAGCGTTAATTGTTTTGTAGTCCAACTAGCCGTCTTCGAACTTTCAACCTTCAACTTTCTTTTTTTCAATACGGTCCTGGTTTCCTGATATTGGAATTTGAGAGCTTTTTTCTTCCGAATGCAACGATGTATGACACATTGTGGTTTAATGACGTTTCGAGGGTTTTTTTGAACAACATCATGAAATTTTGGGATACGGTTCTGTATTTTTCCTAATTTTATAAATAATATCTCATAAGTAACCTCTAAATTTTTACTTATGTTGGACTAGTTCAATAAATAACAAATAATTTAATAATAAACCACAAATAAGTGAACAAAAAAACATACCAAAACGCTGAAACACCATGGCCAGCACGTTCGCCTGATATGACACCGTTAGATTTTTTCCTCTGGGGGTATGTCAAAAATTATATTTATAAACACAACTTCGAAACAGAAGGCGAACTTAGGAGGTTGGTGCTTGAAGCCTTTCAAAGTATTACGCCAGAAATGTTGTCAAATGTTTTAGAATCGAGAGTTAGAAGGTGGTATTTGTGCTTAGAAAATAACGGAAATCATCTTGAACTCCTGATTATGTAGTTCCTTACTTTTTTCGTTGTTCATTTTATTACTGTTTGGGTAGGTTTTTGTTCACTTATTTGTGGTTTATTATTAAATTATTTATTATTTATTGAACTAGTCCAACATAAGTAAAACTTTAGAACTTACTTATGAGATATTATTTATAAAATTAGGAAAAACACAGAACCGTATCCCTAAATTTCCTGATGTTGTTCAAAAACCCTCGAAACGTCATTAAACCACAATGTGTCATACGTCGTTGCATTTGGAAGAAAAAAGCTCTCAAATTCCAATATCAGGAAAACGAGACCGTATTTAAAAAAATTAAGCTGATAATGGCCCTTCGAAGCCGACTCGTCGGATTACAAAACATTTAACGCTGTTAGATAGAGCGGAAAAAGTGGCAATGCAAAACTGCAATTTATTTTAGAATTCGATCTCAAAAAAACCCAGAAAAAAATAAAACGATTTTTCAGAATTTCGGTTTTTTCCGGATATCTCCGGAACTACTCGCAATTTTAAAACTTTCTAAACGGCATATTATTAGGCACGTAAATGCGCAACTTTACCTTCATTTAACCGACTTTGTATCTCTTACGGTTCCCGAGGTCCCTGTACTGGCCCTCATTATCTCGGACACGGTGTATAGTTTTGTTGGTATCTCAAAAACGAAACTTTTTAGAGAAAACTGGCTACCACACTGAACTCTACGAGGGGTGTCTAAAAAGAGAAGATTTTCAAAATCACCCTGTAGCTTAGAAGCTACGAGAGTCATAACAAGAAATATTTTGTTTAATTGTAAAATTCGTTTTTTATGGATTTTTTTGTGTGTCAGAAACCTGCAAACGTAAAATAAAACCGCCACTGGTGTCAACTGTAACTGTATCAAACACTATTTCTAAAACCTGCAGCTGACGTTTCAATTTTTGACGTTTTTCGCACACCTGAAGAAAAATCAATGTCAAACGGCGCCATAATTTCGCAAAAATGAATTTGAGAACCAAAGTGCCCTTATTGACTGTTTGGCAACGACAAATTTAAAATTATGCTGAAAAAAAGGCCCGCCCAATTATTACAGAGCAGGAAACACATTCTGGTAAAATTATAAACTTACCGTAAAAAAACACGAACACAAAAGAAATCGTAATACGCTTAGTTTAAAAAGGATCGTGTCGCTGAACGCATGTTGTGTATCTGGTGAAGTTTTTCGGGGATTTACCGAAATTTAATAATACTTACAAACGAAGTCTAGCAAATTTAAACACATTTTTTCTAATTTATACGAAATTTTTTCACAAATTTGTCCGGAAATTTTAAATCTTTACTAGGAATCCACCAAATATCCTTCCTGTGTAAATATCCACAAAATACATACATAGGTCTATTTAAAGAAATATTTTATTTGTATTTATTTAAAATAAGTTTGTCGATGAAATTTTTTGACGATCGTAGAAAAAAAACGTTTAAAACGTTTTCAAAACTGATAATTCATGCAAAATCAGATAAATAAATGTTTAACAGAAATGTTCAATTCTCCTATCCTTGATAACTTTTAACAAAACCCACGTTTTTTTGTTAAATTTGCATCTGTTTAGAGAAGTTTAGCAAACAGTGGACGCGTGATGTTTGAAATTAGGTGTAATAACCACATATTATTATAAGGTACAGATATTAATAATATACGTTTTTCTTCGATAGAGTAAATTTCTATATTCGTTTTAACCACAGAATAGCTTGTATTCATACCTTTCTGAAATCCTGTCGATACAAAAAATAATGCAAGAATATTTTCAACAATATTTTAGAAATCCTTGAAGTCTGGCATCGCTGCAAGAAAGTATCGCTATGGCGTGACTTTTTAAGCTAAGGAAGCGCCCCTTCCTTAGTTCTGCACCCTTGCACACATACTAGATTTTTTAAAATTTAATTATTATTAGAATACTCGTATACAGGGTGTTATTTTAATGGATAATTCCTAGATTAATTTTAACTCTAAAAGTTCGTATCTTCTAAATGCTTTGTTTTCGAAATACAGGGTATCCATTTTCTACCCTTTCTGGGGTATTAGAGTTATTATTAGACATCGGATTATATGCACTATCAAAATGCCAAAATATGCATGCAAATATGCACTAAAAAAGGGCGAAATATGCACAAAATATGCACAATCAAAAAACTATTTATTATTACAATTTACGTTTATTTTAACATTATATTTATATGTCATACATATATTCATATTAGTTATTGTTATAATTCTTGTGACAATAAACAATAACATATTTTTCCAGGTTTTCTACAGAAAACTTGTGACGTTTGTCACTTAATATTAATTTATAGGCTGAAAATGACCTTTCGACGTCAACTGACGTTACCGGACAGAACTTGAGATTTGGCGACATTTCTGCAGAGACCTCTTCAGGCAGAGTTTGTCCGGTGCCGTTGATAAATGCGTCAATTCTTTATTCCGTCAAGACCGGGGTTTTTATACAAAACTGCATTTAATTTGCCACGAACCTTTTGCGATAGTGAACTCGGAAGGGCGTTACTCTGTTCAATCATTTTTTCTAATATTTCCAAGGACTTGCACAGAGGAAGGTTTTTAGTTTCTAGTTTCTCAATTGCATCGGGCAATTTGCTGAAATGTGTTTTTTTTTATTGCGACGAAGACGTGTCGACAGCATTACAACCCGCCTAACACGTATAACTGCAATATGCACTATCAATGAAAAAGTACCAAAATATGCAATAACGCTATAAAAATGGAATTATATGCATTTGCATATGCAAACATGCAAATGCATATAATCCGATGTCTAGTTATTATCAAAGGTAGAATGTTGCGGTTTACTCTAGTTGTCTGTTTTTTAATGAAACGAAAAATTCCGGTGTCAAATTTGTCGTGGCGCTCTTAGTTTTTAATATACAGGGTGTTCCTTAATGACGTGCTAATATTTCAGGGTGTGATTCCTTAGGTCATTTTAAAAAGAAAATTTCATATGCAACGGCTTAAATTTTTTGCTACATGTTGTATTTTTTAAATGGTTATTTTTTAATATCTCCGAAAGTACTTTAGATATTAGGTTCAATTTTGGTATGTGTTAATAGGATGTCGAACCACAAATTTTAGTTAGAAAAGTTATTCAATTGTTCCACCAGTGGAGTCCCTGCAAGCATGGCCGCTGATATTTTTTACCAAAAAGATGGTACGCCACTGACATTTTTCCATGTGGATATTTTTTCTGATTAGCCTAGTCAATTCTAGATGAAAACGGTGTTTGAGTTTTTCTCGTCAGACGCACCGTTCTTGATTCAAACCACTAAATTCACATTGAATCTCATTATTATTAACATTGATAAAATAATTAATGACAAATATTGTTTTATAAAAATTGTTGGAAATGGCCACCTTCACTTAAAAGGCATGCTTCCGCCCATCTTCGCGTCGAATTGCCCATTCCAACAATTTTTATAAAACAATATTTGTCATTAATTATTTTATCAATGTTAATAATAATGAGTTTCAATGTGAATTTAGTGGTTTGATTCAAGAACGGTGCGCCTGACGAGAAAAACTCAAGACACCGTTTTCATGTAGAATTGGCTAGCCTAATCAGAAAAAATATCCACATGGAAAAATGTCAGTGGCGTATCACCTTTTTTGTAAAAAATATCATCGGACATGTTTGCAGGGATGCCACTGGTGGAACAATTGAATAAGTTTTCTAACTAAAATATGTGGTTCTATATCCTATTAACACATACCAAAATTGAAAATAATATCTAAAGTACTCGGAATTAATAAAAAATAACCATTTAAAAAATAAAAAGTCGAGACTCTGTAGCAAAAAATTTCTTTATAAAATGACCTAAGGCAGGAGTCGGCAACCTTTTAAGACGGAAGAGCCAAAAGTTATAATTTTCACAATTTCTCAGTTTTTAAAGAACCACTAAAGGCCGCAATTTGATATCGAAAGAGACACAACTGGACATCGAAAGAGCCGCATGCCGCTCGCGAGCTGTAGGTTGCCGACCCCTGCTCACAGCCAAAGCACTGGTGAAGACTCCAAATTGTCTTGCGTCGAAAACGAATTAAAACCTACATAGAAACATCCAACGACGCCGTCATTCGAGAGCTTTCGACGGTCTGATGACAGTAACGACGCGTGTCACGGGGGAGGGGTGCGGTGAAAAGCGAGTACAAGTGGCTGAGAGATAGAATCGGTGCCTAATCCTCGTTAATCGATTCAGAACGAATTTTTAATGTTTTTTTCGATAAAATAAATAATATTTGCGTATGGAACTAAAGAGCCGCAGCTTCCCATCCAAAGAGCCGCATGTGGCTTGCGAGCCGCAGGTTGCCGACCCCTGACCTAAGGAATCACACCCTGAAATATTAGCACGTCATTAAGGAGCACCCTGTATAGGGCGATTTTGAACACAACGAACAAATCCCTCGTATTTCGGTTACGCGTTAACTTATCAAAAAGGTTAAATCTGATCTTGAAATTTGAGAGCTATTCTAAATATAAAATATGTCAACATTATCAAACTTTCCATAATTATTATCACAAACGCAATAATTGAATAAAAATCATATTATAAAAACTTTTACCCAATATGTATCTCATAGATAATAAAAATATGAGAGATCTGTCAAGTTTTGACCATTTCACACAATTTTGTTACGGAACGCTAAACATTTAGCACCAAAAAAATAACGTTATAGTTACCGGTTGTTAATGCTAAACCTCTTCAATTTTCATTTTGAACAGATAGATATATTTTTAAGTCCCGTAACATCTAAACGAATGTATTTTTAGTGTTCTAACGTTCGTTTTTTTTCTACGGACAGCCGGTCATGTATAATTTCTAATTTTATAACGATAGTAGCGTTAAAAACAAACATTTTGTAACGATAATTCCCCTGAAAACAAACGATTTCGGTGGTTAGTTTTTTGCGAGTGCCCTCGTAACGGTTTTTATTGGTGAAATGACGGGATCTGTGCGGGAATTCGGACTCATTTAGGCAATAAACTGAAAAGAGCTCATCCGGAATTAAAATTTTTTTGTCAAAAATTGTTAAGGTGGCGTTTAAACAGCGTAGTGTGAAAAAAGTGTTATTTTTATAATTTTCTTTTAGTTCTGTTTCTAAATTTTATTACAATTAATATTAATATGATGACTGATCAGTGGCAGGGATAAGGAAGCACTTTCTGAAGATGAGAATTTACAAGTGGCTGGTTTTTTAATCCAGCTTTAACCAACTATAGAAGGAAAAACCCAATTTGTCAATAATATTGCTCTCCTTACACCATTTTATGGAAATAATCTCTAAACTGTTACATTTGGAATACTAAGGTTATGCCACTTTTTATTCGGCCAGTTCAAACGCCACCTTAAGAAACTTATGTGTTGCTTCTATTTTTTGACACTGGATCGAAATAGTAATAAATTAATAATATTGTGAAACAATCGTTGTGTGGAAAAATGGTTATAGGAAAAATTTTGGTGAATATCCAATAAAACATAGGAAATTTGGTTGATATTTGGAAACATTGTTAAAAGGATTTTTATATATACCTATAGTGGAGTCGTCCTGTCGAAATAAACGGCTCGAAAATCCCTTAACGAAATCGAGTATTTTTTTCCCCAATCGATACAGTAGGATCCCCTCGACATTCTGAAATGATTTGTGTAGGGCGCCGCATGAGGGGGGGCACGCCCTATAAATCTAACCTACAACAGGAAATTGAAAATAACTCAGCAGGTTTTGATGCTACAAAAAAATGTGAAAGGCAAAATTGAAGAGCTTGACAGAGCGCGTAAGCTCGATCAAACCCTATCCCGATATCTCAATGAGTTCGCGAATTAACGCGATTTTCAACTGCAAAAACAATAAAATTTAATTAATTATATCTCGAAAGGGGCATAGTTGGGGCATCATTTTTTCGCGAATTAACGGGTGATACCGAGTACTTTGATGGGCCGGAGGCTGGGGTTGGTGGGGGAGTAAGGGGGATGGGAAATTTTTACATAAATGCGAATAAGTAGTTTATTAATCGAGCTACGGGGATCAGGCCGGATTCAATTTGTTCATTTTTTTTTATCAGCTATGAGGTGGGATTGGCGAAAATTTTTTATTTTCCCAAATGCGCCATACAAATACTTTAGATATTATGTTTAATTTTGGTATGTGTTAATAGGATATAGGACCTCAAATTTTAGTTAGAAAAGTTATTCAATTGTTCCACCAGTGGCGGGGCTGCAAACATGTCCTTTGATATTTTTAACAAAAAGATGGTACGCCACTGATATTTTTCCATGTGGATATTTTCTCTGATTGGCCTATTCAATTCTCCATGAAAACGGTCTCTTGTGTTTTTCTCGTCAGACGCGCACCGTTCTTGATTAAAACCACTAAATTCATATTGAAACTCATTATTTTTAACATTGATAAAATAATTAATGATAATTTTTTTTTATAAAAATTGTTGGAGTGGGCAATTCGATGCGAAGACGGGCGAAAACATGTCTTAGTTTTATATATGCTCACATTTTGACGTTATTCGTTTGTTTTTTTATAGACATTTGTCAAAGATATGACCGCATCGATCTTTTTTTTAAATAGGAACATACAGCTTGTGATACATCATTTGAAAGCTAATATCTCGTACAGTATGCTGATAAATTTTAGCGCGATTCTGTCGAGCTATTTCAAGATGGCGACTGTTAAAAGTTTTTAAAAAGCTCTATTTAAATAAGCAAGGCAATTGTTTCACGCTATGACATTTTGTGACGTTGTGAACTTGAAAGGTGAAAAAACCATCAATGATTTATCATTTCCGCTTATTTAAATAGAGATTTTTAAATAATTTTAACACTTGCCATTTTGAAATAGGTCGACAGAATCGCGCTAAAATTTATGAGCATACTGTACGAGATATTAGCTTTCAAATGATGTATCACACGCTGTATGTTTCTATTTAAAAAAAGATCGATGTCGTCATATCTTTGACAAATGTCTATAAAAAAAACAAACGAATAACGTCAAAATGTGAGCATATATAAAACTGAATTGACGTGTCCTAGCGTTTTCCCCAAAAGTTATAGGTTAAGGCTATATTAATTTTATTCCGGACTTCTGGGCCACCCAGTATACGTGACCCCCAATGCCCCCCTGGTTATGCTACTGATCGTTGCACCTAAAACCTGATAAAAAATAACCACTGTTTCAGCAGATGTGCAATGTGATTATCCCGCCTCCATAAAAACTTTTAGTTAGGACTTAAAAAAATTGAAATCAATATGAATAGTGAACCTTACCAAACCTTCTACTACCTAAACTATATTCTCATTGTTGTCTGGAGTGTGTTGCTATTAGTGGTGATGTACGGCTTCATAATCGGAATAATGGTGAATTTTTCGAACCAAAAGGGCTCTTCTTTGTCAAGACTTGGCACTCGGACGAGCTACACTCTGTATTGCTTGACTGACTTGGTACGTGTGTAATTGTCCTTACATAAAGTACCTATTTGACAATACGATGTACGAATGTAATTTAAAAATAAATCGATTTAACTTACAGTCTAATCGATATTATCACAACAAACTCACTGAATATGACTCTATACTCTATTCATTTTACCAATTCAGGAACATTAACAAACATCAGCGCGTGATAGCCACGTGCTCGATGCATGAACTTATTGCTATTGGTCAATCGACAATAAAACTTACAATGCGCGCCGCTCTGCATGTCTACAGGGTCGTAGGTATGCAGTGGAGGCTATTATTTCAGGTTTATTCATGAGTGGTTCGAGATTGTACTGTTATATTGCTCTTAATGCGACCCGGTGTGTTGTTCACACGTTCTCGTCGCGTGTATTTGTTTTGATCTACTGAATTGACAACATGAATAGACTATAGACTGTGAACATATGTTACATACATGCATTTTTTTGCCGCGAAAGTACAGCCGGTGACAGTATGAAGTTTCCGATTGGAACCCTGAAGTTATCGCATTCGTTGCGATAGCGGCATGGTATTGGCTTGCCTAAGTGTTCTATTTTTTCCAGGACGTGAGTGCTTCCGCTCCCTCGGGTGGCGGCGCCAAGGGAGGGGGGCGAAACGTGGCGGCCCTAGCCGGTCCCTCCTCCCGTCGCTCGCTTGTCACGCCCCCCGCCGACGGAGACGACGACGAATTGGCGCATGTACGTCGGGGCTCCGCTCCTGACGCGAGGTCAGGTTTGGGATTGGTCGGGCTGAGGAATATCGGCAACACCTGTTTTATGAACAGCGTTTTACAGGTAAGATATAGAGGGTGTTATGGAAATTACTTGCTTGGATACCTGCCGCGTGCGACTATCGTTGCTTCAGTATGTTTCGATACTTAGTGTTGGAACGACGTCGCCAATGGTTCCACGTGCTTGATGATTACCCGATTTTTTTTCTGTTGTGAAATAATTCATGATAGTAAATGTTGTAATGTGATTACAAATTTATGTGATATTACCTACTGTTGGTTCTGTTGCATAACATTATTTTTTTATGGAATTTAATTATAAAACTGATTATTTTAAAATTAGATCGAAGGTAAGAGAGTATGTACCTTAAAATTGTAGTTTTCTTTGTCTATAAAGTTTGAAAAAGAAGTGATACACGGCTTTGTTTTTGACGTCTTGTTGTCAGTGACAACACCCCCTACAATGCCTTGGTCTCTTTTGAGCGTTGAGACTGCCTCAATAAATTATTGATTGCAAACGTCGTCAGTAGCGGCCACGTAACTTTTCAGATTTCATATAAAGTGTATATTTCGCTTAATAATAATAATACAAAGCGCCATTTATGGTTATTTTTCTTCAATTTATTTTCATCTCAGGATTTGCCGGTTTAAATATAATATAATACGTCATTTCCATAACACCCTGTATACATTTTGCAAAGCGTCTCTAATAATATTCAATTGTTCAACGTCTGAGAACAGCGCGTCGCGTCCTTATCTGTTTCATTAATTTATCACACCTTGTCTTGCTCCCGCCTCGGAGTCTTGCCTCCGAACCAAGCCGATGTTTTTGGAATAACTTGACGAATAAGCATTATGTTTTAAAACAGATAATAAGTTTCTTCACTTCTGACAAGTTATTTGTGAAAGATTTAGGGACTACCCGTCCAGATTTGAGTAAAGCAATAATTAATCGGTCAAAAATATTTTATACCTAATTATGTATACCTTGTGAGGTAAAAATAGAGGTATATTCTATTTTTACTCATTTCTTATAAAACTGTTTTGTTTATTATTGTTATAGCATTATTTAACATTGGTTCTAATTTCAATACCACGATCGATGGTCAGACGTGCTAATGTTGTAATTAAATGTATAATAATATAACAATAACAATGACATGAACCTTATGGGTTAAGGTTGTAGGTTAAGTAGTTAAGGTTATAATAGGATAATATAAGTATGATTATCAGAGGAGAGAGATAATTAATAATCAACCCTTTTTTGAGTACGTTATTAATATTGAGACTGAGTTAAGATGTAGTTCTTAAAATATACCTTTAGCATGGCTAATGTCTGCTGATGTTTTATTTCGAACCTTCAAGATCTATTACATGGCGATCCAACGAAGGCGATTTTCCAACACCTCACGTCTCCTCTAAAAAATATATCGCCGTCAATATGTCACCACTGGGTTGCGTAGACCTACTAGCGCTGCTGCCAGATGTCATAATTTTTATTTAAATCAATAATTTTGATATAAATAAACTCTTATGCATTAAAGTATTTATTTCTGTATTTTTGTTTTTACTTCAATATAAATAATATCCAAAGCTTTTTTTTTAGTGTCTTAGTAACACAAAAGTATTGTTTGAATACATTCGAAAAGACGTTTACCAAAAGGAGATCAATACGACTTCGTCTAGCATGAAAGGTATGTATGCGATTATCTCAATTCTTAAGAAAGGATTATCTAAAAATAAAATATTAAGGCCGAGTAAATTTCCCTAATTTTAGGCATAAAATACTTGGCTACCTCCAAGCAGACAAAAAAAAAACCTAAACTACAAAAATGAAATTTAGTTGTCATTTTTGTTGTTGAATTTCCCAAGAACAAAGTTTTTGGTTCTCAATGAATCAATAAGATGGTGCACCATATTTTATAATATAGACATTCCCTTGCAGCAATTTTTGGTTACATATTGTTTTATTTTAATATGGTTGTTTTTTTGTAGGTGCCCTTATTAAATCTTTTGCAGAACTAATTAAAGAACTGTGGGCCCCGGACTCGTCCAGCCCTGTGAACACGGCTTCCCTTAAATCTCAAATACAAAGATTCGCGCCTCGGTTCATGGGGTACTCGCAACAAGACGCCCAAGAGTTCCTAAGATATCTTTTAGAAGGTGAGATTCAATCCGGTGGTTCCATCCTAATTGAGCGTTCGAAATATAATCTTACGGCCTATTATTCCTCTGTGCATAGTATGTACGGCACGCCACCAAAAAGAAAAGAAGAAAATTTAACGTAATAACAACAACATAACCGATAATTAATGACGTGTATTTGGTTTGTTTGTACATTTATTACTCACATGCACCAACTACCAGTGAATAATTATTACAAAAATTTCCGGATAATCATTAATTTACTATATAATTAAAGAAAAATAATATCGCGAGTATTTTTTAAAAATATTTTTTTTAGGTTTACACGAAGAGGTGAATAGGGTAACCACCAAACCTAAACCGATCACTTCCGACATTGACGACAACTTATCCGATTTAGAGAAGGCAACGGAAGCGTGGCGTAGATACGTCAGATCAGAGGACTCTCACATAGTTGACACGTTCGTAGGACAATTAAAATCTACCTTAAAGTAAGACGGGTTTAAAAGTTTTCGAGTTAACCTCACAATTGCACTTACAGCTATATGCAGCGGATTCAAAACTGATCTTTTTTTTTCCTAGATGTACTCACTGCGGCCATTGCAGCGTCACCTTCGACCCCTTCTGGGACCTCTCCCTCCCCCTCCCATCGGGCCGGAACTCGGGCCCTCTCCGCCTAAGCCACTGTCTGGACTCGTTCACGAAAGAAGAGTCTCTGGATGGGGACGAGAAACCCAAGTGCGCCAGGTGTAAAGAGAGAAGACGGTGTACGAAAAGTTTTACCGTTCAAAGATTTCCACAGGTATGTAAAAGGTTGATCTCTAAGAATATCAAGAACATCGTAGGTCTTTAACTGGGCCTAATCTCCGTAAGCAACACCCAAAAAGAGTATCGCAAAGTGTATTAACTTACCTATAACATTTATATTTCCAGGTCCTAGTCATCCACTTGAAACGCTTCTCCCCCATGGAGCGGTTCCGAGGCAAACTGAACACCCTCGTGGAATTCCCCCTGGAAGGGCTCGATCTGACGCCTTACGCCTCCGAGGCCCACAGCGGGCCCTCTCCCAGATATAATTTGTACGCCGTCTCCGAACACTCTGGTACGCCCTATTCGGGGCATTACACGGCGCATTGTAAGAATCCTGTAGACGGAAGGTGAGTTTTTTTCATCCGGACGTTTATAAAGATTTATTATTTATTTTTCCTGTTTTTCAGGTGGCACGAATTCAACGATTCCCGCGTCAGCTCAGCCTCGGGCCGTTCGGCCGTCTCTCCGGAAGCCTACGTTCTCTTCTACGAGCGGGAAGGCGGGTCTTCGCAAAGATCGCGTTTGTAGGCGTAACCCAACCAATCGCACACGTTTGTAGGCGCGTCTTATCATTTAGGCCACGCCTACGGGCGTGTCTCACTCCAGGCCACAACCACGCCTAGTTTCGGTCTTTTGCGGGTCCTGTTAGGTCAGAGTTCGGGACTTTGAACGACAAATAATCGAAAAAAAAAAACATAATGACATGATGTGTCGAAATTCGCTGTGAAAAAAATTATTTTTTATGTCGGGTTGGGTTAACAGGATCCGAAAGCCGTTTATGGGTTTTTACCCAAATTTGTACTTATATGTTCACCCGTCTAGTCGATTTTGTTGTATTTAAAAAAAAGTGGTTTTTTGAGTAATAACTCGTATACAGGATGTTTCCCGAGTAGTCCCGGTAATTCTAGCGCTACCTGGAGTTCACATTAACATCAGTCCGTCACGCTTTTATATATTTTCGACTCCCCAGGAAACGCCCTGTATAACAAGCTCTTTTACAATGTTTATATGTGATATTTGTCCTATACAGTTTGTATATATTTTATTTTTTTGTTAATATATTTATTGTGTCATTATTAGTCTTAATTTACAAATAAAAATAATGGCATAAGTGACAATACCGGTTTTCTAGACTAAGACGCGCTTTGAATATATTTTTTATTGTTTCGAATAGTCAATTTATTATTGTTTACGTTTGAAGTTATACGTACTTGCATCTTTTAGCTTCGTT
The DNA here is from genome assembly GCA_963991005.1 of Barypeithes pellucidus. Lineage (NCBI taxonomy): Eukaryota > Metazoa > Arthropoda > Insecta > Coleoptera > Curculionidae > Barypeithes > Barypeithes pellucidus. Next base: position 52,994,067 of record OZ022563.1, on the reverse strand, counting down.
TGTCACGTCATTCCAACGTAAAATTCGACGTTCCCTGTTCTTTGTAAAAATTTACTCGTAGTTGTTCACCAAACCGTCGCTTCGATTTTACTCAAAAACCACTTTTGCGTTATATTTGTCCGTAAAAAAATTTGGTTTTCGCGCAATCGGGGCGTGTCCTCTCGCGCGCCGCCCTCGTTCGTTTGACCACGGTCTGGTCCCCGCCCACAGGCCGCTTTTTTAGCCAATCGCCAGTGTCCGGGCGGGGGGGGGGGGGGGGGGGGGGGGCAACGTCCAGCACAACCCACTTACTCACTTGAAAGGATGATATTCTAAACAGAAATTCTATGAAAATGTAATATATTCGATTTATTAAGCTTTATATTGAGAGAACTGTTTTAAAAGCACTAACTTAATAAAAACTGTTTGCAAAAACGCGTTTTATTGATTTGAAAGCGAGTAGAGCGGTCCCGGACGCCATTTTGTCACTGTCGTACATGGTTTTAACGTGGTAGTTTTACGCCCACACCCAATTTTTTTTCTTCCGATATTATGCAGGGTCTTATGGAAATGACTTATTATATTTAAATAGGTCACTCCTAGGGTGTCATTCAGAAAAGTCTACATACTTTTAATATCTAAATACTAAGGTCGGAACCCTTTTTACCCACATACTGTCGCGCCGTTCCATCTGGATTCACTTCACTTCACACACCAACCACTAGAGTATACTAACAGTGATGTCAGATCACACCGCGTGTCTTGCTCTTGCTTGGATACCCGCCGCGCGCCACTATTGTTGCTTCGGTATGTTTCGAGACTCGGGGATGGAATTACGCTGTCGAGGGTTCCACGTGCTTGACGTGTACGAATTTGTTAGTTCATAATAAATATTGTGATGTGGAAGTGTGTCCTAGGAAAAGAAGTGATAACGGGCGTCAAAGACGGCTTGTTGTCAAAAACTGAACACGGGCGTTTACAATACTGTGTTGCAATATGACAACAACGCCTATAATGCGCTGACCTCTCGAGACTGCCGCAATAAACTATTGATTGCGAACGTCCTCAGTAGCGGCCACGTAAATTTTGAGATTTCATATAAAGTGTATATTTCGCTTAATAATTCAAAGCGCCATTTATGGTTATTTGTCTTCAATTTATTTTCATCTTGGGATTTGCCGGTTTAAATATAATAAGTCATTTCCATAACACCCTGTATACAGTGACTGACGCGAAGTTGGGTGCATATGGGAAACTTTTATAATTGAAATATTTTTAAAAACTTTTTATGTCAATCTCTGCAGGATTGATAACCTTAACCTCAAAACTTATTTTGACATTTGTCACGGGACTACTCGTTTGATTGAAAAAAAAACACGTGACAAATGTCAAAATAAGTTTTGAGGTTACCAATCGTGGACAGGCAATCGGCGTCAAAATTTTGTTTAATATTTCAATAATAACTTCCCCCTTTTGCCGATCAATACCTAGAACTGATGTGACTGTTTTCACATTCAAAAAATATCAATTGTCAAGGAAGTTCCTGGTGGGTCCGAAGCCAGACAGCCCCCTAGTTCAGCGACGGGTGCCGATATAATATTGTTCTGTGCTACGAATCGACACCTACTTTGTGCTACCCGAGCTCTAAAGGCATATATGTGAACTGAACTAAAATGGAATGCACAGCAGATGAAGCGTCCGGTCAAACCGGAGATGAACATTAGGAGAACTAATCACTTCCGGTTCTGGTTTTTTAAATTTTATTGTCACCTTTTAGTACAATTTATTGGTGCCCCGCCTTTTTACATACATCTATGCAAATAATTTAAACAATAAATAAAACCCGTTTACTTTACATCAGTGAATAATAAAAATTATTTTAAAAAACATCCAACAATAATTAATTAATTATGTAATATTGCTTGCACAGACTGCTACAAGATAGAGAACAAAATTGATTTTTGTCACAGAGAAAAACTCCGCATTTTGGTTTCGTTTTTCGTCAAAGTCCAAATTATTTCCAAGCCAATAAAAATACCTTTTAGTTAAGAAAGGTACCCAAAAAAATCTTCGTAACTGAACTGAACATCGGGACTGAATAATATCCCGCCAACCGGTCCTATATCGAACTTTTAAAACACCGACACGACCGGAACTTAAGTAGTTTAAGGAAGTTCCGTCGGTTGATAATTTAAACACTACCGGTTCCAATTTTTTTTTGTAAATGACGAATGAATTAATATTGGCTAGGAACAATTTGGTACCTTTGTTATGTAAATCACATGACTGAGCATTCCGGGTTCGACGATGGGTCCACATTGGGCATATTCATTGGGTTCCCGGTTGGGTCGAATTGAAAGGGGGTGTCTACTTCGCCTACGAGTTCTGCCGGGGGTTGGCCATAGTCTTGTAACTAAAAAGAAAGGTATGAATAATTTAATTAACACATACAGGGTGTCCATTTTTGGGTAGTTTTACAGGGTATCTCAGTTATTAGTAAAGATAGAATGATGCGGTTTTCGCAGCACTGTGCTACTTTTTTTGTCAAACAGAAGATTCCGTAATCAGCATTTTTCTAGGCCGTCTTGTTTTTCATATACGGGATGTTTTTGAGAATTGTGCATTTTGGGACACCCCCCCCCCCCCCCCCATATCTCGGTTACCCCGTAACATATCAAAAAGAAATAAAATGTCCTTTTTGTAGTTTTTTACGTAGAATCCAGTGACGTACTCAGATTATTTTTACATTCAATAGTTTTCAAGGAAAATAAACAAATTTGCTTTTTTTAAATGGGTCACCCTATATATTTTTTAATAATATAATTTAGTTTGTCAAGCTTCTCAAAAATATATAACACTTTATTTTAGGCCTAATACTGAAATATACGTTTTTCAAAAATATACCAAGAACACAGTCCTATATGTCATAATAATAAAATCTTCTAATTCTGTCAGAGCATTCAGGTTCTCTAAGTTGTTTTAAAATTTCTAATTAATAGTGAAAAATCAGTTTGTCCTAATTATGGCAGAGCATGTAAACTTTGAGAAGTACGACATGCTCGTGTGTTATATCCAGTGTAACGAAAATGCAGATGGAGCATTAGAAGTGTATTTGAATAGGTAAATATAAGCCCTTATGTAGTAATTCTATGAAATTTAAAATTTCTTAAATTACTTGTAGATATCCCGAAAGACGACAACCGGATAAACGAATTTTTTCAAGAATGAAATCAAATTTAATTGAACACGGTTCATTTTCTAAACCTCGCCCTAAAATCTACCACAAGGATAATCGCGACACTGATGAAATAAATGTGTTAGCTTCAATTGAAACAAATTCAAGTAGTTCTTGCAGAAAAGTTGAAGGTTCGGCCGGAATAATTAAATCAAGAGTGCAAACAATCGTAAAAAAACACAATTTTAAGCCATACAAATTCCACCGTGTACAAAACTTACATCCTGGTGATGCACAGCGCCGTATAGAGTTTTGCAATTGGTATTTACAAAATCTGAACGGGGAAAACAATTTTGAAAAAACCGTTATATGGTCTGATGAGGCTCATTGTACCAGTGCTGGCATGTTTAATCGACAGAATACGAGGTTTTGGTCTCAGGAAAATCGGCATGTAATATTTCCAATCGAACGGCAAGGCAGATTTGGCGTTAGCGTTTCATGCTTTATACTGAATAGCAAAATAGTTTATAATATATTTGAAGGAAGCCTTAATGCAAATAAATATTTGGAAATTCTGGAAAACGTTGTGCCAGAAATAATAGATGTGCCTATAACTTGCATCATCAACAGGATGGAGCGCCCGCTCACAATGCCCAAATTGTAAGGGCCTACCTAGATAATAACTTCCCAGGTCACTGGATTGGAACTAATGGACCTGTAAGATGGCCACCAAGGTCACCCGACTTGTCGGTTTTGAATTTCTTCTTATGGGGATACCTTCAAAATACAATTTATTCCATTCAGTACCAAACAATGGCAAATTTAAGAATTGCCATTGACGGAGCTTTTAGGGAGTTACAAACGCGGCCGTTTATTATTTTTAATTCATTAAGGCGTATAAGCACCATGTGTGAAACATGTCTAAGGCATAATGGAGAACAATTTGAGCAATATCTATGAGGGAGTTCAATAAATTTTCAATTTTCGTGTCTAATATTTAATCACACCAGTATTTTTTTTAATATCCGTCATGGCCTAATAAAAAAAAAATGGTATATTTTGAAAAACGTATACTTCGGGCCTAATATTAAGACTAAAAATAAAGTGTTATATATTTTTGAGAATCTTGTTACAAACTAAATTATATTATTAAAAAATATATATGGTGACCCATTTTAAATAAGCAAATTTGTTTATTCTCCTTGAAAATATTGAACGTAGAAAAAATCTGAGTATGTCAGTGGATGCTACGTAAAAAAAACTACAAAAAGGACATTTTATTTCTTTTTGATACGTTACGGGGTAACCGAGATATGGCCGGTGTCCCAAAATGCACCATTCTCAAAAACATCCCGTATATCAAAAACAAGGCGGCCTAAAAAAATTCTGATTACGGCATCTTCTGTTTGACAAAAAAGTAGCACAGTGCTGCGAATACCGCATCCTTCTATCTTTACTAATAACGGAGATACCCCGTAAAACTACCCAAAAATGGACAAACCGTATAGAGTGTCAAACTTATAATGGAAACAAGCTTATATTTTCGAAGTTGATTGTTTTGAATTTTGGTATGGTTAGGTTTGTTCCTAGGGCGCACCTTCCAATTGCTTAAAATTTTAGTGACTTGCGATCGAAAATATTTAATAACTACGGATCTAATAGAGACGCCACTTTTTCGTAAAATCGGTTTTGCAGGTAAGAGGATAAAGAACACAGTGGCATTTTTTAAATTAAGTGGGGGAGGGGGAGGGGACAAACCCAAACAATAAAATTGTCATTATTCTGTATTTACTCACAATGACAAGTGTTGAATAAAAAAAGACCGACATTACTACAATCAGTACAACTGGAGATATTAAATTTCAAGTATGAGAAGATTGGAGAAAATTCAGCAAATTATCAAAAATTCACATGTGGATATTTTGGAAAATAATTTTTTTCAGCAAAATCCTGAAATACGTGTTAACTAATTGTATGTATATAAGTTGTAAAGAAATGTTCGTATATATACAGGGTGTTCATCTTTGCAACGGCGGCCGTACGAAAAAAACCAACGAAAATTGACGAAAGTTATCTTACCTTCTGCATAAGCGCCAACACTTTCGAGAACCTCTCCTTCTTCACCTCGTTGCTATCACTGTCGCCCTCCTTGTTTAGCTCTTCCAACACTTCTTCCATTAATTTTCTTTGGTTTTCGTATCTCTCGGCGTCCTCTGTCGATAAAGTGTCCTTGTTTTTCTCTAAATACCCCGGCAGCTTTTCGACGAAATCTTGCAAACTCGGGCCGAGGACTTCTTTCGATAAAAGGCCTTGCATCATTCCTGAAATAAAAAGCGTTATCAAAATTATTGACGCATTTTAGCCCCTCGTAACTGAGAGTTGACAATCACTGGGCTTCAAAACACTTCAAGTGCCTTTCAAGGCACTTCGAGTGCCTTCAAGTCCTTTAAAAAATATTAATTAAAACTAATTAAACCAAAAGGCCTACCAATTCTGATCACCATTGTCGAACCTTCTAAATCTAAACAAGAACTGACCTATATTACTAGTTTATTTCCGTTTTATCTTATTCTTCAGTAAAAATTATAAGATAAATTTGTGTAAAAGTGTATACGCGATACGGATAGTCCAGAGGCGTTATTCTTAGTGTTTTTCTTTGGAAAAACTTGTGCTATGGAATTATATTTCTATCATTGTCTTTCTAGACCGGGAGAAAGGGACAGAAAAAATTCCGTTACATAAGAAATGTTAAAAATTATTTCAAATTTATTTGACAGTATTTTGAAGCACCTACAGGTTGATAAATTACAAAAGCTTCGTAGAACCTAATTTATGACATTTTTAAATTCTAGGGAGGGAAATATAGTAAAATTGCTATAATAATGTTTTCTATGACTAAACCCTATCTTTTGTGAGATATTTCCGTCTGAGGGGAAGGCGGTGGGCTTGCGGTTGGTTATAAAAAAATTATAGGAAAGTGCACAGGGCCAACACTCCATTCATAAATCTGTTGGAAAGTGAGGTTGTGATTGTGTGAAATGTTATTGAAAATCAGTAATGGGTGGAACAGAGACAAAACATGTTTGTCTCGATAATGGCAACAATGTTGAAGTCTGGTTAAATCCAATAACGTTTAAAATTTTATGGAGCGGCCTCTCGCGTTTTCTTGCAGCGGAGCTAGTCTGGGCAAAAAGCCCGGGCGTATAATTTACTTTGAAATTTTTTACGTTTAACTATATTAGCTATTCAAAAAGTGTAGTTTCGAATATTGGATATTTATAAAAAAGATAGAAATATTGATCCAGTTTTTATATACAGTGTGTCCAAGGATGGATTTAACTATTTATGCTTAGCATAAATGTTTTTGGTGTATTCATTATTGGATGATAATTCTCCAGATATAAAAGTGTATATTTCTAGCTCTAGATTGTCATATTTGTCACTAAGGTATCTTGCAAAATCCCACGTTTCCATTCCTTAGGTCAACTACAAATATAAACAATTCTATCTATTTTTATGTGCTCTAATTGAATCCGGGAGATTGCACACATATTCTCGGACACCCTGTACACGCGCCACAAAGCGGACGCTACTGCGTTCTGTTTAATGAAAAAAAAAATGATTATTTCTGTTTATCGAGTGACAACATTAAATTATGGCAAGGCCAATTAAATGCATTTCTGACCGATATTAAAAAACATGAGGCGATAAGTAACAACGCCAAGGTCGTTTTAAAGGGTAATTTTATTTATAAACTTTCCGGTACAATTACTAAATACTTTTTAATTAAAAAAAAAGTAAAATTAAATTAAGTCGGGCATGATTTTCTTTATCCAATTAGGAAAAATGTAATTACAATACAAAAAAACCGGGTCGACTTACAGCTGTCATTTTAAACTGTCAATTTGGGACGGTTTAATTAATAGTATATTAAGATACAAGTTTCATAAGACATTACCTTAGAGCACGCGTTCAATTTAGAAAACGACCCGCAAAGCGGGGACTTTTCTAAAGTACACTCTAATTGTCTTATGAACCGTGTATTTTATAATACTTTTTCCATTTGGGTCTGTCGTCGGATTGCAAAACAATTAACGCTGTTAGATAGAGCGGAAAAAGTGGCAAGGTAAAGGTGCAATTTACTTTAGAATTCGATCTCAAAAAAACCCAGGAAAACAATAAAACGATTTTTCAGAATTTCGTTTTTTTCCGGATATCTCCGGAACTACTAGGAATTTTTAAACTTTCTAAACGGCATATTATTAGGCACGTAAATGTGCAACTTTACCTCCATTTAACCGACTTCCTATCTCTGACGGTTTCCGAGATCCCTGTACTGGCCCTCCTTATCTTCGACACGTTGTATTGAGTGTTCCTTATTAACGTGGTTATATTCCAGAGAGTAGGGTGTTGCCACCATCGGTCACTTAATAGTCATGACTCCGCACCCGTCCTCGCATAATTTATTGTTTTACTGGAGAGACCGTTTTCATGTATAATTGACCAGGCTAATGCAGATGCTTAGAGGATATGCTAAGTCGAGTGGAAAATTTCCACAAAAGAAAGAGACGTTTTGCTAAAGCCCACTTTTAAAATGAGAGAAAATTAGAATGGACTATATTAGAGCCCTCTTTCAAGTTCGGCTTCGATCTAACGATACTGGGCTAATTTGAAACCATTATCTTAAGCCTTTAACAGTGCGAAATAGCCCATTTCTAAAAAGCACAATATTCGGCCTCGCTTTTTAATCCTCAGTTTAATTTCGACACCCCATTCCCGGTTTAAATGAAGCTGTAAAAATGTCTCGACAACGCAAAACGATCCGCCAATTCCGATCCCACACGTCTTATTGGGATATTTCCTCCCCGCCATATTAAACCACAGGCGTCAAGTTTTCTTCTTGCATAGGCTAATTGACTTTCAATTAGTTAGGGTTATTAAATTTTTTTGCATTTCACAATGTAGCCATTATGAAACCCAAATAGAAAAAGGCCCTTTAGAAGTCGCTTGTGCAACCAGTGGCGGCGCCAGGAATGGGCGCGGTTGGACGAGCGCCCAACCCAAATTGGTCGAGCTCAACCCGCTGCTCGCGCGACCAAGAGAGTATAGAAGAGATTCAAAAATAATTATACCCGAAATCATGCACATTTTTGATACACAATCTCAAAAATTTTTCGGCGGATATCATACAACCGCCAAGCGGTATACGGGTATACCCAATTTTCAATTGTCAATATATCGAAAATGGTTGGATTCAGTGGCGACTCGTGACCTACGATAGAGAGGGTTCACAAGAATGGTGAAATTATTTTTAAAATTTTATTTTTGTGTAACGACCAAACAATTACTTTCTAGACGTTTTAAATGTAGAAAGAAAAAGTAATAAGAAAATGCGTTAGGTAAAACATATTTTTATTTATTTTTTAATTTTACACAAGGAAATACAACTTTTGGGAAATAAGAAAGGTTTCCTTAGTGTGTATAGCTGTCGGATCTTAACGTCGTCGCAACGACAACCCTCGTAACAATATTTATACTAATACTACCAAAGCCATCTACGAGCTATCAAGAAAACCGAATGATGTCCAATACTACTACCGCCATCTACGAGTTATCAAGAAAACCGAATGATGTCTAATACCACTACGCCATCTACGGCTACGTCATTAGGCGCAACCAAGACGAGAACAATAGTTAACTGTTTTATGACGAGAACGAATCGAGCCACGAGACTAACAAGTTGGCATTCTTCATATTTTCAGTGTTTTTTAGTTTAAATACACAACATTTATCGACCCTGCACAATAATGCTTAAACGTAAAGTCCATTCTTCGGTTCTTAATTGTAGAAAATTGATCAATAACAGCCTCGATAAATTTTTTTTCATATATTTCATTTTTAAACTTTCTAATAAAGTCCCTAGATTTACCCTTTGTGGTCTGAGTTAAATTCATTTCGGGTTTAGGTGCTCCCGAATCATTCACTTCAATTTTTTGCTGCAAACTCAAAGAGCTAAAGTTATTTCTTAAATAGTCCATCGTCAACTATTCATTTTAACTTAATAAATATATATTTTTTTTCTTGAAGTAGTCCATCTCAAAGTGGAGTGAAGTTATAGGGAGGTAAAGAAACTCACAGTCTGCTCCACTAGTTTAATAGAAATGTATAAAAAATTTATAATCCAAACATGTTTCGAAGACTCAAGTCTTCATCTTCAGTGGAAGGTAAAAAACATTAAACAAAGGGGGGTACCTGTGACATTGTAGTAACTGTAAATAAGAAAAATAAATTTAATTAGTTAAGTTTAAGAAAAGTGATTGAAAAAAGAAAATAACTTGAGGAGAAATAAATTTTGTTCCTTACCTAGTTAAGCAGGAAAAGAAAACATTTTAAATATGTAAAAAATTACAAGTAACGAAAATAAAGCATGAAAATAAAGTAAATTTTTATTCTAGGTAGAAAAATCATGTAAAAATCTTCTTCTTTTTTTTTTTTTTTTTTTTTTTTTTTTTTTTTTATTAAAATTAGAACCCCCTTTACAAAGGAAGGTTTTCTTTTTCTTTTATTTTATTGAAAGAAGATTTTTACATGATTTTTCTACCTAGAATAAAAATTTACTTTATTTTCATGCTTTATTTTCGTTACTTGTAATTTTTTACATATTTAAAATGTTTTCTTTTCCTGCTTAACTAGGTAAGGAACAAAATTTATTTCTCCTCAAGTTATTTTCTTTTTTCAATCACTTTTCTTAAACTTAACTAATTAAATTTATTTTTCTTATTTACAGTTACTACAATGTCACAGGTACCCCCCTTTGTTTAATGTTTTTTACCTTCCACTGAAGATGAAGACTTGAGTCTCGAAACATGTTTGGATTATAAATTTCTTATACATTTCTATTAAACTAGTGGAGCAGACTGTGAGTTTCTTTACCTCCCTAATAAATATATAATATTAAAACATACACGCTCGAATTTCTAACTAGATGGACGAACAGACAACAGCGCGGTGCACACGAAAACTGTGCGCCTCTTCCATGTTAAATCGCCATAGCCCCGCTATCCCCCGCCACCTGTTACTACAGAGAAATTGAACTACTTAATTGCACGTGCGAGCAAGTCTCGTCATAATCGTCATTTACCTCGACCGAGGCGCGGTTGCCGGATCTATACAGTTTGGTTTGACGGGATGATAAAATATTAGAGAGGGTCGAATTTTTTAGTTTGACGGTACGATAAAATATTAGGGAGAGTCGGACTTTATACGATAAATAATATTCAATGAATATAAATTAATAGTTTTTATTCGTCTTGTTTTGGGGGTGCACGTGCGCATGTGCTCCTGTGGAAGAACCGCCACTGGTTGGATTTGGGTAAGGGTATATTATTGTCACCAATTCACCTTATTTTCGCGGATACTCTCGCGTCCCTCCCGACGGCCCCGGCGCGGCTCAAGCACTAGGTTGCGAGTGGTACTACTGCGCTACGGGGAGATAACCGGGGTTTTCCTGGGAAGTGTACGGTGAAGCGGCATTGACTTGTTCGACGACTTCAGCATCAACCTTGAAACCACCCTCTCGCAGCGAGCCAAGCTAGACACGACTTGGTGACATAGTAACCTCATCCAGTAGGAATACACTCAAACTTTTAATGTTGATAGCATTTTTTAACTTTGTTCTTATTTCAAAGAGAAATATTTTGATAAACTTGACCCCTTTAAAATTCTCATTGGCCGCCACCCACGACATTTCGACATATTGAAGTATCACTTGATAAAAACATACACGCATAAATAGAATACGCCGAAATTATCAAATTATTTCCCTGCTAATAACTCTAGGTGTACCTTGCATAAACGGCAAAAGATCTGCTTCCTGTCCGCCTGCACCCCCGCCGCCAAACATTTTCATTATATCATCTTCGTTAAATGGAGCTCGGAGATTCTCTTGTCCCTGACTTATGCCTAAAATAGAAAGTTTAGTAATTTATGTAACAAGTCCAGAATAATTTAGTTTATAGTGCCTTGTCGTTAATTTGAGCCGGCGGGTCTCATTAGATTATAGTATTTTAATTCTAAGCTGCTTTACCTGCAATTGCCTGCGATATACTTGAAGCAAAGTCAACAGATTGATCAGATATATCTGTGGGATTCGATAACACTTGTTGGGCGGCATCTAAAAAATGAAATACATCAAGAAAAGCGGTATGTTATTGTAAGATAGCCAATGTTTTCAATGAAAATAGGACTTTAATAAATATTAAAGTGTGTCCAGGATAGACCTAACTATCCTTGCAATAATTTTTCTTTTGCATTTTCGAAAAAAGATATCATTCTTTATAAAAAGTTTTGCTATTCTTTACCTGCCATCTGTTTTAATTTTTCCTGAACTACTTCCGGTGACACTTGGGCATTTGGATTTCCTCCGGCCAGCAATCGACTAAAGTTTTCCTCAAACTGTACGGCAGCCTGTTGGACGAAATCTGTGGACCATTCTTGGGGAATGTCTGGAGAAAAATGGTTATTTCATCATCATAATATGCATATAACATATTATGTTATATGCATATTTGTCTAGATAGGTCGATCTGTTTAAAGTCTGGTGACAAATTTAACAGCAAATGTACAGGTTATTTTTACATTTACGTTCTTTAAGAACTGTGTTTACTGAATCCTGGCACAGGATATGCTACAACTCTGTTAAAAATTTAGAAAAAACTAAACAACAATTTAGTGGAACCTATTTTAGAATGGATTGAGCTACAACATTCTGAACTAAAAGATTTGTTTACCTGCTACAGAACTTTCTACTGGCTTAACTTCATCTGATTTGGCCTCTTCTGTTGGCTTGCTATTTTGTGATCCAGCACTGGTTACAAAATCCTGGAGCGCACCTATAATCAATTTTTATTCGGATAAACTTTAGCATCCAAATTTGTTTAAATGGAAAAGGCTTTTTTGTAATAGCCCTTTTTATTGAGTGAAGAATTAAAGGTCGTGTTACAGTCTGCAAGTCTTTCTGCAATTATAATAAACTTGAAGGAAGGCATATGCATTAAGGACCCAGCAGATTTCTTTTTGCAAGATTTGCCAAAAAACAGCTCTGCTCGATTTTTGTTGCAGGTTCTGCTGCAAGTCTGGTGAAAAACATAATGATTTTTACAGTACCAACTGCAAATAAAAGTTACTAAATATGTGTTGTGTCTTTATTGTTGATCCTGGATTTGTGTTTATTCTTATCCAGTTTTAGTTGTATTTTGCGGAGTAAAGCGTCATATTTTGATAATTTCACTGTACTTTTTTTTGCTGTGTTGGCAGCCCTCGCCATTGAAACCGCAACTGCAATAGAATTGCCGACTAATGCCAAAAATTAACTTGCAGCAACAACATTGCTAATGTGTCCGTAATGCAGGACAAAAATTATGCATGAGAAACCTAACTTTCCTATAAAGTTTAGAGTAAATAAAATTATTCACTGAGTAAAGTGATCCTCGTCTTGTAAGTAGTTTTTGTCAAAGTCATTATTATTAATAATAATGTTGTACCTTAAAAAACCTTCTAGCACAATCGCTAGTGGAATATGCATATTTTTAATTACAAATTACCTTTGAGTTATTATTAGCATTTTATGTAGGTTAAAGTACTTACTATCCAATAGTTCTGCTAGCTCCTTGTCTTCCGTATTTTGTGTGGGCTTCTTCTCTTCACTCATTTTTAAAGAGCTATTTATTTTTTTTTCAAATTTTCTGTACTGAAACCTGTTTTTTATCTAATATGGCATTTCATGCCTCACCGAAAGACTTTTTTAATATAACAACGTGCACTAGAAGAAATATTGGCCACAAGGAACTAAAAATATTTTACAAAAATGTGATGTAATGTTTGAAAACCGAAACTTGATCATATGAAAAATTTGACGTAAAGGAATGTGTCAAAATTATCGACATTGTTAAAATTTTCATTTCCGCGAACCATATCTCTACGGAGATGTGGGTTTTCAATAATAAGGATCGTCTTTGATGAAATTAATTCACAGAGAGGAACATTTTCGTCCTATCGAGACATACAAATCTGGGAGCTATTGCCACAAAGATACTAAACGAAGATAAAGTTTGGTTAGAAAATTTAATCAAAGTTAATAACATAAACACCGCAAATTGTGTTCCGGAGTTATAAACTTGCAGTGTTACCTAAAAATTCAATTATGAAAAGATTGCGATTGTCAGACCAAGAAACTCTCGAATCCAAGTATTTCCGGAAAATATTTCAGTTCCAAAATACCGGCAAGTGGTCCTTACCTCAAAAAGCTTACCGCTCACAAAAATTCGAAGTACCCGAATTACAAGATTTAAAGCATCAATTGAATCACGTAAAAGGCAAGCTGAGTCAATTCGATTTAGCCAAATGGTCACTACACACTCGAAAACGCGACGTTGCCGGTTTCGTCATGAGCACTCTAAGGAAGAAAATAAGACCAGAGCTACTTACGCAGGCTTGGTGTAAGTTCTATGAATTGGTAAGCACATTTCCTTTAGTACCATCAGATAAAGACAACAAGGCATTTACGAGCTTGCATTTGTGTGAAGCCCCTGGAGCTTTTATTTGTGCCCTGAACCATTATTTATCCCTTTATCGGCCTAATACCCTTTGGAAATGGAATGCTAACACCTTAAACCCTGAGTATGAAGGTAATGTATGTTCAGATATGATTTCGGATGATAGGCTTATATACTACACCCCAGATAAGTGGCAATTTGGTTTAGACTTAACTGGTGATATCCAAAAATACTATAACCATTGTGATATAGTCAGCAAGATAATTGCAGAAGACAAGGTATTGCTCGTAACAGCAGATGGGAGTATAAATTGTATGGTTGACCCTGGAGAACAGGAAAAACTGGTCGAGTTTCTCCAGTACTGTGAAACCATGACAGCTCTGGCAGTTCTAAAAAGAGATGGTTCACTGGTTTTAAAAGTATTTACAATATTCGAGGAATCTACAATATGTCTAATGTATTTGTTAAACTGCATTTTCAATCAGGTATCGGTATTTAAGCCGTGTACATCAAAAAGTGGAAACTCTGAACTTTATGTGATATGCAATGGTTTTCATGGAGATATGGTACTTACTTCTTTATGGGATATGTTAATTGAACCCTATAAAAATGGATGCTTTCAAGAAAATACTTCGATGTTCTCTTTAGATGAAATTCCGTACAGTTTTAAAATTCAAGTTATAAGCTGCTGCTCGGACTTTTTTCTGGAACGACAAATAAATGTTATCGAAGAAAATATTTATTATTTTTTATATCCTGAGTCATCTGACATGGGATTTTTGCACAAGCTTAAAATTGACATAGCAAATCTTTATATAAAAAAATACAAACTGCATGCTATTCCCCAACATTGTAAAATTGTTCCGCATTTAAATGTTCACGATCACAAAAATAATGTGACTGTTTTTGTTCAATGTCAAAAACCGAATTTAGTAGGAACATTCAGTTGTAAAGAGTATTGTTTTGATAAGCCCATAGAAATAAGGTATGGAAAGCAAATTGATATTGTGAGTAATTCAAAGTTCATCTCAAAAGAATCGCTCGATAATTTAAAAAATCATTGTGAAAAACGACGACATAACTCCGCGTTGTATAATTTAATTCTACAACACATGAATGACAGTACTGTGATAATCAATGTTAACAAATATGACTTATTTCCACATTACAAATACCAAAAGAAATTATTTTTAGACCTACTTTGTGCCATAGAAGGCAACAAACATATTGTTTTGATAAATATTCCTTTCCATACGTATTTTTTAGCAGCACTGTGGTGTATTTTGGCAAGCGCATTTGATACAGTGTATTATAGGAACGGTTTAGTTATTTTTTATAAACCATTAGAAATAAGACTGCCTGTAGTAAAGGCTACATTGTTTAGAATACAAAATGCTTGTGATAATATTAGTATTAATGTATTTCCTACAGATATAGTACATATTTTTCCCCCTAAAGTGTTTTCTAATAGCTTAGATTTTGTTCCGAGTATTCTAAATATTTGTAACACATTTTACTTACCTATATAACAGATTTTCTGTTAAACGTTCTTCATGTTACCGATAAAACATTAAATAGAGGAAACGACGTTTTTCACCCCTTTAGACAAAGAAATGAGGACATTTGTTTCTTTGGCATTTTTATAATAAATTACAAGAAAACTATGTATTCTATTATATGCAATTTTCCTGAAGTAAATTTAAACAGTAAATAGGAACAGCTATTGTGATCAGTATGTACATAATATATCTAAAGATAGTTACTTAAAACCCCATTAAAAATATATATGATTTGTTTATATGATAAGTAACCCGAACAAACTCGTAACAATAATAATATGTAGGTACCTACTTAAATTTGTTTGCTTTTATTTATTTATTTAAGCTTTCATGTTTGTTGTACAATATGTTCTTATAATATAATTTTAAAAATAAGAAGGTTTTTATTGTCACGTTACAGATTTAAAAAATTTATGGGCCGGATTCTCTGTGCGATGTTGCGGCGCTCTGCGGTTTAACCACAGAAAAATTGTAGGTGTGATGACGGATAGCACAAAGGATAAATAGTCCGTGTTGGGGGTGTTTGTCTCTTCGTTCCTAAGAGAGAGGAATAATCACTTCTCTCGATTTGATCCTTCTTCTAAGAATAATATACGCCCTGAAGTACGTGTAGTATGGCAACAGAGGACATTTCAGTTCGCTTAAAAATTTACTCATCCCAAAGATTGCTACTTAAGCCATACACAACGCCAAGAAGAGTAATTCGTGATCCTAACATTAACCCTACTTATTTATAAAAATAGAAATTTTAAGCTTCAAAAAAATAAATAAATAAATGGCATCAGCAAGTAGCACTTCAGCGCGATCCCTCTTCCAAGATTCCAAAACACGGCTGGCTGACAGAGTTCAAGTAAATGTAAATAACATAGCAGCAGTAGCCAGGCAGATTACAAGGGGCTCAAAAAGCCAAGAAGTTAGTAAATTGTCCTTAATCTCCAATAGGAGTAACATGTATATTATACTTTAGTTCTTGGCACTTATTTTTTTTTCAGATTCTTATGCACTCTGCTCGTAACTTCGCAGCTCAAGAATCTTTGCTCGACGGCTCTGAAAACAACTTGAAAAGAATGCAACTTTTATGTGCCCATTTGGGGGTCCAGCAAGAAGCTATGCAGAGAAGAGCCATGCAGTTGGAAGAGGTGAAGGAACAAGTACAGGCAATGCAGAGATGATTTTGGGTGTGCGATTGATTATTCTAGTTAAACCAAAGGTATTCCTGTTGAATTTGTGATAGTTTGTTACTTTTAAATGTAAATATTTTATTTTAAAAACTTAATTAGGTTGTGTATAGAGAGAATCTTATTCTAATCTAAAACTGTATGAGTAGAGTTAATATTTGAAATAATAAAAAAATAAAGCCAACAAAAAATCACAATTTTCAAATTTTGTTCATAGGCTAAGCTGTCTTAATTCATAAAATAAGCATGATAATGCAACATAGCAGCCCGGCTCTTCTAGCTAATTTTAATAATTAAAAAAAAAATTGCCCTAAAGATACTTTTTATTCATTTTTGTATAGTACAGTACGTAAAGATACTTTTTATTCACATTTGTATAGTACATTGCTGAACCTGTATTCGTTCATACCAGCGCCTGCGCCAACAATCTCCAATTATTAGGTTTAAACGTCTCTGTTCACTTGCGCAATAGATGTGGTGTTCAATTCACCACTTGGTATACTTTAAATGACACAAATACAAGATCTAGCCACTGGTAGGGCGGGGGAAAAGGGGCCCCATTTAGCTCTCGTTGCTACAATTGGTTAAATATCTAATTGTAGTTCATAAAAAATTAACCATAATAACATCCTGAAATTTGTATAATCCATTTTTTCTTCCAAAATAAAGCGATGTGTGAAAAAAATTTTCATTTATATTTTATGTTTAAAATCATTTTCATTACAAACTTCACATTGTATTATCCATGTCATAAGAATTAAATAAAAAAACAAAAACAATCACATTTTTTTTATGAACACATAAAACAAACCCGTCTTTAGGCACATACAGACATTGATCATTTAATTGGGCTCTCTTCCTCTAAACAAACCTAATTCTCCCGTCAAAAAGATTTTTTCTCCTAAAAAGGCCATACTTTTGGAATAAAGGTATGTGAATTAATTGGCCTTGTACCCCGGTAAAGCTTTGTTAGCCCTTTGACATTATCTTAGTTACCCTGAAGTTATATTTAAAATCTCTACATCCCAACATATAAGGCAACTAAGTTTTGTATTGTAAGCGCATTATTTCGATTTTCTTTAAATTTGACTAGAAAAATATCATAATAAAGACAAAAAAACGTAAAATTTGGACACCATAGGTTCTAAATATTTTGATGGGACTAATTTTCAATCTCTCTTAGTGAATAAGAGGGTTAAATCTTATTATTCATTTACTTCGCGACTTGATCCTTGTTTAAAAAAGTAGGTACCCATAGAAACATCAATATTTCCATTAAAAATGTTCTCGTTTTCAATCTAGTACGATTGGTTCTGTATCTTCAGATGACGCGATGGGAGCTTGTTCTCGGACTACTGGAACAGCCGATTGTATCACCTGAAAAGTACAAAAAGTTTATAATTTATTACCTAATACTGGGTATTATGAATATGCTTATTATCTTTAAATGGGCGACTCTACATACAGGGTGTTATGGAAATGACGTATTATATTTAAATGGGTGACTCCCGGGGTGTCCTAGAGAAGCGCTACATATATTTTTTTTTTAAATCGAACGTTTAAAAAGTGGTATAATTCACCCCTAAACCCACACACAACTCCTCGGCACATTCATATATGAACATATTACATTGCCCAGCTGGGTAATCAACAGATGTTCAGGCACAATGTTGCCAAAATGTTTAAAAGTGTAAAACTTTACTTTCTTATAAAAATAGAAGGAATATTATAGAAGGAAATTCGGCAATTTATGATAGTCGCTTATAAAACATCGAAAGTGGCAACGCTGTATTTTTAAATATTAGCCCGATTGTCCAAAATCAGCTGTTTAAAGAAGCCGCCCGATATCGATCGAGAGAACCAACGTGTTATTTAAGTCTTTTTGTCTACACAGTAGCACTTTAAAATACTAATTCAGATTGAACGGTACTTAGATGTGTTGTGACGCGAAAACTAATGTGATTTTGTGATGTGAGTACTAGGTGTTTTTTATAAATTAAGTTGGTTTTAAATAAGTCCGAAAAGGTAAATAAAATTGCATTTTTTTTCTGAAGGGTAAGTGGCATTTATAAACTTTTAAGTTGTCCAGATCTGACGGGTGTCGTCCGAATTGAACAAATGAGAACATACGTGACCATTTATAAACTCCGCGGCGGTTCGTTCGAGTCAGTTTATAAATCAGAGATTGTTTCCCAGTGAACTGAACGTAAAAGTTTCTAATAATGTACCCTGAAAAATAAACAACTTGAAATCTGTCAAACGGTTATTGACTTTCTAAAGAGTTTACCCTGAAGATATTATTATGATAACACTGTTCAAGATTCACTGCCATATGTTGCTGCGTTTACCTTCTGAACAGGGGCACCACGTGGTAATTTTTGGTTTGACATAAAGTCATGTACAGGGCATATTAAATTAAAGCACCATTTTTGGATATTTTTCTTCAATTTGTTTTCATCTCAGGAATTGCCGGTTTAAATATAATACATCATTTCCATAACACCCTGTATACAGGGTTGCCCAGAAGTCCGGAATAAAATTAATATAGCCTTAACCTGGAAGTTTTGGGGAAAACGCTCTTACACGTCAATTTAGTTTTAAATATCCTCACATTTTGACGTTATTCGTTTGTTTTTTTATAGACATTGGTCAAAGATATGACGACATCGATCTTTTTTTTTAAATAGAAACATACAGCTTGTGATACATCATTTGAAAGCTAATATCTCGTACAGTATGCTCATAAATTTTAGCGCGATTCTGTCAAGCTATTTCAAAATGGCGACTGTTAAAACTTTTTAAAAAATCTCTATTTAAATAAGCGGAATTGATAAATCTTTGATGGTTTTTTTACCTTTCAAGTTCACAAAATGTCATAACGTGAAACAATGAAGATTTCTTGCCTTGAAAGGTCAAAAACCATCAATGATTTATCATTTCCGCTTATTTAAATACAGATTTTTGAAAAACTTTTAACAGTCGCCATTTTGAAATAGCTCGATAGAATCGCACTAAAATTTATGAGCATACTGTACGAGATATTAGCTGTCAAATGATGTATCAACCGCGGTAACAGCTTAGCAGGTTAAGTTGTTGGCATTCGGCTGCGGAGGTCTCAAGTTCGATTCTCGAGACGGGGCATATTTTTCAGTGAAAAATATGAACAAACATTTAGAAGGAATAAGAATGTACAGTAAAAACAATATATATTTACTTTGTGACTGGCTGCATGACTAATTAGTCAAATGCCAATTAAATTAAATTAAAAAAAAAAAAATGATGTATCACAAGCTGTATGTTTCTAAAAAAGATCGATGTCGTCATATCTTTGACAAATGTCTATAAAAAAAAACCAAAAGAATAACGTCAAAATGTGAGGATATATAACACTAAATTGACGTGTCTGAGCGTTTTTCCCAAAAATTACAGGTTAAGGCTATATTAATTTTATTCCGGACTTCCGGGCAACCCAGTGTAGTTATTCGCGCATGAAAGTCTACAGACTATATAATCTAATACGGCTTTAAAGGCCGCATTAGAGTCTGCAACACTTTTACAATTTTGTTGCTGCAAGTTAATTTTTGGCATGAAAGTTGCAAGCAATATGTCATGAAGATCGTTTTACAGTCGGCAATTCTATTGCAGTTGCAACCCAGCAAAACAGAACTACCGTGAAACTATCAAAATACGACGCTTAAACTCGGCAAAACACAACTAAAAACTGAATAAGAATATAATAACTACGAATCACAAACGCACGAGACGTATTTTAAGGTTAATATTTAGTAATTTTTGGTTGGTACTTGGTAATGTAAAAATCACTATGATATATTATTTCCTTCTTCTCTTGATCGTTTTCCTTTCTGCACGATATTTTGTTATATTGTCACTAAATTCGGGTCAGACATCACGAAAAATGGCCGAAATAAAACGAAAATAGACCACAGAGGGGTCTCAGAGCTGTAGTGACATTGACGTAACTAGTGTCCAGACGGGAACAGCCTCCAGCTGTTGTCAGTGCTCGGTAGACATAGTTATACCCGTTTATTAAAATGTAAGTAAGTAAATGTTTTACCTTTCTCTTCCTGATGGGGACAAGCGGATTTTCCCTTTTAAATAAAATGCGATGCAGTCGGGCTTCTTCTTTAAATGGCCACTTGTCTTCGTTGGACATACTCCTAAATAGAAAAAAAAAACGGTTAGGTGCGAGAGGAACTCGCGCTATAAATGTGCCGTAACAAGAGCAGCCGATAATTTTTTTTCCAGCACATAAATCACTACAATTGTCGATAGTTTTATTCCTAAACGATGAGAAACCAAAGATTTCTCCGATAATTTCATGGTTGAAAAATAAAATTATTCATTCAAACGTACTGCAATTGTTAATTCCGAGTTTTAAATTTTTTATTAATATACAGGGTGTTGTGGAAATTACTTATTATATTAAGGGTTCATCATTTAACTGGTTAGCAAAATATTCTTATTTTTGCGAACAGAAAAATGTAATCGGTCAGCCAAAATGGCTAGTTGGTCAGCAATTTATGGACAGCAAACATTTCCGAATCGGTCAGTAATTAATGTCATACTAGAGTGCTCTAAATTATTTTGGTACGCAAATTAAATATATAAGCTGCTATGAGCGATCCACTTTTAATCAGATATTGGTAAGCAATCAGCGGGTAAGCCAAATATTTAATCTTGGTCATCAAAAAAAGCAATAAAACGTGAAATAATGGCACACCTTTTGTAGCCGATTTCCTTCTGTATTCGGCAAAAGAAAACACAAGAAAGTTACATAAATTGACAGTGCCCTGGGAAAACAAGTGAAAACCCGCCCCCGCTACCTTTTGGGCCTTGACTGCTACACTGAATGAAAACGGGTTTGTTCGCACGCAAGCAATTAGCTACTCGTATCACACGAATGCTTTGGCTCCGCCCACAGTAACGAACTTTGCCGATTATTCAAAACAAACGCAATCCAATGATTTATATTGATAACCATTCTTTTAATATGCAAACCTCTGAAGTAAACTGCTTCTAGACATGTTTTTTTCTACTGACCAATTGTAAAATCTTGCTGACCAAGTAATCATTTCGCAGCTCGACTGTTAATTAAGCGAACACATGATATTACAAGCGGACTGATATCGGTTAAATCGTTGCCAGTTTGTAGCATTTTTTGCAGAACAAGTGTTACAGCCCGATTTTTATTTATTGCAAGCAAAATCATTTTATGCTGATCAAATGATTTAATGGCTATTTTTTGCTGCGAACCAATTTTAATAACGGCAAACCATTTAATTACTTCTCTTATATTAAAACCACCGACTGGATAAGTACAATTTATGAGGTGCGCAGTAAAAAGTTAAATTTTACGAGTGAAAAAATGAGTTGGTGCGCACGGCTTTCCGGTAATATTTTAAAGGTTGCTCGTCGGTTGTCTTGCGCACAATGTTGTCGCCGTCAGATAGGCAACCTCGCCGCTATTGGTGTCGGTTTGGTTGCCAACCAACGACGACCGTCCAGAACCGAAATCACTCGTAGAGATGTAACGATATTGAAAATCCATCGATACGTGGAACATAGATATCAAAATTAATTCTATGGCTTTTCAGTGATGGCCACAAGGCCTTCTTTTATGCGAGAAAATAGATTGTTTATTTCCCAGCAATATATTGCCGTGTAATTAAGGGCGAAGTACGGTCCTGTTCGCCGGTTAAGGTAAATAGTTTATCCGTCGGCATTGCGCATGACATCTGACGAGCTGCTTTGTTTACATGCGCGAGGCCATAAATTTGCCACATAGAGCTTGGCTATCCATAGATATAGGTCGGTGATTAAAACGAGCAAATCCTGAGATGAAAACGAAGGGAAGAAAAATAACCATAAATGAATTAATCAGCGAGATTAGTCAAGGTCATAAAAAAGCCGCGTGCACTACCGAAAATTTTTAAACAAACTCATATGATTCAGTCGTCAGGCTCAATATAATTTAACGTTAATATGACGTTTCTTCCCATTATTATTATAAAATATATGTACTTTGTTCGGGTTTGTTGTTATTACACCGTTACAAAGAGGAATAAAGGCCAGAGCAAACGGTGGAAACCGCAAGTTCCTATCTTTTTTCTAACCGGAGATATTGATGTAAAATTAATTTACATATTTACTTCGCCCCGGTATTTATACATATTGTAACAAAGTCAAATTTTGACCTTCCTTCCCAATATTATTATTAAATATCTATCGTTTGTTTCCAAAGCCGTCTGTTTTTTATAACAGTGAACATCAATATACTAATGAAGAAACTAGAAGAAATGCGAGTTCGAGGTAAAGCATATAATTTAATCAATTCATATCTTACAAATAGAAAGCAGTATGTGTCAGTCAACCAAAAAGAAAGTGAAGTGAAGAAAGCAACAATAGGGGTACCTCAAGGGTCTGTTCTGGGCCCCATTTTATATCTCTTATATGTGCATAGTTTATCTAAAGCAAACTTAGGATGTATACATATAACTTTTGCCAATGATACAGTCCTATTGTTAGAAGACGCAGATCCAAGGGTTCTTGAAGAAAAAGTAAATAAAACCGTAACAGTATACTATAAGTGGTTATTAAAAAATAATTTGAAGATCAACATAAAAAAAACTGTGTTTATGATTTTTAAACATAAAAATAAAAAAGTGCACAATTCAATATAAAAATAAACAAGGAACAAATAAAAATGAGAAAAGGTTCCATACCCCCATAGGGAGTATGCTGACATGATATTCGTGTATGGTTTCTGTAATGGTAGCGCATTCTGTTGATGAATACCGACGTCGTTTTCCAAATCGAAGAGTTCCTAATCGAAAAGTGTTTCAAAAAGTTTTTGCAAATGCTCAGGAAACAGGAATGTTTCCAAGCGTAAGGATTGATTCTGAACGAGCGGCGGGTCTAAATGTGGAAAATGAAGAGAATGTTCTGGATATGGCTGAAGAGAACCCAGGTGTTAGTACGAAGCGGATTACGAAAGAACTTCGATTAGAATCACATGTGGGCGTTTGGAAGACACTTAGAAAAAACGGATTAAAGCCTTTCCGTGTTCAACCGGTCCAACATCTTCAAGAAGGTGATTATGGCTTAAGGGTTCAATTTTGTGAATGGATCCAACAAAATCGAGGCCTACATAAATACATTTTATTTAGCGATGAAGCTCAGTTCACCCGCGATGGAATCAATAACTGTCACAATGAACATCGGTGGTCAGATGAAAATCTTCATGCCACGTTTGAACGAAACTTTCAACATCTATTCAGTATTAATGTGTGGTGTGGAATACTCAACGACCAGTTGTTTGGTCCTTTTGTATTGAATGAGCGTCTTACTGGAGATGGATATTTATGGTTTTTGGAAGACCATTTAACACACATTTTAGTCGCCGGGTGCGTAATTTCTTGAATAATCGTTTTCCTGAACGTTGGATTGGCAGAGGAGGACCTCAAGCTTGGTCACCGAGGTCGCCAGACCTAAACCCACTGGATTATTGCCTCTGGGGGTGGATGAAATCACTAGTATACGAAACACGAGTAGAAACCGTGGAAGGACTCCACAATCGAATTTTTAATGCTGCAAATTTCATTATAAACAATCCCCAAGCAATTCAACGCGCAACACGAGCGATTAACAAACGTGGTGCAGCTTGTATTGAAGTTGGTGGGGGTATTTTCGAAAACATTCTAAATTAATGGAATTTTGTTGTTTTACTAGTATCTATTGGTGTTGCTTTTGAAATAAAAAATAGTTACAAAAAAAACTTTAGAACCGATTATTTCAGAGACGGTTAAGAATCGGATTAAAACATATGGGTTAATTTCTCTTATTTTGACCTTCTGAACATGTTCTTAAAATATTTCCCTTTCCTCCCGAAACACCCTGTAGATGCAGAGTTAAATTTTAAAAAACATATGGACCCTGTCACCAAGAAATTGGCTTCCGCCTGTGGTGTTATAAGAAAATGTGTAAATTATATACCAAACATAATGAAAATGACAATTTATGAGGCTTTGTTCAAGTCGCATCTACAATATATGTTTGGACATTTTCAAACAATGCAATAATACGAAAACTCCAACGATATCAAAATAGAGTTCTTAAATGTTTACATAGACTACCGAGACTATATCCAACCAAACAAATATATAAAAACTATAAAGTGATTAATGTTAGTGACATAATAAAGCTAGAAGGATGTAAACTGGTTCATAAAATCCTTAAAAAACAAATAAAAACTAACATAAGTCCGATAAGAAACAGTGATTTGCATCAACACTACACGAGAGTCCGTGACAACTTATATGTGCCGAGATCAAGAACAAACATCCATCAAAACAAATTTACAATAAAGATTCTGAAGTCGTATAACTCGCTTCCAGTAAACATAAAGAATACTACAAAGGCTAAAGTCTTTGCAAAGAAAATAAAACAAATTCTTATACAACAAAGTTCAGTGCAGTTTTAGGATTGAAGACTGGATGCTTTAGGACAAATTATATATTGTTCGCTTTTCCTTCCTGCGAAAGTGATTGATGGTTCTGTATGGGTGTAGAATAGTTAATTAGTTTCATCTCGGAGCATAATTGTACTATTATTATATAATATATTTATTATTAGGACTTGTTACCAGTCATAAGACATTATGTACTGTTTTTAGTTCAAAAATGAAGTGTTTAAAAAAAAAAAAAATATATATGTATTTACCGGGGGCGATTAATAAGTAGGTAGTAATTATGTAAATTCATTTTGTTGCTTTCTTCACTTCGCTTTCTTTTTGGTTTACTGACACATACTGCTTTCTATTTGTAAGATATGAATTGATTAAATTATATGCTGTACCTCGAACTCCCATTTCTTCTAGTTTCTTCATTAATATATTGATGTTCACTGTTATAAAAAACAGACGGCTTTGGAAACAAAAGATATTTATTTAATAATAACATTGGGAAGGAACGTCAAAATTTGACTTTGTTACAATATGTATAAATACCGGGGCGAAGTAAATATGTAAATTCATTTTACGTCAATATCTCCGGTTACACAAAAGATAGGAAATTGTGGTTTCCACCGGTTGCTCTGGCCTCGATTCCTCATCTTTACTATCGCATTTAAGTTATGGAGAAAATACACAAAATATGTTAAATCTGTAGAAAGCGTCATCTAGCGACTACAGTAAAAATTACATAGACATCGCTTGTAGTGGCACTGATAGAGCAAACAGAACTCTTTTAAATGACACTAACTTTAATATTTTCCGATAACGCGTTCCTGAGATATTGCATTTTTTTCAAATCAACGTTTGCGTTACCCCCACCACTTTATTTGAAGGGCTAGAGAAAAAAGTATGTAAGCAAAGTTCTTCATGATATATGAGCGATTTACTTGTAAGTACTTTGAATATACCTTATCTAAACAAATTATAGAGAAATCGACTGTTAACAACCGTTCTACAAACTTGCAAATAGTTTCCAGCATTTTCTCTTGGCAACTTTTCCTATAATTATTTTTTCCGGAAGCTGGACGGTGAACGATCTCCGAGATACAGCCGCGTATGCTTACCTCGCTTAACTGACCACCCTATACATATCATTAAGTAACACCCTGTATAATAACCCATTTCCGTAACTACTACTTGCCTCCACGCGGCCATTATTATAGATTTCTGTGCGCCCCAATGCAGGTCGGGATATTTTAGCTTAATGTCGTTCTTCACTTTGGCGATGAATAAATTCAACGCGTTCGGAGGTTTGTCCAATTTTCCGGCGGTTTTAGATGGCCTGAAAAAAGGTAGACCTATATCGAAATCTAACCGGGAAACTTTGATTGTGAACATATAATTTACTGTGATTAACCGTTGATGTCACAGTCAAAATATCTTCTGATCTGGTTAGTGTTGATGTTTGTTTAAAATACAGCGTGCCATCGCTCATGTGTTGATACCTTATTTTTATTCTTTGCTCAAACGCAGTAAGTACTTACCCTACATTCTTCGAGTGTCCAACGTCATTATCTTCAGAAACAAACACGCAATCATCCCCGGAATCGTTCTGGCCTCTTTTCCCTGCACTTTCTTTCTCGGTTCCTTTAGAAAAATCTCGATCCAAAATAATCCCAGACGAAGAGGAATCATTCCTAGATCTCGGTGTTTCAGTCTTGTCTTCGCCTCCTTTATCGGGAAGCGTATCGTCTTCGTCGTCAATCACATAGCAAAGACTTTCTGGAAGTATTTTTTATTTTACTTTTGGTTGTGTCTAGAGATTTAAAATTTACGGAAAAAAAATTGAGTTTTTTTCCAGAAAAATTTGGAAAAAAACGGAAATTTTTGGGAAAAATTAATCTTGGTGGTTGCCCTGCGCGTTTCGGTAAATCCCCGAAAAAATTTACCAGCCACAACCACATATATATATATTATATTGCCAATACGAACGTTCCAAATTACAAAAAGTGTCCCCGGTATGGGAGATGGCTTGGCACCATTGAGGTTGCGCAGTAGGGTGGGAATTTTATCGATCGCGTCAGAGCCGGCCCGACATTATTTGTTCGTTGTTATTCGTCGCCATCTTTGGTTCTGGATGCTTTTTCAAATTACAGAATAAAAAGTGGTTCATCCGCATTGTTGTCGGTATATTAGTGCTTATAAACTTTCATTACCTAACAACAATTTTTAATTTGTGGTGATTCGATTCGCTGTTTGTTAGGTTAGTAACTGGTTTTGTTTAAGATGAAAGGACACAAGTGCATGGCGCTTTTTTGCAAAAATCGTGGATCAATACCAGGTATAAAGTATTTCAGATATGTACATATATGCGAAAATATTTTGCTTATCACATTATCCGATCTTCGGAACGGAATTTCACTAAAAAGCTTGTAAAAAAAGAAGAGAGTGTCACTCGTATACAATATAATATATATGTGGTCACCACCTAACCTTAAAATTAATGTATTTTTAATTTGGTGCATTAGTAGCTGATAATAATTCCCAAATAGTCAATATAGTGCTTAATTTTTGGTTTAGAAAAAAGTGAGGTTAAAAAACATACGACGTCGGATGAAAGTTAAAATAAAGCTCATCATGTCGATTGTTACAAATATTCGGACGGAATTTGGCACCAAAAGTTTACACCAATCAGGGCACCGTCGGATCATCATATCGTCAGAAATCGTATGCATGGAACGCTGTCTTAAATCGAACTAATCGAAATTTTGATTGCAATATTTTTCCTAACTAACCAGTGAAATTTACATTAAAAAAGTTGAAATCCGGTCCTGTCGAATGTTTATTTTCACAAGGAAATTTCCGAACTGCGCAAACTCACAACGCCCCCTTCGATGCCCATAGCGGGGGGCATAATTGCAGATGGTATTAGCAATATAATGGTTATATACAGGGTGTCCGGGAACATGTGGGAAATCTCCCGGATATGAAGAAAACACGCGAAAAGAATACTATAGGTTCATATAAACTTCTTTCGTATCGGCCTCCTCTTCGGAGATATGGGCTCCCAAAGAGCACCAATGGAATCAAGTTTTTTACACATAATTATTGAACCACCTGGTATATTTCAATTATTTTTTAATATGATGTATACCAGGTAAGACCCGTCAAATTACTACCCAAGAAACTGTTGTGAATTACTCACAGCTGCAGGGACGGACTAGCTGTAACACTCATGGGCCCATTTTTTTTACGCCCTGTATGATGAGAACTTTGGACAATGTTTTTTACATACCTTTAACTATTGGCTAAAAATTAAGTACTCTTCATTCATGTCGCTAATCCTAACCGTTTTCGAGAAAACGTCATTTGATTTACACAGAGTCCCCTTACTTCTCACGGGTTAAATATGAAAAAGCGGAATTTTGAGTTTCAACATTTGATAGGAACAAAGATGTATCTTTTACCAAGATACGCCAAATACATGATGTAAATAAAACAACGTTTTCTCGAAATCGGTTAGGATTAGCGACATGAATGAAGAGTACTTAATTTTTAGCCAATAGTTAAAGGTATGTAAAAAACATTGTCCAAAGTTCTCATCATACAGGGCGTAAAAAAAATTGGCCCATGAGTGTTACAGCTAGTCCGTCCCTGCAACTGTGAGTAATTCACAACAGTTTCTTGGGTAGTAATTTGACGGGTCTTACCTGGTATACATCATATTAAAAAATAATTAAAATATACCAGGTGGTTCAATAATTATGTGTAAAAAACTTGATTCCATTGGTGCTCTTTGGGAGCCCATATCTCCGAAGAGGAGGCCGATACGAAAGAAGTTTATATGAACCTATAGTATTCTTTTCGCGTGTTTTCTTCATATCCGGGAGATTTCCCACATGTTCCCGGACACCCTCAAATCAAATCAAATCAAATCAAATCAAATCAATCTTTATTGTGCCAAAGTACAAAAATTGCTTACACTCGTCAGGGGAATAAAATAAATTTGCAATTAAAATGTTTACACTCACTAAGAGACAGTAACACATGCTAAAATAAGTTTTAAAAGCCAATTCACTGAACAAACAGTGTTGATACACACACTGAATTACATTTAAAAACATTAAATAAAATGACGTACATCACAGAGTTTAAATGCATTAAAATATTAAGGTATATTAAAATCACTAATGTTCAGGTTCTGAAAGGCATCTATGCTGTATAGGGCCTTGCTTAATAGGAAAGATTTAATAGTTTTTTTATACTGTAATAGGGGTAGGTCCCTTATTACTCGTGGTAGGTTATTAAAGAGTTTGACCGACGAGAACTCCGGTCTATTCTGACACTTCCCCAGTCTGCAATGTGTTGGGACTAAGTTCGTTTTGTTTCGTGTGTCATGACTGTGAATGTCCTGGCATGTAATAGGGTTTACTTTTTGTTTCACAAGTAGCAGACTCTTTAATATATATACCGAGGGAAAGGTAAGAATCCCTAGTCTGACAAAAGCATCCCTGCAGTCCTCCCTGTATCCTAAGCCGCTCATTAACCTGATCACCCGTCGCTGCAGCTTAAATACCCTCTGTGCGTGCGAGGACCGACCCCATGCAATCACACAATATGACATCACGCTATGGAAAATTGCAAAGTATGCTGTTACCAAAGTTGACTCTGATACGCAACCGTACAAGTTACGCATGACAAACACACTACTTCCAAGCTTTTTACATACACTCTCCACGTGCACATCCCACTTCAGTTTTGTATCCAAACAGACCCCCAGGAACCGTACAGTAGACATTGTAGAGTCTGTATGTTTTAGCGTAAAAACCATTCCCTGCGTTTTTTCCTGGTTTAGTAGGAGTCTGTTGGATAGAAACCATTCCTCCACAGTCACTTGTGCCTCATTTAGTTTTGCAATAGCAATCTGCTCAGATTTATCCCTTGTGAAGACAGTAGTGTCATCCGCAAACAGCACATATTCACCCAACTGTTGACCAAATGGCAAGTCATTTATGAAAATTAGAAATAGAACAGGTCCCATGATTGATCCTTGTGGGACTCCGATATCCACCATGGCTGGTGCTGATAACACCCCATTTGCCCTCACAACTTGACATCGTCTCTGCAGGTATGAATGGATAAGCTTGGTGCTGTCACTGTTGAAGTTATATAAGTTGAGCTTTTCGAGCAGCAATTTATGTGAGACACAATCAAATGCCTTGCTCAAATCGCAAAACAATGCAGAAAAGCATAATTGGTCCTCAAATCCGTCCATAATATGATCCAGGAGCTGCAGGACCGCATCTACAGTGCTCCTACCCTGTCTGAAACCGTATTGACAATCAGAGAAAAGATCATTCAATTCAAAATAGTCGACTATCTGGATCGCCAGTGCCTTCTCAAAGATCTTAGAAATGATGGGCAATAGGGAGATAGGTCGGTAGTTGTTAACAATGTTGGCATTACCTTTTTTAAAAATTGGAGAGATTACGGCTTTTTTTAAAACTTCTGGGAATACATTATCACGGATGCACAGATTTACAAGTTTAGTAAGAGGTATGATAATTAGATCTTTTATCGATTTTATGATGTTAACAGTTAGCCCGTAGATGTCTGAGCTTTTTTTATTTTTTAATTTGGTGATAATATCTCTTATATTGTTAAAGCTTACTTCCTTGAAGCAAAATTTATCACACAAGATTTTTTTTTGCTTAAGATGTGAGCAGGAATCTACGTTTGTCTCAGGGAGATCTTTTATTAAGTTATTTGCAATATTGGCAAAAAAGTCGTTGAATTCTTGGGGTGTGATCTGGCAAGAAAGTTCTTTTTTTTTATTACCTCTTTGTGTGTTTATAATGTTCCACATGCATTTAGTAGGGTTCTTTGCACTACTAATAGCCCTATCATTCGAGAGTTTCTTTGAATCTCTTATAGCAGTTTTGTATTGTCGTTTAAATCTCACATACTCTGATCGATCATTCACTCTATGGTATTTCTTACATACATCATGCAATAGGTTCAGATGTTCTCTCATTCGTCTTAAATCATCATTAAACCAACCAATTTTATTTGGTTGGTCTGACCGCACCGAGTGTGTTTTTTCTGGGAAGGACTGCAGAAATGCCTCCCCCAGCATTGACATGAATAAGTTAACCCTTTCCTCAGCACTAAGTCCCTGATTTTCAATGAAATCCCAATTGAAATACTGTACAGTATGGAAGAAGTGATTTAGTCCTTCTTGTGTCACAGGTCTAAAAGTATTTTTTGTTTTTTCAACTTTTTTTTCTGGTATATTGAAATGAATAATTTGACCAGAATGGTCAGATATATTATAATCTATTATTTTTGATAAGAAAGAATCATACGCAAAGTTTACAAGAATATTATCTAGGCAGGCTTCCCCACGTGTCGGTTCACGTATAAGATGCTGAAATCCATAAGTATTCAGAAGGTCAAGCAGACCAACGGAATTTGGGTGATCTGAGCCAAAGAGCACGTTAAAGTCACCCGCCAAGATAATCCTTCTTTGGTGTCCTATATGTATGTGTCCTGTATATATGTGGCCACATGTGCCCAATTTTTTAAAACTAAGCGTATAAATCTCTATTCATTGTCTTCAGATATATAGCGCGGCCTGTTTTTTGCAGGGGGCGAAACCATGCAAGATTTTTTTCCGCTAACAAGAAATAACCCGCCCCCGCTACACCTTTTGTAGCCGATTTCCTTCTGTATTCGGCAAAAGAAAACACAAGAAAATTACATAAATTGACAGTGCCCGGGACCTCTGAAGTAAACTGCTTCTAGACATGTTTGTTTCTACTGACCAATTGTAAAATCTTGCTGACCAAGTAATCATTTCGCAGCTCGACTGTTAATAACGGCAAACCATTTAATTACTTCTCATTTTTAAATTCTGTTCTTGCAACGAACACGGCTCTGCTCGCAAATCTCGAACGCCGCAAATCATGCTGCAGAATAGAAATGAAACTTACCCGTTACAACGGCAGCCTTCTTTATCACTTCTTTTTGTACTGATGGTGTAGATTTTTTGACACTGCTAACATTGGCACGATTACTCGATGTTTTTGAATATGTAGCTAGCGCCAAAGGATCTTTCATCGCTCCAGTCGATAGATTCTTACTCTCATTACTAAACACTTTCGAATTCGTAGATGAGGTTATCCGTTTCACAGGTTCCTTTACTGTTGGCGCATTCCTTTGCACACTTGTGCTCCGGTTATCATTCGGTAGTTTCGAATAGCTCCTAATACTTGCAGGAACTTTCGTAGCAGGTTGTAATACTGGAACATTTTTTGAACCCGCTGCTAAAACAGGCCTTTTCACCCTGCCAGTTAGTAATCCTGATATTGCTTTCATATTACTAATTTTATCTTTTGTGGATACATTTTTGGAAAACCTAATTATAACGTTCTTCCCATTGTTGGACTTAATAGCTTCCGACAGTATTTCCATAGCGTTGCGGTTTTCTGTAACTTGCGGGTCCTTAACAGGAGTATTTGGTTTCTTAACAGAAACTTTTCTTTCTTTAACAGCAACATTATTTTCTTTAACAGGAACATCTTCATCGTCATCACTTATAACAAAACTTTCCTCAATGTTTACAGTTGATAGTGTTTCCGAATTATCCAATGTATCACCAACCCTAGAACCAGAACCACTTTTTGTAGCTGAACTCTCAAAGACTTTTTTATTGGTTCCCTCGACATCTGTGTTGACCAAATCAGGCACTGAAGCAACCTTTTCAATTCTATCATCTTCTTCATCGCAAAAAAGGACATCATCATCATCATCCATAACAACTGGTAGAAATAGCTTGGGTCTTATAGCATCGTTAACCGTAGAAGTAGAGGACTTTGTTCCTGGTTCCTTTGGATCCTCTTTGTCGCTATCTTCGTTGTCGGTAACGAAAAAGCTACTTACATTACTGTTATCAGCATCTTCGTCCAGTTCTCGTTCGATAGTAACCTTTATTTTGCGATTACTCTTTGTGATGTCCATGGCATCATCCTTATTACAAACGTCTGCTTCTTCATTTAAAACGTTGGTTGTTGTATCTTCTTTCTCGGAATTATTTTCTTTATCGATTGTACTTTGTCGGTTATCACCAGAGGATTGTTTAGTTAATTCTGCTTGTGAATGACGTAGCTTTTCGAGATTCTCTTCCTCTTCTCTTTCTTTATTATCATTCACGGTAGAGTCTTTTTCTTTAGCAGTTGATGCAGTATTGACAGAATCATTTTGATCATTCGCTTGATCTTGTTCACCTAATACAGAGATTGATTGGTGTGGAACTGATTGGATTTCTGTTGGAACAACTGCATCTGAAATATACAAAGGGAGGATAAACTACATTCTCAAGGAAGTGTCTTGAGTTTCAAAGTAATATTAAATACATACCAGTAATTCGAGACAATTTCGGTGCAGCGCCTGCTTTTGGCGAAGCCTCAATCTGCATAGCAACAAAACTAGCTTTACTTATCACAGGAACTCCCTGGGAGATCAGCTTCGAGGCCTCACTGGCACTGATAGTAACAACCTCCTCGGCACAAGCGGCCACAGCGGATATTCGTAGAGCGCTCGACTCGACAAACTCGCTATCCGAATCAGAATCACAATTTATCACAATGGGTTCTGGAACGTTTAGTGCTGCTCGTGAAGGCTCCGACGTTATAGTTCCTACGTTACCGCTATTTGAGGATTTGGAGGTATCCGCCTTAGTTGTGGACGATTTTGAGATCTCTGCTGAAGTTTCGGGTTTATCAATTTCTGCGGTATTAGCTGTTTGGAATGAAATAAGTAAGTATTAGGAGAAAAAGTTGGGAAAAAAAAAAAATTTCACGCGTAAATTCATAATAAACAAACTGTGAATTTGTGATTGTGAAATTTAAAATTGCCAGTCATTGTATAAAAGTTTATACAGGGTGTCCGCTAAGTAACGGGACTCCTTACGTAAAAATATTAGGATTTAATTATACTTACCTATATCCGAATGTTGAAGTTAACTGAGATACAGGGTGTTAAAGTTAAAACTTCATTTTTGTTTCTCTCTAATAACTTTGACAGAAACCAACGGTTTTTTACAAAATTTGGCAATTATGGTTTTTTTTAAGATAAGGAACTGATTTTTTGGTGAAATTTTAAGGTACAATGTAGGGGGCGCTGCCTGTGGCATTTTTTGCACATTTATTAGGTCATAACTTTTTTGCGCCTCCGTGTATTTAAGTTTTTAATGAAAATAATACTTTTCTCATATTTATTACGTAAATAAGGTACACCAATTTCAGGTCGCCCAGAGTTACCGTTTCGGAGATAGGGTGTTATGGAAATGACGTATTATATTTAAATCGGCAATTCCTGAGATGAAAACAAATTGAAGAAAAATATCCAAAAATGGCGCTCTAATTTTATATGCACTGTACATGACCTTATGTCAAACCAAAAATGACCACGTGCTGCCCCTGTCAGGAAGGTAAACAAAGCAACATATGTCAACAGTGTTGTCATATCTTTAGGGTAAACACTCTTTACAAAGTCAATAACCGTTTGACAGCTTGCAAGTTGTTTGTTTTTCAGGGTACATTATTATTAACTTTTACGTTCAGTTCAGTTCGCTAGGAAACAATCTCTGATTTATAAACTTGAACTGACTCGAACGAACCGCCGCGGAGTTTTTAAATGGTCAGGTATGTTCTCATTTGTTCAATTCGAACGACACATAACACATCTAAGTACCATTCAATTTGAATTAGTATTTTAAATTGTCCGAGTGGTCTGGGAAATAATGTATTTAACATCTAAAAATTTTTAAAACAAATAACACGTTTCTCTTTTCTTTAAACAGCTGATTGTGGACATCGGGTAATATTTAAAAATACAGCGTTGTCACTTTCGAGGTTTTATAGGCGACTATCATAAATTGCCGAATTTCCTTATTATATTACATTCCTGTATAATTATAGTCTCGGAAATGGCAACCGCGCTCTAGACAACGGAGATTTCTCGGAACGGTTTGATGTCCGAAGTCAGACTAGCCCATTATTTCAGAGGGTAGTTCCTGTCAATTGTTAACATAATTGTTTCATTTTATCTTTAGTAAGGGGTTAATGGCCCATAGAAATTAGCGTTTTTATTATTTGTATTGCGAAATGATTAAGTGCTCTTGTTCTATGTGTGTTATTGTAAAGTGTAATTATGCGTTAGTGTTGGGGTTTAGTGATAAGCTTATTATTATGCACTCCCACACTATCATCAGGACACGTGATGAGCATAAAGTTTTTCTCATAGAAAAAAGAACTGAAAGTGTCTGTGTCCTGGATTCCTTAATCGCGTCCTGGATTTACTTTCTAAGTAAGCTAAATATTTATTTTTATAAGAAACTAAAGTTTTACACTTTTAAACATTTTGGCAACATTCTGCTTGAACATCTGTTGATTAATCAGCTGGGCAATGTAATATGTTCATATATGAATGTGCCGAGGAGTTGTGTGTGGGATTAGGGGTGAATTACCCCACTTTTAAAGCGGTCGATTTCAAAAAAAAATATGTAGCGCTTCTCTAGGACACCCCAGGAGTCACCCATTTAAATATAATACGTCATTTCCATAACACCCTGTATGCATGTATATTGTTTAGTACCTATTATTAATTTGCAAACAACATTTTTTTTTTAAAGTAACCTATGAGAAAACAAATGAAATTTAGAGATGCGGTTGCTATGAAACCTCCATGTTGTTATTTGCTTGTTGATTATTGTAAAATAGCTGTGTAAAAAAATGTTTCATTTTTGAGTTTATCCTAAGTTAAGTAACAATGCCGAAACACAATAATCAACAAACAAATAACAACATGGAGGTTTCATAGCAACGGTACCTCTAAATTTCATTTGTTTTCTCATAGGTTACTTTAAAAAAAAATTTTGTTTGCAAATCTCCGAAATGGTAACTCTGGGCGACCTGAAATTTGTGTACCTTTTTTATGTAATAAATATGAGAAAAGTATTATTTTCATTAAAAACTTAAATACACCGAGGCACAAAAAAGTTATGACCTAATAAATGTGCAAAAAATGTCGCAGGCAGCACCCCCTACATTGTACATTAAAATTTCACCAAAAAATCAGTTCCTCATCCTAAAAAAACCATAATTGCCAAATTTTGTAAAAAACCGTTGGTTTCTGTCAAAGTTATTAGAGAAAAACAAAAGTTTCAACTTTTATCTCAGTTAATATCAACTTTCGGATATAGGTGAGTATAAATAAATCCTAATATTTTTACGTAAGGAGTCTGTGGTTTTTCCATGTCCCATTACTTAGCGGACACCCTGTATATTATTAGTGTGAAGAATTATCCTACTGAAATGGCGACGAATCTAAAAGAAACAGGCTAAATTTGCAGATAAAGCTGAAATAATGGTGTTTCATACATAATATAAAATTTGAAATCTGGCATTAATGTTTTTCGTTGTTGGTTCAGTTTATCGGTACAACAACCTCACCTTGTAAATCACGGTAAGAAAAATGCCCTGGATATTCCCTTTAATTCTAAAACTTACCCGCCAAAGGGTCTTCTAGAGGTTCAAATTTAAAATTCCTAGGTTCCGGCATTATTCTATCGGGTATAATAAGCTCGGTAGCGTAAGTATCACTATTTCCCCGCCGAGTCACAGTCTCAACGCCAAGCCGCCCCGCCTGTCCGTCTGCCACTCTTTTATTTACTGAACTAAATTTCACCAACCATACGGGCTCCGTTGTAGGCGGGTCATTTTCATCGGCTTTAATGTCTATTACGTTCCCGATAGCCTCGCTTCTATCTTCCCGGGAAATCCGGAATGCCTCGGGACCGTCCAAATCATCGTTTGAATCCTCAGGCCATAGGTTCTCCGCGCTAAGCGTATCCTCATCACTTGAATTTATGGTGGCGGGTTCCGTTTCCTTCGTACTTGTAACCGTTGTCGGGTGTTTGTTTACAACCTCGATTAGGCCCGATTGATTTCTAAAATGTTACTCAATAACATAAGTTAAAGTAAGGGGCGGTCGACCGCCACAATAATAAGTTCGTTCGCAGATAGTGGTGCTAGTCCCGAAGCTTTGTTCCAATTTCGGGATAAAGAGTATCTAATCCCGGGATCCGAGGAATAATCCCAAAAGAAATTAACATGGGAAAGATTGTGTTTACTAAATACACGAAATAGAAATCTTAAAGTCGGTTCGTTTTATGAAGTCCGATATCGGATTAAATCATTAAAGGTTGTGAAACAGTAAGACGGTTAAGTTAACAATACCTTCGCTATACTTGATCGTACCGAACATTCCACTGGTTCACTGTAGTCAGCCGTGAAAAAACAGCGATTCCAAAACAAAATTATCTTGGAATTTTGTACCGCCAATATTTTTTTTTTGTTTATTTTTCGCTCAAAGTTTTTTTTATCTATCAAACGAAACCCATTTTGCGTCTTAAAGATGTTCTCAGGTACTTTTTCCTAGAATTTAGTTATTTTGGAATCATTATAGTTAAATCTATATAATAATCACTATTTTCCAAGAAATAATTAAAATTTGCTCAAGTGCAGGATGGTATGTCCTATTTTAAATAAGTAGTTATGCTTTTGGTTTGTTTCTCATTGTGTGTGAATTAAAAGCAGTTATAAAGCAAAGTTATGGAAAATGTTCACAATGTCTAGAAGGTGTTTATCTCCAGGTGAACGCCGTTTGGTATTACAAGTGGAACGTTATTTTACTTAGAAAAAGATAACTCGGGCCCGTTAGTGTCTGTTTTGGCAGTGCAAAAACGAACGTCTGATGCTTGCGGCATTTCCGATAAGACCTTAAGAAGACTTGGAAAAAGAGTGAAGAGGAATTGAACAGACCATATAAAAGGGTTTGCCTCCATTCGAAAACCGTTGATTTATCCCGTGGAATAAAACTATCGTTTAGGAATATTGTTTATGATATGTATAAAGCCAAGGAATACGTTACCCTCAAAGCTATTCTTGAAAAGATAAAGAAGAAAGAACTTTGCGATATTGGAACTACCAGTTTGTCCATCATTTTAAAAGAGCTGAGCTTCAAATACAAAAAACGAACAGAAAAGTGCTTTGCGAGCTGTCCAATAATGTTTCAAAAAGATGGCGACATCGGTTCTTTTTAGAACCAAAACTTTACAAAAAAAGAATTCGTAAAACTAATTTGCCTAAATACTATAAAAGCTAAAAAATAATTATTTTTCTTTGCCTAAACTAATTTTTTATTTACGTTAAATTATTTTATTTAGAAAATACCTAAAATATAATTTATTGTTTGAGAGCCACTGACTACCCGGCTCGAGAGGTTTTATTGCTTAGCGGACTTCATATACCGTACCGACTCTACCTACTGTTAACAAAATGCTCCTCCTAAACTAATCGTAACTTATTGCAAGTGTAATCTGCTGACGAGAAGCAGCGTTCTATTTCTACCAAAGATATTACAAACTACAGATGGAAAATGTACATTTCTAGCCTATGCAACGACTGCAAACAGTCTTTCCCACCTCTTTCGGTCATTATTGCAGCATAGCCAGATTGACATATTTATCGCAAAGGTATCGTGCAACATCCCAATTAAAAATTTGTTAATTTGACAATTACAACTGGTTTAAGGTTAATCCGCTCTTAAAATAAATTTATTCCCCCTTAATTTTACTATAAACTGTGAAAAGGCGATGAGAGATTCTTTAAAAAATATTATTATACTGAAAAGTATCAAACGGATCTTGAACTAATCCAACTGCACTCTGGCAACATCTATTTCTATTTTACTACGATTCGGACCCAAAAGATAAGCAATATGAATGAATACTAATCTCGTAAACATTGCGATGTTTGCCCTTTAATCTAACGGATTGTTATATATTTTGGTTGATTTGTGTTTTTTTGTGATTACTGGTGAAAAATCGTCTTTATTATAAACAATCATGGTGCATTAATGTAGTTTGTAAAAGAGTGGATCATTAAATAAGGATTTATCTTTTCACCGGTAAGTATGGTTATGTTTTAATATTAAACCATCTGATATGACCAGACTTCAACATTGTTGCCATTCAGCCAACAAACATGTAGTTCTCTCTTCCACCCATTACTGATTTTCAACAACGTTTCAAACAATCACAGCTTCACTTTCCAAGAGTTTTACGAATGGATTATGGGATCTGTAGTTTATAATACCTTTTGTTTCTACACTTAAACCCTCAAAATAAGGTATTAAAAAGACATTTAATCCCTAAAGATAAAATTATAATCCTTGAGTGTTTAAAAAAAATTTAATCCCTCACAAGAAATTTTTTGGCCGTTAAATGATATTAAATTTTTTTTAAAATTATTTTAGGACATGCGAAGTGTTCACAGAAGCAAAACCTGTGGGTTTGGTATGTAAGTAAGTAAGTAATTTTCTTTAGGATTCATTACTTTCCTATTAATTATCTTAATTTGACAGAAAATTTTCTCAATAAGCAGAAGAAAACCTTTTCCTATAGTCAAAAATAAAAGTTTTCAAAATAGTCAAATTTTTACACTCAAAAAACTTACTCATTCGCCGACACCTGTTGCTCTCCTCCTTTCTTCTTTTCATCGATTATCTTCCGGACTCTTTCAGACATAGATTTATCATCGTTCCCGATGTTTTCATCGGTAAACAGATCATTTAAAATGGTTTGCGGCGTCTTCTGCAAACAAATTTTAGGTGCCATTACGGCCATCGGAAAAGCGGAAGATTTTTTTTTCATGCAAAGCGCATGTAGAATTAAAAATATACAGTGTCCAGAAACTAGTGGATATATAGGGGAAGTCGAAATAATGTCAGTACTTTAAAATATGTTTTATATCTGGCTTCAAACTTACAAGTAAATAATGAAAGTTTAACTTTTTTTCGTAATTTTTTGCCGACCCTGAAATTTGGGCGAATGCAGTGACTAAAAACTTTCGTTATTGAGATTGTAATTTAAAATGCTTTATTATACATGTACAGGGTGTCGCATTTTCGACACTTTTATAGGGTATCTCTGTTATTGTTTTTCTTATTGAAAATTTTCGCTCGCTTAAGAGATACGGGGGAAAATCAACAAATTGACAATTCCTAAATTACCCTATATTTTCTTAGTTAAAAGAGATACAGAAAAATGTTTCATATTGATTGTTGAATAATCTGCCGTTTTCAGAATAAGTGTACAGGGTCAGGTAAGAAAGTTATCGGGCCTAACCTCATTTTTTTAAATGGAACACCCTGTATATTTTAAACTAAAAAGATGGCCTTTTAAACTCTCTTTTCAAATTTATAACACACCATGGATGATAGATATCATCAAATTTTTCAAAATGTTGATAAGTATTTTTCACAAATGAATATGTAAAAAATGAAATTGACGTAAAATGTTAATAACAACTAGAATGTCAACATAGTTGTTTCTAGGATATTAGTTTTTGTTTCATGGCCTACTTTGGTTTAAAGTTCTAAAGTTTAATAAATCGCCTAGGAAACCAATATCAATATCATGTTATATATTTGAAAGGAGAATTTAAAATAGTATCTTTTTAGATTAAAATATACAGGGTGTTCTATTTAAAAAAATTGAGGTTAGGTCCGATAACTTCCTTACCTGACCCCGTATACTTATTCTGACAACGGCAGATTATTCAACAATCAATATAAAGAAACTTCTGCATAAAACATTTTTCCATATCTCTTTTAAATAAGAAAATATAGGGTCATTTTGAAATTGTCAATTTTTTGATTTTCCCCCGTATCTCTTAAGCGAGCAAAAATTTTCAAATTTTGATTTTACCATTTTAAGTTTGGCCCAAAAAGAGTACATGACACCCAAATTACTGTTTTGATAGCACTAACAGTTACGGAGATACCCCATAAAAGTATCGAAAATGGGACACCCTGTATGTTCAACATTAAATTTTAAAATTTATACAGTTTTAACGGTGTTGCCAAATTTGACATTTTGCTTCCGCGTCGCTCGTTGCCTGGGCGCCCCATTTTTATCGTTACCTTACAAATGTGAAAACATCAAAAAAGGACAGAAATAACCCCGATTCCGAAGAAGAAAACTCACTTCGATGCGCTCCAGACGAAATAATTAATGATGCCAATGAAGCAGCACAAAATTTATTCCCTAAAAAATCGAAAGAAGCTTGCAAAAAGGAATATAATACGTTTATTAAGAATTTTACCAGAAGCAGGTGAAGAGTTTCAGCGAGCGGGTATTGTGAACGTAATTTCAAGAAAGGCAAATGCTATTCCATGCTAAAATCAACATTAATTCTGAATATTCAAGTCGATATGCATAAAGTGACTTTTTTCACACACGGGATTTCCCGTTCGTTCATTTTTGCATTACTTACAGCCGATACGTCTTCATCGTCCGATATACACTGCACGTCATCAATTTCAGGGCTGTCCTTGTGTGTCAAAATGTGCTCGAAATAATTTTCTTCCATGGAGGTGACAAATGTGCACCAGGAACATACAAACAACAATATATTGTGGGAGAACCAGCAATGGATCTCGAGTTTTCTAAAATGCAACAGACCGTTATAGTTTACTGACTGGGATCAAATCAAAGAAAAAACATTAAATATATAGTATTTGCAGAATTATACCGTTGATCTTTTGACTGCAATAAAACCTCATTATCTATTCGACCATAAAATAAATAAGGAAATCCCAAATTTTAAAACCTTTTCGAGCAGAGCCGGACCAGGTATAGAAATTCAATTTATACCTATGCCTGATGCATATATAAATACAAAGTGATTTTTAATAATTTTAATCTTTAGTGGTTTTCCGGCGAGTAATTTTTAGTTAGGCTTATTAGTGGTAAAATGTGGCGTCCTTGGAATTGTGCCGATAGGGGGGCATCTTCAAGTGTCATTTTTAAAAGAAAACATTTATCTACCGATGCCAAACTAATAATTAAAAATGTGTATCAATCGTGGTTGAGTAATTAAAATTTAATTCGATGGATGCTTTAGCAGAGACGTCTACTTTGACAAAACTCCTTTATCTTTGGTAAGAGACATAGAACTTAAACCTGTTAATCCTGGAAAAATTCGGAGTGATTCTGGCACATTTAGAAGCATTGACGAAAATGACATGGATTTATTAAGAAGAAAGATTTACCAAATGTATGAGGCACAAACTGTACCCACTTTGATTTCCCTCAAAGAGCGGCTGATTAAAGACGAAACAAATATCTCTTGTAGCCTTTCAAGCCGTAGGAAAATATTGCGTAAAATGGGTTTTAAATACCGAAGCATTGATAAAAGACAAACATTAATGGAATCTCAACGTTCACGGGAATGGAGACTTAAATATTTAACAGCTGTTAAACAACTTAGAGAAGAAAATCGTCCAATTATTTACCTTGACGAAACATGGTTCGATACCCATGACACTCCAAGAAAAGGTTGGGATGATTCTTCCAAAAAATGTCAAACCAAGGCACCATCAAATAAAGGCAAAAGAATCACAATATTACATGCTGGTTCAGAGAACGGGTTTGTTCCAAATTGTCAGATTCTTCTTTAGATTACCATCAAGATGCCGACGCACAACTTTTTGAAGATTGGTTTAAACATAAACTCCTTAAAAATATACCTGAAAATAGCGTCATTGTAATGGACAATGCTAGTTATCATAGTCGGCAAGCAAAAATCATTCCCAATTCTAATAATACAAATGCAGAAATTCAAAATTTTATGATTGAAAATGATTTTTATATTTTGAGAAACTTACAAAAAACGAGAACTGCTAGAAGTATTAAAAGCTTTTAAAATAAATAAGGAATACGAGTGTGACAAACTTGCAGCAGAAAATGGACATACAGTGTTGCGTCTTCCTCCGTACTATTGTATATTCAATCCTATTGAGCTAATATGGCACCAATTAAAATCCAATATTAGGAGAAATAATATTTCTCCTACATTAAATGCATCTGTAGTAGAATTAATTAAACACGAAGGAAGAAAAATTTCTGCAGACAGCTGGAAAAACTGTGTACAGCATGTACTTAAGGTGGAAAATTCTTACAATTGTATGACTACAAATATGTTCAATCCTTAATTATAAGTTTAGGCTTAGATGAAGATAGTGATAGTGATACAGAGTTAAATTTTGAATAAATAATTATCAATAGTTTCTTAGAATTTAATTAATTTTTATTGTACTTGTTATCCTAATAGTTATACTTTTAAATTATACTTTTTTCATTATCATTAATTGTTATCATTATTTTACATTTATTATAGGTACCTAAAACTAAAAATACCTATCTATTTATTTTAAATTATAAAAATAAATCATGTGGTGTGGTATACATTTTCAAGCCGGCCCTGATCCCATTTATTGAGCTTTGAAGAGGTTGAGGCGTATACAATAGGGTTTAATCAGGTAGTTTATTTATGGCAGTAAGAGTCAACGGTATAATTCCGCAACAACTATACTTACTGTGATATATTTGTTCCAAAGGAACAATAGTTACACTTGAAAATCTTCTCACAAAAACCGATATGGTACATCAAATCTTTGCGATCGGTCGGCTCAAATCCGCACCCAACACAATTATACACTCCATTCGAATCGTCCTTTTGTCTCCTGTCTTTGCCTTCGACGATGTTTACTCCAAATATATTAGCGACTTTGTTTATCCTCTGTTTCATTCTAGCCATTTCGGGAGTTTCCTGTGATGTCTCTCCATTTTCAACGTTTCGGCTCTTGGAAACATCATCGGGATTTTTAATGACGGGCTCACAATCTACAAAAAGGGAGGACATTATGACGAAAACAATATACAAAGTTTAATTAGGAGAGATTTGAACAAGAGATTTTTCTTTTTTAAGCCAGCTAATTACCTGAATTAGGAGACAAATAACAATCGATATCTGGATCAGCTTTTATAAGTCGACTCAAACCATCGCCAATTAAATTATCTTCGGTACAATCAAGAATAGTTTCGGAATCGATAGAAACAGCTTCGGTACTGACAGACGGCGCATTACCACACTTATGCTGACTCAATTCCAGCCCCGACTCGAACAAAACAACGCAGTAGGAACATTCAAACAATGACTCTTTTTTTACTTCCAGAATTTCACACGTCCTAACGGGGGCTGTATTTTGTTGAGCTGTATTTTCCGGG
Source organism: Barypeithes pellucidus (assembly GCA_963991005.1). Classification (NCBI taxonomy): domain Eukaryota; kingdom Metazoa; phylum Arthropoda; class Insecta; order Coleoptera; family Curculionidae; genus Barypeithes; species Barypeithes pellucidus. The sequence goes on along the minus strand of OZ022563.1, from coordinate 52,949,958 downwards.
GTCGTATTCGCCCCTGCTGCATTTTCAGCGGTTGCGTTTTCCATATCTCCTGTGCAAATGTGCTTATTCAAGCTGGTTGCCGTGCTGAAGGTACGGAGACAGTAGGAACATTCATAATCCGCGTCTGTGGGTTTGGCTGTAGACTCGGTTTGGAAAGTGTTGTGCGTCACCGGTATCTAAAATTATTTATTTGATTTTAGGAGAAGTGTGCGCTCGAACGGTCACTTGTAATCAAATCAGGTGAGGCAGTTTTGCAGGTGGGAAAAATTTAAATCCCCAGAAAAAGTTTCCTGATGCGATAAAAAATTCGCATATCCTGGCGGATACATTTCTTTTATCGAAATTCTGTTACGAATTTCAATATTGATGCGGTTTGAGCTAACAAACTATAAAGAATTAGAGGGTTTTTAATATCAAGTAGTAATATGGAAAAATCCCCAGAATATGTGTTTTTTAAGAAGTTTTCCCCAAAACCTCAGCATTGTCCATATATCTTGAGATCTGGGGAATTCTCCCCAGACCTGGCAACGCTGAGGTGAGGTTATTATTCTGTATTTTCCACCAACTAATGGCCTTCTGTTTTCGCAATCAGTCAGTACGTTGCTGTTAAAAGGAGACAATTGTCTAGCGCCCCTAATACTAACCTGACTTAAATTCGATTTTCTACTTATTTCCAAGGAACTATCCCCGCTTCGCCCACCATCATCCCCCGCCGATTTCGTCGGTATACAATTATGCTCGTCCAGATCGTCCAAACTGTAAAAAATGGCATTACAGTGTCCACAGCCGAATTCTTGTTTATTTACGTTTTCGTCAGCTTCAGGTGTTTCTTGACCTCTGCCTTTGCAGGCGTGGCCCATGTAGGCGTCAATGCGAGTGTACGTTTGGTTACATTGGATACAGGAAACGGCAGATTCGGATGATGAGGCGACGCGCGACGAATCACCCCTGAAATATAAAATAAAGTATACAGCGTGTAAAAAAAAAGTATTCAACATATGGGATTTTTATATTACCTATTTCTCAATTGCGCTCTATTCATGCTACGCGAAATAACTAATTTTTCACGGCATACTCTTACAATAGCAAAATACCTATGTTATACAGAGTGTTATGGAAATGACGTATTATATTTAAACCGGCAATTCCTGAGATAAAGACAAATTGAAGAAAAATAGCCATAAATGGCGGTTTCAATTCAGCGGTAAAAGTGACCTGGCGTCAAACCAGAAAAACACCTGTGTGGCACTGAGATACATGTAAGCCATCAAGGAATTCTGGCCGGTGTTGTTATATGTACACCTTAAACTCTTTAGACAAAATAAAATAATTTAAACTTTTACGTCACTAGGTCAAATGCCAATGACCTCCTGACGCCTTACACCGGCTGAGCGAAGTAATTTCATATAGCGCCGCACGCCTGCGTCTGTTAGTTGAAGACCAACCAGCGGCCGGATACGTTGTGTCTCGTCGATCACTCAGCAATCCGCTCTGTTTTTTCGGTTTACGAGTGTATCTTGCCCGTACATAAATAATCTTTGAATATTGTTTTTATTGACGCGTTTCTTCTGGACGTCAAATTTCTCGCGTGTAATAAAATCTAATAATCTGTATTATTGTACTTGCAAAAGCTAACTATCGGTTCTGTTTCACTATTACTGTGTGTACATAAAGTGTTTCCAAGAGTGTTCCCATGAAAAAGAAAAAAAAACTGATTGTGCTTGTGCCTGGATTTCCTCGCTCTTTAGGTATAAGGATAAATACAAGTAGATAGAAAATAATTTATTTTTATAATTTTATATGGAATTTCCGTTTTACATTAAGTTTGGCAACATTGCCATTGGGTCTGGGTGAAATGTACAGTAGCGTGGACTGACCTGTGAGTAAGAGTGTTTGTTACCCCACTTGTAAAACGGTCGATTTAAAAAAATAAAATATGTAGCGCTTCTCTAGGACACCCAAGGAGCCACCCATTTAAATATAATACGTCATTTCCATAACACCCTGTACGCATTTTTTAATATAAAATGTGCTTAAGTATGTACAACAAGCTAATATCTAAACAAACTCGTATGATTGAAAAATTTTGTTTAAGTTATTTGATAAATATTTTAAAATTCCGTAAGCAAAAAATCGACCAGAGGCGTACCAGTTTACGGAAAAATAGAGTTTAAAGGAAACAAATTATAAATTGAGATACATAACTCAAATTTCGTATTCGTAATAAGTTTTTATCTGCAGCAACATTTCCATATAAAATTTTGCTGTATTATTAATACTTAAGGCAATTTCGAAAAAATGGCATTTGGTCCCTATCGGCCGCAGGTGAAATATCAAATATGCGTTTATAGTATATGGTTTTAAGGCATGTACCAACTTTTATTAAGAATACAAGGGCAATGAAAAAAAAATTCCCATATGTTGCATGATTTTTTGGACACACTGTACATATTGATCAATAAATCTGTTTTTATTAATAATGTTTTTCGTTATTGTGTCAATTATTATGAATTTATGTGGAAATATAACTTTATAAATTAGGAAGATAATCTTCTTATCATTAGATTGGCTTTTTTCTAAGAATATACATAATTATTTTTGTGTGTTTTGTACACGATAATTTGTCAAGTACCAGGTACCCGGTAATAGTGTCCTAGTAGACCGTGTACCCGACTGTACCGGGTACTCGATACATCTTTACCTAGTATACAGGGAGTTATGGAAATGACGTATTATATTTAAACCGGCAAATCCCAAGATGAAAATAAATTGAAGACAAATAACCATAAATGGCGCTTTGAATTATTAAGCGAAATATACACTTTATATGAAATCTCAAAATTTACGTGGCCGCTCCTGAGGCCCTTCGCAATCAATATTTTATTGAGGCAGTCTCCAGGTTCAAAAGAGGTTAGCGCATTATAGGCGATGTTGTCATATTGCAATACATAATTCTAAACGCAAGTGTTCAGTTTTTGACAACAAGACGTCTTTGACGCGCGCTATCTCTTCTTTTTCAAACTTTTTAGAGAAAGAAAACTACAATTTTAAGGTACATACTCTCTTACCTTCGATCGTATTTTAAAATAATCGGTTTTATAATTAAATTCCATAAAAAAATAAAACACAAAAAGTATGTTTTTCAACAGAACCAACAGTAAATAATATCACACAATTTGAAATCACATCACATAGTTTATTATTATGAATTATCTCACAACAAAAAAAAAATCGGGCAATACAACTAACAAAACGTTTAAAATTCGTATACGTCAAGCACGTGGAACCCTCGACGTCGTGGAACAAACGTCGTTCCACTCGCGAGTCTCGAAACATACTGAAGTATGAAGCGGCGCGCGGCCGGTATTCAAGCTAAAGCGAAACACGCGGTGTGATCTGACAACACTGTTAGTATACTCTAGTGACCCACATTTGTTGCTAAGTGAATCCAGATGGAACGGGGCGACAGTATGTGGGTAAAAAGGGTTTTTACCTTAGTATTTAGATATTCGATTTAAAAAAAAAGTATGTAGACTTTCTCTAGAACACCCAAGGAGTCACCCATTTAAATATAATAAGTCATTTCCATAATGTATTTTAAATAATGAACACAACCTACCCTGGTACATCCTTATTCGTCACAGAAGTATGCGTTGCTTTCTTCTCATTCGAGGATTTGTTTACTTTCGGCGGAACAAGTTTATAAAAAGCTGAAATAAAAAAAAAAACAATTTTTAAAAGTTCTGAAAAACTGCTAATCTGGCAACATCGTCGCCACGGAAACCTGAAAGTTCTCACTTACACGTTATGAAATGTTTCTTGAAGAAATGGTCTCTCAAACGGTCCAAAGATTCGAACCATTCCCCACATCTCCAGCAGCCAATCGAGCTCTGGTTTCGATGGCATGTGATGTGATCGGTCCAGCTCGTGATCGAATCGAAAACTCCCATACAGATCAGACATTGGAAAATTCGACCGTCGGTTTCCCTTCTTGAGGATTTTCTATTTTCTTTTTGCCCCTGTTCTGTCGATATAAAAATAAATGTATTTCATTATAGTCTGTTTTTGAAAGACGTATGTACACAGGGTGGCCCACTAAGCGAGGAAAGCGGCTGTATCTCGGAAACCGTTCACTGTAGAGCTCGACAAGCGAGTCTATAGCTACGCGGTATCGGTAAGGGGAAAGCAATATCTTTTAAAGCATGGCCGAGTCATGGGCGTGCTATTATTATCTTAATAATGTAATAATATATATTTTTTCATGGCATGAATATATTTGTAGGCCTTTCATTAATATTTTCGGCTTATTTTGGCATTTTCGCCATGCACTTCAAAGTTTTAAGGGAAAATGGAAAGTTTATGTCACTTCTCAGCTGTTGTAGCAACTTTTTTAAGGCTGGAACCACTTTTAGTTCCAAATAAAACTTTTGTATTGTTCTCCTAACAAGGCCAAAGTCGAAGCCTTCGATTTTTTCGACAGCAGAGAGACGGGGCCCTTTTTTTGACAGGAGATGACAACAATTGATCCGGGTTATTTTCCTTCCTTTCAGTATCTTCTTTGTGAATGTTTTTTACTGCACCCACGTTTACTCCCGTATACATTGCGACCCTTTCTAGCTTTCGCTTAAGTGGCAATTTAAATGTACTAATTTGTGATTCCTCTTCACACATCCTGTACACATTGGCAATCACTTCACGGATTTGACTATGAAGGGTTTTACCAGGGTATTTTCTTTCATTATCACAGTTTTAAAACAAACCCTTATCACTACGCAACTGGATGAAGCATATTGGACATCGCCGAACAAGCACGCTGGCACAATAGGCGTGTCACCAGACGCGTGTCGTCATCCTCTGTCTGGGATATAACCTATCAAATTAGCTCTAGCCACCGGTTACCCATGGTTACCGTTGATATTGCACCATGTTGCCCTATTTTTAGATTATAAGTACTTTAAGAAAAAATATTTTATTTTGCATTTAAATATTAAAATAAATAGTATGAAAAGAAAGTTTTAAGAACATTGAAACTATAATAGAATATTAGTTTCTTATATACTTATGACAATTTACTTTAAATGGGTAAATTTAATTTCAGGGTTTACTTGGTAACATGTTATTAAATTAAAATTTAATATATGTGACAACATTGTTAACCCAAGAAATTTTCTTGCCCGCATTCCTTTTGTAGATACAGATAAAGTTGTCGACCTGTACAGCTTCCTGAAACAAATATTTATGGGAAAAGTTGCCAAGAGAAAGTGGTGTAAATTATTCGCAAGTTTGTAGGCCGGTCGCAGGGGGCGTCTCACTAATACTAATTCGTTAACAGTCGATTTATCTACAATTTGCTTAGATAAGGTATATTGAAAAGACTTAAAAATAAATTTCTCGTGTATCATGAAAAACTTTGCTTGAAGGGTTAGAGAAAAAAGTATGTAAGCAAAGTTGTTCATGATATATGAGAGATTTATTTGTAAGTATTTTTAATATACTTTATCTAAGCAAATATTAGTGCTCGCTTACATTTAAACAGGCCAAAGGAATGTCGACTATTCTAGATAAGTTAAAAGTAGAAAAAAATAGATGATATAACAGGTACGCTCTACAAACCGGTTTTTGATCTACTATTTAAAGTTGATGTACGAGTAGATGACGAGCTAGCGACTAGAGGGCTTTTTCTCGATCTCCGTTTCTTTCTCTTCGCTTTCTTTACATCTGGGGGCGTGTAAATGTCGCAACATTTCACAGATAGAAGATCGTCGATTACTGTACCATCATTCGCAAGTGGCGTGCTAAAAAAAAATAATAAAGAATGCTCCACTAGTTTAATAACGGCGTTTAAAAAAAAATCATAAATGGCATAAACCATCATCTTTAGTGGAAAGTTAACTGAGAAACCTTATGGCATTGCCAAATTATTCTTTTGCAGCAGCAGAAAAAGAAATATGGAAAAACATTTGTAATGAAAAATTAAATTAACTCTAAAACATTATGTATAGAAACCTATGTTAACTAACTAGGTGAATTAGAAAACATTTTATGATTTAATAAGATTAAATAGAATTTAAAGTGTTTTATCATAGAAGCATTCGTCTTCGTCATTCGTCCTTCACCATTGGGATTTCGGGAACGGTAAGAGATACGAAATCGGTGAAACTGGGGCAAGAAAAATTATGGGCCCAATAATATGCCGGCAAAATATAAATACAGGGCTTTCAAAATATTTGGAAAAATCTAAAATTATCTGTGTTCGATTAATTTTTTCTGGCTTAGATGATTAGAAAAAAAATTTCACTTCCTCACTGCTACTTTTTATTCTCTACAAGATGGCATCATCAGATCTTTAATGCGACGTTTCGTCTTTTGGTTGCCATCACCAATTTAACTTTTTAAATACGGGCCTGGATTTTTTGTTTAAAGTATGAAAGAGGAACTAAATCCTCGTTCAGCGGTATCCAACACTTACTGGTTTTCCGACGTTTTGTTCCTTAAATTGAATTATCCCTAGTACGTTCCTGTAATTTAGTTTTGTTGCGAAGAAACTGAAGATTTTTAAATTATTATTGCTATTTCCGTCCTTAATTATTATTATTACGTACTACTACACATTTTTCTGTTTTAAACTTTTATTTTATCTAAAATTTATTTTATTTATTTTTGTTTTATTACTCAGGGTGTTATGGAAATGACGTATTATATTTAAACCGGCAATTCCTGAGATGAATACAAATTGAAGAAAAATGTCCTTAAATGGCGCTTTCAATTCACGTGTGGCACTGCGACACATACGAATTCTCACCGGTGTTGTCAGAATTACACATTGAACTCTTTAAGTTTGAAATACGCAACTACGTAACTAGGTGAAAAATGTCAATGACCTTTTGACTTTTAGTGATTGGCTGGCTGATTTTTTAATGTAATTTTATTTAGGCCACACACATACACTTACCTTGTCGGTCTTACTTAAAAATGAGTGTCAATTTCTATAGACACTTATACAGCGTTTTAGTAAAGAAACCGGCCACATAACCCATAACCATAATCGCAAAACTTCACATGAACAATTGCCGCCATAATGCACAAAATTCACTTGGAGACATCGTTTTTATTAACATTGGCTTGTCTCGCCTAGATTTGTATGAACTTTTGTTTTTAATTAAAAAACACATTGTAAAATGTAAATAACATTTCTTCGAATTAAAAATGACATCTGAACTGAAACGTTTAAAACACGAGCTATCAAAAAGTAGAGTACTAATGCAATGCGTGTTTTTCCGGTAGATTCCAGCGCATTCACCAAAAAAGGTTGAAATAAATAATTATAATAATCTACAGCACTTATTTATTGTTTTCCTTCACTGCTGTAGATACCAATAAAGATTAAAAAACTTGATAATCGCTGCTCTGGTGCTCTTTTTCATTCGAAAAGCTTAAAAAAATTAAATCGACAGCGGGATTTTAAAACCAACGATTAGCCATCTCTACTATAAAACGACAGAAGGTTAGAAGTTGACATTTGCTTGACACTCTGCGGCTTCGCGCGAAAGAGTTTTTTCGTGATATTTAATCAATTGTAACAGTGCGAATAAGTGTGAAAATGTTTAGTACATACAGAAAAATCAAGTCGAAGGCATATTAGAAAATGTTCCTTTAGTAAGCGACTGGAAATCGCAAGCTCACCGGATCTTACCCCATTCAATTTTTTTCTATGGGGTACGATGAATAAAGAAATAGTTGATAAAGTTGAAGATATGGATCAGTTGCGATATAAGATATTGGATGCAGCAGATAAAATAATTGCTGAACGTTTTAGTTTATAAAGGGCCAATTTGTGTCCTATCTCCTATTTGTGTGTTTGTTAAAGAATGCATTAGTGTGTAGCGATTTTGTGTGACAAGGGACTATCTTCAAAAAAATTAATTTGAAACATGTGTGCGTTTCTTTAAGTGATTTATGGTAATTTCTTCAGTGTTTCACTATGTGTTCTGTATATCTGACGATATACAGGGTCATGTTCCGAGATTGGAAGAAAAACGCCGACGGGGTTTTAGTGGGGTATAAGCTTTACCCACTAAAACCAAAAAAACTGAAGATGTATGTACCCTGGATTACTTGCTAGTGTACTGGCACCTGGATTCACTTCTATTTGGATACTAGGTAGATAAATATTTATTTTTATAAGAATCTAAAGTTTCACACTAACAGTTTGGCAACATTGCGCCAGAACATCTGTTTATTACACAGTTGCTCAGTGTAATATGACTGTGCCGAGTAGTTGTGTGTGGGTTTATGGGTGAATTATCCCACTTTATAAACGTTTGATTTGAAAAAAAATATATGTAGCGCTTCTCTAGGACACCCCAGGAGTCACCTATTTAAATATAATACGTCATTTCCATAACACCCTGTATAAACATTATTATTGACGTCAAATCAACCAATTATAACTGCATTTTTTTGTACAACAATTTTTCTGATTAAAGAATATTGACTATTTTTATTTCAAACTAATAGATTTTTATCAAATTGTAATTTACCTACAAGTATTATTAATACAAATAAAATTTGACTCTTAAGGCCAGCACTTTTTAAGACTTTTTAAAAAAGGCAGTCTCGAACAAAGAGAAAGTGAAATTTATTTTTGGGCAGCTCTTCGTCAAGAGTCAGGAAAAAATAAAAACCGAAACGAGAACTATGTATTTGTTTCTTGCGGCATATTACACAACTTTTCCCCAATTTAACAGACTTATCTCCTATCCCGAAATCCCAATGGTGAAGGACGAATTTGTTACACCCTGTAAACCAAAACTTTTATCTTGAAGAATGCACAACTTAAAAAAACCAAATCCCCGAATTTTAAATCAATTTGTGGAAGACTTTATGATACACCATATCTTATTATGTGCATTTATTAATAAAAAAATGATTGATTCCTATTTACTAATGTTTTCTCGTAGACGGGCACCTCCCATAAGCGGACACAAAAGCTGGTACCGTGACTGGCCGCTTATGGGAGCTTTCACTCTAAACAGGCACTTTATATTGCTCTGAATTTTGAAATCTAAATTAATCTGAAATTTGACATTGGCAACATAGCAACATATTGCATGCTTGCCATATGTTTCGATATTCCCTTGACAGAAATACACGTCAAGGGGACACGTGGGGCATACAAATAATCACAATTAAATGTAATAAAACATTTCTATAACACCCTGTACAATGATTGCAGGTCTCTGGGCTATAACGTTAGGATATTTGGGGGGCCCTCAGGTTTAGTAACATCAGATATCCCAGGACATGTACAATGTGGGATATCCAGACGATTTAGTCATTGTTAAAGTATTCCTCAAGATAATTTAATGGCCGATTTAGAAGAGAAGTCTGAATTTTGGCTAAAAAAAAGTACTACGCCAATTTTCAGCTCTCCAGGTGAAGCTGTCCCTGAGAAGTATAAACTAGACATGCTACTTACTCTTTCTTACGGTTCTCCGATGACGATTCATGGAAAGTGTCGTCCTCGTTACTCTCATTTTTGACCGTTTTATATAGTTCTGAAATTGAGAATTTGACTGTTAAAATTTTAATACAGGACGTCCAACTCAGTATAGGAAAAATTGAATATTGTGTCAATTATTGAAAAAGATATTTACCTCTTCCATGCCCTTGAATATGTTTATGTATCGCCCCAAAACCGTAGCATTCATAGCCACACTGCCAACAGAAGCAAGCTCTATCCTTTTTATGATTTTCTATGTGTTTATCCAAGTTTTCAAGAGTAAACAAAATTTCTGGGCATATTTGACATTCGTATTGGACGCCGCTGGTTGGCTCTAACGCCTCCTTTGGTACTAGTTGGCGTTTTTTAGCTCCTCTTTTTTTAAGAGGATCGACCCACTCCCATATCGGTTTTGTTCTCGGCCTACCTAAAGATAAAATACAACTTGTTTTAATAACGATTTATTTCGGACCTCTAAACGGTCGTCAGCGAATGTGCTTTATTGATAATATAAATTTGGCCATTGGCTCTGCTAAACAAACTTGTTAGATTTAGAAAGGTTTTCTTAGTGTGTATAGCTGTCGGATCTTGACATCGTCGCATGCAATCCTCGTAACAATATTTATACAGTCTACTACTAATACTACTACCGCCATCTACGAGTTATCAAGAAAACCGAACGATGTCTAATACGACTACGCCATCTACGGGCTACGTCATTAGGCGCAACCAAGACGAGAACAATAGTTAACTGTTTTATGATGAGAACGAATCGAGCCACGAGACTGACAAGTCGGCATTCTTCATATTTTCAGTGTTTTTTAGTTTAAATCCTTAAATAAAATGGTTTAAAATCATATCGAGTATCATTTATCAAAATACACAATATTTATTGACCATACACAATAGTGCTTAAACGTAAAGTCCATTCTTCGGTTCTTAATTGTAGAAAATTGATCAATAACAGCCTCATTAAGTTTGGAATACCCTCTATAAATTTTTTTTTCATATATTTCATCTTTAAACTTTCTAATAAAGTCCCTAGATTTACCCTTTGTGGTCTGCATTAAATTAAATTTCGGTTTAGGTGTTCCCGCATTCTTCACTTCAATTTTTTACACCAAACTCAAAGAGGTGGTGTCCGCTAAGTAATGGGACATGGAAAAACCACAGAATCCTTACATAAAAATATTAGGATTTAATTATACTTACCTATGTGCGAAAGTTGATATTAACTGAGATACAGGGTGTTAAAGTTAAAACTTAATTTTTGTTTTTCTCTAATAACTTTGACAGAAACCAACGGTTTTTTACAAAATTTGGCAATTATGGTGTTTTTAGGATGAGGAACTGATTTTTTGGTGAAATTTTAATATACAATGTAGGGGGTGCTGCCTGCGACACTTTTTGCACATTTATTAGGTCATAACTTTTTGTGCCTCCGTGTATTTAAGTTTTTAATGAAAATAATACTTTTCTCATATTTATTACATAAAAAAGGTACACTAATTTCAGGTCGCCCAGAGTTACCGTTTCGGAGATATATGCATTTATATTGTTTAGTGCCTATTATTAATTTGCAAACAAAATTTTTTTTTATAGTAACCTATGAGAAAACAAATGAAATTTAGAGATACAGTTGCTATGAAACCTCCATGTTGTTATTTGTTTGTTGATTATTGTAAAATAGCTGTGTAAAAAAATGTTTCATTTTTGAGTTTATCCTAAGTTAAGTAACAATGCCGAAACACAATAATCAACAAACAGCAAAACCTTGGTTAACTAGTTAAGAGATGCATAATCACTTTGCGGTGCATTTTTATCTCCTTTGCCTACAACCTGATAAAGGTGAAGCATAAACTTGACTTACCTCTTGGTCGGCGTGGAGGAACCAAAGGTATAGATGACTCTAAAGAATCACTGGCTTCACCTGATCCCGAGTCCGATTCATTCTCAACTTTCCTTTTTTTATCTTTGGGTTCCCCAAAATTAAATGCTAAAGGATCAGACTCAGAAACTTCTAAGCTAATTCTTTTCCTGGGCGAGGGAACAGAAGTCTTTTGGGTCGCTTCTTCCTCTGATGAATTACCAGAAGCTTCTGAACTAACTATTTTTTTCGGCAGTTTAGGCAATGAGTGATCAATTATTTCTAAGCTAGGACTCTTTCTTGACAAAGGATCAGAAATATCAGAGGAGGTTGTGGACTTTGTGACTTCAATGCAAAGCAGAAGGAAATGGTAATATTGAAGTATAAGAGAGTCACATTCCGAACAGAGATATGTCTGATTAGTCAGTTTTATATTCTGAAAAATATGTAAAAATAAGGCTAAAGTTAAGTTAATGTCAAGGTACTTACAAATTCAGGAAGGCACATAGTGACCATTTTAGCCATCTTACTCTCCACAGACTTAATTTCTTTATAATCATCCAACTGAGTGGCCTTAAAACAAATCCTACAAATTCGTATAGGGACATTTTCATTCTCAAACTTTTTAAGTTTGAATGTTTTAACCAGCACATCATACAGATCAACTTTATTGTTGCAATCCATGTAGTTTATGAATTCGTCCTCTGTTTCCATGAAGTTTGATTTAAAATTGAAGAAGTTCGAGATGGTTTTGTCACAATTGTCGCACATAGGAGAGTTGATTATTAAGTTTTTGTCCTTAAAAATGATATGAACCAAATGTGTTAGCTTTTATAACAGAAAATTACAGCTGCTTGATGCTAAAATTATACAGATTCCCCCTTTATTTTGTTTACTTGTCCAACCGATTCAAATTGTCTTATTTATGTCTATTTGTAGCTTTTGTAACAGAAAATTACAGCTGCTTGATGCCAAAATTATAGAGATTCCTCCTTAAATTCTTGCTATCTTCAAAAACTGTAGGTTAATATGGAACATTACGGAAAGTTCACAGAATACAATAAGTAGTTCTTTCAACAAGAATTTTCACATCAAACCGGCCGATTATAAGAAGCTCAGGATAATTGAAATGAAAATTATTAATTGTCTGAATATGTTCACTGTCTGAAGCTTAACTTGAAACAATTAATAATAATAATAATAATGTACTTACAAAGGGAGTTTGTTCCATTAAAATCTCAAACATAAACATTTTAGTCTCCTCCAAACGTGGTGGATATGACGACTCTATTTGTTCTTTACAGAACACACATATTTCTGCCATTTTTTCCACAAATTTGGTCTTTATAAGGTATCAAGTCAGTACTTCAATTTAGTTTTATCTCATTTTGTCTATCTCGCGTTCTAGCCATTATCTCTGTATGAAGAAGGAACTGTTAATTGTGACTAGAGTTTTAATAACTTTATTAATCTAAGTTTATATTAACTTTAAAAAAAATATAAATAATTAACAGTCAGCTGTTGCCCTCACCACAAACAAGATGACAGTCGTATGTAGAGGTGGAAAACTATCGATATTCCTATAAAAGTTATCGCTATCGATAGTAATTAGTTCTAAAATAAATAACTTTCAGGGACGGATTAAACGTAGACGGAACCTCCAGACCTCTTTTTTTAGATTTCAATTGTAAATGGGGGCCCCGAATTAAGTAATTACCATTAATTACCTTTTTTCGATGTTTGTGCGTCATCCGTTTGCACAAAGGAGGCGTAAAACTTATTGATTCGGAGATTTCTATAATTTAGGATCTGAAATTGAGCTTTTCCATTAAAAATGGAATTCCTGTTCCCGTATGTTCGGTTGCCTAAGCCGAAAGTTAAGCATAGGTAGCGACAATCTAAATAGAGACGCTTACTAAACAATCTCTAATCTCAGTTGGAAGACACAAGATGGGCGATAAATGTAATATCTCGATGTAAGTATAACATTTGGCATTAAAATATTTGGGCAGGGTTTTACTTATTTATTTCCTTAAGTAGGTATCTATTTCTATTTTTCCACTCTCACAGAATTTAAAACTTACATACTAATCCACATAATTAAAAAGTCGTAGTCTTATTAGAAATTTAAAAAAAATAGTACTAAATAATACAGGAACAAGGCCAAGAAGAGGATTATAGAAATACATTTGGCTGGCCGTTATTCTTTTTATATCTAGATTTAATTTCTCTATAAGATTTTTCACTCCATCAATATTTCTTCTATCGCATTGTCAGTTTCCAGATGGGCAGGTTGTTGAGCCTAAAAAAGATGTAAGTATACAGGGTGTCTGTAAAAGGTATTTACAAAAAACTACTGCATATTCTTCAGAGCACAATTAGCCAATTTAAGTAAAGTTATCTGAAATAATAATCCATAAAAACGATTTTAAAATTGCCACTTCAGCGCCGTCTAGTGCCCAAACTTTGTACTAAGGTAAGTTTACTTAAATCGGCTAATTTTGGTCTGAAGAATACGTGGTAGGTTTTTGTAAAGGCCTTTTACAGACACCATGTATAACAGTCATTCAATCGCGAAATGACACCTGTCATAACAAACCGTCTCACCTGTTCCAAAAACTGCCTCAATTCCGCCTCCAAGTCGGGCTCGGGATCGGGCACCACGGGAACTCCCAGGGCCCTCCTGATGGCCGGCACCGGCGCCACGACTCCCGGGGTCACCTTCTTGGTCAACTCGGAGAGGCCGTCCACGCATTGCTCGGCTATGGAGTTCTCTTCCTGTTTGGGGCCCGGTAGGTTGTGGAGAGAGGGCGGCAGGGGTTGGGACAATCTGGAAAATAGTATCGGGTTAAGCGTATCCGTAAAAATTAGGAGAAAATTGTAAAATTACCTTTCGTACTGAGCCTTTTGTAATTTCTCCAACAGCTGACACATGTCGTTCAGTTTTTGTTGCATCTCGTGTCGATCCTCCGCTTGTTTTATATCATCTTCCATGTTGTCCAAGAAATTGATGTCGATTCCAAGATCTGAATGAACAGAAAAGTAAGTTAAAGTAAATACCCTGTGTTCTCGGAATCTTAACCCTGTATAAAATAAGATTTTTAACAACGAGACGTAATCCCGCGTTGTAATTTGGCATCAATGCCGGCCTACTGACCGACATACACTTGTTAACTGAAATAGAGGTACATACAGGGTGTTATGGAAATAACGTATTATATTTAAACCGGCAATTCCTGAGATGAAAACAAATTGAAGAAAAATATCCAAAAATGGCGCTTTAATTTAATATGCCCTGTACATGACCTTAAGTCAAACCAAAAATGACCACGTGGTGCCCCTGTCAGGAAGGTAAACAAAGCAACATATGACGAAAAACGTCACTGAATCTCGAACAGTGTTGTCATATCTTCAGGGTAAACTATTTACAAAGTCAATAACCGTTTGACAGATTGCAAGTTATTTATTTTTCAGGGTACATTATTATAAACTTTTACCATCAGTTCGCTGGGAAACAATCTCTGATTTATAAACTTGAACTGATTCGAACAAACCGCCGCGGAGTTTATAATGGTCAGGTATGTTCTCACTTGTTCAATTCGAACGACACCCGTCAGATCTGGACAACTTAAAAGTTTATAAATGCCACTTACTCTTTAGAAAAAAAAATGCAATTTTATTTAGCTTTTCGGACTTATTTAAAACCAACTTAGTTTATAAAAAAACACCAAGTACCTACGTAACCCGAACAAAAACAAACCGGCACAATAATCTCACAAAATCACATACATTCACATTAGTTTTCGCATCTCATGAACACATCTAAGTACCATTCAATCTGAATTAGTATTTTAAAGTGCTACCGTGTAGACAAAAATACGCCCTTATTGTCTGGGAAATAATGTATTTAACATCTAAAAATTTTAAAAATAAATAACACGTTGGTTCCGTCGATCGATATTGAACTGCTGGGCTGGCGCACTGCCGTCGCGAAAAGAACGAATAACTTAATAATTTAAACTCGGGTTTAAGTATTAACACACAAATCTGCTTGAAACTTCGTAAAAACAGTAGGAAACCGATAACGCATGTGCAAATCGGCCGGCTGATTTTGGACAAAGGGGCGCGGGTTGCCCGTTCTTTTCGCGACGGCAGCGGCTGGGGTTAATATTTAAAAATACAGCGTTGCCACTTTCGATGTTTTATAAGATTATATTCATAAATTACGGAATTTCCTTCTATAATATTACTTTCCTGTATAATTATAGTCTCGGAAATGGCAACCGCGCTAGCTCAAGTTAGTTCTCGGAATGTGCACAAAGAAAGCACCTTGGACGCGACCATTTATTTCAAAGGTAGTTCCTATATGTCAACATAATTGCTTCACTTTATCTTTAGTAAAGAGTTAATGACCCATAGAAATTAGCGTTTTTATTATTTCTATTGCGAAATAATTAAGTGCTGTTTAGTGCTTTCGAGTAATCTGATAATAGGTGCATATCTTCAAAAAAACTAATTTGAAACTCGTGGATATATGTGTGTTTCAGTGATTTAGTGCAAATGTTCCGAGAGATTGGAAATAAGAGGCCGAATGGGGTTTAGTGGCTATAAGCTTATTATGCAGTACCACATTATCATCAGGGTACGTGATGAGCATAAAGCTTTTCCCATAGAAAAAGAAACAAACACCTGAAGATGTCTCTGTGCCCAGGATTACTTGCTAGTATACTGGCACCTGGATTCACTTCTATTTCGATACTAGGTAAACTAAATATTATTTTTATAAGAATCTAAAGTTTTACATTTTTTACACAGTTTGGCAACATTGTGCCTGAACATCTGTTGATTACACAGCCGGGCGTGGGTAATATGATCATATATGATTGTACCGAGGAGTGACCTGTGGGTTTATGGGTGAATTACCCCACTTTTTAAACTTTGATTTTAAAAAAATATATATATATGTAGCGCTTCTCTAGGACACCCCAGGAGTCACCCTCAGTTAAATATAATACGTCATTTCCATAACATCCTGTATATGGCGCGACAACACTTGGGATAAAGGGGTTTTACTATAATATTCACACAGTTAATTAAAAATAAAATTATGTAGGTTCTCTCTAAGAAACCCAATGAGTCGCCCATTTCCATAACACCCTGTATAGAATATTTAACTGAAATAATTACCTTGTAGAGACTTGAGCTCGTCAATGTTAACCTTAACAGCATCGGCGGGTGTCGTTTCCAGAACAGTTCGAACTGCTTCCTCCTCATCTATAAAAATATTATATTTTTTGATAATTTATTTTCAAAATTATAATATTTTGAAAAAAACAATACAATTAATATCGTATTGCTGATAGGTTTATTCGAACCCTTTGGTCTCTGATCCACTTCTGTCAGCAAAGACGATAAGAAAGCTATAAAAATTGTAAAAACTACATTAAAATATTTCTGAAAATTTGGGGTCTACCTTTCAGTCTTCTGCCGTCATCCAAGGTATTTTTGGTCCTCGAATGATCACCTCCAGAAAGCAGATCTAAGAGTGAATCCACTAAGCGCTCGGCATAATCGCACCCTTTTACAAAGTCCTAAGAGAAGGTTTTTGAATAAATTATTGCTGGTAAGATTTACAGAACAATTAAGTAAAATATATCTATACAGGGTGGCCCATCGAAAACAGTCCAGCAAGGTTTTCGGCTGTGTACGTGAAAATTAAAAAAAAACCTCGGACCCATAAACTTGTGTTTTCAGGGGGACACGTTTCACTATTAATTTCATCGCTGTAATCTCAACCCCCCTAGCGGGGGCGGCTACTGCCCTTGTTTTTTCAAATGGGAATGGGTATGTTGTGATAAATCTTTTTAAAGGGCATTAAATTCTGTTTAAAATGGCGCTTTGTTTTGTAAATTTGAGCTACGCGCGTAAAGAGAATTTAATGCCCTTTAAAGAGATGTATCACAACATATCCATTCCCAGTGGAAAAAACAAGGGCAGTAGCCGCCCCCGCTAGGGGGGTTGAGGTTACAGGGATGAAATTAATAGTGAAACGTGTCCCCCTGAAAACACAAGTTTACGGGTCCGAGTTTTTTTTTTAATTTTCACGTACATAGCCGTAAACCTTGCTGGACTGTTTTCGATGGGCCACCCTGTATATAAAATTCAATGGATTTCTTTGAAAAATAAAAAATTATGCACCTAATATACAGGGCGTAACAAATTCGTTCTTTACCATTGGGATTTCGGAAACGGTAAGAGATACGAAGTCGGGTAAATCGGGGCAAATGTTGCGTAATTATGAGCCCAATAATATGCCGCAAAATTAAAAAAAAAAATACATTGGTTTTCAAAATATGTGGAAAAATCTAAAATTTTGCGTTTCGGGCTTTGGATTTTCCTGACTTTGTTCCCAGAGATGTCCAAAAATAACTCATTGCTACTTTTTATTCTCCACAAGATGGCATTATTAGATCTTTAATGCGGCGTTTCGTTTTTTGGTCACCATCAACTTATTTTTTTTTTAAATACGGGCCTGGATTTTTTTTGTTTAAATTATGAAAGAGGAAATAGCAATAATAATTTTAAAATCGTCAGTTTCTTCAAAGTGGTCAATTTAAGGAACAAAACGTGGGTAAACCAAGCAGTGTTGCATACCGCTGAACGTAGATTTACTTCCTCTTTCATAATTTAAACCAAAAAAATCTAGGCCCGTATTTAGAAAAAAAATAAGTTGATGATGGTGACTCAAACACGAAACGTCGCAGTACAGATCTGATGATGCTATCTGCTGGAGAATAAAAAGTAGCAAAGAGAAAGTGAAATTTATTTTGACATCTCTTCGAACAAAGTCAGGAACAAATAATAACCGAAAAGGAAAATTTTAGATTTTTCCAAATATTTTGTCATACCCTGTATTTATTTTAGATGTTTTTGCGGCATATTATTGGGCCCATAATTACACAACTTTGCCCCAATTTAACGACGAATTTGTTACAACCTGTATACGAAAAATAGATTTCTAATGAATTTGACTTACTTGTACGGATTCAGCGTACTGCACGGCCTGATCACTGCCGTAAGTCCTTAAGACTAGAGCCGACTCTTCCTTGGTTAAATTAGCAAAAGCCGAATCATGACTGGGAGCATACGAACCAAAAGCTCCGTAGTATAAGGGCTTCACCGGCCGAGCGGTATTTCTACGATCTTCTCGAAATCCCTACGGAAGAAAGTTGTATTACAAACCGAACAATACGTAAATCGATGATCCCCATACTTACTTGTAAATGTGCCGTTCCATCCGTCAGTCTTCCAACCAGCGAGCCCAATGGGGCGACCCCCCTCTTCTTACCCAGATTGTTCCCAACCAAAATACCCAATTGCGCGGACCCGTCCCTGCGAGCTCTGAGGTACCCCATCGAGGGGCCGTAACCCTTCAAGCGGGCCCGAGCCATGCGAGCGGCGGCTTTGGCTTGAGCGAGAATCTGGAAAGTTACAGGAACAAAGTTATGTTTAAAAATATGTGCAAATTATAACAAAGACACATAGATTCAAAAGTTTTGCGTCACTCTGATTTTGGCATGTTAAGATAATTTCAGGAATGAATTTTTTTTCTAAATGTTTATTTATGTTTATCAGTTAAAACGATACCATTTTTTGTAGCAAAAAAAATATTATCAAGACAATTTCAGTGTTGTATTTTGTTGGCGCTGGCCAGTTAAATTTTTCGGTTCAGTGTGTAAAAATGAATCGCCGAGTAATATCTGAAATTGATCGTGCAAGAATAGTAGCTTTAGTTGAAGAACGTCATTCCCAAAGGTTTGTTGCTGAAACAATAAGGGTTTTTCAAAGTGATGTCTCTCTCATATGGAATCGCTATCTAGAGACCAATTCTGTGCGAGACAGACCACGAAGTGGTAGAAGGCGCGTTACTAACGAACAGCAGAACCGCTATATTACGTTAACAATTCGGACAAATCGTACTATGCCAGTCCCACAACTTCAGAGAGATGTTACGCATGCAATTGGAGTTCGCGTATCCGTCTCTACACTAAGAAGACCTTGAATCCGGTTTATGATGTCGGCGGCCAGTTAGAGTTCCCCAACTACAATATGACCACCGAGTTCGTCGACTGTAGTGGGCTGAAACGCACGTTCGCTTACCCGAAGAATTTTGGTATTCTGTCGTAGTTTCCGACGAGACCTGGATTTGTCTGGTAAACGATAGTCGCCGGATTCGTGTTTGGAGAGAACCAACAAGAGCCCATGCTCGCCCCTTGCCTCTATTCGCGGGAGGAAGCGCTACGTTTTGGGCAGGTATTATGTCTGACGGGCGTACTGAGTTAGTCCACATTCAAGGCACAATGACTGGCGCCAGGTACATTCTACATCTTTATGTTAGGACGTGGAGAAGGGCTGTTGGTAACAATTTTGTGTTTATGGACGACAATGCCCGGCCCCATCGTACTAGAGCTGTGGATGAATACCTAGAAAGTGAGGGAATCAATCGCTTGGAGTGGCCTGCTTTGTCCCCTGACATGAATCCGATAGAACATGCTTGGGATATGCTGTCTAGGACAGTTCGCGTTAGAAGAAATCCCCCTAGAACTCTCCAGGAGCTTGTCGTCGCTGCTACCGAGGAATGGCAGGCTATTCCACAAGAACGGATTGCTAACCTTACGCACAGCATGCGGCGTCGTCTTCAAACTTGCATTGAGGCCAGAGGACACTTTATTAAATAAATAAATTAAAATAAAATAGCTTTAATTATCTAACAGTACAGAAACATCAACACAGCTCTTTTAATTTCATTTTTATTTGTAAAAAATAAATCTACTTCGTCATGCAAGGAGTCAAAGCTTGCACACATGTATATTGGGGATTTATGAAGTATATTTATTTTGTATTGTATAGAAGCTATATTATTTTAAATTTCACAAATTATACAATATAAATAAATTTTGCTTTTGTTAAATTTTAAATTTTTGGAAGGTTTAAAATGTTGTGGTAAAATAAAATTTTTTAAAACTCATTGATTTTTATTTTAAACTTATCAATGAACTAATATTTGGGCTACTTTCACAGGGCCAACACTCCATTCATAAATCTGTTGGAAAGTGAGGTTGTGATTGTGTGGAATGTTATTGAAAATCAGTAATGGGTGGAAGAGAGACAAAACATGTTTCTCTCTATAATGGCAACAATGTTGAAGTCTGGTTAACTCCAATAACGTTTAAAAGGTTATGGAGCGGCTTTTCTCGTTTCCTTGCAGCGGACCTAGTCTGGGCAAAAAGGCCGACAAGGGCGTATAATTTACTTTGATATTCTTTACGTTTAACTATATTACCTATTCAAAAAGTGTAGTTTGGAATATTAGATATTTATAAAAAAGATAGAAATATTGATCCAGTTTTTATATACAGTGTGTGCAAGGATGGATTTAACTATTTATGCTTAGCATCAATATTTTTGGTGTATTCATTACTGGATGATACTCTCCAGATATAAGTGTATATTTCTAGCCAGATTGTCATATTTATCACTAAGGTATCTTGCAAAATCCCAATTAAAAATTTGTAAATTTGACAATTATAAATTCCACTGTCTGTAATTTATAAAATAACAATGTCTGTGATTTATAAAGTAATAATATATTGTGAAACGATGTTACATATAGTTATAGTAGCATATTACTTTAGTAATGCACACACAAGCCACTAAGGCATATTGTACACTAAAGTGATTAATTAAATAAATAAATAAAAATGATATGTACCTAAACAAGTTAGATCAAATAATTAAAAATAAATTATATAAAACCTGTCTTCACGTACTTGTTACACTGCAAACGTTGTTTAAATATAGAAAAATAAAGATGTAAAATATTTTGACGGGACTGTTCCTTTCTCCAGTATTTTATTCCCATGTACATTACCTCCATAATCTTCTTTTGTGAAGTGTTTCTCACAAATAACTGTTGTATCACCTGGACTATAATTATTCCTTCTAAGGGCATGTATCCAAATTTGCCGTAGGCTACGACCTTTTAGTATCCTAACGAAGTGGATAAACATTTGGTACATTCTTAAACAAACCGAATTTTCATAGTGATGCAAACTCAAAATCATATTTCTAAATATATTTACTAACCTAGGAAATTTTAATTTAACACCATTTCATCTTCTAGTGAAGCATTTTATGGCCGCACAAGACTCAACCATCTTGTAAATGCAAGATTTATATTAAGAAATAAACCAACTCGACTGCTTTTTGCCCGGACTAGCACCACGGACCGGTCCATAACCTTTTAAACGTCAATGGTTAGTCAGAAATCATATCAATACAATCATATTAAAACATAACCATACTTACCGAAGAAAAGATAAATCCTTGCTTAAATGATCCACTCTTTTACAAACTATACATGAATGCACCATCATTGTTTATAATAAAGACGATTTTTCACCAATACTCATTAAAAAAAAATAAAAACAACCAAAATATATAAACAATCCCTTAAAATCAGTTAGCAGCGACCAGCAACACTGTATTCTTTACTATATCCCAATCCATTGATAAAGTTTGACCTTGTGTGCCGTAGAGCGTAGTATATTTAACTTGATGTTGCCAGAGTGCAGTCGGTTTATTTCAAAAACTTTTATGTATAATGATATTTTTTTTCTAAATCTCTCAAGGCCTATTCACAATTTGTAGTAAAATTATTGGGAAATAAATTTATTTTAAAAGCAATTGCGGATTAACCTTAAACCAGTTGTAATTGTCAAATTAACAAATTTTTAATTGGGATTTTGCAGATACCTTAGCGATAAATAGGACAATCTGGCTATGCTGCAAGCATAACAGCAAGGTGGGGAGTGCACGTTTTCATTCCTTACGTCGACTACAAATGTAAACAATTCTATCTGAAGTTTGTAAGATCTTTGGCTATTTTCGCGACGACGTAATTACTTATTTGAGAATCAGAGTGATGGAAAACGTTTGAATCTATGTGTATTTTTAAATTACACTTACTTCTTCAGGTGTGGGTGGCTCTTTATTCTCCGACTTTATCATGAAATCGTTCTCGTCCGGCCGGGTACCCGAGGAGGCTCTCATTTCTGGGGTCACCTCGAATCCTAACTCGGCTTCGGTTAACTCGGGAGACACCTGGGTGATTCGTTTTTAATTAATTATACAACGTGTCCGACAAGGAAGTTTTGAGAATTTACTTGATGTCAAAAACAGACTATAACGTGTCCAAGATAAGGAGGGCCAGTACAGGGATCTCGGAAACCGTAAGAGATACGAAGTCGGTTAAATGGAGGTAAAGTTGCGCATTTACGTGCTTATGCTGCTGTTTAGAAAGTTTTAAAATTCCGAGTAGTTCCAACCGAAATTCTGAAAAATCGTTTTATTGTGGTCCTGGGTTTTTTTGAGATCGAATTCTAAAGTAAAGTGCACTTTGCATTGCCACTTTTTCCGCTTTATCTAACAGCGTTAATTGTTTTGTAATCCGACGAGTCGTCTTCGAAGGGCCATTATCAACTTTATTTTTTTAAATACGGTCCTGTTTTCCTGATATTGGAATTTGAGAGCTTCTTTTCTTCCGAATGCAACGATCTATGACACATTGTGGTTTAATGACGTTTCGAGGTTTTTTTTTAACAACATCAAGAAATTTTGGGATACAGTCCTGTATTTCTCTTAATTTTATAAATAATATCTCATAAGTAAGCTCTACATTTTTTACTATGTTGGACTAGTTCAATAAGTAACAAATAATTTAATAATAAACCACTAATAAGTGAACAAAAATCATTCCAAAACAGTAATAAAACGAACAACGAAAAAAAGTAAGGAACTACATAATCAGGTGTTCAAAATGATTTCCGTTATTCTCTAAACACAAATAACATCTTCTGACTGCCACATAACAGTTTTTTTGAGATAAAATATAACATGCGATAGAATATCAAACTTTTCAGCATTTGTAAAATTATGTTTCATATTTTCTGGAAAATAGAAAACCTCTTAAAACGTTTCAAACGATCACAATGGGAATGTCAAGTGAAATAAATCACGCGTCACCATCTCAATTTTTTTCTTTCAACCGCCTGCTTTTCTTTTAAATCCCAAATCAACAGAAGTTTGAAATAATGTTTCTGTATTTTGTTCACTGATTTGTGGTTTATTATTAAATTATTTGTTATTTTTTTAACTCATAAACTCATTTTATTCATACTGTGGCTATACATAGTACAGATGTATACGTCAGGTTTATAAAATTAAGAAAATAGTAAAATACACACCAACTAGACATTCACAGACAATATTAACACAAAATCAACAACAAAATGACGATTATGTGACTAGAATAGCATAAGTTAGACAAATATTTTCCACATAAAACATTTTTTTTAAAAAAGTCAAATCTTGAGATAAAATTAAGTTTATATACTATCGATAAAAAAATCTTTAGTAGAATAATAACATTTGTTTAATAATATATTTTTAATTTCTTTCTTAAACTGGTCGTATTGTAACTCCTTTATACAGGGTGCCCCAAGTAAAGTGGCCTATTAGAAGTATCTCGAGAACTAAATGAGATTTTATTTTGAAAATTTCGCTGTGGCTATAAGAGATGGTTTTCTATGTTTATAAAATATTTTGGATGGTGCGGTGTTGCCGGATCATACCGAAAGTGGTAGCAACTTCGGAATTTTAAATGAATTGCCCTATATATTATATTTTTTTTGGAATCTAGGTAAAAATCTGGAACAGTTTTCTGTATAATATCATATACCTATCTTTAAGAGTTTTTGAAATATAAATAATTTTGTGATTTTTTAACGCCGTATCGGGACCTGAAAAGAAAATCGTATCTTTTTAGCAGTTATAGCTAGGAAGCTGAAATTTTGACAATAGCTTCACAAGACCATTACAATTTTATAATTTTGAACAGTATTGAATTCGTTTTATACAGGGCGTCTCCATAACAATATTTCTGAGGCAGATGAATTATTGCAAAAATCTTATTTTTTTAAATGGGACACCCTGTATTTGATATGTTTTGCTAATAGAGGATCAAATTTTCTATCTAATGATATTATGTGTTCATATACCTATCTTCACTATTTTCGGACTTATAGCGAAATTTATAAATTATCTTATAAAAATATATTATTTTTTGATAGTGTGGTTGGCTGTGGAATGGATTCATAGAAACAAAATAATGAAAAATCCAATTGACGTTATGTCTGTGTGTTGTTGTAATAAAAATGGCTAATTCACATTATTCGAGCTTAGATATTTTAAGTTTATTTTATATTCATGGGGAGTGTGGTAGAGTTTTATCAAGAACTTGCAGAAAATTTAATGAACTGCATCCTGATGCAGCTCCTATGACTCCCTAAAAGTTGATTGGCCGAGGCGGTCCATGGAAATGGCCCCAAGGTCTCCGGATCTTACCCCCTAGAATTATATCTATGAGATGGGATTAAAGAAATAGTATACAAGACACCCGTCACAATAAGGGAAGATTTAGAAAATCGAGTACGAACAGCTTTGGGGTCTCTAGAAGAGAAAGAAATGAAAGAGGTGACAAATGAACATGTTATAACCACAATTTATGAATGTTTAAGAGCGAACGGAGGGCATTTTAAACAATTTAGTTATTAGTTATTTTATTGATGTAATTTTCATTTTGTTTATTTATTTATTAATAAATTCCTTATTGGTTAACTATTTTTTTTACATCAACACAGACATAAGGTCACATGGATTTTTCATTATTTTGTTTCTATGAATCCACAGCCAACTACCAAAAAATATATTTTTATAAGATAATTTATAAATGTCGCTATAAGTCCGAAAATAGTGAAGATAGGTATAGGAACACATAATATCATTAGATAGAAAATTTGATCCTCTATTAGCAAAATATATCAAATACAGGGTGTCCCATTTAAAAAAAATAAGATTTTTGCAATAATTCATCTGCCTCAGAAATATTGTTATAGAGACGCCCTGTATAAAACGAATTCAATACTGTTCAAAATTATAAAATTCCGATGGTCATGTGAAACTATTGTAAAATTTTCAGCTTTCTACCTGTAACCGCTAAAAAGATACGATTTTCTTTTCAGGTAACGATACGGCGTTAAAAAATCACAAAATTATTTATAATTCAAAAAGTCTTAAAGATAGGTATATGATATTATACAGAAAACTGTTCTAGATTTTTACCTAGATTCCAAAAAAAATATAATATATAGGGTAATTCATTTAAAATTCCGAAGTTGTTACCACTTTCGGTATGATCCGGCAACACCGCATCATCCAAAATATTTTAGAAACGTAGAAAACCATCTCTTATAGCCACAGCCAAATTTTCAAAATAAAATCTCATTTAGTTCTCGAGATACTTCTAATAGGCCACTTTACTTGGGGCACCCTGTATAATTTTATTATATATTATATTATATTTATTTATTTATTAACGGTAATTTATTAAATAGTTTTTTCCATTTATTGAACTAGTCCAACATAAGTAAAAATTTAGAGCTTACTTATGAGATAGTATTTATAAAATTGCGAGAAATACAGGACCGTATCCCAAAATTTCCTGATGTTGTTCAAAAAAACCCTCGAAACGTCATTAAACCACAATGTGTCATACATCGTTGCATTCGGAAGAAAAAAGCTCTCAAATTCCAATATCAGGAAAACAGGACCGTATTTAAAAAAATAAAGTTGATAATGGCCCTTCGTAAACGACTCGTCGGATTACAAAACAATTAACGCTGTTAGAAAGAGCGGAAAAAGTGGCAATGTAAAAATGCAATTTACTTTAGAATTCGATGTCAAAAAAAACCCAGGAAAACAATAAAACGATTTTTCAGAATTTTATTTTTTTCCGGATATCTCCGGAACTACTAGGAATTTTAAAACTTTCTAAACGGCATATTATTAGGCACGTAAGTGCGCAACTTTACCTCCATTTAACCGACTTCGTATCTCTTACGGATTCCGAGATCCCTGTACTGGCCCTCCTTATCTTCGACACGTTGTATAAACATATTATTATACAATTAACAGATATGGTATGAATAAATAATATTAAAAAATACCTGTAATAGCCAACCCAATTTATCAGGCTGCAGGATTTTCAGACCCGCCAGCAAAAGTTTCTTGCTTGCCTTATAGTAAACGGTGTCTGCATGATTGTATTTCATGGCGTTCTCACACATAAGTTGAAAATCCTCTGCAAGTTCCTTAAACACAACAATAAAAATAAAATGCCAAATGATCTATGTAAATTTTTTATTTATGTAAATTCCTTACCTTAAGTGTATTATACTGGTCGTCCTCAATCTTCTGCCTCATGGTGCTAAAATCCATAGGTTTACTAATAATTTTCGAGTACCCGGGAGCGATATTGTCAGTTACAGGCCAAGCAAAGAAATTCTGAGCGTCTCTTTTCTCTAACAGAGTCAACAGATGGTCCAGTGCTTTGCTAAGACAAGTCCGTTCATGGATTTTCTTGATGACGCAACTACGGGGCTCCCGTTGAGAGCTGGGGGAGTCCACTAGGGGGTAGACACCCAGCGAGGTGTCCATTTCCATAAAAGTCGGAACTGTGAGTGAATAAAAAAATAAGTGGTCTAGTGTGAAGTGATAAATCTTACAGTTATTTAAAACATACTTTCAGAATTCTCTCCCTCTTCCATTTCATCTCTCTTTCTCTTCTTATCCTTGTGATGGTGCTTGTGCCTCCTCTCCCTGTCTTTACTTTTGTCCTTTTTTTTCTTCTTCTTTTTGGATTTTTTGTGATGGGCACGATGCAAGGCAGCTGGATCATTAGGATCTAAAAATTTAGATTAAAATAGTTGACCACATAATAATAATTTATCAATATTTTAATCTACATGTGACCTTTCTTACCTAATAACACTGCTTGTCCATCTCCTTCTGCTATAGAGGGTTGGATATATTCTTCCTCATGCTCTGGTGTATTGTTGGAACCCACCTTTAAAGAAATATAATGGGCTGTTAAACATAACATAAAATCTAGTGCAGTTATGTTTTACTAATAAAGACATCTACCTTTCCAATTTAAAATAACACTTTTATTGCTAAGTTTATAAATAAGATGACTTGGAAGTCTTAACTTTAATTTCTGATTACTGTTATTAAAAGAGCTCGTTTCTCATTTAGGTACTATTTAAGCTACTCATAAGTAGGTTGTAAATATAATAATTATATACTTACACGTCCATACTTCTCAGACATAGCCTAAAAGAAAAGAAAATAATAATACCATGCACAAAATATGTAAATAGGAAATCTAAACATTATTCCCCATTTAAATAATATTAATTCTTTACCAACTACAAATAATAATAATTAGTTCTATTTGTGAGGTTGTCATCCAACATCTTGTTTTATTCAATGACGAACCGAAAGTTACAACTTTTAGTCTATATGTAGGTATTTAATTTTACATTTACTTACCTTCAGGATTAACTTTAACTGGGGCTTGTCTTCTTTATCATCTCTATCTCTTTTATGCTTTTTATGTTTCTTGGGGCAACTATTGTTTCCCGAGATGCTCGAAACCCCAGCTGGGATATCCATGGTTGTGAAACATTCACAATGGTTATTAAATCTTATAGAACTTACGTGTGATTGTTTACTATTAATATTGTCTATAAGTAGTGTTGTCTGGAGGTTATTTAATTAGTTAAGCCCCAAAGGAAAGAAAATAATGATTAAAAGTGTTGAACTGAACTCTGCAGATTTTATTTATTTGTATTATGTTACGGGGGTACCAGCAATCAACAGTTGTCCGATTTTAAAACGAAAAGCTCTTTTTTAAAGAAAAATCACAAAATTCGGTAACAACCAAAGCACCTTCCAAACACAATTTGACAATTTGCATTTTGAAACCAAAAGGAAGTTAGCCGTAATTGCACCTTGTGCAGCTGTTGGGGGCAGTAACTTTAGGTTAAGCTTGCTTCCATTTGTTTCTCTGTGTTTCATTGCAATCATCGACCAACAACAATTCTTTGTGTTCTTGGGGAAGAGCGATGTATAGCCTATACTTTCTCTGTGTATGCTGCAATAGGACACTTTCTGCTTTGTGCAATGCTCTATAAATTTGCACAAAGCATGTTTAGTGAGTGCGGAACTGTAAAATTTAGGATCTGGATATAAGAAACCAAAGTTCTGAAATTTAATATAGGTCAGGTGATTTCTGTTACGCACATTGCCGAAACGTCAAAATATCATTGACCTCGATAAGAAAATCCCAAATTCCAAAGTGCATTTCAAACTATTGAAACCATTTTGAACGACATCATACGACGGGGCGACCCCGATTTTGTTTTAATTACTTTTTTTAATACCTTACAGCTATTACATTGATATGAATATTTAACAGGCTACTTTTGAACTGATAACAAGTGGAGTCCTAATTACTACAGAATATTTTAGCATTTTGAATACAAAATGAGCGAAGATATATCTACGGGTCTATTAGGGACCTTTTCCGATGCTATGGGGGTAACCGAGGCTGCTATGAAGCTTCTTTTGGGTGTTTTGGCAGGTAAGTTCTATTTATTCTTAGGGTGTACATACCTACATAAGAGTTAAAATGTAGGATGAAAGGATTTTATTACAATCTATTTTTGTAACTGATGCAAGACAAATAATTGGTTGCTTTCCAATTTATTTTGATCCGCTTTCTTTTTCTGATATTTTTATCCATTTAAAAATAAATTTGAAATTGTACTCCATGGGAATTTATTATAGGTACAGGTTTTTACTAAATTTTTAAGAAAGTTGTAAAACTGGAAACTTTTAGGTATTTATGCAATTTGAGATATTTGGCTATGTGTTTGTTGTTTTTTAATAATCAGTATTTTTTAATACATACCTATCTCCGAGAGTATAGTTTTTGCAGAATTATATTGTTGATCTCTTGACTGCAATAAAACCTCATTACCTATTGAACCAATAAGGAAATCCCAAATTTTAAAACCTTTTCGAGCAGAGCCAAACCAGGTATATAAATTCAATTTATACCTATGCCTGAAGCATATATGGTGAAAAAAAGTGAAAAGTGATTTTTAATAATTTTAATCTTTAGTGGTTTTTCGGCGAGTAATTTTTAGTTAGGCTTATTAGTGGTAGAATGTGGCGTCCTTGGAATTGTGCTGATAGGGGGCATCTTCAAGTGTCGGGAATGGAGACTTAAATATTTAACAGCTGTTAAACAATTTAGAGAAGAAAATCGTCCAATTATTTACCTTGATGAAACATGGTTCGATACCCATGACACTCCAAGAAAAGTTTGGGATGATTCTTCCAAAAAATGTCAAACCAAGGCACCATCAAATAAAGGCAAAAGAATCACAATATTACATGCCGGTGCAGAGAATGGGTTTGTTCCAAATTGTCTGTTGCTTTCAGCTAAAAACATTCCAGATTCTTCTTTAGATTACCATCAAGATACCGACGCACAACTTTTTGAAGAGTGGTTTAAACATAAACTCCTTAAAAATATACCTGAAAATAGCGTCATTGTACTGGACAAATGCTAGTTATCATAGTCGGCAAGCAAAAATCATTCCCAATTCTAATAATACAAATGCAGAAATTCAAAATTTTATTATTGAAAATGATTTATATTTTGAAGAAACTTACAAAAAACGAGAACTGCTAGAAGTATTAAAAGCTTTTAAAATAAATAAGGAATACGAGTGTGACAAACTTGCAGCAGAAAATGGACATACAGTGTTGCGTCTTCCTCTGTACTATTGTATATTCAATCCTATTGAGCTAATATGGCACCAATTAAAATCCATTATTAGGAGAAATAATATTTCTCCTACATTAAATGCATCTGTAGTAGAATTAATTAAAAACGAAGTAAGAAAAATTTCTGCAGACAGCTGGAAAAACTGTGTACAGCATGTACTTAAGGTGGAAAATTCTTACAATTGTATGATTACAAATGTTCAACCCTTAATTATAAGTTTAGGCTTAGATGAAGATAGTGATAGTGATACAGAGTTAAATTTTGAATAAATTATCAATAGTTTCTTAGGGTTTAATTAATTTTTATTGTACTTGTTATCCTAACAGTTATACTTTTAAATTATAGTATTTGGTGTGGTATACATGTTCAAGCCGGCCCTGATCCCATTTATTGAGCTTTAAAGAGGTTCAGGCGTATACAATAGGGTTTAATTAGGTAGTTTATTTATGGCAGTAAGAATCAACGGTATAATTCTGCAACAACTATACTTTAGTTATTATCAATTTTGGTATATGTTAATAGGATATAAAGCCACATAACTGGTTTTGTTAGAAAAGTTATTTTATCACGCCGGTAGCGTCTCTGCAAACGTATCCTCTGATATTTTTTACACTAAAAACTGGTACGCTACTGATACCTTTCCATGTGGATATATTTTTTATTAGCCTGGCCAATTCTACATGAAAGACGTCTCTTGCGTTTCCCTTGTGAGACGTACCATTCCTGATTAAAACAATTAAATTAAAAATTAAGGTGTTATCTTTTAAAGTAAATTTTTTATTGGTATTTTATTGATATGGTTTCCATTTCATGGAAATTACATAAATCTTATTGAAATTAATAATAAAGCAAGTATTTTTTAAGATTTTATTCAATAATAATTTATAGCCATCGTTGGATAACAACATAATTGTCTGGTATAAAAAAATACGGTGCTGACGTCAATAATATTTTACTTTTATTTTGTAGGTCAAATCTCTAAAAAATAATCCTATTTATACAAGAGATATTTGTTGATTTCTCTGTTTCGTGTATCAAAATTGAACGCTTCTGTTTTCTGAATGTTTTAAAATATTAATTATTATTATTAATATCAAAAATGCACATGGAAATTAATGTTGTTGCTAAATATTTTTGAAGAATATTTAGGGCGGTGTATAATAATCATAATTAATTAAATCCGCTATATTCTGCACGTGGTTTTTTAGGTGCTTTAGTTACATGTTGGTCAACAGCTAACGACCCTTTTGAGAATCTCGATAATTATAATTATTTATTTAGTTTTAACATACTTTTTTAAACCTAATGTTTTCCTGTTCACAGGCTACCCTTGTGCATTGATCTACAGAAGATATATCTTCAATCAGGACGAACAGAAACAGTGTCTGTATTTCGTTCTATCCGGATTGGCTCTGGGATTTTGGAACTATGGATTCGACATGTTCCACTGTTTGTTTTCAATACTTTTCACGTACTGTGCCATCGTGCATTTGGGAGCCACCTCTAGTATGGTTGGGGTGGTGTTTTCGTTTATGTTTACGTATCTCTTAGGCGGTAAGAAAAAAATTAATTCCAAGTTTACTTCATGTACAGTGGACTCTGGTTATGAAGTACCCTCTAGGGACACAAGATGGATATTCTTTAACTGGAGTACACTATAAGAAAGAAAATTAATATTTGTATGTACAGGGGCATTCCTATAAAACTGTCCATTTTTCTAATTTAATTATAATATTCGCTCTTGTTTGTTGGGTGGTTAAATTTCATATAAGTTAGCATTTTGGCGCTTATACGAAGACCATCACAACAGTTTACTTACTTAGAGGGTGTTTCTTAAAAAGATGCCAATATTTAAGGAAGTTATTCTTGGGTCCATTTTCAGAAAAGAACTTCATGTGAACATATGCCCTAAACGTTTTAACTTTTGAGATACAGGGTGTTAAAGATTTTCATGTTTTTTTTTTCAATAATTTGTGAAGGTTAATGACTTAAATACGTGACAGCTAGGCTAGGTAGACAACTGTCAAAACTGTTTATGTTTACAAAACAAAATGTTCTAACAATTAAACTAGATCCTCTTTGATCTTTGTTAATACCACAGGTCCAATAATCCATTCATAAAACTCTTGGAAAGTGAAGCTGTGATTGTGTGAAATATTATTGAAAATCAGTAATGGGTGGAAGGGAGAACTACATGTTTGTTGGTTGAATGGCAACAATGTTGAAGTCTGGCTATATCAGATGGTTAAATACTAAAACATAACCTTACCTACCGATGAAAAGATAAATCCTTATTTAAATGATCCACTCTTTTACAAACTACACATGAATGCACCATGATTGTTTATAATAAAGACAATTTTTTACCAGTAATCACAAAAAAACAAATCAACGAAAGTATATAAACAATCCCTGCAATCACACCTACCCTGTTGTAGTATTTACGATATTAGTATTCATTCATTGGCTAGATGGCTATATTTTTTGGGATTGTGGCACACATGTAAGGCGTAGTTAAATGGAAATAGATGTTGCCAGAGTGCAGTTGGAGTAGTTCAAGATTCGTTTGATACTTTTAAGTATAGTAATATTCTTATTGCTTTTTCACAGTTTATAGTAAAATTATTGGGAAATAAATTTATTTTAAGAGCAATTGTGGATTAACCTTAAACCAGTTGTAATTGTCAAATTAACGTAAGTAAGGTACCTTTGGGATAAATATGATATGTCAGTCTGGCTTGCGTAGACTAGAAATGTACATTTTTTCTATCTGTAGTTTGTAAGATCTTTGGTTAATACCTAATGTGTGCCTGTGTAATAAGAAACTGTACGTCAAACGACAAAAAATCAAGTTCAGCAAGGAATGAGAATTTCAAAAATAATTTTTATTTACAAAAGAGGAAGTGGCGTATCATTCTTTTCTTCAAAAATACCGAGAGCAATTCCCGCACGAACGCCACTGGTCGGAATAAAAATACATGTTATACATCACAAAATGCCTCTTGATGAATAGAAAGTGTGTACCAAATTTCACAAAAATATCTAGAGCAGTATCACAGATATTAATAATAAAGGACATTTTATTGAAAATCTTTAACACCCTGTATCTCAAAAGTTATGATGTTTAGGACATTATGTTCATACCCATGATACAATAAACTAAAGGTAGGATATCTAACCGTCCCAATTTCGTCTGCCGTGCGCAGTGACGTCACTGGCGAGTAAGTTTTAAATCTCTTATGGAGGTTTACATTGCTGTCATCGTTTTTAACTCTTTTTTGAATGTATTAAAACGTTTTAAGCATGTAATGGTATATGAAATGAAAGAATAATATATGACGAGTATTTACGTATATTAATTTCATAGAAATATGACACACAAATACCACTAAAAAAAGAAAAGATATTAGACAAATTCTTCGCGCCATTTAAGCCGGCGACGATAGCCGAAACATGCCGAAAGCTGCTCGCCGACCACTGCTGGTTTTGAAACAGTGTTGCCAGACTTTTACAATTGTAATAGATCCACTACTATTTAACATTCTTGTTGTGGGGCTCCCCATATGAAATTTATGTTCAATCTGGAGGTGGTCCCCATCTAATAGGAAAGTAACGACCTTTTTTTCGTACTATTATTACTCTGACGCCGTTTTAATTAAAAGTTTTATATTTATATTTTAATAATATCATGGTATTTAGGAATATTTATTTCATGAACATACAACAAAGATTAAGGCTAAAATACGACCTAATTATCTTTCCGCTTACACAACTGTATCTATTTTAATTGTTTGTTTTTATCTTTAGGAAAGCGGAAAAACCTTATATTTCTATTAAATGTCTTTGCCTGGTTATCCATATCACAACCGAACATAGCACACCTCATTTTATGAAAATTCAGATATTTTTTTAATAAACACAAGACTATAAGAAAACGTTCTGCTAAACTTACAAAATGTCCACCAAAAACTACGGCAACCATGCAGCAGTGTTGCCAGAAATCCGTGATCGAAAGAAATAGAGTGCCGGTTCGAAACCTAATAGGAATAGTAAAATACGGTGTCAGAGTAAAAAGAGTACCAAAAAAAAGGGTCGTTACTTTCCTATTAGATGAAATTTATGTTCAATCTGGAGGTGGTCCCTCCAGATTGAACATAAATTTCATATGGGGAGCCCCACAACAAGAATGTTAAATAGTAGTGGATCTATTACAATTGTAAAAGTCTGGCAACACTGTTTCAAAACCAGCAGTGGTCGGCGAGCAGCTTTCGGCATGCTTCGGCTATCGTCGCCGGCTTAAATGGCGCGAAGAATTTGTCTAATATCTTTTCTTTTTTTAGTGGTATTTGTGTGTCATATTTCTATGAAATTAATATACGTAAATACTCGTCATATATTATTCTTTCATTTCATATACCATTACATGCATAAAACGTTTTAATACATTCAAAAAAGAGTTAAAAACGATGACAGCAATGTAAAGCTCCATAAGAGATTTAAAACTTGCTCGCCAGTGACGTCACAAGCCACGTGATCATCGGCGTGCAATCATACCTATAGTTACTTAGGTTCATACCGATACATGCATCGAATAACATTGTAAGTGACAAATCGTGTTCTTAGAGGAGAAGACGTAAAAGTTCGGTATATTATTTTTCCATGATACTACAGGCAAAATACCAAAATAATCAGATACAACTGGGATGAAAGAGGCATTTAAAAGAAAAATTAAGCTAAGAAACCAAATTTTAGGTTTTTAACTCTGAAATTGGTCAAATTGTCACTTACAATGTTATTCGATGCAGGTATCGATATAAAGTATTTTTTTTTTTGAAAATGGACCCAAGAATAACCTTCTTAAATATTAGCATGTTATTAAGAAACACCCTGTATATTTTGCTTGCAGGATACTTCTTTTCGACGACAAATACGTACGATATTACGTGGACGATGCCTTACTGTATCCTAGTTTTAAGGTAAGGAAACGATAATTCTACACACACCGGAAAATTTTAAGGAACGAATATACAGGGTGTCCGGTTTAGGTGATTTTACTGGATATCTTAGTTATTAGTTCAGATAAAACGGTGCTACTTTTTTGTGAAACGAAAGATACCCCAATTAGAATTTTTCTGGGCCTCCCCGTTTTTTTATATACGGGATGTTGTTGAGAATTTTACATTTTGGGACACCTCCCATATTTCGGTTACCCTGTAACTTATCAAAACGAAATAAAATGTTCTCTTTTTAGTTTTTTACTTAGAATCCAGTGACGTACTGAGATTTTTTCTACGTTCGATGGTTTTTGAAGAAAAAAAAATTTTTGCTTCTTTTAAAATGGGCGGTAACGACTTTCAACATCGTTTTTTGTTTAAATGTTTTATCATATGTTGTGTACAATTAATTGCATATACCCTGTATTTGACCCTTTTTGTATATTTTAGGCTGATTGGTGTGGCGTGGGACGTATACGACGGCAGCCGTCCCAAGAGCCAACTCTCGTCGGACGCATTAAAAACAGCTCTGAAAGAGCCCCCCACTCTTCTCCAAATGATGGCGCACAGCCTTTTTCCGAGCGCATTTCTGGTCGGGCCCCAGTTTAGTATGCAGAGGTTTTTGGATTTTCTGGACGGGAAGTTTCTTCCCAAGGTAAGGACTCCTTCGGGCAAGCATTGCCCAGTCAATCGTCCATTTAGGAATTGAGTGAGGTAGACGCTACGAAACGGCGGCAACATTGTAACTTTGAGAAAATTTTAACTGCACTTTTTTAAAATTGTTGCTAATTAAAATTAAACATTTAAAAATAGTTAAAAATACACTCTCAGTCAAAATTTTGATTGATTTTGATCGCGATTAATTGTTTTTTTTTTAATTCTGATTTTTATTATTGTGTTCTTATACAGGGTGTTATGGAAATGACGTATTATATTTAAACCGACAAATGCCGAGCTGAAAATAAATTGAAGACAAATAACCATAAATGGCGCTTTGAATTATTAAGCGAGATATACACTTTATATGAGATCTCAAAATTTACGTGGCCGCTCCTGACGACCTTCGCAATCAATATTTTATTGAGGCAGTCTCGAGGTTCAAAAGAGGTTAGCGCATTATAGCGATGTTGTCATATTGCAACACAGAATTCTAAATGCACGTGTTCAGTTTTTGACAACAAGACGTCTTTGACGCGAGTTATCACTTCTTTTTCAAATTTTTAGACAAATAAAACTACAATTTTAAGGTACATACTCTCTTACCGTCGATCTTATTTTAAAATAAACAGAATCAACAGTAGATAATATCACACAAATTTGAAATCACATCACAACATTTCTTATTATGAATTATTTCACAACAAAAAAACATCGGGCAATACAACTAACAAAACGTTTAAAATTCGTATACGTCAAGCACGTGGAGCCCTCGACATGACGTCGTTCCACTCCCCATTCTCGAAACATACTGAAGTATGAAGGGCGCGCCGCCAGTATTCAATCAAGGGCGAGACACGCGGTGTGATCTGACAACACTGTTAGTATACTATAGTGACCCACATTGTTGCTAAGTGAATCCAGATGGAACGCCGCGTGGGTTAAAAGGGTTTTTACCTTAGTATTTAGATATTCGATTTAAAAAAAAAAAGTATGTAGACTTTCTCTAGGACTCCCTAGGAGTCACCCATTTAAATATAATAAGTCATTTCCATAACAACCTGTCTTGTAGGTAAATTTATCCAAAATCTCGCCCATGGGTAAGATTCTAAAAGCCGATTAGAGTCGGCAATTTCTTCTCTTGCGCCTGTAAAAGCCGTATTAGAGTCGGCAATAAAAATTTCCGTCGCAATCGCATTGATAATTGCACTAATTCATGCGCAGTAACCGTTCTCGATCAGCTGGCGCACTGCCAACAGTCAGAACAGCAGTTATTAGTGTCGAAATCCCTAAAATAACCCCAGAATTAGAGATGAGCAAACCTGTTCGTTTTGATTAGCAGTTAAAGCAGCTAGTGCTACCTACACATGGCAGTTCAAAAAAGTTGCTACGAATTAGCAGTACATATGCTTAATAAAGAATGTGACTGCTAATTTAAGTACCAGTTAGTTTAAATAGCCATTAGCTGTTCAATGTTCATAGCTGCTTCGACCAACTAATAAACATTTCAAAATAACAGAATAATCCATCTCTACTCAGACTTGCACCGGCAATGGCAATGAAAATGGCGCGTGACCCATTTCTGGCAATGCGAGACAGTTGATCTATAAGGGTGTACTGCGCATGAATCCGTACAATTTTAATTGCCAGAAGACTAGAATTGCCGACTGTAATACGGATGCAACTGTTTATTAGTTGGTTGAAGCAGCTACGAACAGCTAATGGCTATTAGAACTAACTGGTACTTAAATTAGTAGTTCACATTCTTTATTAAGCATATGTACTGCTAATTCGTCGTAGCTTTTTTGAACTGCTATTTGTAAGTAGCAGTAACTGCTTTAACTGGTAATCAAAACGAACAGGCTTGCCCAGTTCTAATTCTGAGGATATTTTAGGGATTTCGACAGTACCAACTGCTGTTCTGAACCAAAAATTAAACTGTTAAGAATAGATGTCAGTTGATAATTAAATGACAAAATAAGCATTGTTACATCTCCAGCACTTTGCAGGGTGTTTTAAAGTTTGAGTCAAAAAACACTTCTTGTTTCAACCTGCATATTATGAACTTTCGTAATCGTAGTAAAATCGGATAAGTGCGGGAAGCGGCGTTGCCACTTTTAATAAATAAATTTCCGAAATAATTTCTTATTTTTAGGACTCCAGTGGTCTACTTTTACCTCCGAATTCCATCGGCCCGGCCCTCAAGCGTTTCGGTCTGGGTATCGTGTACCTCGCACTCTACCAAGTCTTTGGATTGTTCGTCCATGACGACTATTTGGTGTCGGATGAGTTCGCCGAATTGGGCTTCGTCAAAAGGATGTTCCTGTTGGGCCTGTTCGGAAGGTACACCCTGTACAAGTATATATTTTGTTGGTTGTTGACCGAGGGCTCCTGTATGCTGTTTGGTAAGTTTCATATTCGTCTCGTTAAATGTGTGTGCATTTTTAAAACGAAAAGTGTTTTAAATTTGGATTCATATATTGTCTATCTGTATATGTGACTATACAGGGTGTTACAAATTCGTACTTCATCGTTGGGATTTCGAGAAAACACTAAGAGATACGAAGTCGTAAAAAAAATCTCAAATAAATACAGGGCCTTTCAAAATATTTGGAAAAATCTAAAATTTTGCGTTTTGGGTTTTTATTTTTTTTCCCGACTTTATTCGAAGAGATGTTCAAAAATAAATTTCACTTCCTCAATGCTACTTTTTATTCTCCGCAAGATGGCATCATCATATCTTTCACGCGACGTTTCGTCCTTAGGTCGCCATCGTCAACTTAATTTTTTTAAATACAGGTTTATTTAAATATGGATTTCTTTGTTTAAATTATGAAAGAGGATCGGAATCTACGTTCAGCAGTGTACAACAATTACTGGTTTTCCGACGTTTTGTTCCTTAAATTGACCATCTTCATTGTAATACCCCTAGTACGTTACTTTTGTTTCGAAGAAACTGAAGATTTTAAGATTATTGTTGCTATTTCCGCTATTTATTATTGCACTTTCGAATTATACCGAATGTAAAAATAAAAGAGTAAATTACAGGAACGTACTAGGGGTATTTTAATGAAGATGGTCTATTTAAGGAACAAAACGTCGGAAAACCAATAAGTGTTGTATACCAATGAACGTAAATTTGGGCTCTCTTTCACAATTTAAACAAACAAATCCAGGCCCGTATTTAAAAAAATTAAGTTGATGGCAACCCAAAGACGAAACGTCGCATTAAAGAACTGATGATGGCATCTTGTAGAGCATAAAAAGCAGCAATGAGAAAGTGAAATTTATTTTTGGACATCTCGTCGAACAAACCCACGAAAAATAAAAACCGAAACGCAAAGTTTTATGGATTAAACGACTTCATATCTCTTACCGTTTTCGAAATCCCAATGATGACCGAACACCCTGTATATCCTATCATTTAAGACTAGTTACTGGACATCCTGTATCAGAAATTAATAAAGAGTTGGACGTGTTCAAGACATCGTTACAGTTTGGCCTCGCATTTTTTAGGGTTGTCCCACAATGGCGAAAAAGACGGAGTCGCGCAATGGGACGGACTCGCCAACATCAAAGTTGGCGTGTTCGAGAAGGCCACAGAGTTTAATCACTATATTATAGCCTTTAATGTCAACACGAACCAATGGGTAAGTCGGAAATTTTTTTTAGTACTTAAATAATAATTAATTGATGTTCGAAACGTGGTTTAGGTGGCACAGCACGTCTACAAGAGGCTGAAGTTCCTGGGCAACCGTTACTACTCGCAGGCGGGCGTCCTCTTCTTTTTGGCGGTGTGGCACGGACTTCACAGCGGTTATTACGTGACGTTCCTCCACGAGTTTATCGTCATGTACATGGAAAGGGATGTGAGTATATTTGGAAACACAAAATGAATTTTATTTATCGCCAATTTAGTAAGACACGATACCAATAACAAAATGGTCGATAAAAGTTCAAATTTCAGCATTAAAAGCGACCAAAAAACAGTTTAAAATTATCCAGAAAAGCGGCTGAAATTCCTCTCACTACAAATCTGGGGAATTTTGGAAGGTGTAGCGCAGAAAATCTAGAGGCATGTAAATTTCCTTAAATTGAGACATTTTCACGGTCATATGAACTGTTTGTTTTCTTTTGATTTCGGGGACACCCTGTATGCACAAATAATGATTTATGGTACATGTCTTTTTTTCTATTTTCTTAGTTGCAATCGATAATAAAATCGAACGGATCATTG
The DNA here is from genome assembly GCA_963991005.1 of Barypeithes pellucidus. Taxonomy (NCBI): domain Eukaryota; kingdom Metazoa; phylum Arthropoda; class Insecta; order Coleoptera; family Curculionidae; genus Barypeithes; species Barypeithes pellucidus. The sequence goes on along the minus strand of OZ022563.1, from coordinate 52,909,884 downwards.
CGAAGGTTCTTCGAACAATCGGCGGTGAATGTGGCGGTGCAAGTGATACTGCATATTTACACGTTCGTCTTCATGGGATGGTCCGTACTCAGTTTTGGTTTGTTACAATATCCAAGGTAAGAACTGTGTTTTTTTTATACTTAGTGTGCTCATCACATAGACACACGCACGACTTCCCAATTTTACAAGCCCAACGAAAGAAACGTATTATCCGTTTTAAAACATAATGCTTATTTGTGAGTTTATTCCAAAAACATCGGTTTGGCGCGGAGGCAAGACTCTGACAAGACAATGTGCGATAAATTAATGAAACAGATAAGGACGCGGTACCCCGATTCCTGTTATTATACAGGGTGTTATGGAAATGACGTATTATATTTAAACCGGCAATTCCTGAGATGAAAACAAATTGAAGAAAAATATCCAAAAATGGCGCTATAATTTAATATGCCCTGTACATGATCTTATGTCGAACCAAAAATTACCACGTGGTGCCCCTGCCAGGAAGGTAAACCAAGGAACATATGACGAAAAACGTGAGTGAATCTTGAACAGTGTTGTCATATCTTCAGGGTAAACTCTTTAGAAAATCGACAACCGTTTGACAGATTTCAAGTTGTTTATTGTTCAGGGTACATTATTTTAAACTTTTACGTTCAGTTCAGTTCACTGGGAAACAATCTCTGATTTATAAACTTGAACTGATTCCAAAAAACCGCCGCGGAGTTTATAATGGTCAGGTATGTTCTCACTTGTTCAATTCGAACGACTAAAAGGCCACCTTACCCTTTAGAAGAAAAAAATGCAATTTTATTTACCTTTCCGGCCTTATTTAAAACCAACTTAATTTATAAAAAAACACCAGGTAACCGAACAAAAACCGTCACAAAACACCAAAACAACGTTACATAAATTCACATCGCGCATCTCATGAACAAATCTAAGTACCATTCAATTTGAATTAGTATTTTAAAGTGCTACCGTGTAGACAAAAATACGCTCTTATTGTATAAGATTTTATCAGCTGGTAGTCTGGGAAATAATATAATTCTTTCATACATTGGTATTCGACATCTAAAAATATTGAAACTCACCTTTGAACCTGTTCCTATCTTCACGTGTCTGTTGTCTATCTAAAAATACAGCGTTGCCACTTTCGATGTTTTATAAGATTATATTCATAAACTGCCTAATTTCCTTCTATAATATTACTTTCCTGTATAATTATAGTCTCGGAAATGGTAACCGCGCTGTCTCTAGTAGCGGAGAGTTCTCGGAAAGAAAGTCCAATGTGGACTAGATCATTTATTTCAAAGGGTAGTTCCTGTTCCTGTCAATTGTTAACATAATTGTTTCATTTTATCTTTAGTAAAGGCTTAATGGGCCCTATTGCGAAATGATTAAGTGCTCTTGATCTATGTGTGCGGTAGTGTTATTTTAAAGTGTAATTATGCGTTAGTGTTTTGTGTAATCTGATAATAGGTGCATATCTTCAAAAAAACTAATCTGAAACTCGTGGGTGTCTGTGTGTTTCTTTAAGTGATTTAGTGCAATTTGTTCTGTTTCACTGTGTTTTTTTCTTTCGACTTTATGCCGGTTATGTTGAGATAGGAAAGAAGAGGCCGAATGGGGTTTAGTGATAAGCTTATTATGCACTCCCACACTATCATCAGGACACGTGATGAACATAAAGTTTTTCCCATAGAAAAAAGAACTGAAGGTGTCTGTGCCCTGGATTTCTTAATCGCGTTCTGGATTTACTTTCTAAGTAAGCTAAATATTTATTTTATAAGAAACTAAAGTTTTACACTTTTAAACCGTTTGGCAACATTGTGCCTGAACATCTGTTGATTACACAGCTTGGCAATGTAATATGATCATATATGAATGTTCCGAGGAGTGACAGGTGGTTTTAGGGGTGAATTACCCCACTTTTTAAACGTTCGATTTAAAAAAAAATATATGTAGCGCTTCTCTAGGACACCCCAGGAGTCACCCATTTAAATATAATACGTCATTTCCATAACACCCTGTATATATAGGAGAACTATTATAGAGTTTCGGAGTTTATATTACAATAATGTGTTTTAGAGCTGTAATTGTATATTTATAAAAATATGGTTTATTATTTTATTTTATTAATTTGTAGTAGGGCCTCCCCTGTGGAGCCGCCAGTGTGGAACTGTATTTCTGCACATGCGCTTGAATTTATTTTACTTCTGACGTATGGCTATCGCGGAGAAAATATTTTAAAGCATTTATTTTTAGATATCTGAAAGCATACGCAAACTGCAGTTACGCGGGCCTGATGGTTTTCTATTTGTGGCCCATTCTCTACGCTCCCTTGCTTAGAATGATCTTCAAGAAGGACAAGAGGAAAGAACCCGAACAACAATCGAAACAGACACAATTGGAAGATATTAATCGAGACTGATGAAGCGTTTAAATGGAATATACAGGAAGGAGTCCGTGTTTCGTGCACCGCTGCCGACTTGTAAACAAAGTCATATATACGGAGAGACGTCGTGACCCTTTCAGTTTCCCTGTCTACGGCGGTGTTGTCAACTTTATCGGTTTTTCCCCTCAAATTGTAGAAAACAATCCTTTGCTGAAATTTTAACAAATCCTTACCTTCCTTAGTTTACTTTCTCCCACAATTTTTTATAAAAACGACCTCAAATTAAAAAAAAAAGATATACAAGAAGTTGGCCGCTGAAGGACTATCCTAGGTAAGAAAAATTGGCTGTGATGGTAGAATTATTGTTGTTTTATATATTTGCCAGTGTATATGAATGTTTGTACCCATACTTTGTCAGTTCAAATAAAATTGGCAAGTTAGTTTTTTACGAATTGTGGCCATTTCCTCTTCGAAAATATTAACTTTGCGAATCCGGCTTCGGATTTTTGAAAAATAGATTATATCTGGCTTTTAAAAAAACATATTATGACGGACGGAAGTGATTTTCTGCGATATCTCATTTATTGCTACTCATCATTATACAGGGTCTTCCAAGTAGTGCGCCAAAGTAAAATTACTTCTTTAAGGTTTAAATGTTTTACACGTAAAGGTGATGTTGGATACTAAATTGCCAAATACAGGGTGTTCCTTAATGGCGTGCTAATATATCAGAATGTGATTCCTTAGGTCATGGCCGCAACGACTTAAATTTTTTGCTACAGGAATTTTGAAACTAATTTTTTTAAATCGTTATTTTTAATATCTCCGAAGGTACGAAGTACGTTAGATATTATTTTCAAATTTTTTTTTTTTTTTTTTTTTTTTTTATAATCAAACACAAGCACTGTAGGAAAAATCCTTTGGGGCACTCTGGTAATGGTGCGTGTGTGCAAAAAGAGATTCTCGTTGGTTTTGAATCGTTGGAGGTCATATTCATTGGGAAAAACGACCTCAGGAAGGTCGTTCCATAAGGATGAAGTCCTCCAGATGAAAGGATTCTTAAATAATGAAGTTCGAGGACTACTAAGCTTAACCACATATGGATGGGCAGCAGTGGTTCTTCGTGTATTTCTGCTATTCGCCGCTCTGGGCGGATTTAAGAGGGCAAGGTCAGCCGAGCACTTTCCATGGAAATATCTGTAAAAGAGAGTCAAATCACCAACCTGTCTTCGATGTTCTAGGCTGTCGAGGTTCTTCGTCAGCTCGTGGTCTCCAATCAGACGAATGGCCCTCCTTTCGATGGAATCCAGTAGCCGAAGAGTATGTTTGGGTGCAGAGCTCCAGACATGAGAGCAGTACTCTAGTGATGGTCGAATCTGGGCTTCGTATAGTGTCAAGAGTTGTTGAGGTGTGTACAACTTTCTGGTTCGGAAGAGTACACCAAGTTTCTGAGAAGCTATCCTGGCGATTGCCACAACGTGGTTATGCCAAGACATATTTCCTCCGAGATTGACGCCCAGCAAACTAATAGATGAAGCCAGTGGGATTGCGTGTCCGCCCATGACTATATCCGGTTCTGTAATGTTAACCTTTTTAGAGAAAACTGCTGCCTGGGATTTTTTAGCGTTAAATTCGACTTGGTTACTGTCACCCCAAGCCAAAATTTCTTCCAGGTCTTTGTTAAGGCGTGATACTTCATGCTGTCTGCGAAGATGTGCGTCGGCAGCCGTTGTTTGTGCATTCAAAGAGAAAGATGAGATAGTGTGCTATCGTCAGCAAAACTAAATATCGGATTTTTAGTTTTCACTCTTCTTCTTCTGCTGCATATCCATTAATGGATGTTTGCGATCACATTTGTCCATTCTTCCCTATTACGTATGGTATTCATTAGTTCCTGCATTGTCCTCAGTCCCGTCCACTGCCTGACGTTGCGGAGCCATGACATCTTTTTCCTGCCAATTCCTCTCTCTCCCTCAATCTTCCCCTCAATTATCAATTGCAGGAATTGGTACCTCTCGTTACGTATTACGTGGCCGAGGTATGCTGTTTTTCGACGTTTAATGGTGTCCAATAGTTCGCGGTCTCTATTGATTAACCTCAAGACCTCATCATTGGTTCTTCTTGCGGTCCATGGTATCCTCAGTATACGCCTATAGATCCACATCTCGAATGCTTCCAGTTTGTTCATAGTGTTCACCTTCAGTGTCCATCCCTCCATACCATAAAGCAACACGGTCCAGACATAACATTTGACGAATCTAATTCTCAAGCCAAGATCAAAATCAGTATTGGTGAGCACCTTTTTGAATTTCATGAACGCACTGCGGGCACTCTCGATCCGGCATCTGATTTCTGTGTCTGATTCCCAGTTTTCACACAGCCACGTTCCTAGATATTTAAATTTATTTAATCGTTCTATTGGTTGATTGTCATATGTTAGGCTTGAGTTTTGATATTCTTGTGGCTTTCGAGCAATTATCATGAATTTAGTCTTCTTGGTGTTGATATTGAGACCCATGTTCTTACTGCATTCACCGACAATCTCAAGCATATCTCGTAAATCTTCCATGTTATCTGCAATCAGAACTGCATCGTCCGCATAACGAATATTGTTGACCCATACACCATTCACCTTAACGCCCATGTTGCGTTCTTCTAGGGCTTCCTGAAAGATGGCTTCAGAATATAAATTGAAGAGAAGTGGGGAGAGAACACACCCTTGTCTTACCCCTCTACAAATTGGTCTTGTTTCTGTGCGATCGTTACCAACTCTGACGTCAGCCATTTGGTTCCAGTATAGGCTTTGAATGCAACGGATGTCTTTTTGGTCTATGTCCAATCTATTTAGGATTTGGATCAGTTTGTGATGTTGGACTCTGTCGAACGCCTTTTCATAATCGATGAGTTTTCACTAGAAGGTCGTTAATGTAAAGTAAGAAGAGGGTGGGAGACAATATGGACCCTTGAGGAACACCGGTATTGATGGTGAAGGTGTCCGAGAGAAATCCGTCAATCGCCACTTGCAGAGAGCGGTCCTTAGGAAGCTAGACAACCATGTACAGAATCGACTGGGCATACCATAGGATCGCAGTTTACTTAGAAGTCCCTCATGCCAAACACGATCAAAGGCTTTAGAAATATCCAGTGCAACAGCCCGAGACTCCCCATGATGTTCGATGGTATGAGTTAATATGGCATCAAACCACATACACTCCCGGACAAAGACAATGTTAGTCTTTTTTATAGTCCTGCAACTTCTTAAATTGTTTTCCGATCTTGGTGAGATATTTAGCAAAGCGTAGACTTGTGTCTGGGGATGATATTCTGAATTTTAGTTTTCAAAAAACAATCATGTATTGATCATTATACAGGCAGAAACAAAAGTAACTTTTTGCGCCTTAATTTCTTAACGCTCTGTGTGAAAATTGAGCGGTAGAATTTAGCTTCATTATGTTTTGTTTTGAAGTGTGACCTCTTCTTAACACAATGTTTTTTGGTTCACGTCATTATCTAATTTTTAAAATAAAATATTGAAGTTTTACAATTTTATTCAGAACATCATATTGTCTTATCGCGTAACATACAACAAATATCCAAAAATTAGTCGCACGTATTGTATTGAAGCATGCCTGGTCACATGGTAGACAGAGATGAGGTTAGAATACGCGCTATTCATTTTTGGATATTTGTTTATGCCACTCCATAAAATAATGTAATGTTCTGAATTCTGTAAAAAATTGAAAAACTGCAATACTTTCTTTAAAAATTTGTATCTTCTTTTACAAAGCAGTTAATGACGTGAACCAAAAAACATTGTGTTAAGAAAAGATCACACTGCAAAACAAAACATAACTCGGCTCAATTGAACTGCTCAATTTTTCCAAGTAACTTTTGTTTCTGCCTCTATAATGATCAGTATCAGACATCAGTATTTTTTGAAAACTAGAATTCAGGATATCATCCCAAGACATATTTCCATGTGATTAGCCTTGTTAATTCTACATGAAATTTGTCATGTCAGTCAGTCAATTTTGTAATGTAAAAATTGTTGGAAATAGCCATCTGCACTTAATATGCAAAGACGGGCGACCATTTTCATGTAGAATAGACCAGGCTAATCAGAAAACATATCCACATAGAAAAATGTCAGTGGCGTGCCACTTTTTCGTAAAAAATATAGTCAGAGGACACGTTTGCAAGGACGCCGCTGGTGGATAGATAGATATGTCGACACCCTGTAGCAAAAAATTGAAGCCGTTGCGGACATATCTTCATATGGACTTTTTTCCATTGCAATATTAGGACGTCATCAAGGAACACCCTGTATATACAGTCTATAACGAGATGTAAGATAGGTATAGTTATATTTTTAAAAATCGAGCCGTATGTCCGACGTGACATACTGCCAGGGGAGTAGTTGTTTCCGGTTTTACGCTTCTTAACCGACCGAAAGGTTTTGCTCTATCGCGTTACATGCAGGAGGCCGTAATCTCCTTAAACCAAACTCTTCGCATACCTTATTGCTTATCAGTTGAAGCTAAATTTCCTTAAACTTCCTTGATTAATGTGACTTTCACTTATATAATTAAAGATAAGACACCTCGGGCTAAAGCTCTCGGTCTCATTTCAAATGAGTGAAAATACCACTACGTAAATTTGTCGTCGTGTTTCTTCGTTCGAACCCGAACGCTTTCTGTCGGATGTCGATCTTTTTACCGCCTGCACAAACAGGCCCCAAGCACAACAATCAGAAAACTAAGCCCAAAATGGTGCTTATTTACACGAAAATAACATGAAGTTTAATTTTGCTCGTATTATATTGGTCGGGTGGCCTCAAAGTCGCAAGATATTCAGCGATTACTTATTTTTGGAGATTATTTATTTTGTACATTGATGTGATTTATGGGTCACCCTGTATATATTTTATACGCACAGGGTGTTTCAAAAAAACCGATTCCTTACTCAAAACTAGGACAAATCGTTCCTATCAATATGTGTCGGCAGATGCCTCGGTTGAAAATATACAGGTTGTTAAAATGTTTTAATTTTTTCAGTGATTTCTAATATATCTCCCAAACGGCTTTAGTAATTTTTCTATTTGGGTTTCATAATGGCTACATTATGAAATGCAAAAAATTGAATAACTTGCCACTTTATCAAACTGGAATTTAATTTTTTTTATGTTGGCAACAAGTAGGGTTCGAATTTTAGGTCTACTTCGATTTCGTTGAAATGACTAACCTTTAACCTTGCAAATAGATCATTTTTACTAGATATTTATCCGAAATACCTATACTCGGAAATATATAACATACTGATGGTGGCCGTCAACTAATTTCTAGTCACAACTATAAAACAACATAACCTAAAAATAATAGTTCCAGTTTATGCTCTATTTCTAAGGTTTTATTAACTAAAGTACTATTTTTATTTTTAATTCAATATAGTATTATACATATTACTTTATACCGTAACCGTAAAATATGAATTTTGCCCAAGAGTAAACTACCTTTATTTTTGACAATATCGAAAATTGTTATTTAAAAAAGTTGATCAAAACTAAAAACCACGTTTAAATATACCATTACACCCATTTACGATGGAAAAAATAGGTTTTGTTATTTTTTTATTATGTAATTTTTATATTGCAAATAAGAAAACACATACAAATAATAAATTTTGTAACACAATAATAGATATAAATTAAATTTTCACTCATTCAACTAATGCCTCAACGTATGCACCCTCTCGTTCAATACATTTCATCGTTCTAGTGGCAAATTTCCTTAATACTTTTCCTTATCATTTCTGAAGAAATTTCCCGGCATGATTGGGTAATTATCCTCTCCAAATGATTAACATCATGGAAAGGCCATTGCTGGTAAACTTTTTGTTTTAAGTAACCCCATAAGAAGTAATCTAGTGGAGTTAGGTCGGGGGATCTGGCAGGCCAAAAAATATCGGAAAATCTGTGCATAACTTTGCCATTGAACAACTGTTCAAGATATGCCCTAACATTCAATGTACTGTGGCATGTTGCACCGTCCTGTTGGAACCAAATACATTGACGTTCTTGTAAAGGTAGTTCGTCCATGAAGTCACTGATATGAGTTTGCAAAAATTGTAAATAACGTTCGGCATTCATAGATTGGTGAAAAAAATACGGTCCTATTAATCTGTCCTTGTAAATACCACATCACACGTTCGATTTAAATGAATATTGGTCACGAGACTTTATTGTAAAATTGGGATTTTCATCAGACCACCAGCGACAATGTTGTGACGAGATAGTTACATTTGAAGAAAATGTTGCCTCATCGGAAAAAATGATACGTCTCGGAAAAAAACGGTCCTCTTCTAACTCTCCTTGGATGAGAGAGCAAAATGATCATAATCCCTTTCTTTCAATGTGTGAACGATTTTTGGTTTGAATGGTCTGAAATTATTTCGTTTTAAAATTCTTCCCACCGTATTTTTTGGATGTTCTACAACAGACAGCATTACTTCTAACTGCGTGTTCTCATTAGCAACCAGTTTTTGACGTTTTCCATTAAAGTTATTGTTTAAACTTCCAGTAGGTAGTCTTAAATTTATTCATTATTCTTGTAACAGTTGAATGATTAATATTTTTATTGGGATGTTTATCATTAAAAATAATTGCTGCTTCTCTATGCGTTTTTATAGTTTTCTCCCACAATCAAAACAATTTCAATTTTTTCTTCACAACTTAATAACACCATTTTTATGTACTTAATAAATGTTAACGCGTTTTGACGGTCGTTGTCAAACATTTATTGCTATCAACAATTCATTTGTATGTCGGAGCATCCTAGATTACATGTAACTACAGTTAAATTTGCATTGTTATTGTAGACATACGTTTCAAAAAAGAAAAAATGATTTTTTCATCGTAAATGGGTGTAATGGTATATTTAAACGTGGTTTTTAGTTTTGATCAACTTTTTTAAATAACAATTTTCGATATTGTCAAAAATAAAGGTAGTTTACTCTTGGGCAAAATTCATATTTTTTGACAAACCCCGTATATGCCTGGGAAAATTTAATATCTGATAGTGGCATTTTAGGTTTTAGACCATGCAGAGCTTTTTATAAAGAGTAACTTTTTTTCGTAAAATTAATAATAAAAAAGTTTTCCATATGGTGCGAACTTACGGGGACATATTGTATATACATATTTATGAATTTTGAACTTTGTTCTGCTCGCACCATAACTCAAAGTTTTGTATATTATTTTTAAAAGTTTTAGATTATTTTCTGCAAATTCTCGTATTTCTGACGGAGTATAACTTTCTTCCTGATTCATTTTTATTAACTTTAATAATATATTTATATTTAATTATGACGGATGGGAAGCTTTGTTGTGTTCAATTGTTCCTATCATTGCATATTTGATACTTGCAACATTTTATTAAATTGTAAAAGTACGGTCAACCCAAAAAGAAAATATTAATTCAAATGGAAAAAAATCTACTATATTTTTTAAAGTTTTTCTGACTTTAAAGACCCAAATAGAAAAAGTATTATAAGATACACGGTTCATAAGACAATTAGAGCACTTGTACTTTAGAAAACTCCCCGCTTCGCGGGTCGTTTTCTAAATTAAACGCGTCCTCTAAAATAATGTCTTATGAAACTTGTATCTTAATATACCATTTAGCGAAATTTGTGCTAGATTTTTTTACTAGTTTATTTGAAGTTTGATATTTAACAGAGTTTGATAAAAGTGTTTTTTTCTTAGTCATTTAAATTTCTAACAGATTGGGCTATCAAAATGTGAAAAAGTCAGTGTCGCACCTATTTTTGGTTAAAAATTATTAGAGAACAAACCTTTTATTGTAACGTTCCGGAAATATCTTGAAAACACCGGAAAAATAAAAAAAACATCCTGTATCTTTCAAACAAAGCCTCTTGAGGACCCATGTTGGTAGGAACAATTGGTCTTATTTTCTGGTTAGGCACATGTTTTTTGAAACACCCGATATATGTTTAGATGTATAGACGTCGATGTCGAACATCAAGCGAGATTGAGAAAGGGACCCAAGATGACGAACGTAAGGAACTTTGGTCGATTTTAGCAAATTTTGAACAAACAAATGATTAATTTCGTGTGAAAATGACCATGTGGTGGTCACATTTCAGGTTTATTTTCTTTTGCATTTCCGCTAGATGGGCGTTAGCGCGGACACCGATTATTATGTATAATATAATTCGTGTTTTGATGTTTGTTGGCATTGATTAAGTTGTGGTAGTTTGTCGATTATCGGTCATTCTGTTGCGTCATCTGGATCCCTTGCCCCCTTCTCCTATTTTTTATAGTTAGAAAGATGTGAACTTCTTTTACAACAAAAGAAGTATGTTTTATTTATTGATTATAATTAGGCCTGGGATTGTAATTATTACAATTCCTTTTTATTTATGTTCGTGATGCTTTTTGTTTGGTTTTGGTAATGATATATTGTCAGTTTTTATACATTATTTACTATCGATAATTATTGTGACAAAGGATTATTTAATTATTTACTCCCTGCTTCAAGGGGCATAAATAGACCGCGATATCGTCGGAGACGCAAATCGGGCTTCCATTTCTTGCCTCTAACTTGACTAGAGTTGAGATTTTGAACCGGTGAAATTGTCGCTAATGCGGCCACTTTCTATTGTTTGCCCAGTGGTATTTGAACGTTTCCGTGTGAAGAGCGAGGGGAGAAAAATGTATAAGAACCATGCTAGAAAGATGCTCCAACAATAATTTATCAAGTGGAAAATAATAAATGCACTGTGTTGATTCCGCTGTTGGATTCTTCCTGAAAATTCAAAACTAGTTTTTTTTCTGAAAATGTCCTTCTGACGGGTATTAATTATTAGACCCCCTCTTCTTTTCATACGTTGTAAATATTTTCCACGATTTATTTTGAGTGACCCTTGAAATTTTTATGTCTAATTATTGACTGATCCATCACGTAATTAATAAAAAAAAATTATGAACAAAACTTCCTCCCCGCGTTTCACGTCACTATAAAGACAAATTTCTGTGCGTTTTAACGGCGCTACGAAGAGCGGAATTACATAAGAAATAAAATTAAAGTAATGAAGTTTTTCTGTTGGTGTAGGATGTCAAATTTTATAAAACACATTTAATGATATATTTCATGAAACCTATAGTCGTTGCAGCGAGCCCTCGCGCCAGATATGTCAAGTGTCACGTGACATTAATGACATGCCTGCTTATTTATTTTGCCTAGGTTTGTATGACATTCCAGGACCGTACTACAATAGTACGTACGTTTATTTTAAAAATAAAAGGAGTCTATTTATATTTTTAAATACATTTTTTATTATTTATTATAGGGAATAAAACACACAAACACATTATATTTTTTTGTTATTTATTTATTCAAATATACAGGGTGTCCGGGAACATGTGGGAAATCTCCCAGATATGAAGAAAACACGTGAAAAGAATACTATAGGTTCATATAAACTTCTTTCGTATCGGCCTCCTCTTCGGAGATATGGGCTCCCAAAGAGCACCAATGGAATCAAGTTTTTTACACATAATTATTGAACCACCTGGTATATTTCAATTATTTTTTAATGCGATGTATACCAGGTAAGACCCGTCAAATTACTACCCAAGAAACTGTTGTGAATTACTCACAGCTGCAGGGACGGACTTGCTGTAACACTCATGGCCCCATTTTTTTTACGCCCTGTATGATGAGAACTTTGGACAATGTTTTTTACATACCTGTAACTATTGGCTAAAAATTAAGTACTCTTCATTCATGTCGCTAATCCTAACCGTTTTCGAGAAAACGTTGTTTTATTTACATCATGTATTTGGCGTATCTCGGTAAAAGATACATCTTTGTTCCTATCAAATGTTGAAACTCAAAATTCCGCTTTTTCATATTTAACCCGTGAGAAGTAAGGGGACTCTGTGTAAATAAAATGACGTTTTCTCGAAAACGGTTAGGATTAGCGACATGAATGAAGAGTACTTAATTTTTAGCCAATAGTTACAGGTATGTAAAAAACATTGTCCAAAGTTCTCATCATACAGGGCGTAAAAAAAATGGGCCCATGAGTGTTACAGCTAGTCCGTCCCTGCAGCTGTGAGTAATTCACAACAGTTTCTTGGGTAGTAATTTGACGGGTCTTACCTGGTATACATCATATTAAAAAATAATTGAAATATACCAGGTGGTTCAATAAATATGTGTAAAAAACTTGATTCCATTGGTGCTCTTTGGGAGCCCATATCTCAGAAGAGGAGGCCGATACGAAAGAAGTTTATATGAACCTATAGTATTCTTTTCACGTGTTTTCTTCATATCCGGGAGATTTCCCACATGTTCCCGGACACCCTGTATAAAATAAAGTCATTATCTATAATTACATGCCAAGAAAATTGAAATTTCAACATCCGCTTTAATAAACAATATATTTAGTATTCTCTGCAAAAAAATGTGCAGATATTTTCTACTTTCCCAGCTAACCAAACTGTCTACATTCAAGTCGCCACACAAAAATATTACCTGATATTTAACTGAAATATATCCCAACTCACTCGGAAAGAAATAAAACATCTGGAAATTGTTTTATTAATATTAAAAGTCACCTTAGTTTCTCTAACGGTGGCATCAGCTGAGATAGAAGGCAGACAATAATTATGCTCCATAATTATTATTTTCGTCTAGAAACGGATAAATAAAATATTAACCTATAAATTTTTCGTTGCGTGAGCCGTACTTACTGTGGTTTACCAGATACACAAACAACTCAATATGTAATTAATCAAAGTTTTCAACACAAAATAAACACTTCTAAAACGACGGAAATACACTTTTAAAACTTATTAGCACAAATCAAACTGGAAAAATATAAAAACACAACACGCTGATGCGGTTCATATAAAACTGGGGTATTTGATTAAGTCCCCAAACAGCTGATCGATGACATATTGCTGATGTCAACTGTCGAAAAAGCTTGAGGGTTCGCTGCAAAGACTATATAATGAGTCGGTATAACAAATTAACTTGAATTTAATTACATTCGAGTCAATTTCGACCTAATTATTTCTCGTTAGCAATATTGTGGAAAATAATTATTTTTAGACGTTTGTCAAGGTTGATTTGATAACACTATGCATCACATTGTATTAAAACTTATTATATTACTGATAAGTTTAGTTGTTCTAATTGGAAATCGCATGATTCTTTTCCGTTAACGATTTTTACAGAATGCGTCACAACCACCGACCAATATCGATGGATAGCCAAACTCTAAAAGCAAAAATGGCAAATTTCTGGCCTCGCGCGTGTAAACAAAGCTGCAAGATGTCATGCGCAATGCCGAAAACTATTTATCTTAACGGAGGAACAGGACCGTACTTCGCCCTTAATAAAAATGATAACGCGGCAATATGTTGGTCTTCTTTACTGGGAAATAAACAATCTATTTTCTCGCATAAAAAGACCTTGTAACCACCACTGAAGTCACGCCCCGTAAATCTAACCGACAACGAATTTTCCTAAAAGTATGGTACGCCACTGACATTTTTCCATGTGAATATTTTTTCTGATTAGCCTGGTCAATTCTACATAAAAACCGCCATTTGAGTTTTTCTCGTCAGACGCATCGAATTGCCCACTCCAACGATTTTTATGAAACAAAATTTATCATTAATTATTTTATCAATGTTAATAATAATGAGTTTCAATATGAATTTAATGGCTTTAATCAAGAACGATGCGTCTGACAAGAAAAACTGAAGAGACCATTTTCATGTAGAATTGACCAGGCTAATCAGAAAAAATATCCACATGGAAAAATGTCGGTGGCGTACCATCTTTTTTGTAAAAAATACCAGAGGACATGTTTGCAGGGACGCCACTGGTGGCACAATTGATTAACTTTTCTAACTAAAATGTGTGGGTTTTATATCCTATTAACACATACCAAAATTGAACATAATATCTAAAGCATCCGGCCTGATCCCCGTAGCTCGATTAATAAACTACTTATTAGCATTTATGTAATATTTTTTCCCCCCCCATAATTGCCCCACCACCCCCAGCCCATCAAAGTACTCGGGTCACCCGTTGATTCGCGAAAAATTGATGCCTAACTCGGCCCCTTCTCGAGATATAATTAATTAAATTCTATTGTTTTTGCAGTTAAAAATCGCGACAATTCGCGAACTAATTGAGATATCGGGATCAGGTTTGTTCGAGCTTACGCGCTCTGTCAAGCTCTTCAATTCTGCCCTTCACATTTTTTGTAGCATCAGTTATTTCGCCAGAACGACTCCACTATTATTCATTTTGATATTTATTGTCCACGTATCGATAGATTTTTAATATCGTTACATCCCTACGACTGATTTCGGTTCTGGGCGGTCGTCGTTGGTTGGCAACCAAACCGGCAACCAAGACGGCGGGGTTGCCTATACGCCCATAAGTTGTACATATCCATAGTTATAGGTCGGTGGTCACTACCAAGCCCTAACCCTTAGGGACCTATGGGGACTCATTTTCCTAATTTTTACCATAATCCTTTATTAGTAATTAACTGTTGACTATTATAAATGTTTTTATATGTGTAATTGCCCGGTAAATATTAAGTATTATTAAAATGATTGTATTGTACGTACTTTTGAGATTACGAATAGACGTTTTTATATATTTCTTATAAGCGAGAGAGAGCGTATCGCACAAATAAAGTTTTACTTAATTTTGTCGATTTTATTAATGCCATACGAGGATCGATCGAGATACTGCGAGAGGAGGAATAGAAGTTCGTGAATGTGTAAATTAATTATATTTATTACACTTGTAACTTAACACTTACATTAGAAAACGATCATAAACTCAAGGTAGGTAATTTTTGTAACAGGGTAAAGGAACCCGTTCCTACGTTGCATGGTTTTCCGAGCATCAGACTGCTCGACGGGTTGCTCAAGTCGTCTTTTTTGCCTACAATCAAAAATAATTATGAAACTACGGGCGGCATCGGAACAAGTTTTTAAAAGTAATCAACGCTTATGTCTATACCGGGAATCGAACCCGGGTCTCTCGCCAGGCGAGCAAGCACATTTTTAGATCTGTTTAGTGATACATTATGCTTCTCGGTTAAGTTATACTTGCATACAGGGTGTTATGGAAATGACGTATTGTATTTAAATCGGCAATTCCTGAGATGAAAACAAATTGAAGAAAAATATCCAAAAATGGCGCTTTAATTTAATATGCCCTGTACATGACATTATGTCAAACCAAAAATTACCACGGTATGCCCCTGTCAGGAAGGTAAACAAAGCAACATATGGCGAAAAACGTCACTGAATCTTAAACAGTGTTGTCATATCTTCAGGATAAACTCTTTAGAAAGTCAATAACCGTTTGACAGATTGCAAGTTGTACATTATTATAAACTTTTACGTTCAGTTCAGTTCGCTGGGCAACAATCTCTGATTTATAAACTTAAACTGACTCGAACGAACCGCCGCGGAGTTTATAAATGGTCAGGTATGTTCTCATTTGTGCAATTCGAACGACACCCGTCAGATCTGGACAACTTAAAAGTTTATAAATGCCACTTACCTTTAGAAAAAAAAATGCAATTTTATTTAGCTTTTCGGGCTTATTTAAAACCAACTTAATTTATAAAAAAACACCAAGTACCTAGGTAACTTGAAAAAAATAACCGGCACAAATAAAATCACATAACACATCTAAGTACCATTCAATCTGAATTAGTATTTTAAAGTGCTACTGTGTAGACAAAAATACGCCCTTATTGTCTGAGTGGTTTGCGAAATAATCTATTTAACATCTAAAAATTTTAAAAATAAATAACACGTTGGTTCCGTCGATCGATATTGAACTGCTGGGCTGGGGCACTGCCGTCGCGAAAAGAACGAATAACTTAATAATTTAAACTCGGGTTTAAGTATTAACACACAAATCTGCTTGAAACTTGGTAAAAACAGTAGGAAACCGATAACGCGTGTGAAAATCGGCCGGCTTCTTTAAACAGCTGATTATGGACAATAAAGCGGGTTGCCTGTTCTTCTCGCCGGCTGGGGTTAATATTTAAAAAATACAGCGTTGCCACTTTCGATGTTTTATAAATAAATTGCGGAATTTCCTTCTATAATATTACTTTCCTGTATAATTATAGTCTCGGAAATGGCAACCGCGCTAGCTCAAGTTAGTTCTCCGAATGTGCACATGGACGAGCCCATTTATGTCAAACGGTAGTTCCTGTCAACATAATTGGTTCATTTTATCTTTAGTAAAGGGTTAGTGGCCCATAGAAATTAGCGTTTTTATTATTTCTATTGCGAAATAATTAAGTGCTGTTTAGTGTTTGCGTGTAATCTGATAATAGGTGCATATCTTCAAAAAAACTAATTTGAAACTCTTGGGTGTCTGTGTGTTTCTTAGTGATTTAGTGCAAATGTTCCGCGAGATTGGAAATAAAAGGCCGAATGGGGTTTAGTGGGTATAAGCTTATTATGCAGTACCACATTATCATCAGCGTATGTGCCCTGGATTACTTGCTAGCGTACTGGCACCTGGATTCACTTCTATTTGGATACTAGGTAAACTAAATATTATTTTTATAAGAATCTAAAGTTTTACAGTTTTTATACAGTTTGGCAACATTGTGCCTGAACATCTGTTGATTACACAGCTGGGCATGGGTAATATGATCATATATGAATTTGCCGATTAGTGACCGGTGGGTTTAGGGGTGAATTACCCCACTTTTTAAACGTTCGATTTAAAAAAAAATATATATGTAGCGCTTCTCTAGGACACCCCAGGAGTCGCCCATTTAAAAATAATACGTCATTTCCGTAACACCCTGTATAGAATTTCTCTAATTCTATATAGTATAACAATGCGCGTGCCTCGACCTTCGGTCGTTCGCTGCCGCAAGGCAATGCAAATCTTACCTCTAGCGACGGCTCCTTTCAAGAACGCCAACGACGACTCGAACGACATCTGTTGCAGCGGCGACGAACTCGATTCCATCCCCTTGCGACTCAACGGCTCGAAAGAGCCGCTTTGCGTCATGTAGTCGGCGACTAGGGACAAATGACGGGGATCCACTTTAATGCCGTACACATTGAACACGTCTTTCACCTACAAAAAAGGGTTAAGGATACCGGAAAACATCGGATTGTGGCGCCATCTTACCTCTTTTACGATAATTTTCGACGCAGCTTCGATGCCGTAAGTCTGGGCCATCTTGTGTATATCGTTACAGTACAACCTAAAAAATCAACAACAACATCGCTATTATAAATATTGATTTAACTCCCGTTAAAATTTCTTTTACCGGTCACTCGAAGAACCAACCCTTACCTGTTTAAATCCAACAAATCCCGGTACTTCACCATCTCTCCCACGTTAATCCCGTCCGTCTTCAGCATCAACTCGTCTTCCCTCGCGTACGTAATGGCCCTCCTGATGCTGGGCGTCTCCCACAGCACGCTCTTCAAAGCAACGTCCCTCAGGATGGCGGTAAGGTCCAGTTTTTTGTAGGTCATCGGTAAACTGAAGGTTAACTCGCAGCAATGGTGACGTTTGTCTTCCTTGTAGGCGTTCGCGAAGGAGTAGCTGTCGATTACGGACTCCTCGACCACGGTCCTGGCGCCTTCTTGGGCGTCGGCTTCGTCGGGAGTTTCGTCTCCATCGTCTATGGAAAAGAAATATTATTACTCAACGTTTCGAGTTGGCTTCGGGAATACTCAGTATTCACCTGAAGACGACTGGAGTTAACAGAAACACAGACATCTATTCTCCAGTTATTTCATATATTTTGACAAACTTCGTATCTCCTCCATATGATTTCAATTTAAGTAGCCACACTGTATACTTAAATTTGTGAATTAATTTTTTTTTCCGTATCTCGAGCCGTTTTTGAGATATCGACATGAAAAACGGCTCAAGGTATGATGAAAAAATTAATTCAGAAATTAAACTTTCACACCCTGTATCTCATTAACGCCCAACATTTAACTAAGGCATATTTAACTCAAATCTATTTATGTGTAGAATCTGTTGTTACTCTACTGGCCACCCTGTATATTAAAAAAAAATATACCGCTTTCGGCATCTTTCCTCTCTTCGGCCTCTTCCGGCTCCTGATCTTCGTGTTGTTGTTCGAATTTATTCGCCAATTTGGCATCTTCTTCATCCTCCACCTAAAAACAAATTAACCGGAGGTTAGGATGGAGGTATTTAAAAATACCTCTCATGTCTCCCTCTGTCGTATTAAATTCAAATTCGTTCTCTTTCCAGTGAACGTTTGCTAAAAGAAACAACCTCAGTCCTGATAAATTCTCGAGAAGTAATTTTTTCGCAATTCTTTCCTACGAGGAGGGTAAAATGGAATATCGTACCTCGTCGTCCGAACTATCTACGTCTTCTTTCCGCGCTTTACTGTTGGCGGGTTTCCCTTTCTTTTTCGGAATTTCGTCATCTTCACTGTCATCGGGGTTTCTACTACCTCCCAACGTCGTTTTTGCTTCTTCCTCCATCGTCACCCTAAAAAAATACAATTTTGATGTCATCTTTATGGAAAAAATTGTTGAGGCTGCGGTTCTTCTAGACCTATCCTTAAGAGGGCCCCTGTATAATTTCATTATTAAGCGGTAAAACGAATATTTTCCTCATACTTACAAATTGGACTTGATTTTCGAAATTTTGCCAATGGCAATAAACATTTCTTTGAAAAACTTCCTTTTCATGTGACTCAATATGGTCCTCGTGGAGGCCAAATATTCCTCACTATAGTATTCCGACGGCAAGAATTGGAACTTTAGGGTGTACCTGTGTTGCCTGAAAAAAAAAACGTTTTTTCAGTTTTATTAATCTCCAGAGATGCACCCCCGTCGTCAGATCTTAAAAAGTCATCGTTATTAATTTAAGAGAACGCAGCAGCGCCTAGCGGACATGTACCCGGTTGATACCGCTTCGTGGGCATGTTCGCATTCGCATGGCTCACCGTCGCTGAAAATAGGTTTTCGAAAAAATACATTCGCAACCAACATTGAATATATGAACAAACTTAACTTACCGTAAAGGCAGCAAATTCAACTTGACAGTAACGTCGATCTTCTCCAAAACATCCCCCACCACCACCCTGGTCAGTCTCTTTCTCAGTTCCAGCGCCCTCTCTTCCAAATCGGGCACGTCCCTCCTGAAAGGGATCTCCATCGACGGCGTTTTGATATTTTTCGAGGCCATCATCAGGATTTCTCGGAGACGGGGTATACCCAGGGTGACGTTCATCTCGCCCCTGCCGGCGAAGTGGAAGGTATTCAGGGTCATTTGAGTGGAAGGTTCCCCTATGGACTAAACAGATACAATATACAGGGTGACCCGGATAAAGTGCATTATCTGGGACATCCTGTAGAAGATTATTAAAATATTTTGGATTTTCTCCCGTACCTGAGCGGCTAGTAAACCGACAGCTTCGCCCGGCGCGCACATGCCTCGCATTCCCTTCAGTTTGAACATATTCTGGAACTGTTTCTTCACTTTCTTCTTCTTGCCCTCGCAAAAGTCCGTCATTAGCGACTCGAGATGCTCGTTCAGAGCTCCGAAATAATGATCCGGCTGAAATACCTGGAAAAAAAAACGTCCATTGAAGTGTGTCCACGGATTGACTACCCAAGAGGGAAAACTCTTTTATTTGTGGGTTTATGAAAAAAAGTCATTCTTCATAAAAGCTCCTGGTTGAACTCGAACGACCCGAAAGCATATTATGTCAAATTTATAGACCGGGTGTTCAGAATTTAGAAAACTATGAAAAAATGTGTAAAGGATCCGATAAAAAGTAATTAGGTGGGTATTGCAAAGCTACGCATCCATACAAATTTTGATTCGTTGCTTAAAATGTACAGGGACTGGCAAAAAGCAATTGCAATAAAACCTCATTATCCCTTCGACCATAAAATAAATAAGGAAATCCCAAATTTTAAAACCTTTTCGAGCAGAGCCGGACCAGGTATACAAATTCAATTTATACCTATGCCTGATGCATATATAAATACAAAGTGATTTCTAATAATTTTAATCTTTAGTGGTTTTCCGGCGATTAATTTTTAGTTAGGCTTATTAGTGGTAGAATGTGGCGTCCTTGGAATTGTGCTGATAGGGGGGCATCTTCAAGTATCATTTTTAAAAGAAAGCATTTATCTACCGATGCCAAACTAATAATTAAAAATGTGTATCAATTGTTGTTGAGTAGAAATTTTAATTCGATGGATGCTTTAGCAGAGACGTCTACTTTGACAAAAACCCCTTTATCTTTGGTAAGAGACATAGTACTTAAACGTGTTAATCCTGGAAAAATCGGAGTGATTCTGGCACATTTAGAAGCATTGACGAAAATGACATGGATTTATTAAGAAGAAAGATTTACCAAATGAATGAGGCACAAACTGTACCCACTTTGATTTCCCTCAAAGAGCGGCTGATTAAAGACGAAACAAATATCTCTTGAGCCTTTCAAGCCTTAGGAAAATATTGCGTAAAATGGGTTTTAAATACCGAAGCATTGATAAAAGACGAGCATTAATGGAATCTCAACGTTTACGGGAATGGAGACTTAAATATGTAACAGCTGTTAAACAATTTAGAGAAGAAAATCGTCCAATTATTTACCTTGACGAAACATGGTTCGACACCCATGACACTCCAAGAAAATGTTGGGATGATTCTTCCAAAAAATGTCAAACCAAGGCACCATCAAATAAAGGCAAAAGAATCGCAATATTACATGCTGGTTCAGAGAACGGGTTTGTTCCAAATTGTCTGTTGCTTTCAGCTAAAAACATAGCAGATTCTTCTTTAGATTACCATCAAGATACCGACGCACAACTTTTTGAAGATTGGTTTAAACATAAACTCCTTAAAAATATACCTGAAAATAGCGTCATTGTAATGGACAATGCTAGTTATCATAGTCGGCAAGCAAAAAGCATTCCCAATTCGAATAATACAAAAGCAGAAATTCAAAATTCTATGATTGAAAATGATTTATTATATTTTGAAGAAACTTACAAAAAACGAGAACTGCTAGAAGTATTAAAAGCTTTTAAAATAAATAAGGAATACGAGTGTGACAAACTTGCAGCAGAAAATGGACATACAGTGTTGCTTCTTCCTCCGTACTATTGTATATTCAATCCTATGGAGCTAATATGGCACCAATTAAAATCCAATATTAGGAGAAATAATATTTCTCCTACATTAAATGCATCTGTAGTAGAATTAATTAAAAACGAAGTAAGAAAAATTTCTGCAGACAGCTGGAAAAACTGTGTACAGCATGTACTTAATTAAGGTGGAAAATTCTTACAATTGTATGATTACAAATGTCCAACCCTTAATTATAAGTTTAGGCTTAGATAGTGATAGTGATACAGAGCTAAATTTTGAATAAATTATCAATAGTTTCTTAGACTTTAATTAATTTTTATTGTACTTGTTATCCTAATAGTTATACTTTTAAATTCTTTTATTTTCAACTATCATTAATTGTTATCATTATTTTACATTTATTATAGGTACCGAAAACTAAAAATACCTATCTATTTATTTTAAATTATAAAAGTAAATCATTTCCCTTAAGTGGCAATTTAAATATATTGATTTGTGATTCCTCTTCACATACCCTATAAACATTTGCAATCACTTCACGGTCCGACTGTGAAGGTTTTTACCAGAAGTATTGCTCATTTACTATCACAAAGTTCAAAATTTTAAAGTAACACCCTAAAACACGACACAATCAGCACTTACTTACAAACACAATTTAATACAATAACTATTACCCTTTCTAGCACTACGCAACTGGGCGAGTACATCAATCAACGATCGGACACCGCCGAACAAGCCCGATGGCCCATCGGGTGTCTCACGAGACGCATGCGCTATCAACTGTCTGGGATATAACCTATCAAATTAGGTCTAGCTACCTGTAACCATGGACAATGCACTATGTTGCCATACCTTTACATTAAAAGTACTTTAATCAAAAAATATATTATTTTGCATTTAAGTATCAAAATAAATAAGAAAGAAAGAAAGTTTTAATAACATTGAAACTATAATAGAATATTAGTTTCTTAATAACCTTTTACAATTTATTTTAAATGCGTAAATGTAAATTTAGGTTTTTCTCGGTAAGAGATTATTAAATTAAAATTTAATATATGTGACAACATTGTTAACAGTCAAAAAAAGGAAATTTTGTTATTCCGAAATGGGGTACTCACCGAATTGACGGGATCCGGACATGACAAGTCGTCTTTCAGAGTCTGCTTGATATCGTTACCGGCGCCGCGCCATAATTTATCGATTTTTCTCCTCTTGATGTCGCCGCCGTGCTTGTTCTTTACCGCCTCCGCGAATTGCAAATAAGGCGACGTCCTCTCTTTCTGCAACGGAGGTCCTTTCTTTTCTATCCAATTTTCCAATTTGGCTTTGTGAGCGTCTAGCAGCTATAATAGAAAATTTTTCCATGTACGCTAATACTTATAAGTAGTGATACCGCTGGAACAGAACCTGAATCCAGTCACCGGCCTCATGTTTTAATATCAGAATTTTTAAAAAATGTATTTTAGAAATTATGAACAAAATCACAGCGACACATCCGATGTTTTCTGACGTTTTGCTTATTAACGCCTCTTCAAATTGAGTTTATTATATTAAATTTCAATTTTAAATTTTTCGATTTTTGTGCGAAATATTGAAAAAAAGGAACATACAAATGTACAGTTTTACTATCTTCTTTGTTTGTAATTTTTCACTGTGTCTCATACCCCCAATGTTTGTTATTTATTAATAAATCAACGAAACGTAATTTTCAATTGGTTTTGTGTTATTTAACGTCGTAATATTTTCGTAAAAGCAGTTTCTTTTAATTCTCAAAATTAGCAGAAATGTGTATACAGGGTGTCATGGAAATGGCGTATTATATTTAAACCGGCAAATCCCCGAGATGAAAATAAATTGAACAAAACTTTGAATTATTAAGCGAAATATACACTTTATATGAAATCTCGAAATTTACGTGGCCGCTCCTGAGGCCCTTCGCAATCAATAATTTATTGAGGCAGTCTCGAGGTTCAAAAGAGGTTAGCGCATTATAGCGATGTTGTCATATTGTAACACAGAATTCTAAAAGCACGTCTTCAGTTTTTGACAGCAAGACGTCTTTGACGCGCGTTATCACTTCTTTTTCACAACTTTTTAGACAAATAAAACTACAATTTTAAGGTACATACTCTCTCACCTTCGATCTTATTTTAAAATAATCCGTTTTATAATTAAATTCCATAAAATAATAAAACACAAAAAGTATGTTTTTCAACAGAATCGACAGTAGATAATATCACATAAATTTCAAATCACATCACAACATTCCTTATTATGAACAACAAAAAAAAAATCGGGCAATACAACTAACAAAACGTTTAAAATTCGTATACGTCAAGCACGTGGAGCCCTCGACACGACGTCGTTCCACTCCCCAGTCGCGAAACATACTGAAGTATGAAGGGCGCACCGTCAGTATTCAACCAAGGGCGAGACACGCGGTGTGATCTGACAACACTGTTAGTATACTCTAGTAACCCACATTGTTGCTAAGTGAATCCAGATGGAACGGCGCGTGGGTAAAAAGGAATTTTACCTTAGTATTTAGATATTCGATTTTAAAAAAAAAGTATGTAGACTTTCTCTAGGAGTCACCCATTTAAATATAATAAGGTATTTCTATAACACCCTGTATAAAACAAGTATCCCTTGTTTTTTGATATTTGCGCAGTAATCATGACAACCTCGTTCCAAAATAACGTTATTCTTTTATAACGATTCTATCTGTAACGTTATCGAATTACAACCGTTATTCCCACCATTACTAGTACCAAGAAATATGCAAATAAACTGGAAATCATCAGAATTCACCATAAAATCACCAGAAATAGGAATTTTAAAAAAAGTTTCTCACCAATCAACCTATAATGAAAAGCACTGTGTTAAATACACGCTCACGCCATCTAGCGGGAAAGTGCTCAAACGCAACACGTAAAACATTCGTAAAGTAACCACACATTAAAAGAACAATTATCAAAAAATTCATTAAATTCCGTCCGTTATTGACTAATATTTACCTGTTGATCTTCATCATTCTCCAGCCGTTTGACGAGGTCTTTCTGGATAATACATTTCGCGTTATCCTGCAGGAACTGTAGCTGCTTGGCATTGAGGAACTGCGATTTAAAAATGTCCATACCGTCTTCTCCGTACATAAATTGTATGACGCTTTGATCACTGTTCCTAACCTACAAATTATGAGATATACGAGGGGCGGTACGCCACTGACCGATTAGCCTGGTCAATTCTACATGAAAATGGTCCGTTACGCTTTTCTCGTTAGACGCTCGTTCGCGATTAAAACAATTAAATACAAATTGAAATTCATTTGTCAAAAATTTGTTCAAATTGTGCCGCAAGCAATTGGAAAAGAGAGAATTTTAAAGCCGTATTAGTGTCGGCAATTCTTTTCTTGCGCCTGCAATGGCAATTATAATTGCACGTATTCATGCGCACTAAACCAGAAATAGACAGAACAGCAGTTGGGGGTCCGTTACACTATTCGGACACACGAATTTTAAATTTTTACTATTTTTTTCTAAAAGTATACATTTTTAGTAGTAATATTCAATAAAAAAATTTGCGGAATACTCAGTAATTTTTAAGAAATTAATTAATAAAAATCCTAATTTTATGGTTTTTGAGTGATTTGACAAGGTTCTGACCCCAACATTTTTAGCGATGTTGCCGGATTTATAATTTTATAACAAAAATAAAAAGTAAAGGTTCTGTGTAATGACTACACTTGAGCACCCACGGAAATTAACAATTTTTGAAAATGTAATGGAAAGATATGGTTGTAGAAAAAGAAAACATAAGAAAGTTAGGGTAAGTTACATAAATTGACACTGCCCTGGGAAAACCACTGAAAACCCGCCCCCGCTACACCTTTTGTACCCTTTCCTTCTGTACTCGGAAAAAGAAAACATAAGAAAGTCACATAAATTGACAGTGCCCTGGGAAAACAAGTGAGAACCCGCCCCCGCGACACCTTTTGTAGCCGATTTCCTATTCGGAAACAGGAAACATAAGAATGTTACATAAATTGACAGTGCCCTGGGAAAACAAGTGAAAACCCGCCCCCGCTACACCTTTTGTAGCCGATTTGTTTGTGTATTCGACTAAAGAAAACACAAGAAAGTTACAAAAATTGACAGTGCCCTGGGAAAACAAGTGAAAACCCGCCCCCGCTACACCGTTTGTAGCCGATTTATTTTTGTATTCGGCAAAAGAAAACATAAGAAAGTTACATAAATTGACAGTGCCCTGGGAAAACCGCTGAAAACCCGCCCCCGCTACACCTTTTGTAGCCGATTTCCTTCTGTATTCGGGAAAAGAAAACACAAGAAAGTTACATAAATTGATAATGTCCTAACAAGTGAAAATCCGCCCCGCTACAGCTTTTGGAGTCTTATTCCGCCACGCGCCTCTTATGGACTCAGTGCAGCTCAACCGAGCCACTGAAAACGCCATCCCTCGGCCCATAAGAACTGTGTACAACATAGTGCCCGCAGCGTGTAGCGGCCACCGGCGGAGTGGCTGTGTTTGTGCTCGCCACCGGTGTAGTTTAAATATCTGCCTAACAGGAATATTCATATTTTGAAAAAAAAGATCCCGAAAACAAAGGATAATCTTTCCGGCATTTGCAACAATAAAAGCAGGAATTCAAGGCATTTGCATTAACTTCCTGCCTAATAGTGCATACGAGACGACAATTTCTGGTTTTGTATCTGAAATTATCTCTAATCAATCCTATGTATTGTATTGTATTGTAAATATTTTGCAAAATCCACATCATGCTTGTTTGTAATTGCGTCAACATTATCTATATTTGCTATTTCCATTTTATTTTGATTTGTTCTTTCCTTTTCCTTGAACGCCAAAGTATAACTGCTCTTGGCAACAGTGTTATGTAATGTCAAATTTGTGTTCGACTTAAAAGTGACATCTTCAACAGAGTTGCCAGTTGTCTTTTATTAGCTACATAGGAAAAAAATATTGCACAAAAACGGATATTTTTTGGCCTTTCTATCGCAGCTAACCCTCTTAAAAGATATTGCTTAGTCGTGACATAACTACATTGACAATAAACTGCGGTCTTATATCGATATAAACAAACCCGAACAACCTAAAAACTGTATTATTGCAGAAAGCTTTTCTATGTGGCAACACTGTTAAAATACCGAATTTTGCAAATATGACATGTTCGCAGCGTAAATTTTAAGAATCAACAATTTTACGACCATTTTTGCATTTAAACTCAAATTTTATGAATTAATGTGTGTTTTCCGCATCTAATTTTACTTAAAAGTATTCATATTACACAATTTAACAAAAAAAACGTTAAAAATACAAGTAATTAGTGTGTCCGAATAGTGTAACGAAACCGCAGTTGGTACTGTCGAAATCCCTAAAATACCCCCATAATTAGAGATGGGCAAACCTGTACGTTTTGATTGCCCGTTAAGTGCTACTTACAAATAGCAGTTCAAAAAAGTTGCGACGAATTAGCATATGTACAGTTCTGTTCATTAAAAACCCGTACATCTAATTTGTCCCGGTGTAAGTCGTTCGTTTTTATTTTTGGCATACACTTTTAAAATTGCATGGTGGCAATTGTTGTTAGACGTCTAAAAGTCAAACATTTAAAATGCCTCGTCAATTAACTATTGTAGAGAAGGCACAAATAGTAGCAAGAATCCAAGACGGATGGTCAATTCGTTCCATAGCACAATTATATGGCAGAAATAAGAGCACAATCCAAGAAATTAAGAAGCGCTGGCAACAAGAAGGGTCATTCGACCGACGAGAGGGTTCTGGAGGTCCTAGAATTTCCAGTCTTGAAGAAGATGCTTTGTTTCTAGGCCACTTAAGAGATAATCCCTTTCAAATGGTGAGGCAAGCTATGAATGCCACAGGATTTCCTGGCTCTCGACCTACGGTCAGTAGAAGAGTCAATAAATCAGAATTAAGAAACCGCGTGGCCGCGAAAAAAATGAAACTAACAGAAGAACGAAAGCAATCGCGGTTACTGTTTGCATTAAATTATATATATCGCGAACCTCAATTTTGGAATAGGGTAATATTCACGGATGAAAAGACTTTCCAATCTACATACAATGGATCAATTCGAGTGTATCGACCAGACCGAACAAGATTTGAAGAACGTTATACCAGTGATCTTGCTTTTAGACCAGGGCGCTTTTCTGTCAATGTATGGGGTTGGATAAGTTACTATGGGCTTGGGGTATGCTGGAAATTGGAGGGAAGGTTCAATGCTGAAAATTATCGTCAAGTTCTAGAACATATTATGCTTCCATCTGTTCGCTCCATTTATCCAAATAATTCTTTTATTTATCAGCAGGATAATTGCCCAGTGCATACTGCAAATGTTGTGAAGGACTGGTTTCGCAACAATAATGTAGAAGTGTTACCTTGGCCTTCTATCAGTCCGGATATTAATCCGATAGAAAATGTACGGGCTATAATCGTAAAGAAAATCTATCATCGGAATTTTTTTCCTCATAATTCTAATGAATTGTGGGAAATTATACATCAATGCTGGGAAGAACTTGACCAAAATATTGCAAGAAATTTAATAAACTCTATGCCTAATAGATTGGCACAGGTGATCGAAAAAGAAGGTTCAATGGCCAAATATTAATTTTTTAAATCTTTTATAATTCTTGTTTAATATAATTTTAGTTTCTGTTACGTTTTTCTTTTATTTACTTCATATTATAATCCAAATTTGCATTTTTGGCATAATCTAACCTTTAACATAAATGATAACCTAACAATAATAATCAGTCACAAAAGCCTGTTCTAAATAGCTTAAATAATAGAGAAACTAATTATAAGACTTGTACGGGTTTTTAATGAACAGAACTGTACATATGCTTAATAAAGAATGTGAACTGCTAATTTAAGGACCAATTAGTTTAAATAGCCATTAGCTGCTCGTAGCAGGTTCGACCAAATAATAAACAGTTAAAAATAACAGAATAATCCATCTCTACCCAGACTTGCAGCGGCAATGGCAATTAAAATGGCGCACGACCCATTTCTGGCCATGCAATACTGATTGTGCCAACTGATCGAGAACGGCGTACTGCGCACGATACGTGCGATTTTAATGGCCGCAAGAGTAGAATTTGTCGACTGTAATACGGATTCCATTCTCGCAATGCAAGAAGTGTTACGCGAGCTGATCGACAATGATTTACTGCGCATGATTCCGTACTCTTATATAGCCGCCACTGATTAAAAACGAAGATTGTTTTAAGTAAATGTCAACACCCTGTAGCACAAAAGTTAAGCACGTATATGAAGGAATCACACTCTGAAATATTAGCACGTCATTATAGAGCACCCTGTATAAATAGGGTGCGATCCTATAACCGATTTTACATCCTCATCGTTCTTAGAATGACCGTAAACGTCACAGGTACGTCACATTCATACCATACGTCGGCGTAGATTATACATTTACAGAATTACAAAATCGGAGCTTTCCTAAGGCCAGTAACTTCAATGTGCTACTTGGAGCTTTCCTTATCTGGCAATTAGATAAAATACAATACAACGCTACAAATGGAGAATTTTTTTAAACAAACCACTAATTTACAAAAAAAAAAAACTTACCGTCAAATCGTAGCCAACGTGAAGTCCTTCTAAATGTTTGATAAGGCATCTAAAAGTTTTAATAATATTTTATTATTTATTAGTTTAATGGTAAATAGTATTAAAAATAGGAAAATTCCCTGGAAGGGGTAGATGTTACCCCTAAAATCTTAAATGGGAAGGGGAACGGTACAGTGTGTCCCATTTTCGACAATTTTATAGGGTATCTCCGTTAATGTTAGTGCTATCAAAAAGTAGTGTAGGTGTCATGTGCTCTTTTTGGGGTCAAACTTAAAATGGCAAAATCAAAATTTGAAAATTTTCGCTCGCTTAAGAGATACGGGGAAAAATAAAAAAATGGACAATTTCAAAATTACCCTATATTATCTTAGTTAAAAGAGATACAGAAAAATGTTTTATACAGAAGTTTCTTTATATTGATTGTTGAATAATTTGCCGTTTTCAGAATAAGTATACGGGGTCAGGTAAAAAAGTTATCGGACCTAACCTCATTTTTTAAAATGGAACAGCCTGTATATTTTAATCAAAAAAGATAGCATTTTAAATTCTCCTTTCAAATATATGACACACCATGGATGATATTGGTTTCCTAGGCGATTTATTTAAACTTTATTACTTTGAAACGAAATAAAAAATTCAGATTAAGGTAAAAAAAATAACGGGAATCATCGCAAATGTTCGGAATATGTCCTTAAATGGGTGCCGTCTTTCCGGATAGCGAACAAAATATACATTTTGCGCCATTTCTTCGTTTTTTCCACTTAAACTGATATCATTTCAAATTTTTCAAAATGTTGATAGTTGAATATGTAAAAATGGAATTGACGTTAAATGTTAATGTTAACGTTAATGTTAATAGTCAACATAGTTGTTTCTGGGATATTAGCTTTTGTTTCATGGTCTACTGTGGTTTAAAGTAATAAAGTTTAAGTAAATCGGCTAGGAAACCAATATCATCCATGGTGTGTTATATATTTGAAAGGAGAATTTAAAATAGTATCTTTTTAGATTAAAATATACAGGGTGTTCCATTTAAAAAAATGAGGTTAGGTTCGATAACTTTTTTACCTGACCCCGTATACTTATTCTGAAAACGGCAGATTATTCAACAATCAATATAAAGAAACTTCTGTATAAAACATTTTTCTCTATCTCTCTTAACTAAGAAAATATAGGGTAATTTAGAAATTGTCAATATGTTGATTTTCCCCCGTATCTTTTAAGCTAAGGAAAATTTTCGAATTTTGATTTTACCATTTTAAGTTTGACTCAAAAAGACCAAAATGTTTTCAAGATGACGGCACTTCCGGTTGTGCCGGAAGTAGATACTAGCTTTTTTATTTTAAATGGAACAGCCCGTATATTTTTACACATGTGAATTTTCCTCGAAATTCTAATACTTTTTCGTATAGGGCATCATTTGACACATTAATAATTGAAAATCGACTTTCTCACCCTTATCCCTTGGATACTAATCAAATCAAACAATCCGCGGGAGGAAAAGTACAATTTTCCTCCCTCGGTATGTAATTAGCTATTGCGTCAGCCAGGGAGGAAACTTTTATTAATCGTATAACCTTTGTAAATATCCACTTCTGCTAGTTTTAACGGCCGTATCGATCAGTCCTTCTCTGCCCGCCATACAATGGAAGAAAAATTCCTGAGGCTGGATCCCCGTCATGAAACGTCCGTCTATGAATCCGCTGGCTCTCGGTGCGAATTCGAAAGCTGGAAAACTGGGCAGGGACTTCCCTGAAACGCGTAAAAAAAAATTGAAGTGAAACCGATAAATTTCCTGCAAAAAATTGATATTTACCCGATATCATGATCGGCGGCCTCTTCCCCTCCAACTCGATCTGCCCCAGGAGACACGAGATCTGCATAGTGTTCACCGTGGAACCTTTGGCGCCGGACTCGACCATCAATTGAAGGTTATTCTCCGGGAATTTACAGACCAATCCGGCCGGAAGGCAACACTTGTTGATGGCGTTCGTGTACGAATCCAGGGCAGTTTTGTACGATCGATCTATCACCTAAAATTAATGGAAATATTTCCATGGAAACGGAAATATTGGAAATTTCCAAACGTGTTTTGCAAATATTGGGAATATTTGAACTAATGAAAAAATATTTAAAACGCGAATTAAACGGTTCAAAACAATCCTAAGGAATCCACCCTCTGAAATATACAGGGTGTTATGGAAATGACGTATTATATTTGAATGGGTGACTCCTGGGGTGTCCTAGAGAAGCGCTACATATTTTTTTTTTAAATCGAACGTTTAAAAAGTGGGGTAATTCACCCCTAAACCCACCCGGTTACTCCTCGGCACATTCATATATGATCATATTACATTGCCCAGCTGGGTAATCAACAGATGTTCAGGCACAATGTTGCCACACTGTTTAAAAGTGTAAAACTTTTCTTATAAAAATAAATATTTAGCTTACTTAGAAAGTAAATCCAGAACGCGATTAAGGAATCCAGGACACAGACACCTTCATTTCTTTTTTCTATGAGAAAAACTTAATGCTCATCACGTGTCCTGATGATAGTGTGGGAGTGCATAATAAGCTTATCACTAAACCTCATTCGGCCTCTTATTTCCAATCTCGGAATATAATCGGCATAAAGTCGAAAGAAAAAAAAAACACAGTGAAACAGAACAAATTGCACTAAATCACTTAAAGAAACACACAGACACCCACGAGATTCAAATTAGTTTTTTTGAAGATATGCACCTATTATCAGATTACACGAAAGCACTAAACACTAACGCATAATTACACTTTACAATAACACACATAGAACAAGAGCACTTAATCATTTCGCAATAGAAATAATAAAAATTCTAATTTCTATGGCCCATTAACCCTTTACTAAAGATAAAATGAAACAATTATGTTCACAAAGGAACTACCCTTTTAAATAATAATGGGCCAGTTCAAACTTCAAGATGCTTCCTTTCTCCGAAAACTGGTAGTAGCGCGGTTGCCATTTCCGAGACTATAATTATACAGGAAAGTAATATTATAGAAGGAAATTAGGCAGTTTATGAATATAACCTTATAAAACATCGAGAGTGGCAACGCTGTATTTTTAGATACACAACAGACACGTGAAGGAACAGGTTCAAAGGTTAGTTTCAACATTTTTAGATGTCGAATACCATTGTATGAAAGAATTATATTATTTCCCAGACTACCAGCTGATAAAATCTTATACAAATCTAATACACTTTAAAAGATGTGTTCACGAGATACGCGATGTGACTTTGTTTTGGTGTTTTGTGACGGTTTTTGTTCGGTTACCTGGTGTTTTTATAAATTAAGTTTGTTTTAAATAAGGCTGAAAAGGTAAATACAATTGCATTTTTTTCTTCTAAAGGGGAAAGTCGCATCTGAACTGAACTGAACGTAAAAGTTTACAATAATATATGACAACTTGAAATCTGTCAAACGATTGTTGATTTTCTAAAGAGTTTACTCTGAAGATATGACAACACTGTTCAAGATTCACTCACGTTTTTCGCCATATGTTCTTTCGTTTACCTTCCTGGCAGGGGCACCACGTGGTCATTTTTGTTTTGACATAAGGTCATGTACAGGGCATACTAAATTAAAGCGCCATTTTTGGATATTTTTCTTCAATTTGTTTTCATCTCGGGAATTGCCGGTTTAAATATAATACGTCATTTCCATAACACCCTGTATACGCAAAACTAACCTGTCTAAATTTGCTATCCATCGCACACCTCTCTTCAATTTTCTCCACCATCTCCTCCAACGTCGTCTCCACCGGCACCTCCAGCGCGTTCGCGATCGCCTGTTTGCCGATCCCTCTCGATTCGTTTATCACACGTGCTCGTTCTCTGTCGGCCGCGTGGACGGTGAGGATGTCGTGGACGCCCAACGTGAAGCCTTCTTGTTGAAGAAATCTACAGGAAAATATCAACGGTTAATCGTAATATACATTAACGTTCGAACGCGGCCGATTTTTTTCTCTGTGAACGCGGGTACAAATGCCAAACCTTCCAACTGTCAAATCTGAGACAATGGCTTCTTAACTTAACCTACAAATATTCTTATTCTAGCTCGTTGGTGCTTTAATTAATTAAACTTTTCGGATGTCCCCTCGTAATTGATGCCCTACATGGAATACCATACCTGGTAAATAATTTGGCGAACGAACTGAGCAATCTGATCGCGTACGTTCCTCCGTACAGTTCGTACACGCAGTGGACCAGTCCGTACGGTGTTGCGCCGTAGTGAGTTTTGTCCAGAATGCCGCTCAATAACTCGCCGCCTCGAATGATCACTTCGGCCTCGCTCATCGTATTTGGATGTCTGAAAATAAACACATAAATAGACTTGCCAAAATTCACACGTAAAGTAAATCGCACGTAAAGAAAATCGCACGGAGGGCGCGATTAAAGGCTCGTAAATAAATCGTCCTGCGCGACTCCTCAAGCGTATACAGGGCGTCTGATAAACTACTTACTTAAAAGGCGTCCCGCCCGCCTTCCACCTCTTTTCCTTGCGCCGTTGCCAAGCCTTGGCCGGAATTTTCGACGTCGCGGTCAGATTAATCGGTTGCCGTCCCTTGGGGATGACGTTTATGATGACCGTGGACAAAATCTGTTTACCGGACCATAGCGGCTTCGGTTTCAAAATGGCGGGCGGTAAGACGACGATCTCGTCGGTTTTGTGGGACAGGGCTTGGAAGACTAGTTGCTGATAGTCCATTCTAAATAAAAAATACAAAATTTGACGCTACTAGTAGTCGTTTAGAATGTTTGTAGTATGGTATAGTTTACATTACACCGTGAACCTTGAGTACAATGAATCAATTACCTGATTAAACCCCATTGTGTAGGTCCCAACGTCTTCAAAACGCAATAAATGTGTGCAGGGTCGGTTGAAAATATAGCTATCTACATATCATTGATTTATTTTTATTTTGAAATAAATAGTCACCTACTTAAAAGGGTATAACAATTAGGGACGCAGGTAAATAAAATTTATACTCCGGCTCGCCCGAAAAGATGCAAATTACGAATCCGGGAATAACGCGCACAGAAAATCAGCGCACAGGAAATATCCGCGAAGAAAAAAGCGCACAGTCATATAAACGCACGAGAAATGTACGCACGGAGATGTGTATAAAGGCGCATTTGCAAAAAAACGCAAAAGCAATGATTAGGAGAGAAAACACTTCTCCTACACTAAGTACTTCTGTAATGGATTTAATTAAAAAATTTGTAAATAAAATTCCTGTAAATAGCTGTATAGTATTAATCCAAATCCCTTTTCAAGAATGAATATGAGTGTAAGTGTAGTATTTGCAGAATTATACCGTTGATCTTTTGACTGCAATAAAACCGCATTATCCCTTCGACCATAAAATAAATAAGGAAATCCCAAATTTTAAAACCTTTTCGAGCAGAGCCGGACCAGGTATACAAATTCAATTTATACCTATGCCTGATGCATATATAAATACAAAGTGATTTTTAATAATTTTAATCTTTAGTGGTTTTCCGGCGAGTAATTTTTAGTTAGGCGTGGTAGAATGTGGCGTCCTTGGAATTGTGCTGATAGGGGGCATCTTCAAGTGTCATTTTTAAAAGAAAGCATTTATCTACCGATGCCAAACTAATAATTAAAAATGTGTATCAATCGTTGTCGAGTAATTAAAATTTAATTCGATGGATGCTTTAGCAGAGACGTCTACTTTGACAAAAACTCCTTTATCCGGTAAGAGACTTAGTACTTAAACCTGTTAATCCTAGAAAAAATCGGAGTGATTCTGGCACATTCAGAAGCATTGACGAAAATGACATGGATTTATTAAGAAGAAAGATTTACCAAATGTATGAGGCACAAACTGTACCCACTTTGATTTCCCTCAAAGAGCGGCTGATTAAAGACAGAGATGAAAATCGTCCAATTATTTACCTTGACGAAACATGGTTCGATACCCATGACACTCCAAGAAAAGGTTGGGATGATTCTTCCAAAAAATGTGACTTTTGCAGACGCCGAGATTAAAGGCTGCTATTTCCATTTGTGCCAAAGCCTCATAAGAAAAATTAATACAGTTTAAAATCGGACTACGAATCGGACGTTGACGTGAAATTAAAACTAAAATCCCTGGCTGCATTATCGTTTGTCCCGTTAGATGATGTAAGAGATATTTTTAATACCCTCGCAGCGACTTTTCCTGATGAAGACAGATTCAACGACGTCCTAACATATTTTTTTCCACATACATAGAAGGTGCCGCAGGAAGAAGTCCGCAATTCCATCCGAGAACGTGGAGCCATTACGATGCCGCTCTGGATGAATCGCTAAGAACAACTAATTGTTGTGAAGGGTTCCACAATGCCCTTAACTCAATATTTCATTATAGTGATCCGAGGCACTTTTTGATGGATTGAGAAGAGATTTAGCATGCAACAAGCTACTATTAGCGAACTCCCAAGCTAATCGACTGGAGCCTACGAAAAGAAAATACAGGCAATTTTACTCGCTTGTAGCTAATTGTGTAGAAAACTATCAAGAAACAGAGGACAAATCATCATACTTAAGAAGTATATAGCAAACCTGCAGTAATTGTCTTATGTTGATCTTTTATATTTTTTATTGTATTTCTATTATTTTTAAGAAATATAAATATCAAATAAATATACACCTCAAAACATTTTGGGTTTTTTTACTTAAAATTTTATAATATAAATATGCAGGGTGTTATGGAAATGACGTATTATATTTAAATCGGCAATTCCTGAGATGAAACAAATTGAAGAAAAATATCCAAAAATGGCGCTTTAATTTAATATGCCCTGTACACGACCTTATGTCAAACCAAAAATGACCACGTGGTGCCCCTGTCAGGAAGGTAAACAAAGCAACATATGTCAAGAGTGTTGTCATATCTTCAGGGTAAACTCTTTAGAAAGTCAATAACCGTTTAACAGATTGCATGTTGTTTATTTTTCAAGGTACATTATTATAAACTTTTACGTTCAGTTCAGTTCGCTAGGAAACAATCTCTGATTTATAAACTTGAACTGACTCGAACGAACCGCCGCGGAGTTTTTAAATGGTCAGGTATGTTCTCATTTGTTCAATTCGAACGACACCCAGATCTGGACAACTTAAAAGTTTATAAATGCCACTTACTCTTTAGGAAAAAAATGCAATTTTATTTAGCTTTTCGGACTTATTTAACACCAACTTAATTTATAAATAAACACCAAGTACCTAGGTAACTTGAACAAAAACAAACCGGCACAATAAAATCACATAACACATCTAAGTACCATTCAATCTGAATTAGTATTTTAAACTGTCTAAGTGGTCTGGGAAATAATGTATTTAACATCTAAAAATTTTTAAAATAACAAACCCTCTCGATCGATATCGGCCTGCTTCTTTAAACAACTGATTGTGGACATCGGGCTAATATTTAAAAATACAGCGTTGCCATTTTCGATGTTTTATAAGCGACTATCACAAATTGCCGATTTTCCTTCTATAATATTACTTTCCTGCATAATTATAGTCTCGGAAATGGCAACCGCGCTGGCTCTAGAGAGCGGATATTTTCCGGAAAGAAAGTTTGACGACTGGTCCGAAGACGGACTAGACCATCATTTCAGAGGGTAGTTCCTGTCAATTGTTAACATAACTGTTTCATTTTATCTTTAGTAAAGGGTTAATGGCCCATAGAAATTAGCGTTTTTATTATTTCTATTGCGAAATGATTAAGTGCTCTTGTTCTATGCGTGCGGTAGTATTATTGTAAAGTGTAATTTTGCGTTAGTGTTGGGGTTTAGTGATAAGCTTATTATGCACTCCCACACTATCATCAGGACACGTGATGAGCATAAAGTTTTCCTATAGAAAAAAGAACTGGAAGTGTCTGTGCCCTGGATTCCTTAATCGCGTCCTGGATTTACTTTCTAAGTACGCTAAATATTTATTTTTATAAGAAACTAAAGTTTTACACTTTTAAACATTTTGGCAACATTGTGCTTGAACATCTGTTGATTAATCAGCTGGGCAATGTAATATCTTCATATATGAATGTGCCGAGGAGTTGTGTGTGGGTTTAGCGGTGAATTACCCCACTTTTTAAACGTTCGATTTAAAAAAAAAATATGTAGCGCTTCTCTAGGACACCCCAGGAGTCACCCATTTAAATATAATACGTAATTTCCATAGCACCCTGTATACGAATTTTCAGTGATTATAATAATAATTATTAATACCGAATAATGGCAATTTTGCGTTTTTTTCCAAATGCGCTTTCATACACGTGAGGTTTTTTTCCGTGTGCGGTTTTGTCCGTATGCGCATTCATCTACGTGCGTGTATTTCTCGTGCGTTTATATGATTGTGCGCTTTTTTCTTCGCGCAGATTTCGTGTGCGCTTATTTCCTGCGCGCTTATTTCCCGACATCGCAAATTACCTATGCATTTTATGGTCAGAAGGATAATTAGGCTTTTATGGCAGTCAAAAGATCAACGGTATAATGTAAACTATATCGGTAAAAACGAGATTTCAATTCGCTTTTACAATCGTCCAGCTAAAATTGCAAGAACTGTAAACAGGTTAGGCGCTAATAAAATAAGAGCCAAAATTATTATTATAATTAAAGTTGTACCTGTCGAAAAATCTCCCTCTAAGCGACAGTCTCACGCCCGAAATCATGTGATCCTGGATCAGACCGCTCAGGGGCGTACCATCTTTGGGCACTAAATATTGCTGGGCAACCTGAAAACAAATTAACGATAAGTATCTTTTGTGGGCGGACAGTTTGCCTTATAACTAGCGATGAGCGATATTTCACGAACTGTGATTTAATCACCGATATCAATAAATCACAGGTAGTCACAGTTCCTTAGCGGCAATAAAAAGCGCGATGTGATCACAGTTTAAACAAATCACTTTTTAGTACGTATTTCACTTTTACTGATCATTAAATCTATATTTTTGTTTAAAATTTATTCCCATGGGGTTGACTTGTTGTAACACCATTAGAATAAGGTTGCGTCAACAGGTAAGAAAGGATCAAATCCTTGGAATGCCAACTGACAACATAACAACCTTATACAGTTTCGAAAGGAATTTCGAAATAGAAATACCAGCCCGAGATACCTGGAAACAAGGCCCTCCAATACAGGCCCAACATTCATGGTATACAGACGGCTCTGTGGACTGCGGACACTGTGCAAGAGAAATAATAAATCAACATATATCAGGCAAATCCATTGCCATATATTCAGACAGCCAAGCTGCCTTAAAGGCAATCGGCTCCCCAGTAGTCAAATCAAGACTAGTGGAGAACTGCATAAAAGATCTAACAGAGCTAAGTAGTCATAATAAAGTGACCTTGGCATGGGTACCAGGCCACGAAGGTCACCAGGGCAATGAGAAGGCCGACGAATTAGCCCGTAAAGGCTCGAACATGGCCATGATAGGCCCTGAACCGTTTGGGGGCTGTGCGAAAGCATTAAAGAATGCAGCCATTAAACAATGGCTGGAAGACCAATCCAATTCATGGTGGACTAATCAACCAGGAATGAGACAGGCTAAACAGTTCGTTAAAGGACCATTAGCCAAATTCACAGCAGATCAACTAAGCCAAAAAAGGCCGAAAGTAAGAATCATAGTAGGTCTACTTACAGGACATTGCCGACTAAGAAGGCACATGAACATCATTAACCGAACAGAAGAAGTAACCCTATGCAGATTCTGTGGAGAAGAAGAGGAAACGCCAGTCCATGTCTTATGCCAATGTGAAGGCCTGACAAGACTAAGATTCCTATGTTTAGGCGAAGAAAAGCCAAATGCATTCAACTATATGCAGGAGCCACTGTCAAAACTAATGAGTCTAATAAAAAAGGCAGGGCTAGACAAGACACTCTAATCAAACGGAGTCTCTACAATAGATCTGAAAAGGTCGCGGTGGACAAGGTCGGACGACCAGCTCCAGTATAATCTAATCTAATCTAACACCATTAGAAATACATTTAATACATTTGCCATAATCGGCCGTATTGTGTTGTACCAACATCAATTGTGTTAAAATAATAAAGGCCATTATCGGATATCACCGTTAGAATAACATGGGTGATACGGGACTTCGTGCCTTATTGCTTTTTGGTGGATTTTCTCATATCACATCTCATATAGACCCATTATTTAAAATGTGATTCCGTGAAGTTGTCAGGTCGTTACTTGGTACTCGACTGTGACTTCTGAATCTTGAACTTGAAACCGTGAAATGAAAATGCGCAGTATAGTTGTTGCAGAATTATACCGTTGACTCTTACTGCCATAAATGAACTACCTGATTAAACCCTATTGTATACGCTTGAACCTCTTCAAAGCTCAATAAATGGGATCAGGGCCGGCTTGAAAATGTATACCACACCACATGATTTATTTTTATAATTTAAAATAAATAGATAGGTATTTTTAGTTTTAGGTACCTATAATAAATGTAAAATAATGATAACAATTAATGATAATTTAAAAATAATATAATTTAAAAGTATAACTATTAAGATAACAAGTAGGTACAATACAAATTAATTAAATTCTAAGAAACTATTGATAATTTAATCAAAATTTAACTCTGTATCACTATCACTATCTTCATCTAAGCCTAAACCACATATATATAACCATTATATTGCCAATACGAACGTTCCAAATTACAAAAAGTGTCCCCGCTATGGGATATCGCTTGGCACCATTGAGTTTGCGCAGTAGGGTGGAAATTTTATCGATCGCGTCAGAGCCGGCCCGACATTATTTGTTTTTGTTATTCATCGCCATCTTTGATTCTGGATGATTTTTCAAATTACAGAATAAAAAGTGGTTCATCCACATTGTGGTCGGTATATCAGTGCTTATAAACTTTCATTACCTAACAACAATTTTTGTAAAGGAGTTTTTTATTTGTGGTGATTCGATTCGCTGTTTGTTAGGTTAGTAACTTGTTTTGTTTAAGATGAAAGGACACAAGTGCATTGTGCTTTTTTGCAAAAGTTGTGGATCAATACCAGGTATAGAGAATTTCAGGTATGTAGGTACATAATATACTTATACGAAAATATTTTGCTTATCACATGATCCGATTTTCGGGACCTAATTTCACTAATAAGCTTGTAAAAAAAAAGAAGGAGTGTCACTCGTATACAATATAATATATATGTGGTCACTACCTAACCTTAAAATTAATGTATTTGTTGCATTAGTAGCTGATAATTCCCAAAATGGTCAACATAGTCATTCATTCTTAATTTTTGGTTTAGAAAAAAGTGAGGTTAAGAAATATTCGGACGGAATTTAGCACCAAAAGTTTCCACCAATCAATGCACTGTCGGACATCATATCGTCAGAAATCGTATGCATGGAACGCTGTCTTAAATCGAACCCACCAGTGAAATTTGCATTAAATAAGTTGAAATCCGGTCCTGTCGAATGTTTATTTTCACAAGAAAATTTCCGAACTGCGCAAACTCGCTATTACCCGCTCGATGTCCATAGCGGGGACATAATTTCAGATGGTATTAGCAATATAATGGTTATATATGTGGCCTAAACTTATAATTAAGGGTTGAACATTTGTAATCATACAATTGTAAGAATTTTCCACCTTAAGTACATGCTGTACACAGTTCTTCCAGCTGTCTGCAGAAATTTTTCTTACTTTGTTTTTAATTAATTCTACTACAGATGCATTTAATGTAGGAGAAATATTATTTCTCCTAATATTGGATTTTAATTGGTGCCATATTAGCTCAATAGGATTGAATATACAATAGTACGGAGGAAGACGCAACACTGTATGTCCATTTTCTGCTGCAAGTTTGTCACACTCGTATTCCTTATTTATTTTAAAAGCTCTTAATACTTCTAGCAGTTCTCGTTTTTTGTAAGTTTCTCAAAATATAAAAATCATTTTCAATCATAGAATTTTGAATTTCTGCTTTTGTATTATTCGAATTGGGAATGCTTTTTGCTTGCCGACTATGATAACTAGCATTGTCCATTACAATGACGCTATTTTCAGGTATATTTTTAAGGAGTTTATGTTTAAACCAATCTTCAAAAAGTTGTGGTCGGCATCTTGATGGTAATCTAAAGAAGAATCTGCTATGTTTTTAGCTGAAAGCAACAGACAATTTGGAACAACCCCGTTCTCTGAACCAGCATGTAATATTGTGATTCTTTTGCCTTTATTTGATGGTGCCTTGGTTTGACATTTTTTTGGAAGAATCATCCCAACCTTTTCTTGGAGTGTCATGGGTGTCGAACCATGTTTCGTCAAGGTAAATAATTGGACGATTTTCTTCTCTAAATTGTTTAACAGCTGTTAAATATTTAAGTCTCCGTTCCCGTAAACGTTGAGATTCCATTAATGCTCGTCTTTTATCAATGCTTCGGTATTTAAAACCCATTTTACGCAATATTTTCCTACGGCTTGAAAGGCTATAAGAGATATTTGTTTCGTCTTTAATCAGCCGCTCTTTGAGGGAAATCAAAGTGGGTACAGTTTGTGCCTCATTCATTTGGTAAATCTGTCTTCTTAATAAATCCATGTCATTTTCGTCAATGCTTCTAAATGTGCCAGAATCACTCCGATTTTTTCCAGGATTAACACGTTTAAGTACTATGTCTCTTACCGAAGATAAAGGAGTTTTTGTCAAAGTAGACGTCTCTGCTAAAGCATCCATCGAATTAAAATTTCTAATCAACAACGATTGATACACATTTTTAATTATTAGTTTGGCATCGGTAGATAAATGCTTTCTTTTAAAAATGACACTTGAAGATGCCCCCCTATCAGCACAATTCCAAGGACGCCACATTCTACCACTAATAAGCCTAACTAAAAATTACTCGCCGGAAAACCACTAAAGATTAAAATTATTAAAAATCACTTTGTATTTTTATATGCATCAGGCATAGGTATAAATTGAATTTGTACACCTGGTCCGGCTCTGCTCGAAAAGGATTTAAAATTTGGGATTTCCTTATTTATTTTATGGTGGAAGGGATAATGAGGTTTTATTGCAGTCAAAAGATCAACGGTATAATTCTGCAAATACTATAATATTCGAAAGATTAGCATTCTTTAAAGAAACAGGCCAAGTAATAAGAATACTATTCTTAAATGATAATATACAATAGGCACAAAGAAAAAATGGTACGGCACAGACATTTTTCCATATGGATATTTCTCTGGTTAGCCTGGTCAATTCTACATGAAAACGGTCTGTTGCATTTTTCACGCAGGTTTTGATTAAAATAATTAAATTCGAATTGAAACAATTTTCATAAAACACAATTTTCAATATCAATGTTAAGAAAAAGTAAGAAGGCCGTTTTCATGTTAGAATTGACCAGGCTGATATAATTTATTCATATAAAATTTGCCTCGTAAAAAGACCACAGTCTGAAATATCAGCATGTCATTAAAGAACACCCTGTAGATAGGAGACGAATGAGTACACACATCTTACCTCAGCAATATGATATCCCTCGCTTCTGGCAACTTCATCTTGTGGAAAATGAGCGTTCATCTCGTCACCATCGAAGTCAGCGTTATAGGCCTGAAATAATTAGACAACGAAATCGTTAAAGTGCGAGTCAAGCTAGCCACAAACCCCCTCCTCGCGGAGGACCGGTAAACCGACATTACTTACTTTACAATTCGCGTAATGCAATCGCAACGTTTTCTCGCCCTTTAAAATTCTCGCCCTATGTGCCATTATGGAAGGTTTGTGCAAAGTGGGTTGCCTATTTAACAGCATGATGTCGCCATTTTGTAAATGGCGGTGGACAATCTTAACGCCTTGGAAGCCACGTCTGCGTTGATTTTGCGGCGTTAACAGAATCTGAAATAATAATAATAATGAAAATTCTTTCCGAGCAGAAACCCAGCGCCATCTCGTAGTGGTTCCATACAATCTGAGCAGATGTATGCGGTGTCTGTATTGGACTACTGTAAGATGACGCTGTATTTATGCTCAAATTGCGTGGGATTACTTTCTATACAGTGTGTTACAAAAACGGTAAGAGATACGAAGTCGGTTAAATTGTTGCGTAATTATGGGCCAAATAATACGCCGCAAAAAAATGAAAAATAAATACAGGGGCTTTCAAAAAATTTTGAGGTTTTTATTTTTTCCCGACTTTGTTCGAAGAGTTGTCCGAAAATAAATCTTCATTAAAATACCCCTAGTACATTCCCGTAATTTACTTTTGTTTCGAAGAAACTGAAGATTTAAAAATTATTAGTGCTATTTCTGTCTTTAATTGTTACTGTTATTAGGTACTACTACTATTACTTTTTTTTTATTTCAAAATAATAGTTGTAACAAATTTCTACTTAGCGTCAGTAGCAGTAATTTATTTTATTAATACAAATAAAATTTTATTCTTCAAGCCAGCACTTTTTTCTTAAGACTTTTAAAAGAGGCATCGAGTTTTACATTTTCGAATTATATACAGGGTGTTATGGAAACGATGTATTATATTTAAATGGGTGACTCCTTGGGTGCCCTAGAGAAGCGCTACATATTTAATTTTTTTTAAATCGACCGTTTTAAAAGTGGGGTAACAAACAATCTTACTCACAGGTCAGTCCGCGCTACTGTACAACATTTCACCCAGAGCCAATGACAATGTTGCCAAACTTAATGTAAAACTGAAATTCCATATAAAATTACAAAAATAAATTATTTTCTACCTACTTGTATCTATCCTTATACCTAAAGAGCGAGGAAATCCAGGCACAAACACAATCAGTTTTTTTCTCTTTTT
The DNA here is from genome assembly GCA_963991005.1 of Barypeithes pellucidus. NCBI lineage: Eukaryota > Metazoa > Arthropoda > Insecta > Coleoptera > Curculionidae > Barypeithes > Barypeithes pellucidus. Next base: position 52,865,792 of record OZ022563.1, on the reverse strand, counting down.
CATGGAAACACTCCTGGAAACACTTTATGCACACACAGTAATAGTGAAACAGAACCGATAGTTAGCTTTTGAAAATACAATAATACAGATTATACTACAGATTATTAGATTTTATTACACGCGACGAAATTTGACGTCCAGAAGAAACGCGTCAATAAAAACAAAATTCAAAGATTATTTATGGACGGGCAAGATACACGCGTAAACCGAAAAAACAGAGCGGATTGCCGAGAGTGTGTTGGTGATCGACGAGACACAACGTATCCGGCCGCTGGTTGGTCTTCAACTAACAGACGCAAGCGTGAGGCGCTATATGAAACTACGTCGCTCAGCCGATGTAAGGCGTCAAGAGGTTATTGGCATTTGACCTAGTGACGTACGTGGCTATTACTATTCCATATGTTTTTTCGGGTGGTTTAAAACATAGTCCGTCGTAAATGTTCTTCAATTAATTGTACAAAAAGGAATTACAGAATGGAAAAGTGTCTAAATTATTTTATTTTGTCTAAAGAGTTTAAGGTGTACATATGACAACACCGGCCAGAACTCCTTAATTGCTTACATGTATCGCAGTAGCACACAGGTGTTTTTCTGGTTTGACGTCAGGTTACTTTTACCGCTGAACGAAATGAAAGCGCCATTTATGGCTTTTTCTTCGATTTTTCTCAGGAATTGCCGGTTTAAATAACACCATAACACCTTGTATACAGTGATACCTCGAGATACGAGTTTAATTCGTTCCGTAACCTTGCTCGTATCTCAAAGCAATTTTCCCCATTGAAATTAAGTGAAATGCCATTAATCCATTCCAGTCCCAAAAATGCTACGCCCAATTATTTTTGTTACCTGTTCTTGAATAAGAAAAATGTATTTATAAATGACAAATATTGTATAAAAACATAATAACTTAAATGCTACTGTATGCTTAATTTTAGTCCCTGCTTTTCTCTTCACTGGTCTTTGTCTTTTTCGCCTGATTAAAAAAACTGTCCAAATATCCTCCCTTTCGGAATGCTGCGGAGATGAGTTAGGCAAGTGTCATTAAATAGCTCCGATGCACGACCAGTTGCAACTTTTTCGGGGTGTTTCTTTTCCACGAACTGTGAAACTCTCTCCCACATTCCCAAGATCTCATTCATCTCACTTGTAGAGATCGCGTCGCAGCTGACCGTTCCTCGTATCTCAAATGTCGCTCGTAATTAATAGTTCTTTTGAATCGGGAAATTTTCCCTCATGTTTAAAAATTGCAACGGTCATACCATTGTACAAGGGGGGTGACTCCGATTCTCCTTCTAATTTCAGGCCTACATCCTTGTTGCCCACTTTGGCAAAGATTGTAGAAAAATTAGTAAAGCGTCGACTGCTATCTTTCTTAAAGAAGCATAACATTCTCTGCTCCGAGCAGTTTGGTTTTAGGGAATCGAGGGGCACAGGTGATGCTATGTTTGCGTTTCTTGAGAGATTGTATTTGGGTATTAATGATGGCGAGGTGGCTGCAGCGGCGTTCTGTGATTTGTCAAAGGCATTTGACTGTGTCAATCATGGAATACTGCTATGGAAGCTGGAGAAGTATGGGATAAGGGGAAGATCTTTGGACTGGTTTAGATCGTATTTGACGGCACGTATTTAGACGGTTCATTTTAATGATAAGAGTTCTGAACAACTAGAAATTCAGTATGGGGTGCCACAGGGGTCTGTTCTCGGCCCTTTGCTTTTTTTGATATATATTAATGACCTAGCTAGTATTGCTGTCAGGGGCAGATTCACACTTTTTGCGGATGACTCCACCATACTTTGGGTTAGTAAAAATGCGACCGAACTCCAGAACTGCATCAATGATGATCTCACCAAGGTAAAAGAGTGGACTGATGCAAATTTCCTATCTCTTAATATTTCTAAGACGAATATAATTTCTTTTAAATGTTCTCTCGATGATGTTAGATTGGGGGACCAGTCAGTGGCCAGGGAGAGTGTAAGTAGATTTTTAGGTTTATACATAGACAATAAGTTGAAATTTGAGGTACACATAACTAATCTGGCTAAGAGACTGGCATCCAATTGTTATGCAATCAGGATTATAGCAGATAGTTTGGATTTGGAAGTGGTGAGAAGTACGTACTTTGCACTGATGGAATCTCATCTTAGATATGGTATATGTTTTTGGGGGGGATGTTCACGTTATTTGTTTGATATGTTGTTTGTTCTGCAGAAGAGAGCCGTGAAATATATGTTTAGAGCCAGACTTAGGGACTCAAGCAGACCATTATTTATTTCACATAAGATCTTAACCTTGCCTTGCCTTTGCTGGAGTCATCATGTCTGGTATATAAAAAATTCCGAAATGAAATTAGTTCGGTTTCTGTGTGTAATACGCGCCAGACATACGTTACTCATCTACCTATACCAACTTCTAGCCAAACCAGGAACTGTGTTATGTACAAGAGTAAAAAAATTTTTAATCATCTTCCGTTACGCATTCGAAGGATTAATGGCTTTAAGCGATTTAGAAGGGAAGTAAAGGCTCTGCTATGCACAAAAGCATATTATTCTGCTGATGATTTATTTATGGATGATCTTAGCGGTCTTTAAGCTTCTGATGTATGTGTATATGTTGTATTATTGTAAAATGTATCATCTTTTAGCTTTATCTTGATAATGTTTAATGTTTTAATTATGTTTAATGTTTTAATTCTGTATTTTAATTTAGTATATTATGTGGTTACTTGTCAGAGTTATTTTATTCTATATATATTGTCTAATTGTTTTACCAATTGTTGTTATATTTAATTTTTATATTTTTTTTTCATATACTTTTTCTGATTTGATTTATATTTTCTAAAATAAAATTTTTTTTTTATATATAGCTTTGTTAACAAGAACAATATTCTTATGACAATAAAGCATATTTTGATTTGTTTTGATTTGATATTTCAACACAAATCTTCGCTCGCTCGACAGCTCGTATCTCAAATAACTCGTATGTTAGGGCACTCGTATCTCGAGGTACCACTGTATATAGTGTTATAAAAAAGCAAATTACAGGGACGTAGTAGGGGTATTTTAATGAAGATGGTCAATTTAAAGAACAACGTCGGTAAACTATACCACTAAACATAGATTTCGGTCCTCTTTCATAATTTAAACAAAAAAATCCAGGCCCTGGATTTATTTTCGATTTTTTTGCGGCATATTATTGGGCCCATAATTACCCGTTCCGAAATCGCAATGGTGAAGGCCGAATTTGTAACACCCTGTATACTTATTGTAAATCATAACTTCGTGGTTTCCCATTTAAATTTTTTCCCATAGTAATTTGCAAAAAAAAATTATTTTTATTTCTTTACCAGGTAGACCGTGTACCGCCTAAAAGCTTTATGGGGGACATTTCGACCTCACATTTGGGATATTATTCATGCTAAAGTTGGCAACACTGCATCATACTAATGGAAAAACTTCTCTTTCTTGCCAGTACCATTCAATCGGAATTGGTATGTTGATATTTACCCGAGCTATACACAATACAGCAATCTAGCTATGTAAGATAGCATTCGAAGGGGGCCTATAACTCTTGTCGCTTTTTTTACCTTTAACAAACTCTCTTGCTGGACTGGATTTTTGGGATTGATTTTTTTGACAGCGCCGTCCTCCATTTCCACCAGAACCGCACCCGGGTGAACGTCAGGACCGTTTTTTACCAACTAAAAAAAAAAAAGTAAAATTGAACGAAATAAAAGACAGACCTTGCTAAAAGAATTATTATAATAAACAAATTCATCTTGGTTAAAGCCGTAAACCAACAACTCCTAGAAAACAAGGACAAAGCGCTGTCTTGTGACGTCATCACCCGTGGTCCTATGATTGCAATATGCAATATAATATTATATGCCTTCTGTGGGGGATTTATATTTTGCGTGACTTCTAAAAATACTTATATACACTTCAGACGATCGTTAAAGGTTAATAACGTAAGTGAGAAAAAAAAATTAGTGCATCTGGGCATATTTATTTTAAAAATAACTAAGTATTTTGTCTAAAATGATTTAGCCACTGTAGGTAGGTAGTTGTTTTTGGATAAATATCTCGATAAATATGTAATAATACAAATATTAAACTACCAAATCCTAAAAAGTTTGTCTTGGATGTGTGTATCCTCAGATAACAAATTATTCAAAACTTTAGATACTCAAGGATTTATGAGTAAATTTTGAGAAAAATTCATTGAAATTCATCATTGGATTACTAAGTACATACAGATTTAAAGTTAAAAAGTAACATTGTAGGTAAGTATGTCGAATATGTCAAAAACATTTTTTTTTCATCAATATGAGGATCCGTTAAAAAATTATTACAAACACCTTTGATGGTTTCAGGATAGGGTAAAATTATTCGCCAGTGATTTCTTAAATATCTGTATGCATGAGGACTGATTGTATATACTATTGAACAAAATACCATAGTTGTAGTGGAATATCTCTATCGTTCTTTTGGCAAAGTTCTTAATTTTACTTGTTCGCAGAGAAATTGCAGTGCTTGCGCTAAACTATCATTGTCTACTTTTAAGTTTTTAAGCAAATCAGAAACAAAGTTTAAAACTTCATTAATGTTTGACATATCAGTGTTATTTTTAACATTGTCACATTCGGGATTAGGGTCATGATTGGAGTTATTGTCTTGTTCAGTATCTAAAGGAAGAATATTCATCGAACAATCAATAATATCTAGTAAATTTCGCAATTCATCCAAACTACATGAAAAAAAGGTGTCTTTTGTTGATCAATTTTTATGCTTACGGTTGCCCATATAAATATGTACTTATTTCTAAATTATTATTTATTTTAACCGCCAATGTAATAGAAGGCCCCGGATTATGCTTAATCTTAAAGAGAGTCTTGCAAGTTTCTTCATCGATGATAAACCATCCTTCCTTTAAATTAAATGTTATAAACAAATTATTAAATTCTTCAAAAGTGTCATAATTCGTAAGTTGTTTATGTGTTAAAATTTCACGTTTGCTTTCGTCAATACCTTTTTGAAATTGCATTTCATCTAGTTCTCTAAGCTTTTCTTCTCTACTTTTTCGATGCGTTAAAGTTTTTGTAAGATATTTTGGACAATTGGGAAATTTACTAGGTACGCTATTTTCCTTTAATCTGGGTATATTTAATTTTAATGAAACGATCTCATCCGTTTTCGTGTCTTGTTGAGAAATCTGCCAAATAAAATCCTCCTCTGTAAAATGACACTCACATACTCTGCTGTTTGTATTAGGAATAAAATTTTCACGATGAATAGCGGTTTGCCATTTTAAGCGTCCTGCCGCACTTTTGGGGAAACGAAATACCCGCACTGATGGCCCATTTACGTAATTACCTTTACAACCAACTACAGAGCATTTGTACGGCATTATAAAATTATTTAAAATACAATTTAAACCGGCAATAAACTCGAATTTTGCACTAAAAACACTCGCACTAGCAACAAGACAACCAAAGAAAACAAATTAAACGAACTGCCAAATGACAACCAAATTAGTGCAACGTTGCCAGATCGACTTTAGCGATTCGCTTGTCTACTGGCCCAATTATTAAAAATTGTTATTCTATATTTTTATTTAATTTCAAAGTACTTCCAATGAAATAATTCTGCTGTAACATTATAGTTGGCCTATGCTAATAACCAAGTTTGCGTAATTATTAACAAAGAATACAACTTAATTCATGCGAATTATAATAATCGGGAATTATGGACAAATCTGACAATGTTGCGGTCAAGACAAAGCGGGAAATACGAATTGGCATTTCGAGACAAACAGCACGGTCCGATTGCATCGGCCTACATGCAGTGAGGTCATCAGCAAATATTTCTTAAGCGCTGTGTCCTTGTTTTCTAGGAGTTGTTGCGTAAACACACTATTATCACGTCACGTGAATTCACGTGTTGTCATATCGGCAAAATAGCACATGCTGTCACGGTTTAGAAACAGACTACGTACACACGCAGATCATTTTTATTACATATTTTGTGTTTGTCAAGATCGCAAGTGAATCTTGTAGCCTTCTAGCGTTAAACTCTGACACAGTGTTATCACGCGTGCCGAATATGTAAATTGGCAAAAATAAAATTGTGCTGTCAAGTATGACATGCCGTGAGCTGCATGAGGTGACTATAGTGTACTTCTACAGCTGCAAACACACTATTATCACGTCACGTGAGATCACATGCTATCACGCAATGTCACACGGCATACCCGAAATATCTGCAAGGCGGTTTATGCGTGCACACAGCCGTGACAGCATGTGCTATTTTGGCGATATGACAACACGTGAAGTCACGTGACGTGATAATAGTGTGCGGCTTAAACCTATTTATAAGCACGCATAAACCGTCTTGCAGATATTTTGGGTATGCCGTGACATTGCGTGATAGCATGTGATCTCACGTGACGTGGTAATGGTATGTTTGCAGCTTGATATGTATTTGAAAAGTGAACTTAACATTTTTTTTTAAATTCTGACACGTAAATATTGACTGAAAGTAAAGATTTTGGCATTCAATATTCCATACAGGTTTCGAAAGCATTGGTTAAAATTCGAATAATTTCGGTTTACGGGCCGTCGCAGAAAGTGTTACCTAAAATTGATCGGCCGCCATTGATAGGGAGCCAGACAATCGAGGTGGCACCCAATGTATTTTGGTGATTTGTGGTGAGAAGAGCTATTATAAGAATTCAGTTTATTTACAGAAAAATGGTGAATTGTTGTGCCTATAGCTGTAAAGGCCGTAATGAACGAAAGACGCTTGGAATTACTTCCCATCGGTAAATATTCAAGTTGTATTTTTTGCATGCATTTATTTTATATTAGATATTATCTCCCTTGTAAGTTTATCAGTATATATTATTTGAAACTATGATTAAGGCCATAGTTAAAGCTACCTTCCTTTGTAATTTGTACTAGATTTGTTGCACTTTTCATTCAAGATTTCTAATAAGAACCAGGTAATTGCCCTTGGAGAGGGTGTTTCACTCAATGGCGTACCTGCCTGATTTATACATTTTGACAAAATTAAATTATTTCTTATTTAATTTTGGTTAATTATTAGTGAAAGCATTATATTATTTCGAATGTATACCAGTGTTATGTTTTTAGAGAAAGCGATTAAGGTTTGTCTTGAATCGTTGAAGGTCATAGTCTTTGAGAAACACGATTTCAGGCGAAGGTCGTTTCACAAGGATGGCGTCCTGTTAAAACTTATTTTAAACCGCTAAGCTCACACATTGTTGTATTGTTTTTAGATTTCCGAAAGATCCACAAAAAGCAAACATTTGGGTGCAGAACATGGGACTTAGAGATTGGACACCTTCTCCTGCCTACAGGATTTGTTCAGAGCATTTTGAGAAGTCCTTTTTTATAAAGTTGAGGAAAGAGTACGATTACTTGGAGGTGCTGTGCCAACAATATTTTCAAAACTACCAGTAATTACATTTTGTTGCTTCTTTGTAATAAATTTTGAATCGACCAATTTTGTTTTTTATTTTACATTTTCCCTAAAGTTGAAAGATATTTAAATTTCGCAACCTTTCCTATATGAAATTATATTTTTGGCTAATCAAATTAATATTTACTAAGCATTCATAAATTATTGAGAAGCAGAAGAACATTTGATGTACTCAGTAAGGGACACAATATACAAATTCAATTCAATAAAAATATTACTTCCATATTCCATAAATAATAATTTTGTACTGGGATAATACTAAGAAAATATTCATGTAACGCCACTGCTAAATCCGATAAGGAGCCAGGCGGTAACAAAATAGCTTCTGGTTTTACGCGTCCCCTCTCTTCCTTTGTCTATGAGTTACACCATATACGTCTGTTTACAGTTAACAACTGTGCCAAGGTTAAGCGACGATGCCAAATCACCACACGCCGACATAATTCCATCCATAACGCTCTGTAAAATTCGTTGGGAAGGATTTTTTTTAAAAATAGTTACATTAAAATTCGTCCTCCCCAACTGGTAATGAAAATAACAATAATCTATTTTTTCCTCAAATAGTCGTTACCTGTCTCAAATGTTCCACGTTCCAAGGCGTCACGGGCACCGGATACGTCAACTTCATGGCGAAAACTTCGGGGATTCCCACCTCCCCCACGTCCAAGTTCGGATCCGGGGTGATGACGGATCTCGCGGCGAAGTTCACCCGCTTCCCCATCATGTTCTGACGGATTATGCCTTGTTTCTTTTCTATTATCTGAAAGGAATGGATTTATTTAGCTTTCGAAGTGTATTAAAAAAAATTGCTCCCATTAAAATAAGTATCAAATTATATTTGAAATTGAATCCCCCCTCCTAAAACCCTCGGGATCGCTCTAGACTCACCTGTTTCAAACCGACTCCCTCTTTCGACCTGCCCGATTCTTTAGTAAGCAGGTCGTTCGCGTCGCTCTGCAGATCTTCCCAACAATTGTTCAATTTTTCCAGGGGCGTAGCGCCCTTAGCGGCTTCGTAAAACTCCCTTGCTTCTTTCGATGCCAGAACATTCGTATCTCCTACAAGTTTAAGGAACATAAATAACGAACTGTAAAAAAATATTCAAATTGCAATTATAAAGTTTCCGGGTGCCGATTATTATTGGTATCTCTTTGTGTCAAGGATGGACATTCCGCTTTCTCTCCCTGTACCCTTCAAATAGGTTGAACGGGGAAAATTGAATTACTATTAGAAAAACGGTACCTGTTATGTGATTTTTTTTTTTTTTTTTTTTTTTTTTTTTTTTTTTATGATCAAACACGAGCACTATAGGAAAAATCCTTTAGGGCACTCTGGGAGTGGTGCGTGTGCGCAAAAAGCGATTCACGTTGGTTTTGAATCATTGGAGGTTATATTCGTTGGAAGAAACGACCTCGGGAAGATCGTTCCACAAGAATAAAGTCCTCCAGATGAAAGAGTTCTTAAATAATGAAGTTCGAGGAGTACTAAGCTTAACCACATATGGATGGGCGGCAGTGGTTCGTCGTGTATTTCTGATATTCGCCGCTCTGGGCGGAATTAAGAGGGCAAGGTCAGCCGAGCACTTTCAATGGAAATATCTGTAAAAGCGAGTCAAATCACCAACTTGCCTTCGATGTTCTAGGCTGTCGAGGTTCTTCGTCAGCTCGCGGTCTCCAATCAGACGAATGGCCCTCCTTTCGATGGAATCCAGTAGCCGAAGTGTATGTTTGGGTGCAGAGCTCCAGACATGAGAGCAGTACTCTAGTGATGGTCGAATCTGGGCTTTGTATAGTGTCAAAAGTTGTTGAGGTGTGTACAACTTTCTGGTTCGGAAGAGTACACCAAGCTTTTGAGAGGCTATCTTGGCGATTGCCACAACGTGGTTATGCCAAGACATATTTCCTCCCAGATTGACGCCCAGCAAACTAATAGATGAAGCCAGTGGGATTGCGTGTCCGTCCATGACTATATCCGGTTCTGTAATGTTAACCTTTTTAGAGAAAACTGCTGTCTGGGTTTTTTAAGCGTTAAATTCGACTTGGTTACTGTCACCCCAAGCCAAAATTTTTTCCAGGTCTTTGTTGAGGCGTGATACTTCATGCTGTCTGCGAAGATGTGCGTCGGCAGCCGATGTTTGTGCATTCAAAGAGAAAGATGATAAAAGTGTGCTATCATCAGCAAAACTAACTATCGGGTTTTTCGTTTTCACTAGAAGGTCGTTAATGTAGAGTAAGAAGAGAGTGGGAGACAATATGGACCCTTGAGGAACACCGGCATTGATGGTGAAGGTGTCCGAGAGAAATCCGTCAATCGCCACTTGCAGAGAGCGGTCCTTAAGAAAGCTAGACAACCATGCACAGAATCGACTGGGCATACCATAGGATCGCAGTTTACTTAGAAGCCCTTCATGCCAAACACGATCAATGGCTTTAGAAATATCCAGTGCAACAGCCCGAGACTCCCCATGATGTTCGATTGCGTTGTTCCAAATATGGGTGACATAGGCTAGAAGATCTCCAGTTGATCTGAACTTCCGAAAACCATATTGATGATCGCTGATAATGTTGAAGCATTCCAAGTACTTTAGAAGATGTTGGTTAATAGCTTTCTCCATTACTTTTGATATAACTGAAAGCAATGCGACTGGTCGATAGTTGGTAGGCAGGCTTTTCTTACCTTTCTTTGGAATAGGCTGGACTCGCGCCGTCTTCCAGCAAGATGGAAATATTGTACTATAATGTATATGATTAAAAATTACATAATTATATTTTTTCCGTATCTTTAACTTACTTTAAATAAAAAACAAAGATACCTAATATTTTATTTTAATGTGATAAAAACGAAACTGTATAACAGAAACTGTGTTAAAAGAAAAAGTAGAAACGAACCCGATCTCTATACTATACATACATACCCTTCTTTTGTACAACTTTTATCAGTTGGTTCATTACCAAAGCGTTTGTCAAAATGCTTTTGTAAATGGCAGTTTGAGGATTCTCCAGAACTCTGCCATTCAAATAGTTCACTGGCCTTACGTTAGGAGGCGGTACGGGAATTACCTAAAATTGATATTCAATTTGTTAGTGTTGCACGTTGTTGTTTTTCAGTGTTTGTGTGTTAAATTTAAGTGTTGTTTGCGGAAAAAATAGTAATTCTTAACCCAATATCGGAAAGTTCTGTTGTGAAATAATTTATTTATTAAAATTGTAGCATAAATTTTCTTTTAATGACATTGACAAAAGGTGATTTTTCTCGCTTATTAACTCTGCAAATTCTACAGGGTGTTATGGAAATGACGTATTATATTTTAATGGGTGACTCCTGGGGTGTCCTAGATATTTTCTTTTTAAATCGAACATTTAAAAAGTGGAGTAATTCACCTCTAAACCCACACACAACTCCTCGGCACATTCATATATGAACATATTAAATTGCCCAGCTGGGTAATCAACAGATGTTCTGGCACAATGTTGCCAAAACGTTTAAAAGAGTAAAACTTTAGTTTCTTATAAAAATAAATATTTAGCTTACTTAGAAAGTAAATCCAAGACGCGATTAAGGAATCCAGGGCACAGACACTTTCAGTTCTTTTTTCTATGGGAAAAACATTACGCTCATCACGTGTCCTGATGATAGTGTGGGAGTGCATAATAAGCTTATCACTAAACCCCAACACTAACGCATAATTACACTTTACAATAACACACATAGAACAAGAGCACTTAATCATTTCGCAATAGAAATAATAAAAACGCTAATTTCTATGGGCCATTAACCCTTTACTAAAGCTAAAATGAAACAATTATCTTAACAATTGACAGGAACTACCCTTTGAAATGAATGGTCTGGTCCACCTTCGGACCAGTCGAACTTTCTTTCCGAGAACTCTCCGCTAGTAGAGCCAGCGCGGTTGCCATGTCCGAGACCATAATTAAACAGGAAAGTAATATTATAGAAGGAAATTCGGCAATTTATGATAGTCGCTTATAAAACATCGAAAGTGGCAACGCTGTATTTTTGAAATATTAGCCCGATTGTACATAATCAGCTGTTTAAAGAAGCCGGCCGATATCGATCGAGAGAACCAACGTGTTATTTATTTTTAACATTTTTAGATGTTAAATACATTATTTCCCAGACAATAAGGGCGTATTTTTGTCTACACAGTAGCACTTTAAAATCCGCGGCGGTTCGTTCGTGTCAGTTCAAGTTTATAAATCAGAGATTGTTTCCCAGCAAACTGAACGTAAAAGTTTATAATAATGTACCCTGAAAAATAAACAACTTGAAATCTGTCAAACGGTTATTGACTTTCTAAAGAGTTTACCCTGAAGATATGACAACACTGTTCAAGATTCACTGCCATATGTTGCTGTGTTTACCTTCCGAATAGGGGCACCACGTGGTAATTTTTTGGTTTGACGTCAGGTCATTTTTACCGCTGAATGGATTGAAAGCGCCATTTAAGGATATTTTTCTTCAATTTGTATTCATCTCAGGAGTCACCCATTTAAATATAATACGTCATTTCCATAACACCCTGTATAATGGATTGGAAATAAAATTATTTTTGGTAGCATCGCCTGATTTCGCTTGTAAATCTTTCCAAACTATAAAACTGGACATACTTCCAATTTCCTGTAATCTTTTTTTATCAATTTACTAATATAATCTATAATGCTTTGCCAAGTGCTTTGGTCATTATTTTTAGATTTAAAGAACATTTTTGTTCTATGATAACTAAACATATTTTAAATGTATTCGTCGAGTGTGCATTGGGGGTTTTGAATTTGTATAAACGAGCGTGTATAGACGGTAAGTAATATATTGTTTGTACTCTTAAAATATTTTTTAATATATTCCTGTAAATTTAAAAATCAAAGAAGTCCAATATTTTACCCGAAATAATTGAACAATATATTATAATTTTGAATTAAATATTTGGTAAACTTCTATTCAATAACCTACTTAGGATAAGAAACAAACTTTGTACAAAATAATAATAAAAATAAAACTTACTTCAAAATAAAAACAATCGGTTGGATGCACGGAATTCACATGGTTCAAAACAGGAACAATGATTCTTATTAGGTCTTCTTCGTTGGTCCAAATTTCCCTTAAATAGGTTTGTGATTGAGCAGGATTCACGTATTTTGATTCCAGTGCTTTTATTTTTAAATTATTTTTACTATCATCAAATCTGAAAAATATAATTTATAAAATAGAACCTATAAAATACTATAAATTTTCTACATACAGGGTGTTATGGAAACGACGTATTATATTTAAATGGGTGACTCCTGGGGTGTCCTAGAGAAGCGCTACATTTTTTTTTAAATCGAACGTTTAAAAAGTGGGGTAATTCACCCCTAAACCCACACACAACTCCTCGGTACATTCATATATGAACATATTACATTGCCCAGCTGGGATGTTCAGGCACAATGTTGCCAAACTGTTTAAATGTGTAAAACTTTAGTTTCTTATAAAAATAAATATTTAGCTTACTTAGAAAGTAAATCCAGGACGCGATTAAGGAATCCAGGGCACAGACACCTTCAGTTCTTTTTTCTGTGGGAAAGCTTTATGCTCATCACGTGTCCTGATGATAGTGTGGGAGTGCATAATAAGCTTATCACTAAACCCCATTCGGCCTCTTATTTCCAATCTCTTAACATAACCGGTATATTGTCGAAAGAAAAAAAACATAGTGAAACAGAACAAATTGCACTAAATCACTTAAAGAAACACACAGACAAACATACAATAACACACATAAAACAAGAGCACTTAATCATTTCGCAATAGAAATACTACAAACGCTAATTTCTATGGGCCATTAACCCTTTACTAAAGATAAAATGAAACAATTATGTTCACAAAGGAACTACCCTTTTAAATAATAATGGGACAGTTCAAACTTCAAAATGCTTCCTTTCTCCGAAAACTGGTGGTAGCGCGGTTACCATTTCCGAGACTATAATTATACAGGAAAGTAATATTATAGAAGGAAATTCGGCAATTTATGATAGTCGCTTATAAAACATCGGAAGTGGCAACGCTGTATTTTTTAAATATTAGCCCGATTGTCCAAAATCAGCCGGCCGATATCGATCGAGAGAACCAACGTGTTATTTATTTTTAAAATTTTTAGATGTTAAATACATTATTTCCCAGACAATAAGGTCGTATTTTTGTCAACTCAGTAGCACTTTAAAATACTAGTTCAGATTGAACGGTACTTAGATGTTTTGTGACGCGAAAACTAATGTGATTTTGTGATGTGAGTACTAGGTGTTTTTTATAAATTAAGTTGGTTTTAAATAAGTCCGAAAAGGTAAATAAAATTGAATTTTTTTTCTAAAGGGTAAGTGGCATTTATAAACTTTTAAGTTGTCCAGATCTGACGGGTGTTGTTCGAATTGAACAAATGAGAACATACCTGACCATTTAAAAACTCCGCGGCGGTTAGTTCTAGTCAGTTCAAGTTTATAAATCAGAGATTGTTTCCCAGCGATCTGAACGTAAAAGTTTATAATAATGTACCCTGAAAAATAAACAACTTGAAATCTGTCAAATGGTTATTGACTTTCTAAAGAGTTTACCCTGAAGATATGACAACACTGTTCAAGATTCACTGCCATATGTTGCTGTGTTTAGCTTCCGGACAGGGGCACCATGTGGTAATTTTTGGTTTGACATAAGGTCATGTACAGGACATATTAAATTAAAGCACCATTTTTGGATAATTTTCTTCAATTTGTTTTCATCTCAGGAATTGCCGGTTTAAATATAATATGGCATTTCCATACTTAACACCCTGTATTTTGAAAGATTTTAGAAAAGCAATATTAGTATTCAAAAATGCCATAAAACTATTAGTCTTATCAAGACATGGGATTACCTGTGGTTGAATAACAGTGAAACCTCTCTTGGGCGGACACCTACAGGACAGTTATTAGGTAATATGTAAATGCAAAATTATTACTATGTATATGTATGTACAAATAAACATAACATAACAAAAATACACTAGCTTTAGTTAGGGTTTGTTCGGGTTTGTTGTGGATGTACTACTAAAAAAATCTAATAACGTAGTTTGACGTGTTTGCGTTTTATACTTGCAATCTAGAAAATGTAATTTCAAGTCTGATAACAATTCCATTGCTGTAGAGTCACCTCTATTGTTAGCATATTCTTATAATTCCTTTACCATACTAATGGCTTGTGATAATTGGTGACATTTGTTTGATTACTGCATTCAACTTCTTCATCAGAGTCGTCAGATAGTGATGTGGTTTCAGTTTAGGCTACATAATCGGTAGGAATGGGGTCACTATCATCTTCTAATAGCCCATTGCTATCAATATTAATGAACTCGCCCAAATCATTGTTATCAAATTACAAACTTCCACAACATCAATATTCTCTTTCAGACTCAAAATGCGACATTCTTCTGCCATTGTTTACGATTTTAACCTTACAACTCACAAATAAACGGCGGACTGCTGTCGGGGAATCACACATACTTTCTTTCGGCGAAGTCCTTTCGCGCTGCCATGCATACTTGCCGGTCTGTCTGCAGAGAGTTTTTGCATCGTACTTTTTCGTCTCCCAAATACTTTTAATTTATTTTTTATCCGTTTAAAGAAGGGTTTTCGCACCCTTTGTATGAAAACAGCCTGTCCGCGTCCGCCCAAGAGAGGTTGATTTTCGTGGAATTTCATATACCTAGTTCTGGACTATGAAAAAATGTCTGCTTATGAGAGGTTTCACTGTAGTTTGAAACAAAACAATGAAATACAAATAAATTTCTTAAAATGGAACATCTTGATGATTTTACAGACTAAAAAAAATTAAGTTAAGTTAAAATTAATCATTCTTACTTATCACCCTTTCTGGACACCATCAGGATCCGATTCTTCAAAACTTGTATTTTATCCATGAATTTTTTACAATAAATGCAAATTGCCCCAGTTTTCACTTCTTCCAGTATTAGCTTTAACACAGCCATTTGCACAATCTCTGCATCACTTTGGTCGGATAGCAGTTCAATTTTTTTCCTGCTCTCTTCTGCCAGTTGAAGCCTGTGACATGACAGGCATGAATATCGCAGAATCGTTCCTATTACCTGAAAAATGTTCTTTTTTATTGTATTTTTGGAGGTTTGGCAAGTCTGCAAACCTAAGGCACTGTAAAAAGTAAATAAGGTACCTAGACATAACCTTCCTTACTCACTAAGAAAGCGTGTACAATTACTGTGTTGTTAAGATACCTAATGATTTATAGAGAAATGATCTAAAATGACCATCTGTACAGCAGAATTCTTAACATGATGAAGTTTATTTAATATATTTGCTCACCTTATGAAAAACAGGGTTAACACATGGCACTGGTAAATCGATGAACCCAAAATGTCCGGGGCACATAAAAATATTTTTATTGCACGTTCCACAAGGTTGACTTTTGTCGGTGCTTGGTCCTAGCCTAAATCAAATCAAATCAATCTTTATTGTGCCAAAGTACAAAAATTGCTTACACTTGTCAGGGGAATAAAATAAATTTGCAATTAAAATGTTTACACTCACTAAGAGACAGTAACACATGCTAAAATAAGTTTTAAAAGCCAATTCACTGAACAAACAGTGTTGATACACACACTGAATTACATTTAAAAACATTAAATAAAATGACGTACATCACAGAGTTTAAATACATTAAAATATTAAGGTATATTAAAATCACTAATGTTCAGGTTCTGAAAGGCATCTATGCTGTATAGGGCCTTGCTTAATAGGAAAGATTTAATAGTTTTTTTATACTGTAATAGGGGTAGGTCCCTTATTACTCGTGGTAGGTTATTAAAGAGTTTGACCGACGAGAACTCCGGTCTATTCTGACACTTCCCCAGTCTGCAATGTGTTGGGACTAAGTTCGTTTTGTTTCGTGTGTCATGACTGTGAATGTCCTGGCATGTAATAGGGTTTACTTTTTGTTTCACAAGTAGCAGACTCTTCAATATATATACCGAGGGAAAGGTAAGAATCCCTAGTCTGACAAAAGCATCCCTGCAGTCCTCCCTGTATCCTAAGCCGCTCATTAACCTGATCACCCGTCGCTGCAGCTTAAATACCCTCTGTGCGTGCGAGGACCGACCCCATGCAATCACACAATATGACATCACGCTATGGAAAATTGCAAAGTATGCTGTTACCAAAGTTGACTCTGATACGCAACCGTACAAGTTACGCATGACAAACACACTACTTCCAAGCTTTTTACATACACTCTCCACGTGCACATCCCACTTCAGTTTTGTATCCAAACAGACCAGATATAAAGACACCAAGTGGTTGGATAACGCAGGGCATCAAAGTATCCTCCAAGCATAAAAATTACCTTTATAGACAAGTGCGACGTGGCGAGATAGCCGTTGAAGTTTATAAACGCTATAGCAAAGTATTTCAGAAAGTAGTTCAGGTAGCTAAACAAATGTCTAATTTAAATTTTCTCTGTACTTCCAAGAACTTAGGAAAAGCAACCTGGACCCTGGTTAAAAAATATACAAACAAAAGCTCTAAAAAGTCAGAGTCAATACTTGAAAATTTATCGAAAGAAAACACCACAAATACCGAAGTCCTTACTCAAATTAATGACTATTTTATAAACGCATGCCCGGATCTGGGTGGAACCGGTGATGCTGCGAATATTCCCCTCTGTCCACACTCCCTCTATTTGCTCCCAACAGATCCAGGGGAAGTGCGGGACACAATAAACAAATTGAAAAGCATAAAATCGGTGGGGGTTGATGGAGTGCCTGTGCACTTGCTCAGGTATGTTGCGGCCGAGATTGCGCCTGTGCTGTCTCATCTAATAAATTTGTCCTTTGTTGCTGGCACTTTCCCTGACCAACTGAAAATTGCTCGGGTAAGCCCAATACATAAAAAAGGAGACAAAACTCAAATCTCAAACTATAGGCCAATAGCTCTTCTAAACAATATCAGTAAAATTTTTGAGAAAATAATTTATAAAAGATTTTTAGCATTTTTGGACGAGCATAACATAATAAATATTTATCAACATGGCTTTCGACCAGGCAAATCTACAGCTAGTGCCATTTATCAGGCTCTCATTAAAGTTCTTGATGCTCTAAATAAAAATAAGAATACACTTGCGGTCTGTCTCGACTTATCTCGAGCATTTGATAGTGTCAAATATAATATTCTTCTAAAAAAAATGGAGAGCTATGGCTTCAGAGGGACGGCCTTGAGACTAGTAGAATCCTACCTAGATGGCCGGCAACAATGTGTTGTTGGAGTGGACGGTTCTGGGGTCGGGTTAACCTCTGGCATGCAGTTGGTAAAAAGAGGCGTACCTCAGGGATCAATCCTGGGGCCGCTACTGTACATCCTATACACCAATGAACTGCCTGGGGTGACCGGTCACCACACCGTTCAGTACGCTGACGATACAACGCTCATCTTTAACCCGGAGGAAGCCTCCGATGTGGACACTGAGGTGGCTCAGGCTATGATCCTGCTGAAGACATGGTTTGATTCAAATAATCTTATCCTAAATATTAATAAAACACAGTTATTAAGGTTTTCTTATCAAAATTCTGGGGAAGCAGTGAATCTCATTTTGAATGGCTCCACATTTAAAACCGTCAATTCAGCTGTGTTTCTTGGGGTGACTATTGACTCTAGACTCGATTGGAAGGAGCACATCGACGTCCTGGCTGGGAAAATATCCCAGTTCTCGTTTGCACTCAGTGTATTGTCTAGAAACACGGGGACAGCTGTGGCCCTTACGGCATATCACGCTTATGTCCACTCCAGAATTCGGTATGGGGTATTGTTCTGGGGCGGCAGTGTTGATGCCTCTAGAATTGCGATTCTGCAGAAGGCGTGTCTGCGCAGGATCTTTTGCATGGGACAGATGGACAGCTGTCGACCGGTTTTCCGCAGGTGGAGCATCCTCACTGTGATTGGGACATACATTTATGAATGTGTACTTTTCTTCAAATTAAATGAAAACTTATTTGAGGAGACACACAGAGGACATATTCACCTCACCAGAGGTAGACACGATCCTCTGACTCCAAGATATAATTATACCTACTTGCAAAAAAATGTTCACTACATGATAATAAAGATAGTCAGCAAGTTACCTAATTATATTAAAAACAATAATATTGCTAAACTCCGACCCCTACTCAAACACTTCCTTACCTCTAAGGCCTACTATACGATGGAGGAGTTCTTCAGTGATGTGAACATGTAATGACTGAGTATTCACAGTCAATTTCAAAGTTTTGTCATGACTTATTTCACGTTGAGCCAAATATTGTAAAAGAGTCCGTCCTTGATCTTGTAAAATTTCTGTCTTTTATTTTATTTAATTTTTTTATGTATTTGTCTGTATCTTTAGTACCTTTAGTCCTAGTCTTAAAGAATGACATGTTCTATGCTATGTTGTATTTTTATTAGAACTAATAAAGAGATTGATTGATTGATTGATTGACCCCCAGGAACCGTACAGTAGACATTGTAGAGTCTGTATGTTTTAGCGTAAAAACCATTCCCTGCGTTTTTTCCTGGTTTAGTAGGAGTCTGTTGGATAGAAACCATTCCTCCACAGTCACTTGTGCCTCATTTAGTTTTGCAATAGCAATCTGCTCAGATTTATCCCTTGTGAAGACAGTAGTGTCATCTGCAAACAGCACATATTTACCCAACTGTTGACCAAATGGCAAGTCATTTATGAAAATTAGAAATAGAACAGGTATCATGATTGATCCTTGTGGGACTCCGATATCCACCATGGCTGGTGCTGATAACACCCCATTTGCCCTCACAACTTGACATCGTCTCTGCAGGTATGAATGGATAAGCTTGGTGCTGTCACTGTTGAAGTTATATAAGTTGAGCTTTTCGAGCAGCAATTTATGTGAGACACAATCAAATGCCTTGCTCAAATCGCAAAACAATGCAGAAAAGCATAATTGGTCCTCAAATCCGTCCATAATATGATCCAGGAGCTGCAGGACCGCATCTACAGTGCTCCTACCCTGTCTGAAACCGTATTGACAATCAGAGAAAAGATCATTCAATTCAAAATAGTCGACTATCTGGATCGCCAGTGCCTTCTCAAAGATCTTAGAAATGATGGGCAATAGGGAGATAGGTCGGTAGTTGTTAACAATGTTGGCATTACCTTTTTTAAAAATTGGAGAGATTACGGCTTTTTTTAAAACTTCTGGGAATACATTATCACGGATGCACAGATTTACAAGTTTAGTAAGAGGTATGATAATTAGATCTTTTATCGATTTTATGATGTTAACAGTTAGCCCGTAGATGTCTGAGCTTTTTTTATTTTTTAATTTGGTGATAATATCTCTTATATTGTTAAAGCTTACTTCCTTGAAGCAAAATTTATCACACAAGATTTTTTCTTGCTTAAGATGTGAGCAGGAATCTACGTTTGTCTCAGGGAGATCTTTTATTAAGTTATTTGCAATATTGGCAAAAAAGTCGTTGAATTCTTGGGGTGTGATCTGGCAAGAAAGTTCTTTTTTTTTATTACCTCTTTGTGTGTTTATAATGTTCCACATGCATTTAGTAGGGTTCTTTGCACTACTAATAGCCCTATCATTCGAGAGTTTCTTTGAATCTCTTATAGCAGTTTTGTATTGTCGTTTAAATCTCACATACTCTGATCGATCATTCACTCTATGGTATTTCTTACATACATCATGCAATAGGTTCAGATGTTCTCTCATTCGTCTTAAATCATCATTAAACCAACCAATTTTATTTGGTTGGTCTGACCGCACCGAGTGTGTTTTTTCTGGGAAGGACTGCAGAAATGCCTCCCCCAGCATTGACATGAAAAAGTTAACCCTTTCCTCAGCACTAAGTCCCTGATTTTCAATGAAATCCCAATTGAAATACTGTACAGTATGGAAGAAGTGATTTAGTCCTTCTTGTGTCACAGGTCTAAAAGTATTTTTTGTTTTTTCAACTTTTTTTTCTGGTATATTGAAATGAATAATTTGACCAGAATGGTGGAAAAATCCTGAAGATAAATTGAATGTTAAAGAAGTAAAAATATTCTGAGCTGTGGACACATACACCTAAAATACAGACCACATTACAGTCTTAAGATTGAGGAACAATATCCCCATTATTGCTCTCTTTATATAATATTTTTACAGCAAATATTTTGAGCTCCAAGCTGTATAAATTTTTCCTGACGGAACATTTACTAAAAATCCTACTTTGATACACAAAAGTTGTGCAACATCATTAAGGACATATCCATTATACAGCAAAAAAGCCTACAGAGCCATTTTGCTGTATAATGTCTATTGATGATCTTCATACAACAAATTTGCAAATCGAACTTGTAAAAGATATCGCTTACCATCCTATATTTTCTTACCTAATATCATAGAGACCTCCTGGAACAGGGTGCCCCAAAGCGTCGAGTGTAAGCGGAGTTACGATCTGCAATACGCTCACATCTTTAATGTCTTTTTGGCTGAACACCGAGAAAGTTACGCTGGTGGCCTCCACGTGATTCGGCGGGCCGCATGTTTTAAACATTTTAAGTTATTATTTATGGTGCTTTTAATACAAAACTTCTTGTTCAATTGTTCCAAAAAACAAGCTCATTTTTAACCAGTGTGCCGTCAAAACTTAGGTTATGTAAAAGATAGTGGTGGCGAACTATCGATAGTTTTGACTATCGATAATTTCTTAAACCATCGATAGTCGTTCGCCTCCAGGCACTACCTCAAAATCAAGTTCTCTTTTTTCATTCATGGATGAGAAAATGGACCAAAAAATGTAATTCACAGTTGATGTATTGTATTTAAAAGATCAGTGGAAAGAAATTAAAGTATGCAACCAGAGATACGCAAGAATTACAAAATATGGTTCCCAACATCATAATCCTAAAGTGCAGACATCCCTTATGTCGATGCAAAGCTTTCTGTATTAATTCAGAAGGCACTGGTCGATGTTTAATTATTATGCTGCAAGAACGTATGCAATAAAAGTTTAACTCTAGATATCAGGTTTATCTTCAGCATCGTTTAAATCCGCACGAAACATTTGTAGAAGCCGAAACTTCACAGACAGAATAGTAGGCATAAAATATCTTTCTTTAGTGGCTTTTGCAATAACCACGTGATTGTAACCAATCGACCTATAATTTCTCTGTGTCACCACAAAAGCCCGAAGATGTGGCCTGGACATAATTTATAGGACAGAGTTTGTTCAACACCCTGGAGAAATTCGAAACTTTGTTTAACTTATTAAATCTATTTACTCCACACTTGTACAACCAGGCATTACACACCTACATATATTTAACTAACTATAGTTCTTGCACAATAATTATAAAAATTAATAGTTATGCTTAATAGGATGATTAAAATCTAATTGTACATAAACAAGGTAGAAGTGTTAGGAAGCACGTCTTTTGATTGATATTTTTCCCCGCGCCAGACTGGTAAGGAAAAATCTGAGTTTTTCTCCGTTTTGTTTCTTCACATAGATGCAGTCGTTTCCGACGGCGGATATTGTCGCTGCAGTTTTAAGTTGGTCTTTACCTAAAATAGGAAATTACAATGAACATAGTAGAAGTACAATAAAAAGGAACATTTTTTACCTTCAACAAATATTGACTGCCCCCTGTGGAACCATCTTTTTTCATAGAGAAGTTTCCCGTCTTCAATTCGAGTTTCAATCAAACTTTGATGCTGCAACAATTCATTCCATTATATTCGGCAGTGGAAAATAATATACACTCATCGACATTGAAATTCTGTTAATGTACGATAACCTTTTTTTCCGTAGTACGATTTAAATGAATTTTTCCTTAAAATGTAGATAAATGTTTTGGAAGGGAAAAAACATACTTTTTCTCTGTCTATTTCAACATGCATAAGGTGAAAACTTAATTAAAACCAAAACATTTATCTGCAATTGTTAATAAACATACACACCAACTCTAATTTTACACAAGAACAAACCTGTAAAACTGGTTTCACAGGGTACTCACCTCACTGACATTCTGCAAACTTGCTATTGTGCTTATCGTATGGTTAGGACTGCCCATGGATGAAGAACTTTCACTTAATTTTCTAACTGGAATAGAGATTTTTTCCTTTATTAGCCTCAGATCATTTTCCACCTAAAATATAAATAAGTAATAATATATTTTATCCATTGTTGTGATGCTCCTTTCCACACTCGATAGTTTTATTACCTTCTCATCTTTTAACAGTATTGGGCGCCCAGGGCCCAGAACATTTAATTTTATTTAAAATTTAAATCACATGAAAGGAAAAAATATCAACATTACCTTACCTCTTTTTCATCTAATAGGTATGTTATCTGTGCTGTAGGGGCCTTCCTTCTTTTCTCCGGTAAAGGTATTGGCTCATTAGGCCTTCTCCTTAATTTCCTTGTCATGGCTGGCTTTACCTGGAACATATTTTGAATTAATTTTTAACAAAAAATACTACCTTAGAGTAGCCTTGATAGGTGTACCAAATTATTATCAAAATATCTAGATCAGTCTCATACTTTTACCTCCATAGAGTCTCCGGTCAGTTCTATGGACGATCTCTCGGCTTCTATAGTACGTTTTTTGTCCTCCAGGTCGGAAATCAAAGTCTCCCGTAAATCGATCTTTTTCTCTTCAAAATCTTTGGCCGCGGCTTTAATTTCTTGTGCGTAGTCTCTTTTCACATATTCTATCATAACCTCTCTAAAAATGTTTATGTTTGACAAATACCCTAAATAGCTTTTTCTATAGTAAAATTACTATTTCTATAATGATTAATTAGATATTTCGATACTTACTTATAAATATCATTTAAACGAAGTCTTTCTTGATACTGTGTCTCCAATTTCTTAACTTTTTTATTATACTCATAGTGTGTCCCATCTTTTAGTTGGGCAAGTTTTTTCTTCAAGTTGGCTAACTTATCTTGATACATTTGTTCTTTAATTTCAAGTTGTTCTTCTTGACGACCTAAAAAAAACTTTAGCTTCTTCACCGAACATCATTTTATAATATGTCAGTTAACCTGCATCAGTTTCACTGGCATCTTCAGTATCTTCATCAGTTTCTTCCTTTCGTTCTTCAGGTTCTTTTTCTTCTTCATCTTCAACTTTGTCATCGTCAAAATCATACTCATGATTGTTAAATGAGTTTGTTATAGGCGACCCAAAAAAGGACATGGTAACAACTTGTACTAGAATATAAGGTAAAGTAAAAACTAAGAAAAATCTATTGGTTTTATATAAAAGTATTACCTACAATTGAAATGACCTACCTATTTAATTAGAAAAAATGCCGGGAATTTAAGTTACAAAATATCAATAGAATAATTCAACAATTTTTGCACATAGCATTGTTTCATTATTACTTCAAATTTGGATTTTTTGAGCATAAAGGTCGAGACTCGAATCCAAACAAATATAAAAAAAAATGGTAGACCCAAAGCCCAAAACAAGTAAGTGAGGTTATTGTCAGAATGTCAATCCTTTTTCTTTATATGGCACGAGCAAGTTTGCATGGTGTATTTGGGACATGCATGGTTGGTTGCCCCACAGTATATCACAGAGCTAACACAGAGGAAAAGTACGTCGTATTCGTCGGGTTTCCCCGATTCTTGACATCCTGTTTCAAATTCAACAATATTCTGGCATCAATCTTTTGTATTTAAATAAAAGAGAGCATAATTTTACCATTTACATACTTTTGTAAGGCTTTTGGTGAATACATGCCCAGATAAAATATAAAGTATTCAGGTATAATGATTTCAAAATCAGTCTGTTCGCTGATTTTGAGCCACCCGGTATAACCAATACGTTTGCCAAATGACGTCCGAGATCGATATGTTTTGACAAGGATAGAAAAATGGAATCGTTCGCGATGGATGTTATTGTTAACGAGTATTTCCCGTGCAAATTTTTACGATTGTTCAAATCACGTTTGAGCGTAAAATGCGAAACACTTCTAAGTTGTTATTCGTTTCTTCTCAGTACTACCGGTATCATACAGTGATTGTTTCTTTTAAATTGTTTTGTGTAAATAACATAGAAATATAGGTGCGTATTAATTTTTTGCAGTATTTAATTATTACATAATATTTTTTTCAATATTACCTGTTGTTAATTTATAAAATAACTTCGTAAAACTGTCTGTTTGTGGATTTTATCTGATGCATCACTCGGCGGCACGTGGGGCACAGCTGTGATGCATCAGCTGATCGACGCTAGTCTATTATAATTATCATCAAGTTTTGACACACCGCGGTATCGGTTTTTTTGGTATTCGAAAAATTAGTGGATGGTGGAGCACTACATAACGCTTTCATTTCACGAAGATAATCATAAGAAACTCGTGATTCTACACATAAGTACTTTTCAACGTTTTGTAGTTTGTAGTAAGTTTTGTAGTAATAGGTATGGGTCGCCTTTATTTTTGGATAGCTATACAAGGGTGAGCGATAACAAACTGTAATGTAAATTTAAGTACACAATTTCTATAGTCTAGTCCCGACCGGACAGCTAATCAGTATAGGTATAATCCATATAGATAAATTAATAAAATGTTTATACTGTTTATACCTATATGGCAGGTATAATCAGACAGGTAATACAATATTTACCAGTAAAAAAAAAGGTCTATTTTAATTTATAATTGATATATTTTTATATCCATTCATACTTATTCAAAACGGTTTTGTCGCGACTCGCGGACCGCAGTGGCGAATTAAGAGGTTTGTCGCCCCATGGCCGGGCCTTGTTGGCCTAAAAGCGTTAATCCGGTAGTGAATGTGATTATAAGTAATTAAACAATACAGTGTAAACCTGTAGTACAGGTTAATGGAAAAACCCGTTGTTTATTAGTATAATGTACAAGAATAATTCAAAGAGTATCGTATTACTAAGTAGTTAGTATATTCGTTGCGGTGCAAGTTAAAGTAGTCGAAAGTATCCCAGTGTCCTGTGTTCGCGTTATACAGGGTGTAACAAATTCGTCCTTCACCAGTGGGATTTCGGGAACGGTGAGAAGTCTGTTAAATTGGGGAGAAGTTGCTTAATTATGGGCCCTATAATATGCCGCAAAAAAATCGAAAATAAATACAAGGGCTTCCAAAATATTTGGAAAAGCCTAAATTGTGTTTCGGTTTTTATTTTATCCTGAGTTTGTTCGAAGAGATGTCCAAAAAAAATTGAACACTCCCTTTGCAACTCTTTTTTCTGCACAAGATGACATCATCATATCTTTAATGCGACGTTTCATCTTTGGGTCACCATCGTCAATTCAATTTTTTTAAATACGGACCTGGATTTTTTCGTTAGTAGCACGTAATAATAATAATAATCAATGGCAGAAATAGCAATAATAATTTTAAAATCTTCAGTTTCTTCGAAACACCAGTATTACAGGAACGTACTAGGGGTGTTTTAATGAAGATGGTCAATTTAAGAAACGAAACGCCGGAAAACCAGTAAGCGTTGTATACAACTGAACGTAGATTTCGGTCCTCTTTCATAATTTAAACAAAAAAGTCCAGGCCCGTATTTACAAAAATTAAGTTGCTGATGGTGACCCAAAGACGAAACGTCGTATTGAAGATCTGATGATGCAATCTTGTGGAGAATAAAAAGTAGCAATGGGAAAGTGAAATTTATTCTTTGACATGTCTTCGAACAAAGTCAGGAAAAATAAAAACAGAAACGCGAAATTTTAGATTTTTTCAACTATTTTGTATTTATTTTTGATTTTTTGCAGTATCGGATGGATTTTTTTATATACTCGACGAAGATGAGGGGCCGGTGTCAACAATTCTGTAACCACCTTCCTCCGTGCTGTTGTTTTAAATTATAAAGGCCGTATTACACTTGGGAATTTTTATGGCGCCACCAATGGCAATTATAATTCAAGGATTCAGGCGCAGTACACCGTTCTCCGTACTACAGTCAGAAATTCTACTCTTCTGACAATTAAAATGACACGGATTCATGCGCAGTACACTGTTCCCGATCAGCTGTCTCTCATTACCAGAAATGGGACAGGCGCCATTTTAATTATTGCCCTTGTCGGCGCAATTGGGTAACTGTTTATTATTTGGCCGAACCAGGTATGAACAGGTAATGGCCATTTAAACACACTGGTACTTAAATTAGCAGTTTACATTCTTTATTGAACTTATGGACTGCTAATTCAGCAACTTTTTGCACCTCCTATTTGTAAATAGCAGTAGCTGCTTTAACTGGTAATCAAAACGAACAGGTTTGCACATCTCTAATTCTGGGGATATTTTAGGGATTTCGACAGTACCCACTGCTAGGCAATTTTTTCTCTTGCGCCGGCAATATAATGGCACGTATTCATGCGCAGTAAACCGTTTTCGATCAGCTGGAGCATTGTCAACGGTCAGAACAGCAGTGGGTACTGTCGAAATCCCTAAAATATCCCCAGAATTAGAGATGTGCAAACCTGTTCGTTTTGATTACCAGTTAAAGCAGCTACTGCTATTTACAAATAGGAAGTGCAAAAAGTTGCTGAATTAGCAGTCCATAAGTTTAATACAGAATGTAAACTGCTAATTTAAGTACCAGTGGGTTTAAATGGCCATTACCTGTTCATACCTGGTTCGGCCAAATAATAAACAGTTAAAAATAACAGAATAATCCATGTCTACCCAATTGCGCCGGCAAGGGCAATTAAAATGGCGCGTGCCCCATTTCTGGTAATGAGAGACAGCTGATCGGGAACGGTGTACTGCGCATGAATCCGTGTCATTTAAATTGTCAGAAGAGTAGAATTTCTGACTGTAGTACGGAGAACGGTGTACTGCGCCTGAATCCTTGAATTATAATTGCCATTGCTGGCGCCATAAAAATTCCCAAGTGTAATACGGCCTTTATTAACGAAATACATATTTATGACACACGTCGTAATGTGCCTAATTATCTTTAATGACTAAACGGCCAAAAGACATTAAAAATACATAAAATAATATTAAATTAAATACAAAAGGGACTTCACTTCGAATGACATTCTACAAAATATAATAGCTTTTTACTTTTTTACCGTTTATTTCATATTTATTTATTGTAATATTTATTTTTCTCCATATTAAATATGTCTATTAGCAAAATAGCTCGGTTTCATATCCGGTTTATTGTTTAATTGAATATATTGGTACTAAAAGCAGTGACAATAAAATAGATAAATATTATCACTGCTGATTTGCGCAGGAACTGGCATGCGTATGATAATTTGCTAATTTTTTTTTCGTAACTGTTTTGTTTAAGTGGTACTCGTGACGCCACATGTTTTCAAAAAACATATCGTATCATTCCCCACTATGCAATACTTACACGCTTACCCATGGCGCTCAGTTACTCAGGGGCGAATCTATTGGGGGGCCTTAAAATTTGCGAAAATATCCAATTAATTATTTAATTTCGAATGTTTTACTTATACATATTATAGAGTTTATGTCCTGATCACATATACAGGGTGTTATGGAAATGACGTATGATATTGAAACCGGCAAATCCTGAGATGAAAATAAATCGAAAGAAAACTAACCATAAATAGCGCTTTGAATTATTATTGTACGAAATATACACTTTATACCGGGTCCGCCAACGAAGCGGGGACGGAAGATTAAATCGTTATCGAAGAACTTATCAACAATACTAAAACAGCTTGAGGTCTTGGATTAAAAGTGGCATGTTTTAAAAATGTTTTACATTATACAGGGTGGCCCAAAAACGTGTGACAGCCGTTATATATTTTTAAATGGGACACCCAGGATTTTATTGCATATTTAGGTTCGTATTGGCATCCTTTTATAAGTGCTTCAAATTTTATTTAATTTGGTTTTGTAGTTTCGGAGAAATAAATTAAAAAGTAAAAAAAAGTTTTGCAGTCCTGAATAAAAAAATCAAAAAAAAAAACAATCCAGAACTATTTTTTTAACCTCGGCATTGGTTGAAATTTATGACAAGAGGTCTAGAGATAATATGAATCTAATTGCGTTTATCTATTTTATACAGGGTGTTCATAATAAGCTTTCAAAAACGCCACATTTTAAAATAATTTTTCTCAAGATTTTCAAATGGAACACGCTGTATATTATTTGGCTATTTGACGTAGAGTTCATAGACAATTTTTTTTGCAATACAAGCGTATAAGTTAAATCCAGCCGGTTCGTGATTGTAAATATCATAAATTATATTGTGTAAATAGAGTTTTTATTGGGAAATTTTGTTATAGGCGACTAGACTAATAATTGTAAACTAAAGTAAATGTTCAAAATAGCTTCCTTTTACTCTTACAGTTTACCGTATTTCAGTTATTTCGATATAACATCTAAAAGCCTACATTTTTTGTACTTTTATTTATTTAATTTTATTTTTTATTCTTAATCGAGTTGCCATGATTTCTATTTGTTTAGATTGTCACTATGACAGCCACTTGCACATTTACCCAGTATAAAAATCAGATTTACCATTTCTAAAGTTGTAAAATTCGACATTTTGTGTAAGTTAGTACTTAATTTCGACGATTGAACAAATGTAAATAATTGTATTTGGCTGTCATAGTGAGAATCTAAATAAGAAAAAATCATGGCAACTCGATTAAGAATAAAAAATAAAATTAAACAAATAAAAGTACAAAAGTTCAAAATTTATATTGAAATAACTAAAATACGGTAAACTCTAAGAGTAAAAGGAAGCTATTTTGAACATTTACTTAGGTTTACAATTATTAGTCTAGTCGCCTATAACAAAATTTCCCAATAAAAACTCTATTTAAACAACATAATTTATGATATTTACAATTATTTCGAAAACGGCTGGATATAACTTATATGCTTGTATTACAAAAAAAGATTGTCTATGAATTCTACGTCAAATATCCAAATAATATACAGGGTGTTCCATTTGAGAATATTGAGAAAAATTATTTTAAAATGTGGCGTTTTTGAAACCTTATTATGAACACCCTGTATAAAGTAGATAAACGCAATTAGATTCATAGTGTCTCTAGACCTCTTGTCATAAATTTCACCCAATGCCGAGGTTAAAAAAATAGTTCTGGATTGTTTTTTTCTGATTTTTTTTTATTCAGACTGCAAAATTTATTTTATCCGAAACTACAAAACCAAATTAAATACAATTTGAGACACTTATAAAGGATACTAATACGAACCTAAATATGCAATAAAGTCCTGAGTGTCCCATTTAAAAAAATATAACTTTATGCAGTCACACTATTTTGGGCCACCCTGTATAATGTAAAATATTTCGCTTCGTTTGCGGACCCTGTATGAAATCTGAAAATTTACGTGGCCGCTACTGAGGACGTTCGCAATCAATGGTTTATTGAGGCGGTGTTGTCATACATTGCAACACAGAATTGTAAACGCACGTGTTGTTTTTGACAACAATACGCCTTTGACCAGCGTTATCACTTCTTTTTCAAACTTTTTAGAAAAAAATACTACAATTTTATGGTACATACTCTCTTAGCTTCGATCTTATAATCCGTTTTATAATTTTATTAAATTCCATAAGAAAATAAAACACAAAAAGTATGTTTTGCAACCGAACCAACAATAGGTAATATCACACAAATTTGAAATCACATCACAATATTTCTTATTATGAATTATTTCACAACAGAAAAAAAATCGGGTGACGCTACAACTAACAAAACGTTTAAAATTCGTATACATCAAGCACGTGGAACCCTCGAAAGCGTAATTCCATCGCCGAGTCTCGAAACATGATAGTCGCACGCGGCAGTTATACAAGCAAGGGCGAAACATGCGTGGTGTGATCTGACAACACTGTTAATATACTCTAGTGACCAACATTGTTGCTAACTGAATCCAGATGGAACGACGCGACACTATGTGGGTAAAAAGGGTTTTTTACCTTAGTATTTAGATATTTTGTAGACTTTCTCTAGGACACCCTAGGAGTCACCCATTTAAATATAATAAGTCATTTCTATAACACCATGTATATATATACAGGTCCTGATACGTCTAATTATACGGGGTGGCGCATAAAATCTAGATGCATATAAATTTCATTTATCTTAGATAAATATTGAATTTTATTTATTTTTTAAACTAAACCGGTTAGAGATATATTCCGGGTTAGACATTGGCCCAAAAATATCGCCATGATACTCGAGGTACCAAAAAAAATTACCATTTCTTGTAAATACGTACGTCTATTGTCGAAAAAGCGTTTCGTATGCGACATTTTATCACTTTCAGCTTCTGCTATAGTAAATAAAATGTCGCATTGAGTCTACGAAACGCCTTTTCCACAATATAATGTATTTGTGTATGTATTTGTTACGTCAAGTGGCATGGCGATACTTTTGGGACAGATTCTAACCCAGATTTATACAGGGTGGCCCATCGAAAACGAAACAGAGACATTTACTGGCAGCTCAGTTCATTTTTGGAAAAACGCTCAGACCCGTTGATTTTGTTTTCAAGGGGGACACAAAATTGGAAAAAAATCACGTCAACAAGTGCAGCCCCCTGGACGGGGGTGGCACCACCCCTAAAATCTTAAATGGAAAGGGGGGTCGAGTGATACCTTATTTTAAAGGTCTTTCAATTCCCTTTATAATGATGTAAAATTCACAATACTTCAGTTTAGTAGTTTTGGAGATTTATTGATTTTAAGCTTACAGTACACTTTAATAGGTACATCTGATTAGTTTGTACTACTTTCAGAAGAAATTTGAGTAAAGGCAGTTACTTATTAATTTAATGCTTTTCTTCACTACGCCCATGGTTTGTTTATCATTTTGGTGTTCAAAATAGCGATTGGAGCGGTTTTTGTCGCGAAAAAAGTGGTTTATTGAAGAAAGATAAGCAGGG
Organism: Barypeithes pellucidus; assembly: GCA_963991005.1. Classification (NCBI taxonomy): domain Eukaryota; kingdom Metazoa; phylum Arthropoda; class Insecta; order Coleoptera; family Curculionidae; genus Barypeithes; species Barypeithes pellucidus. The sequence continues at coordinate 52,834,336 of OZ022563.1, read as the reverse complement.
AATGTCTCGTACTTATTTTAAATAGGAATTTGTACATAGTTTGCGATTGATTCGACCAAACTTTGTTGTTAAAATACCTTTTACCGCTTTATTCATAAATTAACCATGGTATATTCCACGGCAGAAAGGATTGAAATTATCGAAATATTTTTCGGAAATAATCAGTGCGCTAATAGAACAGCACACATGTTTAATGAGAGACATGAGAACAGTAACGTGCATCGAAAATATGTCCTAGAACTTATAGCTAAATTTCGGGACACTGGATCAGTCGCCAATAAAAAACGCAACATTGAAAATCCCATAAGGAACGAAGCAATAGAAGTGGGGGGTTTAGGGCAAGTTTATGTAGATCCTACGTTAAGTACCCGCAAATTGGCTACTATGTGTGGTGTTAGTCGATGTAGTATCCAACGGATTCTGAAGGCCCATAGTTTTCATCCGTATAAAATTCACCTTGTACAAGAACTTAATGAAGACGATTTTGATCGGCGATTACAATTTTGTGAAGATATGAGTGAACGAATTATAAACGATGAACCTTTTCTATTCAACACTTGCTTTTCCGACGAATGTTCCTTTTTCTTACATGGCCTAGTAAACCGTCATAACTGCCGATATTGGTCAGATTCTAATCCCAGAGTTTATCATGAGGTACACACACAGCAGCCACAAAAATTAAATGTTTGGGCTGGTATTTTTGGCGATCATTTAGTTGGTCCTTTTTTCTTGTCTGGAAAGTTAACCGGTGAAATGTATTTGGAATTACTGCAAGACGCCATAGATCCTGCATTAACAGCCATAATTTAAAATGGGAATGATCGGCGGTACATTGCGAATAGGTTGATGTTCCAACAGGATGGTGCCCCACCACATTACGCATTACGTGTTCGACAATAATTAGATCAGACGTTTCCAGGTCGATGGATTGGTAGAAGAGGTGCCATTGAATGGCCCCCAAGATCGCCAGACTTATCACCTTTGGATTTCTTTCTGTGGGGTCACTTAAGAAGCAAAATCTATGGTACTCAACCAACATCGTTAGAAGATTTGCGACAAAGACTTGTGAATGAGTGCCTTCAAATTACTCCTCAAATATTGCAAAATGTGCGGCAACGTTTTGAGCAAACTCTTTATTACTGCATGGAGAGTCATGGTGGTCATTTCCAACATTTACTTGGCTGACGGGTCAGTTCATTCTTAATTTTTAAAGTACTTTGCTACCAAATGTATTGATTTCCACTAATGATGTATTAAAGTTTTATTTAAGTTTAAAATCAATAAATCTCCAAAACTACTGAACTGAAGTATTATGAATTTTAGATCATTATAAAGGGAATTTAAAGACCTTTAAAATAAGGTATCACTCGACCCCCCTTTCCATTTAAGATTTTAGGGGTGGTGCCACCCCCGCCCAGGGGGCTGCACTTGTTGACGTGATTTTGTTCCGATTTTGTGTCCCCCTCAAAAACAAAATCGACGGGTCTGAGCGTTTTTCCAAAAAAGAACTGAGCTGCCAGTAAATGTCTCTGTTTCGTTTTCGATGGGCCACCCTGTATATCTAATTGGTTTAGTTAACAAAAAATCGTGGGTTCGCCACTACAGTTAGCTCAAGTGACTGTAGTAAAAAATATAGTTCTTTGGGTTTTCCCAGGAGATAAAATAATTGATATTTTCTCATAATTCACAGATGTTGGTGGTAATTCTCTGAAATCAAGGTAGCTTCAACCGTGAACAACTGAACAATCCAACGATGATGATTTTGTAACTCTTTGCAATGACGAAAAAGTAATAATTGTTTCGACCTTGTGCATCCTCCTCACCTCGCTTCAGATATTTTCACCTTTATATTTAATAATTTTAATAAAAAAATACAGTATAAGATGTTTTAGAGACGGCACGCGAATTCTTAAAATGTTAGTAGTTCGTTAAAATTTAGTGCTATAGAATATAGTCTATTAGGAATTGACATTAGCAGGTAATCACACATTAACAACTATATAACTGGAGAGAATAGAGCTACTACTTTATCAAAAAGGTAGTTATAGGATAATTATTTAAGTACTTTTTTAACTATGTATATTAACAATACTAACCCACAACGTTGTGGCTTAAAAAACAGTGCAGTACTTACGAAAATGGATGAAAAAGATGCGAACATCAAATAAACAAAATATAAAATGAACTAAATAAAATTTATTCGACTGATTCCGCGGTTGGTTCTTTATGAACCATTTTTTAAATAATTGAATGTAAAGAAAGAAGAAATTTGCTTTTAAATGTTTCAATATATTGAGGGGATTACTCTTACATGTTTCGGCATTTTAGGCCTTTATCAAGAGCATTGCATGATGAATACTAAACTTAAAAATAAATTTTCGGGTCTTTATACAGTCACTAATAAACTTTTTTAATGCCTAATAATTGGGGTTTCTCCCCAGATTAGTGTGGGTAGACTTGAGAAAGCTGTCTATCACGGGTGTGTTTACGAAATTTTGTTGATCATTAGTTGTGAGGGGGAGGGGATTATTTTTTATAGACTTTTTAATTTCGTACTGTTCTAGAAGATCTAAACGTTGGCCCTTTCTGTTATGTAATAGTTTAATGTTGTCCGTATCTATAAAATGGTCATTTTCTATACAATGTGTGGAAATTCCGGAATTTTTTATGTTATTTGAAATAGAATTGCGATTTATTTATTTATTTACAAAATAGGGATACAACAGGCACTGAACCCAATATAGCATCCACGTTGTGGTATTGGCTAGTGGGAGTTATTAATGCTTAAATTAAGTATACATTAAATTATATTAACCTAAAATTTATGAACCTTTATAGCATTGATTTTACACATTTTTTAAATCTAATTATAGACATATCGAACATTTCCATCCCTAAAGAAAGCCTATTACATGCTCTAGTCGCTCTACAGAGAGGAGAGTTTTTTCCAGAATTTGTGTTTCTGAGTGGAATATTAAAAGTATTTTGAAGCCTTAAGTCCCTAACCGGAACATTAAAGCTTAACTTTGACCTCAGCGTTGGCGAATCAACAAGACCGTTCACCAACTTGTAGATCATAACTACATCGGAAACCACTCGTCTCTCAGTAAGTGGCATTACAGAAAATTTTTCGATTATAGGCTTATAGTTGCTATTGACTATAGCTATGTCTGTTTTTCGTGATAAGAACCGTAAAAATTTGTTTTGAATACTTTCCAGCCTTCGCTGGTAAACCGCGTACTGAGGGTTCCAAACAACCGATGCAAAACTAAGTTTACTAAATATAAACGCATAATATAATTTTAGAACTGTGTGAGGACTATTAAAATTTAAACTATTTCTTATAATAAATCCTAAAAATCGATTACACTTATTGATAACCTGTTCAATGTGAGAACTATAAATTAGCTTAGTGTCCATTATAACACCCAAATCGCGTATTTCATTGACTGATTCGAGATCACTATTATTAATACTATAACGAAAATTGTGTACATTCTTGTTTCTGGTAAACGTAATCGATACACACTTCCCTAGATTAAGAAATAAACTCTGACTTTCACAGAATCTTACCAAGGCATTAAGATCGTCTTGCAGCAAATGGCAATCCCCTGGCACCCTGATTATTCGAAAAAATTTTAGGTCATCTGCGTACATCAAAAATGTAGAAAATTTAAAACATTGTTGTATGTTATTAATGTATATGATAAAAAACAGGGGACCAAAGTGACTGCCCTAAGGCACACCAGACGGCACGTTAATAGGTTTAGAATAGGAACCACCAACGGAGACCATCTGTCGTCTATCACTAAGATAGGACCAAATCCGTCTCAATAAGCTGCTATGCACACCGACCTCAGCAAGACGCTCCATCAGTATGGAATGACTAATTTTGTCAAATGCCTTACTGAAGTCCGTGTACACAACATCAATCTGCTTCCGATCATCCATACTTCCCAAAATAAAATCTTTAAATTCCACCAGATTGCTCTCAATGGACCTACGTGGAAAAAATCCGTGTTGTTGTTTTAAAATAATATCTTTAGCTTGCTCCAATATAATGTTGTGATGTTGCGATGTTCTTTTAATCGTGTCTTGAGGTTTCTACCGGTTTGCCCAACATAGACAGCTTCACAATCTTTACATTTAATCCTATATACCTCAGATTTGTTAAGATTACCTATTTTGTCTTTATAATTCACTACTGGTGGTGAATAAATATGTAGTTTAGGATCTATGTTGGTGAATAATAAAGACAAAATAGGTAATCTTAACAAATCTGGGGTATATAAGATTAAGTGTAAAGATTTTGAAGCTGTCTATGTTGGGCAAACCGGTAGAAACCTCAAGACAAGATTAATGTACCCTGAAAAATAAACAACTTCAAATCTGTCAAACGGTTTGACTTTCTAAAGAGTTTACCATGAAAATGTGACAACACTGCTCAAAATTCACTCACTTTTTTGCCATATGTTGCTTTGTTTACCTTTATCCCAGTGACACCCCGTGCTTATTTTTGATTTGACAGCAGGTCATGTACAGGGCATATTAAATGAAAGCGCCATTTTTGGATATTTTTCTTCAATTTGTTTTCATTTCAGGAATTGCCGGTTTAAACATAATACGTCGTTTCCATCACTCTGTATAAAAAAACGCAGTTTCGGTACAAAACTATAACTTATTTGGTTAATTTAAGTAGGATGTATTGAAACAGTAAGGAAATTAGTAGTTAAAGTACCTAAAGTAGTTAGCACTCAGTACATAACTACTTTTATATATAAAAAAAGTATTTGACTACTACTAATATCAGATTTTACCTCTAAAAAGCGATAAGTTATTTTTAAAATCACCCTGTAGATTGAAAACTATTAAGAAAGACCCTGTATTGTCTGGAACTCTCGATGCATGAAGAACCGCGCGCCAGCTTCTATCTTATTTCCTGTGAGGAAATATTTAGCAAAATGGGTTAATTAAAAAATTATTAACCCATTTTCATAAACCATCAATTCCTTTAATTAGAATATTTGAAGGTATTTAATAAAAAAATACCTGTTATTTAATGAAGTGTGTTCGGCGGAAGATAAGAAGGAGAGGGGGGGACTAGCACTAAATGGTACCGTGCTTTTATTTGTTCATCGTTAACCTTTTGACTTGAAATTTTGCAGTCTGCGTTAAAATATATCTTAATTTACTTTTATCCTTATCTGGTAAGTCATATGCATTCATTATTTTGTATTTAATGCTTATTTCTTGACGCAATGATGAGGCCTATAAATAGAGGGTATTATGGAAATTGTTTATTATAATATTTAAATAGGTTACTACCTTGTGTGTCCTAGAGAAAGCCTAGATACATCTAGAAACTTGAGTAAAAACCATAAACATACTATATCTAATATAAAAGGGGAGACAAAACATTCCATTCATAAAACACCATTTATTTACAATCATGCACAGTTCTACAGTTTCAAATAAGTTAGAAGACGATGGTTTTACAAAATGGCAACGCTGTAATAAGGTACACGTTTAGATAATTTCGATCTAACATTAGGTCATAAATAGGTAATCGTTGTAGGTATTTTTTACAGAAATTCAGATAATATAAAGAAATAACCCATATTTTTGCAATATTTACTTAAAATATAGAATTAGCTACACCACTGCTTTACCTAAAGAAACATAACCTCATTTTTCTCACTTACCGACGAAATATTAATCCGGAGTTAGAATAGTCGCATTTCTTACACACCATGCACTGACGAACCATGTACATGGCTAATAAATAGCTCTAAATAGTTTTAGTCCGGCGAATCCGGTCTTCTCTCAGGTTTGGTCGGATTTTTGTACTGAATCCGGCCGGAACTGTTGACGTAGGTTCCACAATCCCGGCATTCTCAAAAATATATCGGTTGGCATCACATATAGTATATAACCATTATATTGCTAATTATGTCCCCGCTATGGGCATCGAAGGGGTAATAGTGAATTTGCGCGGATCGGAAATTTCCTTGTGAAAGTAAACATCCGACAGGGCCGGATTTCAATTTTTTTATGTAAATTTCACTGGTTAGTTAGGAAAAATATTGCAATCAAAATTTCGATTAGTTCGAATTGAGACGGCGTTCCATGCATACGATTTCTGACATAATATGATGATCCGACGGTGTGATCCTGATTCGTGTAACCTTTTGGTGCCACATTTCGTCCGAATATTTGTAACAATCGACACGATGAGCTTTATTTTAACTTTCATCCGACATCGTATGTTTCTTAACCTCACTTTTTTCTAAACCAAAAATTAAGAATGAATGACTATATTGACTATTTTGGGAATTATTATCAGCTACTAATGTACCAAATTAAAAATACATTAATTTTAAGGTTATGTAGTGGCCACATAATATATTATATTGTATACAAGTTTAGTGACAATCTCTTCTTTTCTTACAAGCTTTTTAGTGAAGTACGTACCTACCAGAAATACTTTATACCTGGTATTGATCCACGACTTTTGCAAAAAAGCACTATGCACTTGTGTCCTTTCATCTTAAACAAAACAAGCCACTAACCTATCAAACAGCGAATCACCACAAATTAAAAACTCCTTCACAAAAATTGTGGTTAGGTAATGAAAGTTTATAAGCACTAATATACCGACAACAATGTGGATGAACCACTTTTTATTTTGTAATTTGAAAAAGCATCCAGAACCAAAGATGGCGACGAATATCAACAAACAAATAATGTCGGGCCGGCTCTGACGCGATCAATAAAATTTCCACCCGACTGCGCAAACTCAAAATACCACACCATCTCCCATAGCGGGGACACTTTTTGTATTTTGGAACGTTCATATTGGCAATATAATGGTTATATGTATACAGGGTCGCTTTTATTTATGGAAACCGTCGATTATTTGCTAAAGTAAGATAGCTGGCGAAGAATGTTAAATACAAAACTTTTAGGGTTTTTAAAAATCTATTATACTACACATAAACTAAGTATACAGGATCAGTCAAAAAGCCATGGAAGAACAAAGTTACTTTATTTTAAATGGAACTCCCTGTATATTATTCAATATTTCAATTATTTACAACATTCTAAAAAAAAAATGTTAAGCACACCACATACCCAATGTTAACCGTTTTTGACATATCGAGTTTCGAATTTCGTTTTTTAATAAATTATTAAATTCAATTCTAAGTTACCTTAGAAAATATTTATCTCATAACAATGTTGTTTTGTCATCTTGGCAACAGATATGCCAAAAATGTTTACATTTACAATTTGTGAACAATTTTCGCGTAAATATGGCACGTTTAAGTGATACCGAGCGCATTGAAATTTTAATGATGATAGGGTACGGCGATAGGACACGGAGTTTTACCCAAGTGGTGAATATTTTTAATGAATTGCATCCAGATCGGGAACCTATAACTAAATCAACTGTTTCCAAAACTGGAGGTGTGAAAGATCGACCAAAAAGTGGAAGACCGGTAAGCGTTACTAATGAAGAGAATTCTCTAAATCTCATGTTAGATGTGGTAGAAAATCCAATAAATTCGACGCAACAGCGGGCTTTAAATCATAATATGAGTCGATATTCCATTCAAAAAATTACCAAAAGAGAAAAATTCAAACCATATAAAATTCATTTGTTACAAGAATTGAGTGAAGACGATTTTGATCGCAGAATTCAGTTTTGCGAAATCATTATGGATAAATTGAATCAAAATGTCAACTTTGTCAACCACATTTTATTTTCTGATGAATAAACGTTTTGTTTAAACAGGCACGTAAATCGACACAACTGTAGATATTGGTCAGACCAAAATCCACATTGGATGGAACAAGTTCATACCCAACGGCCACAAAAAAACAATGTTTGGTGTGGCATTATTGGTGGAAACGTCATAGGACCCTATTTTATACATGAAAATTTGAACTCTGAACGATATTTATTACTTTTACAAGAGAATATTGTTCCACAGCTCAGACGATTATTCCCGAACCATAATAATCCCAATTTGCCGACTGAACAAATATGGTTTCAACAAGATGGGGCTACACCAGATTTTGGACGCATGGTGAGGGAATATCTAGAGGAAACTTTTCCTGGTAAATGGATTGGGCGCAGAGGTGCAATTGAATGGCCTACTAGGTCTCCTGATATGACCCCTCTTGACTTTTTCCTGTGGGGCCATATCAAAAATTTAGTGTACAAAAATAAGCCACAAAATATCGAAGATTTGCAACAAAGAATAATGCATGAAATTTCCAGTGTTGCTCCCAATATCCTTTTAGATTCGTTACAAAATTTTGTTCACCGAATTCATTACTGCCAGGAGGTAAACGATGGACACTTTGAGCACCTTATAAAATAGGATTTTAAATTGTTGTTTACTAAAACTTAGTTTGTCTTTTTTATTATTGTTATTAGATTTATTTGAAAACGAAATTCGAAACTCGATATCTCGAAAACGGTTAAGATTGGGTATGTGGTGTGCTTAACATTTTTTTTTTAGAATCTTGTAAGTAATTGAAATATTGAATAATATACAGGGGTTCCATTTAAAATAAAGTAACTTTGCTCTTCCATGGCTTTTTGACTGATCCTGTATACTTAGTTTATGTGTAGTATAATAGATTTCTAAAAACCCTAAAAGTTTTGTATTTAACATTCTTCGCTAGCTATCTTACTTTAGCAAATAATCGACCGCTTCCATACATAAAAGCGACCCTGTATATGTGGTTGGTATCGCCAGTTTTCACTAAACACAAACATCCTGCACTGGACGAATAGAATGCGAAGCCGCGGATATGAAGGATTCGTTAATAAATACGCGACATCACGTGACGACTATAATCATGCCCCAAATTCTCTAATTAAGTTATTGGCATAAATCGCTATCGTAAACAGCTTACATTTAATTTATGATTACAAATATCATCGTTTTATGTTATACATTTTTTTTTATAAATCGGAAGCATTAATCTAACAGCATTTTTTATAGATACTTATTAGATTTCATCGTTTCTCCATGTGATTCTAGTTATCTAGTGTATGGTATTCGTCGAGTGCATAATATAGTTGTTAATGTTATTTGATTTTTCTTTTTAATTGGGCCAATAAAAAGTTTTTGTTTTGAACGTATGTATAGTCGTGCGTTTTGTGTTCTAATAAACAGTGGTAAAGTTGGATTTTTATTCCTTTGTCGAATTTAAACTGAAATAAAAACTATATTTTTTTGCGATGCGGCGCCCAGCCCTGTAGGTGAACACCTGCAGGAGGGTGGTTCAAAATTAATCTTTAACATAAGTTAAGGAGGTCTATTTAAATAACACGAAGAAAAAAACATTAATGTCGATCACCAACTTACAGGGTGCCCCATTTTCGACACTTTTATAAGGTCTCTCCGTTATTGTTAGTGCTATCAAAAAGTAATGTAGGTGTCATATGCTCTTTTTGGGTCAAACTTAAAATGGTAAAATCAAAATTCGAAAATTTTCGCTCGCTTTAGAGATAAGGGGGAAAATCCCAAAATTGACAATTTCCAAATTGTCTTATAGTTTCTTAGTTAAAGAGATACAGAGAAATGTTTTATATAGAAGTTTCTTTATATTGATTGTTGAATAATCTGCGCTTTTCGGAATAAGTTTACGGGGTCAGATAGAAAAGTTATCGCACCTAACCTCATTTTTTAAATGGATCACCCTGTATATTTTAATCTAAAGATACTATTTTAAATTCTCCATTCGAATCTATAACACACCATGGATGATATTGGTTTCCTAGGCCATTTATTAAACTCTATTACGTTAAACCACAGTAGAGACCCTGAAACAAAAGATAATATCCTAGAAACTATTTGACTATTTCATTTTTACATATTCATTTGTGAAAATGACTTACCAACATTTTGAAAAATTTAGTATGATATCAGTTTATATTGAAAATGTAAAAAAACGAAGAAATGGCGCAAAATGTATATTTTGTTCGCTATCCGGAAAGACGGTAACCATTTAAGGACACATTCCGAACATTTGCGATGATTCCCGTTATTTTTTACCTTAATCTGAATCTTTTATTTCGTTTCAAAGTAATAAAGTTTAAATAAATCGCTTAGGAAACTAATATCATCCATGGTGTGTTATATATTTGAAAGGAGAATTTAAAATAGGATCTTTTTAGATTAAAATATAAAAAAATTAGGTTAGGTCCAATATCTTTTTTACCTGACCCCGTATACTTATTCTGAAAACGGCAGATTATTCAACAATCAATATAAAGAAACTTCTGCATAAAACATTTTTCTGTATCTCTTTTAACTAAGAAAATATAGGTTAATTTTGAAATTGTCAATTTTTTGATTTTCCACTGCGAAAATTTTCGAATTTTAATTTTACTATTTTAAGTTTGACCCAAAACGAGCACATGACGTCTACATTACTTTTTTACTTACAGAGATACCCTATAAAAGTATCGAAAATGGCACACCCTGTACGAGTGGCGGTAACTGTTACCTTTGCCGTTGCTATGTTTCAGGTAATATAAAGTTACATGTATATTTGGATATCCAGCTGCTCTATGGCCCCTAAGTTATGGGATACCCTGTATATAATATCTCCTTTGAGGGCGTCCAGGATTTTTAGCTCCGGGCCCCCTTTCTCCCTGATCCGCCACTGCCCCCCCCCCCCCCCCCTTAATAATTTTATTTCTTTTTTAGATATTGACAGCTACATCGATAGATCACAATAAACTCTCATAGATTACCGTAGTAAATCAAGTACCTACATTGCTAAGAGTTTTATCAAAAATCCGGGATAAGATATTAAAAACTAATTTCGATAATTCACAGTAAACGGATTTGGTATTACACACGATGTACTTGTACGCGTGAATTTTGAAAATATTTTGCGTGCCTTGTGGATAAGATGACTGGGAAAAATGAAAAATCGTTGTTAGATCCTCTTTTCAATGGGTAAGTAACCACTACTTTTTAAAATATTTTTGTCGCCTGGTTTTTATAAGTTCTATTGCCGTAGCGGCCATTTCCAACGGGGCCTACGGCCGGCTGCTGACGAGAAGCCGCGTTCTGTTTCTAGACTTAAACCCTCAAAATAATGGAGAAAATAGTACATTACGTATCAAGGGCCGAAAAGAGGCTTTTACGGACGAGATGCGGAAATGGCCGACCGAGCCGAAGGTGAGGGAGGCCACCGCATAAATAAAGAAATTCTTCAGACAGTTTTCCTGTCTACATGACATGAAAACACTCGCGCATGGAGAATGTAAATATCTATTTATTATTTTTGACAAATAGGCTCGGTGGCCTAGTGGTATAGCGTACGCCTTGTGATCTGAGAGTCGCGGGTTCAAATCCCGCACTCGGCATCTCTGGTTTTATTTATTTTTTTACAAGTGCCCGAGTCTTTGAGGCCATATAAATAAAGAAATTCTTCAGACATTTTTCTAAAACATCTTTGAAAAATTAACTGCCAATTTAATTTACATATAATCCGCTATTTCTTATCACTTGTAGTATGGCTCGGTGGGTAGAGTGTCTGCCTGGCGATCTGAGGGTCGCGGGTTCAAATCCCGCACCGACAATTCTGGTTTTATTTATTTATGAGCACATGGTGACTCAAAAATCTTTCCCGCCCGCTTCGATACTTTCCCGCCCGCTCTCTTGGAAAACGCCACTTTCGGTGAAGAGAAGAGGCACTTTCGGGGCACATGTAAAAAAAAATATATTTAATCCCTAAGGGATAAAAATTTAAACAGGGATTAAAAAAAAAATTCCTCAAAAGTAAATTTGTTTACTGTTAATGAAATTTAATTTTTTTAATACATAAAATAGTATACAGGATACACCAAGTAAAGTGGCCTATTAGAAATATCTCGAAAACTAAATAAAATTTGATTTTGAAAATTTGGCTGTGGCTATAAGGATTGGTTTTTATTTTTTTGTAATCTAGGTAAAAATCTAGAACAGTTTTCTGTATAATATCATATACCTATCTTTAAGAGTTTTTGAATTATAAATAATCTTATGATTTTTAGCCGTTACAGCTAAAAAGCTGAAATTTTGACAATAGTTTCACAAGACCATCGAAATTTTATAATTTTGAACAGTATTTAATTAGTTTTATACAGGGCGTCTCCATAACAATATTTCTGAGGGAGATGAATTATTGCAAAAATCTTCCTTTTTTAAATGGGATACCCTATATTTCATCTGTCTTGCTAATGGAGGTCGAATTTTCTATCTAGTGTCTAAAAAATATATAACACTTTATTTTTAGTCTTAGTATTAGGGCCCGAAATATACGTTTTTCAAAAATATACCATCTTTTTGTACTTGTACTAGAACAAAAAGGTATATTTTTGAAAAACGTATATTTCGAGCCCTAATACTAAAACTAAAAATAAAGTGTTACATATTTTTGAGAAGCTTGTTACATACTAAATTATATTATTAAAAAATATATAGGGTGACCCATTTAAATGAAGCAAATTTGTTTATTTTCCTTGAAAACTATCGAATGTAGAAAAAAATCTGAGTACGTCACTGGATTTTACGTAAAAAATTACAAAAAGAACATTTAATTTCTCTTTGATACGTTACGGGGTAACCGAGAAATGGGGGGGGGGGGGGGGTCCCAAAATGCACAATTCTCAAAAACAAGGCGGCCTAGAAAAATTCTGATTACGGCATGTTCTGTTTGACAAAAAAGAAAAGTAGCACAGTGCTGCGAATACCGCATCCTTCTATCTTTACTAATAACGGAGATACCCCGTAAAACTACCCAAAAATGGACACCCTGTACAGAACTATTTCTACGTTAAGATAATAAGGTTATTATAACCTTGTTCTAATGAAACGACGCATTATCGCAAATCTGGACAATGATATCTATTCTCCGGTTACAAGATGATCGTGAAGGGCTCCTAAAAGAAACTGACGTAAAAACTCTGCTGATGTCTTAATCATTATACAGGCAGAAACAAAAGTTACTTTTTTACCCTTAATTTCTTAACGCCCTGTGGAACAATTGAGCGGTAGAATTTAGCTGAATTATGTTTTGTTTTGAAGTGTGATCTTTTCTTAACCCAATGTTTTTTGATTCACGCCGTTAATTGCTTTGTAAAAGAAGATACAAATTTTTAAAGAAAGTATGTACTGTAGTTTTTCAATTTTTTACAGAATTCAGAACATTACATTATTTTATGTCGTAGCATAAACAAATATCCAAAAATTAATAGCGCCTACTGCCACTTCATGTTCTTATCACTTCTACCATGTGACGTGGCACGCTTCAGTACAATACGGGCTGTTAATTTTTGGATATTTGTTTATGCTACTCGATGAAACAATGTGATGTTCTGAATTGTGAATAAAATTGAAAAACTGCAATATTGTCTTTTAAAAAATAGATAATGACGTGAACCAAAAAACATTGTACAGTGAAACCTCTCTTAGGCGGACACCTACGGGACCATCTACTAGAGGTGTCCGCCAATGGGAAATTTGTTATTAGGTAATATGTAAATGCAAAATTATTACTATGTATATGTATGTACAAATAAAAATAACATAACAATTCCATTGCTGTAGAGTCACCTCTATTCTTTGCATACTCTTATAATTCCCTTACCATACTAATGGCTTGTTGATAGTTGGTGACATTTGTTTCATTACTGCATTCAACTTCTTCATCAGAGTCGTCAGATATTGATGTGGTTTCAGTTTGGACTACATAATCGGTAGGAATGGGGTTACTATCATCTTCTAATAGCACATTGCTATCAATGTTAATGGACTCGCCCAAGTCATTGTTATCAAATTACAAACTTCCACAACATCAACATTCTCTTTCAGACTTAAAACGCGACATTTTTGTGCCATTGTTTACGATTTTAACCTCACAACTCACAAATAAACGGGGCGGACTGCTGTCCGGGAATCACACATACTTTGCCAGTCTGTCTTCAGAGAGTTTTTGCACCGTACAAATTCGTCTCCCAAAATTTTTTTTTGTCCGTTTACAGGAGGGTTTTCGCACTCTTTGTATGAAAACAGCCTGTCCGCGTCCGCCCAAGAGAGGTTGATTTTCATGGAATTTAAGAATTTAATTTTTTTTTTTTTTTTTTTTTTTTTTTTTTTTGGGACACACGATGAGAAATCTGCTTACAGACACCTGACCCTCGCGGGGGTCAGGTAGTGTCAGGTTAGCAACATTGCGGGGAAAGACCAGACCAATGTCAACCTACAGAGTGTAGGTTTCGCCTACGAGTGTAGACGAGCCGACTGACTAAAACTCACCGTCTGAGTTAGGTATCATACCTATAACTCGATTTCGCTGATATGACTAGTTAACTGCATATTCTGATTTTGATCTAGCTATGCTATACATTTATGTTGGGTGCCAGCTCTAGAGATTTTTTCACTCGAGATTAATCGAGTGAACAAATTTCGAGAGCTCCGAACGTATAAGGTAGTAGGGTAGGCGTAGTGGTCAGTTTAAACCTGGTTTTTGCAGGTTGTGCAAAGCAAGGCAATCTTTATTGTTTTTGGTTTTATGATTGTTTTGGACTCAAACGCGGTTGCGGGTGAGCTAGTCTTTCGGTAATTTGTATGTGGCGTTAGGTCGAGAATGTATGTGGGAAGCAGCGATCGTGCTATTGTTGGCAATGTTAGCCTTGGAGTGATATTTTGTAATGGTTTTGTCAAGAAACTCCGAAATTGTAGCAATTTCGAGGTCTCTGTGTACGATGTCGTTTCGTGTGTATCGCGGAGTGTCTACTATTATCTTTAATACCTTGTTTTGCATCACCTGTATTTTCTGAAGGCTCGACTTACATAGGGTGCACCAGGCTGGGGCACCATACATCATCGCTGATCTGATGAACGTCGTGTAGAGGTTAACCTTCGTCCTTAGATTGAGTTTGCTCCTTCTGTTGAGCAGACAGTATATGGCGCCAAGTTGTTGGTTGGCCTTCTTCATGATGTTAGCTGAATTTACCCTCCAGGTCAGCCTTTTATCAAAGTGTAAACCAAGATACTTAACACTCTGTTTCCAGTCGATATCTTGGTTTCCCACCTTGAGTTTCCCCGTTGGGAGTTTTAGGCGAGCCTTGGAAAAGTAAATTGCCTGAGTCTTATTCGTCCATCCATGTTTGGAAAGACCTGTCTTCTAGATAAGACGCAATCTGTCTTATCAGGTAGTCAGGTGCTCCCATCCTTATCATTTTTAGTAGAAGCCCGTTGTGCCATACTTTATCAAACGCCTTGCTGACATCGAATAGCACGGCCGCTGTGCTTCTCCTGGTGTTGAAACCCCAAAGAATATTAGAGGCGAACCTTGTCGCCTGTCTAACAGTGCACAGATTTGCTCTAAAGCCGAACTGCTCCTCTGGTATACAGTGATTAATTTCGACAAAGGCTGATAGCCTACCCGAGATTAACCTTTCCGCTAATTTGCCCAAGTTAGACAGTAGACTGATTGGCCTATAGCTACTCAGGAGTTTCTTATCTTGTCCAGCCTTCCCTATCATAACGATCTTTGCCTTCTTCCAGGCGACAGGGAAGTGTCCGAGGGTCTGCATTGCTTCTGTTATACAGTCTATGTCATTTATGATGTTATCCGGTAGATTTTTTAAGGCTTTGTTGGAGATGCCATCGATACCGGGTGCCTTCTTTATTTTGGTCTTGGCGATTAGACCTTTCACTTCGTCTGCTGTGATGTGTTGCAGTTTGGGATCGGGGTGGGGATCCATGCGTTTATAGATCTCTACAGTTCTGTTAATCCGGTTTTCTGATTCTTTATTGTTAGCTGGATTTTCGCTGAACTGTTCGTAAAGAACTTCAGCAAATTTCTCAGCTTTCTCTCGAGCGTCTGTCAGAATGACGTTTTCTGCGGTTGTTAGTGGCGGTATCTGTTGGCGTGAGCCCTTCGTTAGAGTTCTTGTCATTCTGAGGAATTTCATATACCTAGTTCCGGACTATGAAAAAATGTCCGCTTAATAGAGATGTCCGCTTATTAGAGGTGTCCGTTATGAGAGGTTTCACTGTATTAATCAATCAAAATGTAGCTAAATTCTACCGCTCTTTTCACGGGGCGTTAAGAAATTAAGGGCAAAACAAAGTTACTTTTGTTTCTGCCTGTATAATGATCAAAACATCAGTATTTTTTGGAAACTAAAATTCAGAATATCATCCCAAAACACAAGTCTACACTTTGCTAAAGATTTCACCAAGATCGGAACACAATTAAAAAAGCTACAGGACTAGAAAAAATACTAACATTATCTTTGCTATTGTTATTAATAATATTTACAAGATATTTACTATATTTAAACGCTTTTAAAATACTTAGCCAAGTTTTATTTCACTATTTAATCTTAGTTGGGACACTCTGTACTTATAGTGAGAAGATTACCTAATTCTGGGATTACTTAGGTACTGCTAAATATTTCGAAAAATTCTCCGTTTCCTTTTGACTATTAGTTAGGCGTTATTTATGTGATTAAAAAATTCCCGGAATTTCTCTGTTTCGAAAGCAGGTTTGTAGGTTTTATAAAAATAGATGAGTATTTTTAAGTGGTAAATGGGATAGTTAGCTGAAATTTTTACTATTTTTTACGCGTTTCAAAATCTTTACCGGCCCGTACTCATCCGACCCTGATTTCATGTTGAAATGGAAACAGTGAAACAGTATAAGAATCCGTGGCGGCTCGTGACCTATGATAGAGGGGGTTCACAAGTATGGTGAAATTATTTTTAAAATTTTATTTTTGTGTAACGACCAAACAATTACTTTCTAGACGTTTTAAATGTACAAAGAAAAGAAGTAATAAGAAAATGCGTTAGGTAAAACATATTTTTATTTATTTATTAATTTTACACAAGGAAATACAACTTTTGGAAAATAAGAAAGGGTTTCTTAGTGTGTATAGTGCTTAAACGTAAAGTCCGTTCTTCGGTTCTTAATTGTAGAAAATTGATCAATAACAGCCTCATTAGAGTTCGGAATACCCTCTATAAATTTTTTTTTCATATATTTAATTTTTAAACTTTCTAATAAAGTCCCTAGATTTACCCTTTGTGGTCCGCGTTAAATTAATTTCGGGTTTAGGTCTTTCCGCATTCTTCACTTCAATTTTTTGCTCCCAACTCAAAGAGCTAGTTATTTTGTAAATAGTCCACCGTCAACTATTCATTTTAACTTAATACATACCTATATAATATTAAAATATTAAAACATACACGCTCGAATTTCTAACTAGATGCACGAACAGACAACAGCGCGGTGCACACTAAAATTGTGCGCCTTTCCCATGTTAAATCGCCATAGCCCCACTATCCCCCGCTGTATCCCGCCACCTGTTACTACAGAGAAACTGCATTATGCCCCCCCTACTTAATCGCACATGCGAGCAAGTCTCATTATAATCGTCATTAACCTCGACCGAGGCACGGTTGCCGGATCGATAGCCTATAATATACAGTTTGGTTGACGATACGATAAAATATTAGGGAGGGTCCGACTTTATACGATAAATAATATTCAATGAATATAAATTAATATTTTTTTATTCGATTTGGGGGTGCACGTGCGCATGTGCTGCTGTGGAAGAACCGCCACTGATAAGAATCATGACGAACATTCCCTGGGCCAGATAGATCATGTCCGCTATTGTTTAGTCCTTTCCCGCAATAACGAGACCGCATATTCAACACAAACTATCAATGCTAAATATACCTTCACAAATTCCCCAAAAACCCCAACAAGAAACGACACAGGAGCCTAAACGCTCCGCCCACATAACACTGCACCTCTAAGCGCACTTCACAACCACACACACACAACACAAACAAACACAACA
The DNA here is from genome assembly GCA_963991005.1 of Barypeithes pellucidus. NCBI lineage: Eukaryota > Metazoa > Arthropoda > Insecta > Coleoptera > Curculionidae > Barypeithes > Barypeithes pellucidus. Next base: position 52,816,446 of record OZ022563.1, on the reverse strand, counting down.
CACACAAAACCTCTGGCCGCCAAAGGCCAGAAAGGGCTTCTTGGTGGCCTCAAACACCCAATCATAAGTGTGTAAGAGTGCCTAACTGCACTAACACAATAGCGAGGGGAGTTTAGTCGGTCGGTGTCTCTCCTTCAGACGGACAGGTTTCTCCCTCAGAGAACTCCGGGTGCATCGTCTCTGTAAGCAGATTCTCCTCGGATGCCCCAAAAAAAAGTCATGTTAACCGAGTACCAGCACACATTTACGGTATTTATAGGGAACGACATAATATTTATTGTGCTCACAATAGCAGTACGGAAATATTATTACTGATAATTTGAGTTGAATATGCGATAGTAGACATGCAAAGAAACACGAGATATGATGTTATTTTAAGAGCAACCATCCCACATTTCTTCTTTCCAGATTTATCTTCGTCAGCTAGCAGCTAGCTGTCGTCGTTCCTTTTCTACCTTACGTATTATTTGTAGGAGAAGTTTTGTGGAGAAAAATAGGTTTAATAAAAGAAATAAAGGTCTGTCTAAACCACAAATATAGAATGTTTGCCCTTCTCCTTTGGTCAAACTCATACTTAGACGCGTTTCGTCGTATCACGGCTCCGTCAGTAAGACTAGAGTCAGACAGAAGATTTTTGCAATGCCCGGTAGTATAATACTCCGGTGACGTCTCGCGGTGTACTTACCAACCCAAAGCAGTATCTTAGAAAAGGTAAGATGCCGTGGGCTACTAATTGGCGGACCAACTATGCCAGACTCTAGCCTTACTGACGAGCCGCGATACGACGAAACGCGTCTAAGAATAAGTTTCACAGAAGGAAAAGGGCAAAAATTCTATATTTGTGCTTTGTGAAATGGGTCACTTCTTAATCCAAAAATAGATTTGTTTTTCGTTGGATTGATGTCAAAAAAAATTCAATTTTTTGCATAGTTTTTTTTTGTAACGGTGGGATCCTCTTAAATAAAATAAGAATAAGACAGTTTTAAGATGATACTATATCCCATTCGTGTTATCAATATTATTTTATTCTTAATTGTTTGTTTACACAAAAGATCAAAACAAATCTTTTTATTTAAGTTAGTACTATAAGGAAGCGTAAAGTGTATAAGAAGTCTATGTAAAAAAAGTAAGTTAATATGGCGGATAATCTGTTTCGTGTGCGATAAACTTATGTTAATGACTTGTTGGCAACATAAAACATTTCTTTTCGCGCAATGAGCCAAGAAAGGCAGCCGCTACTATTGTCGAAAACTTATAATAATCAATATGGCTGGTAAGTAAGATTTTATTTACCACTTTGGTATTAATGCATACGCCTAAAGGGTGTGCCATTTTCGACACTTTTATAGGGTATCTCCGTAACTGTTAGTGCTATCAAAAAGTAATGTACTCTTTTTGGGTCAAACTTAAAATGATAAAATCAAAATTTGAAAATTTTCTCTCGCTTAAGAGATACGGGGGAAAATCAAAAATTAACAATTTCAAAATCATCCTATATTTTCTTAGTTAAAAGAGATACAGAAAAATGTTTTATACAAAAGTTTCTTTATAATGATTTTTGAATAATCTTCCGTATTTAGAATAAGTATACGCGGTCAGGTAAAAAAGTTGTCGGACCTAACCCCATTTTTTTTTTAAATGGAGCACCCTGTATATTTTAAACTAAGAAGATTGCATTTTAAATTCTATTTTCTGTTTTAACAGTAAAATACAAATATTTTCATAGACATGTAATTGATATATGCCAAATTTTTGCTGATTGCCTTAGATCTATCCCTTATTGTTTGCTTGAAACCGAAGTTATCATTGAGTGGCAGGAATTAAAAAATAATTTCGTATATTCGTTGGAAATATTGATACTAGCTAGCTATAGGAGATGCCGATCTCTTTAATGAAGATATTTTGACGTATTTAACATTTCCGGTTATACCGGAAGTTAGGCTAAACATTGTTATTTTAAATAGAATGCTCTGTGTACTATTTTGACATTTAACTTTTCTGGAACATTAAATTCAAGGAAAAAGGCTGAAACAGACCGACATGACGACGAATCCTCTTTACCAAATTTAAGTAACAATAAAAGTTAACAAGAAAACGTATGTTTTATCTTATACAAATATTTTTAAATACAATTAGAAAAAACATGTTTTTTGTGGACTTTTCACACTTTACGCTGTTTCTATAGAAACTTGAACAATTTCCGTTTTCATGGTAACTTGATGCTAACGTAAAGTGTGACGTTTGCCCGGCCAAAAATTTTTATAACGGGAATAGAAAAAGTGGAAAAAAGAGTATTTTTGATTTCGTACTTATGCCGAGAACTTTCGTCATGACAAAAAAATTCAAGTAAAATAAGTTTTTTATATATTTAAGGACTTTCCGATTAAAGAGAAAAATATGACATCTTTGTGTTTTTTTATTTTACTTAATTAATAAATTACTATTCCTCGAATGATTGTTTAATGCTTTAAAACAAACGATACTAGGAAAACGGAACAATAAATGAAAGGCTTACTGTTAAGTTTTTCTGAAATCGACGGAACGCAACCAAAAAGTAAAAAAAAACTTATTGTTTTTTTGTATCTTAACATTTACGTTTTGAAATTAATATTCATTTTTTGTAGCTTCAATCGGAACCAGGACATCGTCAATCAAAATAGTCCAGATTTGCACATAGAGAGGCCCATATATCAGATTGAAGATCTACACAGAGATGCTTTGTATGAAAAACCATACACCACAGGTTAGTTTTTAAATCTTATTTCTATTCCTTTCCTTGCAAGCCGGAAATTCTTGTAACATTTATGAAATGAAATTTGCACCATTTTTTAAGGTATGAAGAAACATTTTTCTTGCGTATATTTATCAAAAAATCATTTGTTAAAACCACAAAACACAGAGTTTACCAAAATGTTATATCTGTATACAGGTTGTTCGGATAATGCATATACAGGGTGTCCCATAACTAATGGTACACAGGAAAACTGCAGATTCCTTGGGTAAAAATACTGCGATTTGGCCATACTTAGTTTAGTTCAATAGCTGGTAATAACCGAGATACAGGGTGTCCAAGTAAAAATTTAATTTTCAATTTTCCTAAATAACTTATTTCTGAATCAATATTTTGCACAAAATTTTGTGACTAGGGTTTTTTTGAGGAAAGGTATTTGAATTTGTTAATAATTTTGATGTAGATTGCAGGGGGCGCTCTCTGCGGTACTCTGGATACATAAAAATAAATGTAACTTTTTTGTGCCTTAGTATAATTATGTTTTTATTAAAAATATCTGTTTTTCCGTCATTTTTAAGCAATAAAGGTATACTTTGTAAATGTCGCTCCGACTAACCGTTTTCGAGATATTTTCAATTACAATTTCTAATGCGCTCGTTTAAATTTTGACTTGTAAATGTGAAATTTGTCACAGTAGGCTTTGGTAAAAACAAATACAATGAAAGCACTTTGAAACCTCATTTCGGTCAAAGTTTATTTTCAATTGTCAGCATTGTGGGTGGTTTTAAGGAGTTTTGAAGATACTGTTATCAAAAATGAAACTAAAAATGCCGCGACATAACTGTTTTCTAACGGAGAAATGCGAGACATGGTATGTTTATACGCACAAGAAAATTTTAACAGACGCGGGGCACATCGGCGGTATTTGGAAATGTATCCAAATAGAAGGCAGCCAGATTTTAAAATTTTTAGAAGCCTATACGACAGACTGGGAGAAACAGGATCCTTCACTATTACGTTTTGGACGCAGGGATCCTTAAAAACATCCACAATGCTGACAAATGAAAGTAAACTTTGACAGAAATGAGGTTTCATAGTGCTTTCATTGTATTTGTTTTTACCAAAGCCTACTTTGACAAATTTCACATTTACAAATCAAAATTTAAACGGGCGCATTAGAAATTGTAATTGAAAATATCTCGAAAACGGTTAGTCGGAGCGACATTTACAAAGTATACCTTTATTGCTTAAAAATGCCGGAAAAACTGATATTTTTAATAAACATATAATTATACGAAGGCACAAAAAAGTTACATTTCTTTTTATGTATCCAGAGTACTGCAGAGGCGCCACCTATAATATACATCAAAATTATTAACAAATTCAAATTTCTTTCCCCAAAAAAACCCTAGTCACAAAATTTTGTGCAAAAATATTGATTCAGAAATAAGTTATTTAGGAAAATTGAAAATTAAATTTTTACTTGGACACCCTGTATCTCGGTTATTACCAGCTATTGGACTAAACTAAGTATGGCCAAATCGCAGTATTTTTACCCAAGGAATCTGCAGTTTTCCTGTGTACCATTAGTTATGGGACACCCTGTATGTTAAAAGGAAGGTAGTAAGCCATATAACATGCTTTTGCTTCTTTGCTTCCATTTGAAAAACTGATTTTACTGCTAAGAGAAACTTTAATTTCAGTTTTGCGCCTAAATGGTGTGGCTTACTCGAACAAAGAGTACCTTTTCTATTAGGCATTCTTTTGCCTTTAAAATGACATGTCGCTGTTCCCTAATAACTGTCAAAACAAAATAGATATGCCAAAAATTAAATTTGCATTTGAGATAACGAACAGAGTTTTTGATTTTTCGTCATATGACTTGCTCTTTATTTTTTTGATGATTTTTTTTTATGATCAAACACAAGCACTATAGGAAACCTCCTTTAGGGCACTCTGGGAGTGGTGCGTGTGCTCATAAAGCGATTCACGTTGGTTTTGAATCGTTGGGAAAAACGGCATCGGGAAGGTCGTTCCATAAAGATGAAGTCCTCCAGTTGAAAGAATTCTTAAATAATGAAGTTCGAGGAGTACTAAGCTTAACCACATATGGATGTGGTTCGTCGTGTATTTCTGCTATTCGCCGCTCTGGACAGAATTAAGAGGGCAATGTCAGCCGAGCACTTTCCATGAAAATATCTGTAAAAGAGAGTCAAACCCCCTATCTGTCTTCGATGTTCTAGGCTGTCGAGGTTCTTCGTCAGCTCGCGGTCTCCGATCAGACGAATGGCCCTCCTTTCGATGGAATCCAGTAGCCGAAGAGTAGGTTTGGTTCAATCTGGGCTTTGTATAGTGTCAAAAGTTGTTGAGGTGTGTACAAATTTTTGGTTTGGAACTACACCAAGTTTCTGAGAAGTTATCTTGGCGATTGCCACAACGTGGTTATGCCAAGACATATTTCCTCCCAGATTGACGTCCAGCAAATTAATAGATGAAGCCAGTGGAATTGCGTCTCCTGCCATGACTATATCCGGTTCTGTAATGTTAACCTTTTTAGAGAAAACTGATGATGATACTGAACACACACAATTCAGTGCTGAAATTTAAACGTGTTGTCAAATATGCTTTAGGTGTTTTATGGTCCGTCTTCTTCACAGATTATTTTGTGTTGTTTGAAATTTGCGGAAATTAAATTATTTTATATGTGTATATTGTCGGCTATACAGTGTTGCTTTTAATAATGGGTTTTGTTGTAGAATATGAACATTTCAGAGATGTTATATTTGTTTATAAAAATTGTTGACCATTTGACACTGTTCGACACCCCTATGGGTTTATATGGTTTATTGTAAGCATTTTGAACAAATAAATAAATATTATCTATCAACAATCACCTATCCAAGTAGCCTGGTGCATTATCCAAATACCCTGTATAAATAAACATTATCTTATCATTATTGAATTCCTTTAGAAGAATTATTAATGCCAGATTTTTAACTTTCCAATGTAAAACCCCAAAAATTGTGTCCTTTTTCATTTTCTATTTTGGAACTGTCGACCTCACAATACGTTTCATAAGACATTATCTTATTCTAAAGTACAAGTGCTCTAATTGTCTTATGAACCGTGTATTTTATAATACTTTTTCTATTTTGGGTCTTTGAAGTCTGACAAACTTTTAAAAATATAGTAGATTTTTTCCATTTGAATTAATATTTTCTTTTTGGGTTGGCAATACTTTTACAATTGAATAAAATGTTACAAGTATCAAATATGCCATGATAGCAACAATTGAACACAACAAAGATTCCATCAGAAATACGAGAAATTGCAGAAAATAATCTAGAAAAACTTTTAAAAAGAATATGCAAAACTTTCAGTTATGGTTCGAGTAGAACAAAGTTCAAAATATTGAACAAAAAAATAAATTATATCTACTATTGAACAAAATATTGTGTCGCCACAGAAACTGACAGGAATGCCCAGGAAATGTCTACAGTAACATAAATATGTATATATAAAGTGATTTGATTTAAAAATAAAAATAGTACTTTATTGAATACAACTTTAGAAATAGAGCACAAAGTGGAAGATATTTCTATTATTTTTAGGTTATTTTGTTTTATAGTTGTGACTAGAAATTAGTTGACGGACACCGTCAGCATGTTATATATTTCCGAGTATAAGTATTTCGGATAAATATCTAGTAAAAATTATTTATTTGCAGGGTTAAAGGTTAATATCTTAAAGTTTTCTATAAAAAAATTATGTCGAATCCATAATGCATAGAAAACTAATTTCAACGAAATCAAAGTAAGTCTAATATTCGAACCCTACTTGCTGCCAACATGAAAAAAATTTCAGTTTCATAAAGTGGCAGGTTATTCATTTTTTTTGCATTTCATAATGTAGCCATTATGAAACCCAAATAGAAAATATTAATTTATTTAATATTTTTAGTGCGGCATAAAGCGGCGACCTATTGCAAATCGATACACCCCGTGGAATGTCTCCTGGACTCTATTCCATTGTTACGATGGCTGCCCGAATACAGTTGGAAAAGAAGTTTTATTTCGGATATTATAAGTGGCATCACTGTAATGATTATGCACATACCCCAGGTAAGAGCGAGTGATAAAAATGCAGAGAACAAAATTTTTTTTTTGGTTAACATTTTACATTAATATGTTTTTTTTTTCATTTTCTTAGGGTATGGCTTATGGTTTGCTAGGTAATGTCCCACCAATCGTTGGGATTTATATGGCTTTTTTTCCAGTTTTAGTTTATTTTATTTTCGGAACGTCCAGGCACGTATCGATGGGTAAGTAATTTTATTTTTTTTACATGTGCCCCGAAAGTGCCTCTTTTCATGCATGTTCTCTTCACCGAAAGTAGCGTTTTCCAAGAGAGCGGGCGGGAAAGTATCGAGGTGGGCGGGAAAGACTTTTCCCGCCCTCTTCGAGTCACCATGTGCTCATAAATAAATAAAACCAGAATTGTCGGTGCGGGATTTGAACCCGCGATCCTCAGATCGCCAGGCGGACACTCTACCCACCGAGCCATACTACAAGCGATAATAAATAGCGGATTATTTATAAATTAAATTGGCAGTTAATCTGTCAAAGATGTTTTAGAAAAATGTCTGAAGAATTTCTTTATTTATATGGCCTCAAAGACTCGGGGACTTGTAAAAAAATTAATAAAACCAGAGATGCCGAGTGCGGGATTTGAACCCGCGACCCTCATATCACAAGGCGTACGCTATACCACTAGGCTACCGAGCCTATTTGTCAAAAATAATAAATATATGCGCGAGTGTCGAAGGCTTTTCCGCATCTCGTCCGTAAAAGCCTCTTTTCGGCCTTTGATATGTAATGTACTATTACAACCATGCATGTAATAATGACATTTCATCTATAAAGTTGATGTTTTTTTACTTTCCACCCGGGTGGAAAGTAAATTATTTTTTTGTAATTTAAAAAAAAATCGATATCTCGAAATAATATACGGGCACACTTTTTTAAAAATGCTAATAGCTTTGCGTGTTTAGATATGTCTACTTTTTCCCTAATTGATAGAGTGGTCCTCAGCATTGAATATTGTGACCAAATCGTTGATATCTTCTTTGTCTTGGCATTTTCACTGAAATAAGCTGGTAGCGCCGACTCAGAACCAGGAGTTTGAACTTTGTTTCCCCGTACACCATTCTTTGAAACAATTATATGAATTGTCATATCTCGGGCGGCTTTTAGTTGGCAGAAGATCTTCTACTATCTTTGCTGCTTCTCGAATTTCTGGTGGAGTAGCAGCAAAATCAAATTCCTCATCTGATAGCATTTTTCTGTTGTTAAAATAATATATTGTTTAGTGACATGGAAACCATATTCAAAAAATGATATTTGCCATCTTGATGTGTATTATTACCTACGTTATTTTACCACCCGCGGTTATTTGAAATTTCTGTCTAATTTTTCAATGGAAAAGTGAGAGGAGTGAGGGAGATTATTTTATCTTTTCTTCTTCTTCTTCTTGTTCCATCTCCTATCGGAGGTTGGATATCATCATGGCAATCCGGACTTTGTTTGCAGCCGTTCTAAACAACTGATTGGATGTCATTCCGAACCAGTCTCTCAGGTTTTTAAGACAAGAAGTTCTTCTTCTTCCTTGGCTCCTCTTGCCCCTGATCTTCCCTTCCATTATGTTCTGTAGCAGCATATATTTAGGTCCTCTTATAACATGACCAAGGTATTCTAATTTATTCTTTTTGAGGGTGGTAATTATTTCCTCCTGCTTTTGTATTCTCTGACGTAGTTCTACATTTGAGACTCTGTCTACCCAAGAGATCTTCAGCATTCTACGATAACACCATCTTTCGAAAGCCTCCAGTCTATTCATTTCAGCCTTTTTGAGCGTCCAGGCTTCGGAACCATATAAGAGAGTCGATAAAACATAACATCTCAGCATACGGACTCTTAGTTTTAAATTGATATCCCTGCTACAAAGAAATTTCTTAAGTTTTACGAAAGCGGATCTCGCAATTTCTATACGCCCTCTCACTTCTTGAGATTGATCCACAGTTTCGTTCAGCCAGGTTCCCAAGTATCTATATCTATCTATATTAATAATTTTAATTCAAAATAATAAGAAGTGGACGGCATACTCTGCCTCGGGTGGCTCGACGATGTTGGTCTATCTTCCTTTAGCTCCTTTCTAATAATATTAAATAATCTATGTTTACCTCATCTCTATCGTCAATATGTATTTGCTTGGTTTCCAAAAAAGATTGCAGTCCTGGCAGATTGTCATTGTTAACAAATGTTATCAGCGATTGAAAACATAGTGATACCATCGACTCATCGGATGTTAGATGTGGTTGTAAATAAAATAGTATACAAACCTCGGTGAAAAGTTTCATTACTGTCACGAGATTTACCGACTCTCTCGACAGGAATGAAACACTTTCCACCTCGGTACGTAATATTCTATATCGTTAATTTGACAAAAAATCCGTGTAAAAAAACGACAGCTCGTTCTGACGTAAAGAAACAGAAATATTTTGAAAATCTTCGCAATTTATTTAAAAAACTTTACCGTTTCTCTTATTTTTTAGGGACCTTTGCCATCGTGTGCCTGATGACGGGAAAAGTAGTCAGCGAGCATTCGACAGTGGAAATAATGCAGAACGGGACGATGAGATCGTTGGAGCCGCTTCAAAGACAGGTGGATCACGGGTCGATCACCAACGTACAAGTGGCGGTGACAGTTACCTTTGCCGTTGCTATGTTTCAGGTAAGATAAGTAACATGTATATTTATATACAGCGTATATAGTGCTATCAAAAAAGTAATGTAGGTGTCATGTGCTCTTTTTGGGTCAAACTTAAAATTGTGGAATCAAAATTTGACAATTTTCGCTCGCTTAAGAGATACGGGGGAAAAACAAAAAATCGACAATTTCAAAATTACCCGATATTGTCTTAGTTAAAAGAGATACAGAAAAATGTTTTATACAGAAGTTTCTTTATATTGATTGTTGAATAATCTGCCGTTTTCAGAACAAATATACGGGGTCAGGTAAAAAAGTTATCGGACCTAACCTCATTTTTTAAAATGGAACACCCTGTATATTTTTAAGATTTATTTTTAATTTTCAGTTGTTGATGTATCTCTTTCGACTGGGCGCCGTCTCCAGTTTGCTGTCGGACACGTTAGTGAGCGGATTTACGTGCGCGTCAGCTTTTCACGTAGTCTCGTCGCAACTGAAGGACCTCCTAGGACTGACTATCGGGAAGAGACGAGGAAATTTTTCGTTTGTGTATGTGAGTATGTTGGCATTCTCTCTCTGTCTTTCTAGGCTCTGTCTCAATTTTTTTTCAAGGGTGGGTTTAGCTGCTGTTAGATGTTTTCTAATCCAATTATTTTTTTTTAGACTATCTACGATGTGATATTAGCGATACCTAGTGCCAATAAAACTGCCATAATTATATCTGTCATTTCTTGCATTATACTGGTCGTCAATAATGAAATAATTAAGGTAAGTAATGTCCCTCGTAAGATTCGGTTAATTATGTTATTTATAACAGTTCTATAGAAGCTCTTGACTAGCAAATTTGTCGTATAAAGGTCTTCCGCGATACATTTTTTGGTTCTTAGGGTCAAATAGCATCGACTTAACAAACATGGATCCGGTATTTCTATCTGCTTTGTGTCAATGTCATAACCTCATTATTCTCACTTACCGACGAAATATTAATCCGGGGTTAGAATATTCGAATTTCTTACACACCACGCACTGACGAACCATTGCAGATGTCTAATAAATATCTCTAAATAGTTTTAGTTCGATAAAACACTAAAAATTAATCAAAAAATACAATAGATCACAAACAATAACAAAAACAGCAGCAACAAACCGGTAACAACACCGCCGGCGAAAATGAATGAAATTAGTAAACTTCAGGGTCACACTAGCAGGTAAAAATGAGCATACAGCGTTGCCACTGTGATTTCCTTAAAACATTACAATATGATGTTCTTGGGATATATACAGGGTGTTATGGAAATGACTTATTATATTGAAATGGGTGACTCCTGGGGTGTCCTAGAGAAAGTCTACATACTTTTTTTTAAATCGAATATCTAAATACTAAGGTAAAAACCATTTTCACCCACATGCTGTCGCCCCGTTCCATCTGGACTCACTTAGCAACAATGTAGGTCACTAGAGTATACTAACAGTGTTGTCAGATCAGACCGCGTGTCTCGCCGTAGCTTGAATACCGGCCGCGCGCCGTTTCATACTTCAGTATGTTTCGAGATTCGGGAGTGGAACGACGTTGGTTCCACGACGTCGAGGGTTCCACGTGCTTGACGTATACGAATTTTAACGTTTTGTTGGTTGTATTGCCCGATTTTTTTTTGTTGTGAAATAATTCATAATAATAAATGTTGTGATGTGATTTCAAATATGTGTGATATTATCTATTGTTGGTTCTGTTGAAAAACAGACTTTTGTGTTTTATTTTTTTATGGAATTTAATTATAAAACGGATTATTTTAAAATAAGATCGAAGGTAAGAGAGTATGTACCTTAAAATTGTAGTTTTTTTGTTTCTAAAAAGTTTGAAAAAGAAGTGATAGCGCGCGTCAAAGTTGTCAAAAACTGAACACGTGCGTTTAGAATTTTGTGCTGCAATATGACAACATCGCCTATAATGCGCTAACCTCTTTTGAACCTGGAAACTGCCTCAATAAAATATTGATTGCGAAGGGCCTCAGGAGCGGCCACGTACATTTTGAGATTTCATATAAAGTGTATATTTCGCTTAATAATTCAAAGTTTTCTTCAATTTATTTTCATTTCGGGATTTGCCGGTTTAAATATAATACGTCATTTCCATAACACCCTGTATAAATATAACATACAATACTTACAATACAATATTTTTACTTAATAGGTACCCATGAGAAATGCATTCAATTTAATTAATTTTATACATTTCGGTTTCAAGCGCAGGAGGTAGATTTAGGACTCTCAGTACAGACTTGGGATCATTTATTACTGTTTAACACTTTGTATGATTCTGACAGCATAAAAACAATTCTGTCATTTATTAATTAAATGTTTCTGATCTATTCTCCACTTAGGAGAGCGATGATGTCGAGATAAGTGATTATTCCTTTCTCTCTCTTTCCCTGCGTTCCTTTGATAGAAGAATAACCACTTCTCTCGATATCATCCTTGCCCTAAGTCAAGAATAGACACCCTAATAGTTACATTTTAGATTTTGGACCATGCAGAACTTTTTATAAAGAATAACTTATTTTCGTAAATTTAATAATAAAAAAAAATTCCATATGGTGCGAACTTAAGCGGACACACTGTATATTCTATAAAAACATATCGTCAGCAAAACGAAATACTCAAATTTATTTTAGCCATGGTGGTCGAAGAAATGGAAGATGCCCTTCCCAATAGAACTGGTGGCCGTCACTGTGGGAACGGCAGTGACGTACTTCACGGGGCTCCACCACACTCACAACATCGGCACGGTCGGATTCATTCCTACAGGGTAAGCAAAGTGCAAGGACGTTGACGAGCTACAGAACCTGATGCACGAACACCTTGTATATATTTTTTTATTTGTGTAGGTTGCCGGAACCGGCGTTGCCAGTTTTCAGTCTGTTACCGGAAATTTGGGTCGATGCGGTCGTCATTACCATGGTGTCTTACACGATAACGATGTCTATGGCCCTTATTTTTGCCAGAAAATTAATGTACGAGGTCGATTCTAATCAAGAATTGCTGGCTCTGGTAAGTAGGTAACAATATCCTCTTTCAATTGGTTTGGGACCGAGTAGGATTTATTATTATTCAATACATGTCGAAGAGCAGTTTATTATGCAATATATGTCAATAATGTATTCCATGTATTTCAATAAAGAGCAGTTTTATTATTCAATATCTGTCAAAGAGCAGTTTATTATTCCATTCATGTCAATAAAGAGCAAACACAATTTATTATTCCATACATGTCAATAAAGTTCAGTTTTTTATTTAATACATGGCAAATAACATTTTATTATTCCGTGCATTTCAATAAAGAGCAGTTTTATTATTCAATATTTGTCAAAGAGCAGTTTATTCTTCCATTCATGTCAATAAAGAGCAAGCACAATTTATTATTCCATACATGTCAATAAAGCGCAGTTTATTATTCCGTACATGTCAATCAAGTTCAGTTTTTTTATTTAATACTTACATGGCAAAGAACATTTTATTATTCCATGTATTTCAATGAAGACCAGTTTTATTATTCAATATTTGTCAAAGAGCAGTTTATTCTTCCATTCATGTCAATAAAGAGCAAACACAATTTATTATTCCATACATGTCAATAAAGCGCAGTTTATTATTCAATACATGTCAAATAGCAGTTCATTATTCCATGTATGTCAATAAAGTGCAGTTTTATTATTCAGTACATGTCAAAAAGCAGTTTTTTATTCAATACATGTCAAGGAGCAGTTTATTATTCCATACATGTCAATCAAGTTCAGTTTTTTATTTAATACATGGCAAAGAACATTTTATTATTCCATGCATTTCAATAAAGAGCAGTTTTATTATTCAATATCTGTCAAAGAGCAGTTTATTATTCCATACATGTCAATAAAGAGCAGATACCATTTATTATTCCATACATGTCAATAAAGCGCAGTGATATTATTCAATACATGTCAAAGAGCTGTTTATTATTCCATACGTGTCAATAAAGAACAAATACATGTCAAAATGTGAATAAAGCGCAGTTTATTATCCAATACATGTCATTATGTAATATTTTTATTTTTTTAGGGTCTGAGTAATTGCGTCGGTTCCTTCTTCTCCTGTCTTCCCGTGACGGCGTCGCTGTCCCGTTCGATGATCCAACAAACGGTCGGCGGCGTGACACAATTGGCCAGCGTCGTCAGCAGCAGTCTCCTATTAGTCGTCTTGCTTTGGGTGGGGCCGATGTTCGAGACGTTGCCGCGATGTGTGCTCGCCAGTATTATTGTGGTTGCATTGAAGGTGAGACGAAGAAATTAACGTTAAAAGGTTGTTCACAATCTAGCCGCGAGATTAACGTAAAGACACCGCTTGATGGGACTTTAGACTGTGAATTAAATAGACCGTTGGGATACCTACGGCACTGTTTCGACTGTATTTTTTTAACGTTGCGTAATATAATGTTTTAATACATTGAACCACACACGAGACAGTAGCGTACACTTTTTTTTGTAACAAATATAACAATTTATTATATTATTTGTACTTTCAGAGCATGATAATGCAAGTACAACAACTGCCACGTCACTGGCGACTGAGCCGCTGGGACGGCTTCGTGTGGGCGGTGACGTTCGTCGTGACGCTCTTCGTCCAGATCAGCTACGGATTAGCGGCGGGCGTCGCGGCCTCTCTGCTAAGCGTCGCGGCGCAAGGGTTGACGCCGCACGCCTCTGTTTTGGGAAGATTGGCCGGTACGGACCTGTATTTGGATATGAAGAGACATAAGGCGGTGAGTTCTATTTTAGTGGATTAAATAATATTTAATTGAATAACCTACCCTGTACTGACGAGAACAAATAAGTTCGAAACTGGTCTGCAGGTGGTTGCATTCTATCAATGGAGAGGGCTTCCTTTTCTTGGTAGTACCCACAGGGCCAACACTCCATTCATAAATCTGTTGGAAAGTGAGTTTGTGATTGTTTGAAATGTTATTGAAAATCAGTAATGGGTGGAAGAGTGACAAAACATGTTGGTCTCGCTAATGGCAACAATGTTGAAGTCTGGTTAAATCAAAGATCTTACAAGGTTAAATCCAATAACGTTTAAAAGGTTATGGAGCGGTCTTCATCTTTTCGGAGCGGAGCTAGTCTGGGCAAAAAGCCCAACAAGGGCGTATAATTTACTTTGAGATTCTTTACGTTTAACTATATTATCTATTCAAAAAGTGTAGTTTCGAATATTGGATATTTATGAAAAAGATAGAAATATTGATCCAGTTTTTATATACAGTGTATCCAAGGATGGATTTAACTATTTATGCTTAGCATCAATATTTTTGGTGTATTCATTACTGGATGATACTCTCCAGATATAAAAGTGTATATTTCTAGCCAGATTGTCATATTTATCACTAAGACATCTTGCAAAATCCCAATTAAAAATTTGTAAATTTGACAATTACAACTGGTTTAAGGTTAATCCGCAATTGCTCTTAAAATAAGTTTATTTCTAATAATTTTACTATAAACTGTGAAAAGGATGATTCTTTAAAAAATTGCACACACAAGCCACTAAGGCATATTGTACACTAAAGTGATTAATTAAATAAGTAAATTAAAATAATATGTACCTAAACAAGTTAGATCAAATAAATAAAAATAAATAAATAAATTATATAAAACCTGTCTTCACGTACTTGTTACACTGCAAACGTTGTTTAAATATAGAAAAAATAAAGATGTAAAATATTTTGACGGGACTGTTCCTTCCTTCAGTATTTTATTCCCATGTACATTACCTACATAATCTTCTTTTGTGAAGTGTTTCTCACAAATAACTGTTGTATCACCTGGACTATAATTATTCCTTCTAAGGGCATGTATCCAAATTTGCCGTAGGCTACGGCCCTTTAGTATCCTAACGAAGTGGATAAACATTTGGTACATTCTTAAACAAACCGAATTTTCATAATGATGCAAACTCAAAATCAAATTTCTAAATATATTTACTAACCTGTGAAATTTTAATTTAACACCATTGCATCTTCTAGTGAAGTATTTTATGGCCGCACAAGACTCAACCATCTTGTAAATGCAAGATTTATATTAAGAAATAAACCAACTCGACTGCTTTTTGCCCGGACTAGCACCACGGACCGGTCCATAACCTTTTAAACGTCAATGGTTATATCAGAAATCATATCAATACAATCATATTAAAACATAACCATACTTACCGAAGAAAAGATAAATCCTTGCTTAAATGATCCACTCTTTTACAAACTATACATGAATGCACCATCACTGTTTATAATAAAGACGATTTTTCACCAATACTCACAAAAAAAAATAAAAACAACCAAAATATATAAACACTCCCTTAAAAGCAGTTAGCAGCGAGTAGCAACAGTGTATTCTTTACTATAATCCGATCCATTGATAAAGTTTGATCTTTTGCCGGCGAGCGTACTAACTTTTAACTTGATGTTGTCAGAGTGCAGTCGGTTTATTTCAAACTTTTATGTATAATAATAATATTTTTTTCTAAATCTCTCAAGGCCTATTCACAATTTATATTAAAATTATTGGGAAATAAATTTATTTTAAAAGCAATTGCGGATTAACCTTAAACCAGTTGTAATTGTCAAATTAACAAATTTTTAATTGGGATTTTGCAGATACCTTAGCGATAAATAGGACAATCTGGCTATGCTGCAAGCATAACAGCAAGGTGGGGAGTGCACGTTTAGAGTCCTTACGTCGACTTCAAATGTAAACAATTCTATCTGGAGTTTGTAAGATCTTTGGTAGTACCATTCAATCTGAAATAGTATTTTAAGTGCTACTGTGTAGACTAAATACGCCCTTATTGTATAAGGAGGTATCGTCGCGTGGTCTGGAAAATAATAATTTTTCCATACGTTGGTATTTGTTATTGTTATTACTTACTACCACTGTTTATTTTTTGGTTAAAACTAATTTTCAGCCGTACAGTGTTGTCGCGTCTACTAGAAAGTATAGCAACTTTGATATTTTAAATGGAACATCCTATTTTTTTTGGAAAACATATCCTCAAAGGGGGGGGGGGGGGGGGGGGGGGGTGATATTTTCGAACTCTGATAAATTAGCGCACTCAAATTGAGTTGAGAGTTAGATAATGCCAAGAGGCCTTTCACTGTGTTTCTAAATATTAATTATAATAATACAGGGTGTTTCAAAATACAAATATTTTGATTGTTTGGAAAAATGATAAAAAGTTTATTTTTTTAAAATGAAACACCATCTATTTTATCTGTGGTTCTAAAACATCTTGAAATGGTCTTTGTTTAATGTCGCTATACCGATTTTGAACAGTTTTTGACTTATGACCATTTTTTAGCAAACTTCCACCATCCACTATCCACCATCAATCTGCACCCTGTGTACATATCGATACATCTGCCGAACAAACCCAACTTTTATTATATTCTTCATAAATTCATTACTTTACGTCTCTATTCTCTAAAATCGTATTTTATTTTTTAGACTGTGGAAGTTCCTGGCTTGAAGATCGTTCACTTCGTAGGCGGTCTCAGTTTCGCTTCAAGAAACGCGTTTAAGGAACTGTTTGTCCAAAAAGTTGGTTTCGACGCCGGTGCTATTTTGAGGAAGAGGGTCAAGCTGAAGGAGAAGGTAAGTAGTTGACAATAAAGTCCTGGTTTGCGTTACAAAGAGTCCTCCTTCTTCGCAATAACTCGCGAGGTCTCCGAGCAGCCCGAGGCCAACCCAGCGTAATATGATCATTACCCACGGTCGCTTATTACCAGTGAATAGCGATTATTTTAATTCCTTAAAATTGCCATGTGATATTGATTATTAATGACTATACAGGGTGATATCGATATTACTTAATATATTTAAACCGGAAAATCCTGAGATGAAAACAAATTTAAGAAGAAGATAGATAAGTAGCCTTATATCCAACCCGAAAAACCACGTGGTAGGCACTGGCGAGAGATGTAAATGATCCATGTGGTAGGTCAGTTAAATTCTCAAAAGACGTCAGCGAAAATTGGGCGGTGTTGTCATATTTACACGTGAAATACTTCTAAATTCTAATCTATATTTTTTTCATTCTATCATACCTTTTTTGAACAGCTTTTCCCATAATAAACCATTTCCATAACGCCCTGTATATAGTCGTCAAAAAAATGTTTTATATTGTTTTAGGGTATGCATTTTGACGAGGAAGAAGACCTAATCGCACGAGGAGTAATTCTAGATTTTTCCTCGCTCACATTTCTGGACCCCTCTGGCGTAGATTTTCTCAGGCAACTGCAGTCTGATCTGGAGAGTTTGCGGATGGCCCTGTATATTGCTGGATGCTCAGGTAGGACCAATTTTAAAACTTTCTAGTTTTTTTCTTAAAATGTACCCAAGAATAACCTCCTTAAATATTAGCATGTTATTAAGAAAAACCCTGTATATCAGATTATTTTACAACTATGCTAATTTGCTTCCATTTGTGACAAAACTATAAAATTTTTAGTGATACTATTCTATCACTATATCAATATTTGACATTTTAGGTCCGGTATACGAAGTGATAACAAACTGTGATAGATGGGAGAAAAAAGATAGCAAATTTACAATATTTCCCACCGTGCACGATGCAGTGCTTTATGCGCAAACAAATATTGTAGTGAAAGATGTCGTTATCAAACAGTAGTATAAGAGCAACCGGAACCATAAAGTAAATTTGAAACTTCTATATGCGGTTCTGGAAATAAATTTTCAGCAGCACGATTATTTAACGGAATGTCCTCTTCGCACATCGATACGCCCCTGGTGTAGAAGTTTTAACCAGAACGGAGACAGCTATTCCACAATGACAAATATCTATCTCAAGTGTGCCTTGGAAACTTAAGTGTTACTTAAATAGATTTTAAAATATTTTTGTATATATATTTTGTTGAATTTTTATAGATTTAAGCTGTAAATAAAATTGTTGCGTTAAAAATACATTATTTTAGAAAGCTATGGTGTTATTAATCGAAAACGGTTTCGGTCCTCCCTACCTTCACCAGAAAAGCGCCCTTCATGTCACGGCGCCTTCGGCGCCGCGTCCGCATAGGTTGGGAATCCCTGGCATTCTTCGTTTAGTAATAATTTTATTAGTTTACAGATGTCACTAGTAAACTCATGTAGGCAATCAAATATACGCAAGGGTAATATCTGGTTGCCAACTCAACATAGTGTGCCATCTCTCGTTGAGAAGCAATAAACTCTAGCAGTCATTACAGTTGGCTACAAAGAACATTTTGTGGACTGCCATCTATGAGTGAATAGCTGCACTAGTACCACAGAGAATAATAGTGGTGGTTACGTCTAAGCGAGATCGATATAGCATTAGCAGCTAGAATTATATCTGTCTCGCTTTTCTTGAGAAACATGGGGTCTTATCGATACCATTATTTATATCGATAAAAACATCAAGAAACATAACCTCAATTAAAGATTGGGTTCCGATGCCGATGCTTTATATACAGGAAGGTGCCTCAAAACCAACCATATAATAATAAGACCGAAATTTTTGTAAGTAATAATCATTTGTTGTAGAGAGCCAGTTAGTTCCCTTTTTAGTGGGATGAATATAAAACACCAGTCAAAAATATATAGTACCCCTGTATAATTTGTAAAATTATACCATAAACTGGTGGTTGTGCACATTGTTGTGCACATATTTAAATACATAGTTCTATTTTATGTAGATTCTTTCAGAAGAAGGTTTTCAGAACATGATTCCTCACAAAGAAATTTCTCAAACAGTGATTCCCGTCCATGAACAAATTTCCCGAAAAAATAATCCCCCAAAAGTGACCTCTCGCAAAGTGATGCATTCAAATATTAATTTTAAAAACAAGATTGCTTCAAATAAAGAGTCTTCTGAAAAAAAGGGTCCTCCGAAGGAGATTTCCCCTCAAAAGAATGGTACAAGAAATGGAAAATTGGCTGGTGGTATGGTTCAAGACAAACTCAATAGAATATGGCAGATAAACGACGATGGCAAATTTGAGAAAGAAAAAGATGGACTCATGCTCGTAGTGGATCCGAAAGAGATGACTCTTACAGCTAGGATTATTGCCAGGATTTAGATCTGTTCTTATGTGTAAGGATATTTACATTCTTGTACCGTATACTATAGTTTGTTCCTGAGTTTACGCCCATGTAAGGTAAAAAAGACTGAAAAATCTCAAATAATATCTTAATATATACTACAACTACATTCTAATGCAAGGCATTTCGCTGTTGTTGGAATTGCTCAGATTATGGCTATATGTTCACTTCAAATAAAGACATTTATTCTGTTGCCGTGATTACATACAATCACGTTCTGACGCTCCATGTATAGGCAACAGCACTGTATAGTAAAGTATACATTATACCGCTGATCTTTAGACTGCCATAAAGTCCTAATTATCCTTCTGACCATAAAATTCCTCAAATTAGCATCTTGTCAGGCAGAGCCCGAGAAGGTACAAATTCAGTATCCCTAATTATTATTATACCATTTTAAGTCGGTGTCTAATTGAAAATAAAAATGAATCAATATACAGGGTGTTATGGAAATGACGTATTATTTTTAAACCGGCAATTCCTGAGATAAAGACAAATTGAAGAAAAATACCCATAAATGGCGCTTTCAATTCATTCAGCGGTAAAAGTGACCTGACGTCAAACCAGAAAAACATCTGTGTGGCACTGCGATACATGTAAGCAATCAAGGAATTTTGGCCGGTGTTGTCATATGTACACCTTAAACTCTTTAGACAAAATAAAATTATTTAAACAGTTTTCTATTCTGTAATACCTTTTTGTACAATTAATTGAAGACCATTTACGACGGACTATGTTTTAAACAACCCGAAAAAACATATGGAATAGTAATAGCCACGTACGTCACTAGGTCAAATGCCAATGACCTCTTGACGCCTTACATCGGCTGAGCGAAGTAGTTTCATATAGCGCTACACGCTTGCGTCTGTTAGTTGAAGACCAACCAGCGGCCGGATACGTTGTGTCTCGTCGATCACCAAGACACTCTCAGCAATCCGCTCTGTTTTTTCGGTTTACGCGTGTGTCTTGCCCATCCATAACGCGTTTCTTCAGGACGTCAAATTTCGTCGCGTGTATAAAATCTAATAATCTGTAGTATAATCTGTATTATTGTATTTTCAATAGCTAACTATCGGTTCTGTTTCACTATTACTGTGTGTACATAAAGTGTTTCCAGGAGTGTTCCCATGAAAAAGAAAAAAAACTGATTGTGTTTGTGCCTGGATTTCTTCGCTCTTTAGGTATGAGGAAATACAAGTAGGTAGAAAATAATTTATTTTTATAATTTTATATGGAATTTCAGTTTTACATTAAGTTTGGCAACATTGCCATTGGCTCTGGGTGAAATGTTGTACGTAGCGCGGACTGACCTGTGAGTAAGAGTGTTTATTACCCCACTTTTAAAACGGCCGATTTAAAAAAAATAAAATATGTAGCGCTTCTCTAGGACACCCAAGGAGTCACCCATTTAAATATAATCATTTCCATAACACCCTGTATAGATAGCTATATTTTCAAACCGGCCCTGCACCGATTTATTGCGGTTTGAAGATGTTGGGAACACAGGTAGTTGAGATAATTGCAGTACAGGTCAAGGGTAAAATGTAACCCATTTGTGTAGAACTTCATGTCTTTTTATAATATGTGTAAGGACAGGTATTGGTCTTTTATAGGTATATTAACCTAGATATGCACACTTAAAATTCTTCTAAATACTTTCCAAGTGCCATTTTGCACGACTTAAGGTGCTTAATGACTTCATTTGAGGCATTGGGTATTGAGGCCGTATTATATCGATCCGGCAATCTTTACATTCTTCACGGCTTGCACGTTGCAGTCGCGTTGGACGCCTAAATTGGTATTTTTCATAATGGGAAGATATAAATTCAGTGGCGTTTTGTTTTGAGTTTAAAGTTAATAATATAAAGAAGGTAAAATTTTAAAAACCTTAACTGAAACACTGTTTCGAGTGTTTACTGATTAAACGAACCTTACCCCCCTAATTTAAAAATTAATATCGTCCTGACTTGACGGAATAAATCGATGATTCCAAATACGTTTTGTATAGCACATAAAAGAGAGTAATTTGCAATGCTTCCTAAAACACCCTGTATAACACAGAAACATAGACTTTTCAATGACAAATTAGGGTCATATCGAAGTCGATAAAATTCTCTATCTAACCCTGAAAGAGCGATCCCTCACTGATTCTTGCTGTTAAATATTTGTCATAAAGATGATGCAAAAAAATATTCAGATGCTTATTCATTTTTAAGTGTAGTTCAGTAGCACTTCATTAGGAACGCCCTGTATGAATCCGGTGATCTAAAATCCTAAACGAGAGTTCGTAAAATGACACCAATCATTTTATTGACGACTAGATCTCGATCTATTCGATTTTTCCCCGTAGTTTTTCTATTTACTCTTGTGCGGGGTGATTCTACGAGTGCGCGGAGTCAAATTATGCCTTGAAGATAAGATTTATCGATAATGTGTTTTTGTGTTGAGGTATGGTTGTACATTCTACACATTTAAAAAATATTTTGAATTATACAATCCCTATGGTATACAGGGTCTTATGGAAATGACGTATTATATTTAAATGGGTGACTCCTTCGGTGTCCTAGAGAAGCGCTACATATTTTTTTTAAATCGACCGTTTTAAAAGTAGGGTAACAAACACTCTTACTCACAGTTCAGTCCGCGCTACTGTACAACATTTCACCCAGAGCCAATGGCAATGTTGCCAAACTTAATGTAAAACTGAAATTCCATATAAAATTATAAATATAAATTATTTTCTACCTACCTTATACCTAAAGAGCGAGGAAATCCAGGCACAAACACAATCATGAGAACACTCCTGGAAACACTTTATGTACACACAGTAATAGTGAAACAGAACCGATAGTTAGCTTTTGAAAATACAATAATACAGATTATACTACAGATTACAGAACGCGTCAATAAAAACAATATTCAAAGATTATTTATGGACGGGCAAGATACACGCGTAAACCGAAAAAACAGAGCGGATTGCTGAGAGTGTGTTGGTGATCGACGAGACACAACGTATCCGGCCGCTGGTTGGGCTTCAACTAACAGACGCAAGTGTGCGGCGCTATATGAAACTACTTCGCTCAGCCGATGTAAGGCGTCAAGAGGTTATTGGCATTTGACCTAGTGACGTACGTGGCTATTACTATTCCATATGTTTTTTCGGGTTGTTTGAAACATAGTCCGCCGTAAATGTTCTTCAATTAATTGTACAAAAAGGTATTACAGAATGGAAAAGTGTTTAAATTATTTTATTTTGTCTAAAGAGTTTAACGTGTACATATGACAACACCGGCCAGAATTCCTCGATTGCTTACATGTATCGCAGTGCCACACAGGTGTTTTTCTGGTTTGACGTCGGCTCACTTTTACCGCTGCATGAATTGAAAGCGCCATTTATGGCTATTTTTCTTCAATTTGTCTTTATCTCAGGAATTGCCGGTTTAAATATAATTCGTCATTTCCGTAACACCCTGTATAAAGAACATAATTTATAAAATCTGGAATTATTTCGAAAGCGGCTGGAAATAACGTATGTTTGTGTTCCATGTGAAAAAAGTGACAAAAATGTTTTTGCAATGTGTCGCTTTTGGAACCCTATTATGAACAGCCTGTATAAAATAGATAAACACTATTGGATTGATAGTATCTCCAGATCCCTTGTTATAAAGCTCACCCAATCCAGTGGTTGAAGAAATAAATTTAGAATAATTTTTGATTTTTCGTCCCTGGACTACAAAACTTTTTGTTTATTTTTAATTTGTTGCTACCCAAACAAATTAAATAATCATTTTAGGCATTTATAGAGGACACTAATACGAACCTAAATATGCAATAAAATTCTGGGTGTTCAATTCCACATATAATTATATATGTGGTCACTACCTAACCTTAAAATTAATGCATTTTTAATTTGGTGCATTAGTAGGTGGCTGATAACTGATAATAATTCCCAAAATAGTTTAGGTTTGTTCCAACACCCTATTTTTGTATCGTTCTAGAACCGTCACGAAACTGTTGGAATCGATTTTGTGCGCAGGCGTTAATTTTGCACTGTTTGTTGCCGATGCACAAGGGAGGCAAGGTTGGTACGTTTTTGTGACCATTCTGTGTAAAAATCTCAGCTGATCGCCTGTCTGATTCTAGGAAAGAAGTTTAGTAATTAGTTAATTATCATAACATGCATACATCACAACCCTACTTTTGTTGTTTTGATTTCTTCGTCTAAGCTTGAGTATTATCTTTTTTCGTTCCGTTTTGTTGTATTTAATAATCATGAAAGAGAATAACGTTTAATGTTAAGAATATCTTGTAGTTTGGGAACCGGATTATACAAATTTAATAAGAATAAAGTAAATAATCAAAATATTAAGCAACAACTCATACAAAACAAGGCTAAAAGAACTGCATGAATGCCAGGAATACAAAAAACAACGGTTAAAATTCTTAGGGCGCAAGTCAGTACAAGCGGTTCCTGGTCTTGGCCATGTATCGTTTTTACCGTTCAGGAACTGGTTTGCGAACGATCACAATTTGGTTGGAACACCAAAGGGATCGCCAGCTACACCGTTTTGTGTCGGTTGGAACGCCTTTCGACTACTACGCATGTGCGTGACCGTACATTGTACGATTTTTAGGGTGGTTGGAACGAACATAGTCATTCATTCTTAATTTTTGGTTTAGAAAAAAGTGAGGTTAAGGAACATACGACGTCGGATGAAAGTTAAAATAAAGCTCATCGTGTCGATTGTTACAAATATTCGGACGGAATTTGGCACCAAAAGTTTACACCAATCAGGTCACCGTCCGATCATCATATCGTCAGAAATCATTATGCATGGAACGCTGTCTTAAATCGAACTAATCGAAATTTTGATTGCAATATTTTTCCTAACTAACCAGTGAAATTTACATTAAAAAAGTTGAAATCCGGTCCTGTCGAATGTTTACTTTCACAAAGAAATTTCCGAACTGCCCAAACTCACAACACCCCCTTCGATGCCCATAGCGGTGACATAATTGCAGATGGTATTAGCAATATACTGTTTATATATACAGGGTGTTCATTTGAAAACTTCCCACCACGGATTTATCGAAAACCACTGATTAAAAGAAAAAACGGCGAGACACGTCAAACGATTTGCCAAAGGGGACAACTTTTTAACCAAAAACTACTTCACCCCCTTTTACCCTCTGGCCCCCGGGGTCATCCGCTTAAAAATTTTAAATGACAAGGGGTAGCAAGTAATAGCTTGTTTGAAAGGTATTTCAAAGTGCTTTATTTTGACGTTTGATTTTTTAAAATCGGTCGATTCGTTTTCGAGAAAATTAGAAAAATTTTTACCGCCTTCTTTTTATCAACACAGATAACATGGGCGAACTGTTTTTATTCTTATACCTGTTTAGTTTTTTATACCTGTTTAGTTTTTTTATACCTGTTTAGTTTTTTATAGTTGCTAAGGGAAAAAACAATTTAATTTGCTGTCAGTTAAGTACCTTTGTGACAATCTTGGGATAGTGAAAATTAATTTATTGGTTCAGATTTTACTTCCAAAATGGTTTACACACTAGCGGAAAGAGTGGAAATGATTCTAATTTATGGTGCCCAAAATCAATGTGCTCGGCAAACTGCCGTTACATTTAACGCCAGACATCCGGAAAAGATAACTTCGCATAGGTATGTTTTGGACCTTGTTACTAAATTTACGCAAACTGGATCTGTTGCAAATAAAAAACGTAATCATCATAGAGTTTTGGATGAAGCCGCTCAAGTTGAAGTTTTGGGTCATTTTGCCATAAATCCTAATACTTCATTACGCAAAATTGTTGATGCGACTGGTATTTCATTAGGCTCTGTACACACAGTTACTAAATTACATAAATTTCATCCATTCAAAATGAAAATATTGCAAGAGTTAACCGAAGATGATTTCGATAGGCGAGTTGAGTTTTGTGAACAAATGACTGCAGCGATTAATAAATAATACCATTCATGTAAAGAATATCTGCTTCAGTGATGAATGCACATTTTATCTAAATGGATTTGTTAATAAGCATATCTGCAGGTATTGGAGCAATGAAAATCCTCATGCTTTTGTAGAAGGGCATACTCAGTACCCCCAAAAAATTAATGTATGGGCAGGCATTTTAGGAAACAAACTGATTGGGCCATTGTTTATTAATGGAAATTTAAATGGAGGCATTTATTTAGATATGTTGGAAAATACCATCAATCCGCTTATCACTGAAACCATTGAAAACCAAATCGAAGACGATGGAAACCCTATACTTGATGAGGCTGAAATATATTTCCAGCAAGACGGCGCTCCTCCTCACTATGTTCTTCCGGTTCGGCAATGGTTAAACGACGAGTTTCCAGATAAATGGATAGGGCGAAGAGGACCTATAGAATAACCTGCTAGATCTTCTGACTTGACGCCATTAGACTTTTTTCTATGGGGCCATTTGAAAACTATTGTGTTCACTCCCCAACCTAACAGTTTGGATGAACTTCGTCAACGCATCACCGAAAGTTGCCTTGATCTCCCACAACATGAAAATGTTCGTCAGGAATTTGAAAATCGCCTATATCATTGTTTGGCCAATAACGGGCAACATTTTGAACACTTATTGAAATAAAAAGTGATATTTTCGTGTGCTTTTTTTTCTATCTGAACAAATTAAGATAAATAAAGATTTTTCCAATTTTCTCGAAAACGAAACGACCGATTTAAAAAAATCAAACGCAACAATAAAGCACTTTGAAAGACCTTTCAAACAAGCTATTACTTGCTACCCCTTGTGGCGATGACCCCGGGGGCCAGAGGGTAAAAGGGGGTGAAGTAGTTTTTGGTTAAAAAGTTGTCCTCTTTGGCAAATCTTTTGACGTGTCTCGGCATTTTTTCTTCTAATCAGTGGTTTTCGATAAATCCGTGGTGGGAAGTTTTCAAATGAACACCCTGTATGTGACCTCAACACAAAAGCTCACTATCGACAAATCTTATCTTCAAGGCATGAATTTACTTTGTGCAACCGTTGATCACCCTGTACGAATCTCTATTAGCCGGGCCCAGATTGACCTCGTTTCTATTTCAACTAGTTTATTTCCCGAAACTTCAAAAACTCGAATAGAACAATTGGAGAAACTTTTCCCGAGACCATCCGACGTCAATTAACATCTGCATATCGGGCAAAGTTGAGTCCCTGTTCGGAATATCTCCGCCGACTTTTTTTTATTGGCAAGATAAAAGACCGAAAGCTATTCTTAAAAAAAGTTCAAAAAAGTTCCGGAGTTAGATTTTACTTCTGAATAAAATCGTTCCCATAATAAAGTTCCGTCGGGGTACGTCACTAAAGAGAATCCGCATGAAAAAATTTCCTACAATTTTGTAATAATATTTACGATATAATACACATCGTCACTCGAATATACAGTCACGCCGGCACAAAATTCCGCCACCCCGAAATTTTGGTCAAGTTTGATATTTTATAACTTTTTTTATTTTTTATGCGATTTTCATGATTTTGTCATCAGTTTGTAGATCCGTTTATTGTGTTTTTCCTTAATTATTTTATAAAGTAACATTTTTCGATTAGGCTATATTATACAGGTGTAAATCAAACTGTTGTTTTTTATCGTAATTTCAAAATACCCGGTAGGAAAATTGAGGTGGATAATTTTAGTTACATACTGTTTCTTGTAATCTTTGATGTGTATTCTAAACATTTCTGCTGACGATAGCACACTTATCTCATCTTTCTCTTTGAATGCGCAAACATCGGCTGCCGACGCACATCTTCGCAGACAGCATGAAGTATCACGCCTCAACAAAGACCTGAAATAAATTTTGGCTTGGGGTGACAGTAACCAAGTCGAATTTAACGCTAAAAAAACCCAGGCAGCAGTTTTCTCTAAAAAGGTTAACATCACAGAACCGGATATAGTCATGGCCGGACACGCAATCCCACTGGCTTCATCTATTAATTTGCTGGGAGTCAATCTGGGAGGAAATATGTCTTGGCATAACCACGTTGTGGCAATCGCCAAGATAGCTTCACAGAAGCTTGGGGTACTCTTCCGAGCCAGAAAGTTGTACACACCTCAACAACTTTTGACACTATACAAAACCCAGATTCGACCATCACTAGAGTACTGCTATCATGCCTGGAGCTCTGCACCCAAACATACTCTTCGGCTACTGGATTCCTTTGAAAGGATCTGATCGGAGACCACGAGCTGACGAAGAACCTCGACAGCCTAGAACATCGAAGACAGGTTGGGGATTTGACTCTCTTTTACAGATATTTTCATGGAAGGTGCTCGGCTGACCTTGCCCTCTTAATTCCGCTCAGAGCGACGAATAGCAGAAATACACGACGAACCACTGCCGCCCATCCATATGTGGTTAAGCTTAGTACTCCTCGAACTTCATTATTTAAGAATTCTTTCATCTGGAGGACTTCATCCTTGTGGAACGACCTTCCCGAGGTCGTTTTTCCCAACGAATATAACCTCCAACGATTCAAAACCAACGTGAATCGCTTTTTGCGCACACGCACCACTCCCAGAGTGCCCTAAAGGATTTTTCCTATAGTGCTTGTGTTTGATCATAAAAAAAAAGGGTCTTTTGAAATTAAGAACAAAAAACAACAGTTTGATTTACACCTGTATAATATAGCCTAATCGAAAAATGTTACTTTATAAAATAATTAAGGAAAAATACAATAAATGGATCTACAAACTGATAATAAAATCATGAAAATCGCATAAAAAATTAAACGTTATAAAATATCAAACTTGACCAAAATATCAGCGTGGCGGAATTTTGAGCCGGTGAGTGTATTTTCTTCTGCATTTAAGTGGGTAATAGCGGATATATCCCGAAATACCATCGAAAAATGTACACCCTGTATAGGTGAGTATTAAAGAAATATATATGAAAAGAGAATTGCTGTCACATTTTCTGTATTGTTAACAGTTCTGCTTTACCATTGCTAAAAGGAAAATGACTATTTAACTAATTAAGAGCTGCAACTGTAAATTAATTATGCATTTAAATTAATTGTTAGGACCAGTTAATTTATCATTTCTGGCTCGATGGCTGATTGATGTATTAATTGATGGCTGACCCAACACTGATACATCCTATCTCTATTAAAATTCCTTCCATCTCTATCGTTCTGGTTTTAATTTTTCCATTTAATTTATTGTGTATAGTGCTGTATAAATCATACAACTCCTTGCACACAGATCTGTTTCACCTAACTCCGAATGAAAGCTACAAATCTCCCGCATACCCGGAAACCCAGATAAAGAATTTAGGTTTGCTGCAATATTGCAGGAGATAATACAACATGCGGGTTTGAAGGACCCTACACACATATTTCCTGCAATAGGCGGTAATTTTTGGCCAGAAAACCTTTAAAGGTTGGTTAAATAAATAAATTTTACTCCGTTACAATAATAAATAGGAGTTTTTGATAATAATAACAAATAAAAATTTTGTGATATACGTATTTTGAATAGCAACGTTTCAACTGGTAAACATCTCCAGTCGTCTTCAGATTAATAATGAAGGTTAGGTCTGACAGACTCTAGCTTTACTAATTCTAAATTCTAAAAAGGAGTAGATTTCAGATCAAAAAAGTAATGTAGGTGTCAGGTGCTCTTTTTCGGGTCAAACTTAAAATAGTAAAATCAAAATTTGAAGATTTTCGCTTGCTTAAGAGATACGGGGGAAAATCAAAAAATTGTCAATTTCAAAATTACCCTATATTTTCTTAGTTAAAAGAGATTCAGAAAAATGTTTTATACAGTTTCTATACAAGTTTCTTTATGACGATTGTTGAATAATCTGCAGTTTTCAGAATAAGTATACGGGGGTCAGGTAAATAAGTTATCGGACTTAACCTCAATTTTTTAAATGGATCTACTAAAATGATTTAAAATAATACAGTATTATATTATACTACTTTATTATAGATTATAGTGTATAGAATGCATACTTACTATGAACGATACACAGCCTGAGCCTTGAATGTCTTTAATTTTTACTTTTTTCAATACACAATTACACATCAATAAAAACACTTGCGACCACGGCGAAGAGTCTTCGATATTAAAATGGTGGGCGTGATTCGGACTAGCTCGGAGAAGGAATGTCATTCGGCTAATTTCGCAATATAAGATTTCTAATAACACCTTATCGACAGCGCGCTGCGAGTATTATGCTCAATTTTAAATATGCCTGTATTATAAGCGCGGGGAACTGATTTGCTAAACGTCTAAACATGGCCAATTCCAAATATAAGAAATGTTTAATAAGCGAGATTGTTACCGATAGAAAATATTTTTATAATGATTACTCTAATAGTGTTAAGCGAAAATTTTGCTGCCGGTGCGAATTAGGGATTTACAAACTTTCTAATGGTTTAATTATTCTCAGTGCACCAATGTTTTTACAAACTCGTTAATAAAATTATACAAGGCACAAGTTTGATTGATATGGATTGTACAGCGTGTCCAAAATGTAGTGTTAAACTTTTTAAATTTTGAAGTACTTATTTTTTCTTATTTTTAATTGATGTATATTTTTATATAAGTCGATACAAAGTCAAAAAACAAACAATTTTCCTTATAAGAACCATGTGGCAATTCCTAATCCATTTAGAATTGTTTACATAAAATTCATTTTATTAACTACTCTAATAGTCGTTTAAATGAATAATAGTTATTCGGTTATTTCAGGCAATAAATACTGTGTTGCTTCATTGGCTTTATTAAATTTCGTTTGGTGCGCATTGAAATGAGTTTTCTTCTTCGGAATCGGATATATTTCTTTTCATTTTTGATGTTTTCAAATATTATTGACATTTGTAAGGTAACAATAACAAAGCGGCGCGCAGGTAACGAGCGACGCGGGTGTTTTCGTGGCAATTTGATAAGATAAACATTCGGAAAGAAGTGAAAAGCTGACACGTTACGGAACTTTTTTTAACGCTAAATTACTTTTTTAACTTGTTAAAAAATGACCATCACTGATCCAATGGTATCTGAACCTATTACTGAGCCACTTAAAAATATATACAGGGTGTTATGGAAATGACTTATTATATTTAAACCAGCAGATCCTGAGATGAAAATAAATTGAAGAAAAATAACCTTAAATGGCGCTTTGAATTATTCTACGAAATATACACTTTATATGAAATCTGAAAATTTACGTGGCCGCTACTGAGGACGTTCGCAATCAATAGTTTATTGAGGCGGTGTTGTCATATAGTGCAACACAGAATTGTAAACGCACGTGATCAGTTTTTGACGTCTTTGACCCGCGCTATCACTTCTTTTTCAAACTTAAAAAAAAATACTACAATTTTAAGGTACATACTTTCTTACCTTCGATCTTATAATCCGTTTTATAATTAAATTCCATAAAAAAACACAAAAAGTATGTTTTGCAACTGAACCAATATCACTCAAATTTGAAAACATCACAATATTTCTTATTATGAATTATTTGACAACAAAAAAAAATGCTAGAACTAACAAAACGTTTAAAATTCGTATACATCAAGCACGTGGAACCCTCGACAAGGTCATTCCATGCCCCGAGTCTCGAAACATACTGAAACAACGATAGTCGCGCGCGGCAGGTATCCAAGCAAGGGCGAAACTTGCGGTGTGGTCTGACAACACTGTTAGTATACTCTAGTGACCCACGTTGTTGCTAACTGAATCCAGATGGAACGGCGCGGCAGTATGTAGGTAAAAAGGGTTTTTACCTTAGTATTTATAAAAAAAAAGTATGTAGACTTTCTCTAGGACACCCTAGGAGTCACCCATTTAAATATAATAAGTAATTTCCATAACATCCTGCATACATGATCCAGGAAAGTACCAAGCTATTTGACAGTTATTTTTTTTAATGTCTGCCAACTCGCTTCCGTATAATTTCGAATTCCTCAGAAAAGAAACCTTTAAATGGACATCCCCACGCTACAAACACAAACTTTTATTAGAAAAATATCTTTAATGCCGACAAAACTACGACCCCGTAAAAAGTGTAAGAAACAAAGAATTATTTGAAGTTATTTCTTAATTGGGAAAGTACGGGCCAACTTTTCGAAATTTTCCGAGCCCGAGCTGCGAAAATGCGATTAGTTGGATTTAATTTTTATGGCCTTAACAAGAAAATAAATTGCAGGGTGAAATGTTGGGAATAGGGCAATAAACAGGGGCGGCTCGTGGATAAAATATATGGTGTTTCATTTAAAAAAACTTTTTTATAATTTTTCCAAACAATCAAAACATTTGTATTTTGAAACACCCTGTACTATATTTTGGAACAGAGTGAAAGGTCTCTGTGTATTACCTGACTCCCAGCCAAATACCAGTGCGCTAATTTGTCAGCGTTAAAAAATATCCGCCCTTTTTGAAGGACATGTTTTCCAAAAAAAAGGTTGTGTTTTCCAAAAAAAATTTATTATCTCGAGAACGATAATAGATTGGTATAGGACAATTTTAAGTTATTAAGAAATTAATAGGGATTCTAAAAAATAATAATACACACGGCGTTTCCTAGTAGAAGCGGCAACACTGCAGGGCTGAAATTATTTTTAAAAGAGAGCATGTCCACCTATACAGGGTGTTATGGAAATGACTTATTATATTTAAGCCGACAAATCCTGAGATGAAAATAAATTGAAGAAAAATATCCATAAATGGCGCATTGAATTAATAAGCGAAATACAGGGTGTTATGGAAATGACGTATTATATTTAAATGGGCGACTCCTATGGTGTCCTAGAGAAGCGCTACATATTTTATTTTTTTTAAAATCGACCGTTTTAAAAGTGAGGTAACTAACAAACACCCTTACTCACAGGTCAGGCTGCGATACTGTAAGCATATATCACCCTGGCCCATTGGCAATGTTACCAAACTTAATGTAAAACTGAAATTACATATAAAATTATAAAAATAAATTATTTATTTACGTACTTGTATTTATCTTTATACCTAAAGAGCGAGGAAATACAACAACACTCCTGGAAATACTTTTTGTACACACAGTAATAGTGAAACAGAACCGATAGTTAGCTGTTGAAAATATAATAATACAGATTATACTACAGATTATTAGATTTTATTACACGCGACGTAATTTGATATCCAGAAGAAACAACCGGTTTTAAACTGAGCAAATTAGTTTTGTCAATAAAAACAATATTCAAAGATTATTTATGGACTGGCAAGATACACGCGTAAACCGAACTAACAGAGCGCATTGCTGCGACTGTGTCGGTTGTCGACGAAATATAACGTGACCGGCCGCGGGTTGGTCTTCAAGTGACAGCCCGTAAGCGTGCGGCGCTATACGAATACTTCGGCTCAACCGTTGTATGCCGTCAAGAGGTCATTGGCATTTGACCTAGTGACATACGTGCCTATTTCAAACTTATTTAATACTAATCTTTATGTCTGTTCTGGTTGTTCAAAACATTTTTTGTCGTAAAGTTTCTTAAATTAATTGTACAATAAGGTATTACAGAATGGGAAATTGTTTAAATTATTTATTTTGTCTAAGGAGTTTAAGGTGTACATATGACAACACCGGTCAGAATTCGTTTTTTGTTTACATGCATCGCAGTGCCCCACAGGTGTTTTTCTGGTTTCACGTCAGGCCACTTTTACCGCTGAATGAACTGAAAGCACCATTTATGGGTATTTTTCTTCAATTTGGCTTTATCTCAAGAATTGCCTTTAAATATAATACGTCATTTCCATAACACCCTGTATACACTTTATATGAAATCTGAAAATTTACGTG
Organism: Barypeithes pellucidus; assembly: GCA_963991005.1. Lineage (NCBI taxonomy): Eukaryota > Metazoa > Arthropoda > Insecta > Coleoptera > Curculionidae > Barypeithes > Barypeithes pellucidus. The sequence goes on along the minus strand of OZ022563.1, from coordinate 52,782,964 downwards.
GCCGCTACTGACGACGTTCGCAATCAATAATTTATTGAGGCAGTCTCAAGTCTCAATAGAGGTCAGCGCATTGCAGGCGGTGTTGTCATATTACAACATAGAATTGTAAACGCACGTGTTCGGTTCTTGACAACAAGACGTCTTTGACCCGCATTATCATTTATTTTTCAAACTTTTTAGAAAAAAAAACTGCAATGTTAAGGTACATACTCTCTTACCTGCGATCTTATTTGAAAATAATCCCTTTTATAATTAAATTCCATAAAAAAATAAAACACAAAAAGTATGTTTTGCACCAGAACCAACAGTAGATTATAGCACACAAATTTGATCATCATCACAACATTTATTATTATGAGTTAGTTCACAACAGAAAAAATCGGGTAATGCTTTTCAACTAACACGTTTAAAATTCGTATACATCAAACACGTGGAACCGTCGGCAACTTCATTCCAACACCGAGTATCGAAACATACTGAAGCAACGATACCGAAGGTTAAACGTTTATCCAAGCAAGGGCGAGACACGCGGTGTGATCTGGCATCACGGTTAGTATACTCTAGTGACTCACATTATTGCTAACTGAATCTAGATGGAACCGCGCGACAGTATGTGGGTAAAAAGGGTTTTTACCTTAGTATTTAGATATTGGATTAAAAAAAATAGTATGTAGACTTTCTCTAGGACACCCAAGGAGTCACCCATTTAAATATAATAATTCACTTCTACAGGGTGAGTTTTTTAAAGTGTTAAGTACAAGGCGATATCTCGCAAACGGTTTAAAATATTTTCTTGAAATTTTAATGAGGTAATAGTGAGATGGGGGGACATATTTAAACATATTTTTGTTATCTACCCCCTTTCCCCATTTTGAGGGGTTGGGGGTAACTTTGAAATTTTAAATGGGAATATGTACTTTTGTTTATTAAATTCGGATCTACGTAAAAAACTACGTATTTGTACAAAAAAATTTTTTGGTTAGCTCCACTGGTTACCGAATTATAATTAATTGATTATTAAATTTCTATTGGATTTAAAAAATAACTAAATTTAAAATAAATCAAGTTCACTTATTTCAAAATTATTATTCGTTTACATGGAAATGCGTTGTTTTGACTTCAGTCAGTTGAGAATTTTTACATATCAACGATTATTTCTCAGCTTGGTCAATTGAACATGGAAGCGAATTTTAGTGTGCAAGTTGATATGTTGTTAATGTTGGGGGAGTGCAGAAGAAACTACAGACAAGCTTCACTAAGGTGGGCGGAAAGGTTTCCTAACAACCTGAAATCTCACATGGCATTTAAAAGGCTGGAATCCCGCATGTAGGTTCCAGACGGCTTGCTGCAGATGCTGGAATAAGCCAAAAAGCGGTTGTGACCATATTGCATATGTACAAATTTCATCCATACCACATTACACTCCACCAAGAGCTTTATGGGCAAGGAAATAACAGGTTTTTAAAGAATGTTGTTTTTTCTGATGAAGCTAGTTTCCAGAATTGTGGCCAGGTAGGATTGTAAGTTATCCCTTGTCGGTAGAAATGAATTTTTTTTTATTGTTTGTTTTCTTAAAGGTAAATAGACACAATATGCACTACTGGGCATCGGAAAATCCTCACTGGATGAGAACTGTGCCAAATCAACATCTTTCGTCAGTTAATGTCTGGTGTGGTATAATTGGAGATAGGGTTATTGGTCCGCATTTCTTTGAACGCCATTTAAATGGAGAAATGTATACAGATTTTTTAAGGAACGAATTACCACTATTATTAAAAAAAAAACATAAATCCTGACATGTGGTTTCAACAGGATGGAGCTCCACCGCATTATGCAATACAGGCCCGTAATCATTTAAACGAATTGTTTGAAAACAGGTGGATTGGTCGAGCTGGTCCGGTCAATTGGCCTGCTAGGTCTCCGGATTTGACCCCTCTTGACTATTTCTTCTGGGGATTTATAAAAGACAAAGTGATGGCGACTTCACCTACAACTATAGACAATATGAAACACCGAATCCGCTTTGCCTGCTTATTAGTGACACCTGAAATGTTAGAGCGGGTACGAAATTCGTTTAAAAAAAGAGTGAGAAAGTGTTTGGAAGTTGAAGGGAGACATTTCGAACATCTTCTGAAACATGACAGGCGATAAAGGGTAAATAATATTTTTTGAATTTTTATATCCTAATTAATTATAATTCGGTAACCGGTGGAGCTAACCAAAAATGTTTTTTGTACAAATACGTAGTTTTTTACGTAGATCCGAATTTAATAAACAAAAATACATATTCCCATTTAAAATTTCAAAGTTACCCCCCACCCCTCAAAATGGGGAAAGGGGGTAGATAACAAAAATATGTTTAAATATGTCACCCCATCTCACTATTACCTCATTAAAATTTCAAGAAAATATTTTAAACCGTTTGCGAGATATCGCCTTGTAACACTTTAAAAAACTCACCCTGTATAACACCTTGTATAAGCAACCAAATCTTCAAAGTGATCCGTTGACTAATTCTTCATAAACACCCTGTATAGTAACTCTAAAATAAGAAAAAGAACGTTGATTTTGTCACCGAGAGGTTCGAACTGTTGCTCTGTCTGCCATCTTCGGCAAATATCCCGACAGAATAAAACGAGTTGCTCATTTCTATCGTCAACCTTCCTTTAATATTTAAATTCCGATTGCGTAGCGGAGCGATTCTTTAACACAAAAGTCAAAAATAAAAGCAAAACAATAATATGACCGGGCGAAATGCATATTTCATGCGTCCTCCTCGTCTCGTTTCAATTAAAATTGTCATTAGCAAAATAGCGCCATTATCATTCAGAGGGAATGGTTTTTCTACGTGCCGAATTTGCATAACTTGTCAATGGGCACTATTACAAGCAAGGACAGTAGGGATGTTAAAAATATGCCATTGCCGTACCGGAATTAATTAGAAATTCACTACTATACTGGGTGTTCGACTAACTAACTCTTAATGTCGCTAATCCTAACCGTTTTCGAAAAAACGGCATTTCATATACATCATGTATTTGGCGTATTTCAGTAAAAGATACATCTTTGTTCCGATCAAATGTTCAACCTTCAAAATTCCGCTTTTTCATATTTAACCCGTGAGAATTTAGGGGACTGGTGTAAATAAAATGACGTTTTTTCCGAAAACGGTTAGGATTAGCGATATGAATGAAGAGTACTTAATTTTTAGCCAATAGTTAAAGGTATGTAAAAAACATTGTCCAAAGTTCTCATCATACAGGGCGTAAAAAAAATGGGCCCATGAGTGTTATAGCTAGTCCGTCCCTGTAGCTGTGAGTAATTCACAACAGTTTCTTGGGTAGTAATTTGACGGGTCTTACCTGGTATACATCATATTAAAAAATAATTAAAATATACCAGGTGGTTCAATAATTATGTGTAAAAAACTTGATTCCATTGGTGCTCTGTGGGAGCCCATATCTCCGAAGAGGATGCCGATACGAAAGAAGTTTATATGAACCTATAGTATTCTTTTCACGTGTTTTCTTCATATCCGGGAGATTTCCTACATGTTCCCGGACACCCTGTATAACACACCATGGATGATCTTGTTTTCCTAGGTGATTTATTACTTTAAAACACAGTAGACCATGAAACAAATGCTAATATCCTAGAACCAACTATGCTCACTATTAACATTTAACGTCAATTTCATTTTTACATATTCATTTGTGAAAATGACTTATCAACATTTTGAAAAATTTGATATAGCAGTTTATATTGAATGTGGAAAAAACGAAGAAATGGTTTATTTTAATATTTTGTTCGCTATCCGGAAAGACGGTAACTATTTAAGGACATATTCGGAACATATGCGATGATTCCCGTTATTTTTTACCTAAATCTGAATCTTTTATTTCGTTTCAAAGTAATAAAGTTTAAATAAATCGCCTAGGAAACCAATATCATGCATGGTGTGTTATATATTTGAAAGGAGAATTTAAAATAGTATCTTTTCAGATTAAAATATGTATAAAAAATATAAAATATCCATTTAAAAAAATGAGGTTAGGTTAGATAACTTTTTTACCTGACCCTGTATACTTATTCTGAAAACGACAGATTATTCAACAATCAATATAAAGAAACTTCTGTATAAAACTTTTTCTGTATCTCTTTTAACTAAGCTAAGAAAATTTAGGGTAATTTGGAAATTTTCAATTTTTTGATTTTCCCCCGTATCTTTTAAGCGAGCGAAAATTTTCCAATTTTGATTTTACCATTTTAAATTTGACCCAAAAAAGCACATGACACCTACATTACTTTTTCGATAGCACTAACAATTACGGAGATACCCTATAAAAGTGTCGAAACACGGACACCCTGTACACTATGGTATCTGTGTATATAACCAAATATTTTCTCGTATTTCTAAATTTTTACAATCCTTATCTTGATGGTCGTATAATTGATGAAATTTGCTGACTTCTGAAATGAGCATTCCATCATCATCCGCTAAAAAATGTTTGCTACTCATGGCAGAACTGAAACTTTTTCATACACAATCGAATAACAAATACAACATTAAAGGCTTTTAGAAGCAAATTTGGTTATAAAATTTACATGCAAGCCGTCGGGCAGTCACGGCTAGACTGGTCTCGGAGCAGTAGATACAAAGCAGTCGACTGCCAACCGTTGAACCGTGGCGTCTCGGTCGTTCTGGGGAACCACATATTTGATTTTCCTAAAGACCAGTGCTCGACTGCCAGACGTCGCGGCCAGACTTTACTGCCGACAGTTCTACCGAAACCATGCCTTAAAGATATGGTTTTGGTAGAACTGCTGGCTGGAAAATATTTGGATATATACACAGATTTTCTCTAAAAAGGTTAACATTACAGAACCGGAAATAGTCATGGCCGGACACGCAATCCCACTGGCTTCATCTATTAATTTGCTGGGCGTCAATCTGGGAGGAAATATGTCTTGGTATAACCACGTTGTGGCAATCGCCAAGATAGCTTCTCAGAAGCTTGGCGTACTCTTCCGAACCAGAAAGTTGTACACACCTCAACAACTTTTGACACTACAAAGCCCAGATTCGACCATCACTAGAATACTGCTCTCATGTCTGGAGCTCTGGACCCAAACATACTCTTCGGCTACTGGATTCCATCGAAAGGAGGGCTATTCGTCTGATCGGAGACCACGAGCTGACGAAGAACCTCGACAGCCTAGAACATCGCAGACAGGTTGGGGATTTGACTCTCTTTTACAGATATTTTCATGGAAGGTGCTCGGCTGACCTTGCCCTCTTAATTCCGCCCAGAGCGACGAATAGCAGAAATACACGACGAACCACTGCCGCCCATCCATATGTGGTTAAGCTTAGTACTCCTCGAACTTCACTATTTAAGAATTCTTTCATCTGGAGGACTTCATCCTTGTGGAACGACCTGCCCGAGGTCGTTTTTCCCAACTAATATAACCTCCAACGATTCAAAACCAACGTGAATCGCTTTTTGCGCACATGAACCACTCCCAGAGTGCCCCGGGATGACGAAATATCGGAGCGGCCGTCAGCCTAATTTAATCATTTAATAGTGTAGTATTTCAACGGGGTTTTTAAAATAAAATATAATTTTTTTTGTGAAATTATTATCGTGAAAAATTGAATTTCACGACACTATGTATATGGAAATAACTAACTGCACTGCCTAGTAACTGATGGTAGTAATGTTACTTTTAAAAAAATTAGATTATGGTGATTAAAACCCTATCCTAAGCAGATGGGTTAAATTCTTTAATTGAATTCGACCATATAACGTACGAAATTTTCGTTCTATTGCCCGTGTTAACGGAATTTCGACAAAATTCTACTTGTTCTATGTGGTAGGGCTGATTACTGCTGATTTACAAACCACCCTCGTTTGTTTCGATAAATTGGTGATTTCTGTTTATGTGTTTGTGAACATGGGACGGGTAAATGAGATTTTCTATAAAGGAATTGAAACGTATCTTCAATGGAATCGGGAACAGATTGAATTGGACGCCTCGCACAATGCTATTAAGCGCGTCGTGTATGCATAACGAATAGTTTTCAGTGCCAGGATTAATCCCAGAACCATTATATTTAACATTTTTTAATATTATAGGTCTGCAAACATGTCCTTCATGATTTTTTTTTACAAAAAAACTGGTACGGCACTGATATTTTTCCATGTCGGTATTTTTTATTATTAGACTGGTCAATTCTATATGAAAACGACATTCCCAGTTAATTATAGTTTTGATTAAACATATTTTAGTTAATTCTAGATTTAACTAGTTAAAACTAACACCTAACTGTTAGCAGCTAGTCAGCAATTCTAGATTTAACTAGGTAAAACTAGAATTAACAAATATTCCCAGTTAATTCTAGTTTCGATTAAACATAGTTCAGTCAATTCTAGATGTAACTAGTTAAAACTAGCAGCTAGCTGCTAGCAGCTAGTCAGCAATTCTCGGTTTAACTAGTTAAAGCTAGAATTAACAAATATTCCCGGTTAATTATAGTTTTGATTAAACATATTTTAGTCAATTCTAGATTTAGCATCTAGCTGTTAGCAGCTCTCAGCAATTCTAGAGTTAACTAGTTAAAACTAGATTTAACAAATTTTCCCAGTTAATTCTAGTTTTGATTAAACATAGTTCAGTCAATTTTAGATGTAACTAGTTAAAACTATTACCTAGCTGCTAGCAGCTAGTCAGCAATTCTCGGTTTAACTAGTTAAAGCTAGAATTAACACATATTCCCAGTTAATTATAGTTTTGATTAAACATATTTTAGTCAATTCTAGATTTAGCATCTAGCTATTAGCAGCTGTCAGCAATTCTAGATTTAACTAGTTAAAACTAGAATTAATAAATATTCCCTGTTATTTATAGTTTTGATTAAACATATTTTAGTTAATTCTAGATTTAACTAGTTAAAACTAGCACCTAGCTGTTAGCAGGAGTTTTCCCTGAATGTTTCCGGACATTTTACATTTAACACTAATATGGATTCCAAAAAATCTGGCATATAGGGGTACTTGCAGGATTTCAGAGTTCGTTTTGACACACTTTGAGAACTAGTTTAATTAAAAATCTCCTTCGAGGAACAAAAAGATAATATTATCCGTAACAAAGTAAAAACGCAAGCAAAAAACTTTTTTCCTTAGAGAGGTTTTTGTGTGTTTAGCGAGAGTCTTAAGGGCCGTTCTATTGTCTGTGAAGGGTTGGGACGCAATTTAAATTAATAAGGACGAGTATACAATGCCGAGAGAGGAGCTGGAGAGGTGCGAGCGAAAAGGGTGTCACGAGTAGCGTTTTATTGCCTTAGGATAGGCGTTCTTAAACTTTTTTACATATCAAGTACTTCTTGTTGTTTATTGAAGAAAAATTACAACCCCTTTTTAGGATTATACGAAACTCATATAGCTTTCTTTTTAAATACAGGGTGTTATGGATATGATTTATTATATTTAAACCGGTAAATCCTGAGATGAAAATAAATTGAATAAAAATACCCATAAATGGCGCTATGAATTATTGTATGAAATATACACTTTATATGAAATCTGCAAATTTACGTGGGCGCTACTGAGGCGGTGTTGTCATATATTGCAACACAGAATTGTAAACGCACGTGTTCGGTTTTTGACAACAATACCTCTTTGACCCGCGTTATCACTTCTTTTTCAAACTTAAAAAAAAACATTACATTTTTAAGGTACATACTCTCTTATCTTCGATCTTATAATCCGTTTTATAATTAAATTCCATAAAAAAATAATACAAAAAATGTATGTTTTGCAACAGAACCAACAGTAGATAACATCACACAAATTTGAAATCACATCACAATATTTCTTTTATGAATTATTTCAGAAAAAAAAATCGGATGATGCTACAACTAACAAAACGTTTAAAATTCGTATACATCAAGCACGTGGAATTCTCGACAGCGTCATTCCACCCCGAGTTTCGAAGCATACTGAAGCAACGATAGTCGCGCGCGGCAGGTATCCAAGCAAGGGTTAAACATGCGGTGTGATCCGATAACACTGTTAGTATACTCTAGTGACCCACATTGTTGCTAACTGAATCCAGATGGAACGGCGCGATAGGTTTTTACCTTAGTATTTAGATATTCGATTAAAAAAAAAGTATGTAGACTTTCTCTAGGACACCCTAGGAGTCGCCCATTTAAATATAATAAGTCATTTCCATAACACCCTGTATTGTATGAATATTTTTACATTAAATATTTTCAACTTCAAGCTGTATAAATTTTCCCCTACAACCATTATAAGAGATATACAGGGTGTAACAAATTCGTCCTTCACCATTGGGATTTCGTCGGTAAACGGTAAGAGATACGAAGTCGTTTAAATCGGGACACAGTTACGGAATTATGGGCCCAATATTGTGGCGCAAAAAATCAAATATAAAAACAGCGGCTTCTAAAATATTTGGAATAATCTAAAATTTTGCGTTTCTGTTTTTTGCTTCTTCCTGATTTGTTCGAAGAAGTGTCCAAAAATAAATGTCACTTTCTCATTTCCACTTTTTTTTTCTACAAGATGGCATAGTCAGATCTTTAATGCGACGTCTCGTCTTTGTGTCAACATATTAAATACATTTTTTTGAAATACGGGCCTGGATTTTTTTGCTTAAATTATCAAATCAAATCAAAATATACTTTATTGTATGAAGAATATAAAGTCTCATTTACAAAGCACCCAAAGGTATATAAAAAATATAAATATGAACATAAACACAAAACTGAGACATCTTAAAAGAATAGAATAAATAAATTAATAAAAAATAAAATATTTAAATTCTTATTACATAATAAAAACAAAAACATACACGACCTACGCCACAGAACACACTGTGACTTAGAAGTCATCATCATAAAATTCACTTAACTTATAATATACCTTCGACCTCAAGATGCTCTTTACTCTCCTCCCAAATACCTTAATGTCATTAATGGACTGAACACTAGCAGGTAAATGATTATACAACTTTAAGCTTTCATAAATGATAGAATTCTTGGCGACTGTACTCCTTGGAATTGGAAGAGGCAAACTATTCCCATGACGTGTGTTATGCATATTGGTAGGTACAACACTTTTAAATTTCTTGTGGGCCAAAATAAAGATCCATGGTAACGTCAAAATACCCATCTGCAAGAATAAGGGCTTTTACTTTTATTAAATTTCTTCTTTTTGTAAGTACAGGGAGTCACAGGGAGAGCGATTTTTAAATTTCTAATGGGGATTTTTATTTGCTCTCATCGTTTTTAATTCTATTTTAAAGGTATTAAAAGGTTTTATGCATGCAATGGTATACGAAATGAAAGAATAATATATGACAAATATTTACGTATATTAATTTCATAGAAATATAGCACATTACAGCTAAAAAACCACTAAAATAAGAAAAGATTCTTACCAACTTTCAAAACAACCGCCGCGCCATCGGAACCGGTCGACGATAGCCGAAGTTGCTCGGCAACCCCTGCTTTTTGCCACCAGCGTTGTCAGTCTTTTACAATTGTAATATATCCATTACTATTTTAACAATTTTTGAGATGTTCATTCTTGTTGTGGGGCTCCCCATATGAAATTTATACTCAATCTGGAGGTGGACCCCATATCGTAGTAATGACCTTTTTTTTCGTACTCTTCTTACTTTGACACCGTTTTTTACTATTCTATTATGTTTTGAATCGTCAACCTATTACTTTTGATCACAGATCTTTGGCAACACTGGTCGCCACGTGACAGTGAGTGCCGTTTGCCGTAGTTTTCCATGGAAATTTTGAAAGTTCCCCAGAACTGTTTCTTATTTAGTCGTGTGCGTTTATTAAAATAAATATCTGAATTTTCATAAAAAGAGGTGGGGCTGTGTTCGGTTGTGATATGGATAACCAGGCAAAGAAATTTGACAGAAATATAAGGTGTTCCCGCTTTCCTAAGGATAAAATCAAAAAATTAGAATGGACACGGTTTCATTTATTTTATTAACATTTACTTCTTAAATATTTTCTACTGTAGCTGATGAGGGTATATGCCCTGGAAACATGTATGGAAATTTAATATTATTTATTTAACTACTGAAACAGACTATGAGTTTCTTTATCTCTTCATAATTTCACTCCACTGAGAGATGACTATTTTAAAAAAAAATAGTTTAATTTGTTTATAACTACTTAGGTCGTATTTTAGCTTTAATCTTTGTTGTATGTTCATTAAACCTGAATACCAGGATATTATTCTATCATTTCACATACTATTAAATGCGCAAAACCTTTTAATACCTTTAAAAGAAATTTAAAAATCACTCGCCCGTTGAGGTCAATAGCTACTGAATATTTAAGATTTTTGATGCCTTGTATTGCAAATGCCCATATTATGTGTAAGACGATATCAATTTTCATTTGTGGCTTACGCTTGCGCTACCGCTTGTGCTACCAGTTAAAACAAAAATTATTAAAATTGGTTCATTATTAACGCAATAACAGTTTATTAATTAGGACGTGTATTTTTCAATATTAGATAATTAATTAGGGTAGTGTATTTAAAAAAATATCTTTAAAAAACTACTGTCTCGGTCGCCTCCATACGACTTCATTTTTTATTGCCCACGATTAAAACAAGTTACTACTGCAATTTCCCAACTAAATTAAAACTTTCGCAGGACGGTGCGTGGAATTCTTCGCAGCATATTTTTAGCATAATAACCAGTCACGAAAGCCAAAGCTTTATTGGAAAAACACCACTTCAAAACAGCAATTAAAAGTTCCTGCCATCCCCCGAACACTTTGCAGGAAACACATTGTGGGCGTCTATTCTTGAATCCATCAGCAGGAGGTCGCATAGAATATACATCTTTATACTTCCCTGGCCGAACCTTATAATAGAAGTTCTCGATTTCTATCGATCTACTATCCCTTCTTTTTTCTTGAGATTTTAGTTATAAAATCCCAATCCAGATAAACTAGCGCTGTTATCTTACTGACTTATATCGACGGATAACCAAACTCTAAAAGCAAAAGTGCCAAATTGACGGCCTCGCGCATGTAAACAAAGCCGATCGTCAGATGTCATGCGCAATGCCGACTGAGAAACTATTGACCTTAACCGGCGAACAGGACCGTACTTCGCCCTTGATGAAAATGATTACACGGCAATATTTTGGCACATTAAAACTTTACTGGGAAATAATATCTATTTTCTCGCATAATAGAAGGCCTCGTGACCATCACTGAAAATCCAATTTTAGAATTAATTAGATATCTATTGTCCCCGTATCGATAGATTTTTAATATCGTTACATCTCTACGACTGATTACGGTTCTGGATGGTCTTCGTTGATTCACGTCGTTAGTTGGCAACCAAACTGGCACTAATACGGCGGGGTTGCCTATATGGCGGCGACAATATTAGGTTTGTTCCAACACCCAATTTTTGTATCGTTCTAGAACCGTCACGAAACTGTTGGGATCGATTTTGTACGCAGGCGTTAATCTTGCACCGTTTGTTGCCGATGCACAAGGGACGCAAGGTTGGTACGTTTTATGACCATTCTCTGTAAAAATCTCAGCAGATCCTGATCGCCTGTCTGATTCGTTCTTAGACTAGGAAATCATATAACCCCACTTTTGTTGCTTAATTTCTTCGTCTAAGCTTGAGTATTATCTTTTGCCGTTCCGTTTTTTTTTGTATTTAATAATTATGGCAGAGAATAACGTGTTTAATGGTAAGAATATCTTGTAGGTTTGGGAACCGGATTATACAAATTTAATTAATTTAAGTAAATAATCAGAATATTAACGAGGAATTAAGCAACAACTCCTACAAAACAAGGCTAAAAGAACTGCACGAAATGTCAGGAATACAACAACAACTGTTAAAATTCTTACGGCGCAAGTCGGTACAAACGGTACCTGCTCTTGTCCATGTATCGTTTTCACCGTTCAGGAACTGGTTTGCGAACGATCACAAATTTGGTTGGAACGCAAACGGGATCGCCCGATACACCGTTTTGTGTCGGTTGGAACGGCTTTCGACTACTACGCATGTGCGTGACCGTACATTGTACGATTTTTAGGGTGGTTGGAACGAGCCTATTGTGCGTAAGACAACCGACGAGCAACCTTTAAAAATATGACCGGAAAACCGTCCACCACTCATAATTTAACTTTTTACTGCGCACCCCATAAGTTGGACTTATCCATAGTTATAGGTCGGTGTGTTATCCTTATCAGTGCAGTAGCTTGGGGTTATTTACAGATCTTAAAAATTGTATTTATCTATGGATGATGTCTCATTAAAAAGACCCACGTTACTCTTGTAGATTTAAGTACAACAAAATTATTTACTGATTAAATCCTGCTTGGCATTTTACAACAATTTTATTATAACGCAATTAGATAATTTCTGTCTAAAATTAGACATAAGCAGGTAATCATTGTAGGGTAGAATCCATATGCTTGGCAACACTTACTTAAAATATAGAAGCAGCTACAGTGGTTAAGCTAAAAAACATAACCTCACTTACCGCCGAAATATTAATCCGCGGTTAGAATAGTCGAGTTTCTTACACACTTATAACTATTCTAGATAGCTAATTCAAGGCTCTAAATAGATCTAGTCGAAAAAATACTAAAAACTAACCCAAAAATACAATAAATGACAAAAACAGTTCAACAACACTGTACAAATGAATGCATTATGACAAATTCCTAGTAAATTTCCCGTACAGCGTTGCCACCGTGATTTCCCTAAAACATTATATTGATGTTATTAGGCACTATAAATAATTTTACGAGTAGAAAATTTAAAAAAACATAATATTTTTACTTAATAGAAACGTGACAAATGCATTCAATATAATTAATATAATTTTCGGTTTCAAACACAGGCGGTAGTTCTAGGACAGGGAGGGCAAACCTATGGCACGCGTGCCAAAGGTGGCCACGTGCATATAGCATATGCAGACAGCTATATTTTTAAGCAGACCCTGCACCCATTTATTACGTTTTGAATAATGCAAAATTATTACTATGTATATGTATGTACAAATAAACATAACATAACAAACATACACTAGCTTTAGTTAGGATGTAATACTAAAAAATCTAATAACGTAGGTTGACGTGTTTGCGTTTTAAAACTTGCAATCTAGAAAATGTAATTCCAAGTCTGATAACAATTCGATTCCTGTAGAGTTACCTCTATTGTTAGCATATTCTTATAATTCCTTTACCATACTAATGGCTTGTGATAGTTGGTGACACTTGTTTGATTACTGCATTCAATTTCTTCATCAGAGTCGTCAGATAGTGATGTGGTTTCAATCGGTAGGAATGGGGTCACTATCATCTTCTAATAGCACATTGCTATCAATGTTAATGCACTCGCCCAAATCATTGTTATCAAATTACAAACTTCCACAACATCAATATTGTCTTTCAGACTCAAGACGCGACATTTTTGTGTCATAGTTTACGATATTAACCTTACAACCAACAAATAAACGACGGACTGCTGTCGGGGAATCACACATTATCATTCGGCGAAGTCCTTTCGCACTGCCACGCATACGCGATTGGTTGCCGGTTTGTCTTCAGAGAGTTTTTGCACCGTATTTATTCGTCTCCCAAATAGTTTAACATTTTTTTTGTCCGTTTAAAGGAGTGTTTTCGCACTCTTTGTATGAAACAGCCTGTCCGCGTCCGCCCAGAGGAGAGTCCGCCCAAGAGAGGTTGATGTTCATGGAATTTCATATACCTAGTTCCGGACTATGAAAAAATGTCCGCTTAATAGAGATGTCCGCTTATTAGAGGTGATGAGAGGTTTCACTGTATATATTTTTATACCATGTTTAAGAATAATCGTCCAGTTAAACTTTTATCGCTGTCACTGCGTCCTGAATAAATGAAAATTCTTGACTTGGCGCAGTACGGAGAGGCACTTGTGCCAACTTTGATTAACTTTGTGAAACTCGAATTATGCCCGCTTTCGGTTCGTGTGTACAACATGCAGTTCGGGGGAAACTTAGATAGGTGTAGAAGAACTGACGAATTCTTTCCAATCAAAAGCAGGGTGACCAACTTAATTAATGGTCAGACAAGTAGTGAGAACTGTAAATTCGTTGGGTTTGTTACTGAGGTAAATAAATGATTGTCGATTTATTTGATTTTTGTTTATTTTAGGTGAATTACTGAATGTTTTGTTTGAATAACGAATTTCATTACAGTTTTAAACTTGAGGGTCTTACATAAATACAATTAGCAAGCAAATGATAGTTGACTGTAGATACACAATACAACTGTATTATCACCTTTTGAGAATATCTTGCTGTTGTGAAACAGTACCCGTATCCCACTAACAACACGCTTAATAATTCGCTTATTATATTCAAGAACGTACAAAACATGTCCATGCAATTTATAACACGTCAGAATAGGCACGGATCGATAATAGCCAAATAATCTATCAGTTTAACCATTAACAATAACTCCGTTCATGTAATTTGCGCTATATACCCGTCATAAACATACTTTCAGAGCCTAATATTTGCATAATCAAGGACTATTTAATATATAAATGCCCAAATCAACATAAAACCATATTTGCATGTTTTGACACAACTGTACATTCGTACAACTTCTAACAGGCAAATTCTCTAAGTATCAAAACTACCCTCTAGTTACTTTCTTTGTTGTCTGGAAATAACTTATATATAAACACCCAAGGATTCACGGGTAAAATGACAAAATTACCTTCCGTTTTTGTCCAAACTCGCATAAACATATTATTCTAAAATCTCAAACTAGCTAAATTAAATCAATAAAGACCATAATCGCTTAACACGCTACCTACAAAACGCCAGACAAGTGTACCACATTCCTAATCCAAGTGAGACACTAACTACCCTCTTTCTCACACCCATACCGTGAAAATAATTAAATATAATATTCCGTATTTAACAACCGCAAAAATCGATATCAGCATCACCAGCATCTACCCCTTCCGTCGTAGGCAAGTCGTGTGATTGGTTGTGACATCAGGTACGTCACCGGCCTCCAAGACATCTCGCCACTGTTGATCTAGTTTTCAGACGAAATAGGTTGTCCTTTAGCGATCGGAAATTGGTGATTTCTTACGTAAAGTGGGTCGACAGTCAGTGCGGTGACAGAAAAGCCGTACTTTAGATAATACAAAACTTGACCCGGGTTCGAATTAACGGAGTTTGATACGGTGCCGCGAGCGAGTTTTCGGTATTCAGTAAGATAAGGTATTGAAATAACCTTTTCTTTCTTTAGTTACACTCAGGAGTGAAGGTATTGAAATAACCTTTGCTTCTTTAGCTACCCGTCGGAGTGAACCGAATTATTAGATGAAGTATTGCAATAACTTTGTCGTTCTTTAGTTACCCGTCGGAGTAAACCGAATTATTATTAGACTACCAGTGCATGACAGGGTGTGTAGAGGTTATTCGTAACCTATATGTAGTGATATTGGATATGGTATTGAAATAACCATTTTATCCTTTAGTGTGACTAGACAGTGAGTCTAGTCCCCACCGTTTTATTGTTATACTACCAGAAATACTACCGTTTTGACCAGAATATGGTTATAGTTAGTGATTACAGGCAAGGCTGTGCAGAAAAGTAGTCAACCCTGTTTGTAATAACCCCCATTCTACCGAAGAAAATAGATTTAGTTTATTTTACTAACCAAAAACCTGTGTTTGACTTCTACTATCATAAAACCAACCAGCGACCCCAAACCTATGGAAACCAGTAGTACCCAAACTAAGCCGTGCAAAGCAAATTAAACCTGCACGGAATTGTTCATGGTCCATCACAGCCGGATTGTGGATTGTCAGACGGGAAGCAGGAAAGTAAAATAAACAAAAATCACGAGGAGGAAATTAGTAGAACTACAAAAATAGTTCAAGAAGAAGAAAGCAAAAATATCTAAGTCAAGGAGAATAGATATTTCCAAGGAAAACTAACAGAACTCGAGGAAAATAGTAAGAAGAAATAAAAGAAAGGTGATAGAACATTCCGCAGCGGAAAAACTTTCAGTATTGACAAAGGGCAGAACCAAGTGAAACAGTTAAGTGTGCCGAAAGAGACTTTCTAGTACCCAGGATCCCTAGGGTAACCCTGCAAAACGACTAGAGCGATAGTGATCAATCGAAGTGCAGCCTAGACAGCATTCCAGCCGGAGCAGTAATTGGTATAAAGTGGTAGCACAAGGTACCTAGAGTAATAGAAATAGTTTGAACAATAAATAACATTGATTAAGAAAGTTTTAGTAAAAAAGAAACTAAAAGTACAAAAAGTTGATAAATTTATTTCAGGAAAATAGTAGCTATAAGCAGATTTATTTCAGGCATTGTTGATAAAAAAAATATTAGTGTTTTTATAGATATATAAAAAGTAGAATCAGTGATAAATTTATTTCAGGAAAGTTATTAACCATTTATTGATTTTTTGGTAATATTAAAAGAGTGTAACGTTTCAGTGCATATTGTTGTTGATATTTTTTACAGCAGTCAAACAATAAAACCATTTTTTAAGCGTACAGTGACAGTACTATTTTCAATCTCAGCACGGTAAAGTAAACTTTTTATTTAAAAATGGAAGAATTTGATTTCGATACTCTCGTGCAAATGCGTGGCACGGCAAAGGGCGCAATCACGCGAGCCAAGAACTGGTTTGAAATAAATAAAGGCAATAAAGAAAAAATGCTACAAGTTACCGACAGACAGGAACACTTAAAAAACGCGTTCAAAAATTATTCAGATATTCAAAATGCCCTCGAAAAAATAGATCCAGACGATCTAGACAGAGATGAGACTGAGGATAGGTACTATTCAGTGTTAGCAGAGTTTAATAAAATTAAAGATAGTAGCGCAGCGCCAATCATAATTTCGCATAAAGTATCGTCACCCCAAATAGTGTCGAATGTCAAGTTGCCCGAGTTAAAGGTACCCTTTTTTGACGGTAGTATCGCAGAATGGCGGTCTTTTGCAGAAGTTTTTAATGCTCTGATCATTCAGAACTCGACCCTTGGAAATGTTCAAAAGTTAATTTATTTAAAATCAGCCTTAAAGGGGGAAGCCTTTAAATTGGTAGACTCGCTTGAACTTATAGCAGACAATTTTGATTTGGCATGGGATATTTTAACAAATAGATACGAGAACCTAACCTGTGTGCTAAATAGTTATTTAATTCAATTGTTGGACGCCCCTGTTATGACAAGGTCAAATTCAAGTAATTTACGGGATTTTGTAGCGACAAATAAAAAGACAATTGAATCTTTCAAAAAACTAAAATTAACGGAGACACAGCTATTCGAATACATGTTAGTTCACATACTGGAAAACAAGTTAGACTTTGCGACAAAACGAGCATTTGAACAAGACAGGGACTTAAACGAACTACCCATGTTACAAGACTTGTTTGAATTTTTAGAAAAACGTTGCATAATTTTTGAAAACTTGTCAAGTACCAATAGTAGTCCAAAGTATAAAAGCGAAAAAGTTTCTTTATTTACTAGTAACCGTCAAAACGCAGTTCAGTGTTATATTTGTGGCACTGTGGACCACAGATTGTTTAAATGTCAAAGATTTCTGGAATTGTCCGTTAATCAGCGCACCGATTTGATAAAAAGTAAAAATTTATGCTTAACGTGTTTCGGCAGACATTCCGGAGTTCAGTGCTTGTCAAACAGTAAATGCTTGTATTGCAACAACCCTCACAACACTTTATTGCATAAGCAACAGTTTCAGTCTAATTTCAATACTCCGCGACAGAATCAAAACCCGAACTACGCAGGTGAGCATCACTCATTAACAAACAGAAATAATCAACCGTTAAGATCGCAACCGCGCGCGACTCCTACAAACTTAAATAGACAACGCGTTTTTCCAGCTACACAGACACAAGAACCACACTTACCACCTGGTTTAACACGTGACGTAACGACGCATCCGAGGCGTGAACGCGATGGCTCTAGTGAAAATACCGAACAGGAAGCAGTAGCTTTGTCAGCAACAGTTAATAAACAAAGTACAGTGTTATTGTCGACTGCGCAAGTAAACTTAATTAACGCAAAAACCGGAAAAATAATATCTGCCAAAGCGCTCCTCGACAACGGAAGTCAAAGTTCTTTTATAACCCAGAGATTGGTAAATAAGATAGGAAGTGACGTATACAGACATAATTTAAACATTTCAGGTATCGCTCAACATGGGTTCCCTTCAAATAAAATGACAGATGTCACTGTTCATTCAAAAATACAGGAAGAAAGTTATTCCGTGTCATGCGTGATTTTAGATCACATAACTTATAAGCTACCGCAGGTAGCAGTAGAAGTGAGCGCATTAGATATCCCTGAAGATTTAAAAAGTAATTTAGCAGACGCGACTTTCCATGTACCATCACAATTAGATTTACTTATAGGTGCCGATGTGTACAGCGACATTTTACAGAACGGACTTCATTCATTAGGGAAGGGCAAGCCGACATTAGTTTGTACCTCGTTAGGTTGGATAATAGGAGGAAACATTCCGAACAATAAAACAGTTAAACACTCAGAAAACAAAGCATCGTTTTTTACACAAACAAACGAACTAGACGACATGTTAACAAAGTTTTGGAACATAGAAGAAACACCAGTAAAAAACATTTTGACGACTGACGAACAACTGACAGAAACAATATTTTCTAACACTACAAACATTTTACAGGACGGATCATTTCAAGTAGATATGCCTTTTAAAAATATTGACGAACACAAAAAGTTGGGTGATTCCTATAAAATGGCAGAAAAAAGGTTTCTTTCGTTAGAAAAAAGATTACACGGTGATTCAAAATTATTTGCGGAATATAAAAATTTTATAAATGAATACGTAGAACTAGGCCACGCCAAGTATGTTCCTTTAACCTTGACTAACATTAATAATGACAATAAGTATTTTATTCCTCACTTATGTGTCTTACGAGAGGACAGTGTTACGACAAAATTACGAGTAGTATTTGACGCGTCCGCGAAGTCTTCATCGGGTTATTCTCTGAATGATGTAACTTTGAAAGGGTACCAGGTGCAGCCTGAACTTTTTGACATTTTGTGCAGATTTCGTTATTATCAGTTTGTTTTGACATCCGATATCCAGAAAATGTACCGACAGATCAAAATAAATCCAGATCACACGTTTTTACAGAATATACTTTGGAGAGAAAGTCCGCAGGACACTTTAAAATGCATAGAACTCCAAACGGTAACATACGGGACAAACTTTGCACCATTTGCAGCTACAAGGACGATACAAGAAATAGCTAATAACAACTTGGAAACCTATCCAGAGGCGTCTCAGGCCCTCAGCTCACAGTGCTATGTCGATGACATTTTAGCAGGTTGTAACAACATAGAACAGTTACCGCAGTTACACTCACAGCTAAATACACTGCTCAACAAGTCAGGTTTTTCATTACACAAGTGGTGTTCAAATTCACAAGATTTCTTAAAGTCAATATCACAAACTCAGCTTAGTGAATTCGATTTAAATTTTGATAGCGCTCCAAATAAAGTATTAGGTCTAAAATGGCTCCCTGAAGAGGATGTTTTAAAAATCGCGATTCCAATAGACACGTCACACAAACAACCGACAAAAAGAATTATGTTGTCCACCATAGCTCAATGTTTCGACCCTTTAGGTCTCATCAACCCCGTCATAGTAAAAGGTAAAATTTTGATGCAAAAATTATGGATTATTAAAATAGGATGGGACACAGTAGTAACGAACACAGACTTACTAACCGAGTGGCACGCTTTTCTAAATACTGTTTCTTTTTTGAAATCTTTAAAAATTCCCAGAATGATTTGCGATAATAAAAATATTTCAAAAATTGAATTTCACGGATTTGCGGACGCAAGCACATTAGCGTACGGAGCTTGCATATATATCAGAGTGTTATATGAGAATAAAACAGTAGCGATGAATTTAATCTCTTCAAAATCGAGAGTAGCCCCTATAAAGACAATAACTTTACCGAGACTTGAACTCTGTGCCTTGGTAATTTTAGCGAAATTAACAAGTAGAATTTTAGACATTTTTAAAGATACTTTCACGCATGACTCAATAAACCTATGGTCAGATTCGAAAATTACTATAGCCTGGTGTAGTGACTTACCTAACAGATGGTCTACGTTTGTGTCACACCGAGTGTCTCAAATTCAAACTCTTACTCAAAATAGTAAACTGAGATATGTCAAATCTGCAGACAACCCAGCTGATCTGTTATCAAGAGGAAACTTTTCTACCGACACAACAATTTCAAATTTTTGGTTTCACGGTCCTAAGTTCTTACATAAGTTTGATGTAGTTTTGGATTCCTTTGATAAGGAAGTAAAGATAGAGAACATTCCCGAACAAAAGAAAATCTCACTTATTTCAGTTCAACAACCAAAGGCGTACGAATTTTGGGAGGAATATTTTTCACATTTTTCAATATTTTCTCGACTTACACGCTCATTGGCGTACGTGTTAAGGTTTATTCATAATGCAAAAAATAAACATAATAAAATTACAGATTCAATCATTACAGTTAATGAGATAACAAAGGCTCAAACATTCATAGTGAACATTTTACAGACTCAATGTTTTTCAAAAGAAATCTCAGAATTAAAAAAGAATGAAATAATTTCACACCATCAGTTAAAAATGCTCAAATTATTCTTAGACGAAGACAAGTTAGTCAGAGTTGGAGGTAGGCTAGAGAACGCTGACATTTCATTCGATCAGAAACATCCTTATTTACTACCATCCCACAACGCCACTGTCAGAATCATGCTGAAGCAAGAACATTTAAGGTTAGGACACGCAGGTGCGCAATCAGTGTTGTCAAATTTTAGGTTACGGTACTGGCCTTTGAACGGTTTGAAAGAAGTTAAAAACGTCATACGGAACTGCATAGTATGCAGCAGATTTCGAGCTCTTCCAGCACAACAAATTATGGCAGATTTGCCAGGAGATAGAGTTCAAATTTCACGCCCATTTCAGAAAGTAGGTATCGATTACGGAGGCCCGTTCCTAATAAAATCATCACGGTTAAGGAAAGCACCGAAAATCAAGGCTTACATTGCCATCTTTGTTTGTATGACTACAAAAGCAGTTCACATAGAGTTAGTTACAAGTTTATCGTCTGAAGCTTTTATCATGACCCTGAAACGTTTCATTTCACGGAGAGGTAACCCTACAATTATTTATAGCGACAACGGTACCAATTTTCAGGGTGCTAACAACCAGCTACACGACGTATATACTTTTTTCAAAAATTCGACAGCTTGTGAAACTTTTATAAATTATCTCTTACAAAATGAAATTCAATGGAAATTTATTCCACCGAGATCTCCACATTGGGGCGGTCTATGGGAGGCTGCAGTGAAAAGCACTAAACATCATATTTATAGAATAATCGGAAATTTAACTTTTACGTTTGAGGAATTTTACACGATCCTAACGCAAATAGAAGCAATCTTAAATTCACGACCTTTGTGTCCAATGACAAATGATCCTTCAGATTTCAGTTACCTTTCCCCAGGACATTTTTTGATTGGTGAAAATTTAACGGCTTATCCGGAAAAAGATGTAAGTGAAATTTCAGATAACAGATTAAAGTTTTGGCAACAATGTACTAAGATCCAACAAATATTTTGGAAACGATGGTCTGTAGACTACTTGAGTCGTCTTCAAAATTGCCCAAAATGGTTGAAGAACACCGCGAACATTAAAATAAACGACATCGTGTTACTACTAGAAGACAACGTACCTCCGTTACAGTGGCCTTTAGCCCGAGTGTTAGAAACATATCCCGGTAAAGACGGTAAAGTTCGTGTTCTTAAATTAAAAACTCCCACTAGTACGTTCACTAGAGCTATCACTAAAGTATCCCCGATTCTATATAATGACTTAAATATAAATGTTGACTAAAAAATTATGCAGCAACGAAAATTGCGTATACTTTTCTTGCGTTGAAATACAATAAATGATATTGTGTTTATATTACATTCTACTTACTACATTTGGGTTTGGTAGCGTACCCTTAAACGTTACTGGGAGATACGGCCTACCTCCCTGGGAAACCTAAACAAGTCAATGATCTTTGCTTTTTTTGTTTGGCCCTTTGTTTCAAACTGAAACATCGTACGAGTTAATCTAAGTATAATCCTTCAACAACTCTTTTAGCCTACTGCTTGTGGAAACGTATCTCAGCTTTACGACCTGGTCTACGATTTTCATAAGTATTCCTACCCAGTATCTGCCAAGAGGGCAAAAGTATTTTTCTATGGTTCGTGCCAAGAGAGCACAAAGAAAGTTATGTAAAAGGTTAACCTGAGGTTCGGTGCGGAAGAGAATTCCCGTAGTCGGCACAGGCGTGGTATCGGAGAATCCGGTGGCCATTAGCGGATGGAATCCCGTGGCGTACAGAAGTTGTATTAATACAAAAGTTAATTACTACAAGTGTAACATTCAAGCAAGTTTTTCTTCCCAATCACATTTCTATGCATTGCTCAATCATTACTTCGGTTTGGTATCGTACCTTTAAACGTTACTAGGATATGAGGCCTATGTCCTTGGGCAACCTAAACGAGTAATTGATCTTCTTTGTCTTTTTTGTTTGGCCCTTTGCTTCAAATTGAAGCATCGTATCGAGTTGGTCTGATCGTAATCGCTCAGCAGTTCTTTCGACTCTAAGTTATACGCCTACCCGTTGCCAAGTGTGCAACACAAGTTTCTACCTGTCTATCCTTCTAGGCAGCAAGTTCTTTTTAGGAGAGTATTCCTAAAAGATAAGTTTCTACCCGTTGCCAAGTGTGCAAAACAAGTTTCTACCCGTTGCCAAGTGTGCAAAAAGTTTCTACCCGTTGCCAAGTGTGCAAAATAAGTTTCTACCCGTTGCCAAGTGTGCAAGATAAGTTTCTACCCGTTGCCAAGTGTGCAAAACAAGTTTCTACCCGTTGCCAAGTGTGCAAAAAAGTTTCTACCCGTTGCCAAGTGTGCAAAACAAGTTTCTACCCGTTGCCAAGTGTGCAAAAAAGTTTCTACCCGTTGCCAAGTGTGCAAAAAAGTTTCTACCCGTTGCCAAGTGTGCAAAACAAGTTTCTACCCGTTGCCAAGAGGGCACAATTTTCTATCCATTACTTTCTACCTTCACTACTTGTGAAACCCATAGTTCAGCCTTACAACCTGTGCGGTGGTGTTCATGAGTACTGATGTCTACCATGGTAAGATGTTACCATTACTACGCTCGGATTGAGCTTTCTACCCTTTATTTAGTTATTATCTTGTTCGGTGAAACCTAGGTGGATTTACAACCTATCTGGAGCTTTCATTCATATTTACACTTTATCTAATAGTTATTTTCGTTAACGCCAGAGTGGCATTATTATTTATATTCTCTTCAGTCGTATTAGCTTAATAATACTGGTCCTTCGAGCATAACTTCATTTACTGCGAGCATAACTTCATTTACTTCGAGCATAACTTCATTTACTTCGAGCTTAACTCATCAGATCGATTTTTCATTTAAAGTTCAAAATATTGTGAGTCAGTTTAGTTGAATCGCAGGAGGATTCAACAGGGGGGAGAATGTTGTGAAACAGTACCCGTATCCCACTAACAACACGCTTAATAATTCGCTTATTATATTCAAGAACGTACAAAACATGTCCATGCAATTTATAACACGTCAGAATAGGCACGGATCGATAATAGCCAAATAATCTATCAGTTTAACCATTAACAATAACTCCGTTCATGTAATTTGCGCTATATACCCGTCATAAACATACTTTCAGAGCCTAATATTTGCATAATCAAGGACTATTTAATATATAAATGCCCAAATCAACATAAAACCATATTTGCATGTTTTGACACAACTGTACATTCGTACAACTTCTAACAGGCAAATTCTCTAAGTATCAAAACTACCCTCTAGTTACTTTCTTTGTTGTCTGGAAATAACTTATATATAAACACCCAAGGATTCACGGGTAAAATGACAAAATTACCTTCCGTTTTTGTCCAAACTCGCATAAACATATTATTCTAAAATCTCAAACTAGCTAAATTAAATCAATAAAGACCATAATCGCTTAACACGCTACCTACAAAACGCCAGACAAGTGTACCACATTCCTAATCCAAGTGAGACACTAACTACCCTCTTTCTCACACCCATACCGTGAAAATAATTAAATATAATATTCCGTATTTAACAACCGCAAAAATCGATATCAGCATCACCAGCATCTACCCCTTCCGTCGTAGGCAAGTCGTGTGATTGGTTGTGACATCAGGTACGTCACCGGCCTCCAAGACATCTCGCCACTGTTGATCTAGTTTTCAGACGAAATAGGTTGTCCTTTAGCGATCGGAAATTGGTGATTTCTTACGTAAAGTGGGTCGACAGTCAGTGCGGTGACAGAAAAGCCGTACTTTAGATAATACAAAACTTGACCCGGGTTCGAATTAACGGAGTTTGATACGGTGCCGCGAGCGAGTTTTCGGTATTCAGTAAGATAAGGTATTGAAATAACCTTTTCTTTCTTTAGTTACACTCAGGAGTGAAGGTATTGAAATAACCTTTGCTTCTTTAGCTACCCGTCGGAGTGAACCGAATTATTAGATGAAGTATTGCAATAACTTTGTCGTTCTTTAGTTACCCGTCGGAGTAAACCGAATTATTATTAGACTACCAGTGCATGACAGGGTGTGTAGAGGTTATTCGTAACCTATATGTAGTGATATTGGATATGGTATTGAAATAACCATTTTATCCTTTAGTGTGACTAGACAGTGAGTCTAGTCCCCACCGTTTTATTGTTATACTACCAGAAATACTACCGTTTTGACCAGAATATGGTTATAGTTAGTGATTACAGGCAAGGCTGTGCAGAAAAGTAGTCAACCCTGTTTGTAATAACCCCCATTCTACCGAAGAAAATAGATTTAGTTTATTTTACTAACCAAAAACCTGTGTTTGACTTCTACTATCATAAAACCAACCAGCGACCCCAAACCTATGGAAACCAGTAGTACCCAAACTAAGCCGTGCAAAGCAAATTAAACCTGCACGGAATTGTTCACTTGCTTTGCAAATAAATATTGTTAACAGTTTACCTTTATAGGATATACTTAGTGAGTTAGCTTGCTCAATTGTTGCTGGTATCAACTCTATTTACATGCATCAGTAAAGTTAGTTCCTTCCTGATTATCTTTGTACTTCCATCGGATCAATACATAATTTTAACACACTTCGGGGTCTTGCTTTGTTACTATTTTTATTGAATACATATGGCGGGATGCTTCATCTACTGAACAAAACTATCGAGGGTGTAGTTTGTTATTAACCTGCTACGGGCTTCCGTCAAAACACAGCGATAAAGGGTAAAAATCACAAATTAATCGTGGCAGCTATCATTTGTTGAGGCCACAAATTTTAACTAGCGTGTTAAAGCCGTGTGGATGACAATGATGACGTCACAGTTAGAGAGCTGCCGAGCGCAAGCTGTCTCTACAACTGAATTACGGAGACTCTCCTCGAGGCGGGAAAGCAAGTTTGCTACTTGAAAGAGATTCGACAGCGGTCGATATGTAAAGGGGAAGGGTTTCCACTGGTCCGAGAGCTGTCGTCAATGATCGGTGAGTGGAGAGAGTGCGATTTCGGGGAATAAAACTGTTGTAGGATATTTTTAGAATACGGAGAATTTAAAACGCGAGCGTGATGACAGATTTGTCGGTATACGGTGGAAATTGTTTTTTTGGGTGTTGAATGAGAATGAGGTTTGATAGACGTTTGATAGCGGAAGATTACAGTCTGTTTGCGAGTTGAAATACATGCGTATTTACAAAGAACAATGTGTTGGAACTAGTTTTTCAGCAATAGGACTGGCCTGTTAATACACATTTTATTAAATTGGTTCGCCATGCTTTCTGGCATAAAAATTATGATTTTTGATTCTAAGCATCCCCAAAACGTTTTATTGGTGTATTATTCAAATAATAACTTTCAATTGATTTTTAATATTAATCCCTCATTTGCTTCTATTTAATATTTCCATTACAATCTGACAACAGTGCACGAGGCAGTTATCTGTTGTGTCTGTTATGTATATATTTGTGTTCCCTCATTACGCTATGTTTAGTATTATTATCTTCGTCTAGCACCAAGAATTCGAATGCGTCAGCGAAAGCGAAATATCAGTTTGAAAGCATAATGTGGCAACGTCTAGTGGCGGCTAGCCTCTGACCGATCAACGAGAGTGATTTCTAACACTGCGAAGCTACCACGAGGTCCTGAACACAATCGTTTCGCGTTGTCGCGTCAGAGTAAATTTACATAACTATAGTACAGGGTGTTATGGAAATTACATATTATATTTAAATGGGTGACTCCTTGGGTGTCCTAGAGAAGCGCTACATATTTTATTTTTTTTAAATCGACCGTTTTAAAAGTGGGGTAACAAACACTCTTACTCACAGGTCAGTCCGCGCTACTGTACAACATTTCACCCAGAGCCAATGGCAATGTTGCCAAACTTATTGTAAAACTGAAATTCCATATAAAATTATAAAAATTAATTATTTTCTACCTACTTGTCTTTATCCTTATACCTAAAGAGCGAGGAAATCCAGGCACAAACACAATCAGTTTTTTTTCTTTTTCATGGGAACACTCCCGGAAACACTTTATGTATCTACACACAGTAATAGTGAAACAGAACCGATAGTTAGCTTTTGAAAATACAATAATACAGATTATACTACAGATTATTAGATTTTATTACACGCGACGAAATTTGACGTCCAGAAGAAACGCGTCAATAAAAACAATATTCAAAGATTATTTATGGACGGGCAAGATACACGCGTAAACCGAAAAAACAGAGCGGATTGCTGAGAGTGTGTTGGTGATCGACGAAACACAACGTATCCGGCCGCTGGTTGGTCTTCAACTAACAGACGCAAGCGTGCGGCGCTATATGAAACTACTTCGCTCAGCCGAGGTAAGGCGTCAAGAGGTCATTGGCATTTGACCTAGTGACGTACGTGGCTATTACTATTCCATATGTTTTTTCGGGTTGTTTAAAACATAGTCCGTCGTAAATGTTCTTCAATTAATTGTACAAAAAGGTATTACAGAATGGAAAAGTGTTTAAATTATTTTATTTTGTCTAAAGCGTTTAAGGTGTACATATGACAACACCGGCCAGAATTCCTTGATTGCTTACATGTATCGCAGTGCCACGCAGGTGTTTTTCTGGTTTGACGTCAGGTCACTTTTACCGCTGAATGAATTGAAAGCGTCATTTATGGCTATTTTTCTTCAATTTGTCTTTACCGCAGGAATTGCCGGTTCAAACATAATACGTCATTTTCATAACACCCTGTATATTCATTTTCCTAGTTCAGTAGACCAAAACAAATACACGCGACGATCTCGAACCGCGCATGAATAGACCTGAAATAATGGCCTACACTGAAAAACGACCCTGTTCTCGTCAGCATCGGCAGTATTGTCGCCGTTTGACCAATAGCAATGAGTTTATGCATCGAGCATGTGGCTATCACGCGCTGAGTATAGTTAGTAGTAGTAGT
Source organism: Barypeithes pellucidus (assembly GCA_963991005.1). Classification (NCBI taxonomy): domain Eukaryota; kingdom Metazoa; phylum Arthropoda; class Insecta; order Coleoptera; family Curculionidae; genus Barypeithes; species Barypeithes pellucidus. The sequence continues at coordinate 52,755,262 of OZ022563.1, read as the reverse complement.
ATAGAACCCAAATAAACTCATCTTTAACATTTCATGTTAATTATTTTTGGGATTAGTCCCGGGATTTTATACTCCTTATCCCCAAAATCCCGGGATTGGTACAATGCTTCGGGACTGATACTCCTACGCTATAAGCTCACTTGCACCCCGCCACTGTCCCTTCTTGACTCTAACGCTGATGCCATATAAAGTTTACGGATAGAATAAGGTCAAGAAAGGCTTAAACCGCCAACACCGTAATAACGTCACAACGAAGGGCTGATTTGTTTTCCTTAAAGGACATTCCACAGGCTCGCTTAATTTGTCGAATCTCTTCTCGAAAGTTGCCAAATATTTTCAAAATTCCTCGAAAGTTTCACGGGATTCTTCGGTGCGAAACAAACGGCTTCTCCGACATTGTGATTTTTTGTCTTGATAAGTACTTTTGAATTAAAATTCTTCCGAGAAGAATGTTAAAATGGAATTTGCAAAGATAACTTGTTGAATAAGAGTTTGTAGAGCGCCATGTCATGAAGGAAAATATTTAATAGAATTAGCATTAATACATTAACATAGGAATGCATAGAGGTAGTCGCAGGGTATACCGACCCTTCAGCAGTGGCGGCACGTAAAAAACAATCAATTTTTTTTTATTCATTACATTAAACTAAGTTCATCGACTGGAAACACACATGGACCCTGTATTTCTATCTACTTTGTACAAGATGTCCCATTTTCGACACTTTTATAGGGTATCTCCGTAATTGTCAGTGCTATCAATAAAGTAATGTAGGAGTCATGTGCAATTGACAATTTCTAAATTACCCAATATTTTCTTAGTTAAAAGAGATACAGAAAAATGTTTTATACAAAAGTTTGTTTATAATGATTGTTGAATAATCTGCCGTTTTCAGAATAAGTATACGGGGTCAGGTGAGAAAGTTATCGGACCTAACCTCATTTTTTTTAATGGAACAACCTGTATATTTTAATCTAAAGTAGTGTTGTGATCGCTCGAGCGAAAAACCGCTTGATCACTCGATTATTGAAATAACCGACATCGCTCGATTATTAAAAGAACCGCTCGAGTTATCTATTCAGGCGAAAACCGTCGCCCGTCACTTATTATCTTTCACTCGATACCCGAACTTTGCTTGACGCCGGCGGAAATATACCGCTGTAGTGTGATCGAGTTAAAAAACTGCTCGTATGTTCGAACAGTTTTTGGTTCGATAGGAAATACTCTAGTTAAAAATTCAGGCGAAAAATCGAAAAATATCGCCGGTTACTTGATAGACGACGTTCGGTCTACGCGCCGCGCCATCCGATTGGCGACGTTCGAGTTTGACGCTGAGCAAGTACACGACATATGTCTTTCCTAAAGGTACATAAACGAGAAGGTGCATATAAAAAAGTATGTCGAATCCCTTAGCGGAGTCATCGCGACATGCATTTTGTAAAGTTTTGTTTTAACTGGCCAGCCAGCGGAGTAGTTTAGGTCTCCGATTGTAAATATTAAAAAATTAAAGGATATAATTTAAAATTTTTTAATTACTATAAAGACGAGAACTTCTCAAAAATAACATAATAATAGAAATTGTTAATGAGAAATAACAAAACGAACAAAGTGGTTAACAAAATATATAGAAAAATTCGTTGGTTATGTTATAGTAAACATTTTTAAATCTAAACAGGAACTTTTTATTATTAAACTCAAGAAGACTTCTCAAAAATAACATACATTATAGAAAATGATAATGGAAAATAAGAAAACGAGCAAAATAGTTAACAAAACATAGGTATCGACAAATTTTTTGGTAATTAAAAGTAAGCATTCTTAAATTTAAACAGAAACTTTTAGGTAACTATGAATACATGAGTACATGAATTTAAAAAAAATAATAACCAATTTTCTTATTTTGCCAGTCGCGTAACTAAGCCTAAATTTTGGAAGAATTTGACAAGCCATTTTAAATATCTACTTATTTTATGCTCGTAGATTGAGAAAGATGTGAAGAAAAATAACTCTGGGTAATGCTTTTTGTTCGGGTTACGAACAATAATAAACCCGAACAATAAATACATATTTGGGTGATTTTTTGCAGTTTTTTCATTTGGTATCGAGACACGTGGTAAAGATTCATTATTCACAAATAAATAAATTTCTGGAATATTTTTGGTGGCTACTACAATTTTTTTGCTAAACCTGTGCCCACCCGTAGTTACGTGCCTGCTAAATACCCTACCTGATCACATGTAAATGGCTACTCTGCCGGGCGAGCAGTCGGTGACGTCATCGCTTGGTGAATTGGAATTTCAAGCGATTCACTCGAGCGATTCATTCGATTATTAAAATCGCTCGAGCATCAAGTACTCGATTATCGGTTTTTTCCAACACTATTTATTACTCCGAGATAATGTACGTAGAGGCAAACGCAACAAAAATATTACCCATTTCTGGTTTTGAATCACAAATTAAAATCTACGCGAATGTAGGAACAGCGATCAGCATTCTTATTTGTGTCTACCTAATAGCCGAAGAATTTCTCGGGGATGAGGCTTGCGCTCTTCACGAATAATTCTGTTAGTTCTGTTAGTTTAATATGTTAATGCGGATCCTTAAATCGCACACTTTTTTGTGATCTATTCTTGTTACGCAAAAATGCAGCTATTATGTTAAGCGGAAAATGTTGCTCCTTGTGTGTGGTGCCCAGTGGCGGCTCGTGACCTATGATAGAGGGGGTTCACAAGCTTGGTGAAATTATTTTTAAAATTTTATTTTTGTGTAACGACCAAACAAGTACTTTCTAGGCGTTTTAAATGAAAAAAAGTAATAAGAAAATGCGTTAGGTAAAACATATTTTTATTTATTTTTTTAATTTTACACAAGGAAATACAACTTTTGGAAAATAAGAAAGGTTTTCTTAGTGTGTATAGCCGTCGGATCTTAACGTCGTCGCATGCAACCCTCGTAACAATATTTATACAGTCCACTACTAATACTACTAAAGCCATCTACGAGCTATCAAGAAAACCGAATGATGTCCAATACTACTACCGCCATCTACGAGTTATCAAGAAAACCGAATGATGTCTAACACCACTACGCCATCAAGGGCTACGTCATTATGTGCAACCAAGACGAGAACAATAGTTAACTGTTTTATGACGAGAACGAATGGAGCCACGAGACTAACAAGTTGGCATCCTTCATATTTTCAGTGTTTCTTAGTTTAAATCCTTAAATAAAATGGTTTAAAATCATATCGAGTATCATTTATCGAAATACACAACATTTATCGACCCTATACAATAGTGCTTAAACGTAAAGTCCATTCTTCGCTTCTTAATTGTAGAACATTGATCAATAACAGCCTCATTAAGTTTGGAATACCCTCTATTAATTTTTTTTTCATATATTTCATTTTTAAACTTTCTAATAAAGTCCCTAGATTTACCCTTTGTGGTCCGCGTTAAATTAATTTCGGGTTTAGGTGTTCCCGAATTCTTCACTTCAATTTTTTGTTCCAAACTCAAAGAGTTAAAGTTATTTCTTAAATAGTCCACCGTCAACTATTCATTTTAACTTAATAAATATATAATATTAAAATATTAAAACATACACGCTCGAATTTCTAACTAGATGCACGAACAGACAACAGCGCGGTGCACACAGAGACTGTGCGCCTTTTCCATGTTAAATCGCCATAGCCCCGCTATCCCCCGCTGCCACCCGCCACCTGTCACTACAGAGAAACTGCACTACTTAATCGCACGTGCGAGCAAGTCTCGTCATAATCGTCATTTACCTCGACCGAGGCACGGTTGCCGGATCTATACAGTTTGGTTTGACGGGATGATAAAATATTAGGGAGGGTCGGACTTTTTTAGTTTGACGGTACGATAAAATATTAGGGAGGGTCGGACTTTATACGATAAATAATATTCAATGAATATAAATTAATATTTTTTATTCGTTTTGTTGTCCGTGGAAGAACCGCCACTGGTGGTGCCTATCCCTTCTATCTAATTTCTCAAATAAATATACAATTATTTTTACCACCGAAATCTACAACCGTCTCGTACGCCCAGTAAATTTGCAAATAATAATCCCCATCCCCAATTCTCCCCGAAATAAGATATATGTTGGCCTGTCAAAAACATAAAAAATAGCCCTTAGACCGCTCGCACGTTAACCACGGCCGAACAAAAAATACGGCTCAGGTTAACAAAAAGGTGAAGGAGGTCGAAGAAGGCCGCGGCGGGGTCCTTTTGATTGTGACACCGGCGTAAGACTTATTTTGCTGTTTTGATCGGCGTGTTGCACTAAAAATCCTTTTTAGTGGCGGAAAATTCAGTTAAAACCAAATCGTTATTTTGTAGTTTTGTAGTCAAGTTGCGCTTTTAACATTTTATTTTCAACTATTGTAGGAAAGCCGTTAACAGAAAATAATCATGTAAGTTCCAATTAGATCAACTAAGCTTACAAGTAATATAATAAGTTTTCATATAATGTTATGTATGCATGGTCAGTGCCTCCTAAAACTCCGGGCCGCGAAGAGTAGTCACTCTGGCATCACTGTCGTGGGACTTTTGCGCCATTTTAGAACTGTCAAATCTCGTTGACCGCCGGGTACAAATTTTATTTTGCAGTTCATTTTAATGATATTACGAACAGTTATTTATTAAAACGTTAACAGGGTGTTTCCTGGGTTTGTGTAGAGGATATTAAAAGTGTTTGTGATACAATATCTCATATATTTCGTCCATAGTCGTGTGCTAACCGGATCGGCTCTCTCGTAAGAAAGTCCCGCCGTGTGTGACAATTTTTCAGCGTTTTAGTGCTTATTTGCGTTAGAATTTCAGTTGAATACCGGAAAGCCGGTAATTTAAAAAGCAGTGTGTGCTCTTCTAGTTTGTCACATTTTAGAGTTTAAAATTGGATGTATTGGATTACTTACGTAAACTAGTAACGAGGTAAGTTTTTGAACATTCTACATAATGACAAAAACGTGTTGTGTTCCTGGGTGCAAATCGAATTATCCGAGTACGATAAAAGCTATAGGATCTATGCTATCGACTTTTGGTTTCCCAAAAGATGAAATTTTGAAAAATATTTGGCTAAAAGCTTTTCCCCGAGATAGTTGATCACCTTCCCAACATTCTGTAGTTTGTAGTAATCATTTTGCAGAAAGCGATATCATTAGGGAAGAGATTTATAGTTTACCAGACGGAACTGTGAAAAGAATTCCAACAAAGACTAGGCTTAAATGTGGTTCATTTCCTTCTATTTTTCCAAATTTACCTATATATTTATCTAAAAAAGTACCTATGCCAAGAAAATCTCCCGATGAAAGACATAATGAAAATCTAGCTCGTCATAATTAATTAAATGAATCATTTGAAAACTCAGATATAATTAATAGTTTTCAAGACTTACTTTTAAACTATCTTAAAAAAATTAATATTTGTGAGTCTTAGACAGTAAAAGCAGAAGAGGATAGAAAAATTTATTTTTATATTCTAAATTTAAAAGAAGACCTTGTTAGCATTGTAAGTCAAATTTCAATTGATAAAAATATGGTTGTTAAGGTATTTATAAATAATACAGAATTAACTTTTAAAAACTTAAATTGGATTTTACCTTTTAATTTGAAACTAACTAGATGGTCCCAACTAGAAAATTTATTAGTTAGATACAAAGATAAAATATCTATCCACCAATCATATTAGAAAGGAGTATATATTTTTTGAACGAAGCTTATACCAAACTGGTTTCAGAATCGGATATATTGCAGGAGGAGAATGATTCAAAAGACAATAATAATTTAAATTATATGTTACCAATTTTAATTAATCAAGTACAATTACTCATTTTGAAAAAAAAACGCTATTCATCGGAAACTATAATTATCGCTTTTATGTTGTATACACTTTCTCCGTGTGCATATGATTTAATACGGGATTATTTAAACTTGCCCACTAAAAGATATATACAGAATATTTCTTCTAGTCTCAATGTTGTTCCCAATTCGTACCCAAATACCACTGATAAGGACCCAAACACCAATAATTACCTAAACTATGTCTCTGATTCCTTAGAACCTCATACATGTTATGTATTTTAAATTCCATTCCATTTTAAACTTCCCACCAAACACCATTTGGCAACAGCGCATCGCTGCTCTGTACACGGCCTGTCTGAAGTTGGCCGTGGCATGGTGTTAACAACGACAAACGTGAATATGTATAAAAATGATCATTTTCCACAATATTTAAATGAATCATATATGGCAACGCTGTAGCCGTGGTTTGTCTGTAATTTGCAATCTAATGCAGAAATACCATTCATGTTATGTACTCACAGAGTGACTAGGGACTCGAATTTTCGAACAAGTCGAATTTAATCGTGATACAATGAAACCTCTAATAACGGATATCTCTATTAAGGGGATATTTTTTCCTAGTCTGGAACTAGGTATATGAAATTCCATGAAAATAAACCGCTCTTGGACGGACTCTCCTTTGGGCGGACACGTACAGGCTGTTTTCATACAAAGAGTGCGACAACCCTCCTTTAAACGAACGAAATTTTTTAAAAGTATTTGGGAGCCGAATAAGTACGGTGCAAAAACGCTCTGAAGATAGACTGGCAACCAATCACGTAAGGACTTCGCCGAATGAAAGTATGTGTGATTCCCCGACAGCAGTCCGCCGTTTATTTGTGAGTTGTAAGGTTAAAATCGTAAACAATGGCACAAAAATGTCGCGTTTTGAGTCTGAAAGAGAATATTGATGTTGTGGAAGTTTATAATTTGATAACAATGATTTGTCAAATAATCTTATATTTTCAGCCTTAACATAATAAAATCATTAAAGAAAACACTATTTGTGGTTTTTGATTTTCACTATATTTTGTCAACATGACACGTGTTTCACCGTCACAGTGGCTTCATCAGATGTAAGGTATAAACAATGATAACTTAATTTATATGTCTCGTAAAAATAGGACTTACAATAATATTATGGGATAATTATTTAATAATATTAGAGTTTATTATTAAATGAAGGTAGAAGAAAAGAAATAAACACATTAATGTGAATATTGGTGGTCTTTAATTCTAGTGCGCACTAAAATTAAAGACCACCAAGATTCTTTCACCAAAAATAATAAACATTCCACATACCCAGAACATTTAAAATCAGAAAATCATATTTTTAATAACAATTTCAAGATTTTGTATATAGAACAAAAGGGTTTGAAGTTAAATTTACTAGAATCTATGGAGATCAAATTCAAAAATTTCCCTAATTTACTTAATGACAAGCTTGATATATGTTCTTCGCCTTTATTAAATTTAAGGTGTTAGTTAATGTGTTTATTTCTTTACCTTCATTTATTTATTTATTTACGATTTAGGGTTCTAAACCCAAAAATGGACCCACTAATTTTCAGTTACGTGTACAAGTACGTTCTAAGCTATGTGCTAACTAAATCTAAATATGAACAAATTATTCGGGACCACTCCCATACACCAACCACGGCGTCATGGGAAACCATTCAAAATTTAATAAATTAAGAAGCAATATACTCGACCGGTCAAAGATTCAATCCCTTTATTTGTCTTTTAAAAGTAAACAGAGTTCTATTGAATATATCAATATCTTCATAATTGTTATTATAAATTGTGCACATTCTTACTAACGGTGAATTTTGCCCAAGATTTGTTCTTCTATAATTAATATCAAATAATTGATGAGTTCTCGTTTCTCTAGGTTGAATGTGAAAAGTTATAATTGATATTAATGTTGGTGAATCAATAAAATTGTTAAGCAATTTGTATAAAAACAGTAAACAGGATTGCATACGTCTAACTTGAAGAGTTGTGATAGAGAAGCACTGTCTCACTTGACACATATCAGCTATTTCATAAACGCCGTTTATTCTAAAGTTTAAAAATCTGAGAAAACGTGATTGAATCCTTTCCAATCTATGTATATGAATGTGATAATAAGGGGACCAAACCAGACATGCAAAGTTTAGCCTACTATAAATATAAGCATAATACAAGGATTTAACTGCTTGTTCAGACTTAAACATTTTACACACTCTAGTTATGAATCCTAGTAGTTTACTAGTTTTGTTAACAATGAAGTCGATATGTGGACCAAATGTCATTCTACTGTCGAATACAACTCCCAAGTCTTTCACTTCTGTAACCTGCTTAATAATACTGTCACCCACTTTATAATTAAATTCAATAGCATTTAATGTATTCTTAGTAAAACTAATTTGACAACATTTCTCTAAATTCAGGATTAAATTATTATTTATACAATAAGCAACAAAGTTATTTATATCACCTTGAACAAGTTCACAGTCTCTCGGGCGCCTAATGATTGCATAAAGCTTTAGGTCGTCTGCATAAATAAGGAACTTACAGAATTTAAAACATGTTTTAATGTCATTCAAATATATCAAAAACAACAGAGGCCCCAGGTGTGAGCCTTGCGGCACACCCGATGTCACTGGAAATGATTTAGAATTATATCCATTTATGGCAACAATTTGTGATCTACCTTGTACATATGAGGCAAGCCACCTGAGGAGGTCTCAGCCTCGGGAGCCTATACACTTTATTTATATACCGATTATATAGTCCAAACTGAAACCACATCACTATCTCAAGACTCTGATGAAGAAGTTGAATGCAGCAATCAAACAAATGTCACCAATTATCAACAAGCCATTAGTATGATAAAGGAATTATAAGAGTATGCAAAGAATAGAGGTGACTCTACAGCAATGGAATTGTTATCAGACTGGGAATTACATTTTATAGATTGCAAGTATAAAATGCAATTACTTATAACTGATTTTTACAATTTAGTATGTTCACTCTAGTCAAAAAATATATCGACTTTCTGTTTATTCAGAATTTATTTTTTGTCTACATTTTTGTTATCATCAGAATATAGTTGCATTAAACCCAGCGATATTAAAAAATACCTTTTTAAGAAATTTCATCTACTTTTCCTATTACATCCGAAATATTGCGAGAAAACGAGCGAAATTGTTCCGTTGCCGGGCTCGCAGAAGGTATAACAAATAGTTTTATGTTCTCGTAAAAACTCTTTTAATAATTTCGGTTATTTGTCTTCCCGGTTCGTGGTCATATTTCTTTAGAGCGACGTCACAATATTTCAGGGTCTGCGTTGAGTTATTCAAGGCTTGCGAAGGTCTTAAAGACGAGAATTGGTAGACTGAAATTCAAACTTGAATGGCACAGTAGCGTCATCAGCGTGAACAAGGACGGCGTGTTTTGTCTTGCTTAGGTTATTAAATACTTGGTCAGATATTACTCTTCTGCACCATTTAAGGTTGATTCGGTCTATACAGGGGGTCCATTTACTATAAATATTAGTGGACGGGTTGATCTGTAATCAAAATTATGTCTATTCACAGATCCATTATTATGAAATGTACATTCATCACTAAACATAACAAAATTAAAAAGTTTTCATTATCTGCCACTTTATCAACAGCCACATACAAAATTCCACTCGTTTATCAAAATCGTGTGCAGAAAGTTCTTGGTGACGCTGAATTTTATAGGGATGGAAACTATATTTCTGAACAATCCTTGAGACACTTGCTTGGCCAATGTTGATATTTTGCGCAATTTGGTTTTGACCGATATGAGGATTTTCGATTACAGAACCAATTACAGCAAATTCATTTTCTTCGTTTCCTGTCACAAGTTTCCTTTTAGTGGGTTTTTTATACTGAACACTCCCAGTTTGTTTAAATTGAGTCAACAATCTTTCGAAAACCTCTCTATTCGGATGGTTTCTGAAATTTTTGAGCGTAAACTCGGGAAGCAAGTAAGCAGTTTTGCAGACATTCTCCAAGAATAAAAATCATATCCATTCGTTCTTCTTTTGGATAACTTATCATTTTAAGTAACTAATAAAATAAAAAACAGAAACTACCACTATTATCACTAAATGACGATTTGCAGCGAAATACTTTTAGAAATAACTGACATTTACTGTAAACCCTCTGTTTCTCTAGAATCTAGATCTGATCTGTCAAAATGTCATAGGCGACTTGATTAATATTAAATTGATTATAATTAGCCTGCTTTGTGAATATTTGCATTTTTCATGAAAATGCGAGTAATTAGCTATGGGAGAGGTTAATACTTTTTGATAGACAATTAAATTCTACATCTGCTAGTGACATAAAATACAGGGTGTTATATTTAAATTAAGCAAGTTATTACCATTTCAAACTTGTAATTGTTTAGTATTACTTTTTGGACACCGTGTATAAGTTAGTGAAATTTTCATAACTGATACACAAAACTTAATCAGTGAGTAGAGCCCACTGAGAAATTGGGTTTAAAAAACAAAATACATGTTGAGAATTTAATCATTAAAATTGTTACTACATTTTGACAAAATATGAAATATTTCACAAACCGTAAGGTTTAAGTACGGTAAACATTAATGAAAGTAATATTTATTTTAATCGTGGGAACCGAAAATGAAATAATATACTGGGCATTCCATTTAAAAAATGCAACTTTGATACGTTCCGTGTTTTTTGGACAACCTGTACATTATGAAAACAATTTTAAAATGTACCTCTAATAGGCCCCTATCCACCCTGAATATTTGTTTTTATCCAAAACAAATAGCTTAGCTATAATATGTCGTCTCGAATAACGTGAATAACCCTGTATACATATTTATAGTTACTGTAGACATTTCCTGGGAATTAATTGTTATTCCTGTCAGATTCTGTGTCGACACAATATTTTGTTCAATATTTTGAACTGTTGTTCTGCTCGCACTATAATTCAAAGTTTTGCATATTCTCTTAAAGAGTTTTTCTAGATTATTTTCTGCAATTTCTCGTATTTCTGGCGGAGTACAACTTTCCTCCTGAGTCATTTTTATTAACTTTAATAATATATTTATTTTTAATTATGACGGATGGGAAGAAGCTTTGTTGTGTTCGATTGTTTCTATCATGGCATATTTGATACTTGTAACATTTTATTAAATTATAAAAGTATTGCCAACCCAAAAAGAAAACTATTAAGTCAAATGGAAAAAAATCTACTACTATACAGGGTCCGCAAACGAAGCGTGGACGGAAGATTTAATCGTTATCGAAGAACTTATCAACAATATTGAGACAGCTTGAGATATTGGATTAATAGCGGCATGGTTTAAAAATATTTTACATTATACAGGGTGGCCCAAAAAAGTGTGACAGCATAAAGTTATATTTTTTTAAATGGTACACCCAGTATTTTATTGCATATTTAGGTTCGCATTACTATCGTTTATAAGTGCCTCAAATTTTATATAATTTGGTTATTTAGTTTCGGAGAAATAAATTAAAAACTAAAAAAAAAAGTTTTGCAGTCCTGAATAAAAAAATCAAAAAAAACAATCCAGAACTATTTTTTTAACCTCGGCATTGAGCGAAATTTATGAGAAGAGGTCTAGAGATACTATGAATGTAATTGCGTTTATTTATTTTATACAGGGTGTTCATAATAAGCTTTCAAAAACACCACATTTTAAAATAATTTCTCTCAAGTTTTTCAAATGGAACACCCTGTATATTATTTAGCTATTTGACGTAGAATTCATAGACAATTTTTTTTTGTAATACAAGCATATAAGTTATATCCAGCCGTTTTCGAAATAATTGTAAATATCATAAATTATGTTGTTTAAATAGAGTTTTTATTGGGAAATTTTGTTATAGGCGGCTAGACTAATAATTGTAAACTAAACTAAATGTTCAAAATAGCTTCCTTTTACTTAATTTAATGATTTTCCTCTACTGCCAACAGAACTCTTAATTCATTTTCTTCATTAATAACGGGTTTATTGATTATCATCCTTTTTGTGTACGCAGTGCTTCCTGTTGCTACAAATCTTTGAAATAACTTCTCGAAGGTTTTTGGTCTCGGCTTTCTCTCAATATCTGGATACCTTTCAGCATACATTCGGCTCGCGAGGAGGCAATTTCTTCCACATTATAAAAATTATATTTACCATTTCTAAAATTCGACATTTTGTGTAAGTTAGTACTTAACAAATGTAAATAATTTTATTTAACTGTCATAGTGACAATCTAAACAAAAAGAAATCATGGCAACTCGATTAAGAATAAAAAATAAAATTAAATAATAAAAGTAGCAAAAATGTAGGCTTTTAAAATTTATATCGAAATAACTAAAATACGGTAAACTCTAAGAGTAAAAGGAAGCTATTTTGAACTTTTACTTTAGTTTACAATTATTAGTCTAGTCGCCTATAACAAAATTTCCCAATGAAAACTCTATTTAAACAACATAATTTATGATATTTATAATTATTTCGAAAACGGCTGGATATAACTTATATGCTTGTATTACAAAAAAAAATTGTCTATGAATTCTACGTCAAATAGCTAAATAATATACAGGGTGTTCCATTTGAAAAACTTGAGAAAAATTATTAAAATGTGGGGTTTTTGAAAGTTTATTATGAACACCCTGTATAAAATAAATAAACGCAATTACATTCATAGTATCTCTAAACCTCTTGTCATAAATTTCACTCAATGCCGAGGTTAAAAAAGTAGTTCTGGATTGTTTTTTTGATTTTTTTATTCAGGACTGCAAAACTTTTTTTTTTAGTTTTTAATTTATTTCTCCGAAACTACAGAACAAAATTAAATAAAACTTGAGGCACTTATAAACGATAGTAATACGAACCTAAATATGCAATAAAATACTGGGTGTCCCATTTAAAAAAATATAACTTTATGCTGTCACACTTTTTTGGGCCACCCTGTATAATGTAAAATATTTTTAAACCATGCCGCTATTAATCCAATATCTCAAGCTGTCTCAATATTGTTGATAAGTTCTTCGATAACGATTAAATCTTCCGTCCACGCTTCGTTTGCGGACCCTGTATGTTTTAAAGTTTTTCGGACTTTAAAGAAAAAAGTATTATAAAATACACAGTTCATAATACAATTAGAGCGTGCTCTAAGATAATGTCTTATGAAACTTGTATCTTAATATACTATTATCGCCCGCTAATATCTCCTATCATATTATGATGATGTTTATAGCAACCGTTTTTAAGGTATTATAAGTAGATAATTGATAAATGTATACAGCACTTTTGACCTGACAAATATTTTTATATTTTTTTACGCCAGCAAATCAGTTAGAAAGGAATATTTTTAATTATTTTAATTTATTTACTTCTCGAAACTTTTTCGGCCATATTTATGACGGATGGCACTCCCGGCCGATGTAATTTGGAAGACAGATGATACAGGATTAATGAGAATAGCAACGTATGTATGAGGGGAAAAGCAAAAGAGATAGAAAAAAATGGAAATTGAAGAAAGAGAGGAAGACAGATAATAATTCGCACCGGCTTTTCGACCCGTTGATTAATGATGACGGAGGACATTGCTTTACGCTCAAAACTTCTCGCGAGAAGTTTATAGGCGATACTTGCTCTAAAAATTCACAATGTTTGTTTATCAATTTTTAATAGTGCACGCGACTTTGTATGACAATTACTTAATGTGATTATTCTCGCTCCCTAAGTCAAACCGTCATTTATGGTGATTTTTTTGCAATTTTTTTTTTAAATGACACTGGCACACTTTTAACCTTGACATTTTAGAATTGTTCGAATTTTTTTACAACTTATATACATGAAATTAGTTGACACCTATTTCAGGATTTTGCAGAAAAATTTTTTTTTTAGAAGATATCCACACATAAATTTCTGATAATTTGCTGAATTTTCTCCAATCTTCTCATGTTTGAAATTTAATATCTTCAGTTGTACCGATCGGATCAATGTCGGTTTTTTTTTATTTTACACTTTGTTACGTTAGCTTTCGAAGTGTATTAAAGAAAAATTGTACTTGTGAACAAATGAAAAATAAAAAGAATTTAATTGTTTAAATAGTTTTAGCATGCTATTAACCCATCTTAAATTAATTAAAAAAAATCACCATTTTGTTCTTTAACCTCTTATCTACAAAACCAATTTTACGAGAAAGTGGCACCTCTTTTAGTTCGGAAGTTATTAAATATGGTCGATCGCAGCGTGCCACGGTGCGGGTCGAAGCGTGTCGGAACTTACAATCGAGCTGGCTACAGTGTGAATGATTAATATTTCTATTTTGTTGTACGAAAGATCGAAGGCGTGCCATGCCCATCTCATTATTATAAGCATAGGGATGACCGAGGAGATTTGTGACAGAGTAGAGTTGTGACAAAGACGATTGTTTTTTTTATAGACGCAGTACGCGCCAATGGCCCACGACAAGCGGTTGCGTGATTATGACGTCTGCATGAAATAATAACCGGAAAGTAAATTTTTTATAACATTTTTGATTATAGTTACCTATATCATGATATATTACATTCACGTGGTTATGCTATTTTTTCTTATATTGTGTGGGTTTGGAGTTTCAAAGCGTGGCATTGTCTTGCTGTGTTTGCATCTTGCTTCGAAATTACGAATTATTATTTGGACCAGATCGCGATTTTTGGCACCTACGAGGGTTGTGACAGCGTGTCACAACTCTCCTATTAAAGGTTATGTTCTGGTTAGCTTATTTTACACGCTTTTTGCAATGTTTTATGTTCCTGTTCGCTTGCTTTGGTCAATTCGTACAACCTAGGTGTGATACAATGATGCCATAGTTACTTATAAAAGATTTACTGTTATGTTAAAGTTTCATGTTATTGTAGTTCCTACAATTATATCTACTGATGATTAAAGTCATTTTATGCAAAAAACGTGTGTTTTGTTTATAATTCATATAAAAGTAATTTTACCTATTAAAATTAGTCTAGATACCAGCTGTCACAACTTACCTTGGTGTCTGTCACAATTTACCTCGGTGTTAGGAGAGTTGTGTCAAAGGGAGTAGTTTCAGTTTTCGTAAAGTTTCTCAGAAACCTTATAACTTTTATTGACTTTGATGACTGTTTTTAAAAGAGCAAGGATTGAGCTACAGTGCTGCTTACAATTCATAATGGTGGTATGTTTCTTTATTGAGATATGCTCTTTTAAGTAAAAATTGTCACAACCCTCCTCAGTCTCCCCTACTGCTTTTATATAAAGTTATACGTGGAGTTCTGATAAAATGCAAATCAAAAATTTTCAGTGGTTCGAAAATTCGAACAGATCCATGTTTTAATCCTATCGATCTGTCCCGTCATCGAAAAGTAGGCATTAGAAAACTTTTGAAGCATCATTTAGTAGAACTTACCAGTAACAGATGAGTCCCTTTAACAAAGAATCTGTAGTTATTGCCGTACTAAAGTTTCTGAACTACACAAATATTGCTAGAAGAAGGTAAATTTTATTGTAAATATGCTTTCTAAGAAAATTGATGGAGTCTGTGCAATAACCGTTTAGGCGAGATTGCATAACATAATTTGTGCCTTTTTCAATGTCCTATTGACTCATATTTTTGTCCTTTTTTGGAATGATTCACACTGCAGGGAGGTCGCTTGTTAGGCTTCGAATCGTCGCACGCTGCGCGTTTGGACAATTCGCGCGCTGCGTAACTTGCGCTCGAAAACATTTAATAACTTCCGAACTAAAAGTGGTGCCACTTTCTCGTAAAATGGGTTTTGTAGAATAAAATCGTGAGATTGAAGATGAAAACCATTTAAACAATGAAATTGTTATTGTTTTTGTGAATCACTTGACATTGTGATTCTTGTCCCACATTTAAGTTTTAGCAAGGAAGCTAAAAAAAAAACCATTACAAACCTCATCGCAAGGTCCTGCCCTTTTAATATAACCAATTTTTTCCCTCAAATTGTAGCATTTTACCATTTTATACAGGCGCTATATTTTTTCCGTTCGCCCGTAGAAGAAATATAAATTAGGGCTCCTTTGTACGTCCAGCAAGGCCATACATCTTGCCTTTTCATAAATCAAACCACGATATATCTTTCTATTTCAGAGCTAATCGATTGATTGCTGCGGACGATGCGGTGAGGCCCACCGACACGTTCATGGTCTTCTTTAACACGGAAATAATGAAATAGACGGCTGTTTTTGCTACAGTTCATTAATAAAAAGTCTAAGAAACCGGTTGGTTGGACTGTTTTTTTTGTAAAAGTTTATTTTTTCTAAATTTGTAAAGAGAGGGGCTAGGATTTGATTTTCGCAGCAATCATTAAGAGCACGTTGATTACCTTTGTAAGAAATTAGGGAAAAAAATTGGTTTTTTCTGTCGCGTTTCGGATTGTTTGTCCCAGTGGGCCAAGACACTGGTTTATAATACAATCATCTTGCCTCACTTTAATTACTGTTGTTCTTTATTAATATCTTGTACTCAGGAAAATATACACAGGCTGCAGGTTCAGCAAAATAAGGTTATGCGAATTATTCTTAAATGCAACAGGTATATCCCGGTAAGAACTATGTTACAGAGGTTGAACTGGCTGTCTGTGGAACAGAACATTAGAAAGGCGAACTTGGTTTTAATATATAAAATTGAACATGAGCAGCTACCAATATATTTTAATGCTTTTCTTAAAAAAAGATCAAATTTTCATAGTTATGACATTCGCTCTGGGCAACATTATAACATTGAGTCAGTTAAAACCACATCTCTACAAAAATCGCTATTTTTCGAGGGAGTTCGTCTTTTTAATGACCTCCCTGAGGGC
This sequence comes from Barypeithes pellucidus, assembly GCA_963991005.1. Taxonomy (NCBI): domain Eukaryota; kingdom Metazoa; phylum Arthropoda; class Insecta; order Coleoptera; family Curculionidae; genus Barypeithes; species Barypeithes pellucidus. The sequence continues at coordinate 52,738,541 of OZ022563.1, read as the reverse complement.
ATTAAGGAGGCAAATGGGTTAAATGTTTTTAAAAGAAGATTGTTTCTTTATTTGAAGGATATGTAGAGTAGAGTAGGATTTATCATTTTTGTAACTGACATATAAACACTGTTTTGTAACTTGTATTTTTTAGTAATAACTTGCCAAGTGCTAAATAAAGATTATTATTATTATTATTATTATTATTATTATTATTACTTATCAACAAACACCGAACAAACCTGCATAAAGGTAAAAGGTGAAAACTATTGGATAGAATTTGTTAAAATTTTAAATCTAGCTTCGAAATATGGTACTACATGACTATACAGGGTGTTATGGATATGGTATTATATTTAAACGGGTGACTCCTTGGGTGTCCTAGAGAAGCGCTACATATTTTTTTTTCAAATCAACCGTTTTAAAAGTTAGGTAACAAACCCTCTTACTCACATGTTACTCCGCGGTAATGAATCACAGCACCCTGTGACAGTGTATCACAAACACCTGTTACGCGCAATGTTTCCAAACTGTGTAAAAATGTAAAACTTTAGTTTCTTATAAAAATAAATATTTAGCTTACTTAGAAAGTAAATCCAGGACTCTGTAAGGAATCCAGGACGCAGACACCTACGTTCCTTTTTCTATGGGAAAAGCTTTGTGCTCATCACGTGCCCTGATGATAGTGTGGGACTGCATAATAAGCTTATACCCACTAAACCCCATTCGGCCTCTTCTTTCCAATCTCAGAATATAACCGGCATATCAAACACATAGACAACCACGAGTTTCAAATCAGTTTTTTTGAAGATATGCACCTATTATTAGATTAAGCAAAAGCACTAAATACTAACGCATAATAACACTACCGTACACAGCACTATATGATACAAATTATTTCGCAATAGAAATTCAGAAATAATAAAAACGCTAATTTCTAATGGGCTAATTAAATTTATTAATCCTTTACTGAAGAAGGCTGATGAAATAATTATGTTGATAGGCCCTTCCTTCCCATCCTTCCATCCCTATAAAATAAATAGTCTCGTCTAACTAGCGCAGTTGCCATTTCCGAGACTATCATTATACAGGAAAGTATTACCGAAGGAAATTTCGCAATTTATGAATATAATCTTATAAAACATCGAAAGTGACACCGCTGTATTTTCAGCACAAATAGCTAAATATCGATCGACCTAGTAAACCTGAATATATCAAACGTGTTTAGTTACTTCCAAAATTTTTAGATGTCAAATACCAATGTATGAAATTTTATATTATTTCCCAGAACAATAAGGGCGTATTTTTGTCTATACAGTAGCACTTTAAAATACTAAAAACTTAGATGTGTTCATGAGATGCAAACCTACGAGAAAACTAATGTGAATTTATGTGGCTTTGTTTTGGTGTTTTGTGAGGTTATTGTGTCGGTTTTTGTTCCGGTTATTTATTTGGTGTTTTTTATAAAGTTGGTTTTAAATAAGGCCGAAAAGGTTAATAAAATTGAATTTTTTTTTCTAAATGGTAAAGTGGCATTTAAGTTGTTTAGATTCGACGGTGTCGTTCGACTTGAACAAATGAGAACATACCTGACCATTTGTAAACTCTGCGGCGGTTCGTTCGAGACAGTTCAAGTTTACAAATCAGAAATTGTTTCCCAGCGAACTGAACTGAACTTAAAAGTTTAGAAATGTACCTTGAAAAATAGACTTCTTCTTCTGTCAATCGGTTATTGACCTTCTAAAGAGTTTAACTGACAACACCGTTCAAAATTCACTGACGTTCTTGGTCATAACCTATCTCAATACCACTTTGTTTACATCATTTACATCTGTCACAAGTTTGTTTATCTTTCTCCCAGTGTTATACGTGTTTTTTTGTTTCCTGATTTGACATAAGGTGATATAATTCGGTTATTAAGTAAAAGTGCAAATTATGGTTATTTTTATTCAATTTGTTTTCATCTCAGGAATTGCCGGTTTACATATAATACGTCATTTCCATAACACCTTGTATTATCCCAAAAATGGACACCTTATACATTCGTTTTAAAATTTAATATATATTTTAGTATTTACATGATCTTACTACATTGATAGAAATATCAGTATAATTGTTTTATAAATTAATGTGTACAATATAAATTTGGTACGGATTATTAATAAGAATTGTAATTATTACTATATTTTATAGAAAATTGTACAATAAAATCTTTACTATAATAATTTTACTATAGTTTTTTGTCCGTGTAAGGTTCAATTTTTCTATCTAGACTAAGAGAGAATTTTCATCGCTTATTAAATTCGATTATAGAATACAAACTTGGACATTAGTCTTAAAATGCTTCCTCAACGAAAATCCGGCGTCCCATTGTGAGCTATAAAGGTGACGCCATTAAAAACGTAAGTCCCTGTACAGGGTGTCCCACTTTCGACACTTTCTAGAAGTTTCTATCAAAGATAGAATGTTGCGGTTTTCACTTTTTAACGAAACGAAAGATTCCGGTGGCAGATTTGTCATGGCCCCCTTAGTATTTAATCTACAGGGTGATTTTGAAAATCTTCGCTCTTTAGACATTTCCGTAATGCGTTAACTTATCAAAAAGGTAAAAACTGGTCTTGTTGGAGATTTTTACGTAAAGTTCAGTGTGGAAGCTAGTTTTTATCTAAAAAGTTCATTTTTTGATATATTAACAGAAGTAAAAATGTTTAAATTGGAGACCCTATACAAGGTGTTATGGAAATGACGTATTATATTTAAACCGGCAATTCCTGAGATGAAGACAAATTGAAGAAAAATACCTATAAATGGCGCCCTCAATTCATTCAGCGGTAAAAGTGACCTGACGTCAAACCAGAAAAACATCTGTGCGGCACTGCGACACATACGAATTCTCACCGGTTCTACAGCACTCATTTATTGTTTTCTTTCACTGTTGTAGGTACCAACAAATATTAAAAAACTTGTTAATCGCTGCTCTGGTGCTCTTTTTCATTCGAGAAGCATAAAAAAATTAAATCGATCGTTTCAAGCGGGATTTTAAAAACAAACATTAGCCATCTCTACTCCAAATCGACAGATTGAAGAAGGTTATAAGTTGTTTGACAACAAGATATTCCACTGCGTGATTTTAAATTTAAAAGCGTCTTTTTTCGGGATATTTAAACAACTTTAATTGAAAATAATGTGCGTGCGTAGAGTGTGAGAATGTTTAGTACATAAAGAAAAATCAGTCGAAGGCATATTAGAAAATGTTCCTTTAGTAAGAGACAATGGGCATCGCAAAGTCACCGGATCTTACACTCTGCATTCTATGTGGTACGATGAGTAAAGAAATAGTTTACAAAGAGTCAATCGAAGATATAGATCAGTTGCGAAATAAGATAGTGGATGCAGCATATTAAATTGCTGAATATTTTTCACACGGTTCAAGCACTTCACTACCAGTGAAGCAGTCGGTTATTTTCAATATCTTCCATTCTAAAAGAAAGGCGAGGAAGGAATAATAGTTTGGAATATACAAATTTGCTGTGATGCCTATTGTACAGAAATCAGCGTTTTTATTATGTGTAAATTTTGTGTATCTACTAAGTATTGCCAAATATCGTGTTGAAATGTGCTTTTGTTCGCGAAACCTGTGATCTGTGCAATAAAAACTAATAATCTGATAGTGTCTCTAAAACAACTGATATGAGCCTGCCAGCAAAGGCCAATTTGTGTCCTCTCTCCTATTTGTGTTTTTATAAAGTGTAATGCGTATGTGTATCGATTTTGTGTGCCTATCTTCAAAAAACTAATTTGAAACATGTGTGTGTTCCTTTAAGTGATTTATGGTAATTTGTTCAGTGTTCCACTATGCGTTCTGTGTCTCTGACGATATACAGGGCCATGTTCTGAGATTGGAAGAAAAATGCCGAAGGGGTTTTAGTGGGGTTTAAGCTTTACCCACTAACGCCAAAATTGAAGATGTTTGTGCCCTGGATTACTTGCTAGTGTACTGGCACCTGGATTCACTTCTATTTGGATACTAGGTAAGCTAAATATTTATTTTTATAAGAATCTAAAGTTTTACACTTTTACATAATTTGGCAACATTGCGCCAGAACATCTGTTTATTACACAGCCGGAGTGATCTGTGGGTTTATGGGTGAATTACCCCACTTTTTAAACGTTCGATTAAAAAAAAATATGTAGCGCTTCTCTAGGACACCCCAGGAGCCACCCATTTAAATATAATACGTCATTTACATAACACCCTGTATATTACTTATTTAATTAATTGAGCGTAGCTAGCGCCAATTTATTAGAAACAATTTCAAAATTTTATACAGCTATTCTAAGAATTAAATTGGATTATACAGGGTCCGCAAACGAAGCGTGGACGGAAGATTAAATCGTTATCGAAGAACTTATCAACAATAATGAAACAGCTTGAGATATTGGATTAAAAGCGGCATGTTTTAAAAATATTTTACATTATACAGGGTGGCCCAAAAATGTGTGACAGCATAAAATTATATTTTTTTAAATGGGACACCCAGTATTTTATTGCATATTTAGGTTCGTATTACTATCGTTTATAAGTGCCTCAAATTTTATTTAATTTGGTTTTGTAGTTTCGGAGAAATAAATTAAAAACTAAAAAAAAAAGTTTTGCAGTCCTGAATAAAAAAATCAAAAAAAACAATCCAGAACTATTTTTTTAACCTCGGCATTGAGTGAAATTTATGACAAGAGGTCTAGAGATACATGAATGTAATTGCGTTTATTTATTTTATACAGGGTGTTCATAATAAGCTTTCAAAAACACCACATTTTAAAATAATTTTTCTCAAGTTTTTCAAATGGAACACCCTGTATATTATTTGGCTATTTGACGTAGAATTCATAGACAATTTTTTTTTGTAATACAAGCATATAAGTTATATCCAGCCGTTTTCGAAATAATTATAAATATCATAAATTATGTTGTTTAAATAGAGTTTTTATTGGGAAATTTTGTTATAGGCGACTAGACTAATAATTGTAAACTAAAGTAAAAGTTCAAAATAGCTTCCTTTTACTCTTAGAGTTTACCGTATTTTAGTTATTTCGATATAAATTCTAAAAGCATACATTTTTGCTACTTTCATTATTTAATTTTATTTTTTATTCTTAATCGAGTTGCCATAATTTCTTTTTGTTTAGATTGTCACTATGACAGTTAAATAAAATTATTTACATTTGTTCAGTCGTCGAAATTAAGTACTAACTTACACAAAATGTCGAATTTTAGAAATGGTAAATATGATTTTTATACTGGATGAATGTGCAAGAAATTGCCTTCTCGCGAGCCGAGTGTATGCTGAAAGATATCTAGATATTGAGAGAAAGCCGATAGCAAAAACCTTCGAGAAGTTGTTGCAAAAATTTGTAGCAACAGGAAGCACTGTGTACACAAAAAGGATAATAATCAATAAACCCGTTATTAATGAAGAAAATGAATTAAGAGTTCTGTTGGCAGTAGAGGAAAATCATTAAATTAAGTAAAAGGATGCTATTTTGAACATTTACTTTAGTTTACAATTATTAGTCTAGTCGCCTATAACAAAATTTCCCAATAAAAACTCTATTTAAACAACATAATTTATGATATTTATAATTATTTCGAAAACGGCTGGATATAACTTATATGCTTGTATTACAAAAAAAAATTGTCTACGAATTCTACGTCAAATAGCCAAATAATATACAGGGTGTTCCATTTGAAAAACTTGAGAAAAATTATTTTAAAATATGGGGTTTTTGAAAGCTTATTATGAACACCCTGTATAAAATAAATAAACGCAATTACATTCATAGTATCTCTAGACCTCTTGTCATAAATTTCACTCAATGCCGAGGTTAAAAAAATAGTTCTGGATTGTTTTTTTTGATTTTTTTATTCAGGACTGCAAAACTCTTTTTTTTAGTTTTTAATTTATTTCTCCGAAACTACAAAACCAAATTAAATAAAATTTGAGGCACTTATAAACGATAGTAATACGAACCTAAATATGCAATAAAATACTGGGTGTTCCATTTAAAAAATATAACTTTATGCTGTCACACTTTTTTGGGCCACCCTATATAATGTAAAATATTTTTAATACATGCCGCTTTTAATCCAATATCTCAAGCTGTTTCAGTATTGTTGATAAGTGCTTCGATAACGATTTAATCTTCCGTCCACGCTTCGTTTGCGGACCCTGTATAAAACATGCCAACATATCAGACTTTTCATAATTATTATCATATCATTGTTAAAAATAAAAACCATATTATACAATGCTTTATCAAATAGGTATTTCATAAATAATAAAAATATGAGTGATCCGTCCAGTTTTGGGACATTTGCATTTGTTTTTAATAAATCGACCATGGCCTACTGCTATAAGCAAATTATTAAAAATATCGCATCTTTAGATTATTTTTGAGAATATAAAACACTACACATTTTTGTAAAGGCCAAAATATGCGTAATTGGTTAAAAAAATAATATATAGGGTGTCCCATTTAAAAATCTTTACTGTTGTTAATATGTCAAAAAATAAACTTTTAGGAAAGCTGGCTAAGCCACTGAAATCTCTAAAAAGATAATTTTTTATCTTTTTGATAAACTAACGCGTATAGGAAATACGAGGGGTGTCTAAAAAGGGAAGATTTTCAAAATCACCCTGCAGATTAAAAACTAAGAGATCCATGACAAATTTGACACCGGACTCCTCGGTTTCGTTAAAAAGTGGGCAGCTAAGGACTACTATCTTCGATAATAACTCTATAACCCCCGGAAAGTGTCGACAATGGGACACCCTGTACTGTATAGAGATTCTCATGCAATTAAACTAATCGACCCTAAAAATAACTACCCCGTTGGAGTTTACCGTCACTTTAAGATGAAAAAGATTTTATTGGCGAACCAACCTGATGTCGAGCTACTAACTTCGGCCCGATTTATTCCGCGCGAAATAAAAACGAAACGACGTTTCGAAAGAATTATTGTTGTTTTCTTTTATTGAGCAAGTGTAGCAGTTTAGACGTTTTATAACTGCGTTTTATCTTCCGGCTGAATTTAATTTTATACTTCTGCCAGACCTTTTTCCACGTGGATTCGTTTAACGATCAAATTTTTTTCGGAGTCAGTATACTACGTAAACTGTTTTAAATCCGGACTTCAATAATTCTAGCAGTCTTTCCTACGGGTCAGCTAGCTTCGCGTAAAATGTGCTTAAACCATATAAAAGGGGAGACAAAACATTCCATTCATAAAACACCGTTTATTTACAATCATGCACAGTTCTGCAGTTTCAAATAAGTTAGAAGAAGATGGCTTTAAAAAATGGCAACGCTGTAATAAGGTACACGTTTAGATAATTTCGATCTAACATTAGTCATAAATAGGTAATCGTTGCAGGTATTTTTTACAGAAATTCATTAAAGAAATAATCCATATTTGTGCAATATTTACTTAAAATATAGAATTAGCTACACCACTGCTTTACCTAAAAAACAAACATAACCTCATTATTCTCACTTACCGACGAAATATTAATCCGGGGTGAGAATAGTCGAATTTCTTACACACCATGCACTGACGAACCATCGTAGATAGCTAATAAATAGCTCTAAATAGTTTTAGTTCGAAAAAACACTAAAAATTAATCAAAAAACGCAATAGACCACAAGCAATCACAATAGCAGGAGCGATAAGCCTTTAACAACACTGCCGACGAAAATGAATGAAAATTTTAAACTTCAGGGTTATTTTTACACTAGCAAGTACAAATGAGCATACAGCGTTGTCACTGTGATTTCCTTGAAGTATTATAATATTAATCCGGGGTTAGAATATAGTGGAGTCGATCCGGTTTACGAAAATCCCTTGACGAAATCGAGTAATTGTTTTTCCCAATCGATACAGTAGGATCCTCTCGACATTCTGACATGATTTGTAGGGGGCGGCGCCAGGGGGGGGGGGGAAGGAAGTGGGCACACCCCGTAATTATGGGGGGGGGGGATATTACATAAATGCTAATAAGTAGGTTATTAATCAAGCTACGGGGATCAGTTTGTTCATTTTGTTATCAGCTACGAGGGGGGATTGGCGAAATTTTTTTTTTTCGCAAATGCGCGCTTGTCGCGGATTACAAGAAATGGCCACTATTTATCTACCAAAATACTTTACTATTATGTTCAAATTTGGTATGTGTTGGTTGGTTGGTTGGTTAAAGGCGGGGGTCGGTTTAAAGGCCCGAACTTCAAATCACTGCAGCCTTTCGGCTTATTGTGTGCCCCGATCTTGTTAGAAGATGTTTGTTCCATCTATGAGGTCCAGTAACCTTCTGCCAAGCTTGTCATGTGGGAGGTTGTCACCACGTTGTATGTTCCCGAAGATATTTTGTCTTCTGCGGGACAGCGCTCCGCAGCTGTATATTATGTGTGAGGCGGTTTCATCCTCTTCGCCTGGCTTCCGGTTGTGTGATTTTCGAACCCGGAAAGTGCACTTGAAGAAGAGTTTCAAGAGTCTCTCTTTCATTTATAGTGTAATCCCCTGTTGGTTTTAATAGTGTGCCAACTGAGTTTGTTTTGTCCTTGGCGAGAATTCGGTGGATGCGTGCTGCTTGGGAAGTTGTTTCCACTTCCCCACAGAATTTCCTCCATGAATCTCGTTTGGCTTTCCTTAGAGCTTTGTTATACTCAGTAAGAGAGCGGGCGTATCTGTCCCAGTCTCCTGTGATTTTCGCTCTATTGAAAAGTTTTCTGGTATCTTTTCTTAGGTTTACCAAGTGTTGGTTCCACCATGGTACCTCTTTCTTTTTCCCCTGGATATGCAGGGGACAATTTTCTTCATATGCTGTGACAATAGCGTCCTGAAGTTGATCCACGGATAGGTCTATATCTATGGTGCTTTGCAGATTGGTTTTGACAGAGGTCAGACTCTGCTTCAGTTGACCTCTATATGATTCCCATTCTGTGTTACGGGGGTTACGGTAGGGCGTTACATCCCTGCCGCAATTCCGAAGTGCGAACTCAATGTGCCTGTGATCGGATGCAGATAGTTCGTTAGACACACGCCAGTCTATAACCGCGTCTAAAAGCCGCGTTGTAACTAGTGTTATGTCAATTACTTCTCTCCGCCTTGCAGTTACGAAAGTCGGTTCATTACCCTGATTTAGTAAAGATAGACTATTACTTACCAGGAATTCTAGCAGGGTATTGCCGCGTGGGTTGTCGTTAGTACTTCCCCATGCAATGTTGTGCGAGTTGGCATCGCATCCTGCCAGTAACTGAAGGCGGTTGGCCTCGCAGTATTCCACCAGTACCTTGAACTCCGCGGGGGGTGGTGGGTCAGCTGAGTCGTAAGGAAAGTAGGCAGAGGAGATTATTAGCTCCTTCACAATCCCTTCTTCCTTGTACCTCAGTTTGGCGGTCGCTAAGTCCCTGGAACAGAAATTTAGCAGAGGCACACAGTCTACATCATTTCTGACGTAGATGCACGCTCTCGCATTACCAGATGATGAATCATATATTAACTTACCACCTGCTAGACCGAGTCCTCTCACATGGCCTCCAAAGATCCATGGCTCCTGGATCAGTGCCACCGATGTGGACTCGTTAATAAGCCTACGGCATAAGGCCGCAGACCCAGCTCTACTGTGCTGTAGATTTGCCTGCAGCAGCTTCAGGTTCACGGACGGTGTTGGAGCCATCACTCTTTCCTTTTGCTGCGGCTAGGACTCTGAACGAGGCCTTCCAAAGTCCAAGGCATGCCTTCATGCCGGACTTCTTTAGGCTCTTCAGAGATTGTTCGTCGATGTTCAGAACCATCGTGACGCCGTTTTCCTCCTTGGTATGATTTAAGACATACCAATCGTCGGTTTTTAGTCCTGCATTTTGGGTTTTAACCAGCTGCAGGATTTCTTTCGGCGTTTTCAAACGAAGGTTTTTCGGAGCCAACATTATAACTTTCGCCGTTTGTAGCAGGTCTTTTGCCATCCCTACTTTTAGCTTGGCATCATCCCATAGCTTCAGTGAGGGGACCTCGACTTCCACCCAAGCTTTTGTCCCTTCACCTCTGCATGAGAGGATGACAGCTCCTTTGTCGAAATAGCAACTATTGAATGCGGGCCCAGATCCTTCCGGACCGGGTTTAATCGCATTCAACAGTGCCATTTGGACTTGATCCGCTTGTTCCTCTGTTAGGCGTGTCTCAGGGAAGTCCTGAGGAACAATGGCTAGCTTCAGAGCTGTTAGGGCGTCTTTGAAAGCGGTAGTGCTCTCTTCATCCCTACTCTTTTTCGCGGAGCGATGGGCATCAGGCGTGCTTCCGTCAGACCTAGCCCGCTTATTTGCGGCGCCTCTGGAGGGAGCGTTGGGGCTCCTGTCACGAGAGGCACCAGCAGACTCAGACCCGGATTGGGCGTGAGAGCCCATTCTACGGGAGGAGCCTGGTTTTTTGCGGGCAGGTTTGTAACGGATTTGCTCGCCCTTATCCTTCGCAGCCTGAATAGCCAGTCTCCTTCGCAGAGCTCCGGACTTGCGTTTCAGGCTGAGTTTGTCGAGGTCGATATTCAGCTCGGGTGTTGCAGCCCTAGCTGTCACGTCCTCTTCTACTGTAATCAACGTCGTGTCTTTATCATCCACGTCTGTTGACACAGGGCTGTTAAGAAGGGCGTCTTCATCAAGTTCCCTGCTTTCTGGTATACTTTTTAATGTCGTATCATCCATTTAGTTCCCACGAGTATGGAGGAAATAAAAGGTCCACACCTGCAGTGCCTCCTGTACAGGTGCAAGACGAAGAATACTCCGAGAGGTCGTCTGGTATCCCGAAGGCTCCGTTAAAGATGCTGATTTGTTCAGGCTCAGCATCATCCACCTCTTCGGCACGGTTCGCATAACACCTTGAGGTTAAGCCTTGTGTTGCAATGTGTGCGAGAGTGAATATGTGCATGTGTATCGTGTGTGTGGGCACCACTGTGCGTTTGTATTCCTCTTAGTCTGGCTTCTACCCACAGAGACCTGTTCGGCTTGGGAGACCCTACCGGTAGTTACCTACCGCCGACCTAGCTCTCTGAGTCAATGAAGCTCACAAGCCCCACCGGTACGTCAACCCGGGAATACATTGGGGGGTGGTATGTGTTAATAGGATATAGAACCACACATTTTAGTTAGAAAAGTTATTCAATTGTTCCACCAGTGGCGTCCCTGCAAACATGTCCTCTCATATTTTTTACAAGAAATATGGTACTGACATTTTTCCATGTGGATATTTTTTCTGATTAGCTGGTCAACTCTATATAAAAACGGTCTCTTGAGTTTTTCTCGTCAGAGTTATTTGGGAAAATCCGTTATAGGTTAGATTTGCGGGGCGTGCCCCCCCCCCCCATGCGGCGCCCCCTACATTCATGTCAGAAATGTCGAGAGGATCCTACTGTATCGATTGGGGAAAAAAAATGACTCGATTTCGTCAAGGGATTTTCGAGTCGTTTATTTCGCCATAACGACTCCACTTATAGTCGAATTTCTTACACACCACGCACTGACGAGCCATTGTAGATGGCTAATAAATAGCTCTAAATAGTTCGAAAAAACACTATAAATTAATCGAGAAACACAATAGATCACAAACAATCACAAAAGCAGCAGCCATAAACCGGCGCCGGTGAAAATAAATGAAATTAGTAAACTTCAGGGTCATTTTTACACTAGCATGTAAAAATGCGCATACAGCGTTGCCACTGTGATTTCCTTAAAACATTGCAATTTGATGTTGAGTGATACTATAATAATATTATACATTTTGAGACGGAAAAAATCTGATAATAAATCGATTTAAAAAAAATTCCTTGTAACTCGAAACCTATAATATTTTGGTACATCTTGTTCATTAATAGAGAACCAAAAATACTGTAGAATGCGTAAATACAAAGAATCATAAATATTGGGAATTTTAACAATAAAGAAGTCGACCAAATTTCACTCAATCCGTAGTTTAGTTGTATTATTCGGGCCTGCTTTGCAAAATACTTGTTCCCCTTATGGAGGACTGAGAATGTCGACAAGTTTCTCTTTAAAGTCATTCAGTGTCGAATGATTTGCGTAGTTACCAATTCCTGCAACTCGGAGCATAATTAGCTGTCAATTTTAGAAATCGTCATTAATAATCGCCGTTACACGTTATAGTTTGAGCAAATACCATAAATAATAATACCGACACTTAAATGTTCCTCAAGGACCCATCAATCATACCGAACAATTAATTTAAAACTATCGAAACAAATTATCAAACATTGCTGCGCACAGAGGGCCTCTGCATTTCTATCGGGACAAAATTACGGAAAAGTTATTCCGGAGAAGCCACCCAACGCAAATAACATTTCAAATTTTATAGAGCAATAGCTCAGACCCGTGGCTTCGCTGAAGCTGAAGCCTTATTAAGTTTTGTAATTGTAAATATTATATTATATTAACATACAAGTTTCATAAGACATTATCTTAGGGCACGCGTTTAATGTAGAAAACGACCCGCGAAACGGGGAGTTTTCTAAAGTACAAGTACTCTAATTGTCTTATGAACCGTGTATTTTATAATACTTCTTCTATTTAGGTCTTTAAAGTCTGAAAAACTTTAAAAAATATAGTAGATTTTTTCCATTTGAATTAATATTTTCTTTTTGGGTTGGCCATACTTTTACAATTTAATAAAATGTTAACAAGTATCAAATATGCCATGATAGAAACAATTGAACACAGCAAAGCTTCTTGCCATCTGTCATAATTAAAAATAAATATATTATTAAAGTTAATAAAAATGAGTCAGGAAGAAAGTTGTACTCGGTCAGAAATACGAGAAATTGCAGAAAATAATCTAGAAAAACTTTTAAAAAGAATATGCAATACTATGAGTTTTGGTGCGATCAGAGCAAAGTTCAAAATATTGAACAAAATAATACTATTGAACAAAATATTGTGTCGACTTCGACACAGAATCTGACAGGAATATCAATTAATGCCCAGGAAATGTCTACAGTAACTATAAATATGTATTTCCGAGAATAGGTATTTCGGATAAATATCAAGTAAAAATGATCTATTTGCAAGGTTAAAGGTTATTATTTTAAAGTTTTTATAAAAAATTTCGGTCGAATTCATGCCTAGAAAACTAATTTCAACGAAATCGAAGTAGGCCTAAAATTCGAACCCTACTTGTTGCCAGCATGAAAAAAGTAAAATTTCAGTTTCATAAAATGGCAAGTTATTCAATTTCTTTGCGTTTCATAATGTAACCATTATGGAACCCAAATAGAAAATACTTTTTAATAATAAAAATATCTTCCAGTTTATGCTCTATTTCTAAAGTTGTATTCAATAAAGTACTATTTTATTTTTAATTCAATATAGTATTATGCATATTAGGTACTTTATCTGTACATATTTATAGTTACTGTAGACATTTCCTGGGCATTAATTGTTATTCCTGTCAGATTCTGTGTCGACACAATATTTTGTTCAATAGTATTATTTTCTTCAATATTTTGAACTTTGTTCTGCTCGCACCATAACTCAAAGTTTTGCATATTCTTTTTAAAAGTTTTTCTAGATTATTTTCTGCAATTGCTCGTATTTCTGACGGAGTACAACTTTCTTCCTGATTCATTTTTATTAACTTTAATAATATATTTATTTTTAATTATGACGGATGGGAAGAAGCTTTGTTTTGTTCAATTGTTTCTATGATGGCATATTTGATACTTGTAACATTTTATTAAATTGTAAAAGTATTGCCAACCCAAAAAATGGAAAAAATGGGAAAAACCGATGATTTTAATAATCGAGTACTTGATACTCGAGCGATTTTAATAATCAAGTGAATCGCTTGAAATTCCAATTCACCAGGCGATGACGTCACCGACTGCCTAGCCGTTTACATGTGATCAGGTAGAGTATTTAGCAAGCACGTAACTACGGCTGGGCACAGGTTAAGCTAAAAAATTGTTTGTCTCGATACCAAACAAAAAAACTGCAAAAAATCACCCAAATATGTATTTATTGTTCGGGTTTATTCTTGTGCTTTTTTAAAACAAAAAGTATTACCAAGAGTTAATTTTCTTCACATCTTTCTCAATCTACGAGCATAAAATAAGTAGATATTTAAAATGGTTTGTCAAATTATTCCACTTTAAATCATCAGGTGCCCACTATGTGCCCTTCAAAAATGTAGACTTAGTTACGCGACTGGCAAAGTAAGAAAATAGGTGATTATTTTTTTAAATTCATATTTATAGTTACCTAAAAGTTCCTGTTTAAATTTAAGAATGTTTACTTTTGGTTACCAACAAATTTGTCGATAGCTATGTTCGGTTAACTATTTTGCTTGTTTTCTTGTTTTCCATTAACATTCTCTATAATGTATGTTATTTTTAAAAAGTCTTCTTGAGTTTAATAATGAAAAGTTCCTGTTTACATTTTAAAATGTTTACTATAAGATTACAAACGAATTTATCTATATATTTTGTTAACCATTTTGTTCGTTTTGTTATTTTTATTTACAATGTCTATTATTATGTTATTTTTGAGAAGCTTTCTCGAGTTTATAGTAAATAAAAATTTAAAAATTACATCCTTTAATCTTTTAATATTTACAATCGGAGACCTGAACTACGCCGCTGGCTAGCCAGTTAAAACAAAACTTTACAAAACCCATGTCGCGATAACTGCGCTAAGGGATTTGGCATACTTTTTTTCTATGCACCTTCTCGTTTATGTGCCTTTAAGAAAGACTTATGTTGTGTAACTGCTCAGCGTCAAACTCGAATGTCGCCAATCGGATGGCGCGGCGCGTAGACCGAAGGTCGTGTATCAAGTGACAGGCGATATATTTCGGTTTTTCGCCTGACTTTATAACTAGAGTATTTCCTATCGAGTGAAAAACTGTTCGAATATACGAGCAGTTTTTTAACTCGATCACACTACAGCGGTACAATTCCGTCGGCGTCAAGCGTAGCTCGGGTATCGAGTGAAAGATAATAAGTGACGAGCGACGGTTTTCGCCTGAATATATAACTCGAGCGGTTTTTTTATTAATCGACCGATGTCGGTTAATTCAATAATCGAGTGATCAAGCGGTTTCTCGCTCCAGCGATCACAACACTAATTATAACTTCTTGTAGAGGCCGACATGGTAAATCCATCTGCCGAGTTTGAATACCTTTTGGTGAGCCAATGCTAAGCTATTCAATTAAACGTGATGGGGAAAACCACGAAACTCTTATAATTCAGGTAATGCAATAAACGTCAGCAAATTAAATTTGGTGTTTATATTGTGAAATAAATGCAAACAAATTTGAACAAATAACAGCATCGAGATCTTGGGATTTAGGAAATATGGTGGGATCCAAATTTCACCTAATTCTGAAAAGTCTTGTCTCTTTTTTACGTGGCGGTGCCAAGTCCTAGATTAGGATAACTTTCACCACATCAAACAATTACAATAAGAAAGAAGCGCCAGCAAGTAAAAGTCCAAGGACCGTAAATCCTGTAGTTCTGGAGGCAGTGTTACACATATTCATCTCGCAGGTCTTACACTTGACATCGTCGACTGATCCTGGGTCCGAACGCCATGCGTCCGTGATCCAACCAACGTCTATAGCAAGGGCGTGACAACCAACTATCGATTTTTTGAGGCAACCTCGGGCAATGTGTTGGTCGCCTTCTTTATCTACAAATTAAAAAAGGTATAGGCCGTTACCCCCATTGTTGGGTGCAAAATTAATGGTAACTTTTATAAAAAGATCTATTCTAATTGCCAGTTCCAGAGAAAAATTCAAGTATACTTTTATTATACAGGGCGATCGATGGTGGATGGCCCATTAGACGTCTATGAAGGAGTAGTCAATGTGTCACTTTAAAAATTTCGTAGCTTTCTAAGCTCTCTCTAGAAAGTATTAGCAACATGGAAAATTTAAATGGCTTTTTTTTTTAGAATCCCTAGTATTTTCTTATTCGTTTTGCTATATCTATCTATTATCGTTCTCCACATAATAATTAATTAAACTTTTCTAGCTTGGAGAAAAATTCCTTCAAAAGGTCCTGATATTTTTGAACTCCAGATGAAAGAATTCTTAAATAATGAAGTTCGAGGAGTACTAAGCTTAACCACATATGGATGGGCGGCTGTGGTTCGTCGTGTATTTCTGCTATTCGTCGCTCTGGGCGGAATTAAGAGGGCAAGGTCAGCCGAGCACCTTCCATTAAAATATCTGTAAAAGAGAGTCAAATTCCCAACCTGTCTTCGATGTTCTAGGCTGTCGAGGTTCTTCGTCAGCTCGTGGTCTCCGATCAGACGAATGGCCCTCCTTTCGATGGAATCCAGCAGCCGAAGAGTATGTTTAGGTGCAGAGCTCCAGACATGAGAGCAGTATTCTAGTGATGGTCGAATCTGGGCTTTGTATAGTGTCAAAAGTTGTTGAGGTGTGTACAACTTTCTGGTTCGGAAGAGTACCCCAAGCTTCTGAGAAGCTATCTTGGCGATTGCCACAACGTAGTTATGCCAAGACATATTTCCTCCCAGATTGACGCCCAGCAAATTAATAGACGAAGCCAGAGGGATTGCGTGTCCGGCCATGACTATTTCCGGTTCTGTAATGTCAACCTTTTTAGAGAAAACTGCTGCCTGGGTTTTTTTAGCGTCAAATTCGACTTGGTTACTGTCACCCCAAGCCAAAATTTCTTCCAGGTCTTTGTTGAGGCGGGATACTTCATGCTGGCTGCGAAGATGTGCGTCGGCAGCCGATGTTTGCGCATTCAAAGAGAAAGATGAGATAAGTGTGCTATCGTCACCAAAACTAAATATCGGATTTTTAGTTTTCACTAGAAGGTCGTTAATGTAGATTAAGAAGAGAGTGGGAGACAATATGGACTCTTGAGGAACACCGGCATTGATGGTGAAGGCGTCTGAGAGAAATCCGTCAAGCTAGACAACCATGCACAGAATCGACTGGGCATACCATAGGATCGCAGTTTACTTAGAAGCCTCTCATGCGAAACACGATGAAAAGCTTTAGAAATATCCAGTGCAACAACGCGAGACTCCCCATGATGTTCGATTGCGTTGTTCCAAATATGGATGACATAGGCTAGAAAATCTCCAGTTGATCTGGACTTCCGAAAACCATATTGATGATCGCTGATAATGTTGAAGCCTTCCAGGTACTTTAGAAGATGTTGGTTAATAGCTTTCTCCATTACTTTTGATATAACTGAAAGCAATGCTACTGGTCGATAGTTGTTAGGCAGGGTTCTCTTACCTTTCTTTGGAATAGGCTGGACTCGAGCCGTCTTTCAGCAAGATGGAAATATTCCTTTTTTGTAGGATAAGTTGAAAAGTCTACAAAATACTGGTGTTAGTTCATCGGCGCATCTGGACCAGTAGCTTTTTTGACGTCGAGTCCTTTCAGGATTCGTTTGACGGGACGCTTACGGAATAGGATTTCGGTCATTTCGGATTCAACTGAAAAACTCTGACAAATTAGCGCACTGAAATTTGGTTGGGAGTCATGTAGTACCCAGATGCCTATCATTCTGATCCAAAATATCGTAAGGGGTGTTTCAAAACACAAATATTTTGATTGTTTGAAAAAATATTAGAAAGTACACTTAGCAGAAAAAATAACGCACAACCAGAAATTATGCTCAATTTCAAATTTGATTTTCTCGCGAACCAATAAATTGATTTCGCAAACTTTTCTTCTGAACTGTAGCTTTTTTCTTTGGTAATTCCATTGTGATAGAATTTTTTTATTCAGATTTCAGTTTTAGGCTTATACAGAGTGGAAAAATGAGACTAGTTTTTTAAGTTAAATTTGAGACACCCTGTAGGGAGCATTAGCAGCAACGACGAGTGTATGATGAAATCATACTGTAGCCTCATGTTTTATAAACATTTTGTTACCTTAATTTCTCTGATATCTGTAATATCAAAGAAAATACACAGTTTCATACCAGAACATGTGTTTTTAAAACTAAACTAAGATTTTGACAACACTAAACTAACAATAATTAACAATAAATAGCAAAAAAAGTACATTAGCAGGGCGTGTTCACACCTCTACTTCTAATGACTGCTTCACATTGCCTCGGCATACTCGATATTAAATTGGATATTTTATTTCGGTCAAGTCCATTCCAAATATCGGTAACCATTATTTGGATACCCTGCGGGTTGGCAGGAGGGGGTTGATGCTGTCTCAGTGCCCTACCAATAATATTCCATAAGTTATCTATAGGATTCAAATCGGGACTGCGCGGTGGCCAATTTAGAGTTCGAATATTTACTTCATGTAAATATTCATTGACGATGCGCGCAACATGAGGTCTTGCGTTATCGTGCATTAGGAAACAATTATTCCCAATGTACGGAACGAAAGGAACAACGTGGTTAGACAAAAGGTCACTGATATACCTCTCGCTGTTTAAAGAACCCCCACGGTACGATATCCGTCCGTGCTGTTGAGGAAATTCCAGCTCAAAACATCACAGAGCCTCCATTAAATAAAGTTGTTTCACGTATGTTGCACTGCGCATAACATGTTCTGGTACAAAACTCTGTATTTTTTTTGCTATTACAGATATCAGAGAAATTAAAGGAACAAAATGTTTAGAAAACATGAGGCTACAGTATGATTTCATCATACACCCGTTGTTGTTGCTAATGCTCCCTACAGGGTGTCTCAAATTTAACGTAAGAAGCTATTCTCATTTTTGCACCATGTATAAGCCTAAAACGGAAATCTGATTAAAAACTTCTATCACAATGCAATTGTCAAAGAAAAAGTTACATTTAAAAAAAATTAGCGAAATGGAGTTATCGGTTCGCGAGAAAATCAAGTTTGAAATTGTACATAATTTTTGGTTGTGCGTTATTTTTGCTGCTAAGCGTATGTTTTTTAATGGAAATAACCTATATTTTATCTGTGGTACTAAAAGCTGAGAAATGATTATTTATTTAGCAAAACTAATTATAATTATTATTTTTTTACGAAGTTTCATAATTTTGTAAGAAGTCAAAAAATTATTTGTATGTCTATTTTATACTGCAACTTAGATTTGGTTAATTAACCTTAAGCTTTTACGATTGTGCCACAGTTCAAGGTCACTTTATCAGCTGACTAATATTCACTGCTTTATGTCAAGTTGTAAAATCTAAACTAAAATAACAAAATAAAAAAATAGTAAATATTATTTTTTAAGAGCCGCCATTTTGTTGTCGGTACGAATAGGTACACAATATTCTGGGTTCTTAAAGTACGCGCTAGGACCATCAAGATGATGTAGTCCTATTTAATTTTCTTTGCCAAGATGGCGCCCATCCGCCATTTCGACAGTTAGAACTGTGATTCTTGCGTCAAAAATTCTTCAATTAATCATATTAGTTGAATAATTTCATCCATTTTATTTTCAATTAATATTTTTTACTATTATTATTTAATCCATATATTTTTTAACACTAGTATTTTGTAGACTTTTTAACTTATCCTACAAACAAGGAATATTTCCATCGTGCTGGAAGACGGCGCGAGTCCAGCCTATACCAAAGAAAGGTAAGAGAGAGAGAACCCTGCCTAGCAACTATCGACCATTCGCATTGCTTTCAGTTATATCAAAAGTAATGGAGAAAGCTATTAACCAACATCTTCTAAAGTACCTGGAAGGCTTCAACATTATCAGCGATCATCAATATGGTTCTCGGAAGTCCAGATCAACTGGAGATCTTCTAGCCTATGTCACCCATCTTTGGAACAACGCAATCGAACATCATGGGGAGTCTCGGGCTGTTGCACTGGATTTTTCTAACGCCTTTGATCGTGTTTGGCATGAGGGACTTCTAAGTAAACTGTGATCCTATGGTATGCCCAGTCGATTCTGTAAATGGTTGTCTAGCTTCCTTAAGGACCGCTCTCTGCAAGTGGCGATTGACGAATTTCTCCCAGACACATTCACCATCAATGCCGGTGTTCCTCAAGGGTCCATATTGTCTCCCACTCTCTTCTTACTCTACATTAACGACCTTCTAGTGAACACGAAAAATCCGATATTTAGTTTTGCTGATGATAGCACACTTATCTCATCTTTCGTTCTGAATGTACAAACATCGGCTGCCGACGCATATCTTCGCAGACCGCATGAAGTATCACGCCTCAACAAGGACCTGGAAGAAATTTTGGCTTGGGGTGGCAGTAACCAAGTCGAATTTAACGTTAAAAAAACAGGCAGCAGTTTTCTCTAAAAAGGTTAACATTACAGAACCGGATATAGTCATGGACGGACACGCAATCCCACTGGCTTCATCTATTAATTTGCTGGGCGTCAATCTAGGAGGAAATATGTCTTGGCATAACCACGTTGTGGCAATCGCCAAGGTAGCTTCTCAGAAGCTTGGGGTACTCTTCCGAACCAGAAAGTTGTACACACCTCAACAACTTTTGACACTATACAAAGCCTACTATCTACTACTACTACTCTTCGGCTACTGGATTCCATCGAAAGGAGGGCCATTCGTCTGATTGAAGACCACGAGCTGACTAAGAACCTCGACAGCCTAGAACATCGAAGACAAGTTGGGGATTTGACTCTCTTTTACAGATATTTTCATGGAAAGTGCTCGGCTGACCTTGCCCTCTTAATTCCGCCCAGAGCGGCGAATAGCAGAAATACAAGACGAACCACTGCCGTCCATCCATATGTGGTTAAGCTTAGTACTCCTCGAACTTCATTATTTAAGAATTCTTTCATCTGGAATATCACCTCCAACGATTCAAAACCAACGTGAATCGCTTTTGCGCACACGCACCACTCCCAGAGTGCCCTAAAGGATTTTCCTATAGTGCTTGTGTTTGATAAAAAAAAAAAATTGCTGGGGGGGGGGGGGGGGGGGTGCATTAAAGAACCGCACTGTATAAATAAGTTTTTGTAGTTGACAAATTTCAAAAAAATATCCACTTTATTTATACGAATCGACTTACTTTTAGCTTCTAATCTGTAACATTTAGCGATATCAGTGCCATATTCTAAGACGTCGGGCTCGCACTGCTCACTGATGAATCCAAATGAAGTTTTGCATGCAGCATTAACTTTGCTGTCACATGTGAAACACTCCAGACCACAGACTGAAGAAAAAAAAAATTAATTAATTAAAAATAAATAAATAATCTTGAGGATGTTTTTCGTAGAGCTATGGATAGGTATATCTGATTAGTGTTGCCGCTTGATCACTCGATTATTGAAATAACCGACATCGCTCGATTATTAAAAAAACCGCTCGAATTATCTATTCAGGCGAAAACCGTCGCCCGTAACTTATTATCTTTCACTCGCTTCGCCGCCGACGGAATTGTACCGCTGTAGCGTGATCGAATTGAAAAACTGCTCGTATATTCAAACAGTTTTTCGCTCGATAGGAAATACTCTAGTTAAAGATTCAGGCGAAAAACCGAAAAATATCAACTGTTATAATGATCTTAGATTTACACGCCGAGCGATCCCAAAGCTGGCTAGCCAGCGGCGTAGTTTAGGTCTCCGATTGTAAATATTAAAAAATTAAGGGATATAATTTTAAAATTTTTATTTACTATAAACTCGAGAAAACTTCTCAAAAATAACATAATGATAGAAATCTTAATGAAAAATAACAAAACGAACAAAATTGTTAACAACATATACAGAAAAATTCGTTGGTTATGTTATAGTAAACATTTTTAAATCTAAACAGGAACTTTTTATTATTAAACTCAAGAAGGCTTCTTAAAAATAACATACATTATAGAAAATGTTAATGGAAAATAAGAAAACGAGCAAAATAGTTAACAGAACATAGGTATCGACAAATTTTTTGGTAACCAAAAGTAAACTTAGATTTAAACAGGAACTTTTAGCTAACTATAAACATGAATTTAAAAAATAAATCACCTATTTTCTTATTTTGCCAGTCGCGTAACTAAGCCTAAATTTTTGAAGGGTACACAGTGGGCCCTGATAATTTAAAGTGGAATAATTTGACAAGCCATTTTAAATATTTACTTATTTTATGCTCGTAGATTGAGAAAGATGTGAAGAAAAATAACTCTTGGTAATACTTTTTGTTTTAAAAAAGCACAAGAATAAACCCCAGCAATAAATACATATTTGGGTGATTTTTTGCAGTTTTTTTGTTTGGTATCGAGACACGTGGTAAAAATTCATTATTCACAAATAAATAAATTTCTAGAATTTTTTTGGTGACACTATAATTTTTTAGCTAAAGGTGTGCCCACCCGTAGTTACGTGCCTGCTAAATACCCTACCTGATCACATGTAAAGGGCTAGGTAGCCCGTTGAACAGTCGGTGACGTCATCGCTTGGTAAATTGGAATTTCAGGCGATTCACTCGAGCGATTCACTCGATTATTAAAATCGCTCGAGTATCAAGTACTCGATTATTAAAATCATCGGTTTTTCCCAACACTATATCTGATCCTTTAATTTCAAGCATAAGCTTGAGAACGCGAAAAAGCAGAAGAAATAATAATATAATCATTATTCTTCCTAGATACGGATAGAGCACCTACCTAGCCGAAGTATAATTTTATACTGGGACTGCTTGGATTAAATTGGGCTGTTTGAACATTCCTTTTGTTGATTTCTCCAAACCTCTTGGACCCTCTTAAATACGCCACTGTATATACAGTGCATATAGGCTAGGTTACGCTGCGCGACACAATCAGCAAACCAATGATCAGTACCATCACTTAAACCTGTGTTCTCGAAAATGGGGTGGAAAAAAAATACAACCTTAACTTGTGTTGAGATTTGATAAAGTCTACACTGTGTATAAAGACTTACCTGAGTTAACGGCTAAAACAAGGGCAACTGCTACGTAGGAGATGCAAGAGGCCATTTTTGCAGCTTTCTCGCAAATAGTCCAGTCTCAACGGGACGAATAATTAACAAATAATTATAATACTTAAAATTAGTTGGTGTACATTTATTTTTAAATGTGGCAAATGTGCCCGAATTGTGTTGGAAACTGTGGCGAATGTCACCGCACATACAGTGTTGTATCCAGGAACATTCCTATTGTAAAAGAAAGTTGAGAAAAATTGTACAAGCTACTTAAACTTGGAATAGAAATCACTGTTTTTGGTATTTGGTACTAAAATTAAAAGTTGAGGTAGCTTGAGAATACGGAGTTAATGCAAATGTGATATACAGGGTATTATGGAAATAACTTATTATAGATAAACCTGCAAATCCTGAGATATAGTCGTTGCAGCGAACCCTTTCGCCAGAAATGTCAAATGTCACGTGACATTAATGACTTGCCTGCTTATTTCTGGTTATTTATTTTGCCTAGGTTTGTAAGAAATTCCAGGACCATTCAAAAATAGTACGTACGTTTATTTTAAAAATGAAACGAGCCTATTTATATTTTTAAATGCATTTTTTATTATTTATTATAGGGAATAAAACACACATACACATTGTATTTTTTTGTTACTTATTTATTGAAATATATAAAATAAAGTCAATATCTATAATTACATGTCTAGTAGGTACCTCTATCTTCACAAGAAGATAGGAAGTACGTATCTACATGCATGTCCATCTTTACCTACTGTAAACTTTATACAGTGTGTCTACACATGGACTTAACTCTATACCTGTAAAAAATGGTATCTTCAATTTTTCGAAAAAGTCATCCTTGAGCATTTCTTTTCCCTGTTATACAAATCACTTGGAAAAATTTCCATGTTTTTGTACCAGATGCACAAAAAAACATTTCTGAAAATAGCTATGGACCTTTTCTAAGGAAAGGTTATTGTATTAAAAAACTAAATATACGGTTTGCTTAAAGGTTGTCCACTCTTCTTACCTCTGTTTTAACTTTAATGTTCAATAGTAACTTATAAGCGTATAGTAGCATAACAAGCAAATTCTATATGCACCCTTCTTCTGTATATGTAGGCTATGTATACTGCAAATACGTAGGTTACGGAAGTCATATATGCAAAATACTAATAAAATGGGTATTTCGGCCTTTCCTATTGGGATTTCGGGAAAGGTAAAAGTAAAGATATACGAAGTCGATTAAATTGGGAAAATTTTGTGTTTCGGTTCTTAATTTTTCCTGACTGTGTTCCGAAGAGATGTCCAAAAATAAATTTCACTTTCGCATTGCCACTTTTCATTCTCCCCAAGATTGCATTTTATGAAGGAATGAACAATATGAGCATGGTCGTTATTACCCATTATAATAACATCCACTTTAATAAACAATATAAAATTTAGTATTATCTGCAAAGTTCTAAAAATAGTGAACTTAGATATACATATTATTACACACTACATGATCAATAATTGCACTTGAATTCTGACCAAACCTATTAAAAATATCATGCAGATAATTCCTACTTTCCCAGCTAACATCTAGCAACGTCTACATTCAAGTCGCCACACAAAAGTATTACCTGATATTTAACTGAAATAAATCTCGACTCACTCGGAAAAAAATAAAACATCTAGAATTTTTTTTATTAATATTAAAATTCACCTTAGTCTCTCTAACGGTGGCATCAGCTGAGGTAGAAGGCAGACAATAATTATGCCCCATAATTAATATTTTCGCCTAAAAACAGAACAATAAAATATTAACCCATAAATTTTTCTTTACGTGATTAGTACTTACTGTGGTTTACCAGATACACAAACAACTCAATATGTAGTTAATCAAAGATTTAAAACAAAATAAACTATACTGAAACGACGGAAATACCTACACTTTTAAAACTTATTAGCACGAATCGAACTGGAAAAATATAAAATCACAACACGCTCAATACGGTTCTTATAAAACTGGGGTATTTGATTAAGTTACCAAACAGCTGATCGATGACATATTTGCTGTTGTCAACTGTCGAAAAAGCTTGAGGGTTCGCTGCAAAGACTATAAGAACAAATAACCATAAATGGCGCTTTGAATAATAAGCAAAATAAGCCAAATTATGTCAAACCCGAAAAACCACGTTGTTGGCACTGGCATGAGGGCTAAACAATCAAAGTAGGAGGTCAATTTCAAAATAAGTTAGTTAATGTTAGCAAGTGTTTTCATCATATTATGTCAAACACACATAGAAAAAAAAATACACATTTTAACAGATTTTTATTCTGTCATACCATTTTGAACTATTCTTTTCATAAAAATGCAGCAAATTGCAACGCAATGAATTACATTATCACACAAATTTGAAATCACATCACAACATTTATTATTATAAATTCTTTCACAACAGAAAAACGATAATGCTACAACTGCTAAATTCAACATCTTATTTATTAAACCGGAAATGCCTTAACGTTTAAAATTCATATACAAATATGTTGTTGTGTAAGGGCCACGGCAAAAGACATGTCCCTCTCGCATATCAAAACATACTTAAGCCGTGTGTGAGCAACAATTCCAATAACCAAGGTTAAATCACGGGTTGTGGTGTAAGCTAGGATATCCAAGGAATCATCCGCTTAAATATAATAAACCATTTACATAACATCTTGTATCAGGGTGATTCACGACATGGAGAACTACTGCACATAGGTTTCTGACACTTTGAGGATTTAGGCTTATCGATATGCTCTCTTTAACTAAATTTTCTCTAAAAAGGTTAATATTACAGAACCAGATATAGCCATGGCAGGACACGCAATCCCACTGGCTTCATCTATTAATTCGCTGGGCGTCAATCTGGGAGGAAATATGTCTTGGCATAACCACGTTGTGGCAATCGCCAAGATAGCTTCTCAGAAGCTTGGGGTACTCTTCCGAACCAGAAAGTTGTATACACCTCAACAACTCTTGACTCTATACAAAGCCTAGATTCGACCATCACTAAAGTCTGTTTCGTTGCCGTTGATAGCTCGATACCCTCATTAAAGATTCAAAACAAGGGCCGGGTGGCCTAAAATATTTTACCTATAAAATGGTCTTTTTACGTACATCTAGCATAAAGATGAAGAAATTTTGACCTATTCCACCGGGTAACAGATAAAGTAACAATAGAGCCATAAAATGAAATGAAAGGATAATGATTAAAACGGCCCATCATGGTCGGAGAGTTGGGTTTTTAATGTAACCGCTTATTATTTTATTTAAATGTAATAGATTTTATGATTTTATGAATTTATTTACAAGAAAACTAATTTATTTACAGATCAAAAAATATTGACAATTTCAATAATTATAACTCGATAAAATGGTCCTCAGAAGAATCTGAAGAGTCATCATGTCCTACGCTTATTACTAAAGGCTCAATTTCCATAGTTGTGTCAATTACGTTGTCAAGTTCCCACATTTTTTGTTCCTCTACTATAGCATGTTTTATGGCGTTTTGCCAATTTCCTGATGACACATTTGCTAAAGAATGAAGCAAGAGGTGTCGCACTTCTTGCATTTTAAAAGTTTTGTTATTTCTAGCAACATATCCTTTTACTTGAGCCCATATTAATTCGATAGGATTTAGCTCACAATGGTAAGGTGGTAAACGGAGCACTATAATACCTCGATCTCTTGCCATCTCGTCAATAACATACTTTTTATACTGTGATTTATGTAGCCTAACAATATCCAAAAGTTCTTTTTTTACCATGGTATTATCGTAACTAAATTCCTTTCGTTGAAACCAGTTTACGATTTCCGCCTTTTTCCATGAAGTTGTGGGAAGATTCTCTTTTAGCCTAGAGTGATAGCTGGCATTATCCATCACTATTACAGAATTAGCGGGAATGTATTCTATCATTTGCTTAAAATATTCCTCGAAAACATCAGCAGTCATTTCTTCATGATAGTCTTTAGTAGAATTCGACTGGAATTGTAATAATCCTTGATCCAAAAAGCCATTTGAACTTCCTATATGAGTTATAATAAGTCTGCGTCCCTTTCCAGATGGTGGTCTAAGTCCTGTTGACCAGCCTTCCATGACAGCTTGTCGAGAACTTAGGACATTTTTATCTTGCCAAACTTTAGATACGGTGTGCCCTTCGTTCAGCCAAGTTTCATCCAAATAGAAAATGTTTTTGCCTTCGCTGCGGTATTTTCGGATGGACCTTAAGTATTGACGTCTCCAGCAAATAATATCTGCTCTATCAATAAGAAAAGATTTTCTGTTTTGCTTCTCCCATCGAAAGTTCATATCATGAAGTATTTCCATAGTTTCGTTCGTGATAGCTGTGGTAAGTCCTCGTCGTAGTTAATGGCTTGTAAAATTTTGTCTATAGTTGGTATTTCCTTGGCAAAATAAAAACTATGTACTTTTCTTCTAATACCATTTTTAATGAAATTGTCAATTTCTAACGGTTTCTTTCCTGGGAGTGGTTTTGGCTCACTGAGGTTCTTAGATTTTCTTTCACGCAAGAACCTATATATAGTAGCCTCTCCAACTCCTACCATATTGGCACACTCTGCAATGATGCTACGAACATCACTTGCAGGTTTCTGGTACACTAGAGCATCATGCACGTTTAATATTAATGTCTTTTCTCGGAGAGAATATGCACTCTTGCTAATTTGACGAAGACACGTTGGCGAAAAACTTGAAGCCATTGTTACAAGTATAGGAAATAATTCAACTTTGAGATAATGCAGTATCTAAATACAACTAAATACATAGTTTGACAAACGCACATCAAATGGCGTAATAACATCCTAAAGCAGGCAAAAATAGGTAAATTAATTACCCCTGTTGTACCTACTTTAACCCTAATCCTACTTAACAATGGACAGAGGCCAATTTTCTTATTAAATAAGGTAATTACTATTGGCAACGCCTATGGTTTACGGTTGTTTTATGGCTTCAACCCTCGATATGAGCTATCAACTGCAACAAAACGGACTTTAGAGTACTGCTCTCATGTCTGGAGGCCTGCACCCAAACATACTCTTCGGCTACTGGATTCCATCGAAAAGAGGGCTATTCATCTGATCGGAGACCACGAGCTGACGAAGAACCTCGACAGCCTCGACATCGAAGACAGGTTGGGGGATTTGACTCTCTTTTACAGATATTTTCATGGAAAGTGCTCGGCTGACCTTGCCCTCTTAATTCCGCCTAGAGCCGCGAATAGCAGAAATACACGACGAACCACTGCCGCCCATCCATATATGGTTAAGCTTAGTACTCCTCGAACTTCATTATTTAAGAACTCTTTCATCTGGAGGACTTCATTTTTATGGAATCCTGATGAATCCTGATATTTCCGGTTATATCGGAAGAAGCTGTCAACTTGTTTTTATTATATTTTTCATATAGCCATTAAATTCTAAGCAAATTTTATAGAAAATACTATTATAATTTCTAACATATTTTTAATTTCACTAAAGTTTATACTTAAACTTGTTTCCTTGTTACTTTTGAAAATAATAATATTTAAACTATTAAATTCAAAACAATTAAAAATAATCAACTGCACTTTATTTATAAAGTCAATGAAGAAACACTTTCGAAAGTTGTTTTGCAAGCAATCAAACGATTTTCCTCCAAATAGATCTCAGTCTACACTACCTATGTACAATTGTTTTCATAGCACATTGAGATATAGAACGGTAAGAACAACAAATTTTCGCCATGCTCGTCGTAAATCACCCTGTATTCTAAAAAAAAAAAACGTATAAAAAGTGTTCTTAAATTTTGCAAAATCAATTTTTATTAGAAAATATATAATTTTTTTCTTACAAGTGTACGCATAAATACAGCTTTGAATGTTATCTACAATATCTAATGTAACGGTGCTCAAACGGGGTGCCACGCAATTATGAAGAGAATTGATTTGTGGTTAAAATGAACTCAACTTCCCATAAACAAGAAGCAAATACGGAAAAGTTCATTCAATTCATCGCATTGAAGAAAACTATAAATTACGATTATACTGCTTTTCTTTTCCCAAATAGTTGGACCGTGTGCCGCGGCGAATGACGTTTGAGAACCGCTGATCTAATGAAACGAGATAAACTCGGTTACGTCAAGAAGAGAATAGATTTCGAAAGATCAAAAAAGATAATAAAATTCGTTATATCGCGTACAAATCTGAAACTTCAAAATTAAGCGGGACTAAACTAACAAGCATTTTAAAAATATAAAAATATGGCCAATAAATTCATTATTTTATGCAATGTTTGTTCAAGCTCGTAGCTGTGCGGTCTGTTAAAACAGAGTACAGAGTGTTTACCACCGAGCTATATCTATGTATAGCCAAACTCTAAAGGCAAAAGTGGCAAATTTATGGCCTCGCGCATGTACTTCGCTCTTAATGAAAATGATTACACGGCAATATTTTGTTACGTCAAAACCTTCTTTACTGGGAAATAAACAATCTATTTTCTCGCATCAAAGAAGGTCTTGCGGTCATCACTGAAAAGCCAGTTTTACAATTAATTTTGCGCCGAACAAACCGGCATCAATACCGGCGGGGTTGCTTATATGACGGCGACAGCATTGTGCGCAAGACAACCGACTAGCAACCTTTAAAAATATGACCGGAAAACCGTGCGTACCAACCAATTGTTTCACTCATAAAATTTAACTTTTTACTGCGCAACCCATAAATTGTACGTATCCATAGTTATAGGTCGATGGTGTTTACCCAGCAGCCAGGTATCCGCCGTAACTTGGCGCCTCGCGATATTATCAGCTTCTTTTTGATGTAACAACGTTTATTATATTCTCTTGATCAAAATACGACCCAATCTCACTCAATTATTACATAGCGTGATAATTTAATATAATCGCAAGAAAACGTTAGCAAACAAACGAACATAAGGCAGCGGAAGTTGCAAGTGAAACTCATAGAAGCTGGTAGCCCGTAGTTGTGGAGGCAGAGTTGCACCGGTTGATACCGCAAGTCAAACAGCTGATGTTGCCGATTGCGTGCGGGATCTGTTCAGGTTTGATCACCGCGTTGTCGATCCAACCAAATCTTTCAGCAATCATAGCACAACCGATGTCTGGAGGGTAAAAGCAGCCTCGGGCGATTTTTTCGTGACCTTCGGAGCCTAAAAATAATAAATTAATAAGAGGTGCCCCCTGGCTCCCCCCAGGGACTTCTCCTAAAGAACTATTACTTACTATTGGTCGCAATCGTGAAGCACTTGGGGGGAATCACGCCCCGGGGAGTCCAAAGGGGATAGCAATCATCAGTGACGCCATTGAATGTATTATTGAAGCATGATGGATTGGCGGCGCTGTTACAAATATAACACTGAATGCCATTGACTGAAAAAAAAAATATCCTTTAGAGTATTTATCAGTGGACTGCGATTTGGGATATTGCCGCGAAAGAGCGTAAATCGGTCTTATTGAACAATCAGGCAACATCGCGTTTCCAAGACAAGCGACGCAGACCGGGCCGTGTCGAGGGAGTAGGAGACTGCTTTCTTATTCTTCTGCCTTTGATCACATGGTATAAGTAACTATAGGTATGATTGCACGCCGATGATCACGTGGCTTGGCGAGTAAGTTTTAAATCTCTTATGAAGGTTTACATTGCTGTCATCGTTTTTAACTCTTTTTTGAATGTATTAAAACGTTTTATGCATGTAATGGTATATGAAATGAAAGAATAATATATGACGAGTATTTACGTATATCAATTTCATAGAAACATAACACACAAATACCACTAAAAAAAGAAAAGATATCGGAGAAATTTTTCGCGGCCATTTGAGCCGGCGACAATAGCCGAAGCATGCCGAAAGCTGCTCGCCGACCACTGCTGGTTTTGAAACAGTGTTGCCAAACTTTTACAATTGTAATAGATCCACTAGTATTTTAACATTCTTGTTGTGTGGCTCCCCATATGAAATTTATGTTCAATCTGGAGGGACCACCTCCAGATTGAACATAAATTTCATCTAATAGGAAAGTAACGACCCTTTTTTTCGTACTCTTTTTACTCTGACCCGTTTTTTACTATTCCTATTAGGTTTCGAACCGGCACTCTATTTCTTTCGATAACGGATGTCTGGCAACACTGCTGCATGGTTGCCGTAGTTTTTGGTGGACATTTTGTAAGTTTACCAGAACGTTTTCTTATAGTCTTGTGTTTATTAAAAAAATATCTGAATTTTCATAAAATGAGGTGCGCTATGTTCGGTTGTGATATGGATAACCAGGCAAAGACATTTAATAGAAATATAAGGTTTTTCCGCTTTCCTAAAGATAAAAACAAACAATTAAAATGGATACAGTTGTGTAAGCGGAAAGATAATTAGGTCGTATTTTAGCTTTAATCTTTGTTGTATGTTCATGAAATAAATATTCCTAAATACCATGATATTATTCTTTCATTTCACATACCACTAAACGTAAAAACTTTTAATTAAAACGGCGTCAGAGTAATAATAGTACGAAAAAAAGGTCGTTACTTTCCTATTAGATGGGGGACCACCTCCAGATTGAACATAAATTTCATATGGGGAGCCCCACAACAAGAATGTTAAATAGTAGTGGATCTATTACAATTGTAAAAGTCTGGCAACACTGTTTCAAAACCAGCAGTGGTCGGCGAGCAGCTTTCGGCATGCTTCGGCTATTGTCGCCGGCTCAAATGGCCGCGAAAAATTTCTCTGATATCTTTTCTTTTTTTAGTGGTATTTGTGGGTTATATTTCTATGAAATTAATATACGTAAATACTCGTCATATATTATTCTTTCATTTCATACACCATTACATGCTTAAAACGTTTTAATACATTCAAAAAAGAGTTAAAAACGATGACAGCAATGTAAACTTCCATAAGAGATTTAAAACTTACTCACCATGCGCACGGCAGACGAAATTGGGACGGTTAGATATCCTACCTTTAGTTTATTGTATCATGCTTTGATCAAGGGATGCGTTGCCAAATCACTTTAGATAGTTGCGATTTTAGGTAATTTTTCTGAAAAACTCGGTGTGACCTTTTGTGCATTAAAGCAAAGCTATAAAATTAATTAAGGTTATAGATATTAGAGGAAATGCTTTCAAAAATGACTGTATAGCCATGTTTTTAATATTTAATGTAAATAAATAAAGAAAATTATCATTTTCATTAAAAACTTAAATACGCTAAGGCACAAAAAGTTATGACCTAAATGTACATTGTACAGGGTGTCCCATTTTCAATACTTTTATTGGATATCTCCGTAATTGTTAGGGCTATAAAAAAAAGTAAGTAAGTGTCACGTACTATTTTTGGGTCACACTTAAAATGATAAAATCAAAATTTGAAAATTTTAGCTCGTTGAAGAGATACGGGGGAAAATAAAAAAATGAACAATTTGAAAATTACCCTATAGTTCTTAGTTAAAAGAGATTATGGCAAACTGTTTTATACAGAAGTTTCTTTATATTGATTGTTGAATAATCTGCGGTTTTCAGAATAAATATACGGGGTCAGGTAAAAAAGTTATCGCACTTAACCTCATTCTTCTAAATGAAACACCCTGTATATTTAGTCTAAAACGATAGCATTTTAAATTCTCTTTTTAAATATATAACACACCATGGATGATATTGGTTTCCTAGGCGATTTATTAAACTTTATTACTTTAAACCAAAGTAGACCATGAAACTAATATCCTAGAGACAACTATGTTGACATTCTAGTTGTTATTAACATTTAACGTCAATTTCATTTTTTACATATTCATTTGTGAAAAATATTTATCAACATTTTGAAAAATTTGATAATATCTATCATCCATATTGTGTTATAAATTTGAAAAATGAGTTTAAAAGGCCATCTTTTTAGATTCAAATATACAGGGTGTTCCATTTAAAAAAATGAGGTTAGGTTCGACAACTTTCTTACCTGACCCCGTATACTTATTCTGAAAACGGTAGATTATTCAATAATCATTATAAATAAACTTATGTATAAAACATTTTTCTGTATCTCTTTTAACTAAGAAAATATAGGGTAATTTAGAAATTGTCAATTTGTTGATTTTCCCCCGCATCTCTTAAGCGAGCGAAAATTTTCAAATTTTGATTTTACCATCTTATGTTTGACCCAAAAAGAGCACATGACACCTACATTATTTTTTTGATAGCACTAACAATAACGGAGAGACCATGTACATTAAATTTTCACAAAAAAATCAATTTCTCGTCCTAAAAAACCATAGTTGTCAAATTTTGTGTAAAACCGTTGGTTTCTCTCAAAGTTACTAGAGAAAAACAAAAATGAAGTTTTAACTTTAACACCTTGTATCTCAGTTAATATCAATTTTCGGATATAGGTAAGTATAATTAAATCCTAATATTTTTACGTAAGTAGCCTGTGATTTTTCCATGTACCATTAATTAGCGGACACCCTGTATAGAAATACCGGGTCCGCGTTTGTTTCAAGTCGATAACATAAAATTATATTCCTGAATATAAACTAGCTTGGCACTGCGGCGATGAGGACAATACAAAATTTCGATTAGATTTTTTGTAATTTGGATAATAAAATTACTAAATCGGATGCGGTCCTGCCTTCTGTCATATCGGTGATAATTATTTCAAAATTCGGCAACTGATAAAGAGGTTAAACCACAAATCGGGTCAAGACAAAATAATTTTAGAAAGGAAGTGCATCGATTTAGGACTCTATTTATACCGGGTCTTAACAATCTACAAGTTTAGAAATGCTCTAGATTTGTCAATTTGTTGTATAAAAGTCAGAATTATTGTTTTTAGGTTCAAATAGCTACAATATTACGCCATAAGAATGTTTTTACAACTAATTATGCATATGTCGGCGTCAATCAGTGAAATCCGTCATTCCTTGAAATGCCTAGTCATTTCACGTATTGCCGGCAATTACTGTAACTCTAACGTTTGCTACACCGTTTGCCTAAGAGTATCAGACATTCCCTGTAATGACGGAATTCTTTCAGTCAAACGCTGTACTGAACTAAATGATTTAAGTTAAATATTGTTTCACGAAAAATGGATATAACTTAATGACTGCCGTAAAATGTACCTGGGCCATCCCATTATTTATGACCGTTTGTTATTATTATGTGGAAAGGACCGGATGGTAATAATTATAATTAAATATAGGCACATCAGGTAGGTTAGGTTGCTTAATTTATATTTAAATATCTTTTTATGGTAAAATTTGTTAGTTTTTGAGGAATGGTTCAAGAATTGTCTTTTACCAAACATTCCTCAGAATGTCTGTTTGAAGGTTGTAGATAATGGTGTTTCTTGAATAACAGAAAAGTTTTGGACTTGCATTGTCTTTATTTGTTATATATCACAACGTTTCAACTGGTAAGTATCTCCAGTCGTCTTCAGGTGACTACTAACTTTTAGTAAACCTTCATTAGATTTAAGAAATATCTGGAAGCCCTTGTTAAGCAGATGTAAGCTTAGAATTACTAATATCGCGCAAAACTGAACGCACGACTGCACCCATCTCAATTATGCTTCAGTGCACATAGCTAGTATAAATAGACCTGTAGTTACTTTTCTTATTTAGTATTCACCTGAAGACGACTGGAGATACTTACCAGTTGAAACGTTGTGATATATAACAAATAAAGACAATGCACGTCCAAAACTTTTCTGTTATTCAAGAAACACCATTGTCTACAACCTTCAAACATAATTTATGATATTTACAATTATTTCGAAAACGGCTGGATATAACTTATATGCTTGTATTGCAAAAAAAAATTGTCTATGGATTCTACGTCAAATAGCCAAATAATATACAGGGTGTTCCATTTGAAAAACTTGAGAAAAATTATTTTAAAATGTGGCGTTTTTGAAAGCTTATTATGAACACTCTGTATAAAATAGATAAACGCAATTAGATTCATAGTATCTCTAGACCTCTTATGATAAATTTCACCCCATGCCGAGGTTAAAAAACTAGTTCTGGATTTTAATTTTTTTATTCAGGACTGTAAAACCTTTTTTTTCTAGTTTTTAATTTATTTCTCCGAAACGACAAAACCAAATTAAATAAAATTTGAGGCCCTTATAAACGATACTAATGCGAACCTAAATAGGCAATAAAATACTGGGTGTCTCATTTAAAAAAATGTAACTTTATGCTGTCACACTTTTTTGGGCCACCCTGTATAATCTAAAATATTTTTAAAACATGCCAAGATAACAAGCTGTTTTAGTATTGCTGATAAGTTCTTCGATAACGAATTAATCTTCCGTCCCCGCTTCGTTTGCGGACCCGGTATATGGTTTTTTATTTAAAGTAAGCAAGTTAACACCGACTTCCGGTATAAGCGACGTCAAAATATCTTCATTAAGAAGATGGGCATCTTTTATAGCGAGTGAAGGACCCTGTATAAGTTATATTTGCCAGGAACGAAGGACATTGAATAAATACAATTCATAGTGTAAATTTACAAACCCGAATAAATGCCCAAAGCCGGGTTTGTTTTACTTCCTGCTCACCGCCCTGTATAAACACTTACCTGACTTAACCGCAAAAACAAGAGCGACTACGTAGGGGATAAAGGAAGCCATTTATTTTCACAGCCACTTTTTTTTTAATATCTCTATAGTAAATCGGACAAACTAGGGCAGTTATCAGACGATAAATTTGTTTATAAGAAACTGTCGACACCGAGATGTAGCCGAACAATTAATTTATTTACAAATATCTAATATGAACAATGAGCTTCAAACAACTTAAATCCCTCGAGGAATATATCTGTTGTACAGATAAATTTAGTTAAATTGTACAGTTTTATACACAAATGTACAAGAGAGCCCGAACAAACTCATTCTCATCCCATGGCAATAATTATTTTTGGGTATCATTTAACTGGTTAGCAAAATATTCTTATTTTTGCAAACAGAAAAATGTCATCGGCCAGCCAAAATGGCTAGTTGGTTAGCAACTTATGGACACCAAACATTACTGAATCGTGACAGTGCCCTGGGAAAACAAGTGAAAACCCGCCCCAGCTACACCTTTTGTAGCCGATTTCCTTCTGTATTCGGCAAAAGAAAACACAAGAAAGTTACATAAATTGACAGCAAGATATGGCATTACAGATCGGCCAAGTGGGAAGACCTGAAAGACCATTTTCGGACTTTTCCTTGGATGAGCGTATGCTTCTCTTCTGATGATCCATCCGTCTGTGCTGGGGAGATCTCCGACGTCATTCTAACGAGCATGGAAGCATTTATCCCCTCCTCCCAAAAACGCCCTTCCAACGGCAAGCCCTGGTTTAGCAAGGATTGTGAGCGTGCTGTCAAATCAAAAAATCTGGCTTACCGACAGTGGCGTAAAAACCCTACCACTGAGAATCGTACCATCTTTATTACCGCTCGAAACCAATGTAAGCTAACAATAGATCAAAGCAAAGAAGCCCATAACGTGAGGATCAAAAACAAACTTCTTGACTGTCCAAACGGATCAAGGTCCTTTTGGTCAGTCGCTAAGGCCGTCAGCCAAAATTTTACCAAATCAACTATTCCACATCTAATTTTGTAAAAGCATGTTGTTTGGGGGATGGCGGAAATCCATTGTCGCGTCGCCTAGATCAGAATTAGAATCTAAGCGATCCCTATTACCTAAGTCAATAAGATTATATCCCCTAACTATGCCTACAACTTCTGGATTTTGGTTATTCATAAAAAGTTTTTCAGACGGGAGAGGCCTTTTTGCGTTGAAGATAATGCTGGATTCCCCACCTGAGCTAATACTGTCAGGGTAGGGGCTGTTTGACTTTTTTAAAGTATCAGAGTTATTTACCTTGTCCCACATGTAATTAGGACTGGCAATAATTTCGTCAAACAAGTTATCAAGCACGGCCCCTGAAGGGGGCCTGTGAGGACCCACCTTGCCACCCGCCAGACTTGTCAGATCTGACGCCTCAACTTGACTATGACTTGAGGAGTCAGACATTTTCAGAGATTAGTTGACTTTTAAATTTATTTATTGAAATTAAATAAATTCTTTTATTATCACAACGGGTGATAATATAAAAATAAATTTTTTAAAACATTAAAATTTATTTGAATAGGTAATGGCCTTTTATTTTGAAACTACTCCCTGTAGCTTTTATTTAAAAAGAAAACTTCTTATTTCTCTCACAATTTTGTTTTTACTTATTTAAAAGAAAACCGAAAAAATATTTCTACGGCCTGCCTTTAAGTTTGATTTACACATCGGGGTAGTTGGAGTTTTTTTCGGATCCGAATTACAAAAGATTTCTTAAATTTACTTATGTCTAATCCTTACAAAAATTTTTTATAAGTAAAGCTTATAACTTTAATACAGATCCCCAAAATTATCATAAATAATTTTATCGACGCTGTCGTCTATAAAAATTCAACCAACAAAAACCAAAAGAAAGTCTCTTTTGTTTCGCAACAAATCTTGTTCCTGCGGAACACTAAAACAAAAAATTTGAATAAGTAGCCCAAGAAACAATCACTAGACAGTTTCTATGGACGGCAAAAACTTTATACTTCTTCCAAGGATAATAAATTCACAAACAAAAAACAAAAGAAAGTCCCTTTTGTTTCACAACAAATCTTGTTCCTGCGGAACACTAAAACAAAAATTTGAATAAGTAGCCCAAGAAACAATCACTAGACAGTTTCTATGGACGGCAAAAACTTTATACTTCTTCCAAGAATTCACAAATCGTAAAAATCCCTAATAAAAGGATAATGTCCCCAGCGGACACTTCGTACGCCCTATCATACTAAATAGTCCAAACGTATTACTTGAATAGTTGTTACTACTGACACACAAAGTTTTATAAACTCCCGACAGAATCTTAAAGGTCAAAGTTTTTGTTAAGTAAAGTTCTATATAGTTACTCACTATAGATTTGAACTTGAACAATATCTATAGTTTTCGTCTATCTGCGGTTATAAACTATGGCGGTTTGTCAGGGGGCACGAATTTCTTTTAACTGTCTAAGCTTTTTGGCTGACGACAGAAACCAGCCTTACTTACAAACGAGCTTCGTAAACAGATAGTCTCATTTATACCTCCCCCACTGACAATACACGCCGTGCAAGCACGTTCACCCTAAACGCGGTTGAGTAAAAACTTTCACAATTGTTCACCATTGGCCGAAGTCCCCTAATTTCGTAATTTATTGGAGATTAGGTTATTCGACTTTTGGACTAGCCTTTCTTTCGATTTCACAACCTTTGTGCAAGTGGTTGCTACTTTCAAAACAAAGTGGAATTCAGAATAGTTGAGAGCTAACACCGTATCACCACTCCGGGGTCGCTTTAGGGGGTCTCCTGACCGAAGCCTAAAAACGAGGGAGCGTTTTTCAGTTAATTGTCAAGAGGGAACCGTGTCCTGTATCTTACAACTTAACCTGTCGAGGGCTCTCACTAAA
The DNA here is from genome assembly GCA_963991005.1 of Barypeithes pellucidus. NCBI lineage: Eukaryota > Metazoa > Arthropoda > Insecta > Coleoptera > Curculionidae > Barypeithes > Barypeithes pellucidus. The sequence goes on along the minus strand of OZ022563.1, from coordinate 52,700,153 downwards.
CTTGCCTGTAATTTCCATCACCGGGGTATTTATGGACCGCAAAAGCTTTCTGATTGGCCAGAATAACCTTACAGCTCTTTGCGTAAAATTCAGGATGACGACAATTTTCAAAATGAGATTTTCTAACTAATGGTCAGTCCTAAAATAATAAATCATACCTCGAACTGTAGGTAATAATACTGCCTATCATATTATCAAAATTTACTAATCTTTAATTTGTATTTTGTTTTGTAATTGAAACATTATTACCCTGCATCGAGTTTTTTCTTCGCGCCACGTGCCGCAGCAGCGCTTGGCCACGCCCCGATTTTTAAGACTGGGTCTGAACGGACGGACGGGCGAGTGAACGCTGCTAGATTTCTGGGCCCTTTGAAAGGCGAGATATCTAGATATTGTATTACATAAAATTATTTATTTATGGCTCTATGAAATCTATTTTGCTATGCAGACTTTTAAACCTTTCAGACAAAGAGACTTTATACCTTCCTATTATGAAATATCATTTCACCTTCTATTTAACAAAACCCAAATCAATACCGCGTGTTGATTACCATATTTGTTTCTTAATTTTTTTATTATTTCTGGTGGTTTTTATTGTATAAACCCGGTTTATACAACAAGGCGCGATATTTAGATATTCTATTACATAAAATTATTTATTTATGGTTCTATGAAATCTATTTTGCTATGCAGACTTTTAAATCTTTCAGACAAATAGACTTTATACCTTCCTATTATGAAATATCATTTCACCCTCTATTTAACAAAACCCAAATCAATACCGCGTGTTGATTTCCCTATTTGTTTCTTAATTTTTTGATTATTTATGGTGATTTTTTATTGTATAAACCCAGTTTATACAACACCCCCCTCTCTTTAAATGCGAAAATCCCAAATATTCTCTTCGTAGCGCTTTTATCCGTTTATTTATTGTGATAAGCGGAATTATAAAAATACCTACTGTATAACGGGATTTCGGTTACTTGCGAAATATTCCCCTCATAATCATTTAGTAAATTCTCGAGATGTTCTGGTATAACGTCTTGTTCATCTATTGTGATCTCAGGGATATTATTTTGTAAATTTACCGGTTGATTATTTTGCGTTATTAGTCCTGCAAAACTGTCTTCGTCGGGATAATTTGATACGGTTTCGCATCTTTGGTACTCATCAGGGAATTCGGGTTCTGATAGTTCGTCCTCCGTATTTTCGTAATCTGAATCGAAATTTACAAAATTCCCTGTTGGCTCTAGTCTCATGTCGTTAATATGTACCGGGACTTGTTTATCGTTTACTAAAACTTCATAAACGACGTCATTGATTTTCTTAACTATTTCATGGCTTCCATTCCATGCTGGAGAAAAAGGACCCTTGTTCTTTTGCCATGCACGTATATTTACCATATCTCCGACGTCGAGTTCTACTTTTGGTTCCGACTCATTATTTATTTCATTATTTATGTATTTACTTTGTTTTCTTGTGATAGCTTTGTTTTTCTTTTGTCTCTCTTCTTTTGTTAAATTTTCACGTACAAGTGGCCATTTCTCTGTCCATTCACCAGGAGGGGGTAGCTCATACCCAAGGATTATAGCAGCAGGGGACTGTCCCGTTGCCCTACATATTCTGCTTCTTAGTGTTTGAAGTGCCCTAGGCAAATATTCCTCCCAGGAATTAGCACGCTTTTTATAAGTCAAGACTCTTAAGACTTTCTTTAACTCCTGTATTCGCCTCTCTACAGGGTTAGCTTGTTGGTGATGAATAGCAGTGAATTGCTGAGTAATATTTTGGTTTTCACAGAATTTCTTTAAAATATTACCTTTAAAGGCTCCCCCGTTATCAGTAATCAAAATTTCTGGGTTGCCATATCTCGCAATTATTTCATTCTGTAAAAATAGTGTCACGTCTTTAGCGTAGACGTTCTTTAACGCTTTTGCTTCAACCCACTTGGAAAAAATATCCTCGCACACTAAAATATACTTCGCGTCGGTTTTATCCGCAGCCGGTGTATACGGACCTAAAATATCCATCGAGATTACCTGAAAAGGATATTTGGGATTATTCGCGCGTAAAGGAGCCGTCTCCTGTTTTTGTTGCGTTTTGCAAACGCCGCAAATTTTGCACTTTCTTATATAGTCCGCGATACTGTTTTTCTGGTAACCCCAATAAAATTGTTTCCGGATCTTATTGTACGTCTCGTCTATACCTGGGTGTGCCGCATTTTCTTCGTCGTGGTATAAGTAGATTACCCTGTCTTGTAATTTACGTGGTACAATAATCCTTTCACCTTCTGGTGAAATTTTGCACAGCAATCCATTTTTGAAACATAATGTTTTATGTAGTCTTTTTTCCTGTTTGGTGGTTGGCCCTTGGCCTAAGTTCATTTCTGTTTCTAAATTCTCTAACATCCGTACTGTACGTCTAATATGTTCTGTGGATTGCTGTACCTTCTGAATTTGATCCAGCAATTTGTCTTTATTTATAATATTTATATTGGCAGGCGCTAACATTCTATCTTCATCAGTGAATTCCTCATACGGGCACAGGGCCGGATTTCGGCTTAGATAATCACACAATTGATTTTCCCTGCCTGGAATGTGTTCCACCTCAAAAGAAAATTCCTGTAATAGGAGTGCCCATCGCATTAGTTTGGATCTATGATCCTTAAACTTCGCAAGCCACGTTAACGCCTTACTGTCGGTACGTACAGTAAACGGTTTGTCCTCTAAGTACCCTCTAAACATCTTTATAGCCCAGACTATGGCTAAACACTCCTGCTCGTTTATGTGGTATTTTTGTGTAGTTTTGGAAAATTTGGCACTGGCATGGGCGATTATATGTTTTTGTTCACCCTGTTGTTGATATAATAAAGCAGCCATGCCAATGCCGCTTGAATCAGTTTGTAAAATGAATTTTTTACTGTAATCAGGTCTATGGAGAGGTGTGCTATTTTCAACTGCAATTTTGGTGTTTTCAAAGGCTTCGAATTGTTTTTCTGTTAATTTGAATTTTGAATCTTTTTTCAACAAGTCAGATAAGGGAGCTGTCAGCTCAGCAAGTCTGGGTATGTATTCTCGTAGCCAATTGCAGATGCCTAAAAACGATTGAACTTGTTTTTTATTTTGAGGCATTGTAAAATTTTTTATTTGTATCTTGTGTTTGCTGAGGGGTACCGTTTCCTCTCCCTTTATATGATAGCCCAGATATTCTATATCTGTTGTCGCTAACTGACATTTTTCTCCTGCGATTTTCAAATTATGCATAGCCAGTCTCTCAAACACGAGTCTGACGTGCTCATAATGTTCTTCTAAATTGTCGCTATAAATAACAATATCATCCAGATATACTATAACGAATTGTTGGATGAAACCAACCAGTACTTCTGCGGTCATCAATTTCTGGAAGGACCCAGGCGCATTTTTGAGCCCAAACGGCATAACATTGTACTCGTAACTGGCTCCGTCCGGCGTCGAAAAGGCTGTATACTTTTTGGATGCAGGATCCATAGGGATCTGCCAGTAGCCAGATTTTAGATCTAAAGTCGTAAAATACTTTGCCTGCGTGAGGTCTTTTAGGGCATCTTGTATGCGTGGCAACACCGCGGATTCATCAGTGGTCATAGCGTTGATGCTCTGGAAATTCATACATAGCCGAGGCTTCTTATCCGGCTTCTCGACTATGATAGGGGATGTGCTGTACGCAGAGGTGGAAGGTGATATAACGCCCGTGTTAAGTAGATCTTCTACTATATCATACAAAAGTTTCTTTTTTCTAGGATTCATAGGAAAGCACCTTTCATGTATGATTTTATTGCTTGTAATATTTATAATGTGTTGGGTGTCCCTCGTAGTTGGTTGTACTGGTCCTATTTGGAATAACTCTTTGAATTCTTGGACAAGGTTCATTATTTCTTTTGGGGTGTCAGCCTTGGCAACCGGTAAAATTATTTGACCTTCCGGTATAAAAGTTTCTCTCGCCCAAAAGACGGTCTGTCGTTTTTCACGGCCTATATAAAGGCACTGTCGGCTATAGTCTAAAACTACGCGCTCTTTAGTCAGAAATGGAGAACCAAGAATTATTGGGGTGTCCAGATTTTTCAGGACCCAACAAAAAACATTGTAATCAACACCTTTAATATTAATTGAAACAACGCACGACCCAAGGACTTGAGCATTCCTGTCAACACATGCTAACTGCATTGACGGGATCGTGGCGGGACCTAATTTCTCGGGTGCGATGTATGAAGATATTAAATTGTATGCCGCCCCCGTATCGAATAACATGTCGTATTCTAACCCGTTATAATATCCGCGTATTGTGGGGGTCAGAGGCGAGTCATTATTTAATGAAAATATTTTTTTATTTATTTGACCGACAAGATTTTTAGTTTTATTTATTGTTCCGCCCTGTCGGTCCTGTGCAAGTTTTTTGACTCAAACTTTTTGTTGATTAGTTTAAGTTTATGTTTATCGTCATTAACCGTTTTTATCTCAGGTTTTGTACTGGAAGACGCGGTTTGTTCATTATCAGGGTCATCTGATAAACCTATTTGGTTAAATTTTTTATTTTCGGAAGGTTTAGGACAGTCGTAGTCCATATGATTGCCCTGACAATGCCTACAAGGCCTAAAGTTTTTGAAATTCTTTTTTGGGGGTGGCGCGTCTTCTATTGCTTTAACGATCACCTGCGGTGTATTTTGTTTTTTATTTTCATCTCTAAGTTGATAATTAAAATTTCGTGGCGGGTTTCGCCCAAAATTAGTGTTATTATTATTTACCGAATTTCTGTCCAGGGATGCCAGGTTCTTTTGAGGAACCGTGTGTTCTTCCTTTAGGTCACGTTCAATACAGCCAGCCACGGTAACTAAACGCTCAAGTGTCGGGAGGTGCGCCGCCCTTAATCTAGATCTGATCTTTGGTTTAACTAACGTTACTACAAGCTGTAAAAAGTCGTTTTCATGCCCTAAAGGCTGTACTCTAGAGAATAATGCCCTCTTTCTTATGATAAAATCTTCGATATTTTCCGAGTTAGTTTGTTTTTTTCCGAAAAGCGATACTTGCAGCTCTACCATGTTTTCTACGCTATCAAACTTGTCTCTAAGCTTTTGTGCAAGTTCATAATAGGTTTTTACGTAACATCTATAGGGCTCGAACCACTTCTTCGCGTTTCCCTCTAACCTTTCTATAGCGTAATATATTTTGTCTTCGTTATCGATTTTATTCGCGTCGAACCAACTGTTTAAGTCATGTATGAATTGTATAGGGTCTTCGTGTTCCAGCCCTGCGAATTTTACGCGCAATGGGGTTTTTTTAGATTGGGTTTGGTTTTCAATACCGCGTGCTAATGTTTGTAATGTTTTTGCGATTTCGAGCTGAGTTAATAATTCAGTGTTTATTTTAAATTTATCTTTTTCCGTGTTTTCACGGCTTTGAATATCCGCGTAAGTGTCCCGTGGCGTGTTTTCGTTACTGCAATGAGTTTTATTTAGCAAATAAGTCTGCGCTTCTAATAATTTTTTGTTTTCCATTTTGAGTTTAAATAACTCCTCGTGCAAAATCTCATTTTTCAAAATCATGTTGTCATTTACATTTAGCGAGTTCTCATTCCCTAAATTTAATTTTTGTTCCCCACCAGGGTTATCATTTTGTATTATTAAGCTCTTATTTTTTAAATTTAATTCTCCATCACCAGGGATGCCATTTTGTAAAAGCATCTTGTTTTTTTTTAAATTTAATTCTCCCCACCAGGGATGCCATTTTGTAAAAGCATGTTGTTTGGGGGATGGCGGAAATCCATTGTCGCGTCGCCTAGATCAGAATTAGAATCTAAGCGATCCCTATTACCTAAGTCAATAAGATTATATCCCCTAACTATGCCTACAACTTCTGGATTTTGGTTATTCATAAAAAGTTTTTCAGACGGGAGAGGCCTTTTTGCGTTGAAGATAATGCTGGATTCCCCACCTGAGCTAATACTGTCAGGGTAGGGGCTGTTTGACTTTTTTAAAGTATCAGAGTTATTTACCTTGTCCCACATGTAATTAGGACTGGCAATAATTTCGTCAAACAAGTTATCAAGCACGGCCCCTGAAGGGGGCCTGTGAGGACCCACCTTGCCACCCGCCAGACTTGTCAGATCTGACGCCTCAACTTGACTATGACTTGAGGAGTCAGACATTTTCAGAGATTAGTTGACTTTTAAATTTATTTATTGAAATTAAATAAATTCTTTTATTATCACAACGGGTGATAATATAAAAATAAATTTTTTAAAACATTAAAATTTATTTGAATAGGTAATGGCCTTTTATTTTGAAACTACTCCCTGTAGCTTTTATTTAAAAAGAAAACTTCTTATTTCTCTCACAATTTTGTTTTTACTTATTTAAAAGAAAACCGAAAAAATATTTCTACGGCCTGCCTTTAAGTTTGATTTACACATCGGGGTAGTTGGAGTTTTTTTCGGATCCGAATTACAAAAGATTTCTTAAATTTACTTATGTCTAATCCTTACAAAAATTTTTTATAAGTAAAGCTTATAACTTTAATACAGATCCCCAAAATTATCATAAATAATTTTATCGACGCTGTCGTCTATAAAAATTCAACCAACAAAAACCAAAAGAAAGTCTCTTTTGTTTCGCAACAAATCTTGTTCCTGCGGAACACTAAAACAAAAAATTTGAATAAGTAGCCCAAGAAACAATCACTAGACAGTTTCTATGGACGGCAAAAACTTTATACTTCTTCCAAGGATAATAAATTCACAAACAAAAAACAAAAGAAAGTCCCTTTTGTTTCACAACAAATCTTGTTCCTGCGGAACACTAAAACAAAAATTTGAATAAGTAGCCCAAGAAACAATCACTAGACAGTTTCTATGGACGGCAAAAACTTTATACTTCTTCCAAGAATTCACAAATCGTAAAAATCCCTAATAAAAGGATAATGTCCCCAGCGGACACTTCGTACGCCCTATCATACTAAATAGTCCAAACGTATTACTTGAATAGTTGTTACTACTGACACACAAAGTTTTATAAACTCCCGACAGAATCTTAAAGGTCAAAGTTTTTGTTAAGTAAAGTTCTATATAGTTACTCACTATAGATTTGAACTTGAACAATATCTATAGTTTTCGTCTATCTGCGGTTATAAACTATGGCGGTTTGTCAGGGGGCACGAATTTCTTTTAACTGTCTAAGCTTTTTGGCTGACGACAGAAACCAGCCTTACTTACAAACGAGCTTCGTAAACAGATAGTCTCATTTATACCTCCCCCACTGACAATACACGCCGTGCAAGCACGTTCACCCTAAACGCGGTTGAGTAAAAACTTTCACAATTGTTCACCATTGGCCGAAGTCCCCTAATTTCGTAATTTATTGGAGATTAGGTTATTCGACTTTTGGACTAGCCTTTCTTTCGATTTCACAACCTTTGTGCAAGTGGTTGCTACTTTCAAAACAAAGTGGAATTCAGAATAGTTGAGAGCTAACACCGTATCACCACTCCGGGGTCGCTTTAGGGGGTCTCCTGACCGAAGCCTAAAAACGAGGGAGCGTTTTTCAGTTAATTGTCAAGAGGGAACCGTGTCCTGTATCTTACAACTTAACCTGTCGAGGGCTCTCACTAAACTTGCCTGTAATTTCCATCACCGGGGTATTTATGGACCGCAAAAGCTTTCTGATTGGCCAGAATAACCTTACAGCTCTTTGCGTAAAATTCAGGATGACGACAATTTTCAAAATGAGATTTTCTAACTAATGGTCAGTCCTAAAATAATAAATCATACCTCGAACTGTAGGTAATAATACTGCCTATCATATTATCAAAATTTACTAATCTTTAATTTGTATTTTGTTTTGTAATTGAAACATTATTACCCTGCATCGAGTTTTTTCTTCGCGCCACGTGCCGCAGCAGCGCTTGGCCACGCCCCGATTTTTAAGACTGGGTCTGAACGGACGGACGGGCGAGTGAACGCTGCTAGATTTCTGGGCCCTTTGAAAGGCGAGATATCTAGATATTGTATTACATAAAATTATTTATTTATGGCTCTATGAAATCTATTTTGCTATGCAGACTTTTAAACCTTTCAGACAAAGAGACTTTATACCTTCCTATTATGAAATATCATTTCACCTTCTATTTAACAAAACCCAAATCAATACCGCGTGTTGATTACCATATTTGTTTCTTAATTTTTTTATTATTTCTGGTGGTTTTTATTGTATAAACCCGGTTTATACAACAAGGCGCGATATTTAGATATTCTATTACATAAAATTATTTATTTATGGTTCTATGAAATCTATTTTGCTATGCAGACTTTTAAATCTTTCAGACAAATAGACTTTATACCTTCCTATTATGAAATATCATTTCACCCTCTATTTAACAAAACCCAAATCAATACCGCGTGTTGATTTCCCTATTTGTTTCTTAATTTTTTGATTATTTATGGTGATTTTTTATTGTATAAACCCAGTTTATACAACACTAACACGTACCGATGGTACAATAGCATCCACAGCCAGAAACTTACTTGCTGAACTATTTTCTTCGCATTCCACTGTAGATTTCCAGGGAAGAACACCACCCGACATTCCTGCAGTTGAATCCGAAATGACCGAAATCGTATTCCGTCAGCGTCCCGTCAAACGAATCCTGAAAGGACTTGACGTCAAAAAAGCTACCCCTCTATCATCGGTCACGAGCCGCCAATGCTGCTCTCCTGTCTGGAGCTCTGCACCCAAACATTCTCTTCCGCTACTGGATTCCATCGAAAAGAGGGCCATTCGTCTGATTGAAGACCACGAGTTGACGAAGAACCTCGACAGCCTAGAACATCGAAGACAGGTTGGGGATTTGGCAATCTTCTACAGATATTTTCATGGAAGGTGCTCGGCTAACCTTGCCCTCTTAATTCCGCCCAGAGCGGCAAATAGCAGAAATAAACGGCGAACCACTGCCGCCCATCCATATGTGGTTAAGCCTAGTACTCCTCGAACTTCATTATTCAGAATTCTTTCATCTGGAGGACTTCATCCTTATGGAACGACCTTTCCGAGGTTGTTTTTCCCAACGAATGTAACCTCCAACGATTCAATACCAACGTAAATTGCTTTTGGCGCACACGCACCACTCCCAGAGTGCCCTAAAAGATTTTTCCTATAGTGCTCGTATTTGTTCGAGTTTGTTCGCAGCAGGACTGGGGATACCGAAAAGGATATCGATATATGTCGCGATATTATATATAATTATTTTTTATCTTGGCGGCGGGATTTATTGTCGAGGGGTGTATTTTATTTGCTTAACAAAGTCCTTCACAAAAATTACACAGCCCTAATGGTAAACTAGTTTTGGCCTACTCCAGCCAATCTTCGGCTCACAGCTTGACGCTTTCCGAAAATCAAAATTAAACTAATTAATCACTCCATTCATAGTCCAAATTAAATTTTGAAGTGATTAAACTATCAAAATATACGACGAAACTTATATATCGCTCGAATGAGTAATTGTGCAAGTTTCGCGAGTATCTTTAACTAGTTTTGATTAGTCATTTTTCATAGGGACGTTTTTGTTGCCTTAAAGGGACCCGACCACCGACTTGACACAAACATCGATCCGGTATTGTTTGCACAGTTTTACTTGAACGTTTCTGTAGGGAGAGCGAGGGGGGAAAAATGTATAAAACTATGCTGGAAAACGTCTTAGCATAAGTATGCTTAAACAATAGTTTATTAAGGCCGGTGTTAGACTTATAAAAGATATTTCATGAAAGGTTGCAACAGACGATTATCTTTGATAAAAGATTTTTCTATTTGGGTTTCATAATGGATAAATTATGAAATGCAAAAAAATTGAATAACCTGCCACTTTATGGGACTGAAATTGTATTTTCTTTATGTTGGCAGCAGGTAGGGTTCGAATTTTAGGCTTAGATTTAAGCTTATCCCTGTCAGATTCTATGTCGACACAATATTTTGTTCAATAGTATTATTTATTATTTTGTTCATTAATTTGGACTTTGTTCTGCTCGCACCATAACTCAAAGTTTTGCATGATATTCTTTATAAAAGTTTTTCGAGATTATTTTCTGCATTTTTTCGTATTTAAGAAGGAGTACAACTTTCTTCCTGACTCATTTTTATTAACTTTAATAATATATTTATTTTTAATTATGACGGATGGGAAGAAGCTTTGTTGTGCTCAATTGTTTCTATCATGGCATATTTGATACTTGTAACATTTTATGAAATTCTAAAAGTATTGCCAACCCAAAAAGAAAATATTGATATAAGTGGAAGAAATCTATTATATTTTTTAATTTTTTCATACTTTAAAGACCCAAATAGAAAAAGTATTATAAAATACACGGTTCATCAGACAATTAGAGCACTTGTACTTAAGAAAACTCCCTGCTTCGCGGGTCGTTTTCTAAATTAAACGCGTGCTCTAAGATAATGTCTTATGAAACTTGTATCTTAATATACAATTATAGCTGATTGGTACTAACCTTATTTTCTCACAATAAGGCATATATTTGACATTGATTGCGACTGGTATTAAAATACTATGGCGGAAATCAAGTTTATCTGGTGCATTTCAACAATAACATTGTTTATTTAAGAAATAAAAAGTCTATACTTTTCAGATGGTATTAATATCAAATACCAATGTATGGAAAAATTATTATTTCCCAGACCACCCGAATCACCCGATGATCCTTATACAATAAGGGCGTATTTTTGTCTACACAGTAGCACTTTAAAATACTATTTCAGATTGAATGGTACTACCAAGAAAAGGAGGCCCTCTCCATTGATAGGATGCAACCACCTGCAGACCGGTTTCAAACTTATTTGTTCTCGTCAGTACAGGTGTACATACCCATCATCAGGGAGGATTTTACTTAACGCCGTACTATCGACGGCAGTCGATAAAATACAGCGCGCAGCACCATCTCTTAGTAGTCCAACACAATCTGAACAGACGTTATTTGATTAAATCAAATTTTAAAAATCTAGTTAAGAAATAAAAAGTCTATACTTGTCAGGTGGTATTAATATTAAATACCAATATGCAACCACCTACATCCTATCAATAGAGAGGGCTTCCTTTTCTTGGTAGTACCATTCAATCTGAAATAGTATTTTAAAGTGCTACTGTGTAGACAAAAATATGCCCTTATTGTATAAGGATCATCGGGTGATTCGGGTGGTCTGGGAAATAATAATTTTTCATATTGGTATTTAATAACATTGTTAATTTCGGAGTATGAAACTACGAAATGTTGTACAACTATCAACACCCGAATTATAAACTTTTATGGTGGTAGAGGAAGATCGTAGTTTGTAATACTAAATGGGTCAAAATCAAAGGTATTGTAAACTACAGATCCCATAATCCATTCATAAGACTCTTGGAAAGTGAAGCTGTGATTGTATAAAATGTTATTGAAAATCAGTAATGGGTGGAAGAGAGAAGTACATGTTTGTTGGCTGAATGGCAACAATGTTGAAGTCTGGTCATATCAGATGGTTTAATATTAAAACATAACCATACTTACCGATGAAAAGATAAATCCTTATTTAATGATCCACTCTTTACAAAGTACACCTGAATGCACAATGATTGTTTATAATAAGGACGACTTTTCACCAAGAATCACAAAAAAAACACAAATCAATCAAAATATATAATCACTAACGGATTGATTGATCAAAGTACCAACGTCGCAATTTTTTTCTTTTTTTTTTTATGATCAAACACAAGCACTATAGGAAAAATCCTTTAGGGCATTCTGGGAGTGGTGCGTGTGCGCAAAAAGTGATTCACGTTGGTTGTGAATCGTTGGAGGTTATATTCGTTGGGAAAAACGACCTCGGGAAGGTCGTTCCAGATTAAATAATGAAGTTCGAGGAGTACTAAGCTTAACCACATATGGATGGGCGGCAGTGGATCGTCGTGTATTTCTGCTATTCGTCGCTCTGGGCGGAATTAAGAGGGCAAGGTCAGCCGAGCACTTTCCATGAAAATATCTGTAAAAGAGAGTCAAATAACCAACTTGCCTTCGATGTTCTAGGCTGTCGAGGTTCTTCGTCAGCTCGTGGTCTCCAATCAGACGAATGGCCCTCCTTTCGATGGAATCCAGTAGCCGAAGAGTATGTTTGGGTGCAGAGCTCCAGATATGAGAGCAGTACTCTAGTGTCAAAAGTTGTTGACAACGTCGCAATGTTGTCGAGATTAGTATTCATTAATTTTTTGCTAATCTTTTGGGTCTGAATCGTTGCGCATTTGTAAAATAGAAATAGATGTTGCCATAGTGCACTTGGATTAGTTCAAGATTCGTCTGATACTTTTAAGTATAATAATATTTTTTTAAAGAATCTCTTATCGCCTTTTCACAGTTTATAGTAAAATTATTGGGAAATAAATTTATTTTAAGAGCAATTGCCGATTAACCTTTAACCAGGCGTATTTGCCAAATTAACAAATTATTAATTGGGATTTTGCAAGATACCTTTGCGATAAATATGTCAATCTGGCTATGCTGCAATAATGACCGAAAGAGGTGTTAAAGACTGTTTGCAGTCGTTGCATAAGGCTAGAAATGTATATTTCTCCATCTGTAGATTGTCTGAAAAGGTTAACATTACAGAACCGGATATAGTCATGGACGGGCACGCAATCCCACTGGCTTCATCTATTAATTTGCTGGGCGTCAATCTGGGAGGAAATACGTCTTGGGATAACGATATTGTGGCAACCACCAAGATAGCTTCTCAGAAGCTTGGTGAGCTCGTCCGAACCAGAAAGTTGTACACACCTCAACAACTTTTGACACTATATAAAGCCCAGATTCGACCATCACTAGAGTACTGCTCTCATGTCTGGAGCTCTGCACTCAAACATACTCTTCGGCTGCTGGATTCCATCGAAAGGAGGGCTATTCGTGTGATCGGAGACCACGAGCTGACGAAGAACCTCGACAGCCTAGAACATCGAAGACAGGTTTGTTTACAGATATTTTCATGGAAGGTGCTCGACTGACCTTGCCCTCTTAATTCCGCCCAGAGCGACGAAAGCACAAATACACGACGAACAACTGTCGCCCATCCATATGTGGTTAAGCTTAGTACTCCTCGAACTTCATTATTTAAGAATTCTTTTATCTGGAGGACTTCATCCTTGTGGAACGACCTTCCCGAGGTCGTTTTTCCCAACGAATATAACCTCCAACGATTCAAAACCAACGTGAATCGCTTTTTGCGCACACCCACCACTCCCAGAGTGCCCTAAAGGATTTTTCCTATAGTGCTTCTGTTTGATCATAAAAAAAATATATATCTTTGGTGAAAATAGTATCGACAACAAATTGGCGAACTGATGAAGATAAATTTCTTTGTGTGACTTTACCTTGCCGAAGGAAACATTATCCTTTGGTTGGATGTACTTAATCAAATCATAAATCTATAAATTTACTTTATGTATGTTGGAGAACAACGCTTGGAGAAAAATAATTCACTATCAAAATTCAATTTGGACCGTACATGTTCGCCAGAAAAACAAATTTATTTATTTTGAATTTTTCCGCAGTAAATACATCAAAAACGAAACGAAAATGGCCGCCACGAGAATAGGCATAAGGGCGTAAGCCTCTCCGGGGTGGTATATCGCGGAATGATGGAGATGGGACTGCGAAATAAAGACTTATATATCTACCTGTGTATAAGCTTTCCGCAAAAAATATTTATCGAGTCGTTCGGGGCAAGGGTGTACACTATAGAGTCACGTGAGGAGGAATAGAATTAAAAAGAATAAACCAACGCTTCTTATGTAGTGTGTTAATTATACTTTCTGTGGTAGAAAAATCGGCATTTTAGTTAGCCTGTTAGAGTCACATATATTGCTAATATCATCTGCAATTATGTCCCCGCTATGGGCATCGAAGTGGGCATTGTAAGTTTGCGCAGTTCGGAAATTTCCTTGTGAAAGGAAACATTCGATAGGACCGGATTTCAACTTTTTTAATGTAAATTTCATTGGTTAGTTAGGAAAGTTCGAATTAACAGAGCGTTCCATGTATGTCGTTGCAGCGAACCCTCGCGCCAGATATGTCAAGTGCCACGTGACATTAATGACTTGCCTGCTTATTTTTCGTTATTTATTTTGCCTAGGTTTGTATGACATTTCAGGACCGTACTACAATAGTACGAATGAAAGTTTTTATAAGCACTAATATACCGACAAGAAAACACTAATACACCGACAAGAATGTGGATGAACCACTTTTTATTCTGTAATTTGAGAAGCATCCAGAACCATAGATGGGGACGAGTAACAACAAACAAATAATGTCGGGTTTGTTCGGGTTTGTTTAATGGCATTCTGAATAGATATAGTAAAAATATATTGTGTTCCAATTAAAAATTCAAAGTCGAGATAATTTCCGGTTAAACCGGAAGTGACAAAAACGGATCCGTCATGTCATAAAATACAAAATAATATCACCTACAAACCCACCAAATTTTATTCCTGTAATTTAAACAATAAAAAAGTTAAAAGGGTGAGCGTTCCTCCTGAAACACCGGATATATTTGGGATAATTATTTCTTCTTTGATCATTTTTATTTGTTTTGTGAAAGCTATTTTCTTAAACGAGAATTGCATTCATCAGAAACTGTTTCTACAAACATAAAGGCTCGTGTCAAGCTTCTTAAAACTGCTCCTAACGCAAATATCAGGCGTACACTCATACAAAACCCAATATGAAACAACATTTTGCGACCTTATAGTTAACTCTAAAATCCCATAAAATATACTTTTAACAACTGGGCCATAGAAAAATATAATCTTTGCTTCAAGCTAAAACTTAAAGTTTACCGCCATTTGTTAACAGTTTTAAAAGCGTTTTATTTTATGCCGTCTCGTGTGTGAAAATTCCTAGTTGCGAATTTTCTGTAAACATGTATTTTAGTGAAAAATAATGACGTGTCAGTGAGCCAGCGGCGTAACCAGAAAATACTTTTTTTAAAGAATATGACTACATTGCCAGATTTCTAACATATATTAAAAAATAACGACTAAAGCAGAATAATACTATTTGAAAGCCATTGAATATTAATTGATAGAATAATTTTTCTAATTAACTAACTAAATAAGCCCAGGCAGCAGTTTCCTCTAAAAAGGTTAATATTACAGAACCTGATATAGTCATGGACGGACACGCAATCCCACTGGCTTCATCTATTAATTTGCAGTCAATCTGGGAGGAAATATGTCTTGGCATAATCACGTTGTGGCAATCGCCAAGATAGCTTCGCAGAAACTTGGTGTACTCTTCCGAACCAGAAAGTTGTACACACCTCAACAACTTTTGACACTATACAAAGCCCAGATTCGACCATCACTAGAGTACTGCTTTCATGTCTGGAGTTCTGCATCCAAACATACTCTTCGGCTGCTGAATTGCATCGAAAGGAGGGCCTTTCGTCTGATCGGAGACCACGAGCCGACGAAGAACCTCGACAGCCTGGCACATCGAAGACAGGTTGATGATTTGACTCTCTATTACAAATATTTCGATGGAAAATGCTCGGCTTACCTTGCCCTCTTAATTTCGCCCAGAGTGGCGAATACCAGAAATGCACGACCAACCACTGCCGCCCATCCATATGTGGTTAAGCTTTAGTCCTCGAACTTCATTATTTAACAATTCTTTCATCTGGACGACTTCATCATTATGGAACGACCTTCCCGAGGTCGTTTTCCCAACGAATATAACCTCCAACGATTCAAAACCAATGTGAATCGCTTTCTGCGAACACGCACCGCTCCCAGAATCCCGTAAAAGATTTTCCTATAGTGCTTGTGTTTGATCATAAAAAAAAACTAAAATATATGGCTCACACCAAAATTAAATATAATATTTAAAGAACTTAGACCAGGAAGGTGGTTATACAAGGATGACTTGCTACAGATGAACGAATTATTAAACAGTGAAGTTCGAGAAGTACTAAGTTGAACAACATATGGACGGACGGCAGTGGTGTCCAGTATTTCTGCTATTCGTCGCTCCAAGTGAAATTAAAAAATATCCGTAAAAGAGTCAAATCTCCAAACTGTCTTCGATGTTCTAGGCTGTCGAGGTTCTTCGTCAGCACGTGATCTCCGATCAGACGAATGGCTTCTATGGAATCCAGTAGCCGAAGAGTTGTGATGCTCGAATCTGGTCTGTATAGTGTTGAAAGTATAGAAGTTGTTGAGGTGTGTACAACTCTTTGGTCCAGAAAAGTACACCAAGTTTCTGCCTTGGCAATTGACATAACGTGATTATGTCAAGACATATTTCCTCCCGGCAAATTAATAGCTTTCGGTGATGCGTTGACTAAGTTCATCCAAACTGTTAGGTTGGGGAGTGAACACAATAGTTTTCAAATGGCCCCATAGAAAAAGTCTAATTGCGTCAAGTCAGGAGATCTAGCAGGCCATTCTATAGGCCCTCTTCGCCCTATCCATTTATCTGGAAACTCGTCGTCTAGCCATTGCCGAACCGGAAGAACATTGTGAGGAGGAGCGCCGTATTGCTGGAAATATATTTCAGCCTCATAAAGTATAGGGTTTCCATCGTCTTCGATTTGGCTTTCAATGGTTTCAGTGATAAGCGGATTGATGGTATTTTCCAACATATCTAAATAAATGCCTCCCTTTAAATTCCCATTAATAAACAATGGCCCAATCACTTGGTTTCCTAAAATTCCTGCCCATACATTTATTTTTTGGGGGTACTGAGTATGCCCTTCTACAAAAGCATGAGGATTTTCATTGCTCCAATACCTGCAGTTATGCTTATTAACAAATCTATTTAGATAAAATGTGCATTCATCACTGAAGCAGATATTCTTTACATGAATGGTATTATCATTAATCGCTGCAGTCATTTGTTCACAAAACTCAACTCGCCTATCGAAATCATCTTCGGTTAACTCTTGTAATATTTTCATTTTGAATGGATGAAATTTATGTAATTTAGTAACTGTGTGTACAGAGCCTAATGAAATACCAGTCGCATCAACAATCTTGCGTAATGAAGTATTAGGATTTATGGCAAAATGACCCAAAACTTCAACTTGAGCAGCATCATCCAAAACTCTGCGATGATTACGTTTTTTATTTGCAACAGATCCAGTTCGAGTAAATTTAGTAACAAGGTCCAAAACATACCTATGCGAAGTCATCTTTTCCGGATGTCTGGCGTTAAATGTAACGGCAGTTTGCCGAGCACATTGATTTTGGGCACCATAAATTAGAATTATTTCCACTCTTTCCGCTAGTGTGTAAACCATTTTGGAAGTAAAATCTGAGAATCAATAAATTAATTTTCACTATCCCAAGATTGTCACAAAGGTAACTGACAGCAAATTAAATTGTTTCTTTCCCTTAGCAACAATAAAAAACTAAACAGGTATAAGAATAAAAACAGTTCGCCCATGTTATCTGTGTTGATAAAAGAAGGCGGTAAATTTTTTTCTAATTTTCTCGAAAACGAATCGACCGATTTTAAAAAATCAAACGTCAAAATAAAGCACTTCGAAAGACCTTTCAAACAAGCTATTACTTGCTACCCCTTGTCATTTAAAATTTTTAAGGGGATGACCCCAGGGGGCAGAGGATAAAAGGGGGTGAAGTCGTTTTTGGTTAAAAAGTTGTCACCTTTGGCAAATCTTTTGACGTGTCTCGGCGTTTTTTTCTATTAATCAGTGGTTTTCGATAAATCCGTGGTGGGAAGTTTTCAAATGAACACCCTGTATATGTGGTCCTATCATGACTATATCCGGTTCTTCAATGATTAATAGTACAATATTTTTTTTTATAAAACACATCAAGATTGTATACATATTAATTTTTTCAAAATTAATTTAAAAAGCATTAAAATAAAACCTCGATTATATTTGACTACAAGCGTATTTATATTTTCCTAACCGGACGCTAAATCCTTCTTTCCAGAAAAATATTATATTTTACATCTGTCACGTGTCGTTCGGCAATTCTTTCCCGACTAAACATGTATAAATGCTTCTATAAAAAACTTTTACGAAGTTGTAAATCCGAAGAAAATCTCGCAACTGTGTCAACAGATCCGGAAAAAACTCGAAAGCAGATTTATTTCGGCAAATCCACACGCTAAGTGAATTAGAGTTTTGTCGCAGAGAAAAAATTAATATCGTGAAAGAACATAATTTATTCTGTTAGAAACTGTCGCCGGGGGTTTTATTAAAGAAGGCGAATAGATATATTTCTCAACTATATTGAAATAGTGATTATTTTATCATTTTTGAGCAATAATTAATAAAACGAATAAAATATATTAATTTATATTCATTGAATATTATTTATCGTATAAAGTCCGACCCTCTCTAATATTTTATCGTACCGTCAAACTAAAAAGTCCGACTCTCCCTAATATTTTATCATCCCGTCAAACCAAACTGTATAGATCCGGCAACCGTGCCTCGGTCGAGGTAAATGACGATTAGGACGAGACTTGCTCGCACGTGCGATTAAGTAGTGCAGTTTCTCTGTAGTAACAGGTGGCGGGTGGCAGCGGGGGATAGCGGGGCTATGGCGATTTAACATGGAAAAGGAGGCGCACAGTTCTTGTGTGCACCGCGCTGTTGTCTGTTCGTGCATCTAGTTAGAAAATCGAGCGTGTATGTTTTAATATTTTAATATTATATATTTATTAAGTTAAAATGAATAGTTGACGGTGGACTATTTAAGAAATAACTTTAGCTCTGTGAGTTTGGAGCAAAAATTTGAAGTGAAGAGTGCGGGAACACCTAAACCCGAAATTAATTTAACGCAGACCACAAAGGGTAAATCTAGGGACTTTATTAGAAAGTTTAAAAATAAAATATATGAAAAAAAAAATTATAGAGGCTATTCCAAACTTAATAAGGCTGTTATTGATCAATTTTCTACAATTAAGAAACGAAGAATGGGCTTTACGTTTAAACACTATTGTGTAGGGTCGATAAATGTTGTGTATTTCGATAAATGATACTCGATATGATTTTAAACCATTTTATAGGGAGATATAATTAATTAAATTTTATTGTTTTTGCAGTTAAAAATCGCGTTAATTCGCGAACTCATTGGGATATCGGGATCGGGTTTATTCGAGCTTACGCGCTCTGTCAAGCTCTTCAATTTTGCTTTCTCATTCTTTTTGTAGCATCAAAACCGGCTGAGGTATTTTCCATTTCCCGTTGTAGGTTAGATTTACGGGGCGTCCCTCCCTCCCCTCCTCCCCCTGCGGCGCCTTACACAAATCATTTCAGAATATCGAGGGGATCCTACTGTATCGATTGGGAAAAAAAATTACTCGATTTCGTCGAGGGATTTTCGAGCCGTTTATTTCTCCCATTTATAATTAATTTAATATTTACTTCCCTAACGTCTTTCTTTTATAAGAACTCCTGGATGTGTCTCGTATTAGGGTCCAGCAATAGTCGGCTAACATATTCGGGCTCCACTTTCCTGTATACCTTTTCTCTATGGAGGCAATATCTTGGTGAAATCGTTCTCCATGCTCATCTGATACTGCTCCTAAATTTTCAGGAAAAAAGTCCAAATGAGAATGGAGAAAGTGAAGTTTTAGTGACATGTTGCATTCTAAAATATGATAGGCCGTGAGTAGTTCTTCCACGAGTTCACGATAATTTTCTGATTTATTAATTCCAAGAAAATTGTTGCAAAGACTTTGAAATGCATTCCATGCCCGCCTTTCATTGTCACTTAAAATTTGCCTGAAGTTCGCATCTTTAAACAATTGCCCAATTTGGGGACCAAACAAAATTCCTTCTTTAATTTTGGCCTCACTGATACCTTGAAATTTGTCTTTTAAATACTTGAAAGCATTTCCTTCTCTATCCAGTGCTTTAACAAAATTTTTGATCAGACCCAGCTTAATATGAAGTGGAGGTAAATATATTTTTTCTTTCTGAACTAATGGTTCTCGGGTCAAATTTTTAACGCCAACTTGTATTGTGTCACGTGGAGGCCAGACCTTAATTTTATAATGTTTGTCTCTTGCACGGCTGTCCCATTCACACAAAAAGCAACAGTATTTTGTATAGCCTGCTTGCAGTCCTGTCAGTAACGCCATCACTTTTAAATCTGCACATATTATTATGTTCCATTTGTGATCTTCGTACTTTACACATCTTAGTAACATCTTAAGATTGTCATATGTTTCTTTCATATTTACTATTACTACCGATGGATGCTCGTTTCCATTAAAAAGTAAAACAGCTTTTAGACTTGTTTTAGATGAATCTATGAATAGTCTCCATTTATCGGGAGTATATGTTAAGTTCAGTTCGGTCATTAGGCCAGGTATGTCATGGCAAAATACTAAATCACCTTCCACTGCAAAAATATTTGTGAGAGTAGATTGCCTTTTCCTGTACATGGACACCTTCACTCCTTTTCCCAAGAGCTTCCACTGCTGCAGGCGGGATCCGAGAAGTTCAGCTATTGTTTTCGGGACGTCCAAGTCACGAAAAAGGTCATTTAATTCACCTTGAGTGATTAAATTAGGTGTATCAGCCAAATTATGAGAACTAGGGATGTAGCTTGGTCCGGCTTCTGGTGAAATACTTCCGGAGTCTGATTCGGAATCAAGCGTGTCACTCTCAGGTGGCTGGGGAATGGGTAATGAGTTGTCATGAGGCACTGGTCGCATTGCAGAAGGAATATCGGGGTACTGAATGCTACGCTTGGTATTGCTAGTAATTCCTTTAATATTTGTCATGCAAAAATAACAATCATCTACGTGATTACGAGGTTCCCTCCAAACCATTGGAACTGCGAATGGCATAGATTTATGAGTACCTTTCAGCCATCCAGTCAATGTTCTCGAGCCCGAACTGCAACACATTTTTGGGGCCCAGGACCTATCTTCATCGCCAACTTTGCATCCAAAGTCCAAAGTACAGTTCATAAGCATTTTTTACTAATGAAGATATCGGTTTTTGGTACGCTTTCGCGGTAACTTCGCCACAAATATAACAGAAGGTATCGGCATTATTAACGCAAACACGCATCGACATTTTTGGTACCGTTTTACCACGCACGTAGATCTAAGCGAAAATATTAATAGATGTTTACTAAATGATTATATAGTAACGACTAAAGGGATATTTCAAGCATATATCCAAATAAGCTGCAAATAACAATAGGGCGACCGTTTATTACCTATTAATGGGCCTATTCGACCCTTCCAAGAAATCTGAGGCCAATATAAACATTTGGGGGTCAGTTGTATATTAGTTTAAGTCCAAATGTTACAAAATACACGATATTTTTATAAAGAAAATTTTTTTGTCGATTAGTGTAATTAGAAAGAACTACATTAGCATCGTATTTCTAACACAAATCGGGTGGAAGATCTTTATGAGCCGCGTTCGGAAGAAATAGCGGCCCGAAAGTAAACAGCGACTATAAATTCCATTTTTAAAATATTGTATATTTATTGCTGGAAGCTCTATTTGAGCTTTAAAGAGAAATAATTGAATGTAAACAGACTCGGCTTAAGTACATATTTACCGTTAAATGCACTTTGCCGTGTTATTTAATGGTGAGTTTTTGCAACGGATTAACAGGATTTCGCAGGATTTGTTAAGGGCCATAATGTGCTGACTAAATTTAACGGTAATTGTAGAAGAATTGACGAATTCTTTCCTATCAAAAACAATGGTTAGTCAAGTATTGAGAACAGTAAATTCATTTGGTTTGTTACTGAGGTAAATAAAGGATTGTTGGTTTCTTTAATTTTTGTATATTTCAGGTGTTACTGAATGTTTTGTTCGAATTCGTTGTACAGAAACCAATGGCAATGTATTGATAGTATAATATACAGGGTTGCCCAGAAGTCCGGAATAAAATTAATATAGCCTTAACCTGTAACTTTTGGGGAAAACGCTCGGACACGTCAATTTAGTTCCATATATGCTCACATTTTGACGTTATTCGTTTGTTTTTTTTATGGACATTTTTTTATGGATTTTTTTTAAGTAGAAACATACACCTTGTGATACACCATGAAAGCTAATATCTCGTACAGTATGCTCATAAATTTTAGCGCGATTCTGTCAACCTATTTCAAAACGGCGACTGTTGAAAGTTTTTAAAAAATATCTATTTAAATAAGCGGAAATGATAAATCATTGATGGGTTTTTTACCTTTCAAGGTAAGAAATCTTAATTTTTTTTAGGATCAAACACAAGCACTATAGGGAAAATCCTTTAGGGCACTCTGGGAGTGGTGCGTGTGTGCAAAAAAGCGATTCACGTCGGTTTTGAATCGTTGGAGGTTATATTCGTTGGGAAAAACGACCTCGGGAAGGTCGTTCCTTAAGGATGAAGTCCTCCAGATGAATGAATTCTTAAATAATGAAGTTCGAGGAGTACTAAGCTTAACCACATATGGATGAGCGCAGTGGTTCGTCGTGTATTTCTGATATTCGCCGCTCTGGGCGGAATTAAGAGGGCAAGGTCAGCCGAGCACTTTCCATGAAAATATCTGTGAAAGAGAGTCAAATCCCCAACCTGCCTTCGATGTTCTAGGCTGTCGAGGTTCCTCGTCAGCTCGTGGTCTCCAATCAGACGAATGGCCCTTCTTTCGATGGAATTCAGTAGCCGAAGAGTATGTTGCGATGAACTAACACCAGTATTTTGTAGACTTTTCAACTTATGCTACAAAAAAGGAATATTTCCATCTTGCTGGAAGACGGCGCGAGTCCAGCATATTCCAAAGAAAGGTAAGAGAACCCTGCCTAACAACTATCGACCAGTCGCATTGCTTTCAGTTATATCAAAAGTAATGGAGAAAGCTATTAACCAACATCTTCTAAAGTACCTGGAAGGCTTCAACATTATGAAGTCCAGATCAACTGGAGATCTTCTAGCCTATGTCATCCATATTTGGAACAACGCAATCGAACATCATGGGGAGTCTCGCGTTGTTGCACTGGATATTTCTAAAGCTTTTGATCGTGTTTGGCATGAGGGGCTTCTAAGTAAACTGCGATCCTATGGTATGCCCAGTCGATTCAGTGCATGGTTGTCTAGCTTTCTTAAGGACCGCTCTCTGCAAGTGGCGATTGACGGATTTCTCTCAGACACCTTCACCATCAATGCCGGTGTTCCTCAAGGGTCCATATTGTCTCCCACTCTCTTCTTACTCTACATTAACGACCTTCTAGTGAAAACTAAAAATCCGATATTTAGTTTTGCTGACGATAGCACACTTATCTCATCTTTCTCCTTGAATGCGCAAACATCGGCTGCCGACGCACATCTTCGCAGACAGCATGAAGTATCACGCCTCAACAAAGACCTGGAAGAAATTTTGGCTTGGGGTGACAGTAACCAAGTCGAATTTAACGCTAAAAAAACCCAGGCAGCAGTTTTCTCTAAAAAGGTTAACATTACAGAACCCGAAATAGTCATGGCCGGACACGCAATCCCACTGGCTTCATCTATTAATTTGCTGGGCGTCAATCTGGGAGGAAACATGTCTTGGCATAACCACGTTGTGGCAATCGCCAAGATAGCTTCTCAGAAGCTTGGGGTACTCTTCCGAATCAGAAAGTTGTACACACCTCAACAACTTTTGACACTATACATAGCCCAGATTCGACCATCACTAGACTACTGCTCTCATGTCTGTAGCTCTGCACCCAAACATAAACTTCGGCTACTGGAGTCCATCGAAAGGAGGGCCATTCGTCTGATCGGAGACCACGAGCTGACGAAGAACCTCGACAGCCTAGAACATCGAAGACAGGTTGGGGATTTGACTCTCTTTTACAGATATTTTCATGGAAGTGGCTCGGCTGACCTTGCCCTCTTAATTCCGCCCAGAGCGACGAATAGCAGAAATACACGACGAACCACTGCCGCCCATCCATATGTGGTTAAGCTTAGTACTCCTCGAACTTCATTATTTAAGAATTCTTTCATCTGGAGGACTACATCCTTGTGGAACGACCTTCCCGAGGTCGTTTTTCCCAATGAATATAACCTCCAACGATTCAAAACCAACGTGAATCGGTTTTTGCGTACACGCACCACTCCCAGAGTGCCCTAAAGGATTTTTCCTATAGTGCTTGTGCTTGATCATAAAAAAAATAAAATACACATTACAACTGTATTATCACTTTTTGAGAATATTGGCAAATAAATATTGTTAACAGTTTACCTTTATTCTTGTAGTGTCGTTTAAAAAAAGGTTTCACTATATTATAGTGAGTTAGCTTGCTCAATTGTTGCTGGTATCAACTCTATTTACATGTTCAGCAAAGTTAGTTTCTTATTCATTATTTTGACTTCCATCGTGCCAATACATAATTTTAAAATACTTCGGGATCCTGGTTTGTTGCTATTTTATTATATACATAATACATCCGGCGAGATGTCTCATCTACTGAACGACACCATCGAGGGTGTAGTTTGTTATTAACCTGCTACGGGTTTCCGTCAAATCACAGTGATAAAGGATTAAATTCACAAATTAATCGTGGAGGCTGTCATTTGTTGAGGTCGCAAATTTTAACTAGCGTGTTACAGGGCACAATATTTCTAGCCGTGTGGATGACATCACAGTCAGGAAGCTGTCGAATGCAGGTTATCTCTACCACTGATGTACTGAGACTCTTTTGGAAGCGGGAAAGCAATTTGACTACTTGAAAGAGATTTAATAGCAGTCGGTAAGTAAGGGGGGCGGTTCAACTGGTCCGAGAGCTGTCGTCAATGATCGGTAAGTGGAGAACTAGTCCGAGAGCTGTCGTCAATGATCGGTGAGTGGAGAGAATAACTGTAGTAAATAAAAATCTACAGCTTCTTCGAAACAAAAGTAAGTTACAGGAACATTACAAGGGGTATTTCAATGAAGATGGTCAATTAAAGGAACAAACCGTCGAAAAACCAGTCATTGTTTTGAATGTAAATGCAGGTCGACTTGACAATGACTGATCAACGCACATCGAAAAACATACTATACATTCCAAAGAATTAAACAATCTTATATAACGTTGTAACCGTTCTAAATCTTCGTGATATATCCCTTATCAAATCGATTTCATAAACCTAAATTCGTGATTCCGGCTTTATACGAGAAGTTAGAATGTGATTTTTATGAGAATTTATTAACACATTCTGGGAAATAATGTTCAGTATAAAACTCGGACTTAAAATATATATATCTTTTGATTTCTGGTTTACCTATATGTTATAGAGCTTGGATTATAAAATAACGGGTTTAAAGAGTCTAAAAGTCTAAAAAGAATGAGCAGGAACCAAAATTATACAGTTAGTGATAAGAAGTCCAATATCTCAGTTGTCATCATGCGAAGAAATTAAATGCAGAAGCTATAGGTTCCGTAGAGATGCATATTCTAAAAATATTTTCTAGTATAGCATACAGGGTGTTTTCTATCCTACAAAAGCAGAGAGGCAAAAATTGTGCTTCCTTTAAATGGCAACCAACATTCTTTTATTGTGAAATTAAATGCGACTTAAAATTCTACGTATATTGACGTATTTCAGTTTTATTTTGTTTGTTGAGGTGTTGCCACGCTATTTATAAATTAGAAGAAATCCAAGAAAAACGACCTATTCGGAATCTCTTCAAAATATTAACCGATTTAAATTTAATAATATCGGTTTTCGTACCCCAAGGGATAACAGAAGAATCTTAATAGTGAAAACTGCCCATACCTTATACAGAGTGTTTTTTACGGAGGTGCCAATAGTGCTTTTTTTAAGAGTATATTAAGATACTTAAGATACAAGTTTCATAAGACATTATCTTAGAGCACGCGTTTAATTTAGAAAACGACCCGCCAAGCGGGGAGTTTTCTAAAGTACAAGTGCAGTTTTCTATTTGGGTCTTTAAAGTCTGAAGAACTTTAAAAAATATAGTAGATTTTTTCCATTTGAATTAATATTTTCTTTTTGGGTTGGCAATACTTTTGCAATTTAATAAAATGTTACAAGTATCAAATATGTCACGATAGAAACAATTGAACACAACAAAGCTTGTTCCCATCCGTCATAATTAAAAATAAATATATTATTAAAGTTAATAAAAATGAGTCAGGAAGAAACTTGTACTCCGTCAGAAATACGAGAAATTGCAGAAAATAATCTAGAAAAACTTTTAAAAAGAATATTTATGCAAAACTTTGAGTTATTGTGCGAGCAGAACAAAGTTGAAAATATTGAACAAAATAATAAATAATACTATTGAACAAAATATTGTGTCGACGCAGAATCTGACAGGCATAACAATTAATGCCCAGAAAATGTCTACAGTAACTATATACAGGGTGTTATGGAAATGACGTATTATATTTAAATAGGCAATTCCTGAGATGAAAACAAATTGAAGAAAAATATCCAAAAATGGCGCTCTAATTTAATATGCCCTGTACATCATGACCTTATGTCAAACCAAAAATGACCACGTGCTGCCCCTGTCAGGAAGGTAAACAAAGCAACATATGTCAACAGTGTTGTCATATCTTTAGGGTAAACACTCTTTACAAAGTCAATAACCGTTTGACAGCTTGCAAGTTGTTTATTTTTCAGGGTACATTATTATAAACTTTTACGTTCAGTTCAGTTCGCTGGGAAACAATCTCTGATTTATAAACTTGAACTGACTCGAACGAACCGCCGCGGAGTTTTTAAATGGTCAGGTATGTTTTCATTTGTTCAATTCGAACGACACCCGTCAGATCTGGACAACTTAAAAGTTTATAAATGCCACTTACCCTTTAGAAAAGAAAATGCAATTTTATTTAGCTTTTCGAACAACACCAACTGAATTTATAAAAAACACCAAGTACCTAGGTAACTTAAAAAAAAACAAACCGGCACAATAAAATCACATAACACATCTAAGTACCATTCAATCTGAATTAGTATTTTAAAGTGCTACTATGTAGACCAAAATACGCCCTTATTGTCTGAGCGGTCTGGGAAATAATGTATTTAACATCTAAAAATTTTAAAAATAAATAACACGTTTCTCTTTTCTTTAAACAGCTGATTGTGGACATCGGGTAATATTTAAAAATACAGCTTGTCACTTTCGATGTTTTATAAGCGACTATCATAAATTGCCGAATTTCCTTATTATATTACATTCCTGTATAATTATAGTCTCGGAAATTGCAACCGCGCTCTAGACAACGGAGATTTCTCGGAACGGTTTGATGTCCGAAGTCAGACTAGCCCATTATTTCAGAGGGTAGTTCCTGTCAATTAACATAATTGTCTTATTTTATTTTTAGTAAAGGGTTAATGGCCCATAGAAATTAGCGTTTTTATTATTTCTATTGCGAAATGATTAAGTGCTCTTGTTCTATGCGTGTTATTGTAAAGTGTAATTATGCGTTAGTGTTGGGGTTTAGTGATAAGCTTATTATGCACTCACACACTATCATCAGGACACGTGATGAGCATAAAGTTTTTCCTATAGAAAAAAGAACTGAAAGTGTCTGTGTCCTGGATTCCTTAATCGCGTCCTGGATTTACTTTCTAAGTAAGCTAAATATTAATTTTTATAAGAAACTAAAGTTTTACACTTTTAAACATTTTGGCAACATTCTGCTTGAACATCTGTTGATTAATCAGCTGCGCAATGTAATATCTTCATATATGAATGTGCCGAGGAGTTGTGTGTGGGATTAGGGGTGAATTACCCCACTTTTTAAACGTTCGATTTAAAAAAAAATAAATATGTAGCGCTTCTCTAGGACACCCCAGGAGTCACCCATTTAAATATAATACGTCATTTCCATAACACCCTGTATATATGTATATTATATAAAGTAATATGTATAATACTTTATTGAATTAAAAATAAAAATAGTACTATGTATATTGAATAAAACTATAGGAATAGAGCATAAACTGGAAGATATTTCTATTATTTTTAGGTTACGTTGTTTTATAGTTGTGACTAGAAATTAGTTGTCGGACACCGTCAACATATTACATATTTCCGAGTATAGGTATTTCAGATAAATGTCTTCTAAAAAGGTTAAAGGTTAGTATTTTAAAGTTTTCTATAAGAAATTGTTGTCGAATCCATAATGCAAAGAAAACTAATTTTAACGAAATCAAAGTAAGCTAAAATTTGACCCCTACTTGCTGCCAACATAAAAAAATAAAATTTCAGTTCCATAAAGTGGCAGGTTATTCAATTTTTTTGCATTTCATAATGTAGCCATTATGAAACCCAAATAGAAAAAGTAACAAATCTTGTTGTAAAATATTCTTTGCTCTATAAATTCGCAATTATAACTCATGGCCTCTTAATTCCGCCCAGAGCGGCGAATATCAGAAATACACGACGAACCACTGCGGTCCATCCATATGTGGTTAAGCTTAGTACTCCTCGAACTTCATTATTTAAGAATTCTTTCATCTGGAGGACTTCATCCTTATGGAACGACGTTCCCGAGGTCGCTTTTCCCAACGAATATATCCTCCAACGATTCAAAACCAACGTGAATCGCTTTTTGCGCAAACGCACCACTCCCAGAGTGCCCTAAAGGATTTTTCCTATAGTGCTTGTGTTTGATCATTAAAAAAAAAACATCTCTTTATTGAACATATTAAAACACCTTTAAACCATAAATAAATCAAGGGTGTCTTACAATTGTTACTTGGGATACTACCTGGGCACTTGCAAAAATCCTTCTCCTTTTGTCAGACTCTAGCCTTACCGACGAGCCGTGATACGGCGTAATGCGTCTACGGCTAATCACATATACACTAATAAATCATTGTCATTATTTTAACTTAAACTAAGTTTAATGTTAAAATAAATTTATCTGATTAACAACATTTTTAAAACGTCCGATTATAAGCGTGAATATGAAATGGGTTACCAACCAGAACTTGCCCTATTTAAATCATACACTTTGCCATATATTTCGTCCGAATCGATTTACTTTAGTACACAAAAATTACTTATTCAATCCCATTACCGGAAAGTCCGGTCGATTTTCAGATGATTTCCACGACAAGGCCTTGATGGAAACTGTCTCCTCTTTTTACGGAAAAGGGTCTCACTTATCTGCACCAGACCCGAAACACGGCAAACATGGCACAGTTGTCAAGTGTCGCAGTGATGAGGGATGACCACGCTTAAGGAAAGTACTTCATTTTTCATTCCGTGTAGGTTTTTTATAAGCGGGTCAAGAGGGCGGTAATCATTAAAATTTTTCATTTAAATTTTTGTTGGTCTGCTTCGTTTACGCCGGCATATTTTTGCGTTTTTTACACTATGCTATTTCCTTAAAATTATACACTGTCGAGCAACGAATACTTATAACCAGGAAGAAGACAAACTGCCGTGTTAAATAATCGAAGCAGGCATGATACGGCGACATCCATTATGCCGGGCGCGCACGTGCTTTTCAAATGTCACTTTTGTCCAAATTTTTATTACTGTCAATATTTTAAAGTAACATTCAAGCAAAGAAAACATCATCATCATTTATTTGGTTTACTAAGCAGAGAAAATTAAATATTAGGATTTTGACATAGGTTTTCAGCTGTAAATATTGCTTTAAAATAATTGTCCTTACATACTTTTATATTATTATTGAACTAGTAACGAAACTAGAAATAAAGAATTCAGTGATAGAAGGTTGTAATTAGTTTTATTAAAATATAGGAAATAAATCATAATTTACATAAAATATTTTACCATCTTCAACTTCAAACAAATCAAGGTAAATCCAATACTATATGTACAGCTACTAACCAAGTAAATATATGCAACATCATTATGATTATGGGCTTCCAATTTGTTTGTTTCGTTGCATACTCCTGGCAACATTAGTGATCGAAGTCCTCTTTAATGTTCAGTCATTATGGGATTCTCAATTAAACTATGAAAAGAAAGAATTATTATAATAATATATTACCGGACTTATCAAAATTCTGGCTACGGGTTAATATAACTAAGCTGTAATTATTATGTGGTAGCTTTTGACTTCTGAATTGTAAAATTCAAGTAAAATTCTTTAAAAATGTGTTTGTTGCTAGTTTGCGTGACAAGTTTGGGACATAATGGGACAATTTTATAATGTAAAATAACAATAACGAATAAAAATTAGTAAAAAAATATTTCACTCATAAATTACTCACCTGCAACAAAACGAGAAGGTCCGTTTTCGTGAAAAGAATAGAAAATTAAAAATTATTTTAGAATTTAATGACGCTTCCTCCACCATTTTCAATCACATTATAAATCATATGTTACTTGATTTTATGCCCTTCCAGACGAAGGATGTTCGGTTGTGAAATCATTTAAGAACGTGTGCTGCTCGCATTCTATGTCTGTCTCTGTCTGCATCAACCTTCTCCGATTCAATAAGGGGAGACAAATATGGCCTAGATTAAATCGAACAAACCCAAAGTCTGATATTGACACAGAACGATCGACACAAAAGGACAAACGTATGGAGTAACCTGCCTGGCTGTGACGTCACTTGCACGGCCTACTTACAGGTCGACAACTTTAACTGTAGCTACAAAAGGAATGCGGGCAAAAAAATTTCTTGGGATAACAATGTTGTCACATATATTAAATTTTAATTTAATAACATGTTACCAAGTAAACCCTAAAATTAAATTTACCCATTTAAAGTAAATTGTCATAAGTATATAAGGTCGAGGTTTGTAGAATTTCAACATATTACACGTACCAATGAAGGGACATAAGATTTCTCCCTAAAATGATTATTTTTCATTAGGTATAATCAAT
Source organism: Barypeithes pellucidus (assembly GCA_963991005.1). NCBI lineage: Eukaryota > Metazoa > Arthropoda > Insecta > Coleoptera > Curculionidae > Barypeithes > Barypeithes pellucidus. Next base: position 52,669,295 of record OZ022563.1, on the reverse strand, counting down.
CGCCCTCAACTTCAAAATAGGTATCCATATCAACTTTCAATTCAATCGTTTCAGGCACACTAAAAAGGAAATACTTAGTTTAAAAATCGAATACTCAAATATAATACATTTTACGCCAAGAAAACAAGTATTTAAATATACAGGGTATCCCAGAGTATGTGGGCAATCTCCTGGATTCAGATAGAACACTTAAAAATAACAGGAGAAGTTCCTATACATTTTTTTTCTGCGGCATCCCCTACGGAGATACGGGCCCATAACGGACGTCCCTGGAAATCGTTGTTTTTTAAATAATTTTTTAAGTACTAGGTGTAATTTAATCATTTTTTAGTATAACGGTTACTAGATGAGTCTCCTTAAAATTCGCCCTTTTAAATACATTTGCCAGGGACGGACTAGACGTAACACAAAAATGCATTTTTTTTGTACACCTTGTATGATGAAGGAACGACAATAATATTTTTGGATACCTTAAACCTTAAGCTGAAGAAAAGGTACTCTTGATCAATGTCGATAAAGTGAACTGTTTTCGAGAAAAAATATTCTTGTCCATACATTAAATGAATATGCCGATATTCAGTATATATGAAAAATTAAGATTACCGAATGATGTCCAATACTACTACCGCCATCTACGAGTTATCAAGGAAACCGAATGATGTCTAATACCACTACGCGATCTACGGCTACGTCATTAGGCGCAACCAAGACGAGAACAATAGTTAACTGTTTTATGACGAGAACGAATCGAGCCACGAGACTGACAAGTAGGTATTCTTCATATTTTCAGTGTTTTTTAGTTTAAATCCTTAAATAAAGTTTAAAATCATATCGAGTATCATTTATCGAAATACAAAACATTTATCGACCCTACACAATAGTGCTTAAACGTAAAGTACATTCTTCGGTTCTCAATTGTAGAAAATTGACCAATAACAGCCTCATTAAGTTTGGAATACCTTCTATAATTTTTTTTTCATATATTTCATTTTTAAGCTTTCTAATAAAGTCCCTAGATTTACCCTTTGTGGTCTGCGTTAAGTTAATTTCGGGTTTAGGTGTTCCCGCATTCTTCACTTCAATTTTTTGCTCCAAACTCAAAGAGTTAAAGTTATTTCTAAAATGGCTCATCGTCAACTATTCATTTTAACTTAATAAATATATAATATTAAAATATTAATACATACATGCTGGAATTTCTAAATAGATGCACGAACAGACAAAAACTGTGCGCCTTTCCCATGTTAAATCGCCATAGCCCCGCTATCCCCCGCTACCACCCGCCACCTGTTACTACAGAGAAACTGCACTACTTAATTGCACGTGCGAGCAAGTCTCGTCATAATCGTCATTTACTTCGACCGAGGCACGGTTGCCGGATCTATACAGTTTGGTTTGACGGGATGATAAAATATTAGGAAGGGTCGGACCCTTTTCAGTTTGACGGTACGATAAAATATTAGGGAGGGTCGGACTTTATACGATAAATAATATTCAATGAATATAAATTAATATTTTTTATTCGTTTTGTCTTGGGGGTGCACGTGCGCATGTGCTCCTGTGGAAGAACCGCCACTGCTTATGCGCCATAGAGCAACTGGAGATATTTTCATTTTTAGTTTGACTTTTTTGATGCTTTGTGATGTTCAAATGGAAATATCTCGAAAACGGTTATACATAAGTAGGTAAGTATCTTTTTGGTATGACATTGTTTTTTTTATTGTCATTTTAAAGTTTGAAAGAAACAATAATTCGATTCTGTTGACACAATAATCCATTCTTAACAGATTTTAACCCGTTCGGTTTGTTTGAATGCATATCCATGTTTTTTAACAGGTTCTCTTATCTGTACCAGACCCGAAATACGGCAAACATGGCACCCTTGTCACGTGAGGGTGATGAGGGATGACCACGATTAAGAAGACCACTTCATTTTTCATTCTGTGTCGGTTTAAAAAGGGTCAAGGGGTAATAATATATTCTATTTAAATTCCGGGGGATAATTAACAGCATCTATTTATAACTGTGAAATTTCGTACGCTTTAAGACTCAATTACCGACTACTTGAACCCTTACTTGGAAAATAAACGTACTGGGCTACGAGAAAAGTATTCTCCGTAATAACCAAACAGACGATTTTAAAAATTACATACTATACAGGGTGTCCTGTCCGCTAATTAATGGTACATGGAAAAACCACAGACTCCTTACGTAAAAATATTAGGATTTAATTATACTTACCTATATCCGAAAGTTGATATTAACTGCAGTGGCGGTTCTTCCACAGGAGCACATGCGCACGTGCACCCCCAAAACGAATAAAAAATATTAATTTATATTCATTGAATATTATTTATCGTATAAAATCCGACCCTTCCTAATATTTATCGTACCGTCAAACTAAAAAAGCCCGACAATCCCTAATATTTTATCATCCCGTCAAACCAAACTGTATAGATCCGGCAACCGTGCCTCGGTCGAGGTAAATGACGGTTATGACGAGACTTGCTCGCACGTGCGATTAAGTAGTGCAGTTTCTGTGTAGTAACAGGTGGCGGGTGGCAGCGGGGGATAGTGGGGCTATGGCGATTTAACATGGAAAAGGCGCCCAGTTTTTGTGTGCACCGCGCTGCTGCTGTTGTCTGTTCGTGCATCTAGTTAGAAATTCGAGCGTGTATGTTTTAATATTTTAATATTATATATTTATTAAGTTAAAATGAATAGTTGACGGTGGACTATTTAAGAAATAACTTTAGTTCTTTGAGTTTGGAGCAAAAAATTGAAGTGAAGAATGCGGAACCACCTAAACCCGAAAATAATTTAACGCAGACCACAAAGAGTAAATCTAAGGACTTTGTTAGAAAGTTTAAAAGTTACATATATGAAAATTTTTTTATAGAGGGTATTCCAAACTTAATGAGGCTGTTATTGATCAATTTTCTACAATTAAGAACCGAAGAATGGACTTTACGTTTAAGCACTATTGTGTAGGGTCGATAAATGTTGTGTATTTCGATAAATGATACTCGATATGATTTAAAACCATTTTATTTAAGGATTTAAACTAAAAAACACTGAAAATATGAAGAACGCCAACTTGCCAGTCTCGTGGCTCGATTCGTTCTCGTCATAAAACAGTTAACTATTGTTCTCGTGTTGGCTGCGCCTAATGACGTAGCCGTAGATGGCGTAGTGGTATTGGACATCATTCGGTTTTCTTGATGGCTCGTAGATGGCTTTATAAATATTGTTACGAGGGTTGCATGCGACGACGTTAAGATCCGACAGCTATACACACTAAGAAAACCTTTCTTATTTTCCAAAAGTTGTATTTCCTTGTGTAAAATTAAAAAATAAATAAAAATATGTTTTACAGAACGCATTCTCTTATTACTTTTTTTCTTTCTGCATTTAAAACGCCTAGAAAGTAATTGTTTGGTCGTTACATAAAAATTAATTTTAAAAATAATTTCACCATACTTGTGAACGAGCTGCCTCTGATGAACTGAGATACAGCGTGTTAATGTTAAAACTTCATTTTTGTTTTTCTCTAATAACTTTGAGAGAAACCAATGTTTGTACAAAATTTGGCAATTATGGCTCTTTTCGGACGGAAATTGATTTTTTTGTGTGTACTATATTAGTACAGTGTGGCAATACGTTAAGTAATTTTTCTACATCTATAGTAGTAAGAACCGTCAATCTTTCCAATAGATTTAATGCATAGTGGGCAATGAAATCCATCGGGTCGCCTTGACAACGCAAATGTCAAGACATTTTAAAAGTAAACATTTTTAATTTGGATCTTATTTTTGGGTATATTAGTAAAGTACGATATTCAGATTGAGGGAACGACACGGGAAATTATATTACAAGCGGCTTCCGCAGCAAATGATATATGTCTACAAAAATCCTGGGAGCGGTATGAAAAAGTGTATCAAAAATGGAGTAGGTACCGTCTCAGAAAATGTTTTAGTAGCATATTTCTATAATTTAACACAAAAGCAAATATGAAGTCGTAGAAAAAGGATAGTACAGGATGTCCCATTTTCGATCCTTTTATAGGGTATCTCCGTAATTGTTAGCGCTATCAAAAAAGTAATGTAGGTGTCATGTGCTCTTTTTGGGTCAAACTTAAAATGGTAAAATCTAAATTTGAAAATTTTCGCTCGCTTAAGCGATAAGGGGGAAAAATCAAAAAATTGACAATTTCAAAATTACGCTATATTTTCTAAGTTACAAGAGACACAGAAAAAGGTTTTATAGAGAAATTTCTTTATATTGATTGTTGAATAATCTGCCGTTTTTAGAATAAGCATACGGGGCCAGGTAAAGAAGTTATCGGACCTAACCGCCTTTTTTTTTAAATGGAATACCCTGTATATTATAATCTAAAAAGATACTATTTTAAATTCTCCTTTCAAATATATAACACATCATGGATGAGATTGGTTTCTTAGGCGAATTATTTAAACTTTAATACTTTAAATCACAGTAGACCATGAAACAAAAGCTAATATCCTAGAAACAATTATGTTAACTATTAACGTTTAACGTCAATTTAATTTTTAGATATTTATTTGTGAAAATAACCTATCAATATTTTGAAAAACTTGATATATATATATACAGGGTGTCCGGGAACATGTGGGAAATCTCCCGGAGATGAAGAAAACACGTGAAAAGAATACTATAGGTTCATATAAACTTCTTTCGTATCGGCCTCCTCTTCGGAGATATGGGCTCCCAAAGAGCACCAATGGAATCAAGTTTTTTTACACATAATTATTGAACCACCTGGTATATTTCAATTATTTTTTAATATGATGTATACCAGGTAAGACCCTTAAAATTACTACCCAAGAAACTGTTGTGAATTACTCACAGCTGCAGGGACGGACTAGCTGTAACACTCATGGGCCCATTTTTTTTACGCCCTGTATGATGAGAACTTTGGACAATGTTTTTTACATACCTTTAACTATTGGCTAAAAATTAAGTACTCTTCATTCATGTCGCTAATCCTAACCGTTTTCGAAGAAACGGCATTTCATATACATCATGTACTTCGGGTATTTCAATAAAAGAACATCTTTGTTCCGATCAAATGTTCAACATTCAAAATTCCGCTTTTTCATATTTAACCCGTGAGAATTTAGGGGACTGGTGTAAATAAAATGACGTTTTTTCCGAAAACGGTTAGGATTAGCGACATGAATGAAGAGTACTTAATTTTTAGCCAATAGTTAAAGGTATGTAAAAAACATTGTCCAAAGTTCTCATCATACAGGGCGTAAAAAAAAATGGGCCCATGAGTGTTACAGCTAGTCCGTCCCTGCAGCTGTGAGTAATTCACAACAGTTTCTTGGGTAATAATTTGACGGGTCTTACCTGGTATACATCATATTAAAAAATAATTGAAATATACCAAGTGGTTCAATAATTATGTGTAAAAAACTTGATTCCATTGGTGCTCTTTGGGAGCTCATATCTTCGAAGAGAAGGCCGATACGAAAGAAGTTTATATGAACCTATAGTCTTTTCACGTGTTTTCTTCATATCCGGGAGATTTCCCACATGTTCCCGGACACCCTGTATATAAGTTTATATTGAAAGTGGAAAAAACGAAGAAATGGCGCAAAATGTGTATTTTGTTCGCTATCCGGAAAGACGGTAACCATTTAAGGACATATTCAGAACATTTGCGACGAGTCCCGTCATTTTTTACCTTAATCTGAATTTTTTAATTTCGTTTCAAAGTAATATAGTTAAATAAATCGCCTAGGAAATAAATATCATCCATGGTGTGTTATATATATGAAAGGAGAATTTAAAATAGTATCTTTTTAGATTAAAATATACAGGGTGTTCCATTTAAAAAAAATGAGGTTAGGTCCGATAACTTCTTTACCTGACCCCGTATACTTATTCTGAAAACGGCAGATTATTCAACAATCAATATAAAAAAACATCTGTATAAAACATTTTTCTGTATCTCTTCTAACTAAGAAAATATAGGGAATTTTGAAATTGTCAATTTTTTGATTTTCCCACGTATCTCTTAAGCGAGCGAAAATTTTCAAATTTTGATTTTACCATTTTAAGTTTGACCCAAAAATAGCACATGACCCTACATTACTTTTTTGATAGCACTAACAATAACGGAGATATCCTATAAAAGTGTCGAAATTGGGACACCCTGTACACAACTCGAGTGGTAAGTTTATTACACACTCTTTCGAAGTACGTGTGTAATAGACTTCTTACCGCTCTTGGTATATAATATACTATTACATACGGATTTTTTTTTTTTGATTGCTTAGCCCATCAAATCAGATTGTGCAAATTTCTAGAAGTTTGTTTGTATGAGAAAAGAATGACTCAAGGGCATCAGCCCTCGTGGCGACGTACAGTTGCTTTGATGCGGTTTCTAGCGGCATTATTTGGGTTTCGAGTTTGCTCGGGCATCGGACGCGCATCATCGTGATAGCCAAGGGCAAGTGGTCCGCATATACGGTGATAGTAATGAATACAGGTCACCCATTTAATTATAAAAATCATTTCCACAATGTCCTGTAACCTGTATCTCATAAAATTGCACTGTCCTATGAAGGGGAGTGCTTCCCTTAACGGAGGTATAGAAATGTGACATAGGTATCAATATTTAAAATGGATTGCCTTTGTTTTTGGATATGCTCCCTGTAATACAGGACGCGTGACATGAAAAATGTGAAATGGGTTATGACATGAAATATATTAGTTTTTCGAAGGATCTGGATAGTGAAGAATTTTTTAGTATTGTGCATTTTGTTATTTCCCTTTTGACGATTTTTAATAGAAAAATATACACGTATAATTATTATTTAGGTAGAGATTCATGTGAAAATAATATAGGGTTATTACATTAAAACCCGCAAATCCCCAAATGAAGACGAATTGCAGAACAATAACCATAAAGTCACTTTGAGTTAATAAATGTCATTGTTATGTATGTATGGTATACTATTAAACTCAACAGCTTTTGATCGTGTTTGGCATGAGGGGCTTCTAAGTAAACTGCGATCCTATGGTATGCCCAGTCGTTTCTGTGCATGGTTGTCTAGCTTTCTTAAGGACCGCTTTCTGCAAGTGGCGATTGACGGATTTCTCTCAGACACCTTCACCATCAATGCCGGTATTCCTCAAGGGTCCATATTGTCTCCCACTCTCTTCTTACACTACATTAACGACCTTCTAGTGAAAACTAAAAATCCGATATTTAGTTTTGCTGATGATAGCACACTTATCTCATCTTTCTCTTTGAATGCACAAACATCGGCTGCCGACGCACATCTTCGCAGACAGCATGAAGTATCACGCCTCAACAAAGACCTGGAAGAAATTTTGGCTTGGGGTGACAGTGAAAAAGTCGAATTTAACGCTAAAAATACCCAGGCAGCAGTTTTCTCTAAAAATATTAATATTACAGAACCGGATATAGTCATGGCCGGACACTCAATCCCACTGGCTTCATCTATTAATTTGCTGGGCGTCAATCTGGGAGGAAATATGTTTTGGCATACGTTGTGGCAATCGCCAAGCTTCTCAGAAGCTTGGGGTACTCTTCGAACCAGAAAGTTGTACACACCTCAACAACTTTTGACACTATACAATGCCCAGATTCGACCATCACTAGAGTACTGCTCTCATGTCTGGAGCTCTGCACCCAAACATACTCTTCGGCTACTGGATTCCATCGAAAGTAGGGCTATTCGTCTGATCGGAGACCACGAGCTGACGAAGAACCTTGACAGCCTAGAACATCGAAGACAGGTTGGGGATTTGACTCTCTTTTACAGATATTTTCATGGAAAGTGCTCTGCTGACCTTGCCCTCTTAATTCCGCCCAGAGCGACGAATAGCAGAAATACACGACGAACCACTGCCGCCCATCCATATGTGGTTAAGCTCAGTACTCCTCGAACTTCATTATTTAAGAATTCTTTCATCTGGAGGACTTCATCCTTGTGGAACGCCCTTCCCGAGGTCGTTTTTCCCAACGAATATAACCTCCAACGAATCAAAACCAACGTGAATCGCTTTTTGCGCACACGCACCACTCCCAGAGTGCCCTAAAGGATTTTTCCTATAATGCTTGTGTTTGATCATAAAGAAAAAATAAAAACGGCTAATTCACATTATTCGAGCTTAGATATTTTAAGTTCATGGGGAGTGTGGTAGAGTTTTATCTAGAACAGCAGAAAATTTAATGAACTGCATCCTGATGCAGTTCCTATCACTCCCAAAAAGTTGATTGGCCGAGGCAGTCCATGGAAATGGCCCTAAGGTCTTCGGATCTTACCCCTTTAGATTTATATCTATAGGGTAGGATTAAATAAATAGTATACAAGACACCCGTCACAACAAGGGAAGATTTAGAAAATCCAGTAAACCCGAACAGCTTTGGGGTCTCTAGAAGGGAAAGAAATGAAAAAGGTGGCAATGAACATGTTATAACCACAATTTATGAATGTTTAAGAGCCGAGCATTTTAAACAATTTAGTTATTAGTTATTTTATTGGTGTTGTTGCGTAATTTTCATTTTGTTTATTTATTTAGTAATACATTCCTTATTGATTAACCATTTTTTTTACAACAGCACAGACATAACGTCACATGAATCCACAGCCAACTACCAAAAAATATATTTTTATAAGACAATTTTTAAATTTCGCTATAACTCCGAAAATACTGAAGATAGGTATAGGAACACTTAATATCATTAGATAGAAAATTCGATCCTCTATTAGTAAAACATATCAAATACAGGGTGTCCCATTTAAAAAAAGATTTTTGCAATAATTCATCTGCCTCAGAAATATTGTTATGGAGACGCCCTGTATAAAACTAATTAAATACTGTTCAAATTATAAAATTGCGATGGTCTTGTGAAACTATTGTCAAATTTTCAGCTTTCTAGCTATAACCGCTAAAAAGATACGATTTTCTTTGCAGGTCCCGATACGGCGTTAAAAAATCACAAAATTATTTATAATTTAAAAACTCTTAAAGATAGGTATATGATATTATACAGAAAACTGTTCTAGATTTTTACCTAAATTCCAAAAAAAAAATAATATATGGGGTAATTAATTTAAAATTCCGAAGTTGCTACCACTTTCGGTATGATCCGGCAATACCGCACCATCGAAAATATTTTATAAACGTAGAAAACCATCTCTTATAGCCACAGCCAAATTTTCAAAATAAAATCTCATTTAGTTCTCGAGATACTTCTAATAGGCCACTTTACTTGGGTCACCCTGTATATGTGGGTACGCCGCATGTAGTCTGGGTTTATGGGCCGTCTCACCCATTTTTTAGATGATCGAGTTAAATCTAGCATATCGATTTATTTTAAATTTGAACCTCCTTTGATGAATCTATAGCGGATATTTTTTTCTTCGTCCAGGATATTCGAACTAGTAAAGTGGACATCAAACTATCCTTTTACACAAGCATGTCGATAGAACAGAACACCTTTGTACCGATAAGGCCTTGTTCAACCTAATACGTAAGCGAGACCGCTTAACATCGTAAAGCAATCAACAGGACCTTCACATTTTATCTAATCGCAAGTTTAGAGGCTCTTAACTAAACTATACGACGTACCTAATGAAAAAGCTTCAATTAATAAAAACATATTCTAATAACGACATAGAAGTTTCACTAACAAGTTTTAAATATGATTAAGACCAATTGTGATTCTGTCTTTAGCATGGTCATAAAAAAAGCTACCTGGCCAAGCAAACAATTCGTTCTTAAGAGCTACTGTTAATCAGTGGTTTCCAAGCCAGAGGCGGCTCGTGGTATATTTTTTATGATAGGCTAGAGCAGGGGTCGGCAACCTTTTGAGACGGAAGAGCCAGAAGTTATAATTTACACCATTTCTCAGTTTTTAAAGAGCCATTAAAGGCCGCAATTTGATTTTGAAAGAGACACAACTTGACATCGACAGAGCCGCTTGCCGACCCCTGGTCACAACCAAAGCACTGGTGTAGACGCCAAATTGTCTTGCGTCGAAAACGAATTGAAACCTACATAGAAACATCCGACGATGGCGTCATTCGACAGCTTTCGACGGACTGACGACGGTAACGATGCGTGTAACGAGGGAGGGGTGCGGTGAAAAGCGAGTACAAGTGGCTGAGAGATAGAATCGGTGCCTAATCCTCATTAATCGATTCAGAACGAATTTTTTTTTTTTTTTTTTTTCGATAAAATAAATAATATTTGCGTATGGAACTTAAGAGCCGCAGCTTCACATCCAAAGAGCCGCATGTGGTTCGCGAGCCGCAGGTTTCCGACCCCTGGGCTAGAGGACTGTTCGGAATAGTAAGAAAATTCTTTCTTGTGACCACGCCCATATATTGGTCAATCATGTCAATAATTGGTAGTAAATACTAGAAAACGGGATGATTTAAGGTGAATTCAGATAATTTGACAGAAATTTTGACGATTTTTTCGTTATCAGAAGAAGATAAAACTACTTATTTTCAAGGAGACTTCCAAAGACACACTGTGATGAGGTTTGTCCGACTTCCAAAGACACTCTGTGGTCAGGTTAGTGTTATAGTTATAGTATTTTACACCCACAGTTAATAAAATAAAAGTTCACAAAAATAATAATCTGCAGCCGAAAAACTCGGTTCAAATCCACAAGGTTGGATACCGACGAAGTTTCGTCAACGAAAAGTTATTCCGCTTGACGTGTGTCATTATTAAGTGACACGGGTTATCGGTTCCTTGTTTCCATAGCAATCACGATTTTCAACAATAATAATCTGCCGCCGAAAAACTCCGTTCAAATCCAAAAGGTTGGATACCGACGAAGTTTCGTCAACGAAAAGTTATTCCGCTTGACGTGTGTCATTATTAATTGACACGGGTTATCGGTTCTTTGTGTTCGGATATATCACTAGGCATACTAGGCTCTAGTCTATGGCCTCGTATTTAAAGGGGTATCGATAAGAACCAAAAAATAAAAGAGTTTAAAATAAAAACGCGCTCATTTTTTTTACCGACGTTATTACTATTAATAAATCGGAATATACAATGTGCCTATTTTTGGTTATAGGGGGCCCTAGGCCCGTTACGCAATTCGGGGTCCCTTGTCACTTCAAAAAATGTTTTTTTTCTTAATAAGTTATGCAAAAGTAATTTATTATGATTTACTAATATCATACGATCACAAGTTAGTGTCGTCTTATACATATATCCTGTATATCTCTGTAGGTTGTTTCATAAATTACTTAATTGCACATTGCAAACCAGAAAGTTGTACAAACCTCAACAACTTTTGACACTATACAAAGCCCAGATTCGACCATCACTAGAGTACTGCTCTCATGTCTGGAGCTCTGCACCCAAACATACTCTCGGCTACTGGATCCCATCGAAAGGAGGGCCATTCGTCTGATTGGAGACCACGAGCTGACGAAGAACCTTGACAGCCTAGAACATCGAAGGCAAGTTGGTGATTTGACTCTCTTCTACAGATATTTTCATGGAAAGTGCTCGGCTGACCTTGCCCTCTTAATTCCGCCCAGAGCGGCGAACATCAGAAATACACGACGAACCACTGCCGCGCATCCATATGTGGTTAAGCTTAGTACTCCTCGAACTTCATTATTTAAGAACTCTTTCATCTGGAGGACTTCATCATTGTGGAACGATCTTCCCGAGGTCATTTTTCCCAACGAATATAACCTCCAACGATTCAAAACCAACATGAATCGCTTTTTGCGCACACGCACCACTCCCAGAGTGCCCTAAAGGATTTTTAATGTAGTGCTTGTGTTTGATCATAAAAAAAAAAAAAAAAAAAAAAAAAAATTGTAAAATAGGTGTCTAACAAAGGGCCTCAACATCACGTTGAGTAAAACCATCCTACTTGTAAATCAACAGATCTAAATGATATTTGTTCCCATTTCAAATACTACTTTAAAAACTTTGTATACCAATCGTTTTAAATTTTCTCAAGCACGTAAAATAAAAAGGTTAAGATGGGGGGGATATAATACGTGATCACCCTGTACAAATGAATCTACTAATATCGTCCATTATTGAACCCCGCACTTGTACTGCAGTAAAAACCACACATGTGACCAAATGACCAACGACGAACTTTTCCGTTCCAATCCACCGAAATATTTCCTAACGAAATGTAATAAAATCCAGTGCTTTTGCCTGCCTTGCCTCCTTCGAGGGGCCGCCACTGTTCCAAGCAGGCACTATTTTAAGTGACAGTTTAGCCAAATATACTTTATTTTCTTTCTATTCTAAAACAGGATTCGCAAAGTTAAAGGATTGGAAAACAGTATGAGAAAATTACGTTAAAAATATATAGATGTAATAAGAATAATAATAACAGTTTCAAATATGAACAATATTCAAATCTTTGTCATTGATAGTCCCGAAACTTCCTTGATATCCCAATCAACATGTCAGACAATTTAAACATCAATAAATTAACATAAAAAACTTTATTATTTACGGCTAAAACTTGACGAAAATAAATATTGATCAGCTGGTGACTTTCGTCGCACTTTTATTCGACGTGTTTGTGCTCCGCCTAAATTGTTTTAGGAGCGATCATTTTCAAGCGTATCGTATGCTGTGTGAACTTTTAAGATTAAACAACATTGTTCCATAGATTAAAATGCTTGTTAGCATTTAAATTCGAAGCGCTTTTGCTCCCCGGATGCTCACAATCTGCCTTACACTATATTACCGAATTATCTTAACGCAAATCTTTTTGAACTTCCTCTAATGTAGGCCGTAACTTTATCAGTGCAGACGTATGGAGTTAATGTAGCACTAGTGCTGCGTTCGCGAATGCTTTATGATTTACGAACATTATCGTTTCTCAACCCCCTTCCACTGAAGAGGGACACTTCCCGATACCCTGGACGCCAAAAATAAAATTATAAGGTGGTCAATGTTACGTGACAGTAAAGATTTATGCCAAATATATTTGCCAACATCTAAATTAAAAGTTACTAAATTTATAAAGCCACAATATCAAGCCCTTGAACTTCAATTCAGCGGTTATTTATCAATTATAGATTGGTTACATATTTATACAGGGTGTCCGATAACCTATGCCATATAGAGCAACTGGAGATACTAAACATCAAACTAGACCGTCGTTTTTTTTTTGATTAGACACATGCACTATAGGAAAAATCCTTTAGGACACTCTGGAAGTGGTGCGTGTGCGCAAAAAGCGATTCACGTTGGTTTTGAATCCTTGGAGGTTATATTCGTTTGGAAAAACGACCTTTGAAGGTCGTTCCCTAAGAATGAAGTCCTCCAGATGAAAGAATTCTTAAATAATGAAGTTCGAGCAGTACCAAGCTTAACCACATATGGATGGGCGGCTGTGGGTCGTCGTGTATTTCTGCTAATCGCCGCTCTGGGCGGAATTAAGAGGGCAAGGTCAGTCGAGCACTCTCCATGAAAATATCTGTAAAAGAGAGTGAAATCCCCAACTTGTCTTCGATGTTCTAGGCTGTCGAGGTTCCTCGTCAGCTCGTGGTCTCCAATCAGACGAATGGCCCTGCTTTCGATCGAATCCAGTAGGCGACGAGTATGTTTGGGTGCAGAACTCCAGACATGAGAGCAGTACTCTAGTGATGGTCGAATCTGGGCTTTGTATAGTGTCAAAAGTTGTTGAGGTGTGTACAACTTTCTGGTTCGGAAGAGTACACCAAGTTTCTGAGAAGCCATCTTGGCGATTGCCACAACGTGATTATGCCAAGACATATTTCCTCCCACATTGACGACCAGCAAATTAATAGATGAAGCCAATGGGATTGCGTGTACGTCCATGCCTATATCCGGTTCTGTAATGTTAACATTTTTAGAGAAAACTGCTGCCTGGGTTTTTAGCGTTAAATTCGACTTGGTTACTGTCAACCCAAGCCAAAATTTCTTCCAGGTCTTTGTTGAGGCGCGATACTTCATGCTGTTCGCGAACATGTGCGTCGGCAGCCGATGTTTGTGCATTCAAAGAGAAAGATGAGATAAGTGTACTATCGTCACACAAACTAAATATCGGATTTTTAGTTTTCACTTCTTCTTCTTTAAGTGCCATCTCCTCTTAGAAGGTTGGCTATCATCATAGCTATTCTAACTTTTGTTGCTGCAGCAAACAACTCAACGGAACTACAGTGGTACCATTCCCTTAGGTTATTTAGCCAGGAAATGCGTCTTCTTCCTCTACTTATTTTTCCCTGTATCTTCCCCTGCATAATATTCTGCAACAATATATATTTTTCTCCCCTCATCACGTGGCCCAGGTATTGCAACTTTCTTATCTTAATTGTGTTTAATATTTCCTTTTCCTTTCTCATTCTTCCTAGCACCTCATTTGTTACCATGTCTACCCAACTTATTCTTAAGATCCTTCTATATGACCACATCTCAAATGCTTCCAGTCGATCACTTATATTTTTCTTTAACGTCCAGGATTCCATCCCATATAGCAACACGGAGAAAACATCACTAGAAGGTCATTAATGTAGAGTAAGACCCTTGAGGAATACCGGCATTGATGTGAAGGTGTCTGAGAGAAATTCTTAAAGAATGATTCTTAAAGAAGGTCAATTTCTAAACTAAGATGGTATTGATTTTAATATCTCTAACCGTTTTCGAGATATTTCCGTTTAAATGTCTCAATGCATCTAGAAAATAATAGTAAAAATGGAAATATCTCGATAACGAGTGGAGATTTAAGATCAATCAGCTTTTCACTTAAATTGCCCTTCTTTGATAGTCTTGGATTAAAAATACTTAAGAGCAGGTAAGAAGAAAATCACAGTTCTATTAAATCCAGCGTATGCAACCAGCGCCCTCTAATGTGAAACTTAAAAACAATTCTGCAAATTCTTACTCATGAAAGCATCATACCCTGAATATATAAGAATATATAAGAAACTTTTAGAACACCCTGTATATACGCGACGAAGATGCATATTGCCTCATCCGATCCTCTTAACCGAAAAGGTGTGGAAGCATTCTTCGAATAAATGCTCAAAAATATCGCCATGTTACTCTTCTAATTGCTTCATGTTTTTGTTTATTATCTGCTGCAGTATACATCGAATTAGTGCATCCCGAGTGTCGACTTTTACTTCTTAAACGTTATTTTTGAACAAGAACCATAAACAAAAGTCTGGAGGTGTGAGGTCTGGAGATCCTGGTGGCCAACTAATAGGGCCACCATGTTCCAATAAGAACAATTGCCATGGTCTACCTGAGATAAGGAAAGTCGATGATATTTGACGTTTTCGCTTGAGGAGAGGAAAGTCTGCGAAGTTATTTGCTGCTAGTAAGGCCTATTTTTACAAGACAGGAGCCTCCATAAATCACATACATCACCCCCAACAAGTCCCCCCATGTTCACTTTGTAAGTCCCCCAACCTCCCATCCTATATGCCACATTTCTACGTCGCGGTTTTTGGCGTAATGAACAGCAGCGTCCCCGTTCGGGTCCCATTATCTCAGAAATCGTTCAATGTGACATATTCAATGAGATCTCCCGACCAATTAATGGATAAGACAGAGTGAAGGTAACAGATTTACTGGCTCTATTCGGATAACGGGACGCTGCGTTCTGAATTTCCATTTGTAAATAAAATAAATAATGAATCTGACGAGATGAATTAAAAATTGATATTTTTTCTTGTAGAGCTGCGGAATATAATTAATGGCGCTGTGACAGTGGCGTCATAATCCAATTAATAAAGTAGGATGAGTACACGAAAAAAACACTATAGTAAAATTACACTGGGAAACAAATTTCAACTTTTTTTTTGTTTCCTGAACAAAACCTATTTTTTTGGATTCAACTGTACCCAAGTAACTAAAAAATACCTATTAAAGATTTTAGTTGGCTCGCAAAAAAAAAAATCTCAATTATTTGTTACAAAATTTTAATTCATAGGCATATACAATGGACATACAAAATACAGATAACAATATATTGTTGGTTCAACAAAAGCAACTAAATAGCACATTTTTATCATTGAATCCAAAGTTTAGACACTCATTTTGCGCTTCTTAGCTTGCCTTTTGAAAGCAGCCTCTGGGGCATCTCTCGTAATAGTCCAGCAGTAGTCGGCTAACATCTCACAGTTCCATTTTCCCTGATATCTTCTTTCCATGTTCGAAATATCCTGGTGGAACCTCTCACCGTGTTCGTCACTTACAGCACCACAATTTTCCGGAAAGTAATCCAGATGAGAATCCAGGAAATGAATTTTCAACGACATATTACACCCTAGGTTTTGGTAACACAAAAGAAGTTGGGCAACCAGGTCTTTATAATTTTCTGCTTTTATGTTTCCCAAGAAATTTTTTGCAACCATTTTAAAGGCATCCCAAGCGTCTTTTTCCTTGCCTTCAAGTATGGAATCGAATTGCGCATCTCCGAAAAGTTTCCTAATCTGGGGACCCACAAATATTCCCTCTTTAATTTTAGCGTCACTGATTCTAGGGAACTTTTCTTTTAAATAACTAAAAGCACGGCCTTCTTTGTCCATTGCCTTCACAAAATTTTTCATAAGTCCCAATTTTATATGAAGTGGCGGTAGTAAAATCTTTTCTGGGGCAACTAATGGCGCGCTGGTCACATTTTTCTTTCCTGGCTCAAAAGACTCTCTCGGTGGCCAAATTTTCTTTCTGTAGTGATCCGATCGTGCTCGACTGTCCCATTCGCAGAGGAAGCAGCAGTATTTGGTATAACCTAGCTGCATTCCAAGCAAGATCGCCACAACTTTTAAATCCCCACAAATTTGCCATTTATATCTTTCATATTGTATGGTCTCAAGTAACAATTTCAAATTGCTATATGTTTCTTTCATATGGACTGCATGACCAATTGGGACTGAAGGCAATTTGTTTCCATTATGGAGTAACACAGCTTTAAGACTTACTTTTGAGGAATCAATGAAAAGTCTCCAGTCTTTTGGATCATAGTCCAGATTTAAAGCTGCCATTAATCCCTCAATGTCCCTACAGGCTACCAAATTGTTATCCATGTTAAAAAATGGTGTTAGGTTTTTCTGACGGCTTCGGTACACAGAAACTTTTACTTCATCTTCAAGTAAATTCCATTGTTGCAATCGAGAGGCCAATAGTTCTGCTTTTGTCTTGGGCAGTTCCAAATCCCTTATAAGGTCACTTAATTCACTTTGACTTATTTTGTGAGGCTTTTTACTTGGAAGTTCACAGACAAAATCGGAGTCTTGCGAGGTTGATGGGCCGGCGACATTTTCCGGTACACTACCGTTTGAATCCTCTTGATCATCATCAGAATGAAGGGTATATTCCTGAGGTGGATTAGGTATAGGCAACTCGTCACTATGAGGCACCGGGCGTATGGCGGATTGTAAATTTGGATACTGTATCGCAGACCTTTTTTTCTCTGAAAAGCCTTTTTTGATGGGAGGTGTCAAACAAAAGTAACAGTCAGTAACGTGGTCTTTCGGTTCTCGCGAGATCATAGGAACAGCGAAGGGCATCTTACGGTTTTTTCCACTTAGCCAGCCGCGAATGTTGGACGCACATTTGTAGCAGCAGATATGGGGAGCCCAATTTTTATCCTGGTCTCCAACTTTGCAGCCAAAATACAAGTGGTAAGCCTTTTTTATTAAAGGGCTAAGCGTACGTTTTTGTTTCACAAAAGTCATTTCACCACATATATAACAAAAATGATCCGGCTTATTTACACAAACTCGCGACATGTTGCTCAAAACTCTCTAATTTCTCAAATACGAACAGCTCTCGATCAACTGGTGGTTGAAATACAACTAACTAACAATTTAGGATTTATATTATATGTATTTAAACCCCTTATAAAGTACACCTGTTATAATAAATCCAGGTATTTATCATTTAATGGTGAAATTTTCCCATATATTAAGGGCAGGTAGGTAAATTATCATAATTGGGATGGATCTATAAAACCGGAGCCAACTGAGCCTTTTGCAAGACAGATTGTTAATTAGTATAATAAAATAAGTAAGATTTTGCTATTTTGGTCTCGGAAACATTTTTGCTGTTCCCCAGTGTTATTATACTAAAGATTTTATTGTACGCTGTCCTATTAAATACGTCATAAAAGTTGTTTCGAAATATTTCTCGCTTTAGAAATACAGGTACAATAGCATCCACAGCCGGAGACAAAGCAAACTTACTTGCTGAACTATTTTCTTCGCATTCCACGGTAGATTTCCAGGGAAGAAACCACCCAACATTCCTGCAGTTAAATCCGAAATGACCGAAATCGTGTTCCGTCAGCTCCCTGTCAAACGAATCCTGAAAGGTCTGGTCCAGACGAAATTCCTGTTATAGTTCTCAAGAGATGCGCCGATGAACTAACACCAGTATTTTGTAGACTTTTTAACTTATCCTACAAACAAGGAATATTTCCATCGTGCTGGAAGACAGTGCGAGTCCAGCCTATTCCAAAGAAAGGTAAGAGAACCCTGCCTAACAACTATCGACCAGTCGCATTGCTTTCAGTTATATCAAAAGTAATGAATCTATTAACCAACATCTTCTAAAGTACCTGGAAGGCTTCAACATTATCAGCGATCATCAATATGGTTTTCGGAAGTCCAGATCAATTGGAGATCTTCTAGCCTATGTCACCCATATTTGGAACAATGCAATCGAACATCATGGGGAGTATCGGGTTGTTGCACTGGATATTTCTAAAGCTTCTGATCGTGTTTGGCATGAGGGATCCTATGGTATGCCCAGTCGATTCTGTGCATGGTTGTCTAGCTTTCTTAAGGACCGCTCTCTGCAAGTCGCGATTGACGGATTTCTCTCAGACACCTTCACCATCAATGCCGGTGTTCCTCAAGGGTCCATATTGCCTCCCACTCTCTTCTTACTCTACATTAACGACCTTCTAGTGAAAACTAAAAATCCGATATTTAGTTCTGCTGACGATAGCACACTTATCTCATCATTCTCTTTGAATGCGCAAACATCGGCTGCCGACGCACATCTTCGCAGACAGCATGAAGTATCACGCCTCAACAAAGACCTGGAAGAAATTTTGGCTTGAGGTGACAGTAACCAAGTCGAATTTAACGCTAAAAAAACCCAGGCAGCAGTTTTCTCTAAAAAGGTTAACATTACAGAACTGGAAATAGTCATGGCCAGACACGCAATCCCACTGGCTTCATCTATTAATTTGCTGGGCGTCAATCTGGAGCTCTGCACCCAAACATACTCTTCGGCTACTGGACTGATCGGAGACCGCGAGCTGACGAAGAACCTCGACGGCCTGGAACATCGAAGACGGGTTGGGGATTTGACTCTCTTTTACAGATATTTTCATGGAAGGTGCTCGGCTGACCTTGCCCTCTTAATTCCGTCCAGAGCGACGAATAGCAGAAATACACGACGAACCACTGCGGCTCATCCATATGTGGTTAAGCTTAGTACTCCTCGAACTTCATTATTTATGAACTCCCAGAGTGCCCTCAAGGACTTTTCCTATAGTGCTTGTGTTTGATCATAAAAAAAAAAAAAAAAAACAGGGTGTGGAAATATAAGCCAACCAATTTATCGGATTGAAAGTGATGATGTTTTTATGAGTAAGAAATGAGAATTTGTAAGTTTGTGGTTTCACATTATATACACTGGGTTTAATAAGTATACAGTGTGTATCAGCCTAATGGAATAAATTTGGTTGTGTTACATTAAATATGTAAACATTTTCTGAATGATCCAAAAATTGAATAATATACGGGGTATTGCATTTAAAATAAGAAAGTTGGTATTGACCAATGTTACATGACACACCCTGTATGAAAAGTTTTTATTGAAAAAAGTGCACAACTAGAAATACCAATCGACGTGTCCGAGAGTTTTCTCGCACACGCCCCCATTTATTTATTATAGAATTTATTCCATTTGGCGGATACACGGTGTATAAGACTTTTTTACTGTATAGGTACTTTTCCACAAAAAAAAACGTAACTGGAAGGAACATCTGCCAACCCTTGCGTTTTTTACGTTCAAAACTAAGCACTTAAATTTAAATAAAGGTTGATCGTAATAGTAGTGCGCATGGTGTATATTTAAAACACATTTTAAAATATACAATTTTAAGCACTTTTTCCGCCCTCGTCCTCGTTTGTTCGTGAAACAAAAGAGACGCATTTATCATGGCATATGTCATAAACACTCCATATTATGCTCGTACATCTTTTAACGCCCCCTCGAAAATTATGACGGCTGATTTCGCTCCGTTATTTATGAAAGGGAGGAAAGTGACCTATGGGGAGGGCCGGGGTTAATTACGACGCGTCGGGATGAGCGGGATGGCCGCAACAAAACAGGGCGAAAGTATTTGATAAACTCTTTATCTGGAAAACGAGCCCTTTTAGTTTTGCCCAGAGGGTCAAGTTTTCGAACGCATCGGGTAAAACAATTCGCGGCAAAATTTAATAGCGTACTCTACGTTCTTACGGTGGCTACAGTGAAGATATTCAGGCAGTTTTAACGGAGCTGATATTGTTAGAATGCATGTTCGCTAAACCCACACACATAAAAATAAACACTCACTTTATGTATCTTGTTCCTCTCAGAATTTTTGACTAAATTTTAATAGTTATTTATGTATCAAGGGTACTAAGTAGATGATTATGCCCTGAGGGCGACAGTCTTACAAGGCCGAGGGTTCGTAAGTCGCTCGAGGGTATACAGGGTGTCCGGGAACATGTGGGAAATCTCCCGGATATGAAGAAAACACGCGAAAAGAATACTATAGGTTCATATAAACTTCTTTCGTATCGGCCTCCTCTTCGGAGATATGGGCTACCAAAGAGCACCAATGGAATCAAGTTTTTTACACATAATTATTGAACCACCTGGTATATTTCAATTATTTTTTAATATGATGTATACCAGGTAAGACCCGTCAGATTACTACCCAAGAAACTGTTGTGAATTATTCACAGCTGCAGGGACAGACTAGCTGTAACACTCATGGGCCCATTTTTTTTACGCCCTGTATGATGAGAACTTTGGACAATGTTTCTTACATACCTTTAACTATTGGCTAAAAATTAAGTACCCTTCATTCATGTCGCTAATCCTAACCGTTTTCGAAAAAACGGCATTTCATATAAGTACATCATGTGCTTCGGGTATTTCAATAAAAGATACATCTTTCTTCCGATCCAATGTTCAACCTTCAAGATTCCGCTTTTTCATATTTAGCATATGAGCAGTTAGGGGACTCAGTGTAAATAAAATGACGTTTTCTCGAAAACGGTTAGGATTAGCGACATGAATGAAGAGTACTTAATTTTTAGCAAATAGTTAAAGGTATGTAAAAAACATTGTCCAAAGTTCTCATCATACAGGGCGTAAAAAAAATGGGCCCATGAGTGTTACAGCTAGTCCGTCCCTGCAGCTGTGAGTAATTCACAACAGTTTCTTGGCTAGTAATTTGACGGGTCTTACCTGGTATACATCATTTTAAAAAATAATTGAAATATACCAGGTGGTTCAATAATTATGTGTAAAAAACTTGATTCCATTGGTGCCCATATCTCCGAAGAGGAGGCCGATATGAAAGAAGTATATATGAACCTATAGTATTCTTTTCACGTATTTTCTTCATATCCGGGAGATTTCCCACATGTTCCCGGACACCCTGTATATCTATTGGTACCCGTGGTGCATACAAACTTTTATGTCATCCCAATTCGTTTTAAATAATAAATATTTTTTTAAAATTTAATTTGATTTACCAATTCTTTATTTTTACCTGCGACACTATTATAGCCTATGTTTTTGTTGCTAGGGAGATAAGTATTCAAATGTTTACTGTGTCAAAGATAAAAATCAAAAATGGAACAAGGTTTTGAAATTCCCAACAAAATTGAAGAAAAGGCTGAAAAGGCAACGCAAGTCCCGTTACCGAGAAAATCCAGAGACTCATGCGATGGAAGAGTACCATAGTTGCTGAAGGATATTTAGAGAGAGATTTAAATGAGGTTTCAAGGATGTTGGCAGGCGTACCATCTGGATCTCGCATTTCCTAGAGACCCAGATAATGAATCATGAGTCAACCTTTGCTGCAGAAAATTTAGCGTACATTTATATTTTGTTAATAAAGAATAAGTTAATCGAAAACTGTTTTTTGCGTCTTAATGCCAGCGCCGGCCATAATGTGTACTTTATGCCCGCACGGGCATAAAGTAATCCATTATGTAGATGGTTTCTAGAGTATAAAAACACAATAATGCACTGGTATGACATAAAAATAAAAAAGTATAATTATATTTATAATACTATTTTTTACGTTACGGCTTATGGAATTAATGTTTACATCACCAAATGGTTTAAATGGTTTTTTGGCTAATATTAGCAGAATTCTCCCGCTACTATAACGATGTCTTCATCGATTGTAATCATATTTTACAATTATAATAGTTATTTATGTACCAAGGGCCTTAAGTAGACTATAATGTCCGGGTTTGTTCGGATGGGCATTATAGTCTAGTGACGCCTGTCGTGTATACAATACTTTAGTTTTTTTCACATGTGCTCCGAAAGTGCCTCTTTTCATGCATGTTCTCTTCACCGAAAGTGGCGTTTTCCAAGAGAGCGGGCGGGATAGTGTCGAAGCGGGCGGGTTTGTTCCATGTGCTCATAAATAAA
Organism: Barypeithes pellucidus; assembly: GCA_963991005.1. NCBI lineage: Eukaryota > Metazoa > Arthropoda > Insecta > Coleoptera > Curculionidae > Barypeithes > Barypeithes pellucidus. Next base: position 52,646,558 of record OZ022563.1, on the reverse strand, counting down.
TAAAACCAGAATTGTCGGTGCGGGATTTGAACCCGCGACCCTCAGATCGCCAGGCGGACACTCTACCCACTGAGCCATACTACAAACGATAATAAATAGCGGATTATATATAAATTAAATTGGCAGTTAATTTTTCAAAGATGGTTTAGAAAAATGTCTGAAGAATTGCTTTATTTATATGGCCTCAAAGACTCGGACACTTGTAAAAAAATAAATAAAACCATAGATGCCGAGTGCGGGATTTGAACCCGCGACTCCCAGATCACAAGGCGTACGCTATACCACTAGGCCACCGAGCCTATTTGTCAAAAATAATAAATAGATATTTACATTCTCCATGCGCGAGTGTTTTCATGTCATGTAGACAGGAAAACTGTCTGAAGAATTTCTTTATTTATTTGGCATCAAAGCTTCGGAGCACTTGTAAAAAAAAATACGGTACATATCTCGGGCCGTCGGAGGCTTTTTCGCATCTCGTCCGTAAAAGCCTCATTTCGGCCCTTGATACGTAATGTACTATTTCATCTATTTAAAATACAAATAGTTAAATTCCTGCATTTTCCTGCAAATATTTTCGCCACTTTTTAGTATTTAGTGAGCTTTGATCGGTTGTCATAGCATAAGTTTGACGGTTGCTAAGGGTTGTTTATTTTACGTTTTATAAATGAAAATATTGAAATTCCACAAAATATTTTAGGAAGTGCTGAAAAAGCTAAGGGAAACTTATTACCGGCAAAGTCTAAAGCCTATACGACAAGGAGTATGAAAATTTTCTACAATGGAAAATAAAAAACCAAATTACAGTGATTACTGAAACAGAAATGATGGATTACTTTCAGGAATTGGTATGTAACCCTTTTGTTCATTGATCATGACAATTTCAAATTGTTTTTACTTTATTTTAGTTGGAAAAATATACTTTTAGACAAAATATTCCCAGGTGAAGTCTAACAAAGGAATTAATAGTTCAAGATACTGTCAATTAATAGCTTAAAAGTTAAATCAAAGGGATATCTTCCTGCACCGGATAACTCCTTCCTGCTGCGTTTAAAGAGGTACTCGAAATGGGATTTTTTGGCGGTCTAACACGGGATGAGATGGTAAAAATGACCATAGATGATATTGAGGATAAAGGACTTGATATGCTTGTCAAGGTACCAGAAACTAAAACTGCTACGCCAAAAAGTATTTCTGTAATCGAAGAAGACCAAATAGATGCCTTAAAATTGGTTAGACAGTACCTTGCATTGAGGTCAAAAGGAATTAAGGAACGCAGATTTCCCCTTACATACTGAAATTGTATATGCATAGTTATGCGTGTGAGTAAAAATACACGTGTTCCTTCAATCATAGCAAAATTTCTTAATTTAGAAAACGCCAAGGAATATATAGGACATTGCCTACGTCGGACCTCGTCCACACTTCTTATCGAGGGTGGTGCTTCCCTGACAACCCTTAAGCTACACGGAAAGTTGAAGAGTAGTAGCTTATCGGAGGGTCGAAAAACTGAATAGCAAGAATTATAGCCAGCTCTGTTACTGAAAAAGAAAATATGTTAACGAATGTTGAAATGGAGCAGGAATCCCCATGTACCTGGTGTCCCACTAAGAATGGCTCTCGGCCGTATCTCTGAAAGTGTTAGTCGTATGGCTTGCGGAAAAATTTTTTAATATGAAAAGTGATCATAAGAAATTGCTGGAAATTATTTTCAAGTTTCTCAGTCGAGCGCTAGAGGGCGCAACCGTAACGGTAAATCCGTAAAGCTTAGTTTTTTCAAAAGTTGCCGCGTTAAGGTATATTGAAAATAGCATTTTCGTATACTTTAAGGTTTTATGAAGAAAATTTACTTATAACATATTTTTGTCACTTTTAAAATAAAGTGGTGGGGGAAGGTTGAACAATATTTTAAATAAATGCCTACAACTCCGGGTTCGCTCAACAGAATTTAGTGAACTTTGTTTTGTTAAAAAGTGGTTCCCTTACTCTATACTTTACTGTATAAACTATGACAATATGACTTTTAAAGTAGGCGCTGGAGGGAGCTATTTTACAACTTAACAAACATTGCGCATTTTTTCAAAAATTTTAAATACAACAGTATATTTAATTTTACTTCATCACAAAGATCAATAAAAGCCTAAAGAACTGGCGAAAACCACAACTTGATATCTTTTTTCAAACCGGAGATATTAACTAGAACAAAAATAAACACGGAAAAATATGATTATATTTAAGTTTCAACGGTACAGGTTTTTTCAAAAGTGAAATAGGCCTTGGAAAAACAAAATCTAATTTAAAATTAGGTGCTTTCACGTCAAAGTTTTTATTTGACTTTTGAAAAAACCTGTACCGTTGAAACTTAAATATAATCATATTTTTCCGTGTTTATTTTTGTTCTTGTTAATATCTCCGGTTTGAAAAAAGATATCAAGTTGTGGTTTTCGCCAGTTTTTTAGGCTTTTATTAATCTTTGTGATGAAGTAAAATTAAATATACTGTTGTATTTAAATTTTTTGAAAAAATGCGCAATGTTTGTTAAGTTGTAAAATAGCTCCCTATAGCGCCTACTTTAAAAGTCATATTGTCATAATTTATACAGTAAAGTATAGAGTAAGGGAACCTCTTTTTAAAAAACAAAGTTCACTAAATTCTGTTGAGCCAACCCGGAGTTGTAGGCATTTATTTAAAATAATGTTCAACCTTCCCCCACCACTTTATTTTAAAAGTGACAAAAATATGTTATAAGTAAATTTTCTTCATAAAACCTTAAAGTATACGAAAATGCTATTTTCAATATACCTTAACGCGGCAACTTTTGAAAAACTAAGCTTTACGGATTTACCGTTACGGTTGAGCCCTCTAGCGCTCGACTGAGAAACTTGAAAATAATTTCCAGCAATTTCTTATGATCACTTTTCATATTAAACAATTTTTCCGCAAGCCATACGACTAACACTTTCAGAGATACGGCCGAGAGCCATTCTTAGTGGGACACCCGGTATATCGAGAAACTCAGCAATTTCATAGTTGGTCCAGCTTCTTTCTCAAGAAAATTAAATAATTGTACATTAACATAGGAAAAACAGAATAATATTATGTGAAAATATTTATAAAAGTAAGTACAAATTTTGTTCAATACTTTCTTTAATATTACCTGACATTACGAACTTTCTCGCCCGCTAATATTTCCTGTGATATTATGGTTATGTTCCTAAGGTACGGACACCCTGTATTGTTTCATTTGTCTTGATGATTTGTGCATGTTGAGTTGCTTAAAAATAACGCGTCTTGTGCTGTGCAATGCAACCAGGAGTTATTTTAATTTAAATCATTTCATCAACAATATATTGTTCCATTGTTCAGAAAATGTACTGCCCTCGTATCGATATTAAGCTCTTACCAAGGAGCGAAACATTCTATTGTTCCACATCACGTAATTTTATTTAAAAACAGCAATAATTTACCACCAATTCCCTACTGTATTCCTTTATTCAAAGCACAAAAAAAGTGCTCGTCGACAAAACTGTTATGAACATAAATCCGGACTATTACCAGTCTGGAATAATCCAGACATTGCCGATCATTATCTTCTTCCATTTTGCGTCTTTCGGAAACCCTTTCCTGCATATAAATAAAAAGTGTGATGAGTTAGACACTAAATAAAGGGTTAGCGCGAGATGAAAAACTGTTTACGATAACGCAAACTTAAAAATGTAGACTTGTAGCATTTAATTGAAAGGAAATATACAGTTCTCGAAAGGAATTGGATACAGGACAGTAGAAAAATAAAGTTAGAAGATAAAGTTTTGTAGTTTGACCTACGTTTCGACCTCTATGAGGTCATCCTCAGGCCTCTAAAATTAGGTTTTCTTTTAAGTAAAATTCAGAAAATATATTATAATCACTTCTTTATTAGTAGTAGTATAAGTATAATTTATCTTTATAGAAAAACCTATAAAAAACAAAATATTTCACTAATTTTTTTTTTTAAAATCTTGGGTGTGGCCAATAGGGGAAGGTAAACTACCTTTTCACGCAAGAATGACAGTTTTAACTGTCAAAATGGCGGCGTTTTCAAAACTGCATAGATATTGGTTTTTATTTTCTTTTATTTCATTTACCGCCTTAGAAAAATAAATACAACTTGGCATAGTGTAGTAAGAATAAGCATTGGCGGCTCGTGACCTATGATAGAGGGGGTTCACAAGTATGATGAAATTATTTTTAAAATTTTATTTTTGTGTAACGACCAAACAATTACTTTCTAGCGTTTTAAATGTAGAAAGAAAAACGTAATAGGAAAATGCGTTAGGTAAAACATATTTTTATTTATTTTTTAATTTTACACAATGAAATACAACTTTTGGAAAATAAGAAAGGTTTTCTTAGTATGTATAGCTGTCGGATCTTAACGTCGTCGAATGCAACCCTCGTAACAATATTTATACAGTCCACTACTAATACTAGTAAAGCCATCTACGAGCTATCAAGAAAACCGAATGATGTCCAATACTAGTACCGCCATCTACGAGTTATCAAGAAAACCGAATAATGTCTAATACCACCACGCCATCTACGGCTACATCATTAGGCGCAACCAAGACCAGAACAATAGTTAACTGTTTTATGACTAGAACGAATCGAGCCACGAGACTGACAAGTTGGCATTCTTCATATTTTCAGTGTTTTTTAGTTTAAATTCTTAAATAAAATGATTTAAAATCGTATCGAGTATAATTTATCGAAATACCTAACATTTATCGACCCTACACAATAGTGCTTAAACGTAAAGTCTATGCTTCGGTTCTTAATTGTCGAAAATTGATCAATAACAGCCTCATTAAGTTTGGAATACCCTCTATAATTTTTTTTTCATATATTTCATTTTTAAACTTTCTAATAAAGTCCCTAGATTTACCCTTTGTGGTCTGCGTTAAATTAATTTCGGATTTAGGTGTTCCTGCATTCTTCACTTCAATTTTTTGCTCCAAACTCAAAGAGCTAAAGTTATTTCTTAAATAGTCCACCGTCAACTATTCATATTAACTTAATATATATATAATATTAAAATATTAAAACATACACTCTCGAATTTCTAACTAGATGCACACAAAAACTGTGCGTCTTTTCCATGTTAAATCGCCATAGCCCCACTACGGTCTCTCGGCTTTCCTCGTTCTTAAATCAATCAAATTCAAATAGAAATTAATTATTATTAATAACATTGTTAATGATAAATTTTGTTTCATAAAAATTGTTGAAAACTTCACTTGTCCAGTGGTCTGATTTTTGGGATGTTCACCCAAGTTTTTAAATAGTGCATTTAAAAAGTTCGTAGTGTTTCTTTAGGATAGCCTCGAAGTCACCTATTTAAATACAGGGTGTTATGGAAATGGCTTATTATATTTAAACCGGCAAATTCTGAGATGAAAATAACTTGAAGGAAAATAGCCTTAAATGGCGCTTTGAATTATTGTACGACATATACACTTTATATGAAATCTGAGAATTTACGTGGCCCCTACTGAGGACGTTCGCAATCAATAGTTTATTGAGGCAGTGTCGTTATATATTGCAACACAGAATTCTAAACGCACGTGTTCAGTTTTTGACAACAAGACGTCTTTGACCCGCGTTATCACTTATTTTTCAAACTTTTTAGAAAAAAATACTACAATAAAATTTTAGGTACATATCTCTTACCTTCGATCTTATCATCCGTTTAATAATTAAATGCCATAAAAAAATTAAACACAAAAAGTATGTTTTTCAACAGAACCAACAGTAGATAATATCACACAAATTTGAAATCACATCACAACATTTATTATTATGAATTATTTCACAACAGAAAAAACATCGGGTAATGCTACAACTAACAAAACGTTTAAAATTCGTATACATCAAGCACGTGAAACCCTCGACAGCGTCATTCCACTCCCCGAGTGTCGAAACATACTGATGCAACGCTAGTCGCGCGCGGCAGGTATCCAAGCAAGGGCGAAACATGCGGTGTGATCTGACAACACTGTTAGTATACTCTAGTGACCCACATTGTGGCTAACTGAATCCAGATGGAATGGCGCGACAGTATGCGGGTAAAAAGGGATTTACTTTAGTATTTAGATATTCGATTAAAAAAAAAGTATGTAGACCTTCTCTAGGACACCCTAGGAGTCACTCATTTAATTATAATAAGTCATTTCCATAACACCCTGTATAATAAATCATTTTCATAACACCCTGTATAATAAATCATTTTCATAGCATTAAAGAGAACTGTTTTTATTTGAATAACTTTGTCTTAATCGTTCGAAGAGGACAATTATCATTCTACAATAGTAAAAATACAGAGTGTTATGAAAATTGTTGATTATACCGGGTGATTGATAATGGATGGCCTATTAGACGTTTATCAACAATTAGTCAATGGGGAACTATGAAAATTTGGTAGTTTATATGTATGTGGATATGCTCGCTTTTTAAAAATAATTTCAGCAGTGCTGCCGCTTCTGTTAGGAACTATTAACAACTTTTATAATTTAAATGGAACATCCTGTGTATTCTTTTTTTAGAATCCCTATTTATTTCTTAATAATTTTCCTTCAAACTTTCTTATAGCTGTTCTGTTATCGTTTTCGAGATATTAATTAATTCAACTTTTTTTTTGGAAAAGGGCTGATATTTTTGGGAGTCAGGTAATGCCCAGAGGCTTTTCACTCTGTTTCAAAATATAGTACAGGGTGTTGCAAATACAAATATTTTGAATGAAAAAATGATAAAAAGTATGTTTTTTTAAATGTGGTCTACCCTCCGTGGTCCTGAAAGCGCTTGAAATTGTCAATCTTCGTATGTATAATGTTTCTATAGACCTATCTAGAACAGTTTTTGATTTATGAGCATTTACTTAGGAAAATTAATTATTACAGAATTAGTTGTTTTTTGCGTATTAATTTTACTAACTTTTAATAATTTTGTCAGAAGTAAAAATAAAGAGTTTGTACGTTGCCTTGTATGCTACAACTTAGTTTTGGTTAAGTAACCTTAAGTTTTGCTGATTTGTGATTGTTATCTGTAATATGCAATTAATTTTGAGCCATGGTTATTTTGATCGATTTATTTTCATCTCTTTTCTCATATTAAATCATTCTCATATTAAGTCATTTCGATAACACCCTGTATAATGAAGATCTCTACATATCGCGGTACGAGTCTCTTAATCTTATGTTTGCTCATTACGAGGTGTGATTAAATGAATTTGAGAGAAATAAATCTGAAAAAATGACGGCAGATTGATAATCGCCAAATAAAACGGCTTGTGATCATATATGCGTTTCACTCTGCTCTCTCCCTGTATCGCACTGCTCCAGATTTCCCGAGGAACTGTTCATTTTTCTTCCGTGCAGGACACGGCCATATATCGGTCTTGCTAGTCAGCTTCATAATAAAACACGGGAACAAATAATAATTTGCCGAAATGCTCTTGCCGTCTCTGAGTTATTACTTTGGCTCGCTGGAATTTATAGTTCATTGTCAACGGAACTACTACCAGCACAGTGTAGGGATGATACTGAAAAAGGGACAAAAAGGAACATAAAAAATGGAAAACAATAGGAAAAACTAGTCAACAATGAAATAAGGACGAATTATAAAAATGTATCAACATAATTTCCATCACAAAAAAATTTAAAAAATAAACTCCTGGACAAAATTAACGCAACATCATAAATTTCCCATATTTTTGATACTATGTTTTTTCTGAATTTATGATCCTATTTGAATGATTTTTTTTTTACATTCTAGGTTGGTTCCTTGACAATGTAATAGTTTTCGCTGTTTATGATAAAAATTTAATTTTCGATTTATACTGGGTTTACTAAAAATGCTATGTTTTTTTTCCGAAAATTCGCATCACCCTGTGTAGTATATTAGCAACCGAAGCATATTGCAGTTGACATTAAACGGTAGGTCCATCTTTCCCCAACATTTTCTTTTTTGGTTTACTTCATTATCTCTGTTCTTAAAGGAGATACACCGTTTTATAGCGTAACATGTTTTTATAGACTCTAATATTCAACACATTCATTGTTAAATGTTTTCAAGTAGGTTTCAAGATTAAAATACTCGTCGGGCAACTGGACATACGAAACGAACGTTTAATAAACAGTTTTCGAACAGTTTTTATCAGTATGGCAAATTTTATTTGACCTTTGTAACTTTAAAACACAACATCTGCAGACACATCGCTTGCAATGTCAGAAAAAGTCCATAGTCTCAGAAGCGTCGTGACTTGGTTCACAAAAATTTGTCCTTGTCCTTCACAACAAAGCGCGAGTTTCCTATTTCCTCGTTGGGCAAGGGGAAACTTTTCTAGCTCCCCTGGTAGATCAATAAATTATTACTTCCTGCCTTTTGTCCACAGGTAGGTTCGCTGTGGACTGGTCAGAACTGGACGTGACATATTTTATTTAGCCAGTGTGTATATTTTTATAACCGGAATATGGGTCACATTTTATGGTATGTCGTTTTGACAATGTAATTTGCTGTTTATTACACAGTATTATAGAAAATTAGTAAAGGACGGCGCGAATCAAGAATATTTACATTTAATTCACAATCTTTGAGAAAAAAAAATCTTAGTCACGATATTCTGTTTTAATTTAGTTTTTGTTTGCTAAATTTCTTCCCCTGAGGAGTTCTTGCAAATTTTGGAATAAAAAGAAGTAAGACGGAGGAAAATCAGATGTGTACGACGAGTGATCCAACTCAAGACAGATATTTTTGCGGTTTTGTTGTAATTTACATTTTGCATACTATTTTAAATTCTCCTTTCAAATAATAGTAATTGTATAACACACCATGGATGATATTGGATTTATTAAACTTTATTACTTTAAACCACAGTAGACCATGAGATAAAAGCTAATATCCTAGGAACAATTATGTTGACTATTAACATTTAACATCAATTTCATTTTTACATATTCATTTGCGAGAATGACCCATCAACATTTTGAAAAATTTGATATGTATCAGTTTATATTGAAAGTGAAAAAACGAAGAAATGGCACAAAATGTATATTGTGTTCGCTATCCGGAAGGACGATAACCATTTAAGGACATACTCCGAACATTTGCGATGATTCCCGTTATTTTTTACCTTAATCTGAATCTTTTATTTCGTTTCAAAGTAATAAAGTTAGGAAACCAATATCATCCATGGTGTGTTATATATTTGGAAGGATAATTTAAAATAGTATCTTTTTAGATTAAAATATACAGGGTGCTAAATTTTAAAAAAATGAGGTTAACTCCGATAACTCTTTTACCTGCCCCGTATATTTATTCTGCAAACGGCAGATTATTCAACAATCAATATAAAGAGACTTCTGTATAAAACATTTTTCTCTATCTCTTTTAACTAAGAAAATATAGGGTAAATTTGAAATTGTCAATTTTTTGATTTTCCCCCGTATCTCTTAAGCGAGCGAAAAATTTTAAAATTTTGATTTTACCATTTTAAGTTTGACCCAAAAAGAGCACGTGACACCTACATTACTTTTTTGATAGCACTAACAATTGCGGAGATACCCCGTAAAATCATCGAAAATGGACACACTGGACTCTATACACGCTTATCGAACATTAGGTATAAAATTACCTTGTCCCCTGCTTCGTAAATAACAAACTTTGTTGTTACAATATATTTCTTGCCGTTATTTCCGCTAAAAGTTTTCTCTTACTTCTCCCCGTAAAGTCTCGAATATAAACTCCGTACGAACTACAAATTCCGTCTCTAATTTTCCAAGGAATGATAAATATGTTTTGATTACGGGAAACTACGCAAAAACTTTGTAAAACCAACTACCTTAGAATCAGTGTTGATGCGCATTCATTACTCCATAATTCACAAACAGAATAAATCTCAATTTTCTTCGGGTACAACAAAGTTCGGGATTAAAGATGCTCGTAGTCAGGAGCGTGCGAGCCAGCAATATTTCCATTAAATCCACCCGGGTGGAAAGTAAATTATTTTTTTGTAAGTTTTTTAAAAATCGATATCTCAAAATAATATACGAACACACTTTTTTAAAAATGCTAATAGCTATGCGTGTTTAGTTATGTCTACTTTTTTCCTAATTGATAGAGTGGTCCTCAGCATTGAATATTGTGATCACATTGTTGATATCTTCTTTGTCTTGGCATTTTCACTGAATTAAGCTAGTAGCGCCGACTCAGAACCAGGATTTTAAACTTTGTTTCCCGTACACCATTCTTTGAAACAGTTATATGCATGTCATATCTCGGGCGGCTTTTAGTTGACAGAAGATCATCTTCTACTATTTTTGCTGCTTCTCGAATTTCTGGTGAAGAAGCAGCAAATTCAAATTCCTCATCTGAGCATTCTTCTGTTGTTAAAATAATATATTGTTGACATGGAAGCCATATTCAAAAAATGCGATTTGCCATCTTGTTATTTTACCACCTGCGGTTATTTGAAATTTCTGTCTAATTTTTCAATGGAAAAGTCAAAATGACATTTGTCTTTTATTAAAAATTTTAATTCAAAATAATAAGAAGTGGATGTTAGATGTGGTTATAAATAAAATAGTATACAAACCTCGGTGAAAAGTTTCATTACTGTCTCGAGACTTAGTTACTCTCGAGAGGAATGAAACACTTTCCACCTCGGTACGTAATATACTATTTATTTCCTTCTTCATCTTTTACAGGTAAAAATAATACACGAAATGCTAATATAACTATTATTTATTCATGACATTACAAATAAGAAATGTAAAGATTGTTTCACGAAAATTGGATACGACTTAATGATTTCCTGGGTCGGTCCCATTGTGTCGACAAGAGCTTGGCAATAAACAAGTGAAGTATGAAGGGACGGACTAAGGAAAACAAGTAATGATATTATTATATTAATGTAATCAAATGAAATAAGTAACATTTTTTAAAAAATATTACTAGTCATATTTATTTACATTTATAATGTCATTCTATAGATAGTTCTGTTTCGCTATCGCTATCCTCATCAAAATTAATTATAATTGGATTAATTATACGATCCAGACTAATATACGTATTTTCTACAGTTATTACGTGACGGACTGAATTTTTCCAACTACCTGGGGGAATATCATTAAAGCATATTCGTATTAATTCTACAACACTAGAACTTAAAGTCGGAGAAATATTTTCAGACCTAACCAGTGATTTTAACTGGTGCCACATATGCTCTTTGGGGTTAAAAATGCAATAATAGGGTGGGAGCCGTAGCAATGTATGTCCAATTTCTTCTGCCAATGTGTCACAAACATATACTTTTTTTATACAAAATGTCTTTAAAACTTCTAAAAGATCACTTTTTTTATAACTTTCTTCAAAATATATATCATTCGCCGCCATGTAGTTCTGAATCTCCAATTTTGTATTATTTGAGCTTGGAGCTTTATGTAATTGGCGACTGTGATAGCTCGCATTGTCCATTACTATCACGCTATTCTGAGGAATGTTTGGTAAAAGACAATTCTTGAACCATTCCTCAAAAACTAACAAATTTTACCACAAAAAGATATTTAAATATAAATTAAGCAACCTAACCTACTTGATGTGCCTATATTTAATTATAATTATTACAATCCGGTCCTTTCCACATAATAATAACAAACGGTCATAAATAATGGGATGGCCACAGGTACTTTTACTGCAGTCATTAAGTTATATCTATTTTTCGTGAAACAATCTTTACAATGTTCCCTGACAATTACTTCCGCCACTGGAAACAATTTCTTCTTTTGTATTGCTGGTGATTCTATTCGCTACAGTCGAGGTGCCTGCCTCTTTTGATGTCAACGCCGTATTAGTTCTTGATTCGATAATATCCTCCAAATACCCCTCCGGAGCTTCTCCAACCTCCGTGTCCATTTAAGTTAGTCATAGTTGCTCCTGCATTGGCTAGACTCTAGGTGTCCAAACTACGGCCCGCGGGCCAAACCCGGCCCGGCAGGCGATTTTATCCGGCCCGCCAAGGATTTTGAAAAATTTCGTAAAATATAAATGTTGCGTGGCGCGTCGGTATTAGATCTCGTGCAGATGAAGAGCGCATTCGGTTAGAATGAGCACGGTATCACGCTCGAAAAAGTATAGTAATATAATTTAGACATGTTTGTTTAGTATTGTTATATCTGTAATTTACTATAAAAAATAAAATTCAATGCTGCTTTATTTGTAATAAGGATTTTTAATTCACATATTTACGATGCTTGGCCCCCGCTAATGAATTTAAATATCAAACTGGCCCTCGCAGCAAAAAGTTTGGACGCCTCTAGCCGCTAGAGCAGTAGCAGAAGTGCGACGAAGGTAGTGTCCCGTATAGGAAGATGGGTTTGACACTCATAAATAAATAGCGATTTTGCTGGGGATTTTCCCAAACATGTTTGGTCCAATCGGTTGAGATGTACATTTATTTTGTCGAACGCTAAAAAAAAATCGTTCAATAATGTCAGGACGCCAGGACATATAAAGTCTTAATAAAGGCAAAGTAGAGAACTCTTTTTCATCCACAACTGTAAATTTCTTGGATGCATCCGTTTTACTTTCCGGTACGCTCACTACTATAACAAAATCCCGGTTCTCTAGATCCGCTATCTTCATATTTAGAAGTTTCTGACGTCTGCATCCTCCAAAATAGCCCATAATTAAAACAACCTATAACATAAAGGGAAATAAATACACACAAAAAGAAAAATATAGTGGTATCTCGAGATACGAGTTCCCCAACATACGAGTTATTTGAGATACGAGCTGTCGAGCGAGCGAAGTTTTGTTTCGAAATGCGAGTGACATTTGAGATACGAGGAACGGTCAGCTGGGACGCGATCTCTACAAGTGAGATAAAAGAGATCTTGGGAATATCGGAGAGAGTTTCACAGTTCGTGGAAAAGAAACAACCCGAAAAAGTTGCAACTGGTCGTGCATCGGAGCTATTTAATGACACTTGCCTAACTCATTTCCGCAGCATTCTGAAAGGGAGGAAGTTGGACAGTTTTTTTTTGCATTCGGTGAAAAAGCAAAAGACCAGACAATTGGGGGTAGCATTTTTTGGGGCTGGAACGGATTAATGGCATTTCAATTAATTTCAATGGGGGAAAATTGCTTTGAGATACGAGCAAATTGACATACGAGCAAGGTTACGGATCGAATTAAACTAGTATCTCGAGGTATCACTGCAATAAGAAAAAAAATTACCTTAATTTCATTGGGAGCGTCCTTTAGAAATCCGATCTTTAAGAGATAAGACAGCTCTTCAATTTCAAGCATTGAAGCAGACTGCTTCGACGAAACGGATTGTTACGGCGAAGCAGTCTGCTCCAGCGGAACATACTGTTCCAGCGAAACAGGAAAATCTGCCTATCCGTACCTACCTGTTTCAATCTGTTCCACATAAGAGCTTGTTTCGCAAAGAACAGATTCTGTTCCAAAGCGTCATTCATACTGAAGTATTTTTCAGTGCTGTTCAAGACGTAAAGGAGGCTGTACGCCGGTTCCTTTAAGATCCCGAACGTGTTGGTTTTATAGGTGTCAACAATTCCACCAATTAGGAAGATCGGTTTTGGACCGTTAACACCCAAACAGCACACTCGGGTCTCACAAGAGAACATAGACTTTCTGTCCTCAACTATACCCATTAGCGGTTACGACTCTGTCCTCAATTCGATATTAGAATTGAAATAAATTCGTTCTACTTTGTAAAAACGCGCAGCCAACATCGTTCCGCCTCGTTGATGCAGAATAAATTATTCGGTTTTTTCCGCTTCACATCCGTATTTCAAAAAATTAGTGAGCGTTTGACACTTTCATCTTTCATATTTTTTGTGTAGCTTTGGCTTTGTTCGGTCGCAAGGGGGAAACGACTTAAAATTTTTGTTTATTTATTGGAAATGTTATAGACAAAAGAGTCGATAATAATATTACTTCTCTCTCGCACTGAAAAAGAGATCATTTGTATCAGGGTCAAAGTTTTTTTACAGGCAACTTTCAGTCGTTAGCATATAACTTACTAAAATAAACTATTTGCCGGTAGAAACGATTATAATTTGCGAAATATATGTTATTTTAAAAGTTTTTTTTAGGTTATAGCTGTGCAGTACTCAAATTTGAATTTAAAAATGTATCGCCGGTCACGTGTCCCCAGTCAATAATTTCTTACTTTACCCTTCTATATTTCACGTCATTTTACTAAAGTTACTTTTATATATAAATAATTTACACTTCTACTACAATTTGTATTGAAAAATATTGTTCAAAGATCAACAGTTTAGTTCCTCTAAAGCAATTATTAATCAGAAGTTCCGTCCCCGCAGCTGCTTGTATCTCCGGTCACGGCAGAAATTGCTTATAAATAACGCCACTAGAGGTCGGCCTAATAGTTTTACAAATATGACGGTATGTGTTTGACGGTGTGAATTTGTGTAAAGCGTGCTCCTGTTTAGGTAAGTTCCATATTATGTTTATTGAGGTATAAACTAGAACATTGGATACTTTTTACCAAGCGTATGTATTTAGGTTGTAGCGCCGGTCACGGTAGTCTTAATAAAGGGAAAAATACTTCACGAAGTCATTCTCTTGAGTACAGATACTCATTTCAGTGTAACAAAGTTTAAGAAACAGCTTGTATTAGCTATTATCCACGAATTTGTGCATTTTTGTATGGCCGGTCACAGTAACACCGGTCACGCATGAAAATGTTACCGGAGATACATTGATGTGACGGGCGATACAAATTTTGTTATCCGAAGCTATATACAATATTTTTTTATTAACCATTTATAAACCATTAAGGAAAAATATATTTTGATGTGCAAGTTTCGTTTACACCTTAGGTAGATTAAAAATATGACTAATTTTCTTAGTATTTTAACATTTTATAAGGAACATTCCAAAACTTTAAGCCAATATAAGACAGGGCTGTTATAAATAATAGGAAAATGGTTATAGTGACTGATTAAACTAACAGAAGAGTAACATTAGCCATGTGATTGGCGTAAATTGTTAAAATCTTTTGCGCGGGCATATATAATTCCTCTAATTAGATACTATAAGAAACCTATTAAAAAATCAACAGGTGTTTTTGAGATTATTTATTTTTAAAGTCCGGTTTACTGAAAGTTGTCTGTAGAAAAATGTTGACCCATCAATTGAATCTGACATTTTAAAAAATTAATGATTCTTTTGATTTACAGGGTATCCCACTTAAATGGAAACAAGCTTATATTTTCCCATAAACCCAATAGACATTTCCGTAATTTAAATTTAAAATAATTCCTAGAAATCTAAGTTTACGAGGATTCCCTGCAATGAGCCATTTCATACTTTCAAAGATGTTTTAATGCTTTCAATACTTTTTGTCACTGTCGCAAATAACGGCAATAATAATTCGCTTTGTGAATATACAGAAGAAGAACAAAGCAGTTTTCCTTTGTAATTTTTAAGCAGACGCCCGCGCCATAGCTTCAGCAAGCTAAAATATATATCATTTTTTAGTCTGTTTTTTATATATTTTTTTTCAGTCAACTTCAGTCACTTTCATGGCCTTTTTTTTTTATTAAACAATATTAAAATCAAAAATGGGAATATAATTCATGATTTCAATACTGGGCGTTTCCGCCCTTGCTCATATGACTGCTTTCATTCGCCTTGGTAGGCTTTCAAAGAGTCTGTGTATGCAGTCTTGATCCATGTTGTTCCATATCACTTCTAACGTATTTACTTATGCACAGATCAAAATGGAAGACATTTTGAATATTTACTGTAGGTCACAATGGTATTTAAACAACATAATTTATGAAATTTGGAATTATTTCGAAAACGGCTGGAAATAACTTATATGTTTGTATTACAAAAAACAATTGCCTATAAATTCTACATCCATCACCCCAATAATATACAGGGTGTTCGATTTGATAATCTTGAGAAAAGATTTTGAAATGTGTCATTTTAGGGACCTTATTATGAACAGTCTGTATAAAATAGATAAACATTATTAGATTCATAGTATCTCTAGAACCTTTGTTATAAAGTTCACCCAATCCCGATTATTTTAAAATGTTTTTTCGGTTTTTCATTCCAGGACTGAACAGCTTCTTTTCTTTAGTTTTTAATTTATTGCTCTTGAACTATCTAAGAAAATTAAATAACTAATAATTATAGAGGACACTAATACGAACCTGAATATGAAAAAAATAATGGGTGTCTCATTTAAAAAAATCCAACTTTATGTTATCACACTTTTTTGGGCCACCCTGTATTTTTTTCTTTTTTTTTATGATCAAACACAAGCACTATAGGAAAAATCTTTTAGGGCACTCTGGGAGTGGTGAGTGTGCGCAAAAAGCAATCCACGTTGGTTTTGAATCGTTGGGAGAAACGACCTCGGGAAGCTCGTTCCACAAGGATGAAGTCCTCCAGATGAAAGTATTCTTAAATAGTGAAGTTCGAGTAGTACTTAAGCTTAACAACATATGGATGGGCGGCAGTGGTTCGTCGTGTATTTCTGATATTCGCCGCCCTGGGATTAAGAGGGCCAGGTCAGCCGAGCATTTTCCATGAAAATATCTGTAAAAGAGAATCAAATCCCCAACCTGTCTTCTATGTTCTAGGCTGCCGAGGTTCTTAGTCAGTTCGTGGTCTTCAATCAGACGAATGGCCCTCCTTTCGATGGAATCCAGTGGTCGAAGAGTATGTTTGGGTGCAGAGGTCCAGACATGAGAGCAGTACTCTAGTGATGGCCGAATCTGGGCTTTGTATAGTGTCAAAAGTTGTTGATGTGTGTGCAAAAATATGCAAATAGCAAAAATAATTTCCTGAAATACATCCCATGCTATAGTATAAGTCAGCATATGAATGAAATGCCTAACTTAATTCGTATAGGAGCTGTGGAAGCCTCACGCACTGTATAATTTAAAAATAATTTACGCCAAACCCCTAAAGACGAACCACCACTGTTTAACGGTTTTTGGGATTTCCCATGATACTTGGCATCACATCGGTTTCTGTTGAAATTTCGATGAAGATTTTTTCTGCAAAAATAATTAAGAAACATTTTATTTTGGTCCATTCTCAACCGTTTTAATTTTATTTGTAAGAGCAACCTCGTGCTACATATATTTCTCGTATTTAAAGGAAAATTGGCATTCAATACTTTGCCAGTGAAAACTCGGAAAGATAAATGACCTTTTTCTGTCAGACCTTCGAAAAACTTAAAAGGATATTTTGGTTCTGGAGAAGAGAGTTTCGACATATTCAGAAAACACGTCGATTCGGGACGAAAAGGAATAAATCGAAGGGATGACTGGGTTAAAAAGTTTTGCAATCATAGGTGAGTAATCTTTAGAGCCCATTAACGGATGTGGAGTAATATGGTTTATTATTTAATGATTAGTCATGACCAAAGGTCTCATAATCCATTTATAAAACTGTTGGAAAGTGAAGCTGTGATTCTGTGAAATATTATTGAAAATCAGTATTGGGTGGAAGAGAGAACTACACGCTTGTTGGCTGAATGGCAACAATGTTAAAGTCTGGTTATATCACATGGTTAAATATTAAAACATAACCATCCGATGAAAGATAAATCTTTATTTAAATGATCCACTCTTTTACAACCTACACATGAATGCACCATGATTGTTTACAATAAAGACGATTTTTCACCAATAATCATAAAAAAAACACAAATCAAGCAAAATATATAAACAATCCCTGAGATCATAGCGCCAATGTTGTAATGTTAATGAGATTAGTATTCATTCATATTTTGGCTCTTGGATCGTATCGCACTAGTAAATATGTTGCCAGAGTGCAGTTGGATTAGTTCAAGATTCCTTTTATACTTTTAAGTATAGTAATATTTTTTTTATAGAATCTCTAATCGCCTTTTCACAGTTTATAGTAAAATTATTGAGAAATAAAATTAAGCGAGTTGTAATTGTCAAATTAACAAAGTTTTAATTTGGATCTTGCAAGATACCTTTGGGATAAATATGTCAGTCTGGCTATGCTGCAATAATGACCGAAATAGGTGGGAAATACTGTTTGCAGTCATTGCGTAGGCTAGAAAAGTGAATTCTTCCATCTGTAGTTTGTAACATCTTTGGTCATGCCAGTGGCGGCTCGTGACCTATGATGGGGGTTCACAAGTATGGTGAAATTATTTTTAAAATTTCATTTTTGTGTAATTGTTTGGTAACAATTACTTTCTAGGCGTTTTAAATGCAGAAAGAAAAAAAAGTAATAAGAAAACGCGTTAGGCAAAACATATTTTTATTTATTTGTTAATTTTACACAAGGAAATACAACTTTTGGAAAATAAGAAAGGTTTCCTTAGTGTGTATAGCTGTCGGATCTTAACGTCGTCGCATGCAACCCTCGTAACAATATTTATACAGTCCACTACTAATACTACTAAAGCCATCTACGAGCTATCAAGAAAACCGAATGATGTCCAATACTACTACCGCCATCTACGAGTTATCAAGAAAACCAAATGAGGTCTAATACCACTACGCCATTTATGGCTACGTCATTAGGAGCAACCAAGACGAGAACAATAGTTAACTGTTTTATGACGAGAACGAATCGAGCCACGAGACTGACAAGTTGGCATTCTTCATATTTTCAGTGTTTTTTAGTTTAAATCCTTAAATAAAATGGTTTAAAATCATATCGAGTATAATTTCTCGAAATACACAACATTAATCGACCCTACACAATAGTGCTTATACGTAAAGTCCATTCTTCAGTTCTTAATTGTAGAAAATTGATCAATAACGGCCTCATTAAGTTTGGAATATCCTCTATAATTTTTTTTTTCATATATTTCATTTTTAAAGTCCATAGATTTACCCTTTGTGGGCTGCGTTAATTTAATTTCGGGCGTAGGTGTTCCCGCATTCTTCACTTCAATTATTTGCTCCAAACTCAAAGAGCTAAAGTTATTTCTAAAATAGTCCACCGTCAACTATTCATTTTAACTTCATAAATATATAATATTAAAATATTAAAACATATACGCTCGAATTTCTAACTAGATGCACGAACAGACAACAGCGCGGTGCACACAAAAACTGTGCGCCTTTTCCATGTTAAATCGCCATAGCCGCGCTATTCCCCGTTGCCACCCACCTCCTGTACCACAGAGAAACTGCACTACTTAATCGTGCGAGCAAGTCTCGTCATTTACCTCGACCGAGGCACGGTTGCCGGAACTATACAGCTTGGTTTGACGGGACGATAAAATATTAGGGAGGGCCGGACTTTATACGATAAATAATATTCAATGAATATGAATTAATATTTTTTATTCGTTTTGTTTTGGGGGTGCACGTGCGCATGTGCTCCTGTGGAAGAACCGCAACTGGTCATTCATCAGTTATTATTTACGAAGAAGGTAAGTTGGCTACAAGAACTTCCGGTGCCAGGTATGTCTTGAGTAATCCCAGTAAACCATATCGTTTCTATTCATTAGTGGAATGATATTGATATAATATACAGGGTGCCACCTATTTATTGACCACTATGGGTATCTTTTGAACGGGTTATTAATTAGAGAAAATGTGCAGGTTTTAAAGCTTTTTAGAATTCAGTATCGACGTTGTCGATCTGCTTTTGATTCATGGGATGCAGGGCCATTTTTGTTGAAAACCTCTAAAAGTAATTTCTTTAATAAATCAAAAGGTTATGATTTTATAAAAATGCCCTTTAAATAGAAATTTTATATTTTTCGTCCGTTGAAGACACGAAGAAGATGCTCTCATTAGTCCTGGATGCGGTTTAACGTTCTGAACACAACCACCAAAAGTTATGCGATCAACTTTCTAGCGAACGATTCCCCTTAACAAAGCCAGCCGGCCAAAGAAAATATACTCGCAACCAACCAAATCATTTTACTACAAATAAAAAAAAAACTTTCCACAGTAGCCATGAAACTGAAATAAAAATCGCCAATTTCGCTTTTAGTTCCGTTTTCCCGAATTCGAATCAAAAGATTTACCGCGTATGGCCCTTCAATAAACTCGCAAGCAGAGATATCACGCCCGGACAGTCGAGTCGGTGTGTGGCTGCCGGCATGGATTATGTTTTATTTTATATTTGTGGGGCTGGTTCGAACAATCAGTGTATAATGCAGGAACGGATCGTAAGCATGGGGTTTTGCCAAAGATATTACAAACTACAGATGCTATAATGTAAAGATTGTTTCACGAAAAATTGATATAACTTAATGACTGCAGTAAAAGTACCTGGGGCCATCCCATTATTTATGACCGTTTGTTATTATTATGTGGAAAGGACCGGATTGTAATAATTATAATTAAATATAGGCACATCAGGTAGGTTAGGTTGCTTAATTTATATTTAAATATCTTTTTGTGGTAAAATTTGTTAGTTATTGAGGAATGGTTCAAGAATTGTCTTTTACCAAACATTCCTCAGAATAGCGTGATAGTAATGGACAATGCGAGCTATCACAGTCGCCAATTACATAAAGCTCCAAGCTCAAATAATACAAAATTGGAGAATCAGAACTACATGGCGGCGAATGATATATATTTTGAAGAAAGTTATAAAAAAAAGTGATCTTTTAGAAGTTTTAAAGACATTTTGTATTAAAAAACTATATGTTTATGACACATTGGCAAAAGAAATTGGACATACAGTGCTA
Organism: Barypeithes pellucidus; assembly: GCA_963991005.1. NCBI lineage: Eukaryota > Metazoa > Arthropoda > Insecta > Coleoptera > Curculionidae > Barypeithes > Barypeithes pellucidus. The sequence continues at coordinate 52,625,824 of OZ022563.1, read as the reverse complement.
CGGCTCCCACCCTATTATTGCATTTTAACCCCATAGAGCATATGTGGCACCAGTTAAAATCACTGATTAGGTCTGAAAATATTTCTCCGACTTTAAGTTCTAGTGTTGTAGAATTAATACGAAAATGCTTTAATGATATTCCCCCAGGTAGTTTGAAAAATTCAGTCCGTCACGTAATAACTATAGAAAATTCGTATAGGTATTAGTCTGGATCGTATAATTAATCCAATTATAATTAATTTTGATGAGGATAGCGATAGCGAAACAGAACTATCTATATTCTATAGAATGACATTATAAATGTAAATAAATATGACTAGTAATATTTTTAAAAAATGTTATTTCATTTGATTACATTAATATAATCATATAATTACTTGTTTTCCTTAGTCCGTCCCTTCATACTTCACTTGTTTATTGCCAAGCTCTTGTCGACACAATGGGACCGACCCAGGAAATCATTAAGTCGTATCCAATTTTCGTGAAACGTCCTGTACATTTCTAGCTTACGCAACGACTGCAAACAGTCTTTCCCACCTCTTTCGGTCATTATTGCAGCATAGCCAGATTGACATATTTATTGCGAAGGTATCTGGCAAAATCCCAATTAAAAATTTGATAATTTGGCAATTACAACTGGTTTCACATTAATCCACAATTGCTCTTAAAATAAATTTATTTCCCAATAATTTTATATTTAGTGGGCAATTCGATGCGAAGATGGGCGGAAGCATGCCTTTTAAGTGAAGGTGGCCATTTCCAACAATTTTTATGGAACAAAATTTATCATTAATTATTTTATCAATGTTAATAATAATGAGTTTCAATATGAATCAGTGGTTTTAATCAAGAACGGTGCGTTTGACTCAAGAGACCGTTCTCATGTAGAATTGACCAGGCTAATCAGAAAAAAGTATCCACATGGAAATATGTCAGAGGCGTACTATCTTCCTTGTAAAAATATCAGAGGACATGTTCGCAGGGACGCACACAGGCGAATTTCTACAGAACCGTGGCCAAAAAGATTATCTTGTTAACATGAGACAAAAATGTTTTTAATTGTAAGAAACCGTTATAAATATGGTAACATTGCATTTTGTTTTTAATATCTTACATTTTTGCCCCCTCCACACCCCTTTTTATGGTTATTAAATTATAGAAATTGGAATAGACAAAGGTTTATTTTTACGATATTATCATTGGAGAAACATTTGTTTTTATTTAATCTCCCCGCAGCACCCTCGAGCCCCCCCCCCCCCCTTGAACAATAAGGTATGTCTCACTAGAGATAGGAAATTGGAATGTAGGGAAATCTGCATAAATTTCATATAAATCAGTTTTCGAAACCCTAAAGTCCAATTATACAATTTCATTTCAACGATAACCCAAAATACATATCTGACTTTTTCAAACAAAATTATTTCTTGATAAATATAAATTTGAATTTACTCGAGTTCTGGGTATACCAAATTTATATCGGGTGCATAATACAAATGTATGTCTCAAGGTATAATCAATTTCTTAAAATTATTGAGAGCACAATAAAGTAATTATGCATATGCAAAGATCATTTCTACCTCAGTCAGTCTCTTAACCATTCCACTGGCTGAATCCTTGTGGAAGATACTGATTTTGCTGTGGATCCTGCAAGAACAACAAAAAATTGACAAACCGTATGATTTTTTGTAAAAATGTATATATTCAGAAAAAAATAGCCACCATTTTGAAAAATATAGGAATTTTTTTTTCGCCTGTTTAAAAGTATATTTAATTCTCCATGAAACTATATACGTTTTATCGTAATCGGTTTAGTAATAATAAAGTTATTCAAAATTAGTTCTATGTATTAATCACATATTTGTAAAAATGTACGTAACAAATTTTTTTTTAAATTCAATTTTCGGCAAGGTCTCAAATTGTCGCCGCAACTCTCAGTTGGACCCTATTCAGGACCCTTCAAAGAGTAGTAAACAAATAGTTTGGTCGCATTCCAACGCGCCCTTTTTTACATTTTGCCTGATACAAAATTTTGAAAAAAATTTTTTAATTTATTTTTACTAATATGAAATATTTAAACTTATTTTAACAAAATGTATGAAATCAAAAGTACTAGTGTAAATATTTTTAATTTGAAAAATTTATAGGATTGTACTTACCACCAGCAATAGGCTCCATGATGGTTTTTCAAAATTTTTACAAAAAGCGGAATAACAGAACTAAATACACTGATTTTTTTCAACCGCTCTAATTTAATTGACACACCACACTAGAAAAACAAACTTTGAACTGAAATAATTAAGGTTTGCCATAATATAAATATAACAGGGGTGAGTTATGACACCCTGGTTGTTTCTTAATTAAGTGCTAATGATTTTCCGACATAATTATAACTTTGGTTTTATCTATTTTAACCACCTTTTACCTGAAATTCGCTTGTGTGGGACACCACTAGTAGAACAATCGAATAACTTTTCTAACTGAAATTTGTGGTTCTATATCCTATTAACACATACCAAAATTGAAAATAATATCTAAAGTACTTTGGAGATATTAAAAAATAACCATTTAAAAAATAAAAATTCAACACCCTGTAGCAAAAAAATTAAGCCGTTGCGGACATATGTTCATATGAACTTTTCTTTATAAAATCACCTAAGGAATCACACCCTGAAATATTACCACGTTATTAAGGAACACCCTGTATTGATCGAGGCGGTTCCCGATGATACACTGTGTGAAAAAATTGTCAAAGATCTTTGCAAGTTCGCGTGCGTGCCTGTGCTATTTTGTTCAATGTCTGATATTAAATAGTTTATTTTCCCACCGCAAGAAGCAATTAAACATAGTTTAAATTTCAATGCACTCCCCAGTTTCGCCAGTCTCGCTCGTACCAAATATTAATTATTGCTTCACCGAAAGCTGCAGTAAAACATCAACAATCCATAATAAAGTTTACACCGGCGCTTAACAAACTTTACCATGGAGTTAACACCGACCAAACTTTTCAACCAATTAAACCCAGTTCCGCGCTGCTGCTTCTCAACTAATATAGGCGATCGGTTAAAATAAATGTGCCTTAACACTTGACATCATCGTATAATTTAACTTTGGATAAATTGCTTATAGATATAACTTATTCGATCATTAATTTTTTAATAATGCACTTCTGGTGGGTTGTAGTACAGTACGTTTCACGAAAATTGGATACGACTTAATGATTTCCTGGGTCGGTCCCATTGTGTCGACAAGAGCTTGGCAATAAACAAGTGAAGTATGAAGGGACGGACTAAGGAAAACAAGTAATGATATGATTATATTAATGTAATCAAATGAAATAACATTTTTTTTAAATATTACTAGTCATCTTTATTTACATTTATAATGTCATTCTATAGATAGTTCTGTTCCGCTATCGCTATCCTCATCAAAATTAATTATAATTGGATTAATTATACGATCCAGACTAATATACGAACTTTCTACAGTTATTAGGTGACGGACTGAATTTTTCCAACTACCTGGGGGAATATCATTAAAGCATTTTCGTATTAATTCTACAACACTAGAACTTAAAGTCGGAGAAATATTTTCAGACCAAACCAGTGATTTTAACTGGTGCCACATATGTTCTATGGGGTTAAAAATGCAATAATAGGGTAGGAGTCGTAGTACTATTTGTCCAATTTCTTCTGCCAATCTGCCAAAACTTCTAAAATATCACTTTTTTTATAACTTTCTTCAAAATACATATCATTCGCCGCCATGTAGTTCTGAATCTCCAATTTTGTATTATTTGAGCTTGGAGCTTTATGTAATTGGCGACTGTGATAGCTCGCATTGTCCATTACTATCACGCTATTCTGAGGAATGTTTGGTAAAAGACAATTCTTGAACCATTCCTCAAAAACTAACAAATTTTACCACAAAAGGATATTTAAATATAAATTAAGCAACCTAACCTACCTGATGTGCCTATATTTAATAATAATTTTTACAATCCGGTCCTTTCCACATAATAATAACAAACGGTCATAAATAATGGGATGGCCCCAGGTACTTTTACTGCAGTCATTAAGTTATATCCATTTTCGTGAAACAATCTTTAAAAACAGTCAGGGCCCAGCCTAACCCCTAATAAATGTGAATGTCCAAGTAACAGTTGTTACTTTTGATTTATTTATGGTTTAAAAGTGCTTTAATATGTTCAATAAAAATATGTTGGTTTTAAAGTTACCTTAAAATAAACTAAAAGTTCTTAAAGACCACTTATTCTTATGCAACGAATTTAATACACTCTTTAAATTAAAATAAAAAAATTAATTGCTCTTAATACCCTATTGATCTTATACTGGTTTTATAATACTCGTGACATTGGCTATTTTAAAACTAATTTGCGTTTTTAAAGGATTAATTAGCAAGTATATATAATTTAGGAAACGACCCGCGAAGCGGGGAGTTTTCTAAAGTACAAGTGCTCTAATTGGCTTATGAACCGTGTATTTTATAATACTTTTTTCTATTTGGGTCTTTAAGTCTGAAAAACTTTAAAAAATATAGTAGATTTTTTTCCATTTGAATTAATATTTTCTTTTTGGGTTGGCAATACTTTTACAATTTAATAAAATGTTACAAGTATCAAATATGCCATGATAGAAACAATTGAACACAACAAAGCTTCTTCCCATCCGTCATAACTAAAAATAAATATATTATTAAAGTTAATAAAAATGAGTCAGGAAGAAAGTTGTACTCCATCAGAATTACGAGAAATTGCAGAAAATAATTTAGAAAAACTTTGAAAAAGAATATGCAAAACGTTGAGTTATGGTGCGAGCAGAACAAAGTAATAAATAATACTATTGAACAAAATATTTTGTTTCGAGATAGAATCTGACAGGAAATGTCTACAGTAACTATAAATATGTATATATAAATGGTAAATTGATAATAGCTTGCATTTAAACATTATTTCTGATCGCTTCATATTAATTTCTATTTCACACAAAAGTTGTCAGACTACAGTAAACACAATAAAACTCTTTCAAGATTAATTATAATAATTCTCAAGGTAATTTATTCTGCTGCAATGCTGCAAGTATATTTTAAGTGTAATGAGTTTTAACACATAAATTTAAAGTTGCCTTGAAGAACTCTTTAAGAGCATAAAATTAAAAATAAATGGTTTTAATGTAGTTTTAAAATTTAATCTTGAAGATCCCTTTAGGATGGGTCCTTTTTGGCTAGAAGCTGCTTTATGGTAGTCTTCAGGCTGTCTTGTAGTTCATTTGGTTTTATTCGAAATTTTATTTTATAGTTTAAAGCGACAACACAACACTGCACACTAAAAAAAGTAATTATAATAGAAATAGTGATATTTCCATCCTAATACTCTATGTGGCTCGATTGGCCACTTATCCTCCTTCCTTATTCAATTTATACATCGAGTTCTTGACGTTCTCACCTGCACAATACATAAGTATTATAATGTCTTCAAACCAAACATTAAAGCTATAAAAGATTTTTGATAGAAACGTATTTACCAAACTCCCATATCACATCGAATTATCTTATGATAGCAATACGCCACTCTCTTTCAATATCAAAAATCCCCGAGTTGCGAAACTTACATTTCTTATTTATTCCCTCTCGCGAACGCAAATTACTTCTGACATGTTGATACGCATTTTGCTTTGATCTAAGACTTACCTGTCACAATTTTAACTGCTGTGCTAAGAAATGCCATGTTGCCTACACCTTACATAATTCTTATAATGGAAATACTTAGATAAACACCTTTAAAATTACTCCAGTTCACAACTTTGGTCGTTGGAAACCGTTGCTTAAATGCGAGTTCAGTCTGTTTTGATATGCGAGAGGGACACTTCGCGCGCGGCTTTCCCCTGATTTCCCCCGTGATTTTATACGAATTTTATACCTTAAGTTATTTCTGGCTTAATAATTAAGGTGTTCAATATACCAGAAACGTTTTTCTGTCCTATTCTGAAATAATTTATATGAATAAATGTTATGATGTGATTTCAAATTTGTGCGATATCACTATTGGTTGTGTCTGTTTGAAGGTTGTAGACCATGGTGTTTCTTGAATAATAGAAAAGATTTGGACTTGCATTGTCTTTATTTGTTATATATCACAACATTTCAACTGGTAAGTATCTCCAGTCGTCTTCAGGTGAATACTAAATAAGAAAAGTAACTACAGGTCTATTTATACTAGCTATGTGCACTGAAGCATAATTGAGATGGGTGCAGTCGTGCGTTCAGTTTTGCGCGATATTAGTAATTCTAAGCTTACATCTACTTAACAAGGGCTTCCAGATATTTCTTAAATCTAATGAAGGTTTACTAAAACAACCAGGGTTCTGACGTATGGTAGCAGCTTCCTTGAACTTCCTCTTCCTCCAGTGTGGTTCTTTGAGCAGGATTTCGGCTTCTGTCCACCTGATGTGATGGCCGTGTGTCCAGGCATGGTCAGCTGCACCTGATTTTTCCGTTTTTCCTTTTTGAGTGTTGTTTATGTGTTCTTTAATCCTTGTTTCCAGTGGCCGTAGTGTTTCCCCAATATACGATCGGCCACATTCGCAGGGGATCTGGTAGACACAGTTCTTACTATCTTTCTGGCTAGTTGGTTTCGTCTTCGTTAGATGGCTTCTTAAGGTGTCTCTAGAGCTGAATACCGTTCTGATGTTGAATCGTTGTCCTAGTCTTCTAATTCTCTCGGATATTCCTTTGACATATGGAATGTTGAGTATTGGTTGAGCCCCTTTTGTCTCTCCTTTTGGTGTATTTGGCCGAGTCTTACGATTTTCCAAAATTTTATCAACTAATTTCGTGGGATAGCCATTTTTGTTGAGGTCGGTCTTGATGTGGTCACCTCTAAATTACTTTTTTTAAAACACAACTTGGCAACCCGCAAAATCATGACCGTCTCGCGGAAGACGCACAAATACGTTTTTATATCTTTTTAAAAACTCAGCATACGTCGCCGCATATCGCAACTGTTTAAAAGGGAGCGAAATAAATACGATTTGACAAAATAAAAGCTCTTAAAGAAGTCAAACGGCTGTTTCTACAAGCAAAATTTCATTTAATTTTATTGCAGGTTTGAGCGAGAGAGGGCGAACTTAGTAGGTAATAAAATCAAAAATTACACTTGTGGTTTATATTGTTACCTTTTAACAACAAATCCTAAGTGGTAAGTAGCTTATTATACAGGGTGATTGATGGTGGAAGGCCTATCTGTTATCGTTCTCGAGATAATAATTAAGTTGTTCCTTAAATTTATGTCAATAAATACTGACCGAAACACACAAACGTACGATGAAATAGCTCCCAGGAGAACTGTTATTAGAATTTAATTCAACTTGGCACGCCTACTGTGTACAAAAATTATCATTGCACTGCTGATGATGACCTTCGCTAAGGTCGGAACATGTCTTTTTTTATTGGTGTAAAAATTGATAATCTACGAGATGGACTACTTCTTGAATCCTGCCGTGTACAAGTTTCCAAAAACACTTACAATTACCACAACATTAATTATTCGTTTTAATTCGTATCGAAATAACTTCGATAATTACCAATAATTATCAGTTTTATGTCCCGAAAACAACAATTTTGGAAATGCCGAACACAGACATTAATTAAATCAGTATTAATTTCCTCTTTGCGGGTGCGCTATCGGAAATCGAACCTATAATTTACACGTAAAGGTCCGGCTGTTGTTTCACTGAGAAAAGCTCTGGATAAAAACTCTTTGCTAGGATTATTTTAGCTGGGATAGAGTATTTTCTGCATGTAACGGCAAAATTGATTTCTTGTGACAGTAGAAACCATTTTCCGGGATATATTTTTTTTCGTGTTAGAAGAGACTTTGCTATTTTAAAATATTAATACTTTATAGTGATAATTAAATAACCATTAAAAAATATTATTTTCTGTCATTAATCTTTATACAGGGTGTCATGGAAATTACTTATTATATTTAAATGGGTGACTCCTAGGGAGTCCTAGAGAAAGTCCACATACTTTTTTTTTAAATCGAATATCTAAATACTAAGGTAAAAAAAACGTGCCGTTCCATCTGGATTCACTTAGCAACAATGTGGGCCACTAGAATATACTAACAGTGTTGTCAGATCATACCGCGTGTCTCGCCCTTGGTTGAATACTGGCGGCGCGCCCTTCATACTTCAGTATGTCTCGAAACTGGGGAGTGGAACGACGTCGTGTCGAGGGCTCCACGTGCTTGACGTATACGAATTTTAAACGTTTTGTTAGTTGTATTGCCCGATTTTTTTTGTTGTGAAATAATTCATAATAAGAAATGTTGTGATGTGATTTCAAATTTGTGTGATATTATCTACTGTTGGTTCTGTTGAAAAACATACTTTTTGTGTTTTATTATTTTATGGAATTTAATTAAAAACGGATTATTTTAAAATGAGATCGAAGGTAAGATACCTTAAAATTGTAGTTTTATTTGTCTAAAAAGTTTGAAAAAGAAGTGATGCAATATTTTTTTTTTATGGTCAAACACAAGCACTATAGGAAAAATTCTTCAGGGTACTCTGGGAGTGGTGCGTGTGCGCAAAAAGCGATTCACGTTGGTTTTGAATCGTTGGAGGTTATATTCGTTAGGAAAAACGATCTCGGGAAGATCGTTCCACAAGGATGAAGTCCTCCAGATGAAAGAGTTCTTAAATAATGAAGTTTGAGGAGTACTAAGCTTAACCAGATATGGATGGGCGGCAGTGGTTCGTCGTGTATTTCTGATATTCGCCGCTCTGGGCGGAATTAAGAGGGCAAGGTCAGCCGAGCACTTTCCATGAAAATATCTGTAAAAGAGAGTCAAATCACCAACTTGCCTTCGATGTTCTAGGCTGTCGAGGTTCTTCGTCAGCTCGTGGTCTCCAATCAGACGAATGGCCCTCCTTTCGATGGAATCTAGTAGCCGAAGAGTATGTTTGGGCGCAGAGCTCCAGACATGAGAGCAGTACTCCAGTGATGGTCGAATCTGGGCCTTGTACAGTGTCAAAAGTTGTTGAGGTGTGTACAACTTTCTGGTTCGGAAGAGTACACCAAGTTTCTGAGAAGCTATCTTGGCGATTGCCACAACGTGATTATGCCAAGACATATTTCCTCCCAGATTGACGACCAGCAAATTAATAGATGAAGCCAATGGGATTGCGTGTACGTCCATGACTATATCCAGTTCTGTAATGTTAACCTTTTTAGAGAAAACTGCTGCCTGGGTTTTTTTTAGCGTTAAATTCGACTTGGTTACTGTCACCCCAAGCCAAAATTTCTTCCAGGTCTTTGTTGAGGCGTGATACTTCATGCTGTCTGCGAAGATGTGCGTCGGCAGCCGATGTTTGTGCATTCAAAGAGAACGATGATAAAAGTGTTCTATCATCAGCAAAACTAACTATCGGGTTTTTCGTTTTCCCTAGAAGGTCGTTAATGTAGAGTAAGAAGAGAGTGGGAGACAATATGGACCCTTGAGGAACACCGGCATTGATGGTGAAGGTGTCTGAGAGAAATCCATCAATCGCCACTTGCAGAGAGCGGTCCTTAAGAAAGCTAGACAACCATGTACAGAATCGACTGGGCATTCCATAGGATCGCAGTTTACTTAGAAGCCCCTCATGCCAAACACGATCAAAAGCTTTAGAAATATCCAGTGCAACAGCCCGAGAGTCCCCATGATGTTCGATATGACAACATCGCCTATAATGGGCTAACCTCTTTTGAACCTCGAGACTGCCTCAATAAAAAATTGATTGCGAAGGTCCTCAGTAGCGGCCACGTAAATTTTGAGATTTCATATAAAATGTATATTTCGTTTAATAATTCAAAGCGCCATTTATGGTTATTTTTCTTGAATTTATTTTCATCTCAGGATTTGCCGGTTTAAATATAATAAGTCATTTCCATAACAGCCTGTATTTCGGACGCCTCTGTATTTATTTTAGATTTTCTTGCGGCATATTATTGGGCTCATAGTTACGCGACTTTGTTACACCTTGTATAAACAAATTTACTTGTCATTCAGAATACGGTTTCAAACTTTCAAAGTTCTCGAAAACATGCAAAAAGTTACCTTCCCCCTTTCTCCCCTGTACTCTTCAAATAGAAACGCAAAATTTTCTTATACGGGACGCCGTAAATAGGCACTTTATGACCTCAAATCGCACTAATCCCACTTCTGAAAAAGTTCACTGAACATCCCAGTTACGTCGCTGCTTTATCGTATCTCATAATCGCGAATCCCCACACAATATAGGTTCATTACACCGATTGGCGGGCCGAATGTGGCGGCAGCTTCGGCCAAAAAGAGTGTCATTTTCCGGATAAAACGGATCCGGAATTGATCCGCAAGCTATAACTGAATTATGGCCTTGATATCCGTAATTTCGGTGCCGAAGTAGAACGCTGCGAAAGGAAATAAACATTGATTTAATTATATCGTGTATTAGGAGCTTATCAAGCTCCTATTGGATGATTCGCGAAATTTTTATACAGGGATTCTGATTCCATACAGGGTGTTAATTTGAAGAAAACCTCCCAACTTCTAGTTGGAAACTACTGCTCAAAAAATAATTAATTATGGTATTATTGTGCCACCTGAGTCCCCCCTTCCCATTTAAGACTTTAAGGTTAAACCACGATGGCTGCAAATATGCTCTAAAAGCGTTCCCTTTCAAGAAAATTTTACATGTATTTCCGATTTTTAAGATTAATAACTTGTATGTTTATTTTGATCTAGAAGGAACAAATTATTTTTTCGACCGCCGACTTGAGGTTCTCAGAGCCGTACTCAAACGCGATTAAGTTTTTTTATTAATTTTTACGTAAGAAGGGGGGTCCGTATTTTCGGCTACAGGTTTTAGAGTGTTTATCACCGAAAATTCCGAGAAAAGTCAAACCGCGGATCTTTCCCTCAGTGATTTTATTTTTAAACACTCGTATTTCCGGCGAGTATAAACAATACTGGAATATCTTCAAACACTCGTGTTTCCGGCGAGTATAAGCAACACTGAAATATCTTCGAACACTCGTGTATTTTAGTGCGAGTCTAAATAATAACTAAAATTGATCTCCGAATACTCGTTCCTTGCGCGAGTATAAATAAAACAATAAAGACACTTGTATTTTGGTGCGAAGATTTATTCAAAACAGACTTTGTGCCCAAAGCTAGAGTAATTTTACGTGTTAGAATATCTTAAGTAAGATCCGCGAGTTATAATATTTTTTGGAAATTATTATGGTAGTTGAGATCCCCTAAAATTAAATAAGTAAAAGCCCTCCGTGTTCAATATAATAACTTGCATTGTTATTATATTCATTGGACATGCCCGAGCCAATACAACAATAATTTGATCAAAAATTAGGCCTCGTCCTACGTTCAACTAACTATACTTTTAAATTAAAATCATTCATTTACTTTCAGGCAAAATTCTTGCCCTCATTTCTTCATGCGCTCTGGTGGACTGCTGACAGCTTCCAGTTAGCGGGGAAAGAATGGTGGACCCACACAAAAATAACTGACACGTGCGTGTCAAGTCGACAATGGCATTAATTGCCTGCCATCCCTGACGAAAAACACCTATTCGATTCAAAAAACCATAATAGCGTCCGTAAAACTAATTAAGTAGGAACGTTTTCGGTTGCGATGACTTTTTCATTAATTATCAAGACTGGCGACATTAATGATAGTGTCGACCAGCACTCACACATATATTCAAAATTTAATGATTAAGAGCCAATACAACAATAATTTGAACAAAAATTAGGCCTCGTCCTACGTTCAACTAACTATACTTTTAAATTAAAATCAGTCATTTACTTTCAGACAAAATTCTTGCCCTCATTTCTTCATGCGCTCTGGTTGACTGCTGACAGCTTCCAGTTAGCGGGGAAAGAATGGTGGACCCACACAAAAATAACTGACACGTGCGTGTCAAGTCGACAATGGCATTAATTGCCTGCCATCCCTGACGAAAAACACCTATTCGATTCAAAAAACCATAATAGCGTCCGTAAAACTAATTAAGTAGGAACGTTTTCGGTTGCGATGACTTTTTCATTAATTATCAAGACTGGCGACATTAATGATAGAGTCGACCAGCACTCACACATATATTCAAAATTTAATGATTAAGAGCCAATACAACAATAATTTGAACAAAAATTAGGCCTCGTCCTACGTTCAACTAACTATACTTTTAAATTAAAATCATTCATTTACTTTCAGGCAAAATTCTTGCCCTCATTTCTTCATGCGCTTTGGTGGACTGCTGACAGCTTCCAGTTAGCGGGGAAAGGATGGTGGGCCCACACAAAGCCGACTGACACGTGCGTGTCAAGTCGGCAATGGCATTAATTGCCTGGCATCCCTGACGAAAAACACCTATTCGATTCAAAAAACCATAATAGCGTCCGTAAAACTAATTAAGTAGGAACGTTTTCGGTTGCGATGACTTTTTCATTAATTATCAAGACTGGCGACATTACTGATGGTGTCGACCAGTACTCAGACATATATTCAAAATTTAATGATTAAGAAAGTTAGATTGGCTCTAAATAAATAATTCCTGGGTGGGGAATTCACCTCTGGATAGAATTCAAAAATGGGGACAAAATTAAATTTCCAAATTGCCATCGAACAAAATTCTGGTCAAATAAGATTCAAAACTAAAATTCCATAAGGGGTAAATTGGTTATACAGGGGTTATCAAAAAACGTCCCACGTAAAAACGCGCAGATAAGGAGAACGTTAGAGTTACTTATCAATTACTAAGCGCAAAACGGACGGACGTTTCGGGCTACATACTCCACTCATATCATGGTATAATGTACGTACGTTCGGCTTGAAAAAATTCCTTCGTGTATTTTTTCAATTAGGCGGCAATAAACACTCCACTGATAATTTTAATTTTGCCAGTTTCTTAATAACTTGGTAATATTTAAGGATGTTATTCTTGGATCCGTTTTCAGAAAAAAACTTCGTATTATGTCCTAAACGTCTTAACTTTTGAGATATAGAGCAGTCAAGATTTTCAAAAAATCTCCTTTTTTTTTATTAATATCTGTGATTACTGCTCTAGATATTTTGATGAAATTTGGTACACGCTTTCTATTCATCAATAGACATTTTATGATGTATAACATGTTTTTTTATTCCGATCAGAGGCGTTCGTGCAGGAATTGCCCACGGTACTTTTGACTTTTTTTTAAATCAAAATTGTTTTTGAAATTCTCAATCCTTGCTGAGCAAATGTCGTCTCTTTATTTTTTGTCGTTTGACGCACAGTTTTCGTATAAAAAAATGAAATTCATTCATTTGCACTCTGTTATGAAATTAGATATAACAAGGATCTTAGTAGGTAAGAAGCAGATTTTGTTTTGTAAACATAAATACTGTTGACAGTTGTCTACCTAGTCTAGTTGTCACATATTTAAGTCGTCAATCTTAACAAATTATTAAAAAAACATGAAAATCTTTAACACCCTGTATCTCAAAGTTAATACGCTTTTTCGGAAAATGGACCCAAGAATAATCTCCTAAAATATTAGCATGTTATTAGGAAACACCCTGTATAATGTATATGATACTGTAAAAACCCGATTTCAGTTAAAACCCGATCTTTCTAGGAAAAACTAGTTTTAACTATCCTTCTCAGTCAAATCTAGATTTAACTAGTTAAAACTAGAATTGTCTTACATTCTTAAAACTATTAAGTCTTATTGAAAACGGGCTTTATTGGTTAAAACGAGTTTTTAGGTAAAACTGTCCTAGAAAGGATTCAAGATATGGTTTCACTTACTCTAGAAGGCGAGACTGGCTGGCACGGATTTGTTCTGGTTTTTATCGGGCTAGTTAAAACTAAAATTGTAGAAAAATAATCATAAATGGCCCTTTGCGATAATAAGCGAGAAAATTCATCAATGTCTTTTCCACTGCGCTACTTCTAACTTGGTGAATACAGCAGCATTGGTAATTTCTTCATTTTTATTATTTTTACACTTTATTTGAAGAGATAATAATTACTTTAACGTGTAATTTTTATTTTCGATTTAATCAATTCCTGGGTTAATTGTTGAAACAATATTTATCAATTTTCTAATTTCACTACTAAAATATCCAACAATACGTCATTTGTAACAGCCGAAATGATAAATTATTTAAAACAAATACGATATATAACCCAATAATAGATAATAATTTATTTACTTTTCAATTATTGGCAAATTCTGCAATAATTAAACAAACGTCACGAATTTATACGAATCCAGACGATTTATTGCCGATGAGACAAAATAAAAAGCGGTCCGTCTCGTTTATTACGAGTAATTAATCAGCGGGGATGCGAGAGAGCGACGCATAAATCAGAAGCGGGATTTTAATAAAAGTCCCAAAAACCGCCAATAAAAATGAATAAATAAATGATTCGAATTTTTTTTGTAGATGTGGCGAGTTGAACTTGTGATATAAAGTTTGATCCAACACCCTATTTTTGTATCGTTCGAGAACCGTCACCAAACTGTTATTGGGATCGATCTTGTGCGCATGCGTTAATTTTGCACTGTTGGTTGCCGATGCACAAGGGACGCAAGGTTGGTATGTTTATGTGGCCACTATCTGTAAAAATCACAGCTGATCCCGTCTCATTAGTTCTTAGACTAGGATAAAAGATTAGTTAATTATCATAAATCAATTATGGAAGAGAATATCGTGTTTAATGGTAAGAATATCTTGTAGGTTTGGGAACCGGATTATACAAAGAATAAATTAAATAATCAGAATATTAACGAGGGGTTAAGTAACAACTCATACAAAACAAGGCTAAAAGAACTGCAGGCATACAAAAACAACTGTTAAAATTCTTATGGCTCTTGGCCATGTATCTTTTCCACCGTTCAAGAACTGGTTCGCGAACGATCACAAATTTGGTTGGAACACCAACTGGATCGCTTTGTGTCGGTTGGAATGGCTTTCGACTACTACGCATGTGCGTGACCGTACATTGTACGATTTTTAGGGTGGTTGGAACGAACCTACAATAGAAAAGTACCTATTATAATGTCTACCTACTATACGAAGGACATATTGGCATTTTAATTATTTATACCTTGTGATTAAAGAGTCAAAGGGAATATAACAAGCTCGTTTTTTGTCGATAAAATTTTTCATGTTCACGATAAGTTTTGTCGTATTTATTATAATAATTCGAGAAATATTTTTAATGTCTATAATATCGATAGTCCTCGATATCGATACTTGCTTATACCCTCTACGCTAGACTTCAAAGCTTTAAGCCGCGTTCTCAGAGCTACGTACTGTCGCCAGCGACACCATCCTAACCAATCAGAACCGTTTACGTCATTACCCCTTATCCCCACCATCGAACAGTGCCGAAGTAGCGGTGTTGTCAGGTATCTGGTGAAATTTTACCAGATCTGGTGATTTTTTGTGATTTATAAAATATACCTCCCCAAAACGAAGCTGGTAACACCCGAAAACGGACTTTTTAAAAAAGTTTTTCATTGTACACCAGATTATTCATAAAATCACAAAATAATCAACAGATCTGGTGACATTTCACGAGATACCTGGCAACGCTGCGCTGTAGTATCATTATTTTTTTATATATTTTTTATTTTGTTTTGAAATTTGAACCTCAGTTTTCCGAACAAAACAAAGGTAATTACTAATTATTTTGCCGTGTGTGTAAATAGTATGTACTTTTGCTTTTATAAGCTGTCATCGAAAAAATCTTTAAAATAATAAAAACCTAACCTCCAAGAGGGGAGAATTTTAATCCAACAGCCAAATTTCTTTTCCGCAGTCCACATACTCACACCCTAAAAAAACGTAAATATTGGCCTGGTACAATCGGAAGAGACTATCGACTATACTATAAGTTTTTTAAAGAAATGTGACCATTTCCAGTTTAAAACATTAAAAATTCAAATTATATTCCTGTGAAAATTCTCCATCGCTCTGGAGCTAAATTTAGAATAAAGTTATCTGCAGAAGAAAGTGCAAGAGTTAATAATACTGGTAAAGCATAATTTTGAATGAAAATTGTTTTTAAGTCGGAAGGTATTTTGTTAGCACTCCCGTTGGCATTTTCGTAATGTTATCTAAAAATTAGTTTTGTAGCTCTATAGATCCCTAAATCTTATAATATAAATATTTTTAAATTATTGTAGATACAGATTACAAAGAGCAAGTATGCTCTGCACGAAGATGGCTGCATCTGCTTGGAATGAAGATATAGAGGAGACACAAGCTAGTGAGGATAGTAGTGAAGCTATCAAAAGCCTTCCTATTACAATTTTATTAGTACCATGAGATCAAGACTGTGGAATGTGAATGATGAGGAGACACTGTCAGAACGACCATGTCTATGATTTTAGACTTCCTTATTGGAGGAAATTATATTAGAATGAAATGGTTCGCCTACCTACTTAACAGTGGTTAATAAAAACTACCTAATAAAGTTTACTTTGAGAATATTGGTCCTTTAAATTTCTTGTTATTTCTCCAAAAATAAACGAATTCTTGCATAATTTTCTCGAATGGTTTAAGAAAAAAAATAGAAATAACGAGAAATTTATTTTGTTTCTTAAACCATTCGAGAAAATTATGCAAGAATTCGTTTATTTTTGGAGGAATTATGTTTAATATAATTTAATATTTAACAATATGTTCAGGATCTTCTTAAATTACTTAATTATAATTGGAAACCCAAGCCTTTTTTTGTACATTCGCAGCGGTATGGCGATCCTGTGGATATAGTCTTTTGCAACTCCAGCCTTGAAGATATTAACCGCCGTTGTCATAGGTACTTTTATATTAGCTAACATCAGCCAATATGTAAGCGCTGCCCTCTCAGCTTCAGTTTGAACCTAAAAGTACAACTTTTAAACTTTATATACACTTACGTGCAAAGAAAACCGTCATTTTAAAATTTTGATAAGTTTAGGTTTAATAAGTTTTAATTAACATTGGTTATTCGACATATTATACAAAGATAATTGAAATGTTCTTTGTTACGTCTTGGTAACCTGCTGACTAAGGCACGCTATCCCCCTCTTTATCCCACGCTGATGCGATGATATAAATATAAGTAGTTGTAAGATTTACGTCAGATTTTTACTTGTTCGGTTGCTATACTCTGTATTGAATAAAACAAACTGTTTTTAAAAACGCGTTTTTCTTGGCCAAGTACATATCTTCTTTTTTATCTAATTTTAAAACCCCCATGTTGCATAATAAAGCAGTTTATTTTTATTTCAAAATACTAATTCTAATTTAGAGGCATCTATTCTGTATATTTTGTTTTTTGGTTCATGTCAATACACGACACAAACACACATAACACCACATTCTCAAACAAATGATCTTGGTTATCAAAAGTTTAAATTTTTCCATAATTTCATTATTGTTATGGAATTAGAATATATTTTTTTAATGGATAAACAAAATATTATCATCAAGATTTAACTACAAATTCATTTAGAAACAAACTTAACTACCAATTTTTACTTAAATATGCTATATTATTTAAAAACAAACATTTTAACTTAAATATATCTCAATACACGATGTTACAAATTCGGCCTTCAATGGGCCAAATAATATGCCGCAAAAAATCCAAAACAAATACAGGGGCTTTCAAAATATTTGAAAAAATCTAAAATGTTGTGTTTCGGTTTTTAAATTTCCCTGACTTTGTTTGAAAAGATGTCCAAAAATAAATCACTTTCGCATTGCTACTTTTCATTCTCCACAAGGTGGTATGGTAGATTTTCCAGGCGACGTTTCGTCTTTAGGTCACCTTCATCAATTTAATTTTTTTAAATACGGGCCTGCATCTTTTTGTTTAAATTATGAAAGACGGCCGAAATCTACGTTCAGTGGTATATATATATATAGCAACACTTACTGATTTTCCGACGTTTTGTTTCTTAAATTGACAATCTTCATTAAAATACCCCTAGTATGTAAGTAATTTAGCACTTTCTTAAAACTTTTAAAAGAGGCATTGAGTTTTACATTTTCGAATTATACCAAATTAAAAAAAAAATAAATTACCGGAACGTACCGGGAATTTTAATGAAGATAGTCAATTAAGGAACAAAACGTCGAAAACCCAGTAGATGTTGTATACCACTGAACGTAGATTTCGGACCTCTCTCATAATTTAAACAAATATATCCAGGCCCGCATTTAAAATAATTAAGTTGATGATGGCGACCCCAAGACGTCGCATGAAAGATCTGATAATGCCATCTTGTTGCAATGAAAAAGTGAAATTTATTTTCGGACAGTTCTTCGAAAAGTCAGGAAAAAATAAAAATCGAAACGCAAAAATTTAAATTCAAATATCTTGAAAGCCTCAGTATTTATTTTTGATTTTTTTGCGGCATATTATTGGTCCCATAATTATGCAACTCTGCCCCAATTTAACCAACTTCGTATCTCTTACTGTTTCTGAAATCCCTATGGCGAAGGCCGAATTTGTAACACCCTGTATATACTTCGGTTCATACCATCACGGAACCTCCTCCTTATGAAAGAAATTACTGAATTCATATTGCAGCAAAAATTATGGAAAAACTTAAATTATTGATAACCAAAATCATTTTGCATGTATTGGACATGAATCAAAAAAAACAAAATGTGCAAAATAAATTACTCTAAATGAAAACTGTTATATCGAAACAATTTTGATATTTGATTATTCGACAGGGTGTTCGGTTTTGTAAAAGGGACACCCTGTAAAAGACACGTTAAAACTGATAGTTGTAGCTACAGTGCTCTAAAAAAAATCATTTATTATCGGACTAAAAATAAAAAGGTTATAACGCCTAAAACTTTATCAAAATTTTGTAGTGGCCGTTTTCTTTGCACGTGAGTGTATTATAATAAAAAATAGTTAAAAAAAACATAGAACATAATTTTCAAAGAGAAATGTCGAGATACTCTCGATCAATGTCGATAAAATGAACTGTTTTCGAAAAAAAAAATATTTTTGTTCAATATGATTTATATTAAGTATACGTAAATTTCATTACTATAAGTTACTAACTAATAAGACAAGGAAGAAAAACCGCAAATTTCAAGACACTACCATAAACTGACACTGGCATAAATATTCTTATTTATATCGGTACATGTGAAATGAGAGAATTTTATGAACATAAAACAACAACTAATGCAACTAATGAACAAAAATGTTTTTTTTTTTAAACAGTTCACTTTATCGACATTGATCAAGAGTACCTTTTTCAGCTTAAGGTTTAGAGTATCCAAAAATATTATTGTCGTTCCTTCATCATACAAGGTGTACAAAAGAATACATTTTTGTGTTACGTCTAGTCCGTCCCTGGCAAACTAAATAAGCCAAATGTGTTTAAAAGGGCGAATTTTAAGGAGACTCATCTACTAACCAATATACTAAAAAATTATTAAATTACACCTAGTACCTACTTAATAAATTATTTAAGAACAACGAATTTCAGGGACGTCCATAGGGGAGGCCGTAGGAAGAAAAATTGATAAGAACTTCTCCTGTTATTTTTAAGTGTTCTATCTAAATCCGGGAGATTGCCCACATATTTTGGGATACCCTGTATATTGTATATTAGGAGCAAAGCTCGAAAAAAACAACCACCACTTTTGCTAAATTTTAGGATTGGACGTTTTAAAGCGAAATTTAATTTACTTTCGGGCTTTGACCGTCTCCAAACACCCAAACCTGGAATTCTGCAATTATGAAATACGACCAAAGCTTGGCAACAATTTTTAGTAGATCGATACGTAAATTTTAAAACTAAGTACGTGGGAATCATGTTATTTAAATTTGTAGGATAGTTAATTTAGTCAATTCATAGAAATATTTAAATAAATACTGGATTGAGTATGCATACCTTGTATTCATATCCTCTAAGGCCTCGGCAACTGTTTCGGCCTTCCATGGCCATCGTCAGTGTTGTACGGCCCTGCACCAGGGGGGGGGGCAACAACAGACAGCTGCTTACCCATTAAAAACAACAACCTAAAATGCAAACAGCTGCCAAGAATATATAAGGAACATTCAAGTTTGACCACTTATAATATATTCATAAACTCTAAAAAAAACTGTTAATTAAAACACAAGAAGGGTGGTTTTATACATCAATATTCGAAAATATTGGACAAAACCTTTCTTAAAAGTCAAATCGTTAATTAAAACCTAAAAAAAATGTATAAAATTAATATAACCCGGTGGTTTTATATATCAACATTTGAAGATGTTGGACAAAACCTGAGCTAAAAATGAATTGGTTAGTAACCTGAAAATAAAAGGTTATTAGTAAAGGATAATGAGGGTTATGCATCGAAATTAATTCGATTCTATTTCTTCCTTTTTCTGGCTTTTATTCAACATGGATTATAGATTCTCCATCGGTTCCATGTTGGCCAGTATAATGAATAGTGTGCCTAAAACAAACGTATAAGACGACTGATTTATCTTAAATTAATTCAGGTAATCTATATTTAAATAGTTTACCAAATATTTTACATTTATACCATACCAGAAAGCCGTCCTCCATAATTTAATAGGTTTGTTTCTTCAGTTGCAGCTTCTTATTTTCACTCACTTCACTAACTTACCAGAATTGGCAACGTGTCCCATCTTTAAGAGCAATAACAAAGCTCCTTCACCATATTTTGGTGATTAAAAGAGATGCGCACAGCCCGATTTTTAAAAAAACTATTATAAATATCTTAATATGATCCAAAATATAATGAATGAGAAAGAAGAAACAAAATAGTGCGGACCTATATATTGCTATTGCTCTTAACCCTTCATTCTTTCACCTGTAGTAACAGAAAAGGAGAGAAAACTATCTTACCTTTCAATCATGATAGAAGCGAAGGTGGTGGTATTAACAACGGTGCCAATTGCAGCAAGAAGGATCAATCCACGTTCAAGCAAGCACTTGAGTGAGGAATGACCCGTAAAACACTAAAGGTCACTGTTCACTTATTCCAGGTTGTAACAACATGACGTTAAGGCGAAGACTTGTTTGCCGACAACGCGAAACGGACGCTTCCAACACCAATCATGCTCACTTACCTGAAACAATAGAGAAAATTTTTAGTTACACAGTTTATATCAATAAACGTTTAAATCAGTTATTATAGGTTTGATAAAATTCGATTAATTATATGGCGAATGCGTCACTACCATTAGCTCTAAAAGCGAATATGATATATCAGTAGATGTGGCCTTACTTGAGCGTGGGAACTTTTTTTCTTTGGGTGTGAACATAGGTGCAGATTGGCGCGTGCCATGTCAAATGTTGTGGCACTAACTACCATGGGCACTAACTACATAGACACTAACTACCAGTGGCCCTAACTATCAATGGCACTAACTACATGGACAACCCATAGGCACTCCAGGGGCACCAACTACACATACGCTAGGCCCACTCCTCCTCTGTGTTGGCCGCACCTTCCTCTGTGGTATGTCAACTTCCGGTACCTAACACTCCTCTGTGACAAGGGCAAAGCCCTACCTCTAGGACCGGGGCCCCATGACTGTCCTACCTCTAGAACCGGGAGCCCCATGACGTCACTGCTTGTCACGTGGTTCATGATGTGGTGAAAAAAGTTAGTCGTCTACAAGACTCGAACAGCCGACCTCTAGATTACCAATCATAGGAAATACCGCTGGACCCACCAGAGGTTGTGGGAAAAACTTCAGACTAGGTATAGATGATTAATATAAATACGATAAAATAACGATAGAATGGTGAAGGTTAATATAATGATGTTACTAGACAAGTATTTGCTTTACTCCTTATCAGTATGCAACCACATATATTAGTGTCAAGAACACATGGTGACTGTTATTATAAAATACTAACTAGATAAGTTCACTGTTTTGTGTTACCCTCTATCAGTATGCAACCACATATATTAGTGTCAAGAACACATGGTGACTGTTATTATAAAATACTAACTAGATAAGTTCACTGTTTTGCGTTACCCTTTAACAGCAGGTAGCCATATATTGTAATAGAACCGCGTATTATTGATCAGGTGTATTGAACAGTATTAGTGTTCTATAAACATAGAGTCATATATGCAACAATGTAGTAGGAGGTAACTGCAATCAATACTTATATCATGCTTGGTAGTAAGTAAAAAACACAAGAAGAACTAAAGTTTTTATTAACAATATCAAAACAGAAATATCTAAAGTATAAATGGTAATAACATCTTCAAAAATCAGAGGTAATTATTAGGGAAAATATAGGCTTAAAACCATGCTCAGTAAATATTATTGTAGCCACACTGTATATATCATGTTTTCACTCTGTAAATATTCCTTTTATATCAAATAGTTGTCACAGATAGATTATAAAAATATTAGATGCAAAAATGTGGATATGATAGTATGACAATTATTACTTCTAGTAGGTATTATGTATCAAAGCGTAACGCTAAAGGTATGTAGGTAAAAAAGATGCGAATATATGGGTATACATTTATTAACAACAACATTTTTAACAAAGACATTTACAATATACACTAACCTAAATACGATAAATAAACATTAGGAAAAAACAAAATATATAAAATAGATTAATGGACAGTAAATATGGTATACAGAGAATCATAGAACATAGGTACGCTTATGGAAATATAGCAAAAGTAGCTTAAACTTTTAACATCCTTGTATTATAGAAATATATTAAAATAGGTTAATAAAAATCAGTAAAGTCCCACAAAATATATAAACAATAGTGTAAGGTAGCACCATTACCATTCGGTGGTAGAAAATCACCCATTACCAGGTACAGTTGCAATATATTACAATAAATATATTACAATACCATACCTGATAATAAGTAACTTATAGGGCAGAGTGTGAAATTAAAGTTATTTCCTTCCTGGGTAACTATGGCCCTGTAAACAGAAGAAGGTACAGGAATATGCATTAAAGGTCGAGTATTCATACAATGTTACAGTTGCTTACATTAATAGTATTATTGTTAACATAATCATATTGAAGAAAATACAGAGGCGGACTAAAAACAGTTTCTATGATCAAAATCAACGTAATAACAGACCCTAATTCTTAGAAACAGGAAAAACAACCCTAGAAACAGGAAAAACAGCCCTAGAAACAGGAAAAACAACCCTAGAAACAGGAAAAACAGCCCTAGAAACAGGAAAAACAACCCTAGAAACAGGAAAAACAATCCCAGAAACAGGAAACAGCTGTTAAACTACTCTTTTAAACAGGAAAACACTAGTGTTGTTGTAGGGTTTCTCTTGTGTCAGTGTTTGTCACTGTTGTGTCAGTGTTTTCTGCAGTGTTTACACAGGGTTGCTGCTGTGTTAGTGTTGTATAGTATTTAATAAACCTAAAGTTGATATTTCGGAAACTAGTATTCACAAATGTTACTACTACATCAATGTACAACCTAGGTATACCGAAACAAAATAACAAAGAACAATAATACGCATAACCATTCACTTAGGAGTGATATAAACAAAAATATATATAAAAATGTACCAAAAAGTTGACGATTATAATATTATTATCCTATGAAGGGCGTTGTAGATGACATAGGGTATATAATAAAATGTATATGAAACAGCTATCTCTATTTTACACGAAAGCTATTGCACATACAAATTATTGCATATCCCACAAAAGTTCTGAAAAGGGAAAATAATAGTTCCAGGTGCGTATACGGGATAAACCATAAAATATTTGCAAAGGGTGACATATAATACATTGTACATACTGTATTGAGTACAATCGATACGGCAAGTACAATATATTACAGATCTTCCTCAAGTACGGTTCTGAAAGTAAGTTGCATGCATTAAAGACGACATTCAGGAAACGAGGTAATAGGTATACACTATACATAATATTTACATTAATAAAATAAATCAATAATTAGGAACATAATTATGCCTAGAAATTATTATAGGATAAAAATGCTAAATTTCGAAGCAGAACAAAGTAAAATTAACGTAATTGTATTGTGTATGGAACGTCTATGAAAATATTGACAGCGAAAGTAGATTAATGTGACGCGGAACTTTAGCATATTGACCATTTATTTAAAAATAGAAATATATTTAAAATAGGTATCAAGAAAAGCATTTAATAAAGTGTCAGCATTTTGGGCTGAAAATATTCATAAACAATTGATTTCAATAAAGTATCAAAGAATAATAACCAAGTACGTTCCTGAAATAAATATATAACAAAGACGGTGTATCAATTAATTACAGTACCTGCATTCCGGATGTGACAGCAATTAATTATTGAGTTACTTTGTTGCAAGCTATTAACATAATAAAAAGATTAAAATATAAATTCCACCGCACCTTAGATATTCTCTGAATAAATTACATGACAAAGGGCTAAATTTCTTCTCCCTACTTTTACCCCAGCTTGAAATGGGGTCCAAATTATAAAATTACGAACATTTAATCTATTTATAATTTAGAGCGAGGTTAAAAATTTTGCCCATCTATTAAATACATAGGGTATACATGTTTTTGTAGGCGTATTGTGAATGAAAACAATGGGGTGCTACAGGTACTAATAAACAGTGGTAAATATATAGGAAAAATACATAAAATATGAAGTAACACACAGAAGGGACGTACATATACTTACCGCTAAAATTTCAGTACATCAAATAGTCTAATATATAACTGACGTGCAGGACATTCACAGGTGTGTCTATGATATTCCATAGGGGTGTTGCACTCTTTAAAACAGTTTTGGCACGTAAAATGTGTTCTATAGTGTTGTACGTAATTTAAAGGTAAAAACACTTTGCAACACAAAGGGCAAACAATCACTCTTGTAGACCGTTTTAAAATCAAAGGCATGATTAAAAGAAATAAAATGTACACAGAATTTATAGGTAGAAAACAACATTTTATGGTAATTAGAATGCGTATATATAAATATAAATTAAAATAACGTGTAAACATCAGAAGAAAAATGTCCGGTGTAACAGAATGTAGGTTTTAAGAACATAGAAGTACCAGTGTTTTTAAATGTTTTTATTTTTAGTGATTTTTGCTGCAGCATCTTTAGATTTCCTGGAACACATTCTCCAGGAACGTTTCCCAGGAAAATATGTAAGTTATATGATTAAAAATAAAAATTAGTACTTAGATAAAACATTTTTAGTTTACATACATTTGGGTCAATCAAAGCCCTCCAGCAAGTTTACCAGAGGGTCTTGTCCGCGTTTGGGCGGGGTTTTTATCCGAGAGGAGGATGGTAGTTTGGGCTAGGCCGGATGATATAAGAGTATCTATATATATTCACTGTTTTTAAAATAAAGCAAAAATATGTTATGTTAAATAAAGTATAAACTTATATACGAAATTAAGCTCCACTTTAAGCATACTAAAATTTATTTTAAAAATGTAACATTAGAAAACTATTAATTAAGTTTTAAAATTCGGCGTACATTGCTTCAATTTGTGCCCCTTATCTAAAAGAAAAAAGATACGTAATTTATATGCTTATTGTGTGGTGCTTTGTTATTACTTGTTAATTTTTATGGACCAATCACAAAAACAAAAAATATTTCGATGATATAAACAGGGCAGTGTTCCGGATGTTTTTTTCCTGGAAAAAAAACGCTATAAAGGGAAAATATTTAAATGAAATGTTCTTACCAAAAGTCTTCGATAATTTCGAGTAGGGGGGTTGTTGCATCGTGCTGCTGGACGTAATGTTCACCCTTCTTCACAAGGGCAATCTGTTTGTTGGATAAGCTCTCAACGCGCTCATCCGTCATTGTCATCCTCTTGGGGAGGTACACGATACGACCATCCATTAGGGTAACCCTTGTCTGGAGACCAAATGGACCATAAATGTTCTCTATTGTATTTATGCTATAGTGTACACCCAATTTAAGGGTGTTGCCGGAGATAACAAGAGTTTCACTACCGGAATGATTTGTTTCACCGCTGGAAGGATTCATTTTTAAAACGTATAAAGTCACTGACAATTTTCACGTTTTTATACTAAAAACGGTGCCACCTCTCCTTAACTAAAACAATGGGTATAAATATTAGGTTGAAACAGAGGCTCTGTTTTATTTTGTGCACAAGAGTTAACAGGTATGTAATATTTATTGTAGCGTGGTTACAGGGTTGTTTGTATTTTTTTTTTTACAGAATGTACAAGTGTATTTTTTGCCTCAAATTATTTCGCTTCAATAATTTAAGTCTGTTGGAGTGTTTAACTTTTTACGACTGGTTTGCATTATATGGAATCGAATATATATACAATGACTCTCTAGTGCAAGGTCTAAATAAAAGAGCGATGGGATTAGCTAGCGACAATATGGAGCTTTGTATGCCCGTTTTATCAGCGTTAAATATATCCCTTGATAAGGTGATTGCCTCAGGAATAGAACCCTTTCAAATAAAAAACTTAAACTGTGTATGTTTGGACTGTATTTTAGTATTACTAGGTTAGTACTTATTATAAGAGGTACGCCTATGTGTTAAATTAAAACAAGTATTTAATATATTTACATTACACTCAATCTGCAATATGATTTATGTTTCTGTCGGGAAGCGGTTCACCAACTATGTAGGGTTCTTCTCTCAAAGCTGATGCTCTTGCGTAGGGAGTGTTATAAATAAAACGAGGGATATTTTAAAATTATTTATTGTTTAGTTTTACATTATTGTCAATAATACTGCGTAATAAATATTTGAGTTGTTCTAACAAGTCAACGTTTGGACAGTTTATGTTGAAAAAATTAAGATCCATTTTTCCCGTGGAAATGAGGCTGTTTCTAAATTCATCGTACTCGAAATATACCCCATTTTGGATAAAATATAACCGTCCATTTGTAAAGCGAAATACCCCATCCACCTGTGCGGGGATACCATTAAAAAGTTCAGATATAAGATGCGTTTGATGGGGCCTAAAGCGACATTCATCTATTTCCAATACTGTAAACTTATTTGTGAATAAATACGTTCGTCCCTTATTAGTATTTACGGCCGCCATCAGATTTGCAGACGGGGATATCATATTAACGTTTTCTACCCGAACTAATTTAAATGTCCCATACTCAAATGTATAGATAACATCATCAGCTATTAAGACTACTTGACCATTTGGTCTCTCATAAATGGCTGTAATATTTTTAAAATTTGCAGGCAGAAAGGTTAGATAATCGGTTATTAGGAACGGGTCAACACTAATTTCTTTACTATGTAAATTATACATCCATACATAATGGTCGTAAAATATAAAAAGCTTGTTTTTTATAATTAAAAATGTATTAAGCGTTTTCGAATTTAACGCGCATAAATCCATTGTCTTTTTAAGGGGTGTAGACGTCACAGAAGAAGTTGTAGGTCTTGTTGTTGTCGAAGGTTGGGGTGTTGAAGACTGAATCGGGGGCCTCGATGAATATGTAGTTACAGGTGGGGGCATCGTAACACGATTATGTGGCACTATCTTTGTATACTTTGTTTTAGATCCATAAAGCCACTGAACGGCTAAAATATCGTCAGATGATAACTCTGTTACATTATGATAATATGCATACATAATGCTTTCAGGAACTGACGAGTGGTCTATCCCGAGCGCGTGTCCGATCTCGTGTAATACAACAATAAACAGGTCGTGTTCTCCGGTTTTGACGTCAGAGACAGTCGTCCAGTTTAAAGCTTTATCAATATGGATCTCTACATTGGTAATATCGGGGCCTGGGAAATATGCATGTGCTAATCTTCCATTTGAAAACCCATATGTGCAGGTTATTCTTGTCCCGTACCACGAATACGTGTGATCTTCTTCTTTAAATGAGATTGTTATATTGGGGTTATTTCTTGAATATATAAACGTGAGATTAGCATGTTCCTGCCATTTCTCAAAAGCTTTTCGGGTTGTTTCATAATAGGCCAAATGTGACTTAGTGGAAGGGGGTGGATATATATCCCATGTTATAACCGACCCGTCCCATTTACCCGATCGTACAGTAAATGCCCCAGCTAAGTCAGGCACAGAACATCTAGGTTGTTTCATCAACGTAATTGTTTCATTATTTAGCATCCCATTCGGCACTAAACCATATCTAACCTGAAATTCCTGAAGCCCCGGGGTTATTGATGTCAGAGTACTATTTTCGACTGTAGCATTTATATATCCATATTGAATCAAGTATTGCGTTGCTAGAAGTTCGTCGGACCGGAGTTCTGTAGCCCCGTATTGAGCCACGATGCATAGTACGAACACACTTACATACATTGTTGTCTGTTCAAGTGTCAATGTTAAACTAAATTTCATTGAGTGTTACTCTTATTTTATAGGATTCCTTAGTGAATTTATTCTTGGAGAATAACTCATGCTAACGGTTTCATTGGTATTCATTGATATAATGAATGAAATAGTATTGTATTACGAGGGATATTTTTAAAAACTAGATATAGTATTAGGCGTTTCAAACACAGCGGTGTTTTATTTAGCTTCTTTCGGTAATAAATAACGTGATGTTTGTAGGGAATCTTATTAACACCTAAGCAGGGTAATAAATCGTTAAACCGTTGTTATAAACCGTTAAACCGCTGTTTAACGGTTAAACCGTCGAATCGTTAAACCGCTGTTATAATCCGTTAAACAGCTGTTATAAAACCGTTGAACCGTTAAACAGCTGTTATAAACAGGAACACGGTTTAAAACGCTATGTATCAAGTTAGATAATCACATAACTAGATTATAGTATGGTATTTGCATTAAGGACTAATATTATTATAAATGCAATTTAATACCCTGCATGGATTGGGTGAATTAAAACTATCTATTTAAATATAAAACATTTATTTTAAAAATATTTTATAATTTAATTGCTATTGTGATTGATCGTTTTCATCCTCCCCTGTAACGATGGCTTTCATTGCCTGATAGTAAGCTTCCTCTTTATATCCAATGTTTACATAGTAACACGCTGTGCAATATGTTCTGAAATCATAATCTCTAATTCCTTGGCGATCTGTTGATAATTTTCCTCCCACTCTAAGACCATTTTGTGCTGAACATATCTCGCATTTATCCTTTAAATCTGGTATACAATCACTGCACTTACAGGGTCGATTCCAGAAACACTCTTGGGGCATTGTTGACTGTTTGACAGTAGTCTAATGAATGAACGTTGATGTATGGTAATATATTAATATAGTGTATATTTTAGGGGTGGGGGAAAATATTTAAATATATTGGGGATTGCATACTAACCCTTGAACGCTTCTTTAGGCGGGAAAAATATTTAAATATATTGGGGTTTGCATATTAACCCTTGAACGTTTCTTGTAGGCCACGCCCCTTTTCATACCGAGATTATAAATAAGGGTCCTTGAGGAGCTCCTACCATTCCTGTGTCAACTTCCATATAGACGTGTCAATGGAGAAGTTTATTATTATTAAAGACACTTGTCAAAAAGTGCGCCGCTATAATCTAATAGGACGTGAACTGAACTTTAAGTTAAAGGCCATACCCCCAGGTATAGAGCCTGTTGGATGGATTCGTGACGGCATTAATCAAATAATAGAAAAGGCAACTGCCAATCTGTTATCTGGGGATTACGTAGGCTTTAGTTTTTGCTCGAAAGATTTCAGCCGGGGTGAGGGGTGGTTAAGTTTTAAGCCTGTTGAAGAAATTAATTATGAAGATATCTGGAATGTTATTAGTAACATCTATCAGTCCAATTCGACAGGCTTGAACACGGAAACATTTTGTTTAAAGGTTACCAGTGTACGACTGCCTGCGGGACAGGGACGAGGTTCGAAATATAATAGCTTTGGTGAGGAGTGTAGCATGCGCCGTGGAATTATTCCAATAAAGAATACGGATAATTTATGTTTGCCGCGTGCCTTGGTGGTTGCCATGGCACATGTTAATAAAGACCCTGAGCTTACCAAGGTCAGACTAGATAGAAGAAAAATTCAAACAGAGCGAGCAACCGCCCTGTTGACCAACGCACAGGTAACTATTCCTGAAGCTGGGGCTAGCATTCCCGAGTTACAAAAATTACAGTCGTATCTGATAGACTATAAAATAGTTGTTTATCAGTATGGAACAAAGGGACGCAATGTTATTTTCGAGGGACCTACATGTAGCGGTAAACGTTTAAATCTCATACATCATGAAAACCATTTTAACGTCATTACTTCCCTAACTGCAGCGTTTGTTTGCAACTATTATTGTAAAAACTGTCATATTCCCTATGACCACAAACACAAACACAGGTGCGGCGGAACCTGCCCCGGGTGTCTTCAGTCACCAAAGTGCGATGAAGAACAAATCAGAATAACCTGCGATGCTTGTCATAGAGGCTTCCGTGGTCAGGTGTGCTTTGAAAATCATTTAAGAGAGGGTTCTTTTGAAAAGAGTACGGTCTGTAATAAGATTCGGTGTTGCGAAACTTGTTTTAAAACCGTAAAGGGTAATAGGACTCACATTTGTGGGGAGGTCTTTTGTAAGGGGTGTAAAACTCATGTACCTGACAATCATCTTTGTTACATTCAAAAAGACACTGGAAAACCTAAAACGAAAGATATTCTATTTGTATTTTACGATCTAGAAACGCAACAGGTAGAACAACAAACAGGTGACTCACTGATTCATCAGCCTAATCTCTGTGTTTACAAACAATGCTGTTCTACTTGTATTGCCGAGCCTAACCTGTATTTTTGTCAACAGTGCGGCTTTCGTCAGAAGGTGCTTAAAGATGACGTAATAGTCACGTTTTCTAACCATTTATTAGCTATGCGAAAGCAGTTTAAAGAGATTGTAGTAATTGCACACAACGGTCAGGCTTTTGACCATCAGTTCATCTTAAATCACATTATGACAAATACTGTTTTAACCCCCGAGTTAATTATGAGAGGAACAAAGATTATATTAATGCAGATTGATAATATTAAATTTATTGATTCACTGAATTATCTGCCAATGAGCCTAAGCAAATTACCGAAAGCTTTTGATTTGGGGGGTGGGTTTAAAAAGGGTTATTTTCCCCATCTTTTTAATACGCAGACAAATGAAAGTTATGTTGGTCCTCTTCCAGCCGTGGAATATTATTCACCAGATTCAATGAAGGAGGAGGACAGAGATAATTTTCTTACTTGGTACGCAGAAAATAAAAGCTGTATATTTAATTTTAAGCAGGAACTTGAGGAATATTGTATTTCTGACGTAAACATACTGTACTCTGCGTGTTTAAAATTCCGCGACCAATTGTTGTCTACAACGAGTGTATGTCCATTTACAGAGGCAACGACTATTGCCTCGGCATGTAATAAAGTATATCGGCGAAATTTCTTACAACCAAATACTATAGGCCTTATACCAAAGAATGGTTATAGGTGGAAAGATTGTCAAAGTAAAATTGCAATACAGTGGTTAATATGGGAAGAGAAACAGAGAAACATTAATATTTTACATGCTGCCAAAGGGCCCGAGGTTATTTTACGAGGTGTTAAGATTGACGGCTACTGCGCAGAAACACAAGAGGCATTCGAAATGGCAGGCTGTTATTTTCACGGGTGCATCGACTGTTATCCCTTTGGCCGAGATGAGCCTCTTATAGACAATCCAACAGAAACTTTAAATTTAAGAAACGAGGGAACCATTGCAAAAAACATGAAATTAAGACAACTGGGGTTTGTTGTACACGAGATGAAAGAGTGCACCTTCAGAACTCTTATGCGAGAGAATCCAGAAATTGAAATGTATACCAAAACACACCCCTTATTAATTTCAGAGCCCCTAAATCCTAGAGATGCATTTTACGGGGGCCGCACTGGAAATGTGTGGGAGTATTATAAATCACAAGAGGGGGAAAAGATCAAATACGTAGACGTG
Organism: Barypeithes pellucidus; assembly: GCA_963991005.1. Lineage (NCBI taxonomy): Eukaryota > Metazoa > Arthropoda > Insecta > Coleoptera > Curculionidae > Barypeithes > Barypeithes pellucidus. The sequence goes on along the minus strand of OZ022563.1, from coordinate 52,593,856 downwards.
TGCTCCCTGTATCCCTATGTGTGTAAGTACGGTAAATTCCCCGTAGGGCACCCTGAAATTTTTATAGGTAAAGAGTGCAGCTCCCTGGACCTAAATAACACCGAGGGCCTTATTAAATGTACTGTTCTCCCTCCTCAAGACTTATATCACCCCGTACTTCCCATGAAAATGTCCGGGAAATTAATGTTTACGCTGTGCCAAACATGCGCAGAAGGTTTGGATCAAACAATCGAATGTACGCACTCTATTGAGGAAAGGACTTTAACGGGTACATGGGTAATTAGTGAAGTCAATAAAGCACTCAGTAAAGGATACAAAATGGTAGAAATTTTCGAAATTTGGCGTTATGATACAGTGCAGTATAACCCGGAAACAAGGGAGGGTGGTTTATTTGTAGAAATGATGAACAGGTTTCTGCAAATTAAACAAGAAGCAAGCGGCTATCCCTCAAACTGTAAAACAACCAAAGAACAGGTCTTGTATATTCAGGAGTTTTTAAAAAGGGAGGGGATTCAGCTCAAAGCCGAAAAAATAGAAAAGAATGCGGGACTGAGATCGTTATCAAAATTAATGTTAAACTCGTTTTGGGGCAAGTTTGGTCAAAGGGAAAATCAACCTAAAACAAAAATTGTTAACGAACCGTCTGAGCTGTATTCTATGCTTGTTAACCCCGGTTTAAAAATAAACGGATTGTTGCCCATTAATGAAACAACATTGATAGTAAGCTATGAATACACTGAAGAAACATATGAAACCTTATCAACCGTTAATGTCGTTATTGCCTCTTATGTAACAGCACAGGCCCGTCTCAAATTATATTCATACCTCGAAGAGTTGGGGTCAAGAGTGTTATATTACGATACGGATTCCGTCATTTATGTATCCCGAGAGGCCGAAACTGATATTCCATCTGGTCAGTTTATTGGGGACATGACAGATGAATTAGAAGGGTACGGCCCTGGAAGCTACATAACCGAATTTGTAAGCGGCGGGCCAAAGAATTACGCGTACAAAGTTTTTTCTACGGCTGATCAGACTGAAAAACTGATATGTAAAGTGAAGGGCCTAGCTCTCAACTACGGGGCCGCCCAATTAGTTAATTTTGATAGCATAAAACAAATGGTCCTCCAGAAGCTTGACCCTGTACCAATAATATCCAAGAACATTCGACGTACCAGAGAGCATACAGTAGTAACATGTACCGAAACCAAACTTTACAAACCCAATTCAACAAAACGAAAATTTTCCCTCTCCGGCTCTGTACCTTATGGTTTTAAAAAACCACGGCCTTAATTACCATAATATTAACACATTACAAATTGTTAAAGTGTCGGTTACGAGAGACCTCCTATGTTCTACATGTATAATATGTTTAGAATTTATTATATTAAACCGTAGCACCCCAATAGGCTAAGAACCTGTCTTTGTTAAAATATTATTTGTAAATGACATTGTAGTTGTCATATTGTTAAAGATGTTTAAATATTGGTTGTAAATGACATTGTAGTTGTCATATTGTTAATCCTCACAAAAGTACCCTGTATGTTTTTAAAAACCCACTTTTTGTAACATTGTTTCAATAAACTTTTTAAAATGTGTTTTTATTTATTTTCCTCTTATCCCTAAAAGACCCATACTATTACTTGTCTAGAATCACCCCATAATATCTATTTTATTTCAAATTTTATTTCTTATAATTATTCTGTATATAAAAACCAATCTACAGTACTAATTATAATTTTTAAAATACTCACTTATTCGATTTTAGCTGTAAGTATATGAACATATCCCTTCTGTGTGTGTTACTTCATATTTTATGTATTTTTCCTATATATTTACCACTGTTTATTAGTACCTGTAGCACCCCATTGTTTTCATTCACAATACGCCTACAAAAACATGTATACCCTATGTATTTAATAGATGGGCAAAATTTTTAACCTCGCTCTAAATTATAAATAGATTAAATGTTCGTAATTTTATAATTTGGACCCCATTTCAAGCTGGGGTAAAAGTAGGGAGAAGAAATTTAGCCCTTTGTCATGTAATTTATTCAGAGAATATCTAAGGTGCGGTGGAATTTATATTTTAATCTTTTTATTATGTTAATAGCTTGCAACAAAGTAACTCAATAATTAATTGCTGTCACATCCGGAATGCAGGTACTGTAATTAATTGATACACCGTCTTTGTTATATATTTATTTCAGGAACGTACTTGGTTATTATTCTTTGATACTTTATTGAAATCAATTGTTTATGAATATTTTCAGCCCAAAATGCTGACACTTTATTAAATGCTTTTCTTGATACCTATTTTAAATATATTTCTATTTTTAAATAAATGGTCAATATGCTAAAGTTCCGCGTCACATTAATCTACTTTCGCTGTCAATATTTTCATAGACGTTCCATACACAATACAATTACGTTAATTTTACTTTGTTCTGCTTCGAAATTTAGCATTTTTATCCTATAATAATTTCTAGGCATAATTATGTTCCTAATTATTGATTTATTTTATTAATGTAAATATTATGTATAGTGTATACCTATTACCTCGTTTCCTGAATGTCGTCTTTAATGCATGCAACTTACTTTCAGAACCGTACTTGAGGAAGATCTGTAATATATTGTACTTGCCGTATCGATTGTACTCAATACAGTATGTACAATGTATTATATGTCACCCTTTGCAAATATTTTATGGTTTATCCCGTATACGCACCTGGAACTATTATTTTCCCTTTTCAGAACTTTTGTGGGATATGCAATAATTTGTATGTGCAATAGCTTTCGTGTAAAATAGAGATAGCTGTTTCATATACATTTTATTATATACCCTATGTCATCTACAACGCCCTTCATAGGATAATAATATTATAATCGTCAACTTTTTGGTACATTTTTATATATATTTTTGTTTATATCACTCCTAAGTGAATGGTTATGCGTATTATTGTTCTTTGTTATTTTGTTTCGGTATACCTAGGTTGTACATTGATGTAGTAGTAACATTTGTGAATACTAGTTTCCGAAATATCAACTTTAGGTTTATTAAATACTATACAACACTAACACAGCAGCAACCCTGTGTAAACACTGCAGAAAACACTGACACAACAGTGACAAACACTGACACAAGAGAAACCCTACAACAACACTAGTGTTTTCCTGTTTAAAAGAGTAGTTTAACAGCTGTTTCCTGTTTCTGGGATTGTTTTTCCTGTTTCTAGGGTTGTTTTTCCTGTTTCTAGGGCTGTTTTTCCTGTTTCTAGGGTTGTTTTTCCTGTTTCTAGGGCTGTTTTTCCTGTTTCTAGGGTTGTTTTTCCTGTTTCTAAGAATTAGGGTCTGTTATTACGTTGATTTTGATCATAGAAACTGTTTTTAGTCCGCCTCTGTATTTTCTTCAATATGATTATGTTAACAATAATACTATTAATGTAAGCAACTGTAACATTGTATGAATACTCGACCTTTAATGCATATTCCTGTACCTTCTTCTGTTTACAGGGCCATAGTTACCCAGGAAGGAAATAACTTTAATTTCACACTCTGCCCTATAAGTTACTTATTATCAGGTATGGTATTGTAATATATTTATTGTAATATATTGCAACTGTACCTGGTAATGGGTGATTTTCTACCACCGAATGGTAATGGTGCTACCTTACACTATTGTTTATATATTTTGTGGGACTTTACTGATTTTTATTAACCTATTTTAATATATTTCTATAATACAAGGATGTTAAAAGTTTAAGCTACTTTTGCTATATTTCCATAAGCGTACCTATGTTCTATGATTCTCTGTATACCATATTTACTGTCCATTAATCTATTTTATATATTTTGTTTTTTCCTAATGTTTATTTATCGTATTTAGGTTAGTGTATATTGTAAATGTCTTTGTTAAAAATGTTGTTGTTAATAAATGTATACCCATATATTCGCATCTTTTTTACCTACATACCTTTAGCGTTACGCTTTGATACATAATACCTACTAGAAGTAATAATTGTCATACTATCATATCCACATTTTTGCATCTAATATTTTTATAATCTATCTGTGACAACTATTTGATATAAAAGGAATATTTACAGAGTGAAAACATGATATATACAGTGTGGCTACAATAATATTTACTGAGCATGGTTTTAAGCCTATATTTTCCCTAATAATTACCTCTGATTTTTGAAGATGTTATTACCATTTATACTTTAGATATTTCTGTTTTGATATTGTTAATAAAAACTTTAGTTCTTCTTGTGTTTTTTACTTACTACCAAGCATGATATAAGTATTGATTGCAGTTACCTCCTACTACATTGTTGCATATATGACTCTATGTTTATAGAACACTAATACTGTTCAATACACCTGATCAATAATACGCGGTTCTATTACAATATATGGCTACCTGCTGTTAAAGGGTAACGCAAAACAGTGAACTTATCTAGTTAGTATTTTATAATAACAGTCACCATGTGTTCTTGACACTAATATATGTGGTTGCATACTGATAGAGGGTAACACAAAACAGTGAACTTATCTAGTTAGTATTTTATAATAACAGTCACCATGTGTTCTTGACACTAATATATGTGGTTGCATACTGATAAGGAGTAAAGCAAATACTTGTCTAGTAACATCATTATATTAACCTTCACCATTCTATCGTTATTTTATCGTATTTATATTAATCATCTATACCTAGTCTGAAGTTTTTCCCACAACCTCTGGTGGGTCCAGCGGTATTTCCTATGATTGGTAATCTAGAGGTCGGCTGTTCGAGTCTTGTAGACGGCTAACTTTTTTCACCACATCATGAACCACGTGACAAGCAGTGACGTCATGGGGCGCCCGGTTCTAGAGGTAGGACAGTCATGGGGCCCCGGTCCTAGAGGTAGGGCTTTGCCCTTGTCACAGAGGAGTGTTAGGTACCGGAAGTTGACATACCACAGAGGAAGGTGCGGCCAACACAGAGGAGGAGTGGGCCTAGCGTATGTGTAGTTGGTGCCCCTGGAGTGCCTATGGGTTGTCCATGTAGTTAGTGCCATTGATAGTTAGGGCCACTGGTAGTTAGTGTCTATGTAGTTAGTGCCCATGGTAGTTAGTGCCACAACATTTGACATGGCACGCGCCAATCTGCACCTATGTTCACACCCAAAGAAAAAAAGTTCCCACGCTCAAGTAAGGCCACATCTACTTATATCTAAATCTAAATTACATTGCGTTATGATTAGTACCAACCCTTTTTTATCCTTACTTATTTATCGGTGAACAATTTCGACGACACAATTTTTTATCAATTTTGACTTAATAGTTATGAAAGTCTAAAGGATATAAATTCTTAACTAGAGCAGTACTAAATGTAACAAAAATCAATTTTTATCATCCTAACAGTTGGTACAGTCATTATTCGAATAAGTTGAAAATTTTAAAACGTTTTGTGTCATGCTCATAAGTAAATAACAATGTCTAATTTTAACTATTTATGAAGGAAACGAGCTGCGACAGACAAACGGACAAACAAACACGCATACAGACATCAAGCGCTTCGTTTTTCCAATGTTGGTACGGACCAAAGCTATTACAAACTACAGATAGAAAAATGTACATTTCTAGCCTACGCAACGACTGCAAACACTCTTTCCCAAATCTTTCGGTCATTATTGCAGCATAGACATATTTATCGCAAAGGTATCTTGCAAAATCGCAATTAAAGATTTGTTAATTTGGCAAATAGAACTGGTTTAAGATTATTCAGTAATTGCTCTTAAAATCAATTTATTTCCCAATAATTTTACTATAAACTGTAAAAAGGCGATGAGAGATTCTTTAAACAAATATTATTATACTTAAAAGTATCAAACGATCTTGAACTAATCCAACTGCACTTTGGCAACAACTATTTCTATTTTTCTACGATTCGGGCCCAAAAGATAAGCAAAAGGTGAATGAATACTCATCTCGCAAACATTGCTATGTTTGCCCTTTGATCTAACGGATTGCTATATATTTTGGTTGATTCATCTGTAGTTTGTAAACGAGTGGTTCATTAAATAAGGATTTATCTTTTCATCGGTAAGTATGGTTATGTTTGAATATTTAACCATCTGATATAGCCAGACTTCATCATTGTTGCCATTCAGCCAACAAACATGTAGTTCTCTCTTCCGCCCATTAATTATTGTTTAATAATTACAGCTCGAAATCTTTTGATTGCTAAACTGCTTTGCATATAAAAATAAAATATTATTAGTTTCAAGCTTCCCCAGTAAAATTGATGTTTTGGTTGGTGAACGCAGAAAACAGAAAACCAAATAAATGCACATTTAAAATATTGGCAACTACGATTCACTTCACACATACTTATTTTCGAAAACAATGAAACATTGATCAACCAACACTGATGGAAACCTTAAAATGATATTTTTAAACTAAATATTACCTTAATAAACTCTCGCAGGCTGCTCTAATCCAGCTTGTGTCCCGAATGTTTAGCTTGCAGGTTTATGTTTCCATGGTCGCAGTCAATTGAAGCCCTCGGACCGATCCAAAAAACAACAATTTTTTGCAGCAACTAGTCCTTAGTGAATCAGCAATTAAACAGACACAGAAACCAATGGAGTTTGATTGGATGAATCTACTTCAAATACTGCATATACATTTTTATGAAGTTACGATTGCTTATAATAGCTGCTTAAAAGTTATGTCATCATAACGCGATAAAAAGTTCATTTTGTTTAATCATTCATACCCCATTTTGAAATTGTCAATACGATCAGTCAGATCCTTCCTCTACGTTAGACTAGGAAAAGTCGGACCGATTTACCAATCAGATTTTTTCTGTACGTTAGACTGAAACAAATCGGATTGATTAAGGCGCGATGGGGTTCAGCAAAACGATCAATCAGATCATTCCTGTACGTTAGACTAGGAAAGACCGGACTGATTTATCAGCCAGATTCTTTCTGTACGTTAGACTAAAAAGAATCGGATTGATTTGACCGCGCGATTGGTTCCGGATTTTACAAATTTTCTTTAGTGCCCATGACCATGATCCTAAAACAAAGTAAAATGCGTTTAGTTTTCATATAAATAGGCAAATTTGAGTAAATTAGCAAAGTGTATGTCATAATCGACACGAAGGCTTATTTGAGAAATTGTACATTTTGACATGAACAAGTGATTGAGTAAAAATATTAGGTCAATGCTAATGAGTATATATTATTAAAAATAAATAGCCAACACTAGCGAACTCCAGATGAGTTATGAAATAAGAAATACCTGTTCAGGGAAGAAGGCTTGGGGGAAGCCAAAGCCAAAAAATAAAATTAATTTCAGTTCACATTAGTTGGGAGGGAAAAAAATATTTTCTTGAAAAAAATTCTAGTTCTAATCACAACTAGCTATAATAAATTCATTATCTAATTAGCTAACTTAGCTTAGCTGATTCTTGCTATTCAGGGTGTAACAAACACGTCCCTCACCATTGGAATTTCGGAAACGGTAAGAGATACGAAGTCGGTTACATTGGGGCAAAGTTGCATAATTATGGACCCAATAATATGCCACAAAAAAATCAAAAATAAATACAGGGGCTTTCAAAACATTTGAAAAAATCTTACATTTTGCGTTTCGGTTTTTATTTGTTGCTGACTTTGTTCGAAAAGATGTCCAAAAATAAATTTCACTTTTTCATTGTTACTTTTTATTCTTCTCGAGATGGCATGATCAGATCTTATTTAATACGACGTTTCGTCTTTGGTCACCATCATCGACTTAATTTTTTTAAATACTATAATACAATAATAATTTTAAAATCTTCAGTTTCGTCGAAACAAAAGTTAATTACAGGAACGGACTAGGGTTATTTTAATGAAGATGGTCAATTTAAGGAACAAAACGTCGGAAAACCAGTAAGTCTTATATTCCGACGAACGTAGATTTAGTTCCTCTTTCATAATTTAGACAAAGTTAAGTTGATGATGGTGACCCAAAGACAAAACGTCGCATTAAAGATCTGATGATGTAATTTTATGGAGAATAAAAAGTAGGAATGAGAAAGTGACATTTATTTTTTAACAAAGTCAGGAAAAAATTAAAACCGAAACTCAAAATTTTAGATTTTTCCAATTATTTTAAAAAGACCCTGCATTTATTTTTGATTTTTTTGGGGGATATTATTGGGCCCATAATAATGCTTAACGGAAAAATAATATTTAGTTATACAGGGTGTTTTTTAATTGAGTGCCGAGATACTGAATGTGAATCTTTGGGTTTTTCGGGTTTGTTCGAAGAAAAGTTAATACAGTGCAACCTCGATAATCCGGACTAATTAAAACCGCGGTCATCCGGATTAGTAAATAATCCGGATTATTGAAGCGAGACAGATTTTTTATTGAAAAACGAAACATTTAATAGAAAACAACTAGAAAATAGTACATAAACAAAAATTATTTAAAACAGAAGCATACTTATTAAATTTTATATTATTTTGTGAAGTAATTTGTAATTTTTGTTTGCTTGAATTACCGAGTACTATCAAATGCTGATCATAATGTATACAATGTAGTTGAAATGTTTGGCCGGATTATTGAAGAATACGTAAATTCCATTACTAAGTTAGTAACTAATAAGACAAAGGAGAAAAACCGCAAATTTCAAGACATTACCATAAACTGACACTGGCATAAATATTCTTATTTAAATCGGTACATGTGAAAAAAACCATAGCAACAATGAGTGAATTTTATGAACACAAAACAACAACTAATGCAAAACACCATATTGAACAAAAATAATTTTTTTTCGAAAACCTTTAAACCTTTATCGACATTGATCAAGAGTACCTTTTTTTCAGCTTAAGGTTTAGAGTATCCAAAAATATTATTGCCGTTCCTTCATCATACAAGGTGTACAAAAAAAACATTTTTGTGTTACGTCTAGTCCGTCCCTGGCAAGCTAAATAAGCCAAATGTGTTTAAAAGGGCGAATTTTAAGGAGACTCATCTACTAACCAATATACTAAAAATATATTAAATTACACCTAGTACTTAATAAATTATTTAAAAAATAACGATTTCCAGGGACGTCCGTAGGGGAGGCTGTAGGAAAAAAATTTATAAGAACTTCTCCTGTTATTTTTAAGTGTTCTATCTGAATCCGGGAGATTGCCCACATATTTTGGGACACCCTGTATATTGTATATTAGGAGCAAAGCTCGAAAAAAAATAACCAACAGTTTTGCTCAATTTTGGGATTTTATAGCGAAGTTTAATTTACTTTCGGGCTTTGACCTTCTCCAAACAGTCAAACCTGGAATTGTGCAATTATGAAACGACCAAAGCGTGGCAACAATTTTTAGTAGATCGATACGTAAATTTTAAAACTCAAAAAAAGTACGTGGGAATCATGTTATTTAAATTTGTAGGATAGTTAATTTAGTCAATTCATAGAAACATTTAAATAAATACTGGATTGAGTATGCATACCTTGTATTAATATCCTCTAAGGCCTCAGCAACTGTTTCGGCCTTCCATGGCCATCGTCAGTGTTGTACGGCCCTGAACCAGGGGGGGGGGGGGGGGGGCAACAACAGACAGCTGCTTACCCATTAAAAACAACAACCTAAAATGCAAACAGCTGCCAAGAATATATAAGGACCATTCAAGTTTGACCACCTATAATATATTCTTAAATCCTAAAAAAAACTGTTAATTAAAACACAAAAAGGGTGGTTTTGTACATCAATATTCGAAAATACTGGACAAAACCTTTCCTAAAAATAAAATCGTTAATTAAAACCTAAAAAAAATGTATAAAATTAATATAAACCGGTGGTTTTATATATCAACATTTGAAAATAGTGGACAAAACCTTTCCTAAAAGTAAAATCGTTAATTAAAACCTAAAAAAAATGTATAAAATTAATATAAACCGGTGGTTTTATAGATCAACATTTGAAAATAGTGGACAAAACCTTTCCTAAAAGTAAAATCGTTAATTAAAACCTAAAAAAATGTATAAAATTAATATAAACCGGTGGTTTTATATATCAACATTTGAAAATAATGGACAAAACCTTTCCTAAAAGTAAAATCGTTAATTAAAACCTAAAAAAAATGTATAAAATTAATATAAACCGGTGGTTTTATATATCAATATTTGAAAATAGTGGACAAAACCTTTCCTAAAAGTAAAATCGTTAATTAAAACCTAAAAAAAATGTATAAAATTAATATAAACCGGTGGTTTTATATATCAACATTTGAAAATAGTGGACAAAACCTTTCCTAAAAGTAAAATCGTTAATTAAAACCTAAAAAAAATGTATAAAATTAATATAAACCGGTGGTTTTATATATGCCAAGAATATATAAGGACCATTCAAGTTTGACCACTTATAATATATTCTTAAATCCTAAAAAAAACTGTTAATTAAAACACAAAAAGGGTGGTTTTGTACATCAATATTCGAAAATATTGGACAAAACCTTTCCTAAAAATAAAATCGTTAATTAAAACCTAAAAAAAATGTATAAAATTAATATAAACCGGTGGTTTTATATATCAACATTTAAAAATAGTGGACAAAACCTTTCCTAAAAGTAAAATCGTTAATTAAAGCCTAAAAAAAATGTATAAAATTAATATAAACCGGTGGTTTTATATATCAACATTTGAAAATAGTGGACAAAACCTTTTCTAAAAGTAAAATCGTTAATTAAAACCTAAAAAAAATGTATAAAATTAATATAAACCGGTGGTTTTATATATCAACATTTGAAAATAGTGGACAAAACCTTTCCTAAAAGTAAAATCGTTAATTAAAACCTAAAAAAAATGTATAAAATTAATATAAACCGGTGGTTTTATATATCAACATTTAAAAATAGTGGACAAAACCTTTCCTAAAAGTAGAATCGTTAATTAAAACCTAAAAAAAATGTATAAAATTAATATAAACCGGTGGTTTTATATATCAACATTTGAAAATAGTGGACAAAACCTTTCCTAAAAGTAAGATCGTTAATTAAAACCTAAAAAAAATGTATAAAATTAATATAAACCGGTGGTTTTATATATCAACATTTGAAAATAGTGGACAAAACCTTTCCTAAAAATAAAATCGTTAATTAAAACCTAAAAAAAATGTATAAAATTAATATAAACCGGTGGTTTTATATATCAAAATTTGAAAATATTGGACAAAACCTTTCCTAAAAGTAAAATCGTTAATTAAAACCTAAAAAAAATGTGTAAAATTAATATAAACCGGTGGTTTTATGCATCAACATTTGAAGATGTTGGACAAAACCTGAGCTAAAAATAAAAGGTTATTAGTAAAGGATAATGACGGTTATGCATCAAAATTAATTCGATTCCATTTCTTCCTTTTTCTGGCTTTTATTGGCCATGGATTATAGATTCCCCATCGGTTCCATGTTGGCCAGTATAATGAATAGTGTGACTAAAACAAATGTATTAGTAGACGGCCGATTTATCTTAAATTAATTTAGGTATCTATATTTAAATAGTTCACCAAATATTGTACATTTATACCATACCAGAAAGCCGTCCTCCATAATTTAATAGGCTTGTTTCTTCAGTTGCAGCTTCTTATTTTCACTCACTTCACTAACTTACCAGAATCGGCAACGTGTCCCATCTTTAAGAGCAATAACAAAGCTCCTTCACCATATTTTAGTGATTATAAAGAGATGCGCACAGTCCGATTTTTAAAAACTATTATAAATATCTTAATAGTGTCCAAAATTTAATGAATGAGAAAGAAGAAACAAAATGGTGCGGACCTATATATTGCTATTGCTCTTAACCCTTCATTCTTTCACCTGTAGCAACAGAAATGGAAAGAAAACTATCTTACCTTTCAATCATGATAGAAGCGAAGGTGATGGTATTAACAACGGTGCCAATTGCAGCAAGACGGATCAATCCACATTCAAGCAAGCACTTGAGTGAGGAATGACCCGTAAAACACTAAAGGTAGTAGATACGCTACAAGAGTTTGGGGCCAAATACCACCACTTTTACATGTTATTTCTTATGGGAAAATTTAAGGTTCGATCTGCATTTTTTCTACCGACGCCCAGAATGAGAAGAACGTGAGGAGTGTGGAGATGAATGGAGAGCAAATATCGTCATTTTTACATGTATTTTCCCATAAGGAAATTAAAGGTTCGATCTGCATTTTAAATCTAACGACGCTTAGCGTCGCGACGCCCAGAATGAGAAGAATGTGGGAAGTGTGGAGATAAATGAAGAGCAATATCATCATTTTTACAGGTATTTTCCCATAAGGAAATTTAGGGTTCGATTTGCATTTTTTTTTTACCGACGCCTACCGTCGCGACGCTGAGAATGAGAAGAACGTGACGCAATTTACCAGTGGCTGTTAGCGTCTCCACCATAACCATCAAACTTTAATATTTGATTTAAATTTTACTTTTTGTGTGTGTGTGTGTGTGTGTGTTTATCGCAACCATTTCAGGATGGCTGATAAATTTTCTATTTCATTATAAGTAATTACTGATTAAATACAGTTTTTTTTACTTCTAAATTATCCAAAAAATAGTTGAAAACATCACATTCAAAGTAAAAAAAAATCTCTTAATTCTTACATATCAGTTTTTAACGTTTGTTGCTTTTAAATTTAAACCCCTAATTAAAAAAAAATATTGAAGGAAAGACAGATACAAATTTAGAAAATTTTAATTTCCCATCATAACCCTTTAGAGATGGCCGATAGATGATTTCTTTAATAGCCAACAGGCAACAATTTTCCCTGATCGTGTCTATAAGACATATGGAAAACACTGTATATACCTAACTCTTTAAAAGTGTCAACCTCTTTTGTAGGGAGGGATTATCGATCACCAGAGTCGGTACGTCTCCCCTCGGAAGGGTACCTGTCGTGTTTCCATGCGGAAAAAAGTCGATCATCATCCCTTTATATCACAGAAGCCAAATCGTATATAAAATATTTAAGTTTTAACTCTATTATTTATCGCAACCCTCTCAGGATGATTTAATAAATTTTCTATTTCATTATAAGTAATGACTGAAAATTTATCAGCCATCCTCAAATGGTTGCGATAAACACACACACACACACAAAAAGTAAAATTTAAATCAAATATTAAAGTTTGATGGTTATGGTGGAGACGCTAACAGCCACTGGTAATTTGCGTCACGTTCTTCTCATTCTAAGCGTCGCGACGGTGGGCGTCGGTAAAAAAATGCAAATCGAACCCTAAATTTCCTTATGGGAAAATACCTATAAAAATGATGATATTGCTCTTCATTCATCTCCACACTTCCCACATTCTTCTCATTGTGGGCGTCGCGACGCTAAGCGTCGTTAGATTTAAAATGCAGATCGAACCTTAAATTTCCTTATGCTCAAACTTAACTAAAACTCAAAAAAAGTACGTGGGAATCATGTTATTTAAATTTGTAGGATAGTTAATTTAGTCAATTCATAGAAACATTTAAATAAATACTGGATTGAGTATGCATACCTTGTATTAATATCCTCTAAGGCCTCAGCAACTGTTTCGGCCTTCCACCATCGTCAGTGTTGTACGGCCCTAATCCAGGGGGGGGGGGGGGGGGGGGCAACAACAGACAGCTGCTTACCCATTAAAAACAACAACCTAAAATGCAAACAGCTGCCAAGAATATATAAGGACCATTCAAGTTTGACCACTTATAATATATTCTTAAATCCTAAAAAAAACTGTTAATTAAAACACAAAAAGGGTGGTTTTGTACATCAATATTCGAAAATATTGGACAAAACCTTTCCTAAAAATAAAATCGTTAATTAAAACCTAAAAAAAATGTATAAAATTAATATAAACCGGTGGTTTTATATATCAACATTTGAAAATAGTGGACAAAACCTTTCCTAAAAGTAAAATCGTTAATTAAAACCTAAAAAAAATGTATAAAATTAATATAAACCGGTGGTTTTATATATCAACATTTGAAAATAGTGGACAAAACCTTTTCTAAAAGTAAAATCGTTAATTAAAACCTAAAAAAAATGTATAAAATTAATATAAACCGGTGGTTTTATATATCAACATTTGAAAATAGTGGACAAAACCTTTCCTAAAAGTAAAATCGTTAATTAAAACCTAAAAAAAATGTATAAAATTAATATAAACCGGTGGTTTTATATATCAACATTTAAAAATAGTGGACAAAACCTTTCCTAAAAGTAGAATCGTTAATTAAAACCTAAAAAAAATGTATAAAATTAATATAAACCGGTGGTTTTATATATCAACATTTGAAAATAGTGGACAAAACCTTTCCTAAAAGTAAGATCGTTAATTAAAACCTAAAAAAAATGTATAAAATTAATATAAACCGGTGGTTTTATATATCAACATTTGAAAATAGTGGACAAAACCTTTCCTAAAAATAAAATCGTTAATTAAAACCTAAAAAAAATGTATAAAATTAATATAAACCGGTGGTTTTATATATCAAAATTTGAAAATATTGGACAAAACCTTTCCTAAAAGTAAAATCGTTAATTAAAACCTAAAAAAAATGTGTAAAATTAATATAAACCGGTGGTTTTATGCATCAACATTTGAAGATGTTGGACAAAACCTGAGCTAAAAATAAAAGGTTATTAGTAAAGGATAATGACGGTTATGCATCAAAATTAATTCGATTCCATTTCTTCCTTTTTCTGGCTTTTATTGGCCATGGATTATAGATTCCCCATCGGTTCCATGTTGGCCAGTATAATGAATAGTGTGACTAAAACAAATGTATTAGTAGACGGCCGATTTATCTTAAATTAATTTAGGTATCTATATTTAAATAGTTCACCAAATATTGTACATTTATACCATACCAGAAAGCCGTCCTCCATAATTTAATAGGCTTGTTTCTTCAGTTGCAGCTTCTTATTTTCACTCACTTCACTAACTTACCAGAATCGGCAACGTGTCCCATCTTTAAGAGCAATAACAAAGCTCCTTCACCATATTTTAGTGATTATAAAGAGATGCGCACAGTCCGATTTTTAAAAACTATTATAAATATCTTAATAGTGTCCAAAATTTAATGAATGAGAAAGAAGAAACAAAATGGTGCGGACCTATATATTGCTATTGCTCTTAACCCTTCATTCTTTCACCTGTAGCAACAGAAATGGAAAGAAAACTATCTTACCTTTCAATCATGATAGAAGCGAAGGTGATGGTATTAACAACGGTGCCAATTGCAGCAAGACGGATCAATCCACATTCAAGCAAGCACTTGAGTGAGGAATGACCCGTAAAACACTAAAGGTAGTAGATACGCTACAAGAGTTTGGGGCCAAATACCACCACTTTTACATGTTATTTCTTATGGGAAAATTTAAGGTTCGATCTGCATTTTTTCTACCGACGCCCAGAATGAGAAGAACGTGAGGAGTGTGGAGATGAATGGAGAGCAAATATCGTCATTTTTACATGTATTTTCCCATAAGGAAATTAAAGGTTCGATCTGCATTTTAAATCTAACGACGCTTAGCGTCGCGACGCCCAGAATGAGAAGAATGTGGGAAGTGTGGAGATAAATGAAGAGCAATATCATCATTTTTACAGGTATTTTCCCATAAGGAAATTTAGGGTTCGATTTGCATTTTTTTTTTACCGACGCCTACCGTCGCGACGCTGAGAATGAGAAGAACGTGACGCAATTTACCAGTGGCTGTTAGCGTCTCCACCATAACCATCAAACTTTAATATTTGATTTAAATTTTACTTTTTGTGTGTGTGTGTGTGTGTGTTTATCGCAACCATTTCAGGATGGCTGATAAATTTTCTATTTCATTATAAGTAATTACTGATTAAATACAGTTTTTTTTACTTCTAAATTATCCAAAAAATAGTTGAAAACATCACATTCAAAGTAAAAAAAAATCTCTTAATTCTTACATATCAGTTTTTAACGTTTGTTGCTTTTAAATTTAAACCCCTAATTAAAAAAAAATATTGAAGGAAAGACAGATACAAATTTAGAAAATTTTAATTTCCCATCATAACCCTTTAGAGATGGCCGATAGATGATTTCTTTAATAGCCAACAGGCAACAATTTTCCCTGATCGTGTCTATAAGACATATGGAAAACACTGTATATACCTAACTCTTTAAAAGTGTCAACCTCTTTTGTAGGGAGGGATTATCGATCACCAGAGTCGGTACGTCTCCCCTCGGAAGGGTACCTGTCGTGTTTCCATGCGGAAAAAAGTCGATCATCATCCCTTTATATCACA
Source organism: Barypeithes pellucidus (assembly GCA_963991005.1). NCBI lineage: Eukaryota > Metazoa > Arthropoda > Insecta > Coleoptera > Curculionidae > Barypeithes > Barypeithes pellucidus. The sequence continues at coordinate 52,577,538 of OZ022563.1, read as the reverse complement.
GAAGCCAAATCGTATATAAAATATTTAAGTTTTAACTCTATTATTTATCGCAACCCTCTCAGGATGATTTAATAAATTTTCTATTTCATTATAAGTAATGACTGAAAATTTATCAGCCATCCTCAAATGGTTGCGATAAACACACACACACACACAAAAAGTAAAATTTAAATCAAATATTAAAGTTTGATGGTTATGGTGGAGACGCTAACAGCCACTGGTAATTTGCGTCACGTTCTTCTCATTCTAAGCGTCGCGACGGTGGGCGTCGGTAAAAAAATGCAAATCGAACCCTAAATTTCCTTATGGGAAAATACCTATAAAAATGATGATATTGCTCTTCATTCATCTCCACACTTCCCACATTCTTCTCATTGTGGGCGTCGCGACGCTAAGCGTCGTTAGATTTAAAATGCAGATCGAACCTTAAATTTCCTTATGCTCAAACTTAACTAAAACTCAAAAAAAGTACGTGGGAATCATGTTATTTAAATTTGTAGGATAGTTAATTTAGTCAATTCATAGAAACATTTAAATAAATACTGGATTGAGTATGCATACCTTGTATTAATATCCTCTAAGGCCTCAGCAACTGTTTCGGCCTTCCACCATCGTCAGTGTTGTACGGCCCTAATCCAGGGGGGGGGGGGGGGGGGGGGGCAACAACAGACAGCTGCTTACCCATTAAAAACAACAACCTAAAATGCAAACAGCTGCCAAGAATATATAAGGACCATTCAAGTTTGACCACTTATAATATATTCTTAAATCCTAAAAAAAACTGTTAATTAAAACACAAAAAGGGTGGTTTTGTACATCAATATTCGAAAATATTGGACAAAACCTTTCCTAAAAATAAAATCGTTAATTAAAACCTAAAAAAAATGTATAAAATTAATATAAACCGGTGGTTTTATATATCAACATTTGAAAATAGTGGACAAAACCTTTCCTAAAAGTAAAATCGTTAATTAAAACCTAAAAAAAATGTATAAAATTAATATAAACCGGTGGTTTTATATATCAACATTTGAAAATAGTGGACAAAACCTTTTCTAAAAGTAAAATCGTTAATTAAAACCTAAAAAAAATGTATAAAATTAATATAAACCGGTGGTTTTATATATCAACATTTGAAAATAGTGGACAAAACCTTTCCTAAAAGTAAAATCGTTAATTAAAACCTAAAAAAAATGTATAAAATTAATATAAACCGGTGGTTTTATATATCAACATTTAAAAATAGTGGACAAAACCTTTCCTAAAAGTAGAATCGTTAATTAAAACCTAAAAAAAATGTATAAAATTAATATAAACCGGTGGTTTTATATATCAACATTTGAAAATAGTGGACAAAACCTTTCCTAAAAGTAAGATCGTTAATTAAAACCTAAAAAAAATGTATAAAATTAATATAAACCGGTGGTTTTATATATCAACATTTGAAAATAGTGGACAAAACCTTTCCTAAAAATAAAATCGTTAATTAAAACCTAAAAAAAATGTATAAAATTAATATAAACCGGTGGTTTTATATATCAAAATTTGAAAATATTGGACAAAACCTTTCCTAAAAGTAAAATCGTTAATTAAAACCTAAAAAAAATGTGTAAAATTAATATAAACCGGTGGTTTTATGCATCAACATTTGAAGATGTTGGACAAAACCTGAGCTAAAAATAAAAGGTTATTAGTAAAGGATAATGACGGTTATGCATCAAAATTAATTCGATTCCATTTCTTCCTTTTTCTGGCTTTTATTGGCCATGGATTATAGATTCCCCATCGGTTCCATGTTGGCCAGTATAATGAATAGTGTGACTAAAACAAATGTATTAGTAGACGGCCGATTTATCTTAAATTAATTTAGGTATCTATATTTAAATAGTTCACCAAATATTGTACATTTATACCATACCAGAAAGCCGTCCTCCATAATTTAATAGGCTTGTTTCTTCAGTTGCAGCTTCTTATTTTCACTCACTTCACTAACTTACCAGAATCGGCAACGTGTCCCATCTTTAAGAGCAATAACAAAGCTCCTTCACCATATTTTAGTGATTATAAAGAGATGCGCACAGTCCGATTTTTAAAAACTATTATAAATATCTTAATAGTGTCCAAAATTTAATGAATGAGAAAGAAGAAACAAAATGGTGCGGACCTATATATTGCTATTGCTCTTAACCCTTCATTCTTTCACCTGTAGCAACAGAAATGGAAAGAAAACTATCTTACCTTTCAATCATGATAGAAGCGAAGGTGATGGTATTAACAACGGTGCCAATTGCAGCAAGACGGATCAATCCACATTCAAGCAAGCACTTGAGTGAGGAATGACCCGTAAAACACTAAAGGTAGTAGATACGCTACAAGAGTTTGGGGCCAAATACCACCACTTTTACATGTTATTTCTTATGGGAAAATTTAAGGTTCGATCTGCATTTTTTCTACCGACGCCCAGAATGAGAAGAACGTGAGGAGTGTGGAGATGAATGGAGAGCAAATATCGTCATTTTTACATGTATTTTCCCATAAGGAAATTAAAGGTTCGATCTGCATTTTAAATCTAACGACGCTTAGCGTCGCGACGCCCAGAATGAGAAGAATGTGGGAAGTGTGGAGATAAATGAAGAGCAATATCATCATTTTTACAGGTATTTTCCCATAAGGAAATTTAGGGTTCGATTTGCATTTTTTTTTTACCGACGCCTACCGTCGCGACGCTGAGAATGAGAAGAACGTGACGCAATTTACCAGTGGCTGTTAGCGTCTCCACCATAACCATCAAACTTTAATATTTGATTTAAATTTTACTTTTTGTGTGTGTGTGTGTGTGTGTTTATCGCAACCATTTCAGGATGGCTGATAAATTTTCTATTTCATTATAAGTAATTACTGATTAAATACAGTTTTTTTTACTTCTAAATTATCCAAAAAATAGTTGAAAACATCACATTCAAAGTAAAAAAAAATCTCTTAATTCTTACATATCAGTTTTTAACGTTTGTTGCTTTTAAATTTAAACCCCTAATTAAAAAAAAATATTGAAGGAAAGACAGATACAAATTTAGAAAATTTTAATTTCCCATCATAACCCTTTAGAGATGGCCGATAGATGATTTCTTTAATAGCCAACAGGCAACAATTTTCCCTGATCGTGTCTATAAGACATATGGAAAACACTGTATATACCTAACTCTTTAAAAGTGTCAACCTCTTTTGTAGGGAGGGATTATCGATCACCAGAGTCGGTACGTCTCCCCTCGGAAGGGTACCTGTCGTGTTTCCATGCGGAAAAAAGTCGATCATCATCCCTTTATATCACAGAAGCCAAATCGTATATAAAATATTTAAGTTTTAACTCTATTATTTATCGCAACCCTCTCAGGATGATTTAATAAATTTTCTATTTCATTATAAGTAATGACTGAAAATTTATCAGCCATCCTCAAATGGTTGCGATAAACACACACACACACACAAAAAGTAAAATTTAAATCAAATATTAAAGTTTGATGGTTATGGTGGAGACGCTAACAGCCACTGGTAATTTGCGTCACGTTCTTCTCATTCTAAGCGTCGCGACGGTGGGCGTCGGTAAAAAAATGCAAATCGAACCCTAAATTTCCTTATGGGAAAATACCTATAAAAATGATGATATTGCTCTTCATTCATCTCCACACTTCCCACATTCTTCTCATTGTGGGCGTCGCGACGCTAAGCGTCGTTAGATTTAAAATGCAGATCGAACCTTAAATTTCCTTATGCTCAAACTTAACTAAAACTCAAAAAAAGTACGTGGGAATCATGTTATTTAAATTTGTAGGATAGTTAATTTAGTCAATTCATAGAAACATTTAAATAAATACTGGATTGAGTATGCATACCTTGTATTAATATCCTCTAAGGCCTCAGCAACTGTTTCGGCCTTCCACCATCGTCAGTGTTGTACGGCCCTAATCCAGGGGGGGGGGGGGGGGCAACAACAGACAGCTGCTTACCCATTAAAAACAACAACCTAAAATGCAAACAGCTGCCAAGAATATATAAGGACCATTCAAGTTTGACCACTTATAATATATTCTTAAATCCTAAAAAAAACTGTTAATTAAAACACAAAAAGGGTGGTTTTGTACATCAATATTCGAAAATATTGGACAAAACCTTTCCTAAAAATAAAATCGTTAATTAAAACCTAAAAAAAATGTATAAAATTAATATAAACCGGTGGTTTTATATATCAACATTTGAAAATAGTGGACAAAACCTTTCCTAAAAGTAAAATCGTTAATTAAAACCTAAAAAAAATGTATAAAATTAATATAAACCGGTGGTTTTATATATCAACATTTGAAAATAGTGGACAAAACCTTTTCTAAAAGTAAAATCGTTAATTAAAACCTAAAAAAAATGTATAAAATTAATATAAACCGGTGGTTTTATATATCAACATTTGAAAATAGTGGACAAAACCTTTCCTAAAAGTAAAATCGTTAATTAAAACCTAAAAAAAATGTATAAAATTAATATAAACCGGTGGTTTTATATATCAACATTTAAAAATAGTGGACAAAACCTTTCCTAAAAGTAGAATCGTTAATTAAAACCTAAAAAAATGTATAAAATTAATATAAACCGGTGGTTTTATATATCAACATTTGAAAATAGTGGACAAAACCTTTCCTAAAAGTAAGATCGTTAATTAAAACCTAAAAAAAATGTATAAAATTAATATAAACCGGTGGTTTTATATATCAACATTTGAAAATAGTGGACAAAACCTTTCCTAAAAATAAAATCGTTAATTAAAACCTAAAAAAAATGTATAAAATTAATATAAACCGGTGGTTTTATATATCAAAATTTGAAAATATTGGACAAAACCTTTCCTAAAAGTAAAATCGTTAATTGAAACCTAAAAAAAATGTGTAAAATTAATATAAACCGGTGGTTTTATGCATCAACATTTGAAGATGTTGGACAAAACCTGAGCTAAAAATAAAAGGTTATTAGTAAAGGATAATGACGGTTATGCATCAAAATTAATTCGATTCCATTTCTTCCTTTTTCTGGCTTTTATTGGCCATGGATTATAGATTCCCCATCGGTTCCATGTTGGCCAGTATAATGAATAGTGTGACTAAAACAAATGTATTAGTAGACGGCCGATTTATCTTAAATTAATTTAGGTATCTATATTTAAATAGTTCACCAAATATTGTACATTTATACCATACCAGAAAGCCGTCCTCCATAATTTAATAGGCTTGTTTCTTCAGTTGCAGCTTCTTATTTTCACTCACTTCACTAACTTACCAGAATCGGCAACGTGTCCCATCTTTAAGAGCAATAACAAAGCTCCTTCACCATATTTTAGTGATTATAAAGAGATGCGCACAGTCCGATTTTTAAAAACTATTATAAATATCTTAATAGTGTCCAAAATTTAATGAATGAGAAAGAAGAAACAAAATGGTGCGGACCTATATATTGCTATTGCTCTTAACCCTTCATTCTTTCACCTGTAGCAACAGAAATGGAAAGAAAACTATCTTACCTTTCAATCATGATAGAAGCGAAGGTGATGGTATTAACAACGGTGCCAATTGCAGCAAGACGGATCAATCCACATTCAAGCAAGCACTTGAGTGAGGAATGACCCGTAAAACACTAAAGGTAGTAGATACGCTACAAGAGTTTGGGGCCAAATACCACCACTTTTACATGTTATTTCTTATGGGAAAATTTAAGGTTCGATCTGCATTTTTTCTACCGACGCCCAGAATGAGAAGAACGTGAGGAGTGTGGAGATGAATGGAGAGCAAATATCGTCATTTTTACATGTATTTTCCCATAAGGAAATTAAAGGTTCGATCTGCATTTTAAATCTAACGACGCTTAGCGTCGCGACGCCCAGAATGAGAAGAATGTGGGAAGTGTGGAGATAAATGAAGAGCAATATCATCATTTTTACAGGTATTTTCCCATAAGGAAATTTAGGGTTCGATTTGCATTTTTTTTTTACCGACGCCTACCGTCGCGACGCTGAGAATGAGAAGAACGTGACGCAATTTACCAGTGGCTGTTAGCGTCTCCACCATAACCATCAAACTTTAATATTTGATTTAAATTTTACTTTTTGTGTGTGTGTGTGTGTGTGTGTTTATCGCAACCATTTCAGGATGGCTGATAAATTTTCTATTTCATTATAAGTAATTACTGATTAAATACAGTTTTTTTTACTTCTAAATTATCCAAAAAATAGTTGAAAACATCACATTCAAAGTAAAAAAAAATCTCTTAATTCTTACATATCAGTTTTTAACGTTTGTTGCTTTTAAATTTAAACCCCTAATTAAAAAAAAATATTGAAGGAAAGACAGATACAAATTTAGAAAATTTTAATTTCCCATCATAACCCTTTAGAGATGGCCGATAGATGATTTCTTTAATAGCCAACAGGCAACAATTTTCCCTGATCGTGTCTATAAGACATATGGAAAACACTGTATATACCTAACTCTTTAAAAGTGTCAACCTCTTTTGTAGGGAGGGATTATCGATCACCAGAGTCGGTACGTCTCCCCTCGGAAGGGTACCTGTCGTGTTTCCATGCGGAAAAAAGTCGATCATCATCCCTTTATATCACAGAAGCCAAATCGTATATAAAATATTTAAGTTTTAACTCTATTATTTATCGCAACCCTCTCAGGATGATTTAATAAATTTTCTATTTCATTATAAGTAATGACTGAAAATTTATCAGCCATCCTCAAATGGTTGCGATAAACACACACACACACACAAAAAGTAAAATTTAAATCAAATATTAAAGTTTGATGGTTATGGTGGAGACGCTAACAGCCACTGGTAATTTGCGTCACGTTCTTCTCATTCTAAGCGTCGCGACGGTGGGCGTCGGTAAAAAAATGCAAATCGAACCCTAAATTTCCTTATGGGAAAATACCTATAAAAATGATGATATTGCTCTTCATTCATCTCCACACTTCCCACATTCTTCTCATTGTGGGCGTCGCGACGCTAAGCGTCGTTAGATTTAAAATGCAGATCGAACCTTAAATTTCCTTATGCTCAAACTTAACTAAAACTCAAAAAAAGTACGTGGGAATCATGTTATTTAAATTTGTAGGATAGTTAATTTAGTCAATTCATAGAAACATTTAAATAAATACTGGATTGAGTATGCATACCTTGTATTAATATCCTCTAAGGCCTCAGCAACTGTTTCGGCCTTCCACCATCGTCAGTGTTGTACGGCCCTAATCCAGGGGGGGGGGGGGGGCAACAACAGACAGCTGCTTACCCATTAAAAACAACAACCTAAAATGCAAACAGCTGCCAAGAATATATAAGGACCATTCAAGTTTGACCACTTATAATATATTCTTAAATCCTAAAAAAAACTGTTAATTAAAACACAAAAAGGGTGGTTTTGTACATCAATATTCGAAAATATTGGACAAAACCTTTCCTAAAAATAAAATCGTTAATTAAAACCTAAAAAAAATGTATAAAATTAATATAAACCGGTGGTTTTATATATCAACATTTGAAAATAGTGGACAAAACCTTTCCTAAAAGTAAAATCGTTAATTAAAACCTAAAAAAAATGTATAAAATTAATATAAACCGGTGGTTTTATATATCAACATTTGAAAATAGTGGACAAAACCTTTTCTAAAAGTAAAATCGTTAATTAAAACCTAAAAAAAATGTATAAAATTAATATAAACCGGTGGTTTTATATATCAACATTTGAAAATAGTGGACAAAACCTTTCCTAAAAGTAAAATCGTTAATTAAAACCTAAAAAAAATGTATAAAATTAATATAAACCGGTGGTTTTATATATCAACATTTAAAAATAGTGGACAAAACCTTTCCTAAAAGTAGAATCGTTAATTAAAACCTAAAAAAAATGTATAAAATTAATATAAACCGGTGGTTTTATATATCAACATTTGAAAATAGTGGACAAAACCTTTCCTAAAAGTAAGATCGTTAATTAAAACCTAAAAAAAATGTATAAAATTAATATAAACCGGTGGTTTTATATATCAACATTTGAAAATAGTGGACAAAACCTTTCCTAAAAATAAAATCGTTAATTAAAACCTAAAAAAAATGTATAAAATTAATATAAACCGGTGGTTTTATATATCAAAATTTGAAAATATTGGACAAAACCTTTCCTAAAAGTAAAATCGTTAATTAAAACCTAAAAAAAATGTGTAAAATTAATATAAACCGGTGGTTTTATGCATCAACATTTGAAGATGTTGGACAAAACCTGAGCTAAAAATAAAAGGTTATTAGTAAAGGATAATGACGGTTATGCATCAAAATTAATTCGATTCCATTTCTTCCTTTTTCTGGCTTTTATTGGCCATGGATTATAGATTCCCCATCGGTTCCATGTTGGCCAGTATAATGAATAGTGTGACTAAAACAAATGTATTAGTAGACGGCCGATTTATCTTAAATTAATTTAGGTATCTATATTTAAATAGTTCACCAAATATTGTACATTTATACCATACCAGAAAGCCGTCCTCCATAATTTAATAGGCTTGTTTCTTCAGTTGCAGCTTCTTATTTTCACTCACTTCACTAACTTACCAGAATCGGCAACGTGTCCCATCTTTAAGAGCAATAACAAAGCTCCTTCACCATATTTTAGTGATTATAAAGAGATGCGCACAGTCCGATTTTTAAAAACTATTATAAATATCTTAATAGTGTCCAAAATTTAATGAATGAGAAAGAAGAAACAAAATGGTGCGGACCTATATATTGCTATTGCTCTTAACCCTTCATTCTTTCACCTGTAGCAACAGAAATGGAAAGAAAACTATCTTACCTTTCAATCATGATAGAAGCGAAGGTGATGGTATTAACAACGGTGCCAATTGCAGCAAGACGGATCAATCCACATTCAAGCAAGCACTTGAGTGAGGAATGACCCGTAAAACACTAAAGGTAGTAGATACGCTACAAGAGTTTGGGGCCAAATACCACCACTTTTACATGTTATTTCTTATGGGAAAATTTAAGGTTCGATCTGCATTTTTTCTACCGACGCCCAGAATGAGAAGAACGTGAGGAGTGTGGAGATGAATGGAGAGCAAATATCGTCATTTTTACATGTATTTTCCCATAAGGAAATTAAAGGTTCGATCTGCATTTTAAATCTAACGACGCTTAGCGTCGCGACGCCCAGAATGAGAAGAATGTGGGAAGTGTGGAGATAAATGAAGAGCAATATCATCATTTTTACAGGTATTTTCCCATAAGGAAATTTAGGGTTCGATTTGCATTTTTTTTTTACCGACGCCTACCGTCGCGACGCTGAGAATGAGAAGAACGTGACGCAATTTACCAGTGGCTGTTAGCGTCTCCACCATAACCATCAAACTTTAATATTTGATTTAAATTTTACTTTTTGTGTGTGTGTGTGTTTGTGTTTATCGCAACCATTTCAGGATGGCTGATAAATTTTCTATTTCATTATAAGTAATTACTGATTAAATACAGTTTTTTTTACTTCTAAATTATCCAAAAAATAGTTGAAAACATCACATTCAAAGTAAAAAAAAATCTCTTAATTCTTACATATCAGTTTTTAACGTTTGTTGCTTTTAAATTTAAACCCCTAATTAAAAAAAAATATTGAAGGAAAGACAGATACAAATTTAGAAAATTTTAATTTCCCATCATAACCCTTTAGAGATGGCCGATAGATGATTTCTTTAATAGCCAACAGGCAACAATTTTCCCTGATCGTGTCTATAAGACATATGGAAAACACTGTATATACCTAACTCTTTAAAAGTGTCAACCTCTTTTGTAGGGAGGGATTATCGATCACCAGAGTCGGTACGTCTCCCCTCGGAAGGGTACCTGTCGTGTTTCCATGCGGAAAAAAGTCGATCATCATCCCTTTATATCACAGAAGCCAAATCGTATATAAAATATTTAAGTTTTAACTCTATTATTTATCGCAACCCTCTCAGGATGATTTAATAAATTTTCTATTTCATTATAAGTAATGACTGAAAATTTATCAGCCATCCTCAAATGGTTGCGATAAACACACACACACACACAAAAAGTAAAATTTAAATCAAATATTAAAGTTTGATGGTTATGGTGGAGACGCTAACAGCCACTGGTAATTTGCGTCACGTTCTTCTCATTCTAAGCGTCGCGACGGTGGGCGTCGGTAAAAAAATGCAAATCGAACCCTAAATTTCCTTATGGGAAAATACCTATAAAAATGATGATATTGCTCTTCATTCATCTCCACACTTCCCACATTCTTCTCATTGTGGGCGTCGCGACGCTAAGCGTCGTTAGATTTAAAATGCAGATCGAACCTTAAATTTCCTTATGCTCAAACTTAACTAAAACTCAAAAAAAGTACGTGGGAATCATGTTATTTAAATTTGTAGGATAGTTAATTTAGTCAATTCATAGAAACATTTAAATAAATACTGGATTGAGTATGCATACCTTGTATTAATATCCTCTAAGGCCTCAGCAACTGTTTCGGCCTTCCACCATCGTCAGTGTTGTACGGCCCTAATCCAGGGGGGGGGGGGGGGGGGGGGGGCAACAACAGACAGCTGCTTACCCATTAAAAACAACAACCTAAAATGCAAACAGCTGCCAAGAATATATAAGGACCATTCAAGTTTGACCACTTATAATATATTCTTAAATCCTAAAAAAAACTGTTAATTAAAACACAAAAAGGGTGGTTTTGTACATCAATATTCGAAAATATTGGACAAAACCTTTCCTAAAAATAAAATCGTTAATTAAAACCTAAAAAAAATGTATAAAATTAATATAAACCGGTGGTTTTATATATCAACATTTGAAAATAGTGGACAAAACCTTTCCTAAAAGTAAAATCGTTAATTAAAACCTAAAAAAAATGTATAAAATTAATATAAACCGGTGGTTTTATATATCAACATTTGAAAATAGTGGACAAAACCTTTTCTAAAAGTAAAATCGTTAATTAAAACCTAAAAAAAATGTATAAAATTAATATAAACCGGTGGTTTTATATATCAACATTTGAAAATAGTGGACAAAACCTTTCCTAAAAGTAAAATCGTTAATTAAAACCTAAAAAAAAATGTATAAAATTAATATAAACCGGTGGTTTTATATATCAACATTTGAAAATAGTGGACAAAACCTTTCCTAAAAGTAAAATCGTTAATTAAAACCTAAAAAAATGTATAAAATTAATATAAACCGGTGGTTTTATAAATCAACATTTGAAAATAGTGGACAAAACCTTTCCTAAAAGTAAAATCGTTAATTAAAACCTAAAAAAAATGTATAAAATTAATATAAACCAGTGGTTTTATATATCAACATTTGAAAATAGTGGACAAAACCTTTCCTAAAAGTAAAATCGTTAATTAAATCCTAAAAAAAATGTATAAAATTAATATAAACCGGTGGTTTTATATATCAACATTTGAAAAGAGTGGACAAAACCTTTCCTAAAAGTAAAATCGTTAATTAAAACCTAAAAAAAATGTATAAAATTAATATAAACCGGTGGTTTTATATATCAACATTTGAAAATAGTGGACAAAACCTTTCCTAAAAGTAAAATCGTTAATTAAAACCTAAAAAAAATCTATAAAATTAATATAAACCGGTGGTTTTATGCATCAACATTTGAAGATGTTGGACAAAACCTGAGCTAAAAATAAAAGGTTATTAGTAAAGGATAATGACGGTTATGCATCAAAATTAATTCGATTCCATTTCTTCCTTTTTCTGGCTTTTATTGGCCATGGATTATAGATTCCCCATCGGTTCCATGTTGGCCAGTATAATGAATAGTGTGGCTAAAACAAATGTATTAGTAGACGGCCGATTTATCTTAAATTATTAATTTAGGTATCTATATTTAAATAGTTCACCAAATATTGTACATTTATACCATACCAGAAAGCCGTCCTCCATAATTTAATAGGCTTGTTTCTTCAGTTGCAGCTTCTTATTTTCACTCACTTCACTAACTTACCAGAATCGGCAACGTGTCCCATCTTTAAGAGCAATAACAAAGCTCCTTCACCATATTTTAGTGATTATAAAGAGATGCGCACAGCCCGATTTTTAAAAACTATTATAAATATCTTAATAGTGTCCAAAATTTAATGAATGAGAAAGAAGAAACAAAATGGTGCGGACCTATATATTGCTATTGCTCTTAACCCTTCATTCTTTCACCTGTAGCAACAGAAAAGGAAAGAAAACTATCTTACCTTTCAATCATGATAGAAGCGAAGGTGATGGTATTAACAACGGTGCCAATTACGTCGACGGATCAATCCACATTCAAGCAAGCACTTGAGTGAGGAATGACCCGTAAAACACTAAAGGTAGTAGATAAGCTACAAGAGTTCGGGGCCAAATACCACCACTTTTACATGTTATTTCTTATGTGAAAATTTAAGGTTCGATCTGCATTTTTTTCTACCGACGCCAGCGTCGCGACGCCCAGAATGAGAAGAACGTGAGGAGTGTGGAGATGAATGGAGAGCAAATATGTTCATTTTTACATGTATTTTCCCATAAGGAAATTTAAGGTTCGATCTGCATTTTAAATCTAACGACGCTTAGCGTCGCGACGCCCAGAATGAGAAGAATGTGGGAAGTGTGGAGATGAATGAAGAGCAATATCATCATTTTTACAGGTATTTTCCCATAAGGAAATTTAGGGTTCGATTTGCATTTTTTTTACCGACGCCTACCGTCGCGACGCTTAGAATGAGAAGAACGTGACGCAATTTACCAGTGGCTATTAGCGTCTCCACCATAACCATCAAACTTTAATATTTGATTTAAATTTTACTTTTTGTGTGTGTGTGTGTTTATCGCAACCATTTCAGGATGGCTGATAAATTTTCTATTTCATTATAAGTAATTACTGATTAAATACAGTTTTTTTTAATTCTAAATTATCCAAAAAATAGTTGAAAACATCACATTCAAAGTAAAAAAAAATCTCTTAATTCTTACATATCAGTTTTTAACGTTTGTTGCTTTTAAATTTAAACCCCTAATTAAAAAAAAATATTGAAGGAAAGACACATACAAATTTAGAAAATTATAATTTCCCATCATAACCCTTTAGAGATGGCCGAAGATGATTTCTTTAATAGCCAACAGGCAACAATTTTCCCTGATCGTGTCTATAAGACATATGGAAAACACTGTATATACCTAACTCTTTAAAAGTGTCAACCTCTTTTGTAGGGAGGGATTATCGATCACCAGAGTCGGTACGTCTCCCCTCGGAAGGGTACCTGTCGTGTTTCCATGCGGAAAAAAGTCGATCATCCCTTTATATCACAGAAGCCAAATCGTATATAAAATATTTAAGTTTTAACTCTATTATTTATCGCAACCCTCTCAGGATGATTTAATAAATTTTCTATTTCATTATAAGTAATGACTGAAAATTTATCAGCCATCCTCAAATGGTTGCGATAAACACACACACACACACACAAAAAGTAAAATTTAAATCAAATATTAAAGTTTGATGGTTATGGTGGAGACGCTAACAGCCACGGGTAAATTGCGTCACGTTCTTCTCATTCTAAGCGTCGCGACGGTAGGCGTCGGTAAAAAAAATGCAAATCGAACCCTAAATTTCCTTATGGGAAAATACCTATAAAAATGATGATATTGCTCTTCATTCATCTTCACACTTCCCACATTCTTCTCATTGTGGGCGTCGCGACGCTAAGCGTCGTTAGATTTAAAATGCAGATCGAACCTTAAATTTCCTTATGGGAAAATACATGTAAAAATGACGATATTTGCTCTCCATTCATCTCCACACTCCTCACGTTCTTCTCATTCTGGGCGTCGCGACGCTGGCGTCGGTAGAAAAAAATGCAGATCGAACCTTAAATTTTCCCATAAGAAATAACATGTAAAAGTGGTGGTATTTGGCCCCGAACTCTTTTAGCTTATCTACTAAAGGTCACTGTTCACTTATTCCAGGTTGTAACAACAGTCGAAGACTTGTTTGCCGACAGCGCGAAACGGACGCTTCCAACACCAATCATGCTCACTTACCTGAAACAATAGAGAACATTTTTAGTTACACAGTTTACATCAATAAAAGTTTAATCAATTATTATAGGTTTGATAAAATTTGATTTTTGTTCTTATTAATTTATACGTTAAATAATGATATGGCGAATGCGTCACTACCATTAGCTCTAAAAGCGAATATGATGTATCTAAATCTAAATTACATTGTGTTATGATTAGTACCAACCCTTTTTTATCCTTACTTATTTATTGGTGAAAAATTTTTCGACGACACAATTTGTTATCAACTTTGACTTAATAGTTATAAAAGTCCAAAGGATATAAATTCTTAACCAGAGCAGTACTAAATGTAACAAAAATCAATTTTTATCATCATCCTCGTAGTTGGTACAGTCATTATTCAAAATTCTTTTTACTGCCCATCACAATAAATGTTTAGTCATTCGTTTGAACCCCCCCCCCCCCCCCCCCCGCAAACGGATAAGTTGAAATTTTTAAAACGTTTTATGTCATGCTCCTAAGTAAATAACAATGGCTTGTTTTAACTATTTATGTCAAACGAAACGATCCCGAGGGAAACGGGCTGCGATAGACAGACGGACAAACAAACACGCATACAGACATCAAGCGATTCGTTTTTCCAATGTTGGTACGGAGCAAAGCTATTACAAACTACAGATGGAATAATGTACATTTCTAGCCCACGCAACGACTGCAAACAGTCTGTTCCAGCTCTTTCGGTCATTATTCCAGCATAGCCAGATGGACATATTTATCGCAAAGGCATCTTGCAAAATTGCAATTAAAAATTTGTTAATTTGGCAAATACAACTGGTTTAGATTAATCCGCAATTGCTCTTAAAATAAATTTATTTTCCAATAATTTTACTATAAACTGTGAAAAGGCGTATCAAAAGAATCTTGAACTAATCCAACTGCACTCTGGCAACAACTATTTCTATTTTACTACGATTCGGACCCAAAAGATAAGCAAAATATGAATGAATACTAATCTCGTATATATTGCGATGTTTGTTCTTTGATCTAACTAACGGATTGTTATATTTTGGTTGATTTGTGTTTTTTGTGATTATTGGTGAAAAATCGTCTTTATTATAAACAATCATGGTGCATTCATCTGTAGTATGTAAAAGAGTGGTTCATTAAAGAAGGATTTATCTTTTCATCGGTAAGTATGGTTATGTTTGAATATTTAACCATCTGATATAACCAGACTTCAACATTGTTGCCATTCAGCCAAAAAACATGTAGTTCTCTCTTCCACCCATTAATTATTGTTCAATTACAGCTCGATATCTTTTGATTGCCAAACTGCTTTGCATATAAAAATAAAATATTATTAGTTTCAAGCTTCCCCAGTAAAATTGATTTTTTGGTTGGTGAACGCAGAAAACAGAAAACTAAATAAATGCACATTTAAAATATTGGCAACTACGATTCACTTCACACAAACTTATTTTCGAAAATAAGGAAACATTGATCAACCAACACTGATGAAAATATATTTTTTAACTAAATAATACCTTAATAAATTCTCGCAGGCTGCTCTAATCCAGCTTGTGTCCCGAACGTTTAGCTTGCAGGTTTATGTTTCCATGGTCGCAGTCAATTGAAGCCCTCGGACCGATCCAAAAAACAACAATTTTTTGCAACAACTGGTCCTTAGGGAATCGGCAATTAAACAGACACAGAAACCAACGGAGTTTGATTGGATGAATCTACTTCAAATACTGCATATACATTTTTATAAAGTTACGATTGCTTATAATAGCTGCTTAAAAGTTATGTCATCATAACGCGTTAAAAAGTTCATTTTGTTTAATCATTCATACCCCATTTTGAAAGTGTCAATACGATCAGTCAGATCCTTCCTGTACGTTAGACTAGGAAAAGTCGGACTGATTTATCAATCAGATTTTTTCTGTGGGTTAGACTAAAAAAATCGGATTGATTAAGGCGCGATGGGGTTCAGCAAAACGATCAATCAGATCATTCCTGTACGTTAGACTACGAAAGACCGGACTGATTTATCAACCAGATTCTTTCTGTACGTTAGACTAAAAAGAATCGGATTGATTTGACTGCGCGATTGGTTTCTGTGTCTTCTGCTACCCTGGAAAATTCGCGTGCCCGATTTTATAAATTTTCTTTAGTGCCCATGGCCATGATCCTAAAACAAAGGAAAATGCGTTTAGTTTTCATGTAAATAGGCAAATTTGAGTACATTAGTAAAGTGTAGGTCATAATCGACACGAAGGCTTATTTGAGAAATTGTACATTTTGAAATGAACAAGTGATTCAATGCTAATGAGCATAAATTAAAAATAAATAGCCAATACTAGCGAACTCCAGATGAGTTATGAAATAAGAAATACCTGTTTGGGGAAGAAGGCTTGGGGGAAGCCCAAGCCAAAAAATAAAATTAATTTCAGTTCACATTAGTTGGGAGGGAAAAAAAATGTTTTCTTGAAAAAAATTCTAGTTCTAATCACAACTAGCTATAATAAATTCGCTAACTTATTTAGCTGATTCTTGCTATACAGGGTGTAACAAACAAGTTCTTCATCATTGGAATTTCGGAAACGGTAAGAGATACGAAGTCGGTTAAATTGGGGCAAAGTTGCATAATTATGGGCCCAATAATATGCCGTAAAAAAATCTTAAATAAAAACAGGGGCTTTCAAAATATTTGGAAAAATCAAAAATTTTGCGTTTCGGTTTTTATTTGTTGCTGACTTTGTTCCAAGAGATGTCCAAAAATAAATTTCAGTTTTTCATTGTTACTTTTTATTCTTCTCGGGATGGCATGATCAGATCTTATTTAATGCGACGTTTCGTCTTTGGGTCACCATCATCAACTTAATTTTTTTAAATACTATAATACAATAATAATTTTAAAATTTTCAGTTTCGTCGAAACAAAAGTTAATTACAGGAACGGATTAGGGGTATTTTAATCAAGATGGTCAATTTAAGGAACAAAACATCGGAAAACCAGTAAGTCTCATATACCGCCGAACGTAGATTTAGTTCCTTTTTCATAATTTAAAGAAAAAAATCCAATCCCGTATTTAAAAAATTAAGTTGATGATGGTGACCCAAAGACAAAACGTTGCATTAAAGATCTGATGATGAAATCTTATGGAGAATAAAAAGTAGCAATGAGAAAGTGACATTTATTTTTGGACATCTGTTCAAACAAAGTCAGGAAAAAATAAAAACTGAAACGCAAAATTTTAGATTTTTCCAATTATTTTGAAAGACCCTGCATTTATTTTTGATTTTTTTGGGGGATATTATTGGGCCCATACAGGGTGTTTTTTAATAGAGTGCCGAATCCTTGGGTGATTGTAAGAAGAAAAGTTAATACAGTGCAACCTCGATAATCCGGACTAATTAAAACCGCGGTCATCCGGATTAGTAATTAATCCGGATTATTGAAGCGACACAGTTTTTTTATTGAAAAACGAAACATTTAATAGAAAACAACTAGAAAATAGTACATAAACAAAAATTATTTGAAACAGAAGCATACTTATTAAAGTTTATATTATTTTGTGAAGTAATAATTTGTAATTTTTGTTTGCTTGAATTACCGAGTACTATCAAATGCTGATCATAAAGTATACAATGCAGTTGAAATGTTTGGCCGGATTATTGAAAAATCCGGTGTAACGAAGGTTCGGATTATCGAGGTTACACTGTATTTACATACAGGTTGATTGATGGTGGATGGCCTATTAAATGTTTATAGAGAACTAGTCATCGGACCACTTTGAAATTTTGGGAGGTTATAGAAGCGGACATGATCTATCTTTTAAAAATATTTTTAGCCATGCAGTGTTGCCACTTTTACTTGAAAGTATTAGCAACTTTGATAATTTAAACGAAACACCCTGTGTATTATTTTTGTTTTAGAATCCTTATGAATTTCTTAATAACTTTCCTTAATATTTTCCTATACCTATTTGTTATAGTTCTCGAGATAATAATTAATTTCGCTTTTTTTTTCGGATAACATGTCCTACAAAAAGTGATGATATTTTTAAACTCGTTCGCCCTCTTTCCAAATATTATTTATAATAGTACAGGGTGTTTCAAAATACAAATATTTTGATGGTTTGGAAAAATGGTAAATAGTACCTTTTATTTAAATGAAATACCCTATATTTTATCTATTGTCCTAAAAGCTATTGAAATTGTCTATCTTTATATGTATAATGTTACTATACCTATTTTGAACAGTTTTTGACTTATGAGCATTTATTTAGAAAAATTAATTATTACAGATGACAATCACACTTTCTAGACCAATTTGGCAAGTAGCCTATTGAAATTGTTTTGTAATGGTTGACATTTTGCTGTTATTCATTCAGTCTTGTTGTCAGTTGGTCTATTTAAATATTTTAATTTTTTAAAGTTAAATTAAAGTTAAAAAAAAAATGGAAGAAAACAACAACTATTCAGATGTAGTACTTATGAATTTATTTATTTTACATGGTCAGTATAATAAGATCATCAGCGGTACATTTAGAAGATTCAATGAAATGTATCCAAATTTACCATCAATGAGCAATAAGAAATTTAGACGAATTCAAAGCAATTTCGAAAATTTTGGATCATGCTTGAAACATACAGAAATTTACCTAGACCTATAACGTCCAACGAGGAAACTGAAATCAATGTTTTGGCTTATTTTCATGCCTATCCGCATGTTTCAATAAGAAGTGCCAGTTCTTCTTAAAATCACCCAAGGATTCACAGCCTTAAGTATCGGCTTTCAATTAAAAAACCCCCTGTAGTTACAAATATTGTTATCACAAATATTTTCTCTTGCCAAAAAACTATAAATAATTTTTTAAATATTAATTAAACAATTGGGGTATACTTTTAAAATTAAATAAATAGTTACCTCCTTATATGTGCCCATTTGCCCGACGACATCATCTTCATTCTTCCAGTTCCACTCTCCAAGGGACGAACAAAAAGGACATCGCCCTGGACAGGCCAGGTTGCCCATCAGCCTTTTTCAGACATGCGGGAGCCTTGAAAAGGGTTATTTCTAGCACGCTCTAAACTGCGACGATGTTTAGGCAAACCCTTGAAGAGCGGAACCCTCACACCTCACACGCGGTACCGCACTCTATTTTAGACCCGTCAAGTATCTGAAACAAATAAAAGTAATTGTTAGGGAAAGGTTTGTTTGGATTTGTTCATTAACTTTCCTATTTTTATTTTAAATAATAGACAATTTTTTCAAGTGTGCTGCTATGAAAACAATTGTACGTAGGTACTCTATACGGAGGAAAACTGATCGATTGCTTGAAAAAACAACTTGTTTTGAATTTGAATTGAATTTTCAAATAAAATGCAGTTGATTATTTTAAATTTATAATTTGAATATTAGAATTTTCAAACACTTAATTTCACTAAAGTTTATAAACTCAATGAATGCTTTAGAAATTTGTTTTTTCAAGCAATCAATTAATTTTTCTCCGTATAGACATCAGTAAAACTAGTATAGAGTACCTATATATACAATCGTTTTCATAGTACACTTGAAAAAATATTATTTTCGGAATAATTTTTATATAAGTATAGAATAGTAAACATTATTTATAAAGAACAACTACTTTGTCATTAAATTAAATAAAAATATACTTTTCAAGTGTACTATGAAAACAATTGTATATTAGGTACTCTATACTAGTATTACTGATGTCTATACGGAGAAAAATTAATTGATTGCTTGAAAAAACAAATTTCTAAAGCATTCATAGAGTTTATAAACTTTAGTGAAATTAAAAACTGTATTTTATTTGAAAATTCAATGAAGAAACGATTCAAAAAGTTGTTTTTTCAAGCAATCGATCAGCAGATTTCCTCCGCATAGAGTACAAGTGTTTTCATAGCAGCTCACGTGAATGAATTGTATTTTCGGAATAATTTTTATATAAATGTAGAACAGTAAACATTAGTTATAACGAACAACTGCTTCGTCATTAAATTAAATAAAAATGTACAGGGTATTCCACTTGCAATAAACACGTTTTTAATGGTTGAATTCTTTCACAAAGAACCTCGAATTGTGACCACCCTGTACATTTTCGGCCAAACTTGACATATTTTTGAGACCTGATGATATTCTGTTTATTCAGTAAGAAAACTTTTTTAGTCCAAGAGCTAAGGTAAAAAAAATTATGTTAATTATTTCATCACCATGCATTTGAAAAAGGAATTACAAAAAGTCCAGATATCTCGAGAACTAGAAGAGTCAGAGAAAAAGATGTTCTACAAAATTTGTTTAAAATTTGATGGTTAATAGAAAAATATAATAAAAATTACCATGTTGTATTTAAAAAACGAGAGTTTGCAGCTACTTCCGGTATAAACGGAAACGACAGAAACATGTGAATATTTTAGTTAAAGAGACCGTATCGATAAACCTTGATTCTCAAAGTTTCAGAAACATATGTGCAGTAGTTCTCCATAAAGTTCTAAAGCAAGCCCGTCGTGAATCACCCTGTATAATCTAAGATGCAATCCAATAACACTGGGATGTGAAACGACATTATTTCCCGGACTTATTTTCGTTAGTATACAGGGTGTTTATAAAAACAGACAGACAAACAGATCCGATAAACATGGCTTTAGTAATTTTAGTGAAATTGGGTTATGAAAAAGTACCTAATAAATAAAATAAAATATTTTAGCAATACAAATGGTGGGGGGGGGGGGTCATGACCCCTCCTTCAAAAAACCAGTGGAACCCAAAAAAATATATACAGGGTGTCCCACCGGGAACCAATTCGATCTAAATATGTCGGAGTTAATTAGTGAAATCCGTCATTCCCAGAAATGCCTAGTCAATTCACGTATTGCCGGCAAATGGTGTAACTCTACGTTTGGTACACCGTTTGCCTAAGAGTATCAGGCATTCCCTGTAATGACGGAATTCTTTCAGTCAAGCGCTGTACTTAACTAAATGGTTTAAGTTACCCTGTTTGCCGGCTTTAGTCAATCATTGCAATTAGGACAGTGTTGCCAGTAGTGTATGAAAATAAGATATTTTACATTAAAAGGTTTGTAAATAACTGATTATTGTCAGGAATTTCCTTAAAATTGAAACGAATTTTCACCACCATCAATTCCGTAATATTCCAAGGTTTTTTCTTACTTTGATTGGAGTAATAGTCATCTAACTTCTTATAAAACAATTCTGGGTGCTTCAACATTTCATTTTCAAAAAAAAAATTACTACACAGATGTTAACAACAGTTACAGCGTTCGACTAAAACCGGCAAACAAGCTAACTTAAATCATTTAATCAAGTACAGCGTTTGACTGAAAGAATTCCGTCATTACAGGGAATGCCTGATGATCTTAGGCAAACAGTGTACAAAGCGTAGAGTTACACTATTTGCCGGCAATACGTGAAATGACTAGGCATTTCTGGGAATGACGGATTTCACTAATTGACGCCGACATATACATAGGCAAATTTCGAAAATTGGACAATACGCTAATGTTGATGGGGGGCAACCCTCAAAATATATTTTTAATATGGTGGCACAAATGAAACACCCTATATATTATTACATTTTTGGATTCTACGCAAGATTCTAGACAAATTTCGTATATCATGTCTTGCCCCTAAGTCTGTGTTTGCAATATTTAAGGTTTAATGTCTAAAGTAAAATTGTGCAGACCTTAAATTAATTATTAATTATTCCTATAAGGAAGCCTTGATTGTTTCTTTGGAGTTGAATTCAAGGTTAAAAAAGACCTGCTTTAATAGATTTTATATAACTATTAATACAGGGTGTTCAAACAATTAAAAATTAAATTGAGAAAATCTACATTTTCAAATGGAAACTCCAAATTTTATAACCATTTTCTATTTAGAATTAAAAATAAAGGTTTATTTGTATAAGGTTGTCTATTAAAAAAATCTGTAGTTTCAGAAATGCTAAAGAAATAAATTTGTTATAATATGTTCTTGATATAGCTTACCAAACACTGGAATTTCATTTCAAAGTGACCGAAACCCAAAAACAAACTATCTATAGTTCTTGGTATTATTATGGCCATATAAAAATATAAAATTGGCAAATTTTTGGAATCGACAACCTTATATAAACTTACCCTTATTTTTAACGCTAAATAGAAAATAATTATAATATATAATTTATATCCAGTATACGTAAAAAATTTCAAGACACTACCATAAACTGACACTGACATAAATATTATTATTTAAATCGGTCCATGTAAAAAAAACCATAGCAACAATGAGGAAATTTTATGAGCATAAAACAACAATTAATGCAAAAAAACCATATTGAACAAAAATATTTTTTTTTCGAAAACAATTCACTTTATCGACATTGATCAAGAGTACCTTTTTTTCAGCATATCTCGTATCAAAAATATTATTGTCGTTCCTTCATCGTACAAGGTATAAAAAAACATTTTTGTGTCCTAGTCCGTCCCTGGCAAACTAAATAAGCCAAATGTGTTTAAAAGGGCGAGTTTTAAGGAGAGCCATCTACTAACCATTATACTTACTAAAAAAATATTAAATTACACCTAGTACTTCAAAAATTATTTAAAAAACAACGATTTCCAGGGACGTCCGGTATGGGCCCGTATCTCCGTAGGGGAGAGGCCGTAGGGAGAAAAATTTATAAGAACTTCTCCTGTTATTTTTAAGTGTTCTATCTGAACCCGGGAGATTGCCCACATATTCTGGGACACCCTGTATAGGGTGTGCCATTTAAAATAAAGAAGTTGATACCGACTTCCAGTTTAAACCGGACGTACCATAATGAAAATGTTTTAGCCCAGTGCTCAAATCAACATTAGCATACTATCCAAATTTCAATTTCAAAATTAGTGAGAGAGAGCAACAGGGCCCGCTCAAGACGCCTTAATCATTTTGTGCTCTTATTAATACATATTAATAATATTTCTGAAAAGAAATTAAAAAAATGTGCTATGCTATTCTAACTCATTAAAATAATAACTATCAACAAACCACCTTGTAACTCTGTAAAATTTTTTATTTAAATCTATTTTATTAGCTATTTCGTGCTCAATAGAGCTATTAGCTAGTCCGTTTCGGGCTTGTTCGTAACATGCCGCCCAGTTTACCCCCTCCTCAAACCCGAACAAACCCGTATATAGCCCCCCCCCCCCCACGAAATGTAATGTTTTAACCAATTTATTCAAAGATGAATTCGTTAGGAAAAATATAAATCTTTATTTTACTAGATGTTTGTTTTTAGTAGATGATTGTTTTGTTCGTTGTTGTTTAAACACTCAGTATATTTTTTGTTCAGTTAATAATTAAGTCAGAGCTAGTGACGCATTCACCATTTCGTTTTTTGATCAATATTTTTGATACTATTTCGTTTTATCCTAAAAGCGGTTAATTACCTGTTTTTAGGGACCAATTGCTATAAGTTTAGGGTAGAAATTTTTTCAATTAATAAATTAACGGAAGCAAGAAACGAAATTTTGTCAAACTCTTAGTATCCAGATTTTTTCGCCCCAATATACTTGACCCCCCCCCCCCTTCTCATTTACGATTTTAAGGGTAACAGTTACCTCTCCCAGTGGGTTACTCCATGAAGGCTTTAAATAGTTTTTAAATTCCTTTTAGGGTATTATTTAACAAAAAATTTATTGCGTCGACTCCTCTTTTATTATTATTGGAAAGAGATTTAAACGATCTTTAAAAATGATGGGTCACTTGACCCCCCCCCCCCCCCCCCCCCCTCCTTCCCATTTAAGATAATAAAATTTTATTTTTATTTACCGAAAGCGACCTATTAAAGGTACATACAGTTGCGAGCAAATTGCGCAACGAGTTGAGCATGAATGCCGCTGTTCGACGCGTTGCGCAACATCGAGTAAAGCAATGGTAAAAACGGCTCAAAAAGAATTGTGGAAAGAGTTTATAAGTATTTATCGCCAGTTACTACCCCAGTTATGCAAGGTAAAAAGCGAGGAACCCGTTGCATAATAGCGCATGGGCCCCTTGTGATGTGACTTAAATACTTCTTCTCTATTATAAATTAATTTATGGAACTGTGAATGCTGCTAAACGTATTTTGAAAAAAAAAATGTTTAAAGACTCACCTTACAGGGAACAGAGCAAAACTTCGTTTTAGGATGACACTATTACCCGGAATTCCGACAACTCTTTAAGCAGTGGCAGGAGCACCCTGTCCTGGACGTCGAATTATCACGCGGGATAATTTTCCAGAAAAAATAAAACCGGCGAATACGCGAGATCCTTTCGAACCGACCACTGCAAATAAACTAACAAATGAAAGCAAGGCAAAGGTATTTTGGTGCAAAAAAGTTGTTTGTATATGACTCATGTCGATTCGTTATACGTCCGAGATTTTTATATACAAATTCATGCCGTTTTACGAAATTTAAAATGAATTGTATTTTGATAGGTATAATTTTATTTTTTTAAATAGGGAATTTATGTCCCGGAGGATCCTAAATTTTTGTATGAGGCGGTAACCCTTGTGTCATGTCATTTGACTTGTGTTTCGTAGCGTTCTTATTAGAGAAATTAGAATTACCGGAAAATTTAACGCGGAAAATTGGGTTTTCTGAAATAAATAAAATATTTACTAATACAGGGAGTCCATTTAGTGTGTAATTCTTCGATATCTCTTATATCGTGGATAGAAGGGAAACTTTAAAAATAAATATTAGCGGAATGTTGAAGACGCATATTTTAAAAGTATGTTTAAGTATACAGGGTGTCCATTTTTGGGTAGTTTTACGGGGTATCTCCGTTATTAGTAAAGATAGAAGGATGCTGTTTTCGCAGCACTTTGCTACTTTTTTGTCAAACAGAAGATGCCGTAATCATTTTGGGACACCCTCCCCCCCCATATCTCGGTTACCCCATAACGTATCAAAAAGAAATAAAATGTTCTTTTTGTACCTCTTTATGTAGAATACAGTGACTACTCAGATTTTTTCTACATTCAATAATTTCCAAGGAAAATAAACAAATTTGCTTCTTTAAATGGGTCACCGTATATAAAAAAATGGTATATTTTTTAAAACGTATATTTCGGGCCTAATAATAAGACTAAAAATAAAGTGTTATATATTTGAAGCTTGTTACAAACTAAATTATATTATTAAAAATATAGGTATAGGGTGAAAACAAATTTAACGGAGATACCCCGTAAAACTACCCAAAAATGGACACCCTGTACAGTGTGTGTCATAAATGAAATGACCTATATTTTTACTCGGAATCAGTGCGCCCCTCCTTATCGTTTATGTAACCCCAATTTTTTTCCCCAATCTGTTGCGGTGTTGCAAAGATATTATTAATTTTCCTATTTTTATTGCATTGGTACGATCGTAATAAACATGCTACAGATTCTTTATTGATTTTAATTAGATCAAAAAATTTTGTCTGGATTTTATGAGTACTATTTATAAAAGTTTACAGTTTTATACAGGGTGCTTTAATTTTACTTCCAAACTTCGGGTTTGTTTGGATTAAATTTACTCAGTATTTTCAAATGGAACACCCTGTATATTTCATAAAGAATTGAAACTTCTACTCCTTATAAGTACAAAATATTTTATTATTGTCTGTAGCGTTGCCAATCGTAATGATAAATCTTGGTATTATTGGAAAGATATTTAAACAACCTTTAAAATGATGTGCCCTTCATCCCTTCCCTACCCATTTAATATTTTCGCTCAAATCTTCAGTCTTGGGCTTTCTTCGTTTACATTTTTTAGTATTTTTCTGTATTATATTAAATACGAATATGGAAAATTATTATTTCCAGACCACCCGATGATCCTTATACAATAAGGGCGTATTTTTGTCTACACAGTAGCACTTTAAAATACTATTTCACATTGAATGGTACTACCAAGAAAAGGAAACCCCCTACTAACAAGCATAGACTTTTTATTTCTTGAATAGATTTTTTTTTAAATTTGATTTAATCAAATAACGTCTGTTCAGATTATGTGGGACTACTAAGAGATGGCGCTGCGCACTGTATTTGATCGACTACCGTCTAAGTGAAAAGAAGTTACAGGTATCATGCCTGACTCAGACGGTAGAAAGCACTTGCTAGAGCAACAACAACAAAAACAGCTGATTACACAAAATATGGTAATCTCAGTCATGACATAAAGAACGAAATAAGAGCGAAGAACCGTCTCAAATAGAGCGTACAGAACTGGAGATCCGAGGATCAAACAACAGGCAAACCAGGCAACACAGAGGGCCAATCAGCTGCTTAGCGGCTTGGAATCCGAGAGATGGGAAAGGAAGGTCGAAAGCCTAAATACACAAGATGGATCCCTCTATCGGATGACAAGATCGCTTGTCAACGGAAGTAGGACACCAATGCAGCCCATAACAACGAGCGGCAACACTGTAATCACTGAACCTCAGGAAAAAGCGGAAAAATTCGCTGAAGCACTCTACGAGCAATTCAGCGAAAATCCGGCTACAGATGTAGACCTAGAAAATCGGATCAACAGGACTGCCGAAATATATAAAAGCATGGATCACCCTCCTGAACCAAATCTGCAAGAAGTCACCGCAGAAGATATCAAAAAGATCATACGTTACGTAAAGGTCAAAAAGGCTCCCGGGCTAGATAGAATCACCAACCTATCACTGAAAAATCTACCGGAGAAGACAATAAATGACATGGCCAACATCGCAAATGCTATACTGAAAACTGGACATTTTCCCGCCTCATGGAAACAGGCAAAAATCATTATGATAGGGAAATCAGGCCAAGACAGAAGAAAATTGACCAGTTACAGGCCAATCAGTCTTCTGTCTAACATAAGCAAGATAGTGGAACGGTTAATTTCGGGTAGGCTCACAACCTTTGTCGAAACTAACAACTGTCTACCAGTGGAGCAGTTTGGCTCTAGAGCTAACTTTTGCACCGTTAGACAGACGACAAGACGCTTCCAACATAATCAATGGATTCAATAGACGGAGGAGCACGGGAGCCGTCCTATTCGATATCAGTAAAGCTTTTGAAAGGGTATGCCATAACGGGTTAATTGTCAAAATGATCAGGCTAGGAGTACCAAACTATATGATACTTATAGCCTCCTATCTTGAAAATCGATCGTTTAAAACTTTTGTTGAAGAGTGTTACTCTACGTCAAAAATAATCAGGGCCGGAGTCCCACAAGGTTCGGTAATAGCCCCCCTACTCTTCAATATCTTTACTTGTGATATCCCAATGCATCCGTCTTGCGAAAAATTCATATACGCTGATGACACAACCATAGCAGTGACATCAAGAAATCCAAAACAAATAATGCTGGCCCTAAAAGAAAACATCATTACTCTGGAAAAATGGCTCAGCAAGTGGAAAATAAAAATCAATCCAGAAAAAACACAGGCAATTTACTTTACTAAGAACTCATCAAGGTTCAGAAGCCCGGAAGGCAGGGTCACTGTAGGAAACAAACCAATTTATTGGAGCCCAAGCGTAAAATACTTGGGACTTCACTTCGACAAACGCCTCAATTGGAAAGTAAATACAGCCCACAGGAGAAAGATGGCTCACGCCCAACTGAGCACTCTATACCCGCTGCTCAACAGTAGGAGCAAGCTAACAACCAGGACAAAAGTCATGATGTACAAAGTGCTAATCAGGCTGGTGCTCACATACGGAGCACCAACATGGTGCACACTGGGTAAGCAGGACTTACAAAGACTACAGGTAATACAGAGCAAGGCACTTAAAATAATACTGAATACACCTAGATATACCAGAACTCACGTTATACATCGAGACATCCAAATTGACACAATTTCGGAGTCGATAAAATAATCGCGAAATATCACACCAAGGCGAACTTGGCCAACAACGCCAAGATAGCCTCATCGCACATACGCAGACTACCGCATCAAAAACACAGAATGCCCAAAGACTGGATCACTCGCTAAATCCACACTCCAAATTATTTAAGAACTTGTTCTGTATAAAATAAGGGTGCACACACACACTACGCGCACACTATACGCCTCTGTAAACAATTACAATAACTACCCCTCTACCTCTACACCCAGTATGTTAACGGAGCTCTTAAATCTTGCTTATTTGATTAAATTCAAATAAGAAAGGGTTAAGAGCTGTAACCGAAACACACCAAGCAACGCTTTAAGGCTTAACCTAAAAAATTATACTGATGATAAACAAAAATAACACGTCTAAGTGAAAGGAGTTACAGGTATCATGCCTGACTCAGACGGTGAGTTTTAGTCGGTTGGCTCGTCTCCTTCTGAAGCGGATCCCCTCCTTCAGAGCGGATGATATTGATTGTCTTTCCCCACAATGTTACTAGCTCGACACTACCTTGCAGCCGCGTCTGTAAGGTGTCTGTGCGCAGATTTCTCATCGTGTTTCCAAAAAAAAAAACACCAACCTAACCAATCATAACCGTTTACGTCATTACTACTTATCCCCACCATCGAACGGTGCCGAAGTAGCGGTATTGCCAGGTATCTGGTGAAATTTCACCAGATCTGGTGATTTTTTTGTGATTTATAAAATATACCTCCCCGAAACGAAGCTGATAACACCAGAAACCGAACTTTTTCAAAAGGTTTTTCATGGACCACCAGATTATTCATAAAATCACAAAAAAATCAACAGATCTCCTGATATTTCATGAGATAACTGGCAACACTGCGCTGTAGTATTAATTTTTTATTTTGTTTTGAAATTTGAAACTCAGTTTTCCGAAATAAGTATTCGTTGTTTTCGAACAAAGGTAAATTATTTTGTCCTAAAAAATTGTGAATAGTATGTACTTTTGCTTTTAAAAGTTTATTTGATCATTATCTACCTAAATCCTACAAAATTATTAAATAATTTTTAATTACATTGGTGCATTTTTTACTAACCAGAATAAATATACATATTTTGAGGACTAGAATACAAAAATAAAATTTGACGCTGTCATCGAAAAAAATCTTTTAAAAAAACAAACCCAAATATAACCTCCGAGAGGGGAAAATTTTAATCCAACATCCGCATTCCACATACTCACACCCTAAAGAAACTTAAATATTGGCCTGCTGCAATCGGAAGAGATTATCGACTATACTATAAGTTTTTTAAAGAAATGTGACGAGTTCAAGTTTAAAACGTTAAATTTTAGGTTAAAGGAAAACCATAATGGATGTGGCCACAGATTCAAATTATATTCCTGTGGAAATTCTTCACCGCTCTGAAGCTGAATTTAGAAAAAAGTTATCTGCAGAAGAAAGTGCAAGAGTTAATAATACTGGTAAAACATCATTTTGACTTAAAATTGTAAACTGTTTTTAAAGTCCCATGGTATTTTGTTAGCCCTGTTGGTATTTTTGTAATATTATCTAAAAATTAGTTTTGTACCTCTATAGATCCCTAAATCTTATAATATAAATATTTTTAAATTATTGTAGATACAGATTACAAAGGGCAAGTATGCTCTGCACAAAGATGGCTTTGTATCTGCTTGGAATGAAGATATAGAGGATGTTGTGAAACAGTACCCGTATCCCTCTAACAACACGCTTAACAATTCGCTTATTATATTCAAGAACTTACAAAACATGTCCATGCAATTTATAACACGTCAAAATAGGCACGGTTCGAGAATAGCCAAATAATCTATCAGTTTAATCAGTAACAATAACTCCTTTCATGTAATTTGCGCTATATACCAACCCCAAACATACTTTCAGAGCCTAATATTTGCATAATCAAGGAATATTTAATATATAAATGCCCAAATCAACATGAAACCATATTTGCATGTTTTGACACAACTGTACAACATTCCGACAACTTCAGACATAATAAGCAAACATCTCCCGTCGTATTAAATACTGCATGTACCGAAGTGACACACAATATATTCGTTCTTTGTCACACCTGCTAGCGAAGAATATTTAAATGCATTTTAAAACACTAAAAATGAATAATCTAAGAGTTCAGAAAATCTGTACAGTCGACCTGTCTATTTTTCACCTACATTCGACATATTGCTAATGATTGTTTAGCGTTCCAACTATGAATATCTCGTGGTCAGCGCGTATCATGTCCCAACGGGCATCTCGTCTTTCTATTGGCCAAGTAACTAGCGCGTCGATCTTTTCGGCCCAATACACCGGTTTTATTAGCATTGTAAAGATATACTTCAGAGTGTGCGGTACGGAACGACAAGGTTGTACGGACAAGTGCGATGGGGCTTCGCAATCATTAAAGTTGAATACTTTTCTTATCTACCGACATTGAGGTCAAATACTTTCTTACTACCGACATTGAGGTCATTCTTAACTACCGACATCGAGGTCATTCTTATCTACCGACATTGAGGTCATTCTTATCTACCGACATTGAGGTCAACTACCATTTTACTACCAGTTTAACGTCTAAGTACTGAGTCATAACAGGTCGTCTCACACAACAGATTAGTGAACAATGTGTTAAAGATAATTAGTACTAAGACTACCATGTAAGTAAACCTAACATCACAGATTGTATATACAGAAGAAGTTGTACTTTCTGTACTTTATTACTTACCCGAAGATAATAGATATATTTTACCCTACAAATTGTTTAACCTTACATTTTACCCTAAAACGAATCAGCGACCAATACCTAAGGAGATACAGTAGTAACCCAGTGAGTCTGAGGATTGAACCACCCGGACCCATCAGAGGAGATACAAGCTAGTGACCACCACAAGACCTAGGGTATGGAATGATGAGGAGACACTGTCAGAACGCCCACGTCTATGATTTTAGACTTCCTTATTGGAGGAATGAAATGGTTCTCCTACCTACCTAGTCTTGAAGAATAATCATATTAAAATACACTGCCAGATATTATTCAAATATTTCATTGCTTCGCCGCTTTCATTATCAAAGTCTCAGTGAGTATGATAAATTATTCAAAACGAAATTTGTACAAAACAAATTGTTTTCATTTACAAAACAATAACAAAATATTGTAAGGTTAGGTTACATCCGAATGACAAGTGACAGACGTCACCCCCTACAAAAGGAGTGGGGGACTGTCGCTGCGACACGTCGAAGCTCTGAGAACGCGGCTTTAGACTTTTCGCAAGTTTAAGGTTATGTGACTAAAACTGCAAAAGAAAACAAGTCAACAATGTCGGTAAATAAGAAAATACATTGCAAATAAACCGTAAGAATATATTCCTTACTTTAATCCTACCTTTAAAGTAGTTTTCTGATTGTCTTTAGTAAATAATAATGGAAATCTAAAAAATCAGCATATATTAAAAAAAAAGCCATTCAAACTTGACACTTATTAAAACTCATTCTCTACTACTCGGCCTACTAAGAAACGCTGTTTTAAAATATCCTGGGTCCACGAGACCGTTTTATCACTATTGAGGCATGGTATGAAGATCTAAGAGGTATGATTATTCCACGCCGATGGAGGCGTGGCTTGTGACGTCAACGGGCGAGTGATTTTTAATTCTCTTATGGAGTTTAATTTTGCTGTCAGTGTTTTTAACTCTCTATTAAAGGTATTAAGAGGTTTTACGCATTTAATGGCATGTGAAATGAAAGAATAATATTATTGTATTTAGGTATATTTATTTCATGAACATACAACAAAGATTAAAGCTAAAATACGACCTAGCTATAAATAAATTAAACTATTTTTAAATAGTCCATCTGTCAGTGTACTTAAATTATGAAGATGTAAATAAACTCATAGTCTGCTTCAGTAGTGGAAAATATTTAAGAAGTAAATGTTAACAAAATAAATAAAACCGTATCCATTCTAATTTGTTGTTTTTTTTATCCTTAGGAAAGCGGAAACACCTTATATTTCTATCAAATCTCTTTGCCTAGTTATCCATATCACAACCGAACACAGCGCACCTCATTTTATGAAAATTCAGTTATTTATTTTAATAAACACACACGACTAAATAAGAAAAAAATTCTGATGAACTTACAAAATTTCCATGGAAAACTACGGCAAACGGCACTCACTACGTGGCGACCAGTGTTGCCAGAAATCTTTGATCAAAAGTAATAGGTTGACGGTTCGAAACCTAATAGAATAGTAAAAAACGGTGTCAGAGTAATTAGAGTACGAGAAAAAGGGGGTGGGTACCTTCAGATTGAACATAAATTTTATATGGGGAGCGTCACAACAAGAATGAACATCTAAAAAATTGTTGAAATAGTAATGAATACAGGGTGTTATGGAAATGACGTATTATATTTAAATCGGCAATTCCTGAGATAAAAACAAATTGAAGAAAAATATCAAAAGATGGCGCTTTAATTTAATATGCCCTGTACATGACCTTATGTCAAACCAAAAATGACCATGTGATGCCCCTGTCAGGAAGGTAAACAAAGCAACATATGTCAACAGTGTTGTCATATCTTCAGGGTAAATTCTTTAGAAAGTCAATAACCGTTTGACAGATTAGAAGATGTTTATTTTTCAGGGTACATTATTATAAACTTTTACGTTCAGTTCAGGTCGCTAGGAAACAATCTCTGATTTATAAACTTGAACTGACTCGAACGAACCGCCGCGGAGTTTATAAATGGTCAGGTATGTTCTCATTTGTTCAATTCGAACAACACCCGTCAGAGCTTATAAATGCCGATAAATGCCACTTACCCTTTAGAAAAAAGAAATGCAATTTTATTTACCTTTTCGGACTTATATAAAACCAACTTAATTTATAAAAAACACCAAGTACTCACATCACAAAATCACATTAGTTTTCGCGTCACAACACATTTAAGTACCGTTCAATCTGAATTAGTATTTTAAAGTGCTACTGTGTAGACAAAAATACGCTCTTATTGTCTAAATAACACGTTGGTTCCGTCGGTCAATATTGAACTGCTGGACTGGGGCACTGCCGTCGCGAAAAGAACAAATAACTTAATAATTTAAACTCGGGTTTAAGTATTAACATACAATTTAACACACAAATCTGCTTGAAACAGCAGTATGAAAGCGGCCGGCTAATTTTGGAGGAACAACTGATCTTGTAGAAATGCTTACATATTCTTACCGGGGTTGATACTTAAAAATACAGCGTTGTCACTTTCGATGTTTTATAAGGTTATATTCATAAAACGAAGAATTTCCTTCTGTAAGTATTTTCTTTATAATGATAGTCTCGGAAATGACAAGCGCGCTAAATAGACGAGATTATTTATTTTAAAGGGATGGAAGGGTCTATCAACATAATTATTTCATCATTCTTCTTCAGTAAAGGATTAATAAATTTGATTAGCCCATTAGAAATTAGCGTTTTTATTATTTCTGAATTTCTATTGCGAAATAATTTTTATCCTATATAGTGCTGTTGTTTTATGTGTACGGTAGGTTATTGTAAAGTGTAATTATGCGTTAATATTTATTGCTTTTGTGTAATCTAATAAGTGCATATCTTCAAAACAAAGTTATTGGAAACTCGTTCGTGTCTGTGTGCTTCTTTAAGTGATTTAGTGCAAATGTTCCGAGAGATTGGAAATAAGAGGCCGAATGGGGTTTATTGGGTATAAGCTTATTATGCAGTTCCACATTATCATCAGGGTACGTGATGAGCATAAAGCTTTTCCCATAGAAAAAGAAACAAGAACCTGAAGATGTATGTGCTCTGGATTACTTGCTAGTATACTGGCACCTGGATTCACTTCTATTTGGATACTAGGTAAACTAAATATTTATTTTTATAAGAATCTAAAGTTATATTATTTTCTACACAGTTGGCAACATTGGGCTTGAACATCTGTTGATTACACAGCTGGGCAATGTAATATGATCATATATGAATATGTGCCGAGGAGTAACCGGGTGGGTTTAGAAGCGAATTACCCCACTTTTTAATCGTTCAATTTAAAAAAAATACATGTAGAGCTTCTCTAGGACACTCCAGGAGTCACCCATTTAAATATAATACGTCATTTCCATGACACCCTGTATATTACAATTATAAAAGACAATAAAAAAAGACTTGTAAATGGAAGATGTTGGCCCACCCGGCATCGCCCGGTGAGATACCATTGCATTGGTTTAGGTGGCGTGAAGTTTGCTCCTTGAGTTAACTTTTGCTCATTGAGTTGACGTTTCGTCGCTGTGCCGATGTTTCCGGTTACCAGGGTGGGACCCCCCAAAAAATAGCATGATGGAAGCTCCAGGCCCAAAATACTCCGGAGGTAAACTCGCCCCCCATTCGGATCTCCGGGCGGGGGCTGGACTTGGGGCCCCATCAAGCAAAGTTCTTCAAAAAACAACCATTTCCGACAATTTACTGGGATTTAACAACACTCAACGAAGAAATGGTGTGGCACCTGCAGTTGCTAACCAACCCAGAACTAACAACTTCAAAATTGATTTCTGCAATATTAGAGGGCTTAACACGAACATCAATTCAGTCCACCAGCACTTACAATTTTCCAAGCCTCACGTACTCGCACTGACCGAGACAAAGGTCAGATCGTCAACAAACACCGTCAGCTATTTATACCCTGGATACGATTTTCATTTCCGATTCCGACGCAACTTCGGCGTATGTCTTTTTATTCGAGATGATCTCTGCTGCCAACGAGAACCTACACTGGAACCGAAAGACTTTGATGTAATGTGGTTTAAAATATCAACACCGAAAATCACAAAGTTTATCTGCTGCCTTTACCGTCCTCCAAGTGAGACCCATTACAGAGACCTTTTCTCATCACTAGCCAATACAATCGACTTCTTGCAAACCAACCATCCAAATGCCGAGATTGCTATCTTTGGTGACTTTAACGTCCACAATGTCAACTGGCTTAAATATTCAAATACAGACGATGAGCAAGGCCGCGAAGCCGAATCCTTCGCGATCAGTTATGGTCTAACTCAACTCGTAGAAGAATCAACGCGGATTCCAGACCGAGCTGGAGATTTTGCTAGTCTTTTGGATCTTTTCTTAACGTCAAATCCCGATCTATATACAGTCACCGTACAGCCTCCGTTAGGATCTTCCGATCATAAACTTATTTCAACTCTAAGCGAACTACCAATTAATTCTGAACAACCTCCTAAACCTCGCAAGATATGGCATTACAGATCGGCCAAGTGGGAAGACCTGAAAGACCATTTTCGGACTTTTCCTTGGATGAGCGTATGCTTCTCTTCTGATGATCCATCCGTTTGTGCTGGGGAGGTCTCCGACGTCATTCTAACGAGCATCGAAGCATTTATCCCCTCCTCCCAAAAACGCCCTTCCAACGGCAAGCCCTGGTTTAGCAAGGATTGTGAGCGTGCTGTCAAATCCAAAAATCTGGCTTACCGACAGTGGCG
Organism: Barypeithes pellucidus; assembly: GCA_963991005.1. Taxonomy (NCBI): domain Eukaryota; kingdom Metazoa; phylum Arthropoda; class Insecta; order Coleoptera; family Curculionidae; genus Barypeithes; species Barypeithes pellucidus. Next base: position 52,542,002 of record OZ022563.1, on the reverse strand, counting down.
TAAAAACCTTACCACTGAGAATCGTACCATCTTTATTACCGCTCGAAACCAATGTAAGCTAACAATAGATCAAAGCAAAGAAGCCCATAACGTGAGGATCAGAAACAAACTTCTTGACTGTCCAAACGGATCAAGGTCCTTTTGGTCAGTCGCTAAGGCCGTCAGCCAAAATTTTTCCAAATCAACTATTCCACCTCTAACACGTCCCGATGGTACAATAACATCCACAGCCGGAGACAAAGCAAACTTACTTGCTGAACTATTTTCTTCGCATTCCACTGTAGATTTCCAGGGAAGAACACCACCCCACATTCCTGCAGTTGAATCCGAAATGACCGAAATCGTGTTCCGTCAGCGTCCCGTCAAACGAATCCTGAAAGGACTCTACGTCAAAAAAGCTACTGGTCCAGACGAAATTCCTATTATAGTTCTCAAACCATGCGCCGATGAACTAACACCAGTATTTTGTAGACTTTTCAACTTATCCTACAAAAAAGGAATATTTCCATCTTGCTGGAGAACAAACCCTGCCTAACAACTATCGACCAGTCGCATTGCTTTCAGTTATATCAAAAGTAATGGAGAAAGCTATTAACCAACATCTTCTAAAGTACCTGGAAGGCTTCAACATCATCAGCGATCATCAATATGGTTTTCGGAAGTCCAGATCAACTGGAGATCTTCTAGCCTATGTCACCCATATTTGGAACAACGCAACCGAACATCATGGGGAGTCTCGGGTTGTTGCGCTGGATATTTCTAAAGCTTTTGATCGTGTTTGGCATGAGGGGCTTCTAAGTAAACTGCGATCCTATGGTATGCCCAGTCGATTCTGTGCATGGTTGTCTAGCTTTTTTAAGGACCGCTCTCTGCAAGTGGCGATTGACGGATTTCTCTCAGACACCTTCACCATCAATGCCGGTGTTCCTCAAGGGTCCATACTTCTTACTCTACATTAACGACCTTCTGGTGAAAACTAAAAATCCGATATTTAGTTTTGCTGACGATAGCACACTTATCTCATCTTTCTCTTTGAATTCGCAAACATCGGCTGCCGACGCACATCTTCGCAGACAGCATGAAGTATCACGCCTCAACAAAGACCTGGAAGAAATTTTGGCTTGGGGTGACAGTAACCAAGTCGAATTTAACGCTAAAAAAACCCAGGCAGCAGTTTTCTCTAAAAAGGTTAACATTACAGAACCGGAAATAGTCATGGCCGGACACGCAATCCCACTGGCTTCATCTATTAATTTGCTGGGTGTCAATCTGGGAGGAAATATGTCTAGGCATAACCACGTTGTGGCAATCGCCAAGATAGCTTCTCAGAAGCTTGGCGTACTCTTCCGAACCAGAAAGTTGTACACACCTCAACAACTTTTGACACTATGCAAAGCCCAGATTCGACCATCACTAGAATACTGCTCTCATGTCTGGAGCTCTGCACCCAAACATACTCTTCGGCTACTGGATTCCATCGAAAGGAGGGCTATTCGTCTGATCGGAGACCACGAGCTGACGAAGAACCTCGACAGCCTAGAACATCGAAGACAGGTTGGGGATTTGACTCTCTTTTACAGATATTTTCATGGAAGGTGCTCGGCTGACCTTGCCCTCTTAATTCCGCCCAGAGCGACGAATAGCAGAAATACACGACGAACCACTGCCGCCCATCCATATGTGGTTAAGCTTAGTACTCCTCGAACTTCACTATTTAAGAACTCTTTCATCTGGAGGACTTCATCCTTGTGGAATGACCTTCCCGAGGTCGTTTTTCCCAACGAATATAACCTCCAACGATTCAAAACCAACGTGAATCGCTTTTTGCGCACACGCACCACTCCCAGAGTGCTCTAAAGGATTTTTCCTATAGTGCTTGTGTTTGATCATAGAAAAAAAAAAAACAACGCTGGCAGCATCCAGCAGGGGTCGACGAGCAGCTTCGGCTATCGTCGACAGGTTCCGATGGCGCGGCGGTTGTATTAAAAGATTGTCGGAATCTTTTCTTTTTTTAGTGATATTGTAGCTGTAATGTGTGTTATATTTCTATGAAATTAATGTACGTAAATACTTGTCATATATTATTCTTTGATTTCATATACCATTACATGCATAAAACCTTTTAATACCTTTAAAATAGAATTAAAAACGGTGACAGCAATCTAAATCTCTATAAGAAATTTACAAATCGCTCTCCCTTTGGTGTCACTGACCGCGGCAGACGAAATTGGGAAGGTTAGATATCTTACCTTTAGTCATTGTATCATACTTTTGAGGAGTATGCTGTATAATCAGTATAATCACCTGTGATTGGTGTAAATGAAACAATTTGATTGGTTTAAACAGTGTATATGACTGTGATACTACCATAAAATTATATCAAATATGCATTTCTGCTGTGTTATAAGTTCATTAATATTCAAATTCTCGAAACAACAAACAGCAACACATCTGCGAAAGCTTCCATGCCTCGTTCCCATCGACTATTGTCTTTCGTAAATTCCTATTACAGACATCAGTTATGTTTAACTTAAACACCGACTTTCGAACATTTAATCCGATTTAGACAGGGCCTTAGTTACTGTCAGTTTTTGTTGTATGAATTTACACTCTCTTTTGTGTTTGTCTTTTTTGATTTGTTTACTATGGATGGTACATAATAAAGCAAACAACAAGCAACGATGTCTTCACACGCGGCAATCTCCCGGATTCAGATAGAACACATAAAAATAACATGACACTTTCCAAAAATTATTGTTTTGTTCCAAAAAGAGACGGTTTCCTCCGAGTTTCCTATTAAAAGATCTCTGGAACTAATTAAGGTAAGTCGGTATCAACTTGATTATTTTAAATGGACCACCCTATATATTATTACATTTTTCGATTCTATGCAAGATTCTGGGCATATTTTGTATATCTTGTTCTATACCACAGTCTGAACGTATGCAGCCCGGTAAGACTCCTTATGGGGGGATCGAAACACGTAAGAAGGCCATGGAATTGATGCTAAGCCTACTCTGCTTCATACGCTCACAAGTAAACTACGTTAATCTTTATATATTAGTATGCATTAAGTGTCAATATCAGACTTACGTAGTTATATCTGGAAGCCATAAAGTGGGTGTGTTTAATGAAAGCGATTTGATCTTGGCCATAGTTGTCTCACTTTACCGAATCGGGAAAGGTTGATGCAGACAGAGACAGACATAAAATGCGAACAGGCCGAGTTGTTATATAATTTTCTCAATTCAATTTTCTTCGTCTGGCATGGAATATAATCAAGCAACATATGAATGATATGTAAAGCAGCCCGGTGAGACTGCTTATGGGGGGATCGAAACACGCAAGAAGGCCTTGGAAGTGATGCTAAGCCTACTCTGCTCCATACGCTCACAAGTAACCTACTTTTATCTCTCTGTTTCACTCTCACTCATTTAAGCGTCAATATCAGACTTAAGTAGAGTTAATATGAAATTCCAAAAAGGGATTGTTTATGCAGGCGACTTGATCCTGGTCATATTTGTCGCACTTTAATGAATAAGGGAAGGTTGCTGCAGACAGAGACAGGCATAGAATGCGAACAGCACGAATTGTTAAACAAGCTAACTTCCTTCGTCTGGCGGGAATGAAAATCAAGCAACATCTGATGTGTTTTAAAATGGCGGAGAAGAAATTTTAAAATAATTTTTAATTTTCTAATCTTTTCACGAAAAACGTCGTTTCCTTTTTGGTGCAAGTGAGTAATTTGTGATTGAAATATTCATTTAGTCATCTTTACTGAGAGTAAGCATCAATAATAATTTGTTTTCCTAAATCATATGGGGCCCAAAAATATGCTCGGACTTGAAGCCTGAAATAATTGCTAGGACCTAGAACCCAGTTGAAGATGGTCAAATACTTTATGTAAATTATGATTTACTTCCTATTTTTTAATAAATCTACTTACAAGCTTATTTCTGAAGTTTAATTTTTCATTTGTAGTTACGTTACTAGTTCAAAAAATGATATAAGAGTGTGTAAGGATTATTTTAAAGTGATATTTACGGCTTAAAACATGTCATAATCCTAATATTTGATTTTCACCACTCAGTAAATCAAGTGAAAGGGTTTTAAATGTTTTTTGTTGGTTAAAATATTAACAGTAATAACAATAACAAAGTGACATTTGAAAAGCACGGGCATTTGTCAGCTGATGCCATACTTAATGGATGCCGGGTTTGTTCGTTTGTTCATACTTGCTTCGATGTGTTAACACGGCTGTTTGTCTTCTTCCTGTTTATAAGTATTCGTTGGTTTTATGTCTAAAATGACGTATGCACACCAAAAAATAATTATTAATTATTCCCTGTAAAGGAAACGGAAAAAATTAACATAAATTTTGTATAATTTAAGTTCCCCGGCATGATTTTTATCGAAGCGGGCGGGAAAGATTTTTCCCGCCCGCTTCGAGTCACCATGTGCTCATAAATAAATAAAACCAGAATTGTCGGTGCGGGGTTTGAACCCGCGACCCTCAGATCGCCAGGCGGACACTCTACCCACCGAGCCATACTACAAGCGATAATAAATAGCGTATTAAATAATAAGTATAAATTAAATTGGCAGTTAATTTTTCAAAGATGTTTTAGAAAAATGTTGTTAAAATTTATTTATATGACCTCAAAGACTCGGGTACTTGTAAAAAAATAAATAAAACCAGATATGCGGAGTGCGGGATTTGAACCCGCGACCCTCAAATCACAAGGCGTACGCTATACCACTTGGCCACCGAGCCTATTTGTCAAAAATAATAAATAGATATTTACATTCTCCATGCGCGAGTGTTTTCATGTCATGTAGACAAGAAAACTGTCTGAAGAATTTCTTTATTTATTTGGCATCAAAGCTTCGGAGCACTTGTAAAAAAAAATACGGTACATATCTCGGGCCGTCGGAGGCTTTTACGGACGAGATGCGCACGCTCTTTTCGGCCCTTGATACGTAATGTACTATTAAAATTTTATTTTTGTGTAACGACCAAACAATTACTTTCTAGGCGTTTTAAATGTAGAAAGAAAATAAGTAATAAGAAAATGCGTTAGGTAGAACGTATTTTTATTTATTTTTTAATTTTACCCAAGGAAATACAACTTTTGGGAAATAAGGAAGGTTTTCTTAGCGTGCATAGTGCTTAAACGTAAAGTCCGTTCTTGGGTTCGTATATGTAGTTCGTAATTGTAGAAAATTTATCAATACCAGCCTCATTAAAGTTTGGAATACCCTCTATAAATTTTTTTTCATATATTTAATTTTTAAACTTTCTAATAAAGTCCCTAGATTTACCCTTTGTGGTCCGCGTTAAATTAATTTCGGGTTTAGGTGTTCCCGCATTCTTCACTTAAATTTTTTGCTCCAAACTCAAAGAGCTAAAGTTATTTTTTAAATAGTCCACCGTCAAACTATTCATTTTAACTTAATAAATATATAATATTAAAATATTAAAACATACACGCTCGAATTTCTAACTAGATGAACGAACAAACAACGGCGCGGCGCACACTAAAATTGTGCACCTTTCCCATGTTAAATCGCCATAGTCTCGCTATCCCTCGCTGTCTCCCGCAACCCGTTACTACAGAGAAACTGCATTATGCCCCGCCTACTTAATCGCACATGCGATCAAGTCTCGTCATAATCGTCTTTAACCTCGACCGAGGTACAGTTGCCGGATCGAGAGCCTTTAATATACAGCTTGGTTGACGGTACGATAAAATACTGGGGAGTGTCGGACTTTATACGATAATTGACGGTACGATAAAATATTAGGGAGGGTCGGACTTTATATGATAAACAATATTCAATGAATATACATTAATATTTTTTATTCGTCTTGTTTTGGGGGTGCACGTGCACATGTGCTCCTGTGGAAGAACCGCCACAGTTATGATATAATATAATAGTTTATTGCAGGTAAAAGGTGAACGAACGAGTGTGAAACGTATTTTTCATTGAAACTATAACTCGCGAAACGACAACAGAAATGGAAGAGCTCTCGTCGTCGTTCTCATCGATTTTTCCCGCCAATAAGTTTCGCTTAACAGCCATCGGTTATGTTTATCTTTAACGCCGACTAATCCGATTAGAATTGGGACTCACTCGCTATGCAGTTTTTGTTGTGCCGATTTACACTTACTCTCTGTTTGTTCGCAAATCTGTCGCAAATTTATAGAAATATATCAAGTTTATATGTAAATCTGTCCAAGTATGCAAACAAGGAGCTTAAATCAAGGATGATACGGCTTTGGTCTTTGAAGAATAAACAATTCACATTCTTAAGTAGATTGTAAACAACCCAGAAAAACAATCGGGGAGCTCTGAAAATTAATATAATTTTTTTTTGTCGTTTTTTGTTAATTAGACAAAGACAGTACGTCGCCTTCGAGCATTCGGAACGTATACTTTTCATAAAGCCGTTATTGGAACGGCCGTCTTTCATACCTGTTTTCACGTTTGACGCTACCTGATTAACAACTGTCATATTTGTTGTTATTGTTCAATCAACTTCTTTGTTGTTTTTCATTGTTTGTGGAAAGAATAGTAATTCTTAACTCAATATGGTAAGACAGTGCCAAGTCTGCTTTAAACTGGTTAAATATATAGACTTTCAGTCACGTCCGTTGATTGTTTGTTTTTCCTAACCGAGACAGATACAGACAGAAGAAAGAAAGATATGGGGATTCTACGAACAAACCCATCTCTTTTTTGTTGTGTTTATTTTCGTAATAACAGACGTCACATTGAGATGTACTAAGCAAATAGAAATACCGGGTCCATGTTTGTTTTAAGTCACTGTATGCAAATCTTTCCAAATTTATAGAAATACACCTTGTCCAAGATAAGGAGGGCCAATACAGGGATCTCGGAAACCGTAAGAGGTACGAAGTCGGTTAAATGGAGGTAAAGTTGCGCATTTACGTGCCTAATAATATGCCGTTTAGAACGTTTTGAAAGTCCGAGTAGTTCCGGTGATATCGGAAAAAAACCGAAATTCTGAAAAATCGTTTTATTTTTTTCCTGGGTTTTTTTGAGATCGAATTCTAAAGTAAATTGCACTTTTGCATTGCCACTTTTTCCGCTCTATGTAACAGCGTTAATTGTTTTGTAATCCGACGAGTCGTCTTCGAAGGGCCATTATCAACTTTCTTTTTATAAATACGGTCCTGTTTTTCTGATATTGGAATTAGAGAGCTTTTCTTTTACCGGAAGCAACGATGTATGACACATTATGGTTTAATGACGTTTCGAGGGTTTTTGAACAACATCAGGATATTTTGGGATACGATCCTGTATTTATCCCAATTTTATAAATAATATCCCATAAGTAAGTTCTAAATTTTTACTTATGATGGACTGGTTCAATAAATAACAAATAATTTAATAATAAACCACAAATAAGTCAACAAAACACAGAAACATTATTTCAAACTTCTGTTGATTCGGGATTTACTGGAAAACTGATTGGCACGTATTCTGAAACACCATGGCCAGCACGTTCGCCTGATATGACACCGTTAGATTTTTTCTCTGGGGGTATATCGACAATTATGTTTATAAACACAACTTCGAAACAGAATACGAACTTATGAGGTTGGTGCTTGAAGCCTTTCAAAGTATTACGCCAGAAATGTTGTCAAATGTTCTAGAATCGACAGTTAGAAGATGTTATTTGTGCTTAGAAAATAACGGAAATCATTTTGAACACCTGATTATGTAGTTCCTTACTTTTTTCGTTGTTCGTTTTATTACTGTTTTGGTATGATTTTTGTTTACTTATTGTTGTTTATTATTGAAATAAGTATATTTTGTTCACTTATTTGTGGCTAATTATTAAATTATTTGTTATTTATTGAACTAGTTCAACATAAGTAAAAATTTAGAGCTTACTTATGAAACATTATTTATAAAATTAGGAGAAATACAGGACCGTATCCCAAAATATCCTGATGTGGTTCAAAAACTCTTGAAACGTCAGTAAACCATAATGTGTTATACATCTTTGCTTTCGGAAGAAAAAATGCTCTGTAATTCCAATATCAGGAAAACAGGACCGTATTTCAAAAAATAAAGTTGATAGAGCGGAAAAAGTGGTAATGTAAAAGTGCAATTTACTTTAGAATTCGATCTCAAAAAAACCCAGGAAAATAATAAAACGATTTTTCAGAGTTTCGTTTTTTTCCGGATATCTCCGGAACTACTCGGAATTTTAAAACTTTCTAAACGGCATATTATTAGGCACGTAAATGTGCAACTTTACCTCCATTTAACCGACTTCGTATCTCTTACGGTTTCCGAGATCCCTGTACTGGCCCTCCTGTTGTATTAGTAATAAAGATAAGTGAGCAGGTTTAATAATTTTTAACAAAAAATATAACTTTTTCACATTTAGATAGAACAACATGTTAGACATTTAAATGACTAAAAAAAAATGATACTTGAAATCAGTTTTGTTTACCAGTTAAATGCAACTATTTCAAATTAAAATATTTAAAAATTTTACACTGATCTTTCAAACAAAACATCTGCAGATTCATGTTGACTGGAACTATTTATCTTATTTTTGGGGTAAAGTAAGTATGGAAATATATCAAGTTTGTTAGCGAAACTATAAAAATTTAGAAAATTATCGTCTTAGGTCTCGTTAATGATGTCTTAGAGAGGAAACTTGCCTAGCACACATTGGTTGTAATTATTATGTATGGCTTAAAATTTATTTTTCAATATCGTTTTATTCCATAGTCACATTGCAGAAATATCCGCTTCTTCAAATTGACTGAAATCCGCAATTGCCTTTGTTTTGTTCTATTGAATTCCATATGCTTACTTGATTCTTTCAAATTGCCCCATATTCACGATATACCATTTTTAAACAACAACAATCCTTATTTGATCGAATCGATATGCTGTATGTATTTTCTCTGTACGACAGCTTAAGAGAGTTTATACAGCGCAAAATATATTACACTTGCCTTTCAGGGAAATACAGAAACAACTTTATTTATTAAAGACATAGAAAATTATTTTTAAAATATAATTTTTTTATGAAAAAGAAGCTAATAATCTTAAGTGTTTCAGGTTTTAAAACTCTATTTTCAAAACTTTCTTTATCATAAACTCGTGATTCCTTCCTACTTTTTCCGGCAATATTGTTCACTATAATGTCTTCTCCATGGACACACAATATAAAAGGGCGATAAAATATTCCATTTATAAAACACCATTTGTTTAGAAGTATACATACTTCCACAGTTTTAGATAAGTTAGAAGAAGATGGCTTTAAAAAATGGCAACGCTGTAATCTGCGCATCAACTCGTTATTATCCTTACCAGTGCAGTGGCTGGTGGTTATTAGGATCACAAGAAGTAAATTAATTTGCTGTCTCAGCAAAAAAATCCATGTGCCCTGCATTTGAAATATGCACAACAAAATTATTTACTGTTTAAAAATTGGAAATCTCGCTTGGAATTGTACAATAATTTTAAATGCAATTGGATAATTTCGATCTAAAATTAGCCATAAACAGGTAAACGTTGTAGGTATTTTTTTAAAGAAATTCTTATAATATAAAAAAATCCATATATTACGTACACTTAACATATAGAATTAGCTACACCACTGAGCTAAGAAAATATAACCTCAATCACCGACGAAATATTAATCCGGGGTTAGGATGGTCAGGTTTCTTACAAACCACGCGCTGAGGAACCATCGTAGATGGCTAATGAATAGCGTTAAATAGTTCTAGTTCGAGAAATACTAAAAATTAATCCAAAAACACAATCGATCACAAACACCGCTCAACAACCCAGCGTTAGAAATCAATGAATTAAGACAAATTCCTAATATGCCCGTAGCCCGTAATACAAATGTCCGGAACAGCGTTGCCACAGTGATTTCATTAAACTATTTTAATTTTGTTATTAGGAAATTGTAAATAATATTCCGAGTTGACAAATGCATTCAATATACAGGGGTTATGGAAATTGCTTATTATATTTAAATGGGTGACTCCTAGGGTGTCCTAGAGAAAGTCTACATACTTTTTTTTTAATCGAATATCTAAATACTAAGGTAAAAACCCTTTTTACCCACATCCTGTCGCGCCGTTACATCTGAATTCAGTTAGCAACAATGTGGGTCACTAGAGTATATTAACAGTGTTGTCAGATCACACCGTATGTTTCGCCATTGCTGGAATATATGCCGCGCGCGACTATCGTTGCTTCAGTATGTTTCGAGACTCGGGGATGGAACGACGCTTTCGAGGGTTCTACGTGCTTGATGTATACGAATTTTAAACGTTTTGTTAGTTGTAGCATTACCCGATTTTTCTTCTGTTGTGATATAATTCGTAATAGGAAATATTGTGATGCGATTTCAAGGTTGTGTGATATTACCTATTGTTGGTTCTGTTGCAAAACATACTTTTTGTGTTTTATTTTTAATTTATAAGATCGAAGGTAAGAGAGTATGTATCTTAAAATTATAGTATTTTTTTTCTAAAAAGTTTGAAAAAGTAGTGATAACGCGGGTCAAAGACGTCTTGTTGTCAAAAACTGAATGTGCGTTTACAATTCTGTGTTGCAATATATGACAACACCGCCTCAATAAACTATTGATTGCGAACGTCGTCAGTAGCGGCCACGTAAATTTTCATATTTCATATAAAGTGTATATTTCGTACAATAACTCAAAGCGCCATTTATGGTTATTTTCCTTCAATTTATTTTCATCTCAGGATTTGCCGGTTTAAATATAATAAGTCATTTCCATAACACGCTGTATTTAACATAACTTTCAAACACAGGCGGTAGATCTAGGGGAATGAGCCGAAATTTGTCATCATTGATTTCTGTTAAAAACGATCTCTGATCGGGACAAAATGTAAACAATTCGACTTCCTTTTATATTATATCTCTATGATTTTCTCCTCTGACGATATTGTCATTTACGTCGCTCGTGCACCGTCATGGTTTCGTTAATCCTGAACAAGGCTTAAAATTCGGAATACAATTAGTAAATACTAACTGTTGGTAATACGATACGGTTCGATTCTAGCGTATAATGCCTCTTAAAGCCAGTAATCCGTATTTGATTGAATGGACAGCCCTGTACTTTCCTTTATACGACAGCTTAAAGCGGCAACATTTTGGTTAGGAAGGACCGCGACATCAGACAAAAATGCCACTTTTTGTTCGTCCGATGCACCGTATTGTGTATTATAGTCTAGTGCTCAAGAGTCACAAATATGGCTGCCGTTCTGTAAGCTATACTCTACGTTGCCAGCTCCACTGCAATTAATTTAGACATTGAATTTAAAAAAATATTTTTCTTTGACTTCAAAATATTTCTTAGAAAATAATGGATTATCTAAGCTTTGGTTCACAGTGTTTGAAGAATAAATGAATAAATAATTCACATTCTTCGGTAGGTTGTAAACAACTTTCCAGAAAAATCAATCGCGGAGCTCTGAAAATTAGTATAATTTTCCTATGTTGTTTTCTGTTACTTAGACAAAGACATTACGTCGGCTTCTAGCGTTCGGAAAGTACTTTTTGTAGAGCCTTAATAGGAACGGCCGTCTTTCATACCTACTTTCACGTTTGGCACTACCGTATTAATAACTGGCACATTTGTCGTTATTGTTAAATAAAATTCTTTGTTGCTTTTCAGTGTTTGTGTGTTAAATTTATTTATTGTTTGCGGAAAAATTAGTCATTCTTAACTCAATATGACAAGACAGTGTCAAGTCTGTCTTAAACTGGATAAAAATATAGACTTTAAAGTTACCTCCGTCAATTGTTTGTTTTTCCTAACCAAGACTGTTAGAATGAAAACAGAAACAGGCAGAAGATAAAGAGAGATGGGCATTCTAGAGATAGAGTAAAGGCCAATTTATAAACTTGACGTTGGCGACAATAACATAATCTTTTTTCTCGGCTTTCCTATATTTTTATGTGATTATATTAATTTTGGTGTTTATGTGATCTGAATGATACTATCAACACTTAACAACAGTACACTTTAAAATGGTTAATAAGATGGTATAAAATAAAATAATATTTACTAAATATCACGTGACAGGCAAACACGATTTTGATTGGCTGTGGAAACTTGCTACGAACGTTGCTACGACCATCCACCATCAAAAGATAAAATTGGTTTATGTCGGCCGTCAAACGGCACCGTCATCGTCAAATATAAATGGTCTTATGCATTTCAATATGTTTAAGCTGTAACGTCACCGTCGAACAGCACCGTCAATCGTCAACGTCAAGTTTATAAATCCAGCTTAATGGTAGTACTACTATTTAATAGTATTTTTAGCATACACTCTGTATATACAAGGTGTTATGGAAATGACGTATTATATTTAAATGGGTGACTCCTGGGGTGTGCTACATTTTTTTTTTAAATCGAACGTTTAAAGAGTGGAGTAATTCATCCCTAAACCTACCGGTGACTCCGTGGCACCATATGATATTATCCGGCGGAGCTGTCTGACAAACACATGTTCCTACAATGTTGCAAAAACTTTGTAAAACTGCAGAACTTTTAGTTTCTTATAAAATTAATTATTTAGCTTACCTTAGGATACAAGGGAAGTAAATCGAGGATACTCTATGCTCACACTTTATGCTCTATACGTGCCCTGATAATAGTGTGGGACTGCCTAATAGCTATTAAGAAGTAAACTCAATGTCACAGTCTACTCCTTGCTTGCTTATACCCACTAAAACTGCTTTGTCCTCTTCTTTCCAATCTCGGGACGTGACCGGCATTTCAAAACTAACTAAATCACTTAAAGAAACAGACAGACACCCACAAAACCACTATAAACATTACCGTACGCTAGAATAAACGCACATAGGACGTCCAAATTTCAGTGACAATCCGTAAACTATGCTTGAGAAGCCACATGTCCCTTATCCGACCTCAAGAAACATTTTCTAAAAGTTCTGGCAGGTCGTTTTGCAGGATATGTGGTCCTAGTAGGTGATTATCCATAATACCTGCCGATATGTTCAAGAAAAACCTTATCTGGCTATTGGTCTCGCTAATTAAATATTCCATCTCGGGTAAAGCCAACCTCATCTGTGAACTATCATTCGGAATTAATCAGGTACTTCGACTTGACTGTTGTTGTTGTAACCTTCTTGTAAAGGGAAGTCTTGTAGTTCCAACTTTTAAACTTTTGTAGTACAGCGGCTAACGTGTTTGGGTTTCTCTCTCCTCTATAACTCGCTGATTAAATATTCCATCTCGGGTAAAGCCAAGCTCATCTGTGAATAGTATAGTTCCATTGCACTATCGAAAATCAGGTGAGAGCGAGGTTTCTGTTGAGTTTTTTTATTACATATCTATATATCTGATAAGTAACCATTTTGCCCGTGTTTTGGGGTCGAACATGACGTGTTCTAATAAGGTAGTAGAAAAAAGTATGCATCGATATTTTTAACACAATTTGGCAACTCGCATAATTGCGACTGTTATGACGCAGAAGCTGGTGTATTGTGAAGCCAGATGCCGGCATAGGGGATACTTACGACCGGGAGTTTTCGAAAATACATACAGCCTTATTTACATATTTTTATCCCTTCAGCGAGATAAGCTTAAAGAATACTTCAATAAAGGCGGTGACAATATAAGTTTGTATTGGGTAGGTATAGGGATTTACGGTTTGGAAAAAGTAGGAAAAAATGGAAAGAACTGGGAAATCCCATTTCTATATTCTATTCATTTTACCAATTCAGGAGCGTTAACAAACATTAGCGCGTGATAGCCACGCGATGCATAAACTCATTGCTGTTGGTCAAACGGCGCTACAATTTATAATGCTGGTCGTGGTATCCATGGTATTAATAACTAAACAGGTAAGATTCCAAGCCGATGGAGGCGTGGCTTATGACGTCACCGGGTTTTTAAATCTCTTATGGAGTTTTATATTGCTGTCAGTGTTTTTAACTGTCTTTTAAAGGGATTAAAAGGTTTTACGCATTTAATGGTATGTGAAATGAAAGAATATTATCGTAGTATTTAGGTATATTTATTTCATGAACATACAACAAAGATTAAAGCGAAAAAAACGACCTAGTTATAAACAAATTAAACTATTTTTTTAAAAATAGTCCATCTCTCAGTGTAGTGAAATTATAAAGAGGTATAGAAACTCATAGTCTGCTTCAGTAGTTAATATAAGTTATAAATAATAATTTAAGTTCCATACATGTTTCGCAGGCATATATCCTCATCAGATTCAGTGGAAAATACTTAAAAAGTAACTGTTAACAAAATAAATAAAACCGTATCCATTCTAATTTTTGTGTTTATCTCTAGGAAAGCGGAAACACCTTATATTTCTATTAAATGTCTTTGCCTGGTTATCCATATCACAACCGAACATAGCACACCTCATTTTATGAAAATTCAGATATTTTTTTAATAAACACACACGACTAAATAAAAAGAAATTCTGGTGAACTTTCAAAGTTTCCATGGAAAACTACGGCAAACGGCACTACGTGGCGACCAGCGTTGCCAGAAATCGTTGATCAAAAGTAATAGGTTGACTGTTCGAAACCTTAATAGAATAGTAAAAAAACGGTGTCAGAGTAAGAAGATTACTTTCCTATGATATGGGGACCACCTCCAGATTGAACATAAATTTCATATGGGGAGCCCCACAACAAGAATGAACATCTAAAAAATTGTTAAAATAGTAATGGATACATGTGCCGTTCAGAGGAAAAGTGGTCTAACTGCACTAAAGTAAATATTTAAAAAATCGATGTTTTGCGTCAGTGCGACTTTATCAGGTTTATACTTTTCAAGACATTTTTCACGTATTCTCATAAACATGTATTAAAATTTCATATGACAACCATTTGTGAGGATTACAATAAGTTTAATTAGATTTTAATGCACAATACTATTTTTCCACTAAGCATTCTCCGAAAATTAGCGGAAAAGTGGTACAACTCACTTAGTTATATCACCGTTCCACGTACTGATCGAACTTCACAAACCTATTGGAGCAATGACATAAAAATAGCTCTATTCTGTATATTTCTTCCCTTATTGAAAAAACTTATACGTGTACTGATATTACTTTCACCTGAACTATCATATTTAAGAAAAAAATTCAACCATTTTTTTTTAAATCTTTTAAATCTGTCTATTATTTTCTGTTTTAAAATTTTAGTGAAGTTAAATTTTTTAATAGTAATTAAAAATGATAAACACTATACTTCTTTTCAAACATTATCTTAATTATAACAAAAGAATGTGAATATAAAAATACAGAGTTCGATGAGCGTAACATTAACTTTATTAGAAGTTATTAAAAAAAATTAGTCTTCTCCATCACTATTTTCATACTCAGACAGTGGACCAATATCAGCAGCATCCTCTTTAGTCACTAGGTCAAGGAAGAACTGACGCTGAATATGGACAATCCATTGAAGAAGTTCTATCATATCCGGGGGCGGAAGTGACCGGTATGGAAGAATCGTACAATGGTTGTAGAGCAATAGAGCTACAGAAGAAAATGAAGTACGGGGTCTACACTTAGCTGTTTTTTTTAGATCCAAGCTACTAAACGCCACAAGATCATTCAACGACTCCTTGTACAAAATTACGTAAGGCGTTCCGTTAAATCGTTGCCACTGGAGTTGTAACCACTTGAAAGGTATTTTTTGAGTGTTCATTTTCCTTTTTGTAACAAGCTGTTCTAAATTTTTAGTTGAGAAAAAATCTTGTTGGTGCATTTCGTACACCTCGAACTTGGACTTTCTTGTATTGCGTATTAGTCGTATCCAGTAATCTTTAGTTTAGAGCACGGTCGGCTTAGCTGTTTTTTCGATGCGCCCAAAAATCTCTATCATTAGGCAAAAATGAATGGCCAGACATCATAAATTTGTGATCAACTTTACTAACACTATTATTATACCACCTTCCAGCAAACGTATGGAAAAATGTTGAGAGGAATACGTTAGACACCTATTTTTCAGCCGTTATTAAACTCTAACTTACACAACTTTTCTACTGGATGTAGAACACTTCTAGGAACCAGAATAATGACATAACTCAAAAATGAAAAACTCCTGACTGATACCACTTTTCCTCTGAGAGACTCATATTACAATTGTAAAAGACTGGCAACGCTGGTGGCAACGAGTAGAGGTCGCCGAGCAGCTTCGGCTATCGTCGACCGGTTCCGATGGCGTGGCGGATGTTTTAAAAGTTTGTCGGAATCTTTTCCTATTTTAGTGGTATTCTAGCTCTAATATTTCTATGAAATTAATACACGTAAATACTTGCCATTTCACATACCATTAAATGCGCGAAACTTTCTAATACCTTTAAAATAACATTAAAAACGTCAGAACCCTATAAATCTCCATAAGAAATTTAAAAATCACTCTCCCTGTGACGTAACTGCGCGCGGCACACGAAATTGGAACTGCTAGATATCTAACCTTTAGTTATTGTATCATATCGTTGTTCATTGTAGGCTATAATTTCAGGTCTGTTCATGCTTGGTTCGAGATTGTACTGTTATATTGTTCTTCATGCGACCCTATATGCTGTCCACCCACATTCTCGTCGCGTGTATTTGTTTTGTCTACTGAATTGCGAAAATGAATTCCTGCCATATTTAAAAAAAAAAACATACCCCTGATTGGTCATAAGCCGAAGTGTCATCTCGAGTTCAGCGCCACTGCTAACCTATCATTCCACTGTAGCACAAATGCCCAAGCCCTGCAAACATCCTCCTTGTATCCCCTAAAAGTTATTTCCCAATAAACTCCAAAATCTGATGCCCCGAATACGGAGGACATCGAGTGGATTGCAAGCAAGCATTGAAAATCGAGTGCTTTGTAGCATGAGATGTTGCTTTATTATGGACGACAGATACGTCGGAGTGATAAAAGTATGGAAAATGGGAGTATATAACGGCGCTGTTCGGTGATATCAAGCTAGGAATTCTATTTAAATTTATCGGACGTGACGTCTTGTATCATTATATGAAGGTGGGTAGTTTTTTGGTTTGCAAGGAGTCCATCAAGCTGAAATACACCTGTGACCAGTGGCGTATTTAGGGTTTTGGATTGTGGGCTTATAACCAATCCGACATAAAATTAATTTTTCAAAATTATAATAATTATAAAAGGGTATCATTTAACTGGTTAGCAAAATATTCTTATTTTTGCGAACAGAAAAATGTAATCGGTCAGCCAAAATGGCTAGTTGGTCAGCAACTTATGGACAGCAAACATTTCTTAATCGTGACAGTGCCCTGGGAAAACAAGTGGAAACCCGCCCCCGCTACACCTTTTGTAGGCGATTTCCTTCTGTATTCGGCAAGAGAAAACACAAGAAAGTTACATAAATTGACAGTGCCCTGGGAAAACAAGTGAAAACCCGCCCCCGCTACACCTTTTGTAGGCGATTTCCTTCTGTATTCGGCAAAAGAAAACACAAGAAAGTTACATAAATTGACAGTGCCCTGGGAAAACAAGTGAAAACCCGCCCCCGCTACACCTTTTGTAGCCGATTTCCTTCTGTATTCGGCAAAAGAAAACACAAGAAAGTTACATAAATTGACAGTGCCCTGGGAAAACAAGTGAAAACCCGCCCCCGCTACACCTTTTGTAGGCGATTTCCTTCTGTATTCGGCAAAAGAAAACACAAGAAAGTTACATAAATTGACAGTGCCCTGGGAAAACAAGTGAAAACCCGCCCCTTTGAAGCCGATTTCCTTCTGTATTCGGCAAAAGAAAAGACAAGAGAGTTACGTAAATTGGCAGTGCCCGGGATCTCTGTAATCATTTCGCAGCTCGACCGTTAATAACGGCAAACCATTTAATTACTTCTCATATTAAAACTTAATTTTTGAACCAGCAGCACCACAAACAAACGTCTAGAATCAATCAGCATTTATATTTCATATTTTTGATATCCATTAAAATTATATAAGGCCTATTAAGTTATATTTGGATCACCTTGTACAAACACAACCTCGTTTATTATTTATATAAATCGCTCAGAAATATTTTCCGGAACCCATAAAGAAAAAACAATTGTATTATCAAAATGTTATCCGCTTCCCGATTTCGTTGTTGTGTGTGCTTCTTTTTTGGTGGATATTTTGTAACGAATAAATAAAATTAATATATCAATAATAGAAATCAATTAGTGTAAATGACGGCCTTTATTTGTTCAATAATATTTATTTAATAAAATAACACGGAGCGAAAAATAATGAAATGCTTGGGGACTAAAATAAATTAATATTTTTATGATTTATATTTTGTTTTGTTAAGGTAAATTACAGTAGAAAATTTTGTTTAGTGAAAAAAACTGGTTTTAAAAAGCGATTTATTTATTACAAGCCTGATCGTTAAGAACTTATGACACGAAGTAAATTTAACTGAAAAGAGCGCTTTAACATAAACCTGCAATGTTTATCGTGGGACGAAAACAAAATTTGATTTTTTTATACTGTGTGGTCGACTAAGTTTGCAACAAAGGGTAATTTTTTTATTAGTTGCACAACCAAAGTTTAAGTGCCGCCGAACCCAAACAGCATACAGGTCAATCAATTAAATCTATTCTGGACAGTTTTCATCAAATTGAAGCAAATTTGTGAAATTAGTCTAGATTTAAGTTTTCTTATGTAACAAAAACTTCATATTTGCTGCAAGGATACTACAAACAATATTTCTAAAGGTAAGATAAGCACTCTTATAATATTAATGTACTCTTTTTACAAGTGCCCCGAAATTTCCTCTTTTCATGCATGTTCTCTTTACCGAAAGTGGCGCTTTCCAGACCTCTCCGAGAGAGTGGGCGGGAAAGATTATCCCTCCCGCTTCGAGTCATAGTTTTTTAACTGACAAATAAATAAAACCAGAGATGTCGAGTGCGGAATTTGAACCCGTGACTCTCAGATCGCCAGGCGTACACTCTGCCACTAGGCCACCGAGCCATACATACCAACGATAATAAATTGCGGATTATACAGGGTGTCCGCTAAGTAATGGGACATGGAAAAACCACAGACTCCTTACGTAAAAATACTAGAATTTAATTATATTTAATGTTGTGAAACAGTACCCGTATCCCACTAACAACACGCTTAATAATTCGCTTATTATATTCAAGAACGTACAAAACATGTCCATGCAATTTATAACACGTCAGAATAGGCACGGATCGATAATAGCCAAATAATCTATCAGTTTAACCATTAACAATAACTCCGTTCATGTAATTTGCGCTATATACCCGTCATAAACATACTTTCAGAGCCTAATATTTGCATAATCAAGGACTATTTAATATATAAATGCCCAAATCAACATAAAACCATATTTGCATGTTTTGACACAACTGTACATTCGTACAACTTCTAACAGGCAAATTCTCTAAGTATCAAAACTACCCTCTAGTTACTTTCTTTGTTGTCTGGAAATAACTTATATATAAACACCCAAGGATTCACGGGTAAAATGACAAAATTACCTTCCGTTTTTGTCCAAACTCGCATAAACATATTATTCTAAAATCTCAAACTAGCTAAATTAAATCAATAAAGACCATAATCGCTTAACACGCTACCTACAAAACGCCAGACAAGTGTACCACATTCCTAATCCAAGTGAGACACTAACTACCCTCTTTCTCACACCCATACCGTGAAAATAATTAAATATAATATTCCGTATTTAACAACCGCAAAAATCGATATCAGCATCACCAGCATCTACCCCTTCCGTCGTAGGCAAGTCGTGTGATTGGTTGTGACATCAGGTACGTCACCGGCCTCCAAGACATCTCGCCACTGTTGATCTAGTTTTCAGACGAAATAGGTTGTCCTTTAGCGATCGGAAATTGGTGATTTCTTACGTAAAGTGGGTTGACAGTCAGTGCGGTGACAGAAAAGCCGTACTTTAGATAATACAAAACTTGACCCGGGTTCGAATTAACGGAGTTTGATACGGTGCCGCGAGCGAGTTTTCGGTATTCAGTAAGATAAGGTATTGAAATAACCTTTTCTTTCTTTAGTTACACCCAGGAGTAAAGGTATTGAAATAACCTTTGCTTCTTTAGCTACCCGTCGGAGTGAACCGAATTATTAGATGAAGTATTGCAATAACTTTGTCGTTCTTTAGTTACCCATCGGAGTAAACCGAATTATTATTAGATTACCAGTGCATGACAGGGTGTGTAGAGGTTATTCGTAACCTATATGTAGTGATATTGGATATGGTATTGAAATAACCATTTTATCCTTTAGTGTGACTAGACAGTGAGTCTAGTCCCCACCGTTTTATTGTTATACTACCAGAAATACTACCGTTTTGACCAGAATATGGTTATAGTTAGTGATTACAGGCAAGGCTGTGCAGAGAAGTAGTCAACCCTGTTTGTAATAACCCCCATTCTACCGAAGAAAATAGATTTAGTTTATTTTACTAACCAAAAACCTGTGTTTGACTTCTACTATCATAAAACCAACCAGCGACCCCAAACCTATGGAAACCAGTAGTACCCAAACTAAGCCGTGCATAGCAAATTAAACCTGCACGGAATTGTTCATGGTCCATCACAGCCGGATTGTGGATTGTCGGACGGGAAGCAGGAAAGTAAAATAAACAAGAATCACGAGGAGGAAATTAGTAGAACTGCAAAAATAGTTCAAGAACAAGAAAGCAAAAATATCTAAGTCAAGGAGAATAGATATTTCCAAGGAAAACTAACAGAACTCGAGGAAAATAGTAAGAAGAAATAAAGAAAGGTGATAGAACATTCCGCAGCGGAAAAACTTTCAGTATTGACAAAGGGCAGAACCAAGTGAAACAGTTAAGTGTGCCGAAAGAGACTTTCTAGTACCCAGGATCCCTAGGGTAATCCTGCAAAACGACTAGAGCGATAGTGATCAATCGAAGTGCAGCCTAGACAGCATTCCAGCCGGAGCAGTAATTGGTATAAAGTGGTAGCACAAGGTACCTAGAGTAATAGAAATAGTTTGAACAATAAATAACATTGATTAAGAAAGTTTTAGTAAAAAAGAAACTAAAAGTACAAAAAATTGATAAATTTATTTCAGGAAAATAGTAGCTATAAGCAGATTTATTTCAGGCATTGTTGATAAAACAAATATTAGTGTTTTTATAGATATATAAAAAGTAGAATCAGTGATACATTTATTTCAGGAAATTTATTAACCATTTATTGATTTTTTGGTAATATTAAAAGAGAGTAACGTTTCAGTGCATATTGTTGTTGATATTTTTTACAGCAGTCAAACAATAAAACCATTTTTTAAGCGTACAGTGACAGTACTATTTTCAATCTCAGTACGGTAAAGTAAACTTTTTATTCAAAAATGGAAGGGCAAGATCTAGATATGTTAATAAAGTTACGCGGTAGAGCGAAAGGCTCAATAACAAGAACACAAAATTGGTATGACAAGACAAAAACTGACATACAACAGCTTACACAAGTCCCCCAAAGGGAGGAAGGGTTGATCAAAGCTTTTAAACAATACACAGAGGTACAAGACGAAATCGAGGAGTTAGATCCTGACGACTTAGATAGGGACGAGGTTGAGAATAAGTACTATGAACTGATGACTGAGTTTGAACAGTATAAAAATAGTAGTGCAGCGCCAATCATAATTTCGCATAAAGTATCGTCACCCCAAATAGTGTCGAATGTCAAGTTGCCCGAGTTAAAGGTACCCTTTTTTGACGGTAGTATCGCAGAATGGCGGTCTTTTGCAGAAGTTTTTAATGCTCTGATCATTCAGAACTCGACCCTCGGAAATGTTCAAAAGTTAATTTATTTAAAATCAGCCTTAAAAGGGGAAGCCTTTAAATTGGTAGACTCGCTTGAACTCATAGCAGACAATTTTGATTTGGCATGGGATATTTTAACAAATAGATACGAGAACCTAACCTGTGTGCTTAATAGTTATTTAATGCAACTGTTGGACACCCCTGTTATGACAAGGTCAAATTCAAGTAATTTACGGGATTTTGTAGCGACAAATAAAAAGACAATTGAATCTTTCAAAAAACTAAAATTAACGGAGACACAGCTATTCGAATACATGTTAGTTTACATACTGGAAAACAAGTTAGACTTTGCGACAAAACGAGCATTTGAACAAGACAGGGACTTAAACGAACTACCCATGTTACAAGACTTGTTTGAATTTTTAGAAAAACGTTGCATAATTTTTGAAAACTTGTCAAGTACCAATAGTAGTCCAAAGTATAAAAGCGAAAAAGTTTCTTTATTTACTAGTAACCATCAAAACGCAGTTAAGTGTTATATTTGTGGCACTGTGGACCACAGATTGTTTAAATGTCAAAGATTTCTGGAATTGTCCGTTAATCAGCGCACCGATTTGATAAAAAGTAAAAATTTATGCTTAACGTGTTTCGGCAGACATTCCGGAGCTCAGTGCTTGTCAAACAGTAAATGCTTGTATTGCAACAACCCTCACAACACTTTATTACATAAGCAACAGTTTCAGTCTAATTTCAATACTCCGCGACAGAATCAAAACCCGAACTACGCAGGTGAGCATCACTCATTAACAAACAGAAATAATCAACCGTTAAGATCGCAACCGCGCGCGACCCCTCCAAATTTAAATAGACAACGCGTCCTTCCAGCTACACAGAAACAAGAACCACACTTACCACCTGGTTTAACACGTGACGTAACGACGCATCCGAGGCGTGAACGCGATGGCTCTAGTGAAAATACCGAACAGGAAGCAGTAGCTTTGTCAGCAACAGTTAATAAACAAAGTACAGTGTTATTGTCGACTGCGCAAGTAAACTTAATTAACGCAAAAACCGGAAAAATAATATCTGCCAAAGCGCTCCTCGACAACGGAAGTCAAAGTTCTTTTATAACCCAGAGATTGGTAAATAAGATAGGAAGTGACGTATACAGACATAATTTAAACATTTCAGGTATCGCTCAACACGGGTTCCCTTCAAATAAAATGACAGATGTCACTGTTCATTCAAAAACACAGGAAGAAAGTTATTCCGTGTCATGTGTGATTTTAGATCACATAACTTATAAGCTACCGCAGGTGGCAGTAGAAGTAAGCGCATTAGATATCCCCGAAGATTTAAAAAGTAATTTAGCAGACGCGACTTTCCATATACCATCACAATTAGATTTACTTATAGGTGCCGATGTGTACAGCGACATTTTACAGAACGGACTTCATTCATTAGGGAAGGGTAAACCGACATTAGTTTGTACCTCGTTAGGTTGGATAATAGGAGGAAACATTCCGAACCATAAAACAGTTAAACACTCGAAACACAAAGCATCGTTTTTTACACAAACAAACGAACTAGACGACATGTTAACAAAGTTTTGGAACATAGAAGAAACACCAGTAAAAAACATTTTGACGACTGACGAACAACTGACAGAAACAATATTTTCTAACACTACAAACATTTTACAGGACGGATCATTTCAAGTAGATATGCCTTTTAAAAATATTGACGAACACAAAAAGTTGGGTGATTCCTATAAAATGGCAGAAAAAAGGTTTATTTCTTTAGAAAAAAGATTACACGGTGATTCAAAATTATTTGCGGAATATAAAAATTTTATAAATGAATACGTAGAACTAGGCCACGCCAAGTACGTTCCTTTAACCTTGACTAACATTAATAATGACAATAAGTATTTTATTCCTCACTTATGTGTCTTACGAGAGGACAGTGTGACGACAAAATTAAGAGTAGTATTTGACGCTTCCGCGAAGTCTTCATCGGGTCATTCTCTGAATGATGTAACCTTGAAAGGTTACCAGGTGCAGCCTGAACTTTTTGACATTTTGTGCAGATTTCGTTATTATCAGTTTGTTTTGACATCCGATATCCAGAAAATGTACCGACAGATCAAAATAAATCCAGATCACACGTTTTTACAGAATATACTTTGGAGAGAAAGTCCGCAGGACACTTTAAAATGCATAGAACTCCAAACGGTAACATACGGGACAAACTTTGCACCATTTGCAGCTACAAGGACGATACAAGAAATAGCTAATAACAATTTGGACACCTATCCAGAGGCGTCTCAGGCCCTCAGCTCACAGTGCTATGTCGATGACATTTTAGCAGGTTGTAACAACATAGAACAGTTACCGCAGTTACACTCACAGCTAAATACACTGCTTAATAAGTCAGGTTTTTCATTACACAAGTGGTGTTCAAATTCACAAGATTTCTTAAAGTCAATATCACAAACTCAGCTTAGTGAATTCGATTTAAATTTTGATAGCGCTCCAAATAAAGTATTAGGTTTAAAATGGCTCCCTGAAGAGGATGTTTTAAAAATCGCGATTCCAATAGACACGTCACATAAACAGCCGACAAAAAGAATTATGTTGTCCACCATAGCTCAATGTTTCGACCCTTTAGGTCTCATCAACCCCGTCATAGTAAAAGGTAAAATTTTAATGCAAAAATTATGGATTATTAAAATAGGATGGGACACAGTAGTAACGAACACAGACTTACTAACCGAGTGGCACGCTTTTCTAAATACTGTTTCTTTTTTGAAATCTTTAAAAATTCCCAGAATGATTTGCGACAATAAAAATATTTCAAAAATTGAATTTCACGGATTTGCGGACGCAAGCACATTAGCGTACGGAGCTTGCATATATCTCAGAGTGTTATATGAGAATAAAACAGTAGCGATGAATTTAATCTCTTCAAAATCGAGAGTAGCCCCTATAAAGACAATAACCCTACCGAGACTTGAACTCTGTGCCTTGGTAATTTTAGCGAAACTAACAAGTAGAATTTTAGACATTTTTAAAGATACTTTCACGCATGACTCAATAAACCTATGGTCAGATTCTAAAATTACTATAGCCTGGTGTAGTGACTTACCTAACAGATGGTCCACGTTTGTGTCACACCGAGTGTCTCAAATTCAAACTCTTACTCAAAATAGTAAACTGAGATATGTCAAATCTGCAGACAACCCAGCTGATCTGTTATCAAGAGGAAACTTTTCTACAGACACAACAATTTCAAATTTTTGGTTTCACGGTCCTAAGTTCTTACATAATTTTGATGTAGTTTTGGATTCCTTTGATAAGGAAGTAAAAATAGAAAACATTCCCGAACAAAAGAAAATCTCACTTATTTCAGTTCAACAACCAAAGGCGTACGAATTTTGGGTGGAATATTTTTCACATTTTTCAATATTTTCTCGACTTACACGCTCATTGGCGTACGTGTTAAGGTTTATTCATAATGCAAAAAATAAAAATAATAAAATTATAGATTCAATCATTACAGTTAATGAGATAACAAAGGCTCAAACATTCATAGTGAGCATTTTACAGACTCAATCTTTTTCAAAAGAAATCTCAGAATTAAAAAAGAATGAAATAATTTCACACCATCAGTTAAAAATGCTCAAATTATTCTTAGATGAAGACAAGTTAGTCAGAGTTGGAGGTAGGCTAGAGAACGCTGACATTTCATTCGATCAGAAACATCCTTATTTACTACCATCTCACAACGCCACTGTCAGAATCATGCTGAAGCAAGAACATTTAAGGTTAGGACACGCAGGTGCACAATCAGTGTTGTCAAATTTTAGGTTACGGTACTGGCCTTTGAACGGTTTAAAAGAAGTTAAAAACGTTATACGGAACTGCATAGTATGCAGTAGATTTCGAGCTCTTCCAGCACACCAAATTATGGCAGATTTGCCAGGAGATAGAGTTCAAATTTCACGCCCATTTCAGAAAGTAGGTATCGATTACGGAGGCCCGTTCCTAATAAAATCATCACGGTTAAAGAAAGCACCAAAAATTAAAGCTTACATTGCCATCTTTGTTTGTATGACTACAAAAGCAGTTCACATAGAATTAGTTACAAGTTTATCGTCTGAAGCTTTTATTATGACCCTGAAACGTTTCATTTCACGGAGAGGTAACCCTACAATTATTTATAGCGACAACGGTACCAATTTTCAGGGTGCTAACAACCAGCTGCACGACGTGTATACCTTTTTCAAAAATTCGACAGCTTGTGAAACTTTTATAAATTATCTTTTACAAAATGAAATTCAATGGAAATTTATTCCACCGAGATCTCCACATTGGGGCGGCCTATGGGAGGCTGCAGTGAAAAGCACTAAACATCATATTCATAGAATAATCGGAAATTTAACTTTCACTTTTGAGGAATTTTACACGATCCTAACGCAAATAGAAGCAATCTTAAATTCACGACCTTTGTGTCCAATGACAAATGATCCTTCAGATTTCAGTTACCTTTCCCCAGGACATTTTTTGATTGGTGAAAATTTAACGGCTTATCCGGAAAAAGATGTAAGTGAAATTTCAGATAACAGATTAAAGTTTTGGCAACAATGTACTAAGATCCAACAAATATTTTGGAAACGATGGTCTGTAGACTACTTAAGTCGTCTTCAAAATTGCCCAAAATGGTTGAAGAACACCGCGAACATTAAAATAAACGACATCGTGTTACTACTAGAAGACAACGTACCTCCGTTACAGTGGCCTTTAGCCCGAGTGTTAGAAACATATCCCGGTAAAGACGGTAAAGTTCGTGTTCTTAAATTAAAAACTCCCACTAGTACGTTCACTAGAGCTATCACTAAAGTATCCCCGATTCTATATAATGACTTAAATATAAATGTTGACTAAAAATTATGCAGCAACGAAAATTGCGTATACTTTTCTTGCGTTGAAATACAATAAATAATATTGTGTTTATATTACATTTTACTTACTACATTTGGGTTTGGTAGCGTACCCTTAAACGTTACTGGGAGATACGGCCTACCTCCCTGGGAAACCTAAACAAGTCAATGATCTTTGCTTTTTTTTTGTTTGGCCCTTTGTTTCAAACTGAAACATCGTACGAGTTAATCTAAGTATAATCCTTCAACAACTCTTTTAGCCTACTGCTTGTGGAAACGTATCTCAGCTTTACGACCTGGTCTACGATTTTCATAAGTATTCCTACCCAGTATCTGCCAAGAGGGCAAAAGTATTTTTCTATGGTTCGTGCCAAGAGAGCACAAAGAAAGTTATGTAAAAGGTTAACCTGAGGTTCGGTGCGGAAGAGAATTCCCGTAGTCGGCACAGGCGTGGTATCGGTGAATCCGGTGGCCATTAGCGGTGGTATCCCGTGGCGTACAGAAGTTGTATTAATACAAGTTAATTACTACAAGTGTAACATTCAAGCAAGTTTCTTCACAATCACATTTCTATGCATTACGCAATCATTACTTCGGTTTGGTATCGTACCTTCAAACGTTACTAGGATATGAGGCCTATGTCCTTGGGCAACCTAAACGAGTAATTGATCTTTGTCTTTTTTATTTGGCCCTTTGTTTCAAGGTGAAACATCGTACCGAGTTTGCTTAAGCTTAACCGCCTAACAGCTCTTTAATCTATATTCTTTTTCTACACTAGATACGCTCCTAGTGGCTAAACTTAATAGCGTGTTTTCACGGCAGATTTTTCTTCTGCACTTTCGTTGTATGTTACAGTTTACCTGTCCGCAACACCGGCTAGACTCTCTAGCATGCTCTCAGAGCCTTTTTGTTTTGAATTTTCTCACTGGGGCATTACAGTGTCTTTACAAGCAAAAATGTCAGTGTTCAGGAACAAGGCACCCTTCTTTTCTTCTACCTGTCTATCCTTCTAGGCAGCAAGTTCTTTTTAGGAGAGGATTCCTAAAAAATAAGTTTCTACCCGTTGCCAAGTGTGCAAATAAGTTTCTACCCGTTGCCAAGTGTGCAAAAAAGGTTCTACCCGTTGCCAAGTGTGCAAAAAAGTTTCTACCCGTTGCCAAGTGTGCAACACAAGTTTCTACCCGTTGCCAAGAGGGCACAATTTTCTATCCATTACTTTCTACCTTCACTACTTGTGAAACCCATAGTTCAGCCTTACAACCTGTGCGGTGGTGTTCATGAGTACTGATGTCTACCATGGTAAGATGTTACCATTACTACGCTCGGATTGAGCTTTCTACCCTTTATTTAGTTATTATCTTGTTCGGTGAAACCTAGGTGGATTTACAACCTATCTGGAGCTTTCATTCATATTTACACTTTATCTAATAGTTATTTTCGTTAACGCCAGAGTGGCATTATTATTTATATTCTCTTCAGTCGTATTAGCTTAATAATACTGGTCCTTCGAGCATAACTTCATTTACTTCGAGCATAACTTCATTTACTTCGAGCATAACTTCATTTACTTCGAGCATAACTTCATTTACTTCGAGCATAACTTCATTTACTTCGAGCATAACTTCATTTACTTCGAGCTTAACTCATCAGATCGATTTTTCATTTAAAGTTCAAAATATTGTGAGTCAGTTTAGTTGAATCGCAGGAGGATTCAACAGGGGGGAGAATGTTGTGAAACAGTACCCGTATCCCACTAACAACACGCTTAATAATTCGCTTATTATATTCAAGAACGTACAAAACATGTCCATGCAATTTATAACACGTCAGAATAGGCACGGATCGATAATAGCCAAATAATCTATCAGTTTAACCATTAACAATAACTCCGTTCATGTAATTTGCGCTATATACCCGTCATAAACATACTTTCAGAGCCTAATATTTGCATAATCAAGGACTATTTAATATATAAATGCCCAAATCAACATAAAACCATATTTGCATGTTTTGACACAACTGTACATTCGTACAACTTCTAACAGGCAAATTCTCTAAGTATCAAAACTACCCTCTAGTTACTTTCTTTGTTGTCTGGAAATAACTTATATATAAACACCCAAGGATTCACGGGTAAAATGACAAAATTACCTTCCGTTTTTGTCCAAACTCGCATAAACATATTATTCTAAAATCTCAAACTAGCTAAATTAAATCAATAAAGACCATAATCGCTTAACACGCTACCTACAAAACGCCAGACAAGTGTACCACATTCCTAATCCAAGTGAGACACTAACTACCCTCTTTCTCACACCCATACCGTGAAAATAATTAAATATAATATTCCGTATTTAACAACCGCAAAAATCGATATCAGCATCACCAGCATCTACCCCTTCCGTCGTAGGCAAGTCGTGTGATTGGTTGTGACATCAGGTACGTCACCGGCCTCCAAGACATCTCGCCACTGTTGATCTAGTTTTCAGACGAAATAGGTTGTCCTTTAGCGATCGGAAATTGGTGATTTCTTACGTAAAGTGGGTTGACAGTCAGTGCGGTGACAGAAAAGCCGTACTTTAGATAATACAAAACTTGACCCGGGTTCGAATTAACGGAGTTTGATACGGTGCCGCGAGCGAGTTTTCGGTATTCAGTAAGATAAGGTATTGAAATAACCTTTTCTTTCTTTAGTTACACCCAGGAGTAAAGGTATTGAAATAACCTTTGCTTCTTTAGCTACCCGTCGGAGTGAACCGAATTATTAGATGAAGTATTGCAATAACTTTGTCGTTCTTTAGTTACCCATCGGAGTAAACCGAATTATTATTAGATTACCAGTGCATGACAGGGTGTGTAGAGGTTATTCGTAACCTATATGTAGTGATATTGGATATGGTATTGAAATAACCATTTTATCCTTTAGTGTGACTAGACAGTGAGTCTAGTCCCCACCGTTTTATTGTTATACTACCAGAAATACTACCGTTTTGACCAGAATATGGTTATAGTTAGTGATTACAGGCAAGGCTGTGCAGAGAAGTAGTCAACCCTGTTTGTAATAACCCCCATTCTACCGAAGAAAATAGATTTAGTTTATTTTACTAACCAAAAACCTGTGTTTGACTTCTACTATCATAAAACCAACCAGCGACCCCAAACCTATGGAAACCAGTAGTACCCAAACTAAGCCGTGCATAGCAAATTAAACCTGCACGGAATTGTTCATTTACTGATATCCTAAAGTTGATATTAACTGAGAAACAGGGTGTTAAAGTTAAAACTTCATCTTTGTTTTTCCCTAATAACTTTGACAGAAACCAACGGTTGAAATTTTAATGTACAATGTAGGGGGCGGGGCGCTGCCTGCGGAATTTTTTGCACATTTACTAGGTCATACCTTTTTGTGCGTCCGTGTATTTAAGTTTTTAATGAAAATAATACTTTTCTCATATTTATTACATAAAAAAGGTATACTAATTTCAGGTCGCCCAGAGTTATCGTTTCGGAGATATATTCATTTATATTGTTTATTATTTTCATTAAAAACTTAAATACACGGAGGCACAAAAAAGTTATGACCTAATAAATGTGCAAAAAATGCCGCTGGCAGCGCCCCCTACATTGTACATTAAAATTTCACCAAAAAATCAGTTCCTCATCCTAAAAAAACCATAATTGCCAAATTTTGTAAAAACCGTTGGTTTCTGTCAAAGTTATTAGAGAAAAACAAAAATGAAGTTTTAACTTTTCAGTTAATATCGTGTCGTAATAAATGTTCAATGTTAATGTCATCCTAAAAAAACCATAATTGCCAAATTTTGTAAAAACCGTTGGTCTCTGTCAAAGTTATTAGAGAAAAACAAAAATGAAGTTTCAACTTTTCAGTTAATATCGTGTCGTAATAAATGTGAAATGTTAATGTTTTAGTAAGTTTTGGTGTGCTCTCCTTGGCATAAATGCTGATACTGTCCTGCAAGCATTTCGTATTCTATAATCCAATTTTTTTCTGACTCTCCAAGTGTGTAAATCATGTCAATCAGCTCATTTTTAGGAAAATCCATACTTAATTTCTTCCTAAACACTTCTTACATCGAATAACAAACGTTCCTAGGTATTTCAGTATTAAGTACTTGTGTCAAAGTCTTGACACCTTTTGTTTTTTCATTGCAACTACGATGTTATAATATAAATATAGGAAATTAACATTGAAAAATAGAGAAAAATTAAAATATGTCGAAAAGTATTAAAAATAAACATATGATATATTAAAAGTTAAAGAATTACGTATTCTATCAGAAAGAAATAAAATATACAGGGTGTACCATTTAAAAAAACCGAGATTTTTTTGATTAAAGTTACTGAAAATCGAAAATTTATACTGAACACCCTGTAAAAAGTGAGACAAATTTGTTGCCATAGTTTATTTGCCTTAACTCCATATAATGTCCATACCAAATATGAACTTTTAATTTGCAGAGTTAGTGTAGGTATTAACAATTAAATCCAACGCTGAAAACGTACATTTTTCTGAAAAAATAGAAATATTGGATATATAACATTATATATAAAAAATATTCAGAATCTTATGCATAATCCAAAAATTGATAGAAATACAGGGTGTTCCATTTAAATAAACGTAAGTTATATTCACCACTTCTCTGCGGGCCACCACGTATACTCCAACATAATTTTAGAATGTGCACCTTAATGATCTCTACAACTTTTGTATTAAAAGTTTTTATCTAATTCTTAACATAAAGGAGAAAATGAACTTTACTCTATCGTTGACTCACCCTGTACTTGTCTAATGCGTATGTGGACTCTTTCACTGTATATAATTTAAACCATACTTGTACGTATATGTCGAACAACGAATCGACTATAATTGCAATTATTATTCGAAATATCCTATAGAACATTTTCGATAGGCTTTTACACAATACGAACACGAGTGTTTATTATTGACGAAAAAATACAGTAATTAATGATACTTGTAGAAGTTATTAACAGGTGCTTTATGTCATCGACAGCAATAATAATGGCCAGATGTTACAGTGCCCACTTGCGCTGTATTTGCGGCATATTGATTGATTCATGTTGAATACGGGCGTAATATGGGAATGTAATGGGTAAAAATTCTATTAGAAACATTAATTTGACAAGGTAAGTAATTGTATATTATTGAAGGACGATAATGAAAGCTATTAATTTCGAGGATGAAATTCGTTATCCGAGTACATAGTAATCATTATTGCGAGTACGACTGTTTAATCAAAGACATACATAAATAAGCTGATCTTCCTTGTGCGCCGTAAGAAAAAGAGTTAAATTTACTATAAAAATAATAAAACTAACCATAATTTACGGCGTTATCGAAAAACTTATCAACAATACTAAAACAGCTTGAGCTCTTGGATTAAAACCGGCATGTTTTAAAAATATTTTACATTATACATGGTGGTCCAAAAAAGTGTGACAGCATAAAGTTATATTTCTTTAAATGAGACACCCAGTATTTTATTGCATATTTAGGTTCGCATTAGTATCGTTTATAAGTGCCTCAAGTTTTATTTAATTTGGTTTTGTAGTTTCGGAGAAATAAATTAAAAACTAGAAAAAAAGGTTTTGCAGTCCTGAATAAAAAATCAAAAAAACAATCCAGAACTATTTTTTTAACCTCGGCATTGGGTGAAATTTATGACAAGAGGTCTAGAGATACTATACAGGGTGTTCATAATAAGACTACAAAACAAAATTATAAAATGTATTCATAAACTAAATTTTTTGGAACGACAACAAATTTATATAAACCAAGATGATATCTAGATCTGAATAGTTTATATAAATTAAAAATCAGTATACTAATTAATGCAATTAATAATCAAAATAAAAAAATTTGTATAAAATTTGTAAAATTAACTAATATTATACACAATCATAATATCAGAAATATTGACCATTTAAAAAAAACCAAGTTAAAAGTAGAATAGGGATGAAATCTATTTTATATGATGGAATACATATTTATAATACATTACCTATAGTATTAAAAAAAAATTTTAATTTAAAATTGTTTAAAAAAAATGCAAAGAAATTATTTCTGGAAAACATACCGGGTGTCCCACTAAGAATGGCTCTCGGCCGTATCCATTCTTAGTGGGACACCCGGTACAAATTACTTAAAAAAAACCCATTTATAATAATTTTTATTTTTAAATTTTGTATTGATTAATTACTTATTTATTTTCTATGTTGTAATATTCCCTGTAATGGACTAAAATAGCTCGTTGGGAATAAACATTATTATTATTATTATTATAATAAGCTTTCAAAAACGCCACATTTTAAAATTATTTATCTCAAGATTTTCAAATGGAACATCCTGTATATTATTTGGCTATTTGACATAGAATTCATAGACAATTTTTTTTTGTAATACAAGCATATAAGTTATATGCAGCCGTTTGCGAAATAATTGCAAATATCTAAATTATGTTGTTTGAATAGAGTTTTTATTGGGTAACCTTGTTATAGGCGACTAGACTAATATTTGAAAACTAAAGTAAATGTTCAAAATAGCTTCCTTTTACTCTTAGAATTTACCGTGTTTTAGTTATTTCGATATAAATTTTAAATGCCTACATTTTTGCTACTTTTATTTATTTAATTTTATTTTTTATTCTTAATCGAGTTGCCATGATTTCTTTTTGTTTAGATTGTCACTATGACAGCTACTTGCACATTCACCCAGTATAAAAATTATACTTACCATTTATAAAGTTGTAAAATTCGATATTTTGTGTAAGTTAGTACTTAATTTCGACGACGGAACAAATGTAATTAATTTTATTTGGCTGTCATAGTGACAATCTAAACAAAAAAATCATGGTAACTCGATTAAGAATAACAAATAAAATTAAATAAATAAAAGTAGCAAAATTATGATCTTTTAAAATTTATATCGGAATAACTAAAATACGTTAAACTCAAGAGTAAAAGGAAGCTATTTTGAACATTTACTTTTGTTTACAATTATTAGTCTAGTCGCCTATAACAAAGTTTGTAAAAAAATGACCCAATTGCGAGGTCATCAACTGGACATTATTTTTTTGGCCATCTTATATAATATAATGGACTTTATAATAGGCCATTGCACCTAACGAGAACAAATAAATAGTCTTCAATAAGAGAAAAAACGCTGAACATTGTGTAAGTAATGGAATAATTTGTTTTATTCCGTTGTCGACGGTAAAGAATGGCACGCGGAGCAGCTGCAATATTGCAGTGCCTCCGAAAACGACAGCGTGACATTGAATTTAATGAAAATTGCACCGAGAAAATTGACGGGCATTGATAGGGAAAATGGCAGCTAAATAAAATCGTTTTGTTCGGGAAATCGAAGATAATTGGAGTGTTTGACCAAGAGAGCGGTCTGAAAATTTATAAAGTGAAAAAATTTAATTATTTCATACAGGGTATCCCATAACTTATGTGATAAAGAGCTAAGAAGATATAAGTTTTTTTATTAGGCGTTTCGGAATAAAAAACTTCATCTTCAATGCAACTAAGCACCTTATTGAAAATTTTTGCTTTTATTGTCGTATTCGCCAATTATTCAAAGTTATTTTTGTATTTGACAATAATAATAATAATAATGTAATATGAATTATTTTTAATTTTCGAACAGAAAAAAAATTAAAATAATAAATAATAGGTGTGATATACCGTTGAATTTCGAATTTAAAATGGAGTTCATAAAACATAAAATAAAATGTTACGATCATTAAAAAAAAACAAAGTTGATGATGGTTGCGAACAAATGAAACGTCGGATTCAATGGCAGTGGCGATGAGAATGTATTAGTATATTACGTACCGAGGTGGAAAGTGTTTCATTCCTGTCGAGAGAGTCGGTAGTTAACTAAATCTCGAGACAGTAATGAAACTTTTCACCGAGGTTTGTATACTATGTATACTATTTTATTTACAACCACATCTAACATACCCTTCTTATTATTTTGAATTAAAATTATTAATGAAAGATAAATGCCGGTTTGACTTTTCCATTGAAAAATTAGACAGAAATTTCAAATAATAACAGGTGGTAAAATATCGTAGGTAATAATACACATCAAGATGGCAAATATCATTTTTTGAATATGGTTTCCATGTCACTAAATAATATATTATTTTAACAATAGAAAAATGCCTCAGATGAGGAATTTGATTTTGCTGCTACTCCACCAGAAACTCGAGAAGCAGCAAAAATAGTAGAAGAAGATCTTCTGCCAACTAAAAGCCGCCCGAGATATGACAAGGCATATAACTGTTTCAAAACGGGAAACAAAGTTCAAAATCCTGGTTCTGAGTCGGCGCTACTAGCTTATTTCAGTAATAATGCCAAAACAAAGAAGATATCAACGATTTGGTCACAATATTCAATGCTGAGGACCACTCTATCAATTAGGGAAAAAGTAGACATATCTAAACACGTAGAGCTATTAGCATTTTTAAAATACTGTGTAGATATATTTCTTTGAGAAATCGATAAAAAAAATTCAAAAAAAAAATATTTACTGTCCACCCGGGTGGAAAGATAAAGTAAAAACCCTCAACTTTCCACCTTTCAAAGATAGATGAAATGTTATTATTACATGCATGGTTGTTGTAACAATTAAAATTTTAAATTGGGAAAAACATAGAACTTTGCCTTACAGTCGAACTTGAAAATCACTTTACTTACTTTTTAGTAATATCTTCAGTAATTCCGCGAATACTTAAAATAAATGATCCATAGTTTACCATATTTTTCGCAGAATCCCAGATGACCATTGCTAATTAAATAACGAAAATTAGAACTAATTTATTATATAAAACATTAAAGTCTTTTATTATGATTGAGAATTAAACGAGGTTATTGGCTTAAATCGTTTTCAAATGTTGGCACTAGCTGAACATCTGTTAGGTGTAACCAGGTTTGGTGATGACTAGCCAACATAAGAAGCCGTGCCACGCTTTTGTTTCTCAGTGACGCAGTTTGAAGGCGCAAGATCATACGGGTACATATTGCTCCGTTGTCGAATCCCGAAAGAAATGGTACTAAACCTCCACTGCTTACATTCCCTAGAAGTTATTTTGGTCTGGTAATCATAATTCTCGATTGTGTGTATTATTTTCAGGTTAGAGTTTCGAAAATAAAGTAATGTTCGATGCAAGTTTGTGTTCCAGCAGGAATTTTTCATATTCTCCTGTCTTGCCTCAATTTTCTAACAAAGTTCCAGCTCGCGCACGCCTTGACAGAGCCGTGACAGCTGACTATATAAGCAGGTGTTTCGAAATTCTTATCTCCCTTTTTGCTGTGAAGTGCTTTAGAAGTAATACCGAACAAAAAACCAGTATCATCGTACAGTATCTCAGCAATAAAGAAACCATGAGGCCACACAAAACCCAAGGTAATAGAAAATTGATCTTTTCTTTCATTACTTCCTCTCCCAAGTTTTGTGAACGTTAAAGAGTACAGGCACTCAGAATCGTTTTTTTCTCCATTGCAGGCCTCGCCTCTTCAACTTCGCCTCTTCAACTTCACCTCTTCAACTTCTCATCTTCCACAAGCAATAAGTAGATGAATTACCATCTCTCCATTGTGCAAGTTCCGTTTAGTTAAGCTGTGTCAATGTCCTAAAATGTATCCTGTTGAGAATTAGCGAGCCTACAAGAACCAATTCCAAAGAAGGGTGTTCTGAACCCCGAAGAATAGCTGTTCCAGGGATGTGTGCTGTTCTAATGTAATGTCCGTCTCCTAACGAGCTAATTTTGAATCCTACGTAGAAGCCCAGGACTGTATCCTGCAAGTTTGGCTGCAGCTCGATGAGTATTAAGCACCATACTTGGCATGAGACAAGAAAGTCTCAGCGGTAACTAGAAAGAATTTTTTTTATTGGTCTATTTTTCTCATTCATTATAATAAGCGTATAAATTCCATAATATTGAGTAATATTACATAAATTTCCCTTTTTATTTTAAATTTCATATATATAACCATGTTAAGGCACATTATGGCCTCGTGTAACGACTTTCCTTCTCAGAAATAGGTAAACCCCGAATAAATGCATTTATCCTAAGGTACCCCTATAGTCTGTTAGTTTTTACATATACATTGCGACATTTAAGGCTACTTATATGATCCCCAACATATTGTAATTTTTTTATAACATTTTTAAACAACTTCAAATAATTTAATCAAACCTTAAACGAATTAATTTTATGATCAAGAGGAGATTTTAGTTAATAGTGTTTACAAAATATAATATTTTTTTCTTTCTTTTTGAGTTAATAATAAAAAAAGTCTAACTCAAGATTGTGTGTTACATTTTATTTCGTTCAGTTTATCAAGTCTGCTGAAGACGACCTTATACCTTTTCATTTTAATAAACAGGAAGATTTGATTGGCGCCCAAAACCATATATAGGTAAGAGAAAGTTATACTCACGACCCAAAGTCACCCTTTGCTTAGCCTGGCATTAAAACACGTGTAACCTACGCGAATTTAGGTTAGGTTAAATAAAAGTTATTTTCTCAGTTCTCTTCAAATAGAAATTGCATTATTATCCGGGACACTCTGTATTTATTCGGGAACAATATTATTTAGTAATTGTATTTTCCTTTATTTTTCGAAACTTTTGGCCCATTACATACAGGGTGAACCCCGCTAAAAACATCTAGCGGCGAGAAGGCATTTTATTCGTATAAAATTTTTATTTGAATTAATTTTCCAGCAGTCTCACCACTGACTGCGAACGTCGTTTTCTTTCTTGTGTTCCGCGACGAACCGAATTTATTTTCCTGTCATTTTTGCTATCAGATGCCGTCAAATGTATCCTGCTGCGCCTCCAAATAAACGATGCAATTTCAATTAGGTTCTATGTCGAGCTGTCCTAATCAACAGCTCGGCAATATTGCACAGCTGTTCTGGTGTATTCTTTAGCGTTAACATGGGAATAAATCAAATTATTTCATGGCGCTCAAAATTTAAATTAATATTAAATAAGATTTTTTATCATTTTACTTATTAGAATATTTTTTTAAAAATACAGGATTACTGAGGAATTTCCTTTTTAAATATTTGCTGAAACATTGATACCCGCTATAAAAGATGCTAATCATTCTAATATTAGATTATATATTTTGACGTATCTATCACTTCCGGTTATACCGGATGTCGGTGACAACTTGCCTATTTTAAATGGAACGTCCCACTAGGCAGATTTCAGATATCATGTCCTATACCTAAGTCTAAACGTGTTTGACATATTGAAGGTTTTATGTCTATAATGACGTTTGCAGACCATAATTAATAGTTATTTATGTATCAAGGGTACTAAGTAGATGATTATGCCCTGAGGGCGACAGTCTCACACAGCCGAGGGTCTCTGACCCGAGTCGCCCGAGGGTATATATTTATTAGATCCCGTGATGCATATAAACTTTTATGTCATACCAGTTCGTTTCAAATAATAAATATTTTTTTAAATTTTCATTTGATTTACCAACTTTTTATTTTTACCTGCGACATTACCTTGACATTATTATATCCTGCGTTCTTGTTGCTATGGAGATAAGTATTCAAATGTTTAATGTGTCAAAGTCAAAAATCAAAAATGGAACAAAATTTTGAAATTCCCGAAGAAATTGAAAAAAAAAGGCTGAGAAGGCAACTCAAAACCTGTTACCGACAAAATCCAGAGACTCATAAGACAAAGAATATGACCAATTTTTGAAGTGGATGTCAGAAAATGCTGTAGAAAACATTAACGAAACTGTGCTGTTGGGGTACTTTAATGATCTATCTGAAAAATTTTCCCCGAGCTAAATATTCGATGATAAAGAAGACTTTAATGGCAAATAAGAATATTAATATATGTAATTTTTACAAATTATGCGAGTATTTGAAGCCAATGTCAAAAGGGTATCAACCATAAAAATTCAGTGTGTTATCTAGAGAAAATGTCATAAAATTTATTCATGGGGCACCAAATGAATGTGAAACGTTTTTAATGAACAAGGTTGCATTATTATTTGGTGTATTTGGTGGATGGCGGAGGCAAGAACTTGTAAATATGTTAGTCACTCATGTAGAAGATAGAAAATCAGTCTTTGTTGTAACGGTGCTAGGAACCAAACGTGTCAAAAAAACGAGTTGTCACCATTATTGATGAAGACGAAATGAATAGTTTGAAAGTTATACGAGATTATATGTCTTTGCGGCCACATGGTTGCTCAGAAAAAGACTATTTGTAAGCTACAGACAAGGCCGCTGTAATGTCCAACCTGTTGGAAAAAACACATTTGGGAAAATTCCCTGTATTATTGCA
Organism: Barypeithes pellucidus; assembly: GCA_963991005.1. Classification (NCBI taxonomy): domain Eukaryota; kingdom Metazoa; phylum Arthropoda; class Insecta; order Coleoptera; family Curculionidae; genus Barypeithes; species Barypeithes pellucidus. The sequence goes on along the minus strand of OZ022563.1, from coordinate 52,502,844 downwards.
AACTATTTGGGTTTGAACAACCTCGAAAAGTACACTGGCCATTGTTTATGTCAAACGTCGGCAACTCTTTGAGCAGAAGCTGGAGCAAGTATCACTATGCAGAAGCGCCATGGTGGATGGAAGAGTACCACAGTTGCTGAAGGATATTTAGAGGATAGCATATCCTCGAAAAATGAAGTTTCAATGATGATGGCAGGCGTACCATCTGAATCTCGCAATTCTTTACAGAAACTAGAGACCCAGACAATGAATCATGAGTCAACCTTTGCTGCAGGAAATTTAGCTATCAGCGGAACCTTCCAGAATTGTCAGTTCTATGTAAATACAACCAAATAATATATAAACGTAAATTTATATTTTGTTAATAAAGAATAAGTTAATCGAAACTGTTTTTGCGTCTTAATGTCAGCGCGGGCCATAATGAGTACTTTATTCCCGCACGAGCATATAGATGGCGTCTAAGGTATAAAAACACAATAATGCACTGGTATGACATACAAATTATTATGTTATTAATATGTCAGATATGCTTAGACTTAGGTATATGTCTTGATATACGAAATCTGTCTAGAATCTTACGTAGAATCCAAAAATGTAATAATATATAGGACATACCCTGTACTCATTTAATATTATTTGACTTACGGCATCGATGTTTTTATTTTCGCCACAAAAATTCAACATTTTCTGCTCCCTTTAAAAACCAATCTCCTCTCTTTCAACTTTGTTATAATAGAGTGGAACAAAACCTTACGGTGTCCATTATTTAATGGAATCGGGCCAAACGAAGGTCTTTTAAGTCGGAGTGCCTGTGAAAGTATTTCTTTTATCGGAATGATTTCCCGCTCTGCTCTCACCTTTGTGGGTTTTAATCTTTTGTCCAAATTAATGGAATGATTCTATCGCTGTTAAAATGTTTTGGAAAGTTGTAGGACTGTGTTTCCTTGTCCATATTTTACGTGGCGTTTTGGGTAAAAGACAAAGAAAAAAATCCATGATTCATACACTGTAAAAAATTGTAATTAAATAACTCCATTCACACTCCTTAAAGTTCATTAATACTCTACAGTTTTTTAGAAATTAATTCTTAATCTCTATTAATTGCGTAGTGCCAAAACATGGTCTTAAACTCCCTCCCGCGGCTATCGCGATAGTCACGTGATACTTGACCGGCTACCGACAATACGCAAAGAACAATCTCAAATATACTCTCAGACTATATTATACTCAATATAACTCTTTTGAGAATGCTCCTTGATGAGAACACGTCCGACCTCCAGGTTCATAGTGCGAATCGACAACCCCTTATTATAGAAAACTAACCTCCAAGGTGCAGCAGTGTGCGAGGTTGTCTATAAGATGAACTGGTTGCCACCTAGGAAGTAATCACCCAAAGGTAAGCTATTTTGTCTTGTGTCATGCTGCCGTCCCATTTTGCAATTAAATTTCCTAGATATCAAATTCACTCTCATATCCCCAACCAATAATATATGTAGTCCATTCCTTGCTCTTTTTTTTTATCTCAAACCTCAACACTAGTAGATACTATAGGAAAAACCTTTAATGAACTCTAGAGGTGGTACTTGTGCGAATGAAGCGATTCAAGCTGCTTTTGAATCGTCAGTATATTCGGTGGGAGCCACGACCTCAAGAAAGTCGTTCCTCAAGTGCACATAGAAATAGCGGGTTCAAGTTTATTTAAGGTCAAAGGTTTAAGGTTTAAAATGACGTTTGCAGACCTTAAAATATTTATTAGTATTGCCTATAAGGAAGTATTTTCATTCATTAGTGCTCATTAATACTGATTATTATTAAAATCAATTAATTTACATTAATACTAATTAATATTCATTAATTTCTAATTCATATTCATTAATATTAATTAATATTTGTTAATACTCATTTACAGACATTAATACTGATTAGTACTGATTAATACTAATTAATTAAAGTAATTCATTTCTTATTCATATTCATTAATACCCATTAATATTAATTAATATTTGTTAATACTAATTTAGAGGCATTAATACTGATTAGTATTGATTAATACTAATTAATATTCATTAATTTCTTATTCATATTCATTAATACCAATTAATATTAATTAATACTTGTTAATACTAATTGATAGGTATTACTATTCATTAGTTCTCATTCATAATGATTATTATTAAAACCAATTAATTTACATTAATATTAATTACTATTAATTAATTTCTAACTCATATTCATTAATATTAATTAATATTTGTTAATACTCATTTACACGCATTAATACTGATTAGTACTGATTAATACTAATTAATTAACGTAATGCATTTCTTATTCATATTCATTAATACCCATTAATATTAATTAATACTTGTTAATACTAATTGATAGGTATTATTACTCATTAATATTCATTAGTACTCATTAATACTGATGTACTGAGACTTTTGTACCTAAACCACCTAGTATAACATTACACATGCGCTTGTTTTGTTTATAATTTAAAATAAAATAAATATTAAATAGCATACTTTGTTAAATACTTACTTAAGTAATATTATATTTATTGTAAATTTGTTAGTGAATACTGTCTTTGGGTTTGTATTCCTTAATGGTAAATAAATTCGTATTTTTTGTATTTTGTATTCCTTAATGGTAAATAAATAAATAAATAAATAAATAAATAAATAAATAGCAATTATTATTCATAATAATTATTCATTAATATTAATTATTACTCATCCATTATTGGAATTATTCAGATTTTGTCTCTCTTGCGCATCCCAATAGGTACAATTGCCACGGTCTATCTGGCCCACGGAATGTTTCCCTGTGACTTTACTTCGATTTTACAAGAAATTTTCGATACATCCCAATTTGCCTGAAACATTCCCACAACCGATATTTTGCTAAACCGCGACGAACTTAAACAATGCAAAGGAACCGAATCGGAAAATGTAACGTGTCGAAATCCGGCGGCTCTGAAAGTTTTATGAGAAGTGCAGTTAACAAAGTTGCAAAGAGGGCTTTATGTAGATTTAGAGTCGGCATTACTCTTTCTCAGACTTCTTATATTATTCACCGTTTAATCATCCTGTAGGGCTTTTGAGATCGCGGAGGATTTTAGATTTCAGTTGGTTATGTTCGGAAAGTTGATCTTTATAAATATTACATTGGATTGCAATGTTTTTCTGTATTAAGGAAAATGATACAAGTATTATTTCAATAAGTAACCGATCATGTTAATTTAGCCTGGCTGCGACTAATTTCCATTACTATACAGAATGTCTCACCGGGAACTAATTTGATATATACAAGGTGTCCGGGAAAATGTGGGAAATCACCTGAAGAAGACAAACCCAACCGACCAAAAAGACATGAAGAACTGTCTATATAGAATACCCTGCGAGTGAAGCCAGTCCTACGTTGGTGAAACTTTACGACCACTTGAAACACGGATCAAAGAACATCAGAACCACACACGAAAAGGAAAAACAAACAGATCCAGTAGACCACGCTTGGACCCACGGTCATCACTTTCAATGGGAGCAGCAAGCAAGCAGACGTCATAATTCAAAGACCTGACGCTTCAGCAAATCATCTGTAGACATAAGAAACATTTGGAAATCCCTGTTAAGTAATTGTAAGCTTAGGTTAAGTACGTCATCTAGTGGGAACATATGACTGCATCCACCTCGGTCCTGCTTAAATAACTTTCCACCTCTCCTAAGTAGTATAAATACTCTCTTAGCTTGGTTGGTTGGTTAAAGGCGCGGGTAGGTTTAAAGGCCCGAACTTCAAATCATTGCAGCCTTTGGGCTTATCGTGTACCCCGATCTTGTTAGCTTAGTTCCTTCTATGAGGTCCAGTAACCTTCTACCGAGCTTATCATGTGGGAGGTTGTCACCACGTTGTATGTTCCCGAAGATATTTTGTCTTCTACACGCTATGCAGCGGTGTATTATATATGAGGCGGTTTCATCCTCTTCGCCGCAGAGTCCGCGTTCAATGAATCCGTTTTTTATACTTATCCGTTGAAGGCGTTTTTGCAGGTGGCAGTGGCCTGTTAGCAGACCTATCACCTGCTCCAGCTGGGGACGCGTCAGGTTTAGTATCCCATTCGAGAGTATTTCCGATGGCCTTCCCATTACGGCCCGTGCGTGTATTTGACCAGATAACCTTTGCCATCGAGGTAGATGTTGTCTTTTCGACATCCATCCAATGTTGATTTTATTGCCTGTTTTGATATCCAAAGGCCGGTTCGAGGCCCCTGAGACTTTGGGCGGATCCGGCTCTCGCTAGTTCATCCGCTTTCTCATTACCTAATATCCCAGAGTGACCAGGGACCCACAACAGGTCTACCTTGTTCCCCCAGTTTTTTTAGGTTGGTATGGCACTCTAGTGTAAGCTTTGAAGTAAACCGATTGGAGTTCAGAGCCTTAAGAGCAGCTTGGCTGCCCGAAAGGATATAAATCTTTTGGTCGTGGTAGCCATTTTCAAGATTCTGTAGTACACATGCTTGTATGGCATGAACTTCCGCTTGGTATCCTGTGGTGTAGTTCCCCAGAGGAATGCTTATGTCCATCCTGGGTCTTTCCCCAAATATACCTGCGCCCACACCGTTGGCGGTTTTTGATCCATCGGTGTACCAAACTAGACTCTTGTCAAACGACGGGGATGCATTGTTCGCCCATTTATCAAAGTTCCAGTCAAATCTTGAAATGCTTTGTGAAATCGTATGTTCCTCTCATACGATCAGTTTGCATATTTTTACGGGGTGTTGTCCCTTTTTTTAATGATCAAACACAAGCATTATAGGAAAAATCCTTTAGGGTACTCTGGGAGTGGTACGTGTCTCTCTTAGCTTAATAGCTTATTTAATATTCACCTGAAGACAACTGGATATGTTTTCCAGTTGAAACGTTGTGTTATAAAAAACGTCATCATTCATTGCTGATTTTATTAAATTTTTATACAAAATATAAATATTCATCTCCTACAGTAAATAAATATGCATGACCTGTCAGCCAAAGAAAGAAATATTTTAATTTCAATAGCAATTAACAGCAACCCCGCAATAAATTGCCGCCTCTACAACTGCATAAATAACCAGTTTGTTATTTTAAAATATCGCCTGGTCATCAGTTCGTTACATGTTCCTGCAGATGAGAACGTATTAAATTTCGCAAATCATTTCATCGTCGGGCATTATTAAATAAACAAAACATGAAACCGGGGGACGTATCCGTGCATAATGTCGTCATATTTTGTAATTTTCCAACGAACCAAGTGCTTTTATGTTGGCTCATTTGCATGAACGTGTAAATATTTATTTAGGGTGTTAATAAAAGCAAAATCAGTTGTATGTGTGTGTCATGGAGATATTTAACTGCACATCCGGTACGGAACTGCGGTGTCTTCTTTTTTTTCACTTAGTTTCGGCATAATTTAGTTAACCACAGGATACAGTATGGTGACTTTATGACGCCAATTTTGCAAATAGGCTATTTGATAAACAGGAACAGAAACTTCTGGCTGGTTTGGGTTTGTTCGTGTCTCTGATACTTGATCCAGTATCTATCTATTTCATATATGGATAAGGCAATCAGTTTGGACCATTCGACAACTTGATTACCCGAGGATACAGCAATATCTGACATGGTGATCTGGTATCACGGAGCAGTACCGTATAAGTAATACCGTAATATTTCATAATTTTTAAGAAAATTGAAAAAATGGGCTTATTTTTTTTATTATTTTTTTTTTATGATCAAACACAAGCACTATAGGAAAAATCCTTTAGGGTACTCTGGGAGTGGTGCGTGTGCGCAAAAAGCGATTCACGTTGGAGGTTATATTCGTTGGGAACAACGACCTCGTTCTACAAGGATGTAGTCCTCCAGATGAAAGGATTCTTAAATAATGAAGTTCGAGGAGTATTAAGCTTAACCACATATGAATGGGCCGCAGTGGTTCGTCGCTTATTTCTGCTATTCGTCGCTCTGGGCGGAATTAGGAGGGCAAGTTCAGCCGAGCACCTTCCATGAAAATATCTGTAAAAGAGAGTCAAATCCCCAACCTGTCTTCGATGTTCTAGGCTGTCGAGGTTCTTCGTCAGCCCGTGGTCTCCGATCAGACGAATAGCCCTCCTTTCGATGGGATTCAGTAGTCGAAGAGTATGTTTGGGTGCAGAGCTCCAGACATGAGAGCAGTATTCTAGTGATGGTCGAATCTGGGCTTTGTTGTTGAGGTGTGTACAACTTTCTGGTTCGGAAGAGTACCCCAAGCTTCTGAGAAGCTATCTTGGCGATTGTCACAACGTGGTTATGCCAAGACATATTTCCTCCCAGATTGACGCCCAACAAATTAATAGATGAAGCCAGTGGGATTGCGTGTCCGGCCATGACTATTTCCGGTTCTATAATGTTAACCTTTTTAGAGAAAACTGCTGCCTGGGTTTTTTTTAGCATTAAATTCGACTTGATTACTGTCACCCCAAGCCAAAATTTCTTCCAGGTCTTTGTTGAGACGTGCGGTCTGCGAAGATGTGCGTCGGCAGCCGATGTTTGTGCATTCAAAGAGAAATATGAGATAAGTGTGCTATCGTCAGCAGAACTGAATATCGGATTTTTTGTTTTCACTAGAAGGTCGTTAATGTAGAGTAAGAAGAGAGTGGGAGACAATATGGACCCTTGAGGAACACCGGCATTGATGGTGAAGGTGTCTGAGAGACATCCATCAATCGCCACTTGCAGATAGCGGTCCTTAAGAAAGCTAGACAACCATGCACAGAATCGACTGGGCATACCATAGAATCGCAGTTTACTTAGAAGCCCCTCATGCCAAACACGATCAGAAGCTTTAGAAATATCCAGTGCAACAACCCGAGACGCCCCATGATGTTCGATTGCGTTGTTCCAAATATGGGTGACATAGGCAAGAAGATCTCCAGTTGATCTGGACTTCCGAAAACTATATTGATGATCGCTGATAATGTTGAAGCCTTCCAGGTACTTTAGAAGATGTGTGTTAATAGCTTTCTAGATTACTTTTGATATAACTGAAAGCAATGCGACTGGTCGATAGTTGTTAGGCAGGGTTCTCTTACCTTTCTTTGGAATAGGCTGGACTCGCGCCGTCTTCCAGCAAGATGGAAATATTTCTTTTTGTAGGATAAGTTGAAAAGTCTACAAAATACTGGTGTTAGTTCATCGGCGCATCTCTTGAGAACTATAATAGGAATTTCGTCTGGACCAGTAGCTTTTTTGACGTCGAGTCCTTTCAGGATTCGTTTGACGGGACGCTGACGGAATACGATTTCGGTCATTTCGGATTCGACTGCAGGAATGTCGGGTGGTGTTCTTCCCTGGAAATCTACAGTGGAATGCGAAGAAAATAGTTCAGCAAGTAAGTTTGCTTTTTCTCCGGCTGTTGATGCTATTGTAGTTGAGGTCGCCAAGACCGTTTCGGAGATATATGCATTTAAATTGTTTAGTGCCTTAGGCAAGCAAATAATATTTTGTTACTTCTTACCAATTAACTTTTAGATGATAATTAATGTTCTGGTAATGGTAATTGGGAATAATATATACAAAGATTGGAGTTTTCTTTAATTTACTTTAATTAAAAGAACTTTGACCCTAGAAAATATCGTGTCGAAAGAAACCAACAGCAACGAAAACACAAACATGGGATGCTAGCCCTAACACGGCCCCAGTTGAAACAAGTGATGCTAACAGGCCACTGCCACTTGCGAAAACACCTTCAACGGATGGGTATAAACAACGGATCCATTGAATGCAGACTCTGCGGCGAAGAGGATGAAACCGCCTCACACATAATATACCGCTGCGCAGCACTGTCTCGTAGAAGACAAAATATCTTCGGGAACATACAACGTGGTGACAACCTCCCACATGACAAACTTGGTAGAAGGTTACTGGACCTCATAGCAGGAACAAACATCGTCTAACCAGATCGGGGTACACAATAAGCCGGAAGGCTGCAGTGATAGAAGTTCGCGCCTTTAAACCGACCCCCGCCTTTAACCAACCAACCAACCAACCAAACACAAACATAGAACACAAACCTACGATAAACTTAAAAATGAAACATTTTCTGACAAAGCTATCTTACAATAATCAACAAACAAATAACACCATGGAGGTTTCATAGCAACTGCATCTCTGAATTTCATTTGTTTTTTCATAGGTTACTTTAAGAAAAAAAATTCGTTTGCAAATTAATAATAATTGTGCAAGGTGCACTAAACAATTTAAATGCAAATATCTACGAAACGGTAACTCTGGGTGACCTCACCTTAGTATACCTTTTTACGTAATAAATATGAGAAAAGTATTATTTTCATTGAAAACTTAAATATTATGAGACACAAAAAAATGATGACCTAATAAATGTGCGAATACTGCAGCAGACAGCGCCCCCTACATTGTACATTAAAATTTTACAAAAAAACACTTTCTCGTCCTAAAAAAACCATAATTGCCAAATTTTGTAAAAAAATGTTAGTTTCGCAAAGTTATTAGAGAGGAACAAAAAAGAAGTTTTAACTTTAACACCCTGTATCTCAGTTAATATCAATTTTCGGACATAGCTAAGTATAATTAAATCCTAATATTTTTACGTAAGGAGTCTGTGGTTTTTCCATGTAGCATTAATTAGCGGACACCCTGTATATAAATTTAAAAAAACAACAAGAATTTTTTCTGATCTGAAAAGGAGGATGTTTGATGATATTTTTTTATAAAAATCAAATTAAATTAGCTCTTTTACTAAGATCTTGAGAATCCGGATTAAATAGAACTTTTTGTAGTACATTGTTTATTGTTTCCTCTTCGTCTTTCTTATAGAGATTGAAACTCAAAATATTAGCTCAGATTTAACAATTCTCTCTAAATATTAAGGTCCTTTCTAAACTTTCCACTTGAACAAGGCACTAAAAACTGTATTGATATCTTTATGGGGATAAGTGGTTTCGGGAGAGGATTAGGATAAGCGAGGTCTTATTTAAACGGGATCTCGTTTTATCGAAACGCCTTTCTAGAGGTTTTGAAATACTCGATTTAGGTATAAAAGTTTGTAAAGTAGGTCCAGTGATGATGAAGTTCTTAAAGGGAAACAGATATCTTGTTGGTTATAATTTACAGTAATTTTCTATAAATATTTTTGATGCTAGCATGCGGAATGCCACTTTTGACTTCAAGCTCAGACGAGTATAAAATAAAATTTACAAAATCAGTAAATTCTCTATTAATTTACTGGGCGATAATCTGGGAGGAAATATGTCTTGGTATAACCATGTTGTGGCAGAAACTCGTTGAACTTATAGCAGAATTACACGACGACCCACTGCCGCCCATCCCTATGTGATTCAGCTTAGTACTCCTCAAACTTTATTGTTTAAGAATTATTTTAGCTGAATCACGTTATCCTTGTGGGACGATCTTCTTTAGGTCGTGTTTCTTAACAAATATATTAATTAATGTATTAATAGTTTAAGAATATTATAAAAATCTATTAAGGCCGGTCATTGTCTACAAGAAATCCAACCCAAATAAAATAATAAAGGCGGCTTAATAGGAAAAATTAATAATTTATTTCTGAAGAGTCTTCTGTTCAAACGTAATTTTAGACATAACACCTTAAATATATCAAACAAGCCTATTTTTGTCAAACAAACTTAGGATATGTGTATTTCGATATGCTATAACTGAAAGTGCCACCATATTGACAATATTTTTGCCGAGTTGCCCCCATCAACAGTTGAATACTGTCCAATTTTCAAAATTTTCCTATGTATAGTATTTATATTTTTTTAAATGGGACACCCAATATTTTATTGCATATTTAGGTTCGTATTAGCATCCTTTATAAGTGCGTCAAATTTTATTTAATTTGGGTTTGTAGTTTAGGAGAAATAAATTAAAAACTAAAAACAAAAAATGTTGCAGTCCTGAATGAAAAAATCAGAACAAGTAATCCGAATTATTTTTTTAACCTCGGCATTGGGCGAAATTTATGACAATAGGTCTAGAGATACTATTAATCTAATTGCGTTTATCTATTTTATACAGAGTGTTCATAATAAGCTTTCAAAAATGCCACATTTTAAAATAATTTTTCTCAAAATTTTCAAATGAAACACCCTGTATATTATTTGGCTATTTGACGTAGAATTCATAGATAATTTTTTTTTGTAATACAAGCATATAGATTATATCCAGCCATTTTCGAAATAATTATAAATATCATAAATTATGTTGTTTAGATAGAGTTTTTATTGGGAAATTTTGTTATAGGCGACTAGATTAATAATTGTAAACTAAAGTAAATGTTCAAAATACTTTCCTTTTACTCTTAGAGTTTAACGTATTTTAGTTATTTCGATATACATTTTAAAAGTCTACATTTTTGCTACTTTTATGTATTTAATTTTATTTTTCATTTTTAATCGAGTTGCCATGATTTTTGTTTCGTTTAGATTGTCACCATGACAGCCACTTGCACATTCACAAAGTATAAAAATCATATTTACCATTTCTAAAGTTGTAAAATTAATTCGACATTTTGTGTTAAGTTAGTACTTAATTCCGATGACTGAACAAATAATGTAAATAATTTTATTTGGCTGTAATAGTGACAATCTAAACAAAAATAAAATTAAATATTTATTTAATTAAGTAAAGTAAATGTAGGCTTTTAAAATTTATATCGAAATAACTAAAATACGGTAAACTCTAAGAGTAAAAGGAAGCCAGTTTGAACATTTACTTTAGTTTATAATTATTAGTTTAGTCGCCTATAACAAGATTTCCCAAAATCAAAACTCTATCTAAACAACATGGTTTATGATATTTACAATTATTTCGAAAAAAAAATATCTGTGAATTCTACGTCAAATAGCCAAATAATAATTTGAAAAGAGAAAAATTAATTTAAAATGTGGCGTTTTTGAAAGCTTATTATGAACACCCTGTATAAAATAGATAAACGCACTTAGACTCATAATACCTCTAGACCTCTTGTTATAAGTTTCACCTAATGCCGAGGTTAAAAAAATAGTTGTGGATTGCCTTTTCTGATTTTTTTATTCAGGACTGCAACATTATATACTAATACGATTCTAAATATGCAATAAAATACTGGGTATCCCATTTAAAAAAATACAACTTTATGCTGTCACACTTTTTTGGGCCACCCTGTTTAATGGAAAATATTTTTAAAACATGCCGCTTTTAATCCAATATCTCTAGCTGTTTTAGTATTGTTGATAAGTTCTTCAATAACGATTTAATCTTCCGTCCCCGCTTCATTTGCGGACCCTGTACAGATGGATGCGGTTCCCGGTGGCACATCTTGTAGAGGCGCTAAAATAGTACTTTTACTGCCAATGTAGTTTATTTAGTTGCCTAGGTACTACTACCTTTCGGCTGCGCCTTGTTTTCGTTTCGTTATTAACCACCAAAGTAATATTTCGCGCACTAGATATAAAAAAAATATATTTCAGCTCCGACCACGAGCATAAATTTGTCTCTATTTTCATTCAGAACTATTCTGGCAAAACGGCCGTCTATAAAACCGTTAGAACGGCAAGGTGATAAAACAGGAGGCCCCTAAATAAGACCCTGCTTAGTCTAATCCTGTGCGGAAACCACTTATGCCCATAAAGCTATCAATATAACTGTGACTTTTACCGACTTGTTAGAATGGGAACTTTGGTAGATCCCTTTTTAGCCTTTTAGCCAATAAAATAGTTTACAAAAAGTTTACGAGTACTTGTCAGAAAGTAAAGGATTGCGATACGGGGAGCTTAAAAAAAATGTACTAATAAATGTATACAACCTGTCCAAGATAAGGAGGGCCAGTACAGGGATCTCGGAAACCGTAAGAGATACGAAGTCGGTTAAATGGAGGTAAAGTTGCGCATTTAGAAAATTTTAAAATTCCGAGTAGTTCCAGAGATATCCGGAAAAATCTTTTTATTGTTTTCCTGGGTTTTTTTGAGATCGAATTCTCAAGTAAATTGCACTTTTGCATTGCCACTTCTTCCGCTCTATCTAACAGGGTTAATTGTTTTGTAATCCGACGACTCGTCTTCGAAGGCCCATTATCAACTTTCTTTTGCGATATTGGAATTTGAGAGCTTTTTTCTTCCGAATGCAACGATGTATGAGACATTGTGGTTTAATGACGTTTCGAGGGTTATTTTAACAACATCACTAAACTTTCGGATACGGTCCTGTATTTCTCCTAATTTTATAAATAATATCTCATAAGTAAGCTCTACATTTTTACTTATGTTGGACTAGTTCAATAAATAACAAATAATTTAATAATAAACCACAAATAAGAGAACAAAACTCATTCCAAAACAGTAATAAAACGAACAACGAAAAAGTAAGGAACTATATAATCAGGTGTTCAAAATGATTTCCGTTATTCTCTAAACAAAAAAAAACCTCTTAAAACGCTCTCAAACGATCACAATGGGAATGTTAAGTGAAATAAATCACGCGTCACCATCTTAATTTTTTTTGTTTCAAACGCCTACTTTTCTTTTAAATCCCGAATCAACAGAAGTTTGAAATAATGTTTCTGTATTTTGTTCACGTATTTGTGGTTTATTATTAAATTATTTGTTATTTATTGAACTAGTCCAACATAAGTAAAAATTTAGAGCTTACTTATGAGATATTATTTATAAAATTAAGAGCAATACAGGACCGTATCCCAAAATTTCCTGATGTTGTTCACAAAACCCTCGAAACGTCATTAAACCACAATGTGTCATAGATCGTTGCATTCGGAAGCAAGAAGCTCTCAAATTACAATATCAGAAAAACAGGACCGTATTTAAAAGAAGAAAGTTGATAATGGCCCTTCGAAGACGACTCTTTTGATTACAAAACAATTAACCCTGTTAGATAGAGCGGAAAAAGTGGCAATGCAAAAACGCAATTTACTTTAGAATTAGAAACAGAAAAAAAAAACGATTTTTCAGAATTTCGGTTTCTCCTGATATCTCCGGAGCTACTCGGAATTTTAAAACTTTGTAAACGGCATATTATTAGGCACGTAAATGCGCAACTTTACCTCCATTTAACCGACTTCGTATCTCTTACGATTTCCGAGATCCCTGTACTGGCCCTCCTTATCTTGCACACGTTGTAGAGTGGTCAACTTGAAAATTTTCATACCCTTGTGCTTTGAAAATTCATGCTCATTCTGGCAACATTTAACTCTACGGTGTGTGGACGTTATATAAAACGCTTTTTTTTTAAATTCATGGTTATGGTAACCAGCCAATTCAATGGTACCTGGTAGTTCCCGTAGTAGAACAAAAATGAGAAATTTTATATGTAAAACAACAATTCAATGGTATAGATTAAGAAATTATTCGGTTTAAACCGAACTAAATATTTTTACTAGCATTTGTGTTTTTTCATTACATATGTATGTTTATTTACCCCAAATCGAGCCAAAAATACCGCACACCCGAATTTACAATTTCCAGTTTATAGGGTGAAACTTCTTGGGGACATATTTGTGCAGAACTATGACCAAAGTTTAGAGTCACTGTATACGAAAAAAAAAAAAACAATTCATGATTGTAATTCTGCAACCAGATGGTATCTCGATACATACTAGGCACCCGTTGAAATAATGACAAGTTATATGCAATATATAACAATAATATCGTGTATAGAACCAAGGGTGTATTATATTTCAATAAATTGTGAACACGAGGCGGTGAATGATATTTGAATAAATTGTGAACAAATATATAAATTGTAACCAGTGTGAACAACGATTATTTGTTTCATCTTATGGAATAACCTTCCATGTCATATTTCTCTACGAAGTTAACCTCTAAGGCGCTGTTCTCACCAAAGCAGCTGGCAACCGCAACCCGACCGCAACTTCAGTTGAGTTGCTCGCTTGTTCTCACCAAAGCAACTGGCAAGCAACGCAACTGCAACGCGACCGCAACTTCAGTTGAGTTGCTCTTGCATTCTCACTGGAATCAACTGGTTTGAAATCTCTTTTGACGTCTTCGTCAGAGGAAGATATAACCTCTACATCCTTTCTCGTTAAACAGCTTAAAAAATAAAAACTGAGCGACAATTTTGGGTTGTCAGCCATGACAGCGCGATTGGAAGCAACTGACAACGGCGACGCGGTATGCCGGGCAACTTATAAGCAACTAGTTGCGTTTCAGTTGAGTCAGTGGGAACACGCGTATTTAAACATTAGTGCTGAGTCGCGTGGATGTTGTTTTGCGGTTGCGTTGCGGTTGCCAATTGCTTTGGTAAGAACAGGCACTACGGCAGTGTTCTCACCAAAGCAACTGGCAACCGCAACTCAACCGCAACGCAACTTCAACGCGATTCAGCACTAATATTTAAATACGCGTGTTCCCACTGACTCAACTGCAACGCAACTAGTTGCTTATGAGTTGCCCGGCATACCGCGTCGCCGTTGTCAGTTGCTTCCAATCGCGCTGTCATGGCTGACAAGACAGCAGCAAAATATTTAATTTTTGTGGCTCATTCGGTAAAACTCATGGAATTTAACCGGATCATTATTTAATTCCTGTACCACGATATACGAACTATGGCTCAAATTTATGATATAAAAAGGGTTAACCGAAAATCGTTGCTCAGTTTTTTTTAAAGCTTCTTAACGAGCAAATATGTTGCGGCTATATCTTCATCTGACGAAGACGACATTTTGCTCACTTCAAAAGAGATTTCATACCAGTTGATTTCAGTGGGAACGCAAGAGCAACTCAACTGAAGTAGCGGTCGCGTTGCAGTTGCGTTGCATTGGTGAGAACAAGCGAGCAACTCAACTGAAGTCGCGGTCGCGTTGCGGTTGCGTTGCGGTTGCCAGTTGCGGTTGTCAGTTGCGGTTGTCAGTTGCTTTGGTGAGAACAGGCACGTAACGATTCTAAACATGACGTTTGACAAACGATGAATGATATTTCAATAAATTGTGAACAGCAACAACAAACGGTGAATGATAATTCAATAAATTGTGAGTGGTTATAATAAACGGTGTATGATATTTTCATAAATGGCGAATAGTTGTATCAAACTATGTATTATTCTTTCTATTAATGGAACTTATTACTTCACAGGAGAAATTATTATTATATCATGATATACTTTAATAAATTGTGACATTATTAACATCCATGGAAAGTATATTTCGATTATTTAAAGTGTCTTGATTCCAGTGCTGTTCTTGTGTGAAATATTATGAGAAGGTATAGCGGTTACCTGACCAGTGTGTGTATACTGCATTTGGTATTAACTTACGCAGAGAACGTCAAATATAAAGGATATTCCTTGGCACAGATATACTGTGTCCTTATTTCAAATCGATAAATTTAATTATTACTCATTTATTAAATAATATATGCTTTTTTCTTTAAGTGAAGTTGAAGTAAGTAGTTATTTTTTTCTTGTTTATAATCTGCCAGAATCCTGTAAAATATCGACCAAGCCTCACCCTGTATAGGCATGAACAGGCTGTATATTTACTTTGCATATATCCTGTGGGACACGCATACAAATGGCAAACATTCGTACCGGAAAATAAACATTTTGTTAAAATTTTTAATCCGAAAATTGATTAGTTCAATGTTCAGGAGGGACAAATATTTTGACTGGGAAAACGCTTGTCAAATGAGCATTTTTATAATGAATTCGATTGAAATGACAATTTTGTTATAGAGTTTAAAGTTTAGCGACCTTATCGCAAAGAATAAATGGTTTAGGATAATTCTTTAAATCCCAATTTGTAATGTTTTTTTGCAATTTATTTAATGTCTTAATACATTCTTTGAAATCATACTAGTATTTGACCTTAGAGGGACGAATAGCAGGAATACAGGATTTTGCATATAGCGCTTGTGTGTGATCATAAAAAACATAATCATACATTCGAGGCTAATATTTCGAGAATTTCCTATATCGTTTCCTATCGGAAGAATCTATGGATTCTATTTGAGAGAATTCTAGTGGATTTTCTTCGTAAACAGCGAGCGCTGTAATTTGGTGGTGTTAAATGAACCACAACACATTCAGCTTAAGCAGACAGATAAGTACCTAAACTAGAAACTCAAATGATATCATATGACCGCTTTCCCAACTCATCGCTTAAATATGGAATTACTATGGAAGGTGTAAAATTTAAGTTCACCTTAAAATGAATTGAACCAAAAACTGACGACTTCATCTTTGATTTAATTGAAAATTTAGGTTAGAATTCATAACTTAAAATTTTAAGTACATAAATTTGGCTACTGGACCTATGAGACATTTGCATGGTGTTTATTAGTGTTGGAAAAAACCGATGAATTTAAGAATCGAGTGAATCGCTTGAAATTCCAATTCACCAAGCGATGACGTCACCGACTGCTCGACCGGCAGTTTAGCCGTTTACATGTGATCAGGTAGGGTATTTAGCAGGCACGTAACTACGGGTGGGCACAGGTTTAGCTAAAAAATTGTAGTAGCCAATAAAAAAAATCCAGAAATTTATTTATTTGTGAATAATGAATTTTTACCACGTGTCTCGATACCAAACAAAAAAACTGCAAAAAATCACCCAAATATGTATTTATTGTTCGGGTTTATTATTGTGCGTTTTTAACCCGATCAAAAAGTATTACCAAGAGTTATTTTTATTCACATCTTCCTCAATCTACGAGCATAAAATAAGTAGATATTTAAAATAGCTTGTCAAATTCTTCCACTTTAAATTATCAGGTGCCAACTGTGTGCACTTCAAAAATGTATGCTTAGTTACGCGACTGGCAAAATAAGAAAATTGGTTATTATTTTTTTAAATTCATGTACTCATTCATGTATTCATAGTTACCTAAAAGTTCCTGTTTAAATTTAAGAATTCTTACTTTTGGTAACCAAAAAATTTGTCGATAGTTATATTTTGTTAACTATTTTGCTCGTTTTCTTATTTTCCATTAACTTTTTCTATAATGTATGTTATTTTTAAGAAGTCTTCTTGAGTTTAATACTAAAAAGTTCCTGTTTAGATTTAAAAATGTTTACTATAAGATTACCAACTAATTTTTCTATATATTTTGTTAACCATTTTGTTCGTTTTGTTATTTTTCATTAACAATTTCTATTATTATGTTATTTTTGAGACGTTTTCTCTAGTTTATAGTAATTAAAAATTTTAAAATTATATCCTTTAATTTTCTAATATTTACAATCGGAGAGCTTAACTATTCCGCTGGCTAGCCAGTTAAAACAAAACTTTACAAAATGCATGTCGCGATGACTCCGCTAAGGGATACGGCATACGTTTTTCTATGCACCTTCTCGTTTATGTGCCTTTAAGAAAGACGTATGTCGTGTACTTGCTCAGCGTCAAACTCGAACGTCGCCAATCGGATGGCGCGGCACGTAGACCGAAAGTCCTCTATCAAGTGACCGGCGATATTTTCGGTTTTTCGCCTGAATTTATAACTAGAGTATTTCCTATCGAGCGAAAAACTGTTCGAATAAAGGAGCAGTTTTTTAACTCGATCACACTACAGCGGTATATTTCCGCCGGCGTCAAGCGAAGCTCGGGTATCGAGTGAGATAATAAGTGACGTTTTCGCCTGAATAGATAACTCGAGCGGGTTTTTGAATAATCGAGCGATGTCGGTTTTTCAATAATCGAGTGATCAAGCGGTTTTTCGCTTGAGCGATCACAACACTAGTGTTTATGTGTCGGTGCAGTGCAAAAAGGCAACGTATTCCCTACTTAAAGGCTCTCTTAATGGGTTTTTATTCAATGTGGTGGATGAACAAACCTTCATATTTTGTCGTGCTAATGGGACATTTTATATATCAATGTTTGCTAGAGTTTAAAACTATATTGTCATCAATATCCGGCTTAAAACTATACAACTGCAGGTTAACATGCCACAGCGCAGGAGCGTACCACGAGGGTCGTCTGCCCCAGAAACCAAATGTTGAAGTAAAGAGGTCTAATAAAAGTAATTTATTTTTCAAAATAATAAAAATCAATAAAAAATCCTATTATCTCATAAGATCAATCAATATAACAAATATAACAATATTTTTAGGAAAATATTATTATATTACTGCCTAGGCTTAAATGTTCCACTTTTAATCCTATGAATAAAGGTAATTGTATTTAAACAAAAAACATTGCCTCTTCGAAATATCGTAAAACAAACTAATTGGGTGCCTATATTTATTTGTTTATATTGATATTAAATGTACAGCAGGAACAATTATTGCCAGAAATGTTATAATATTCAAATTTATTTCCAAATTATTAACGATTTTTGAATAGCAAAAGTATAAATTTTATTTTGGTTGGAGAGAGAATAGTACAATTGTTTTCATAGGACACTTGAAAAAATAGTATTTTCGGGATAATTTTGATTTTTTGAGGAAACGCTTTGTTGAGCGCAATAAAACGCGGTATAGAGTAAAAAATATTTAAAAAGAACAACTGATTTGTCATCAAACTAAATAAAAATATACAGGGGTTTAAGAGAAGAAAGTTTTTAATGGTTGATTTCTTTCACAATGAACCTTGAATTGTGACCACCCTGTACATTTTCTGCCAAGTTGGAAATATTTTTGAGACTTGCAGATCTTCTAGCTTTTCCGTAAGAAAATGATTTTAGTCCAGGGTAAAAAGTTAAGTGGATTATTGCAAAAATTGCCAAATTATTACAAAAAGTCCAGATATTTCAAAAACTGGCAAGATAGACGAAAATATGCTCTATAAAATTTACTTAGAATTTAGTGGTTAATCGAAAAATATAATGAAAGTTGCCATGATGGTTTTACCATTACCACCGGAAATGACAAGACATGTGAATATTTTAGTTGAAGAGAGCGTGTCGATAAACCTAAATCCCCAAAGTTTCAGAAACATATGTTCAACAGTAGTTCTTCATAAAGTTCTAATGCAAGCTCGTCGTGAATCATCCTGGACTAAAAGTGCATTTTTTCTTGAAATTATGCACTTTTAATCTTTATAATACAATAAATATACTATTTAATAAATTTTAATTTTTAATTTAATAATAATTTTAAAAATATGTTTTCTATTAAATTTGGAACGTGGACTAGGACAGCAAAATCTCAAAACTGGGAACGGAAATACATATCTCATAGACTATAAAAGGTGCTCGACAGCTGTAAAGGTAAAAACACCTAACTTTTAGAAAGTAACCTAGGTTACATAATTTAAGTATTTTGCGATACGAGGTGGCATCAAAATATGTTACTTGTTTTATAAAGTTGAGCGGAAGTTTATATGTAGGAACTAAATGTATTACGATTTTTTTTTTAAAGAAAAACTCAAATGCTTTATTTAAAGTAGGTATATTTAATGTCGCCAAAAAATTAAAATAAAATTGACTAATAAAAGAAATTTAACAGAAAGTAAAAAAATATACAAACACAGATTTGTCGTAGCAAGAATTTTTTTTAATATGTAGTCATAGAACATTAATCATGGAACATTCCTGTTCTTGATAATTAGTATTCCTCTATTTTCACCTTTAGCAAACATTCTAGGGGAACCTGAAACTGCTCCTAATAATAGTTCGATGCCTTGCTATTTTTTGTTTTGCCAACAACACGGTATTTCTGTTTACTCCCAGTTCGCCTGCAATATCCCTAATAAAAGCTCCATCTCGCAACCGACTGTAGATAATACCCTTTTGGTGGGGGGTCAATTGTGGCATATTTAAAAAAAAACGTCCTTGACAAGTTAATGATAAACTGGCAATCTATGTTGACATGTAAAATTTGTATATGACATTTTACTGGTACCAGACTCGACAGTAAATAATTCCTAATAGTCAAGGAGAAAATAAGAAATTTTGCTGTCCTAGTGTTTTATCGGCACGATGATACCTCTTGAAATGTCAAGAGATATATTTTTTTTGATGAGGCCATCTGGATCGTGTTTTTTCTTTATCAGAATGTGATTTAATTTCAAAATTGATTATTTTAACTGGTAATTTTTTTAAGAAGCGGTTATTCTCTTCAAAAAATGTAAGATTATTAAGCAATTTAAGAATTGTTGCTTGCCTTTATGATTATGAAACGATATACCGCCCTAGATACCCAACACCCTTAGTACGCCACTGCCGCTCTGCGGCTAATTAATTTGCTTAGTATTTTTATGACATTAAAAGGGCAATTTCATGTCACTTAACTGCCGATATTTCAGAGCAAATCGGTCGCTCATGTATCACGAAAGGCAAACACGGAAGCAAAAAGAATTAAACAAATAATGCGACGTTTATATGAGTGATTTATCTGTCCCGTGACTGCGACCGTCTGTTACTGTTAACCAGCCACGCAAAGCTTCGGCTTACTGGTAGTTGTCTATTCAGGTAATTGGCTTTATATACAGGGTGTACACGATAGGATGATGGACTATCATTTAATTTTCTTTGTTCCTTAATGCCCATTTGATAACACTTATACTTTATACCCATCCGTTGAAGGTGTTTTCGCAAGTGGCAGTGGCCTGTTAGCAGACCCATCACTTGTTTCAACTGGGGCCGTGTTAGGGCTAGCATCCCATTCGATAGTATCCTCGATGGTTTTCCAATTACGGCCCGTGCGTGTATTTGACCAGGTAACCCTTGCCATCGAGATAGGTGTTGTTTTTTTCGACCATCTATCTAATGTTGTTTTCGTTGCCTGTTTTGATATCCCAAAGGCCGGTTCGGAGCCCCTGAGATTTTGGGCGGATCCGGCTCTCGCTAGTTCATCCGCTATTTCATTTCCTAATATCCCAGAGTGACCAGGGGCCCACAAGAGCTCTATCGATGTAATCACCTTAGAGTCATATGATCAAAGTTGCGGTGTATACAAGCAAAATTACATAGTTGTATGAAAGGTTTCAGTTCCTACACAACTGAGTTTCTGTTCATATGGTGATCTGTATCTAAAGAACGTGTTTACTTGTTCACAGATCAAGATGGAAGACATTTTCAACATTTACTGTAGTTTACAATTACACAAGTCGACAAATTTAAATTTTTGTAAAGTAACATTGATGAAAATAGGTTCGTCTGAAGAATTTTGGAGTCCTAAATCCGAAAATGATAAGCTAATTACTGTAACACGTACAGTTCTTTGGTTATAGGGAGTGGGTGGTGGAGAAAAAAGATGAGACGACATATTTTTACAATCTAATATATTTATTTAATATAAACATTAATAAAACATGTGGCATCTATGCAAAAACATTACTGAGGATTGATATTTATGTTAATAAAAAGTATATTGCACACTAAGCGACAATATCGTTCACTTTTTCCTTTTGTGTTCTTTAGCATCATCCCTTTTTAAGCCAACAGCCCAATATAGATGGGTTTCAACGTCCCTGGTATCTTGTTTCCATCGTCCTGATGTCCTGGTGAAACCTCTCTCCTTGTTCATCGCTTACTGTACCCAAATTTTCCGGGAAAAAATCAAATGGGAGTGCAAAATATTTATTTTTAGAGATATGCGACACCCTAGTAATTCATATGTTTTCAACAGTTCATCTATGAGTCTTTTATAGTCTTCATCTTTCTTGTTGCCCAGAAATCCTTTCACTACACGTACAAGCTGCGAATTCCTTTTCTTTTAATTGTTCTTGAAAACAGAGATTATCTATGAGCTTCCTTATCTGAGGTCCAATAAATATGCTTTCTTTTAATTTTGCATCACTTAGGTGAGGAAATATTTCTCTTAGGTACTGAAAACTACTACATTCTTTGTCCATGGCTTTGACAAAGTTTTTCATTAGTACAAGCTTAATATGGAGAGGCGGTAGCAGCACCTTTTTTGGGTTAACAAGGGGGGCATATTTAATGTTTGAAGTACCAGTTCAAAAGAAGTTCTATGAGGCCAATCCTTTTTAGTGTAGTGTTCTTTTGTTGCCTTACTGCCCAACGACACAAAAAACAGCAATACTTTGTAAAGACCCCCTTGAAGTCCTAGCAATATACCTATCACTATTAAATCTCCACAGATATACCACTGATACTGTTTATATTTAACACGATTTAATATGGTTGCTAAGTTGTCATACGTTTCTATCATTGTCACTGAATGGGCTAAAGGAATGGATGGTTTCTTGTTTCCATTATGAAGCAGGACTGCTCTTAGGCTGTATTTCGACGAATTTATGAATAAACGCCACTCGCTAGGATCATGTTCCATATTAAGCTCACTCATTAAACCATCAATATCACAATATACACATAGCGACCCTTCCATTAAAAAAAAACTTGATATAGTTACATTCCGTTTTCGGTAAAGTGAAACACTTGATTTTTTTTATCTAACAAGCTCCACTGTTGAAGCCTGGAACAAAGAAGTTCCGATTTTTGTTTTGACAATCCTAGATCACGTATCAAGTCATTTAATTCATTCTGAGTTATTAAGTGAGGTTCATTGGTAGTTGGTAAAAATGTTGGGTCACAACTGGTGTTTTAAGGAAGTTGTGGATCAGATTCGGATGAAGAATTAGAATTACCGGGAAACACGATGTCCAGGTTTGAAGGCGGTATCGGTACAGTAGTTCATGGCAATGAGGAACTGGCCCTAGCGCAGAAGGCAAATGTGGATACTCTATTTTGTCTCTATACTTTTTTGAAATCCCTTCTGTTTTAGTTATGCAAAAGTAGCAATCACTTACATGGTCAGTAGGTTCTCTCCACATCATAGGGACAGCAAGCGGCATAGAATTTTTCTTGCGATACATCCACTGCACTAAATTTACGTGACAACTCACACAACAAACATGAGGAGCCCAACTTTTATCTTGATCCCCAATTTGGCACCTAAAATATAAAAAATAGGCTTTTTGACTTCCTCAGATATAGATCTATCTTGCGACTTTATAATAAATCGTCCACATATATAACAAATTTATCGGCTGGATTTTTGCAACATCCACGACTCCAACTTGCCATTTTATATCAAAATCGATTTCTACTTGACTGTACTGTAAACGAGACAGAAACCAACTAAACTGAGACTTGCTAGGCCATGTCTGGGAAAAAGTGTTTTAATAACTTCCTAAATGAAACGCAAAATAAGCATTCTCATCGATGTTACAAAAATTATGTCGACTTGTGTTATTAGTCAAGGCGCCTATGGTACTAAACGGCACTTTTTTATGAAATTTGGAATTGTTTCGAAAACGGCTGGAAATATCTTATATGTTTGTATTACAAAAAGAATTGCTTATGAATTCTACATCCAATCCCCAAAATAACATACAGGGTATTCCATTTGAAAATCTTGAGAAAAATAATTTTTAAATGTGTCGTTTTTGGACCATTTTATGAACAACCTGTATAAAATAGAAAAACACTATTAGATTCATATAATCTTTGGACCCATTGGCATAAATCTCTCCCAGTGCCGTGGCTAAGAAAATATTTTTAGAGTCTTCTTGATTTTCCTTTCTAGAACTCCAAAACCTTTTTTTTTGGTTTTAATTTATTGCTCATAAAGTACCCAAGCAAATAAACTAATATTTTAGATAATTATAGAGGACACTAATACAAACCTAAATATGCAATAAAATATTGGGTATTCCATTCAAAAAATACAACTCAATGCATATTTTTTCATAATTAAAATCTATATCAGTTTTCAATATCTGCATCGACATATTTCAAACCGAAGCGTTTCTGCAACTAAAAAAACTGCATCGAAGCCGAAACTTTTTGCATACAATACCTTTACGTGAGTCTTTTAAATGAAACCAATTTCTCTGCGATTCGGCCGAACTGGACGCCATTCAAGTTGATGGATTACAAATTAATGTTACAACGATTGGGGGTTGTGTGTGTGGGGGGGGGGGGGGAGGGGCGTTGGAGAGCGAGGTTGGAGGTTGAAATCACCCTCTCGATTCTTTTATTTACATTACATTTACAACGTATATTCACTGGCGTAGTGGGCCAACTTATAGACAAAGAAATATTCCTGGAATAAAAATACTTTTTGAAAAAGTTTCATGTTCTTTGAGAAGCTTTACTGTTTATTACGGAATCCGATATCTCTTCTTTAAGGAAACACGTTGGGAAACACGACTAAGGCTATCGAGGCTTTTCGTCAGCTCATGATCTCCGATTGCACGGATTGCTTTCCTTTCCTTTTGCTGGAATCTGGTGGCCGAGGAGTATTATAGTAGTAGCAGTATTCTACTGATGGTCGAATCTGGGCGTGTCAAAAGTTGTTGAGGTCTATGCAACTTTTTGGTCCGGAACAGTTCACCAAGCTCTTGTGAAGCTGTTACAACAGACGTATTTCCTCCCTGCCTGGGAAGAGATGTGTAAACTTTCCGAGAAAGAATGTATTTTGGTTGTTGTATTCCTTAAAAGGTATTTAAGGTTATTATCAAAACAAATTGTTGTATTCCTTAAAAGGTATTTAAGGTTATTATCAAAACAAATTGTTTATATTTATACTTTATTTACAAATTTTTTTTACTACATGTCTATTTCTTCGGTGTTGTTATTAAAACATTTATTAAGTCACAATGAATTGCAAATCTTACAGGCTCAAGAACCGCGGCCAATTGCCTTGATCGTGTTTGGCATGAGGGGATTCTAAGTAAACTGCGATCTTATGGTATGCCCAGTCGATTCTGTGCATGGTTGTCTAGCTTTCTTAAGGATCGCTCTCTGCAAGTGGCGATTGACGGATTTCTCTCAGACACCTTCACCATCAATGTCGGTCCATATTGTCTCCCACTCTCTTCTCACTCTACATTAACGACCTTCTGGTGAAAACTAAAAATCCGATATTTAGCTTTGCTGATGATAGCACACTTGTCTCATCTTTCTCTTTGAATGCACAATCACCGGCTGCCGACGCACATATTCGCAGACATCATAAAGTATCACGCCTTCACAAAGACCTGGAAGCAATTTTGATTTTGGGTGACAGTAACCAAGTCGAATTTAATTCTAAGAAACCCCAGGCAGCAGTTTTCTCTAAAAAGGTGAACATTACAGAACCGGATACAGTCCTGGAAGCACAAGCAATCCCACTGGCTTTATCTACTAATTTACTATGCGTCAATCTGGGAGGAAATATGTCTTGGCATAACCACGTTGTGGTAATCGCCAAGATAGCTTCGCAGAAATGTACATTTCTTCTGTGTTATTGGATTCTTCTGTGTTATTGGAACATTGAATTGCAAATTTTACATGCTCAAGGACCTCGACCAGTAATCAATAATAATCTGATAAATAAATAACATTTCTATTAAATTTCTAACTACGCCAATGATATAAACATTTCCCCCAAGCACATCCGCTTTGATGGAGGTTATGAAATGACGGATACCAGTCTAATATTTATTACCTTTAAAAATGTACATTCGGGGAAATGGTGGGGGGCGTCGGGTGAAAAGTTGATTGAGTGGCTACACGCACCGACACACAAACAAAACGATGTAAATTAAATGAGGTTAGGGGACCTACGTGAGATTGGTTCGGGCCGTGTGTATTCAATATTTTTTTTTATTGGATTTGGGGGAGGAAAACTTGGGGAATTCTCGATTTAAAACCTTATCAAGGACGTTGGTTTTTCTTACCGTTAGCACATGCCCCGAAAAAAAATAGCTAAATCACAAATATGTTAATTTTCATAATATGACTTTGAAAAATATTTGAAAAATGTTATTGGGGCACTAAGAACATGTTTTCAATATACTGGGTGTCCCATAACTAATGGTACACAGGAAAACTGCAGATTCCTTGGGTAAAAATACTGCGATTTGGCCATACTTAGTTTGGTTCAATAGCTGGTAATTTAATTTTCAATTTTCCTAAATAAGACACCCTGTATCTCGGCTATTGAACTAAACTAAGTATGGCCAAATCGCAGTATTTTCACAAAAGAAATTTGCAGTTTTCCTGTGTACCATTAGTTATGGGACACCCTGTATACAGGGTGTGATAATTCCTTACCGAAAAATATGACAAATAGCTCCTATCAACATGGGCCCGCAGATATTTTGTAAGATACAGGGTGTTTAAATTCCATTTTTTCGGTGTTTTCAAGACATTTCCGAAATATAGTAATTTTAGTGAAATTTCGGTTATAATAAGTACCTAAAAGGGCATCTGATCACACGCACGTCCCTGGTAAACCTATTCACACATATGTGCTATTTTCGGTACTTTTCATAAACTAAATTTCACTAAAACTACTAAATCCATTTCGGACATATCTTGAAAACCCCGGAAAAATTTGAACGCCTTATACCTATCTTTCAAACCAAACATCTCCGGGGCCCATTTTGATGGGAACTAATTGTCTTATTTTTGGGTAAGTAGGCAATCACCATACGAGCAATGGCACATGTTTTTTGGAACGCCCTGTATATCACAAGAGAAAATTTGGTCGTCTGTCTAGAATCTTACATAGGAACCAAAAGGGTGTTCCAATTTTCAACAAAACGTGTTTTATAAAGTCAAGAGTAGGTAGTAATTACCGAATAAACCTGAACAAATCACCGGGCTATTAATCAATAACTTTTAAAGTACCTGGAAGGCTTCAACATTATCAGCGATCATCAATATTGCTTTCGGAAGTCCAGATCAACTGGAGATCTTCTAGCCTATGTCACCCATCTTTGGAACAACGCAATCGAACATCATTGGGAGTCTCGAGCGGTTTTACTAGATATTGGTAAAGCCTTTGATCGTGTTTGGCATGGGGAGCTTCTAATTAAATAATTAAACTTCGATACTATGGTATGCCCAGGCGATTCTGTGCATGGTTGTCTAGCTTTCTTAAGGACCGTTCTCTGCAAGTGGCGATTGACACCTTCCCCACCAATGCCGGTGTTTCTCAAGGGTCCATATTGTTTTCTACCCTCTTCTTATTCTACATAAACGATCTTGTGTGGAAACTAAAAATTCGATATTTAACTTTGCTGCCGACGCACATCTTCGCAGAAGTATCACGCCTTAACAAAGACCTAGAAGAAATATTGGCTTGGAGTGACAGTAACCAAGTCGAATTTAACGCTAAGAAATCCCAGACAGCAGTTTTCTCTAAACAGGCTAACATTACAGAACCGGATATAGTCATGGCAGGACACGCGATTCCACTGGCTTCATCTATTATTTGGCTGTGCGTCAATTTGGGAGGAAATATGTCTTGGCATAAGCACGTTGTGCAATCGCCAAGATAGCTGCCCAAAAACTTGGTGTACTCTGCCGAACCAAAAAGGTGTACACACCTCAACAAATTCGACCATCACTAGAATACTGCTCTCAGGTCTGGAGCTTTGCACCCAAACATACTCTTCGGCTACTGGATTCCATCGAAAGGAGGGCCATTCGTCTGATTGGAGACCCCGAGCTGCCAAAGGACCTCGACAGAGTAGAACATTGAATACAGGTTGGCGATGTGACTTTCTTTTATAGATATTGATCTTGCCCTCTTAATTCCGCCCAGAGCGACGAATAACAGAAATACGCGACGAACCACTGCCACCCATCCATTCAGCTTAGTACTCCTCGAATTACATTATTTAAAAGAATTCTTTCATCTGGAGGACGTCATCCGTATGGAATGACCTTCCTGTGGTCGTTTTTTCCAACGAGCATAGCCTCCAACGATTCAGAACCAACGTGAATCGCTTTATTCGCATAGGCAGAGTGCCTTAAAGGATTTTTCCTATAGTGCTTGTGTATTTGATCATAAAAAAATATTATATTCAAGAATGGCTAAATATCCCTTGTTTAATTATAATCCATAAAGAAATTGACGTTATACAATATAAATATAGAAGTTATTCTATAATTTGTATTTTTTATTGGATATTCGGGAGGAAAACTACATTTTTATTTCTTTTTCCTAAATAATAAAGACCCTTTTATTATTTCAGAAAGAGTTGAGAGGTATTTAAAATATATACTTTCTTGTGATTTTTAAAATAATTTTTACAAGCCTTTACCAAAATTTATTAGGCGGTATATCAAGAGTGCGTTCACAAACATATCAAATTTCCATTTATTAAGGTAGACAAACAGCAAAACCGAACAATACCAAAACACATTGTATTTATGTCTGTACGTTCGATGTCCATGTTCATACATGGCAAGCCACTTTGTTCTTTTTAAAGCCACATCAAAACGCTCATTTCACCGCAGCAAACGTTTTATTGTTAGCAGTTTCGATCATTTGTTAGGCTTGGAGTTTTTGCATGGAAAAAAAAACTTCCTAATCAAGTTATTTAATGGTATATTATTCGTGAGCAGTTATGACGGTTATTATTTACGAGAACTCAGTGGCGGATCTGAACTGGTTTGTGAGGTGCCAAATATTAACGAAAACAAAACTTAATTGAAATAAGTAGGGTTGTCAATGTCGCAGAAAAATTGAATTTGCTACATTGTTGTAACGTCTCAAACGTAGTAAATGTAATAATGTAGGTAATTATTGTTTTGATTGGCTGTAAGTGTCAAAAACACACAAACATAACCTGAACTTTAGTATTATAAATTTCATGCTAAAAGTTTGAAATTCGAGTTTTACAGTCCCCTAACTTCTCACGGGTTAAATATGAAAAAGCGGAATTTTGAATGTTGAACATTTGATCGGAACAAAGATGTATCTTCTATTGAAATACGCCAAATATATGATGCATACGAAATACCGTTTTTTCAAAAACGGTTACGATTAGCGACATGAATGAAGAGTACTTAATTTTTAGTCAATAGTTGTCCAAAGTTATTATCGTACAGGGCGTTAAAAAAAGGGGCCGTGAGTGTTAAAGCTAGTCCGTCCCTGTAGCAGTGAGTAATTCAGAACACTTTCTTGGATAGTAACTTGAAGGGTCTTACCTGGTATACATCATATTAAAAGAAAATTTTAAGATACCTAGTGGTTCAATAATTGTGTGTAAAAAACTTGATTCCATTGGAGTTATTTGGAAGCCCATATCTATATAATATTTTCAATTTTGGTATGTGTTAATAGGATATAAAACCACAAATTTTAGTTAGAAAAGTTATTCAATTGTTCCACCAGTGGCGTCCCTGTTCGCTGATATTTTTTACAAAAAAGATGGTACGCCACTGACATTTTCCATGTGGATATTTTTCTGATTATCCTGGTAAATTCTACATGAAAACGGCCTTTTGAGTTTTTCTCGTCAGTTCTTGATTAAACCACTAAATTCATATTGAAACTCATTAATATTAACATTGATAAAATAATTATTGACAAATTTTGTTTCATAAAAATTGTTGGAGTGGGCAATTCGATGCGAAAATGGATGGAAGTATGCCTTTTAAGTAAAGGTGGCCATTTCGAACAATTTTTATGAAATAAAATTTATCATTAATTATTTTATCAATGTTAATAATAATTAGTTTCAATATGAATTTAGTGGTTTTAATCAAGAACGGTGCGTCTGACGAGAAAAACTCAAGATACAGTTTTCATTTAGAATTGACTAGGCTAATCAGAAAAAATATCCACATGGAAAAATGTCAGTGGCGTATCACCTTTTTTGTAAAAAATATCATAGGACATGATTGCAGGGACGCCACTGGTGGAACAAATGAATAACTTTTCTAACTAAAATTTGTGGTTCTATATCCTATTAACACATACCAAAATTGAAAATAATATCTAAAGTACTTTCGGAGATATTAAAAAATAACCATTTAAAAAATAAAAATTCAACCCCCTGTAGCAAAAGATTTAAGCCGTTGCGAACATATTTATTCATATGAACTTTTCTTTATAAAATGACCTAAGGACTCACACCCTGAAATGTTAGCACGTCATTAAGGAATACCCTGTATATTACCGAAATTGAGGAAGATAGTTAAAACTAGTTTTTCCTAGGAAGATCGGGTTTTAACGAAAATCGGGTTTTTACGATAACATATTCACATAGAGCGTTATATATGAGAACAGATAAGAAGTGACATGTTTGCTACTACAATAAAAGAAAATTTTCATTTCTAAAGCACATTTTTTTTACCATGATATGGCGTAAGATTATATTAGATTGGAGATGTTTGCGTTAAAGTTACACAATTTTTCGTCTGCCGAAAGTCTCTAATCGACATTATTGGCAATCGCACCGATAATACTCGCCATTAACAAAGACATTACCCACAATGCCCAGTGGCCTCTTTATGACGTAATAAACATGAAAAACTGGCTTTTTTTAAAAAATAAAGCACGGTCGTTTACGTGATCGCTAAAATGTTTTAGTTCGTTATTTATAATGTATGTCTGGATTGGCTCGTTTATGCCTAATTTGGGGATATCTATAATAATAATTATCTATTTATACGATAGGAGCTGAAATATATAGGGTGACCCGTTTAAGAACGTACTCGACAGCGGTCTTGTTAATCATAGGAGATACAGAAATTATTAAATTAGACAAAAGTTGCACACTAGTGAGCAGTGGCGGATCTAGGATTAGATCTTGGGGGAGGGGGGTCATTCTAGGAAATAGTAGTGATGACTCGATTATTGGAAGGACTAGGTTTTTTTTATGATGAAACACAAGCACTACAGGAAAAAACCTTTAGGGTACTCTGGGAGTGGTGCGTGTACGCAAAAAGCGATTCACGTTTGTTTTGAATCGTTGGAGGATATATTCGTTGGGAAAAACGACGGGAGGATGCAGTCCTCCAGATGACAGAATTCTTAAATAATGAAGTTCGAGGAGTACTAAGCTTAACCACATATGGATGGGCGGCAGTGGTTCGTCGTGTATTTCTGCTATTCGTCGCTCTGGGCGGAATTAAGAGGGCAAGGTCAGCCGACTTCCATGAAAATATCTGTAAAAGAGAGTCAAATCCCCAACCTGTCTTCGATGTTCTAGGCTGTCGAGGTTGTTCGTCAGCTCGTGGTCTCCGATCAGACGAATAGCCCTCCTTTCGATGGAATCTAGTAGCCGAAGAGTATGTTTGGGTGTAGAGCTCCAGACATGAGAGCAGTACTCTAGTGATGGTCGAATCTGGGCTTTGTATAGTGTCAAAAGTTGTTGAGGTGTGTACAACTTTCTGGTTCGGAAGAGTACCCCAAGCTTCTGTGAAGCTATCTTGGCGACTGCCACAACGTGGTTATGCCAAGACATATTTCCTCCCAGATTAACGCCCAGCAAATTAATAGATGAAGCCAGTGGGATTGCGTGTCCGACCATGACTATTTCCGGTTCTGTAATGTTAACCTTCTATCTTCTACTCTATTTGCTTATATCAAAAGACTAATATTTTATCAATTATACATAATCTAGCTTGTGACCGCCATTCCCCTATTCTCCCCTACTCGATTATCAAAAATCGTTTTTCCCAACACTACGCAAATAGTACTAGGAAAACTTAATAACCTAATAATGAATAACTGGAAGGCGTGAATGTGAATGGATTCAGAATATAAAGTGCAGTTTATAAAGCATAAAATAAACTCTCTTTAAAAGACAAAGTTGATGATGGTTGCGAAAAATGAAACGTCGGAGGTTTCTTTAATTTACCGTTTTACCTTCCCCTGTATAAACTTTCACTCCGCTACACAGGTCAACGATTGAAACCTACGCGCCCTAATTTATTTTATTATTTTAACCTTCTCAGTCGATAAATAAATTATGGAACTAATTTAGAAATACAAGCTAAAAGAAAATTGACTGAATTTTCCTTGACAATGAAAATAAATCTAAACAAATTATAGCGCTTGTCAATCAACCTCTATCCTGGATATTTTTTGTGTACGATTTAATTTACTAACACAAAAGTGGCTTTTTATTTTGACGTTTCATTCAAGATAATCGCTCGAACATAGACCGTTTCTGCAAACAGGTTTTAAACGTAAAACTCACCGAAACCGTGCACGAAACTATTCTGTCGATATATTATTTTTATTTAAGGGTGACACCACAACTCGTTTGCAAAAAGTCTCGAATTTCTATTGCTACAACAATAAATTTTTATTGTAATGTAATGCATGTAATAATGACATTTCATTAATCTTTGAAAGGTGGAAAATTGGCGTTTTTTTACATTTACTTTCCACCCAGGTGGAAAGTAAAGTATTTTTTTGTAATTTAAAAAAAAATCGATATCTAAATATAATATTCGAACACACCAACATACAACCCATTACATAAATTTAACGACAATGAATTTTTTTTATTTTTTAAAAAAACCTAATGACATTTCTAAAAATTTAAAAATTAACATGGTTTTTGTTTTACTTATTTACATTAAATATTACATTGGCATTATTGTAGGCAGTCACTGATATGTCAAAACCTGGTTGAAAATCTTGTTTTGAAAGGTTTAGTTCATGAAGACAGTGTGTTCGATTTTTTCGGCTTGTATAATAGCTTTGCGTGTTTAGATATGTCTAATTTTTCCCCAATTGATAGAGTAGTCCTCAGCATTGAATATTGTGACCAAATCGTTGGTATCTTCTTTGTCTTGGCATTTTTACTGGAATAAGCTAATAGCGCCGACTCAGAACCAGGATTTAAGTATTTTCAACTAATCATTTAAAATCATATTTATTTTTATTATTAGTTTGAGTATTTTTATTGAGAATATATTTATATGTTTATTTAAATAACTTTGTTTTCCGTACACTATTCTTTGAAACAGTTATGTGCCTTGTCATATCTCGGGCGGTTTTAGTTGGCAGAAGATCTTCTTCTACTATTTTTGCTGCTTCTCGAATTTCTGGTGGAGTAGCAGCAAAATAAAATTCCTTATCTCATTTTTCTGTTGTTAAAATAATATATTGTTTAGTGACATGGAAACCATATTCAAAAAATGATATTTGCCATCTTGATGTGTATTATTACCTACGTTATTTCACCACCTGCGGATATTTGAATTTTCTGACTAATTTTTCAATGGAAAAGTTAAAATGACATTTATCTTTTATTAATAATTTGTAGATTTAGTTAACATCGCCGGTATTCTCCTCGGTTAACTACCGACTCTCTCGACAGGAATGAAACACTTTCCACCTCGGTACGTAATATACTATTATATTATATTAAAATACAAGTTTCATAAGCCATTATCTTAGAGCACGCGTTTAATTTAATTCTAAAGTACAAATGCTCTAATTGTCTTATGAACCGTGTATATTATAATACATTTTCTATTTGGGGTTTTAAAGTTTGAAAAACTTTTAAAAATATAGAAGATTTTTTCATTTGAATTAATATTTTCTTTTGGGTTGGCAATACTTTTACAATTTAATAAAATGTTACAAGCATCAAATATGCCATGAAAGAAACAATTGAACACAACAAAGCTTCTTCCCATCCGTCATAATTAAAAATAAATATACCTATTATTAAAGTTAATAAAAACAAGTCAGGAAGAAAGTTGTACTCCGTCAGAAATACGAGAAATTGCAGAAAATAATCTAGAAAACTTTTAAAAAGAATATGCAAAACATTGAGTTATGGTGCGAGCAGAACAAAGTGCAAAATATTGACCAAAATAATAAACACAGAATATGACAGGAATAACAATTAATGCCCAGGAAATGTCTACAGTAACTATAAATATGTATACAGGGTGGCCCATCGAGAACAGTCCAGCAAGGTTTACGGCTGTGTACGTGAAAATTAAAAAAAACCTCGGACCCGTAAACTATTGTTTTCAGGGGATACGTTTCTCTATTAATTTCATCCCTGTAACCTCAACCCCCCTAGCGGGGTCGGCTACTGCCCTTGTTTTTTCAAATGGGAATGGGTATGTTGTGATACATCTTTTTAAAGGGCATTAAATTCTCTTTAAAATGTCGCTTTGTTTTGTAAATTTGAGCTACGCGCCGCCGAGAAATTGCGTTTTAAAAAATGTAATTTTATTGAGTATTGCTGCAACGGTTAATATTTTAAAGTTTTCTATAAAAAATTTTTGTCGAATCCTTAATGCCTAGCAAACTAATTTCAACGAAATCGAAGTAAGCCTAAAATTCGAACCCTACTTGCTGCCAACATAAAAAAAAAATAAAATTTCAGTTTCATAAAGTGGCAGGTTATTAAATTTTTTTGCATTTCATAATTAATGTAGCCATTATGAAACCCAAATAGAAAAAATAACATGATCGTGTTGAGTGTTTTAGTAGAATAATTTCCATCCGTTCAGTAGATAGTCCTCAAATAGCACTGACCAGACATTACTACACGACACTAGACTTGTCAAGTGAACACATCTCTCCGGCGTCGCCGCATGCGGAATGATTTTAGGGCTTGCTAAGTTTTTAGACGGCCGATTGGACGCCCAAGGAGTCACCCGTTTAAATATAATAGACCATTTCCATAACATCTTGATGTGGTTGTAAATAAACGCGTTATTTCTAGACTCCTAATGAAATAGACTATTACTGTGTAGCGCCTGTCAATCAAGCTCCATTATAATTTTTTTAGTATACGATTTAATTTACCGCCATAAAATGTGGCTTTTTATCTAGACTTTTCATTCCGTACAATAATAAAAAAGCCATAAAAGTTGTTTAGGTCGAACGTCGACGCTTTTATAAAGCCGTTAAAGTTTAGTTTAGTTAGTTTAAACTTAGTTTAATAAATACAATGTTAAAGTCTGTTCGTTTTATGAAGTCCGATATCAGATTGAATTATTAAAGGTTGTTAAATAGTAAGACGGTTAAGTTAACAATACCTTCGCTATACTTGATCGTACCGAACATTTCGCTGGTTCACTGTATTCGGCTAAATGTTAGTGGGCGAAATCAGCGGTTCCAAAAAAAATTATCGTAGAATTATGTACCGCGATAAATATTTTTATCTAGTTTATTTTTCACTCATAGTGATGAGATTTTGCGTCAATAAGTTAAAGATGATCTCAGGTACTTTTTCCTAGAATTTAGTAATTTTGGGATCATTATAGTTAAATCTATATAATAATCACTATTTTCTAAGAAATAATTAAAATTTGCTCAATTGCATGGTGGTATGTTCTATTTTAAATAAGTAGTTATGCTTTTTGCCTTTAGTTTGTTTCTCATTATTGTGTGTGAATTTAAAGCAGTTATAAAGCAAAGTTATGGAAAATGTTCAGCAAGGTGACCCAACGCCTAGAAGGTGTTTATCTCCAGGTGAACGCCGTTTTGTATTACAAGTGGAACGTTTTACTTTAGAAAAAGATAACTCGGGCCCGTTAGTGTCTGTTTTGGCAGTGCAAGAACGAACGTCTGATGTTTGCGGCATTTCAGATAAGACCTTAAGAAGACTTCGAAAAAAGTGTGAAGAGGAATTGGACAGACCATATAAAAGGGTTCGACTCCATTCTAAAACCTTTGATTTATCCCAAGGGATAAAACTATCGATTAGGAATATTGTCTATGATATGTATAAAGCCAAGGAATATATTACCCTTAAAGCTATTCTTGAAAAGATAAAGAAGAAAGAACTTTGCGATATTGGAACTACTAGTTTGTCCATCATTTTAAAATATTTGGGCTTCGAATACAAAAAAACGAACAACAGAAAAGTGCTTTGCGAGCTATCCAATAATGTTTCAAAAAGATGGCGACATCGGTTCTTTTTAGAACCGAAACTTTAGAAAAAAAGTATTCGTGAAACTAATTTCCCTAAATACTATAAAAGCTAAAAAATAATTATTTTTCTTTGGCTAAACTAATTTTTTTATTTACTTTAAATTGAGACTTTTTTAGTGTGTAGGTACAGTACGTATCACGAAAATTGGATACGACTTAATGATTTCCTGGGTCGGTCCCATTGTGTCGACAAGAGCTTGGCAATAAACAAGTGAAGTATGAAGGGACGGACTAAGAAAAACAAGTAATGATATGATTATATTAATGTAATCAAATGAAATAACATTTTTTTTAAATATTACTAGTCATATTTTTATAATGTCATTCTATAGATAGTTCTGTTTCGCTATCGCTATCCTCATAAAAATTAATTATAATCGGATTAATTATACGATCCAGACTAATATACGAATTTTCTACAGTTATTACGTGACGGACTGAATTTTTTCAACTACCTGGGGGAATATCATTAAAGCATTTTCGTATTAATTCTACAACACTAGAACTTAAAGTCGGAGAAATATTTTCAGACCTAACCAGTGATTTTAACTGGTGTCACATATGCTCTATGGGGTTAAAAATGCAATAATAGGGTGGGAGCCGTAGCACTGTATGTCCAATTTCTTCTGCCAATGTGTCACAAACATATACTTTTTTATACAAAATGTCTTTAAAACTTCTAAAAGATCACATTTTTTATAACTTTCTTCAAAATATATAGCATTCGCCGCCATGTAGTTTTGAATCTCCAATTTTGTATTATTTGAGCTTGGAGCTTTATGTAATTGACGACTGTGATAGCTCGCATTATCCATTACTATCACGCTATTCTGAGGAATGTTTGGTAAAAGACAATTCTTGAACCATTCCTCAAAAACTAACAAATTTTACCACAAAAAGATACTTAAATATAAATTAAGCAACCTAACCTACCTGATGTGCCTATATTTAATTATAATTATTACAATCCGGTCCTTTCCACATAATAATAACAAACGGTCATAAATAATGGGATGGCACAGGTACTTTTACGACAGTCATTATGTTATATCCATTTTTCTTGAAACAATCTTTACAACCTGCTGACGAGAATCAGCTTTAAAAAAAACATTTAATCCCTAAGGGATAACAATTTAATAATTGAGGGATTAAAAAAAATGTAATCCCTCAAAAGGAAATTTGTTGACCGTGTGACATTTGAAATCGTATAATATTTAAATACAAAATAATTGGAATTAAAGGAAACACACAATAATAACAAATTTATTATATTCTCATTCATGTGTTATTGTTTATTTTTCACTGCGTTTTCGACACGAAATTCTTTCTTTGGCGTGTAGCTTCTTTGCGAACAAACGTTCTGACCATCAACGAGCTAACTAAACTATTGTGCTTCTGCATATTGTTAACTAAAGTCACAATTAACTAATAAGTAAGTAGTAAAAGTCCCGCAGTATACATACAGGATGTTATGGAAATGACTTATTATATTTAAATAGATCACCCAGGTGTCCTAGAGAAAGTCTACATACTTTCTTTTTAATCGAAAATCTAAATACTAAGTTAAAAACCCTTTTTACCCACATACTGTCTTGCCGTTTCATCTGGATTCAGTTAGAAACAATGTGGGTCACTAGAGTATACTAACAGTCACACCGCATGTTTCGCCCTTGCTTGGATACCTGCCGGGCGCGACTATCGTTGCTTTAGTATGTTTCGAGACTCGGGAATGGGATGACGCTGTCGAGGGTTTCACGTGCTTGATGTATACGAATTTTAAACGTTTTGTTAGTTGTAGCATTACCCAATTTTTTTTCTGTTGTGAAATAATTCATAATAATAAATGTTGTGATGTGATTTCAAATTTGTGTGATATTACCTATTTTTGGTTCTGTTGCAAAACATACTTTCTGTGTTTTGTTTTTTTATGGAATTTAATTATAAACCGGGTTATAAGATCGAAGGTAAGAGAGTATGTACCTTAAAATTGTAGTATTTTTTTTTTAAAAAGTTTGAAAAAGAAGTGATAATGCGGGTCAAAGACGTCTTGTTGTCAAAAACTGCTGTGTTGCAATATATGACAACACCGCCTCAATTAACTATTGATTTCGAACGTCCTCAGTAGCGGCCACGTAAATTTTCAGATTTCATATAAAGTGTATATTTCGTACAATAATTCAAAGCGCCATTTATGGTTATTTTTCTTCAATTTATTTTCATTTCAGGATTTGCCTGTTTAAATATAATAAGTCATTTCCATAACACCCAGTATATTTTAGTCTTATTTCTGAGGTCGTTCTTTTTGAAAGAATCATATTATTTTAAAATACGCCACAACAAAAAATTCACTTAAGTAACAAAAAACACAAAATACAGTTGTGCGGCCTTCCACAGATCCTTTTTCGTTTTAATATAAATACCTAAATGAAATTCATGGCTCGTTGCTGTTGCAGACAGAAGGAATTTTTATTGAAATATAGAGTAAAAAAATTGCGAAAGGCGTATTTTGGCGACACAAATGCAGAACCGTGTTTAGGTTAAATGGAATTACCCAGACATACAATGAGGTCGGTCATCAAGCACGTATAGCACTCATTTAAAAACAAACGAACAAACCCTAATACTTTTCCTCCCTATTTCTAATAAAATTCCTTCTATTCCCTCCGCGAAAGAAACTTTGTCACATTCGTCTTCGAATCCGGGAAACAGGGTTAAAATCGAAGTCGATACTTTTCAAAACAAATTGCGGACTTTCTCTACGAATTAATTTTAAATCTGGGTTTTTTAAAATACAAGAACCGTAAATTGCGACTGATCTCAAGCTCACACTGTTGCCAGACTTCTGTGATTTTAAGAATACAGGGTGTTATGGAATTGACTTATTATATTTAAACAGGCAAATCCTGATGAAAATAAATTGAAGAAAAATAACAATAAATTGCGCTTTGAATTATTAAGCGAAATATACACTTTATATGACATGGCCGTTCCTGAGGACCTTCGCAATCAATAGTTTATTGAGACAGTCTCGAGGTTCAAGAAACTTCTGTATAAAAAATTTTTCCATATCTGTTTTAACTAAGAAAATATAGGGGAATTTTGTCAATTTTTTGATTTTCCCCCGTAACTCTTAAACGAGCGAAAATTTTCAAATTTTGATTTTATCATTTTAAGTTTGGCCCAAAAAGAGCACATGACACTTACATTACTTTTTTGATAGCACTAACGGTTACAGAGATTACTCTCTTACCTTCGATCTTGTTTTAAAATAATCCGTTTTATAATTAAATTCCCTAAAAAAATATAACACAAAAAGTATGTTTTTCAACAGAACCATCAGTAGATAATATCACACAAATTTGAAATCACATCCAAACATATATTATTATGAAGTATTTCACAACAGAAAAAAAATCGGGTAATGCTACAACTAACAAAACGTTTAAAATTCGTATACGTCAAGCACGTGGAACCCTCGACAGCGTCATTCCATTCCCGAGTCTCGAAACATACTGAAGCAACAATAGTGGCGCTCACCGGGTATTCAAGCAAAAGCAAGACACGCGGTGTGATCTGACAACACTGTTAGTATACTCTAGTGACCCACATTCTTGCTAACTGAATCCAGATAGAACGGCACGACAGTATGTGGGTAAAAAGGGTTTTTACTTTGGTATTTAGATATTCGATTTAAAAAAAAAGTAGGTAGACTTTCTCTAGGACACCCTAGGATCCACCTATTTAAATATAATAAGTAATTTCCCTAACACCCTGTATAATTGATTTGTATATTATGGAAACAAATAATTTCACGACAGAATTTTACGAAAGTTTCAACTGCAAATGTTTGTTTAAAGGTTACATACAATGCTGTATCATGAGTGATAAGTATTCTGAACTTCAATTGTCTTTATTTATTTATATCACAACGTTTCAACAGGTAAACATCTACAGGTCGTCTTCAGGTGACTGATACATATTTTGTGCTGTCCGTTGGGTACGATTTTCAATTCAATTTCGTCAGTATGACCAACGTTCAGAACTCAAGGATTCTTGTAAATGGTGAAGACATTGTGCAAGTTGCGAAATTTAAATATTTGGGGTGTATACTAAACGAAAACTGGGACCCAGAGCAAGAAATGGAATGCAGAATAGAACAAGCAAGAACAACCTTCCTAAAGCTTCGGAAGTTCCTCATAGATAGGAAGTTCTTTCAATATTAGATACAGAATGGAGTGCTATGTCTGGTCGGTTCTCTTGTACGGAGTAGAGGCATGGACCTTAAAAACTGCTTTAATAAACAAAATTGAAGCATTCGAAATGTGGACTCTGCG
The DNA here is from genome assembly GCA_963991005.1 of Barypeithes pellucidus. Lineage (NCBI taxonomy): Eukaryota > Metazoa > Arthropoda > Insecta > Coleoptera > Curculionidae > Barypeithes > Barypeithes pellucidus. The sequence goes on along the minus strand of OZ022563.1, from coordinate 52,462,886 downwards.
TAGAATGCTTAGAATATCATGGATTGATCACGTAAGAAATGAAGAAGTACTCCAGAGGGCAGAATTGAGAGATCGTGAACTATTTGAAGCCATAAAATGAAGAACAATATCGTACCTAGGACATATTATACGTGGAGAACGTTATGAGTTTCAACGTCTTATCCTGCAGGGCCAAATTGAAGGAGGAAAAAGGGGGTTAGGGAGAAAGAAATTATCCTGGTTGACAAACATTCGACAATGGACAGGGATACGGAACTTCCAAACACTCCAAAGCGCTGCAACAAATAGACAGATCTGATAAGGATTTCAACAACAAAATGGAACAAAGCAGGAAGCAATGGAAATTAATAAATGGCATGCAAAAGGAGACAAGAGAGAGACAAATCTAAAATCGACAATTTTTCAATTTACCCTCGTATCTGTTAAACAGCAAAAAGTGTAAAAAATGGGTAACCTTGTACACGTCAATGTGTTATTACGATAATAAACATAACAAAATTCGATGACTGGACTTTCGGTTTCTTTTTAATCTTCAGTCCGTTTTTGTTTCCGTTCTAATAGCTGATTGGTTTGAAATGTCTCGGTCAGGAAAAACAAACAATCGACGGACGTGACTCAAGAGTCTACAGTGTGGCCGTTTAAGTATGCAACATATGGGAAAGTTTTTTATTACCGATTTCTCAGAAAATTTTATTCTTGATAAAAGTTGGTGCATGTTCGATAATCGTATTTGGTGCACTTGGAATGGTTGCAAGTTAAATGACGTACAGGGTACGACAAAAAATATAAAACTTGTACAAGAATAAAGTACCCCTATTTCAGAAAATTCAGCGAAATGTTATTAAGAAAAGGTGTTTAGAATTAAAAGTTATGCATAGGTTTGAAAACGTGGCCTCATAAAATAAAAAACAAAAAAATTTTAAAAATATTAATTATCTCCCAAAAAAATTTTTTTTTTATTATCACCCTAAAAACCTTGATAAATTAAACAAAATCAAATCAATTTCACACATCTTTGTTCAAATTCAAGCATATTTGTAAAAGTAACTTAGCTTTTTAATTTATTAAGGAATCACAAACTTCATGTTTGTTGCAAGGACATTAAACACAACTTTAAAATACCGTAAAAATTATTTTTAACAAGATAAAACATTAGTAATGATAATTTTCAAATTAAAAACTCCCATTTAAAGTGCAAAATTTTTATTTTAAGTGTTTATTAGAAAATTGTACAAAATAATCGACAAACATGAAATTCTACTAAAATAGTCGCAGATACCTATGGAAAAAAACAAATAAGGGTTAAAAAGTAAACATTATGAGAGTTTGGTGGCATTATTCATTCTTAAATAATTATTGTTATTAGCTGATCTCAAATGCCTCCTCCACTACAGTTAACGTTAGCCGAAAAGGCAGAATTAGTGCTAATATGTGGAGATAACTATAAAACAGTGCGTGGAGCAGGAGTTATATTCAATGAACGACATCCAGATAAACAAGTCCATTATTCAACCATAAGCAGAATTTTAAATAATTTTAAACAGGCAGGGTCTTTAGAGTATAAATATAAAAATGAACGTACCAAAACTGTATATACCTACTGAAGAAAATCAATTAGAAGTACTTGAAGCAGTTGTTGAAAACCCTAGAAGATCCACCCAAGAAGTGCATGCTTATACGGGTATAAAAAAAAACCTCTATTAAGGAGATTCTTAAAAAACATAAATATCACGCCTATAAGCCAATGTTTATTTGCACGTTTCAAAGACGAGACTATGACTTGCGGTATGATTTCTGCATGTGGATTCAAGGAGAAATAGAAAATCAACGTGATTTCCATAGACACATACTTTTTGGGGATGAATCCACGTTCACTACAAATGGCGTTGTTTCTTCCCAAAATTGTAGGTGGTGGTCGGACGAAAATCCAAATTTTGTCATTGACAACAAAAACCAGTATTACCAAAAAACAAACGTTTGGTGTGGTATTATTAACGAGAAATTAATAGGGCCGTTCTTTTTTCGCCAAAACCTAACTGGTGCTACATATTTACATTTTTTGGAAAACGAACTAACAGATTTTTTTGGATAATATGAGTATACAAGAACGACGTAAATTATGGTTTGTACATGATGGTTGTCCGGCTCATTCTGCTAGAATTGTTTCTGAATGGTTAAATGGAGAATTTGGTGATAAATGGTTAGGACGAAATACCGATCCACGGTGGCCTCCTCGTTCGCCAGATCTCACTCCACTAGATTTTTTTATGGGGATATTTAAAGCAAACAGTGTACAAGGATCGACCCTTTAATAATGTTGGGGAGCTTGAAATTTCGATACGATTTCATTGCAGAAATATTCCAGCAAGTGTTTTGCGATCCACGCTTAGTGAATTTTATGATCGGAAAATTAAATGCATTGAACGTGAAGGTGGACATACGAAGACGCGTTGATAATTTGTTAATAATGCCACACAACGCCATTTTTTTAGTAGAATTTCATGTTTGACGATTATTTTGTACAATTTTCTAATAAACATTTAAAATAAAAATTTTGCACTTTAAATGGGAGTTTTTAATTTGAAAATTATCATTACTAATGTTTTATCTTGTTAAAAATAATTTTTACGGTATTTTAAAGTTGTGTTTAATGTCCTTGCAACAAACATGAAGTTTGTGATTCCTTAATAAATTAAAAAGCTAAGTTAATTTTACAAATATGCTTGAATTTGAACAAAGATGTGTGAAATTGATTTGATTTTGTTTAATTTATCAAGGTTTTTAGGGTGATAATAAAAAAAAATTTTTTTTTGGGAAATAATTAATATTTTTAAAAATTTTTTGTTTTTTATTTTATGAGGCCATGTTTTCAAACCTATGCATAACTTTTAATTCTAAACACCTTTTCTTAATAACATTTCGCTGAATTTTCTGAAATAGGGGTACTTTATTCTTGTACAAGTTTTATATTTTTTGTCGTACCCTGTACGTCATTTAACTTGCAACCATTCTAATATATCAAGAATAAAATTTTCTGAGAAGTCGGTAATAAAAAACTTTCCCATATGTTGCACTCTTAAACGGCCACACTGTATATTTACGACAGAGTTGACACATTCTTACCATATTGAACTGTTTTTTTCCACAAACAATACGTAAATTTAGCACAAATTTTATTTAACAATAACAACAATTGACTGATTATCAATCCGGTAGTGTCAAACGCGAAAGAAGGTATGAAAGACGGCCGTTCCAATAACGGCTTTATAAAAAGTACGCTCCGAACGTTCGAACGCGACCTAATGTCTTTGTCAAATGAACAGAATACGACAAAGATTTCTTTTCTGGAAAGTTGTTTGTTGCATTGTTTACAACCTAAGAATGTGAATTGTTTATTCTTCAAAGGCTGTATATAGGATCCTTGGGCATTACTATTAATGGGCTAAATCTTGTGAGATCGATTTATGTAAAATATTGCCACAAAATGCATTATAAAAGTCGTTGTAACAGAGTTTAAAATATGGGCTACATTAACTTGTCTAGTCATTATTTTAGGGATTTTTGAAGTTGGTACCGCTGATTTATGTTAAGCTAACCTAGTAAAAATGTATTCATAAATTCTATAGGAGCAGATTTTCGTCTCGCCTGTTTAAGTATTGGGGAAATATGTTTAAATATTGACTGGTTGGGAAATTTATACTAGAAACTTAAGAGCGCCCAACCGGATTGCTAAAACTAAGCTTTTATCTTAAGAAAACAAGCCGAGAGATTACCGGCTTTACCCTGAAGAACCCATGTATGATAAATTATAAACCTTAAGGATCATTTCAGAGGGAACTCAAGTAGTTTTTTTTAAAATTACGTTCTAACAAATATATTAGACACTTAAAGCAAGGCCAGTTATCAATACGTATTTTAAAGGATGTTATCGCATTTTCAACAGTAATACGGTTAAGTTAACAATACATTCGCTATACTTGATCGTACCGAACATTCCACTGGTTCACTGTATTCGGCTAAATGTTAGTGGGCGAAATCAGCGGTTCCAAAACAAAATTAAAGGTAATTTTGTACCGGAACCGGTGGAATTATGTACCGCGATAAATATTTTTATTTTGTTTATTTTTTGCTCATAGTTTTTTTTATTTATCAAACGAAAAATATTTTGAGTCAATAAGTTAAAGATTTTCTCAGGTACTTTTTTCTATGATCAAACACAAGCACTATAGCAAACATCCTTTAGGGCACGCTGGGAGTGATACGTGTGCGAATAAAGCGATTCACGTTAGTTTTGAATCGTTGGAGGTTATATTCGTTGGGAAAAACGACCTCGGGAAGGTCGTTCCATAAGGATGAAGTCCTTCAGATGAAAGAATTATTAAATAATGAAGTTCGAGGAGTACTAAGCTTAACTACATATGGATGGGCGGCAGTGGTTCGTCGTGTATTTCTGCTGTTCGCCGCTCTGGGCGGAATTAAGGGGCAAGGTCAGCTGAGCACTTTCTATAAAAATATCTGTAAAAGAGAGTCAAATCCCAAACCTGTCTTCGATGTTCTAGGCTGTCGAGGTTCTTCGTCAGCTCGTGGTCTCCAATCAGAGGAATGGCCCTCCTTTCGATGGAATCCAGTAATCGAAGAGTGTGTTTGGGTGCAGAGGTCCAGACATGAGAGCAGTACTCTAGTGATGGTCGAATCTGGACTTTGTATAGTGTCAAAAGTTGTTGAGGTATGTACAACTTTCTGGTTCGGAAGATTACACCAAGTTTCTGAGAAGCTATCTTGGCGATTGCCACAACGTGGTTATGCCAAGACATATTTCCTCCCACATTGACGCCCAGCAAATTAATAGATGAAGCCAGTGGGATTGCGTGTCCGTCCATGACTATATCCGGTTCTGTAATGTTAACCTTTTTAAAGAAAACTGCTGCCTGGGTTTTTATAGCGTTAAATTCGACTTGGTTACTGTCACAACAAGCCAAAATTTCTTCCAGGTCTTTGTTGAGGCGTGATACTTCATGCTGTCTGCGAAGATGTGCGTCGGCAGCTGATGTTTGTGCATTCAAAGAGAAAGATGAGATAAGTGTAGAGTCGTTAATGTAGAGTAAGAAGAGAGTATGAGACAATATGGGCCCTTGAGGAACACCGGCATTGGTGGTGAAGGTGTCTGAGAGAAATCCGTCAATCCCCACTTGCAGAGAGCGGTCCTTAAGAATCGCCTGGGCATACCATAGGATTCTAGAATACCTAGAATTTAAATATTTTGAGATCAATATAGTTAAATCTATATTATAATCACTATTTTCCAAGAAATAATTAAAAGCTCAAGTGTAGGATGGTATGTTCTATTTTAAATAAGTAGTTTTGCTTTTAGTTTGTTTCTCATTATTGGGTGTGAATTAAAAGCAGTTATAAAGTAAAGTTATGGAAAATGTTCAGCAAGGTGACACAACGCCTAGAATGTGTCTATCTCGAGGTGAACGCCGTTTGGTATTACAAGTGGAACGTTCTTTTACTTTAGATAACTCGGGCCCGTTAGTGTCTGTTTTGGCAATGCAAAAACGAACGTCTGGTGCTTGCGGCATTTCAGATAAGACCTTAAGAAGACTTCGAAAAAAGAGTGAAAAGGAATTGGACAGGTCATTATCGATCTGTAACTGTGCAGATTGGATACGGATTGATACGTTGATGTTGCGTTCATGGATCTTTTCAACGCAACACGCGTTTCATTGTCAAAATAGGAATTGAAAAACATCATAACCTCAAACCAAAATTATTCATGTCATGCCTGTCAGAAATGACGTCGCGATTACGGTCGTTGCTTTAAGACCTTTTACGTAAACATGATTTATTAAGATATAAAGTGGTTCAGATGCCTTTACGTTGTATTTTGGATTTAAGTAAACGCAACGACATTTCTGAGAGGCATCATGGCATTAGTACATTACGTAGCAAGGGCCGAAAAGAGGCTTTTACGGTTTAGATTCAGAGATTGCTTACCGACCCGAAGGTGAGGGAGGCCACCGCACGAGTCCGGAAAAGCCTCCGACGGCCCGAGATATGTACCGTATTTTTTTTTACAAGTGCTCCGAAGCTTTGATGCCAAATAAATAAAGAAATTCTTCAGACAGTTTTCCTGTCTAGATGACATGAAAACACTCGCGCATGGAGAATGTAAATATCTATTTATTATTATTGACAAATAGGCTCGGTGGCCTAGTGGTATAGCGTACGCCTTCTGATCTGAGAGTCGCGGGTTCAAATCCTGCATTGGGCATATCTGGTTTTATTTATTTTTTACAAGTGCCCGAGCCTTTGAGGCCATATAAATAAAGAAATTCTTCAAACATTTTTCTAAAACATCTTTAAAAAATTAACTGCCAATTTAATTTATATATAATCCGCTATTTATTATCGCTTGCAGTATGGCTCGGTGGGTAGAGTGTCCGCCTGACGATCTGAGGGTCGCGGGTTCAAATCCCGCACCGACAATTCTGGTTTTATTTATTTATGAGCACATGGTGACTCGAAGCGGGTCGTTTTCTAAATTAATCGCGTGCTCTAGGATAATGTCTTATGAAACTTGTATCTTAATATACTATTATGTGAATACTATCTATTTGTAAGCTAGTACGCTTCATTTAATAGAAAAATTTAATATGCAGCAAACAAACTACCAAGGACTAATTTTATTTATGCACAAGATAGAAAATAAATTAATGGTAATCTGACGTTTCTCAAGCCGTTTCGACATATTTATGGTTAATAAGAACCAATTATACCGTAATCCCATACCAAGATCCATATTTTTTCAGTGAAATTCGTAAGAAATACAACCTCCCCGAATAAACCCGAGAGTAAGCCGAACCGATCATAAATCACGAAAATGTTATAACGAAGAAATCTGCGAGCAAGTGTTTTATAACTAAGTGTTTTGAAACTAAATTAGGGAGTATTTATTACTGGAAAAAGTGTCTTGATTTAAGTAAGGATTTATTTATTAGGGGGAGAAGTTACGTGAAAATTATTACCGGAATGTACCGGAAATTAATCCGTGTATAAGATGCCGAAAGAAAAGAATGTTACGCTAATATTTTAAGACCCATGTTTACGAGTTTTAATTTAAACATTTAACATTTATTTTTAACATTTTTAACACTTTAACATTTTTAATATACAGGGTGTTATGGAAATGACGTATTATATTTAAATGGGTGACCCCTTGGGTGTCCTAGAGAAGCGCTACATATTTTATTTTGTTTAAATCATCGACCGTTTTAAAAGTGGGGTAATAAACACTCTTACTCACAGGTCAGTCCACGCTACTGTACAACATTTCACCCAGAGCCAATGGCAATGTTGCCAAACTTAATGTAAAACTGAAATTCCATATAAAATTATAAAAATAAATTATTTTCTACCTACTTGTATTTATCCTTACACCTAAAGAGCGAGGAAATCCAGGCACAAACACAATCAGTTTTTTTTCCTTTTTCATGGGAATACTCCTGGAAACACTTTATGTACACACAGTAATAACGAGACAGAACCGATAGTTAGCTTTTGAAAATGCAATAATACAGTTTATACTACAAATTATTAGATTTTATTACACGCGAGAAATTTGACGTCCAGAAGAAACGCGTCAATAAAAACAATATTCAAAAATTATTTATGTACGGGCAAGATACACGCGTAAACCGAAAAGACAGAGCGGATCGCTGAGAGTGTGTTGGTGATTGAATAGACCCAACGTATCGGGCCGCTAGTTGGTCTTGAACTAACAGACGCACGCGTTCGGCGCTATATGAAACTACTTCGCTCAGCCGATGTAAGGCGTCAAGAGGTCATTGGCATTTGACCTAGTGACGTACGTGGCTATTACTATGCTATATGTTTTTCGGGTGGTTTAAAACATAGTCCGTCGTAAATGTTCTTCAATTAATTGTACAAAATGGTATTACAGAATGGAAAAGTGTTTAAATTATTTTATTTTGTCTAAAGAGTTTAAGGTATACATATGACAACACCGGCCAGAATTCTTTGATTGCTTACATGTATCGCAGTGCCACACAGGTGTTTTTCTGGTTTGACGTCAGATCACTTTGACCGCTGAATGAATTGAAAGCGTCATTTATGGCTATTTTTCTTCAATTTGTCTTTATCTCAAGAATTGCAGGTTTAAATATAATACGTCATTTCCATAACACCCTGTATAATAAATACTCGCAAGTCAAAATAAAATGCTACTATTAATATTTTTACCGTAAATAACTGTTTGTGAGTAAAACACGCTACTAGAAAAAATAAGATATGCAGTGTAGCGTATTTTTTTCGGACTTGTTGAGCAATTAAACGTATGATTTGAAGAAAAAATAATGTTTTGAACGTAGCAGGGTCGCAGGAAAACCTAACTAAATATGATGAAGGAAGCATCTGCCTGTGCATATATACCTTACTAGAAGTAAATTTTGAAAAAATATACGTCAAAATGCAAATGTTTGGTTGGGGTGACAGTAACCAAGTCGAATTTAACTCTAAAAAATCCAGGCAACGTTTTCTCTAAAAAGGTTAAAATTACAGAACCGGATATAGTCATGGTAGGATACGAAATTCCACTGGCTTCATCTATTAATTTGCTTGGCTTCAGTCTGGGAGGAAATATGTCTTGGAATAACCACGTGGTGGCAATCGCCAAGATAGCTTCTCAATAACTTGGTGTACTCTTCCGAACGAAAAAGTTGTACACACCTCAACAACTTGATATTATACAAAGCCCAGATTCTACCATCACTAGAGTATAATGTCTGGAGCTCTGCACTCAAACATACTCTTCGGCTACTGGATTCCATCGAAAGGAGGGCCATTCGTCTGATCGCAGACCGCGAGCTGACGACGAACCTCGACAGCCTAGAACATGGGAGACAGGTTGGAGATTTGACTCTCTTTTAAAGATATTTTCATGGAAACTGCTCGGCTGACCCTGCCCTCTTAATTCCGCCTAGAGAGGCGAATAGCACAAATGCACGACGAACCACTGCCGCCCATCCATATGTGGTTAAGCTTAGTACTCCTCGAACTTTATTATTTAAGAATTCCTTCATCTGGAGGACTTCATCCTTATCGAACGACCTTTCCGAGCTCGTTTTTCCCAACGAATATACACTCCATAGATTCAAAACCAACGTGAATCGCTTTATTCGCACACGGACCACTCCCAGAGTGAGGATTTTTCCTATAGTGCTTGTGTTTGATCATAAAAAAAAGTAATGCGTAAAGAAAAAAAAAAGAAAATTTTTTTAAACTAATTTTCTGACCTCCCCGATTGTTTTTCTGGAAAGTTGTTTACAACTTATACCTAAGAATGTGAATTGTTTAATCTTCAAAGCCTGTGAACGTAAGCCGTATCCTCCTTGATTCAAAACCGCTGGATGGGACGAATCGTATAACGGACTTAACCAATTTTATATTTTAAATATTATCTAAGAGAATTTATGCAGTCTAAAAGAAGCACTATTTAAATTAGAAAATTAAAATACAAAAATATTAAATTTTCCGACTACTTTCCAAACTAAAATCCTGCTTCAAAATTCATGTCGCGATTCAAAATTAAATTGTTGCGGAAAGCGATCTGCCTAATCCAATTTCTCCAATCTTAAGATAATAGAATAATAAGCAAAAAAAAAACGGAAAAGCGCTCTAGGTTTGAGCACAAGAAAATTTAGTGCTTTTTAATAAGGAAAGTTTAAGACAGCAAATAATTCTTAAACGAAAATGAGACATTTAATACTTTTATCACTGAAAAATGTTTTGTAAGCGTGGGGACACAGTTTTTTCAAAGTTTTAAAGCTTCGTTAGGAATCGAACCAGAAACCTTCCGTTTGCCTATCGGCTGTTCTACAAATTCCTGCATAAATCGCAAAAATGGCGACGACACTGTACGAAGATGGCGCCCATCCGCTATCTTGACAGTACTGTCGTTCGAAACGTGTTGTTAGGTGTAGCATTACCCGATATTTTTTTCTTTTTTTATGATCAAATACAAGCACTATAGGAAAAAGAGATTCACGTTTGTTTTAAATCGTTGGAGGTAAGGATTAAGTCCTTCAGTTGAAATAATTCTTAAATAATAAAGTTCGAGGAGTACTATGCTTAACCACATATGGATGGACGGCAGTGGTTCGTCTTGAATCTCTGCTATTCGCCGCTCTGGGTGGAATTAAGAGGGCAAGGTTAGCCGAGCACTTTCCATGAAAATATCTGTAAAAGAGAGTCAAATCCCAAACCTATCTCCGATGTTCTAGGCTGTCGAGGTTCTTCGTCAGCTCGTGGTCTCCAATCAGACGAATGGCTCTCCTTTCGATGGAATCCAGTAGCCGAAGAGTATGTTTGGGTGCAGAGCTCCAGATATGAGAGCAGTACTCTAGTGATGGTCGAATCTGGGCTTTGTATGGTGTGAAAAGTTATTGAGGTGTGTACAACTTTCTGGTTCGGAAGATTACATACACCAAGTTTCTGAGAAGCTATCTTGGCGATTGCCACAACATGGTTATGCCAAGACATATTTCTTCCCAGATGACGCCCAGCAAATTAATAGATGAAGCCAGTCCGCCTATATCCGGTTCTGTAATGTTAACCTTTTTAGAGAAAACTGCTGCCTGAGTTTTTTAGCGTTAAATTCGACTTGGTTACTGTCACCCTAAGTCAAAATTTCTTCCAGGTCTTTGTTGAGGAATGGTACTTTATGCTTTCTGCGAAGATGCGCGTCGGCAGCCGATATTTGTGCATTCAAAGAGAAAGATGAGATAAGGTGATGTGATGTGATAATGTTGAAATAATTTATAATAAGAAATATTCTGATGTGATTTCAAATTTGTGTGATATTACGTATTGTTGGTTCTGTTGCAAAACATACTTGTGTGTGTTTTATTTTTGTTATGGCATTTAATTATAAAACGGATTATAAGATCGAAGGTAACAGAGTATGTACCTTAAAATTGTAGTATTTTTTTTTCCAAAAAGTTTGAAAAAGAAGTGATATACGTCTTGTTGTCAAAACTGAACACGTGCGTTTACAATTCTGTGTTGCAATATATGACAAATGACAATACCGCCTCAATACACTATTGATTGCGAACGTCCTCAGTAGTGGCCACGTACATTTCAATATTTCATATAAAGTGTATATTTTACATTAATTAGAAGCGCCCTTTAAGGTTATTTTTCTCCAATTTATTTTCATCTCAGGATTTGCCGGTTTAAATATAATAAATCATTTCCATAACATCCTATATACACACACACTGTATAATATCGATTGGATATAATAATATGCACTATTTGCTATAAAGTGACATGGATATCACATTTATTCAAATATAGGAATACTTCCCTTTCCACATGCATTACATTTGAAATTTCCGACGTTTACTTATTACAAATGATCAAAACGACCGCCTCAATTATACCCGAATAATTATATCGGTTAGAATCAAACCGAACAGCGGTGCTCTAGAGACGAAATTGATGCCATTTCACCGAATCGCTTCGCGAAGGGTCCGAGGAAACGAATATCCTTCTGGATGTTGAAACGGAAACGGGCCTGTGAAAAATTAATAAGAGGATAACCGCGAGTTTGGATCGATTCGCGAGTCGTTATTTTTGAATCACCAATAAAATTTGTCTCTCAATGTTGCCCGGTCAAAAATTAAACACTAGATTTAAAATTAATGGGTTAATTTATAATAACTTTATTAAATAACATAAAACATTTTATTTCTACAATAAAAAAATATCAAAACTAAAGAAGAAATTAGAAAAATTCCAAAAATCTTCTTTATAAGTGCTAATTTAGATCAGTTCCTAGTTATGCAACTGATTTAGGCATTATACAGGCTGTCCCATTTTCGTCACCTTCGGGTTGGTTGATATAGTCATGGCAGGACACGCAATTCCACTGGCTTCATTTATTAATTTTCTGGGCGTCAATCTGGGAGGAAATATGCCAAGGTAGCTTCACAGAAACTCGGTGTACCCTTTCGGACCAAAAAGTTGTACACACCTCAACAACTTTTGACACTATACACTTATAGTTCTCAAGAGATGCGCCGATGAACTAACACCAGTATTTTGTAGACTTTTCAACTTATCCTATAAAAAAGGAATATTTCCATCTTGCTGGAGGACGGCGCGAGTCCAGCCTATTCCAAAGAAAGGTAAGAGAACCCTGCCTAACAACTATCGACCAGTCGCATTGCTTTCAGTTATATCAAAAGTAATGGAGAAAGCTATTAACCAACATCTTCTAAAGTACCTGGAAGGCTTCAACATTATCAGTGATCATCAATATGGTTTTCGGAAGTCCAGATCAACTAGAGATCTTCTAGCCTATGTCACCCATATTTGGAACAACGCAATCGAACATCACGGGGTGTCTCGGGTTGTTGCACTGGATATTTCTAAAGCTTTTGATCGTGTTTGGCATGAGGGGCTTCTAAGTAAACTGCGATCCTATGGTATGCCCAGTCGATTCTGTACATGGTTGCCTAGCTTCCTAAGGACCGCTCTCTGCAAGTGGCGATTGACGGATTTCTCTCAGACACCTTCACCATCAATGCCGGTGTTCCTCAAGGGTCCTTATTGTCTCCCACTCTTTTCTTACTCTACATTAACGACCTTCTAGTGAAAACTGAAAATCCGATATTTAGTTTTGCTGACGATAGCACACTTATCTCATCTTTCTCTTTGAATGCGCAAACATCGGCTGCCGACACACATCTTCGCAGACAGCATGAAGTATCACGCCACCGGAAATAGTCATGGCCGGACATGCAATCCCACTGGCTTCATCTATTAATTTGCTGGGCGTCAATCTGGGAGGAAATATGTCTTTGCATAACCACATTGTGGTAATCGCCAAGGTAGCTTCACAGAATCTCGATGTACCCTTTCGGACGAAAAAGTTGTACACACCTCAACAACTTTTGACACTATACAATGCCCAGACTCGACCATTACTAGAGTACTGCTCTCATATCTGGAGCTCTGCACCCAAACATACTCTTCGGCTACTCCATCGAAAGAAGGGCCATTCGTCAGATCGGAGACCACGAGCCTAGAACATCGAATACAGGTTGGGGATTTGACTCTCTTTTACAGATATGTCCATGAAAATTGCTCGGCTGATCTTGTCCTCTTAATTCCGCCCAGAGCGGTGAATAGCAGAAATACACTGCCGCCTATCCATATGTGGTTATAAGATTAGTACTCCTTAGTAACATCATTATTTGTTCTTTCATATGGAGGATGTCATTCTTACGGGAAGACCTTCCCGAGGTTATACGTCCAACGAGTATAACCTCCAACGATTCAAAACCAACGTGAATCGCTTTTTGCGCCCACGCACCACTCACAGAGTGCCTTAAAGGATTTGCCTATAGTGCTTGTGTTTGATCATAAAAAAAAACTTGTTTTCATCTAAGGATTTGCGGTTTTAGATATAATAAGGTAATTCCATAATACCCTGTACACTAAGTTATTGTTTTTATTTATACGATAAGAAATAGGTTATATAAATCTCCGAGCTTCCAAAGAATAAATGCTCGTCTTAAAAGCGGTGCTCCCTTTTAAAATGTAATTGTATGGAAACCCGATCTTCCTAATCGAATTCTTCAGATCCCGAGATAATTGGATAATAAATAAAAATTCACGGAGTGCCGCGAAGTTTGTTAACAAAAAACTTTTTCAATTAAGTTAGAAGGTAAATAATTTTTCAATAAAGAAAAAAATTTATAATTTACCGGAGACTTTCTGCAATGGCGATAATCGATTATTATAAGGCAAATTACGTGGAAACCGCTAACTATAAAGAAACGGGATTTTCGGTTGACTGGAAAGAGTGTTACCCCTGTATAAGAAGTTGTGCCTGCATCACGAAAAGTTTAAATATTTGCTCCATATGGAGAATTATTATCTATACTGGATGGAAAACTTCTAATCTTATCCGTATATACAAGAACTCAAGGAATGTAGACTCAGTAAAAAGTTATAGGGGAATCGGTAAGCTTTGTGCTTCTGGCAAGCTACTGGAATCTATAGTTAGTGACTTTTTGTTCGCTAAGGTCAACCCTGATATCACTCAAGAACAACATGGATTTTTCTCCAGAAGGTCTATCGAAACTAACCATCTAACACATAGTGATTATACAGGGTTCCCCATAATAAACTACCCATTTTAATAGTTGAATTAAAATTTTTTTAGTTAACAAAACAAACTTTTTATCTTACTAAATTACAGCTAACTCTTTGGGATTTATGATAACTTATAAATATTTGGCTAATTTAATTCTAACTTTTAAAAATCACGTCTTCTAAATGACCTCCACCAACTTCAACACATTTTTCAATATTGGATAAAAAGTGGTTCATTACACGGCGTAGCAAACCTTCGTCTATTCCTTCAAGTTCTTCACGATTTTGACTTTCACTTCCTCGATAGTACCTGGATGACTCGCAAACACTTTGGCTTTTAAATATTCCCACAGGAAATAATCGGGTTTGTTTCTAGCATATTAACGTAGCGCTCGGACGTTACTGTTACAGCGCGGTTATTTTCATCCTCAAAAAAATAAGGGCCAATAATACCAAAAGATCCTACTCCACACCACACAACAACTTTTGGATTATGGAGGTTCTGTGTAAAGATTTCACGAGGATTTTCATTTGACCAGTATCTAAAATTCTGTTTATTGACCATGCCGTTCAAATAAAAATTTGCTTCATCGGTCAATAGGAGACTGTGAATCGCTCCTTGATGTAAATCCAAAAATTCTTGACAAAATGCTAACCTTGCTTCTTTATCTTGATTGCTAAGGTGCTGTGCCATTTGGTATTTATAGGGATGAAATTTTAAATCCCTTTGAAGAATTCGATCTAAGCTTCCCTTAGATACTCCTAGGATAAGGGTTTGTCGATTAGCAGACCTTTTAGGACTTCTCGTAAACGCCATTCTAACTCGTTCAATATTTTCTGGTGTACGAACTGTTCTTCGATGTCCAGGCTTCTTCAAATGTTGTACAGAACCCTTTTCACGCCAATGACGAACCCATAACTTAACAGTTTTACGATTTGGCGCGTGGCCCCTATTGTTGTTATTAAACTGACGCCGGAATGCACGCCTAACTTCTTCTATCGAATTGCTTCTTATGTAAGTTTCTACACAAAACACACGTTGTTGGACTGAGTAATCCATGAGAGTTAAAACGGATGTTGAAATAATGTCTCAAAGCAAAAATCTTAAATAATTATTGATGAAAACTAACAAACTTCTCGCGGAAAAATGACGTTCCACGAAATTATTAATTTAAAATTTATTTGTGACATTTGATTAATAATTTACTTAAATCCCAAAGACTACAGAAGATAATCCCACAGAGAACAACCTATTTAGTTATCTCGTAGGGAATTTATTAATAATATAAAATGGGTAGTCTATTATGGGGAACCCTGTATTATAAAGGCAATGGACCAGAGCTTCCAGGATGGGTGTGCAGGGAGACTTCCTCAGGTGGCTTGCCTCATATGTACAGGGTAGATCACAAATTGTTGCCATAAATGGATATAATTTTGAATCATTTCCAGTGATATCGGGTGTGCCGCAAGGCTCACACCTAGGCTTCTCTTGTTTTTGATATATTTGAATGACATTAAATCATGTTTTAAATTCTGTAAGTTCCTTATTTATGCATTTGACCTAAAGCGTTATGCAATCATTAGGGGCCAGAGAGACTGTGAACTTGTTGAAGGTGCAGGTGATGAACTTTGTTGCGTATTGTATAAATTATAATTTTGTCCTGAATTTAGACACATTAGTTTTAATAGAAAATACATTAACACCATGGATGATAGATATCATATCAAATTTTTCAAAATGTTGCCTCTTTCTCTGTCTTTTTCACAAATGAATATGTAAAAATGAAATTGACGTTAAGTGTTAATAACAACTAGAATGTCAACATAGTTGTTTCTAGGATATTAGCTTTTGTTTCATGGTCTACTGTGGTTTAAAGTAATAAAGTTTAAATAAATCGCCGAGGGAACCAATATCATGCATGGTTTGTATATATTTGTAAAGAGAATTTAAGATGCTATCTTATTAGATTAAAATATACAGGGTGTTCCATTAAAAAAAATGAGGTTAGGTCCGATAACTCTCTTACCTTACCCCGTATATTTATTCTGAAAATGGCAGATTATTCAACAATCATTATAAATAAACTTCTGTATAAAATATTTTTCTGTATCTCTTTTAACTAAGAAAATATAGGGTAATTTAGAAATTATGAATTTTTTGATTTTCCCCCGTATCTCTTAAGCGGGCGCAAATTTTCAAAATTTGATTTTATCATTTTAAGATTGATCCAAAATAAGTACATGACACCTACTAGGGGTATTTTATTGAAGATGGTAAATTTAAGGAACAAAACGTCGGAAAACCAGTAAATACTGTATACCAGTGAACGTAGATTTCGACCCTCTTTCATAATTTACACAAAAAATTCAGGCCCGTATTTAAAAAAAATTTAGTTGATGATGGTGACCCAAAGACGAAACGTCGCATGAAAGATCTGATAATGCCGTCTTGTGAAGAATAAAAAGTATCAATGAGAAAGTGAAATTTATTTTTGAACATCTCTTCGAACATAGTCAGGAAGAAATAAAACTGAGACGCAAAATTATAGATTTTTCCAAATACACTCATGGACAAAATTATCGAATATTTTAAAATTTTCATTATTTCTTTTTGAAAAAATGAATTCTGATGAATCAAACAATTTAAACACTTTGTACTAGTAAGAACAATTTATTTTGCAAATTTTAAGTGAACATTATTAAAATTTTATGAGTAGAAAATTGTGAAATAAAATTAAGAGCTAATGGTTACAAAAATTAAGGATATTTAGAGTTAACTGCTACTGTGATCGCAAAATCTTAGTGTTTTAATTAAAATAAGAACATAGTTAGTAACGAGTATTCCCTCCTCGAGCTCCAATGACTGCATAAATCCTTCTCGGCATGCTACTAAGGAGTTTGAATGTATTCTTGAGGAATTGCGTTTCATTCATATTGTGCTGCAAACCGAACTTCTTCTATTGCACTTGGAACGGGATTTCTTTTTCTTATGCGGCGTTTTAGCTCATCCCATATTTACTCTATCGGATTTCAGTCTGGGCTATAGGGCGGCCAATCCAAAGTTTGAATATGGACTGAATCGACGTAATTAGTCACTATGCCAGCGGCATGTGGTCGGGCGTTATCGTCTCGAATCTTTCATAGCCACTATGGCCGACATATGGCAAAACATGGTCCTGAAGGATGTTCTCGATATAACTATCCGCAGTCATTAGCCCAATCACTTCTACAAGTTCGGTGCATCCGTCCCAACTAATACCTCCCCAAAGCATTATGCCGCCACCTCCAAAGCTAACGCTATGTACGAGAAACCCGAACAAACCCAACTCTTCTATAGACGTGGTTTCGTCCATCTGACTTCCATAATTGAATTCTAGTCTCATCCGTAAACAGAATATTTTTCCAGTGCTCGTGATTCCACGGAACATGCGTTCTGGCAAATTCCAATCGACGAGTTTTGTGGTTTTGGAGAAGACGAGGAACTTCAGCAGGGCGCCTTGGCTTTAAACCTACTTCTTCTGACCGTTTTCGAACTAACATTGCGTTGTCTTACATTTAGTAGTTCATTTTTGAGATGCATGGACGTCAATGTGCGATATCGAGTAGAACTAAGTGTCAAGAAACGATCATCAATTGCTGTTGTACACCTTTTGCGCCCTTGACCGGGTCTTCGTTTGAAATTTACAGTCTCTTGATACCTTTTTAAAATATTCGATACTGTAGATTGACCTCTCCTAAGACTCTCCAATCTCTTTTTGTTTGTATCCTTCGTTATGTAGTGTTACAATTTGTGGCGCTTCAACTTCGCTGCAACGTATAACTGGTGGCATACTGTTATTTTAAATTGAGGACTGGCAAATGCGAATCACTATAACTCACTTAATTTCACCACAAATAACTTAAGTCACTATTATTCTTAAATAATTATGTAATGTTTTTTAGCATAATATGCACGAAAGACTCTAGACGCCATTAATATGAATTAAATGTCAAAGTATTTTAAAACAAGTGCCGCCTCCTAGATGAATACCATCAGCACATACAGTGCGCGTCTAAAGTCACTTCCCCCCTGTTAACTTTTGATTAACAAATGTGAGAATAATGAGATTTTGGCACGTTCAATAATTACTGAAATACTATTTTTTGGCATAAATTCTTTACTTATTCTTAAAAGATGGCTACTGGGCGCCATTTTGAATAAGATTTTTAAATGGCAGGTGGGGTCGTGTGACACCTCATTCGAAAGGTATTTTCAATCTACCAACAGTCCCCAAGTTTCAGAACATTTTATCGATTCATTTCAAAATGGCGACCACTTTTCTTAATATAATTACATTTTTAGTAGTATGGCTAATTTTAGTACTTTATAATGCTCAAAAGTTGGCAACTACTTAATCAGATGCTCAAAATATCCACCATTCACTTCTTGGCAGATGTATAGCCTATCGTGAAATTCTTCGCGAACATTATGAAACATTTCATGACTAATTGATGCGCACACTTGGATTATTCTTTGGCGCAAATCCTCTAATTACTGCGGTTGAGTTATGAACACTTTAGACTTAACGAATCCCCACAAAAAAAGTCAATAGGACTTAGGTCCGGTGAGCGAGCTGGCCATTCGATAGCACCACGACGACCAATCCAGCGCCCGGGATAGTGTTCATCAAGGTAGTTCCTAACATCTCTACTATAATGCGGCGGAGCTCCGTCTTGCTGAAATGCTATAGGCATATTACCAAATTCGTCAGGATTTTCCTCAATACACTCCAGAATCAAATGTTCTACGGTATTTTCTAGCATATCAAGATACAGCGGTCCAGTTAAATTTCGCTGTATAAAAAGTGGTCCTATAATATGGTTTCCCAAAATACCTGCCCAAACGTTAAGTTTCTGAGGGAACTGCGTATTGCATTCCCTATAAACATGAGGATTTACATCGCTCCAATACCGAACATTTTGACGGTTAACTTTACCGTTTAGAAAGAAAGTACACTCATCACTAAAACATATCCATTTATGGTAATTTCGGTTCCGGTTCAACCTTACAGCAGTAGGGATGAAATTTAGAACGTGTCAAAACTCTTTGAACACTTTTAGGACTTACTTCGCATTCAGCATCTACACGGGATGTCGGCTGCATCGGGTTGATAATCAATTGAGCCACTATCTCGATCTGTTTATCCTTTGGTAATGAGGGCTGTCCACTTCTTTTAGCATTTCCAACACTTCCTGTTGTTTGAAACTTTTGAATTAATTGCCGCAAATATTGCCTTGAAATTGGGCGATCGGGATAACGTTCATTAAAAATGCGCTCAGCAGCATGGTAACAACGTTGTTATCAGGGGGGGAAGTGACTTTAGACGCGCACTGTATATCAATTTAATTGGATAATTTAAGATTGTTTTCGAGTAACAGCGAGAAAAAAAATATTCGATAATTTTGTCCATGAGTGTATTTTGAAATTCCCTGTATTTATTTTAGATTTTTTTGCGGAATATTATTGGGCCCATAGTTATTTAACTTTGCCCCAATTTAACCGACTGTCGAAATCCAAATGGTGAAGGCCTAAATTCAATAATAATAACAACCTGTAAAGTTTTAAAAATGAGGGTAAGAAAACCCGATCTTTTCCTTGACCAGTTTATATGTTTCGTCGTACTATTTCATCGAAATTCCTCGTCAATTCATACGTGACCCTCGTATAAAAACATAAATATATTCGCAAGCGGTTGTAAATTAATAAATTAACAACACCTTATGCTCTAAACCTTGGAAATTATAGTATCGCGAACAACGAGCCAGTTCCCATTTCAACTAAGTAGAGCAAATGTGTTTATGCTATGTAGACATACGATGCAATTGTTTTCTAATTCCAGACATTACTAAGTGGGTAGCATAAAGTAAATCATTTTATAGTGTGGTGGGTTTCCAGACAGTATGTTACAGCAGTTTGGGTCTGTAATAATCATATCTTGTAGTTGTTTTAAGAGATCTAACGCTGAATCAAATGCTTACTTGTTTTATTATCTACGGGGTGGCGCAAAGATTTTATGCCATCAAAAGATGATGATACTAAGTAAATAGAAGAATAAAGAAGCTCTGATAGGGGGGGACGTGGAGGGAATTACTATAAATGGACAAAGACCTTGTAACGTGCCGTCTGGTGTGCCTCAGGGCAGTCACCTTGGTCCCCTGTTGTTTTAATCATATTCATTAATAACATATAACATTGCTTTAAATTTTCTACATTTTTTATGTACGCAGATGACCTAAAATTTTTTACGAATAATCAGGGTGCCAGGGGATTGCCAATTGCTGCAAGATGATCTTAATGCCTTGGTAAGATTCTGTGAAAGTGAGAGTGTATTTCTTAATCTAGGGAAGTGTGTATCGATTACGTTTACCAGAAACAAGAATGTACACAATTCTCGTTATACTGTTAATAATAGTGATTTGGGTGTTATAATGGACAATAAGTTAATTTTTAGCTCTCACATTGAACAGGTTATCAATAAGTGTAATCGATTTTTTTGATTTATTATAAGAAATAGTTTAAATTTTAATAATCCTTAAACAGTTCTAAACTTGCATTATGCGTTTATATTTAGTAAACTTAGTTTTGCATTGGTTGTTTGGAATCCTTAGTACGCGATTTACCAGCGAAGGCGGGAAAGTATTCAAAACAAATTTTTACGGTTCTTATCACGAAAAACAGACATAGCTATAGTCAATAGCAACTATAAGCCAATAATGGAAACATTTTCTGTAATGCCACTTACTGAGAGACGAATGGTTTCCGATGTAGTAGTAGAAGTTGGTGAACGGTCTTGTTGATTCGCCAAATGTATACTTAATTTAAGCATTAATAACTCCCACTAGCCAATACCACAACGTGGATGCTATATTGGGCTCAGTGCCTGTTGTATCTCTATTTTTGTAAATAAATAAATAAATAAAAAGACTCAATAACCTTCGACATGCTTAGTTTTAAAATAAATATTTAAAAAGCAAGTTAATTTTTAAAGAAATCTTTTATATAATTCATCCCGGGTTTGTTCCTAATGCTGGTAAGTTTCAATTACGTCAATTTTTGGAACGTACAATTAAAATTTTTTTTTTATTTGTTACATTTTAAAACAATAAACTATATATATTTTGATTTCTCCTTGTATTTTTCACAACAATAATAATCCATGACAACAATAATTACACTGGGGAACAGCAAAAATGTTTCCGAGACCAAAATAGCAAAATCTTACTTATTTTATTATACTAATTAACAATCTGTCTTGCAAAAGGCTCAGTTGGCTCCGGTTTTATAGATCCATCCCAATTATGATAATTTACCTACCTGCCCTTAATATATGGGAAAATTTCACCATTAAATGAGAAATACCTGGATTTATTATAACAGGTGTACTTTATAAGGGGTTTAAATACATATAATATAAACCCTAAATTGTTAGTTAGTTGTATTTCAACCACCAGTTGATCGAGAGCTGTTCGTATTTGAGAAATTAGAGAGTTTTGAGCAACATGTCGCGAGTTTGTGTAAATAAGCCGGATCATTTTTGTTATATATGTGGTGAAATGACTTTTGTGAAACAAAAACGTACGCTTAGCCCTTTAATAAAAAAGGCTTACCACTTGTATTTTGGCTGCAAAGTTGGAGACCAGGATAAAAATTGGGCTCCCCATATCTGCTGCTACAAATGTGCGTCCAACATTCGCGGCTGGCTAAGTGGAAAAAACCGTAAGATGCCCTTCGCTGTTCCTATGATCTGGCGAGAACCGAAAGACCACGTTACTGACTGTTACTTTTGTTTGACACCTCCCATCAAAAAAGGCTTTTCAGAGAAAAAAAGGTCTGCGATACAGTATCCAAATTTACAATCCGCCATACGCCCGGTGCCTCATAGTGACGAGTTGCCTATACCTAATCCACCTCAGGAATATACCCTTCATTCTGATGATGATCAAGAGGATTCAAACGGTAGTGTACCGGAAAATGTCGCCGGCCCATCAACCTCGCAAGACTCCGATTTTGTCTGTGAACTTCCAAGTAAAAAGCCTCACAAAATAAGTCAAAGTGAATTAAGTGACCTTATAAGGGATTTGGAACTGCCCAAGACAAAAGCAGAACTATTGGCCTCTCGATTGCAACAATGGAATTTACTTGAAGATGAAGTAAAAGTTTCTGTGTACCGAAGCCGTCAGAAAAACCTAACACCATTTTTTAACATGGATAACAATTTGGTAGCCTGTAGGGACATTGAGGGATTAATGGCAGCTTTAAATCTGGACTATGATCCAAAAGACTGGAGACTTTTCATTGATTCCTCAAAAGTAAGTCTTAAAGCTGTGTTACTCCATAATGGAAACAAATTGCCTTCAGTCCCAATTGGTCATGCAGTCCATATGAAAGAAACATATAGCAATTTGAAATTGTTACTTGAGACCATACAATATGAAAGATATAAATGGCAAATTTGTGGGGATTTAAAAGTTGTGGCGATCTTGCTTGGAATGCAGCTAGGTTATACCAAATACTGCTGCTTCCTCTGCGAATGGGACAGTCGAGCACGATCGGATCACTACAGAAAGAAAATTTGGCCACCGAGAGAGTCTTTTGAGCCAGGAAAGAAAAATGTGACCAGCGCGCCATTAGTTGCCCCAGAAAAGATTTTACTACCGCCACTTCATATAAAATTGGGACTTATGAAAAATTTTGTGAAGGCAATGGACAAAGAAGGCCGTGCTTTTAGTTATTTAAAAGAAAAGTTCCCTAGAATCAGTGACGCTAAAATTAAAGAGGGAATATTTGTGGGTCCCCAGATTAGGAAACTTTTCGGAGATGCGCAATTCGATTCCATACTTGAAGGCAAGGAAAAAGACGCTTGGGATGCCTTTAAAATGGTTGCAAAAAATTTCTTGGTAAACATAAAAGCAGAAAATTATAAAGACCTGGTTGCCCAACTTCTTTTGTGTTACCAAAACCTAGGGTGTAATATGTCGTTGAAAATTCATTTCCTGGATTCTCATCTGGATTACTTTCCGGAAAATTGTGGTGCTGTAAGTGACGAACACGGTGAGAGGTTCCACCAGGATATTTCGAACATGGAAAGAAGATATCAGGGAAAATGGAACTGTGAGATGTTAGCCGACTACTGCTGGACTATTACGAGAGATGCCCCAGAGGCTGCTTTCAAAAGGCAAGCTAAGAAGCGCAAAATGAGTGTCTAAACTTTGGATTCAATGATAAAAATGTGCTATTTAGTTGCTTTTGTTGAACCAACAATATATTGTTATCTGTATTTTGTATGTCCATTGTATATGCCTATGAATTAAAATTTTGTAACAAATAATTGAGATTTTTTTTTTTGCGAGCCAACTAAAATCTTTAATAGGTATTTTTTAGTTACTTGGGTACAGTTGAATCCAAAAAAATAGGTTTTGTTCAGGAAACAAAAAAAAAGTTGAAATTTGTTTCCCAGTGTTACCTATTCTTAATAGATTTTGCATACTCTTTATAGCCTAGGACAGGGGTCGATAACCTGAGGGTCGCGAGCCACATGCGGCTCTTCGGATGTGAAGCTGCGGCTCTTTAGTTCCATAGCAAATATTATTTATTTTATCGAAAAAAAAAACATTAGAAATTCGTTCGGAATCGATTAACGAGGATTAGACACCGATTCTATCTCTCAGCCACTTGCACTGGTTTTTCACTGCACCCCTCCCCTGTGACACGCGTCGTTACTGTCGTCAGTCCATCGGAAGCTCTCGGATGGACGTTTTTAAATTGACACCCTGTATATATATATATATATACATAGGAAGGGTAGTCGTTGCTGACTAGTTAGGGATAACTATTTAGGAAATATTGGGCTTTGCAGCAAATGAAAGTGTACTCTTTAAAGTTGGTCCAAGCTTTCGGAAATCTTTATTTCCATCATCAGGGATACTACAATACAAGAAAATTGAATGTAATCAGAGTTAAGCTCTTAATTCAACAAAACAACTTAAGTTACTTACAACTTTGTTGAGGATGTTCATAAATTTGTAGTTAATTACTAATAGTAACACAGTAAAATTAGGAAGCACTGAAGCATCGAAAAGTCAAAATCTCTTGTGGCTGGTAAATCCATACAAAAACAACACTATAATTCATTAATTAAAAAAGACAGCACAGATTAAAACAATTTAAAATTTTTTCAAATAAAATTACTGGTCTTTATCGACCATGCCTGCGGAAACGGCCATTTTGTACCGGTATTATTTGATGAAATCGGCGTAGAGAATTTATAGGAACAATAATGAACAATTATTACTCTGTGATATGACACCATTCCACAAAGGACTTTTTTAAGTGTATCTCTCGATGCTGGACAACAAAAGAGGAAAACCTTATTATTCTTAATTCTATTGGTTGAGGTGTTGATTCAAATGTGTGTATGCAACGCTTGAAACATATCTGGCACCAATCATCTGATTTATTAATATGAAGTTTATTTAAATTTATAATTTATATTATTTATTATTATTAATATATATTATTTAATTGTCGGTATTTCTTATTGATTAGTTATTAATTATTAATATTTTACTTTATTGTTATTATTTTATTATTGACTCCCAATGTCTCTGTGGAGGGTGGGATTTTTATCTAACGCTAATAAATAAGCATAAACCTCACTTAAATGGCTGATGTCAGTTCTTCTGTTCATGTTGTCGGGGATCTGAGAAATCCAGGCCATCTCCAAGAAGAGTCTTTTTGTGTATATCGACTATGTGGACAAGATTTTAGTTGAGCTGTAGTTCATATTATGACCAAGTGTATTGGCATGTTCAGCCAACGCACATCTCTCAGGGTGTAACCTACAATCACTCCTATGCGAAGCAATTCTTTTATTTAATGGTCTGGCCGTTTGGCCAATATAAACTTTATTGCAATCTTCACATGGAATGATATAAACCACATCCGAGAGTTGGCCAATTGGTACCTTGTCTTTCAGACGTGAGTGTAAAGTATTAATAGTTAATACAGACTTATTGGCAATTTTGATATTACAATGATGATGGAAATAAAGATTTCCGAAAGCTTGGACCAACTTTAAAGAGTACACTTTCATTTGCTGCAAAGCCCAATATTTCCTAAATAGTTATATATATACATATACACTAAAGAAAATATAATTTTTGTTAAATAGCTCCTCAAAATAATGGATCTCCGTATTTGACCACATTTTTACCTTGTATTTATGGTAACATTATTTCAAAGTCGAAAGTATACTACAATAATTGTTATCGATTTATTTTTATCATTCGTGTCCTAAAATATTCCCTTTGTAAGTTGATTCAGACGAAAATAACCGGAAAAATTATTTAAAATGTTTTTTTCGATTACTTTATGCCTGGCGTGCATGTAAATAATACGATAAATAATTTTATGACTTATAAAATGAATGTTCAGGAAAAATATGAAAAATTAACATCAGTGGGTGGAAAATAATACAAAACGCAAAAAAATAAAACATATTTATTTTTAACGAGGAAAAATTATCAAAAAAATAAAAATTTACAGGCGCTTCCTAATTAATACACGCAATTCCACCAGCTTCGTCTGTTAATTTGAGGGCGTCACTCTGGGAGGAAATATGTCTTGGTATAACCACTTTGTGGTACCCAGATTCCTCCATCACTCGAATACTGCTCTCATGCGTGGGAGCTCTGCACCCAAACATATTCTTCGGCTACTGGATTCCATTGAAAGGAGGGCAATTTGTCTGATTGGAGACCACGAGTTGACGACGAGCCTCGACAGCCTAGAACATCGAGGACAGGTTGGAGATTTGACTTTCTTTTACAGATATGTCCATCTATTCTAGAGCGACGAACAGCAGAAATACACGACGAACCACTGCCGTCCATCCGTATGTAGTTCAGCATATTACTCCTCGAACGTTATTGTTTAAGAATTCCATTATCTGGAGGACATCATCCTTGTGGAACGACCTTCCTAAGTGTTTCCCAACAAAGATAGCCTCCAGCGATTCAAAACTAACGTGAATCGCTTTACTCGCAAACTCACCATTCCCAGAGTCCCTTAAGAGATATTTCTTATAGTGCTAGAAGTGTTTGAACCGAAAGAAATATTTAAAAATATGCGAAAACCTGCTGATTTGTTCATATTATAGTTTCCCACGCTAGTAAGCAGTGGCGGCTCGTGACCTATGATAGAGGGGGTTCACAAGTATGGTGAAATTATTTTTAAAATTTTATTTTTGTGTAACGACTAAACAATTACTTTCTAGGCGATTTAAATGTAGGAAGAAAAGAAGTAATAAGAAATTGCGTTAAGTAGAACGTATTTTTATTTATTTTTTAATTTTACACAAGGAAATACAACTTTTGGAAAATAAGAAAGGTTTTCTTAGTGGGTATAGCTGTCGGATCTTAAGGTCGTCGCATGCAACCCTCGTAACGATATTTACACAGTCCACTACTAATACTACTAAAGCCATCTACGAGCTATCAAGAAAACCAAATGATGTCCAATACTACTACCGCCATCTACGAGTTATCAAGGAAACCGAATGATGTCTAATACCACCACGCCATCTACGGCTACGTCATTAGGCGCAACCAAGACGAGAACAATAGTTAACTGTTTTATGACGAGAACGAATCGAGCCACGAGATTGACAAGTTGGCATTCTTCATATTTTCAGTGTTTTTTAGTTTAAATCCTTAAATAAAATGGTTTAAAATCATATCGAGTATCATTTATCGAAATACACAACATTTAACGACTCTACATAATAGTGCTTAAATGTAAAGTCCATTCTCCGTTTCTTAATTGTAGAAAATTGATCAATAACAGCCTCATTAAGTTTGGAATACCCTCTATAATTTTTTTTTTCATATATTTAATTTTTAAACTTTCTAATAAAGTCCGTAGATTTACCCTTTGCGGTCACAAAAACTGTGCGCCTTTTCCATGTTAAATCGTCATAGCCCCGCTATCCCCCGCTGCCACCCGCCACCTGTTACTACAGAGAAACTGCACTACTTAATCGCACGTGCGAGCAAGTCTCGTCATAATCGTCATTTACCTCGACCGAGGCACGGTTGCCGGATCTATACAGTTTAGTTTTTTTAATTTTATTGAGGGTCGGACTTCTTAGTTTGACGGCCCGATAAAATATTAGGGAGGGTCGGCCTTTATACGATAAATAATATTCAATGAATATAAATTAATATTTTTTATTCGTTTTATTTTGGGGGTGCATGTGCGCATGTGCTCCTGTGGAAGAACCGCCACTGCTAGTAAGGCAAAGTATTGGGGGAAAACTAGGTCCTTC
Organism: Barypeithes pellucidus; assembly: GCA_963991005.1. Classification (NCBI taxonomy): domain Eukaryota; kingdom Metazoa; phylum Arthropoda; class Insecta; order Coleoptera; family Curculionidae; genus Barypeithes; species Barypeithes pellucidus. The sequence goes on along the minus strand of OZ022563.1, from coordinate 52,435,335 downwards.
ATAATGACAATACGTCCGAAAAGGTGCACATATCCTCACGCTCTGCCACCGGATTTCAAAAAATTCCGTAAATCGGCCACCTGCAAATATTAATTATTATTATTTTAAATTCATAAGCGAATTTGAATTTCGATATCTTACTTATTTACATTAAATCCGCGTCAAAAATCTTTTCAAGTTTCAAAATTCTGATTGATAAGCTTCCCTAGTGGACCCTTTATAAATTATTTGACTAAATTCTTTTGAGGAAGAGATCCTAATGGCAAGATACATTAATCATCCCTGCTCCCTGTTAAATTTTCTGTAAAGGTGCCTTTGCCCCCGTCCCGTCCATAAAGAATGAATAATTTCTTATTGACAAATTGTTTTTGTTCGGCCTTGCGATCTAGATAGGTAAGTACAAGATCAGTGGCGAGACCAGAATTTTTTGGAAATTCAGATGAGGATCCCAAACAATCCCAAATTAGCAATCGGAGCCATCTATGTTGCATCAATTTAATTAAAAAATATGCCGTTTGGCACACAAGCACTATAGGAAAAATCCTTTAGGGCACTCTGGGAGTGGTGCGTGTGCGCAAAAAGCGATTCACGTTAGTTTTGAATCGTTCCATAAGGATGAAGTCGTCCAGATGAAAAATTGTTCAATAATGAAGTTCGAGGATTACTAAGCTTAACTACATATGGATGGGCGGCAGTGTTTCGTCGTGTATTTCTGATATTCGCCGCTCTGGGCGGAATTAAGAGGGAAAGGTCAGCCGAGCACTTTCCATGAAAATATCTGTAAAATTCGATGTTCTAGGCTGTCGAGGTTCCTCGTCAGCTCGTCGTCTCCGATCAGACGAATGGACCTCTTTTCGATGGAATCCAGTATCCGAAGAGTATGTTTGGGTGCAGAGCTCCAGACATGAGAGCAGTACTCTAGTGATGGTCGAATCTGGGCTTTGTATAGGTTGGAAATATTTCTTTTCGTGAAGTTTTAGCCGTTAATAATAATGTTTTTTTAGTTAATTTATTGATATTTAGATTGTCTGACATGTCGATTGGGGTATCAACAAGTTTCATATTTGTTCATATTTGAAATTGTTATTATTATTCTTATAACATTATACTTTTCAGCGCAATTTTTTCATAGCGTTTTCCAATCCTTTAACTTTACGAATCCAGTTTTAGATTAGAAAAAAATTAAGTATATTTGGCTAAACGTTCGCATAAAATAGTGCCTGCTTGGCAACCTGTGATTAAACGCAGCTCTTAAAAAGATTGTAGCAGCTTCTTTTCCTTCATAAATTATATGTTTAGTGTATTTTGGCTTAGAATGTAATGACACATGTCATTTCTTGTAATATTCTGTTTATACGACTTAAACTTTGATCACAGCCTGACCTCATATATTCTATTAAAAATTATTACTTTAATAATAAAGCATTTTCCTAAAATTAACTTACTGATAACGTAGGTGTATAGGAAAACAACAATAATAGTATAAAACTATAAATAAGTTCAAGTGCATGATATTTTACACCAATCCCAAAGATATTACAAACTACAGATAGAAAAAACGTACATTTCTAGCCTACGCAACGAATACAAACAGGTTTTCCACCTCTTTCCGTCATAATTGCAGCAAAGCCAGATTGACATATTTGTGAAATATCATCTTTATTATAAACAATCGTGGTGCATTCATGTGTAGTTTGTAAAATAGTGGATCATTTAAATAAGGATTTATCTCTTCATCGGTAAGTATGGTTATGTTTTAATATTTAACCACCTGATATAATCAGATTTCGACATTGTTGCCGTTTAGCCAACAAACATATAGTTCTCTCTTCCACACATTATTGATTTTCAATAACATTTGACACAATCACAGCTTCACTTTCCAAGAGTTTTATGAATGTATTATGTATGGGTTCTACAGGGTGAGTTTTTTAAGGTGTTACAAGGCGATATCTCGCAAACGGTTTAAAATAGTTTCTTGAAATTTTAATGAGATAATATGAGATGGGGGGACATATTTAAACATATTTTTGTTATCTACCCCCTTTACCCATTTGGAGGGGTGGGGGGTAACTTTGAAATTTTAAATGGGAATATGTACTTTTGTTTATTAAATTCGGATCTACGTAAAAAACTACGTATTTGTACAAAAAATATTTTTGGCTAGCTCCACTGGTTACCGAATTATAATTAATTTATTATTAAATTTCTATTGGATTTAAAAAATAACTAAATTTAAAATAAATCAAGTTCACTTATTTCAAAATTATTATTCGTTTACATGGAAATGCGTTGTTTTGACTTCAGTCAGTTGAGAATTTTTACATATCAACGATTATTTCTCAGCTTGGTCAATTGAACATGGAAGCGAATTTTAGTGTGCAAGTTGATATGTTATGTTGGGGGAGTGCAGAAGAAACTACAGACAAGCTTCACTAAGGTGGGCGGAAAGGTTTCCTAACAACCTGAAATCTCACATGGCATTTAAAAGGCTGGAAACTAGATGTCGCATTACTGGCAGCCTGAAGTCAAAACCACGATTTCGGAAGCGAACTAAAACAGATACAGATATGGCAGTTGGAGTTTTAGGAATGGTAGCTATTAACCCGCATGTAGGTTCCAGACGGCTTGCTGCAGATGCTGGAATAAGCCAAAAATCGGTTGTGACCATATTGCATATGTACAAATTTCATCCATACCACATTACACTCCACCAAGAGCTTTATGGGCAAGACTTTGAAAATCGCGTTACATTTTGCAATTGGGTAACAGGGCAAATGCAAGGAAATAACAGGTTTCTAAAGAATGTTGTTTTTTCTGATGAAGCTAGTTTCCAGAATTGTGGCCAGGTAGGATTTTAAGTTATCCCTTGTCGGTAGAAATTAATTTTTTTTTATTGGTTGTTTTCTTAAAGGTAAATAGACACAATATGCACTACTGGGCATCGGAAAATCCCCACTGGATGAGAACTGTGCCAAATCAACATCCTTGGTCAGTTAATGTCTGGTGTGGTATAATTGGAGATAGGGTTATTGGTCCGCATTTCTTTGAACGCCATTTAAATGGAGAAATGTATACAGATTTTTTAAGGAACGAATTACCACTATTATTAAACTGAAACATAAATCCTGACTTGTGGTTTCAACAGGATGGTTGTTTGAAAACAGGTGGATTGGTCGAGCTGGTCCGATCAATTGGTCTGCTAGGTCTCCGGATTTGACCTCTCTTGACTTTTCTTCTGGGGATTTATAAAAGACAAAGTGATGGCGACTGCACTTACAACTATAGACAATATGAAAGACCGAATCCGCTTTGCATGCTTATTAGTGACACCTGAAATGTTAGAGCGGGTACGAAATTCGTTTAAAAAAAGAGTGAGAAAGTGTTTGGAAGTTGAAGGGAGACATTTCGAACATCTTCTGAAACATGACAGGCGATAAAGGGTAAATTATATTTTTTAAATTTTTATAACCTAATTAATTATAGTTCGGTAACCAGTGGAGCTAACCAAAAATTTTTTTTGTACAAATACGTAGTTTTTTACGTAGATAAAATTTCAAAGTTACCCCCCACCCCTCAAAATGGGGAAAGGGGATAGATAACAAAAATATGTTTAAATATGTCCCCCCATCTCACTATTACCTCATTAAATTATCAAGAAAATATTTTAAACCGTTTGCGAGATATCGCCTTGTAACACTTTAAAAAACTCACCCTGTATAGTTTACAATACCTTTGACTAATCACGATATAGTCATGGCTGGCCACGCAATTCCACTGGCTTCCTCTATTAATTTGTTGGGCGTCGATCTGGGAGGAAATATTTCCACGTTGTAAAAAACCGACGGAACCGGTATCAAAAAAAAGCAGGGTTCGCCGAGTTCAGATCCTGATTCACACCCGGAAGTATTCTTCTCGTACGCCACTGTACTTCAGATTCCGGCGGAGGTTATTTTCTTTTGAGGTAGAAAATAATCCTGGGTGATGAGGGAAATTTAAAATAAACACGATAAAAAGGACGAAATAGGGTCTTGATGAACTCAATTTATTTGCTGGATATAAAAAAAAAGTTATTAAAGTCATGTCTAGACTCTCCTTTATTAATGGTAAATTGATTGGAAAGTTACAGGGCTTATTCGGAGTAACGGAAGTTATGTAAAAGTAATGGAATATTGTGAAAGTGGCTTAGAGTAACATATACAAGTTAAAATTAATTGGCAATTAGTTATTAAGTAATCACAAAGGCCAAAAAGGACAATAACACAATCATGGAGATATTAGCTGCAAGGAGTAGTGATGCTTAACGCGAATATTCGAAATGTTCGCCTAATTACAATACAATTTCTCGAAAATATTCGCTTTAATCATTTCCTAAAATGACATTTCTTAAAAATACGTCAATAATGAACAAATGATGCAGCTTACTGTGAATATTGTTTGAAGTAATCAGTGGAATTTACCGAAATTGTTAATTTTTTAACATATTTTCATATATTTTTGCGAAAAGAAAGGTTTTTCCCCATTTTTCGACGATTTGTAATTCCTTCATTCATTTTAAATTTTTTTTTATGATCAAACACGAGCACTATAGGAAAAATCCTTTAGGGCACTCTGGGAGTGGTGCGTATGTGTAAAAAGTGATTCACGTTGGTTTTGAATCGTTAGAGGTTATATTCGTTGGGAAAAACGACCTCGGGAAGGTCGTTCCATAAGGATGAAGTCCTCCAGATGAAAGTATTCTTAAATAGTGAAGTTCGAGGAGTACTAAGCTTAACGACATATGGATGGGCGGCAGTGGTTCGTCTTGTATTTCTGACATTCGCCGCTCTGGGCGGAATTAAGAGAGCAAGGTTAGCCGAGCACTTTCCATGAAAATATCTGTAAAAGGGGGTCAAATCCCCAACCTCTCTCCGATGTTCTAGGCTGTCGAGGTTCTTCGTCAGCTCGTGGTCTCCAATCAAACGAATGGCCCTCCTTTCGATGGAATCCAGTAGCCGAAGTGTATGTTTGGGCGGAGAGCTCCAGACATGAGAGCAGTACTCTAGTAATGGTCAAATCTGGGCTTTGTATAGTGTCAAAAGTTCGTAAGTGTGTACAACTTTCTGGTTCGGAAGAGTAAACCAAGTTTCTGAGAAGCTATCTTTGCGTAATTTACTATAGATTCGTGACTTATAGTGTCGTTTGACTGCAGGGCAATGACTGGAATATTTTTAGTTCCTTTACTTTTAGCGTTACTTTCTTAAGTGATTACTTGATTGCTATAGTATTTTACTTGAGTACCGTGGTTCTATGTAGTTTCTATTTGGGACTTTGAACTAGCAAAGCTGGGAGCGAGTTCCCAAATCCAACGAGGAGGGTTCTGTTTTACCCGGCTAAAAACAGTGGCGCCCTGTTACCTTTAACCCCCCCAGTATTTAAAAAAGGTGATGATACAAAGATTGAAAACTATCGTCCAATTAGCTTGCTTCCATCTTTTTCTAAAGTTTTTGAACGTGTAATGGCTAACCGTATTATAGAATTCATGGTAACACATGACCTTTTTAGTGGATTTCAACACGGATACTTGAGAGGTAGATCGACGCAAACAGCTTTGTTTCAGTTTATTGAACAGATTTTAGTGTCCTTGGATAACGGACTGATCCCTTTGGGGGTGTTTCTCGATCTCTCTAAGGCCTATGATACGATAAACTATAGTATCTTACTTGATAAGTTAGAACTGTATGGAATTCGGGGACCTACCTTGGGGTGGATCAGGTCGTATCTAGATAAAAGGTGTCAAAAAGTAATAATTGGTAGGGGAAAGGACAGAGTAACATCCAGTAGAGCGGATATAAAATTGGGAATACCACAAGGAAGTGTATTGGGACCACTATTATTTATTATTTATGTGAACGATATTACCGAGCTGCTTTCCATCGAAAATAATCTCTCACTAACAAATTACGCAGATGATACCAACTTTCTCATTACGGCTCCAAGTCAGATTAATCTTGGCATAAGTACTAAAACAGTCATGATGGAAGCGGATGATTGGTTTGCCAAAAATAGGCTGATATTAAATTCATCAAAAACAAATGCTATAATATTCAAAACAACAAGGTCTACACTAGAAGAAATGGAATATATCTCTCTTAATGCCGATCAGTTGAAAATATCACTAACGACAAAATTTTTGGGAATGGTCGTAGACAATACTCTATCATGGGATCACCAGGTACAGAGTGTTCTGGGTAAATTGAATAGGGTATGCTACACTTTGCGCATCTTATCCAAATACTTGGATAGGCAAACGTGTAAGATGGTGTATTATGCAAACTTCGAATCACATATTAGATATGGAATTATTCTGTATGGAAAGTGCAGGGATGTAGAACAGTTGTTCATATGCCAAAAAAGAGTGGTGAGAACTATATTTGGTTACAAATGTAGAGAAAGTTGTAGAGGTAGATTTAAAGCGAATGGGCTTCTTACTGTCCCTGCAATTTACATACAAGAATGCATATTGTTCTTTTTCAAAAATAGAGATTTGTTTAGAAGCAGTGAACCACAAAATGTGTATTCCACAAGAACCATGAACTATACGTTTCCTAAACACAGGCTGACATTGTACGAAAGTGGTGCGTATTACAACTGTGTAAAGCTATACAATAGTCTCCCACATCATATTAAAAACTGTAGTAATATTAAAAAAGTTAAAAAAAGTGTATTTAAGGTACTTAAAGACATTGAACCCTATAATATTGAAGAATATTTCACAAAGACCTCAAATCCATTATAGTTTATTGCACTATTATGATGTTTTTTTGACACTATTTCATTTTATGTTGTAAATGTAATTCTGAAATAAAGATTGTTTATTATTATTATTATTATTATCTTGGCGATTGTCACAACGTGGTTATGCCGAGACATATTTCCTCCCAGATTGACGCCCAGCAAATTGATAGATGAAGCCAATGGGATTGCGTGTCCGTCCATGACTATATCATATCATATATATTGTACAATTAATTTACGACGGACTATGTTTTAAACAACTCGAAAAAACATATGGAATCGTAATAGCCACGTACGTCACTAGGTCAAATGCCAATGACTCCTTACATCCGCTGAGCGAAGTAGTTTCATATCGCGCCGCACGCTTGCGTCTGTTAGTTGAAGACCAACCAGCGGCCGGATACGTTGTGTCCCGTCGATCATCAACACACTATTAGCAATCCGCTCTGTTTTTTCGGTTTACGCGTGTATCTTGCCCGTCCATAAATAATCTTTGAATCTTGTTTTTATTGACGCGTTTTTTCTGGACGTCGCGTGTAATAAAATCTAATGATCTGTAGTATAATCTGTATTATTGTATTTTCAGAAGCTAACTATCGGTTCTGTTGCACTATTACTGTGTGTACATAAAGTGTTTCCAGGAGTGTTCCCATGTAAAAGAAAAAAAAACTGACTGTGTTTGTGCCTGGATTTCCTCGCTTTTTAGGTATAAAGGATAAATACAAGTAGGTAGAAAAGAATTTATTTTTATAACCTTGTAAGGAATTTCAGTTTTACATTAAGTTTGGCAACATTGCCATTGGCTCTGGGTGAAATGTTGTACAGTAGCGCGGATTAACCTGAGTGTTAGTTATTGCCTCACTTTTAAAACGGTCGATTTAAAAAAAATAAAATATGTAGCGCTTCTCTAGGACACCCAAGGAGTCACCCATTTTAATATAATACGTCATTTCCATAACGCCCTGTATTTACATAGTTTCTGATTTGTTAATTAGATTGTTTCAGCTCTTCAACTTAGTGGATGGTTTAATCAACTTTTTTACTTAATAAAAACTTTTATTTTTGTATTAATTAAATCAAGCAAAATGGATGTATTCTTTCCACTGGTCTGCTCTCAGTTCTCCTCTATCCGTTATGCGAGCTACCATCGCAGACCAACGCCATTCGTGTAAAACTATAATAGACCATTAGAGTTCAAAGAGAGGAAACCGTTTATTTTTTAACTTTAAGAACAAAAAAATTAATCTTAACATTAAGTAAACACATATAATTCCAAGAAAATCATAAAATTCATAAGCTAACCTCAAAATTTATTGAGATGCAGTTAAATATCGTTACTTTGTCCATTATGAAAGTTTTACATATTTGTTTGGAACACTATTCAAATTATTATTACAACAAATATAATTACATCTTAAAATAATTGTAAAAATTGCAAATACGTTGGAACTCATCTCATTACTTCTTTACCCAAGTACTTATTATGTTTAATAGGTTACCTAACAATCCTCTATTACCTAACAATCCTCTGTTACCTAATAATCCTCTGTTACCTTCTTCATATTTATTATCACTCCGAGATGTTGTTCGGGATTATTTGGGTATTATATGCATTGAAATGTAATATTTGAACTGTTGAAATGAATTTTTTCAACACGCGTGTCATATAAGACACTTTCTAGGGAAGTTAGCCGTGTTTTTTTCTGATTTTCGTAGGTGCTCGTAGGAAAATGTATTTTTTGCAAATGAAGGTTTCATTCTCAAGTCAAAAGCACATTGAAACACAGCAGAACAGCAGAAAACACTTTACGGTACTATTAAGGCCACCAACCTTCGAATCGACGTGAAATTGCTTTGACGCGATTATTAGCAGCACTGTCTTGCCTTTGTCTCGATCGATTGAATCTAGTAGCCGCATTAAACGTGCTATATCGCGCATCACCACAGCAGCTCGACGGCAAACGATCGTGCCATTTGCAGAACGGCGTATCAGTCGTCTCGCTGTTGAGAGATTATGACAGTTTTAACGGAGCAGGGGTGAACCGTCATTTGGCGTAATTCTCCAGTGATTTATGTAATCTGATCGAAAAGTCCAATGAAGTTCATCAATAATGGAAATAAATATAAAATTTGAATTTGGCAACATTGTATATGTTTTCCGATTGAACAGCTTATCAAATGGACACGTCATGCGATCTGGTTTTAGGGGGTAATTTTACTTGAATTTCTTTAGGAATCCCGAGGAGTCAATAAGCCATTTGTATCTACATAATTGACATAAATATTTCAACGAAAATGTACACATATCGTGCTCCGACGTCCGACATCTTATTATTCCCATCCCGGTTAACAGTAAATAAACCGGGATTCGCCGTAAATCGCCTGCTGCGGTCCTGTACGGTAGTGTAGGGTGCGCTTTATTTACGGGGTTGTGTTATTTACGATGGGAGAAGACGTAACGACATTGCTGGTGGTTTGAGAATAAACGGTTATTAGGTGGAAACAACCGGATAACGATTTAGTCAGGAACTTCATTTGCATTTTAAAACGTATACAAGGTGTCCGCATTAAGTGATTCTTAATCCACCAGCGGGAACACATATTTTTCATTTCTGGGTTTTTTGGAGTGTTAAAATGTAAGAACTCTGTGGTTACTTTTTAAACCGTCATAAAAACGACAACAACGCAATACACGTTCTTGTATTCGAGTATTTTTTCGAGGATTTTCATTATTATTATTATTATTATTTTACAGTGACGGCAGAGTTTTCGCTCCATATGAAAAACTTTTTTATTATTGATTTCTCAGAACATTTTATTCTTGATAAAAGTTTCCGCTTCACCTTAAACTAAAAAAGTGCTCATTAAAATTGAAGAAAGCTGTAGTGCATAGGAGGGAGATTTAATTTTTTAAAAGTTGCTCAAGAATACAGTACTCTTATTTTTCGTTTTAGATACAGTTTTCATTTGTAACAGTTGTTTAGAATTAAAGGTTATGTCCACATACGAGATAACGGCCTTCCATTCAAAAAACGGAAAAATACTTATTTTTTGTCTTAATTTGTCTCAATTGAAGACAAAGTCGAATTATTTTTAATGTTTACTTTGAGAATATTGGTCAAACATTAAATTTCTCGTTTTTTTTATGATCAACACAAGCACTATAGGAAAAATCCTTAAGGGCACTCTGGGAGAGGTGCGTGTGCGCAAAAAGCGATTCACGTTGGTTTTGAATCATTGGAGGTTATATTCGTCGGGAAGGTCGTTCTATAAGGATGAAGTCCTACAGGTGAAAGAATTCTTAAATAATGAAGATCGAGGAGTACGAAGCTTACCCACATATGGATGGGCGGCAGGGGTTCGTCGCGTATTTCTGCTATTCGCCGCTCTGGGCGGAATTAAAAGGGCAAGGTCAGCTGAGCACTTTCCATGAAAATATCTGTAAAAGAGAGTCAAATCCCCAACCTGTCTTCGATGTTCTAGGCTGTCGAGGTTCTTCGTCAGCTCGTGGTCTAAAATCAGACGAATGGCCCTCATTTCGATGGAATCCAGTAGCCGAAGAGTATGTTTGGGTGCAGAGCTCCAGACATGAGAGCAGTACTCTAGTGATGGTCGAATCTTGGCTTTGTATAGTTGTTGAGGTGTGTACAACTTTCTGGTTCGGAAGAGTACACCAAGCTTCTGAGAAGCTATCTTGGCGATTGCCACAAGGTGGTTATGCCAAGACATATTTCGTCCCAGATTGACGCCCAGCAAATTAATAGATGAAGCCAGTGGGATTGCGTGTCCGTCCATGACTATATCCGGTTCTGTAATGTTAACCTTTTTAGAGAAAACTGCTGGGTTTCTTTAGCGTTAAATTCGACTTGGTTACTGTCACCCCAAGCCAGAATTTCTTCCAGGTCTTTGTTAAGGCGTGATATTTCATGCTGTCTTCGAAGATGTGCGTCGGCAGCCGATGTTTGTGCATTCAAAGAGAAAGATGAGATAAGTGTGCTATCGTCAGCAAAACTAAATATCGGATTTTTCGTTTTCACTAGAACGTTAATGAGAATAAGAAGAGAGTGGGAGACAATATGGATCCTTGAGGAACACCGGCATTGATGGTGAAGGTGTCTGAGAGAAATCTGTCAATCGCCACTTGCAGAGAGCGGTCCTTAAGAAAGCTAGACAACCATACATAGAGTCGACTAGGCATACCATAGGATCACAGTTTACTTAGAAGTCCCTCATGCCAAACACGATCGAAGGCTTTAGAAATACCCAGTGCAACAGCCCGAGACTCCCCATGATGTTCGATTGCGTTGTTCCAAAGATGGGTGACATAGACTAGAAGATCTCCAGTTGATCTGGACTTCCAAAGACCATATTGATGGTCGCTGATAATGTTGAAGCCTTCCAGGTACTTTAGAAGATAATAATAATAACTTTCTCCATTACTTTTGATATAACTGAAAGCAATGCGACTGGTCGATATCTAAGAACTCTGTGGTTAATTTTAAATCCGTCATCAATTTTGACGGTAGTTAAAAATGACACGAACGCAATCTTGGTATTGCACACGTCCTTGTATTCGAGTATAGATTTTCATTATTATTATTATTATTATACAGTGACTGGCAGAGTTTTCGCATCATACGAAAAACTTTTTTATTATGGATTTCTGAGAAAATCTTATTCTTGATAAAAGTTTCCGATTTTTCTTAAACTACAATAGTGCTCATTAAAATTGTAGTGTAAGTATAGGAGGGACATTAAATTTTTTAAAAGTTGCTCAAGAGTACAGTACTCTTATTTTTCGTTTTAGATACAGTTTCCATTTGTAAAAGTTGTTTGGAATTAATTGTATAATTAAGAAATAAAAAAAATATTTATTTTTGTTTTAATTTGTCTTGATTGAAGAGGTCGAATTATTTTTAATGTTTACTTTGAGAATATTGGTCAAACTTTAAATTGATCGTTATTTCTTATTTTCCTTGAACCATTCAAGAAAATTACGCCAGAATTCGTTTATTTTTGGAACAATCAGGTTTAAATCAAAATGAATTTTAGACAATATGTAAAAAAAATAATGCATATGGGCATAATTTTCTTGAATTGTTTATATCAGAAATTAGAAACGAGAAATTTAAACTTTGATGAAATATTCTCAAAGTAAATATTAACAAAAACTTTTAAAAATAATTTGATAACTTCAATCTAGTCTCTAAGGCGATTTTTTTTATCGTTTCCTACTACTTAAGAAAGAGAGATAGATAGATGCTGTAACAGACGAAATGACATCATGTTGATTCTATAGCGTTACGATTCTCCCATTTTATTACGAAATACTGAAAAGTAAAATTTCGTTCGAATCAAACAATAAATTCGAAGAAAATACGATGATAAAATAAAAGCTAAATATTTCCACTCTCGCTTTCAATAAATCGAATGTAACGAATCGGTATTAGCTTTTAAATTGTTGTTTTTTTCCACATTGCTGTCTCTGTGAAAGAAATTTAATCTTTTCAATCATTTTGACGCGTCGAAAAAAAGATTAAATCGGGGATCCCCTTTTCTAAATTGGATAGATCTCTTTAAGCCCAAGGGGAACAAATAAGTTACAATGTCTGTATGTTATTTAATTTTCTTTTTTTTTTGGGAGGTATGATCTTTGAATTGAATAATGGCGTACGCAAGTCACTGATTTATTGCTTTTTTTATTATTATTATTTCGTCCTTATATTCTGCTGTAGACTTTAATGAATAATTACAATTTAAGCGTAGTTACATTCCCCTGAGAATGGTCGTTTTGCGCGTTATGCAGAATCATCAAAACTATTATTAGACTTCCTAGATTTTCTTAGATGCGTTAGATGTTCTCATGCAATGTCAGCATTGCAAACATTATAAATATATGTAACAGAATTAAGATCATCATTCTTATTGTAACGTCTTAGATTGAAATAAAAGTTTTTTTTAAAAACAAACTCTCGTTTTTCGAGTTGTTAACTGGCGCAGTCGGGTCGGATTTTGTCAGCGGTTCCGCGCATCGAGCGTATATTCCGTGTTTGTATCTACAATTAGTGACAAAAATGAACATTTTTCAAAAATCTGCGACGTGCAATAAGTCTCAACCGACCAGGGAACCGGGAACAAGCATCGTCCCACGTCCTATTGGTGCGAGTACAGGGAAAAGCATCGTCCCGAGCTCATAAGTAGTCCAGGGAAGGACAGCATCGCCATTCCTATTGGAACCTAGTTAGGAAATGAAAATCGAAGCAATCATCACTTCTATATTGTAAGTGCATCCTTTAAAAATATTTTTCCTTATTTTACCTTAATTGTTGTATTGATTAGTCTCTTTATTTGATATATTTTTTAATCTGGACGATTTATTATCGGACCTTGCAAATCTATTCAATATGCAGAACCAACAACCTAATTATCAACTTATTAGATATCAAGCGGATAACATCCCTAATTTCGACGGAAATCCGAAACAAATTAATAGATTTTTGAACGCTTGTGAAAACTTTTTCGAAAATCATAAAGATACTTCAAATTCTGGCGCAGCCATAAATATTTGCCTTTTTGACACCGTGTTAAACAAATTAGTTGGTAGAGCAGCTGATTTAATTGCCTCTCGAACCGAGTTAAAAACTTGGGTACTATTAAAAGAAGCAATAATTTCCACTTTCGCCGATCAAAGATCAATCGATTGTGTTCTTCAAGATATCATTACAGTAAAACCGGAAAAGAATGAAACTCCGCAACAATTTGGCCTGCGTTTGCAAGACGCCCGTAGCTTATTATTTGCTAAAATAAATATGTCTACGGATACAACGGAATTAAAATTATTAAAAATTACGGAATATGATAATTTAATTTTAAAAACGTTTATTAATGGGCTTAACTATCATATGCAGTTAGTAGTACGTTTAAAAACCCCGAAAAATCTAGAAGAAGCTATGAGCTATGCCTTGGAAGAAGAAAATTTCATGTATTATAAAAATCGCGGAAATTTTGGTACGAAACCAAATGTTGATTTGAATATTTCCAAAAATAAACCAAATACGCATCCGCAACAACAACATTATTCCACTAACACACAACCCCGATTTTTCCAACGAAATTATTCGTATATGCCAAATAATAATACGTCAATGAACCCCAATTTTAACAGACCACATTATAACGGTTTTAATCAAAACAATTTTAATCACTTTAAACAACCTTCTGCAGTATTTAGACAAGGACCTGTCCAATCTGTCAGACCAGGATTTCAAAGACATAATTTTAATAACCAAAATTTTATGAATAGACCTAATCCAAATTTTAAACATTTTTCTAATCAACAAAATAATCAACGTATGTCACCCTCCAATATGTCACGATTAAAGAAACCAGAACCAATGGATACGTCATCAGGTTACGCAACCATTAAGCATCCTAATCATTTTGCTAATAGCCAACCAAGACGCGATACTCTTGTTGAGGAACTATTTAATCAAGCGGTCGAACCGATGTATAATTCAAACGATCAAAATACCGATTTTTACGTGAACCCCGATGATGACTCTCAGTATTATACTGATTCTAACGAAACGTCGTATCAGCAATATGAACAAGGTTATGATATTCCGCAGGAAGAAACTAACCTATATGAAAACCAAAATGACTATCACGACGAAAATTTTCAGGAAACCCCGAATTTACTCAACCCTCCATAATAAATTTAAATAACTATACAAATTCAGACCTGCCAGTAATTTTTATTGAAGAAATTAATGCAACATTTTTAATAGACACTGGTAGTGGTAAAAGCTTTATTAAACCTGACCTTGCTTATAAAATTTATCCAAATTTTATTTTTTCAGAACTTTTTACTGTTAGAACAGCTCATGCAATTTCTATGCATAACGAAGTAATCGATATACCAATATTCCCCTCATTTAATTGCTTAGGAGACCACAAGTTTTACTTATTCGATTTTTCACCAAAATTCGACGGACTTTTAGGAATTGATTTTTTAACACATATTGGCGCAAATATCGATTTACAAACTTATAACTTAAGAACACTGAACGCTATTTTACCTTTATATTATCAAGCTAATGTTCAAACTATGCAACATTTTGAAACTGTTGAAATAACGATTCCCCCTCGTACATGCCAAAAAGTAAAATTACCTGTCAATATATCAACCGGTATAGGAGTTTTAAAATATAAAAAATTCGGAAATGCTGAAATGCCAGAAGCATTAGTTAATGTTATTGACTCTTTTGCGACGACCCTCGTAACAAATCCAGGCGAAAACCCTATCAAAATTACTATATTTGAACCTTTAGAAATCGAAGTTTTGGACGAAAATGAAACTAATTTTATCGAAAAAATGGAAACCGATACGGAACTCACCGAATATCTTGACAACATTCAAAAACAAAATTTAAAAAATTTGCGCTTGTCGCACTGTAACAAAGAAGAATATAAAGCAATTAGGAACTTATGTTATGAATACCGAGACATTTTTTATAGTGAAGGTACCCCTTTAACTTTTACTAACCAAATTAAACATAAAATAAACCTTACAGAAGAAACACCTATATTTACTAAAACGTATAGATATCCGGAAATTCATAAACAAGAAGTAAAATCTCAAATTAATAAAATGCTCGAAAACGGAATTATTCAAAATTCAAGCTCACCGTGGAGTAGTCCAATTTGGATAGTACCGAAAAAACTAGACGCATCGCGCATGCGCACATGGCGTATTGTAATCGATTATCGTAAAATTAATGACAAATCAATCGATGATAAATTTCCGTTGCCCAATATTTCCGATATTCTCGATAAATTGGGTAAAGCTCAATATTTTTCGACTTTAGACCTTGCAACAGGATTCCATCAAATCGAAATGGAACCAAACGACATCCCCAAAACGGCTTTTTCAACAGACACGGGCCATTACGAATTTAAGAGAATGCCCTTCGGTCTTAAAAACGCCCCTTCAACTTTTCAGCGCGTTATGAATAACGTTTTACGCGGACTTCAAAATGAAATTTGTTCTGTATACTTAGACGACATAATTATTTTTTCCACCTCTCTTCAAGAACATATCGATAGGTTAAGAGCCGTATTTGAAAGACTAAGACAGTCAAATTTTAAGATTCAACTAGATAAGTCAGAGTTTTTACATAAAGAAGTCGCTTATTTAGGGCACAAAATAACTAAAGATGGTGTTAAACCTAACCCCGACAAAGTTGACGCAGTCAAGAACTTTCCAATACCAAAAACCCAAAAGGAAATTAAGTCATTTTTAGGTTTAGCGGGTTATTACCGTAGATTTATAAAAGACTTCGCGAAAATTACTAAACCACTTACACTGTGTCTCAAAAAAGGCGCAAAAGTTGAACATTCGCCACCTTTTATTAAATCGTTCAATCACCTCAAAGAACTATTGATCAATTCACCTGTTCTTAAATATCCAGATTTTGAGAAACCGTTCACCCTTACAACGGACGCATCAAATATAGCCCTTGGAGCTGTACTCTCGCAGGGTGACCCTCCAAATGACCACCCTGTAGCTTTTGCATCACGAACTCTAAACGAAACCGAGCAAAGATATTCCACAATAGAAAAAGAACTTCTAGGTATCGTTTGGGCATGCAAATATTTCAGACCATACCTATATGGCCGAAAATTCAAAATTTACACGGATCATAGACCCCTAGTTTGGCTATTTAATTTAAAAGAACCCAACTCTAAACTTGTACGTTGGAGACTTAGACTAGAAGAATACGATTACGAGATCATTTATAAGAAAGGTAAACAAAATACAAATGCAGACGCACTTAGTCGTATTTCACTTCACGCAATCGAATCAGAATCGATAATCAATAACCCCGGCGATATAAGTCGAGATATCGATCAATTTTTACAGAATAGTTATAGTCAGTTTAACCCTGAAAACTTAGACCCTGACGATGCAAGCAAAAATCTCACAAATACTAAAAATCCAAATAGTCCAAAAATAAAAATTTTACAAAACATACAAATTAAACCCCCAAGAATAGAAATTAGGCCTAATGATGATAACACAGACAATACAGTACACAGTACTAACGCCGAGGATAATTATTCAAATATGACTTTATTAGACGAAATTATTAATAACAAACCCCATCAAATTATTATTAAAAAATCCCCTTATGACGCTTACGTTAAAACTAAACGCGAAACTTTTGATGGCAACCAAATTATTCATGTGACCATTCCTACGAATATGGCAACTATTGTTAATTTTCTTAAAGAATTCTTAACCAATAAAAATACCTATGTTTATTTCTTCTCTAAAGAACTACGGCCTTATTTTCAACAATCCATGACAAACCACTTTAAAAATTTAAAACTTATAGAGTGTACGAAATTAATAAATAACGCTCAACCGGATGAAAGAGAATTAATCATTAAATATCGACACGGAAGTAAAACAAACCACCGAGGAATCGAAGAAACATGTAAATTCTTAAAAGCCAATTATTATTGGAAATCTTTAAAATCAGACGTAACAAAATACATTAACAATTGTGAAATCTGTCAACGTTCAAAATATAATCGTAAACCCCCTGACCAACCATTAGTGTTAACAGAAACGCCTAGTAAACCATTTGAAATAGTACACGTCGATACGTTCATTATTGGTAAACAAAAATTTTTGACAATCATAGATAAATTCTCTAAGTACGCACAAGCTCTTCCTTACACCGGAAATGCAGTTTCCTGCTGCGACCAATTAATTAACTTTTTCTCATTTCTTCGCGTACCAAAACAAATCGTATCAGATAACGGATCGGAATTCCAGAACGAAGTAGTCAGTGGCTTACTAAAAGCTCATAATATAAAAATTCATTTTACCACCCCCTATCACCATGAGTCGAACTCACCCGTAGAAAGATTACATTCGACGCTAATCGAGCACATTCGTATTTTACGCGAATCAGATCCAAATGCTGACGTCATAAAATTAATGCCGTACGCAATTATTGCATATAATAATACAATTCACTCTAGCACAAATTTTACCCCATACGAACTCGTCTTCGGACACACGGATTCTAGAGACCCTATGGATTTAATACCATCTCACGTATATACAGAGTATATAAATAACCATAAAAATAACACCCAAATTTTATATGATAAAATTACCGAACAAACAAAGGAATTAAAGCTTAAAACCATAGAAAAAATTAATAAAAATAAAACCCCTAAAGAACTGATTATAGGTTCTCAAGTTTATAAAAAATCAGACAGCCGATCAGGAAAAATTAAAAATAAATTTTTAGGACCATTTGTGTTGACCGGTATCTTAGAAAATAATAAAATCGAGATAGAAAACCCCAAATCAAAAAGAAAAGAAGTCATTCACATTAATGAAACTAAAATTATGCCCCTTGTTCCAGATGGAGCTGGACCATCGCATCAGGAATAGTAAAATTCCATGATTTAAACGATCACCCCGGAATTCTACCCTTCAGGCTAGGAACCGCCCAACTTGAATCCAATAAATGGACCTTTATTCAAAATTTTGACTTAACCCCTATAATTTCCAAGTTTGAAACTCTAAAAAATCAAACAGATAGACTCTCTTCTATCATTAAGAATAATAGCGAATACTATCAAGGTTATCTTAATTCTTTTAGCTCACTTTATACGCTTGAAAAACGAATAGAACATTTAATAGACCAAATTTTACCATTTAAAAATGTTCATAGAAACAAAAGAGGCCTATTTAACCCTTTAGGCACATTTATTAAAAGTATAACGGGAAACCTCGATCAAAATGACGCAGAGCAAATCGATGCAAAAATCAAAAGGTTGCAGGAAAACCAAAATAAATTAAGAATCGACGCCATAAATCAAATTACAATTTTAGACTCTACAATCAACAAATTTAAGTCAATGATATCAAATATCACACATAATCAATTGCTCTTAAAATCGCACATTGTTAGAATAGAGGCAACAATTAAAGAGGTTGGAATACACCAAACTAATTTTGAACAGTATTTTCTTACCCACATGGTAATTAGTCAAATTACACTAATGTATCAGTCAATTTATGATATTCTCGATAAAATCGAAGTAGCTATCACATTTACAAAAATTAACATACTTCATAACTCCATAGTAGATCCAAATGAACTTTTATCCGAGATAGAAAATATTAATAAGCATCTAGATGCAGATAAACTTCCTTTAGAAGTTAAACCCCAAAATATTCTTAGTTTTGAAAAAATATTAATAATCAAAAGCTTTTTAAAAGGATTTAATATTGTATTTGTATTGGAATTACCTCTTGTAGAATCAGAGACGTATCAATATTTCAATTTATTCCCCTTACCAATTCCCGATAACCAATCATTTTTCGTCAACCTACCCTATAAGCCTTACCTAGCACTGAGCAATAACAAGTATGCCTATATGGACCAAAGATGTATGGAGATTCAACCCGAAAGCTACTTATGCAGAGAAACTCGCACTACCCTAACGGAAGACATCCCTTCCTGTGCAGTCCAACTCATCAAGCATCACACAAATGTCACTTCCTGTCACCCTTTCAAGATACAATTACACGAAGTTCAAATCCGAAAAGTGGTCGATGGTAAATGGATATTAACCGTCCCAAATCGCCTAATCAGCACCATAAATTGCCAAAATTCAGTGGAGAATATACCTCTTTATGGGTCCTATCTTTTGGAGTCCCCAGCCGATTGCAAAGTCAAAATAAAATCAATCATATTGGAAAGCTACAAGCCAAGCCGAATCAGCTTCGCCGAAGTAAATTTACCAATCCTAAACCTCAGCCTAGTCAATCAGCATCAATCAATTTACAACCCTCCTGCTATGGACCTTAACTATGTCAACCTCAAAGCCACTAAAGAAGTCGAAGCCCAGTTACAAGAACAGAAGGAAAACCTTGAAGCCATGACGTCAACGGTCTACATCAATCGAACTAGCTTTTGGACAATATTCCTTTATATTTTTATCATTTTAATCATAATATTTATCATATATCGAAAATGTGTAAGAAAATCTAAGATTATTATTCAAAAATCAAATGATCCAATTTTATAATTATTAATTAATAATTATTTGAAATCACGCCCTTTAGAACGTGCTTTCAACTAAGAAGGGAGGAGTTACATTCCCCTGAGAATGATCGTTTTGCGCGTTATGCAGAATCATCAAAACTATTATTAGACTTCCTAGATTTTCTTAGATGCGTTAGATGTTCTCATGCAATGTCAGCATTGCAAACATTATAAATATATGTAACAGAATTAAGATCATCATTCTTATTGTAACGTCTTAGATTGAAATAAAAGTTTTTTTTAAAAACAAACTCTCGTTTTTCGAGTTGTTAACTGCGTTCCTCTTTTTACCCTAAAAAGTAAATATTTTTTTCTACTCCTATATTAGTAAGATCCTATTTAGGCACTGTCTATTATTAGGTAATAACTGTTACGAAATATATATTATGTAACAGTTCCACAAATCACATTAGCCGCGATATGTCAAAACCGTCAATGGTTCCAATCAAAGACTACAGATAGAAAAGTGTACATTTCTAGCCTACGCAACGAATATAAACAGCCTTCCCCATCTCCTTCGATCATTATTGCAGCATAGTCAGATTCTCATATTTATTGCAAAGGTATGTTGCAAATTAAAAATTTGTTAATTTGACAATTCCAATTGTTTTTTTTTATGATCAAACACAAGCACTATAGGAAAAATCCTTTAGGGCACTTTGGGAGTGGTGCGTGTGCGCAAAAAGCGATTCACGTTGGTTTTGAATCGTTGGAGGTTATATTCGTTGGGAAAGACGACCCCGGGAAGGTCGTTCCATAAGGATGAAGTCCTCCAGATGAAAGAATTCTTAAATAATGAAGTTCAAGGAGTACTAAGCTTCACCACATATAGATGGGCGGCAGTGGTTCATCGTGTATACCTGATATTCGCCGCTCTGGGCGGAATTAAGAGGGCAAGGTCAGCCGAGCCATGAAAATATCTGTAAAAGAGAGTCAAATCCCCAACCTGTCTTCGATGTTCCAGGCTGTCAAGGTTCTGCGTCAGCTCGTGGTCTCCAATCAGAGGAATGACCCTCCTTTCGGCTCCAGCTCCAGACATGAGAGCAGTATTCTAGTGATGGTTTGTATAGTGTCAAAAGTTGTTGAGGTGTGTACAATTTTCTGGTCCGGAAGAGTACACCAAGTTTCTGAGAAGCTATCTTGGAGATTGACACAATACGTGGTTATGCCAAGACATGTTTCCTCCCAGATTGACGCCCAGCAAATTAATAGATGAAGCCAGTGGGATTGCGTTAGAAAAATCCAGTGAGTGGCATGAAAAAGTGTATCAAAAATTTATTGACTGGTGTAGTGATAACCATGAGTACCGATTCAAAATGATTAATTAGCATATTTCGATAATTTAACATTAAAGCAAATATGAAGTCGTAGAAGAAGTATAGTACACAACTCCAGAGTGGTACGCCTATCACACACTGCACACAAGTACCGTAAGTTTCCAACTCATTATACCACTCTTGGTATGTAATATTACAAGAATTGTATATTTGTGGTTTAGATAGACATTTATTTTTCCATAAATATCTTTGTTTTCCTATGCTTGCACGTTTGAGCTTATTACACTTGATTTTTTTAGGCTTCCTTCGTGCACTTAGTAACATTTAACTAAAGCTTTTTCCTCTACAAATTGTAATAGATAACGGAGAAAATTAACATCATCAATCAATTTTTAGACAAACGACCTTGTTAAAGTTTAAATCATGATAAAACACATTTTAGGACGGGACATGACAATAAATCTGATAAACTTTATAGGGAAAGTTAAGATAAATTATTATAAATAACCGACTAAAAGGTCTGTCTTATTTCTTTTTTGTCAGTCTTTGTACCTTCGGGGGCAATCAATCAATTTTACATCGCGACCTGGTATCGAAATAGGAATATTTATATATTATAAGGTTTTGTACAGGTTGTCCCAAATTCGGAGCACTGGGATCTCGGAATGTATATAAAAGATACATGGAAGGTTGTGGCAAAAGATGCCTATTCTGGAGCTTAAGTTAATGAACCCGATGAGAAATTAAGAAAATACTGACTTCGTCAGAGATATACGAAAAAAAAACAAAAATTTAATTTTCGGTATGTGTTTGTTTTTTTGTGACGTTGCATCAGGTCAAAATATTTAAATACGGACCTGAAATTCAAATATTACTTTTTAAATTATTTCGGTTCCCCCAAGCATAAAACAATGACATTGACGTGTACAAGACAGATAAAAATACCGGGTTCATGTGTGTTTCATGTCAACGGTAGGAGGATTTTCGTACTCTCCTCTCGCAGACTTTATAAGGCGAGATGACGATACAGTATTGCCAGGTTTAGTAAATTTTCACTAAATCTATAATAATATAGTGATTTATGAAGATTATTTAAAAAAGCATTATTTTCTATTGATTTTTCAATTCACATCCAAGATGTAATTATTATTTTAAAATTTGAATCTATTGCTTTGCTATTTAATTTCCTGCAATAATGTATAATAGATATTTAAATCAGTGGCGTAACCAGGAACTGACCTAAATTCGGTACAATATTATTCGAATTTTTATAATTTTGTTCTTTTGTTCTTGTGTTAGTTTAATATGGAAATAAAACGTTATTTTATTTAATAGGATTATTAGTTTTAAATCTAGCATGATTCAGCCAGTCGCTAGCAGGATTTCCCAATCTCCGCGCATAACATATGACATCGTTTCGTCATATTCGTTGACGGTAGAAGGAGGAATCAAAAGTTGTTGAGTCGTGTAAAACTTTTTGGTCAAGGAAGAGTACACCAAGTTTCTGCGAAGCTATCTTGGCGATTGCCACAACGTGGTTAGGCCAAGACATATTTCATCCCTGATTGACTTCCAGCAAATCAATAAATGAAGCCAGTGGAATTGGGCGTCCGTCTATGACTATATCCGGTTCTGCAATGTTAACCTTTTTAGAGAAAACTTCTGCCTGGGTTTTTTTAGCGTTAAATTCGACTTGGTTACTGTCACCCCAAGCCAAAATTTCTTCCACGTTTTTGTTGTCTGCGAAGAGGGGCCAGCAGCCGATGTTTGTGCATTCAAAGAGAAATATGAGATAAGTGTGCTATCGTCAGCAAAGCTATCTGATTTTTAGTTTTCGCTAGAAGGTCGTTAATGTAGAGTATGAAGAGGGTGGGAGACAATATGGACCCTTGAGGATCACCGGTATTGATGGTGAAGGTATCTGAGAGAAATTCGTCAATCGCAACTTGCAGAGAACGGTCCTTAAGAAAGCTAGACAACCATGCATGGAATCGACTGGACATACCATAGGATCGCAGTTTACTTAAAAACCCCTCACGCCAAACACGCTCAAATGCGTTAGAAATATCCAGTCCAATAGCCCGAGACTCTCCATGATGTTCGATTGCGTTGTTCCAAAGATGGATGATATAGACTAGAAGGTCTCCCGTTGATCTGGACTTCCGAAAACCATATTGATGATCGCTGATAATGTTGAGGCCTTCTAGGTATTTTAGAAGTTGTTGATTAATGGCTTTTTCCATTACTTTTGATATAACTGAAAGCAATGCGACTGGTTGATAGTTGTTAGACAGGGTTCTCTTACCTTTCTTTGGTATAGGCTGGACTTCCAGCACGATGGAAATAGTCGTCAAAATACTGGTGTCAGTTCATCTGCGTATCACTTGAGAACTATAAGAGGAATTTCGTCTGGACCAGAAGCTTTCTTGACGTCGAGCCCTTTCAGGATTCGTTTAACGGGACGCTGACGGAACACGATTTCGGTCCTGTCCGATTGAACTGCAGGAATATTGGGTGGTGTTCTTACCTGGAAATCTACAGTGGAATGTGCTTTAAGATACGACGCGACTGGGTATGTTGCATATCTATATTTATTTGAACAAAATACAGAAACATTATTTCAAACTTCTGTTGATTCGGGATTTAAAAGAAAAGTAAGCGTTTGAAACAAAAAAATTAAGATGGTGACGCGTGATTTGTTTCACTTGACATTCCCATTGTGACCGTTTGAGTGCGTTTTAAGAGGTTTTCTATTTTCCAGAAAATATGGAACATAAATTTACAAATGCTGAAAAGTTTGATATTCTATCGCATGTTTTATTTTATCTCAAAAAAACTGATATGTGGCAGTTAGAAGATGTTATTTGTGCTTAGAGAACAATGGAAATCATTTTGAACACCTGATTATTCGTTTTATTACTGTTTTGGAATGATTTTTGTTCACTTATTTGTGGTTTATTATTAAATTATTTGTTATTTATTGAACTAGCCCAACATAAGTAAAAAAATTAGAGCTTACTTATGAGATATTATTTATAAAATTAGGAGAAATACGGGACCGTATCCCAAAATTTCCTGATGTTATTCAAAAACCCTCGAAACGTCATTAAACCACAATGTGTCATTCGGAAGAAAAAAAGCTCCCAAATTCCAATATCAGGAAAACAGGACCATATTTAAAAAAGAAAGTTGATAATGGCCCTTCGAACACGACTCGTCGGATTACAAAACAATTAACGCTGTTAGATAGAGCGGAAAAAGTGGAAATGCAAAAGTGCAATTTACTTTAGAATTCGATCTGAAAAGAACCCCAGGGACACAATAAAAAAAATTTTCAGAATTTCGGTTTTTCCGGATATCTCCGGAACACGTAAATGCGCAACTTTACCTCCATTTAACCGACTTCGTATCTCTTACGGTCTCCGAGATCCCTGTACTGGCCCTACTTTTCTTGGACACGTTGTATATGTTTGACAAACCTACATAGCATACTAGGGATATGTACTTTATAAATGCAGGAGATCTGAGCAAAAAATCAATAAATATGCCCCTACATCAATGAAAAAAATATCGACTTGGCTAAAAAAAAATTGTAAGTAAAACGTGAATATTGCCGTAGACCCCCAAGTTAGGCTAATAGACTTGTAAAGTAATAAATAACGATTTCAGTCTCTCGACGCCTATAAATCATGCTTGACAGCATTCCGCGATATTATATACATAATTTGCAATAGAAGGCACAAAGTTACAACGTTGTTGGGAAATGTGGACACGAAAAAACCTTTAACTTTCAGTGGATACACAATAATGGCACTTTAAAGGAAAAAACACGGTTACCTTCAAATTGACTGAAAGTTAGGTTATGGATACGATGCGTATGTTTCTTTTACAGTATAAAAACTGGAAAAAAGTAAAGCGGCTCGTGGAAAATATGCAGTACTTGCCCAATGATGGACATTTTCTCACCAAGGAGACGATGATACTTGTTTCGTTCTTATTGGAACTCCTCAGACATTACAACATTTTATAAAATTCTTTCTCATATTGTTATTTCTTTTATTAAATTTATGAGTTTTTGACATTGACCTTTATTTCTTACAATTTCTCGTATATTTTTTTCATAATTTATTTCATCTTTCTGTATCAAATATATTTGACAAAGATATTTTATAAAAGAAATTTTATAAAATATTTGAAGTGTAATATCAGTTCTTTTATAAAATATTTATTTTATAAAAGATAACAACAGACGATTATCTTTGATAAAAAATTTTATAGTTGATTGGTAACGGTAGTAACCTCATTTTCTGACAATAAGGCATAAATTTGACATTGACTGCGACTGGCATTGGTATATAATACCATGGCGGAAAATAAGTTTGTCTGGTGCATTTCAACAAGAAAATTGCTAATTTTGGAATATGAAAGGTTCGAAATATTGTACAACCATCAACACCCGGATTACAAAAATCGAAATAAAAGACTTGATATATTTATTTATTTATTTTCATTTTTTGCCTTGCAAGTTTCTGGGATTATGCCTGAAAGAGTACATTGAGGTATGCGACTGCTGTACTGTAAACTAGCATAACTCTCTCCTGTTGCATAAACCGAAGGGTAACCAAAAGGCGTTCCTCAACGCTGATACAATTCCTTAAATGTGTATTCTGTCGGGATATCAATGGTAATATCTTTATAACAATAAAGTTAAATGTGTCCTCGTCCATTCTTAAATAGTTTTTATAACTCCTAATACCTTCAACTCGTAACTTCCGAAGGATATTGTGGTGGACACCCCTTAAATTACGTCTTGCCACCCAGGGCCTTACCCAAAGGCGCCTGGCTTTTTAGTTTGTTTTTAATATTAAACACATTGTAATCACGGCAGCACTTAACGCTAGACAAGCTAATGCACGTCTATCGTTCATTTATAATTGTAAAAACGTGACAAGTTCCTTCAAAAATTGTCAAAGTTCTTTGACAGCGTAATACTAGTAAAAACTTTTATAAAAGAAATATTATCAAAGAAATGCTATAAAATATTTTATAAAAGATCTTTGTCAAATATATTTGATAGTCTAATACCGGCCTAAATAACATGTTAATATTTAAGGAGGTTATTCTTGGGTCCGTTTTCAGAAAAAAACTTCATATGAATATATGCCCTAAACGTCTTAACTTTTAAGATACAGGGCGTTAAAGATTTTAAAAAAATCTCCTTTTTTATTAATATCTGTGATACTGCTCTAGATATTTTTGTGATATTTAGTACACATTTTCTATTGGTCCGGCAACCCATTACCAAAGTGTCCTATGTCAAAATGTCACGCCTTCATCTAGTCAATGACTAATCGCTAGATTATTAAAAAATAAGAAAGTTTTACTCGAGCGAAAAAGTTCGGCAACGCTGCGCTTACCCGTCAGAGTGATTTCAGTCCGTAAGAAAGCAGATCGTCTTTTTGTTATTACGGCTTGTCCGTTCTTGATGAAATCATATTAAAAATATAAAAAAACGTGAATTCATCGACAACGGACGTTTTGAGTGTTGCGCAGCTGCACGGAGGGCAGCGGAGTTGGATCTCGTATCTGTATAATTAATGATCGCGGTACAAGGTACGCGCAGGGGACGCTTGCGTGTGGCTTGGTTATCTACAGGGTGCACCAAATAAAGTGGTCTATTAGAAGTATCTCGAGACCTGAATGAGATTTTATATTGAAAATTTCGTTGTAGCTATAAGCGATGGTTTTCTACATTTCTAAAATATTTTGGACGATGCGGTATTGCCGGATTATACCTAAAGTGGTAAGAACTTCGGAATTTTAAATGAATTACCCTATATATTATATTTTTTTGGGGAATCTAGGTAAAAATCTAGAACAACTATCTATATAATATCATATACCTATCTTTAAGCGTTTTTGAATTATAAATAATCTTGTAATTTTTTAACGCCGTATCGGGACCTGAAAAGAAAATCATATCTTTTTAGCGGTTACAGCTAGAAAGCTGAAATTTTGACAGTAGTTTCACAAGACCATCAAAATTTTATTATTTTGAACAGTATTTAATTAGCTTTATACAGGGCGTCTCCATAACAATATTTCTGAGGGAGATGAATTATTGCAAAAATCTTCTTTACCACCTCCTACCACTTTCGGTATGATCCGGCAACACCGCATCATCCAAAATATTTTAGAAACGTAGAAAACCATCTCGTATAGCAACAACCAAATTTTCAAAATAAAATCTCATTTAGTTCTCAAGATACTTCAAATAGGCCACTTTACTTGGTGCACCCTGTATAACAACTCGGCATCAGCTATGTCTCCATAAAAAATGCGTGTGTAAAAACGTCAGTTCATATTTTCCCCCCATTTTCCGAGCCACAATACACGATTTCTGCTTGAAAACGGACGAGGCGCGATAACTCCAACACTGCGCTTGCACGTCGATGAAAATGTCCGTTCTCATGTTTCTCCGGTCACGAATAACGAAAACTAACATCCGACAGGTAAAACGGACGAGGCGTGATAAGTTGAATTCTCCGCTGTAAACAAATTTCGATTTTTCTCAGACCAAAACTATTCACCGCACGGAAAATTACTACTTTCTTACTATTTTCATCTCATCAAAAAATAAAAATAACGGACGAGGCGCGATAACTATTACGACCACTTTTTTATTACATATGTAAAGATTCTCAATGATTTCGCAATGTTGACAATGTCCGTTCTTGTTAATTTCCTTCTCAAGTCCTTATTAAATCACCAAAAAACTCAAAAAAATTTAGGTCGTGATCAGTCTGAAATCCTGGTAACGGGCTGCTGTTGATCTAGAGGCATTTTAGGACGTATAACATGTATTTTTATTCCGACCAGTGGTTTTCGTGCGGGAATGCCGTCGGTATTTTTGAAGAAAAGAATGGTACGCCACATATTTTTTAAAAATATTTTTGAAATTCTCATTCCTTGTTGAGCAAATGTCCTCTCTTGATTTTTTTTGTCGTTGTGGCTGTTTTTTGTTTTTTACACTCTACAAAGTCGACCAAGATCTCCACAGACTAGAACATCGAAGATATGTTGGTGATTTAACTTTCTCTCACAGATATTTCCATGAAAAATTGACATTGGTCGCTTAATGCCACCCACCTAGGGCGACCAATAGCAGAAATACATTACGAACAATTGCTACCCATTTATATGTGGCTCAGGGTAGTACTGCTTGAACATCATTATTCAAGAATCCCTTCTGAGATTTCTGAGATTGCTGAGGTCGTGTTGCCCAACGTATATGACCTCCAACGATTCAAGACCCACGTGAATCGCTTTATTCACACACGCGGGGTGAGAGTAACCAAGTCGAATTTAACGCTAAGGAAACCCAGGCAGCAGTTTTCTCTAAAAATGTTAACATTACAGAACCGGAAATAGTCATGGGCGGACACGCAATCCCACTGGCTTCATCTATTAATTTGCTGGACGTGAATCTGGAAGGAAATATGTCTTGGCATAACCACATTGTGGCAATCGCCAAGATAGCTTCTCAGAAACTTGGCGTATGCTTCCGAACCAGAAAGTTCTACACACCTCAACAACTTTTGATGCTATACAAAGCCCAGATTCGACCATCACTAGAGTACTGCTCTCATGTCTGGAGCTCTGCACGCAAACATACCCTTCGGCTACTGGATTCCATCGAAAAAAGTGCCATTCGTCTGATCGGAGACCACGAGCTGAGAAAGAGCCTCGACAGCCTAGAACATCGAAGACAGGTTGGAGATTTGACTCTCTTTTACAGATATTTCAATGGAAAGTGCTCGCCTGACCTTGCCCTGTTACTTCCACCTGGAGCGGTGCATAGCAGAAATACACGACGAATCACTTCCGCTCAGCCATATGTGGTTAAGCTTAGTACTCCTCGAACTTCCTTATTTAAGAATTATTTCACGTGGAGGACTTCATCCTTATGGAACGACCTTCCCGACATTGTCTTTTCCAACGAGTATAACCTCCAATGATTGAAAACCAACGTGAATCGCTTTATTTGCACACACACCACTCCCAGAGTGCCTTAATGGATTTATCCTATTATAGCGCTAGTGATTGACTCTAAAATGTGTATGTTTCCGTTTGACTAACAGAAGTTTTTTAAGTTCATGCAAATTTAATATTTGGGTTCTTGTTAAAATTGTTAAAAATAAGATTTGGATTGGCATTTAACTGTTTTATCGACTGCTTACTGAACCTTAATATTCCTATTACAAGACTAGAACGAGAAACAATGCTTCGCAATTATATCTATCTATTTCCAGACGTTCCTTAGGGACCTACGGGAATCCGATTTTAAATCGAACAAATCCGGAAAGAATCCTGTTACTTTAACTAACACGAACGAACATTTCTATAAAATCTTATTTGAGATATGACTGTTCTTGTGTCTTACGCAATAAACGTCTAATCGAAAAAAGTTTCTTATTGCAAGTGTTAGCCGTAAGCCCTGCTAAAACATTACTACTCAATGTAGTTTATATAGCCCCTTTTTAGTAGGAACAAAATCCTCTCTTATAAATAGCATCTTGCTCAAACAACGAAAAAGAAACATAAAAGAAACGTTATTAACCGCGGCTCAAGTGAACGTGAATAGCATTAAATAAACAAAGACTATTTTCTACAGGAAGTTGGGCTTTTATACCCTCGGAATATTTCGAACGGCGTGGCGGCCCTTAAACGATCCTTTCGCCCTATTTTCGGGGTAAATTTTGAGGTAAAACGTGTGGAAGGGAAACGGCGGAATGCGGTCAGGAAGTCCTTGTCTTTGAGACATGTGGAATTAACTTTTTTAATGATGCTCGTTTTGTTCGGCTTGTTGTATTATTTGCTTTAGACAGTAAACACGCATTGTTTCTAACATGCAGCATTAAACGAGTATTCTCGACATGGTGGAAAAAATCCTCCCTTTTTTTATTATTATTATTATTATTGATTTTAATCAGTGGCGGCTCGTGATCTATGATAGTTCACAAGTATGGTGAAATTGTTCTTAAAATTTTATTTTTGTGTAACGACCAAACAATTACTTTCTAGGCGTTTTAAATGTAGAAAGAAAAGAAGTAAGAAGAAAATGCGTTAGGTAAAACATATTTTTATTTATTTTTTAATTTTACACAAGGAAATACAACTTTTGAAAAATAAGAAAGGTTTTCTTAGTGTGCATAGCTGTCGGATCTTAACGTCGTCGCATGCAACCCTCGTAACAATATTTATACAGTCCACTACTAATACTACTAAAGCGATCTACGAGCGATCAAGGAAACCGAATGATGTCCAATACTACTACCGCCATATACGAGTTATCAAGAAAACCGAATGATGTCTAATACCACTACGCCATCTACGGGCTACGTCATTAGGTGCAACCAAGACGAGAACAATAGTTAACTGTTTTATGACGAGAACGAATCGAGCCACGAGACTGACAAGTTGGCATTCTTCATATTTTCAGTGTTTTTTAGTTTAAATCCTTAAATAAAATGGTTTAAAATCATATCGAGTATCATTTATCGAAATACACAACATTTATCGACCCTGCACAATAGTGCTTAAACGTAAAGTCCATTCTTCGGTTCTTAATTGTAGAAAATTAACAGCCTCATTAAGTCTCATCTATCATTTTTTTCATATATTTCATTTTTAAACTTTCTAATAAAGTCTCTAGATTTACCCTTTGTGGTCTGCGTTAAATTAATTTCGGGTTTAGGTGTTCCCACATACTTCACTTCAATTTTTTACTTCAAACTCATCGAGTTAAAGTTATTTCTTAAATAGTCCACCGACAACTATTCATTTTACTTAATAAATATATAATATTAAAATATTAAAACATACACGCTCGAATTTCTAACTAGATGCACGAACAGACAACAGCGCGGTGCACACAAAAACTGCGCGCCTTTTCCATGTTAAATCGCCATAGCCCCGCTATCCCCCGCTGCCACTCGTCACCTGTTACCACAGAGAAACTGCATTACTTAATCGCACGTGCGAGCAAGTCTCGTCATAATCGTCATTTATCTTGACCGCGGCACGGTTGCCGGGTCTATACAGTTTGGTTTGACGGGATGATAAAATATTAGGGAGGGTAGGACTTTTTTTAGTTTGACGGTACGATAAATTATTAGGAAGGGTCGGACTTCATACGATAAATAATATTCAATGAATATAAATTAATGTTTTTTATTCCTTTTGTTTTGGGGGTGCACGTGCGCATGTGCTCCTGTGGAAGAACCGCCACTGATTTTAATAGTAAGCGTGGAAAAACCCGATGGGATTTTTAATAATAAATGAAAAACTAAGTTAGGAAAATGTAACCTCTTTCCTTCAAATTATACCACGAAACAGCCGTACACTATTGTCTTAGTGTAAGACGGTAGATTTTAGTTTTAGAAAATAGTGTAAGAAGAACTTTATTGGATTTGATACCTCGAATCAAAATATACTGTACAGGGTGTCCGCTAAATAATGGTACAAGAAAAAACCACACTCCTTACGTAAAAATATTAGGATTTAATTATATTACTATCCCAAAGTTGATAGGGTGTTAAAGTTAAAATTTCATTTCTGTTTTTCTCTAATAACTTTGCGAGATGCTAACTTTTTTTACGAAATTTGCCAATTATGTTTTTTTTGGACGAGAAATTAATGCTTTTCTCATATTTATTACGTAAAAAGGTATACTAAGTTCAGGTAGCCCATAGTTACCGTTTTGGGAGATATTTACATTTAAATTGCTGCCCAATTATTATTAATTTGCAAACAATTTTTTTTTTAAAGTAACCTATGAGAAAACAATTGAAATTTAGAGATGCATTTGCTATGAATCCTCCATATCGTTATTTGTTTGTTAATTATTATAAGATAGCTTTGTCAGAAAATGTTTCATTTTTGCGTTTATTGTAGGTTTGTGTTTTCATTGCTGTTGATTTCTTCCGATACCATATTTTCTAGGGTCAAATTAATTTTAATTAAAGTAAGTTATAGAATAATCCAATTGTTGTATTTATTATTCCCGATTTCCATTACTAGAACATTAATTATCATGTAAAAGTTAATTGGTAAGAAGTAACAAAATATTAATTGCTTGCCTGAGCTAATGTACTAAACAATTTAAATGCAAATATCTCCGAAACGGTAATTCTGCTCGACGTGAAATTTGTATACCTTTTTTAAGTATAAATATCAGAAAATATTATTGTCATTAAAAACTTAAATATACCAAGGCACAAAAAAGTTATGACTTAATTAATGTGCGAAAAAATGCCGCATTAAAATTTCACCAAAGAATCAAATTCTCGTCCTAAAAAACCATAATTGCCAACTTTTGTAAAATAACGTTAGTTCCTCTTAAAATTATTAGAGAAAAACCAAAATGAAATTTTAACTTGAACACCCTGTATCTTAGTTAATATCAACTTTCTTAGTTAATATCAACTTTCGGATATAGGTAAGTATAATTAAATCCTAATATTTTTACGTAAGGAGTCTGTGGTTTTTGCCATGTACCATTAATTAGTGGACACCTTGTATAAACAGGGAGTTCTATTTAAAAAAAAGAATTGTATTCTTTATCGTCATAGAATTTTGAGAATATAAATTGATTTCCTTGTAGGCCACTGACTGTCCTTAAAGTTTCGTATAAAGCTATTGTACTTTGTCACACTAAATATCCTGTACAGGGTCATATAATCTAGACTGATATGGGAGTTCCTTGTATTTTTTTAAAACCAATATAGCCATCTTGTTTACGTTTTTCCCGTATAGTATGAAATTGCGATTTCGGACTAGGCCCTGTATATTTGCCTATAATTAGACAAAGTATTATTTTAATTGTCGAGATCGTTGCCAAAAACTTCCGTTCCGGTTCTGCAAAGACAAAGAAATGAACGTAACATTATTTCTCATAAGGTGTTTGTTCGCACGACATATGTGAAGCAACAGCTTTGTAGTAGTAAAGAAATTTAATAAACAATTTTCTCTCGGCCGTTCTCTCTCTGTTTATCTCTCTAAGAATTGTATCCATTGCCTTTTCTCTTATTTTACGTATCAAATTGGGAAATAAAAGTTTCGTAAAAATTTTCTTTCGCGTGTGTCGAAAATATAGCTTTCTTATGTTAGTTAAATAAAAGGATTTCTACCGTGTTTGTTTGCTTTAAAATTGGCCTCCTGTAAATCCCAGTGGTATTATAAAGTTAACATTTTCTAAGATGTCACAATATGGTGGCCAAATCGCCTGCCATTTATGGTAGCCTGTTGAATTTGGTCTATTTTACGTTTGGAGATTGATTACAGATACAGTATCGCGACATTTTATCTTTAATAATAACTCTAATATCCCCGGAAAGTGGCTAAAATGGGACACCCGGTACAATTTCACTACAATTATTCGAAGGTAATATAACTAGAGCTCGTTTTTTATCAATAAAATTTTCATGTTCAAGATAGTTATGTTCTGGAATGTTTATTTTGGCTAAATCCCGAGAGCAAAGCTCGAGTGATTTAATCTATGAATAAACATGCCCAAACGATCATTGAGCAAAATTTAAAAAAAAACTTGGAGTGTTACAATGAAAAATTCTATCGACGATGTTTGATAAGATTATTTCCAGAATGTAAATTAAATATGATGATAATTCGAGAAATACTTCTAATATATACAATATCGATCGTTGTCGACATCGATACTAGCTTATGTTCTCTACTCTATATTTCAAGCCTTTTGACGTTTCGTAGTTTAAGGTTATGCGACCAAAATTTCAAAAGAAAACAAGTTATCAATATGAATAGGAAAATATATTGCAAATAATCCGTAAGTACTTATAATTTACCAAAGATATTACAAAATGCAGATAGAACAATGTACATTTCTAGCCTACGCAATGACTGCAATCAGTATTTCCCACCTCTTTCGGTCATTATTGCAGCATAGCCAAATTGACATATTTATCGCAAAGGTATCTTGCAAAAATCCCAATTAAAAGTTTGTTAATTGGACAATGAGAGATTCTTTAAACACATATTATTACACTTAAAAGTATCAAATGAACTATTCCAACTGCACTCTGGCAACATCTATTCATATTGTACTCTTCTGCTACGATCCAGGAGTCAAAATATAAATGAATACTAATCTCGTAAACGTTACAACGATGGCGCTGTAATCTAACGGATTGTTTATATATTTCTGTTAATTTGTGTTTTTTCTGTAATTATTGGTGAAAAGTCGTCTTTATTATAAAGAATCGTGGTAAAAGAGTGGATCATTTAAATAAGGATTTATCTTTTCATCGGTAAGTATGGCTATGTTTTAATATTTAACCATCTGGTATTACCAGACTTCAACATTGTTGCCATTCAGCCAACAAACATGTAGGTAGTTCTCTCTTGCACCCGTTACTGATTTTCAATAACATTTCACACAATCGCAGCTTCACTTTCCAAGAGTTTTAAGATTTACAATACTTTTGTATTTTACATAAACCCGAACAAACCCTAACTTTAAAGTAGTTTTCCGATTGTCCTGCGTAAGCAATAATGAAAATCTTAAAAAGATCTGTGAAATGGCCTGGATTCTTGGCTATCGCGTTTTGTAATCCTGTTAATCCGTAGGTTGGTTCGCTGGTTCAATAGCTAAGATGGAAAGCAGGAAAAACAACTAGTGTATGGCTAAAAGTATCTATTTTTCTTCAATGGCTTACAAAGAATGTGTTCTACATATACTTGGAACAACTGTCATGAAGAACTTTCGCTTTAAGTTGGTCGGGCGAGATACTTAAACTTTAAAACGGCTCGCTGAGTGCGTTCTCCGTAGTGCTACTTGGACTTGAAAACGGCTCGCTGAGTGCGTTCTCCGTAGTGTTACTTGGAACCCGTTACTGCCACCTTAAATATCAAAGGACTGGTCAGTGCTCTTCGGCAGGCTGATTACAATAATAATAACTACACTTCACTTCAAATACTTATAACTTAAAAACGGCTCGCTAAGTGCGTTCTCCGTAGTGAGAGTGAACTACCCTGTTATCGCCACCTTAAATCTCGGTACGACGATGCTCTTTCGCGGGGTCTAGAACAGCAATGATTTTTTGATGGGTGGAAGACACCGAGCGACCGAGATGGTTCACAGGCAGGGGTAAAGGTCGGCCAATCAGAATAATGTGATGACGCTTCGGGACATGGGTGAGAGATTTATCGATTTGTGCGTTTTAAAACACGTTAAGAATTAGGAACAGATGTTTTGCATAATGCGAGCGTAAGAGACAACAGAGTATTGTCTTCTCAGTTGTTCTCAATAGTTTTAAAGAATGTAAAATGTTGAATATTATTTGATGTTTTTGTCGAGACCTGATGTCGGAGAAATGTGGTACAGTTTCGCATAAAAACTCACGTTTGCCTTGTATTGACATGACCCGACTTGGAAATGTTTTGTTTTTAATGCAAATATGGTCGTTAGAGGCGATATTCGCGTGAACTTACAGTATTGAAGTATTGATTTTTCTTGGATTATATTAATAGTTTGCAGTCTGGGTTGAAATTAAGCATTGGAAACGAAAGTTAATATTGGTAGACAGCAAAGAATGCGCTTACTAACGGGTTTTGATATTAAATTGTATTATTTAGACCAGCGGTATGACGTAATTCTTAACTTGTTAGATATTGCTAGGACGTGTATTTTATCTGAATTTTATTATAAAAACTGAATATTTACAGGCTTAACGGGCATCAATAGCGTGTCCCAAACAATCTGCATATATTAAAGGAAAAACTAATTAAAACTTGACATTTATGAAAACGCATTATCTAGTTCTTGACCTACTTAGAAATGCTTCTTAAAAATAGTATAGTTGACAGGTGATGGAAACAATCGCGAATATTCTTGTTGGTTTTAACTTCTGGAAAATTTTACATCATCATTTACATCCTTGTATCAGTTAGCAACAATCTGAAGAAGAATACTTTTCATGTAACCGTCGTATTTAGACGTAAAAGAAAATCCAATTATAATGATACCAGAAAAAAGTCTTGCCGTCGGCTAAAAGCAAAGTACTGATCAAAATTTAGCACCGGCGAAACTTTATTTTATTATTTTTTATCACATTCATTCGTTAATGGATCAACATTTCGCACGGACGAAACTTTTTCTGTCCATGTGGATTTAGGGCTCGTCGATAAATTAATTAAAACTTGGCTAGTCCGAGAGTTTAATAACATTCCCGCGGACCCATATTGTAGTGCCCTTTTGGCAATAAAAACAGACGAAGCCGTATGTTTCGATTATTCCGAACAAGTCCGTCACAGTGAATTTTTCGCGTTTACGTCTATCGATAATTGACGACGATGGAAACAATATTTCGACAACATGGCCTAACAGGATATTGCATTTGTACTGGGTGACCCAGTTTCAAAGTGGCATTGGTTATTTGTAATTTATAGCAGTTATACATAGTGTCCCGGATAAGAATGCGCTCTACAAAGACCTCGATAACCATAGGGCATACAGAAATAATCGAATTAAAGTTAGGCGTTAGTTTTTTTATGATCAAACACAAGCACTATAGGAAAACTACTCTAGGGCACTCTGGGAGTGGTGCGTGTGCGCAAAAGCGATTCACGTTGGCTTTGAATCGTTGGGAAAAACGACCTAGGGAAGGTCGTTCCATAAGGATGAAGTCCTCCATATGAAAGAATTCTTAAATAATGAAGTTCCAGGAGTCTTAAGATTAAGTACATATGGATGGGCAGCAGTGGTTCGTAGTGTACTTCTGCTCTGGGCGAAATTAAGAGTGCGAGATCAGCCGAACACTTTCCATTGAAATATCTGTAAAAGAGAGTCAAATCCACAACCTGTTTCCGATGTTCTAGGCTGTCGAGGCTCTTCGTCAGCTCGTGGTCTCCGATCAGACGAATGGGTCTCCTTTCGATGGAATCCAGTAGCCGAAGAATATGTTTGGGTGCAGAGCTCCAGACATGAGAGCAGTATTCTAGTGATGGTCGAATCTGGGCTTTGTATAGTGTCAAAAGTTGTTGACGTGTGTACAACTTTCTGGCTTGGAAGAGTACACCAATTTCCTGAGAAGCTATCTTAGCACTTGCTACAACGTGATTATGCCAAGACTTATTTCCGCCCAGATTGACGCCCAGCAAATTAATAGATGAAGCCAGTGGGATTGCTTGTCCTGCCATGACTATATACGGTTTTGTAATGTTAACCTTTTTAGAGAAAACTGCTGCCTGATTTTCTTAGTGTTGAATTTGACTTGGTTACTGTCACTCCAAGCCAAAATTTCTTCCAGGTCTTTATTGAGGCGTGATACTTCATGCTGTCTGCGAATATGTGCGTCGGCAGCCGATGTTTGTGCATTCAAAGAGAAAGATGAGACCAGTGTGCTACTTTTCAAAGCTAAATATCGGATTTTTAGTTTCTACTAGAAGGTCGTTAAGGTAGAGTAAGAAGAGGGTGGGATATAATATGGACCTTTGAGGAACACCGGAATTGATGATGAAGGTCTCTGAGAGAAATCCGTCAATCGCCACTTGCAGAGAGCGGTCCTTAAGAAAGCTAGACAACCATGCACATTATCGATTGGGCATACCATAAGATCGCAGTTTACTTAGAAGCCAAATACGATCAAAGGTTTTAGAAATATCCAGTACAACAGTCCGAAACTCCCCATGATGTTCAATTGCGTTGCTCCAAAGATGGGTGACATAGGCTAGAAGATGTCCAGTTGCTTTGGACTTCCGAAAACCATATTGATGATCGCTGATAATGTTGCAGCCATCTGAATTCTGGAACGCCCATTGAGATTTTCGAAGATATTTGAACGAAACCGAAGTTTTAGGATTAAGTTCGTTTGTTAAATTTTACATTCCCAATGCTACTTTTACTCATCTATAAGATAATTTCATCAAATTATCAATCTGACGTTTCATTTTCTCGCAACTATCATCAAGTTTGTTTCTTTAAATAGTAGTAATATGTATTTTGTTTAATGCTTTATAAATTTCACTGAATCAAATGATATATCACACCTATATTATTTATTAGCCGTTTCTGACTAAAATACTTATCTTCAATGCACATAATCACCTTATTTTTTTTTTCATTATTGTATTTATACTCTAGTTGTCATTAAAAACCTTTCTTTTTACTTCTTATTATTTACAATAATAATAATAATGAAACAAATTACATAATAAAATGATAACAAAAAAAT
The DNA here is from genome assembly GCA_963991005.1 of Barypeithes pellucidus. Taxonomy (NCBI): domain Eukaryota; kingdom Metazoa; phylum Arthropoda; class Insecta; order Coleoptera; family Curculionidae; genus Barypeithes; species Barypeithes pellucidus. Next base: position 52,396,878 of record OZ022563.1, on the reverse strand, counting down.
ATAAAGAAAGAGACTTATTTATAAGACAAATTACTAGCTATGGACTCAGTATACTACTATAAACATTGTAACCACCTTTCTTACAGAGTAAGTCGGTTAAAAACGTAATGGACCATAATATAAAAGCAAACTTGGTCAAAGTAATATAAATTTAATAGCCATTCCAGGGTACAGATGCGTTTCCTTATTTTAACGGGGAGAGAAAACGGGAAGACGCCGACGACAAGCTCGTATTTCTAATAAATCGAAACAGTAGATCTAATTGCCTTTTATAAACGAAAAGGGGGGAAAATACAATATGGATCCGACTCGAACTTATGTTATTAAACTCTCCTGCAAAGCACGTTATAATAATTAACTTATTCGTTCGACCGCAACTGGGCGAAAAGATTATGACGACGAGGCGTAGCCCAGTTAAATAATAAGTATTTTTTGAAAGGAGGTATATTGGAGTAATACTTATAAATAATCAAAATCGAGCATCTCAGACCACGAGTTGTATCTTCAAAAATATCTCGCGAGTATATTTGCGCCGCTTAAGGCAAATTTTGAGCAAGGAGGTAGTAAAGACTTACCATTTCTCAAATTTTGAATCATTTATCCGATATGGCATCATCCTCTGGGGAAGTTCGTCGGCTGCCCGTAGAGTCTTTATAATGCAAAAGCGAGCAATTAGATGTATGTTTGGTCTTAATTTTAGGGAATCATGTAAAGACATGTTTATTAATGAAACGATACTAACATTGCCCAGTCTTTATATTTTTGAAATATTAAAGTTTGTCAAATCAAATTATAATAGTTTTAAGTTACAAAACGCATTTCACAGTTATGGTACTAGATTTGGAAACGACCTTCAATATGTTCATCACAAATTAGAGTTATATAAACAAAATCCATATGGGCGCAGTTTGTTATAATAAACTTCCTTCTTGCTACAGAAATCCAAATATGAATATATCTAGCATTAGAGAATTCTTAGCAATTAATGCTTTTTACTCAATTGAGGAATTTTTGCACCATGAGTTTTAGTCGTTATTTTAATTTTTCTTTTATATCTATTAATTTATGTAATTTCTGAATTGTTATTTTTTTAAGTTAGTCATAAGTTGACATGTCCTATATCCTATTTTTAGTGATCGCTTGGATTAATAAATTTTCATTTCATTTCATTTATATTTTTTACTTAAATAAATCATCGCATTTTAATCGAAGGCAGTATGTTGTATCACGCCTTAACAACTTTCGATAGGGTCGGATTCGGCCTTCTTCTGGTCAAGCTGCGAGCGACGGGTTCTAGTGAGAGTTCAATTCATTGGTTTGTAAGTTTTCTGGAAGGGCGCACATAGAGTGTTAAGATCAATGGTTTCTGGTTTACTCTGGGGTTCCGCAGCGTTCTTATTCCTCACCGCTTCTGTTCAACATTTTCATTAACAATGTATCTGATTATATTTTGCATGCCGAGAGAAGTTTCTATGCTGATGACTTGAAGTTATATAAGACAATAAATTGCATTCAGGATAGTATTGACTTGCAGGGAGATATTGATGCTCTGTGGAAGTGGTCTCAGGTAAACCATATTAACATTAACATCGAAAAATGTTGCTACTACATTAGTTTTAATAAAAGCCTCGTAAGAATTCCAACAGTATACCATATTGATAATATTCAACTTGAATACAAAAACATAGTAAAAGAGTTAGGTGTTCATTTTGATGAGCGTGTAACTTTCAATTACCATATAGTGAGAATTCCTCAGAATGGTATAAAACTGTTGGGTTTCGTTTATAGAATTTGTCAAGATTTGTCACTGGAGACGCTAAAAACTATTTATATAAGTTCCATCGAATCTAGAATATGCAAGTGCTGTATGGTCTCCCTGCTATCGCACATACAGTGAGGACGTAAAGTAAGGAATAAAATCATTATCTCGCAAACTACAATTTTAAAAAAAAATCGCTCGGACCCTTCGATTTTGTTTTTCGAACGCGCATATTCTGACATAAAATGTAGATATAAAGGGTGTTGCAAATAAGAGTGACACAAAATTTTTTTTTCTTAAATAAAACCCACTGTATATTATTGCATGTACGGATTCTTCGGAAAATCCTAAACATTTTTCATGTAGCATGTGCTATACCTTAGCCCAAGCGTTTTGGAGTTATTCTCATTCAAAATTTGAAAATCAGATATTTCGCAATCAATCAAGACTTGCATTGATTCATGCACGCTGAGGAAAACCTGTAGTCAGCATGCGTGAAGCGCAAGAAAAGTCAAGTAGGCTTTGAAGTTATGATGCAAGAACCAAAAGAATTAATGTCAATAGTTACTGTTATTGTCAGTTTTATGTGTATTTTCCTAACGTTTTACTAGTTTTCAAAAGACTCATTTCGTTTTTTCATAACTAAATTAAATTAAAATGCGGCTCACTGAGAAACAGCGCATAGAGGTTTTGATGATGATGGGCTACGGTGATAGGGTTAGAACACAGCAAGAAACTTGTGAGTTATTTAATCAAAAATACCCCAATCGTCCGCCAATATCACAATCAACAGTAAGCAAAATTGAGTACAAGTTTAGGCAATTCGGTCATGTAAGAGATGTCCCTAGATTTGGTCGTCCTCAAGTTGATGAAAATCAACAATTAGAAGTCTTACTGGCAGTTCAAGATAACCAGCATGTGGTGTCTAGGCAGGTAGCAAGTGACGTGGATATTGGAAAAACAACAGTTCTTAAAATACTGCATATAAATAAATACCATCCTTATAAAATGCAAGTTCTCCAAGAACTTTTGGAAAGGGAACTTTGAGAGGCGCCTTGAATTTTGTGAGCGTTTACAGGATATGTGCTTCGTAAACCGAAATTTTGTAAAAAATATATTTTTTTCCGATGAGTCCACATTTTGCTTGAATGGTGACGTAAATACCCAAAATTATCGATATTGGTCCGATGTAAATCCACACTGGATGAGGGAAGGACACACACAATTTAATCAAAAGATCAATGTGTGGGCTGGCGTTGTCGATGACATTATTATAGGGCCTTTCTTTTTTGACGGAAATTTAACAGGCGAGAGATACTTGAGTTTTTTAGAACAAGAACTTGTTCCAGCCCTGGCCACCCTTTTCCTGAGTTAGAACGTCCCGATTTTCCACATCATAATATCTGGTTGCAACAAGATGGTGCTCCCCCACATTTCACTGTGGGAGTTCGTACATATTTGGAAGATACTTTTCCAAACAGGTGGATTGGAAGAGGTGGTTTTATTGAGTGGCCGCCAAGGTCACCCGATTTAACACCACTCGACTTTTTTTATGGGGATACCTTAAGGGAAAAGTATTCAAAAGCCAGCCTGCAAATTTAGATGATTTAAAAGATCTCATCCGGCAAGAAATTCGGCAAATTACACCCCAAATGGTTCGAAATGTTCAGCGAGAATTTGTAGATCGGTTAGGCTATTGTCAGTTGACCAACGGAACATTTACTTTAGAAAAATTATTTTTAAGTTCACCTAACTGTCTTTTCGATAAATAAGACATTTTTAAAATAATTTTATTCTTTGTTTTCTCCATGACTTTTCCACTTTTCAAATTTTGAATGAGAATAACTCCAAAACGCTTGGGCTAAGGTATAGCACATGCTACATGAAAAATGTTTAGGATTTTCCGAAGAATTCGTACATGCACTAATATACAGTGGGTTCTATTTAAAATTTTTTTTTGTGTCACTCGTATTTGCAACACCCTGTATATCTACATTTTATGTTAGAATATGCGCGTTCGAAAAACAAAATCGAAGGGTCCGAGCGATTTTTTAAAAAAATTGTAGTTTGCGAGATAATGAATTTATTCCTTACTTTACGTCCTCACTGTATGTTAATATTATCGAACGCGTCCAAAACAAGTTGTTGAGAGCGTTAGCTGTTAAGATGGGGATTGATTTTCGCGACTACCACAGAGCGAACATTTTCGGCAGGACACTCAATTCCACTGTCATCATCTATTAATTTGCTGGGCGTCAATCTGGGGGGAAATAAGTCTTGGCATAACCACGTTGTACCAATCGCCAAGGTAGCGTTGTAGAAACTTATTACTCCTCGAATTTCATGATTTAAGAATTTCTTCATCTGGAGGTCGTCATTCATTTGGATCGGCCTTCCTGAGGTTGTGTGAACCATTGCACATGCACCACTTCCGGAGTACCTAAGGTATTTGTTCACAAAAATAATAATATGCGAATGCTGCATTAAATTAAGTAGTAAAATTGATATGAAAATAGTCCAAACTATGTTTAGGACCTTCGGAGATTCGGAAAATATTCCAAAATAAAATATAGAATAGATCAATCATTGATTTTTGTTAAACTAGAATGGTTACCATCCGAAAGAACGTTAAAATCCCCAACTGAAGGACGCCCAATGATGAAACAAAACTTTTTAGGGTTGAGGTTTTCGGACGAACTAATAAGTTAATTATAACTTGCGTTGTCTGAGAGTTTAATAACATAAGTTGAAGTCGGATCCATATTGTATTTTCCCCCCTTTTTCGGTTATAAAAGCCAATTAGGGCTACTGTTTCGATTTATTAGAGATCTCGTGGTAGATAATTCGCAGTATCCTCAGAAAATTGGAAAAATTCTAGCAAAAAACCTTTACATAGTAAGGACCTGCAGAAAATATGTGAGAAACGTCAATTTATTTGAATTATACAGGGTGTTATAGATCTGCCTTATTATGGTAGTTAAACAGTGGCGGTTCTTCCACAGGAGCACATGCGCACGTGCACCCCCAAAACAAAACGAATAAAAAATATTAAATCATTGAATATTATTTATCGTATAAAGTTCGACCCTCCCTAATATTTTATCATCCCGTCAAACCAAACTGTATAGATCCGGCAACCGTGCCTCGGTCGAGGTAAATGACGATTATGACGAGACTTGCTCGCACGTGCGATTAAGTAGTGCAGTTTCTCTGTAGTAACAGGTGGCGGGTGGCAGCGGGGGATAGCGGGGCTATGACGATTTAACATGGAAAAGGCGCACAGTTTTTGTGTGTTTGCTGTTCGTGCATCTAGTTAGAAATTCGAGCGTGTATGTTTTAATATTTTAATATTATATATTTATTAAGTTAAAATGAATAGTTGACGGTGGACTATTTAAGAAATAACTTTAGCTATTTGAGTTTGGAGCAAGAAATTAAAGTGAAGAATGCGGGAACACCTAAACCCGAAATGAAATTAACGCAGACCACAAAGGGTAAATCTAGGGACTTTATTAGAAAGTTTAAAAATTAAATATATGAAAAAAAATTTATAGAGGGTATTCCAAACTTAATGAGGCTGTTATTGACCAATTTCCTACAATTAAGAACCGAAGAATGTATTTTACGTTTAAACACTATTGTGTATTTCGATAAATGATACTCGATATGATTTTAAACCATTTTATTTAAGAATTTAAACTAAAAAACACTGAAAATATGAAGAATGCCAACTTGTCAGTCTCGTGGCTCGATTCGTTTTCGTCATAAAACAGTTTGCTATTGTTCTCGTCTTGGTTGCGCCTAATGACGTAGCCGTAGATGGCGTGGTGGTATTAGACATCATTCGATTTTCTTGATAGCTCGTAGATGGCATTATTAGTATTAGTAGTGGACTGTATATAAATATTGTTACGAGAGTTGCATGCGACGACGTTAAGATCCGACAGCTATGCATACTAAGAAAACCTTTCTTATTTTCCAAAAGTTGTATTTCCTTGTGTAAAATTAAAAAATAAATAAAAATATATTTTACCTAACGCATTCTCTTATTACTTTTTTCTTTCTTCATTTAAAACGCCTATAAAGTAATTGTTTGGTCGTTACACAAAAATAAAATTTTAAAAATAATTTCACCATACTTGGAACCCCCTCTATCATAGGTCACGAGCAGCCACAGTATTTAAACCCACCAATCCTCAGATGAAAATAAATGGCAAAGAAATTGCCTATACACACAAGAAAGAAATACTCATTTTTTGTATTTTGTTCCTATCAGAATTTTTTTAAACAAATTTGGGGGTTATTTTTATTTGGTTCCTTAATAATAGTGTCGTGCTTTTGCCTTTTTCACGGCTGTTTAGTTTTGGTGTGGTGTGGCATATCAATATGGAAATTGATACCATAGAACAAATTTTAAATTCGTGAGGTATGTCTGTAGATGTGATTAAAGTATTTCGAGGCAAGTTTGATTTAAAGAAAACTATAAATATTAATCGTATGAATTATAGTTCATTATAGGTATATTTTTCTATTATTTTTCATTAAAATATTTAGGCGGGGTTGACGTGTTGTGACTGTTACGTTTATTAAACCTTTTTCCCATTATTTTGTTATTCTCTTTTCTAGTAAGTACTATGGATTTTATACCGAAGGAATTGTACCTTATACGATTTAAGGTACCTAATATATTAGCAAATAAAAATAAATAACTGCTAAATATAAAAAATAATAATCAAAATTGATATGCTCCCTCTCAAACAAAGAATTCTGATACTGATACAAACCCAAAACATATCTTTGTTTATGTTGTGGCAATAGAATTTGTATCCTTTTTTCCATTTGTCAAACTCATCGTTAGACGCGTTTCGCCATTATTACGGTCCATCAGTAAGGCTCGAGTCTTACAAAGGGTGCACTAGACGAACTCAACAACACTCGTCGCGACATCTCGTGGTGAATTTGCCTATTCAACACAGCATCTTATAGAAGACCAATGCAGAGGGTCTGTCCGGTATAAAAAGAAACTAAGTAACTTTTTTGTGTGTGTACGAATCACTATTTAATTGTGCTGGTAGCCACCTTAAAACGGCACGACTTAGCTTTTCTATAAATTACGAACACTCAAGTTGCAGGTCTTGTTCTTGCGAACAATTTCTCAAAATGGGTTAAAGATTGAATAAAACCTTATACGTTTCCTCTCAATGGAAATACTTGGAATTACCGAAAAAACAATTAAAAAAGCTGTAGTACTTAATAACCTTCGTTTGTTTTCCTTTTTGGCTAATTACATTCTGGGAATCCAGAAGAACCTAAAAAATTAATAAAATAAAAATACACCATTTCGTAAAAGACATTAGCCGATTACGTTTTGGGATATCCCCTTGCCGAAATGATGCGCCTTACAGACTTCGAAACACGTACAACGCAATACATTAAAAAGTTATTTTCCACTTTTTGCACAACATTCCGTTTAATTAATTGGTTGAAAAATATTTGTTTAAACATACAGGGTGTTGGAAATGCCGTATTATATTTAAATGGGTGACTCATTTGGTAGCCTAGAGAAGCGCTACAAACACTCTTACTCACAGGTCAGTCCGCGCTACTGTACAACATTTCACCCAGAGCCAATGGCATTGTTGCCAAACTTAATGTACAACTGAAATTCCATATAAAATTATAAAAATAAATTATTTTCTACCTACTTGTATTTATCTTTATACCTAAAGAGCGAGGAAATCCAGGCACAACTACAATCAGTAATTTTTTTCATTGGAACACTCCTGGAAACACTTTATATACACACAGTAATAGTGGAACAGAACCGATAGTTAGCTTTTGAACATACAATAATACATATTATACTAGAGGTTATTAGATTTTATTACACGCGACAAAATTTGACGTCCAGAAGAAATGCGTCAATAAAAACAATATTCAAAGATTATTTATGGATGGGCAAGATACACGCGTAAACAGAAAAACAGAGCGGACTGCTGAGAGTGTGTTAGTGATCGACGAGACACAACGTATCCGGCCGTTGGTTGATTTTCAACTATCAGACCGCAAGCGTGCGGCGCTATATGAAACTACTTCGCTCAGACGATGTAAGGCGTCAAGTGGTCATTGACATTTGACCTAGTGACGTACGTGGCTATTACTATTCCATATGTTTTTTCGGGTTGTTTAAAACATAGTCCGTCGTAAATGTTCGTCAATTAATTGTACAAAAAGGTATTACAGAATGGAAAAGTGTTTAAATTATATTTATATAACATTTGCGATGATTCCCGTTATTCTTTGCCTTAATCTAAATGTTTTATTTCGTTTCAAAGTAATAAAATTTAAATAAATCGCCTAGGAAACCAATATCATCCATGGAGTGGTATATGTTTGAAAGGATAATTGAAATAGTATCTTTTTAGATTAAAATATACAGGGTGTTCCATTTAAAAAAATGAGGTTAGGTCCGATAACTTTTTTACCTGACCCCGTATACTCATTCTGAAAACGCCAGATTATTCAACGATCAATATAAAGAAACTTCTGTTTAAAATATTTTTCTGTATCTCTTCTAACTAAGAAAATATAGGGTAATTTTGAAATAGTAAATTTTTGATTTTCCTTATCACTTAAGCGAGCGAAAATTTTCAAATTTTGATTTTACCATTTTAAGTTTGACCCAAAATAGCATTCATTTTTTGATAACACTAACAATTACGGAGATATCTTATAAAAGTATCGAAAATGGGACTCCCTGTACTTAAAGCAAATATCAGTAATCTGTAAAAATACAATAATCTTAGGGCGTTAAAAATAAGAAACACTCTTATTACATTTCTGTAATAAGACGCAATTCTTATGTTCCATAAAACATAATAATTCATTTTCATTCACGAAATGAATATGATTAATGAATTAAGACAAGTATTATTTCATCAAGCCCATTGTGGGAACCCCCGAGATTTATTTCTTCTGAACGCAAATCATTTTTAATAAAAAGTTTGAGAGCTTTCCCACCAAAAAAATAAATGCAAACATTTTTTAGCATTTAATAGGCCGAATATAGAGTAAATCAAAATATACAGGGTGACGAACTGATTTTACTGCCAACAAAAACTTTAGTTTTAGTTTTGCGCTTAAACTGTGTGGTTTGTCGACACCTTTTCGACGCAACTTCGGGGTTTGTTCGGGTTTGTTCGAGATGATCTCTGCTGCCAACGAGAACTTACACTCGAACCGATGGTCTTTAAAATAGCATGTCCTTTTTCCAATAGCTGTCAATAAATTTTAATTTCAGGTAAAGTGACCTCTAGTGGACAGTAGAGAAACATTTCTTAGAACAGAATGATCGTCGTTAAGCATAGTCCCAGTGACAGTGAAGGGGTCACGGTAAACAATTATTAAAGGCAATTCTTATCGCGATATTTAACCCAATTTTTTATTCCAGAAATTAAATTTTATTATACAGGGTGTCCAAGATAACAGGAGCCTCTTTGGGGATCTCCTTAATGGTAACAGATACAGTTTCGAATAAATGGAGAAACAGTATCGCAATCAAAGCACGAACAAATGCAGTAGGTATTAAAATGAATGGTTTTAAAATTATTTTATAATAATGAACTACATAATAATCATAGAACAAGATAATTTATTAATAGTAACAAAACAGTAAATAGGAAAAAAACAACAACAAATAGGTACATTGACAAAAAAAAACATCAATTAAAGTAAAACTAACAGTAGATTATTAGAAATAAATTTTTTTTAACATGTGCCCCGAAAGTGCCTCTTTTCATGCATGTTCTCTTCACCGAAAGTGGCGTTTTTCAAGCGAGCGGGCGGGAAAGTATCGAAGCACAACAAACCCGAACAAACCCGCTTCGAGTCACCATGTGCTCATAAATAAAACCAGAATTGTCGGTGCAACCCTCAGATCGCCAGGCGGACACTCTACCCACCGAGCCATACTACAAGCGATAATAAATAGCGGATTATATATAAATTAAATTGGCAGTTAATTTTTCAAAGATGTTTTAGATAAATGTCAGAAGAATTTCTTTATTTATATGGCCTCAAAGACTAAAAAATAAATAAAACCAGAGATGCCGAGTGCGGGATTTGAACCCGCGACTCTCAGATCACAAGGCGTACGCTATACCACTAGGCCACCGAGCCTATTTGTGAAAAATAATAAATAGACATTTACATTCTCCATGCGCTAGTGTCGAAGGCTTTTCCGCATCTCGTCCGTAAAAGCCTCTTTTCGGCCCTTGATACGTAATGTACTATTCCAAAAGGTGTACGAAATCATTTCCGGAGACCTTAGACGATTAGTAAAGTTATTGAAGCCTTTCAAAGCGTATAAGGCCACAAATGCTAATGAATTTTATAAATTCTGCAATTTTATGATGCTGTTTGTTTGGAGACTGACGGAAATCATTTCGACCACCATCCGAAAAATTAATTTATAATGATGATTGGAAATGGAACGTCGTTTGTTTTGTCAGTTTTGTTATTAACGTCGAAAAAAAATTAAATTAAAAATTCAAAATTTCAGTTTTTCTTAAATACCTCAAAAGTTAAAAATCTTACCGAAGCCTTTTCTACGGCATATTGTTCATTCTTTGATTTCAATAATTTTAATAATAATAATTTAATCGAAGTTGTATCTGTTACCATTAACGGAGATCCCATAGAGGCGTTAACTGTACCCCTGGTAAAGAATTGGAAAATGTGTCACCCGCAGTCAGGGTTGCCAGTAATCCCGATTTAGGCGGAACTGTCCCGATTTAATCTGATTCTTATTTGCACGTTAAAAATCCCGATTCATGAATAGTTTTAAAACAAACCCGGGGCCGAGATTATTTGTTGCGCTTGCGTATGCTTGTATGCTTCCTTGCTGTATGGTGTTGCATCATTTAAAATAATTTGTATTGGCCACCGGGGACTAAACCCTCTTTATTTTTATATATGTATATAATAAAAAGTTATTTAAAAATAATTCAATAAAATTTATTCAGATTCCTTAGTATCCTCTGAGGAAATCGATTCCTTAATACTATAATCTCGGGCGGCTTTTAATTGGCAGAAGATTTTCTTCTACTATTTTTGCTGCTTCTCGAATTTCTGGTGGACTAGCAGCAAAATCAAATTCCTCATCTGATGATGCATTTTTCTGTTGTGAAAATAATATATTATTTAGTGACATGGAAACCATATTCAAAAACAGATATTTGCCATCTTGATGTGTATTATTACCTACGTTATTTTACCACCTGCGGTTATTTGAAATTTCTAATTTTTCAATGGAACAGTCAGAATGACATTTATCTTTTATTAATAATTTTAATTCATAATAATAAGAAGTGGATGTTAGATGTGGTTTTTCGTTGTAGTATACAATCCTCGGTGAGAAGTTTTTACTGTCTCGAGATTTGGTTACTACCGACTCTCTCGACAGGAATGAAACACTTTCCACCTCGGTACGTAATATACTATTACAGCCCCAAGTGATAATTTATATTAATTTTTAAATTATAACTAAAGAAATCGTCAGAATTTCTGTCAAGTTATCTGAATTGACACCTTACTGCATCGGTTTTTCTAGTAGTCAGACATTCCTATTGTAAGAAAACCACTCAGATTTATTCTCTAAAATGCAACGAATTTAATTGTTGCTTTTTGCCATCAAGAGAAATGATTTCTCTGAAAGCACGGATTTCTTTCAGAGATTTTTCCACATTTATCCTTTTCAAATCTTCTTATATTTATCCGTTTTGTAAAGGAGATATTAGACTGCCTTTGCTGGTTTCGTTTATCAGATTATGCTTTATTTTTATCCGAATTACGTATATGTTTTATCTAAAACATTATATTTAAGGTTAAATAATTGTTTTAGAAAATTAGTCGTTGGGCAATAGTATATTACGTACCGAGGAGGAAAGTGTTTCATTCCTGTGGAGAGAGTCGGTTGTTAACTAAATCTCGAGATAGTAATGAAACTTTTCACCGAGGTTTGTATACTATTTTATTTGCAACTACATCTAACATCCCCTTGTTATTATTTTGAATTAAATTATTAATAAAAGATAAATGTCATTTTGACTTTTCCATTGAAAAATTAGACAGAAATTTCAAATATCCGCAGGTGGTAAAATAACGTAGGTAATAAAATAATATACATCAAGATGGCAAGTATCATTTTTTGAATATGGTTTCCATGTCACTAAACAATATATTATTTTAACAACAGAAAAATGCTACCAGATGAGGAATTTAATGTTGCCGCTACTCCACCAGAAATTCGAGCAGCAGCAAAAAAAATAGTAGAAGAAGATTTTCTGCCAACTAAAAGCCGCCCGAGATATGACAAGGCACATAACTATTTCAAAGAATGGTGTTCGGGAAACAAAGTTCTAAATCCTGGTTTTGAGTCGGCGCTACTAGCTTATTTCAGTGAAAATACCAAGACAAAGACGATATCAACGATTTGGTCAAAATATTCAATGCTTTAACATATCAGTGACTCCCTACAATAATGCCAATGTAATATTTAATGTAAATAAGTGAATCAAAAACCGTGTTAATTTTTTTTTATATAAATGTCATTAGGTTCATTTTAAAAAATCAAAAAAATCATTGTCGTTAAATTTGTCTAATGAGTTGTATGTTTAGTGTGTTCGTATGTTATTTTGAGATACCGATTTTTTTAAAAATTACAAAAAAAGAATTTTTTCCACCCGGGTGGAAAGTAAAAGTAAAAAAACGTCAACTTTTAAAGTAAATACAAAATTAGTTTAGGCAAAGAAAAATAATTATTTTTTAGCTTTTATAGTATTTAGGCAAATTAGTTTTACGAATTCTTTTTTTATAAAGTTTTGGTTCTAAAAAGAACCGATGTCGCCATCTTTTTGAAACATTATTGGATAGCTCGCAAAGCACTTTCCTGTTGTTCGTTTTTTTGTATTTGAAGCCCAGCTCTTTTAAAAATGATGGACAAACTGGTAGTTCCAATATCTCAAAGTTCTTTCTTCTTTATCTTTTCAAAAATAGCTTTGAGGGTAACGTATTCCTTGGCTTTATACATATCATAAACAATATTCCTAATCGATAGTTTTATCCCATGGGATAAATCAAAGGTTTTAGAATGGATTCAAACCATTTTATATGGTCTGTTCAATTCCTCTTCACTCTTTTTTCGAAGTCTTCTTAAGGTCTTATCTGAAATGCCGCAAGCATCAGACGTTCGTTTTTGCACTGCCAAAACAGGCACTAACGGGCCCGAGTTATCTTGTTCACCTGAAGATAAACACCTTCTAGGAGTTGTGAACATATTCCATAACTTTGCTTTATAACTGCTTTTAATTCACACACAATGAGAAACAAACTAAAAGCAAAAAGCATAACTATTTATTTAAAATAGAACATACCATCCTGCACTTGAGCAACTTTTAATTATTTCTTGGAAAATAGTGGTTATTATATGGATTTAACTATAATGATTCCAAAATAACTAAATTCTAGGAAAAAGTACCTGAGAACATCTTTAACTTATTGACGCAAAATGTTTTTAATTTGATTTGATAAACAAAAAAACTATGAGTGAAAAATAAACAAGATAAAAATATTTATCGCGGTACATAATTCTAAGATAATTTTGTTTTGGAACCGCTGATTTTGCACGGCCGACTACAGTGAACCAGTGGAATATTCGGTATGATCAAGTATAGCGAAGGTATTGTTAACGTAACCGTCTTACTGTTTAACAACCGGACTTCATAAAACGAACCGACTTTAGTTCATGTCCACTCAACAACAAGACAAAATGTTAGTGTAAGTGAGTGAGAATTGTACAAGGTATGTTCATCTATATATTTTTCATTTCATTCTATACAAACTAATATTAACATAAAGTAATAATTTTGTCACTAACACCGTCAAAAATATTGCTTCTTTCTATTTTATTTATACGCCTTTTTTCTTTATTACAAATAGTTCTGACGATGTTTTAGTATAATAAACCGAAACGTTAATCAAATATTGGAATTTCATTTCAAAGTGACCTAATCCCAAAAACAAATTACCTATAATTTGAAAAAACGATAGTGTCCTCATTTTCAGAGAAATGATTTTCTGCAGTTATTTTATATAAAGTAGCAGCAAATTTCGTTTCTAGAATTTTTTGTTGTATTTTTGAAATATCTTGTTGCAGAGAAAAATGTTAAAAACTAGTACTATTGTAGAGAAACCATTCAATTTACTTATTTTAAAGCGAATCAATTTCAATCAAAATTTAATTGTTGGTTTCTCCTGCCACTGAAGGTGGTTCCTGGGAAAGCAGGGATTTCTTTAAGGGAATTTCTCCACATTTATCTTCCTCAAATCTCCTTGTTGTTGTTTATCCGTTCTGTAAAGAAGATATTAGCCCTCCTCAGCGGGATTCGTTTATCAGATAATACTTTATTTTCATATAATATTTTCGTCCAATTTTGGTCTCAAAGGCATTTTTGGGAAAGTTTTTACAACAACTGCCGTTTGCCAGGGGAAAACGTGTTTGAATTAATCGTTAAATTATTATGGAAAATATATTTGTTATATTTACAAAAATTTCATAACTTTGTAATATAAGATGCGCCGGGACGAATGAATCACACTCCAGGAGAGCAATAAGGTCTATGGATTCCATGATATCGTTCGTTGCCGACTTTAGTGGGACACCCCGTATATACGCTTGATTTTAGAGTCTGTATGCGCTTATTACAGGCTAAATGTTGGTTTGGTATTTAAAACAATTTTATCAATTTTCATTAAAATAATCTACTACGTATCATTTCAAACGATAAATATGTAATGAAGCAGGAGTTTGTTCATTCAAATGCATTGGCGTGTTCGTCTCAAAAAAGTATATAGTAGGTAATTAGATTATTTCATTTTAATTTCAATCAAAATTAACAACATTTCCAATTGATTACTAAAAAGAGGATTAAAGTTAATAAAGAATGTACCCTAGGCGAATATTTTTGAACATTCTATGTCACTAATAACTTGAATGGTTTAATGTTTTATTCGACAGCGGAAAAGTGTATTGGGGTTGTATTTTGAGATCAACAGGGGGTGGGGAATGTTACCGAAAAATTTACCCCGGCTTACCTGTAAAAATTAAAGGAGATGCAACATACGCACGCTGCACAGTGCAGCAACAGCACCAGCAGCAAAGAAACAAAAAAAATAAGGGCGTAATATTGTTAAAACAGACGCAGCAGGCCAGGAATCCCGAACGGTCCCGAATCATCCCTGCTCCGACTGGATTCGGGAGAGGTCCATACTTATGAAAGCAGGATCCTCAGTCGGCCGACAGTCAGTGCGCTGCGGGCTTTCAAAACGAGCGCATCGTCCTGCAAGAAAGGCAGGGAAGGTTGACGTCCTGTTCGGTATTATTTACGCGATTGCGTAAATATTTGATGAACATCCGACCGATTGGAATAATGGTACTGTCCTGTACATAACTGTCTGTAAATATGTTACAATGTAAAATCGCTATGTAAAAAGTGTGTAAATTTTTTGAGGGTTTCGGTAAAATAGAGTGTATTAACTGGGTTAAGGTGGGGTTATGTCTTTGACTTTTGGCGAGGGAAGAAAATAATTATTCAGGTAAATTTTGGTAATTAAGTATAACAAATAGGATATATTGGTTATTTGATCTCAAAGTGTCACAAGTTGAGGTTATTTATAATTAGTGTATTTTAATATAAAGTTATATTAGTGTTATATGGCCTGTTCGATATCAACGTTTGATTTTAAGTTGATCTAGCAATTCTTAAGGATTTTATATCGGAAAATTTTTAGTCAAACAAGGAAGTTAGAGAAATAGTTTAGGCTTCATGGACATGAACTATAGCTAAGAAATTCGTATATTACTCCTATATTAGTAATGACTGTTACGTAATGTATATACAGTATGTCCACGGATGGGGTTTACAAGAGGACAAATGGACTAAAAATTGAAAGATACGAAAAAAAGTTACTCTTAATAAACGTTTTTACTTTAATAATGAATAGGTGATACTTGTTGTCAATGTCTTTATTTAATGAAGTAATTATAATAATAATAATAACAATACGAACATTTTTTGTTAACATGAAAAGAATACGATAACGATTTCATAATTCAAAAACTCCACCCCCATACTCGACACATTTTTCGAGTTTGCTTTCTTAAATAAGTGAAAGCCAGCCTGGATAATTCTGCCCTTCAGCACTTCAATATCATTTGGTATTGCGGTTGGGAAAAAAAATTGTTTTAAACGGCCCCATAAAAACATATCGGCCAAGGTTAAGTCGGGACTTCTTTGGAGCCACAAAACTGGGCCATTCCTGCCAATCCACCTTGGACTAAATCTGCGGTCAAGCCATTCTTTAACCTCACGAGAGAAATGGTCTGGACAACCATCTTGCTGAAAATATATATTTTGCAGAAAAAAATTAAATGTTAGATTTTCGAGTTCATCATTGAAAAATGCATCCAGCATTTCTAAATATGATAATCTATTGCACGTGTTATCAAAAAAATATGGCCCTATAATGCCATGGATGGATATCGCACACCACACGTTCACTTTTGTAAAATATTGTCTCCTCGTCATAATTCTGAATTCGGGATTTTCTAAAGATCAGTGCCTAACGTGCTGGGTTGCAACGGTTCCATTTGTTGAAAATGTACTTTCATCAGAAAACATGATACATTTATAAAAATCAACATTTCCACTTAAAATTTTGTCTCCTATCCACAGGCAAAAATCAAGTTTCGTGTCGTCTCCCTCTACCAATCTTTGATTAAAGTGCGGTTTATACGGATACAATTTATTTGCTTTAAGAATCTTCTGAATTTGACTTTTTTTCACAACTTCCAACGAGTAACACGATTTCTAAGCGACGTCATAGGATTTTCTTTAACAGAATGAAGAACTAAGACTGTAGCAGCATCATCATGGTCGTATTTTTTCTTTTTTATTTTAGGTCCAAAACCGAACCAGTTCTCTTGAACTTTTTTATTAACTTGCAGATTGCCATCCTAGTTATTGGGATTTCTACAAATTTCTCGGTAAATTGTTCCATGATGTAGCGGTATGAAACGTGACCATCCCCATAACATTGTGTTATAAAAACCCTTTGTTCAGTAAATAGCATTTCTACTTAAATAATAACTTCATTAAATAAAGACATTGACAACAAGTACCTATTACCTTAAGTGTAATTATTATTTTAACTAGATTCACCAGTCAGAGGTGTGCCAGGTTTGAAATAATTTTTACATAGGTAAACCTTTTAATGAATTGTTCCACTTCGGTTTGTTGTGTAGAAAACACATTCATTAAGAGTGACTTTTTTTCGTATCTTTCAAAATAAAGTATGTTTACTCTTAAGCAAAATAACATTTTTGCAGTTTTTACCCACCCTGTATAAAAAATTGAAGTTTCTTATAATGAATCGTATTTTCTAGACAAGCAGAAACGTTTATTAAGAGTGAGTTTTTTTCGTATCTTTCAATTTTTAGTCCATTTGTCCTCTTGTAAACCCCATCCGTGGACATACTGTATAAATTCCACAAATCACATTACTCGCGATGGGCCAAAACCGCCAATTTTTCCAATAGACTTTATGCAAAGCCGGCTGTGAATTCCATCCGGTCGCGTTGACAACGTAAATGCCATGAAATTTTAAACGTCAACATTTTAATTTGCATATTTTTGGGTAAATTATATCAGTTACTACGATATTCAGATTGAGGGAACGCCATGGGAAGTTACATTACAAGCTACATCTGCAGCAACTAATTTATTATTAGAAATATCCAGAGAGTGGCATGAAAAAGTGTATTAAAAATGTATTGACTGGTGTAGTGATAACTATGTGAGTACCGACTCAAAATGTCTTATTAGCATATTTCGATAATTTAACATAAAAGTAAATATGAAGTCGTAGAAAAAGTATAGTACACAACTCCAGAGTGATAAGTCTATTATTACACACTCTTTCGAAGTACGAACGTAAGTTTCGCAGTCGTGTGTAAAATGCTTATTAAAGCTCTTGGTATATAAAATACTATTACGTCCTGAAGTAATGCAGAATATGCATAAAATTTGTCATACCTATCTTGGTCAATAAGTGGTTCCATTATTATTTGTAAAATCAAAATACATAAAAGTTCCGCGGAATCTGTTCCATTATTGGGTTCCCATCCCTAATAAAAAGTTGTTTTCGATGGTGAGGAAAGACGAAAAATAGATATTTTATTTCAAGAAATATAAGAACTCAAACATAATTTATCTGTTTATGACGCACATTACTTCAACGTCACACATTCACAACTTCAACGACTATGATATCCAGTCATTAATATTAGAAATCGGAAAGACGGGTCAATTTTATTGTTGAAAGAATATTTTGCGGCTTTCATGGTTTAACACTTTGGGAGGGGTAAAAATTTTAGTCAAACAAGGAAACCATCAATCTCAATGTTGGTAATTACGTCCACTTTTGGTAGATACGCGATTTCTTTGAAACTACAATTCAAAAATAATTAAATATTATTGGAAATAGATTTAAACGCCACCCCTTCCCATTTAGGATTTTAAGGGTAACACATACTCCTCCCAGGAGGTTAAACTACGAAGGATATGCAAATATTCTTTTCCTATTTGGGTTTCATAATGGCTACATTATGAAATACAAGAAAATTGAATAACCTGCCACTTTATGAAACTTCAATTTTATATTTTTATGTTGGTAGCAAGTAGGGTTCGAATTTTAGGCTTACTTCGATTTCGTTGAAATTTGTTTTATTGGCATTATGGATTCGAGAAAAATTTTTATAGAAAACTTTAAAATATTAACCTTTAACCATGCAAATAGATCATTTTTACTAGATATTTATCCGAAATATATATACTCCGAAATATATAACATGCTGACGGTGTCCGTCAACTAATTTCTAGTCACAACTATAAAACAACATAACCTAAAAATAATAAAAATATCTTCCAGTTTATGCTCTATTTCTAAAGTCTTATTCAATAAAGTACTATTTTTGTTTTGAATTCAATATATTATCATTGATTTGTAGTTATT
The DNA here is from genome assembly GCA_963991005.1 of Barypeithes pellucidus. NCBI lineage: Eukaryota > Metazoa > Arthropoda > Insecta > Coleoptera > Curculionidae > Barypeithes > Barypeithes pellucidus. The sequence goes on along the minus strand of OZ022563.1, from coordinate 52,377,989 downwards.
GTAGACATTTCCTGGGCTTTAATTGTTATTCCTGTCAGGTTCTGTGGTGACAAAATATTTTGTTCAACATTTTGAACTTTGTTCTGCTCGCACCATAACTCAAAATTTTGCATATTCTTTTTAAACGTTTTTCTAGATTATTTTCTGCAATTTCTCGTATTTCTGACGTAGTACAACTTTCTTCCTGACTTTTATTAACTTTAATAATATATTTATTTTTAATTATGACGGATGGGAAGAAGCTTTGTTGTTTTCAATTGTTTCTATCATGGCATATGTGATACTTGTAACATTTTATTAAATTGTAAACGTATTGTCAACCCAAAAAGAAAATATTAATTCAAATGGAAAATATCTACTATATTTTTAAAAGTGTTTCAGACTTTAAAGACCCAAATAGAAAAAGTATATTACGATACACGGTTCATAAGACAATAATTAGACCACTTGTACTTTAGAAAACTCCTCGCTTCGCGGGTCGTTTTCTAAATTAAACGCTCTAAGATAATGTCTTATGAAACTTGTATCGTAATATACTATTAAAGGCGTCCTCTTCTTACATCTGGAGGACGTCACCTTCGTGGAACGACCTTCTTGAGGTCGTATTTCTCAACGAATTTGATCTCCAACGATTCTAAAACCAACGCGAATCGCTTTATTTACACATGCACCACTCCCAGAGTGCCCTAAATGATTTCTTGCCAAACATTTGCAGATAATTCAAGAAACAGTTCAAAACGGCATTTTAATATATTTTTAGAAATAAGGGTAGGTTTTTCTTAGATCAATTTCACATTTTATTGGCCACTCTGTACAATATTTCGGATATTCTGGCTGAGGTTTTTAACTAAGCACAACTTTTAGCAAGAGTGACTTTTCGATGAAATGAAGAATAAAAGAGTTTTCTATTTGTTACACTTTCTACCACACACGCTGTATACCATCACGGTGTCACATCTTATTGGGACTCCTTGTATATTCAAAAATATTTTCCAAAAACGCGCCCTAGGGTACAGATGAAGTGCGTAAAATATCAAAATGTTAACGTAATTAGTAATCGAGCGATAGATGACGGGAAGTGAACGATGCAGAACCCTGCCGTATAGTATATTCCTACCATTCCATAAAAATTCCAAGATATCCTGCGGGTCGCTCTTGGACCCATTTTTAACAAATCGCACCCAATTATTTGGCGTTATGCGTATGGCGTAACCCTCATTTATCTTGCAGAATGTAGGCTACGTCCATAAATGTCAGTTTTAGTATTGCGTTTTGGACATACTAATGAGTGGGATCTTTCGCTTCTGAGAATTCCCGATCGCTGAAAAATTAATTAAAATGATTATACAATGTTCTACTTATAATAAAAGTGTTCGGGTTTTAAGAGTAGTTAAAGAGCTATTTCAAATCATTTAAAAAAATATTTAAATCAAATTTTATTCATTCAAATATTATTAAATCAAATTTTATGAAGAAACGGTCATAGGAACATATGACCGCAACGTCTTAAATCTTTTGCTACAGGTTGTTGAATTTTTATTTTTAAATGATTATTTTTTAATATTTCCGAAAGTACTTTAGATATTATTTTCAATTTTGGTATGTGTTACTAGGATAAAGAACCACAAATTTTAGTTAGAAATGTTATTCAATTGTTCCTCTGATATTTAAAAAAAAGATGGTACGTCACATACATTCTTCCATGTGGATATTTTTCTGATTAGCCTTGTCAATTCTACATGAAAATGACCTCTTAAGTTTTTCTCGTCAGACGCACAATGAAATTCAAATTGCTTCATTTGGCAGTAGTATTGACATCTAAGTTATCCTGGAATAAATGACGTTTTTACAAACATCATTTTCCAAACAATACTTGTTGACATAAAGTATGGGGTTGGTGTTCGAAACCATCTCATAAGTACTCTACAGTCCGTTTCACGAAATTTGGATACGACTTAATGATTTCCTGGGTCGGTCCCATTGTGTCGACAAGAGCTTGGCAATAAACAAGTGAAGTATGAAGGGACGGACTAAGGAAAACAATTAATGATATGATTATATTAATGTAATCAAATGAAATAACTTTTTTTAAAAATATTACTAGTCATATTTATTTACATTTATAATGTCATTCTATAGATAGTTCTGTTTCGCTATCGCTATCCTCATCAAAATTAATTATAATTGGATTAATTATACGATCCAGACTAATATACGAATTTTCTACAGTTATTACGTGACGGACTGAATTTTTCCAACTACCTGGGGGAATATCATTAAAGCATTTTCGTATTAATTCTACAACACTAGAACTTAAAGTCCGAGAAATATTTTCAGACCTAACCAGTGATTTTAACTGATGCCACATATGCTCTATGGGGTTAAAATGCAATAATAGGGTGGGAGCCGTAGCACTGTATGCTGTCCAATTTCTTCTGCTAATGTGTCACAAACATATACTTTTTAATACAAAATGTCTTTAAAACTTCTAAAAGATCACTTTTTTTATAACTTTCTTCAAAATATATATCATTCGCCGCCATGTAGTTCTGAATCTCCAATTTTGTATTATTTGAGCTTGGAGCTTTATGTAATTGGCGACTGTGATAGCTCGCATTGTCCATTACTATCACGCTATTCTGAGGAATGTTTGGTAAAAGACAATTCTTGAACCATTCCTCAAAAACTAACAAATTTTACCACAAAAAAATATTTAAATATAACGTAAGCAACCTAACCTACCTGATGTGCCTATATTTAATTATAATTATTACAATCCGGTCCTTTCCACATAATAATAACAAACGGTCATAATTAATGGGATGGCACAGGTACTTTTATTGCAGTCATTAAGTTATATCCATTTTTTGTGAAACAAACTTTACTATCGAGTACTTTACGATTCCAGAATATTATGTCCCTATACGTCTCCAAAGCAAAATGGCGGCTCTTTAAAAAATAATATTTACAATTTTTTCTATTTTAGTTTAGATATTACAACTTGGCATGAAGCAATGAGTATCAGCCAGCTGATAAATCACTTTCTATTCCATAGGATACGAACCTATAAACTCTCAGTTTAGAGTTCCCTCGACTGCCGCCTTTATCACAGAGCCATCAGAATCTATAATTTTATTATTATTTATTTTTCAAGAAATACAAACTGTTCCCGTGTACGACCCATTATCGGTATAAACATGAAATTACCCATCAAAGTCCAAAACTTTTAGTTTTCCCGAACTGACTGAACATAAAAGTTTCGCTATATCCTTCGAAACTTTCACATAAAAATAATAGTAAGTATTAGGAAATTGCGGTAACATAAAACTACATACAAACAAAAAACTTAAATTAATAGTTTACCAGTAAGTTTTTTCTTATTTCGTTAATATTTTAGAGGAATATGATTAAAATAGTCAAATAATATATAGGAAAAAGAATAAGCATTTTACATGCTGAGTCAGAAAACGGTTGTGTTCCAAATGCCTTGTGGCTTTCTGCAAAAAACATTAAAGACTCTTGTGTGGACTACCATGAAGATACAACGGCCGAACTTTTTGAGGAATGGCTTAAGAATTGTCTTTTACTAAACATTCCCCAGAATAGCGTGATAGTAATGGACAATGCGAGCTATCACAGTCGCCAATTACATAAAGCTCCAAGCTCAAATAATACAAAATTGGAGATTCACAAAATGATATATATTTTGAAGAAAGTTATAAAAAAGTGATCTTTTAGACGTTTTAAAGACATTTTGTTTAAAAAAAGTATATGTTTGTGACACATTGGCAGAAGAAATTGGACATACAGTGCTACGGCTCCCACTCTATTATTGCATTTTTAACCCCATAGAGCATATGTGGCACCAGTTAAAATCACTGGTTAGGTCTGAAAATATTTCTCCGACTTTAAGTTCTAGTGTTGTAGAATTAATATGAAAATGCTTTAATGATATTCCCCCAGGTAGTTGGAAAAATTCAGTCCGTCACGTAATAACTGTAGAAAATTCGTATATTAGTCTGGATCGTATAATTAATCCAATTATAATTAATTTTGATGAGGATAGCGATAGCGAAACAGAACTATCTATAGAATGACATTATAAATGTAAATAAATATGACTAGTAATATTTTTAAAAAAAGTTATTTCATTTGATTACATTAATATAATCATATCATTACTTGTTTTCCTTAGTCCGTCCCTTCATACTTCACTTGTTTATTGCCAAGCTCTTGTCGACACAATGGGACCGACCCAGGAAATCATTAAGTCGTATCCAAATATCGTGAAACGAACTGTACTCGTGTTTTATCAATATCGCTTTGGTCGTGTTTCAGTTGTCTTTACTCGAGCTCACGATGGACAAATATATTTATATTTCCTTAAATTAAGAACAATTCTCTTAATATTTCTTTCGCTTCGAGCTTCAAATGAATATTTTATAAACAAAGCACAACAATGTTTCGTTCCATTCTTTGGAACTTTCGCAAAAGAAGCAACGATTATTCGAATAAATTGTTTAGGTCTCGTCTTAACAAAGAATAAATTGTCTTTCGTATAAGTTCTTGTTTGCAATTCGTTTAGATAAAACTAAGAAAATAAAATACTTTCGAAATGGCTTATTAATTCGCTTTATTTTTTGCGCTATATTAAATAAGAACTAAGAATATATTGTGATGCAAAGAAATTTCAAAATATTTAAATGTGTGACTCATTGGATTGGGTGTTTGTGGGCGCGAGCGTTTAGGTGGGGGAACCTCAATTTAAATTCCCTTTTCTACTCCTATATTAGTAATTACGCACGGCCTACTTTATCAGTAAGAGTCGAATAACACAAGCTGCACTGTTAAAAGTCCAGCGTTGATACGTAATGACTGTTACGTAATATAACAGTTCCACAAATCACATTAGCCGCGATATGTCAAAACCGTGAAAGTTTCCAATAGATTTTGCTCAAATTTGGCTGTGCAGCATCGCGTCGCCTTGACAACGCGAATGTCAATTTGCAATTTTAAACGTCCACATGCTGAGACTGCTTATGGGCGAAACACGTAAGAAGGCCTTGGAAGTGATGCTAAGCCTACTCTGCTCCATACGCTCACAAGTAACCTACTTTTATCTATCTGTTTCACTCAGCGTCAAGCGTCAATATGAGACTTACGTAGAGTTAATATGAAATGCCAAAAAGTGATTGTTTATGCAGGCGACTTGATCCTGTCTCACTTTACTGAATTAGGGAAGGTTGCTGCAGACAGAGACAGGCATAGAATGCGAACAGCACGAATTGTTAAACAAGGTAACTTCCTTCGTCTGGCGGGAATGGAAATCAAGCAATATCTGATGTGATTTAAAATGGTGGAGAAGACGCAGCATATTTAAATTTTAAAATTATTTTTAATTTTCTAATCTTTTCACGAAAAACGTCGTTTCTTATTTGGTGCAAGTGAGTAATTTGTAATTGAAATATTCATTTAGTCATCTTTACTGAGAGTAAGCATCGATGATAATTTCTTTTTATAAATCATATGGGGCCCAAAGATATGCTCGGACTTGAAGCCTGAAATATTTGCTAGGACCTAGAGCCCAGTTGAAGATGGTAAAATATTTTATTTAAATTATGATTTACTTCCTATTTTTTAATAAAACTACTTACAATCTTATTTTTGAAGTTTAATTTTTCATTTATAGATACGTTACTAGTTAAAAAAATGATATAAGAGTGTGTAAGGATTATTTTAAAGTGATATATACAGCTTAAACCGTGTCAGAATCCTAATATTGATTTTCACCACTTAGTAAATCAAATGAAAGGGCTTTGAATGTTTTTTGTTGGTTAAATGTCACTTTAAAATATTTACAGTAATAAATATTTGGACAAAAGTAACATTTGAAAAGCACGTGCGTTTGTCAGCTGATGCCAGACGTAATGGATGCCGGGTTTGTTCGTTTGTTCATACTTGCTTCGATTTGTTAACACGGCTGTTTGTCGTTTTCCTGTTTATAAGTATTCGTTGGTCCACATTATTAATTTTTATAATATTTGTGTGTAGATTAGTAAAGTATGAGTGAACACGATATTCAAATTGAGGGAAGATCACTGTAAATAATTTATTGCTAGAAAATATCCAGGGAGAGGTATGAAAGATACATACAGGGTGTAATGGAAATGACTTATTATATTTAAACCGGCAAATCCTGAGATGAAAATAAATTGACGAAAAATAACCATAAATGGCGCTTTGAATTATTAAGCGAAATATACACTTTATATGAAATCTCAAAATTTACGTGGCCGCTCCTGAGGACCTTCGCAATCAATAGTTTATTGAGTCAGTCTCGAGGTTCAAAAGAGGTAAGCGCATTACTGGCAGTGTTGTCATTTTGCAACACAGAACACGAGTTCAGTTTTTGACAAGACGTATTTGCCACGCGTCAACACTTCTTTTTCAAACTTTTTAGAAAAAATAAACGACAATTTTAAGGTACATACTCCTTTACCTTCGATCTTATTTTTAAATAAACTGTTTTATAATTAAATTCCATAAAAATAGAAAAACACAAAAAGTATGTTTTTCAACAGCTCAACAGTAGATAATATCACACAAATTGGAAATCACATCACAACATTTATTATTATGAGTTATTCCACAACAGAAAAAAAATCGGCTACTGCTAAAACTAACAACCACCCTCGAGTCTCGAAACATACTGAAGAGATTGTGGCGCGCGGCCGGTATACAAGCAAGGACGAGACACGCGGTGTGATCTGACAACACTGTTAGTATACTCTAGTGACCCACATTGTTGCTAAGTGAATCTAGATGGAACGGCGCGACAGTATGTGGGTAAAAAGGGTTTTTACCTTAGTATTTAGATATTTGATTAAAAAAAAAGTATGTAGACTTTCTCTAGGACACCCCAGGAGTCACCCATTTAAATATAATACGTCATTTCGATAACACCATATATATATTTTGCATCATTTACCTAAAATATAGAAAATTAGCTACCACACTTTTTAAGCGAAAAAAATATAACCTCAATATTCTCACCTACCGCCGAAATATTAACCGGTGGTTAGAATGGTTTGTTCGTCACGAAATGTGTTAGTTGATCATATATTTAATTTTAATTTAATAACATGTTACCAAGTAAACCTTAAAATTAAATTTACCCATTTAAAGTAAATTGTCATAAGTATATAAGAAACTAATATTCTATTATAGTTTCAATGTTCTTAAAACTTTCTTTTCATACTATTTATTTTAATATTTAAATGCAAAATAAAATATTTTTTTATTAAAGTACTTATAATCTAAACATAGGGCAAAATGGTGCAATATCAACGGTAACCATGGGTAACCGGTGGCTTGAGCTAATTTGATAGGTTATATCCCAGACAGACGATGACGACACGCATCTGGTGATACGCCCATTGTGCCGGCGTAGATATTCGGCGATGTCCAATATGCTTCATCCAGTTACGTAGTGATAGGGTTTGTTTTAAAACTTAATACATTTAAATTGCCACTTAAGCGAAAGCTAGAAAGGGTCGCAATATATACGGGAGTAAGCGTAGGTGCAAGCGCGGATCCAGGGGGGTCATGGGGGTAATGACCCCCCCAAACAACAATTTAACACGAAAAATACCATATATAACGTGTTGACTAACGCGGCAGGGTATTATTTTTCGTAACTTTTCCTTTTATGACCCACCCAAAACGAAATTTGACCCTCCCCAAACCGAAGTTCTGGATCCGCCCTTGCGTGGGTGCAGTAAAAAACATTTACAAAGAAGATACTGAAAAGAAAGAAAATAACCCGGATCAATTGTTGTCATCTCCTGTCAAAAATGGGCCCGTCTCTCTGCTGTCGGAAAAATCGAAGGTTTCGACTTTGGTATTGTTAGGAGAACAATACAAAAGTTTTATTTGGAACTAAAAGTGGTTCCAACCTTAAAAAAGTTGCTACAACAGCTGAGAAGTGACATAAACTCTTCGTTTTCCTGTGAAACTTTGAAGTACATGTTCAAATCAAATGGATTTTATTGACGAAAATGCCAAAATAACCGAATAATATTAATGGAAAGGCCTAATATATTGGTGATCCAAAAATATATTCATGCCATGAAAAAATATATATTATTACATTATTAAGATAATAATAGCACGCCCATGACTCAGCCATGTTTAAAAGATATTTCTTTCCCCTTACCGATACCGCGTAGCTATAGACTCGCTTGTCGCGCTGGAATTAATATAACTTTCGGTTTCAAACACAGGTGGTAGATGTAGGGCAGTCAGTAGAAATTTGTTCTCCTTCAAAAACGATCTCTGATCCGGATAAAATGTATAGAATTCTGTCTCCGTTCTATATTAGATGTCAATGCTTACAATGGCTAAATAATGATTCGCGGCATACCTACGATTCGATCATTTTTCTAGCGTGAAATTCATCTAAAAGGCGTGTTTATTTTGTTCAGATATACGTACTAGTTCCTTTAGCCGATCGGATGTACTTACACTTCATAAAATAAAAGTAACAACGAAATATCGAGGCATACTTCGTTCGCATCGGGAACTTTATATGCAGCAATAACAAAGTTGAAGCGAGGCTTTTATCATAATATTATTTTGAAATACCTACACCGTGCAATTTTCTACGTTCACCCTGACTCGTTTCCTAGGGTTGTCCATGTCAGTTTTGTAAATGTACTAAAAGCTGAGAAGATAATGTACCAGAATGTACTACCATATTTAATATACACGCGGGTTAAAAAATATGGAAGATTTCTAATGATCAGACAGTATCACTATAAGAAAAATCCTTTAAGGTACTCTGGAAATGTATAAAGCGATTCACGTTGGTTTTGAAACGTTTGACGTTATATTCTTTGGTGAACTCTACCTCGGGAAGGTTTTCCCACAAGGATGACGCCCTCCAGATGAAAGAATTCTTAAACAATAAAGTTCGAGGAGTACTAAGTTGAACCACATATGGATGGGCGGCAGTGGTTCATCGTGTTATTCGTCGCTCTAGGTGGAATTAAGCAGGCAGGCTCTGCAGTATGCTGAGCTCCAGACATTTTGAACGAGAGTTTGTTTTTATGTAACTGTACACAACTCGAGTGGTAAGCCTATTACACACGATTCCGAAACTTAGTGGTCTCGCAATCGTGTATAATAGGCTTCTTGCCAGTGGCGGCTCGTGACCTATGAGTCTCGTGAAATTATTTAAAAAAATTTATTTTTCTGTAACGACCAAATAATTATATTCTTCGGTATCTTAAACGTAGGAAGAAAAAATGGCAATAATCAGAAAATGCGTTAGGTAAAACATTTTTATTAATTTTTTAATTTTACGCAACGAAATATAATTTTTGGAGAAAATTTATCAATAACAGTCTCATTAAAGTTTGGAATACACTCTATACACATTTTTTTTCAATAGATAGCATTGCTAGGGCTGTTAGCCTTTCTTCATTCATAGAACTTCTCAAAAATGTTTTTATTCGTTTTAATGTTGAAAAACATCGTTCACCTTCGGCCGTGGTCATTGGTATGGTAACAGTGGCAGAAAATATACCCTGAAGATTATTTTCTATTCCATTTTTTGTCCAGGCAGGCTCCGCAACGCCGCCACCAAACAACAAACAGGAAATACAAAACAAACGGGTTAGTTGTGCTGCATTCACAAATCCAGTTATTTTTCTCGTTTATTTCATTTTTAAACTTTCTAATTCTAAGTCCCTAGATTTACCTTTTGTTGTGCGCATTAAATTTATTTGGGGTTTAGGTCTTCCCGCATTATTCACTTCAATATTTTACTCTACACTCAAAGAGCTAAAGTTATTTTTTAAATAGTCCACCGTCAAACTAATTAAAATAATGGAACATCCATGCTCGAATTACTGACATACATGCGCGAAGGGGAGAGAATTCTAGAAAAGTTTCTCTAAAATTTTGTGAATCAACATTAATTATAAACAGATAACCGAAATTACCATCGAAATTACGAAATAAATCACTTTTTTCTTTTCCTCGTCCAACTTTAACGGAAATTTGTTTCATGGACAATTTTAATATTTACTTTAAATTAATTTCCAGTAATTTTAGCACTTTTATTAACGGTTGGAAAAAAATTCGGTCACGAAGGGCTCTTTATTAATAAAAGATTTTAATTTCTTGGATAAAGCGAGGAAGGATTTAATAAAGAACAGGAGATTAAAAATGTCGGCCATTTACATTTATCAATATTATTGCGGAATTTTTACGAGAATTAACCGTATTTGCACTGGCAAATGCCCACTGGCTTCATCTATTAATTTGCTGGGCGTCAATCTGGGAGGAAATATGTCTTGGCATAACCACGTTGTGGCAATCGCCAAGATTGCTTCTGAGAAGCTTGGGGTACTCTTCCGAACCAGGAAGTTGTACACACCCCAACAACTTTTGACACTATACAAAGCCCAGATTCGACCATCACTAGAGTACTGCTCTCATGTCTGGAGCTCTGCACCCAAACATACTCTTCGGCTACTGGATTCCATCGAAAGGAGGGGCCATTCGTCTGATCGGAGTCCACGAGCTGACGAAGAATCTCGATAGCCTAGAACATCGAAGACATGTTGGGGATTTGACTCTCTTTTACAGATATTTTCATGGAAAGGGCTCTAAGTAAACTGCGATCCTACGGTATGCCCAGTCAATTCTGTGCATGGGTGTCTAACTTTCTTAAGGACCGCTCTCTGCAGTGGCAATTGAGGGATTTCTCTCAGACACCTTCACCATCAATGTCGGTGTTCCTCAAGGGTCGATATTGTCTCCCATTCTCTTCTTACTCTACATTAACAACCTTCTAGTGAAAACGAAAAATCCGATATTTAGTTTTGCTGACAATAGCACACTTATCTCATCTTTCTCTTTGAATGCACAAACATCGACTGCCGACGCACATCTTCACAGACAGCATGAAGTATCACGCCTCAACAAAGACCTGGAAGAAATTTTGGCTTGGGGTGACAGTAACCAAGTCGAATTTAACGCTAAAAAACCCAGGAAGCAGTTTTCTCTAAAAAGGTTAACATTACTGAACCGGATATAGTCATGGTCGGACACGCAATCCCACTGGCTTCATCTATCAATTTGTTGGGCGTCAACCTGGGAGGAAATATGTCGATAAGATAGCTTCTCAGAAACTTGGTGTATTCTTCCGAACCAGAAAGTTGTACACACCTCAACAACTTTTGACACTATACAAAGCCCAGATTCGACCATCACTAGAGTACTGCTCTCATGTCTGGAGCTCTGCACCCAAACATACTCTTGGGCTACTGGATTCCATCGAAAGCAGGGCCATTCGTCTGATCGGAGTCCACGAGCTGACGAAGAACCTCGATAGCCTAGAACATCGAAGACATGTTGGGGATTTGACACTCTTTTACAGATATTTTCATGGAAGGTGCTGGGCTGACCTTGGCCTCTTAATTCCGCCCAGAGCGGCGAATAGCAGAAATACGCGACGAATCACTGCCGCCCATCCATATGTGGTTAAGCTTAGTACTCCTCGAACTTCATTACTTAAGAATTATTTCGTTTGGAGGACTCCCGAGGTCGTTTTTCCCAACGAATATAACCGCCAATGTTTCAGAAGCAACGTGAGAATCGCTTTATGCGCCCACGCACCACTCCCAGAGTGCCTTAAAGGATTTTTCGTATAGTGCTTGTGTTTGATCATAAAAAAATACTGAAAGGGGCACCCCTGGTGCACCCTTGTGCTTTAATATACCTACTGTAAATATGATAGACAGTGTTGTTGTATAAATAACAATAATCACCCTGTTTCTAATACAGACGAAAAAAAATATACCAAATCCTGTATTTTTTAAGAAAGACATTCTCGTGATCCTCAATGTTTTTAAATTAGATAGTAACAACAAGTGATGCACATTACATGGCCCCCTAATACTAATTATTTCCGTCCTGGAAAACTGAAAATTTTTTAATTTCAAGAGCTAAAACATAACTTGCGTCAAGCCGCTCATTAGAAAAAGTTTAATATGGAAACTACGTACGAGTATTTTAATGACGTACCCTCTTTACAAGCAACGTCATGAGGGGTTGCTTCCAATTTATTTTGAGGTTGGCTCTTATGTTGTAAAAAAAATGTCGTTTTAATTGGCTTGCGAGAGGGAAATTTAATTTTTTTTAAACTCACCTGAGTCAATCTACTTTGTTCAAAATTATTGATAACAATTATTACAACATATTAGGTATAGTAATATTTTTATCAGCCATTTTTTTTTATTGATTATTATGTTTTTTAAAATTTTAATAATAATAATTATTAGTTCTTTGTATATTTTTTGACATTCATTTTCGACACTTTTATAGGGTATCTCCGTAATTGTCAGTGCTATCAGAAAAGTATTGTAGGTGTCATGTTTTTGGGTCAAACTTAAAATGGTAAAATCAAAATTCGGAAATTTTCGCTCGCTTAAGAGATACGGGGGAATTTAAAAAAATTGACAATTTCAAAATTACCCTATATTTTCTTAATTAAAAGAGATGCAGGAAAATATTTTATACATAAGTTTCTTTATATTGATCGTTGAATAATCTGCCGCTTTCAGAATAAGTATACGAGGTCAGGTAATAAAGTTATCGGACCTAACCTCATTTTTTTTAAATGGAACACCCTGTATATTTTAATCTAAAAAAATACTATTTTAAATTCTCCTTTCAAATATATAACACACCATGGTTGATATTGGTTTCCTAGGCGATTTATTAAACTTTATTGCTTTAAACCACAGTAGACCATGAAACAAAAGCTAATATCCTAGAAACAACTGTTACTATGTTGACTATTCACATTTAACGTCAATTTAATTATTAATATTTAAAGTGGAAAAAACGAAGAAATGGCGCAAAATGTATATTTTGTTCGCTATCCGGAAAGACGGTAACCATTTAAGGACATATTCCGAATATTTGCGATGATTCCCGTTATTTTTTACCTTAATCTGAATATTTTATTTCGTTTCAAAGTAATAAAGTTTAAATAAATCGCCTTGAAAATCAATATCATCCATGATGTGTTATATATTTGAAAGGATAATTTAAAATAGTATTTTTTAGATTAAAATATACAGGGTGTTCCATTTAAAAAAATGAGCTTAGGTCCGATAACTTTTTTACCTGACCCCGTATACTTATTCTGAGAACGGCAGATTATTCAACAATCATTATGAAGAAAGTTCTGTATAAAACATTTTTCTTTATCTCATTTAACTAAGAAAATATAGGGTAATTTTTAAATTGTCAATTTTTTAATTTTCCCCCGTATCTCTTAAGCGAGCGAAAATTTTCAAATTTTTATTTTACCATTTTAAGTGAGATAGAGGCATGCTCTTTACATCGAATTGCTCACTCCAATAATTTTTATGAAACAAAATTTATAATTAATTATTTTATCAATGTTAATAATGATGAGTTTCTATATGAATTTAGTGGTTTTATTCAATTCTGACGAGAAAAACTTAGAGACCATTTTCATGTCAAATTAACCAGGCTAATCAGGAAAAATATCCACATGGAAAAATGTCTGTGTGGTACCCTCCTTTTCGTAAAAAATATCAGAGGACATGTTTGCAGGGACGCCACTGGTGGAACCATTGAATAACTTTGCTAACTAAAATTTGTGGTTCTATATCCTATTAACACATACCAAAATTGAACATAATATCTAAAGTATTTTCGGAGATATTAAAAAGTACCCATTTCTTGTATGCCGCTCCAAGCGCGCGTTTGGAAAAATGAAAATTTTTCCAGCCCCCCCCCATAGCGGATATGAACAAATAATTAGACCTGATCCCCGTCGCTCAATTAATAAACTACTTATTAGCATTTATGTAATATTTTTTCCCCCCCAATTACTTCCCTCCTAATTGCCTCACCAATCCCAGCCTCCGGCCAATCAAAGTACTCGGTGTCACCCGTTGATTCGCCAAAAATTGATGCCCCAACTCTGCCCCTTCTCGAGATATACTTAATTAACTTTTATGGTTTTTTGCAGTTGACAATCCGGTCCTTTCCACATAATAATAACAAACGGTCATAAATAATGGGATGGCCCCAGGCACTTTTACTGCAGTCATTAAGTTGTCTCCATTTTTCGTGAAACAATCTTTACGTCGAACCGTCAATATGTTGCCCGTGACTATTTTAGGGTAGTCATAAACAAAACTATACTGTAATGATACCGTGGGATGGTTTACAGCAGCAAACTACTTTTAGGACTAGTTGAATTATTTATTATCCGAGGCTAAAAGGAATTTTAGTTTTAAATCGGTTACTTACTTACTTTACTGGTTATAATAACAATATTTTTCAAGATTTTACGGGAATAATAATTAGGGATGCAGGCGCGGATATTTTTGCCTTGTTTGAAATAAATATGGAAAATTTTCTTCGCGTTTTTTTCACTAGTCATTTTTCGATTTCTTTTTAGAACGTTTTGTTGTAAATACGGAATCCGGCCAAAAATATTGGCGTTGGTTCCGGTATCCGGCATTTACAAGAAGTAGATCTGGCGGCGGCATCACCAATTTGGAACAACTCTTTCTTTACACAGCGGCTTCAGACGTCACTTAGCAAATGGGATTTTTTTTATTTTCGACTTTAGGAAAAAGGAAAATAATGTTCTGCTCATGGATAAAATAACACTAAAATCAAAACTGTTGCGCCAACATATACGGGGGTCAAAAAAAACTAAAACATATAAATCGTCGCAAGTGTGGATCCAGAACTTTTTATGTTTTAAATTAATTTTACGGTCAATTGACGCGTTAAGTGGAAGATTAGCACGTCCAGATCTATTCCTTTAGATGAGAGTGAAAAAGAACTTTAATATAGTGTCAAACTTATGTTAAGGATGACTTATGTCATTATGTACCTTAAGTTTGAAATATCGGCCCTAAGACACGCGCCTGATGTACAATATACAGGGTGTTCCTTAATGACGTGCTAATATATCAGGATGTGATTCCTTAGGTCATTTTATAAAGAAAAGTTCATATGAACATATGTCCGCAACGGCTTCAATTTTTTGCTACAGGGTGTCGAATTTTTATTTTTTAAATGGTTATTTTTCAATATCTCCGAAAGTACTTCAGATATTATTTTCAATTTTGGTATGTGCTAATAGGATATAGAACCACATATTTTAGTTAGAAAAGTTATTAAATTGTTCTATCAGTGGCGTCCCTGCAAACATGTTCCCTGATTTTTTTACAAAAACTATGGTACGCCACTGACATTTTTTCACGTGGATATTTTTCTTGATTAGCCTGGTCAATTCTATATGAAAACGGTTTCTTCAGTTTCTCTAGTCAGGCGCACCGTTCTTGATTAAAACCATTAAATTCATATTGAAACTCATTATTATTGACGTTAATAAAATAATTAATGATAAATTTTGTTTCATAAAAACTGTTGGAAATGGCCACCTTCATTTAAAAAGCATGCCTCCGCCCGTCTTCGCATCGAATTGCCCACTCCAACAATTTTTATAAAACAAAATGTGTCATTCATTATTTTATCAATGTTAATAATAATGAGTTTCAATATGAATTTAATGGTTTTAATAAAGAACGAGTGCGTCTGACGAGAAAAACTCAAGAGACCATTTTCATGTAGAATTGACCAGGGTAATCAGAAAAATACTCACATGGAAAAATGTCAGTGGCGTACCATCTTTTTTGTAAAAAATATCATAGGACATGTTTGCAGGGACGCCACTGGTGAAACAATTGAATAACTTTTCTAACTAAAATTTGTGGTTATAAATCCTAAACATAATACCATACATACCAAAATTGAAAATAATATCTAAAGTACTGTCGGAGATATTAAAAAATAACAATTTAAAAAATAAAAATTCCCCACCCTGTAACAAAAAATTTAAGCCGTTACGGATATACAGGGTATTATGGAAATGACGTATTATATTTAAATAGGCAATTCCTGACATGAAAACAAATTGAAGAAAAATATCCAAAAATGGCGCTTTAATTTAATATGCCCTGTACATGACCTTATGTCAAACCAAAAATGACCATGTGATGCCCCTGTCAGGAAGGCAAACAAAGCAACATATATCAACAGTGTTGTCATATCTTCAGGGTAAACTCTTTAGAAAGTCAATAACCGTTTGACAGATTGCAAGTTGTTTATTTTTCAGGGTACATTATTATAAACTTTTACGTTCAGTTCAGTTCGCTAGGAAACAAGTTATAAACTTGAACTGACTCGAACGAACCGCCGCGAAGTTTTTAAATGGTCAGGTATGTTCCCATTTGTTCAATTCGACCGACACCCGTCAGATCTGGACAACTTAAAAGTTTATAAATGCCATTTACCCTTTAGGAAGAAAAATGCAATTTTATTTACCTTTTTTTTGACTTATTTAAAACCAACTTAATTTATAAAAAACACCAAGTACTCACATCACAAAATCACATAGTTTTCACATCTAAGTACCGTTCAATCTGAATTAGTATTTTAAAGTGCTACTGTGTAGACAAAAGTACGCCCTTATTGTCTAAATAACACGTTGGTTCCATCGATCAATATTAAACTGCTGGACTGGGGTACTGCCGTCGCGAAAAGAACAAATAACTTAATAATTTAAACTCGGGTTTAAGTATTAACATACAATTTAACACACAAATCTGCTTGAAACAGCAGGCTAATTTTGGAGGAACTGCTGATCTTGGAGAAACGGGTTGCATATTCTTTACGCGACTGCAGCGACTGTGGTTGATACTTAAAAATACAGCGTTGCCACTTTCAATGTTTTATAAGATTATATTCATAAAATGAAGAATTTAATTCTGTAATACTTTTCTTTATAATGATAGTCTCGGAAATGGCAACCGCGCTAGTTAGACGATACTATTTATTTTAAAGGGATGGAAGGGTCTATCAACATAATTATTTCATCATTCTTCTTCATTAAAGGATTAATAAATTTGATTAGCCCATTAGAAATTAGCGTTTTTATTATTTCTGAACTTCTATTGCGAAATAATTGGTATCCTATAGTGCTGTTGTTTTATGTGTACGGTAGGTAATTGTAAAGTGTAATTATGCGTTAGTATTTATTGTTTTTGTGTAATCTAATAATAAGTGCATATCTTCAAAAAAAAATAATTGGAAACTAACTGGGTATCTGTGTTAAGTGATTTAGTGCAAATGTTCCGAGAGATTGGAAATCAGAGGCCGAATGGGGTTTAGTGGGTATAAGCTTATTATGCAGTTCCACATTATCATCAGTGTACGTGATGAGCATAAAGCTTTTCCCATAGAAAAAGAAATAAAAACCTGAAGATGTCTGTGCCCTTGATTACTTGCTAGTGCACCTGGATTCACTTCTATTTGGATACTAGGTAAACTAAATATTATTTTTATAAGAATCTAAAGTTATATTACTTTCTACACAGTTGGCAACATTGGGCTTGACCATCTGTTGATTACACAGCTTGGTAATATAATATGATCATACATGAATCTGCCGACGAGTAACCGGGTGAATTACCTCACTTTTTAAACGTTCGATTTAAAAAAAAAATAAATATGTAGCGCTTCTCTAGGACACCCCAGGAGTCACCCATTTGAATATAATACATATTTCCATAACACCCTGTATATTCTTATGAACATTTCTTTATAAAGTGACCTAAGGAATCATACCCTGAAATATTAGCACGTCATTAAGGAACACACTGTATATGTATGTTTTGTAGCTTCTTTTACATTTTGTTTCATACCACATGAAGCTAAATTCGTTTTCATGCAAAGATAAAACGTACTTCATTATACACATTAAATAAATTGTCCCGTGTTTGAAATTTTCATAGAAAAACAAGTCTTTGTTGTGGAACTTAATGCACTTCCAACATGATGGTTTAAAGGCCATTATTGTATGTTGGATTAAGTTATAAGTTAGTTGGAGAGTCGTAGTTTGTAGTTGCCCTCGAGTATAAGTTATAAAACTTTCGTAGTTAAACATCTTTACAGTTTTAGTTCTATGCAAGTACAATAAACTGATGTAACTGCGACGTGAAATCTAATGTACATTTTTCTTTAAATAAACATCATCTGACAAAAGAATAAGTTGCTAACCGCCTTACTTTAGTAGCCATTGTTATTTGCCAATCATTGA
Source organism: Barypeithes pellucidus (assembly GCA_963991005.1). Lineage (NCBI taxonomy): Eukaryota > Metazoa > Arthropoda > Insecta > Coleoptera > Curculionidae > Barypeithes > Barypeithes pellucidus. Next base: position 52,359,763 of record OZ022563.1, on the reverse strand, counting down.
CAATTTTAGTGCGTATTCTCTGCTTACGAGATGAGTGTTGGTGAAATAAATTTCACTTTCTCATTGCTACTCTATAAGATTACATCATTAGATATTTAACGCAACCTTCCGTCTTTGGGTCACCATCATCAACTTAATTTTTTTTAAACATGGGCCTGGATTTTCTTGTTTAAATTATTAAAGATGAACAAATTCTACGTTCAGCGGTCTACAACACTGGTTTTCTGAAGTTTTGTTCGTTAAATTAACCACCCTCATTAAAATACCCCTGGTACGTTTCTAAAATGATGGTATATTCGCTATACAGGGTGTTATGGAAATGACGTTTTATATTTAAATGGGTGACTCCTGGGGTGTCCTAGAGAAGCGCTACAAATATATATTTTTTCAAATCGAACGTTTAAAAAGTGGGGTAATTCACCCATAAACCCACACACAACTCCTCGGCACAGTCACATTACACTGAGCAGCTGTGTAATAAACAGATGTTCTGGCACAATGTTGCCAAATTGTTGGTGTAAAACTTTAGATTCTTATAAAAATAAATATTTAGCTACCTAGTATCCAAATAGAAGTGAATCCAGGTGCCAGTATACTGGCAAGTAATCCAGGGCACATAAATCTTCAGTTTTTTTGGTTTTAGTGGGTAAAGCTTATAACCCACCACTAAAACCCCTTCGGCGTTTTTCTTCCAATCTCAGAACATGACCCTGTATATCGTCAGAGACACAGAACACATAGTGAAACACTGAACAAATTACCATAAATCACTTAAAGAAACACACACACATGTTTCACACAAAATCGCTACACACTAATGCATTCTTTAACAAACACACAAATAGGAGATAAGACATAAATTGGCACTTTATAAACTAAAACGTTCAGCAATTATTTTATCTGCTGCATCCAATATCTTATATCGCAACTGATCCATATCTTCGACTTTATAAACTATTTCTTTATTCATCGTACCCCATAGAAAAAAATTGCGTGATGTAAGATCCGGTGACCTTGCGATTTCCAGCCTCTTACTAAAGGAACATTTTCTAATATGCCTTCGACTTGATTGTTCTGTATGTACTAAACATTTTCACACTTCTTATTCGCACTGTACAGTTGATTAAATATCCCAAAAAAACTCTTTCCGCAGTTGTCAAGCAAATGTCAACTTCTAACCGTCTGTCAATTTATACTAGAGACGTGGCTAATCTTTGGTTTTAAAATCCCGCTGTGAAACGATCGATTTAATTTTTTTAAGCTTTTCGAATGAAATAAAGCACCAGAGCAGCGATTAACAAGTTTTTTAATCTTTATTGGTATCTACAGCAGTGAAGGAAAACAATAAATAAGTGCTGTAGATTATTATAATTATTTATTTCAACCTTTTTTGGTGAATGCGCTGGAATCTACCGGAAAACATGCATTGCATTAATACATTTCTAGTTTTTGACAGTTCGTGTTTTAAATGTTTCAGTTCAGATGTCATTTTTAGTTCAAAGAAAAAAGAAATGTTATTTACATTTTACAATGTGTTTTTTAATTAAAGGCAAAAGTTCATACAAATCTAGGCGAGACAACCCAATGTTAATAAAAAACGATGTCTCCAAGTGAATTTTGTGTGTGTTTTGGCCAGTGTTCATGTGAAGTTTTCCGATTATGGTTATGGGTTATGTGATGCCGGTGCCGGTTTCTTTACTAAAACGCTGTATAAGTTTTTATAGAAATTGACATTAATTTTTAAATAAGACCGACAAGGTAAGTGTATGTGTGTGGCCTAAATAAAATTACATTAAAAAATCAATCAGCCAATCAAAAGTCAAAAGGTCATTGACATTTGACCTAGTTACGTAGTTGGGTATTTCAAACTTAAAGAGTGTAATTCTGACAACACCGGTGAGAATTCGGATGTGCCGCAGTGCGGTACAGATGTATTCCTGGTTTGACGTCAGGTTATTTTTACCGCTGAATGAATTGAAAGCGCCATTTAAGGATATTTTTCTTCAATTTGTATTCATCTCAGGAATTGCCGGTTTAAATATAATACGTCATTTCCATAATACCCTGTATAAGTTCTCTACCAATCATCTGTTACGAATTTTTAACTTCCAGGGATCTATTGCATCTGATTTAAGCTTCCTATACTCTTACAAAAAATCATTTTTACTCGAACAAACACTTCATTTAAACTTGGTAAATTTTACAATAAAAAATACTTGTGTCCCTTTTCGACACTTTTATAGGGTATCTCCGTAATTGTTAGTGCTATCGAAAAAATAATGGAGGTGTCATGTGCTCTTTTTGGGTCAAACTTAAAATGGTAAAATCAAAATTTGAAAATTTTCTCTCGCTTAAGAGATACGGGGAAAAATCAAAAAATTGACAATTTCAAAATAACCCTATATTTTCTTAGTTAAAAGAGATAAAGAAAAATGTTTTACACAGAACTTTCTTTAGATTGTTTGTTGAATAATCTGCCGTTTTTAGAATAAGTATACGGGGTCAGGTCAAAAATTGCCGGACCTAACCTCATTTTTTAAAATGGAACACCCTGTATATTTTAATCTAAAAAGCTACTATTTTAAATTCTCCTTTCAAATATATAACACACCGTGGATGATATTACCAAGTTTGACCCAAAGAGAGCACATGACATCTACATTACTTTTTTGATAGCATTAACAATTACGGAGATACCCTATGAAAGTGTCGAAAATGGGACACACTGTACAAGGTTACTTTGGTACGGATTATTAATAAAGCATGTAATTAATACTATATTTTATAGGAAATCGTACTCTTCATTATAATGATTTTGCTATAGGTATAGTGTTTTCTCGTGCAACATCTGCCCTCGATCACTGATAGAAAGAACTATGAAAACACCGAAGTGGTTATATAGTTTTCCTATTTTTTTCACGTATTACTGAAAAGAACGAAGGGAATTACTGACAACAAAAATTTGATTTCCTAAAATTGAATAAGGGCTAACTTTATGCTGATTTTCATATTTTCCATTCTTCATCTGCATTAAAGTAATCACTTTTGCTGAAAAAGGGGCTTTATAATCCGGTTAGATTTATCGAATTTATGTAGAGACCACGCGATATTATTATAGAGTTTTTGCATTAAATAACAATAATAATAATAATAAGATTTTAAAGCACAGGGTGTCCATTTTTGGATAGTTTTACGGGGTATCTCCGTTATTAGTAAAGATAGATGGATGCGGTTTTCGCAAAAAACGGTATATTCTTGAAAAACGTATGTTTCGGGCCTAATACTAAGACTAAAAATAAAGTGTTATATATTTTCGAGAAGCTTGTTACAAACTAAATTATATTATTAAAAAATATATAGGGTGACCCATTTAAAAAAAGCAAATTTGTTTATTTTCCTTGAAAACTATTGAATGTATGTAAAATCTGAGTACGTCACTGGATTCTAAGTAAAAGACTACAAAAAGAATATATCATTTCTTTTTGATACGTTACGGGGTAACCAAGATATGAGGGGTGTCCCAGAATGCACAATTCTCAAAAACATCCCGTATATGAAAAGCAAGACGACCTAGAAAAATTCTGATTACGGCATCTTCTGTTTGACAAAAAACTAGCATAGTGCTGCGAAAACCGCATTCTTCTATCTTTACCAATAACGGAGATACCCCGTAAAACTACCCAAAAATGGACACCCGGTACAGGGTGTCCCATTTTCGACAATTTTTCGATTCAGTATCCTACTTTTAACGAAACGAAAGATCCGGTGTCAAAAGAATGAATGACTACGATATTCAAATTAAGGGAACGCCACCGCAAATTACAGCAAATCATTTATTGTTAGAGAAAATCCAGGGCGAGGTACGAAAAATAAGTGTATAAAGAATTTTATTTACAACCATGCATGTAATAATGACATTTCATCTATCTTTGAAATGTGGAAAGTTGACGTTTTTTTACTTTTACTTTCAACCCGGGTGGAAAATTAATTTTTTTTTGTGTAATTTAAAAAAAAATTGATTTCTCAAAATAATATATTTTAAAAATGCTAATGGCTTTGCGTATTTAGATATGTTTACTTTTTTCCTAATTGATAGAGTGGTCCTTAGTATTAAATATTGTGACCAAATCGTTGATATCTTCTTTGTCTTGGCATTTTCACTGAAATAAGCTAGTACCGCCGACTCATAATCAGGATTTTGAATTTTGTTTCCCGTACACCATTCCTTGAAATAGTTATATGCCTTGTCATATCTCGGGCGGCTTTTAGTTGGCAGAAGATCTTCTTCTACTATTTTTGCTGCTTCTCGAATTTCTGGTGGAGTAGCAGCATAATCAAATTCCTCATCTGATTTTTCTGTTGTTAAAATAATATATTGTTTAATGACATGGAAACCATATTCAAAAACAGATATTTGCCATCTTGATGTGTATTATTACCTATGTTATTTTACCATCTGCGGTTATTTGAAATTTCTGTCTAATTTTTCAATGGAAAAGTCAAATTGACATTATTTTATCTTTTATTAATAATTTTAATTCGAAATAATAAGAAGTGGATGTTAGATGTGGTTGTAAATAAAATAGTATACAAACCTCGGTGAAATGTTTCATTACTGTCTCGAGATTTAGTTAACCTCGCCGCATCGCGCCTCCGCTAAATACCGACTTCTTTGAAAAATGCAATTTATAATGAAAGAAAAACACATAACGGAAACACAATGAAAAGCACGATATAAAAACACAACAAATGTGTTATTAGTCTTCTCTTAAACTTGGTCTTCAAAGTCAATCAATCAATATCTCCATTGAAGCACTCAGTATCTTTCTGTAGGTGTACTCTTCCGAACCAGAAAGTTGTACACACCTCAACAACTCTTGACACTATACAAAGCCCAGATTCGACCATCACTAGAGTACTGCTCTCATGTCTGGAGGTCTGCACCCAAGCGTACTCTTCGGCTACTGGATTCCGTCGAAAGGAGGGTCATTCGTCTGATCGGAGACCACGAGCTGACAAAGAACCTGAACAACCTAGAACATCGAAGACAGGTTGGGGATTTGACTCTCTTCTACAGACATTTTCATGGAAAGTGCTCGGCTGACCTTGCCCTCTTAATTCCGCCCACAGCGGCGAATAGCAGAAATACACGACGAACCACTGCCGCCCATCAATATGTGATTAAGCTTAGTACTTCTCGAACTTCATTATTTAACAATTCATTCATCTGGAGGACTTCATCCTTATGGAATGAACTTCCCGAGGTCGTTTTTCCCAACGAAAATATCCTCCAACGATTCAAAACCCACGTGAATCCTTTTTGCCCACACGTACTACACCCAGAGTGCCCTAAAGGATTTTTCCTATAGTGCTTGTGTTTGATTATAAAAAAAAGGGTTTCATCGCCCATAAGCTCAGTATAAAAATGTTGATCCGCAGCGGGAATCAGGTCCCTGTAAGATTTTATATCCTTCAGTTTAAGTGTTGGTATTGCTTTACTTTGAGGCACTCTTCTAAGCTGTTACGAAATACTAGGCCTTAAGTTGGTATCCTTTCCTTTCCTTTTTTAATATTTATCCAGTTTATGTCGCTCTCGTAATCTATTTTTATAAAAATGCTTTAAGGTTTATTTTTGACATTTTTAATTTTTTTTATACATATGTAACCAGTTAATCTTTACATTTAAAACGTCATTTTTCTATTTGTAATTTTTTTAATACTCTAAAATAAACACGATTGACTAAATACCTAAATCAACAACATTTAAAAACACATTTAGCAAAAAGGATCCAAATTACATTTTAGCAAAAAAGATCCAAATTACTTTATTTTATAAAATTAGTCTTACCGACGAGGCATTATCGCCTGGGTTTGCCACATTGTTTAATAAATCAATATTTAACAAATTAACTTTATTGTTAACATCTTGACAGGTCTAAATAATGAAAGCCACAAATGTTTACAACTTTCTGAAAACTGACACAACACTTTATGTAAGAAGAAACCGACTGCTTGTTGGTTCCATCTTCTTTCGTTCTTTCTTGCGAAACTTGAATACAGGTTTCTCTTATTTTCAATTAGGTCATATTCCTCATAAATGGCGTTCATAGGTATGTTAAGACGGATCTTAAATGTAAATAGATAAAACTCCTTTTTGTGATTCTAAAGAACCAGCTAACTGATTTTAGCAAAAGTTGTTGGTTGGTTCCTTATTTATCGGAATATTAATTTTATGTTACGCTTTATCTGCAGTCTATGCAAAAAGTCATTTAATTTAATGAAAAACGCGGCTTTTGATGTTTTCCCGTTCGTGTTACACGTCCCCTGCATTTAGACAGATTGTTGTTTTGTTTTCGTTATTATCGGGATTTAAAAGTTCGGTTTTTGACGCTAAAGTCTAGACTCCAAATTACATAATATTACAAATCGGCGATAAATTCACCGGGCCAATTTTTCTCTAAATATTATCGGTTAAAAATCGCAGCTGTTACTCCTGTATATAAAAAAGGTGAAGTCAATGATATTAAAAACTGTCGAATACCAATATGGAAAATTATTATTTCCAGACCACCCGATGATCCTTATACAATAAGGGCGTATTTTTGTCTACACAGTAACACTTTAAAATACTATTTCAGATTGAATAACGTCTGTTCAGATTGTGTGGGACTACTAAGAGATGGCGCTGCGCGCTGTGTTTTGTCGACTACCGTCGATAGTACGGCGTTAAGTTAAAGTCCTCTCTGATGATTGATATTCTTGGTTTACACTTCGATAAAAGGCTGACCTGGAGGGTAAACTCAGCCAACATCATGAAGAAGGCCAACCAACAACTTGGCGCTATATACTGTTTACTCAACAGAAGGAGTAAACTCAATCTAAGAACGAAGGTAAACCTCTACACGACATTCATCAGATCAGCGATGATGTATGGTGCCCCAGCCTGGTGCACCCTATGTAAGTCGAGCCTTCAACAAATACAGGTAATTCAAAACAAGGTACTAAAGATAATAGTTGACACTCCTCGATACACACGGAACGACATTATACACAGAGACCTCGAAATTGCTACAATTTCGGAGTTTCTAGACAAAACCATCACCAAATACCATACTAAGGCTAACATTGCCAACAATAGCACGATCGCTGCTTCAAATTACCGAAAGATTGGCTCACGCGCAACCGCGTCTGAGTCCAAAACAATCAAAATACAAAAAACAACAAAGATTGCCTTGCTTTGCACAACCTGCAAAAACCAGGTGTAACATGACGACTACGCCTACCCTACTACCCACTACCTTATACGTTCGGAGCTCTCGAAATTTGTTCACTCGATTAACTTGGATAAGAAGTACTCCGTGATGGGTATGTTTTTCGATTTTTCTCGTGCATTTGATGTAGTCAATCATGATTTGTTGCTTGCTAAATTACATAGATATGGTATCAGGGGAAAGCCATTTCAACTTCTTGAATCATACCTACATAATCGATCTCAGTTTGTAAAAGTTAACGGCAAGCAGAGTAGTCTACGTACTGCTGAAAGAGTCGTTCCCCAGGGTTCAATATTAGGACCATTCTTATACTTACTTTTTGCTAATGATTTGATTGTTCTTATATTCTTGTAGTCTGCTATGCAGACGACACAAATGTCTTGATAATTGAAAATGATGAGAGGTCTCTAAAAGAAGCAGCAGAGGCCATATATAAAAATCTGGTTCTCTGGGCTAGAAAAAAATCAACTTAACCTAAAAACGTCCAAGACCAAGTCTATTCTTATTTCTTTAAGGCCGAATGCCAGAGATGACAGCGTCATCCTGTTTGAGAACAGTGTCGACTGTTTGACGTCGTCTTCGGATGCTAAAATGTTGGGGGTTGTTCTTGACCAGGGCGTAAAGTGGGATCGTTATGTAGAAATATTATGTGTCAGGCTTCGCAGTGGGTGCTATGCTCTTAATTTTTTCTCGAAGCAGTGTAGTCAACCTGTTTTACTAACACTATAGTACTCAAATGTTCAAACTCATATTCGTTATGCTATAATAAATTGGGATTCCAGCTCACAAGTGAATGGAGTATTCTTGTTACAAAAATATGCGGTACTTATCTTGTCATCATTAGGTTACAGGGAATCTTGTCGAGTGGCCTTCAAGGACTTAAAAATTTTAACTGTGGCTGGTATTTACATTTTTGAGTGTTGTGTTTTTGTATTTAGAAATAGAACTAATTTTTTTGAGCACTAGAATGGATCACTCACACAATACCAGAACAAGAAAACTTCTGCTGCCACCTTCATAGTACTGCTTTGTTTCAAAGGTCAGTGTCATATAACGGGTGCAAGTTCTTCAATGCGTTGAGTCCTGAGATAAGAAATTCTCCTAATATAAATATTCTTAAGAATAGACAAACACACAGACAAAAAATTTGCTATACCATTCAAGAATTCTATCAATGGTTGTCCTTTTATTGTATCGTTGACAGCTTCAATTTTAATTAGTAATTATTACTAGTGTTGTGATCGCTCGCGAGAACGAAATATATAGAAAAATTCGTTGGTAATCTTATAGTGAACATTTTAAAATCTAAGCAGGAACTTTTTATTATTAAACTCAAGAAGACTTCTTAAAAATAACATATATTATAGAACATGTTAATGGAAAATAAGAAAACAAACAAAATAGTTAACAAAACAAAGGTATCAATAAATTTTTTGGTGACCAAAAGTAAATATTCTTAAATCTAAACAGGAACTTTTAGGTAACTGAATACATGAGTACATGAACTTAAGAAAATAATAACCAATTTTCTTATTTTGCCAGTCGCGTAACTAAGCCAAAATTTTTGAAGGGGGCACCTGATAATTTAAAGTGGAAGAATATGACAAGCTATTTTAAATATCTACTTATTTTATGCTTAGACTGAGAAAGATGTGAAGAAAAATAACTCTTGATAATTCTTTTTGTTCGGGTTAAAAAAGCACAATAATAAACCCGAACAATAACTACATATTTGGGTGATTTTTGGCAGTTTTTTTGTTTGGTATCGAGACACGTGGTAAAAATTCATTATTCACAAATAAATAAATTTCTGAAATTTTTTTGGTGGCTACTACAATTTTTTAGCTAAACCTGTGCCCACCCGTAGTTACGTGCCTGCTAAATACCCTACCTGATCACATGTAAACGGCTAAGCTGCCGGTGGAGCAGTCGGTGACGTCATCGCTTGGTGAATTGGAATTTCAAGCGATTCACTCGATTATTAAAATCGCTCGAGTATCAAGTACTCGATTATTAAAATCATCGGTTTTTCCCAACACTAATTATTACCTTTATTCGTTTATATTATTAGCTTAATTACCCTACAATTATTTTATTGTTTAGACTTTAGATATAGATAACCCTTGACGTTTTCTTCAATTATTGTATATAATTATCTTTTTTTACAGTTAAATTGAAGAAATAACTTATTACTATTATCGTAATAATCACGTTCTTTCACGCATATTTTAGAGGTAAATATTTTTAAAAATAAATAAAAAAAAATTGGACATACGCACGACCCTGGCTGTATTAACAAAACAATTGCTAAAGATATTTTACTGTGTCAATAATTATTTTAAAACCCTTATAAATCCGCACGCCAGTGAGTTAACTCAAATTTTTAGCACCAAATTTAAAAACAATCAATTCAGAAATACCGAAAATATAAGCTTGTTTCCATTATAAGTGGAACACCCTGTATGTAGGGGACCATAATTTTACGTAGATTTCTAGAGTGTTTAATGAGCCTATACAGAACCCGCCTCTGAATAAAATAATAATAATAAAAACGAATAAAAGAATTCATTAAATGCATTTTTTGATATCGATATACATTAATGAAATGAGTTTCGGTTTGAAGCCTACATTTTTATTCTTTCTAATGGATATTTATGTAACAAACAATTGGATTTATAATGGTGATGATATAATATACCGTTTGTGAACAATAATGTTTTATTTCAATGAGTTAAAGTTTTTAAATTTCTCGTTAAGTTAACAAGAGAAAAAATGTCACAAACACCGGAGAGACAAATTATTAGATATCCTATGTACAGAATTTGATTTTATAGCAGAAAATACAGTACGCCACTGCATTTAACGTATAGATTTTTTTAGATGAAGCAGTACAGTCAACATTTTCGGTAATTAGATAGTTCCTCATCGCGCGTAAAAAAAGTAAAAAAAAATGGAATCACGCTCTAAAATATTGGCACGCCAGTAAGTAACACTCAGTATACATGGTGTTATGGAATTGAAGAAAAATATCCTTAAACCGCGCTTTGAATTATTAAGCGAAATATACACTTTATATGAAATCTGAAAATTTACGTGGCCGCTACTGACGACGTTCGCAATCAATAATTTATTGAGGCAGTCTCAAGTCTTAGAAGAGGTCAGCGCATGGTAGGTGGTGTTGTCATATTGCAACACAGAATTGTAGACGCACGTGTTCAGTTTTGACAACAAGACATCTTTGACAAGCGTTACCAATTCTTTCTCAAACTCTTTAGAAAAAAAAAACTACAAATTTAAGGTACATACTCTCTTACCTTCGATCTCATTTTAAAATAAACCGTTTTATAATTAAATTACATAAAAAAATAAAACACAAGAAGTATGTTTTGCAACAGAACCAACAGTAGATAATATCACACAAATTTTTCATAACAAAAAAAATCAAGAACAAAATCGGGTAATGCTACAACTAACAAAACGTTTAAAATTTGTATACGTCGTTCCAACACCGTGTATCGAAACATACTGAAGCAACGATACCGAACGTTATACAGATAAATACGCGCGCGACAGTTATCCAAGCAAGGGCGAGCCACGCGGTGTGATCTGGCATCACTGTAGTTTACTCTAGTGACCTACATTGTTGCTAAGTGAATCCAGATGGAACGGCGCGACAGCATGTAGGCAAAAAGGGTTTTTACCTTAGTATTTATACAGGGTATTATGGAAATGACGTATTATATTTAAACCGGCAATTTCTGAGATAAAGACAAATTGAAGAAAAATACCCATAAATGGCGCTTTCAATTCATTCAGCGGTAAAAGTGACCTGACGTCAAACCAGAAAAACACCTGTGTGGCACTGCGATACATGTAAGCAATCAAGGAATTCTGGCCGGTGTTGTCATATGTACACCTTAAACTATTTAGACAAAATAAAATAACTTAAACACTCTTTTATTCTGTAATATCTTTTTGTACAATTAATTGAAGAACATTTACGACGGACTATGTTTTAAACAACCCGAAAAAACATATTGAATAGTAATAGCCACGTACGTCACTAGGTCAAATGCCAATAACCTCTTGACGTCTTACATCGTCTGAGCAAAGTTGTTTCATATCACGCCGCATGCTTACGGCTGTTAGTTGAAGACCAACTAGCGGCCGGATACGTTGTTTCTCGTCGATCACCAACATACTCTCCGCAATCCGCTCTGTTTTTTCGGTTTACGAGTGTATCTTGCCCGTCCATAAATAATCTATGAATATTGTTTTTATTGACGCGTTTCATCTGGACGTCAAATTTCGTCGCGTGTAATAAAATCTCATAATCTGTAGTATAATCTGTATTATTGTATTTTCAAAAGCTAACTATCGGTTCTGTTTCACTATTACTGTGTGTACATAAAGTGTGGAGGAGTGTTCCTATGAAAAAAAAAACTGATTTGTTTGTGCCTAGATTTCCTCGCTGTTTAGGTATAAAGTAGGTAGAAAATAATTTATTTTTGTAATTTTATATGGAATTTCAGTTTTACATTAAGTTTGGCAACATTGCCATTGGCTCTGGGTGAAATATTGTACAGTAGCGCGGACCGACCTGCGAGTAAGAGTGTTTGTTACCCCACTTTTAAAACGGTCGATTTAAAAAAAATAAATATGTCGCGCTTCTCTAGGACACCCCAGGAGTCACCCATTTAAATATAATACGTCATTTCCATAACACCCTGTATATTCGATTAAAAAAAAAGTATGTAGATGTTCTCTAGGACGCCCAAGGAGTCACCCACGTAAATATATTAAGTCAAATCCATAACACCCTGTATACAAAAATGTTTGTAGAAATGCTAATTTTTTTTTTATATAATATTTATTCATATTCCTACTTACTTTAACCTGTAGCTATTTCTGTTCAAGAAAGCAAATACTCCAAACGGTTCCCTTCTATTTACATTTTATCGATTGATTAGGCCCTTTCCGATTTTCCCTCGAAAAACCTTTGCCTTCGAATATTTCTTTTGTATCGAAATAAAAGCGGGATGAAATTAAACGATATTAAATAAATCTACGGTTTGTTTGTGCCGCAGTCAATTTATAAGACTTAAACACGCCTTCATGCTCTCTAAAGGGGTTTAAAATTATTGATTGTAGTTTCAAATCTGAACTTCTTAGTTTGTCAATTTTATTATTCAATTTATTTAGGGTGGTTGCTTTTTGGAACATAAATAGCCAAAAGTACATATTAAAGCAGAACAAGTACGGGCTACTCTGGGTTCGCTTGGCTCGCTGCGAGAGGCTCGTACTTTCGATGCACTACTTGTCTCGCCCGTTGATTAGGAAGTTCAATCAAGAAGCAAATATTGTTTCATGAAAAATGGATCTAACTTAATGACTGCGGTAAAAGTACCTGGGCCATCCCATTATTTATGACCGTTTGTTATTATTATGTGGAAAGGACCGGATTGTAATAATTATAATTAAATATAGGCACATCAGGTAGGTTAGGTTGCTTAATTTATATTTAAATATCTTTTTGTGGTAAAATTTGTTAGTTTTTGAGGAATGGTTCAAGAATTGTCTTTTACCAAACATTCCTCAGAATAGCGTGATAGTAATGGACAATGCGAGCTATCACAGTCGCCAATTACATAAAGCTCCAAGCTCAAATAATACAAAATTGGAGATTCAGAACTACATGGCGGCGAATGATATATATTTTGAAGAAAGTTATAAAAAAGTGATCTTTTAGAAGTTTTAAAGACATTTTGTATAAAAAAAGTATATGTTTGTGACACATTGGCAGAAGAAATTGGACATACAGTGCTACGGCTCCCACCCTATTATTGCATTTTTCACCCAATAGAGCATATATGGCACCAGTTAAAATCACTGGTTAGCTCTGAAAATGTTTTTCCGACTTTAAGTTCTAGTGTTGTAGAATTAATACGAAAATGCTTTAATGATATTCCCCCAGGTAGTTGGAAAAATTCAGTCCGTCACGTAATAACTGTAGAAAATTCGTATATTAGTCTGGATCGTATAATTAATCCAATTATAATTAATTTTGATGAGGATAGCGATAGCGAAACAGAACTATCTGTAGAATGACATTATAAATGTAAATAAATATGACTAGTAATATTTAAAAAAAATGTTATTTCATTTGATTACATTAATATAATCGTATCATTACTTGTTTTCCTTAGTCCGCCCCTTCATACTTCACTTGTTTATTGCCAAGCTCTTGTCGACACAATGGGCCCGACCCAGGAAATCATTAAGTCGTATCCATTTTTCGTGAAACAATCTTTACCCGTGGTGTATACTAACTTTTATGTCATACCAGTTCGTTTTAAATAACAAATATTTTTTTAAAATTTAATTTGATATATCAATTTTTTAATTTCACCTGCGACATTACCTTGACATTATTATAGCCTGCGCTTTTGTTGCTAGGGAGATAAGCATTCAAAAGTTCAATGTGTCAAAGTAAAAAATCAAAAATGGAAGAAGGTGTTGAAATTCCCGACGAAATTGAAAAAAAGTCTGAAAAGGCAACGCAAAACATGTTACCGCGAAAATCCAGAGACTCATATGACAAAGAATATGACCAATATTTGAAGTAGATGTCAGAAAATGATGTAGAAAACATTAACGAAACTGTGCTGTTGGGGTATTTTAATGACTACGCTGAAGCGCCATGATGGATTGAAGAGTACTACAGTTGCTGAAGGATATTTAGAGGATAGCATATCCTCAAAAAATGAGGTTTCAAGGATGTTGGCAGGCGTATCATCTGGATCTCGCATTGCCTTACAGAAACTAGAGACCCAGACAATGAATCATGAGTCTACCTTTGCTGCAGGAAATTTAGTTATCAGCGGATCAGCATTTTTTTCCCATGCATTTCCCTTGTGGAATTTGTTCGTTCCTTTCCTCCCCTATATAAATATACGCTACAGCTCGAATGTACAGTTTTTAATGGTTTAACAAAGAAACCGGTTTAACGGATTTAATAGCTAATTAAATCGGAAGCTAACATCTCTGAAAGGTAAAACAAGAATGTGTCATTTTAATCAAGTCATTTTTCCCCAATATTTTTAATTCTCTTTGAGATATCGCCATGTAAACCTCGTCCAGTTTAACTAACCTTTTCTGCAAGATGTCATATTCATTTCATGTTTGAATGATTGACTTTCTCCCTTTTTTCCATGTACGGGTTCATTTGTATTCCGTCAGCCGATCCGTTTCGTTTTACTCCATTCTCCCCTGCAGTTTTGCTTCGAATTGTTTCTTCTTGTACCTGAGCGGCAACACAATGGGTTTCAAAATGTCGATAAGCGGCAGGAAATATTTTTACAAAAGATTAGCTTCGGGTTTTTTTCTTTTAGGGTTACGGTCAATTTAAAATTTTCCTTCGAGTATTTTTTTTTGAAATTAACTACAGGTAGTTGCACTTTGGTTGTTTTGTGCTTACAAGTCCAACGCGATCGCAGGCCAGTCGCAAACACAGCCACTTGTAGCCACACAAGTGGCTATACAGGGTGTTTCTTAATAACATGCTAATATTTAAGGAGGTTATTCTTGGGTCCATTTTCAGAAAAAAACTTTATATGAACATATATCCTAAACGGCTTAACTATTATGAGATCAAGGGTGTTGAAGATTTTCAAAAAATCTTCCTTTTTATTAGTACAGTGGAACCTCCCTTAGGCGGACACCTACGGAACCGTCTAAATGTGTCCGCCTAATAGAGGTGTCCGCCCATGAGAAAATTTGTTATTAGGTCATATGTAAATGCATTATTTATTTACAAATAAATATAACATAACATAAATACACTAGTTTCATTTAGGATGTAGTACTAAAAAATCTAATAACGTAGTTTGACGTGTTTGCGTTTTATACTTGCAATCTAGAAAATGTGATTCCAAGTCTGATAACAACTCCATTGCGGTAGAGTCACCTCTATTCTTTGCATTCTCTTATAATTCCTCTACCATACTAATGGCTTGTTGATAATTGGTGACATTTGTTTGATTACTGCATTCAACTTCTTCATCAGAGTCGTCAGATAGTGATGTGGTTTCAGTTTGGACTAGATAATCAGTAGGAATGGGGTCACTATCATTTTATAATAGCACATTGCTATCAATGTTAATGAACTCGCCCAAATCATTTTTATCAAATTAAACATTTTCACAATATTCTCTTTCACACTCAAAACGCGACATGTTTGTGCCATTGTTTACGATTTTAACCTTACTCACAAATAAACGGCGTAGTGCTGTCGGGGAATCACACATACTTTCATTCGGCGAAGTCCTTTCGCTCTACCACGCATATGCGATTGGTTGCCGGTCTATCTTCAGAGAGTTTTTGCACCGTACTTACTCGTCTCCCAAATACTTTCAATTTTTTTTTTGTCTGGTGGAGGAGGAGAGTTTTCGCACTCTTTGTATGAAAACAGCCTGTCCGCGTCCGCCCAAAGGAGAGTCCGCCCAAGAGAGGTTGATTCTCATGGAATTTCATATACCTAGCTCCGGATTATGAAAAAATGTCCGCTTAATAGAGATGCCCGCCTATTAGAGCTGTCCGTTATGAGAGGTTTCACTGTATCTGTCATACTGCCCTAGATATTTTTGCCAAATTTGGTACACACTTTCTATTCATCAAGAGGCATTTTATGATGTATAAAATGTTTTTTTATTCCGACCAGTGGCTTTCGTGCGGGAAGTGACCTCGGTATTATTGAAGAAAAGAATGGTACGCCACTTCTTTTTTTTTTAATAAAAAATTAAATTCATTCATTTGCACTCTCTCTGTTTTGAAATTAGGTATTAACAAATATTAAAAAGGATCTAGTAGGTAAGAAGCAGACTTTGTTTCATGAACAAAAACAGTTTTGCTAAAAAATCATTAAAATCTAACACCCTGTATCTCAAAAGTTAAGCCGTTTAGGACATATGTTCATATGAAGTTCTTTTCTGAAAATTGACCCAACAATAACCTCCTTAAATATTATGTATGTATGTTACTGCCAACGCCGTGTCTGCGTTGAGCCCACCAACCTATATCAATGAATAGCCAAACTCTAACAGCAAAAGTGGCAAATGTATGGCCTCGCGCATGTGCTGCCTGCCTTGATCGTCAGATGTCATGCGCAATACCGACTGATAAACTATTTACCTTAACCTGCGAACAGGACTTCGCCCATAATGAAAATGATTGCACGGTAATATTTTTGACACATCAAGACCTTCCTTATTGGGCAAGAAACAATCTATTTTCTCGCATAACAGAAGGCCTCGTTGCTATCACTGAAAAGTCACTTTTAGAATTAATTTTGATATCTATGGTCCACGTATCGATAGATTTTTAATATCGTTACATCCCTACCACTGATTTTGGTTCTGGACGGTCGTCCTTGGTTCACGTCGTTTGTTGGCAACCAAATCGGCACCAATACCGACGGGGTTGCCTATAATATGATGGCGACAATAATGTGCGCAAGACAACCGACGAGCAATCAGAGGTCAGCGATGTTGTCAATTCTAGCCGTAAATTCAAAATTACGCCACAAATTAAATAAGTATTAACTGTACAAATCCCGTCACGATTTCCATAAAGATCCAACAATAATTATATATTTTGCAAATGAGATAAACGAACGTACACGAATTCCACATGGAAGCAAATTGAAACGATATCGTACTACCCCGTATATATACTCACAAAAAGGAGCAAGTAATTCTCTTCTTACGAAAGCTATCCGAACACAGCAACTTAAATTAAATAAAAAAAACAACTTTTTTACAACTTTCTACCGAAAATTCAAATTGACCTAAAGGAAACCTTAAAGCTAATCTTGTGGAAAAATATTTTCCAGCCTTTATTTGACGTTTTGAATTTCATTGTAGGCCGTTCAGGTATAAAAGGGAGCAATTCTAGGGGTTTAAATACGCAAAAAATAAGGACCCGTTGACATGGTGAAAATTTAAAATGAATTCAGTCAAGTGCGAGTAGGGATTTGCTTCCGGGCTGATGGTATACAGGGTGTCACTTTGATATCTCGCTTCCGGTAAAAAATATTAATAATCGGGAAGATACGTCAATTTTTTTTTGAAGGGGACTCTATTAAAGAATGCTTTCAGTCGTCTTGGCTTAACCCCTTGTGAGGGGTAGATCTTACCCTTAAACTCTTAAATGCGAAGTTGTGGTAAATTTCTTTTAGTAGAACCATAATTTATTATTTTTGGATCGATGGACTTGACCGTATTCTTCCTTTGGCCAAAGAGCCAGCTTAACTTAAGCCCTGTTTCTTTAAGCTGTCTTAAATAAAAAGTGATAAGCACCGGAGGGAATGCGTCCTTATCTAAGCCTCATAAAGTTGGCAACGTTGCGTTTTCTAACCTCTTTTTTCATAAGGTAATGTCTGGTGCAACGTTTAAAAATGTCTGCTACTTTGTTCTCAAATATCTAACATAAGTTTTTGAACAATTCATTGAGTTGTGAGTAAAATTTAAATTTCAGAAGCACGCGATGAGCCACTGTCGTCCGTCCATATGTGGTTAAGCTTAGTACTCCTCGAATTTCATTGTTTAAGAATTCTTTCATCCTTACGGAACGACCTTCCCGAGGTTGTTTTTCCCAACCAATATAACCTCCTACGATTCAAAAACAAAGTGAATCGCTTTTTTCGCACACGCACCACTCTCAGAGTGCCTTATAGTCCAATAAACGAAGCCTTTAAAAAGGAATTTTAGTTAGAGAGCTGCCTTTTTGAAGGAAGGTAGACTTTATAATGTGAAAGAACATTTGAGTACCATTTTAAGTCTATCCCTTGCACAAAAGTTAAAAAAAAAACCTCCAAATGGGGTTAAAAATAATTTTCTGGTCTATAACTCTTAAACGAAAAATAATATGGAAAAAGTTTATTTACAAATGTTATAGATCATCAAATTTCGCACAAGAAAGATTATTACTACTTTTTCATATCTACAATCGACAAGCCGTACGAGCCCGAAAGCAATTTTTCGCCCAGGTCTTTAATAAATATTAATCACAATATGGCACCACTGTGGCACCTGGGACTAGAGTTGCAGCGTCAAAGCGTGGCATTTTACAAAGAGAAGTAATTACATAGTTTGCCGTTATTAACAGTCGAGGTGAGAAATGATTACTTGGTCAGCAAGAGTTTACAATTGGTTAGCAGAAACAAACATATCTAGAAGCAGTTTACTTCAGAGGTCCCAGGGCACTGTCAATTTATGTAACTTTCTTGTGTTTTCTTTGCCGAATACAGAAGGAAATCGGACGGCCAACTACGGAGGAGAACATGCGGCAGAGAATAATTAACGCATTTGCGACAATTACACCAGCGATGTGGATAGGAGCTCACAAGTAAAAATAAACAAATAATGTTTGAAGTAAAATGGAAGACATTTTGAACATTTGTTAAAATGAATTGCCAATAGTTCCTGTTGAAGTCTGTAAAGTGATAAATAAACACCTACATATTGTTTTTCCACGGCTGTCTATGATATTTTCCCAATACTTTTTTAGTTTAATGAGGATATTTATGGTTTTTGGTAAATATCTCAAAAACCATTGAGAATTTTAAAACCTTCGTTATAACAAAATATGCTTGTAATTAAATTTTGCATTAAATAATGAAATAAAATACAGGATGTGCCATTTAAAAGTACTAAGAAAAACTGATTTGAAAGTTGCTATCTTTGTAACCAAATTTTGAACAACCTGTATAAAATAAGAAAAACCTGTTTATTGTCAGAGTATTACTAGACCTCTAGCAATACTGTTCACACTATTTAGCTGGAACAAAACAGATCTAACTAGATTTTTATTCGAATTTTTCCAAGCGTTCAAAACGAACTGTTTATCTTTTTTATTTATTGCTCCTAAAATATCGATGCAAATAAAAAAATATTTTTGCACATAAGATAGAACACCAAAAGGAACCTAAATGTGCCAAAAAATATAGGGTGTGTCATTTAAAAAAAATATATTTTATGGCGTTATACTTTTTTGGACCACCCTGTATATTTATAGATATTTTTAAAATATGCATCAACCCGCGTCCTACAACTTTTGTATTAAACTTTTTTTTCTACTGTTGTAAATAAGGACGCTATGGATGCCCGACGCACTAATGCAGGACCCGGTATAGTCGCATTTTAGTCGCAAGTGGCATCCTTTCCATTTCTTCCAAGCCTCCGCTCTTTACCGCTTGGTATCTCCCCTCATTGGTGTGGATTTTATGTGCCTCGCCATCGTCATTCGATCAGCATTAGCCAAACAAAGGCAACATGTATAGCTCCGTCGTGTTATTCTTTTGTCTATGGTTTAATTTCCTCATAAAAGTTTTAAATAAATTTGAGATATAAAAAATAAACACGGAAAATACATTTTGTTCTTTGTGCACTGCAGCCCGAAACGAAAGTGCCACTTAATCATACCGAGAAAGCCCTTTAGAGCTCAAATTAGTTGTGTTGCTTTTAGGCTGGATTTTAGAGCATAATATTTTTAATGTATAATTAAAACGAATGGTTGTGTATTGCACATTTTAGGCAAATTAGTATGGAATGTTCGCCTTATGGGTGCGCTTTATCGCAGAGTCTGTTTAGTTGTCCTTTTGTGAGCCAAAAATCGAAATTTTAGAAGATTTAGATTAGAAAATATCTAATATTTTATATTGTTATGGAGGATCGCAATTCTCGCAAAAATCCAGAAGGATCAATTGCACGAGTTCCTTGTTTAATAATTGGGGTTGTTCAATGTACAGCGTGTTATGGAAATTGTTTATTATACAGGGTAAGTGATGTTGAATGGCCTACTAGACGTCTAGTCAACGGATCACTTTAAAAATTTGTTCGCCTAATATCCAGGGTGTTATGGACATGACTTATTATACAGGGTGTTATGGAAATGACGTATTATATTTAAATGGGTGACTACTGGGGTGTCCTAGAGAAGCGCTACATATTTTTTTTTTAAATCGAACGTTTAAAAGTGGGGTAATTCACCCCTAAACCCACCGGTCACTTCTCGGCACATTCATATATGATGATATTACATTGCCAAAGCTGTGTAATCAACAGATGTTCAGGCACAATGTTGCCAAACAGTTTAAAAGTGTAAAACTTTAGTTTCTTATAAAAATAAATATTTAGCTTATTTAGAAAGTAAATCCAGAACGCGATTAAGGAATCCAGGGCACAGACACCTTCAGTTCTTTTTCTATGGGAAAAAACTTTATGCTCATCACGTGTCCTGATGATAGTGTGGGAGTGCATAATAAGCTTATCACTAAACCTCATTCGGCCTCTTATTTCCAATCTCGGAATATAACTGGCATAAAGTCGAAACACAGTGAAACAGAACAAATTGCACTAAATCACTTTAAAAAAAAAATACACAGACACCTACTAGTTTCAAATTAGTTTTATTGAAGATATGCACTTATCAGATTACACGATTGCACTAAACACTAACGCATAATAACGCTACCGCACACATAGAACAAGAGCACTTAATCATTTCGCAATAGAAATAATAAAAACGCTAATTTCTAAGGGCTATTAACCCTTTACTAAAGATAAAATGAAACAATTATGTTAACAATTGACAGGAACTACCCTTTGAAATAAATGGTTTAGTCCACATTAGACTTTCTTTCCGAGAAGTCAGGAAATACATACATACAGGAAAGTAATATTATAGAAGGAAATTAGGCAGTTTATGAATATAATCTAATAAAACATTGAAAGTGGCAACGCTGTATTTTTAGATAGACAACAGACACGTGAAGATAGGAACAGGTTTAAAGGTTAGTTTCAACATTTTTAGATGTCGAATACCAATGTATGAAAGAATTATATTATTTCCCAGACTACCATCTGATAAAATCTTATACAGTAAGGGCGTATTTTTGTCTACACGGTAGCACTTTAAAATACTAATTCAGATTGAATGGTACTTAGATTTGTGTGATTTTGTTTTGGTGTTTTGTGACGGACAACTAGAAACCTGTCAAACGGTTGTTGATTTTCTAAAGACTTTACCCTGAAGATATGACAACACTATTCAAGATTCACTCACGTTTTTCGCCATATGTTCTTTTGTTTACCTTCCTGGCAGGGGCACCACGTGGCAATTTTTGGGTTAACATAAGGTCATGTACAGGGCATATTAAATTAAAGCGCCTTTATCGGATATTTTTCTTCAATTTGTTTTCATCTCAGGAATTTCCGGTTTAAATATAATACGTCATTTCCATAACACCCTGTATTCAAACCGGAATTCCTCAGATGAAAGCAAATTGAAGGAAAACATAAATGGCGTCTTCAAATAATATGAAGTCTAAATCACCTGACGTCAAACCAGAAAAACCACGTGGCACGCACTGGCAGAAAATGTTAACAAACTGGCGAGAGATGTTAAAGATGTAAACAATAAACATTGGGATAGGTTATGTCAGAAAACGTCAGTGAATGCTGACCGGTGTTGTCATATCTAGGCGTTCAACTCTTTAGAAGGTCAATGACCGTTTGACTGATTCAAAGTTGTTTATTTTCCTTTTCAATGTTTGTTAGAAAAAAAAATGCAATTTAAGACAAATGACCTTTTCGGTTTATTAAAAAAGTACACACCAAATACGTTTTTGGTAGAACACCGGCACATAAGCTCGCAAAATCACATAAATTTACATGGGAACGTCGTTTTAATTAATTCTCGCGTATATTTGTACGCACTTAAGATAATGATTATAGTGATAATGGTATAGTGAATAAATAAATAAATAAATGTAAAATAATAAAATGTAATGATACCCAACGAAAAACCCTAAGAAAAATTTCATTAATATCTCCGATAATTTCCTTTATAAAACGAGATTTTTTTTGTAAGAAAAACCTTTTAACAGTTGATATGTAAATTTTAAGAGGATAAAAATAGCGTGCGTGGGATGTCCACGTTGTTAATTGTGGCATGCTGCATTGTCAAAACACGACAACGGGCTTTAATATGTGTGGGCTGTACTTGCTCTCTGTTATAACATCGTTCGGGTATGTTAAAGTACGAAGGGGAAATTTCATATATTATAAGCCGGATCAAGGCTAGTGCTTTAAAGTCGTAGGGTAAATATGAGTGAATACGGACGCGGGGTTGAAGGACGGTTTTTGAGTTTTTATCTGTTTAACCAGGTTGATATTCATGGTCTATAGTAGGTTAGACTTATATGGAAAACGCATTAACTTGAAATAAACATTAATCCGGTATTTCTATCTGCTTTGTAAAGGGTGTCCCATTTACAAACTTAAAATGGTAAAATCAAAATTTGAAAATTTTCGCTCGCTTAAGAGATACGGGGGAAAATCAACAAATTGACAATTTCTAAATTATCATATATCTTCTTAGTTAAAAGAGATACAGAAAAACGTTTTATACAAAAGTTTCTTTATAATGATTTTTGAAAAATCTGCCGTATTTATAATGAATATACGCGGTCAGGTAAAAAAGTTATCGGACCTAACCCAATTTTTTTAAAATGGAGCACCCTGTATATTTTAATCTAAGAAAATTGCATTTTAAAGTCTATTTTCAAATATATAACACACCATGGATAATATTGATTAGGCGATTTAATTAAACTTTATTACTTTAAACCACAGTAGGCCATGAAACAGAAGCTAATATCCTAGAAGACAACTATGTTGATATTCTAGTTGTTATTAACATTTAACGTCAATTTCATTTTTACATATTTATTTGTGAAAAAGACTTATATTAACTAGAAAATATGCCATTTTCTACCAGGATAGAGCGCTGTTCCGAGACAATTCCCATAAAGTTGTCAAACCCACAGGAAATTTTGGATATAGTTAGTAATCTTAAAATCAAACTTAGTAGCGGACACGACGAAATATCCACTTCTTTAATCAAATATAGCATTTTACCAATTTTAGAACCCATAGTTCACATAATAAGTAATTCTCTAAAGTATGGAATATTCCCGGATCAATTAATATTAAATTTAAAGCGAATGGGCTTCTTACTGTCCCTGCAATTTACATACAAGAAGCATATTATTCTTTTTCAAAAATAGAGATTTGTTTAGAAGTAGTGAATCACAAAATGTATATTCAACAAGAACTTTGAATTATACGTTTCCCAAACACAGACTAACATTATACGAAAGTGGTGAGTATTAGACTTCCACATCATATTAAAAATTGTGTTAAATTAGTTAAAAAAAGTGTATTTAAGCTACTTAGAGACATTGAACCCTACAACATTGAAGAATATTTAACAAATATGTTAAATCTATGATTCGCAAACATCTGCTGTATGTTTGACACTATTTCATTTTATGTTAAGTAATGTAATTCTGAAATAAAAAATGTTTATGTACTTTAGGGATCTAAAATACCCTTTAAATCCCTATTTTCAGGGAAAAAGTGGTACTTTAAATCCCTAGGGACTTAAAGTAAATTTCTTTGCAAAAAAATATAAATTTCGAAATTTATTTTCAATAATTTTATTAGAAAATATAACATGACATGGATGCAACAAAAGTGTAACGTGTTTAGAAATATATTAAACTATAAAAAATAACTTCTATAGCAATTGTGGCCTTTATCATCGAATATACACTCCACAGTGACGATGCTTTAAGCTTTTTTGACCTTTCTAAGAAAAATGATAATAGTACCTTTTCTTCTGTAAATTCTTCTACGTTCCGTTCTTTGCACCATTTGATAAACTCAGATAACTGTTTTTTATATTGTTCTCCAGATTTTCTTGGTAATAATTGGCCTACAGCCTCTTGAGCTGCCTTTTCGATTTGTTCTATCGCGATAAACGTCTTTCAGTGGATGTAGCGTGTTTGACTAATATTTATCGAGTGACTTTTGTTATACTTAGTTACTTCTCACAACTTGTCATTTCGTCGTTTATATGGTAACATCAGCCGCTTCGATGATGGCATTTAATTTTTTTAACGTTTTACCTATCCTAAAGTACATAAAATAGTATATACACCTCAGGACCGAAGTGTTTTTAAATCCCTTGACAAATTATAGCCCTCCCGTTGGTCGGGCTATAAACTTTTTGTCTCGGGATTTAAAATACCACTTTAGTCCCTAGGTGTATAATCTACTATTATTATTATCAACATTTTGAAAAATTTGATGTGATGTCTATCATGCATGGTGTGTTATAAATTTGAAAAGAGAGTTTAAAATGCTATCTATGCTATGCTATCTATGCTATCTTTTTAGATTTAAAAAAATGAGGTTAGGTCTTCTACTTAGCTTGGTTTTAAAAATAACAATCTTTGTTTTATCCTCATTTACAATGAGATAAGTGTGTGAGCAAAACTAAATATCGGGTTTTTAGTTTTCACTAGAAGGTCGTTAATGTAGAGTAAGAAGAGAGTGGGAGACAATATGGACCCTTGAGGAACACCTGCATTGATGGTGAAGGTGTCTGAGAGAAATCCGTCAATCGCCACTTGCAGAGAGCGGTCCTTAAGAAAGCTAGACAACCATGCACAGAATCGACTGGGCATATCATAGGATCGCAGTTTACTTAGAAGCCCCTCATGCCAAACACGATCAAAAGCTTTAGAAATATCCAGTGAAACAGCCCGAGACTCCCCATGATGTTCGATTGCGTTGTTCCAAATATGGGTGACATAGGCTAGAAGATCTCCAGTTGATCTGGACTTCCGAAAACCATATTGATAGTCGCTGATAATGTTGAAGCCTTCCAGGTACTTTAGAAGATGTTCGTTAATAGCTTTCTCCATTACTTTTGATATAACTGAAAGAAATGCGACTGGTCGATCGTAGTTAGGCAGGGTTCTCTTATCTTTCTTTGATATAGGCTGGAATCGCGCCGTCTTCCAGCATGATGGAAATATTCCTTGTTTGTAGGATAAGTTAATAGGAATATCGTCTGGACCAGCAGCTTTTTTGACGTCGAGTCCTTTCAGGATTCGTTTGACGGGACGCTGACGGAACACGATTTCGGTCATTTCGGATTCAACTGCAGGAATGTCGGGTGGTGTTCTTGCCTGAAAATCTACAGTGGAATGCGAAGAACATAGTTCAGCAAGTAAGTTGGCTTTGTCTCCGGCTGTGGATGCTATTGTACCATCCCCCCATACCCATAAAAAATAAAAAAGTTATAAAATATCAAACTTGACCAAAATTTCAGGGTGGCGGAATTTTGTGCCGGCCAGTGTATATTTCAATCAAAAAAATATGACGGGAAAATAATTGTGGCTGTCTCTAAACGTTACGCTAATTCACCCGCCATATTTCCTTATACAAATAATATAGTTCCTTATACAAAAATAGGAATCCATAAATAATGCAGATTATGTAAAACAACTGGAAAAAATGTACAAGAAAAACCCTTTTAACCGATGTGCAACGTACTCTAACGAAAACCGCACTTTATCACGAACCGTTGCCGCCGTAGGCGATATTGTGTAGCTTTTAGAGCCGGATTTCGGGACATAATATAGAGCATAATATTTTATATACATAATTAAAATTAACGTTCGTGCATTGTACTTTTAGGATAAGTACTTGCCTTGTTTAAAAACGGAGTTTTTAGCATTTTTACACACTGCGGCTAACATAATGTGTAAACATAATTTAGCTTCTTATAATATTATTTTGAAAGAGTCTAAAAATTACCGGCATTTTTGTGTCGGCTTGTTTAATGATCTATGTTACGAGGGGAACTAGAAAATATTCTTTCTAAATAATCCTCGCGCCAAGTCACTGTATTATTGGCCTTCAAAATGGAGCTGCGACAGTGAGGGCCCGATATTGGAATGTTACGTTAAGTTAGATCTCAGCTAAGGTAGCCTTAACGTTATGGTAAACCTTAAAAAATAATATATTAAGATACAAGTTTCATAAGAGATTATCTTAGAGTATGCGTTCAATTTAGAAAACGACCCGCGAACTACATGTCCAGTTCAACAGGTTGTGCTTCTATTTAAGAGGATGTCGGAGTCGGTCGTATTTATACGCTTAAAATATATATACAGGGTGTCTGCTAATTAATGGTACATGAAAACACCACAGACTCCTTACGTAAAAATATTAGGATTTAATTATACTTACCTATATCCGAAAGTCGATATTAACTGAGATACAGGGTGTTAAAGTTAAAACTTCATTTTTGTTTTTCTCTAATACCTTTGAGTGAAATTAACGTTCTTCTACAAAATTTGATAATCATGTTTTTTTTATGTGAAATGATTTCTTTGCGAAATTTTAATGCACTGACTGCGACAGTTATCGCACATTCATACGGTCATAACTTTTTTGTGCCTTAGTGTATTTAAGTTTTTATTAAAAGTAATACTTTTTTCATATTTATTACGTAAAAAAGGTATACTAAGTTCAGGTCGCCCAGAGTTATCGTTTCGGAGATATTTGCATTTAAATTGTTTAGTGCGTTAGCACAGGCAAGCGAATAATATTTTGTTACTTCTTACCAATTAACTTTTACATGATAATTAATGTTCTAGTAATTGGGAATAATAAATACAACAATTGGATTGTTCCTTAACTTACTTTAATTAAAATAACTTTGACCCTAGAAAATATTGTGTCGAGAGAAACCAACAGTAATGAAAACACAAACTTACGATAACCTAAAAAAATTAAACATTTTCTGTTCCATAACAACTGCATCTCTAAATTTTATTTGTTTTCTCATAGGTTACTTTAAAAAAAAGTTGTTTGCAAATTAATAATAATTGGGCAGGGTGCACTAAACAATTTAAATGCAAATATCTCCGAAACGGTATCTCTGGGCGACCTGAATTTACTATTTTTATTTTCATTTAAAACTGAGACACAAAAAATAAATGACCTAATAAACGGGCAAATAATGCCGCAGGCCGATTGTACATTAAAATTTCATGAAAAAATCAATTTCTCGTTCTGGAAAAACCATAATTGCCAAATTTTGTAAAAAAACGTTAGTTTCTCTCAAAGTTATTAGAGAAAAACAAAATTAAAGTTTTAACTTTAACACCCTGTATCTCAGTTAATACCAACTTTCGCATTATAGGTAATTATAATTAAATCCTAATATTTTTACGTAAGGATTCTGTGGTTTTTCCATGTACCACCCTAAATATTTTATTCATACGCTTTTTTCTTTATTCCTAACAAATAGTTCTGAAGATGGTGTAGTACAATAATCAATAATTTGAATTCCATATCGAAGTGACCGAAACTCAATAACTAACTACCTATAATTTGAAAAAAACTGTCAAGAAAACAGGACAGTAATTGACCTATTATGAATTCATATGAACTTTTCATTCTAAAATAACCTAAGTAATCACTATCTAATATATTAGCACGTCATTAAAGGAACACCCTGTACGTATTTGTAGTTTTAAACCCTGTTTTCATTGTATATATATATATATAACACATTTAATTTTATATGTGTAAATTACCTTTTTCGGTTGACTTATATATAAAATTTAAATTTGAAATGAGGCCGACCTTTGTGCCTTGTAAAACCGGAATAAATTTATTAACTAGGTTGAAATTTTGTTTATTTTAATTTAATTTCTGCTTCAGACATGCTAAAACAAAATAAACTGCGCAAATGTATGTTTTGATAATGACGAGAAGCATTAGAAAAGTTTTCTCCCTAATAATAAAAAAATCTATTTGATAAGTTTATATTTTAAAATTTATCGTTAAATTAAATACAGTTGAACACGGGAAACAGGGAACATGCGCCCATCACCTGTAAGAGTATGATTCAAATCGAGATTTGCCAGAATTTTACCAAATCAACTATTCCACCTCTAACACGTTCCGATGGAACAATAGCATCTACAGACGGAGACAAAGCAAACTTACTTGTTGAACTATTTTCGTCGCATTCCACGGTAGATTTCCAGGGAAGAACACTACCCGACATTCCTGCAGTTCAATCCGAAATGACCGAAATCCTGTTCCGTCAGCGTGCCCCGTCAAACGAACGTGAAATGAAGGTCTCGACGTCAAGAAAGCTTCTGGTCCAGAAAAAATTCCTGTTATAGTTCTCAAGAGATGCGCCGATGAACTAACACCAGTAATTTGTAGACTTTTCAATTTATCCTACAAACAAGGAATACTTCCATCGTGCTGGAAGATACCAAAGAAAGGTAAGATAATCCTGCCTAGCAACTATCGACCGGTCGCATTGCTTTCAGTTATATCAATAGTAATACAGAAAGCTATTAACCAACATCTTCTAAAGGACCTGGAAGGCTTCAATATTATCAGCGATCATCAATATGGTTTTCGGAAGTCCAGATCAACTGGAGATCCTCTAGCCTATGTCACCCATCTTTGGTACAACGCAATCGAACATCATGGGGAGTCTCGGGTTGTTGCACTGGCTATTTCTAAAGCTTTTGATCGTGTTTGGCATGAGGGGCTTCTAAGTAAACTGCGATCCTATGATATGCCCAGTCGATTCTGTGCATGGTTGTCTAGCTTTCTTAAGGACCGCTCTCTCCAAGTGGCGATTGACGGATTTCTCTCAGATACCTTCACCATCAAAACTAAGAGAACCATGACACCGGAATCTTTCGCTTCGTTAAAAAGTGATACACTAAAGTAAAAACTGCAAAAGTCTAGCTTTGATAATAACTCTAACACCCCCCAGAAAGAGTCGAAAATGGGACATCCTGTATACTTTTTAAAATTAGTTTATTTTAAAATTTAAATTGAAATTTTAAATTTGGTCGTACGTTGCCGTCCAGTTAAATTCCACCGAATTTATTTGCTCTGTTAAAATTTTAGAAATTCAGTTTTAATTCAACTACTGCATTAAGCATATAACAGCGCAATAAATTCGTTAAATACTCTGATACGTGAAACTGCAAAAAAATATTAATTGAGTAGCAGTATGTTCTGCATTCGAAAATACTGTGGTGAATTATCGTATAAAAATGACATTGCAAGCAGTAGATTTCATTGGAAAAAGTCAGCAATATAGGTATTACCGGCCATGCAAAACTATAGTTCCAGGCTTATAGTTCCATGCAAAACTATAGTTCCAAGCTTACAGTTTATAACTAAGCGAAGTACTCGACTGTATCTTGGAAACCATTAACCGTACAACTTTCGGAAAAAAATATTTATGGGAAAGGTTGCCAAGAGAAATGATTATTTGCAAGTTTGTACGAGGTAAATTTTCAGATGTGTCTTTGGGGCCAGATACCTTTGTTCGGAGGGACATTAGGAAATTTTTTTTTTTATGGTGAAACTATAGGAAAAATCCTTGAAGGCACTCTGGGAGTGGTGCGTGTGCGAATCAAGCGTTTCACGTTGGTTTTGAATGCTTGGAGGATATATTCATTGGGAAAAACGACCTGGGGAAGGTCGCTCCATATGGATGAAGTCCTCCAGATGAAAGAATTCTTAAATAATGAAGTTCGAGGAGTACTAAGCTTAACCGCATATAGATGGGCGGTAGTGGTTCGTCGTGTATTTCTGCTAGTCGCCGCTCTGGGCGGAATTAAGAGGGCAAGGTCAGCCGAGCACTTTCCATGAAAATATTAGTAAAGGAGAGTCAAATCCCCAACCTGTCTTCGATGTTCTAAGCTGTCGTGGATCTTCGTTAGCTCGTGGTCTCCGATCACACGAATGGCCCTCCTTTCGATGGAATCCAGTAGCCAAAGAGTATGTTTGGGTGCAGAGCTCCAGACATGAGAGCAGTACTCTAGTGATGGTCGAATCTGGGCTTTGTATAGTATCAAAAGTTGTTGAGGCGTGTACAACTTTTTGGTTCGGACGAGTACACCAAGTTTCTGAGAAGCTAGACAACCATACACATAGTCGACTGGGCATACCATAGGATCGCAGTTTACTTAGAAACCCCTCATGCCAAACACGATCAAAGGCTTTAGAAATATCCAGTGCAACAGCCCGAGACTCCCCATGATGACCGATTGCGTTGGTCCAAAGATGGGTGACATAGGCTAGAAGCAATAAACTATTAGTATTACCTTGACCTCCCCTGTACGCTGAGTAAATATTGTCCAATACTTATTAGACATCCTGTATGTTTAAATTGTTGAAATATACCATTATCTACTAATCTCATCCTTAATAGGGTTTGTTCTTTTTTGGGGAACAAATGGCGACTACGAACTGCTGACGTTATCTGGCGTTTCGTGCACAATATCTAAATCCGAACGAACATAAACACAAACCGTTGTCGACGTAATCGAGTTGTTAAATGGAAACTATTAGATACTTTTATTTAAGCGATAATGCCCCGGCTAGTACTTTCTTTCGAATAAGGAAGTATTTTTATAGTTTGTCGTCCCTTAAGACCACTTATCAGTAACCATTTATCAGTAATCTATTAAGCTAAAAAGGTGTGACAAACTACAAGAAAACTATTGGATAGAATTTGTTAAAATTTTAAATTTAGCTTCGAAATAAAGTACTACATGACTGACTATATATTATATTATCTTGCATTTTTCGAAAAATAATTTAATTTTTTTCAAAACGGTAAATAATGTTTAAATTCCAAAAATATGGTTATGCAGTCAATTTTTGAAGTATTGCATGTACTATCAATAATCTCAATTAATTTCATAGCTTAGTTTTAATGCACAAAAAATATCACACCGAGGTTTTCAAAAAAAAAAAATATCTAAAATCGCAACTATCTAAAGTGATTTGGCAACGCTTCGGGTGAAGAATAAGGAAAACGTCTCCTACTCCTTCGATGCAGTCGGCCAGCGTATCTTGTAATGGCGATGTTGTCTCATTGTTCAATAACAATGAGTCCAAATCGGTCCACTGATAAATACTCTTAATTCATCGAGGATATTGAATTTCTAAAAATGCATATTCTAGCTGAGGGTTTAAAAGAATTTCAAAAATGGTTTGGTTTCAAATAGCAAATAGCTCTGACAAAGTTTTTCTCTATTTGGGTTTCATAATGGCTACATTATGAAATGCAAAAAAATTGAATAACCTTGCACTTTATGAAACTGAAATTTAATTTTTTTTATGTTGGCCACAAATAATAACCTTGCAAATAGATCATTTCTACTAGATATGTATTTGAAATACCTATACTCGGAAATATATATCATCACGGTGTCCGTCAACTAATTTCTAGTCACAACTATAAAACAACATAGCTTAAAAATAATAAAAATATCTTTCAGTTTAATATGCTATATTTCTAAAGTTTTATTCAATAAAGTACTATTTTTATTTTTAATTGAATATAGTATTATACATATTACTTTATATATGCATATTTATAGTTACTGTAGACATTTCCTGGGCATTAATTGTTATTCCTGTCAGATTGCGTGTCGACACAACATTTTGTTCAATAGCCTTATTTATTATTTTGTTCAATATTTTGAACTTTGTTCTGCTCGCACCATAACTTAAAGTTTCGCATATTCTTTTTAAAAGTTTTTCTAGATTATTTTCTGCAATTTATCGTATTTCTGATGGAGTACAACTTTCTTCATGACTCATTTTTATCACCTTTAATAATATTTATTTGATAGTTGTAACATTTTATGAAATTGTAAAAGTATTGCCAACACAAAAGAAAATATTAATTCGAATGGAAAATATCTACTATATTGTCACAAAAGGAACCATACTATTTTATAAATTCAATATTCAGATTTTTAATGAGTTTCTATGGTTAATGTTAAAACACAGGTCATTCCTATGTAACATTAAACCGGTATTAGATTTATTAAACAAACTGGGGAAGTTGTAGTTATAAAATAGTATACGTACATCCTGATGAATCAATAATTTGTCAACTCATCATGTCAGCACAATTACAGTTGGACGACCTGAGTTCGTTGATTCCCAATAAGGGGGAAAACTGCTGACCTGAGGAGAAGGCACATTATTGGTAATAGGTAAATTTTAAAATCACTAGTGCTCGAGATTCCTTCGAAGATATTTGTGAACAACTTTGCTGGTCGCTCGGTTCCCGATGTACCATCTAACCTTATTGTAAGTAATCATTATTTTTGTCAGTTTAAATCTTTGTTCCCATCGTCTTTTGTAAACCCTTCAGGTAATTATTTCGTTTGGCTTTATAATAAATCTTTGTTTTATAAATCGTATCGTTTTCTATTTAATAATTAAGATCTCGTCGATACCTTTACACCCCTAGTCACACCCTAAAACCTGGGCGTGACAATATTTTCAGACTTTAAAACCCAAACAGAGAACGTATTATAAAATACACGGTTCATAAGACGATTAGAGCACTGGTACTTTAGAAAACTCCCCGCTTCGCGGGTCGTTTCCTAAATTAAACGTGTGTCTAAGATAAACTGGTATCTTAATGTACTATTATTTTACTCAAAATAATAATATTTATTCAAATTAAAACAAAAATATGAGTATTTTAAATATTACTGTTGAAACTGCGATCCTTTGGTATATACAGTCGATTCTGTGCATTGTTGTCTAGCTTTCTTAAGGACCGCTCTCTGCAAGTGGCGATTGACCGATTCCTCTCAGACACCTTCAGCACCAATGCCGATGTTCCTCAAGGGTCCATATTGTCTCCCACCCTCTTCTTACTCTACATTAACGACCTTCTAGTGAAAACTAAGAATCCGATTAGCTTTGCTGACGATAACACACTTGTCTCATAGTTCCCTTTGAATGCACAACAAACATCGGCTGCCGACCCACATTTTAGCAATTGGTACTTTAATAACGAAACACCCTGTATAATGGAATATTTAGCCTAAAGATATATCACATAAATTTACTTTTATTAGTTGTTCATTAGTATAGGCAAAAATATTAGAACAGTATAAAAAGTGTGATAATTGTTTAAAATATAAATTAAAATATTGGTAAGTAGTTGCCAGAATTATTATCTACCATAATATAAGGTTTGTTCGGGTTTGTTCTATTGAATTAGCTCGATAAACAATCTCTAAGTAATTATAGCATCATTTATTTGCATGCTATCTCAATTTACTTAAACTATAGTAAAAATTCAATAACTCGATCAATTTAAGTAATGGAATGTTTAAACTTTGGTTAAATGCTAATGATAATATACTAAACGATTGTTCAATGATCTTTTCAATACAGAATGGGCCCGAAAAAAAATTATTACACGTGATTTAATAGCATGCAGCATTTATTTTTCTGGTTTGACGTCAGGTCACTTTTACCGCTGAATGAATTGAAAGCGACATTTATGGGTATTTTTCTTCAATTTGTCTTTATCTCAGGAATTGCAGGTTTAAATATAATACGTCATTTCCATAACACCCTGTATACGGTCTTGGAGTTGATACCAACTTGTTCAAATTAAATAACCAGAAATAAGCAGGCAGGTCATTAATGTCACGTCAGAGTATCATTATCTGGCGACAAGGTTCGCTGCAAACATTATACCAAAATTTTACCTTAAAAAGTGCACAACGAAATTTTAAATCAAATTGTCCTGGACTTTATTGGCGCACTATAATATTGTACCTAGTTAATTTCCCACAGTTGTATTTATTTTTTTTCTCCACTAATGACCCCTAATGGATAATAATCGTAATCTTTATTACCCATCTCCATAATTGCACGTATATCTCCAACAAATACGACGGTTAAAATGTTAAAACGGTTAATACGCCGAACAATAACTCGGCTAGATTGATGTAGAGATAGAGAAGTAAATGTTCATGGTTTAATTAAATAGAGGGAAGCGAACGCAATGCGACGAAATTTTAATAATTAGAAGTTTGTACAGAAATTTTAAGTCGACCTTAGAAATAGATACTATACATAGTGTTGGTATAATGCATGAGGAGAGTGTTCGTATAATGTATCAGGATACTTGGTAGCTGATATTTAAATTCAATGTTAAATTATACGGAAAGAAAAACGCTGTTAAATTTACTATAAACGTAGTAAAACGAATCATAATTTTTGGCTATACAGAGTGTCCGCTAATTAATGGTATAACGTGAGGATCAAAAACAAACTTCTGGATAGTCCAAACGGAACAAGGTCCTTTTGGTCAGTCGCTAAGGCCGTCAGCCAAAATTTCACCAAATCAACTATTCCACCTCTAATACGTCCCGATGGTACAATAGCATCCACAGCCGGAGACAAAGCAAACTTACTTACTGAACTATTTTCTTCGCATTCCACTGTAGATTTCCAAAGAACACCACCCGACATTCCTGCAGTTCAATTCGAAATGACCGAAATCGTGTTCAATCAGCGTCCCGTCAAACGAATCCTCAAAGGACTCGACGTTAAAAAAGCTACTGGTCCAGACGAAATTCCTATTATAGTTCTCAAGAGATGCGCCGATGAACTAACACCAGTATTTTGTAGACTTTTCAATTTATCCTACAAAAAAGGAATATTTCCATCTTGCTGGAAGACGGCGCGAGTCCAGCCTATTCCAAAGAAAGGTAAGAGAACCCTGCCTAACAACTATCGACCAGTCGCATTGCTTCCAGTTATATCAAAAGTAATGGAGAAAGCTATTAACCAACATCTTCTAAAGTACTTGGAAGGCTTCAACATTATCAGCGACCATCAATATGGTTTTCGGAAGTCCAGCTCAACTGGAGATCTTCTAGTCTATGTCACCCATATTTGGAACAACGCAATCGAACATCATGGGGAGTCTCGGGCTGTTGCACTGGATATTTCTAAAGCTTGTTTGGCACGAGGGGCTTCTAAGTAAACTGCGATCCTATGGTATGTCCAGTCGATTCTGTGCATGGTTGTCTAGCTTTCTTAACGACCGCGCTCTGCAAGTGGCGATTGACGGATTTCTCTCAGACACCTTCACCATCAATGCCGATGTTCTTCAAGGGTCCATATTCTCTCCCACTCTCTTCTTACTCTACATTAACGACTTTCTAGTGAAAACTAAAAATCCGATATTTAGTTTTGCTGACGATAGCACACTTATCTCATCTTTCTCTTTGAATGCGCAAACATCGGCTGCCGACGCACATCTTCGCAGACAGCATTTTGGCTTGGGGTGACAGTAACCAAGTCGAATTTAACGCTAAAAAAACCCAGGCAGCAGTTTTCTCTAAAAATGTTAACATTACAGAACCGGATATATTCATGGACGGGCACGCAATTCCACTGGCTTCATCTATTAATTTGCTGGGCATCAATCTGGGAGGAAATATGTCTTGGCATAACCACGTTGTGGACAGCCTAGAAAATCGAAGAAAGGTTGGGGATTTGACTCTCTTTTACAGATATTTTTATGGAAGGTGCTCGGCTGACCTTGCCCTCTTAATTTCGCCCAGAGCGACGAATAGCAGAAATACACGACGAACCATTGCCGCACATCCATATGTGGTTAAGCTTAGTACTCCTAGAACTTCATTATTTAAGAATTCTTTTATTTGGAGGACTTCAACCTTGTGGAACGACCTTCCCGAGGTCGTTTTTCCCAACCAATATAACCTCCAACGATTCAAAACCAACGCGAATCGCTTCTTGCGCACACGCACCACTCCCAGAGTGCCCTAAAGGATTTTTCCTATAGTGCTTGTGTTTGATCATAAAAAAAAATATGGAAAAACCACAGACTCCTTACGTAAAAATATTAGGATTTAATTATACTTACATATATCCGAAAGTTGATATTAACTGAGATACAGGGTGTTAAAACTTCATTTTAGTGTTTCTCTAATAACTTTGCCAGAAACTAACGTTTTTTTTTAAAAATTTTGCAATTATGTTTTTTTTTGGACGATAAATGGATTTTTTTGTGAAATTTTAATGTACAATGTAGGGGGCGCTGTCTGCGGCATTATTTGCACATTAATAAGGTCATAACTTTTTTGTGCCTCAGTATATTTTTAAGTTTTTAATAAAAATGATACTTTTCTCATATTTTTTACGTAAAAAAGACATACTAAGTTCAGGTCGCCCAGAGTTACCGTTTCAGAGATATTTACATTTAAATTGTTTAGTGCACCTTGCCCAATTATTATTATTTTGCAAACAATTTTTTTTTCTTAAAGTAATCCATGAGAAAACAAATGAAATTTAGAGACGCAGTTGCTATGAAACCCCCATGATGTTATTTGTTTGTTGATTATTATAAGATAGCTTTGTCAGAAAATGTTTCATTTTTGAGTTTATCGTAAGTTTGTGTTTTCATTGCTATTGTTTTCTTTTGAACCGATATTTTCTAGGGTCAAAGTTATTTTAATTAAAATGGAAGATGTTGGCCCACCCGGCATCGCCCGGTGAGATACCATTGCATCGGTTTAGGTGGCGTGAAGTTTGCTCCTTGAGTTAACTTTTGCTCATTGAGTTGACGTTTCGTCGCTGTGCCGATGTTTCCGGTTACCAGGGTGGGACCCCCCAAAAAATAGCATGATGGAAGCTCCAGGCCCAAAATACTCCGGAGGTAAACTAGCCCCCCATTCGGATCTCCGGGCGGGGGCTGGACTTGGGGCCCCATCAAGCGAAGTTCTTCCAAAAACAACCATTTCCGACAATTTACTGGGATCTAACAACACTCAACGAAGAAATGGTCTGGCACCTGCAGTTGCTAACCAACCCAGAACTAGCAACCTCAAAATTGATTTCTGCAATATTAGAGGGCTTAACACGAACATCAATTCAGTCCACCAGCACTTACAATCTTCCAAGCCTCACGTACTCGCACTGACCGAGACAAAGGTCAGATCATCAACAAACACCGTCAGCTATTTATACCCTGGATACGATTTTCATTTCCGATTCCGACGCAACTTCGGCGTATGTCTTTTTATTCGAGATGATCTCTGCTGCCAACGAGAACCTACACTGGAACCGAAAGACTTTGATGTACTGTGGTTTAAAATATCAACACCGAAAATCACCAAGTTTATCTGCTGCCTTTACCGTCCTCCAAGTGATACCCATTACAGAGACCTTTTCTCATCACTAGCCAATACAATCGACTTCTTGCAAACCAACCATCCAAATGCCGAGATTGCTATCTTTGGTGACTTTAACGTCCACAATGTCAACTGGCTTAAATATTCAAATACAGACGATGAGCAAGGCCGCGAGGCCGAATCCTTCGCGATCAGTTCTGGTCTAACTCAACTCGTAGAAGAACCAACGCGGATTCCAGACCGAGCTGGAGATTTTGCTAGTCTTTTGGATCTTTTCTTAACGTCAAATCCCGATCTATATACAGTCACCGTACAGCCTCCGTTAGGATCTTCCGATCACAAACTTATTTCAACTCTAAGCGAACTACCAATTAATTCTGAACAACCTCCTAAACCTCGCAAGATATGGCATTACAGATCGGCCAAGTGGGAAGACCTGAAAGACCATTTTCGGACTTTTCCTTGGATGAGCGTATGCTTCTCTTCTGATGATCCATCCGTCTGTGCTGGGGAAGTCTCCGACGTCATTCTAACGAGCATGGAAGCATTTATCCCCTCCTCCCAAAAACGCCCTTCCAACGGCAAGCCTTGGTTTAGTAAGGAGTGTGAGCGTGCTGTCAAATCAAAAAATCTGGCTTACCGACAGTGGCGTAAAAACCCTACCACTGAGAATCGTACCATCTTTATTACCGCTCGAAACCAATGTAAGCTAACAATAGATCAAAGCAAAGAAGCCCATAACGTGAGGATCAGAAACAAACTTCTTGACTGTCCAAACGGATCAAGGTCCTTTTGGTCAGTCGCTAAGGCCGTCAGCCAAAATTTTACCAAATCAACTATTCCACCTCTAACACGTCCCGATGGTACAATAGCATCCACAGCCGGAGACAAAGCAAACTTACTTGCTGAACTATTTTCTTCGCATTCCACTGTAGATTTCCAGGGAAGAACACCACCCGACATTCCTGCAGTTGATTCCGAAATGACCGAAATCGTATTCCGTCAGCGTCCCGTCAAACGAATCCTGAAAGGACTCGACGTCAAAAAAGCTACTGGTCCAGACGAAATTCCTATTATAGTTCTCAAGACATGCGCCGATGAACTAACATCAGTATTTTGTAGACTTTTCAACTTATCCTACAAAAAAGCAATATTTCCATCTTGCTGGAAGACGGCGCGAGTCCAGCCTATTCCAAAGAAAGGTAAGAGAACCCTGCCTAATAACTATCGACCAGTCGCATTGCTTTCAGTTATATCAAAAGTAATGGAGAAAGCTATTAACCAACATCTTCTAAAGTACCTGGAAGGCTTCAACATCATCAGCGATCATCAATATGGTTTTCGGAAGTCCAGATCAACTGGAGATCTTCTAGCCTATGTCACCCATATTTGGAACAACGCAATCGAACATCATGGGGAGTCTCGGGTTGTTGCGCTGGATATTTCTAAAGCTTTTGATCGTGTTTGGCATGAGGGGCTTCTAAGTAAACTGCGATCCTATGGTATGCCCAGTCGATTCTGTGCATGGTTGTCTAGCTTTCTTAAGGACCGCTCTCTGCAAGTGGCGATTGACGGATTTCTCTCAGACACCTTCACCATCAATGCCGGTGTTCCTCAAGGGTCCATATTGTCTCCCACTCTCTTCTTACTCTACATTAACGACCTTCTAGTGAAAACTAAAAATCCGATATTTAGTTTTGCTGACGATAGCACACTTATCTCATCTTTCTCTTTGAATGCGCAAACATCGGCTGCCGACGCACATCTTCGCAGACAGCATGAAGCATCACGCCTCAACAAAGACCTAGAAGAAATTTTGGCTTGGGGTGACAGTAACCAAGTCGAATTTAACGCTAAGAAAACCCAGGCAGCAGTTTTCTCTAAAAAGATTAACATTACAGAACCGGAAATAGTCATGGCCGGACACGCAATCCCACTGGCTTCATCTATTAATTTGCTGGGTGTCAATCTGGGAGGAAATATGTCTTGGCATAACCACGTTGTGGCAATCGCCAAGATAGCTTCTCAGAAGCTTGGCGTACTCTTCCGAACCAGAAAGTTGTACACACCTCAACAACTTTTGACACTATACAAAGCCCAGATTCGACCATCACTGGAATACTGCTCTCATGTCTGGAGCTCTGCACCCAAACATACT
The DNA here is from genome assembly GCA_963991005.1 of Barypeithes pellucidus. NCBI lineage: Eukaryota > Metazoa > Arthropoda > Insecta > Coleoptera > Curculionidae > Barypeithes > Barypeithes pellucidus. Next base: position 52,320,375 of record OZ022563.1, on the reverse strand, counting down.
CTTCGGCTACTGGATTCCATCGAAAGGAGGGCTATTCGTCTGATCGGAGACCACGAGCTGACGAAGAACCTCGACAGCCTAGAACATCGAAGACAAGTTGGGGATTTGACTCTCTTTTACAGATATTTTAATGGAAGGTGCTCGGCTGACCTTGCCCTCTTAATTCCGCCCAGAGCGACGAAGAGCAGAAATACACGACGAACCACTGCCGCCCATCCATATGTGGTTAAGCTTAGTACTCCTCGAACTTCACTATTTAAGAACTCTTTCATCTGGAGGACTTCATCCTTGTGGAACGACCTTCCCGAGGTCGTTTTTCCCAACGAATATAACCTCCAACGATTCAAAACCAACGTGAATCGCTTTTTGCGCACACGCACCACTCCCAGAGTGCCCTAAAGGATTTTTCCTATAGTGCTTGTGTTTGATCATAAAAAAAAAAAAAAAAAAAAAAAAAAAAAAAAGTTAAAAAACAATCCAATTGTTGTATTTATTATTCCCAATTACCATTACTAGAACATTAATTATCATGTATCATTATTAAATATCATGTGAGAAGTAACAAAATATTATTTGCTTGCCTGAGCTAACGCACTAAACAATTTAAATGCAAATATCCCCGAAACGGTAACTCTGGGCGACCTGAACTTAGTATGTCTTTTACGTAATAAATATGAGAAAAGTATTATTTTTATTAAAAACTTAAATACACGGAGGCACAAAACAGTTATGAGCTAATAAATGTGCAAAAATGCCGCAGGCAGCACCCCTATTCAGTTCATCATCCTAAAAAAACCATAATTGCCAAATTTTGTAAAAAACCGTTGGTTTCTGTCAAAGTTATTAGAGAAAAACAGAAATGAAGTTTTAACTTTAACACCCTGTATCTCAGTTAATATCAACTTTCGGATATAGATAAGTATAATTAAATCCTAATATTTTTACGTAATGAGTCTGTGGACAACGTGGCTGTGCCAAGACATACTTCCTCCCAGATTGATGCCCAGTAAATTAATAGATGAAGCCAGTGGGATTGCGTGTCCGTCCATGACTATATCCGGTCCTGTAATGTTAACCTTTTTAGAGAAAATTGCTGCCTGGGTTTTTTAGCGTTAAATTCGACTTGGTTACTGTCACCCCCAGATCACTTCCAGATATTTGTTGAGGCGTGATACTTCATGCCGTCTGCGAAGATGTGCGCCGGCAGCAGATGCGAGAGCGGTCCTTAAGGAAGCTAGACAAACATGCACAGAATCGACTGGGCATACCATAGGACCGCAGTTTACTTAGAAGTCCCTCATGCCAAACACGATCAAAAGCTTTAGAAATATCCAATGCAACAGCCCGAGACTCCCCATGATGTTCGATTGCGTTGTTCCAAAGATGGGTGACATAGGCTAGAAGATCTCCAGTTGATCTGTACTTCCGAAAACCATATTGATGATTGCTGATAATGCTGAAGCCTTCCAGGTACTTTAGAAGGTGTTGGTTAATAGCTCTCTCCATTACTTTTGATATAACTGAAAGCAATGCGACTGGTCGATAGTTGCTAGGGCAGGGTTCTCTTACCTTTCTTTGGTATAGGCTGGACTCGCGCCGTCTTCCAGCACGATGGAAATATTCCTTTTAGTTTTGGAAAATTTGCTAATATAATTTTTACCAGTAATGGACAATTGATTTATGGGTACAGCCTATACGCGAATATGATTTCTATTAGAGCATTTTGAAAATGAGTATTTTTTTAATGCACAAAAAATCAATCCCCAGGCTCCGTCGCTTGATTCGGATTACGATTCCATAACCGACGCCTTCATGGATGAACTACATGTTTGGTCTTTTCAGCCGAATTCACTTCAACCTAACCTTCAACCCACTCATAATTTTCACATCAAACTTGTCATCCATACGATATTAATAATTATTAGCGATGATCCTTTGTTGCGCCAAAACTGCTTACAATGTGCATTACGTTTTGCTGATTAATTCCATTGAATCATAGAAATTGAATTATTGCTCGCAAAGGTAAATAATTATTAATTATGGTGTACGAAGGGCAGTGATAATTCCGTTAACTATATTATAACATATATTATCAAAGGGATTATTGTATCGGATTGGTAGGTAAATATTTTAAATCGTTTTTTTTTTAATACCTCCGACAGTCTATACACGGAAAGAAAAACTTAAGTTAAATTTATTATAAAAATAGTAAAGCTACCTATAAATTATGGCTCTATATGTTAATAGGAGTTTATTAAGAACTCCCATTAAATTATAGCCAAATTTTAAGAACAATTTTTAATAAAAACTTCCAAAATATTTAGAATTTTTGGAAAATTTGCTAAAATCTGTTGTAAAATTTACTAACTTCTTTTGTAAAAATTTTGACACATGACCAAGCGGTCACCCATTAACGTACTAGCCGTGTTCAACGTCGCTTTACTTCAGTAACCGATGGTATGTCTTCTTTTAAGTTCTACTCCTATTATTTGTTATAGCAAATAATTCCTCGTATACGAAGAAATCCGAGTGATCAGTTGCATCTGATTTAAACCTTTCATTCTTGTATAAAAGTATTTTTACAACACTTTATTTAAACTTGGCCATTTGTACATTAAAAAATACTTACAGTACAATAATAGTCGCCAGTAAAATGTACCATACATTTAAAACTATTTTACTACTGGAGTTATAAAATAAATTATTTTCACTATGATCGTTTTAAAATTTACAATAATACAGGGTGTTCCTTAATGACGTGCTAATATTTCAGGGTGTGATTCCATAGGTTATTTTATAAAGAGAAGTTCATATGAACATATGTCCGCAACGGCTTAAATTTTTATTTTTTAAATGGTTATTTTTTAATATCTCCGAAAGTACTTTAGATATTATTTTCAATATCGGTATGTGTTAGTAGATGGTACGCCACTGACATTCTTCCATGTGGATATTTTCTCTGATTAGCTTGGGCAATTCTACATGAACACGATCTTGAGTTTTTTTCGCACCGTTCTTGATTAAAACCACTAAATTCATATTGAAACTCATTATTAACATTGATAAAATAATTAATGATAAATAGTTTTATAAAAATTGTTGGAGGGGGCAATTCGATGCGAAGACGGGCGGAAACATGCCTTTTAAGTGAAGGTGGCCATTTTCAACAATTTTTATGAAACAATTTATCATTAATTATTTTATCATTGTTAACAATAATGAGTTTCAATATGAATTTAGTGGTTTTAATCAAGAACGATGCGTCTGACGTGAGAAACTCAAGAGATCGTTTTCATGTAGAATTAACTAGGCTAATCAGAAAAAATATCTACATGGAAAAATGTCAGTGGCGTATCATCTTTTTTGTAAAAAATATCAGAGGACATGTTTGCAGGGACGCCACTGGTGGAAAAATTGAATAACTTTTCTAACTAAAATTTGTGGTTTTATATCCTACTAACACATATCGATATTGAAAATAATATCTAAAGTACTTTCTGAGATATTAAAAAATAACCATTTAAAAAATAAAAATTCAACACCCTGTAGCAAAAAATGTAAGCCGTTGCGGACATATGTTTATTTGAACTTTTCTTTATAAAATGACCTAAGGAACGACACCCTGAAATATTAGCACGTCATTAAAGAACACCCTGTATATTAGTAATTATTTGATTTTACTAAATTTATTAGAAATTCTAACTATACTTTTTTAGAAATTATGATTATCTACAATATTATTCTGGTACGAATCAAGGGTATTACAAACTACAGATATAAAAATATACATGTCTAGCTAAAAATGTACATCCCAATTCAAAATTTGTTAATTTGGTAATTACAACTTTAATCCGCAATTGCTCTTAAAATAAATTTAGTTCCCAATAATTTTATTATAAACTGTGGAGAGGCTATGAGAGATTCTTAAAAAAAATCTTATTATACTTAAAAGTATCAAACGAATCTTGAACTAATCCGACTGCACTCTGGCAACATCTATTTCTGTTTCACCAATGCTCTACTATTCGGACCCAAAAGATAAGCAGAAGAAGAAACCCATCTGATATAACCAGAATTCAACATTATTGCCATTCAGCCATCAAATATGTAGTTCTCTCTTCCACCCATTACTGATTTTCAACAACATTTCAAACAATCAAAGCTTCACTTTCCAAGAGTTTTATGAATGGATTATGGGATCTGTAGTTTACAATACCTTTGGTGCCGATTAATAATGCAAATTGTAATTAATACAATATTTATAGGAAATCATACAATAAAATCACTACCACTCGGATATTAGCTGTCATTATCCTTGTTTTCTAATATCCTACCATTACATTCATACATCGATAAAATTATATTATTACATACTTTTTAAGTTTATTCTAGTTTTATTTAAAACAAAAGTAATCGATGATTACTTCCACATATCCATATTAGACTCGTATTCAAATATGGAAGAGAATCGATACCGGTAATGGTAAATTAACCTAAAAGCCAATACATTACATTTTATCTTTTCCCATACACATATATATGTCTAATGTCTCAATAAAACGCAAATTTCTCCAATATATTATCGTCATAATAGAAGTCTATTTACGTCTTTCAATTAACTAACTAAACAGAATTACCTGTGCCTTTACATAAACTAATTAATTTCATTAACTATTTAAATATCCAGAGATTATTACAATTAAGGCAAAGAGGAGAATTAATTGAAACGCTTGTGACGTGGTATTCTAAAAAATAATTGATCGATTTCCTTTGATTTTGATTAATTTCTTTCATTTATTAAGGTGCGTATAAATATGCGAGCCGAGAGTTTAAAATATTCACAACGGCAATGAAGTTGTCTCTAAAAAGGTTAACTTTGCAGAACCGGGTATAGTCATGGCTATACAAAGCCCAGATTCGACCATCACTAGAGTACTGCTCTCATGTCTGGAGCTCTACACCCAAACATACCCTTCGGCTACTAGATTCCATTGAAGAAAACCATTTGTCTGATATTTGACCACGAGATGATCAAGAGCCTCAACAGTCTAGACCATACAATACGAGGTTGGTGATTTGGCTCTCTTTTACGGCAGACGACAAGCAAATATAAACGACGAACTACTGCTACCCATCCATAAGTGTTCCAGCTTAGCACTCCTCGAACTTTACTGTTTAAGAATCTGGGGAACGTCGTCTCTGTGGAACGTCCTTCCAGAGGTCATATTTCCCCACGAATATAACCTTTATCGATTCAAAACCAACGCGAATCGCGTAGGATCCAGAGACCCGAAAACATCAACTGGTAATTTTTCTCGTATTCCCTATACATTCCTTCCTACATGGAAGATAAAAATTCTACAATTTAAATTGACCCCCCGTCTTATACAAACCTTAAGACCTAATCGAGCGTGTAACCGCCTCAAAACATTTATTTAAACTCCCGAATTTCGTTGTGTTGCCGTTCAGGTAAAAGGCAAGTATTTTGGTTTCACGTTTTGAAAGGAAACAGTATAAAAATGACTGGATCGATAACGTGCAAAAGAAATGCGGAGCTCGAAGAGCTCTTTTTATTATAGGGGGAGGCAAATTTGAATATAATGTGGAGATCTGGATGTATTGGAATTTCAACAAAAGGAAAATATGAATTATCTATACGGGGTGTACGGAAAAAGGAGGTCAATTTAATAAATGAATATCGCCATTGACATCTAACTACACATAGATTCAAAAGTTTTGCATCGCTCTGATTTTGGCATGTTAAGATAATTTCAGGAATGACTTTTTTTCTAAATGTTTATTTATGTTTATCAGTTAAAACGATACCATTTTTTGTGTGTAAAAATGAATCGCCGAGTAATATCTGAAATTGATCGTGCAAGAATAGTAGCTTTAGTTGAGGAAGGTCATTTCCAAAGATTTGTTGCTGAAAGAATTGGGGTTTTTCAAAGTGATGTATCTCGCATATGGAATCGCTATCTAGAGACCAATTCTGTCCGAGACAGACCATGAAGTGGTAGAAGGCGTGTTACTAACGAACGGCAGAACAGCTATATTACGTTAACAATTCGGAGAAATCGTACTATGCCAGTCCCACAACTTCAGAGAGATGTTACGCATGCAATTGGAGTTCTCGTATCCGTTTCTACACTAAGAAGACGCATTCTTGAATCCGGTTTAAGATGTCGGTGGCCAGTAAGAGTTCCCCAACTACAATATGACCACCGAGTTCGTCGACTGCACTGGGCTGAAACGCACGTTTGCTTACCCGAAGAATTTTGAAATTCTGTCCTATTTTTCGACGAGACCAGGATTTGTCTGGTAAACGATAGTCGCCGGATTCGTGTTGGGAGAGAACCCCCAACTTGCCCATGCTCGCCCCTTGCCTCCATGTTTTGGCAGGTATTATGTCTGACTGGCGTACTGAGTTAGTCCACATTCAAGGCACAATGACTGGCGACAGGTTCATTAGGGATATTCTACATCCTTATGTTAGGTTGGTAACAATTTTGTGTTTATGGACGACAATGCCCGGCCCCATCGTACTAGAGCTGTGGATGAATACCGAGAAAGTGAGGGAATTAATCGCTTGGAGTGGCCTGCTTTGTCCCCTGATATGAACCCGTTAGAACATGCTTGGGATATGCTCTCTAGGGCAGTTCGTGTTAGAAGAAATCCCCCTAGAACTCTCCAGGAGCTTGTCGTCGCTGCTACCGAGGAATGGCAGGCTATTCCACAAGAACGGATTGCTAACCTTACGCACAGCATGCGGCGTCGTCTTCAAGCTTGCATTAAGGATATAGGAGGAAATACACTTTATTAGAAGCTATATTTTTTTTAATTTCACAAATTATACAATATAAAGAAATTTAACTTTCGTTAAGTTTTTTTTGGAATGTTGTGGTAAAATAAAAAATTTTAAAACTCATTGATTTTTATTTTAAACTTATCAATGAACTAATATTTAGTCTATTTTCGCGATGACATAATTACTTATTCGAGAATCAGAGTGATGCAAAACTTTTGAATCTATGTGTATTTTCTTCTTCGTTTACGATGTGTTACTTTAATATCTGCTGCAGTATTAATGCATTCTGATTATCGACTTTTACTTCGTACACTTCATTCTTGAATCTCATAAATAAGAGTCTAGTGTGGTGAGGTCTGGAGATCTTGGAGGCTAATAGGACTACCGCTACTAATCAAAAGCCTTGGAAATCTTAGCAGTATTCTGATGTTAAAGGAACATCCTCGAGTAGTTCTTGTAATTCATTTTGTAAAAAATTTAAGTTGATCTCTGCGATGAGGCGATTCTCCAGAATGAAAGGGCCAATTAAATATCTATGGACCATTTGAATAATTTGCACGAATCCTAGATAAAATATTCAATTTTCTTGAAGTAATTAGTACTGACGGATTAATTTCCAAAATTGTTAACTCATACAGGTCAGTAAAAATAAACGTATGTAATCAAATTTTGTATTTTGGCCTACGTTTCGACCTCCATGAGGTCATCCTCAGGGATCTAAAATGTTGTTTTTGTATTTTTAAGTATATATATATATATATAATTAATAGGTAGAGAGTGTAAGACATCACTGAATGTGGTGTAGATATGTAAGTACCTGTTATTATGTATTCTAATTAGTGTTGGGAAAAACTGATGATTTTAATAATCAAGTATTTGATACTCGAGCGATTTCAATAATCGACTGAATCGCTCGAGCGATTAATCACTTGAAAGGGAAGGTTGATAAAACACCTGGGGTTGTTTTTGTAAGTATTAGAAGTTCAGTCTAGAGTTTTTATTAAGGAAGAACAGTTGATTCTCATTTTTTTAAAAATTATATCCTTTAATTTTTTAAGAATTCACAATCGCCACTGGCTAGCCAGTCCCAGTCAAAACAAAACCCGTGTCGCGATGAATCCACTAAGGGATTTGGCATACTTTTTGTATGCACCTTCTCGTTTATGAGCCTTTAACAAAGACGTATGTCGTGTCAGCCTTCTAAGCATTAAACTCGAACGTCGCCAATCGGCACATTTTGGGTGGCGCGCGGCGTCGAACGAAGATCGGGAATCAAGTGAAAGGCAACGATTTTCCGCTTGAATTAATGACTAGAATAGTATTTCCTATCGAGCGAAAAACTACTCGAACATACGAGCAGTTTTTTACCACGAGCGATCACACTACCATGCAGCAAATTTTGGTCGGCGTCAAGCGAAGTTCGGGTATCAAGTGAAAGGTAATAAGTGACGAGCGATGGTTTTCGCCTGAATAGATAACTCGAGCGATTTTTTTAATAATCGAGTGATGTCGGTTATTTCAACAATCGAGTACTCAAGCGGTTTCTCGCTCGAGCGACACTAATTTTAATTAGTTTGTTTCAGTATTTTTACATATACACATATTTGTTACGTAATATATACATTTTAAATGATTCTATATTCATTATTCAAATGTGGTGTCATATATCGTTGTTTCTATAAAGACAAGACGTCTTTTTATTGTTCTTGTATAAGTTTAAGAAATGATTATAATTTTTATTTCAGTTGTACTTAAAAATCAGCTCCTAGACGTTCCTCCCTACTCACCAACGATACATTAATTTTGAATTTTAGTTATGGAGACGGTGACAATAGGGGGTCCGTGAAGTGAAATATCAGTAATTTGTTTTTTTCGTGGAGTTTAGGTCCCCGTCTACAACTTTTATATTTGATGAAATGCCGTAAAGCGTGGCTGAGAGGCGCTGTACCGCTTTAGATAGGAAATTCTCAATAAATTCAACATTAAATCGAGCCATGTCTGAAAATGAATTTACATTACCTGCGTGACCCCAAAGTCACGGGAAACACATTTTCTGACAAGTCAACCCTTGCATATACTTTTCCGAGCGTGTCAAAAAAAAATGAATAGAAAAATTATAAAGTCTCGATTTGTATTCACATGGAGATGACTCGTAAACAATTTTCTGATAAAAAGAATATTGCGATTGAATATTGAATATATACAACTGAACGATACCTGCCTTCCGGTATCTCTGCGTAATATTGTCCCCCTATTGTCACCGTCTCTCTAACTATTAGTCACAGCTTTAACATGATAAAAAACGACCTATTTTGCTTATTTTTTAACCAGAAAAACCACGACATTCAAAAAAGTCATTAATACCTTTTAGTTCTATAACTAAATGAATTTATTTGTTATTTTCCGTACGGTCCATTCGCCTATAAAGTGGAAAATTTATTGTTTTGTTTATGGCATTTTTATTTAGAAAATAATAAAAAGTCCTTTGTTACCATTAAATAATATACTCGTATTTTTTATGATGGTTCATCAAACATGGTCTTCATTTTAACGTTCGTAACAATGAAATTGGATAAGGATAGACTCTGACGGACTACACTTGCTAAAAATAGCTAGAAAACGAGTATATAAGACTGTTATATTTTGAGATGTTAATTGTTGAGATAGCTGAATATTGGCTCTCCTGTACATTTTATAGAAAAACTGCATTATAACTTCTTGAAGAGGACGACTTGGCATACCTATATGCCGAGTTTGAATGCATTTTGGTGAGCCAATTCTAAACTATTCAAATAAATGTGACGGTTGTTGTTCCATTTGCTTCTTTCATCGGGAACCAATTTACATTAACGCATAATATTGCTTAATTTCACGTTGCACATATAGTGAGCGAATACCTGGATGAAATTGGACTTCCAAGATTGGAATGGCCCCTGGCCACTCCGGGATATTAGGAAATGAAAAAGCGGATGAACTAGCGAGAGCCGGATCTGCCCAAAGTTTCAGGGGCCCCGAACCGGCCTTTGGAATATCAAAACAGGCAACAAAATCAACATTAGATAGATGGTCGAAAAACAACACCTATCTCGATGGCAAGAGTTACACAGTACACGCACTGGCCGTAATTGGAAAACCATCTATAATACTATCGAATGGGATGCTAACCATGACACGGCCCCAGTTGAAACAAGTGATGGGTCTGCTAACAGGCCACTGCCACTTGCGAAAACACCTTCAACGGATAAGGATAAACAACGGATCCATTGAATGTAGACTCTGCGGCGAAGAGGATGAAACCGCCTCACACATAATATACCGCTGCGTGGCGCTGTCCAGTAGAAGACAAAATATCTTCGGGAACATACAACGTGGTGACAACCTCCCACATGACAAGCTTGGTAGAAGGTTGCTGGTACACAATAAGCCCAAAGGCTGCAGTGATTTGAAGTTCGGGCCTTTAAACCGACCCCCGCGTTTAACCAACCAACCAACCAGCTCCTGTACATTTTATCGAAAAACTGCTTATAACTTCGTGAAGAGGACGACTTGGCAAACGTATGTACCGAGTTTGAATGCATTTTGGTGAGAAAATTCTAAGCTATTCTATTAAATGTGACGGTTGTTGTTCCATTTGCTTCTTTCATCGGGAACCAATTTACATTAATGCATGATATTGCTAGACCGCACGTTGCACATATAGTGAGCGAATTCCTGGATGAAGTTGGACTTCCAAGATTGGAATGGCCCGCATATAGCCCGAATCTCAACCCAATCGAACATCTTTGGGATCAACTTATTCGAGGACCGTTCGGCGTCGTCCTGTACAACCACAAACCTTGCAAGACTTACGACTGGCGCTGACCGAAGAATATCAGGCTATCCCTCAAGGAAGGATAAATAACCATAATCGTTCGATGTCACGAAGACTGCAAGCTATCATTGCTGCGAGAGGAGGAAATACACGATATTAAAATTGTTTTTGTTAATTAACTTTATGATATACCTAGTGTTTGTTTTTCATTATAAAAATAGGCTTCAAATTAGCGCAGCAGAAATGAGATAATGGAATGAATCAAAAAACGAAATGTTTAGAATATATCAAAGATGACAAGAAACAGTATGTAAATATAGTGTTGAACCTCAATTTTCCTACAGGGTATTTTGAAATTACGATAAAAAAACAACAGTTTGATTTACTCCTGTATAATATAGCCTAATCGAAAAATGTTACTGTATAAAATAATTAAGGAAATATAGGGAATGTATTAAATATGGGAATCCCTCTCGAGGACTCCTCATATCTTCCATCCGCCTTCCCATGAGCTTCGCTAATTCCTCCTGGTAAATTCTTACAACCATATCCTGCGAAATATCGTCGTTTTCATACTTCTTCAGCCTCTTGTTAATGGAAGAATCCTTGGAAAAGGGACTGCTGCATCCATGAGGCTACTTGGAATCATCATTGTTACTATGCGTATCGGATTCCGTTTTAATTTGAGTAAATTGGTTCGCTTCGTTTAGAATGTGAGCCAGTCGATCTTTGGAAAGATCCGAATCCGGGCGATCGAAAGAAAGCACACTTCCGTCTTTCCCTGAAGATAAAAAATTATCTGTAAGGATAATTTTGGATAAAAGTTCCTTAGTTCAGTAATATGTGGTGGTGGGTCTTGCGACGATTGTAGTTTTATTTAATACGGATAATAAACGGATCTACAAAAATGGATGACAAAATCATGAAAATCGCATGAAAAATAAAAAAGTTATAAAATATCAAACTTGACCAAAATTTCAGGGTGGCGGAATTTTGTGCCGGGCGATTGTACTACTATAACACTGGGGAACAGCAAAAATGTTTCCGAGACCAAAATAGCAAAATCTTACTTATTTTATTATACTAATTAACAATCTGTCTTGCAAAAGGCTCAGTTGGCTCCGGTTTTATAGATCCATCCCAATTATGATAATTTACCTACCTGCCCTTAATATATGGGAAAATTTCACCATTAAATGAGAAATACCTGGATTTATTATAACAGGTGTACTTTATAAGGGGTTTAAATACATATAATATAAATCCTAAATTGTTAGTTAGTTGTATTTCAACCACCAGTTGATCGAGAGCTGTTCGTATTTGAGAAATTAGAGAGTTTTGAGCAACATGTCGCGAGTTTGTGTAAATAAGCCGGATCATTTTTGTTATATATGTGGTGAAATGACTTTTGTGAAACAAAAACGTACGCTTAGCCCTTTAATAAAAAAGGCTTACCACTTGTATTTTGGCTGCAAAGTTGGAGACCAGGATAAAAATTGGGCTTCCCATATCTGCTGCTACAAATGTGCGTCCAACATTCGCGGCTGGCTAAGTGGAAAAAACCGTAAGATGCCCTTCGCTGTTCCTATGATCTGGCGAGAACCGAAAGACCACGTTACTGACTGTTACTTTTGTTTGACACCTCCCATCAAAAAAGGCTTTCAGAGAAAAAAAGGTCTGCGTTACAGTATCCAAATTTACAATCCGCCATACGCCCGGTGCCTCATAGTGACGAGTTGCCTATACCTAATCCACCTCAGGAATATACCCTTCATTCTGATGATGATCAAGAGGATTCAAACGGTAGTGGCCCATCAACCTCGCAAGACTCCGATTTTGTCTGTGAACTTCCAAGTAAAAAGCCTCACAAAATAAGTCAAAGTGAATTAAGTGACCTTATAAGGGATTTGGAACTGCCCAAGACAAAAGCAGAACTATTGGCCTCTCGATTGCAACAATGGAATTTACTTGAAGATGAAGTAAAAGTTTCTGTGTACCGAAGCCGTCAGAAAAACCTAACACCATTTTTTAACATGGATAACAATTTGGTAGCCTGTAGGGACATTGAGGGATTAATGGCAGCTTTAAATCTGGACTATGATCCAAAAGACTGGAGACTTTTCATTGATTCCTCAAAAGTAAGTCTTAAAGCTGTGTTACTCCATAATGGAAACAAATTGCCTTCAGTCCCAATTGGTCATGCAGTCCATATGAAAGAAACATATAGCAATTTGAAATTGTTACTTGAGACCATACAATATGAAAGATATAAATGGCAAATTTGTGGGGATTTAAAAGTTGTGGCGATCTTGCTTGGAATGCAGCTAGGTTATACCAAATACTGCTGCTTCCTCTGCGAATGGGACAGTCGAGCACGATCGGATCACTACAGAAAGAAAATTTGGCCACCGAGAGAGTCTTTTGAGCCAGGAAAGAAAAATGTGACCAGCGCGCCATTAGTTGCCCCAGAAAAGATTTTACTACCGCCACTTCATATAAAATTGGGACTTATGAAAAATTTTGTGAAGGCAATGGACAAAGAAGGCCGTGCTTTTAGTTATTTAAAAGAAAAGTTCCCTAGAATCAGTGACGCTAAAATTAAAGAGGGAATATTTGTGGGTCCCCAGATTAGGAAACTTTTCGGAGATGCGCAATTCGATTCCATACTTGAAGGCAAGGAAAAAGACGCTTGGGATGCCTTTAAAATGGTTGCAAAAAATTTCTTGGGAAACATAAAAGCAGAAAATTATAAAGACCTGGTTGCCCAACTTCTTTTGTGTTACCAAAACCTAGGGTGTAATATGTCGTTGAAAATTCATTTCCTGGATTCTCATCTGGATTACTTTCCGGAAAATTGTGGTGCTGTAAGTGACGAACACGGTGAGAGGTTCCACCAGGATATTTCGAACATGGAAAGAAGATATCAGGGAAAATGGAACTGTGAGATGTTAGCCGACTACTGCTGGACTATTACGAGAGATGCCCCAGAGGCTGCTTTCAAAAGGCAAGCTAAGAAGCGCAAAATGAGTGTCTAAACTTTGGATTCAATGATAAAAATGTGCTATTTAGTTGCTTTTGTTGAACCAACAATATATTGTTATCTGTATTTTGTATGTCCATTGTATATGCCTATGAATTAAAATTTTGTAACAAATAATTGAGATTTTTTTTTTGCGAGCCAACTAAAATCTTTAATAGGTATTTTTTAGTTACTTGGGTACAGTTGAATCCAAAAAAATAGGTTTTGTTCAGGAAACAAAAAAAAAGTTGAAATTTGTTTCCCAGTGTAATTTGCGACCTGTAAAAATAAGTCATTTATCCTAAAAATTCTTTTCCTACACTATAGAAAGTCGATTATCCCCAGCTGGGAAATTCCGTCACGAATCTCATAAGCTTTAGCAGAGCCATTCTTTAAACTATTGTCAACAAAACTTTGTTTTAGGAATTAAGGTGATTTATCGAGGGTTAGTAAGGCGAGTTAAAAACGTGAAATATCATTTCATTTTAGGATAGGCGTGCGAAATGAGCCAGGAGAGTACGTATGTTGCTACAATCTCAAAGTTTGAACTTAGATAATTCAGGAGTGCTTGACTAAAGAGCCTGCGGCAACCACATATATATATAAACAGTATATTGCTAATACCATCTGCAATTATGTCCCCGCTATGGACATCGAAGGGGGCGTTGTGAGTTTGCGCCGTTCGGAAATTTCCGTGTGAGAGTAAACACTTGACAGCACCGGATTTCAACTTCTAATGTAAATTTCACTGGTTAGTTGGGAAAAATATTGCAATCAAAATTTCGATTAGTTCGATTTACGACAGCGTTCCATGCATACGATTTCTGACGATATGATGATCCGACGATGCCCTGATTGGTGTAAACTTTTGGTGCCAAATTCCGTCCGAATATTTGTAACAATCGACATGATGAGCTTTATTTCAACTTTCATCCGATGTCGTATGTTTCTTAACCTCAGTTTTTTCTAAACCAAAAATTAAGAATCAATGACTATATTGACTATTTTGGGAATTATTATCTGCTACTAATGCACCAAATTAAAAATACATTAATTTTAAGGTTAGGTAGTGACCACATATATATTATATTGTATACGAGTGACACTCTCTTCTTTTTTTATAAGTTCTTTTTAGTGAAATTCGGTTCCGAAGCGGATAATGTGATAAGCAAAATATTTTCGTATATATGTAAACCCGAACATACCTGAAATACCTTATACCTGATATTGATCCACGACTTCTGCAAAAAAGCACCATGCACTTGTGCCCTTTTATCTTAAACAAAACAAGTTACTAACCTACCAAACAGCGAATCGAATCAGCATAATTAAAAACTCCTTTACAAAAATTGTTGTTAGGTAATGAAAGTTTATAAGCACTAATATACCGACAACAATGTGGATGAACCACTTTTTATTCTGTAATTTGAAAAAGCATCTAGAACCAAAGATGGCGACGAATAACAACAACAAATAATGTCGCCCTACTGCGCAAACTCAATAGGCCCGCGCCATCTCCCATAGCGGGGACACCTTTTTTGTATTTTGGAACGTTCGTATTAGCAATATACTGTTTATATATATATATATATGCTGGCAACCCGCAAAAAGTGCTTGCAACTACCCTACACCGCCTCGCCCCGCCCCGCAAACCCTTCGAAAAAGATTGAACCACTGTCAAGATCAAGGATCTTAAATCAAGGAGGATACGGCTTTGGTTCACAGTCTGTGCGGTATAAACATTACGTAGAATATAAAGAACTTTCCAGAAATACAATCGGCGAGCTCTGAAAATTAGTACAATATTTCCTTGTCGTTTTCTGTGGATTAGACAAAGGCGTTATGTCGCTTTCGAGCGTTCGTGACCAACTTTTTATAAAGCCCTTATGGGAACGGCAGTCTTTCATATCTACCTTCACGTTTGACACTACTGGTCTGTCATATTTGTCGTTATTGTTCAATAAAATTCTTTGTTGTTTTTCAGTCTTTGTATGTTAAATTTAAGTATTATTTGTGGAAAAAATCAATCAACTCTTGACTCACGTCCGCCAATTGATTGTTTTTCCTAATCAAGACATATCAAACCGATCAACTGTTAGAATGAACACAGAAACATACATAAGGTAAAAATATATCGGGATTCTATAGATACAGAAGCCCCATCTATTTTCTGTTGTGCCTAAAATTTACATGAGTAAGTCGATTTTGGAAACTTGATTTTTATCGTCGGTAAGCTTTTCGGTAATTATCCAGAGTAAGTTATTTAACTGGTAACTTGTTGCCATGCTTTCCAAAATGATTTGATACATGCTCGAAAGCTTTTAGAAAAATTATTTATCCATCGAATTCATTGGAAATAAATGCAGAAATATCGCAACATCGATATTAACGAAGTTCGATAGATAAACACGCATTTTTGTGATATTTTTTTGATGAATGATACATGAGTTGTCAAACGTTGGCTTTATTTTCAGATGTAGGTGTAAAAGTTGATATAAAAATGCTTTTCATAAAATTTATATTATATTTCAGTACTATGTTATTTGAAATCGTGTTTTTTGTAACTAAAATGCGAAAAATTAACGAATTAAAAACATGTTGGTTTTTATGTGCCCTATTTAAAAAAAATGCAAGCATATAGTTATAATACATCAGAAACATATAATAGAAAAGGGGAGACAAAACATTCCATTCATAAAACACCATTTATTTACAATCATACACATAACTTAGAAGAAGATGGCTTTAAGAAATGACAACGCTGCAATAAGGCACGCGTTTAGATAATTTCGATCTAACATTAGTCATAAATAGGTAATCGTTGTAGGTATTTTTTACAGAGATTCAGATAATATAAAGAAGTAACCCATATTTTGACAATATTTACTTAAAATATAGAATTGGCTACACCACTGGTTTAACTAAAACACATAACCTCATTATTCTCACTTACCGACGAAATATTAATGCGGGGTTAGAATAGTAGAAAAACAAAATAGATCACAAATAATCATAAAACCATTAGCCAATAAGCGTAAACAACACTGCCATCGAGAAATGAACGAGAATCCTAAACTTCAGGGTCATGTATACTATAACCCGTAAATAGGACCATACAGCGTTGCCACAGTGATTTCCCTAAAACATTGCATTTTGATTGATTTCAAGTTTAGGATCATTGTTATACCGCGTAGTCTGCTATGCAGATGACACAAATGTCTTGGTAATTGAAAATGATGAAACTTCTCTAAAAAAAGCAGCAGAGGCCATATATAAAAAACTGGTTCTCTGGGCTAGAAAAAATCAACTTAACCTATATACATCCAAGACCAAGTCTATTCTTTTTTCTTTAAAGCCGAATGCCAAGGATGACAGCGTCGTCCTGTTTGAGAACAGTGTCGACTGTTTGACGTCGTCTTTGGAAGCAAAAATGATGGGGGTTGTTTTTGACCAGGGCGTAAAGTGGGTTTGTCATATGCAAATATTATATGCTAGGCTTCGCAGTCGGTGCTATGCTCTTAACTTCCTTTCGAAGCAGTGTAGCCAACCTGTTTTACTAGCACTATACTACTCAAATATTCACTCTCATATTCGCTATGCTATAATAAATTTGGGTTCCAGCTCACAAGTAAATAGAGTGTTCTTGTTGCTTGCAGAAATATGCGGTACGTATCTTGTCGTCATCAATAGGTTACAGGCAATCTTGTCGAGCGGCGTTCAAGGATTTACAAATTTTAACTGTGGCTGGTATTTACATTTTTGAGTGTTGTATTTTTGTATTCTCACTCACATAATACCAGAAAAAGAAAACTTCTGCTGCCACCAATTCATAGTACTGCTTTGTTTCAAAGGTCAGTGTCATACAACGGGTGAAAGTTCTTCAACGCGTTGAGTGCTGAGATAAGAAATTCTCCTAATATAAATATTTTTAAGAATAGACTCAAGCATTTATTAATACAAAAAACTTGCTATACTATTCATGAATTCGATCAATGATTGTTAGCTTAATTACCGTACAATTATTTTATTGTTTAGACTTTAGATATAGAAAATTTTTTACGTTTTCTTCAATTATTGTATATATTTTTCTCTTTTTTACAGTTAAATTGAAGAATAAATGAATTATTATTGTTATTATTATTATTATTATGTGGTGTTGGGAAACTATAAATAACTTTACGAGTAGGCAATTTAAAGAATACATACATATTTATAATACTTTTTCTATTTGGGTCTTTAAAGTCTGAAAAACTTATATAAAAATATAGTAGATTTTTTCCATTTGAATTAATATTTTCTTTTTGGGTTGGCAATACTTTTACAATTTAATAAAATGTTACAAGTATGAAATATGCCAACAAAGCTTCTTCTCATCCGTCATAATTAAAAATAAACATATTATTAAAGTTCATAATAATGAGTCAGGAAGAAAGCTGTACTCAGTCAGAAATACGAGAAATTGCAGAACTTTGAGTTATGGTGCGAGCAGAACAAAGTTTAAAATATTGAACAAAATACTAAATAATACTATTGAACAAAATATTGTGTCGATACAGATTCTGACAGGAATAACAATTAATGCCCAGGAAATGTCTACAGTAACTATAAATATGTATACAGGGTGTCCGGGAACATGTAGGAAATCTCCCGGATATGAAGAAAACACGTGAAAAGAATACTATAGGTTCATATAAACTTCTTTCGTATCGGCCTCCTCTTCGGAGATATGGGCTCCCAAAGAGCACCAATGGAATCAAGTTTTTTACACATAATTATTGAACCACCTGGTATATTTCAATTATTTTTTAATATGATGTATACCAGGTAAGACCCGTCAAATTACTACCCAAGAAACTGTTGTGAATTACTCACAGCTGCAGGGACGGACTAGCTGTAACACTCATGGGCCCATTTTTTTACGCCCTGTATGATGAGAACTTTGGACAATATTTTTTACATACCTTTAACTATTGGCTAAAAATTAAGTACCCTTCATTGATGTCGCTAATCCTAAACGTTTTCGAGAAAACGTCATTTCATATACATCATGTGCTTCGGGTATTTCAATAAAAGATACATCTTTGTTCCGATCCAATGTTCAACCCTCAAGATTCCGCTTTTTCATATTTAGCCCATGAGCAGTTAGGGGACTCAGTGTAAATAAAATGACGTTTTGTCGAAAACGGTTAGGATTAGCGACATGAATGAAGAGTACTTAATTTTTAGCCAATAGTTAAAGGTATGTAAAAAACATTGTCCAAAGTTCTCATCATACAGATGAGAAAAAAATGGGCCCATGAGTGTTACAGCTAGTCCGTCCCTGCAGCTGTGAGTAATTCACAACAGTTTTTTGGGTAGTAATTTGACGGGTCTTACCTGGTATACATCATATTAAAAAATAATTGAAATATACCAGGTGGTTCAATAATTATGTGTAAAAAACTTGATTCCATTGGTGCTCTTTGGGAGCCCATATCTCCGAAGAGGAGGCCGATACGAAAGAAGTGTATATGAACCTATAGTATTCTTTTCACGTATTTTCTTCATATCCGGGAGATTTCCCACATGTTCCCGGACACCCTGTATATAAAGTAATATGTATAATACTATATTGAATTAAAAATAAAAATAGTACTTTATTGAATAAAACTTTAGAAATAGAGCATAAAATGGAAGATATTTCTATTATTTTTAGGTTATGTTGTTTTATAGTTGTGACTAGAAATTAACTGACGGACACCGTTAGCATGTTATGTATTTCCGAGTATAAGTATTTCAGATAAATATCGAGTAAAAGTGATCTAAACTGCTGGCCAAGGTTAGTATTTTAAAGTTTTCTATAAAATTTTTTTGTTGAACCCATAATGCCTAGTAAATTAATTTCAACGAAATCGAAGTAAGTCTAAAAATTCGAACCCTACTTGCTGCCAACATAAAAAAAATAAAATTTCAGTTTCATAAAGTGGCAAGTTATTCAATTTTTTTGCGTTTTATAATGTAGCCATTATGAAACCCAAATAGAAAAACAATTTTGTCTCTTTATTATATTAAATGTTTTTGATCAACACAGCCTTTTCTTAAGGTCGATTGGACAAAATTTGCAATTTTTTAAAAAACATATTAAATTTATATGAATTTTTGAAACGCGATTTTTTGGAGAGAATTACTCAAAAAATAATAAATTATAGTATTACCGGAAAGAGATCAAAAATACCCTTAAAATGAGGACGACCCCATTCCCAGTTAAGATTTTAAGGGCAACATTCCCTTCCCAGGGTGTTAAACCACGAAGTCAGCAGATTTTCTTTAAAATCGTCCTCCTTCCCAAAAAAATTGACGTGTCTTTTAGACTTTTAATATTATTTTCTGGAAGCGGGATAGTAACGGTGGGAAGCTTTCAAAATTACACCCTGTATAGAAATTATTATTTAAAAAAAAATGGCTTATAATTAATTTTTTCTTTGTTATTTTGAGGCACGATCGTTAATTTTCGCCAAAGCGAGATATGGGAAAAAAAGAATCATTATATTCGGCTTAAGATTCTCTAGAACTCAATTTAATCTCGGATTTTAAATTTCAGTCACGGCTTCAAAATAAGCAACGCCGTATTATGAATAAAATTTCAGGTATAAAGGTTTAGTATACATTTTTTACCTTTAATAAATATAATATTAATGTAATAGTACATTACGTATCAAGGGCCGAACAGAGGCTTTTTTTTAGGTGAGGGAGGCCACCGCACGAGTCCGGAAAAGCCTCCGATGGCCCGAGATATGTACCGTATTTTTTTTTACAAGTGCTCCGAAGCGTTGATGCCAAATAAATAAAGAAATTCTTCAGACAGTTTTCCTGTCTACATGACATGAAAACACTCGCGCATGGAGAATGTAAATATCTATTTATTATTTTTGACAAATAGGCTCGGTGGCCTAGTGGTATAGCCTACGCTTTGTGATCTGAGAGTCGCGGGTTCAAATTCCGCACTCGGCATCTCTGGTTTTATTTATATTTTTACAAGTGCCCGAGGCTTTGAAGCCATATAAATAAAGAAATTCTTCGGACATTTTTTCTAAACATCTTTGAAAAATTAACTGCCAATTTAATTTATATATAATCCGCTATTTATTATCGCTTGTGGTATGGCTCGGTGGGTGGAGTGTCCGTGTGGCGGTCTGAGGGTCGCGGGTTGAAACCCGGAACGAGAATTCTGGTTTTATTTATTTATAAGCACATGGTGACTCTAAGCGCTCTCTTGGAAAACGCCACTTTCGGTGAAGAGAATATGCATGAAAAGAGGCACTTTCGTGGCATATGTAAAAAAAAAACTAATATTTTCAAAAAAATCTAATTTTGACTATGTAACCTATGTGACCAAACAATTGTACATCTAGTCATAGCTCTGCTGTTAGTCTAACTTTTGCCGTAACGCATTAAACAAGAAACTGCCAAACTTGTTTTCAGATATTTACCTAATCGTTAAAAGGCTGTTTTACTTTTACGTGATTTTTTTAATAAAATGCCAAAGAACCAAACTTTCTGATTTTTGAATCACACATACCTTCATTCGGCGAAGTCCTTTCGCTCTGCCACGCATACGCGATTGGTTGCCGGTCTGTCTTCAGAGAGATTTTGCACCGTATTTATTCGTCTCCCAAATACTTTAAATTTTTTTTTGTCCAGTATTTTGTAGACTTTTAACTTATCCTACAAACAAGGAATATTTCCATCGTGCTGAAAGACGGCGCGAGTCCAGCCTCTACCAAAGAAAGGTAAGACAATCCTGCCTAGCAACTATCGACCAGTCGCATTGCTTTCAGTTATATCAAAAGTAATGAAGAAGGAAGGATTCAACATTATCAGCGATCATCAATATGGTTTTCGGAAGTCCAGATCAACTGGAGATCTTCTAGCCTATGTCACCCATATTTGGAACAACGCAATCGAACATCATGGGGACTTTCGGGCTGTTGCAATGGATATTTCTAAAGCCTTTGATCGTGTTTGGCATGAGGGACTTCTAAGTAAACTGCGATCCTATGGTATGCCCAGTCGATTCTGTGCATGGTTGTCTAGCTTTCTTAAGGACCGCTCTCTGCATGTGGCTATTGACGGATTTCTCTCAGACATCTTCACCATCAATGCCGGTGTTCCTCAAGGGTCCATATTGTCTCCCACTCTCTTCTTACTCTACATTAACGACCTGAAAGTGAAAACTGAAAATCCGATATTTAGTTTTGCTGACGATAGCACACTTATCTCATCTTTCTCTTTGAATGCGCAAACATCGGCTGCTGACGCACATCTTCGCAGACAGCATGAAGCATTACGCCTCAACAAAGACCTACTTTGTTGCTTAACAAGGAATGAGAATTTAAAAAATAATTCTTATTTAAAAAAAAAGAAGTGGCGTACCATTGTTCTGTTCAAAAATACTGAAGGCAATTTCCGCACTAACGCCACTGGTCGGAATAAAAAAAACATGTTATACATCATAAAATGCTCCTTGAGACATAGAACGTGTGTACCAAATTTCACAAAAATATCTAGAGCTGTATCACAGATATTAATAAAAAAGGAGATTTTTGAAAATACTTAACACCCTGTATCTCAAAAGTTAAGACGTTTAGGACATATGTTCATATTAAGTTTCTTTCTGAAAATGGACCCAAGAATAACCTCCTTAAATATTAGCATGTTATTAAGAAACACCCTGTATAGTTATCTCCTTTACCATAAAAATTGTTTTCCGTTTTATCTTCAGAGAGAAAACTTTTGAAGTCTTCCTCGTACATTATAAGAACGAAAAAATAACAAGGTATTTGTAAAACTACATAATCCAATTTAATTCACAATCCCCACTTAATATCTCTCGTCAATTACGGAAGTGTCATTTCAAAAAATCATTACCCAGAATTGTCAATTGCCCAATTGGGAAAAGCGATATTGACAAGAGCCCAGCCAGTTCGTATGAATAATTCGAGGTTTTAAAATAATTTGTCCCGATTGGTTCCAGCTTCGCGAATAAATGGAATCGGGTCGTTCAGTAGCGTAAATTAATAGGTTATTGTTGAATAGGCGGTAATGACAGGCATTACGAGACTTTTGGAGCTTTGATAATAACATATAGTAATATGTTATGACTATGACTTGAAATAAATATGGACCAGGTATTTCTATCTGCTTTGTACAGGGTGTTCATTTTTGGGTAGTTTTACGGCGTATCTCCATTATTAGTAAAGATAGAAGGATGCGGTTTTCGCAGCACTATGATATTTTTTTGTCAAACAGAAGATGCCGTAATCAGAATTTTTCTAGGCCGCCTTGTTTCTGATATACGGGATGTTTTTGATAATTGTGCATTTTGGGACACCCCCCCATATCTCGGTTACCCCGTAACGTATCGAAAAGAAATAGAATGTTATTTTTGTAGTTTTTTACGTAGAATCCAGTGAAGTACTCAGATTTTTTCTACATTCAATAGTTTTCAAGGGAAATAAACAAATTTGGTTTTTTAAATGGGTCACCCTATATATTTTTTAATAATAGAATTTATTTTGTAACAAGCTTCTCAAAAATATATAACACTATATTTTTAGTCTTAGTATTAGGCCCGAAATATACGTTTTTCAAAAATACCCCATTTTTTTTAGTAGGCCATGACGGATATTAAAAACAAATAAAAGAAGACAGTCCTATGTGTCATAATAATGAAATCTTCTAATTCTGTCAGAGCATTCAGGTTATCTAAATTGTTTTAAAATTTCTAATTAATAGTGAAAAATCCGTTTGTGCTAATTATGGAAAAGCATGTAAACTGAAGTATGACATGTTCGTTTGTTATATCCAGTGTAACGAAAATGCAGATGGAGCATTAGAAGTGTATTTGAATAGGTAAATATAAGCCCTTATGTAGAAATTCTATGAAATTTATAAATTTTCTTAAATTACTTGTAGATATCCCGAAAGACGACGAAACGATTTTTTTCAAGAATAAAATCAAATTTAATTGAACACGGTTCATTTTCTAAACCTCGCCCTAAAATCTACCACAAGGATAATCGCGAGACTGATGAAATAAATGTGTTAGCTTCAATTTAAACAAATTCAAGTAGTTCTTGCAGAAAAATTGAAGGTTCGGTCGAAATAATTAAATCAAGAGTGAAAACACTCCTAAAAACACAATTTTAAGCCATATAAATTCAACCGTATACAAAACTTACATTCTGGTGATGCACAGCGCCGTATAGAATTTTGCGATTGGTAATTACAAAATCCCTCGGCGGACACCTACGGGACCGTCTAAATGTGACCGCTTAATAGAGGTGTCCGCCCATTTGAAATTTGATATTAGGTAATAATATGTAAATGTAAAATTATTACTATGTATATGTACAAATAAAAATAACATAACAAAAACACACTAGTTTTAGTTAGGATGGAGTACTTAAAAAAATCTAATAACGTAGTTTGACGTGTTTGCGCTTTATACTTGCAATCTAAAAAATGCAATTCCATGTCGGATAACAATTCCATTGTTTTAGAGACACCTCTATTCTTTGTATACTCTTATAATTCCTTTACCATACTAATGGCTTCTTGATTGGTGACATTTGTTCGATTACGGCATTCAACTTCTTCATCAGAGTCGTCAGATAGTGATGTGGTTTCAGTTTGGACTACATAATCGGTAGGAATGGGGTCACTTCATCTTCTAATAGCACATTGCTACCAATGAACTCGCCCAAATCATTGTTATCAAATTACAAACTTCCACAACCATGGTTTGTGTGCCATTGTTTACGATTTTAACCTTACAACTCACAAATAAACGGCGTGCTGCTGTCGGGGAATCACACATACGTTCATTCGGCGAAGTCCTTCCGCTCTACCTCGCATACGCGATTGGTTGCCGGTCTGTCTTCAGAGAGTTTTTGCACCGTACTTATTCGTCTCCCAAATACTTAAAAAAATATTTTGTCCATTTAAAGGAGGGTTTTCGCACTCTTTGTATGAAAACAGCCGAACCTCGTCCGCCCAAAGGAGAGACCGCCCAAGAGAGGTTGATTTCCATGGAATTTCATATGTAGTTCCGGACTATGAAAAAATGTCCGCTGAATAGAGATGTCCGCTTATTAGAGATGTCCGTTATGAGAGGTTTCACTGTATGTCAATCTGGCTATGGTGCAATAATGACCGAAAGAAGTGGGAAAGACTGTTTGCATTCGTTGCATAAGCTAAAAAAATACTTTTTTCTTTCTGTAGTTTGCAATATCTTTGGTGAAGTCAAATTTTATCTAAATCGTGTAATACATTTTTTCCCGATATGGTTTCAACTTTAATGGTGACACTGTATACAGGGTGTTATGGAAATGACGTATTTAAAAACCGGCAGTTCCTGAGATAAAGACAAATTGAAGAAAAATAGCCATAAATGGGCGCAATTCATTCAGCGTTAAAAGTGACCTGACGTCAAACCAGAAAAACACCTGTGTGGCACTGCGATACATGTAAGCAATCACGGAATTCTGGCCGCTGTTGTCATATGTACACCTTAAACTCCTTAAACAAAATAAAATAATTTAAACACTTTTCTATTCTGTAATACATTTTTGTACAATTAATTGAAGAACATTTACGACGGACTATGTTTTAAACAACCCGAAAAAACATCTGGAATAGTTATAGCCACGTACGTCACTAGGTCAAATGCCAATGACCTCTTGACGCCTTCCATCGGCTGAGCGAAGTATTTTCATATAGGGCCGCACGCTTGCGTGTGTTAGTTAAAGACCAACCAGCGGCCGGATACGCTGTGTCTCGTCGATCACCAACACACTCTCAGCAATCCGCTCTGTTTTTTCGGTTTACGCGTGTATCTTGCCCGTCCGTAAATAATCTTTGAATATTGTTTTTATTGACGCGTTTCTTCTGGACGTCAAATTTCGTCGCGTGTAATAAAATCTAATAATCTGTAGTATAATCTGTATTATTGTATTTTCAAAAGCTAACTGTCGGTTCTGTTTCACTATTACTGTGTGTACATAAAATGTTTCCAGGAGTGTTCCCATGAGAAAGAAAAAAAACTGATTGTATTTGTGCCTGGATTTCCTCGCTCTTTAGGTATAAAGATAAATACAAGTAGGTAGAAAATAATTAATTTTTATAATTTTATATGGAATTTCAGTTTTACATTAAGTTTGGCAACATTGCAATTGGCTCTGGGTGAAAGGCTGTGCAGTAGCGCGGACTGACCTGTGAGTAAGAGTGTTTATTATCCCACTTTTAAAACGGTCGATTTAAAAAAAAATAAAATATGTAGCGCTTCTCTAGGACACCCCAAGGAGTCACCCATTTAAATATAATACGTCATTTCCATAACACCCTATATAGCAATCTACACGGTTAACGAACCGTATAAGAACTAAACTTATTTTATAAAATCGACCCCCTGGCGCAAATCCTAGTCTCTCCCGTCGACTATACTATTGAAGGGTACGCCACTGGATAACCTAACCCGAACAATCAGTCACGGGTATTACGGGGTAAATTTAAATTCCAACCGAACTCTAATAACCGAACCTTCTCGCTCGGTTAATTTCAACCGGTGAGAAATAATGCAAATTCGATTTTTAGCAGGAGATTTTTTTCTCTTTTTAAAACTGTTTAAAATTGCGGCGGTTAAAGTGGATTATACCGTGTTGCGTATGTTATGACGTAATTAGAATTCGTAGGTGGTCGCTCCGGGTGATACCCTTCAGAATTCTTCCTGTGGCAAAGTCACTGCCTACAAATTTACATGAATAGTTCCATTTTTGGAACACGTTTCCTAGGGCATTACTACTCAAACTATAATAAATTATGGTGCGTATTTTAAGTTGGACATCCTGTATATTATATTTTTGGATTCTACGTAAAATTCAAGGCATATTTCATATTATATCCAAGTGTAAGCGTGTTTGACACATTTAAGTTTTTATATCAAAAAATAGTGTTGTGATCGTTCGAGCGAAAAGCCGCTTGAGTACTCGATTAATGAAATAACCGACATCGCTCGATTATTAAAAAAACTGCTCGAGTTACTAATTCAAGCGAAAATCATCGCTTGTTACTTATTATCTTTCACTCGATACCCGAGCAGTTTTTCGCTGGATAGGAAATACTCTATTTTTTTATGTTGGAGGTTATATTCGTTGGGAAAAACGACCTCGGGAAGGTCGTTCCATAAGGACGAAGTCCTCCAGATGAAAGAATTCTTAAATAGTGAAGTTCGAGGAGCACTAAGCTTAACCACATATGGATGGACGGCAGTGGTTCGTCGTGTATTTCGGCTATACAAATATCTGTAAAAGAGAGTCAAATACCCAACCTGTCTTCGATGTTCTATGCTGTCGAGGTTCTTCGTCAGCTCGTGGTCTCCAATCAGACGAATGGCCCTCCTTTCGATGGAATCCAGTAGCCGAAGAGTATGTTTGGGTGCAGAGCTCCAGACATGAGAGCAGTACTCTAGTGATGGTCGAATCTGGGCTTTGTATAGTGTCAAAAGTTGCTGAGGTGTGTACAACTTTCTGGTTCGGAAGAGTACCCCAAGCTTCTGAGAAGCTATCTTGGCGATTGCCACAACGTGGTTATGCCAAGACATGTTTCCTCCCAGATTGACGCCCAGCAAATTAATAGATGAAGTCAGTGGGATTGCGTGTCCGGCCATGACTATATCAGGTTCTGTAACGTTAACCTTTTTAGTGAAAACTGCTGCCTGGGTTTTTTTAGCGTTAAATTCGACTTGGTTACTGTCACCCTAAGCCAAAATTTCTTCCAGGGCTTTGTTGAGGCTTGATACTTCATGCTGTCTGCGGAGATGTGAGTAAGAAGATAGTGGGAGACAATATGGACCCTTGAGGAACACCGGCATTGATGTGAGAGAAATCCGTCAATCGCCACCTTAAGAAAGCTAGACGCCCATGCACAGAATCGACTGGGCATACCATAGAATCGCAGTTTACTTATAAGTCCCTCATGCCAAACACGATCAAAGGCTTTAGAAATATCCAGTGCAACAGCCCGAGACTCCCCATGATGTTCGATTGCGTTGTTCCAAATATGGGTGACATAGGCTAGTTATAATATCAAGCGAAAAACCGAAAATCATCGCCTTTCACTTGATACCCGACCTTCGGCCTACGCGCCCGCGCCACAAGAAATGTGCCGATTGGCGACGTTCGAGTTTGACGCTCAGAAAGTTGACACGACTTACGTCTTTGTTAAAGGCACATAAACGAGAAGGTGCATACAAAGAAGTATGCCAAATCCGTTAGTGGATTCATCGCGACATGGATTTTGTTTTGACTTGGACTGGCTAGCCAGCGGCGATTGTAAATTCTTAAAAAATTAAAGGATGTAATTTTAAAAAAAATCAGAATCAATCTTAATAAAAATCTTCCTTAATATAAACTCTAAACTAAACTTCTAAAACTTACAAAAACAATCCCAGGTGTTTTGTCAACACATTCTTCTTAGTCATAATAAATTCAAGTGATTAATGGCTTGCGCGATTTACTCGATTATTAAAATCGCTCAAGTATCAAGTACTCGATTAGTGAAATCATCGGTTTTTCCCAACACTATCAAAAAATGACTGTTTGTTGTTGACTGTTGAAAAGAATCTGTTTTAATAGATTCTTTTCATTAAATTTTGATAACTATTAATACGAACAAACCCAAAAAATAAGATTAAACATGAAATTGAGAAAGCTACAAATATGTACATTTTCAAATGGTAACCCTTTACCTTCATTTTAATGAGATTTTAATAAAATCAGCACTCCTGCAATAATAATTAATTGGTGCTATACCTTCAAATTAAGTTTGAAAACGTCAATGCTTCGGAAAGTGCTATTTCCATAAAAGTTTCAAATTATTATCAAAGAATTCAAAATTGACACATATAATGGGTGTTCCATTTAAAAAAATTCTAGATGACGTCATACATCTGAACTGGTACACCCTATATACCAAAGTTTAATCTTAAAAAATACGCTACAAAAGATACTAGTTAACATGTGAGAAAAACAAATCCCTGACTTTGAAATCAATTTGTGCCAGCTTTTATGGACGCACTGTATAAAAATAAACTGTACTCTCGGACACAAATTAAAATACAGTGCGCACAGGACAAAATTTTTTTATCCCATGTCACCAAAACAGCGCTTAATTGAAAAAAAAGAACTGCATTGTTTTTAACGAAGTAATTCGATAACACGTTGAAATTGTGAAATAACAGCCAATTCGGTTAATTTTCATAAAATACTTTCGGCAAAATTGTCGAAAGGTTTTACAGCGAAAATACTATTAACAAAAGCATTTTTACAATTTTGTAGAACTGGTCCAATATACAGGATCACTCACGGTGAGTGGCCTGTTAAAAGATCGCGAGAACTACTTCTTAAGATAGAAATACTATGTGTACACCGGCATTGATGGTCAATCGCCACTTGCAGAAAGCGGTCCTTAAGAAAGCTAGACAACCATGCACAGAATCGACTGGGCATACCATAGGATTCATTCTGCTATTTATTTTTAATTCAATTGTTTTCAAGGCCTGCTGTTTAAAATAGCAAAATACCTATTTTATATGCCTTTTTTAAAGTAGATTTCCGACTTGAGCGTAATGGGTGAAAATGACAAATAAATTATTAGTTATTTCCCGTAGTACGAATAGAGTTTGATTCTATCATAATTTTGATTAGAACACAAGTTGGGCAAAATGTGTTAAAATATGCGTGTAACACGCTATGATCTATCATTGAAGTTTTAAAAGGTTTGCAGCTACTTAGTTAACACATTTTTATTATAAAGCCATGCTTAAATTATTTGATAAAAATATATTAAAATTTCGTAAACAAGAAATCGACCAGAGGCGTGCCGTGCCGGTTAGGGAAAAACACACTTTAACAAAAAAAATAATTAAAACTTGAAATACATAACTCCAATTTCGTATTTGGGCTAAGTTTATAATTTTTTACAACATTTTCATATAAAATGTTGCTGTATTTTCAATAATTAAGGTACTTTATTCTTCTTCTACTATTAACCGCATGTGAAATAACTAATATTTTTTAAAAAACGCACAATTTTTAACATAAATAAAATGAGTTGACACGTATTTCAGTATTTTGCTGTTTTTTCGAAAATATCCACAAATAAATTTTTGATAATTTGCTGGATCTTCTCATGCTCGAAATTGCAACTATTCAGTTGTACTGATTGGATCAATGTCGGTCTTTTTTTTTTATTTTACATTTTGTTAATAGAGAGATTCTTTAAAAAAATAATATTATACTTACAACGAATCTTGAACTAATCCAACTGCACTCTGGCAACATCTATTTCTATTTTACTACTGCGCTACGAACCAATAGCCAAAATATGAATGAATACTAATCTCTTAAACATTACAATGTTGGCGCTGTGATCTAACAGATTGTTTATATATTTTGGTTGAATCGTCTTTATTATAAACAATCATGGTGCATTCATGTGTAGTTTGTAAAATAGTGGATCATTTAAATAATCATCTATTTTTTCATCGGTAAGAAAGGTTATGTTTTAATATTTAATCATCTGATATAACCAGACTTCAACATTGTTGCCATTCGGCCAACAAACATGTAGTTCTCTTTTCCACCCATTACTAATTTTCAATAACATTTCACATAATCACACACTTTCCGAGAGTTTTACGAATGGATCTGTAGTTTACAATACCTTTGGCATGCAAAAACTTTTATCTAGAATCTAAGAAATCGGTAATAGAAAAATTTCCCATATGTTGTTGCATATTTTTTTGTTTACTGTATATTTTACATCTATAACAGGTACCTACACAACGAGCATAATTATTAGTGTTGGAAAAAACCGATGATTTTAATAATCGAGTGAATCGCTTGAAATTCCGATCACCAAGCGATGACATCACCGACTGCTCGACCGGCAGCCTAGCCGTTTACATGTGATCAGGTAGGGTATTTAGCAGGCACATAACTGCGGATGGGCACAGATTTAGCTAAAAAATTGTAGTAGCCACCAAAAAAATTCCAGAAATTTATTATGTTGCCAATCGGATGGCGCGGCGCGTAGAACGAATGTCAGGTATCAAGTGACAGGCGATATTTTTCGGTTTTTCGCCTAAATTTATAACTAGAGAGATTATATAACTAAAGCGAAAAACTCTTCGAATATACGACCAGTTTTTTAACTCGATCACACTACAGCGATACATTTCCGCCGGCGTCAAGCGAAGAAGATAATAAGTGACGAGCGACGGTTTTCGCCTGAATATATAACTCGAGAGGTTTTTTTTAATAATCGAGCGATGTCGGTTATTTCAATAATCGAGTAATCAAGGGGTTTTTCGCTCGAGTGATCACAACACTAATAATTATTAGATAAATCACTATATTGTTTACGTAATCATGTCCAAACCAATATGTACTTATATCTTATATCAATGAACTATCACTCGTGCATACATTGGCACTTCAATTTTAATATTTGCTGCGAAAATACACGAGAAACTCGCGAACTCGTCAAATATTTGAGTTGATGGATTTTTCATCTCAAAGGATCCAAATATTTTAAAATTTGCTTCCATCAAATACATATAATTTGCTGACAAACCAATACACAAGCAAATCCCCTAAGATTTTAAGCTTATAATGTTATATTTTTCGGTTATATTCTTCGATAGACATATTACCCACGTCCCCATCGGTCCGGCCTAACATAAATATTCACCAGAAAAATCATTTCACTCATTTTATTTCTTTTTTTTGCAGGTTTCTGGCTCCGCTGGATGTTCCGCCGGAGGATGGATTTTATTCGAAGGGATTCGTCGGTCTGAAAAGCCTTGGGGTGAGAGGGAGCAGAAACATTTATATAAAAATATCACTTTTGAGAATCTAAAGTGGATACAATTAATAAATCTGTTAAAGGAATTAAGGGATATATCGCCGGCTTGGGGAAATTATCGATTAAAGGGAACTGAAGTGTTTTTTTTTATTAACTATACCGGGCGATCGTGAAGTTAAACATAGGAAATCCCTTGCAATTTTTGAGGTGGCTGAATATTGACTAGCCTGTACATTTTATTGAAAAACTGCATTATAGCTTCTTGAAGAGGTCGATATGGTTAAGCCATGTGCCGAGTTTGATTCCATTTTGGCGAGACAATAATAAGCTATTGAATTAAACGTAATGGAAAAACCACGAAACCCACAATTAATTTAATACAGCAAACACCACTTATACCGGGTTGCCCAAAAGTCCGGAATAAAATTAATATAGCCTTGACCTGTAACTTTTGAGTAAAATGCTCGGATACGTCAATTTAGTTTTATATATGCTCACATTCGTTTGTTTTTTTATAGACATTTGTCAAAGATATGACGACATCAATCTTTTTTTTAAATAGAAACATAGAGCTTGTGATACATCATTTGAAAGCTAATATCTCATACAGTATGC
The DNA here is from genome assembly GCA_963991005.1 of Barypeithes pellucidus. Taxonomy (NCBI): domain Eukaryota; kingdom Metazoa; phylum Arthropoda; class Insecta; order Coleoptera; family Curculionidae; genus Barypeithes; species Barypeithes pellucidus. Next base: position 52,288,218 of record OZ022563.1, on the reverse strand, counting down.
TCATAAATTTTAGCGCGATTCTGTCAAGCTATTTCAAAATGGCGACTGTTAAAAATTCTTTAAAAATCTCTATTTAAATAAGCAGAAATGATAAATCATTTATGGTTTTTTTTTTCCTTTCAAGGTAAGAAATCTTCATGGTTTCACGTTCTGATATTTTGTGACATTGTGAACTTGTAAAATTAATGTAGTACCTAAGATAAAAAAAAACCATCAAATATTTATCATTTCCGCTTATTTAAATAGAGGAACTTTTAACAGTCAATTTGAAATAGCTTGACAGAATCGCGCTAGAATTTATGAGCATACTGTACGAGATATTAGCTTCCAAATGATGTATCAAGAGCTGTATGTTTCTATTTAAAAAAAAAGATCCATGTCGTCATATCTTTGACAAATGTCTATAAAAAAACAAACGAATGTGAGCATATATAAAACTAAATTGACGTGTCCGAGCGTTTTCCCCAAAAGTTACAGGTTAAGGCTATATTAATTTTATTCCGGACTTCTGGGCCACCCAGTATATAAACAGTATTGCCAATACGAACGTTCCAAAATACAAAAAGTGTCCCCGCTATGGGAGATGGCGCGGGCATATTGAGTTTGCGCAGTAGGGTGCAAATTTTATCGATCGCGTCAGAACCGGCCCGACATTATTTGTTCGTCGCCATCTTTTGTTCTGGATGCTTTTTCAAATTACAGAATAAAAAGTTGTTCATCCACATTGTTGTCGGTATATTAGTGCTTATTATACTTTCATTACCTAACAACAATTTTTGTTTTGGAGTTTTTAATTTGTGGCTATTCGATTCGCTGTTTGGTAGGTCAGTGACTTGTTTTGTTTAAGATGACAGGACACAAGTCCATGGTGCTTTTTTGCAAAGGTCGTGGATCAATACCAGGTATAAAGTATCTCAGGTATGTACATACATACGAAAATATTTTGCTTATCACATTATCCGATCTTCGAAACAAAATTTAACTAAGAAGCTTGTAAAAAAAGAAGAGAGTGTCACTCGTATACAAAATAATATATATGTAGTTACTACCTACCCTTAAAATTAATGTATTTTTAATTTGTTGCATTAGTAGCTGATAATAATTCCCAAAATAGTCAATATAGGCATTCATTCTTAATTTATGTTCCGAAAAAAGTGAGTTTAAGAAACATACGACGTCGAATGAAAGTTGAAATAAAGCTAATCGTGTCGATTGTCACAAATATTCAGACGGAATTTGGCACCAAAAGTTTACACCAATCAGGGCACGGTCGGATCATTATATCGTCAGAAACCCTATGCATGGAGCGCTGTCTTAAATCGAACTAATAATAATAATTTTGATTGCAATATTTTTTCCTAACTCAGTGAAATTTATATTAAAAAAAATTGAAATCCGGTCCTGTCAAATCCACAAGGAAATTTCCGAACTGCGCAACCACACAACGCCCATAGCGGGGACATAATTGCAGATGGTATTAGCAATATACTGTTTATATATATGTGGCAAACACCAGCAACTAATTTCTATGACGCTATTTTGCCAAAAAATGACATAATGATGAAAATAACCAATAATGAAAATATTGTCACTGACACTGATTTTCGTTTCGTCAATGTCAAAATTTAATTTGCTGGTGTTTGTTGTATTACCGGAACTATGAGAGTTTCGTGGTTTTCCCATCACGTTTAATTCAATAGCTAAGGATTGGCTCACCAAAATGTATTCAAACTCGTTACATGGGTGCACCATATCGGCCTCTTCAAGAAGTTATAATGCAGTTTTCCTATAAAATGTACAGGGGAGCCAATATTAAGCCACCTCAAGAATTACATGGGATTTCCCATGTTCAACTAAACGATGGAACAACCGGTATAGGAGACCTGGGTATTCTGAATTAGCCCTTTGTTCTAATCTAAAACATTTGGATTCGAGATAATATAGGGCAATTAATTGGACTGTATACAGGGTGTTTGAAGAGTTCCTACCTTTAATATTTCGCTTAAAGTAAGTGATATTAAAAATCAGATTTTTTTATTGTGAAGCGGGACTCTCTTAAATAATATTTCCAGCCTTCGTGGTTCAAACTCTTTTAAGTGGTAGATGTTACCCTTAAAATCTTAAGTGAGCTGTGGGTTGGAATGGACGTAATTAGAACATACCTGAATTTTCTTTGTTTTTAGGTTATTATTTAAAGATATTAATGGTCGGATTGTTTCAAATTGACACTCTGTATAATCGACTCTAGATATCTTAGAGGTCTCGTGGTCTTAGTTAGGGATGGGTAATCCAAGAAAGTTTGTGGAACGGGCAAGAACCGATCCGAGTCCAAAATCCAATGATCAATTTCAGTATGAACGTCAAAGCCAGTTGTCTAATGGACAATAACTAAAATCGAATGTTAGGAGGCAGCGCTAGTTACGGAATAACTGATGACATCGCTAAATCTAGTCGCTTGGTCTAAAACTACTGATATGCCTCATTTAGTCCCCCTGCTACCTTCATTCTATATTATAAAGGACAGAAAAATGCAAGCAAGCATCCCTTTATTTTCTTATCTGTTTTAACACCTAATTTAATGCCTGGTGCTTTGTTACTGGCCGTTAGGTTTAGTTGGGGCATTTTCTACGTCATGCACAAAGGGAAAACCTATTATAGCTTTTGGGGTATCAAAGGCGCATAAGGAATCCTTCTGTTTACTTTCACAATATTGTGTTTGAATTATTGATAACTCTACTAATACTCCTACAAATCGCCCACCTATGCGAAGCCATTTCCTTTCTTATTATAGAAGTAAAAATCGTTAACGAAATAAGATGGACCCGCATTGCTGTGTTAAGTCGAGATGAGAACAGAGGTTTCTCGAATCATATCATGTATTTTTTCTATTTAGGTGTCATAATGGCATGAAATGCAAAAAATTGAATAACCTGCCACTTTATAAAACCGAAATATTATTTTTTTATGTTGGCAGCAAGTAGGGATCAAATTTTAGGTTTACATTGATTTCGTTGAAATTAGTTTTCTTGGCATTATGGATTCGACAAACATTTTTTTTAGAAAACTTTAAAATACTAACCTTTAATCTTGCAAATAGATCATTTTTACTAGATATTTATACGAAATATCTATACTAGGAAATATATAACATGTTGACGGTGTCCGTCAACTAATTTCTAGCCACAACTATAAAACAACATAACCTAAAAATAATAGATATATCTTCCAGTTTATGCACCATAACTCAAAGTTTTGCATATTCTTCTTAAAAGTTTTTCTAGATTATTTTCTGCAATTTCTCGTATTTCTGACGGAGTACAACTTTCTTCCTGACTTAGTTTTATTAACTTTAATAATACATTTATTTTTAATTATGACGGATGGGAAGAAGCTGTTGTGTTCAATTGTTTCTATCATGGCATATTTGATACTTGTAACATTTTATTAAATTGTAAAAGTATTGCCAACCCAAAAAGAAAATATTAATTAAAATGGAAAAAAATCTACTATATTTTTTAAAGTTTTTCAGACTTTAAAAACCCAAATAGAAAAAGTATTATGAAATAAAGGGTTCATAAGACAATTAGAGCCCTTCTGCCGTGCAATACAAGAACCCGAACAAACCCAGTAAGTCGTAAAAGTAAATTTTAAGACATTCCATTTAAAAATTGCACAACTACTTTAATATTTAATTTATTGTTTTATACACAGTAAGCTCTTGCTACATAGTTTCATTTTCCAAAAAATCATTGATTTTTATTAACAAATAAACAGTTAAATAAATAATAAAAACTTAGTACTCTATTTTATAGTAAGTCGACTTACTAGGTTCTTGTATTGCACGGCAGACCGCCTCGGGTTCGTGTTAAACGCGTGCTCTAAGATAATGTCTTATGAAACTTGTATCTAAATATACTATATATATTAGTGTTGGGAAAAACCGATGATTTTAATAATGGAGTACTGGATACTCGAGCGATTTTAATAATCGAGTGAATTGCTCTAGCGATTAATCACTTGAAATTCTTATGACTAAGAAGATGTGTTGATAAAACCCTAGGGGCTGTTTTTGTAAATTTTAGAAGTTTAGTCTACAGTTTTTATTAAGCAAGAACACTTTTAATTTAAAAAAAAAATCACATACTTTAATTTTTTAAGAATTTACAATCGCCGCTGGCTAGCCAGTCCTAGTCAAAACAAAACCCATGTCGCGATGAATCCACTGAGGGATTTGGCATACTTCTCGTTTATGTACCTTTAAGAAAGACGTATGTCGTGTCAGCCTTCTGAGCGTCAAACTCGAACGACGTCAATCGGCACATTTTGGGTGGCGCGCGAAGATCGGCGATGATTTTTCCCCTGAATTTATAACTCGAGCGGTTTTTTAATCATCGAGCGATGTCGGGTATTTCAATAATCGAGTACTCGCGAGGTTTTTCGCTCGAGCGATCACAACACTAGTATTTATGCCCGCTTTCCGAACTCATCACTTAAGTATGGAATTACTAAGGCAAGCGTAAAATTTCACCTTAAAATGAATTTGTGGCAAATTTTGAAAACATAATAAACTAGCGAATAACAGTGGCATTTTTTTGCGAAATATAACAAACAAATATCAGGAAAGGAACCACTGTTTTAATTTTGTGTAATTTTTTTGTAATTTTTTAAAAAACAATTTTTTAGGATGACATTTTAACATTCGATATTTATATTTTATATTATTTTACTCGTATGTTTAAATGTAACTGCTTGTTGTGTGTGCAGTTTTTTGTGTTGTGGTGTACATTTTTATTCTAAGGTAACTTAGTGACGTTGTTTCGTGGTTTTATCTTTTGTCTGTTCAAAAGTTTTTTAAAATAAATAAAAATTTTTAGGTCTGATGATGCCCAGTTGGGCGAAACATGTAACCACGCTTCTTTAAATATACAATAGATAATTTATGAGACCCTGGCTTTGTTGACCCGTTGTTAATCAGGAAAGGAGTTTGTTCGAATTATACGTCAAAAAAAAGAAGTTCTATTGGCTGTTCAATGATATCGAAATTGTCCAGACCGTCATTGAAAAAGTCCATGAGAATGAAATTATTTGCCACAAAAACTGACCACTTCATATTTGATTAAATTCAAAATTTAGGATATAAATTACTTAAAATTTTACGTAAAGAAATTTGGCTGCAACGTATCAAACGCTTACATTGTGTTTAGGCGTCGTCGGTGCAATGCAAAAAGGCAATTTTCGCTACTTAACATAAACATGTGTTTTTATTAAATGCGGTGCAAGTCCGCATTATAATCTCATTTTCTTTGAACACCAGATTTAAGCCTATCGGAAAAAACCGATATAGAGAATTCATCGTTTTGCTATCCGTTCTAACACCTAACTTTCTTGGATATTTCTTACTGTCCATTGGGTTTTGTGACGCCATTCTCCACGCATATAAAAAAACTCCATATTTTTCGTGTTTGGAAGGGCCCGACGGAATTGTTTCCGCCTATTTTCACAATATTTTCTCTTTAAATTTTGGAAAATGCTGGAAAAATATGCCTTATGAGTGACAATATTTTTTAAAGTAAAAATCAAACCACACAGAATTGATTTCGAGAGTTTCTCGTTTACTTTTATATTACATTATTGATTCAAAAGCGACAGAACATTGATATGACATACAGGGTGTCATACCAGAAACCGGCGCGATCGATATATGGAAAACTATATATTGGAAATTTTTGAAAATTGAACATTATGGCGGCACCGGAAATAGGTATCAACTTGCTTATTATAAATGAAATACTCTATATATTATTACTTTTGAATTTTACTATTATATTAATTTGGGTTGGGTTTTGGGCGATGGCTTGAAAAGATAATAAAATAAAAAGGGACTGCGTTTTAGATTTGAACAAGCGGCTTCAAAATATTTTAAGATGTAAAAAAAATATTTGGTTTGTGCGAAATAAATTACATTTTTTTCATTAAATACACTCGGCGGCACAAAATTCCCCAAGCCTGATATTTTGGCCAAATTTGATATTTTAAAACATTTTTATTTTTTATCAGTTTGTAGATCCGTTTATTGTGTTTTTCCTTAATTATTTTATAAAGTAACATTTTTCGATTAGGCTATATTATACATTAGTAAATCAAACTGTTGTTTTTCATCGTAATTTCAAATTACCCTGTAGGAAAATTGAGGTGGATAATTTTATTTACATACTGTTTCTTGTAATCTCATCTCATATATCTTTATTATTTTTGGTTTGGAATATATATGTACATGGTCACAATCTTATCTAATTATATATATACAGCGATATAATATATTTGTATATTCTCTAAGTACAGTAGGTCCAAGACCACCCACTTAGGTTACGCGGCCAGACCAAGGCCTGTGCCGAGGACGGTTTTAGCCCTTGGATTGTATGCATGTTTGCCGTGGTGATAATCAGTTGATTTCAAGTCAGTTCTTATCGTCGACAATTGATAACTTTAGCCTACATTGAATGTTTATGTTTTGTATGACTGATATACTGTGTTTTAAGAATTTATTACTGCTGGAAAAAGTTTCAAAAAACCAGCTTTGATGAAAGGAACTTGGCGGTGGTGTAATGATAAAATCTAAATATGACTCATTTTTTGAGGGTATGCGCATTCATTCTTCATTCATTCTATGCTCATCCGTCCTCATTCATACCTATTTGCATCTCTTTCATACTTGGTTTTCATTTACAGTGTTTTATTTACAATATGTACAAATTTGCAAAGTTATGTGGTTGGTTTAAAACCACGGAAAAAAATGACGTCTTGAGATTTACCGCAGTGGATTATTATATTTATACGGTGGGCTTAGGATACTGCTAGTGCTCCCTAGACCAATCGTTTCTTAGTGCAAATTTGCCAATATTTTTGTAATTTTTAAAGGATAAGTTTACTGTTTTATGTTTGGTTTTTAATTAATAGTCGAAATATATTGGCAGTTTTGCGTAAAGAGGTTTGTGTTTTGGCGAATGCATTGCTCTTACTTGTAATACGCTCTGTGTTAATGGCGTATTTTGAATTTTGTTTCTATAGAACTTGTTTGATATGTCATAAATGTAATCCTGTATTCTTGTCATGTTGGTTGTGTCGTGAAGTTCATTTATTGTTACATAACGGCCTGCAGAGGTTACGCATCTTAGTACTTTATTCTGCATCCTGTATTCTTCGTTGTAATCTTTGACGTGTTCTAAACAATTCGACGATTTTTGATTCATTCCATTATCTCATTTCTGTGGTGAGCTGCAAAATTTTAAATGAAACGCTGATTTGAAACAAACACCAGGTATATCATAAAGTTAATTAACAAAAACAATTTTAATATCGTCTATTTCCTCCTCTCGCAGCAATGACAGCTTGCAATCTCCATGGAATCGAATGAATAAGTGTACTTATCCTTTCTTGAGGGATTGCCTGATATTCTTCGGTCAGCGCCAGTCGTAAGTCTTGCAAGGTTTGTGGTTATACAGGACAAAGACGAATGGTCCTTTTAAGTTGATCCCAAAGATGTTTGATTGGGTTGAGATCCGGGCTACATGCTGGCCATTCCAATCTTGGAAGTCCAATTTCATCCAGGTATTCGCTCACTACATGTGCAACGTGAGGTCTAGCATTATCATGCATTAATGTAAATTGGTTCCCAATGAGAGGAGCAAATGGAACAACAGCTTTTTGAAGGATTTTCCCAATGTAACGATGGGCGGTTATAGCTCAACAAATACAACATTGGTGCGTGCTTCGGTAGAAATGCCCATGACATACATTTTCTAAAAATAACATCGTTTCATTTAAAATTTTGCAGCTCGCAGCAGAAATGAGATAATGGAATGAATCAAGAAACAAAATGTTTAGAATACATCAAAGATGACAATAAACAGTATGTAAATAAAATTATGCACCTCAATTTTCCTACAGGGTGTTTTGAAATTATGATAAAAAATAACAGTTTGATTTACTCCTCCAAATGTTACTTTATGAAATAATTAAGGAAACGCACAATAAATTGATCTACAAACTGATAATAAAATCATGAAGATCACATAAAAAATAAAAAAGTTATGAAATATTAAACTTGACCAAAATTTCAGGGTGGCGGAAACTTGTGCCATCGACTGTATATACAGGGTTGCCCAGAAGACCGGAATAAAATTAATATAGCCTTAACCTGTAACTTTTGGGGAAAACGCTCGGACACGTCGATTTAGTTTTATATATGCTCACATTTTGACGTTATTCGTTTGTTTTTTTATAGAAATTTATCAAAGATATGACGACATCCATCTTTTTCTTAAAGAGAAACATACAGCTTGTGATACATCATTTGAAAGCTAATATCTCATATGCTCATAAATTTTAGCGCGATTCTGTCAAGCTATTTCAAAATGGCGACTGTTGAAAGTTTTTAAAAAATCTCTATTTAAATAAGCGGAAATTATAAATCATTGATGGTTTTTGTCCTTTCAAGGTAAGAAATCTTCATTGTGTCGCGTTCAGAAGATTTCTTACCTTGAAAGGTAAAAAAACATCAATGATTTATAATTTCCGCTTATTTAAATAGAGATTTTATTAAAAACTTTTAACAGTCGCCATTTTGAAATAGCTTGACAGAATCGCGCTAAAATTTATGAGCATACTGTATGAGATATTAACTTTCAAATGATGTTCCTATTTAAAGCTGTATGTTTCTATTTAAATATCTTTGACAAATGTCTTTAAAAAAACAAACGAATAACGTCAAAATGTGAGCATATATAAAACTAAATTGACGTATCCGAGCGTTTTCCCCAAAAGTTACAGGTTAAGGCTATATTAATTTTATTCCAGACTTCAGGGCAACCCTGTATATAAATCTCCGTCTTGCACAGAAATACTGTAAAACATACCAAATAAAGAATTTTTGACAATTACTATACCCGGTCTCCCAAATTCATATATTTTGCGTTCATTATACAGGGTGTTATAAAAATGTCTATAACATTGGGTAGAAACCCCTAAAATCAGACAATTGATAATTATACAGGGTGCTCGGGCAATGCATCATAATACTTGGAGATGTGATTGACTCTCTCTACATGGTAAAATGAAGGTTATTCATGTAACAAAAAGTCGAAAACTCGATACTTTTTGGCTTCCATTTGAAAAAATGATTTTACTGATAATAGAACTTTAATTCCAGTTTTGTGCCCAAATGGTGATGTTTATCGACTCGAATAAATAGTACTTTTTTTATTAAGTATTCTTTTGTCTTGAAAATGACATGTCTTCGTATCCGATAACTGTCAAAACCGAAAGATATGCCAAAAATTACATTTGAATTGGAGCTAAAGTGACCTCTGGTGGCAGAGTAGAGAAACATTGTCATAACAGAATGATAGAAGTCATTAAGCATAGTCCCTGTGCCAAATATCAACTTGATAGTTTAAAAACTAACCGCGAGATGTCGTGGACCATTACCACGTCCTTACAGATCTATTCCTGTAGATGAGGATTAAGAGAACTTTAATATACTGTCAAACTTGTGTTAAGGATAACTTATGTCATTCTGTAACTTCAGTTGACTGTGAAATATCGGCTCTTACTGCCTTTATTTTAATATCACCTCTAAGAGTATGTTTATGATATATTATCCGAGCACCCTGTATTTATTCAGTTTGTTTTGATGATTAAATATAAAGAAACTATTTCCATAATACCCTGTATCACTTAATTAATATTCTACACTAAAATTCTTCGATTCCAACAGGAAACAACATCAATTAAACAAACTTAGTGACTGAAAGTGTCTAAAACGCTAGACTGAAAATGAAACGAAAACATTTTCATCATCACCACAGTTCGCCGTCGGATTTCGCCAAAAAATCACCGGCAACGTGGCCGATTTACAGTGTTGTCGGAACTTTGGCCGTAGCATGCTACTTAAACGGCATCGATGGGGACTTTGTGCACGACGACATACCAGCCGTGTCGTTAAACAGGGACGTATTAGCGTTAAATCCGTTAGTGAGCGTGTTCATGAATGATTTCTGGGGTACGCCGATGGCGGATGAAGACAGCCACAAAAGTTATAGGCCGTTGACCGTCTTAACATTCAGGTGAGTACTGTTTATATTTAGAATATAAAATGTTGATGAAGTTGCACGACTTCTTATTATAAATGTATTTAGGTAATTCTTCAGTGATTGCAATTTATGTTTGAAGGTATTCAACCATTTTTATCAAGGTTTACAAAATTACTTTTTACAAGATGGTCAATTTTTTAACATGGAAAAACACAGTTACATGACTAATGATGATTTCTCAATGATTTCTAGCTTTCGCTTAAGTGGCAATTTAAATATATTGATTTGTGATTCCTCTTCACATACCCTATAAACGTTTGCAATCACTTCACGGGTCTGACTGAGAAGGTTTTTACCAGGAGTATACTCATTCATTATTACAAAGTTAAAGATTTTAAAATAACACCCTAAACACGACACAATAAACACTTATTTACAAAACACAATACAATAGCTATTGCCTTTTCTATCACTACGCAACTGGGTGGATACATCGATCCAATATCGGGTATCGAACAAGCTCGATGGCCCATCGGGTGTCTCACGAGACGCATGCGCTATCAACTGTCTAGGATATGACCTATCAAATTAGCTCTACCCACCTGTAACCATTGACAACGCACGATGTTGTCGTATTTTTAGATTAAAACTACTTTAATCAAAAAAATATTTTATTTTGAATTTAAATATCAAAATAAACAGTATGAAAAGAAAGTTTTTCTATTTTGGTTTTATAATGGCTATATTATGAAATGCAACAAAATTGAATAACCTATCACTCTATGGAACTGAATTTTTTTTTATGTTGGCAGCAAGTAGGGTTCGAATTTTAGGCTTACTTCGATTTCGTTGAAATTAGTTAGGCATTATGGATTCGACAACAATTTTTTATAGAAAACTTTAAAATACATACATAGAGATTAGGTCCGATAACTTTTTTACCTGACCCCGTATACTTATTCTGAAAACGGCAGATTATTCAACAATCATTATAAATAAACTTCTGTATAAAACATTTTTCCGTATCTCTTTTAACTAAAAAAATATAGGGTAGTTTTGAAATTGTCAATTTTTTTATTTTCCCCCGTATCTCTTAAGCAAGAGAAAATATTTAAATTTTGATTTTACCATTTTAAGTTTAACCCAAAAAGAGCACATGACACCTACATTACTTATTTGATAGCACTAACAATTACGGAGATACCCTATGAAAGTGTCGAAAATGGTTAATTTTAAATTAACAACTCTTTGTGTGTCTTAGAGAAAAGTTGCCTACTTTTTAAAAATCGAATGTTTAAATACTCAGGAAACCCTTAACATTACCACACGTGCTGCCACGCCGTACACGTCTGTTTCCACTTAGTACGAATTGAAGATTGCACCTCGCATGTGGTAACTGGTTAGTTTCGCTTTATGTAGTAATACATTTAACTCCGTAATTTTTATGGAAATAATTGTTTGTTGTGGAAATGTATGACAGAATAAAAAAGTGTTAAAATGATCATTTTCTAAAGTGTTGAACGTGTAAATATGACAACACCGGCCAATATTCATTATACTCTTTTGAGAGCTTACTAACCTACCACATTGATTGTTTACATTTTTTCTATGATCAAACACAAGCACAAGGAAAAATCCTTTAGGGCCCTCTGGGAGTGGTGCTTGTGCCCAAAAAGCGATTCACGTTGGTTTTGAAACGTTGGAGGTTATATTCGTTGGGAAAAACGACCCCGGGAAGGTCGTTCCATAAAGATGAAGTCCTCCAGATGAAAGAATTCTTAAATAATGAAGTTCGAGGAATACTAAGCTTATCCACATATGGATGGGCGGCAGTGGTTCGTCATGTATTTCTGCTATTCGCCTCTCTGGGCGGAATTAAGAGGGCAAGATCCGCCGAGCATTTTCCATGAAAATATCTGTAAAAGAGAGTCAAATCCCCAACCTGTCTTCGATGTTCTAGGCTGTCGAGGTTCCTCGTCAGCCTGTTTGGATGCAGAGCCCCAGACACGAGAACAGTACTCTAGTGATGGTCGAATCTGGGCTTTGTATAGTGTCAAAAGTTGTTGAGGTGTGTACAACTTTCTGGTTCGGAAGAGTACACCAAGTTTCTGAGAAGCTATCTTGGCGATTGCCACAACGTGGTTATGCCAAGACATATTTCCTCCCAGAAGTCAGCGGGATTGCTTGTCCGTTCATTACTATATCCGGTTCTGCCAGTGCCTACCACATGGTTTTTCTGGTTTGGTGAGTTGTGTCGCTTATTAATTCAAAGCGCCATTTATGGTTATTTTTCTTCAATTTGTTTTCATCTCCGGCTTTGCCGGTTGAAATACCTTAACTAATTTCAATAACTCCCTTTATTTTTAGCTCACATTCGATTGGTTTTTTTCGAACGAAAATTACCGTAAGACATTTATTTTTACCCTTCGAAAATAATTTTCTACATGACCATAGATCACGATCACGCTAGAACACTTTTTAACTCGACCTTTTTGTTTTGGCCGCCATTTCAACGCCTTTCTATGAAAATTTAATGGGTATAGCCATGCAAGCCGAAGTATTTAACATAAACCTAACATTAATAATTTTTCGGGTACTGAAATATCATTAATAATTATGTCATATTTGGCAAATTTGTGTTTCATAGTAATATACAGGATGATACTTACTTTAATGGGTAATGTTTGGAGCAATTTTAAGTGAAAAAACATCATATGAACATATGTCCTAAACGTCTTAACTTTTGTGATACAGGGTGAGTATTTTCATGTCTTATTAATAATCTGTTAAGGTTAATGACTAATACGTGACTAGGTAGACAACTGTCAAAACTGATTATTACAAAACAAAATCTGCTTCTTACCTACTAGATCCTTTTTAATCTTTGCTAATACCTACTTTCATAACAGAGTGCAAATGAATGAATTTCATTTTATTATACGAAAACTGTACGTCACAACACAAAAAATCAAGAGACGACATTTGCTCAGCAAGGAATGAGAATTTCAAAAATAATTTTTATTTAGAAAAAGAAATGGCGTACCATTTTTTTCTTCAAAAATACCGAGGGCAATTCCGGCGCAAACGCTACTGGTTGGAATAGAAAAACATGTTATACATTATAGCTAGCTGAAGGTGTCTGTGCCCTGGATTCCTTACTCGCGTCCTGGATTTACTTTCCAAGTAAGCTAAATATTTGTATTTATAAGAAACTAAAGTTTTACATTTTTACACAGTTTGGCAACATTGAGCGTAACAGGTGTTTGTGATACACTGCCACAGGGTGGTTGATTTGAAAAAAAATATATGTATCCCTTCTGTAGGACACCCAAGGGGTCACCTATTTAAATATAATACGTCATTTCCATAACACCCTGTATAAAAGTTCCTAGAAATTGAATATAGAATATTGGAAAGTCCTTTTTTGTCATATACTTATATATAAAGTGACCGCCGAAAAGTTGACCACATATTGGCATCCTTTTTATTATTGAAATATATAAAAAACTGGTAGAAAACTGGCATTAGATGACGAGATATTGAAAAAAAGTTATTTGAAAAAACTGTTTAGATTTTAATCTTATACTCTTTTGTTGTTGGTGTCACAATTCCATAATATTTTTAACTAACGCCACATTCTATTCTCTAAAACAATATTGTTGTTTTTAAAAACTGTTATTTCTTAAAATTTTGCTTCTACCATGTAACTTGTTGTGACCAGGCCCTATGTCTGTCAACTATATTTACCATTTATAGCTATTTCTGGAACAACATGCTTAAGAAAGGCTAGTTTTTTCTAAATTCGAACATGTTTTAAAGATGAGTGGCCTATTAAAAGATATCTGGAACTGAACAGATATTTGTTTGAAATATACTTTATTAGAATGGAATACTCTTATTAATTTACCATTATATGTATAATTACATTCTATATCTAATTTCCCAGTCATACATGGTTCTATCTTAAGTAGATTTTAAATTAAAAATTGACTTTTACCGACAATTTATTATACAGGGTGTCCGCTAATTAATGGGACATGGAAAAACCACAGACTCCTTACGTAAAAATATTAGGATTTAATTATACTTACCTATATCCGAAAGTTGATATTAACTGAGATACAGGGTGTTAAAGTTAAAACTTCATTTTTGTTCCTCTCTAATAACTTTGAGAGAAACTAACGTTTTTTTTACAAAATTTGGTAATTATGTTTTTTTAGGACGAGAAATTGATTTTTTTTATGAAATTTTAATGTACAATATAGGGTGCATTATTTCATAACTTTATTGTGCCTCAGTGTATTTAAGTTTTTAATGAAAATAATTTCGCATATTTATTACGTAAAAAAGGTATACAAGTTCAGGTCGCCCAAAGTTACCGTTTCGGAGATATTTGCATTTAAATTGTTTAGTGTACCCTTCCCAATTACTATTAATTTGCAAAACTATTTGTAACCTATGCGAAAACAAACTGAAATCTAGACATGCAGTTGCTATGGAACAGAAAATGTTTCATTTTTGAGTTTATCTTAAGTTTGTGTTTTCATTGCTGTTGGTTTCTTTCGACACGATATTTTCTAAGGTCAAAGTTATTTTAATTATAGTAAGTTAAAGAACAATCCATTTATTGTATTTATTATTCCCAATTACCATTACTCGAACATTAATTATAATGTAAAAGTTAATTGATAAGAAGTAATAAAATATTATTTGCTTGCCTGAGCTAACGCACTAAACAATTTAAATGCAAATATCTCCGAAGTGGTAACTCTGGACGACCTGATATCTTTTTTCGTAATAAATATGAGAACAGCATTATTTTTATTAAAAACTTAAATACACTGAAGCAGAAAATAGTTATGACCTTATGAATGTTAGAAAAATGCCGCTGACAGCGCCCCCAACATTGTATATTAAAATTTCACAAAGAAATTAATTTCTCGTCCTAACAAAACCATAATTGCCAAATTTTGTAAAAAAACGTTAGTTTCTCTCAAAGTTATTAGAGAAAAACAAAAATGAAGTTTTAACTTTACCACCCTGTATCTCAGTTAATATCAACTTTCGGATATAGGTAAGTCTAATTAAATCCTAATATTTTTACGTAAGGAGTCTGTGGTTTTTCCTTGTACCATTAATTATACCAGAAACCTATAATTTTTAAACTAACCTGTATAAAAAAATGTATGTATGTGTGTACCTATGGAATCCTCCTAAGTCTAAAATTTTATACACATATGTTCTAAAATGCTTTATTTTCGATATACAGGGCTACGAAGAATGAAACGTTTGTTTGAAATTACCTACGCCATGATTTGAAACCAAAAAAGGAAAAATTAGTTTCTTACGTTATTCTCAATTGTACCATACTATAATAATTTCATAATGAAATGAAATATGCAATATTCTTATCCCGGCTTATATTTAGTTTTAGCGAATATTCTCTTGGAACTAATAGTTTTGCAGTTTTGATAAAACACTTCCTGGTTCATGAAGCTCCGCATTTGCATATCTGTATTTCCGCTGCCAAAAAACTTTTCGGTATTAATGGTCCTCGTTGTTCGAAAATTGTTTTCCCAGCTGGGGCCGTTATTGCAGCGAAATTAAGTCGAAATGTTTGTTTTTCCTTGGTAATTTACAGGTACGTTTGATGGAATAAAATAATAATTTAACCAATTATTTGGTTATCGGAATGAATTTAATGCATATTTTAATGGCCAGGACTTGGAGCATACCTAAATTCACTGAAAAAATACTAGAACTAACCATAATTTAAGGCTGTATATACAGGGTGTTATGGAAATGACGTATTATATTTAAATGGGTGACTCCTGGGGTGTCCTAGAGAAGCGCTACATATATTTTTTTTTTTCAAATCGAACGTTTAAAAAGTGGGGTAATTCACCCATAAGCCCACACACAACTCCTCGGCACAGTCACATTACACTGAGCAGCTGTGTAATAAACAGATGTTCTGGCGCAATGTTGCCAAATTGTTCGTGTAAAACTTTAGATTCTTATAAAAATAAATATTTAGCTACCTAATATCCAAATAGAAGTGAATCCAGGTGCCAGTATACTAGCAAGTAATTCAGGGCACATAAATCTTCAGTTTTTTTGGTTTTAGTGGGTAAAGCATATACCCCACTAAAACCCCTTCGGCGTTTTTCTTCCAATCTCAGAACATGACCCTGTATATCATCAGAGACACAAAACAAATAGTGAAACACTGAACAAATTACCATAGATCACTTAAAGAAACACACACATGTTTCAAATTAGTTTTTTTTTGTCACACAAAATCGTTACACATTAATGCATTCTTTAACAAATACACAAATATGACACAATTGGCACTTTATAAACTAAAACGTTCAGCAATTGTTTTATCTGCTGCATCCAATATCTTATATCGCAACTGATCCATATCTTCGACTTTATCAACTATTTCTTTATTCATCGTACCCCATAGAAAAAAATTGCATGATGTAAGATCCGGTGACCTTGCGATTTCCAGTCTCTTACTAAAGGAACATTTTCTAATATGCCTTCGACTTGATTTTTCTGTATGTACTAAACATTTTCCCACTTATTCGCATTGTACAGTTGATTAAATATCCCGAAAAAACTCTTTCGCGCGAAGCCGCTTGTTGTCAAGCAAATGGCAACTTCTATCCTGTCGACTTATACTAGAGATGTGGCTAATCTTTTGTTTTAAAATCCCGCTGTGAAACGATCGATTTAATTTTTTTAAGCTTTTCGAATGAAATAAAGCACCAGAGCAGCGATTAACAAGTTTTTTAATCTTTATTGGTATCTACAGCAGTGAAGGAAAACAATAAATAAGTGCTGTAGATTATTATAATTATTTATTTCAACCTTTTTTTGGTGAATGCGTAGGAATCTACCGGAAAACATGCATTGCATTAATACATTTCTAGTTTTTGACAGTTCGTGTATTAAATGCGTAATTTTTAGTTCAAATAAATGTTATTTACATTTTACAATGTGTTTTATAATTAAAAACAAAAGTTCATATAAATCTAGGAGAGACAACCCAATGTTAATAAAAAACGATGTCTCCAAGTGAATTTTGTGTGTGTTTTGGCCAGTGTTCATGTGAAGTTTTCCGATTATGGGTTATGTGATGTGCGGGTTTCTTTACTAAAACGCTGTATAAGTTTTTATAGAAGTTGACATTAATTTTTAAATAAGACCGACAAGGTAAGGGTATGTGTGTGGCCTAAATAAAATTACATTAAAAATTCAATCAGCCAATCAAAAGTCAAAAGGTCATTGACATTTGACCTAGTTACGTAGTTGGGTATTTCAAACTTAAAGAGTGTAAGGTGTAATTCTGACAACACCGGTGAGAATTCGGATGTGCCGCAGTGCGGTACAGAGGTATTCCTGGTTTGACGTCAGGTCATTTTTACCGCTAAATGAATTGAAATCGCCATTTAAGGATATGTTTCTTCAATTTGTATTCATCTCAGGAATTGCCGGTTTAAATATAATACGTCATTTCCATAACACCCTGTATACTAAAATAATTTGTAAAATTTGCTAAAATCTTCTGTAAAATTTTATAAAATCTTTTGTAAAATTTGCATGTATATCTAAAATATTATTTTGTTACGGTTTAATAACTCTTCGAACTTCATTATTTAAGAATTCTTTCATCTGGAGGACTTCATCCTTGGGGAACGACCTTCCCGAGGTCGTTTTTCCCAACGAATATAACCTCCAACGATTCAAAACCAACGTGAATCGCTTTTTGCGCACACGCACCACTCCCAGAGTGCCCTAAAGGATTTTTCCTATAGTGCTTGTGTTTGATCATAAAAAAAACGAAAATTGAAATGCATACAATATTTAATAGGAAATCGTACAATAACATCTTTACTATAGTATTTGTTTCGTACACATGCATTCGTTGTAAAATTTACAATATACAGGGTATTGTGGAAAATACTTATGATTATGAAGAAAAATAACCATAAATGACGCCTTGAACTATTAAGCGAAATATACACATTATATAAAATCTGAAAATTTACGTGGGCGCTACTGATGACGTTCGCAATCAATAATTTATTGAGGCGGTCTCAAGCCTCAAAAGAGGTCAGCGCTTTGTTTTGCAACACAGAATTATAAACGCACGTGTTCAGTTTTTGACAACAAGACATCTTTGAGCCGTGTTATCACTTCTTTTTCAAATTTTTTAGGAAAAAAAACTAAAAATTTATGGTGCATACTCTCTTACTTTCGATCTTATTTTAAAGTAATCCGTTATATAATTAAATTCCATAAGAAAATAAAACACAAAAAGTATGTTTTGCAATAGAACCAACAGTAGATAATATCACACGAATTTGAAATCACTTTACAACATTTTTTATTATGAATTATTTCATAACAGAAAAAAAACCGGGTAATGTTACAACTAACAAAACGTTTAAAATTCGTATACATCAAGCACGTGTATCCCTCGGCAACGTCGTTCCAACACCGAATATCGGACCATACTGAAGCAACGATACCGAAGGTTAAACATATAAATACGCACGCGGTATTATTTGGCATCACTGTAGTTTAGTCCAGTGACCCACATTGTTGCTAACTGAATCCAGATGGAACGGCGCGACACTATGTAGGCAATAAGGGTTTTTACCTTAGTATTTAGATATTTGATTAAAAAGAAAAGTATGTAGACTTTCGCTAGGACACCCTAGGAGTCACCCATTTAAACATAAAAAGTAATTTCCATCACAACCTGCATTTTAGTAATTACGTGATTTTACTAAATTTATTAGAAATTCTTACAATACTTTTTTATAAATTATGTTTACAATATTATTTTGGTAGTATTATAATTAATACTATATTTTATGGGAAATTTTACAATAAAACCCTTAAAATAATAATTTTACTATAGTCCTTTTTCAGTGGAGGAACAAAATAAATAAAGTGAGTATTTATCTTTTTGTGTGCACTTGTTATATAAAATATAACGTTCTTTTTGCCCCGGTATAGAATCAAATTATTTTCGATTTAATTAATATTTATATCCTACTCGTAAACAATAGCTTATTCTAGAACAACGAAAAGCGATAAATAACAAACCTTTTTTGACGCAGGAAACTAAAACACAGATATGCAAATGGGATCGGTGAAACCGGAAGTGTTTTATCAAATGCGTTAAACTATTAACTCAAACAGAATTTTAATGTGCGAAATAACGTAATTATTTATTATAATTTATTACTGTTGTTATAAAATATTTGAATATGAAATTAAATTAGAGATTTTTTACCTGCACGGAAAAAGACTATATTAAAATTATTATAGCAAGGATTTATAGTCAAATTTTCTATAAAAAAATATTATTGTAAATATAATTTACAGAAAATATCGTTATAATTTCTAGTTAATTTAGTAAAATCAAGTAATTAGTGCACGGGATAAACATTTTTATTACAATAATAATTATTATATCTATTAAAGATTTTATTGTATAGTTGTTGCAGAATTATACCGTTGACTCTTACTGCCATAAATAAACTACCTGATTAAACCCTATTGTATACGCCTCAACCTCTGCAAAGCTCAATAAATGGGATCAGGGCCGGCTTGAAAATGTATACCACACCACATGATTTATTTTTATAATTTAAAATAAATAGATAGGTATTTTTAGTTTTAGGTACCTATAATAAATGTAAAATAATGATAACAATTAATGATAATTGAAAATAATATAATTTAAAAGTATAACTATTAGGATAACAAGTACAATAAAAATTAATTAAATTCTAAGAAACTATTGATAATTTACTCAAAATTTAACTCTGTATCACTATCACTATCTTCATCTAAGCCTAAACTTATAATTAAGGGTTGAACATTTGTAATCATACAATTGTAAGAATTTTCCACCTTAAGTACATGCTGTACACAGTTTTTCCAGCTGTCTGCAGAAATTTAATTAATTCTACTACAGATGCATTTAATGTAGGAGAAATATTATTTCTCCTAATATTGGATTTTAATTGGTGCCATATTAGCTCAATAGGATTGAATATACAATAGTACGGAAGAAGACGCAACACTGTATGTCCATTTTCTGTTTTTCACACTCGTATTCCTTATTTATTTTAAAAGCTTTTAATACTTCTAGCAGTTCTCGTTTTTTGTAAATTTCTTCAAAAGAGTGCCCTAAAGGATTTTTCCTATAGTGCTTGTGTTTGATCATAAAAAAAAAACATTATAGCGATGTTGTCATATTGCAACACAGAATTCTAAACGCACGTGTTCCGTTTTCCACAACAAGACGTCTTTGACGCGCGTTATCACTAGACAAATAAAACTACAATTTTAAGGTACATACTCACTTACCTTCGATCTTATTTAAAAATAATCCGTTTTATAATTAAACTCCATAAAATAATAAACCACAAAAAGTATGTTATTTAACAGAATCAACAGTAGATAATATCACACAAATTTGAAATCACATCACAACATTTCTTATTATGAATTATTTCACAACAAAAAAAATCGGACACTACAACTAACAAAACGTTTAAAATTCGTATACGTGAAGCCCTCGACACGACGTCGTTCCACTCCCCCAGTCTCAAAACATACTGAAGTATGAAGGGCGCGCCGTCAGTATTCAACCAAGGGCGAGACACGCGGCGTGATCGGACAACACTGTTAGTATACTCTCGTGCCCACATTGTTGCTGAGTGAATCCAGATGGAACGTCGCGTGGGTAAAAAGGTTTTTTTACCTTAGTATTTAGATATTCGATTTAAAAAAAGGTATGTAGACTTTCTCTAGGACTCCCTAGGAGCCACCCATTTAAATATAATAAGTAATTTCCATAACACCCTGCATATTGTAAATTTTACAACGAATGCATAATGAAAATAATTTGTTTATAACTCCAGTAGTTAAGTATTTTTAAATGTATGGTACATTTCGCCGGCATTATTTAAGTATTTTTTATTGTAAAAATGAAAGGCGTAATCGCAACGGATGACTCGGATTTCCCTCTTCGTAACAAATGATAGGCTGAGGAGAATAACAGTAACAGTATGTAACAGTGGTTAACATTACAGAACCGGATATAGTCATGGCCGGACACGCAATTCCATTGGCTTCATCTATTAATTTGCTGGGCGTCAATCTGGGAGGAAATATGTCTTGGCATAACCACGTTGTGGCAATCGCCAAGATAGCTTCTCAGAAACTTTGTGTACTCAAGTTGTACACACCTCAACAACTTTTGACACTATACAAAGCCCAGATTCGACCATCACTAGAGTACTGCTCTCATGTCTGGAGCTCTGTACCCAAACATACTCTTCGGCTACTGGATTCCATCGAAAGGAGGGCCATTCGTCTGATCGGACACCACGAGCTGACGAAGAACCTCGACAGTCTAGAATATCGAAGACAGGTTGGGGATTTGACTCTCTTTTACAGATATTTTCGTGGAAGGTGCTCGGCTGACCTTGTCCTCTTAATTCCGCCCAGAGCGACGAATATCAGAAATACACGACGAACCACTGCCGCTCATCCATATGTGGTTAAGCTTAGTACTCCTCGAACTTCATTATTTAAGAATTCTTTCATCTGGAGGACTTCATCCTTATGAAACGACCTTCCCGAGGTCGTTTTTCCCAACGAATATAACCTCCAACGTTTCAAGGCCAACGTGAATCGCTTTTTCCGCACACGCACCACTCCCAGAGTGCCCTAAAGTATTTTTCCTATAGTGCTTGTGTTATTTAAATACACAAATAAAACAATCTACCCTACTGTATTACTACTACTATTATTAAATGCTGAAATTTCTTTAATTTAATGCTTAAGGCGATTAAAGATTTTTATGGTGCTATAAAGTGAACTATTGCAATTTTTATATTCAGTTTTTATCTGTTTTGATTATTATTCTGCAGCGCAGCGGTGTGCAGTATAATTGAATCCATTTTACGGTAGAATTTAAAAGTACATTTTTTATGTAATTTATTCAGCGTGATACAAAAATAATAGAAGACAGATACGAGGACCACTGGCAAATTTTTCCCCTTAAAAGCGAAGAGTATTTCACAATATATGGTGTGTACATACTAACATATTAACTTATGTCCTAAACGTTATAACCTTTGAGATACAGGGTGTTAAAGTTTTTCTTAAAAATCTTCTTTTTCATTAATATCTGTGATACTGCTTTAGACACTTCCTATTCATCAAGAAGCATTTTATGATGTATAATATGTTTTTCTATACGGACCAGTGGCGTTCGTGCAGGAATTGCCCTCGGTATTTGAGAGAGAAAATAATGGTACGCCACTTCGTTTTTTTTAAATAAAAGTTATTTTTGAAATTCTCATTCCTTGCTGAGCAAATGTCGTCTCTTGATTTTTTTGTTGTCGTTTGACGTACAGTTTTCGTATAACGAAATGAAATTTATTCATTTGCACTCTGTTGAGAAATTAGGTATTGCCAAAATAGCTTCTTAGAAACTTGGTGTACTCTTCCGAACGAAAAAGTTGTACACACCTCAACAGCTTTTGATAGTATACAAAGCCCAGATTCGACCTTCACTAGAGTACTGCTCTCATGTCTGGAGCTCTGCACCCAAACATACTCTTCGGCCACTGGATACCATCGAAAGGAGGGCCATTCGTCTGATCGGAGATCACGAGCTGACAAAGATCCTCGAAAGCCTAGAACATCGAAGACAGGTTGGGGATTTGACTCTTTTTTACAGATATTTTCGTGGCAGGTGCTCGGTTGACCTTGCCTTCTTGATTAAACCACTGCCGCCCATCCATATGTGGTTAAACTTAGTTACTCATCGAACTTCATTCTTCAAGAATTCTGGAAGACTTCGTCCTTATGGAACGACCTTCCCGAGGTCGTGTTTCCCAACCAATATAACCTCTCACGATTCAAAACAAATGTGAACCGCTTTATTCGCACAAGCACCACTCCCAGAGTGCCTTAAAGAATTTTTCCTATAGTGCTTGTGTTTGATCATAAAAAAAAAATTAACAAATATTGAAATGGATCTTGTAGGTAAGAAGCAGTTTTGATACTTGTCAAACCCTGTATCACTAAAGTTAAGACGTTTAAGACATATGTTCATATGAAGTTTTTTTCTGAAAATGGACCGAAGAATCACCACCTTAAATATTAGCATGTTATTAAGGAACACCCTGTATACAGGGTGTTTCAAAAAGATGTGCCATGGCTCGTGTGGTGATCACTTATTAAAAATAAGACTAATAGTACATATCAACGGTCCGAAGATGTTTTTTTTATGGTCAAACACAAGCACTATAGGAAAAATCCTTTAAAGCATTCTGGGAGTGGTGAATGTGCGCAAAAAGCGATTCACGTTGGTTTTGAATCGTTGGAGGTTGTATTCGATGGGAAAAGCGACCTCTGGAAGGTCGTTCGACAAGGATGAAGTCCTCCAGATGAAAGAATTCTTGAATAATGAAGTTCGAGGAGTACTAAGCTTAAGCGTGTTTGAAAGATACTTTTTTCGGTGCTTTCCGAATCGGGCTTAGCAATAAAATAGCAAAAGTTTTAGTAAATTTTACAAAAGATTTTAGTAATTTTTTTAAAAATTATACAAAGTTATTCCAGTTATGGATTATGGGTAGTTTTACTATTTTTATAGTAAATTTAACTAAGTTTTTCTCCGTATATATAAGAACAGTCGGAATTGAAACAAATTATGAACATAATTCGAAAGAATATTATGTTTAAAAATAAAATTATCCTGCTATAGTATTTCGTTCTATAGTTATAGGGAAACAACTTTTAATTTTTTAAATATTTTCTCATTATATTTCACCGAATTATACAACCAAAATAAATAACCACACTAACTACAGGAAGATTTATCTATTGACTAATTGTAAAATATTCCAATTTTAGAATAATTTTAAACTGTAATTTATGTAGCAGCGCAATCCCGACAAATTAAACTGCCAATTATTTCAGTTTGTCTATGAAAATTTTGTTTAAGTTGGTTTTACACATTTGATAAAACACGTTCCGTTTTAGGTAACTAATTGTATTTGAATACCGATGTTTATTCTTCCGTATGACGCATGTCGGTCGATTGTTTAAGCGCAAATTTTTCGGAAACGTCTCGGCGAAACGAAAAGAGTATACAGGGTGTTATGGAAAGGACTTATTATATTTAAATAGGTGATTCCTTGGGTGTCCTAGAGAAAACCTACATACTTTTTTTTTAAATCGAATATCTAAATACCATGGTAAAAACCCTTCTTGCCTAAATACTGTGGCGCCGCCCATCTGGTTTCAGTTTGCAACGATGTAGGTCACTAGATTAAACTACAGTGATGCCAGATCACACCGCGTGTCTCGCCCTTGCTTGGATAACTGCCGCGCGCTTTAACCTTTAATATGTTTCGATTCTCGGTGCTGATGCGACGTCGCCGAGAGTCTCAAGACGTTCCGCGTGCTTGATGTATACGAATTTTAAACGTTTTGTTAGTTGTAGCATTACCCGATTTTTTTCTTTTGTGAAATAATTCATAATAAAAAATGTTGTGATGTGATTGCAAATTTGTGCGATATTACTATTGATTCTGTTGCAAAACTTACTTTTTGTGATTTATTTTTCAAGGAATTTCATTATATAACGGATTATTTTTAAATAAGATCGAAAGTAAGAGAGTATGTACAGGATGTCCAATTTTCGATACGTTTATAGGGTATCTCCGTAACTGTTAGTGCTATCAAAAAAGTAATGTAGGTGTCATGTACTGTTTTTGGGCCAAACGTAATATCAAATTTGAAAATTTTTGCTCGTTTAAGAGATACGGGGGAAAATCAAGAAATTGACAATTTCAAAATTACCCTATATTTTCTTAGTTAGAAGAGATATGGAAAAATATTTCATACAGAAGTTTCTTGATATTGATTGTTGAATAATCTGCAGTTTTCAGAATAAGTATACGGGGTCAGGTAAAAAAGTTATCGAATCTATCCCAATTTTTTTAAATGGAACACCCTGTATATTTTAATCTAAAAATATACTATTTTAAATTCTCCTTTCAAATATATAACATACCATGGATGATATTGGTTTCCTAGGCGCTTTATTAAACTTTATTACTTTAAACCAAATGAAACAAAAACTCATACCCTAGAGACAACTATGTTGACATTTTGAAAAATTTGATGATATCTATTATCCATGGTGTGTTATAGATTTGAAAAGAGAGTTTAAAATGCTACATTTTTAGATTAAAATATACAGGGTGTTCCATTTAAAAAAATAAGGTTAGGTCCGATAACTTTCTTACTTGACCCCGTATACTTATTCTGAAAACGGCAGATTATTCAACAATCAATATAAAGAAACTTCTGTATAAAACATTTTTCTGTATCTCTTTTAACTAAGAAAATATAGGGTAATTTAGAAATTGTTTTCCCCCATATCTCTTAAGCTACCGAAAATTTTCGAATTTTGATTTTACCATTTTAAGTTTCACACAAAAAGAGTACTACTAACAACACCGGAGATACCCTATAAAAGTGTCGAAAATGGGACACCCTGTATATTAAAAGGGTAGTTTTTTTTTTCCTAAAAATAAGTGATAATGCGGGTAAAAGACGTCTTGTTGGCAAGAACTGACCACGTGCGTTTACAATTCTGTGTTGTAATATGACAAGACCGCCTAAAATGAGTTGACCTCTTTTGAGACTTGACCTCTATAAATTATTGATTGTGTACGTTGCCACTAGCGGCCACACGTGTAGTTACAGATTTCACATAAAGTGTATCGTTCGCTAAATAATTCAAAGCGCCATTTATGCTTATTTTTCTTCAATTTATTTTCATCTCGGGATTTGCCGGTTTAAATATAATAAGTCATTTGCATAACACCATGTACTTAAATTAATTTAAAAAAAATATTTTTCCTTCTTTATTCTCTTATCTGCAAAACCCATTTTTTTTCCAAAAGCGGCACCTCTATTAGATCGGTAGTTATTAAATATTTTCGATCGCAAGTCACTAGCGCGCGACGCGACGAGTCGAATAGTGACAGAAATGCGCTTTCGAACGACGGAAATATTAATGATTCACACTGCGCCGATTGTATATGACTCGACCCGTCGCGCCGGTTCATTCCCCCACTCTGCGTAATTTGCGATCGAAAATGTTTAATAACTACCGATCTAATAGAGGTGCCACTTTTCCGTAAAATGGATTTTGCTGATGAGAGGATAAAGAAGAAAGATGGTATTTTGGAAAATGCATTTAAGGCGGGGGGCGAACCTGTTAAAACTATTTAAACAATTAAATTGTTATTATTTTGTTCACAATGACAATTCTTTTTATTACACTTTGAAAGCTAACATAACAAAGCGTTACGTAAAAAAAGACCGACATTGAGACGATCAATACAACTGGAGATATTAAATTTCCAGTATGAGAAGATGATTGGAGAAAATCCGGCAAATTCATGTGTGGATATTTATAAATTTTTTTCAGCAAATTCATGAAATACGTGTCAACTAATTGTATGTGTATAAGTTAAGTAAAAATAATAACAATAGCAGCACATAGAAAAAAGAATAGTAAAAACCACTGTACTTTCTCAGTAAACTCGAAGTAGATAAAAAAGGAATTATGAAAAAATACGTGATTATTCGTCATTACACACATGTGTCTGTCCAGCGGTGTACTTGGAGGGGTGGGAGTCGGCTCGGGGGTACAATTTGAAAACTTCTCTTCCAAAACGGTACAACTGAAAAAAGGTAGTTCTAGTTCTTCCTTCGCACAGGAGATTAACAGGCAGAATTCATTTTTCCAATTCAGTAGACCGAAATAAATACATGCGACGAGCACTTGAATAGCACACAGGGTCGCATCATGGTATAAATAACTAAGGGGTATGATTCCACGCGGAAGGAGGCGTGGCTTGTAACGTCAGCGGGTGAGTGATTTTTAAATCTCTTACGGAGATTTATATTGCTGTCAGCGTTATTAACTCTCTTTTAAACGCATTAGAAGGTTTTACTGGTATGTGAAATGAAATAATATTATCATGGTATTCAGGTATATTTATTTCATGAACATAAACTCCTGGACAAAATTAACGCAACATCATAAATTTCCCATATTTTTTATGCTATTTTTTTTCTGAATTTATGATCCGATTTTAATGATTTTTTTTGCATTGTAGGTTGGTTCCTTGACAATGTCATAGTTTTCGCTGTTTATGATAAAAATTAAAATTTCGATTTATACTGGGTGTACTAAAAATGCTATGTTTTTTTCCGAAAATTCGCATCACCCTGTGGAGTATATTAGCAACCGAAACATATTACAGTTGACATCTTTCCCCAACATTTCCTTCTTTGGTTTACTTCATTAACTCTGTTATTAAAGGAGATACACCGTTTTATAGACTTTAATATTCAACATAGACTTCAATATTCATTGTTAAATGTTTTCACGTAGGTTTCAAAATTAAAATACTCGTCGGGCAATTGGGCATACGAAATGAACGTTTAATAAGCAGTTTCCGAACAGTTTTTATCAGTATGGCGAATTTTATTTCACCTTTGTAACTTTAAAACGCAACATCTGCTAACACATCGCTTGCAGAAAATGTCAGAAAAAGTCCATAGTCAACTTGAAAACATTTAACAATGAATGTGTTGAATATTAAAGTCTATAAAAACATGTTACGCTATAAAACGGTGTATCTCCTTTAATAACAGAGTTAATGAAGTAAACCAAAAAAGGAAATGTTGGGGAAAGATGTCAACTGTAATATGTTTCGGTTGCTAATATACTCCACAGGGTGATGGGAATTTTCGGAAAAAAACATAGCATTTTTAGTACACCCAGTATAAATCGAAATTTTAATTTTTATCATAAACAGCGAAAACTATGACATTGTCAAGGAACCAACCTAAAATGCAAAAAAAACCATTCAAATCGGATCAAAATTCAGAAAAAAAAATAGCATCAAAAATATGGCAAATTTATCATGTTGCGTTAATTTTGTCCAGGAGTTTATAACAAAGATTAAAGCTAAAAAAAATTTTAAATAGTCCATCTCTCAGTGGAGTGAAATTATGAAGAAGTAGAAAAACTCATAGTCTGCTTCAGTAGTTAAATAAACAATATTTTAATTTCCATACATGTTTCGAAGGCATATACCCTCATCAGCAACAAAATAAATAAAACCGTGTCCATTCTAATTTTTTGTTTGTATCCTTAGGAAACCAGAATTAGCACCTTTTATTTCTATCAAATTTCTTTGCCTAGTTATCCATATCACAACCGAACACAGCAACATATTGTATCATGGGGTCACATAGTCTCCACGGTGCCCACCGTGGGAACTCCTGGTTTAGCGTTTTAGTAAAAGAATGTCCATTATTGTAAAGTAAGGAAACGTACTTGTCTATTAAAATATCGTTATGTAAAACACTCAAAGAGCCATTTCCATATCTATTTTTGGTTTCAGCACGGCAACTTTGATTATTAATTGTTTCTAGTTGCTTTCTAAATGTCTCTGTGGAATAATTATTGCCGTAATATAAATCAGAATGTTCTGTTTGATGATTTATTCAAGCCTAATTTAATAATGAGTCCCGAAATAAAATATGGAAATTTGATATTGCCGCCTGTGTTTTGTTTGCTGATTTATGTACAGACGGAAAATGTTATTTTTGTATGGTAGGATTGATATTATATTTCAAGATATCCATAAACATAAATATAATGATGGGTACACGGATATATAATATACAGGGTGTTACAGGCCTTCACCATGGGGTTTTCGGAAATGGTAAGAGATAGGAAGTCGGTTAAATTGGGACAAAGTTGGTTAATTATAGGCCCAATAACCCAGACAGCACACATAGTCCAAGGGATGTCCATTTTAGGTCCATATTAAAGCCAGAACGTCCATAGCCATATTCGGACAACAATTGGAAGAACAAACTCGAACAAGTAGTGGACGTCCATTTTAGGTCCATATCCGGGACGCGCCCGTAAGAGAATGACAGTTGCAATTGACAGTTTAGTGACTTTAGACATCTTGTCGTGAATTTTGGTTGTTTGTGGCACGTCGTTTTATGCATCGCACGTTTGGAGAAGTAGAAGTATTCGTTGATTTGGGGCGCTTGGTGGTTTTGCAACATTTTGTGGTTTTTAAAACTTTTTAATTTTTATTGAATGGAAGTGAAGTGTAAAAACTTTAAAAGACAATGTTATTATTATGTTAACAAAATTGCGTTCATAGTTTCGGAAGTTTTGCGTTTACGAAATCGATAAACCAGTTCGCAAAAACTGTCTATTATGCCCATCCGAATCGATAGTCGTGTTCTCCAGACGCAAACCCTTTCAACTAACGTACATAAAGCAAAACTGCGGTTAAAACTTTGCCCGCTTTATCATTGTAAATACAACTGTTAGACCGTGTTCTGTATAAATAAGTAAAATTAATTACCCCATGGCACCGCATATTATAAATAATAATTTTATTAAATAAAACAATGACTTGAGATCGTGTTAGGTAATTAACATTATATTATAATTTCGTGATTATAGGTTCGTTCTTAATATTATATACTGGAAGCGAGATTAAGGGTGCGAAGTTTTCAAATTGACTCTCTGTATATTTATTGAGGAATTTGTAGTAGCAAATCATAGGAATCATGCAGTTGATAACGACTAAAAAGGTTACCATTACAGAACCGGAAATAGTCATGGCCGGACACGCAATCCCACTGGCTTCATCTATTAATTTGCTGGGCGTCAATCTGGGAGGAAATATGTCTTGGCATAACCACGTTGTGGCAATCGCCAAGATGGCTTCTCAGAAGCTTGGGGTACTCTTCCGAACCAGAAAGTTGTACACACCTCAACAACTTTTGACACTATACAAAGCCCAGATTCGACCATCACTAGAATACTGCTATTATGTCTGGAGCTCTGCACCCAAGCATACTCTTCGGCTACTGGATTCCATCGAAAGGAGGGCTATTCGTCTGATCGGAGACTACGAGCTGACGAAGAACCTCGACAGCCTGGCCTAGAACATCGAAGACAGGTTGAGGATTTTACTCTCTTTTACAGATATTTTCATGGAAGGTGCTCGGCTGACCTTGCCCTCTTAATTCCGCCCAGAGCGACGAATAGCAGAAATACACGACGAACCACTGCGGCCCATCCATATGTGGTTAAGC
Source organism: Barypeithes pellucidus (assembly GCA_963991005.1). Classification (NCBI taxonomy): domain Eukaryota; kingdom Metazoa; phylum Arthropoda; class Insecta; order Coleoptera; family Curculionidae; genus Barypeithes; species Barypeithes pellucidus. The sequence continues at coordinate 52,257,856 of OZ022563.1, read as the reverse complement.
TTAATACTCCTCGAACTTCACTATTTAAGAATTATTTCATCTGGAGGACTACATACTTGTGGAACGACCTTCCCGAGGTCGTTTTTCCCAACGAATATAACATCCAACGATTCAAAACCAACGTGAATCGCTTTTTGGGTTTGTTCGCACACGCACCACTCCCAGAGTGCCCTAAAGGACTTTTCCTATAGTGCTTGTGTTTGATCATAAAAAAAAGAACTGCTTATTTGTGATGGAATTTTGATTATTTTTTATGAAACAATAGAGGAAGTGCAAGTCAAGTAAAAATATACAGAGAAAATGAAATAAACCGAAAATGTGTACAAACAGTGTCCCCGCTATGGTAGATGGCGCGGGCCTATTGAGTTTGCGCAGTAGGGTGGAAATGATGTCGATCGCGTCAGAGACGGCCCGACATTATTTGTTTGTTGTTATTCGTCGCCATCTTTGATTCTGGATGCTTTTTCAAATTACAGAATAAAAAGTGGTTCTTCGACATTGTTGTCGGTATATTAGTGCTTATAAACTTTCAATACCTAACAACAATTTTAGTAAAGGAGTTTTTAATTTGTGGTGATTCGATTCGCTGTTTGGTAGTTTAGTGACTTGTTTTGTTTAAGATGAAAGGACACAAGTGCATGGTACTTTTTTTGCAAAAGTCAATACCAGGTAAAAAGAATTTCAGGTATGTACATATATACGAAAATATTTTGCTTATCACATTATCCGATCTTCGGAACCGAATTCCACTAAGAAGCTTGTAAAAAAAGAAGAGAGCGTCACTCGTATACAATATAATATATATGTGGTCACTACCTAACCTTAAAATTAATGTGTATTTTTAATTTGGTGCATTAGTAGCTGATAATAATTCCCAAAATAGTCATTCATTCATAATTTTTGGTTTAGAAAAACGTGATTTTAAGAAACATACGACGTCGGATGAAAGTAAAAATAAAGCTCATCCGGGTCGATTGTTACAAATATTCGGACGGAATTTGGCACCATAAGTTTACACCAATCAGGGTACCGTCGGATCATCATATCGTTAGAAATCGAAGGAACGCTGTCTTAAATCGAACTAATCGAAATTTTGATTGCACTATTTTTCCTAACTAACCAGTGAAATTTACATTAAAAAAGTTGAAATTCGGTCCTATCGAATGTTTACTTTCACAAGGAAATTTCCGAACTGTGCAAACTCACAATGCCCCCTTCGATGCCCATAGTGGGGACAGAATTGCAGATGGTATTAGAAATAAACTGTTTATATACAGGGTTGCCCAGAAGTCCGGAATAAAATTAATATAGCCTTAACCTGTAACTTTTGGGGAAAACGCTCGGACACGTCAATTTAGTTTTATATATGCTCACATTTTGACGTTATTCGTTTGTTTTTTATAGACATTTGTCAAAGATATGACGACATCGATCTTTTTTTTAATAGAAACATACATCATTTGAAAGCTAATATCTCGTACACTATGCTCATAAATTTTAGCGCGATTCAAAATGGCGACTGTTAAAAGTTTTTAAAAAATCTCTATTTAAATAAGCGGAAATTATAAATCATTGATGGGTTTTTTACCTTTCAAGGTAAGAAAAGAAATCTTCATTGTATCGCGTTCAGAAGATTTTTTTTTAAACTTTTAACTGTCGCCGTTTTGTAATAGCATGGCAGAATCACGCTAAAATTTATGAGCATACTGTACGAGATATTAGCTTTCAAATGATGTATCACAAGCTGTATATTTCTATTAAAAAAAAAAGATCGCTGCCATCATATCTTTGACAAGTGTCTATAAAAAAAAACGAATAACGTCAAAATGAGAGCATATATAAATATAAATTGACGTGTCCGAGCGTTTTCCCCAAAAGTTACAGGTTAAGGCTATATTAATTTTATTCCGGACTTCTGGGCCACCCAGTATATGTGTTAAAAACGCCCCCTTCCTTATCGATTGTGTTTCAAAATTCGCTCCCCCAAGTATTTATCCGTCAATTAAGTATAAATAAAACATAGCTCGTCCTTTTTTTCTATCGAAAAGTCCCTGAAAGGAATAAACCCAAAAATAAGTGATCTACTTACCCACTCATAAAAACAACGAACGAATCAAAGAGACATAAATCCAAGTGGCTTTATTGTTATTCCACTTTCGCTACCCCAAATATTTTTTCTCTTTACTATTCATAATGGCACTTTGATTTCTTTCAAAATATTTATTTTTTCTCCTCCGAGGTTGTTTTTTAAGTAGGCCAATAAAATATTATTGTTTTGCAATAAAATAGGAAGAAACAAGCATTGTTTATGATAATTTGTGAATTATTTGCACACAAAAAAGAAATAAACACGTTATGTGTTTTGTTCCTCTCGGAGTATTTTTTCTAAATTCGAAAATGTGGTTAATGTTTCTATAAAAAATATCCCGTTTGAATAAAACCATTTTTTTTCATATTTCTGTTTTAATTTGAATAAATATTTTTATTTTGAGTAACATAAAAACTTTGTCCGAGTTATTTGAAACCAAACCATAAATTTATATTTAAATTCTTGTAATCTCTCAACTGGAATATGCATGGAACTTGAAACTAAAACTTTAGTTTAATTAACAATAGGGTCAAAACAAAAATATGTATTATCAAAATGTGTTTTTTTGTTGTCACATAAACAAAATGCAGAACTATCACTTCTCTGTGCATAGTGGGTAGTAGCACGTTCAGTACGCCACTAAAAAGTAAAGAAGAAAATTTAGCACAACATAATCAATAATTTATGACGAAGTAATTTTGATTCAATTTGAAAGTGAATAATGATTATTTTAATTACTTTAAGTGGGTATGATATTGATTATTTTACTATACAAAGTGTCAAAAGTTAAAAACTTTCAAATAAATTTCGAGTACGCATCACATATACAGGGTGGCCCATCGAAAACGAAACAGAGGCATTTACTGGCAGCTCAGTTCATTTTTGGAAAAACGCTCAGACCCGTCGATTTTGTTTTCGAGGGGGACACAAAATTGGAAAAAAATCACGTCAACAAGTGCAGCCCCCTGGACGGGGGTGGCACCACCCCTAAAATCTTAAACGGAAAGGGGGGTCGAGTGATACCTTATTTTAAAGGTCTTTCAATTCCCTTTATAATGATGTAAAATTCACAATACTTCAGTTCAGTAGTTTTGGAGATTTATTGATTTTAAGCTTACAGTACAGTTTAATAGGTACATCTGATTAGTTTGTACTACTTTCAGAAGAAATTTGAGTAAAGGCAGTTACTTATTAATTTAATGCTTTTCTTCACTACGCCCATGGTTTGTTTATCATTTTGGTGTTCAAAATAGCGATTGGAGCGGTTTTTGTCGCGAAAAAAGTGGTTTATTGAAGAAAGATAAGCAGGGAACGTCTCGTACTTATTTTAAATAGGAATTTGTACATAGTATGAATAAAGCGGTAAAATACCTTTTACCGCTTTATTCATAAATTAACCATGGTATATTCCACGGCAGAAAGGATTGAAATTATCGAAATATTTTTCGGAAATAATCAGTGCGCTAATAGAACAGCACACATATTTAATGAGCGACATGAGAACAGTAACGTGCATCGAAAATATGTCCTAGAACTTATAGCTAAATTTCGGGACACTGGATCAGTCGCTAATAAAAAACGCAACATTGAAAATCACATAAGGAACGAAGCAATAGAAGTGGGAGTTTTAGGGCAAGTTTATGTAGATCCTACGTTAAGTACCCGCAAATTGGATACTGTGTGTGGTGTTAGTCGATGTAGTATCCAACGGATTCTGAAAGCCCATAGTTTTCATCCGTATAAAATTCACCTTGTACAAGAACTTAATGAAGACGATTTTGATCGGCGATTACAATTTTGTGAAGATATGAGTGAACGAATTATAAACGATGAACATTTTCTATTCAACACTTGCTTTTCCGACGAATGTTCCTTTTTCTTACATGGCCTAGTAATCCGTCATAACTGCCGATATTGGTCAGATTCTAATCCCAGAGTTTATCATGAGGTACACACACAGCAGCCACAAAAATTAAATGTTTGGGCTGGTATTTTTGGCGATCATTTAGTTGGTCCTTTTTTCTTGCCTGGAAATTTAACCGGTGAAATGTATTTGGAATTACTGCAAGACGCCATAAATCCTGCATTAACAGCCATAATTGAAAATGGGAATGATCGGCGGTACATTGCGAATAGGTTGATGTTCCAACAGGATGGTGCCCCACCACATTACGCATTACGTGTTCGACAATATTTAGATCAGACGTTTCCAGGTCGATGGATTGGTAGAAGAGGTGCCATTGAATGGCCCCCAAGATCGTCAGACTTATCACCTTTGGATTTCTTTCTGTGGGGTCACTTAAAAAGCAAAATCTATGCTACTCAACCAACATCGTTAGAAGATTTGCGACAAAGAATTGTGAATGAGTGCCTTCAAATTACTCCTCAAATATTGCAAAATGTGCGGCAACGTTTTGAGCAAAATCTTTATTACTGCATGAAGAGTCATGGTGGTCATTTCCAACATTTACTGACGCGTCAGTTCATTCTTAATTTTTAAAGTACTTTGCTACCAAATGTATTGATTTCCACTAATGATGTATTAAAGTTTTATTTAAGTTTAAAATCAATAAATCTCCAAAACTACTGAACTGAAGTATTATTAATGTTAGATCATTATAAAGCGAATTGAAAGATCTTTAAAATAAGGTATCACTCGACCCCCCTTTCCATTTAAGAGGGGGCTGCACTTGTTGACGTGATTTTGTTCCGATTTTGTGTCCCCCTCAAAAACAAAATCGACGGGTCTGAGCGTTTTTCCAAAAAAGAACTGAGCTGCCAGTAAATGTCTCTGTTTCGTTTTCGATGGGCCACCCTTTATATAAACAGTATATTGCTAATACCATTTGCAATTATGTCCCCGCAATGGGCATCGAAGGGGGCGTTTTGAGAAAATTTCCTTGTGAAAGTAAACATTCGACAGGACCGGATTTCAACTTTTTTAATGTAAATTTCACTGGTTAGTTAGGAAAAATGTTGAAATCAAAATTTCGATTAGATCGATTTAAGACAGCGTTCCATGCATACGATTTCTGACGATATGATGATCCGACAATGCCCTGATTGGTGTAAACTTTTGGTGCCAAAATCCGTCCGAATATAACAATCGACACGATGAGCTTTATTTTAACTTTCATCCGACGTCGTATGTTTCTTAACCTCACTTTTTTCTAAACCAAAAATTAAGAAAGACTATTTTGGGAATTATTATCAGCTACTAATGCACCAAATTAAAAATACATTAATTTTAAGGTTAGGTAGTGACCACATATATATTATATTGTATACGAGTGACAGTCTCTTCTTTTTTTTACAAGCTTCTTAGTGAAATTCGGTTCCGAAGATCAGATAATGTCATAAGCAAATTATTTTCGAATATACAGGGTGTTATGGAAATGATGTATTATATTTAATCCGGCAATTCTTGAGATAAAGACAAATTGAAGAAAAATACCCATAAATGGCGGATTGGATGGAATTTCAGTTTTACATTAAGTTTGGCAACATTGCCATTGGGCCTGGGTGATATATGTTTACAGTAGCGCGGACTGACCTGTGAGTAAGAGTGTTTGTTACCCCACTTTTAAAACGGTCGATTAAAAATGAAATATGGAGCGTTTCTCTAGGACATCCCAGGAGTCACCCATTTAAATAGAATACGTCATTTCCATAACACCTTGTATGTACATACCTGAAATACTTTATACCTGGTACGGATATACGACTTTTGCAAAAAAGCACCATGCACTTGTGTCCTTTCATCTTAAACAAAAGAAGTCACTAACCTATCAAACAGCGAATCACCACAAATTAAAAACTCCTTCACAAAAATTGTTGTTAGGTAATGAAAGTTTATAAGCACTGATATACCGACAACAATGTGAATGAACCACTTTTCATTCTGTAATTTGCAAAAGCATCCAGAACCAAAGATGGCGACGAATAACAACAAACAAATAATGTCGGTCCGGCTCTGACGCGATCGATAAAGTTTCCACGCTACTGCGCAAACTCAATAGGCCCGCGGCATCTCCCATAACGGGGACACTGTTTGTATTTTGGAACGTTGGCATTGGCAATATACTGTTTATATATATATATATACATATGTGGTACTCATCGCTATGGTCTCAAATTTTCAGTTACTTTAAGTAGAAAAAAGAAATATCATAATAAACTACCCCATGAAGTTAAGGAACATATTCATGCAACACCCCGTGTAGTCATAGGAACGATAAATTAAATTAATCGACCGTTAAAATAAGCTGGAATTATTTTTGTCTGTTAAGCCGCAAACAAAAATAAAAAGAAAGTAGGCAAACATCGAATAAAAACCGTGTCATCCCTTTGAAGCCACTTACCTTCTGGGGACGGTTTTTTTACGGTCAAAGTTTGACGTCAAAAAGGAGGCACGATGGAGACCGGAAGGGACGTTATCATGCCTCTTAGTTTTAATGTACCTTTTTCGTGGCTAACGTGGCGAAGTAAGATGATTCAGGTGAATTTAGTTTTTGCTAAAAAGGTTTCTGCTTGTTCCTATAAGAATTAGAAATTGCGCAGACCTAGGCTAGGCATCAAGTAAAAGACGCAAGAAAATTCAAATTAATTTATTTTTATTATTGACTTGTCTTTTCGATTTTTAATATTATGTACTGGAAGCGAGAAAATTAGGGTGGGAAATTTTCAAACGGACACCCTGTATATGAACAAACCCGACCATCATGTATACAGGGTGTCCCACCGGTAACCGCCTAGTATTTTTTTTTATGATCAAACACAAGCACTATAGGAAAAATCCTTTAGGGCACTCTGGGAGTGGTACGTGTGCGCAAAAAGCGATTCACGTTGGTTTGGAATCGTTGGGAAAAACGACCTCGGGAAGGTCGTTCCACAAGGATGAAATCCTCCAGATAAAAGAATTTTTAAATAATGAAGTTCGAGAAGTACTAAGCTTAACCACATATGGATGGGCGGCAGTGGTTCGTCGTGTATTTCTGCTAGTCGTCGCTCTGGGCGGAATTAAGAAGGCAAGGTCAGCAGCACCTTCCATGAAAATATCATTCTGTAAAAGAGAGTCAAATCCCCAACCTGTCTTCGATGTTCCAGGCTGTCGAGGTTCTTCGTCAGCTCGTGGTCTCCGATCAGAATAGCCCTCCTTTCGATGGAATTCAGTAGCCGAAGAGTATGTTTGGGTGCAGAGCTCCAGACATGAGAGCAGTACTCTAGTGATGGTCGAATCCGGGCTTTGTATAGTGTAAAAAGTTGTTGAGGTGTGTACAAATTTCTGGTTCGGAAGAGTACCACAAGCTTCTGAGAAGCTATCTTGGCGATTGCCACAACGTGGTTATACCAAGACATATTTCCTCCCAGATTGACGCCCAGCAAATTAATAGATGAAGCCAATGGAATTGCGTGTCCGGCCATGACTATATCCGGTTCTGTAATGTTAACCTTTTTAGAGAAAACTGCTGCCTGGGTTTTTTTAGCATTAAATTCGACTTGGTTACTGTCACCCCAAGCCAAAATTTCTTCCAGGTCTTTGTTGAGGCGTGATACTTCATGCTGTCTGCAAAAATGTGCGTTGGCAGCCGATGTTTGCGCTAAAGCTGCGCTGGTAAAATTTTGCATTTGGGTGTTTCTATGCATGCGGAATTGAACGATGATATCGGCAGTGTTGCCACATTTCTCAGTTTACCTTAAGCGGAATACCCAATCAATTTTCCTTCGAACAAACTACTAAATTCATATTGAAACTCATTATCATTAACATTGATAAAATAATTAATTATAAATTTTGTTTAATAAAAATTTGCATATTTGAACGAGTAGGCAATTCGATGTGAAGACGGGCGAGAACATGCCTTTTAAGTGAAGGTGGCCATTTCCCACAATTTATATGAAACAAAATTTATCATTAATTATTTTATCAATGTTAGTAATAATGAGTTTCAATATGAATTTAGTGGTTTTAATCAGTGACGAGAAAAACTCAACATGGAAAAATGTCAGTGGCTTACCATCTTTTTTGTAAACAATATCAGAGGACATGTTTGCAGGGACGCCACTGGTGGAACAATTGAATAACTTTTCTAACCAAAATTTGTGCTTATATATCCTATTAACACGTACCAAAATTGAAAATAATATCTAAAGTACTTTCGGAGATATTAAAAAATAACCATTTAAAAAATAAAAATTCAACACCCTGTAGCAAAAAATTGAAGCCGTTGCGGACATATACCAATTGTGAGGTCCTTCAATAAATATTTAATGGACTGAATGTTTCTTCTACCATAAATTAAACTAATTATTCCTTCGAAAACTTATTATTCTATTTCTCCAAAAAAATGACAACTTATATAATTTTTAGACATTGTCGTCAATCAATAATAATAATAACAACAATCAACAGCACCTGTCTTATATTAGAATAAACGTCGAGTACCAAGCAGTTGATGGTGCAAGTGGGATGCCGGTGAGACCACACGTCGCACTGGAGATCAGTGACACATTAACAAAATATTCATATGAGCTTTTCTGTATAAAATGACCTACGTAAGGAATCACACCCTGAAATATTAGCACGTCATTAAGGAACACCCTGTATATACATATTTATAGTTACTGCAGCCATTTCTTGGGCATTAATTGTTATTCCTGACACAATATTTTGTTCAATAGTATTATTTATTATTTTGCTCAATATTTTGAACTTTGTTCTGCTCGCACCATAACTCAAAGTTTTGCATATTCTTTTTAAAAGTTTTTCTAGATTATTTTTGCAATTTCTCGTATTTCTGACGGAGTACAACTTTCTTCCTGACTCATTTTTATCAACTTTAATACTATATATATTTTTAATTATGACGGATGGGAAGAAGCTTTGTTGTTATTCAATTGTTTCTATCATGGCATATTTGATACTTGTAACATTTTATTAAATTATAAAAGTATTTCCAACACAAAAAGAAAATATTACGTCAAATGGAAAAAATCTACTATATTTTTAAAAGTTTTTCAGACTTTAAAGACCCAAATAGAAAAAGTATTATAAAATACACGGTTCATAAGACAATTAGAGCACTTCTACTAGCACTAATTAAACGCGTGCTCTGAGATAATGTGTTATGAAACTTGTATCTTAAAATACTATCATAGGTCGAGGCGGCTCCTGGTGGTAAAGATTGTTCCACGAATAATGGATATAACTTAATGACTGCAGTAAAAGTATCTGGGGCGATCCCATTATTTATGACCGTTTGTTATTATTATGTGGAAAGGACCGGATTGTTATAATTATAATTAACTATAGGCACATCAGGTAGCTTAGGTTGCTTAATTTATATTTAAATATCTTTTTGTGGTAAAATTTGTTAGTTTTTATTTCTTGCTGGAAGAGTTTAGTTGTATTACCGATATTATTTCACCAAACGTATAAAAAAACAGTATGTGGCGTCCATGGAAAAACATTGATGGTGCTTCTTCTAGTGTTGCAGTGAAGAAAATGCATTTATCTCTCGATGCTAGGGAAATTGTAAAAAGAGTATATACTTCTGTACTCAACAGAGGATTTTATGCTAGTGCTGCTGCGACTGAAAAGAAATTGGACATAAAGTGCTACGGCTCCCACCCTATTATTGCATTTTTAACCCTATAGAGCATATGTGGCACCATTTAAAATCACTGGTTAGGTCTGAAAATATTTATCCGACTTTAATTTCTAGTGTTAGTGCTAGCTTAGAATTAATACGAAAATGCTTTAATGATATTCCCCCAGGTAGTTGGAAAAATTCAGTCCGTCACGTAATAACTGTAGAAAATTCGTATATTAGTCTGGATCGTATAATTAATCCAATTATAATTAATTTTGATGAGGATAGCGATAGCGAAACAGAACTATCTATAGAATGACATTATAAATGTAAATAATTATAACTAGTAATATTTAAAAAAAAACGTTATTTCATTGGATTACATTAATATAATCCTATCATTACTTGTTTTCCTTAGTCCGTCCCTTCATACTTCACTTGCTTATTGCCAAGCTCTTGTCGGCACAATGGGACCGACCCAGGAAATCATTAAGTCGTATCCAAATTTGGTGAAACGTACTTTACATCTTGTATAACATTATAATATTATAGGTTTAATAAGAATGGGTGAGAATAGTCTCTTCTAACCCCGGACGCCTGACCTTTCACATACGGTTTATCAGCGAAATTAATACCAGGAATGATAAATCGCCCTTCTGTTACATACTACAGTAATCACAAAACTAATTCGTCCACACCTTAGCAAACCTAAATAAACACGGAACATTCACGTTACGTTGTCAGAATGTTCTATGCGGGGATAACTAATGACTCCCTTCGGCCATTTTCATCCTAAAGTTGGTAGTGGCTCATCTAATATGCATCGCTAGAACGGACATATAAGCTATTTAGAAATAAGTCCGGTTTACATATATATATGAATGGATTTAGCATGGCATGACGAATCCTCGTTTTATTTTGAAAAAAAAATCATTTTATGGTACTACTGTTAAAAGTAGATAATTTGACACTAGTGTTAAAAATAAATACAATGCTCTATATAACGTTCATTTTTAACATTAAGATTTATTGTACAGTTTAAGAATCATGTGAATTCCGTCTGCATTTCCACTGAACAGGGTTTTGTTTGCTTGTGGTGGGAATGCTAACAACAGTACAGTACGATGCAGGAGTCTGAAACAGGGACGGAAGGGGAAACAAGGTGAGAAAGTAATGAAGTCGTCTTCCAATCATAGGCGTGCTAAGATTCATAAAATTAATTTCGAACCATTATCAAATACTAATAGCAAAACGCAGTATTAAAACAATAAAAGGTTTTCCTCTGGCGTTGACCAATCAGAACTCAGTCAGGCAGCGGTGTCGTCATTTTGGCAATATTCTTCTTATTTTCCAATAAGTTTTCAATACAACGTGGCCAAGATAAGGAGGGCCAGTACAGGGATCTCGGAAACCGTAAGAGATACGAAGTCGGTTAAATGGAGGTAGAGTTGCGCATTTACGTGCCTAATAATATGCCGTTTAGAAAGTTTTAAAATTCCGAGTAGTTCCGGAGATATCCGGAAAAAACCGAAATTCTGAAAAATCGTTTCATTATTTTCATGGGTTTTCTTGAGATCGAATTTTAAAATAAATTGCACTTTTACATTGCCACATTTCCCGCTCTATCTAACAGCGTTAATTGTTTTGTAGTCCGACGAGTCGTCTTCGAAGGTCCATTATCAACTTTCTATTTTTAAATACGGTCCTGTATTTCTACTAATTTTATAAATAATATCTCATAAGTAAGCTCTAAATTTTTACTTACGTTGGAGTAGTTCAATAATTAACAACTAATTTAATAATAAACCACAAATAAATGAACAAAAATCATACCAAAACAGTAATAAAACGAACAACGAAAAAAGTACGGAACTACATAATTTATTTATTTTTTATTTATTTATTTACGTATACAACATTTACCAGTATGACAAAATTATACAGCCTAAACTAACCTAAGATTATTTTCTTAGCAGAGATTTTAAATTTATAAAGAGATATATTAAAAAAGTTCAGTCTATTGTAATAATGGTTAACATTAGTAGCGATTCTATTTATTGGGCTGCTTAATAGATAATTGGTACGACAGTATGGCACGTGCAAAAGGGAGTGAGTACGGGTCTGATAACCAGGTACATGAATAGAAAAAGCCTGAAGACATTCAGGACTTCTAATAAAGTTATTAAATATTTTAAACAGAAAGCAGACATCATAGTACTCCCTCCTACAGGCAAGCGTAGTCAAGTTTAGGTAGGACATGGTCTGGTTGTTAGTAAAATTTATCCCTGACTTATAAATTATATGACGGGCAAACCTTACAAATCTAGTTTGCACACTCTCAAGTCTATTTGTGTGGATTTGGTAGTATGGTGACCAAACTATAATCGAACATTCCAACAGAGATCTCACAAGTGAAACGTACAGAGACTTTAAGGCATTAAGATTTTTGAAGTCCTTACACGACCTCTTAATGAATCCTAGCATCTTATTTGCTTTGCACACCACCTTCTCAAGGTGTTCTGCAAATGTTAACTGGGTGTCGAGGTATATACCGAGATCTTTAACCAACGAAACCTCCTTCAAGGGAATATTGTTAATAGAATATTGACAAGGAAAGGAGCTTTTTAACCTGCTGAATCTCATAAAGCAACATTTGTCAATATTGAGGGACATATCGTTAGATTGACACCAGGAAAAAATAGTATTAATATCTTGTTGCATAGTAATAATGTCTTGGAAGGAGGCTATGCGTTTAAACAGTTTCAGATCATCAGCAAACAATAAATGATATGATAACAATAAGTTAGCCAGATCATTGATAAATAGACAAAACAGAAGGGGTCCCAGATGGGACCCTTGGGGAACCCCAGAGGTAACTTTAAATGGCTGAGATAAATACCCATTGATTTTAACCTGCTGCTCCCTATCGGTCAAATAAGACTCTAACCAGGACAGCAACACTCCGGAAATTCCATAACCCGACAACTTAGACAGCAGGATCACGTGATTTACCTTATCGAAGGCCTTGCTGAAGTCCGTGTATATTGCATGAGTCTCAAAACCTTTATCAAAGGAGTCATATATAAAATTGGTATAAATAAATAGGTTGGTGTCAACAGAACGTCCAGAAATAAATCCATGCTGCTGAGTAACTATGATTTTTTGAAAGATATTTGTCAGAATTGTTTCAATACAGTGCTCAAAGAGTTTTGGTATTGCTGAAAGAATGCTAATAGGTCTGTAATTCCTAACATCACATTTGTTACCTGATTTGTAAATGGGCGAAACAAATGATAACTTCCAGACATTTGGGAAAAGTCCAGAGGCTAGGGATTTCGAAAATATGTGATGTTAAGGCAGGTAAAGCGAATGTGAGCAATATTTTAGAATACTATTGGGAACCCCATCGGGTCCGGCCCCCTTACTAATATCGAGTTCAGACAAGGCCTTCTCAATCACTACAGCACTAATACTTATGTTTGAGATTGTTTCAAATGTCTTGGATGAAGCGGCGTCTTGAGCATTATATATATTTTTAGGATTTTTAGGATTAAAGACCGATGAAAAGTAACGGGCGAAAAGATTTGCAATGTCAGTTCCGTTAACAGCCTTTTCAGTATCAAAATGTATCTCCTCAGGAACAGTACTTTGGCTATATTTGGAACGTATGAAATTCCAAAAGAACTTGGGATTTACGTAAATAGAATTTTCAGCATTGGATATGTAGTGACTATAGCATTCGTTAGTGAGGGATCTACAACGCCTGCGTAACAAATCGAAAGTGTTATAATCAACATCAGTGCTTGATTGCTTGTATCTCTTGTGGGCTATTTTCTTTTGAGTTATTATGTTTTTAAGCTCATTCGAGAACCAGACTGGAAATCTATTGTTTGGTCGAGATCGCTTCAGAGGTACAAACATTTCAAAGCAATTATAAATTACCATGTAGAAGTTATTAACCATTACATCAATATTTTCATCAAGAATCAACAGCCAGTTGTAACACAAAAAATAGTTATTAATTGATACAAAGTTTGCTTGTTTAAAGTCATAATAATAGTAATTTGCAGGCTTTAAATAGTTTGTGTTCCTTAAAGATAATGACATTTCAAATGCAGGGTGGTATGGATCACAATTCACTAAACCATCGCATCTCGCAACTGATTCAAGCTCAAAATTGGCAAAACATAGATCGAGAATAGTATTACGATCATTCAACACTCCGTTTAACTGGGATAAGCCCAAAAAAGCAAAAGTGTCACACAGCAAGATTTCATTGGGAGATCCGATGTTTCCTGGTATGAGGCCAGGGTGGTCATCGCTAGGAGACCAAGTTATATGGGACAAATTATAGTCGCCCAAAACGAGAACATTTTTAGATGTGTCACACGCACTGGAAACTGAATTTAGGTGAGATTCATATATGGATGTATCCATAGAGGGCGGAATATACACACAGCCAACACAGTACACGGAACCCTCGACAGACACAGAGATCCATATCTCCTCCACAGCAGGACAACCAATGGTGAGGCGACAGGACTTCAAGTCGTTCTTGACGGCCAAAAGAACACCACCCCCACGACTCTTGGTACTATTAGTAGGACATCTATCAGTTCTGTAAACCACATAGCTAGCATCAAGAAATTCAGCATCATTTACATCAGGGTCCAACCAGGTTTCAGTAAGTGCAATAATGGAATAAGATTCCGCATTAGCAGCGCATAGGAAGTCTTTTAATTTTGTTTTCAGGCCTCTGACGTTCTGGTAGAAGATGGATAAATGTTCTAAGGGTTTGAGTTTGTTGGAGGTTTGTGTTGAAAATTTCCTGAGTTATCAGGCCTTTGAGGGCGTCGAGGACGAAACTCTTTAACAGCGGTGCCTACGGGCCATAAATTGGGTTCGAGCAGACCTTTGAGAAGTGTTTCTTTAATTCCGATCTTAAAAGAAGAAACATCTTCATTTCTATCCAAAACAAAACACTTTACATCGGTAATAGAGAGTTGATTTTTCATATAGTCAAGAATTTGTTCTTCCGTTGTACTGGGATCACACCTGCCTAGATACATCCATTGGCGCCTTACGCCTGCCAGTAGAGGACCATTTCCCGCTCCAGTGCCAATAATAATCGGTTGTCTACCGTCGTGCACTGAAGCATTAACAACTTGGTTTGCAGCTGAGGATGTTCGTTGAGCGATCGGCTTCGTGGATGTGGGCTGTTGCTGTGTGTCCAAAGATGAAATCGGCACGGAAGCTTGATGAGTGGATGAGTTTAACTTAATGCTGGGTTTCTTCCGTGATGGTAAGGCAGAAGCGGGCTTTGGATCATTGCTCGAGGAGACTTGGACCAAGTTTTTAAGAATTTGAATTTCCTTCTCAAGAAGAGCAATTTTGGTTGACAGATCGTGGTTTTGTCGTTCCAGCTCGCCCAGTCTCAAATCAGGGTTCCTCAAGGGCTCCGTGGGAGAGCTGATTACCGTGCAATTTTCCACAATACAACGCTTGATCATGTCAATGTCGAAAGGTTTTCCATTGGCCAAATCGGTCCTGAGTACACCTATTTCTTTAGATGCCTCTTTAATCTCAGGTACTAATTCGTCAATACAGGCAGTAAGTGATGCTCTTTGATCTTTCAGTGCATCGAACTTATCTTGAAAAGTGCTATAGAGAGTATCAAATTTTTGAGAGATCAAAACAGAGATGTTAGAATTAAAGGAATCGAAGGCTTTCTGCATCTGAGCATTCAATGTAGCAAAACATTTGACAACATCCCTGCCTTGTTTAACAGAAGTCATACACCTATTACAGGCATATAGCATGACTCTTGATTTCATTTGAGTCACTTGAGCTTCAGATGTCGTGAACTTAGAGCAGGATAGACAGTGAACCGCATTACAGAAGTCACAGATCATCCTGTACTTAAGCTCCTTATCATTCAATTCGGTGACGCACATTGAGCAGGACATATTGGACTCACCAGATGAAACAGACTGTATCAGAACGAAAATTCAATAAAGTACACTGGGTTTAAGATAGAAAACGTACTATACAATAAAGCAATTTCTTGTTGTTAAAAGATATTCGCATTCCACAGATTTTTTATAGATGTTGATAAGATAATTGATATACCAAAACAAAGCCGAAAGTCAGTGAAAATAGTTCATGCCCAGGTGTAAAACTATGGCAGAATGTTTCTTAGTACCAAAACAAACAGTACGCAAAATTTCGTAAATTTCACTCAAAAACGACCCGTGAAAAAACAGAAAACAGGCGGAACGAGAAAACACGTGCCGGGTACTTGTCATAATCAGGTGTTCAAAATGATTTCCGTTATTCTCTAAGTACAAATAACATCTTCTAACTGCCACATAACAGTTTCTTTGAGATAAAATAAAACACGATAGAATATCAAACTTTTCAGCATTTGTAAAATTATGTTCCATATTTTCTCGAAAATAGAAAACCTCTTAAAACGCTTTCAAACGATCACAATGGGAATGTCAAGTGAAATAAATCACGCGTCACCATCTTAATTTTTTTGTTTCAAACGATTACTTTTCTTTTAAATCCCGAATCAACAGAAGTTAGAAATAATGTTTCTGTATTTTGTTCACTTATTTGTGGTTTATTATTAAATTATTTGTTATTTATTGAACTAGTCCAACATAAGTAAAAATTTAGAGCTTACTTATGAGATATTATCCTGATGATGTTCAAAAAGCCCTCGAAACGTCATTAAACCACAATGTGTCATACACCGTTCCATTCGGAAGGAAAAAAGCTCTCAAATTCCAATATCAGGAAAATAGGAACGTATTTAAAAAAATAAAGTTGATAATGGCCCTTCGAAGACGACTCGTCGGATTACAAAACAATTAACGCTGTTAGATAGAGCGGAAAAATGTGCAATGCAAAAGTGCAATTTACTTTAGAATTCGATCTCAAAAAAACCCAGAAAAACAATAAAACGATTTTTCAGAATTTAGCTTTTTTTTTCGGATATCTCCGGAACTACTCGGAACTTTAAAACTTTCTAAACGGCATATTATTAGGCACGTAAATGCGCAACTCTACCTCCATTTAACCGACTTCGTATCTCTTACGGTTTCCGAGATCCCTGTACTGGCTCTCCTTATCTTGGACACGTTGTATATGCTTTTGATGCTCTTGAGGACTTCCATCCATTGTGACGGTCCAAGACCGACGGAAACAGTGACCAGTGTAAAGTTTCAGACCTGGGAGCTTTAAGAATTATGTTATAACAGCAGATAATTTATTGCAACTATTGATACTAACTGGATTTCTAGCAAATTTTTTGTTATTCACATATCGCGCGATCCTATGGTATGCCCAGTCGATTCTGTGCATGGTTGTCTAGCTTTCTTAAGGACCGCTCTCTGCAAGTGGCGATTGACGGATTTCTCTCAGACGCCTTCACCATCAATGCCGGTGTTCCTCAAGGGTCCATATTGTCTCCCACTCTCTTCTTACTCTACATTAACGACCTTCTAGTGAAAACTAAAAATCCGATATTTAGTTTTGCTGACGATAGCACACTTATCTCATCTTTCTCTTTGAATGCGCAAACATCGGCTGCCGACGCACATCTTCGCAGACAGCATGAAGTATCACGCCTCAACAAAGACCTGGAAGAAATTTTGGCTTGGGGTGACAGTAACCAAGTCGAATTTAACGCTAAAGAAACCCAGGCAGCAGTTTTCTCTAAAAAGAACCGAAAATAGTCATGGAGGACACGCAATCCCAATGGCTTCATCTATTAATTTGCTGGGCGTCAATCTGGGAGGAAATATGTCTTGGCATAACCACGTTGTTGCAATCGCCAAGATAGCTTCTCGGAAGCTTGGGGTACTCTTCCGAACCAGAAAGTTGCACACACCTCAACAACTTTTGACACTATACAAAGCCCAGATTGGACCATCACTAGAATACTGCTCTCATGTCTGGAGCTCTGCACCCAAACATACTCTTCGGCTACTGGATTCCATCGAAAGGCGGGCTATTCGTCTGATCGGAGACCACGAGCTGACGAAGAACCTCGACAGCCTAGAACATCGAAGACAGGTTGGGGATTTGACTCTCTTTTACAGATATTTTCATGGAAGGTGCTCGGCTGACCTTGCCCTCTTAATTCCGCCCAGAGCGACGAATAGCAGAAATACACGACGAACCACTGCCGCCCATCCATATGTGGTTAAGCTTAGTACTCCTCGAACTTCATTATTTAAGAATTCTTTCATCTGGAGGACTACATCCTTATGGAACGACCTTCCCGAGGTCGTTTTTCCCAACGAGTATAACCTCCAACGATTCAAAACCAACGTGAATCGCTTTTTGCGCACACGCACCACTCCCAGAGTGCCCTAAAGGATTTCTCCTATAGTGCTTGTGTTTGACCATAAAAAAAAAATTTGACAAAAATTCGATAATGTCCGATATCTGCTGGCCGAAGAGTTCTTCATTTTCTGTACAAATTCAAATAAAACTTCGATTAATATGGATGATTTCTGGAATGTTAACGACGAATATATTATCCAAACCTCGATGTTGTCGATTGTCAAATGGCACAATTCTTCTTTGTATTTTGTTCGATGGGTTGGATAACTTTGTCCGCTTAATTCCACCTAGTTCGGCTTAGTACTCATTGAATTTAATTGCTTAAGAATTCCTTCACCTGGAGGACGTTATTCTTGTGGAACGATCTTCCCGAGGTCGTGTTTTCCAACGAATATAACCTCCAACGATTCAAACCCAACGGCTTCATTCGCGCACGCACCGCTTCCAGAAAAACTACACTTTTAACACTAAAATCATAAATAACTAACGCAATTTAAACACAATTAAAATGGCCTATGTTTGAATTACTTGTTCAATTAATATAATGTTCATCCTAAAGAGACTGGCGGCTCATCTTATATGTATCGCCCGAACGGACATATAAGTTATTTAGAAATATGTCCGGCTTTCCTGGCTACGAAATGGAAATTTACGACGGGATGTCTCATTTACTATGTAGGCATGACGGGCTCCACGCTTTGATTCGGAATAATACTTTGATAATATGATGTATTACTATATGGTTTCGGTATTTATTTAGCAGCAATGGAATATAATTTTGCAGTATTCCACCAGCAGTCCAGATTTGTTTAGGTTTATTTATTATCATATAAACTCACGGTCAAATTAATCGATTCACGCAATATTTAAACGGATTTTGATCGTGAATAATGGTCTTATTTTAAGTCCGATTTTTATTATTCTTTTTTTATATTGTAGGTAAATTTATCGAAAATCTTGCACATGTGTGAGATTTTAAGAAAGTTAAGAATATGTCTATAATACAGGGTGTTATGGAAATGACTTATTATATTTAAATGGGTGACTCCTTGGGTGTCCTAGAGAAAGTCTACATACTTTTTTTTTAATCGTATATTATTATCTAAATACTAAGGTAAAAACCCTTTTTGGGCCGTTCCATCGGGATTCACTTAGCAACAATGTGGGTCACTAGAGTATACTAACAGTGATGCCAGATCATACCCCGTGTCTCGCCCTTCCTTGGATACCGACCGCGTGCCACTATCGTTGCTCCAGTATGTTTCGAGAGTCGGGGACGGGAATGACGCTAATTTTAAACGCTTTGCCAGTTGTAGCATTACCCGATTTTTTTTCTGTTGTGTGAAATAATTCATAATAATAAATGTTGTGATGTTATTTCAAATTTGTGTGATATTATCTACTGTTAGTTCAGTTGCAAAACATACTTTTTGTATTTTAGTTTCTTATGGATTTTAATTATAAAACGGATTAGTTAAAAATAAGATCGAAGGTAAGAGAGTGTGTACCTTAAAATTATAATTTTTTTTTCCAAAAAGTTTGAAAAAGAAGTGATAACGCGCGTCAAAGACGTCTTGTTGTCAAAACTGAACACGTGCGTTTAGAATTCTGTGCGGCAATATGACAACATCGCCTATAATGCGCTAACCTCTTTTCAACCTCGAGACTGCCTCAATAAGCCATTGATTGCGAATTTTGAGATTTCATATAAAGTGTATATTTCGCGTAGGAATAATTCAAAGCGCCACTTATGGTTATTTTTCTTCAAATTATTTTCATCTCGGGACACTTGCCGGTTTAAATATAATAAGTCCTTTCCATAACACCCTGTATATAAAAGGCTGATCCGTTTCTTTATCATAACCCCGTATGCATGATTTTTGACATGACAATCACTTAAGAGTATGGAGCGACCTCCATTAAGGTAAAGAGGTGTGACAAACTAGAAGAAACCCATTAGATAGAATTTTTTTATTTTTTATGATCAAGCACTATAGGAAAAATCCTTTAGGGCACTCTGGGAGTGGTGCGTGTGCGCAAGAAGCGATTCACGTTGGTTTTGAATCGTTGGAGGTTATATTCGTTGGGAAAAGCGACCTCGGGAAGGTCGTTCCACAAGGATGTAGTCCTCCAGATGAAAGAATTCTTAAATAATGAAGTTCGAGGAGTACTAAGCTTAACCACATATGGATGGGTGGCAGTGGTTCGTCGTGTATTTCTGCTATTCGTCGCTCTGGGCGGAATTAAGAGGGCAAGGACAGCCGAGCACCTTCCATGAAAATATCTGTAAAAGAGAGTCAAATCCCCAACCTGTCTTCGATGTTCTAACCTGTATCTTCAATTTCTCGAAAAAGATTTTTTTTGCTTTCAAAACGGTAAATAACGTTTGAATTGAAAAAAGATGGTTATACAATAATTTTTGAAGGTATCGCATGCGCTATCAATAATCTCAATTAATTTCATTGCAAATGAAAAGTATCTAATATCCTAACTATCTAAAGCGATTTGGCAACGCTTCGGGTGATCAAAGGCGGAAGAATAAGGAAAACGTATCCTACTTCCTCGATAAGACCGGCCAGCGCGCTGGCTCGTCGTGTCTTGGAATGGCGATGTTGCCTCATTGTTCAATAACAATGACATATACTGTTCCGCTGCGAAATCCCAAATCGGACCACGCGGTCCACTGATAAATACTAATTGATAATTCTAGTATATCCTCAAAGCAATATGTCAATTTGGGCGTCTTTAAAGTTAGTGGACTTTTCCATAATAGTACATTATAGGGACTAAAGTGGTATTTTAAATCCCGAGACAAAAAGTTTATAGCCCGACCAACGGGAGGGCTATAATTTGTCAAGGGATTTAAAAACACTTTGGTCCTGAGCTGTATATACTATTTTATGTACTTTAGGATAGGTAAAACGTTAAAAAAAATTAAATGCCATCATCGAAGCGGCTGATGTTACCATATCAACGACCAAATGACAAGTTATGACAAGTAACTAAGTAAAACAAAAGTCACTCGATAAATATTAGTCAAACACGCTACATCCACTGAAAGACGTTTATCGCGATGGAACCACATATATATAACCATTATATTGCTAATGCCATCTGAAATTATGTCCCCGCTATGGACCTCGAACGGGTAATAGTGAGTTTGCGCAGTTCGGAAATTTCCTTGTGAAAATAAACATTCGACAGGACCGGATTTCAACTTTTTTAATGCAACTTTCACTGGTTAGTTCGATTTAAGCGTTCCATGCATACGATTTCTGACGATATGATGTCCGACAGTGCACTGCTTGGTGTAAACTTTTGCTGCCAAATTCCGTGAGAATATTTGTAACAATCGACACGATGAGCTTTATTTTAACTTTCATCCGACGTCGTATGTTTCTTAACCTCACTTTTTTCTAAACCAAAAATTAAGAATGAATGACTATATCGACTATTTTGGGAATTATCAGCTACTAATGCAACAAATTAAAAATACATTAATTTTAAGGTTAGGTAGTGATCACATATATATTATATTGTATACGAGTGACACTCCCTCTTTTTTTTTACAAGCTTTTTAGTGAAATTCGGTTCCGACGATCGGATCATGTGATAAGCAAAATATTTTCGTATATATTATGTACCTACATACCTGAAATACTCTATACCTGGTATTGATCCACAACTTTTGCAAAAAAGCACCATGCACTTGTGTCCTTTCATCTTAAACAAAACAAGTTACTAACCTAACAAACAGCGAATTGAATCACCACAAATTAAAAACTCCTTTACAAAAATTGTTGTTAGGTAATGAAAGTTTATAAGCACTAACATACCGACAACAATATGGATGAACCACTTTTTTTTCTGTAATTTGAAAAAGCATACCAAAGGTGGCGATGAATAACAAAAACAAATAATGTCGGGCCGGCTCTGACGCGATCGATAAAATTTCCACCCTACTGCGCAAACTCAATGGTGCCAAGCGATATTCCATAGCGGGGACACTTTTTGTAATTTGGAACGTTCGTATTGGCAATATAATGGTTATATATATGTGGATGGAACAAATCCAAGAGGCTGTAAGCCAATTATTACCAAGATCTGGAGAACAATATAAAAAACAGTTATCTGAGTTTATCAAATGGTGCAAAGAACGGAACGTAGAAGAATTTACAGAAGAAAAGGTACTATTAGCATATTTCTTAGAAAAGTCAAAAAAGCTTAAAGCATCGTCACTGTGGAGTGTATATTCAATGATAAAGGCCACAATTGCAATAGAAGTTATTTTTTATAGTTTAATATATTTCTAAACACGTTACACTTTTGTTGCATCCATGTCATGTTATATTTTCTATTAAAATTATTGAAAATAAATTTCGAAATTTATATTTTTTTGCAAAGAAATTTACTTTAAATCCCTAGGGATTTAAAGTACCACTTTTTTCCCTGAAAATAGTACATAGAAAGGGTTAGGTTTCGTTACACTATTCGGGCACACTAATTACTTGTATTGTTACATTTTTTTTTGTTTGATTGTATAATATTAATACTTTAAGTAAAATTAGATGCGAAAAACACACATTAATTCATAAAATTTGAGTTTAAAGGCAAAAATGGTCGTAAAATTGTTGATTCTTAAAATTTACGCTGCGAACATGTATATTTGCAAAATTCGGTATTTTAACAGTGTTGCCACATAGAAAAGCTTTCTGCAAAAATACAGTTTTTAGGTTGTTCGGGTTTGTTTATATCGATATAAGACCGCAGTTTATTGTCAATGTAGTTATGTCACTACTAAGCAATTTTAAGAGGGTTAACTGCGATAGAAAGGCCCAAAAATATCCGTTTTTGTGCAATATTTTTTTCCTATGTAGCTAATAAAAGACAACTGGCAACTCTGTTGAAGATGTCACTTTTAAGTCGAACACAAATTTGACATTGCATAACACTGTTGCCAAGAGCAGTTATACTTTGGCGTTGAAGGAAAAGGAAAGAACAAATCAAAATAAAATGGAAATAGTAAATATAGAAAATGTTGACGCAATTACAAGCAAGTATGATGTGGATTTTGCAAAATATTTACAATACAATACATAGGATTGATTAGAGATAATTTCAGATTCAAAACCAGAAATTATCGTCTCGTATGCACTATTAGGCAGAAAGTTAATGCAAATGCCTTGAATTCCTGCTTTTATTGTTGCAAATGCCGAAAAGATTATCCTTTGTTTTCGGGATCTTTTTTTCAAAATATGAATATTCCTGTTAGGCAGATATTTAAACTACATCGGTGGCGACCACCGCCGGTGGCCGCTACACGCTGCGGGCACTATGTTGTACACAGTTCTTATGGGCCGACGGATGGCGTTTTCAGTGGCTCGGTTGAGCTGCACTGAGTCCATAAGAGGCGCGTGGCGGAATGAGGTTCCAAAAGCTGTAGCGGGGCGGATTTTCACTTGTCAACTTATCACTATCAATTTATGTAACTTTCTTGTGTTTTCTTTTCCCGAATACAGAAGGAAATCGGCTACAAGAGGTGTAGCGGGGGCGGGTTTTCAGTGGTTTTCCCAGGGCACTGTCAATTTATGTAACTTTCTTATGTTTTCTTCTGCCGAATACAAAAATAAATCGGCTACAAAAGGTGTAGCGGGGACGGGTTTTCACTTGTTGTCCCAGGGCATTGTCAATTTTTGTAACTTTCTTGTGTTTTCTTTAGTCGAATACACAAACAAATCGACTACAAAAGGTGTAGCGGGGGCGGGTTTTCACTTGTTTTCCCAGGGCACTGTCAATTTATGTGACTTTCTTATGCTTTCTTTTTCTGAATACAGAAGGAAATCGGGTACAAACGGTGTAGCGGGGGCGGGTTTCCACTTGTTTTCCCAGGGTACTGTCAATTCATGTAACTTTCTTGTGTTTTTTTTGCCGAATACAAAAACAAATCAGCTACAAAAGGTGTAGCGGGGGCGGGTTTTCAGTGGTTTTCCCAGGGCAGTGTCAATTTATGTAACTTACCCTAACTTTCTTATGTTTTCTTTTTCTACAACCATAACTTTCCGTTACATTTTCAAAAATTGTTAAATTCCGTGGGTGCTCAAGTGTAGTCATTACACAGAACCTTTACTTTTTATTTTTGTTATAAAATTATAAATCCGGCAACAGCGCTCAAATTGTTGGGGTCAGAACCTTGTCAAAACACTCAAAAACCATAAATTCAGGATTTTTATTAATTAATTTCTTAAAAATTACTGAGTATTCCGCAAATTTTTTTATTGAATATTACTACTAAAAATGTATACTTTTAGAAAAAAATAGTAAAAATTTAAAATTCGTGTGTCCGAATAGTGTAACGGACCCCATAAAAAGATTTATTTATTTCTTCTATTGTACACGTATCCTACACAACATTCAATGCACGCCATCATCTTCCATAACTTCCATAATTAATAAACCCTCCGCTATTTTCCTACAGAACTCGGTAGTGGGTTATCTGACATGCATAGAGCGAACGGACCTATTACTTATTTAGGAGTATTTCCGGCTTTCTTGCACATAATATATGGAAACAGAGGACCGCTGTATCATTTATAATATCTAGTCGTATAGAAACCTTGCCTTAATTTGAAATATTATCCTCCGAATGAATAACATCGGAATATACAACTTTCTCCATTGAAAATTTCTCGTGCTGATAAAAATATTTCTTTTAATTAAAATTTAATCCACGACTCGGGTGGTTTCATGGTTCCCTACCCCATTCACGCCGTTAAACAGGCGGGATGAGATCGGATATCGCGTTGGAGACGGTACGCATGCGCCAATCGGTAGATCATACCGCAATGCGAGACTCCAAGGGTTGATAGCCCTTGGGGGAACATCGTATATTCGAGGATGCTGGTTCTAAGCCCATACACTTTCACCATCAATGCCGGTGTTCCTCAAGGGTCTATATTGTCTCCCACTCTCTTCTTACTCTACATTAACGACCTTCTAGTGAAAACGAAAAATCCGATAGTTAGTTTTGCTGACGATAGCACACTTATCTCATCTTTCTCTTTGAATGCACAAACATCGGCTGCCGACGTACAACTTCGCAGACAGCATGAAGTATCAGTAGTTAAATTTAACACTAAAAAAAACCCAGGCAGCAGTTTTCTCTAAAAAGGTTAACATTCCAGAACCGGATATAGTCATGGACGGACACTCAATCCCACTGGCTTCGTCAATTAATTTTCTGAGCGTCAATCTGGGAGGAAATATGACTTTCCATAACCACGTTGTGGCAATCGCCAAGATAGCTTCTTGGAAACTTGGTGTACTCTTCCGAGAAAGTTGTACACACCTGAACAACTTCTGATACTATACAAAGCCCAGATTCGACCATCACTGAGAGTACTGCTCTCATGTCTGGAGCTCTGCACCCAAACATACCCTTCGGCTACTGGGTTCCATCGAAAGGAGGGCCATTTGAGTCTGATTGGAGACCACGAGCTGACGAAGAACCTCAACAGCCTAGAACAGATATTTTCATGGAGAGTGCTCGGCTGACCTTGCCCTCTTAATTCCGCCCAGAACGGCGAATAGCAGAAATACACGACGAACCACTACCGCCCATCCATATGTGGTTAATTTTAGTCCTGCTCGAACTTCATTATTTAAGAATTCTTTCATCGGGAGGACTTCATCCTTATGGAATGACCTTCCCTAGGTCGTTTTTTCCAACGAATATAACCTCCAACAATTCAAAACCGACGTAAATCGCTTTTTGCGCACACGCACCACTCCCAGAGTGCCCTAAAGGATTTTTCCTATAGTGCTTGTAAAAAAAGAAGAGAAAAAAAATAAAAATAAAATTTAACATAATAAATATCGAAAACTAATGACATTTCCGAAACGAATGATTGTATTCTTTGCCTTTTTCTGCACCTACTTAATTAACTGAAGCCAATTATCAGGCAATACAGGTTAATGCGTTTTATTTATCGATTGTTGTTTGTTTTCGACTGCAATTATAATTAAAAATGTTTTTGCTCTGCTGGCATTTTGCCGTATAACCCAATAATGCAAAATAACCGTTAACGAGGAAGTTAATAGTTTTTAGTTGTTTTACCTACGATCAATACCGTAAATAGCAACAAACATACTATCTACTATCTATGTAAGTTAAACTTAACAACAATATCGGTTTTTAAAGAATAACAAGAGAGACGTAAGCGGCTGCTATCACAAGAGCCTGGAAAAAAGGACAAACTTCTTCCAAACTTCATGTTATTGAAACTACGATAACAATTTGACAGTTTGTTGAAAGAAATATTAAAGCCTAATTATGTTTTAAATAGTGATGTCAAAGATCTGTTCTTAGGTAGGTACAGATTTGAAATAATTTTAACTCAATATTTTAATAACGTGAAGAAAAATATTGGTTCTACAATTATTAAATATTTATTATTATTTAATCGTAACGAGCATTTAATGCACTTTACAAGAAATATGAAATAACATTGAATATAATTCTTGCAAGAAGCGATGGTTCTTGAATGTAATATTTAAGTTTGCCTGAAGTTAACCGTAGTTACCTATGTTGTGTTTTGAGATTATTTAAATTATAATTAATGTGTTAGCATTGGGCTTTAAGAGTTAGTATAAGTAATGTTGAAGTGAGAATATACAGGGTGATCCTTAATGACGTTCTAATATTTCAGGGTGTAATTCCTTAGGTCATTTTATAAAGAAAAGTTCATATGAACATATGTCCGCAACGGCTTAAATTTTGTGCTACAGGGTGTTGAATTTTTATTTTTTAAATGGTTATTTTTTAATATCTCCGGAAGTACTTTAGATATTATTTTCAATTTTGGTATGTGTTAATAGAATATAGAAGCACAAATTTTGGTTAGAAAAGTTATTCAATTGTTCCACCGGTGGCGTCCCTGCAAACATGTCCTCTGATATTTTTTACAAAAAGGATGGTACTCCACTGACATTTTTCCATGCGGATATTTTTTCTGATTAGCCTGGTCAATTCTACATAAAAATGATCTCTTGAGTTTTTCTCGTCAGACGCACTATCTTGATTAAAACCGCTAAATTCATATTGAAACTCATTATTATTAGCATTGATAAAATAATTAATGATAAATTTTGTTTTATAAAAATTGTTGGAGTGGGCAATTGAGCAAATTCAGTAATTTTTAGTTAGGATTATTAGGGGTAGAATGTGGCGTCCTTAGAATTGTGCTGATAGGGGGGCATCTCAAGGAAAGGGACTGGAGACTTAAATATTTAACAGCTGTTAAACAATGTCGAGAAGAAAATCGTCCAGTTATTTACCTTGACGAAACATGGTTCGATACCCATGACACTCCAAGAAAAGGTTGAGATGATGTCAAACCAAGGCACGATCAAATAAAGACAAAAGAATCACAATATTACATGCTGGTTCAGAGAACGGGTTTGTTCCAAATTGTCTGTTGCTTTCAGCTAAAAACATAGCAGATTCTTCTTTAGATTACCATCAAGATAACGACGCACAACTTTTTAAAGATTGGTTTAAACATAAACTCCTTAAAAATATACCTGCAAATAGCGTCATTGTAATGGACAATGCTAGTTATCATAGTCGGCAAGCAAAAATCATTCCCAATTCTAATAATACAAAAGCAGAAATTCAAAATTTTATGATTGAAAATGATTTATATTTTGAAGAAACTTACAAAAAACGAGAACTGCTAGAAGTATTAATAGCTTTTAAAATAAATAAGGAATACGAGTGTGACAAACTTGCAGCAGAAAATGGACATACAGTGTTGCGTCTTCCTCCGTACTATTGTATATTCAATCCTATTGAGCTAATATGGCAGCAATTAAAATCCAATATTAGGAGAAATAATATTTCTCCTACATTAAACGCATCTGTAGAAGAATTAATTAAAAACGATGTAAGAAAAATTTCTGCAGACAGCTGCAAAAACTGTGTACAGCATGTACTTAAGGTGGAAAATTCTTACAATTTTATGATTACAAATGTCCAACGCTTAATTATAAGTTTAGGCTTAGATGAAGATAGTGATAGTGATACAGAGTTAAATTTTGAATAAATGATCAATAGTTTCTTAGAATTTAATTCATTTTTATTGTACTTGTTATCCTAATAGTTATACTTTTAAATTATATTATTTTCAATTATCATTAATTGTTATCATTATTTTACATTTATTATAGGTACCTAAAACTAAAAATACCTATCTATTTATTTTAAATTATAAAAATAAATCATGTGGTGTGGTATACATTTTCAAGCCGGCCCTGATCCCATTTATTGAGTTTTGAAGAGGTTCAGGCGTATACAATAGGGTTTAATCAGGTAGTTTATTTATGGCAGTAAGAGTCAACGGTATAATTCTGCAACAACTATAACGGGCTACCCGACCATTAGTTCCCTAGATCTTTTAATAGACCACTTACCATGAATGACCCTGTATAGGTAGATATTTTTAATAAAAAAAAAATATGTATTTCTTTGAGGATTTATAAATCAATAAGAAAATCCGAATCACGACCTCGGGAATTTCGAAAACAAATGTGCGGCGTCCGATGGACTAAATATCGTTAACGCCCTCTCTCCAGATCGAGATTGTTTATTAGCCTTTTAGATTTATAACGGATAAGTTTATAAATATTTGGAAAGAAACGAAAAAGGCCAGTCTATTACTGAAACGGTTGTTTTTTATAGAAATTCAATAAAATACAAAGTGATTTTTGTTGCCTTTAGAGACCCCGATATTTTTCTTAGCAAAAAGCTATATTGCCAAAATATGGGTCAAGTGTTGTTCGGTCACCCTGAAATCTTGAAAAATGAATTTTATTTTTACGCTGAACTTAATTTCTTAACGCGCATGTAATATTACATACCAAGAGTGGTAAGAAGTCTATTAAATACGATTTTGAAACTTCGAAAGAGTGTGTAATAGGCTTACCTACGAGTTGTGTTCTATACTTTTTATTTTTATGTTAAATTATCGAAATGCCAATAAAACATTTTCTGAGTAGGTAGGGCAGACCGGGGCTGGTTGACCAATTTTTAACTATTTTATTTTTAATTCAATAACTGTAAGATATACAGGGTGTTATGGAAATGACGTATTATATTTAAATGGGTGACTCCTGGGGTGTCCTACAGAATCCCTACATATATATATATTTTTTTGAAATTCACCCCTAAACCCACACACAACTCCTCGGGCACATTCATATATGAACATATCATATTGCTCAGCTGGGTAATCAACAGATGTTCGGGCACAATGTTGCCAAAATGTTTAGAAGTGTAAAACTTTAGTTTCTTATAAAAATAAATATTTAGCTTACTTAGAAAGGAAATCTAGGACGCGATTAAGGAATCCAGGGCACAGACACTTTCAGTTCTTTTTTCTATGGGAAAAACTTTATGCTCATCACGTGTCCTGATGATAGTGTGGGAGTGCATAATAAGCTTATCACTAAACCGCAACAAACCCAACACTAACGCATAATTACACTTTACAATAACACACATAGAACAAGAGCACTTAATCATTTCGCAATAGAAATAATAAAAACACTAATTTCTATGGGCCATTAACCCTTTACTAAAGATAAAATGAAACAATTATGTTAACAATTGACAGGAACTACCCTTTGAAATAATGGTCTAGTCCATCTTCGGATCAGTCGTCGAACTTTCTTTACGAGACTATAATTATACAGGAAAGTAATATTATAGAAGGAAATTCGGCAATTTATGATAGCCGCTTATAAAACATCGAAAGTGGCAACGCTGTATTTTTAAATATTAGCCCGATTGTCCACAATCAGCTGTTTAAAGAAGCCGGCCGGTACTTAGATGTGTTGTGACGCGAAAACTAATGTGATTTTGTGATGTGAGTACTTGATGTTTTTTATAAATTAAGTTGGTTTTAAATAAGTCCGAAAAGGTAAATAAAATTGCATTTTTTTTTCTAAAGGGTAAGTGACATTTATAAACTTTTAAATTGACCAGATCTGACGGGTGTCGTTCGAATTGAACAAATGAGAACAAACCTGACCATTTATAAACTCCGCGGCGGTTCGTTCGAGTCAGTTCAAGTTTATAAATCAAAGATTGTTTCCCAGCGAACTGAACGTAAAAGTTTATAATAATGTACCCTTAAAAATAAACAACTTGAAATCTGTCAAACGGTTATTGACTTTCTAAAGAGTTTACCCTAAAGATATGACAACACTGTTCAAGATTCACTGCCACATGTTGCTGTGTTTACCTTCCGAACAGGGGCACCACGTGGTAATTTTTGGTTTGACATAAGATCATGTACAGGGCATATTAAATTAAAGCACCATTTTTGGATATTTTTCTTCAATTTGTTTTCATCTTAGGAATTGCCGGCTTAAAGATAATACGTACCCTGTATACAGGGTGTTCCATTTGAAAATCTGGAGACAAATTTTGAAATGTGTCGTGTTTGAAACCTAATTATGAACACCCTGTATAAAATAGATAAACGCTATTATATTCACAGCATAGATAAAATTTTTTCGGACGATTCTAAAACTTCAAGTTTAAAAAGTGTGTCGTTTTTAAAAGAATGATTCATATGTATGGATCGGTCTTTGTTTTCACCAAACAAAAAGCATTATTAAGGTTTATCCCGATAGACGTCGCTGCTTTTATCTCCTTCTTTCTCATAATAATTGTAGGTAGTAAAACTCGAAATAAGCTTATTCCAATTTTCGATTTTCCGTCTCCCAAATCTTTCTTAAATTATATTTAGAACAATATTGGAATTAATTGAGATAAATACTTTGTCAAGTTGTAAACAACGGGGAAGTTTTCTTTAAGAAATACTAATCTTTTGCAAGTTAATTTGCTAAAAGGTTTAATGAGTCGTTTAATTGATGTACATACAGGGTGGGTGTTTGAATAGGTGGAAATATTTTATTTAAATTTAAGGACGCCAGTAGGGCGATAGGGGGGGACAAATTTTAAAACAACTTAACATTTATCCTCTCCCCCCCCCCCCTCTAGGTCGGTCGGATTTAAAAAAGTATCTTTCTCTAGGATAGTCACCAATTAAAAATAGTTAACCATTTATTGTGTATACGAAAGGAAAAACTTAATCAAAAAAATAGTCCATTTTCTCCAAGAGAACTGTTTAACAACTATTGAGAAGTAAACTAAAAGTCGTGGTCCCACGAATTACATATATGTATATTAACGATGTGCTTAAAAGGGTACATGTTTCGCCCAACTAGGCATCATCAGACCTAAAATTTTAAAAATTGAATTAAGTAAGAAGATAAAGCCACGAAATAACCTCACTAGGTCACAGGTAATGTAGTGATTTTATTTCGTGGATTTATCTTCTTTCTTATTTCAATTTTTAAAATTTTTGGTCTGATGATGCCCAGTTGGGCGAAACATGTACCTAACCTTTTTAGCACATCGTTAATATACATACATGTAATTCGTGAGACCGTGACTTTGATTTTACTACTTAATATCAAATACCAATGTATGGAAAAATTATTTTTTCCCAGACTACCCGATGATACCTTATATTATGATAAGGGCGTATTTTTGTCTACACAGTAGCACTTTAAAATACTAATTCAAGGAAGGGAAGCCCTTTCCATTGATAGAATGTCACCAGCTGCAGACCGGTTTCGAACTCTTTTGTTCTCGTCAGTACAGGGTAGGTATCTATACCTATCATCAGAGAAGACTCTATACTTCACGCTGTATTATCAACTGTAATCGAGAAAATACAACGCGCAGTGCCATCTCTTAACAGTCCCTCATAATCTGAACAGACGTTGTTTAAATAAAAATTCTACTTACTTTCCAGGTGGTATCAAATCCCAATGTATGGAAAAATTATTATTTCCCAGACTATCCGATGATACCTTATATAATAAGGGAGTATTTTCGTCTACTCAGCGGCAAATACTAATTCAGATTGAATGGTACTATCAAGAAAAGGAAGCCCTTTCCATTGATAGGATGTGTTAATAGTTGAGAAAAATTTAGTATAAAAATGAACCGTGATTTATGGCTCTATATGAGACTGTCCCTTGATTTCGATTATCGATAGATGTTTCCTCTTAAGTTCCCCACCTGTTCTCCTTACGAAAAATGAGTTCTGCTTCATCCGTTGCATCTGATTTAAGCTCTTCATTCTTGTAAAATATCATTTTTGCAACACTTTATTCAAACTTGGTCATTTTTACAATAAAAAATACTTGAGTACAATTATAGCCGTTAGTAATATGTACCATACATTTAAAAATATTTAACTACTGGAGTTCTAAATAATTAAATAATTTGCACCTACATTCGTTGTAAAATTTATAATATATTTACTTGATTTTACTAAATTTATTAGAAATTCTAACTATAGTTTTTTGTAAATTATATTTACGATATTGTTTTGATACGGATTAATAATGAAAATTGTAATTATTACAATATTTTATAGCAAATCATACAATGAAATCTTTACTACACTAGCCGGCATAAAATTCCGCCACCCTGAAATTTTGGTCAAGTTTCATATTTTATAACGTTTCTATTTTTTATGCGATTTTCATGATTTTGTTCTCAGTTTGTAGATGCATTTATTGTGTTTTTCTTAATTACTTTATAAAGCAACATTTTTCGATTATGCTATATTATACAAACTGTTGTTTTTTGTCGTAATTTTAAAAAACCCTGTAGGAAAATTGAGGTGGATAATTTTATTTACATACTGTTTCTTGTAATCTTTGATGTATTCTAAATATTTAGTTTTTTGATTCATTCCATTATCTCATTTCTGCTGCGAGCTGCAAAATTTTAAATGGAACGCTAAGCCTATTTTTATTAAGAAAAAACCACCCTAGGTATATCCTATAGTTAATTAACAAGAACAATTTGTATCGTGTATTTCGTCCTCTCGCAGCAATCACAGCTTCCAATCTTCGTGGTATCGAATGAATTAGGTTACTTATTATTTCTTGAGGGATAGCCTGATATTCTTCTGTCAGCGCCAGTCATCAGTCTTGCAAGGTTTGTGGTTGCACAGGACGACGACGAACGGCCCTTTTAAGTTGATCTCAAAGATGTTCGATTGGGTTGAGATCCGGGCCATATGCGGGCCATTCCAATCTTGGAAGTCCAACTTCATCCAGATATTCGCTCACTACATGTGCAATGCGAGTTCTAGCAATATCATGAATTAATGTAAATTGGTTCCCAATGAAAGGAGCAAATGCAACAACAACTCGTTGTTGGAGGATTTCCTCAATGTACCGGTGGGAAACAAATGCAAGATTGGTGCGTGCTTCCGTAGAAATACCCGCCCAAATCATAACGGTGACAAAGTGATCATCAGCTGCAGTGGTTCTTCTGCCAGAGCCTTGCCGCCTAGTAAAAATTCCAGTATGTAAATACCTATTCCAGGCATCTTGAACTGTAGACCGCGCAATTCTCAGAGTACGGGCGACATAACTTTTGCTACGGCCATTCTTTATTAACGCGACAATTCTACCCGCGTCTGCTGGAATTAATACCATATTGACACACAACAAATTATAATATTGTCACTGTCAAACATTATGTCACAATAATCGCGTACTTAGCCAACGTTGATAATTTTTAATCGAAAGCTTGACATACATTTTCTAAAAATATCTTCGTTTCATTTAAAATTTTGCAGCTTGCAGCAGAAATGAGATAATGGAATGAATCAAGAAACAAAATGTTTAGAATACATCAAAGATTATAAGAAACAGTATGTAAATAAAATCTTCCACCTCAATTTTTCTACAGGGTGTTTTTAAATTACGACAAAAAACAACAGTTTGATTTATTCCTGTATAATATAGTCTAATCGAAAAATGTTACTTTATAAAATGATTAAGGAAAAGCACAATAAATGGATCTACAAACTGATAACAAAATCATGAAAATCGCATAAGAAATAAAAAAGTTATAGAATATCAAACTTGACCAAAATTTCAGGGTGGCGGAATTTTGTGCCGGCGAGTGTATACTAATTTTATTATAGTATTTTTTCCGCATATACAACAATGTATTTTTGCTAAAACTTGTATTATTTTACTGACGACTCTAAATTCATCCTACTCCCGAACAATAAGGCACAATTCTTCATATTCTTCGGAACAATGATCGCTGGATTTATGTTTAATTGTTTTCTAGTAATTGCCCGACTGTTCCGCCGTTCGTGGGACTCACTAAACTTTACACAATGCGGACGAAATTGCTGTAACTGAACCGGACCTTTTAAAACTATCTCGAGCGAAATAGAAAAGTTTTAATTACAATTTGGTCAAGAACAAATGACTATCGATAAACAAAAGATATTAAAACTGTGGCTACGAGACGGTGGAATTTAAATTGCTTCTATTCTACGAAATAATACTGTGGAGCAGCGAGTTCGCCAGTAAGTCAGCTATAGTCCATTCATTTTCCCAATTCAATAGATCAAAATATATACAGGGTGTCCGCTAATTAATGGTACATGGAAAAACCACATACTCCTTACGTAAAAATATTAGGATTTAACTATGCTTACCTATATCCGAAAGTTGATATTAACTGAGATACAGGGTGTTAAAGTTTAAAATTCTTTCTTGTTTTTCTCTAATAACTTTGAGAGAAACTTAGAATACCTTTTTTACGTAATAAATATGAGAAAATTATTATTTTCATTAAAAACTTAAATACACTGAGGCGCAAAAAAGTTATGACCTAATAAATTTGCGAAAAATGTCGCAGACAGCGCCCCTACATTGCACAGGGTGAGTCAATGATAGAGTAAAGTTCATTTTCTCCTTTATGTTAAGAATTCGATAAAAACTTGAAATAGAAAAGTTGTAGAGACCATTAAGGTGCACATTCTAAAATTATATTGCAGTATACAGGGTTGCCCACAAAGAAGTGGTGAATATAACTTACGTCTTTTTAAATGGCACACCCTGTATTTCTATCAATTTTTGGATTTAGCATAAGCTTCTGAATATTTTTCATATATAATGTTATATATCTAAATCTTATAGTTTTTCCAATATTTAAATCTTTTCAGAAAAATGTCAGTTTTTAGCGTTGGATTTAATTGTTAATACCTACACTACCTCTGCAAATTAAAAATTCAGATTTGGAATGGACATTATATGAAGTTAAGGCAAATAAATTATGGAAACAAATTTACCTCACATATTACAGGGTGTTCAAAATAAATTTTCGAATTTCAATAACTTAAAAAAAAAATCTCGGTTGTTTTAAATGGTACGCCCTGTATATTTTTATTTCTTTCTGACAGAATACGTAATTCTCTTTAACTTTTATTTAATATCTCATATGTTTATTTTAATACTTTTCGACATATTTTAATTTTTCTCTATTTTTCATTGTTAATTTCCGATATTTATATTATAACATCGTAGATGCAATGAAAAAACAAAAGGTGTCAAGACTTTGACACAAGTACTTAATACTGAAATACCTAGGAACGTTTGTTATTCGATGTAAGAAGTGTTTAGGAAGAAATTCAGTATGGATTTCCCTAAAAATGAGCTGATTGACATGATTTATACACTTGGAGAGTCAGATGAAATTTGGAATATAGAATACGAAATGCTTGCGGGACAGTATCAGCATTTATGCTAAGGAAAGTACAGCAAAACTGACTAAAACATTAACATTGAACATTTATTACGACACAATTAAAAAATGAGAAAAATATTAATTGTAAATATTCTTTTCCACAAGTTTGTTGTTACTTATCTCCATTTCCATTTTATTATATGATATGTTTCGAAAATTTACCTCGTTTGATTTTGTCCTGGGGACTCCACAGGTTTTTTTTGTTTTTTTCATTGCAACTAGGATGTGAATATAAATATAGGAAATTAACATTGAAAAATAGAGAAAAATTAAAATATGTGGAAATGTATTAAAAATAAACATATGATATATTAAATAACCCATAACTGATGGGACATAGAGCAACTGGAGGTACTAAACATCGAACAAGACCGATTAACTCATATAGGGTTTCTCGAAATGTTTCTCAGTCTAGAAATCTCAGTCTGAAAGTGAAAGTTTATTTTCGAAAATAAGGTAAAATTTGAGATCGATTCACTGTATCGGATTGAATGTTGGAGGTATGGTCTTTTTATGCGTAGGCAATGAGAATTTATAGAAATTTGTAAGTTTCACATTAGAGGGCGCTTGTTACACACACTGGGTTTAATAAATATACGACTTTTTTTTCTTACCCGTTATTAAGTATTTTTATCCAAGATTCTCAAAGAAGGGCAATTTCTCGATCGATTGATCGATATAAGTTACTTCCATAACATCCTCTGGAGAAAGTTATTAACCAACAACTGCTAAAGTACCTGGAAGGCCTCAACATTATCAGTGATCATCAATATGGTTTTCCAGTCCAGATCAACTGGAGATCGTCTAGCCTATGTCACCCATCTTTGGAACAACGCAATCGAACATCATGGGGAGTCTCGGGCTGTTGCACTGGATATTTCCAAAGCCTTTCATCGTGTTTGGCATGAGGGACTTCTAAGTAAACTGCGATCCTATGGTATGCCCAGTCGATTCTGTACATGGTTGTCTAGCTTTCTTAAGGACCGCTCTCTGCAAGTGGCGATTGACGGATTTCTCTCAGACACCTTCACCATCAATACGGGTGTTCCTCAAGGGTTCATATTGTCTCCCATCCTTTTCTTACTATACATTAACGACCTTATAGTGAAAACTGAAAATCAAATATTTTGCTTTGCATGATAGCACACTTGTCTCATCTTTCTCTTTGAATGCACAAACATCGGCTGCCGACACATATCATCGCAGAGAGCATGAAGTATAACGCCTCAACAGAGACCTGTAAGAAATTTTGGCTTGGGTGATAGTAACCAAGTTGAATTTAACGCTAAAAAAACCCAGGCAGTAGTTTTCTCTAAAAAGGTTAACATTACAGAACAGGATGTAGTCATGGACGGACACGCAATCCCACTGGCTTCATCTATTAATTTGCTGGGCGTCAATCTGGGAGGAAATATATCTTGACATAACCACGTTGTGGCAATCGCAAAGATAGCTTCTCAAAAGTTTGGTGTACTCTTCCGAACCAAAAAGTTGTAAACACCTCGACAACTTTTGATACTACACAATGCCCAAATTCGACCATCACTCTCATGTCTGGAGCTCTGCACCCAAACATACTCTTCGACTACTGGATTCCATCGAATGGAGGGCCATTCGTCTGATTGGAGACCACAAGCTAACGAAGAACCTCGACAGCCTAGAACATCGAATACAGGTTGGGGATTTGACTCTCTTTTACATATATTTCCATGGAAAGTGCTCGGCTGACCTAGCCCTCTTAATTCCGCCCAGAGCGGCGAACAGAAGAAATACACGACGAACACATCCATATGTGATTGAGCTTAGTACTCCTCTATGTTTGTTTCAAGTCAATGGTATTATTAGTTGTTGGATGAGGATAAACCATTGTTTTCTAGCTTCTTAGCTTATAATTAGTTATTCAGTTAATCCCTTGACATTTTAACCCTAAAATAATTTGCCAGAAGATAATTATCTTTTGCCTTTCCGTGAGAATTGCAAAAAGCCAAAAATAAACCGACCCAACTAGCTTCTCCGTATCTCCTTTCCAACTTTCCATCGCAAAAGGTACATTAAAACTAAGAGGGCTGAAAACGTCCCTTCCGGTCCTCGCCGTTCGTCCTTTTAGATGTCAAAGTTGGATCATAAAAAAAACGTTTCCTAGAGGTAAGTAGGATCAAAGAGATGATACAGACTTTATTTGATGTTTTCGTTTCCTTTTTGTCTAGTTTGTGGCGTATTATGCATTCTAAATTGCTTCTGAGGTGCGGAAATTAAATTAAGCGATAATTTTAGTACTTAGCACCAACATTTGAGATAGTGGAACAAAAATGCAACGTTTCCCCTGGAACCCTCCTTTAACCAACGAACACTATGTAGCATCAGGAAGAAGACAAAAAATGTATGACGAAAAAAACTTTTGACTCGGTTTAAATAAAAAATAGATTACATGAATAAGTAAACTCTAGTTAACTAAGAATAACATCGAATTATTTAACAAACCGATATCGAACGATAAATAATAGAATTATCGATGTAAAGTATTATCACTGTTTCGTGGGCTAAGCCACGCCGAAATTATATTTGGGCCGTTGTACACATTTTTCTCTGTTCCTTCTGTCTTTGTAGATTATCGTTTGTTACTTTATGTCATACCAGTGCATTATTGTGTTTTTATACCTTAGCTACCATCGACATAATGGATTACTTTATGCCCCGCGCTGGTATTAAGACGCAAAAAACAGTTTTCGATAATCTTATTCTTTTTTAACAAAATATAAATTTACGTTCATATATTATTTGGTTGTATTTATAGTATAGTATAGAACTGGCAATTCTGGAAGGTTCCGCTGATAACTAAATTTCCTGCAGCAAAGGTCGACTCATGATTCATTGTCTGGGTCTCTAGTTTCTGTAAGACAATGCGAGATCCAGATGGTACGCCTGCCAACATCCTTGAAACCTCATTTATTGAGGATATGCTGTCCTCTAAATATCCATCAGCAACTGTGGTTCTCTACCATCCGTCATGGCGCTTCAGCGTAGTCATACTTGCTCCAGCTTCTGCTAAAAGAGTTGCCGACGTTCGAAGTAAACAATGAACAGTGTACTTTTCGGGGTTGGTCCAACCCAAACATTTTGTAATAATACAGGGAATTTTTCCAAATGTGTTCTTTCCAACAGATTGTACAGTACAGCGGCCTTGTCTGTAGCTTAAAAATAGCCTTTTTCTGGACAGCCATGTGGCCGCAAAGACATATAGTCTCTTATAAGTTTCAAACTATTCATTTTGTCTTCATCATAAAGATGATACAATAAAAGGCAAAAACAAAAAATGTAACCGTAACCATAAAGTTATGTTGTGAAATAGTTTGTTTCCATGTGCTCCAGATTTGTGTTCGTCAAATTCATTAGATTTTAACCTTTTTCCATTCTCTCCTAACTTTTTAAACAATTTTTGTCAATAAAAATGACTTCGCAAAATGCTAGGATAAAATATACATCTACTGTTCAGATAAAGGGATACAAGTATGGACAGTAACAAATAGCGTGCATTATTAAAGACGCTCACCCCATGGTATCAGGACATAACTACGTTGTTAAATTTTGGCATAATAATGATACGGATAAACGTAGGTTATAACTTCAGTAAATAGTCTGGAATTTTGACATAGGTCTGACGTCAAGTGTTTCGATCCCGTCATTAAGACGACTCGCCGTACTCCGGTGAATATTAGTGTTACATATACAGTTAAATATTTAAATACGTCGAATATAGCAAAGCAAATAGAAATAGGTAGATTATGTTTCCCTCAGTCCATCGCAACGGAACTCGCTACAAGAGGTAGCTACAGACTATGCGTTGATTCGTCATTCATGATTTTAAATGCACAAGTTTCTACGAACTACGCATCACGAATCACGAACCGCGAATGGACGCATAGTCTGCAGCCACCTTGAAGAGCAGCTCATTAAAAATATTTTCACAACGAACGATGATCGATGGGATAGAGGAACTAACCGCGAACCACCAGAACTAATTTGTCAGGCATAGGCGAATTTACTAAATAATGTCTTTGCGCTAAGGAAAGTACACACCGTAATTTAAAGTCAGAAACTAAAAGGATGAATCATTACCAAAATTACCACTACGAGTTTCAAAATATGATAGCATTATCATTAATCAGCCCAATCGCTCTCACTGCTGGACCTCCAGTAGCCCAATCCATCACTTGCAATCCTGTGTTGCGTTCATCCAATTGGACTTTGTTCTTTTTATGTCATTTGACCATCTCGTCGGTGGACTATGTCGGAATGCGTCACGTCGTTGCCTCCACTCCAAAACCTTTCAAGTCCATCTAAGTGACAAACCCAGCATTGACATTTCCATAGCTCTTTGTGCAACCCGTATTTTATTGACTCTTTTTCTTAATAAGAGTAAGGGATTCAGCTCCATAAGTAAGCACAGGAAGTATGCACAAGTTAACCTCCCTTTTGCTTCAAACGCGTTGGGATGTTAGATTTTAGTATATCGCTATGCTGTACTGATGTCACACTTATTCTGCGGTCCATGCCACTTGTTTGGTTGTCTCTTCCTATAGGAATCTCATCTCTCACCTTGGTTTTTATAAGCGAGTACTTGTTCTATGTAGCTATTTAGCTGGTATTGATCTTTAGTCCCACTGATTTTGAGGCATTATCTTTCCAATAGTTCTTTAACTTCATCGATATAGTCAATTATTAAGACAATATCGTTAGCGAATCGTGGATGGTTCAATTTCTCGCCATTGATATTTATGACACGATCTCCAAGATCAGTTTTCTTGAACGCATAGTTCAACAGCGTCGTAAAAACTTTAGGATATATTCTTGTTTTACTCCTCTCCCGATACTAAAATCTTCAGTACAATCATGAAGTTTAACACGTGCCTTAGCCTTCTCATAGACAGTTCTAATTATGTTTGTATATTTGTAGTCGACTCGGCAACCCGCTAGGGCTTGTCCTGATTGGTCATATCAAATGCTTTTGGTCATTTGTTCCGTATTTGCCTCGGAAACCTGTCTGTTCACATGGCTGGTAGAAATCTAGGTTGTTAGTTATCCGCTTTGTGATAATTTATTTTTAGGTAGGTAAGTAACTTAATAGAAAAAGATGAAATTGTATTATGAAGAAGAAATAACTACAAGAATATCGACGAGATGGTAAAATCTGTATTAAACTGATGAGACAGGCTTGGTTGAATGACAATGACAAAAATATGAAATGATTTAAATATCACAAATTCGAGACAGGCATTTCTATTAAATCAATCAAATAGATTTGGATAAAACGACGCACAACTTCTAGATATTGTTGGGGTTCATAAAAAAATATATAAAATATGCCACCACCATACCGCTCCAAACCACCGACTTGAAACAAACATGGACCCAGGATTTCTATCTGCTTTGTAAACGTCAATATGACGCCTGTTATTACGAAAACAAACACAACAAAGAAGAAATAGGGATTCTGTCTGTAGAATGGCAATCTCCTTCTATCTTCCGTCTGCGTCTGGTTTCATTCAACAGGTAACCGGTTTTATATGTTTTTGTTAGGAATAACAAACAATCGACGGAAGTGACTCAAAAGTCTATATTTCTCCCGTGAGCAGGAAAAACTAATTTTTGATGATTTTTCAGGAAATTCAAAATAAGCAAAAATTCTTGCCGCTCTGTTAGGACATAATATTTTTTTAGTGGGATATGTTTCACGGGTAACTCCTTATTAATGTGACATTTAAAATACAAAATTATAGTTTTGTGCAGTTAGAAAAAAGTGAGGTTAAGAAACATACGACGTCGGATTAAAGTTAAAATAAAGCTCGTCGATTGTTACAAATATTTGGACGGAATTTGGCACCAAAAAATAACAATCCGGTCCTGTCGAATGTTTACGTTCACAAGGAAATTTCTGAACTGCGCACACTCACAACGCCCCCTTCGATGCCCATAGTGGGGACATAATTGCAGATGGTATTAGCAATATACTGTTTATATATATGCGATAGAGCATCGTTTTTAATATATTGATAATTCAAAATTGATTTTTTCAACGATGGCGTCGTATAAAATCGAAAGGGTTAAACTAGGAGTAGTAGAAACAATAAACCTCAAGAGGAAAATGTGTTTCCTCCTGGTATATTAATTAAACTGTCCTCGGGAGGAAAAGTACTATTTTCCTCCCTTGGTATGTAAAAAAAATTGCAAATATATGAATTTTCAATATTCTTTCGCTTTCTCGCAATTTAAAGAAACTTCACCTAGAAAATATAAATAGGAAAACTAGGAAACTCATATGTGCACTTCTAAAATGGCAATAAAGGTTGAAAGTAGCTTGAACTTCTGGATTTTTGCCAGATTACTTAACAGTATCGCAAAAAAGTAATGGTTTTCCTGGTCCTTTGAAATGGAATCATGTACCTTGCGGCCGATAGGAGCAAATGTCTTCATTAAACTATTTTTAGATTTTGTAGCGTTCCCTTATAAAGAGAATATCCTATTTGTATGGTGCAATTCACAGTCTAGCTTACTTTTAAATAAATAATACGCTGGATAGTTTTTCTTTTTTTATGATCAAACACAAGCACTATAAGAAAAATCCTTTAGGGCACTCTGGGAGTGGTGCGTCTGCGCAAAGAGCGATTCACGTTGGTTTTGAATCGTGTTCCATAAGGATGAAGTCCTCCAGATGAAAGAATTCTTAAATAATGAAGTTCGAGGAGTACTAAGCTTAACCACATATGGATGGGCGGCAGTGGTTCGTCGTGTATTTCTGCTATTCGTCGCTCTGGGCGGAATTAAGAAGGCAAGGTCAGCCGAGCACTTTCCATGAAAATATCTGAAAAAGAGAGTCAAATCCCCAACCTGTCTTCGATGTTCTAGGCTGTCGAGGTTCTTCGTCAGCTCGTGGTCTCCAATCAGACGAATGGCCCTCCTTTCGATGGAATCCAGCAGCCGAAGTGTATGTTTGGGTGCAGAACTCCAGACATGAGAGCAGTACTCTAGTGATGGTCGAATCTGGGCTTTGTATAGTGTCAAAAGTTGTTGAGGTGTGTACAACTTTCTGGTTCGGAAGAGTACCCAAGCTTCTGAGAAGCTATCTTGGCGATTGCCATAACGTGGTTATGCCAAGACATATTTCCTCCCAGATTGACGCCCAGCAAATTAATAGATGAAGCCAGTGGGATTTCGTGTCCGTCCATGACTATATACGGTTCTGTAATGTTCACATTTTTAGAGAAAACTGCTGCCTGGGTTTTTTAGAGTTAAATTCGACTTGGTTACTGTCACCCCAAGCCAAGATTTCTTCCAGGTCTTGTTGAGGCGTGATACTTCATGCTATCTGTGAAGATGTGCGTCGGCAGCCGATGTTTGCGCATTCAAAGAGAAAGATGAGATAAGTGTGCTATTGTCAGCAAAACTAAATATCGGATTTTTAGTTTCCACTAGAAGGTCGTTAATGTAAAGTAAGAAGAGAGTGGGAGACAATATGAACCCTTGAGGAACACCGGCATTGATGGTAAAGGTGTCTGAGAGAAATCCGTCAATCGCCACTTGCATAGAGCGGTCCTTAAGAAAGCTAGACAACCATGCACAGAATCTAATGAGCATACCATAGGATCGCAGTTTACTTAGAAGCCCCTCATGCCAATCACGATCAAAAGCTTTAGAAATATCCAGTGCAACAGCCCGAGACTCCCCATGATGTTCGATTGCGTTGTTCCAAAGATGGGTGACATAGGCTAGAAGATCTCCAGTTGATCTGGACTTCCGAAAACCATATTGATGATCGGTGATAATTTAGAAGATGTTGGTTAATAGCTTTCTCCAATAATTTTTTATATAACTGAAAGCAATGCGACTGGTCGATAGTTGCTAGGCAGAGTTCTCTTACCTTTCTTTGGTATAGGCTGGACTCGCGCCGTCTTCCAGCATGATGGAAATACTCCTTGTTTGATAGTATTTTAGAGTGGAAACAAATAGGTCTCTTTTTGATCGTAACGGATGAAAAACGAAAAACTAAGAGAGTAATATCGAAAGCGTTTTTTTTTATTGCACTTACCAACCGACTTAAAACAAACGTGGAACCGGTATTTCTCTCTGCTTTGTACACAACAATGTGACCGCCTGTTATTACAAAAATAAATACAACAAAAAGGAGACTGGGATTCTATTTGTAGAATCCCCATATTACCTGGGATATTAAGAAGTAACAAAATATTATTTGCTTGCCTGAGCTAACGCACTAAAAATTTTGAATGCAAATATCGCCGAAACGGTAACTCTGGGCGACCTGAACTTAGTACACCTTTTTTACATAATAAATAGGAGAAAAGTATTATTTTCAT
This sequence comes from Barypeithes pellucidus, assembly GCA_963991005.1. NCBI lineage: Eukaryota > Metazoa > Arthropoda > Insecta > Coleoptera > Curculionidae > Barypeithes > Barypeithes pellucidus. The sequence continues at coordinate 52,213,750 of OZ022563.1, read as the reverse complement.
TAAAAACTTAAATACATTGAGGCATACTGACCTAATAAATGTGCAAATAATGCCACATGCCCTACATTGTACATTAAAATTTCACAAATAAATCAATTTCTTGTTCTAAAAAAAATATAATTACCAAATTTTGTAAAAAAACGTTAGTTTCTCTCAAAGTTATTAGAGAAAAACAAAAATGAAGTTTTAACTTTAACACCTTGTATCACAGTTAATATCAACTTTCGACTATAGGTAACTATAATTAAATCCTAATATTCTTATGTAAGGAGTCTGTGGTTTTTCCATGTACCATTAATTAGCGGACACCCTGTATATATACCATTACATGTTGAATTATATTCTTTATCTAATTGATCAGTAAATACATGTATACAGGGTGTTTCGGGAGGAAAGGGAAATATTTTGGGAACATGTTCAGAAGGTCAAAATAAGAGAAATTAACCCATAAGTTTTAATCGGATTCTTAACCGTCTCTGAAATAATCGGTTCTAAAGTTTTTTTTGTAAAGTTTTGAAGTAATTAAGAAGTTTTGTAACTCCAGTTTGTAGGTATTTCATTGCTTGTCAATACCTAATTTAATTGACAAGCATGGTTGTCAGTTTGATTTATTCTGAGCGTTTCGACTAAAGAGAAAAGGTTCCATACGTAATGCCTCACACATTCACCCATAGGGAGTATGCTGACATGATATTCGTGTATGGTTTCTGTAATGGTAGCCCATTACGGGCTGTTGATGAATACCGACGTCGTTTTCCAAATCGAAGAGTTCCTAATCGAAAAGTGTTTCAAAAAGTTTTTGCAAATGCCCAGGAAACAGGAATGTTTCCAAGCGGTAAAGATTGATTCTGAACGAGCGGCGGGTCTAAATGTGGAAAATGAAGAGAATGTTCTGGATATGGCTGAAGAGAACCCAGGTGTTAGTACGAGGCAGACTACGAAGGAACTTCGATTAGAATCACATGTGGGCGTTTCGAAGACACTTAGAAAAAACGGTTTAAAGCCTTTCCATGTTCAACCGATCCAACATCTTCAAGAAGGTGATTATGACTTGAGGGTTCAATTTTATGAATGGATCCAACAAAATCGAGGCCTACATAAATACATTTTATTTAGCGATGAAGCTCAGTTCACCCGCGATGGAATCAATAACTGTCACAATGAACATCGGTGGTCAGATGAAAATCTTCATGCCACGGTTGAACGAAACTTTCAACATCGATTCAGTATTAATGTGTGGTGTGGAATGCTCAACGACCAGTTGTTTGGTCCTTTTGTATTGAATGAGCGTCTTACTGGAGATGGATATTTACGGTTTTTGGAAGACCATTTAACACACATGTTGGATGATGTTCCGCTAATTGTTCGACACCGAATGTTCTTTCAGCACGATGGAGCCCCACCTCATTTTAGTCGCCGGGTTCGTAATTTCTTGAATAATCGTTTTCCTGATCGTTGGATTGGCAGAAGAGGACCTCAAGCTTGGCCACCGAGGTCACCAGACCTAAACCCACTGGATTATTGCCTCTGGGGGTGGATGAAATCACTAGTATACGAAACACGAGTAGAAACCGTGGAAGGACTCCACAATCGAATTTTTAATGCTGCAAATATCATTATAAACAATCCCCAAGCAATTCAACGCGCAACACGAGCGATTAACAAACGTGGTGCAGCTTGTATTGAAGTTGGTGGGGGTATTTTCGAAAACATTCTAAATTAGTGGAATTTTGTTGTCTTACTAGTATCTATTGGTGTTGCTTTTGAAATAAAAAATAGTTACAAAAAAAACTTTAGAACCGATTAGTTCAGAGACGGTTAAGAATCGGATTAAAACATATGAGTTAATTTCTCTTATTTTGACCTTCTGAACATGTTCCCAAAATATTTCCCTTTCTTCCCGAAACACCCTGTATACTATCTTAAGTAGTTTTTAAGTAAAATAATTGATGATCATTTATTATATTTTACAAGGTATAATTTTTAAAATACCCTACTTATGTCTAGTATGCTTATGAAATAAAAAGACAAGTACATTTCCTAAATTTGTTCAAATTTTTAAATATATAACTGCATTAGTTACAAGGTAAGGTCAAATTACTTATGACATGTTCTTTTATAAAAAATAAACCCTTTTAATGAATTTCATCGCAGTTATTAATTTAAATACTTCCTTCTACTTCCTTGTATAGTTTATCTGATAAGAACATAATTTACCCTACCAGTACAATTTTTATTTAAACTTAAATCTCAGGAATCTGAGAAATACGAGAACTGGGAATTGGCCCGTGCACTTGTAAGGCAGCAATACAGACCTCAACTGGTGAGAATTTCTGGATATTTTCCAGATTAGTTAAAACGCTATAAAAATTGTTCGTTTGGGTTTGATTGTTGAAGTTTCACTCAATCCTATGAGGGATCGCTTGATCCATAAAACTAGGATGAAAAACGATTAGTTCTATTTTAAAACCCAATTTATTGACTTTCTTGCAATTTCGAGTTCCAGAACGCTAAGTGTCCTGGAAAACGAGCAATATGAAATTGTGGAAACTCGTGTGCACTCTCGAAACGGCAATAAAGTATGAAAGTGGTATGGAATTCAGAATATTTGTCAAATAACTTTCGACTTTATTAGAATTTAAATAGTCAGGTCGCTCGATATGTGCCTATAGAGTTGGAAATATACAGGGTGTCCGGGAACATGTGAGAAATCTCCCGGATATGAAGAAAACACTATATACTATAGGTTCATATAAACTTATTTCGTATCGGCCTCCTCTTCGGAGATATGGGCTCCCAAAGAGCACCAATGGAATCAAGTTTTTTACACATAATTATTGAACCACCTGGTATATTTCAATTATTTTTTAATATGATGTATACCAGGTAAAACCCGTCAAATTACTACCCAAGAAACTGTTGTGAATTACTCACAGCTGCAGGGACGGACTAGCTGTAACATTCATGGGCCCATTTTTTTTACGCCCTGTATGATGAGAACTTTGGACAATGTTTTTTACATAACTTTAACTATTGGCTAAAAATTAAGTACTCTTCATTCATATCGCTAATCCTAACCGTTTTCGAGAAAACGTTATTTTATTTACACTGAGTCCTCTAACTGCTCATGGGCTAAATATGAAAAAGCGGAATCTTGAAGGTTGAACATTGGATCGGAAAAGATGTATCTTTTATTGAAATACCCGAAGCACATGATGTATATGAAATGCCGTTTTTTCGAAAACGGTTAGGATTAGCGACATGAATGAAGAGTACTTAATTTTTAGCCAATAGTTAAAGGTATGTAAAAAACATTGTCCAAAGTTCTCATCACACAAGGCGTAAAACAAAAATGGGGCCATGAGTGTTACAGCTAGTCCGTCCGTGCAGCTGTGAGTAATTCACAACAGTTTCTTGGGTAGTAATTTGACGGGTCTTATCTGGTATACATCATATTAAAAAATAATTGAAATATACCAGGTGGTTCAATAATTATGTGTAAAAATCTTGATTCCATTGGTGCTCTTTGGGAGCCCATATCACCGAAGAGGAAGCCGATACGGAAGAAGTTTATATGAACCTATAGTATTCTTTTCACGTGTTTTCTTCATATCCGGGAGATTTCCCACATGTTCCCGGACACCCTGTATATTTCATATAATATAATTATTATTGTTTTTATGTTCGAGAATGAAGGAAAAAAATTTATGCGTAATATTGTAATTAATATCAAATAAAAAAGTAGTTTTTATATAATAGGAGTAATATTATTGTTGGATTCAGAATATAAAGTTCATAAAGCACAAAGTAAAATATTACAACTATTAAAAAAATTAAGTTAATTATGATTGCGAAACCACCGTGTGGTTTGTAAAATATTTTTGGGTCCTACATCGTAGTAAACCCTTTAACTTTATTATGGAACTTTTTTTCTATCTTTAGTTCAGGCGCTATTGATGCCAGACACCTTACTAACACACCCTGTACGTATACATAGTAAAGGGTTTTCCAATAAGAGGTGTTATTTTGAATAGCCCGCTATTTCGGTAGATGTCACTTTTGGAGCTGTAATTTTTTTGTCATTTGACAAGTAGAAACTACGCCATTAATAAAAATGGAACGATACACGCTTCAACAACGCATTGAAATTATTAAAATTCACTATAAAAATGGTGAAAATTTGGCAGAGACGGTTCGTAAAACTCGAACATTTTTGGGTCGTCGTGAAGCACCTTGTCGGACCGCATTACAGAAGTTGGTGGGAAAATTCGAGCTGTTGGGACAAGTTAGTGATGTGAAGAATAAAATCCGTGCACGTCGCTCAAGAACAGCCGAGAATATTGCTGCTGTAGCCGAAAATGTTGAAGAAAACCCAGGTTTGTCCATTCCTCGTCGTTCTTTGGAATTAAACATTCCACAAACATCATTACACCGTATTTTGCATAAAGATTTGGGTCTTAAGGCTTATAAAGTTCAGTTAACACAAGAACTCAAGCCGGCCGATCATCAACAACGGCGTGTCTTTGCCGATTGGGTCCTTGAAATGCATGAAAATGATCCGGAATTCCATCGAAAAATCATCTGGACTGATGAGGCCCATTTCCACCTCGGTGGCTTCGTCAACAAACAAAATTGTCACATCTGGGGCTCGGAAAACCCAAGAGTTATTGTTGAAAAGCCTCTCTATCCTCAACGTGTGACTGTTTGGTGCGGTTTATGGTCCGGCGGGGTCATTGGATCTTACTTTTTCGAAAATGAGGCTGGAGCACCACCAGACGGTGAATGGATTGCGCTATCGAGAGATGATTAATGATTTTTTATGGCCGGGATTGGATGGTATTGATCTGGACAACGTTTACTTTCAACAAGATGGCGCTACGTGCCACACAAGCAACGAAACCATTGATCTTTTACGGGAAAAGCTTCCGGACCGTGTTATCTCTCGAACAGGTGATCACAATTGACCAACGAGATCTTGTGACTTAACACCTTGCGACTTCTTCCTTTGGGGCCACGTGAAAGAGAAGGTCTACGCCAACAGCCCAGCGTCGATTCAAGACATCAAAGATGGAATTCGTGAGGCAATGGAGGGCATACGGCAGCCACTTTGCGACTTGGTTATGGAAAATTTCAGGAAAAGGATATGGTCCTGTAGGCGTGGTCGTCCATTATTAACGGCATACCTTCCTATGTATAATGAAATAAACATCCGATCATTTATCTCAAAAAATGGCATTTTCCTTTCAATATCAAAATAACACCTCTTATTGGAGAACCCTGTACAATAAAAATTGAGTGGAAATTATTGTATTTAATTTAATTTAATACGAACTAAAGCAATCTCTAGGGTCCCTAGTAGTGGTAGTTGGTAGGAATGTTTCATCACAAGGGAAAAGAAGAGAATCCGGCTCCCGGACATATTTATTACTAATTATTTTATAAATCCCTAAGCCTAATCGTCGCCTTTATCGAAAACAAAAGATTCGGTCTTTATGACGCCGCGTGCTTTTTGTTTCCATAATTTCTTCAGTCCGGGCTTTCCGATTTGGATCGCTTTAATTTCCGTTTATTTATCTCCCGAAAATATTGTCTGGGCGGATGTTTGTGTGTTTTCATCCAGAAAATACTGCCTTTGTGAGTTTATTAAAATTGTTATTTCGTTGGCGAAGATAAGGCCGATAAGGGGCCTGCGGGGTAATTATGATTGTCTGACGGAAGGGTAATTATTGTTTGGCCCTTATCAATTTATCGCAATTGATAAAGGAGCTGTTCTTTGACATTTGTCAAATTAAATTGTTTAATTACATCTAGGATGATACGACTTGGTTCACAGTCTTTGGAGAATAAACAATTCACATTCTTAGGTGGATTGGAAACAACTTTCCAAAAAAACAATCGGGGAGCTTTGAAAATTAGTTTAATTTTTCTTTGTCGTTTTCTGTTAATTAGACAAAGACATTACGTCGCCTTCGAGTGCTCGGAACGTACGTTTTTTAAATCCCTTATTGGAAAGACCATCTTTCGTAACTGCTTTCACGTTTTACACACACATGTTTGTCGTTATGGTTAAATAAAAGTTTTTGTTCAGTGTTTGTGTGTTAAATTTAAGTATTGTTTATAAAAAAAATAGTAATTCTCAATAACTCTCTGCCATGTCTACCCTAAACTGGATACAAATCTCCCGTGAAAAGGAAAAACCTAGTAGAGTGCCTTGCTAGGTTGTTGCTTAGCATCGATTTTATGAAAGCTCTCCACTCCCTCTATCGGCCGGTATAAACAGTTTTTTAAAAATCGAATATTCAAACGATTTATTGTAGATGGACAAATCTAGTCAAATGCAAATTTTAATATTATTAATATACCCTCCCTAATATTTTATCATCTCGTCAAACCAAACTGTATAGATCTGGCAACCGTGTCTCCGTCGAGGTAAATGACGATTATGACGAGATTTGCTCGCACGTGCGATTAAGTAGTGCAGTTTCTCTGTAGTAACAGGTGGCGGGTGGAAGCGGGGGATAGCGAGGCTATGGCGATTTAACATGGAAAAAGGCGCACAGTTTTTGTGTGCACCGGGCTGTTGTCTGTTCGTGCATCTAGTTAGAACTATGAGCGTGTATGTTTTAATATTTTTATTATATATTTATTAAATTAACGTTGACGGTGGACTATTTAAAAAATAACTTTAGCTCCTTGAGTTTGAAGCAAAAAATTTAAGTGAAGAATGCGGGAAGACCTAAACCCGAAATTAATTTAACGCAGACCACAAAGGGTAAATGTAGGGACTTTATTAGAAACTTTAAAAATGAAATATATGAAAAAAAAATTATAGAGGGTATTCCAAACTTAATGAGGCTGTTATTGATCAATTTTCTACAATTAAGAACCGGAGAATGGACTTTACATTTGAGCACTATTGTGTAGAGTCGTTAAATGTTGTGTATTTCGATAAATGATACTCGATATGATTTAAAACCATTTTATTTAAGGATTTAAACTAAAAAACACTGAAAATATGAAGAATGCTCGATTCGTTCTCGTCATAAAACAGTTACCTATTGTTCTCGTCTTGGTTGCGCCTAATGACGTAGCCAGTAGATGGCGTAGTGGTATTAGACATCATTCGGTTTTCTTGATAGCTCATAGATGGTTTTAGTAGTATTAGTAGTGTACTGTATAAATATTGTTACGAGGATTGCATGCGACGACGTTAACATCCGACAGCTATACACACTAAGAAAACCTTTCTTATTTTCCAAAAGTTGTATTTCCTTGTGTAAAATTAAAAAAATAAATAAAAATATGTTTTACCTAACGCATTTTCTTATCACTTATTTTCTTTCTACATTTAAAACGCCTAGAAAAATTTCACCATAATAGTGAACCCCCTCTATCGTAGGTCACGAGCCACTGATAACACTAAGGTAAGTTAAAATTAATTTTTATTCGTGATCAATATCAATATTAACAACAGCAGACACAAGATAAGACTGCGATGGAAGACTTTCTGTTTGATATATATTTCTCGCTTGTTTATTGACTTCATAAAAATCAGATGATGTGGTGATACTCAAGAATAGTTGGATATTGCTGGAGAATATATACTCCTTTTTGAGCATCAAGCAACAAGGAGATCACTGTCTTCCTCATGAGATGGTTCATTCATTTTTCTTTTGTATCTGGTACTCAGATCACTTAAACATTGCACTGCAGCATGCTCCCAACTTTCAGTAATTGGTTGATTTGTTTTGAACTGAAGCAGAAAAATAGAGCGCGCGATCTATTTCCTGAAACACGTTTCATCGCGGTTTCAAGCCATAAAAATGTGTTACGCATATGAATCACTCTCGCTTCATTAGTGGGCGGACTTCTATTTGTTTGCTCCTATTCTATTTTCATAAAACGTGTTTCACGTTTCTTGCTTCATGTTTCACGTTTCATGCTTCTTTATGGAACGACCTTCCCGAGGTCGTTTTTCCCAACGAGTATAACCTCCAACGTGAATCGCTTTTTGCGCACACGCACCACTCCCAGAGTGCCTTAAAGGACTGTGGTTCTCGAAATATTTTTCTGCGCACCGGTACTGAAAGAAAGGGGGCGGCATTTTTCAGTTTTCGCCTAGGGCGGAAGAACATCTAGAAACGGCCCTGCAAGCCACACTATACGCTTTAAATGCAATCTGTTGATTTCACAGTTAAATGGATCCAAATATTATAGCTGAGTAATAATCCTGGATTGTGTTTGGAGTGCAAACCAGAAAACCGCGTAATCTACGATATATGCGTGCATTGTCCCAAAGCGACATAGGACAATATAGCCAACCGAGCAACCGTTTAATGAAGAATTATTGATTATTGTATGAAAATAAAGTTACTATAATAATAATAGAACTCGATTATGGATAATCATATTTTTTTCTTCAAAAAATTAATTACTATATCAAGAAATATTAATTATTATGCAGCTTTTGGCAAAATTACTCCTCCCAGGAGTTTAAACCACAAGGGCCGCAAATAATAATAATAAATTAAAAGCGCCCCACACCAAAAGAAATACTTAGTTTAAAGACATAAAACTCAAATAGAATTCCAAGTCTTAATAGAGCATTTAAGCAAGGTATTCATTTTTAAAAATAATAATTAAAATATCTATTTATCTATTTAAATACTCGTTTTGAACATTTGAGTAAAATTTATTATATTTGAGTATTATATTTTAAACGAACTATATCTTGTTTTGTGTGCCGTTTCACGACAAAATTCAAGTGGCTTTCCTATTATTAATATGTGCTGGAAGCGAGAGAGAAAGAGAGTGTGAAGTTTTCAAATTGACCCTATATATATATTATGCAGGGTGTTATGGAAATTACTTATTATATTTAAATGGGTGACTCCTAGGGTGTCCTAGGGAAAGTCTACATATATATATTTTTTAATCGAATATCTAAATACTAAGATAAAAACCCTTTTTACCCACATACTGTCGCGACGTTCTATCTGGATTCAGTTATCCACAATGTGAATCACTAGAGTATACTAACAGTGTTGTCAGATCACACCGCATGTTTCGCCATTGCTTGGATACCTTCCGCGCGCGACCGTCGTTGCTTCAGCATGTTTCGGGACTCGGACTCGGTTCCACGTGTTTGATGCATACGAATTTTAAACGTTTTGTTAGTTGCGACATTACCCGATTTTTTTTTCTGTTGTGAAATAATTCATAATAAGAAATATTGTTATGTGATTTCAAATTTGTGTTGGTTCTGTTGCAAAACATACTTTTTGTGTTTTATTTTCTATGGAATTTAATTTATAAAACGGATTATAAGATCGAAGGTAAGATAGTATGTACCTTAAAATTGTAGTATTTTTTTTCTAAAAAGTTTGAAAAAGAAATGATAACGCGGGCCAAAGACGTCTTATTGTTAAAAACTGAACATGTGCGTTTACAATTCTGTGTTGCAATATATGACAACACCGCCTCAATAAACTATTGATTGCGAACGTCCTCAGTAGCGGCCACGTAAATTTTCAGATTTCATATAAAGTGTATATTACGTAAAATAATTCAAAGCGCCATTTAAGGGTATTTTTCTTCAATTTATTTTCATCTCGGGATTTGCCGGTTTAAATATAATAAGTCATTTCCATAACACCCTGTATATTTTAATATAATAAAAGCATAGTATTATTTTTGCCAATCCTGTATAGAAACTGTGTTATAATTCCATGGCTTGTCAGTATAATTATACAGGGTGACAATTTAAAAACTTGAAATGGCCATATATTAGAAACGAAAAACTGAAGAAAAAAACGCAAAAAACAGATTCTATAAAACGAATGGGGAACAAAAACAAGCGTATTAGCCCACCCCTATCTGCAACCCCTTGGACAGGGTGAGATAAACCCTTAAAATCTTAAATAGAAGGGGTGTCGAGTGATACATCATTTTGAAGCTCTTGAAAAATGCTTTCCAATGGTACCATAGAAAGGTACATTTCAGGAAATTCTTCTCTGTTTATTAAGGAAAATAAATTTTGAAATTTTTTATTATTAGTTAATTAAATGTTAAAAATGATTGCTAGCAATATCCTGGCATATTAAGAGATATCTCTTAAGAATTCTAAACACTTTAAGCCTCGGTATTTCGTTTTGGTTTATTTTCTATTTTTTTGTCGAAAAAAATAATTTGTTTATAAATATTAGCATTTTATTATCACAGAATTTACCTTAAAGGTAACTTCTACTAGTATTATTATTTTAAGAACAGTTATCTTTCGGTTCAGTTTAAACGAAAAGCAGCACTTCTTATCTTTAACAATGTTGTACAGCACAGCTGAACGGATAGAAATTATTTTCATTTATGGTTCCCAGGATCAATGTTTTTTAAGAACAGCTCAACGTTTTAACGAAAGGCATCCAGGTCAAAATGTAAGCCCGGAGTATGTTCGCCAACTAGTAGCCAAATTTAAAGAAACTGTCTGTTCTGTCGCGAATATAAAGAGAAATCAACCGAGACTAGCCGACGAAGCAGCGCAAATTGAAATTCTGGGGCAGTTTGCAATGAATTCAACTTTATCAACTCGTCAAGCAGCTGTAGCAACTGGATTATCTCGTGAATCAATAAGAAAGGTACTTAAAATTCATAAGTTTTATCCCTATAAACTGCACATACTGCAAGAACTTGGTGACGACGACCCTGACAGAAGAATACAGTTTTGTGAAATAATGACAGATAGAATTACGGCAGAACCTCGACTAGTTAAAAATATTTGCTTCAGTGATGAGTGTACCTTTTATTTAAATGGGCATATTAATAAGCAAAACTGTCGTTACTGGAATGACGAGAAGAGCAGGGCAGGAGAGAAGGGCATACCCAGTACCCCCAAAAAATTAATGTTTGGGCTGGTATATTGGGAGATGGTATTATCGGCCCAATATTTATACAAGGAAATTTAAATGGCGACAGGTATGCTGAAATGCTACAGAGGTCTATCGAACCACTAATAGTGCGAGAATTAGAAAATCAGAGGGAGATACTCGGAAATGTATCTTTAGAAGAACGCTTACTACATTTCCAACAGAATGGAGCACCTCCGCAGTATGTAATTCCCGTTAGGCAGTGGTTGGATGATAATTATCCCAACCAGTGGATTGGAAGAAGAGGTCCTGTTGAATGGCCAACTAGATCCCCGGACCTAACACCTCTTGACCTAAAATCTGTTGTTTTTAAAACGCAACCTGAGTCACTAGAGCAACTTCAGCATAGAATAGTTCAGGAATGCCGTGCTATATCCAGAGAAACCTTTGCAAATGTACGTGAAGAATTTGAAAGTAGGCTTTATTATTGTCTTCAAAACAACGGAAATCATTTTGAACATTTAATTAACTAATAATAAAAAATTTCAAAATTGTCTTTTCATTTATTGTTTTCCTTAATAAACAGAGAAGAATTTCCTGAAATGTACCTTTCTATGGTACAATTGGAAAGCATTTTCAAGAGCTTCAAAATGATGTATCACTCGACCCCCTTTCTATTTAAGATTTTAAGGGTTTATCTCACCCTGTCCGAGGGGTTGCAGATAGGGGTGGGCTAATACGTTTGTTTTTGTTCCCCCTTTGTTTTATAGAAACTGTTTTTTGCGTTTTTTTCTTCAGTTTTTCGTTTCTAATATATGGCCATTTCAAGTTTTTAAATTGTCACCCTGTATAGACGTGTCAATTTTCTTAAAAATATATTCAGTACTTTTTGAAATGTTTCAAATAATCCACAATTTTTGACACCCTGTATAAGTAAGGTACTTAGTTCCTAAATAGCACCCCGGAAATCGAATATACCTTCTCTGATACACTTCCCTAATAGTTTTGTCGAGATATATCTGTCTATCCTGCCTCTAGGGCAAAGCTGTGCTTATTATCTTGATTGACAATTTCTCTGGTCAATCTCAATGCGCTCAATCAGTCGGTCTCTGGCGATATACCGACATAGAGCTGGAGCAACTCCACTGTCGCAATACGACAGGGCGTGGTAAAGTTTGTAGTCTTTTATATGTACCGTTTGTCCGTTACGAACAGACTCGTTTATGGATAGAAATATAAATATTTTTGGAGACGATATGTGGATTAAGCAGTAAACTGGACAACAAGAAGATACCCTCATTTTTAAAACTCTATATCTCGAAACACAATTAACGCTACTTTTTTGGGCCAAATTCCTTCAGATGTTCAAAAACGACTGGGCATACAATAGCAAAAATGTGACACACATTAACTTTCTTTATAAAGGAGTCATACTTTGAAATATTAAGATGTCATGTCGTTTTGAACGTGTTGCTTCTAATAGTAAAGACGTTACTCTATTCACGTTATAAACGTATTTAACTCTGCCCACAATACGCCAATTACTCTATTGCGACAACGTCTTCCCTCGGGCTATGTGGATAAAGTGTATCGTCCAGAGACCATGTGATAGAGCGAACTGAGATTGACCGGCGGAGAAATTGTCAATCACGAAAATAAGCTGCAGCGGTAGAGCGATTACCCGAAAGAGACCGGAATTGTGCCTCTGGAAACTTCATTTAAGTTTCGTGTACACGGAAAACCTTAGTTAAATTTATTATCAAAATAATAAAACTAACCATACTTTATGGCGCTACAGGATGTCCGGGAAAATGTGGGATATCTCCCGGATATGAAGAAAACATGTCAAAAGAGTACTAGAACTTCATATATAATTTTTTCCTATAGGCTTCCTTCTCGGAGATATGGGCTCCCAAAGAGCTCCAATGGAATCAAGTTTATTACCCATACTTAATGAACCACCAGGTGCATTTCAATTTTTTTTAGTATACCAGGTAAGACCCTTCACATTACTATCCCAAGGAAGTGTTGTGAATTACTCACAACTGCATGACCCCTTTTTTTAACGCGCTGTATGATAAGAACTTTGGACAACGTTTTTTACATACCTTTTACTATTGACTAAAAATTAAGTATACTTCATTCATGTCGCTAATGCCGCAAACACACTATTATCACGTCACGTGTCATATCGGCTTAGAAACAGACTAGGGACACTGCAGATCATTTTTATTACGTACTTTTGTGTTTGTCAAGATCGCAAGTGAATCTTGTAGCCTTTTAGCGTTAAGCTCTGACACAGTATTAACACGCGTGCCGAATATGTAAATTTGCAGAAACAAAATTGTGCTATCAAGTATGACTTGCCGTGAGCTGCATGAGGTGACTATAGTTTACTTCTAAAATAAGAGCGCATAAACCGCCTTGCAGATATTTCGGGTATGCCGTGACATTGCGTGATAGCATGTGATCTCACGTAACGTGATAATAGTGTGTTTGCAGCTTAATCCTAACTGTTTTCGAGAAAACGTCATTTTGATTAGATCATGCATTTCTCGTATCTCGATACGAGATACCTCTTTGTTCCTATCAAATGTTGAACCTCAAAAGTCTTCTTTCTCATATTTAATCCATGAGAAGTTTGAAGACTCAGTGTAAATAAATTGATGTTTTCTCGAAAACGGTTAGGATTAGAGACATGAATGAAGAGTACTTAATTTTTAGTCAATAGTTAAAGGTATATGAAATCTGTTGTCCAAAGTGCTTATCATACAGGGCGTTAAGAAAAGGGGCCATGTGAGACACGCAGTGGCGGCTCGTGACCTATGATAGAGGGGGTTCACAAGTATGGATTAAAATTTTATTTTTGTGTAACGACCAAACAATTACTTTCTAGGCGTTTTAAATGTAGAAAGAAAAGAATTAATAAGAAAATGCGTTAGGTAAAACATATTTTTATTTATTTTTTAATTTTATACAAGGAAATACAACTTTTGGAAAATAAGAAAGGTTTTCTTAGTGTGTATAGTGCTTAAACGTAAAGTCCGTTCTTCGGTTCTTAATTGTAGAAAATTGATCAATAACAGCCTTATTAAAGTTTGGAATACCCTCTATAAATTTTTTTTCATATATTTACTTTTTAAACTTTCTAATAAAGTCCCTAGATTTACCCTTTGTGGTCTGCGTTAAGTTAATTTCGGGTTTAGGTCTTCCCGCATTCTCCATTTAAATTTTTTGCTCCAAACTCAAAGAGCTAAAGTTATTTCTTAAATAGCCCACCGTAAAACTATTCATTTTAACTTAATAAATATATAATATTAAAATATTAAAACATACACGCTCGAATTTCTAACTAGATGCACGAACAGACAACGGCGCGGCACACACTAAAATTGTGCGCCTTTCCCATGTTAAATCACCATAGCCCCGCTATCTCCCGCTGTCTCCCGCCACCTGTTACTACAGAGAAACTGCAGTATCCCCCGCCTACTAAATCGCACATGCCTCACAAGTCTCGTCATAATCGTTATTAACCTCGACCGAGGCACGGTTGTCGGATCGAGAGCCTATAATATACAGTTTGGTTGACAGTACGATAAAATATTAGGGAGGGGAAGGTCGAACTTTATACGATAAATAATAGTCAATAAATATAAGTTAATATTTTTTTAATCGTTTTGGGGGTGCACGTGCGCATGTGCTCCTGTGGAAGAATTGTGATGACACGGCAGCTGTGAGTAATTTACAACACTTTCTTGGATATACATGCAATATTCCTGGTGGTTATATAATTAGGTTTAAAAAACTTGATTCCATTGAAGCTCTTTGGGAGACCATATCTCCGAAGTGGAGGCCGATGCGAAAAAGTTTATATGAACTTGTAGTACTTTGTTCACTTGTTTTCCTTCATATCCGGGAGATTTCCGACATTTGTATATTTGACTGAATAACTTTTATTTAGAAATGCCATTAAATTATAACAAAATTTTAAACAAAGTTTATAGAAATAATGACAAAAATATTTAGTAAATCATTTATATGAAAAGTTTTTGTACAATTTATTTGAATCTTTTGTAAACTTTGCTAAAATCTTTTGTAAAATTTACTAAAATCTTTTGTAAAATTTACTAAAATCTTTTTAAAATTTACTTAATTCCTTTTAAAATTGACTAAAATGTTTTGTAAAAATTTTGACAGGCGCGGCCTCCCGATCGCTTACCCATCGAAGTGGTAACCTCGCGTTGCGTCGCATGACTTCTTGGATCGAATGTCTGTTCCCTATATAAGCTCTCCAAAACCCTTTAAGATCGAAATAACAAGGATCCGTTGCATATGATTTAAGCCACTTATTCTCGAGAATTACACACTTCATTAAACTTGGTTATTTTTGCAATAATAAATACTTAAAGTATATCAATAGCGATCAATTAACTGGAGTTATAAACAATAATTTTCCCTAACATTTGTTATAAAATTTAAAATATATTTTGATAGTTAGTAATTATACTAAATTTATTAGGTGCATATGGGTAGGGCGATTTCCGAAACAATTAAGTTGTTGTCATAGCAATATGTCAAAAGGCAAGAATCTGATCTGGCTACAATTAACATTCATAAAATGTTCAATAGGTACTAAATACATATTTTAATAAAGTCTAACTAAGGCGAGATTTTTATAGCCATACAAAATAATCTTCTATCAATGTAAGAAACGAGGAAGCAATGTTTCTTACAGTTTACTGACATGGGGGCTAAAATAAACGCCGGTGTAGATAAAATCTCTGATAAATTGTGGTTAGTTAAATCAATAAATTATCCGTGGACGTTATCAGATCTTCTATGGAGTGATAAATATCGCTAATTTTTCTGTCGCCCTTCTTTTATTAGCAGGAAAATAAAGTACAGCTGCGAGAGAGCATCTAACGGGTGTGTTTAATGATTTTTTTATTTGCATATTGCATCAAAATATTAATGCATTTCTTTTTAGGGAATCGGGTAAAGCTCTAAAAATTGATTATAGGGGTTTTTGTTACATCGTTTTACCTAAACCAGTGCTCGCATAACATTAATATACACTCTCCGGCACAAAATTCCGTCACCCTGATATTTTGGTCAAGTTTGATATTTTATGCGATTTTCATGATTTGGTATCAGTTTGTAGATCCGTTTATTGTGTTTTTTCTTAATTATTTATTAAAGTGACATTTTTCGATTAGGACAGGAGTAAATCAAACTGTTATGTTTTATCGTAATTTCAAAACACCCTGTAGGAAAATTGAGGAGGATACTTTTATTTACATACTGTTTCTTGTAATCTTTGATGTATTCTAAACATTTAGTTTTTTGATTCATTCCATTATCTAATTTCTGCTTATTAAGAAAAACAAACACTAGGTATATCATAAAGTTAATTAACAAAAACAATTTTAATATCGTCTATTTCCTCCTCTCGCAGCAATAACAGCTTGCAGTCTTCGTGATATCGAACGAATAAGGTTACTTATCCTTTCTTGAGGGATAGCTTCATATTCTTCGGGTAGCGCCAGTCGTAAGTCTTGCAAGGTTTATGGTTGTACAGGACGACGACGAACCAAAGTTGATTCCAAAGATGTTCGATTGGGTTGAGATCCGGGCTACATGCGGGTTTGTTCGAGTTTGTTCGGGCTATTCCAATCTTGGAAGTACAACTTCATCCAGATATTCGTTCACTACATGTGCAATTATGATATACCTAGTGTTTATTTTTCGTAATGAAAATAGGCTTCAAATCAGCGTTTCATTTAAAATTTTGCAGCTCGCAGCAGAAATGAGATAATGAAATGAATCAAGAAACGAAATGTTTAGAATACATCAAAGATGACAAGAAACAGTATGTAAAATTATCCACCTCAATTTTCCTACAGGGTGATTTGAACATACGACAAAAGACAACAGTTTGATTTACTCCTGTATAATATAGCCTAATCGAAAAATGTTACTTTATAAAATAATTAAGCAAAAACACAATACATGGATCTACAAACTGATAATAAAATAATGAAAATCGCATAACAAATAAAAAAGTTATAAAATATCAAACTTCACCAAAATTTCAGCGTCTCCCATAACAAGAGAAAACATGCAAGCACGAATTAGGGAAGTTTTTCACACAAGTACTCCGAATATGTTGAGAAATGTAGGCGAATCTTTTGAAAAAGAATTCGGGCTTGCATCTTAAATTTAGGAGGTCATATTGAACATAATTTATAATATTTTTATTATTATTCTTATTTGTTTCTTGTCAGCGAAATGCTGACAAGGTCTTGTAAATATTGTTAAAATTGATTAATTAATTTAATTTCTTAGCCTTAGCTTATTCCAGCATCCTAGGTGCACTTCTTGTTTTATCAGTCAGTTCATTTGAAAATAAATGACTTTGTTTTCATTCCAAGGCTATCTTGACTAAATTCTGTAATCAGAACTTCCAATTTTTACCTGAATTAAGACAAATCTTAAAATATTTCA
Organism: Barypeithes pellucidus; assembly: GCA_963991005.1. Lineage (NCBI taxonomy): Eukaryota > Metazoa > Arthropoda > Insecta > Coleoptera > Curculionidae > Barypeithes > Barypeithes pellucidus. Next base: position 52,196,387 of record OZ022563.1, on the reverse strand, counting down.
GAAATTATAAGATTTAGGTATAGGACATATTTAATAAAAAAAAACGGTATTCGCAAGATAAATCCATATGCCTAAAAATATATAGGGTGTCCTATTTAAAAAAATTAAATCTAGGCATATTTAAAATCCCTAAATTGTCCAGGATCTAACGAACGCTTTGTATAACAGAATTTAAAATTACTAACATAAATCGATACAAAGCACTTTAGGGTACCCACAATGTAAATCGAATTTGTTCAGGTTGTACGAATGGTTTGCTATGATTTTTTTATCGTACCATTAAAAAGTACTAAAATTTCAGAAAAAAATTAATTACTTGACAACGCTTCATTTCAGTTCAAAAAATTAAATACGATTGTATCGCTCTTGGCATGCTAAATCAAAATGTGGAAAAATATACCTAGTGTCTCATTTAAAAAAATTATAAAATATTCCGTGCCACTTTTTGGGGCCACCCTGTAGATTGCAAAATATTTTCAGGTATTAGTTATTATCTTTTGTATGCAACCATTTTATTTATCTTTAAGAGTTTAGGCGCTATCGAAGCCAGACACCTTATTGACACACCCTGTATAAACGTTTTGTTTTATAAAAATAAATAGGCACAATAACATCTATTTTAATCAAGAACTGTACGTCTGACGAGAAAACCCCAAGCGACCGTTTTCATGTAGAATTTATCAGGCTAATCAAAAAGATATCCATATGGAAAAATATCAGTGACGTAACACCTTTTTTGTAAAAAATATCTTAGGACATGTTTGTAGGGACGCGAGTGGTGGACCGATAGAATAAATTTTCTAACTAAAATGTGTGGTTTTCTATCCCATTAACACATACCAAAATTCAAAATAATACCTGATTATAAAAATGGGGGGGGGGGGGGGGTAACTATCGCATTTATAAGATAGCCGAGCCGAGCCGCCACTGTATATACAAATCCCTATATACTTGCCCTATTTTCACCTACCGCATAATATAAAAATAAAAATACACTAGCAAACTGGCAATAGATTTAAATTTTCCAGCGTAACGCATCCGCGATGTTCCACCCTTTATATTTATGATACGCTCTTCCAACAACACCAGATATGTAAAATTTAAAATAACTAGGAATATAAATCTACCCTTTATGGGTGCGAAAAGATGATAGTAATTCTTAGTAAAACAAGAAGGGTATTCTTGAACTTAGAAGAACACCAGAACATTTTTCTTCATACAAATTTTTGATTAGATTAATCAGATAATAAACGCAAAAACTTCCTGATCCACAACAACCCTGATCTGGACGACAAAAATTACGATGAAAAGAGACTGCTTTGATTTATTTTTATAATATTTCTAAATAAAGGTAGCTTTATTGCTTACAAAATAAATGAAGTAAATATTATCCTTGGAATAGATCCACGTTTCATCTAGAAAAATAATTTTATGTTGATGAATACTATTGCCATTTTCTAAATATTTAACATTACTTACAGAAAAGAAAACAAATTTACTCATAGTTGTCATTAGAACTGATTTTAAGAATCACACGAAACACAAAATATAAATGTCAACAATGATATGTCAGTATTTTAACTTTGCCATTTCCGTCTAATATACTAATTACGTTTCCAAAGGAAAACTTTGTCTGTTTTATAATTTTTTATTAACTCACAAAACCAGATTCCTAGCGCTCTTTGTAAATTACAATTATATTTATAATATAAATATAATATCTATGAAATTTACTGACTGAAATACCGTCCCTAAAAAGTAGATTGATTTCTATATGATATTTTAATATTTAAGACACAATTACCTTCAAGCCCATGACACACTTTTATTTGGTCACGTCATTATATTTAGATACACGACTTACCTTTATTAAAAACTATCAATATATGTAGGTACATGACAGACCATTATTTATTTCCAACATGAAATCATAATTCCTCATAAATAATAACAGAGCACTGGCTTTTTCTTCTCTAAAGTTGCAGGCACATATACAACGTGTCCAAGATAATTAGGGCCAGTACAGGGATCTCGGAAACCGTAAGTGATACCAAGTCGGTTAAATGGCCCTTCGAAGACGACTCGTCGGATTACAAAACAATTAACGCTGTTAGATAGAGCGGAAAAAGTAGCAATGCAAAAGTGCAGTTTACTTTAGAATTCGATCTCAAAAAACCCAGGAAAACGGGTTTTTTCTCCGGAACTACTCGGAATTTTAAAACTTTCTAAACGGCATATTATTAGGCACGTAAATGCGCAACTTTACCTCCATTTAACCGACTTCGTATCTCTTACCGTTTCCGAGATCCGTGTACTGGCCCTCCTTATCTTGGACATGTTGTATGTAGGTACATGACATACCATTATTTATATCCAACATGAAATGATAATTCCTCATAAATAATCACAGATCACGGGCGGCTTCTTCTTCAAAGTTGCAGGCACATATAGTGAATGCAAATGTTCCTCTACTAGTTTTCTCTAAAATACGTGGTAACTTTTCGAGTGAATTGTCTATTGCATTTAAGTAAGTTTCCTCTAGACGGAGACTGCATGGATTTAGCAACGATTAGTACACCCTATATACAGAAAGTTGCCAAATAATATGCTTGCACAGATTGTGACTGTCTGATGATGAGTCACAATATGGATGAAACAATAATCATAGACCTGGCCGAGGAAAGGTCCATATCCGCTATCATCTACTATAATTTCCTTTTTGTATAGCGACCCTGCAAATGTTAATTCTAATCGGTTCTCGGGAATACCATCCCAGCCAATATATTCGACGATAGCGAGTTTATTCAATAAAAAGAGAAAATCTATTTCGTAGGTGCTGATGTAACCTAAAACAAACGACAACGGAGATGGAATCTTGCGGATAATATACGGCCCTGAGTTAAATAAAAGAATATCTTGCATGTTATACAGGGCGTCATGAAAATAGTTTATTATAAACTTATAGGTAAAGGTATAAAACCACGCCTTAGATAATTATTACGTGTTCAGTTGACAAATGCTTGAATCTCTTAAGAGAATATCGAAATATATGTTAGTGCCCATTTATTTTTATGATCCAACACTTGCATGATAGAAAAAATCCTTTAAGGCTTATGGCAGTTTTGCGTGTGCGAATAAAGCGATTCATGTTGGTTTTTGAATCATTGGAAGTTATATTCGTTGGGGAAACACGATCGTTCCGCAAGGATGACGTTCTCCAGATGAAAGAGATATTAAACAATAATTCGAGGAGTATTAAGCTCAACCACATAGACATGGAGGGCTGTGTTTCTTCGTGTCTTTCGGCTATTCGCTGCTGTCTATTTCCGTGGAAATATCTGTAATAGGGAGTCAAATCACCAAGCTGTCTGCCATGTTCTAGGTCAGCTCGTGGCCTCTGATCAGACGAATCGGTCTCATTTCTATTGAAACCTGTAGACGAAGAGTGCAAAGCTCCAGACATGATAGCAGTAGTCTAGTGATGCACGAATCGGTGTCTTCTATAGTGTCAAAAGTTGTTGAGGTATTTACAACTTTTTGGTCCGAAAAAGTACACCAAATTTCTATGAAGCTGCCTTGACGATTGCCACAACGTGGTTATGTCAAGACATATTTCCTTCCAGATTGACGCCCAGCAAATTACGAGACGAAGCCAGTGGAATTGCGTGTCTTGCAATGACCAGATCCGGCTCTACAACGTTAACGTTTTTAAAGAAAACTACTGCCTGGGGATTTTTAGCATGAAATTTGACTTTGCAATGTACTGCAAGGTTGCCAAATATTTATTATTTTAGTTATTTACTGGAAATTGCACATGGTTCAGTTCTGCGACTGGGAAACTTCTCCGTATTCCAATCTTCAACCAAACGTTCCTCGTAATTTAAAAATAGCGCTACGTCAAACCCGATATAGTAGAGGCTCATGCCTGAGTTTGGAGCTACTAAAATTGGTCACCCGGTAGATGCAATTCGTTACTATTTTATTAGAGAAATACAGGCACGCTACTTAATTTTCTAAAAGCCCCATTGACAAACGACACACTCGTTTCTATCGTTGATTTTTCATGGATAGAGTGGACAAATACAAAATGTGTGACCGTCGGACCGATAAATCTTTTAAAAAGTGCTGAGGCGCAGCAGCGGACAAAGTTTTACGGACAAGCTATAAATTTATGGGAAAAATCAGGAAACCTCGTGCGAAACTTTCATCGATTTTTTTGAAATATTGACGATCTCGATCAAATTGATACGTCTTGAAAGAACGATAATCGAATCTGCAACAAACATTTGGTTCGTAATTGGGAAATAGCATCTTCCTTTCCAATGGACCAATAATAGGTTCGTTCGAAGAGCAGTCGGAATCAGTTACCAACTACCCAAGGCATACGCAGTTGGTGTAAAGTGTTCACAGAAGCAAAATATGGGATCGCAATTGAAAGTAGAGCAGTAGACGACGTCGCCACTTTTGGATACGACTGCAGTCATGGACGATATAGTTGACATGGTCATAGGAACAATAAATACAATTTAATTATGCTGTTTAATGAACCAGTTTTGGCAAACGAGATATTATGGTTGTTAAAAGAATTAGGAGAAGGTCTAGTAGTAGTAGTATCTATATCAGGCAATCTATCGTTAAGTTGAACATGGAAATCCCATTTAATTTTTAAGGTTTCTGAATATTGGCTCCCCTGTACAATTCATAGAAAAACTGTTATATAATTTCTTGAAGAGGTCGACATGGTGAACCCATGTGCCGAGTTTGAATGCATTTTGGCTAGCCAATCCTAAGCTATTCAATTAAACGTAATGGCAAATCCGCCTAACTCTCTTAGTTCAGGTAATACAGCAAACACCAGTAAATTAAATTTTGATGTTGACGATTGATTATGTTCAACTGTATGTCAATTTTGGTACTAGCGTCATAATAATTATTTGCTGTATTATCTGAACGATGAGAGTTTCCTGGTTTTGCTATCACCTTTAATCGAATAGCTTAGCATTGACTTGACCAAAATGTATTCAAATCGGCTTATGGGTTTATCATGTTGGTCTCTTCAAGAAGTTATAATGCAGTTTTTCTGTAAAATGTACAGAGGCGCCACGTTAAAAATTACGTGGGATTTCCAATGTTCAACTTAACGATGTATCACTCGGTATACTAATATAATAGGTGGTGTCCCAATAATACGATAAATATACACAGCGATACTAAAATAAATACTAACTGTAAAAATAATTTATAATACAACATGTTTGTCGGAAAACCAGTTTCCAATAATCGTGCTTTTTTTAGTTTAAATTTTTTAATTATGATATTTTTGTGTTGCCCGGTATGCATAAAACACTTTCTCCCTCGTATAAGGGTAAGTTTTAACTATCTTTTATACATTTTTCTCTCTCTGTCATGCCTCCTCGGTGGGAACAATTCTATTTCTCTCTCATGTTTTTTCCTACATTGCTAACCTCGCCACAACATTTCGTTATTTCAAACCTTTACATACCATATACCCATCTCTATCTTATCCTAATACTATGCACACTCATTCTCACTCATTAATTCCACACGTGCTCACATTCCTTTGCCCTCCCTAACCAACCAGAGTGAATTAAACATGTCGGATGTTTCTAGTCAGGACAGGTATTGCAATCGCAGACAGAGACGAGCCGCTGCATGCGTGTGCAAAAATTAGAGTGCATCAGACAACACGCTGCTGTCAGCACATGCTTTTCTTTCGTTTACGGCCAAAACTTCGCGCCGACTCACATAGTATTAACTTCTTGTGACCTCAGCAAGATAAATAGTTCTTTAAGACTAAGTGATAACACACAGAAAACCAGTTAGTAAATAAGGAAGCCGGCATCCCTGATTGGTTTCCGTTGATGGTATAGTTTTTGCAGAATTATATCGTTGATCTTTTGACTGCAATAAAACCTCATTATCCATTCTACCATAAAATAAATAAGGAAATCCCAAATTTTAAAACCTTTTCGGGCAGAGTCGGACCAGGTATACAAATTCAATTTTTACCTATCCCAGATGCATATATAAATACAAAGTGATTTTTAATAATTTTAATCTTTAGTGGTTTTCCGGCGAGTAATTTTTAGTTAGGCTTATGAGTGGTAGAATGTGGCGTCCTTGGAATTGTGCTGATAGGGGGGCATCTTCAAGTGTCGGGAATGGAGACTTAAGTATTTAACAGCTGTTAAACAATTTAGAGAAGAAAATCGTCCAATTATTTACCTTGACGAAACATGTCTCGATACCCATGACACTCCAAGAAAAGGTTGAGATGATTCTTCCAAAAAATGTCAAACCAAGGCACCATCAAATAAAGGCAAAAGAATTACAATATTACATGCTGGTTCAGAGAACGGGGTTGTTCCAAATTGTCTGTTGCTTTCAGCTAAAAACATGGCAGATTCTTCTTTAGATTACCATCAAGATACCGACGCACAACTTTTTGAAGATTGGTTTAAACATAAAATCCTTAAAAAGATACCTGAAAATATCGTCATTGTAATGGACAATGCTAGTTATCATAGTCGGCAAGCAAAAATCATTCCCAATTCTAATAATACAAAAGCAGAAATTCAAAATTTTATGATTGAAAATGATTTATATTTTGAAGAAACTTACAAAAAACGAGAACTGCTAGAAGTATTAAAAGCTTTTAAAATAAATAAGGAATACGAGTGTGACAAACTTGCAGCAGAAAATGGACATACAGTGTTGCTTCTTCCTCCGTACTATTGTATATTCAATCCTATTGAGCTAATATGGCACCAATTAAAATCCAATATTAGGAGAAATAATATTTCTCCTACATTAAATGCATCTGTAGTAGAATTAATTAAAAACGAAGTAAGAACATTTTTCTGCAGACAGCTTGAAAAACTGTGTACTTGTTATCCTAATAGTTATACTTTTAATTATATTATTTTCAATTATCATTAATTGTTATCATTATTTTACATTTATTATAGGTAGGTACCTAAAACTAAAAATACCTATCTATTTATTTTAAATTATAAAAATAAAGCATGTGGTATCGTATACATTTTCAAGCCGGCCCTAATCCCATTTATTGAGCTTTGAAGAGGTTCAGGCGTATACAATAGGGTTAAATCAGGTAGTTTATTTATGGCAGTAAGAATTAAGGGTATAATTCTGCAACAACTATAAAAGACGTCCTGCCGTTTGACACAAGTTATATAGCACAAACCAAGACCGGCAAATTTAAACCAGGTGTGCTCAGTTAATAACAAATAGAACTATTCTGAACTACTACTGAGAAACCTATGGAAATTTTATGTCCTTTTACGTTGCAAGACCAAGGCAATCCGTATTGTCCATATTTATTGCCAAACACGACAGTTTTTACTTGCAAATTTGTATTGTTTATTCAATTCGCCATCCTATACTTATTACGGATCTTTATGTAGACTTAGATTTAGCATATCATGTCCATACTGATGAAAACTAATTTCTTGTAACTTGTATTGTGTGATATTAATGTCAAACCTGTACCGATAATTATACCCGGACTATTTCATTTGTAAAGTCAAACCATACCAGTAAAAATGCAAATTAAATAAACGTCAAACAAACAACTAATCATTTATTTACCCTCAGTAATCATCCCTGTAAATTACGGCCCAAACTACATGACCAACTATTAAATAAGTTGGTTACCCTTTTTTTTGGTAGTTGAGAAATATTTAATTTTTCTCTACAATGTTTTTCCCAGGCGCGATGCCAAACAACGCATCTTTTCCAGGAAATATCAGTGATACTTGATTGGGCAAGTTCGATTGTCATCCTTTATTCCTAAAAACAGGATAACGGCGCATTCTTGAGGATAATGTTTATAAAGAGGTACAAAATAATTAAACTAGACAAGTATAATGGCTACCATCCGTTAGATCATAAATAGAATTAGGGCGAGATTTAATTTAAAAATTTATCACAAAAGCATGCAGTGCAAAGTAAAACAAAAATGGAGCCGAAATAAAAATATACAATGGCTTAATTCATTTAATCTCTGGACGAGGTCTTTTTACTGCTTAATCCTATTTAGTAGTTAACAGTGGTTCGAGATGTACGGTTTGTAGCCATCCACAATTATTGTATAAAATGTTATACAGGGTGGCCCATCGAAAACGTACCGCAAGCCATTATAGACTGGGAGAGAACTTTTCAGTTATAATCTCCCTAGTACTTGAATTATTATCGGAAATTTCTCAACCATACATTTTCTGAAAAAAATATTAATTCAAGAACGAGGGAGATTCGGTAAGAAAATTTCGCACTAAATAATTAATTTGATGGCAGATGCCAGTTGTTAGTTCGAAGAGCAATAATAATCCTATTTACCAACTTTGCCTGAAATTGTTATTTATAAAGTAAAAATGGTTGAAATTTTTATTTCCATATTTATTTAACTTACTAAAGTTGGTAGAAAATAAGTTTTTTTACCATATAGTTAGTTTATACAGATAGTTTTTCAGCGTATTGTAGTCATCCATATGGGAGCCCCGATTACTGATAGTAGTTACATTAAATATCGTCTCCTATTGGTTTCTACCAAATACAGATTTCTTCGTGGACGGCAGCAAAGCAAAATTGTTTCGAAGTGCTACATTTGTTTCATCAAACATATAAAATTTATAAATTTTGATGACTGTGTGCTCCCTTATTACCCATTGAAAAAGGAAGAAGTGGCCAAAGAATTTCAAGAACAATTAGACGTTGTAATCGAAAATAATTAGGTACAAAAATAATTTGCTGTTTTTATTTATTTTTAATTTATATAATAATGACTAGTATAAATGGTTTAGAATAATCAGAAATATAAAATAATTAAAATATCATTCAGTCAAGCAAAATGTCATTCTATGCACAAACGTCAAGTTCATGCCATACAAGCATGCGTACTACAAAATCTTGAAAAGGGCTACCACAACCAAAAGATAGATATACATCCTGTCGGACAGCCAAGCTGCTCTTAAGGCTCTGAACTCCAATCGGTTTACTTCCAAACTTACACTGGAGTGCCATACCAACCTAAAAGTACTGGCGGCCAGGGGGAACAAGATAGAGCTCTTGTGGGTCCCTGGTCACTCTGGGATATTAGGAAATGAAAAAGCGGATGAACTAGCGAGAGCCGGATCCGCTCAAAATCTCAGGGGCCCCGAACCGGCCTTTGGGATATCAAAACAGACAACGAAAACAACATTAGATAGATGGTCGAAAAAACAACACCTATCTCGATGGCAAGGGTTACCTGGTCAAATACACGCAAGGGCCGTAATTGGAAAACCATCGAGGATACTATCGAATGGGATGCTAGCCCTAACACGGCCCCAGTTGAAACAAGTGATGGGTCTGCTAACAGGCCACTGCCACTTGCGAAAACACCTTCAACGGATGGGTATAAACAACGGATCCATTGAATGCAGACTCTGCGGCGAAGAGGATGAAACCGCCTCACACATAATATACCGCTGCGCAGCACTGTCTCGTAGAAGACAAAATATCTTCGGGAACATACAATGTGGTGACAACCTCCCACATGACAAACTTGGTAGAAGGTTACTGGAACTCATAGAAGGAACAAACATCGTCTAACAAGATCGGGGTACACAATAAGCCGGAAGGCTGCAGTGATAGAAGTTCGGGCCTTTAAACCGACCCCCGCCTTTAACCAACCAACCAACCAACGTCAAACAATTTCCACTGTAATCACTACCTGCTGCTCGAGGAGGAGACAAATTTCCGGAAAGTTTCTTAGTTGCCGTGGTGACGGAACAGAAAGCAACTTTTAATTGGCTGAAGAATGTTAGTGCGACGTTTTCGACAAAATTCAAAATAGTTGCTAAATCAACACAAAACATAAAATTGGATAAGATGTTGGGCATTTGTTTCTCAATTGTAGAAAAACATTGTGTTGCTGTTTTGTTGGTGTGGTGTGGAGCCAGCATAAGACACTAAGTTGCTAAAAACCAAAACAAAACATAATAGTTGGTAAAATGTTGCTGATTCGTTTCTAAATTGTTGAAAAACATTGTGTTGATGTTTTGTTGGTTTGGTGTGGACCTGGCATAATTCTCCGATTTTGATTCTGGAAATGTCAACGTAACAAAATTGACAGGTAAATTTTGATCTTGATATTTGTCGATGATTTAAACTTTTCCAGATAGATATTCGCATTTGGCCAACATTGCAGAATCCTCGCCCAGAATATCGCGCTGCACTGATCCCATTATTAATAGCTTCAGCGAGATTTTTCGCACAGTCTTTTTTTATTTTCAAAGAGACCGCCATTCTGCAATAAAAGGACGTAATGTTTTCTTTTTTAGACTTATTTTTAGAGTAATGAACGTCCTGAATATTCATGGTAACGCAGTCGAGATTTTTTTAAATGAAGAGATTTTGCTTGTTGTTTTTGAATATTTTTTAATTTTTGAAAATTACAGAGTGTGCTAATGTTAATGGGGGGGGGGGGGGGCTTGTTCGGGTTATTTTCAATATGGTGGCACTTCCGGTTATATCGGATCGTGTCAACTTGCATGTTTTAAATGAAACATCCTATACAGTATGTCCACGGATAGGGTTTACAAGAGGACAAATGGACTCAAAATTGAAAGCTACGAAAAAAAGTCGCTCTTAATAAACGTTTTTGCTTCTCTAGAAAATACGATTCATCATAAGAAACTTCAATTTTTTTATACAGGGTGGGTAAAAACTGCAAAAATGTTATTTTGCTGAAGAGTAAACATACTTTATTTTGAAAGATACGAAAAAAAGTCCTGAATCATTATTCTTGAATAATTATTATTATTCACCTGAAGATGACTGTAGATGTTTAATAGTTGAAATATTGTGATTCAAATAAATAGAGACAATGGAAGTAAAAAAATTAATTTTTTCCCTGTGTTTGCAGATAGTCTATTTCTTTTTTTTTTCGTAGACATCGCCTGCTTCCGAAAAGGTCTTTTTTGATAAAAATGGAAAATTTTCTTTTTGCCACCAGTTTGATTGTAAATAGAAGATCCGGTTCCGGTGCGGTATCTAGCCGAAAAATGGTGGCGTTAGTTCCGATATCCGGCAACTTATTTATGATAAACTTGAATAATAACAATAATTGTAATTATTATTTTATCCGAGACAATATGTAAACAGAAATTTAAGCTTTTAATATCGCATCAAATATTAAAATGATAAATATTTAAATTATTTTAAAATTGCAATTATATTTAAATTCGCTATATTTATTTAAGCGCATATGCTTTAAAAAATGTCAGTAAATATTTATTGAAACATACGTACTAAGCTTCGACGGGAGTTGAAGCAAAATCGGATTTTATTGTTTTATTATTTTTGATTGTTTTACAATAAAAAACTGAATAATGCGAAATAATATTGACAATTAATTTTTGAGAAGGGATTTTCAAATAATTCTAATCAATCGGCCTAATTTTGACGTGCTGCAAGGCCAGATAGATTTAAGTCATGAATGTACTATACAAGTGGGAATAATGTTAGAACCTCATATGTCCTCATTATTCACTTCAATTTTTCCAAGATATTTTGAAATTGAGAAAAAAACTTTTTATATTTCAGAACTTTGTGATAAATAGTTCCTGAGATCAATAGCGGCTCCGCAAAGGAGGCCAAGGGAGGCTAAGCCTCCACTAAACGTTTTCTTGGCGTATTAATCAAATAATAAGTTTTAATTTACAGCAAATAGTTTTAAAATTGATTTTAATCCCTCATTTACTAATATTTAATATTTTTATTATAATCCGACAACAGTTCATGTGGCTTTTAGCTATCTTATGAATTGTATCTGTGTTAGTATCGCTATATTAAGCGAAACATCAGTTAGAAACACAGACCTAGAAGTACAATTTGGCAACATCTATCATGGCTTAGCCTATATGACCATGAAAAAACAACAAACTGGTTAAAAAATATGAAAATCTGATTAAAAATAAGAAGTTATGAAACATTAAACTTGACCAAAATATTGAGGTGGCGGAATCGAAATTAGAGAAACGTTATTCTGGTTTAGAATCTTTACTTTAAGAAGTAAAATATGATTTTTGGTCATAAATTATATTATTATATGGAAATTACTAAACTTAAAATTAAACCGGCAAATCCTGAGATGAAAATAAATTGAAGAAAAATAACCATAAATGGCGCTTTGAATTATTAAACGAAATATACATTTTAAATGAAATCTCAAAATTTACGTGGCCACATCTGAGGACCTTCGCAATCAATAGTTTATTGAGGCAGTCACGAGGTTCAAAAGAGGTTAGCGTATTATAGGCGGTGTTGTCATATTGCAATACAGAATTTTAAGCGCACTTGTTCAGTTTTTGACAACAATACGTCTTTGACGAGCGTTATCACTTCTTTTTCAAACTTTTTAGAAAAAAAGTACAATTTTAAGGTACTCTCTTACCTTCGATCTTATAATCCGTTTTATAATTAAATTCCATAAAAAAATAAAACACAAAAAGTATGTTTTTCGGGTTAGAAACAGTAGATAATATCACACAAATTTGAAATCACATCACAACCTTTATTATTATTAAATATTTCACAACAGAAAAAAAAATCGGGTACTGCTACAACTAACAAAACGTTTAAAATTCATATACGTCAAGCAAGTGGAACCCTCGACAGCATCATTCCACCCCCGAGTCTCGAAACATACTGAAGCAACTATAGTGGTGCGCGGCCGGTATCCAAGCAAGCGCGAGACACGCGGTGTGATCTGACATCACTGTTAGAATACTCTAGTGACCCACATTGTTGCTAAGTGAATCCAGATGGAACGGCGCGATAGTATGTGGGTAAAAAGATTTTTTACCTTAGTATTTAGTTATTCGATTTAAAAAAAACTATGTAGACTTTTTCTAGGACACCCAAGGAGTCACCCATTTAAATATAATAAGTTATATCCATAACACCCTGTATGTCATAAATATTGCGGAATTTATAATAAATTATTGTTATTTCTTTTAATACGTAAGAATTTCCAGATATCCAGTGGTCAATGTTTGTTAAAAATTCGCATTGCTAATCCTATCTTTAACTGTTAACTTTATCATTTTTTTTTGTTATATTCAGTCAAATATATGACAAGCCCATAGTCCTCTCTGCGGCTTATCGAGTTACAACTCCCCAGTCTCCGTAAAGAAACTTTTTTCCTTTTTTTCACAATTTTATTACCTTACACAAATGGGGGAGTTTTTGTGTCTCGGTTTAAGCAAATTCGAGGATTTTCGAGTTTTTCCGTAATTTCGGCAAGCATATTGACAATAAATCAATTCGATGACGGCTGGGAATTTTAGGGTCTTGTACCGAATAAATTATTACGAAATTACTTTTTTATTTGTTTTCGGAATTATTTTATCCGTGGCCATAACATATTTGTCAAACAAGTGTGGTAATGTACATTTTATTTTTATTATACAGGATCGGGAAGGATACAGTCAGCGAACGAATTGAAGATGAATAGAAGCAGTGGCGGCGATAATGATTCGGCCCCCCTATATAAATATTTAAAAAAATTTTTTATGATCAAACACAAGCACTACTGGAAAAATCCTTTAGGGCACTCTGGGAGTGGTGCGTGTGCGCAAAAAGCGATTTACATTGTTTTGAATCGTTGGAGGTTATATTCGTTGGGAAAACGACCTCGGGAAGGTTGTTCCATAAGGATGAAGTCCTCAAGATTGAAGAATTCTTAAACAATGAAGTTCGATTGGGTACTGAGCTTAACCACATATTGATGGGCGGCAGTTGTTCGTCGTGTATTTGTACTATTCGCCGCTCTAGGCGCAATCAAGAGGGCAAGGTTAGCCGAGCACTTTCCATGAAAATATCTGTAAAAAAGAGTCAAATCCCCAACCTGTCTTCGATGTTCTAGGCTGTCGAGGTTCTTCGTCAGTCTCCAATCAGACGAATGGCCCTCCTTTCGATGGAATCCAGTAGCCGAAGAGTATGTTTGGGTGCAGAGCTCCAGACATAAGGGCAGTACTCTAGTGATGGTCGAATCTGGGCTTTGTATAGTGTCAAAAGTTTTAAAGGTGTGTACAACTGTCTGGTTCGGAAGAGTAGACCAAGTTTCTGAGAAGCTATCTTAGCGATTGCCACACCGTGCTTATGCCACAACATATTTCCTCCCAGATTGACGCCCAGCAAATTAATAGATGAAGCCAATGGGATTGTTTGAATTGAACATGAATTAATGTTAAAAAAAGTCATAACAATAAATTGTCATAATGACATCAGTTGTCTTGCCCTTGATTATGGATCTGTTTAGTGGCTTATCGCTTGTATAACTCGAAAAACGAATATATGGTTTGAAAATAAATTATTTCGTCAGCTGAACAAATATTAGCGATAATGACCCCACCGGTAAAAACCCAATCACGTCAATTCTGATCACGAATAGACTTTGCTTGCCCCAAATTAGGAACTCTTGATAGTTAATGGCGTAAATAAATAATAAAGTGCGTGATCTACATGAAAGCAGGAAATTGAGCAAAATTATATATTATTAAATATTTTGTTGGATTTAGGTAAATTTGAAAACAACGGCAATTATGGATAACTTTATTACAGTATTATAAAATGGCTATATCTACCTATAAACAATCCCGAACAAACTCCAATAATCGACTAATACATCTCCGGTATATATTTTAGAATTAACGAAGAATTAAAAAGGGGAAGAAAAAGAAGCAGTACAATACACACGCTTTTTTTTAGTATTCTAGAATCTAGGGCAAAACAAATGTAATTCTCTGATAAAGTGTAATCTGAAGGTAATTATGAACAGCACAAGTTAGTGACGATGGGGAGAATTAATTACCGGAGAAGCAAAAAATGAGACATTATTCCTTGTGATCATTGTCTATACGAGAAGTAAATAAAATTATAGGTACTCTACGTTTCACGAAATTTGGATACGACTTAATGATTTCCTGGGTCGGTTCCATTGTGTCGACAAGAGCTTGGCAATAAACAAGTGAAGTATGAAGGGACGGACTAAGGACAACAAGTAATGATATGATTATATTAATGCAATCAAATGAAATAACATTTTTAAAAAATATTACTAGTCATATTTATTTACATTTATAATGTCATTCTATAGATAGTTCTATTTCGCTATCGCTATCCTCATCAAAATGAATTACAATTGGATTAATTATACGATCCAGACTAATATACGAATTTTCTACAGTTATTACGTGACGGACTGAATTTTTAATTAGTACCTGGGGGAATATCATTAAAGCATTTTCGTATTAATTCTACAACAATAGAACTTAAAGTAGGAGAAATATTTTCAGACCTAACCAGTGATTTTAACTGGTGCCACATATGCTCTATGGGGTTAAAAATGCAATAATAGGGTGGGAGCCGTAGCACTGTATGTCCAATTTCTTCTGCCAATGTGTCACAAACATATACTTTTTTATACAAAATGTCTTTAAAACTTCTAAAAGATCACTTTTTTTTATAACTTTCTTCAAAATATATATCCTTCGCCGCCATGTAGTTCTGAATCTCCAATTTTGTATTATTTGAGCTTGGAGCTTTATGTAATTGGCGACTGTGATAGCTCGCATTCTCCATTACTATCACGCTATTCTGAGGAATGTTTGGTAAAAGACAATTCTTGAACCATTCCTCAAAACTAACAAATTTTACCACAAAAAGATATTTAAATATAAATTAAGCAACCTAACCTACCTGATGTGCCTATATTTAAGTATAATTATTACAATCCGGTCCTTTCCACATAATAATAACAAATGGTCATAAATAATGGGATGGCCCCAGGTACTTTCACTGCAGTCATTAAGTTATATCCATTTTTCGTGAAACAATCTTTATAGATTGTGACAAAAAAACACAAGAGATTAGAACATACACGGTGTTGAAAAAGGTCGGTACCCCGGAATAACTCCGCTGCATCGCATTGCAGCCGAATATGTCTGGGGAAAAAGTTGTTTGGTTTTCCACCCCCCACCCCCTCATATCCCGGGCGCCGGTGGGGGTAAGTTTAAGATTTCCAAATGGAACCCCATATTTTTTATTGGCGTATCGTGTTCTCCGACCAAAAATAAATATCGTTTGTCCGGGCCCATCCTTCACGAATAATCACCATGAGGAAGACAAAATCAGAACCGTGCGAAAATCAAGTTTTATCTCGGAAATACTCTTTTTATCTGTCTTGTAGTAAAAAATGCCCGTGGAAAAAGTTGTTTGTATTCCACGGGCATTTTTTAGTACAAGATAGATAAAAAAGAGCATTTCCTGTTGATAAAAATAGGCAGCAATCACAGAGTTCAACAAAAGTAATGGGATTTTCGTAAGAAATAATCAATGGTGATATTTTTAAATCAAAGAATAGTATGTCCATAACACCACTAACGATCACGGAATAGGTCGCTAACAAGAGGTCAAGATCCGAAACAAGTCCGGAGTACAATCTTTTAAGAAAAGGCATTTGGAATATGTTGAAACTCAAAATGAAAAGAACTCTCTGAGGGTTTGTCAGACTTCGATAATTTAGATAATATTAATGAAATTATGAACAAAGCAAATGCCCAATTATCCAGTGTTGATGAAACAACCTTAAAGAAATACACAACAACACACACAAACTTGTAACATTAATAGTTTTGAAGTACAGTTTACTAGATAAGGGTTTGTTCGGGTTTGTTCGGGTTTTAACTAACGATTTAAATACAAACGATAATAATAAAGACAATAATACTAACACCATGTCCTACTAACGGAGAAAGTAAACCCAGGAAGACACCTACAACAATAAAGAGGCACGAGAGTCATTCGAATACAACAAAGAACAAGTAAAGAATAAAGATTTAGGCAGAACATAGAAAGGCTGAACTATGAAATGGTGCAAGAGCTTTGGCTATAGAGAAGTAATATTCTGTTATTGTAAAGTACTCGATAGGACATTCGAAATGATGTTAATTTTCTTTACAAAGATGGTGCTCATCCTCCATTTTGAGAGTTATAACTGTCATTCTTACCTCAAAAGGAAGTTTACCTTCCTCTATTGGCTACACCCAACGTTTGTAATAATTGTATAATTCAAGATTTTACAAATGACAGTGCCATCTATGTCCATCGTTCACAGTGTTTTTTATCATTAATATCACAAGAAAACTTTTAATAATAATTTAAATTTCGAATAACATTTATAACAAAGTGCTTCTGTCTACAGACACAATGAATGAATACAATTAATATTTTTAGAAAGAACCGTCACAATGGCGAAATACATTTAGATGATTAATTATTTGAGATATTACTGCAGTTGCAGCTTTTCCTAATGATAAATGGAGCAGAAGATCCGTTTTTTATTGCAATCCTGCACGGGTCTGGTTTACGTAGCGCTATAATGCACGACTAGGGGTGCCTAGGGGTGCCAGTCCCGAAGTTTTGTTTCAAATCACGGGATTTTCGGGATAAAGAGTATCTAATCCCGTGATTCCGGATCTAATTAACATGAGAAAGATTGTGATTACTAATTACTAGAGAATTATCGATAGTGCTCAAGTTCGATATATCTATAGTAAAAGTGGCCAATTATTTTTATTTATTTTGTTAAATTTTATTTTACACCATTTCACAGTTACAAAATAACCAATTAACAAATGGGTATCACTGATATACAATATAAAATAAGTAATCATAATAATACAACAAAAAAATATTTGATAGGAAGAAATATTAAAGGTATTATATTAATATATATGTACACATTGATCAGAGTAATTAGATGCCTAAAGAAAATTAAAGAAAATACCAATTTAATCTTATACTGGATAAGCTACAGGTGAAAATGTCCAATTTATGTTGGTGCAGATTGTAAGTATTGCACAATCGATAAAAGGGGGGAATATTTACCGATATTGGTACGCGCTGTTGGTATATAAAAAGTCTGGGAATGACGTGTTCTAGGATTAATTTTTTAAGAACTCTTTTTATATTTTTCCCGGGATCCCGGGATTTCCGTATCCCGGAATTAACACCCCTAGGCACGACGTCACAACTTGTTTTTAAAACAGTTGATCTTAGACGAAATTATCGATTTTCCATGTGGGTGTGCGTGTGTTGAGTTATTAGCAATTTTCTCAGTATTTTAACGGTGATTACTGATTTATTATCCATGTTTCAAGTAAACTTTAACGTAAAGTTTATTAAATGTTTCCTAAAGTATCGTGGACGTGACAGGTGACAGGTATTGCAATTTTCTTATATTTTTACTATTTTTTTTTCTATAAATCTAATTCCCAAAAGTATCGGCGTCAGCCTCTCTTAGGCAATACACTATACATACGTGTGGCTTAAAAACAAACTTCTCGCCAGTCCTAACGGATGAAGGTTCTTTTGGTCAGTAGCTAAGACCGTCTGCCAAAATGTTATCCAATCAACTATCCACCTCTAACACGTTTCGATGGCACCATGGCAACTACAGTCGCCACCACATATACCATAGTCAAATACGTACAAATTTGTTGCACGTGTTTGGCGGAATAAAGATTGCAATGTTAGCCCAGCACTTTCCATGAAAATATCTGTAAAACAGGGTGAAATCCCCAACCTGTCTTCGATGTTATAGGCTGCCGAGGTTCTTCGTCAGCTCGTGGTCTACAATCAGACGAATGGCCCTCCTTTCGATGCAATCCAGTAGTCGAAGAGCATGTTTGGGTGGAGAGCTCCAGACTTGAGAGCAGTACTCTAGTGATGGTCGATTCTGGGCTTTGTACAGTGTCAAATGTTGTTGAGGTGTGTGCAACTTTCTGGCTCGGAAGAGTACACCAAGTTTCTGAGAAGCTATCTTGGCGATTGCCACAACGCGATTATGCCAAGACATATTTCCTCCTAGATTGACGCCCAGCAATTTAATAGATGAAGCCAGTGGGATTGCGTGTCCTGTCATGACTATATCAGGTTCTGTAATGTTAACTTTTTTTAGAGAAAACTGCTGCCCGAGTTTTCTTAGAGTTAAATTCGATTTGGTTACTGTCACCCCAAGCTAAAATTTCTTCCAGATCTTTTTGTTGAGGCGTGATACTTCATGCTGTTTGCGAACATGTGCGTCGGCAGCCGATGTTTGTGCATTCAAAGAGAAAGATGAGATAAGTGTGCCATCGTCAGCAAAATTAAATATCGGATTTTTCGTTTCCACTAGAAGGTCGTTAATATAGAATAAGACTGTGGGGGAGAGAATATGAACCCTTGAGGAACACCAGCATTGATGGTGAAGGTGTCTGAGAGAAATCCGTCAATCGCGACTTGCAGAGAGCGGTCCTAAGAAAGCTGGACACCCATGCACATAATCGACTGGGCATACCATAGGATCGCAGTTTACCTTGAAGTCCCTCTTACCAAGCACGATCAAAGGCTTTAGAAATGTCCAGTGCAACAGCCCGAGACTCCATATGATGTTCGATTGCGTTGTTCCAAAGATAGGCTAGAAGATCTCCAGTTGATCTGGACTTTCGAAAACCATATTGATGATCGATAATGTTGAAGCCTTCCAGGTACTTTAAAAGATGTTGGTTAATAGCTTTCTCCATTACTTTTGATATAACTGAAATCAATGCGACTGGTCGATAGTTGTTAGGCAAGGTTCTCTTACCTTTCTTTGGTATATGCTGGACTCGCGCCGTCTTCCAGCACGATGGAAATATTCCTTGTTTGTAGGATAAGTTAAAAAGTCTACAAAATACTGGTGTTAGTTCATCGGCGCATCTCTTGAGAAGGAATTTCGTCGTATGTTGTATCGGGCTTTTCTAACCAATGCCACCAATGTATTATTTGTGTAGTGATGGTGCGGAGAAGTTTGAGGCTAAAGATGCGATTTGAAAAGAATTTGACTTGTTGTATTATAGTATTAAAGCCATTAAATTTAAATTACAGCCTGATCCGGCATCAGCTTCTCAGTCGTCAGCGGGTACTTCGCAACTTTATTGACAAAGGGTCTGTGGACCCCAGTTTGAAAAACACTAATCTAGAGGATGTTATCCTTATAGAACGACCTTCCTGAGGTCGTTTTTCACAACGAATATACCCTAAAACGATACGCACCACTTCCAGAGCGCCTTAATAATGATTCTTCCAATAGTGCTTGTGTTTGATCCTAAAACAAATGTAATAGGAAGAATAAATACGAAGAGCTTTGAAGGGCCGGGGGGGGGGGGATATGTTTGCTTGATTGTCGCAAAGTCATTTATCCCTAAATATAGAACGAAAAAAGTCTCCTTCACATTTAATACCCCGAAATTTCACCGAAAAATTCTTAAATTAAAATTATCTTACCTTGCTTGCCGTAAAATCGACCAGTCATTCTAACGCAATTAATTTTCGATTGGGATTTGACGTTCAGAAACGTCATCGTCATGATTTATTTTCAATGCGCCCTTCTAGCTTGAGCCGAAAAAAAAAACTTCCCGGAATTTTCCGTAATGCTCCGCACAAAACCTCCCTTTCAGCTTTCCGCACCGTAATAAAATTGTAAAATTGGAGGAAGTTCTTTTTTGAGAAGGGTACAGGAAAACTGTAATAGGATAAACCGAATTTTTTTTGGGACGTAATTGGATTTAAAAAAATCGAAATATGGTGTAACAATATTTTTTAATAATTCTATTTTTCAATACAGTTTCTTATAACTTTAGTGGTGGCCGCACCAATGCCTTCCATCAGAAAAATTGATTACAATTAAACGGCCTGCTTGTGCTCAAACGATCCAAAAGCATATTATTTTGTCAAATCTATACAGGATATCAGTAATCGATAAAAAAAATGACCTCTAGTTATATTAATATTATGAGAAACAATAAAACTACGTTATATTTCTTTTCCGCTATATTCTTAAAAATGACATGTTTCCCTATCACACTGTAGCTTCTTCAGATTAAGAATGAATGAATATTTTTCTATATCTAACAAAGTGTAAAGATTGTTCCACAAAAAATGGATATAACTTAATGACTGGAGTAAAAGTACCTGTGGCGATCCCATTATTTATGACCGTTTGTTATTATTATGTGGAAAGGACCGGATTGTAATAATTATAATTAAATATAGGCACATCAGGTAGGTTAGGTTGCTTAATTTATATTTAAATATCTTTTTGTGGTAAAATGGTTCAAGAATTGTCTTTTACCAAACATTCCTCAGAATAGCGTGATAGTAATGGACAATGCGAGCTATCACAGTCGCCAATTACGTAAAGCTCCAAGCTCAAATAATACAAAATTGGAGATTCAGAACTACATGGCGGCGAATGATATATATTTTGAAGAAAGTTATAAAAAAAGTGATCTTTTAGAAGTTTTAAAGACATTTTGTATAAAAAAAGTATATGTTTGTGACACATTGGCAGAAGAAATTGGACATACAGTGCTACGGCTCCCACCCTATTATTGCATTTTTAACCCCATAGAGCATATTATGTGGCACCAGTTAAAATCACTGGTTAGGTCTGAAAATATTTCTCCGACTTTAAGTTCTAGTGTTGTAGAATTAATACGAAAATGCTTTAATGATATTCCCCCAGGTAGTTGGAAAAATTCAGTTCGTCACGTAATAACTGTAGAAAATTCGTATATTAGTCTGGATGGTATAATTAATCCAATTATAATTAATTTTGATGACGATAGCGATAGCGAAACAGAACTATCTATAGAATGACATTATAAATGTAAATAAATATGACTAGTAATATTTAAAAAAAATGTTATTTCATTTGATTACATTAATATAATCATATCATTACTTGTTTTCCTTAGTTCGTCTCTTCATACTTCACTTGTTTATTGCCAAGCTCTTGTCGACACAATGGGACCGACCCAGGAAATCATTAAGTCGTATCCAAATTTCGTGAAACGTACTGTACAATCTTAAAATATTATTACAGGTATATAGATGGTGTAGGGTGTAGGGGATATAATAGTAAGAGTGGGAAATTCCAAATGGTCAGTAAAGTGATTAGATAAATTATTTTATAGATTCATTTATTATTAGTGAAACAAATTTAACAAAAGGAATTGTTAAGGTCTATTTGGTCATTCAGTAAAACATCTGTATTTTTAAGTTTATTTATTTCCATGGATTCTCACAGATTAAGTTTTATGCCTTTATTTTTAGTATGTAAGATTTTAAAATTTGAATAAAAATTATGTTTGTTTTCTTTTAAATGGTTGGAATAATTAGAATCTGTTTTATCTTTTATGTAACTATTATAATGTTATGCTTGTCAGGTGGTATTAATATCAAATACCATTATGGAAAATTATTTTTTCCAGACCACCCGATGATCCTTATACAATCAGGGCGTATTTTTGTCTACATAGTAGCACTTTAAAATAACATTTCAGATTGAATGGTACTACCAAGAAAAGGAAGCCCTCTCCATTGATAGGATGCAACCACCTGTAGACCGGTTTAAAGGGCTACTGTGTAGACAAAAATACGCCCTGATTGTATAATGATCATCGGGTGGTCCGGAAATAATAATTTTCCATATTGGTATTTGATATTAATACCACCTGACAAGCATAGACTTTTTATTTCTTAGATGGATTTTTAAAATTTGATATTATAATGTTCTTGTATTCTTTTTCCAAAAAAGAACATTATAATAGTTACATAAAAGATAAAACAGATTCTAATTATTCCAACCATTTAAAAGGAAACCAACATAATCTTGATTCAAATTTTAAAATCTTACATACTGAAAATAAAGGCATAAAACTTAATCATGGAAATAAATAAACTTTAAAATACCGATGTTTTATTGAATGATCAAATAGACATTAACAATTCTCCTTTGTTAAATTTATTTCGCTAATCCGCTATTACATGTATATATAAATCTATAAAATAATCTATATAATCACTTTACTGGCCATTTGGAAATTCCCATTGTTACTATCCCCTACAGGCCCTACACCATCTTTATATCTGTAATAATATTTTAAGATCGTACACTTTGTTAGATATAGAAAAATATTCATTCATTCTCAATCTGAAGAAGCTACAGTGATAGCGAAACATGTCATTTTTAAGAATATAGTGGAACAGAAATATAATGTAGTTTTATTGTTTCTCTTAATATTAGTTATGGATTTTCACCAAGTATCGGCTGAATCTATTAATTACCTTTGATAAATATTTTCAATTTTGACGTTTAAAGGGTCCAAAACAACCCTTTTACAGACTTTCTTTTTTTTTATTGTCCTTGTAGTTAAATAAGCTGATATCTAAAACGTTTTAATTACTGTAAAAACAGGGCAGAATTCGACGCGTAACAATGTTTTATATTTAATTTCAAATTTTCATTCTCTCTTCTACTGAAATTTAAAACCCATTTGTAATATTATCATTGTAGCCAGTGACAAACGGGGGCATTTTTAAATTACAAAAGTTTTTAAAAGTAATTAAAAAGCAAGTTAATTTTTGTCGGTTTATTTTTTTTTGCAATTAGTAAATCCCTTTTCCCGGTGTTTAATTGACTATATCGCAGGCTGGCGGTTACTCGGGCGTGTATCAAACATCTTTGAAATTAATTTGGGAAACAAATAACGCCTTTGTTCTGGTATAGATGATGATTCTTTGAAAACGAAACGTCGTATAAAAAAATTGATTTGGGTTCATTAAAAAAACATTCTCACAGCAAATGTTTTTCAGCTTTGCTCTAAGTTTAATATAAACGCCGGAAAAATTAAATTAAAAATCCAAAATTTCAGTTTTTGTTAAATAACTCAGAACTTAAACATCTTATCTAAACTTTTTGTGTGACATAATTGTTAGTCAGTGGCGGTTCTTCCACAGGAGCACATGCGCACGTGCACCCCCAAAACAAAACGAATAAAAAATATTAGTTTATATTCATTGAATATTATTTATCGTATAAAGTCCGACCCTCCCTAATATTTTATCGTACCGTCAAACTAAAAAAGTTCGACTCTCCCTAATATTTTATCATCCAGTCAAACCAAACTGTATAGATCCGGCAACCGTGCCTCGGTAGGGGTAAACGACGATTATGACGAGACTTGCTCGCACGTGCGATTAAGTAATGCAGTTTCTCTGTAGTAACAGGTGGCGGGTGGTAGCGGGGGATAGCGGGGCTATGGCGATTTAACATGGAAAAGGAAAACATTTTTTGTGTGTTCGTGCATCTAGTTAGAAAGTCGAGCGTGTATGTTTAATATTTTAATATTATAGATTTATTAAGTTAAAATGAATAGTTGACGGTGGATTATTTAAGAAATAACTTTAGCTCTTTGAGTTTGGATGAAAAAATTGAAGTGAAGAATGCAGAAACACCTGAACCCGAAATTAATTTAACGCAGACCACAAAGGGTAAATGTAGGGACTTTATTAGAAAGTTTAAAAATGAAATATATAAAAAAATATTATAGTGGGTATTCCAAACCTAATGAGGCTGTTATTGATCAATTTTCTACAATTAAGAACCGAAGAATGGACTTTACCTTTAAGCACTATTGTGTAGGGTCGATAAATGTTGTGTATTTCGATAAATGATACTCGATATGATTTTAAACCATTTTATTTAAGAATTTAAACTAAAAACACTGAAAATATGAAGAATGCCAACTTATCAGTCTCGTGGCTCGATTCGTTCTCGTCATAATACAGTTAACTATTGTTCTCGTCTTGGTTGCGCCTAATGACGTAGCGGTAGATGGCGTAGTGGTATTAGACATCATTCGGTTTTCTTGATAACTCGTAGTTGGCGGTAGTAGTATTGGACATCATTCGGTTTTCTTGATAGCTCGTAGATGGCTTTAGTAGTATTAGTAGTGGACTGTATAAATATTGTTACGAGGGTTGCATGCGACGACGTTAAGATCCGACAGCTATACACACTGAGAAAACCTTTCTTATTTTCCAAAAGTTGTATTTCTTTGTGTAAAATTAAAAAATAAATAAAATATATATATATATTACATAACGCATTTTCTTATTACTTTTTTTCTTTTTACATTTAAAACGCCTAGAAAGTAATTGTTTGGTCGTTACACAAAAATAAGATTTTAAAAATAATTTCACCATATTTGTGAACCCCCTCTATCATAGGTCACGGGCCGCCTCTGTTGTTAATGCCTTAATTGTAATACTTTTTCCCCATTTAACCGAATTTGCATCTGTTACCCTGTATATTAAGTACATACAGTTCTTAATAGAAGCTCATATATCTTGGCGTATACAAGGTGTAACAAATTCGTCCTTCCCATTGGGATTTCGGGAATGGTAAGAGATACGAAGTCGGTTAAATTAGGGCAACGTTATGTAATTATGGGCCCAATAATATGCCGCAAATAAATCTAAATATATACGGGGGCTTTCAAAATATTTTATAAAATCTAAAATTTTGCGCCTAGGTTTTTATTTCTCCTGACTTTATTCGAAGAGATGTCCAAAAATAAATTTCACTTTCTCATTGCTACTTCTTATTTTCCACAAGATGACGTTATCACGTATTTATGCGACGTTTTGTCTTTTGGTCACCATCATCAACTTATTTTTTTTAATTACGTACCTGGATTTTTTTTTTAATTATGACAAAGGAACTAAATTTGCGTTCAGCACTATACAATTACTATTGGTTTTCCGACGTTTTGTTCGTTAAATTGACCATCTTCATTAAAATACCCCAAGTACGTTCTTGTAAAGATTTTTAAATCATTATTGCTGTTTCTGTCCTTAACCAGACTTCCCTGAGACTTTTAAGAAAGGCATTGAGGTTTACATTGTCGAATTATACCGAATTTGGAAAAAAAGTAAATTACAGCAATCTACTAGGGGTATTTTAATGAAGATGGTCAATTTGAGGAACAAAACGTCGGAAAACCAAGTCGCATATTGCTGAATGAAGATTTAATTCCTCTTTCATAATTTAAACAAAGAAATCCATGCCCGTGTTTAAAAAAAAAATTGATGATGGTGACTCAAAGACGAGACGTCGCGTTAAAAATCTGATGATGCTATCTCGTGGAGAATAAAAAGTAGCAATGAGGAAGTTAAATTTATTTTTCGGCATCTCTTCGAACAAAGCCAAATATTTTGAGAGCACCTGTATATACAGGGTGTTTTTACTTATTATATTTAAACCGGACAATCCTGAGATCAAAATAAATTGAAAAAAAATAACCTTAAATGGCGCTTTGAATTATTGTATGAAATATACACTTTATGTGAAATCTGAAAATTTACGTGACCGCTACTGAGGACGTTCGCAATCAATAGTTTATTGAGGCGGTGTTGTCATATATTGCAACACATAATTGTAAACGCACGTGTTCAGTTTTTGACAACAAGACGTCTTTGACCCGCGTTATCACTTCTTTTACAAACTTTTTAGAAAAAAAATACTAAATTTTAAGGTACATACTCTCTTACCTTCGATCTTATAATCCGTTTTATAATTAAATTCCATAAAAAAATATAACACAAAAAGTATGTTTTGCAACACAACCAACAATAGGTAATATCACACAAATTTGAAATCACATCACAATATTTCTTATTATGAATTATTTCACAACAGAATAAAATCGGGTAATGCTACAACTGACGAAACGTTTAATATTCGTATATATCAAGCACGTGGAACCCTCGACAGCGTCGATCCACCCCCGAGTCTCGAAACATACTGAAGCAACGATAGTCGCGCGCGGCAGGTATCCAAGCAAGGGATAAACATGCGATATGATCTGACAGCACTGTTAGTATACTCAAGTGGCCCACATTGTTGCTAACTGAGTCTAGATGGAACGGCGCGACAGTATATGGGTAAAAAGGGTTTTTACCATAGTATTTAGATATTCGATTAAAAAAAAAAGTATGTATACTTTCTCTAGGACACCCTAGGAGTCACCCATTTAAATATAATAAGTAGTTTCCATAACACCCATAATTACGCAACTTTCCCCCAATCTAACCGACTTCGTATTTCTTACCGTTTCCGAAATCCCAATGGTGAAGGACGACTTTTCTACATCCTGTATACAAATCAAATTTTTACTTAGTTTAAGAATTTTCGCCATTTTTTTTTCTGTACGTTTTTTTTTATAAATATACCTTTAAAAATGTTCACTTTGTAATCGTTTGTGTCTGAAAAATCGATATCCTGGCGTTCTTCGTAATTAGATATCATGTGAAAGTACGTTTCACCTCTAAAACAACAAAATAATAACATTACGAAACCGAAATTACATTAAATGGTAAATCAGTATCGATAGTTATCAAAGAGAATGTAATTCTATTTTGGACAATTCAAACAAAATCGAATTGGAAGTTATTTTATCGGAATTAAATTAATTCACATTAGTTATAAAGTTTTTGTTGGACTAGGTATTTAATAAATTAATTAAATCAATTAATATTATGCAACCGATTTTTAATTAATATTATATTTATTTAGTACGGTAAGATAATTTTCTACCCAAAAATGAATCAGCACAACCACGATATTTGTAATAGTTTAAGTAGATAGAGTTGGCCCGTACTTTCATACTCCCTCCACTTTTTTTAATTGGTCGTCATATTCGTACAGCCTCCACTGAGATCCCCTTCCATCCAAGCTCAGCTCCCTGGTCGCTAATAGCTTGTTCCCGCACCCAAGCTTCGCAGACCAAATATATCTAAGCTCGACCACAAAAAACACATCTCTAAAACGTCATATTATTCAAATAGATTCGTATTGGAAACTGCTAAATTACACTGCTAAAATACAACAGTTTGTCTAGTAGATGCTCACTATATCTAGAACGTTTTAAGTTAGTTAGTGAATATTAAATTATAGTAAATAGCATGGTACAAATAACTAAAGCATTCGTTCTGCTCCTTAGAGGATCGACGTACCATTGCTCAACTTAAATATTTGCATAACATCTTGCATAATTAAGTGGAATGCAGTGATATATTGAGACACCTGCATGTTTTCGTTCCTAGAACACGTCATTCCCAGTCTTTTTATATACCTACAGCGCGTACCAATATCTGTAAATATTCTCCAATTTATCGATTGTGCAATACTTACAATTTGCACCAACATAAATTTGACATTTTCCGTTGTAGCTTATTCCAGTATAAGATTAAATTAGTGTTTCCTTTAGGCATCTAATTACTCTCCTCAATATACAACGTGTCCAAGATAAGGAGGGCCAGTACAGGGATCTCGGAAACCGTAAGAGATACGAAGTCGGTTAAATGGAGGTAAAGTTGCGCATTTACGTGCCTAATAATATGCCGTTTAGAAAGTTTTAAAATTCCGAGTAGTTCCGGAGATATCCGGAAAAACAGAAATTCTGAAAAATCGTTTCATTGTTTTCCTGGGTTTTTTTGAGATTCTAAAGTAAATTGCACTTTTGCATTGCGACTTTTTTTGTTTTGTAATCCGATGAGTCGTCTTCGAAGGGCCAATATCAACTTAATTTTTTTAAATACGGTCCGGTTTTTCTGATATTGGAATTTGATAGCTTTTTTTCATCCGAATGCAAGGATGTATGACACATTGTGTTTTAATGACGTTTCGAGGGTTTTTGAACAACGTCAGGAAATTTTGGGATACGGTCCTGTATTTCTCCTAATTTTATAAATAATATCTCATAAGTAAGCTCTAAATTTTTACTTATGTTGGACTAGTTCAATAAATAGCAAACAATTTAATAATAAACCACCATAAGTGAACAAAATACAGAAACATTAATTCAAACTTCTGTTGATTCGGAATTTACAAGAAAATTAGGCGCTTGAAACAAAAAAATTAAGATGGTGATGCGTGATTTGTTTCACTTGACATTCCCATTGTGATCGTTTGCGAGCGTTTTAAGAGGTTTTCTATTTTCCAGAAAATATGGAACATAAATTTACAAATGCTGAAAAGATTGAAATTCTATCGCATGTTTTATTTTATCTGAAAAAACTGTTATGTGGCAGCTAGAAGATGTTATTTGTGCTTAGAGAATAACGGAAATCATTTTGAACACCTGATTATGTAGTTCCTTACTTTTTTCGTTGTTCGTTTTATTACTGTTCTGGAATGATTTTTGTTCACTTATTTGTCATTTATTATTAAATTATTTGTTATTTTTTGAACTAGTTCAACATAAGTAAAAAATTTAGAGCTTACTTATGAGATATTATTAAAATCAGGAAAACAGGACCGTATTTAAAAAAATAAAGTTAATAATGGCCCTTCGAAGACGACTCGTCGGATTACAAAACAATTAACGCTGTTAGATAGAGCGGAAAAAGTGGCAATGCAAAAGTGCAATTTACTTTAGAATTCGATCAAAAAAAAAAACCAGGAAAACAATAAAACGATTTTTCGGAATTTCGGTTTTTTCCGGATATCTCTTTAATATTTCTTTCTATCAAATTTTTTTTGTTGTATTATTATGATTGCTTATTTTATATTGTATATCTGTGATATCCATTTGTTAAATGATTATTTTGTAACTGTAAAATGGTGTAAAATAAAATAAAAATAAAAATAAAATAAAATAAGGTAATAAGTATCATGCCTTAACAAAGACCTGGAAGAAATTCTGGCTTGGGATGACAGTAACCAAGTCGAATTTAACGCTAGAAAAACCCAGGCAGCAGTTTTCTCTAAAAAGGTTAACATTTCAGAACCGGATATAGTCATGTACGGACAAGCAATCCCACTGGCTTTATCTATTAATTTGCTGGGCGTCAATCTGGGAGGAAATATGTCCTGGCATAACCACGCTGTGGCAATCGCCGCAAGAGCTTCTCAGAAACTTGGTGTACTCTTCCGAACCAGAAAGTTGTACACACCTCAATAACTTTTGACACTAAACAAAGCCCAGATTCGACCATCACTAGAGTACTGCTCTCATGTCTGGAGCTCTGCACCCAAACATACTCTTCGGCTACTGGATTCCATCGACAGGAGGGCTATTCGTCTGATTGGAGACCACGAGCTGACGAGGAACCTCGACAGCCTAGAACATCGAAGACAGGTTGGGAATTTGACTCTCTTTTACAGATATTTTCAGGGAAGGTGCTCGGCTTACCTTGCCCTCTTAATTCCGCCCAGAGCGGCGAATATCAGAAATACACGACGAACCACTGTCGCCCATTCATATGTGGTTAAGCTTAGTACTCCTCGAACTTAATTATTTAAGGATTCTTTCATCTGGAGGACTTTATCCTTATGGAACGACCTTCCCGAGGTCGTTTTTCCCAACGAATATAACCTCCAACGATTCAAAACCAACGTGAATCGCTTTTTGCGCACACGCACCACTCCCAGAGTGCCCTAAAGGATTTTTCCTATAGTGCTTGTG
Organism: Barypeithes pellucidus; assembly: GCA_963991005.1. Lineage (NCBI taxonomy): Eukaryota > Metazoa > Arthropoda > Insecta > Coleoptera > Curculionidae > Barypeithes > Barypeithes pellucidus. Next base: position 52,165,965 of record OZ022563.1, on the reverse strand, counting down.
TTTGATCATAAAATAAAGGTAAGATATCGAACCGTTCCAATTTCGATTGCCGTGCGCAGTGACGTCACAGGGAGAGTGATTTTTAAATTTCTTATGGAGATTGATACGGTGCTAGCGTTTTTAAATCTATTTTATTATAGGTATTAAAAGGTTTTACGCATTTAATGGTATGTGAAATGAAAGAATAATATATGGAAAGTATTTACGTATATTAATTAATTTGATAGGAATATAACACATATTACTACTAAAAATCCAAGATTCCGATAAACTTTTAAAACATCCGTCGTGCCATTGGAACCATTCGACGATAGTCGAAGATGCTTGGCGACCCCTCCTCATTGCCACAGCGTGAGTTTTTGAATATTTTTTTATTTGTGCACTTATTCGACGTTATAGTGGAAAGCATGTTAGTAAAAATATAACTTGCACCCTAAAAACAAAGGGTATTTAAAATTGATAGATTTAGCCGATACTATGGAAATCCATTATACATTTGAACAGAAACAAAAAGTTATAAAATTTCCACAATTTGCCCGTTACGGTTTGCCCGTTACGGTTTTTTCTAAATAAAAATTGTGGAAATTTTATAACTTTTTGTTTCAAAGGGTATTTACATTAAAAATAAAATAAAATGCAAATTAGTAAACGTACTGATAAGAATTCACTTCATAAATTCGAAAAGAATACGAAATAATTGACTTGTTGCTTTGTAATTATGCCGGAAAGTTTTTTAATTCGAAATGCCCTTTCCGTGGTAGCGACAATAATATTACTGTTAATGGCTTTGAAATTACCAAGGAGGAAAGAGTAATGACATTTTGTTTCGTGTTACGGTTTCGTTCTTGAACCGGAATATTTTTTAAGCGATATTATCGTAGACAGATAAATTTTCGTTTTATGGTCGCCGAAGACTGAAAACAAGTGGAGGAAATGTAGCTGTCGCTACTCCGTCAATATCTGTTTATGTTTCATGTATACAGGGTAATACGTTTATTATATTTAAATGGGTGACTCTTTGGTTGTCGTCTAGAAAGTTTAGTATTTGAGGTAATAATAGAAGTAAAAAATTTTATTTACATCCTGTCGGACAGCCAAGCTGCTCTTAAGGTTCTGAACTCCAATCGGTTTACTTCCAAACTTACACTGGAGTGCCATACCAACCTAAAAGTACTGGCGGCCAGGGGGAACAAGATAGAGCTCTTGTGGGTCCCTGGTCACTCTGGGATATTAGGAAATGAAAAAGCGGATGAACTAGCGAGAGCCGGATCCGCCCTAAATCTCAGGGGCCCCGAACCGGCCTTTGGGATATCAAAACAGGCAACGAAAACAACATTAGATAGATGGTCGAGAAAACAACACCTATCTCGATGGCAAGGGTTACCTGGTCAAATACACGCAAGGGCCGTAATTGGAAAACCATCGAGGATACTATCGAATGGGATGCTAGCCCTAACACGGCCCCAGTTGAAACAAGTGATGGGGTTGCTAACAGGCCACTGCCACTTGCGAAAACACCTTCAACGGATGGGTATAAACAACGGATCCATTGCATGCAGACTCTGCGGCGAAGAGGATGAAACCGCCTCACACATAATATACCACTGCGCAGCACTGTCTCGTAGAAGACAAAATATCTTCGGGAACATACAATGTGGTGACAACCTCCCACATGACAAACTTGGTAGAAGGTTACTGGACCTCATAGAAGGAACAAACATCGTCTAACAAGATCGGGGTACACATACACAATAAGCCGGAAGGCTGCAGTGATAGAAGTTCGGGCCTTTAAACCGACCCCCGCCTTTAACCAACCAACCAACCAACCAACCAACCAATAATAGAAGTAAAGAATTTTATTATTAAGCATTTTTTTATGATCAAACACAAGCACTATAGGAAAAATCCTTTAAGGCGCTCTGGGAGTGGCGCGTGTGCGACTCAAGCGATTCACGCTGGTATTGAATCTTTGCACGTTATATTCATTGGGAAAAACGACCTCGGGAAGGTCGTTCCATAAGGATGAAGTCCTCCAGATGAAAGAATTCTTAAATACAGTAGCATTCTAGCAATTCTTAAAAACAATGGAACGCTTAGCGCAACGGTAGACTTTGTAGACTACGTATCTCGGGCACTTGATAATAAGCATCTAGTGATAGTAGTATTTGTAGACCTAAGAAAAGCATTTGATGTTGTCAGCATAGATATGTTGTTGAAAAAACTGTATGATATGGGTTTTATGGGGACTATACATAATATTATAAAAACTTCTTTGGTAGATAGAAGACAGTATGTTACGCTTAATGGGATGAATAGTGAAGTACTTAGCAGTGAGTATGGAGTGCCGCAGGGTTCTGTACATGTTCTAAATTTAAGGTATGCAAATCTCAAAGCTCGACATTTTAAATTTGCGGATGATAAAGTATTAGTGTATACTGGTGAGGAGGAGAAGGCATTGAATAATGTGGTAAATGATGATCTAAATTTATATCTTAGTTGGCTATATTATAATAAACTAAAAACAAATGTAGACAAAACGAAATATATGATATTTAAGCAAAAAAATAAGCAAATAGACCGTTTAGATATTAAAATAAATGACTTAATTTTAGAAGAAGTTCAAAATCTAAAGTATCTGGGTTTGGTGATTGACAATGATCTTAACTGGTCCCAACACATTAGGCATCTCTCAAACAAAATACTACCTATGATACCGATAATATACAGATGTCGAAACTATCTTACCAATAAAACTAAATTGAATGTGTACAATGCCTTCTTCCTGTCACACTTTAGATATCTAATGCCAATATGGGGAATATGTGGGAAAACTAATTTTAACGCAGTCCAAGTGCTCCAAAATAAAGTATTAAAAATTCTCTTTAATTATGATTGGTTGATAAGTTCAGAAACTTAGAATAGAGAGTAGAAAATACCAAAATTGGAGATGCTTCTAGAATTAGAACAGGTTAAATTAGTGTATAAAGTTTTAAAAAATAACCAAAGATGTAATATAAACATCTTATTGTCCAATCTCAAAATAATATATATTGTGTAACTACCAGGACGAATGTAGGATTGAGTAAGGCATATAATAAAATACCAGAGGACATTAGAGATCTTAGAAAATTATGTCAATTTGTTAATCGAGTGAAATTGTATTTAGGGATTTAATTAGGATACGTCCAGCATTGTGAATTTATTGCTTATTGATGCTCGAGGCCAGTGCTATCAGGCACTGATTAGAGTATAGTATTCAGGTGAATGTACATAATTGTTTTGAAATAAAGATTGTTTTTAAAAAAAGAAATTGGTGACTCCTTGGTTGTCCTAGAGGAAGCCTAGCTTTTTTTTAATCAATCATCTAGAAAGTTTAGTTTTTGAGAATAACAAAGGGAAAAAAAATTAAATGGAACACGTTGTATGTTACAAAACGTTGCATACTTACAAAAATGTATAGTGTTCATATTTATCATCAGAAACAAGCTAAATATGCGATATTTTTCATAATGGACAATTTACTAGGAACAAACGTAGATGTCAAAAAATTTTTTTATTGGATTGTATAAAACATACCAACATATCATACTTTGAATAATTATCAAAAACGGTCATTGTTAAGTATAATTAAATAAGAAGCATAATATTATGAAAACTCTTACGTATTAGAGATAACTAATAAAAATATGATAGATCTGTCAAATTTTGGACATTTGCATTTGTTTCTAAGAAATTGGCCATAGCCTACTGATATAAGTATAAGTAACGTTTTAAAAATATCGCATTTTTACTTTTATTTAATACAAATTATAACTATACGGTATGTCCACGGATGGGGTTTACAAGAAGACAAATGGACTAAAAATTGGAAGATACGAAAAAAAGTCACTCTTAATATCTTAATAAACGTTTTTACTTGAATAATGAATAGGTGATACTTATTGTCAATGTCTTTATTTAATGAAGTAATTATATTAATAATAATAATACGAACATTTTTATTAACATGAAAAGAATACGATAACGATTTCATAATTCAAAAACTCCACCCCTATACTCGACAGATTTTTCTAATTGCTTTCTCAAATAAGTGAAAGAATTTCTGATTTCTTCCTGATATATCGATTGGAGAGCCTTGATAATTCTGCCATTCAGCACTTCAATATCATTTGGTATTGCGGTTGAAAAAACAATTTGTTTTAAACAGCCCCATAAAAACATATCGGCCAAGGTTAAGTCGGGACTTCTTGGGGGCCACAAAACTGGGCCATTCCTGCCAATCCACCTTGGACCAAATCTGCGGTCAAGCCATTCTCTAACCTCACGAGCGAAATAGGTTGGACAACCATCTTGCTGAAAATACATATTTTGTCGAAAATGTAATGGTAGATTTTCGAGTTCATCATTGAAAACTGTATCCAGCATTTCTAAATATGATAATCTATTGCACGTGTTATTAAAAAAATATGGCCCTATAATGCCATGGATGGATATCGCACACCACACGTTCACTTTTGTGAAATATTGTCTTCTCGTCATAATTCTGAATTCGAGATTTGCTAAAGACCAGTACCTAACGTGCTGGGTTGCAACGGTTCCATTTGTTGAAAATGTGCTTTCATCAGAAAACATGATACATTTATAAAAATCAACATTTCCACTTAAAATTTTGTCTCCTATCCACAGGCAAAAATCAAGTCGTTTCGCGTCGTTTCCCTCTTCCAATTTTTGATTAAAGTGCGGTTTATAACAGATACAATTTATTTGCTTTAAGGATTTGACTTTTTTCACAACTTCCAACTGAGTAACACGATTTCTAAGGGACGTCATAGGATTTTCTTCAACAGAATGAAGAACTAAGACTGTAGCAGCATTATCATGGTCATGTATTTCTTCTTTTTTTTTGAGGTCCAAAACCGAACCAGTTCTCTTGAACTTTTTTATTAACTTGCAGATTGCCATCCTAGTTATTGGGATTCCTACAAATTTCTCGGTAAATTGTTCCATGACGTGTCGGTATGAAACTTGACCATCCCCATAACATTGTATTATAAAAACTCTTTGTTCAGTAGATAGCATTTCTACTTAAATAATAACTTCATTAAATAAAGACATTGACAACAAGTACTTCTCACCTTAAGTGCCATTATTATTTTAACTAGGTTCACCATTCAGAGGTGTGCCAGAGAATACTTTTTGAGAAATAATTTTTACATAGGTAAACCTTTTAATGAATTGTTCTACTTCGATTTGTTGTGTAGAAAACACATTCATTAAGAGTGACTTTTTTTTCGTATCTTTCAAAATAAAGTATGTTTACTTTTAAGAAAAATACCATTTTTGCAGTTTTTATCCACCCTGTATAAAAAAATTGAAGTTTCTTAATAGTGACTTTTTTTCGTATCCTTCAATTTTTAGTCCATTTGTCCTCTTGTAAACCCCATCCGTTGGCATACTGTATATATATAATAAGGCAATTACATAACACCCTGTATATTCAAACAAACTATGTGTATAAGAAGTTAAGTGCGTGATACACGAAGACAACGTATGCTTCCCCGTTAAATTACCTTTTTGGTTAAACGAACGCCGCCCGTTTAAAGCTGGTCAAACATGTCTTTTATATTAATATCCTTAATGACTTTTTGATTGCGGTACAAATCCAGACCGGGATTTCATATCGTGTAGAAAACAGCTTTTCCACATCGGTTTTTGCGTTAATTAACAGTCAAGTTGAGAGTAATAAAAGGCCTTTTTGTAACTGTGAGTTGAAATTTGTATGGAAAGGTCCACCTGCGCTTCGTAAATTATTATCTTATGATTGTGGTCGTTGAAATGTATGTTGTTTAGTGTGCTAAAGTGCGATTAACATGCATATTTTCCATTTTTCGGTAATTTTGGGAAAATTCGAATATTTTTCATACATTAAGGGCGGGTATTATAAAAAAGCAAGTTAACTTTGACTTTAACGACTTTGTTAACTTCGCTGAAGAATTTTATAAGATCATAAACCCTAGAAGGTAAAGACGTAAAATATAAAGTCTGTTCGTTTTATGAAGTCCGATATCGGATTAAATCATTAAAGGTTGTTAAACAGTCAGACGGTTAAGTTAACAATACCTTCGCTATACTTGATCGTACCGAACATTCCACTGGTTCACTGTAGTGGGCTGGGCAAAATCAGCGATTCCAAAACAAATGTACCGCGATAAACATTTTTATCTTGTTTATTTTTCACTCATAGTATTTTTATTTATCAAATCAAAAAGAATTTGCGTCAATAAGTTAAGATCTTCTCAGGTATTTTTTCCTAGAATTTAGTTATTTTGGGATCATTATAGTTAAATCTATATAATAATCACTATTTTCCAAGAAATAATTAAAATTTGCTCAAGTGCAGGATGGTATGTTCTATTTTAAATAAGTAGTTATACTTTTTGGTTTTAGTTTGTTTATGATTGTGTGTGAATTAAAAGCAGTTATAAAGCAAAGTTATGGAAAATATTCAGCAAGGTGACACAACTCCTAGAAGGTGTTTATCTCCAGGTGAACGCCGTTTGGTATTACAAGTGGAACGTTATTTTACTTTAGAAATAGATAACTCGGGCCCGTTAGTGTCTGTTTTGGCAGTGCAAAAACGAACGTCTGGTGCTTGCGGCATTTCAGATAAGACCTTAAGAAGACTTCGAAAAAAGAGTGAGGAGGATTTTTACAGACCATATAAAAAAGGGTTCGACTCCATTCTAAAACCTTTGATTTATCCCAAGGGATAAAACTATCGATTAGGAATATTGTTTATGATATGTATAAAGCCAAGGAATATGTTATCCTCAAAGCTATTCTTGAAAAGAAGAAAGAACTTTGCGATATTGGAACTACCAGGTTGTCCATCATTTTAAAAGATCTGGGCTTAAAATACAAAAAAAACGAACAACAGAAAAGTGCTTTGCGAGCTGTCCAATAATGTTTCAAAAAGATGGCAATTGTTTAAGGGAATATTTAGGTAACGAAAATCGGAATTGACAAGGCAAGTTGTTTTTCTTGACGAAACATGGATATATACAAACGGAACTTCAAGAAAATCGTCTTTGCAGGATGATTCGAAAAATTGCTATTCCAGTACCAGTGAGATTACCACCCTACCATTGCCATTACAACGCGATTGAATTGATATGGGGTATGTCGCAAGACTACAACATCGGTTCTTTTTAGAAACAAAACTTAATAAAAAAAGAATTCGTAAAACTAATTTGCCTAAATAAATATAATAATATAAGGATAATTATTTTTCTTTACCTTAACTAATTTTTTATTTACTTTAAATTATTTTATTTTGAAAATACCTAAAATATAATTTATTGTTTAAGAGCCACCGACTACCCTGGTCGAGGATTTGTATTGCTTAGCGGGCTTCATATATCGTACCGAAGCATTTTTAACAACCTGTGATTTTTTGAAGTTTTCTCAATTTCATTTTTAATCCCATTCAACACAAATTAAATTATAAAGAAAAATTAATATTTTTTTAAGGTCTGCCAACGTCATTTTAGATATAAAACCTTAAATTTGTCAAGCATGCTTAGACCGTATTAGAACGTGATAATATAAAGATCTGCCTAGAATCTTGCATAGAATCCTAAAATGTAATAATATATGGGTTGTTCCATTTGAACTAAGCAAATTGACATCCACTTCCGGTATAACCGGATGTGCCACGATATTGAAAATATTTTAGCCCCCATCAACATTAGCATACTTTCCAATTTTCAAAATTTTCCTATGTATAGTTTTTCATATATAGATCGCGACTGTCTTCATGAGGACACCCTGTATACAAACTTTTCTTCATAAAAATATTAGCCCGTTATTAAGGAACACCTGTATAACTACAACTATACTATCAATCAATAAAAAATAAACAGATCCCCTTAAAATCTTAAATGGCAAGGGGGGCCAAATGATACTTACCTGCACAGAGAAAAATATTATTGTGAATCTCCTTTTAATAGAATGATTAAGGGCCCGGAAGCAAGTTATTAAGGGTGGGAACTTTAAAAGAAAATACAGGGTGTTATGGAAATGACTTATTATATTTAAACCGGCAAATCCTGACATGAAAATAAATTGAAGAAAAATAACCATAAATGGCGCTTTGAATTATTAAGCGAAATAATATGAAATCTCAAAATTTACGTGGCCGCTACTGAGGACCTTCGCAATCAATAGTTTATTGAGGCAGTCAGGACAATATCTCGAAACATACTGAAGAAACAATAGTCGCGCGCGGCGGTTATCCAAGCAAGGGCGAGACACGCGGTATGATCTGATAACACTGTTAGTATACTCAAGTGGCCCACACTGTTGCTAACTGAATCCAGATGGAACGGCGCGACAGTATGTGGGTAAAAATGGTTTTTACCTTAGTATTTAGATATTCGATTTAAAAAAAGTATGTAGACTTTCTCTAGGACACTCTAGGACTCGAGGAATTTCGGAATTAGTACGCATATGAAATACAGTGAAACCTCTTATAACGGACACCTCTAATAAGCGGACATCTGTATTAAGCAGACATTTTTTCATAGTCCGGAACTAGGTGTAGGAACTTCCATGAAAATCAACATCTCTTGGGCGAACTCTCCTTTGGGCGGTCGCAGACAGGCTGTTTTCATACAAAGAGTGCGAAAACCCTCCTTTAAGCGGACACAATTTTTTGAAACTATTTGGGAGACGAATAAGTACGGTGCAATAACTCTCTGAAGCTAGACCGGCAACCAATCGCGTATGCGTGGCAGAGCGAAAGGACTTCGCCGAATGAAAGTATGCGTGATTCCCCGACAGCAGTCCGCCGTTTATTTGTGAGTTGTTTGAGGTTAAAATCATAAACAATGGCACAAAAATGTCGCGTTTTGAGTCTGAAAGAGAATATTGAGTATGTTGTGAAAGTTTCTAATTTGATAACAATGATTTGGGCGAGTCCATTAACATATGTATAATCAGTCCATAACACCCTGTATATTAACTTGTACTGAATGCCGCCCTTAACAATAATTCAAGACAAAAATAACAAACAAAAATTTCTTCTAACTCAACATCTTAGTAGTTAAACTCGGTTTTATTAAAAATTCTTGAACCTTTCCTCGGATCAACACTTTTTCATATTAAAATTAAAAGGAAAAATCTAAATCAGCGAACTTACTTGACCCTAATTATTGTATAATAACGGAAAACTTCTAAAAGTTCCTTTAGGTTCGGCGTTAACAAAAAAAAAGGTCAAAGAACAGTAATAAAAGTTAATCCAATTAGGTCATTTTTTGCGCCTGAAACTTTAAAAAAACTTATTTCATTTTAGAACGTTAAGGAAAAATTCACTAAGATACAATTTAATTTCAATTAAGAATTGATTTAAAAAAAATGTAATTAAAAAGGGATTATAAACATCAATAGGTTCATTTAACCCTAAATAATTTACAAAGAAGAGAAACTTTACAAAGCTTGTATGGCTTTAACAAAAAAAATCCAGGAAATGACAAAAGTTACTGGTTTTCTTATTTTAACCTATTTAAAATTTTTAATTATTCAACTGAATCGATATCATAAAAATAGGAAAGCGGCAGGGCCGGATTTACTCCGTACCTTAATAATACACGGTGTCCGGTATGTACAGGGGATTACCTCGCCAGCATACAGGGGAGGTCAAAATAATACTGGTATATTATCATATGTCCTTGTGTCCTCCCTAACAAACATGTTCGTGCTCCAAGACTCGCCTGAAGACTTTCATTTGCGATTATAACTTTTAAGCAACCCTATACAGGGTGTTCCTTAATGACGTGCTAATATTTCAGGGTGTGATTCCTTAGGTTATTTTATAAAGACAAGTTCATATGAACATATGTCCGCAACGGCTTAAATTAAATTTTTTGCAACAGGGTGTTGAATTTTTATTTTTTAAATGGTTATTATTTCATATCTCCGAAAGTACTGTAGATATTATTTTCAATTTTGGTACATGTTAATAGAATATAGAACCAAACATTTTAGTTAGAAAAGTTATTCAATTTTTCCACCAGTGGCGTCCCTGCAAACATGTCCTCTGATATTTCTTACAAAAGATGGTACGCCACTGACATTTCTCCACGTGGATAGCCTGGTCAATTCTACATAAAAACGGCCTCTTGAGTTTTTCTCGTCAGACGCACCGTTCTTGATTAAAACCACTAAATTCATATCGAAACTCATTATTATTAACATTGATGAAATAATGAATGATAAATTTTGTTCATAAAAATTGTTGGTAGTGGCCACCTTCACTTAAAAGATGCTTCCGCCGTCTTCGCATCGAATTGCCCACTCCAACAATTTTTATGCAACAAAATTTATCATTAATTATTTTATCAATGTTAATAATAATAAGTTTCAATATGAATTTAGTGGTTTTAATCAAGAGTGGTGCATCTATCGCGAAAACCGCAAGAGATCGTTTTCATGTAGAATTTACCAGGCTAATCAAAAAAATATCCACGTGGAGAAATGTCAGTGGCATACCATCTTCTTGCAAAAAATATCAGAGGACATGTTTGCAGGGACGCCACTGGTGGAACAATTGAATAACTTTTCTAACTAAAATTTTAGGTTCTATATCCTATTAACACATACCAAAATTGAAAATAATATCTACAGTACTTTCGGAGATATTAAAAAATAACCATTTAAAAAATTTAAAAAAAAACACACGAACACCCTGTATTATGAAATTTAAGCCGTTGCGGACATATGTTCATGAAGTCGATACGGTGTATGAAGTCTGCTAAGCAATAAAATCTCTCGAGCAGGGTAGTCGGTGGCTCTCAAACAATAAATCATATTTTAGGTATTTTCTAAATAAAATAATTTAAAGTAAATAAAAAATTAGTATAGGTAAAGAAAAATAATTATTTTTTAGCTTTTATAGTATTTAGGCAAATTAGTTTTACGAATTCTTTTTTTATAAATTTTTGGTTCTCAAAACTTGATGTCCATATTTGAGGGCTAATTCGTCAACAACATATTTTTTTTTAAATGACTGCTCTTTACCCTTGCTTAAGAGATCATTTTTAAAAATAAATCTTCATGTTTTATGTTTTTCTTTGACAACCACTCTCTTAATTCTTCCTTTTTCCAGCTGCTTGTAGGAAATTTCTCTTCGAGTCTCGTATGGTAACAGGCATTGTCTAAAACAATTAAGGAAACTTTTTAAAAGTGTTTCCTCGAACCAATACTCAAAAATTTCAGCATCCATATTGCCGTGATAATCATCAGTATTTTTTGTTGATGAAAATATGGCACTGGCATTTGAAAAAAACCCTTCTTCATTGCCAGCATTTTTTTTTTTTTTTTTTTTTTTTATGATCAAACACAAGCACTATCGGCAAAATCCTTTAGGGCACTCTGGGAGTGGTGCGTGTGCGCAAAAAGCGATTCACGTTGGTTTTGAATCGTTGGAGGTTATATTTGTTGGGAAAAACGACCTCGGGAAGGTCGTTCCACAAGGATGTAGTCCTCCAGATGAAAGAATTCTTAAATAATGAAGTTCGAGGAGTACTAAGCTTAACCACATATGGATAGGCGGTAGTGGTTCGCCGTGTATTTCTGCTATTCGTCGCTCTGGGCGGAATTAAGAGGGCAAGGTCAGCCGAGCACCTTCCATGAAAATATCTGTAAAAGAGAGTCAAATCCCCAACCTATCTTCGATGTTCTAGGCTATCGAGGTTCTTCGTCAGCTCGTGGTCTCCGATCAGACGAATAGCCCTCCTTTCGATGAAATCCAGCAGCCGAAGAGTATGTTTGGGTGCAGAGCTCCAGACATGAGAGCAGTATTCTAGTGATGGTCGAATCTGGGCTTTGTATAGTGTCAAAAGTTGTTGAGGTGTGTACAACTTTCTGGTTCGGAAGAATACCCCAAGCTTTTGAGAAGCTATCTTGGCGATTGCCACAACGTGGTTATGTCAAGACATATTTCTCCCAGATTGACGCCCAGCAAATTAATAGATAAAGCCAGAGGGATTGCGTGTCCGGCCATGACTATTTCCGGTTCTGTAATGTTAACCTTTTTAGAGAAAACTGCTGCCTGTTTTTTTTAGCGTTAAATTCGACTTATTTACTGTCACCCCAAGCCAAAATTTCTTCCAGGTCTTTGTTGAGGCGGGATACTTCATGCTGTCTGCGAAGATGTGCGTTGGCAGCCGATGTTTGCGCATTCAGAGAAAAAGATGAGATAAGTGTGCTATCGTCAGCAAAAGTAAATATCGGATTTTTAGTTTTCCCTAGAAGGTCGTTAATGTAGAGTAAGAAGAGAGTGGGAGACAATATGGACCCTTGAGGAACACCGGCATTGATGGTGAAGGCGTCTAGGCATGTATTATTATATATCTTTTTCCATTACTGGCGATTTTGTTGAAGTTCCGTTTGCATATGTCCATATTTCGTCAAGAAAAACAACTTGCCTTAACAATTCCGTTTTTTTGTGTCTTAAATATTCCCTTAAAAATTGTCATCTTTTTGAAACGTTATTGCACAGCTCGCAAAGCACTTTTCTGTTGTTCGTTTTTTTGTATTTGAAGCCCAGATCTATTAAAATGATGGACCAACTGGTAGTTCCAATACCTCAAAGTTCTTTCTTCTTTATCTTTTCAAGAATAGCTTTGGGGGTAACATATTCCTTGGCTTTATACATATCATAAACAATATTCCTAATCGATAGTTTTATCCCTTGGGATAAATCAAAGGTTTTAGAATAGAGTCGAACCCTTTTATAAGGTCTGTTCAACTCTCTCTTCACTCTTTGTTCGAAGTCTTCTTAAGGCCTTATCTGAAATGCCGCCAGCATCAGGCGTTCGTTTTTGCACTGCCAAAACAGACACTAACGGGCCCGAGTTATCTTTTTCTAAAGTAAAATAACGTTCCACTTGTAATACCAAACGGCGTTCACCTGGAGATAAACACCTTCTAGGCGTTGTGAACATTTTCCATAACTTTGCTTCATAACTGCTTTTAATTCACACACAATCATAAACAAACTAAAAGCAAAAAGCATAACTACTTATTTAAAATAGAACATAACATCCTGCAATTGAGCAAATTTTAATTATTTCTTGGAAAATAGTGATTATTATATAGATTTAACTATAATGATCCCAAAATAACTAAATTCTAGCAAAAAGTACCTGAGAACATCTTTAACTTATTCAGGGCAAAATCTTTTTCATTTGATAAATAAAAAAAACTATGAGTGAAAAATAAACAAGATAAAAATATTTATCGCGGTACATAATTCTAAGATAATTTTGTTTCGGAACCGCTGATTTTGCTCAGCCGACTACAGTGAACCAGTGGAATATTCGGTACGATCAAGTATAGCGAAGGTATTGTTAACTTAACCATCTTACTGTTTAACAACCTTTAATGGTTTAATCCGATATCGGACTTCATAAAACGAACAGACTTTATGAACTTTTCTTTATAAAATGACCTAAGGAATCACACCCTGAAATATTAGCACGTCATTAAGGAACACCCTGTATATTTTATTCCGTAATTTTGAACTGATTATGGACTGAGTCTATAAATTAATTTATTTTAAACAAAGAGCGGATGCCAACCCTGTAATCTAAGATATATCCCATATAACCCTGGCTTTTGCTTAGTCTTTACCCTGAGAAATAACGTTTAAAAGGATTTTAATTAATGTTTTGGAATTGAGTCTACTATACGCGTTTCAACACTCGCTTGTTCCTAATGACTGCTTCGTTTAATATTTAAACTATGTGGAATTAATTAATTGTAGTGTAAACGTCGTAGAGAAAATTGGATTTAATTCTTGCGTTATCCGGAAAATCCAATGATATAATAAAGAAAAACTACAAATGAAAATATGACTCGAAGGAATTTCGCAATCGAGTATCGATCATTTGTTGCAAAATTATTAAAAATGCGAAGAGAAAATTTTTATATTTAAACTTTAGCTGTGCGCTTGTTACCACTGTTACTCTTGATGCAAATAACTAGAGGTAAGATATCTAACCCATCCAATTTCGTCTGCCGCGCGCTGTGACGTCACTGGGAGAGCCCATAGCCTTATACCATAGCACCGCACAGGCTCGCTTGAGCTTAGCAAGGTAGTCCCTTGACATCGAGATATAAACATGGACTGTGCGTTGTCATCTTCTTCCGTTGAAGAAGATGTTGTTTTAGCCTCTAATATTGTCACGCCGTGCGTATTTTAATATCAGCGCTTACGCTAAATGGCACGCTGGGGGGTAGCGTATGGAATGAAGGGTAGACAAGTCTTCCAAAAGTAACACTTATTCACTTATATTAATAACAACGGGATAACTGGTACATCAATATATATCACTATCACAATTTTCTCTTTTTTCCTGATTTCTTAGCTATCGACTATTCGACATTTTGGAGGTTTTTTCCCTTCGAGATTTCAACAATTTTCTTTAAAAAAAATAGTTTTAAATTTAAAAAAAAAATTATTTTTTAAAAATTATCGAAAACAATGTTTCTTCCAAACAAACAAATCTTTAAAATAATTATTTTCCCGGGTTAGACACCGAACAAACCCGACAAACCCGAATCGGGTTAGACATCAAACCCGAATCGGGTTAATCAAACCCGGATCGGGCTAAACAAACCCGAATCGGGTTAGACATCAAACCCGTATCGGGTTAATCAAACCCGGATCGGGTTAGACATCAAACCCGAATCGGGTTAATCAAACCCGAATCGGGTTAGACATCAAACATATTTTCACATCGTATTACTCCCTTATACTTTTAAAAACTAGCTATATTTTTCTATAGCAGACCCTTCTTGAATCTAGGCGGACATTCATCTTGGTGAAGTCATCTTCCATGTCCCCCTATACCCTTTTCCAACATTTATACATTTTCATATTTCATTGAGTTTAGGCAGACATTCAACTTGATAAAGTCATCTTCCATGTCCCCCTATACCCTTCTACAATATTTATATTTTAATTATTCATTGAGTCTGTTTAGATAAAAAAAAAAACTTCACTATTTAAGAATACTTTCATCTGGAGGACTTCATCCTTATGGAACGACCTTCCCGAGATCGTTTTTCCCAACGAATATAACCTCCAAGGATTCAAAACTAACGTGAATCGCTTTTTGCGCACACGCACAAGTCCCAGAGTGCCCTAAAGGATTTTTCCTATAGTGCTTGTCTTTGGTCATGAAAAAAATGAAGTTTTCTAAAAATATTTTAGTTGTTTCTCTCAAATTGCCGTCAAGCAATATCTCGATTATGAGTTTACCTGGAAGCGCTAGTCTTTATATAAACAGATTACTTGCTAACCCCTGGATATTAACGTGCAACAACGTTCCTACCTTGAAATTAATTACTTCAAAATAAGGTTAACCAAACAACACTTAGTTTTAGTTAAATTTATGCTTGTCTTATTAAGCCGTGTTTAAGTTTTACCAAATAAAGTACTTCTTCTTTGAGGTTAATTTACTTTAGAAACTTTGGCGATTATTAAAGGGAAGTAAGAACATAGAGCGCAGAACACATAGAAGAAAGAGCGCTTCTTCTGGGTGTTCCGTAGTAGTTGATAGACGCTGCAGTAACGTTGATACGACATTACATTTCGATTATTACGCCACGAAACGGGGCGCTCATGAACTAATAACGACGGTACGGGGGAGATCAGCATGTTTCTATTTTCTATACTGTTTAAATTAATATTTTAATATTTTGTTGTAAATAATTTATTATTAGCACTGTAATAAATCTTATTACAGAACTTATAATAAGTAATGCGTTAAGCTCCTATCCCTTAGGTCGAAGATAATAGTTATTTATATATAAAAAAGGAACTTTATGTATAAGTTTGTTCGTGAGATGGCGCCCATCTGCCATTTTAAATTGTAATTATTTTCTAAGAAGGTAAATGAAATAAAGGATAAAATTCTAATGTGTGGGTGGAATAAAGGATAATAAAAAAATAATAACTATGCAATTTTTAAACCGCCGCCATCTTGTTTTTGGTGCGAATGGAGAAGTAACGTTATGGCAACGTAAAGTACCCGGTAGCAGTGGTGGTTCTTCCACAGGAGCACATGCGCACGAGCACTCCCGAAACAAAACGAATAAAAAATATTAAATTATATTCATTGAATATTGTTTATCGTAAGTCCGACCCTCCCTAATATTTTATCGTATCGTCAAACTAAAAAAGTCCGATCCTCCCTAATATTTTATCATCCCATCAAACCAAACGGTATAGATCCGGCAAGCGTGCCTCGGTCGAGAGGTAAATGACGATTATGACGAGACTTGCTCGCACGTGCGATTAAGTAGTGCAGTTTCTATGTAGTAACAGGTGGCGGGTGGCAGCGGGGGATAGCGGGACTATGGCGATTTAACATGGAAAAGGCGCACAGTTTCTGTGTGCACCGCGCTATTGTCTGTTCGGGCATCTAGTTAGAAATTCGAGCGTGTATGTTTTAATATTTTAATATTAAATATTTATTAAAATAAATAGTTGACGGAGGACTATTTAAGAAATAACTTTAGCTCTTTGAGTTTGAAGCAAAAAATTGAAGTGAAGAATGCGGGAACACCTAAACCCGAAATTAATTTAACGCAGACCACAAAGGGTAAATCTAGGAACTTTATCAGAAAGTTTAAAAATGAAATATATGAAAAAAAATTTATAGAGGGTATTCCAAACTTAATGAGGCTGTTATTGATCAATTTTCTACAATTAAGAACCGAAGAATGGACTTTACGTTTAAGCACTATTGTGTAGGGCCGATAAATGTTCTGTATTTCGATAAATGATACTCGATATGATTTTAAACAATTTTATTTAAGGATTTAAACTAAAAAACACTGAAAATATGAAGAATGCCAACTTGTGAGTCTCGTGGCTCGATTCGTTCTCGTCATAAAAGAGTTAACTATTGTTCTCGTCTTGGTTGCACCTAATGACGTAGCCGTAGATGGCGTAGTGCGATTAGACATCATTCGGTTTTCTTGATAACTCGTAGATGGCGGTAGTAGTATTGGACATCATTCGGTTTCCTTGATAGCTCGTAGATGGCTTTAGTAGTATTAGTAGTGGACTGTATAAATATTGTTACGAGGGTTGCATGCGACGACGTTAAGACCCGACAGCTATACACACTAAGGAAACCTTTCTTATTTTCCAAAAGTTACATTTCCATGTGTAAAATAAAAAAAAAATTCTTATTAATTTTTCTTTCTACATTTAAAATGCCTAGAAAGTAATTGTTTGGTCGTTACACAAAAATAAAAATTTTAAAATAATTTTATGAATTTTATGAATGAATATAGGACTCTTCTGATGCAAAGAGTATTGTCATGTTAATTATACCCAACGAGAAATATTTAATGCGTCCTCGTAAAACCCGCTTTACCCTATTAAAAAAAAAACAGAAACATTAATGCTTTTTTAAATAAATAATGTAAATCTTTAAATTACATTCTTCATAAAACACTCGTTGTATAACTCTGATATCGCCCATAAAAGGTTGTAAACTTTAGGCGTGTTTTTAAAGATGGGGATAGAGTCTACCGCGAGACACATTAACAACCTAAAAAGTAATTCTGCACTTGATTACATCCCATTAGTAACCGTTCTGACTTTATAACCTCTTATTCTAATGGCTCCGAAATGGCTCTTAAGTAGTTTTACTGTTTTGTGGCTCGAAAGCACTTCATTAAATCTAGCCGCCTGGGGGGCGGGAGATGGAACTAAACGTCACTAGCAGGAAGTTCACTGGTGATTGCGTGTACTTATACCGGGATTGCGGTTGTCGGGGGGTGTAGGAAATAAATTCTCAAGGGGGCATTATCTGATTTGACTGCAATCAAATGTTCTAAATACTTGTATCGTGACCAGGGAGTGCAAGATCTTATAATTTATCGTGATTATGATCGATTCTATACAGGGTGTCCCAGAATATGTGGGCAATCTCCCGGTTTCACATAGAACACTTAAAAATAATAGGAGAAGTTCCTATAAATTTTTCTTCCTACGGCCTCCCCTACGGAGATACGGGCCCATAACGGACGTCCCTGGAAATCGTTGTTTTTTAAATAATTTATTAAGTACTAGGTGTAATTTAATAATTTTTTAGTATAATGGTTTGTAGATGAGTCTCCTTAAAATTCACCATTTTAAACACATTTGGCTTATTTAGTTTGCCAGCGACGGACTAGACGTAACACAAAAATGCTTTTTTTGTACACCTTGTATGATGAAGGAACGACAATAATAGTTTTGGATACTCTAAACCTTAAGCTGAAAAAGGTACTCTTGATCAGTGCTGATAGAGTGAACTGTTTTCGAAAAAAAAAAATTTTTTGTTCAATATGGTTTTTTGCATTAGTTGTTGTTTTATGTTCATAAAATTCCCTCATTGTTGCTATGATGTTTTTCACATATACCGATTTAAATAAGAATATTTATGCCAGTGTCAGTTTATGGTAGTGTCATGAAATTTGCGGTTTTTCTCCCAGCCCGGTGAGAATGCTTATGGGGGGGGATCGAAACACGTAAGAAGGCCATGCTAAGCCTACTCTGCTCCATGCGCTCACAAGTAACCTACTTTTATCTATCTGTTTCACTCTATCATTTAAGCATCAATATCAGACTTACGTAGAGTTAGTATGACATGCCAAAAAGTGAGTGTTTATGCGGGCGACTTAATCCTGTTCATATTTGTCTCACTTTACTGAATTAGGGAAGGTTGCTGCAGACAGAGACAGGCATAGAATGCGAACAGCACGAATTGTTAATGGAAATCAAGCAACATCTGATGTGATTTAAAATGGTGGAGAAGACGCAGCATCTTTAAATTTTAAAAAAATGTTTGGTGCAAGTGAGTAATTTGTAATTGAAATATTCATTTAGTCATCTTTACTGAGAGTAAGCATCAATAATAATTTCTTTTCCTAAATCATATGGGCCCAAAAATAGGCTTCGACTTGAAGCTTGAAATATTTGCTAGGACCTAGAGCCCACTTGAAGATGGTAAAATATTTTATGTAAATTATGATTTACTTCCTATTTTTTAATAAAACTACTTACAAGCTTATTACAAGTTTAATTTTTCATTTGTAGTTACGTTACTAGTCCAGAAAAGAAGTAAGGATTATTTTAAAGTGATATTTACAGCTTAAAACATGTCAGAATCCTAATATTGATTTTCACCACTTAAGTAAATGAAATAAAAGGGCTTTGAATGTTTTTTGTTGGTTAAATGTCACTTAAAATATTGACACTAATAAAAATTTGGACAAAAGTGACATTTGATAAGCACGTGCGTCTGTCAGCTGATGCCAGACGTCATTGATGCCGGGTTTGTTCGTTTGTTCATACCTGCTTCGATTTGTTAACATGGCTGTTTGTCTTCTTCCTGTTTATAAGTATTCGTTGTTTTCTTCATTGTCTTATTAGTTACTAACTTAGTAATTTAATTTACGTATACTGAATATAAATCATATGGAACAAAAATAAAAAAAAAAATTTTGTGTTACGTCTAGTCCGTCCCTGACAAACTAAATCAGCCAAATGTGTTTAAAAGGGTAGAATTTTAAGGAGACTCATCTACTAACCATTATACTAAAAAATTATTAAATTACACCTAGTACTTAATAAATTAGTTAAAAAACAACGATCTCCAGGAACGTCCGTTATGGGCCGGTATCTCCGTAGGGGAGGCCGTAGGAAGAAAAATTTATAAGAACAAACCCTGGAGATTTACCACATATTATGGGCCACCCTGTATACAGTGCGGTTCTTTAATCCCCCCCCCCCCCCCCCCGTATGTTTTTGACCCGCAATCGTAATTGGTAACTTTTGTCAAGAAATATTATTATATTTTAAAGAATAAATCATATTTCAAGTTATACACGGTGTTATGGAAATGACTTATTATATTTAAATGGGTGACTCCTGGGGTGTCCTAGAGAAGCGCTACATATTTTATTTTTTTTAAATCGACCGTTCTAAAAGTGGGATAATAAACACTCTTACTCACAGGTCAGTCCATGCTACTGTACAACATTTCACCCAGAGCCAATGGCACTGTTGCGAAAGTTAATATAAAACTAAAATTCCATATAAAATTATAAAAATAAATTATTTTCTACCTACCTGTATTTATCCTTATACCTAAAGAGCGAGGAAATCCAGGCACAAACCCAATCAGTTTTTTTTCTTTTTCATGGGAACACTCCTGGAAACACTTTATGTACACACAGTAATAGTGAAACAGAACCGATAGTTAGCTTTTGAAAATACAATAATACAGATTATACTACAGATTATTAGATTTTATTACACGTGAAAAATTTGACGACCAGAAGAAACGCGTCAATAGAAACAATATTCAAAGATTATTTATGTACGGGCAGGATACACGCGTAAACCGAAAAAATAGAGCGGATCGCTGAGAGTGTGTTGGTGACCGACGAGAGACACAACGTATCCGGCCGCTGGTTGTTCTTGAACTAACAGACGTAAGCGTGCGGCGCTATATGAAACTACTTCGCTGAGCCGATGTAAGGCGTCAAGAGGTTATTGGCATTTGACCTAGTGACGTACGTGGCTATTACTATTCCATATGTTTTTTCGAGATGTTTAAAACATAGTCCGTAGTAAATGTTCTTCAATTAATTGTACAAAAAGGTATTACAGAATGGAAAGTGTTTAAATTATTTTATTTGGTCTAAAGAGTTTAAGGTGTACATATGACAACACCGGCCAGAATTCCTTGATTGCTTACATGTATCGCAGTGCCACACAGATGTTTTTCTGGTTTGACGTCAGGTCACTTTTACCGCTGAATGAATTGAAAGCGCCATTTATGGCTATTTTTCTTCAATTTGTCTTTATCTCAGGAATTGCCGGTTTAAATATAATGCGTCATTTCCATAACACCCTGTATTAGAGTTTAAAATAAGAAATAATACATCAAGTACCATTTTAAAATGTAATTTTTGACTTTTGTACAATAATGTAGTTTTTATATCAACGACCGTCATGGTAATCACGTCCATCAGCTGTTAACGTGGTTTTGTCCAATTTGATCTACATAATCTCGATTTCAATCGCACTATTACAGGTGATGATGCACGTTCATTCTTCTCCCTGTTCAATTGTACGAAGACTGTTAATAAATAAAAACCGGTAATAAATAAATATCTTAAGTAGAACAATCCTTTGTTTCTCCTACTCCGAAATAACCACAATCGGTTGGTGCAAACCGCAACTTAGAGTCGATTAGTGTAAATCAATTAAAAATAAATCTATCCAGACGTTCGTAAGAGCTATTGTGCATTCATTCCATTGTGCTCCAGATAGCGAACTGCAGATTAAATTGGTTCTCTATTAGTTGACCGCCGAACAAGATTGTCTGGAGTAATTACAAGTTCTAGAAAATAGAACGATAAAAATTGGAAAGGAAGTTGGGGGGTAATGTTAAAATAGAAATAAATAACACGTTAATGAGAGAGTAAACTTTCGCACATAACCTTTTCTGGAATGCTTGCTTTTTGTAAATGTTACTTTAAAATCCTTAAGCATAACAAAAGGTTCTCTACAGGGTGTCCGAGGAAGGGTGGGAAATCTCCCGGATTCGGAGATATGGGCTCCCAAAGGGCTCAAATGGAATCAAGTTTTTTACACATAATTATTGAACCACCAGGTATTTTAAAATGTTCTTTTAATATGACGTATACCAGGTACAAATGGAAGATGTTGGCCCACCCGGCATCGCCCGGTGAGATACCATTGCATCGGTTTAGGTGGCGTGAAGTTTGCTCCTTGAGTTTTGCTCATTGAGTTGACGTTTCGTCGATGTGCCGATGTTTCCGGTTTACTAGGGCGGGACCCCCCCCCCAAAAATAGCATGATGGAAGCTCCAGGCCCAAAATAGGTAAACTCGCCCCCCATTCGGATCTCCGGGCGGGGGCTGGACTTGGGGCCCCATCAAGCGAAGTTCATCAAACAACAACCATTTCCGACAATTTACTGGGATCTAACAACACTCAACGAAGAAATGGTGTGACACCTGCAGTTGCTAACCAACCCAGAACTAGCAACTTCAAAATTGATTTCTGCAATATTAGAGGACTTAACACGAACATCAATTCAGTTCACCAGCACTTGCAATCTTCCAAGCCTCACGTGCTCGCACTGACCGAGACAAAGGTCAGATCGTCAACAAACACCGTCAGCTATTTATACCCTGGATATGATTTTCATTTCCGATTCCGACGCAACTTCGGCGTATGTCTTTTTAATCGAGATGATCTCTGCTGCCAAAGAGAACCTACACTGGAACCGAAAGACTTTGATGTAATGTGGTTTAAAATATCAACGCCGAAAATTACCAAGTTTATCTGCTGCCTTTACCGTCCTCCAATTGATACCCATTACAGAGACCTTTTCGCATCACTAGCCAATACAATTAACTTCTTGCAAACCAACCATCCTTGGATGAGCGTATGTTTCTCTTCTGATGATCCATCCGTCTGTGCTGGGGAGGTCTCCGATGTCATTCTAACGAGCATGGAAGCATTTATCCCCTCCTGCCAAAAACGACCTTCCAACGGCAAGCCCTGGTTTAGCAAGAATTGTGAGTGTGCTGTCAGATCAAAAAATCTTACCGAGAGTGGCGTAAAAACCCTACCACTGAGAATCGTACCATCTTTGTTACCGCTCCGAAACCTATGTAAGCTAACAATAGATCAAAGCAAAGAAGCCCGTCCCGATGGTACAATAGCATCCACAGCCGGAGACAACGCAAAATTACTTGCTGAACTATTTTCATCGCATTCCACTGTAGATTTCCAGGGAAGAACACCACCCGACATTCCTGCAGTTCAATCCGATATGACCGAAATCGTGTTCCGTCAGCGTCCCGTCAAACGAATCCTGGACGAATTTATTTCTCCGAAACTACGAAACCAAGTTAAATAAAATTTGAGGCACTTATAAACGATACTCATACGAACCTAAATATGCAATAAAATACTGGGTGTCCCATTTAAAAAAATATAACTTTATGCTGTCACACTTTTTTGGGCCACCCTGTATAATGTAAAATATTTTTAAAACATGCCGCTTTTAATCCAATATCTCAAGCTGTTTTAATATTGTTGATAAGTTCTTCGATAACGATTTAATCTTCCGTCCAAGCTTCATTTGCGGACCCTGTATAGGACACTCAATGATTCACACATTTAAATGTAATAAGCAATTTTATAACACACCCCGTGTGATAAGGTAATTCCATAACAAACACTTTGTGCGTTTCGGTTGGGAAAGTACGCATAACGACCGGCCATAATTAAAATTGTCGAAATTGTCAAACACCCTATAATTTACAATAAATTTAAATGCTTAACATTTGGGTCATGTTGCTGCAAATTTTCCAACTCATATTAACGGCCTTTTGAATCTGAGTACGGTTCCATGACAATTGTATAAAAGCTCGATTGCGTGGTTTTGTCGGTTTCCACCCTAATCAAAATGTTAACTCTATTATTCTATTATTTGTATTTAGTAAACTCTAAACTGTACATTCGATAGATAGAGCGTATGTACGTGTTTTTGATTACCGTATAATAGCGACAATGGACAGGGTGGAGTAAGGAAATTAATGCATTAAAGGGAGAATGGTGATTGCACAGGGTGGCCCAATTAACCGAGGTACGCGGCTGTATCTCGAAAACCATTCAACGTAAAAAACTATTCGTAGGAAAAGTTGTCAAAGGAAATTTCGGGAAATTATTATAGTTTGGAGGACGGTCGCTAGGGGGCGTAACACTAATAGCAATTTGTTAACGAATTCTCTACAATTTGCTTAGATAAGGTATATTGAAAATGTAAAAGGCGCCATCTATCGACTACAGTAAAGATGACATACATATTACTTGTAGTGTAAGCGACACTAATTTTAATATTTTCCGCAAACGCGTTCCTGAGATATCGAATTCTATTCAAAGCAATGTTTGAGTTACCCCCATCACTTTATTTAAAGGGTTACAGAAAAAAGTATATAAGCAAAGTTCATCATGGTACATGAGAGAATTATTTTTGTAATCAGCACAACCAATAAGCAATAGGTTCTCCAATTCAGAGCTCTCTCGATTATATTAATTTTTTTCTACTCCTGTGCCAGTGTAAGAACCTATTTACATACTGTCTACTGTTATGTAATATACAGGGTGTTATGGAAATGACTTATTATATTTAAACCGGCAAATCCTGAGATGAAAATAAATTGAAGGAAAATAACCATAAATGGCGCTTTGAATTATTAAGCGAAATATACACTTTATACGAAATCTCAAAATTTACGTGCCAGCTTCTGAGGACCTTCGCAATCAATAGTTTATTGAGGCAGCCTCGAGGTTCAAAAGAGGTTAGCGCATTATAGGCGGTGTTGTCATATTGCAACACAGAACGCGTGTTCCGTTTTTGACAATAGGACGTCTTTGACACGCGTTATCACTTCTTTTTCGAACTTTTTAGAAAAAAAAACTACAATTTTAAGGTACATACTCTCTTACCTTCGATCTGATTTTAAAATAATACGTTTTATAATTAAATTCCATAAAAAAAATAGAACACAAAAATTATGTTTTTCAACAGCTCAACAGTAGATAATCATACAAATTTGAAATCACATCACAGCATTTATTATTATGAATTATTTCACAACAGAAAAAAAATCGGGTAGTGGTACAACTAACAAAACGTTTAAATTTCGTATACATCAAGCACGTGGAATCCTCGACAGCGTCACTCCACCCCCGAGTCTCGAACCATACTGAAGCAACGATAGTGTCGCGCGGCCGGCATCTTGTAGCATTTAAAAATCCCAAGATACCTATCTTGAGGTAAATGCTACTGCTTTATAATTTAAAAAGGATACAAAACACTTTAGTTCACTTGTTCACTTTAATTTTAAACTTTAATAAATAAAAACAAACACATTCCGTTGTGAGCCAATGTCATTTGGGTTCATAACAGCTCGACAAAAGTTCTTCAAACATTGTAGGATAGTAGACAAATCATTGGAAGGGTTTTCATTAAAACAAACCATAAAAGTCTTAATTCCAGATAGTTGCAAATGTCAGAGGGCCATATCGAGATTCCATCGAATAACCTAAAAGAACAATATAAGTGATAAAAAGTAATACTTGACCTCCAATATATATTATGAAAGAATTTTATAACTATTTTATTACCTTATATTATAGAAATTTCCTTGTGAAGCGGGGATTGTTGTGTTTTGGTTTGTTTCTTGTCTGACAGCTAGCAGTCGATGACTTTAAGATTCGTAAAAATCGATATCAGGTGTTTGTCAAATGATGAGAAGAGCAGCGAGCACAGAAGAGGAACAGGTGCAATTCCTTCTTTTTATTTCAGGCCTTTGTCACTAATGGGTAGTGGCTAAGGACATTTTTTAGTTACTAGTTAGGTTTTCGCTGCTGGAGACAGCGTAAAAGCGGAAACGGGTTTTTTATAGGTTAGTCGGACGAGAGGAAGGGATTTTTTTGACCGAACCTTGCTGGTAAAGAGTAAAAGAAAGCAAGGGCACTTTCTGTCAAGGAGTCCGAAGATGAGGTGCTAAATTCGATAATTCTTCGTAAAGATCTATATGTTTTCGGCAAGATGGACGGTGCTGTGTAGCAATTAATATTTCAAAGTTCGGTTAGTTATTATGGGTGCAGAAATACGAAGGATGACTAGGATTACAGACGATTTTGTTTATGGGTGTCGTGTGACGACCGAATCCCGTTTGATTCCCTCATGGTAGAGGTAGGTGTTGAATTATAAATGATAAAGTGTGTTGTAACGAGATTGGCCGTTACGATTTTGTTAGAGAACAATTATTAAGGTAGAAAATTATTTTAGGGTTCTTCTATGGGATGGTATTTTCCTACTTATGGATGGTCCATTCTACGTCTGGATGTATCATTCTACTACTGGGTTTCATTTTACTTCAAGATGTTTTTGGGTTAGAAGCAAGTGTAAGTCCGAGGTTAGATCCAAGGCAACGTCCCACTTCCATTCAAGAGTTCCACTTTCATTTGGAGGCACGTGTAAGTCTACGGTTAGGTCCAAGGCAACGTTCCAATTCCACATGGAGGCAAGCGTAAGTCCAAGGTTAAGTCCAAGGCAATGGTGCTCTCAGCTATCCACTTAGAAGTTCCACTTTCATTTGGAGGCACGTGTAAGTCTAAGGTTAGGTCCAAGGCAACGTTCCACTTCCACTTGGAGGCAAGCGTAAGTCCAAGGTTAAGTCCACGGCAATGGTTCTACTATGGAGTTTTCCACAATGGAGTTTTCTACGAATGGGTTTCCCTCAATAATTGGATGAGTCTTCCTACTATCGGGTATCATGACATTTATTATTAATTATTGACCATAGACATTTTTTTTTGAAACTATAATAATTTCACCTTAAAGTAACGGTATTGTAAAAGACAATAAGGTATGGTTTCGTTTAAATTTACATATATATGACTACACGCACCAGTATCAAAGTTCATGAATTTTCCCTGGGTATTTAAAGTATACAGCGTATTGCAATTTCGACATACTCTGGTTAAACATACCACCGTCTTAGATTCACTCTCTTTCAGGTTCCGTAAAATGTATCAATAAATGTACCTACATAATTTTAAGAAAATGAAATAAGTAAAATATTAATTTTGATTTCGAATAACCAGTTTATGTCATTAAATTCGTTTATCTAAAGTGTAGAATAAAATCACAGTAATTAAATGTTTAATTTTGTTTCAATAAATTTCTTCAGAAGGTTCTGGTTTCTCCAAAAAACCAGTGGCGCCCAAAGTTACTATTAATAGGCACAGAGTACTTGAGGCTGAAGGAGAATCTACGATCCTGAGAGCTAGTCTGGGCAATTATAGGTGAACCCCCACCAGGGCACCGTAATAATCTAAGCAAGGGCGAGACACGCGGTATGATCTGACAACACGGTTAGTATACTCCAGAGACCCACATTGTTGCTAAGTGAATCCAGCTGGAACGGCGCGACAGTATGTGGGTAAAAGGGGTTTTTACCTAAGTATTTAGATATTCGATTAAAAAAAAAAGTATGTAGAATTTCTTTAGGACACCCAAGGAGTCACCCATTTAAATATAATAAGTAATTTCCATAACACCCTGTATATTACGTAACAGATCCACAAATTACATTACCCGCGCTATGCAAAAACCGTCAATGTTTCTAATAGATTTTATGCAAAGTTGGCTGTGAAATCCATCTGGCCGCCTTAACAGCCTAAATTCAGTGAATTTTTAAACCTCAACATATTAATTTGGATATTATTTTTTGGTATATTAGTAAAATATGAGTGATTACGATATTCAGATTGAGGGAACGCCACGGAAAATTACATTATAAGCTTTTAGTAGCATATCTCGATAATTTAACATAAAAGTAAATATGAAGTCGTAGAAGAAGCATAGTACACAACTCGAGTAGTAAGCCTATTACACACATAAGTTTTGAGATCGTGTGTAATAGGCTTCTTACCACTCTTGGTATGTAATATGCTATTATCGCACGGTACAAACATTATATTATGCATTGAAATACCAATAAATAATAAATTAATAAAAAACCTTAGAAACTTAGAGAATTAATTGCTCAACCGTTAGTTCACAAAAAAAGTACGTACCTACATGTCATAAGAGGTATATTTTATGACAATGACAAACCCGAACAAACTGTTTTCGGTGTGCTTTATTTACTTAAAACATACGTAACAAATGCCCCCCATATATTCAAATAATTAGTTATGGGAGAAATATAAATACTTTTCGTCTTTCAAACACATAAAATAAATAAAATACTCGACAGAGGATATTACTCTTCATTTCAAATTATTTGCTTATAATTGAATTATAATTTTTCAACTAACCTACATCATTAATAACGTTACTTTTAGATACATTAATAAATTTATATCGGATCGACACGATTGAAGCAAAACTTCGTGGATTTTATTTTTCAATTGTATGGTCCCGGCCTATACCTGTACCAAAAATGTTCCTGACGAAAAAATCAATCAATAAATTAAATTAATAAAGTAAAAACTTATCCGTGTAATAATAGTATATTACCTAACTAGTGTTGAAAGTGGTAAAATCTAAACTAGGAGGTATTTAGCACGAAGCTTTAGCCGAATGCGGATAATTTGGGAAAATAGGTTTCACAAAAGTATCTAATCGATTGAGCGGAGTAATTTTATGCCTTGAAGATCATGATCAGATATTGTGAATTATACGGGCAAAAAGTAGGGTCGCTTTTTTGGTTTAAGAGCAGGAAAGAATAATCAAAAAATTATTATGCACAAATCAAAATGGAAGACATTTTGAACATTTACTGTAGTTTATATTTATCAGTCAATGCGCCTGTGGTATTTACACAACATAATTTATAAAATTTGGAATTATTTCGAGAATGGCTGAGTTTTCGTCGAGCGCTTGTGAATTCATGACATCCTATCTCACCATGAGACCTCAACAAGTTAAAGTTGGTAAGGAGATCTCGAGACGATACATAGCAACATCCGGGGTGCCGCAGGGTAGCAACCTTGGTTCCTTGTTGTTCGCAATTTTTATAAATGTTTTACCAAACTATGTAGAACATTCAGAATGTCCCTTGCTTGCCGATGACTTTAAATTGTTTAAGCATATACAGGGTGACAATTTAAAAACTTGAAATGGCCATATATTAGAAACGAAAAACTGAAGAAAAAAACGCAGAAAACAGTTTCTATAAAACGAAGGGGGAACAAAAACAAGCGTATTAGCCCACCCCTATCTGCAACCCCTTGGACAGGGTGAGATAAACCCTTAAAATCTTAAATAGAAAGGGGGTCGAGTGATACATCATTTTGAAGCTCTTGAAAAATTTCAGGAAATTCTTCTCTGTTTATTATGTGATCCTAGATCTGTTCTGTACAACGGTAGGTCAAACTAAATCTGTGATTTTGAATGATTTTAGAGAATAATATATTCTGGTCAATTTTTTATAGTGAACATCCTATAGTTAATACTTGTTGTACTATGTGTAATACACTATTTGTTTTTTAGTATGTTGTTATGTCTTTTTCTCTCTGTACTCTTACATTTAAGTACATGCATATGTGTTTGTAGGAGTTTAAATAAATAAATAACTTATATGTTTGTATTACAAAAAGAAGTTGCTTATGAATTCTACATCCAATAGACAAATAATATACAGGGTTTTACGACTATTAACTAATTACTATTACAATGCCCCCTAGCGACAGTGCTACAGCAAATAGTTTGAAGCAATTTCTCTTGGCAACTTTACCTATAAATATTTTTTCCGGAAGCTGTACGGTGATTCAGCCGCGTACCTCGCTTAGTTGGCCACCCTGTAGAACACAGACCGACATCAGGGAAAGTGTTCTTCCGCCCTCACTTCATCAGTTATATAAACATTAGGAAGTTACCGTGGACGTATTTCGTTTGTTTAGTCGACGAAAACTTTGCCGAGATTAGAAATTAGGGGATTATTTGACGTATCAAAATTTGCAATAGTGTTGGAAACTTCGCTACAGGGTATTCTTAATGATGTAAGTCCTTGTTAATATGAGCTGCCGTCATTCTGTATATAAATATGTAAATTGTTATAAATCTACCTCTAGACTGGGAAAATAAAGACATTTTTGAAGTTAACAAATACAAATATAGATACTACTATACAGGGTGTGTTAGTAAAGTGTCTGACTTCGATAGCACCTAAACTATTAAAGATAGAAAAAAAAGTTCCATACAAAAGTTAAAGAGTTTACGAAAATGCATAACCCAAAAATATTCTACCAAATACAGCGTGGCCTTAAGAAGTGGCAATGAATAAAAAATATTTTTTTAAAATAGAACACCCGGTATATTTTCCACAATTTGATTTAGCGGGACAAGAGCTTTACAGCCGTATTTAATTTTCTGAATTTAAATGCAGCGTGGTCATGTAATTAATTTTTTTCTGAAATTCTATTCATTTTTAAGGGCACGATTTACGATATCAACCTATTGATTTATATTGTGCTATGCTACTATTTTTTAAATCCCCTATCTTATGATATTAGATGTTCCTATACCTATCTTCAATATTTTCGGACTTAAATTAAAAATTATCTTATAAAATTATATTTTTTACAGTTGGCTATGGAATGGATTCATTCATCCATTCCACAGCAAACTACTTCTGGTCAATTCTACATGAAAACGGTCTCTTGAGTTTTTCTCGGCAGTTACAAACAATTAAATTCAAATTGCTTCCTTTAGCAGTATTGACCATATACACATCTAGTTATCCTGGAATAAATGACATTTTTACCAACATAATTTTTCAAGCAATACTTGTTGACATAAAGTAAGTTGTTGGTGTTCAAAACCATCTCATAAGTATTATATCTTCGAATTTTAGTGTTTCATCGAATTTATTTTATTTTTTCGCTGTTTTTTTTTTCGAATATGGTGAATTGTACGAATGCAGAAATGACGGTAATGCATTACGTATATGGTATCGCAGACGGTACTGCAATAGAAGCTAGACGTACTTATCATTAAAGATATCCTAATCGTGCCTTGCCAGATAGCCGAATCTTTTCGACTATTCATCGCCGTCTTAGTGAAACTGGTAGTTTCCATAAAGGTACTTCAGAATGGAACTGCTAAAACATCCGAAATTGAGGAAGCGGTGCTGCATGAAATCGACGAACATTCTGAGATGAGTACGTGGAAGATCGCTAGAGGTCTGAATATTTGTCATCAAATTGTTTGGCGAATATCGCTTGATTATTTGCTGTATCCGCACCATATTCTAAGAGTACATGCATTGTTTCCCAGGAATTTTCCACAGCGTGTGAACTTCAGTGGTACCTTCAGAATGTTACACTAAACCCGCAGTTTGAAGAAGCAAATTTTTCTAGGAATGTTATTCAAAATTTCCATAATAATCATGGGTGGGCGGACGAAAACCCCCATGCCATAACCTACACCCATTTCCAACAACAATCTTCGGTTAATGTATGGGAAGGAATTATTGGTAATCATCTTATCGGCCCATTTTTTCTACCATGACGCCTTGATAGACAGTCTTACCTACATTTCCTCCAAGAGGAACTACCTATGTTGCTTGATGATGTACCAATTGCCGACATGGGACCCTTTATCGCTGATTGACCAATAGCAATAAGTTTATGCATCGAGCACATGGTTATCACGCACTGAGGTTTGTTTGTTTACGCTCCTGAATTTGTAGAATGAATGGATTATAATTGGAGACATTTTTTCCGCTCACAAGTAGTCAAGTACCCTAATTGCTTGCTAAAAATACCTACGAATGATGCTCATTGTGTACTATCAGAGTGGGTAGTAATTTAAACATAAATTTTGCCATGAACCGATCCGCACCGGTTTTAGATTAGAGCTCGTATATGCTCGGTTAAATGTCAGTTCAACAGATAATGTCTACAGTCTAGTTTATATAAATGATCGTACAATGCTAGTTATAAATAAATACAGAAAAACGAGCATTCAGAGTCAAACGCGCGTTCCAAATAAACATATACACGATGACCGTTGATTGCGGCAAAATACAATTTAACTTCGTTGGTATTTTAAGTATTGAAATAAGAAAACCATTGCGATTATAGGCTTTAATTAACTGAATTGACAGTGTCAAATAGACGAACATACAATAATTGTAACCAGTAAAATGAAATAGGTAATAAGGTAATCACATACAACATTCTCCCCCAGTTTATTCTATGAATTTTGAAAAAACTTCGGTTTACTGCGAGATCTTGTTGAACGACGCAGTTGCGGTATCTCCGGGTTTGGCTCTTCATCAGATTCACATGGGTGGTTCTCCTTAGTGGGCTCTACTGTAGGTTCACATGGGTTAGGAACGTAATCTCTGTTTCCGTCTATTAGAATTATTTTGGGTTTGATCGGGTTCAATGTTTGTTTTTTAAAGAAATTAATATCTCCTCTTTGAGCCAAATGCTGAATAGAAACAGTGCTTTCTCTGCCAATTTCATGACAGATAAGAGTGTAGTCAGGATTAGCTTCCACTAATTTGACTTCCTCCACCAGAGGATCATATATACTTCTACACGCAAATTTATTTTAACAAACCCGTCTGATTCCTTCAGTCATGAAAGAATCGATGTTCCACTAGTCAATTGTCGTTGTTAATTGAATAATCGTTTATATGGAGTGCTGTTAGTAGATGTACAGAGTGAACTTCTAATGTAAGGCATCTGGTAGAATTATACCGTTTAACCTGGAATTTAATTAGCAGAACTTTACAGGGTTGACTAACTTAACAGTGTCAAATAGACGAATATACAAAATTGTAAAATTAAAGGTAAAAAGTATTTATACAACAAGTATACAGGGTGTGAATTTGAGAACGTCCAATCTCTCTTAAAGGACGTCTTTTTCTAACAATATGTAAGTACCATAATTTATTATTTTTTTTCTAGTAGTATCCAAAAAATCACCTTCCAAAAATCGACGTAACTATAACTTACCTACGCTGAGATTTGGGTCAAAAATGTTTTACAGGCAACTTTGAGTAAATCGGATTTTAAAAATAAATAATCTCAAAAACACCTGTTAAAGTTTTTAATAGATTTCTTATAGTATCTAATTAGAGGAATTATATTTGGCCGCGCAAAATATACTCGTCACAAAGATATTGGTCTATAGCATCGATTTTTTAATAATTTAACGCCAGTCACATGGCTAATTTTACTCTTCTGAATCATATAACGCCAATATTTGGAACTTAAGTTATTTTAATCAGTCACTATAACCATTTTTCTATTATTTATAGCAGTTCTGTCTTATACTTGCTTAAAGTTTTGGAATGTTCCTTATAGAATATTCGGAGGAAATATGTCTTGGCATAACCACGTTGTGGGAATCGCCAAGGTAGCTTCTCAGAAACTTGGGGTACTCTTCCGAACCAGAAAGTTGTACACACCTTAACAACTTTTGACACTATACAAAGCCCAGATTCGACCATCACTAGAATACTGCTCTCATGTCTGGAGCTCTGCACCCAAACATACTTTTCGGCTGCTGGATTCCATCGAAAGGAGGGCTATTCGTCTGATCGGGGACCACGAGCTGACGAAGAACCTCGACAGCCTAGAACATCGAAGACAGGTTGGGGATTTGACTCTCTTTTACAGATATTTTCATGGAAGGTGCTCGACTGACCTTGCCATCTTAATTCCTCCCAGAGCGACGATTAGCAGAAATACACGACGAACCACTGCCGCCCATCCATATGTGGTTAAGCTTAGTACTCCTCGAACTTCATTATTTAAGAATTCTTTCATCTGGAGGACTACATCTTTGTGGAACGACCTTCCCGAGGTCGTTTTTCCCAACGAATATAACCTCCAACGATTCAAAACCAACGTGAATCGCTTATTGCGCACACGCACCACTCCCAGAGTGCCCTAAAGGATTTTTCCTATAGTGCTTGTGTTTGATCATAAAAAAAAAAACATATTTTTAATCTACCTAGGTGTAAACGAAACTTGCATATAAAAATATATTTTTCCTGAATGGTTTATAAATGGTTGATAAAGAAAATATTGTCTATACCTTCGGATAACAAACCGTCACATCAATGTATCTCCGGTAACATTTTCATGCGTGACCGGTGTCACTGTGACAGGCGAAACAAAAATGCACAAATTTGTGGATAACAGGTAATACAAGCTATTTCTTTAACGTTTGTAGACTGAAATGAGTATCTGTACTCAAGAGAATGACTTCGTGTAGTATTTTCCCTTAATTCAGACTACTAGGTCTGAGCTAACCCTGTGACTGACTGTGATGATGTTAGATGAAATTTCGGCGTACAAATAAATTGATAAGTTGCTGACTAACAAAACAACCTAAACTATTCTAATTTTCCTCTAATTACAGAGCCCAGCCAATCAAGACGCGATAACCGTTAATCCAGGAGCCGCGAATGTGCTTCTTGATTACAGAGACAAAGCTGAACGCTCAGTGGGTTACCGGACCACGCTCTATTTTGATATAAACTAGGTCGAGCTCTTGATATGCTGACATAGATTTCGGAGTTAAATAGTTCAATAATTATTCGTACACCATTATAATTTTAAATATACTGGTCATTTTATATTGTTTTATATATTTTACGATGTATGATGTACCAGGAATTTTTTATTATTGTAAGTAATTTATTACAAAAAAATTATATTTCACACATTTTTAAAGGAAATACTGCAGTTTTTCAATTTTAATCACAATTTATCCTGTAACTTGTTTAATTGTTGCCCGATCTTGGTGAAATTTTTAACAAAGTGTAGTCTTGTGTCTTGGGATAATATCCAGAATTTTAGTTTCCAAAAAAATAAACATGGCATAAACAAAAGTAACTTTTTTACGCTTAATGTGCTTGAAATGTGACCTTTTATTAACAGAATGTTTTTTGGTTGACGTCATTATCTATTTTTTAACAGAAAATATTGCAGTTTTTCAAATTTATTCACAATTCAGAGCATCACATTGTTTTATCGAGTAGCATAAACAAATATCCAAAAATTAGTAGCCCGTATTGTATGGAAGCATGTCTCGTCACATGGTAGAAGTGATAAGAACATGAGGTGGCAGTACACGCTATTAATTGTTGGATATTTTTTTCTTGGACATGCGAGGAGAATCTGCTTTCAGACACGATGCACCCGGAGTGCAAAGTAGGGTCGGGATGGCTCAGTTTCTCTGATGGAGTGCTTCTGAAGGAGAGACCTATCTCTCCGAAGGAGAGACGCCGACCGACTAATCCTCGCGGTGTTGTGTTAGTGCCGTTAGGCACTCTTACACGGTTAAGGTTGAGTGTTGATAACAAACCCAAAAAGCCATTTCTGGCCTTTGGAGACCAGAGGGTTGGTGTTAGTTACTTTGTGTTGTGTGTGTGTGGTTGTGTAATGGGTTTAAGGGTGCAGTGTTATGTTGGGCAAGCGTTTAGGCTCCTGTGTAATAATTGGATTGGGATGGTACCGCAGTTTCCTGAGAAACTCAGCGTGTCTTTCATTGAGGAGTGCGCGCATGTGCTGTACTTCAAGGTCGCGGTATATGGCCGCTCCCCTGACGTATCGTGGAACATGTGTGATAGACCTGAGGATCTGGTTTTGGACAGTTTGAAGGCGATATATTTCCATACAGCATTTAGGCCGTATTACCTGTTTGTATAGCAGAACCTTGTTCCTGAGGGATAGATTGCTTTTACGGCCTAGGAGGGGGTACATGGCGCCGAATGCACCATTACCTGGAGTGATTTTGTTTTGAATGTTGTGTCTTCCACGCCAACTTTTCATCAATGGTGATGCCCAAGTACTTGATAGTGTCGGGCCAGTTGATTGGCCTATCATCAAGTGTTAGATTCTGAATTACAGGTATTCTTTTGAGTGATATTAGGATTGCCTGTGTTTTGATGACGTCGTTTTTTATTCTCTATTTCTGGTAAAGTTCATTCTGAAGAGATCTTTGGATGAGTGGTATGTTTTTATGTGTGCATGTCATCGCCATATCGTCTGTGAAGACGAAAGGCTCGACGAATGATACCTTTGGCGTGTCTGCCACCGATACTATGTACAGGGGTGGTGCGAGAGGGGAACCTTCAGGGACTCCTGATAGAATATTTCTCATTGTAGAATATACGCCTTTTACGCGTGTTTTGAATTTTCTGTCCTTTAGACATAAGATTAGGAACTTTGCGTAGTATATGTAAGACATAATGGAATTTGTATGGCACACCCTCATGCCACACTTTGTCGAAGGCCCTTTCGATATCCTCCAGAGCAACCATCCTCGTGGATTGCTTGTGTTGTACTCCATCTGTGACACCATCGACAAGTCTGGCAAGTTGGCGTTCTGTTGAGTGGCTTGTTCTGAAGCCGAATTGCTCATTTTGAACAATGTTGAGTTCATTGACTACATGCCATAGCCTGGTGATGAAGAGGTTTTCCGATATTTTTGCTAGGGATGAGATTAGGCTTATTGATCTCCAGTTTTGAAGAAACGTGAATTATT
Organism: Barypeithes pellucidus; assembly: GCA_963991005.1. Taxonomy (NCBI): domain Eukaryota; kingdom Metazoa; phylum Arthropoda; class Insecta; order Coleoptera; family Curculionidae; genus Barypeithes; species Barypeithes pellucidus. Next base: position 52,129,760 of record OZ022563.1, on the reverse strand, counting down.
TGTTCATGCTACTCCATAAAATTATTTAATGTTGTGAATTGTGAATAAAATTAAAAAACTGCAATACTTTCTTTAAAAATTTGTATCTTCTTTTACAGAGCAGTTAATGACGTGAACCAAAAAGCATTTGGTTAAGAAAAGATCACACTTCAAAACAAAACATAATTCAGCTAAATTTTACCGCTTAATTCTTCCACAGGGCGTTAAGAAATTAAGGGTAAAAAAAGTAACTTTTGTTTCTGCTGGTACAATGATCAAGACAACAGTATTTTTTGAAAATTAAAACTCAGGATATCATCCCCGAGACACAAGTGTACACTTTGCTAAAAATTTGACCAAGATCAGAAAACAATTTAAACCGTTACACGACTATAAACTTGAGTAACATTATGTTTGTCCGAAATTTATTTCAGGGAAGTGCATTAATGTGGACATTTTTCTCTTTTCAGGTGAGTTTAAGCTGTACGTGGTTTCAGTCGAGCAACTTCCACGTAAGTAAAAAATTTGAGAACTAAACTAAAAAAAGATTTGTACCAGAATTCGCTGTATTTGACTGATTTTTTAAAGGTAAGGTTCCAGTTAAAATAAAACAATTTTCCACGATATCAAAATCCATGCAAATATTGCTTGAATCGATTATTTTGGCTGTGAGTATATAAAAAACCATTTCCATAACACCCTGTACAGGTCGACAACTTTATTTGTAGCCACAAAAGGAATGCGGGCAAGAAAATTTCTTGGTTTAGCAATGTTGTCACATATATTAAATTTTAATTTAATAACATGTTACCAAGTAAACCCTAAAATTAAATTTACCCATTTAAAGTAAATTGTCATAAGTATATAAGAAACTAATATTCTATTATAGTTTCAATGTTCTTAAAACTTCTTCTCATACCATTTATTTTAATATTTAAATGCAAAATAAAATATTTTTTTATTAACGTACTTCTAATCTAAAAATAGGGCAACATGGTGCACTATCAACGGTAACAATGGGTAACCGGTGGCTATAGCTAATTTGATAGGTTATATCTCAGACAGAGGATGACGACACGCGTCTGGTGACACGCCTATTGTGCCGACGTGGTTATTCTGCGATGTCCAATATGCTTCATCCAGTTGCGTAGTGATAGGGTTTGTTTTAAAACTGTAATAATGAATGAATATACTCGTGGTAAAACCCTTCATAGTCAAACCCGTGAAGTGATTGCCAATGTGTACAGGGTGTGTGAAGAAGAATCACAAATTAATACATTTAAATTGCCACTTAAGCGAAAGCTAGAAAGGGTCGCAATGTATACGGGAGTAATCGTGGGTGCAGTAAAAAACATTCACAAAGAAGATACTGAAAGGAAAGAAAATAACCCGGATCAATTGTTGTCATCTCCTGTCAAAAAAAGGACCCGTCTCTCTGCTATCGGAAAAATCGAAGGCCTCGACTTTGGCATTGTTAGGAGAACAATACAAAAGTTTTATTTGGAACTCAAAGTGGTTCCAACCTTGAAAATGTTGGTACAACAGCTGAGAAGTGACATAAACTCTCCGTTTTCCCGTGAAACTTTGAAGTGCATGTTGAAATCAAATGGATTTTATTGGTAAAAATGCCAAAATAGGCGAAAAATATTAATGGAAAGGCCTAATATATTGCACTGGTGATACAAATATATTCATGCCATGAAAAAATATATATTATTACATTATTAAGATAATAATAGCACGCCCATGACTCGGCCATGTTTTAAAAGATATTGCTTTCCCCTTACCGATACCGCGTGGCTATAGACTCGCTTGTCGAGCTGTATGTGCTCTGGATTTCCTAGATTGCTCTACAATAGTCTGAGTAACACTTTTCCACAGTTGACTTACCAGACGTTGTTATTTTCTGTCTATTGCGTGACTAGATGTAATTATTGTAATGTCTTTTAACAGGAAGCAAGAAAATCTCGAAATACGTGGCAATATTCGCATTGAACTTTAGCATTGTTCTTGAAAACGAGCCCCCCCTTTTTATCGCCTGAATAGATTGTGTTATGATGCGTTATACGTAAATATTGCATATCCTAAAGTCAGCTGGATACATCATCACAACTCTCCCCTTTTTATTACGCCCACGGCGTAGGGCGGCTAGGGCTTATATTCCCCCCCGTTTCAGCGTTACAACGCTACATTACGAACGGTGTTTATGACAAATAAATACTATAATATAAACAGTAATTTTGTGGTAATTTTTTTTATGTATGTTTTCGTTTTTTATTGGGTGGCTTTTTGGGAACTCTTTAATCGATTGTTATACCGTATGGAAGTGTAATTCAAGAAATATCATGGAGACGATCGTATTCGGCTTCAAAAAACTCGATAATGAAAAGATCAGTCTTATTATCGAGTGCAAAGTCCTTCCCATATTATTGTGTATGCCTGACGAGAAATCGCTAGCTAATATATAACCGAAAATCGTTCGGAAATATTGATATTTTTGATAACATTTTTGAAAGAAAAAGTCAATATGTCCCAACACTTAGTCGTTGCTAGGCAACGGAAAATATTAATTTACTTACTGTAAGGAAATGATCCTTATAGTTGTTAGTGTTCTATATAAATGATTGAAAACACGTTGTTCATAAGGAATTAGTTTATTTTTCAAAGCGTCAATGCATTGCAGAATACATTTTGAAATTAGTTCGTTATATTCACAGTTATTTGATAGTTAGTATAATTATTGACAATTGGAGGAACATTATTAGAACTGTGAGATAAATTTTGGACAACATGCCAGGTAGAAGGGTTATATTGTTGAATATTTTGTACTGTGAAAATTTTATTTGCCACCTCAACCTTTTTGTTAAGAGATTCTTCAATATATCCTTCAGCAGCGTTTGATGACTTCCATCCGCCATGCCTCTTTAAACTAGTTATGTTGGCACCAGAGTCAAACAATATTGTTGCAGAAGACCGACGAAAGCAGTAACCTGTGTTTTCTGTCGGATTTACCAAGTTCAAATAAGTAGCAACTATTTTAGGCATTTTTCTAAATTGATGTATTCCTACCACTTGTCTACAACCCTTTCCGCTTTCATATTTAAAAAAAATCGGTCATTTTGCATATGTTTTGGTCTTAACGGAACATACAAATGATCTTGGTTTGCTGGTCTTCGAATCAGGTATGCTGATTAAAAGCTTAGATTCTAGGTCTTCTACATCGTGCAGAGTCATTCGGACTAACTCATCTATTCTACAGGCCCCAGAAATACCAAATATTAAAGCCACCTAAAAAATAAATAAATGTGTAATCTAAATAGAAATTTAAACCTTGTAAATTACCTTAATCATTACATTTTCTTTATCTGGAGCTTCCTGGATAAATTTGTCGATTTCTTCCTTTGTTAATAGATTTCTTTGCCCTATAACCTTGAGCTTGCCGTTTCAATAAAGAACGAAGTTTTCAATATGTAGATATATCTGCATTGTGTTTAGTTGCAAGGGTTGACTTCAACATTGAATAATTGGCCCATAATGTTGAAGATTTAATTTTTAAACAAAAGTCTAGGAAATATGTCATTACAACATTTTCCGAGAAAGAACTCGTGTTTTTACTCTTGCGATAGTCCATAAAAAGTTAATATGCATATTCGTACTTTTCTCTTGATTTCTTTGGCAATAATTCTAATGAAGCAGTATTCACTGCCTCAACCAGCTCTGGAGGAGTCCCAGAAATGAAAAATTCATCATCTGTTATCATTTTATACTGTTTTGCTTTCGGAAACACCAACAATTAAAGGTTGACAAATCAACATTAATACGTTTCCATGGTAAAGCTCGGCAAACAATGTACTATTTCCCAATTTATTTGATGGTCGAGTTAAAAAAAAAGTTTAAAAAGAACATTATCGTTTTACGACGTCACCCTGTATGATATTTTTTCAGTTTCCTGTTGCGAACGAACTCGTCCATTAATAAAACCAATCCCCTGTCAAAGAATACACATCAACACACTTTGGGCCTTTTGTATTTGCCCTTAGATACGTCAAGGCCCTTTTTGTTCGGGAAATACTTCCTATGTAAGTTTACTTATTTTTCACTTAATAAAATATTAGGAAAGGCGACAGTTTGAGACACTTTTCTTACGAAGAAAAATATAATATTGTATTGCGTATTGAATATTTCTCTCTTGTCTCGCTTTTTGCGTTTGGTGTCGTATCGGGACTCGATTTACGCAGTGGCGTGGCTAGGGAAGATGAGGGAGGGGAACCAGACAAAATTTCCTCCCCGCGTTTACGCCACTGTAGAGACAAATTTCTGTGTTAACGGCGCTACGATGAGCGGAACTACATAAGAAATAAAATTAAAGTAATGAAGTTTTGGCTTTAGTGTAGGATGTCATATTTGATAAAACACATTTAATGATATATTTTATGACAGTTAAATGATACTTTTTCTATTTGGGTTTCAGAATGGCTACATAATGAAATGCAAAAAATTTGAATAACTTTCCACTTTTTGAAACTGAAATTTTATTTTTTTCATGTTGGCAACAAGTAGGGTTCGAATTTTAGGCCAACTTCGATTTCGTTGAAATTAGTTTTGTATAGGCATTATGGATTCGACACAAATGTTTTATAGAAAACTTCAAAATACTAACCTTTAACCTTGCAAATAGATCATTTTTACTAGATATTTATCTGAAATACCTATACTCGGAAATATATAACATGCTGATGGTGTCCGTCAACTAATTTCTAATCACAAAGTCACAACTATAAAACAACATAACCTAAAAATAATAAAAATATCTTCCAGTTTATGCTTCTATTTCTAAAGTTTTTTGGGATAAAAGTTTTTCTAAATTATTTTCTGCAATTTCTCGTATTTCTGACGGAGTACAACTTTCTTCCTGACTCATTTTTATTAACTTTAATAATATATTTATTTTTAATTATGACGGATGGGAAGAAGCTTTGTTGTGTTCAATTGTTTCTATTATGGCATATTTGATACTTGTAACATTTTAGTAAATTGTAAAAGTATTGCCAACCCAAAAAGAAAATATTAATTTAAATGGAAAAAATCTACTATATTTTGAATAGTTTTTCATACTTTAAAGACTCAAATAGAAAAAGACACGATTCATAAGACAATTAGAGCACTTGTACTTTAGAAAACTCCCCGCTTCGCGGGTCGTTTTCTACAATAAACGCGTTCTTTAAGATAATGTCTTATGACACTTGTATCTTTATATACTATTATAAAACTTATACTTTAATATACTATAACCACATTTAAGCTTGTTGCGAGCGCATATAATCTTAAATAAGGATTATTTTTAAAACGCCAAGAATTTTGAACAAAGGATTTTTTTTCAGTGAGACATCAAGTGCAAAAAGACGTGTTGCCTCACTGTGACACGGGATCCGTTTTATTAACAGACGAATTATTTCGCAAGAGGAAACTGTTTTTAACGGGTGGGGGAAGTTTGGGCCAGCGACGCTCGAGACGCAGCTGGTGAAACAACAGACGGAAGTTTTCAGGAAATTATATTTTCTTTTTTTTTTGATTTTAAGGGTATATAATTATACGAAAAACGAATGGATATTTGACTTTGTATAGTGCAGTATAGAGATAATATTTTCTATAAAAAATAAGTTCCTTCCGTGCAATTGCCTAAAGGCTTTTTAGATGATGTTCAATTCACTAAACTAAATTCCAATTTGTATCCTTGTGCGGACCAAAACATAGTTTTTTCTGAATTTTTTATAAAATACTTTTTTATAAAGATCTGGCAACGCCGTTTCACTCAAAAGGTCAATTGCGTCTGTTGCCTGGCGTAACTGACTCACTACTCTAGTTGTTTTTCATCTGTCGTCAGTGTCTCCCACATGGTTTCATGCAGATGACATAATATTTCTAACTATATAATTAATATAACAATAAGAACAAATACCAATATATGGAAGAAGTATTATTTCCCACCCGATGATACCTTATACAATAAGGTCGTATTTTTGTCTAAACAGTAGCACTTTAAAATACTAATTCAGGATTGAATGGTACTACCAAGAAAAGGATGCCCTCTCCATTGATAGGATGTCATCACCTGCAGACCGGTTTCGAACTCTTTTGTTCTCGTCCAGTACAGGGTAGGTATCCATCTCTATCATCAGAGAATACTCTATATTGCACGCTGTATTATCAACGGTAGTCGAGAAAACAAAACGCGCAGTGCCATCTCTTAGGGCCAGTTGTATAGGTTTGAGTTAACTCAAAAATCGGAGTTAATCCTAAGGTTAGTATAAAAACACATTGTATAAGCGGAAGTGATCCCCAACCCTAGGATAAACTCTCAACTCGTGGATCGGGTACGAGTTAACCTACAATCTTGGGATTAAAGGCCTAAGCATGCATCCTCAAACTTTAACAGATGCAATTCAATATGTAATGCAGGAAGGAAATACGCGTTTAAATGGTGTATTTTTAATAATTGTAACCTAACTTATTTACATGGTGCTAAATTTTGTATAAAATAATAAAAAATAGTTAATTATGGATGCTTTTGACATTATTTACGATTTTTAAGGTTAGAATAATTACACTTTTGAAACAAATTTCGATAACTTATATCATTCTGAAGTTAGCAGCTAGCTAAAACAACATTTTTTAAAACACACCCATACAACGGGCAATTACATTTTACCTTGAGTTAGCTCCAGGATTAACTCTAGGGTAAACCTTCGGTTTAACTCGAGGGTTAATTCATAGCTATACAACTGGGCCTTAGCAGTCCCACACAATCTGAACAGAAAATAACACAATAAAAGTATCGAAACTTTTATTGTATCTCCGTAATTGTTAGTGCTATATCAAAAAGTAATGTAGGTGTCATGTGCTCTTCTTGGGTCAAACTTAAAATGGCAAAATCAAAATTTGAAAATTTTCGCTTGCTTACGAGATAGGTACAGGGGAAAATCAAAAAATAGACAATTACAAAATTATCCTATATTTCCTTAGTTAAAAGAGATACATAAAAATGTTTTATACAGAAGTTTCTTTATCATGATTGTTGAATAATCTGCGGTTTTCAAAATAAGTATACGGTGTCAGGTAAAAAAGTTATCGGACCTAACCACATTTTTTTAAATGGAACACCCTGCATATTTTAATATAAAAAGATAGCATTTTATATTCTTTCAAATATATAACACACCATCGAAGATATTGGTTTCCTAGGCGATTTATTTAAACTTTATTACTTCAAACCACAGTTGGCCATGAAACAAAAGCTGATATCATAAAAACAATTATGTTGATATTCTAGTTGTTATTAACATTTAACGTCAATTTCGTTTTTACATATTCATTTATGAAAATGACTTATCAACATTTTGAAAAGTATGATATGATATGAGGTTATATTGAAAGTGGAAAAAACGAAGAAATGGCGCAAAATTTATATTTTGTTCGCTATCCGGAAAGACGGCAACCATTTAAGCACATATCCCGAACATTTTCGATGATTCCCTTTACTTTTTACCTTAATCTAATTATTTTATTTCGTTTCCAAGTAATAAAGTCTAAATAAATCTCCTAGGAAACCAATATCATCCATGGTGTTTTATGTATTTGAAAAGATAATTTAATATGCTATCTTTTCAGATTAAAAATATAAGGTTTCCCATTTAAAAATATGAGGTTAGGTCCGATAACTTTTTTTCCTGACCCCGTATACTCATTCTGAAAACGGCAGGTTATTCAACAATCATTATAAAGAGACTTCTGTCTCTTTTAACTAAGAAAATATAGGGTAATATTTAAATTGTCAATTTTTTGATTTTCCCCCGTATATCTTAAGCGAGCGAAAATATTCAAATTTTGACTTTACTATTTTAAGTTTCACCCAAAAAGAGCACATTATATCTACATTACTTTTTTGATAGCACTAACAATTACGGAGATACCCTATAAAAGTGTCGAAAATGAGACACCTTGTACATACAAAAAAAATTTAGTCATGATGTATATCACAGATTATGAACAGAACACGAACATACGTTTGCGTTTATTCTCAGCAAGTTTGTTGCTTCGATAGAAATTTAAAAGACCAATTTGTTTCCAGGTAAAACCGCGCCGTGGTATGCCATACATTTTACGCCTCCATTTTCAGGCACATATTTTTGTGTTTATATTTTTCGGGGGGTTCTTTTATTATCATAATAAAGAGGCCATAATTTCATTTTGCATTTAATATTCGCAACTCAGTAGCACAAAGGGCACGGCGGGTATTATAAAAGTTAATGCAGGGATTAAGAGATATTAGGGCTTGTTCCCGGTGGTGTGGCGCGGCATCGTAAAAAATTGGGATGTAACGCAGGACCGTGATATGGCTTTATAATGTTCCTTTTATGTAAAGTGACGCGAGATATATCTATACTTAAATATGCATGCACGGAGTTCATTTGGTTATTATTGCGACAAGAATGTGGTTTACTTGTGACCAAATACACTGCGCTAGTTTCTATCGCACAACCACAACTTTGCTTCAACTTTGACGTTATGTGTTTTCGAAATTACTTGGTCGTTTTAAGTGTTTTTTTCTTAAGAATATCGCTGCTTTTATTGTTTTGGTTCAAATAGTAACTTTATTATTATACCAGCTGTTATAAAACTGTTGTGTTTTTTTACAATAACACTCTGTGGATTTTACTAGGCACTTTATGATTCATTTGTTTATCTCTGCACTATAGGAAAAATCCTTTATGGCACTCTGGGAGTGGTACGTGTGCGAGTAAAGCGATTCGCGTTGGTTTTGAATCGTTGGAGATTATATTCGTTGGGAAAAACGACCTTAGGAAGGTCGTCCCATAAGGATGAAGTCCTCCAGTTGAAGGCTTAACCACATATGGATGGGCGGCAGTGGTTCGTCGTGTATTTCTGCTATTCCCCCCTCTGGACGGAATTTAGAGGGCAAGATCGGCCGGGCACTTTCCATGAAAATATCTGTAAAAGAGAGTCAAATCCCCAACCTGCCTTCGATTTTCTAGGCTGTCGAGGTTCTTCGTCAGCTCGTGGTCTCCGATCAGATGAATGACCCTTCCTTCGATGGAATCCAGTAGCCAAAGAGCATGTTTGGGTGCAGAGCTCCAGACATGAGAGCAGTACTCTAGAGGTGGTCGAATCTGGGCTTTGTACAGTGTCAAATCTTGTTGAGATGTGTACAACCCTTTGGTTCGGAAGAGTACAGCAAATTTCTGAGAAGCCAGAACGAAATGAACCTTAATTTTAAGTACGGATTGAGGATGTCGGAAGGTTATTCGGAGTAGGGGTGGAACCAAAAACATTTAATATAATAAAGAGAATAGAATTGTTTATATTCTGTGAGAATCATACAAAGTTCTAAACAGCCTAGTGTGTACCTCAGTACAGTCATCGCATGCGTTTGTAACCGAAAGGTATAATATTAATTATATTGAATGCATTTCTCATGTACCTACATATTAAGTAAAATTATTATATTAAATATGTGTATATTTTTTTAATTTTCTACTCGTAAAGTTATTTATAGTCAAATTGTAAAGTTTTAGGGAAATCACTGGCAACGTTGTATGACCCTCTTTACTGGTTATAGTATACATGACCCTGAAGTTTAGGATTCTCATTTATTTCTCGGCGGCGGTGTTGTTCAAGCGTATTTTCGACTGCTTTTGTGATTGTTTGTGATCTATTGTGTTTTTGGATTAATTTTTAGTGTTTTTTCGAACTAAAACTATTTAGAGCTATTTATTAGCCATTCGTCAGTGTGTGGTGTGTAAGAAATTCGACTATTCTAACCCCGGATTAATATTTCATTGATAAGTGAGAACAATGAGGTTATTTTTTTTTTTTTAGGTAAAGCAGTGGTGTAGCTAATTTTATATTTTAATTAAATATTGAAAAAATATATATTATTTCTTTATATTATCTGAATTTCTGTAAAACATACCTACTATGATTACCTATTTACGACTAATGTTAGATCGAAATTGTCTAAACGCGTACCTTATTACAGCGTTGCTATTTTCTAGAGCCATCTGCTTCCATCTTACTTCAAACTGTAGAACTCTATATGATTATAAATAAATGGTGTTTTATGAATGGAATGATTTATCTCTCCTTTTATATTATATGTCTATGGATGGAAACATTCCTTTCCAAAAATCGTTCGGAAATATTGACATTTTTGATAACATTTTTGAAAGAAAAAGTCAATATTTCCCTACACTTAATCGTTGCTAGGCAACGGAAAATAACTGTTAGGAAATATTCATTTCCTTACTGAAAGGAAATTATATTTCCTTACAGTTGTTACTGGTCTACATAAATGACTAAAAACACGATGTTTATAAGGAATTAATTTATATTTTGAAAACCTCAATGCATTGCAGAATATATTTTGAAATCAGTTTGTGGAAGTATGCCATTACAACATTTTCCGAGAAAGATCTCGTGTTTTTACTCTTGCGATAGTCCATAAAACGTTTATATGCATATTCGTACTTTTCTATTGATTTCTTTGGCAATAATTCTAATGAAGCAGTATTCACTGCCTCAACCAGCTCTGGAGGAGTCCCAGAAATGGAAAATTCATCATCACTTATCATTTTATACTGTTTTGCTTTCGGAAACACCAACAATAAAAGTTTGACAATTCAACATTAATACGTTTCCATAGTAACGCAACCATTTTTATTACGAATTTCAAAGCACCATTTATTTGTGAATAAAATTATTCGCGATTTTTTCTAAATTAATAAATTTCTGTCGATTTTTAAACGATTTTCGGAAAAATAGTTTACCTCGTAGGAAAAGCAACATTCCTGGACTCTTCACAGTCGTCCAGGAATGTTAGGCATTTCCTACTCGGTGAACAATGTACTATTATTTACTTTTTATTTCGGGTATTTTTTATGTTATTTATTGTTGTTGCGATAATTAAAGCAATTCGTTCATCTTGCGGTGTTGTTATTTTTTAACTAGAAAATGTAATTTTGTAATTCATGAAGTAACCGAGACAAATAAATGAATCAAAAAAGAAAATGTAAATGAAACATGAGACTTTCATTTTTGTTGTATCTGCAATAACATGCAATACCTAACATACTACACAGGGTTGTTTTGAATTTTCTTAAAAAAACGAAAGAGTTTTATAACACCAGGTATAATACCAAAGTTACTTTCTTAACTCAAAAAAATAAAGGCAGTGATATTCTTAAGAAAAAAACCTACAGTTAGAAAAAAAATCAATTGAAACGACCATCAAATTTGCCAAACATCAAACTTGAGGCGAATTTTTGCCATAATATAACATTGCAGTATTCCTGTCGTTCCTCTATGCATAGTAGCTATTGCCACAGGTTTACTACGACACTGAGAAGAAGAAACTTACCATTAATTACCAATAATTTTCGGCGTATATTATACAGGGTCATTTATGGTTAGCGGCCTAGTAAAAGATTTCGGGAACTAAAGAAGATATTTGTTTAAAATAATAATACTGACTATAAAAGATGCCGATTTTTGTAATAAATGACGTATCTATTAATTCCGGTTATACCGGAAGTTATGCTGAACATTGTTAATTTAAATATAATCCTCTGTATGTAGCTTAAACATCAAAAATACAATTGGAAATCTCTCGACAACGGTTAGAGATTTAAGATCGAGCAAGTATACCTTTTTAGTTTAGAAAGTGCCCTTCTTTGAGCGCCCTCTAAATTTCTGCAAATTCTCATTTCTTACTTATAAAAACGTCATACCGCCAACTTTCAATCGGATATATTTCGTTTTCAAATTATTTTCCGAAAATAAACTTTCACTTCCAACACCATGTATTTTAAGAACGAGAAACATTTCGAAAAAACTTATATGATTATGGGACACCCTATGTATACAGGGTGTTATGGAAATGACTTATTATATTTAAACCGGCAAATCCTGAGATGAAAATAAATTGTAGAAAAATAACCATAAATGGCGTTTTGAATTATTAAGCGAAATATACACTTTATATGAAATATCAAAATTTACGTGGCCGCTACTGAGGACGTTCGCAATTAATAGTTTGTTGAGGCGGTGTTATCATATTGCAACACAGAATTGTAATGGCACGTGTTCAGTTGTTTACATCAAGACGTCTTTGACCCGCGTTATCACTTCTTTTTCAAACTTTTTAGGAAAAAAATACTACAATTTTAAGATACATACTATCTTACCTTCAATCTCATCTCATAATCCGTTTTATAATTAAATTCCATAAAAAAATAAAACACAAAAGTATGTTTTGCAACAGAACCATCAATAGGTAATATGATACAAATTTGAAATCACATCACATTTATTATTATGAACAACAAAAAAAATCGGGCAATACAACTAACAAATCATTTAAAATTCGTACACATCAAGCACGTGGAACGCTCGACAGCGTCATTCCATGCTCGAGTCTCGAAGCATACTGAAGCAACGATAGTCGCGCGCGGCAGGTATCCAAGCAAGGGCGAAACATGCGGTGTGATCTGACAACATTGTTAGTATACTCTAATGACCCACATAGAACGGCGCAGCAGTATGTGGGTAAAAAGGGTTTCTACCTTAATATTTCGATATTCGATTAAATAAAAAGTATGTAGACTTTCTCTAGGACACCCTAGAAGTCCCCATTTAAATACAGGATGTTATTGAAATTACGTATTATATTTAAACCGGAAATCCCGAGATGAAAATAAATTGAAGAAAAATAACCATAAATGGCGCTTTGAATTATTAAGCGAAATATACACTTTATGTGAAATCTGAAAATTTACGTGGCCGCTCCTGAGGCCCTTCGCAATCAGTATTATTGAGACAGTCTCCAGGTTCAAAAGAGGTTAGCGCGTTATAGGCGATGTTGTTATATTGCAGCACAAAATTCTAAACGCACGTGTTCAGTTTTTGACAACAAGACGTCTTTGACGCGCGCTATCACTTCTTTTTCAAACTTTTTAGGAACAAAAATACTATAATTTTAAGGTACATACTGTCTTATCTTCGATCTTATTTTAAAATAATCCGTTTTTTAATTAAATTCCACAAAAAAATAAAACACGAAGAGTCTGTTTTCCAACAAAACCAACAGTAGATAATATCACACAAATTTGAGATCACATCACAACATTTATTATTATGAACTATTTCACAACAAAATAAAAATCGGGCAATACAAACAATAAAACCATTAAAATTCGTATACGTCAAACACGTGGAACCCTCGACGTCGTGGAACCAACGTCGTTCCACTCCCGAATCTCGAAACATACTGAAGTATGAAGCGGCGCGCGGCCAGTATTCAAGCTACGGCGAGACACGCGGTGTGATCTGACAACACTGTTAGTATACTCTAGTGACCCACATTGTTGCTAAGTGAATCCAGATGGAACGGGGCGACAGTATGTGGGTAAAAAGGGTTTTTACCTTAGTATTTAGATATTCGATCAAAAAAAAAGTATGTTGACTTTCTCTAGGACACCCTAGGAGTCATCCATGTAAATATAATAAGTCATTTCCATAACACCCTGTATAACCAATATCACCAATATGAATATATTGGCATTACAATTTTCACGTTTAACATACAAAATAAAGAAGGAAGCTGGCAAAATAGTAATTTGTATTTGAAATAATTATATCCAGTTTTATTATTCCATTATGGCGTGACAGCGAAACTAAAACCGAATACGTTCCTGGAAATACGCACACCATCAGTACCCGGTTTTATTAAACTCCCAAAATGAACTTTGTGATAAAAGGGCACATTTTAATGGTCTTTTCACGTCGCGAAATTTTGTTTAGTATTAAAAGGCCATTATTATTCTTCCGGTATTAAAGACCGTGCATAAATCAAATTTCGAACAAAATTCTCAGAGGTAATAGGTATGGATAAAGTTTATAATAAAGCTATTAAAGTTTAACGGGCGCTAAGATTGGCGACTAAGTTACCAACATCTTTTAATTATGAAACAGTTATTGTAGCCCTAGTTTGAGAAGCGATTCTTTACTCTTACACAACTAAAAGGTGCAATGGAGCTTCCTTAACTCGAAGAAACGTATAATTTTTGTGTAAATATTCTTTCTTTATCTTTAGCAACAACACTTTTTGATCAGATGATGCCGCTGTGGCGGTAAAGGACGTGTCATGTTGACAAAGTGAAAATCAAAACATCAAGTAGTGTTTTCTTTAATAATTTGACTATTTTTTTTCCGCCATACCAGATTTAAAAGATTCTTCCCACCAGAGAGCCCCATTGCATCCAATTATCTTGTTATGGGGTCATTCCTACTTAACGCTAGACCACTGGCAATAAATTTTGTGTTGCTTCATTGGCATTTTTAATTATTTCGTGTGGAGCGCATTGAAATGAGTTTTCTTCTTCGGAAGCGGAATTATTTGTTTCCATTTTTCATGTATTCAAATATCATTGACATTTGTAAGGTTACAACAATAACAATGCGGCGCCCAGGTAACGAACGACGCCAATGCTATTTTTTTGGCAACTTGATATTATAAACATTCAGAGAGAAGCAGGTATACGTTATAGGTATTTTTTAAAATTATTCAAATAATATAAAAAGTCCATATATTTTGCAATATTTACTTAAAATAATAGCTACGCCACTGCTTAACCTAAAAAGCATAACCTCTAATAATCTCATGTACACACGATCTCTCTTTTAAAAATATTTTTAGCCCTGCAGTGTTGCCGCTTCTACTTGAAAGTATTAGCAACTTTGATAATTTAAACGGAACACCCTGTGTGTTATTTTTGTTTTAGAATCCTTATTAATTTCTTAATAACATTCTTTAATATTTTCCTATACCTATTTGTTATACTTCTCGAGATAATAATTAATTTCACTTTTTTTTTTCGGAAAACATGTATTACAAAAAGTGATGATATTTTTAAACTCTGACAAATTAAAGCACTGAAATTTGGCATGGAGTCAGGTTATATCCAGAGGTCTTTCACCCTCTTTCCAAATATTAGTTATAATAGTACAGGGTGTTTCAAAATACAAACATTTTAAATGTAAAACTTTTTTTGCCGTCGTCAATCATTTTTACTTTTAAAAAGACAACTTTTAAAAATAAAAAAATGCCAAACAGAAAATTTATCAAATTTGTGCCAGGTAACACCGTATTAATAAAGATATTCTTGTGATAAAAAAGGGGGGGGCTGAAAAATTGTGATTGATCAAGTCGTGAAGATGTTTTCAAAAATAGTACTATTTAATTCAAATTTTGTATTTGCACTCCCAACAAGATTTGAAACAACTTTTTTATTTGTCGTTTTTCTTACAAATTATAAATAGGCGAGTTGCTCTTGGACTTTTTCTACATACTTGTACTTTTTGAGCACCCTGTATATATAATTAATTTTTTTTCTTCGTAAATCTTACTTTCTTGCCAACTATGAGATGGATTTGGCCCTATCTTAGTGATAGACGACAGATGGTCTCCGTTGGTGGTTTTTATTCTAAACCTTTTAACGTGCCGTCTTGTGTGTCTCAGGGCAGTCACCTTGGTCCCCTGTTTTTTATCATATACATTAATAACATACAACAATGCTTTAAATTTTCTACATTTTTTATGTGCGCAGATGACCTAAATTTTTTTCGAATAATCAGGGTGCCAGGGGATTGCCATTTGCTGCAAGATGATCTTAATGCCTTGGTAAGATTCTGTGAAAGTCAGAGTTTATATTTTAATCTAGGGAAGTGTGTATCGATTACGTTTACCAGAAACAAAAATGTACACGATCTTCGTTATACTGTTAATAATAGTGAACTCAAATCAGTTAATGAAATACGCGATTTTGGTGTTATAATGGACACTTAGTTAATTTTAGTTCTCACATTGAACATGTTATCAATAAGTGTAATCGATTTTTAGGATTAATTATAAGAAATAGTTTAAATTTGAATAATCCTCAAACAGTTCTAAACTTATATTATGCGTATATATTTAGTCAACTTAGTTTTGCATCGGTTGTTTGGAACCCTCAGTACGCGGTTTAAAAGCAAAGGCTGGAAAGTATTCAAAATACATTTTTACGATTCTTATCACGAAAAACAGACATAGCTATAGTCAATAGCAACTATAAGCCTATAATGAAGAAATTTACAGTAATGCCACTTACTGAAAGACGAATGGTTTCCGATGTAGTTATGATCTACAAGCTGGTGAACGGTCTTGTTGATTCGCCAACGCTGAGGTCAAAGTTAAGCTTTAATGTACCGGTTAGGGGCTTCAAAATACTTTTAATATTCTACTAAGAAATACAAATTCTGGAAAAAATTCTCCTCTCTGCGACTAGGGCATGTAATAGGCTTTCTTTAAGAATGGAAATGTTCGATGTGTCTATAATTAGATTTAAAAAAATGTGTAAAATCAATGCTATAAATGTTCATAAATTTTAGGTTAACATAATTTAATGTATACTTAATTTAAGCATTAATAACTCTCACTAGCCGATACCACAACGTGTATGCTATATTGGGCTAAGTGCCTGTTGTATCCCTATTTTTGTAAATAAATAAAAAATAAATAAACTAGAGCTTCCTAGGAGGAGAGACAATTTTTTTTTCACGAAATGCATAATCACAGGCCTATCAGCAGAACCTTGTCATCATTGATTTCTGTTACAAGCGATCCAGCGATCGGAGTAAAATGTAAACAATTCTGTCTCTTTTATATGTCTATGTGACTACTACTTCCATGTAAAGATTGTTTCACGAAAAATGGATATAACTTATTGACTGCAGTAAAAGTACCTGCAGCGATCCCATTATTTATGACCATTTGTTATTATTATGTGGAAAGGACCGGATTGTAATAATTATAATTAAATATAGGCACATCAGGTAGGTTAGGTTGCTTAATTTATATTTAAATATCTTTTTATGGTAAAATTTGTTAGTTTTTATTTCTTGCTGGAAGAGTTTAATTGTATTACCGATATTATTTTACCAATCGTATAAAAAAACAGTATGTGGCGTCCATGGAAAAACATTGATGGTGCTTCTTCTAGTATTGCAGTAAAACAAAAGCTCCGTCAAATAAAGGAAAAAGAATAAGCATATTACATGCTGGGTCAGAAAACGGTTGGGTTCCAAATGCCTTGTGGCTTTCTGCAAAAGACTTTAAAGACTCTTGTGTGGACTACCATGAAGATACAACGGCCGAACTTGTTGAGGAATGGTTCAAGAATTATCTTTTACCAAACATTCCTCATAATAGCGTGATAGTAATGGACAATGCGAGCTATCACAGTCGCCAATTACATAAAGCTCCAAGCTCAAATAATACAAAAGTGGAGATTCAGAACTACGTGGCGGCGAATGATATATATTTTGACGAAAGTTATAAAAAAAGTGATCTTTTAGAAGTCTTAAAGACATTTTGTATAAAGAAAGTATATGTTTGTGACACATTGGCAGAAGAAATTGGACATACAGTGCTACGGCTCCCACCCTATTATTGCATTTTTAACCCCATAGAGCATATGTGGCACCAGTTAAAATCACTGGTTAGGTCTGGAAATATTTCTCCGACTTTAAGTTCTAGTGTTGTAGAATTAATACGAAAATGCTTTAATGATATTCCCCCAGGTAGTTGAAAAAATTCAGTCCGTCACGTAATAACTGCAGAAAATTCGTATATTAGTCTGGATCGTATAATTAATCCAATTATAATTTTGATAGCGATAGCGAAACAGAACTATCTATAGAATAACATTAGAAATGTAAATAAATATGACTAGTAATATTTAAAAAAAAATGTTATTTCATTTGATTACATTAATATAATCATATCATTACTTGTTTTCCTTAGTCCGTCCCTTCATACTTCACTTGTTTATTGCCAAGCTCTTGTCGACACAATGGGACCGACCCAGGAAATCATTAAATCGTATCCAAATATCGTGAAACGAACTGTACTTACCACACTTTTTACCGCAAGTTTCTTCCTTTGAGAAATATTCCACCATAAAAAAACTTCGGAAGTATCTCCAACATGTTATAAAGCGGCTTAATCCTCGGGGGTAACATTTTATAACCCTTTTATCTCAAGGTCGTAACGGGAATCTTTATGGGGATGACAGGGCGGTTAAATTATGCATGCAAAATATTTTTAGTGTCAGCCGCACAAAGGTTCGCCCGGGTACGTTCGAGAATTATTGCTTCTCTGATAAGGGGAATTTCTATTCGGGAGGTGATAGATTGAGTTTTAATTTGGTGGTCTGGTCGGTGAAAATTTGACGCGTGCATTAAAAGTTAGGATTTTATTTTTAACGACAAAATTTGATTCTTGTTATAACTGAAAAATGATTAAAAAAATATATTCGCGATTGTTTAAAATTTCCGTAGCTACCTAAATTATTTATTATACAGGGTGTCCGGTGAGGGCAGGGAAACATTTCGCCAGCGTACAGGGGCCGTCCAAATAGTACTAGAAGTGCATATTATAATCATTTATCCTAATGTCCCTCCTAACACAGATATCGGGCCCTAAAGATGGTTTACGTTTTCGATTTTGAGCAACCCTGTATATTTTAATGAAATGTTGTAACTTTGTACAGCCAATACAAATCGATTTTTTTCCGAAAATGAAACGTTTATTTTTTTAAACAAAGTTGAGCACATTTCTTTTTTTTTTTTTTTTTTTTTTTTTTTTTTTTTTTTTTATGATCAAACCAAAGGAAAAATCCTATAGGAAAAATCCTTTAGGGCACTCTGGGAGTGGTGCGTGTGCGCAAAAAGCGATTCACGTTGGACTTGAATCGTTGGAGGTTATATTCGTTGGGAAAAACGACCTCGGGAAGATCGTTCCACAATGATGAAGTCCTCCAGATGAAAGAGTTCTTAAATAATGAAGTTCGAGGAGTACTAAGCTTAACCACATATGGATGGGCGGCAGTGGTTCGTCGTGTATTTGTGATATTCGCCGCTCTGGGCGGAATTAAGAGGGCAAGGTCAGCCGAGCACTTTCCATGAAAATATCTGTAAAAGAGAGTCAAATCACCAACTTGCCTTCGATGTTCTAGGCTGTCGAGGTTCTTCGTCAGCTCGTGGTCTCCAATCAGACGAATGGCCCTCCTTTCGATGGAATCTAGTAGCCGAAGAGTATGTTTGGGTGCAGAGCTCCAGACATGAGAGCAGTACTCTAGTGATGGTCGAATCTGGGCTTTGTATACTGTCAAAAGTTGTTGAGGTTCTGAGAGGCTATCTTGGCGATTGCCACAACGTGGTTATGCCAAGACATATTTCCTCCCAGATTGACGCCCAGCAAACTAATAGATGAAGCCAGCGGGATTGCGTGTCCGTCCATGACTATATCCGGTTCTGTAATGTTAACCTTTTTAGAGAAAACTGCTGCCTGGGTTTTTTTAGCGTTAAATTCGACTTGGTTACTGTCACCCCAAGACGAAATTTCTTCCAGGTCTTTGTTGAGGCGTGATACTTCATGCTGTCTGCGAAGATGTGCGTCGGCAGCCGATGTTTGTGCATCTTAAAGAGAAATGTCAATATTTTAAAAAATATTTTAATTTTTCCCAAATTACCACCTTCCTATCTAAATTTTATTCCTACAGTGCGGAGTAAGGCTCGTTCCTGGTTTCCCTGACTATGTCCAGGGTGTGCCATTTTCGACAACTTCTTGGGGGTTATTAGAGTTATTATTTATCAAAGATAGAATGTTGTTGTTTCCCCTTTAGTTTCCCTCTTTTTAACAGAACGAAAGGTACCGGTTTCAAATTTGCCATTGGTCTCTTAGTTTTTAAACTACAGGGTGATTTTGAAAGTCTTCGCATTTTAGACACCCCTCGTACTTGTATTATACGTTAACTCGTCAATAAAGAGATTTTTACGTAAAGCTCAATGACGTAGTCAGTTTTCTCTAAAGAGTTTATTTTTTACATATTAACAACAGTAAAAAAATTTTAAATATATATTATTTTTCTAATTAAGTAAGCATAGTTTGGGCTTTACAAAAATGTATAGTAATATATACAGGATGTTATGGAAATGACTTATTATATTTAAACCGGAAAATCCTGAGATGAAAGTAAATTGAAGAAAAATAACCATAAATGGCCCTTTGATTTATTATATACACACTTTATATGAAATCTCAAAATTTACGTGGCCGCTCCTGAGGACGTTCGCAATCCATAATTTATTGAGGCAGTCTCGAGTCTCAAAAGAGGTCAGCGCATTGTAGGCGATGTTGCCATATTGCAACACATAATTGTAAACGCACGTGCTCAGTTTTTGACAATAAGACGTCTTTGACGCGCCTCATCATTTCTTTTTCAAACTTTTTAGGAAAAAAAGTACAATTTTAAGGTACATACTCTCTTACCTTCGATCTTATTTTTAAATAATCCGTTTTATAATTAAATTCCATAAAAAAATAAACAAAATATGTTTTGCAACAGAACCAACAATAGGTAATATCCCACAAATTTGAAATCACATCACAACATTCATTATTATGAATTATTTCACAACTAACAAAACGTTTAATATTCGTATACGTCAAACACGTGGAACCCTCGACATCGTCATTCCATCCCCGACCCTCTAAGTGATCTAACATCACTGTTAGTATACTCTAGTGACCCACATTGTTGCTTAGTGAATCCAGATGGAACGGCGCGACAGTATGTGGGTAAAACGGTTTTTACCTCAGTATTTAGATATTCGATTTAAAAAAAAGTATGTAGACCTTCTCTAGGACACCCCAGGAGTCTCCCATTTAAATTTAATAATAAGTCATTTCCATAACACCCTGTATTTATATTCAAAAATAATCTAAAAGGCCATATTTTAACGTAGATAATTGTTAATTTATTAGGAACAAATTCAAAATTTTCACTTTTCATAATTATTGTCATAAAAGGATATTGTTAAGTAATTAAATAAAAAACGTATTATAGAAACTCTTACGTTATAGGTATTTCATTAATAATAAAAATATGACAGATGTGTCAATATTGGACCATTTGCATTTGTTCCTAATAAATTGACCATGGCCTACTGTCATAAGTTAAAACCTAAGAGAGCCGTGACAAATTTGACACCGGAATCTTTCGTTTCGTTAAAAAGTGGGACACTAAACGTGAAAACAGCAACAGTCTATGATAAGACACTAATACCCCCAGAAAGGGTCGAAAATGGGACACCCCGTACAAGATTGACTCTAGTATGAGTGTCTTGGTCGATATGGAATGTACGCAGTTAGAAAATTAAAATATCGAAAATGTAAATCTTCAGGTGTCTCATTCTTTTACTGATGAGAACAAAAGGGTCCGAAACAGTATGCAGTCGTCTCACACGACCAATAGAAAAGCGTCCTGTTCTATATAGTTACCATTCAATCTGAATTAATATTTTGATATCTAACTGTATTGCATTTCAGCCCTCGAATGGGCTTACATCTCGTTGGCATCATTATTGTATAATGTATCCTCAGATGGTTCAGAAATGAATAAAAACATCGCGTTAAATTTATAAACTTTCGAACGCAGCATTCCCCCATAAAAATATAACGACATTTTTTACGTTCTTGACGGCTGTTGTGACGTTTAAATTTAAAGCCATCCCGTGGAGGGAGCGAAGCTCATTCGCTTGACGACCGGTGCGTGCCGACGACAAAAAACAACGTCCTAGCGTTCCGTGGAATTATTAAGGAGATCGGGACGTCTCGGGGAAGTATTTTTAGTGGTTACGCGTGCCAGGAGAAAGTAAGAAAAAAGCAAAATTTAGTTTGTTCGATAATAACTAATATTTATATACTAAAATTAGAATACTACTCAACAAAACATATATTATGACTTCGTTCGGTTTCTAACACTCGCTTGCAGCTCGTGTTGTAAAGTACTCGCTTGTTACACAAACAACAACAAACTTCTTGACAGTCCAAACGGATCAAGGTCCTTTTGGTCAGTCGCTAAGGCCGTCAGCCAAAATTTCACCACATCAACTATTCCACCTCTAATACGTCCCGATGGTACAATAGCCTCCACAGCCGGAGACAAAGCAAACTTACTTGCTGAACTATTTTCTTCGCATTCCACTGAAGATTTCCAGGGAAGAACACCACCTGACATTCCTGCAGTTCAATCCGAAATGACCGAAATCGTGTTCCGTCAGCGTCCCGTCAAACGAATCCTGAAAGGACTCGACGTCAAAAAAGCTATTGGTCTAGACGAAATTCCTATTATAGTTCTCAAGAGATGCGCCGATGAACTAACTCCAGTATCTTGTAGACTTTTCAACTTATTCTACAAAAAAGGAATATTTCCATCTTGCTGGAAGACGGCGCGAGTCCAGCCTATTCCAAAGAAACGTAAGAGAACCCTTCCTAACAACTATCGACCAGTCGCATTGCTTTCAGTTATATCAAAAGTAATGAAGAAAGCTATTAACCAACATCTTCCAAAGTACCTGGAAGGCTTCAACATTATCAGCGTCCAGATCAACTGAAGATCTTCTAGCCTATGTCACCCATATTTGGAACAACGCAATCGAACATAATGGGAAGTATCGGGCTATTGCACTGGCTATTTCCAAAGCTTTTGATCGTGTTTGGCATGAGGGACTTCTAAGTAAACTGCGCTCCTATGGTATGCCCAGTCAATTCTGTGCATGGTTGTCTAGCTTTCTTAAGGACCGCTCTCTGCAAGTGGCGATTGACGGATTTCTCTCAGACACCTTCACCATCAATGCCGGTGTTCCTCAAGGGTCCATATTGTCCCCCACTCTCTTCTCACTCTACATTAACGACCTTCTAGTGAAAACTAAAAATCCGATATTTAGTTTTGCTGACGATAGTACATTTATCTCATCTTTCTCTTTGAATGCGCAAACATCGGCTGCCGACGCACATCTTCGAAAAGACCTGGAAGAAATTTTGGCTTGGAGTGACAGTAACCAAGTCGAATTTAACGCTAAAAAACTCATGCAGCAGTTTTCTATAAAAAGGTTAACATTACAGAACCCGAAATAGTCATGACCGGACACGCAATCTCACTGGCTTAATCTATTAATTTGCTGGGCGTCCTGGGATGAAATATGTCTTGGCATAACCACGTTGTGGCAATCGCAAAGATAGCCTCTCAGAAGCTTGGGGTACTTTTCCGAACCAGAAAGTTGTACACACCTCAACAACTTTTGACACATACAGAACATCGAAGACAGGTTGGGGATTTGACTCTCTTTTACAGATATTTTCATGGAAGGTGCTCGGCTGACCTTGCCCTCTTAATTCCGCCCAGAGCGACGAATTGCAGAAACCAACCAATGCACATCCATATGTGGTTAATTAGTACTCCTCGAACTTCATTAGTTAAGAATTCTTCCATCTGGAGGACTTCATCCTTGTGGAACGACGTCCCCGAGGTCGTTTTTCCCAACGAATATAACCTCCAACGATTCAAAACCAACGTGAATCGCTTTTTGCGCACACGCACCACTCCCAGAGTGCCCTAAAGGATTTTTCCTATAGTGCTTGTGTTTGATCATAAAAAAAAATATATACTATTTTCCACGATCATTTCTTCCGTAACATTACTAGTCGCGTGACATTAAATTATAATTGAATATTAACTATATTTGGAGTTAATTAAAATTCTACTAATAATTAATAGATAACTAATTATTAGGAAACAACAACGCGACCATTAACATAATGCCACATAACAAAATAGGTGAGCTTTATTCGAACCATTATCTAAAATTCAATTTTAATATAAACGATGCATTTTGTATGCATGGTCGGTCAATTTGTTATAATAACGTTCAATAGTGGCTAAGTCGGTTTTAAATTAGCTTATTAACAGGGCGCACGTCATTTTGTGACATTAGTAATTTGGGAACGTTTAGCAATTAAACTAATTTCTATTAATCCGAACGATATTGATATTATAAGTCATGGCCTCTGGTTTAAGAGGTCCACAACAAATTCAAGCGAAGGAATTCCCTTCTCTCTCTCTAAAGCGCCTTCCACACATAAGGTTTTCCCTGACGTTTTACTTGTTCAAGTAAAAATATTAGATGTGGACACGGTCTGACATAAAGTTTTACTTCTAAAATTAATCTGAAATAGAAACACTAAACTGTATATGTAGATGCGGGTTTTAAAACCGTTTTGACTGACTTGAAGACCTAAAACGTCAGGTGAAACCTCATATAATAATAATAATAATAATAAACGTCTTTATTATTCAGGAAAAAAAAACAATACCAATAACTGATTTCACATGAACAAGGCGATATTTAGCCATATTGGCTAGTCTTACATACAACCTTGAACATAATGAAAGAAGAACAAAAAAAATATATATATATAAATTTACTAGGCTAATGCTGATACAGCTAAAACTATTATAAAGTACAATGCCCAGAAACCCAGGAGATAAACTTATATGTTTATGAAATGTACACAACAGCCAAAAAACAATTCAAAAAGGAAGAACAGGAAAAAATACATTATTATACAAATTACATTATACATATATAAAAACATAGTATATAAAAACAATACCAGGGAGATGTTTAAAAGTGAAGCAAAAATAAAAGCATAAATTAATATAATATGTAAAGAATAAAACATAAAATATATATATATGTAATACCAATACACATCCATACAAACACAACCGACCAACACATCCATACAAACACAACCAAACAATATACTATAGATACGCGACAAAAAATTTAACATTTATTCAATTTGCGCATTCATTGCTCAGCAAGAAGCTTTCTCTTATATTTAGTTTTGAACTGGTGGATACTCAAGCTTTTGTAATCAAGGGGTAAGCTATTATACAATTGAGCGGCACGGTAGGAAAAGCACTTCTTAAACAAGGCTGTGGAGTGCTTTGGGATACTAAACAGTCCCTTGTTTCTTGTATTAAGAATATGAATCTCACTTTGAGCGATCAATTTATTTCTCAAGTACTGAGGTGTTGCTGAGGTCACAATCTTATGGACGAAGCTCGCAAAGTGTAACTCTCTCAGTCGGTCCATCTTTAGCCAATTTAGGCTCGCAAAGTCCTGTGAAATATGATCATACTTTCTCAAGCAGAATATAAACCGACAACAGGAGTTCTGAACCTTTTGGATTCTATTCCGTTGGATAACATTCAGAAACGGACCATAAACAAAATCACAATAGTTGAAAACGGACAGAACCATTGACTGTGACAGCAGAATCTTAAGGTTTTTTGACAGAACATGACGGTTAGCGTACAAAAGTTTCAAACCAGAAAATGATTTTCCCAACAAAGAGTTTATATATGTTGTAAATTTCAACTGGCTATCAATGTAAAGTCCCAATGATTTTACCGTATCGTCGACCCGTAAAGACGTTCCCGCGATCTTCAGATCCATTAACGGGCGCACTCTGTCCGTCGTTACTCCCCCAAAGTAAATAACAACCGATTTTGATGGATTCAGTTTGAGATTGTGCAACTCTGAGAGATAATTTATACAATCCAACTGTCTATTCAAAACATATTCGGCAATATGATGTTCCTGAGGTACGAATCCAAAACCTATTTGAATATCATCGGCGTATGCCTGATGAAAAAAACAGTCAGTTATATTGTTCAGAATCTCAGCCGAGTAAATCAAAAAAAGAAGAGGACCCAAAATAGAACCCTGAGGAACCCCAGAAGACACAGGGAGTGGAGAGGAGATGCTTCCATCCAGAGTAACTTTCTGAGATCTATTGGACAAGTATGACTGAAAAAATTTGACAGACAGATCACTAAAACCATAAAACCTTAATTTAGAACAGAGAAGTGCATGATTTATTGTATCAAAGGCCTTTGAAAAGTCTAGCAAGATCAGACCAGAAACACGTCTACCATCCAGGTCACCAACTATGGCGTCCAAGACATTTGATAGTGCCGCGGCAGTGCCATGACCCTTTAGAAAACCTGATTGTGACTGCGGAATAATATCATTCCGAGTACAGTACACATTTACCTGCTCGTGAATAATTCTCTCCAATATCTTGGACACCACAGGCAACAGGCTTATAGGTCGTAAGTCGCCAAGCACCTCAGGCCTGTTCGTTTTAGGTAAGGGCCTCACCAGAGACAATTTCCAGGCCGATGGAAAATAGCCAGATTCAAGACATACATTTATAATATGTGTCAAAAAAGGCAATAAAAATGGGCAACAGTATCTTAACATAGAGGGGGCTATACCATCCACACCAAAAGCATTGGATTTAATATTACTTAGCGCTTGGTTGATATCATCTTCACTTGCCATTCTAAACTGAAAAGTATTACTAAGATGTGGTGCTTGATTTGAATAGAAATTTATCATTTCCTGACAGTTCCTTTCCTGAAAAACAGACACAAAATACTTATTAATAGCTTCAACATCTTTTAAGTTTTCTGGTATTTCGGTCTGTTTACCTTGACGCACATTCATGTCCCTCAGTGTATTCCAAAGCTTTTTTCCGGTGCCCTCCCTAACTACCCCGTCAATATGTGCCCTCTTTTGCCTCCGAATGCAAGTAAGAGTTAAGTTTCTCAACCGCTTGTATTCGTTCCAATCGGTATCGGTTTTAGTTGACTTAAATCTGGCCTGTGCCCTGTCTCGATCCCCCATCAATTGCTTTATACCATCTGTGATCCAGGGTGCCTTAGGCCTAGTGACTCTAACCGTTTTTGTTGGTGCATGTCGATCGAACAGACTATTGATCAAATCTGAAAATATTTCAACTTTCCTATCTATATCCATCTCATAAATAATACGTACCCACGGCTGCGAAATTAGGTCTAGATAAAATCGAGGGAAATAAAAATTTTTAAAGTTTCTATAGGTAACTAACTTTGCTTTAAATTTATTTATTTTTATACCTAATTCGCAGACGGCAAGCTTGTGATCCGATACTAAATCAGCTACGATAACACTCGAAGTTGTAACCAAGTCGCCATTAGACACAAATATTGGATCAATTAGAGTTGCAACAGTGCCAGAAACTCTAGTCGGCTCAGTAATCACCTGAACAAAACCATACGCATCAAAGCACTCTGAAACAGGATTATCATGATTCAGCAAATTTACATTAATATCACCCATGCAAACCACATGCTCGACGGACGGGAGAACAAGTGACAAAACATTATCTAAACTATCCAATGAAAGACGTATATTGGTCGTAGGGGGGTCTATAGAATGTTGCCACAGCCAGCGTTAAATGACCTATCTTGACCTTAACCCAGAGTTGCTCAATCAAGTCCTGATCACTCTCAATCTCCAGCTGTTCAACCGAAAAAGAACTTCTAATGTAAAACGCAACGCCGCCGCCCCTAGTCAAACGATCCCTCCGATAAAGCCTATATCCATCGATTGCAAACCCGTCACTCGATGTTTCACTCGACAGCCATGTCTCCGAAACACCTACAATATCAAGTTTATTCGCCCGAATTAATTCCACCAGTTCATTAAAACCAGTACTGATAGACCTCACATTAATATGCCCTAGCCTTAAATTACGCTTCCTCATCTTAACATGTAAGCAGTATGTATGCCCTCAATTCCGAATTGCACTAATGATCACCAACAAAGATGTAATATAAAATAAACAGCAAAAAAATAAAATAAAATAAAACTAATATACCAACTAAATTAAATAGAATGCACAATATGTACATGTACCCCTTTAATTGTCTCTAAATTACAAAATTTTAAAACAGTCTGATAAACCGCATTATGAATTACTTTTTCAGCTGTAAGCGCGTGGACCTGAGTCTATGTGCAGTAGTGGGGGTTCCGCTAGATTTACCCTTACCACAACTATCAGTGTTTATACCAGACTGGCCGGAACTCGAGCCTAATCTATGCGGGTTGGATGTAGTAGTTAATGAGACGGCAGAACCAGTACCAGTACCTGCGCGGTTGTAAACTTTAGTAGCGGGGTCTGCTGGTGCTGTGGGCACTGTAATTAAGACCTCAGCGTTGGGAATCTTAGGGCTCCGGCTTTCAAAAACTTCACTACCTAAATCTATAGAATCCTGGTTAGGCGTGCCGGGTGCGCTAGTCGACAAACGCGCAGTGATCGGAGGAAAGACGTCGTCGTCAGCGGTGTTGCCACTCTCCGCAAGTATAACTGGCTTACGGTCAACGAGTTGTTGATAGCTGTATACTTCCTCACCGATATGCAGTTTGTTGGCTCTGATATATGCTACCAATTTCCTACTCTTGGCCTCCTTCAAATTTGTAACTAACACTTTGTTGATCTCCCGGTCTTCTGGAGAAAGATCATGCGCTATGGAAATATTTTTTCCCTTTAATTTGAAAATATTTTTCAAAATTAGCGTTTTTGTAATATATGTAGAAAACTGAACTATTATGGGCCTCTTAGGATTATCTGGTTTTCCAATATAAAACACGTTATTTATTTCATTTAGATTAACGACAACTTCCAATAGGCTTTTGAATTTGGAAATAATCCAGTTAGCCAGTTCGATGTGGCGATGAGTAGTTGATGTCAAGCCAAAGACAATGATGTTATTCTTGCGATTTCGCTTTTCCAAGTGTTCCAGTCTGCCCTTCAGCTCTGTGTTTTGAATCTTGAGCTCTGCAATGGTATTATTTAGGCCGCTTATAGTGACTCCAAGTTGCTTAATGGTATCCTGAAGTTCGACCTTACTTTCAGATATTATTCTTTTTATCTCCTCTAGTTGACTGCTGTTACTAATGTCCCTGCCATCAACCATTGTGCTGAGTTTATATTTTCTGCTCGATGTGGCAACGTCGCATTAAAAAGTGACATAAATTCAGTTTATACTGTTGAATTTATAAAGGATTTTTCACTTTTTCACTCCTTTTCACTATAAATTCTGTATGCACAGTTACATCAGTGACTAACCTTAATCCTCGTGGTCCTAGAATTAATTTCTAAACCGTTAAAAACATCAAAATCAAACAAAAACGACCAGAGAAATCAAAATAAACAAACGCGAAGTTGACGTAGCCGCACCAATAATTACTCTAGCACTATAGCCCGGGCTATTATAACCGGTTTGCCTTTTATTTGAAGGCCTAAAACGTCAAGTGAAACGTCATGTTAAATCTAATGTGTAGACCGGGCTGTTATAACCGTTTTGCCTGACAGATTGAATTCTTAAAACGTCAGGTAAAACCTCATGTGTAGACCGGGCTATTATAACCGTTTTGCCTGACAGATTGAAGACTTAAAACGTCAGGTAAAACCTCATGTATAGACCGGGCTATTATAACCGTTTTGCCTGACAGATTGAAGACTTAAAACGTCAGGTAAAACCTCATGTATAGACCGGGCTATTATAACCGTTTTGCCTGACAGATTGAAGACTTAAAACGTCAGGTAAAACCTCATGTATAGACCGGGCTATTATAACCGTTTTGCCTGACAGATTGAAGACTTAAAACGTCAGGTAAAACCTCATGTATAGACCGGGCTATTATAACCGTTTTGCCTGACAGATTGAAGACTTAAAACGTCAGGTAAAACCTCATGTATAGACCGGGCTATTATAACCGTTTTGCCTGACAGATTGAAGACTTAAAACGTCAGGTAAAACCTCATGTATAGACCGGGCTATTATAACCGTTTTGCCTGACAGATTGAATACTTAAAACGTCAGGTAAAACCTCATGTATAGACCGGGCTATTATAACCGTTTTGCCTGACAGATTGAAGTCTTATAACGTCAGGTAAAACCTCATGTGTAGACCGGACTATTATAACCGTTTCGCCTGACAGATTGAAGTCTTAAAACGTCAGGCAAAACCTCATGTATAGACCGGGCTATTATAACCGTTTTGCCTGACAGATTGAAGACTTAAAACGTCAGGTAAAATCTTATGTATAGACCGGGCTATTATAACCGTTTTGCCTGACAGATTGAACTCTTAAAACGTCAGGTAAAACCTCATGTGTAGACCATGCTATTATAACCGTTTTGCCTGACAGATTGAGTACTTAAAACGTCAGGTAAAACCTCATGTATAGACCGGGCTATTATAACCGTTTTGCCTGACAGATTGAAGACCTAAAACGCCTGGTAAAACCTTATTTGTGGACGGCGGCGATTAAAAGTTAAGAGAAGATGACTCACTACTTTGGAGGAAGACAACAGTCAATAAAACCGAATATTAACATATGTTATGCTGCAAAAAAATTACACACAAGGCAATGAAAATATACGCAAATCGTGTAATAACACGCTAATTGGCTACACTGATACGGAACCTTATTGAAGGTATGCCAAGGCGTATTTCTAGCAGAACTCGTCCTTTTTTTAAATCGTATCTGCTACAAAAATCCAAGTATCCCACTAAGCAAAAAAACATTTTAGCTACGTTATAAACATGTAGTTTAGGAAACTGGTAACGTTAGCCCATAAGTAAAATCGATGACTTATTCAACGTGAAAATAAACATCATAGTCCACACCCTACAACGTTTTAAGAGGTAACGTTGCGAGAAAGACACTTCAGAAACATAAATAAAACATTATTTTAATGGCGGCATAACGTTGGAAATAAGACATATTTGAGCGTATAAAAAACATGAAATAAACGTTCACCATATCGTTACTTTGTAGATAAAATAACGTCTATAGTAGCCATTGTAAAACGATTTAATAACGTTTTATTGACAGGGATATACAATGGTGGTGTGTCCGCCATTTAATTAATATTTCGTTGATTGCTACCTTCTGGACTCAACTACCAATTATTTTAAAGCTAAGAAATTTATAAATTAATAAAAATAAAATTTCATCATTTCTTAATAATTTATAAATTTCTTAACATTAAAATAAGATAATTATAACCCCAGAAAGCAACTTCAAATAACGAAACATTAATCAAAAAATGCGCAACTGCTAGCATATGAGCAATCCTCCATTGTAATTCTCTGTCATATTCTCAAAAAGGGTTTGTTAAAATTAGTCCCACATTGTTTATTGTTATTGTTAAATATTTGTCAATTTAGAACTTAAATTGTCAAATAAATTTGATTTTTAATTTAAAACTCCTTTTTGTGAACCTGGCTGAAAAGTTTTAAAAATTACGTAAATTTTTACAAACATGCCTTGTATTAAATATAAATCTTGCAGTTTTTGCATCAGGGATATTTAAAAGTCTAATATTTTAACTGATTTTTATTATTGTCATTATGGTTACATTAAATATTTATTTTAAAGCCAGTTTACATGGCGCAACTGGGTTATGTAAAGTAAAAAGATATTTTCAAAACTTCGGCACCTCCTTTTTAACCATGTCACAGCGTGGCGGAACCAATCCATTATAACTTTTTCATATTCGCAACTCAGTTAACTTGAATAAATGATGGACTGCATCTAAAAATTATTAGTCATTAGCGGAAATAGTCGAGTTTATTGCTATTTAAGTTATGAACAGATTGTGTCAGTGAAAATGTCTTAGGTACGGTCAAAAACTCATCCGTTAAAAGAATCTACAAGACATTTCTTTAAGAAAGCCACTTAATGGGCATTGTATTTTAAAATTATTCTTTTTGAGCAATATAGAAATTTATAAATCATTAAACATTATTCTAACAAAATCAAGAACCATATTCACTAAAAGATTTTAAATTATAAGATCTGATTCAAATTGATAATTACGGGTCAAAAAACTGGCACAAGTGTTAAGCTAAGACACCAGCTCTTTTTTACTGTGATGAAAATTGGGTTTTTTTTCCTAAATTTAAAACGCACAAAGTAATGGGTATATGCTATTGTCATTAATAGAAATAAACATGTTCTTGTAATAACTTCTTGGTATAAATATACATCATGACTAAAATTCAAACTCCTTTAGTGAATAACGCGGTATATGGTCTACTCACCAACTCATTTTTAAGAGTGTCGTGATTATTAAGTTCCTCTTCTAGGAGCATTAGTTTTGGCCAACATGTGTTGTTAGATACTTCAACTTCTACCGAATCAATTGTAATGCCTGCAAATAAAAAAGGATAATGTAGTAAAAACCTAAGTATAAATCTAAACAACTAAATTTCATGCACAATATTATCTTATATATTTTTAAAGATTTTTAGAAATAAGCGTTTTTTATCAGTACGTCATTTATAACGCTAGATATTTTGAAGTTCGTATATCATTTATAAATTTATGTTAGCTCAGCTGAGCCAAAGACTTTCTGGTATGCAATTTAAATTCCCATGTAGATCTTTATGTGGTTACAAAATGTGAATAATAAATAAAAATCATCATAGTCGAGACAAAATTGCATGCAATCCATACAAAGCGTTCTGGTGAGCAAGCCACTCTACAATCTACGATACGATACCCGTTTCAAATATACATATTATTATAATAAATTCAAAGTACAAAAATTATATAAATTAACTTTCTTACCTTTAAATCCATTATCATATACAAACGAAACCCAAAACATTTTTAAGATTGAAAAACACTTTCAATGTCGAAGTAGTCTACTTGTAAACGTGTACGACAAGACAACTTGACTGAATTTGATAAAACCTAATCTGATTACTAACGAAAACTTCGAAAACTAATTTTGGAGCATTCTGATCCCTTTCAATGCCCATCTCAAGAAACCAGCGTTGCCATGTACAATTCCATTTTAAGATGCATCTTGATCTGTATAAGCATATATTTTCATTAACAATCCAAGAATGGATAAATCTAGTATAGATAATTAAGTTTAAATGGATCGTTTAATATGCAAATATAAATTTCATGTTTAGGCGGCATGTAGGTAAATTAGATGTTTGATATATATACCTCACCTCCTGTAGGTTTTAAGTTAAATTTACTAAAAATAAATAAAATCCTAATATCTGCTGTTAAAATGTTACTGAACTGCACGTCATAGCGTTATCGATGTATCATCTGGTAAATTCTCAACGCGAACTCTGTTTATGATACATATTATGAAAATTTTAGCTTTGCTAAATAGGTATATTTGACAAAAAATTGTCCTTGGCTTTAAAAAGTCACATGGACAATTTAGGAAATTCCGTATCATCGGCAACACTGCTGAAAGAACAAATATCAAAGAAGGAATGCAAAGCAAAGCATATGGATGGCATATGGTATCAATAAACCGATGGTCGGATGGTCATCGGTCATATTATGGATGTAAATTCCAGATGTTAAACTAGACGTTGAGGAAACATTTTAGTTTTATTTCAATAACGTTTTAAACCTGCAGTTATCTACAAAAGTCAAACATTTTAAGGACGTTCTTAGTATGAAAAAATTTTAGGTTTTAGAAACGTTAAAAATATTATATTTTTTATGTTACTTTAACGTTTGAAGTGACACCTGGATATATGTGTTTTTTCAACATTTATATACATGATTAATTTTTAACTTACTAGAGATAACACAAATATAACATGTTTAAAATGTTATTTCTCTAAGATAAATTAACGTTGATGTATAGCCGTTTTACTCCCCTTTTTGGAGTAACGTTAAAAGATAAACATTCAGAAAACGACTTTAAGATGTGTATTTTTAAACGTTTTTATTGGTGATTTGTTGTAAACGTTACTAAACATCCAGAGGATGTATTTTGCTTAGTGGGATTGAAATGAACCAAAAACGAAAATGTTAAGAATAGATGTCACTTGATGATTAAATAACAAAATAAAGAGTTTGACATCTCTATCATTCTACAGAGTGTTTTAAAGTTTAAATTTAAAAAAAATCTAGTACGTAGTTCATTCTTTTTGCTTAACATCATTAACGTACAAAAACAAAGCCTATACAGCAATATCATCCATTGACACTGCTACAACAAGAGAATTTACCATAAATTTGCCATTAGATCTTTCACAGCGTCCATTCTATGGAATCCCAAAACGGCCCAGTGTTATTATACGCAAGTGACACAATGCAATGATCCGAACCGATGACTAAATATGACAGTTCATTGAATGGAAAGGAAGTTATAAAATCAGGGAGAATAAAGGGCTATTATGGATGCTAAAGCTTGCCATATATGGCTCTGGATTAGACAATAACTGGAAAGTGACACTAGCAATACGTAAATTATATAACCATAAATGTAAATTACAAATAGGACAGACCCATTAATGTGATAATGTCGCGGCATGAAATGTGAATTAAACAAATCTGCTTACACGGAAAGAAAAACGAAGTTTTCTATGAAACAAACCATATTTTATGGCTCTATACAGGGTGTTATGGAAATGACGTATTATTTAACCCGCAAATCCTGAAATGAAAATAAATTGAAGAAAAATAACCATAAATGGAGCTTTGATTTATTAAGCGAGATATACACTTTATATGAAATCTCAAAATTTACGTGGCCGTTACTGAGGACGTTCGTAATCAATAGTTTATTGAGGCAGTGTTGTCATATACGCAGAATTATAAACGCACGCGTTAAGTTTTTGATAACAAGACGTCTTTGACCCGCGTTATTACTTCTTTTTTAAACTTTTTAGAAAAAAAAACTCTCTAACCTTCAATCTTATTTTAAAATAATCCGTTTTATCATTAAATTCCATAAAAAAAGAATACGACACAAACAGTATGTTTTGCAACAGAACCAACAGCCGATAATATCACACAAATTTGAAATCACATCACAACATTTGTTATTATGAATTATTTCACAACAAAAAAAAATCGGGTAATGCTACAAATAACAAAATGTTTAAAATTCGTATACATCAAGCACGCGGAACCCACGACATTCCATCCCCGCATCTCCAAACATACTGAATAAGGATAGTCGCGTGCGGTGGGTATCTAAGTAAAGGCGAGACACGCGGTGTGATCTGACATCACCGTTAGTATAGTCTAATGACTCAAAAGTATGTAGACTTTCTTTAGGACACCCTAGGAGTCACTCATTTAAATATAATAAGTCATTTCCATAACACCCTGTATGTGACTGGGATAACTTATTAAGAAATTCTATTAAATTATAAAACAAAAGTTTAACCTGCATTTTTAGTAATAATTACAAAAATATTTAATAAACCATATACATATATGAAAAGTTTTGTAAAATTTACTACAAACTACAGACAGAAAAATATACATTTCTAGCCTACGCAACGACTGCAAACAGTCTTTTCCAGCTCTTTCGGTCATTATTGCAGCATAGCCAGATTGTCATATTTATCGCAAAGGTATCTTGCAAAATCCCAATTAAAAAAATTGTTAATTTGGCAATTACAACTGGTTTAAGATTAATCCGCAATTTCTTTTAAAATGAATTTATTTCCCAATAATTTTACTATAAACTGTGAAAAGGCGATGAGAGATTCTTAAAAGTATCAAACGAATCTTGAACTAATCCAACTGCACTCTGGCAACATATATTTTTATTTTGCAACTGCGCTGGACCCAAAAAATGAATGAATTACTAATCGCGTAAACATTGCGACCTCACCACTCCCAGAGTGCTTTAAGGATATTTCCTTGTGTTTGATCGTAAGACAAGAAGTTGACCTTAAAAAATATGACGAAAAACTTAATAGCTCTAATTACTTTCTTATTTACAAGACTTTTTTTGTCTCTCCCCTTGAATTATTTCAAGAAAAACTAGATAACGTACCCAGACAGTATTTCTTTTGACATTTTTCTTCATTAATCATCGGAGAAATATTATTACAGCGCGTCGTCGAATTCCCTATCGCTTTTGAAGTTTCGCGAAGCGCGAAAGTAAAGCGTTGCTCTATTTTAATTTAAAATCGATAGAGCTATGTCGACGCCGTAGTGGTATAATACGATGCAGTATGCGGGATGATATGTACAAATTTTCATAGAATATTTATTAGTCATGAATCAGTATGAAAGAAGCGGGTATGTTTATCTAGAATTTACGATCGTTTAGAAATTAATTTTTTTACGCAATGAATGCATATATTGGTAATTTTTTAACAAGTTAAAATCTCTGAATGCTTATAATATTAAGTTGCCGCATGAAAACAGCATCCACGTCGTTCGTACCCTGGGCGCCGCATTCTTTATGTTCCCTTGTAACTATCAGTAATATTTGAAAACATCCAAAACTGAAATAATTCCGATTCTAAAGAAGAACACTGACATCAATGCGCTCCAGATGAAATAATAAATAATAGCAATGAAGCAACATGAAATTTATAACCTGAAAATCGAGAGAAGCTTACAAAAAGGAATATACAGGGTGTTATGGAAATTACTTATTATATTTAAACCCGCAAATCCTGAGATGAAAATAAATTGAAGAAAAATAACCATAAATGGCGCATTGAATTATTAAACGAAATTACACTTCATATGAAATCTCAAAATTTACGTGGCCGCTAGTGAGGACGTTCTTGACAATAAGACATCTTTGACCCGCGTTATCACTTCTTTTTCAAACTTTTTAGAAAAACACTACAATTTTAAGGCACATGCTCTCTTACCTTCGATCTTATTTCAAAATAATCCATTTTATAATTAAATTCCATAAAAAAATAGCACAAAAAGTATGTTTTGCAACAGAACCAACAGTAGATAATATCACACAAATTTGAAGTCACATCACAACATTTGTTATTATGCATTATTTCAAAACAGAAAAAAAATCGGGTAATGCTACAACTAACAAAACATTTAAAATTCGTATACATCAGCACGTGGAACCCTCGACATTCTATCCCAGCATCTCCAAACATACTGAAGAACGATAGTCGTGTGCGGCGGGTATCTAAGTAAAGCAAGACACGCGGTGAGATCTGACATCACCGCTAGTATACTCTAGTGACTCACATTGTTGCTAACTGAATCCAGATGGAACGGCGCCACAGTATGTGGGTAAAAAGGGCTTATGCATTAGTATTTAGATATTCGATTAACATAAAGAAAGTAACAAAAAGAAAGTATATAGACTTTCTCTATGACACCCTAGGAGTGACCCAATTAAATATAATAAGTCATTTTTATAAAACCCTGTATGTTATTTATATTAGATTGCATTGGACCGAAAGAAGAGTTTCAGCGAACTGGGACAATAAAATGGTTCCATTTTTAGAAAAAAAATCATGAATTATGACCGGGGGGGGGGGGGGGGGGGGGGACAAGTCTCACTCCTTGCCTGCGCTACTGTAGCGGCGGAATTCGCACATTACGAACGGACGTAAAACTGATACTCTTCTAACTAAGTGACAATGATTAGTTTTATTCATTTAAATTTTAGTAATCTCCGCTAAATCCAGTTTCTTTACGGAACGGACGGGCTGCTCGGGACAGCTAGATTAAAAATGTAATTAGAGGAAGCCGGTCGGCTTTTCAACGAGATCCGCTTCCATTTTTTCCCCTCCATTAAGTTCTTTTAATTTTTTAAAATTACGAACTATATTTCGAAAAGATGGATTTATACAGGGCGTTCCTTAATGGCGCGCTAATATTTCAATGAGTGATTCCTTACCCAACTAACAAGCATCAAAGTTAGAAACTGTGACTGATTGACACTGCTACTGTGACTTGGTAAAAACGTGGGTAATTGGCACCAAATTAATTACTATAAAGTTTAAACTACTACTAAGTTTAAATTATTACTAGAATTTACGTAACACTTACTTGGTATAGTGACTTTATGGTGTCATTACTTAGGTCAAAATTGACTCAAATAAATGCATTATAATTTGTTATACTCACTCATTTAGGTTTCATAATACAGGGTGTTATGGAAATGACTTCTTATACTTAAACCGGCAAACCCTGAAATGAAAATAAATTGAAAGAAAATAACCATAAATGGCGCTTGGAATTATTAAGCGAACTGTACACTTTATATGAAATATGAAAGTTTACGTGGCCGCAACTGACGACGTTCGCAATCAATAGTTTATTGAGGCAGTCTCGAGGTTCAAAAGAGGTTAGCGCATTATTAGCGGTGTTGTCATATTGCAGCACAGAATTGTAAATGTACGTGTTCAGTTTTTGAGAACAAGAAGTCTTTGACGCGCGTTATCACTTCTTTTTAGAAAAAAAAATATCCTCTTACCTTCGATCTTATTTAAAAATAATCCGTTTTATAATTAAATTCCATAAAAAATAAAACACAAAAAGTATGTCTTGCAACAGAACCAACAGTAGATAATATCACACAAATTTGAATCACATCACAACATTTATTATTATGAAGTATTTCACAACAGGAAAAAAATCGGGTATTGCTACAACTAACAAAACGTTTAAACTTCGTACAAGCACGTGGAACCCTTGACACCATCATTCCCTGAGTCTCAAAACATACTGAAGCAACAATAGTGGCGCGCGGCGAGTATTCAATCAAGGGCGAGACACGCGGTGTGATCTGACAACACTGTAAGTATACTCTAGTGACCCACATTGTTGCTAGGAAACTGAATCCAGAAGGAACGGCGCGTGTGGGTAAAACGGGTTTTTACCTAGTATTTAGATATTCGATTTAAAAAAAAAAGTATGTAGACTTTTTCTAGGACACCCTAGGAGTCACCTGTTTAAATACATATAATAAGTCATTTCCATAACACCCTGTATATATCATTGATTGTGTTTTATCAAATTTGACATGCTGTACTACAGCCAGAACTTCATTACTTTAATTTTATTTGTTCTGTAATTCCGCTCTTCGTAGCGCCGTTAAAACGCACAGAAATTTGTCTGTACAGGGCGTAAAATGCGGGGAGTACGGCAATTTAAAGGATCTATCGTTTACTTTACGATCCCAGAATACTGTATCCCTATCCGTATCAAAAACAAAATGGCGGCTTTTTAAAAAAATAATATATACTATTTTTTTTCCTGTTATTTTAGTTCCGATTTTGTAACTTGGCATGAAGCAGCCAAAACCACTGGCTGATACCCACTGTTCGCTAAGAAAAACTAAAAAAGAACCTGCGGATTTTTAAATTTTTCACTTATTAATTATCCGAGAAACGTAATTTTTATTACAATAGTTGTTTTAATTTTTTATCATCCAGCTAATTTCCGTGTTGTCTTTTCCGTCTTCCGAACTTTCATAGAACTTGAAGGGCAAAACTAAAAAAAATTTGTAATTGGCGTCTGTCTCTTTTGTCATTTTTATTCATTAATTATAAAAGAGTTGCGTTTAAAATGACACAAAGGACTGTTTAAAAGTCCTCTCGCCTTTGTGGATCAACGGAGGAGGATAAAAATAAGCTGACGAGATGGTAAAATATAAACTTGTTCGAGAAACTTTGTTAAATCTTTTATAAAAAAAACTCTGCACAGTTTATATTAGAAATTATTTTTATAAGGCTTATAAAGCTTTCATGAATTACTGTTATGAATAGTTTGTCCCTGCTTTTTTTCTTGTTATATAGGGTGTTTCAAAAAAGTGTGCCTTTGCTCGTGTGTTGATTCCTTTCCTAAAAATAAAATAAATAGTCAATATCAACAGCAGATACTTTGTTTGAAAGATAAACGGTGACATTATTTAAGGTTTTCGGTGTTTTCAAGATATTTTCTGAGAAGCTTGTTAAAAACTGAATTACATTCTTAGAAAATATATATGGTAATCCATTTAAAAAAGCAAATTTATCTTTTGTTACATACAAAACAACCTTCTATCTTTGCTGAAAACGGAGATACCCCGTAAAACAATCGAAGAATGGACACTTTCTTGAAGTAGATGCGAATTTAAAAAAAAATCCCATCCTATTTAAAGTGAGCTTAGCCCTCACCCCTCAAAATGTAGAGAGGGGTTAAATCTAAAAAAAATATGTATGAAGGTGTCCTCGTCTCCTTATACCTCACCAAAATTTCATGAAAATATTTTGAACCTTTTGTAACATTTAAAAAAATTCACCCTGTATAAAATTCTCTCCAATAGCTAGCTCCTCGTATTTTTTTGTATTGTTACCAAACACTTCTGTAAAATTCGAAAAATTAACTTACAAAACCCTGTTTCATGGTTCTTTTGTTGGTTTTATTTATTAAGTACGAAAGAGTTATGATTTAAAATATTCAAAGCGCTATTGCAAACCTACTCACCTTTGTAAAAAGACTTTAAAAAGTATTTTAACAGCGATTATACAGGGTGTTCAAATAGTCCGTTGCAGTGGAACCAGAAATAACGCTTATTGCGACATTTACAGAGTTACTTTATATTTTTAGCGATGAAGATGCAAATATAAATTCAAATGAATTTCAAATAATATAACATAGTGTGAAGGTTGTTCTAATATTTACATTCTTTTATAGACATATTTATAATAACTGTAAGAACCATCAATATAACTTACATTATACACCAAAATGATTATGAAAGTTTTCTTGCTGTATACAGGGTGTTTCTTAATAACATGCTAATATTTAAGGAGGTTATTTTTGGGTCCATTTTCAGAAAAAAACTTCATATGAACATATGTTCTAAATATCTTAACTTTTTAGATACAGAGTGTTAAAGATTTTCATGTTATTTTAAATAATTTGTTAAGGTTTAATGACTTAAATACGTGACAACTAGACTAGGTAGACAACTGTCAATAGTGTTTCTGTTTACAAAACAAAATCTGCTTCTTGCCTACTAAATCCATTTTCATTCAATTTCATTTTTTTTATAGGAAAACTGTACGTTAAACGACAAAAAAATCAAGAGGAAACATCAGTGGCGTAGCGACAAATTATAGCCCCCCCCCCCCCCCCCCCGCGAAAATTGAGTTAGGGCCCCCTACCCTATTACCCTAAATTAAACATATATAACATATATAAACATATAAACAAACAAAATTTTTATTATATAAACTACAAACCTATATGTAGAGAACGTTTCAAAAAATAAAATTATTGAACAACAAGAAGAAAACGAAAAACATTCTTTAAAACTAAAAGGAACAAACACGAAAAAATTCTTTAGGTACCGAGCTAAGGTAGCGATACTTGAAAGTTACAGTGAGATAAAACAAAAAGTATCTAAAATTAAGCAACAAAATCTTGAATATAATATTATAGGTATCACAATAGTTATTGCGAGGCAATTGGCCAATTGCCTATTTTAATTATTATATTGTACAATTATTCTTATATTGTTGCTTTCAGGAGGTAAATTGTTTTTTTCTAGCTTTTGACTCCGCAAAATTTTTTATTAAATGGTTATTATCCATTTTGGCCGCCTCTTGTGTCTCTATAGACAGGATAGCCAAATTGGTTAACCTTGTCTGAGAGGAACTATTTCGTAAATAATTTTTAATGATTTTTAATTTGGAAAAGGATCTCTCAGCTGTAGCAACACTTACTGGAAGAGTTAAAAATAATAATAAGGCTGTTGTTACCTCTGGAAAATTTGATGATAAAGTGTTATTTTCCACAATTAAAAATACAGCAAAGTCTTTAATACTTTGAAGAGAAGCAATTTTTTCCTTTAACGGCATACACAACGCGACTATCTCTAAATCAAAAGTCGCAGACAGATCGCTGGAATATGTTTGCTGTAGTGTTTCTGCAGACATAAATAATTCTTTTTCTGTCAAAGTTACTAGAACTTGGGGACATAGAAATCTAAATTTATTAACAAATAACTCCATTCCCTCAAAACGATTACCTATTTGGTTAATTACAATATCAAATACTTTGTAATATATATTTATCCTAAA
Source organism: Barypeithes pellucidus (assembly GCA_963991005.1). NCBI lineage: Eukaryota > Metazoa > Arthropoda > Insecta > Coleoptera > Curculionidae > Barypeithes > Barypeithes pellucidus. The sequence continues at coordinate 52,088,066 of OZ022563.1, read as the reverse complement.
ATAGTTTTCTCAACTAGAAATTAGATAATTTGTATTGGCTTCATCAAAGTGTTTTTTTGGTATTTAATTGTCTTTTATCATCAAATTCCGGGTTTATATTCCATGATCTTAATATACCAATTGCTTCATTCTTCAAATTTATATAATTACGGGCACAGTGTGACAAAATCTAGATCAGATGGACATTGGTAATATTGGTATTTATTTGAAAGATTTGCTAATTAGCAATAGGCTCTATCGGCACTCGAAGCTTTCGCCCCCCCCCCCCCCCGCGACTGCGGGGGTTCGCGGTAGTAGCGCTACGCCACTGGGAAACATTTGCTCAGCAAGGAATGAGAATTTCAAAAATAATTTTTATTTAAAAAAAAACGCAGTAGCATACCATTCTTCTCTTCAAAAATACCGAGGGCAATTCCCGCACGAACGCTACTGGTCGGAATAAAAAAAACATGTTATACACCATAAAATGCCTCTTGATGAACAGAAAGTATGAACCAAATTTCACAAAAATATCTAGAGCAATATCACAGATATTAATATAAAATGTTAAGACGTTTAGGACATACATTGTTGATGTTGATATTTTCTATACTGTATGCTGTTATCTAACTTTCTTATTTTTTTTTTAGTGCGAAAAAATTTGGAGGAAACGATGGGGGGAGATTACCGAAATCTCCACATTGACTACTATTTCGCGCCTCACCTATTAAGACGATCGCCTGGAAGGGGGTGGTTAATATCGATTGATTTAAACAAAGGTCTTGAGTAAAGGGGGTTAACCTGTATCGGTGCCTGCTCATTGACCATTGCCGTATCTATCACCATTCTGTACAAATTACTGTATTCTGACGGCTCCCAATAAATTATTTCGATCGGATTAATAGCACATTTAACACGATTATACTTATTTCAAAACGTCCATGCTCCGCTAGACAAAACGGGTGAACTGTTTAACACGGTAATTCACTCTGCTCGTTTTATAAAAAAGTATTTTTATTTTTAATTTGTTTTTTCACGCTTTGACCTTTATGAAAATTCTATGGCCCTTTCAAGGTTTATTTCGAGACGTGACAACATTTTTACGTATATTTTCCGGTATAATGTTTAGAATTTGAAATTTATAAAATAAGAGGAGTTCGAAAATAAGTGGGAGATTTGAAACAAAGAAAAAAAACACTCGTACTTTAATGGTTTCTGTTTAAATCAGTAAAATATTATTCTTCACTGACAATTTAATTTAAGTACCTACTGATGAAATTATAATGATTATTTTTGGGGTTTCCCATTTTCGACACTCTTTAGGTATATTAAAATTATTATCAAAGATAGAATGTTGTGGTTTTCACTTTAGCGTCGCACTTTTTAATGAAGTGGAAGATCCGGTGTCAAATTTGTCATCCCTTCCTTAGTTTTTAATCTATATGATGATTTTGAAAATTTACTCTTTTTAGACACCCCTGGTATTTTCGTTACGCGTTAACTTACCAAAAAGGGCAAAACTGATTTTCTTAGAGATTTTTTTTTTTTAAGTTTTACTCTAAAAAGTTTATTTTTTGAGATTTTCACGGAAGTAAAAATTGTTAAATGGGACACCCTATTTATTATTTTTAAATTAATTGAACATGCTTTGGGCTTAACAAAAATTATAGTTGTTTGCAGTGGCGTATACAGGGTGACAATTTAAAAACTTGAAATGGCCAAATATTAGAAACGAAAAACTGAAGAAAAAAACGCAAAAAACAGTTTCTATAAAACGAAGGGGGAACAAAAACAAGCGTATTAGCCCACCCCTATCTGCAACCCCTTGGACAGGGCGAGATAAACCCTTAAAATCTTAAATAGAAAGGGGGTCGAGTGATACATCATTTTGAAGCTCTAGAAAACTGCTTTCCAATGGTACCATAGAAAGGTACATTTCAGGAAATTCTTCTCTGTTTATTAAGGAAAACAATAAATGAAAAAACAATTTTGAAATTTTTTATTATTAGTTAATTAAATGTTCAAAATGATTGCCACCAATATCCTGGCATATTAAGAGATATCTCTTAAGAATTCTAAACAGTTTAAGCCTCGGTATTTCGTTTTGGTTTATTTGCTATTTTTTTTTGTCGAAAAAAAAATTTGTTTATAAATATTCGCATTTTATTATCACAGAATTTACCTTAAAGGTAACTTCTACTAGTATTATTATTTTAAGAACAGTTAACTTTCGGTTCAGTTTAAACGAAAAGCAGCACTTTTTTATCTTTAACAATGGTGTACAGCACAGCTGAACGGGTAGAAATTATTTTCATTTATGGTTACCAGGATCAATGTTTTTTAAGAACAGCTCAACGTTTTAACGAAAGGCATCCAGGTCAAAAAGTAAGCCCGGAGTATGTTCGCCAACTAGTAGCCAAATTTAAAGAAACTGGTTCTGTCGCGAATATAAAGAGAAATCAACCGAGACTAGCCGACGAAGCAGCGCAAATTGAAATTCTGGGGCAGTTTGCAATGAATTCAACTTTATCAACTCGTCAACCAGCTGTAGCAACGAGATTATCTCATGAATCAATAAGAAAGGTACTTAAAATTCATAAGTTTTATCCCTATAAACTGCACATACTGCAAGAACTTGGTGACGACGACCCTGACAGAAGAATACAGTTTTGTGAAATAATGACAAATATAATTACGGCAGAACCTCGACTAGTTAAAAATATTTGCTTCAGTGATGAGTGTACCTTTTATTTAAATGGGCATATTAATAAGCAAAACTGTCGTTACTGGAATGACGAGAACCCTCACGTATTTAGAGAAGGGCATACCCAGTACCCCCAGAAAATTAATGTTTGGGCAGATATATTGGGATTATCGGCCCAATATTTATACAAGGAACTTTAAATGGCGACAGGTATGCTGAAATGCTACAGAGGTCTATCGAACCACTAATAGTGCGAGAATTGGAAAATCAGAGGGACATACTCGGAAATTTATCTTTAGAAGAACGCTTACTACATTTCCAACAGGATGGAGCACCTCCGCATTATGTAGTTCCCGTTAGACAGTGGTTGGATGATAATTATCCCAACCTGTGGATTGGAAGAAGAGGTCCTGTTGAATGGCCACCTGGATCCCCGGACCTAACACCTCTTGACTTCTTTATGTGGGGCCACCTAAAATCTGTGGTTTTTAAAACGCAACCTGAGTCACTAGAGCAACTTCAGCATAGAATATAATAAACCTTTGCAAATGTACGTGAAGAATTTGAAAGTAGGCTTTATTATTGTCTTCAAAACAACGGTAATCATTTTGAACATTTAATTAACTAATAATAAAAAATTTCAAAATTGTCTTTTCATTTATTGTTTTCCTTAATAAACAGAGAAGAATTTCCTGAAATGTACCTTTCTATGGTACCATTGGAAAGCATTTTTCAAGAGCTTCAAAATGATGTATCACTCGACCACCTTTCTATTTAAGATTTTAAGGGTTTATCTCACCCCGTCCAAGGGGTTGCAGATAGGGATGGGCTAATACGCTTGTTTTTGTTCCCCCTTCGTTTTATAGAACCTGTTTTGTGCGTTTTTTTCTTCAGTTTTTCGTTTCTAATATTTGGCCATTTCAAGTTTTTAAATTGTCACCCTGTATAGGAATTTGTTTCGGTCGTTTGTTCGGGTTTGTATATAGTGGCGCTTTCGCCTCTTCGTTTTTTTATCAATATTTATTTGTCCCTAAAAACAGATAATCATGCGCTTTTAGGATAAAACGAAATAGTATCAAAATTATTGATCAAGAAACAAAATGGTGAATGCGTCACTAGCTATGACTTAATTATTAACTGAAAAAAAAATATACTGAACATTTAAACAACAACGCACAAAATCATCTACTAACAACAAACATCTAGTAAAATCAAGATTTATATTTTTCCTAGCGAATTTATCTTTGAATAAATTAAATTAATAAAATATTAATATAAAAATTAAATATACAGGGTGTAACTAAATAAGTGTAAAACATTTAAGGGGGTGATTCCTCATCGAAAAAAAAAGATAGAATCTTTCATATAAAGAAACTTCATTGGAGCATCCCGTGTTAAGATACAGCCCCTTAAAGGAGGTACATAAAATGTGTTTAACAATTTTTTTCACAAGCACTAAAAAAGTTACAATATTGAAATTAACCTGACATTTTCTACTACCAAAAAGACACTTAGCCAGTAATTTATTTGGTTTACCCCATGGTTGTAAGGGTGTAAAACGCAACCCCTAAAATTTATTTCCAATGTAAGTTTTTGTCTTATTATTTGTTTACCATCTAAAAATTTATTTCCGATATCCTGTTTCATTCTAAACAAAAAATGTCTCTTGAATTTTTTGCCCAAAATAAACCAGTTCGCAGCAAAAAATTATTTTACGAACAAGATACATATCGCCATAAAACGCGCGAATACGTTGCTCAATGCGCCGACGTCTAGACGCATGCGTAATGTCTGAAGGTAGACATATTGAACATTTACTATGATTTCTAGATGTTGTATGTTTTGTTATTAATAAATTAGTTTTGTTTATTTATAAATTTTATGTACCCCCTTTAAGGGGCTGTATCTTAACAAGGGATGCTCCAATGAAGTTTCTTTATATGAAAGATCCTATCTTTTTTTCGATGAGGAATCACCCCCTTAAATGTTTTACACTTATTTAGTTACACCCTGTATATATTAATATTAATAATTATATAAATTTAAATAATTCCTTAATGACGTGTTAATATTTCAGGGTGTGATTCCTTAGGTTATTTTATAAAGAAAAGTCCATATGAACATATCTCCGCAACGGCTTAAATTTTTTGCTACAGGGTGTTGAATTTTTATTTTTTAAATGGTTAATTTTTATTATCTCCGAAAGTACTTTAGATATTATTTTCAATTTTGGTATGTGTTAATAGGACATAGAACCACAAATTTTAGTTTGAAAAGTTATTCAATTGTTCTACCAGTGGCGTCCCTTCTAGTCAGACGTTGATTATAACCACTAAATTCATATTGAAACTCATTATTATTAACATTGATAAAATAATTAATAATACATTTTGTTTCATAAAAATTGTTGGAAATCGCTACCTACACTTAAAAGTGCTTCCGCCCGTCTTCGCATCTAATTGCCCACTTCAACAATTTTTTTAAAGCAAAAATTATCATTAATTATTTTATAAATGTTAATAATAATGAATTTAGCGGTTTTAATCAAGAATGGTGCGTCTGACGAGAAAAACTCAAGAGACCGTTTTCATATAGAATTGACCAGGCTAATCAGAAAAAATATCCACAAGGAAAAATATCAGTGGGGTACCATCTTTCTCGTAAAAAATATGAGAGGAGATGTTTGCAGGGAAGTCACTGGTGGAGCAACTTTTCTAACTAAAATTTGTGGTTTTATATCCTATATCACATATCAAAATTGAAAATATTATCTAAAGTACTTTCGGAGATATTAAAAAATAACCATTTAAAAAAAAAATTCAACACCCTGTAGCAAAAAATTTAAGCCGTTGCGGACAGATGTTCATATGAACTTTTCTTTATAAAATATCCTAAGGAATCATACCCTGAAATATTAGCCTCTGTATAGGGTGTCCCATTTAAAATTTTTTACTTTCGTTAATATTCCAAAAACGGAACTTTTTAGTGGCAAACTTTCTACGTCACTGAACTTTACTTAAATATCTCTTAATAGATTAGTTTTTACGTTTTAAGTTAACGCGTAACGGCATTATGAGGGGTGTCTAGTCTAAAAAGGGAAACTTTTCAAAATTACGTGCAAAAAAGTGCAATATTCTATAATAACTCTAATATCACCAGAAAGTGTCGAAAATGGGACACCTTGTTCATATGAGCGTTTCTTCACAAAACAATCACAATCTCAAATATTCGTAAGTTATTAAGAAACAAAGACCCTGTATAATAAAAAATTGTATGTCGCTGTCGCTTTGCATAAATGACTCGATTTTTCCTTTTTATTTTTGTCATAATCAAGGTAGAATTTTGTCTACTTCCAAGATAAATACCAGCTATTTATTTTTTACGTTATGTTTGTGCAAAAAAATTTCCCGGGGGAACGGAAAAAATCGTGCTTTTAGAAAATAAGCTCCATAAATTTTTCTTTAAGATTGTGTTTTTAGCAGATGTGACACGGGAGTTTGGAAGCGATGTATTATTTACCTGGATTTTGAAGAGACACTGGCAATTTTTATTTCAAATTATTTTACTTTTTAAAACTCTTTATTTGTTTTTTTAAATTTTAAATTATTCTATTGATCTTCAGGGCTCTTTAGGATGAGACGAAAGAACAACGAAATATTGATCAAGCAACTAAATGACGAAACTAAAATACACACGTCCTGATACGTCTAATTCACATATACAGGGTCCGCAAACGAAGCGTGGACGGAAGATTAAATCGTTATCGAAGAACTTATCAACAATACTGAAACAGCTTGATATATTGGATTAAAAGCGGCATGTTTTAAAAATATTTTACATTATACAGGGTGGCCCAAAAAAGTGTGACAGCATAAAGATATATTTTTTTAAATGGGACACCCAGTATTTTATTGCATATTTAGGTTCGTATTACTATCGTTTATAAGTGCCTCAAATTTTATTTAATTTGGTTTTGTAGTTTCGGAGAAATAAATTAAATACTAAAAAAAAAAGTTTTACAGTCCTGAATAAAAAAATCAAAAAACCCAATTCAGAACTATTTTTTAACCTCGGCATTGAGTGAAATTTATGACAATAGGTCTAGAGATACTATGAATGTAATTGCTTTTATTTATTTTATACAGGGTGTTCATAATAAGCTTTCAAAAACCCCACATTTTAAAATAATTTTTCTCAAGTTTCTCAAATGGAACACCCTGTATATTATTTGGCTATTTGACGTAGAATTCATAGACAATTTTTTTTTGTAATACAAGCATACAAGTTATATTCAGCCGTTTTCGAAATAATTGTAAATATCATAAATTATGTTGTTTTAATAGAGTTTTTATTGGGAAATTTTGTTATAGGCGACTAGACTAATAATTGTAAACTAAAGCAAAAGTTCAAAATAGCTTCCTTTTACTCTTAGAGTTTACCGTATTTTAGTTATTTCGATATAAATTTTAAAATCATACATTTTTGCTACTTTTATTATTTAATATTATTTTTTATTCTTAATCGAGTTGCCATGATTTCTTTTTGTTTAGATTGTCACTATGACAGCCAAATAAAATTATTTACATTTGTTCAGTCGTCGAAATTAAGTACTAACTTACACAAAATGTCGAATTTTACAACTTTAGAAATGGCATATTTACCATTACATGTTAATACTGGGTGAATGTGCAAGAAATTGCCTCCTCGCGAGCCGAATGCATGCTGAAAGATATCCAAATATTGAGAGAGAGCCGAGACCAAAAACCTTCGAGAAGTTGTTGCAAAGATTTGTAGCAACAGGAAGCACTGCGTACATAAAAAGGATGATAATCAATAAACCCGTTATTAATGAAGAAAATTAATTAAGAGTTCTGTTGGCAGTAGAGGAAAATCATTAAATTAAGTAAAAGGAAGCTATTTTGAACATTTACTTTAGTTTACAATTATTAGTCTAGTCGCCTATAACAAAATTTCCCAAAAAAACTCTATTTAAACAACATAATTTATGATATTTACAATTATTTCGAAAACGGCTGGATTAAACTTATATGCTTGTATTACAAAAAAAAATTGTCTATGAATTCTACGTCAAATAGCCAAATAATATGCAGGGTGTTCCGTTTGAAAAACTTGAGAAAAATTATTTCAAAATTTTAAAGCTTATTATGAACACCCTGTATAAAATAAATAAACTCAATTACATTCATAGTATCTCTAGACCTATTGTCATAAATTTCACTCAATGCCGAGGTTAAAAAAATAGTTCTGGATTGTTTTTTTTTAAATTTTTTTATTCAGGACTGCAAAACTTTTTTTTTTAGTATTTAATTTATTTCTCCGAAACTACAAAACCAAAATAAATAAAAATTGAGGCACTTATAAACGATAGTAATACGAACCTAAATATGCAATAAAATACTGGGTGTCCCATTTAAAAAAATATAACTTTATGCTGTCACACTTTTTTGGGCCACCCTGTATAATGTAAAATATTTTTAAAACATGCCGCTTTTAATCCAATATCTCAAGCTGTTTCAGTATTGTTGATAAGTTCTTCGATAACGATTTAATCTTCCGTCCACGCTTCGTTTGCGGACCCTGTATATATAAATAGTATATTGCTAATACTATCTGCAGTTATGTCCCCGCTATGGACATCGAAGGGGGCGTTGTGAGTTTTCGCATTTCCTTGTGCATGTAAACATTCGACAGGACCGGACTTTTTTAATGTGAATTTCACTGGTTAGTTAGGAAAAATATTGCATTCAAAATTTCGATTAGGTCGATTTAAGACAGCGTTCTATGCATACGATTTCTGATGATATGATGATCCGACGGTGCCCTGATTGGTGTAAACTTTTCGTGCCAAATTCCGTCCGAATATTTGTAACAATCGATACGATGAGCTTTACTTTAACTTTCATCCGACGTCGTGTGTTTCTTAATCTCACTTTTTTCTAAACCAAAAATTAAGAATGAATGACTATTTGACTATTTTGGGAATTATTATCAGCTACTAATGCACCAAATTAAAAATACATTAATTTTAAGGTTAGGTAGTGACCACATATATATTATATTGTATACGAGTGACACTCGACTATTCTTTTTTTACAAGCTTTTTAGTGAAATTCGGTTCCGAAGATCGGATAATGTGATAAGCAAAATATTTTCGTATACATATATGTACCTACATACCTGAATTACTTTATACCAGGCATTGATCCACGACTTTTGCACTTGTGTCCTCTCATCTTAAACAAAACAAGCCACTAACCTACCAAACATCGAATCGAATCACCACAAATTAAAAACTCCTTTACAAAAATTGTTGTTAGGTAACGAAAGTTTATAAGCACTAATATGCCGACAACAATGTGGATGAACCACTTTTTATTCTGTAAGCATCCAGAACCAAAGATGGCGACGAATAACAGCAAACAAATAATGTTACCCTACTGCGCAAACTCAATAGGCCCGCGCCATTGCGGGGACACTTTTTGTATTTTGGAACGTTCGTATTGGCAATATACTGTTTTTATGTGGTCTAATTCTACTGGTTCATGCATATCTAGATAGATGTAAATTTTGTTGCACTGGCATGTCATATTTCAGTTTACATTGGCTATAGTAATTCTAGGACAAACTGATTATTTATTATTAATTAGAATTTATAAAACAGCTTAGAGAACCTGAATATTCTAACAAAAATAGAAGAATTTCTTATTATGACACAACTGACAGTAGTCTGGTCATGATCTACTCAAAAAATTGTATTTTTTTTTATGATCAAACACAAGTACTATAGGAAAACTCTGGGAGTGGTGCGTGTGCGCAAAAAGCGATTCACGTTGGTTTTGAATCGTTGGAGGTTATATTCGTTGGTAAAAACGACCTCGGGAAGGTCGTTCCATAAGGATGAAGTCCTCCAGATGAAAGAATTCTTAAATTATGAAGTTCGAGAAGTACTAAGCTTAATCACATATGGATGGGCGGCAGTAGTTCGTCGGGTATTAAGAGGGCAAGGTCAGCCGAGCACTTTCCATGAAAATATCTGTAAAAGAGAGTCAAATCCCCAACCTGTCTTCGATGTTCTAGGCTGTCGAGGTTCCTCGTCAGCTCGTGGTCTCCGATCAGACGAATAGCCCTCCTTTCGATGGAATCCAGTAGCCGAAGAGTATGTTTGGGTGCACAGCTCCAGCTATGAGTGATCGTCGAATCTGGGCTTTGTATAGAGTCAAAAGTTGTTGAGGTGTATATTTTTTAAAAATCGTAAATTTCGGGCATAATATTAAGATAAACATATATTTCTGAGAGGCTTGTTAAAAACTGAATTACATTATTAACAAATATTTATTTATATTTTTTATATGTATTTTTCTGTACAACTATTGAACGTAGAGAAAATCTGAGTACGTCACTGAGTTCTATGTGAAAAGCTACAATGAGAAAATTGTATTTCTTTGTAATAAGTTACAGGGTAACCTAAGTATGGGGGTCACAAAAAATAAAATTCTCAAAAATACCCTGTTTATTAAAAACGAAGAGGCATAGAATAATTTTAATTGGGGCATCTTTTGTTTCATAAAAAGTATCTGCTGCGAAACCGCTTCTTTATATATTTGCGAATAACAGAGATATCCCATTAAACCACCGAAAAATAGACACCCTATACTCTATTATAATATTTTTAAATTAAAATTACCCGGAGCATACCTATATATGTATGTATACCATCGGGAATCAACAGTTATTATTGCAGGAAATTCACTCTAACATGATTCCGTGCAGGTGACACAAAGCAACGACCCGAGCAACCGACGATTGCGCCAGTTCAGTGAATAGGAGGGAAGTTACCAAATCAGGGAGAACGGGCGTCCATTAAAGGAGTTAAAGCCTCTCATTAACGGCTCAAAGCGTCTAATAATGCATCGTAGATGGCTTGGATTACACCCACACAATGACGCAATTTGGTTGAAACATTATGGTTCGACATGTATCAAAATGTATGATTGATCGTCAATTAAATTATATTTATTACATATAGGATATAAAGGGGACATGGGAGAAGGAGTGATTTTAAAGCTCCTAGTTTGTGTCCACAACGGCGCACCGCCCCTCGCCCATAGCCTTGTACCATAGCACCGCACATCCTCGCTTGAGCTTCGCACAGTAGTCCCTCGACATCGAGATATAAACATGGACTGTGCGTTGTTTTCTTCTTTCGATGAAGAAGATATTGTTTTAGACTCTAATATAACAAAGCGAAACTTCAAAATTTATACTTGCATGTTAAATCTTCTTATATTCTGAACAAAAAGTATGTTTTTGAGATTTTTTGATATTTCACTCGATTAACCGTTTATAAATAATTTTCTGACCAAATGTTTCTAAGCAGTTAATAATTTATATTTTAGATATATTTGTTCTTTGGGTTTTCGGTCAATTCTTTAAAAGAATTGACCGAAAACCCAAAGAACAAATATATTTGAACAAACGGTCAGGAATCAATACTATTATATTTTAGATTCAATTTCCTTAAAAATTATTTGTTTACTAATAGGAAGTTTGCGTTCAATAAAAAATACCTACACCTATACGGTGACATAAAAACTTTAAAACGTTTTAGTTGTTAATTCCTTGTTACTATATACATTATGCAGGGCCTGGGGCCCCACTTTCAGAGGAGCTCAGCACTTGGCTTACGCGACACTATACTTATTTATCACAAACAAGACAAAAACTTACCTTATTTGCAAAACGGATAGGTATGCTTTTTTATTACAAAAAAAAGGTTCTTAAAATCTAAGGCGATCGACAGGAACTCCATATCAGTATTAAATCATAATTAATTAATTATTAATATTATACAGTGTCTACAAAATTTAAAAAAAAAAAATTTTTTCAAACAATTAAATAAAAAAAATTATCTTTTTTAAAATTTTGTAGACACTGTACCTGTACCTGTAGCGCGAAATGAAAAACTAAAAAATAAGGAAAAGCTTGCTTAATCAAGGGGCGAGTACTTTCCAATACAAAAAAATTGTGAGATACTCATAAAGCATAGACGTATAAGTGATTATAAGTACGCCACTGCACATCACAACATTTAGGTACAATAGTTGTTACTGAACATAAACAAGCTTCTCATAAGGTATAATAATCACTTGCAAAGTTTGAACGATACAACGCACAGTGGGATCTAGCTAACAAAAAGTTGAAAAAAAAGCAAAGTTTTTCAAAAAAATCGGTATCTCTTAAAATATAGCAGATATAAAAAATTTGACAGATTACTTTCTTTGCTATGAACCAGTGATTCAATTGACGTACAGTGATAAAATTTAAAAATATTATTGTGAAAGTTACATGCTATTGAAATTGGAGCAAAAATCATCGTCCTCTTTAACACCCTGTATATAAAATTTTCTGACAGTTTAAGACAATCTAACTTTGGAAATTGTTTCCTAAGGGATAAATCTATAAACAATAAAAAAACGGAGATCGATGTCATATCTGGTTCAGAAAATATTAACTTTTAAATTTAGGCGAAATTTTTCTTGCTCGAAAGCAAATTGCCAGCAGTTCATATATTAAATTTTAATTTAATAATCTCTTACCGAGAAAAACCTAAAATTACATTTACGCATTTAAAACAATTTGAAATATGTATATAAGAAACCAATATTCCATTATAGTTGCAATATTATTAAAACCTTCTTTTAAAACTATCTATTTTGATATTTAAATGCAGAATAATATATATTTTTTGATTAAAGAACTTTGATCTAAAAGTATGACAACATAGTCCGTTGTCAATGGTTACAGGTAGCTAGCACATATATATAAACAGTATATTGCTAATACCATCTGCAATTATGTCCCCGCTATGAGCATCAAAGGGGGCATTGTGAGTTTGCGCAGTTCGGAAATTTCCTTGTGAAAGTAAACATTCGACAAGACCGGAGTTCAACTTTTTTAATGTAAATTTCACTGGTTAGTTAGGAAAAATATTGCAATCAAACTTTTGATTAGTTCGATTTAAGACAGCGTTCCATGCATACGATTTCTGACGATATGATGATCCGACGGTGCCCTGATTGGTGTAAACTTTCGGTGCAAAATTCCGTCCGAATATTTGTAACAATCGACACGATAAGCTTTATTTTAACTTTCATCCGACGTCGTATGTTTCTTAACCTCACTTTTTCCTAAACCAAAAATTTGGAATTATTATCAGCTACTAATGCACCAACTTAAAAATACATTAATTTTAAGGTTAGGTAGTGACCACATATATATATAAATTGTATACGAGTGACTCTCTCTTCTTTTTTTACAAGCTTTTTAGTGAAATTCGGTTCCGAAGATCGGATAATGTAATAAAACAAAATATTTTCGTATATATCTACATACCTGAAATACTTTATACCTGGTATTGATCCACGACTTTTGCAAAAAAGGACCATGCACTTGTGTGCTTTCATCTTAAACAGAACAAGCCACTAATAACCTACCAAACAGCGAGTCGAATCGCCAGAAATTAAAAACTCCTTTACAAAAATTGTTGTTAATTAATGAAAGTTTATAAGCACTAATATACCTACAACAATGTGGATGAACCACTTTTTATTCTGTAATTTGAGAAAGCATCCAGAACCATAGATGGCGACGAGTAACAACAAACAAATAATGTCGGGTCGGGTCTGACTAGATCGAAAAAATTTCGACCCTACTGCGCAAACTCAATAGGCCCGCGCCATCTCCCATAGCGGGGATACTTTTTGTATATTGGAACGTTCGTATTGGCAATATAGTGTTTATATATATGTAGTAGCTAGCGCTAAATTGATTTGTTATATCACAGACAGTGTCTAGCCCATGCGTCTCGTGAGACACCCGATGGGCCATCGGGCTTCTTCGGCAATGTTCGATATTTGATGGATGTACCCACCCAGTTGCGTAGTGATGTACTTACACGAATTTTATAGCTCACAGTAGAGATTACATAGTAAGTTTTTTAGTTTTCTGGTTTGTTCCAATATTTGCGAAAGACTTCGACATTTATAGAAGATTTTTCTCCTAAACTTTTACGACTCTGCTAGGAAACTAATCTCCAGGCGTGTTTGTAGAATTTTTTTTCGCTCAAAAGTCGAGTGTTGTTACCGATGATAAACCATGCCAATTTAAAAGTTTTAAACAACGCCTAAAGTATCAAGTTTCGACTGAAATGAGCCGGAGTCGGGTCGTCTTTTTCGTTTCCGATATACGACTTTGAAAAATATCCCTGGAGATACCACCAGAGAAAATTTCAAGGAAAGAAACTTCCAGAAGTTCCTTCTTTAATATTAATTTAAATCTAAGTCTAAAAGGTTAAATATACAACGCGTTTGAAAAGTAAGCAAACGATAAATACAAGGGACGCCGAAAAAATAGTCCTAATTTGAAAACACACTATTATCACCGCGGGGGAAAATTTGGCAAGCATTAATAAAGTTAAGTAAGAAACTTCATATGAACGTATGTCCTAAACGTCTTAACTTTTGAGATATAGGGTGTTAAAGATTTTCAAAAAATCTCCTTTTTTATTAATATTTGTGATGCTGCTCTAAATATTTTTGTGATATTTGATACACACTTTCAATTCAGCAAGAGTCATTTTCTGATGTTTCTGTTTTTTTTTCGATCAGTTTTGCCATCGTTATTTTTGAACAAAAGAATGGTACACCACTTTTTTTTTATTAAATAAAAATTATTTTTGAAATTCTCATTCCTTGCTGATGTCGTCTCTTGATTTTTTGTGGTTTGACGTACAGTTTTCGTATAAAGAGAAATGAAATTATGAATTTAGGTATTAATAAAGGTTAAAAATGATCTAGTAGGTAAGAAGCAGATTTTGTTTTGTAAACATACACACAGTTTTGACAGTTGTCCTTGTATTTAAGTCATTAACCTTAAGAAATTATTAAAAAAACATGAAAATCTGAAAAGTTAATACGTTTAGGTCAGTGGCGGTTCTTCCACAGGAGCACATGCGCACGTGCACCCCCAAAACAAAACGAATAAAAAATATTCATTTATATTAATTGAATATTATTTATCGTATAAAGTCCGACCCTCCCTAATATTTTATCGTACCGTCAAACTAAAAAAGTCCGACCCTCCCTAATATTTTATCATCCCGTCAAACCAAACTGTATAGATCCGGCAACCGTGCCTCAGTAACAGGTGGCGGGTGGCAGCGGGGGATAGCGGGGCTATGGCGATTTAACATGGAAAAGGCGCACAGTTTTTGTATGCACCGCGCTGTTGTCTGTTCGTGCATCTAGTTAGAAATTCGAGCGTGTATGTTTTAATATTTTAATATTATATATTTATTAAGTTAAAATAAATAGGCGGCGGAATATTTAAGAACTAACTTTAGCTCTTTGAGTTTGGGACAAAAAATTGAAGTGAAGAATGCGGGAACACCTAAACCCGAAATTAATTTAACGCAGACCACAAAGGATAAATCTAGGGACTTTATTAGAAAGTTTAAAAATGAAATATATGACAAAAAATATATAGAGGGTATTCCAAACTGAGGCTGTTATTGATCAATTTTCTACAATTAAGAACCGAAGAATGGACTTTACGTTTAAGCACTATTGTGTAGGGTCGATAAATGTTGTGTATTTCGATAAATGATACTCGATATGATATTAAACCATTTTATTTAAGAATTTAAACTAAAAAACACTGAAAATATGAAGAATGCCAACTTGTCAGTCTCGTGGCTCGATTCGTCCTCGTCATAAAACAGTTAACAACTGTTCTCGTCGTGGTTACGCCTAAGGACGTAGCCCGTAGATGGCGTAGTGGTATTAGACATCATTCGGTTTTCTTGATAACTCGTAGATGGCGGTAGTAGTATTCGACATCATTTGGTTATCATGATAGCTCGTAGATGGCTTTAGTAGTATTAGTAGTGGACTGTATAAATATTGTTACCAGGGTTGCATGCGACGACGTTAATATTCGACAGCTATACACACTAAAAAAACCTTTCTTATTTTCCAAAAGTTGTATTTCTTTGTGTAAAATTAAAAAATAAATAAAAATATGTTTTACCTAACGCATTTTCTTATTACTTTTTTTCTTTCTACATTTAAAACGTCTAAAAAAATGTCACCATACTTGTGAGCCCCCTCTATCATAGGTCACGAGCTGCCACTGGTTTAGGACATATGTTCATATGAAGTTTTTTTCTGAAAATGGACCCAAGAATAACCTTATTACATGCATGTTATTAAGAAACACCCTGTATATTATTACATTTTTGGATTATACGCAAAATTCTAGGCAGATAACATATATCATATCCTATACATAAATTTCAGCGTATTTGACATATTTAAGTTTTTATGTCAAAAATTACGCTTGCAGACCTTAATTACTTTTTCTTATAAGGAAGCCTTTATTGTTTAATTTGGGTTGAATTTCCAGTTGAAAAGGACCTGCTTTAATAGATTATTATAATATTTTGTTACTCTGAATTGAAAAATAAGATTAAAAATTAAGTTGAGATAACTGCAAAAAAATCAACATTTTCATTTCTCTTAATCGAAGCGGAGCCAAACGAAGAAAAAAATCTAGTATAGCGGATCCGAAGCTGCTATATAAACAAATTTATAAAGAAATTTTAGGCACCGTTATTAATTAAATTAAAACTAGATTCTCGGACATCAGTGGATTAAATTTTTTCGATTATTGACTAAAAATAATTTTTAATCTTATTTCAAATTGTTTCCGCAAGAACTATTTGACAGTTTGTTTGATTCTGTTCAACTGAAAAATGAACTTAAAATCCCATTACTTCCGACTTAGTCGAGAAAAGCCATTTTTGGTTTAAAATGAATCAAAACTTATACGGGAAATACGAAATACAACTGGCCAGGACACTCAGGAGATCTCGTTGTAGTATTAACAAACAATGAACTTTTTACGATGAAATTATTGAAAATTTGGCATTACAACCGAAGAATACCATTAAAATAATAATACTAAATAAGCATACTAATCAATGTTTCTTAAGATAAATATGAAGTTATTTTCTGGTTTGATTTCCGCAGTCTGTTTTTATATATAGGTCGTAAAATCGGGTTGTATTAAAAGTCCAGAAAATTGAAAACTCTCCTCGAAAAAAAATTACTTGTATTTATAACCATGCATGTAATAATGACATTTCATCTATCTTTGAAAGGCGGAAAGTTGACGTTATTTTATTTTTACTTTCCACCCGGGTGGAAAGTAAATTATTTCTTTATAATTTTTAAAAAAATCGATAGCTCAAAATAATATACGAACACACCGACATACAATGAATTTATAAAAAATAAAAAATTAACATGGTTTTTGTTTCACTTATTTACATTAAATATTAGATTGGCATTGTTGTAGGCAATCAGTGATATGTTAAATCATTGACTATTGTGACCAAATCGTTGATATCTTCTTTGTCTTGGCATTTTCACTGAAATAAGCAAGTAGCGCCGACTGAGAACCAGGATTTTGAACTTTGTTTCCCGTACACCATTCTATGAAACAGTTATATGCCTTGTCATATCTCGGGCGGCTTTTAGTGTGCAGAAGATCTTCTTCTACTATTTTTGCTGCTTCTCGAATTTCTGGTGGAGTAGCAGCAAAATCAAATTCCTCATCTGATAGCATTTTTCTGTTGTTAAAATAATATATTGTTTAGTGACATGGAAACCATATTCGAAAAATGATATTTGCCATCTTGATGTGTATTATTACCTACGTTATTTTACCATCTGCGGTTATTTGACATTTCTGTCTGATTTTTCAATGGAAAAGTCAAAATGACATTTATTTTTTATTAATAATTTTAATTCAAAATAATAAGAAGTGGGTGTTAGATGTGGTTGTAAATAAAATAGTAGGTATACAAACCTCGGTGAAAAGTTTCATTACTGTCGCGAGATTTAGTACCGACTCTCTCGGCAGGAATGAAACACTTTCCACCTCGGTACGTAATATACTATTGTTGGTCTGTTGTGACTTAAGTAAAAATGTCGCGGTTTTTAAATTAAGTATCTGAATTCATACCTTACCGCATCGGTTTTTCTAACATTTACTATAAATTATCAACCAAATTTAGGTGTATATTTTGGGTTTGTTCATGGGGCGTAGACCATAAACAATTTCGCCTGCAGCGGCCTTTTCCCCCTTTTTTGCTACCACTGGCATCCTGGTTTTTAAGTTTATAAAATTATTCATTTTATCATTGATACCCCATACAAAACTTTCCGGCGGCGCCCATGGTTGCAGGTAAACATCAACTATTAGAAAACCGAAATAAAGACCGCAGGAATTTCGAGAGTCACACATAATTCCTTTTTAATTAATTTACAGGCATTACCAGCTATGCCGTATAATTTACGCGTATTTTGCCACGTCCATCCTCGAAACGGTCCATTGTCTATTCTAGAGTCATATATTAGGGCACGTGAGAGACACTGAAGGCTCTAATGGATGCCCATTGACCCCGATTTGATAACTTCCTTTGCCATTCAGTGAGCTGTCACATTTATCTGGCGCCGCCGAGGGCTATTGTGCCGCGTCACCTGTATTTGCAAACATAAATTTTCTAGGTGAAAGAGATATTTGTGCCACGCGGGCCGACACATTCACGGGTAATTTATTTTCTTATTTGTTCACCATAATATACAGGGTATCGACTCAGGTGATGCAAAACAAGGTTCTAAAAATCATACTTAACATGCCGCGATACACAAGAAATGACGCCATCCATAGAGATCTCGAAGTAGAAACAATCCCCGAGTTCTTCGATAAAACCATCGCGAAATACCACGCCAAGGCTAATATTGCCAATAACAGTCTGATACGTGCATCACACGTGCATTCAGAGCCAAATACATGTTATGAACTACCTAAAGACTGGATCAGTCGCAACCGCGACTTGTTTGCATAACCAAATTCAACCACAACCTCAAAAAGGACAGCCTACGCCTACCCACTATGCCTACCCTATATGTTCGGAGCTCCTGAAAGTTTGTTCATTCGATTAAGTTCGAATGGAAAAATTACAGGAGCTGACACCAAACAAAGCGCATAGCTTAAAAGCTAGATACAGAGACAAACATACACGATTGCAGACAACACTATCGAGTGAATATGAGTCAAAGGCTAATTGCCTCACTCCCGCGGTGAGTTTAGTCGGTCAGCCTACCCTCGTTAACCAACGAGAATGTTCTTTTCCTTCAGAAAAGATGATGCTGTTGGGTCATATAATCCCCCTCAAGTTGCTAAACCCGACACTACCTTGCAGCCGCGTCTGCAAGGTATCTGTCTGCAGATTCTCATCGGTATCGATGAGAGAACTTCCCACCTGATCTCGATGCCCGTAAAAATCGGAAAGACAAGCTTTTACAGAATATTTGTACCCTCCGTGGTTTATCCCCTTGCGAGAGGTATATATTACCCTTAAAATCTTAAATGGGCAGGGAGTTCAATGGCACATCATGTTAAAGGTCGTTTCCAATAGCAACACAATTTATTTTTTCCATGATCGTTATAAAAACATGCATAACAAATAACAAGTAAATTAGCGTTAAAAAATAGTATCATAACGTGTCATTTCTGCGGGACGTGACCGGAAAATGAAAACTAACTAAATCACTTAAAGAAACAGACAGACACCCACAAAACTACTATAAACACTACCGTACGCTAGAATAAACGCACATAGGACGTCCAAATTTCAGTGACAATCCGTAAACTATGCTTGCAGAAGCCACATGTCCCTTATCCGACATAAAGGAACATTTTCTAAAAGTTCTGGCAGGTCGTTTTGCAGGATATGTTGTCGTATTAGTTGATTATCAATAATACCTGCTGATATGTTCAAGAAAAACCTTATCTGGCTATTGGTCTCGCTAATTAAATATTCCATCTCGGGTAAAGCCAACCTCATCTGTGAACTATCCTTCGGAATTAGTCAGGTACTTCGACTTGACTGTATGTACCACTGTTGTAACCTTCTTGTAAAGTAAAGGAAGTCTTGTAGTCTCAACTTTTTAACTGTTGTAGTACAGCGGCTAACGTGTTTGGGTTTCTCTCTCCTCTATAACTCCCTGATTAAATATTCCATCTCGGGTAATGCGAAGCTCCATGTATAGGGCATTTTCCTGTGCTGCTCCATAGCATAAGACCATGTCCGTTAGTTCGATTGAAGTTCTTGGCATTTTGAGTTTGAATAGCAAATTTATAATATTAGAAAATAATTTATATCCCTCTATCGCAATTTGCACATTTATGAAAATACCACAACTATTGCGCTGTTGCCAGTTTTGAAACTTAAACATCGAAATTTTTCGCGGCAAAACATTAAATTGAAAATTCGATTAAAAAATATGAATTTTGTCCTAAAGCATGACTGAAAATTATACGGAGAAGTAATATTCAAAAGCAAATGACATAATTTATGAATATAATCTTATAAAACAGCATCTTATAAAAAAAGACGCCAGCAGGTGGCAACATTGTAGTGTTGTTGTGTAGTGATGCCATACAGAAAAAGAAGAAGAACGAAAATGTCAAATCAAAGGGCCCGCCCCCGAACGTTTTGATACGTTAAGTGGTTGAAGGGTCTGTTTGTTTACTAATTATTTAGAGAAAATTGAGTTTAAAGTTTTTTGTTTGGCGTCATCAGTACATATTACCTTCATCAACTTGTTATCTGTTATTTACCATTAGAACATTATTGAAAGTAGTTGTAAAAAATGTTATGTTCATAAATCCTTCATCCATGCAAACAACTTAGATGGGAGCATTTCTAACCAGCAAAAGTGTTGTGTGTGCGTTAATTAATGTGCATTTATGTGTTGTTTTAAATAATACCGAAAAGGTAACAGAGCTTAAATAAGAAAAAAAATTTTCAGCGAACAACTGAACGTAAAGTTTAGAAATGTACCTTGAAAAATAAACATCTTCTGTAAACCGGTTATTGACCTTCTAAAGATTTTAACCGACAACAAGGTAAGAAAGTATGTACCTTAAAATTGTAGTTTTCTTTGTCTAAGAAGTTTGAAAAAGAAGTGATAACGCGCGCTAACGTCTTGTTGTCAAAAACTGAACACGTGCGTTTAGAATTTGAATGGCAACACCGCCTACAATGCGATGACCTCTTTTGAAACTTGAGACTGCCTCAATAAAATATTGATTGCGAAGGGCCTCAGGAGCGGCCACGTAAATTTTGAGATTTCATATAAAGTGTATATTTCGCTTAATAATTCAAAGCGCTATTTATGGTTATTTTTCTTCAATTTATTTTCAGCTCGGGATTTGCCGGTTTAAATATAATACGTCATTTCCATAACACCCTGTATGTGGAAATAACCTAATCTAAAAACTTCTTCATGTCAGTTAAAACAAAAATACTCAATTAGTTTATTATTAACAAAATAACGGCGTATCAATTAGGACGTCAATTTTTCACTATTCGATAATTAATTGGGATAGTGTATATCTACTTAGTTTTCAATAATATGCAATAATTTATCTATAAAACCATTGTTATTCAAAAAATCGAATTGAAACTTTATATAATTTAAAAGTCATTGATTGTCATAAATTCGCAGTAATTTTGACCGAAGCTTTTAACCCAAATCTTAAGTAATTATTTATCCGAAACGAACCAAAAAAAGCGATCAGTTTACTCTCTGATATACCGATTCGGAGAAATCCCTCGGGAAACGGAAAGGAAGGATTGTCAAAACGAAATAAATTGAATTTCACTTTCTACTCGATTTTATTTCATTACTTTCCTTCTGTTATTGTGTTATTGATTGTTTATCGTTAAAATATCGTTTTTGTTCGCTTAAAATAATTTCCGGATTGAAACTTACATAATACATAACTTGTTGGGCACGCGAGGAAAATCTACTTACAGACACGATGCACCCGGAGTGCAAAGTAGTGTCAGGATGGCTCTGTTCCTCTGAGGTAGAAACCTGTTCCTCTGAATGGCTCAGGCGTTTTTACGTAAAGTTCAGTGGCGTAGCCAGTTATTCTCTAAAAAGTTTATTAACAAAAGTAAAAATCTTTACTATCTATATCTATACTTTGGGCTTTATCTTTATATTCAAAAATAACCTAAAAATGCAATATTTTTAATAATTTACGTTACTTATAACAGTAGGCGATGGTCAATTTATTAGAAACAAATTCAAAAGTTTGTTACAGCTGTTCTAAATATTAAATTGGATTATACAGGGTGTTATGGAAATGACGTATTATATTTAAACCGGCAATTCCTGAGATAAAGACAAATTGAAGAAAAATAGCCATAAATGGCGGTTTCAATTCATTCAGCGGTAAAATTGACCTGGCGTCAAACCAGAAAACACCTATGTGGCACTGCGATACATGTAAGCAATCAAAGAATTCTGGCCAGTGTTGTCATATGTACACCTTAAACTCTTTAGATAAAATGAAATAATTTAAACTTTTCCATTCTGTAATACCTTCTTGTACAATTAATTGAAGAACATTTACGACGGACTATGTTTTAAACAACCCGAAAAAACATATGAAATAGTAATAGCAACGTATGTCACTAGGTCAAATGCCAATGATCTCTTGACACCGGCTGAGCGAAGTAGTTTCATATAGCGTCGAACGCTTGCGGTTTGTTAGTTGAAGACCAACCAGCGGCCGGATACGTTGTGACTCGTCGATCACCAACACACTCTCAGCAATTCGCTCTGTTTTTTCGGTTTACGCGTGTATCTTGAACGTCCATAAATAATCTTTGAATATTGTTTTTATTGACGCATTTCTTCTGGACGTCAAATTTCGTCGCGTGTAATAAAATCTAATAATCTGTAGTATAATCTGTATTATTGTATTTTCAAAAGCTAACTATCGGTTCTGTTTCACTATTACTGTGTGTACATAAAGTGTTCCAGGAGTGTTCCCATGAAATAGAAAAAAAAACTGATTGTGTTTGTGCCTGGATTTCCTCGCTCTTTAGGTATAAAGATAAATACAAGTAGGTAGAAAATAATTTATTTTTATAATTTTATATGGAATTTCAGTAGCGCGGGCTGACCTGTGAGTAAGAGTGTTTGTTAGCCCACTTTTAAAGCGGTCGATTTAAAAAAAATAAAATATGTAGCGCTTCTCTAGGACACCCAAGGAGTCACCCATTTAAATATAATATGTCATTTCCATAACACCCTGTATTAAATATGCCAACATATACTTTTCATAATTCTTATCATAAACAGCCATTGTTAAGAATAATTAAATAGGTTTTGATAAGTAATAAAAATATGCGAGATCTGTAAAATTTTGACCATTTGATTAGTGTTTCTAATAAATTGACCATGGCCTACTGTTATAAGTAAGAAGATCGCATTTTTAGGTTATTCTTGGATATAAATATAAACAACGATACATTTTTGTTCAGATTAAAGTATGTTTCATTAATTAAACATATAATATAAAGGGTGTCCTATTTAAAAAAAAATATTTTTGTTAATATCTCAAAAAATAAACTCAGTGCCACTGAACTTAGCCAAATATACTTAGTTTTTTTCTAATCTAAAACTGGTTTCGTAAAGTTAAAGAATTGGAAAACGCGTTGAAAAATCGAATGCTATAAGAATAATAATAACAATTTCAAATATGACCAACTTTCAAATTTTTGTCACAGATCTTCCTGAAACTTGTTGACAATTGGCATGTCAAACAATCTCTAAATATCAATAAATTAACTAAAAAGCTTTTATTATTAACGGCTAAAACTTCACGAAAAGAAATATTGATCAGCTGATGGCTCTCGTCTCTTTCTAACCTACCATAAAGCGACATATTTTAAAATTAAATTGGTTGAACATAGATGGCTCTGATTGCTAATTTGGGATTGTTTGGGATCCTCATCTTAAGAGGATCAGATCTTGATGAGTTTACGCATAACGGAAATACAGGGAGTGGCTAAAAAGCGAAGATTTTCAAAATCACCCTGAAAATTACACTCATGCATTAAGCTAGAGGTGTTGTTTTCGATTGATTACATCGAAAACAATACGCCTAGCTATCGAAAACAACCCCTCTAGCTATTGAACGCAAAATCATAGTAACCTTCTTACAACGCCATTATTGGAATAATATGTCAGTCTGACATTCTCATTGTTTCGAGTTTAGTTTAAAAAATGTCACGTTTTGAAAAGAAATCAATCGAAGTTATTCAAGAAAAGATCGCACAGAGTGTCCTAAAAAACACTAAAAATAGCAAGCAATATGTCTGGCGTCAGTTTATGATGTTTTGTGAAGATAGAAGGTATGTTTTTAGAAAGGAGACTTAGATTAAAAAGCTTGCGGACATACTTCAAGACTGGGCTTATAACATGAAAATACAAAATGGTGAGGAATACAAAGATATAAATGCCGAACCTAGTTGCTCGAAAATGTCGAAACCAACCTCAAGAGATTCTTCAAATTCTAATATTAATTATTACAACTGCGTTATAATTATTAAAGTGAAATTTATAATACATTATTGCATTTAAATTTTGTTAATTCGAGTAATTTTCTCCCTAAATTACACTCGTACATAAAAATTCTCAGATAATTTTGCATTTAAGCGTATTTCCTTTGAAAAACAACATTCGTTCATTTTCAAATTTTTTAAAATATGAAAATGAACTCTTGTTGTTTTAAGGCAATACGCTTTCATGCAAAATTATCAAAAATTTTTAGGCACTAGTGTAATTACCTCCGAAAATCACCCTGTAGCTGAAAAACTAAGAGAGCCCTGACAAATTTGACACCGGAATCTTTCGTTTCCTTAAAAAGTAGGAACCGGAAGTAAAAACCGCATCTTTCATAATAACTCTAATAGCCACAGGAAGTGTCGAAAATGAGACACCCTGTACCGATTAAATAATGACGAGAATCAAATCGCACAGAAAGCACACTTTAAAAAAGGAACGCAATTTAATAACTTTCAACCTACGATTCAGATTAACTGTAACTAAAAAATTAAACAAAATACCCAGCCATTTTCTTTAACTACACCTTACGAAACGGAATCCAGACGTACCTGTAGTCGTAATAGAGATAGAACAAATAAAGGAACGCTTTATTTCCAAGGCTCTTTTTTAATATGGATCTCGGGGGAAATTAGATTTCAGGAAAAACGAAGAAATGTATAAATAAAGTAAATACCAACAACTAAACAGAATCTTAAACGATAGAATAAACATTGTTGGTTTTACACCAATGTGGTAAATGGAACCATAAATTTATTTTTTCTACGATCGTTATAAAAACTATATTTTTTTTAACGCAAATTGGTAATTTTTTAACAATTTAAAAAGTGTCGTAGTTTGCATGTGAATGCTTATAATATGAAGATGCCATGAAAACAGCATCCGCGTCATTCGTAGCCTGGGCGCCGCATTGTGATTATTACCTTACAAATGAGAAGAAAACTCATTTCAACGCGCTCCAGATGAAATAATTATTAAAGCCAATGAAGCAACAGAAAATTCATTGCCTGAAAATCCATTTATTTTAATTAAAAATAAATACGATTCCTTCAATTTAAAAATAACACACACGACGAACGAACTGAAGGAAACCTTCAAAAACTACTTCAAACAATGATACAAGTACTTCTTTATACCATAACTTCAAACAGCGTTGTTCCAAGCTTTACCGGCTGGATCGGCAAATTTGTACCGAATTTTATAGAAATGTACCAGCACGGTGCCTAAAAAAGGAAGCTACTTCACTGGACACTTAAAAAAACTTAGAGTTCTAAGAAAAAAAAGGTCGTTACCTTCACCAAGAAAGTGAACTTAAAAGAAGTCGTTACTTTCATCAGCCCTACATAACAAAAACAATTCTTGGATGGAAAGTATCCTAAAAACGCGAAAGATACCAACGTACCATTCAGTAGAACCCATCGATTTGTAAGCGATTAGTAATCATCTGCTGAATGCACTAAAAAAAAATTGATTTCACAAATCGATGGGAATCGGACCCCATTTTTTCCATCGAATTTAAAAAGCGATTTGTGATTTGATAGCGATTTATGTCAGTTTTGTTCGTCAGGTTGAGGAGTTAAATTTATAAAAAATTAGGAAGGAGGTGAATTAAAATTATAAACACGATCTAAGTTAGTGAAAAGGAGCATTAAAAATAAAATTATCCATATCACACAGAATAAAATGTAAAATTTGATGAAAATATTGCTGCTGAATGCAGACAATACTTTGTACCGAATACGGTACAAAAGTACGCCTTGGAACAACTCTACGTTCAAAACTTAAAATGAGGACACAGACTCGGCTTGAGCGACGTAGTTCGTGTTCCTATATGTCGTCGCACGCTTGCGGTTTTGTCAGTGTAAGATCTAGTGCGTCGCGATACGGTTGATTTCGTTGATAAAACCAATACACGCCGCGCAACAATCCGCTGGGTTATGCAGGTGGTACTAGTGTTGTAAAATTTTTTATTTAAAGTCAAGTTTCGATGCGTCGCGTGTAATAAAATCTAATAATCAGATTATGTATTATTATTGTGTATTTTCAAAAAACTAACTATCGGTTCTGTTGCACTATTATTGTGTTCTGTCTTGCTGTGAAAATCTAATCTTCGCGCATAAAGTGTTTACATTAGTGTTCCCATGAAAAAGAAAAGACAACTGACTATATATGTGCCTGGATGTGCCGCTCTTTCAGTTTTACATTAAGTTTGGCAACATTGCTATTGGGTCTGGGTGAAATATTGTACAGTAGCGCAGACTGACCTGTGAGTAACAGTGTTTATTACCCCACTTTTAAAACGGTCGATTTAAAAAAATAAAATATGTAGCGCTTCTCTAGGACACCCAAGGAGTCACCCATTTAAATATAATACGTCATTTCTATAACAACCTGTATAGATTTTTTAATTTAAAGAAATTCCATTGTTGTATTAAAGGGGTACGCTGGTATAAAGTACCTATCAAGTCTCATCATCCAGGAAGGGTTATTTAAATGTAGAGATAATTTATGTAATTTATTTTAAAAATTCGCAAGGAACCCTCAAAATCAGGGTCCCATTTTAAGCTTAAATTTGCCATTTGCTAAACCTATCTATCTTGTCTAGTTTGCTATTATTAATAGCCACTTATCTTAGGAACGCCTGTCGCAGACAGACGCAAAAATTAGACTTATCCTAATTGTCGCGACTCAAAGTAAAATGCCTTTCAACCGTGAAAAATGCGAATTTAAAATTTTTACCTTTCCGATGCAGCCAGCGCGAAAATTAAATTTATTTTAGAGGAGAAATTATTCATTTAAAGTGTCACGCCAGTTAAAGCCCATTTTCACTTTGCAATGAGTTAATTGCGATTTTTATATGAAAACTGTCGCTTTTTAGTTAATAAAATATGGCCTAATTATATTCTGGTTAAGAAGGAAACGTTAGTATATTCAAGGTGTCCCGGGAAAAACGAGCCAAACGACATGAGTGTCAAGGTGTTCATTCTTGGACACTTTCTAGGGGCATTTTTTTTTCAAAGATAGTCGATTTTCACTATAGGGACCCACTTTTTAACGAAATGTAAGATTTCGGTGTTTAAATTGTCATGGCTCTAATAGTACTTAATATACAAGGTGATTTTGAAAATCATCGCTTTTTAAATACCCCTCGTATTTCCGTTAAGCGTTAACTTATCAAAAAGGTAAGAACCGATCTTGTTAGACATTCTCACGGAATGTCCAGTGGCATAGCCAGTTTTTATCTAAAAAGTTTCGTTTTTGAGATTCTGTATATAATTTTCTTATAGTGGAGTCGTTCCGGTATTCGAAAATCCAGTGACGAAATCGAGTATTTTTTTTCCCAATCGATACAGTAGGATCCCCTCGACATTCTGAAATAATTTGTCTAGGGCGCCAGTTTTGATGCTACCAAAAAAATTGGGGAATCAAAATTGAAGAGCTTGACAGAGCGCATAAGCTCGAATAAACCCGATCCCGATATCTCAATAAGTTCGCGAATTATCGCAATTTTTAACTGCAAAAACAATACAATTTAATTAATTATATCTCGAGATGGGGCGGACTTGGGATATCATTTTTTCGCGAATCAACGGGTGATACCGAGTACTTTGATGGGCCAGAGGCTGGGGTTGATGGGGCAATTAGGAAGGGGGTTAGGGGAGGGGGAATTTTTTTTACATAAATGCTAATAAGTAGTTTATTAATCGAGCTACGAGGATCAGGCCTGGTTCAATTTGTTCATTTTTTTTATCAGCTACGAGGTGGGACAAAAAAAATGATGCCCCAACACCTCCCCTTCTCGAGATATAATTAATTAAATTTTATTGTTTTTGCAGTTGAAAATCGCGTTAATTCTCGAACTCATTGAGACATCGCGATCGGGTTTATTCGACCTTACGCGCTCTGTCAAGCTCTTCAATTTGGCTTTCCACTTATTTTTTGTAGCATCAAAACCGGCTGAGTTATCAATTTCCCGTTGTAGTTTAGATTTCGCCAGGACGACTCCACTATTAATTGATTGATCATACTTTGGGCTTTAAAAAGTGTATGTATGAAAATGCGATATTCTTAACTGTGCATGCCCACTGCGCTGCAAACGAACCGAAATTATATTCGCTTACGAGCACGGTTGGGGCCTAATTCAAATACAAAATTTCGTAATTTCGCCAAGTAGTTTTGAAGCTCTTGAGGCAACATTTAAACTTATTTTAACATTAATTATAACTCATTCTCTAGTACTCGGCCTACCTAGAAATGCTTTGAAAAAATGTTGTGGGCCAATGAGTCAGTTTTCCCACTGATAAAAAACATGTAAATTTTATCAGTATAATCATATGTGAATGGTGTAAATAAAACAATTTGATTGGTCGAAACAGTATATTCGACAGGTGATGGAAACAATCGCGTTTACAATACTGATATTGTTCAATCTCAAGAAACGTTCATTTGGTAAGTCTGTAAAAAAAATTCATTAAGCAACTGAATCGCTGAATCTTTTACGAAGCTTGAAATACGCGTTTTTCATGAAATATTGCAATTAACTCGTTTGAAAAGAAAAATAGCAACTAACTACCCGGGCACTTGCAAAGTAATAATTTCCCGTCATGAAAATTAAGTCTTTTATTTTGAAGCTGCTTTTCTGAAAGGTAAAAATTTAGAATCGCGTGTTTCACGTCTCTGAATGGCGGCAAATTTTTAATTAGGGCACTCGAAATGAGTTATTTCACTGGCACGTGAAAATAAATAATATTAAAAAACCTGATAATGATATAAAATAGAAACGTACAATTTATTTTTCGTATATTAAAGAGGAGTTAATGAGAATATAAGCTGGTACTATACAGGGCTTCCGAAAATGACCAGCAAAAAATTTACAAGCGTCTTTAACCCCAACAAAAAGAAATCCATTGGGTTTAGGTCAGGAGATCTGGCGGTCCACTGTACTTTTTTTAGGGGTATCTGAAGACGCTTGCATACCGGACACCTGTGTGTCACACTATAACTGTCTTGTTGCTTCATTGCCTTTATTAATTATTTCATCTGAAGCACATTGAAATGAGTTTTCTTCCTCGGATTCGGAATTATTTCCTTCCATTTTTGATGTTCTCAAATATTATTGTCATTTGTAATGTAACAATAATATTGCGGCGCCCAGGCAACGAACGACGCGAATGATATTTTCATTGCAACTTGATTTTATTAGTATTCTTAGTGGAAGCAAGGTATTAAAACAGGCGTGGACACCATGTATTTAATTTTGTGTAGGCATAGTAAATGAAATAAATGGCTTATTTTCTTAAACGCGATAAGAAAAGACAATTTGCATGCAAAATTTCAATTAAGTCCGTTAAAAATGGAGAAGAAGCGCCACTATCCTGACACTTTAGGGAGAATAATTTATCTGCAAAATTAAATATTTAATTTTAAAGCAGCTGCATAAGAAAGGTAAAATTTATAACAGCTTCATTTCAGTTGCGATAATTAATGTGGCTATAGTGGTACGAAAATAGGAACAAGAATCGTTATATGGCACCGATTATACCATTAAAAACATAAGGTTGTGCGAGTCGAACTAGTTCCTTAACATGCTAGTTTTCACATTCCTCCCAACTTGATAGGTATTTTAATCACATGGAAAAATATAGTACAGAATTTATTTTAAAATTTCCTATAAAATATAGTATTAATTACGTTTTTTATTAGTAATCGACACCAAATTAATAGTGTAAACTTAATTTACAAAAAACTGTAATTAGTACTTCTAACAAATTTATTAGAATCAAGTAAATACTAATAATATTGTAAATTTTATAACGAATGTTTGGAAACTGAACAGATACAGGTAGTAAAATTTCTATCATAAGGATTTTATTGTACGATTTTCTATAAAATTTTGTATTAATTACAATTTTAATTATTAATCCGTTCCA
The DNA here is from genome assembly GCA_963991005.1 of Barypeithes pellucidus. Lineage (NCBI taxonomy): Eukaryota > Metazoa > Arthropoda > Insecta > Coleoptera > Curculionidae > Barypeithes > Barypeithes pellucidus. The sequence continues at coordinate 52,057,878 of OZ022563.1, read as the reverse complement.
AAATTATATTGTAGATAAAAATAATTTCTAAAAAAGTACAGTTAGAATTTCTAATAAATTTAGTAAAATCAAGTAATTACTAAAATATATTGTAAATTTTACAACGAATGGATAGTGACAATAATTTGTTTATCACCCCAGAAGTTTGAAATGTATCCACACATCCCAAGTAGCATTTTTAGACACATTATGGTAAATGTATCATAACCATCGTTTCTGTTTCCGATCAAAATTGGAAACTGTTGGCAACAAAAATGGAAATAATTTCGAAACGTATACATTTTAAATGGGACTTTTGCACGTGTTTCCAAGTGGTTGGTACTATAGCTGTTACTTTCGCTCTTTCGATGAACAATCGAAAATGTTTCGGGTTTGTTCGAAAATATTTCGAAACTGTTACTTTATCTGTTTAAATGACAGTATAAAGGGGCGGGGCTATGTTAAAGCATGCGCAACAAAATTGTTTCCAAGTGTGGCTGATATTGTATGTGAACATGTCAAAATGGACAAAATAAGGAAACAAATAATTAGGATACCTTCACTGTAGTTATCAGTATATACAGGGTGTCCGGGAACATGTGGGAAATCTCCCGGATATGAAGAAAACACGTGAAAAGAATACTATAGGTTCATATAAACTTCTTTCGTATCGACCTCCTCTTCGAAGATATGGGCTGCCAAAGAGCACCAATGGAATCAAGTTTTTTACACATAATTATTGAACCACCTGGTATATTTCAATTATTTTTTAATATGATGTATACCAGGTAAGACCCGTCAAAATACTACCCAAGAAACTGTTGTGAATTACTTACAGCTGCAGGGACGGACTAGCTGTAACACTCATGGGCCCATTTTTTTTACGCCCTGTATGATGAAAACTTTGGACAATGTTTTTTACATACCTTTAACTATTGGCTAAAAATTAAGTACTCTTCATTCATGTCGCTAATCCTAACCGTTTTCGAAAAAACGGAATTTCATATACATCATGTATTTGGCGTATTTCAGTAAAAGATACATCTTTGTTCCGATCAAATGTTCAACCTTCAAAATTCCGCTTTTTCATATTTAACCCGTGAGAATTTAGGGGACTGGTTTAAATAAAATGACGTTTTTTCCGAAAACGGTTAGGATTAGCGACATGATTGAAGAGTATTTAATTTTTATAGCCAATAGTTAAAGGTATGTAAAAAACATTGTCCAAAGTTTTCATCATACAGGGCGTAAAAAAAATGGGCCCATGAGTGTTACAACTAGTCCGTCCCTGCAGCTGTGAGTAATTCACAACCGTTTCTTGGGTAGTAATTTGACGGGTCTTACCTGGTATGCATCATATTAAAAAATAATTGAAATATACCAGGTGGTTCAATGTAAGTGTAAAAAACTTGATTCCATTGGTGCTCTTTGGGCCTATTCCCTATTTTTATAGCAAATTAAAGTTTTTCTTTATGTGCGTGAAATTGTATTTATTTATCTCCAACGATTCATTTCTGGTCTGCCTTATCTAAATTGCATTAATTTCAAATATCGAGAAAAATTAGAAATACAACTTCCGTTTAAACAAAATCCCAAAAGCCGCATCCATAAATATCCCGTTTTATGCATGCACTTCTCGCAGAGGTCTGTCGAGATAGGAAAGTGTATTTCAGGGGCTTTTAGGGATATTAAACTAAGACATACGTAATATGTTTACCCAATTTTAGAACGGTATTAAACTGCCGTGGCGGTTGCTCTATGTTATTTACTAAAGAGACGTAGCTAGAAAAAATGTTGTATACATAAGTCACCTATTTTTCCTCTGTGATGCAACTAGGGATTTGCTGCACGACAAGTGTAACTAATGATAACACAGGCCTACGTTTGTGTACCTTATTCAATGCCAATTTTTTTAATTTTTATTTTTTTTTATTATCAAACACTGATAAGGGGTCCTCTAGGTCCTTACATTTGAACGGAATGGAGGGTGTTGCCATAGATCGTGGTCGGTTAAGGAAAAAATACTGCTTTGGACCACTACAACTTATATTTTCTGTATACGGGATATAATGGTACATAATACACAGCCTAATCACAGTTCTCCCTTTTTTCACAAAAAAAGTTAATTTAACTAACACTAATAACTGAATAACTATATTTACATTTGTAGAGCATGAATGTCACAGAGGTACCTTGTGATACGCAAAAGAGAAAGAAATCGAATGTTTGAGATACGCGTAGTACCGAACGCTGGAATCAGGAAAAAGTAGTAAACGAAATAGCTACTTCCCGATGTACGGGCGAAAAATAGAAATTAGGAACGTTATGAACTAAGAACCACCGACCGTCGGTTCTAAGCAAAGAAACGGTACTGATGTTATTTTTGTTCTCAGCGTCATACTTGGTTTCACCAACATTTAATTAAGGGACAAGAATGCCATTAGAGAGCGGTCACTTAACAAAGGAAAAAGGAAAAAAAGGTTCATGCGAAACTATTGTTTATGTAGACGTAGGATTAAAATTTGGAAAGCACGTCTACTTAGTAATTGAAATTATACAGACAGACATATTTTATGATGCTTTGTGCCGATGCCGATAATTTGTTATTGTAAAAGATCAAAGGAATATTATTATACTTTACAACCATGAACAACAAGCACTATAGGAGAAATCCTTTAAGGCACTCTGGGAGTGGTGCGTGTGCGCAAAAACCGATTCACGTTGGCTTTGAATCGTTGGAGGTTATATTCGTTGGGAAAAACGACTTCGGGAAGGTCGGTCGCTCTGGGCGGAACTACGAGGGCAAGGTCAGCCGAGCACCTTCCATGAAAATATCTGTAAAAGAGAGTCAAATGCCCAACCTGTCTTCGATGTTCTAGGCTGTCGAGGTTCTTCGTCAGCTCGTAGTCTCCGATCAGACGAATAGCCCTCCTTTCGATGGAATCCAGTAGCCGAATAGTATGTTTGGGTGCAGAGCTCCAGACATGAGAGCAGTACCCTAGTTGTTGGTTTGGCTTGTTGGTTTTTTAAACTGATCTTGTGCGAAAAGCAGTAGCCAATATAAGCAGATCCCTTCTCGGTAGATATGCATCTTGCGACTTCGGCGAAATTGATTTGCAATGTGCCCTTTCAACATTTTTTAAAAATTATTTTAAAAATCGAAAGCAGAACAGTTTTTAAGGCAATTTCCAAATTTTTTCATTTTTATTCGGACTTTTAAGACCTTAAATAAGTGACCTTATATCCTATATGCTGCTGCTGAAGACAGCTGAGATTTAGAAGCGTATGTATGAAATTCTGTATGAAAACGTCGTTTAATTGTTAAATTATTATATCTTCTTTATCTCCTTCTTTGATTAAAATGAGTGAGAAGGAAGCTTTTAATAAATATTGTGTGGTTCTTCAGTGCGTAAACACTTCCAGAAATGTCCCAGAAAAGTTGTTTATAAGCGTGCCATGCAGGTGCAGATACAGGATTTAATTGAGAGGTGGGCAAAGTTGAGGAAAAAAGTCCCCCGCAGGAGAAACCAGCCGAGGTTACATTTTTCTTTTAGAACCTCGCCCAAATATTGCTAAATTTGGTCAATAATTTATAGTAAATATTAGAAAAACCTATGCTTTAACGCAAGTTTAAATATGCCAACTACAAAATATATGATAAACATACATTTATTTTAGATACAAGAAGACATAGAAAATTATATTACAGTGTGTCCATTTTTAGGTAGTTTTATAGGGTATCTCCGTTATTAGTAAAGATAGAAGGATGCGGTTTTCCCAGCACTGTGCTACTTTTTTTGTCAAACAGAAAATGCCGTAATCAGAATTTTTTTAGGCCGCCTTGTTTTTTATACCGGATGTTTTTGAGAATTGTACATTTTGGGACACCCCCCCATATCTCGGTTACCCCGTAACGTATCAAAAAGAAATAAAATATTTCTTTTGTAATTTTTTACGGAGAATCCAGTGACGTACTCAATTTTTTTCTACATTCAATAGTTTTCATGGAAAATAAACAAATTTGCTTTTTTTAAATGGGCCACCCTATATATTTTTTAATAGTACCTATAATTTAGTTCCTAACAAGCTTCTCAAAAGTATATAACAGTGCTGCGAAAACCGCATCCTTCTATCTTTACTAATAACGTAAAACTACCCAAAAATGGACACCCTGTACATAAAAACAATGAACGGAAAAATCAGACTTAGGCCACAAGTAGTACGAAAAATAGAGTTTCGAGCCACAGATCGAAACTATCGTCACGGTTTTTACAGAGAACAGAAAGATCAGCAATCTTTGATTAAAAATTTGTTACTTCATGAAACTTCAGAAATTTCTATTGAGAATTATGACGTCGAGCAGAAGAATGGAATAAAAATGTTGAGATATATGGGTGTTCAAGTGTTATTTAAGGCTGAAGTTTGCAGCAAAGGAGTCCAGTGTACAAGTAAAGATTTGCCATTGTCAAAAATGGGAAAAAAGAGTGAATGTCCTTTTCAGGAAAGGGTTCCAAAGAAAATGCGGTTAGAAGGAAATAATACCGATTCAGTTTCCAGTAGCGGCTCTAATCAACATTTATTTTAATTGTAGAAAATATATAGATATTTTAGAAGAACTACAAAAGAGAACATTTTTATTGACAGAAAAATATCGAAAATGGTATTTAGATATACCTAGCCATAAATAGTTCAAGTAATAATAATGTATATTAGAAACCAACAGACGGACTGTAATGAACTGACTATTTATATTAGACTATAGCAAACTTACACCTTCGCGAACGGCCACCTGCGTGTGTGTAGGGCATGACGTCACGAATCGGCGAGGTGATACCAAAAAAAATTACGAAGCAAAATTATCGTTAACTAACAAGGTCATTCGTCTACATTCGGCGTCTTCCTGAGTTGCTGACGAGATTCCCGAATCCCAGGTAGTCGCGTGAGTTTTAATTCTACGATACAATATGATATTGCATTCATTATGTATTGTTTTTGTTATCACGCGCGGCACTGTGGTGTCATGCAGTCTAGTTTTTTTGTGTGTGAAAATGTGTAAATACACTATGAAAGTACAAGAATTGTTAATATCTTGGCGTTGGAATCACTTATAGCTAAAATTTGAAGGTGAATGATCTTTGATAATTAAATGTGACTTATCTACAGGTACAGCCTATAGTTTAGTTCCTTAAAGCCGTATTACAGTCGGCAATTCTAGTCTTCTAGCAATTAAAATTGCACGGATTCGTGCGCAGTACACCGTTCTCGATCAGCTGTCTCGCATTGCCGGAAATGGGGTACGCGCCATTTTCATTGCCATTGCCGGTGCAAGTCTGGGTAGAGATGGATTATTCTGTTATTTTTAAATGTTTATTAGTTGGTCGAAGCATCTATAAACAGCTAAATGGCTCTTTAAACTAACTGGTACTTAAATTAACAGTTCGGATTCTTTATTAAGCATATGCACTACTAATTCGTCACAACTTTTTGGAACTGCCATTTGTCAGTAGCAGTAGCTACTTTAACTGCTAATCAAAACGAACAGGTTTGCCCATCTCTAATTCTGGGAGTATTTTAGGGATTTCGACACTACCAACTGCTGTTCTGACTGTTGGCAATGCGCCAGCTGATCGAGAACGGTTACTGCGCATGAATTCGTGCTATTATAATTGCCATTGCGCCGGAAATTTTTATTGCCGGCTCTAATATGGCTTTTAAAGCCGTATTAGAGTCGTCAATTATTCTTTTGCGCCTACACTTGTAATTAAAATTGCACGTATTCATGCGCAGTAAACCGTCCTCAATCAGCTGGTGCATTGCCAACAGTCAGAACAGCAGTTGGTACTGTAGAAATCTCTAAAATACCCCCCGAATTAGAGATGGGCAAACCTGTTCGTTCTGATTACCAGTTAAAATAGTTACTGCTACTTACAAATAGCAGTTCAAAAAAGTTGCGACGAATTAGTAGAACATATGCTTAATAATGAATTTGAACTGCTAATTTAAGTACCAGTTAGTTTAAATAGCCATTAGCTGTTCATAGCTGCTTCGACCAAATAATAAACAGTTAAAAATAACAGAATCTGACAATGCAAGACAAATTGCGCCAGCTGATCGAGAACGGTGTGCTGCGCATGATTCCGTGCAATTTTAATTGCCGCCAGAGTCGATTTGCCTACCCTAATACGGCCTCACCCGCGTTTCACGCCACTGTAGAGATAAATTTCTGTGCGTTTTAACGGCGCTACGAAGAGCGGAACTACATAAGAATGAAAATTTAAAGCAATAAAATGTTTGTTTTAGTGCATGTACATAACTTTTATATTTTATGGAACGTAAACGTTGGTATAACAAATTATCTTGAATTTATTTATATTTGAGTCAATTTTGACCTAATTATGCCTTGTTAGCTTAATAGAAGACAAAAGTGATACCAGAGCCTTACTTTTTGGGGGAACGCCGATAATCGACCCTGCCCCCGCAACCCCTATAATTTCGTAAATTGTAATCCTACAATTTCCTATGAATAAGGAAACAAATTATACCTAAGCCTTTGAAATCGTTTAGTGTATCGAGCACAAACACTAAATTACGTAATATACTGGTTTACAATACACGATAAATGTAAACACAGTGCATAAGCCGCCCGCCTTACATAATAAATTCGGGTTTTACGGCTTACTACTCACTGGCGTACGTTATTGCTTTGGTTTGTGACTGTTTAGCGGAGCCCCATAATAGCTGCATTGTTATCCAAAATACAGGGTATTAGCTGCGTACTCTCCGTAACTTCACGGTGTCGCTTCTTAAGAAATTTAAAGATAAAAAATTCCTATATCTGTGAAATACTTACATTCCGATACTTACACCCAAAAAGGACATACTTTTCTAACTTAGTGAACCGACTTAGACAGAATGGACATTTTCGCGAAGATCGGAGAGGTAATTGCGACAGACCTCGTGTAATTCGGCCAGGCCAAGAGGAGGATATTTTAAGAATTGTCGAAGAAACACCAAACATAAGTACCAGGGTTCTGTCTAGGCAGATTGAAAGCATTGGGAAAACTGAGGTACTTACGAGATCAGCAGCTTTACCCGTATCATATTCAAAAAGTGCACGCTCTTTTGCCTTAAAACTTCGAGCAAGGCTTTTATTTTGTAGATGGATATGTGAAATGAATAACCGAGATGTACGTTTCATCAGACACATTTTGTTTACTGATGAAGCTTCATTTACGAGAAACGGGATAACAAATATTCATAACACACACATATGGACAGAAGAAAATCCTCATGCCATAGTAGAGACGCATCATCAAGTAAATTTTAAAGTCAATGTGTGGGCAGGTGTCGTAAATAATTTTCTTCTTGGTCCTGAAATTTTAGCAGGAAATTTGACTGGTCATTCATTTTTACTATTTCTTCAAAACACACTGCCCGATTTACTTGATGATTTGCCTCTAATAGTAAGACAAAATATTTGGTTTCAACTAGACGGTGCTCCCCCGCCTATTGCTATAAATGTTAGGAACTATTTACACCAAATCTTTCCTAATCGCTGGATTAGTCGGGGCCATGATGCTCATGTTAAATGGCCACCCCGTTCTCCAGAATTTACTCCTTTGGACTATTCAGTCTGGGGGTACTTATATGAAAGATTTTGTGTATATGGTTCCGATTTTGAGCGAGAATCATTTAATAGAAAGAATACTTCAAGCTGAACAGCAGTTCAGGTTAAAACCACATATTTTTCAAAGGTTAAGATTTTCTTTAATAAAGAGAGCTCGCATGTGTATTCAAAAAAATGGAGGTCATATCGAGCAATTCCTTTAGACTATTTTTTTGTTTGTTTTTTGTTACTAACGTTAATTTAAAAAAATAATATTTGAATATAGAAATTTGTTTCCATTTTCCTTCGTCAGACTAATACCCAGACGCGTTTCGCCATTTTTATGTACCACCGCGAGATGTCGCGACGATTATTATACTCCTTTCGAAAATAATATGTTTTGAGTATTTGTTATCTTGTTATGATGTTTCAAATTTATTTAATAAGTAATAGTAAATTATTGTCTTAAGAACGAATGATAACAATGGTGTTTACTGTTATATGAAGATTAGCAATAGTAAGTTCTTAGTAGGTCAATAAACTAATTTCATTTAACTGAATTAGTACTACAGGTTTTTATCTGTACGCCACTGTCCTTATTTTTGGTTAGTATTTTGTTTTCGGTATTGTCACTTATTGCAAAGTTTTACTTAATTATATCTTGTATCCATGGCAATGCCACAACGGCTGACTTGATTTAGCATTTGAAAATTATTGGATTACCGTCAGCCGCGCTGGCATCTGGTAAGGATCCATGCTTTTCAAATTATCTCCAAAACACATGATTTGATCGAAATTTTATAAGGAAGAAAAAATAATCAAAAATAAATAATTACCTAAAAAAAATATAGTTTAGAAGTCACTGGCGCACACACTAAAAAATAGGGGTGGTCAGCGGGAACTGGACCCCCCCCCCCCCTATTTTGAGTATTTGATAAAGTTTCTTGTGTTGTTCCTCTCAAAAGATGTAGCTTATTAGGCTGACGCAATGTACCAAATTTGAAATTAATATCTCATTAAATACTCGAACTATTAAAAAAAATCAGTTTTTAATTTCAAACTTTAACACCCTGTATATCGCACATGAGGGTCAAGAATGAAAAATGGCATTATAAAAGTAATATTATTTTTGCTCAAGGAATAATGGATTGACCTCCTTTTCCCGGACACCCTGTATAATAATAATCATATGGTATAATTTTTAAAATACCCTGTAGAAAGAATATCTATTATTTTTATGAATTAAAAAGACCCATACACTTTCTAAATCTTCTCAAAATTTTAGATCTTTAAATGAATTAGTTACAAGATAAGGTCAAATTACTTTTAATATGTTTTCATAAAAAATTTCTATAATGAAATTTATCGGGGCAAACCGTTGTAGTTGGGTATAGGAAATTTTTAACAAAGGTTACTTGGATTTTACATAGAATCGAAAAATACCAAAATATACAGGGTATTCTATTTAATATAACAATGTTAAGCCTAACTTCCGGTAAAGCCGCAATATATATATATATCTTCATTAAAAAGATCAGCATCGTTTATAATCCACTCACCTTGAACGACCCTGTATAGAGCTCTAAGATTTTATTTTTCCTCAAAGAATTTAATTTCCAGTGACAAGCGGGACGAACCCGGAATAAACATAAGAAAGTTTCGGCGCGGTATTAGCATAAAAAATTACCGAAAAATGTCAACATTCTCCTCCTAAAATAAACCGGTACTTTTTAATTAAAAATCCCCGAATGCAAATATTGGCCAACATTAAAATGTAATTAAAAAAACGGGTCCCTCTAAACACTCGACTAATACGATTTTAACAAACTGTTTACATTTGAAACGCAGCTCCTCGTTCGTAACCTGTATAAAAATTAAATAAATCGTCGGACACTGTGTGTTTTTCATTTAAATTTAAATTTGGATTTGTGTATTTCTTCCTCGGATAAAGTTTACGTATGAAAATTTTGACGTTAATCGGTTTATTTTAAACATAACTTTTAAGTTTCAAATAAGGCTTTTTTCTTAAAATTAATAATACAAAGTTTTTCATATGATTCCAACCCTGTGATAGGAATAATAATAGAAATTACAATGTAACATGATAATGTAATTTTTTTATAAAATAGGAACTTTTGTTAAGAACTCTTGCTCTCGGCCTTTACACGGATTGTAGTGGTAATAGGGAAGAGAGAAAAACGTATCATACCTCCGCCCTACCACAAAATTAAGTTGATATGTACAACCGTAATGGCTTAAACTTTTTGTACAAGATGTTGAAATTTTCTTGACAAATCTTATTTTTTAATTCTCCTAAATACTTTAGATATTATTTTCAATTTTGGTATGTGTTAATCAGATATAAAACTACATATTTTAGTTAGGAAGGTGATTTAATCCACCAGTGGCGTTCCCACATACTTGTCTTCTGATATATTTCGCAAAAAAAATGGAACGCCTATGACATTTTTCCATGTTGATATTTTTTTTTATTAGACTTGTCAAACTGTCTGTTTCGTTCAAATTGAGACTCGTTGTATTATTGGGTAAATATTTTTTTACAGTCGGCTTTCAGTAAATCGGAATTTAAAAATAAATAATCTTAAAATTACCTGTTAATTTTTTTAATAGGTTTCTTATAGTATTTAATTAGAGGAATTAGTCCGAGCAAAAGATGATCGTCACAAAGATATTGGTCTATTTTTGTATAGCATCGATTTTTTAAATTTAATGCCCGTCACATGGCTAATTTTTACTCTTCTGAATCATATAACGCCAATATTTGGAACTGAGTTATTTTAATCAGTCACTATAACCATTTTCCTATTATTTATAACAGCCCTGTCTTATATTAGCTTAAAGTTTTGGAATTTTCCTTATAGAATGTTAAAATACTAATTGTCCTATTTTTAATCTACTTAAAGTGTAAACGAAAATTGCACATCAAAATATATCTTTAATTAATGGTTTATAAATGGTTAATAAAAAAATATTGTATATAGCTTCGGATAACAAACCGTCACATCAATGTATCTCCGGTAACATTTTCATGCGTGACCGGTGTTACTGTGACCGGCGATACAAAAACGCACATATTCGTGGATAACAGCTAATCCAAGCTATTTCTTAAACTTTGTTAGACTGAAATGAGTATCTGTACTCGTAGTGTACGTGTAGTATTTTCCCTTAATTAAGACTAGTTGGTCTGAGTTAACCCTGTGACCGGCGATACAACATAAAAACATACGCCTGGTGAGAAGTAGGCTAGTTTATACCTAAATAAACATAATAAGGAACTTAGATACCTAAACAGGAGCACGCTTTAAACAAATTCAAACACATACCGTCATATTTGTAAAACTATTAGGCCGACATGTAGTGGCGTTATTTATAAGCAATTTCTGCCGTGACCGGCGATACATGCAGCTGCGCGGACGGAACTTCTGGTTAATAATTGCGTTAGAGAAACTAAACTGTTGATCTTTGAACATTATTTTTTCAGTACAAATTGTAGTAGGAGTGTAAATTATTTATAACATATAAAAGTAACTTTAGTAAAATGACATGAAATATAAAAGGGTAAAGTAAGAAATTATTGACTGGGGACACGTGACCGGCGATACATTTTTAAATTCAAATTTGAATACTGCAGCTATAATCTAAAGGAAAACTTTTAAAATTGCTTTCTAATGCAGGAAGTAACATATATTTCGCAAATTATAATCGTTTCTACAGGCAAATAGTTTATTTTAGTAAGTTATATGCTAAGGACTGAAAGTTTCTATAAAAGATTTTTGACCCTATTAACATTGATAATTACGTCAAAATAATTTTAAATTTCGATAACCATTTCGACCAATATACAGGGTGTCCGGGAAAAGGAGGTCAATCCATTAACCATATATTCCTTGAGCAAAAATAATATTACTTTTATAATGCCATTTTTCATTCTTGACCCTCATGTGCGATATACAGGGTGTTAAACTTTGAAATTAAAAACTGATTTTTTTGAATAGTTCGAGTATTTAATGAGATATTAATTTCAAATTTAGTACATTGCGTCAGCCTAAAAAGCTACATCTTTTGAGAGGAACAAAACAAGAAACTTTTGTCGAATACTCAAAATAGGGGGGGTTAAGTTCCCGCTGACCACCCCTATTTTTCAGTGTGCGCGCCAGTGACTTCTAAACTATATTTTTTTAGGTAATCATTTATTTTTGATTATTTTTTCTCCCTTATAAAATTTCGATCAAATCATGTGTTTTGGAGATAATTTGAAAAGCATAGATCCTTACCAGATCCCAGCGCGGCTGACGGTAATCCAATAATTTTCAAATGCTAAATCAAGTCAGCCGTTGTGGCATTACCATGGATACAAGATATAATTAAGTAAAACTTTGCAATAAGTGACAATACCGAAAACAAAAGACTAACCAAAAATGAGGACAGTGGCGTACAGATAAAAACCTGTAGTACTAATTCAGTTAAATGAAATTAGTTTATTGACCTACTAAGAACTTACTATTGCTAATCTTCATATAACAGTAAACACCATTGTTATCATTCGTTCTTAAGACAATAATTTACTATTACTTATTAAATAAATTTGAATCATCATAACAAGATAACAAATACTCAAAACATATTATTTTCGAAAGGAGTATAATAATCGTCGTGACATCTCGCGGTGGTACATAAAAACGGCGAAACGCGTCTGGGTATTAGTCTGACGAAGGAAAATGGAAACAAATTTCTATATTCAAATATTATTTTTTTAAATTAACGTTTAATAATAATATAATATTAAATTTGACAGCAAATAAAACAACGATGCCGTGTCCATGGTTAGCATTTGAAAATTATTGGATTACCGTCAGCCGCGCTGGCATCTGGTAAGAATCCATGCTTTTCAAATTATCTCCAAAACACATGATTTGATCGAAATTTTATAAGGGAGAAAAAATAATCAAAAATGAATGATTACCTAAAAAAATATAGTTTAGAAGTCACTGGCGCACACACTAAAATAGGGGTGGTCAGCGGGAACTGGACCCCCCCTATTTTGAGTATTTGACAAACATTTCTTGTTTTGTTCCTCTCAAAAGATGTAACATTTTGTGTTGACGTAATGTACCAAATTTTAAATTAATATCTCATTAAATACTCTAATTATTCAAAAAAATCAGTTTTTAATTTCAAACTTTAACACCCTGTATATCGCACATGAGGGTCAAAAATGAAAAATGGCATTATAAAAGTAATATTATTTTTGCTCAAGGAATATATGGTTAATGGATTGACCTCCTTTTTCCGGACACCCTGTATATAAAATATGAACCTAATTCAATCGGAATTAGTATTTTTATATCTATGTAGCTGTGTTCGCGCTTGTTCAGTTTGTTCCGCAAAACTCGTAACGATTCCTGCTACGAAGCGATCCAACTGGAATTAATAGGGCCCTTAATTCCGCTATCACCTCCCGAAATCCTGGAGCAGTTGTTATTTGTAGCCCGCGACAAGATCGGAACATTTATTTACACTGTTGCCTTGTCGTCACTCCTGCATACGTGTAATTAAAGCGAGGATTACAGCTAATGGTATGTTTACAATTTAAGCGGATTATGCAGTTCAAGGAGCTTTGATACTAAGCAAGTATCCATGCTTACCTACCGAGTGAGATTGTTACATTATTTTACAAGAATTATTACTTTTACTGCAAAATACATACGGAAACAGCTACTTTGACTACAGCCAGAATGTATATTTTGCTTTACATACTGTCAAGTAAGAGGGCTGTAACAGCTTATCTTGGGTGCACTGGGAGTGGGTGTTACGGACGGGATTTATTATACAGTATGCACATTAATTATCGAATATTCAAAAATTCATGTCCTAATTAATAAGCTGTTATTTCGTTAATAACAAAGGTATTGTAAACTACAGATCCCATAAAAGTATTGGAAAGTGAAGCTGTGATTGTTTGAAATTGTATTGAAAATCAGTAATGGGTGGCAGAGAGAACTACATGTTTGTTGGCTGAATGGCAACAATGTTGAAGTCTGGTTATAAATTAAATCATAACCATACTTACTTATTTAAATGATCCACTCTTTTACAAACTACACATGAATGCACCATGATTGTTTTAATAATCACAAAATAAACACAAATCAATCAAAATATTTAATCAATCCGTTAGATCAATGTCCCAATGTTTAAGACATTAGCAATTCATTCAACTTTTGGTTTCGAATCGTAGCGCAGTTAAATAAAAATAGATGTTGCCAGAGTGCAATTGAATTAGTTCAAAATTCGTTTGATACTTTTAAGTAATAATTCCGATGAACTACCACCAGAATTTTGTAGACTTCTTAACTTATCCTACAAATACGGAATATTTTCATCGTGCTGAAAGACGGCGTGAGTCCAGCCTATACCAAAGAAAGATAAGAGAACCCTGCCTAGCAACTAGTCGCATTGCTTTCAGTTATATCAAAAGTAATGGAGGAAGCTATTAACAAACATCTTCTAAAGTACCTGGAAGGCTATATGGTTTTCGGAAAACCAGATCAACTGGGGATTTTCTAGCCTATGTCACCCATCTTTGGAACAACGCAATCGAACATCATGGGGAGTCTCGGGTTGTTGCACTGGATATTTCTAAAGCCTTTGATCGTATTTGGCATGAGGGACTTCTTAGTAAACTGAGATCCTATGGTATGCCCAGTCGATTCTGTGCATGGTTGTCTAGCTTTCTTAAGGACCGCTCTCTGCAAGTGGCGATTGACGGATTTCTCTCAGACACCTTCACCATCAATGCCGGTGTTCCTAAAGGGTCAATATTGTCTTCAACTCTCTTCTTACTCCACATTAACGACCTTCTAGTGAAAACTAAAAATCGGATATTTAGTTTTGTTGACGATATCACACTTATCTCATCTTTCTCCTTGAATGCATAAACATCGGCTGCCGACGCACATCTTAGCAGACAGCATGAAGTATCACGCCTTAACAAAGACCTGGAAGAAATTTTGGCTTGGGGTGACAGTAACCAAGTCGAATTTAACGATTAAAAAAACCAGATATAGTCATGGACGGATACGCAATCCCACTGGCTTCATCTATTAATTTGCTGGGCGTCAATCTGAGAGGAAATATGTCTTGGCATAACCACGTTGTGGCAATCGCCAAGATAGCCTCTCAGAAACTTGGTGTACTCTTCCGAACCAGAAAGTTGTACATACCTCAACAACTTCTGATACTATACAAAGCCCAGATTCGACCATCACTAGAGTACTGCTCTCATGTCTGGAGCTCTGCACCCAAACATAGTCTTCGGCTACTGGAAGGAGGGCTATTCGTTTGATTGGAGACCACGAGCTGACGAAGAATCTCGACAGCCTAGAACATCCAAGACAGGTTGGGGATTTGACTCTCCTTTACAGATATTTTCATGGAAAGTGCTCGGATGCTTGCCCTCTTAATTCCGCCCAGAGCAGAAATATACGACGAGCCACTGCCGCCCATCCATATGTGGTTAAGCTTAGTACTCCTCGAACTTCATTATTTAAGAATTCTTTCATCTGGAGGACTTCATCCTTATGGAACGACCTTCCCGAGGTCGTTTTTCCCAACGAATATAACCTCCAACGATTCAAGACCAACATGAATCGCTTTTTGCGCACACGCACCACCCCCAGAGTGCCCTAAAGGATTTTTCCTATAGTGCTTGTGTTTAATCATAAAAAAACTGATATTTTTTAAATAATAACTTAAAATGCATAACTCTCAATTCTCAATATTACTGGAAGCGAGCTTCTGATGGCGGAAAGTTTTCAAATTACACTCTAATTTTAATTTTCAATTTGCAATTTGTATTTTAACAGTCGAATAGTAAATTAAGCCAGGTCAGTATTTCCATTAAGCCAAATGCCGCTTGCTTACGTTGCGGTGCTCCCGGGTCGGTTGATACTTCTTATCGCGTTCTACAATCTCGCAGACACGAATGGCCAACATGAAAACTCAGCAGAAATTTAGGTGTGTTCGGATTTTGGAATTAATAGTGTATGGCTGGCAAAGGGACCTCGTGTTTAACTTTCCAGATTAAATAGATTGTTTCTTTGCTCAACGATAGCAAGAGAGGGTTTTGACATAGCAAAGCTGAAAGACCATTAAGGATTTTAAATTTAAATATTCACTCGCTGCTATACAGGCTGTATCCATGGTATAAATAAGAGGTACGATTCCACGACCATGGAGGCGTGGCTTGTGACGTCAGCGGGTGAGTGACTTTAAAATCTCTTATGGATATCAGCGTTTTTAACTATCCTTTAAAGGTATTGAAAGGTTTTTCGCATTGAATGGTATGTGAAATGAAGGAATAATATTATTGTATTTATGTCTAATGAAACTTGTATCTTAATATACTATTACTTGGTATATTTTAAAATCGCTCTGAATGAAAAAACTTTAGTTAAATTTACTAATTTGGCAATATTGCCAAATTGCCACAAATTAAAAAGATAATTAATTTTCTACCTTATTTATAAAATTATATCGTCGTGTGTAAACTGTCATCTGAGAATGTAATGAAGCGCACAATAACAGTTTAGACTGTGATTCTTGGTCACGCCTATACATTTACGTATTCCAGTGCCGCCACGCACTTATTCAACACCATACAGGCACTCACGAAAGCCCTCTACAAACCAATTAGGTATGCGAAAGGGTTACTTAACCTCAATTCTAATCCCACTCGGCAAAATATTAGCGTTATGCCCTTTTACCGCCCGTTCAATTTGCCAAATTTCATTAATAATGCAACCCTCGCGCACAAAGGTAAGCACTACAACTACACGCCAAAATATATCTTTCCCTGTGTTTACTTATTTAAGTTGGCGTCTACGTCTCGGCGGTCACGATTTTACGCATTGTCTATCTGCGTGAATGTGAGACTCGTAGAGAAAATTGCCTCGCTTAAAACCAAAGCATCGGACCTACGTTGATGGGTCAAAAATTTTTTTACAGGCAACTTTCAGTAAATCGGAATTTAAAAATAAATAATCTCAAAAATACCTGTTAATTTTTTAATAGGTATCTTCTTCTTCTTCAGGTGCCGTCTCCGTTGCGAAGGTTGGCAATCATCATAGCAATTCTTATTTTTGACACTGCTGATCTAAACAATTGGTTTGATGTACAGCCGAACCAGTCCCTTAAGTTCTTCAGCCAGGAGTGGCGTCTCCTTCAAACTCCTCTTCTTCCCTGTATTTTGCCCTGCATGATTATCTGCAGCAATTCGTATTTTTCTCCTCTCATTATGTGTCATAGGTATTGTAGTTTCCTTTCCTTAATAGTTGACAATATCTCTTTTTCTTTCTGCATTCTTCCCAGTATTTCCACATTGGTCACTCGGTCAGTCCATGGTACTTTTAGTATCCTCCTATAAGTCCACAATTCGAATGCTTCCAATCTTCTGACATCTTTCTGCTTCAACGTCCACGTTTCCATCCAATAATATAGTACTCAGAACACATAGCATCTTGTTAATCTCATCTTAAGTTCTATGCTGATATCGTTGCTGTTTAATATTTTTTTCATTTTCACAAAGGTTGCTCTCGCTTTCTCGATTCTCGATCTTATTTCTAGTGAGCAATCGTTATCTTCTATTACCTTGTTCAGTATCTCTTGCAATTCTTCTCGGCTAGTAGCTATTAATGTGGTGTCGTCTGCATATCTAATATTATTTATTGGTATTCCGTTCACTTTGATTCCTTTTGTTATACTATTTAACGCGTTTCTCATTATATTTTCAGAATATAGGTTGAATAAAAGTGGTGATAGTACGCACCCTTGTCTAACACCCCTTATTATTTGTATCTCTTCGGTGGTGTTGCCTTCTAGTTGTAAGATTGCTTTTTGACCATAATAGAGATTTCTGATGATATTAATATCTTTTGTATCCAGATTATTTTCTTTTAGTAGTTTGAATAGCTGGTAGTGTCTGACTTTGTCAAAAGCCTTATTATAATCGATGAAACAAACTTCTAATTTTAATAGGTATAGGTATAGTATCTAATTAGAGGAATTATATATGTCCGCGCAAAAGATCATCGTCACAAAGATCTTGGTCTATAGCATCGATTTTTTAATAATTTAACGCCCTTCACATTTCAATTTCACTCTTCTGAATCATATAACGCCAATATTTGGAACTGAGTTATTTTAATCAGTCACTATAACCATTTTCCTATTATTTATAACAGCCCTGTCTTATATTGGCTTAAAGTTTTGGAATGTTCCTTATAGAATGTTCAAATATTAAGAAAATTAGTCATATTTTCAATCCACCTAAGGTGTTAACGAAACTTGCACATCAAAATATATATTTCCTTAATGGCTTATAAATGGTTAATAAAAAAATATTGTATATAGCTTCGAATAACAAACCGTCACACACAAACCGGCGATATTGTGACCGGCGATACAAAATGCACAAATTCGTGGATAACAGCTAATACAAGCTATTTCTTAAACTTTTTTATACTGAAATGAGTATCTGTACTCAACAGAATGACTTCGTGTAGTATTTAGCTTAATTAAGACTACTAGGTCTGAGTTAACCCTGTGACCGGAGATACAACATAAAAACATACGCCTGGCAAAAAGTATGCAATGTTTTAGTTTATACCTAAATAAACATAATAAGGAAGTTACCTAAACAGGAGCACGCTTTACACAAATTCAAACACATACCGTCATATTTGTAAAACTATTAGGCCGACCCGTAGTAGCGTTATTTATAAGCAATTTCTGCCGTGACCGGCGATACATGCAGCTGCGGGAACGGAACTTCTGGTTAATAATCGCGTTAAGGGAACTAAACTGTTTATCTTTGAACATTATTTTTTCAATACAAATTGTAGTAGGAGTGTAAATTATTTATATATAACAGTAATTTTAGTAAAATGACGTGAAATATAAAAGGGTAAAGTAAGAAATTGACTGGGGACACGTTACCGGCGATACATTTTTAAATTCAAATTTGAATACTCCAGCTATAATCTAAATAAATACTTTTAAAATTGCTTTCTAATGCAGGAAGTAACATATATTTCACAAATTATAATCATTTCTACAGGCAAATAGTTTGTTTTAGCAAGTTATATTAAGGACTGAAAGTTGCCTGTAAAAAAATGTTGACCCTGATACGAACTATTTGTCTTATTTTTGGTTAAGGAATTACTAGCGATGTTTAGAAACACCCTGTATATGGATATCTTCCTAGTAACTAGAGAAAATAAGGAAAATATAGAAATCACTATTTTGGTTGCAGAGTTCGTTCTCTGGAAACATAGCCTAGCTTAAAAATTTGTTACTGTCAAGCTTAAGTCGACAATCTTATTTACCCCGTTGCCGTCATTAACGCCCTTCCGCGGACATTTATTGACAACGACTACACCACATAGTGGATATTAAGGAGTGTTACTCTTAAATATTTGAAAATGTTCATGTCGTGAATGGTTTTGCTTCAGCTAGAGTGTACAGCTTATCGTTTCGTTCTGCGGCTACCAAAACTATTTAAAGAATGCAGACGAAATATTATCGATGTTGTCAAATTACTTACCAAAAATCTAGTAGGTTTTATGAAATTTATTATTTATACCTCCTTTGAATACAGATTTTAACCTAATCGTTAAAAAGTTAGAAAATATTATTATTTAGACTGAAAAACTGAAAGGTATTTTGAGTTTTAAGTAATACGTTCACACCTGCTTAATTTTAATTGCCGGACAAAATTAAAATATTACTTGAATTATCTATTTCCTAGCAAATCTGACAACATGTGAATATCCATTTACTCCAAACATTTAGTCGATTAATAGGATCACTTCCGCCTCTATTTTGTTTCACGGCATTAAACAGAGATGAAAATATAATATGCGATTGATTTGAACACGCCTCCGCAGACATTCGCCAGACACATGGCACTGCCATGCTCCAGACACGCTTTGATTTTTGACCAGCGACAGCGCGTTGTGGATGTTACACGTATAGTATAATTAATAGGGCAAATAGTAAAAAAATTATTTTCCATATGGAAAAGACGCTTTGCATAAACTTTTAAAAGCCAATGGGTTTTATTTTCGCAAATGCCAAAATAAACGAAAATTGTTGGTTGAAAAACCAAATATTTTACATATGAGATATAGGTATGTGGTATTAGGAAATTTTGACCTTTTGGAACTTGTAAAATTGCACAAGCCTCGAGGTGATAAAAAAAGCTATGTCATTGACAATATCATAAAACAGGCTGGCCATATTCTTCTTATAACTCCCCCCTATATGTGTGAGCTAAACCCAATTGAGTTGGCATGGGCTCAAGTCAAAAGGTACATACGGAACCTAAACACATCAGGGGATTTCAGTTTAACCAAGCTGAAAGAGGTCTTAGATGAGGCCATAAGGTCAGTTACACCATCTGACTGGAAGAAACTTTGCCAGCATGTTATTAATATTTAAAATAAATTTTGGGAGACAGATTACATGATGGAAGAAATAGAACCCATCATAATTACACTCGGCAATGATGACATTGAGTCCGACTCTGAAGATAGTGAGTCTGATAGTAAAGACGATAACGACATAGAGTAGAGATCAATGATTATATCGTTTTTTTTTTTGTTATTTTATACCTACTTTATGACGTTGAAATTTGGGAGTTTCTCAGAAATAAATTGTTGCATTCCTGTTTCTCCCAATACTTTTCGTTCTTATTATTTTAACATTTAGTACCTACTTACTCCTTTATATTCACAAAAAAATTAACATTTTAATATTTTTATATTTAATTTTACAATATAAGCACGACCATGGATTGTCCTTGGGGCCTGTTACCTTCCCTTCCCCTTACGGATACCGCGTAGCCGCAGATCCAAACGACAAGCTATACAAGAACCCAAAACAACTATTCCACGGAGTTTATTTTTACGTCTAGAAGCTGCCTTGGCGATTGCCACAACGTGGTTATGCCAAGACATATATCCTCTCAGATTGACGCCCAGCAATACCAGTGGAAGTTGGTGTCCAGCCATGTACGAACATAATTTTACCGAAAATAATTACATTTTAAAATTATACCGAAATTTAATCTCTAAATATATATATATATATACTCTTATTGGAAAAAGATCCTCAATAAATTTCTAAAAACGAAACGCCCTTTCCATTTAAAAATGTTATTTATAAAATATTGCCTGTCATTAAAATTTAATTACATTGTTTACATTTCAGTTCTTCTTAATAAAAATTAAACCAATTAAATTGGCTTTTTTATTAATTTTTTTCCTTCTATTTTTGTAACGATTAAATTATATTCATTTATGATTTAACGTTCTTCTCGTTTCAAAAAGCAGCCTCATGAGATACTTTTGCAGCCAATTAAAAGGATCACTATCCAATCCAACAATAGGAATATGTCATTCTTAGGCCGGTATTAGACTATCAAATATATTTGACAAAGATCTTTTTTAAAATAATTTGTAGCATTTCTTTGATAATATTTCTTTTATAAAAGTTTTTACTAGTATTACACTGTCAAAGAACTTTGACAATTTTTGAAGGGACTTGTCAAGTTTTTACAATTAAAAATGAACGATAGACGTGCATTAGCTTGTCTAGCGTTAAGTGCTGCCGTGATTACAATGTGGTTAGTATTAAAAAAGAAAAAAAAAGAGCCAGGCGCCTTTGGGTAAGGCCCTGGGTGGCAAGACGTAATTTAAGGGGTATCCACCACATTCTCCTTCAGGAGTTACGAGTTGAAGGTATTAGGAGTTATAAAAACTATTTAAGAATGGACG
Organism: Barypeithes pellucidus; assembly: GCA_963991005.1. Lineage (NCBI taxonomy): Eukaryota > Metazoa > Arthropoda > Insecta > Coleoptera > Curculionidae > Barypeithes > Barypeithes pellucidus. The sequence goes on along the minus strand of OZ022563.1, from coordinate 52,036,437 downwards.
ACGAAACATTTAACTTTATTGTTTTAAAGATATCACCATTGATATCCCGACAGAATACACATTTAAGGAACTGTATCAGCGTTGAGGAACGCCTTATGGTTACCCTTCGGTTTATGGCAACAGGAGAGAGTTATGCTAGTTTACAGTACAGCAGTCGCATACCTCAATGTATCCTTTCAGGCATAATCCCAGAAACTTGCAAGGCAAAAATGAAAATAAATAAATAAATATATTCAGTCTTTTATTTCGGCGTTTGTAATCCGGGTGTTGATGGTTGTACAATATTTCGAACCTTTCATACTCCGAAATTAGCAATTTTGTTGTTGAAATGCACCAGACAAACGTATTTTCCGCCATGGTATTATATACCAATACCAGTCGCAGTCAATGTCAAATTTATGCCTTATTGTCAGAAAATGAGGTTACTACCGTTACCAATCAACTATAAAATCTTTTATCAAAGATAATCGTCTGTTTTTATCTTTTATAAAATATCTTTTATAAAATAAATAATTTATAAAAGAAGTGATATTACACTTCAAATATTTTATAAAATTTCATTTATAAAATATCTTTGTCAAATATATTTGATAGTCTAATACCGGCCTTAGAGGAGAAATCATTCATAGCATTCTCAACAGCGTTACTAGGTCTTCGGAAAATTGCCCAGATCATGACGATTATTGGACAATGCAGGGGATTTTGGAAAACTTCTTAAATTACACATATTCTGGTGATTTTTTCCATTTGACTTTTTATAAAAAAAATCTATTTTAAAGAGGATCTGGCGATTTTTTATGGTAGCTGGAAACTTTTTCAGGGATTTAATTTTTTTCCAACTGACAACACTGTCCATATAGTCGCGTTTTAGTATTAACACTAGTGTTGGGAAAACCCGATGATTTTAATAATCGAGTATTTGATACTCGAGCGATTTTAATAATCGAGTGAATCACTTGAAATTCCAATTCACCAAGCGATGGCGTCACCGACTGCTCGACCGGCAGCCTAGTCGTTTATATGTGATCGGGTAGGGTATTTAGCAATCACGTATCTACGGGCGGGCACAGGTTTAGCTAAAAAATTGTAGTAGCCACCAAAAAAATTCCAGAAATTTATTTATTTGTGAATAATGAATTATTACCACGTGTCTCGATACCAAACAAAAAAACTGCAAAAAATCACCAAAAATATATTTATTGTTCGGGTTTATTCTTGTGCTTTTTTAACCCAAACAGAAAGTATTACCAAAAGTTATTTTTCTTCATATCTTTCTCAATCTACGAGCATAAAATAAGTAGATATTTAAAATGGCTTGTTAAATTCTTCCACTTTAAATTATCAGGTGCCCACTGTGGGCCTTTAAAAAATGTAGGCTTAGTTACGCGACTGGCAAAATAAGAAAATAAGTGATTATTTTTTTAAATTCATGTTTATAGTTATCTAACAGTTCTTAAGAATGTTCACTTTTGGTTACCAACAAAAATTTGTCGATACATATGTTTTGTTAACTATTTTGCTCGTTTTCTTATTTACCATTAACATTTTCTATAATGTATGTTATTTTTAAGAAATCTTCTTGAGTTTAACAATAAAAAGTTCCTGTTTAGATTTAAAAATGTTTACTATAAGATTACCAACAAGTTCTTCTATATATTTTGTTAACCATTTTGTTCGTTTTGTTATATTTATGCACAATTTCTATTATTATGTTATTTTTGAGAAGTTTTCTCGAGTTTATAGTAAATAAAACTTAAAAATTATATCCTTTAATTTTTTAATATTTACAATCGGAGACCTAAACTGCGCCGCTGGCTAGCCAGTTAAAACAAAACTTTACAAAACTCATGTCGCGATGACTCCGCTAAGGGATTTGGCATACTTTTTTATATGCACCTTCTCGTTTATGTGCCTTTAAGAAAGACGTATGCCGTGTACCTGCTCAGCGTCAAACTCAAACGTCGCCAATCGGATGGCGCGGCGCGTAGACCGAAGGTCGTATATTAAGTGACAGGCGATATTTTTCGTTTTTTCGCCTGAATTTATAACTAGAGTATTTCCTATCGAGCGAAAAACTGTTCGAATATACTAGCAGTTTTTTAACTCGATCACACTACAGCGGTACATTTCCGTCGGCGTCAAGCGAAGTTCGGGTATCGAGTGAAAGATAATAAGTGACGAGCGACGGTTTTCGCCTGAATAGATAACTCGAGCGATTTTTTTAATAATCGAGCGATGTCGGTTATTTCAATAATCGAGTGATCAAGTAGTTTTTCGCTCGAGCGATCACAACACTAGTTAACACCTCATTAGTAAGAATACAATGTTTGGTTCCCGTTATTTTTTTCATGATGGTGTAGATGTTATATTCGTTGTGCAACATGATCTCAGAAAGACCGTTCAAGGATGACGTCATCCCGATGAAGAAATTCTTAAACAATTAAGTTCGAGGAGTCCTAAGCTGAACCACATATGGATGGGCGGCAGTGGTCCGTCCGTTTTTTCCCTGCTATTCGTAGCTCTTGGCGAAATTAAGAGAGCAAGATCAGCTGAGCATTTTCCATGGAATTATCTGTAAAAGAGAGTCAAATCAGCAAGCTCTCTTAATACAGGGTGTTATGGAAATGACTTATTATATTTAAACCGGCAAATCCTGAAATGAAAAAAAATTGAAGAAAAATAACTATAAATGGCGCTTTGAACTATTAAGCGATATATACACTTAACATGTCATCTGAAAATTTACGTGGCCGCTCCTGAGGACCTTCGCAATCAATAGTTTATTGAGGCAGTCTCGAGGTTCAAAAGAGTTGAGCGCATTATAGGCGTTGTTGTCATATTGCAACACAGAACATGTGTTCAGTTTTTGACAAAAATACGTCTTTGACCCGCGTTCATCACTTATAAAAAAAAACTACAATTTTAAGGTACATAGACTCTTACCTTCGATCTTATTTTAGAATAATCCGTTTCAAACGAACCTTGAACTAATCCAACTGCACTCTGGCAACATCCGTACCCCAAAGTAAACAGAAAATGAATGAATACTAATCTCGTAAACATTGCGATGTTTGTCCTTTGATCTAACGGATTGTTATATATATTTTTGGTTGATTTGTGTTTTTTTTGTGATTATTGTTGAAAAATCGTCTTTATTATAAAGAATCATGGTGCATACATGTGTAGTTTATAAAAAAGTGGATCATTTAAATAATGATTTATCTTTTCATCGGTAAGTATGGTTATGTTTTAATATTTAACCATCTGATATAACCAGACCTCAGCATTGTTGCCATTCAGCCAACAAACATGTAGTTCTCTCTTCCATCCGTTACTGATTTTCAACAACATTTCACACAATCGCAGCTTTAGTTTCCAACAATTTTATAAATGGATTATAGGACCTGTAGTTTACAATACCTTTGGTTAGTATCTATCCCACTTTCAATAATATGGCTTATCTAGAAGCAGTTCTAGAAATCGGCCATGTTTTAAACCATAATTTATGACATTAACTCTTATATTTCGCCAATTTTATAGCTAACGGGATCGAACAGAGTTTATTTTCCCCATGATTTAATAAAATGCATTTATTTTAAGAAATTTCTTGTAATCCTGTTTATTCCGACAGCTTGGGATGCAACCGGCAGAATGACCCTTCTGCTTTGCATATTTACGAAGACTCCGGCAGACCATGATACATATTTAAATGGTCCAGTGCCACTTTGCAAACCTCTCATCTGCTTAACAGGGCTTTGCTGACATAATCCTGTCTATTTAACGCCACGCAGTTGTATAATGTATAACAGAGTGATAAATAGTTACACTATTTACTTAATTATTAATAAAAAAGTACGGCGAAGCAAATATTTCGTGTATGTGTAATAGTTACCATTTATGTAACGTAGACACATTATGAATAAAATCGAACCAATTTAGTTTCCTTGAAGTTGACTAGCACTATATCGTCAGAGACACAGAACATATAGTGAAACACTGAACAAATTACCATTTTTTTTTTTTTATGATCAAACACAATCAATCCAAGGCACACTGGGAGTGGTGCATGTGCACATAAAGCGATTCACGTTGGTTTTGAATCATTGGAGGTTATACTCGTTGGGAAACACGACCTCGGGAAGGTCGTTCCATAAGAATGACGTCCTTCAGATGAAAGAATTATTGAATAATGAAGTTCAAGGAGTACTAAACTTAATCACATATGGATGGTTCGTCGTGTATTTCTGCTATTCATCGCTCTGGGCAGAATTAAGAGGGAAAGGTCAGCCGAGCATTTTCCATGGAAATATCTGTAGAAGAGAGCCAAATCCCCAACCTGTCTTCGATGTTCCAGGCTGTCGAGGCTCTTTGTCAGCTCGTGGTCTCCGATCAGACGACGAATGGCTTTCCTTTCGATGGAATCTAGTAGCCGAAAAGTTTGTTTAGGTGCAGAGCTCAAGACATGAGAGCAGTACTCTAGTGATGGTCGAATCTGGACTTTGTATAGTGTCAAAAGTTGTTGTTTTGGTCCGGAAGAGTACAAAAGTTCTGTCAAGCTACCTTGGCGATTGCTATAACGTGGTTATGCCAAGACATATTCCTCCCAGATTGACGCCTAGCGAATTAATAGATGAAGCCAGTGGAATTGCGTGTCCTGCCATGACTTTATCCGGTTCCGTAATGTTAACCTTTCTGAGAGAGACTGCTGCCTGAAGTTTCTTAGCGTTAAATTCGACTTGACTACTGTCACCCCAAGCCAAAATTTCTTTGAGGTCTTTATTGAGGTGTGCTCCGTCATACTGTCTGCGATGGTGTGCGTCGGCAGCCGATGTTTGTGCATTCAAAGAGAAAGATGAGACAAGTATGCTATCGGTCAGCAAAGCAAAATATCGGAGTTTTAGTTTCCACTAGAAGGTCGATAATCTAAGGCACGACACACGGTGGGACACACATTGACCCTTGAGGAACACCGGAATTGATGGTGAAGGTATTTGAGAGAAATCCGTCAATCGCAACTTATAAATGTTATAAAATAAATCTATAAACTATTTCTTTCATGATAGCCCATGGAATAAATCACATGTTGTAAGATCATTTGATGTTAGCCCTCCGTGCCTTGTTAAGCCCGAGTACTTTCAGATCTTGTTTTACACAATATTTTCCTCTGCGGGCCTGCCGCTAACGTGTTTGAGTTTCTCGCTCATAATCTATCAACGGTTCCCTTGAAACTATCGTTATCTCTTATTGTTGAACCACAGGTATAAATGTTCTTTCCCCGCCGCCTCCCGGTTTGGGGAAATCTATCTACATTATAATATATTGTATACGAGTGACACTGTCTTCTTTTTTTACAAGCTATTTAGTGAAATTAGGTAGATTTTTTTTAAATGGGGACCCCTATATTTTAGTTCAGATCTGTAATCTCCAAGAACAGCTGATTTCAAAAACATAACACACTTAGAGCCTAAAATTCATAGTTTCGTTACTACAGGGTGAAACAAATAATTTTATTTAAGATATTTTTAATTTAAAAAAATGTAAAAAAATTAAATAAGCTATTTAATTAAGTGTTGAAATTGTCCTCCTTCTGCTGCCTGACAGTACCCCAAGCGATCAATAAATCCTTGTTGGACTTTTCTTATGGTTTCTTCTGAAATGTTCCTGCATTCTGTTGTTATTCGATTTTTTAAATCTTCAATATTGGCAGGTCTGACTTTATAAACAACATTTTTCAGGTGACCCCGCAAGAAAAAGTCCAGTGGTGTAAGGTCTGGAGACCTAGGCGGCCATTCAACAGGCCCACGTCTTCCAATCCACTTGTTCGGAAAAACTTGGTTTATGTAATGGCGCACTACTGCTGCATAATTTGGAGGTGCGCCGTCTTGTTGGTACCACAAACTTTCATCTAGAATTCCTGGATTATTTCTACTAGGGTATAAGTTAACTAGCGTAGGGATAAGAAAGTTCTGAAAAAAATGAAGATAATTTAGCCCGTTTACATTGTTGTCAAAAAAATATGGCCGCCCAATAATTTTGTTTTTCACAATACCAGCCCAAACATTAATTTTTTGAGGATATTGAGTATGGTGCTCACGCATCCACCTGGGATTTTCTTTTGCCCAGTATCTACAGTTTTGCCGGTTCACTTCTCCATTTAATTTAAAGGTAGATTCATCCGACAATAGGATATTTTCAACAAACAAAGGATCTAAGTTACATCTTTCCATTAATATTTGACAAAACTCCATCCTACGATCTGGATCATCTTCATTCAACTCATGAACCAATCGGATTTTAAACGGGTGCCATTTTTCTACCGTCAATAGGTTATGAACGGTCATAGCAGCCGCCCGCCCCATGATCAATGCTAATCTGGCGGACGCTGTTGTGGGGATCTTCTTCCATAGCCAATAAAATATCTAAGTTCTTATCATCCGGAATAGTTGGACGGCCTTTTCTGGGAATATCTTCCACTGAACCCGGCTCCCGAAATTTTATTTCAAGTTTAATCACAGTTGATCTAGTAATTGGTCTTGCTGGATACTTAGTGTTAAACAAAATGCAAACTTCTTGTTGAGTACGGATTCTATCACCATATCCAATCATCATAAGAAATTCTATTCTTTGTGTTAAAGATAAACGCATAGTAACTCAATATGTTTTAAAATAAAATTTATTACTTCTAATAAACTTACTAGAAAAATACAATGTAATGACAATGACATTATCTAAATACCATAGTTACATAACAGCAAATAGGTAAGCCCACTTGAGAAAAAACATAAGTAACAGCAAAAGGTAAAATTGGGTGATGGCGGAAGGGATTGAGCCAAATGTCACGAAATCTTTTATTGGGGGAAAGGGGGTTGAAAAATCGCTAAAAACGCCTCACGTAATTATTAATTGATGCCTCCCAAGCCAAAAAAAAATATCTTAAATAAAATTATTTGTTTTACCCTGTAGTAACGAGACTATGAATTTTAGGCCCTAAGTGTGTTATGTTTTTGAAATCAGCTGTTCTTGGAGATTACAGATCTGAACTAAAATATAGGGGTTCCCATTTAAAAAAATCGTCGATAATGTCATATCTACTACATGAGCCACCTTGTATATTAAGTTTGTATGGAAAAAAATGCGCAATTAAAAATTATTATACACGTGTCCGAGGATTTTTCCGAAATATTTTTAGATTCCTAGATAATGAATTTGTTCCTTACTTTATGTACACACTGTATATGTGGTCAGAATTCACTAAAATTTTTTGACATAACCTATCGCTAATCCCTCGCCAGTTTGTTTACATTTTCCGTCAGTGCAACACACGTGGTTTCTCTGGTTTGACATACAGTGATTTAACCAGCTTAATAATTTAAAGCGCCATTTATGGTTGTATTTCTTCAATTTGTTTTCTTTGCAGAAATTGCCGGTTTAAATATAATAAGGTCATTTCCGTAACACTCTGTATATAATTATCTTCGATTACACGTATTCCCCACTAAACTATTGTTTAGAAGAACGTCTGTCACCTCGCCCATTCCTAATTCCCGTCCATTCCCCTGACACAGGTACAACAGCCATACGATTTTGCGGGATGCCCGTTTCGAATACTAATCGGGCCGAACTTATTGGAATCCCATATCGGGGCCGGGACATTGGTTGAATGGCTGAGTGGCGAACATATCCGAAATATCTGCGTGTGTCTCGTGAGGGTAAATAAGGTCTTAAGGAGTTTCGTCACATGACGAAGTGTTGATTAAATACGGGGCTGTACTAGTATATTACGTACAGTTCTGTTCATTAAAAACCCGTACATCTAATTTGTCCCGGTGTAAGTCCCGGTTTACGAGACAATGAATTTATTCCTTACTTTACGTCCTCACTGTATATTTTATAGGTAATTTTATTTTTTCCGACTTTCTTCGATATATTGTTTACCAAACTATTCCTTGTTTAGATATTTAAGCGAAGCTTTAAACAAAGCTATAGTCTCATCGCCCATAAACTCTCCAGATAAATCTAAATCGCTGCATTCCACATTTTGGCACTTGCAGCTGCAACCTTCTCACCTTTATTAGTTCCGTCATTTGTTCATGCCAATACGAAATTTCTGCGACATTCCTAGGCTGTGACAAATCGCATTACGAAACCCTGACTTGAACTTGGGACACACTTTAGTGCAAAACACACGATGTACCGCATACCGTCATATTCACTAAAGGGGTTTAAATAAAAATTTATATTTGGAGAGTTGTGATTTGATTGAAACACATTACATACAGGGTGTTAGAAATTCGGCCTTCACCATTGGGATTTAGACAACGGTCAGAGATACGAAGTCGATTAAATTGTTACGTAATTATGGGCCCAATAATATGCCGCAAAAAATCAAAAATAATTTTTTTTTTATGATCAAACACAGGCACTATAGGAAAAATCCTTTAGGGCACTCTGGGAGTGGTGCATGTGCGCAAAAAGCGATTCACGTTGGTTTTGAATCGGTGGAGGTTATATTCGTTGGGAAAAACGACCTCGGGAAGGTCGTTCCACAAGGATGTAGTCGTCCAGATGAAAAAATTCTTAAATAATGAAGTTCGAGGAGTATTAAACTTAACCACATATGGATGGGCAGCAGTGGTTCGTCGTGTATTTCTGCTATTCGCCGCTTTGGGCGGAATTAAGAGGGCAAGGTCAGCCGAGCACTTTCCATGAAATTATCTGTAAAAGAAAGAGAGTCGACCCAACCTGTCTTCGATGTTCTAGGCTGTCGAGGTTCTTCGTCAGCTCGTGGTCTCCGATCAGACGAATAGCCCTCCTGTCGATGGAATCCAGTAGCCGAAGAGTATGTTTGGGTGCAGAGCTCCAGACATGAAAGCAGTATTCCAGTGATGGTCGAATCTGGGCTTTGTATAGTATCAAAAGTTGTTGAGGTGTGTACAACTTTCTGGTTCGGAAGAGTACCCCAAGCTTCTGAGAAGCTATCTTGGCGATTGCCACAACGTGGTTATGCAAAGACATATTTCCTCCCAGATTGACGCCCAGCAAATTAATAGATGAAGCCAGTGGGATTGTGTGTCCGGCCATGACTATTTCCGGTTCTGTAATGTTAACCTTCTTAGAGAAAACTGCTGCCTGGGTTTTTTTAGCATTAAATTCGACTTGGTTACTGTCACCCCAAGCCAAAATTTCTTCCAGGTCTTTGTTGAGGCATGATACTTCATGCTGTCTGCGAAGATGTGCGTCGGCAGCCAATGTTTGCGCATTCAAGGAGAAAGATGAGATAAGTGTGCTATCGTCAGCAAAATTAAATATCGGATTTTTAGTTTTCACTAGAAGGTCGTTAATGTAGAGTAAGAAGAGAGTGGGAGACAATATGGACCCTTGAGGAACACCGGCATTGATGGTGAAGGTGTCTGAGAGAAATCCGTCAATTGCCACTTGCAGAGAGCGGTCCTTAAGAAAGCTAGACAACCATGCACAGAATCGACTGGGCATACCATAGGATCGCAGTTTACTTAGAAGCCCCTCATGCCAAACACGATCATAAGCTTTAGAAATATCCAGTGCAACAACCCGAGACTCCCCATTATGTTCGATTGCGTTGTTCCAAATATGGGTGACATAGGCTAGAAGATCTCCAGTTTATCTGGACTTCCGAAAACCATATTGATGATCGCTGATAATGTTGAAGCCTTCCAGGTACTTTAGAAGATGTTGGTTAATAGCTTTCTCCATTACTTTTGATATAACTGAAAGCAATGCGACTGGTCGATAGTTGTTAGGCAGGGTTCTCTTACCTTTCTTTGGAATAGGCTGGACTTCCAGTTTATGCACCATAACTCAAAGTTTTTCATATTCTTTAAGTTCTTCTAGATTATTTTCTGCAATTTCTCTCGTATTTCTGACAGAGTACAAATTTCTTCCTGACTCATTTTTATTAACTTCAATAATATATTTATTTTTAATTATGACGGGTGGGAAGGAGCTTTGTGTTCAATTGTCTCTATAATGGCATATTTGATGCATGTAACATTTTATTAATTTGTAAAAGTATTGCCCACCCAAAAAGAAAATATTAATTCAAATAGAAAACAATCTACTATATTTTTTAAAGTTTTTGAAACTTTAAAGACTCAAATAGAAAAAGTATTATAAAAGACATTGTTCATAAGACAATTAGAACACTTATACTTTAGAAAACTAAGTTAATCCCGTGCTCTAAGATAATGTCTTATGAAATTTATATCTTAATATAGGTACTATTAAATGGTAGATATGGTTGCCAATTACAGGGACTGGTCCAAAAGCTAAATTTTAAATTAAGAAGGGAACCACGAGTGTCTTCGTCTACCAGGACCTCTTTTACTCTCTGTTTTGCCCTGTAGAATGAGTTGGAGAAGTCGGTATTTCTCATGGCGCATTATATGCCCGAAATATTCCATTTAACGCTTCTTAACGGCAAACAGAATTTCTGTATTTTTATCGAGCCTTCGGAGAACAGCCTCGTTGGTAATTCGATCGGTCCACGATATGCGCAAAATAAGTCGGTACACCCACTTCTCAAATGCTTCCAATTTCTTCATCAACGAGTACGTCATTGTCCATGCTTCAACTCCATATAAGAGAATTGAAAATATATAGCATTTCGCAAGCCTGATTTTTAATTTTAGAGATATATATCTACTAACGAATAGTTTCTTCATGTTGTTAAACGCTGTTCTTGCTTTTTCAATTCTTGATCTTATTTCTATAGACTGGTCCCATTGCGAATTAACGATTGATCCAAGATAGCAGTATTTATCAACCTGTTCTACTGGTTCATTTCCAAGTATTAGTTGTCCCACTTGTTGCTGTTGCCTACTGATAAGCATCCATTTTGTTTTTCAGACATTGAGCTTTAGACCGTATTGTTCGCTGACGATCTTGATCCTTTCCACGAGGTGTTGCAGCTCTTCGATATCACTGGCAAGTATGACTGTATCGTCAGCATATCGAATGTTGTTGATTAATTCCCCATTCAGGTTTATACCTCCAACAGCAATATATAATGCTTCCTTGAAAATTTCCTCTGTATATCTATTAAATAGGAGAGGGGACAGGACGCATCCCTGGCGCACACCTTTCTTTATTTTGATTTTTTCTGTTAAGCAGTTATTGATTTTCACGCAGGCAGTCTGACCCCAATACAGATTCGCTATCACCCTTATATCTTTGCTGTCTAGACCTGACTGTTCTAGGATGGATATTAGTTGTTCGTGATTGACACTGTCGAATGCCTTTGCAAAGTCAATAAAGCAGAGATAAACGTCTTTATTTGTGTCTCTGCAGCGTTGGATTAGAACTTCGAGGGCAAAAATAGCGTCCCTAGTACCAAGAGCATTTCGAAAGCCAAACTGTGATTCGCTGACCTCCGAGTCGCACCTAGCGCTAATCCTGTTCTGGATCACCTTCGTAAATATTTTAGGTAAGTGGCTAATTAAACTTATTAATCTGTGTTGGTCACATGTTCTTGCATTTGACTTTTTAGGAATGGGAATAAATGTCGAATGCATCCAATCTTCGGGTATTACTCCAGTGTCGTAGATATTATTAAATAACTTCACAATCATATCAAGAAATCTTGGGTCCCTCTCGCAAACAACTTTGATGATTTCGGCAGGTACATTGTCGGGGCCAGGGGCTTTATTATCTTTTATGGATGAAATGGCTTTCTCTATTTCACTCTTTATAATTGGTAGGTCAGTTTTAACTTCGGTTATGTTATGTGTCTCTGGGCGTGTGTCGTTAAATAGTTCCTTGCCGTAATCCTTCCAGATCCCAAGTATTTCCTTTCCTTCTGTGTTTAGTTTTCCATCCTGACCCAGCAAGCTGACTGTTCGGCGACTACACGGCTTCTTTGATGTAAGTTCTTTCATTTTCTTGTGCATATTGTGATAGTCATACCTTTTCTCACACTGCTCAATTTCACTACATTTTTCTGACAGATATGTTTCTTTAGCTTCACTTATTCTTTTCTTTATGAGTTGATGTGTTTCAAGGTACTTATGTCGTTGTTTGCCTTTAAAAATTCTCCGTTTCTCCATTAAGTCCAAGATTTCATCAGTCATCCATTCTTTCCTTTTTGTTTTTTCTTTGTATAGAAGAGGTGTACATGTTGTTTGGATGTTTTCTTTTATTTTGTTCCATTTTTCTATACTGTTACATTTTAAAAACGTTCAGGACGTGAAAACACATTAAACAATTATTATCAGCTCATGCCGCACAACGTTATCGCGCACATTTGCCAGCACTTGACCGGGATATTTTACCATACAACACGTGCTCGACAACACCACCTCCTTGCGAAGAATTACGGGATAATAAAGCCATTAAAGTTGTTTTCGAAGAGCAGCAATAAAGATAATGGACTCGAGAGAGTTTCCTTCCGTCTTAATTAGATGAAATGCACTTTAGGTTTGCACGAATTTAAGGCCGAAGACTTAATTATGAATTCGACGTGTGCCTCGGACAGGAAGTTGTTTGTTGAATATGAAAAATGGTTTCTTGGATAATTTGGGAAAGTTACAGAGTCGTAATATGAATTGTAAATTTTGTGACAAGTTGTAGAAAGTATAATGTATAAAATAGTACAAGTGCGTGAATAGATATACAGGGTGTTATGGAAATGACGCATTACATTTAAATGGGTGACTCCTTGGGTGTCCTAGAGAAGCGCTACATATTTATTTTTTTTAAATCGACCGTTTTAAAAGTGGGATAATAAACACTCTTACTCACAGGTCAGTCCGCGCTACTGTACAACATTTCACCCAGAGCCAATGGCAATGTTACCAAACTCAATGTAAAACTGAAATATAAAAATAAATTATTTTCTACCTACTTGTATTTATCCTTATACCTAAAGAGCGAGGAAATCCAGGCACAAACACAATCAGTTTTTTTTCTTTTTCATGGGAAGACTCCTGGAAACACTTTATGTACACACAGTAATAGTGAAACAGAACCGATAGTTAGCTTTTGAAAATACAATAATACAGATTATACTACAGATTATTAGATTTTACTACACGCGACGAAATTTGACGTCCAGAAGAAACGCCTCAATAAAAACAATATTCAAAGATTATTTATGTACGGGCAAGATACATGCGTAAACCGAAAAACACAGCATATTGTTGAGAGTGTGTTGGTGATCGACGAGACACAACGTATCCGGCCGCTGGTTGGTCTTCAACTAACAGACGCACGCGTGCGGCGCTTTGTGATACTATTTCGCTCAGTCGATGTAAGGCGTCAAGAGGTCATTGGCAATTGAGCTAGTGACGTACGTGGCTATTACTATTCCATATGTTTTTTCGGGTTGTTTAACACATAGTCCGTCGTAAATGTTCTTCAATTAATTGTACAAAAAGGTATTACCGCATGGAAAAGTGTCTAAATTATTTTATTTTGTCTAAAGAGTTTAAGGTATACATATGACAATACCGGCCAGAATTCCTTGATTGCTTACATGTATCGCAGTGCCACACAGGTGTTTTTCTGGTTTGACGTCAGGTCACTTTTACCGCTGAATGAATTGAAAGCGCCATTTAAGGATATTTTTCTTCAATTTGTATTCATCTCAGGAATTGCCGGTTTAAATATAATACGTAATTTCCATAACACCCTGTATATTGTATATACGAGTGAGGAGTTTACAACACTAGCTGTAATGGAATAATGTATTAAAAAATTACAAAAAATTATTATTAAATGGAAAAATATGTCTGTCTAAACCACAAATATAGAATTTTGGCTCTCCTGTCATCAGACTTACTTTAGACGCGTTTCTCCGTATCACGGCTCGTTAGCAGTGCTGCCAGATCGAAAATAACAAAGACGGTAGATTTGAAATAGAAATTGGCTTGGGATGACACACCCCCAGGCAATAGTTTTCTCTTAAAATGTTAACATTACAGAACCGGATATAGTCATGGCAGGACATGCAATCCCAGTGGCTTCATCTATTAATTTGCTGGGCGTCAATCTGGGAGGAAATATGTCTTGGAATAACCATGTTGTGGCAATCGCCAAGATAGCTTCTCAGAAACATGGTGTATTCTTCCGAACCAGAAAGTTGTACACACCTCAATAACTTTTGACACTACATCTAGATTCGACCATCACTAGAGTACTGCTCTCATGTCTGGAGCTCTGCACCCAAACATACTGTTCGGCTAATGGATTATATCGAAATGATGGCCATTCGCCTGATCGGAGACCACGAGCTGACGAAGAACCTCGACAGCCTAGAACATCGTAGACAGGTTGGGGGATTTGACTCTCTTTAACAGGTTTTCATGGAAAGTGCTCGGCTGACCTTGCCCTTTTAATTCCTCCTAGAGCGGTGAATTGCAGAAATACACTGCCGCCCATCCATATGTGGTTAGGCTTAGTACACATCGAATACTTAGGAATTCTTTCATCTGGAGGATGTCATCCTTATAGAACGACCTTCCCGAGGTCGTGTTTCGCAACGAGTATAACCTTCAACAGTTCAAAACCTACGTGAATCGCTTTAATTAAAATTTTTCCCCATATAGTTCCAACTTTAATCAGCACTATAGATATTAAGTTTTCTTTCAAAAATGTTATCAATAATTTTAAAATTTCTGATTTTTGAAAAAGATATTTAATAATAATATTTTTTGGATATGTTGTTTCCAGTCACTTAAGTATAATAAACAAAATATCGTTTATCACACGTTCATAAATGTATCTTTCCATTCTTGCATGACTTGCCAAGAATTTGTCACATTACCTTACACAAATGAATTCTTAAAAACGACCTCTTAAGAAGTACTTAAACTATTTTAACAAGACACAAAATAAACATGTCCATGTCCAGGCATCGACAAGTAACAAAACTTTAATTTGGCAATATAAAAGTTTGAAAATAAAACGGAAACTCCGCACCCAGCAGAACCATAAATAAGTTTTTTACAACTTGTTTATTTACCCGCAGTCCAGTTCAAAGTTTTTTTTCTCAAAAAGTCCCTTTGACTGGTATTATTATTTAATTATTAGTCCTCGCTTCTTTATATACGTTTCTAAATATTTGACATGATTTATTTTGCTGGACTCTTTAAATGTGTACTTCTCATTATTATCTGATTCATCACGAAATTGATAGAAACAATATTAGTAAAACGCCAACGCAACAAAATTTCCTCCATTTCACGCCACTGTTGAGACAAATTTCTATGCGTTTTAATGGTCCTACGAAGAGCGAAACTGCATAATAAATACAATTAATCAGAAATAAAAAGTCTATACTTTTCAGGTGGTATTAATATCAAATACCAATGTATGGAACTTATCATATCCTAGACCACCCGATGATACCTTATACAATAAGGGCGTATTTTTGTCTACACAGTAGCACTTTAAAATACTAATTCAGATTGAATGGTACTTCTAAGAAAGGGAAGCTTTTTCCATTGATAGGATGTCACCACCTGCAGACCGGTTTTGAACTCTTTTGTTCTCGTCAGTCAGCAGTTCTCGTTTTTTGTAACTTTCTTCAAAATATAAATCATTTTCAATCATAAAATTTTGAATTTCTGCTTTTGTATTATTAGCATTGTCCATTACAATGACGCTATTTTCAGGTATATTTTTAAGGAATTTATGTTTCAACCAATCTTCAAAAAGTTTTGCGTCGGTATCTTGATGGTAATCTAAAGAAGAATCTGCTATATTTTTAGCTGAAAGCAACAGACAATTTGGAACAAACCCGTTCTCTGAACCAGCATGTAATATTCTTTTGCCTTTATTTGATGGTGCCTTGGTTTGACATTTTTTGGAAGAATCATCCCAACCTTTTCTTGGAGTGTCATGGGTATCGAACCATGTTTCGTCAAGGTAAATAATTGGCCGATTTTCTTCTCTAAATTGTTTAACAGCTGTTAAATATTTAAGTCTCCATTCCCGTAAACGTTGAGATTCCATTAATGTTTGTCTTTTATCAATGCTTCCGTATTTAAAACCCATTTTACGCAATATTTTCCTAAGGCTTGAAAAGCGACAAGAGATATTTGTTTCGTTTTTAATCGGCCGCTCTTTGAGGGAAATCAAAGTGGGTATAGTTTGTGCCTCATACATTTGGTAAATCTTTCTTCTTAATAAATTCATGTTATTTTCGTCCATGCTTCTAAACGTGACTCGATTTTTTCTAGGATTAACAGGTTTAAGTACTATGTCTCTTACCGAAGATAAAGGAGTTTTTGTCAAAGTAGACGTCTCTGCTAAAGCATCCATCGAATTGAAATTTCTACTCAACAACGATTGATACACATTTTTAATTATTAGTTTGGCATCGGTAGATAAATGCTTTCTTTTAAAAATTACACACGAAGATGCCCCCCTATCAGCACAATTCCAAGGACGCCACATTCTACCACTAATAAGCCTAACTAAAAATTACTCGCCGGAAAACCACTAAAGATTAAAATTATTAAAAATCACTTTGTATTTATATATGCATCAGGCATAGGTATAAATTGAATTTGTATACCTGGTCCGGCTCTGCTCGAAAAGGTTTTAAAATTTACAGGGTAGGGGTCCACCTCTATCATCAGAGAATACTCTATATTTCACGCTGTGTTATCAACGGTAGTCGAGAAAATACAACGCGCAGTGTCATCTCTTAGCAGTCCCACTCCGCCTTATTGTATAAGGTATCATCGGGTGGTCTGGGAAATAATAATTTTTCCATACATTGGTATTTAAATACAATTAAAGCAATGCGCAGTTTTTGTTTTAGTGTGGATGTCAAATTTGATAAAACACATTTAATAATATATTTTATGAAACCTATAATCTATCAGTATAACAAATTATCTTGAATTTATTTACATTTATTTTATTTCTTATTAGCTTAATGAACGGCTATAGAAAAATTTTGTATGGTGTAATAGACATTTTTTTTATTCATTTAAATCTTAGAGATCCTAGAATGCATATTTGGAAAACTACTTAAATTCAGAAAAATCCTTTTATTGTTTTTCTGTTTTTTTTTGAGGTCGAATTCTAAAGTAAATTGCACTTTTACATTGCCACTTTTTCCGCTCTATCTAATAGCGTTAATTGTTTTGTAATCCGACGAGTCGTCTTCGAAGGGCCATTATCAACTTTCTTTTTTTAAATACGGTCCTGTTTTTCTGATATTTGAATTTCAGAGCTTTTTTTTCTTCCGAATGCAACGACGTATGACACATTGTGGTTTAATGACGTTTTATTACTGTTTTGGTATGATTTCTGTTCACTTATTGTGGTTTATTATTAAATTATTTGTTATTTATTGAACTAGTTCAACATAAGTAAAAAATTCAGAGCTTACTTATGAGATATTATTTATAAAATTAGGAGAAATACAGGACCGTATCCCAAAATTTCCTGATGTTGTTTAAAAAAACCTTGAAACTTCATTAAACCACAATGTGTCATACATCGTTGCATTCGGAAGAAAAAAGCTATCACATTCCAATATCAGGAAAACAGGACCATATTTAAAAAAAGAAAGTTGATAATGGCCCTTCGAAGACGGGATTCGGATTACAATACTATTAACGCTGTTAGATAGAGCGGAAAAAGTGGCAATGCAAAAGTGCAATTTACTTTAGAATTTGATCTCAAAAAAACCTAGGAAAACCATAAAACGATTTTTCAGAATTTCCGGATATCTCCGGAACTACTCGGAATTTTAAAACTTTCTAAACGGTATATATTTAGGCACGTAAATGCGCAACTTTACCTCCGTTTAACCGACTTCGTATCTCTTACGGTTTCCGAGATCCCTGTACTGGCCCTCCTTACCTTGGACACGTTGTATGTAACATGTATTTTTCTTTACCCTCGAAAAGGATATTGACGAAACAAACGTCCAACAGTCCCTTTAATTTATAACTTATAGCACTTATTTGCAAACAATGCACAACGTCGGTCATTGTTTACAAACAAACCCCATTTCCCGGTAACAAATTAAGGGCCAGATTTTCCACCTCTCGGCAAATAAATCACTAAATTAAATCAAATGCTTCGCGAGCCTTGATTCTCCGCTTGCAACTTGCATCGTTCTCATCCATATTTATTAACCGACTAATTTGTTTAAGTCAATTCGGAATTTCTACGGCATTCCAGCATGGAACAAATAATATCTTCATGTAATGCTCAGAGTTACGGTGATATAATGTTTAATTGTAATGTGCATAGTGGTATGTCAGGTGATATTGTTAGATTAATTTCATAAGAAATGACCGACAATGTCGTATGGGAAGGAGAATGCTTGGCAATGTATGTAATGTACCGGGTGTCCCATTTTCGACACTTTTATATATTATCTGCGTTATTGTTAGTGCTATCAAAAAAGTTATGTAATGTCAAACTTAAAATGACAAAATCAAATTTTGAAAATTTACGCTCGCTTAAGAGATACGGGGGAAAATAAAAAAATTCACAATTTCTAAATTCCCCTATATTCTCTTAGTTAAAACAGATTCAGAAAAATATTTTATACACAGGTTTATTTATAATGATTGTTGAATGATTTTCCGTTTTCAGAATAAGTATACGGGGTCAGGTAAAAAAGTTATCGGATCTAACCTCATTTTTTTAAATGGAACACACATGGAAAAATTCTCGTTTCAAATATATAACATACTATCGATGATATTGGTTTCCTAGGCAATATAATATATTAAAACTTTATTCCTTTAAACCACAGTAGGCCATGAAACAAAAGTTAGAGACAACTATGTTGACATTCTAGTTGATATTAACATTTAACGACAATTTCATTTTTACATATTCATTCGTGGAAATGACTTATTTATCATTTCATTTTGAAATGATATTTAAATTCAGATAGATATCTGGACATACTCCCATCAAACCTTTTTGATATCCTTGATGATGTTCCTTTAAATGAAGTAATAGAGATTTACTTCCAACAAGATGGCGCCCCTACCCATAACGCTCTTCGAATAAGAGAGTAATTATATTCTCACTTTAGAAACTGTTAGATAGGCACACATAGACGTATAAGGTGGCCACCACGATCTCCGGATCTAACACCTCCAGATTTTTTTCTTTGTGGAGCGTTGGAAAATAAAATTTATAATGAAGTATTTTTAACTCGAGAACAACTTGATCAAAGAATTCATGAGGCCTTTGCGGAAAAAAGCCATTAGGCATCATGAATGCCGTAAAATCCGTTCGAAAAAGATGTCAAGAGTGAATTGAAAACAACGGAGGAGCTTTCGAACATTTGCGATGATTCCCGCTATTTTTTCCCTAAATGTGAATCTTCTATTTCGTTTCAATGTAAAAAAAACGCCTAGGAAACCAATATCATGCATGGTGTGTTATATATTTGAAAAGAGAATTTAAAATGCTATCTTTTTAGATTAAATTATACAGGGTGTTCCATTTAAAAAAAAAAGTTAGGTCCGATAACTTGTTTCCCTGACCCCGTATATTTATTCTGAAAACGGCAGATCATTCAACAATCATTATAAATAAACTTCTGTATAAAACATTTTTCTGTATCTTTTTTAACTAAGAGAATATAGGGTAATTTTGAAATAGTCAATTTTTTGATTTTCCCCTGTATCACTTAAGCGAGCGAAAATTTTTAAATTTTGATTTTACCATTTTAAGTTTGACCCAATAAGAGCACATGATACGTACATTACTTTTTTGATAGCACTAACAATTCCGGAGATACCCTATAAAAGTGTCGAAAATGGGACACCCTGTACAGGGTGTCCCTTTCTCGACACTTTTTGAGGGTATTAAAGTTATTATCAAAGATTGAATGTTGGGGTTTTCATTTTATTGTTCCACTTATTAACAATATGAAAGATTCCGATGTCAAATTTGTCATAAGAAAGTTTTTAATCTACAGGGTGATTTTGAAAACCATCGCTGTTTAGGCACCCCTTGTATATCCGTTATGCGTTAACGTATCAAAAAATTAAAAACTGTTAGATATTTTTACGTAAAGTTTGGTGGCGTAGGCAGTTTTTCTCTAAAAAGTTTAGGGTATATTATTTGTTTAATTACTTGAGCATACTTTGGGTTTTACAAAAATGTAAAGTTGTTTATATTTACCTTCAAAAACAAAGTAAAATGGCGATATTTTTAATAATTTGCGTTAGGTCAGGGCCACTTTGTTAGAAACAAATGCAAATGTCCGAAACTTGACAGATCTGTCATATTTTTATTATTTACGTGAGAGTTTTTATAATTTATTTATTTAGCGTATGGCTACAATCACAGGTAGGTACACAACAAAATAACAAAAATTTCACAAACAAACATTAAGATTACAAATATATTCTATTGACTCTCTCGCAATCAGGAAATCGGATGGATTGCCCCTGTAGGAACTAATTGGGCAGTCCTCTACCAGATGTTTAATAGTCTGTCTTTCAGCGCCGCAGTCACAGTTTGGGGAAGGTATTTTTCCCCACCTGAAGAGTGAGTCGGAGCACCTGCCGCAATTCGTCCTTATTCTGTTAAGTGTTGTCCAGATTCGTCTTGGTTGATCAAAGCCCTCTGGCCTGCTTGTAACGCATGGCATATCCCGGTTGGCAGGTGTGGCCTTCTTCTCCCAGTCTTCTTTCCACCGCTCAATTATGTTAAAGTTTTCCTCGATACGAGTTTCTGCCGTTCTCAGAGGGGGTTTTCGTGAGCGTAGTATATTTATGGTCCTACCGGTAATTCCAACGTGGGAGCGGAGCACAGGGTCGGCGTTAATTTTTTCATATTCCCTCACCAGAGCATGCTCTCGGCGAATTTGAGTTTTTATAATATACTTTTTACTTACTTATTCTGAACAATGGCTGGCTAGGATAATTATGAAAAATATGATATGTTAGAATATTTTATACAATCTACTGAAAATAGTTTTGAATATTTCAATTCGTTCCTGATAAATTGTCCGCTGTATATTTTTATAAATAACGTAAATTAATAAAAAGATAAATTTAAATAACTATATATTTTTGTAAAGACCACAGTATGCCCAATCAGTTAAAACAAATACTATACAGGGTGTCTCATTTTTACTAATTTACGTTTGTTAATATCTCAAGAACAATAATTGTACGGTAGTAGAAACACCCATTTTATCGTTTTTTTTAAACATTATACTTTAATGGGGACGTTTATATTATCAATGCCTTAAAGTAGTAGTAAGCCCGGTCCTGGAATTTATATCAAACTCATACCAACCTATGAACTTAAAATAACCAGGCATTGACATGACTTGGCCACGATCTTGCAAGTTCTCTCAAAATTCAGACTATATTTCATAGTCGGGGTATAATTAAGTTGAATTTGATTGAAATAAAACTAAAAAGATTGGTCGATGATCAAATCAACCGCTAAATATTGACTATACTTGTCAACAAACCAATATTTATACACTCTATTGCCGTAAATCTAGTTTAAGCCTAAATTACTGGCACATATGCCACTTATTTCACTCTGCAAGGCACGGGGAATTCCAATTTTACTTGAGCAAACGGCGACTGGGTTAATAAAGGTGAGAAAGTTGCAAGTTGCAAGAGTAGACGTGAGTTGTAATGCACTGGATTTAATTCGGCAAATTATTTGACTAAAATTAGCTTGAACGCTGTGAAATTTAGATTTTACTTTCGTCTTATGTTGCAATTATGAAATGTTTAATTTACTGCGTTATTTCGTTAATAATGAACATGTTTTAATGATTCTTGTTTTCACTAATAGAATACAGATTTTTTGTATTTCCTAGAATTTAAATTTTACATAATATATTACATAAAAATTCAATTTATTTCGATTTTTAAACTATACCAATTAGATATATCTGGGTTAGGCACTTACCCAAAGTATCGCTATGACACTCTGGTGGTAACTTTGAAATTCGTTATATTGTCGAAAAAAACGTTTCGTCAACAATTAATGCGACATTTTATTACTTTTGGCTTTTGCCACAATTTTTAATTTTGTAGGTTTTTTTTAATAATTTCAAAAACTACTATAATTTATTTCATAACTCATATTTACCACTGAATACTTGTAAAAATTACCAAATATTTCGGTAAAATGATATGGTTGTTTTTAGAAATTTATTATAGTAATAATTTTTTAAACTTAGCACATGTTACAATAAAATGGACGTAAAGTACTATCATATTCTATAAAATGCACTATATGTTTTTGAAGATTAAACTACACTGTATTTTAAAAATTCCTAAATATATTGGTAAAATAGTAGAGTTATTTAAATAAATTTACAAGGTAGTTTCATTTCATTTCAGTTCAAATAACCATTTATAGTTTTGTCAAATTTACTAAAATCTTTTGTAAAATTCCCTAAAATGTTCTTTAAAATTTACTAAAAATTTTGACACATGGTATTCCCAAGCGGTCACTTATCCAAGTACTGACTGTTTCCAACTAGTGTTGGGAAAAAACCGATGATTTTAATAATCGAGTAAGTTGTTCCGGTCTGCGGCGTTTTGGTCCGGTTTTAGGCGTCTTGTTCCGGTTTTGGCGTTTTGTTCCGGATTTAGGCGTCTTACTTGATACTCGATCGATTTTAATAATCGCGTGAATCGCTCGAGTGAATCGCTTGAAATTCCAATTTACCAAGCGATGACGTCACCGACTGCTCGATCGGCAGCCTTGTCGTGATCACGTAGGGTATTTAGCAGGCACGTAACTACGGGTGGGCACAGGTTTAGCTAAAAATTGTAGTAGCCGCCATAAAAATTGCAGAAATTTATTTATATGTGAATAATGAATTTTTACCACGTGTCTCGATACCAAACAAAAAAACTGCAAAAAATCACCAAAATATGTATTTATTGTTCGAGTTTATTCTTGTGCTTTTTTAAAACAAAAAGTATTACCAAGAGTTATTTTTCTTCATATCTTTCTCAATCTACGAGCATAAAATAAGTAGATATTTAAAATGGCTTGTCAAATTCTTAAACTTTAAATTATCAGGTGCCCACTGTGTGCCCTTCAAAAATGTAGGCTTAGTTACGCGACTGGCAAAATAAGAAAATAAGTGATTATTTTTTTAAATTCATGTTTATAGTTATCTAAAAGTGCCTGTTTAAATTTAAGAATGTTTACTTTTGGTTACCAAAAAATTTGTCGATACCTATGTTTTGTTAACTATTTACCATTAACATTTTCTATAATTTTTTTTTTTTTTTTTTTTTATGATCAAACACAAGCACTATAGGAAAAATCCTTTAGGGCACTCTGGGAGTGGTGCGTGTGCGCAAAAAGCGATTCACGTTGGTTATGAATCGTTGGAGGTTATATTCGTTGGGAAACGACCTCGGGAAGCTCGTTCCACAATGATGAAGTCCTCCAGATGAAAGAGTTTTTAAATAATGAAGTTCGAGGAGTACTAAGCTTAACCACATATGGATGGGCGGCAGTGGTTCGTCATGTATTTCTGATATTCGCCACTCTGGGCTGAATTAGGAGGGCAAGGTCAGCCGAGCACTTTCCATGAAAATATCTGTAAAAGAGAGTCAAATCACCAACTTGCCTTCGATGTTCTAGGCTGTCGAGGTTCCTCGTCAGCTCGTGGTTTCCAAACTTTCTAGTTCGGAAGAGTACACCAAGCTTCTGAGAGGCTATCTTGGCGATTGCCACAACGTGGTTATGCCAAGACATATTTCCTCCCAGATTGACGCCCAGCAAACTAATAGATGAAGCCAGCGGGATTGCGTGTCCGTCCATGACTATATCCGGTTCTGTAAAGTTAACCTTTTTAGAGAAAACTGCTGCCTGGGTTTTTTTACCGTTAAATTCGACTTGGTTACTGTCACCCCAAGACAAAATTTCTTCCTTTCTTTGTTGAGGCGTGATACTTCATGCTGTCTGCGAAGATGTGCGTCGGCAGCCGATGTTTATGCATTCAAAGAGAAAGATGGTAAAAGTGTGCTATCATCAGCAAAACTAACTATCGGGATTTTCGTTTTCACGTCGTTAACGTAGAGTAAGAAGAGAGTGGGAGACAATATGGACCCTTGAGGAACACCGGCATTGATGGTGAAGGTGTTTGAGAGAAATCCGTCAATCTTCTTGTTTCAGTCTTCTTGAGTTTAATAATAAAAAGTTCCTGTTTAGATTTAAAAATGTTTACTATAAGATTATCAACGAATTCTTCTTTATATTTTGTTAACAATTTTGTTCGTTTTGTTATTTTTATTTACAATTTCTATTATTATGTTATTTTTGAGAAGTTTTCTCGAGTTTATAGTAAATAAAAATTAAAAAATTATATTCTTTAATTTTTTAATAATTACAATCGGAGACCTAAACTACGCCGCTGGCTAGCCAGTTAAAACAAAACTTTACAAAACCCATGTCGCGATGACTCCGCTAAGGCATTTGGCATACTTTTTTATATGCACCTTCTCGTTTATGTGCCTTTAAGAAAGGCGTATGTCGTGAACCTGCTCAGCGTCAAACTCGAACGTTGCCAATCGGATGGCGCGGCGCGTAGACCGAAGGTCGTGCATCAAGTGACAGGCGATATTTTTCGGGTTTTTGCTTGAATTTATAACTAGAGTACTTCCTATCGAGCGAAAAACTGTTCGAATATACGAGCAGTTTTTTAAATCGATCACACTACTGCGGTACATTTCAGCCGGCGTCAAGCGAAGCTCGGGTATCGAGTGAAAGATAATAAGTGACGAGCGACGGTTTTCGCCTGAATAGATAACTTGAGCGGTTTTTTTTAATAATCGAGCGATGTCGGTTGTTTCAATAATCGAGTGATCAAGCGGTTTTTCGCTCGAGCGATCACAACACTATTTCCAACGTCGATTGACTTCTCGATTCGCCACTGTTATTTGTTGTATGAATCGTGCAAAAAAATCTTTTCTATAATAATTTTACTATAGTGTTTGTTCCATGCTACTTTCCTATACAGGGTGTTATGGAAATGACATATTATATTTAAACCGGCAATTCCTGAGATGAAAACAAATTGAACAAAAATATCCAAAAATGGCGCTTTAATTTAATATGCCCTGTACATGACCTTATGTCAAACCAAAAATGATCACGTGGTGCCCCTGCCAGGAAGGTAAGCAAAAGAACATATGGCGAAAAGCGTGAGTGAATCTTGAACAGTGTTGTCATATCTTCAGGATAAACTCTTTAGAAAATCAACAAACTTTTGACAGATTTCAAGTTGTTTATTTTTCAGGATACATTATTATAAACTTTTACGTTCAGTTCAGTTCACTGGGAAACAATCTCTGATTTATAAACTTTAACTGACTCCAACAAACCGCCGCGGAGTTTATAATGGTCTGGTATGTTCTTACTTGTTCAATTCGAACGACATCCGTCGGATCTGAACAACTAAAATGCCACTTTACCCTTTAGAAGAAAAAAATGCAATTTTATTTACCTTTTCGGCCTTATTTAAAACCAACTTAATTTATAAAAAAAACATCAGGTAACCGAACAAAAACTGTCACAAACACCAAAGCAAAGTCACATAAATTCACATCGCGCATCTCGGGAACACGTCTAAGTACCATTCAATCTGAATTAGTATTTTAAAGTGCTATCGTGTAGACAAAAATACGCCCTTATTGTATAAGATTTTATCAGCTGGTAGTCTGGGAAATAATATAATTCTTTCATACAATGGTATTCGACATCTAAAAATGTTGAAACTAACCTTTGAACCTGTTCCTATCTTCACGTGTCTGTTGTTTATCTAAAAATACAGCGTTGTCACTTTCGATGTTTTATAAGATTATATTCATAAACTGCCTAATTTCCTTCTATAATATTACTTTCCTGTATAATTATAGTCTCGGAAATGGCAACCGCGCTGGCTTTAGTAGCGGAGAGTTCTCGGAAAGAAAGTCCAAGGTGGACTAGACCATTTATTTCAAAGGGTAGTTCCTGTCAATTGTTAACATAATCGTTTCATTTTATCTTTAGTAAAGGGTTAATGGCCCATAGAAATTAGCGTTTTTATTATTTCTATTGAGAAAAGATTAAGTGATCTTGTTCTATGTGTGCGGTAGTGTTATTTTAAAGTATAATAATGCGTTAGTGTTTAGTGCTTTCGTGTAATCTGATAATAGGTGCATATCTTCAAAAAAGCTAATTTGAAACTCGTGGGTATCTGTGTGTTCCTTTAAGTGATTTAGTGCAATTTGTTCTGTTTCACTGTGTTTTTTTCTTTCGACTTTATGCCGGTTATATTCCGAGATTGGAAATAAGAGGCCGAATGAGGTTTAGTGATAAGCTTATTATGCACTCCCACGCTATCATCAGGACACGTGATGAGCATAAAGTTTTTCCCATAGAAAAAAGAACTGAAGGTGTCTGTGCCCTGGATTCCTTAATCGCGTCCTGGATTTACTTTCTTAGTAAGCTAAATATTTATTTTTATAAGAAATTAAAGTTTTACACTTTAAACAGTTTGGCAACATTGCGCCTGAACATCTGTTGATTACCCAGCTTGGCAATGTAATATGTTCATATATGAATGTACCGAGGAGTTGTGTGTGGGTTTAGGGGTGAATTACCCCACTTTTTAAACATTCGATTTAAAAAAAAATATGTAGCGCTTCTCTAGGACTCCCCAGGAGTCACCCATATAAATATTATATGTCATTTCCATAACACCCTGTATAGACAGATAAAATATGGTTCCATATAAAGTTTCCGTTTTTTAAATATAACGGAAGCTCTAATGAACCTAAATAATATTCTAACCCCGAAACATTTCTTTTCGTAATTAAAATCCTTACAAAATTTATTTTCATCAGATTAAAAAAACATCTCTCGCGGCGGAAAAACAAACAAGCATCGAATTTCTGATTAATTAGCCCAGTTCAAGTTCGAACAAACAAGCTACTTAAGCAAAGTGAACACGTTTAAGCTAATTGGATAAAAGAAAAGTTCATTAAAAGAATTAAATAACGTTTTCCGGCATCGTCATGAAGACTGGAATTTTTTCACCTGAATTAATGGTACTTTTTGTATAACCGGGAGTAAATTATTTTTCTGAGACTGCACAACACGTTGCGTTTCCTAATTTTAAATAGAATAATATCTTCTTTAACAAGTATTTTTCTATTTGGGTTTCATAATGGCTACATTATGAAATGCAAAAAAATTGAATAACCTGCCACTTTATGGAACTGAAATTTTATTTTTTTTTGTCGGCAGCAAGTAGGGTTCGAATTTTAGGCTTACTTTGATTTCGTTGAAATTAGTTTTCTTGGCATTATGGATTCGACAAAAAAGTTTCATAGAAAACTTTAAAATACTAACCTTTAACCTTGCAAATAGATTTTTACTAGATATTTATCTGAAATACCTATACTCGGAAATATATGCTGACGGTGTCCGTTAACTAATTTGTAGTCACAACTATAAAACAACATAACCTAGCAATAGTAGAAATATTTTCCAGTTTATGCTCTATTTCTAAAGTTTTATTCAATAAAGTACTATTTTTATTTTTAAGTCAACATAGTATTATACATATTACTTTATACAGGGTGGCCCATTGAAAACAGTCCAGCAAGGTTTACGGCTGTGTACGTGAAAATTAAAAAAAAAACTCGGACCCGTAAGCTTGTGTTTTCAGGGGGACACGTTTCACTATTAATTTCATCCCTGTAACCTCAACCCCCCTAGCGGGGGCGGCTACTGCCCTTGTTTTTTCAACTGGGAATGGATATGTTGTGATACATCTTTTTTAAGGGCATTAAATTCTCTTTAAAATGGCGCTTCGTTTTGTAAATTTGAGCTACGCGCCGCCGAGCAACGGAATTTGAAACATTTCACTGCACCTTTTATCAAGTACACAGGTTTATGCGTAAACAATTTTTTTTTAACTAATAAGTATCAGTCAATTCAGCTTTATCTTTGTACAGTTGTTGTACTATTGTATGGAGGTGAATGGCGGACATTTTCAACATTTAATAAGATAACATGTAAGTATTACTCAATAAAATACATTTTTTAAAACGCAATTTCTCGGCGGCGCGTAGCTCAAATTTACAATACAAAGCGCCATTTTAAAGAGAATTTAATACCCTGTAAAAAGATGTAGGTATCACAACATACCCATTCCTATTTGAAAAAACAATGGCAGTAGCCGCCGCCGCTAGGGGGGTTGAGGTTACAGGGATGAAATTAATACTAAAACGTGTCCCCCTGAAAACACAAGTTTACGGGTCCGAGTTTTTTTTTTAATTTTCACGTACACAGCCGTAAACCTTGCTGAACTGTTTTCGATGGGCCACCCTGTATATACATACTTATAGTTACTATAGACATTTCCTGGGCCTTAATTGTTATTCCTGTCAGTTGCTGTGTCGACACAATATTTTGTTAAAGAGTATTATTTTGTTCTACTCGCACCATAACTCAAAGTTTTGCATATTCTTTTTAAAAGTTTTTCTAGATTATTTTCTGCACTTTCTCGTATTTCTGACGGAGTACAACTTTCTTCCTCATTTTTATTAGCTTTAATAATATCTTTATTTTTAATTATGACGGTTGGGAAGAAGCTTTGTTGTGTTCAATTGTTTCTATCATGGCATATTTGATACTTGTAACAATTTATTAAATTGTAAAAGTATTGCCAACCCAAAAAAAAAAAATTAATTCAAATGAAAAAAATCTACAAAATTTGTAAAAGTTTTTCCGACTTTAAAGACCCAAACAGAAAAAGTATTATACAATACACGGTTCATAAGACAATTAGAGCACTTGCACTTTAGAATGCTCCCCGCTTCGTGGTTCGTTTTCTAATTTAAACGCGTTCTCTAAGATAATGTCTTATGATTACTTACTATACTAGTATGAAATAGTGTTAAAATGATCTTTTTTATGATCAAACACAAGCTATAGGAAAATCCTTCAAGGAACTCCTAGAGTGGTGCGTGTGCACATAAAGCGATTCACGTTGATTTTGAATCGTTGGAGGTTATATTCGTTGGGGCACAAAACCTCAGGAATGTCATTCCATAAGGACGACGTCCTCCAGATGAAGGACGTCTTAAATAATGCAGTTCGAGGAGTACTGGATTGAACCTCATATGGATGGGCGCCAGTGGTTCATCGTGTATTTCTGGTTAAGCGGAAATATGATGTATCACCAACCTCTCTACGAAGTTTTAGGCTGTCGAGGTTCTTTCTCAGTTACATGGAATCCAGTAGCCGAAGATAATGCTTGGGTGCATAGCTCCAGACATGAGAGCAGTATTCAAGTGATGGACGAATTTAAGCTTTGTTGTGTCAGAAGTTGTTGCTTGCTTATTAATTCAAAACGCCATTTATGATTATTTTTTGTCAATTTCAGTGTATTTATTTATTTTCCACTTAACAAATCATTGTTTGAGCACGTCTATAGTAAGACGCTTTCTAGCAGTGATTTCATACATTTATATCCCCTCGCTCTTCATGCGAAAACGTTCAAATTCAACGGGGCAAATAATACTAAACGTGATAGGTGGGGATATTATTTATGTATGTTTTTGATGAAAATTGTAAGGACTACTATTTCCTGGGATGATTGGCGACTATTTTTACAGCTTTATTAACGAAATTAAATTGTTTATGTAGTTAAGAAGTTATTAATAAAGAAAGCGTTATCTTCTGTTTTTTATCTAATTACTTAATCAACCCAAAATAATAAATTAAACTTAATCCATTACAAAAACAAAGAAATTATATTTAATTACGTACAGACGAACGGGTTTCTTTAAGCCATTATCGTAATTGCTAGAGTTTCGAAACAAGTCACAACTGCCTAAAATTTGGTGTTAAATATGCCGCTCTCCTTAGAATTTAATATTCTTATATTAGATATACTTTCTACGTCATTTGTCAAATTTTTCATTTGTCATTGGATCACTAGAGAAGGTTAGATAGATTATGTTGTGACATAAACGACCTTATTATAATATACTTTTACTTTGAGGCGAAATATATTTTATTTAGAACCACGCATGTAATAATGACATTTCATCTATCTTTGAAAGGTGGAAAGTTGACGTTTTTTTACTTTTACTTTCCACCCGGGTGGAAAGTAAATAAATTTTTGTAATTTTTTTAAAAAATGCTAATAGCTTTGAGTGTTTAGATATGTCTACTTTTTCTCTAATTGATAGAGTGGTCCTCAGCATTGAATATTGTGACCAAATCGTTGATATCTTCTTTGTATTGGCATTTTCACTGAAATAAGCTAGTGGGGCCGACGCAGAACCAGGATTTTGAATTTTGATTCCCGGACACCATTCTTTGAAACAGTTATATGCCTTGTCATATCTCGGGCGGCTTTTAGTTGGCAGAATATCTTCTTCTACTATTTTTGCTGCTTCTCGAACTTCTGGTGAAGTAGCAGCAAAATCAAATTCTTCATCTGATAGCATTTTTCTGTTGTTAAAATAATATATTGTTTAGTGACATGGAAACCATATGCAAAAAATCATATTTGCCGTCTTGATGTGTATTATTACCTACGTTATTTTACCACCTGCGGTTAGTTGAAATTTCTGTGTAATTTTTCAATGGAAAAGTCAAAATTACATTTATCTTTTATTAATAATTTTAATTCAAAATAATAAGTGGATGTTAGATGTGGTTGTAAATAAAATAGTTTACAAACCTCGGTGAAAAGTTGCATTAGTGTCTCGAGATTTAGTTAACCTCGCAGCTTCGCGCCTCGGTGACCTACCGACTCTGTCGACAGGAATGAAACACTTTCCACCTCGGTACGTAATATACTATTAAACGGTTTGTGGCCAGTGGCGGTTCTTCCACAGGAGCACATGCGCACGTGCACCCCCAAAACAAAACGAATAAAAAATATTAATTTATATTCATTGAATATTATTTATCGTATAAAGTCCGACCTTCCCTAATATTTTATCGTACCGTCATACTAAAAAAGTCCGACCCTCCCTAAAATTTTATCTTCCCGTCATAAAAAACTGTATAGATCCGGCAACCGTGCCTCGGTCGAGGTAAATGACGATTACGACGAGACTTGCTCTTATGTGCGATTAAGTAGTGCAGATTCTCTGTAGTAAAAGGTGGCGGGTGGTAGCGGGGGATAGCGGGGCTATGGCGATTTAACAGGGAAAAGGCGCACAGTTTTTGTGTGCACTGCGTTCTGGTTTGTTCGTGCATCTAGTTAGAAATTCGAGCGTGTATGTTTTAATATTTTAATATTATATATTTATTAAGTTAAAATGAATAGTTGACGGTGGACTATTTAAGAAATAACTTTAGCTCTTTGAGTTTGGAGCAAAAAATTGAAGTGAAGAATGCGGGAACACCTAAACCCGAAATTAATTTAACGCAGACCACAAAGCGTAAATCTAGGGACTTTAGAATTAGAAAGTTTAAAAATGAAATATATGAAAACAAATTTATAGAGGGTATTCCAAACTTAGTGAGGCTGTTATTGATCAATTTTCTACAATTAAGAACCGAAGAATTGACTTTACGTTTAAGCACTATTGTGTAGGGTCGATAAATGTTGTGTATTTCGATAAATGATACTCGATATGATTTTAAACTATTTTATGTAAGGATTTAAACAAAAAACACTGAAAATATGAAGAATGCCAACTTGCCAGTCTCGTGGCTCGATTCGTTCTCGTCATAAAACAGTTAACTATTGTTTTCGTCTCGGTTGCGCCTAATGACGTAGCCGTAGATGGCGTACTGGTATTAGACATCATTCGGTTCTCTTGATAACTCGTAGATGGCGGTAGTAGTATTGTACATCATTTGGTTTTCTTGATAGCTCGTAGATGGCTTTAGTAGTATTAGTAGTGGACTGTATAAATATTGTTAGGAGGGTTGCATGCGACGACGTTAAGATCCGATAGCTTTACTCACTAAGAAAACCTTTCTTATTTTCCAAAAGTTGTTTTTCCTTGTGTAAAATTAAAAAATAAATAAAAATATGTTTTACCTAACGCATTTTCTTATTACTTTTTTCTTTCTACACTTAAAACGCCTAGAAAGTAATTGTTTTGTGTGTGTATGTAACGACCACAAAAATAAATTTTTTAAAATAATTTCACCATACTTGTGAACCCTCTCTATCATAGGCCACGAGCCGCCACTGTTTGTGGCACTAAATAGTTGAAGTTAGCTCTGTACAACGTCAACTAAACTAATTAAAACCATTATTTGAGATGATTCTTAACATCTTCGTGTTAAAAGTAATCCAATTTGAACACTAGTGTTATAAACTGACGTTTTATACAATGACGAGCATTAAAAGTCTAGTCTTAATAGTATTTGTTGATAATAGAAGTTATTTTGAATACGGGAAGGTTGAAAAATAGGAAACTGTATTCAAAACAAAATTTTCTTCCGTTCTTTTGCAATAAATTATATCCCTCGAAACGTTTAAACATAATATACATACATGCCTCCTTATACAAATGACATGAACTACAGCCAACGTTTTCTAACAAAACCTTTGATAAATGACGTCACTTTAGTTCCTCAACGTTTCCGAGTTAACCGTCCAGTACAAATCGTAAATAAATCCATGCAAATGCCGGCGTTTCTGTATTTTATCGCTTTTGTCTGAGGGTTCGCTGTCACAAATTGAAATGCCGGAGTCAGTGTTGCCATTAATTCATTTCGTTTAGTACTAGATTGTTGCTTAAAAAAGTACTATAAAATGAACTTTATGCCTAATTGCCGACAATATCTAAGAAAAATAGGTAATATCTAACCGATGCCAAAGCTGACGAGCAAAAAAAGCTAATCCATAACCCATACCAAAAAAAGTGACGAGGAAAAAAGGTAATACGACAATATCATTTGATCATTTTCAAAAAGTCCTAGATTTCAGTCCAACGGTAAGATAAAACACCCAATGATTGACAGATTTTGGAAATATTTCTTACCAAATTGATCATCCTAAGAAAGTTTCTTATTTTATAAAGTATTTAACAACGTTGTCCCAATCATAGAAAGTATTAAAATCGTCGAATGTTGAAAAAACAATAATATTTAAAAAAAATTAAATTAAAGAAAAAGGATTAGTTGTTGTTTTCTAAAACCTTATATTGACAGGACGAAAATAAGGTTGTCCCAAAATTTAACATCCCGATAATTGACACAATGTATTGCCGTTTTTACAAATTTATTCATAATTTACAAAATACAGTGAGTCCCAGAAGAAATGTCTAAATTCATTTAAAATTCAGCGGTAAGTTTTTTCAAAAAACGCTCGTACCCGTCGATTTTGATTTTTTAATTTATTTTTTTTTTGTGGTAATTTCATGTATACAGGGTAGCTCAAAAATAAGTTACGACCATCAACTTCATTTTTTCAAATGAAAACATATATTTTTTATTTCATTTTTGAATTTTGCATTGAATTCTAAGCATGTTTCATGTACCATGTCCTATATATAAACTCAACAGTTATTGAAAAAATTAGGATTGAACATATCATTTAGGGAATCCAACGATCTATCAAATCTTCTGGCAATATGGCATTTTGGGCTCCATAATAAGTAAGAGGTGAGGTACTGTCTCACTGTCACCGTTTATTTCCATAGAAACTGTATGACAATTTTATTTCAAATAAGTATAATTATTGTCAAGCGTAGTTTCAAAGTTGCGGTTTTCACAATAATGGTGAAGTTAACGGAATGGGAAAAAATTGAAATTCTATGCATGGTTGGATTTGGTGATAAAACACGTACTCAAATAGAAACAGCCCAATTATTTAATGAAATCCATCCTGATCGTCCTCCCATATGTCAAAAGATGGTGAGTAGAATAGAGGCTAAGTTTAGAGAATTCGGTCATGTTAGAGATTTACCTAAATCTGGTCGTCTTACTCGAGATGAAAATGAACAACTTGACGTTTTGCTTTCCTTGGAAGAAAATCCATGTACTCCCCTGTCTCACATTGGGGCCGATTTACACATTCCGAAATCTGTTGTTCACCGAGTAGTTCAAAAGCAAAAATATCACCCATACAAAGTTATTCCAGTGCATGAGTTATTTGAAGATGATTTCGATAGGCGAAGTGAGTTTTGCGGACGCATGCAAAATATGTGCAATCTAGATAATAATTTAGTAAAAAATAATATTTTTTCGGATGAAGCTACGTTTAATATGAATGGTAATATGAACAGACAAAATTGTTGATATTGGGCAACAGAAAATCCGCATTGGATGATAGAGGTTCACAGCCAGTACCCTAAGAAAATAAATGTTTGGTGTGGAGTCGTACGCGAAAGAGTAATTGGTCCATTTTTCTTTGAACAGTCTTTAACTGGACAAGTATATCTCGAATTTCTCCAATTAGAATTAATTCCAGCATTAGTGGCTTTATTTCCGAATCCATTGGATCCAGACTCCCCTGACGAAGAACTGATATTCCAACAAGATGGTGCTTCTCCGCACTATGCGGCCACTGTGGGCACATTTTTGGATGAAACCTTTCCCAATAGGTGGATTGGAAGGAGAGGACCTATCGAATGGCCTGCTAGGTCACCAGACCTAACTCCGCTGGACTTTTTTTGTGGGGTTACCTCAAATCAAAAGTATTTGTTAACAGGCCAAACAATATGCAGGAGCTGAAAGAAAGGATCCGAAGAGAAGTGCGTGTCATAACTCCGGAAATGGTTGGAAACGTGCAAAGAGAGTTTATCGTCTTGGATATTGTCAAGCCGTAAATGGCGCACATTTTCAACATTTAATTTGATTTTGTTGTGTTTTTTTTTAATAAACAGGTCTTACTTATAGATATGTTCAATCCTAATTTTTTCAATAACTGTTGAGTTTATGTATAGGACATGGTACATGAAACATGTTTAGAATTCAATGCAAAATTCAAAAATGAAATAAGAAATATATGTTTTCATTTGAAAAAATGAAGTTGATGGTCGTAACTTATTTTTGAGCTACCCTGTATACATGAAATTACCACAAAAAAAAAATTAAAAAATCAAAATCGACGGGTACGAGCGTTTTTTGAAAAAACTTACCGCTATACAGGGTGTTATGGAAATGACTTATTATATTTACACCGGCAAATCCTGAGATGAAAATAATTTCAAGAAAAATAACCATAGGCGCTTTGAATTATTAAGCGAAATATACATTTATATGAAATCTCAAAATTTACGTGGCTGCTCCTGAGGACCTTCGCAATCAATAGTTTATTGAGGCAGTCTCGAGGTTCGAAAGAGGTTATCGCATTATAGGCTTTGTTGTCATATTGCAACACAGAACACGTGTTCAGACAACAAAACGTCTTAGACACGAGTTATTACTTCTTTTTCAAAGTTTTTAGAAAAACAAACTACAATTTTAAAGTACATACATACTTATTTTAAAATAATCCGTTTTATAATTAAATTCCATAAACAAATAAAACACAAAATGTATGTTTTTCAACAGCTCAACAGTAGATAATATCACACAAATTTGAAATCACATCACAAATTTATTATTATGAATTATTTCACAACAGAAAAAATTGGGTACTGCTACAACTAACAAAACGTTTAAAATTCCTATACGTCAAGCACGTGGAACCCTCGATAGCGTCATTCCACTCCCGAGTCTCAAAACATATTGAAGCAACGATAGTGGCGCTCGGTCGGTATCCAAGCAAGGACGAGACACTCGGTGTGATCTGACAACACGGTTAGTATACTCTAGTGACCCACATTGTTGCTAAGTGAATCCAGATGGAACGGCGCGACAGTATGTGGGTAAAAAAGGTTTTTACCTTAGTATTTAGATATTCGATTTAAAAAAAAAGTATGTAGACTTTCTCTAGGACACCCAAGGAGTCACCCATTTAAATATAATAAGTCATTTCCCTGTATAGTACTTAATGAACTAATCTTCAAGAACAGTCATTCCGCCATATTGTTAAATAATGTGAATATTGACGAGGATGCCAGATTGAAGTCCCAAAGGGTTGGTGCATTTAAATTCTGTAATGTGTCAATACACGAATTATAACAAAATCTCTAGATTTTTATCACCAGCCGGCAACATACAAGATTGTGACTGTCGTGACGAAGAGCCTAGAGGTTCTCTGTTTTATATGCAGAGCTACGTCAGAGCGACGTGCATCAGTCAAAGGAATTGCTTTACATGTGTCTCGCTTACGTATATAGAGACGGAGATGGAGCATCGTAATTCCGGGAAAATATTAGAGTTATGCTTTGTGTTGTTAGGAAGTTGTGTTTTAAATAAAGTTCTCACATGTTGGTGTCACTCCGGCTTGCATTTTAAATTCAAAACGAGCACTATTATTCAAATATTTATAGGTGACAACAAACTTTTAACTGTAGGCTGCGCCTCTGACTTTCTCCACGCCCTTGCAGTATTTAACGTTGGATTAACAGGTGTTTTACAATTAATATCTTGATAAACCGATCAAAATTTATGTTCTGTTATATTTACCGCCCTAAACGAGTTACGAAATGACCTCATCACACTACTAGTGCGGTAATGATTCTCTGTAAGTCATAGATAAATTTAATTTACACTGCATAGAGGATTAAAGCGGACTAAGCAAGCCACGAGATCTCCTTTTCCATGTTTACTTCACATCCATTCTTAAAAAATAAGTACATCCACATAGAACATACCATTTCGGAAACGACGTGCCTTGCATAGTAATGTGACCGAACTTATCGGAATCCCATATTGGCGGAGCATCGGCCGGCCGACAAGTAACGTATGTGCATCTCTAGCAGGAAATAGAGTTCTTAAGAAGTTTACGGGCCTAAAGGGACGTCAGTCACGTCTGGCAAAATAGAAAAGGGAAAGAGGGAAAGAATTTAATTTCAAGTGAGAATATATCTCCGCTATATCAGTACTTGGGGTTTCGTATATGTACAGTTGTTGCAGAATTATACCGTTGACTCTTACTGCCATAAATGAACTACCTGATTAAACCCTATTGTATACGCCTCAACCTCTTCAAAGCTCAATAAATGGGATCAGGGCCGGCTTGAAAATGTATACCACACCACATGATTTATTTTTATAATTTAAAATAAATAGATAGGTATTTTTAGATTTAGGTACCTATAATAAATGTAAAATAATGATAACAATTAATTATAATTGAAAATAATATAATTTAAAAGTATAACTATTAGGATAACAAATACAATAAAAATTAATTAAATTCTAAGAAACTATTGATAATTTATTCAAAATTAACTCTGTCTGTGTTGTCACACTCGTATTCCTTATTTATTTTAAAAGCTTTTAATATCAACCAGTGAACTGTGTGAGCTTGCAAATAAAATAAAAAACAAACACAGCTCTGGAATAGATGAAATACCTACTAGTATTGTAAAATCAGCAATTCCCATAAGTAAAGACGTTCTGTGTCATCTTATTGTACAACTCTTTTAGGCAGGGCACTTTTCCTGAGTTACTCAAAATCGCTTTAATAAAACCTATATTTAAAAAAGGAGATCCTGAACTTATGGAAAACTATAGACCGATAAGCCTTTTGCCATCTTTTTCGAAATTGTTTGAACTAGCAATGTGTCATCGTCGATTAGATTTTATGAATAAATGTAACTTGCTCAATGGCATACAGCACGGATATGTGCCTGGCAAGTCGACACAGACTGCTATTTTTAATTTCACTAAAAAAATATTAGATTTTATTGAGAAAGGTGATCTGGCTATGGGGGTATGTTTGGACTTGTCTAGAGCATATGACTGTGTTGGTCCAATATTGTTACTTAAAAAATTTGAACTATATGGTATCAGAGGAAATGCCCTCGTACTTATTTAGATCATATTTGACAGATAGACAACAGAAGGTTAAGATGACAAAGAATGGAAAAATTTATTTTTCAAACTTGAGGAAGAATAAATTGGGAATTGCGCAGGGTAGTATTGCAGGTCCAGTTTTATTAATAATATTTCTCAATGACTTAAACTCCATAACCAAGACACCCAATGAAAATATAACGTGCTATGCTGATGATACCAATCTTGTGACAGGTGGGAAAAATATTGAAGAATTAAAAACAATGGGAACAGTGCTATTCAGAAACACTAACACATGGTTTATAGAAAACAAATTAATATTAAACAAGAACAAAACTAAAGTATTGCTTTTTAGGACAAGGTTATCAAATGTGGATAAACCAACTAGTATATCTTTTGGGGATTCGGATGCAGAATTTGTTGAACAAACAAAATTTTTGGGACTTCATTTAGACGAGTTTTTAAATTGGTCAAATCATATAACTTTATTAGTGCAGAGGCTAAATTCAATTTGTTATGGAATGAGAGTTGTTGGGAGATATATCAATGAAAAAAGTCTAAAAGTAGTTTATTACGCAAATTTTGAATCGGTTATGATGCATGGAATAATTTTCTGGGGTAGTAATAGTTTAACAGAAAAAGTATTTGTAGCTCAAAAAAGGGCATTAAGGGTATGGAAGAAAATGGGTTTTATTGAGAGTTGTAGGAATATTTTTAAAGACTGTGGGATTTTAACGGTATATGGATTATATATTTATGAATGTTTGATGTTTTTCTGGAAGAATAGGAGTATGTTTCAGCTTCAAACATTTCATGAATACAACACAAGGAGTTTAAACGTAAATTATCCAATACATAGGTTAACCCTAACAGAAAAAAATCCATGTTATATGTGCCTAAAATTGTTTAACAATTTGCCTAATCATATTAAAAGTATAAATAGTATAAAGTTATTTAAAATTAGAGTTAAACAGTTACTTATTACCCTGGAACCCTATTCGATTATAGATTATTTAGTTGGGTAGTAATGGTAAATATTGTGACTTGAAATTGACGCCATTTCTTTTTGTGTTTATGTTTTTTTGTACTTGGTGCAGAGGATGTCTATGTGACATGATTAGAAATAAAGATTATTATTATTATTATTATTATTATTATTAATACTTCTAGCAGTTCTGGTTTTTTGTAAGTTTCTTCAAAATATAAATCATTTTCAATCATAAAATTTTGAATTTCTGCTTTTGTATTATTAGAATTGGGAATGATTTTTGCTTGCCGACTATGATAAGTAGCATTGTCCATTACAATGACGCTATTTTCAGGTATATTTTTAAGGAGTTTATGCTTAAACCAATCTTCAAAAAGTTTTGTGGTCGGACACTTGAAGATGCCCCCCTATCAGCACAATTCAAAGGACGCCACATTCTACCACTAATAAGCCTAACTAAAAACCACTGAAGATAAAAATTATTAAAAATCACTTTGTATCTATATATGCATCAGGCATAGGTATAAATTGAATTTGTATGCCTGGTCCGGCTCTGCTCGAAAAGGTTTGAAAATTTGGGATTTTCTTAGTTATTTTATGGTCGATGAGTTAATGGGGTTTTATTGCAGTCAAAGGATCAACGGTATAATTCTGCAAATACTATACAATATTTATAATGTCTGTTTTATTACCTAGTCTGTTATAAACCTTATTTAAATTTATATTATGCTAAAGGTTTGGCTGTAAGGTATTTATCAATTATTGGGGTGTTGTGGAAATTTTGTT
The DNA here is from genome assembly GCA_963991005.1 of Barypeithes pellucidus. NCBI lineage: Eukaryota > Metazoa > Arthropoda > Insecta > Coleoptera > Curculionidae > Barypeithes > Barypeithes pellucidus. Next base: position 51,996,815 of record OZ022563.1, on the reverse strand, counting down.
GGTCATTAAACAGTGAATAACATTATTTCTCATGGATTTTTTGATTTCAAGCTATTCTAATAGATCCAATCTTTTACCTTTGTTTGCAGAATGAAGCAATTGAATGTTACTTAAATTTGCAAAGTACTTGTTTTCTATACAGTGAGCGGACATCCCTGAGTTTTTATATTCTTTAAAATAGCTGTTTTGTGTGCTTTTAATCTTGTCTTAATACTTCTGCCGCTTTGACCTACATATACATATTTAGCCAGACACGAAGTGTTTTTTCTTGCTTTCATCTTATAATAGTAATAATAATACATAAATATATAGCATTACAATCTGTACAATTAATTTTGTAAACTCCTGATTAGTCAAATAATTCCGTTTTGTCTTTATTATTCACTAACATTCTGCCTAAATTTTGTTTATTTACACATATTGCTCTACATCCTAAGTTAGTCAATTTAGTACTTATCATGTTGCTTAAGTTGGAGGTTTAATTTATGAATTTAAAATTATTATTTTTTGGAGAATTAACGCTATAAAATTCTCTTCTCAATACCTATTACTTTGAAACGAAATAAAAGATTCAGATTAAGGTAAAAAATAACGGGAATCATCGCAAATGTTCGGAATATGTCCTTAAATGGTTACCGTCTTTCCGGATAGCGAACATAATATACATTTTGCGCCATTTCTTCGTTTTTCATCCATGGGGTATTATATATATTTTGAAAGAAGTATTTAAAATAGTATCTTTTTTCATTAAAATATATAGGGTGTTCCATTTTAAAGAATGAAAATAACTTTTTTACCTGACCCCGTATACTCAACAACTTAATTGACTATGTAACTGAGGGCATGGAAGAGGGCCAGGATACTTTTGCATCATTTTATGACTTAACCAAGGCTTTTGACTGTATTTCTCATGATTTTTTGATGCAGAAACTTTTATCCAATGGGTTTGATCCTGGTAGTCTCTCTCTGATGGGTTCGTATCTTTCTGACCGTACACAGTATGTCTCATTCAACCGGGATTCTTCTCAGCAGCGAAGGATTGGGCATGGTGTGCCCCAGGGTTCAGTCTTGGGCCCGATACAGTTTCTAATCTACATTAATGATCTGCCCAATTTTCAGCATGATTCAAGACTGGTTCTTTTTGCTGATGATTCAACCAGCATTATAAGATATAGTCCGGGTGACAGTCTGGCGGATCTGGTTTTATTTATTGGAATCTAAATTTCTCTCTCCGTATGGGAGTTCCTGAGATGCAGTGTGACCAGAATGTGAAATTCCTTGGAGTTTTCCTTGATCCGGGGCTTACCTGGCGGGTGCATGTGTCTCAGATTTGTGGTAAGCTCGCTAAATCTATTTACCTGATTAGGTCATTGTCTCAGTGTGTATCGGTCTCGACACTGATGACTGTTTATCATGGCTATTTCGCCTCCCACATGTCCTATGCTGTCCTAAGCTGGGGACACTATGCCCATGCGGGGAGGGTTTTTGGGCTACAGCGTAGGTGTGTGCGTGTGATTGCAGGTTTGGGGTGGCGTGACTGTTGTCGCCAATCGTTTAGGGAGTTGCAAATACTAACTTTTCCCAGTCGGTACATTCTTAGTTGCCTAAATTACATCAAGAAAAACATGTCTCTTTTTTCCACCCATTCCGACCTGCATGGTTACCCTACTCGTGGTCGAGAGGATGTGCTCCCTGATTTTCACAGGCTTGCAAGGACAAGGAGGGGCACGGAATTTTATTGTGTTCACTTTTACAATGTACTTCCTACCCATATTAGAGGGCTGGAGGATGGGCTGTTTCACACGCTCAAAAAATATCTTATTCTTAAAAACTTTTACTCTTTTGAGGATTATCTTAACAATAATTTTAATGACCTAGTGTAATCGTATGATTTTCTTCCTTAAATGTTTCTGTTTGTATACTATTCTAGGTTTTTATTGTGTGTTTTTACAGCTTTTAACGTATTTACATATTTTTAACGAGTAATGTTGCCTTGGTGTAGTGTTATTGTAATTGAATGTTTATTTATGTAGACTTTTATATTGCTCAATATATTTTCTTTACATATGACTTGTAAAAACACATTATGTGTAATTTTATGAATAAATTCTATCTATCTATCTATCTATCTATCTATACTTATTCTAAAAACGACAGATTATTCAACAATTATTATATAGAAACTTCTATATAAAACATTTTTCTGTATCTCTTTTAACTAAGGAAATATAGGGTAACTTTGAAATTGTCAATTTTTTGATTTTCCCCCGTATCTCTTAAGCGAGCGAAAAATTTTCAAATTTTCATTTTACCATTTTAAGTTCGACCCAAAAAGAGCACATGACACCTACATTACTTTTTTGATAGCACTAATAATTACGGAGATACCCTATAAAAGGGTCGAAAATGGGACATCCTGTACTTCGTATGCAAATAAAAACGTTGTCTGATTTATCCGGTTAGCTGATAAAAAGACATTAAAAGTAACAGTTCTTTGGCATTACTGTAAAGGCTGTTCATTCTTTCCCCGGCCTAACTGTATATAAGATAAATTTAATTTCAACTAGTCCATAAAACATTCTCGTTCGACAAAGGGAGAAGCCACACGTACAAATAGAAGTTCACTCTACAATAAAACTCACACTTATTAAATATCACGTACATAATTAATTTTTTCATCTTCATTAACTCGGCCATTTGTAAACAGGGTCTGTGCATTATTTAAAGCATCCATTTTCGCCTCGAACGATGGCAAGTTAGCGGGACTTTAGCCACCCCCACACTTTGGATGCAAATTATGTTATTATGTGTAATGATGGCCCATCAGTATGAAAAATTTCGACTATATTGAGACGTCCATATTTTTATTTGTAAGGGAATATATATTTAGATTTATTTTATGAAATAAACTATTTTTTAAAAATAATGTTATAGTGGAGTCCTTGCGAAATCAACGGCTCGAAAATTCCTTGACGAAATCGAGTAAGTTCTTTTTCCCAATCGATAGAGTAGGATCCCCTCGACATTCTGAAATGATTTGTGTAGGGCGCCGCATGGGGGGGAGGGGGGCACGCCCCGTAAATCTTACCTACAACGGGAAATTGAAAATAACTCAGCCGGTTTTGATGCTACAAAAAAAATGTGAAATGAAAAATTGAAGAGCTTGACAGAGCGCGTAAGCTCGAACAAACCAGTTCCCGATATCTCAATGAGTTCGCGAATTAACGCGATTTTCAACTGCAAAAATAATAAAATTTAATTAATTATATCTCGAGAAGGGGTGGAGTTGGGGCATAATTTTTTCGCGAATTAACGGGTGATACAGAGTACTTTGATGGGCCGGAGGCTGGGGTTGGTGGGGCAATTAGGAGGGGAGTAAGGGGCATTGGAATTTTTTTACATAAATGCTAATAAGTAGTTCATTAATCGAGCTACGGGGATCAGGCCGGATTCAATTTGTTAATTTTTTTTATCAGCTACGAGGTGGTAAATTTTTATTTTCCCAAATGCGCGCTGGGCGCGGCATACAAGAAATGGCCTTCTCCGAAAATAGTTTAGATATTATGCTTAATTTTGGTATGTGTTAATTGGATATAGAACCTCAAATTTTAGTTAGTAAAGTTATTCAATTGTTTCACCAGTGGCGTCGCTACAAACATGTCCTCTGATATTTTTTACAAAAAAGATGGTACGCCACTGATATGTTTCCATGTGGATATTTTTTCTGATTGGCCTGTTCGATTCTCCATGAAAACGGTCTCTTGAGTTTTCTCGTCAGAATCTTGATTAAAACCACTAAATTCATATTGAAACTCATTATTTTTAACATTGATAAAATAATTAATGATAACTTTTTTTCATTTCATTTGCGAAAATAAAAATTAAAAGACATGTTTCCGCCCGTCTTCGCATCGAATTGCCCACTCCAACAATTTTTATAAAAAAAAATTATCATTAATTATTTTATCAATGTTAAAAATAATAAGTTTCAATATGAATCTAGTGGTTTTAATCAAGAAAGTCTGACGAGAAAAACTCAAGAGGCCGTTATCATGGAGAATTGAACAGGCAAATCAGAAAAAATATCCACATAGAAAAATATCAGTGGCGTACCATCTTTTTTGTAAAAAATATCAAAGGACATGTTTGCAGCGACGCCACTGGTGGAACAATTGAATAACTTTTCTAACTAAAATTTGAGATTCTATATCCTATTAACAAATATCAAAATTGAACATAATACTAAAGTATTTTCGGAGATATTAAAAAGTGGGCATTTCTTGTATGCGCGCATTTGGCAAGATAAAAATTTTTCGCCAATCCCACATTATAGCTGATAAAAAAATGAACAAATTGAATTCGGCCTGATCCCCGTAGCTCGATTAATAAACTACTTATTATCATTTATGTAAAAAAATTGCAATCCTTCTTACTCCCTCCTAATTGTCCCACCAACCCCAGCGTCCGGCCCATCAAAGTACTCGGTATCACCCGTTAATTCGCGAAAAAATGATGCCCCAACTCCACCCGTTCTCGAGATATGTTCAATTAAATTTTATTGTTTTTGCAGTTGAAAATCGCGTTAATTCACGAACTCATTGAGATATCGGGATCGGGTTTGTTCGAGCTTACGCGCTTTGTCAAGCTCTTCAATTTTGCTTTTTGTAACATCAAAACCGGCTGAGTTATTTTCAATTTCCCGTTGTAGGTTAGATTTACGGGGCGTGAATTGTAAACGCACGTGTTCAGTTTTTGACAACAAGACGTCTTTGACCCGCGTTATCACTTCTTTTTCAAACTTTCTAGAAAAAGAATACTACAATATTCAGGTACATACTCTCTTATCTTCGATCTTATAATCCGTTTTATAATTAAATTCCATAAAAAAATAAAACACAAAAAGTATGTTTTTCAACAGAACCAACACATCACAATATTTCTTATTATGAATTATTTCACAACAGAAAAAAAAACGGTTAATGCTACAACTAACGAAACGTTTAAAATTCGTATACATCAAGCACGTGGAACCCTCGACAGCGTCATTCCACCCCAGAGTCGCGAAGCATACTAAAGCAACGAATACTTATAAACAGGAAGAAGACAAACAGCCGTGTTAACAAATCGAAGCAAGTATGAACAAACGAACAAACCCAGCATTCAATACGTCTGGCATCAGCTGACAAACGCACGTGCTTTTCAAATGTCACTTTTGTCCAAATTTTTATTACTGTCAATATTTAACCAACCAAAAAACATTCAAAACCCTTTTATTTGATTTACTAAGTGGTGAAAATCAATATTAGGATTCTGACATGTTTTAAGCTGTAAATATCACTTTAAAATAATCCTTACACACTCTTATATCATTTTTGAACTAGTAACGTAACTACAAATGAAAAATTAAACTTCAGAAATAAGCTTGTAAATTATAATTTAGAATAAGCTTGTAAGTATTTTACCATCTTCAATTGGGCTCTAGGTCCTAGCAAATATTTCAAGCGTCAAGTCCAAGCATATTTTTGCACCTCATATGATTTAGGATAAGAAATTATTATTGATGCTTACTCTCAGTAAAGATGACAAAATGAATATTTCAATTACAAATTACTCACTTGCACCAAAAAGGAAACGACGTTTTTCCTGAAAAGGTTAGAAAATTAAAAATTATTTTAAAATTTAAAGATGCTGCGTCTTCTTCACCATTTTAAATCACATCAGATGTTGCTTGATTTTCATTCCCGCCAGACGAAGGAAGTTATCTTGTTTAACAATTCGTGCTGTTCGCATTCTATGCCTGTCTCTGTCTGCAGCAACCTCCCCTAATTCAGTAAAGTAACCGGGCTGTACTAAAGCAACGATAGTGACGCGCGACGGGTATCCAAGCAAGGGCGAGATACGCGATATGATCTGACAACACGGTTATTATACTCTAGTGACCCACATTGTTGCTAAGTGAATCCAGATGGAACGGCGCGACAGTATGTGGGTACCTTAATATTTAGATATTCGTTTTAAAAAAAAAAAAGTATGTAGACTTTCTCTAGGACACCCAAGGAGTCACCCATTTAAATATAATAAGTCATTTCCATAACACCCTGTTTAAATGACGTTTGACTTCATTTTATCCTATATATGTGATAAATAAATAGTTGCTTTATCCACATATATAATATCTAATCGCACTAAGCATCGGTATGTTTCCTTCAACTATTTAATATATTTAAACGAATCAATAACTTGTTAATTAATATTTATTTAAATAAAAGTGGGTTGTTATTGGGTTAATAATTTCATATTAACATAATTTAATATTTTGTGAACCATCACATTCCAATGAGTCTTCAATATTTCTTTGTTTCTCTATGATATGTCCTTTTTTAGGCAACTCATTCTTAGAATATCGGACGATTTTAAAATTTCAAGATTAATTGCTGTGTGGATTGTAAAAGAACGACGGTCGATGCGACGATACCTTGTGACAGCCTTGTATTAAATAAGACAATATTTTGATTTCCTAAACTTAAATTAGCTTGTTGGAAGCCACGATTTATTTTAGGGCTTTCTAAACTGAACATTTCGGGGGTACTTTTATCAAAGATTTAAAATATTCATAACAGCACCTGTTTTAAATTCGATACTTGCCCTTTTATGTGATGAAAGTTATTAAAACTTTATTAAGTAATAAAACTTGTGAGCGGAAGACAAAGGGTCTCTGCCAGCCGTATTACGATTTTTCTTGCGAAGAAATGTAATTACGTGGGTAGGGTTTAGCAAGAGGTTTATTTTCGTCTATGGGACGAAAATCGAAAATTCAAGGGATTCGGAAGTGGGATTGGAATTGGTCGTCGACCAGTCCATGTCAAGTATACTGCTCTAATCGGATTTTTTATTTTTCAAATAAACAGTATTTTTTTTGGGGTTCGATCCACCATGCGAGCCATCATGGTTCCGTTTTGAAAATAATTTTGGAGTTTATCCAAAAATCTAATCTCTTTCTAATAATCGTTTTCCCTTTCCTTCGTATTTTTCGAGTTTTTTGATAATTTACTAATTAAATTAAATTAAAGATTTTTGATAATTGAAAAATGAATTTTTCTGCTGCAATGCTTACCTTGACAATTTTTTTTATGATCGAACACAAGCACTATAGGAAAAATCCTTTAGGGCACTCTGGGAGTGGTGCGTGTGCGCAAAAAGCGATTCACGTTGGTTTTGAATCGGTGGAGGTTATATTCGTTGGGAAAAACGACCTCGGGAAGGTCGTTCCATAAGGACGAAGTCCTCCAGATGAAAGAATTCTTAAATAATGAAGCTCGAGGAGTACTAAGCTTAACCACATATGGATGAGCGGCAGTGGTTCGTCGTATATTTCTGCTATTCGCCGCTCTGGGCGGAATTAAGAGGGCAAGGTCAGCCGAGCACTCTCCATGAAAATATCTGTAAAAGAGAGTCAAATACCCAACCTGTCTTCGATGTTCTAGGCTGTCGAGGTTCTTCGTCAGCTCGTGGTCTCCGATCAGACGAATAGCCCTCCTTTCGATGGAATCCAGTAGCCGAAGAGTATGTCTGGGTGCAGAGCGCCAGACATGACTGCAGTACTCTAGTGATGGTCGAATATAGGCTTTGTACGTAATAAGTGCTCGGCATAATATACAGGGTGTTTCTTAATAACATTCTAATATTTAAGGAGCTTATTCTTGGGTACAATTTCAGAAAAAAAACTTCATATGAACATATATTTAACTTTTAATATACATACTTGTGTGCCGCCTTGTATATGTATACATTAACGATCTTCTAGTGAAAACTAAAAATCCGATATTTAGTTTTGCTGACGATAGCACACTTATCTCATCTTTCTCTTTGAATGCGCAAAAATCGGCTGCCGACGCACATCTTCGCAGACAGCATGAAGTATCACGCCTCAACAAAGACCTGGAAGAAATTTTGGCTTGGGGTGACAGTAACCAAGTCGAATTTAATGCTAAAAAACCCAGGCAGCAGTTTTCTCTAAAAAGGTTAACATTACAGAACCGGATATAGTCATGGCCGGACACGCAATCCCACTGGCTTCATCTATTAATTTGCTGGGCGTCAATCTGGGAGGAAATATGTCTTTGCATAACCACATTGTGGCAATCGCCAAGATAGCTTCTCAGAAGCTTGGGGTACTCTTCCGAACCAGAAAGTTGTATACACCTCAACAACTTTTGACACTATACAAAGCCCAGATTCGACCATCACCAGAGTACTGCTCTCATGTCTGGAGCTCTGCACCCAAACATACTTTTCGGCTACTGGATTCCATCGAAAGGAGGGCTATTCGTCTGATCGGAGACCACGAGCTGACGAAGAACCTCGACACCCTAGAACATCGAAGACAGGTTGGGGATTTGACCCTCTTTTACAGATATTTTCATGGAAGGTGCTCGACTGACCTTGCCCTCTTAATTCCGCACAGAGCGGCGAATAGCAGAAATATACGAATTCTTTCATCTGGAGGACTTCATCCTTGTGGAACGACCTTCCCGAGGTCGTTTTTCCCAAGGAATATAACCTCTAACGATTCAAAACCAACGTGAATCGTTTTTTGATTGACACCCTGTATAACATTATGGCTTTACTAGAAATATTATCTATTCGGTATAGGATGATGAACCACTAAAAATATATATATTAGCGAGAAAAGTGCCGGATAAAGACATTTACGGCACTTTTATAGGATAAAATGACATAAAAGTAAAGAATTTACTTTATGCGTTCTCAAAGCAGACTAGGTACACCTAAAATTAAGTATAAAATATTCACGGCGTTGCGCCATCTGTTTAAAATTCGATACTCTCCGTTAACTATAATGGAAATTATTAAAGTTTATTAAGTAATGAAAGTTGCAGACAAAGGATCTGCCATATTGTGGTTGTTTTTATGCATGAACGCAATTTAAAGTTTTAACTAAAATTTACTTTAGATCATAGGCTTGTGCTATTAACAAACTATCGATAAATTGATAGGGATATCTGAAATTAGAGCATCAAATATTTATTAACTTGAGAGGAGAAGATAACCGCTAACGGACCACTGTAAGTGTGGTGTAAGGGTGTTCCATTTGTGCGAGGAAGTCCAATATCAGTAGTCCAATGTCAACAGAAATAATTATTACATAAAAAAGCTATAGATTCGATATTATAGTCTGATTGGAGACCACGAGCTGACGAAGAACCTCGACAGCCTAGAACATCGAAGACAGGTTGGGGATTTGACCCTCTTTTACAGATATTTTCATGGAAAGTGCTCGGCTGACCTTGCCATCTTAATTCCACCCAGTGCGGCGAATAGCAGAAATACACGACGAACTACTGCCGCCCATCCATATGTGGTTAAGCTTAGTACTCCTCGAACTTCATTATTTAAGAATTCTTTCATCTGAAGGACTTCATCCTTATGGAACGACCTTCCCGAGGTCGTTTTTCCCAACAAATGTAACCTCCAACGATTCAAAACCAACGTGAATCGCTTTTTGCGCACACGCACCACTCCCAGAGTGCCATAAAGGATTTTTCCTATAGTGCTTGTGTTTGATCATAAAAAAAAATATATAAATGGGTGACCCTTGGGTGTCCTAGAGAAAGTCTACATACTTTTTTTTTAAATCGAATATCTAAATACTAAGGTAAAACCCCTTTTTGCCTACATACTCTCGCGTCGCTCCATCTGGATTCAGTTAGCAACAATGTAGGTCACTGGAGTAAACTACAGTGATGCGAGACCAAACCGCGTGTCTCGCCCTTGCTTGGATAACCGCCGCACGCGCAGTTATGTTTAACCTTCAGTATCGTTGCTTCAGTATGTTTCGATACCCGGTGTTGGGTTTGTTCGGGTTTGTTCGAACAAACCCGAATTTTAAACGTTTCGTTAGTTGTAGAATTACCCGATTTTTTTCTGTTATGAAATAATTCATAATAATAAATGTTGTGATGTGATTTCAATTTTGTGTGATATTATCTACCGTTGGTTCTGTTGCAAAACATACTTTTTGTGATTTATTTTTTTATGGATTATTTTAAAATAAGATCGAACGTAAGAGAGTATGTACCTTACATTGGTAGTTTTTTTTCTAAAAACTTTAAAAAAGAAGTGATAACGCGGTTGTGTTGTCAAAACTGAACACGTGCGTTTACAATTCTGTGTTAACAATATGACAACACCGCCTACAATGCGCTGACCTCTTTTGAGACTTAAGACTTCCTCAATAAATTATTGATTCCGAACGTCGTCAATAGCGGCCACGTAAATTTTCAGATTTCATATAAAGTGTATATTTCGCTTAATAAACTCCTGGACAAAATTAACACAACATCATAAATTTTCTACATTTTTTATGCTATTTTTTTTCTGAATTTCTGATCCGATTTGACTGATTTTTTTTTGCATTGTAGGTTGGTTCCTTGACAATGTCATAGTTATCGTTGTTTATGATAAAATTTCATTATCGATTTATACTGGGTTTACTAAAAATGCTATGTTTTTTTCCGAAAATTAGTATCACCCTGTGGAGTATAATAGCAACCGAAGCATATTGCAGTTGACCTTAAACGATATGTCCATCATTCCCCAATATTTTCTTCTTTGGTTTACTTCATTATCTCTGTTATTAAAGGAGATACACCGTTTTATAGCGTAACATGTTTTTATAGACTTTAATATTCAACACATTCATTGTTAAATGTTTTCAAGTAGGTTTCAAGATTAAAATACTCGTCGGGCAACTGGGCATACGAAACGAACGTTTAATAAGCAGTTTCCGAACAGTTTTTATCAGTATGGCGAATTTTATTTGACCTTCGTAACTTTAAAACACAGCATCTTCTGACACATTGCTTGCAATGTCAGAAAAAGTCCATAGTCTACTTGAAAACATTTAACAATGAATTTGTTGAATATTAAAGTCTATAAAAACATGTTACGCTATAAAACGGCGTATCTTCTTTAATAACAGAGATAATGAAGTAAACCAAGGAAGAAAATGTTAGGGAAAGATGGACCTACCGTTTAATGTCAACTGCAATATGTTTTGGTTGCTAATATACTCCACAGGGTGATGCGAATTTTTGGAAAAAAACATTTCTAAGTACACCCAGTATAAATCGAAAATTAAATTTTTATCATAAACAGCGAAAACTATGACATTGTCAAGGAACGAACCTACAATGAAAAAAAAATCGTTCAAATCATAAATTGAGAAAAAAAATAGCATCAAAATTATGCCAAATTTATGATGTTGCGTTAATTTTGCCCAGGAGTGTGGCTGCTTTTCTTCAATTAATTTTCATATCAGGATTTGCCGGTTTAAATATAATAAGTCATTTCCATAACACCCTGTATACGTAGAATTTTATATCGCCCCGTTTATGAAAACACCGAAAATTGGAAAAATTTCATATTTAGATTAATTTTGAAGAACTTTTCCGTATAAGATTTTGTTGTATCTTTATAAGTTAAGGTACTTATTTTAGTATTGACGCGATTTCGGAAAATGACATTTGCTCTCGCACTAAAAGCCGTACCTACATGAAATCTGCAATACGTAATTATCATTTTAAGGCAAGCATCAACTTTTATCAAGCATACAATTATAAAACCATTAACTTGGGTTTATGATAAGGCCCCCTTAGAGATAGAATTTGTACTTTATTTAAAATTAATAATTTATTTTTATTTTTACAGGTAAGCGGCAAGCTTTTATGTACAGCAAATTGTAAGTATTTAGTTTAGCACATACTTGCTTATTTATTTATATTTTTACCACCTACGAAAATGAGAATACTAATCACTTTCCACAGTGTTTAAATTAATAAAATAAATCTCTATTCATCACTGGTTGGGATAATTATCATCTAACCACTGCCTAACGGGAACTACATACTGTTGGAAATGTAGTAAGCGTTCTTCTAAAGATAAATTTCCGAGTATGTCCCTCTGATTTTCTAATTCTCGCACTATTAGTGGTTCGATAGACCTCTGTAGCATTTCAGTATACCTGTCGCCATTTAAATTTCCTTGTATAAATATTGGGCCGATAATACCATCTCCCAATATACCAGCCCAAACATTAATTTTCTGGGGGTACTGGGTATGCCCTTCTCTAAATACGTGGGGGTTCTCGTCATTCCAGTAACGACAGTTTTGCTTATTAATATGCCCATTTAAATAACAGGTACACTCATCACTGAAGCAAATATTTTTAATTAGTCGACGTTCTGCCGTAATTCTATCTGTCATTATTTCACAAAACTGTATTCTTCTGTCAGGGTCATCGTCACCAAGTTCTTGCAGTATGTGCAGTTTATAGGGATAAAACTTATGAATTTTAAGTACCTTTCTTATTGATTCACGAGATAATCCAGTTGCTACAACTGCTTGACGAGTTGATAAAGTTGAATTCATTGCAAACTGCCCCAGAATTTCAATTTGCGCTGCTTCGTCGGCTAGTCTCGGTTGATTTCTCTTTATATTCGCGACAGAACCAGTTTCTTTAAATTTTTCTACTAGTTGGCGAACATACTCCGGGCTTACATTTTGACCTGGATGCCTTTCGTTAAAACGTTGAGCTGTTCTTAAAAACATTGATCCTGGGAACCATAAATGAAAATAATTTCTACCCGTTCAGCTGTGCTGTACACCATTGTTAAAGATAAGAAGTGCTGCTTTTCGTTTAAACTGAACCGAAAGTTAACTGTTCTTAAAATAATAATACTAGTAGAAGTTACCTTTAAGGTAAATTCTGTGATAATAAAATGCGAATATTACCGAGGCTTAAACTGTGTAGAATTCTTAAGAGATATCTCTTAATATGCCAGGATATTGGTAGCAATCATTTTGAACATTTAATTAACTAATAATAAAAAATTTCAAAATTGTCTTTTCATTTATTGTTTTCCTTAATAAACAGAGAATAATTTCCTGAAATGTACCTTTCTATGGTACCATTGGAAAGCATATTTCAAGAGCTTCAAAATGATGTATCACTCGACCCCCTTTCTATTTAAGATTTTAAGGGTTTATCTCACCCTGTCCAAGGGGTTGCATATAGGGGTGGGCTAATACGCTTGTTTCTGTTCCCCCTTCGTTTTATAGAAACTGGTTTTTGCGTTTTTTTCTTCAGTTTTTCGTTTCTAATATATGGCCATTTCAAGTTTTTAAATTGTCACCCTGTATAATAAAAATTCGACGTCCTACACTAAAACAGAAACTCCATTAGTTTAATTTTATTTATTCCCGCTCTTCGTAGCGTCGTTAAAATGTACATAAATTAGCCACTACATTGGTCTCATATATTTTCAGTATTAACTGGTAAAAGATGACCAGTAACTTGCCCTGTATAATACGTGATCACAGCATTATGCAGTTTCCGTTGTCGACCGCAAAAATGATATATGATCGAAATGATATTACTCTTTCTCTTGCACGGAGCGATTTTTCAAGCCGAGCTAGACAAGACATGATTCTCTGTCTCGACGATGAAAGAATTTTGAGTAGATCGATTCGTTTTATATATATTGAACATACACAGTAGAAAATGGTATGTATGTATAGTCGGTACGGTGTATGAAGTCCGCTAAGCAATAAAACCTCTCGAGCCGGGTAGTCGGTGGCTCTTAAACAATAAATTATATTTTAGGTATTTTCTAAATAAAATAATTTAAAGTAAATATTTAGTTTAGTTTACGCAAAGAAAAATTATTATTTTTCAGCTTTTATAGTATTTAGGCAAATTAGTTTTACGACTTCTTTTTTTATAAAGTTTTGATTCTAAAAAGAACCGATGTCGCCATCTTCTTGAAACAATATTGGATAGCTCGCAAAGCACTTTTCTGTTGTTCGTTTTTTTGTATTTGAAGCCCAGCTCTTTTAAAATGATGGACAAACTGGTAGTTCCAATATCGCAAAGTTCTTTCTTCTTTATCTTTTCAAGAATAGCTTTGGGGGTAACATATTCCTTGGCTTTATACATCTCATAAACAATATTCCTAATCGATAGTTTTATCCCTTGGGATAAACCAAAGGTTTTAGAATGGAGTCGAACCCTTTTATATGGTCTGTTCAAGTCCTCTGAAGCATCAGACGTTCGTTTTTGCACTGCCAAAACAGACACTAACGGGCCCGAGTTATCTTTTTCTATGTAAAATAGCATTAAACTTGTAATACCAAATGGCGCTCATCTGAAGATAAACACCTTCTAGGCGTTGTGAACATTTTCCATAACTTTGCTTTATAACTGCTTTTAATTCACACACAATAATGAGAAACAAACTAGAAGCAGAAAGCATAACTACTTATTTAAAATAGAACATACCATCCTGCACTTGAGCAACTTTTAATTATTTCTTGGAAAATAGTGATTGTTATATAGATTTAACTATAATGATTCCAAAATAACTAAATTCTAGGAAAAAGTACCTGACGCGAAATGTTTTTCGTTTGATAAATAAAAAAAACAATGAGTGAAAAATAAACAAGATAAAAATATTTATCGCGATACATAATTCGAAGATAATTTTGTTTTGGAACCGCTGATTTTGCACGGCCGACTACAGTGAACCAGTGGAATGTTCGGTACGATCAAGTATAGCGAATGTATTGTTAACTTAACCGTCTTACTGTTTAACAACCTTTAATGATTTAATCCGATATCGAACTTCATAAAACGAACAGACTTTATAATTTCCAAGGCCGTTTAACAGGAAGCCACCAAATAAGTTCGTTCGCGAAGCAGTTACAAACTGCTCTAGGCCTGCAAAGTGTCCAGAGAAACAAAAATTGTAAATGCCTACCAAGAATTAGGTGTTCGTAGAGAAAAATATATCTATTGCCAACTGATTTGCAACCGTAAAAATAGTCCACGTACTGGTACCGTATACCCGTTCACAGATTAAATCTTTTGTTGTTGTAAAAATATTTTTATTTACAACCATGCATGTAATAATGACATTTCATCTATCTTTGAAAAGTGTGAAAGTTGACGTTTTTTTACTTTTACTTTAAATCGATATCTCAAAATGATATACCAACACACTTTTTTAAAAATGCTAATAGCTTTGCGTGTTTAGATATGTCTACTTTTTCCCTAATTGATAAAGTGGTCCTCAACTTTGAATATTGTGACCAAATCGTTGATATCTTCTTTGTCTTGGCATTTTCACTGAAATAAGCTAGTAGCGCCAACTCAGAACCAGGATTTTGAACTTTGTTTCCCGTACACCATTCTTTGAAACAGTTATATGCCTTGTCATATCTCGGGCGGCTTTTAGTTGGCAGAAGATCTTTTTCTACTATTTTTACTGCTTCTCGAATTTCTGGTGGAGTAGCAGAAAAATCAAATTCCTCATCTGATAGCATTTCCTGTTGTTAAAATAATATCTATATTATTTAGTGACATGGAAATCATATTCAAAAAATTATATTTGCCATCTTAATGTGTATTATTACCTATGTTATTTTACCACCTGCGGTTATTTGAAATTTCTGTCTAATTTTTCAATGGAAAAGTCAAAATGACATTTATCTTTTATTAATAATTTTAATTCAAAATAATAATAATAACTACCGACTCTGTCGACAGGAATGAAACACTTTCCACCTCGGTACGTAATATACTATTGTTCTTGTAAAAACATTTTACTGCACTTCATTTAAACGTGGCCATTCTTACAATAAAAAATACTTAAATAATAGCCAGAGAAGTGTACCATGCATTTTAAATTACTTAACCATTGGAGTTATAAATAAATTATTTTTACTATACATTCGTCGCAAAATTTACAATATATTTTAGTAATTACTTGATTTTACTAAATTTATTAGAAATTCTAACTATACTTTTCTAGAAATTATATGTATCTAGAATATTATTCCATTTTTAATTTTTTTTATTTTTAACTCTTGGGTCATTAGCGCAGAGATGGTGTTATGGAAATGACTTATTATATTTAAACCGGCAAATCCTGAGATGAAAATAAATTGAAGAAAAATACCCATAAATGGCGATATGAATTATTGTACGAAATCTGAAAATTTACGTGGCCGCTACTGTGGACCATTGCAATCAATAGTTTATTGAGGCGGTGTTGTCAGATATTGCAACACAGAATTGTAAACGTGTGCAGTTTTTGACAACAAGATGTCTTTGACCCGCGTTATCACTTCTTTTTCAAAATGTTTAGCAAAAAAATACTACAATTTTAAGATGCATACTCTCTTACCTTCGATCTTATAATCCGTTTTATAGTTAAATTCCATAAAAAAAAATAACACAAATAATATGTTTTGCAACAGAATCAACAATAGGTAATGTCACACAAATTTCAAATCACATCACAACATGTATTATTATGAAATATTTCACAACAGAAAAAAAATCGGGTAATGCTATAACTAACAAAACGCTTAAAATTCGTATACATCAAGCACGTGGAACCCTCTACGGCGTCATGCCACCCCCGAGTCTCGAAACATACTGAAGCAACGATAGTCGCGCGCGGCAGGTATCCAAGCAAGGGCAAAACATGCGGTGTGATCTGACAACACTGTTAGTATACTCTAGTGACCCACATTGTTGCTAAGCGAATCCAGATAGAACGGCGGGACAGCATGTAGGCAGAAAGAGTTTTTAATTTAGTATTTAGATATTAGATTAAGAAAAAGGATGTAGACTTTCCTTAGGACACCCTAGGAGTCACCCATTTAAATATAATAAGTCATTTCCATAACACCTTGTATGTACGGTATAACCCTTTTTGATATGTTTGGCAATGGGGGGACAGGAAAATATTTGCTGTATGGCAAGTATCGAGCTGAGAGAGTCTGTGATAATAATGCTTGTTCCGCATTCGTTGTAAAATTTACAATATATTGTAGTATTTACTTGAGTTTACTAAATTTAATAGGAATCCTAACTATAGCTTTTTGTAAATTATATTTACACTATTATTTTGATAAAGATTACTAATAAAAAATGTAATTAATACTATATTTTATAAGAAGTTTGATCTTTACTATAATAATTTCATTATAGTATTTTTCGGTGTGATTGGTTGGTTTTATAACCTTCTAAAGAATATCGAAAGTTAAAGTTAATTCCATTCTGACACATTTATCAAAGTAAAACAACTTATTGCCCAATTAATATGAGAAATACAACAAATTTTACGTTTTGTGTTCATTTTAATTTACGTTTCCGTTAATTTTCAATTAGGTATAATTTCAATAATGCTCTTCTGAAATCAACCACGAACATTAAAAATATTTTAATACATACGGTAGCTATATACGCGTCATTAATAATTGAAATTGTTCATATTTAATGTGTATTTTAATCATTAATGTTTAATTAATGCTAAAATTTTCCAATAAATATCAATAAACAGAACATCAAATATTGGCGTTAATGGAAAATTGGTTTTTAATAAAAATAGCCTATAATTATGACTTAGGTTACTATCTGCAAATAATAGAATGTTAATCCACGAGCTATAACAGTTATCATTTACGAGGATAAGGTTTATAGTATATCGATGGGTTGGTTCCAAATGTGGCTAACTACAAAATTTCCATTTTTGAGCTTTCTGCACGATGAAGCTAAAAGTAGCGTTTTCCTTTGGTTTCAAATGTAGCTATAAAAATTATTTTATATTTGGCGCCACAATTAACGATTCAATAAGTATCTATCTACAAAATATAATTAGATTTTAGTTCCAAAAATATCTAATATCACATGGATACTTTTGGAAGTATTATTTTTAAGTTCCGCCATGTATCTAAGAGCACATAGACATTTTTGGAACTATAATTTATTTCGCGCCAACTGCAGATAGCTCCTTGTTTACAGGCAAATCAGGTGATTTCGCCGGCTAAACGGGTTATGTTTTGTCTGAAAATAACTGCAGTCAGTTGTGGTTTATAACTCAAATCGTAGTAATCGTACACATTACTAATTAGGAAGTGAAATTATTGTTTTTTTTCTTGATAATTAGCAGTGTAAAGTGTTTAAAATGACTTGCAGAGGTAAAAAAAATAGTAGATATGGTGCCTAAGATAGTTTTAAGTGACGCCACTACAACTCCAAAATCCGCCAGTACAACAATAATACACGATCAAGGTACGTTATATTTAAGGTTAACAGTATTTAATTTTTGTAATTTTAACCCTTTATTTTTAGAAATAACCCATGAAGACAGACATATCGAGAATGCATCAAACAATAATGAAAATATAGTTCTTAGTATTGCCTCCACATCCGCAAAAACAGCAGACTACCTTCAAGGTACTTTTAAACATGTTAAAATAAATATATTTTAATTTTATATTACAATAAAGTGCCGATATTTATTTTAGAATTCCCATTTGCAGTATATAAATAAAACCATTTTTTAATCTTTAGAAATATTAACAAGTGAGAACGAATCTGATTCGCACGATTCGGTACAATATGCTGATTATATTCCTATTCAAGATGATGCCGGCCATTTTTCAGGTTAGTAGTCATGCATTTTGTTTAAATCTAAGTTTCGAACTAATCTTTTTATAGTAAAAGTTTAGCATATCTATACCACACTTCGGGGTTGCGTTTTGCTCTACATTAAATCAAATTGTTATTTAGGTCAAGATTCGGATGAGGAAATGTTAAAGGGTGAAAGGAAAACTCCAAAGAAAAGGTGCCCAAATAAGTGGAGAAAAAATATTCGAAAAAAAAATAAAAATTCTGGAGTTCCCTACATAAATACAAAAGGATATTATGTTCCTGGTAAATGTGTTAAGGAAAGCTGCAGAAACTGTAGGTAATGTAATATTAAAGTTTAGTAAAATTAGATAAATTTTCTGCAAACTTTAAAATACTGATTATTTCTCTGTTTATCTCAAACTGAATAGTAATTTTTTTTAGACTAAAATGCGATGCTCGCATCTCCCAACAACAAAGAGTTGATATTTTCGTTTCCTATTGGAACTTATCTAATATTGACAGACAACGTGATTATATAAATAATTTGGTCGAAATTGGCAACTGCAAAAGGAGAACTATTACCATAGAAAATTCAAGACGATCAAAATCTTTACAATATTTTTTTAATATTGAGAACTCTCGAATTCAAATTTGCAGAACAATGTTTCTAAATACGCTGAGTATTAAAAAAGGTGTCTTAAATTTCGCTATTAAAAAACGCATCCCAAATAATAATGCAATCACAACAGAAAAAGATAAAAGAGGAGGCTATGGGTTATCCAAAATTTCAGAAATTTCAACAGATTTTTTAAAAAATCATATTAGGAAATTCCCTACAGCTTCGTCTCATTATTGCAGGAAAGACTCTAGAAGGCAATATTTGGACCCAAAATTAAATATTTCACAAATGTACAAATTGTATACGAAAGAATGTTTAGAAAGTAATATGGAATGTTTAAAGGAAAGCTATTATCGCCATATTTTCAATACTTATTTCAATTTATCGTTCCATAAACCAAGAAAGGACCAATGTCCCACATGTTCTGCATATCAATCTTCTAATGCTGAGACAAAGATTACGTTAGAAGATAACTATAATCTTCACATCAATTTAAAGAACAGGGCTAGGGAGGAAAAAAATGCGGACAAAAACGAAGCAAAATTAAATGAAGGTGTTCATTCATGTAATTTTGACCTACAACAGGTATTGTACGTCCCTACAGATCCCACAAATGCCACTCTTTTCTACAAAACAAAGTTGGCTATGTACAATTTTACAATATTTAACTGTGGAAATAATACAGGAAAATGCTACATGTGGACTGAAGTAGAGGGTGCTCGTGGACCATGTGAAATTTCCTCATGTATATTTCACCACCTAAAGAGTCTTTCTGTAAATACAAAGACTGTAAGTTGTTTTAGCGACACATGTGGTGGTCAAAATAAAAATCAATACGTAGCTGCCATGTTTATTTATGCTGTGCAGGTCTTAGGAATAGAACTCATTGATCAAAAATTCCTCGTTTCGGGTCATAGCCAGATGGAGTGCGACTCGATGCATGCTCGCATTGAAACTGCTTCTAAAAATTCACCTGTATATTTGCCTCATGAATGGGTCACCATTGCGAAAAATGCGAAACAAAATGAACCCAAATACGAAGTTTTTCAAAAGAATGATATTGGTTTTCTTGATTGGAAAAATCTAGCCAAATTAGTTATGGTAAATCGCAACAAAGATGAAAATGGAAATAAAATAAATTGGCACCACATTAAGTGGATACGATATGAAAAGCAAAGTCCCTTTGTAATGAAAGTTAAAACTAACTTTGACGAAGAATTTCGTTCAATTTGTATTATTCCACGTAGAGGTCGTCGTATTACTGTTACTACCATGGAAAAATGTTTAAAACCATTATATGAGCAGAACAGAAAAATATCCGCGTTAAAACTTAAGCACTTACAAGAAATTTGTAATTCAGGTGGAGTACCAGATGACTGTCAATTATTTTTTAGAAACCTTATTGCTGGTGAAGCTGTGGAAGACGAAACTGTTGTGCCAGATGTAAATGACGATGAAGATCGCGACTTTTTCTCGCAATAACTCTCGTAATTTAGTGTTTAAACATGTTACCTACTTTTTTTAAACCTTGTAGTCTAAATAAAATGTTAGTATCAAATATGGCTATCTGGCTTTTTTTCGTAAATTTAGTTAAATGTTAGTACCAAATATGGCTATCTGACTTTTTTTTAGTAAATTTACTTATAAAAAAAAAAAAAATGAAAATAACAGTCCATTTTTTTATATTCTGTCTCATAAATATGTAGTTAAACTTAATTCTAATTAATATTAATATAACTTTTGAATTTCAATTTGTCAGTGCCTTCCAAAGTTTAAATTTAGATTTCTGAAAAATCAAGATTTTGTAGATAGCTACTTATGGAATATGACCATCGATATATTGTAATTAATATCTCATAACTATTTTATCATAAGCACTGCCGTGTAATACAAGAATAGTAAGTCGTAAAAGTAAATTTTAAGACATTCCATTTAAAAATTGCACAATTTCTTTAATATTTAATTTATTGTTATAAAATTTTATACACAGTAAGCTCTTGTTACATAGTTTCATTTTCCAATTTTTTTTTTATGATCAAACACAAGCACTATAGGAAAAATCCTTTAAGGCGCTCTGGGAGTGTTGCGTGCGCGAATAAAGCGATTCACGTTGGTTTTGAATCGTTGGAGGTTATATTCGTTGGGAAACACGACCTCGGGAAGGTCATTCCATAAGGATGTGGTCCTTCAGATGAAATAATGAAGTTCGAGGAGTATTAAGCTTAACCACATATGGATGGGCGGCAGTGGTTCGTCGTGTATTTCTGCTATTCGTCGCTCTGGGCGGAATTAAAAGGACAAGGTGAGCCGAGCACCTTCCATAAAAATATCTGTAAAAGAGAGTCAAATCCCCAACTTGCCTTCGATGTTCTAGGCTGTCGAGGTTCTTCGTCAGCTCGTGGTCTCCAATCAGACGAATGGCCCTCCTTTCGATGGAATCCAGTAGCCGAAGAGTATGTTTGGGTGCAAAGCTCCAGACATGAGAGCAGTATTCTAGTGATGGTCGAATCTGGGCTTCGTATAGTGTCAAAAGTTGTTGAGGTGTGTACAACTTTCTGGTTCGGAAGAGTTCACCAAGCTTCTGAGAAGCTATCTTGGTGATTGCCAGAACGTGGTTATGCCAAGACATACTTCCTCCCAGATTGATAGATGAAGCCAGTGGGATTGCGTGTCCGGCAATGACTATTTCCGGTTCTGTAATGTTAACCTTTTTAGAGAAAACTGCTGCCTGGGTTTTTAGCGTTAAATTCGACTTGGTTACTGTCACCCCGAACCAAAATTTCTTCCAGGTCTTTGTTGAGGCGTGATACTTCATGCTATCTGCGAAGATGTGCGTCGGCAGCCGATGTTTGCGCATTCAAAGAGAAAGATGAGATAAGTGTGCTATCGTCAGCAAAACTAAATATCGGATATTTAGTTTTCACTAGAAGGTCGTTAATGTAGATTAAGAAGAGAGTGGGAGACAATATGGACCTTTGAGGAACACCGGCATTGATGGTGAAGGTGTCTGAGAGAAATCCGTCAATCGCCACTTGCAGAGAGCGGTCCTTAAGAAAGCTAGACAACCATGCACAGAATCGACTATGCATACCATAGGATCGCAGTTTACTTAAAAGCCCCTCATGCCAAACACGATCAAAAGCTTTAGAAATATCCAGTGCAACAACCCGAGACTCCCCATGATGTTCGATTGCGTTGTTCCAAATATGGGTGACATAGGCTAGAAGATCTCCAGTTGATCTGGACTTCCGAAAACCATATTGATGATCGCTGATAATGTTGAAGCCTTCCAGGTACTTTAGAAGATGTTGGTTAATAGCTTTCTCCATTAGGCATTGATATTTATTAATAAATAAACAGTTAAATAAATATTAAAAACTTTCTACTTTATTTTATAGTAACTCGACTTACTAGGTTCTTGTATTGCACGGCAGACTGCAGAAGGTCTACCTTCTATTATTCTTTGACGAGAGAATGAGAGAAAATTCGACAGCGGCGACCTATCGTTTCTCTGTGACACAATGGGGCATAATTAATTAATAAAGTATGACGCCTGTTAATTTTAAAATTAAGGTAAGAGTGAAACAAGCTATTAGATTTATACAGGGTGTCATGGAATTGCCTTATTATATAATGTGTCCCACTGGGATCCGCATCTATCTATACAAGGTGTTCCTTAATGACTTGCTAATATTTTAGGGCGTGATTCCTTAGGTCATTTAAATTTTTTGCTACAGAGTGTTGAATTTTTATTTTTTAAATGGTTATTTTTTAATATCTCCGAAATTACTTTAGATATTATTTTCAATTTTGGTATATGTTAATAGGATATAGAACCACAAATTTTAGTTAGAAAAGTTATTAAATTGTTGCACCAGTGGCGTCCCTGCAAGCATATCCTGTGATCTTTTTTACAAAAACGATGGTACGCCACTGACATTTTCCATGTGGATATAAGCCCAGATTCGACCATCACTAGAGTACTGCTCTCATGCCTGGAGCTCTGCACCCAAACATACTCTTTGGCTACTGGATTCCATCGAAAGGAGGGCTATTCGTCTGATCGGAGACCACGAGCTGACGAAGAACCTCGACAGCCTAGAACATCGAAGACAGGTTGGGGATTTGACTCTCTTTTACAGATATTTTCATGGAAGGTGCTCGGCTGACCTGGCCCTCTTAATTCCGCCCAGAGCGACGAATAGCAGAAATACACGACGAATAACTGCCGCCCATCCATATGTGGTTAAGCTTAGTACCCCCTCGAACTGCATTATTTAAGAATTCTTTCATCTGGAGGACTTCATCCTTGTGGAACGACCTTCCCGAGATCATAAAAAAAGTTATCTGTATCAGTTCTAAAATTAATCGTATTATTATTTTTTTTGATGTGAATCATTTCTTTAATGTTGCGGCTTTTGTAATTTGTTTCATAACCTAAGACTTGAACTTGTTCTTTGCTTTGTTTTGCTTAATGTTGTCTATTCTCAAAATTTGTAGATTTTGAAATATTGCCAGTTTATGGCGATTTTAATGGGGATTTTAAGTTGAGTTACTCTTAGTTGGGTATGACTGTGCTGAAAAACAGTCGCGATGTAATGTAAAAATACATTCCCCTCCAAGACTACGAGTAAACTAAAGCCGGCAGAACCCTCACATCGCTTTATTATTTAGTAAAACAAACTTGGTTAAACTCCAACTAAACTCAAACAATTAATTTCATATTCAATAGAGCAAATCTTGTTGCATGCCGCCCTACCTAAGATTTTCTGTACGAGCTGAGCGAATTGCGGTTCTGATTTGCTACAAAAGTTTCTCCATTAGTCTGGCTGGCTCGATGCAACGCAATCGCTGTCTCGTTGACGTCAACTTGGCGAAGTTTCTCCTCTTCCTTGAGTAATTTATTGCCAGGTCATGAATTTAGTAAATCTTGTAATATTGCATGAATTGATATGATGCGAACTTTCTGCAGCCTCCTTAATAAATAGGAAATTGCTGCAAACACACCAACTAGCTAGACTTGCCTTATAAGATTTGGTGAATGATTATGAGTTTAATGCTGAATTTTTTCCAATCTTTTCATATTTGATATTTAATATCTCCAGTTGTACTGATGGGATCCATATCGTTCTTTTTTTATTTTATACTTTGCTATGTTAGCTTTAGAAGTGTATTAAAAAAAATTGTCATTGTGAACACATGAAAACTAATAACAAAATTGTTGAAAAAGTTTTGACATGATATCGAGCATTATATAAAATTTGCTCCGATAAATGAACAAAGAACAACATGTGGCTCTAAAACATCCCTGATGTACCTCCTGTACGCTCTCGTAGCTCATCCATAGACAATTACCAAGTCCGTCCAAAGAAATTGTAATCATTCTTCGAAAAAAATCGTATCTGCTACGAAAATTAAAATATTTAAATGAAATAAATACGAAACTGTTAAGAATAGATGTCCCTTGATAATTAACTGATAAAATATCAAGTTTGACACCTCCATCACTTCACAGAGTATTTTAAAGTTTGAGTCAGAAATAGTTCTTATTTCAACCTGTATATTATAGACATATTCTTACTGTCTAAAAGTGTACAAATATGTGCAACATTTTCGATTAATTTACCTACAATATAAAATAAAAATAATAAAAAACGGAATTAAAATGACATAATTAATCACGATCAAAATCCATCTTAAAATTTCATGGATGGATTATTCTTGCTGTGCGTATTTTTGGAGTAACACATGACTTTTGTGAACCTTTCCCAATCGACCGTGACCATCTCAAGCCCGGATCCTAGGGGGAGAGGGGGGTCATGGGGGTCATGACCCCCCCAAGCCATCAATTTAACACGAAAAATACCATATACAAATATACAACGTGTCCAAGATAAGGAGGGCCAGTACAGGGATTTCGGAAACCGTAAGAGATACGAAGTCGGTTAAATGGAGGTACAGTTGCGCATTTACTTGCCTAATAATACGCCGTTTAGAAAGTTTTAAAATTCCGAGTAGTTCTGGAGATATTAGAAAAAAACCAAATTCTGAAAAATCGTTTTTTTTTTTCATAGGTTTCTTTGAGATCGAATTCTAAAGTAAATTGCACTTTTACATTGCCACTTTTTCCGCTCTATCTAGAAGCGTTAATTGTTTTGTAATCCGGCGAGTTGTCTTCGAAGAGCCATTATCAACTTTCTTTTTTTAAATACGGTCCTGTCCTCCTGATACTGGAATTTGATAGCTTTTTGTCTTCCGAATGCAACGATGTATGACACATTGTGGTTTAATGACGTTTCGAGGGTTTTTTTGAACATCAGAAATTTTGGGATACGGTCCTGTATTTCTCTTAATTTTATAAATAATATCTCATAAGTAAGCTCTAAATATTTACTTATGTTGGACTAGTTCAATAAATAACAAATAATTTAATAATAAACCACAAATAAGTGAACAAAATATAGAAACATTAAACTTCTGTTGATTGTGGATTTAAAAGAAAGGTAGGCGCTTGAAACAAAAAAATTAAGATAGTGACGCGTGATTTGTTTCACTTGACATTCATATTGTGATCGTTTGATAGCGTTTTAAGAGGTTTTCTATTTTCCAGAAAATATGGAACATAACTTTACAAATGCTGAAAAGTTTGATATTCTATCGCATGTTTTATTTTATCTCAAAAAAACTGTTATGTGGCAGTTAGAAGATGTTATTTGTGCTTAGAGAATAACGGAAATCATTTTGAACACCTGATTATGTAGTTCCTAACTTTTTTCGTTATTCGTTTTATTACTGTTTTGGAATGATTTTTGTTCACTTATTTGTGGTTTATTATTAAATTATTTGTTATTTATGTAAAAATTTAGAGCTTACTTATGAGATATTATTTATAAAATTAGGAGAAATACAGGACCATATCCCAAAATTACCTGATGTTATTTAGAAAACCCTCGAAACTTCATTAAACCACAATGTGTCATACATCGTTGCATTCGAAAGCTTCAAATTCCAACATCAGAAAAACAGGACCGTATTTAAAAAAATAAAGTTGATAATGGCCCTCCGAAGACGACTCGTCAGATTAC
Source organism: Barypeithes pellucidus (assembly GCA_963991005.1). Taxonomy (NCBI): domain Eukaryota; kingdom Metazoa; phylum Arthropoda; class Insecta; order Coleoptera; family Curculionidae; genus Barypeithes; species Barypeithes pellucidus. The sequence goes on along the minus strand of OZ022563.1, from coordinate 51,970,612 downwards.
AAAACAATTAACGCTGTTAGATAGAGCGGAAAAAGTGGCAATGTAAAAGTGCAATTTACTTTAGAATTCGATCTAAAAAAAACCAGGAACGATTTTTCAGAATTTCGTTTTTTTCCGGATATCTCCGGAACTACTCAGAATTTTAAAACTTTCTAAACGGCATATTATTAGGCACGTAAATGCGTAATTTTCCCTCCATTTAACCGACTTCGTATCTCTTACGGTTTCCGAGATCCCTGTAAAGCCCTCCTTATCTTGGACACGTTGTATACCGGTTTGTCTAACGCGGCAGGGTAATACTTTTCATAATTTTTTCCATGCATGACCCCCCCCCCCCCTGCCCCCCCACAAACAGAAGTTCTGGAGCCGCTCTTGGACCATCTGCGTTTATCGCTGACTCTGCATCACTAAATCGTACACGAAAGGTATAACTTCAGTACTATAGACATTAAAATCGGGACTGTAGAACAATTCTTTTAAAGCCAATTTGCATATATTTTCGACATGTAATTCTCGGCCCAAAAGGAGACGCTAACTTATTTAATCCAGACGCCGCTTTCCATTTAAATCTCCGGCTTCTCGGAGTGGCTCAGATTCGTTCCGTGGAGCCGAGAGAATTCTATTAAAGCCGTTAAAAACTTACAAGTTCTCGCGAACTAGTTTTTGGGCTCCGCTGATTGAATCCATTTGGGATGTCATTTTTCTTTGTTAATGTTTACCGGTGCTTAAGTTAACTAAATTATTTTCTACTTCAGACGCAGGAATATCTACTTTCCCGCCTAATATCAGTAGGTAGTATTTTCCTACCTAAGGAGAAAAACAATTCCCAGATCAAGTTAATGCTTACCATATCATGCCCACATCTCCGCGCCCAACGAGTACATGAGGTGCTGCTGATCACTATTTCCAAACTATACAGGGTGTTTCAAAAAACATCGTGTGGTAATTCCTTATCCAAAAATAAGACAGATACATCTCATCAACATGGGTCTGCTGATGTTTTGTTTGAAAGGTATAGGGTGTTAAACATTTTTAATTTTTTCGTTATTCTCAAGATATTACCGAAGCGGCTTGTTTGATGCTGCTGGTACTTTTTTTTAACATTTAGATATGTTTTCATTTTTTTATGATCAAAAACACAAGCACTATAGGACAAATCCTTTAAGGCACTCTGGGAGTGGTGCGTGTGCGCATAAAGTGATTCACGTTGGTTCTGAATCGTTGGAGGTTATATTCGTTGGGAAAAACGACCTCGAGAAGGTCGTTCCATAAGGATGAAGTCCTCCAGATGAAAGAATTCTTAAATAATGAAGTTCGAGGAGTAAGGTTAGCTGAGCACTTTCCATGAAGATATCTGTAAAAGAGAGTCAAATCCCCAACCTGTCTTCTATGTTCTAGGCTGTCGAGGCTCTTCGTCAGCTCGTGGTCTCAGATCAGATGAATGGCCCTCCTTTCGATGGAATTCAGTAGCCGAAGAGTATGCCTGGGTGCAGAGCACCAGACATGAGAGTAGGTAGTACTCTAGTGATGGTCGAATCTGAGCTTTGTATAGTGCCAAAAGATGTTGAGGAGTTTACAAGTTTTTGGTCCGGAAGAGTACATCAAGTTTCTAAGAAGCTATCTTGTCAATTACCACAACGTCATTATGCCAAGACATATTTCTTCCCAGATTTAGGCTCATCATATTACTAGATGAAGCCAGTGGGATTACGTGTCCTGACATGGCTATATCCGGTTCTCTAATGTTAAACTTTTTAGAGAAAAATGTTGCCTGACTATCCTTAGCATTAAATTCGACTTGGTTACTGTCACCCCAAGCCAAGATCTCTTTCAGGTCCTTGCTGAGGCGTGATACTTCATGCTGTCCGTGAATATGTGCGTTGGCAGCCGATGGTTGTGCATTCAAAGAGAAAGATGAGACAATGTGCTATCGTCAAAACTAAATATGAGATTTTTAGTTTTCACTAGAAGGTCGTTAATGTAGAGTAAGGAGAGCCGAAGAATATGTTTGGGTGCAAAGCTCCAGACATGAGAGCAGTACTCTAGTGATGGTCGAATCTGGGCTTTGTATAGTATCAAAAGTTGTTGAGGTGTGTACAACTTTTTGGCTCGGACGAGTACACCAAGTTTCTGAGAAGCTATCTTTGCGATTGCCACAACGCGGTTATGCCAAGATATATTTCCTCCCAGATTGACGCCCAGCAAATTAATTGATGAAGCCAGTGGGATTGCTTGTCCTAATAAAATTGCGTTTATCTTGTAAACGAAGCAGAGTTCAAATAAATATTGAATGTTTCTTCTTATGCATTTAAATGTCTAACAAATTGTGCTATCAAAATGTGAGAAACTCAGTGTCGTACCTTTCTGTTAAAAATTATAAGAGAGGCCTCGTCGCCCTCATGCCCCTGTTAAACCTAATCACCTATTTTTATTGCTTAAAATAGTATTTTTTAAATATCCCCCTTTATAAATCGAACCAAAGTATATCTCGTTTAGGTCTTAGAAAAAAATCCTATGGACTGCCCTGGAGTAAAGTGTAATTTCAGCCCTTAAATTTGGATCAAACTCTCATCGCAGTAGGAGGAAATAATGCACTTTCCTCGCTTGTAAGCTAGCGAGAAACTTAATTCCAAATTCACTTGTACTACCATAAGTAAAAGAAATGCCACAGAACACTGGCAGAGCTCTATTATTTTTGGTAAACTTCGACTAAACTAAGACAATTAAATTCATATTTAATAGAGCAAATGTTGTTGCATACTGGCTCTACCGAAGACTCTATTTACTATTATAGCTATTAGTGGTTCTCTTTGACTACAAAAGTTTCTGCAGTGGTTTGACTGGCTTGACGTCGACTTGGCGAATATATTTTCTATAAAGAATTACTTTTGTCGAGAATTTAAAAATTATGTCCATTTTCGTTATAGTAACCCTATCAGGGACACCCTGTATAAAATAATAAAAAAATATCAAATTAATTAAATCTACGTAATTTAAAAAGACCTCATTTTGCTGATACGCCGACATCTTGAAGGTGGAAGTAATCAAGCGAATTCAAATAAAGACGCGGCCATTTTGAAAAGCAGGTACACACGACTAGATAGGAATTCTAACTCTGGAAGTGCACATAGTCCTAATAGGAAATTTCAACGTTATTCTAGTCTGCCGTTCTCGTGAGAAATAAATTTTTTAAAATAATTTTTTGTCTCCAGCGATAACGTTTGAATTTTAAATGACTTTAAAGGAGGCATTCTGACAATAAAAAAGAAGGGGTTTTTCTGCTTCGGTACTTAAATGCCCGTATTCTCCCTGAAGCTTTAGGCCGGCTTAACAATAAAGACAGCTTAAAGTCATGTTTTCATATTCCCCGCAGCAATAAAAAGACTGAAACTGAATTAATCTTGCCCACAATATTTTAGGCTTTAGCTTAGCATCTGCGCACTACCGTGTAGTTTGAAAATGACCATGTGAAAACAAATGTTTTATAAGAATTTTATGATTTTCATATATGCAGGGTGGGGCAACACAGGTAACCTTAATACAGTTTAGAAGGTAATTAAAAATCGAATAAAATAACGATATGAAATGCAGGGTGTTCCATTTAAAATAAATAAAAAATTTGGGTTTATGGATAACCCTAATCAAAGGTAAGTTCTTTCCTACCCTGTATAAATTTAAGGAAACGCCTTGATTTTACCATTCAACCTAATGCATTTGCTAAATAATCAATACAATTTAAAATTCCCATTTTAAATACATAAAGCAAACAATTTATTTAAATTTAGGTCATTTTCAAAAATAGTTAAATATCTCGAAAACGCCTCGTGTTAACAATGGGAAACATACAGTAACTTGCCTTTATTTAGTCCATATAATCCAAGTATGCACTAATATACAGGGCATTTCATTTAAATTTTTGATATGTTTGACATGTAACTTTTTTTGAGATACCCCGTATATTTCAAAATAATTTTAAAACGTGCTCCTAATCGATCTAAATCGTGGTGGCCCTAGTGGTGCCCCTAGTGGTGCCCCACTCTGTATAATAAACCCGAAAAATCGAAATATTTTTCGAGGATGCTGAACATGATGGCGGCATCAGAATTTCTTCTTTTGGTTGCGCGACAACCCCCGCAAAGGGGTTAAAGTGCTTCTAGAAGTTTCCCTGCAGAGAACACAGTTTCCCCCCGTTTGGGGTGGATATGGCGTCCGACCCCTTCCAACCCCTCCACCAGCCAATACTCGCCCCTGGAAGGGTAAATTTTTTTTTCAAGTATCAGCGGCAAATATATATGCCCCCCGAACAACCCCCCCCCCCCCGTGTTCGAGGATGCTGAGCACGGTGGTGGTGTTGGATATCGCGTCCAACCCCTTCCAACCTCGCCAATACTCGCCTCCGAAAGGGGTGAATATTTTTAATAGGGGTCGGACGCGATATCCAATACCACCACCACGAAAACGGGGGGAAAGTGTGTTTCTCTGCAGGGAAACATCTTGAAGCGCGTTTAACCTCTCTGGGGGGGGGGGGGGGTTGGCTGTTTTGAGGGGTTTTGCTTAACCCCGAAGAGAAATTCTGACGCCGCCATCGTGTTCAGCATCCTCCCTCGAAAACGGGGGGGGGGGGGGGGGGGGGAGGTTGATCGGGTTTTTTCGATTCCGGGTGAAAATATTTCGATGTTCGTCCGACTCACACACGACACAATAATATAATATGGAATGAACTGTAACCTACAGAATTAATTTAATGAGCTTAAATCTAAAGATTTCAATGGAAACATTTTTATCAGTATAAAGCTTAGTGCACCATCGCATGCTTCCATAATAACGAAATTGCTTTAAGGACCTTTTTAGTAAATTACAAGACTGTATTAACATAAAAGATAAAACATGATTTTAATATAACAAGGGAAATATTTTAATTAAGGCAAGTTGATCTAAATTATACCTTCGTTTCTTTGAATCCTTGATATTAAGATATTAATTATTAAGGTTTCTGTTAATAAGAATTTTATGAAATTAAATTTCCTTGTTTATACAGGGTTGTATGTTTATTTAAAATAGTTACTCCTGATTGAAGTTTGCAGAGGCTGGCCTGCCTGTGTATCAGTGGGGCGATGCGAAGCACCCCCATTGCAGCAATGGAAGTCATACTGGGACTAATACCCCTAGACATACACATCAGAATGGAGGCTAACTGTACCGACTCAAGGATGATCACCAATGGGGAATGGACACCATACCCCGTCAAAATTAGACACACAAGAGCCACGGATCTAATCAACGATGAGCTCGTGGATATGCAAACCGATCGTATGAGAGCAACATACGATTTCACAAAGCCTTTCAAGATTGACTGGAACTTTGACAAATGGACGAACAGTGCACCCCCGTCGTTTGAAAAGGGTCTAGTATACACCGATGGATCAAAAACCGCCAACGGTGTGGGCGCAGGTATATTTGGGAAAACTCTCAGTATGGACATAAGCATTAAGCTCTGGGGAACTACGCCACACTATACCAAGCGGAATTTCATGCCATATAAGCATGTGTACTACAAAATCTTGAAAAGGGCTACCACAACCGAAAGATTTACATCCTGTCGGACAGCCAAACTGCTCTTAAGGCTCTGAACTCCAATCGGTTTACTTCAAAACTTACACTGGAGTGCCATACCAACCTAAAAGTACTGGCGGCCAGGGGGAACAAGATAGAGCTCTTGTGGGTCCCTGGTCACTCTGGGATATTAGGAAATGAAAAAGCGGATGAACTAGCGAGAGCCGGATCCGCTCAAAATCTCAGGGGCACCGAACCAGCCCTTGGAATATAAAAACAGGCAACAAAAATAACCTTAGATAGATGGTCGAAAAAACAACACCTATATCAATGGCACGGGTTAAATGGTCAAATATACGCACGGGCCGTAATTGGAAAACCATCGAAAATACTATCGAATAGAATGCTAGCCCTAACACGGCTCCAGTTGAAACAAGTGATGGGTCTGCTAACAGGCCACTGCCACTTACGAAAACACCTTCAACGGATAGGTATAAACAACGGATTCATTGAATGCAGACTCTGCGGCGAAGAGGATGAAACCGCCTCACACATAATATACCGCTGCGTAGCACTGTCTCGTAGAAGACAAAATATCTTCGGGAACATACAACGTGGTGACAACCTCCCACAAGACAAGCTTGATAGAAGGTTACTGGATCTCATAGAAGGAACCAACATCTTCTAACATGATCGGGGTACACTATAAGCCGAAAGGCTGCAGTGATAGAAGTTCGGGCCTTTAAACCGACCCCCGCCTTTAACCAACCAACCAACCAACCTGTGATAAAACTAGATTGAAGAAAAAATAACCATAAATGGCGGTTTGGCCCTACAGGCGACGTGCACAATCAATAATTTATTGGGTTTGTTCGGGTTTGTGCAGCTCATGTTAGGCGGTATTGTATATTGCAACACAAAAAAATGTAAATGCTAACAAGCAGGTGGTCAGTTTTTGCCAACAAGACGTGTTTGACCCGCATTGTCAGCTTTTCAAAGTACTATGTACTAATGTACTATTTTAAAATTCATGCTCTCTTACCTTGTAAGAGTATTATTTAAAAATTTCCATATAAAAATTTTGCACAAAATGTGTGTTTTATAATACAAATCACACACAACATCACACATATTTGAAATCACATCACATTAATTATTATAATACATTATTTCACAAAAAAGTTTAAAATTCGTATAACGCTTTGCGCGACATGCACCCTCGATGGACTAAAACGGACTGGCGTACGTGGCGAATGGTTATTACACAAGGAGTCACCCATTTAAATATGATACGCCATTCCTATAAACGCTATATAAAGGGTGTTTCTCAAGTACGGTCAGTAACTTCGGTATATAATTTTATACGATATTTTAAGAAAAAAAATTCTTGTAAACATGTGTCAGGAAACGTGTACATTACGATAAATAGGATGTTAAAAATGTAAAAAAAATTATTTTGACCGCCAAATGAATATTATGACGTTTATTCCCACTACTATTCCAGGCATTTCTCTTTGCATCTTTTCCTATAAATATTTTTTTCTGAAAGCTGTACGGTGCACGGTTTCCGAGATAGAGCCGCTTACCTCGCTTAGTTGGTTACCCTGTACAAAAACATTTAACGCTAAAAAACCCAGGCAGCAGTTTTTTCTAATAAGGTTAACATTACAGAACCAGAAAAAGTCATGGCCGGACACGCAATCCCACTGGCTTCATCAATGAATTTGCTGGGCGTCAATCTGGGAGGAAATATGTCTTGGCATAACCACGCTGTGGCAATCGCTTCTCAGAAGCTTGGGTACTCTTTCGAACCAGAAAGTTGTACACACCTCAACAACTTTTGACACTATACAAAGCCCAGATTCGATCATCACTAGAGTACTGCTCTGATGTCTGGAGCTCTGCACCCAAACATACTCTTCGGCTACTGGATTCCATCGAAAGGAGGGTTATTTGTCTGATCGGAGACCACGAGCTGACGAAGGACCTCGACAGCCTAGAACATCGAAGACAGGTTGGAGATTTGACTCTCTTTTACAGATATTTTCATGGAAGGTGCTCGGCTGACCTTGCCCTCTTAATTCCGCCCAGAGCGACGAATAGCAGAAATACACGACGAACCACTGCCGCCCATCCATATGTGGTTAAGCTTAGTACTCCTCGAACTTCATTAATTAAGAATTCTTTCATCTGGAGGACTTCATCCTTGTGGAACGACCTTCCCGAGGTCGTTTTTCCTAACGAATATAACCTCCAACGATTCAAAACTAACGTGAATCGCTTTTTGCGCACACGCACCACTCCCAGAGTGCCCTAAAGGATTTTTCCTATAGTGCTTGTGTTTGAACAAAAAAAAAATTGTGGAAGTTTACTTATTGTACAAACTGTGTACAATTTTAAGCTGTTTGCCATCTTTCTTGCCTGCCATAAATTATTATTTGTAATTCCCTGATGTGTCAATGTCATCCTAATGCTATATGCTATGCTTAATTTTAGTTATTTCTTTTAAAAGCATGCAAAGAAACTGTCGAAATTACGGAACCACATCTGAATCGAAACTTAGCGTTGCAAAACCGTAACCATAATTTAACTAAATCAATTTTAACGATGATAATCTGTAACAGATTTGACGATAAATTTACGAAAATAAAGGAAGAAGAACTTTAAAGGTTCCCTTATTTATAATAGCTGATTTCGAACGCAAAACTTTCTAATTTGATTTGGATAATTATTCCAAATTATGATGAATCCCCCATTTCAAAATAATATTTTAAAGGGTTTAATCTCCCTTAAAACTAATTCGCAAAGCCATCAAGGAGCCTCCGCTCGAGCAGAACACGGCAATTAGCAATATTTGTGAGCCAATTAATCTTATTATCTGCCCCGGATTTCGTTAACCATTATTTCTTTGCTTGTGCCGTTGGCATCTTTTTTAATAATGGAAATAATCGACTAGTAAACGGCAAGCGTGAACTGCGAGGTTCAAGCGAAGCATGAACCTCCGAAACCTGTAACCAATAAATTTTTTCCGCATTCTTTATGTTGAAGCAAAGAAAATAAAAGCAGTGAGCTTTAACCAAGAGGTTTACGTAACGCATGGACCTCCTGAGCCTATTAACAATATATTAGTTTCACATTCCATGTATTGAAGCTAAGGACAAAGTCTAAGAATAAATTGGACGTCTTAACCAAGATGTTCAAGCAAAGCATGAACCTCGCAATCATGCAACCAATACATTATTTTCACATTCCATGTGTTGAAGCCAAGAAAATAGTCTAGGAATAAATTGGACGTCTTAGTCAACATGTTCAAGCAATGCATGAACCGCCCAATCATGTAACCAATACATTATTTGCACATTCCATGTGTTGAAGCCACGGAAATAGTGTAGAAATTAATTGGACGTCTTAACCAAGATGTTTAAGCAATGCATGAACCTTCCAATCATGTGACCAATACATTATTTTCATATTTCATGTGTTGAAGCCAAGGAAATAGTCTAGGAATAAATTTGACTTCTTAACCAATATGTTCAAGCAAAGCATGAACCTCCCAATCATGTAACCAATACATTCTTTTCATATTCCATGTGTTGAAGCCAAGGAAATAGTCTAAGAATAAATTGGACGTCTTAACTAAGATGTTCAAGCAAAGCATGAACCTCCCAATCATGTAACCAATACATTATTTCACATTCCATGTGTTGAAGCCAAGGAAATAATCTAAGAATAAACGATACGTATGAACCAAGAGGTTTAAGCAAAGCATAAGAAATAATGTATGTCTATAACCAAGATGTTCAACCAAAGCATGGACCTCCTAAACCTATTCCAATGAAGACAAGTTTTCAATGATGAAAAATCAATTATTAATTATAGACAGATATTGATTTTGATGGTTTGTCAGTAATCAACCAAGAAGAATACTAAGAAGCCTGTGAATTGATCAAAGCTGTCGCTCAGTCCGGTAAGAATTGAAAATATGCCTCGCGCTGAGGAGCGAAAATGACCGACTTCAGCCTGGATGTCATCGTGTATTGTTGGAGCGAGAGCAAAGATCATTTTATGAAAAAACGAGGTGCAGCGTGATAGCGCCGGCTTGGTAATGTGGTGTAGGTCACTGTATTTTATGGAAATGCACTGATTCTCCAGGCTAACTTTTATTAACAAGCTATAAATGAACTATTAAACGTATTTCTATTTTTCAATAGTCGAGTTTAAAAAAGTTATCTTCCGTTCTTTCAATTTGTACCGTACGTCTATGGGATGTTGTATTATATGTGTACAATTGTACAAATGAGAATTTCCCGAAAGACAATGGCACTGTCACCGCCACCTAGATTACAACTTGGGAGCGAAAATTGCTTCTTTGGAATTGCGACAACAAAATGGTAACACGTGTTTAATAATTATTCTTAGGAAAATGTTCTTGAAATGGAGAACATGGTATTTTTAATAAAACTAAAGCAAGAAATTTATACACCATTAAAGTTGGAACCATATGGGGATAAACAGTATTTTTCGATTTAGGTAAGTTTTAAATTTACCACATGCTTTTGCTTTAATAAATACCAAAAATGATGTAATTAAATGTGACAATTGGGATTTTGTTAACTTCAAATTTGACATTTTCTTCACAAAATGTTGAAAAATGGCATTTATTGATCAAGTTTCCAAACATTTTATTTGGACAAGTTAAGTTGCTTGTATTGTAATTTTATGTCCGCATATCGAATTTGAATCGTTTATGATAATTTCTATTTTTTGTCAATATCTACAGGGTGTTATGGAAATGACGTATTATATTTAAATGGGTGACTCCTGGGGTGTCCTAGAGAAGCGCTACATATTTTTTTTTTAAATCGAACGTTTAAAAAGTGGGGTAATTCACCCCTAAAGCCACACACAACTCCTCGGCACATTCATATATGAACATATTACTGAGCTGGGTAATCAACAGATGTTCATGCACAATGTGGCTACACTGTTTAAAAGTGTAAAACTTTAGTTTCTTATAAAAATAAATATTTAGCTTACTTAGAAAGTAAATCCAGAACGCGATTAAGGAATCCAAGGCACAGACACCTTCAGTTCTTTTTTCTATGAGAAAAACTGCTCATCACGTGTCCTGATGATAGTGTGGGAGTGTATAATAAGCTTATCACTAAACCTCATTCGGCCTCTTATTTCCAATCTCGGAATATAACCGGCATAAAGTCGAAAGAAAAATACACAGTGGAATAGAACAAATTGCACTAAATAACTTAAAGGAACACACAGACACCCACGAGTTTCAAATTAGTTTTTTTGAAGATATGCACCTATTATCAGATTACGCGAAAGCAATAAACACTAACGCATAATTACACTTTAAAATAACACTACCGCACACATAGAACAAGAGCACTTAATCATTTCGCAATAGAAATAATAAAAACGCTAATTTCTATGCGCCATTAACCCCTTTACTAAAGATAAAATGAAACAATTATGTTAACAATTGATAGGAACTACCCTTCCACATAAATGGTCTAGTCCACCACCAGACTTTCGTTCCGAGAACTCTCCGCTAGTAGAGCCAGCGCAGTTTCCATTTCCGAGACTATAATAAATTATACAGGAAAGTAATATTATAGAAGGAAATTAGGCAGTTTATGAATATAACCTTATAAAACATCGATAGTGGCAACGCTGTATTTTTAGATAGACAACATACACGTGAAGATAGGAACAGGTTCAAAGGTTAGTTTCAACATTTTTAGATGTCGAATACCATTGTATGAAAGAATTATATTATTTCCCAGACTACCAGCTGATAAAATCTTATACAATAAAGGCGTATTTTTGTCTACACGATAGCACTTTAAAATACTAATTCAGATTGAACGGTACTTAGATGTGTTCACGAGATGCGCGATGTGACTTTGTTTTTGTGTTTTGGGGACGGTTTTTGTTCGGTGTTTTTTTATAAATTAAGTTGGTTTTAAATAAGGCCGAAAAGGTAAATAAAATTGCATTTTTTTTTTCTAAAGGGCAAAGTGGCATTTTAGTTGTTCAGATCCGACGGGTGTCGTTCGAATTGAACAAGTGAGAACATAGACCATTATAAACTCCGCGGTGGTTTGTTCGAGTCAGTTCAAGTTTATAAATCAGACATTGTCTCCCAGCGAACTGAACTGAACGTAAAAGTTTATAATAATGTACCCAGAAAAATAAACAACTTGAAATCTGTCAAACGTTTGTCGATCTTCTAAAGAGTTTACCCTGAAGATATGACAACACTGTTCAAGATTCACTGACGTTTTTCGCCATATGTTCTTTTGTTTACCTTCCTTGCACCACGTGGTAATTTTCGGTTTGACATAAGGTCATGTACAGGGCATATTAAATGAAAGCGCCATTTTTGGATATTTTTCTTCAATTTGTTTTCATCTCAGGAATTGACGGTTTAAATATAATACGTAATTTCCATAACACCCTGTATTTTCACTGAAAACGGAAGTCCACCCTACCACCGCAAATCTATTTATTTATACAATACTCATCGTCTAAATTCAGTCGTTATACCAAAAACTCTATCAAAATGTTCATTTTCCTCAAAAAATTGTTCCCAATTGTGGAGCAAACTTCTCATAACTTAAAAATTTAACCAACGAAAATGAGAGCATTGTTTTGTAAATAATAAATACGTTTAAAAAGTTGACATTTAGAATAATACCGTTCTTTATAATTACGGCGATAGAGTCGATTTTCGTGCTCAATGAAAATAGATATTGTCCAAAAATAGATAGATAAGTTATTCAAATGCGGTATGTGGGCAAAATAGTTATTTATGTCATACCAGTGCATTATTTATACATTAGATACCATCTACATAATGGATTACTTTATGCCCGTGCGGGCACAAAGTACACATTATGGCGTTAAGACGCAAAAAACAGTTTTTGATTAACTTATTCTTTATTAACAAAATAACAAAATATAAATTTACGTTTATATATTATTTGTTTGTATTTACATGGAACTGGCAATTCTGGAAGGTTCCGCTGATAGCTAAATTTTCTGCAGCAAAGGTTGACTCATGATTCATTGTCTGGGTTTCTAGTTTCTGTAAGGAAATGCGAGATCCAGATGGTACGCCTGACAACATCCTTGAAACCTCATTTTTATAGGATATGCTATCCTCTAAATATCCTTCAGCAACAGTGGTACTCTTCCATCTACCATGGCGCTTCAGCGTAGTCATATTTGCTCCAGCTTCTGCTAAAGAGTTGCCGACGTTCGACGTAAACAATGACTAGTGTACTTTTCGGGATTGTTCAAACCCAAATATTTTGCAATAATACAGGGAATTTTCCCAAATGTGTTTTTCTAACAGGCTCTAGGGTACAGCGGCCATGTCTGTAGGGTTTTCGTTGCCTTTTCAGCCTTTTTTTCAATTTCGTCGGGAATTTCAAAACCTTGTTCCATTTTTGATTTTTGATTTGATACATAAACATTTGAATACTTCCTAGCAACAAAAACGCAGACTATAATAATGTCAAGGTAATAAAATTGAAAAATTGGTAAATCAAATTGATTTTAATAAAATAATTATTATTTAAAACGAACTGGTATGACATAAAAGTTTGTATGCACCACGGGTACTAATAGATATATACCCTCGGGCGACTTACGAATCCTCGGGCCAGAGGCCCTCGGTTTTGTAAGACTGTCGCCCTCAGGGCATAATCATCTACTTAGTACCTTTGGTTGGTAGATTCGTTGGTACCCTTGATACATAAAATATATTTTTTACTCTTCGCAATTGCGTGCCCCTTCTAGGAGACCGATACCTGCATCTGTTCGTTGATCATCGTCTTACCAATCTGAAGCAACACATTGACATGAAAACCAAAAAAGTTCTCTATGAAAGAGCGCACATTTCACTGCATCTAATATTCGGAAAACCGTAAAATAACATAACTTTATCCATGCATATAAATGTATATTTGCAGAGTCACATAAAGAGTTATTCGAGCTCATTCTTCTGTAAAGTTTACTTATTTAATGTGGGGCATCATGTGCTCTTGTAATAACCGAATGGGTTTCAAACCTTTTAGTAAATTGCCGATTTACTAAAACAGGGAACGATATGTTTTTAAAAGTTTCTAGAATGGAATTAGGGGCTTGTTCCTAAGTAAGTATTATAAAGTTCGTGTTAAAAGAAAATATAATAATTGATGCTATTTTTGTTTTGACTGAGGAAGGATTGTCTCACCAAAATGTATTGAAACTCGGCACATGGATTCACCATATCGGTCTTTTCAAGAAGTTGTAATGCAGTTTTTTTATTAAATGTACATGGGGCCAATACTGCTTCAAATAGTACATTGGATTTCCTATGAATGAAAGTTTTGGACTTGCATTGTCTTTATTTGTTATATATCACAACGTTTCAACTGGTAAGTATCTCCAGTCGTATTCAGGTGAATACTAAATAAGAGAAGTAAAGTAACTACAGCTCTATTTATACTAGCTATGTGCACTGAAGCATAATTGAGATGGGTGCAGTCGTGCGTTCAGTTTTGCGCGATATTAGTTATTCTAAGCTTACATCTACTTAACAAAGGTTTCCAGATATTTCTTAAATCTAATGAAGGTTTACTAAAACAGCCAGGGTTCTGGTGTATGGTAGCAGCTTCCTCTTCCTCTGGTGTGGTTCTTTGCGCAGGATTTCGGCTTCTGTCCACCTGAGGTGATGGCCGTGTGTCCAGGCATGGTCAGCTGCACCTGATTTTTCCGTTTCTCCTTTTTGAGTGTTGTTTCTGTGTTCTTTAATCCTTGTTTCCAGTGGCCGTAGTGTTTCCCTAATATAAGATCGGCCACATTCGCAGTGGATCTGGTAGATACAGTTTTCCTATCTTTCTGTCTAGTTGGTTTCGTCTTCGTTAGATGGCTTCTTAACGTGTCTCTCGAGCTGAATAACGTTCTGATGTTGTATCGTTGTCCTAGTCTTCTAATTCTCTCAGATATTCCTTTGACATATGGAATGTTGAGTATTGGTTGTGTCTCTTTTATCTCTCCTTTTTGTGTATTTGGCCGAGTTTTACGATTTTCCAAAATTTTGTCAACTAATTTCGTGGGATAGCCATTTTTGTTGAGGTCGGTCTTGATGTGGTCAGTTTCTTTTTTAGTGCTTCATTTGAGTTGCAAATGGTGATTGCTCTATCCACAAGCGTTCTTACGATCCCATGTTTTGTGTTGTTTGAGTGATTTCATGTGTAATTCAGATAATGACCTGTATGAGTAGGTTTCCTGTACACTGAAGTTTGGATGGTGTTGCCATTTTTCTTTACATTGACATCTAGGAAAGGTAGTTGACTGACTTCTTTCTCCATGGTGAATTTGATTGTCGGTGCGAAGCTGTTTATGTGCTGTAGGAATTCATTGAGTTCGTCATCGTTTCCATTCCAAATAATGAAGGTGTCATCGACATATCTCAGCCACGTTTTTGGTTTCTTTTTTGCTTGTTTTATTGTTTCAGTTTCAAACCATTCCATAAAAATGTTGGCGATTATCGGCGAAAGAGCAGAGCCCATCGGTAGTCCGTCCACTTGGCTGAAGAACCTATCTTTTTCTTGGAAATACGAATTGTTGAGGCAACATTCTAATAGTTCCTATGTTCCACTCTACGATGCACCACCCTCTATAATTTTTCATCATATTTCATAAACCATATCAACTGCCTCCAATTATAATTGAGTAAATTTGAATACGTCAAATACTGCCAAAATGGCGTATGTATTTATCAAAAAATGAAACCTCACGAACAATAACCTTCCTTCGTTATTTTATTAATTAAAATTTAGAAGC
This sequence comes from Barypeithes pellucidus, assembly GCA_963991005.1. Classification (NCBI taxonomy): domain Eukaryota; kingdom Metazoa; phylum Arthropoda; class Insecta; order Coleoptera; family Curculionidae; genus Barypeithes; species Barypeithes pellucidus. Next base: position 51,955,204 of record OZ022563.1, on the reverse strand, counting down.
TCCTCAATAAATTAAAATCATTTGTGTGCTCTTCTCATAAATAAACTTATAATTTAATTAGAGACTGCCTGGCAGCTCTTTATGAAAACACACGGTTCCGTATTATATCCGTTGGCGGAGAGGTTAGGTATTATGTTGTTTGTCTGTTCATACATCAAGAAATTTATTTTATTCAATATAACAAACGTACTATACAAGAGTTTGAGTAAAGAATGCATTCCTTCATTTTATCTTTATTTACATCACAACTTTCGAAATAGTCAGTTTCTTTGGTCGTCTTCTGGCGAATACTAAATAAACTAGGCACAAATACACGGAAAGAAAACATTTACCATAAAAATGGTAAAACTAATCATAATTCATGGCTCTACAACGTGACCAAGATAAGGAGGGCCAGTACAGGAATCTCGGAAACCGTAATATATACGATGTCGGTTAAATGGAGCTAAAGTTGCGCATTACGTGCCTAATAATATGCCGTTTAGAAAGTTTTAAAATTCCGAGTAGTTCCGGAGATATCTGGAAAAAACCGAAATTCAGATAAATCGTTTCATTGTTTTCCTGGGTTTTTTGAGATCGAATTCTAAAGTAAATTGCACTTTTACATTGCCACTTTTTTCGCTCTATCTAACAGCGTTAATTGTTTTATAATCCGACGAGTCGTCTTCGAAGGGCCATTATCAACTTTATTTTTTTAAATACGGTCTTGGTTTCCTGATATTGGAATTTGAGAGCTTTTTTCTTCCGAGTGCAACGATGTATGACACATTGTGGTTTAATGACGTTTCGAGGGTTTTTTGAACATCAGGAAATTTTGGGATACGGTCCTGTATTTCCCCTAATTTTATAAATAATATTTCATAAGTAAGCTCTAAATTTTTACTTATATTGGACTAGTTCAATAAATAACAAATATATTAATAATAAACCACAAATAAGTGAACAAAATACAGAAACATTATTTCAAACTTCTGTTGATTCGGGATTTAAAAGAAAAGTAGGCTTTTGAAACAAAAAAATAATATGGCGACGCGTGATTTATTTCATTTAACATTCCTATTGTGATCGTTAGAGAGCATTTTAAGAGGTTTGCTATTTTCCAGAAAATATGGAACATAAATTTACAAATGCTGAACAGTTTCATATTCTATCGCATGTTTTATTTTATCTCAAAAAAACTGTTATGTGGCAGTTAGAAGATGTTATTTGTGCTTAGCGAATAACGGAAATCATTTTGAACACCTGATTATGTAGTTCCTTACTTTTTTCGTTGTTCGTTTTATTACTGTTTTGGAATGATTTTTGTTCACTTATTTGTGGCTTATTATCATATATTGATTGAAAGTTGCCTGTAAAAAATTTTTGACTCATTTATAGTAACTATGTCTATCATGCCATTGCATTGCTATGTTGCCAGAACACTGCGCATGATCCCACTTTCCGTCGTTCGTTACCACGATAAAGCGCCCCCCCCCCCCCAGGTCTCTTCCCACTTGGTATGGAAACTATAGCAGCCAGAGAAGTACCATATTGTGTTAGAAATGTGAAAGCTCCTACACGTCGACTCTGTAGGCCGCTGTATTAAAATCGTTTTAAATTGATCGTGCTCGATAAATATGAGTATAATTTAATTATGACGCCTTCGAATCCATTTTGTTATTATGAAAACCTAATTCTCACAAACACTGCTTTAGCTCAGCTATATAAACATTGACTTATATAGAAAGGTTAAATATATGTTATTGTTTGTCTGTTTGTCCAATAAATTAATTTTCTTGTTCGAATAAACATGCCTTAGATATTTCAAATAATTTATATGAATCTATAGCTAGTTCTGTAAAAATTATATTCTAATATATTACAATTGAAAAATCCCATTTCTCTTAGCGTTGTATACATATATATTTTCATTTTAACATGTTAATAAATTAATTATTATTGCTAGTACCGAAATTCAAGAATTCACTTCCCCGGTTGCTCTGTTCAGTGAAGAAGAAATGTAACGTTTTATTTAATTTTTAGTCTTATTTAGAGACACCTCTATATCACAGCTTCAAAAGGAATAATTTTATTTAATTGTAATTGTAACTGTCCCAATATGTTCTGTTTATTTGTAATGTCCACGTCAATACAAGTCCATGCTCGGAATCCGTGACCTCAATAACACAACAGTCACAATTGTACCTTGAACTTAAGTTAAGGTCGACTACTCTCCTTCCTAGTTCACTAAAACAGAACTCTCTATAAAGTTGGACCCACGACAAGATTGTGGTTTGGCTGAAGTTAGTCAAGTTTTGTAGCGAATTAAGACCGCGCAAACTTATAGGAAAGATTCTGTATGCAACAAGATGCGAACTCTGTATTAAAAGTTCAAATTGTGGAAAAGGTGAAAAAGTTTATTGTGTAAGCTTTGGTAATAATAACTCTTCTATTATAAATAAAATGTATGAAATAATATACAGGGTGGCCCATCGAAAACAGTCCAGCAAGGCTGTGTACGTGAAAATTAAAAAAAAAACTCGGACCCGTAAACTTGTGTATTCAGGGGGACACGTTTCACTATTAATTTCATCCCTGTAACCTCAACCCCCTAGCGGGGGCGGCTACTGCTCTTGTTTTTTCAAATGGGAATGGGTATGTTGTGATACATCTTTTTAAAGGGCATTAAATTCTCTTTAAAATGGCGCTTTGTTTCGTAAATTTGAGCTACGGGCCGCCGAGAAATTGCGTTTTAAAAAATGTAATTTTATTGAGTAATGCTTACATATTATATTATTAAATGTTGAAAATGTCCGCCATTCACCCCCATACACTAGTACAACAACTGTTCAAAGTGTTCTCGGACATTGTGAAGAACATCTGGTGTAATTTGTTGACATTAATTAGTAATGCGGTTCCGTAAATCTTCTAAGGATTCGGGTTGGGTGGCATAAATTTTGGATTTTAGATGTCCCCACAAAAAGAAATCAAGGGGAGATAAATCGATCGATCTCGCGGGCCATTCAATAGCACCCCTGCTCCCAATCCATCTATCAGGAAACGTCCAGAAAGTGGCGTATGGGTAATGCATACTAGGGCGGAGCCCCGTCTTGTTGAAATATTGAATTTTCTTCATGGTAACGTTGGTCGTTTTCCAATATTTCCATCAGCGCTGGGTTGACAGCATTCTCCAACAAGTCTAAATAAGTATCTCCATTTAAATTTCCCGGTAAGAAAAATAGCCCAATTATGTGATCACCGAAAATACCAGCCCAAACGTTTAATTTCTGAGGATTTTGAGTATGAACCTCGTGGTAAATCCGTGGATTCGTGTCGGACCAGTAACGACAGTTATGTAGATTGATAGTGCCATTAAGAAAAAAAGAACATTCGTCTGAGAAGCAAACGTTAAAAAGATAATTCGGATAATTTAATACTTGTTCTGACATTACTTCAAAAAGTGTAAACGGCGGTCATTATCATCTTCATTCAATTCTTGGAAAAGTTGAATTTTGGATGGGTGCCATTTATAATGTTTTAGAATTCTCTGTATAGTGGTCCGCGAAATTTCCGTTACATCAGACATATTTCTGGTACTTAATGTTGGATTCATACTAACTTGACCCAGAACAGCTACTTATACTGCTTCATTTCTTATCGGATTTTCAATGATCCTTTTTTTATTTGCCACTGAACCAGTTTGCCGAAATTTTGCCACTAATTCTAGGATATAACCATGATGTACGTGTCTATCTGGATGTCTATAATTAAACAAAGTTGGCGTTACTCTTGCACATTGATTGTTAATAAAATATAATTCAATAATTTCCACTCTCTCCTCAATAGAATAAACCATTTTTTATGTCACGATCAAATTAAAAGAAAATAATAGCGCAGAAATAACGTATGTAGATCTGGATCAACCACTTTACTTAAGATAAAGTTGAATTGATTGATACTTATTATTTTTAAAAAAAATTGTTTACGCACAAACCTGTGTACTTGATAAGAGGTGCAATGAAATGTTTCAAATTCCGTTGCTCGGCGGCGCGTAGCTCAAATTTACAAAACGAAGCGCAATTTTAAAGAGAATTTAATGCCCTTTAAAAAGATTTATCACAACGTACCCATTCCCATTTAAAAAAACAAGGGCAGTAGCCGCCCCCGCTTGGAGGGTTGAGGTTACAGGGATGAAATTAATAGTGAAACGCGCCCCCCTGAAAACACAAGTTTACGGGTACGAGGTTTTTTTTTTTGTAATTTTCACGTACACAGCCGTAAACTTTGCTAGACTGTTTTCGATGCGCCACCCTGTATATTTTAGATCTCTCTTAAGCACGAATTAGAAACATTTACGATAAAGTCGTGGTCTTGTAAGTTTTATTTGTTGTTTCCTTGTAATTTTTACGTCAATATGTTACTTTTCGTGCCAAATGACAACAATATTGTGGTTTTGCTACTACACAAGTTTGTTACTAAGTTACTAAAGTTTTGTAGCGTATAAGGACCCAATTTTCCTACCTGGTGTTGGCTCCTATGGGTTTGTTCGCATACTAAATATACACATACTAAATAGAATTAAATTAAGGTTGAAACTAAACGTACCAATCCAGTAAATGGCATACCTGTATACCTGAGTGTATATCCATGGTTCTGAACCAAGAAATCAACAATAATTACAGAGGCTTTGAAAGTATTTGAAAAAATCTAAAATTAATGCTACGTTTCATCTTTGGGTCGTCAATTCTATTTACTGGCCTGGATTTCTTTGTTGAAATTATTAGGACCTAAATCAACGTGTAAGAGTATATAACAATTACCGGTTTTTCGACGTTTTGTTTCTCAAATGGAACGTCTTCATTAAAATACCCCTAGTACGTTCCTGTAATTTACTTTTAATTTACTTACTAAAATGTAAAACTCAATGCATTTTTTTAAAAGTCTCAAAAAGTGCTGGCTTTAAGAGCCAAATTTTATTTGTATTAATAAAATATATTACTTGTACTTACACTAATTAGAAATTTGATAAAACTATTACTTTGAAATTAAAAAGGTAGTAGTACATAATAATAATAAAGGACAGAAATAGCATTATAGTATATTAAGATACAAGTTTCATAAGACATTATCTTAGAGCACGAGTTTAATTTAGGAAACGACCCGCGAAGCTGGGAGTTTTCTAAAGTACAAGTGCTCTAATTGTGTCATGAACCGTGTATTTTATAATACTTTTTCTATTTGGTTCTTTAAAGTCTGAAAATACAGTAGATTTTTTCCATTTGAAATAATATCAAAATAAGTATCAAATATGCCATGATAGAAACAATTGAATACAACAAAGCTTCTTCCCATCCGTCATAATTAAAAATTAATTTATTATTAAAGTTAGTAAAAATGAGCAAGGAAGAAAGTTGTACTCCGTCAGAAATACGAGAAATTGCAGAAAATAATCTAGAAAAGCTTTTAGAAAGAATATGCACATGCACAAGTTGAGTTATGGTGCAAGCAGAACAAAGTTCAAAATATTGAACAAAATAATAAATAATACTATTGAACAAAATATTGTGTCGACACAGAATCTGACAGGAATAACAATTAATGCCCAGGAAATGTCTACAGTAACTATAAATATGTATATATAAAGTAATATGTATAATACTATATTGAATTAAAAATAAAAATAGTACTTTATTGATAAAACTTTAGAAATAGAGCATAAATTGGAAGATATTTCTATTATTTTTAGGTTATGTTGTTTTATAGTTGTGACTAGAAATTAGTTGACGGACACCGTCAGCATGTTATATATTTCCGAGGTATTTCAGATAAATATCTAATAAAAATGATCTATTTGCAAGGTTGAAGGTTAATATTTTAAAGTATTGTATAAAAAATTGTTGTCGAATCCATAATGCCTAGAAAACTAATTTCAACCAAATCGAAGTAAGCCTAAAATTCGAACCCTACTTGCTACCAACATAAAAAAAATTAAATTTCAGTTTCATAAAGTGGCAGGTTATTCCATTTTTTTGCATTTCATAATGTAGCCATTATGAAAGCCAAATAGAAAAATAATTTTAAAACCTTTGGTTCCTTTTAAACTAAAGTAAATTACAGGAACATACTATGGGTATTTAATGAAGATGGTCAATTTTAGGAACAAAACGTCGGAAAGCCAGTAATTGTTGTATACTGCTGAATGTTGATTTAGGTCCTTTTTCATAATTTAAACAAAAACATCCAGACCGAAGTCCAAAGTCCAAATAAAAACCGAAACACAATATTTTAGATGAGCAACGAATTTTTTACACCCTGTATAGACATTCGAGAATTCTCTTCCTCCGTCGCTCTGAGAAATGAAAAAAACGATGACGTTGGACCCATCGTGCTTCCTCTTTCTTGCATATATTAAAATTCAACACCATAAGAATCTAGAAAATTAGTTATTCAGTATTATCATTGCAACTTAATTATTAACATAATTAAAAAATAATATTATTTCAATTGTAGAGCTTTGTAAAGTCGGTTCACTTTATAATTAATTTTGTAAGTTAATTTAATAATGAGGCCCTCGAAGCCATTTTGTTGTTATGGAAACGTATTCTAGCGAACACAGCTTTACCAAGCTGGATAAACATTTACTTGTAGAGAGAGCTTAAATACATGTTGTTGTTCCTCTGTTTGTTCAATAACTTAATTGTATTGTTCAAATAAACATGCCTTAGATATAGTTTAATTAAATTACATAAAGCGGTGTGTGGCTCTGTAAGAATGATATTTTAACTTAAATTAATGTTCCATTGATTTTTTGATGATCAAATAGTTGTAAGGATCCTATAAGGCATTATTCGAGTTGTGCGTGTGTGATTAAAGCGATTCACGTTGATTTTGAATCGTTGGAGGTTGTATTCGTTGGGCCACACCTCCTCAGGAAGGTTATTCCACAAGGATGACGTCCTCCAGATGAAGGAACTCTTCAACAGTGAAATTCCAGGAGTACTAAGCTGAACAAGATCTGGATGGACGGCAGTGGTTGGTCCAATATTTATGCTATTCATCGCTCAAACCCGATGTTCTAGGTTGTCGACGTTCTTGGTCAGCTTCATGGTCTCCGATCAGAAGAATTGTTCTCCTTTCGATGGAATCCAATAATCGAAGGGAATGCTTGGGTGCAGAGCTCGAGACATGAGATCAGTATTCGAGCGATGGTCAAATCTAAGCTTCGTAGCGTCAAGAGTTCTTCAGGTGTATACAACTTTTTGGTCAGGAAAAGTACACCAAGTTTCTGCGTAGCTGCCTTGGCGATTGCCGCAACGTGGCTATGCCAAGACATATTTTCTTCCAGAGTGATGCCCAGCAAATGAATAGATGAAGCCAGCGGAATTGCATGTCCTGGCATGACTATGTTCTAGACTGTCCAGGTTCTTGCTCAGATCAGACGAATGGTTCGCCTTTGAAAGGACGAACAGAAATATATATGTACATGCTAATATTTAAGGAGGTTATTCTTGGGTTCATTTTCAGATGAACATATGTCCTAAACGTCTTAACTTTTGGGATACAGGGTATTAAAGATTTTTAAAGAATCTTTTTTTATTAATATCTGTGATACTGCTCTAAATATTTTCGTGAAATTTGGTACACACTTCATATTCATCAACAGGAATTTTTTGATTTATAACATGTTTTTTTATTCTGACCAGTGGTATTCGTACGGGAATTGCTATAGGTATTTTTGAACAGAATAATGTTACGCCACTTTTTTCTAAAATAAAAATTATTTTTGAAATTCTCATTCCTTGCTCTTGATTTTTGTCGTTTGACGTACAGTTTTCGCATAAACAAATTAAATTCATTCATTTGCACTCTGTTGTGACATTAGGTATTAACAGGGATTAAACAGGATCTAGTAGGTAAGAAGAGCAGATTTTGTTTTGTAAACATAAACAGTTTTGACAGTTGTCTACCTAATCTAGTTATCACGTATTTAAGTCATTAACCTCAACAAATTATTAAAAAAAACATGAAAATCTTTAACACCCTGTATCTCAAGAGTTAAGACGTTCAGGACATATGTTCATAGGAAGTTTTTTGTTCAATGGACCTCCTTAAATATTACCACGTTATTAAGAAATACCCTGTACAGCTTGCAATATCCGACTGTACACAAAAATTGGTTTGTTTTTATATACAGGGTGTTAAAAAATATATCCTTATTTTCACACTAATTTAAATTTAATTTCTGTATCTTTTTTTTATAGGAAAAATCCTTTAGGGCACTCTGGGAGTGGTGCGTGTGCGCAAAAAGCGTTGGTTTTGAATCGTTGGAGGTTATATTCGTTCGGAAAACGACCTCGGAAAGGTCGTTCCACAAGGAAGTCCTCCAAATGAAAGAATTCTTAAATAATGAAGTTCGAGAAATACTAAGCTTAACCACATATGGATGGGCGGCAGTGCTTCGTCGTGTATTTCTGCTATTCGTCGCTCTGGGCGGAATTAAGAGGGCAAGGTCAGCCGAGCACCTTCCATGAAAATATCTGTAAAAGAGAGTCAAATCCCCAACCTGTCTTCGATGTTCTAGGCTGTCGAGGTTCTTCGTCAGCTCGTGGTCTCCGATCAGACGAATAGCCCTTCTTTCGATGGAATCTAGTAGCCGAAGAGTATGTTTGGGTGCAGAGCTCTAGACATGAGAGCAGTACTCTAGTGTCAAAAGTTGTTGAGGTGTGTACAACTTTCTGGTTCGGAAGAGTACCCCAAGCTTCTGAGAAGCTATCTTGGCGATTGCCACAACGTGGTTATGCCAAGGCATATTTGCTCCCAGATTAACGCCCAACAAATTAATAGATGAAGCCAGTGGGCTATTTCCGGTTCTGTAAGTTAACCTTTTTAGAGAATACTGCTGCCTGGGTTTTTTAGCGTTAAATTCGACTTGGTTACTGTCACCCCAAGCGAAAATTTCTTCCAGGTCTTTGTTGAGGCGTGATACTTCATGCTGTCTGCGAGGATGTGCGTCGGCAGCCGATGTTTGCGCATTCAAAGAGAAAGATGAGATAAGTGTGCTATCGTCAGCAAAACTAAATATCAGATTTTGAGTTTTCACTAGAAGGTCGTTAATGTAGAGTAAGAAGAGAGTGGGAGACAATATGGACCCTTGAGGAACCCCGGCATTGATGGTGAAGGTGTCTGAGGAAATATAACAGTACCTCTCTATACTCCATGACGTCATTGAACGTACAGTCACCACTGGTCCTAAAAGTTAAGTTATAGTCGACTACTTCCATGCCTAGTTCACTAAAACGCAACTATAAAGTTATGCCCGCAACGAGATTGAGGTTTGGCTGCCACAAGTCTGGCAAACGGCTGAAGTTGGGAAAGTCTTGTAGCGATTCCCCAACTGAGAGTAGAGACGAGGTGGGTAAATGCAACAAGATGGGAAATACTTATTAAATATTAAATTAAGTGTATAAATTATGCGGAAGCTTTGAGAAGTTCAATATACGAACTTTTATCGTAAAAGCGGATTTACAAGGGACCCAGTCAAGCAGACACTCTCTTAAATCTTGATTCAGTCGAATACTGGGTGACTTTTAATTGCGTGCTAATATTACAAAATGATATTCCTTAGGTGATTCTATGAAATTAAATTTATATGAGCATATATATGCAGGGTGTTATGGAAATGACTTACTATATTTAAATGGGTGACTCCTTGGGTGTCCTGAAGAAAGTCTACATACTTTTTTTTAACCCTTAAGTACTGAGGCGTCGTCCAGCAGACTATTCGTCCAGTACGAATGTAACTATATCTTGGCATTGAAGAGGAACCTATCTTGGATCCTGCTCCTGAACAGATTCTGAAGAAGCGAAAATTATGCTCCATTTGTCTTAGCAGAAAAAGAAGAATAACGGAATATCTTTGTCATTCATGCAATAAGCGAATTTATCTCCAGTGCGTGAAGAAAATATGTCTTCGGTATGCCGAAGACCTGTGAAAACTTTTCGCTATTGTATTCAAGAAGTGGTTCATTCTCACAGTGGTTAAGGTAAAATGAAAGAAATAAAGGTCAGTCTAAACCACAAATATAGAGTTTTTGCCCTTCTCTGTTTGTCAAACTCATAATTAGACGCGTTTCGCCGTATCACGGCTCGCCAATAGGAGAAGGGTCTTAGTGTATAATATTCGTCGTCAGACTCTAGCCTTACTGACGAGCCGTGATACGGCGAAACGCGTCTATAGATGAGTTTGATAACCCGACCAAAAGAAGAAGGACAAATATCTATATTTGTAGTTTATTCCTTTCACGATAAATTTTGTTTCATAGAACTTATTAGATATGGACACACACCTAAACTATTACGAAGGTGTTTATTATGTTACAACATTTGGGAAATATGGAAATAAACAAAGGCAAAAAATAAATATTTTAGTAAACGACCTGAATAGCTCCCAGTTATTAAACTTATAATTACTTGGCATTTCCACCAGTAATTAACCTGTAACTTACTATTATTCATCGTTAAAATGTAATTGCTGAGGTAAATAAAATTATATTATAACATCACATACATTGGTTGTAAAACTTAGGTAAAAAACATTGGAGTAGGTTTTATATTTATTAAGAACTGTATTTATCGCTTTTACCAATCCAAGAAGATAATTTGTTGTCGAAGCCTTTTCGAAGCTATTGTCATGGTTATGAAAGAATATTTAAAAGATATGAACAAAGAAATTCGGGGTGTTATGGAGATGATCGAATAGTGAATCAGGATATTTGGAGATGTGATTCTAAATGTTAAAACAAAGGTATTACAACTACAACCTATGTCACTAACTGGTCCAAATGAATTCAACCACTATAGGAATAATCCTTTAGTGCACTCTGGGAGTGGTGCATGTGCGAATAAAGCGATTCGAGTTGGTTCTGAATCGTTGGAGGTTATATTCGTTGGGAAAAACGACCTCGGGAAGGTCGTTCCATAAGGACGAAGTCCTCCAGATGAAAGAGTTCTTAAATAATGAAGTTCGAGGAGCACTAAGCTTAACCATATACAGGGTGATTCACGACGAGCTTGCATTAGAGCTTTATGGAGAACTACTGAATATATGTTTCTGAAATTTTGGGGATTTAGGTTTATCGATATGCTCTCTTTAACTAAAATATTGACATGTTTCTGTCATTTCCGGTTATACCGGAAGTAGCTGCCTACTTTCGTTTTTTAAATACAACATGGTAATTTTTATTACATTTTTCGATTAAGCATTAAATACTAAGCACATTTTATAGAAAATGTTTTTGTCAGACTCTAATAGTTTTTGAGATATCTGGAATTTTTGTAATTATTTGGCAAATGCATGACGATGAAATAATCCATATAATTTTTTTACCTTAGCGCTTGGACTAAACATTTTTGCTCACCGAATAGCTAGAAGATCATCAAGTCTCAAAAACATTTCAAATTCGGCATAAAATGTACAGGGTGGTCACAATTCAAGCCTCATTGTGAAAAAATTCAACCATTAAAAACTTTCTTATTTTAAATGGAACACCCTGTATATTTTTATTTAATTTGATGGCAAATTAGTTGTTCTTTATAAATAGTATTTACTGTCCTATACCTATATCAAAGCGTTTTCTCAAAAAATCCAATTTTATTCCGAAAATACTATTTGTTCAAGTGTGCTATGAAAACAATTGTACTTAGGGTACTGATGTCTATACAGAGGAAAATTAATAATGGCGGCAATATTTTCTAGTGTGCTTTGACAAGAAAAACAATTGTCTGATATTTCTTGGCGTATTTTCAAACTGTCAATTATTCTGTTACTAAAAAATGTCACGCTCCGGATTTTCAAGTGAAGATTTTTTAAATTTATTTACGGTTTACATTGAATGTGGTAAAATTAAGCTAAGAGCTTGTCGAATATATCGGGATAAATATCCGAATAGGCCTCACACCTGATATTATTAGAAGACTAAATAATAATTGTTTAAAATTTGGATCATTTGAAGCCAAAGTACGAAGAATTAAACCAATACTGGACAATGAGGTATTTGAAGTTACCATTTTAGCCTATTTTTACGCTTTCCCAAAAGACTCAATTCGTGAAGCTGCAATGCAATTAAGAGTTTCGTATTCCAGTATACAAAGAATTTTAAAAAAATATGGCTGGAGGCCATATTCATATGCCCAAGTTCAGCATCTAAAACCACAAGATTTGCCAGCTCGAGTCGAACTTTGCGAGTTTTTTCTAATCAAAACCCAAGAAAATGAGCAATTTACTAATTCTGTAATATGGAGTGATGAAGCCAAATTTACTCGTAATGGTTTTCATAACAGACACAACAGCCATTATTGGGCTCACGAAAACCCCCATATTGTCAGGATAGGACGTTACCAGGAATCATTTCAATTTAATGTTTATTGTGCTATTAAACATGACCATATATTTTGCTTACACATTTACGACGAAAATTTAAATGGTCAGAATTATTTGACAATTCTTGAGGATCAGTTAGAAGAACGTCTGGATGATTTGCCGCTCCAAGAGCGAATAAATGCATGGTACCAAAACGATGGGGCTCCAGCACACAACGTCCAAGTTGTTAAGACTGCCCTAAACAGACTTTTTCATGACCAGTGGATCGCAAACCAAGGTCCCTTCCACTGGCCAGCTCGTTCGCCAGACTTAACTCCACTGGACTTTTTCATCTGGGAAACCATTAAAGATAAAGTTTACGCGCGTCCCATCACCACGAAGGAAAATCTAATTGAAAGGGTGAAGGCAGCATTTCAATCTCTCACTGCACAAGAAATTAGGAATGCTACAAGAAATAGCATGATGAAAAGAATACATAAATGCTTGGAAGTAAATGGCAATCATTTCGAACATATTTTAAAAATATAATCAAAAGATATTAGGTATAATTTTCAAACACATTTTTAATTAAAGAATTTAAAGTTTATTAACTTGTTTCCTTGCTATTTTTAAAAAAATAATATTTAAACCATTAAATTTAAAACAATTTAAAACAATAAACTGCATTTTATTTATAAATTATTAAGAAACACTTTAGAATGTTGTATTTTCAAGCAATCAATCACTATTCCTCCGTATAGACATCAGTATACAATACAGCCCCTAAGTACAATTGTTTTCATAGCACACTTGAACAAATAGTATTTTCGGAATAAAATTGGATTTTTTGAGAAAACGCTTTGATATAGGTATAGGACAGTAAATACTATTTATAAAGAACAACTAATTTGCCATCAAATTAAATAAAAATATACAGGGTGTTCCATTTAAAATAAGAAAGTTTTTAATGGTTGAATTTTTTCACAATGAGGCTTGAATTGTGACCACCCTGTACATTTTATGCCGAATTTGAAATGTTTTTGAGACTTGATGATCTTCTAGCTATTCGGTGAGCAAAAATGTTTAGTCCAAGCGCTAAGGTAAAAAAATTATATGGATTATTTCATCGTCATGCATTTGCCAAATAATTACAAAAATTCCAGATATCTCAAAAACTATTAGAGTCTGACAAAAACATTTTCTATAAAATGTGCTTCGTATTTAATGCTTAATCGAAAAGTGTAATAAAAATTACCATGTTGTATTTAAAAAACGAAAGTAGGCAGCTACTTCCGGTATAACCGGAAATGACAGAAACATGTCAATATTTTAGTTAAAGAGAGCATATCGATAAACCCAAATTCCCAAAGTTTCAGGAACATATATTCAGTAGTTCTCCATAAAGTTCTAATGCAAGCTCGTCGTGAATCACCCTGTATAGATGGGCGGCAGTGATTCGTCGAATTAAGAGGGCAAAGTCAGCTGAGCACTTGCCATTAAAATATCTGTAAAAGAGAGTCAAATCCCCAACCTGTCTTCGACGTTCTAGGCTGTCGAGGGTTTTCGTCAGCTCGTAGTCTCCGATGGAATCCTGTAGCCGAAGAGTATGTTTGAGTGCAGAGCTCCAGACATGAGAGCAGTATTCTAGTGGTCGAATTTGTACTTTGTATAGTGTCAACAGTTGTTGAGGTGTGTACAACTTTTTGGTTCGGAAGAGTACACCAAGTTTCTGAGAAGTTATCTTGGCGATTTCCACAACGTGGTTATGCCAAGACATATTTCCTCCCAGACTGACGCCCAGCAAATTAATAGATGAAGCCAGTGGGATTGCGTGTCCTGCCATGACTATATCCGGTTCTGTAATGTTAACATTTTCACAGAAAACTGCTGCTTGGGATTTTTTAGCGTTGCATTTGACTTGGTTACTGTCACCCCAAGCCATTCTTCTCTGATGATAGGTATGGGCACTTACCCTGTTCTTACGAGAACAAAAGAGTTCGAAACCGCAGGTGGTGACATCCTATCAATGGAAAAGGCTTACTTTTCTTGATAGTACCATTCAATCTGAATTAGTATTTTAAAGTGGTACTGTGTAGACAAAAATACGCCTTTATTGTATAAATGCAAAACAAACATTGCTTTAAACGTTTTTCAAACAACATAATACTCTCAACGGCCTTCAGGCTTGGTGGTAGCTTGTTGAAGACTGCTGGCCCCAATGAGTTGGGTGATGTTCTACCCACATCACTCGAGCTTCGCTCTCAGGATTTATTCAGAATAAACAGGCCGACGACATTTCGAAAAACTTCCAAAACAAAAGCTATCATGACCATGAAAAATTGTATCGATAGAAACGAGCTCTTGTTGTATTAACTTCCAATAAAATAATTTAAATTGTTTTACTTTTACCCCGAGGAAGTGGCATTTCGCCCACTTCCTTTGAATGGCCGCCACTGGTTATCGTCCTGCCTATTTAAGATAAAATATCAGTGTCCACACCTTTCTCCGTCCATACTTCTGTCCTTCAAAACGTCAAAAATTACCAATTCAAAATATGATTGAACTAACTTTCCCGATTTAAAATCGACCGTCGATATTATATTTTCTAAACTTTTCGAAAGTTCACCCTCGTGTAAAAAGAACTGAAAATCGTTATTTGAAACCTAATATAATTTCCGTATTCTTTTCAGCCGAGGAACATAAACTTTCGAATTTCGAATTCTGTTCCGTGTTTCCTCAATTCTAATTTAAATTCGAACCGCTTCGCTCGCTATGTCGTCCTTTTAATTTTCCGAAAGATTTCGACTTTGTTTCGGTAAAGGAGAAAGTTACGATATAATGTAACGGGTGTTTTTGCGTAATTACCGTCACCAATATAGCTTATATTATATTTAAGGGGGTTGCCTTTATCTATGTTCAATTTTATCGTATATACTTGGAAGTTCACTTGGGTTTGTCGGGTTTTTATTGTCTTCAAGAGAGTTTTTTAGTCAAAACGGATAAATTTTTCTATAAAAAATAACGTAAACAGGCATACACGGAAAGAAAACCTATAAAAATAATAAAACTAGCCTTAATTTATGGCTCTATATGTGACTGGAATAACGTTTATTAAGAACTGCCATTAAGAAAAATTTTCGTAAAATTTACTTAACTAAAATCTTCTGGAAAATTTACTTAAATCTTTCGTCAAAATTACTAAAATCTTTTATAAAAATCTTGACACATGCTATTCCCAAGTGACCACCCATGGTTCAAATTTTTTTTACAGGCAACTTTCAGTCCTTAGCATATAACTTACTAAAATAAACTATTTGCCTGTAGAAACGATTATAATTTGCGAAATATATGTTACTTTCTGCATTAGAAAGCAATTTTAAAAGTATTTTTTTAGATTATAGTATTCATATTTGAATTTAAAAATGTATCGCCAGTCACGTGTCCCCAGTCAATAATTTCTTACTTTACCCTTTTATATTTCACGTCATTTGACTAAAGTTACTTTTATATATAAAAAATTTACACTCCTACTATAAATTGTATTGAAAAAATAATGTTCAAAGATCAACAGTTTAGTTTCTCTAACGCAATTATTAACCAGAAATTCCGTCCCCGCAGCTGCATGTAACGCCGGTCACGGCAGAAATTGCTTATAACTAACGCCACTTCCGGTCGGCCTAATAGTTTTACAAACATGACGGTATTTGTTTGAATTTGTGTAAAGCGTGCTCCTGTTTAGGTAAGTTCCTTATTATGTTTATTAAGGTATAAAATAGAACATTGTCTACTTTTTACCAGGTGTATATTTTTATGTTGTATCGTCGGTCACAGGGTTAACTCAGACCTAGTAGTCTTAATTAAGGGGAAAATACTAGACGAAGTTATTCTCTTGAGTACAGATACTCATTTCAGTCTAAAAAGGTTTAAGAAATAACTTGTATTAGCTGTTATCCACAAATTTGTGCATTTTTGTATCGCCGTCACAGTATCGCCGGTCACACATGAAAATATTACCGGAGATACATTGATGTGACGGTTTATTATCCGAAGATATATGAAATATTTTTTTATTAACCATTTGTAAACCATTAAGGAAAAATATATTTTGATGTGCAAGTTTCGTTTACACCTTAGGTAGATTAAAAATATGACTAATTTTCTTAGTATTTTACCATTCTATAAGGAATATTCCAAAACTTTAAGCCAAGATAAAACAGCGATGTTATAAATAACAGGAAAATGGTTATAGTGACTAATTAAAATAACTCGCTTCCAAATATTATCGTTATATGATTCAGAAGAGTAGAATTAGCCGTGTGACGGGCGTTAAATTATTAAAAAATCGCTGCTATAGACCCAGATCTTTGTGACGATGATCTTTTGCGCGGACATATATAATTCCTCTAATTAGATACTATAACCTATTAAAAATTAACAGGTGTTTTTGAGATTATTTATTTTTAAAATCCGATTTACTGAAAGTTGACTGTAAAAAAATTTTGACCCCCATCCAAGTTGTATCCTCACATTCACTCTCTTCACTTCATCGATTGTTGCTCGTATGTTCCCCATCCATTATTTGTTACGAAGATCAAAATCCCAGGAATCCCTTGCATCTGATTTATGCCTTTT
This sequence comes from Barypeithes pellucidus, assembly GCA_963991005.1. Classification (NCBI taxonomy): domain Eukaryota; kingdom Metazoa; phylum Arthropoda; class Insecta; order Coleoptera; family Curculionidae; genus Barypeithes; species Barypeithes pellucidus. The sequence continues at coordinate 51,938,235 of OZ022563.1, read as the reverse complement.
ATTCTTGTAAAATATTTTTACAACACTTCATTTAAACTTGATCATCATGATATACTTAGAAGACAATAATATTATCTACTGAAGTTATAAATAAACTATTGTCACTATACCTACATTCGTTACAATATATATTAGTAATTACTTGACTTTACTAAATTTATTAGAATTTCTAACTATACTTTTTTAGAAATTATGTGTATCAATAATAATATATATTTTGGTACAGATCAATAATGAAATATTATAATAATTTTCACTAAATATAGTTTTCGGAGAGATTCAGCAAAAGTAGCTTCTCATCTACCGCATCATGTCATGAGATGCTACCGATTTGTAGTAAAAACTCCTTATAAATTTCCCAGAGAACACCATCACCTGTTTCGCTTCTCTCCTAAAACTCCTCATCAGACCTTGTTGCTTTTTCCCATTTAAATAATTCACGCTCGACTGCGCGGGTTGAAGAAAAGGCACACGCGGCGTTGCGTAAATTATGTCGCCGAACTTTAAACGTGGTTTCGCTCCGATTGAAAAAATAATGGAAATATCCTGGTCAATTTGAAGAGATACTTGATTGATTACTTTCACAGATTCATAGATTCGTGTAATAGGGACAGGTCACGTGATATACAGTTTACGATACACGCTACTTAAGTATAGAATATATAATTTTTGCCTTTCCCCTTTCGTCAGACTCATCCTTAGACGCGTTTCGCCGTATCACGGCTCATAAGTAAGGCTAGAGTCCGACGAAAGTTTTTTTTAGTTTTTTTGAAGTTCCGATGAGAATCTGCAGACAGACACCTTGCAGACGCGGCTGCAAGGTAGTGTCGGGTTTGGCAACTTGACGGGGATTATATGACCCAACAACATCATCTTTTCTGAGGGAAAAGAACATCCTCGTAGGTTAACGAGGGTAGGCTGACCGACTAAACTCACCGTCTGAGCCAGGCAATGCCTTTGGACTCCTTTTCACTCGATAGTGTTGTCTGCAATCGTGTATGTTTGTCCTTGTTTTCAGCTTTCAAGCTTTACTCTAGTTTGGTGGCAGCTCTTGAACCTTTTACCACTCGAAATTAATCGAGTGAGTAAAGCCTCAAGAGCTCCGAACGTCTATGGTAGACGTAGAGGGGTAGACTGCGCATTTTTTATGGTGTTTTTGAGGCGGATGAGTTTTGGTGTTTCTGTGATTTTTATTTTTACTGTATAGCAGGTGTTTTGTTGCTATTAATGCGTAAGCATTGCCAGCAGGGCAGGGTTGTTTTGGAGTGCAGAGGAGAGGATGGAGACCCTCTCCTGCAACACTTTGGTGTCTAGTTCTTTCGGAGCTATTAAAAAATAACTATTAATAAAAATATCAACAAACGAACAAACCCGTTGCAGAAGGTACTAAGTCGTTACTGACACAATTAATTTTCTTCATAAGATGAGCTGAGAAATCACGTTCTGAAATTAGGAAGCTGTTAAACTATAATGTGCTAATTTCCTAAGCATTTTGTCGGTGTTCCTCAAGGGTCCATATTGTCTCCCACTCTCTTCTTACTCTACATTAACGACCTTCTAGTGAAAACTAAAAATCCGATATTTAGTTCTGCTGACGATAGCACACGTATCTCATATTTCTCTTTGAATACACAAACATCGGCTGCCGACGCACATCTTCGCAGACAGCATGAATTATCACGCCTCAACAAAGACCTGGAAGAAATTTTGGTTTGGGGTGACAGTAACCAAGTTTAACGCTTAAAAACTCAGGCAGTAGTTTTCTCTAAAACGGTTAACATTACAGAACCGGATATAGTCATTGCAGGACACATCTATTAATTTGCTGGGCGTCAATCTGGGAGGAAATATGTCTTGGCATAACCACGTTGTGGCAATCGCCAAGATAGCTTCTCAGAAACTTGGTGTAGGTACTCTTCCGAACCAAAAAGTTGTACACACCTTAACAACTTTTGATAATATACAAAGCCCAGACTCGACCATCACTAGACTACTGCTCTCATATCTGGAGCTCTTCACCAAAGCATACTCTTCGGCTACTGGATTCCATCGAATGGAGGGCCATTCGTCTGATCGGAGACCACGAGCTGACGAAGAGCCTCGACAGCCTAGAACATCGAAGACAGGTTGAGGATTTTACTCTCTTTTACAGATATTTTCATGGAGGGTGCTCGGCTGACCTTTCCCTCTTAATTCCGCCCAGAGCTGTCAATAGCAGAAATACCCGACGAATCACTGCCGCCCATCCATATGTAGTTAAGCTTAGTACTCCTCTAACTTCATTATTAAAGAATTCTTTCATCTGGAGAACTTTATCCTTGGTCGTTTTTCCCAACGAATATAACCTCCAACGATTCAAAATCAACGTGAATCGCTTTTTGCGCACACGCACCACTCCCAGAGTACCCTAAAGGATTTTTCCTATAGTGCTTGTGTTTAATCATAAAGAAAAAAAAATTTGACTGTCTATCTCAAAAACAAATTAAAATTTTCTTCTTTGTTTGCCTCCTCCGTTGTTTAACGGTAATTTATTAATTTAATTTTAGTTTAATTTACCTCCCGTTTTTGTTCATTATGTTTTGTTTTATTTTTCACTCGGGCGAAATTTATACCGCGGTAGTATATTAGGAGGATCAGGCGTTGTTGTGATAATTTGTTTAAATTTATTAATTACACTACCTACTTCATGAAATTTAATAAAGGACTTTGTTGTTCTTTAATCTGTTCGAAAATAACAATAAATAATTGTTAACTGGTTTTAGAAGCTTCATTTATGTTAAAGCATTCAAACATGTGTGGTAATGAAAAAAAAAATACGAATGAACAAAGGAACATAAAATATATAAAAATATATTTCTAAACATTTAAAAAATAAAATGTAGAAGTAAGTAAACTGGTCAACAAAAAGACTGGTAAACGGGTGTTTTAGCCACCATTTTTCTACCGGGTATTTCAGGAGGACTACTCACCCCTATAACTTTTCTATTGTTTAAATTACAGAAATAATATATGGTAGGCTTGTATGTGATATTATTTCCCATTTTATGACATGAGGGACTTCATTTTGTCACTTCCAGTTTAACTGAAAGTGACCTCAACTTTGGATTTCTATATGGAACACCCAGTATATTTTTGACTTCCTGCTGAAACATCCGGTATAGCTCCAAAGAAGCTCAATCGATTTGAGAAATTTTTTCGAATTTTTAAACACGGTTTTGTGCGAATTCAGTGTCTTTGAACGCTTTCGACCATTATTATATATTATACAAGGCGAAAAAGTAAGTGCTGTAAAAACAAAAAGATTGATTCGTTGGCATCTTGTTGAAAAACAATTCACTTAAAAGTACTTTAAAAGGCTGTTTACGTTTAAGGTTTGAGACATTTACATAAGTTTTAAAAGGCAGTCTTACTTTGAAGTTTTGAGACATTGGCATACCTGACATTGCCATTACTTTGCCTTTTAAATCGTATGTCAATGTCTCAAAACTTCAAAGTAAAACAGCCGTTTAAAGCTTAAGTCAATGTCACAAAACGTAAAAGTAAAACAGCCTTTTAAAACTTATGTAAATATCTCAAACCTTAAACGTAAACAGTCTTTTAAATCTTATGTATATGTCTCAAACCTTAAACGTAAACAGCCTTTTAAATCTTATGTAAATGTCTCAAAACTTGAAAGTAAAACGGCCATTTAAAGCTTATGTCAGTGTCTCAAAACTTAAAAGTAAAACGGTATTTTAAAGCTTATGTAAATGTGTCAAAACTCCAAAGTAAAACAGCCGTTTAAAGCTTAAGTCAATGTCACAAAACTTAAAAGTAAAACAGCCTTTCAAAACTTATGTAATTGTCTCAAACCTTAAACGTAAACAGCCTTTTAAAGCTTATGTAAATGTCTCAAAACTTAAAAGTAAAACGGCCATTTAAAGCTTATGCCAGTGTCTCAAAACTTAAAAGTAAAACGGCTTTTTAAAGCTTAAGTCAATGTCACAAAACTTAAAAGTAAAACGGCCTTTGAAAGCTCATGTAAATGTTTCAAAACAAGTTTGGCATTCTTTTGTTAAATGCCCTGTGGCACAAGTTATCGAATTTACAAAAAAGAGAAGCTTTTTTAATTTCAAAAACAGAATGTCTAAAGAAAAATTAAAATCTACGCCCTTGTACAGAGCCATATTTGTATTCTAAATATTATTGGATGGTTTATTATTGATTATTTCCGTCACCTGTCAAATTTACTGTTTCGACCAATCAAATTGTTTCATTTACACCAATTAGACGTAATTATTTTGATCAAATCTTCATATTCCTCACGATAAAAAAACGAGTTCTAGTTAAATATTGTTTCAAGAAAAACGGATATAACTTAATGACTGCCGTAAAAGTACCTGGGCCATCCCATTAGTTATGACCGTTTGTTATTATTATGTGGAAAGGACCGGATTGTAATAATTATAATTAAATATAGGCACATCAGGTCGGTTAGGTTGCTTAAGTTATATTTAAATATCTTTTTGTGGTAAAATTTGTTAGTTTTTGAGGAATGGTTCAAGAATTGTCTTTTACCAAACATTCCTCAGAATAGCGTGATAGTAATGGACAATGCGAGCTATCACAGTCGCCAATTACATAAAGCTCCAAGCTCAAATAATACAAAATTGGAGATTCAGAACTACATGGCGGCGAATGATACATATATTTTGAAGAAAGTTATAAAAAAGTGATCTTTTAGAAGTTTTGAAGACATTTTGTATAAAAAAGTACATGTTTGTGACAGATTGGCAGAAGAAATTGGACATACAGTGCTACGGCTCCCACCCTATTATTGCATTTTTAACCCCATAGAGCATAGTATGTGGCACCAGTTAAAATCACTGGTTAGGTCTGAAAATATTTCTCCGACTTTAAGTTCTAGTGTTGTAGAATTAATACGAAAATGCTTTAATGATATTCACCCAGGTAGTTGAAAAAATTCAGTCCGTCGCGTAATAACTGTAGAAAATTCGTATATTACCCTGGATCGTATAATTAATCCAATTATAATTAATTTTGATGAGGATAGCGATAGCGAAACAGAACTATCTATAGAATGACATTATAAATGTAAATAAATATGACTAGTAATATTTAAAAGAAATGTTATTTCATTTGATAACATTAATATAATCATATCATTACTTGTTTTCCTTAGTCCGTCCCTTCATACTTCACTTGTTTATTGCCAAGCTCTTGTCGATACAATGGGACCGACCCAGGAAATCATTAAGTCGTATCCAATTTTCGTGAAACGTACTGTACATTATCTTCGAATAATTTCTTTCAGAAATAACCAGTTGATAACGGGTATCCCAAAATATGACCAAAATATACATTTTAAAGCGGAATACGTTCTTCATGGGAAAAATATACCCAGTAAAATAGCGTTGTGGTTTGATACAACTTAAGATAAAATATTTATAGACTAAATTTCGCATTTTAAAATCGTACTTACTTGCTATAGAAATTTCCGCTAACGTACAGAAAACCATGTTACTTTAGCCATTTGACAAAACATTCAAATAAAAGTTTGAAAAATTTTAAGATATTAAATTTGTCCCTGACTTACCCCGTATAGTTTAAATATTAATAAAAGGATTCAATTTAGAACACGATGCCACTTTATTAACCTGATAGTAAAATATTGTGGCATATTTCCGCCATGAAGAACGTATTCTGCTTTAGAGTGCATATTTTGGGACACCTGGTATCAAATGGATAGTTATTTCTAAAAGAAATTAGTCAATAATAAACGATTAATAATGTAAATTTCCGAACCTCACCTCAATGAAAAGTGTGGTAAAGATAGTCTAATGATATACAAACAAAATATCAATCACAAAAGAACAAATCAATTTTCAATATTTACAATCATCTTGTCGAAGTAAAACACGACCGTATGTTTGTTTATATTTTTGCTCCACTCATCTAACCAAACGCCGTGCCGTCCTCTTATTTGTGTTACAAAAACGTATGACAGGCATATTTCGACCATTCAGTAATTTTAACAAAATGTCCGCAAATACTTTTCACTCTCCTGAATAATATATATTTTTTATGTTTTACGCAATATCGCGATCTTCTAAATAATGTAATTACTAAATGTGTTAGTTTAAATGATTTTCTCATGTAATGAATATGAAACATTCTGTCAAATACAAGCATCAATTCAATGAATACATTCATTGAAATCATGTATACAGGGTGTCCGCTAATTAATGGTACATGGAAAAACCACAGATCCTTACGTAAAAATATTAGGATTTAATTATAGTTACCTATATCCGAAAGTTGATATTAACTGAGATACAGGGTGTTAAAGTTAAAACTTCATTTTTGGTTTTCTCTAGTAACTAGAGAAACTAACGTTTTGTTACAAAATTTGGCAATTATGGTTTTTTTAGGACAAAGAAAGTGATTTTTTATGAAATTTTAATGTACAATATAAGCGGCATTATTGCAAATTTATTAGGTCATAACTTTTTTGTGCCTCAGTGTATTTAAGCTTTTAATGAAAATAATAATTTTCCTATATTTATGACGTAAAAAAGGCATACTAAGTTGAGGTCGCCCAGAGTTACCATTTCGGATATATTTGCATTTAAATTGTTTAGTGCACCCTGCATTAATTTGAAAAATAAAAATTGTTAAAGTAACCTATGAGGAAACAAATGAAATTTAGAGATGTAATTGCTCTAAAACCTCCATGTTGTTATTTGTTTGTTGAATTGTAAGATAGCTGTGTGACTTATTTGCAATTCCGTTTAGGACGAAAGGTACCTATTTCGCCTAATTGGTCGTAAATATTTTTGAAGATCTTAAAGTTTAAGGTTATTGGTTCCGAATATCGTCTCTGGGCAACTCATCTATTAAAATTTTCCTGCGCGTATACACACAACTTTTCCCGCATTTCTGCGTTTGAAAACAAATTTCGTCTGGGCATTGTTACTTCAAGCAGATATTTTCAATTTTCCCGCTTGGGGGTGGATTTTGGCCCATTTGAGGGGGTGGGCCAACCCAAAAACAATTTTTAACTGCACCATCGTGTAATAGTGATCTGGTTACTGTAGAAAATCCGTGTATGTTCGCCCGACTCACAGAATCCACTATCTTACAATAATCACCGTCAGCGTCCCGTCAAACGAATCCTGAAAGGACTCGACGTCAAAAAAGCTACTGGTCCAGACGAAATTCCTATTATAGTTCTCAAGACATGCGCCGATGAACTAACACCAGTATTTTGTAGACTTTTCAACTTATCCTACAAAAAAGGAATATTTCCATCTTGCTGGAAGACGGCGCGAGTCCAGCCTATTCCAAAGAAAGGTAAGAGAACCCTGCCTAACAACTATCGACCAGTCGCATTGCTTTCAGTTATATCAAAAGTAATGGAGAAAGCTATTAACCAACATCTTCTAAAGTACCTGGAAGGCTTCAACATCATCAGCGTTCATCAATATGGTTTTCGGAAGTCCAGATCAACTGGAGATCTTCTAGCCTATGTCACCCATATTTGGAACAACGCAATCGAACATCATGGGGAGTCTCGGGTTGTTGCGCTGGATATTTCTAAAGCTTTTGATCGTGTTTGGCATGAGGGGCTTCTAAGTAAACTGCGATCCTATGGTATGCCCAGTCGATTCTGTGCATGGTTGTCTAGCTTTCTTAAGGACCGCTCTCTGCAAGTGGCGATTGACGGATTTCTCTCAGACACCTTCACCATCAATGCCGGTGTTCCTCAAGGGTCCATATTGTCTCCCACTCTCTTCTTACTCTATATTAACGACCTTCTGGTGAAAACTAAAAATCCGATATTTAGTTTTGCTGACGATAGCACACTTATCTCATCTTTCTCTTTGAATTCGCAAACATCGGCTGCCGACTCACATCTTCGCAGACAGCATGAAGTATCACGCCTCAACAAAGACCTGGAAGAAATTTTGGCTTGGGGTGACAGTAACCAAGTCGAATTTAACGCTAAGAAAACCCAGGCAGCAGTTTTCTCTAAAAAGGTTAACATTACAGAACCGCAAATAGTCATGGCCGGACACGCAATCCCACTGGCTTCATCTATTAATTTGCTGGGTGTCAATCTGGGAGGAAATATGTCTTGGCATAACCACGTTGTGGCAATCGCCAAGATAGCTTCTCAGAAGCTTGGTGTACTCTTCCGAACCAGAAAGTTGTACACACCTCAACAACTTTTGACACTATACAAAGCCCAGATTCGACCATCACTAGAATACTGCTCTCATGTCTGGAGCTCTGCACCCAAACATACTCTTCGGCTACTGGATTCCATCGAAAGGAGGGCTATTCGTCTGATCGGAGACCACAAGCTGACGAAGAACCTCGACAGCCTAGAACATCGAAGACAGGTTGGGGATTTGACTCTCTTTTACAGATATTTTCATGGAAGGTGCTCGGCTGACCTTGCCCTCTTAATTCCGCCCAGAGCGACGAATAGCAGAAATACACGACGAACCACTGCCGCCCATCCGTATGTGGTTAAGCTTAGTACTCCTCGAACTTCACTATTTAAGAACTCTTTCATCTGGAGGACTTCATCCTTGTGGAACGACCTTCCCGAGGTCGTTTTTCCCAACGAATATAACCTCCAACGATTCAAAACTAACGTGAATCGCTTTTTGCGCACACGCACCACTCCCAGAGTGCCCTAAAGGATTTTTCCTATAGTGCTTGTGTTTGATCATAAAAAAAAAAAAAAAAAAAAAAAAAAAAAATCAACAAACAAATAACAACATGGAGGTTTCATAGCAACTGCATCTCTAAATTTCATTTGTTTTCTCATATTTTAATTTAACAAAAAAAATATGTTTGCAAATTAACGGTAATTGAGCAGGGTGCACTAAACAATTCAAATTCACACTTCTCCGAAACGGTAACTCTGGGCGACCTCAACTTAGTATACCTTTTTTACGTAATAAATATGAGAAAAGTATTATTTTCATTAAAAACTTAAATACACTAAGGCACAAAAAAGTTTCGACCTAATAAATGTGCAAAAAATGCCGCAGACAGCGCCCCCTATATTGTACATTAAAATTTCATAAAAAAATCAATTTCTCGTCCTAAAACACGATAATTGCCAAATTTTGTAAAATTACATTAGTTTCTAGCAAGGTTAATAAAGAAAAACAAAAATAAAGTTTAAACTTTAACACCCTGTATCTCAGTTAATATCAACTTTCGCATATAGGTAAGTATAATTAAATCCTAATATTTTTACGTAAGGAGTCTGTGGTTTTTCCTTGTACCATTATTTAGCGGACATCCTGTAGAGTCCGTTAATACAATAAACTATGCAATTTAAATCAAGTTGATTTTGGTCACGAAAAGCCAAATTTGATCCCTCAGCAGACAAGTCGACGTGAAGAGAGCGGCCAGACCGCCGAATATGATAAAGAAGCTCAAAATCCGTAAAGTTTTCAAAAAGTAATTTTTTGCAAAGAATGTAAAAATTTAATTATCAACAGCTAATTCTCGTTTAACTGTCATCAGGGTAAAACAATATTTACAACCAGCTTAAAGTTTACGAAGTTTCTCCTTGAGCAATATTATCAAAATGAAATCAGTTCGAGAGTTTTTGCTTCGGTTGTCATGTTTCGGATAATTTATCGCCAGAGTTCGGGATAGAATTGGACTTTTTCAAGATTGTTCCGGATTGTTTCTTCGAAAATTGGATTCTGATTTTGTCATTAAAGTTCTGGAGATATAAGAACAATCATTAGAATTTGCGATACAGTAATAAATCTCGGTGTGATAGATTTTTTCAACTGTCCATAAAAATGTTTTCTCGAATGACTGGTAGTAACGTTATCTATTTTTGCCAGCATCTATTATTTCATCGAAGCATGTACATAAATGAGACTCCTCTATGCTTAATATACAACGTGTCCAAGATAAGCAGGGCCAGTACAGGGATCTCGGAAACCGTAAGAAATACGAAGTCGGTTAAATGGAGGTAAAGTTGCGCATTTACGTGCCTAATAATAGGCCGTTTAGAACGATTCAAAATTCCGAGTAGTTCCGAAGATATCCGGAGAAAATCGAAATTCTGAAAAATCGTTTTATTTTTTTCCTGGGTTTTTTGAGATCGAATTCTAAAGTAAATTGCACTTTTACATTGCCACTTTTTCCGCTCTGCTCTATCTAACAGCGTTAATTGTTTTGTAATCCGACGAGTCGTCTTCGAAAGGCTATTATCAACTTTATTTTTTTAAATACGGTCCTGTTTTCTTGATATTAGAATTTGAGATCTTTTTTTCTTCGGAATGCAACGATGTATGACACATTGTGGTTTAATTACGTTTCGAGGGTTTTTTGAACAACATCTGGAAATTTTGGGATACGGTCCTGTATTTCTCATAATTTTATAAATAATATCTCATAAGTAAGCTCTAAATTTTTACTTAAGTTGGACTACTTCAATAAATAACAAATAATTTAATAATAAACCACAAATGATTGAACAAAATACAGAAACATTATTTCAAACTTCTGTTGATTCGGGATTTACTGGAAAACTGTTTGGCACGTATTCTGAAACACCATAGCCAGCACATTCGCCTGATATGACACCGTTAGATTTTTTTCCTTTGGGGGTATGTCGAAAATTATGTTTATAAACACAACTTCGAAACAGATTAGGAGGTTGGTGCTTGAAGCCTTTCAAAGTATTACGCCAGAAATATTGTCAAATGTTCTAGAATCGACAGTTAGAAGATGTTATTTGTGCTTAGAAAATAACGGAATCATTTTGAACACCTGATTATGTAGTTCCTTAATTTTTTCGTTGTTCGTTTTATTACTGTTTCGGTATGTTTCTTGTTAATTTATTATTGAATTATTTTTTGTTCCCTTATTTGTGGTTTATTATTAAATTATTTGTTATTTATTGAACTAGTCCAACATAAGTAAAAATTTAGAGCTTACTTATGAGATATTGTTTATAAAATTAGGAGAAATACAGAACCGTATCCCAAAATTTCCTGATGTTGTTCAAAACCCCTCGAAACGTCATTGAACCACAATGTGTTATATATCGTTGCATTCAGAAGAAATAAAGCTCTCAAATTCCAATATCAGGAAAACAGGAGCTTATTTAAAAAAATAAAGTTGATAATGGCCGTTCGAAGACGACTCGTCAAATTACAAAACATTTAACGCTGTTAGATAGAGTGGAAAAAGTGGCAATGCAAAAGTGCAATTTACTTTAGAATTCGATCTCAAAAAAAAACCAGGAAAACAGTAAAATGATTTTTCAGAATTTTAGTTTTTTCCGGATATCTCCGGAACTACTCGGAATTTTAAAATTTTCTAAACGGCATATTATTAGGCAAGTAAATGCGCAACTTCACCTCTATTTAACCAACTTCGTATCTCTTACGGTTTCCGAGATCCCTGTACTGACCCTCCTTATCTTGGACACGGTGAATAATGTATAACCGGAAGTACCACCATATTGAAAATATTTTAACATAGTTGCCCCCATCAAAGTTAGTATACTGTCCAAGTTCCTAAACTTTTCTTTGTATAGTTTTTCATATTATATAGATCGCGGCGGTTCTAGGTGGGATGCCCTGTATTTTTTTAAATTTTTATTTAAAAAATACGTAAAATAGAAAAAATAGTTAAAGTCCATATTTTATGAAGCTATTAAGTATAACACTGGCTGCAATCGGCTTGTTTCCTAACATGGACGCCTGCTGCATGATGCTTTATGAAATGTGTCTTTTAATCTATTATTTTTTTTGGTTTTAATTCAATAATTCGATACTTTGATGCGATAAATGATGTATGTGTACCGATCACACATAATTTACTATGATAATACCTCCTACTGTTTGTTTACAAAACAGTTTGCTGAAAATGGCCGCCTGGAACGCAAACAAGGGTTTGTTTTCACAATATAAACAATAATAAAACACATATGTCTGAATCTCTCGTTTTAAGGGTTGGTAAACATTTGCTGGAATATGATACTGATTGGAACTTTTTCGTTGCGAAATGTTTGTTTGGTTTTTGTTGTCGGCAACGTTGGCACTAGGAAAATATACGGTTTCTGATCAAATTGTGACGTTGTGTTAGTTACAAGGATTTGAATTCGACAAATGATACATATAAACTTTAACATGGGGATCCTCGTAGAAGAAATTACAAAAATTAGTTAAAGAATCATGCAATTGCAACATGACATGCAATTTTTTTTTATGATCAAACACAATACTACAACAAGCATTATTGCATTATGAAATGCAAAAAAATTGAATAACCTCCTACTTTATGGAACTGAAATTTTATTTTTTTTATGTTGGCAGCAAGTAGTGTTCGAATTTTAGGCTTACTTTGATTTCGTTGAAATTAGTTTTCTTGACATTATGGATTCGACAACAATTTTTATAGGAAACTTTGAAATACCAACCTTTAACCTTGCAAAATCAGTTTTAGAAGATATTTATCTGAAACACCTATACTCGGAAATATATAACATGGTGACGGTGTCCGTTAACTAATTTCTATTCATAACTATAAAATAACATAACATAAAAATAATAGAAATATCTTCCAGTTTATGCTCTATTTCTAAAGTTTTATTCAATAGTTACTGTAGACATTTCGTGGGCATTAATTATTGTTATTCCTGTCAGATTCTGTGTCGACACAATATTTTATTTAATAGTATTATTTGAGGCGCCTAAAAGCAAAACGATTAAAGTCCACTTTTGGCGTAAAATGAGTTGGTCAGTAAAAACTGTTGTTAAAGTTGTAGTCTATTGGTGCAACATATCGATAACCGACAAACCAGATAAAATCCTCTGCATTTTAGACCTTGAAATCATAGCTTGGAAGCAAAACAGATAAATTCCCTCGCGCTTAAAACCCTAAACAGGTAAAGTACACCGCGACCAATCACAGGCTTGGTGTAAGGAGTCAGCAGGTCTTGTCGGCGGCGTGATATTAAACGCCCAATATAGTAAAAATTGTCGTTTGTACACATTTGGTAAAGTTTACTAGTGATAATTGTTTTTAATGAAGAGTTATACCCGTTATTTTAATTGAAAAATGGAACAATCACCTTCAGTAGTATCTCCATCGAAGGCAAGGAAGAGAAACGTTAATCCTAGTGCCACTAAAAGAGCTGTTGCAAAGAAATTGCGGTATGTTGGCAATTCTCAATCCAAAATGTCTCGAGGCAATTGCTTCAGCTACGTATGGACTGAAGAAGCCTACCCAAAAGGCTCAAATGAGGTATCCTCGTGTATTTTCCATTGTTTGCAGAATTTAGATTTATTAGAGATTAAGCGTATTAGATTGTTCGCTGACGGATGTGGCGGGCAAAATAAAAATAAAACCATGATACAACGGTGGCTGATACAAGCTCCTAGGAATGTTGAAGAAATCGAGTTAATTTTTCTAGTACAACGCCATTCCTTTATACCACCCGATCGTTTATTTGGTCTTTGTGAAAAAGAGTTTAAGAAACAAGAAGTTATCCCGAATCCTCAGGGGTATATCAACATTATTGAAAAATATTCAACCATTAGACGACGAGGCGTCAAAGTGGCATTTCAAATTCAAACCTTCCAAGAGATTCCTCTTTAAGCGTTCAAGGAATTCGCGTCAAATGATTCTTGTCAAAGGAGAAGAGTTTTATTACCACAGCTGTGGAAGTTTCAAACCTCTAATGATGGGTAAAAAAAATATTTCGGTCATCAACCCTACAGTTATTGAGAAAGACAATGCTCCAGTAAACAATAAAAAAGTTTTGGATCAGAGTGGAGCAAGTACCCTTCTCTGAAATTTTACGTGCACTTTTTGGCTTCTTGTGAAGGTCGTCATATAGATGGCCCAGAAATCATGGAAGATATGTGTGGTCCGACAGAAGAAGCTCCTGAATTATATGTGTAAAATAAATTTTGCCATAATTATTGTCATTATAGCAAAATAAATATTATTTCGTTCTTGAAAAATAATTTTATTGATTTAGTTATAAAAAAAAGCAAAACGAATAAAATCCATATTATTCATATGCAAAACCGATAAAGTCCAGTTTTTAGAAGCAAAATCAATAAAATCCATTTTCAAAGTTTAATAAAGGCTGTTGGGATATAGTGGCCAAGTTCTGAATTTGTATCAATAATTTATTTACGTTTCCAACCATTATTAAGATAATTTGACAATGAAAACGATTAATCTGAAGCGACAACAGTTTTTTGCTCTTATCTCGAAATGTACATCAGTGGACTTTACTTGTTTTGCCTTTAGGCCCCTCATTTATTATTTTGTTCAATATTTTGAACTTTGTTCTGCTCGCACCATAGCTTAAAGTTTTGCATATTCGTATTCTGAGTACAACTTTCTTCCTGACTCATTTTTATTAACTTTAATAATATATTTATTTTTAATTATGACTGATGGGAAGAAGCTTTGTTGTATTCAATTGTTGTTGTATTTAGCATATTTGATACTTACAACATTTTATGAAATTCTGAAAGTATTGCCAACCCAAAAAAAAAATATTAATTCAAATGGAAAAGAATCTTCTATATTTTTTAAAGTTTTTCGGACTTTAAAGACCCAAATAGAAAAATTATTATAAAATACATAGTTTATAAGACTATTAGAGTACTTGTACTTTAGAAAACTCCCCGCTTCTCGGGTCGTCTTCTAACTTACACGTGTGCTCTAAGATAATGTCTTATGAAACTTGTATCTTAATATTCTATTAAGGCACTCTAGAGTGGTGCTGTTGCGAATAATGCGATTCACGTTGGTCTTGAATCGTTGGAGATTATATTCGTTGGAGAACACGATCCCAGTATACTGGCGAAATATTTCCCCATATTTACCGGACACCATGTATAATCTGGACGACTCAAGAATCTTTTCCAAATTCTGCATTAAACAATCATCTTCCCTCGAATCGAGCTTAATTAATAATATTTCACGCCCTCGGAATCTTATCAGAGAAAGTTTTATTAAATCCTAAAAGTGTTTTTTTTATTAAAATATGTGGGAAGCATATAAGAAACCCTTCCGAAACTTTAAGCCACAAAAAAATGTGATGTTTTGATGGTATATTATTATCACCTGTGGATTTTCAAGTTGTATAGTCGATTTATAAAACTCTCTGTGTCCATAGCTAATATTTTGTTTATGATTAAACACAAGCACTGCAGCAGAAACCCTTTAGGGCACTCTGGGAGTGGTGCGTGTGCGCAAAAAGCGATTCACGTTGGGTTTGAACCGTTGGAGGTTATATTCGTTGGGAACCACCACCTCAGGAAGGACGACGTCCTCCACATGAAGAAATTCTTAAATAATGGAGTTCGATAAGTACCAAGCTGGACCACATATGGATGAGCAGCAGTGGTTTGTCGTAAATTTCCGCTATTCGTCGCTCTAGGTTGAATTAAGCGAGCCATGATAGTCGAACTTTGGAAATACATTGAAACCTCTCATAACTGACACTTTTAATAAGCGGACATCTCTATTAAGCGGACATTTTTTTATAGTCCGGAACTAGGCATATGAAATTCCATGAAAATCAACCTCTCTTGGGCGAACTCTCCTTTGGGAGGACGCGGACAGGCTGTTGTCATATAAAGAGTGCGAAAACCCTCCTTTAAAAGGACAAAAAAAATTTTAGTATTTGGGAGACGAATAAGTACGGTGCAAAAACTCTCTGACCGGCAACCAATCGCGTATGCGTGGCAGAGCGAAAGGACTTCGCCGAATGTGTGATTCCCCGGCAGCAGTCCGCCGTTTATTTGTGAGTTGTAAATGTTAAAATCGTAAACAATGGCATAAAAATGTGGCGTTTTGAGTCTGAAAGAGAACATTGATGTTGTGGAAGTTTGTAATTTGATAACGATGATTTGGGCGAGTTCATTAACATTGATAACAATGTGCTATTGAAGATGATAGTGACCCCATTCCTACCGATTATGTAGTCCAAACTGAAACCATATCACTATCTGACGACTCTGATGAAGAAGTTGAATGCAGTAATCAAACAAGTCAATTATCAACAAGCCATCAGTAAGGTAAATGGAATTATAAGAGTATGCAAAGAATAGAGGTGACTCTACAGCAATGGAATTGTTATCAGATTTTGAATTATATTTTCTAGATTGCACACAACTACGTTATTAGATTTTTTTAGTACTACATCCTAACTAAAACTAGTGTATTTTTGTTATGTTATGTTTATTTGTACATACATATACATAGTAATAATTTTACATTTACATATCACCTAAAAAACAAATTTCCCATGGGCGAACACCTCTATTAGGCGGACACATTTAGACGGTCCCGTAGGTGTACGCCTAAGGGAGGTTTCACTGTATCTGTAAAAGAGAGTCAAATACCAACTGTCCTCGATGTTCGAGGCTGTCAGCACCATCAAATAGAAATGAAGAAATTGAGAATATAATAAATTAATTTACTCTTTGTTCATAAAATATCAATTAAACGATAAAATCGAGACAATAAATTTAATAAATTATGATTTCTGTTTAGGCAGTTAGGGTATATCCCCTTATCTTCGTTCTTCAATTTGTGAAGTTCCTTAATATTTACATCCCGGTGAATGCTTAAATTCATTCAAATACACAAGAAGAATATGTTTAGAAAATAAATTTTGATCACTGTCGTAAATGTCATAAATCGTGCCTTTCTGGTAAGTTTCTGACAGGATTATCCATTGCATCGTTAATCTCAGCTCATCACAATGTAACGTTACGAAATAATTTGACAATTTAATTATTCTTATTAGCTTGTTATGAAAATGAGTCTGCGATTGGTTTAAATAATTGAAAAACCTGTGAATAACGAAAGTCGCATTACTTGCATGAGTTTCATGTAAATTAAAGTTCACATTATTTTTTATCTGTGTAAATTTGTTTGATTGATAGATAGTAGCAAAAGTACATTGTACATCTCGAGTGGAATGTAAATATCGCATCCCAAACGAATGAGCGCCTTCGGCTTCGTGCTCAACTTACGTTATCGTGCGATATGACCATCACATCTACTAGAGTTGTATAAACTAGTATTTCCCACGACCACCTATCAAAATGTGAGAAAAAAACGTCTAACTTGGCAAGAAAATATCTTATCTCTTTTCCCGTGCATTTGATGTAGTCCATCATGATTTGTTGCTTGCTAAATTACATAGATACGGCGTCAGGGGAAAGCCATTTCAACTTCTCCACTTCTATCTACATAATCAGTCTCAGTTTGTAAGAAATGGCACCCAGAGTAATCTACGTACTGTTAAAAGTGGCTTTCCACAGGGTTCAATTTTGGGGTCATTCTTATACTTAATTTTTGCTAATGATTTGATTGTTATTTTAAAAAGTAAGTCTTCCTGCATTCTCGTAGTCTGCTATGCAGATGACACAAATGTCTTGGTAATTGAAAATGATGAAAGTTCTCTAAAAAAAGCAGCAGGGGCCATATATAAAAATCTGGTTTTCTGGCTAGAAAAAATGAACTTAACCTAAATAAATCCAAGACCAAGTCTATTATTTTTCCTTAAGGCCGAATGCCAAAGATGACAGCGTCGTCCTGTTGGAGAACAGTGACTGTTTGACGTCGTCTTTGGACGCAAAAATGCTGGGGATTGATTTATATGCCAGGCTTCGCAATAGGTGTTATGCTCTTAACTTCCTTTCAAAGCAGTGTAGCCAATCTGTTTTACTAGCACTATACTACTCAAATATTCACTCTCATATTCGTTATGCTATAATAAATTGGGGTTCCAGCTCACACGTAAATAGAGTGTTTTTGTTGCAGAAATATGCGGTACGTATCTTGTCATCAATAGGTTACAGGGAATCTTGTCGAGCGGCGTTCAAGGATTTAAAAATTTTAACTGTAGTGCTAGTATTTACAATTTTTAGTGTTGTGCTTTGTACTTAAAAATTAAATTAATTTTTTGCGCACTAGAATGGATCACTCACATAATACCAGAACAAGAGAACTATTGCTGCCACCTATTCATAGTACTGCCTTGTTTCAAAGGTTAGTGTCATATAACGTTCTTGTTGAGTCCTGAGATAATAAATTCTCCTAATATAAATATTTTTAAGAATAGACTCAAGCATTTATTAATACAAAAAACTTGCTATATCATTCAGAAATTCGATCAATAATATTATATTGTTAGCTTAATTACCCTATAATTATTTTATTGTTTAGACTTTAGATATAGAAAATTTTTGACGTTTTCTTCAATTATTGTATATATTTCTCCTTTTTACAGTTAAATTAAAGAAATAAATGAATTATTATTATAATTATTATATCACAGCGAGAACAGATGATGTCAATTTGACAGAAAACTGTTTATTTAAAAGATTAACGTATGTGTGAAAAACACCACATTCTATGTTTGATCATAACTGTATTTTATTTGTATTTATAACCATATAAGTAAGTTAAAATGATAAAATAATTGGGCATTGTACTTGTGGTGTAATCTATTCCACCTCTAATACGTCCCGATAGTACAATAGCATCCACAGCCGGAGACAAAGCAAACTTACTTGCTAAACTATTTTCTTCGCATTCCACTGTAGATTTCCAGGGAAGAACACCACCCGACATTCCTGCAGTTGAATCCGAAATGACCGAAATCGTGTCCCGTCAAACGAATCCTGAAAGGACTCGACGTCAAGAAAGCTACTGGTCCAGACGAAATTCCTATTATAGTTCTCAAGACATGCGCCGATGAACTAACACCAGTATTTTGTAGACTTTTCAACTTATCCTACAAAAAAGGAATATTGTCACAAAAGGAACCATACTATTTTATAAATTCGATATTCAGATTTTTAATGAGTCTCTATGGTTAATGTTAAAACACAGGTCATTCCTATGTAACATTAAACCTGTATTAGATTTATTAAACAAACTGGAAGTTGTAGTTATAAAATAGTATACGTACATCCTGATGAATCAATAATTTGTCAACTCATCAAGTCAGCACAATTACAGTTGGACGACCTGAGTTCGTCGATTCCCAATAAGGGGGAAAACTGCTGACCTGAGGAGAAGGCACATTATTGGTAATAGGTAAATTTTAAAATCACTAGTGCTCGAGATTCCGTCGAAGATATTTGTGAACAACTTTGCTGGTCGCCCGGTTCCCAATGTACCATCTAACCTTATTGTAAGTAATCATTATTTTTGTCAGTCAGTTTAAATCTTTGTTTCTTTTGTAAACCCTTCAGGTAATTATTTCGTTTGGCTTTATAATAAATCTTTGTTTTATAAATCGCATCGTTTTCTATTTAATAACTAAGATCTCGTCGATACCTTTACACCCCTAGTCACACCCTAAAACCTGGGCGTGACAACTTGGTGGAGGTGCCGTGTTTTTTCTTTTTCCGCGATTATTCAGTTTTTCCGAAACGGTTTTATTTTTCAAATTTAGCGTAATTTTTTTTTAATTTCAAAATTACTAGCCCTAAGTAGGGACAAAGATTTAAACCTTTTAGAATATTTATTTATAATTAATGTGTGAATAATTTATTTTTGAATATTATTGTGTATTTTTGAATATTGCGTATAAAGTGTTGTTTTTATGAACCGAACAGTCCTATAATAATGAAATAATTTGACAAATGAGCGGTGACGAAAGAGTAACGCGAAGCAATGTAGGGGGCACTAGTCGACAGAATGACAGCACAAACGTCATTGCTGTCAATAACGGAATCATCTACATCACAAACAGCAAGGGAACCTAATTTTAGACCAAGGCGTTAACGTGATAGAGGGGGAACAGAACCTCAATCTTCGATTTTATTGTAAAGTTTAAAAAGTTTTATCCAAAAGTTGATATTAACTGAGATACAGGGGTGTTACAAGTTAAAACTTCAATTTTGTTTTTCTCTAATAACTTTGACAGAAACCAACGGTTTTTTACAAAAGTTAGCAATTATGGTTTTTCTAGGACGAGAAACTGATTTTTTGGTGAAATTTTAATGTACAATGTTAGGGGGCGCTGCCTGCGGCATTTTTTGCACATTTATTAGGTTATAACTTTTTTGTGCCTCAGTGTATTTAAGTTTTTAATGAAAATAATACTTTTCTCATATTTATTACGAAAAAAAAGGTATACTAATTTAAATCTTAAAAGGACCATTCTGTTAACGAGGACAATTCGCAGACATACAATCATTAACTCATGCAAACACCAATTTTTAATTTTTATAAATCTTTATTTCATAATTACATTGATACATAGGTACAAGTAAAAATAAATATAAAATAATATACACTGGAAATACTCGAACATAAAAGCCTTCTATCACTGTCTCCTGGAGAAAAAGTAATAGCACAAATTCAGTGCATAGAGAGAAATTTAAATTTTTCCAAGACAACACAGTATGCCCGAGTAGTCTTGCAAATATTTAATACATTAGTCAGTGATTTTGCTGTGTTATTTAAGCCAAAGCTGTGCGCATAGAAAAGGCTTTGGATAAATATCATCGTACAACACAATGACTTAACCCCGGGGTAAATGAAAAACAGCTGATTAGTACAAACGTACATTCTGACACATAGATGTCTAAACAATGTGAAATATACTTAAAGTAGAAACTAAATAATGAACAGTTCAATTTATTATATAGAAATAATGAGATATAATGAGAAATATTTAGAATATATTTAGCGTAGGTAGGAGACAGGGGCATACAAATCGGTAGAGGACTTTTTCGAGTATAATAATATATAATCCAGGAAATCCTACGCAAAGGAAAAGTTATATATATTTAATGTTTATTGCTATATGAAATGCAAAGATCTATAAGAAATCTAACAAATATGTCAATAATGTGTGACACTAATAAAAGAATAATTAAACTATTCTCAGATATCTGAATTTTTGATTAAAGTATTAAAATGTAAATAAATATCTTAACAAATAGAGTAATCTCAGTAATTAACAAATTAAGTACATTGTATGCTATTATTAATGATATAAATAAAGAAATTTAAGTAATCACCCCCAAAATATTAAGGCTTGAAGTAGGAACAAATACTTACCCTTTGCTTTATTTCCATGTAAACAACTCCACTGCCAAAAGAAGCTGCCTGGTCCAGGAATGCCTGTCTCAAATCACATGTCCAGCCAATCGTTAGCTCAGTTCCGAACACTAGAGGTCCCACCATAGCAACCGCTATACAGCATTCATGTTCAACCATAGTACCTAAGATCCTGGAGCTCAGCCTGTACTGCTAAGACACAACTGCGCTACCTACAATTACTCGCAAAGCCATAAACATCCAAGGAACTTCCAACAGCCAGCCTTACGCCCTTAACTCTGGATTCGACGTATGCTTCACAGCTCCAACAGCATGGTAAACTAAGAATTTGTTACAAACACTCATACCGTTACATCAACAAACCGAAGGAAAAACCAAGGCTGAACGTAAGCAATCACAGCAATCAACTGAAACACTTCCGCAGCAACACAAGCACTTCACAACCACTAGTGATTGCTAATTGCGACGATTTTCTATATGAAAATTCACTAATCACGCCGTATACCCATGCCGTATACCGAAGCCTTGCGAAATTTGAAATTTCCTGCAATAGAGGTTATGTTATAACGACATCTTCGCCTAGAGCACAGAGAAGGAATAGGCCATACCTCGCTAACGACACCAAAGCTAGCAGCTAAACCCCAAAAATACTCGGATTGTCGCCCAGAACCAATGTCACTCTCGTCTATGCAGGCGCATAGATAACCCAACGAAGAAGTGGACTATGGTAATCAAAGATCTTACAACAATGGCAATGGATTTCCAGCTCCCTGTTATTGCAACCTATGTAGGATATGGAGACGACCCAAATGGCCAATGGCTAGCAGTAGCGCAGCGGCTGTCAACGCAGTAGGCCTTGAGACCACCGTGAACATCGAGCTGACCTGACCAAATAGCACGCAACTTCAACCAACGAGGCAATAGAACTACCCGAACAGGACCGTACCCAGGCATAAACTTCATTGAGTAGTGGAAAGGTGTTACAGACTTTGAAAATGTTAACATGTTTTTTAATAAATTTCCTTTTTTTTTCTCATTTCATATTTCAGTTTATAAATTAATTTTTTTTAATTAATTTTGTTAATTCGGTATAATTATAAATACTGATTGTAATATTGTAAAAATGTAATGTATTTTCTAATTATTTTTTTAAAGCTGGGGGCCAGCTTTTTTAAGACCGGGGAATGTGTCACAAAAGGAACCATACTATTTTATAAATTCGATATTCAGATTTTTAATGAGTCTCTATGGTTAATGTTAAAACACAGGTCATTCCTATGTAACATTAAACCTGTATTAGATTTATTAAACAAACTGGAAGTTGTAGTTATAAAATAGTATACGTACATCCTGATGAATCAATAATTTGTCAACTCATCAAGTCAGCACAATTACAGTTGGACGACCTGAGTTCGTCGATTCCCAATAAGGGGGAAAACTGCTGACCTGAGGAGAAGGCACATTATTGGTAATAGGTAAATTTTAAAATCACTAGTGCTCGAGATTCCGTCGAAGATATTTGTGAACAACTTTGCTGGTCGCCCGGTTCCCAATGTACCATCTAACCTTATTGTAAGTAATCATTATTTTTGTCAGTCAGTTTAAATCTTTGTTTCTTTTGTAAACCCTTCAGGTAATTATTTCGTTTGGCTTTATAATAAATCTTTGTTTTATAAATCGCATCGTTTTCTATTTAATAACTAAGATCTCGTCGATACCTTTACACCCCTAGTCACACCCTAAAACCTGGGCGTGACAATATTTCCATCTTGCTGGAAGACGGCGCGAGTCCAGCATATTCCAAAGAAAGGTAAGAGAACCCTGCCAACTATCGACCAGTCGCATTGCTTTCAGTTATATCAAAAGTAATGGAGAAAGCTATTAACCAACATCTTCTAAAGTACCTGGAAGGCTTCAACATTATCAGCGATCATCAATATGATTTTCGGAAGTCCAGATCAACTGGAGATCTTCTAGCCTATGTCACCCATCTTTGGAACAACGCAATCGAACATCATGGGGAGTCTCGGGCTGTTGCACTGGATATTTCTAAAGCTTTGATCGTGTTTGGCATGAGGGGCGTCTAAGTAAACTGCGATCCTATGGTATGCCCAGTCGATTCTGTACATGATTATCTAGCTTTCTTAAGGTCTCTGCAAGTGGCGATTGACGGATTTCTCTCAGACGCCTTCACCATCAATGACGGTGTTCCTCAAGGGTCCATATTGTCTCCCACTCTCTTCTTACTCTACATTAACGACCTTCTAGTGAAAACTAAAAATCCGATATTTAGTTTCGCTGACGATAGCACACTTATCTCGTCTTTCTCTTTGAATGCGCAAACATCGGCTGCCGACGCACATCTTCGCAGACAGCATGAAGTATCACGCCTCAACAAAGACCTGGGCGAAATTTTGGCTTGGGGTGACAGTAACCAAGTCGAATTTAACGCTAAAAAAACCAGACAGCAGTTTTCTCTAAAAAGGTTAACATTACAGAACCGGAAATAGTCATGGCCGGACACGCAATCCCACTGGCTTCATCTATTAATTTGCCGGGCGTCAATCTGGGAGGAAATATGTCTTGGCATAACCACGTTGTGGCAATCGCCAAGATAGCTTCTCAGAATCTTGGGGTACTCGTCCGAACAAGAAAGTTGTACACACCTCAACAACTTTTGACACTATACAAAGCCCAGATTCGACCATCACTAGAATACTGCTCTCATGTCTGGAGCTCTGCACCCAAACTTCGGCTACTAGATTCCATCGAAAAGAGGGCTATTCGTCTGATCGGAGACCACGAGTTGACGAAGAATCTCGACAGCCTAGAACATCGAAGAATTCTTTCATCTGGAGGACTACATCCTTGTGGAACGATCTTCCCGAGGTCGTTTTTCCCAACGAATATAACCTCCAACGATTCAAAACCAACGTGAATCGCTTTATGCGCACACGCACCACTCCCAGAGTGCCCTAAAGGATTTTTCCTATAGTGTTTGTGTTTGATTATAAAAAAAAAAAAATGGAAAAATTGTGTACATTATTTGTACGAAAGTGATTTTTTCCACTGAAAGTGCCTGTATTTTGGTTGTTCGAGATTGAGGCTAAAAGGGCTTCCCATAATATAATTTAAGGGTTAAGATAAATTATAAACCTCCATTGTTCCACCCTTTTATCTTGGGGTAATTAATGATTGTGTTGTTTTACGCATTTCCCTTTTTTTTTCTGAAAGAAAAAATTGATTAATCCCGTAATTGATGTTCATCAAAGTTATTATATTTTAAATATTTTCTTTTCGGAAAGACAGGCCTAAAAATAGCTTTTAATTATTTAAAAATTGTAGTTTCGTTCGCTTTGTTATTTGCTTGGCCCTTTAAGGGGGATCATTGTAATGTCGATGCAAACGATTTTTTGAAGCTCACAAACGAGTTAGTAAATTAAAAACAAGATTTTATTGATTTGTGAACTTAAAAGTACAATTTTAACAGGTAAATCATTTTCCCCGTTTTTTTCAACAATTCAACAGTCTTATTGAAAATGGACTGGTGGGGAAGGCAACGAGTAGTTGCCTTTTCAGGTTTTATTCAATTTCATGTAGTGTTGTGGATCCATCTGAATTGGTTCATCTGAGTTAATGGATAATGCTTCAGGACAGTGGCGTATTTACGGGGGGTATACAGAATCTACCTGCCCCCTGTTTTATCCCCCCGCAAGGTTCACGCCTGGATGGTTGGTTTGTTAAAGGCGGTGGTCGGTTTAAAGGCCCGAACTTCTATCACTACAGCCTTCCGGCTTATTGTATACCCCGATCTTGTTAGACGATGGTTGTTCCTTCTATGAGGGCCAGTAACCTTCTACCAAGCTTGTCATGTGGGAAGTTATCACCACGTTGTATGTTCCCGAAGATGTTTTGTCTTCTAACTAAGAGACAGAGCTACACAGCGATATATTATGTGTGAGTCTGCATTCAATGGATCCCTTGTTTTAACCTATTCGTTGAATGTGTTTTCGCAGGTGGCAGTGGCCTGTTAGCAGACCCATCACCTGTTGCAGCTGGGGCCACGTCAGGGTTAGCATCCCATTCGATAGTATTTTCGATGCTTTTCCAATTACGGCCCGTGCGTGTATTTGACCAGGTAACCCTTGCCAACGAGATGGATGTTATTTTTTCGACCATCTATCTAATGTTGATTTTATTTCCTGTTTTGAAATCCCTGGCAGCTGGTTCAAGCAAATTTATTTTAAGGTAAACTTAAATTTTACACCTTCCTTAGTAATTCCGTACTTAAGCGATGCGTTGGCATTGCTACCTTTATTTCGAAATGCTGAATCATATGTCTCCAAATAGAGTGAGTGGTGCATTATGCGAATACCCTATATAATTATTGGGCGATAACGGGTTTGTTCGAGTTTTTCCCCCTTGCACCCTTCCACTGATAGATACAAAATTAAAGTCTTCATACCATGAAATTCCATTAGCGTAACTTCGATAAAAATAATCATAACTTAATCCGGATCCCGAAAGTTTTCTAATCTAACACCCAACTTTTCCGGAAGTAACTTAATGCTCTTGAGTATATTTTGATGAAAAAAAAAACACTTAGAAGTTGGGATTCAATCAAACTTTCCCCGATAAGTTATTCCGATCGCGTCGGTTATTTTTAATTAAAATGGAATTTTCGTCGGGTTTTCCCATATAAATTTGGTTCCTGGGAACGGGGATCGTCCAAGAAATTTTATTTTGTTTCACGGCCGCATAGCCAATCATATTTTCCATACAGTTCCGTTTTCAACAGTCACTTAAAAGCTTTTTTGCACCATTTGTCACTTGGGTTAAGTTTATTACCGGTTTGGCCCGCTCCTATGAAACGATCCTTGATCAAATCAGTGGTTTTCGAGAAAAATATTGATGAATTTTCACATTTCCATTAATATCATTAAAATTAAAAACTTTGGCAACACCGTAACCACTTTATAAACGACCACTGAAAAAGGCAACTTTTCAATACTTTAACCCAAAGATCTTACAAACTCCAGATAGAATTGTTTACATTTGAAGTGGACGTAAGGATTGTAAACGTGCACTCCCCACCTTGCTGTTATGCTTGCAGCATAGCCAGATTGTCCTATTTATCGCTAAGGTATCTGCAAAATCCCAATTAAAAATTTGTTAATTTGACAATTGCAACTGGTTTAAGGTTAATCCGCAATTGCTTTTAAAATAAATTTATTTCCCAATAATTTTAATATAAATTGTGAATAGGCCTTGAGAGATTTAGAAAAAAAATATTAGTATTATACATAAAAGTTTGAAATAAACCGACTGCACTCTGACAACATCAAGTTAAAAGTTACTACGCTCGATGGCAAACGATCAAACTTTATCAATGTATCGGATTATAGTAAGAATACACTGTTGCTACTCGCTGCTAACCGCTTTTAAGGGAGTGTTTATATACTTGGTTGTATTTATTTTTTTTTTGTGAGTATTGGTGAAAAATCGTCTTTACATGAATGCACCATCATTGTTTATAATAAAGAATGGTGCATTCATGTATAGTTTGTAAAAGAGTGCATCATTTAAGCAAGGATTTATCTTTTCTTCGGTAAGTATGGTTATGTTTAATATGATTGTATTGATATGATTTCTGACTAACCATTGACGTCTTTGTTATAAACAATCATGCTGCATAAGGATTTATCTTTTCATCGGTAAGTATGGTTACGTTTTAATATGTAAGCACCGCTGATATAACAATTGATGTTTAAAAGGTTATGGACAACTCCGTGGAGCTAGTTCGGGCAAAAAGAACCCCATTTGCCGGTGAATTCTATGTTGGAGTAGAGTTGGTGCCGCAGTATTTTTATTAATTATTTGATATTCTAATGTGTTTGTGCTTGGTGATTTAATTTCAGTCGAGTTGGTTTATTTCTTAATATAAATCTTGCATTTACAAGATGGTTGAGTCTTGTGCGGCCATAAAATACTTCACTAGAAGATGCAATGGTGTTAAATTAAAATTTCACAGGTTAGTAAATGTATTTAGAAATTTGATTTTGAGTTTGCATCACTATGAAAATTCGGTTTGTTTAAGAATATACCAAATGTTTATCCACTTCGTTAGGATACTAAAGGGCCGTAGTCTACGGCAAATTTGGATACATGCCCTTAGAAGGAATAATTATAGTCCAGGTGATACAACAGTTATTTGTGAGAAACACTTCACAAAAGAAGATTATGTAGGTAATGTACATGGGAATAAAATACTGAAGAAAGGAACAGTCCCGTCAAAATATTTTACGTCTTTATTTTTCTATATTTAAACAACGTTTGCAGTGTAACAAGTACGTGAAGACAGGTTTTATATAATTTATTTATTTATTTTTATATATTATTTGATCTAACTTGTTTAGGTACATATTATTTTAATTTACTTATTTAATTAATCACTTTAGTATACAATATGCCTTAGTGGCCTTAAACCAGTTGTAATTGTCAAATTTACAAATTTTAAATTGGGATTTTGCAAGATGTCTTAGTGATAAATATGACAATCTGGCTAGAAATATACACTTTTATATCTGGAGAGTATCATCCAGTAATGAATACACCAAAAATATTGATGCTAAGCATAAATAGTTAAATCCATCCTTGGATACACTGTATATAAAAACTGGATCAATATTTCTATCTTTTTTATAAATATCCAATATTCGAAACTACACTTTTTGAATAGATAATATAGTTAAACGTAAAGAATCTCAAAGTAAATTATACGCCCTTGTTGGGCTTTTTGCCCAGACTAGCTCCGCTCCGACACGATGAAGACCGCTCCATAACCTTTTAAACGTTATTGGATTTAACCTTGTAAGATCTTTGATTTAACCAGACTTCAACATTGTTGCCATTAGCGAGACCAACATGTTTTGTCACTCTTCCACCCATTACTGATTTTCAATAACATTTCAAACAATCACAAACTCACTTTCCAACAGATTTATGAATGGAGTGTTGGCCCTGTGCTTTAAACGCTTTCGTAACTCTTTTGCGGTTTTTTTTAACGTCCCCCCTCCCCCTGCAAACTTTTATGCCCCAATTTTTTTTCATAAAATTTGGGTGTGGCCAACAGGGGAAGGTAAACTATCTTTTAAAGCAAGAATGACAGTTCTAACTTTCAAAATGGCGGATGGGTACCTTGGTAAAGAAATTTTAATAAAAAGAGGGGTCTTGCGATAAATCGGAATTTTAATTCTCTATTCGTACCCAAAAATGGCGACGTTTTAAAAATTGTACCGTTATTATTTTTATATTCCTTCATTTCAATCAATTTTATTAATCCTTTACTGAAGAAGAATGATAAAATAATTATGTTGATAGACAGGACATGCCTTTAAAATAAATAGTCTCGTCTAACTAGCGCGGTTGCCATTTCCGAGAATATCATTATACAGGACAGTATTACAGAAGGAAATTCCGCAATTTATGAATATAATCTTATAAAACATCGAAAGTGGCAACGCTGTATTTTCAGCCCCAATAGCTAAATATCGATCGACCTAGTAAACCCGAATATGTCAAACGTGTTTAGTTACTTTCAAAACTTTTAGATGTCAAATACCAATGTATGGAAATTTATATTATTTCCCAGAACAATAAGGGCGTATTTTTGTCTACACAGTTTAGTAGCACTTTAAAATACTAAAAACTTAGATGTGTTCATGAGATGCATACCTACGCGAAAACTAATGTGAATTTAAGTGGCTTTGTTTTGGTGTATTGTGTCGGTTTTTATTCGGGTTATTTAGTTGGTGTTTTTTTATAAATTAAGTTGGTTTTAAATAAGGCCGAAGAGCTAAATAAAATTGCATTTTTTTTTTCTAAAGGGTAAAGTAGCATTTGAGTTGCTCAGATTCGACGGTGTCGTTGGAATTGAACAAATGAGATCATACTTGACCATTTATAAATTCCGCGGGGGTTCGTTCGAGTCAGTCCAAGTTTATAATTCAGAGATTGTTTCCCAGCTAACTGAACTGAAAGTAAAAGTTTATAATAATGTACCCTGAAAAATAAACAACTTCAAATCTGTCAAACGGTTATTCATTTTCTAAAGAGTTTACCATGAAAATATGACAATACTGCTCGAAATTCACTGACGTTTTTTGCCATATGTTGCTTTGTTTACCTTTCTCCCAGTGACACCACGTGCTTATTTTTGGTTTGTCAGCAGGTCATCTACAGGCATATTAAATTAATGCGCCATTTTTGGATATTTCTCTTCAATTTGTTTTCATCTCAGGAATTGCCGGTTTAAATATAATACGTCATTTCCATAATACCCTGTATATTAAATTTTAATTTAATAACATGTTACCCCAAGTAAACCCTAAAATTAAATTTACCCATTTAAAGTAATTTGTCATAAGTATAAAAGAAACTAATATTCTATTATAGTTTCAATGTTCTTAAAACTTTCTTTTCATTTCATTCATTTCATTTATTTTATTATTTAAATGCAAAATAAAATATTTTTTTAATAAAGTACTTCTAATCTAAAAATATGGCAACATTGTGCAATATCAACGGTAACCATTGGTGACCAGTGGCTAGAGCTAATTTGATAGGTTATATCCCAGACAGAGAATGATGACACGCGTCTGGTGACACACCCATTGTGCCGGCGTGGTTGTTCGGCGATGTCCAATATGCTTCATCCAGTTGCGTAGTGATAGGGTTTGTTTTAAAACTTTGATAATGAATGAATATACCCTGGTAAAACCCTTCATAGTCAAGCCCGTGAAGTGATTGCCAATGTGTACATGGTGTGTGAAGAGGCGAAAGCTAGAAAGGGTCGCAATGTATACGGGAATAAGCGTGGGTACAGTAAAAAACATTCACAAAGAATATACTGAAAGGAAAGAAAATAACCCGGTTCAATTGTTGTCATCTCCTGTCAAAAAAAGGGCCCGTCTCTCTGCTGTCGAAAAAATCGAAGGCCTCGACTTTGACATTATTAGGAGAACAATACTAAAGGTTTATTTGGAACCGACCTTAAAAAAGTTCCTACAACAGCTGAGAAGGGACATAAACTTTCCGTTTTCCCGTGAAACGTTGAAATTAAATGGATTTTATTGGCGAAAATGCCAAAATAAGCGAAAAATATTAATAGAAAGGCCTAATATATTGCACTGGTGATATAAATATATTCATGCCATGAAAAAATATATATTATTACATTATTAAGATAATAATAGCACGCCCATGACTCGGCCATGTTTTGGAAGATATTGCTTTCCCCTTATCGATACGTCGTAGCTATAGACTCGCTTGTCGAGCTGTATGTATGTGGTAATTTTCATGCACTTTGGCAAATACATACAAATTATTAGGGAGGCTAAATCGTCTTACACGGCAAACTCAAACTAAGTAATCCTAACCGACCCAAAATATGCCCTTTCGATATCAATACGGAACTTACCCTCTAAAAAAATTAATTACCAAAGCCCGACCCTTGCTCAGCCGTCACCAGGCCAGAACATCGTTCGCTACGAGCAGCACTTTGCCCAAGTTTCGGGTAGTATGGCCTTAATATCGAAGTAAAATCGGTTGCGGAGGCCCTTTGTTTTACTTGCCCAAGTTTAAGGGGCAAAAACAATAATTTAATATAAGGGCCTCCACCCAATTATTGTTAAACCCTTCGATCATTAGGTATCGAGTTTTGGATTAGCACGGTGAATATTGGGTTTTGCTACAACGCTAATATAGTGTTTGTTTATCGTGGGAGTTTCGAGCGATTGTCGAGGCGTTATTATTTAGAAGCGACATCTACAGGGTGTTCTGGAAATGACGTATTATATTTAATCCGGCAAATCCCGAGATGAAAATAAATTGAAGAAAAATAACCATAAATGGCGCTTTGTTACGTGGCCGCTCCTGACGCCCTTCGCAATCAATATTTTATTGAGGCAGTTTCCAGGTTCAAAAGAGGTTAGCGCATTATAGGCGATGTTGTCATATTGCAGCACAAAATTCTAAACGCACGTGTTCAGTTTTTGACAACATACTCTCTTACCTTCGATCTTATTTTAAAATAATCCGTTTTATAATTAAATTCCATAAAAAATATAAAACACAAAAAGTATGTTTTTCAACAGAACCAACAGTAGATAATATGACAAAAATTTGAAATCACATCACAACATTTCTTATTATGAATTATTTCACAACAAGAAAAATACAACTAACAAAACGTTTAAAATTCGAATACGTCAAGCACGTGGAACCCTCGACACGATGTCATTCCACACCCGCGTCTCGAAACATACTGAAGTATGAAGGGCGCGCGGTCAGTATTGAAGCAAGAGCGAGACACGGGGTGTGATCTGACAACACTGTTAATATACTCTAGTGACCCACATTGTTGCTAAGTCAATCCAGATGTGACTGCGCGACAGTATGTGGGTAAAAAGGGTTTTTACCTTAGTATTTAGGTATTCGATTTAAAAAAAAGTATGTAGACTTTCTCTAGGACTCCCAAGGAGTCACCCATTTAAATATAATAAGTCATTTCCATAACACCCTGTATACAGGGTGTCGATTTGAAATATTTCCCCCCTTAATAGATTCGTCCGCAGAGCGAGGGGGCGTTGTGAGTTTCCGCAGTTCGGAAATTTCCTTGTGAAAGTAAACATTCGGCAGGACCGGATTTCAACTTTTTTAATGTAAATTTCACTGGTTAGTTAGGAAAAATATTGCAATCAAAATTTCGATTAGTTCGATTTAAGACGGCGTTCCATGCATACGATTTCTGACTATTTGATGATCCGACGGTGCCCTGATTGGTGTAAACTTTTGGTGCCAAAATCCGTCCGAATATTTGTAACAATCGACACGATGAGATTTATTTTAACTTTCATCCGACGTCGTATGTTTCTTAACCTCACTTTTATCTAAACTAAAAATTAAGAATGAATGACTACATTGACTATTTTGGGAATATTACCAGCTACAAATGCACCAAATTAAAAATACATTAATTTTAAGGTTAGGTAGCGACCACATCTATAGGGTGTTGAAAAAGGCCGGTACCCCGGAATATCTCCGGTGCATCGCATTGCAGAGGAAAATGTCTAGGGAAAAAGTTGTTTGGTTTTGAATTAAGAATAGTTTGCAATTTAAACCACCCCCACCCCCTCAACCCCTGGCGGGGGTGGGGTTAATTTAAGATTTTCAAAAATTTAGAAAAAGTTGTTTGTATTCCACGGGAATTTTTTAGTACAAGACAGAGAAGAAGAGTATTTCCTGGATAAAACTTGATTTTCGCACGGTTCTGATTTTGTCTTCCTCATGCTGATTATTGATGAAGGATGGGCCCGAATAAAAATTTTTTTACGACAAAAGATGTTTATTTTTGGTCGGAGAACACGATACGCCAATAAAAAATATGGGGTTCCATTTGAAAATGTTATCTTACCCACACCCGCGCCCGGGGGGTTGATGGGATGGGGGGTGGTTTAAATTGCAAACTATTCCTCCTTCAAAACCAAACAACTTTTTCCCTAGACATTTTCCGCTGCAATGCGATGGACCGGAGTTATTCCGGGGTACCGACCTTTTTTCAACACCCTATATGTCTAACCAGAATATAATAATACGTAGGTATCTTAAAACAAACGAAAAGGCTCCAATCTCGGCTACTTTTATTTCTTGTCGATAAACTTTTTATCAGGCATCTCATTGTACAAGAAAGTTTATTCAAAATACAAAATTATATACAGGGTGTCCGCTAATTAATGGTACATGGAAAAACCACAGACTCCTTACGTAAAAATATTAGGATTTAATTATACTTACCTATATCCGAAAGTTGATATTAACTGAGAGACAGGGTGTTAAAGTTAAAACTTCATTTCTGTTTTTCTCTAATAAGTTTTTTTACAAAATTTGGTAATAATGGTTTTTTAGAGGAGAAATTGATTTTTTTATGAAATTTTAAGGTACAATGTAACGGGCGCTGTCTGCGGCATTATTTGCACATTTATTAGGTCATAACTGATTTGTGCCTCAGTGTATTTAAGTTTTTAATAAAAATAATACTTTTCTTATATTTATTACGTAAAAAAGGTATACTAAGTTCAGGTCGCCCAGAGCTACCGTTTTATATTTGCATTTAAATTGTTTAGTGCACCCTGCCCAATTATTATTAATTTGCAAACAAAATTTGTTTCATACTGTAACCTATGAGAAAACAAATAAAATTTAGAGATGCAGTTGTTATGGAACAGTCAATGTTTAATTTTTGGAGTTTATCCTAAGTTTGTATTTTCTATGCTGTTGGTTTCTTTCGACACGATATTTTCTAGGGTCAAAGTTATTTGGATTAAAGTAAATTAAAGTACAATCCAATTGTTGTATTTATTATTCCCAATTACCATTACTAGAACATTAATTATCATGTAAAAGTTAATTAGTGAGAAGTAACAAAATATTATTTGTTTGCCTGAGTTAACGCACTAAACAATTTAAATGCATATATCTCCGAAACGGTAGCTCTGGGCGACCTGAACTTAGTATACCTTTTTTACGTAATAAATATGAGAAAAGTATTATTTTTATTAAAAACTTAAATACACTGAGGGACAAAAAGTTATGACCTAATAAATGTGCATCTAATGCTGTAGACAGCGCCCCCTACATTGTACATTGAAATTTCATAAAGAAATCAATTTCTCGTCCTTAAAACACCATAATTGCCAAATTTTGTAAAATAACGTTGGTTTCCTGCTAAATTATTAGAGAAAAACAGAAAGGAAATTTTAACTTTAACACCCTGTATCTCAGTTAATATCAACTTTCGAATATAGGTAAGTATAATTAAATCCCAATATTTTTACGTAAGGAGTCTGTGGTTTTTCCATGTAGCATTAATTAGCGGACACCCTGTATACTGAAACTGGCAACCCACCGATCTTAAATAAATCTCTTAAATCTCGTTATTATTGACGCGACCCGTAATGTAATGTGTTAAATAGGAAGTGGCACATCATTTTAAAGGTCGTACAGCTCCAGTAATTCCATAATTTATTATTTTTTTGAGTTTTTAAAATAACTCTTTTTGTGTGCACTGTGCACTGTTATGGGAAGAACGTCCCTAGTGTCCCCTTTGTATCTTATATAAAGTGATTTAAAGCCAATAAAATTTAATGTTAGTTCCGACTTGTTTGCTTCCTTTGAAAGTTTTGATTAAGGTAAGTGCAGTTTAAACTTCGTTTCGGAAAAGCTACACGCTACTGCACCGAAAGCACTATTATAAATATAAAATAAATAATATGGGTGGGAGAAGTCCCTTTTGATCCTCTCTAGTTTAATGATAGAAGGTCGCCCAGGACAGTAACTAAAAGTAACGCTATGCTACACGGAAAGAAATGCCATTAAATTATACGAAGATTTTAACCAACATTTTTAGTAAAATTTACACAAATATTTAGTAAACCGTCTATATGAACGCTCTCTGCAAGTGGCGATTGACGGGTTTCTCTCAGACACTTTCACCATCAATGCCGGATTTCATCCATATTGTCTCCCATCCTTTTCTTACGCTACATTAACGACCTTCTAGTGAAAACTAAAAATCCGATATTTAGTTTTGCTAACGATAGCACTCTTGTCTCATCTTTCTCTTTGAACGCACAAACATCGGGTGCTGACGCACATCATCGCAAACAGACCTGGAAGACATTTTGGCTTGGGGTGACAGTAACCAAGTCGAATTTAACGCTAATGAAACCCAGGCAGCAGTTTATTCTAAAAAGATTAACATTACGGAACCGGATATAGTCATGGCGGGACACGCAATTCCACTGGCTTCATCTATTAATTTGCTGGGCGTCAATCTTTGAGGAAATATGTCTTGGCATAGTCACGTTGTGGCAATCGCCAAGATAGCTTCTCAGAAACTTGGTGTACTCTTCCGAACTAAAAAGTTGTACACACCTCAACAACTTTTGACACTATACAAAGCCCACATTCGACCATCACTAGAGTACTGCTCTTATGTCTGAAGCTCTTCCATCGAAAGGAGGGCCATTCGTCTGATCGGAGACCACGAACTGACGAAGAGCCTCGACAGGCGAGAACATCGAAGACAGGTTGGGGATTTGACTCTCTTTTACAGATATTTTCATGGAGGGTGCTCGGCTGACCTTGCCCTCTTAATTCCGCCCAGAGCGGCGAATAGCAGAAATTCACGACGAACCACTGCCGCCCATCCATATGTGGTTAAGCTTAGTACTCATCGAACTTCATTATTTAAGAATTCTTTCATCTGCAGGACTGCATCTTTATGGAACTACCTTCCCGAGGTCGTTTTTCCCAACGAATATAACCTCCAACGATTCAAAACCAACGTGAATGGCTTTACCCGCACACCCACAGAGACCCTTAAAGGATTTTTCCCATAGTGCTTGTGTTTGATTATAAAAAAAATATGAAAAGTTTTTATAAAATGTACTAAATTCATTTTAAAAATTTTGACACATGGTATTCCCAAGCGGTACCCAATGCAGGTACTAGTAATGCTTAACGTCGCTTGACTTCATCCATCGATGGTATGTTTCCTGTTAAGTTCTCCTCCTATTTCCTCGTATATCTACGGTCGGGCAATAATAGCGCACTGCTAAACATTGGTTAATAATACTACTACCTACTTAAAAAAAATAAATTTTTTTTATTTAATTCATATTTACATAAAGACAGTAATTTCCTACGCGATCATTTTCCACCCATGTTGCATCCAGGTAAATATCACCATTCATTGTCGTTGACTTGACGTTCCTTTTTATTTGTGTGTATACTTATACAGGGTGTTTCGGGAGGAAAGGGAAATATTTTGGGAACATATTCAGAAGGTCAAAATAATAGAAATTAACCCATATGTTTTAATCCGATTCTTAACCGTCTCTGAAATAATCGGTTCTAAAGTTTTTTTGTAACAATTTTTTATTTCAAAACCAACACCAATAGATACTAGTAAAACAACAAAATTCCACTAATTTAGAATGTTTTCGAAAATACCCCCACCAACTGCACCACGTTTGTTAATCGCTCGTGTTGCGTGTTGAATTGCTTGGGGATTGTTTATAATGATATTTGCAGCATTAAAAATTCGATTGTGGAGTCCTTATTCAAGAAATTACGCACCCGGCGACTAAAATGAGGTGGGGCCCCATCGTGCTGAAAGAACATTCGGCGTCGAACAATTAGCGGAACATCATCCAACATGTGTGTTAAATGGTCTTCCAAAAACCGTAAATATCCATCTCCAGTAAGGCGCTCATTCAATACAATAGGACCAAACAACTGGTCGTTGAACATTCCACACCATACATTAATACTGAATCGATGTTGAAAGTTTCGTTCAAACGTGGCATGAACATTTTCATCTGACCACCGATGTTCATTGTGACAGTTATTGATTCCATCGCGGGTGAACTGAGCTTCATCGCTAAATAAAATGTATTTATGTAGGCCTCGATTTTGTTGGATCAATTCACAAAATTGAACCCTTAAGCCATAATCACCTTCTTGAAGATGTTGGACCGGTTGAACATGGAAAGGCTTTAAACCGTATTTTCTAAGTGTCTTCCAAACGCCCACATGTGATTCTAATCGAAGTTCTTTCGTAATCCGCCTCGTACTAACACCTGGGTTCTCTTCAGCCATATCCAGAACATTCTCTTCATTTTCCACATTTAGACCCGCCGCTCGTTCAGAATCAATCCTTACGCTTGGAAACATTCCTGTTTCATGAGCATTTGCAAAAACTTTTTGAAACACTTTTCGATTAGGAACTCTTCGATTTGGAAAACGACGTCGGTATTCATCAACAGCCCGCAATGCGCTACCATTACAGAAACCATACACGAATATCATGTCAGCATACTCCCTATGGGTGAATGTGTGAGGCATTACGTATGGAACCTTTTCCCTTTTCGAGTCGAAACGCTCAGAATAAATCAAACTGACAACCATGCGTGTCAATTAAATTAGGTATTGACAAGCAATGAAATACCTACAAACTGGAGTTAGAAATACAAAACTTCTTAATTACTCCAAAACTTTACAAAAAAAACTTTAGAACGGATTATTTCAGAGACGGTTAAGAATCGGATTAAAACATATGGGTTAGTTTTTCTTATTTTGACCTTCTGAACATGTTCCCAAAATATTTCCCTTTCCTCCCTAAACACCCTGTATACACAGGGTTTGTTCGCCCTGTATACACAGGGTGTTCCTTTATAACACACTAATATTTAAGGAGGTTATTCTTGGGTCCATTTTCAGAAAAAAACTTCATATGAATACCTGCAATACTGCTCTAAATATTTTTGTACATATTTGGTACACACTTTCTATTCATCAATAGGACTTTTATGATGTATAGTACGTTTTTTATTCAGACCAGTGGCTTTCATACGGTAATTACCCTCGGTAATTTTTAAAGAAAATTATTTTTGAAATTCTCATTCCTTGCTGAGCAAATGTCGTCTCTTGATTTTTTGTCGGTTGACGTAAGTTTCATTATCGAAAGCCGAATCCCATAGAATCTTTTCCATACCATATCCATCCTCAAATCGTTCAATTCACTTCAGGATCTCGCTAAGAAAATGGCTAATTTCGACCATTTCTGACGAATTTTGGACAGTCAAAATATTTAGCAAAATATCGTCCGTCCGTCCGTCCGTTTAAAATCGAGACAAGTGCAAGTCCAGCTTGCAGATTTGCAAAAAATGGCCGTCCCAGCTCGGTAAATCGTCGTTTTTCTCCCGATTGAAGGGAAATTTCGAAAATTTTGAAAAATAATAATGTTTAGAGAAAGGATGGACGAAGTAACTACGCCTATAAAGATATGTCCAAAGTGATATTTGTAGGAGTTATTCGTGACTAAACACGACTATTAGTTAAAAAATGGTGAAAATGGATTTACTTAATTTTTTTTAACCCTTTAGATCGTAATTCGAAACGCGCTCTTGGTATGAATCTTAAAGTAAGTGCGTTTAAAAAAAGCATGTCATTAAGAAACACTCTGTATATCACGAAGAAAAAATCGTTGGCATTTAGAAGGTATAGTTGTAAATAAAATAGCATGCAAACCTCGACGAAAAGTTCCATTCTTGTCTGGAAAAATGATTCACCATCTTTTCTCTCGGCAACAATGAAACGCTTGCCACCTCGGTATTCAATATACTAATTTTGAGATATAACCTTTGTCTTTCGAACGATCGATATGTTCATACGAACCATTCTTCATATAATGGCCTAGACCAGGGGTCGGCAACCTTTTGAGCCGGAAGAGCCACAAGTTATAATTTACACAATTTCTCAGTTTTTAAAGAGCCACTAACGGCCACAATTTAATATCGAAAGAGACACAACTTGACATCGAAAGAGCCGTAGGTTGCCGAACCCTGGTCACAGCCAAAGCACTGGTGAAGACGCCAAATTGTCTTGCGTCGAAAACCAATTAAAACCTACATAGAAACATGCGACGACGGCGTCATTCGAGAGCTTTCGACGGACTGACGACAGTAACGACGCGTGTCACGGGGGAGGGGTGCGGTGAAAAGCGAGTGTACAAGTGGCTGAGAGATAGAATCGGTGCCTAATCCTCGTTAATCGATTCAGAACGAAATTTTAATGTTTTTTTTTTCGATAAAATAAATAATATTTGCGTATGGAACTAAAGAGCCGCAGCTTCCCATCCAAAGAGCCGCAGGTTGCCGACCCCTGTACTAGCCGATACTTTCGTTAAAGAAGCACATAGTTCCGTGGCATCTAGCACAGATAAATCCGAATTTCGGGTCCGAACACCTTCATACACAGATTTTATCATGTCTTGTTCCCTCTGTGTTAAATTAGGTCGTCTTTTTTTTAAAGGTGGACCGCTAGTTGGTGCAGTAGTTTGCATTTTTACCACTAGCACAAATAACACTATTAGTCAATAATAGAAAAACAGCAACAACAATAATTATATACAGAAACAACTATCCACAATAACAACAACAATACGCAACAACAATACTCAGCAACAACAATACTCGGCAACAACAATACTCAGCAAACAACAATACTCAACAACAACAATACACAATAACAATATACCCGAATTCAAATTATCTATTAGAATACAGTAAAACCAGCTGGTTACGCCTCTCTCAACAGTTTGCAACTGATACAATAATATCAAACACTGTTGCCATGTGTATGCTATATTTAAACGTTTGCCCGCTGATCCGTTCCCCGTGCAAATCCTATTACTATAAATAATATAAAGCTCGAGGAAACTACAGTTTGGCTACGCTGCGCGCTTGCGACCAAATAAGCGCGAGGAAGCGGCTTTTTAGGTAATTTTACACAGACAATAGCGGGTAAACGTACAAGATATTATCAATCGCATTCGCTGCATTGGTGTTCGGACTATGAAATGAGTCACAGTCTACAATTGTGGACTTCGATTATACATAGAAACAGTAACAACACGTGTCACGGGGGAGGGGTGCGGTGAAAAGCGAGTATAAGTGGCTGAGAGATAGAATCGGTGCATAATCCTCGTTAATCGATTCAGAACGAGTTTTTAATGTTTTTTTTCGATAAAATAAATAATATTTGCATATGGAAAAAAAGAGTCACAAGTTGCCGACCCCTGGCCTAGACATTCTGACATATTACCGCGTAATTTAGGGGCACCCTGTATATTTAATTCATGCTATTGAACTATAATATACTAAGAGTTTGAAACCTTCTATTTTATGACCTTTATAAACTTTTATTTTATGGTGATTGTAATTTTATACCAGATCCATTTCCTCGACTATAAATCATAGATTTAATTTTCCTTAACGGTGTTTAAATGGCACTACCTCTAATCAAACTTTTTAGAGCACTAAAACTAGTCCGGAACAAAGATAAAATGTTATTTGTTTTAAATTACTTTATATGATACAAAATAAATATGAACTTTTGCAAGAAATTAAGTTTCCGATTTTAGAGGAGTAAATTAACCTTAGTCATAAAACGTCATAATATGGGTGTCCCACTTTCGACACTTTCTGGGGGGTAGGGGAGACCGAGGAGATTTTTGACAGAGTGGAGTTGTGTCAAAGACGATTTCTCTGAGTCTATGGCCGTTAGCGAGCTGACAGAAGCGCACGATTGTTTGTTTATAGACGCGTTACTTGATGCAGTACGCGCCAATGGCACACGACAAGCGGTTTATTGAGGCGGTGTTGTCATATAAGACGTTTTTGACCCGCGTTATCAATTCTTTTTCAAACTTTTTAGAAAAAAAAGACTACAATTTTATATACACTCCCTTACGTTCGATCATATAATCCGTTTTATAATTAAATTCCATAAAAAAATAGAACACAAAAAGTATGTTTTGCAACAGAACCAACAATAGGTAATATCACACAAATTTGAAATCACATCACAATATTTCTTATTATGAATTATTTCACAATAGAAAAAAAAAATCGGGTAATGCTACAACTAACAAAACGTTTAAAATTCGTATACATCAAGCACGTGGAACCCTCGACAGCGTCATCCCATTCCCGAGTCTCGAAAGATACTGAAGCATAGTCGCGCGCGGCATGTGTATCCAAGCAATCCAAACTTCTTGACTGTCCAAACGGATCAAGGTCCTTTTGGTCAGTCGCTAAGGCCGTCAGCCAAAATTTTACCAAATCAACTATTCCACCTCTAACACGTCCCGATGGTACAATAGCATCCACAGCCGGAGACAAAACAAACTTACTTGCTGAACTATTTTCTTCGCATTCCACTGTAGATTTCCAGGGAAGAACACCACCCGACATTCCTGCAGTTGAATCCGAAATGACCGAAATCGTGTTCCGTCAGCGTCCCGTCAAACGAATCCTAAAAGGACTCGACGTCAAAAAAGCCACTGGTCCAGACGAAATTCCTATTATAGTTCTCAAGAGATGCGCCGATGAACTAACACCAGTATTTTGTAGACTTTTCAACTTATCCTACAAAAAAGGAATATTTCCATCTTGCTGGAAGACGGCGCGAGTCCAGCCTATTCCAAAGAAAGGTAAGAGAACCCTGCCTAACAACTATCGACCAATCGCATTGCTTTCAATTATATCAAAAGTAATGGAGAAAGCTATTAACCAACATCTTCTAAAGTACCTGGAAGGCTCCAACATTATCAGCGATCATCAATATGGTTTTCGGAAGTCAAGATCAACTGGAGACCTTCTTGCCTATGTTACCCATATTTGGAACAACGCAATCGAACATCATGGGGAGGCTCGGGTTGTTGCAATGGATATTTCTAAAGCTTTTGATCGTGTTTGGCATGAGGGGCTTCTAAGTAAACTGCGATCCTATGGTATGCCCAGTCGATTCTGTGCATGGTTGTCTAGCTTTCTTAAGGACCGCTCTCTGCAAGTGGCGATTGACGGATTTCTCTCAGACACCTTCACCATCAATGCCGGTGTTCCTCAAGGATCCATATTGTCTCCCACTCTCTTCCTACTCTACATTAACGACCTTCTAGTGAAAACTCAAAATCCTATATTTAGTTTTGCTGACGATAGCACACTTATCTCATCTTTCTCTTTGCATCTTCGCAGACAGCATGAAGTATCACGCCTTAACAAAGACCTGGAAGAAATTTTGGCTTGGGGTGACAGTAACCAAGTCGAATTTAACGCTAAAAAAACCCAGGCAGCAGTTTTCTCTAAAAAGGTTAACATTACAGAACCGGAAATAGTCATGGCCGGACACGCAATCCCACTGGCTTCATCTATTAATTTGATGGGCGTCAATCTGGAAGGAAATATGTCTTGGCATAACCACGTTGTGGCAATCGCCAAGGTAGCTTCTCAGAAGCTTGGGGTACTCTTCCGAACCAGAAAGTTGTACACACCTCAACAACTTTTGACACTATACAAAGCCCAGATTCGACCATCACTGGAATACTGCTCTCATGTCTGGAGCTCTGCACCCAAACATACTCTTCGGCTGCTGGATTCCATCGAAAAGAGAGCTATTCGTCTGATCGGAGACCACGAGCTGACGAAGAGCCTCGACAGCCTAGAACATCGAAGACAGGTTGGGGATTTGACTCTCTTTTACAGATATTTTCATGGAAGATGCTCGGCTGACCTTGCCCTCTTAATTCCGCCCAGAGCGACGAATAGCAGAAATACACGACGAACCACTGCCGCCCATCCATATGTGGTTAAGCTTAGTACTCCTCGAACTTCATTATTTAAGAATTCTTTCATCTGGAGGACTACATCTTTGTGGAACGACCTTCCCGATATCGTTTTTCCAAACGAATATAACCTCCAACGATTCAAAACCAACGTGAATCGCTTTTTGCGCACACGCACCACTCCCAGAGTGCCCTAAAGGATTTTTCCTATAGTGCTTGTGTTTGATCATAAAAAAAAGGGCGAAAAAAAGATATTCGATTTAAAAA
This sequence comes from Barypeithes pellucidus, assembly GCA_963991005.1. Lineage (NCBI taxonomy): Eukaryota > Metazoa > Arthropoda > Insecta > Coleoptera > Curculionidae > Barypeithes > Barypeithes pellucidus. Next base: position 51,895,610 of record OZ022563.1, on the reverse strand, counting down.
AAAAGTATTTAGACTTTCTCTTGGACCCCGTAGGAGTCACCCATTTAAATATAATAAGTCATTTCCATAACACCCTGTATACCATTCGCGGCAAGCATACTTTATTGATTTAAGTTTATTAATTTCGATGCAGTTTATAAAAATATTGTCAAAAATAAAACCCGAAACTAGAACTAAAAGTTTGGCGTGGAAATTAAACCGAAATTTGTTTATAGACGTACACTTTAAAAAGTAAATTCCGATGATAATAATTTTAATTTTCTTGAGTGCTCATTGAGAATAGAAAATTTATTATTGCTAATTTAAACTCCTCAAAGTAAACTTTAAGAGTTTCTTGAGTACTTTTTAAGGAGTATTAAGTATAGATTCGTGCTACAGGGTATGGTCAAAAAACATAGGAAGGTCCCAGTTCATATTATCAGAAAACTATCAAATATAAAATTGTATGCCATAAAAATTAGAATTTGTAAAATTAGGATTTTCTGAGCAAAACTTTCTTGAAGCATCAAAATGGACGAAAGGCCATAGAAGGAATCAAAAAACCGGGGAAAATTTCACATCCCGACTGAATATGTCATAGAAATGTTAAAAATTGATCTATCCGGATTAGCCAAGGGGACGGCAATTAGTGAAAAAAGTAAATAATTTGATCTCGAAAAATGTTCTAACGGCGTATTTCGGAGAGCAAAGCCAGTCGGGAAATACGGGGGAACAGAAGTATGTAATGTAACAATTCCAAACCTTCGCTCACTGTCGAGCAGCGAATATGACGCATATCAGGAGCTAAATATTAAAATATATTCGATGTGGATTAAGTCTCCCACCTGGGCGACTCTCCAGGAATCCCCTTCTAGATTTGGTAAGCTCTCTAAACGGGGTATTTACATAATCGTTGAGCAGATGTGCACACAAAAATTTACATAATGGAATAAATATTGACTATTACAACGTGAATTGGGCATGTAAAGAGCTTGTTAAGATTCGGGCATCTTCGCTTTAGTAAATACACTATAAAACATTATGTCTCAAACATCGACAGCCGACGTACCTCTTCCCAGGCAGCATAAAGTATCACGGCTAAACAAAGGAATGGAAATTTTTTTTATGGGATTGACAGTAATCAAGTTGAATTTAATGCTAAGGAAACCCAGACAACAGGTTCACATTGCAGAGCCGGATATAGTCATTGCACTACTCGCAATTCCACTGGCTTCGTCTATTAATTTGCTGACTATCTTTTACAAATATTTCCATTGCAAGGATTCGACTGACATTATCAGGTTAATTCTTCATAGAACAATGATTGACAAGAATGCACGATGAACGATCTTCCTGAGGTCGTGTTTCCCAGCCAATATAAACTCCAATGATTCAAAACAAACTTCAATCGCTTTATTTGCACCAGCACCACTACCAGAGTGCCTTAAACGATTTCTATCTATCTATAGTCGTTGCAGCGAACCCTCGCGCTAGATATGTCAATTGTCACGTGACATTAATGACTTGCCTGCTTATTTCTGGTTATTTATTTTGCCTAGGTTTGTATGACACTCCAGGACCGTACTACAAGAGTACTTACGTTTATTTTAAAAATCAAACGAGTCTATTTATATTTTTAAATACATTTTTTATTATTTATTATAGGGAATAAAACACACAAACACATTGTATTATTACACACTACATGATCAATAATTGCACTTGAATTCTGACCAAAACTATTAAAAATATCATGCAGATATTTCCTACTTTCCCAGCTAACCAAACTGTCTACATTCAAGTCGCCACACAAAAGTATTACCTGATATTTAACTGAAATAAATCTCGACTCGCTCGGAAAGAAATAAAACATCTAGAATTTTTTTTATTAATATTAAAATTTACCTTAGTTTCTCTAATGGTGGTATCAGCTGAGGTAGAAGGCAGACAATAATTATGCTCCATAACTATTATTTTCGCCCAAAAACAGATAAATAAAATAGTAACCTATAAATTTTTCGTTACGTGACTCGTACTTACTATGGTTTACCGGATACACAAACAACACAATATATAGTTAATCAAAGGTTTCAAAACAAAATAAACTATACTAAAACAATACTAATACACTTTTAAAACTTATTAGCACCAATCAAATTGGAAAAATATAAAAAAAGCTGATCGATGACATATTGCTGATGTCAACTGTCGAAAAAGCTTGAGGGTTCGCTGCAAAGACTATATCTATCGTTTGTATTAAATAAAAGTTCGATTCCGTTCAATTTTTTTTTAAATTACTGGCCACTTACAATACATTTCTTTATCGTAACCCTGTATAATTATCTTCCTAGAAATTAGCTTCCTGAGACCAAAAATACAAAGATAAGATGTACTCCAGGAAGTTAAAATGCTAATTAATTCGCATTATTCCAGCAATATTTTCTCAAACTGGCTAATGAACCCATCCTTAGCGTCGAAACATTATCGCCTGCGGGCCTGGTCGTGTAAAATGAGAACTCTCTACCCTTATTTTAATATTTAATTACTGCTAAGTTCATGCATAATTTGGCTTATAACGTGTATTAAGTATGAGAATTTTATTCACCGGTGAAAATCAAGATTTTTGACAATAAAATATGAGTATCTTGTATATTATCGTGGCTACATCACATATAAACAGTATATTGTCAATACAAAGTTCAAAAATACAAAAAGTGTCCCTGCTATGGGAGATAGCGCGGGCCTATCGAGTTTGCGCAGTAGGGAGGAAATTTTATCGATCGTATCAGAGCCGGCCCGACATTATTTGTTTGTTGTTATTCGTCGCCATCTTTGGTTCTGGATTCTTTTTCAAATTACAGAATAAAGAGTGGTTCATCCACATTGTTGTCGATATATTAGTACTTATAAACTTTCATTACCTAACACCAATTTTTGTAAAGGAGATTTTAATTTGTGGTAATTCAATTCGCTGTTTGGTAGGTTAGAGACTTGTTTTATTTAAGATGAAAGGACACAAGTGCATGGTGCTTTTTTTTGGAAAAGTCGTGGATCAATACCAGGTATAAAGTATTTCAGGCATGTACAGGATGGCCAACTAAGCGAGGTAAGCGGCTATATCTCGGAAACCGTTCACCGTACAGCTTTCGGAAAAAAATATTTATAGGAAAAGTTGCCAAGAGAAATTGCTGGAAATTATTTGCAAGTTTGTAGGCCGGCCGCTAGGGGGCGTAACACGAACAGTAATTTATTGCCAGTCGATTTCTCTACAATTGGCATAGGTAAGGTATATTGATAATACTTATAAATAAATCTCACTTGTATCGTGAACAACTTTGCTTAAACATTTTTTTCTCTAGCCCTGCAAATAAAGTGGTGGGGGTAACGCAAACATCGATTTGCAAAAAATGCAATATCTCAGGAACGCCTCATCTGAAAATATTCAAATTGATGTTATTTGAAAGAGCTCTTCTTGCTTTATTAGCTACACTTCAAGCGATGTCTATGTCATTTTTACTGTAGTCGCTAGATGGCGCTTTCAACAGATTTAACATATTTATCGTTTTTCTCGATAAACTTAAATGCAATGGCAAATATGTTATTACACCAGTACAGAGAGGAATAAAGGCCAGAGCAAACGGTGGAAACCGCAAGTTCCTATCTTTTTTCTAACCGGAGAAATCAATGAAAAATTAATTTATATCCTACTAAATCTCCCGCCCGGTACGGTACTTACATATGTTGCAAAAAATAAGAAGGCTTTGGAAACAAAATACATATTATATATAATAGGAGTATTGGGATGAAACGTTCATTTTATAAACCAAAAGAAACGTATTCTAGTGGTTCTTAAATGCTCAAACTGTCTGCCATCCTGGCCCACACATTGTCTGAGCTTTCCTATAGTAGAAAGAACAGCAGCTTCCACTTCCGCTCTTGACAGGCGAAGAATTGCATTTTGGATTTTGTTCTTCATATGTTCCCTGGTCGTAGGCCTAGCTTGGAATACAATATCTTGTAATTGTCCCCACAGAAAAGGCTTCCTCTTCCGATCCATCGGTCTGGATATGTCTCATTCAGGTATTCTCGCACATTAATTGAAAAATGTGCTGGACAGCCATCTAGCTGCAGGAACATATTTTGCCTGGTTTCAAGAGGCACATCTTCTAATAAAACACATAATTCATTCCTAAGGAACTCCAAAAACAGGTTCCCATTTAGTGATTGGTCAAAGAAATAGGTTTATAAAATGAACGTTTCTTCCCAATACTCCTATTATATATAATATGTATTTTATTTCCAAAGCCTTCTTCTTTTTTGCAACATATGTAAGTACCGTGCGGGAGATTTAGTAGAATATAAATTAATTTTTCATTGATATCTCCGGTTAGAAAAAAGATAGGAACTTGCGGTTTTCACCGATTGATCTGTCATTTATTCCTCTCTGTACCGGTGTAATAACATATTTACCATTGCATTTAAGTTTTTCGAGAAAAACGATAAATATGTTAAATCTGTTGAAAGCGCCATCTAGCGACTACAGTAAAAATGACATAGACATCGCTTGAAGTGTAGCTAATAAAGCAAGAAGAGCTCTTTTAAATAACACAAATTTGAATATTTTCAGATAAGGCGTTCCTGAGATATTGCATTTTTTGCAAATCGATGTTTGCGTTACCCCCACCACTTTATTTGCAGGGCTAGAGAAAAAAGTGTTTAAGCAAAGTTGTTCACGATACAAGTGAGATTTATTTATAAGTATTATCAATATACCTTACCTATGCCAATTGTAGAGAAATCGACTGACAATAAATTACTGTTCGTGTTACGCCCCCTAGCGGCCGGCCTACAAACTTGCAAATAATTTCCAGCAATTTCTCTTGGCAACTTTTCCTATAAATATTTTTTTCCGAAAGCTGTACGGTGAACGGTTTCCGAGATATAGCCGTTTACCTCGCTTAGTTGGCCACCCTGTACATATATACGAAAATATTTTGCTTATCACATTATCCGACCTTCGGAACCGAATTTCACTAAAAAGCTTGTAAAAAAAGAAGTGTGTCACTCGTATACAATATAAAATATATGTGGTCACTACCTTACCTTAAAATGAATATATTTTTTAATTTGGTGCATTAGTAGCTGATAATAATTCCCAAAATAGTCAATATAGTCATTCATTCTTAATTTTTGGTTTAGAAAAAGTGAGGTTAAGAATCATACGACGTCGGATGAAAGTTAAAATAAAGCTCATCGTATCGATTGTTACAAATATTCGGACGGAATTTGGCACCAAAAGTTTACACCAATCAGTGCACCGTTGGATCATCATATCGTCAGAAATCGTATGCATGGAACGCCGTCTTAAATCGAACTAATCGAAATTTTGATTGCAATATTTTTCCTAACTGACCAGTGAAAATTACATTAAAAAAAGTTGAAATCCGGACCTGTCTAATGTTTGTATTGTGGAAAACCAGAAAAAGATAAGGCTAATCTCCTTTCCTAGAAATAAGAAGAACAATTAGAATTTAAATTATAATTATAGGTATTTTACGATTTTTAAAATAGAATTAAAAACGCTAACAACAACGTGAATCTCCATAAGTAATTTAAAAGTATTCACATCATGACCCCAATGCTACCTTGTGTTTATTGTATGATTGCCAAAGTCATATTCAGGAAAACACGGAACTAAGATTTTACCATAGATAAAATAAAAACCGTTAATATAAAAATGTGTCCTACGGGGAACCAATTCAATCTATTATGGAAAACTCTACATAGGCAAATTGTCGCACTTCCGGTTGGTTATACAGTCGGTGTCAACTTGCTTATTTTAAATGGAACAGGCTATACAGGGTGTCCGGGAACATGTGGGAAATCTCCAGAATATGAAGAAAACACGTGAAAAGAATACTATAGGTTCATATAAACTTCTTTCGTATCGGCCTCCTCTTCGGAGATATGGGCTCCCAAAGAGCACAAATGGAATCAAGTTTTTTACACATAATTATTGAACCACCTGGTATATTTCAATTATTTTTTAATATGATGTATACCAGGTAAGACCCGTCAAATTACTATCCAAGAAACTGTTGTGAATTACTCACAGCTGCAGGGACGGACTAGCTGTAACACTCATGGGCCCATTTTTTTTACGCCCTGTATGATGAGAACTTTGGACAATGCTTTTTACATACCTTTAACTATTTGCTAAAAATTAAGTACTCTTCATTCATGTCGCTAATCCTAACCGTTTTCGAGAAAACGTTATTTTATTTACATCATGTATTTGGCGTATCTCGGTAAAAGATACATCTTTGTTCCTATCAAATGTTGAAACTCAAAATTCCACTTTTTCATATTTAACCCATGAGAAGATAGGGGGATCAGATCAAAACGGTTAGGATTAGCGACATGAATGAAGACTACTTAATTTTTAGCCAATAGTTAAAGGTATGTAAAAAACATTGTCCAAAGTTCTCATCATACAGGGCGTAAAAAAAATTGGCCCATGAGTGTTACAGCTAGTCCGTCCCTGCAGCTGTGAGTAATTCACAACAGTTTCTTGGATAGTAATTTGACGGGTCTTACCTGGTATACATCATATTAAAAAATAATTCAAATATACCAGGTGGTTCAATAATTATTTGTAAAAAATTTGATTCCATTGGTGCTCTTTGGGAGCCCATATCTCCGAAGAGGAGGCCGATACGAAAGAAGTTTATATGAACCTATGGTATTCTTTTCACGTGTTTTCTTCATATCCGGGAGATTTCCCACATGTTCCCGGACACCCTGTATATTCTTACAATTTTAGATTCTACCGAGATTTCGTATATCATGTGTATGTACTATGCCAAAGTCTAAGTGTGTTTGACATATTTAAGGTTAACATTACAGAACCGGATATAGTCATGGACGGACGCGCAATCCCACTGGCTTCATCTATTAATTTGCTGAACGTCTTGGGAGGAAATATGTGTTGGCATAACTACGTTGCGGCAATCGCCAAGATAGCTTCTCAGACACTTGGTGTACTCTTCCGAACCAGAAAGTTGTACACACCTCAAGAACTTTTGACACTATACAAAGCCCAGATTCGACCATCACTATAGTGCTGCTCTCATGTGTGGAGCTCTGCACCCAAACATACTCTTCGGCTACTGGATTCCATCAAAAGGAGGGCCATTCGTCTGATCGGACCACGAACTGACGAAGAACCTCGACAGCCTACAACATGGAAGACAGGTTGGGGACGGCTGACCTTGCCCTCTTAATTACGCCCAGAGCTGCGAATAGCAAAAATACACGACGAACCACTCCCGCCCATCCATATGTGGTTAAGCTTTGTACTCCTCGAACTTCATTATTTAAGAATTCTTTCATCTGGAGGACTTCATCCTTATGGTAGGACCTTTCCGAGGTCGTTTTCCCAACGGATATAACCTCCAACGATTTAAAACCAACGTGAATCGCTTTTTGCGCACACGCACCACTCCCAGAGTGCCCTAAAGTATTTCTCTTATAGTGCTTGTGTTTTTGATCATAAAAAAATAATAAAAAGAACCCCAAGTTATTATTATTTAAACAAAATAGATAGTTATCCTTTTTAATATTTATTAATTTATCTTTCTTTATTTACAGGTATGCTAAACAAATGACTCAGAATCAAGGTAGGTCAATGTTGATTAAACATTATCTTAAAGTCAATATTTTTCCATTGATCTGATTTAAAAAGAATCAAAAATTAAGAAAATATAATAATGGAAATTACATTTATTTCCTGAACAATTCGGGAACTTATTTACTCGATGGGTTAGATCCTCGGTATTGAAGTCGGCATTCTTTATTAATAACGTCGATCCCAAATTAATATGAAATAATTATTATTTATTTATCTCAATAGAAAATATATTGACTTTACTGATTTTTGGTAATTTATTTTACTTTTGGGAAACATTTTTTTTATTGAAAATTTCGCACTAACACTCTTCAGCCAATCATGGCTTGCTTTTTGTTCCGTTACCACGACAACTAAGAAAATTTCCGGAAATTTTTCTCCTTCTCGATGCAGCTGGAAGTGATTATAACGGAGATTTTTTGACGTTTGTGTATAGAATGACATTTTGCTTGACTGAACACAACTTTCTTTACATAATATGTTTTACCAACTGTAGTATTATAGATCAAATATAAATAAAAATACAAGTTTGAACTATTTTTAATTTGTTAATAACAATTGCATGCAACTAAAGTTGGTAAAAAGGAAATTATTGCTATTCGAACTAACAACTAACGCAATCCTCATTTTTTTCTACCTTCAAATTAATAATTTAATGCGAAATTTTCTTACCGAATCTTCCTCATTCTCCAAGATAAGAAGGGCCAGTACAGAAATCTCGGAAACCGTAAGAGATACGAAGTCGGTTAAATAGAGGTAAAGGTGCTCATTTACGTGGATAATAATATTCCGTTTAGAAAGTTTTAAAATTCCGAGTAGTTCCGGAGATATCCGGAAAAAAAACGAAATTCTGAAAAACCGTTTTATTGTTTTCCTGTGTTTTTTTGAGATCGAATTCTAAAGTAAATTGCACTCTTGCATTGCCACTTTTTCCGCTCTATCTAGCAGCGTTAATTGTTTTGTAATCCGACGAGTCGTCTTCGAAGGGCAATTATCAACTTTCTTTTTTTAAATACGGTCCTGTTTTCCTGATATTAGAATTTGAGAGCTTTTTTCTCCCGAATGCAACGATGTATGACACATTGGGGTTTAATGACGTTTCTAGGGATTTTTGAACAACATCAGGAAATTTTGGGATACGGTCCTGTATTTCTCCTAATTTTATAAATAATATCTTAAAGTAAGCTCTGAATTTTTACTTATGTTGGACTAGTTTAATAAATAACAAATAATTTAACAATAAACCACAACTAAGTGAACAAAAATCATTCCAAAACAGTAATAAAACGAACAACGAAAAAAGTAAGGAACTACATAATCAGGTGTTCAAAATGATTTCCGTTATTCTCTAAGCACAAATAACATCTTCTAATTGCCACATAACAGTTTTTTTGAGATAAAATAAAACACGATAGAATATCAAACTTTTCAGCATTAAATTATGGTCCATATTTTTTGGAAAATAGAAAATTTCTTAAAATTCTTTCAAACGATCACAATGGGAATGTCAAGTGAAACAATTCACGCGTCACAATCTAAATTTTTTTGTTTCTGACGCCTACTTTCCTTTTAAATTCCGAATCAACATAAGTTTGAAATATTGTTTCTGTATTTTGTTCACTTATTTGTGGTTTATTATTAAATTATTTGTTATTTATTGAACTGGTCCAACATAAGTACAAATTTAGAGCTTACTGAGATGTTATTTATAAAATTAGGAGAAATACAGGACCGTATCCCAAAATGTCCTGAAGTTGTTCAAAAAACCCTCGAAACGTAAATAAACCCCATACATCGTTGCATTCGGAAGAAAAAAGCTCTCAAGCTTCCAATATCAGGAAACCATTACCGTATTTAAAAAAAGAAAGTTGATAATGGCCCTTCGAAGACGACTCGTCGGATCACAAAACAATTAACGCCGTTTGATAGAGCGGAAAAAGTGGCAATGCAAAAGTGTAATTTACTTTAGAATTCAATCTCAAAAACTCAGGAAAACAATATAACGATTTTTCAGAATTTCGGTTTTTTCCGGATATCTCCGGAACTACTCGGAATTTTAAAACTTTCTAAACGGCATATTATTAGGCACGTAAATGCGCAACTTTACTTCTATTTAACCGACTTCGTATCTCTTGCGGTTTCCGAGATCCCTGTACTGACCCTACTTATCTTGGACAAGTTGTATACTTCTTCTACACGATTTATTTGAGAGAATCGTGTTATCGAAAAATTTACGATAATAATTCCAGTACCAGGAAGATTATAAGTGAAAATATGACGAATTCCTTTCCTTTACCACCTGATTAATTTAAACTTTTTTTAGGACTTAGAGTCTTATATTTTTTGTCAGAGGGTATGATTACCACTTGTTTAACGGAATCAATTATTTATTCCAATTGTCTGGTAACCACGCACTACAACAACATTTTTAACTACTTTTTTGCAAATTATGACATTTTTAATTGCTACATTTTGCATCAAATTTAAAATTTAAATGAGTTCAATTTAAACATACAAAATTTATAGTCGCTGTTAATATATTGTCGTCGTGTTTTCGAATAATAACAATTATATTAGAATTGCTTCATATATTACACAAATTACAATAAATTGTAGGTATGTTAATTTTACATTGTGGTATTTCGTTGCCGTATTAGTTTTGATGGAAACAATGGAAATTGCTTTAATTTTTCCATTATTAATTTATAATTGGGTTTGGTAATATGGAATTTTTTTTTTGTTCCTATAAACAAAAGTTCTGATATCACTTAACCCTTTATTCATCCAACAGCAGTGGTTTGTATTAGGAATATATCATATGTTAAAAAATTTATGACTGGTTTCTCCACAGGGCCAATACTCCATTCATAAAACTGTTGGAAAGTGAACCTGTGATTGTTTGAAATGTTATAGAAAATCAGTAATGGGTGGAAGAGAGAACTACATGTGTGTGCGTTGAATGGCAACAATGTTGAAGTCTGTTTATATCCAATGACGTTTAAAAGGTTGTGGACCGGCCTTTATCGTTTACCGTAAGTTCGTTTCTTGCGGCCAACATTAGAAAGAAAGGTCCGAGAAAGAGACAGAGCTAGTCCGGGCAAAAAGCCCGGCACTGGCGTATAATTTACATTGAGATTCTGTACGTGTTGCTTCTACCTAGTCAAAAAGTGTAGTTACGAATATTAGTTATTTATAAAAAAAGACAGAAATATTGATGGCCTTTTTAAATCCACTTTTTTTATACAGTGTGTCCAGGGACGGATTTAACTATTTATTTATTTTCCACCCTTGCATCTCCTAGTGAAGCATTTTAAGGCCGCACAAGACTCAATCATCTTGTAAATGCAAATTTTATATTATGAAATAAACCAACTCAACTGAAATTAAATCACCAAGCACAAACACATTAGAATATCAAATAATTAATAAAAATACTGCCGCACCAGCACTACCCCAACACAGAATTCACCGGCAAATGTGGTTCTTTTTGCACGAACTAGCTCCACGGAGTTGTCCATAACCTTTTAAACGTCAATTGTTATATCAGCGGTGCTTACATATTAAAACAGAACCATACTTACTGATGAAAAGATAAATCATAATTTAAATGATCCACTCTTTTACAAACTACGCATGAATGCAGCATGATTGTTTATAATAAAGACAATTTTTCACCAATAATCACAAAAAAACATAATAAACAATATTTTATTATAATGCGTGATGGCTCACTATTACAATACTGTTAGAATATGGTTCATTCTGATATCCCCTCCTAGCTCCTTGGCCACACCCATTGTACATGATCGTGTAGCAAAATAGTAACAGACGTTGCCAGAGTGCAGTTGCATTAGTTTAGATTCATTTGATACTTTTAAGTATAATAATATTATTTTAGAGAATGTCTCATCCTTTTCACAGTTTATGGTAAAATTATTGAGGAAATAAATTTATTTTAAGAGCAATTAGTGGCGTCTGTGAGTCGTTTTCGAGGATGCTGAACACGATGGCGACGTCAGAATTTCTCTTTGGGGTTGCGCAACCCCTCAAAACGTCAAAAAACCACGAACCACGCGCTTTTAGAGGTTTCCCTGCAGAGAAACACACTTTCCTCCTATTTTCGAGGATGCGGAGCACGATGGTGGTGTTGGATATTGCGTGCGATCCCTTCCAACCCCTTCACCGACCAATACTCGTCCCCATTACGGAACGACATTACCTGTTAATAAAAAAAAAATTCGAAAAAAATGTTTAAAAAAATTTTTTTTTAAATTACTCTTTCTGTTTTTTTTTTGATTTAATTGAAATTTAAAAAAAAAAATTTCTAAAAAATTAAAAATAAACTGACCACGCCTTGGCGCAAACTATTTGATTATATTTTTTCAGTTGGACCGAAATGAGAGACCATTACAACCAAAAAGAGAAATACAACTATTTTCCTCATTCTCAACATCCTTGAAAACGGGGGGTGAGGGGGGAAGGGGTCGAACGCGATATCCAACACCACCAACGTGGTCAGCATCCTCGAAAACGGGGGGAAAGTGTGTTTCTCTGCAGGGAAACTTCTTGAAGCGCGGTTAACCCCTCTGGGGGTGGTTTTTGGCCGTTTTCAGGGGTTGCGCAACCCCAAATAGAAATTCTGATGCCATCATCGTGTTCAGCATCCTCGAAAACGGGGGGGGGGGGGGGTTGTTCGGGTTTAGATAGAGAAATTTTACTCCTAAACCCCTAAACTACTTTAAGGAAGTAATAAATGTGGTTGGAAAACCAAATCGCAAGTTATTCTCTATCTAACGTTTTTAGGGTTTATTCTTGTTTGTTCCGGTATGTTCGAAATTTAAGAAATAATATTTTATATATTTTATTTCTTTTCTGTTATAATTTTTGAAAATCGCACGAAGCTGCAAATCCAAGTCCATCACTGGTTGCAATTTATTTGGTTCGTAATAAAAATATGAAGCACACCCGTCCTCCACGTTATTTATTCAGCTTAATACCTATAGATATAACAACAGAAACCACGCTACGTTCAAGCCAGCGTCGCTAAAGTCTATATACGTGCATTACTTCTCCGGGAAAGGTATGTGAATTTTTTATGTTCCGAGAACACAATTCCGCCTGAAATTCAATCTAACTTTTACGGCTAATACCGGACCGGGTCAGTACTTGTTCAAAAATACAAATAAAGCGGAATAAACCGGCATAAAATCCAATATCTCCGAATAAAAACACCTTTTTATTGCCACAAATCGGGCGTTGGATTCGGTTTATAAAACTGGAAAAGAGAGATTTTTATTCTTTTACTTGGTTTTAAAATTATACCAATATAAACTCTACTATTTTTTTTCTCGTCAGTACAGGGTAGGTATACATACCTTGCCATCAGAGAAGACTTGTACTTTAAGTCGTATTAAATAGTGTTGGGAAAAACCGATGATTTTAATAATCGAGTACTTGATATTCGAGCGATAATCACTTAAATTTTTATGACTAAGAAGAATGTGTTGATAAAACAGCAGTGGTTGTTTTTGTAAGTTTTAGAAGTTTAGTCTAAAGTTTTTATTAAGGAAGAAGATTCTAATTTTTTTTAAATTAAATCCTTTAATTTTGTACAAATTTACAATCGCCGCTGGCTAGCCAGTCCCAGTCAAAACAAAACCCATGTCGCGATGAATCCACTAAGGGATTTGGCGTACTTTTTTGTATGCAGCTTCTCGTTTAGGTGAGTTTAAGAACGACGTATGTCGTGTCAGCCTTCTCTGAGCGTCAAACTCGAACGTCGCCAATCGGCACATTTCGGCTGGCGCGCGGAGATCGGGTATCAAGTGAAAGGCAACGTTTCGATTTTTTGCCTGAATTTATAACTAGAGTATTTCCTATATCGAGCGAAAAACTGCTCGAATATACGTCGGCGTCAAGCGAAGCTCGGCTATCGAGTGAAATAAGTAACAAGCGACGATTTTCGCTTGAATTTATAACTCGAGCAATGTCGGTTAGTTCAATAATCGAGTACTCGAGCGGTTTTTCATTCGAGCGATCACAACACTAATATTAAATACCTCAGGCGACAGAACAAAACCTACAACGCCATCACTTCATTGTCCAGAAACCCCTTTTTTCTGATGGTAAGGTATGTACAGGGTGTCCTATTTTCGACACTTTCCGGGGATATTAGAGTTATCCAGTATTTTGTAGACTTTTCAACTTATCCTACAAAAAAGGAATATTTCCATCTTGCTGGAAGACGGCGCGAGTCCCGCCTATTCCAAAGGAAGGTAAGAGAACCCTGCCTAACAACTATCGACCAGTTGCATTGCTTTCAGTTATATCAAAAGTAATGGAGAAAGCTATTAACCAACATCTTCTAAAGTACCTGGAAAGCTTCAACATTATCAGCGACCATTAATATGGGTTTCGGAAGTCCAGATCAACTGGAGATCTTCTAGCCTATGTCACCCACCTTTGGAACAGCGCAATCGAACAACATGGGGAGTCTCGGGCTGATGCACTGGATATTTCTAAAGCAGATCGGATAATGTGATAAGGAAAATATTTTCGTATATATGTACATACCTGAAATACTTTATACTTTTATGGTATTGATCCACGACTTTTGCAAAAAAGCACCATGCACTTGTGTCCTTTCATCTTAAACACAACAAGCCACTAACCTACCAAACAGAGAATCGAATCACCACAAATTAAAAACTCATTTACAAAAATTGTTGTTAGGTAATGAAAGTTTATAAGCACTAATATACCGATAACAATGTGGATGAACCACTTTTTATTCTGTAATTTGAAAAAGCATCCAAAACCAAAGATGACGACGAATAACAACAAACAAATAATGTTGGGCCGGCTCTGACGCGATCGATAAAATATCTACCCTACTGCGCAAATTCAATAGGTCCGCGCTATCTCCCATAGCGGGGACACTCTTTGTATTTTGGAACGTTCGTATTGGCAATATACTATTTATATATACAGGGTGTTCATTTGAAAACTTCCTACCACGGATTTATCGAAGACCACTGATTAAAAGAAAAAACGCCGACGCACGTCAAAAGATTTGCCAAAGGGGACAACTTTTTAACCAAAAACTTCTTCACCCCCTTTTACCCTCTGGCCCCCCGGGTCATCCCCTTAAAATTTTAAATGACAAGGGGTAGCAAGTGACAGCTTGTTTGAAAGGTCTTTCAAAGTGCTTTATTTTGACGTTTGATTTTTTAAAATTGGTCGATTCGTTTGCGAGAAAATTAGAAAAATCTTTATTTATCTTAATTTGTTCAGATAGAAAAAAAAGCACACGAAAATATCACTTTTTATTTCAATAAGTGTTCAAAATGTTGCCCGTTATTGGCCAAACAATGATATAGGCGATTTTCAAATTCCTGACGGACATTTTCAAAAACATGTTGTGGGAGATCATGGCAGCTTTCGGTGATGCGTTGACGAAGTTCATCCAAACTGTTAGGTTGGGGAGTGAACACAATAGTTTTCAAATGGCCCCATAGAAAAAGTCTAATGGCGTCAAGTCAGGAGATCTAGCAGGCCAATCTCGCCCTATCCATTTATCTGGAAACTCGTCGTCTAGCCATTGCCGAACCGGAAGAATATAGTGAGAAGGAGCGCCGTCTTGCTGGAAATATATTTCAGCCTCATCAAGTATAGGGTTTCCATCGTATTCGATTTGGTTTTCAATGGTTTCAGTGATAAGCGGATTGATGGTATTTTCCAACATATCTAAATAAATGCCTCCATTTAAATTCCCATTAATAAACAATGGGCCAATCACTTTGTTTCCTAAAATGCCTGCCCATACATTAATTTTTTGGGGGTACTGAGTATGCCCTTCTACAAAAGCATGAGGATTTTCATTGCTCCAATACCTGCAGTTATGCTTATTAACAAATCCATTTAGATAAAATGTGCATTCATCACTGAAGCAGATATTCTTTACATGAATGGTATTATCATTAATCGCTGCAGTCATTTGTTCACAAAACTCAAATCGCCTATCGAAATCATCGTCGGTTAACTCTTGTAATATTTTCATTTTGAATGGATGAAATTTATGTAATTTAGTAACTGTGTGTACAGCGCCTAATGAAATACCAGTCGCATCAACAATTTTGCGTAATGAAGTATTAGGATTTATGGCAAAATGACCCAAAACTTCAACTTGAGCGGCTTCATCCAAAACTCTACGATGATTACGTTTTTTATTTGCAACAGATCCAGTTTGAGTAAATTTAGTAACAAGGTACATACCTATGCGAAGTTATCTTTTCCGGATGTCTGGCGTTAAATGTAACGGCAGTTTGCCGAGCACATTGATTTTGGGCACCATAAATTAGAATCATTTCCACTCTTTCCGCTAGTGTGTAAACCATTTTGGAAGTAAAATCGGAATCAATAAATTAAATTTCACTATCCCAAGATTGTCACAAAGATAACTGACAGCAAATCAAATTGTTTCTTTCTCTTAGCAACTATAAAAAACTGAACAGGTATGAAAAACTAAACAGGTATAAGAATAAAAACAGTTCGCCCATGTTATCTGTGTTGATAAAAAGAAGGCGGTAAAATTTTTTCTAATTTTCTCGAAAACGAATCGACCGATTTTAAAAAATCAAACGTCAAAATAAAGCACTTTGAAAGACCTTTCAACGAAGCTATTACTTGCTACCCCTTGTCATTTAAGATTTTTAAGGGGATGACCCCGGGGGCCAGAGGGTAAAAGGGGGTGAAGTAGTTTTTAGTTAAAAAGTTGTGTTGTCCCCTTTGTCAAATATTTTGACGTGTCTCGGCTTTTTTTCTTTTAATCAGTGGTTTTCGATAAATCCGTGGTGGGAAGTTTTCAAATGAACACCCTGTATATGTTCAAATCGTTCTATCTAACAGTTAAAACCTCAATACCTACAAAGTAGAAGTAAATTTTCGATTCGTCACTTTTTTTTGTGGACAAGTGTAGTAAATTTTATCATTGTTACCCTGGAATAACCTGCGAAGCGATCACGGCATCGACTGGAACCATTTCTACAGTACTGATAACGCCCAAACCAGGATATTAATTTCCTCGAAGCTATCCCTTAAGGTCTATTTTTCCGGCATAAACATACAAACGCTCCTACAATAAATTCGCAAATCAATGGACTTAAGACTTTCGTCCGCGTGTCCAGTAAAGCAAGATAAGGGGATTTTCACTTTAAATAAACACTTTGCGGAAAATCCCTGTATCCTCAGTGTAGCGCCGGCTTACGGAACATCGACTGTGAAGTAACTTCAGCGGCGGAGATTATCTTATACATATAAGGAATGGCAATTCCGTTACACGGTCTGTCGATTTAAAACCGATTTTCTAAATACACTGCTCAACTTAATTAAAGCACAACCGAAAATTTGTCTCAACCTTCGATTATACAACTCTATAGATAGAAAAGTTTATATTTCTAGTCTAAGCAACTAATGCAAACGTGCCTTCCCCACCTTGCTGTTATGATTGCAGCATAGCCAGTTTGTCATATTTATCGCTAAGGTATCTTACAAAATCCACATTAAAAATTTGTTAATTTGATAAACTGGTTTAAGGTTAATCCACAATTGCTCTTAAAATAAATTTATTTCCCAATAATTTTACTATAAACGGTGAAAAGGATGAGAAATTCTTTAAAATAATATTATTATACTTAAAAGTATCAAATGAATCTAAACTAATGCAACTGCACTCTGGCAACGTCTGTTACTATTTTACTACACGATCATGTACAATGGGTGTGGCCAAGGAGCTAGGAGGGGATATCAGAATGAACAATATTCTAACAGTGTTGCGACAGTGAAGCCTCGCACATTATAATAAAATATTGTTTATTATGTTTGTTTTCTGTTTTTTTTTGTGACTATTATAAAAATAAATAAATAAATAATACCCCTAAGCTATTATTATTGTATCAAGCCAATTGTTTCGACATAGACAGTGCTGTCACAATTAGTGATTTAAATACAATACTTGAATTCTTAATATTTTTCGTGAAAAAGATTTTTTAATACAGTGAAACCTCTCATGACGGACACTTCTAATAAGCGGACATCTCTATTAAGCGGACATTTTTTCATAGTCCGGAACTAGGTATATGAAATTCCATGAAAATCAACCTCTCTTGGGCGAACTCTCCTTTGGGCTTACGCGGACAGGCTGTTTTCATACAATGAGTGCGAAAACGCTCCTTTAAACGGACAAACAATTTTTTTAAGTATTTGGGAGACGAATAAGTACGGTGCAAAAACTATCTGAAGACAGATCGGCAACCAATCGCGTATGCGTGGCAGCGCGAAAGGACTTCGCCAATTGAAAGTATGTGTGATTCCCCGACAGCACTCCGCCGTTTATTTGTGAGTTGTAAGGTTAAAAAGACACAAAAATGTCGCGTTTTGAGTATGAAAGAGAATATTGATGTTGTGGAAGTTTGTAATTTGATAACAATGATTTGGGCGAGTTCATTACCATTGATAGCAATGTGCTATTAGAAGATGATAGTGACCCCATTCCTACCGATTATGTAGTCCAAACTGAAACCACATCACTATCTGACGACTCTGATGAAGAAGTTGAATGCAGTAATCAAACAAATGTCACCAATTATCAACAAGCCATTAGTATGGTAAAGGAATTATAAGAGTATGCAAAGAATAGAGGTGACTCTACAGCAATGGAATTGTTATCAGACTTGGAACTACATTTTCTAGATTGCAAGTATAAAACGCAAACACGTCAACCTACGTTATTAGATTTTTTTAGTACTACATCCTAACTAAAACTAGTGTATTTTTGTTATGATATGTTTATTCGTACATACATATACATATTAATAATTTTGCATTTACATATTACCTAATAACAAATTTTCTATGGGCAGACACCTCTATTAGGCGGACACAATTAGATGGTCCCGTAGGTGTCCGCCTAAGAGAGGTTTCACTGTATATAACTTCCAACGATTCAAAACCAACGTGAATCGCTTTTTGCGCACACGCACCACTCCCAGAGTGCCCTAAAGGATTTTTCCTATAGTGCTTGTGTTTGATCATAAAAAAAAAAAAAAAAAAAAAATATGTTAAATCTTTGATTTGTTCTATAAAAATTTAATTTAAAAAAAAAAAAAATGATCTAATACTTTTTTCTCATACTTTATGAAATCATTTGAATCTTTAAATAGATATATACTGGGTGTTACAGAAATGTATGGAAGGTCAGAGCAGCAGTCATATGTTTTTCAAAATTTTCTATATTAAATCGCGTTTTACATATTATCTGCACTTGAATTAATTATTATTGCACGTCAATGCATAATTTAATTTAAAGGCGAACAACGATTCGTTATCTTCTCCATGCTCAGCAAGTTGCGAAACTTACTCAATTGGATAATATTTATTTGGTATAAACGTGATTGGGTTGTATCGCATGGGATAGTTTAGTTAGGTCGTGAAGTTTGGCTAGATTTAACCGTATATATAGGGTGTTATGAAAATGAGAGACTCCTGGGGTGTCCTCGAGAAGCGCTAAATATATTTTTTTTCACATCGAACGTTTTAAAAGTAGGGTAACACACCCATAAACCCACAGGTCACTCCGCAGCACTGTATCATATTATCCTGCGGACCTATTTCACAAACACATGTTGCGCGCAATGTTGCCAAACTGTGTAAAAAAGTAAAACTTTAGTTTCTTATAAAGATATTTATTTAGCTTACCTTAGTATCTAAATAGAACTAGCAAGGAATCCAAGGCACAGATATCTTCAGTTTTTTTAGTTCCAGTGGTTAAAGTTTATACCCTTTCGGCGTTTTTCTTCCAATCCCAGAAAATTACCCTGTATATCGTCAGAGACACAGAACACATAATGAAACACTGAACAAATTACCATAAATCACTTAAAGAAGATAGGCACTTGTCACACTAATTCATTACTCGAATTCGGGACCTTCTACAAAGGCTGTATTTTTTTTTTTTTTTTTTTTTGAGAACTTGCGATGAGAATCTGCACACAGACACCTTACAGACGCGGCTGCAGGGTAGTGTCGAGTTTAGCAACTTGAGGGGATTATCGACCCAACAACATTATCTTTTCTGAAGGAAAATAACATCCTCGACGGTGATCGAGGGTAGGCTGACCGACTAAACTCACCGCGGAGTGAGGCAATTAGCCTGTGACTCATATTCACTCGATAGTGTTGTCTGCAATCGTATATGTTTGTCTTGTGTCTAGCTTTTAAGCTGTGCTCTCTGTTTGAATTCAGCTCCTGCGATTTTCTCCACTCGAAGTTAATCGAATGAACAAACTCTCAGGAGCTCCTAACGTATAGGGGTAGGCGTAGGCGTAGAATGGTAGGCTGTCACTGTTTGGGGTTGTGGTTGAATTTTGTTCAGCAATCAAGGGCCTATTCTTATTATTTTTGGGGCACTTATTCTTGGATCAGTCGCGATTGCGACTGATCCAGTCTTTAGGCAGTTTATAGCATGCATTAGGCTCTGCATGCACGTGAGATGCACGAATCATGCTGTTGTTGGCAATGTTAGCCTTTACGTGGTATTTCGCGATAGTTTTATCGAAGAACTCGGGGATTGTTTCCACTTCGAGATCTCTGTGGATGACGTCATTACGAGTGTATCGCGGCATGTTTACTATGATTTTTAGGATTCATCAGAACCCATCGATTTATAAGCGGTTTTTAATGAGTGACGACACGATGCGCATTGATTTGTAGTTCTGCTGAATGCATTTTGTTGTCAGTTTTTTGTTTGGTTAGGTTATCTTCTAAATATTTTCATCAAATTTTACATTTTATTCTGTGCGAAATGGATAATTTTATTTTTAATGCTCACTAACGGAGATCGTGTATAATGTTTTTATAATTTTCATTCACTTCTTTCGTAATTTTTTTATAAATTCGATGGAGTCCGATTTCCCATCGATTTGTAAAATCAATTTTTTTAAGTGCATTTATCAGATTATTACTAATCGCTTACAAAGCGTTTTTGGTATACTTTCCATCCAAGGATTTGTTTTGTTATGTAGGGCTGTTGAGAGTAACGACTTTTTTCTTAAGTTCACTTTCTTGGTGAAGGTAACGACCATTTTTTTTCTTAGAACTCTAAGTTTCTTTACGCTGGTGTTCAGTGAAGTTGCGTCCTTTTTTTTAGGTGCCGTGCTGGTACATTTCTATAAAATTCGGTACAGTTTTGTCGATCCAGCCGGTACAAAAATTTAAATCTTGGAACAACGCAGTTTGAAGTAGTTTGAACGTTTCCTTCAGTTCGTTCGTCGTGTGTGTCATTTTTTAATTGAAGGAATCGTATTTATTTTTAATTACTTAAACAAATAAATCTAAGCGGGAAAAAATGGACCAAAATTAATTAAAACAACGTTCCCGTGTAATCTTTCCATGTGAATTGCTGCTATTTGTGAGGTTATGTGAGAGGTTTTTTCCTAAAACTTAGTTTTATGAAACTAATAATTGCTTTCAAATAAGTAAAGGTAAGAGAGCAGCATGTGTCTTAAACAAAATTGCATTTTTTTTTTAAAGATTGAAAGATAACAATTTAAAAGGTCTTGACGTTTGATCTATTTACTTTCCTGTGCTTGTGATGAATTTGAAATTTTTGTGTGATATTACTATTATTTGTTTTGCAGAACGTTTTTCGCCGTCGGTTTTCTGGAATCATATTTGTTCATAAATGATGAGAATGAGAAATTTTTTTTCTAAAGAGTTTGCCGTGTAGATATGATAACACCGGTCCAAATGCGCTGAGGTCTTTTCACACTGCAGACCTTTTATTTTATTGATTGCGACCGTCGTAAGTAGCGGCCATGTAAATTTTCAGATTTCATATAAAGTGTATAATCTCGCTTAATAATTCAAAGCGCCATTTATGGTTATTTTTCTTCGATTTATTTTCATCTCAGGATTTGCCGGTTTAAATATAATACGTCATTTCAATAACGCCCTGTTTTTACTGCAAAATAAAGAATTTACTGACTTATATGTATGTATGAGGAAACCCAGGCAGCAGTTTTCTCTAAGAAGGTAAAAATAGCAGAACATAGTCATGGCAAGATATGCAATTCCACCGGACTCGTTCATTAATTTGCTGGGTGTCTAACTGGGAGGAAATCAGTGTTGGCATAACCATGTTATGGCAATCGCCAATGCGGCTTCGCAGATACTTGCCTGATCGAAGACCACGAGCTGAGAAAGAACCTCGACAGCCTAGAACATCTAAGAGAGTGGGTGATTTGACTCTCTTTTATAGATATTTCAATGGCAACTGACAGACATTGCCCGATTAATTCCACCTAGAGCGATGAATGGCAGAGATACACGCCGAACCACTGCCGCCCATCGATATGTGGTTTAACTCGAACTTCGTGAGGTCGTGTTCCACGACCAGTATAACTTCAAATGGTTCAAAATCAACGTGAATCACTTTATTCGCACACGGAGCACTCGCAGAATCTTTCTGAGGAAAGAAGGCGGATAGAGAGCTACCGTTTATCCGAAAAAATTTGAATTTTAAAACACTATTTAGTAAGCCGCAGGCATCAGACAATTCAGAAAGTTTCGATTGTAACCTTTAACGTATTTTTGTATATTTCAAGGTAAAAAAGGGTACCTGCCCGATCTAGAAAAATTATCCCCTTTTACGGAACATCCATCTTAAGGCATACATCGAGGATAGCCGAATATTCGCATTTTCCACGGTGGATTTTTTTGTATCTCTCCGGTCTTATTTATATTCCAAAAAATATACTTTATTTTTACGCTGAGTCTTGAATCTTTTGTTTTTATGGAGAGCTTTCCACCAAATTCCAATCTTTGTGGCTTATCATAGGAAAATTGAATTTTCCCAGTTTTCAGTATTTTGCATGTGCTTGGTTTTGTTTTTATGGATAAAGGTAAATCTCCTCGTGTTATAAAGAAAATATCCCATAAAGTTTTAAGAAATATTGTTTGTAGGCAGGTGAGTTGAAGCCAAGAGTGGGCACATGCACGATGGGTGCAGTGACATTGATAATGATGAAATTTGTTTCATAAGAATTGTTGGAAATGGCAAACTTCACTTAATAGGCGTAATAATTACGTCTGACGAGAATGGACCGGGCTAATTAGAACAAATATCCACATATCCACTTTTCTTGTAAAAAATATGAGACGACATGTTTGCAGGGACATCACTGGTGGGTGGATGACTTTTATAACTAGATGTGCTCTCATATCCTATTAACCGTTGCTTTTAGAGTATTTATCAGTGAACCGCGTGGTCCGGGTTGGAATTTCGCCGCGGAACAGCATAAGTCATTGCAGCAAAAAATAGCCATTAAATCATTTGATCTGCATAAAAACCTGGATGTTGCTTGCAATAAATAAAAATCGGGCTGCAACACTTGTTCTGCACAAAATGCTACAAACTGTCAACAATTTAACCGATATCAGTCCGCTTGTAATATCATGTGTTCGCTTAATTAACAGTTGAGCTGCGAAATGATTACTTGGTCAGCAAGATTTTACAATTTGTCAATAGAAAAAAACATGTCTAGAAGCAATTTACTTCAAAGGTTTGCATATTAAAAGAATGGTTGTCAATATCATTGGATTGCGTTTGTTTTGAATAATCGGCAAAGTTCGTTATTGTAGGCGGAGCGGAAGCAGTCGCGCGTGATACGAGTAGCTAATTGCGTGCGTGTGTTTTCATTCAATGTAGCAGTCAAGGCCCAAAAGGTAGCGGGAGCGGGATTTCACTTGTTTTCCCAGGGCACTGTCACTATTTCACGTTTTATTGCTTTCTTGTTTGATGGCCAAGATTAAATATTTTGCTTACCCGCTGATTGCTTACCAATATCTGATTAAAAGTGGATCGCTCATAGCAGCTTATATATTTAATTGCCGTACCAAAATAATCTTGAGCACTCTAGTATGACATTAATTACTGACCGATTCAGAAATGTTTGCTGTCCATAAGTTGCTGACCAACTAGCCATTTTGGCTGACCGATTACATTTTTCTGTTCGCAAAAATAAGAATATTTTGCTAACCAGTTAAATGATACCCATTGTTATTGAATAATGAGACAACATCGCCAGGCTGGCCGGCTGTATCGAGGGAATAGGAGACATTTTTCTTATTCTTCTGCCTTTGATCACCCGAAGCGTTGCCAAATCGCTTTAGATAGCTGCGATTTTAGATATTTTTCCGGAAAACCTCGGTGTGACATTTTTTTGCATTAAAACTAAGCTATGAAATTAATTTCGATTATTGATGATAGTGCATACAATAAAAAAATCATTATAACCATATTTTTTTCAATTTAAACGTTATTTACCGTTTTGAAAACAAGAAAATTTTTTCTCGAAAAATTCCAAATGATATAGTCGTGTAGTATCATATTTCAAAGCTAATTTTAACAAATTCTATCCAATAGTTTTCTTGTAATTTATCACACCTTGTTACCTTAATGGAGATCAATAATAAGTGCTCTTAATTAAACAAATAAAATCTAAGTATTGACGAAAATCAGCACGGCTTACGATGTTGAGAAATAGGCCGTTGAAATGTAAATCGGCAAATAAGGTACTGAAATACCGAATCGAAAACATGTAACGGTGAGTTACCGGTATTTTCAAAAAGTGTATCCAGCGGTATCACTACCTATAACCTTTATGAAGAAAGAAATGTTTGCCGATCGATTTCGAGACTTTGGTAATTAAAGAACAATGTTGTATCGGAGCTCTTAAAATATGTTCCTGGTGGCATTTTTCTGACTGACATCGTAAAGATAAGAACACATCCATAAATTTAAAAGTAATGTTAACATTTTCTATATTATTTTAATATCGCAGTGTGACCCACTTCTTCCAGAACCGTTCCATAAATATTGTTTTATGTCTCCATATTTTTCCAATCATAACAACGTATCAGTGCTTCCACGAGCAAGTCGTTCTGCATTATGTTCCTTTTTATGGGCATTATTTCTCGATGTTATTTATATTTAAATGGGTTTTATAGATGGAGATTTATTGTGTTTACCATTTGATGAAAAGTTATACAATATTTCGGACCGTTTGGACGTAAGTAAAATATTCTGAAATTTGTTACCAGGGTTTGCCCAAAAAACACTATATTTTTTAAAAATTTGACCGGCTAAACATTTGGGTAACTACACCTAAAATCGTACCAAGTCTATATCATCCAGTTTTTAATGCTGACACTTGACATGCGTTATTCCTAGTAATGTTTTGTTCACACAACCATCACATCTTAAACTTTGGTCAGGACTTCACATTTTTTATTAAAATGTATTACTTTTATTAGTAATAACAGATTTTCCTGAAATTAACATGCTAATGACATATGTGCACGCATATAAAAAGACAGTTATTATAGTATAACTATAAACAAGTTTAAGTTCATGATATTTTCAGTTCCAATTACGAATTAAATAAGCGAAATCTCTTATATTATGTATATCTCAAATATGTCCCAGAATCTGTGGGCAATCTCCCGGGTTCAGATAGAACACTTGAAAATAACAGGAGAAGTTCTTATAAATTTTTCTTCCTACGGGCTCCCCTACGGGGATACGGGCCCATAACGGACGTCCCTGGAAATCGTTGATTTTTAAATAATTTATTAAGTACTAGGTGTAATTTAATAATTTTTTAGTATAATGGTTAGTAGATGATTTTCTTTAAAAATCGCCCTTTTAAACACATTTGGCTTATTTAGTTTTCCTGGGACGGACTAGACGTAACACAAAAATGTTTTTTTTTTGTACACCTTGTATGATAAAGGAATGAGAACATATTGTTTGATACTCTAAACCTTAAGCTGAAAGAAAGGTACTCTTGATCAATGTCGCTAAAGTGAACTGTTTGTTCAATATGGTTTTTTGAATTAGTTGTTGTTTTATGTTCATAAAATTCCCTCATTGTTGCTATAGTTTTTTTCACATGTACCGATTTAAATAAGAATATTTATGCCAGTTGCAGTTTATGGTAGTGTCTTGAAATTTGCGGGTTTTCCTTTGTCTTATTAGTTATTAACTTAGTAATGGAATTTACGTATACTGAATATAAATCATATTGAACCAAAATATATATTTTTTCGAAAACAGTTCATTTTATCGACATTGATCAAGAGAACCTACTTTTCAGCTTCAGGTTTACAGTATCCAAAAAGATTATTGTCGTTCCTTCATCATACAAGGTGAACAAATAAAAAGCATTTTTGTGTTACGTCTAATCCGTAAATGGCAAACTAAATAAGCCAAATGTGTCTAATGGCTGACTTCACCACTTTGCTTAGAACTACAACTTATCTAAGATCCACCTTAGCTTAAGGTGAACCCTAAGGGAGATGTGGTTTTCACCAGTAATTTGTTAGTTAAGTTTACCAAACACTTGACAACATCGCAAAAGTAGTTGAGTAAAAAAAGAAGAAAAACAATTTCCTAACCTAACCTAAGTTTTAGCCTCGTCCTTTTTCTGTTTTGATTTCATAAGCTTTTGTTTGTTTGCTGTTGTATTTTTGTGTGGTCAAAAAGCTGGGTAAAGTGTTGGACGATAAAAAGGGAGCCCCAAATTTTTCAAACAGAGAAAAGGTTTTGCTTTTAAACCTTATAGATTTGGTTTAGACAATATTATTCGTAGAAGAAAATCTTCAGTAAACCTTGGACACCTAACACCTAACGACAGGGTTGAAATTCGAGGATAGTCACTTGGCTGACATTATCTCGAATCTATAAACACTACTTTCTTTTTCATTATTAAAATAAAATGGTACTTACAAATTATGAGGGTATTCTATTTCATCCTCAATAAGGCTAAAAAAAAAATAGAGCAGTTTCCTTCGTTACCCTGAATCTTTTAAAGTCCAATTATCTAAGGTCTCAAAGTAGTTGGCTCTATCATAAATTCTTCTAGGAATTCCAAAAAATATTAAATTTAGATCGTCCCAATCATCATCGTCATCTATAGCAAACCCTCTTCTATTAATAGCCATTTCACATTCACAAATTATCACTTCAAATCCGGAAGAAAACACAAAAAACACTGACATTTAGGTTATGGTATGCCTAAGTGGAACTTAATCTCCAAAAATCCTGGGCTTAACTTAACTCCTACTTAAGTTACACTTAATTGACGGTGAAATCCAAAAGTCGAACTTGAGTTCCAACTTAACTTAAGTCCACCTTAAGTGTAACTGGTGAAATCAGCCGTATGAGGGCGAATTTTAAGGACACTCTCTAGTAATCATTCTACTAAAAAAATATTAAATTACACCTTGTATTTAAAAAATTATTTAAAAAACAACGATTTGGGCCCGTATCTCCGTAGGCGAGGCCGCAGGAAGAAAAATTTATAGGTACTTCTTCTGTTATTGTTAAGTATTCTATCTGAACCCAGGAGATTGCCCACATATTCTGGGACACCTGTATACCTACAAATAATTATAATAGAACGTTTATAAATTATACAACAAATTTACTAAAATAATGAACTAAATTCGGATTGAAATTGAACTTAAGGGAAATATGTTCCCTTCGTCGCTGCTCATTATATCTATGAATTTTTCTTACACTGTCCTGAGAGATTCCAATGTTTAAATGTATTGTCTCTTGATTCCTCATCACATACACATTAGCTATAATTTCCTTAAATTGACTGTGTGGTATTCTTCCTTTTAAATAGATATCCATGATATCTCAGCTTATTAAAACACTGCAGCTGCAGTATAACACACAATTTAAAATATAATAAATAAAAAATTATTTGATATTTATTTTTATTTCGTTAAACTATTGTTACACCTGATCCCTTCCAAGATAGAAATGCTTTCGGCATTCGCTAGATAGGCGAGGATCGCATGCCGAGGATCGATTAATGATCGTTAACCCGGGTCGACTTAATTACATCCAGCTGCTAAATCATCACAGCGATAGGCAACTGAACATTGATGCCAGCGGAAGAAAATTAACGGCGAGAGGAATATTTAATTGTAAGTTACCTGACAAAATACCATAAATAAACGAAAAATATTATAATTAAATTAAAAATCTCAACGTTTCATTAAAGGTTCTTATTTTTGTTTAACGTACTAATATTCAATTTGAAAAGTATAATTTACATCGCGATTTATCAGGACGAAACGTGGCACTGTCTCAATAACCAGTGACTTTTTTATCCGCATTCTTTCCGTCAGCACAGATTCGCGAGGCGAACAATACTACTATTTTTCCACTATAGCCTCATTATCTCCGTAAGATTCCGTATGCACAGATAGCGTCGGGGTTAAATCGAATTTTAAGACCCGTAAACTTACCCCGTATTGTAAGTGAACCCTTCCGCGTTGCATTTCAATGAATTGCGTTGAATTCGAATTCCCTAAAAGCTCACTTTTAATCAGGCCATAACTCCTTTAGCCAATTCCGAGAATGCTCAAACGATTTATGCGGATCGCATACGGAATGTAACGACGCTATAGGGAAGTAGCGCGCCGTAGGCTGCTGTTCCGTAAAACGGAAAGTCTACAATCATCTTTGCTCAGCTAATGTAGTAGAGCGAATGCCTAATACACATAGGTCCTAAATCTACCGTATGCGTTTGAAACCGAAAAGTATAATCCATTTAAGAAATAAAAAAAAGAAAAAAAAAAAAAAAAAAAAAAAAAAAAAAAGAAAAAGTCTATGCTTGTCAGGTGGTATTAATATCAAATACCAATATGGAAAATTATTATTTCCAAACCACCCGGGTGGTCTGGAAATAATAATTTTCTATATTGGCATTTGACCTAGTGACGTACGTGGCTATTACTATTACATAGGCTTTTCGGGTTGTTTAAAACATAGTCCGTCGTAAATGTTCTTCAATTAATTGTACAAAAGGTATTACAGAATGGAAAAGTGTTTAAAATATTTTATTTTGTCTAAAGAGTTTAAGGTGTACATATGACAACACCGGCCAGAATTTCTTGATTTCTTATATGTATCCTAGTGCCACACAGGTGTTTTTCTGGTTTGACGTCAGGTCACTTTTACAATTTGTCTTTATCTCAGGAATGGCTGGTTTAAATATAATACGTCATTTCCATAACACCCTGTATTATCTGAATTTCTGTAAAAAATACCTATTTATGACTAATGTTAAATCGAAATTATCTAAACGTGTACCTTATTACAGCGTTGCCATTTTTTAAAGTCGTCTTCTTCTAACTTATTTGAAACTGTACAATTGTGCATGATTGTAAATAAATGGTATTTTATGAATTTAATGTTATATGTTTATGGGACATACATTGCCGCTAACTGGCTAAATACTTATTTTTCTAATAATATATACCGTTTATTGCGTTCATCTTATTCCGGCTACGCGATAGCCCCCTAATTCAACAGGCCTACTCTGCCGAAACAAAATGTTTAATTTTGTTAATTTAAGTCTACCGTAACGTCGAGTTATTTAAGGTATTCTTTAGAGGGATCAAGTTTCGCGTTATCGAGTTAGACCTCTTGAATTTAGTTCATCTTATTACATTACCCGTAGGATGCGGGGTAGGGTGGGAAAAAATTGCCTCTAAGCGAACGCTTCGTTGGAATCGTAAGAGGTTCTTAACAAAGAGACAGTTTTTTTTTCTCTATTCCGATTTGCTATTTTCCCGGCAAAATCATGCGCGGAAATACCGATTTCTCTCTCTATTACGGTAGTGCAGATGACGATGAGATACCATAGTATGCATGGAAGGTAGTATTGACCACCCAACCAACATGCATTTCTTTATAAAATATTTTTAGCTGCAAGATGTACATATTTCCTCTGAGAACATGATGACACCCAGTAAAACAAACCTATAAGTGCAAAAACTCCATAGAACGATGTGTAAAAGTCATTACAATGAAGGATAAGCATATTTATACATCAATTCGGTTTCAAAATATTTCATAATGAAGCAAAAGTTTTCCGTTGAAACAATAACTTCGATAGAGAATCCCTAATTTGTCGTTATATTATTTCAATAAATAATTAATATATTTAAGAATTTTACTAGGCTGGATTCGTTTCATTCCATTTAAAAAACGATGTGAAATTATTATGTCGATGTCGAAGACACAAAATTGGTAAATCGTGAATGTAAAAATTGTGTAAGTCATAATTAGTAATGTACGAAGAAATACATTTAGTTTACTTACATATTTTGCCGTATAATGTATATTGTATTGATGTTCTTATAGCTTTTTAAAAAAAACTTCTAAAATTTATAATGAAAAAATATTCTTACAGCGTAATATTGTACTTATTAGACCATAAACACAAAAATATATCACGGGCGTATTTTATACAGGGTGTTATGGCAATTACTTATTATATTTAAATGGGTGACTCCTTGGGTGTCCTAGAGAAAGTTTACATACTTTCTTTTAAAATCGAATCGTATTTAGGTACTAAGGTAAAAACCCTTTTTAACCACATACTGTCGCGCCCTTCCATTTGGATTCACTTAGCAACAGTGTGGGTCACTAGAGTATACTAACAGTGTTTTCAGATCACATCGCGTGTCTCGCCGTTGCTTGAATACCGGCCGCGCGCCACTTCATACTTCAGTATGTTTCGAGACTCGGGAGTGGAACGACGTTGTCGAGGGTTCCACGTGGTTGACGTATACGAATTTTAAACGTTTTTTTAGTTGTATTGCCCGATTTTTTTTGTTGTGAAATAATTCATAATAATAAATGTTGTGATATGATTTCAAATTTGTGTGATATTTTCTACTGTTGGTTCTGTTGAAAAACCTACTTTTTATGTTTTATTTTTTTATGGAATTTAATTATACAATGGATTATTTTAAAATAAGATCGAAGGTAGGAGTATGTACGTTAAAATTTTAGTTTTCTTTGTCTAAAAACTTTGAAAAAGAAGTGATAACGCGCGTCAAAGACATCTTGTTGTAAAAACTGAACACGTGCGTTTAAAATTCTGTGTTGCAATATGACAACATCGCCTATAATGCGCTAACCTCTCTTGAACCTGGAGACTGCCTCAATAAAATATTGATTGCGAAGGGCCTCAGGAGCGGCCACGTAAATTGTGAGATTTCATATAGAATATATATTTCGCTTAATAACTCAAAGCGCCATTTAAGGTTATTTTTCTTCAATTTATTTTCATCTCGGGATTTGCCGGTTTAAATATAATACGTTATTTCCATAACACCCTGTATAACACATTTTTATTTTACTTTTATTAAACTGTTATAAGTCATAAATATCTAGAAGGGAGATCTACCATTTAGGGTTGTGATAGAAACAATAATGACATTTCAATCAATACGATTATTTAATTAATCATTTGATTGATGAACCGTAATAAAATATACATTTTTAATTTAATTACTGTAATTCATATTACTTAATTATTGAACTATCCTTCTTATACAGGGTGTTTCAAAAAATATCAACCTAAAAATAAGAGAAATAGTTCCTATCAACATAGGTCCGCAGATCCCTTGTTTGAAAGATACAATGAGTTAAAATTTTTAAATATCTACGGTATTTTCAAGATATTTCCGAAACGGTTCTAGTGAAATTTGGAAAATATGAAAAGTACCTAACATATCACCCGAAGAGATTAGGAAGGTAGAAGAAAAAGCCTTAGAAAAAAATTAGGAACGTTCAATACATTGCCACAAGAAACTATGAATTTTAAATAATAGTCAATAGTCAATTGTCCCACATTATTTTCCACTGTAAATCCATAAATTACCTAAAAATAAATGGTCAACCGTCAACCGTCAACCGTATGAAGATAGAAGAAAAAACATTAGAAAAAATATAGACACATTCAAAACATTCGTCACAAGAAACTTATTAAGAAACTATAAATTTTATACAGTAGCAATATTAATTCTCGCACCTCATTCCCGACTTGTATAAACCCATAATTTACCTAAAATGTCTGCCTGTTGCAACGCAATTCCTGCATTTCACAGAACTGTGCGCAAAACTAAAACGTTTCAGCAAATTATAAAGTTGCAAATGCAATTAATCTTATTACCCCTATCGCGAGAACCGATCCTGTTTCGCCGAGAATTCTCCGTTTTAGTTTTCATTCAAATACTTGTGCACTTTAAGAAATAGTTTCAGGGTATTAAATTAGTAACTTTAATTCTAATTCATTATAAAGGGGGAATAAGCCCCAACAATAATTGTAGTAATTTAATTATTTTAAAACTACGAGAACAATAAGAATAAAAATTTAATTTCAATGAGTTGTTCATTGATCTACAACGTGTACAAGATAAGGAGGGCCAGTACAGGGATCTCGGAAACCGTAAGAGATACGAAGTCGGTTAAATAGAGGTAAAGTTGCGCATTTACGTGCCTAATAATATGCCGTTTAGAAAGTTTTAAAATTCCTAGTAGTTTCGGAGATATCCGGAAAAAAACGAAATTCTGAAAATTCAATTTATTATTTTCCTGGGGTTTTTTGAGATCGAATTCTAAAGTAAATTGCACTTTTACATTGCCACTTTTTCCGCTCTATCTAACAGCGTTCATGCTTTTGTAATTCGACGAGTCGTCTTCGAAGTTCCATTATCAACTTAATTTTTTTAAACACGGTCCTATTTTCCTGATATTTGAATTTGAGAGCTTTTTCTTCCGAATGCAACGATGTATGACACATTGTGGTTTAATGACGTTTCGAGGGTTTTCTGAACAACATCAGGAAATTTTGGGATATGGTCCTGTATTTCTCCTAATTTTATAAATAGTATCTCATAAGAAGCTCTAAATTTTTTACTTATGTTGGACTAGTTCAATAAATAAGAAATAATTTAATAATAAACCACCAATAAGTGAACAAAATAGAGAAACATTATTTCAAACTTCTGTTGATTCGGGATTTAAAAGAAAAGTAGGCGTTTGAAACAAAAAAATTAAGATGGTGACGCGTGATTTGTTTCACTTGACATTCCCATTGTGATCGTTTGAGAGCGTTTTAAGAGGTTTTCTATTTTCCAGAAAATATTGAACATAATTTTACAAATGCTGAAAAATTTGATATTCTATCGCCTGTTTTATTTTATCTCAAAGAAACTGTTATGTGGCAGTTCGAAGATGATATTTGTGCTTAGAGAATAGCGGAAATCTTTTTGAACACCTGATTATGTAGCTCCTTACTTTTTTCGTTGTTCGTTTTATTCGTTTTGGAATGATTTTTGTTCACTTATTTGTGGTTTATTATTAAATTATTTGTTATTTATTGAACTAGTCCAACATAAGTAAAAAATTTAGAGCTTACTTATGAGATATTATTTATAAAATTAGGAGAAATACAGGACCGTATCCCAAAATGTTGATCAAAACACCCTCGAAACGTCATTAAACCCCAATGTGTCATACATCGTTGAATTCGGGAGAAAAAAACTCTCAAATCCCAATATCAGGAAAACAGGACCGTATTTAAAAAAAGAAAATTGATAATGGCCCTTCGAAGACGACTCGTCGGATTACAAAAGAATTAACGCTGTTAGATAGAGCGGAAAAAGGGACAATGCAAAAGTGTAATTTACTTTAGAATTCGATCTCCGGAACTACTCGGAATTTTAAAACTTTCTAAACGGCCTATTATTAGGCACGTAAATGCGCAACTTTACCTCCATTTAACCGACTTCGTATCTCTTACGGTTTCCGAGATCCCTATACTGGCCCTCCTTATCTTGGACACGGTGAATAGGGTTTGTTCAAATTTCAAGTGGGTTGCAAACAACAACGACATTCTATAACATATTGTATTTGAAAAAATAATTGTATTTTATTTACATCCATTAATTTCACAGGATTTTTTCGATGCTCTGTCCCCAAAACGTAAAAATGCTTAAATTTTCAAATGTCAGTATAAAAATCCCATTTGTTTAAAGATCTACTACTGGCGATTGACCTTAAAAATTGTCTGTAATGTTCTAAAACAATTTTACAGTATTTTCTATGCGAATAAATTTTTTGTGCGAAAGAGAGGATTTATTTAAGCTTTCACTTAGCATTAAAAAAACACTAGCATCTCGTAGCATTGATGGTGTAAGAATACAAAGGCAAAAGGAATTTTTTTCTTCTAAATACGATTCGCTTTATCGAGTGGAAAACTAGAGATTGTTAATGTGGTGCCTTGTCGTTGCTTTATGCCCTTTGCCATTTATTTTTCTGTATTTTCTTAAATAGAGGGTTTTATGTTTGGCGAGTTGTCTTTTTTACGATCGTATATAGGGTGAGTCGGAAAAAATTGCCCAAACTACAGAATTCTGTTTTACAAGTGCAAGAAGTATAAAAACTTAAAATCTATAAATATTTTTTATACCGTTCTTATAAAAAAATGTTCAAAAATTGACATCTACATATTTTCTGCTTCGTCTACGAAAAACGCCTGTTGCTCTCGCGATTGTTTCATGTCTCTCTATAATAATACGTCGAATAAGTGCATTTCGAGTGTATCAGTGGCGGTTATTCCACAGGAGCACATGCGCACGTGCACCCCCAAAACGAATAAAAAAATATTAATTTATATTCATTGAATATTATTAGTCCGACCCTCCCTAATATTTTATCGTACCGTCAATTATCGTATAAAGTCCGACCCTCCCTAATTGTTTATCGTACCGTCAACCAAACTGTATATTATAGGCAACCGTGCCTCGGGCGAGGTTAATGACGATTATGACGAGACTTGCTCGCATGTGCGATTAAGTAGGCGGGGCATAATGCAGTTTCTCTGTAGTAACAGGTGGCGGAAGACAGCGGGGGATAGCGGGGCTATGGCGATTTAACATGGGAAAGGCGCACAATTTTAGTGTGCATGTTCGTGCATCTAGTTAGAAATTCGAGCGTGTATGTTTTAATATTTTAATATTATATATTTATTAAGTTAAAATGAATAGTTGACGGTGGACTATTTAAGAAATAACTTTAGTTCTTTGAGTTTGGAGCAAAAAATTGAAGTGAAGAATGCGGCAAGACCTAAACCCGAAATTAATTTAACGCGGACCACAAAGGGTAAATCTAGGGACTTTATTAGAAAGTTTAAAAATTAAATATATGAAAAAAAAAATTATAGAGAGTATTCCAAACTTTAATGAGGCTGTTATTGATCAGTTTTCTACAAACCGAACAAACCCGAAGAACGGACTTTACGTTTCAGCACTATACACACTAAGAAAACTTTCCTTATTTTCCAAAAGTTGTATTTCCATGTGTAAAATTAAAAAATAAATAAAAATATGTTTTACCTAACGCATTTTCTTATTACTTACTTCCTTTCTTTCTACATTTAAAACGTCTAGTAAGTAATTGTTTGGTCGTTACACAAAAATAAAATTTTAAAAATAATTTCACCATACTTGTGAACCCCCTCTATCATAGGTCACGAGCCGCCACTGGAGTGTATACCTTTACTTTGTTTTTGTTTGTTCGATTTGAAACCCATAAAGAATAGCCTGGTGGTGTATTCTTCACCTAAAATGTTAACAGGAATTTCAATTTTATGTCTATAAAAGCATGTGACAACGCACTTGGTTAACTAATGCGGAATAGTGCACATTTCTGCATACAAATGCATGCAGAAAAGTAATAACTTATGCCTGCTCGTGGAAAAAAAATTGCTTGCCAATTCTTGCGAAAATTTTCATTCGTAGCTTTTTTGATTTCATAAATTTGCCCCATTTCCTAATTTGCACTTTCCCTCTGTTCTCTGGCCTCGGTGAACCGAACCGAATTCAAATTTTTATCTTTTCCATAAATTTCACCTTGTAACTTCTCTCTCGGAAAAACAAAAGTGAAAACTTTTCAAATTGAAAAGGAATATAACGTCGTGCTGAATCAGGCTTGCGGCAAATACATTTTAAGCAGGAAAAGTTACTGGAAAGCATTTCGGTTACGAAGGAAATTTATGTTCTCGATATACAGGGTATTAGTACTTACTTATTTGGTTGTAATGAAAATAACATCGTCTCTCCTATTTACTTACCGCTAATTGTTAGACACTGTATACAGGGTCTTACGGAAATGACTTATTATATTTAAATGGGTGACTCCTTGGGTGTCCTAGAGAAAGTCTACATACTTTTTTTTTTAAATCGAATATCTAAATACTAAGGTAAAAAACCTTTTTACCCACATACTGTCGCGCCGTTCCATCTGGATTTACTTAGCAATAATGTGGGTCACTAGAGTATACTAACAATGTTGTCAGATCCATAGCATGTTTCGCCCTTTCTTGGATACCGGCCGCGCGCCACTATTGTTGCTTCAGTATGTTTCGAGACTAGTGGTGGAATGACGCTGTCGAGGGTTCCACTTGCTTGACGTATACGAATTTTAAACGTTTTGTTAGTTGTAGCATTACCCGATTTTTTTTCTGTTGTGAAATAATTCATAATAATAAATATTGTGATGTGATTTCAAATTTGTGTGATATTATCTACTGTTGGTTCTGTTGAAAACATACTTTTTGTGTTTAATTTTTTTATGGAATTTAGTTATAAAACAAATTATTTTAAAATAGTAAAATAGTAGTTTTTTTTTCTATAAAGTTTGAAAAACAAGTGAAAACGCGCGTCAAAGACGTCTTGTTGTCAAAAGCTGAACACGTGCGTTTACAATTCTGTGTTGCAATGACAACATCGCCTATAATGCGCTAACCTCTTATGAACCTCAAGACTGTCTCAATAAACTATTGATTGCGAAGGTCCTCAGTAATGGCCACGTAAATTTTTAGATTTCATATAAAGTGTATAATTTCGCTTAATAATTCAAAGCGTCATCTTCAGTGAAAAATACAATATTAGAAGAAACTCATGACATTGTTAAACTGTAAGGAAGAAAAAAGTTGTTTAAATAAGTTGAGTTTAAGCAAAAATAGTTGAAGGAAATGGAATTGACTAAATAAAGTAGTATAATTAGAAGAAAGTAAAACGTATGAAAACTCTTTCTTACCTAACAAAGCAGGAAAAAGAAAAAAACATTTATATAATTATACAAAAATAATAAAAAATAAAAAACTAAAGTTTTCTTCTTAAAAAATGAATAGAATGCATAATTAAACATTATTTAATATTAAATTTTATGTAAAATTTAGTCATTTTGTGAAGATAGTTCATCTCACTCTAGAACGAGGTTCAAAGATGAAAGGAAAAACATTTTTTTTTCTTAAATCTTTCTTGGGTTAAAGTGGCAGAAAAAGAAAAAACCAATGTCACAAGCTAACAGATTCAGGTGAAAGCAACAAAAATGTAACAAAGAGGGAATAAAATGAAATGTGAGTAACAAGGAAGAGGTATACTGGAGTAGGAACTAATCATAAAAATTCTAATAATATATTAAACTAGTGGAGCAGACTGTGAGTTTCTATACCTCCTTATAACTTCACTCCACTTTAAGATGGACTACTTCAAAAAAACTTTAAAAAAAATATAATAAGTCATTTCCATCAAACACCCTGTATAAAACAAACATCAATCCCAACCTGTCTTCGATGTTCTAGGCTATCAAGGCTTTTCGTTAGCTCGTGGTTTCCGATCAGACGAATGTCCCTCCTTACGATGGAATCCAGTAGCCGAGGAGTATGTTTAGGTGCAGAGCTCCAGACATGAGAGCAGTACTCTAGTGATGGTCGAATCTGGGCTTTGTATAGTGTCAAAAGTTGTTGAGGTTTGTACAACTTCCTTGTTCGGAAGAGTACACCAAGTTTCTGAGAAGCTATCCTGGCGATTGCCACAACGTGGTTATACCAAGACATATTTCCTCCCAGATTGACGCCCATCAAATTAATAGATGAAGCCAGTGGGATTGCATGTCCGTCCATGACTATATCTGGTTCTGTAATATTAACCATTTTATAGAAAACTGCTGCCTGGGTTTTTTTAGCGTTAAATTCGACTTGTTTACTGTCACCCCAAGCCAAAATTTCTTTCAGGTCTTTGTTTAGGCTTGATACTTCATGGTGTCTGCGAAGATGTGCGTCGGCAGCCGATGTTTGTGCATTCAAAGAGAACTATGAGACAAGTGTATCTTAGTTTTCACTAGAAGGTCGTTAATATATTTATGCGTATAGTGGGCAGTTAGAGTATATCAACTTATAGGATCTGTATTAATCTTAATATCTAGGTTAAGCTAGGAGGCTCGGCCTCAACTTCGCCATTTGTAATATTTTACAATAAAGTCATTTATTATTATTATTATTATTATTATTATTATATAAAGGAAGATGAGGGTGGGAGACAATATAGACCCTTGAGGAACGAAATTCGAGGAAAGCAATTCGTTAATTTGTCGGTGTTATTATTTTTTAACTAAAAAATGTAGGCACATTTAATAAAAAATGTGTATTTCCTGAAGTAACAGAGATAAACAAATGAATAAGAAACAAAATGTAAAGGAATCATGAGACATTCATTTAGCTGTATCTGCAATAACTTGCAATGCCCAGTATACTCCACAGGGTGTTTCGAATTTTCGTAAAATAATATAACAGTTTTACACACCCGATATAATACCAAAGTTACGTTTTTAACCAAAACGATAAAGACAGTGATATTCGTAAGAGAAAAAATCAAAGTTATAACGTTAACGTCGTTACTCCCCCTCACTCAGCGTTTAAATATTGAGTTTTTTATCGGCTTATATCTTTTCTTGCAATTTATCGTTTTATTTTCGTAATTTTATATTTCATCGAAAAGAAAGCGACAGAAGAACAATTACTGATAAATTTAAAATAATACCTTTATTTTAATTT
Source organism: Barypeithes pellucidus (assembly GCA_963991005.1). Taxonomy (NCBI): domain Eukaryota; kingdom Metazoa; phylum Arthropoda; class Insecta; order Coleoptera; family Curculionidae; genus Barypeithes; species Barypeithes pellucidus. The sequence continues at coordinate 51,857,114 of OZ022563.1, read as the reverse complement.
AACCCGGACAAACAGGAACGGCGCTTCACGGCACCGCTTTATTTTATTTTAATTAAATAAGGGCTATATTTATGCGCGCTTAGGTTGAATTATTTTAGTTGTTTCGTAGAACATTGTTTGGTTTGTTGTATACCTCGCGTGCCCAAGCATTCTTCTGTATAGATTAGTTTAGAGATATGGGGGTGGAACCCTTAAAATTTTAAATGGAAAAGGGGAGGGGGTTAAGTGACACATCATTTTAAGGGTGTTGTAGATCCCTTGCCATTATTATCATCATTTATTATTTAGCAGTAGTTTCCGAGAAATCGCGTTCTGAAAATGGACTTAAATAGAAATTACCTGTACTGAGATATATGATTTTTAGGTTATTATTAAAAAAAAAACACTCCTCTTTTAGTAGATTTATTAGTGGTCCGTAAGTAGTCACTCCAGGTAAGACTAGGTCAAATTCTTTACCAGGAGTAAAGCATAGTCTAAAAAAGAGTTCTTATTACTTCCATATTTGGAACGCGAGTACAAGGTGTCCCATTTTCTCGACACTTTTATAGGGTATCTCCGTAATTGCTAGTGCTATCAAAAAGTAATGTAGGTGTCATGTGCTCTTTTTGGGTCAAACTTAAAATTCTAAAATCAAAATTCGAAAATTTTCGCTCGCTTAAGAGATACGGGGGAAAATCAAGAAATTGACAATTCCAAATTTACCCTATAATTTCTTAGTCAAAAGAGATACAGAAATATATTTTTAGAAAAGTTTTTTATAATTATTTTTGAATAGTCTGCCGTATTTAGAATAAGTATACGCGGTCAGGTAAAAAAGTTATCGGACCTAACTCCATTTTCTTTAAATGGAGCACCCTGTATATTTTAATCTAAGAAGATTGCATTTTAAATTCTCGTTTCAAATATATAACACACCATGGATGATATTGCTTTCCTAGGGGATTTATTTAAACTTTTTATTTCTTTAAACCACAGTAGGCCATGAAACAAAAGCTAATATCCTGGAAACAAGTATGTTTACATTCTAGTTATTTTTTGGAAGCGAAATGTTAAAGTTGGGAAATGGACACCCTGTATACTAAATTGCTATACCCATAAGTGATCTATTTTTGCTTATTGTATTCAAATTATTTTAGTAATAGGTCAACATTTCCTACATATATACTGCGTGTCCGCTAATTAATGGTACATGGAAAAACCACAGTCTCCTTACGTAAAAATATTAGGATTTAATTATACTTACCTATATCCGAAAGTTGATATTAACTGAGATACAGGGTGATAAAGTTAAAACTTCATTTTTGTTTTTCTCTAATAATTTTGAGAGGAACTAAGTTCAATGTCTGCGACATTTTTCACACATTCATATTTAAGTTTTTAATAAAAATAATACTATTTTAATATTTATTACGTAAAAAAGGTATACTAAGTTCAGGTCGCCCTGAGATGCCGTTTCGGAGATATTTACATTTAAATTGTTTAGTGCGTTAGCTCAGGCAAGCAAATAATGTTTTATTACTTCTTACCAATTCACTTTTACATGAAATTAATGTTCTAGTAATGGAAAGTATGAATAACAAATGCAACAATTGGATTGTCCTTTAACTTACATTAACTAAAATAACTTGACTCTAGAAAATATCGTGTCGATAGAATCCAACAGCAATTAAAACACAAACTTACGATAAGCTCAAAAATAAAACTTTTCTGTTCCATAGCAACAGCATCTCTAAATTTTATTTGTTTTCTCATAGGTCACTTTAAGAAAAAAACTTTGGTTGCAAATTAATAATAATTGGCATGGTGCACTAAACAATTTAAATGCAAATATCTCCGAAACGGTAACTCTGGGCGACCTGAACTTAGTATACCTTTTTAAAGTAATAAATATGAGAAAAGTATTATTTTCATTTAACAGTTAAATACACTGAGGCACAAAAGAGTTGTGACTAAATAAATGTGCAAATACTGCCGCAGACAAAATTTCATGGAAGAAATTAATTTCTCATCCTGAAAAATCGATAATTGCCAAATTTTGTAAAAAAAGTTGGTTTCCTGCAATGTTATTAGGAAATACAAAAATTAAGTTTTAACTTTAACACCCTGTATCTCAGTTAATATCAACTTTCGCATATAGGTAAGTAGAATTAAATCCTAATATGGTTTTTCCATGTACCATTAATTAGCGGACACCCTGTATACAGGGTGTCCGGGAACATGTGGGAAATCTCCCGGATATGAAGAAAACACGTGAAAAGAATACTATAGGTTCATATAAACTTCTTTCGTATCGGCCTCCTCTTCGGAGATATGGGCTCCCAAAGAGCACCAATGGAATCAAGTTTTTTACACATAATTATTGAACCACCTGGTATATTTCAATTATTTTTTAATATGATGTATACCAGGTAAGACCCGTCAAATTATTACCCAAGAAACTGTTGTGAATTACTCACAGCTGCAGGGACGGACTAGCTGTAACACTCATGGGCCCATTTTTTTTACGCCCTGTATAATGAGAACTTTGGACAATGTTTTTTTACATACCTTTAACTACTGGCTAAAAATTAAGTACTCTTCATTCATGTCGCTAATCCTAACCGTTTTCGGAAAAAAGGTCATTTTATTTACACCAGTCCCCTAAATTCTCACGGGTTAAATATGAAAAACCGAAATTTTGAAGGTTGAACATTTGATCGGAACAAAGATGTATCTTTCACTGAAATACGCCAAATACATGATGTATATGAAATGCCGTTTTTTCGAAAACGGTTAGGATTAGCGACATGAATGAAGAGTACTTAATTTTTAGCCAATAGTTAAAGGTATGTAAAAAAACATTGTCCAAAGTTCTCATCATACAGGGTGTAAAAAAAATGGGCCCATTAGCCCAGCTAGTCCGTCCCTGCAGCTGTGAGTAATTCACAATAGTTTCTTGGATAGTAATTTGACGGGTCTTACTTGGTATACATCATATTAAAAAATAATTGAAATATACCAGGTGGTTCAATAATTATGTGTAAAAAACTTGATTCCATTGGTGCTCTTTGGGAGCCCATATCTCCGAAGAGGAGGCCGATACGAAAGAAGTTTATATGAACCTATAGTATTCTTTTCACGTGTTTTCTTCATATCCGGGAGATTTCCCACATGTTCCCGGACACCCTGTATATATCCTGTTCATAGTGATAATTTAGTACTAAATTTTAATGTCAATAAAAATTTAACGTAATGACTAAGTTCAAAGGAATAAATATAAACAATTCTTATCCTTTTAAAAGTCGGCTATATAAATCATAATTTGTAGTTTTATGATTTCCATTTCCTATCTTTAAATGAGAAGCAGAGCTATAAAAACTTTGTTTTAAAGCAAAATGGCGCTAGTCAGCGCCGCTTTATTATATTTTAATTAAATATGAAGTACGTTCACGTGTGCACGGGCTAAATTACTCGAGCTGGTTCGTAGAAAATTGTATAGTTTTAATGCGAGAATGATTAGGAATTTAAAGTTCTATTCAATAAAAACTATTTGGTCCAAAAATATTGGGGCCATGAGGCGTTCTATCGAACGACAACAAAAAGATTATTTAAAAACGGTTTCGAACTATTTTGTTTTAGAACAAAAGGGTTCGACGCCGGTCTGTAGGTGGTGACATCCTATCAATGGAGAAGGTTTCCTTCTCTTGGCAGTACCATTCAATCTAAATTAATATTTTAATTGCTATAGTGTAGACAAAAATACATCTGTTATTAATATAAGGTTCTTCGGGTGGTTAGGAAATAATTTTTCCGAAAATCCTTCGGAAATATTGACATTTTTGATAACATTTTTGACAGAAAAAGTTAATATTTCCATACACTTAGTCGTTGCTAGGCAGGAAATGAATATTTGAAATTAATATTTCCTTACAGTTGTTAATATTCTACATAAATGATTGAAAACACGTTATTCATAAGGAATTAATTTATATTTTGGAATTAGTTTGTTATATTCACAGTTATTTGACAGTTAGTACGAATATTGAAAATTGAAGGAACATTATTAGAACTATGAGAAACATTTTGGACAACATGCGAGGTACTAGGGTTGTGGCAATCGCCAAGATAGCCTCTCAGAAACTTGGTGTACTCTTCCGAACCAGAAAGTTGTACACACCTCAACAACTTTTGACACTGTACAAAGCCCAGATTCGACCATCACTAGAGTACTGCTCTCATGTCTGGAGCTCTGCACCCAAACATACTCTTCGGCTACTGGATTCCATCGAAAGGAGGGCCATTCGTCTGATTGGAGACCACGAGCTGACGAAGAACCTCGACAGCCTAGAACATCGAAGGCAAGTTGGTGATTTGACTCTATTTTACAGATATTTTCATGGAAAGTGCTCGGCTGACCTTGCCCTCTTAATTCCGCCCAGAGCGGCGAATATCAGAAATACACGACGAACCACTGCCGCCCATCCATATGTGGTTAAGCTTAGTACTCCTCGAACTTCATTATTGAAGAACTCTTTCATCTGGAGGACTTCATCATTGTGGAACGATCTTCCCGAGGTCGTTTTTCCCAACGAATATAACCTCCAACGATTTAAAACCAACGTGAATCGCTGTTTGCGCACACGCACCACTCCCAGAGTGCCCTAAAGGATTTTTCCTATAGTGCTTGTGTTTGATCATAAAAAAAAAAAAAAAAAATTTTGTTGAATATTTTGTACTGTTCAAATAAGTAGCAACTATTTTAGGCATTTTTCTAAATTGATGTATTCCTACCATTTGTCCCCTTTCCGCTTTGATATTTAAAGAAAAATCGGTCACTGTTCATATGCTCTGGTCTTAACGAAACACACTTTCGATAAACATTCACGTAACTACACATGATCTTGGTTTGCTGGTTTTTGAATCAGGTATGCTGATTAAAAGCTTAGATTCTAGGTCTTCTACATCGTGCAGAGTCATTCGGACTAACTCATCCATTCTACAGGCCCCAGAAATTCCAAATATTAAAGCCACCTAAAAAATAAATAAATGTGTAATCTAAATAGAAATTAGAACCTTGTAAATTACCTTAATCATTAAATGTTCTTTATCCGGAGCTTCCTGGATAAATTTCTCGATTTCTTCCTTCATTAAAATCTTAGATTTCTTTGCCCTATAACGTTGAGCTTGCCGTTTCAATAAAGAACGAAGTTTTGAATATGTAGATGTATTTACATTGTAATTTGGTTATATTATTGTAAGTAAAACACTTTTTTACTTAAATTTCCACTTTTTATTTGACAATACGACATGTTTCACTGCACTGCAGTTTCGTCAGGTAACACTGCACTGCAGTTTCGTCAGGTAATGTACATTTTATTTCAAAGTTATGCTTTATAAGTGTCTCTATTAACAAAAGAAAGATTATTTTATGATATGAAGGTTGGGTATTTCCTATTTCGTTCAAATTATTCTAAGTTGTGGTATTTAACAAACGGGGAGAAATATTTAGCCTAAAGTATGTTATAAGTTTGGGTTTTTTTTTTCTATTATAATTTAATATGATAATGAGGGTCTTTTACATTTTCAAGGTATTTTATTGAACTATTGTGATGGATATTTAAATAAGTTTAATAGGGGTGAATTGTTTAAGTCTATTTGATTATTTAATAACACATTTGCATTTTTAAGTTTGTTTATTTCTAGCGATTCAAGATGATTTAATTTTGAACCTTTGTTTTCTATATGTAGTATCTTGAAATCTTGATTAAAGGAATGGTTTAATTCGATAAGATGATTGGCGTAATTGGAGTCACTTTTGCCGTTTATGAAGCTGTTGTGATGCTCTTTTATTCTTTTTGAGAAACTTCTACCTGTTTGGCCAATATAAGTTTTTGGGCAATCCCCGCACTTTAATTTGTATACTCCTGATTTATCTTTTTGGTGGGTTTTTGTTTTACTGTTTTTTATGAGTTTTCCAATGGTATTTTGAGTCTTAAATGCTGCATTAATATTAAGATTTTTTATGAATTTACTGATTTTTGTGCTAATATTTCCTATATAAGTTATTATCCGATATGAACTAGGCTTTTCAATTTCTATTGGATATATCATTTTTAGGGCTTTATTGTACATTTTTTGTTTTAATATTTTATCTATCATTTCAACTTGGTATCCATTATTTGTTGCGATTTGTTTAATGAGGTCTAGTTCTTTTTGAAAATCTATTGGAAGGAGGGGAATTGAAATCAATCTGTGGACCATGCTGTGAAATGCTGACATCTTGTGTTGGGTTGGATGGCAGGAGGTGTTGTGTATTGTTGTTATAACTATAAGTATTTACATTGTGTTCAATTGCAATGGTTGACTTCAACATTGAATAATTGGCCCATAATGTTGAAGATTTCATTTTTAAACAAAGGTCTAGGAAGTTTGCCATTGTATGCCATGTATAACAATCTTCACAGTCATCCAGGAATGTTAGGCATGTACCATTTCCACACATTTGTATTTGATACTAATACCACCTGAAAAGTAACATACTTTCTTCTGAGAAACATTTTTATAACAGAATGATAGAAGTCATTAAGCGTAGAGCCATTGTGCCAAACATCAACTAAATAGTTTAAAAACTAACCGCAAGATGTTAAAAATAAGGAGAAAAATTGAATGTTTGTTATGTATGACTTACTAATGTTATTTTAACAAATAGAATCACTTCTCAAAGTAGCCTGATGCGTTATCCGAACACCCTATATAATAAGACAATTCCATAGCGATTTGTATCTGACGACTTTTAAACTTGAAGTCAGTTGAAGTACAGTATTCTATCATTTCCTTGAACTTTGTTTCGCTTTTGTTTTTGTACTGCACACAATAAATACTTAAATTACTTGGAGTGAATCGTAAAAACAAGTAATTGCCAACCAACTAGCCGAGTAGGACCGAATAGTTTTCTAAACGTGATTTATAATGCTTTTAGCCTCTTTTCGTGCTCGGCGCAGGATTGTTATTTATTGTTTGTGATTCGGTCGTTTCGGCTGTTTTAAAACGACGGATACACATTAAGGATAATAGTTTTGTATCTGTATGTGCAACTTTATAGTTTATAAGTTATCATTTTATCCAGAGGAATGTTACTATCGTAAATTTTTTTTGCTCTCTTTTTTGTTAGAATAGGTATTAGCTAGTATAATATTCCTATTGTTTTATTACTCCCATTGGCCTACCAGTTTGTTTGACAATGTTCTGATCAGCCCAGAACGAGAAGAGGGTGACCTGGTCTACTGTCCTTTTCTAGGTGCCGATAGTTTAGGACTATTTTAGGCTTTCTTCAGAAACTTGTTGGCACAAGGCGCATTATAACTATTTATAAGTGACGGGCCTGAATAGCTGAACAGCTTAAGCCAAAAGAAAAAGTTATAAGTTATGCAAAAAGGGAGGTATAAATTTGTCACATATACAGGGCGTTATGGAAATAACTTATTATATTTAAACCCGCAAATCCTGAGATGAAAACAAAGTGAAGGAAGATAATCATAAATGGCGCTTGTGTCTAGCCCGAAAAACCACGTGAAATGCATTGCGAGAGATGCACCTACACAATGAATTATCTTAGCTCATGGTCTCAAAAGACATCAGTGCATGTTGGCCGGTGTTGTCATATTTACACGTCAAACACCTTAGAGAGGACATCTGGAAAAAAGTGATAAAATACGAAATTATAATAATAATTAAATGGCTTTATTGTAAAAGATTACAAATGGTGAAGTTGAGGCCGACCCTTTTTTTTATGATCAAACACAAACACTATAGGAAAAATCCTTTAGGGCACTCTGGGCGATTCACGTTGGTTTTGAATCGTTTTAGGTTATATTCGTTGGGAAAAACGACTTCAGGAACGTCGTTCCATAAGGATGAATTCCTCCAGATGAAAGAATTCTTAAATAATTAAGTTCGAGGAGTACTAAGCTTAACCACATATGGATGGGCGGCAGTGGTTCGTCGTGTATTTCTACTATTCACCGATCTGGGCGGAATTAAGAGGGCAAGGTCAGCCGAGCACTTTCCATGAAAATATCTGAAAAAGAGAATCAAATCCCCAACCTGTCTTCGATGTTCTGGGGTATCGAGGCTCTTCGTCAGCTCGTGGTCTCCCATCAGATGAACGGCCCTAATTTCGATGGAATCCAGTAGCCTAAGAGTATGTTTGGGTGCAGAGCTCCAGACATGAGGGCAGTACTCTAGTGATGGTCGAGTCTGAGCTTCGTATAGTGTCAAAAGTTGTTGAGGTGTATACAACTTTCTGGATCGGAAGACTACACCAAGTTTCTGAGAAGCAATCTTGTCGATTGTCACAACGTGGTTATGCCAGACATATTTCCTCCCAGATTGACGCACAGCAAATTAATAGAAGAAAGCAGTGGGATTGCGTCTTCTGCCATGACTATATCCGGTTCTGTAATGTTAACCTTTTTAGAGAAAATTGCTGCCTGGGTTTTTTAGCGTTAAATTCGACTTGGTTACTGTCACCCCAAGCCAGGTCTTTGTTGAGGCGTGATACTTCATGCAAAGATGTGCGTCGACAGCCTAGCTTAACCTAGATATAAAATAGACTATAACATAGATTAATAAAAATACTATACGATATACTTTACTTGCCCACTATAGGCAAAATAATGCAAAATATAACAAGAAGTCAGAGCATAATAAAAAAAGGAATACAAAACAAACAAAAATAAGAAAAATAAAGAAGAAAATATTAAACAACAGGAGAATGGTAAATTAGTAAAATTCATATTATTCTGACCAATTCCTACATAGAAAATGAACCCAGTAAAATTATAAAGAGGAAGGAAAAAAAACCATAAATAAATAAATTTACAATTTTTGACACTTTCACACCCTTACAAAACACACTAAATTCTAAACCAGAGATATCAGGATGAGTATCTTTCCTTTCCCCCTTTTTTCCTTTTCAGTCCTTCCCCTCCTTCCTTACAAACTATATGAATATATCTATCGAGGCTTTTATTAGCCTCCTAAATTTTAAATCTGAACACAATTTTAATTCCGAATCAACTTTATTATATAATATCGCTATATTAAATAAGAAAGATCTTTGGAAATAACTTGTGCGATAAACTGGTGGGGTAACAATAAGTTTATGACATAGATCCAAATTATGCGAGTCATATCGAAATTTAATTTTGATATAGAGATAGTCTGGGTACCTTTTACAACTAATTTCATCATATAAGGTGAGTGCATCCATTCTTAGCCATTCAAATTCACCCAATTTAGCAGAAACACCGCGATCATATTTTCTAATACCACCTATCGGCCTTACACAACAATTCTGTACTATATAAAATAAAAATGTAGGCAAAACGGTTTTACCTTTACATAAAGATCCCTTTTTACACACTCTACGGCATCATATGAACAATATTCACGTAGAAACTGTACCGATCTGACAACAATGGTTTATGCATGGAAGCCAACCTAACCAAATCAAGTTGGGGTAAACACAGTTCTGTCTAAATTTCATGTGTTTTACACAATTCGGCAACTAATCACAAATATTTGTTCTACACTTTACATAGATCATAAGAACGAGAATATTTACTTTTTTCTACTATAACGGTACACAGTAATATATGTATCGAAGCTGAACTAAACAGCTATATTGCCTACATATCCATTTTGGGCCCACTTCCCCTACAAGTAGTACACGAATAATTTGCCTTGCTCTAAACCACATAAATGCAGATTTGTCCTAAAATTGATCGTAATTTTCATTCACACGAGAACAAAGAATAATTATTACCTTCGCAACAATAACATAACTCACGTCAACTATTTATAATTATAAATCAAGCGAAAATTTTAATTAATTAATTTTAAATGTAGCCGTGCTATTTCCGTTCGTAGAAGTCTAAATTAAAATTCATAAAAATATTTTATTTCCAACTGAATTTATTTGTTCCTTTCGGTATTATCCTTTGCGTCAAGATATAAATGTCTGTCATAAAACTATGAATTGTGAGAAGAGATTCATTTTCCTTTATATTAAAAATATTTTATTTATTTTTTAATATTTTTAATGTTCTTTATGATATATTAAATATATATTTAAAAGATTTTCACGTTCTTTTAACAATTCTGAAGTTCTAATCGTAGCGTTATTTAACTTTATGATTTGATGGCTATAAAAACTATCACTGTCAATTAAACACTGTTATTATACACATTGGACAGTTAAATCGTTTTTAACAGAAATCAATGCTGACAAATATCTTCTGATTACCCTAGTCATGTAAGCTACATGCAGTAAAAATATTAGACCAAATATATGTGTGGTTTCTTGTAATCTTTGATTTATTCTAAACATTTCAATTTTTGATTCATTCATTTATTGAAAATTTTAAATGAAACGCTGATTTGAAGCCTATTTTCATTAAGGAAAACAAATACTAGGTATATTATAAAGTTAATTAACAAAAACAATCTCTCCCTCGCGGTAATGACAGCTTGAAGTCTTCTTGAGGGACAGCCTGATATTCTTCGGTCAGCGCCAGTTGTAAGTCTTGCGAGGTTTATGGTTGTACAGGACGATGACGAACGGACTTTTCAAGTTGATCCCAAAGATATTCGATTGGGTTGAGATCCGGGCAACATGCGGGCCATTCCAATCTTGCAAGTCCAACTTCATCCAGATATTCGTTCACTACATGGGCAACGTGAGGTCTAGCATTATCATGCAATAATGTCAATTGGTTTTCAATGAAAAAAGCAACTGGAACAACAACTCCTTGGAGGATTTCCTCAATGTGACGGTTGGCGATTAGAGCTCAACAAAAACAAGATTGGTGCGTGCTTCGGTAGAAATACCAATGATATACATTTTCTAAAAATAACATCGTTTCATTTAAAATTTTGCAGCTCGCAACAGAAATGAGATAATGGAATGAATCAAGGAACTAAATGTTTAGAATACATGAAAGATGTAAATAAAATTATCTACCTCAATTTTCATACAGGGTGTTTTGAAATTCAGACAAAAACAACAGTTTGAGTTACTCCTGTATAAGATAACCTAATCGAAAAATGTTACTTTATAATTAAGGAATAAACACAATAAATTAATCTAGAAACTGATAACAAAATCATGAAAGTCGCATAAAAAATAAAAAGTTATTAAATATCAAACTTGACCAAAATTTCAGGGTGGCGGAATTTTGTGTCGGTTAGTATAGTTTCCTAATAATCCTGTGACAACGCTGTACGGGCGTTTTACTACGAACGACCATAAAGTTTAGGAATTCATTCTTTTCTAAGGCTTCGGTAATGTTGAGCTGTGTTTGTGATCTATTGTGCGTTTGGATTAATTTTTACTATTTTTTGAACTAGAACTAGTTCCCAAATGGTTCGTCAATGAGTGGTGTTTCAAGAAACCCTAACTTAGATTACTGAGGTTATGTTTTTTACTTTAAGCAGTGGTGAGCTAATCCTATATTTTAAGTAAATGTTGGAAAAAACGTGGATTCTTGTACACCATCTGAAATTAAAAAAAAAAATTCCCTAAAACTTTTACCTGTGTATGTCTAATTTTTGATTCTTTGAAGAATATTCATCAAACTTTATATTCTCATTGTTTTTTTCAAGAGTTTTCTCATATCACTAAGAGTATCTTAAAAATATTTGTATCTGCTTCGCAATGTCAATGTCTCCACTGACGATGAAGGTATATGCCTTCGAAACATTTTTTATTAAACTAGTGAAACAGACTTTGAGTTCTTTACCTACTCAATGAAATTATTGTAATCTTGTTGTACCTCGAAATCTACAAGTTACTTGGTTCTTTTAAGTGAGACATCATCCATCCATAGATAAATCGAATTGTTAATTAAAATAACTTTATTTTTTATGATCCTACAACAATTCAAGCCACTGCACTGGTAAAGATAACAGCTAGTGGACGCGTAGCTTACAGCGTTGCCATTATTTCTAGCCATACTTTCCTAACATATCTGAAACTATGGATGTATGTATGTTAACGCCCTTTCTAAAACAGTACATTGGTAATTTTTTTGTGAAAAAACACCGTGAAACTTAAAACAAATTAAAAAATAAAAACTAGTTACCGTACGCTTGTAGTTCGCCGGCAAATTTTACTTAAAGTGAAAACGGCGCCCCAGGGAACGTGTAGTGCCGATGCCGTGAGGCAATAATTTTCGCCTATTACACATGCACTTGTAAAGAAAACTACTGCAGATGAAAATTTTAACCACAAGATGAGTTATTTTATGACAAAACTTAAAAGCGCTAGCTTCCTGAAATTACATTTAAAAGCATTTTCTATGAAGCATATACAGGGTGTTCGGGTTTGTTCGGGCTTCCTTATACGAAAAATTAATAATTATTTTAAGGTCTGCAAACGTCATTTTAGACATAACACCTTAAAAATACAAATAAAACCCTTAACATGCTTAGACCTAAGTATATGGCATGATATATGAAATATGTCTAGAATCTTAAATAATATATAGGTTGCTCCATTTAAATTAAGCAAGTTGACACCGACTTCCGGTATTACCGGAAGTGATAGTTGCAGGGTGTTATAGAAATCACTTATTATATTTAAACCGGCAAATACTGAGATGAAAATAAATTAAAGAAAAATAACCATAAATGGCGCTTTGAATTATTTTACGAAATATACAGTTTATATGAAATCTGAAAATTTACGTGGCCGCTACTGATGACGTTCGCAATCAATAGTTTATCGAAGCGATGTTGTCATATATTGCAACACAGAATTGTAAACGCACGTGTTCAGTTTTTGTCAACAAGACGTCTTTGACCCGCGTTATTACTTCTTTTTCAAACTCTTTAGAAAAAAAATACTATAATTTTAAGGTACATACTCTCTTACCTTCGATCTTATAATCCGTTTTATAATTACATTCCATAAAAAAATAAAACACAAAAAGTATGTTTTGCAACAGAACCAACAATAGGTAATATCACACAAATTTGAAATCACATCACAATATTTATTATTATGAGTTATTTCACAACAGAAAAAAAATCGGGTAATGCTACAACTAACAAAACGTTTAAAATTCGTATACATCAAGCACGTGGAACCCACGACAGCGTCATTCCACCTCCGAGTCTCGAAACATACTGAAGCAACGATAGTCGCGCGCGCCAGGTATCCAAGCAAGGGCGAAACATGCGGTGTGATCTGACAACACTGTTGGTATACTCTAGTGACCCACATTATTGCTAACTGAATCCAGATGGAACGGCGCGACACTATGTGGGTAAGAAGGGTTTTTACTTTAGTATTTAGCTATTCGATTAAAAAAAAAGTATGTAAACTTTCTCTAGGACACCCTAGGAGTCACCCATTTAAATACAATAAGTCATTTCCATAACACCCTGTATTATTTAATATAGTTTTTGTATATCACCTTAATAATTAAACTATAATATTTTGTCCCAGAAAACGACCACCCTATATATAAGATAACCGGTCATCTTTGATTTAAATTATACCGACACCCGGTATATAAAATGCAATAAATACTCTGTATCTTTGAATCCTTCTATGACTGTTTAAGATCATTTTTAAAAATGTCCATTTACAGCTAGTGAACCACACCACTGGCGGCAGCTCATTTGAGCTGCCGAAAATAAATCGTCCCGTACTTTGTATTTATTTTCGTTGAGAGAGTTCCTTTATTTTTTTGTTATTTCGTCATTAATTTTAGGTAGGTAGCGCTTTACTTTTTGTTTTCGAAATAACAAAAGAAAACAGCTTAAGTGAAATTAATTTTATAAATAATTGAAGTGATTATTTTACTGATTAAAAGAAAAACAAGGCAGAGGCGATATTTCGGGCTTTTCAAAACAAAAAAGATATTTATTAACCTTTTCGGATAACAAGATTTTTAATTTATATCAATACTAAAATAAAAAGTCTATTTACTTTTCAGGTGGTATTAATATCAAATACCACAATGTATGGAAAAATTATTATTTCTCAGACCACCCGATGATACCTTATAGAATAAGGGCGTATTTTTGTCTACACAGTAGCACATTAAAATACTATTTCAGATTTCAGAATAGTATTTTAAAGTGCTACTGTGGAGACAAAAATACGCCCTTATTGTATAAGGTATCATTTGGTGGTCGCTCTGACTAACCGTTTTCGAGATATTTTCAATTACAATTTCTAATGCGCCCGTTTAAATTTTGATTTGTAAATGTGAAATTTGTCACAGCAGGCTTTAGTAAAAACAAATACAATGAAAGCACTTTGAAACCTCATTTCTGTCAAAGTTTATTTTCATTTGTCAGCATTGTGGGTGTTTTTAAGGAGTTTCTGAAGATACTGTTATCAAAAATTAAACTAAAAATGCCGCGATATAACTGTTTTCTAACGGAGAAATGCGAGACATGGTATGTTTATACGCACAAGAAAATTTTAATAGCCGCGGGGCACATCGGCGGTATTTGGAAATGTATCCAAATAGAAGGCAGCCAGATTTTAAAATTTTTAGAAGCCTATACGACAGACTGGGAGAAACAGGATCCTTGGGTCCAAAACGTAATAGTGGAGGATCCTGTTTCTCCCAGTATGTCGTATAGGCTTCTAAAAATTTTAAAATCTGGCTGCCTTCTATTTGGATACTGTTAATTTTTTCTTGTGCATATAAACATACCATGTCTCGCATTTCTCCGTTAGAAAACAGTTATATCGCGGCATTTTTAGTTTAATTTTTGATAACAGTATCTTCAGAAACTCCTTAAAAACACCCACAATGCTGACAAATGAAAATAAACTTTGACAGAAATGAGGTTTCAAAGTGCTTTCATTGTATTTGTTTTTACTAAAGCCTGCTGTGACAAATTTCACATTTACAAATTAAAATTTAAACGGGCGCATTGTAATTGAAAATATCTCGAAAACGGTTAGTCGGAGCGACATTTACAAAGTATGCCTTTATTGCTTAGAAATCACGCAAAAACTGATATTTTTAATAAAAATATAATTATACTAAGGCACAAAAAAGTTACATTTGTTTTTATGTATCCAGAGTACCACAGAGAGCGCCCCCTATAATCTATATCAAAATTATTAACAAATTCAAATTCCTTTCCCCAAAAAAACCCTAGTCACAAAATTGTATGCATAAATATTGATTCAGAAATAAGTTATTTAGGAACATTGAAAATTAATTTTTTACTTGAACACCCTGTATCTCGGTTATTACCAGCTATTGAACTAAACTAAGTATGCCCAAATCGCAGTATTTTTACCCAAGGAATCTGCAGTTTTCCTGTGTACCATTAGTTATGGGACACCCTGTATAAGACCGTAAAAATATCAGGATAGATATTTTGTATCATCTTGCGAACTTGGTTCCTATATATGCCAACCATACATATTACCTTACTTTTGAATGCAATAGCTCTTTTTTTCGACACCACCAGAAGGTCTTCGATAGGGCCATAGTTATTATTTTTGCCTAAAAACAGATAAATAAAATATTAACCTACAAATTTTTCGCTTGTTCGTTTACCAGATACACAAACAACTCAATATGTAGTTAATCAAAGTTTTCGAAACAAAATAAACTATACTAAAACGACGGAAATACACTTTTAAAATTTATTAGCACAAATCAAACTGGAAAAATTTAAAAACACTGAATGCGGTTCATATAAAACTGGGGTATTTGATTAAGTCCCCAAACAGCTGATCGATGACATATTGCTGATGTCAACTGTCTAAAAAGCTTGAGGGTTCGCTGCAAAGACTATAATACAGCGTGAAGTCTTCTCTGATGATAGGCATGTACACCTACCCTGTACTGACGAGAACAAAAGAGTTCGAAACCGGTCTGCAGGTGGTTACATCCTATTAATGGAAAAGGCTTCCTTTTCTTGGTAGTACCATTCAATCTGGATTAGTATTTTAAAGTGCTACTGTGTAGACAAAAATACGCTCTTATTGTATAAGGATCATTGGGTGGTCCGGGAAATAATAATTTTTCCATACATTGGTATTTGTTACTATTGTACTTCCACCGATAAAGAATACGCCAACAAATTCCATTTGACACGCGACACACACTAAAAATTAAATCATGCCAGTAACTCTGGCTGACGTCACCGGTTAATGCCGCAAATTCCGCCATATCTCGTCTAATGCAATTATCAAGTTTCATGCAAGGACTTAATCGTTCATGAATTCGCAGCTAACTTCATTACGGTGCGGTCTAGAGCTCTCGAGGTGTTTCCTCTTCCTTATAATGTAAGCCGGCTTTTGTTTAGCGTATTTTATCGAGTTTACTGGGAGTATTTCGAATTGAAGTTTGTATAGTTTAAGGTTGCCAATATATTCTGAAAGCTGAACTGTTTTTCATTGAAAATTGAATTTATTGTAGTTTTATTGCAACTGACGAGTCTCCATTTTATAGTTTTATTCGATGGAGGTGCTTCTTGACAGTTATATTACGTCCTGTCAGAATCCCGATGGTTGTTCTCATGTGGTTGCTATAAAAGATTATTATAAAAATTTATTCTTTACATTTTGCTATTGGAAGCTGACGAAGCTGACGAAGAACCCCGACAACCTAAAATATCGAAAACAGGTTGGAGATTTGAACCTCTTTTACAGATATTTTCATTTCAAGTGCTCGGCTGACCTTGCCCTCTTAATTCCGCCCAGAGCGGCGAATAGCGGAAATACACGACGAACACTGACGCCCATCCATTGTGGTTAAGCTTAGTACTCCTCGAACTTCATTTAAAAATTATTTCATCTGGAGGACTTCATCGACCTTCCCGAGGTCATTTTTCCCAACGAATATAACCTCCAACGATTAAAAACCAACGCGAATCGATTTATCCGCACACGCACCACTCCCAGAGTACCCTAAAGGATTTTTCCTATAGTGCTTGTGTTTGATCATTAAAAAAAAGAAATAAAGGTAATTAAAACATCTTACTGTTGTTATTAATTTTACTCTCTGGCATTATCGGTTCTATTGATTATTTCAGGTAAGTTACCTATGATTTGAGAAGCTTGTCTTTCACATATATATAAACAATATATTGCTGATACCATCTGCAATTATGTCCCCGCTATGGGCATCGAAGGGGTAATAGTGAGTTTGCGCAGTTTGGAAATTTCCTTGTGAAAGTAAACATTCGACAGGACCGGATTTCAACTTTTTTAATGTAAATTTCACTGGTTAGTTAGGAAAAATATTACAATCAAAATTTCGATTAGTTCGAATTAAGACGGCGTTTCATGCATACGATTTCTGATGATATGATGATCCGGCGATGCCCTGATTGGTGTAAACTTTTGGTGCCAAATTCCGTCCGAAGATTTATAACAATCGACACGATGAGCGTTATTTTAACTTTCATCCGACGTCGTATGTTTCTTAACCTCACTTTTTTCTTAACCAAAAATTAAGAATGAATGGCTATATTGACTATTTTGGGAATTATTATCAGCTACTAATGCATCAAATTAAAAATACATTAATTCTAAGGTTAGGTAGTAGCCACATATATATTATATTGTATACGAGTGACACCCTCTTCTTTGCTTACAAGCTTTTTAGTGAAATTCGGTTCCGAAGATCGGATAATGTGATAAGCAAAATATTTTCGTTTAAATGTACATGCTTGAAATACTTTATACCTGGTATTGATCCACGACTTTGCAAAAAAGCACCATGCACTTGTGTCCTTTCATCTTAAACAGAACAAGCCACTCACCCGCCAAACAGCGAATCGAATCACAACAAATTAAAAACTCCTTTACAAAAATTGTTGTTAGCTAATCAAAGTTTATAAGCACTAATATACCGACAATAATGTGGATGAACCACTTTTTATTCTGTACTTTGAAAAAGCATCCAGAACCCAAGATGGCGCGAATAACGATAAAACTTCCACCCTACTGCGCAAACTCAATAGGCCCGCGCCATCTAACATAGCGGAAATTTTTCATTATTTGCGTTTCTATACTCGTAACAATGTCATCCTATCCGAAATAAGTAATATTTCAATATTCGCCAACCTACACCAAAATTCCCATTGGTGTAAAATAATTAAAGCAATTTTGTGCTGCATTTAATATTTCATTAAGATTACGGTCGTTACATAATCGATGTATATTAAATTGCCTCTTATCAGACCCACACAATTATTAGTATCAGACTAAAATATGCAGAATAATGATCGACAGTCCCGCTCAAGAATGTCGCCAGGGATTTTCAATCGTGCACATAATGAAATTTTCAACCTTATTGGAAATTCTCCATTAATAAAATGAATAAAATATTTAGGATTCCGTTCCATTAACATTTTGTTAAGATATATTTTTGCTATTTACTATTTAGCATTGATAATAGCAGGAAACGGGGCAAATAGGAAGCAACTTAGTCCTGAGCGGGTATATATTTTTCTTGAGTTGGATTGAATAACGAAGATATAGTCTTTGCAGAATTATACCGTTCATCTTTTGACTGCAATAAAACCTCATTATCACCACTTCGACCATAAATTAAATAAGGAAATCCCAAGTTTTAAAACCTTTTCGAGCAGAGTCGGACCAGGTATACAAATTCAATTTATACCTTTGCCTGATGCATATATAAATACAAAGTGATTTTTAATAATTTTAATCTTTAGTGGTTTTCCGGCGAGTAATTTTTAGTTAGGCTTATTAGTGGTAGAATGTGGCATCCTTGGAATTGTGCTGATAGGGGGGCATCTTCAAGTGTAATTTTTAAAAGAAAGCATTTATCTACCGATGCCAAACTAATAATTAAAAATGTGTATCAATCGTTGTTGACTAGAAATTTTAATTCGATGGATGCTTTAGCAGAGACGTCTACTTTGACAAAAACTCCTTTATCTTCGGTAAGAGACATAGTACTTAAAAATGTTAATGCTAGAAAAAATCGGAGTGATTCTGGCACATTGAGAAGCATTGACGAAAATGACATGGATTTATTAAGAAAAAATATTTACCAAATGTATGAGACACAAACTGTACCCACTTTGATTTCCCTCAAAGAGCGGCTGATTAAAGATCTCTTGTAGCCATTCAAGCCTTAGGAAAATATTGCGTAAAATGGGTTTGTTCAACAAACATTAATGGAATCTCAACGTTTACGGGAATGGAGACTTAAATATTTAACAGCTGTTAAACAATTTAGAGAAGAAAATCGTCCAATTATTTACCTTGACGAAACATGGTTCGATACCCATGACACTCCAAGAAAAGGTTGGGATGATTCTTCCAAAAAATGTCAAACCAAGGCACCATCAAATAAAGGCAAAAGAATCACAATATTTCATGCTGGTTCAGGGAACGGGTTTGTTCCAAATTGTCTGTTGCTTTCAGCTAAAAACATAGCAGATTCTTCTTTAGATTACCAACAAGATACCGACGCACAACTTTTTGAAGATTGGTTTAAACATAAACTCTTTAAAAATATACCTGAAAATAGCGTCATTGTAATGGACAATGCTAGTTATAATAGTCGGCAAGCAAAAATCATTCCCAATTCTAATAATACAAAAGCAGAAATTCAAAATTTTATGATTGAAAATGATTTATATTTTGAAGAAACTAGCTTTTAAAATAACTAAGGAATACGAGTGTGACAAACTAGCAGAAAATGGACATACAGTGTTGCGTCTTTTTCCGTACTATTGTATATTCAATCCTATTGAGCTAATATGGCACCAATTAAAATCCAATATAGAAATATTATTTCTCCTACATTAAATGTATCTGTAGTAGAATTAATTAAAAACGAAGTAAGAAAAATTTCTGCAAAACAGCTGGAAAAACTGTGTACAGCATGTACTTAAGGTGGGAAATTCTTACAATTGTATGATTACAAATGTTCAACCCTTAATTATAAGTTTAGGCTTAGATGAAGATAGTGATAGTGATACAGAGTTAAATTTTGAATAAATTATCAATAGTTTCTTAGAATTTAATTAATTTTTATTGTACTTGTTATCCTAATAGTTATACTTTTAAATTATATTATTTTCAATTATCATTAATTGTTATCATTATTTTACATTTATTATAGGTACCTAAAACTATAAAAATAAATCATGTAGTGTGGTATACATTTTCAAGCCCGCCCTGATCCCATTTATTGAGCTTTGAAGAGGTTCAGGCGTATACAATAGGGTTTAATCAGGTAGTTTATTTATGGCAGTAAGAGTAAACGGTATAATTCTGCAACAACTATACCTCGTAAAACCATCGAAAAATGGACAGCCTGTAATGTAGTTGTAAAAAATCTCCTGTTAATATGTGACCATTGAAACTGCTGTCGAATTATTACGTACGAATACGTGTCTAAATAATTAAAGGGCTCAAATCGAAATTACTTTACCTTAATTAACCAAGTATAGATGTATGTATTATTCATAACGGGCAAATTGGCAGGTAAAGAGCCGTAAGCATAAATTCGATAAAATATGCAAATGTCAACTGTCAGTGCTGAATTAATTCCCTTACACGGTAATATCGAAGAAAATAATTTCTGTAAATATTTTATTTATTAACTATTGTCTGGCATATCTTATATTATACAGGGTGTTATGGAAATAACTTATTATACAGGGTGGCCCATCGAAAACAGTCCAGCAAGGTTTACCGCGGTGTGCGTGAAAATTAAAAAAAAACCTCGGACCCGTAAACTTGTGTTTTCAGGGGAACACGTTTCACTATTAATTTCATCCCTGTAACCTCAACCCCCCCTAGCGAGGGCGGCTACTGCCCTTGTTTTTTCAACTGGGAATGGGTATTGTTTCTTTGAAGGTTAGAGACAATGCTGTATCATGAGTGATAGACGTGTTTTGGACTTCCATTGTCTTTATTTCGTTTAAATCACAACGTTTCAACTGGTAAGTATCTCCAGTCGTCTTCCGGTGAATACTGAACAAGTTACTAAACTACGAGAGTATTTATACTAATAACGGGGGGTGAGAAAGTTAATCGAGTATGACCGAGGTGGGTGCAGTCATGCGTCAATACTAGAGGACGTACCTAAACTAAGATTACATTTGCTTAACAGGGGTTTCCAAATGTTCCTTAGATCTAAAGAGGGTTTGCTAAAACAACCAGGATTCTGAGTGATGACAGCTGTTTCTTTGAATTTCCTCTTTCGCCAATGTTCTTCCTTAAGTATGATACTTGATTGTCCCCATTGTAAGTGGTGGCCGTGGGTGAAAACTAAAAATCCGATATTTAGCTTTGCTGACGATAGCACACTTATCTCATCTTTCTCTTTGAATGCGCAAACATCGGCTGCCGACGCACATCTTCGCAGACTGCATGAAGTATCACGCCTCAACAAAGACCTGGAAGAAATTTTGGCTTGGGGTGACAGTAACCAAGTCGAATTTAACGCTAAAAACCCAGGCAGCAGTTTTCTCTAAAAAGGTTAACATTACAGGAAATAGTCATGACCGGACACGCAACCTCACTGGCTTCATCTATTAAATTGCTGGGCGTCAATCTGGGAGGAAATATGTCTTGGCATAACCACGTTGTGGCAATCGCCAGGATAGCTTCTCAGAAGCTTGGGGTACTCTTCCGGACCAGAAAGTTGTACACACCTCAACAACTTTTGACACTATACAAAGCCCAGATTCGACCATCACTAGAATACTGCTCTCATGTCTGGAGCTCTGTACCCAAACATACCCTTCGGCTGCTGGATTCCATCGAAAGGAGGGCTATTCGTCTGATCGGAGACCACGAGCTGACGAAGAACCTCGACCGCCTAGAACATCGAAGACAGGTTGGGGATTTGACTCTCTTTTACAGATATTTTCATGGAAGGTGCTCGGCTGACCTTGCCCTCTTAATTCCACTCAGAGCGACGAATAGCAGAAATACACGACGAACCACTGCCGCCCATCCATATGTGGTTAAGCTTAGCACTCCTCGAACTTCATTATTTAAGAATTCTTTCATCTGGAGGACTACATCCTTGTGGAGCGACCTTCCCGAGGTCGTTTTTCCCAACGAATATAACCTACAACGATTCAAAACCAACTTGAATCGCTTCTTGAGCACACGCATCACTCCCAGAGTGCCCTAAAGGATTTTTCCTATAGTGCTTGTGTTTGATCTTAAAAAAAAAATAAAAATTCAGAAAGAAAATATTTTGTAGCTTTCCAAAATTGACACCTATGAGTGCTGTGTTCGCGGCTTCCCTGGTTAGGTAGAAAAATGGTTCTAGTTTGAGTTTCTCAGTCCATATGGGTAGTACAGTTAGAAAATTTGATTAAAATATACGGGGTTGCTTAAAAGTTATAATCGAGATTGTAAATATTCACGTTCGCCTTTGGAGCCCGATATCTTTGTTAGGACGGGCATTAGGAGGACAAACGATTATATGAACGACTAGTATTTTGACCTCCCCTGTATGCTATTTAGCACAATTTACGGCAGTTTGTGATTTTTTTTTGTAAATTAAGCGGATTTTCCGTATGCACGAACGCACGCATAACATTTTTCCTCCTACCACGTTTTAAGACCGTCATTTAGGAAACTTTACGCTCTTGAGAACTTTTTATTTTGTTTGTGAAAGCACGAACGTAATAACCGGTCTGAAGTACGAGACTCGTAATAAGAGCTTTTAAAAAGCTTATTAAAGAGATTTGAAATTTTTATTCTTGCTGCGGTTGTAAATTGCCCGAAAATGAGAAGTTCCTTGTTGTATTATTTGGTAAGCCTCATAAAGAAATACTGATTACATTGTCGCCTTTATTGATCCTAATGTATTTATGGTTATTCACGTTATTCGAGACGACATATTATAGCTAAGCTATTTGTTTTGGATAAAAACAAATATTCAGGGTGGATAGGGGCCTATTTGAGGTACATTTTAAAATTATTTTCATAATTTATTTATTTATTTATTTATTTACGATTTGGGGTACTGACAGGATCTAGACCCAAAAATGTACCCATTAATTTTCAGTTACGTGTACAAGTACGTTATAAGCTGTGTCCTAACTAAATCTAAATATGAACAAATTATTCGGGACCACTCCCATATAAATTATAAAATCCAAAAAACAATAGACTATAAAATCCAAAAAGCAATAGACTCGACCGGTCAAAGATTCAATCCCTTTATTTGCCTTTTAAAAGTAAACAGAGTTGCATTGAATATATCAATATCTTCACAATTGTTATTATAAATTGTGCACATTCTTACTAAAAGTGAATTTTGCCAAAGATTTGTTCTTCTATAATTATTAATATCAAATAATTGATGAGTTCTCGTTTCTCTAGGTTGAATGTGAAAAGTTATAATTGATATTAATGTTGGTGAATCAATAAAATTGTTAAGCAATTTGTATAAGAACAGAAAACAGGATTGCATACGTCTAACTTGAAGAGTTGTGATAGAGAAGCACTGTCTCACTTGACACATATCCGCTATTTCATAAACACCGTTTATTCTAAAGTTTAAAAATCTGAGAAAACGTGATTGAATCCTGAGTAGAGTCCTTTTTCTCAGTGGACTCTACTCACTCATTAAGTTTTATGTGTCAGTTATGAAAAATTCACACGGTGTCCAAAAAGTACTACTAAATAATTACAAGTTTGAAATGGTAATAACTTGCTTAATTTAAATATAACACCCTGTGTTTTATGTCACTAGCAGATGTAGAGTTTAATTGTCTATCAAAAAGTATTAACCTCTCCCATAGCTAATTACTCGCATTTTCATGAAAAATACAAATATTCACAAAGCAGGCTAATTATAATCAATTTAATATTAATCAAGTCGCCTATGGCATTTTGATCAGATCTAAATTCTAGAGAAACAGAGGGTTTACAGTAAATGTCAGTTATTTATAAAAGTATTTCGCTGCAAATCGTCATTTAGTTATAATCGTGGTACCTAGTTTCTGTTTTTTTATTTTATTAGTTACTTAAAATGATAAGTTATCCAAAAGAAGAACGAAGAACATCTGCTAGTCACATAAAATACAGGGTGTTATATTTAAATTAAGCAAGTTATTACCATTTCAATCTTGTAATTATTTAGTAGTACTTTTTGGACACCGTGTATAATTTAGTGAATTTTTCATAACTGATACAGAAAACTTAATCAGTGAGTAGAGTCCACTGAGAAATTGGGTTTAAAAAACAAAATACATGTTGAGAATAAATTGATACTACATTTTGACAAAATATGAAATATTTCACAAACCGTAAGGTTTAAGTACGGTAAACCTTAATGCAAGTAATATTAATATATAAAACTTGAAAATTGAAATTTACTATAAAAAATAGTAAAGATAACCATAATTTATTGCTCTATATGTGACAGGAATAACTTTAATTAAGAACAGCCATTAAAATATGCCAAAAACCAAATTTTTCAGTAAAAATTACAAAAATATTTAGTAAACCATTTCTATGAAAAGATTTTGTAAAATTTATTAAAATCTTTTTTAAAATTTACTAAAATCTTTTGTAATATTTATGTATGCTAAACAAGAAACATAAATTAAGTTTTCGTAAAAATTTTTTAAATTCTGTCATGCTTTGAATACACAGGGTGATTCTTAATAATATGCTAATTTTAAGGAGGTTATTCTTGGGTCCATTTTCAGAAAAAAACTTCATATTATTATGTTCTGAACGTTTTAACTTTTGAGATAGATTTCAAAAGATCTCCTTTTTTATTAATATCTGTGACACTGTTATAGATATTTTTGTGAAATTTGGTATACACTTTCTATTCACCAAGAGGCATTTTATGATGTACAGGGTATCCCATTTTCGACACTTTTATAGGGTGTCTCCGTAACTGTTATTGCTATCAAAAAAGTAATGTAGGTGTTATGTACTCTTTTTGGGTCAAAATTGAAATGATAAAATCAAAATTTGAACATTTTCGCTCGCTTAAGAGATACGGGGAAAAATAAAAAAATTGACAATTTCAAAATTACCCTATATTTTCTTAGTTAAAAGAGATACAGAAAAATGTTTTACACAAAAGTTTCTTTATAATGATTGTTGAATAATCTACCGGTTTCAGAATAAGTATACGGGGTCAGGTAGAACAGTTATCGGACCAAACCCCATTTTTTTTTTATGGAACACCCTTATATTTTAATCTAGAAGGATATCATTTTAAATTCTCTTTTCAAATATATAACACACCATGGATAATATTGGTTTCCTAGGCGATTATTTAAACTTTATTACTTTAAACCACAGTAGGCCTTGAAACAAAAGCTAATATCCTAGAGACAACTATGTTGACATTCTAGTTGTTATTAACATTTAACGTCAATTTCATTTTTACATATTTATTTGTGAAAATGACTTATCAGCATTTTGAAATATTTGATATGCTATCTATCATCCATGGTATGTTATGAATTTAAAAAGAGAGTTTAAAATGCTATCTTTTTAGATTAAAATATACAGGGTGTTCCATTTAAAAAAAAATGAGGTTAGGTCCGATAACTTTCTTACCTGACCCCGTATACTTATTCTGAAAACGGCAGATTATTCAACAATCAATATAAATAAACTTCTGTATAAAACATTTTTCTGTATCTCTTTTAACTAAGAAATTATAGGCTAATTTTGAAATTGTCAATTTTTTGATTTTCCCCCGTATCTCTTAAGCGAGCGAAAATTTTCAAATTTTGATTTTACCATTTTAAGTTTGACCCAAAAAGAGCACATGACCCTTCATTACTTTTTTGATAGCACTAACAATTACGGAGATACCCTATAAAAGTGTCGAAAATGGGATACCCTATACAGTTTTCGTATAAAAAAATTAAATTCATTCATTTGCAGTCTGTTAAGCAATTCGGTATTAACAAAGATTAAAAAGGATCTAGTAGGTAAGAAGCAGATTTTATTTTATAAATAAACAGTTTTGACAGTTGCCTACCTACCTAGTCTAGTTGTCACGTATTTAAGTCATTAATGTCAACAAAAAACATGAAAATCTTTTACACCTCATATGCATTTTTTCTTCTCTTTATATGAATTTTTTTTCTCTGAAATTCGACCCAAGAATATCCTCCTTAAATATTAGCATGTGATTAAGAAACACCCTGTACAGTGTCATATCAAAAGACAACAAAATCATTAATTTTTAAGGAGGATGAGTGAAAATAAGATGCCGCAGAAATCAGTTCTTCCATCAACCACAATATAAAAATAATTGTCCCCAATTTGTTCCTTTAGGCCGGGTTATTAAAAAATACCGGAGTGCTTAAGTATCTTCAAAACCCCTAAACCTGCGCTTACAAAATGCCATATCATTGTATAATTCCGCATGCCCAGAAACCACCAATTTTTTTGAAGATATTTAAGCCTTCCGGTATTTTCTACTAACCCTGTATAACGGGATGCGTTATACAATAATATCATAATTTATTATTTTTTAGTTTGCAACTTGCACGGAGATTTATGGTTTTTAGGTTTTTAAAAAAAAAAACATTATTGTATTGACTCCTCTTTTAGTACAACGATTAGGGGGCCCGTATATATCACATTTTTAGAACGGGAGGATATCTGTAATCATTAATTTTTAAAAAATACTCTTCTTTCGTTTCAGGGCCAATTTCCTGTGTTTCGGCTTATCACCAGTGGCGTTCCATGTGACCAACATTGCCCTACATACAATGGCGTGCATACTTTTCACGAGAGTGTGTTTGTGCGTGGCCGGACTCAAGCCTCCATTTGCAACACTGGCCGGACTGATGTTCAGTATGCACCCAATACACACAGAAGCGGTAAGTAATGCCTATTTTTTTTTTTTAGTTGATAAATGGCGCTTTATGTAAAATTCATAAAACCACATGGTAGGCAATATCAGCAGATGTAAATAATCAATGTGGTATGTCATATTACGTTCTCAATACTCTTTAGGACAACAATACTATAATTTTCACACTTTATTTATCAACCCAGAAATACCTTAACGATTAAAAATCATATACAAACCCGTGGGAATTCAAGGGAAAGCCGCGCAAAAGATATTCACATCATCTTGCACATCAAAACGGACTGGACCGTTTGAGCAACGGTGTCCAAGGACCAAGGAAGGCATGGTGCGTGATATGTATCCACTGCTAGCCCATTGACCTACATATTTTTTTTATTATCAAACACAAGCACTATAGGAAAATCCTTTCGTCACTCTGGGCGGAATTAAGAGGGCAAGGTCAGCCGAGCATTCTCCATTGAAATATCTGTAAAGGAGAGTCAAATTACCAACCTTCTTCGATGTTCTAGGCCGAACCGAAGAGTATGTTTGGGTGCAGAGCTCCAGACATGAGAGCAGTACTCTAGTGATGGTCGAATCTGGGCTTTGTATAGTGTCAAAAGTTGTTGAGGTGTGTACAACCTTTTGGTCCGGAAGAGTACATCAAGTTTCTGAGAAGCTCTCTTGTCAATTACCACAACGTGATTATGCCACGACATATTTCCTCCCACATTGACACCCAGCAAATTAATAGATGAAGCCAGTGGAATTACGTGTCCCGGTACACACACTTAACTATATCCGGTACAGACACTTGTTAACTGAAAACAGATGTGTATGGCGTGGCATGTGGGATAATGTTAGGGAATTTTAGTATTTCTATACATTCGTTTTAAAAAAAATGAATACAACGTGTTTAGAACACTTCTTTGGACACCTTTTTATTTCAGTTACCTGACACGTGTTTCGACTTTCTCAGGTCATTATCGAAGGAGTACAAGATGATACTGAGAAGGTCGAAGGTCACGTGTCAGGCAACTGAAATAAAAAGCCGTGAAATTTAATAAGAAAATCATCATTTGTATTTCCCGTATAATGGAAAACCTTGTATGGGATTTCTCTAGGACGTTTCTCACCTATTTAAATATAATATTACACTCTGTAAATACCATACAATTAGCTGACATTTTTTGGTATAATTTGGTAATTTCCTCTACCAAAATTTAACTTGACGAATCCGATATCTCTTAAGAGAGAAAAATTGAGTTTATTTGGCTAAAACTAGATTTTAAAAAAGGCCACTTTTAAATCCCCCTCTTAATATTCTCAGCTTAGAAACTTGACCGAGAAAATGCTCTTAACGCCGAGAAAACCCAGTTAAAATTCCACGATTCATTTACGGGACAATATAAAATGCAGATTAGGCCAATCCCCGCGGAAACGCCATTAATGCAGCTCAATGAAGGAGAGTTCCTTTTTAAGAGCTTTGCGAGGTTTTAATTGGCCGAATTGAAGTCGTCTGAATAAGAATAATTGACTGCTGACCTAATTCTATACAAATATATCAAACTGGCGAATTAAATTAGATTAATTTTATGGAATGGACTTGGAACTTGTATACCTATTTCGATATATCTATTCGGGGTGGGGGCAAAGCTATTGTAACTACACGATTCCATCCCGGAACATTTTTTTTGCTACCAAATGAACAAGAGAGCTAGCGAAACATTATATAACATACCTTAATTACGCTCAGCTTTGGAACCCCTTTACAATGTAAACAACAATCTCGTTTAAAATCTGTAATATAGGTTTTCACTGGACAAATAGTCTTACTTTAAAAGTCCACGTAGACGTCTTGCTTTGACCAGCCAAATTAACCGTGCACAGTCATTCCTGTCGTCCTTTTCAGGGGCAAAACGTGGCAGTTTTTTTTTCCTGATTTAAAGCTATTGAAAGTTTGGCAAAGGTTCAAACTAGGTTGCTAACCTTGTAATGGCGTCGCTGCGCTTGCAGGATTAAAAACGTTGCAGTAAAATATGAAAGAGATTGTTACCGCAGGTTTATCCTCGGCCTCAGGAGCGTGACATAAAGGAAATTGGTATAAAGTTGAAAGCTTTCAATGGTTAATAACGTATCATATTATCAGTAGTATCATTGGATCAACGATTTTGGAGATATACAGGGTCCGCAAACGAAGCGTGGACGGAAGATTAAATCGTTATCGAAGAACTTATCAACAATACTAAAACAGCTTGAGATATTGGATTAAAAGCGGCATGTTTTAAAAATATTTTACATTATACAGGGTGGCCCAAAAAAGTGTGACAGCATAAAGTTATATTTTTTTAAATGGGACACCCAGTATTTTATTGCATATTTAGGTTCGTATTACTATCGCTTATAAGTGCTTCAAATTTTATTTAATTTTGTTTCGTAGTTTCAGAGAAATAAATTAAAAGTAAAAAAAAAAGTTTTGCAGTCCTGAATAAAAAAATAAAAAAAAACAATCCAGAACTATTTTTTTAACCTCGGCATTGAGTGAAATTTATGACAAGAGGTCTAGAGATACTATGAATGTAATTGCGTTTATTTATTTTATACAGGGTGTTCATAATAAGCTTTCAAAACCCCCACATTTTAAAATAATTTTTCTCAAGTTTTTCAAATGGAACACCCTGTATATTATTTGTCTATTTGACGTAGAATTCATAGACAATTTTTTTTTGTAATACAAGCATATAAGTTACATCCAGCCGTTTTCGAAATAATTATTAATATCATAAATTATGTTGTTTAAATAGAGTTTTTATTGGGAAATTTTGTTATAGGCGACTAGACTAATAATTGTAAACTAAAGTAAATGTTCAAAATAGCTTCCTTTTACTCTTAGAGTTTACCGTATTTTAGTTATTTCGATATAAATTTTAAAAGCCTACATTTTTGCTACTTTTATTTATTTAATTTTATTTTTTATTCTTAATCGAGTTGCCATGATTTTTTTTTGTTTAGATTGTTACTATGACAGCCAAATAAAATTATTTACATTTGTTCAGTGGTCAAAATTAAGTACTAACTTACACAAAATGTCGAATTTTACAACTTTAGAAATGGTAAATATGATTTTTATACTGAGTGAATGTGCATGAAATTGCCTACTCGCGAGCCGAGTGATACCCAGATATTGAGAGAAAGCTGAGACCAGAAACCTTCGAGAAGTTGTTGCAAAGATTTGTAGCAACAGGAAGCACTTCATACACAAAAAGGATGATAAATAATCAATAAACCCGTTATTAATGAAGAAAATGAATTAAGAGTTCTGTTGGCAGTAGAGGAAAATCAATAAATTAAGTAAAAGGAAGCTATTTAGAACGTTTACTTTAGTTTACAATTATTAGTCTAGTCGCCTATAACAAAATTTGCCAATAAAAACTCTATTTAAACAACATAATTTATGATATTTACAATTATTTCGAAAACGGCTGGATATAACTTATATGCTTGTATTACAAAAAAAAATTGTCTATGAATTCTACATCAAATAGCCAAATAATATACAGGGTGTTCCATTTGAAAAACTTGAGAAAAATTATTTTAAAATGTGGGGTTTTTGAAAGCTTATTATGAACCCCCTGTATAAAATAAATAAACGCAATTACATTCATAGTATCTCTAGACCTCTTCTCATATATTTCACTCAATGCCGAGGTTAAAAAAATAGTTCTGGATTGTTTTTTTTGATTTTTTTATTCATGACTGCAAAACTTTTTTTTTTAGTTTTTAATTTATTTCTCCGAAACTACGAAACCAAATCAAATAAAATTTGAGGCACTTATACACGATAGTAATACGAACCTAAATATGCAATAAAATACTGGGTGTCCCATTTAAAAAAATATAACTTTCTGCTGTCACACTTTTTTGGGCCACCCTGTATAATGTAAAATATTTTTAAAACAGTCCGTTTTTAATCCAATATCTCAAGCTGTTTTAGTATTGTTGATAAGTTCTTCGATAACGATTTAATCTTCCGTCCACGCTTCGCTTGCGGACCCTGTATAATGTACAAGATACAATACAAATTAGGTGGTATTAGTTACTGAGTTACATAATTTTCTAGCTTTCTTAAAATCCATATTAGAGTCGGCAACTCTTCTCTTGCGCCTGCAATGGCAATTATAATTGCACGTATTCATGCGCAGTAAACAGTTCTCGATCAGCTGGTACATTGCCAACAGGCAGAACAGCAGCTGGTAGTGTCGAAATCCCTAAAATACCCTCAGAATTAGAGATGGGCGAACCAGTTCGTTTTAATTACCAGGTGAAGCAGCTACTGCTACTTACAAATAGCAGTTCAATAAAGTTGCGACGAATTAGCAGTACATGTGCTTAATAAAGAATTTGAACTGCTAATTTAAGGACGTCGTCCTTGTTGAACCTTCCTGAGGTCGTGTCTCCAAACGAATATAAACTCCAACGAAATCGTTTTATTCGCACACGCACCACTCCCAGAGTGTCTTAAATGGTTTTTCCTATAGTGCTTGTATTTGACCATAAAAAAAGTTGTATATGCAGGGTGTTATGGAAATGACGTATTATATTTAAACCGGCAATTCCTGAGATAAATAAATTGAAAAAAATTTAAGGAAAATACCCATAAATGGCGCTTTCAACTCATTCAGCGGTAAAAGTGACCTGACGTCATATCAGAAAAACATCTGTGTAGCACTACGATACATGTAAGCAATCAAGGAATTCTGGCCGGTGTTGTCATATGTACACCTTAAACCCTTTAGACAAAATAAAATAATTTAAACACTTTTCCATTCTGGAATAACTTTTTGTACAATTAATTGAAGAACATTTACGACGGACTATGTTTTAAACAACCCGAAAAAACATATGGTATAGTAATAGCCACGTACGTCACTAGGTCAAATGCCAATGACGTCTTGACGCCTTACATCGGCTGAGCGAACTAGATTCATATAGCGCCGCACACATGCGTCTGGTAGTTGAAGACCCACCAGCGGCCGGATACGTTGTGTCTCGTCGATCACCGACACACTCTCAGCAATCCGCTATGTTTTTTCGGTTTACGCTTGTATCTTGCCCATACATAAATAATCTTTGAACGCGTTTTTTATAATTTTATATGGAATTTCAGTTTTACATTAAGTTTGGCAACATTGCCATTGGCTCTGGGTGAAATGTTGTACAGTAGCGCGGACTGTAAGAGTGTTTATTACCCCACTTTTAAAACGGTCGATTTAAAAAAAATAAAATATGTAGCGCTTCTCTAGGACACCCAAGGAGCCACCCATTTAAATATAATACGTCATTTCCATAACACCCTGTATTTACGTTGAAGAGCAAATATTTTAAGAAATAATCATGACAACTGGATATATTCAAGAAAATGTACTACAAAATTTACCACCCTTTTATCTTTATCCCGTTTTCAGTTTGGTGTTTACAATGGTTATTTCCTTCCTTCATTTCTCGACAACATGAAGGAATTTTCAAGTGAAATTCCATCAAAATCTCGCCGAATTCTTATCAAATTTATTGTGTGCAAAACACCAAACTTTAAACTATTAACAAAGTTGTGCCACAGACGAGGGACTTCGTCGTGCACGAAAACTAACTTTGGTAAATAAATAAGATTTACTACGTTCCCGAAATTACAACGGTAAATGATAAATTATAAGTCTACAGGGATTGTTGTTTTAAGGGCAGGAAATTTAAAGTTTCTCGTAGTTTAGTAAAGTTAACAACAAGTGGTTAGGGTCAGACCGGGGGGTCACGGCGGGATCCTTATCTAAAAAAACTTGATTTTGTAGCTAGAATAATTATAAAACATAAGAAATATCTGGATATCTGGTTTTGCCGCGTCCGTATAGACGGAAAAAATGTTGTCGAAGGAATATTGACTGAACCTCATGATACAATAACTAAAGGTAAAATATCTAACCGTTAAAATTTGGTCTGCCGCGCGCAGTGACGTCACAGGGAGAGTGATTTTTAAATTTCTTATGGAGATTTATACGGTGTTAGCGTTTTTAATTCTAATTTAAAGATATTAAAAAGGTCTTAAGGGCATGTGAAATGAAATAAAAAAAATTTTTTTTATGGTCAAACACAAGCACTATAGGAAAAGTCCTTTAGGGCATTCTGGGAGTGGTGCGTGTGCGCAAAATGCGATTCACGTTGGTTTTGAATCGTTGGAGGTTATATTCGTTGGGAAAAACGACCTCGGGAAGATCGTTCCACAAGGATGTAGTCCTCTAGATGAAAGAATTCTAAAATAATGAAGTTCGAGGAGCACCAAGCTTAACCACATATGGATGGGCGGCAGTGGTTCGTCGTGTATTTCTGCTATTCGTCGCTCTGGGCGGAATTAAGAGGGCAAGGTCAGCCGAGCACATTCCATGAAAATATCTGTAAAAGAGAGTCAAATCCCCAACCTGTCTTAGATGTTCTGGGCTGTCGAGGTTCTTCGTCAGTTCGTGGTCTCCGATCAGACGAATAGCCCTCCTTTCGATAGAATCCAGCAGCCGAAGAGTATGTTTTGGAGCGGAGCTCCAGACATGAGAGCAGTATTCTAGTGATGGTCGAATCTGGGCTTTGTATAGTGTCAAAAGTTGTTGAGGTGTGTACAACTTTCTGGCTCGGAAGAGTACCCCAAGCTTCTGAGAAGCTATCTTGGCAATTGCCACAACGTGGTTATGCCAAGACATATTTCCTCCCAGATTGACGCCCAACAAATTAATAGATGAGGCCAGTGGGATTGCGTGTCCGGCCATGACTATTTCCGGTTCTGTAATGTTAACCTTTTTAGAGAAAACTGCTGCCTGGGTTTTCTTAGCGTTAAATTCGACTTGGTTACTGTCACCCCAAGCCAAAATTTCTTCCAGATCTTTGTTAAGGCGTGATACTTCATGCTGTCCACGAAGATGTGCGTCGGCAGCCGATGTTTGAGCATTCAAAGAGAAAGATGAGATAAGTGTGCTATCGTCAGCAAAACTAAATATCGGATTTTTAGTTTTCACTAGAAGGTCGTTAATGTAGAGTAAGAAGAG
The DNA here is from genome assembly GCA_963991005.1 of Barypeithes pellucidus. Lineage (NCBI taxonomy): Eukaryota > Metazoa > Arthropoda > Insecta > Coleoptera > Curculionidae > Barypeithes > Barypeithes pellucidus. Next base: position 51,823,216 of record OZ022563.1, on the reverse strand, counting down.
AGTGGGAGACAATATGGACCCTTGAGGAACACCGGCATTGATGGTGAAGGTGTCTGAGGGAAATCCGTTAATCGCCACTTGCAGAGAGCGGTCCTTAAGAAAGCTAGACAACCATGCACAGAATCGACTGGGCATACCATAGGATCGCAGTTTACTTAGAAGCCCCTCATGCCAAACACGATCAAAAGCTTTAGAAATATCCAGTGCAACAGCCCGAGACTCCCCATGATGTTCGATTGCGTTGGTCCAAAGATGGGTGACATAGGCTAGAAGATCTCCAGTTGATCTGGACTTCCGAAAACCATATTGATGATCGCTGATAATGTTGAAGCCTTCCAGGTACTTTAGAAGATGTTGGTTAATAGCTTTCTCCATTACTTTTGATATAACTGAAAGCAATGCGACTGGTCGATAGTTGTTAGGCAGGGTTCTCTTACCTTTCTTTGGAATAGGCTGGACTCGCGCCGTCTTCCAGCAAGATGGAAATATTCCTTTTTTGTAGGATAAGTTAAAAAGTCTACAAAATACTGGTGTTAGTTCATCGGCGCATCTCTTGAGACTTATAATATCCTTTCAGGATTCGTTTGACGGGACGCTGACGGAACACGATTTCGGCCATTTCGGATTCAACTGCAGGAATGTCGGGTGGTGTTATATATAATGTAACACACATTACAGCTAAAATACCACAAAAATAAGAAAAGATTCCGACAAACTTTTAAAACATCCGCCGCGCCAGCGGAACCGGCCGACGATAGCCGATGCTGCTCGGCGACCCCTGCTCGTTGCCACCAGCGTTGTCAGTCTTTTACAATTGTAATATATCCGTTACTATTTTAACAATTTTTTAGATGTTCATTCTTGTTGTGGGGCTCCCCATATGAAATTTATGTTCAATCTGGAAGTGACCCCTATATCATAGGAAAGTAACGACCTTCTTTTATACTCTTCTTACTCTGACACCGTTTTTTATTATTCTATTAGGTTTCGAGCCTTCAACCTAGTACTTTTCAACAAGTATTTCTGGCAACACTGGTCGTCACGTAGTGCCGTTTGCCGTAGTTTTCCATGGAAATTTTGAATGTTCACCAGAATTTTTGCTTATTTAGTCGTGTGTATATCTGAATTTTAATAAAATAAGGCAGTTCCGTGGACAATAACGGCAGGTACATTGGTACAAAAAATCATACTTTTATTTCTGTCGATATATCCCACAACAAAAATTGGTTTAGCATTGGCTTTTTGTGAATGCTTCACCTGAAAAAGAAAATTATATACATTAACATAAAGTATTGCATTCCGAAAAATGAGTGACATGCCTTAAATTTTATTAGTTCAAAAGTGAAAGATCTTATAAAGTTGGTCACTCCTGCACTAGGTATCAAATACTTGAAGTAAACAAAAATAATTACCTTTCCAAACATGATATAAAACTCATTTACAACCTTCGTTCCAAGATTTATAACAGAACTGGCTGAAAAATATTAATGAGCTTCAAAGGTTTTGTAGGCTTTCATCTGCTAATGTGTTAAGGGTACAAAAATGGAAATAATAGATGATAGGCCACTGGTAGAATCCCATTAATGGTCTAGTCCAAATCAACAACTGCCATGATAGAAAGATCAAAATAATTTATTAATTTCAGCTTCATTAAAAATCTGAAACAAATTATAATTTTATATCATTTGAATATCATATTCAAGCATAGAATTTTACTATTTAAATGAGAAAAATTTTAAAGTATAATCAAAATGTAAACAAACATACCTCTGGTCTACGTCTGAGCATTCTTGCAATAACTTCCTCAAATATGAACTCTGCATGATAAAACACACTGGTACGTTTTCACAATTAAATGGTCTTAAAAGAACTAGCCAGAACTAACAAATATTTAGAATTTAGATGGTTTAAGACTCCCAAAAAAGATAATAAACCTATCTGAATCAATGCAAACAATGGGTTTGTTTGCCCACCAAGCAAATTTTGACAGATGAAAAGTCACGTGGTTTGGATTGCCTAATAGTTATAATGCATGTTCATTCTTTCCTTAGCCCAACTGTATATTTCAATCATTGTAAAAATTAAAGGACAGTATTTCGTTCATAAAACCTAAACAAATTATATTTTGCCGTATAAGGGGGTTGGGGAATTTTGAGGCGATGATAATTTTATTCCCTTAAACCTCCTACGTGATTCTAAATAATAAAAAAAATGCTTCTAGATTCGTAATCTGTTCAGCCAGCAGTCATTTCTTATTCAAACTACTCCCGTTCGGTCAATTAAAATATTGGAAAGCTTTTAAGAATGAGCTTTCTCCAATGAATTGCTTTAATGGAATTTCCATTGGAATGGCCGGGATTTGCATTTTATGTAAGGACGTAATGAATCGGAGAAGCAGATTTTATTTTGCGTTAAAAGCTTCGTCGGTTCTTGTATTCTGTCAATAAAGAATGTTTTGAAATGTACAGAAATAAGGTTCGGTGTGGTGTGGTGGAATAATATAAATATGATGATAATAATAATAAGTAATACAGGACCTAATTTACTTGAAATGCTGGTTGAATGAAATTGAGGTTGTGTAAGTTGTGCAATTATGGGCGTAATAGTATACCGAAAAAAAAAAAAATTACAAAGGTTTTCAAAATATTTGGAAAAATCTTGTGTCACGGTTTATATTTTTTTCCGCCTTTGTTCTAAGAGATGTCTAAAAATAGATTTCACTTCCTCATTGCAACTTTTCATTCTCCACAAGATGGCATCATCAGATTTTTAATGTGATGTTTCGTCTTTGGATCACCACCATCAATATGTTTTTAAATAAGTGCACTACGAGTATAGTAATTTTAATACAGTAAAGATTTTATTGTAAAATGGCCTATAAAATATAGTATGAATTACATTATTTATTAATAATCCGTGCCAAAATAATTTCTAAAAAAATATAGTTAGAATTTCCAATAAATTTAATAAAACCAAGTTGGTAAATACTGAAAAATTAAAATTTTACAACGAATTTATACCACATTTACTTTGCGACGTTTTGTTCCTTAAATTGACCATCTAAAATTATCCAAATTCCCTCAGATACCTTCACCATCAATGCCGGTGTTCTTCAAGGGTCCATATTGTCTCCCACCCTCTTCTTACTCTACATTAACGACCTTCTAGTGAACTTGCCTCATCTTTCTCTTTGAATGCACAAACATCGGCTGCCGACGCACATCTTCGTGGACAGCATGAAGTATCACGCCTTAACAAAGATCTGGAAGAAATTTTGACTTGGGGCGACAGTAACCAAGTCGAATTTAACGCTAAGAAAACCCAGGCAGCAGTTTCCTCTAAAAAGGTTAACATTGTAGAACCGGATATAGTCATGGCAGGACATGCAATTCCACTGGCTTTATCTATTAATTTGCTGGGCGTCAATCTGGAAGGAAATATGTCTTGGCATAACCACTTTGTGGCAATCGCCAAGGTAGCTTCGCAGAAACTTGGTATACTCTTCCGGACCAAAGAGTATTGCTCTCATGTCTGAAGCTCTGCACCCAAACATATTCTTCGGCTACTGGAATCCATCGTGAGTAGAGCCATTCGTCTGATCGGAGACAACGAGCTGACAAAGAGCCTCGACAGTCTGGAACATCGAAGACAGGTTGGTGATTTGACTCTCTTTAACAGATATTTTCATGGAAAGTGCTCGGCTGACCTTGCCCTCTTAATTTCGCCCAGAGCGGTGAATAGCAGAAATGTACGACGAACCACTGCCGTCCATCCATGTGATTAAGCTTAGTACTCCTCGAACTTCAGTATTTAACAATTCTTTAATCTGGAGGACGTCAGCCTTATGGAACGACCTACCCAACGAGTATAACCTCCAAAGAATCAATACCAAAGTGAATCGCATAGCACAGGCACCACTCCCAGAGTGCCTTAAGGGATTTTCCTATAGTTCTTGTGTTTGATCATAAAAAAAAATATGGCAGGAAAATATATTATGTTACTGACATTTCATGGAAGCCCACAAGAGATGATGCGGGAATAATTTAGCGGAACATAAATCAACGTAAATTTTAGAATTATCGCCGAAAGGTGACTTACTCCGCTGTCAGCTGAGGCACAAGTGCCTGATTACAACCGTGCAGAAAAAGACAAGTTACAAATTCCTGAATAACTAACCTGCCACTAGCAGCGAACGTTAATACCTATTTCGAACAAACAAATCTTTTAAAAGTGAGTATTTCGATAAGAAACATTAAAATATCACGATATTTCCTTGTTTAATTTAAAATGCCACTTTTAGCTTATAACAGCGGACATTGATGTATGTTTCAAAGGTCAACGGGAATACATTTTTGTGATGTAATAAAGTGGTTGAAGTACAAGTGGCGCCAGTGACGGAGAGAACTGTTTAGTGAAGAATTGTTGAGAGCTACTTTTCTGGAATAAAATAATACTGGCATAGGCACATCTGGCCTATACCGGGTGCTGTATCGTTAAGTTGAAAATAGGAAATCCCATCAATTTTTTTAGCTGGTTCCTCTGTACAGGGTGTCCCATTTTCGACACTTTCTAGGGTATCTCCGTATTTGTTAGTGCTATCAAAAAAGTAATATAGGTACTATGTGCTCTTTTTGGGTCAAAATTAAAATGGTAAAATCAAAATTTTAAAATTTTTGCTCGCTTACGAGATACGAGGGAAAATCAAAAAATTTACGATTTTAAAATTACCCTATATTTTCTTAGTTAAAAGAGATACAGAAAAATCTTTTATACTGAAGCTTCTTAATATTGATTGTTGAATAATCTGTCGTTTTCAGAATAAGTATACGGGGTCAGGTAAAAAAGTTATCGGACCTAATCTAGTTTTTTTAAATGGAACACCCTGTATATTTTAATTAAAAAGATACGGTTTTAAATTATCCTTTCAAACATATAACACGCCATGGATGATATTGGTTTCCTTGACAATTTATTTAAACTTTATTACTTTCAAACGAAATAAAAGATTCAGATTAAGGTAAAAAATAACGGGAATCATCGAAAATGTTCGGAATATGTCCTTAAATGGTTACCGTCTTTCCGAACAGCGAACAAAATATACATTTTACGCCATTTCTTCGTTTTTTCCACTTTCAATATAAACTAATATCATATCAAATTTTTCAAAATGTTGCTAAATCATTTTCACAAATGAAGATGTAGAAATGAAATTGACGTTAAATATTAATAATAACTAGAATGTCAACATAGTTGTTTCTAGGATATTAGCTTTTGTTTCATGTCCTACTGTGGTTTATAGTAAAAAAGTTTAAATAAATCGCCTAGAAAACCAATATCATCCATGGTGTGTTATATATTTGAAAGGAGAATTTAAAGTAGTATCTTTTTAGATAAAAATATATAGGGGGTTCCATTTAAAAAAATGAGGTTAAGTCCAATAACTTTTTTACCTGACCTCGTATACTTATTCTGAAAACGGAAAATTATTCAACGATCAATATAAAGAAACTTCTGTATAAAAAAATTTTCTGTATCTCTTTTAATGAAGAAATTATAGGGTAATTTTGAAATTGTCAATTTTTTGATTTTCCCCCGTATTTCTTAAGCGAGCGAAAATTTTTAAATTTTGATTTTACCATTTTAAGTTTGATCCAAAAAGAGCACATGACACCTCCATTACTTTTTGATAGCACTAACAATTACGGAGATACCCTATAAAAGTGTCGGAAATGGGACATGTTATAGAAAAACTGCATAACTCCTTGAAGAGGCTCACATGGTAAAGCCATATGCCGGGTTTGAATACATTTTGGTGAGCCAATTCTAAGCTAACGAGGAGACTGCCATAGTTCAGGTAATACAGCCATAGTTCAGGTAATACAGCAAACACCACCAAATTAAATTTTGACAATGACAAGAAAATTAGTGTCAGTGACAATATTTTCGTTAGTCCGTATAGTCAGCTTTAGGTACCTATTTTTGCCAAATTATTTGCTGGTGTATTAAAAGTTTTTATCTAGAGTAGGAAACTCTGTTATTATAACTGCAATAGAGGCAAAATAGGCGGCCGATCCACTTACAGTTATAACCGTACAACTTGAAGAAGAGGTCTTAAACATGGTGGAAGAATCTCCACGCACGAGTACGAGGAAAATCGGGAACGTGTTGAATTGGAGTTACAAAACAGTAGGGAGTATCTTAAAGGACTATTTACTTTATCCATATCACGTACAAAGAGTGCAAGCTTTGTTGCCTAGAGACTTTCCAGCTCGAACTCCAACAACTATATTTCTCATGCTATCATCGAAGGACATCTCACCAGTATAAATTTTCGTTTAATATTTGGGCAGGGATTATTGGAGGACCGTATTTTTTTTTCAAATCGACTATTACTTACTTCCTTAGAGATGAACTTCCAGAATTGATGGAAGCAGTGTAATTCGCCGGATCTGAATCCATTGGATTTTTATTTCTCGTGTCACCGTAAACAACTCGTTCATACTATTCCTATTGAAACTGAAGAAGACCTTCGACTGCGGATTATTGATGGTTTTAATACGATTCGCGCCAGTCCCGAAATTTTCCAACACGTAAGAGATTTAGCAGGTCGTGTACATGGGTGTTTACTGGCCCATGGAGGACATTTGCAGCAATTTATTTGACTTTTTTTCATATGAGTTCATTATACAAAGTTTGTAAATCATATGAATTATCAAATCATTAGCATTAATTAATAAAATGAAAAATACAATATTTTTTTTAACAACCTGTATTTCCAAAACGAAACAACATGCGAAAAACTTTTATACATTTCCATCTTAAAATAATGTGTTAGGAAACACTCTGTATAATGTTTACACGATTACAGTTGGAACCTGGAACCATATGGGGAAAAAAGTATATTGTTCGATTTAGGTAGAATTTGACTTCACCATCAGTTTTTGCGTCAAAAAAGACCTAAAATAACATAATTAACCATGGGACCATGGACAAAATGTCTAAATCCATTCTTTATACCAAAAATTCTACCAAAATGTTCATTCTCCTCAAAAAATTACATTTCAGTTTAAAAATGTCGCCATCTGTGGAGCAAACTACTCATAAGCAACTTTTCCAAATAAAAATTTTTAAATAAATAAATGCCATTTTCCGTTTTATGTAGAAAATATCATATTTTTGCCCTTTATTCAAGCAAAAACTTATGGTAAATTTAAATTATAAAATACAGTTTTTCCCCATATTGTTCCAACATTAATGATGACACTGTATAATCGCCGACTACACAACACCATATGTCCCAAGCTATCTGAAAGTATCGGCATAATAGTATTTCATAAATTACAGGCCCGCTCCCCAATATCCCCAGGGAGCTGTCAATCTGTTCTGGAGCTTTAATCCATGTAACCAAGTCGGTTAGAATAACGGCTCAACATTTCCAATGCCGATATACAACGTCACGTAGAAGGAATTAACGGTTTTAGGTTGTTTTGCGATGAGTTGACGTCTCGTCGTATTGTGGGTAACTGCCGCGGTTCGAGAGAAAAAGAACAATTAGTGGACTATATACCGGGTGATAATCACATAATAAACAGTATATTGCCAATACGAACGCTCCAAAATACAAAAAGTGTTTGTTGTTGTTATTCGTCGCCATCTTTGGTTCTGGACGCTTTTTCAAATTACAGAATAAAAAGTGGTTCATCCACATTGTTGTCGGTATATTAGTGCTTATAAACTTTCATTACCTAACAACAATTTTTGTAAAGGAGTTTTTAATTTGTGGTGATTCGAATCGCTGTTTGGTAGGTTAGTGGCTTGTTTTGTTTAAGATGAAAGGACACAAGTGCATGGTGCTTTTTTGCAAAAGTCGTTGATCAATACCACCAGGTATAAAGTATTTCAGGTATGTACATATATACGAAAATATTTTATTTATCCAACCTTCGGAACCGAATTTCACTAAAAAGCTTGTAAAAAGAGAAGGGAGTGTCACTCGTGTACAATATAATATACAGGGTGGCCCATCGAAAACAGTCCAGCAAGGTTTACAGCTGTGTACGTGAAAATTAAAAAAATACCTCGTACCCGTAAACTTGTGTTTTCAGGGGGACACGTTTCACTATTAATTTCATCCCTGTAACCTCAACCAGCCTAGCGGGGGCGGCTACTGCCATTGTTTTTTCAAATGGGAATGGGTATGTTGTGATACATCTTTTTAAAGGGCATTAAATTCTCTTTAAAATGGCGCTTCGTTTTGAAAATTTGAGCTACGCGCCGCCGAGCAACGGAATTTTAAACATTTCACTGCACCTCTTATCAAGTACACAGGTTTGTGAGTAAAGAATTTTTTTTAAAAGTAATAAGTACCAGATGTTCTTCAGAATGTCCGAGAACACTTTGAACAGTTGTTGTACTATTGCATCGAGGTGAAACGGACATTTTCAATATTTAATAAGATAACATGTAAGTATTACTCAATAAAATTACATTTTTTAAAACGGAATTTCTCGGCGGCGCGTAGATTACATTTACAAAACAAAGCGCCATTTTAAAGAGAATTTAATACCCTTTAAAAAGATGTATCACACCATACCTATTCCCATTTGAAAAAACAAGGGCAGTAGCGGCCCCCGCTAGGGGGGTTGAGGTTACAGGGATGAAATTAATAGTGAAACGTGTCCCCCTGAAAACACAAGTTTACGGGTCCGAGGTTTTTTTAATTTTCACGTACACAGCCGTACACCTTGCTGGACTGTTTTCGATGGGCCACCCTGTATATGTGGTCACTACCTAATCTTAAAATTAATATATTTTTAATTTGGTGCATTAGTAGCTGATAACAATTCCCAAAATAGTCAATATAGTCATTCATTCTTAATTTTTGGTTTAGAAAAAAGTGAGGTTAAGAAACATACGACGTCGGATGAAAGTTAAAATAAAGCTAATCGTGTCGATTGTTACAAATATTCGGACGGAATTTGGCACCAAAAGTTTACACCAATCAGGCCACCGTCGGATCATCATATCGTCAGAAATCGTATGCATGGAACCCTGTCGTAAATCGAACTAATCGAAATTTTTATTGCAATATTTTTGCTAACTAACCAGTGAAATTTACATTAAAAAAGTTGAAATCCGGTAATGTCGAATGTTTACTTTCACAAGAAAATTTCCAAACTGCGCAACCTCACAACGCCCCCCTTCGCGGGGACATAATTGCAGATGGTATTAGCAATATACTGTTTATATATATGTAGTGTTAATGTGATCTTAGTACAAGCTTAGGATAGGACTTAGGATAGATAGAGTACATGAAACCAAAAAAAGAAGTTCATATGAATATTGCTCCGGAAACGCTTCCTTAGGGAGCTAGAGTCCTTTGAAAGATGCCCTTCATAAATTAGTTACTGAACATGACAGCCACTACTATTTTACGTTTCTTTTTGTACTACCTGTACCTATTTGAGAGTGTGAGACTCTCGAGAAACGTATACGTGTACGTAAAGGATATTAATCTCATCTTCTCCGAATCGTAATGTTATTATTTTATAACAAAATCACTAAAGAAAAACAAGTATAGACATGCCATACTCCATTATGTATTGGACGCTAGGCAACCTGTTCCCTCGGGAAATGACGATACATCCGGAACGTCTAATCCATAAAATCTGGCATTATTGAGGAACGTTATAACGTTTTAATTCCGATCGACGGCGTGACGCAGATGGATTAGACCGACCTATTCAATTACATTTTTATTTTGGATTAAAAAATATGGAAGTAGTTCAATGTTAACTACATGGAGATATTGAATTGCCTTATTATACAGGGTGTTATGGAAATGACGTATTATATTTAAATAGGTGACTCCTTGGGTGTCCTAGAGAAGCGTTACACATTTTATTTTTTTTTAAATCGACCGTTTTAAAAGTGGGGTAATAAACACTCTTACAGTCCGCGCTACTGTACAACATTTCACCCAGAGCCAATGGCAATGTTGCCAAACTTAATGTAAAACTGAAATTCCATATAAAATTATAAAAATAAATTATTTCTACTTACTTGTATTTATCCTTATACCTAAAGAGCGAGGAAATCCATGCACAAACACAATCAGTTTCTTTTTCTTTTTCATGGGAACACTCCTATAAACACTTGACGTATACACAGTAATAGTGAAACAGAACCGATAGTTAGCTTTTGAAAATACAATAATACAGATTATACTACAGATTATTAGATTTTATTACACGCGACGAAATTTGACATTCAAAAGAAACGCGTCAATAAAAACAATATTCAAAGATTATTTATGGATGGGCAAGATACACGCGTAAACCGAAAAAACATAGCGGATTGCTGAGAGTCTGTTGGTGATCGATGAGACACAACGTATCCGGCCGCTGGTTGGGTGTCAACTAACAGACGCAAGCGTGCGGCGCTATATGAAACTACTTCGCTCAGTCGATGTAAGGCGTCAAGAGGTCTTTGGCATTTGACCTAGTGACGTACGTGGCTATTACTATTCCATATGTTTCAGGTTGTTTAAAACATAGTCCGTCGTAAATGTTCTTCAATTAATTGAACAAAAAGGTATTACTAAATTATTTTATTTTGTCTAAAGAGTTTAAGGTGTACATATGACAACACCGGCCAGAATTCCTTGATTGCTTACATGTATCGCAGCGCCACACAATTGTTTTTCTGGTTTGACGTCAGGTCACTTTTACAGCTGAATGAATTGAAAGCGCCATTTATGGCTATTTTTCTTCAATTTGTCTTTATCTCAGGAAATGGCGGTTTAAATATAATATGTCATTTTCATAACACATACTGAAGCAACAATAATAGAGTGCGACGGGTATCCAAGCAAGGGCGAGACACGCGGTATGATCTGACAACACTGTTAGTATTCTCTAGTGACCCACATTGTTGCTGAGTGAATCCAGATGTAACGGCGCGACAATATGTGGGTAAAAAGGGTTTTACCTTAGGATTAAGATATTCAATTAAAAAAAAAAGTATGTAGACTTTCTCTAGGACACCCTAGGAGTCACCTATTTAAATATAATTAGTCATTTCCATAACAGCCTGTATGTGACAACATTGTTAACCCCAGAATTTTTTTTGCCCGCATTCCTGTCTTGTCGAACTATATTTTCCCTCTTATACTGTTGACAATGCCAAAAGTTTCTGTTTATATATAATATTTGCACTGAAGATGAGGGTATGTGCCTTCGAAACATGTATGGTTCCGCTATCTTTAATGATACAGGAGATATTGACCGTTGCCGCGCTAATTGGCCACCCTGTATATTCAAAAATTAGTAGAAAATTAATGGCCATCGACGATAATTGCCACAAAATTTGAATTTACGTTGTACGTTCGCCATACTGACTGGTTAGTTAACTAAAAACCGTAAAACGCTTAGCGGTTTTTGTATAAACTCATTATTCTTCACGTTATTGCCAGTTAGTTTCACCGAAACCTTCCATGTTCGTAATTTACCTCCGTGCCATATTCCCTAAAAGCCAAAATAGGGTGGTCACTCTCTATAGTCTCTATTAGGGGTCTAGGAAAGACCGTAAAGATAGAGCAGAGAATTCCATAAAAGAGCCTTTCTCTAACGAATAGCGCAAATGAATTTTAGTTAAAGGGGATCGGGGCCCTAATGAACTGACATTAAAGAGCGTCGGGAGAAGCCAATAGGTTGTAATGAGAAAATAGGGTTATTTTTAATTAGACTTTACCGTTTTTGCTTTAAAGTGGACCCGTTTAAGAGGTAGCATAGATATTGCCGTTTATGGAGCTTATCGCTAAGGACAGCATGTTGTAACAAATACAGGTCGACAAGTTTGTGTATTCAATGTCTTCAATGTTGTCACATATAGGGTATTATGGAAATGACGTATTATCTCCTTCATCACTCTATATTTCCTCTAGTAAAAAATGTAATATCACCAACTCAGCACGGTTTCTACAAGGGTAGATCTGCAGTCTCGAGTCTTATGGTGATTACTCAGGATATTGCACAGTCAATTGATGAGGACTCTCAAACGGATGTAATTTATTTGGACTTTACTAAAGCTTTCGACCGACTTGACCATAGACTATTACTTAAGAAACTCAATAATTTTGGTTTTTCCGATTCACTGATTTCGTTGTTTAAATCATACTTAATGAATAGGAAGCAATATGTTCAAATTTACGGCACTAAATCATCACAATATACTGCAGTTTCTGGTGTTCCCCAAGGATCGGTTTTGGGACCGTTGCTGTTTATTATTTTCATCAACGATATCGGTCTCAGACTCATAGCTAACGAGTTGAGGTATGCTGATGATGTTAAACTGTATAAAAGGATAAATAGCCTCGACGACTGCAGTGATCTTCAATCGGACCTTGATCTTGTTGTTGATTGGTGCGCTGAAAATAATCTACAGCTAAATATACTCAAATGTAACGTTGTTTCTTATACTACGAAGTCATTAGCTATTCTATATGATTATACGATTGATAATCGACCAGTTTCACGCGTTAATGAGTTTAGAGATCTTGGAATAATTTTTGAAACTTTCCTTCTGTTCTCACATAGACACTGTTATTTCTCAGGCATCGAGGGCATATGGGTTCATTCTTCGAACAAACCCGATGTACAAGGGATTTTACGAATATTCAGGCTATCATCAGTTTATATAGTGCCTATGTGCGATCGAAATTGGAATATGGATCTGTGGTGTGGTCCCCGGGATATGGCATTCACAGTGACAATTTGGAGGGTGTTCAGCGAAGGTTTTTAAAATATGTTACTTTTAAGTGGGATGGTACCTATCCTTAGCAGGCTTTCCCGCATGAGCAATTGCTTAGCATGTTTGGTTTTGCTTCTTTGAAGGAACGGCGGAACTTTTTCCTATTAACAACCCTCTTTAAAATTTTGAATAACCTGATTGATTGTCCAGACTTTCTGTCCAAGATTAACTTCTGTGTACCACGATTATATTGAGGTTCTCCCCACTGTACAGTATGTGCGATCTGTATAATGGGAGTGATGTCAGGGTTGACCTTTTTAACTCCTCACTACGGGAAATATGTCGACTTGTTAAACGCATCAACTTTTTGGTTTTTTCTTGTTTTAGTCTTTTATATGTATATTATTACTGTTATCTCTGTATATGTTTCTGACTTTTTTTTTTAAATATTCTGTTTCATTATTTTGTTACTGTGTATTATGTTTATCATGGTTTCTGCATTGTAATTAGGTTTATTAAAACCTGTAAGGTATGTAATTAAATAAATAAATCGAACGTTTAAAAAATGGGGGAAACTCACAGGTGACTCCGCGGTCATGAATCATAGCACGCTGTGGCAGTGTATCACAAACACCTGTTACGCGCAATGTTGCCAGACTGTGTATAAAAATGTAAAACTTTAGTTTCTTATAAAGTAAATATTTAGCTTACTTAGAAATTAAATCAAGGCCGCCGACACGAGTAAGGAATCCAGGGAACAGACACCTTCAGTTCTTATTTCTGTTCTGTGGGAAGAGGTTTATGCTCATCACGTGCCCTGATAATAGTGTGGGACTGCATAATAAGCTTATACCCACTAAACTCCATTCGGCCTTTTATTTCCAATCTCGGAACATAACCGGCATTTCGTCGATAGAAAAAAATACATAGTGAAACAGAACAAATTACACTAAATCACTTAAAGAAACACACAGACACCCACGAGTTTCAAATTAGTTTTTTGAAGATATGCACCTATTATCAGATTACACAAAAGCACTAAACACTAACGCATAATTACATTATCGTACACATAGAACAACAGCACACACAGAAGATAGGATACAAATTATATCGCAATAGAAAGTCAGAAATAATAAAATCGCCTAAAACAATTTTTAATCCTTTAATAAAGAATAATGAAATAATTATGTTGATAACAACAGGACCTCCCCTTCAGTCTTAACATAGACGACTCCAACCAAGGGTCGAGTGCTTCGTACATATTTGGAAAAATAGCGCGGTTGCCATTTCCGAGACAATAATTATACAGGAAAGTAATATTACAGAAGGAAATTCCTCAATTTATGAATATAATCCTATAAAACATCGAAAGTGGCAACGCTGTATTTTTAGATATTTTCAAATAACGCAATATCGATCGACCGAATAAACCCGAAACAGACTGAAACGTGTAGTTACTAGAAATTTTTAGATGTTGAATACCAATGTATGAAAAAATTATATTATTTCCCAGACCACCGGATGAAACTTTATACAATAAGGGCGTATTTTTTTCTACACCGTAGCATTTTATAATACTAATTCAGATTGAATGGTACTTAGATGAGATGCATACAAATTCACGCGAAAACTAATGTGAATTTGTGCTTTTGCTTTTGTGTTTTGTGAGGTTATTGTGCCGGTTTTTGTTTGGATTACTTACTTGTTGTTTTTTTATAAATTAAGTTGGTTCTAAATAAGGCCGATAAGGTAAATAAAATTGCAGTTTTTTTCTAAAGGGTAAAGTGGCATTTAAGTTGTTTAGTTCCGACGGGTGTCGTTCGAATTGAACAAATGAGAACATACCTGACCGTTTATTAACGCCGCGGCGGTTGGTTCGAGTCAGTTCAAGTTTATAAATCATAGATTGTTTTCCAGCGAACTGAACTGAACGTAAAAGTTTATAATAATGTACCCTGAAAAATAAACAACTTCCAATCTGTCAAACGGTTATTTACTTTTTAAAGAGTGACAACACTGCTCAAAATTCACTGATGTTTTCCGCCATATGTTGCTTTGTTTATCTTTCTCCCAGTGTCACCATGTGCTTAATTTTGGTTTGACGTCAGGTCATGTACAGGGCATATTAAATTAAAGCGTGATTTTTGGATATTTTTCGTCAATTTGTTTTCAACTCAGAAATTGCCGGTTTAAATATAATACATCATTTCCATAACACCCTGTATATTAAACTTTATTTTAATAATCTCCTACCGAGAAAAAACTAAAATTACATTTACTCATTTAAAATTAATTGTTAAAGGTCTAGAAAGATATCAATATTCTCAAAACTTTCTTTTCATACTGTTTATTTTGATATTTAAATGCAAAATAACATATTTTTGATTAAAAGTACTTTTAATCTAAAAATATGGCATTGTCAATGGTTACAGGCAGCTAGAGCTAATTTGATAGGTTACATTCAAGACAGTTGATAGCGCATGCGTCTCGCGAGACACCCGATGGGTCATCGGGCTTCTTCGGCGATGTTAGATATTTGATGGATGTACCCACCCAGTTGCGTAGTGATGGAAGGAGCAATAGTTATTGTATTGTCTTTTATAAATAAGTGTTCATTGTGTCGTGTTTTAGGGTGTTAATTTAAAATTTTGAACTTTGAGACGGGTGCTGAACACGATGTGGGCAAAATGCTTTCTGGGCGGGGGAGCACCCCCAAAAGGGTTAAAAATCACCCCAAAAGAGACAAAACGCCCTTTTGAGGGGGGTGTGGGCCTGTTGGGGGGTGGGTTGACGTCGAGGGTTGTTGCTGAGGTCGGCATCGGTCTCAGCACCCTCGAAAACGGGTGTAACATGTATTCCCGGGACCGGAAGGCGACTTCTAAGCGTTTTGCCCCTTTTGGGGAGGTTTTAAACCTTTTTGGGGTGTTTCCCCGCCCAAAAAGCATTTTGCACCATCGTGATCAGCACCCTCGAAAAGGGGGGGGGGGGGGGGGGGGGAGTAGTCTCACGGTATCCAAGAAGGCTACCGGATTTCGGCCTTTTTTCCTACTCACACACTCCACTAAGTATACTCCTACCTTCTCAGTCAGACCAGTGAAGTGATTGCAATTCCAATTTAAGTTTTTCCTTCCATGTCATGGAATTTCTTCCTCTTTTCTACTTGACTTTAGCGTAATAATTCGCTATACATGAATTTGGTTGTTGTTTTGTTCAGTTTGATGGGTCATATCCCTTTCCTTGTTTCATAACATTAGCACAAGTAACACAATAATTAAATCGTAGTATATGATTAACTCCAGGCCCCTGTTGCGTTCAAACATAGCGCCCCCCCCCCCCCCCCCCTATTAAGGAAAGTGTTATTATTACACTCCTATGCTGAATGATTAAAGTTGTAGTAAGGAATCTTACAGTTATTAGCTGAAATGGAAAATGAACGTAAACTCACACTAGTCCCGAACTGCATTGAATCCCAAAGGTCAGGCCCCAATTGTATTCACATGGAAGTGATAAGTCCAATTATTTCAGGTTGATAGAGCTCCGTCGGCTGCCGGCTTTGCACTCAAACAATTACGCCATACAATTAAGCATTATTATATGATAAAATGGACCCTCGGCTACCAGCACAATGAGATATAACCCCTTAAAGGAAACGGTTATTAGTTTGTGTAGATAAGCCGTAGTGAGAGGTCTGAGGATTCATTTTCTGATTTAAGGAAGATAGATATTTTAGTTTTACCACCAGTGGTGTAACGTTTGGAGATCTTGAAGGCCAACTAATATACCACCTCGACCGATCCAAAGCCCTGGAAAACTACCGTTCAAACGTTGCTTTACCTGATGAGCGAAGCGAATTGTGCATTTTGTAAAAAAAATTGTTTTAAATGTTATTGAAAATCAATAATGGGTGGAAGAGAGAACTACATATTTGTTGGCCGAATGGCAACAATGTTGAAGTCTGGTCATATCAGATGGTTTAATATTAAAACATAACCATACTTACCGATGAAAAGATAAATCCTTATTTAAATGATCCACTCTTTTACAAACTACACATGAATGCACCATGATTGTTTATAATGAAGACATTTTTTAGCAATAATCACAAAAAATCCACTCAATCAAAATACAGGGTGTTATAGAAATGACGTATTTTATTTAAACCGGCAATTCCCGAGCCAACGACAAATTGAAGATCATTCAGTGGTAAAAGTGACCTGACGTCAAACCAGAAAAACACCTGTGTGGCACTGCGATACATGTAAGCAATCAAGGAATTCTGGCCGGTGTTGTCATATGTACACCTTAAACTCTTTAGACAAAATAAAATAATTTATTCTGTAATACCTTCGTGTACAATTAATTGAAGAACATCTACGACGGACTATGTTTTAAACAACCTGAAAAAACATATGGAATAGTAATAGCCACGTACGTCACTAGGTCAAAGGCCAATGACCTCTTGACGCCTTACATCGGCTGAGCGAAGTAGTTTCATATAGCGCCGCACGCTTGCGGTCTGTTAGTTGAAGACCAACCGACGGCCGGATACGTTGTGTCTCGTCGATCACCAACACACTCTCAGCAATCCGCTCTGTTTTTTCGGTTTACGCGTGTATCTTGCCCGTCCATAAATAATAATCTTTGAATATTGTTTTTATTGACGCGTTTCTTCTGGACGTCAAATTTCATCCCGTGTAATAAAATCTAATAATCTGTAGTATAATCTGTATTATTGTATTTTCAAAAGCTAACTATCGGTTCTGTTTCACTATTACTGTGTGTACATAAAGTGTTTCCAGGAGTGTTCCCATGAAAAAGAACAAAAACTGATTGTGTTTGTGCCTGGATTTCCTCGCTATTTAGGTATAAAGATAAATACAAGTAGGTAGAAAATAATTTATTTTTATAATTTTATATGGAATTTCAGTTTTACATTAAGTTTGGCAACATTGCCATTGGCTCTGGGTGAAATGCTGTACAGTATCGCGGACTGACCTGTGAGTTAGAGTGCTTGTTATCCCACTTTTAAAACGGTCAATTTAAAAAAAAAAAAATATATATAGCCCTTCTCTAGGACACCCAAGGAGTCAATCCTTTAGATCAAAGCACAAACATCGCAGTTGTAAAATAAGAATAGATATTGCCAGAGTGTAATTGGATTAGCTCAAGGTTCGTTTTATACTTTTAAGTATAATAATATTTTTTTAAAGAATCTCTCATCGCCTTTCACAGTTTATAGTAAAATTATTGGGAAATAAATTTATTTTAGGAGCAATTGCGGATTAATCTTAAATCTGTTGTATTTGCCAAATTAACAAATTTTTAATTGGGATTTTGGAAGATACCTTTGCGATAAATATGTCAATATATGTCAATCTGGCTATGCTACAATAATGACCGAAAGAGGTGGGGAAAACTGTTTGCAGTCGTTGCGTAGGCTAGAAATGTACATTTTTCCATCTTTAGTTTGTATAATATCTTTGGGTGTATACAATACTTAATTTTTCATCTATTTAAATAATAAATAGTTAAATTCCTGCATTTTTTAAACTATTTTCGCCAATTTTTAGTATTTAGTGAGTTAGTTGATCCCTTGTCATAGAATATGTTGGACGGTTCCTAAGGGTTGTTACATTTAAGCGCCTTCTACGATTTATAAACGAAAATATGGAAATTCCACAAAATATTTTAGAAAATGCTGAAAAAGCTAAGGAAAACTTATTAGAGGCAAAGTCTAGAGCCTTGTACGACAAGGTGCATGAACATTTTCTACAATGGAAAGTAAAAAAACCAAAATACGGTTATTACTCAAACAGTAATGATGGCTTACTTTCAGGAACATAGTAGTACTAGAGGTATTTCACTGAAGATGGTCAATTTAAGGAACAAATCGTCGGAAACCCAATAAGTGTTGAATGCCACTGAACGTAGATTTAGGTCCTCTCGTAATTTAAAGAAAAAGATCCAGGTCCGTATTTAAAAAAAGTAAGTTGATGGTGACCCAAAGACGAGACGCCGCATGAAAGATCTGATAATGCCATCTCATGACCTCATGGAGATTAAAAAGTGGCAATGAAAAAGTGAAATTTAATTCAGGTCAGGAAAAAATAAAAACCGAAACGCAAAACTTTATATTTTTCCAAATATCTTGAAAGCACCTGTATTTATTTTTGATTTTCTTGTTGGATATTATTGGGCTTATAATTACACAATTTTGTCCCAATTTAACCGTTTCCGAAAGCTCAGTGTTGAAGGCCGAATTTGTAACGCTTTGTACAGTACGCTTACTTATACTTATAATATAAATAATTTAAAATTTCCTTCTATAAATGACAAGACTATAGGAGATTATCCAACCCAAGTTTCATATTTTCAAAAATGTGAGAAAAACAATTTCGATATTTTTAAATGTATATTTTATTTTTAAATCCGTTATATTTAGCTTACCCTGTGTATCAAAACTACCAGCATTTAAATGGATGACAGAAATGGGAACATCTTTGATCATTAGTGTAGTTTCCCTCTTTTACTCACATAACAATAAAATGTTGATCAGTAATCATTTATTACTACCGTTAAAACAATATTAATTACAGACCATCTTGGGAAACCCGTTGAGATTGAAAATCAACGCCTTCGAGGTCAACTTGCTTAACCTCAACTTATTAACTAGGATCCGTGTCCCTTCCTGAGATTGTACCGGGTTTAAAATAAAGCCAATTAGATGAAAGTGTGAACAATGGCATAGTTAAGGCGGAGTGTGGGGGGGGCGATTCTTATGTTAAGACTCTTCCTAGTCAGTGGCGGTTTAATACAATGTATAGATTCTGCGTTTGGTTCTTTATGAAACATTTTTTAAATATTTTAAATTAAAACACTTATCGCTTTTTAATGTTTCAAGTTATATTAGTATTATCTCTACATATGTTATTAGGGCTTTTTCTAGAGTACTATTCATATATTCAGTTTGTATTTCGTTTACAATATTTATAATGTGTGTTTTTAATATCTCATCAATCAGCCCTTTGCATCCACTGCTGAATATAGGCCTCCCCCATTTCTGCCCACTGTCCTCTGTCTTGAGCGCTCTGCACCCAGTTTGTGGTAACTCTTTTGATATCGTCCGTCCATCTCGTGGGAGGTCTTCCCCTGTTTCTCCTGTCAGCCCTTGGTCTCCACTCTAGCAGCCTTCTTGTCCATCGTCCGTCTGTCATGCGGGGCACATGTCAAGCCCAACAAATTGATTGTTAATAAAAAACAAACAGAGGAAGGTACTAAGAAGAGAATTTTATAGTGTTAATCCTCCAAAAAATAATAATTTTAAATTCATAAACTATGCCTCCAACTTAAGCAACATAATAAGTACTAAATTAAATAGCTTAAGATGTAGAACAATATGTGTAAGTAAACAAAATTTAGGCAGAATACTAGTGAATAATAAAGACAAAACGGGCATATTTGTCAAATAAGGAGTTTACAGAATTAATTGTGCAGATTGTAATGCTATATATGTAGGTTGTAGGCCAAAGCGGCAGAAGTATTCAGACAAGATTAAAAGAATACAAAACAGCTATTTTAAACTTAAATAACATTCAATTGCTTCACGCTGAAAACAAAGGTAAAAGATTGGATTTATTAGAACAACTTGAAATCAAAAAATCAATCTTATTCACTGTACCAATGACCAACAAAATTTCCACACCACTCCAATAATTGATAAATTCTTAGAATCTTTACATCCCGGACTTCCCAAACCTTCAGCATAATATAAATTTAAATAAGGGTTTATAATAGGCTAGGTAATAAAAACAAACATTATAAATATTGTAGACGAAATACAAACTTTAGTATACGAATAGTACTCTTGAAAAAGCCCTAATAAGGCGCAACATACAGGGTGTTATGGAAATGACGTATTATATTTAAACCGGCAATTTCTGAGATGAAAACAAATTGAAGAAAAATATCCAAAAATGTAATATGCCCTTTACATGACCTGACGTCAAACCAAAATTGAGCACGTGGTGACATTGGGAGAAAGATAAACAAAACAACATATGGCGGAAAACGTCAGAAGTTTGAGCAGTGTTGTCACTGTTTAGAAAGTCAATAACCGTTTGACAGATTGGAAGTTGTTTATTTTTCAGGGTACATTATTATAAACTTTTACGTTCAGTTCAGTTCGCTGGGAAACAATCTCTGATTTATAAACGTGAACTGACTCGAACTAACCGCCGCGGAGTTTATAAATGGCCAGGTATGTTCTCATTTGTTCAATTCGAACGACACTCATCGGAACTGAACAACTTAAATGCCACTTTACCCTTTAGAAAAAAACTGCAATTTTATTTACCTTATCGGCCTTATTTAAAACCAACTTAATTTATAAAAAAACACAAAGTAGGTAATCCAAACAAAAACCGGCACAATTACCTCATAAAACACAAAAACAGAAGCACAAATTCACATTCGTTTTCGCGTAAATTTGTATGCATCTCATGAACACATCTAAGTACCGTTCAATCTGAATTAATATTTTAAGTGCTACGGTGTAGACAAAAATACGGTGGTGTATTTAACATTTAAAAATTTCTAGTAACTACACGTTTCGGTCTGTTTCGGGTTTATTCGGTCGATCGATAGTGTCTTATTTGGAAATACCTAAAAATACAGCGTTGCCGCTTTCGATGTTTTATAAGATTATATTCATAAATTGCGGAATTTCCTTCTGTAATATTACATTCCTGTATAATTATTGTCACGGAAATGGCAACCGCGCTATTTTTCCGAATATGTAAGAAGCACTCGACCCTTGGTTTGACTCGTCTATGTTAAGACTGAAGGGGAGGTCCTGTTGTTGTCAACATAATTATTTCATTAAAGGATTAAAAATTGTTTTAAGCCCATTAGAAATTAGCGTTTTTATTATTTCTGACTTTCTATTGCGAAATAATTTGTATCCTATCTTCTTTGTGTGCTGTTCTTCTATGTATACGATAGTGAAATTATGCGTTAGTGTTTAGTGCTTTTATGTAATCTGATAATAGGTGCATATCTTCAAAAAAACTAATTTGAAACTCGTGGGTGTCTGTGTGTTTCGTTAAGTGATTTAGTGTAATTTGTTCTGTTTCACTATGTATTTTTTTCTCTCGACGATATGCCGGTTATGTTCCGAGATTGGAAATAAGAGGCCGAATGGGGTTTAGTGGGTATAAGCTTATTATGCAGTCCCACACTATCATCAAATTAGTTTCGGGTTTAGGTGTTCTCGCATTCGTCACTTAAATTTTTTGCTCCAAACTCAAAGAGCTAAAGTTGTTTTTTACATAGTACACCGTCAACTATTGATTTGATTTTAATTTAATAAATATATAATATTAAAATATTAAAACATACACGCTCGAATTTCTAACTAGATGCACGAACAGACTTTAAGTCATTAAAATTTTGAAACAAAATTTACTCTGGATTTGAATATTTTAATATTACTTTAGCGTGGTGCACACAAAAACCGTGCGCCTTTTCCATGTTAAATCGCCCTAGCCCCGCTATCCCCCGCTGCCACCCGCCACCTGTTACTACAGAGAAACTGCACTACTTAATTGCACGTGCGAGCAAGTCTCGTCATAATCGTCATTTACCTCGACCGAGGCACGGTTGCCGGATGTATACAGTTTGGCTCGACGGGATGATAAAATATTAGGGAGGGTCGGACTTTATACGATAAATAATATTCAATGAATATAAATTAATATTTTTGATTCGTTTTATTTTGGGGGTGCACGTGCGCATGTGCTCCTGTGGAAGAACCGCCACTGATTGCAAGATGTCTTATGCCGTACCATTATAAATGTTAATGTTTTCAACATACGACATTTTGCACGAACACCAAGGAAATGACGAGAAAAGTGAATATTAATTGTAAGAGAAGCATTAAAAATAAAATTATCCATTTCGCACAGAAGAAAAATGTAAAATTTGATGAAAATATTTAAAAGGTAACCTAACCAAACAAAAAAACTGACAACAAAATACATTCAGCAGAACTACAAATCGATGCGCATCGTGACGTCACCGATTAAAAATCGTTTATAAATCGATGGGCTCTGCTGAATGCAGTCATTATTTCGTCGCGTGGGTATTTTAAATTTGTTGGCACCATCTAGCAAAAAGTAGTGGATATTTGACAGCGAGGTTTCGTAAACAGAAGTAGGGATGTGCGATTCTAAGTTAAGCAACATGTTTTAATTCAATGGACACAATAACATAGCAAAAAACAAGAACCGGTATAATGTCGTCTATTTCGGCTCCTTCAACATCCTGACAAAACATTTCATACACTTTTTCGGCCCGTCTCAAACAGAAAAAAAAAGATTTATCCGCTGAAAGCACAATCAAATTTACGGGTCTGTAAGT
The DNA here is from genome assembly GCA_963991005.1 of Barypeithes pellucidus. NCBI lineage: Eukaryota > Metazoa > Arthropoda > Insecta > Coleoptera > Curculionidae > Barypeithes > Barypeithes pellucidus. The sequence continues at coordinate 51,800,047 of OZ022563.1, read as the reverse complement.
TCTTTATGTGCCAGAGTTGACACAACGACTGCCGATAAATTCGGGAACAGCAATATGGCTCATTAGGCTGTCGCATCGCTATGAATTCTCGAGCATCAGTGATAAATCGAGGATGGTCGTAATGTTGAGTGCCCGATTCGCCCAGAATCGGATCGAGCTTAAAGATGCCCGTGACTAAACATATTCGGTGTCGTCGCTCGGTCCTGGTAACTGCGTTGAAGTTAATGAAGTATACGAAGTATAAGAAGTTGAAAAATAAATGTTTTAGTTTTTATCTATCAATTATTTACTGTTAAATGTACAATTTTTGAATTTCCCGGTACGAGAGCTAGCTATAATTTTTGCTATTGGGTTTTTCGACGTGATACTTTCCTCTCTATAACCCTCCGCTGCGCTAGTACTCTTCCACTTTCCGTGTAGCTTAAGGGTTACAAGGGAAGCACCACCCTCGATAGAAGCGTGGACGAGGTCTGACGTAGGAAATGCCCTGTATATTCCTTGGCGTTTCCTAAATTAAGAAATTTTGCTATGATCGAAGGAACACGTCCTAATGTATTTTTATCCACATGCATAGCTATGCATTTATCATTTCGGTATGTAAGGAAAAGTCTGCGTTCCTTAATTCCTTTTGACCTTAATGCAATGTACTATCTAACCAATTTGAAGGCATCTGTTTCGTCTCCTTCGATTATATTAAAACTTTTTGGCGCGGCAGTTTTAGTTTATGGTACCTGGACAAGCATAACAGGCTCTTTATCCTGAATATCATCAATGGTGATTTTTACCATCTCATCCCGCCAAAAACTTCCATTACGAGCACCACTTTATGCAGCAGTTATGTTCATCTTCCAAAACTGTTGACTTTCTTGCTATTAATTGACAATATCTTGAAATATTAAAATATTTTCCGTTACTATAAGTTCAGACTTCACCTGGAAATGTGTTGTTCAAAGGTATATTTTTCCGACAAATTTTTTTTTTTTTTTTTTTATGATCAAACACAAGCACTATAGGAAAAATCCTTTAGGGCACTCTGGGAGTGGTGCGTGTGCGCAAAAAGCGATTCACGTTGGACTTGAATCGTTGGAGGTTATATTCGTTAGGAAAAACGATCTCGGGAAGATCGTTCCACAAGGATGAAGTCCTCCAGATGAAAGAGTTCTTAAATAATGAAGTTCGAGGAGTACTAAGCTTAACCACATATGGATGAGCGGCAGTGGTTCGTCGTGTATTTCTGATATTTGCCGCTCTGGGCGGAATTAAGAGGGCAAGGTCAGCCGAGCACTTTCCATGAAAATATCTGTAAGAAAGAGTCAAATCACCAACTTGCCTTCGATGTTCTAGGCTGTCGAGGTTCTTCGTCAGCTCGTGGTCTCCAATCAGACGAATGGCCCTCCTTTCGATGGAATCTAGTAGACGAAGAGTATGTTTGGGTGCAGAGCTCCAGACATGAGAGCAGTACTCCAGTGATGGTCGAATCTGGGCCTTGTACAGTGTCAAAAGTTGTTGAGGTGTGTACAACTTCCTGGTTCGGAAGAGTACCCCAAGTTTCTGAGAAGCTATCTCGGCGATTGCCACAACGTGGTTATGCCAAGACATATTTCCTCCCAGATTGACGCTCAGCAAACTAATAGATGAAGCCAGTGGGATTGCGTGTCCGTCCATGACTATATCCGGTTCTGTAATGTTAACCTTTTATAAAGTTAAAATAAATAAAAGATTGTTATTAACAATGAACAAAAGAGTTACATACCAATTCCTGAAAGTAAACCATCATTACTGTTTCAGTAATAACCGGAATTTCACTCTTTACTTTCCATTGTAGAAAATTTTCATACTCCTTGCCCGTAGAGGTTGCCGATAATGAGTTTTCCTTAGCTTTTTCAGCATTTGCTAAAATATATTGGGGAATCTCCATATTTTCGTTTATAAAACGTAAAATACGCTTACAATAAACAACCCTTAGCAACCGTCAAACTTATTCTATGACAACAATCGAAGCTTAAAAAAATTACTAGAAAAGACACAACCAGAAAAAAAAACAGCACATACCTCTTCACCTTCAAACAAGAGTCTGCTAAGTTATTCTTGTTAAAGTTTTTATTTAAGAAAAATTACTCTTTTAAAATTGCAATCCACCCCTGTTTCTCGGTTCTCTCGCTAAGAAATGAGAAAGATCCCTCTGTTCTCCCGACTTTGTCCCGACACTTTTTATTAGCCGTTCCCGTTCCCGCTCGGCTGATTTGATTTATGCCTGTTTACGAATTACACCAATGGCACACCTCTTAAACTTTGATTAGCAAGTAAGAACTATGATTTATACGTTCCGATTTCGCTGCTTTTTTATTCTATTGACGCTTTTAGGAAGATTACTTTTTAAGAAGTTACTATTACATTGTTATGGATGACTAATTGATTATGCCCGTACTAAATGGGATTCAAATTTGTTAAAGAATGTCGCGCTGGCTCCGATAGCTTCTTCTTGTGTTTAGGTGAGAATCATTAAGAATTGTTTCCAGACTTTACGCAAAAAAATTAATATTTTTGTATGACTTACGTATGGGTAAAAATTTTTTTACAGGCCATTTTCAGTCCTTAGCATATAACTGACTAAAATAAACTATTTGCCTGTAGAAACGATTATAATTTGCGAAATACAGAGTATTATGGAAATGACGTATTATATTTAAATCGGCAATTCCTGAGATGAAAACAAATTGAAGAAAAATATCCAAAAATGGCGCATTAATTTAATATGCCCTGTACATGACCTTATGTCAAACCCAAAATGACCATGTGATGCCCCTGTCAGGAAGGTAAATAAAGCAACATATGTCAACAGTGTTGTCATATCTTCAGGGTAAACTCTTTAGAAAGTCAATAACCGTTTGACAGATTTCAAGTTGTTTATTTTTCAAGGTACATTATTATAAACTTTTACGTTCAGTTCAGTTCGCTGGGAAACAATCTCTGAATTATAAACTTGAACTGACTCGAACGAACCGCCGCGTAGTTTTAAAATGGTCAGGTATGTTCTCATTTGTTCAATTCGAACGACACCCGTCAGATCTGGACAACTTAAAAGTTTATAAATGCCACTTACCCTTTAGAAAAAAAATGCAATTTTATTTACCTTTTCGTACTTATTTAAAACCAACTTAATTTATAAAAAACACCAAGTACTCACATCACAAAATAACATAGTTTTCGCATCACAACACATCTAAGTACCGTTCAATCTGAATTAGTATTTTAAAGTGCTACCGTGTAGACAAAAGTACGCCCTTATTGTCTAAATAACACGTTGGTTCCGTCGGTCAATATTGAAATGCTGGACTGGGGCACTGCCGTCGCGAAAAGAACAAATGACTTAATAATTTAAACTCGGGTTTAAGTATTAACATACAATTTAACACACAAATCTGCTTGAAACAGTATGAACACGGCCGGCTAATTTTGGAGGAACAGCTGATCAGCAGAAACGGTTGCATATTCGACTAGGGTTTATACTTTAAAATACAGCGTTGTCACACTTTCGATATTTTATAAGATTATATTCATAAAATGAAGAATTTCCTTCTGAAATAATTTTCTTTATAATGATGGTCTCAGTCTCGGAAATGGCAACCGCGCTGCTTGGACGAGACTATTATTTTAAAGGGATGGAAGCTTAAACTAGAAAGGAAAGGATGGAAGGGTCTATCAACATAATTATTTCATCATTCTTCTTCAGTAAAGGATTAATAAATTTGATTAGGCCATTAGAAATTAGCATTTTTATTATTTTTGAATTTCTATTGCGAAATAATTTGTATCCTATAGTGCTGTTGTTTTAGGTATACGGTAGGTTATTGTAAAGTGTAATTATGCGTTAGTATTTATTGCTTTTGTGTAATCTAATAAGTGCATATCTTCAAAAAAAAAATTAATGGAAACTCGTGGGTGTCTGTGTGTTTCTTTAAGTGATTTAGTGCAAATGTTCCGAGAGATTGGAAATAAGAGGCCGAATGGGGTTTAGTGGGTATAAGATTTGTATTCAGTTCCACATTATCATCAGGGTACGTGCTGAGCATAAAGCTTTTCCCACAGAACAGAAATAAGAACTAAAGATGTTTCTGCGCCCTGGATTACTTGCTAGTGTACTGGCACCTGGATTCACTTCTATTTAGATACTATGTAAACTAAATATTATTTTTATAAGAATCTATAGTTATTTTCTACACAGTTGGCAACATTGGGCTTGAACATCTGTTGATCACACAGCTTGGCAATGTAATATGATCATATATGAATGTGCTGAGGAGTAACCGGGTGGATTTAGGGGTGAATTACCCCACTTATTAAACGTTCGATTTAAAAAAAATATATGTAGCGCTTCTCTAGGACACCCCAGGAGTCACCCATTTAAATATAATACGGCATTTCCATAACACCCTGTATATGTTACTGTTTATGTAAGTTTGTCTTCAGACCATAGCTGCAGTATCAAAATTTTAATTTAAAAATGTATCACCGGTCACGTGTCCCCAGTCAATAATTTCTTACTTTACCCTTTTATATTTCACGTCATTTTACTAAAGTTGCTTTTATATCGAATCTGTACAACTCAATGCCACTTTACCCTTAGAAAAAAAATTCAATTTTATTTACCTTTTCGGCCTTATTTAAAACCAACTTTAGAAAAAAACACCAAGTAAATAACCGGAACAAAAACCGACACAATAACCTCACCAAACACCAAAACAATGCCCCATAAATTATGCATCTCATGAACACATCTAAGTTTTTAGTATTTTAAAGTGCTACTGTGTAGATAAAAATAAGGCCTTATTGTTCTGGGAAATAATATAAATTTCCGTACTTGATATCTAAAAGTTTTGAAAGTAACTAAACAGGTTTGACATATTTTTTATTTCTAGGTCGAATCGATCGGTATTTACCTATTTGTGCTGAAAATACAACGTTGCCACTATCGATGTTTTATAGGATTATATTTATAAATTGCGGAATTGCCTTCTGTAATACTTTCCTGTATAATAGTCTCGGAAATGGAACCGCGCTAGTTAGGCGAGACTATTTATTTTAAGGGATGGAAGGGTCTATCAACATAATTATTTCATCATTCTTCTTCAGTAAAGGATTAATAAATTTGATTAGCCCATTAGAAATTAGCGTTTTTATTATTTCTGAATTTCTATTGCGAAATAATTTGTATCCTATAGTGCTGTGTACGGTAGTGTTATTAATTATGCGTTAGTATTTAGTGCCTTTGTGTAATCTAATAATAGGTGCATATCTTCAAAAAAACTGATTTGAAACTCGTGGGTGTCTCTTTATTTGATTTAGTGTAATTTGTTCTATGTGTTTTTTTCTCTCGACGATATGCCGGTTATATTCTGAGATTGGAAAGAAGGGGCCGAATGGGGTTTAGTGGGTATAAGCTTATTATTCAGTCCCACATTATCATCAGGGTACGTGATGAGCATGAAGCTTTTCCGATAGAAAAAAGAACTGAAGGTGTCTGCGTCCTGGATTCCTTACAGCGTCCTGGATTTACTTCCTAAGTAAGCTAAATATTTATTTTTATAAGAAACTAAAGTTTTACATTTTTACACAGTTTAGCAACATTGCGCATAACAGGTGTTTGTGATACACTGCCACCGGGTGCTGTGATTCATTACCGCGGAGTCACATGTGAGTAGGAGGGTTTGTTACCCCACTTTTAAAACGGTCGATTTGAAAAAAAATATATGTAGCGCTTCTCTAGGACACCCAAGGAGTCACCCATTTAAATATAATACGTCGTTTCCATAACACCCTGTATACGAAGTAATTAAAAAAAAAATAAAACTAGAGTGCCAGCAGTGATCTTTAAGGTTTCTAATTTTTCATTTCTGATTGTAATCCCTCAGTTGATTCCAGAAGGACGCGTATTTTCAGGAAAAAATAGTCAGATTTAACGGCTTGGTGGTGAGCTCTTAACATCCATCCTACTAATAATTCCCATTAAAAGGGTTTACGAGTTTAAACAATTTGTGATCGTGTTTCCCCCAGTAAACTACCCGAATTAACTTTGTTAGTTACTAATTGGACCATCATAAAATTTACATAATATACTCTGCGTTCTTTGATTTAAAGGCCGGTTTAAACGTAATCAAAATCCTCCCTTTAATCCGACGACCAATTAAGTTTCATATAATTTAAGACGGAGGACGTCATAAAATAAACATTAAATTTTGACCATAATAACGATGATTTTGTTCATGAGATTAGACACACGTGGAATTACAAAAACGGAACTAGAGTTCAGATGCATGACGACAAAAATAAGTCGGTAGTCGAACAGTAACACTGGACAACAAATTTTAGGTTATTGGTTGTATCTAGTATTAAAATGCATTATTCTTGTTAATTTTGGAATGCTGAATACAAAAATGATAATGACATTAAAAACTTAGTTGAAGTTTTAAAAAAAAAGTTTTTTTTAACAAAATAATAAAAACTAGATAATTTTACACTTTTAGTGTCACTAAATGCGATGTCGTTTGGCTATTCTTTTGTGAATTGTTTCTGGAACATTTCTAACAAGAGTCCAACAGTAGTCGGCAAGCATGGAAGCATTCCAGTTTCCCTGGTACAGTACGTTTCACGAAATTTGGATACGACTTAATCATTTCCTGGGTAGGTCCCATTGTGTCGACAAGAGTTTGGCAATAAACAAGTGAAGTATGAAAGGGCGGACTAAGGAAAACAAGTAATGATATGATTATATTAATGTAATCAAATGAATTAAAAAAATTTAAAAAATTTTACTAGTCATATTTATTTACATTTATAATGTCATTCTATAGATAGTTCTGTTTCGCTATCGTTATCCTCATCAAAATTAATTATAATTGGATTAATTATACCATTCAGACTAATATACGAATTTTCTACAGTTATTACGTGACGGACTGAATTTTTCCAACTAACTGGGGGAATATCATTAAAGCATTTTCGTATTAATTCTACAACACTAGAACTTAAAGTCGGAGAAATATTTTCAGACCTAACCAGTGATTTTAACTGGTGCCACATTTACTCTATGGGGTTAAAAATGCAATAATAGGGTGGGAGCCGTAGCACTGTATGTCCAATTTCTTCTGCCAATGTGTCACAAACATATACTTTTTTTATACAAAATGTCTTTAAAACTTCTAAAAGGTCACTTTTTTTTATAACTTTCTTCAAAATATATATCATTCGCCGCCATGAAGTTCTGAATCTCCATCAATTTTGTATTATTTGAGCTTGGAGCTTTATGTAATTGGCGACTGTGATAGCTCGCATTGTCCATTACTATCACGCTATTCTGAGGAATGTTTGGTAAAAGACAATTCTTGAACCATTCCTCAAAAACTAACAAATTTTACCACAAAAAGATATTTAAATATAAATTAAGCAACCTAACCTACCTGATGTGCCTATATTTAATTATAATTATTACAATCCGGTCCTTTCCACATAATAATAACAAACGGTCATAAATAATGGGATGTCCTCAGGTACTGTTACTGCAGTCATTAAGTTATATTCATTTTTCGTGTAACAATCTTTACCTGTTCACTATTGTTGATATATCCTGATGGAAGCATTCGCCGTGCTCATAAATTACAGCTCCGCAGTTGTCGGGAAATAAGTCCAGGTCCATTTCCTATAAATGGATCTTTAGAGACATATTGCAACCCATTTTTTCATACGACGCCAGCATGTTTTCAACAAGATTAACGTAATTGTCAGCTTTTTTATTTCCCAAGAAATTAGTGACCATGAGGCGAAAGTCATTCCAAGCGTTTTTTTCAATATCTGTTAGACTGCTGTCAAAGTATTCGTCTTTCAGAATATTTCGAATCTGTGATTCGAAAAAAAGTGTTTTACATCATTTTGATCCCTATTATAAATATATATAACCTATTAATGTTTACTTACCCTCACACGATATGATGCCCAATGATATACTCACGTCGCAATCCATACATAAAGATGTCCCTCGTTACGACCCGAAATGTAATTATAAGGGACACGCAGTGTAATAACGGCTACAAGATGGCAGTGTCTCTGTTTCCCCGTCTACTGGGACGCCGTTTTGAGGCCGACTAGAGGCCGCGTCCCTCAAATTGGGGTAATATGTCATTAAGGATGGGGTAAAGAAGGCATTAACAACAGTGTCGGAGTGCGGTGGAAAGTTATATTACCTATAATGGAAAATTGATTAAATTCTCACAAGGAGGTGTTGAGGAAAATAATGCTTGGGCTGTTAATTTAGTAAGGGCTTAGCAAAAAGTACATGTGCTAAAGTCTGCTCGTGTTATGAAGTCCGATATCGGATTAAATCATTAAAGTTTCTTAAACAGTAAGACGGTTAAGTTAACAATACCTTCGCTATACTTGATCGTACCGAACATTCCACTGGTTCACTGTAGTCGGCTGAGCAAAATCAGCGGTTCCAAAACAAAATTATCTTAGAATTATGTTCCCGAGATAAATATTTTTATCTAGTTTATTTTTCACTCATAGTTTTTTTTATTTATCGAATGAAAAAGATTTTGCGTCAATAAGTTAAAGATGTTCTCAGGTACTTTTCCTTAGAATTTAGTTATTTTGGGATCATTATAGTTAAATCTATATAATAATCACTATTTTCCAAGAAATAATTAAAAATTGCTCAATTGCAGGATGGTATGTTCTATTTTAAATAAGTAATTTTGCTTTTAGTTTGTTTCTCATTATTGGGTGTGAATTAAAAGCAGTTATAAAGTAAAGTTATGGAAAACGTTCAGCAAGGTGACCCAACGCCTAGAAGGTATTTATCTCCAGGTGAACGCCGTTTGGTATTACAAGTGGAACGTTATTTTACTTTAGAAAAAGAAAACTCGGGCCTGTTAGTGTCTGCTTTGGCAGTGCAAAAAACGACCGTCTGATGCTTTCAGCACTTCAGATAAGACCTTAAGAAGACTTCGAACGAAGAGTGAGGAGGAATTGGACAGACCATATAAAAGGGTTCGACTCCATTCTAAAACCTTTAATTTATCCGAAGGGATAAAACTATCGATTAGGAATATTGTTTATGATATGTATAAAGCCAAGGAATAGGTATTCTTGAAAAGATAAAGAAGAAAGAACTTTGCGATATTGGAACTACCAGTTTGTCCATCATTTTAAAACAGCCGGGCTTCAAATACAAAAAAACGAACAAAAGAAAAGTGCTTTGCGAGCTATCCAATAATATTTCAAAAAGATGGCGACATCGGTTCTTTTTAGAATCAAAACTTTATAAAAAAAGAATTCGTAAAACTAATTTGCCTAAATACTATAAAAGCTAAAAAATAATTATTTTTCTTTGCCTCAACTAATTTTTTATTTACTTTAAATTATTTTATTTAGAAAATACCTAAAATATAATTTATTGTTTGAGAGCCACCGACTACCCGGCTCGAGAGGTTCTATTGCTTAGCGGACTTCATACACCGCATATATATCACTATCTTCATCTAAGCCTAAACTTATAATTAAGGGTTGAACATTTGTAATCATACAATTGTAAGAATTTTCCACCTTAAGTACATGCTGTACACAGTTTTTCCAGCTGTCTGCAGAAATTTTTCTTACTTCGTTTTTAATTAATTCTACTACAGATGCATTTAATGTAGGAGAAATATTATTTCTCCTACTATTGGATTTTAATTGGTGCCATATTAGCTCAAAATGATTGAATATACAATAGTACGGACGAAGACGTAACACTGTATGTCCATTTTCTGCTGCAAGTTTGTCACACTCGTATTCCTTATTTATTTTAAAAGCTTTTAATACTTCTAGCAGTTCTCGTTTTTTGTAAGTTCCTTCAAAATATAAATCATTTTCAATCATAAAATTTTGAATTTCTGCTTTTGTATTATTAGAATTGGGAATGATTTTTGCTTGCGGACTATGATAACTAGCATTGTCCATTACAATGACGCTATTTTCAGGTATATTTTTAAGGAGTTTATGTTTAAACCAATCTTCAAAAAGTTGGGCGTCGGTATCTTGATGGTAATCTAAAGAAGAATCCGCTATGTTTTCAGCTGAAAGCAACAGACAATTTGGAACAAACCCGTTCTCTGAACCAGCATGTAATATTGTGATTCTTTTGCCTTTATTGACACTTTTTGGAAGAATCATGAATCATCCCAACCTTTTCTTGGAGTGTCATGGGTATCGAACCATGTTTCGTCAAGGTAAATAATTAGACCATTTTCTTCTCTAAATTGTTTAACAGCTGTTAAATATTTAAGTCTCCATTCCCGTAAACGTTGAGATTCCATTAATGTTTGTCTTTTATCAATGATTCGGTATTTAAAACCCATTTTACGCAATATTTTCCTAAGGCTTGAAAGGCTACAAGAGATATTTGATTCATCTTTAATCAGCCGCTCTTTGAGGGAAATCAAAGTGGGTACAGTTTGTGTCTCATACATTTGGTAAATCTTTCTTTTTAATAAATCCACGTAATTTTCGTCAATGCTTCTAAATGTGCCAGAATCACTCACGATTTTTTCTAGGATTAACAGGTTTAAGTACTATGTCTCTTACCGAAGATAAAGGAGTTTTTGCCACAGTAGACGTCTCTGCGAAAGCATCAATCGAATTAAAATTTCTACTCAACAACGATTGATACACATTTTTAATTATTAGTTTGGCATTGGTAGATAAATGCTTTCTTTTAAAAATGACACTTGAAGATGCCCCCCTATCAGCACAATTCCAAGGACGCCACATTCTACCACTAATAAGCCTAACTAAAAATTAGTCGCCGGAAAACCACTAAAGATTAAAATTATTAAAAATCACTTTGTATTTATATATGCATCAGGCATAGGTATAAATTGAATTATTTGGTTATATTATTGTAAGTAAAACACTGTTTTACTTAAATTTCCACTTTTCCACAATTGAATTTGTATACCTGGTCCGGCTCTGCTCGAAAAGGTTTTAAAATTTGGGATTTCCTTATTACTTTTATGGTTGAAGGGATAATGAGATTTTATTTCAGTCAAAAGATCAACGGTATAATTCTGCAAATACTTTACCGACTTTATAACAGCTTTATTTCATCAGGATAAAAATATTGGAAGTGATGTGATGACCGATTGAAAGCGGACGATGGTGCCCATTTTGAAAAGCAACTGGAATCCTTCGATCTGTTAGTGCCTTGAAGTTAGGCGAGATTATAACGGAAAATAAAACGATCAGGATTTATTCTAATGTCCTTTGCGTGCTATTTTTCAGCACCATATTACTGAACAACAGTAATTTCGCCAATTAATATAAGCAAATCATCTCCCATTATTTTGGCCATGCCCAAAATGATGAGGACATAAAACTAATGAATTCAGCTTCAGGATAACAACTAAATTACATTGTTACAAAGTGTAACCTTGCAGGGACGGTATAACGAGCCGGCCAATGATTGCGTAGCTGACGTGTCCCTTGTAGTGGTGACCGGGGACAAGGGTACCACGAGGTGAATGGAGCAAATGCGATATTAAATTACTTTAAATATGCGTTTATCACAAATTTATATCGAGGTAAAGATTGTTTCACGAAAAATGGATATAACTTAATGACTGTCGTAAAAGTACCTGGGCCATCCCATTATTTATGACCGTTTGTTATAATTATGTGGAAAGAACCGGATTGTAATAATTATAATTAAATACAGGCACATCAGGTAGGTTAGGTTGCTTAAGTTATTTTTAAATATCTTTTTGTGGTAAAATTTGTTAGTTTTTGAGGAATGGTTCAAGAATTCCAACATTCCTCAGAATAGCGTGATAGTAATGGACAATGCGAGCTATCACAGTCGCCAATTACATAAAGCTCCAAGCTCAAATAATACAAAATTGGAGATTCAGAACTACATGGCGGCGAATGATATATATTTTGAAGAAAGTTATAAAAAAAGTGATCTTTTAGAAGTTTTAAAGACATTTTGTATAAAAAAAGTATATGTTTGTGACACATTGGCAGAAGAAATTGGACATACAGTGCTACGGCTCCCACCCTATTATTGCATTTTTAACCCCATAGAGTATATGTGGCACCAGTTAAAATCACTGGTTAGATCTGAAAATATTTCTCCGACTTTAAGTTCTAGTGTTGTAGAATTAATACGAAAATGCTTTAATGATATTCCCCCAGGTAGTTGGAAAAATTCAGTCCGTCACGTAATAACTGTAGAAAATTCGTATATTAGTCTGGATCGTATAATTAATCCAATTATAATTAATTTTGATGAGGATAGCGATAGCGAAACAGAACTATCTATAGAATGACATTATAAATGTAAATAAATATGACTAGTAATATTTTTTTTAAAATGATATTTCTGAGCTGGTTTGTGTACGAATATCGAAAAAATATTATACTTAATAGATATGTTATAGAGTTAGGGTTTGTTCATGATGTAGACATGATATTAAATATGCCTTAGATTTTATAGCACAAGAAAATTAGAACAAAGCACAAAAAATACAAACTTTCATCATCATCAAACATTCATCAACTGTTTATTTTTCCTAACCAAAACATATCAAAATCCGATCAGCTATTGAATCAATGAAAACAGAAAAAGACTACAGATAGAATCCCTTTCTCTTTTTTGTCGTGTTTATTTTCGTAATAACAAGCCTCACATTGACCTGTACAGGGTGTCCCATTTTCGACACTTTTATAGTGTATCTCCGTAATTGTTAGTGCTATCAAAAAAGTAATGTAGGTGTCATGTGCTCTTCTCGGGTCAAACTTAAAATGTAAAAATCAAAATTTGAAAATTTTCGCTCGCTTAAGAGATACGGGGGAAAATCAAATAATTTACAATTTCAAAATTAACCTATATTTTCTTAGTTAATAGAAATACAGAAAAATGTTTTATAGAGAAGTTTCTTTATATTGATTGTTGAATAATTTGCCGTTTTCAGAATAGGTATACGGGGTCAGGTAAAAAAGTTTTAGGACCTAACCTCATTTTTTAAAAATGGAACACCCTGTATATTTGAATCTAAAACGATACTATTCTAAATTCTCCTCTCAAATATATAACACACCATGGATGATATTGGTTTCCTAAGCGATTTATTAAACTTTATTACTTTAAACCACAGTAGACAAAACAGAACAGAAGCTAATTAGAGGATTCTGTGAGTCGGGGGAGAGGCCGAAATACACACGGATTTTCTACAATAATCAGACTACTTCCCCCGTCTTCGAGGACGCTGAACACGATGGTGCAGTTAAAAATTGTTTTTGGGTTGGCCTGCCCCCTCAAATGGGCCAAAAACCACCCCCGGCGGACACTGGTTTCGAGGCCGCGATCGTCTTCAGCGACCTCGAAAACGGGCGGCCACACAATGTTTCCCGTCTAAAGTTGGCCGCAGGCGATTCACCCCCTTGGAGGGTAGTTTCATCGCTCGGGGGGGGGGGGGGGGGGGGCACCGGAGACCGTTTTTGATACCGCGATCGTCTTCAGCAACCTCGAAAACGGGCGGTCAGATGATTTTGCCGGTTTAAAGCCGTCAGCAGTCGATGTACCCCCTTGGAGTGTAGTTTCATCGCTTTGGGGGGGGGGGGGGGGGGGGGTTGCATAGGGTGCAATATTGAAGGGTGCGAGAGTACTCCGCGACCCCGAAAACGGAAGGAATTCGAGATCGGGCAGCTTCAAGCAAATATTTTGAATTTTCCCGCCTGGGGGTGGTTTTGGGCCAACCCATAAACAACTTTTAACTGCACCATCGTGTTCAGCAACCTCGAAAACGGGCGGTCAGATGATTTTGCCGGTTTAAAGCCGTCAGCAGTCGATGTACCCCCTTGGAGTGTAGTTTCATCGCTTTGGGGGGGGGGGGGGGGGGGTTGCATAGGGTGCAATATTGAAGGGTGCGAGAGTACTCCGCGACCCCGAAAACGGAAGGAATTCGAGATCGGGCAGCTTCAAGCAAATATTTTGAATTTTCCCGCCTGGGGGTGGTTTTGGGCCAACCCATAAACAACTTTTAACTGCACCATCGTGTTCAGCAACCTCGAAAACGGGCGGTCAGATGATTTTGCCGGTTTAAAGCCGTCAGCAGTCGATGTACCCCCTTGGAGTGTAGTTTCATCGCTTTGGGGGGGGGGGGGGGGGGTTGCATAGGGTGCAATATTGAAGGGTGCGAGAGTACTCCGCGACCCCGAAAACGGAAGGAATTCGAGATCGGGCAGCTTCAAGCAAATATTTTGAATTTTCCCGCCTGGGGGTGGTTTTGGGCCAACCCATAAACAACTTTTAACTGCACCATCGTGTTCAGCAACCTCGAAAACGGGCGGTCAGATGATTTTGCCGGTTTAAAGCCGTCAGCAGTCGATGTACCCCCTTGGAGTGTAGTTTCATCGCTTTGGGGGGGGGGGGGGGTTGCATAGGGTGCAATATTGAAGGGTGCGAGAGTACTCCGCGACCCCGAAAACGGAAGGAATTCGAGATCGGGCAGCTTCAAGCAAATATTTTGAATTTTCCCGCCTGGGGGTGGTTTTGGGCCAACCCATAAACAACTTTTAACTGCACCATCGTGTTCAGCAACCTCGAAAACGGGCGGTCAGATGATTTTGCCGGTTTAAAGCCGTCAGCAGTCGATGTACCCCCTTGGAGTGTAGTTTCATCGCTTTGGGGGGGGGGGGGGGGGTTGCATAGGGTGCAATATTGAAGGGTGCGAGAGTACTCCGCGACCCCGAAAACGGAAGGAATTCGAGATCGGGCAGCTTCAAGCAAATATTTTGAATTTTCCCGCCTGGGGGTGGTTTTGGGCCAACCCATAAACAACTTTTAACTGCACCATCGTGTTCAGCAACCTCGAAAACGGGCGGTCAGATGATTTTGCCGGTTTAAAGCCGTCAGCAGTCGATGTACCCCCTTGGAGTGTAGTTTCATCGCTTTGGGGGGGGGGGGGGTTGCATAGGGTGCAATATTGAAGGGTGCGAGAGTACTCCGCGACCCCGAAAACGGAAGGAATTCGAGATCGGGCAGCTTCAAGCAAATATTTTGAATTTTCCCGCCTGGGGGTGGTTTTGGGCCAACCCATAAACAACTTTTAACTGCACCATCGTGTTCAGCAACCTCGAAAACGGGCGGTCAGATGATTTTGCCGGTTTAAAGCCGTCAGCAGTCGATGTACCCCCTTGGAGTGTAGTTTCATCGCTTGGGGGGGGGGGGGGGGGGGGTTGCATAGGGTGCAATATTGAAGGGTGCGAGAGTACTCCGCGACCCCGAAAACGGAAGGAATTCGAGATCGGGCAGCTTCAAGCAAATATTTTGAATTTTCCCGCCTGGGGGTGGTTTTGGGCCAACCCATAAACAACTTTTAACTGCACCATCGTGTTCAGCAACCTCGAAAACGGGCGGTCAGATGATTTTGCCGGTTTAAAGCCGTCAGCAGTCGATGTACCCCCTTGGAGTGTAGTTTCATCGCTTTGGGGGGGGGGGGGGGGGTTGCATAGGGTGCAATATTGAAGGGTGCGAGAGTACTCCGCGACCCCGAAAACGGAAGGAATTCGAGATCGGGCAGCTTCAAGCAAATATTTTGAATTTTCCCGCCTGGGGGTGGTTTTGGGCCAACCCATAAACAACTTTTAACTGCACCATCGTGTTCAGCAACCTCGAAAACGGGCGGTCAGATGATTTTGCCGGTTTAAAGCCGTCAGCAGTCGATGTACCCCCTTGGAGTGTAGTTTCATCGCTTTGGGGGGGGGGGGGGGTTGCATAGGGTGCAATATTGAAGGGTGCGAGAGTACTCCGCGACCCCGAAAACGGAAGGAATTCGAGATCGGGCAGCTTCAAGCAAATATTTTGAATTTTCCCGCCTGGGGGTGGTTTTGGGCCAACCCATAAACAACTTTTAACTGCACCATCGTGTTCAGCAACCTCGAAAACGGGCGGTCAGATGATTTTGCCGGTTTAAAGCCGTCAGCAGTCGATGTACCCCCTTGGAGTGTAGTTTCATCGCTTTGGGGGGGGGGGGGGGGTTGCATAGGGTGCAATATTGAAGGGTGCGAGAGTACTCCGCGACCCCGAAAACGGAAGGAATTCGAGATCGGGCAGCTTCAAGCAAATATTTTGAATTTTCCCGCCTGGGGGTGGTTTTGGGCCAACCCATAAACAACTTTTAACTGCACCATCGTGTTCAGCAACCTCGAAAACGGGCGGTCAGATGATTTTGCCGGTTTAAAGCCGTCAGCAGTCGATGTACCCCCTTGGAGTGTAGTTTCATCGCTTTGGGGGGGGGGGGGGGGGGGGGGGTTGCATAGGGTGCAATATTGAAGGGTGCGAGAGTACTCCGCGACCCCGAAAACGGAAGGAATTCGAGATCGGGCAGCTTCAAGCAAATATTTTGAATTTTCCCGCCTGGGGGTGGTTTTGGGCCAACCCATAAACAACTTTTAACTGCACCATCGTGTTCAGCAACCTCGAAAACGGGCGGTCAGATGATTTTGCCGGTTTAAAGCCGTCAGCAGTCGATGTACCCCCTTGGAGTGTAGTTTCATCGCTTTGGGGGGGGGGGGGGTTGCATAGGGTGCAATATTGAAGGGTGCGAGAGTACTCCGCGACCCCGAAAACGGAAGGAATTCGAGATCGGGCAGCTTCAAGCAAATATTTTGAATTTTCCCGCCTGGGGGTGGTTTTGGGCCAACCCATAAACAACTTTTAACTGCACCATCGTGTTCTGCATCCTCGAAAACGGGAGAAGGAAGTAGTCTGGTTACTGTAGAAAATCCGTGTATGTTCGCCCGACTCACAGAATCCACTAAATATCCTAGAAACAGCTATGTTGACTATTAACATTTAACGTCAATTTCATTTTTACATATTCATTTGTGAAAATGACTTATCAACATTTTGAAAAATTTGATATGATATCAGTTTATATTGAAAGTGGAAACGAAGAAATGGCGCAAAATGTATATTTTGTTCGCTATCCGGAAAGACGGTAACCATTTGAGGACATATTCCGAACATTTGCTATGATTCCCGTTATTTTTTACCTTAATCTGAATCTTTTATTTCGTTTCAAAGTAATAAAGTTTAAATAAATCGCTTAGGAAACTAATATCATCCATGGTGTGTTATATATTTGAAAGGAGAATTTAAAATAGTATCATTTTAGATTAAAATATACAGGGTGTTCCATTTAAAAAATGAGGTTAGGTCCTAAAACTTTTTTACCTGACCCCGTATACTTATTCTGACGGCAGATTATTCAACAATCAATATAAAGAAGCTTCTGCGTATAAAACATTTTTTTGGGTTTGTTCGGGTTGGATGTCTTCTCTTTGAAATTGTCAATGTTGTGATTTTCCCCGTATTTCTTAAGCGAGCGATAATTTTCAAATTTTGATTTCACCATTTTAAGTTTGACCCAAAAAGAGCACATGACACCTACATTACTTTTTTGATAGCAATAACAATTACGGAGATATCATATAAAAGTGTCGAAACTGTACACCCTGTACAAAGCAGGTAGAAATATCGGATCCATGTTTGTGTCAAGTCGATGGTGCCAAGAAAACTCCTACTGTTAATCCAACCGCCGACGTAAAACTGGCATCAGACTCTTGACAAATGTGAAATTGTCATTTTTTCCCCCGGTTTCTCCTCGATGATGTCTCCCTTGTACCCATACATAATAAAGTAATATCTACGGCTTTATCCCTTAAATTCCTAAAGGTAATTACAGGGCCAGTTTGGGACTGGCCGACTAATAAAGGTCGGATAGTTCTGTTCTGTTACGGTTTCATTAGTTCAAGTAGAAACAATTAGATAGTTATTTTAAATATGTTGCTGTAAAGGTGTAATAAGGAGACTTTATTCGGGTATCCGTGGGTTGGGCAGTGCCCAATTATCGCCACAATGTTGACCAAATTAATTAATCAGCTATTAAAGACATTATACAGGGTATTTTGCAAAATATATTGTCATTTTAGCTAGCGCCATCTACCTTCCAGTGTAAAAACTTAAACGACATGACTTATAATACAAATAACGGCTGTTCTCTGTATACGCGATAAAAGGATATAACCAGTAAGTTTACAAAAAGTTTAAATATATTCTTATACAGTGTGTGTAGTCTAGAAACGACTTAATAACTATTGGCCTGCCATTTTTTTTACAAAATTTAGGTGTGCCATATAGTTGAAGAAAAACTACTTTTTGACGGAAGAATGACAGTAAAAACTGTCAAAATGCCGGATGGGTGCTATCTTGGTAAAGAAAATTAAATAGGAAGAGTGGTATACAACGTGTCCAAGATAAGTAGGGCCAGTACAGGCCGTAAGAGATACGAAGTCGGTTAAAATGTTGCGCATTTACGTGCCTTGTAATATGCCGTTTAGGAAGTTTTAAAATTCCGAGTAGTTCCGGAGATATCCGGAAAAAAAACGATATTCTGAAAAATGGTGTTATTGTTTTCTGGGGTTTTTTTGATATCGAATTCTAAAGTAATTTTACTTATTTGTGGGTTATTATTAAATTATTTGTTATTTATTGAATTAGTCCAACATAAGTAAAAATTTAGAGCTTACTTATGAGATATTATTCATAAAATTAGAAGAAATACATGACCGTATCCCAAAATTTCCTGATGTTGTTCAAAAAACCCTCGAAACGTCATTAAACCACAATGTGTCATACATCGTTGCATTCGGAAGAAAAAAAGCTATCAAATTTCAATATCAGAAAAACAGGACCGTATTTAAAAAAAGAAAGTTGATAATGGACCTTCGAAGACGACTCGTCGGATTACAAAACAATTAACGCTGTTAGATAGAGCGAAAAAAGTGGCAATGCAAAAGTGCAATTTACTTTAGAATTCGATCTCAAAAAAAACTCAGGAAAACAATAAAACGATTTTTCAGAAGTTCGTTTTTTTTCGGATATCTCCGGAACTACCCGGAATTTTAAAACTTTGTAAACGGCATATTATTAGGAACGTAAATGCGCAACTTTACCTTCATTTAACCGACTTCGTATCTCTTACGGTTTCCGAGATCCCTGTACTGGCCCTCCTTATCTTGGACACCGCCCTTTTAAACACATTTGGCTTATTTAGTTTGACAGGGACCGACTAGACGTAACCGAAAAATGTTTTCTTACACCCTGTATGATGAAGGAACGACCATAATATTTTTTTTGGATACTCTAAACCTTAAGCTGAAAAAGGTACTCTTGATAAATGTCGATAAAGTGAACTGTTTTCGAAAAAATAATATTTTTGTGTTCAATATGGTTTTTTTCACATGTACCGATTTAAATAAGAATATTTATGCCAGTGTCAGTTTATGGTGGTGTCTTGAAATTTGCGGTTTTTCTCCTTTGTCTTATTAGTTACTAACTTAGTAATGGAATTTACGTATACTGAATATAAATCATATTGAGCAAAAATATTTTTTTTCTTCGAAAACAGTTCATTTTATCGACATTGATCAAGAGTACCCTTTTTCAGCTTAAGTTTTGGAGTATCCAAAAAAATATTATTGTCGTTCCTTCATTATACAGGGTGTAAAAAAAGCATTTTTGTGTTACGTCTAGTCCGTCCCTGGCAAACTAAATAAGCCAAATGTGTTTAAAAGGGCGAATTTTAAGGAGACTCATCTAGTAATCATTATACTAAAAAATCATTAAATTACATCTAGTACTTAAAAAATTGTTTAAAAAACAACGATTTCCAGGGACATCCGTTATGGGCCCGTATCTCCGTAGGCGAGGCCGCAGCAAAAAAATTATAGGTACTTCTCCTATTATTTTTAAGTGTTCTATCTGAACCCGGGAGATTGCCCACATAGTCTGGGACACCATGTATATTACTATCAAGAAAAGATCTGTTTTTGAGAATAATTGTTGCAATATTTTTAAAAGCGCACTGGGCACTATAAGTGCAAAAATATCGAAAACAATTGCTTGGAGCGACACTGACCAGATACACACACCATTTTTGGGTAAAAGTGATGAGAAAGTTGATATTTTAAATCAGCACATAAAGCGCAAAAGAGTTGCACTTGTTGCTATTTGCCCAGAGTGCTGCGAAACAAACCCGAACATGTAGATTAAAATTATTAACAGATTTAAATTTCTGGGCCAAAATCCCCCAAGCCAAAAAAATTATGCTAGAATATTAGTTAAAAAGTTAGTTAATTTTTAAATTAGATAATAAAATTTTCACTTGCACACCCTGTATCTCGGTTATTATCGACTTTTGAACTAAGTAAAGTTTGGCTAAATCATATTTTTGACCAAAGAATCTGCAGTTTTACTGTGTACTATTAATTTTGGGACACTCTGTATAAGATTTTTAACAAAACCACAATTTGGGCGATATTATGAATAGTTAGGACACTGATAAAGGTTTCTAATCGGGTACGGCGGGACGACCGAGGCTGTTACAACTGCCACACTTGAATTTTCCGCCCACTGAAGTTGCCGCCCGGCGCAGGGGCACCGGCATGCCCCCCTAGATCTTGGGCTGGTGCTTCCCCCCACAACTTAATTTGGTGAGCTAGAGAAAAAATTGAGGAAAAAAAAATATGTAGAATTTCCTAAAAATTTCAATCAAGTATTTTAAATATACTTTTTCTATTTGGGTTTCATAATGGCTATATTATGAATGCAAAAAAATAACCTGCCACTTTATGAAACTGAAATTTAATTTTTTTTATGTTGGCAGCAAGTAGGCTTACTTTGATTTCGTTGAAATTAGTTTTCTTGACATTATGGACTCGACAAAATTCTTTTATAGAAAACTTTAAAATACTAACCTTTAACCTTGCAAATAGATCATTTTTACTAGATATTTATCCGAAATACCTATACTCGGAAATATATAACATGCTGACGGTGTCAACTATTTCTAGTCACAATTACTATAAAACAACATAACCTAAAAATAATAGAAATATTTTCCATTTCATGCTCTAGTTCTAAAGTTTAATTCAATAAAGCACTATTTTTATTTTTAATTCAATATAGTATTATACATATTACTACATGGTGTGAATAACTCCTGTGAATCGCATTGCAGCGGAAAATGTTTGCGGAAAAGGTTGTTTGGTTTTGAAGGACGAATAGTTTGCAATTTAGTCATTAGAATACAAACAACTTTTTCCACGGGCATTTTTTAGTACAAGACAGAGAAAAAGAGTATTTCCGGGATAAACCTTGATTTTCGCACGGTTCTGATTTTGTCTTTCTCATGGTGATTATTGGTGGAAGGATGGGCCCAAATTAGAAAAAATTTCGGACAAAAGATGTTTATTTTTGATCGGAGAACACGATACGCCAAGAAAAAATATGGGGTTCCATTTGAAAATCTTAACTTACCCCCATCCGCGCCCAGGTGGAGGGTTGTTTAAATTGCAAACTATTCCGCCTTCAAAACCAAACAACTTTTTTCCTAGACATTTTCCGCTGCAATGCGATGCACCGGAGTTATTCCGGGGTACCGACCTTTTTTCAACACTCTATATATTATTTATAGTTACTGTAGACATTTCCTGGGCATTAATTGTTATTCCTGTCAGATTCTGTGTCGACACAATATTTTGTTCAATCGTATTATTTATTATTTTGTTCAATATTTTGAACTTTGTTCTGCTCGCACCATAACTCAAAGTTTTGCATATTCTTTTTAAAAGCTTTTCTAGATTATTTTCTGCAATTTCTCGTATTTCTGACTGAGTACAACTTTCTTCCTGACTAATTTTTATTAACTTTAATAATATATTTATTTTTAATTATGACGAATGGGAAGAAGCTTTGTTGTGTTGAATTGTTTCTATCATGACATATTTGATACTTGTAACATTTTATGAAATTGTAAAAGTATTGCCAACCCAAAAAGAGAATATTAATTGAAATGGAAAGAATCTACTATATTTTCCGACTTTAAAGACCCAAATAGAAAAAGTATTATAAAATACACGGTTCATCAGACAATTAGAGCACTTGTATAGTTTCTGCAGAATTATATCGATGATCTTTTGACTGCAATAAAACCTCATTATCTATTCGACCATAAAATAAATAAGGAAATCCCAAAATTTAAAACCTTTTCGAGCAGAGCCGGACCAGGTATACAAATTCAATTTATACCTATGCCTGATGCATATATAAATACAAAGTGATTTTTAATAATTTTAATCTTTAGTGGTTTTCCGGCGAGTAATTTTTAGTTAGGCTTATTAGTGGTAGAATGTGGCGTCCCTGGAATTGTGCTGATAGGGGGGCATCTTCAAGTATCGAGAATGAAGACTTAAATATTTAACGGCTGTTCAACAATTTAGAGAAGAAAATTGTCCAATTATTTACCTTGACGAAACATGGTTCGATACCCATGACACTCCAAGAAAAGGTTGGGATGATTCTTCCAAAAAATGTCGAACCAAGGCACCATCAAATAAAGGCAAAAGAATCACAATATTACATGCTGATTCAGAAAACGCGTTTGTTCCAAATTGTCTGTTGCTTTCAGCTAAAAACATAGCAGATCCTTCTTTAGATTACCATCAAGATACCGACGCACAACTTTTTGAAGATTGGTTTAAACATAAACTCCTTAAAAATATACCTGAAAGTAGCGTCATTGTAATGGACAATGCTAGTTATCATAGTCGGCAAGCACAAATCATTCCCAATTCGAATAATACAAAAGCATAAATTCAAAATTCTATTATTGAAAATGATTTATATTTTGAAGAAACTTACAAAAAACGAGAACTGCTAGAAGTATTAAAAGCTTTTAAAATAAATAAGGAATACGAGTGTGACAAACTTGCAGCAGAAAATGGACATACAGTGTTGCGTCTTCCTCCGTACTATTGTATATTCAATCCTATTGAGCTAATATGGCACCAATTAAAATCCAATATTAGGAGAAATAATATTTATCCTACATTAAATGCATCTGTAGTAGAATTAATTAAAAACGAAGTAAGAAAAATTTCTGCAGACAGCTGGAAAAACTGTGTACAGCATGATTGTACTTAAGGTGAAAAATTCTTACAATTGTATGATTACAAATGTTCAACCCTTAAATTATAAGTTTAGGCTTAGATTAAGATAGTGATAGTGATACAGAGTTAAATTTTGAATAAATTATCAATAGTTTCTTAGAATTTAATTAATTTTTATTGTACTTTTAAATTATATTATTTTCAATTATCATTAATTGTTGTCATTATTTTACATTTATTATAGGTACCTAAAACTAAAAATACCTATCTATTTATTTTAAATTATAAAAATCATCATGTGGTGTGGTATACATTTTCAAACCGGCCCTGATCCCATTTATTGAGCTTTGAAGAGGCCGAGGCGTATACAATAGAGTTTAATCAGGTAGTTTATTTATGGCAGTAAGAATCAACGGTATAATTCTGCAACAACTATACTTTAGAAAATTCCCCGCTTGGCGGGTCGTTTTCTAAATTAAACGCGTGCTCTAGGATAATGTCTTATGAAACTTGTATCTTAATATACTATTAACTAGGGAAATTCCTTTTTTTCGTTGGACACATAATATTACGATTCAACCTCGAGAATTTTAATAAATCAAGCACATTGTTCCGTATAAGCTTCCAAAAATTTAATCTCAATCTAAAATCATATCTTCCATTTTATTTCGTATGCAGACATGAACATAAAGCGGGAATGTAGTACAAAAATCAATGTACCCCGCTTGTTTTATTACATTTCTCTGGCACACGCAAATAGGAGAGCGTGACGAGGAATACATTGGGAATAAAATATATATGTATAGTCTGTTGGTTCGGGAAAGCTTATTACTTTCCAGAAACGAAATGGAACCGCTAAAGAGATAAATTTCATTGTTATTTTAGTTAGCATAGAAATTGTTAGAGAATTCTGTTTATTTTCTATTTAATTTCAATTTTTTAGAGTATAACGTATATAAATTAAGAAATTAAAGAGTCATAGTTGACTACAACTATGAGACAGGCTTATTTGACGACTATGAATTGATCATCGTTAAGCTGTTTGGACACATTATTATTTAGTTTAAAAATATCTCCATTGTTATTTCTTCCGAAAATCACATTCCTTCTGTTGAACTCTGTAATAGCTGCCTATTTTTATCACTACTATCTTTGTCTCGTTGTTCGTCCTGATTTACATTGTCCAGTTTTGGTTTATATTTGATTATACACGGTGTTGAAAAAAGGTCGGTACCCGGAATAACTCCGGTGCATCGCATTGCATCGGAAAATGTCTAGGGAAAAAGTTGTTTGATTTTAAGGGAGGAATAATTTGCAATTTAAACCAACCACCACCCCCTCAACCCCCGTGTGCGGGTGGGGGTAAGTTAAGTTTTTCAAATTGAACCCCATATTTTTTATTGGCGTATCGTATTCTCCAACCAAAAATAAACATCTTTTGTTCGAATTTTTTTTTAATTCGGGCCCATCCTTCACCAATAATCACCATGAGAAAGACAAAATCAGAACCGTGCGAAAATCAAGTTTAATCACGGAAATACTATTTTTCTCGTTAATATTTGGGCTGGACCGTATTTTTTCCAAATCGACTTACTGGTGATGTCTATTAGAATTCCTTAGAGATAAATTGCCAGAATTAATGAAATCAGTGCCATTAAGAACAAGAACTTTAATGTGGTTCATGCATAACGGCCATCCCCCTCACTTTGCAGTACGTGTTAGAAATTATTTAGATCATCAATATCCTGGTCGGTGGATAGATAGAGGAGGACCTCACCCATAGCAACCCCGTTTGCCGGCTCTGAATCCATTGGATTTTTATTTCTTCGCATTTTCGTTTTAAAATAAGGTGTACCTCCTTCATTTTTTTAGAGAGGTTAGGAAACACCCTGTATATCAGAGCTATTCCATTACGTGTGTATTCTACTTCTCTTTTCCTACTTTTCAATTTTAACATGCACCTCTACAAGTATCCTACTGCTTTATTCGAGCACCCTGTATAATCTAGAAGACAAATTATGTTTTCCTAATCATTATAGGTTATGTACCCAAGTAAGAACGAGAAATGCTAAACAAATCGAATGTTGGTGTTAAAGCGCACTGCTATCTGTTCCATTCATATACCTATACCAGGAGAATACAACAAGGATATGAAACAAAAATCAATTTATTTTATTTCCAGTACGCACGCAAATGGAATACACTGACGGGGCTTATTGGAATAAAATTTATTTCGTATTTGTTTTGAAATAAGGTATCGGCGATGGAAGGCACGGATTCTCCTAATAAAATAAAACGATATTTAAATATGTTGGGAAAGGTAGACCGTATGCCAACAATAGGCGTACACAGGAAAAAGTCTTCAAAAGAAATAATATAGTACGCTTACGTTCAATGTAATGTAATATAAAAAAGATCTCTTCAAGAACGTGTTTACTTGTGCACAGATCAAAATGAAGGATATTTTGAACACATGATCTGAGTTTTGTGTTTTTCCGTGTTTTGTACACTTTCGGTACGGCGATTAAAAAAAATGACGCCCGCTTTCCAAAAATTTTCGCATAGAAGACATGTGAATTGATTAGAGAACCAGAGTAGCTAGTGAAAGAATGTTATGTTTACTTCATTTCCGAGAACCGACGTGTTACATTCACAGTGAATTTTACATTCACGTGAAATTTTGAAGGTATTAAATAGCAAAAATAAAATATTTTCCAAAGTGTCCAAAACAACACCAAAAATGACGTATTTTCGTTCGTTAATGCTTCTCTGAACTGCCAGTCCAATATTGGTTACTAATTCTTGTTTTCAATTAAACTCTAGGTACCGAAAGACATGCATGTTTTACCTTCATATAGATGTATTTTCGGATTGGTTGACCTTGGTAACAAAGCCCTTAAGACAACTTAATTTATGAAATGTTGAATTATTTCAAAAACGGCTGGAAATAACTTATATGTTTGTATTACCAAAAAGTTATTAATGAATTCTACATCCAATACCCAAATAATATACAGTGTGTTTCATTTGAAAATATTGAAAAAAATGATTTTGAAATGTGTAGTTTTTGGAACCATATTATGAACACTCTGAATAAAATAGATGAACAATATTAGATTCATACTATCTTTAGACCCATTGGCATAAATCTCATCTAATGCCGTGGTTAAGAAGATATTTTTAGAATGTTTTTTTTTTATTTTCCTTTCCAGGACTCCAAACCTTCTTTTTTAGTTTTTTAGTTTTTAATTTATTGCTCTTAAACTACCCAAGCAAATCAAATGACATTATAATTAATTATAGATGATGCTCATATGAGACTAAATATGCAATAAAATAGTGGGTGTCATATTTAAAAATATAATGTTATGTTATCACAGTTTTTTGAGCCACCCAGTATATGGAAAAATATTTTCCTGAAATAAGGTCGCTATGGAAGACTGGCGCACTATTGCAGAACCCTGTATATCTAGTTGGTTTAACTTAAAAAATTATATTCAATTTTTATATAAGATATGTCAAAGTTTTGTAACATAATAATCTATACGAAAATTTAGTGTAATATCTTAAACTGGCTTCGAGATTTTTGATAAAAACCAAAAATAAATACGAACGTTAACAGTGGTCCAGGAATTATCAATTAAAATAAGTACATATCATTAAATCCCTGTATATAAATTTTCTCAGCCTCTAAGGATACATGTGAAAAAGCTTGGAGACCCCAAATAGATACGAAAATATTTCTAGGTGACAGTAACCAAGTCGAATTTAACGCTTAAAAACCCCAGGCAGCAGTTTTCTCTAAGAAGGTTAACATTACAGAACCGGAAATATTCATGGCAGGACACGCAATCCCACTGGCTTCATCTATTAATTTGCTGGGCGTCAATCTGGGAGGAAATATATGTCTTGGCATAACCACGTTGTGGCAATCCCCACGGTAGCTTCACAGAAACTTGGTGTACTCTTCCGGACCAAAAAGTTGTACACAACTCAACAACACTATATAAAGCCCAGATTCGACCATCACTGGAGTACTGCTCTCATGTCTGGAGCTCTACACCCAAACATACTCTTCGGCTAATGGATTCCATCGGAAGGAAGGAAGGCCATTCGTCTGATCGGAGACCACGAGCTGACGAAGATCCTCGACAGCCTAGAACATCGAAGACAGGTTGGGGATTTGACTCTCTCACGATGCCGCGAATATGTGGCTAAGCTTAGTACTCCTTGCACTTCATTATTTAAGAATTCTTTCATCTGGACGACTTCATCCTTATGGAACGACCTTCCTGAGGTCATTTTTCCCAACGAATATAACCTTCAGCGATTCAAAACCAACGTAAATCGCTTTTTGCGCACACGCACCACTCCCAGAGTGCCCTATAGGATTTTTCCTATAGTGCTTGTGTTTGATCAAAAAAAAAAGGAAAAAACAGGGTTGAACTTTTTTTGTAAGGTTGTTAACAAGCGATGTTTTATGCAGAGATTGATAAAAAAAGGCCGGGTTTTTATAACGACCCCAAATAAATATTATTACAACATTGCCATAAATTTCCCACTATAAGAATTTACAACGATGCAAGTTTTATTTTAACATAGCAAGGAACAAAAAACGAGGAAGCCACTAAATCCGATTGTTCTAGATATAAATTCTCTTTATTGCGGTCGGTAGTATATAACACAGCCTCTTTGTGTTAAAAAAGAAAAGATTGATGATTATTGGAGGACTTTACGAGGGTTATTCTATAAATTTTAGTTTTTTATAGTGGGGATAAATTTAGGAAGTGCCCTTATGAGACCTTTACGCTGACTAAGAATTAACCTTTGTGAGATTTATTTTAATTGTAAGTTGGCAATCTTTTGTTTCATCAAACGTATTGGGAATCAACCAATTTTTGCTAAAAAGATCGTTATTCATAAAAAAAAGCAATTTCGGGCCAATGTGGGATGTTCTTCCAAATATTAACCTGACTTGTAACTATTGTAAATAATTATTCTCACAGGGTATTGGAGTATACATGTTTGATTTATATACGAGGTATAGAAGGTAGAAGGTAGACTATTTTTTGACGAAAGAATGGCAGTGTCAATATAGCGTATGAGCGCCATCTTGGCAAATAAATTTAACAGGCGGAGGGGTCTTGGAAACACCATTGTGGAGGTACTATCGATCGTAATACTCTTCCAATTTGATTTTGTTTATCAAGATGGCGGCCATCCGTCATTTTGACAGTTAGAACTGTCATTCTTCCATCAAAAAGTAGATTAACTTTCCCTATTTATAGGCAACATCCAAATTTTGTGAAAGAAAATTAACGATGATAGGTATGTACACCTACCCTGTACTGACGAGAACAAAAGAGTTCGAAATCGGTCTGCAGGCGGTTGCATCCTATCAATGGAGAGGGCTTCCTTTTCTTGGTAGTACCATTCAATCTGAAATAGTATTTTAAAGTGCTACTGTGTAGATAAAAATACGCCCTTATTGTATAAGGATCATCGGGTGGTCTGGGAAATAATAATTTTCCATATTGGTATTTGAACGGGTCAAAATTAGCATGGGGGGAAGAACCGCATTGTATATTTGTTATTGTTTACCAGTATCTTAAAAGCAAATTCTCATATATTGTTATTTGTTGCAGGTGACGGGGATTGTCGGCAGAGCAGATGTGCTAGCCTGTGTATTTTTTCTCATGTCTCTTCTAGCCTATCACCGGTAAGTAGTAGTATTTTTTTATATAATGTTTAATATATTATTATGAACATTTTATGCCAGTTAATTGTAGCCAATCAGATGGTTGCATTTTGACATATCGGTATGAGAACAACTTAATTTTTTTGGAAATGACCCTTCCCATGTGCACCTAGCTGTAAGATTAACAAGTGGAAATCTCCCTGGCTTGACAGCTGTAATAAAAGCAGCGTCGTAATAGTTTATTACATATCAAGAGTGGTAAGGCCCCTATTACATACGAATTCGAAACTTCGAAAGACTGTGTAGTAGGCTTACCACTCGAGTTGTGTAATATACTTTTCTATTTTGGTTTCATATGAAAGCTTTTTCGATACCGTTTTTTTCATTTTAAACGGTTGGTGGTACTGCTGTGTATGTTTGGTTGCATAATAAACAATTCCTAAACTAACCTCACAATCACAAGTTTAGATCAACACGTAATATATTCTGTTACAAAGATATCAATTTAACGCTAATAAATACACTGTACACTAATTATACTTATTGATTAGTAAAAGTGCAGTTGTTATAAACATTTATTGTGACCGTACTTGTGTCTGCAGCGTTAATTTTAAAATCGGGCATAGTTTGTGTGTTTGAAACGTTTTGTTCAGGATTAATCCTTATTTGCGGATCCAATAATCCACTTTTATTAAGAACTGGTTGTAAAAAATTAATATAGAGGTAGGTACTGCACAATTTTTTTACCTTTAAACCTAAGTAAATGCTATTTTCAGCCTCAGTTATAAACTTATTGATATCCTCTAAATCTAAAATGTAAGATTTTTTGGGCTTGTAGCTCTCAGATTGCCTTTTTAAAAAGGCTTGAAGTCTTTCATAATTTCTTATATCTGTGTTTTCATAAATGTTAATGCAAGCTCTTAATTTTTAGTATAAGGACCACAGAGCCGACGACTTCTTAGTTTTACTTTCCTTCTCAAAATAAGCGATTAGAACATTTTCACTACTTCTAGAAACACCCTTCGCAGTACACCAGGTTGTGAAGGTCTTGTAGTCTTTTTCGTATACTTTCTTGGACTTTTTTGGTAAAAGTTGATCCAATGTATTATTTGCAATTTCTCTTAACTCAGGAGCGGTTAAATTAATAATATCTTATTGATATATTTTAAGAAAGCATTCAATATTCGCGACAAAATGGCGGACACCTATAATTTATCAAAGCTCACTGGATAAATAATTTGACTATTGCCAACATAAAATTGAAACAAACAAATTTACAAAATTTTTATGGCATTTGTTAGTTTTAATTATGTGTTTTTTTTATTAAAAAATACACAAAATAGACAAAGTAGTATACAGTACATGTTTTATAAAGCTATTAAAGCACTTGTCCACTTAGAAAACTCGCCGCAAGCGGCCCGTTTCCTAACATGGACGCGTGCTAAAATATCATGCGTTATCAAACTTGTACTTCAATATACTATTTTCTATTTGGGTTTTATAATGGCTATATTATGAAATGCAAAAAATTCAAAAACCTGTCACTTTATGAAACTGAAATTTTATTTTTTTTATGTTGGCAGCAACTAGGGTTCGAATTTTAGACTTACTTTGATTTCGTTGAAATTAGTTTTCTGGGCATTATGGATTCGACAAAAAATTTTTATAGAAAACTTTAAAATACTACCTTTAACCTTGCAAATAGATCATTTTTACTCGATATTTATCTGAAATACCAATACTCGGAAATATATAACATGCTGACGGTGTCCGTCAACTAAATTCTAGTCACAACTATAAAATAACATAACCTAAAAATAATATAAATATTTTTCAGTTTATGCTCTATTTCTAAAGTTTTATTCAATAAAGTATTATTATTATTTTCAATTCAATATAGTATTATACATATTACTTTATATATACATATTTATAGGTAATGTAGATATTTCCTGGGTATTAATTGTTATTCCTGTCAGATTCTGTGTCGACACAATATTTTGTTCAACAGTATTATTTTGTTCAATATTTTGAACTTTGTTCTGCTCGCACCATAACTCAATGTTTTGCATATTCTTCCTAAAAGTTTTTCTAGATTATTTTCTGCAATTTCTCGTATTTCTGACGGAGTACAACTTTCTTCCTGACTCATTTTTATTAACTTTACTAATATATTTATTTATTTTTAATTATGACGGATGGGAAGAAGCTTTGTTGTGTTCAATTGTTTCTATCATGGCATAGTTGATACTTGTAACATTTTATTAAATTGTAAAAGTATTGCCAACCCAAAAAGAAAATATTAATTCAAATGGAAAAAATCTACTATATTTTTTAAAGTTTTTCAGACTTTAAAGACCCAAGTAGAAAAAGTATTATAACATACACGGTTCATAAGACAATTAGAGCACTTGTACTTTAGAAAACTCACCGCCTCGCGGGTCGTTTTCTAAATAAACGCGTGCTCTAAGATAATGTCTTATGAAACTTGTATCTTAATATACTATTTTCTTCGATTTCATATTTACTTTTATGTTATATTAATAAAACATTTTGAGTCAGTACCCACATGGTTATCAGTACATCAGTAAATACATTTTTGATGCACTTTTTCATGCCATTTCCTGGATTTTCCTATATACACATATTACATTTGACAGGTGATGGAAATAATCAATGTAAATTTTTCTCCGGATAGGCGAAGACATGCATTAAGAAATCATTCCCAAGATAATAAAGTGACCTTTCTCGACTCGCTAATTAACCGTACATAATTAAGTTACATTAATTCCCTCATTTACAAGGCTTATTTTTAAAATAAATCACAAAATCCCCGGCTTAAAATAATAATTTCGGTACTTAGTACACTTATCCTTAAAATTTATATCGACCGCAAGACCGAGATCGAGAGCAATTTATAGAAAAGTCTTAAACCGGGTTTAAGCCCACAGATTGCGTTTTGGGATTACGGGTCCTAAAGGGCCGATAATTAAGCTTCTAAAAATCTGACAGGCTGTGGCCCGGCCGGGACTCGCTTCACTGCCTCGATTAATGTTAAAGGGTTGGTGTAAAATGGTTTAGAGGGACAGAGAGGGACGGAAAGAAAATTTATTAGTTGATAAATACGCAACGAGTGACTTTGAGTCGGGAATTTAGGCTTGTAGAAAATGAAATACTGATATAACGGCTTAGCGGAAAAAAGTTTCGAGAGTACGGGGGAATTTGTCCATGATTTGAAGCTTTTGGGGAAGCCAAATGTAATGTTGCTGATACTTTCAACCCCCGTTTCAAAATATTCACT
Organism: Barypeithes pellucidus; assembly: GCA_963991005.1. Taxonomy (NCBI): domain Eukaryota; kingdom Metazoa; phylum Arthropoda; class Insecta; order Coleoptera; family Curculionidae; genus Barypeithes; species Barypeithes pellucidus. Next base: position 51,768,002 of record OZ022563.1, on the reverse strand, counting down.
AATATACAGTGCGCGTCTAAAGTCACTTCCCCCTCTGTTAACTTTTGATTAACAAATGTGAGAATAATGAGATCTTGGCACGTTCAATAATTACTAAATCACGACTTTTTTGGCATAAATTCTTTACTTATTCTTAAAAGATGGCTGCTGGGCGCCACTTTGAATAAGATTTTTAAATGGCAGGTGGGGTCGTGTGACACCTCATTCGAAAGGTATTTTCAATATACAAACAGTCCCCAAGTTTGAGAAAATTTTATCAATTCATTTCAAAATGGCGACCACTTTTCTTGATATAATTACATTTTTAGTAGTATGGCTAATTTTAGTACTTTATAATGCTCAAAAATTGGCAACAACTTAATCAGATGCTCAAAATGTCCACCATTCACTTCTTGGCAGATGTATAGCCTATCGTGAAATTCTTCGCGAACATTATGAAACAGTTCATGGCTAATTGATGCGCACACTTGGATTATTCTTTGGCGCAAATCCTCTAATGACTGCGGTTGAGTTATGAACACTTTAGACTTAACGAATCCCCACAAAAAAAGTCCATAGGAGTTAGGTCCTGGCCATTCGATAGCACCACGACGACCAATCCAGCGCCCGGGATAGTGTTCATCAAGGTAGTTCCTAAAATCCCTACTATAATGCGGCGGAGCTCCGTCTTGCTGAAATGCTATAGGCATATTACCAAATTCGTCAGGATTTTCCTCAATACACTCCAGAATCAAATGTTCTACGGTATTTTCTAGCATATCAAGATACAGCGGTCCAGTTAAATTTCCCTGTATAAATTAATAGTGGTCCTATAATATGGTTTCCCAAAATACCTGCCCAAACGTTAAGTTTCTGAAGGAACTGAGTATTGCATTCCCTATAAACATGAGGATTTATATCGCTCCAATACCGAACATTTTGACGGTTAACTTTACCGCTTAGAAAGAAAGTACACTAATCACTAAAACATCTCCATTTATGGTAATTTCGGTTCCGGTTCAACCTTACAGCCATTAATTCACAAAATTCTAGTCTACGATCCTGAACACTTTTAGGACTTACTTCGCATTCAGCAGCTACACGGGATGTCGGCTGCATCGGGTTGATAATCAATTGAGCCACTATCTCAATCTGTTTATCCTCTGGTAATGAGAGCCGTCCACTTCTTTTAGCATTTCCAACACTTCCTGTTGTTTGAATCTTTTGAATTAATTGCCGTAAATATTGCCTTGAAATTGGGCGATCGGGATAACGTTCATTAAAAATGCGCTCAGCAGCATGGTAACAACGTTGCGCTTCCCCAAAAATTAAAACTGCCTCTGTTTTTTCTTCCATAGAACGAAACATTTTAAATGAATTATTATTCAAATCTTTGTATTTTAAGACCACAGGTGACAGAATAAGCGATATAACTTAATGACAAATAGTTATTTATTTGACAGGCCGACACAAATTAATGTTTGGCAAAGCCTACTTTGTATTTACGTAAAAAAAATGTGGTCTATTGTACTCAAGATAAATGGCGGCTAGAAGTATGTTTCGATTTCTTGCAATGTTTTGATGTTGATTAACAAAATAAAGGCTTAACATTCTGTTGATCCTCACAACCCCCGAAATCGATAAAATTTTCTCAAACTTGAGGACTGTTTGTAGATTGAAAACACCTTTCGAATGAGGTGTCACATGACCCCACCTGCCATTTAAAAATCTTATTCAAAATGGCGCCCAGCAGCCATCTTTTAAGAATAAGTAAAGAATTTATGCCAAAAAAGTAGTATTTCAGTAATTATTGAACGTGCCAAAATCTCATTATTCTCACATTTGTTAATCAAAAGTTAACAGGGGGGAAGTGACTTTAGACGCGCACTGTATATACAGTAAACAGGGTGTCCCGGTGGGAATCGCTTCGATCTCTACAGGGTGTAACAAATTCGTCCTTCACCAGTGGGATTTCGGGAACGGAGAGACACGAGGTCAGGTAAATTGGGGTAAAGTTGCGTACTTATGGGCCCAATAATATGCCGTAAAAAAATCAAAAATAAATACAGGGGCTTTCAAAATGTTGGGTATAATGTAAAATTTTGCCACTTTGTTCAAAGAGATGTTCAACAATAAATTTCACTTCCTCATTGTTACTTTTTATTCTCCACAAGAAGGCATCATCAGATCCTTAATGCGACGTTTCGTGCTATTTCTGTCCTCCCTTATTATTACGAATCTTTTTCTTTATTTCAAACTTATAGTTTTATGAAACTTCCACTTAGTGGAAGTACAGTTTGTCCCATTTTCGACACTTTTATAGGGTATCTCCGTAACTGTTAGTGCTATCAAAAAAGTAATGTAGGTGTCATGTGCTCTTTTTGGGTCAAACCTAAAATGGTAAAATCAAAATTTGAAAATTTTCGCTTGCTTAAGAGAGACGGGGGAAAATCAAAAAAATTACAATATCAAAATTACCCTATATTCTCTAAGTTAAAAGAGATACAGAAGAATGTTTTATACAGAAGTATCTTTGTATTGATTGTTGAATAATCTGCCGTTTTCAGAATAAGTATACGGGTTGAGGTAAAAAAGTTATCCGACCTAACCTAATTTTTTTTAATGCAATACCCTGTATGTTTTAATCTAAGAAGATAACATTTTAAACTTTCTTTTCAAATTTATAACACACCATGGATGATAGATATCATATCAAATTTTTCAAAATGTTTAGTCTTTTACACAAATAAATATGTAAAAATGAAATTGACCTTAAATGTTAATAACAACTAGAATGTCAACATAGTTGTCTATAGGATATTAGGTTTTGTCTCATGGCCTACTATGATTTAAAGTAATAAAGTTTAAATAAATCGCCTAGGAAACCAATATCATCCATAGTGTGTTATATATTTCAATGGAGAATTTAAAATAGTATATTTCTAGATTAAAATATACAGGGTGTTCCATTTAAAAAAATGAGGTTAGGTCCGATAACAAACCCGAACAAACCCGATAACGTTTTACCTGACCCCGTATACTTATTATGAAAACGGCAGATTATTCAACAATCAATATAAAGAAACTTCTGTATAAAACATTTTTCCATATCTCTTTTAACTAAGAAAATATAGGGTAATTTTGAAATTGTTAATTTCTTGATTTTCCCCCGTATCTCTTAAACGAGCGAAAATTTTCAAATTTTGATTTTATCATTTTAAGTTTGGCCCAAATGGGACACCCTGTACAAGTAATTTAACTTATCTATACAAATAAAATTTAAGTCTTAAAGCCAGTACTTTTTTAAGACTTTTTAAAAAAGGCATTGAGTTTTACTGTTTAGAATTAAAAATTTCGTTCTTCTTTCATAAATTAAACAAAAAATCCAGGACTTTATTTTAAAAAAATAAGTTGATGATGGTGACCCAAAGACGAAACGTCGAATTAAAGATCTGATGCCATCTTATGGAGATAAAAAGTAGCGATGCGAAAGTGAAATTTATTTTTCGCCATCTCTTCGACCAAAGTCAGGAAAAAATAGAAACCAAAACGCTAATTCGATTTTCCAAAAATTTTACAAGCCCCTGTATTTATTTTTGATTTTTTTACTTTGCCCCAATTTAATCGACTTCATATCTCTTACCGTTTCCGAAATCACAATGGTATAGGACAAATTTGTTACACCCTGTATACGGATTATAAAAAAACCAACCCACGTAGATGTAATAAGCATTTTAAGAATTATATTCTAGATTATGAAGCTAGTTATTCCGCTGGGCCACTATTTCCACTACAGATATTAAAAAGTCCGTAACTAAAGTGAACCTGAGGGAGGGTATCATTTAAATTAAAAGTGTGCTCTGGAACTTCGTAAACAAACGGTAAATAGCCACTTACTGCTTAACGCGTAATTGTTGTTTGAACTGTTTTACCTTTTGATAGTCTAGACGGGAAATTACTTTTTTAAACTGAGTTTATGTACTATCTAGACAATAACAGCATCATTACGTAATATAATTCATTAGCGCACTACCCAAGTAGCATTTTTAGACACATTATAGTCAAGTATCGGAACTATCGTTTCTGTTTCCGATCAAAATTGGAACCTGTTGGCAACAAAAATGGAAATATTTTCGAAACGTATACATTTTAAATGGGACATTTACACGTGTTTCCAAGTGGTTGATACTAGCTGAGACTTTCGTTGTTTGGATGCACAATCGAAACTTTTATCGAAAATGGTTTGAAAATGGTTTATGTTAAACCATGCTCAAAACAATTAGGATACCTTCACTGTTGTAAAATAAAAGAAAAACAATATTAAACAATAATTTCGCCATGATGAATTCGTTATAAGTATATTTCCTATAAGTATTTTATTACATATTATATCTAGTTATTGCACATAAGAACCAAAAAATCATTGTAAATTTTATCGTGCAGTTTAGTAATTTGGCTTTATATTTTTAACGTGTCCTCGATTTATTTGCATTTACAGAAAAAAATATACTTTGTCAAAAAATAAAAATTAAAATATTTTCAAAATTTTATTTATTTCTTTTATAAATCGACTTAGCTAGCAAAATGGAACTTATGCAACAACTTTTGGCTTTTAAAAAGATGAAGGAATTTCATTAAAACTCATTTTAACAAAATAAAAATTCATTTCACAAAATGGCCGCTAGAAAGCAATAAATTATTCTGGTCCAAAATGGACTCAACACACAATTTCTAGTCTTTGGCTTCTATAATGTTTCGTATGATGCACAGAAAAATAAAAGGTTTATTAGGGGTGAATGACACAGAAAAAATTGGTTTTCTTGTATGCACAGGAAACAAAGGTTGGGTATATGGACAGCCTAAGTCTGACGTCACGGGAGGAAAAACCTTTCCAAACAAACTAGAATCCCATAAGAGATTTTTTAAAGCATCGGTACACGTTTAGAAGGGATAAATAAGCAATTTTGTGATATTGTTTTTATTTTAGATGTTATTATTGATTTATTTTCAGTAACAGATTGACATAAGTGTTTTTTGAAGATTTTTAATCATCATCTTGTTTGAGGTTATGTTATTATTGTTTGCAGAGGGAGATTTAATGTTATTTTTCTGTTAAAAACAGCTTATTCCACTATATTTTTCAACATAGAGTATACCCACCCTATAGCTTGGAATATTTTTTTTATTATAGATTGAAAATCTACAGAAATAATTGTGTTTCGTACCCGATTGAACCATTTTTGCAGATTTCGAATCTATAATAAAAAATATTTCAAGCTATATGGTGGTCGGCATACTTTATGTTGATAAATACAGTACAGTAAGCGTTTTTTACAGAAAAATAACAATTTAAGTCTCGCTAAACAATAACATAACCTCAAACTTGTTCAGATGGTGATTAAAAATCTACCTTAAACACTTACCTCAATCTGTGGTTGAAAAGGGATCAACAATAACAGCTAAAATATAAATAATATCAAGAAGTTGCTTATTTATCGCTAATAAGCGTATACCGATGATATAAAAAAATCTCTTATGGGAAATTCAATGCAATCTTGTGTCTTACCAAAACTTTATAATTTTAACCAAAAAATGTTACGAAAAATATTTATCCTCGCGTGTCGTTAATGCATCGTCACTATGGTTTGTAAAATATTTCAAAACAAACACGTCTTTAAGTGTTTCTAGTAACTGGATTCGAAAATGTGTCGCAAAAGTTTCGTAACACATGTGTCTCGAAAATTCTTCCAAATGTTTCTCAGCAAAGAATGTGTGTCCAATTTGTGTCTAAAAATGCTACTTGGGTAACGTTATACAGTTTAAGATAAGTATAATGACCTGTGTGTTCTATCCCAGCTTCGGGTCTAGTTTGTTAACTGTTGTTCAATCGTTCTCAGTAGGGCTGCGAACTAATAAAGGTCTGAACTATATTTTGAGGAAAAAAACATAGTTTTGAATTTTCAGGAAGAATTCAACTGCGGAATCAACAAAGCGTATTTTCTAGTTCTCGAGATTCTAGAAACTAATATTCGTAGCAATCTTTAAGGCCAACGTTAATAAACAGCGCGCAAATTAAGGGCAACCAAAAGAAACTGACCTACTTTATTGCCTGTCCACAAAAAATAAATCGCCCCCTATTCCTAGGGCGCAAAATACCGGTAGTTTCATTTATCTAAACACCTTTTTTCGCCACGTAAGTAAATAGCGTCCCGTTCTATTTATCTTGTCGGAAAAAGGAAACGGCGGCAAATATGTCTTAATTGACAAATCGATTGCTTACGCAGCGCTGCGTTTGAGAAATAGCGAAAGATGTGGAAACAATTTCGGCGTAGCTATTTAGGTATCGTACCGGGTGTTTCGGGTGGAATGCTCACTCCTATAACCTTTATATTGTTTAAATTACAGAAATGAATTTTTGTCGTTTTCTATTTGATACTATTTTGCATTTTATGACATGACCAGTGGAAGTTCTTGCACAGAAGCACAGGCGCATGTGCACTCCCAAAACGAATAAAAAAATATTAATTTATATTCATTTAATATTATTTATATTATCGTCAAACCAAACTGTATATTATATCTCTCACCATGGCGCCAGTCGACGCTGACGTCGTTGATGACGAGAGATGTTCGCATATGCGGTTTTTTTGGGGGGGCAGCTAAGGAGAATCTGCTTACAGACACCTTACAGACGCGGCTGTAAGGTAGTGTCGGGATGGACATAACTTTTCTAAATGAACAGATCCGATCGACTAAACTTCCCGTGTGAGTCAGGTATAAAACCTTTAACTCCTTTTCACTCGACGTGTTATTTTTGTCTATCATAAGTATGATTTTTAGTTAAAGCCTTCAGTCGTTGTTGATGATGTTTGGTGTCAGCTCTAGTATCTTCCTCCTTTGAACTTAATCAAATGACCAAAATATGGGAGCTCCGTAAGATATTGGCGGTAGGTGTAGGGTAGGCGGTGTAGTTTTATAATAATCGTATAGCATTTAGGCGGGACATAATGCAGTTTCTCTTTAGTGGTGGAGGCGGGGTATAGCGGGTTATGGCGATTTAACATGGGAAAGTCGCACAATTTTGGTGTGCGCCTTTGTCTGTTTGTTCGGGTTTGTATTTTAATATTACATATTTATTAAGTTAAAATGAATAGTTTGACGGTGGACTATTTAAAAAATAACTTTAGCTCTTTGAGTTTGGAGCAAAAAATTGAAGTGAAGAATGCGGGAAGACCTAAACCCGAAATTAATTTAACGCAGACCACAAAGGGTAAATCTAGGGACTTTATTGGAAAGTTTAAAAATTAAATATTCGAAAAAAATAACTGAATTTGTGGATGCAGCACAACTAACCTTTTGTTTTGTTTTTCCTGTTTGTTGTTTGGTCGCGGCGTTGCGAAGCCTGCCTGGACAAAAAATGGAATAGAAAATAATCTACAGAGCATATTTTCTGCCGCCTTTACACTTTTACAAATAATTGTTACCATACCAATGACCACAGCCGAAGGTGAACGATGTTTTTCAACATTAAAAGGAATAAAAACATTTTTGCGAAGTTCTATGAATGAAGAAAGGCTAACAGCCCTAGCAATGCTATCTATTTAAAAAAAATATACAGTGAGTCCCAGAAGAAATGTCTAAATTCATTTAAAATTCAGCGCTAAGTTTTTTCAAAAAACGCTCGTACCCGTCGATTTTGATTTTTTAATTTTTTTTTTGTGGTAATTTCATGTATACAGGGTAGCTCAAAAATAAGTTACGACCATCAACTTCATTTTTCCAAATGAAAACATATATTTTTTATTTCATTTTTGAATTTTGCATTGAATTCTAAGCATGTTTCATGTACCATGTCCTATACATAAACTCAACAGTTATTGAAAAAATTAGGATTGAACATATCATTTAGGGAATCCAACGATCTATCAAATCTTCTGGCAATATGGCATTTTGGGCTCCATAATAAGTAAGAGTGTACTGTGTCACTGTCACCGTTTATTTCCATAGAAACTGTATGACAATTTTATTTCAAATAAGTATAATTATTGTCAAGCGTAGTTTCAAAGTTGCGGTTTTCACAATAATGGTGAAGTTAACGGAACGGGAAAAAATTGAAATTCTATGCATGGTTGGGTTTGGTGATAAAACACGTACTCAAATAGAAACAGCCCAATTATCTAATGAAATCCATCCTGATCGTCCTCCCATATGTCAAAAGATGGTGAGTAGAATAGAGGCTAAGTTTAGAGAATTCAGTCATGTTAGAGATTTGCCTAAATCTGGTCGTCCTACTCGAGATGAAAATGAACAACTTGACGTTTTGCTTTCCTTGGAAGAAAATCCATGTACTCCCCTGTCGCACATTGGGGCCGATTTACACATGCCGAAATCTGTTGTTCACCGAGTAGTTCAAAAGCACAAATATCACCCATACAAAGTTATTCCAGTGCATGAGTTATTTGAAGATGATTTCGATAGGCGAAGTGAGTTTTGCGGACGCATGCAAAATATGTGCAATCTAGATAATAATTTAGTAAAAAATATTATTTTTTCGGATGAAGCTACGTTCTATTTGAATGGTAATGTGAACAGACAAAATTGTCGATATTGGGCAACAGAAAATCCGCATTGGATGATAGAGGTTCACAGCCAGTACCCTAAGAAAATAAATGTTTGGTGTGGAATCGTACGCGAAAGAGTAATTGGTCCATTTTTCTTTGAACAGTCTTTAACTGGACAACTATATCTCGAATTTCTCCAACTAGAATTAATTCCAGCATTAGTGGCTTTATTTCCGAATCCATTGGATCCAGACTCCCCTGACGAAGAACTGATATTCCAACAAGATGGTGCTCCTCCGCACTATGCGGCCACTGTGCGCACATTTTTGGATGAAACCTTTCCCAATCGGTGGATTGGAAGGAGAGGACCTATCGAATGGCCTGCTAGGTCGCCAGACCTAACTCCGCTGGACTTTTTTTTGTGGGGTTACCTCAAATCAAAAGTATTTGTTAACAGGCCAAACAATATGCAGGAGTTGAAAGAAAGGATCCGAAGAGAAGTGCGTGTCATAACTCCGGAAATGGTTGGAAACGTGCAAAGAGAGTTTATTGATCGTCTTGGATATTGTCAAGCCGTAAATGGCGCAAATTTTCAACATTTAATTTGATTTTGTTGTGTTTTTTTTTTAATAAACAGGTCTTACTTATAGATATGTTCAATCCTAATTTTTTCAATAACTGTTGAGTTTATGTATAGGACATGGTACATGAAACATGCTTAGAATTCAATGCAAAATTCAAAAATGAAATAAAAAATATATGTATTCATTTGGAAAAATGAAGTTGATGGTCGTAACTTATTTTTGAGCTACCCTGTATACATGAAATTACCACAAAAAAAAAATTAAAAAATGAAAATCGACGGGTACGAGCGTTTTTTGAAAAAACTTACCGCTGAATGTTAAATGAATTTAGACATTTCTTCTGGGACTCACTGTATATAGGGTATTGCAAACTTTAATGACTGTTATTGATAACTTTTCAACAATTAAGAACCGAAGAATGGACTCTACGTTTAAGCACTATACACTAAAAACCTTTCTTATTTTCCAAAAATTGTATTTCCTTATGTAAAATTTAAAAAATTAATAAAAATATGTTTTACCTAACGCATTTCTTATTGCTTTTTTCTTCCTACGTTTAAAACGCCAAAAAATATAATTATTTGGTCGTTACAGAAAAATAAAATTTTTAAAATAATTTCATGATACTTGTGAACCCCCTCTATCATGGGTAACGAGCCCTCACTGGACATGACGGAAGACTCCGGTATGATATTCTGAATCGATATAGCCAAAAATATACTCGGTGTTTCATTTAAAAGTCCAAAGTTGAGATCACTTTCGGTTAAACCGGAATTCGTCGTATTATACAGGCTCCTCAAAAAGTACACGAATGTAAAAACGCCCTAGGAAGGAATCTCGGTTTCATTCACAGTAAAACCTGACTACTTGTTTTGCAAACGTACAATACGCGCCTCTCTACATTTATCCCCCCATAGCATATTACCAACATTTCCCCTAAATATCCTCTTTTAATTGGCCGTCGTCTGGAAATCTCTAGCCATCATACTTTAGTATTAAGCAGGAAATAGTACTTTTGACTACGAATTTACCACCATAAGCAAGCATTATTTTTTAGTAGATTTAAATTTACCTGCCATTTCCATCCGACACAAACGACGGATCGAAAATAAACTAAATGTTCCAAAGCTGCCGACCGCTGGGATTTCGTTTAATTAGAATGAACTTTGTAATGAAACGCTAAACCTATGCGAGTTAGGTGTGCGACCGTGTGTTTGTTCGGTTAATTTCGGGATTTCCGTTCTAAATAGGAAATTGCTTTTTTTTAATTAACTTTACATATCGGTCGGTGGCGCCACAACAATATCCTTAAAAACACTGCCAGGTCAAATTTAGTGAGGTTAGTTTTCAACATATTCGATCCGCGCATTATTATTTTTTATATTGTAGGTAAATTTATCGAATATCTCGCACATGTGTGAGATTTTAAGATTAAGAATATGTCCGTAATCGGAGACGGACATTTGGGCGCGGCCACATGAGCGCGAGAACGGAAATGGGACTTTTCGGCGCGACTTTTCCGAATCCAGAAGGAAATCGGGTACAAAAGGTGTAGCAGGGTTCGGGTTTTGACTTGTTTTCCCAAGGTACTGTCAATTTATGTAACTTTCTTGTGTTTTCTTTTGCCGAATACAAAAACAAATCGGCTACAAAAGGTGTAGCGGGGGCGGGTTTTCAGTGGTTTTCCCAGGGCACTGTCAATTTATGTAACTTTCTTGTGTTTTCTTTTGCCGAATACAAAAACAAATCGGCTACAAAAGGTGTAGCGGGGGCGGGTTTTCAGTGGTTTTCCCAGGGCACTGTCAATTTATGTAACTTTCTTGTGTTTTCTTTTGCCGAATACAAAAACAAATCGGCTACAAAAGGTGTAGCGGGGGCGGGTTTTCAGTGGTTTTCCCAGGGCACTGTCAATTTATGTAACTTTCTTGTGTTTTCTTTTGCCGAATACAAAAACAAATCGGCTACAAAAGGTGTAGCGGGGGCGGGTTTTCAGTGGTTTTCCCAGGGCACTGTCAATTTATGTAACTTTCTTGTGTTTTCTTTTGCCGAATACAAAAACAAATCGGCTACAAAAGGTGTAGCGGGGGCGGGTTTTCAGTGGTTTTCCCAGGGCACTGTCAATTTATGTAACTTTCTTGTGTTTTCTTTTGCCGAATACAAAAACAAATCGGCTACAAAAGGTGTAGCGGGGGCGGGTTTTCAGTGGTTTTCCCAGGGCACTGTCAATTTATGTAACTTTCTTGTGTTTTCTTTTGCCGAATACAAAAACAAATCGGCTACAAAAGGTGTAGCGGGGGCGGGTTTTCAGTGGTTTTCCCAGGGCACTGTCAATTTATGTAACTTTCTTGTGTTTTCTTTTGCCGAATACAAAAACAAATCGGCTACAAAAGGTGTAGCGGGGGCGGGTTTTCAGTGGTTTTCCCAGGGCACTGTCAATTTATGTAACTTTCTTGTGTTTTCTTTTGCCGAATACAAAAACAAATCGGCTACAAAAGGTGTAGCGGGGGCGGGTTTTCAGTGGTTTTCCCAGGGCACTGTCAATTTATGTAACTTTCTTGTGTTTTCTTTTGCCGAATACAAAAACAAATCGGCTACAAAAGGTGTAGCGGGGGCGGGTTTTCAGTGGTTTTCCCAGGGCACTGTCAATTTATGTAACTTTCTTGTGTTTTCTTTTGCCGAATACAAAAACAAATCGGCTACAAAAGGTGTAGCGGGGGCGGGTTTTCAGTGGTTTTCCCAGGGCACTGTCAATTTATGTAACTTTCTTGTGTTTTCTTTTGCCGAATACAAAAACAAATCGGCTACAAAAGGTGTAGCGGGGGCGGGTTTTCAGTGGTTTTCCCAGGGCACTGTCAATTTATGTAACTTTCTTGTGTTTTCTTTTGCCGAATACAAAAATAATCGGCTACAAAAGGTGTAGCGGGGGCGGGTTTTCAGTGGTTTTCCCAGGGCACTGTCAATTTATGTAACTTTCTTGTGTTTTCTTTTGCCGAATACAAAAACAAATCGGCTACAAAAGGTGTAGCGGGGGCGGGTTTTCAGTGGTTTTCCCAGGGCACTGTCAATTTATGTAACTTTCTTGTGTTTTCTTTTGCCGAATACAAAAACAAATCGGCTACAAAAGGTGTAGCGGGGGCGGGTTTTCAGTGGTTTTCCCAGGGCACTGTCAATTTATGTAACTTTCTTGTGTTTTCTTTTGCCGAATACAAAAACCAATCGGCTACAAAAGGTGTAGCGGGGGCGGGTTTTCAGTGGTTTTCCCAGGGCACTGTCAATTTATGTAACTTTCTTGTGTTTTCTTTTGCCGAATACAAAAATAATCGGCTACAAAAGGTGTAGCGGGGGCGGGTTTTCAGTGGTTTTCCCAGGGCACTGTCAATTTATGTAACTTTCTTGTGTTTTCTTTTGCCGAATACAAAAATAATCGGCTACAAAAGGTGTAGCGGGGGCGGGTTTTCAGTGGTTTTCCCAGGGCACTGTCAATTTATGTAACTTTCTTGTGTTTTCTTTTGCCGAATACAAAAACAAATCGGCTACAAAAGGTGTAGCGGGGGCGGGTTTTCAGTGGTTTTCCCAGGGCACTGTCAATTTATGTAACTTTCTTGTGTTTTCTTTTGCCGAATACAAAAACAAATCGGCTACAAAAGGTGTAGCGGGGGCGGGTTTTCAGTGGTTTTCCCAGGGCACTGTCAATTTATGTAACTTTCTTGTGTTTTCTTTTGCCGAATACAAAAACAAATCGGCTACAAAAGGTGTAGCGGGGGCGGGTTTTCAGTGGTTTTCCCAGGGCACTGTCAATTTATGTAACTTTCTTGTGTTTTCTTTTGCCGAATACAAAAACAAATCGGCTACAAAAGGTGTAGCGGGGGCGGGTTTTCAGTGGTTTTCCCAGGGCACTGTCAATTTATGTAACTTTCTTGTGTTTTCTTTTGCCGAATACAAAAACAAATCGGCTACAAAAGGTGTAGCGGGGGCGGGTTTTCAGTGGTTTTCCCAGGGCACTGTCAATTTATGTAACTTTCTTGTGTTTTCTTTTGCCGAATACAAAAACAAATCGGCTACAAAAGGTGTAGCGGGGGCGGGTTTTCAGTGGTTTTCCCAGGGCACTGTCAATTTATGTAACTTTCTTGTGTTTTCTTTTGCCGAATACAAAAACAAATCGGCTACAAAAGGTGTAGCGGGGGCGGGTTTTCAGTGGTTTTCCCAGGGCACTGTCAATTTATGTAACTTTCTTGTGTTTTCTTTTGCCGAATACAAAAACAAATCGGCTACAAAAGGTGTAGCGGGGGCGGGTTTTCAGTGGTTTTCCCAGGGCACTGTCAATTTATGTAACTTTCTTGTGTTTTCTTTTGCCGAATACAAAAACAAATCGGCTACAAAAGGTGTAGCGGGGGCGGGTTTTCAGTGGTTTTCCCAGGGCACTGTCAATTTATGTAACTTTCTTGTGTTTTCTTTTGCCGAATACAAAAACAAATCGGCTACAAAAGGTGTAGCGGGGGCGGGTTTTCAGTGGTTTTCCCAGGGCACTGTCAATTTATGTAACTTTCTTGTGTTTTCTTTTGCCGAATACAAAAACCAATCGGCTACAAAAGGTGTAGCGGGGGCGGGTTTTCAGTGGTTTTCCCAGGGCACTGTCAATTTATGTAACTTTCTTGTGTTTTCTTTTGCCGAATACAAAAATAATCGGCTACAAAAGGTGTAGCGGGGGCGGGTTTTCAGTGGTTTTCCCAGGGCACTGTCAATTTATGTAACTTTCTTGTGTTTTCTTTTGCCGAATACAAAAATAATCGGCTACAAAAGGTGTAGCGGGGGCGGGTTTTCAGTGGTTTTCCCAGGGCACTGTCAATTTATGTAACTTTCTTGTGTTTTCTTTTGCCGAATACAAAAACAAATCGGCTACAAAAGGTGTAGCGGGGGCGGGTTTTCAGTGGTTTTCCCAGGGCACTGTCAATTTATGTAACTTTCTTGTGTTTTCTTTTGCCGAATACAAAAACAAATCGGCTACAAAAGGTGTAGCGGGGGCGGGTTTTCAGTGGTTTTCCCAGGGCACTGTCAATTTATGTAACTTTCTTGTGTTTTCTTTTGCCGAATACAAAAACAAATCGGCTACAAAAGGTGTAGCGGGGGCGGGTTTTCAGTGGTTTTCCCAGGGCACTGTCAATTTATGTAACTTTCTTGTGTTTTCTTTTGCCGAATACAAAAACAAATCGGCTACAAAAGGTGTAGCGGGGGCGGGTTTTCAGTGGTTTTCCCAGGGCACTGTCAATTTATGTAACTTTCTTGTGTTTTCTTTTGCCGAATACAAAAACAAATCGGCTACAAAAGGTGTAGCGGGGGCGGGTTTTCAGTGGTTTTCCCAGGGCACTGTCAATTTATGTAACTTTCTTGTGTTTTCTTTTGCCGAATACAAAAACAAATCGGCTACAAAAGGTGTAGCGGGGGCGGGTTTTCAGTGGTTTTCCCAGGGCACTGTCAATTTATGTAACTTTCTTGTGTTTTCTTTTGCCGAATACAAAAACAAATCGGCTACAAAAGGTGTAGCGGGGGCGGGTTTTCAGTGGTTTTCCCAGGGCACTGTCAATTTATGTAACTTTCTTGTGTTTTCTTTTGCCGAATACAAAAACAAATCGGCTACAAAAGGTGTAGCGGGGGCGGGTTTTCAGTGGTTTTCCCAGGGCACTGTCAATTTATGTAACTTTCTTGTGTTTTCTTTTGCCGAATACAAAAATAATCGGCTACAAAAGGTGTAGCGGGGGCGGGTTTTCAGTGGTTTTCCCAGGGCACTGTCAATTTATGTAACTTTCTTGTGTTTTCTTTTGCCGAATACAAAAACAAATCGGCTACAAAAGGTGTAGCGGGGGCGGGTTTTCAGTGGTTTTCCCAGGGCACTGTCAATTTATGTAACTTTCTTGTGTTTTCTTTTGCCGAATACAAAAACAAATCGGCTACAAAAGGTGTAGCGGGGGCGGGTTTTCAGTGGTTTTCCCAGGGCACTGTCAATTTATGTAACTTTCTTGTGTTTTCTTTTGCCGAATACAAAAACCAATCGGCTACAAAAGGTGTAGCGGGGGCGGGTTTTCAGTGGTTTTCCCAGGGCACTGTCAATTTATGTAACTTTCTTGTGTTTTCTTTTGCCGAATACAAAAATAATCGGCTACAAAAGGTGTAGCGGGGGCGGGTTTTCAGTGGTTTTCCCAGGGCACTGTCAATTTATGTAACTTTCTTGTGTTTTCTTTTGCCGAATACAAAAATAATCGGCTACAAAAGGTGTAGCGGGGGCGGGTTTTCAGTGGTTTTCCCAGGGCACTGTCAATTTATGTAACTTTCTTGTGTTTTCTTTTGCCGAATACAAAAACCAATCGGCTACAAAAGGTGTAGCGGGGGCGGGTTTTCAGTGGTTTTCCCAGGGCACTGTCAATTTATGTAACTTTCTTGTGTTTTCTTTTGCCGAATACAAAAACCAATCGGCTACAAAAGGTGTAGCGGGGGCGGGTTTTCAGTGGTTTTCCCAGGGCACTGTCAATTTATGTAACTTTCTTGTGTTTTCTTTTGCCGAATACAAAAACAAATCGGCTACAAAAGGTGTAGCGGGGGCGGGTTTTCAGTGGTTTTCCCAGGGCACTGTCAATTTATGTAACTTTCTTGTGTTTTCTTTTGCCGAATACAAAAACAAATCGGCTACAAAAGGTGTAGCGGGGGCGGGTTTTCAGTGGTTTTCCCAGGGCACTGTCAATTTATGTAACTTTCTTGTGTTTTCTTTTGCCGAATACAAAAACAAATCGGCTACAAAAGGTGTAGCGGGGGCGGGTTTTCAGTGGTTTTCCCAGGGCACTGTCAATTTATGTAACTTTCTTGTGTTTTCTTTTGCCGAATACAAAAACAAATCGGCTACAAAAGGTGTAGCGGGGGCGGGTTTTCAGTGGTTTTCCCAGGGCACTGTCAATTTATGTAACTTTCTTGTGTTTTCTTTTGCCGAATACAAAAACAAATCGGCTACAAAAGGTGTAGCGGGGGCGGGTTTTCAGTGGTTTTCCCAGGGCACTGTCAATTTATGTAACTTTCTTGTGTTTTCTTTTGCCGAATACAAAAATAATCGGCTACAAAAGGTGTAGCGGGGGCGGGTTTTCAGTGGTTTTCCCAGGGCACTGTCAATTTATGTAACTTTCTTGTGTTTTCTTTTGCCGAATACAAAAACAAATCGGCTACAAAAGGTGTAGCGGGGGCGGGTTTTCAGTGGTTTTCCCAGGGCACTGTCAATTTATGTAACTTTCTTGTGTTTTCTTTTGCCGAATACAAAAATAATCGGCTACAAAAGGTGTAGCGGGGGCGGGTTTTCAGTGGTTTTCCCAGGGCACTGTCAATTTATGTAACTTTCTTGTGTTTTCTTTTGCCGAATACAAAAATAATCGGCTACAAAAGGTGTAGCGGGGGCGGGTTTTCAGTGGTTTTCCCAGGGCACTGTCAATTTATGTAACTTTCTTGTGTTTTCTTTTGCCGAATACAAAAACAAATCGGCTACAAAAAAAAGGTGTAGCGGGGGCGGGTTTTCAGTGGTTTTCCCAGGGCACTGTCAATTTATGTAACTTTCTTGTGTTTTCTTTTGCCGAATACAAAAATAATCGGCTACAAAAGGTGTAGCGGGGGCGGGTTTTCAGTGGTTTTCCCAGGGCACTGTCAATTTATGTAACTTTCTTGTGTTTTCTTTTGCCGAATACAAAAATAATCGGCTACAAAAGGTGTAGCGGGGGCGGGTTTTCAGTGGTTTTCCCAGGGCACTGTCAATTTATGTAACTTTCTTGTGTTTTCTTTTGCCGAATACAAAAATAATCGGCTACAAAAGGTGTAGCGGGGGCGGGTTTTCAGTGGTTTTCCCAGGGCACTGTCAATTTATGTAACTTTCTTGTGTTTTCTTTTGCCGAATACAAAAACCAATCGGCTACAAAAGGTGTAGCGGGGGCGGGTTTTCAGTGGTTTTCCCAGGGCACTGTCAATTTATGTAACTTTCTTGTGTTTTCTTTTGCCGAATACAAAAACAAATCGGCTACAAAAGGTGTAGCGGGGGCGGGTTTTCAGTGGTTTTCCCAGGGCACTGTCAATTTATGTAACTTTCTTGTGTTTTCTTTTGCCGAATACAAAAACAAATCGGCTACAAAAGGTGTAGCGGGGGCGGGTTTTCAGTGGTTTTCCCAGGGCACTGTCAATTTATGTAACTTTCTTGTGTTTTCTTTTGCCGAATACAAAAATAATCGGCTACAAAAGGTGTAGCGGGGGCGGGTTTTCAGTGGTTTTCCCAGGGCACTGTCAATTTATGTAACTTTCTTGTGTTTTCTTTTGCCGAATACAAAAACAAATCGGCTACAAAAGGTGTAGCGGGGGCGGGTTTTCAGTGGTTTTCCCAGGGCACTGTCAATTTATGTAACTATCTTATGTTTTCTTTTCTACAACCATATATTTTTGTGAATGAATTTATGTAAATATTTTTGACTACGTACTTTTTGTGTTTTTCTGTAACTCTGTAACAACTCAATATCTCTTTGTGTATATGTACATTAATTTTTTGAATATATATATATTTTTTGTGAATTCAAGAGTCGGAAAAATTTTCTTTTTCTTTTAAATTTTGTATATATTTAGAAAATAAAATGTAACAACAATATTACGATGTGTTTCATTTTGGCTCGCGCCTAAGTGACTTTGCGCTCAAGTGTCCCGCGCCCAAGTAGTGTCCTCGCGCCTAAACGGCCGCGCTCAGATGTCCTAGACCGGTCCGTAATGTGCAGATTGAAATAAGAAGTGTTTTTGACTCAAACTTTAAATCACTCTGTAGAGTGATGAAGATGTTAAACTTTTTATTTTGTAATTTAATTGTCAAGTTACATCTATTCTTAACATTTTCGTTTTTGGTCCGTTTCAATACTATAATTTTTGTAGCAGATAGAGATTTTTTTAAAGAAACATTACAATTTCCATTTCGTTTCCCGTAGAAAAAGAACTAAAATAATGGCAGGGGATAGATACATTAGGAATGTTTTACAGCCACAGATTGCTCTTTTTGCGATATTTATCGGAGCAAACTTTATGCTGATGCGGATTATTCTCGACCACATGTTGCAAGAATTGTTAACGAGTATTTAGATTAGGTCGAAAGTCCCAAAGAATGAATTTGCCCAAATTTGCGCAAAAAATACGAGCTCTTCTACCTGCTCCTGCAAATTTACATGAGCAGCTCTTGCTGAAGAATGGCAGCAAATTGCTCGATTGAAGGTATGCCATTGTGTATTGAAGCTGTCATTTGTGATCGTGGGGATCAAATACCCGTTACTAAGGTCGATGTTATATTTTTTCTATTTGGGATTCATAATGGCTACTACATTATGAAATGCAAAAAAATTGAATAACTGCCACTTTATGAAACTGAAATTATATATTTTTCATGTTGGCAACAAGTAGGGTTCGAATTTTAGGCCTACTTTGATTTCGTTGAAATTAGTTTTCTAGCCATTATGGATTCGACAGAAATTTTTTATAGAAAACTTTAAAATACTAACCTTAACCTTTAAAATACTAAACATAACCTAAAAATAATAAAAACATCTTCCAGTTTATGCTCTATTTCTAAAGTTTTATTCAATAAAATAAATACATATTAATAACAATATTTTTATTTTAAATTCCATACCTATAGGTTTATTACTATTAACTAAAAAATATTTTATTTTTCGGAATGTGTACTGCAACTATTATAAATATTTATGGTTACTGTAGATATTTCCTGTGCCTTAATTGTTAGTCCTGGCAGATTCCGTGTCGACACAATATTTTGTTCAATAGTATTATTTATTATTTTGTTGCTCGCACCATAACTCAATATTTTGCATATTCTTTTTAAAAAAATTTCTAGATTATTTTCCGCAATTTCTCGTATTTCGGAGTACAACTTTCTTCCCGACTCATTTTTATTAGCTTTAACAATATATTTATTTTTAATTATGACTGATGGGAAGACGATTTGTTGTGTTCAATTGTATCTATCATGGCATATTTGATACTTGTAACATTTTATTAAATTATAAAAGTATTGCCAACCCAAAAAGAAAATATTAATTTAAATGAAAAAATTCTACTATAGTTTTTCAGACTTTAAAGACCCAAATAGAAAAAGTGTTATAAAATACACGGTTCATAAGACAATTAGAGCACTTGTACTTTAGAAAACGACCCGCGAACGCGTGCTCTAAGATATTGTCTTATGAAACTTGTATCTTAATATAATATTAAACTGGTTCTCATTTAATTCATGTCATATTCGTATTTTTAGGTTTAAGTGTTTCTTGTTTGGAAATTAATACAATTTTCTTAAACAAGTTTGTTTCTGTAAAACTATCGTATCTGCTACAAGAAATTAAGTATTGAAATGAACCAAAAAAAACGAAAATGTTAAGAATAGATTCCACTTGATAATTAAATAACAAAATAAAAGTTTTACATCTCCATTTTGATATTTTCGTGTAATACACTGGAATTATGTTTCATTTCCAAAGAAAAACGTTGTTTTTTTATTTTTCATAAACTGACAAAACAAAGAAACATTAAAAAGAACAGGTATTTGAAGATTAAATTAGATACAGGGTGGTTGATTAGTGCGAGGAAGTCAAATATCTCCGTTGTTCTTAAAAATATCGAAATTTATTAAATACAAAGGTTCTAGGATAAATAAAAACTGAAAGAACTAAAAGTGTTAATACAGAAGAAAATAAATTAACCGTGCTGCTGAAAGTAACTGGAAATCCCCATATCTCACAAAGAAAACTTTCCAATGAAACAGATGTAAAACGTTGGGCTGTCCAAAATATTTTGACTAAAAATAAAATGCACCCATATCACATTCAACTGATGCAAGAGCTGAACGATCAGGACTGTGGAACCAGAGTTACTTTCTGTGAATGGACTCAACAAAAAATACGCCAAGACAGGTATTTTTTTAATTATGTATTGTTCGTTGGCGAAGCTACATTTCATAAGAATGGAAATGTCAATAGGCATAATTTCCATTATTATGCACCCGCCAACCCACATTTTATTAGAATTCACAGTCAAACTAGATGGTCACCAAATGCGCGGGGTGGAATAGTTGGAAATTATGTCATTGGTCCTTATTTTTTTGAAAAACGAGTAACCGGACAAGTCTATTTGGATTTTTTTTAAAATGAGTTACCACGCTAATTTGCCCAATTTTGTAAAAGACAGAATGTGGTATTTGCATGATGCAGTCCACCATACGGCCGCTATCCATGAACATTTAAACAATGAATTTCCTAATAAACTGCTGGCCATTTGCTTTCGAGCAAGAAAAATTTCGCCTAAATTTAAAAGTTAATATTTTCTGAACCAGATATGACATCGATCTCCGGTTTTTAATTGTTGATAGATTTATCCCTTAGGAAACAATTGCCAAAGTTGGATTGTCCTAAACTGTCAGAAAATTTTATATACAGGGTGTTAAAGAGGACGATGATTTTTGCTCCAATTTCAATAGCATGTAACTTTCACAATAATATTTTTAAATTTTATCACTGTACGTCAATTGAATCACTGGTTCATAGCAAAGAAAGTGATCTGTCAAATTTTTGATATCTGCTATATTTTAAGAGATACCGATTTTTTTGAAAAACTTTGCTTTTTTTCAACTTTTTGTTAGCTAGATCCTACTGTGCGTTGTATCGTGCAAACTTTGCAAGTAATTATTATACCTTATGAAAAGCTTGTTTATGTCCAGTAGCAACAATTGTACCTAAATGTTGTGATGTGCAGTGGCGTACTTATAATCACTTATATGTCTATGTTTTATGAGTATCTCACAATTTTTTTTGTATTGGAAAGTACTCGCCCCTAGATTAGGCAAGTCTTTCCTTATTTTTTTAGTTTTTCATATCGCGCTACAGGTATATTATACAAAATTTTAAAAAGATAATTTTTTTATTTAATTGTTTGAAAAAATTTATTTATTAATTTCTGACTTTCTAACACGACACTATTCCTAAAATTAAACTTACATTGGAAGGCACTTTAATATTAAATAACGCTCTTCTTCAATGGCCACTGCCAGTTCCTCCAAAGTTTGAGGCGGATTTTCTCTGGATCGCACTAATAATTTCAGCCGAGAACATGCTCTATTACGTTTAAATCAGAAGATTTTGGCGGCAGGTTTAACTGTTGAACGTTCTTTTCCTCCAAAAACTCCTGAACGATGTTTGCCCTGTGTGGTCTCGCATTATCGTCAATTAATAGTGTGAATAGTGAATAGTGTCGTGTTAGACAGTTAAAAATTCATAAATAAATTTTTTCAAACAATTAAATAAAAAAAATTTTTAACTAAAAAAAAAGGAAAAACTTGCCTAATCTAGGGGCGAGTACTTTCCAATACAATAAAATTGTGAGATACTCATAAAGCATAGACATATAAGTGATTATAAGTACGCCACTGCACATCACAACATTTAGGTACAATTGTTGTTACTGAACATAAACAAGCTTTTCAGAAGGTATAATAATCACTTGCAAAGTTTGCACGATACAACGCACAGTAGGATCTAGCTAACAAAAAGTTGAAAAAAAGCAAAGTTTTAAAAAAAAATCGGTATCTCTTAAAATATAGCAGATATCAAATATTTTACAGATTACTTTCTTTGCTATGAACCAGTGATTCAATTGACGTACAGTGATAAAATTTAAAAATATTATTGTGAAAGTTACATGCTATTGAAATTGGAGCAAAAATCATCGTCCTCTTCAACACCCTGTATATAAAATTTTCTGACAGTTTAAGACAATCCAACTTTGGCAATTGTTTCCTAAGGGATAAATCTATCAACAATTAAAAACCGGAGATCGATGTCATATCTGGTTCAGAAAATATTAACTTTTAAATTTAGGCGAAATTTTTCTTGCTCGAAAGCAAATGGCCAGCAGTTTAGATGGATAGGTAGAGGTGAACCATTTCAACGGACCATTTCAATGGCCACCTCGATCTCCAGATTTAACAAAAATGGACTTCTTTTTGTGGGGATACGTCAAAGATGAAGTGTATAAAGTGCCTCCAACCACAAAAGAGAATATGAAGAACCGCATTACACAAGTTTTTCGGAATATCAACAACAATGTAATAAATGAAGTTAGTAGATCATTTCAAGAACGCGTAGAGACCTGTTTAGATGTTAATGGAGGTCATATTGAACACTTGTTATAGTTTTTTTTTATTTAGTTTATTGTTTTTTTTGTTCAACTCATGGCCAACTTATTGAAAGTGCCGATATTTTTACATTTTTTAAATAAAACATAAAATATTAAAAGAACGTTACGTTTTAGAGAATTTATTATAATTGCCTATTTAAAGAGGTTGAAATTATCTGTAAACTGACATAATAATATACAGGGGAGTCCATTTGAAAAAATCGAGTAATATTTATCTAAAGATTGCTACATTTGGACCGATGTAAAAAAAACACCCTGTATACGATATTGATGCTTTTTTTTTAGTAAAACTATTCGGACACCTCTAAGGTTTATAAAAATATAAAAATTTCTTTTTTAGTTTAAATTAGTAATATTTTAAGATAATTTTTTTGATATGATGTTTTTCGAGAAAATTTTAGGAAAAATTGAATAATCTGGCAACATCGTATAAATCACCAAAATAAAATAGCATATCTTATGTAAAATTTTATGCCGAATTCGATGAGACAAAAAGAAATGGGGTGTACTATTTAAAAAAAATACTTATATTATTATGATGCCCCGTTTTTTTTTGGAGCATCCTGTATATCCGAAAATATTTTTAAAATGTGCGCTTTTATTTATCCTAGAACCTTTGTATTTAATAAATTTCGATATTTTTCAGAACTACGGAGATATTTGACTTCCTCGCACTAATCAACCACCCTGTATAGCAAATTATTGTCCTTTAGTAACTTAAAATATTTGTGACCCACACGAAACACAAAATATGGAATGTCAATATTTTAATTTTGCCATTTCCGTCTAATACACTGGAATTGTATTTCATTTCCAAGGAAAACGTTGTCTGTTTTATCCTTCTTCATTAGCTGACAAAACAGAACACTTCATTCTTTCCCCGACCTAACTGTATCTCTCTCATCTTGATTAATTTTTTTAATAAAATGTAAAAATGTTCAGAAAGGCGAGCCGAACGTTCCTAATTGATATCGATGTCCGGTAAAGTTGCCGGTTTCAAACTCGTTCAAATGGCGGGACTAAAACAAACTAAATTTCCAAAGCCGCCGGGATTTCATTTAATTAAAAGTGCCCGTGCAAATTGCGAAAATACACTCGCCCGTCAGTGTATTTGTTTTTCCTTTTCCCTTTTCTGGGTTTTAAAATGCGAAATTACGTTTTGAATACTTCAAACATATTTCCTAACGATTTTTTCATGGTGGTTTCTTACGAGCGGGTGGAACGCAACCACTGTTCCATTAGAAAAAAACAGTGTTGGCTTTCCAATTAGCCATCAATATCATGTTTCAATCTATTATAGGCAGCTCATTATCGCCGTCGTTTCGAGCCAAGCAGGAGTTATTTTAGCTAAATGACCAACCGCAGCTTGTGGTTTACTATGAAGCTATAATAATATAGCAAAATGAAAATATTTCTACACTAAAGACAAAAATAATAAAAAAAGATTTTTTTAACAATTTTTGTTTTATGATAAAACACAAGCACAATAAGAAAAATCCTTTAGGGAACTCTGGGAGTGGTGCGTATGCGCAAAAAGCAATTCACGTTGGTTTTGAATCGTTGGAGGTTATATTCGTTGGGAAAAACGACGTCGGGAAGGTCGTTCCATAAGGATGATGTCCTGCAGATGAAAGTATTCTTAAATAATGAAGTTCGAGGAGTACTAAGCTTAAACACATAAGGATGGGCGGCAGTGGTTCTTCGTGTATTTCTGATATTCGCCGCTCTGGGCGGAATTAAGAGGGCAAGGTCAGCCGAGCAATTTCCATGAAAATATCTGTAAAAGAGAATCAAATCCACAACCTGTCTTCGATGTTCTAGGCTATCGAGGTTCTTCGTCAGCTCATGGTCTCCGATCAGATGAATGGCCCTCCTTTCGATGGAATCCAGTAGCCGAAGAATATGTTCGGGTGCAGAGCTCCAAACATGAGAGCAGTACTCTAGTGATGGTGTCAAAAGTTGTTGAGGTGTGTACAACTTTTTGGTTTGGAAGAGTACACCAAGTTTCTGAGAAGCAATCTTGGCGATTGCCACAACGTGGTTATGCCAAGACATATTTCCTCCCAAATTAATAGATGGAGCCAGTGGGATTGCGTGTCCTGCCATGACTATATCCGGTTCTGTAATGTTAACCTTCTTAGAGAAAACTGCTGCCTTCTGTTTTTTAGCGTTAAATTCAACTTGGTTACTGTTACCCCAAGCCAAAATTTCTTCCAGGTCTTTGTTGAGGCGTGATACTTCATGAGGTCTGCGAAGATGTACGTCGGCAGCCGATGTTTGTGCATTCAAAGAGAAAGATGAGAGAAGTGTGCTATCGTCAGCAAAACTAAATATCGGATTTTTCGTTTTCACTAGAAGGTCGTTAATATAGAGTAAGAAGAGAGTGGGAGCTAATATGGACCCTTGAGGAACACCGGCATTGATGGTGAAGGTGTCTGGGAGAAATCCGTCAATCGCCACTTGCAGAGAGCGGTCCTAAAGAAAGCTAGACAATCATGCACAGAATCGACTGGGCATACCATAGGATCGCAATTTACTTAGAAGTCCCTCATGCCAAACACGATCAAAGGCTTTAGAAATATCAAGTGCAACAGCCCGATACTCCCCATGATGTTCGATTGCGTTGTTCCAAATATGGGTGACATAGGCTAGAAGATCTCCAGTTGATCTGGACTTCCGAAAACCATATTGATGATCGCTGATAATGTTGAAGCCTTCCAGGTACTTTAGAAGATGTTGATTAATAGCTTCGTCCATTACTTGTGATATAACTGAAAGCAATGCGACGGGTCGATAGGTGCTAGGCAGGGTTCTCTTACCGTTCTTTGTT
This sequence comes from Barypeithes pellucidus, assembly GCA_963991005.1. Taxonomy (NCBI): domain Eukaryota; kingdom Metazoa; phylum Arthropoda; class Insecta; order Coleoptera; family Curculionidae; genus Barypeithes; species Barypeithes pellucidus. Next base: position 51,742,797 of record OZ022563.1, on the reverse strand, counting down.
ATAGGTTGAACTCGCGCCGTCTTTCAGGACGATGGAAATATTGCTTGTTTGTAGGATAAGTTAAAAAGTCTACAAAATGCTGGTGTTAGTTCATCGGCGCATCTCTTGAGAACTATAACAGGAATTCGTCTGGACCAGAAGCTTTCTTGACGTCGAGACGTTTCAGGATTGTAGATCTTATTTGTTGAATTGATTTTTATTTGTAATTTAGCGAAACCCAATGGGGTGATAAAATGTCGCATTTATTGTTTACGAAACGTGTTTTTGACGATATAATGTATTTAGAAGAAATGGTAAATTTCCGCACGCTCTCAAGTAAAATAATTTCAATCAAGAGAAGGGATTTAGTTCCATTGTAAGGAAGAATACACACATACACACACATACACATACCCTTAGCTATTTAAAAGAATGCACCACACGAAAGCAACTAAAAACAATTCATATAAAGTTAAATGTACTTTTGGTTCGTTAAAAGGTTTAAAGGCTTAGTAGAAAGGAAGTTTTAATGAATATCGGTTTTACGGATAAGGGCAGTTTCCATTTTGCAATTGAGGTGTAGAATTACTTTTGCCAAATCCGTTACAGCCCAATTTAATTACAAATTCAGTTTAAGTTCCTGAAACAACCTGGCTTGTGTTGGTCTTTTATTTGTATAGCCGCTTAGGAGTTTGCAGGATTCCGTGTGTTCATATGGACGGGTAAAGGGAGAAAGGAACGGAAAGAAAGTGAAATCAACAATTCCTTATCGGTACGCAGATTACTCTGACTGTTATAAATCAGTTGGTAATCGATAATTTTACTCTACGGACACCGAATTACTGATCGGCAGTCACAGGTTTTGTTTTAAACAAACTGCTCATGCCTCGTGCAATTTATAACTACTTCTGACTACTTTAAGTAAATATAACATTTAACTATACAGGGTATCCCAGAATATGTGGGCAATCTCCCGGGTTCAGATAGAACAGTTACAAATAACAGGAGAAGATCTTATACATTTTTCTTAATACGGCCTCCCCTACGGAGATACGGGCCCATAACGGACGTCCCTGAAAATCGTGGTTTTTTTAATAATTTTTTAGTATATGGTTAGTAGATGCGTTTCCTTAAAAGGCGCCGTTTTAAACACATTTGGCTTATTCAGTTTGCCAGGGACGGACTAGACGCAACACAAAAATGCTTTTTTTACACCCTGTATGATTAAGGAACGACAATAGTATTTTTTTTGGATACTCTAAACCTTGAGCTGAAAAAACGGTACTTTGATCAATGTCTATAAAATGAACTGCTCGAAAAAAAGATATTTTTGTTCAATATGATTTATATTCAGTATACGTAAATTCCATTACTAAGTTAGTAAGTAATAAGACAAAGGAGAAAAACCGCAAATTTCAAGCCACTATCATAAACTGACACTGGCATAAATATTCTTATTTAAATCGGTACATGTGAAAAAAACCAACAATGAAGGAATTTTTTGAATATAAAACAACAACTAATGCAAAAAACCATATTGAAAAATTTTCTTTTTCCGAAAATAATTCACTTTATCGACATTGATCAAGATTACCTTTTTTCAGCTTAAAGTTTAGAGTATCCAAAAATATTATTGTCATTCCTTGATCACACAAGGTGTACAAAAAAAAACATTTTTGTGTTACGTCTAGTCCGTCCCTAGCAAACTAAATAAGCCAAATGTGTTTAAAAAGGCTAACCATTATACTAAAAAATGATTAAATTACACCTACTGCTTAAAAAATTATTTAAAAAACAACGATTTCCAGGGACGTCCGTTATGGGCCCGTATCTCCGTTGGCGAGGCTGTAGGAAGAAAATTTTATAGGTACTTCTCCTGTTATTTTAAAGTGTTCTATCTGAACCCGGGAGATTGCCCACATATTCTGGGACACCCTGTATATTCATATAAGTCACAAAATTAATTACCCTCCTCCTCGAAAAATAATTTAGGATACGCCACTGTTAACACATACCAAATTTCAAAATAATATCTAAAGTGAACATGAGCGATGTTGTCAATTTTTTTTTTTTTTTCCCTTAAGTTCGATCTGTAAATTTGCTATAATTTTTCACTCTACAATTATTTCCATAAAAAATTACAGGAAAAATGTCTTTCTTGCAATGGCATAAACAAAGGTAGACTGATTTCAAATCAAAGTACATGGAAAAAATAATTTCACAACAGAAATCACATTATATAGTCGTTGCAGCGAACCTTCTCGCCAGATATGTCAAATGTCACGTGACATTAATGACTTGCGTGCTTATTTCTGGTTTCTTATTTTGCCTAGGTTTGTATGAAATTCCAGGACCTTCCAGGACCGTACTAAAATAGTACGTACGTTTATTTTAAAAATGAAACGAGTCTGTTTATATTTTTAAATGCATTTTTTATTATTTATTATAGAGAATAAAACACACAAACCAATTGTATTTTTTTGTTATTTATTTATTCAAATATATAAAATAAAGTCCATTATCTATAATTACATGTCTAGTAGGTACCTCTATCTTCACAAAAAGATAGGAAGTACTTAACCATACCTGTAAAAAATTGTATCTTCAATTTTTCGGAAAAGTCATCCTTGATCATTTTTTTTCCTTGTATATAAATACAAATGACTTGGAAAAATTTCCATGTTTTGTACCGGATGCACAAAAAAACATTTCTGAAAATACTTATTATACAAAATTATATTAGTATGCTTTTATAATTATGTTCTGCAAGCACTAATATTTCATGATAAAAGAGTTAATTTTTTCAGGAATTTGTACCTGTGTACGTTAACATTGTTATAGGTATTAAATAACTTTTGATTTATATTTATCTAGAAATCAATTTTTCGTAATACCTTTGTTTTAATCAAGAAAGTGTCAGTGTGAACCAGTATTTACAGTTTATTGATTAAATAAAATTTAAAATAAGTAAAAGCAGACATTTATATAAGACCGTAGTATCATCTTGTGAACTTAGTTCCTCTATATGCCAACCATACATATTACCTTACTTTTGATAGTAATGCAACTATTTTTATTATAAAACCTACATTTCTCTGCAATATGTAACTGTAACTGAAAATAGTGAACTTAGATAAACATATTATTACACACTACATGATCAATAAGTGCACTTGAATTCTGACCAAAACTATTAAAAATATCATGCAGATATTTCCTACTTTCCCAGATAACCAAACTGTCTATATTCAATTCGCCATACAAAAGTATTACCTGATATTTAACTGAAATAAATCTCAACTCACTCGGAAAGAAATAAAACATCTAGAAATTTTTTTATTAATATTAAAAGTCACCTTAGTTTCTCTAACGGTGGCATCAGCTGAGATAGATGGCAGACAATTATTATGCTCCATAATTATTATTTTCGACTAAAAACAGATAAATAAAATATTGACCTATAAATTTTTCGTTACGTTACTCGTACTTACTGTGGTTTACCAGATACACAAACAACTCAATATGTAGTTAATCAAACTTTTCAAAACAAAATAAACTATACCAAAACGACGGAAATACACTTTTAAAACTTATTAGCACTAATCAAACTGGAAAAACATAAAAACACAGCACGCTCAATGCGGTTCGTATAAAACTGGGGTATTTGATTAAGTCCCCAAACAGCTGATCGATGACATATTGCTGATGTCAACTGTCGAAAAATCTTGAGGGTTCGCTGCAAGGACTATACAAACCCAAGGCCTTCAGAATTCGCGTCCTCGACGTGCGAATGGGTTTTTCGCGCGTTCTTGTATTTGTTTCGAACGATTTGATCTAGTAACCGCAGAGGCGTGCCTTTCCATAACACCCTGTATAGTAAATATCAGTCGTATCAGAAATTAAATATTGACTTTCTACCCATTCCGCCGGAACTTTCCATACACATGCATATTTAAAACAGAAATATAGAATAGACCTATTTAACTCTAAGGGGAAATCCCGAGAAAGGTTTGCGTTTGCAAAGGAAAGAAAACGGGGCTTTAAAATCACCCCTATGGGACGACCCTACATGCCCGGGCTATTGTACGGAAAGAACTGCTTAAAAATAAATTGAATTTTAAAAGCAAAAAACGCGGCGATGCTAAATAGTGGAAAAATTGGCCTTAAGGGACCATAGTGGGACCTTATCAGATAAGTTTGGGTCTTGTTTGGTATGTCAATATAAATTTGCTTACACTATTTTTATAGTAAGGTTACCGTAAAAGAGGGTTTAAAATATCAAAGACGGAAAATAATTCGGTATTTTTGTTATGAATTAAGTTTGGTTGAAATTATTGCAGGTTTTCTTGCATTGTCTTGACAGAAACGTGACCTACTACCAGTGGCGGTTCATCTATAGGAGCACATGCGCACGTGCACCCCCAAAACAAAACGAATAAACAATATTAATTTATATTCATTGAATATTATTTATCGCATAAAGTCCGACCATCCCTAATATTTTATCGTATCGTCGAACTAAAAAAGTCCGACCATCCCTAATATTTTATCATCCCGTCAAACTAAACTGTGTAGATCCGGCAACCGTGCCTCGGTCGAGGTAAATGACGATTATGATGAAACTTGTTCGCACGTGCGATTAAGTAGTATAAGTAGTGCAGTTTCTCTGTAGCAACAGGTGGCGGGTGGCAGCGGGGCTATGGCGATTTAACATGGAAAAGGAAAACAGTTTTTGTGTGTTCGTGCATCTAGTTAGAAATTCGAGCGTGTATGTTTTAATATTTTAATATTATATATTTATTTAGTTAAAATGAATAGTTGACGGTGGACTATTTAAGAAATAACTTTAGCTCTTTGAGTTTGGAGCAAAAAATTGAAGTGAAGAATGCGGGAAGACCTAAACCCGAAATTAATTTAACGCAGACCACAAAGGGTAAATCTAGGGACTTTATTAGAAAATTTAAAAATGAAATATATGAAAAATATTCATAGAGGGCATTCTAAACTTAATGAGGCTGTTATTGATCAATTTGGTACAATTAAGCACCGAATAATGGACTTTACGTTTTAGCACTATTATGTAGGGTCGATAAATGTTGTGTATTTCGATAAATGATACTCGATATGATTTGAAACCATTTTATTTAAGGATTTAAACTAAAAAACACTGAAAATATGAACAATGCCAACTTGTCAGTCTCGTGGCTCGATTCGTTCTCGTCATAAAACAGTTAACTATTGTTCTCGTCTTGGTTGCGCCTAATGACGTAGCCCGTAGATGGCGTAGTGGTATTAGACATCATTCGGTTTCCTTGATAACTCGTAGATGGCGTGTTTATTGTTTATTATTAGTAATGGACTGTATAAATATTGTTACGAGGGTTGCATGCGACGACGTTAAGATCCGACAGCTATACGCACTAAGAAAACCTTTCTTATTTTCCAAAAGTTGTATTTCCTTGTGTAAAATTAAGAAATAACGCATTTTCTTATTCCCTTTTATCTTCCTACATTTAAAACGCCGAGAAAAATGTCACCATACTTGTGAACCCCCTCTATCATAGGTCACGAGCCGCCACTGCCTATTACTAATAAAAACCACGAAGGCTACCAATATTATTTTTTTACAAGTGTCCCGAAAGTGTCTCTTTTCATGCATGTTCACTTCACCGTAAGTGGCGTTTTCCAAGAGAGCGGGCGTTAAAGTATCGAAGCGGGCGGGAAAGATTTTTCCCGCCCGCTTCGAGTCACCATGTGCTCATAAATAAATAAAACCAGAATTGTCGGTGCGGGACCCTCACATCGCCAGGCGGACACTCTACCCACCGAGCCATACTACAAGCGATAATAAATAGCGGATTATATAGAATTTAAATTGGCAGTTAGTTTTTCAAAGATGTTTTAGAAAAATGTCTGAAGAATATCTTTATTTATATGGCCTCAAAGACTCGGGCACTTGTAAAAAAATAAATAAAACCAGAGATGCCGAGTGCGGGATTTGAACCCGCGACTCCCGGATCACAAGGCGAAGGGGTGAAGAATTTCTTTATTTATTTGGCATCAAAGCTACGGAGCACTTGTAAAAAAAAATACGGTACATATCTCGGGCCGTCGGAGGCTTTTCCGGACTCGGCGATCTCGTCCGTAAAAGCCTCTTTTCGGCCCTTGATACGTAATGTACTATTAAAGTGGTAAGTTTTCACATTGACAGCCTTCAAGTGATTTCCAATCTCTCAGAACTAAATCCTGAACGTATTAGCGGGATCTCATTTATGTTTACAAACACCCAAATACCCTAATTTTAATACGATTTGAAATAAGGCCCCGAAAAACTGTTAAAACACTAATAAAATCCAGTCGCGCAGTAAAACGCTGCGAAGCACTCATAAAACAAGGGATTTAAGTATTTATTGCGTTTAGACGGGGGTGCTTATTGTACAGATTTTAATATTTAAAATGTTGTAAAAAACATCATAACAGCCTTAATAAAAATCGTGTTGTTTTGATTTCATTTCTCGATTTACTTTATATAACATACGCTAAGGAATAATGTTTTTATATTCGTGCAAGTCATATATCTTAGTAAGTAATAACGATTCTTTACAGGGTGTTTCTTAATAACATGCGAATATCTAAGGTGGTCTCTTGGATTCATTTTCAGGAAAAAAGTTCATATGAACATACAGGGTGTTATGGAAATAACGTATTATATTTAAATGCGTGACTCCTAGGGTGTCCTAGAGAAGAGCTACATTTTTTTAAATCGACCGTTTTAAAAGTGGGGTCCAGCCCCATAAACCCACAGCTCATCCTGCTTCACTGTAATACGTCACCCTACGTTGGCATGTCAGAAAACAGGTGTTACGTGGAATGTTGCCAAACTTAATGCAAAACTGAAATTCCATATAATATTATAAAAATAAATTATTTATCTACCTACTTGTATTAATCTTTATACCTAAAGAGCGAGGAAATCCACACACAAACACAATCAGGTTTTTTCCTTTTCATGGGAACACTCCTGGAAACACTTTATGTTCGAAACATTCATTCCATCAAGTCAAACGTCCAAAACAAACTACTCGTTTTAGGTTCGTCAATAAAAACAATATAAAATTATATACAAAGTTTAGACTCGTACTTTCTGAAAACAAAGCGGATAGCCGAGAGTGTAAATGGTAAGCAACAGAATCGACCGTATTCTAACGCGTATCTTCTAATGCTGACACTTGCAAGACGCGCGCTTGTACGTGTGGAGTAGAGCTGAGCTAATTTAATTTGAGCTTCTCAAGTACAGTCGCAGTATTATCCCTTACCTTAATTGATGGATATATCACTACTACCATTTTATTCAATTCAGGGAAGAATCTCGTTTATCACCATAAGAAACGCATTTAAGGATCTTAGTCCGTCTCGTAACGCCTATTATTATGATTCAATTACCGTGACCGTGAAATATCAAACTCTTAAATATTGCCCATCTCTATTCCGTGTTTTGCACGTACCATTTCGTTTGTTCGTAGATAAAATGTCATTCTTAAATGGAAAGAATTGTATTTAAAGTGTGTGTTTTTTAATTTAGTTAAATCTAAGCGAGAAAAGAAAGGAAAAAAATTAAAACAGTTTTCCCGTGTATTCTTCCATGTGAATAGCTGCTATTTGTGAGGTTATGTGAGAGGTTAGATTCTGTGTGGTTTCTGTGAAACAAATGGAACTAATAATAATTGTATTTAAATATGTAAAGGTAGCACGGGTCTTAAATAAAATTGAATCTTTTTTTAAAGAGTTTGAAAAATAATAGGAAGGTCAATGACGTTTGACCTATTCGCTTTCCTGTGTTTGTGACGAATTTGAAATTTGTGTGTAATATTACCATTATTTGTTTTGTTAATCGTTAAAAAGTTAGAAAATATTATTATTCAGACTGAAAAACTGAGAGGTATTTTGAGTTTTAAGTAATATGTTCACACCTGCTTAATTTTAATTGCCGGACAAAATTAAAATATTAATTGAATTATATATTTCCTAGCAAATCTGACAACATGTGAATATCCATTTACTCCAAACATTTAGTCGATTAATAGGATCACTTCCGCCTCTATTTTGTTTCACGGCATTAAACAGAGATGAAAATATAATATGCGATTGATTTGCACACGCCTCCGCAGACATTCGCCAGACACATGGCACTGCCATGCTCCAGACACGCTTTGATTTTTGACCAGCGACAGCGCGTTGTGGATGTTACACGTATAGTATAATTAATAGGGCAAATAGTAAAAAAATGATTTTCCTTATGGAAATGACGCTTTGCATAAACTTTTAAAAGCCAATGGGTTTTCGCAAATGCCAAAATAAACGAAAATTGTTGGTTGAAAAACCAAATATTTTACATATGAGATATAGGTATGTGGTATTAGGAAATTTGACCTTTTTGAACTTGTCAAATTGCACAAGCCTCGAGGTGATAAAAAAAGCTATGTCATTGACAATATCATAAAACAGGCTGGCCATATTCCCCTTATAACTCCCCCCTACATGTGTGAGCTAAACCCAATTGAGTTGGCATGGGCTCAAGTCAAAAGGTACATACGGAACCTAAACACATCAGGGGATTTCAGTTTAACCAAGCTGAAAGAGGTCTTAGATGAGGCCATAAGGTCAGTTACACCATCTGACTGGGAGAAATTTTGTTGTTAGTATTGAAAATAAATTTTGGGAGACAGATTACATGATGGAAGAAATAGAACCCATCATAATTACACTCGGCAATGATGACCTTGAGTCCTACTCTGAAGATAGTGAGTCTGATAGTGAAGACGATAACGACATAGAGTAGAGATCAAAGATTATATCGTTTTTTTTTTTTTATTTTATACCTATTTGGGAGTTTCTCAGAAATAAATTGTTGCATTCCTGTTTCTCCCAATACTTTTCGTTCTTATTATTTTAACATTTAGTACCTACTTACTCCTTTATATTCACAAAAAAATTAACATTTTAATATTTTTATATTTAATTTTACAATATAAGAACGACCATGGATTGTCCTTGCGGCCTATTACCTTCCCTTCCCCTTACGGATACCGCGTAGCCGCAGATCCAAACGACAAGCTATATACATATTGACATAATATATATTTGAATGCTAAGGAAGAAAAAAGTTTGAGGGCTGATGATTCCCATATAACGGTGGTATAAAACACTGTATTTACATGAATGCGATAAACAACAACATGTAACCTCAACCTAAAAGTGACCTCAGTACCAGCTAAATACTGTACCTATACATAATATAAAGTAAATTAATAGCACTATGTATTATGTTAACTAAGATTATAAGACAACTCCAACTTTAACTAGTTAAATCTACAATTGACTAGGGAGGACAGTTAAAACTAATTTTTTCTAGAGAGATCGGATTTTAATTGAAATCAGGTTTTTACGGTAAACGCATAAGTTATCTAAGCATTAATATTTCTCTAGATATAAAAAAATGTCAATGAATCTAAAGGAAAACTAAAGAGTCCTAAAACGAACACTCGATTCGTTGTAACGCCGTTCGCGGAAGTTTCCACCCTTTGAACTATGCAAAAAGTTTGAAGCGCCCAAAAAGCGGCCGCTTAATTCATTGGAGTATTTTGGAGAACTGATGTTTTAGTTCTGAATCGTGTTGAAAGTTTCAAAATATCCTCGAATTATGTTTTATAAAGTTCTTGCTCGAATAAAATGATATTATTGTTTTTACAACTCTATTATTTTAACTACAATGCAGAATCATACTAATATAATATACTGTCTTAATTAATTAACGAATCTTCAAAAATGGACGTCCAAAGTAATAAGCCTGTTATTCCATTAATAATGAACAAATTTTAATCATTTTTGTTTTACCTGATAGAAAACTGTTTCTAGAGTATAGGACCGAGTAGTTTACGTCCTGATACGTCTAAAAGTACGGGGTAGCACATAAAATCTAGATGCATGTAAATTTCCCAAAATTTAAATGTGATTTTCTTAGTAATCTTGCATAAAACTTTAATTTAATTTATTTTTTCAACTAAACCAATTAGAAATGTATCTGGGTTAGACACTGGCCGAAAAGTATCGCCATGCAACTAGAGGTAACGATAAAATTATCATTTCTTCACCGGAGACTCTGTATTGTCGAAAAACGTTTCGTAAACAATTTATGCGACTTTAATCACTTCTGGCTTCTACTAAATTACAAATACAACGTGTCCAAGATATTAGGGATCTCGGAAACCGTAAGAGATACGAAGTCGGTTAAATGGAGGTAAAGTTGCTCATTTATGTGCCTAATAATATGCCGTTCAGAAAGTTTTAAAATTCCGAGTAGTTCCGGACATATCCGGAAAAACCCGAAATTCTGAAAAATCGTTTTATTATTCTCCTGGGTTTATTTGAGATATTGTACTTTAGCATTGCCACTTTTTCCGCTCTATCTAACAGCGTTAATTGTTTTGTAATCCGACGAGTCGTCTTCGAGGGGCCATTAATCAACTTCCTTTTTTTAAATACGGTCCTGTTTTTCTGATATTGGAATTTGAGAGCTTTTTTCCTCCCGAATGCAACGATGTATGACACATTGTGGTTTAATGGCGTTTCGAGGGTTTTTGAACAACATCAGGAAATATTGGGATACCGTCCTGCATTTCTCCTAATTTTATAAATAATATCTCATAACTAAGCTCTAAATTTTTACTTATATTGGACTAGTTCAATAAATAACAAATAATTCAATATTAAACTACAAATAAGTGAACAAAATAGAGAAACATTATTTCAAAGTTCTGTTCATTTGGGATTTAAAAGAAAAGTAGGCGCTTGAAACCAAAAAAAATTAAGATGGTGACGCGTGATTTGTTTCACTTGACATTCCCATTGTGATCGTTTGAGAGCGTTTTAAGGGGTTTTCTTTTTCCAGAAAATATGGAACATAAATTTACAATGCTGAAAAGTTTGATATTCTATCGCATGTTTTATTTTATCTCAAAAAAACTGTTATGTGGCAGTTAGAAGATGTTATTTGTGCTGATCATTTTGAACACGTGATTATGTAGTTCCTTAACTTTTTCGTTCTTCGTTTTATTACTGTTTTGTAATGATTTTTGTTCACTTATTTGTGGTTTATTATTAAATTATTTGTTATTTATTGAACTAGTCCAACATTAGTAAAAAATTTAGAGCTTACTTATGAGATATTATTTATAAAATTAGGAGAAATACAGGACAGTATCTCAAAATTTCCTGATGTTGTTCAAAAAACCCTCGAAACGTATTGAACCACAATGTGTCATACATCGTTGCATTCGGGAGAAAAAAAGTTATCAAATTCCAATATCAGAAAAACAGGGCCGTATTTAAAAAAAGAAAGTTGATAATGGCCCTTCGAAGACGACTCGTCGGATTACAAAACAATTTACGCCGTTAGATAGAGCGGAAAAAGTGGCAATGCAAAAGTGCCATTTTCTTTAGAATTAATACGCAACTTTACCTCCATTTAACCGACTTCGTATCTCTTAGGTTTTCCGAGATACCTGTACTGGCCCTCCTTAGCTTCGACACGTTGTATACGTCATTTCAACAAATAAAGTCTATCGTACATAGTGCAACGAAATTATTTATTCCCTTAATTCATTTTCATAACATTGAATATACGAAAATAACGATATAAATCAAAGAGCATCGATAAAATAATTGCTGTGTTGAAGGCCAACAGGAATACTGATGGAATGCAGTCATGCATCGTCGGAGGTAAAAGAAATTATATTGATAATATTGCTTCGTTTTTTAGACGAAAAGGTCCCAGGTCCCTATTTTTTATTCGAGATAAAACGTTTTGTTTCGTTATATCACTTTTTCTTTGCAGGTATTTACGTACAAAAGAAAGATAATAGGCAATTTCCGAACAAAAACACCAAATATCATTTCCAATTACCAAAACAACCCTCCGTTTAGCCGCGATTTGATAAACGCTGAATTTATAACCCCAATAATTACCCTAATAACATCCCCGCACGCACACCACCCTTATCGCAGGCAGTCAATCCTAATAACCCACCATCACACATACATACACAAACAAAACAGAAAAATGAAAAATAAGGGTGGTTCTTTAGAAGATAAATATTTAATGAAACATTAGATAGATACTTCTTGTAAAAATGGTAATTGACGACCATTGATCAGTGGCGACGACTTGTCTGTAAAGACGTCAATCATTTTTCCTATTATTCTTAAACTTTGCAAACAGGCTCGATAAAAAGATATCTGTGCATTTCTCGGCCTAAAACGAATCGATTTTTTAAACATTAGTACTATTGGAAAACTCCTTTAAGGCACTCTGGGAGTGGTGCGTTGAGAAACACCACCATTGATGGTGAAGGTGTCTGAGAGAAATCCGCCAATCGCCATTTGCGGTCCTTAAGAAAGCTAAATCACCATGTCCAGAATCGACTGGGCATACCATAGAATCGCAGTTTACTTAGGAGCCCTTTATGCCAATCGTGATGAAAGGCTTTAGAAATGTCCAGTGCGAAAAATTAAGAGACTTAGAGAAGTAATGTTTTACTTCAATGTATACAGGGTGTTATGTAAATGACTTATTATATTTAAACCGGCAAAGCCTGAGATGAAAATAAATTGAAGAAAAATAACCATAAATGGCGCTTTGCATTATTATACGAAATATACGCTTTATATGAAATCTGAAAATTTACGTGGCCGCTACTGAGGACGTTCGCAAATAATAGTTGATTGAGGCGGTGTTGTCATATATTGCAACACAGAATTGTAAACGCACGTATTCAGTTTTTAAAAACAAGACGTATTTGACCCGCGTTATCACTTCTGTTTCAAACTTTTTAGAAAAAAAATACTCCAATTTCAAGGTACATACTCTGTTACCTACGATCTTATAATCCGTTTTATAATTAAATTCCATAAAAAAATAAAACACAAAAAGTATGTTTTGCAACAGAACCAACAATAGATAATATCATATAGATTTTAAATCACAACAATAGTTCTTATTATGAATTATTTGACAACAGAAAAAAATCGGGTAATGCTACAACTAACAAAACGTTTAAAATTCATATACATCAAGCACGTGGAACCCTCGACAGCGTCATCCAATTCCTGAGTCTCGAAACATACTGAAGCAACGATAGTCGCGCGCGGCAGATATCCAAGCAAGGGCGAAACATGCGTTGTGATCTAACAACACTGTTAGTATACTCTAGTAACCCACATTGTTGCTAACTAAATCCAGATGGAACGGCGCGACTGTATGTTGGTAAAAAGGGTTTTTACCTTAGTATTTAGATATGCGATTAAAAAAAAGTATGTAGACTATCACAACACCCTGTATATTTAAAGCAATAGTAACAACAATGAGAGATTAAGGAGTAAGATTATTTTCGGCAAGGCATTTTGCTAATAATATATTACTGACATGTTAACCAATACTCTGCATAGATAATAAATTAAAAAGGACCTTAGTACGAAAATCCCTGCAACAGTATCAATGCCTGAGTTACAAGGAGCTATACTTTGATAGCTAGAAGAAGATCATTTGAGTAGTAGCAGGAAGATCAGACTGCAGCTTCAAGTAACTCAAAGGACTGATTGGAATATTTAAAAAAAAAATTACAACATGTTACATACAACCGGTGCAAGCTCTGCTGTCACGTGATATCTAGGCAAGCTTATATTGATGCAAGTTAGTTCATATAGTTAGACATAATAATTTCTTACTGGTAACTGACGGGGAAATTATTTCGCGACAAGCAATTATCAATTTTTATAATGTTCATTTGTGGCCGAATGATGAAGGTCGTTTTTAACTTAGTTATGGATCCATTGGTGACTATTTTGTTACGCCAATTTTGTACCAGCTCGAATATATGTGGACCCGCATAGGCAGTTCCTAGACGAAGAATTAAATGCTCTGTTAGAAGACGCAAAAATAATATTTTAAGTTTTTAAAAAATATGTCGACCTACATAATTACAAACACGCCAATCTTATTACAGCGCAGAGTAACCCATAAGTGTTTATACGCAAAAGGAACATAATATGCTCCATACGTGTTCCTTTTTCCGTGGAATGATCCACAAATAAAATCCAAATTGAAAAATGGAAAAAAGGGGCATTATATTCCCCGAAAACTTTAACGTATTTATTTGAAATATTAACTGAAATAAATAAAAGTGCCGACTCTGGGGTTTTAAATAAGCTTAACGCATTTTTCAAACGTTGAAAACTACGCAGTTTTATGAATATTTTTCCGGGATTCTGAGTGATGTATCTTTCTTTTCGAGGTGATTTTTTAGAAATATTGCGGATCACAAAAATAAGTGAGCAAACCTAAACGAATTATACGAGGGGGAAGTATTTTGCTTACAATGAAACAAAAAAAACTTGTTGATAATTGTATTTTTCATCGAAATTTTCCTCAATGCTGGGAGAACTTGAAGGCTTGCAAACTCTATAAGTGCTACAAGCCCGTAGGGGCTTGCAAGCAGTGGGATATAAGTTCTCTTTACATTTTTAATGGGTATATTTTTGAGTTTCACTGTATTTTTAACAAAAACATATTAATATTATGAGAAACAATAAAACTACGTTATATTCCTTTTCCACTATATTCTTAAGAATGACATGTTTGGCTATCACTGTAGCTTCTTCCGATTGAGAATGAATGAATATTTTTCTATATCTAACAAATTGTACGACCTTAAAATATTGTTACAGGTATAAAGATGGTGTAGGGCCTGTAGGGGATATAATAGTAACAGTGGGATTTTCCAAATGGTCAGTATAGTGATTATATAAATTATTTTATAGATTTATTTATACATGTAATAGCGGATTAGTGAAATAACTTTAACAAAGGGGAATTGTTAAGGTCTATTTGATCATTCAGTAAAACATCGATATATTTAAGTTTATTTATTTCCGTGGATTCTAACAGATTAACTTTTATGACTTTATTTTCAGTATGTAAGATTTAAAGATTTGAATCAAAATTATGTTGCTTTTCTTTTAAATGGTTGGAATAATTGGAATCTGTTTTATCTTTTATGTAACTATTATAATGTTCTTGTATTCTTTTTCCAAAATGTCTCCCTGTTTGGCCGATGTATATTTTCGGACAATCTTGACATTTTAGTTTATACACCCCTGATTTTCTATTTTTATGATTTTTAGTTTTATTATGTTTCATATATTTCCCTAAAGTATTGTTAGTTTTGTAAGCTACCCTTAGGTTGAGGTTATTAAGCACCTTACCCACATTTTTACTAGGTTTCCAATGAAAATATCCACTTTAAATTTATCTGCTGACGTTTCACTATTTTGGAAATTTCAGTCCGTTACTAGCTGAAATATTTATGAATTTTCTTGTAAGGAAAATTAGTAAACACCCTCTTTTTAAACAGTTTCTTTATTGGCACAGGTATGTTGACGACATCTTAACATGTTTTCTCGGAACGGACAGACAGTTAAAAATATTTCTCGAATATATCAATGGTTTACATAAAAATATCAATTTCACAATAGAGGAAGAAAAGCAGAATTCCATTAACTTCCTAGATTTAACTGTAATTCCACAAACCTTCTCATACAGACAAAACGATCCATAATTCTTCTTCTCACCCAATACAACACAAGTTAGCAGCTTTCCACAGTATGATTCATAAATTACTAACTCTCCCACTTAACAAAATAACTTTCATACAGAACTAAACATCATTAAACAAATAGCAGTCAAAAATGGTCATTCTTCGAATTTAATAAATAAAATCTTAAAGGAAAAGACTTACAAAAAACTATTGATTTAGCTTTCCCAAATAGGAAAATGTCAGCAGATAAATTTAAAGTGGTTACTTTCATTGGAAAACCTAGTAAAAATGTGGGTGAGGTGATTAATAAATTCAACCTAAGGGTAGCTTACAAAACTAATAACACTTTAGGGAAATATATGGAAGATAATATAAATAAAAATCATAAAAATAGAAAATCAGGGGTGTATAAACTAAAATGTAAAGATTTTCCGAAAACATACATTGGCTAAACAGGGAGACATTTTGGAAAAATAATACACGAACATCATAATACATAAAAGATAAAACAGATTCTAATTATTCCAACCATTTAAAAGAAAACCTAATTTTGATTCAAATTTTAAAATCAATCTAATTTTAAAATTGCCACAATCTAGTCATAAACATTTTTAAAATGCCCTTGAGTGTTTGGGGATAGTATAGGGTCATCACCATATACCATGCATAAAATAGGGTCCTATGACGTTTCCACCAATAATGCCACACCAAACATTGGTTTTTTGTGGTCGTCGGGTATGAACTTGTTCCATCCAATGTGGATTTTGGTCTGACCAATATCTACAGTTGTGTCGATTTACGTGCCCGTTTAAACAAAACGTTGATTCATCAGAAAATAAAATGTGGTTGACAAAGTTGACATTTTGATTCAATTTATCCATAATGATTTCGCAAAACTGAATTCTGCGATCAAAATCGTCTTCACTCAATTCTTGTAACAAATGAATTTTATATGGTTTGAATTTTTCTCTTTTGGGAATTTTTTGAATGGAATATCGACTCATATTATGATTTAACGCCCGCTGTTGCGTCGAATTTATTGGATTTTCTACCACATCTAACATGAGATTTAGAGAATTTTCTTCCTTAGTAACGCTTACCGGCCTTCCACTTTTTGCTCGATCTTTCACACCTCCAGTTTCATGAAAACGCTGCAATGTTTTGGAAACAGTTGATTTATTTATAGGTTCCCGATCTGGATGCAATTCATTAAAAATATTCACTACTTGGGTAAAACTCTGTGTCCTATCGCCGTACCCTATCATCATTAAAATTTCAATGCGCTCGCGGTATCACCTAAACGTGCCATATTTAAGGGAAAATTGTTCACAAATTGTAAATGTAAGCATTTTGGCATATCTGTTGTCAAGATGACAAAACAACATTGTTATGAAGATAAATATTTTCTAAGGTAACTTGATGGCGTAGAATTAATGAATTTAATAATTTATTTGAAAACGAAATTCGAAACTCGATATCTCGAAAACGGTTAAGATTGGGTATGTAGTGTGCTTAACATTTTTTTTTTGAATCTTGTAAATAATTGAAATATTATACAGGGGGTTTTATTTAAATAAAAGTAACTTTGTTCTTCCTTGGCTTTTTGACTGATCCTGTATACTTCGTTGTGTAGTATAATAGATTTCTAAAAATCCTAAAAGTTTTGTATTTAAGATTCTTCGCTAGCTATCTTACTTTAGCGAATAATCGACCGTTTCCATACGTAAAAGCGACCCTGTATAATATTCACCAGGACCTCATTAAGAAATGTTAATATTTTCCATGTATATTTTGTTCATATCAGGTAGCAAATCAATAGCGATAGCTTCATCTACGGTATCAGTGCTTATTTAACGGTGATTAAAAGTGGTCCCGATTTAGACCCCAAAGGCACCACAGTTATAAAACTATTATAAAATACCAATCGCAATGCAGGATTTCCAGTGTCGATCGCGTATCACTGATAATACACTTTTAATTCAGCTAGCAAATTAAAAAAAAGTAAAAATAAATACTTGAATGTCAATCCACCGCCGTCACAAAAATCGATGTTAATATAAACGGAAACTTCTGGCGAACAGGAACTAACCGAAACTATTCGGGATAAGTTTTATGTAGGCCACGTGATTTGGAAGTTTGAAATTTCAATTTTAAAACCCTTCGGTGTAAGCCGGCTGTGGCTCATTTTTTATGCATTTAGTTGATCAGTTCCCTATATCTTATATATGTCTATAACTTTTTCTCCTCGTCGGGAAAAGTCTGATGGAACTACTGTACACAATAACGTAAGAAATGGTTCAATTGTCTTCATCGCTTGTAATCATATTTCAGTTATGATTAAACACTAACGAACAAAAATCATAACCGGTGTGTTCTTACTGCTTATGTCTTATGTATTATCAATTACGGCTTACGTCTTACGGCAACTCTGAATCCGTCTTAAGCGTGTTTGACATATTTAACGTTTTATGTCTGAAGACTTTGAATTGACCTTGAATTAATTAATAATTTTTCCCATACGGAAGCCTTTATTATTTTATTTCTGTTAGATTCCTTGTTGAAAAGGGCCTGATTGAATAGATTTTTCATAATATTTTCATAACTATTAATACAGGGTGTTCAAACAATAACATTAAAAATTAAATTTAGATAAATAATATTATTTATGGAGAATGTGAGAAAGTAATATCAAGAGAGCCTATGGTTACTCAAATTACACGAAACGAATAAACTTAGTTAACTTTACTATAAAAATAACAAAACTAACCATAATTTATGGCTCTATACAGGGTGTTATGGAAATGACTTTTTATATTTAAACCGGCAAATCCTCGGATGAAAATAAATTGAAGAAAAATAACCTTAAATGGCGCTTTGAATTATTAAGCGAAATATACACTTTATATGAAATCTGAAAATTTACGTGGCCGCTACTGAGGACGTTCGCAATCAATAGTTTATTGAGGCGGTGTTGTCATATATTGCAATACAGAATTGTAAACGCACGTGTTCAGTTTTTGAAAACAAGACGTAATTGACCCGCGTTATCACTTGTTTTTCAAACTTTTAACGTAATTCGATCTTATTTTTAAATAATCCGTTTTATAATTAAATTCCATAAACAAATAAAACACAAAAACTATGTTTTGCAACAGAACCAACAATAGGTAATATCGAGTTGTATAATCTAAGGTAATATCACACAAATTTGAAATGACATCGCAATATTTCTTATTATGAATTATTTCACAACAGAAAAAAAATCGGGTTTGTTGTAATGCTACAACTAACAAAACGTTTAAAATTCGTATACATCAAGCACGTGGAACCCTCGACAGCGTCGTTCCACCCCCGAGTCTCGAAACATACTGGAGCAACGATAGTCGCACGCGGCAGGTATCCAAGCAAGGGCGAAACATACGGTGTGATCTGACAACACTGTTAGTATATTGTAGTGACCCACATTGTTGCTAACTGAATCCAGATGGAACAGCGCGACAGTGTGTGGATAAAATGGATTTTTACCTTAGCATTTAGATATTTGATTAAAAAAAACAGTATGTAGACTTTCTCTAGGACACCGAAGGAGTCACCCTTTTAAATATAATACGTCATTTCCATAACACCCTGTATATGACAGGAATAACTGTGTTCCGTGCACATACTTTTCTTATAAAATTTACAATATATTTTAGTAATTAATTGATTTTACTAAATTTCTTAGAAATCCTAATTATATTTTTTTGTAAATTATCTTTACTTATTATTTTGGTACGGATTAAAATAAAAAATAATACTATAATTTGTAGTAAATTTTACAATAAAAACTGTACCCACTATAAGAATTTTTTTATTGTGCAAGAAAAAATGTTATCTTTATAGGTTCGTTCCAACCACCCTAAAAATCGTACAATGTACGGTCACGCACATGCGTAGTGGTCGAAAGGCGTTCCAACCGACACAAAACGGTGTAGCTGGCGATCCCTTTGGTGTTCCAACCAAATTGTGATCGTTCGCAAACCAGTTCCTGAACGGTAAAAACGATACATGGCCAAGACTAGGAACCGCTTGTACTGACTTGCGCCCTAAGAATTTTAACCGTTGTTTTTGTATTCCTAGCATTCATGCAGTTCTTTTAGCCTTGTTTTGTAGGAGCTGTTGCTTAATATTTTGATTATTTAATTTATTCTTATTAAAGTTGTATAATCCGGTTCCCAAACCTACAAGATATTCTTAACATTAAACGTAATTCTCTTTCATGATTATTAAATACAACAAAACGGAACGGAAAAAGATAAGACTCAAGCTTAGACGAAGAAATCAAAACAACAAAAGTAGGGTTGTGATTTATGAATGTTACGATAATTAACTAATTACTAAACTTCTTTCCTAGAATCAGACAGGCGATCGGCTGAGATTTTTACACAGAATGGTCACAAAAACGTACCAACCTTGCATCCCTTGTGCATCGGCAACAAACAGTGCAAAATTAACGCCTGCGCACAAAATCGATTCCAACAGTTTCGTGACGGTTCTAGAACGATACAAAAATAGGGTGTTGGAACAAACCTTATATTAAACTCCCCAAAGTATTTTTTTGTACTAGCAAGTTACTTTTTGCGCTAGTGCAAAAAGTTAAACTTTTGGCGCAGTACATAATGCAATAAATGGTCACTTTTTGCACGATCGTAGAACAATGTAATTTTTTGTCAAACCCTTAGCGGAATATATTTGAGTATCGATAAGGCATCACCTTCTACAAAAAGAACGGGATTAAAATGAGAAAAAATACCCAAAGAAACTATACACTTTCTGAAACGCTTTCCTGTGCCACGTGACGTGAAAATTTGAATTTCCGATTTATCTTTCGCGACAAACATTTTATGTATTTTATGTGTTATGCATGCGTTCTCGGCTCTTTACACCTTAAATTTTAATAAATTTCCATAATTCTGTTTGGATTGAGTCAATATATCAGCTCGCTAGCCGAAAAATTTACGTTAAAAACAACTTTCGCGTATATTTTAATGTATTTGAAAATGTAATACGTTATAGATTACAAGTTTCGCTGTGACAAATTAAATTTCTCCTTTGTAAAATTACCAGACTTGAAAATAAAACCAAAAATCGCTATTCCAGCTATGAAGGAGTGTATTGTACAGGGTGTCCCATTTTCAAACCTTCCTGGGGGGTATTGGAGTTATTATCAAAGATAGAATGTTGCGATTTTCACTTTCCGATTCTACTTTTTAACGAAACGACAGATCCCGGTGTCACATTTGTCACGGCTCTATTAGTTATTAATCTACAGGGTGATTTTGAAAATCTTCGCTTTTAAGGAACCCCTCGTACATTTCGCGTTAACTTATCAGGAAGATAAGAACTGATCTGGTTCGAGATATTTACGTAAACTACAGTGGCGGAGCCCGTTTCTCTCTAAAAAAAATTAGTTTCCAGATATTAAGAGAAGTACACGCTGTATAATATATTTTTAATTAGATGAGCATACGTTAGGCTTTACAAAAATGGTTAGTGGTTTTTATTTATATTCAAAATTTTACTTTTGTTAATATCTCAAAAACTAAACTTTTTAGAAAAAAACTGGCAGGCCACTGAGCTTTTCGTAAAATTCTCTAACAAGATCAGTTTTTACCTTTTTGATAAGTTAAGGCGTAACGAAAATACGAGGGGTGTTTACAAAACAAAGATTTTCAAAATTACCTTTTTTTATGATCAAACCCAAGCACTATAGGAAAAATCCTTTAGGGCACTCTGGGAGTGGTGCGTGTGCGCAAAAAGCGATTCACGTTGCTTTTGAATCGTTGGAGGTTATATTCGTTGGGAAAAACGACCTCGGGAAGGTCGTTCTATAAGGATAAAGTCCTCCAAATGAAAGAATTCTTAAATAATGAAGTTCGAGGAGTACTAAGCTTAACCATATATGGATGGGCGGCAATATAAATTAAAAATAATGCAAAAACCCATATAAAGGGTGTTATAAAAATGAGTTATTATATGTAAATGGGTGACTTCTTGGGTGTCCTAGAGAAGTGCTACATATATATTTTTTAAATCTACTATCAAATACTAAGTTAAAAACCGTTTATGCCTACATGTTGTCGCGCCGCTCCATCTGGATTCAGTTAGCAACAATATAGGTCACTAGTTGAAACTACAGTGATGCCAAATCACACCGCGTGTCTCGCCCTTGCTTGGATAACCGCCGCACGCGTATTGATATTAAACCTTAATTATCGTTGCTTGATTATGTTTCGTTACGTCAAAAGGTTGAGAAAGAAGTGATAATGTGAGTCAAAGACATCTTGTTGTCAAAAACTGAACACGCCTTCGTTTACAATTCTGTGTTGTAATATGACAACACCGGCTACAATGCGCTAACCTCATTTAAGACTTGAGACTGTCTCTATAAATTATGGGTTGCGAACGTCGTCAGTAGCGGCCCCGTAAATTTTCAGATTTCATATAAAGTGTATATTTCGCTTAATAATTCAAAGCGCCATTTATGGTTATTTTTCTTCAATTTATTTTCATCCTAGGATTTGCCGGTTTAAATATAATAAGTCATTTCCATAACACCCTGTATAAATAACTTTACGAGTAGAAAATTTTAAAAATACACAAATATTTAGTAAACTAATATAATATCGGATGTTTCGTTTTCACTAGAAGGTCGTTAATCTAGAGTAAGAAGAGAGTGGGAGACAATATGGACCCTTGCGGAACACCGGCATTGATGGTGAAGGTGTCTGAGAGAAATCCGTCAATCGCCACTTACAGAGAGCGGTCCTTAATGAAGCTAGACAACCATGCACAGAATCGACTGGGCATACCGCAGTTTACTTAGAAGTCCCTCATGCCAAACATGATCAAGAGCTTTATAAATATCCAGTGCAACAGCCCGAGACTCCCCATGATGTTCGATTGCGTTATTCCAAAGATGGGTGACATAGGCTAGAAGATCTCCAGTTGATCTGGACTTCCTAAAACCATATTGATGATCGCTGATAATGTTAAAGCCTTCCAGGTACTTTAGAAGATGTTGGTTAATAGCTTCCTCCATTACTTTTGATATAACTGAAAGCAATGCGACTGGTCGATAGTTGCTAGGCAGGGTTCTCTTACCTTTCTTTGATATAGGCTGGACTCGCGCCGTCTTCCAGCACGATGGAAATATTTATTTATTTATTTGTTCGTAGGATAAGTTAAAAAGTCTATAAAATACTGGTGTTAGTTCATCGGCGCATCTCTTGAGAACTATAACCGGAACTATAACAGGAATTTCGTCTGGACCAGAAGCTTTCTTGACGATTTCGGCCATTTCGGATTGAACTGCAGGAATGTTTGGTGGTGTTCTTCCCTGGAAATCTACAGTGGAATGCGAAGAAAATAGTTCAACAAGTAAGTTTGCTATGTCTCCGGCTGTGGATGCTATTGAACCATCAGAACCTGTTAGAGGCGGAATAGTTGATTTGGTAAAATTTTGGCGACTGACCAAAAGGACCTTGATCCGTTTTGACTGTCAAGAAGTTTGTTTTTGATCTTCACGTTATGGGCTTCTTTGCTTTGATCTATTGTTAGCTTACATTGGTTTCTAGCGGTAATAAAGATGGTACGATTCTCAGTGATAGGGTTTCTACGCCAGATTTTTTGATCTGACAGCACGCTCACAATCCTTGATAAACCAGGGCTTACCGTTGTAAGGGCATTTATTTGGAGGAGGGGATAAATGCTTCCATGCTAGTTAGAATGACGTCGAAGACCTCCCCAGCACAGATGGTTGGATCATCCATATTATGTGGTTCAGCTTAGTATCCTTGTATGGAATGACCTTGCCATGGGTTATTGAGGTTAATTGTAAAATAGGCCATGATATACAGGGTTCAATTATCGAGCTAGAGGCATAATAATTTACGTAACAGTGTAAAACGTATTTTATTTGATCGAGCCGAACGATTGGAAAACAAGGCGTTATTTATGGACCTCACGGGATCCAGAATTAATTAAGTAGCAACGCAACGTTTCAGGCTGAGCGTATTTTTCAATTAAACTGGACAAAGGCCCTGGAATGGCCAGATGGCGTTCGGGGGGACTGAAAACACAAGGGGAACGAGGCCGAAAAAATATTCAAAGGTACGTACGACGTCGGCTGAAAAAATATTTGAAAACGGGCACGGCGTCGAAAAGTTTTAACATAAAATTTCAATTATTAACGTTGAAATTATATAGAAGGAATTTTTGTCCCAGCGGAAGTAACTGTTAAATTATTCGCACTCCAAAAGTCGGGGTTGTCCCAGTTATCTTTACTTTTGCCGAAAATATTGTCTGAAATACACCAACCCAATTAATTATCGAATCTTCGAATGGACGTCAAAATTAATAAGCCTGTTATTTCGTTAATAATCAATCGAGTTTAATAATTTTCGTTGTAGCTAATATAGTCGTTGCAGCGAACCCTCTCGCCAGATATGTCAAGTGTCAGGTGACATTAATGACTTGCCTGCTTATTTCTGGTTATTTATTTTGCCTAGGTTTTTATGACATCCCGGGACCGTACTACAATAGTACGTACGTTTATTTTAAAAATGAAACGAGTCTATCTATATTTTTAAATACATTTTATTTATTTATTATAGGGAATAAAAAACACAACACATTGTTCTTTTTTGTTATTTATTTATTCAAATATATAAAATAAAGTCATTATCTATAATTACATGTCTAGTAGGTACCTCTATATTCACAAAAAGATAGGAAGTACGTGAAATTTCAACATCCACTTTAATAAACAATATATTTAGTATTCTCTGCAAAGTTCTAAAAATAATGAACTTAGATAAACACATTATTACACACTACAATAATTACACTTGAATTCTGACCAAAATTATTAAAAATATCATGCAGATATTTCCTACTTTCCCAGCTAACCAAACTGTCTACATTCAAGTCGCCACACAAAAGTATTACCTGATATTTAACTGAAATATATCCCAACTCACTCGGAAAGAAATAAAACATCTAGAATTTTTTTTATTAATATTAAAAGTCACCTTAGTTTCTCTAACGGTGGCATCAGCTGAGATAAAAGGCAGACAGTTATTATACTCCATAATTATTATTTTCGCCTAAAAACAGATAAATAAAATATTAACCTATAAATTTTTCGTCACGTTACTCGTACTTACTGTGGTTTACCAGATACACAAACAATTCAATATGTAGTTAATTAAAGTTTTCAAAACAAAATAAACTATACTAAAACGACGGAAATACACTTTTAAAACTTATTAGAACCCATCAAACTGGAAAAATATAAAAACCAACACGCTGAATGCGGTTCGAATAAAACTGGGGTATTTGATTAAGTCCCCAAACAGCTGATCGATGACATATTGTTGATGTCAACTGTCGAAAAAGCTTGAGGGTTCGCTGCAAAGACTATAGCAAACGGATTCTACAGGGTGTTATGGAAATGACTTATTATATTTAAATGGGTGACTCCTAGGGTGTCCTAGAGAAAGTCTACATACCTTTTTTTTAAATCGAATATCTAAATACTTAAGGTAAAAACCCTTGTTGCCTACGTTCTGTCGCGCCACTCCATCTGGATTCAGTTAGCAACAATGTGGGTCACTAGAGTATACTAACAGTGTTGTCAGATCACACCGCATGTTTCGCCCTTGCTTGGATACCGACCGCGCGCGATTATCGTTGCTTCAGTATGTTTCGAGACTCGAGAGTGGAATGACGCTGTCGAGGGTTCGACGTGCTTGATACGAATTTTTAACGTTTTGTTAGTTGTAGTTATACCCGATTTTTTTTCTGTTGTGAAATAATTCATAATAAGAAATATTATGATGTGATTTCAAAATTATGTGATATTAACTATTGTTGGTTCTGTTAATAATTCAATGCACCATTTATGGTTATTTTTCTTCGATTTATTTTCATCTCAGGATTTGCCGGTATAAATATAATAAGTCCATAACACCCTGTATAGTTTACGACAGAGTAGTTTACGTCCTGATGTAAACTACTCGAAAAGGAATAAGCAACTGAAAATAAATTGTGTGTGAGGGAATCGCTCTTCCCGGGTTGGATAGAGGATTTTGTCGACTTTAATATGCCCATAATTCATTATTAAAAAATACTATGTTTCGGTCTTATACAGGATGTCTTAGGAAGTACTGCAAATTTAAAGAATCTTTTATGTGCTACAAAATTTGGTAGTATGATTTCTGACCTTTTCTAGGGTACTTTTTGCAAAACTTACTAGGTTTTACCGGAACATTTTTGGAATCATATATTATTCCGTATAGTCAGGAAGATATTCATTTTTAAATGAATCCATACAATTTTTCATGTGTTGAATTGAAATGAATTAGTTAAATCATTTTAAAACATTTCCAAATGGCATTTTCCTTGAAGACGAACAATTAAGCTAATTTACTTTTAGGTAAAATCAATATTTTTTAAGATTTTGACCTCCCTGTATATAAAAACTAATTTTTTCTAATGACAAATCTTAATTTTTCTTACAAGCAAAATTTCTCATTAACGATGACTTTTTTTCGAGAACTTAACTTTGTTCGGGTTTGTTCTTTGTTGTTGGTAAATACAGGGTGTTATGGAAATGACTTATTATATTTAAACCGGGAAATCCCTAGATGAAAATAAATTGAAGAAAAATAACCATAAATGGAGCTTTGAATTATTAAGCGAAATATACACTTTATATGAAATATGAAAATTTACGTGGCCGCTCCTGCGGACATTCGCAATCAATGGTTTATTGAGGCAGTCGCTAGGTTCGAAATAGGTTAGCGCATTATAGGCGGTGTAGTCATATTGCAACACAGAATTGTAAACGCACGTGTTCAGTTTTTAACAACAAGACGTCCTTAAGGCACATATCCTCTTACTTTCGATCTTATCGATCGTTTTATATTAAATTCCATAAAAAAATAAAACACAAAAAGTATGTTTTGCAACAGGACCAACACACAAATTTGAAATCACATCAGAACATTTATTATTATGAATTATTTCACAACAGAAAGAATCGGGCAATGCTACTAATAAAACGTTTAAAATTCATATGGAACCCTCGGCAACGTCGTTCCAACAACGAGCATCGAAACGTACCTACTAAAGCAACAATAGTGGAGCTCACCGGGTATTCAAGCAAGGGCGAGACACGCGGTGTGTTCTGACAACACTGTTAGTATACTCCAGTGACCCACATTGTTGCTAAGTGAATCCAGATGGATTAACTATTTATCTGAAAACACGTCAGTTTTATCGCAATAAATTAAGACTATCTTTTTTAAGAAGGAATGGCAAAAGTATTTTGAAAATCAGCTCTGTCGGAACGAACCGGTAAAAATTCTGATCCAACGAGCGCAGTGGCAAGTCCGTTCCTGATTTACTTGACGATGTAACACATCTACTGTAATAGAAAAGTTTTGGACTTGCATTGTCTTGACTTGTTATATATCACAACGTTTCAACTGGTAAGTATCTCCAGTCGTCTTCAGGTGAATACTAAATAAGAAAGTAACTACAGTTCTATTTATACTAGCTATATGCACTGAAGCATAATTGAGATGGGTGCAGTCGTGCGTTCAGTTTTGCGCGATACTAATAATTCTAAGCTTACATCTACTTAACAAAGGTTTCCAGATATTTCTTAAATCTAATGAAGGTTTACTAAAACAGCCAGGGTTCTGGTGTATGGTAGCAGCTTCCTTGAACTTCCTCTTCCTCCAGTGTGGTTCTTTGAGCAGGATTTCGGCTTCTGTCCACCTGATGTGATGGCCGTGTGTCCAGGCATGGTCAGCTGCACCTGATTTTTCCGTTTCTCCTTTTTGAGTGTTGTTTCAGTGTTCTTTAATCCTTGTTTCCAGTGGCCGTAGTGTTTCCCCCAATATACGATCGGCCACATTCGCAGGGGATCTGGTAGACACAGTTTTTCCTATCTTTCTGGCTAGTTGGTGGTGGTTGGAGGTGGTGTCTCTCGAGCTGAATACCGTTCTGATGTTGTATCGTTGTCCTAGTCTTTTAATTCTCTCGGATATTCCTTTGACATATGGAATGTTGAGTATTGGTTGAGCCTCTTTTGTCTCTCCTTTATTTGGCCGAGTCTTACGATTTTCCAAAATTTTTTCAACTAGTTTCGTGGGATAGCCATTTTTGTTGAGATCGATCTTGATGTGGTCAGTTTCTTTTTTGAGTGCTTCATTTCAGTTGCAAATGGTGATTGCTCTATCCACAAGCGTTCTTACGATCCCATGTTTTGTGTTGTTTGAGTGATTTGATGTGTAATTCAGATATTGACCTGTATGAGTAGGTTTCCTGTACACTGATGTTTTGATGGTGTTGCCATTTTTCTTTACATTGGCATCTAGGAAAGGTAGTTAACTCCTGTCTTCTTTCTCCATGGTGAATTTGATTGTCGGTGCGAAGCTGTCAATGTGCTGTAGGAATTCCTTGAGTTCATCATCGTTTCCATTCCAAATTATGAAGATATCATCTACATATCTCAGCCACGTTTTTGGTTTCTTTTTTGCTGGTTTTATTGTTTCAGTTTCAACCCATTCCATATAAATGTTGGCGATTATCGGCGAAAGAGCAGAGCCCATCGGTAGTCCGTCCACTTGGCTGAAGAACCTATCTTTTTCTTGGAAATACGAATTGTCGAGGCAACATTCTAATAGTTCCATGATGGCATTGATAGGTAACGGTGTTCTTTCTTGTAGAGTCTGGAAACCTTTGTTAAGTAGATGTAAGCTTAGAATTATTAATATCACGCAAAACTGAACGCACGACTGCACCCATCTCAATTATGCTTCGGTGAACATAGCTAGTATAAATAGAACTGTAGTTACTTTTCTTATTTAGTATTCACCTGAAGACGACTGGAGATACTTACCAGTTGAAACGTTGTGATATATAACAAATAAAGACAATGCAAGTCCAAAACTTTTCTATCATTGAAACACCATTGTCTACAACCTTCAAACGGACACTATCTACTGTAATATGCTTCAATGGTTCTTTATGCCTTCTAAAAATGTTAAATTTTCACTAAATTATACCGGTCGGTTCAAAAGGTAGAGCCAAAAAAGTAAATCGCGGGTTTCCCCTTTGGGATTCTCTGTATCTTCGTTAAGGGGCACTTTAGAGATTAGGAGGCACCCTAATATACACGAAGAAACATTAGACAAAGTGTAATATACTTTCCCTCAATGAATTCGGCTAAAAATAGTGAAAATGAACGAACGAAAGAATTCACTTATTTTTAAAGCCGAAAATCTGGGGCATATAAAATCTCATGATGAAGGCTCCCGTTATCATATCTTCCGGGAAGTAATAAAAAAGGGAGCAGTCTAAATCCCGTAAGCCGCTTAATATTGTTTTGTGTCCACTTTACTTCACGGGAGCGGGTTTATATTGAATAGTCCATGTCTTCGTCCAGTTTGATCGATTTTTTAAACTGGAAAGTCTCCTCCGACACTGCACATGTAATTTTGTCAACAATGGTAATGAAATTCTCGACTATAGCTTCGGCTTGAAATTCCAAGGAGCCTTTTCATCTGATTTTCGCCTTTTTTCTTGTAAAATAGTATTTTTACAACACTGCATTTAAACTTGGTCATTTTTACGATAAAAAATACTTAAAGTACAATAATAGTCGTCAGTAAAATGTACCATTTTAAAATATTTAACAACTGGAGTTAAAAAAATAAGTTATTTTCACTTCACATTCGTAAAATTTAAAATATATTTTCGTATTCACTTGATTGTATTAAATCGATTAGAAAAATTTCATAAATTATGTGTACAATTTTTCCATGTAAAATTTACATTATACCGTTGATACGATTGCCACAACGAGAGTAGGCAGAGGGTGGGAGACAATATGGACCCTCGATGAACAACGCCATTGATGGTGAAGGTGCCTGAGAGAAATCCGTCAACCGCCACTTGCAGAGAGCGGTCCTTAAGAAAGCTAGACAACCATGCACAGAATCGGCTGGGCATACCATAGGATCGCAGTTTACTTAGAAGCACCTCATGCCAAACACGATCAAAAGCTTTAGAAATATCCAGTGCAACAGCCCGAGACTCCCCATGATGTGCGATCGCGTTGTTCCAAAATAAATATATAATGTCATAAAAGCCTAATTAGCCCTCTGACCATACAATGCTCCAAATTAACATCCTGGCAGAGCCGGAGTACAACTTATCTTACCATTTTCAGTAGGTGGGCTCTTTAATTCAAAATAAAAATAACTCAATATCTAGATAGCTATACAGAGTATTCCTTAATGACGTTCTAATATTTCAGGGTGTGATTCCTTAGGTCATTTTATAAAAAAAAGTTCATATGAACATATGTCCGCAACGGCTTAAATTTTTTGCTACAGGGTGTTGAATTTTTATTTTTTAAATGGTTATTTTTTACTATCTCCGAGAGTACTTTAGATTTTGTTTTCAATTTTGGTATGTGTTAATAGGATATAGGACTACAAATTTTAGTTAGAAAAGTTATTCAATTGTTCCACTAGTGGCGTCCCTGCCAGCATGTCCTCTGATATTTTTTACAAGAAAGATGGTACGCCACTGATATTTTCCATGTGGATATTTTTTCTTATTAGCCTGGTCAATTGTATATGAAAATGGTCTCTTGAGTTTTCTCGTCGACACCGTTCTTGATTAAAACGACTAAATTCATATTGAAAGTCATTATTATTAACATTGATAAAATAATTAATGATAAATTTTGTTTTATAAAAATTGTTGGAGTGTGTAATTCGATGCGAAGACGGGCGGAAGCCTTTTAAATGAAGGTGGCCATTCCAACAATTTTTATAAAACAAAATTTATCATTAATTATTTTATCAATGTTAATAATAATGAGTTTCACTTTGAATTTATTGGTTTGAATCAAGAACGGTTAATCTGACGAGAAAAACTCAAGAGAACGTAGAATTGACCAGGCTATTCAGAAAAATATCCATATAGAGAAATGTCAGTGGCGTACCATCCTTTTTGTAAAAAAATATCAGAGGATATGTTTGCAGGGACGCCACTGGTGGAAGAATTGAATAACTTTTCTAACGAAAATTTGTGGTTTTATATCCTATTAACACGTACCAAAATTGAAAATAATATCTAACGTATTTTCGGAAATAGTAAAAAATAACCCTGTAAAAAATAAAAATTCAACACCCTGTAGCAAAAAATTTAAGCCGTTGCGGACATATGTTCATATGAACTTTTTTTTATAAAATGACCTAAGGAATCACACCCTGAAATATTAGCACGTCATTAAGGAACACCCTGTATATAGGGTGTCTGGGAACATATGGGAAATCTCCCGGATATGAAGAAAACACGTGAAAAGAATACTATAAAAATACATATAAACTTCCAAAGAGCACCAATGGCATCAAGTTTTTTACACATAATTATTGAACCACCTGGTATATTTCAATTATTTTTTAATATGATGTATACCAGGTAAGACCCGTCAAATTACTACCCAAGAAACTGTTGTGAATTACTCACAGCTGCAGGGACGGACTAGCTGTTTTTTTTTTTTTTTTTTTTTTTTATGATCAAACACAAGCACTATAGGAAAAATCCTTTAGGGCACTCTGGGAGTGGTGCGTGTGCGCAAAAAGCGATTCACGTTGGTTTTGAATCGTTGGAGGTTATATTCGTTGGGAAAAACGACCTCGGGAAGGTCGTTCCACAAAGATGCAGTCCTCCAGATGAAAGAATTCTTAAATAATGAAGTTCGAGGAGTACTAAGCTTAACCACATATGGATGGGCGGCAGTGGTTCGTCGTGTATTTCTGCTAATCGTCGCTCTGGGCGGAATTAAGAGGGCAAGGTCAGCCGAGCACCTTCCATGAAAATATCTGTAAAAGAGAGTCAAATCCCCAACCTATCTTCGATGTTCTAGGCTGTCGAGGTTCTTCGTCAGCTCGTGGTCTCCGATGAGACGAATAGCCCTCCTTTCGATGGAATCCAGCAGCCGAAGAGTATGTTTGGGTGCAGAGCTCCAGACATGAGAGCAGTATTCTAGTGATGGTCGAATCTTGGCTTTGTATAGTGTCAAAAGTTGTTGAGGTGTGTACAACTTTCTGGTTCGGAAGAGTACCCCAAGCTTCTGAGAAGCTACTTTGGCGATTGCCACAACGTGGTTATGCCAAGACATATTTCCTCCGAGATTGACGCCCAGCAAATTAATAGATGAAGCCAGTGGGATTGCGTGTCCGTCCATGACTATTTCCGGTTCTGTAATGTTAACCTTTTTAGAGAAAACTGCTGCCTGGGTCTTTTTAGCGTTAAATTCGACTTGGTTACTGTCACCCCAAGCCAAAATTTCTTCCAGGTCTTTGTTGAGGCGTGATACTCATGCTGTCTGCGAAGATGTGCGTCGGCAGTATGTAACACTCATGGGCCCATTTTTTTTACGCCCTGTATGATGAGAACTTTGGACAATGTTTACGACAACCTTTAACTATTGGCTAAAAATTAAGTACTCTTCATTCATGTCGCTAATCCTAACCGTTTTCGAAAAAACGGCATTTCATATACATCATGTGCTTCGGGTATTTCAATAAAAGATACATCTTTGTTCCGATTCAATGTTCAACCTTCAAGATTCCGCTTTTTCATATTTAGCCCATGAGCAGTTAGATGACTCAGTGTAAATAAAATGACGTTTTCTCGAAAACGGTTAGGATTAGCGACATGAATGAATAGTACTTAATTTTTAGCCAATAGTTAAAGGTATGTAAAAAACATTGTCCAAAGTTCTCATCATACAGGGCGTAAAAAAATGGGCCCATGAGTGTTACAGCTAGTCCGTCCCTGCAGCTGTGAGTAATTAACAACAGTTCCTTGGGTAGTAATTTGACGGGTCTTACCTGGTATACATCATATTAAAAAATAATTGAAATATACCAGGTGGTTCAATAATTATGTGTAAAAAACTTGATTCCATTGGTGCTCTTTGGGAGCATATCTCCGAAGAGGAGGCCGATACGAAAGAAGTTTATATGAACCTATAGTATTCTTTTCACGTGTTTTCTTCATATCCGGGAGATTTCCCACATATTTCCGGACACCCTGTATATATTTTTTATTACCATTTGAAGATATTGGGATCTACACAATGGGGTTTAATCAGGTAGTATATTTTATTGCAGTAAATATCAACGGTGAAATGTAAACGTTAGTCTAATATGATAAGTAAATAAAAAAATATCACGAAACATTTTCTTTCCTACACAACTAAAATGGCCCTTTGTCGAGCGAAAACAGTTAAATCTAGGGTAGAGCATAAGGTCTGTTGACGACATTTGTATTCCCCGTTACCCCATCATTCAAGTAGTAATAAAAAAGAGGACTAGTCTAAATCTCGTAATCCGCTTACAATTGTTTTGTGGCCACTGTAAAGGATCGCTCGGAATTTCGGGGCAAAGAAAAATAAAAAACTCGTTAAATTGAGAAAAAGATTTCTATTTCGTTAATAGAGTTGGTGAGAAATGAGTCTAATTTTTTTTATAAACAATTGTAGAATAGAGGGTGTTACAAATTCGTCTTCACCATTGGGAATTCGGGAACGATAAGAGATACGAAGTCGGTTAAATAGGGGTCAAGTTGCGTAATTTTGGGTCCAATAATATGCCTCAAAAACATCAAAAATAAATACAAGGGCTTTCAAAATATTTGAAAAAATCTAAAATTTTTCGTTTTTAATTTTTCCTGACTTTGTTCGAAAGTTAATTTTTTCTGAACCAGATATGACATCGATCTCCGGTTTTTAATTGTTGATAGATTTGTCCCTTAGGAAACAATTGCCAAAGTTGGATTGTCTTAAACGGTCAGAAAATTTTATATACAGGCTGTTAAAGAGGACGATGATTTTTGCTCCAATTTCAATAGCATGTAATTTTCACAATAATATTTTTAAATTTTATCACTGTACGTCAATTGAATCACTGGTTCATAGCAAAAAAAGTGATCTGTCAAATTTTTTATATCTGCTATATTTTAAGAGATACCGATTTTTTTGAAAAACTTTGCCTTTTTTCAACTTTTTGTTAGCTAGATCCCACTGTGCATAAACATAGGTTTAGGTCCTCTTTCATAATTAAACAAAAACATCGAGGCGCGTATTTAAAAAAAATGAGTTGATGATGGTGACCCAAACACGAAATGTCGCATGGAAGATCTGATAATACAATCTTGTGGAGAATAGCAAGTAGCAATGAGAAGGTGATATTTATTTTTGGGCATCTCTTCGAACAAAGCCAGCAAAAAACCTAAACGCAAAATTTAAGATTTTTTCAAATATTTTGAATTTAGTTTTGAGCTTTTTGCGGCATATCATTGGGCCCATAATTACCGAACTTTGCCGACTTCGTATCTCTCCCAATGGTTAATGCCGAATTTTGTAACACCCTGTATAGCTACGGTAGCAAACAGTAAAGATATACTCTGATTGTAATCAACGAATACTTATAACCAGGAAGAAGATAAACTGCCGTGTTAAATAATCGAAGCAGGCATGATACGGCGACATCCATTATACCTGGCGCGCACGTGCTTTTCACATGTGACTTTTATTCAAATTTTTATTACTGTCAATATTCTAAAGTGACATTTAAGCAAAGAAAACACCAAAACCCTTTCATTTGATATACTTAAGTAGAGAAAATCAAATATTAGGATATTGACATAGGTTTTCAGCTGTAAATATCGCTTTAAAATTGTCCTTACACACTTTTATATTTTTATTGAACTAGCAACGAAACTAGAAATAAAGAATTCAGAGATTGAAGGTTGTAATTAGTTTTATTAAAAAATAGGAAATAAATCATAATTTACATAAAATATTTTACCATATTCAACTTCAAACAAATCAAGGTAAATACAATACTATATGTACAGCTACTAACCAAGTAAATATATGCACCATCATTATAATTATGGTCTTTCAATTTCGTAGCATACTCCTGGCAACATTAGTGATCGAAGTCCTCTTTAATGTTCAGTCATTATGGGATTCTCAATTAAACTATGAAAAGAAAGAATTATTATAATAATATATTACCGGACTTATCAAAATTCTGGCTACGGGTTAATATAACTAAGCTGTAAATATTATGTTGTAGCTTTTGACTTGTAGATTGTAACATTTAAGTAAAATTCTTTAAAAGTGTGTTTGTTGCTAGTTTGCGTGACAAGTTTGGGACATAATGGGGCAATTTTATAATGTAAAATAACAATAACGAATAAAAATTAGTAAAAAAATATTTCAATCATAAATTACTTACCTGCAACAAAACGAAAAGGTCCGTTTTCGTGAAAAGAATAGAAAATTAAAAATTATTTTAGAATTTAATGACGCTTCCTCCACCATTTTCCATCACATTATAAATCAGATGTTGCTTGATTTTATTACATTCCAGACGAACGATGTTCGGTTGTGAAATAATTTAAGAACGTGTGCTGCTCGCATTCTATGTCTGTCTCTGTCTGCATCAACCTTCCCCGCTTCATTAAAGGGAGACAAATATAGCCTAGATCAAATCGAACAAACCCGAACAAATACACTCACGTTCTTGACTTTCAGATATAGCTACGTAAGTCTGATATTGACACAGAACGATTGACACAAAAGGATAAACGTATGGAGTAACCTGCCTGGCTGTGACGTCACTTGCACGGCCTACTTATATGCTTCGATCCCCGCCATAAGCGGTGTCACCGAGCTGATTGTAATGCTAAAATCTTGATTTTTGACTAGTGAACGACATTTTAACGACTTCTTGATTAATAAGAAACCAAAATGTCCTCTCTGGTTCAGCGACAGCGTCGACCTACATTTCTATGCGGTTATAGTATAACTTCCATTTTTATATAAAAAAAAAACAATATCACAATATTGTCCTACACCCTGGCAATCTCGTACGTGTCCGTTTCATTTGACCTTGGTCACGTCGGTGGCAACTTATTCCTAAATATCTATTAAGGGACCTCTAGGACGACAGATCCGGCCGGTCATCGGACTGGGACAGATGTGGCCCTCGCTGACCGCATTTTTTCATGGGAGAGAAAAATAGAGACTTTCAGTTTATTTCTTGTAAAGTTGACCATTATATAATTATTATTAGTATCGTTAAGAACATTAGTGTCTATTATATGCTTACGAAATAATGGTCAAGGGCTTGCTGAAAAATATGACGGCCCACCCCGAGTCGCCCGGTGAGATACCATTAGTGTATGTCCACAACGAAGCGCCGAACAGCACCCTCGCTCATCGCCTTGCCTGTCTATCAGCTTGTCTCTCGACATCTAGATATAAACATGGACTGTGCGTTGTCATCTTCATCAGATAAAGAAGATATTATATACAATACAATATAACCAAGTGGTATATTGTCTGTTTGAAGGTTGTAGGTAGACAATGGTGTTTCTTGAATAACAGAAAAGTTTTGGACTTGCATTGTCTTTATTTGTTACATATCACAACGTTTCAACTGGTAAGTATCTCCAGTCGTCTTCAGGTGAATACTAAATAAGAAAAGTAACTACAGGTCTATTTATACTAGCTATGTGCACTGAAGCATAATTGAGATGGGTGCAGTCGTGCGTTCAGTTTTGCGCGATATTAGTAATTCTAAGCTTACATCTACTTAACAAGGGCTTCCAGATATTTCTTAAATCTAATGAAGGTTTACTAAAACAGCCAGGGTTCTGGTGTATGGTAGCAGCTTGAATTTCCTCTTCCTCCAGTGTGGTTCTTTGAGCAGGATTTCGGCTTCTGTCCACCTGATGTGATGGCCGTGTGTCCAGGCATGGTCAGCTGCACCTGATTTTTCCGTTTCTCCTTTTTGAGTGTTATTTATGTGTTCTTTAATCCTTGTTTCCAGTGGCCGTAGTGTTTCCCCAATATACGATCGGCCGCATTCGCAGGGGATCTGGTAGACACAGTTTTTCCTATCTTCCTGGCTAGTTGGTTTCGTCTTCGTTAGATGGCTTCTTAAGGTGTCTCTCGAGCTGAATAGCTGAATCCTATAGAGAATTTTATCGCTGTGCGGTGCTATGGTACAAGGCGATGAGCGAGGGTCGGAGCGCCGTTGTGGACACGGTTTAGGCGATGTGAAGTTACTTTTTTCCGGATACCAAGGTGGACAGTGGCGGCTCGTGACCTATGATAGAGGGGGTTCACAAGTATGGTGAAATTAATTTTAAAATTTTATTTTTGTGTAACTACCAAACAATTACTTTCTAGGCGTTTTAAATGTAGAAAGAAAAAAAGTAATAAGAAAATGCGTTAGGTGAAACATATTTTTATTTATTTTTTAATTTTACACAAGGAAATACAACTTCTGGAAACTAAGAAAGGTGTTCTTAGTGTGTATACCTGTCGGATCTTAACGTCGTCGCATGCAACCCTCGTAACAATATTTATACAGTCCACTACTAATACTACTAAAGCCATCTACGAGCAATCAAGAAAACCTCATAATGTCCAAGACTAATACCGCCATCTACGAGTTATTAAGAAAACCGAATGATGTCGAATACCTCTACGCCATCTACGGCTACGTTATTAGGCGCAACCAAGACGAGAACAATAGTTAACTGTTTTATAACGAAAACGAATCGAGCCACGAGACTGACAAGTTGGCATTCTTCATATTTTCAGTGTTGTTTAGTTTAAATCCTTAAATAAAATGGGTTAATATCATATCGAGTGTCATTTATCGAAATACACAACATTTATCGACCCTACACAATAGTGCTTAAACGTTAAGCCCATTCTTCGGTTCTTAATTGTAGGAAATTGATCAATAACAGCCTCATTAAGTTTGGAATACCCCCTATAAATGTTTTTCATATATTTCATTTTTAAACTTTCTAGTCCCTAGATTTACCCTTTGTGGTCTGCGTTAAATTAATTTCGGGTTTAGGTGTTCCCGCATTCTTCACTTTTTGCTCCAAACTCAAAGAGCTAAAGTTATTTCTTAAATAGTCCACCGTCAACTATTCATTTTAACTTAATAAATATATAATATTAAAATATTAAAACATACACGCTCATATTTCTAACTAGATGCACGAACAGACAAAAACTGTGCGCCTTTTCCATGTTAAATCGCCATAGCCCCGCTATCCCGCGCTGCCACCCACCACATGTTACTACAAAGAAACTGCACTACTTAATCGCACGTGCGAGCAAGTCTCGTCATAATCGTCATTTACCTCGACCGAGGCACGGTTGCCGGATCAATACAGTTTGGTTTGACGGGATGATAAAAATATTAAGGAGGGTATGACTTTTTTAGTTTGACGGTACGATAAATTATTAGGGAGGGTCGGACTTTATACGATAAATAATATTCAATGAATATAAATTAGTATTTTTTATTCGTTTTGTTTTGGGGGGCGCGCGTGCGCATGTTCTCCTGTGGAAGAACCGCCACTGAGGTGGGACCCTAAAAATCGCATGATATAAGCTGCGAATAATGAAAACTCTGGAGGTAAACTCGCCCTCTATCGTATCTCCAGGTGGGGGCTAGTAAAGAAGCTCCATCAAGCGATGTTAATCATTTCCACCATCATTTACGAAAATTTACTGGGTTCCTCCAACAATAGTCAATGGAGAAATGCAGTGACACCTGCAGTTGCTAACAGAAAACAGCTGGCTCAGCTGAGAATGTGCTGCTACTTGTATTATTTTAACCTCCCTTATACGCTTGGCGAAATATATCACTCCCTGTATGATAACCCATTATAATGACACCCTGTAGAGCTACCAAATAATACCGATAACAAAGCACGATATAGCGCAATTGAAGGGCTTGGTGCAATAACCGGTCAAAGACCAAAATTACCAAAATTGAGATTTGGTCTTTTTTTGGTATAAAATATACCACTGCATCGTTTGGAGCAAGAACCGTCTTTGTTTTATGCATAAAACGTCGGTTATATTTACATGACCTTCTACTGCGCCAAACGTATTAGAGGTTCCAGTTCATGCGACCGATAGTATTGGCAGCAAAAAGCGTCCACGTGGCTCACATGTCCGGTTTATGCTCCTAACGTCCAGGAAGGTGTAACCTTACTTTTTTAAATAAAATTTACATGTGCATCTTGATATCATGGGCAGTTTAAGCGAATTTTCTAGTGAAAGTGATCCGTATCATGATTCGGATAATAGTGATATAGACCCAGATTATGAAGTGGAAAATGATATTAAAAAGAAAAGTAAGTTTAGTTTACTAATAGTATTGAGGATCTAAATGTACAAGGTAATTTAATTAATTATTGATAATAACGATTTATACTATAATATTATTATCAAAGCAGGTGGATCAAGTTTGAATATTGAGGCTTTTCCAAAACCTGGCCCGATACATATTACTGCAAATGATACTTCAAGTAGCGAAACTGAGGAAGGTAAGAAAAACCTTTCAGGGTTATTTGATTTAATTTGTAAACTTATAATTTTTTTTAGATGATACTGGACCAGAGCAACTAACAAATAAGGGTAAAAAACGTCGTCTGGCACCTGAGACTTGGAAAAGAAATATAAGAAAGTTGAAAAGAAATAGTGGCGGGGTGTACACAACTAGTAAAGGAAAAGTTATTGAAGAGAAGAGGCAAGGTCCTAGATGTCAGTGTCGTAGCCAGTGCTTTGACAAATTCACGGAAATTGAAAAAGCTAACATATTCGTACAGTTTTATGCAATGGAAGATAAGAATATCCAAGACAGTCATTTGGGAAGCCTTGTAGATGTAAAAAAAGTATCCAGAAGGAGAAAGACTACTGTGGATGAAACCAAGAAAGTATATTCTTATACCTATAATATCAAAGTGGGTGCAAAATCCATAAAAGTATGTCGTTTTGCATTTTGCAGTCTACATGGCATCCATAAATCACGAGTATTAAGAATTAATCAGTCCCGAGCTAGTGGTAAATTACTAGAAAAAGATTCCCGTGGAAAACACCATAATCGCCCCAACAAGATGCCGGAAGAGTATGTAGCACAGGTTGATGAACATATAAGGAACTTCCCAGTGCGTGAATCTCACTATTCACGACAAACCGACAACACAGAAAAAAAATACCTGTCAGCCGACTTAAACGTCAAAAAAATGTATGAGCTCTATTTAGAGAAGTACGAACCTGGGCAGTACATGCTTTTAAAACGGAATGGCAAAATCAAGCCTAAAATATCATATGATTTCTACTATAGATACTTTAATAAAAATTTTAATTTATCCTTCGGGTACCCACGATCGGATACTTGCGCCACTTGCGACCTACTGAAAGTTCAAGTTGAAGCCGCTTCCACAGATGAAGAAAAGCAGCAACTGAACATCCAGAAGGAGCTTCATCTTCGCAAAGCCCAGGCCTTCTATGATGATTTGAAAGAAAAAACAGAAATGGCAAAATTTGATGAAACTTTCGAAACGATCTGTTTTGACTACCAACAAAATTTACCAGTTCCAGTACTAACCACGGGGGAGATATTTTATGCTAGACAAATCTGGGTATTCAATCAGCTGTTTCATTCCGCTTCTAATAATAAGTCAGTTAGTTACATGTTTGATGAAACAATAGCAAAAAAAGGTGCCATAGAAACTGTATCCTTTTTATGGCATTTTATACAAAAACATGTTAGCATGTCAGTAACTACTTTACATATTTTCACTGATAACTGTGGAGGGCAGAATAAAAATGCCGTTATGCTTCATTTTTTATCAGTTCTGGTCAACAACGGAAGATTTTCTAAAATTATTCACCATTTACCAGAGCCCGGTCACAGCTTCTTGCCTTGTGACCGTGACTTTGCTCAAATTGAGAAAAAGAAGCACAAAAAAGAGATTTTGTATTTGCCTGAGGAATGGTATTCTATAGTAGAAAGCTGTGGTAAGAAATTCACTGTTGAACGGGTCACTCAAGAAATGATATTTGATTTTAGATCATATCTTCAACCATATTTTAAAAAATCTTCGGTTGTAAAGAAAAAACCCTTCACAATATCAAAATATAGAATATTTATATACGATGCCAAGGCTCCAGCCAATATTTCTGTATCTGAAACTCACAATCATGCCCTTACTTTCGAATATCCTTTAAATAAATACTCAGGTACCACTATTGATTTACAAGGAGTTCCTTTGGCATATACAGAAAAGTTACCGCTAAAACCACAAAAATATGACAGCATTATGCCGTTAGTGAGAAAATATGTGCCTTCCATTTGCCATCCTTTTTACGACGCCATTAAAAAAGCAGACAATATTCAAGAAGATGGTGATTAATTTTCTAGATATAATGTTTTTTTTTGATTTTTGAATCTCCTTTGTTTTATTTTAGTTATGCAAGTAAGAACTTATATTAATATGAAATAACATGTTTTCAGTTTCGTTATATTTAACTACCAAATAAATATTTTTTTTTACATTTTTTACTTTTATTTCAAAAATTTTACTTGTTTTGATGGCAAAAAGCGGCTATGTGCAAGTTTTAATATTAAATAAAAAAAAACTGGAAAACAAAATCAACACACAAACTACGTCGAACAATTGGATTTTGGTTGTGGTAAATGTATATAATACCCATTTTTATGATATTCTAACTTTGAGTGACTGACACGTTTTTTTCGATTTTCTCAAAACAATGTAGAGTGCACGTGGACGATTACTGCATCAAGCCCTTCAATTATAACCAGCATGATAAGCTGACTAAACAAAGAAAGAGAAGAAATCAAATTCCGAGATCGACTGTCAAGATAAAAAATTATTTCCAAATGTTATTATTGACCTATATTACAGAAATAAATCGTTTTATCGATAACTATCGCTTTTATGGCTTTGCCCGTTTTGTGTCTTTACTGCCAGATATATTTCATTGGCTTATTTGATGATATTAAATTAATTTGGGGGGTTTGTTTCAGTGACAGCTTGCTCAAAGTTGGAGTGTAGATTCAAGAGCGTGCGACAACCATATTTGTTAAGTATCGGGGTTTGTTTGTATCAATAATTCAATAATTCCGAGATTAAACTATATTTGTGGCCAATGGAAACATTTAAAAATATGATTTAGAAAATTACTTAGTAACAATAATACATAGAAGACTTGCGCTCATTCAAATTAGGAGATGCAGAGTGCCGCACCTCCTGCACGAGTCACGAAGTTATTAAGGCCATAGCTAAATAAGCATAGGTAAACATATCTACCAAATAAAGTATATTTGATTAAATAGTTAAGTTTAAGTTAAGAACCCAGAGTCAAGAGTGAGCAGTGTGCTTGAATCTAGTATTTTGCAGTCTTGTCTCTTTTTCTATACAGGGTGATTCACGACGAGCTTGCATTAGAACTTTATGGAGAACTACTGAATATAAGTTGCTGAAACTTTGGGAATTTAGATTTATCGATATGCCCTCTTGAACTCTTCACACATGTTTCTGTCATTTCCGGTTATACCGGAAGTAGCTGCCAACTATCGTTTTTTAAATACAACATGGTAATTTTTATTATATTTTTCGATTAAGCGTTAGATACTAAGCATATTTTATAGAACCTGTTTTTGTCAGACTCTGTTAGTTTTTGAGATATCTGGACTTTTTGGTAATTATTTGGCAAATGCATGACGATGAAATAATCCATATAATTTTTTACCTTAGCTCTTGGACTAAAATTTTTTTCTCACCGAATAGCTAGAACATCATCAAGGCTCAAAAATATTTCAAATTCGGCAGAAAATGTACAGGGTGGTCACAATTCAAGATTCATTGTGAAAGAATTCAGCCATTTTAAATGGAACATCCTGTATAATTTTTATTTAATTTGATGGCGAATTAGTTGTTCTTTATAAATAGTAGTTACTGTCCTATACCTATATTAAAGCGTTTTCTCAAAAAATCCAATTTTATTCCGAAAATACTATTTGTTCAAGTGTGCTATGAAAACAACATTACTAGGGGCTGTATACTGATATATATACCGGATTTTTTAAATTTATTTACGGTTTACATTGAACGTGGCAAAATTAAGTAAAGAGCATGTCGAATATATCGGGATAAATATCCGAATAGGCCGATTCCCACACCTGATATTATTAGAAGACTAAATAATAATAATTTAACATTTGGATCATTAGAAGCCAAAGTACGAAGAATTAAACCAATACTGGACAATGAGGTATTTGAAGTTACCATTCTATTCTAACAATTTAAATGATAAACTTGTTTCCTTGCTATTTAAAAAAATATATATTTAAACCATTAAATTTAAAAGAATTTAAAACAATCAACTGCATTTTATTTATAAATTCAATTAAGAAACGCTTTAGAACGTTGTACTTTCAAGCAATCAATCACTTTTCCTCCATATAGACATCAGTATACCCCTAAGTGCAATTGTTTCCATAGCACACATGAACAAATAGTATTTTCGGAATAAAATTGGATTTTTTGAGAAAACGCTTTGATACATTTATAGGACTGTAGATACTATTTATAAAGAACAACTAATTTGCCATCAAATTAAACAAAAATATACAGGGTGTTCCATTTAAAATAAGAAAGTTTTTAATGGTTGAATTCTTTCACAATGAACTATTACGGGTTACTTGTGAGGTTCACCTATAATTGCCCAGGCTAGCTATCAGGATCGTAGATTCTCCTACAGCCTCAAGTACTCTGTGTCTACCAATACTAACTTTGGGCGCCACTGGTTTTTTGGAGAAACCAGAACCTTCTGAAGAAATTTATTTAAACCAAAATAGTCATTTAATCACTGTGATTTTATTCCACACTTTAGATAAAAGAATTAAATGACATCAACTGGTTATTCGAAATCAAAATTAAATTCTTACTTATTTCATTTTACTAAAATTACGTAGGTACATTTATTGATACAATATACGGAACCTGAAAGAGAGTGAATTTAAGACGATGGTATGTTTAACCGGGGTAAGTCGAAATTGCAGTACGCTGTATACTTTAATTACCCAGGGAAAATTCATGAATTTTGTTTTCTGGTGCGTGTAGTTATATATATATATGGTTTAAAACGAATGCATACCTTATTGTCTTTTACAATACTATTAATTGAAAGTGAAAATACCTTAGTTTCGATAAGAAAATTGTCTATGGTCAATAATAATTGAAAATACCATCTCACACTAGAGCTGCTACACCTTACCAGAGCTGCTACTCCATACTTGAGTGAAACATCCAGAAGCATAAAAATACCATCCCATAGTTGAGAATACTATTCCATGCCTGAGACTACCATCCCATGCTTGAGACTACCATCCCATGCTTGAGAATACCATCCCATGCTTGAGCCCTAAAATAATTTTCTACCTTAATAATTGTTCTCTAACAATATCGTAACG
The DNA here is from genome assembly GCA_963991005.1 of Barypeithes pellucidus. Taxonomy (NCBI): domain Eukaryota; kingdom Metazoa; phylum Arthropoda; class Insecta; order Coleoptera; family Curculionidae; genus Barypeithes; species Barypeithes pellucidus. Next base: position 51,698,702 of record OZ022563.1, on the reverse strand, counting down.
GCCAATCTCGTTACAAAAACCCTTTATCACTTATAAATCAACACCTACCTCTACCATGAGGGAATCATACGGGATTCTGTCGCCACACGACACCCATAAACTAAATCTTCGAAAATCATAGACATCCTTCGTGTTTCTGCACCCATATATCCCGAAAGGACTTTAAGATGTTATTTACTTCACTACACCGACCATCTCGCCGCAAAATTACACTTTTAACGAAGACTTCAAGAAATTAGCACCTCATCTTCGGACTCCTTGACAGAAAGTGTCATGTTTTTCTTTTCTCTTTATCAGCAAAACTCGGTCCCAAAAAAAGTCACTTCCTGTTGTCCGACCCACCTACCAAAAAAACAAGTTTCCGGTCTTTCGCTGGCTCCATCAACGAAAACCTAACTAATAACCAAAAATATCCTGAGCCACTCCCTATTAGTGACAAAGGCCTAAAATAAAAAGGAGGATTTGCACCTAATCTTATTCTGTGCTCGCTGTTCTTCTCGACCGCTGCCGCTCAGCTGTTATCGATTTTTACAAATCCTGAAAAGTCATCGACTCCTAGCTGTCAATCGTAAAATAAACAAAACCACAAGAATCCTCGTTTTATAAGGAAAAATCTATAATACAAGGTAATTAAATAATCATGAAATTTAGAAATAATATACAATGGAGGTCAAGTATTGTTTTATATCACTTATTCCGTTCTTTTAGGTTATTCGATGGAATCTCGATATGGCCCCCTGACATTTGCAACCCTTTGGAAATAAGACTTTTATGGTTCGTACTAATGAAAACCCTTCAAATGATTTATCTTCTATCCTACAATATTTGAAGAACTTTTGTCGAGCCGTTATAAACCCAAATGACGTTGGTTCACATCGGAATCTATTTGTTTTTATTTATTAAAGTTTAAAATTAAAGTGAACAAGTGAACTAAAGTGTTTTGTATCCTTTTTAAATCATAAAGCAGTAGCATTTACCTCAAGATAGGTATCTTGGGATTTTTAAATGCTACAGAACCTTGAATTGTGACCACCCTGTACATTTTCTGCCGAATTTGAAATATTTTTGAGACTTGATAATCTTCTAGCTATTCGGTGAGAAAAATTGTTTAGTCCAAGAGCTAAGGTAACAAAATTATCTGGATTATTTCATCGTCATGCATTTGCCAAATAATTACAAAAAGTCCAGTTATCTCAAAAACTAACAGAGTCTGACAAAAATATGTTCTATAAAATGTGCTTAGTATTTAACGCTTAATCGAAAAATATAATAAAAATTACCATGTTGTATTTAAAAAGAGAAAGTTGGCAGCTACTTCCGGTATAACCGGAAATGGCAGAAACATGTGAATATTTTAGTTCAAGAGAGCACATCGATAAACCTAAATTCCCAAAGTTGCAGAAACATATATTCAGTAGTTCTCCATAAAGTTCTAATGCAAGCTAGTCGTGAATCACCCTGTATAATACCTGCCTGCTATTTGTATTATTTTAATCAGTTCATAATGGTTGGTGTCATGAACTTTATTTGGGTCGTTATTGCAGAACATTGTTTGTGTATGATGAATGAAACTTCCCCATCCCCACGGCTGTTCCCCTGTGCTCGATATGGATCGAAGCTTGAGATAAGGACAGTGCCGCTAGAAACCTCGCCAAAGCAACTGTATGCCGACGCGTTCCGCTGATGCCCTTGAGTTGGCTCTTGCTCAATGGAATTGGGATAAAAGTTATCAATTGTTTTTGTACTTATATTATTTAAACATAACAGCTAACCAAACTGTCTACATTCAAGTCGCCACACAAAAGTATTACCTGATATTTAACTGAAATAAATCTCAACTCACTCGGAATAAAATATCTAGACAATTTTTTATTAATATTAAAATTCAGCTTAGTTTCTCTAACGGTGGCATCAGCTGAGGTAGAAGGCAGACAATAATTATGCTCCATAATTATTATTTTCGCCTAAAAACAGATAATAAAATATTAACCTATACATTTTTCGTTACGTGAGTCGTACTTACTGTGGTTTACCAGATACACAAACAACTCAATATGTAGTTAATCAAAGTTTTCAAAACAAAATAAACTATACTAAAACGACGGAAATACACTTTTAAACCTTATTAGCACCGATCAAACTGGAAAAATATAAAAACACAACACCCTGAATGCGGTTCGTATAAAACTTCATTAAGTCCCCGAACAGCTGATCGATGACATATTGCTGATGTCAACTGTCGAAAAAGCTTGAGGGTTCGCTGCAAAGACTATATCAGGTCTCAATAAGGATCTGGAAAAAATTTGGTCGACCTTCCTGCGGTCGTGTTTCACAACGAAGATGACCTCCAGCGATTCGAAACGCTTTATTCGTACACGCATCTCTTACAGGATGTTTCCAATGTTGCTAGTGTTTGATCATAACAAATAATTTAATAAATTACCACACATACGAAACAAAAGACTCGGTTATTTACGTATTAGTCTCACATCCATTTCTGCTGATTCGAGACCATTTTCCCTATCTGAAATCGGCGGAGCGACGCTACTCTAATGAAATATTCATGGCTACGTGTTGCCTATAGTCTTGATTTATATTTATATTCTACGTGTGTTTATTATACAGATATATATTTGCTAGGTTCTGGAAATTCGGCCAATTTCAGAAGCGGGATTTGAAGGTGGACGGGTTTTCGGGTCCAGCTTCTTTATGAAGGAATAAAATATTGCTTCACATGGACTCAAACATTTATCATACAAAACCCTATCGCACGTGTTAAGATAAATGCACTGCAGATATATGCCAACTGGCTAATGATATAATGATCTATTGGTGTCAATGTGAAGCACCGTATGACTTATACAGTACCTAAGGCCAGGATATGCCGCAAGAAAGGAAAGTGGTTTATTGCTAAATGTAGTAGGACGCGGCATCTATTGGTGTCAATGTGAAACACCGTATGACTTATCAGAACCTAAGGGCAGGATATGACGCAAGGAAGGAAAGTGGATTATTGCTAAATGTAGTAGGATGCGGCATCTATTGGTGTCAATGTGAAACACCGTATGACTTATCAGAACCTAAGGGCAGGATATGACGCAAGGAAGGAAAGTGGATTATTGCTAAATGTAGTAGGATGCGGCATCTATTGGTGTTAATGTGAAACACCGTATGACTTATCAGAACCTAAGGGCAGGATATGACGCAAGGAAGGAAAGTGGATTATTGCTAAATGTAGTAGGATGCGGCATCTATTGGTGTCAATGTGAAACACCGTATGACTTCAGTATTTAAGCTTGAGCTTCGCTTTCGGGATTTAATCGGAATAAACATGCTCAAACGATCATTGAGTAAAATTTCCAAAAAAACAAAACTTTTAGTGGTGCAACGACAAATTATATATATATAATATTTCCGGAGCCTAAATTAAATATTATAATAATTCGAGAAATACTGTTAAATATTCAATATCGATCGTCGTCGATATTGATACTAGCTCATGCTCTCTACTCTAGACTTCGAACCCTTTAACGTTTCGTAAGTTTAGGTTATGAGACTGAACTTTCAAAAGAAATCATGTCAGCAATGTCGGTAAATTAGGAAATACATAATAATAATCAGTAAGTACATATTTTTCACTTAAATCTTATCTTTAAAGTAGTTTGTCATGGGCTTGTTCCATATGGAATTATATTAGAAGAAAAGTTATTCAAACTTATATATTTATTAAAAGACATTCTCTAGTACTCCGCCTACTTAACTCTGTTTAAAAATGTGGCCCAATGAGACAGATTTATCACTTGTAAGGAAGATGACAATTTTATCAAAATAAGTACGTGCGATTGGTGTAAATGAAACAATTTGATTTTTTTTTATGATCAAACACAAGCCCTATAGGAAAAATCCTTTAGAATCCAGTAGCCGAAGAGTATGTTTGGGTGCGGAGCTCCAGACATGAGATCAGTACTCTAGTGATGGTCGAATCTGGGTTTTCTATAGTGTCAAAAGTTGTTGAGGTGTATACAACTTTCTGGTTCGGAAGAGTACACCACAAGTTTCTGAGAAGCTATTTTGGCGATTGCCACAATGGTGGTTATGCAAAAACATATTTCCTCCCAGATTGACCAGCAAATTAATTGATTGCGTGTCCGTCCATGACTATATCCGGTTCTGAAATGTTAACCTTTTTAGAGAAAACTGCTGCCTGGGTTTTTTAGCGTTAAATTCCACTTGGTTACTGTCACTCCAAGCCAAAATTTCTTCCAGGTCTTTGTTGAGGCGTGATACTTCATGCTGTCTGCGAAGATGTGCGGCGACAGCCGATGTTTGTGCATTCAAAGGGAAAGATGAGATAAGTGTCGTCGGCAAAACTAAATATCGGATTTTTTGTTTTCGCTAGAAGGTCGTTAATGTAGAGTAAGAAGAGAGTGGAAGACAATATGGACCCTTGAGGAACACCGGCTTGATGGTGATGGTGTCTGAGAGAAATCCGTCAATCGCCACTTGCAGAGAGCGGTCCTTAAGAACGCTAGACAACCATGCACAGAATCGACTGGGCATACCATAGGATCGCAGTTTACTTAGAAGCCCCTCATGCCAAACACGATCAAAGGCTTTAGATATATCCAGTGCAACAGCCCGAGACTCCCCATGGTGTTGGATTGCGTTGTTCCAATGATGGGTGACATAGGCTAGACGATCTCCCTTTGATCTGTACTTCTGAAAACCATATTGATGATCGCTGATAATATTGAAGCCTTCCAGGTAGGTAATTTAGAAGATGTTGGTTAATAGGTTTCTCCATTACTTTTGATTGGTCGAAACAGTAAATTTGACAGGAAAACAATGGCTTTAAAAAAGGATGCACTTTGTGTGCACCTGTCTGACAAAAATTAGACATTTTATTACATGAGTGGATTTATTAATTTGAAAATGGGGTTCTGTACTTACTTAAGATTATAGATTTATAATCTCCTCGGTAACCATCTCCTCAACAGTTTGTATTTTATCTGACCTATAAACTGCTGAAAAAAACTACGAGAACTCATTACAATATTATTCTTACACACATTTCTGCTGATTCGAGGCCATTTTTCCTACTTTACGACACAGCCGAGCGAATGCTGCCAGCTTTGAGCTAATCAAATATTCATAGCGCCGTGTTAGCCGGGTCCTGATTTATATTCGTACATAATGTGTGTATATTTTATCCAAATGAACATTTGCCATTTCCTAGATATTCTGACGGTTTCATAAAGCTCGGCTTAAACGTAAAGTAGCGTTGTAAAATTTATCTATATTTTAAGTGTTTGCTGGATTTTTAGGTTTTCGCCAAAACGGTAATTCAATCGCAGGCAAAATAATCGATCGACGTCCAATATTTGCATGGATTGTGATCGTGAATAATTTTATTATTGTAATTCCTAGGAAATTGTAGAGGTGCGTATAAATATGTCGCGACGAGTTCGAGAAGCGCCTTGGTCGATCTTTTTTTTCCATGAAACTGCCACGAGCCTGTCGCGAGCCTCTTTTGAATTCTTTCCTTTCCGCATGGCAAGTCGAGCCCGCCACGAGTTTCCCACGAACCTATTGTATTTTTAGTTGTACACGGTGAGCCAAAGGAGTGAAACGGCCCAGACCCGGGCCTATTTTTCCCTAAAAAAATGTCGTTTAGAAAATAAAATAGGCAATATATTCTAGGTTCTAGTTAGGTCTAGTAATACATGCAGAACCTACACGTATTTTAAAAGAGCTTAAAACAGTCATAGGTCTAATATTTTAGCGATGTACCAACGAAGGGAACTCAAGAGGTCACATTCTTTAGGCAAAAAACAAAATAGGGGTGCATAAAGTGACGCCACAGAAGTAAGGCAGGGGTGCGCCTATAAAAGCGAGAGAAGGAATTCAATTTTTGACTTTCACAAATACAAGACGTTACGCTGCCCGATTTCAAAGTCAATAGTTCCCGTTCTCAAAATCAAGTCGTTTCGCTGCCAGTTTGTCTTTCGTTACATCATAAATCTCTTTAATTTCGATATTCAAATATTTCCAATTCACAAATTAGTAGTTACGCGGTAATTAGTATTTACGCTGCCATTTAGTCTGCAGTACATCATTCTTTGTTTAGGAATTTTCTTCTACTTGTTAGAGTTTTCTAGTTGCCCCGTCGCATCGGCTTGTCGATGTCGATGCGCTAGGAATCTTTGACAACGGAATTAAGTTCAGTATGGTATGCTACTCTCAGTAAATCAATCACTCTTTTTGTTTAGACACGTATTAAGAAATGTCTTCTACTTGTTAGAGTTTCCTGGTGGCTCACGTCGGCTTGTCGATGTCGATGCGCTAGGAATCTTTGACAACGGAATTAAGTTCAGTATGGTATGCTACTCTCAGTAAATCAATCACTCTTTTTGTTTAGACACGTATTAAGAAATGTCTTCTACTTGTTAGAGTTTCCTGGTGGCTCACGTCGGCTTGTCGATGTCGATGCGCTAGGAATCTTTGACAACGGAGGTAAATTCAGCGTCCCAAAATCAAATTAATTAATACACAAAAATTGCCGCTCTTCTTCTTATCTTCTATTTGAATTATTAATACAAATCGCATTAAAAACTATTTCGGTATAAATGTAAAGTAAATAAATACCCTACAAGTTGAGTTTGTCTGCCGGTCTGCCAAATAAATTGTCTGCAGGAGAAAAATGGCAGGTTTCTAGTAAAAAAACTACATAGGATAATTCGGCATTAACGGTTCAGTTTCATCTAAAATGTCTGCAAGATAAAAATATATTATTTTATTATTTAAAAGATACGGAAAGTAACAGTACCACTTGTTAGCGTAAATAAATACACTTGTAAAAATAAAAAGTCTATACTTTTCAGGTGGGTATTAATATCAAATACCAATGTATGGAAAAATTATTATTTTCCAGAAGACCCGATGATATCTTATACAATACGGGCGTATTTAGTGTACACAGTAGCACTTTAAAATACTATTTCAGATCGAATGGTACTACCAAGAAAAGGAAGCCTCTTCATTGATAGGATGCAACCACCTGCAGACCGGTTTTGAACTTATTTGTTCTCGTCAGTACAGGGTAGGTGTACATACCTATCATCAGAGACGACTTTGTACATCACGATGTATTATCGACAGATTCCACTGGTACAATAAATCACCCCTGGGATCCCACACATTAGAAAATAATTTATAGGTCTCCACTAAATAATGACAATAAATAACGTCTTTATTATTTAAGGAACAGATCAATTATTGGATTGAAATGAATATGGCGATATTTTTGCCTTATAGTTGTTAGGATGTAATATAGAAGCATGCACAATATTCGACTTAAATAACCATTATCTTCCTCTCGTTAAGCTGTTTATTAAAAATAATGGATTACAAGCATTAAGAACCGTATAATGCCAAGTTCGTTATAAGATAGTAATCAAAAAATCATTAATTTTCTTAATGTAAATCCAGATAACCTTTGAAAAGTGTTTGCTTTATCTTGACGGTTAATCTTCATTTTTATTGTAAACAGTTCATTTAGCTGGTAAAGTCAAAGGGCCATATCCATTTAATAGTATATTCGTAATTTCAGAATAAATACCTCATATTGTACGACACGGGAGGCTGAAACAGAGACGGAAGGGTAGGAAAAAAAATATTAAATTTTCTTCCAAGCAAACGCGTACTAAATTTATTTCAAATCACTGGTGTTTGCTATATTACCGGAACTATGAGAGTTTCGTAGTTTTGCCATCGCATTTTCTTGAATAACCTAGGATTGGCTCACCAAAATGTATTCAGACTTGGCACACGGGTTCATCATATCGGCCTCTTCAAGAAGTTATAATGTAGTTTTTCTATAAAATCTACCGGGGAGCCAATATTCAACTACTACAACACTACATGGGATTTCCTATGTTCACCTCTACGATGCATGACCCCAACATTATTTTACTTATATTTTAGAGCTTATTTTTTTTATGATCAAACACAAGCACTATAGGAAAAATCCTTTAGGGCACTCTGAGAGTGGTGCGTGTGCACAAAAAGCGATTCACGTTGGTTTTGAATCGTTGGAGGTTATATTCGATTGGAAAAATGGCCTCAGGAAGGTCGTTCCATAAGGATGAAGTCCTACAGATGAAAGTATACTTAAATAGTGAAGTTCGAGGAGTACTAAGCTTAACCACATATGGGCGGCAGTAGTTCGTCGTGCCTCTCTGGGCGGAATTAAGAGGGCAAGGTCAGCCGAGAACTTTCCATGAAAATATATGTAAAAGAGAGTAAATTCCCCAACCTGTCTTCGATGTTCTAGGCTGTCGAGGTTCTTAGTCAGCTCGTGGTCTCCAATCAGATGAATAGCCCTCCTTTCGATGGAATCCAGTAGCCGAAGAGTATTTTGGGTGAAGAGCTCCAGACATGAGAGCAGTACTCTAGTGATGGTCGAATCTGGGCTTTGTACAGTGTCAAAAGTTGTTGAGATGTGTACAACTTTCTGGTTCGGAAGAGTACACCAAGTTTCTGAGAAGCTATCTTGGCGATTGCTACAACGTGGTTATGCCAAGACAACGCCCAGCAAATGAATAGATGAAGCCATCGGGATTGCGTGTCCTTAAGAAAGCTAGACAACCATGCACATAATCGACTGGGCATACCATAGGATCGCAGTTTACTTAGAAGTCCCTCATGCCAAACACGATCAAAGGCTTTAGAAATATCCAGTGCAACAGCCCGAGACTCCCCATGATGTTCGATTGCGTTGTTCCAAAGGTGGGTGACATAGGCTAGAAGATCTCCAGTTGATCTGGACTTCCGAAAACCATATTGATGATCGCTGATAATATTGAATCCTTCCAGGTGCTTTAGAAGATGTTTGTTAATAGTTTTCTCCATTATTTTTGATATTTTGTCTGTACCAAAAGCTTTCTTGACGTTGAGACCTTTCAAGATTCGTTTGGCGGGACGCTGACGGAACACGATTTCGGTCATTTCCGATTGAACTGCAGGAATGTTGGGTGGTGTTCTTCTCTGGAAATCTACCATGGAATGCGAAGATAATAGTTCAGCAAGTAAGTTTGCCTTGTCTCCAGCTGTGGATGCTATGGTACCATCGGAACGCGTTAGAGGCGGAATAGTTGATTTGGTAAAATTTTTGCTGACGGTGTTTGCGACTGACCAAAAGGACCTTGATCCGTTTGGACTGTCAAGAAGTTTGTTTTTGATCCTCACGTTATGGGCTTATTTGCTTTCATTTATTGTTATCTTACATTGGTTTCGAGTGGTAATAAAGATGGTACGATTCTCAGTGATAGGGTTTTTATGCCACTGTCGGTAAGCCAAATTTTTTGATCTGACAGCACGCTCACAATCCTTGCTAAACCAGGGCTTGCCGTTGGAAGGGAGTTTTTTGGAGGAGAGGATAAATGCTTCCATGCTAGTTAACATGACGTCGGAGACCTCCCCAGCATAGATGGATGGATCATCAGAGAAGGAAAAGTGCGAAAATGGTCTTTCAGGTCTTCCCACTTGGCCGATGTTGCGAGGTTTAGGAGGTTGTTCAGAATAAATTGGTAGTTCGCTTATAGTTGAAATAAGTTTCTGATCGGAAGATCCTAACGGAGGATGTACGGTGACTGTATATAGACCTGGATTTGATGTCAAGGAAAGATCCAAAAGACTAGCAAAATCTCCAGCTCGGTCTGGAATCCTCGTTGGTTCTTCTACGAGTTGAGTATCAATCATAAAATTATCATAATAAAGGTGAATACCTACTGCTTGTCACTGGATACGTAATTCTTTATCCAAATACTTCACTTATTTCCCAAAACTTTGGAACTTAAAACTTTTAATCTACTTATGCATAATATTGAGGTTTTTACTGGTAGATACTTAAAAAGTTTTTCATTGCTTAAATCAACTTTCTAACTTACCCCGTCTAATTGTAACTCGAGGGGTTATTTTGCGGACCGAATGGGATTTATTTCGTATTATTTCTCCAAACACAACTTTTCCGTTTTCCGGGGATTTCGGTTCCTGTAAATCACTTTTGCATACCTGCTTAAAGAGTATAATAAAGTTTTTTAGCGGTAAACAATTACAAAATTCGAATACAATGGCATAAAGTTTGTTTTACTAATTACGTTATTGTTGTAGAATTTGGTTTAAGGCAAGGATTTTAAATTAAGGAGTATAAGGCTTTGGTTCACAGTCTTTAAATAATACAGAATTCACATGCTTACGTGGGTTGTAAAAACTTCCAAGAAAAAAAATAATATAATTCTTATTTGTCATTTTCTATTAATTAGACATAGATATTACGTCGCCTTCGAGTCTTCGGAACGTACAGGGTGCCCCATTATCGACACTTTTATAGGGTATCTCCGTAAGTATTAGTGCTATCAAAAAAGTATTGTAGGTGTCATGTGCTCTTTTTGGGTCAAACTTAAAATGATAAAATCAAAATTCGAAAATTTTCGCTCGCAAGAGATAAGGGAGAAAATAAAAAAATTGACAATTTCAAAATTACCCTATATTTCCATAGTTAAAAGAGATACAGAAAAATGTTTTATACCAAAGCTTCTTTATAATGATTTTTTAATAATCTGTCGTATTTAGAATAAGTATACTTGGTCAGGTAAAACAGTTTTTGGACCTAACCTCACTTTTTAAACGGAGCACCCTGTATATTTTAATCTAAGAAGATTGCATTTTAAATTCTATTTTCAAATATATAACACACTATGGATAATATTGATTAACGGCCTCTAATTTGATACTTTTTACAAATTCTTATTTTTTCCAACACACCCGTTTTCAAAGTATTATTTATTTTCGAAAATAAACTTTCACTTTCAACACCCAGTATTTCGAGAACGAGAAACATTTTTAAAAAACCTTATACGACTTAATCGGTCTCGTTTGATGTTTAGTATCCCCAGTTGCTCTGTGGCCTCTAAGATATGAGACACCCTGTATAAAGAATATACCGCCAGGGCGACATCGGATCATATATTTTACGAGACGGCGATGTCAGCTTCAGACACAACTCACCCTGTATAGTCGTAGAAATACATCATTAATATTGAACGAATTTGTAATATTTTTAATGGAAATAATATTAAAAAAACACTGGAAACCTTTATATTTCTTTAAAAGTAAGAACAATATCGTTAATTAAAATTTTTAATAATCTTATTTTAGCATAAAGATCCTTAAGAAATAAAAACAGTCGGAAAATATAACGAACGGCATTAAAATAAGGGCCTGCTAAAAATTTAATGGAAAAATAATTAAGTTTTTTCCCTTAAAGTTCATAACAAAAACTCGTATTGATAAGTTTTTAATTTAATAACTTTCGCCGTTTCCTTTCTTCTCTTCTTCACTAATTTCAGTTAAAAAAGAATTTCGCGTTTTTAGCTAAAGAAGTTTTAATAACAGTTTGTTAAAAGTTAACCTAATGATAAAAAAATTAATTTTTTTAATTCTGCCCTAAATAAAAATATCTATACGCCAATCGAGAGAACAAGGTGTTATTGTTTGTCCGGTTTTATTTGAACGTTTACGTATGAAGAGCGAGGGAAGAATAGTATACAGGGTGTTATGGAAACTACGTATTATATTTAAACCGGCTATAAATGGCGCTTTACATTATTAAGCGCAAAATACACTTTATATGAAATCTGAAAATTTACAGCGCATTTCGGCCGGTGTTGTCATATCTGCAACTCTTTAAAAAAAATTATAATTTTAACATTCAATTCATTTCATTTATGAACAAATATAATTTCAGAAAAACGACGACGAAAAACGTTTTTTCAAAACAAATAATAGTAAGATCACACACAAATTTGAAATTCGTCACAAGCACAGGAAAGTAAATAGATCAAACGTCATGACTTTTTGAATGATTATCTTTCAAACTCAAATGCAATTTTATTTAAGACACATGCTCTCTTACCTTTACTTATTTAAAAACAATTATTAGTTTCATAATTTCTAAAAAAAGCTTTGTCGTGCCTCTCTGGGCGGAATTAAGAGGGCAAGGTCAGCCGAGAATTTTATCTTGGCGATTGCTACAACGTGGTTATGCCAATGAATAGATGAAGCCAGCTGGATTGCGTGTCCTTAAGAAAGCTAGACAACCATGCACATAATCGACTGGACATACCATAGGATAGCAGTTTACTTAGAAGCCCCTCATGCCAAACACGATCAAAAGCTTTAGAAATATCCAGTGCAACAGCCCGAGACTCCCCATGATGTTCGATTGCGTTGTTCCAAATATGGGTGACATAGGCAAGAAGATCTCCAGATGATCTGGACTTCCGAAAACCATATTGATGATCGCTGATAATGTTGAAGCCTTCCAGGTACTTTAGAAGATGTTGGTTAATAGCTTTCTCCATTACTTTTGATATAACTGAAAGCAATGCGACTGGTCGATAGTTGTTAGGCAGGATTCTCTTACCTTTCTTTGGAATAGGCTGGACTCGCGCCGTCTTCCAGCAAGATGGAAATATTCCTTTTTTGTAGGATAAGTTGAAAAGTCTACAAAATACTGGTGTTAGTTCATCGGCGCATCTCTTGAGAACTATAATAGGAATTTCGTCTGGACCAGTAGCTTTTTTGACGCCGAGTCCTTTCAGGATTCGTTTGACGGGACGCTGACGGAACACGATTTCGGTCATTTCGGATTCAACTGCAGGAATGTCGGGTGGTGTTCTTCCCTGGAAATCTACAGTTATTAATTAATTAGAGAAGAAAATCAATATATGACATCAAAGTTGCGGCAAATGTTTGCTTGTGCGTCAAATAAGTTTCGCAGTGTACATTTGAAGTAACGAATTCTATTATCTTCTTAGCCAGAATACGGAACACCGCGTCTAACTTTGTGATAAGGGGATTGAGAAATAAATAACTAGCAGAATGACTTTTTCCTAAATATTTAAAACTCAATATAGAAAATATTAACTACTTTATTGAAAGTTCGAGGAAATTCCTGGCCGAAGTCGACGATAAAAAGTAAAATGAAACAATAAACTTTTATTCAATATTGACCGTCCGAGCTGGATGTAATACATATTTTAGCACTTGCGCTTATGTAAGATTTCGTATTGATTTGATTTCGTTCTCTGCTTAAGTGAAATTATCTGTTATAGAATTTGAAATGAGAATTAATTTATCATCAAAATAACAAATCATGATTCAAAATTAAATATTATGATGACTAAAAAAACTAAAAAACAATCTCGATTATCCATCAAACAGTCTTTATCTATAACAATCAAAATCCTCGCTGCTTAAAGATATTGTCTATCCAAACCAAATAGAACTTAATTAAATATAAATTCAGAGCAGGTAAATTGTAAAAAAATACAAAGCGACACCGCAATACCAGGATGCTCGTTACCACACGCCAAGCGCTCAGATTTTATGAACATTTCTCAGATATATAGTCCCGGTACATTTCTAGGTAGAAAGCAATCGCTGAGTCTCTTTTCCACTTGAAGTGAATATGATATCATCGCCAGTACTAATCCAGACACAAAAATATCTGGAAAAATTAAGGAGGTGAATCCTTACCTTATTTTAAGACGAAACTGTGGTATAAAAGTTTTTCGCATGTCGCTTCGTTTTCGAAATACAGGGTGTTAAAGAAAAATAAACTATTTTTCATTTTATTAATTAATGCCAAACGATATTCTAATGATATTTGTTAAACATAAAGGATTCGAGAACTTTACTTTTAATTTTAAATTTAATTAATTCATTTGCGGAGATCTGGGTAAAATAGTACAGTACGTTTCACGAAAATTGGATACGACTTAATGATTTCCTGGGTCGGTCCCATTGTGTCGACAAGAGCTTGGCAATAAACATGTGAAGTATGAAGGGACGGACTAAGGAAAACAAGTAATGATATGATTATATTAATGTAATCAAATGAAATAACATTTTTTTTAAATATTACTAGTCATATTTATTGACATTTATAATGTCATTCTATAGATAGTTCTGTTTCGCTGTCGCTATCCTCATCAAAATTAATTATAATTGGATTAATTATACGATCCAGACTAATATACGAATTTTCTACAGTTATTACGTGACGGACTGAATTTTTCCAACTACCTGGGGCAATAATATCATTAAAGCATTTTCGTATTAATTCTACAACACTAGAACTTAAAGTCGGAGAAATATTTTCAGACCTAACCAGTGATTTTAACTGGTGCCACATATGCTCTACGGGGTTAAAAATGCAATAATAGGGTGGGGGCCGTAGCACTGTATGTCCAATTTCTTCTGCCAATGTGTCACAAACATATACTTTTTTATACAAAATGTCTTTAAAACTTCTAAAAGATCACCTTTTTTATAACTTTCTTCAAAAAACATATCATTCGCAGCCATGTAGTTCTGAATCTCCAATTTTGTATTATTTGAGCTTGGAACTTTATGTAATTGGCCACTGTGATAGCTCGCATTGTCCATTACTATCACGCTATTCTGAGGAATGTTTGGTTAAAGACAATTCTTGAACCATTCCTCAAAAACTAACAAATTTTACCACAAAAAGATATTTAAATATAAATTAAGCAACCTAACCTACCTGATGTGCCTATATTTAATTATAATTATTACAATCCGATCCTTTCTACATAATAATAACAAATGGTCATAAATAATGGGATGGCCCCAGGTACTTTTACTGCAGTCATTAAGTTATATCCATTTTTCGTGAAACAATCTTTACTTATCAGTATTCACAATATCTTCCACAAAGTGTAAGTATCCCACTCCACTTGCTGACGTGGATCCCCAAATCATAACAGAAGCCGAAAACTTAACTTTGTTTGTAAGACAGTCATTCTGAAATGCTTCTAGTTTTTATGACACGACTCCTACCGTCACCAACGCATACTTGAAATCTGGCTTCATCACTCCAAATAATGGAGTTCCATTGGTTCGGAGACCATAATTTGTGTTCTTTGGCCCACGCTAGTATGTTTTTCTTCTGAATTTTTAGTAAGGGCTTCTCTTTTGCCTAGAATTATTGAGTTATAAACGAGTAATAAAAAAATAATTTAAGCTTAACTTGTAAGTTTTAAATCCCAGTTTTTGGGCAGCTCTGTGACAAGTTGCTCTTGAAAACTTTTTTGTGGTTACGTGATTCCATAATATTTTCAATTCTTTATAATTAGCACGCTGATTTTCCTTGATAATCCGTTTTAAGGCTCTCAAGTTGGTATTGGAATAACGCGGGCGACTTCTAGTTTTGGGTTTTTGAGCCACAGATCCAGTTGTTTTGTAAAGATTGTTTCACGAAAAATGGATATAACTTAATGACTGCAGTAAAAGTACCTGTGGCCATCCCACTATTTATGACCGTTTGTTATTATTATGTGGAAAGGACCGGATTGTAATAATTATTTTTTTTTTTTTTTTTTTTTTTTTTTTTTATGATCAAACACAAGCACTATAGGAAAAATCCTTTAGGGCACTCTGGGAGTGGTGCGTGTGCGCAAAAAGCGATTCACGTTGGTTTTGAATCGTTGGAGGTTATATTCGTTGGGAAAAACGACCTCGGGAAGGTCGTTCCACAAGGATGAAGTCCTCCAGATGAAAGAGTTCTTAAATAGTGAAGTTCGAGGAGTACTAAGCTTAACCACATATGGATGGGCGGCAGTGGTTCGTCGTGTATTTCTGCTCTTCGTCGCTCTGGGCGGAATTAAGAGGGCAAGGTCAGCCGAGCACCTTCCATTAAAATATCTGTAAAAGAGAGTCAAATCCCCAACTTGTCTTCGATGTTCTAGGCTGTCGAGGTTCTTCGTCAGCTCGTGGTCTCCGATCAGACGAATAGCCCTCCTTTCGATGGAATCCAGTAGCCGAAGAGTATGTTTGGGTGCAGAGCTCCAGACATGAGAGCAGTATTCTAGTGATGGTCGAATCTGGGCTTTGTATAGTGTCAAAAGTTGTTGAGGTGTGCACAACTTTCTGGTTCGGAAGAGTACGCCAAGCTTCTGAGAAGCTATCTTGGCGATTGCCACAACGTGGTTATGCCAAGACATATTTCCCCCCAGATTGACACCCAGCAAATTAATAGATGAAGCCAGTGGGATTGCGTGTCCGGCCATGACTATTTCCGGTTCTGTAATGTTAATCTTTTTAGAGAAAACTGCTGCCTGGGTTTTCTTAGCGTTAAATTCGACTTGGTTACTGTCACCCCAAGCCAAAATTTCTTCCAGGTCTTTGTTGAGGCGTGATGCTTCATGCTGTCTGCGAAGATGTGCGTCGGCAGCCGATGTTTGCGCATTCAAAGAGAAAGATGAGATAAGTGTGCTATCGTCAGCAAAACTAAATATCGGATTTTTAGTTTTCACTAGAAGGTCGTTAATGTAGAGTAAGAAGAGAGTGGGAGACAATATGGACCCTTGAGGAACACCGGCATTGATGGTGAAGGTGTCTGAGAGAAATCCGTCAATCGCCACTTGCAGAGAGCGGTCCTTAAGAAAGCTAGACAACCATGCACAGAATCGACTGGGCATACCATAGGATCGCAGTTTACTTAGAAGCCCCTCATGCCAAACACGATCAAAAGCTTTAGAAATATCCAGCGCAACAACCCGAGACTCCCCATGATGTTCGATTGCGTTGTTCCAAATATGGGTGACATAGGCTAGAAGATCTCCAGTTGATCTGGACTTCCGAAAACCATATTGATGATCGCTGATGATGTTGAAGCCTTCCAGGTACTTTAGAAGATGTTGGTTAATAGCTTTCTCCATTACTTTTGATATAACTGAAAGCAATGCGACTGGTCGATAGTTGTTAGGCAGGGTTCTCTTACCTTTCTTTGGAATAGGCTGGACTCGCGCCGTCTTCCAGCAAGATGGAAATATTCCTTTTTTGTAGGATAAGTTGAAAAGTCTACAAAATACTGATGTTAGTTCATCGGCGCATGTCTTGAGAACTATAATAGGAATTTCGTCTGGACCAGTAGCTTTTTTGACGTCGAGTCCTTTCAGGATTCGTTTGACGGGACGCTGACGGAATACGATTTCGGTCATTTCGGATTCAACTGCAGGAATGTCGGGTGGTGTTCTTCCCTGGAAATCTACAGTGGAATGCGAAGAAAATAGTTCAGCAAGTAAGTTTGCTTTGTCTCCGGCTGTGGATGCTATTGTACCATCGGGACGTGTTAGAGGTGGAATAGTTGATTTGGTAAAATTTTGGCTGACGGCCTTAGCGACTGACCAAAAGGACCTTGATCCGTTTGGACAGTCAAGAAGTTTGTTTCTGATCCTCACGTTATGGGCTTCTTTGCTTTGATCTATTGTTAGCTTACATTGGTTTCGAGCGGTAATAAAGATGGTACGATTCTCAGTTGTAGGGTTTTTACGCCACTGTCGGTAAGCCAGATTTTTTGATTTGACAGCACGCTCACACTCCTTACTAAACCAAGGCTTGCCGTTGGAAGGGCGTTTTTGGGAGGAGGGGATAAATGCTTCCATGCTCGTTAGAATGACGTCGGAGACCTCCCCAGCACAGACGGATGGATCATCAGAAGAGAAGCATACGCTCATCCAAGGAAAAGTCCGAAAATGGTCTTTCAGGTCTTCCCACTTGGCCGATCTGTAATGCCATATCTTGCGAGGTTTAGGAGGTTGTTCAGAATTAATTGGTAGTTCGCTTAGAGTTGAAATAAGTTTGTGATCGGAAGATCCTAACGGAGGCTGTACGGTGACTGTATATAGATCGGGATTTGACGTTAAGAAAAGATCCAAAAGACTAGCAAAATCTCCAGCTCGGTCTGGAATCCGCGTTGGTTCTTCTACGAGTTGAGTTAGACCAGAACTGATCGCGAAGGATTCGGCCTCGCGGCCTTGCTCATCGTCTGTATTTGAATATTTAAGCCAGTTGACATTGTGGACGTTAAAGTCACCAAAGATAGCAATCTCGGCATTTGGATGGTTGGTTTGCAAGAAGTCGATTGTATTGGCTAGTGATGAGAAAAGGTCTCTGTAATGGGTATCACTTGGAGGACGGTAAAGGCAGCAGATAAACTTGGTGATTTTCGGAGTTGATATTTTAAACCACATTACATCAAAGTCTTTCGGTTCCAGTGTAGGTTCTCGTTGGCAGCAGAGATCATCTCGAATAAAAAGACATACGCCGAAGTTGCGTCGGAATCGGAAATGAAATATAAATATAGGCACATCAGGTAGGGTAGGTTGCTTAATTTATATTTAAATATCTTTTTGTGGTAAAATTTGTTAGTTTTTGAGGAATGGTTCAAGAATTGTCTTTTACCAAACATTCCTCAGAGTAGCGTGATAGTAATGGACAATGCGAGCTATCACAGTCGCCAATTACATAAAGCTCCAAGCTCAAATAATACAAAATTAGAGATTCAGAACTACATGGCGGCGAATGAGATATATTTTGAAGAAAGTTATAAAAAAAGTGATCTTTTAGAAGTTTTAAAGACATTTTGTATAAAAAAAAGTATATGTTTGTGACACATTGGCAGAAGAAATTGGACATACAGTGCTACGGCTCCCACCCTATTATTGCATTTTTAACCCCATAGAGCATATGTGGCACCAGTTAAAATCACTGGTTAGGTCTGAAAATACTTCTCCGACTTTAAGTTCTAGTGTTGTAGAATTAATACGAAAGTGCTTTAATGATATTCCCCCAGGTAGTTGGAAAAATTCAGTCCGTCACGTAATAACTGTAGAAAATTTGTACATTAGTCTGGATCGTATAATTAATCCAATTATAATTAATTTTGATGAGGATAGCGATAGCGAAACAGAACTATCTATAGAATAACATTATAAATGTAAATAAATATGACTAGTAATATTTTTAAAAAATGTTATTTCATTTGATTACATTAATATAATCATATCATTACTTGTTTTCCTTAGTCCGTCCCTTCATACTTCACTTGTTTATTGCCAAGCTCTTGTCGACACAATGGGACCGACCCAGGAAATCATTAAGACGTATCCATTTTTCGTGAAACAATCTTTACAATTTAATAATATTTCGAACCGTATACCTCGATTTGTTAACACTGTCAGTGATTTGGGAAGCATTTTGGCCTTTTAAATGCAAGTGAATGATCACTTTTCTTGTAAATTCACAAATATCATGTTTTGGGGCGTCGGACCAGGGCTCGTATTTATAATAAATAAATAAAATAATAAATAAATGTTGATTGGGATTTTTTTATTTGAATTGGTCCTTATCGACGGTTTTGTTCGATCGTTAACTATTTTAGTCTATAAACTTGGCTTACACTTGCCACATACTGCCATATTTGTCCCTAAATTACTCACTTCCCGACATAATACAAGTTTTCGTTCCCCAAAATCGATGCGGAGTCTATAAAATATGTACGATTTTACTTCGGCCAGTCCGCACTGAATAGACTTGTAACATTTTATTTTTATTTCGATTGCGATTCCTTGAAACGATTTTTCATTTTATTGCACGTTCTACTTTTATTTGATTTTCGCTTAGGATTTTAATGAAAAGTTCAACGTAAATTACTTACAAGAATTGAAAATATACAGAGTGTTTGGATAATGCATCAGGATTCTTAGATTATACATATTAAAATAATGGTAGTAAGTCACACAGGGTGTTATGGAAATGACGTATTATGAGTGACTCCTGGGGTGTCCTAGAGAAGCCCTACATATATTTTTTTTCAAATCAAACGTTTTAAAAGTGGGTAACACACCCATAAACTCACAGGTCACTCGGCGGCACTGTATCACATGTCATTGCCCAGCTGTGTAATAAACACACGTTACGGTGCAATGTTGCCAAACTGTTTAAAAAATATAAAACTTTAGATGTTTATAAAAATATGTTATATTTAGCTTACCTAGTATCCAAATAGAAGTGAATCCAGGTGCCAGTGCACTAGAGTATTCCAGGGCACAGACATCTTCAATTGTTGTTTTTTTCTATGGGAAAAGCTTTATGCTCATCACGTACCCTGATTATAGTGTGGGACTGCCTAATAGCAATTAAGAAGTAAACTCAAAGTCACAGTCTACTCCTCGCTGGCTTATACCCACTAAAACCCCTTCGGCCTCTTCTTTCCAATCTCGGAACATAACCGGGATATCATCGGAAGAAAAAACACAGAACACATAATGAAACAGAACAATTTTTTTTTCTTTTTTTTTATGATCAAACACAAGCACTATAGGAAAAATCCTTTAGGGCACTCTGGGAGTGGTGCGTGTACGCAAAAAGCGATTCACGTTGGTTTTGAATCGTTGGAGGTTATATTCGTTGGGAAAAACGACCTCGGGAAGGTCGTTCCACAAGGATGAAGTCCTCCAGATGAAAGAGTTCTTAAATAGTGAAGTTCGAGGAGTACTAAGCTTAACCACATATGGATGGGCGGCAGTGGTTCGTCGTGTATTTCTGCTATTCGTCGCTCTGGGCGGAATTAAGAGGGCAAGGTCAGCCGAGCACCTTCCATGAAAATATCTGTAAAAGAGAGTCAAATCCCCAACCTGTCTTCGATGTTCTAGGCTGTCGAGGTTCTTCGTCAGCTCGTGGTCTCCGATCAGACGAATAGCCCTCCTTTCGATGGAATCCAGTAGCCGAAGAGTATGTTTGAGTGCAGAGCTCCAGACATGAGAGCAGTATTCTAGTGATGGTCGAATCTGGGCTTTGTATAGTGTCAAAAGTTGTTGAGGTGTGTACAACTTTCTGGTTCGGGTTTTAAAAAATTTAAACTAAATCACTTAAAGAAACACACAACACCCACGAGTTTCAAATTAGTTTTTAGGCCCTTCCGCTTCAATGCAAGCATGGGCGCTCTGAAGCATATGATCTCGAACTCGTTGAAAAATGTTTGGCATTTCTCTTATTCGGTGAGCTGCTTACAGAATTTTATGTCGTGACTGATCCACATCTTCAATAGGCTCTTTATAAACTATTTCTTTCATGGTACCCCATAAAAAAAAATCACATGGTGTAAGATCTGGGGACCTTGGGGGGGCCAAGCAAAGTGTCCAATTTCTTCTCCCTTGTGGCGGCGGTTTCGTCCAATCCATCTTTTAGGGAAATTTTCGTCCAGATATTCAGTGACAATCCTTGAACTATGACAAGGGGCACCATCGTGCAGAAGCCGCATGTCCCTTATCCGAGCTAACGGAACATTATCTAAAAGTTCTGGAAGGTCGTTTTGCAGGAAGGCTAAATACCCTTCTGCATTTAACCTTGCTGGCAGGATATGTGGTCCTATAAGGTGATCGTCGATAATACCTGCCCATATGTTCAATAAAAACCTTCTCTGGCTGTTCATTTCTCAATATTCATGAGGATTTTCCAAGCCCCATAATATATGACTATTATGCTGATTAAATATACCATCTCGGGTAAAACCGGCTTCATCTGCGAATAGTATTCTTCGAAACCAATCAGGGCCCTCGATTTGACTTTTCTGTACGTACCACTCGCAATACCCTTGTCATAAAGGGCAGCCTTGAGGTTCCAACATTTGAACTTTTGTGATATGGTAAAGGTTGTAGTCCTTCTTCGTTAAGGGTGCGCCATGTAATATAATTTGATGTTAGCCCTGCTTGCCTAAATGCCTGCGGCTAATGTGTTTGGATTTCTCGCTCTTCCTCTATCAACGGTTCCATTGAAACTACCGTAATCTCTTAATTCTTGCACAACAGAAGTAAATGTTTTTTCCGCTGGCGCTTCCCGGTTTGGGAATCTTTCCATGTATAAGCGCCTTGCTTGTCGGGCATTTTCCTGTGCTGCTCCATAGCACAAGACCATGTCCGTTAGTTCGATTGAAGGTCTTGGCATCTTGAGTTAGAATAGCAAATTTATAATATTAGAAAATAATTTATATCTCGCAATGGCAACTCGCACATTTCGGAAAATACCAGAACTATTGAGCTGTTGCCAGTTTTGAAACTGAAAATTCCTAGAGCATGAATGAAAATTATACGGAGAAGTAATATTCAGAAGTAAATGACATAATTTATGAATATAATCTTATAAAATAGCATCTTATAAAAAATACGCCAGCAGGTGGCAACCTTGTAGTGTTGTTGTGTAGGTGATGCCATACAGAAAAAGAAGAAGAAGAACGAAAATGTCAAATCAAACGGCCCGAACGTTTTGTTACGTGAAGTGAAGCAAAGGATTGAAGGGTCTGTTTATTTATTAATTATTTAGAGAAAATTGAGTTTAAAGTTTTTTGTCTGGCACGGTCATCAGTACATATTACCTTCATCAACTTGTATATCTGTTATTTACCATTAGAACAATATTGAAAGTAGTTGTAAAGAATTTTATGTTCATAAATCCTTCATCGATGTGAAAAACTTAGATGGGAGCGTTTTCTAACCAGCAAAAGTGTACGCGTTAATTAATGTGCATTTAGGTGTTGTTTTATATAATACCGAAAAGGTAACTCAGCTTAAATAAATAAAAATTCTCTCTAAACTTGTAGGTTGTTCAGATCTGACGAGTGTCGTTCGAATTAAATAAATCTAAACCTGATCATTTATAAATTCCGCGGCGGTTCGTTCGAGTCAGTTCAATCAATTATCCAAGCAAGAACGAGACACGCGGTGTGATCTGGCATCACTGTAGTTTATCGTAGTGACATACATTGTTGCTAACTGAAACCAGATGAAGTGGCGCGACAGCATGTAGGCAAAAAGGGTTTTTACTTTAATATTTAGATATTCGATAAAAAAAAAAGTATGTAGACTTTCTCTAGGACACCCAAGGAGTCACCCGTTTAAATATAATAAGTCATTTCTATAACACACTGTATTTACCATTGAAATACACTTCTAATGCTCCATCTGCAATTTAAAGGCGATGACCCACGTTCATTCTTTCCCCGGTTGCACTGTATACCGATATTTACCGTAAAACCCCGATTTTAGTTATCCTCCTACTCAACTTTAAATTTAACTAGTTAAAACTAAAATTAACAAGCACACATAGCTTTTCCTAGGAAGATCGAGTTTTGCCGTAAAATATATATTTATAAACCTAACTAGCATATGCTACATAGTTCAATATTCAATATCATACAGCTGACCCAATATAGTGAAATTCCGCTCGCCAAAATCGATACAGAAGCTATAAAATATATGTATACAATTTTACTTCGGTCAGCCGACTTTGGATAGACTTGTAACATTCTATTTTATTTGGATTTAAATTACAATTTCTAGAAACGATTTTTCAGTTTATTACATCTTAACTTTTATTAAATTGGATAGGGATTGTGTTGTTCTTAAATGGTCTTAAAGCATTTTTTTCTATTTGGGTTTCATAATGGCTACATTATGAAATGCAAAACAATTGAATAACCTGCCACTTTATGAAACTGAAATTTTACGTCGGCAGCAAGTAGGGTTCGAATTTTAGGTTTACTTTGATTTCGTTGAAATTAGTTTTCTTGGCATTATGGATTCGACAGAAATTGTTTTACAGATAACTTTAAAATACTAACCTTTAACCTTGCAAATAGATCATTTTAACTAGATATTTATCTGAAATACCTATACTCGGAGATATATAACATGCTGACGGCGTCCGTCAACTAATTTCTAGTCACAACTATAAAACAACATAATCTAAAAATAATAAAAATATCTTACACTTTATGCCTTATTTCTAAAGTTTTATTCAATAAAGTACTATTTTTATTTTTAATTCAATATAGTATTATACATATTACTTTATATATACATATTTATAGTTACTGTAGACATTTCCTGGGCATTAATTGTTATTCCTATCAGATTCTGTGTCGACACAATATTTTGTTCAATAGTATTATTTTGTTCAATATTTGAACTTTGTCCTGCTAGCACCATAACTCAAAGTTTTGTATATTCTTTTTAAAAAAAATTTCTAGATTATTTTCCTGACTCATTTTTATTAACTTTAATAATATATTTATTTTTAATTATGACGGATGGGAAGAAGCTTTATTGTTTTCAATTGTTTCTATCATGGCATATTCGATACTTGTAACATTTTATTAAATTGTAAAAGTATTGCCAACCCAAAAAGAAAATATTAATTCAAATGGAAAAAATCTACTATATTTTTTAAAGTTTTTCAGACTTTAAAGACCCAAATAGAAAAAGTATTATAAAATACACGGTTCATAAGACAATTAGAGCACTTGCACTTTAGGAAACTCCCCGCTTCGCGGGTCGTTTTCTATATTAAACGCGTTCTCTAAGATAATGTCTTATGAAACTTGTATCTTAATATACTATTATCAATGTTTAATTTTCCCCCCGACGTAGGATTGTATTTGGAGTTTTTGGTGAATATTTTAAAAATATTTGAAATAGCCAATGAAGCAACACAAAATTGATTGTCTCAACAATCGAAAGAAATCTATAAAAAGGAATATAATACGTTTATTAAATTGCACTAGACCAAAAGCAAGTGACAAGTTTCAGCAAACGCTTATTAGCAACGTATTTTCAAGAAATGTAAAAGATTTTTAAATCTTCGACTCGGTAGGTTATGCTATTCCAAGCCAAAAATCAACATCAATTCTGAATAATCAAGTCGATATGAACAAATATCCCAAACTTATCCAAGCTTATCGCATTCCTAAATGACAGTGAGTTGGCTATACAATAATATATATTTTTTAATTTCAAAAAAGAAAACTGATACCATCGTAGAAAAATATTGTATGGAAAGCACTTTTTTCACATATGGGATTTCGGCGCGTAAATCAATTTTCCCGTTCGTGAATAAAAGTAATACTCCCACCCTCTTCTTACTCTACATTAACGACCTTTTAGTGGAAACTAAAAATTCGATATTTAGCTTTGCTGACGATAGCGCACTTGTCTCATCTTTCTCTTTGAATACACAAATATCGGCTGCCGACGCACATCTATCACAGACAGCATAAAGTATCACGGCTCAACAAAGACCTGGAAAAAATTTTGGCTTGGGGTGACATTAACCAAGTCGAATTTAACGCTAAGGAAACCCAGGCAGCAGTTTCTCTAAGAAGGTTAACATTACAAAACCCATATAGTCATGGTAGGACACGCAATTCCACTGGTTTCATCTATTCATTTGCTAGGCGTCAATCTGGGAGGAAATATGTCTCGGTATAACCACGTTGTGGCAGTCGCCAAGGTAGCTTCACAGAAACTTGATGTAGTGTTCCGAACCAAAAAGTTGTACACACCTCAACAACTTTTGATACTACACCAAGCCCAGATCCGACCATCACTAGAGTACTGCTCTCATGTCTGGAACTCGGCACCCAAACATACTCTTCGGCTATTGGATTCCATCTAAACGAGAGCTATTCATCTCATCGGAGACCACGAGCTGACGAAGAGCCTGGAGTCGACAGCCTGGAACATCGAAGATGATGAAGAGGTTGGTGATTTGACTCTGTTCTACAGATATTTTCATGGAAAATGCTCGACTGACCTTGCCCTTTTAATTCCGACCACGGCGGTGAATAGCAGAAATACAGGACGAGCTAGTGCCGCCCATATGTGGTAAATATTAGTACTCCTCGAACTTCATTATTTAAGAATTCTTTCATCTGTAGGACGTCATCCTTATGGAGCGACCTTCCCGAGTATAACCTCCAACGATTCAAAACCAATATGAATCGCTTTTTGCGAACACGCACCACTCCCAGAGTGCCTTAACGGATTTTCCTATAGTGCTTGTGATTGATAATAAGAAAAAAGATACTTGCATTTGTTTGATATAACTATTTTTTACTTATGCTATAACGATAGTTAGTAAGTTTTTTACATTCTGTTAACTTATATATGCTCTTGGAGTTCGGTTCGTGTCTTCCGACTCACCCTGTATAAACTGTTAAACCTACTGAAATTATTGAGAGGCGGCCTCAAGTAATTCAAACGAGAAAACATGCAGGAAAGTTAATTTTTTTCCTAAAACCGAAAAGATCTTACGTAGTGTAGTCGCAAATCCAGTCGTTCCTTCTAGTAAATTTAAAATCCCTCGTTAGGCATTATATTTATGGCTTCGGATGCCAGTAAAGTCCAGTCGCCTTTTATTAGTCAGCAAATAGTCCCTTTCCTGCCGCTGGACACTGAACCAAATGGCCAGGCCACGCCCCTCTCAGATCCCGCTCCTGAGGAATCCATCCAGAAACAATTTCCAGGCGTAAATCTGGGAAAATAATGGAGGGCACTTTGTGCCAGACGCGGCAGCGGCAAGTTGGGCGCATCCAGTCTGGATGTGGGCGAAGGGAGACATTCGCAGAATTGGAATAAATTCAAGAATTAAATTGGTGGGCAAATTTTCGTGATCGGTTTAAGTTTCATCGTACAGGGTGTCCATATTTGGATAGTTTTATGGGGATCTTTTTGAGAATTTTATTTTCGGACATCCCACATATTTCTGTTACTTAGCAAAAATAAATAAATTATTTTCTCTGTAGTGTTTCACTTACAATCCAGTGACGTACTCGGATTTTTCTGTACGTTCTATACTTTTCAAGGAAAAAAACAAATTTGCTCTTTTCTTAAACGACTTCACCCCACCCTACATTATTAACTAATAATGTAATCAGTTTTTAACAAGCTTCTCAGAAATATAAAATACATTATTTTTAGTCCGTTTATTAAAAAATATACAATTTTTTTTGAGTAGGTCATGACGCATATTGAAAGAAAAAATATACGGAACAAAAATTGAACGTTCAAGGAACTTTCTCATTAGGTGTGTTGGGAAAAACCGATGATTTTAATAGTCAAGTGAATCGCTCGAGCGATTAACCACTTGAAATTCCGATTCACCGTTGGTGAATCATTTTTATGTCTAAGAATGTGTTGATAAAACACCAGGGGTTGTTTTTGTAAGTTTTAGTAGTTTAAGTTTTTTTTTTAAGGAAGAATAGTTGATCCTGATTTTTTTTAAATTATATTCTTTAATTTTTCAAAAACTTACAATCGCCGCTGGCTAGCCAGTCCCAGTCAAAACAAAACCGATGTCGCGATGAATCCATTAAGGGATTTGGCCTGCTCTTTTGTATGCACCTTCTCGTTTATGTGCCTTTAACACAGACGTATGTCATGTCAGCCTTCCGAGCGTCAAGCGCGAAGTCGCCAATCGGCACATTTCAGGCGGAGCGCAGCGTCGAGCGAAAATCGGGCATCAAGTGAAAGGCAACGATTTTCGACTTTTCGCTTGAATTTATAACTAGAGTAGTTCTTTTAATAATCGAGCGATGTCGGTTATTTCTAGTGTTGTGATCTCTCGAGCGAAAAACCGCTTGATCACTCGATTATTGAAATAACCGACATCGCTCGATTATTAAAAAACCGCTCGAGTTATCTATTCAGACGAAAACCGTCGGTTGTCACTTATTATCTTTCACTCGATACGCGAGCTTCGCTTCGCGAACAGTTTTTCGCTCGGTTGGGAATACCCTAGTTATAAATTCAGGCCAAAAACCGAAAAATATCGCCTGTCACTTGATACATGACCTTCGGTCTACGCGCCGCGCCATCCGATTGGCGACGTTCGAGTTTGACGCTGAGCAGGTACACGACATACGTCTTTCTTAAAGGAACATAAACGAGAAGGTGCATATAAAAAAGTATGCCAAATCCCTTAGCGGAGTCATCGCGACATGGGGTTTGTAAAGTCTTGTTTTAACTGGCTAGCCAGCGGCGTAGTTTAGGTCTCCGATTGTAAATATTAGAAGATTAAAGGATATAATTTTTAAATTTTTATTTACTATAAACTCGAAAAAACTTCTCAAAAATAACATAATAATAGAAATTGTAAATAAAAATAACAAAACGAACAAAATGATTAACAAACTATATAGAAAACTTCGTTAGTAATCTTATAGTAAACATTTTAAAATCTAAACAGGAACTTTTTATTAGTAAACTCAAGAAGACTTCTTAAAAATAACATACTTTATAGAAATGTTAATGAAAAATAAGAAAACGAGCAAAATAGTTAACAAAACATAGGTGTCGACAAAAACAAGCCATTTTAAATATCTGCTTATTTTATGCTCGTAAATTGAGAAAGATGTGACGAAAAATAACTCTCGGTAATACTTCTTGTTTTAAAAAGTACAAGAATAAACCCGAACAATCAATACACATTTGGGTGATTTTTTGCAGTTTTTCTTGTTTGGTATCGAGACACGTGGTAAAAATTCATGGTGATTTGTAATTTCAAGCGATTCACTCGAGCGATTCACTCGATTATTAAAATCGCTCGAGTACTCAAGCGATTTTTTGCTCGATCGATCACAACACTACTCATAAGTATATATCAAATTGTTATCCATTATGCCTTGGACATGTTTCACACATAGTTATTATTTATTATTATAATAGGATTTGTTTGAAATTACTAACCAACATATGGTTGCAACATATTGTTATTTTCCCCATTTTTCTGGAAACAAACTCTTTGATATTTTTAACTAACCAGCCAGTAGGTATCGTTTAATATTTAAAACATGCTCTGGAAGATCTCTACCGAAGTTTATTTAAGGTCTTCGCGACATCCGGGTCCAGCGGGCGCCGTCAGGAAACTTTTGCTTTAACGAAGCATTGGGAATTGTATTGACGTTAAAGGACGCAACGGGTACGGCATATTTGAAACTTTTAGATAAATGGAAATTGTAGCGATATTTTTGTTTTAGAGTTTGAACTGAACGGGAAAAATAAGGGGTAAAATTGACAACGTCGTTAATCATATTTTTTTTTATGATCAAACACAAGCACTATAAAAAAAATCCTTTAGGGCACTCTGGGAGTGGTGAGTGTGCGCAAAAAGCGATTCACGTTGGTTTTGAATCGTTAGAGGTTATATTCGTTGGGAAAAACGACCTCGGGAAGGTCGCTCCATAAGGATGAAGTCCTCCAGATGAAAGAATTCTTAAATAATGAAGTTCGAGGAGTACTAAGCTTAACCACATATGAATGGGTGGCAGTGGTTCGTCGTGTATTTCTGCAATTCACCGCTCTGGGCGGAATTATGAGGGCAAGGTCAGTCGAGCACTTTCCATGAAAATATCTGTAAAAAAGAGTCAAATCCCCAACCTGTCTTCCATGTTTTAGGCTGTCGAGGTTCTTCGTCAGCTCGTGGTCTCTAATCAGACGAATGGCCCTCCTTTCGATGGAATCCAGAAGCCGAAGAGTGCGTTTGGGTGCAGAGCTCCAGACATGAGAGCAGTACTCTAGTGATGGTCGAATCTGGGCTTGTATAGTGTCAAAAGTTGTTGAGATGTGTACAACCTTTTGGTTCGGAAGAGTACACCAAGTTTCTGAGAAGCTATCTTGGCGATTGCCACAACGTGGTTATGCCAAGACATATTTCCTCCCAGATTTGACGCCCAGCACATTGACAGATGAAGCCAGTGTGATTACGTGTCCGGCCATGACTATATCCGGTTCTATAATGGGTTTGTTTCCGCATATTTATGAATGTTTAACTTGGAATTTGCTTAAAATAATATTGAAATTATTATTAAAACAAATATAGTTTCGTAAATCACGATTCTACTTACCCTATATACGGATTCATGGATTCTATCATTAATAATTGTAAAAATCGAAATTAAATCGGTACTTATGCCATTACTACTTTATTCAATCACTTGGTATGTTTGCCAAACAATCCTCTGTTCCTTATTTTATATATTTTATCATAAAAAACCTGAAAGGATCCCCGCAATTAAAAAAGGAAACAAATTTATTTAATTTTTTTAATGTGCAGAATTACTCTATAGTGTCCTTTACCTCGCCCACCACCCCATTTCGCTCCATGCGTCCTGAAAGTGTATTATTTTTTAAATAGACAGTGTTGCTGTCCTCTCATGTTCGAAGGAATAGTATATTACGTACCGAGGTGGAAAGTATTTCATTCCTGTCGAGAGAGTCGGTAGATCTCGAGACAGTAATGAAACTATTCACCGAGATTTGTATACAATTTTATTTATATCCACATCTAACATCTACCTCTTATTATTTTGAATTAAAATTATTAATAAAAGGTAAATGTCATTTTGACTTTTCCATTGAAAAATTAGACAGAAATTTCAAATAACCGCAGGTGGTTAAATAACGTAGGTAATAATACACATCAAACAAATACGGCAAATATCATTTTTTTGAATATGATTTCCATGTCACTAAACAATATAGATATTATTTTAACAACAGGAAATGCTATCAGATGAGGAATTTGATTCTGCTGCTATTCCACCAGAAATTCGAGAAGCAGCAATAGTAGAAGAAGATCTTCTGCCAACTAAAAGCCGCCCGAGATATGACAAGGCATATAACTGTTTCAAAAAATGGTGTACGGGAAACAAAGTTAAAAGTCCTGGATCTGAGTCGGCGCTACTAGCTTATTTCAGTGAAAATGCCAAAACGAAGAAGATATCAACAATTTGGTCACAATATTCAATGTTGAGGACCACTCTATCAATTAGGGAAAAAGTAGACATATCTAAATACGCAAAGCTATTAGCATTTTTTAAAAAGTGTGTTTGTATATTATTTTGAGATATCGATTTTTTACAAAATTACAAAAAAATAATTTACTTTCCACCCGGGTGGAAACCCAAATAGAAAAACAATATTTCAGTACTGCACACGACTTTCTACGAATATTACATAAGGTGGTTTTTCATGCTTATTTATTCAAAGCGCCATTTATGGTTATTTCTCTGCAATTTGTTTTCATCCCAGGATTCCAGGGTTACAATTAAAAAGGCAATTCCATCATACCCTGTACAGTTCCTAATTCCTAGTTTCCCGAAATAAAATCATCTGTTTTTTTAGCTATTAAAGCACCAAATAAAATTTAAAATTTAATACATTCCCTGGAACATCTGCCAAAGTTTATTTAAGGCCGTCGCGACGTTCAGGTCCAACGGGCATCCGGAAAGTTCTGCTTTAATGAAGCTGGGATATTGGGAATAGTCCAGAATTTAAAAGAAGGAAAAGGTTCGGAATATTTTAAACTTTGGATAAATGGATATTTGATCTGGAGAGAGAATAACGAGAAACAATGTATTTAGGTTAGGTTGGGTTAGCCCGAAGTATTTAAAAGACAAAAAAGTTCTTTAGAGTCTATGTTGAATAACTGAAAATAGTTATTTATTATACAAGGGGGAAAAGTATTAGATTTTAGCTCGAGGTTGTGTTGTGTTGACAAAATTTCGAGAGCTAGAATCTAATATTGTTCTCGTTATAATACACTATTTTCTGGGACGGGGAAAACGACGATTTAATATTGAAAAACATATAATTACAATATATTAAAGTTTGAAAAGTGTCAATGTAAAATTTAAATATTTAAACTAGTAGGCTGTTTTACTTATAGCGACAATGGGACCTGCGTTGCTAAGGAAACCTTTAAAATAATCAAATATCTGTCAATTTAATTCAAAAATTAAGAACTTAGTTGTTGTTTATTAGTTATTTTGAATATTATAAAGTTAAAAATGTCTGATTCCGAGTTTTCTCTGACTCCACCGGAATTGGTTGAAGCAGCGAAAGTAGCGTCACAAAAATTATTGCCAGCTAAATCGATAAAAATTTACGAAACCGCGTATTCAAAATTTATGGAATGGAAGATGAAAAAGACATGCAGTTCTTTGTCGGAGACGGTGATATTGGCCTATTTTTCGGAATTGACACAACAACAAGAGCTATCAACAGTATGGTCGAATTATTCAATGATTAAGAGTATGTTACAATCCAATACTAATGTAGACATTTCAAAATATTTCAAACTAATTACATTTCTGAAACAAAATGGGAAATGTTACACGCCCAAGAAAGCTGCTATTTTTACGATTAAAGATACTAGTAATTTTCTAAATAATGCTCCCGATGAAGTTTATTTAATGGCCAAGGTTGTTGTCGAATTTGTGACAAGCCAGGTAACATTAGATGATATTGAAGATTCGGGAACGTTATTAATTGTGAAAATTAAGCAAACAAAGAATGATGTACTTAAATAGGAGATTTGTAGTTACTGAAAAATATATTAAATTTTAGCGAATATACATAGCCCTTTATCCAAGAGCAGCAAGGGACGCGGCCTATTTTATGCATATCACAATGGAAAATGTATTAATCAGGTTGTGAATCAGTTTTATAAGGTACCTCAAACAGTATCTAATTTTCTTCAACTTGAAAATGTTAACTTATATACGGGTCATTCATTTCGAAGATCGTCTGCTACACTTTTAGTTGAAGCTGGGGGAGACTTGATGGCGCTAAAGAAACATGTCGGTTGGAAGTCATCAACGGTCGCTGAAGGGTATGTTGATGAATCGGTAGCACACAGGACAGAAATAGCCAATAAAGTGTTAAGAAAGTGTGGCAGTGCTGAAATAACAACCGATCTGCGACCAGGTACATCAACGGCAGTTGTGTCCATGGCAGAAAAAAATATAATTTCAACACCAGAAAACTCGACTATTGTACCGAATAGTAAAATGAACAGGTCATTCATGCAATGCATATTTAATAATTGTTCTATTGATATAAAGAAAATGTAACTTTTGTATAATAAAATATTCTATAATTAAATATCTACTTATGTGTATATAAAACGTGTCCAAGATAAGGAGGGCCAGTACAGGGATCTCGGAAACCGTAAGAGATACGAAGTCGGTTAAATAGAGGTAAAGTTGCGCAATTACGTGCCTAATAATATGGCGTTTAGAAAGTTTTAATATTTCGAGTAGTTCCGGAGATATCCGGAAAACCCCGAAATTCTGAAAAATTGTTTTATTGTTTTCCTGGTTTTTTTTTTGAAATCGAATTTAAAAGTAAATTGCACTTTTACATTGCCACTTTTTCCGCTCTATCTAACAGCGTTAATTGTTTTGTAATCCGACGAGTCGTCTTTGAAGGGCCATTATCAACTTTCTTATTTTAAATACGGTCCTGTTTTTCTGATATTGGAGTTTGAGAGCTTTTTTTCTCCCGAATGCAACGATGTATGACATATTGTGGTTTAATGACGTTTCGAGGATTTTTTTAACAACATCAGGAAATTTTGTTATACGGTCCTGTATTTCTCCTAATTTTATAAGTAATATCTCATAAGTAAGCTCTAAATTTTTTACTTATGTTGAACTAGTTCAATAAATAACAAATAATTTAATAATAAACCACAAATAATTGAACTTATGTGATATTATTTATAAAATTAGGAGAAATGCAGGACCGTATCCCAAAATTTCTTGATGTTGTTCAAAAAACCATCGAAACATCATTAAACCACAATGCGTCACACATCGTTGCATTCGGAAGAAAAAGAGCTCTCAAATTCCAATATCAGAAAAACAGGACCGTATTTAAAAAAGAAAGTTGATAATGGCCCGTCGAAGACGACTCGTCGGATTACAAGACAATTAACGCTGTTAGATAGAGCGGAAAAAGTGGCAATGCAAAAGTGCAATTTACTTTAGAATTCGATCTCAAAAAAACCCAGGAAAACAATAAAACGATTTTTCAGAATTTCGGTTTTTCCTGATATCTGCGGAACTACTCGGAATTTTAAAACTTTCTAAACGGCATATTATTAGGCACGTAAATGCGCAACTTTACCTCCTTTTAACCGACTTCGTATCTCTTACGGTTTCCGAGATCCCTGTACTGGCTCTCCTTATCTTGGACACGTTGTATATCCGGGAAAAAAGTTCATTTTTTCCCGGGGAAAAAAGTAATTTCATAAAAAGTGACATTTTGTTACCTGTCAACAGAGATAAAATTTAAAACATTTCTCCCGTCACAGAAAAAAAGTAATTTTTTAATAGTTTCGGTCGTTATATTTGACGAAAATTCATTCTACAAACTTTTAAATAAAACACTATTGTGCTCACAGTAGCTTTTTCAACAATAGTGTTGATTAAAGGTTTCGCTGGTGCAAACATGTAAGACAATAATGTCATCTGCACATCTCTCGATGTTATGTGCTGCACCTATCCACGTTTTGACGCTTTTTCGGTTAAGGCGATGGGAAACTCATATACGTCTTAGTCGCGTAGATATAAATATATGGCCATTAATATATCTATCCCGGATCAGTGGCATGAAGCGACCACCATACTACTCCATAAAAAAGGAGATGAAGTAAACGTGGAAAACTACCGCCCAATAATAGGTACTCCTTAGCTATCTCAACAAAATGTTTACCAAATATAACAACAAGGCTGGATAACAAACTCGAGCTTTACCAGCTCGATCGGGCTCCTGGACAAATGATCATCTACAGAGTATAAAGACCCTTATCGAAAAAAACATAGAATACAATAGACCACTTGTTCTCCTATTCATAGACTTCCACAAAGCTTTCGATACTATAGCGATAAAGCTATACGAGACGCCCTGAGAGAATACCGAATAGACTACAGATATTCAAAACTTATCTATAATATATTCAAGAACGCTACTATGTCAGTTAGACTACATAAAGCCAGCAACCGCATCAAAATCGTAAAAGGCAGTTCTGGAACATGCCTTCAAAAAGCTTGACTGGGATGCAAAAGGAATGAGCATAGATGGTCAGAAACTTAGCCACCTCCGTTTCGCAGACGACATCGTCATAACAACCGACGATTTAGGAGAGACGAGACAAATGCTCCGTCAATTAGAAGAGGCATGCTCCGAGGTTGGTGTGAAAATGAATCTTTCCAAAACTAAGATCATGACGAATCTTGTCATGAGCGAAGGTACCTGGGCCACGAGATTAGAATAACCAGAGATAATCAGACATGCGAGTTACGCAGAAGGATCAGCCTCGGATGGGCAGCCTACGGAAAGTTAAGTCACGACTTCAAGAGCGCGAGCTCAAAAAAGAAAAGTATTTGATCAATTCGTTCTATCAGTACTTACATAAGGCGCGGAAACACTTACCCTAACGGGGACATCCGCGAAGAAACTAAAAGTTGCACAACGCAGAATGAAAAGGCCAACGACTGGATTGAGTTTGAGAGATCTTGGAGATCTTGGAGAGAATTGGGCAGGACATGTAGCCAGAATGAGCGGCAACAGATAGACAAAGAGGTTGTTAGAATGGAAACCACGCACAGATAAACGAAATAGAGGAATACCACCTATACCAGCGTTTCTTAACCGGTGGTCCACAAGAAGACAGTGGGTACATCCAGACTGCATCGTTCGAAATTAGAATTACAAAATCAGAAAAACCGCATAGAATCGGTGAGACATTAGTAAAGCCATATTTGCTAAAAGGTGTAGAAGGCGTTCTAGGAGAGGAAGCCAAAAATAGGGTTCTGGAAATATCATTGCCAAACAGCACAGTTAAGAATCGAATTTGGAAAATGTCGCAAGATATTGAAGAATAGCTCTTGGATAAATTAAAAAATCACCAGTTTTTGCTATACAATGCGATGAGACAATAAAACAATAATATTCGCGAGGAGATGTTACTGTCCCGAGAACTTAGACGTCTTCTAAATAATCGATGACTATTTTGAGAAGCACGACATCATGTGGGAAAAAGTTTCTGGTTTTTGCACAGATGGCGCTCCAGAAATGTTGGGATCACGTTCAGGTTTAGCAGCACTCATACAACAAAAGAACCCCCTCACATTAATAACACATTGCATTATCCATCGCCCACTT
Organism: Barypeithes pellucidus; assembly: GCA_963991005.1. NCBI lineage: Eukaryota > Metazoa > Arthropoda > Insecta > Coleoptera > Curculionidae > Barypeithes > Barypeithes pellucidus. The sequence goes on along the minus strand of OZ022563.1, from coordinate 51,662,991 downwards.
TGGCTTAGTAAACTTTACCATAAAACTTATCAATTATTATAAAACTGTCCATAAAAATTGTAGTGCTTTAAACATCCGTGTTTTTAAAAAACTCTGCTGCATTGAATTTCAAACATGAAATGCTACTTTTTCATACAGAAGTTCGCTGGCTCTCGAAGGGAAATATGTTGGAACGATTGTACGAGCTTCAGTGAGGAAGTAAAACTATTTTTTCACGAGAAAAAAAATACGAACAAACCCGAGATCTGAAACGAGTCTGGCTTATCTTGTAGACATTTTTCACATTTAATTAAGTTGAATTTACAGCTTCAAGGTTCGGGAAATATCAACTTCTCAGCTAATCAAGCAAATGCTGGCTCAGAAATCTCATTAGAAAATGTTTTTAGAACCTAATAATGGTTATGGTTTTGTTTTTAGGTCGTTTGGTTCCTCAATAAACGTTTTATACAAAATTAGTTTTTTATAATAATATAATACGAGATACCCAGCGATTTTGTTAGTTTTATATAAATTATTTAGCAAATTTAGCAACATTTGGGCATGGTTCCAAATTCCGCCTGCGAGCTTTCGTTCTCTTTCCCAAGGCGCAACCCCTTTATTCGTGGTCCCCAAAGGGTCCAAGTTTTGCTTTAATGGTCCGCCATCACTTAAAGGTTGAGAAACGCTGACCACGACACGATGAACCGACGACTTGAAAAGAATTGCAAACAACTGGATCTAGACGGGTCAAAATAGAGCCAGGTGGCAAGCCATGAGGGAGGCCTATGTCCAGCAGTGGACGTTTTGAGGGCTGGTTGATGATGATGATGAATATATCTATATTTTATTAATTCACCGATTAGCCGAGGTTCAGCGTTTAGTTACTTTTCGATTGGATGTTGGCAACATATTTGATATTATGTGAATTATCATCATTGAAAAGTTAGCTGATAATTACTATAGAAATGCATCGCGCCGGCATAGAAAGTTTCATCGACGATTGGCCAATAGCAATAAGTTTATGCATCGAGCACGTGACTGATGTTTGCTTAATCTCCTAAATTGGTAAAATGAATAGAGTATAATGAACATCCTTTCAAATATGTCTGCAACACAACAAGAGTCACTGACTTGAAAACGTCCACTTCTTCTATCTTACAGATTAAATTTTTCGAATTATTTCATTAACCAGCGTTAAAAATGTAAAATACCTAAGAACCGACGGAACGGAAAGATAATGTGAAGGGCGAGCACGTCAATTACAAAAATGTAATCTTTTCGTAATTCGCCTCCAAATTCCTGCGAGTCGGGGCCTACAAGATAATTCCCTTTTCCAGTAATGTAATTCCGCTAGAACATGGGCGTACGCTATATAAAGTCATCCGAGAAAATGATAATAGTAGTCTACTACTTAGTTAGTTTTATCTACGTTTTCAAGAAAAAAATATCTAAATGGGTTCTCCTATACGGGGTGTCCGGGAACATGTGGGAAATCTCCCGGATATGAAGAAAACACGTGAAAAGAATACTATAGGTTCATATAAACTTCTTTCGTATCGGCCTCCTCTTCGGAGATATGGGCTCCCAAAGAGCACCAATGGAATCAAGTTTTTTACACATAATTATTGAACCACCTGGTATATTTCAATTATTTTTTAATATGGTGCAGACCCGTCAAATTACTACCCAAGAAACTGTTGTGAATTACTCACAGCTGCAGGGACGAACTAGCTGTAACACTCATGGGCCCATTTTTTTTACGCCCTGTATGATGAGAACTTTGGACAATGTTTTTTACATACCTTTAACTATTGGCTAAAAATTAAGTACTCTTCATTCATGTCGCTAATCCTAACCGTTTTCGAAAAAACGACATTTCATATACATCATGTGCTTCGGGTATTTCAATAAAAGATACATCTTTGTTCCGATCCAATGTTCGACCTTCAAGATTCCGCTTTTTCATATTTAAGAGTACTTAATTTTTAGCCAATAGTTAAAGGTATGTAAAAAACATTGTCCAAAGTTCTCATCATACAGGGCGTAAAAAAAATGGGCCCATGAGTGTTACAGCTAGTCCGTCCCTGCAGCTGTGAGTAATTCACAACAGTTTCTTGGGTAGTAATTTGACGGGTCTTACCTGGTATACATCATATTAAAAATTAATTGAAATATACCAGGTGGTTCAATAATTATGTGTAAAAAACTTGATTCCATTGGTGCTCTTTGGGAGCCCATATCTCCGAAGAGGAGGCCGATACGAAAGAAGTTTATATGAACCTATAGTATTTTTCACGTGTTTTCTTCATATCCGGGAGATTTCCCACATGTTCCCGGACACCCTGTATATATTTTAGTAATGTTGTGAGAAACCGATTATTTTAATAATCGAGTACTCGATACTCGAGCGATTTTAATAATCGGGTGAATCGCTCGAGCGATTAATCATTTTTATGACTAAGAAGAATATGTTGATAAAACACCAGGGGTTGTTTTTGTAAGGTTTAGAAGTTCTAGAGTTTTTATTAAGGAAGAACAGTTGATTCTGATTTTTTTTCAATTACATCCTGTTATTTTTTAAGAATGTAGAATCGTCGCTGGCTAGGCAGTCCCAGTCAAAACAAAACCAATGTCGCGATGAATCCACTAAGCGATTTGGCATACTTTTTTGTATGCACCTTCTCGTTTATGTACCTTCCAAGTGTCAAACTCGAACGTCGCCAATCGGCACATTTTGGGTGCCCGCGCGGCGTCGAGCGAAGATCGGGTATCAAATGAAAGGCAACGATTTTCGATTCTTCGCTTGAATTTATGACTAGAACGGCTTTTTTAATAATCGAGCGATCTCGGTTATTTCAATAATCGAGTACTCAAGTGGTTTTTCGCTCGTTTTAGTTACCAACAAGCTTCTCAGAAATATATAATACTTTACTATACTATTTTTAGACATCAGTATACTGCCCCTAAGTACAATTGTTTTCATAGCACACTTGAACAAATAGTATTTTCGGGATAAAAATGGATTTTTTGAGAAAACGCTTTAGGTATAGGACAGTAAATACTATTTATAAAGAACAACTAATTTGCCATCAAATTAAACAAAAATATACAGGGTGTTCCATTTAAAATAAGAAAGTTTTTAATGGTTGAATTCTAGTAAACATTCCCCGATAAACTAGAAACGACATAGTACACAGAGATCTCGAAATTGAAACAATTTCCGAGTTTCTCGACAAAACTATCGCTAAATGCCACACTAAGGCTAACATAGCCAACAACAGTAAGATTCTTTTATCTCACAAACACGCATTGCCAAACACAACATACACACTACCTAAAGACTGGATCAATCGCATTCGTGATTGATCCTAAAACAATTCTGACCCAAAACCACTAATACCTTGTCTACCTTGTCTGGCATAACTAAAATAACACGCAACAAACCAATAAGACAACCTACGCCTACCCTCTACCCAATACGTCAGGAGCTCTTAAATTTTGCTCATTCGATTAAGTTCGATTGGGAAAGATTCAAGAGCTGGCACCCAACATAAATGTATAGCTGAAAAGCTAAATCTAATCACTCATACATGATGCAAAAATAACACACTCTAGTGAAAAGGAGTCAAAGGTTTCTAGCCTGATTCACACGGTGAGTTTAGTCGGTCGGCCCGTCCTCCTTCAGAGGCGGTTCATTTCCCTCAGAAAAGAAGATATTGATGGTTTGGTAGAATCCCCACAAGTTGCACAAACCCGACACTACCTTGATGTCTGTAAGGTGTACGGTGTCTGTCTGTGTGCAGATTCTCATCGTCTGTCACAAAAAAAAAACAGAGAAATCCCATAAAACCATCGAAAAATGAACCTACTAACTTTGCGGCGTCTACTACCTACCAAAACACAAAGGAATGACAGGTCGGCAGTTCCATTACGTCCTACTTTTTAATAAAATCGGTAATAATGACATTCACGAACGCCAATGCTCCTTACCCCGGTCATCCGACGGATTAACTCCATTTTCATTTTGAGTATCTTTAAAGCGAATCGGAATTATGTGGTTTTTATTAAAAGGCATTGACTGAAGAGGGAGAATATTGATGAAATGTTAAAAAGGTCCTTATTTATATTCATTGAAGACAGGGCACGGGATTATAGGAAAAGCTGCGAAAATTCAGAGGTGTTTTCATTATAAAAGTTAAGAACGGACAATGTTTATTAAGTATTTCCAGTTAGGGGGAAATTTCTTGAAATATTTATACTGTATAAGCTCATTGAAATCGCGCGTATTAAATTTGCCCGAAATAATTTAGTTAGAGAGGGCGCATAAAAGTTTTTGTCTTAATATAAATAATTATTTGTTTTTTCCATATAATCTTTATTAATTTTAAGGCACTGGCGCCACCTCTATTGTAAAGTACTCAAAACCTGATGGCATAACCACGAAACTCCCATACCAGCATTGGCCTGGCAACACTGTGTTGAACCCTGATCGCAGATAGCGTCATCTGCACTCTAATTTTTCAATTAATTGAATTTAACAAGCGTATGTATTCGTTCAAATCGATTATTGAAATCCAGTATTGTGAATTGAAGAGAAATAATTATAAATAGCGCTTTAAATTAATAAGCGAGATAAGGCACCTTATGTCAAACCCGAGAGCTCAAATGGTAGCCACGGGCGAGAAATGTAAACGTCAATGTTCAAGCTCTCAAACGACGTCATTGGACGTTTGAATGTTATCATATTTATACGTCAAACATTTAGAAAAAAATACTATAGTCTTAATCAATTATTTCTATAAAATTTCCGATAACACAAGTCTTTGCTTGGACTAATGAAAAACGTTATCAAAGCCATGGACAAAGAAGGTAGTGGTTTCCAGTACCTAAGAGAAATATTTCTATAAATATACAAAGCCCAGATTCGACCATCACTAGAGTACTGCTCTCATGTCTGAAGCTCTGAACCCAAATATACTCTTCGGCTACTGGATTCCATCGAAAGGAGGGCCATTCGTCTGATTGGAGACCACGAGCTGACGAGGAACCTCGACAACCTAGAACATCGAAGACAGGTTGGGGATTTGACTCTCTTTTACAGATATTTTCATGGAAAGTGCTCGGCTGACCTTGCCCTCTTAATTCCGCCCAGAACGGCGAATAGCAGAAATACACGACGAACCACTGCCTTCCATCCATATGTGGTTCAGCTTAGTACTCCTCGAACTTCATTATTTAAGAATTCGTTCATCTGGAGGACTTCATCATTATGGAACGACCTCGCCGAGGTCGTTTTTCGCAACGAATATAACCTCCAACGATTCAAAACCAATGTGAATCGCTTTTTGCGCATACTCACCACTCCCACAGTGCCCTAAAGGATTTTAGATTGTAAAAATATGTCGCCTCGTCTTTTTTCTCCACCACCCGCCCCTTATAACAAAAAAAATGTACGTGTTACAGTAATTAGCTTATCATTTTCAGATTTAGGACTAAAGTCTGTTCGTTTTATGAAGTCCGATATCGGATTAAATTATTAAAGGTTGTTAAACAGTAAGACGGTTAAATTAACAATACCTTAGCTATACTTGATCATACCGAACATTCTACTGGTTCACTGTAGTCGGCTGAGCAAAATCTGCGGTTCCAAAACAAAATTATCTTAGAATTATGTACCAAGATAAATATTTTTATCTAGTTTTTTTTCACTCATCGTTTTTTTATTTATCAAATGAAAAAGATTTTGCGTCAATGAGTTAAAGATGTTCTCAGGTACTTTTTCCTAGAAATTAGTTATTTTGGGTTCATTATAGTTAAATCTATATAATAATCACTATTTTCCAAGAAATAATTAAAATTTGCTCAATTGTAGGATGGTATGATCTATTTTAAATAAGTAGTTATGCTTTTTGCTTTTAGTTTGTTTCTCAGTATTGTGTGTGAATTAGAAGCAGTTATAAAGCAAAGTTATGGAAAATGTTCAGCAAGGTGACTCAACGCCTAGAAGGTGTTTATCTCCAGGTGAACACCATTTGGTATTACAAGTGGAACGTTATTTTTTTTACTTTAGAAAAAGATAAGTCGGGCCCGTTAGTGTCTGTTTTGGTAGTGCAAGAACGAACGTCTGATGCTTGCGGCATTTCAGATAAGACCTTAAGAAGACTTCGAACAAAGAGTGAAGAGGAATTGGACAGACCATATAAAAGGGTTCGACTACATTTTAAAACCTTTGATTTATCCCAAGGGATAAAATTATCAATTAGCAATCTTGTTTATGATATGTATAAAGCCAAGGAATATGTTACCTTCAATTCTTGAAAAGACAAAGCAGAAAGAACTTTGCGATATTGGAACTACCAGTTTGTCCATCATTTTAGTAGAGCTGGGCTTCAAATACAAAAAAACGAACAATAGAAAAGTGCATTGCCAGCTATCCAATAATTTCTCAAAAAGATGGCGACATCGGTTCTTTCTAGAACCAAAACTTTATAAGAAAAAAATCGTAAAACTAATTTGCCTAAATTTTTTTTTTTTTTTTTTTTTTTTTTTTATGATCAAACACAAGCACTGTAGGAAAAATCCTTTAGGGCACTCTGGGAGTGGTGCGTGTGCGCAAAAAGCAATTCACGTTGGTTTTGAATCGTTGGAGGTTATATTCGTTGGGAAAAACGACCTCGGGAAGGTCGTTCCACAAGGATGAAGTCCTCCAGATGAAAGAATTCTTAAATAGTGAAGTTCGAGGAGTACTAAGCTTAACCACATATGGATGGACGGCAGTGGTTCGTCGTGTATTTCTGCTATTCGTCACTCTGGGCGGAATTAAGAGGGCAAGGTCAGCCGAGCACCTTCCATAAAAATATCTGTAAAAGAGAGTCAAATCCCCAACCTGTCTTCGATGTTCTAGGCTGTCGAGGTTCTTCGTCAGCTCGTGGTCTCCGATCAGACGAATAGCCCTCCTTTCGATGGAATCCAGTAGCCGAAGAGTATGTTTGGGTGCAGAGCTCCAGACATGAGAGCAGTATTCTAGTGATGGTCGAATCTGGGCTTTGTATAGTATCAAAAGTTGTTGAGGTGTGTACAACTTTCTGGTTCGGAAGAGTACGCCAAGCTTCTGAGAAGCTATCTTGGCGATTGCCACAACGTGGTTATGCCAAGACATATTTCCTCCCAGATTGACCCCCAGCAAATTAATAGATGAAGCCAGTGGGATTGCGTGTCCGGCCATGACTATTTCCGGTTCTGTAATGTTAACCTTTTTAGAGAAAACTGCTGCCTGGGTTTTCTTAGCGTTAAATTCGTCTTGGTTACTGTCACCCCAAGCCAAAATTTTTTCCAGGTCTTTGTTGAGGCATGATACTCCATGCTGTCTGCGAAGATGTGCGTCGGCAGCCGATGTTTGCGAATTCAAAGAGAAAGATGAGATAAGTGTGCTATCGTCAGCAAAACTAAATATCGGATTTTTAGTTTTCATCAGAAGGTCGTTAATGTAGAGTAAGAAGAGAGTGGAAGACAATATGGACCCTTGAGGAACACCGGCATTGGTGGTGAAGGTGTCTGAGAGAAATCCGTCAATCGCCACTTGCAGAGAGCGGTCCTTAAGAAAGCTAGACAACCATGCACAGAATCGACTGGGCATACCATAGGATCGCAGTTTACTTAGAAGCCCCTCATGCCAAACACGATCAAAAGCTTTAGAAATATCCAGCGCAACAACCCGAGACTCCCCATGATGTTCGATTGCGTTGTTCCAAATATGGGTGACATAGGCTAGAAGATCTCCAGTTGATCTGGACTTCCGAAAACCATATTGATGATCGCTGATGATGTTGAAGCCTTCCAGGTACTTTAGAAGATGTTGGTTAATAGCTTTCTCCGTTACTTTTGATATAACTGAAAGCAATGCGACTGGTCGATAGCTGTTATGCAGGGTTCTCTTACCTTTCTTTGGAATAGGCTGGACTCGCGCCGTCTTCCAGCAAGATGGAAATATTCCTTTTTTGTAGGATAAGTTGAAAAGTCTACAAAATACTGGTGTTAGTTCATCGGCGCATGTCTTGAGAACTATAATAGGAATTTCGTCTGGACCAGTAGCTTTTTTGACGTCGAGTCCTTTCAGGATTCGTTTGACGGGACGCTGACGGAACACGATTTCGGTCATTTCGGATTCAACTGCAGGAATGCCGGGTGGTGTTCTTCCCTGGAAATCTACAGTGGAATGCGAAGAAAATAGTTCAGCAAGTAAGTTTGCTTTGTCTCCGGCTGTTGATGCTATTGTACCATCGGGACGTGTTAGAGGTGGAATAGTTGATTTGGTAAAATTTTGGCTGACGGCCTTAGCGACTGACCAAAAGGACCTTGATCCGTTTGGACAGTCAAGAAGTTTGTTTCTGATCCTCACGTTATGGGCTTCTTTGCTTTGATCTATAATAGCTTTTGATTGATACTATAAAAGCTAAAAAATAATTATTTTTCTTTGCTTAAACTAATTTTTTATTTACTTAAAATTATTTTATTTGAAAATACCTAAAATATAATTTATTGTTTGAGAGCCACCGACTACCAGGCTAGAGAGGTTTTGTTGCTTAGCGGACTTCATACACCGTACCGACTTTAGGACTAAAATACTCCAGAAAAAACTATTTTCATCAATGTTACTTTACAAAAATTTAAATTTGTCGACTAGTATAATTAGAACCCTAAGGCAATTATTTTCAAGGAGTTTAGATTTTTATAATCATCATATTAGGAAATAAATAAATTTTCGTTCCATATTTTTCATGAAATTATTCCGGCAAAATTAGAGAGTTCTGTAATTTGAATAACTATTGAAGGGCCGCTTATAAGAAAAACTACAAAAGAGACACTGAATTTTCTTTTCCAAATTATAGGTCATTATTTTAATTGGAGAACCGTCCTTGATTTTTCTTGGCAGGCAAGCTGACTATGAATAATAAATATCAATATTGGCTCCTTGGTCGATCTTTTATAGTAAATGGATTTATAAATATACTTTTCATTTTTAAGAACTGTAATCATTCATAAATTTGATTTGTTTTTCAATCTTACCAATTGCGATACTATTAAAAAAAGTAATAGAACCAAAAAATTCATCATATCGTTAACATTCAATTGGTACCACTGTTTCGGGAACACCTTAGTTTAAGACACTATACCAGGTGTTTTAAGAGGAGTGCTCACCCCTATAACTTTTTTATTGCTTGAGTTACAGGAATAAAATTTGGAGGGTTTGTATTTGGTATTATTTCCCATTTCATGGCATCATGGGCTCCTTTTTGCCACTTCCGGTTTAACCGGAATACACTTTTTATCTTCCTTGGAAGGCTTCTTCCCAGAAATATTAATTTTTCCAAATGGAAACATATTATTGGCTCATTCGGGCAAAAAGATAGAGTACTTTTTTTCAACAGTTTGATATCGCAGACTCTTATGTCAAGTTAAAAAAGGAGAGATAATTTATCAAAAATACAAATCCATGACAAAAAATACAACAAAAAGCACAAACGATGCATTTATCTAGATATCCGTGACGCCATAATGCTAACAATTGTATAATAATATTAAGATTTTTTGATTTTTTTCATTTTCTTTTTATAGGAAAAATCCTTTAGGGCACGCGCAAAAAGCGATTCACGTTGGTTTTGAATCGTTGGAGGTTATATTCGTTGGGAAAAACGACCTCGGGAAGGTCGTTCCCTAAGGATGAAGTCCTCCAGATGAAAGAATTCTTAAATAATGAAGTTCGAGGAGTACTAAGCTTAACCACATATGGATGGGCGGCAGTGGTTCGTCGTGTATTTCTGCTATTCGCCGCTCTGGGTGGAATTACGATGGCAAGGTCAGCCGAGCACTTACACAAATCCCCAACCTGTTTTCGATGTTCTAGGCTGCCGAGGTTCTTCGTCAGACACAAGTTTCATAAGGCATTATCTTAGAGCACACGTTTAATTTAGAAAACGACACGCGAAGAGGGGAGTTTTCTAAAGTACAAGTAGGTACTCTAATTGTCTTATGAACCGTGTATTTTATAATAATTTTTCTATTTGGGTCTTTAAAGTCGGAAAAACTTAAAAAAATATATTAGATTTTTTCCATTTCAATTAATTTTTTTTTTGGGTTTGCAATACTTTTATGTTACAAGTATCAAATATGCCATGATAGAAACAATTGATGGACTTGGCCAATACACTAGCTTGTAAGGCCAACTACACGAGAAAAAAAAAAAAAGAAACAATTGAACACGCTTTCTTCCCATCCGTCATAATTAAAAATAAATATATTATTAAAGTTAATAAAAATGAGTCAGGAAGAAAGTTGTACTCCGTCAGAAATCCGAGAAATTGCAGAAAATAATCTAGCAAAAACTTTTAAAAAGAATATGCAAATCTTTGCGTTATGGTGCGAGCAGAACAAAGTTCAAAATTTTGAATAAAATAATAAATAGTACTATTGAACAAAATATTGTGTCGACACAAAATCTGACAGGAATAACAATTAATGCCCAGGAAATGTCTACAGTAACTTAATTGATTCAGCCGATACTTGGTGGAAATCCATAACTAATATTTTGAGAAAAAATAAAACTGCGTTATATTTCTTTTCCACTATATTCTTAAAAATTACAAGTTTCGCTATCACTGTAACTCTTTCAGATTGAGAATGAATGAATATTTTTCTATATCTAACAAAGTATACGATCTTAAAATATTATTACAGGTATGAAGATGGTGTAGGGTGTAGGGGATATAATAGTAACAGTGGGATTTTCCAAATGGTCAGTAAAGTGATTATATAAATTATTTTATAGATTTATTTATACATGTAATAGCGGATTAGTGAAATAAATTTAACAAAGGAGAATTGTTAAGGTCTGTTTGATCAGTCAGTAAAACTGAATGATTCAGCGAAACATGTAATTTTTAAGAATATAGTGGAAAAGAAATATAACGTAGTTTATTGTTTCTCTACAGTAACTATAAATATGTATATATAAAGTAATATAATAATGCTATATTGAATAAAAATAAAGTATAGGTATTTCAGATAAATATCTAGTAAAAATGATCTATTTGCAAGGTTAAAGGTTAGTATTTTAAAGTTTTCTATAAAAATTTTTTGTCGAATCCATAATGCCTAGAAAACTAAATTCAACGAAATCGAAGTAAGCCTAAATTCGAACCCTACTTGCTGCCAACATAAAAGAAATAAAAGTTCAGTTTCATAAAGTGGCAGGTTATTAATTTTTTTTTGTATTTCATAATGTAGCCATTGTGAAACCCAAATAGAAAAACAAATAAACATAATTAGATTTACATTATTGAATTAAATTATAGATGTAAACTATTTTAGGGAGTTCATAGCAATCTAGATGAAAACATAGAAATAAAAAGAAAAATGATTTAAAATGTCAAAAAGTGACGTATGGATGTCGTTTAAAAATCCAAAGTTAAAGTAATTTCCGGTTAAACCGGAAGTGGCACAATGAAGTCCGTCGTGTCATAAAATGCAAAATAATATCACATACAAACCCGCCAAATTTTATATCTGTAATGCAAACAATAAAAAAGTTATAGGTGTGAGCGTTCCTAGTGAAACACCCGGTATTGTAAATGGCACCTCCACCGAATAAAACGACACAATGGAGCTGCATAGTCCCCTGATAAGATAGGGAAACGATACAGTACTGTCAATTTGAGTCACTATATCGGAAGAGGCAACTAATATTCAGGTAACCAAAACTAGACCTGGAGCTTATCCTGCTGAGAATGTTGAGTTCCCAGCAGCACCTAAACAGGCCAGACCGAAGGGCTGGTTTAACGAATACCTGGGGCACATGCCGAGGGCCAACCCTGATAGACGTGTGCATCCGGCTTGGACGGACCGAAACAAATACCGGACATATTGTCAGGGCAGTGTTTTTAATTATTTACTTATGATTTTTACAAGAAAGCATCTCAAACTAAACAGTTGCAAACGCGCAGGGGGTCTAAAGAATTATCAACAGGCCAGGCCTGCAGATTCATAAAGTTTATCTTTCCCCTCGGTCCAGAACGAGAACCACAATTATGAAAATTTTGTTAAATGTAAATTTAATATTCTGGTAAATCCTGGCTCGTATTGGGTTTGCGGTTTTCGAAGTTCGCATTATTTGGAAAAGCACGTTATGATATTTAATAACGTTGGGCTCTTAGTATTTGTAAAGCTTATTATTAATATTAATATTATTAAGAAATAAAGTTTAAATAAGTCACCTAGGAAACCAATATCATCCGATGTTGTCTCATTGTTCAATAACAACAACTTATGCTGTTCCGCGGCGAAATCTCAAATCGGACCGCTCGGTCCACTGATAAATACTCTTAAGGATTAGTGTTGTGATCGCTCGAGCGAAAATCCGCTTGATCACTCGATTATTGAAATAACCGACATCGCTCGATTATTAAAAAAACCGCTCGAGTTATCTATTCAGGCGAAAACTGTCGCTCGTCACTTATTATCTTTCACTCGATACCCGCGATTCGCTTGACGCCGACGGAAATGTACCGCTGTAGTGTGATCGAGTTAAAAAACTGCTCGTATATTCGAACAGTTTTTCGCTCGATAGGAAATACTCTAGTTATAAATTCAGGCGAAAAACCGAAAAATATCGCCTGTCACTTGATACACGACCTTCGGTCTATGCGCAGCGCCATCCGATTCGCGACGTTCGAGTTTGAAGCTGAGCAGGTAACACGCCATACGTATTTCTTAAAGGCACATAAACGAGAAGGTGCATATAAAAAAGTATGCCAAATCCTTTAGCGGAGTCATCGCGACATGGGTTTTGTAAAGTTTTGTTTTAACTGGCTAGCCAGAGGCGTAGTTTAGGTATTGTAAATATTAAAAAATTAAAGGATATAATTTTTAAATTTTTACGAGAAAACTTCTCAAAAATAACATAATAATAGAAATTATAAATAAAAATAACAAAATGGTTAACAAAATATAAAGAAAAATTCGTTGATAATCTTATAGTAAACATTTTTAAATCTAAACAGGAATTTTTATTATTAAACTCAAGAAGACTTCTTAAAAATAACATACATTATAGAAAATGGTAATGGAAAATAAGAAAACGAACAAAATAGTTAACTAAACATAGGTACAGCTTGTCGTTTCGTTCTGCGGCTACCAAAACTATTTAAAGAATGCAGACGAAATATTATCGATGTTGTCAAATTACTTACCAAAAATCTAGTAGGTTTTATGAAATTTATTATTTATACCTCCTTTGAATACAGAATTTAACCTAATCGTTAAAAAGTTAGAAAATATTATTATTCAGACTGAAAAACTGAGAGGTATTTTGAGTTTTAAGTAATATGTTCACACCTGCTTAATTTTAATTGCCGGACAAAATTAAAATATTAATTGAATTATCTATTTCCTAGCAAATCTGACAACATGTGAATATCCATTTACTCCAAACATTTAGTCGATTAATAGGATCACTTCCGCCTCTATTTTGTTTCACGGCATTAAACAGAGATGAAAATATAATATGCGATTGATTTGGACACGCCTCCGCAGACATTCGCCAGACACATGGCACTGCCATGCTCCAGACACGCTTTGATTTTTGACCAGCGACAGCGCGTTGTGGATGTTACACGTATAGTATAATTAATAGGGCAAATAGTAAAAAAATGATTTTCCATATGGAAAAGACGCTTTGCATAAACTTTTAAAAGCCAATGGGTTTTATTTTCGCAAATGCCAAAATAAACGAAAGTTGTTGGTTGAAAAACCAAAAATTTTACATATGAGATATAGGTATGTGGTATTAGGAAATTTGACCTTTTTGAACTTGTAAAATTACACAAGCCTCGAGGTGATAAAAAAAAACTATGTCATTGACAATATCATAAAACAGGCTGGTCATATTCCCCTTATAACTCCCCCCTACATGTGTGAGCTAAACCCAATTGAGTTGGCATGGGCTCAAGTCAAAAGGTACATACGGAACCTAAACACATCATGAGATTTCAGTTTAACCAAGCTGAAAGAGGTCTTAGATGAGGCCATAAGGTCAGTTACACCATCTGACTGGGAGAAATTTTGCCAGCATGTTATTAGTATTGAAAATAAATTTTGGGAGACAGATTACATGATGGAAGAAATAGAACCCATCATAATTACACTCGGCAATGATGACATTGAGTCCGACTCTGAAGATAGTGAGTCTGATAAAGACGATAACGACATAGAGTATAGATCAATGATTATATCGTTTTTTTTTTGTTATTTTATTCCTACTTTATGACGTTGAAATTTGGGAGTTTCTCAGAAATAAATTGTTGCATTCCTGTTTCTCCCAATACTTTTCGTTCTTATTATTTTAACATTTAGTACCTACTTACTCCTTTATATTCACAAAAAAATTAACATTTTAATATTTTTATATTTAATTTTACAATATAAGCACGACCATGGATTGTCCTTGCGGCCTGTTACCTTCCCTTCCCCTTACGGATACCGCGTAGCCGCAGATCCAAACGACAAGCTATATCGACAAATTTTTTGGTAACCAAAAGTAAACATTCTTAAATTTAAACAGGAACTTTTAGGTAACTATAAACATGAATTTTAAAAAAATAATCACGTATTTTCTTATTTTGCCAGTCGCGTAACTAATCCTACATTTTTGAAGGACACACAATGGGCACCTGATAATTTAAAGTCGAAGAATTTGACAAGCCATTTTAAATATCTACTTATTTTATGCTCGTAGATTGAGAAAGATGTGAAGAAAAATAATTCTTGGTAATACTTTTTTTTTAAAAAAGCACAAGAATAAACCCGAAAAATAAATACATATTTGGATGATTTTTTGCAGTTATTTTGTTTGGTATCGAGGTAAATAATAAAATTTCTGGAATTTTTTTGGTGGCTACTAGAATTTTTTAGCTAAACATGTGCCCACCCGTAGTTACGTGCCTGCTAAATACCCTACCTGATCACATATAAATGGCTAGGCTGCCGATCGGGCAGTCGGTGACGTCATCGCTTGGTGAATTGGAATTTCACTCGAGCGACTCACTCGATTATTAAAATCGCTCGAGTATCAAGTATTCGATTATTAAGATCATCGGTTTTTCCCAACACTATTAAGGATAGTAATTTTTCATACTTGGTATTTTAATTTGTTACGAACAAGTTTGTTCTCAGGAAAACAACTCAGTTTTAACCCATTCCCATTCAGTTAAATACATAGTTTATAAAACTAATTATGAGATACCTACTATTGACATCATTACACTTTTGCTAAAAATGTCTTACCATTATTTCTTTGTTACAGGCCATCTTCAGAAGGACGATACCATGTGTGGACGAGCATCATGATGGGTGCCATGAGCATGATGGCCAAGGAAACTGGCGTGACTGTATTTCTATTAAATCTTGGATACGATCTTTATCTACAGTGGCCAAATGTCAAGAGGTAAGTCCTTTTCTATTAGAATATATTTACTTCTTATATTAAGTCAAGACAATTGTTGTCTCTTTATTGGACTCCGACAGCCACAGCCTTAGCAATTCCAAGAGCACCGATCGTGTGGACGAAATAATTTTCATGTTCTGCATGTGGAAATATATCAACATCTTTCAAACACTATTTATTGTTATTTTTCTGCAATTTCTTTTCATCTCATGATTGGCGAGATTACTAATAAGGCAATTCAATAACACTCTGTATATCTGTGACAAAATGTTGAAAATTGTGTTTTATATATTGACCAACTTATTTAACGCATAAACATCCCTCTACTACTGCTCTCATGTCTGGAGCTCTGCAGCCAAACATACTCTTCGGCTAGAACATCGAAGACAGGTTGGGGATTTGACTCTATTTTACAGATTTTTTCATGGAAAGTGCTCGGCGGACCCAGAGCGGCGAATAGAAGAAATACACGACGAACCACTGCCGCCCATCCATATGTGGTTAAGCTTACTCCTCCTCGAACTTCATTATTTAAGAATTCTTTAATCTGGAGAACTTCATCCTTATGGAACTATCTTCCCGAAGTCGTTTTTCCCAACAAATATAACGTCCAACGATTCAAAACCAACGTGAATCGCTTTTTGCGCACACGCACCACCCCCAGAGTGCCCTAAAGGACTTTTCCTATAGTGCTTGTGTTTGGACATAAAAAAAAATTGCCTCAACTAGATGTTACTTATTTTCGAAATTTTTTAATCGTCTTATTGATTTTCTTCTAATTATACAGCGTGTCTTCAGAAGTTCTTACCAAATGGGAAACTTTTTAATTATTAACTCTACGAAAAAAAGTGTCTCTTCCTAAAAAGTCCCGCTTGGTGAGAAAATAAATTTGCACAAGAATATTTGTATGTTGGACATACTTGGCTTCAAAAAGTACCGGGTTTAAAATTTATAAAAGACGGCTATATTTACAAAACTAATAGTCGTAAAGATTTGGTAATAAGTATTTCTGGATAAGTAGGATTTGAACAATTGATTGTTGTTGGTAACAGAATAGGCGTTTTAGCAGTGACAGTTTGGCAATTATAATTTCTGTTTCAAAACGTGAACTTCTTGTTAAAAAAAGGTTTTTCCGTTTCTTAGTTACTTTAAACAATAATAGTGATGATTAAGCTGACTCTAATGAAAAAATTTAATTAGTTCTTACTGTCGGCAATGTCGTCAATAAATTTAAAAATAATTTCAAGAAGAAACATGCAGTTCGAACAGTTACTGAAGAAAATCAATTACAAGTATTGGAAGCGGTTGTGGAACATCCAAAAATTTTATTGGAAGGAATAAAGAAGACAGTTCAAGATAACGTGCCAAGAGCTTCTGCTAGTAAGATACTTAGAATAAATAAATTTTATCCGTATAAGCCAAAAATTTGTACACACGCTCAAACCTGCAGGTATGGAATCGCGTTTCATGTTCTGTGCTTGGTTTCAAGGAGAAGTTGAAGACGACATTTTCTTTTCAAGGAGAATTTTATTCAGTGACGAGGCAACATTTACTTCCAATGATGTCGTATCTTCCAGAATTATCGTT
Organism: Barypeithes pellucidus; assembly: GCA_963991005.1. Lineage (NCBI taxonomy): Eukaryota > Metazoa > Arthropoda > Insecta > Coleoptera > Curculionidae > Barypeithes > Barypeithes pellucidus. The sequence continues at coordinate 51,645,929 of OZ022563.1, read as the reverse complement.
GGTGGAGCGATGTGAACCCCAATTTCGTAATCGAATGCCGTGACCAAACGTGATCAAAATATTAATAGTGAGATTTACTTAAATTTCCTAACAACCGAAATTTTTATATTTATTAACGGCCTGCCATTAAACGCGCGACAGGCTGTTTGGTATCAGCATGATGGAGCTCCTTGTCACAGCGCAGCCAGTGTCAACAAATATTTGGATAGAACTTTTCCACAAAGATGGATAGGACGCCGTTCAGAAGTACCCTGGCCACCTAGGTCACCGGACATTACACCCCTAGATTTTTTCTTGTGGGGTTATTTGAAGCAATTGGTGTACAAGCACAGACCATTCCATGATATTGATCATCTAAAAGAAACTATAATGCAGTGTATCCGGCTAGTTACTCCTCATATGATCAGAAACGCTGCGTCAGAGTTTTCTAGAATGACAATCATTTTTATGCAAAAAGACGGGGGCCATGTGGAGACCTAGATTATTTTTGGAGTCATTTAGTTTTATTTGTTATTGGGAAATTAGTGAACTAATTTTTATCCGTCATAAAAGTAGTTCTCTTAAGTAGAGTTTTTATTATGTAATTGTTATAGCCTTTAAACATGCACTCTCCAAGTTTTTAGTTTTGTAAATATAGCCGACGTCTTTTATAAATTTTAAACCCGGTACTTTTTAAAGCCACCCTGTATGCCCAACATACAAATATTCTTATGCAAATTTATTTTCTCACCAAGCAGGCCTTTTTAGGAAGAGGCACTTTTTTTCGTAGAGTTAATAATTAAAAAATTTCCCATTTGGTAAGAACTTCCGAAGACACGCTGTATATCTGCATTTCTCAACACTTTTACCGTAGTAAGGGTTTTGTGAACATATTCCGGAGATATAAAGAGGCACTCCCATAATTTTCTATCCTGATGTAAAATTTAAGGCCGTAAATTCCATCGAATCTTGACGTCATAAAATATGAACTACCAAATCGGAAATAACAATAAAAAGAGGACGCGCGAGTCGGTATACTAATTTTCCCTGCGATAAAATTTTCCATCTTACTTTTATTTTTATATGTGTACATTTTTATTGGTATACTTTCAGCTGGTCCTAATCTTTCTTTTCAATTATTATTCCTTTAATTTTCTTTATAGATTAGTATGACCCATAGACATATAATATAAAGAGGAGACAAAACATTCCATTCATAACACACCATTTGGTTACAATCATGCATACTTCAACAATTTCAGATAAGTTAGAAGAAGACGGCTTTGAAAAATGGCAACGCTGTAAGCTGCGCGTCCATTTACTGTTATCCTCGCCAGTACAGTGGCTTGTGTTTTTTTATCATAAAAAATAACGTTATTTAAAAAAAAAATTGTTGCCCTACTTTCAAATAGATGCAACAAAATTATTTACTCCTTAAAAAAGGGAAAAATATAACGCAATTGTAGGTTTTTTTAAAGAAATTCAGATAATATAAGAGAATCAATATATTTTGATTAAAATATAGAATTAGCTACACAGCTTAATAATGAAAAATAATTAAATGGTTTGCCGTTATTAAAATTAGTTCGCAACAAAAAATAGCCATTAAATCATTTGATCAGCATAAAAAGATTTTGCTGGCAATAATTAAAAATCGAGCTGCAACACTTGTTCTGCAAAAAATGCTACAAACTGAACCGAAAGTTAACTGTTCTTAAAATAATAATACTAGTAGAAGTTACCTATAAGGTAAATTCTGTGATAATGAAATGCGAATATTTATAAACAATTTTTTTTTTTCGACAAAAAAAAATAGCAAATAAACCAAAACGAAATACCGAGGCTTAAACTGTTTAGAATTCTTAAGAGATATCTCTTAATATGCCAGGATATTGGTAGCAATCATTTTGAACATTTAATTAACTAATAATAAAAAATTTCAAAATTGTCTTTTCATTTATTGTTTTCCTTAATAAACAGAGAATAATTTCCTGAAATGTACCTTTCTATGGTACCATTGGAAAGCATTTTTCAAGAGCTTCAAAATGATGTATCACTCGACCCCCTTTCTATTTAAGATTTTAAGGGTTTATCTCACCCTGTCCAAGGGGTTGCAGATAGGGGTGGGCTAATACGCTTGTTTTTGTTCCCCCTTCGTTTTATAGAAACTGTTTTTGCGTTTTTTTCTTCAGTTTTTCGTTTCTAATATATGGCCATTTCAAGTTTTTAAATTGTCACCCTGTACCTATATACCGGTTTGACTAACGCCGTAGGGTATTACTTTTCGTAACTTTTCCATGCCCCCCGCCCTTGCTAAGACGTATAGTTGAACAAATGCATTGAATATAATTAATGTAATTTTCAGTTCGAAAAAGAGGCGATAGATCTAGGGGGCAATCAACAGAAATCTGATCGGATCAAAATTTAAACAATTATATCTCTCTTCTATATTATATTTATAGGTCTGTGGTATGGAGAAAGAAGTTTTGGCAACTTAAAATTAGCGAAAAATCTTAAAACATCAGGACCATTTGACCGGAATTTTTGCCCTTATTATTACCGGATTTAAAAAAAAATTCTTTCATGGAGACCAAGACGTAGAAGAGTTTCTAACCCACCAATTGACTCTAAAAGATGCACTACCATCATTCTTTCCTGCCATAAAATCTGCGAGAGGCTTCTGTAATTTCCATTAAATCTTTATGTTATCAAGCACCCAGCTACCAAATTAGAATTGACAATAAAAAGAACTCACGGGCCGCTATAGCAGCGGAATATTTTGCCGATAATAAAAATCTCTATCTTACTTTTATTTTTATACGTCGACATTTTTATGGGTACTTTCGGTGTGTCCGAATGTTGCTTTCCAATTATTTTTCCTTTAATATTTGTTACGAATTAGGTTCGCCCAATGAAACGAAATAAGAAAATGTCCCTAATCCTAAACATAACAACAACATAACTTTTTCGGTCATTAAGGATGGTTGCTTTTTTAAAAAGCCCAAAAAAATATATTACATGATTTTATTTGCCGGAGGCTTATGATAGGTACCTTCAAAATATATACAGTACGATTCTTCAATGCCCGGGGGATCGTGCGATACAGCATTTTCACTCCTATCGAGTATTTTATGATGACAGAATGTTAATTCTCTATTCGCACCCAAAACAATATGGCGACATTTTAAAAACTACATAGTTACAATACAACAACGCAATCGAACATCATGGGGAGTCTCGGGCTGTTGCACTGGATATTTCTAAAGCCTTTGATCGTGTTTGGCATGAGGGACTTCTAAGTGAACCGCGATCCTATGGTATGCCCAGTCGATTATGTGCATGGTTGTCTAGCTTTCTTAAGGACCGCTCTCTGCAAGTGGCGATTGACGGATTTCTCTCAGACACCTTCACAATCAATGCCGGTGTTCCTCAAGGGTCCATATTGTCTCCCACTCTCTTCTAACTCTACATTAACGACCTTCTAGTGAAAACGAAATCCGATATAGCACACTTATCTCATCTTTCTCTTTGAATGCACAAACATCGGCTACCGACGCACATCTTCGCAGGCAGCATGAAGTATCACGCCTCAAAAAATACCTGGAAGACAGTAACCAAGTCGATTTTAATGCTAAAAAGCCCAGGCAGCAGTTTTCTCTAAAAAGGTTAACATTTCAGAACCGGATATAGTCATGGACGGACACGCAATCCCACTGGCTTCATCTATTGATTTGCTGGGCGTCAATCTTTGAGGAAGTATGTCTTGGCATAACCACGTTGTGGCAATCGCCAAGATAGCTTCTCAGAAGCTTGGCGTACTCTTCCGAACCAGAAAGTTGTACACACCTCAACAACTTTTGACACTATACAAAGCCCAGATTCGACATCATTAGAGTACTGCTCTCATGTCTGGAGCTCTGCACCCAAACATACTTTTCGGCTACTGGATTCCATCGAAATCGAGGGCCATTCGTCTGATTAGAGACAACGAGCTGACGAAGAGCCTGGACAGCCTAGAACATCGGAGACAGGTTGGGGATTTGACTCTTTTTTACAGTTTTTTTTTCATGGAAAGTGCTCACCTTGCCCTCTTAATTCCGCCCAGAGCGGCGAATAGCAGAAATACACACAATGATTTTTTTGATTTTTTAAAATATGTTAAAACCTTGCTGAAAAATCTTGTTTTGAAAGGTTTAGTTCATGATTATTTGAAGTTAAAGTAGTGTTAGTAAAATTTGAACTTGGATTTGAAATCAAATTTGCCGTATTAACTTGAGTAGAGACAGAACTATAGATGTATCCCTCAGCTACTGTGCTAGATATCCAGCCTCCTAACCGCGTAATTTGCATGAGGTCGCAACAGTTATTTGCGAGCAAGTAGCTGCTGTTCTTCTGAAACAGTGACCAATAAAACCTTCAATATTCAGCTTCAGAAAGGCTGCAATTATTTTTGGAAACTGACTTAAATTGTTGTGCCCAATACATTGTTTAGTAACTCTTCCATATTTTATTTGTATAAAAAGCTTTCCATCCTGTATATTTTCCGAAAAGTTATGTACTCCTTAAGAAGTGGTGCAATCCATTTCTTATCAGTTATCAAAAATGATCGTGGCTGGTACATTTTGCTATTTGATATTTCAATCGCGACCTTTTCTTCTAAAAAGTTAACGTCTGTTGTTTTCATTTTGTATAATTCATCTGATCGGCAGGTGCATGAGACACCACTAACCAATGCGACCTACAAATGTATAAAATAACAAGTTAATATAGAAATGGTCAACCTTTTGGCCTAAAATATCTTCTGAACAAGAAATTCCATAGGTGCTTGTTCCAAAAAAGTTTCAATATTCTCCATAGACAGATTTTTTCGGCTTTTCTTTGCTTTTTTAAAAATGCTAATAGCATTGCGTGTATGGATATGTCTACTTTTTCCCTAATTGATAGAGTCAGCATTGAATATTATGACCAAATCGTTGATATCTTCATTATCTTGGCATTTTCACTGAAATAAGCTAGTAGCGCCGACTCAGAACCAGGATCTTGAACTTTGTTTCCCGTATACCCTTCTTTGAAACAGTTATATGCCTTATCATATCTCGGGCGGCTTTTAGTTGGCAGAAGATCTTCTTCTACTATTTTTGCTGCTTCTCGAATTTCTGGTGGAGTAGCAGCAAAATGAAATTCCTCATCCGATAGCATTTTTCTGTTGTTAAAATAATATATTCTTTAGTGACATGGAAACCATATTCAAAAAATGATATTTGCCATCTTGATGTGTATTATTACCACCTGCGGTTATTTGAAATTTCTATCTAACTTTTCAATGGAAAAGTCGAAATGACATTTATCTTTTATTAATAATTTTAATTCAAAATAATAAGAAGTGGATGTTAGATGTGGTTGTAAATAAAATAGTATACAAACCTCGGTGAAAGTTTCATTACTGTCTCGAGATTTACCGACGCTCTCGATAGGAATGAAACACTTTCCACCTCGGCACGTAATATACTTATCCTTTATTTCATTTACCATCTTAGAAAAATTAATACAATTTGGCATAGTGTAGTAGAAATCAGAGAGCTATACTTTCCTGCATATTTCATGCCGCTTAAATTCAAAATGGCGGATGAGCGGCATCTTGTGCACAAAATTGAATAACTTTAGATTTTACAACTGGGCATAAAGCAAAACAAACCAGCTGGCTGAGACACACTTTTTATTTAGTCTAACAGGGACGAGGGGGTGTAAAACAGCGAAAACAAGTTGATATGATAGTTAAACGATCCCTTTTTCCAATTTCGATACGAAACACTAAAACCTATATAAAGTATACTTTGTTTCCTTTTCTAATTTTAGCTTGCTTCGCTGTCGTTTATGACCGTCTTTTGTTTGTCATAAAAATCTTCTGTCTTATTTTTACTTTATTTACGTATTTTTATGGTTTCTTTAAGTTTGTTCGAATCCTTCCAATTATATTTTTGCTTCAATTTTTTTTATGAATTGCGACCCCACTATCTAATTAATATAAGAGATTCTAGGGCTATAGGATTTTTTTTCTGGTCTAATCAATCTAAATATAATTTTTCTTTTCCATTAGTAATAGATAAAGATCGGCTAGCGGACAAGGATGCATTTACTATCTTTTGCATTAAAATGTCGAAGTAGGCCAAGCATGATGTACAGTGTGTGCCATATTCGACACTTCGGAGGTATTCATAGACATACCGGGTGTCAATTTGAAAACTTCCCACCCTTAATATCTTTTTTGCTGTTAAAAATATGAAAAATCGGAAAGATACGTCAATTTTATTTGTAAGGGAGACACTTGAAATGAATATTTTTAGCCTTGTTGTTTCAAGCCCCTAGAAGGGGTAGATGTCACCCTTAGAATCTGATATGGGAATGGGGGTCAAGTGGCACATCGTTTGAAAGGGCGTTCAATTCTCGTTTCAGTGGTATCCTACTTTGTTGCGTTTTGTCCACAGGTTTCCGAATAATCGCGTTTCAAAGTTGCAGAAACAATTAAACTTGCCTGCATTGAGATTTTGGTTTTCAGGTTAGTGTTTACAAAAAAATTACTGCATTGGGTCTCCTTGTAGTACAAATAATTAGAAGATTAGGTGGCACCGTTAAAATCGTTGAATGACCGGAAGAAAATGTAGTTTCCACAATTGATTTCTTATTTATTGATTATTTTACTTCGACATAAATAACTTTTTATTGGCGGAAGAGAAATTTCCACAATAAAACATGGGATCTACTTACGCACTATCTTATAAGTTGTTCAAAATGTTGTCCATTTTCTTGTAACAATAATAAAGTCTATTCTCGAACTCCTCCCTAACATTCCGGAAAACTTCACCGGGAATTGACCGGCATTCTGCTGCAATTCGCCTTTTAAGATCATCAATATCAGCAGGTTGTGTTTTATAAACAATGGATTTGAGATGTCGCCAAAGAAAGAAGTCTAAGGGTGTTAAATCTGGTGGTCTTGGAGGCCTTTCAATTGGACCCCTTCTGCCAATTCATCTATCCGGGAATCTCTCGTTTAACCACTGTCGGACCGGAAGAAAATAATGAGGTGGAGCACCGTCCTGCTGGAATGTTAACAAATCCTCCTGTAAAACTGAATTGCCATCTGCATCAATTTGAGTTTCTAGCTCATGGGTGATAAGACGATCAATAGTCTCTTCAAGCATATTAAGGTACAGATCACCTGTCAAGTTTCCATCAATAAATAAAGGACCAATAATGGCATTTCCAAGAATACAAGCCCAAACATTAACTTTTTGGGGATATTGTGTATGTCCTTATCGAAAAATATGCGAGTTTTGGTCACTCCAATATCGACAATTTTGTTTGTTAACATTTCCATTTAGAAAAAATGAACATTCATCGCTGAAACAGATATTCGGCAGAATATTAGGGATGGCGTTGACTTGACGACTCATGAATTCACAAAACTCTATTCTTCTATCAAAATCATCGTCATACAGTTCTTGAAGTATCTGCATTTTGTATGGATGGAGTTTATGCATTTTCAGTGCTTTTTTACAGTCTCGTGTGATATTCCTGTCTCTTCTGCTACTGTCCGCAAGGTCCTGGTGGGCTCTGCAGCAAATAATCCCAAAACCTCAATTTGAGCTCCCTCATTTATCACTCGTAGGTTATTCCTTTTTCTATTACTCACCGAACCAGTTTCGAAGAACTTTGCCACCAAATCCAGCACATATCTGTAACTTACATCACGATTTCGATTTCTTTCATTGAAAACCAATGCCGTCCTTCGTGCGCACTTTCCAACCTCTCCATAAATGAAAATAATTTCAGTTCTTTCTTGAAGAGAATAAACCATTCTCACACTCTATGCACTTAATAAAAGCTATCAGTGAACAGCCCAACAAGCAAAAGCGAATTAACAAATAATAGTGTTGGCTACATCCATTAAATTTGTTGACCATTTTTTTTGTGTTAAAAACAACGTATTTTAAGAATGTGTTAATGGAATAGCAAGGCTTTTTGTGGCATTTCAGTGATAAGGAATCGAATGAACCCAAATTAACTAGGCAGGTACTCGTAGTGCCATCGCAATTTTATTACATTACTTTTGATGTAATTTTGTCGAAGTTACTTTGCCAATCCCCACATAAAGTTTAAAACCGTGCCACCCAGGGGCGTAGCGTGGGGGAGGCAGGGGAGGGTCATGCTCCCTCTGGAAGTTGCCACTTATTGGAATTTGATAAAAAAAACATTAATGTTTACGATGTTTTGTGGTTATTAGTATTTCGCCCTCCCCTTGGAAAATGTCTGGCTTCGCCCATGGTGCCACCTAATCTTCTAATCATTTGTACTACAAGGAGACCCAATGCAGTAATTTTTTTGTAAACACTAACCTGAAAACCAAAATCTCAATGCAGGCAAGTTTAATTGTTTCTGCAACTTTGAAACGCGATTATTCGGAAACCTGTGGACAAAACGCAACAAAGTAGGATACCACTGAAACGAGAATTGAACGCCCTTTCAAACGATGTGCCACTTGACCCCCATTCCCATTTCAGATTCTAAGGGTGACATCTACCCCTCCTAGGGGCTTGAAACAACAAGGCTAAAAATATTCATTTCAAGTGTCCCCCTTACAAATAAAATTGACGTGTCTTTCCGATTTTTCATATTTTTAACTGCAAGAAAGATATTAATGGTGGGAAGTTTTCAAATTGACACCCGGTATAATAAATATAAAAGGGGAGACAAACATTCCATTCATAAACCACCATTTATTTACAATCATGCACAGTTCTACAGATTCAAATAAGTTGGAAGAAGATGGCTTTAAAAAATGGCAACGCGTAGGTAGGTACGCGTTTAGATAATTTCGATCTAACATTAGTCATAAATAGGTAATCATTGAAGGTATTTTTTACAGAAATTCAGACAATATAAAGAAGTAATCCATAAATATTTACTAAAAATATAGAATTAGCTACACCACTGCTTTACCGAAAAAAAAAACATAACCTCATTGTTCTAACTTATCGAAGAAATATTAATCTGGGGTTAGAATAGTCGAATTTCTTACACACCACGCACTGACGAACCATCGTAGATAGCTAATAAATAACTCTAAATAGTTCTGTTCTCAAAAATAGTAAAAATTAATCCAAAAACACAATAGATGATAAACAATCACAAAATCAGTAGCGAATAAGCGTGAACAACAGCGCCTCCGAAAAATGAATGGAACTCCTAAATTTCAGGGTCATGTGTATTTAATATCTTTTATATGGCGATTTTGTTGCGGATTTTAAGTTCAGTTATTCCTAGTTGACTATGGTGGCATTGAAAAATAGTCAAATTCTAAAGAAATGTATGAAGCTGTCACTCAATATTTGGTTTCGATAGAACTGCTGACAGTAATGTCTGGCCGCGACGTCTGGCAGTCGAGCACTGGTCTTTCGAAAAATAAAATATGTGGTTTCCTTAGAACGTCCGAGACGCCACGGTTCAACGGTTAGCAGTCGACTGCTGTGTACCTACTGCTCCGAGACTAGTCTAGACGTGACTGGCCGACTGCTTGCATGTAAATTTTATAACCAAATTTGCTTCTAATAGCCTTTAATGTTGTTATTCGATTGTGTATGAAAAAGTTTCAGTTCTGCCATGAGTTGCAAAATTTATTTAGCGGAGGATGATGAAATGCTCATTTCAGAAGTCAGCGAATTTCATCAATTATACGACCATCAAGATAACGATTATAAAAATTTAGAAATACGATTCTTCAAAAAGTTCTGCATGGTCCAAAACCTAAAATGCAACTATTAGATGTTAAATTTCTTCAGTCGTATACGAGGTGTGTCAAAAAATGTGATTTTTGCTCTAGAGTAAAGTACCTTTATTTTTGACAATATCGAAAATTGTTATAAAGAACAGATTTTTAGAATTAAAAATAGCTTTCAAATATTCAACATTGTTTATTTACATTAAAAAAATATTTTTTCCTACATTTTCTCTGCGATTTCGTTGGAAATTTAAGTTTGCACATTAATGCATAATTAATCTAGAATGCACTGGCATTTTTTTAAACTGATATTTAAAGTAGGCTTTGCGAACTGTCTAACTATCGAAAATTCAAAAAAACGTCAACAATCGTATTTCAAAAAGTGAAACGGTATAAACACTTTTTTTTAGACAGTCTAACAGTGTTTTCATAGTTTTTAGAGATCCGTATTGTACAGTTTTATGTTTGACAGACGTATTTGTTCATGAAAAGTTAGACATGCCACCAACATTAAGTCTGGAAGAGAAAATTGAGATTGTGCTAATAGTGGGTGATAAGTATAAAGCATTTCGAGAAGCAGCAGACATTTTTAATTTCCGACATCCAGATGAAGACTGTAAGAAAAATATTTAATAAATTTAAGACTTGTGGAGATGTACATAATACATTTAGCAAAAAACGCCAAAGCATGGTAGAAAATAATGGCATTGCGTTGCAAGTAATGCTCTCTGCAACTAAGCATCCTAAATATCCTTTGCGAAAAAGGCCATCTTGATTGCCAAAGGATATAGAAAAAGATACAGTTTCAAAGATTCTGAAAAAATACAAATATCACCCTTACAAACCTCAAAAAATTCATACTTTAAGACCAGGATAATGATAGACAATTTGAATTCTGTTGTGACATACAGGGAATCTTAGTAGATAACCCATTTATGTCAAGGTGTATTATTTTTTCGGATGAAGCAACATTCTCGTTAAATGGGACAGTTTCTAGTCAAAACTGTCGTTGGTGGAGTGATACAAATCCACATTTTACGTTGAAAACTCGGGACCAATATTCGTGTGGTGCGGAATGTATAGAAATCAAATAATCGGACCATTTTTTCTGAGAAACCTTGAATGCGGATCGATATTTGTGCCTTTTAAACAATAAAATAAATTATTTTCTTGACAACCTTCCCTTATTTGAACGTCAGCATATATGGTTCCAGCAGGATGGTGCTCCATGTCATAGCAGAACAGATGTACGTCAATACATTGAAAATATTTTCAATGGAAGAGTTTTTCATCGTTTTTCGGAAATTCCTTGGCATCCGCGGTCTCCAGATTTAACCCCATTCAATTTTTTCTTGTGGGTACTTAAAGCAAAAGGTTTACTTTCCAAGGCCATTTCAAGATGTTGATCATTTAGAGAGAATAATTGCAGAAGCGGTTCGTAATATAACGCCCCATATGGTTAGCTATGTCAAGAAAATTTTGTAATAGAACTGTTACATGTATGAACAGAAATGGAGGACATGTGGAGGAATTAGTAAATTGAATATAGAGATTATTCATTATTATTTATTAACAAAGTAAATTATACATACAACTTGTTATTCATGTAAATGCATCGTTAGAAAGTTACAAACTAGTGATTAAGCAACTTAAAGGTTATCAGTTTTCAATCAAAATTAAGAGATAATTGTTTTTAGAAGTTTATTTAGAATTGTTTTATCAAATTTATAATTAGTAAATGTAATGCATTAATGTGCAAACTTAAATTTCCAACGTAATCATAGAGAAAATAACAATAACAAAATAACAATTTTCGATATTGTCAAAAATAAAAATCACATTTTTTTACAAACCTCGTATACTACTGAAAAAATGTAACATCTGATGGTTGCATTTTAGGTTTTGGACCATGCAGAACTTTTTATGAAGAATAATTTTTTTTCGTCAAATTTATAATAAAAAAGTTTCCCATATGCCGCCGCCAACTTACGTAGACACACTGTATATACACCGATACCACAGTACGTCTGCTTTTCTCAACGGGGATAATTGACTACCGTACCGATGGCTTCCAGCAGTTGCAAGGAAAACACTCGACAGTTAACGGTTGGTCGTGACTGCCAGACGTTACTGCCAGCAGTTCTACCGAAACCATACCTTACCATTTATTTGTATAATACTTATGTATATTTAGTAGCTGCTGTTTATTTTTTTTTTTTTATTTTTTTTTTTATGATCAAACACAAGCACTATAGGAAAAATCCTTTAGGGCACTCTGGGAGTGGTGCGTGTGCGTAAAAAGCGATTCACGTTGGTTTTGAATCGTTGGAGGTTATATTCGTTGGGAAAAACGACCTCGGGAAGATCGTTCCACAATGATGAAGTCCTCCAGATGAAAGACTTCTTAAATAATGAAGTTCGAGGAGTACTAAGCTTAACCACATATGGATGGGCGGCAGTGGTTCGTCGTGTATTTCTGATATTCGCCGCTCTGGGCGGAATTAAGAGGGCAAGGTCAGCCGAGCACTTTCCATGGAAATATCTGTAAAAGAGAGTCAAATCACCAACTTGCCTTCGATGTTCTAGGCTGTCGAGGTTCTTCGTCAGCTCGTGGTCTCCAATCAGACGAATGGCCCTCCTTTCGATGGAATCCAGTAGACGAAGAGTATGTTTGGGTGCAGAGCTCCAGACATGAGAGCAGTACTCTAGTGATGGTCGAATCTGGGCTTTGTATAGTGTCAAAAGTTGTTGAGGTGTGTACAACTTTCTGGTTCGGAAGAGTACACCAAGCTTCTGAGAGGATATCTTGGCGATTGCCACAACGTGGTTATGCCAAGACATATTTCCTCCCAGATTGACGCCCAGCAAACTAATAGATGAAGCCAGTGGGATTGCGTGTCCGTCCATGACTATATCCGGTTCTGTAATGTTAACCTTTTTAGAGAAAACTGCTGCCTGGGTTTTTTTAGCGTTAAATTCGACTTGGTTACTGTCACCCCAAGCCAAAATTTCTTCCAGGTCTTTGTTGAGGCGTGATACTTCATGCTGTCTGCGAAGATGTGCGTCGGCAGCCGATGTTTGTGCATTCAAAGAGGAAGATGATAGAAGTGTGCTATCATCAGCAAAACTAACTATCGGGTTTTTCGTTTTCACTAGAAGGTCATTAATGTAGAGTAAGAAGAGAGTGGGAGACAATATGGACCCTTGAGGAACACCGGCATTGATGGTGAAGGTGTCTGAAAGAAATCCGTCAATCGCCACTTGCAGAGAGCGGTCCTTAAGAAAGCTAGACAACCATGCACAGAATCGACTGGGCATACCATAGGATCGCAGTTTACTTAGAAGCCCCTCATGCCAAACACGATCAAAAGCTTTAGAAATATCCAGTGCAACAGCCCGAGACTCCCCATGATGTTCGATTGCGTTGTTCCAAATATGGGTGACATAGGCTAGAAGATCTCCAGTTGATCTGGACTTCCGAAAACCATATTGATGATCGCTGATAATGTTGAAGCCTTCCAGGTACTTTAGAAGATGTTGGTTAATAGCTTTCTCCATTACTTTTAATATAACTGAAAGCAATGCGACTGGTCGATAGTTGTTAGGCAGGGTTTTCTTACCTTTCTTTGGAATAGGCTGGACTCGCGCCGTCTTCCAGCAAGATGGAAATATTCCTTTTTTGTAGGATAAGTTGAAAAGTCTACAAAATACTGGTGTTAGTTCGTCGGCGCATCTCTTGAGAACTATAATAGGAATTTCGTCTGCACCAGTAGCTTTTTTGACGTCGAGTCCTTTCAGGATTCGTTTGACGGGACGCTGACGGAACACGATTTCGGTCATTTCGGATTGAACTGCAGGAATGTCGGGTGGTGTTCTTCCCTGAAAATCTACAGTGGAATGCGAAGAAAATAGTTCAGCAAGTAAGTTTGCCTTGTCTCCGGCTGTGGATGCTATTGTACCATCGGGACGTGTTAGAGGTGGAATACTTGATTTTGTGAAATTTTGGCTGACGGCCTTAGCGACTGACCAAAAGGACCTTGATCCGTTTGGACTGTCAAGAAGTTTGTTTTTGATCCTCACGTTATGGGCTTCTTTGCTTTGATCTATTGTTAGCTTACATTGGTTTCGGGCGGTAACAAAGATGGTACGATTCTCAGTGGTAGGGTTTTGACGCCACTGTCGGTAAGCCAGATTTTTTGATCTGACAGCACACTCACAATTCTTGCTAAACCAGGGCTTGCCGTTGGAAGGGCGTTTTTGGGAGGAGGGGATAAATGCTTCCATGCTCGTTAGAATGACGTCGGAGACCTCCCCAGCACAGACGGATGGATCATCAGAAGAGAAGCATACGCTCATCCAAGGAAAAGTGCGAAAATGGTCTTTCAGGTCTTCCCACTTGGCCGATCTGTAATGCCATATCCTGCGAGGTTTAGGAGGTTGTGCAGAATTAATTGGTAGTTCGCTTAGAGTTGAAATAAGTTTGTGATCGGAAGATCCTAACGGAGGCTGTACGGTGACTGTATATAGATCAGGATTTGACGTTAAGAAAAGATCCAAAAGACTAGCAAAATCTCCAGCTCGGTCTGGAATCCGCGTTGGTTCTTCTACGAGTTGAGTTAGACCAGAACTGATCGCCAAGGATTCGGCCTCGCGGCCTTGCTCATCGTCTGTATTTGAATATTTAAGCCAGTTGACATTGTGGACGTTAAAGTCGCCAAAGATAGCAATCTCGGCATTTGGATGGTTGGTTTGCAAAAAGTCGATTGTATTGGCTAGTGATGAGAAAAGGTCTCTGTAATGGGTATCACTTGGTGGACGGTAAAGGCAGCAGATAAACTTGGTGATTTTCGGCGTTGATATTTTAAACCACATTACATCAAAGTCTTTCGGTTCAAGTGTAGGTTCTCGTTGGCAGCAAAGATCATCTCGAATAAAAAGACATACGCCGAAGTTGCGTCGGAATCGGAAATGAAAATCGTATCCAGGGTATAAATAGCTGACGGTGTTTGTTGACGATCTGACCTTTGTCTCGGTGAGTGCGAGCACGTGAGGCTTGGAAGATTGCAAGTGCTGGTGGACTGAATTGATGTTCGTGTTAAGCCCTCTAATATTGCAGAAATCAATTTTGAAGTTGCTAGTTCTGGGTTGGTTAGCAACTGCAGGTGCCACACCATTTCTTCGTTGAGTGTTGTTAGATCCCAGTAAATTGTCGGAAATGGTTGTTTTTTGATGATTTTCGCTTGATGGGGCCCCAGGTCCAGCCCCCGCCCGGAGATCCGAATGGGGGGCGAGTTTACCTCCGGAGTATTTTGGGCCTGGAGCTTCCATCATGCTATTTTTGGGGGGGTCCCACCCTGGTAACCGGAAACATCGGCACAGCGACGAAACGTCAACTGAATGAGCAAAAGTTAACTCAAGGAGCAAACTTCACGCCTCCTAAACCGATGCAATGGTATCTCACCGGGCGATGCCGGGTGGGCCAACATCTTCCATTTATTTTTTCATTAATTTCATTCATTAATTTTAAAAATGTAATAGCTATTTCTTAAAAACGGTTTAAGCTGAAACAAAGAAAAACATCTCATACATAAAAAAAAAAAATATATAGAGTGTTCCATTGAGAAAACAACAACTTTGCGCCACAGTTATTTTAAGCTAAGCTGCCTTTTAAATGGTAATTTTAGACTACGGGAAAACATAAATAAAATTGCTATATTTGTTTTTCATAAAAATACAGGGAAACTCAAAAATAGATCCCTGTTCAGTCCTGGCTAGCTGACCCTGTACACCATATATCTTTTATAACAAAGTATCTATTTTTTCGAAGACTTTTCGAATAAATTTCGATCTCCGCCCAAAAAACATTCCGAATATTTTCAACGTCAATTTTATTTCTTTTTCAGAACAATAACGGAAGTTCGGTGGAATCCGGAAAGTTTGGAGTTCAGTTCCAGGGCAACTAAAGTGCTGACATCGGTAAGTACGCCGGAAATCTCTTGTAGAATGTGTGTAAATGTGGAGGGAGCATTTAAATAAAAGAGGGTTAGTGCCAGGACACAAACAACTTGGAAAATACAGTAAATAGTATAAAGTTTTAGGAGTAAACACAAAAATATGTAGCTATTTGTATTGCAAGAGAGGAAACTGCATCATTTCCTCCTGCGGTTAGTTGGATCTAAATCTAAGGGATATTTAAAAAGAGCTATTTACATATCCAAGGGAGAAAACACATTTTCCTCTTGAGGTAGTATGTATACAGGGTGTTCCAAATTCCGCCATCACCATTGAGATACAAAGTCGGTTAAATTGGGGCAAAGTTGAGTAATTATGGACCAAATAATATCCCACAAAATCTAAAATAAATACAGGGGCTATCAAATTATTTGTAAAAATTTTTTAAATTTTCTTTTCGGTTTTTATTTGTTCCTGACTTTGTTCGAAGAGATGTCGAAAATTAAATGTTACTTTCAATTGTTACTTTTTATTCTCCACAAGATGGCATCATAAGATATTTAATGCGGCGTTTCGTCTTTACATCACCATCATCAGCCGAAATTTACGTTCTTCACTACACGCCCAGAGATGGATTTTTCTGTTCCTGCATGACTTCCCGTGTTAATGAAATACAGGGTGTTTTGGACATGACTTATTATATTCTGAAATGAAAATAAATTGAAGAAAAATAACCATAAATGGCGCTTTGAATTATTAAGCGAAATATACCCTACATTTGAAATCTGAAAATTTTGGTTGCCGCTACTGACGACGTTCGCAATCAATAATTTATTGAGGCAGTCTCCAGTCTCAAAAGAGGTCAGCGCATTGTAGGTGGTGTTTTTATATTGCAACACAGAATTCTAAACGCACGTGATCAGGTTTTGACAGCAAGACGTCTTTGACGCGCGTTATCACTTACTTTTCAAACTTTTTGGAACATGAAACTACAATTTTAAGGTACATCTCTCTTATCTTCGATCTTATTTTAAATTAATCCGTTTTATAATTAAATTCCATAAAAAAATTAAACGCGGAAAGTATGTTTTGCAAGAGATCATATCACACAAATTTGAAATTATATCACAGCATTTATTATTATGAATTATTTCACAACAGAAAAAAATCGGGTAATGCTACAACTAATAAAACGTTCACATATAGCACGTATACGTCAAGCACGTGGAACCCTCGGCAACGTCGTTCCAACACGAGACATACCGAACTAACGATACTGAAGGTTATCCAAGCACGGGCGAGACACGCGGTGTGATCTGGCATCACTGTAGTTTACTCTAGTGGCATACATTGTTGCTAACTGAAAGCAGATAGAGCGGCGGCGCGACAGCATATATGCAAAAGGGTTTTTACCTTGCATGTAGACTTTCTCTAGGACACCCAAGGAGTCACCCATCTATATATAATTAGTCAGTTCCATAACACCCTGTATATTAATCTTATACGAGAGCCTATAAGGGTCGTTTCTGCGTAATAAATAAAATAGTAGACACGCATTCCTTCTTACTTTACTTACTCAGTCTCTAAAAACTCCCCTCATTCCCTATAATCCTATTAACTAACAAAACACATGTAAATAGAAACAGCTCTCGGTGCCTTTTGGCTTTTCCCGGAGCTTTTCCCGTTCCCCAGGGAACTACTTCCTCTTCCTTGAACATTAATTAATAAAGCAGGCAATGTTCATCAACTATTCACCCGGCACCATTGCTTTCCTTTTAACAATTACCTCAGAACGGAATGAAAATCCCTCTCGGGGTGGTTTTGGTGATTATTTAAAGGGTGGGGAATTGTTAGTAGTTAAGACTTTGAATATATTTATTTGCGCTTTCGCGATACGAGGAAAACTGGAAAAACTTGTACGTTGTCGTTATTGTATCAAATAATCGTCATTTGACTGATTCGCTAGTGACCACATATATACAGGGTGTTATGGAAATGACGTATTATATTTAAATGGGTGACTCCTTGGGTGTCCTAGAGAAGCGCTACATATTTTATTTTTTTAAATCGACCGTTTTAAAAGTGGGGTAACAAACACTCTTACTCACAGGTCAGTCCGTGCTACTGTACAACATTTCACCCAGAGCCAATGGCAATGTTGCCAAACTTAATGTAAAACTGAAATTGCATATACATTATAAAAATTAATTACTTACTTGTATTTATCTTATAACTAAAGAGCGGAACATCCAGGCACATACATAATCAGTTGTTTTTTCTTTTTCATGGGAACACTCCTGTAAACACTTTAAGTTCGAAGATTAGATTTTGACAGCAAGACAGAACACACTAACAGTGAAACAGAATCGATAGTTAGTTTTTGAAAATACACAATAATAATACATAATCTGATTATTAGATTTTATTACACGCCACGCGACGAAATTTGACTTTAAATAAAAAATTTTACAACACTAAAGAGTACCATCTGCAAAACCCAGCGAATTGTTACTCGTGTATTGGTTTTATCAACGAAATCAACCGTATCGCCACGCTGTCGATGTTACACTAACAAGTCCGCAAGCATGCGGCGACGTATAGGAACACGAACTACGTCAGCTCAAAGCCGAGTGTGTGTAACTTTTGTACCGAATTCGGTACAAAGTATTTACTGCATTCAGCAGCAATGTTTTCATCAAATTTTACATTTTATTCTTTGCGAAATGGATTATTTTATTTTTAATGCTCCTTTTTACTAACGGTGATCGTGTTTATAATTTTAATTCACTTCTTTCGTAATTTTTTATAAATTCAACTCCTCAACTTGACAAACAAAACTGACATAAATCGCTGTCAAATCACAAATCGCTTTTTAAATTCGATGGATTAGATCGATTTCTTTCCATGTGAATAGCTGCTATTTGTGAGGATATGTGAGAGGTTCTTTCCTAAACTTAGTTTTTTTATAGAAATTATGAAACTTATAATTGTTTTCAAATAAGTAAAGGTAAGAGAGCATGTGTTTTAAATAAAATTGCATTTGTTTTAAAGAGTTTGAAAGATCATGACGTTTGATCTAATTACTTTCCTGTGCTTGTGATGAATTTGAAATTTGTATGTGATGTTACTATTATTTGTTTTGCAGATCGTTTTCGCCGTCGATTTTCTGGAATCATATTATTTGTTCATAAATTAATAAAAAATTGTTAAAATTTTAATTTTTTTTTCTTAAGAGTTTGCCGTGTAAATATGACAGCACCGGCCGAAATATGCTGACGCATATTTACGCTATAGACCTTTTATTTTATTGATTGCAACCGTCGTCAGTGGCGGCCATGTAAATTTTCCGATTTCATATAAAGTGTATAATTTCGCTTAATAATTCACAGCGCCATTTATGGTTATTTTTCTTCAATTTATTTTCATCTCAGCATTTGCCGGTATAAATATAATACGTCATTTCCATAACACCCTGTATAGGGGGTGACCAATTTATAACAAATCAAGTTTGTGTTTTTTTTTCTTGAAAACTATTGAACCTAGAAAAAATCTGAATACGCCACTGGATTCTACGTAACTTGCTACAAAGGAAACATTTTATTTCTGTCCGATAAGTTACAGGATAGCCGAAATATGAAGGGTATCAAAAATGTGCAATTCTCAAAAACATCCCGTATATCAAAAACGAGGAGACCTAGAAAAATTCTTAGGATGGCAACATGGTATTAAGATAAGATCACACTTCAAAACAAAACACAATGTAGCCAAATTCAACCGTTCAATTTTTCCACAGGACGTGGTAAAAAAGTTACTTTGGTTTCGGCCTGTATAATGATCAATACATGATTCTAAAATTCTAAAATTCTAAAATTTAGGATATCATCCCAAGACATCAGTCTACACGTTGCTAAAATTTTCACCAAGATCGGACAACAATTAAAAAGGTTACAAGACTATAAACCTGACTAACATTATCTTAGTCCGGGATTAATTGTCGGGGAGTGTATTTCGACATTCCCTGTATACTGGCGAAATATGCTTACCGGACACCCTGTAGTTTTAAGGTAAAATATTTCATATATCATCTCGTTTTCATAGTAATAAATAAAGTTCTATATTAAATTCAACACACATGAATTAGCGATATTAGTAAATCAATTAAAACTAAGTTTAAGACTGTCGGTGAAATCCCCGAGGAGAGAAGGGGGAACTAACATACTTATTGCTGAAGATAGTGAATGTAGATTACGAGGTTTCCGTTTGAATTCGTAAGTAACGTTTGTTAATTGATTGGGGAATTGAAAACCCTCAGGGCCCGCCATCGGCACGACAAAGTATAATAACTCCGGTCTCTTAGAAAGTTTAAAATATGTTTTAGGTTGACAATTATCTGGTCTTATCAAATGGAAGAGGAACTAAGGAAATATTAACATATTCCTTGATTAACGCGGCTTAGCGCTCCGCGTAGTTGGCTTAATAAATCCACTTATGGATCATTCTTTTACTAACCGTCTTCTTTTTAACCTTAACATTTTTTTTACTAATACATACAATTAGTTGACATGCATTTCAGTATTTTACTGAAAAAGTTTATTTTTCAAAATATCACATGAATTTTTAATAATTTGCTGGATTTCTCCAATCTTTTCATACTAGAAATCTAATATCTCCAGTTGTAATGATTGTATCACTGTTGGTCTTTTTTGTTAGCTTTCAAAGTGTATTAAAAAAAATGTAATTGTGAACAAAGGCAAAATAAGGCCTTTAGAATATCAAAACAGGCAACATAAACAACATTAGATAGATGGTCGAAAAAACAACACCTATCTCGGGTTACCTGGTCAAATACACGAACAGGCCGTAATTGGAAAACCATCGAAAATACTATGGAATGGGATGCTAACCCTGACGCGGCCCCAGTTGAAACAAGTGATGGGTCTGCTAACAGGCCACTGCCACGTGCGAAAACACCTTCAACGAATAGGCATAAACAACGGATCCATTGAATGCGGCGAAGAGGATGAAACCGCCTCACACATAATATACCGCTGCGTAGCACTGTCTCGTAGAAGACAAAATATCTTCGGGAACATACAACGTGGTCACAACCTCCCACATGGCAAGCTTGGTAGAAGCTTACTGGACGTCATAGAAGGAACAAACATCTTCTAACAAGATCGGGGTACATAATAAGCCGAAAGGCTGGAGTGAAGAAGTTCGGGCCTTTAAACCGACCCTCGCCTTTAACCAACCAACCAACCAAGGCAAAATAATAACAATCTAATTGTTCAAAAAGTTTCAAGATGCCCCCCACCTTAAACTAATTTTAAAAGATACCGTTTTTTATCTTCTTATTAAGGAAAAAATGGTACCTCTATTAGATCGATAGTTATTAAATATTTTCGAACGCAAGTCAAGGCGTCCACAATCAAGCTCGGTACAGTGTAAATAATTAATATTTTCATCATTTGCGTCGTTGGAAAGCGTAGTTCTTCGACCCTTCGACCCGACGATTCGCTTCTCGCGCGCTTGGTGACTTGCGATCGAAAATATTTAATAACTACCGATCTAAAAGAGGTACCACTTTTTCATAAAATGGATTTTGTAGATAAAAGAATAAAGAGCAAAACGATATTTTTAAAAATTAATTTAATGTGTGGGGGGCGAGCATATTAAAGCTATTTAAACAATTAAATTGTTATTATTTTGCATTTGTTCACAATGACAATTTTTTTTAACACACTTCGAAAGCTAACATTACAAAGTGTTAAATAAATAAGACCAACATTGATACGATCAGTAAAAGTGAAGATATTAAATTCCAAGTATGAGAAAATTGAAGAAAATCCAGCAAATTATCAAAAATTCATATGTGGATATTTTTGAAAAAAAATTTCCTGGCAAAATCCTGAAATACGTGTCAACTAATTGTATGTATATACATTTTCGAAGAATTCTTATACGTTGTGAAAATGACTTAGTTATATTTAACCCGAAAATCCTGAGATGGAAACAAAATTCGGAAAAATAACCATAAATGACGCGCTTTGCGTTAGTAAGGGAGAAAAATCACCTTATATCAAACCAGAACACGTATTGGGCACTGGCGAGGCATTTCGCCTCTACTGATCTACATACACTTGTTAGCTGATAACAGATGTGTAGGTATGACGTTGCATGCGGCAACACTTGGGATAAAGGAGTTACTTCCTTCCTTGGCTTCCTTGTAGAACACTCAAGAAATCACCCATTTCCATAACACCCTGTATGTGTAGATCTAACTATACAGGGTGTTATGGAAATGACTTATTATATTTAAACCGGCAAATCCTGAGATGAAAATAAATTGAAGAAAAATAACCATAAATGTCGTTTTGACTTATTAAACGAAATATACACTTTATATGAAGTCTAAAAATGTACGTGGCCGCTACTGAGAACGTTCGCAATCAATAGTTGATTGAGGCGGTGTTGTCATATATTGCAGCACAGAATTCTAAACGCACATGTTCAGTTTTTGACAACAAGACGTCTTTGACCCGCGTTATCACTTCTTTTTCAAACTTTTTAGAAATAAAAAACTACCATTTTAAAGTACATACTCTCTTACCTTCGATCTTATAATCCGTCTTATAATTAAATTCCATAAAAAAAATAAAACACAAATAGTATGTTTTGCAACAGAACCAACAATAGGTAATATCACACAAATTTGAAATCACATCACCATATTTCTTATTATGAATTATTTCACAACAGAAAAAGAATCGAGTAATGCAACAACAAAACGTTTAAAATTCGTATACATCAAGCACGTGGAACCCTCGACGGCGTCATTCCACCCCCGAGTCTCGAAACATACTGAAGCAACGATAGTCCCGCGCGGCAGGTATCCAAGCAAGGGCGAAACATGCGGTGTGATCTGACAACATTGTTAGTAAACTCTAGTAACCCACATTGTTGCTAACTGAATCCAGATGGAACGGCGCGACAGTATGTGGTACTATTCGCTGTTCTAGTTGGAAGTAAACTCGCAATGGAAATATCTGTGAAAGAGAGTCAAATCAACGCAATTTCGTAACGTTCCATGGACATTTTCGGCAATAACTCTCAAAGGTATCTTACTCCTTCATTTAGTTTCACATTCTTTGCACGCCTATTGTCGACGCCCATGAATATGTTTGTTCCGCACATGTCGTAAAGATTTTAATTAGAAAGTGAACGTATCCTCTTTGAATCAGACTTTAATTACAGATACGTATACCGCCTTTGAATAATTTTATACAATATAATTGCTCGCGAAAGATTTGTTTCTTCCATCGTATAAACGTAGGCGTTTGCTACTAGTTCCACTTTCATTAAGTCGGTTACGTATGCCCCCCCCCCCCCCCCCCGCAACGGGATTAAATTGCCTTTCCGGTATGTTAAAAATCTTCTCGAATTTATTTCTACTGCTTTGAATACCAATTTATTGTGTTTGTGTTGACTATGATGTTTCGCAATTATGGGAATTGTTCAACTGAAAGCAATTCCCATAATTAACCACCATCTTGTGGTTGTCTGTTGATGGGCTGCACCGACTTGAAACAAACATTGACCCGATATTTCTATCACGTTTCACAACGTAATTGAAAAATCTCTATATCGCTCACCATGTTGTCAAACCAGCTTTTCCAATTAAGAAATTATTGATAAAATCAGACTGGCCGTTTATAATATTGCAACGTCGTAATTTCGTTCCCGCTCGCTCTGTTGTTGTAATGGCCACGACAGTCAACGGATTATATCGGTGCGAATGACGCAATGGGGCAATGGGGCAGTGGAAGGGACGAATGAAGGATTTCTACGTGAAGACGAACGACGAAGTTAGTCGGTTTTCTGGTATCCACAGAACCGCGCTCACCAGCGATTCGATCTTTTCAAAACGGATGCCGCAATGGTGGCTACAGGTTTCAGAGTGGTTTTTACACCGAGCAATTCCGAGAACAGCCAGCCGCGGATTTTCCCTGAGAAAATTTTCATCGTCGCATACTCGTGGTTCCGGCGAGTTTAAATAGTACTGGAATTTCCCCAAACACTCGTATATTTCAGTGCGAATATAAATAATTCTGGAATATCTTCGATCTCTCGTGTATCTTGGTGCGAGGTTAAATAATAACCGAAATTGACCTTCGAACACTCGTTTCCGACGCGAGTATAGATAAGTTCTTACAAGAAAATTCACCCGATTGTGACATAAAAAACATTCGGAGTGAGGAATAAGAAGTAAATGTGAAATAAACTATATTAAGTTAGTATTAGCATTCACTACCGCGTGTTCTAATTTTTTTTTAAATTATTAGGGTAGTTGAGATCTCTTTAGTTGAGAATATAATGTTAGCTTAGGGTAGTTTTATATTGTAAAATAAAATGAATCTAAATTTAAATGGAGTACGTGACAGAGGAGTGATAGGTTGGTTTGAAACGCAGAATGTTAGTGTAGGATAATTATTTATTGTAAATAAAATGTAAATAATTATCGCATTAGTACTTCGGGTCGCGTTACTCGACTGACGTAAGACTAACCCTTAAATTCACCCTCAATGACAACAGACAGTAAAATTAAATAAGTAAAAGCCCTCCGTGTTCAATATAATAACTTGCATTGTTATTGTATTCATTGGATATTCCCGAGCCAATACAACAATAAGTATAGCTTGAACAAAAGTTAGGCCTCGTCCTACGTTCAAACAACTATACTTCAAATTAAAATCAGTAATTTACTTCTTAGACAAAATGATTGCCCTCATTGCTGACAGATTACAGTTAGCGGGGAAATGATGGTGGGCCCACCCAAGACCGACTGTCACGTGCGTGTCAAGTCGGCAATGGAATTATGCCTGGCATCCCTGACCAATAAACAACGAAAAATCGAAAATCGAACATAGCGTCCGTAAAACTAATTAAGAAGGGACGTCTTCAGTTGCGATGACTTTTTCATTAATTATCAGGACTGGCGACATAACTGATAGTGTCGACCATCAATTATACATTTTCAAAATTTAAAATGATTCACATAGTTAGATTGAGTTAAATAAATAATTCCTGGGTGGAGAATTCACCTTTTGGATGGAAGCCAAAAAGGGGACAAAATTAAAATTCTTAAAATCTAACTAATAATCGATTCACATTAAATTCAAATTAAACTTAAGGGGTAAATAGGTTATACAGGGGACATCGAAAAACGTATTACGTAAAACGCGCCGTAGGAGAACGTTAGAGTTGCCTACCTTTGAGCGAGCGCAAAACGGACGGACGTTAAGAGTTACGTACGCCACTCTTACGACGTACCCTTAAAATCTTAAATGGTAAATTACAATCTTCGCCTATGATCATATTTATTAAAACTAAAAAGAAAATATACTGTTACGATCATGTTTATTTTTATAAACTCAAGTGCACATATTGAAAGGATATCGATACTTAGATAGCAAGTAGTATGTTTTTTGCTATTTACGGTAGCGATCGTACGTAAAAATATCAAAACGAACGAAAGTTTACAGACATAATCTTATTTTCAAACAAGAAAAATTTATGACCGTATAATATGCATGCATATACTTACATAAAAGATGTTCCTAGTAATACCATCGCGTTCGCCTTCGTATATCGACGGCGTATTTAAATTCTATAGAAGCTAATTTAAAATTTTCTATATTTTCCAGACGGGTGTGTAATTTCGTTAGATTGGCAATTTAACTAGAAATTTTAGCGTGAAGATATTTAAATAAAAACTATTTTTTCTTCTAGGAGGTCACTTTTCCCCTAACAATGCAGTACCGATATTTGTATCATTATAGTTTTGTTTCCTTGATGGTTTTTTCAAATTATAGGTAGTTTGTTTTTGAATTTCGGTCACTTTGAAATGAAATTCCAATATTTGGTTAACGTTTCGGTTTATTATACTAAAACATCGTCAGAACTATTTGTAATAAAGAAAAAGGCGTATAAGGAAAATAGAAAGAAGAAATATTTTTGACGGTGTTAGCGATAAAATTCATATTTTATGATAATATTAGTTTGTATAGAATGAAATGAAAAAATATATAAATTAACATACCTTGTACATAAGAGGGGGGGGGGGGGTCGCTTGTACGCTGATTTTGTCATATAAATAAAACAAAACGTCTAAATTATATTCAGCGTAAATTTTAATGTTACCATCGCCTAGTGCTTTCGGTCTCTAAAAGGCCATCATCAGGGCTAAGGCTCTACAAGAAATAAAATCACAAAATAAAAACTCAGACATGTATAAGACAGACATAAGGAATTCAAATTTTTTTAAAAAATTGTCGTAAAAACAAGTTAAATTAAACAATTTAAAATTAATTGAGTATACGCACTCACAGCTGTTAAATATTTAAGTCACCATTCCCGACAATTGAAGATGCCCCCTGTCAGCACAATTCCAAGGACGCCACATTCTACCACTAATAAACGTAACTAAAAATTACTCGCCGGAAAACCACTAAAGTTTAAAATTATTAAAAATTACTTTGTATTTATATATGCATGGAAAACTGCTAGAAGTATTAAAAGCATTTAAAATAAATAAGGAATTCGAGTGTGACAAACTTGCAGCAGAAAATGGACATACAGTGTTGCGTCTTCCTCCGTACTATTGTATATTCAATCCTATTGAGCTAATATGGCACCAATTAAAATCCAATATTAGGAGAAATAATATTTCTCCTACATTAAATGCATCTGTATAGAATTAATTAAAAACGAAGTAAGAAAAATTTCTGCAGACAGCTGGAAAAACTGTGTACATCATGTACTTAAGGTGGAAAATTCTTACAATTGTATGATTACAAATGTTCAACCCTTAATTATAAGTTTAGGCTTAGATGAAGATAGTGATAGTGATACAGAGTTAAATTTTGAATAAACTATCAATAGTTTATTAGAATTTAATTAATTTTTATTGTATTTGTTATCCTAATAGTTATACTTTTAAATTATATTATTTTCAATTATCATTAATTGTTATCATTATTTTACATTTATTATAGGTACCTAAAACTAAAAATACCTATCTATTTATTTTAAATTATAAAAATAAATCATGTGGTGTGGTATACATTTTCAAGCCGGCCCTGATCCTATTTATTGAGTTTTGAAAAGGTTGAGACGTATACAATGGGGTTTAATCAGGTAGTTTATTTATGGCAGTAAGAGTCAATGGTATAATTCTGCAACAACTATAATTATATTCTTGTAAATGTTACTAAGGTTATCTGTATCAGTTCTAAAATTAATCGTATTATTGTTTCTTTTGATATCATCATTTCTTTAATGTTGCGTTTTTTGTAATTTGTTTCGTAGTCTACGGAACTTCGTCAAAATTAAAGTTGTGAAGGTAATCTAATGAGTGTTTCGATATGGCAGTTTGGGATTGATTCATATGGCGTAGACTGGTTTTATATTATTTTATTCAATTTTTTTAATTTAATATTTTATTTTTATTGTTTGTTTGGCCAATGTAAGTTTTAGAGCAGTCGGAGCAATCTACTTTATATAAAAGATTTGTTTCATTTAATTTCTCTCCAACCTCTCCAATTTTACTAAGGTTTTGTGGTCTATTTTCAGTGTGATAGGACTGCTCGATCAACTAGCGAATGAACAACACTTTTTGTATTTATTTGGAGTGTGAGATTCACAATTTAGATATCTGCCAGACCATATGGGTTTTGTATACTAGTTTGTCTTGACGTTGCCTTCGTAATCATAGTTAATGTATATATCTAAGAAATTTATTGATTTATGGTATTATTGGAAAAAAGTTCAAACCACCTTTAAAATGATGTGACACTTTACCCACACCCTTCCCATTTATGATTTTAAGGGTAACAACATCTACCCCTCCAAGGGTGTTAAACGACGAAGTCTTAAAATATTTAAGAGAATTTTCAATATTATTTATTCGAAGCGATATTTTAAGTGTGTTAAAGTTCTCAAAATGACACCCTGTATATGAATTGCAGGTATTATCAGAACACTTGTTCTCTAAAATACCATATTCCCTCAAAAATATCACGTTCTATTCGCGTTATGGTACATTGAAATTTTGTCAAGACTAATATAAAATTTTATTTATTTTCAGACGGGCGTATTACTCGCTATCAGATTGGCAATCTTGCAAGGATCCCTGCCTCAATTCTGTGAGCAAGATAATCCAGCCGCTTTCCACAGTTCGCTCTACGTCAGGTAAGCTGATTTTGCTTATTTATGTCTTTTATTGTAAGCAGAGGTAAGTAACTTATATTGGCGAGAATATGACTAATGCTGATGTAATCCATGATTTTTTTTCCTTCATGATCAAACACAAGCACTATAGGAGAAATCCTTTAAGGTACTCTGGGAGTGGTGCGTGTGCGCATAAAGCGATTCACGTTGGTTTTGAATCGTTGGAGGTTATATTCGTTGGGGAAAACAACCTCGGGAAGGTCATTTTTTAAGGATGAAGTCCTCCAGATGAAAAAATTCTTAAATAATGAAGTTCGAGTAAGCTTAATCATTTATGGATTTGCGGCAGTGGTGCGTCGTGTATTTCTGCGATTTGCCGCTCTGGTTTGAATTAAGAGGGCAAGGTCAGCCGAGCATTTTCCATGAAAATATCTGTAAAAGAGAGCCAAATCCCCAACCTGTCTTCGATGTTCAAGGGTGTTGAGGCTCTTCGCCAGCTCGCGGTCTCCGATGAGACGAATGGCCCTCCTTTCGATGGAATCCAGTAGCCGAAGAGTATGTTTGAGTGCAGAGCTCCAGACATGAGAGCAGTAGGTACTCTAGTGATGGTCGATGGGCCTGTATAGTATCAAAAGTTGTTGAGGAGGGTTAAGATTGTTTCACGAAAAATGGATACGACTTAATGATTTCCTGGGTCGGTCCCATTGTGTCGACAAGAGCTTGGCAATAAACAAGAGAAGTATGAAGGGGCAGACTAAGGAAAACAAGTAATGATATGATAATACTAATGTAATCAAATGAAATAACATTTTTTTAAAATATTACTAGTCATATTTATTTACATTTATAATGTCATTCTATAGATAGTTCTGTTTCGCTATCGCTAACCTCATCAAAATTAATTATAATTGGATTAGTTATACGATCCAGACTAATATACGAATTTTCTACAGTTATTACGTGACGGACTGAATTTTTCCAACTACCTGGGGGAATATCATTAAAGCATTTTCGTATTAGTTCTACAACACTAGAACTAAAAGTCGGGGAAATATTTTCAGACCTAACCAGTGATTTTAACTGGTCCCACATATGCTCTATGGGGTTAAAAATGCAATAATAGGGTGGGAGCCGTAGCACTGTATGTCCAATTCCTTCTGCCAATGTGTCACAAACATACAGCGTGTCTTCGGAAGTTCTTACCAAATGGGAAACTTTTTAATTATTAACTCTACGAAAAAAAGTGTCTCTTCCTAAAAAGTCCTGCTTGGTGAGAAAATAAATTTGCACAAGAATATTTGTATGTTGGACCGGGTTTAAAATTTATAAAAGACGTCGGCTATATTTACAAAACTAAAAACTTGAAGAGTGCATGTTTAAAGGCTAACAGACTATAACAATTATACAATAAAAACTCTACTTAAGAGAATTACTTTTATGA
The DNA here is from genome assembly GCA_963991005.1 of Barypeithes pellucidus. Taxonomy (NCBI): domain Eukaryota; kingdom Metazoa; phylum Arthropoda; class Insecta; order Coleoptera; family Curculionidae; genus Barypeithes; species Barypeithes pellucidus. Next base: position 51,616,554 of record OZ022563.1, on the reverse strand, counting down.
CGGATAAAAATTAGTTCACTAATTTCTATGAGGTGGCTATTTTCTAATTTCCCAATAACCAATAAAACTAAATGACTCCAAAAATAATCTAGGTCTCCACATGGCCTCCGTCTTTTTGCATACAAATGATTATCCTTCTAGAAAACTCCGACACAGCGTTTCTGATCATATGAGGAGTAACTAGCTGGATACACTGCCTTATAGTTTCTTCTAGGTGATCAATATCACGGAATGGTATGTGCTTGTACACCAATTGCTTCAAATGACCCCACAAGAAAAAATCTAGGGGTGTAATGTCCTGTGACCTAGGTGGCCAGGGTACTTCTGAATGGCGTCCTATCCATCTTTGTGGAAAAGTTCTATCAAAATATTCGTTGACCCTGGCTGCCCTGTGACAAGGAGCTCCATCATGCTGATACCAAACAGCCTGTCGCGCGTTTAATGGCAGGCTGTTAATAAATATAAAAATGTCGGTTCTTAGGAAATTTAAGTAAATCTCACAACCGCTTGCAATACTTGTAATTGATTTTCTTCAGTAAGTGTTCGAACTGCATGTTTCTTCTTGAAATTATTTTCGACAGAGCCAGTATTTTTAAATTTATTGACGACATTGCCGACAGTAACGTGGCTAATATGTTTATTTGGGTGTATAGTATTAAAAATGTCGGCAGCCTCGCGATGCGTCTTACAATTGCCAACAATAAGAACTATTTCAATTTTTTCATTAACAGTCAGTTTAATCATCACTATTATTGTTTAAAGTAACTAAGAAACGGAAAAACCTTTTTTTAACAAGAAGTTCACGTTTTGAAACAGAAATTATAATTGCCAAACTGTCACTGCTAAAACGCCTATTCTGTTACCAACAACAATCAATTGTTCAAAGCCTACTTATCCAAAAATACTTATTACCAAATCTTTACGACTATTAGTTTTGTAAATATAGCCGACGTCTTTTATAAATTTTAAATCCGGTACTTTTTGAAGCCACCCTGTATGTCAACATACAAATATTCTTGTGCAAATTTATTTTCTCACCAAGCAGGAGATTTTAGGAAGAGGCACTTTTTTTCGTAGAGTTAATAATTAAAAAGTTTCCCATTTGGTAAGAACTTCCGAAGACACGCTGTATACTTTTTTTATACAAAATGTCTTTAAAACTTCTAAAAGATCACTTTTTTTATAACTTTCTTCAAAATATATATCATTCGCCGCCATGTAGTTCTGAATCTCCAATTTTGTATTATTTGAGCTTGGAGCTTTATGTAATTGGCGACTGTGATAGCTCGCACTGTCCATTATTATCACGCTATTGTGAGGAATGTTTGGTAAAAGACAATTCTTGAACCATTCCTCAAAAACTAACAAATTTTACCACAAAAAGATATTTAAATATAAATTAAGCAACCTAACCTACCTGATGTGCCTATATTTAATTATAATTATTACAATCCGGTCTTTTCCACATAATAATAACAAACGGTAATAAATAATGGGATGGCCACAGGTACTTTTACTGCAGTCATTAAGTTATATCCATTTTTCGTGAAACAATCTTTACAACATTTTGATTCGAAAGAGTACACCAAGTTTCTGCGAAGCTATCTTGACGATTGCCACGACGTGGTTATGCCAAGACATATTTCCTCCCAGTAAATTAATAGATGAAGCCAGTGGAATTGCGTATCCTGCCATGACTATATCCGGTTCTGTAATGTTAACCCTTTTAGAGAAATCTACTGCCTGGGTTTCCTTAGAGTTAAATTCGATTTGATTACAGTCACTGTTACTGGTTGGTGGTTGATTTTTACAATAATTAAACGATTTAAAAAATATTTGTTAATTTCCCAAAATTGACACAATGACATGTCCTACCAAAGTGTTGTGTCAAGTCCGTACCTGGTTTCCTTGGCTATGTACAAGAATTATTCTAGTATGAGCTTCTTAGTCCATATTGGCTATACAACGTTACAAAATTTCATTAAAATATACAGGGTTGCTTAAAAGTTATGATCGAAAATGTAAATCTTTAGAGGGGTCTGTGGGGCCCGATATCTTTGTTAGGAGGAAATAGTAGTTATTTATGTCACACAATGCATAATGTATTACTTCTTTCACGAACGGGAAATTTGACCCCACGAGCCGAAGGCGAATGCCGCGTGATTTTGATAAGAAATGTTAATATTAACATATGTCCTAAAGTTAAACAATAACTTTATTATCATAATTATAATCATTCTTAGATAGCTTTACTCAGCCTACTAATTTTTATTTTTATAATATGCTTACCGTTTTTTTCTATTCAACCATTCAATATCAAAAATGCCCCTTAATGATTATTATTGAATGTAGAAAAAAATCTGAGTACATCACTGAATTTTACGTAAAAAACTACAAAAGAAACATTTTATTTCTGTTTGATAATGATGTGTACAAAATTTCATAAAAATATCTAAGAGTGATTATAATTATGATAAAAAAGTTATTGTTTAAATTTTAACATTCTGTAGCTCAATAATGAAGAGCTTAGGACATATGTTAATATTAACTCTTCTTAAAATCGCCCAAGGATTAACAACCTTAAGTATTGGTACTCAATTAAAAAACACCCTGTATAGGTGTATAATCGACTCACTATCACTTACGAATGCAATACGTTTGGGTATTTCCTTATATCGACTTGATTATTCAGAATAAAGTCCAAGATTTAAAAATATTTTACCTTTTGCTTCAGTGGCATTGATTCGACTTATATCATTGACCGGAAGAATTAAAAATATTGTACCTGTACATTTGTTGAAAATACGTTAACAATACCCGGTCGCTGAAACTCTTCACTTGCTTTTGGTCCAATGCAATTTAATAAACGTATTATTTTTCGGACAATATATTTTGTGTCGCTTCATTGGCTTTGTTAATTATTTCGTATGGAGCGCATTAAAATTGGTTTTCTTCTTTGGAATATGTGGTTAAGCTTAGTACTCCTCGAGCTTCATTATTTAAGAATTCTTTCATCTGGAGGACTTCATCCTTGTGGAACGACCTTCCCGAGGTCGTTTTTCCCAACGAATATAACCTCCAACGATTCAAAACCAAAGTGAATCGCTTTCTGCGCACACGCACTACTCCCAGAGTGCCCTAAAGGATTTTTTCCTATAGTGCTTGTGTTTAAAAAAAAAAAAAAAAAAATCGCTATTATTTCTTTCCATTTTTCTTTCTTCGAGCATTCAGACAGAGAAGTGAAAAAATTTCCGTATTCCGTATGTATTCATTTCAGCAAAAAAAAATATAGTTTTTAAGAACCATCCTAGAAAAAATGATTATACCTCCTCCTCCTCTCCTATACGCTGGCGAAATATTTTCCTATATTTACCGGACACCCTGTATACAGGGTGTTCCTTAATTACGTGCTAATATTTCAGGGTATGATTCCTTAGGTCATTTGATAAAGAAAAGTGAACATATGTCCGCAACGGCTTAAATTTTTTGCTCCAGGGTGTTGAACTTTTATTTTTTATATGGTTATTTTTTAATATCTCCGAAAGTACTTTAGATATTATTTTCGATTTTGGTATGTATTAATAGGATATAGAACCACAAATTTTAGTTAGAAAATGTATTCAATAGTTCCACCAGTTGCGTTCCTGCAAACATGTCCTCTGATGTTTTTTACACTGACATTTTTCCATGCGGATATTTTTTGTGATTATCCTGGTCAATTCTACATGAAAATGGCCTCTTGAGTTTTTCTCGTCAGACTTCTTGATTAAAACCATTAAATTAATTTTGAAACTCATTGATATTAACATTGATAAAATAATTAATGATATATTTTGTTCCATAAAAATTGTTGGAAATGGCCACCTTCACTTAAAAGGCATGATTCCGCCAGTCTTCGCATCGAATTGCCCACTCCTTCAAACATTCCCAGCGTATTCCTTATTGTTTCACACGAGGTAACTAACTATTCTCTAAAATCTTCTAAAGTGCTAATGGGAGTTTTATACACCAGAGTCTTAAGATGCCCCCATGCCTTTTAAGTGAAGTTGGCCATTTCCAACAATTTTTATCAAACAAAATTTATCATTAATTATTTTATCAATGTTAATAATAATGAGATTCAATATGAATTTAATGGTTTTAATCAAGAACGTCGACGAGAAAGAATCAAGAGATCGTTTTCATGTAGAACTGACCAGGCTACTCAGAAAAATATCCACATTGAAAAATGTCAGTGGCGTACCATCTTTTTTGTATAAAATATCACATGTTTGCAGGGACGCCACTGGTGAAACAATTGAATAACTTTTCTAACTAAATTTTGTGGTTCTATATCCTATTAACACATACCAAAATTGAAAATAATATCTCAAGTACTTTCGGGGTATATTAAAAAATAACCATTTAAAAAATAAAAAATCAACAGTAACAAAAAAGTTTACCCGTTGCGGACATACAGTGTGTCCGCGTATGAGGGTATCCAATAGGGGAAAAATCTTTATTAGTCATTTTACGACCAAAAGTCATTCTTTATAAAAAGTTCTGCTTGTTGAGAAAATCAATTTACGATAAAAAAATTTTAGATTCGATTTACAGGGTGTTAATAAATTAGGAAAATATGAAAATGCTTCAAGAGAGAACTACCATTATGTATTATTTTTTACAAAAATTTTATGAAACAAAGTTGTTGATAAACTAACGTAAAGTGTAAATACAAATTTTGAAATAAAAATTGGAAATTTTAAAAATAAAATAATAATAGTTGTGTTTATGTAATTATTTGCATTTTACAAAAAAATCAAGATACGTTCATGTTACGTCAGCATCTTATTTACATCTGTCAGTATTCTGATTTCGTGAAGGCATTTTCGAAAATGTTAATCAAAGAAGAGCGTATTTATTTAATACAATGTTACGGTATTGGAAATTGGAAATACAATCTTCTTTGGTTAACATTTTCGAAAATGCCTTCACGAAATCAGAATACTGTAAAACGCAAATAATTACATAAACACCACTGTTATTATTTTATTTTTAAAAATTCGAATTATTATTTCAAAATTTGTATTTAGACTTTACGTCAGTTTATAAACAACTTTGTTTTATAAAATTTTTGTAAAAAATAATAAGTAATGGTAGTTCTCTCTTGAAGCATTTTCATATTTTCCTAATTTATTAACACCCTGTACATCGGATTTAAAATTTTTTTATCGTCAATTCATTTTCTCAACAAGCAGAACTTTTTATAAAGAATTACTTTTGGTCGTAAAATGACTAATAAAGATTTTTCCCCTATTGGGTACCCTCATCCGCGGACACGCTGTATGTTCAAATGAACTTTTCTTTATAAAATGACCTAAAGAATCACACCCTGAAATATTAGCACGTCATTAAGGAACACCCCGTATATTTTGCACTAAAATTCTTGTACAAGTTACGTCGTTTTGAGTCCGATCGTGGGATTCGTACCAATCTATAAAAATTAAACATACGATGTTTGTTGGCTGCGTTCAATAAACTTATTTTAAAACACTCGGCAGTTACCAAAGACTCGGATAGCCATTGCGAGACAGTTCCACTGTGGAATAGACCGATGAATAATTGATGAGTTCATTGTATTTCAACGGGCGGATGGAAAAACCGACTGCGATGATTTAATTTGAATGAATTTGACTTGACAACGCCGAAAAGTTCTTGATAAATATTTGGAAATGGCGGTTTTTAAATTACACGAAGCCAATTTCACTTGCCGTAAAAAATACACATAGAGTCGACTTTATTATTAAATATTTACATAGAAAAGCGTAAAGGTAAGATGGGCCCCAGGCCTAATGATGAAACGCACAAGTTTTAATTTATAATTTATAATTTTTATGTTTCAAGGGCAGATCTAGAACATCGATTTGAGGGGGGGGGGGCATCATATAAAGAAAATTATTTATTTATTTATTTATTTATTTACGGATGTAAACACATAATAACAATACTCCTCAACTCAACAAAGCCCTGAAACAATTTTTGGCTTGGGGTGACAGTAACCAAGTCGAATTTAACGCTAAGAACACCCAGGCAGCAGTTTTCTCTAAAAAGGTTAACATTACAGAACCGGAAATAGTCATGGCCGGACACGCAATCCCACTGGCTTAATCTATTCATTTGGTGGGCGTCAATCTGGGAGGAAATTTGTCTTGGCATAACCACGTTGTGGCAATCGCCACGATAGCTTCTCAGAAACTTGGTGTACTCTTCCGAACCAGAAAGTTGTACACACCTCAGCAACTTTTGACACTATACAAAGCCCAGATTCGACCATCACTAGAGTACTGCTCTCATGTCTGGAGCTCTGCACCCAAACATACTCTTCGGCTACTGGATTCCATCGAAAGGAGGGCCATTCGTCTGATTGGAGACCACGAACTGACGAAGAACCTCTACAGCCTAGAACATCGAAGACAGGTTGGGGATTTGACTCATTTTTACAGTTTTTTTTTTCATGGTAAGTGCTTGCCAACTTAGTTCCGCCCAGAGCGGCCAATAGCAGAAATACACGACGAAGCACTGCCGCCCATCCATATGTGGTTACGCTTAGTACTTCTCGAACTTCATTATCTAAGAATTCTTTCATCTGGAGGACTTCATCCTTATGGAACGACTTTCCCGAGGTCGTTTTTCCCAACGAATATAATCTCTAACGATTCAAAACCAACGTGAATCGCTTTTTGCGCACACGCACCACTTCCAGAGTGCTCTAGAGGATTTTTTCTATTTGGGTTTCATAATGTCTACATTATGAAATGCAAAAAAATTTAATAACTTGCCACTTTATGAAACTGAAATTATATTTTTTTCATGTTGGCAACAAGTAGGGTTCGAATTTTAGGCCTACTTCGATTTTGTTGCAATTAGTCTTCTAGGCATTATGGATTCAACAGAAATTTTTTATAGAAAACTTTAAGATACTAACTTTTAACCTTGCAAATAGATGATTTTTACTAGATATTTATCTGAAATACCTATATTCGGAAATATATAACATACTGACGGTGTCCGTCAACTAATTTCTAGTCATAAGTTTCATAAGACATTATCTAAGAGCAGGCGTTTTCTAAAGTACAATAAATAAAAACTAATTGTCTTATGAACCGTGTATTTTATAATACTTTTTCTATTTGGGTCTTTTAAGTCTGAAAAACTTTAAAAAATTAGTAGATTTTTTCATTGAATTAATATTCTTTTTTTTGGGTTGGCAATACTTTTACAATTTCATAAAATGTTACAAGTATCAAATATGCCATGATAGAAACAATTCAACACAACAATGCTTCTTCCCATCCGTCATAATTAAAAATAAATATATTATTAAAGTTAATAAAAATGAGTCAGAAGAGTTGTACTCCGTCAGAAATACGAGAAAATGCAGAAAATAATCTAGAAAAACGTTTAAAATGAATATGCAGAACTTTGAGTTATGGTGCGAGTAGAACAAAATAATAAATAATAATTACTATTGAACAAAACATTGTGTCGACACAGAATCTGACAGGAATAAAAATTAATACCCTGGAAATGTCTACAGTAACTATAACTATGTTTATATATAAAGTAATATGTATAATACTATATTGAATTAAGAATAAAAATAGTACTTTATTGAATAAAACTTTAGAAATGGAGCATAAACTGTAAGATATTTCTATTATATTTAGGTTATGTTGTTTTATAGTTGTGACTAGAAATTAATTGACGCACACCGCCAGCATGTTATATATTTCAGATAAATATCTAGTAAAAATGATCTATTTGCAAGGTTAAAGGTTAGTATTTTAAAGTATAAAAAAGTTTTGTCGAATCCATAATGCCTAGAAAACTAATTTCAACGAAATCAAAGTAAGCCTAAAATTCGAACCCTACTTGCCGCCAACATAAAAAAAAAAAATCAGTTCCATAAAGTGGCAGGTTCTTCAATTTTTTGCATTTCATAATGTAGCCATTATGAAACCCAAATAGAAAAATACACTTCCTGGTTATTTACAAACACAATCTAAGCCCCATTCGCTTAAAACGCGAGAAAAAAACCCTGTGAAACTTCTCTTCATTACCATCCATTATTTTTAAAACGAGGTCTAAAAATTCTCTTTTCCCCCTTTGTCTTCTACGTTCTGTTTTTTACACATTTTTTGGTTTGTTTCCTTAACGATGAATAATGCATACGACCGGAGGAGATTTGAGAAAAAAATTGAAACTGATATGTTTTGAAAAATAAGGGGGATGTAGCGTAACTTTTATATACGACTGGGAATGAAACGTTGTAGGCAGCAACAATTTTGGATGGCATACTGGGTGATCACGTATAATATCCCCCCATCTCAACTTTTCATACTTATATTAAGAAAACTTAAAAATAATGGTATACGAGGTTTTTAAATTTATGGCCTCGCGCATGCAGACAAAGCTGATCATAATGGGCCATGTGCAATGCCGACTGATAAACTATTGACCTTAACCGGCGTACAGGACCGTACTTCGCCCTTAATGAATTTGATTACACGACAATATTTTGACACATCAATATACGTTCCTTACTTGGCAATAAACAATCTACTTTCTCACATAAAAGAAGGCGTTGTAGTCATAACTGGAAAGCCAGTTTTCGAATTAATTTTCACATATCCATTGTCGACATATCGATATATTCTTAATATCACCTTCACCATCAATGCCGGTGTTCCTCAAGGGTCCTTACTCTACATTAACGACCTTCTAGTGAAATCGAAAAACCCGGTAGTTAGTTTTGCTGATAATAGCACACTTTTATCATCTTTCTCTTTGAATGCACAAACATCGGCTGCCGACGCACATCTTCGCAGACAGCATGAAGTATCACGCCTCAACAGAGACCTGGAAGAAATTTTGGCTTGGGCTGACAGTAACCAAGTCGAATTTAACGCTAAAAAAACCCAGGCAGCAGTTTTCTCTAAAAAGGTTAACATTACAGAACCGGATATAGTCATGGACGGACACGCAATCCCACTGGCTTCATCTATTAATTTGCTGGGCGTCAATCTGGGAGGAAATATGTCTTGGCATAACCACGTTGTGGCAATCGCCAAGATAGCCTCTCAGAAGCTTGGTGTACTCTTCCGAACGAGAAAGTTGTACACACCTCAACAACTTTTGACACTATACAAAGCCCAGATTCGACCATCACTAGAGTACTGCTCTCATATCTGGAGCTCTGCACCCAAACATACTCTTCGGCTACTGGATTCCATCGAAAGGAGGGCCATTCGTCTGATTGGAGACCACGAGCTGACGAAGAACCTCGACAGCCTAGAACATCGAAGGCAAGTTGGTGATTTGACTCTCTTTTACAGATATTTTCATGGAAAGTGCTCGGCTGACCTTGCCCTCTTAATTCCGCCCAGAGCGGCGAATATCAGAAATACACGACGAACCACTGCCGCCCCTCCATATGTGGTTAAGCTTAGTACTCCTCGAACTTCATTATTTAAGAACTCTTTAATCTGGAGGACTTCATCCTTTTGGAACGATCTTCCCGAGGTCGTTTTTCCCAGCGAATATAACCTCCAACGATTCAAAACCAACGTGAATCGCTTTTTGCGCACACGCACCACTCCCAGAGTGCCCTAAGGGATTTTTCCTATAGTGCTTGTGTTTGATCATAAAAAAAAAACGTTACATCCCTACTACTGATTTCGGTTCTGGGAGGCCGTCGTTGGTTCACGTCGTTAGTTGGCAACCAAACAGGCACCAATACCAGCGGGGTTGCCTATATAACGGCGACAACATTGTGCGCAAGACAAACGACGCGCCACCTTTAAAAGTATGACCGGTAAATCGTGAGCACCACGCAACTTTTTTCCAAGAACGGGACATTTCAGCGCACGATCCGAAGGCATGCATTTGTTACATTGTTTTTTTGTTTTTATAATCAAACACAACATAGGAAAAATCCTATTGGACACTCTGCGAGTGTTGCGTGTGCGCAAAAAGCGATTCACGTTGGTTTTGAATCGTTGGAGGTTATATTCGTTTTGAAAAACGACCTCGGGAACGTCGTTCCACAAGGATGAAGTCCTCCAGATGAAAGAATTCTTAAATAATGAAGTTCGAGGAGTACTAAGCTTAACCACATATGGATGGGTGGCAGTGGTTCGTCGTGTATTTCTGCTATTCGTCGTTCTGCGCGGAATACATAAATAACTATTTTTAAATGCTTTTGGCATTTCTCTTTAAAAAAATTAAATACTGTTTTATAGTAAAAGAAAAATATGTGCACGAATTTAACGCTAAAAAAACCGAGGCATCAGTTTTCTCTGAAAAGGTTAACATTACAGAACCGGATATAGTCATGGACGGACACGCAATTCCACTGACTTCATCTATTAATTTGTTGGGCGTCAATCTGGGAGGAAATATGTCTTGGCATAACCACGTTGTGACAATCGCCAAGATAGCTTCTCAGAAACTTGGTGTACTCTTCCGAACCAGAAAGTTGTACACACCTCAACAACTTTTGACACTGTACAAAGCCCAGATTCGACCATCACTAGAGTACTGCTCTCATGTCTGGAGCTCTGCACCCAATCATACGCTTCGGCTACTGGATTCCATCGAAAGTAGGGCCATTCGTCTGATTGGAGACCACGAGCTGACGAAAAACTTCGATAGCCTAGAACATCGAAGACGGGTTGGGGATTTGACTCTATTTTACAGATATTTTCATGGAAAGTGCTCGACTGACCTTGTCCTCTTAATTCGGCCCAGAGCGGCGAATAGCAGAAATACACGATGAACCACTACCGTCCATCCATATGTGATTATGCTTAGTACTCCTCTTTTTTCATCTGAAGGACTTCATCCTTATGGAACGACATTTCCGAGGTCGTTTTTCCCAACGAATATAACCTCCAACGATTCAGAACAAACGTGAATCGCTTTTTGCGCACACGCACCTTTCCCAGTTCCCGATAAGGTTTTTGACAGAAAAATTATTACCTTTTATTTTATTGGGAGGATAGTTTTTATTGCCCTCCTATACTTTTAATCTGCAAAACAAGCGATAAGAATTGGAAATAGAAAAATACATAATTTCGAACTCGAACTATTTTACAAAAAAAAGTGCATACATCTGGTGGCTCGCCAAAGCAAACGCTCCGGAATATTCCAAATCAATTTTCACATTCCTTTGTGGAAAATATGCATGACTTAACAAACAAGCGCCGCTTATGTAAGCCAGAACCGAATCCTTTCCAAATATTTGTAATCAGATTCCTTCTTTGTGCGATACCAAATGTATTTAAATTCGATTCAGTTTGTTAGATATGTACATTTTTAGTTTTTTTTTCTCCGGTGTTTCTATTTCCGCGAAAAATGTATTATTCATTCTTTTCAAATTAGGTATAGGAACTGTGATGATGACAACAAATGTACCCACACGTTTTAGATACGAAACTTTAACGTTTTCAGGATATTGCGTATGTTCTTCTCTAAACAAGTGAGGATTTTCCTCGAGACCAATAGCGGCAATTCTGGCGATTAGCATGACCGTGAAGGATGAAGGTACACTCATCAGAAAACAAAACGTTCTAAGTGGATCACATTGTTTCTAACATTTCCATCATTTGTTCACAAAAATACATTCCGCTATCATAATCGTCTTGCATGAGCTCATGAGTATCTAGGCATTGCCGACTTCAGACAGGCCGTGTACAGAGCAGCGATGCGCTGTTGCCAAATGGTGTTTGGTGGGAAGTTTAAAATGGAATGGAATTTAAAATCATAACATGTATGAACAGTATCTTTTGCCCCAAAGTTTTTTTTTTTTGTTATCGAGGAGAATCTTTCATAGACACCCTGTTATCAGGGTAGCGTCAGCTTTTGTCGCTTTTTTTTCAAAATGAGTAATTGTACTTGATTAATTAAAATTGGTAACATATAATTTAAATTATTATTGTTTTCTGAATCATTCTCCTCCTGCAATATGTCTGATTCTGAAACCAGTTTGTTATAAGCTTCGTTCAAATATTATACACTCCTTTCTATTAAAAAAGTGAATGATTTGTCGATAGATATTTTATCTTTGTATCTAACTAATAAATTTTGTAGTTGGGACCATCTAGTTAGTTTCAAATTAAAAGGTAAAATCCAATTTAAGTTCTTAAAAGTTAATTCTGTATTATTTATAAATACCTTAACAAACATATTTGTATCAATTGAAATTTGACTTACAATGCTAATAAGGTCCTCTGTTAAATTTAGAATCTAAAAATAAATTTTTCTATCTTCTTCTACTTTTACTGTCTAAGACTAAGATATTAATTTTTTTAAAATAGTTTAAAAGTAAGTCTTGAAAACTATGAATTTTATCTGAGTTTTCAAATGATTCATTTAATTCATTATGACGAGCTAGAGTTTCATTATGTCTTTCATCGGGAGATTTTCTTGGCACAGGTACTTTTTTAGATAAATATACAGGTAAATTTGGAAAAATAGAAGGAAATGAACCACATTTAAGCCTAGTCTTTGTTGGAATTCTTTTCACAGTTCCGTCTGGTAAATTATAAATCTCTTCCCTAATGATATCACTTTCTGCAAAATGATTACTACAAACTACAGAATGTTGGGTAGGTGACCAACTATCTCGGGGAATAGCTTTTAGCCAAATATTTTTCAAAATTTCATCTTTTGGGAAACCAAAAGTCGATAGCATAGATCCACCGGCTTTTATTGTACTCGGATAATTCGATTTGCACCCAGGAACACAACACGTTTTTGTCATTATGTAGAATGTTCAAAAACTTACCTTGTTACTAGTTTACGTAAGTAATCCTATACATCCAATTTTAAACTCTAAAATGTGACAAACTAGAAGAGCACACACTGCTTTTTAAATTACCGGCTTTGCGGTATTCAACTGAAATTCTAACGCAAATAAGCACTAAAACGCTGAAAAATTGTTACACACGGCGGAATTTCCTTACGAGAGAGCGGATCCGGTTAGCACACGATTATGGACGAAATATATGAGATATATTATCACAAACACTTTTAATATCCTCTACACAAACCCAGGAAACACCCTGTTAATGTTTTAATAAATAACTGTTCGTAAAATCATTAAAATGAACTGCAAAATAAAATTTGTAACCGGCGGTCAACGAGATTTGACAGTTCTAAAATGGCGCAAACGTCCCACGACAGTAATACCGGAGTGACTACTCTTCGCGGCCCGGAGTTATAGGAGGCACTGATCTAGGTATCATTTTATAGGGATACATTTTATTTTCTTGTAATGTTCGAATAATCGATCAATGGCTAACATCGAATATTGGGGCTGCTTCTCGACTAGAAGCATGTGAGTTTTCCTCAAACTCAAGCATAATATCTAATTTTGTATCATCACTGTTGCATTGGCAGGTAATTTTTTTTATCTGCTTTACATGAGACATGAGAAATTCTCCCTTGGGTGCAAATTTGGAAATTTTTCATGAAATAAGCGAGCAACTTCTATTTGTGTTCGTGTTTTATCTACATAACCATCATCTGTAGAATTGAAACGCTGAAATGCGATAAACCTGAAAACACTTAATATTTCCGAAACAATTGAAGATATGTATAGGCTAGTGTACATTAAATATGTCTAAAATTTTCTTATGGAACCAAAAGTCCAATAATTGCATTTAAAATAAGAAAGTTGATATTGGCCACTGTTACATGACACACCCTGTATGAAAAGTTTTTATTGAAAAAAATGCGCAACTAGAAATACCAATCCACATTTATTTATTATAGAATTTATTCCATTTGGCTGATACACGCTGTATGTACAGGGTGTCCATTTTTTGGTAGTTTTACGAGGTATCTCCGTTATTAGTAAAGATGGAAGGATGCGGTTTTCGCAGCATTTTGCTACTTTTTTGTCAAACAGAAGATGCCGTAATCAGAACTTTTCTAGGCCGCCTTGTTTTTGATATACGGGATGTTTTTGAGAATTGTGCATTTTGGGACACCCCCCCCCCCCCCCCCATATCTCGGTTACCCCGTAACGTATCAAAATGAAATAAAATGTTCTTTTTGTAGTTTTTTACGGAGAATCCAGTGACGTACTTTTTCTACATTCAATAGTTTTCAAGGAAAATAAACAAATTTGCTTTTTTTAAATGGGTTACCCCATCGAATACTTATAAACAGGAAGAACACAAACAGCCGTGTTAACACATCGAAGAAAGTATGAACAAACGAACAAACCAGGCATCCATTACGTCTGGAATCAGCTGACAAACGCACGTGCTTTTCAAATGTCACTTTTGTCAAAATTTTTATTACTGTCAATATTTTAAAGTGACATTTAACCAACAAAAAACATTCAAACCCCTATTATTTGGTTTACTTAAGTAGTGAAAATCAAATATTAGGATTCTGACATGTTTTAAGCTGTAAATATCACTTTAAAATAATCCTTACACACTCTTATATCATTTTTTGAACTAGTAACGTAACTACAAATGAAAAATTAAACTTCAGAAATAAGCTTGAAAGTAGTTTTATTAAAAAATAGGAAGTAAATCATAATTTACATAAAATATTTTACCATCTTCAACTGGGCTCTAGGTATTAGCAAATATTTCAAGCTTCAAGTCACAACATATTTTTGGGCCCCATGTGATTTAGGAAAAGAAATTATTATTGATGCTTACTCTCAGTAAAGATGACTATAAATGAATATTTCAATTACAAATTACTCACTTGCACCAAAAAGGAAACGACGTTTTTCGTAAAAGATTAGAATATTAAAAATTATTTTAAAATTTAAAGATGCGTCTTCTCCACCATTTTAAATCATATCAGATGTTGCTTGATTTCCATGCCCGCCAGACGAAGGAAGTTAGCTTGTTTAACAGTTCGTGCTGTTCGCATTCTATGCCTGTCTCTGTCTGCAGCAACCTTTCCTAATTCAGTAAAGTGAGACAAATATGACTAGGATCAAGTCGCCTGCATAAAAACTCACTTTGGGCTTTCCATATTAACTCTACGTAAGTCTGATATTGACGCTTAAATGATAGAGATAGAGATAGAGTGAAACAGATAGATAAAAGTAGGTTACTTGTGAGCATATGGAGCAGAGTAGGCTTAGCATCACTTCCAAGGCCTTCTTACGTGTTTCGATCCCCCCCATAAGCAGTCTCACCGGGCTGGGTTACAATTTATATGTTTTAATAATATAATTTAGTTTGTAACAAGCTTCTCAAAAATATATAACACTTTATTTTTAGGCGTTTTTCTTCTTTTTAGTAGACCATGACGGATATTAAAAAAAATACTGATGTGATTAAATATTAGATACAAAAATTGAAAATTTATAGAACTCCCTCATAAATATTGCTCAAATTGTTCTCCATTATGCCTTAGACATGTTTCACACATGGTTCTTATTTGCCTTAATGAATTAAAAATAATAAACGACCGCTAAAGCTCTGTCGATGGCAATTCTTTATATCTGCCATTGTTTGGTACTGAATGAATTATCTAGGTAGGCCCTTACAATTTGGGCATCGTGAGCGGGCGCACCATCCTGTTGAAGATGCAAGTTATTGAGACCAGCTAAGAGCACATCTTCAATTATTCCTGGCACAACGTTTTCCAGAATCCAAAAAGTTATTTGCATTAAGGCTTCCTTCAAATATATTATAAACTATTTTGCTATTCAGTATAAAGCATGAAACGCTGATTAGGATGTTGCCAAGATATTCGCGGCGAGCAGTTTCAACATCTCCTACATTAATTTTTTTGTTGTTTTTACATTATCAAGAAAAACAGTATTACGTAATAGTTTTTGCGTGTGTTGTTAATTTTTGCAATAAATCTGAAAACACTTAATATTTCCGAAACAGTTGAAGATAGGTATAGGCTATTGTACATTAAATATGGCTAAAATTTTTTAGGGAATCCAAAAATTTAATAATATAGAATGTGTTGCGTTTAAAATAAGAAAATTGGTATTGGTCACTGCTACATGACACACCCTGTACGAAAAGTTTTTATTGAAAAAAATGCGCAACTAGAAATGCCAATCGACGTTCCGAGCGTTTCTTCGCACACGCTCCCATTTATTAATTATAGAATTTATGTATGTACATAGATATGCTCTTTGATGAATTAAATTGAAAAGAAGAATTAAATAAAAAAAGGTGAAAGTTATAATGAGTAAATGTAATTCGAGAAAGTTGCCCAATAATTCAACTTAGTTTTGGCCTAACTGAATAAAAAAACAATAAATTTGAATAAAATCTTTTTGTGAACCGCCAAATGAATCCAAATTTAATTTGGCTTGTTAGATATGTACATTTTTATTTTTTTTTCTTTGTTTTTACTTTCGCGAATAATGTATTATTCATTAATCTGGAATTTGTAAGTTACGGGCCACGTCGAAAGAAAAATATGTACTTTTTATGCAGAACTCATTTAGTGAGTGTACTAAAAAAAATACTGTTCGTTTCATAACATCTCTAGACTTCTTATCATAAATATCACCAAATGTGCCGTGGTTAAAAATATAATTTTAGAATGATTTTGTGATTTCTCTTTCCAGGACTACAAAACTTTTTTTTTAATGAATATATTCCTTCACTTTGAGTCTCGTGTTTGTTCGGGTTTGTTCAAAACAAACTAAATAGCATTTTAGGAAATTAAAGAGGACACTAATACGAACCAAAGATGCAAGTTCCAATAAAAAATATAACTTTATGTTATCACACTTTTTTCTATTTTGGGTCACCCTGTATTATTCTTAGCGAGTATTTAAAGCCCATTATAGGGAATGTTAAATAACACGTAACCATGGAGATAAGTAAACCTAGAATGACCACTAAAGCCTCAAGAAAATGATGTGGAATTATTTTAGAGAATTTCTAAGTGTTAGTGACGTGGTCTGGTGAAAATCGCCAATATTTAAGCATAAAGGCGAATTTATAAACTTGGCGTTACGATTGACGGTAACTCTGGACGACCTGAACTTAGTATACCTTTTTTTTTTGAATATGAGAAAAGTATTATTTTCATTAAAAACTTAAATACACTGAGGCACAAAATAGTTATGACCTAATAAATGCGAGAAAAATGCCCAGGCAGCGCCCCAACATTGTACATTAAAATTTCATAAAAAAATCAATTTTTCGTCCTAAAAGAACAATAATTGCCAAATTTTGTAAAAAAAACGTTGGTTTCCTACAAAGTTATTAGAGAAAAACAAAAATGAAGTTTTAACTTTAACACCCTGTATCTCAGTTAATATCAACTTTCGGATATAGGTAAGTATAATTAAATCCTAATAATTTTACGTAAGGAGTCTGTGGTTTTTCCATGTAGCATTAATTAGCGGACACCCTATATATTTTAAAATTTACTTGAAATTCTAACTATACTTTTTTAGAAATTATGTTTACAATATTATTTTGGTACAAATTACTAATAAAGAATGTAGTTAATACTGACGTATAGTTGTTGCAGAATTATACCGTTGACTCTTACTGCCATAAATAAACTACCTGATTAAACCCTATTGTATACGCCTGAACCTCTTCAAAGCTCCATAAATGGGATCAGGGCCGGCTTGAAAATGTATACCACACCACATGATTTATTTTTATAATTTAAAATAAATAGATAGGTATTTTTAGTTTTAGGTACCTATAATAAATGTAAAATAATGATAACAATTAATGATAATTGAAAATAATATAATTTAAAAGTATAACTATTAGGATAACAAGTACAATAAAAATTAATTAAATTCTAAGAAACTATTGATAATTTATTCAAAATTTAACTCTGTATCACTATCACTATCTTCATCTAAGCCTAAACTTATAATTAAGGGTTGAACATTTGTAATCATACAATTTGTAAGAAACGTTGTAAACGTTGAGATTCCATTAATGTTTGTCTTTTATCAATGCTTCGGTATTTAAAACCCATTTGACGCAATATTTTCCTAAGGCTTGAAAGGGCTACAAGAGATATTTGTTTCGTCTTTAATCAGCCGTCCTTTGAGGGGAAATCAAAGTGGGTACAGTTTGTGCCTCATACATTTGGTAAATCTTTCTTCTTAATAAATCCATGTCATTTTCGTCAATGCTTCTAAATGTGCCAGAATCACTCCGATTTTTCCAGGATTAACAGGTTTAAGTACTATGTCTCTTACCGAAGATAAAGGAGTTTTTGTCAAAGTAGACGTCTCTGCTAAAGCATCCATCGAATTAAAATTTCTACTCAACAACGATTGATACACATTTTTAATTATTAGTTTGGCATCGGTAGATAAATGCTTTCTTTTAAAAATTACACTTGAAGATGCCCCCCTATCAGCACAATTCCAAGGACGCCACATTCTACCACTAATAAGCCTAACTAAAACTTACTCGCCGGAAAACCACTAAAGATTAAAATTATTAAAAATCACTTTGTATTTATATGTGCATCAGGCATAGGTATAAATTGAATTTGTATACCTGGTCCGGCTCTGCTCGAAAAGGTTTTAGAATTTGGGATTTCCTTATTTATTTTATGGTCGAAGGAATAATGTAATATTATTGCAGTCAAAAGATCAACGGTATAATTCTGCAAAAACTATAATATTTGAAATGGATTCTATGGGTTTACGGGAAGCCCTAGCATCCATGGAGAACGCGCCCACTAACTGGTCTAAAATAATTATTTTTTTTTCCAGATTTCTGACGTTCTGCTACCTCGCAGCGTTCAATTTGTGGCTTATTTTATGTCCGGCAACATTGTCGCACGACTGGCAAATGGGTTCCGTACCCCTGGTGATATCTATCGGCGATACGAGGAACGTCTTCACATGCTTTTTCTTCGGATTGTTGTTTCTACTGGCGATGAAGAGTATAGCAGATTTCGAGGTAAGATGAATAGTCAGAGTATAGGTAAAAATATGACACTAGAACAGGGTGCCTAATTTTCGACACTTTCTTGTGATATTGGAGTTGTTATCAAAGATAGAAAGCTTTTCACTTGTCCTTGTCCCACTTTTTAACGAAATAAAATGTGTCAAATTTGTCATGGCCCTCTTAGTTTCGAATTTACAGACTGATTTTGAAAATTTTCGCATTTCAGTTACGCGTTAACTTATCAAAAAGGTAAAAACCAAAGGTATTGCAAACTGCAGATTCGATAATCCATTCATAAAACTCTTGGAAAGTGAAGCTGTGATTGTTTAAAATGTTATTGAAAATCAGTAAGTGGAAGAGAGAACTACACGTTTGTTAACTGAAGGGCAACAATGTTGAAGTCTGGTTATATATTAAATCATAACCATACGTACCGATGAAAAGTTAAATCCTTATTTAAATGATCCACTCTTTTACAAACTAGACATGAATGCACCATGATTGTTTATAATAAAGAGGATTTTTCACCAACAATCACAAAAAAAACACAAATCAACCAAAATATATAACAATCCGTTAGATCAAAGGACCAACAACGCAATATTTACGAAATTAGTATTCATTCATCTTGCTTATCTTTTGGGTTCGAATCGTAGTAAAATAGAAATAGATGTTGCCAGAGTGCAGTTGGATTAGTTCAAGATTCCTTTGATACTCTTAAGTATAATAATATTTTTTTAAAGAATCTCTCATCGCCTTTTCATAGTTTATAATAAAATTATTGAGAAATAAATTCATTTTAAGAGCAATTGCGGATTAACCTTAAACCAGTTGTATTTGCCAAATTAATACATTTTTAATTGGGATTTTGTATGATACCTTTGTGATAAATATGTCAATCTGGCTATGCTGCAATAATGACCGAAAGAGGTGGGAAAGACTATTTGCAGTCATTGCGTAGGCTATCAATGGAGAGGGCTTCCCTTTTTTGGTAGTACCATTCAATCTGAATTAGGATTTTAAGTGCTACAGTGTAGACAAAAATACGTCCTCATAGTAGTATAAGGATAATTTCGGGTGGTTAGTAAATAATTTTTCAAACATCAGTATTTGATAATTTATATAGTGTTCTGTGTAATCTTAAGGGTCGTATGAAGTCTTCATAATAATGGAAGAAACAACCTGATGGAGATGCTTATTAGTTAGCTATAATAGTTATTTCTGTATACAGGAAGGAAGGAAGTAGATGATTATGCCCTGAGGGCGACAGTCTTACAAAGCCGAGGCCATCTGACCCGAGGATTCGTAAGTCGCCCGAGGGTATATATCTATTAGTACCCGTGGTCCATACAAACTTTTGTGTCATACCAGTTCGTTTTAAATAATAAATATTTTTTTAAAATTTAATTTGATTTACCAATTACCTGCGCATTACCTTGACATTATTATAGCCTGCGTTTTTATTGCTAGAGAGATAAGTATTCAAATGTTTAATGTGTCAAAGTCAAAAATCAAAAATGGAATAAGGTTTTAAAATTCCCGCGAAATTGAAAAAAGGCTGAAAAGGCAACGCAAAACCTGTTACCGAAAAGTACACACACACAGTCATTGTTGACGTCGAACGTCGGCAACTCTTTTAGCAGAAGCTGGAGCAAGTATTACTACGCTGAAGCGCAATGGTGGATGGAAGAGCACCACAGTTGATGAAGGATATTTAGAGGATAGCATATCCTCAAAAAATGAGGTTTCAAGGATGTTGGCAGTCGTATCATCTGGATCTCGCATTTCCTTACAGAAACTATAGACCCAGACAATGAATCACGAGTCAACCTTTGCTGCAGGAAGTTTAGCTATCAACGAAACCAAATAATATATAAACGTAAATTTATATTTTGTTAATAAAGAATAAGTTAATCCAAAACTGTTTCTTGCGCCAGCGCGGGGGCATAATGTTTACTTTATGCCCGCACGGGCATAAAGTAATCCATTATGTAGATGGTATCTAAGGTATAAAAACACAATAATGCACTGGTATGACATAAAATAATTAAAAACAACTAGGTAAGCGCTTTATTTTTCATAATAACTTATAATAGCAAATTTGACTATACTATGTTGGCAACATATGTTTATCAAGTCAATAGGCATGCACACAACACCCTCTTTTCGGGATATTATGGAAATGAATTATTACGTACAAGTAAAGTCATCAAAGTTCACAGAATAGTCTGTAAACTCTGTAATACTGTAACAGATCTTGTATAGCCAAATGTACAGTTTGCGGTATAAAACCATTTTAGAAGTTAAAACTTGCACTTTAAAACTACAGAAACTAATTAACTTCGTTACAGTTTATTCTATTCTAGTGTTTAAAGTTTCACTTTGCTCTTGAAACAAATTAGAAAATTTAAATATATACCTTTTAAAACTAAGAGAACTTTTCTATTCTTGTTTACAATTTAAAAAGTTATACAACTTTAAATGGAATTTTAAAGTTGGCACGAAACCCTGAAAATATAACTTAATTTTTTACAATGAATTATGAAGATATACAGGGTGTTATGGAAATTACTTATTATATTTAAACCGACAAATCCTGAGATGAAAATGAGGACCTTCTCAATCAATAGTTTATTGAGGCGACCGCCTCGAGGTTCAAAAGAGGTTAGCGCATTATAGGCGGTGTTGTCATATTGCAACACAGAATTGTAAACGCACGTGTTCAGTTTTCGACAACAAGGCGTCTTTGACGCGCGTTATCACTTCTTTTTAAACTTTTTAGAAAAATAAAACTACAATTTTAAGGTACATACTCTCTTACCTTCGATCTTATTTTAAAATAATCCGTTTTATAATTAAATTCCATAAAGAAATAAAACACAAAAGTATGTTTTGCAACAGAACCAACAATAGGTAATATCACACCAATTTGAAATCACATCACAACATTTATTATTATGAATTAATTCACAACAGAAAAAAAAAATCGGGTATTCTAAAATTCTGATAAATTTACCATGGCCTCAATAAAGTAACGTAAATTATTAAAAATATCGCATTTTTAGTTTATTTTTAATATAAATACATTTTTGTAAAGCCAAAAGAATGCTAAATTAATTTAAAAAAAATAATATACAGTGTGTCTACGTAAGTTGGCGGCATATGGGAAACTTTTTTATTATTAATTTAACGCAAAAAAAT
This sequence comes from Barypeithes pellucidus, assembly GCA_963991005.1. NCBI lineage: Eukaryota > Metazoa > Arthropoda > Insecta > Coleoptera > Curculionidae > Barypeithes > Barypeithes pellucidus. Next base: position 51,594,427 of record OZ022563.1, on the reverse strand, counting down.
TATTCTTCATAAAAAGTTCTGCATGGTCCAAAATCTAAAATGCAACCATCAGATGTTAAATTTTAAATGTTAGACCGCGGAGGCCAAGGAATTTCCGAAAAACGATGAAAAACTCTTCCATTGAAAATATTTGCAATGTATTGACGTACATCTAATCTGCTGTGACATGGGACATTCACGTTGGTTTTGAATCGTTGGAGGTTATATTCGTTGGGAAAAACGACCTCGGGAAGGTCGTTCCACAAGGATGTTGTCCTCCAGATGAAAGAGTTCTTAAATAATGAAGTTCGAGGAGTACTAAGCTTAACCACATATGGATGGGCGGCAGTTGTTCGTCGTGTATTTCTGATATTCGCCGCTCTGGGCGGAATTAAGAGGGCAAGGTCAGCCGAGCACTTTCCATGAAAATATCTGTAAAAGAGAGTCAAATCACCAACCTGCCTTCGTCAGCTCGTGGTCTCCAATCAGACGAATGGCCCTCCTTTCGATGGAATCCAGTAGCCTAAGAGTATGTTTGGGTGCAGAACTCCAGACATGAGAGCAGTACTCTAGTGATGGTCGAATCTGGGCTTTATATAGTGTCAAAAGTTGTTGAGGTGTGTACAACTTTCTGGTTCGGAAGAGTACACCAAGCTTCTGAGAGGCTATCTTGGCGATTGCCACAACGTGTTTATGCCAAGACATATTTCCTCCCAGATTGACGCCCAGCAAACTAATAGATGAAGCCAGCGGGATTGCGTGTCCGTCCATGACTATATCCGGTTCTGTAATGTTAACCTTTTTAGAGAAAACTGCTGCCTGGGTTTTTTTAGCGTTAAATTCGACTTGGTTACTGTCACCCCAAGACAAAATTTCTTCCAGGTCTTTGTTGAGGCGTGATACTTCATGCCCCGAGGCCCATGGTCCCGAGTTTTCAACGTAAAATGTGGATTTGTATCACTCCACCAACGACAGTTTTGGCTAGAAACTGTCCCATTTGATGAGAATGTTGCTTCATCCGAAAAATAATACACCTTGACATAAATGGGTTATCTACTAAGATTCCCTGTATGTCACAACAGAATTCAAATCGTCTATCATTATCTACTGGTCTTAAAGTATGATTTTTTTGAGGATTGTAAGGGTGAAATTTGAATTTTTTTAGAATCTTTGAAACTGTATCTTTTTTATATCCTTTGGCAATGAAGATGCCCTTTTAGGATGCTCAGTTGCAGAGAACATTACTTGCAACGCAATGTCATTATTTTCTACCATGCTGTGGCATTTTTTGCTAAATTTATTATGTACATCACCACAAGTCTTAAATTTATTAAATATTTTTCTTACAGTTTCATTGTGAATATTTTTATCTGGATGTCGGAAATTAAAAATGTCTGCTGCTTCTCGAAATGTTTTACACTTATCACCCACTATTAGCACAATCTCAATTTTCTCTTCCAAACTTAATGTTGATGGCATGTCTAACCTTTCATAATCAAATACGTCTGTCAAACATAAAACTGTACAATACGGATCTCTAAAAACTATGAAAAACACTGCTAAACTGCCTAAATATACGGTGGTAGTTTTTGAAATACGATTGTTGACGTTTTGTTCAAATTTTCGATATTTAGACAGTTCGCAAAGCCTACTTTAAATTTTTTTAAATGCCAGTGCATCCCAGATTAATTATGCATTAATGTCCAAACTTAAATTTCCAACGTAATCGCAGAGAAAATGTAGGAATTTTTTTAATTAAATAAACAATGTTGAATATTTGAAAGCTATTTTTAATTCTAAACATCTTTTCTTTATAACAATTTTCGATATTGTCAAAAATAAAAATCACATTTTTTGACAAACCTCGTATACGACTGAAAAAAATTTAACATCTGGTGGTTGCATTTTAGATTTTGGACCATGCAGAACTTTTTATGAAGAATAATTTTTTTTCGTAAAATTTATAATAAAAAAGTTTCCCATATTGCGTACTTACGTAGACACACTGTATAGGGTGTCCCATTTAAGATATTTTATTTTCCAAAAACGGAAGTTTTTAGAGAAAAACGCCTCTGTACTTCGCGTAACTAACAAGATCACGTTTACCGTTTTGGCTCGTAAAATACGAGGGGTGTTTAAAAAGCGAAAATATTTAAAAATCACCCTGTAGATTAAAAACTGAAAGACCCATGCCAAATTTGACACCGGACCCTTTCGTGTCGTTAAAAAGTGGACACTAAAGTGAAAACCGCAACATGCTATCTTTGTAAAAATCTATTTAAGAAATGAAAAGTCTATGCTTCTCGGGTGGTATTAATATAAAATACCAATATGAAAAATTATTATTTCCCAGACCACCCGATGATACCTTATAGAATAAGGGCGTATTTTTGTCTACACAGTAGCACTTTAAAATACTAATTCAGATTGAATGGTACTACCAAGAAAAGGAAGCCTCTTCCATTGATAGGATGCAACCACCTGCAGACCGGTTTCGAACTTATTTGTTCTCGCCAGTACAGGGTAGGTGTACATACCTATCATCAGAAAGGACTTTAACTTAACGCCGTATTATCGACGGTAGTCGACAAAATACAGCGCGCAGCGCCATCTCTTAGTAGTCCTACACTATCTGAACAGACATTATTTGATTAAATCAAATTTTAAAAATCTATTTAAGAAATGAAAAGTCTATGCTTCTCGGGTGGTATTAATATAAAATACCAATATGAAAAATTATTATTTCCCAGACCACCCGATGATACCTTATAGAATAAGGGCGTATTTTTGTCTACACAGGAGCACTTTAAAATACTAATTCAGATTGAATGGTACTACCAAGAAAAGGAAGCCTGTTCCATTGATAGGATGCAACCACCTGCAGACCGGTTTCGAACTTATTTGTTCTCGCCAGTACAGGGTAGGTGTACATACCTATCATCAGAAAGGACTTTAACTTAACGCCGTATTATCGACGGTAGTCGACAAAATACAGCGCGCAGCGCCATCTCTTAGTAGTCCTACACTATCTGAACAGACTTTATTTGATTAAATCAAATTTTAAAAATCTATTTAAGAAATGAAAAGTCTATGCTTCTCGGGTGGTATTAATATAAAATACCAATATGAAAAATTATTATTTCCCAGACCACCCGATGATCCTTATACAATAAGGGCGTATTTTTGTCTACACAGTAGCACTTTAAAATACTATTTCAAATTGAATGGTACTACCAAGAATAGGAAGCCCTCTCCGCTGTATTTTGTCGACTACCGTCGATAGTACGGCGTTAAGTTAAAAGTCCTCTCTGATGATAGGTATGTACACCTACCCTGTACTGGCGAGAACAAATAAGTTCGAAACCGGTCTGCAGGCGGTTGCATCCTATCAATGGAGAGGGCTTCCTTTTCTTGGTAGTACCATTCAATCTGAAATAGTATTTTAAAGTGCTACTGTGTAAACAAAAATACACCCTTATTGTATAAGGATCATCGGGTGGTCTGGGAAATAATAATTTTCCATATTGGTATTTGATGCTATCTTTGATAATAACTCTACCTCACAGTGTCGAAAATGGGACATCGTGTACTTAAGGGTTGAAGTTTTGGTTCACTTAGTTTATTGTTAAACTAAAAATCGTCCGCTAAACTTGTAAAATTTCCAAGAATTGAACAGAAACTAAAGTTTCCCATATTGCCAATGCCGACAACTGAAAATTCTACGCTATATTTTTCTTTTTAATTTTATCAGCTAGAACTTTTACTCGCTCGACTTTTTATTTCTTATTACCGTTTCTCTCCGGCAATACGTTGCCGTCCGCAACTTTTTAAACTACGGATTAAAAATTCCCCGAGACATGTTTAACTTTTTGATGGAGTTTCCTTTCTAGTTTTTCAAAAGATTTCCTCTTAAAAGTTGCCGTAATGAATACTTTGAACGAGCGAATTGTTCGTGTATCTAAGTAGGGGTAAATATACAAAGTCGAGTTTTAAAAATGTTCATACTTTTCAATTTCATTCGATTGAAGTAACCGTTACTTGATGAATATCCATTGTAGCAACTATTATTGAATTTTTATTGCGCAGGGTGTCCCATTCTCGACACTTTTATAGGGTATCTCCGGAATTGTTAGTGCTATCAAAAAAGTAATGTAGGGTCATGTGCTCTTTTTGGGTCAAACTTAAAATGGTAAAATCAAAATTTGAAAATTTTCGCTCGCTTAAGAGATACGGGGGAAAATCAAAAAATTTACAATTTCAAAATAACCCTATATTTTCTTAGTTAAAAGAGATACAGAAAAATGTTTATACAGAAGTTTCTTTATAATGATTGTTGAATAATCTGCCGTTTTCAGAATAAGTATACGGGGTCAGGTAGAAAAGTTATCGACCCTAACCTCATTTTTCTAAATGGAACACCCTGTATATTTTAATCTAAAAAGATACTATTTTAAATTCTCCTTTCAAATATATAACACACCTTGGATGATATTGGTTTCCTAGGTGATTTATTTAAACTTTAGTACTTTGAAACGAAATAAGACATTCAGATAAAGGTAAAAAATAACGGGAATCATCGCAAATGTCCGGAATATGTCCTCAAATGGTTACCGTCTTTCCGGGTAGCGATCAAAATATACATTTTGCTCCATTTTCGTTTTTTCCGCTTTCAATACAAACTGATATCATACAAAATTTTTCAAAATGTTGATAAATCATTTTCACAAATGAATATGTAAAGTTGAAATTGACGTTAAATGTTAATAGCCAACATAATTATTTCTAGGATATTAACTTTATGGTCTACTAGGGGGTTTAAAGTAATAAATCGCCTAGCAAACCAATATCATCCATGGTGTGTTATATATTTGAAAAGAGAATTTACAATACTATCTTCTTAGATTAAAATATTCAGGGTAATCCATTTAAAAAAATGAGGTTAGGCCCGATAACTTTTCTACCTGACCCCGTATACTTATTCTGAAAACGAAAGATTATTCAACAATCAATATAAAGAACTTGAACTGTATGAAACATTTTTCTGTATCTCTTTTAACTAACAAAAATATAGGGTAATTTTGAAATTGTCAATTTCTGGTTTTTAAGTTTGACCCAAAAAAAGTACATGACACCTACATTACTTTTTTGATAGCACTAACAATTACGGAAATACCGTATAAAAGTGTCGAAAATGGGACAGGGTTTTGACATTTTCTACTACCGATATAATAGAAGTGTAATTTTTTCATAAAACGGGTTTTTCCAATAAGAGGATAAAGAACAAAATGGTATTTTTTTAAATTAACTTAATGCGGGTGGGGGGGGGGGGGGGGGAGGAGGCGAGCATGTTATAGTATATTACATAGCAAGAGTGGTAAGGCACCTATTCCACAAAAGTTAAATTTTTTTATGTTAAAAAGTGTTTCTTTCTTTGATAATAACCCTAACACCCGCAAAAAGTGTCGACAATGGCACACCATCTGTACTCTGACAACACGATTTCGAATTCGTCAATGCTCTAGCATTACTATACGACATAATTAATTCATTTAATTAAAAAAAGGGAGATATATTTTTGTTAATTTTTCAACGTTTTTATTTATTGTATTGCAGAATCTGCGACATCCACCTTTAATACTAGGACTGTTACTTCTAGTATTGCCATTCTTGCCTGCATCAAATCTACTATTGACAGTTGGATTTGTAGTAGCAGAGAGAGTTTTGTATATACCGAGGTAAATATGTAATGCTACATATAAATATTATAATTCAATATTTGGATATAGGACATTGTTCAAAAGTTTAACGTCCAAAAACATAAATAAATAACTTATGTGATATCGTCTGTCTTATACTATTGCTTCGCCAAACTACTATTTGATTTACAAAATAAAATAAATTAAATTAAAAAAAAAATTAGTGACATTATTGTGTGGTTTTATCTTCTTTCTTAGTCAATTTAAAAAATTTGAGGTCTGATGATGCCCAGTTGGGCGAAACATATAACCTATTTAGCACATCTTTAATATACAGGGTGTCCGCTAATTAATGGTACATGGAAAACCCACATACTCCTTATATAAAAATATTAGGATTTAATTATACTTGCCTATATTCGAAAGTTGGTATTAACTGAGATACAGGGTGTTAAAGTTAAAACTTCATTATTGTTTCTCTCTAATAACTTTGAGAGGAACCAACGGTTTTTACAAAATTCAGCAACTATGGTTTTGTTAGAACGAAAAATTGATTTTTTTGTTTAAAGTAACCTATGAGAAAACAAATGAAATTTAGAGATGCAGTTGCTATGAAACCTCCATGTTGTTATTTTGTTTGTTGATTATTGTAAGATAGCTTTGTGAGAAAATGTTTCATTTTTGAGTTTATCGTAAGTTAAGTAAATTTTAACACAATTTGGTTTCAAACACAGAAATGTACGTAGTAAATATGAGAAAAGTATTATTTTCATTAAAAACTTAAATACACCGAGGCACAAAGAAATTATGACCTAATAAATATGCAAATAATGCCGCAGACTACATTCTACATTAAAATTTCATAAAAAAAAGTAAATTTTTCGTCCTAAAAAACCATAATTATCAAATTTAAGAAAAAACCGGTTTCTCGCAAAGTTGTTAGAGAAAAACAAAAATTTAACGCCCTGTATCTCAATAATTAAATCCTAATATTTTTAACGTAAGGGGTCTATGGTTTTTCCATGTACCATTAATTAGCGGACACCCTGTATATACGTAATTCGTAAGACCGTGACTTTAAGTTTAATAATAATTAATAAATAATTTAATTGATAGTTAATTTAACTTTTGTTTATTAAACTATTGAAGCAGACTATGATTGTAATGATCTCTTCATAATTACACTCCATTGAGAGACTATTTAAAAAAAAACATAGTTTTTAAGGTTCTGGGGGGTGGATTTACTACCCTTACCCCTCAATCCATCTATAACAAACTTTAACAATGTATTGAATTTGTTGTTTTGGATACATTTGTAATTAGTATATTTTTGGATTAAATTGAGTTGCTTGAATATTCCTGTTTCACTCATTTCTTGATACTTCTCTTTAATTTTAAAATAGAAAAGAATAAAGAATAATAATATAACTTTAAAAAATTAAGTAAATCCCTAATATATATTTAAGTTTTTTCATTTAAAAGAATACAAATATGTAATCTAGCTAGCAGATTTGAATTGCAGAATCAAATTTCCTTGGCATCTTTGCCATCTCTTCCAACACGTCTTCATAATTGGAAAATTGACATATTTTAAAGGGCAACATAATGCCACAAAACAAATACTAAATTAGCACACTTATGTTGATAGTATTTATTTTATTTTGACGTATCGATATTATCTTCTCCAACTGAATAGATACCGATCGATGTAATATTAATGCTTACATTCTCTTTTCAGTTTGGGTTGTATCCTGTTGGTGGTGTACGGTATCCAAATATTCTGGAACAACTGTGCGAAACACAGACAGACGATTCTATGTTTCGTCACACTAATCTTAGTTAGTAGCTGTTTAAGGACTGTGATTAGGAATAAGGACTGGAAGTCACGGGAATCGTTATTGAGGTAAGAAAAGTTAAAGATACTTCAATAATATTTCATTTCAGCTCCTCTTATTAGATGCTGGAGTCAGCTGGTCCAATCCTCAACATTTCCTAATCAATCAGAGATCAGTCCTATTTTTACCTTTTTTTACTTGTTGCACCACTATTATTTCCCTTATCAGTGACCTCCATTAAGGTAAGAAGGTGTAACAAACTACAAGAAAACTAGATAGGATTTGTTAAAATTTTAAATTTAGCTTCGAAGTATGGTACTAAATTTTTCGAAAAAGAATTTTATTGTTTTCAAAACGATAAATAGCGTTTAAATTGAAAAAATATGGTTATATAGTAAATGTTGAAAGTATTGCATGCACTATCAATTATATCAATTAATTTCATAGCTTGATTTTAAGGCAAAAAAATGTCACACCGAGGTTTTCAGGAAAAATATCTAAATCGCTATCTGAAGCGATTTGGCAACGCTTCGGGTGATAAAAGGCAGAAGAATAAGGAAAACGTTTCCTATTCCCTCGATACAGCCGGCCAGCGCGCTGGCTCGTCGTGTCTTGAGTTGGCGATGGTGTCTCATTGTTCAATAATAATGACTTTTCGCGGCGAAATTCCCAATCGGACCACGCGGTCCACTGATAAATACTCTCAAGTATGTAGGAAATGCCTAACATTCCTGGACAACTGTGAAGATGAGCAACACAGAGTCCAGGAATGTGGCTTTTCCTACGTGGTAAACATACTATTTTTCCGAAAATCCTTTAAAAATCGACAGATATGGATTAATTTTTAAAAATCGCGAATAATTTTATTCACAAATAAATGATGCTTTGAAATTCGTAATAAAATGAGTTGCGTTACTATGGAAACGTATTAATATTAAATTGTTAGACTTGACTTGGCTTGAAAGCAAAACAGTATAAAATGATAAGTGATGATGAATTTTCCATTTCTGGCACTCCTCCAGAGCTGGTTGAGGCAGTGAGTACTATAATAATACAATACCATATACAATAATTGTACTAACTATCAATTAACTGTAAATATAACAAACTAGTTTTGAAAATGTATTTTGCAATGCATTGGGGTTTTCAAAATATACAGCGTGTCTTCGGAAGTTCTTACCAATTGGGAAACTTTTTAATTATTAACTCTACGAAAAAAAGTGCCTCTTCCCAAAAAGTCCTGCTTGGTTACAAAATAAATTTGCACAAGAATATTGGTATGTTGGACATACAGGGTGGCTTCAAAAAGTACCGGGTTTAAAATTTATAAAAGTCGTCGGCTATATTTACAAAACTAATAGTATTAAAGATTTGGTAATAAGTATTTCTGGATAAGTAGGCTTTGAACAATTGATTGTTGTTGGCAACAGAATAGGCGTTTTAGCATTGACAGTTTGGCAATTATAATTTCTGTTTCAAAACGTGAACTTCTTGTTAAAAAAGGTTTTTCCGTTTCTTAGTTACTTTAAACAATAATAGTGATGATTAAACTGACTATTAATGAAAAAATTGAAAAAGTTCTTATTGTTGGCGATCATTATAAGATGAATCGCGAGGCTGCCGACATTTTTAATACTAGACACCCAAATAAACTAGCCACGTTACTGTCGGCAATGTCGTCAATAAATTTAAAAATACTGGCTCTGTCGAAAATAATTTCAAGAAGAAACATGAAGTTCAAACACTTACTGAAGAAAATCAATTACAAGTATTTCAAGCGATTGTGTAAAATCCAAAAATTTCATTGGAAGGATCAAAGAAGACAATTCAAGATAACGTGTCAAGAGCTTCCCTGGCCACCTAGGTCACCGGACATTACACCCCTAGATTTTTTCTTGTGAGGTAATTTGAAGCAATTGGTGTACAAGCACAGACCAGCACCAACAAACCTGATATTGATCACCTAGAAGAAACTATAAGGCAGTGTATCCGGCTAGTTACTCCTCATATGATCAGAAACGCTATGTCAGAGTTTTCTAGAAGGACAATCATTTGTATGCAAAAAGACGGGGGCCATGTGGAGACCTAGATTATTTTTGGAGTCATTTAGTTTTATTTGTTATTGGGAAATTAGAAATTGGCCACCTCATAGAAGTTAGTGAACTAATTTTTATCCGTCATAAAAGTAGTTCTCTTAAGTAGAGTTTTTATTGTGTAATTGTTATAGTCTGTTAGCCTTTAAACATGCACTATCCAAGATTTTAGTTTTGTAAATATAGCCGACGTCTTTTTTAAAATTTTAAACCCGGTACTTTTTGAAGCCCTGTATGTCCAACATACAAATATTCTTATGCAAATTTATTTTCTCACCAAGCAGGACTTTTTAGGAAGAGGTACTTTTTTTCGTAGAGTGAATAATTAAAAAGTTTCCCATTTGGTAAGAACTTCCGAAGACACGCTGTATATTAATTCCTTATGAACAACGTGTTTTCAATCATTTATGTAGAACACTAACAACTAAGGAAATATCATTTCCTTACAGTAAGAAAATGAATATTTCCTAACAGTTATTTTCCGTTGCCTAGCAACGACTAAGTGTAGGGAAATATTGACTATTTCTTTCAAAAATGTAATCAAAAAGTCAATATTTCCGAACGATTGTCGGAAAAATCCTTTTTTTTTTAATTTAAAATTGTCGAACTGACAATTTAGCAAATTTGTGCCAGAGTAACGCCTTGTCAATAAAGATGTCTTTGTGAAAAAAGAGGGGGGGGGGGATGAAAAATTGTGGTTGATTTTATATTTGTACAAAGTGTCAACACTTTTATAGGGTATCTCCGTAATTGTTAGTGCTATCAAAAAAGTAACGTAGGTGTCATGTGCTCTTTTTGGGTCAAACTTAAAATGGTAAAATCAAAATTCGAAAATTCTCGCTCGCTTAAGAGATACGGGGGAAAATAAAAAATTGACAATTTAAAAATTACCCTATATTTTCTTAGTTAAAAGAGATACATAAAAATATAACCTTATTTTTTTAAATGGAACACTCTATATATTTTAATCCAAAAAGATATTATTTAAAATTCTCCTTTCAAATATATAACACACGATGGATAATGCGGTACTTGCATTCACTAGCGTGGTGAAAACCTTTTCCGCAAACAAAACACCTTTGTTTATTTCCCGAAGTATCACCCGAAGTACACTGCCGTTCGGTACCAAAACTATTTGGTCTTGCAGCTCCTGCTACCTGAAAAGCGTTGTTGCTAGGACTTGTATTTTTGGCAAATGTGGCATTATTTCTGTATTGCTGAACGCGTTGTCCTTGACCACGCTGAAATGAGTAATTGGCATCAGTGCGTGCGCCAGATGACATCGCACTTCCTGACTTTCTTGAACCGCGCATTTGAGCATGTTCAAAACGAAATATGCCAGCAGGGGGCTCTTCCTTCACCCCGCCTACATTAAAATGGTCAAGATTTATTTTACCAGCTTCTTTCTTACATGCTATGGAAATTGCATTTTCTAATGACAATTTTTCATCTTCTTCTAGCAGTCTGTCCAGAATTTGACCTTTCTCAAAACCCACAATAAATTTATCCCTTAATGCTGTCTGTAATTCAGTGCCAAACTTACACTTGGATGATAAATTTTTAACTCTTGCAGCCCACTGAGAAACAGTCTCACATTCGTGCTTTTCAGCAGAATAAAATTTCTTTCTTTCAGCAAAAATCGACGTTACGGTACCAAAATGAACGTTTAATAGAGCGACCAACTCGATGTATGTTTTTTCCACAGGACTATTTGGCACACACAAATCCGACAACAATAAATAGCAATCTTCATCAAAGCTATTTAGTAAAATTGCTCGGCGTTTCTTAATCGTACCAGTATCCTCAGCAATATCATTCGCAATAAAATATTGTTCTAATCTGGCTTTGTAAACTGCCCAGTCCGTGTCTCGCGTAAACTCACGTATTTGACCAACGGTAGCCATATTTAAACACGACTTTTACGTACAACCACTACTTTTTCAATTTCGGTCACTAACTTTACTGCCGATATTACTTTTGCAATGAGTCCGTTTTAATCCTCGTCGCCATGTTATATCTTGGAAAAGGGATCTGCATAATAAGAACACTCTATACACTAATATCTATTTATTTGTTAATCTTGAAAACTGTCGTTTAATACATGGTCGTGATCTGACTGACTGGTCGATTGCCGACCGGTGCACATGCGCAATAAGGAAACTAAATATAACAGTTTCCTAGGCGATTTATTTAAACTGTATTACCTTAAACCACAGTAGGTCATGAAACAAAAGCTAATATCCTAGAAACAACTATGTTGAGTATTAACATTTAACATTTACATAGTCATTTGCAAAAATGACTTATCAACATTTTGAAAAATTTGATATGATATCAGTTTATATTGAAAGTGGAAAAAACGAAGAAATGGCGCAAAATTTATATTTTGTTCGCTATCCGGGAAAACGGTAACCATTTAAGGACATATTCCGAACATTTGCGATGATTCCCGTTATTTTTTTTTACCTTAATCTGAATCTTTAATTTCGTTCCAAATAATAAAGTTTAAATAAATCGCCTAGGAAACCAATATCATCCATGGTGTGTTATATCGTCGCCTTGCATACGAAAGGACGTATCTCAAAATTGATAGTTTTGCAGGAGAGCGATTTTTGATACAATTAAAACTTCTGCCACAAGAATACTATAAGGTTTTTATGGCTGTAGTTTGGGTTTTCAGTCACAAAAAGAATACGTATTCACTATATACATACACACTAAATATGTTTTAAATAAATATCTTTGAAATTGCAAAAAAAGAGAAAAAAGTTTAAACAAAATGAGGTACGCCCTTTTGTGTGCTGTTAATGTTTGGATTTATAGATTGCTAAAAAAAAGATACGCCCCGTTATTTAAATGCAAAAATATATTTTTGGTACAAAAAAATTAACACAAATTTTGATAAAACGTTAATAAGGAAACTAAACTTAAGCACAATGTTTATACAATAAACAATCAGCATTTTATTCGTGGGGAAGCGGTCAAGAGATTTTACCACCGGGTCTTTTCCAGAGCACAGTGAAACCAAGTTGTCGTATTTAAGGGCTGTTACTTTAGGTCTTTCCTTATTGAGCTTTCCAACAGACAAATTTAAAATATTTTCCCGGTTTCTTTTTAGGGTAATGCTTCTGTAGGTTTCATCACAATGGGATAACTTGTAGAAAAATTTATTAGCCTCCTTCTTTTCAACTTTAAACTCTGAGATTTATGTCCAGTTCACTTTGTTTTTGTTATCGTCTTCACGGATACTTAAAACTCGTAATTGTTTTGACAAATCTTTAAAATCTAAGAAGTCAGTATGTTCCATCTTATTTACAATGTATGGTTGTTTCCTTCTTGCAAGTTTGAAAATAGGCAGTAGTTGTGATGGAACAAACAAGTTCCCTGAATGAGACATTGCGGGAGAAATTGTGCTATGACAGGAGTCTCTTTGAATTCGTCCTCGTTTTCTGGTTGATAATTGTCTAATGGAACTGAATTAGCTGCACTGGTTTGGAGTAGATCATACGCTGAATTTTCATTTTCTGTTAAAAGAACTGGATCATTAATTTTTGCTGCAGTTTTAGTTGATGTCATTTCTTGGCTAATTTTTGGTTTCTTATAAAAGTGAGAAAGGGGTAAATAGTCATCTGAAACCCAATCTGAATCTGAGTCACTGCACTGTTCACACTGTAGTACTGTGCCGAAATACCATACTTATATAACATTTTTACTTTCACATCTTGTCTAAATTTGCGCTGTTTTTTGCTCACAAGAACAAGTTCATCAGAGCACACGACATTTCGCGTTTGATCGTCCCAAAGCACTAATACATCCATTTTGTATTCTGAAACAAAAGAGTAATTACTAAAGTTGCGGATATGTTATTATTATATCCCAGTATGAACCGCATAATTTTTCCCACTATGGACCTTGGTGCATCAAAATACAAATGACCGGTAATTTTATCAAAGTGGTAGAACTAGGTACCTATATGAAATTAAGCAACATTGAGGTTAGGTATATTTTAGATATCCCTACCTAGTTCTTGTTAAAAAAAAAATTTCGGCGAATTATTCGAAAAAAATCTGAACATGAAAATAAAAATATTCAGCTGATCACTTACCTGTATTTTTAATATATCGAATCGCACCATAACAATCAAAAAAAACACCGGTGATTCGAAGGCGGCACTATTATCATGAATCTACCGCGATAACAAAATAGCCAGCAGAGCGAAATTCTCACTATGGATCAGTAAAAGGGCGTAACTCAATAACAATTAATAAAATATGACAAACAAAAGGGCGTAATTGAGATTCGCCTTTCTGTCTGCTTCTATAATATGCTGTATTGAGTTTCGCCCAAACTACTTTTCTAAATAACTCCGCAGGGAATAAAGATAAAGATACGCCCGTTTGACAGCAATAAAATATCGCCTAAAGACATAATATAAGGGCTTATCTAAAAAAATCGATTTTTTGAGATACGCCCTTTCGTATGCAAGGCGACGATATATTTGAAAGGAGAATTTAAAATAGTATCTATTTAGATTAAAATATACAGGGTGTTCCATTTAAAAAAAATGAGGTTAAGTCCGATAACTTTTGTACCTGACCCCATATATTTATTCTGAAAACGGCAGATTATTCACCAATCATTATAAAGAAACTTCTGTATAAAACATTTTTCTGTATCTCTTTTAACTAAGAAAATATACGGTAATTTTGAAATTTTTTGATTTACCATTAGTTTGTAGTAAGTTTGACACCTACATTACTTTTTTGATAGCACTAACAATTACGGAAATACCCTATAAAAGTGTCGAAAACGGGACACCCTGTACTACCAACAACATTTGAAAAAACTTTTTTATTTGTCGCTTTGCTCCAAAAATTAACAAGGAATAGTTCTATCTTGGACCATTTTACATTCCTGTACCTTTTGAAACCATGTATAATTTTTTCTTCATAAATCTTAGTTTCTTGCCAAACAGAGCTTTTTAGGTAGAGACACCTTTATTCATAAAACGCATAATAAAAAATTTCCCAATTGTGTAGATCTTCCTTGGACAACGTTGTATATAGAAGTTTTGACCAAAAAGTCGACAAAGTGGTCATATCCAAGCTTCAACTCTGAAACACGCGTACAATAAAAAAAAAATGGAAATCATTTAAAATACCGAAGAAAACGGGCCAGCGCGATACCAAGTCACAGCGGCTTCGTCTCCATAACTCTATTTTATGTTTTTTAATAAGAACTTAAGTTGTTACTTAGTAGTTTCCATAGTCTTAGTATATGAATGTTTGAGTAACTTCGCATAATCCTGCTCTAAGAAGTATGGAGATAATATAATTTCTGAAATTATAATCCCTTGTAACACTAAGACGCCCGGGAGTCTGTTATACATGCTTCTTGTTGAGATTTCACCGAGATTCGTGTCGCTTTCAGAGGCTGGCGTATGCGTCGTGACGGTCGCCATTTTACAAGTTGCCAAGTTGTGCAGAAAATAAGTCGATAGGTATAATTTAGACCGGTGGAACTATAATTGAATATTATTGCTAAAGGTTCAAAGCTTGATTTTTGTACATAATAAAGTCTCTACTATAACAGTTACTTTGAGTTCCTGCACGAGCTTTAAAAAATTATTATCCGATTGCCACGGAAGGCGAAACAAAATAATTAAAATAATTTTAATAACCACCTCCCTCTTTCAATAAAGTTACTGAGCTTTACCAGGAAGTATATTTTCCTACTACCACCAAAATATTTTTTAAAAATCTTCAATACGAGTATTGAAATGTACTGTTTTTTACATGTGCCTCGAAAGTGCCTCTTTTCATGCTTGTTCTCTTCACCGAAAGTGGCGCTTTTCAGACCTCTCCGAGAGAGCGGCCGGGAAAGATTTTTCCCGTCCGCTTCGAGTCACCATGTTCTCCTCAATAGTTTTTTAACTGATTAATAAATAAAGCCAGAGATGTCAGTGCGGGATTTGAACCCGCGACTCTCAGATCGCCAGGCCTACACTCTGCCACTGGGCCACCGAGCCATACATATCAACGATAATAAATAGATATTTACATTCTCCATGCGCGAGTGTTTTCATGTCATGTAGACAGGAAAACTGTCTGAAGAATTTCTTTATTTATTTGGCATCAAAGCTTCGGAGCACTTGTAAAAAAAAATACGGTACATATCTCGGGCCGTCGGAGGCTTTTCCGGACTCGTGCGTTGGCCTCCCTCACCTCCGCATCTCGTCCGTAAAAGCCTCTTTTCGGCCCTTGGTACGTAATGTACTATTATTTACAACCATGCATGTAATAATGATATTTCATCTATCTTTGAAAGGTGGAAAGGTAACTTGTTTTACTTTTACTTTCCACCCGGGTGGAAAGTAAATTATTTTTTGTAATTTTAAAAAAAATCCATATCTCAAAATAATATACGAACACACCAACATACAACTCATTACACAATGACATTTATAAAAAATAAAAATTAACATGGTATCCTTTGTTTTGCCTTTTTAAAAATGCTAATAGCTTTGCTTGTTTAGATATATCTACTTTTTCCCTAATTGATAGAGTGGTTCTCAGCATTGAATATTGTGACCAAATTGTTGATATCTTCTTTGTCTTGGTATTGTCACTGAAATAAGCTAGTAGCGCCGACTTAGAACCAGGATTTTGAACTTTGTTTCCCGTAGACCATTCTTTGAAACAGTTATATGCCTTGTCATATCTCGGGCGGCTTTTAGTTGGCAGCAGATCTTCTTCTACTATTGCTGCTTCTCGAATTTCTGGTGGAGTAGCTGCAAAATCAAATACATCGTCTGATAGCATTTTTCTGTTCTTAAAATAATATATTATGGTATAGTGACATGGAAACCATATTCAAAAAATGATATTTCCCATCTTGATGCGTATTATTACCTACGTTATTTTACCACCTGCGGTTATTTGAAATTTCTGTCTAATGTTTCAATGGAAAAGTCAAAATGATATTTATCTTTTGTTAATAATATTAATTCAAAATAATAAGAAGTGGATGTTAGATGTGGTTGTAAATAAAATAGTATACAAACCTCGGTGAAAAGTTTCATTACTGTCTCGAGATCTATCGACTCTCTCGACAGGAATGAAACACTTTCCACCTCGGCACGTAATATCCTGTTTCAATGAGCTATATTTGAACAGATGACAAATGATGCCATCTGTCAAATGACAGTAAAACTGTTTATTTAAAAAAATAATAAACTTTCGGGACCCTTGGGGTGCTTGATGGGGTAAAGGGCACTATTTTATTTTTTAATTGAGGGGATCCTTCTAGGTCTTTTATGATAAATATAAGAAATAAGTAACAGAGAATTGTTAATCAAGCCAGTAACCATTATAAATGTAGAAATGGGATAAATACCGATTTATTTTCGATTTTTACAATTATTGTGAAGGATATAATATGCGTACAATGTAAACAAAGATGATTTATGTATTTATTATATTTGTTTTAATAATAATTTCAATAGAGTTTTAAGCAAATCTCATTTGAAACTTTCATAATTCTTCTATAAATCTTGAGGTTATCTTATGAGTTTTATTATTTTTTTGTAACGATGTATATATTCTAAGTTAAGTTTAGTTCTTTAAGATTACATGAATAAAAACTGGAAATGCATATGTAAAATTTGTTTCACATAATCTCTACAAATAAACCTGGGAGAACTTTTAATTCCCTTTCTCAATTACACGTCTTAATAAGCAGATCTGCACCACTGGAGCTGGCAACATAGCGTAGATGGCATCATAGCAGTAAATCTTGTGACGGTCAATGCCTAGACTATATTGTTTTCATGTAATCCGTGGGTCTTAGAGTGGCGTCTTTGAAATTTAGATGCAACGTAATTGTATAGCATTTGAGATAGGTTGGTATGTTTGCATTCCGACGCAATCTAAGCAAAATTTTAATTACTTGACATTGTAGTTGATCTTTAATACTTCTGCTTTGCATGACAAGGTTCGTTGGGTTGAGGTGTGTAAGGAAAAAATAATAATTATATGTGTTTGCCTCCTTAATCTTCTATTTTATCTCCTTGTCTGTCTATTATGTGTAATTTAGGGCAATTGGCAGCCTACTTTAGTTTTTAACTAATTAAAATCATGCCTGTCAGCCTGATCCAACGACTGCATTTTGTTCACCTTCCTTCCTTGTTCCCTTACAAGATTTAGGTACAATTCTTCTTGTCTTCTTCTTCTTCAAGTGCCATCTCCTCTTAGAAGGTTGGCTATCATCATAGCTATTCTAACTTTTGATGCTGCAGCTCTAAACAACTACAGTGGTACCATTCCCTTAGGTTATTTAGCCAGGAAATGCGTCTTCTTCCTCTACTTCTTTTTCCCTGTATCTACCCCTGCATAATATTCTGCAACAATACATATTTTTCCCCCCTCATCACGTGGCCCAGGTATTGCAACTTTCTAATTTTAATTGTGTTTAATATTTCCTTTTCCTTTCTCATTCTTCCCAGTACCTCCTCATTTGTTACCATGTCTACCCAACTTATTCTTAAGATCCTTCTATATGACCACATCTCAAATGCTTCCAGTCGATCACTTATATTTTTCTTTAACGTCCAGGATTCCATCCCATATAGTAACACGGAGAAAACATAGCAATTCAATATTCTGGCTCTGAGGCGTAAATTAAGATCTCTATTGCATAACACTTCTTGTCTAGTACCTCCCAATTTTTCCTGAGGGGTTTATTTTTCTCACTAATATTTGTATATTTGTGGATCTATTGTTACAACATGTCTATCATATTCCATATTATGTCTTCGTGGTTCTTCAGTCATTTTATGTAACCAAGACAGGAAGCCGCCCTCCAACAAGATGGACAGATAACTTGAAGCGTTGTCAGGGAATTTGGATGCAGGCAGCGTAGGATGGAAACACATTAACGGAGACCTACATCCAGCAGTGGCTTCAGGAAGGGGTTTGTGTTATTCCTATCTCTATTCCATTTTGCTTCGGGCTTGTTCCATCGGCTTCCCTTGTTTCCTACCCAGTTTTAGGTACAATTTTTCTTGTACAAGTCTTCGGCGTTTGAAAGAGGATACTGATGCCTATTTTGAAGATCAAGTACGTTTAACTTAGGGACATTATTTAGAAAATAATATCAAAAATATTAAGTATTGATTGTTTCAATTGATTCGATATATTATTGATCATTTTGTATATATTGTATGGTCTCAGCATCGTAATTTTCGATCATCCATTACCTCTCAAACGTAAATCACATTAACTCTAACGATACTAAGCTAAGATCAGTCTTTTCGAGGCAAAATATTCAATCTACATTAATGACCTTCTAGTGAAAACTAAAAATCCGATATTTAGTTTTGCTGACGATAGCACACTTATCTCATCTTTCTCTTTGAATGCGCAAACATCGGCTGCCGACGCACATCTTCGCAGACAGCATGAAGTATCACGCCTCAACAAAGACCTGGAAGAAATTTTGGCTTGGGGTAACAATAACTAAGTCGAATTTAACGCTAAAAAAACCCAGGCAGCAGTTTTCTCTAAATAGGTTAACATTACAGAACAGGATATAGTCATGACCGGATACGCAATCCCAGTGGCTTCATCTATTAATCCAGCCAGCGTAATCTGGGAAGGGAATTTTTCAATATTTTTTTATATCCAACTAAATTGATATCGACTTGAAAGTGACAACTATTTCTAGGATCGAATTTTAAATAAATCACAACCACAGCTGAAGGCTTTTGGGCAGACAGCACTGTTTGTCTGTGTCTTCGCTGTAACGTCGGGTAGCCACCATGACCTGCCCGCTTGATTGGTTGGCGAATCGAAGAAAGATGATGACTGACGCATTAGTGGACTAGCTAGCGCAAGCGGCAACGGTGGTGGCCGGTTTATTCGCACCAAGGATTATGAGGACTTTAGACAAATACGATCCTACGGTCCATCAATTGTAACAGTACGATTCAAATCGATATTATCTAGATCAAATACGACGAAGCAACGTCAGTGATGGACACGATTAACATTATGAAGGTCTTATGTCTATTTTATCCTTTTTCATTAACTTATAAAACAAAAAGACATTACAGATAATAGGTCTTTGATATTCCCGTACAGTTATGACGCATGTTCATTATTTCTCCTGCCAAACTGTACTTACTTGGCTATATATTGTGCATATAATTTTATAGATTGCTCCAAAAATAACCCCGCAGCTAAAACTTACGCTTAGAATATATAATTTATATTTTGCAAATTTTATATGAATTGCCGCCTATAAAAAACTATTATCAACGGCAACCATGTTTAAAACGAAGAATGTAAATTTTTACGACCCCCGATAACGAAAACGCAAATTTTTAGTGTGAAAGCGATAAAACTTTCTGCTGTGCTCGTTAATTTTATATCGAGTAATCATAAGTTGGACTTTGAGTAATTAGCAGTTTTCCGTACTGGAGAATTATCAGCTTCAAAGGAAAATGGCGACGGATATGACGAGATATAAAAGTACTACTAGTTTAATTGGATATTATTATTGTATAGAAAATGTATTAGATGGAAATTGCAAAATTATAATATTTACATGTCATTGTTGACATTTATATAATGTATTTCATATGGTTCATAAATTTTAAACGAAAGGACTTTACTATAGGCAATTTAACCATGAAATATTTATGTATACAGGGTGTCCGCTAATTAATGGGACATGGAAAAACCACAGACTCCTTACATAAAAATATTAGAATTTAATTATACTTACCTATATCCGAAAGTTGATATTAACTGAGATACAGGGTGTTAAAGTTAAAATTTCGTTTTTGTTTTTCTCTAATAACATTGACAGAAACCAACGGTTTTTTACAAAATTTGGCAATTATAGTTTTTTTAAGACGAGAAATCGTTTTTTTATGAAATTTTAATGTACAATGTAGGGGGCGCTGTCTGAGGCATTTCTTGCACATTTATTAGGTCATAACTTTTTTGTGCCTCAGTGTATTTAAGTTTTTAATGAAAATAATACTTTTCTCATATTTATTACGTAAAAAAACATACTAAGTTCAGGTCGCCCAGAGTTACCGTTTCGGAGATATTTGCATTTTAGTACACCCTGGCCAAGTACTATTAATTTGCAAACAAAATTTTTTCCTTCAAGTAACCTATGAGAAAACAAATGAATTTAGAGATGCAGTTGCTATGGAACAGAAAATGTTTCATTTTTGAATTTATCGTAATTTTGTGTTTTCATTGCTCTTGGTTTCTTTCGACACGATATTTTCTAGGGTCAAAGTTATCTTAATTAAAATAAGTAAAGAACAATCCAATTGCTATATTTATTATTCCCATATACCATTATTAGAACATTAAGGGCCGGTTGTATAAAATAATTCTGAACTTAGGGTCAACGGAACGCCGATCAACCGGTGAATAATGTGATAAATTGAACTTTAGTTTAGCTGAACTACGATCAGTTTATGTTGGCATTACTATTATTTAGTTACTTTAATTTGTCTCTAGATTTTTGACATAAAATATAACCTTCTATTTGATTTGGCGATTGGCGGGTTTGCTTTCTAGGCTTTCCAGGCTTTTTTGTCTATTCTGTGTATTTATAAAATATTGTTAAAAATAAGAACTACAATATTTTAATTTTATTTGCAGACTGGTGATACATTTCTAAAGCAGATGGAGATTATTGATTCCATAAAAAAATATATATATTATTAGGTACGTTATAATAAATAAAAACAAACAGCTATGTTTTTTATTAAGCGTAATCTTTGCAAATATTCATTGTCGGTTCATTTAGTAAATTGATCATTATTTTTCCGGTATGTCCGTGATGTTCACATCATTGACTGCAGTATCCACAAGACTCAAAAATCTTCATCATCAGTTATAATTTCATTAAATTCCTACATTTTTATAAACAATAAAATAACGATAATTTACTGTATTGTATAATATGGAACTGATATGACACAAAAAAATATATTTAAGGTTAGAAAGTGGCTTGGATCGACATTTCAACTTCTGAACCGCCAAAAGTGGACGTTCACGTGAACTCCTGATTTGAACTTAGATCAGTGCAGACTACCGTTTGTACCGGGTGATTCATTAAGGGTGACGAGCTACCGTATCTCAGGAACTATGAAGTTATGACCTAATAAATGTGCAAAAAATCCCGCAGACAGCGCCCTTTATAGTGTACATTAAAATTTCACCAAAAAATGAGTTTTTCATCCTAAAAAAAAACTATAATTGCCAAATTTTGTAAAAAACCGTTGGTGTCTGTCAAAGTTATTAGAGAAAAGTAAATATGAAATTTTAACTTTAACACCCTGTATCTCAGTTAATATCAACTTTCGGATATAGGTAAGTATAATTAAATCCTAAAATTTTTACGTAAGGAGTCTGTGGTTTTCCATGTACCATTAATTAGCGGACATCCTGTATACCAAGGGCGTTAAGTAGACTACAATGCCCAGAAGGTGAAAGCAACTAGCAACTACAGTGATAATTTTCGCCTGATATGTATGGTGTTAAATATTGTATATTTAATTGAAAAAAAATGTATTTTGTTTGGATAAACCTATAAGAAATAGTGCTGGAAACAGGAGGGTGTCATTACATTCCATCGGTAAGGACAAACATTTAATCTCTAAGCGCTTCTACGAAAATATTTTGAAAATCACAATAGTACTCATAAAGGCGAAGTTAATTCTCTTGATGAAACATGGGCAACGAAACATGTTCCTGCCCAAACTTTGAAAGTCTTTTCGCGGCTTATTATTAATTCTCTGCATGCACTTCCCTCTAAAAAGAAATGTGGTTTCGCAATGAGATTGGTTTGTGTGTGCCATGGATTGATTTCAAAAATCGTAAGAATTACGGTGATATTGAAGCAATATTTTGTATGAAAATTGAAATATTTCATTCCGTCCTGAAAAAAAATTGAGTATTCAATAACACATGCATATTTCATACAGTCCCGTACTAACTTTGGATCCGCTAATTGTTTTTAACAAAAATTTGAATGTGGTTTGTAGGGAAAAATAAACTACTTTTTGTCGTGAGAACTACAGTTCTAATTGTCAAAATGGCGGACGGACGTCATCTTGGTAACGAAAATTAGATAGAAAGAAGGACAGTGGCGGTTCTTCCACAGGAGCACATGCGCACGTGCACCCCCAAAACAAAACGAATAAAAAATATTAATTTATATTCATTGAATATTATTTATCGTATAAAGTCCGACCCTCCCTAATATTTTATCGTACCGTCAAACTAAAAAAGTCCGACCCTCCCTAATATTTTATCATCCCGTCAAACCAAACTGTATAGATCCGGCAACCGTGCCTCGGTCGAGGTAAATGACGATTACGACGAGACTTGCTCGCACGTGCGATTAAATAGTGCAGTTTCTCTGTAGTAACAGGTGGCGGGTGGCAGCGTGGGATAGCGGGGCTATGGCGATTTAACATGGAAAAGGCGCACAGTTTTTGTATGTACCGCGCTGTTGTCTGTTCGTGCATCTAGTTAGAAATTCGAGCGTGTATGTTTTAATATTTTAATATTATATATTTATTAAATTAAAATGAATAGTTGACGGTGGACTATTTAAGAAATAACTTTAGCTCTTTGAGTTTGGAGCAAAAAATTGAAGTGAAGAATGCGGGAACACCTAAATCCTAAATTAATTTAACGCAGACCACAAAGGGTAAATCTAGGGACTTTATTAGAAAGTTTAAAAATGAAATATGTGAAAAAAAATTTATAGAGGGTATTCCAAACTTCATGAGGCTGATATTGATCAATTTTCTACAATTAAGAACTGAAGAATGGACTTTACTTTTAAGCACTATTGTGTAGGGTCGATAAATGTTGTGTATTTCGATAAATGATACTCGATATGATTTTAAACCATTTTATTTAAGGATTTAAACTAAAAAACACTGAAAATATGAAGAATGCCAACTTGTCAGTTCTCAGTCTTGTTCGTTCTCGTCATAAAACAGTTAACAATTGTTCTCGTCTTGGTTGCGCCTAATGACGTAGCCGTAGATGGCGTAGAGGTACTAGACATCATTCGGTTTTCTTGATAACTCGTAGATGGCGGCAGAGTATTGGACATCATTCGGTTTTCTTGATAGCTCGTAGATGGCTTTAGTAGTATTAGTAGTGGACTGTATAAATATTGTTACGAGGGTTGCATGCGACGACGTTAAGATCCGACAGCTATACACACTAAGAAAACCTTTCTTATTTCCCAAAAGTTGTATTTCCTTGTGTAAAATTAAAAAA
The DNA here is from genome assembly GCA_963991005.1 of Barypeithes pellucidus. Classification (NCBI taxonomy): domain Eukaryota; kingdom Metazoa; phylum Arthropoda; class Insecta; order Coleoptera; family Curculionidae; genus Barypeithes; species Barypeithes pellucidus. The sequence continues at coordinate 51,570,497 of OZ022563.1, read as the reverse complement.
TAAATAAAAATATGTTTTACCTAACGCATTTTTTTATTACTTTTTTTCTTTCTACATTTAAAACGCCTAGAAAAATGTCACCATACTTGTGAACCCCCTCTATCATAGGTCAGGAGCCGCCACTGAAGAAGGGTCTTACGATACATCGTTTCGAATACCCTATTGAGTACTTTACGATGCAAGAATATTACTTCTCTATTTGCACCCAAAACAAAATGGCAGCATTTTAAAAATTGCATAGTTATTACCGTCTCAGAAAAATAAATACAACTTGTCATAGCGTAGTATGAATCAGCAAGCTACAGTTTCTTGCATTCTTCATGGTGTTCAAATTCAAAATGGCGGATAGGCGCAATCTTGACAAAAAAAATTAAATATGAAGTGGGGATCTTGCGATACATCGTTTTAAAGGTCATTCGAATCCAAAACAAAATGACAGCTTTTAAAAAATAATATACATTTATTTGGGAACAAATAGAGACAATATTCTGTAAAATTTTAAATGTTTCCTTAATGGTTACAGTATTTTTCCTAAAATGCACTAATTCCTTGTAATCTGACAACACTGCTGTCGCTCTTGTCATTTAACGGACATAACTGGAGAAGTTGATAGGCATAAAAGCAATTAAGGAAAAGTTCTCGAGATTAAAAATAATTCTGATGGAGTTTAATTGGGAGGAAGAATTTTTATTTGCTCAGTCCCGTTAGAGAAAACTTAATTTTCTTATTTGTTAAGGGCGGATGTTAAACCGAGATTGATATAGTGCCGAGGTTATTTTTCATTAAAAAGAGTAAAAACTGATTTTTATCACAACGTTTCAACTGGTGACCAGTCGTCTTCAGGTGAATACATTGAACAAATCAGGAACTATCTAACCGAATTATTGATTATGACTAAGAGGGTGCACAATTCATAAACATTTACATAACTGTACTAAACCACTTTAAAACACCAAAAACACGTGAGTTTCGCAAACATGTGGCTCGTCCTTTCCTGTATACAGGTCGACAAGTCGATCTGTGTCTCCGACGTAACAGTAAGGGTGCGGCAATATCGTTTAAAACATGGTATAGCCATGGGCGTGCTATTATTATTTAAAATAATGTAATATAAATAGGAAATTCTTAAGTAATTGCATTTTATGTTTGAAGGTAGGTAACTACTTTTTAACAAGGTTTAAAAAATTACTTTTTACAGTTTTGGTCGTATTAATGTCCCTTCCTATCTTTCGCTTAAGTGACAATTTATATACCTACTACCTTATAAACATTTGCAGATTCTTACCAGGAGTATACTCACTCATTATCACAAAGTTCAAACTTTTAAAATAACACCCTAAAATACGACACAATGAACAGTTATTTATAAAACACAATTTTACACAATACAATAACTATAGCCCTTTCTATCACGACGCAACTGGTGGGTACATCCATCAAATATCGGACCTCACCGAACAAGCCCGATGACCCATCGGGTGACTCATGAGGCGCATGCGCTATCAACTATCTGGGATATAACCAATCAAATTATTATTATTGTTTCACGAAAAATGGATACGACTTAATGATTTCCTGTGTCGGTCCCATTGTGTCGACAAGAGCTTGGCAATAAACAAGTGAAGTATGAAGGGACGGACTAAGGAAAACAAGTAATGATATGATTATATTAATGTAATCAAATGAAATAACATTTTTTTTAAATATTACTAGTCATATTTATTTACATTTATAAGTCGGAGAAATATTTTCAGACCTAACCAGTGATTTTAACTGGTGCCACATATGCTCTATGGGGTTAAAATTGCAATAACAGGGTGGGAGCCGTAGCACTGTATGTCCAATTTCTTCTGCCAATGTGTCACAAACATATACTTTTTTTATACAAAATGTCTTTAAAACTTCTAAAAGATCACTTTTTTATAACTTTCTTCAAAATATATATCATTCGGCCGCCATGTAGTTCTGATTCTCCAATTTTGTATTATTTGAGCTTGGAGCTTTATGTAATTGGCGACTGTGATAGCTCGCATTGTCCATTACTATCACGGTATTCTGAGGAATGTTTGGTAAAAGACAATTCTTGAACCATTCCTCAAAAACTAACAAATTTTACCACAAAAAGATATTTAAATATAAATTAAGCAACCTAACCTACCTGATGTGCCTATATTTAATTATAATAATTATTACAATCCGGTCCTTTCCACATAATAATAACAAACGGTCATACATAATGGGATGGCCCCAGGTACTTTTACTGCAGTCATTAAGTTATATCCATTTTTCGTGAAACAATCTTTACCTGTAATCATTGACACCGAACTATGTTGCCATATTTTTAGATTAAAAATATTTTAATCAAGAAAATATATAATTTTGCATTTAAATATCAAAAATAGATAACCCCCAAACATATATTTTTTATTTACAACCATGCATGCAATAATGACATTTCATCTATCTTTGAAAGGTGGAAATTTGATGTTTTTTTGCAATTTTTTTAAAAATCGATATCTCAGAATAATATACGAACACACTTTTTTTAAAATGCTAATATCTTTTCGTGTTTAGATATGTCCACTTTTTCCCTAATTGATAGAGTGGTACTCAGCATTGAATATTGTGACCAAATCGTTGATATCTTCTTTGTCTTGGCATTTTCACTGAAATAAGCTAGTAGCGCCGACTCAGAACCAGGATTTTGAACTTTGTTTCCCGTACACCATTCTTTGAAACAGTTATATGCCTTGTCATATCTCGGGCGGCTTTTAGTTGTCAGAAGATCTTCTTCTACTATTTTTGGTGCTTCTCGAATTTCTGGTGGAGTAGCAGCAAAATGAAATTCCTCATCTGATAGCATTTTTCTATTGTTAAAATAATATATTGTTTAGTGACATGGAAACCATATTCAAAAAATGGTATTTACCATCTTGATGTGTATTATTACCTACGTTATTTTACCACCTGCGGTTATTTGACATTTCTGTCTAATTTTTCAATGGAAAAGTCAAAATGGCATTTATCTTTTATTAATAATTTTAATTCAAAATAATAAGAAGTGGATGTTAGATGTGGTTGTAAATAAAATAGTATACAAACCTCGGTGAAAAGTTTCATTACTGTCTCGAGTTTTAGTTAACCGACTTTCTCGACAGGAATGAAACACTTTCCACCTCGGTACGTAATATACTATTAAATTCTTTGCAATGGCAAATACTACAGGTCAAATAATGGCCTAACTATAGACCGATCAATCAAAAGAACTTGTCAATGTCAATTAACTAAAAAAAACACAACTATGTTCAAAGTAAGTTTCAGTTCAATGTCGATTTAAATGTTTTAAACTAAAACAGTGAAGTTTTCTCGACATTCGCTCATTAAACAAGTTCGGGGAGAACAACCTAGTGGAAAATTTATATATTCTTTGAGAGAAAGCATGTCTTGAACAATAGAATAAATACTGAATGGGTTTAGTACAAACTACTTTAGATTGTCTGGGACTAATTGAGTCTAATTCAAACGTGTCAACAGATATGTTTAGTTAATAGGAAAAGTTGCGTAACATCGGTCTAATTTAAGCAAAAAGCTTTTGTGCTTCTCTCGATAATTCAATTAAAAACTTTAAACGATATTAGTTGGGAGGCAAACCTTTAGTCCCCCGTTTGACGGGACCAAAATGCCTACTTTAGTCCCGAAAGTACAATTACATTAAGCTTGGCAACATTGCAAACAACGTATGTTTTGAGACTCGCCAATATTGGTATTGTTTGCCCAGTTTATTTCAACGTTTCCGTGTGAAGAGGGGAGAAAAATGTATAAAAACCATGCTAGGAATCGTCTTACCATAGGCGTGCGCAAACAAGTTATTAAGTGGAAAATAAATACACTGTATTATTATGTAATTATTAGAACCATTTTCTTTACATACGTTCTAAATATTTGTCACGATTTATTTTGCTTGACTCTTCAAATGTTTATTTCTAATTAGTGTCTGATCCATCACGGAACTGATAGAAAAAAATATACTGTCGCGCCATTATAATAAGAGAAGCAATTAAAATTGGTTCGCAGCAAAAAATAGCCATTAAATCATTTGATCAACATAAAAAGATTTTTTCCATTTTGGTTTCATATGAATGCTTTTTCGATACCGTTTTTCAGTATCGTAATAAGCTTGTTTCGATACCATTTTTTTTCATTTTAAACGGTTGGTGGTACTGCTGTGTATGTTTGGTTGCATAATAAACAATTCCTAAACTAACCTCACAAACACAAGTTTACACGTGACACGTATAATTTATCAAAGTTCACTTGATAAATAATTTGCCTATTGCCAACATAAAATTTAAACATACAAATTTACAAAATTTATATGGCATTTATTAGTTTTAATTATGTGTTTTTTTATTAAAAAATACACAAAATAGAAAAAGTATTATAAAGTGCATGTTTTATAAAGCTATTATAGCACTTGTCCTCTTAGAAAACTCGCCGCAAGCGGCTCGTTTTTTAACTTCTAACATGAACGCGTGCTAAAATATCATGCTTTATAAAACTTGTACTTTAATATACTATTGCTTGCAATAAATAAAAATCAGGCCGCAACACTTGTTCTGCAAAAAATGCTACAAACTGTCAACAATTTAACCGACATCAGTCCGCTTGTAATATCATGTGTTCGCTTAATTAACAGTCGAGCTGCGAAATGATTACTTGGTCAGCAAGATTTTACAATTGGTCAGTAGAAAAAAACCTGTCCAGAAGCAGTTTACTTCAGAGGTTTGCATATTAAAAGAATGGTTATCAATATATATCATTCGATTGCGTTTGTTTTGAACAATCGGCAAAGTTCGTTATTGTGGACGGAGCGAAAGCTGTCGCGTGATACGAGTAGCTAATTGCGTGCGTGTGTTTTCATTCGGTGTAGCAGTCAAGGCCCAAAAGGTAGCGGTGGCGGGTTTTCACTCAGGGCACTGTCAATTCATGTAACTTTCTTGGGTTTTCTTTTGCCGAATACAGAAGGAAATCGGCTACAAAAGGTGTAGCGGGGGCGGGTTTTCAATTGCTTTCCCAGGGCACTGTCAATAATTTAGAGCTCTAGTATGGCATTAATTACTGGCCGATTCAGAAAAGTTTGCTGTCCATATAAGTTGCTGACCAACTAGCCATTTTGGCTGACCGATTACATTTTTCTGTTCGCAAAAATAAGAATAACCAGTTAAATGATACCCTTATAATAAACACACACAAAATTTCTTCCCCGCGTTTCATGGTAAAGATTGTTTCACGAAAAATGGATATAACTTAATGACTGCAGTAAAAGTACCTGGGCCTATCCCATTATTTATAACCGTTTGTTATTATTATGTGGAAAGGACCGGATTGTAATAATTATAATTAAATATAGGCACATCAGGTAGGTTAGGTTGCTTAATTTATATTTAAATATCTTTTTGTGGTAAAATTTGTTAGTTTTTGAGGAATTGTTCAAGAATTGTCTTTCACCAAACATTCCTCAGAATAGCGTGATAGTAATGGACAATACGAGCTATCACAGTCGCCAATTACATAAAGCTCCAAGCTCAAATAATACAAAATTGGAGATTCAGAACTACATGGCGGCGAATGATATACATTTTGAAGAAAGTTATAAAAAAAAGTGATCTTTTAGAAGTTTTAAAGACATTTTGTATAAAAAAGTATATGTTTGTGACACATTGGCAGAAGAAATTGGACATACAGTGCTACGGCTCCCACCCTATTATTGCATTTTTAACCCCATAGAGCATATGTAGCACCAGTTAAAATCACTGGTTAGGTCTGAAAATATTTCTCCGACTTTAAGTTCTAGTGTTGGAGAATTAATACGAAAATGCTTTAATGATATTCCCCCAGGTAGTTGGAAAAATTCAGTGCGTCACGTAATAACTGTAGAAAATTCGTATATTAGTCTGGATCGTATAATTAATCCAATTATAATTAATTTTGATGAGGATAGCGATAGCGAAACAGAACTATCTATAGAATGACATAATAAATGGAAATAAATATGACTAGTAATATTAAAAAAAATGTTATTTCATTTGATTACATTAATATAATCATATAATTACTTGTTTTCCTTAGTCCGTCCCTTCATACTTCACTTGTTTATTGCCAAGCTCTTGTCGACACAATGGGACCGATCCAGGAAATCATTAAGTCGTATCCAAATTTCGTGAAACGTACTGTATTGGCACTGTAATTACGAATTTCTGTGCTTTTTAACGGCGCAGCGAAGAGCGGAACTACATGGGAAATAATATTAGAACAATGAAGTTCTTGTTTTAGTGTTGGATGTCAAATTTAGTGATATATTTTATGAAACGTCTAATGCGGCGGTATAACAAATTATCTTGAATTTATTTACATTTACGTCAATTTTGTCCTAATTATTACTTGTTAGCATAATAAAAGGTTATGAACAAATCTTGCATGGCTTCGCCCCTTAGCAAAATACAGATCGCGGTAGAGGGTTGCCATATATCTGAAAACAATGAATAGAGATTTGAAGAAAATGATCATTTTCATCATCTTCGCATTTGTCTAGGTTCATTTCATAACTATCCATAACATTTTATTAAAATGTATTACATTACTGGTAAGTTTACTTGTTCTTATTGGAAATCACATGATTCTTTTCTGCTAACGATTTCTACAACACAACTAGCCTAATTTTTTGCTCGCATTCCTCTCTATGTTCAGGAACGGCTGGGCATACAATACGTTAGTCAGGGAATAGAGTATGATTTTAATTGCGTCGCGCTGTATTTTAAGGATTTAAACATCGCACAAGCTGGCAACATGGCCAATTAAATTAAACAGTTTTTTACGGACTCAATAAACCTCTGTGTTAACTGCAGTTCGCAGTTCTAACTTTTCTCACTGAAAGAAAAATGGAGTTTAACCGTTCTTATGGAATTTCCATATAAATAGTTTTATAGGCAAGTTGGAAAGTTCAAAATGAAGTTTCAGCTCGGGCGATTGAATTAAATGGAAGCTTCCGTCGATTATACCGGGGTATTTAAATCAATCTGGAAATTCTTGTAGTCTTTTACGATAGAAACGTGGCCTTTTTTCATGTCGCGAATTGAAATGAAATGATCAATTCGATTTTTGATTTAATATTATTTTAGTACGGTCCTGTTCACCGGTAAAGGTAAATACAGTAGACACTCGATAGTGTGAACATCGCCTAACGGAAACTTCGCATAGTGAGAACAGGATGTTAACTATACAAGACCACCGTATACCGGGAACAAACTAAACTTTCGCTAATGGAAACAAAGTCATTGACCCTAAAAATGATGTGGCAGTCGTAGTTCCGCGTTGCTGTTAGCTATACACACTAAGAAAACCTTTCTTATTTTCCAAAAGTTTTATTTCCTCGTGTGAAATTAAAAAATAAATAAAAGTATGTTTTACCTAACGCATTTTCTTATTACTTTTTTTCTTTCTACATTTAAAACGCCTAGAAAAATTTCACCATACTTGTGAACCCCTCTATCATAGGTCACGAGCCGCCACTGCTTGCAACTTGAAGTTGAAGATACTGAAGACAGTCAAAGCGATAAGATTGAGATAGCCGAAGAAAATCCGGAATCATCAACTCCATTGGTTTCACTAGATAGAGTTCTAGAGTCTTTAAATGTAGTAAACCAGTGGGCTGAGGAAAGTGACATTGATATTAATGATCTTGTAGTTATAAAAAGGCTAAGAGACAAAGCCATTATGCAGAAAATTAAAAATCCCCGAAAACAAACAAGAATTTCTGACCTTTTTAACAAAAAATAATTCTTTATCCCATTTTTTTCAAATTTGTTACTGTTTGTTTTAATGAGTATTACTAATTTATATGTTTATTATGTTGGTTATGAAAAGTTCTAACATGTTAAATATAACCTTCGTTAACGTGAATAAATCGATAATGTAAACAGACGTTGTTTTTTTCGGTTCACACTACTCAGCTTTGTTTACATGCGTGAGGCCATAAAGTTGCCACTTTCGCTCTTAGAGTTTGGCTATCCATAGATATAAGTCGGGTTTGTTGACCAGTTTAGTTAATTTTTTTTTGTCCGTTTCAGAGCCGGCTTACAAACCCTGCCACACAATGCCAAAATGCACTACAACTACGCAAATTTTCTTAGAGACTCGTCCAGGCATGAGTTAGCCAAATCACATTACTACATGGCCTTAAAGTAAGTATGCGGCTCTCATTTTAAAAAATATGTGTAGTTTACACATCGTACGTTGTTTAATTATTCATTTAGGTTATACGGGGTATTTCAAGGGAAAGGGAAATATTTTTAAAAAATAATCTAGAGTTCCATATAAGGACAAAGATCCGGACTTCTTTCCGAGACAGGGTGTCAAAAAAAATAATATAATTATTTCCTTTAATACGTCAAAAACGGTTTGTGACATTTCATTAATCATTTTGGTATTTGTTCTTAAACGTTATTCATTGTTGGGTCAAAATATTTTTACGGGCAACTTTCAGTAAATCGGATTTTAAATATAAATAATCTCAAAAACACCTGTTAATTTTTTAATAGGTTTCTTATAGTATCTAATTAGAGGAATTATATATACCTAAACAGGAGCACGCTTTTCACAAAATCAAACACATACCGTCATATTTGTAAAACTATTAGGCCGACCTGTAGTGGCGTTATTTATAAGCAATTTCTGCCGTGACCGGCGATACATGCAGCTGCGGGGACGGAACTTCTGGTTAATAATTGCGTTGGAGAAACTAAACTGTTGATCTTTGAACATTATTTTTTCAATACAAATTGTAGTAGAAGTGTAAATTATTTTTTATATAAAAGTAAATTTAGTAAAATGACGTGAAATATAAAAGGGTAAAGCAAGAAATTATTTACCGACACGTGACCGCGATACATTTTTAAATTCAAATTTGAATACTGCAGCTATAATCTAAAAAAATACTTTGTGGCTTCCTAATGCAGGAAGTAACACATATTTCGCAAATTATAATCGTTTCTACAGGCAAATAGTTTATTTTAGTAAGTTATTTGCTAACGACTGAAAGTTGCCTGTAAAAAATTTTTGACCCTGTTTCATTGCCAATCATCCAATAATAACCCCTTTTGAGAATGATCCGAAATTTCAGGAACGATTATTTTACAAATAATATTTGAAGAATGTTATGAAATCGAAAAAATAAACTTAACTTAAAACAGTATTTTATCATTCCTTGAAAACGGTTTCTTATAAGAAATAACTGTCGATTAAGAAACAAATACGTACTTTGAAAGTACCAGTGGCGTACTATTAATTACATCAAAATTATTAAATTGTTTATTGTCGCGCACGCCTATGGTGGAATGGTCAAACTTTTTTAATCGAGGAAACATATTTTCATGCCAAAATCAATATCATAAATCGTTTTCGACGAATTAAACGAAAAAAAGTGTATTACTTTTTTGACATCATGTGAATAAAAACTGTTGTTTTTTAATAACTTAATTTTTACATAAGTTATATGTATACAGGGTATTATGGAAATGACTTATTATATTTAAACCCTCAAATCCTGGGATGATATATGATATCCATAAATCGCGCTTTGATTTATTAAGCGAAATATACACTTTATATGAAATTTCAAAATTTACGTGGCCGCTACTGAGGACGTTTGCAATCAATAGTATATTGAGGCGGTGTTGTCATATAAGCAGAATTATAAACGCACGTGTTCAGTTTTTGACCCGCGTTATCACTTCTTTTTCAAAGTTTTTAGAAAAAAAAACGACAAATTGTACCTTAAGTAGGTACATATTCTCTTACCATCGATCTTATTTTAAAATAATCCGTTTTATAATTAAATTCCATAAGAAAATAACACAACACAAAAAGTATGTCTTGAAACAGAACCAACAGTAGATAATATCACACAAATTTCAAATCACATCACAACATTTGTTATTATGAATTATTTCAAACAGAAAAAAATCGGGTAATGCTACAACAAACAAAACGTTTAAAATTCGTATACATCAACGATAGTCACGTGCGGCGGGTATCTAAGCAAGGGCGTGACACGCGGTGTGATCTGACAACACTGTTTGTATACTCTAGTGACCCACATTGTTGCTAACTGAATCCAGATGGAATGGCGCGACAGTATTAGGGTAAAAAGGATTCTTACCTTAGTATTTAGATATTCGATTAAAAAAAATGTATATGTAGACTTTCTCTAGGACACCCAAGGAGTCACCCATTTAAATATAATAAGTCATTTGCATAACATCCTGTATATGCATGAAAGGTGATTAAAATTTTTCGTAAAATCCGAAAATAAAATGGTGTCAAGTGTCACATGAAATCTTCTTCTTGAGTCACCCTGTATAAACGAAAAACTTTTCTGAGAGTGGTTTGAGATTTTTCCAGTATAAATATAAATTTCTTTTAGGTTGTGGCCGACATATGCAAGTGCTCACAATAACTTAGGGACAATTTTAAAAAACAATCACGACGCTGAAATGCACTTCCTGGCAGCCATCAAGTATGCTTCAAATCATGTCAATGCTCATTTTAACTTAGGACAACTATACAGGTAAGTTTGTTTTCAAACGTGTCTCTTTTGCGGTGCTCTGGAAAGGCGGTAGAAGGATGATGCCAATAGTCAGGTGACATCCAGTGATTGTATTCCAACTTTTAATTCATCCACTTCAAACAAATATTACGAAAATAAGCACAACAAAATTCTACAGTTAGAATCTCCGTTTCTTTTTAGGCTTCAGTCTGTTTCTGTTTTCGTTCGGCTGATCGGTTTGATATGTCTTTGTTTGGAAAAACAACCATCAACGGACGTGACTCAAAAAATACCCTGTATCACCACACGAACGATGGCAAATGTTTTATGAAGCACCCTATATACAGTATGTCCACCGATGGGGTGTACAAGAAGACAAATGGACTAAAAATTGAAAGATACGAAAAAAAGTCACTCTTAATAAACGTTTTTGCTTGTCTAGAAAATACGATTCATCATAAGAAACTTCAATTTTTTTATACAGGGTGGGTAAAAACTGCAAAAATGTTATTTTGCTTAAAAGTAAACATACTTTATTTTGAAAGATACGAAAAAAAGTCACTCACATTTTTATTAACATGAAAAGAATACGATAACGATTTCATAATTCAAAAACTCCACCCCCATACTCGACACATTTTTCTAATTGCTGTCTCAAATTAGTGAAAGAATTACTGATTTCTTCCTGAGATATCGATTGGACTGCCCGGATAATTTTGCCCTTCAGCACTTCAATATCATTTGGTATTGCGGTTGCAAAAACAATTTGTTTTAAACGGCCCCATAAAAACATATCGGCCAAGGTTAAGTCAGGACTTCTTGGGGGCCACAAAACTGGGCCATTCCTGTCAATCCACCTTGCACCTAATCTGCGGTCAAGTCATTCTCTAACCTCACGAGCGAAATGGGCTGGACAACCATCTTGCTGAAAATACATATTTTGTCGAAAATTTAATGGTAGATTTTCGAGTTCATCATTGAAAAATGTATCCAGCATTTCTAAATATGATAATCTATTGCACGTGTTATCAAAAAAATATGGCCCTATAATGCCATGGATGGATATCGCACACCACACGTTCACTTTTGTGAAATATTGTCTTCTCGTCATAATTCTGAATTCGGGATTTTCTAAAGACCAGTACTTAACGTGATGGGTTGCAACGGTTCCATTTGTTGAAAATGTACTTTCATCAGAAAACATGATACATTTATAAAAATCAACATTTCCACTTAAAATGTTGTCTCCTATCCACAGGCAAAAATCAAGTCGTTTCGCGTCGTCTCCCTATTCCAATCTTTGATTAAAGTGCGGTTTATACGGATACAATTTATTTGCTTTAAAGATCTTCTGAATTTGACTTTTTTTCACAACTTCCAACTGAGTAACACGATTTCTAAGGGACGTCATAAGATTTTCTTCATCAGAATGAAGAACTAAGACTGTAGCAGCATCATCATGGTCGTATTTCATCTTTTTTTTTTTGAGGTCCAAAACCGAACCAGTTCTCTTGAACTTTTTTATTAACTTGCAGGTTCCATCCTAGTTATTGGGATTCCTACAATTTTCACGGTAAATTGTTCCATGACGTGGCGGTATAAAACTTGACCATCCCCATAACATTGTATTATAAAAACTCTTTGTTCAGTAGATAGCATTTCTATTTAAATAATAACTTCATTAAATAAAGACATTGACAAGAAGTACCCATCACCTTAAGTGTCATTATTATTTTAACTAGGTTCACCAGGTGTGCCAGAGAATACTTTTTGGGGATTAATTTTTACATAGGTAAACCAAAATTAATGAATTGTTCTACTTCGGTTTGTTGCGTAGATAACACATTCATTAAGAGTGACTTTTTCTCGTATCTTTCAAAATAAAGTATGTTTACTCTTAAGCAAAATAACAATTTTGTAGTTTTTACCCACCCTGTATAAAAAATTGAAGTTTCTTATGATCAATCGTATTTTCTAGACAAGCAAAAACGTTTATTAAGAGTGACTTTTTTTCGTATCTTTCAATTTTTAGTCCATTTGTCTACTTGTAAACCCCATCCGTGGACATACTGTAGAAAAAGTATGCCTTCGGCGAACGAACAAACCCGAACGAGGCAGAACTTCACCATAACTATCCAATGGCAGGTGTTAACAATAGCTAGCGTAACTGCAAAAATATTGTTGAAAAGAAAAATCCCCAAACAACCCTAATAGGGTCAGGTATCGATACATTTTTTTTTTAGGAAAAACAACAAGACAGTAGAGTCAGAACAAATGCTCCGACGCTGCATCAACCTGGAACCAAACTTTACACCTGCTTATTTGGAGCTAGCTCGATTAAGAGGCCCGAACCATAAAACAGCGTCGGGACTCTTAAGGAAAGTGGTAGAGCTCAATCCTGAGGACCCTTACTATTCGTCAAAATTTGGAGAATGGTTGTCAAAAAAAGGTAGATAAGTACACCATAGCTTAGCACACACCGACTTAAAGGAAACATGGACCTGGTATTTCCTTTGTACACTTCAAAGTGACCCCTGTTAGTACAAAAATAAACACAAGACAAAAGAGACAGGGATTCTATCTGTCTATCAGGTAATCAGTTTGATGTGTCTTTAGGTTTGTTCCAACACCCTATTTTTGTATCGTTCTAGAACCGTCACGAAACTGTTGGAATCGATTTTGTGCGCAGGCGTTAATTTTGCACTGTTTGTTGCCGATGCACAAGGGAGGCAAGGTTGGTACGTTTTTGTGACCATTCTGTGTAAAAATCTCAGCTGATCGCCTGTCTGATTCTAGGAAAGAAGATTAGTAATTAGTTAATTATCATAACATTCATAAATCACAACCCTACTTTTGTTGGTTTGATTTCTTCGTCTAAGCTTGAGTATTATCTTTTTTCGTTCCGTTTTGTTGTATTTAATAATTATGAAAGAGAATAACGTTTAATGTTAAGAATATCTTGTAGGTTTGGGAACCGGATTATACAAATTTAATAAGAATAAATTAAATAATCAAAATATTAAGCAACAACTCCTACAAAACAAGGCTAAAAAAACTGCATGAATGCCAGGAATACAAAAACAACGGTTAAAATTCTTAGGGCGCAAGTCAGTACAAACGGTTCCTGGTCTTGGCCATGTATCGTTTTTACCGTTCAGGAACTGGTTTGCGAACGATCACAAATTTGGTTGGAACACAAACGGGATCGCCCGAAACACCGTTTTGTGTCGGTTGGAACGGCTTTCGACTACTACGCATGTGCGTGACCGTACATTGTACGATTTTTAGGGTGGTTGGAACGAACCTTTTGTTAGGAAAAACAAACAATCGACGGACGTGACTCAAAAGTCTATATTTTTATCCAGTTGACGACAGACAATATTTAAATTTAACACACAAACACTGAATAACAACAACAAATGTTATGTAACAATAATGACAAATATGACAGTTGTTCCGATCGCTCGAAGGTGACGTGATGTCTTTGTCCAATTAACAGAAAACGACAAAAAAAAATATACCAATTTTCAGAGCTCCCGATTGTTTTTCTGAAAAGTTGTTTACTACAAATAATGTATTTTATTAATCTAAATAAAATTGTACTCTGAAGGCCAGCACTTTCTTAAGACTTTTTAGAAAAGCTATTGAGTCTTACAGTTTTGAATTAAGCCGACTTTTCGGAAACAAGAATAAATTACACGAACGTACAGGGTGTCCCATTTTCGACACTTTTATAGGGTATCTCCGTAGTTGTTAGTTCTATCAAAAAAGTAATGTAGGTGTCCTGTGCTCTTTTTGGATGAAACTTAAAATGATAAAATCAAAATTTGAAAATTTTCGCCCGCTTAAGAGATACGGGGGAAAATCAAAAAATTGACAATTTCAAAATTACCCTATATTTTCTTAGTTAAAAGAGATATAGACAAATGTTTTATACAGAAGATTCTTTATAATGATTGTTGAATAATCTGCCGTTTTCAGAATAAGTATACGGGGTCAGGTAAGAAAGTTATCGGACCTAACCTCATTTTTTTTTAATGGAACACCCTATATATATTTTACTATAACAAGATAGTATTTTAAATTCTCTTTACAAATATACAGGGTGTCCGGGAACATGTGGTAAATCTCCCGGATATGAAGAAAACACGTGAAAAGAATACTATAGGGTCATATAAACTTCTTTCGTATCGGCCTCCTCTTCGGAGATATGGGCTCCCAAAGAGCACCAATGGAATCAAGTTTTTTACACATAATTATTGAACCGCCTGGTATATTTCAATTATTTTTTAATATGATGTATACCAGGTAAGACCCGTCAAATTACTACCCAAGAAACTGTTGTGAATTACTCACAGCTGCAGGGACGGACTAGCTGTAACACTTATGGGCCCATTTTTTTTACGACCTGTATGATGAGAACTTTGGACAACGTTTTTTACATACCTTTAACTATTGGCTAAAAATTAAGTACTCTTCATTCATGTCGCTAATCCTAACCGTTTTCGAGAAAACGTCATTTTATTTACACTGAGTCCCCTAACTGCTCATGGGCTAAATATGAAAAAGCGGAATCTTGAAGGTTGAACATTGGATCGGAACAAAGATGTATCTTTTATTGAAATACCCGAAGCACATGATGTATATGAAATGCCGTTTTTTCGAAAACGGTTAGGATTAGCGACATGAATGAAGAGTACTTAATTTTTAGTCAATAGTTAAAGGTATGTAAAAAACGTCGTCCAAAGTTCTTATCATACAGGGCGTAAAAAAAATGGGCCCATGAGTGTTACAGCTAGTCCGTCCCTGCAGCTGTGAGTAATTCACAACAGTTTCTTGGGTAGTAATTTGACGGGTCTTACCTGGTATACATCATATTAAAAAATAATTGAAATATACCAGGTGGTTCAATAATTATGTGTAAAAAACTTGATTCCATTGGTGCTCCTTGGGAGCCCATATCTCCGAAGAGGAGGCCGATACGAAAGAAGTTTATATGAACCTATAATATTCTTTTCAACTATGTTGACATTCTAGTTGTTATTAACATTTAACGCCAATTTCATTTGTACATATTCATTTCTGAAAATGACTTATCAACATTTTGAAAAATTTGATATGATATCTATGATCCATGGTGTGTTATAAATTTGAAAAGATAGTTTAAAATGCTATCTAGGGTGTTCCATTTAAAAATGTTAGGTTAGGGCCGATAACTTTCTTACCTGACCCCGTATACTTATTCTGAAAACGGCAGATTATTCAACAATCATTATAAATAAACTTATGTATAAAACATTTTGCTGTAGCTATTTTAACTAAGAAAATATAGGGTAATTTAGAAATTATGAATTTTTTGATTTTCCCCCGTATCTCATAAGCGAGCGAAAATTTTCGAATTTTGATTTTACCATTTTTGAAGTTTGACCCAAAAAGAGCACATGACACCTACATTACTTTTTTGATAGCACTAACAATAACGGAGATACCCTATAGAAGTGTCGACAATGGACCACCCTGTACTAGAGGGATTTTAATGAAGATAGTCAATTTAAGGAACTCCGTATTTAAAAAAAATAAATTGATGATGGTGACCTAAAGACGAAACGTCGCATTGAAGATCTGATAATGCAGTTTTGTGGAGAATAAAAAATAGCAATGGACAGTGAAATTTATGTTTGGACATATCTTCGAATAGATTCAGGAAATAATAAAAACCGAAACGCTAAATTTTGGATTTTTCCAAATATCTTGAAAAGCGCTGGATTTATTTTAAAAAAATTTGCGCCATATCATTGGGCCAATAATTACGCAACTTTGCCCCAGTTTAACCGACTTCGTACCTTTTACCGTTTCCCAATGGTGAAGGGCGAATTTGTTACACCCTGTATATTATTATTTCAATAATCCCACCCTCGTATACGATATGAATATCATCTACAGTTTTCCAGATTACAAACTTCTTTGTTATTCCACGTTGGAGTTCTTTTTAAAACCGTCAACTGGTTTTCCTTGTCTCGAATCCAGTCTGACAATGATTTTATTACTTTCCTTGCTTTCAGGCAACCACTTGGAAGCTTTAAAATTTTATTGGACGTCCCTCAGGATTTGTGCTACCCACAGGGACTCCGCCATCGGGGTGTTTAGACATTTCCGGAAATTCGGACAGAAAGCCAGAATGTTCCAAATGCTTACAAGGTAGGAGACATGTTTTTATTCGATATAAAGTGACGGTAAGTTGAAAGGGACTTTACTTTTATATTTTTCGTGAGAACATGGTCTACTGACTTGTCAGGTGGTATAAATATACAAGAAAAATCATTTTCTAGCCACCGGAAGGTACCATATATAATATGGAGTGAACGAACAATGATAACAGCAGTGACGACTCCTCGAAGGGGGCAAGGGAGGCTCAGCCTCCACTTAAACTTTTTCTTGGTGTATTGTTCAAATAATAACTTTTAATTTATACGAATATTTTTTAAATTGATTTTTAATATTAATCCCTCATTTGCAACCTACCATTTAATTAATTTCCTTACAATCCGGCAACAGTGCATGAGACTTTAATCTGTTGTGTCCATTATGTATATGTTTTTGTCGCCATATTAGTTTCATATCATCTTGGTCTAGCAGGAAAAGAATTTCGCCGGTAAAAGCGAAATATCAGTTCGAAAGTACACTTTGGCAACGACTAGTAGTGGCTAGCCTCTGACCAATCAACGAGTATGATTTCTAACAGGTGCGAACCTGCCACGTGGTGTGGCGAAACACGGGAAACGCCTCCTTAACCGTGTGGCGGCTTTCGGGTGGGTGTTTGTTAGGTTAACGGGTAGCGCGTCTGTATCACATATACAGTGAGTCCCAGAAGAAATGTCTAAATTCATTTAAAATTCAGCGGTAAGTTTTTTCAAAAAACGCTCGTACCCGTCGATTTTGATTTTTTATTTTTTTTTGTGGTAATTTCATGTATACAGGGTAGCTCAAAAATAAGTTACGACCATCAACTTCATTTTTTCAAATGAAAACATATATTTTTTATTTCATTTCTGAATTTTGCATTGAATTCTAAGCATGTTTCATGTACCATGTCCTATACATAAACTCAACAGTTATTGAAAAAATTAGGATTGAACATATCTATAAGTAAGACCTGTTTATTAAAAAAAAACACAACAAAATCAAATTAAATGTTGAAAATGTGCGCCATTTACGGCTTGACAATATCCAAGACGATCAATAAACTCTCTTTAGTACTGGCTGTGAACCTCTATCATCCAATGCGGATTTTCTGTTGCCCAATATCGACAATTTTGTCTGTTCACATTACCATTCAAATAGCTTTATCCGAAAAAATAATATTTTTTATTAAATTATTATCTAGATTGCACATATTTTGCATGCGTCCGCAAAACTCACTTCGCCTATCGAAATCATCTTCAAATAACTCATGCACTGGAATAACTTTGTATGGGTGATATTTGTGCTTTTGAACTACTCGGTGAACAACAGATTTCGGCATGTGTAAATCGGCCCCAATGCGCGACAGGGGAGTACATGGATTTTCTTCCAAGGAAAGCAAAACGTCAAGTTGTTCATTTTCATCTCGAGTAGGACGACCAGATTTAGGCAAATCTCTAATATGACCGAATTCTCTAAACTTAGCCTCTATTCTACTCACCATCTTTTGACATATGGGAGGACGATCAGGATGGATTTCATTAAATAATTGGGCTGTTTCTATTTCAGTACGTGTTTTATCACCAAACCCAACCATGCATAGAATTTCAATTTTTTCCCGTTCCGTTAACTTCACCATTACTTATATGAAATAAAATTGTCATACAGTTTCTATGGAAATAAACGGTGACAGTGAGACAGTACACTCCTACTTATTATGGAGCCCAAAATGCCATATTGCCAGAAGATTTGATAGATCGTTGGATTCCCTAAATGATATGTTCAATCCTAATTGACTGTTGAGTTTATGTATAGGACATGGTACATGAAACATGCTTAGAATTCAATGCAAAATTCAAAAATGAAATAAAAAATATATGTTTTCATTTGAAAAAATGAAGTTGATGGTCGTAACTTATTTTTGAGCTACCCTGTATACATGAAATTACAACAAAAAAAAACAAATTAAAAAATCAAAATTGACGGGTACGAGCGTTTTTTGAAAAAACTTACCGCTGAATTTTAAATGAATTTAGACATTTCTTCTGGGACTCACTGTATATAAACAGTATATTGCCAATACGAACGTTCCAAAATACAGAAAGTGTCCCCGCTATGGAAGATGGCACGGGCCTATGGAGTTTGCGCAATAGGGTGGGAATTTTATCGATCGCGTCAGAGCCGGCCCGACATTATTTGTTTGTTGTTAGTCGTTGCCATCTTTGTTTCTGGATGCTTTTTCAAATTACAGAATAAAAAGTGGTTCATCCACATTGTTGTCGGTATATTAGTGCTTATAAACTTTCATTACCTAACAACAATTTTTGTAAAGGAGTTTTTAATTTGTGGTGATTCGATTCGCTGTTTGGTAGGTTAGTGGCTTGTTTTGTTTAAGATGAAAGGACACAAGTCCATGGTGCTTTTTTGCAAAAGTCGTGGATCAATACCAGGTATAAAGTATTTCAGGTATGTACATTTATACGAAAATATTTTGCTTATCACATTATCCGATCTTTGGAACCGAATTTCACTAAAATGGTTTTAAAAAAAGAAGACAGTATCACTCGTATACAATATAATATATATGTGGTCACTACCTAACCTTAAAATTAATGTATTTTTAATTTGGTGCATTAGTAGCTGAACATAATTCCCAAAATAGTCAATATAGTCAGTCATTCTTAATTTTTGGTTTAAAAATAGTGAGGTTAAGAAACATACGACGTCGGATGAAAGTTAAAATAAAGCTAATCTTGTCGATTGTTACAAATATTCGGACGGAATTTGGCACCAAAAGTTTACATCCAGCAGGGCACCGTCGGATCATCATATCGTCAGAAATCGTATGCATGGAACGCCGTCTTAAATCGAACTAATCGAAATTTTGATTGCAATATTTTACCTAACTAACCAGTGAAATTTACATTAAAAAAGTTGAAATCCGGTCCTGTCGAATGTTTACTTTCACAAGGAAATTTCCGAACTGCGCAAACTCACAACGCCCCCTTCAATGCCCATAGCGGGGACATAATTGCAGATGCTGTGTGTATATATATGTGGCTTCAACTTGTTTAATTCCCTAAATTACGTTGACAAACTGGACATAAAAACAATGCTAGAAAGCGTCTTACCATTGGCGTGCTGAAATAATATCGTTACGATATTTACTATGCGACCCAGCTCAATCGATCAGATGGATTGCACCTGGGTATACCTCTGGGTAAGATCTCTTGCGTCTTCCAGGTAATCTAGCTTGCAGCATGTGAACCGACCTTTAGTCTTCGTCAGTTGCCCTTGAACAAAAACCATTATCTATTGTTATTATGCATTTGAAATATTTTTGTATTAATTCATTATTTCTAATTTTAGGTGGCATACGATTCTACGAAAAAAAGGTACAAATCTAAAGCAGGACTTTTACCTCCACGAATGGCAATTGAAGAATGAACTTAGCTACAAGATAAAGGAGTATTCAACCAGTCTGTACACTGTAAGTATTTATAGTCAATTTAACAAATAAATTAGGATACATTTTGCGGAAATTTACAGCAAACAAATTGCTCAAAATATAGCTTCCCAACGTTTCATTTTAATATTAAAACTTCTTCAGAGGTTAATTAGCAGAGTATTCCCGCTATATTTATCCTAATCTGATTATAAGGGCGCTATAGTTAAGAAATAAAATATAGCGATATAATTTTTTCTTGAATGACACAAATACAGGTTGTTATGGATGGAAATGACTTATTATAATTAAATGGGTGGCTCCTTTGGTGTCCTAAGAAAGCCTTAGGTAAAAACCCCTTTACCGAGTCATACACATCTGTTTTCAGTTAACAAGTGTATATAGGTCAGTAGGATAACAGTAATGCCAGATCACAACGCGTGCCTCGTTGGAAACTGTTGCTAAAACGCGGCTTCGGTCGGTCGTTCTTCAGTTTGTCTTGAAATCCTACGTGTTTGTATTCGAATTTGAAATGCTAAGGTATTTCCGACTTAATAAATAAGGTGTTAAATTTATCAGTTGCAGCATTACCGTTTTTTGTTTGGTTGTGGAATAATTTGTAATTGCAAATTTTTCTGATATTTAGTTGTGTTGCAAAACATATATTTTTCCCCAGCATTTCAAATTGTGGAAAGAATTGGCCAAGAAGGTGTTTGACGTGTAAATATGGTAACACCGGTCACATTCACTGACTCTCGCCAGTACCTAGCACGTGGTTTTTCAGGTTTGACATCAGATGGCTTATCTCGCTCATTAATTGAAAGCATATAATAAGTCATTTCTATAGCACTTTGTACTGTATCTACATGGAAACTTGAAAAGTATTCTGGTCGTAAATTAAAGAGATTTCTTGAGTATTTCATTTCAGTATTTTGTGACCATCCATCGTTGAAAAAAAACTATCTTTGTATCATTTAAAAATTTCATTCCCGAGCATCTCTTGCCGGTTTGAATGAAATGCCAAGAAATTAATTTATTTTTCTAACGTATTCGGTGAAGTCCCAAGTAGCATTTTTAGACACATTATGGTCAATGTATCGTAACTATCGTTTCTGTTTCCGATCAAAATTGGAAACTGTTGGCAACAAGAATGGAAATATTTTCGAAACGTATACATTTTAAATGGGACATTTACACGTGTTTCCAAGTGGTTGGTACTAGCTGTGACTGTCGCTGTTTCGATGCACAATCGAAACTTTTATCGAAAATGTTACTTATTTGTATTTAAAAATGACAGTTAAAGGGGCGGGGCTATGTTAAACCATGCGCAAAACAATTAGGATACCTTCACTGTTGTAAAATAAAAGAAAAACAATAATTTCGTCATGATGAATTCGTTAGAAGTATATTTCCTATAAGTTATTTTATTTGATATACCTAGTTATTGCACATTAGAACCAAAAAATCATTGTCGCAGTAAATTTGATCGTGCAGTTTAATAATTTGGCTTTATATTTTTAACGTGCCTTCGATTTATTTTCACTTACAGAAAAAAATATACTTTGTCAAAAAAATAAAACCTAAAATATTATCAATATTTTATTATTTCTTTTATAAATCGACTTAGCTAGGAAAATGGAACTTATCTAACAAATTTTGGCTTTGCAAGAGATGCAGGAATTTCATTAAAACTCATTTTAACAAAATAAAAATTAATTTCCTAAAATAGCCGCTAGAAAGCAAGAAATTATTCTGGTCCAAAATGGACTGGACACACAATTTCTACTCTTTGGCTTCTATAATGTTTCCATGATGCACAGAAGAATAAAAGGTTTAAAAGGTGAATGCCACAGAAAAGAAAGGTTTGCTTGCATGCACAGAAAAGAAAGGTTGGGTATGGACAGCCGCGGTGTGACGTCACGAGAGGCGTCGTTGCAAAAACCTTTCCAAACTAAAATTATAAGGGATAAATAAGCAATTTCCTGGTATTATTTGTATATTAGATGTTATTATTGATTCATTTTCAGAAACAGATTGACGTAAGTGTTTTTTGAAGATTTTTATTCAACATCTTGTTATTATTGTTTGCATAGGGAGATTTAAATTGTTATTTTTCTGTTAAAAACAGCTTTTTGCACTGTATTTATCAACATAGAGTATACCCACCCTATAGCCATACTTTATGTTGATAAATCCAGTACAGTAAGCTTTTTATTACAGAAAAATAACAATTTAAATCTCGCTAAACAATAACATAATCTCAAACTTGTTCAGATGGTGATTAAAAATGTACCTAAAACACTTACTTCAATCTGTGGTTGAAAATGGATCAATAATAACACCTAAAATATAAATAATATCAAGAAGTTGCTACTTTATCGCTAATAAACGTACACCGATGCTATAAAAAATCTCTTATGGGAAATTCAATGCAATCTTGTGTCTTACCAAAACTTTATAATTTTAACTAAAAATTTTTCGAAAAATATTTATCTTCGCGTGTCGTTATTATATCGACACCACGGTTTGTAAAATATTTCGAAACAAGCACGTCTTTAAGTGTTTCTAGTAACTGGATTGGAAAATGTGTCGCAAAAGTTTCGTAACACATTTGTCTCGATACAAGTTTCTAATTCGAATCGAAAATGTGTCGAAACGTTTCTCAGCAAAGAATGTGTGTCTAAAAATGCTACTTGGGGTACTATTATTTTAATAGTTTTTTTAACGACTTCCTTATAGCCATCGACCTAATGTGGCATTGTTTTCTTCTTTTCATATGGTTAGAATCTGGGTTTATAGTTGTTACATTTTTAAATGAGTTACTCATTAGGCAGGAACATAAAGAAGTATTAGCAAAAATTATAGGCATTCCACTGGAGTAAAGTGTAATTTCTTCCCGGCCCGTTTCGCGGCGGGAAATGAGGCACTTTCCTCCCAATTGTAAAGTAAACAGCTACAGTATGCCAAATAATTGTTGTAACTGATAGAAAATAGATTCTAGAATTTTGGGCAGAGCAGTTTACGTCTAGATTTAATATATACAGGGTGTAACAAATGTGTCCTTCACCTTTGGGATTTCGGGAACGGTAGGAGATTAAATTGAAGCAAAGTTTTATAATTATGGACCAAATAATATGCCGCAAAAAAATCAAAAATAATTACAATAGCTTTTAAAATATTTGGAGAAATCTAAAATTTTGCGTTTCGTTTTTAGGTTTTTCCTGACTTTGTTCGAAGATATATCCTAAAATAAATTTCACTTCCTACGTTGCTACTTTTATTCTTCACAATAGTGCATCGTCAGATCTTTAATGCGACGTTTCGTCTTTGGGTCACCATCATCAACTTAACTTTTTTAAATACGGGTATGGATTTTCTTGTTTAAATTATGAAAGATGAACTAAATCTACGTTCAGCGGTGTAAAACACTTACAGGATTTCCGACGTTTCATTCCTTAAATTGACCATCTTCATGAAAACATCCCTAGTACGTTCCTGCAATTTACTTTTGTTTCAACACATTTGTTTCGTCACTGTTCGGTTCAAAACTGTAAAACTAAATGTTTTGTATTTAAGTCTTACTGGCTTTAAGCGTAAAATGTTATTTATCAATCAAATAAATTACTGGTAGGTTTACACCAAGTAAAAATGTGATACAAGCACGTACTAGGGGTATTTTAACGAAGATGACCAATTTAAGGAACAAAACGTCGGAAAACCAGTGAGTGTTGTATAGCACAGAACATAGATTTAGTTCCTCATTCATAATTTTAATAAATATATCCAGGTGATGGTGATAGTGGTCCAGAAACGAAACGTCGCATTAAAGATCTGATGATGCAGTCTTGTGGAGAACAAAAAGTAGCAATAAGAAAGTGAAATTTATGTTTGGACATCTCCTCGAATAGAGCCAGGAAGTAATAAAAACCGAAACGCAAAATTTTAGATTTTTTCGAATATTTGAAAGCCCCTGTAGTTATTTTTGATTTTCTTGCGGCATATACGCAACTTTGCCCCATTTTAACCGACTTCATATCTCTTACCGTTTCCGAAATCCTAATGGTAAAGGACGAATTTGTTACACCCTGTATAAGACACTGCTAGTCAAGTTAGGGAAATAAAATATCAACACTAAAAATAAGTGTAATAATATTCTTATTTGAATTTGAGTATTTAATTTCAAGAAATTAAAATATTTTGCTATTTTTCTCCCTAAAATGAGGGAGAAAAGTTTCTATAGATGGAGCATAAATACATTTTCTTATTATAATAATAAACCAAATTAAAACTTCTTACAGAAAAACTTCACATCTGATACCACACGACCGAGGAACCAAAAAAGTCGGAAATCAGAGAAACGAAGCAAATGGACAGTGCAGAAGAACAAAACAATCAACCCCAATGAGAAAAACTACAAGGAAAAGATAGAAATTTTAAGAAAAAAGCAAGAAGAAAGTAGTGAGGAGGATCAGAACGCCAAAACGTTGGATTTTTCTAAGTTTGCCTTATTAACTTACTGTTAATAATATTGTTTTTAAACAACCTACCTATAAATTTAGATAACAAATTAATATTTTCAAATAACACAAGCAAGAATTCGTTGCGACATGTTTATTAAATATTATTTTATAGTCAAAATCGATCTTATTTGAAGCATCTGTCAATTAATTATCAAAAACTAGTTTCGGTAACATAGATTTTACATTTAACATAGGTGTTGCCTAATGACGTGAATGACATTCAGAATGTGATTGTTTAGGTCATTTTATGAAGGAAAGCGCATAATTTGAAGATATGTCGGCAACGCCTTACTTTTTTGCTACAGAGTGTTGACATTTTTTTTTTTTTTTCGTTATTTTTTAATATTTTGATATTAGTTCGATATTATTTTCAATTTTGGAATGTGTTACTACAATCACAGCCAAAATAATGGATCCACTCAATATTTGGATCGTGATTAATTATTGTTTTATTTCAATTCCGATTTTATCATTCTTTTTTATACAGCGTACACCAAGTAAAGTGGCCTATTAGAAGTATCTCGAAAACTAAATGAGATTTTATTTTGAAAATTTGGCTGTGGCTATAAGAGATGGTTTCCTACGTTTATAAAATATTTTGGATGGTACGGTGTTACCGGATCATACCGAAAGTGGCAGCAACTTCGGAATTTTAAATGAATTACCCTATATATTATATTTTTTTTTGAAATCTAGGTAAAAATCTAGAACAGTTTTCTGTATAATATAATGTACCTATCTTTAAGAGTTTTTGAATTATAAATAATCTTGTGATTTTTTAACGCCGTATCAGGACCTGAAAAGAAAATCATATCTTTTTAGCGGTTACAAGTAGAAAGCTGAAATTTTGACAATAGTTTCACAGGACTATCGAAATTTTATAATTTTGAACAGTATTTAATTAGTTTTATACAGGGCGTATCCATAACAATATTTCTGAGGGAGATGAATTATTGCAAAAATCTTCCTTTTTAAATGGGACACCCTGTATTTGATATGTGTTGCTAATGGAGGATTGAATTTTCTATCTAATGATATTAAGTGTTCCTATACCTATCTTCCGTATTTTCGGACTAATAGCGAAATTTAAAAATTATCTTATAAAAATATATTTTTTGGTAGTTGGCTGTGGAATGGATTCATAGGAACAAAATAATGAAAAATCCATTTGACGTTATGTCTGTGCTATTTTATTTTAAGTATATTTTATATTCATATATAATTAATGAGTACTTATACAAGACACCGGTCACAACAATAGAAGATTTAGAAAATTGAGTAAGAACAGCTATGTGGTATCTAGAAGGGAAGAAATGAAAAAGGTAACAAATGAACATGATATCACCACAATTCGTGAATGCTTAAGAGCCAACAGTTATTAGTTATTTTATTGGTCTTGTTGCGTAATTTGTTTAGTATTTTTTTTACAATAACATAGACATAACGTCAATTGATTTTTCTTTATTTTGTGTTGCCAACTACCAAAAAATATATTTTTATAAGATAATTTTTAAATTTCGTCCCACAAGTCCCAAAATATTGAAGGTAGGTATGGGAACACTTAATATCATTAGATAGAAAATTCGATCCTCCATTAGCAAAACATATCAAATACCGGGTATCCCATTTAAAAAAAAGAAGATTATTGCCATAATTTATATTCCTCAGAAATATTGTTATGGAGACGCGCTGTATAAAACTAATTAAATACTGTTCAAAATTATAAAATTTCGAGGGTCTTGTGAAACTATTGTCAAAATTTCAGCTTTCTAGCTGTAACCGCTAAAAAGATATGATTTTCTTTTCAGGTCCCGATACGGCGTTAAAAAATCACAAGATTATTTATAATTCAAAAACTCTTAAAGATAGGTATATGATATTATACAGAAAAGCGAACCGAACAAACTCGAGCAATTTTTTTAATAATCGAGCGATGTCAGTTATTTCAATAGTCGAGTACTCAAGCGGTTTTTCGCTCGAGCGATCACAACACTAGTGTGAATCATTAATATTTCTATTCGGTTGTTCGAAAGATCGAAAAAGTGCCATGCTCATCTCATTATTATAAGCATATATTATACCATTACCAAGTCCTTCCGAGAAAATTGTTTCTCTTAAAACATCGTATCTGCTAAAAAAAATTCAAGTATTGATATGAACCAAAAACGAATATGTTATGAATAGATGTCAGTTGATAGTTAAATGACAAAATAAAAATTTCACTCTACAGAGTGTTTTAAAGTTTGAGTCAAAAAACAGATCTTGTTTCAGCCTGTATATTATGAACATATTCTTAAAGTTCTTAAAATCTCACACATGTGCGAGATTTTTGATAAGTTTACCTACAATGACAAGAATGATACAAATCGGAATTAAAATAAGACAATTATTCACGATCAAAATCAATCCAAATATTAGCATGGATCGATTATTTTGGCTGTGAGTTTATGATAAAAAAAACACATATACAGGGTGTCCCAGAATATGTGGGCAATCTCCCGGGTTCAGATAGAACACTTAAAAATAACAGGAGAAGTTCATATAAATTTTCTTCCTATGACCCCCCCCCCCCCCCCCTTTACGGAGATACGCGCCCATAACGGACGTCCCTGGAAATCGTTGATTTTTAAATAATTTTTTAAGTACTAGGTGTAATTTAATAATTTTTTAGTATAAGGGTTAGTAGATGAGTCTCCTTAATATTCGCCCTTTTAAACACATTTGGCTTATTTACTTTGACAGGGACGGACTAGACGTAACCCAAATATGCTACTTTTACACCCTGTACACTCTAAACCTTAAGCTGAAAAAAGGTACTCTTGATCAATGTCGATAAAATGAACTGTTTTCGAAAAAAAAATATTTTTGTTCATACATTAAATGCGTGTCGGTATATTAAGTATACGTAAATTCCATTACTAAGTTAGTAACTAATAAGACAAAGGAGAAAACCCGCAAATTTCAAGACACTACCATAAACTGACACTGGCATAAAATATTATTTTTTAAATCGGTACATGCGAAAAATACCATAGCAACAATGACGGGATTTTATGAACATAAAACCATAACCAATGCACAAAACCATATTGAACAGAAATATTTTTTTTTTCGAAAACAGTTCATTTTATCGACATTGATCAAGAGTACCTTTTTTTCAGCTTAAGGTTTAGTGTATCCAAAAAAAATATTATCGTCGTTCCTTCATCATACAGGGTGTAAAAGAAGTATATTTGTGTTACGTCTAGTCCGTCCCTGTCAAACTAAATAAGCCAAATGTGTTTAAAAGGGCGAATTTTAAGGAGACTCATCTAGTAAACATTATACTAAAAAATTATTAAATTACACCTAGTAATTAATAAACTATTTAAAAAACAACTATTTCCAGGGACGTCCGTTATGGGCCCGTATCTCCGCAGGGGAGGCCGTAGGAAGAAAAATTTATATGAACTTCTCCTGTTATTTGTGTGTTCTCTCTGAACTCGGGAGATTGCCCACATATTCTACGACACCCTGTATATTTTAGTTAGAAAAGTTAGTTCTATCGATCTGCCACTGCTAATAAGACCGATCTTGACTGTATTTGCTTTTATCACATTATTTTTTCTAATATTTATATTGTGAACTTGCTTTGTTAGTTTTATACAGTGTGTGCGAAGGACAAACTGAAAATAAAAATGTTTATAGTAAGTATAGTTAAGTCCATCGGAGGACACACTGTATTTTAAGGTTTTAACGCAAATAAGCTGTGATTCATATAAAAAAAATTACAGCAGATGGTACTTGAATATTTTTTCTCAAATTTTTTAACTTTTGGTTCCTTGGAAACACATCTGGAGTGTAGTTAATAGTCCGGCAGCTTCTTATTGTACTTGGTGCAAGAAGCATATTTTTACTGGGCCGCATTCGAGTTTATTTGCAATCTCATGCGGAAGAGGGTTATTTCCTGCACTTGTTAGGTAAATCACTATTACCGGTCTTCCTCTGGTCATTTTCCAGTTTAGGCAGGTAAAATGAGAGTTTCTGGCAACTTTGCCGCACTAGTGCGGAAAAGTACCGCTTTCAACACTACAATGCGCACGGAAAATGCACAAAGCCGCCCTCGTAGAAAAATATGCTTTATTAGCACAAATTTACATACAGGGTACGTATTATTAAAAAAAAAACAAAGTTTATGATGATTGCGAAAAAACGAAACGTCGCATTAAAAATATAATTAAACTATCTTATAGAGGCAAAACAGTGGCAATGAGATTGTAAAATTTATTGTCACATATCTCTTGCCCAAATATCGTCGGAAATACACTTAGCAGCAAAAATAACGCACAACCAAAAATTATGCTCAATTTCAAACTTGATTTTCTCGCGAACCGATAACTCCATTTCGCCAGATTTCTTTAAATGTAACTTTTTCTTTGGCAATTGCACTGTGATAGAATTTTTTATTCAGATTTCAGTTTTAGGCTTATACATGGTGCAAAAATGAGAATAGCTTTTTACGTTACATTTGAGACACACTGTAGGGAGCATTAGCAACAACAGCGGGTGTATGATGAAATCATACTGTAGCCTCATGTTTTCTAAACATTTTGTTCCTTTAATTTCTCTGATATCTGTAATATCAAAGAAAATACACATTTTTATACCAGAACATGTTATGGACCGTGCAACTTACGTGAAACAACTTTAGTTAATGGAGGCTCTATGACGTTTTGAGCTGGAATTTCCTTAACAGCACGGACGGATATCGTACCTTCACGTGGGAGTTCCTTAAATAGCGAGAGGTATATCAGTGACATTTGTGCTCAGAGCATCTTGTCCATTTCGCTCCGTACATTGGGAATAATTATTTACTAATGCACGATAACGCAAGACCTCATGTTGCGCGCATCGTCAATGAATATTTACATGAAGTAAATATTCGAACTCTAAATTGGCCACCGCGCAGTTCCGATTTGAACCCTAGTGAGCACTTATGGAATATTATTGGTAGGGCACTGAGACAGCATCAACCCCCTCCTGCCAACCCGCAGGGTATCCAAATAATGGTTACCGATATTTGGAATGGACTTGACCAAAATATCCAATTTAATATCGAGTACGCCGAGGCGATGTGAAGCAGTCATTAGAAGTAGAGGTGGGAACACGCGATACTAATCTAGTTTTTTTGCTATTTATTGTTAATTCTTGGTAGTGTTATTATTAGTTTAGTGTGTCAAAATGTTATTTTAATTTAAGAAAAACATATTCTGATATAACACTGTGCATTTTCTTTGATATTACAGATATCAGAGAAATTAAAGAAACAAAATGTTTAGAAAACATAAGGCTACAGGATGATTTCATCATATACTCGTTGTTGCTACTAATGCTCCCTACAGGGTGTCTCAAATGAAACGTAAAAAAACAATTCTCATTTTTGCACCCAGTATAAGCCTAAAACTGAAATCTGAATAAAGAAATTCTATCACAGTGCAGTTCAGCACAGTTCAAAAGAGAAATTAGCGAAATCTATTTATCGGTTCGCGAGAAAATCAAGTTTGAAATTGAACATAATTTTTGGTTGTGCGTTATTTTTGCTGCTAAGTGTATTAGGAATTTTTTTTAATTTGAAATTAGAAAATTTCTGTATGTGCTATGATTAACGTGATCCCTGTAAAGTGCATTCTTATCCTGTACAGCCCGTGTAAGTATCTTAAAGATTTAATAACAATTGAGAAATGCCGTACCGTACTGTTCGCGAAATAGCCATATTTACTATTAAAAAAGTAACATTAAAAAAAATGTGTTTCCAAGACAGACACCGAAATTAATAGACCACAAAAAATACAACGAAAATTTTGGCCAGATAAATTGTAACGGCAAAGAATATAAAAATAGCTATAAAAATAGAAGAAGCGAATAATAATAAATTAAAACAGGGTGTTTAAAAGTTATTTGGAACCAATGAAAAATATACGTAGCTAAAATATATTAATTTATAAATTGTACTTATTATAAACGTATAAAGAAATTGATAAGCTGTCTGCTGATAAGAATAATTTAAGTCGCCATCAGTATTATATATAGTTATAAATCAAATAACTGCGGTTACTTTTAAAGAAGACTTTTTAAATTTATTTTAATTAAACAATCGAATATGTACCCTTTTCGACACTTTTATATGGTATCTCAGTTACTTTATGCTATCGAAAAAGTTATGCTCTTTTTGGGTCAAACTTAAAATGGTAAAATCAAAATTAGAAAATTTTCGCTCGCTTCAGTGATACGGGGGAAAATCAAAAATTCACAATTGCTAAATTACCCTATATTTTCTTAGTTAAAAGAGATACAGAAAAATGTTTTATACAGAAGTTTATTTATAATGATTGTTGAATAATCTGCCGTTTTCAGAATAAGTATACGGGGTCAGGTAAGAAAGTTATCGGACCTAACCTCACTTTTTTAAATGGAACACCCTGTATATTTTAATCTAAAAAGGTAGCATTTTAATCTCTGTTTTCAAATTTATAACGCACCATGGATGATAGATATCATATCAAATTTTTCAAAATGTTGATAAGTAATTTTCACAAATGAATATGTAAAAATGGAATTGACGTTAAATGTTAATAACAACTAGAATGTCAACATAGTTGTCTCTAGGATATTAGCTTTTGTTTCATGGCCTACTGTGGTTTAAAGTAATAAAGTTTAAATAAATCGCCTAGGAAGCCAATATCATGCATGGTGTGTATATATTTGTAAAGAGAATTTGTAAAGAGAATTTAAAATGCTATCTTTTTATATTAAAATATACAGGATGTTCCATTTAAAAAAAATGAGGTTAGGTCCGATAACTTTCTTACCTGACCCCGTATACTTATTCTGAAAACGGCAGACTATTCAACAATCATTATAAATAAACTTCTGTATAAAACATTTTTCCGTAGCTCTTTTAACTAAGAAAATATAGGGTAATTTTCAAATTGTCAATTTTTTGATTTTCCCCATTATCTTCTTAAGCGAGCGAAAATTTTCAAATTTTGATTTTATCATTTTAAGTTTAATCCAAAAAGAGCACATGATACCTACACTACTTTTTACGGAGATACCATATAACAGTGTCGAAAATGGGACACCCTGTACGAAGGAAATATAAAAAAGTACCATGTCCAACCTTAAATTTAAACATAAAATACACAATTATTATTCCATTGGAGTCCATTAAAAAAAAACTTTACGCCACCGTTCTTTTGTTTTAAGATGAGGATCTAAAATTAACAATCAGAGCCATCTAAGTTGCAATATTTCAATTAAAAATAATGCAGCTTCTTGACAGGTTAGACAGAGAAGAGAGTCATCAGCTGATATTGATTAAGTATATTTCGCTAAACCTTCCAGAAAACAGTGTCAGCTTAGCAACCTGTGTTAGTCAAATGCATTTTGATTTCTTTTTAGAACGTTTTGTTGTACATTTGGATACAGAATCCGGTTCCGGTTCTAGATCCGGCCGAAAATGTTGGTTCTGGTTCCGGTATTCGGCATTTTCAAAAAGTAGATCAGGTGGCATCACTAGTAATTTCATACTCTACGGTAAACTTAATCAAGATGGATGGCTATATTGGTTTAAAAAATACTTGGAAAGTTATAAATAGACCCCCTCCCCCTCGCTCAGTCTAACTCGAACAAACCCTATAGGTACTATGGCGATTCCTATTTAGAAAAAAATGTTTTTATATAAATTTAAAAAGTCTTACAATATTCCCTGTACATACTTTACATACCTTAAACTTAGTTAAGAAATATTGTAAATAATAATACAAATCCCAACCTATATCTCAAAATAATTTCTCAAGTATTACTAGAATAAGAATACCCTAAGATTGTAGTTATTGCCATTCATAATAATGTAAAAGTACACCCAGCGAGAGTTGACTGGGCAGGCCCACACATAATTCGATAAAAAAAATACAGGATCTTCTCGAAAGACAGAGAACTATTTTATTGAGATATTTTAGAGGTCAAGATTCGACTTCATGATATTTGTAAATTAGTCGGTTCCGCAGTTTCGGATAATGTTTATTTTACCAACAAATAACTAAACGGTCCGAAAAAAATGATATTATTTTTTTGACGTACCGTATCACGGAAGAAAACTTTTCCGGACCCACATTTATACCACATTTTTTTTCTTATATTGACCTCTAGAATACCTACCTCATTAAAATACAGGGTGCTATGGAAATGACTTATTATATTTAAACCGGCAAATCCTGAGATGGAAATAAATTGAAGAAAAATAACCATAAATGGCGCTTTGAATTATTGTTAAGCGAAATATACTTTAGATGAATATGATGAAAATTTACGTTGCCGCTACTGACGACGTTCGCAATCAATAATTTATTGAGGCAGTCTCAAGTCTCAATAGAGGTCAGCGCATTGTAGGCGGTTTTGTCATATTGCAACGCAGAATTGTAAACGCACGTGTTCAGTTTTTGACAACAAGACGTCTTTGACTCGCGTTATCACTTCTTTCTCAAACTTTTTAGAAAAAAGAACTACAATTTTAAGGTACATACTCTCTTACCTTCGATCTTATTTGGAAACAATACGATTTATAATTAAGCACAAAAAGTATGTTTTGCAACAGAACCAACAGTAGATAACATCACGTAAATTTGAAATCACATCACAACATTTATTATTATGAATTATTTCACAACAGAAAAAAAAATCGGGTAATGCTACAACTAAAGCACGCGGAACCCTCGGCAACGTCGTTCCAACACAGATAATCGAAACATACTAAAGGTTAAACATGTCAATACGCGCGCGGCGGTTATCCAAGCAAGGGCGAGACACGCGATGTGATCTAGCATCACGGCAGTTTACTCTAGTGGCCTACATTGTTGCTAACTGAAACCAGATGGAACGGCGCGACAGCATGTAGGCAAAAAGGGTTTTTGCCTTAGTATTTAGATATTCGATTAAAAAAAAAGGATGTAGGCTTTCTCTAGGACACCCCAGGAGTCACCCATTGAAATATAATAAGTCATTTCCATAACACCCTGTATTTCCGAATTTCACCAATATACATTTCAGTACTAAATAAAAACATTTTACCTCGCCGGTCAACTCTAGCTGGATACACTATACCTATGTGTCAAGTAGGTGCGACTTTGGATCTTTTATGCCACATGCACATTCCTTTTACAAGCCTAGGAAAATCATCCATCGAATACCAGCAAATGCGTTTCATAATTTTATTGTATTCCGAATTTTCGTCATCTGGGACTAACGAAAACACCGTGCGCGTTTCCTCGCACACGCGAGTGTCATGCATTCTACAGTGTGTCCCATGATAAGGGAACCTATAGATGTAAATTACAGAAAATTTTTGATCATTTTGGATCTAGGCCTGCTTGCTTAGAAAATAATATAATTTTTTATATATGTGCCCCGAAAGTGCCTCTTTTCATGCATGTTCTCTTCACCGAAAGTGGCGTTTTTCCAAGAGAGCGGGCGGGAAAGTATCGAACCGGGCGGGAAAGATTTTTCCCGCCCGCTTCAAGTCACCATGTGCTCATAAATAAATAAAACCAGAATTGTCGGTGCGGGATTTGAACCCGCGACCCTCAGATCGCCAGGCGGACACTCTACCCACCGAGCCATACTAAAAGCGTTAATAAATAGCGGATTATATATAAATTAAATTGGCAGTTAAATTTTCAAAGATGTTTCAGAAAAATGTCTGAAGAATTTCTTTATTTATATGGCCTCAAAGACTCGGGCACTTGTAAAAAAATAAATAAAACCATAGATGCCGAGTGCGGAATTTGAACCCGCGACTCTCAGATCACAAGGCGTACGCTATACCACTACGCCACCGAGCCTATTTGTCAAAAATAATAAATAGATATTTACATTCTCCATGCGCGAGTGTTTTCATGTCATGTAGACAGGAAAACTGTCTGAAGAATTTCTTTATTTATTTGGCATCAAAGCTTCGGAGCACTTGTAAAAAAATACGGTACATATCTCGGGCCGTTGGAGGCTTTTCCGGACTCGTGCGGTGGCCTCCCTCACCTTCGGCTATCTCCGCATCTCGTCCGTAAAAGCCTCTTTTCGGCCCTTGATACGTAATGTACTATTAACATAGTATTTTGATTTTTATGAAATCAAGCAGGTTTGACAGGGGCATTTTTTTACTTCTTGTCTGGGCAAAATATCGAAAATTTTTATTGAGAAAAGTTGATCGGAAAGAGAAATCATGCAGGAGTGCCGAAGTCATCCTACAATGATTTGTTTTCTTCAATTTCCTCATCGTTTGTCATCTTAGCCTAGTAAATGAAATTTAGTCATCAAATGTTATTTCCAAAATAATCTTCTCTAATTAATGTATTTAATACAGAATTTTTTTCTGTGTCAAATTTTATTTTCTAATCAAGCGGGCAGATCCTAAATCGTCAAATTTCAATTCGAAATTTTTTTGTCATTTACCCCTGTAGGTTTGCTTATCCTGGAACACACTGTATGAATAATACAAATGTTTTCTAGTTAAATATTATACATTTGATATTAAACTTTATTTCTTATCTGAATTTTATTCAGACGTGACCCAGAAAAAGCTGCAAAAACACCGCTTGTGGTAAAATTTCTGCGATCACTCACGGATGATCTTCTAGTGCCCGAGGGGACTCGCACGGTAATTTCGTTAGTCCCTGATGAAATTTAAATTTAGGAACGATGGCCAAATTCAATCGGTTTTCTAGCACATAAATAAAATTTACAGTTTACCAATAATGCTAAAATTGAATTCCTAATTGAAAAACCAAATAATAATAATGTACTTTTTCACGGCAATAATCAACTATGTTTAAGCAAAGAATGGACCCCTATAACGGCCTCCAATACGTAAATCCACTGGCCCTTGCTTTGAAGCCCTTAAATGGACAGAGAAACTAGAAAAATAAATAATACTTAGGTACTTCGGTCATTGGGGTGGAAATCAGATCTGAATTACCTTTTCCGCGGTCGAATAAAATATCACGATATTATTCCGCGAAGTCCTAGATACATTTTTTCTTCATTTTTCCAAAATATTGGCGCATTTTTCTATTTTATGTGAAGCCTGGACCTATCTGGACTAAAGGCGACAAACGAATTAATTAAAAGATGACTTTCTCTTTTAAAAAAAGTGAATGTAAGGAAATTGCAAAGTCTTGCTGACTCCTCATTGTAAGATAATTATTAGTAAATTATTGGTCTTATCCACAGGGCCAACACTCCATTCATAAATCTGTTGGAAAGTGAGTTTGTGATTGTTTGAAATGTTATTGAAAATCAGTAATGGGTGGAAGAGTGACAAAACATGTTGGTCTCGCTAATGGCAACAATGTTGAAGTCTGGTTAAATCAAAGATCTTACAAGGTTAAATCCAATAACGTTTAAAAGGTTATGGAGCGGTCTTCATCGTTTCGGAGCGGAGCTAGTCTGGGAAAAAAGCCCAACAAGGGCGTATAATTTACTTTGAGATTCTTTACGTTTAACTATATTTTCTATTCAAAAAGTGTAGTTTCGAATATTGGATATTTATAAAAAAGATAGAAATATTGATCCAGTTTTTATATACAGTGTATCCAAGGATAGATTTAACTATTTATGCTTAGCATCAATATTTTTGGTGTATTCATTACTGGATGATACTCTCCAGATATAAAAGTGTATATTTCTAGCCAGATTGTCATATTTATCACTAAGACATCTTGCAAAATCCCAATTAAAAATTTGTAAATTTGACAATTACAACTGGTTTAAGGCCACTAAGGCATATTGTACACTAAAGTGATTAATTAAATAAGTAAATTAAAATAATATGTACCTAAACAAGTTAGATCAAATATATAAAAATAAATAAATAAATTATATAAAACCTGTCTTCACGTACTTGTTACACTGCAAACGTTGTTTAAATATAGAAAAATAAAGATGTAAAATATTTTGACGGGACTGTTCCTTTCTTCAGTATTTTATTCCCATGTACATTACCTACATAATCTTCTTTTGTGAAGTGTTTCTCAGAAATAACTGTTGTATCACCTGGACTATAATCATTCCTTCTAAGGGCATGTATCCAAATTTGCCATAGGCTACGGCCCTTTAGTATCCTAACGAAGTGGATAAACATTTGGTAGATTCTTAAACAAATCGAATTTTCATAGTGATGCAAACTCAAAATCAAATTTCTAAATATATTTACTAACCTGTGAAATTTTAATTTAACACCATTGCATCTTCTAGTGAAGTATTTTATGGCCGCACAAGACTCAACCATCTTGTAAATGCAAGATTTATATTAAGAAATAAACCAACTCGACTGCTTTTTGCCCGGACTAGCACCACGGACCAGTCCATAACCTTTTAAACGTCAATGGTTAGTCAGAAATCATATCAATACAATCATATTAAACATAACCATACTTACCGAAGAAAAGATAAATCCTTGCTTAAATGATCCACTCTTTTACAAACTATACATGAATGCACCATTCTTTATTATAAACAATGATGGTGCATTCATGTAAAGACGATTTTTCACCAATACTCACAAAAAAAAAATAAAAACAACCAAGTATATAAACACTCCCTTAAAAGCGGTTAGCAGCGAGTAGCAACAGTGTATTATTTACTATAATCCGATACATTGATAAAGTTTGATCGTTTGCCATCGAGCGTAGTAACTTTTAACTTGATGTTGTCAGAGTGCAGTTGGTTTATTTCAAACTTTTATGTATAATAATAATATTTTTTTTCTAAATCTCTCAAGGCCTATTCACAATTTATATTAAAATTATTGGGAAATAAATTTATTTTAAAAGCAATTGCGGATTAACCTTAAACCAGTTGCAATTGTCAAATTAACAAATTTTTAATTGGGATTTTGCAGATACCTTAGCGATAAATAGGACAATCTGGCTATGCTGCAAGCATAACAGCAAGGTGGGGAGTGCACGTTTACAATCCTTAGGCCCATTCTATACGAGCCACAAAAACGCGACCGGTTAGTCGCTCAGTCGCTTGAAAATTTTGCCCATTCTATACGAGCGTGTTGACGCCGCGCCTTTGTAGCGCGTATAACCGGCGAGTGAAACGCGACCCATTCTAGACTAGCGACAAAACGCCTCATATTTGCTATGGATCCCGTACAAGTTGGGTGTATCGCTGTTCACCAATTAACGGTATTAAGTTTTTTGGCCAAAAAACGTAAAAAAAGACGTTGGTGGGTACACCCGGTTGGTGCTAAGCGCCTGACCTTAGGGGTATTTCATCTTAGCTTCGTAGATCATCGGAGATATCCTGAGAAGTTTTTTCAATACTACCGGATGTCTGTAGAGACATTTGACGAACTTGTTTGCAAAGACACCAAGCACAACAATGATCTAGTCGTGGACTGCTCAACTACAAATCGGCTCGGCCGGCCAGACGCTTGCAAGTTGCTACATGTAGATTGACACGCCGGTCTCCGGCGCGCGACTTTTACGCAACCTCTTGCGTTCAACACGCCTGCACGCCAACGAAGCGTGCACACGCGACCGCAAAGTTGCCCGTATAGTATGCCCCATTAACACTCTGTGGTTCTGTGAAACACGCGTGTCGCTCGCCGGCAAACGGTCGCGCTTTTGTGGCTCGTATAGAATGGGCCTTACGTCCACTTCAAATGTAAACAATTCTATCTGGAGTTTGTAAGATCTTTGGTCTTATCAGTGCTGGGTTCTGATACATGTAAATCATACTCGAGTACGGATACTTTCTAAATATCCGGATATCGGATATCGTATCCGTGTATCCGAGGAAAGTATCCGGAAACATATATCTGGTCTGCTCTAAAACATCTCTAATGTTCCTATCCGCTATCATCATTTCTTTTTTCTACGGGAAAAGAAATGGAAATTGTAATGTTTCTTTAAAAAAATCGTATCTCCTACAAACATTAAAGTATTGAAATGAACCAAAAACCAAAATGTTAAGAATAGATGTCACTTGATAATTAAATAACAAAAAGTCCAAAAACCTTTCTTGTTTCAACCTGCATATTATGAACATATTCTCAACTTTGAGGTGCGGTGCGCCGTTGTAGACACACACTACAGGGTGTCCGATAATTAATGGTACATAGAAAAACCACAGACTCTTTACGTAAAAATATTAGGATTTAATTATACTTGCCTATATCCGCAAGTTGATATTATATAACTGAGATGCAGGGTGTTAAAGTTAAAACTTCATTTTTGTTTTTCTCTAATAACTTTGAGAGAAACTAACGATTTTTTACAAAATTTGGCAATTATGGTTGTTTTAGGATGAAAAATTGATTTTTTTTATGAAATTTTGATGTAGGGGGCGCTATCTGGGGCATTATTTGCACATTTATTAGGTCATAACTTTTTGTGTCTCAGTGTATTTACGTCTTTAATGAAAATAATACTTTTCTCATTTTATTACCTACGTAAAAAGGGCATACTAAGTTCAGGTCGCCCAGAGTTACCGTTTCGGAGATATTTGCATTTAAATTGTTTAGTGCGTTAGCTCAGGCAAGCAAATAATATTTTGTTACTTCTTACCAATTAACTTTTACATGATAATTAATGTTCTAGTAATGGTAATTGGGAATAATAAATACAACAATTGGATTGTTCTTTAACTCACTTTAATTAAAATAACTTTGAGCCCAGAAAATATCGCGTCGAAAGAAACCAACAGCAATGAAAACACAAACTTACGATAAACTCAAAAATGAAACATTTTCTGACAAAGCTATCTTACAGTAATCAACATACAAATGACACCGTGGAGGTTTCATAGCAACTGCATCTCTAAATTTTATTTGTATTCTCATAGGTTA
Source organism: Barypeithes pellucidus (assembly GCA_963991005.1). NCBI lineage: Eukaryota > Metazoa > Arthropoda > Insecta > Coleoptera > Curculionidae > Barypeithes > Barypeithes pellucidus. The sequence goes on along the minus strand of OZ022563.1, from coordinate 51,530,862 downwards.
CTTAAGAAAAACATTTTGTTTGCAAATTAATAATTGGGTATGGTGCACTATACAATTTAAATGCAAATATCTCCGAAACGGTAACTCTGGGCGACCTGAAATTAGTATACCTTTTTTACGTAATAAATATGATAAAAGTATTATTTTCATTAAAAACTTTAATACACTGAGACCAAAAATAGTTATGACCTAATAAATGTGCAGATACCGCCCCCTAAATTACACATCAAAATTTCATTAAAAAAAATCAATTTCTCGTCATAAAAAAACATAATTGCCAAATTTTGTAAAAAAACGTTAGTTTCTTGCAAAGTTATTAGAGAAAAACAAAAATGAGGTTTTAACTTTAACACATAATTAAATCCTAATATTTTTACGTAAGGAGTCTGTGGGTTTTCCATGTACCATTAATTACCGGACACCCTGTATATAATCTACTACTTATAGCACTAAAAATCCGATTGGCTTCAAGTCACCTGACCTAACGCGGGTCCATTATTTTCTTAAAAGCGCTTGGTCCTAATCAATCCTTATAATAATAACAGAGGCAGCGTTCACATTAATTTTAAAAATTGTCCAAGACACACCTACGGCGTGCAAGCTCACCCTAATCATTTAATTTAAATCGTTATTTTTGTTTGAACTTTCATAAAGAGAAAATCTAAAATGGTTTAATACTGTGGAGCTTGCAATCGGGTTTTTGAGAGTTTGAATTTTACTGATAAATTTAAGCATACATACTTTTCCTGGTAGCTAACAGTATATTATTCCATTTAGAGCTTCTTATGGCAAAGTTGTTATTTTAGTTATGGCTTTTAGAAATGCATTAACTCAAGGAGGATATATTACACATACATTACGGTATAAAATTGACCAGTTGTTATTATTTCAAAAACGCAGATACAAAATCTAATGGCGTCGTCTCGATCACCACGGTAAAGTTCTGTTGTAAAATAATTTGTTTCCATGTGCAAGGTCTATTTTCCCACTTTCCGAGGGGCCCTATGCGACAGTATAGGTATTTAGTCTAATAATATGATTATTAAGGGAAAAAACAGTCTTGAGGATTGCATCACGGGCCTAGGGGCCCCCTATAATCAAAAATAGGCACTGACCATGTGCTTTAGATTTGAATTTTGTGCGTGAGCATATTTTGAAGAACGCATTAGTATTTATAAACGTGAAACGTTTGCAATGCAACCATTTCCTTGACATGCTTTGTAAGCAATTTTATTGGTAAACTTGCAACTGTAATTTTTTAAACGCCGCAATTTTGTTTCCGTTGCGAATAAAAAAGTAATATGCTGGCACCGTAAAGTACACGATAATACCTTCAAAATGATGTATCGCAAGACACCCACTTCCTATTTAATTTTCTTTACCAAGATGGCGCCCATCAGTCATTTTGACAGGTAGTACTGTCATACTTCTGTCAATAAGTAGTTCACCTTCCCCTACAAGCCACGTCAAAGATTGGCAACAAAAATTAGCGGGTCAAGAGTTATTAAGCCGTTTCCAAACAAAATTAAAATTATTTCTAATGCATCAAATTTAATTTTTGACTTTAGTACAATAAAGAAGCTTTTATACAGGGTGTTATGGAAATGACTTATTATATTTAAACCGGCAAATCCTGAGATAAAAATAAATTGAAGAAACCTAAAAAGCCTTAAATGGCGCTTTGAATTATTCTACAAACCCGAAATATACGCTTTATATGAATTCTGAAAATTTACGTGGCCGCTACTGAGGACGTTCACAATCAATAGTTTATTGAGGCGGTGTTGTCATATATTGCAACACAGAATTGTAAACGCACGTGTTCAGTTATTGACAACAAGACCTCTTTGATCCGCATTATCACTTCCTCTTCAAACGTTTTAGAAAAAAAAAATACTACAATTTTAAGGTACATACTCTCTTACCTTCGATCTTATAATCCGTTTCAAAAAAATAAAACACAAAAAGTATGTTTTGCAACAGAACCAATAATAGGTAATATATCACACAAATTCGAAATCACATCACAATATTTCTTATTATGAATCATTTCAAAACAGAAAAACAACGGGTAATGTACAACTAACAAAACGTTTAAAATTCGTATACATCAAGCACGTGGAAACCTCGAGAGCGTCATTCCACCCTCGAGTCTCGAAACATACCGAAGCAACGATAGTCCCGCGCGGCAGGTATCCAAGCAAGGGCGAAACGTGCGGTGTGATCTGACAACACTGTTAGTATAGTCTAGTGACCCACATTGTTGCTAACTGAATCCAGATGGAACGACGCGACAGTATGTCGATAAAGAGAGTGTTTACCTTAGTATTTAGATATTCTATTAAAAAAAATAGTATGTAAACTTTCTCTAGGACACCCTAGGAGTCACCCATTTAAATATAATAAGTCATTTCCATAACACCCTGTATCTACGACCTTCATAATGTTAATAACGTCCATTAGACGATTTGAATCATACTGTTAGGGGTAATGTTCTCGACTCATGGAACTAGTCAAGAGTTTACATACAGATACGTGGACATACAACCTTAATTATATGTATGTGTGTGTGTGATATAACCTCTAAATTTTAACCAAATTCACCAAACTTAGTACTTTGATATAGCTACATTCACATTATTAAGTAAAAAGCAAATTTTTTAAATATTTTTGATATAATAATACATTAGATATAATCACGTAGGTACTTAGTAAAATAATACTTAAATATATTCATTCTTAAGTTCGTTTTTAAGTTTTAAAATGTCGTGTGTTGATATTTGAAATTTTATTTAACATAAGCTTGTTACTTAGGGTTTCCTCAACAGTGGAAACAGAAAAATATAATTCAATTATGATAATTTCAATTGTAAACACCCCAATTACTTCACACTCGTTTTCAAAGCGTTTTTAGTATCAACGTTGCCGAATTGTTCTCGATTCATGAGATACAGGACGATTTGCAAAAACCTTCTGTTGGCTACAAATATAATAATTTTATTAATTTCAGTTGGTTTCGTCTGCAAACCTAAATATTAAATCCGAAACAGCTACAATTATAATAAAAATAGTCTGATTCCACTGTTTTGGGCATAATGTACATACAGTGTGGGCCAAATTAAATATAACCTATTTTTAAGTTTAATAACAGATCATATTTGGTCGTTAGGTAGGTTATATAGGGAGGAAAAATATTTTGCCATCCTTATACAGGGTGCCCGCTAATTAATGGTACATAGAAAACCTACAGACTCTTTACGTAAAAATATTAGGATTTAATTATACTTACCTATATCCGAAAGTTGATATTAACTGAGATACAGGGTGTTAAAGTCAAAACTTCATTTTTGTTTTTCTCTAATAACTTTAGACAGAAACGAACGGTTTTTTACAAAATTTGGCAATTATGGTTTTTTAGGACGAGAAATTGAATTTTTGACGAAATTTATTTGCACATTTATTCGGTCATAACTTTTTATGCCTGAGTGTATTCGAGTTTTTCGAGTTATATCGAGTTATATCGAGTTTATCGTAGGTTTGTGTTTTCATTGCTGTTGTTTTCTTTCGACACGAAAATTTCTAGGGTCAAAGTAATTTTAATTAAAGTAAGTTAAAGAACAATCCAATTTTTGTATTTATTATTCCCAATTACCATTACTAGAACATTAATTATCATGTAAAAGTTAATTGGTAAGAAGTAACAAAATATTGTTTGCTGCCTGAGCTAACACACTAAACAATTTAAATGCAAATATCTCCGAAACGGCAACTCTGGGCGACCTGAACTTAGTATATCTTTTTTACGTAATAAATATGAAAAAAGTATTATTATCATTAAGAACGTAAATACACCGAGGCACAAAAAAGTTTTGACCTAACAAATGTGCGACATATACACAGTGTACATTAAAATTTCACAAAGAAACAATTTATCGCCATAAAGGAACCATAATTACCAAATTTTGTAAAAAAAACGTTAGTTCCTCTGAAAGTTATTAGAGAAAAACAAAAACGAAGGTTTTAACTTTAACACCCTGTATCTTAGTTAATATCAACTTTCGCATATAGGTAAGTATAATTAAATCCTAACATTTTTACGTAAGGACTCTGTGGTTTTTTATGTACCATTAATTAGCGGACACGCTGTATATTATTTGGGCGTTTTGTATTGCGAAGACATTGCAGAAAAGTAGTTGTAGTTCAGCAAGTTATACAGGTTGTCAATTTGAATAAAAAACAATAACATATGCTATAATATACTTGACTAACGCGGCAGCGTATTAATTTTCCTTCAACATCCCTACTAAGGAAAAACATATACAATCGAGTAATCGACACCCCAAAAAAGAAAAAGAAAGGTCATCCCCTTCATTCGGAGCCTCGTAAAAAACACGCTGCTGCATCCTACATGAATTGTCCTGCCCCAGGTGACCGGTGGCACCGCTAAGGCCTTGGCGACGTTGCCCATATGGCGGCCCCCTGCCAGGGGGTGAAACCACGATAAAATTGACGTGAAGTGCCCCGCTTCACAATAAAATTGACATGTCTTTTCAATTTTTAATATCACTTACCGGAAGCCAGATATTAAGGATGCGAATTTTTCTAATTGATTGGCACTTTATATCCCAAAACTATTCAACAATCAATTAAAACTGTAAGTTAATAGGCTCTAATTGGTTGCATTAAATTTGGCCCACAGGGTAGGTTGTTTTTAGTTAAAAAAATTGCTCGAAAATACAGAGAGCGGGGCCATAATCGACTGTATACCTAGAGAAAAAAAAATGTAAATTTCAATATAAATAAAGGCAAAACAGGGCGATAGAGAAAGCAAATAATTTTCAAAATGTTACATGACTTATTCATGTCGAATTGTTGCACGTTATGAATAACTTTTGAAAAAATTGTAATATATGAATAAAAATGGTGTTCTTTTTTTATTGGTATTGATGTTTCGCATGCGGAGGCAAATTCAATTTTCATTCACGTCATTGTAGACATTTTTTATGTAAATAAAGGTTATTTATTTAAAAATAATGAGTTTCATTTAAACGAACTTGGCAACACTTGTCAAGGAAACGCGTGAATCCCAATGGCGTGCGGCTAACGTGGTCTGATTTAAAGGGTATCTACCAAATTTTTTAATCAGGACCATTCCCTTGGGGACCTACAGCTCAACGTGGGCTCCGAATCAAGATTTTCGGTCACGCTGCTCCCCTAAGGGCTATAAACTTTTGGTTTCTTACCTATTGGGGGAGTACGTACCGCCCCCCCACCCCCCGTAACCTATTCCGGCCTATACACCGGCGTGAATGGGGTAGGGATGGGGGACAATACATTTTTCGAAAATTCTTATTTTTTGCATGACGCCGGGCAACGCTGTGATACATCTTTTTTAAGGGCATTAAATTCTCTTTAAAATGGCGCTTCGTTTGCAACGTAATTTGAAACATTTCACTGCACCTCAATACAGATTTGTGCGTAAACAATTTTTTTTTAAGTAATAAGTATCAGTCAATTCAACTTTATCTTCAGTAAAGTGGTTGATCCAGATCTACGTACGTTATTTCTGCGCTATTATTTTCTTTTGATTTGATCGTGACATAATTATTCTATTGAGGAGAGAGTGGAAATTATTGAATTGTATTTTATAAACAATCAATGTGCAAGAGTAACGGCACGGCAACTTTGTTTAATGATAGACATCCAGATAGACACGTACATCATGGTTATATCCTAGAATTAGTGGCAAAATTTCGGCAAACTGGTTCAGTGGCAAATAAAAAAAGGATCATTGAAAATCCGGTAAGAAATGACGCAGTAGAAGTAGCTGTTCTGGGTCACGTTAGTATGAATGCAACATTAAGTACCAGAAAAATGTCTGATGTAACGGGAATATCGCGGACCACTGTACAGAGAATTCTGAACCATTATAAATGCCACCCATACAAAATTCAACTTCTCTAAGAATTGAATGAAGATTACGGGTCCGAGGTTTCTTTTTAATTTTCATGTACACAGCCGTAAACCTTGCTGGACTGTTTCCGATGGGCCACCCTGTATATAAACAGTATATTGCCAATATTAACGATCCAAAACACAAAAAGTGTCCCCTGCTATGGGAGATGACGCGGGCCTATTGAGTTTGCGAAGTACGATGGAAATTCGATCGAATCGATCGCGTCAGAGCCGGCCAGACATTATTTGTTTGTTGTTATTCGTCGCCATCTTTGGTTCTGGATGCTTTTTCAAATTACAGAATACACTGTTGTCGATATATTGGTGCTTATAAACTTTCGTTACCTAACAACAATTTTTGTAAAGGAGTTTTTAATTTGTGGTGACTCGATTCGCTATTTGGTAGGTTAGTGGCTTGTTTTGTTTAAGATGAAAGGACACAAATGCATGGTGCTTTCTTGCAAAAGTCGTGGATCAATACCAGGTATTTCAGGTAAACAAACAACACCTTATTTCAGCCTGACCAATCTTAATACTAGCGTCAGATGTACATATATACGAAAATATCTTGCTTATCACATTATCCGATCTTCGGAACCGAATTTCACTAAATAGTTGGTAAAAAAAGAAGAGGGTGTCACTCGTATACAATATAATATATATGTGGTCACTACCTAACCTTAAAATTAATGTATTTTTAATTTGGTGCATTAGTAGCTGATAATAATTCCCAAAATAGTCAATACAGTCATTCATTCTTAATTTTTGGTTTAGAAAAAAGTGAGGTTAAGAAACATACGACGTCGGATGAAAGTTAAAATAAAGCTCATCGTGTCGATTGTTACAAATATTCGGACGGAATTTGGCACCAAAAGTTGACACCAATCAGGGCACCGTCGGATCATCATATCATCAGAAATCGTATGCATTGAACGCCGTCTTAAATCGAACTAATCGAAATTTTGATTGCAATATTTTTTCTAACTAACCAGTGAAATTTACATTAGAAAAGTTGCAATCCGGTCCTGTCGAATGTTTACTTTCACAAGGAAATTTCCGAACTGCGCAAACTCACAACGCCCCCTTCGATGCCCATAGCGGGGACCTAATTGCAGATGGTATTAGCAATATACTGTATATGTGCAGCTGGAAAAATGTTAAATTACTACGGACAAAAGGAAAATCGAATAAAAACTTACTTTTAATAATTTTATTCGAACGGAAAAATAACATCGACTCATATTATTGCAAGTCTATAGATAATTTCTTAAGTATCACGTTTAAAATATTCAAACATATCTCAATAAATACTTCTTCTAAATTCTTATTCTAAGTATTATATAGTTTTACCTAATAACAGTCTTAATTTTGTCGTGCATTTCAGGAAACCTTGAGAAAAAAAAACCCGATATGCAGGAATGCAGGGTGTTTCAAAAAAACACGTGCCATCGTGTGGCGATTCCTTATCCCAAAATAGTTTCTATCAATATGGAAAATTCAAGGGAAATTCGGTTAATAGAAATATATCCATAAACACAATGATTTTGGCTTTAAGGCGTTGTTTTAACGAAACAAAGGCATTTCACGACCTCAAAGGGAGATGTGGAAGTAGCGTGGTCCGACACCGTGCGATACTAAATTATCTTAAGGCAATTTCGAATTAATTAATAAATAATTTCCAGTAAATTAGTGTTATTTATCAATTTAACTAATAAGACTACATTTTGACATTTTGTTATTATTTATACGGTTTTGCTGAACGTAATATACTAGAATGAATACATCTAGCTTCCTAAAGGCGCGTATAAATATGGCTAGACGCGCCAGAGACCCGCTTAAGTCGCGCCAATAACGAACATGGTTCGTCATATTGGTACAGGTTGCGAGCCTCGCCTACCACGAGCCTGCCACGAGCCTCTCGAGAAAGGCTCGTCAGAGGCTCGCAGCGATCCATTTTCTGTCGGCTTTTACCTCGAACCTTGAGGGATTTGACGCGTCTAGTGGAACGGGTTTGTGGCTGGCTCGTAAAGAAGTTCCGAAGAGACCGACCACTATACAGGGTGTCCCATAACTAATGGTACACAGGAAAACTACAGATTCCTTGGGTAAAAATATTGCGGTTTGGCCATACTTAGTTTAGTCCAATAGCTGGTAATAACCGAGATACAGGGTGTCCAAGTAAAAATTTAATTTTCAATTTTCCTAAATAACTTATTTCTGAATCAATATTTTTGCACTAGGGTTTTTTTGTGGAAAGGAATTTGAATTTGTTAAGAATTTTGATGTAGATTATAGGGGGCGCTCTCTGCGGTACTCTGGATACATAAAAAGAAATGTAACTTTTTTGTGCCTTAGTATAATGATGTTTTTATTAAAAATATCAGTTTTTCCGTCATTTTTAAGCAATAAAGGTATACTTTGTAAATGTCGCTCCGACTAACCGTTTTCGAGATATTTTTAATTACAATTTCTAATGCGCCCGTTTAAATTTTGATTTGTAAATGTGAAATTTGTCACAGTAGGCTTTGGAAAAAACAAATACAATGAAAGCACTTTGAAACCTCACTTCTGTCAAAGTTTATTTTCATTTGTCAGCATTGTGGGTGTTTTTAAGGAGTTTTTGAAGATACTGTTATCCAAAATTAAACTAAAAATGCCGCGACATAACTTGTTTTCTAACAGAGAAATGCGAGACATGGTATTACGCAGAAGAAAATTTTAACGGACGCGGGGCACATCGGCGGTATTATGTATCCAAATAGAAGGCAGCCAGATTTTAAAATTTTTACAAGTCTATATGAGAGACTGGGAGAAACAGGATCCTCCACTATTACGTTTTAGACGCAAGGATCCTGTTTCTCCCAGTCTGTAGTATAGGCTTCTAAAAATGTTAAAATCTGGTTGCCTTCTCTTTGGATACATTTCCAATTACAAAATTTTCTTGTGCGTATAAACATAACATTTGTAGCATTTTTAGTTTAATTTTTGTTTACAGTATCTTCAAAACTCTTTAAAAACACCCACAATGCTGACAAATGAAAATAAACTTTGACAGAAATGAGGTTTCAGTGCTTTCATTGTATTTGTTTTTACCAAAGCCTACTCTAACAAATTTCACATTTACAAATCAAAATTTAAACGGGCGCATTAGAAATTGTACTTGAAAATATCTCGATAACGGTTAGTCAGAGCGGCATTTACAAAGTATACCTTTATTGCTTAAAAATGACGGAAAAACTGATATTTTTAATAAAAACATAATTATACTAAGGCCCAAAAAAGTTACACTTATTTTTATGTATCCAGAGTACCGCAGAGAGCGCCCCCTACAATCTACATCAAAATTATTAACAAATTCAAATTCCTTTCCCCAAAAAAACCCTAGTCACAAAATTGTGTGCAAAAATATTGATTCAGAAATAAGTTATTTAGGAAAATTGAAAATTAAATTTTTACTTGGACACCCTGTATCTCGGTTATTACCAGCTATTGGACTAAACTAAGTATGGCCAAATCGCAATATTTTTACCCAAGGAATCTGTAGATTTCCTGTGTACCATTAGTTATGGGACACCCTGTAGAATATAGAGTGGTCCAAAAAAGGCATAAATACGGCCTTGTTCATTTGAAATCAATAATTGTTCTTTTTCTTAAATTATAAAGACGTTCTTTATTATTATTATTTAGTGGAGAGGTACAAATTAGTTTCTAATGTGTGGGATCCAAGTGGTGAACCACTGGGGTATTTTATTGTACCAGTGAAGGGTATTTTAAAAATTGTTATTTTTTGGAATTTTTTGGGGTAATTATGAGTATTTTGACGTATTTACTGCATATCTTTATAGGTATTTAAAGGTATTTTTTAAAAAGGGGGTATTATATAGGGTGTTTTAGAAATGACTTATTATATTTAAATAGGTGACTCCTAGGGTGTCCTAAGTCTACATACTTTTTTTTAATCGAATATCTAATTACTAAGGTAAAAACCCTTTTTACCCACATACTGTCGCGCCGTTACATCTGGATTCAGTTAGCAACAATGTGGGTCACTAGAGTATACTAACAGTGATGTCAGATCACACCGCGTGTTTCGCCCTTGCTTGGATACCGGCCGCGCGCCACTATTGCTTCAGTATGTTTCGAGACTCGGGGATGGAATGACGCTGTCGAGGGTTCCACGTGCTTGACGTATACGAATTTGAAACGTTTTGTTAGTTCTAGCACTACTCGATTTTTTTTCTGGTTTTTATTTTTTTATGGAATTTAATTATAAAACGGATTATTTAAAAATAAGTATCGAAGGTAAGAGAGTATGTACTTTAAAATTGTAGTCAAAGACGTCTTGTTGTCAAAAACTGAACACGTGCGTTTACAATTTTGTGTTGCCATATGACAACACCGCCTATAATGCGTTGACCTCTTTTGATTGACACTCGAGACGGCCTCAATAAACTATTGATTGCGAACGTCCTCAGTAGCGGCCACGTCAATTTTGAGATTTCATATAAAGTGTATATTTCGCTTAATAATTGAAAGCGCCATTTATGGTTAATTTTCTTCAATTTATTTTCATCTCGGGATTTGCCGGTTTAAATATATTAAGTTATTTCCATAACACCCTGTATTGTACGGGGTATTACATTGTACAAGTTTCAGGTGGTGGTTGTGGTTGGATCGGTAAGTGAAAGATTATTTTAAAAAAGAAAACAAATATAGGTAGGTAGGCGGAATGAGGTTGCGTCAGTCGTCGAGAAATCTGTAGCGACAACAAGGAAACAAATGTCGAGTTTATTGGCGACCTACCATCGCCAAATTTTCGTTTTTTATTCACTAAACTTGATGTGAGTAACAAAACACTACTGCACATAAGAAATAAAGCTGCCGTCTGATATTTGTGATCAGACATGGTCTTACCTCCTTAGGCTCACCGTGTATAACTAAAAATAAAATAGCGTGGGGAAAATCGTGGCGAGCTCGACTTGCCATGCGGAAAGGAAAATATTCGACAGAGGCTCGCGACAGGCTCGTTATATGAAGCTCAATCAGAGAGCCGTTTAGGGCTCGTCTCGCCATATTTATACGCACCTTAGAAATTTTATCGCTATATCTTATAAATGGTTTCAGCTAATATAAACCAGCTTTACATTTTTGGAATCAGGATAAAGCTGTCCCATTTAATAAACAACAACAATTATACGCCACACTTCTTTTGTTTGAAGCTAACCAACCATTAAATAGCAATTTCATACTTAAACAAGATTGATTTGATCGATTAAAAAAAACATATCGATTTTGATTGATTCAAAAAAAATAAGGCAAGGCTTGTTAATGCACAAAAAAATTACGACTGGTTTGTATAAGTTCTATACCTATCAGGAATTGACGTACACATAAGGTAATATAAGTGAATGGTATTGTGCTTTTTGAAGATATAGTAGAATTTGAGCAAAAGTTTATAATTTTCTAAATATTCATAAAAAATTATTTCATTTGTACAATAATTTCCTAAAAAACTTTACCCTGAAAATAAGAAAAAAATTATTACACAGGTAATGAATACATAATACATTTAATATATCAAAAAAGAAATGTATACTCTAAAATGTATACAGAATAGGCATCAACTACTTAAAATACACAAGGATTATATTTAAAGAAAAAACGAATTTATGTAAAAATATTGCCTAAAATACATAGGTATATAGGGTATCCGGTAATTAATGATACATGGAAAAACCACAGACTCCTTACGTAAAAATATTAGGATTTAATTCTACTTACATATATCCGAAAGTTGATATTAACTGAGATACAGGGTGTTAAAGTTAAAACTTCGTTCTTGTTTTTCTCTAATAACTTTGGGAGAAACTAAAGTTTTTTTACAAAATTTGGCAATTATGTTTTTTTTAGGACGAGAAATTGATTTTTTTAATGAAATTTTAACGCACAATGTAGGGGAAGCTGTCTGCGGCATTATTTGCACATTTATTATGTCATAACTTTTTTGTGCCTCAGTGTATTTAAGTTTTTAATAAAAGTAATACTTTTCTCATATTTATTACGTAAAAAAGGTATACTAAGTTCAGGTCGCCCAGAGTTACTGTTTCGGAGATATTTGCATCTAAATTGTTTAGTGCACCCTGCCCAATTATTATTAATTTGCAATCAAAATTTTTTTCTTAAAGTAACCTATGAGAAAACAAATAAAATTTAGAGATGCAGCTGCTATGGAACAGAAAAGGTTTCATTTTTGAGTTTATCGTAAGTTTGTGTTTTCATTGCTGTTGGTTTCTTTCGACACGATATTTTCTAGGGTCAAAGTTATTTTAATTAAAATAAGTTAAAGAACAATCCAATTGTTGTACTTATTATTTCCAATTACCATTACTAGAACATTAATTATCATGTAAGAGTTAATTGGTAAGAAGTAACAAAATATTATTTGCTTGCCTGAGCTAACGCGCTAACAATTTAAATGAAAATATCTCCGAAACGGTAACTCTGGACGACCTGAACTTAGTATACCTTTTTTACGTAATAAATATGAGAAAAGTAATATTTTATTAAAAACTTAAATACACCGAGGCAGTTATGACCTAATAAATGTGCAAATAAAGTCTACATTGTACATTAAAATTTCACAAAGAATTCAATTTCTCGTACTAAAAAAACCATAACTGACAAATTTTGTAAAAAAACCTTTAGTTTCTCTCAAAGTTATTAGAGAAAAACAAAAATGAAGTTTTAACTTTAACACCCTGTATCTCAGTTAATATCAACTTTCGGATATAGGTTAGTATAATTAAATCCTAATATTTTTAGGTAAGGAGTTTGTGGTTTTTCCATGTACCATTAATTAGCGTACCTACAGCCATGCGAATGACATTCTAGTCGCTCAAAATGTGAATTAGATTGAACTTTTACACATAGTGAGTTTGTCTGAATTGCCTTGCGATGTACTTGATGACTATTCCATAACAATACGTATGAAAAAACCGAAAAACAGGGATATAATTAACAAAAAAAATACCAAAATCTACCCTTAACTAATGTATATCTATTATTATGTCATGTTGTAAGTGCTGCGTAAACATTGCAATTCACCACTAGTATGATAAAAATGGATGTTTTACAAAAATATTATTGTATTTAAGCGGGTGACTCCTTGGGTGTCCTAAAAAAACACTATACAGGGTAATTGACGGTGAGTGGTTTATAAAAAGATCGCGGGGACTAAAATATATATAAAAAGATGCTGATCTACTTAATGAAGATATTTTGGCATCTCTAATCACTTCCGGTTATATCGGAAGTCGGTGTCAACTTGGTTATTTTAGGTCTAAAATGAGGCTTGAGGACCTTAAAATAAGAAAGCTTTTATTATTTAATATGGGTTGGGTTCTTTGTTGAGAAGGACCTGCTTTAATGGATTTTTATAATATTTCGGTAACTATTAATACAGGGTGTTCAAATAATAAGATTAAAAATAAAATTGAAAAATCTACATTTCCGAATGGAAACCCACAAATTTTATAATTATTTTCTCTTTAGCATTAAAAATAAGGGTAGGTCTGTATAGGGTTGTCTATTCCGAAAATTAGTAGTTTTCGAAATATTGCCAGTTTAATATTTTTATGTGGCGATTTTGCAGCGGATTTTAACTTCAGTTACTTCTAATCGGCCATGACAGCCAAATGTTAAAGAAATAACTAATTCTTGATATCACTTTATCATATTCTCCATAAATAATAAATTAGTTTAAATAATCATCGCTTGTATAATTTAAATTGTCGTAAATTGCACTGTGAACGCAGCCTAATGTTCGATAGTTATATTAGTAATTATTGAGCAATGTGTACTTAATGTACTTACTTTAAATCCTATGGTCTCGTTAAAATTGACTTCTATATGTTCCATGCATGGTTGCAATAATAAATATTACATTCTGCCAAGCATAATGGTAATTCGTTTTCAATAAAGATCCAAATCTTTTTTTACAATTACTCTGCCCCACTCCCAATTAATAAACTGTAATTTCGTTACAACGATTCAATTTTAATATATTTTATAACTAATAGAAAACAGATTCTAGTAGAGTTTAGGGCATCAGCAAAATTACCATTTCTTCGAAATACGTTTTATTCTCGAAAAAACAATCAATGCGAAATTTTATCACTTTTGGTTTCTGCTAAATTAGAAAAATACAGTGAAACCTCTCTTAGGCGGACACCTACGGGACTATCTAAATGTGGCCGCCTAATATAGGTGTCCGCCCTTGGGAAAATTGTTATTAGGTAATATGTAAATGCAAAATTATTACTATGTATATGTATGTACAAATAAACATAACATAACAAAAATACACTAGCTTTAGTTAGGATGTAGTACTAAAAAAATCTAATAAGGTAGTTTGACGTATTTGCGTTTTAAACTTGCAATCTAAAAAATGTAATTCCAAGTCTGATAACAATTCCATTGCTGTAGAGTCACCTCTTTTCTTTGCATACTCTTATAATTCCTTTACCATACCAGGCTTGTTGATAATTGGTGACATTTGTTTGATTACTGCATTCAACTTCTTCATCAGAGTCGTCAGATAGTGATGTGGTTTCAGTTTGGGCTACATAATCGGTAGGAATGGGATCACTATCATCTTCTAATAGCACATTGCTATCAATGTTAATGAACTCGCCCAAATCATTGTTATCAAATTAAAAACTTCCACAACATAAATTTTCTCTTTCAGACTCAAAACGCGACATTATTCTGCCAATGTTTACGATTTTAACCTTACAACTCACAAATAAACGCCGGTCTGCTGTCGGGGAATCACACATACTTTCATTCGGCGAAGTCCTTTCGCGCTGCCACGCATACGCCGGCCTGTCTTCAGAGAGTTTTTGCACCGTACTTATTCGTCTCCTAAATCTTTTTAAAATTTTTTGTGCATTTAAAGGAGGGTTTTCGCACTCTTTGTATGAAAACAGCCTGTCCGCGTCCGCCCAAAGGAGAGTCCGCCCAAGAGAGGTTGATTTTCATGGAATTTCATATACCTAGTTCCGGATTATGAAAAAATGTCCGCTTAATAGAGATGTCCGCCTATTAGAGGTGTCCGTTATGAGAGGCTTCACTGTATATATTTTCAATAATTCAAGTCTATAAATACAGGCTCATTTAATTCATTAAAAATTCGAAAATAGCGATATTTTTATTTATCTTTTGTTGTATTTTATAACAAATAATATGTTTGGCAGAATTGTAACTTTTCTAATATACAGGGTGTCCGGGAAAATGTGGGAAATCTCCCGGATGTGAAGAAACAAGTGAAAAGAGTAATACAAGTTCATATAAACTTTTTTCGCAATAGACCTCCTCTTCGGAGATATGGACTTCCGAAGAGCTCCAATGGAGACAAGTTTTTTACACAAATTTTTTTTAATACGATGTATACCAGGTAAGACCTTTCAAATTACTATCCAAGAAAGTGTTGTGAATTACTCACAGCTATGATCCTCATGGCCCTTTTTTGTAACGCCCTGTATGATATGAACTTTGGACAATGGTGTTTACATACCTTTAACTATTGACTAAAAATTAATGTCACTTTCATGTCGCTAATCCTAACAGTTTTCGAACAAACGACATTTTAATTATATCATGTATTGGCCGTATCGCTTAAGAGGCATATTTGTTCCTATCAAATCTTGAGCCTCAAAATTCCGCTTTTTCATATTTAACGCGTGAGAAGTTAGGGGGACTTCAAAGTACTTATCATACAGGGCGTTAAAAAAGGGAACATGAGTGCCACAGCTAGTCCGTGCAGCTGTGAGAAAATCACAATACTTTCGTGGATGGTAATTTGAAGGGTCTCACATGGTATACAGCATATTTAAAAAAATCTAAATATACCTGGTGGTTCAATAATTATGTGTAAAAAACTTGATTCCATTGGAGCTCTTTAGGAGCCCATATCTCCGAAGAGGAGGCCTATACGAGAAAAGTTTGAATCATATGAACTTATAGTACCCTTTTCACTTGTTTTCTCCATATCCGGGAGTTTTCCCACATTCTCCCGGACCCCGTATAATTTATTCATTCAAACAAAAAATCAAAACGGGTAATTACAGTAAAAAATGTAACACCAAGTTATAAAACGTTCCAAAATTCTACTAATACAATACAATACAAAATACATACTAAAACATACGAATACAAATTGTATCACAAATCAGTTAGAATGTTTGTATGTGCAAATAGACGGGGGGATGTCTTTTTACATTTCCTACATCTACTATTACACTAATAATTCTATTTGTCTGGTCAGGGGCGGCTTAACGCCCGGGCTACTGCCCAGGGCGCCACGTCTAGTGGGCGCCGAATGATAATTTTCCCATTAGGAAAAAAGGCGACTAATTACCTTCTCGCCCGGGTGAAAATTTTGCCTTAAGCCGGCTCTGTCTGGTTTTATAAGCATGCAACACGATATAAAAAAAAGTCCGTGATGAAGTAAAACCGTAAGAGATACGAGGATACGAAGTCAGTTAAATGGTGGTAAAGTTGCGCATTTACGTGCCGTTTAGAAAGTTTTAAAACTCCGAGTAGTTCCGGAGATATCCGGAAAAAACGAAATTCTGAAAAATCGTTTTATTTTTTTTCCTGGGATTTTTTGAGATCGAATTCCAAAGTAAATTGCACTTTTGCATTGCCACTTTTTCCGCTCTATTTAACAGAGTTAATTGTTTTGTAATCCGACGAGTCGTCTTCGAAGGGCTATTATCAACTTTATTTTTTTAAATACGGTCCTGTTTTCCTGATCTTGAAATTTGAGAGCTTCCTTTCTTCCGAATGCAACGATGTATGACACATTATGGTTTAATGGCGTTTCGAGGGTTTTTTGAACAACATCAGGATATTTTGGGATACGGTCCTGTATTTCTCCTAATTTTATAAATAATATCTCGTAAATTAAGCTCTAAATTTTTTACTTATGTTGGACTAGTTCAATAAATAACAAATAATTTAATAATAAACCACAAATAAGTGAACAAAAATCATACCAAAACAGTAATAAAACGAACAACGAAAAAAGTAAGGAACTACATAATCAGGTGTTCAAAATGATTCCCGTTATTTTCTAAGCACAAATAACATCTTCTAACTGTGGATTCTAAAACATTTGACAACATTTCTGGCGCAATACTTTGAAAGGCTTCAAGCACCAATCTCCTAAGTTCGTCTTCTGTTTCGAAGTTGTGTTTATAAACATAATTTTCGACATACCCCCAAAGGAAAAAATCTAACGGTGTTTAGTGTTTCAGAACATTTGATTATGTACATAGTTACTTACTTTTTTCGGTGCTCATTTTATTTCTGTCTTGGTATGTTTTTGTTCACTTATTTGTGGTTTATTATTAAATTATTTGTTATTTATTGAACTAGTCCAACATAAGTAAAAATCTAGAGCTTACTTATGAGATATTATTTATAAAATTAGGAGAAATACAGGACCGTATCCCAAAATCTCCTCGAAACGTCATTAAACCACAATGTGTCATACATCGTTGCATTCGATAGAAAGGAAGCTCTCAAATTCCAATATCAGGAAAACAGGACCGTATTTAAAAAAGGAAAGTTGATAATAGCCCTTCGAAGACGACTCGTCGGATTACAAAACAATTAACGCTGTTAGATAGAGCGGAAAAAGAGGCAATGCAAAAGTGCACTTCACTTTAGAATTCGATATCAAAAAACTCAGGAAAACAAAAAACGATTTTTCAGAATTTCGGTTTTTTCCTAATATCTCCGGAACTACTCGGAATTTTAAAACTTTCTAAACGGCATATTATTAGGCACGTAAATGCGCAACTTTACCACAATTTAACCGACTTCGTATCTCTTACGGTTTCCGAGATCCCTGTACTGGCCCTCCTTTCTTGGATACGGTGTATACAGGGTGTCCCCAATAAGAATGCGCTCTGCAGGGTTGATCACGTCGCATTTTCAAATTTCAAAAATGTAAATTTTTTTACTTTTCAAATTTCAAAAATGTAAATTTTTTTACGATTTGGTTCCAAATCCATTCGAAGAGATGTGAAAATAAATTTTACATTCTCTCTTCTGCAGAGGAGAAAAACAATGGGGACCGAGCATTACGTATTTTTTAATCCTGTGTGTATGTGAAATGTCAGGTAACAAAATTAACACCGATTAATCAAAATGATAGATAAATTTGTCATAACTAATTAAATGTTGCTTGCTTATATAATGCTCAGTTCTTAGCATTATGCTAGTAATTAAAAGTTAAAAATATCTACACTCTAGAGCATAACAAAAATAAATAAATCCAATCGCATTACCCTTTCAACCCTTAACTCAGCCTTTCTCAATATCTCAGTTCCATTTTAAAAATATAATATACCTTTTTAAGGGTAGGGATGTTTTTAGAGAAGCCGGATAACGGGTACCCAGCTACGAAAATGGGGTAACAAAGAACTCCTCTTCGACAGACGATGTTTACTATTCGGCCCTCTGGCGTCAAATCTAGTAACTCGGAAACAATGTCCCGGAAGTTATTTTCACTATTTTTCTTTTAAACAGTAATCAATGATGCCAAATCTGTACTGAGAGTTTGAAACCGAGAAGTATAATACTAATTATATTGAATGACTTTCTATTGTGTACCTATTAAGTAAAAATATTGTACAAATATGTGGTGTATGTTTAAATTTTTCTACTCGTAAAGTTATATAAAGAACATCAAATTGCAATATTTTAAGGAAATCACAGTGGCAATGCTGTATGCTCATTTTTACTTGCTAGTGTAAAAATGGCCCTGAAGTTTATTACTTTCGCTGCTGCTATTGTAATTGTTCGTGATCTATTGTCTTTTTGGATTAATTTTTAGTGTTTTTTCGAACTAAAACTATTTAGAGCTATTTATTAGCCATCTACAATGGTTCGTTAGTGCGTGGTGTGTAAGAAATTCGACTATTCTAACCCCGGATTAATATTTCATCGGTAGGTGATAATAATGGGGTTATGTTTTCTTTAGGTAAAGCAGTGGTGTAGCTAATTCTATAGTTTCAGCAAATATTGCAAAAATATGAATTATATACAGGGCGATTGATGGTGGATGGCCTATTAGACCTTTATGGAGAACTAGTCATCGGATCACTTTGAAAATTTGGGAGCTTATAGAACCGGACATGATATCTCTTTTAAAAATATTTTTAGCCATGCAGTGTTGCCGGTTCTACTTGAAAGTATTAGCAACTTTGATAATTTAATCGGAACACCCTGTGTGTTATTTTTGTTTTGGAATCCTTATTAATTCCTTAATAACTTTCCTTAATATTTTCCTATACCTATTTGTTATAGTTCTCGAGATAATAATTAATTTCACTTTTTTTTTCGGAAAACATGTCCTACAAAAAGTGATGATATTTCTAAACTCTGACAAATTAAAGCACTGAAATTTTATATGGAGTCAGGTTATATCCAGAGGTCTTTCACCCTCTTTCCAAATATTATTTATAGTTATAATAGTACAGGGTGTTTTAAAATACAAATATTTTAATGGTTTGGAAAAATGGTAAATAGTACGTTTTTTAAATGAAATACTTTTATATTTTATCTGTTGTCCTAAAAGCTATTGAAATTGTCTATCTTCCTATATATAAGGTTACTATACCTTCTTTGAACAGTTTTTGACTTATGATCATTTATTTAGCAAAATTAATTATTAGAGATATCAATCACACTTTTTAGACCAGTTTGGCAAGTAGCCTACGAAAATTGTTTTGTAATGGTTGACATTTTGCTGTTATTCATTCAGTATTGTTGTCAGTTGATGTATTTAAATTTTTTAAAGTTAAATTTAAAGTTTAAAAAAATGGAAGAAAACAACAACTATTCAAATGTAGTACTTATGAATTTATTTATTTTACATGGTCAGTGTAATAAGATCATCAGCCGTACATATAGATGATTCAATGAAATGTATCCAAATTTACCATCAACGAGCAACAAGAAAAGACGAATTCAAAGCAATTTCGAAAATTTTAGATCATGCTTGAAAGCATCCAGAAATTTACCTAGACCTATAACGTCCGATGAGGAAAATGAAATCAATGTTTTGGCTTATTTTCATGCCTATCCGCAGGCTTCAATAAGAAGAACCAAAGAAGAGTTGAGATTATCGTTAAATATTGTCTACACATAATATGCATGATTATAAGTATACCAAAGTTCAATTTCTCAAGGCTGAGGACTGTCCACAAAGAACTTTGTTTTGCGAAAACTTATTAATTCATATACAGGAAGACCCACAATTCTTACGAAATATTATTTGGACTGACGAGTCGAAATTTTCACGCGAAGGAATTTTTAATAGGAAAAATATTCATTATTGGGCGCAAGAAAATCTCCATGTTACGAGATATTCTTCATTCCAAGAAAAGTTTAGTTTTAATGTTTTTTGTTTAATGATGGATGACAAAATTCGATATTTGATATAATATGATGAAAATTTAACATCCAGAAAATACTTCGAAATTTTAACTACATTTGTTGAAAATCGTTGATAATCTTCTCCTTACCCAGTATCGCAACAGGTGGTGCCAACTGCACGGGGCTCCAGCTCATTGCACTGCCGAAGTAAGTGTGGAAATACGGAGAATATTTGAGGATCGCTGGTTCATGCGTTTGGGACCTTGGAATTGGCCTGCCAGGTCTCCATACTTAACGCCTCTAGATTTTTACCTTTGGGGTACTCTCAAAGAAATTGTTTACAAAACACCGGTAAATTCAAGGGAAGATTTAGAAGATCGGGTGAATCGCTCTTTTCAAAGTTTGGATATTGATGAACTTAGACTTACTACTACAGATGGTGTCAATACCCGAATTATGAAATGCTTAGAAGTGAACGGCCAACAAATTGAACATTTATTGAAAAGTAATTAGATATTTTTTGCAAAATGTCAACCATTACAAACCAATTTCCATAAGCTACTTGCCAAATTGGTCTAAAAAGTTTGATTGTTATCTGTAATAATTAATTTTGCTAAATAAATGCCCATAAGTCAAAAACTGTTCAAGATAGGATATAGGGTATTTCATTTTAAAAAACGTACTATTTACCATTTTTCCAAACCATCAAAATATTTGTATTTTGAAACACCCTGTACTATTATAACTAATATTTGGAAAGAGGGTGAAAGACCTCTGGATATAACCTGACTCCATACCAAATTTCAGTGCTTTAATGAGTCACAGTTTAAAAATATCATGTCATCAGGACATGTTTTCCGAAAAAAAAAAGTGAAATTAATTATTATCTCGAGAACTATAACAAATAGGTATAGGAAAATATTAAGGAAAGTTATTAAGAAATTAATAAGGATTCTAAAACAAAAATAATACACAGGGTGTTCCGTTTAAATGATCAAAGTTGATAATACTTTGAAGCAAAGCGGCAACACTGCATGGCTAAAAATTTGTGCAAAAGAGAGATCATGTCCGCTTCTATAAGCTCCCAAATTTTCAAAGTGATCCGATGACTAGTTCTACATAAAAGTCTAATAGTCCATCCATCATCAATCACCCTGTATACATATAACTTTTTATCTCGAGAGTTAGCAAAACGTTTAAATTAAGAAAGTTGTAGGATTTCTCTCAAAGCGCCAGAAGAACAAATGGAAAGCCATCAAATATGGATAACTTAGGTTTGTTAAGTGAAACACCTTTTGTCGTTTTTACTTTTTTTGTTAAGAAAGAGTTTCATTTTTATTACTTTAAAATAAAATATTAGGTATATTTGGTCTTTGGTTTTATTTTTTCAGGTTTGTTCGTTTGTTTGTTTTATTATTTTTTCCATTTTTCCAATTTTTCCAATGCTCGAGAAAAAAACATTTTCCAATTTTTTCAGTTTTTTTTTCTAAACCGTGTTAAATATCTAGTTCTCACGATAAAAATGACACTGTTTTGCCCAATTAATAGTCTTATTAATGTCAAAAGCAGTCCTCTCGTTGATGTCTACAAGCTAGTAAAAATGAGAAAATGAGCGGCAACATGCCACGACCAAAATTGTGCAAATATTTTGTCGAAACAAATATCTAAAACGAACTAAAATCTATAATAAAAATCTAAACTACTTCAAGCAACATATTGAGATCATGCACAACTTGTGGTTTAAAGTTTTTAATGGAAAATGTTCAAGTTAAAGAAAAATATATCTACAATAGAAAAAAAGTTAATTATTTTCACAACGCAAATACATATATCCGGAAAACAGACCTTGGTAATATTTCTCGAAATCAATGGGCCTGCGCACAAGTATTTTTATAATATTTCTTGTCGTGATTTTGTTGTGTGCTGTATTATTTTTGAACGAATACACTTTATACCTAAAGTTATTATAAAGTTGCGTATATACAGGGTGTTCCTGAATGACGTGCTAATATTTCACGGTGTGATTACTTAGGTCATTTTATAAAGAAAAGCTCATATGAACATATGTCCGCAACGGCTTAAATTTCTTGAATTTTTATTTTTTATATGGTTATTTTTTAATATCTCCGAAAGTACTTTAGATATTATTTTCAATTTTGGTATATGTTAATAGGATATAGAACCACAAATTTTAGTTAGAAAAGTTATTCAATTGTTCCACCAGTGGCGTCCCTGCAAGCATGTCCTCTGATATTTTTTACAAGAAAGATGGTACGCCACGGACATTTTTCCATGTCGATATTTTTTCTGATTAGCCTGATCAATTCTACATGAAAACGGTCTCTTGAGTTTTTCTCGTCAGGCGCACCGTTCTTGATTAAAACCACTAAATTCATATTGAAACTCATTATTATTAACATTGATAAAATAATTAATGATCAATTTTGTTTTATAAAAATTTGAATATTTGAACGAGTGGGCAATTCGATGCAAAGACCGGCGAAAGCATACCTTTTAAGTGAAGGTGGCCATTTCCAACAATTTTTATAAAACAAAATTTATCATTAATTATTTTATCAATGTTAATAATAATGAGTTTCAATATGAATTTAGTGGTTTTAATCAAGAACTCAAGAGACCGTTTTCATGTAGAATTGACCAGGCTAATCAAAAAATATATCCACATGGAAAAATATCAGTGGCATACCATCTTTTTTGTAAAAAATATCAGAGGGCATGTTTGCAGGGACGCCACTGGTGGAACAATTGAATAACTTTTCTAACTAAAATTTGTGGTTCTATATCCTATTAACACATACCAAAATTGAAAATAATATCTAAAGTACTTTTGGAGATATTAAAAAATAACCATTTAAAAAATAAAAATTCAACACCCTGTAACAAAAAATTTAAGCCGTTGCTGACATATGTTCATATGAACTTTTCTTTATAAAATGACCTAAGGAATCACCCTGAAATATTAGCACGTCATTAAGGAACACCCTGTATAGTTAAAAATAAGTAAATGAAACTCTAAGCACGGTACTGTAGTGTAATTATAATTTAAATACTTAAAAGTAATTAAATACTTATAAAGTATTTCAATTTTGTATTTAATCCTTAAAAGTATTTTAAGTTTTGTTCAAGAATGCCGGTCCTGGTCCACAATTGTTGAGTTGTGAAAATAATTGAAAACTTATGCAAACCGTTTTCAATAAAAATATTCAAAATGTAGAATAAAAGGTAAAATACATTGAAAAAAGCTTACAAAACGCCTGCACCCGGTATTATATCAGGTTTCAGGTTCAACCACCAATAAGAATATAAAAAAATCAAATCAAAGAGAACTTTGAGTTCTCGTTAAAAAATTAGTAGAAATTTTCGTAACTAAATGTCATTTCTAGCAAAAAAAAAACAACATCGTCTAAGGTTAAGCGGCAGAAAATATTTTCTGAAGTAACAAAATTTTCTCGACTGTTTTTGTACAGCTGTCTTTTCGCTTTTTAAGCGGGCTCGATGGTATTTCTTACACTTGACTTTATTTTACAGTCGTTCTCTGGTAAACATGTCAGTTATTAAAAATAAACCGTACATCCGTATGTACAATGTACATCTTTTATCAAAAACTTTGCTTCAAGTACGTACCATTTTAAACCTAAGTTTAATTTAAAATTTTATTGTATTGGATAGGTTTGTTCAAATAACGTATATTGGGATTTCGGGCACGGTAAAAGATACGAAGTCAGTTAAATTGCGGCAAAGTTCCGTAATTATGGGCTGTACTGTTTTACTTTTAAAATATTTGGAAAAATCTAAAATTTTCCGTTTCGCTTTTTAGTCTTTCCTGACTTTGTTCGAAGAGATGTCCGAAAATAAATTTCACTTCCTCATTGCTACTTTTCATTCTCCACAAGATTGCATCATCAGATCTTCAATACGACGTTTCGTATTTAGGTCACAATCATCAACTTAATTTTTGTAAATACGGGCCTGGACTTTTTTGTTTAAATTATGATAGAGGACCGAAATCTACGTTTAGTGGTATACAACGCTTACTGATTTTCCGACGTTTTGTTCCCTAAATTGACCATCTTTATTAAAATACCCCTAGTACTTGCCTGTAATTTACTTTTGTTTCGAAGGAATGGAATATTTTAAAATTATTATTGCTATTTCTGTCGTTAATTGTTATGTTATGTTTTTTTTTTCATTTCAAACTAATAGTTGTAACAAATTTATTTTTACTTAGCGTAAGTACAGGGTGTCCTATGTTCCGATACTTTTATAGGGTATCTCCGTAACTGTTAGTGCTATCAAAAAAGTAATGTAACTGTCATGTGCTCCTTTTGGGTCAAACTTAAAATGGTAAAATCAAAATTTGAAAATTTTCGCTCGCTTAAGAGATACGAGGGAAAATCAAAAAATTGACAATTTCAAAATTACTCTATATTTTCTTAGTTAAAGGAGATACGGAAAAAAGTGTTATACAGAGGCTTCTTTATATTGATTCTTGAATAATCTGCCGTTTTCAGAATAAGAAAACTATGTTGATATTCTAGTTGTTATTAACATGTAACGTCAATTTCATTTTTTACATATTCATTTATGAAAAATACTTATCAACGTTTTGAAAAAATTGATGATATCTATCATCCATGGTGTGTTATGGATTTGAAAAGAGAGTTTAAAATGCTATCTTTTTAGATTAAAATATACAGGGTGTTTCATTTAAAAAAATGAGGTTAGGTCCGATAAGTTTCTTACCTGACCCCGTATACTTATTCTGAAACCGGTAGATTATTCAACAATCATTATAAATAAACTTATGTATTAAACATTTTTCTGTATCTCTTTTAACTAAGAAAATATAGGGTAATTCAGGAATTATCAATTTGTTGATGTTCCCCTGTATCTCTTAAGCAAGCGAAAATTTTATAATTTTAATTTTACCATTTTAAGTTTAACTCAAGAAGAGCACATGACACCTACATTACTTTTTTGATAGCACTAACAATTACGGAGATACCCTATAAAAGGGTGGAAAATAGGACACCCTGTACTGGGGGTATTTTAATGAAGATAGTCAATTTAAGGAACAAAACGTCGGAAAACCAGTAATTGTTGTATACCACTGAACGTAGATTCCGGTCCTCTTTCATAATTTAAACAAAAAATCCAGGCCCGTATTTAAAAAAAATAAGTTGATGATGGTGACCCAAAGACCAAACCTCGCATGAAAGATCTGATCTATATCCATCTTATAGAGAATGAAAAGTAGCAATGAGACAGTGAAATTTATTTTTGGACATCTCTTCGAACAAAGTCAAGAAAAACTAAAAACCGAAACACAGAATTTTAGATTTTTCCAAATACTTTGAAAGGCCCTGTATTTATTTTAGATTTTTTCGCGGCATATTATTGGGCCCATAATTACGCAATTTAGCTCAAGAGTAAAGTATCTTCTTTGACAATATCAAAAATTGTAAAAGCCGTATCAGAGTCGGCCATTTTTACCTCTTGCGCCGGCAATGGCAATTATAATTGCACGTATTCATGCGCACTAAACCGTTCTCGATCAGCGGGCCCGATACTGCTCGCATTGCCGGCGCAATGCGAGAATGGAATCCGTATTACAGTCGGCAATTCTAGTCTCCCGGTTTAGTATGCATGAATAGGTGCAACCATAATTGCCATTGCACGCGCAAGAGAAGAATTGCCGACTCTAATACGGCTTTCATAAAAAACGTTGGTCAGATTGAAAACTAACATTCAAATATGCAATTACATCCATCTACCATGATTATCTTTACAATACCAATGAAAATTTAACTGTACCGTTTTACGTTACATGTAATCTCATATGCACTGACAAGAAATGTTTGACAGTGCAAAAGAAAGGTATTGTATTTTCATGGGAGGGATGTAATTGCACATTTCAATGTAATTATCAAATCTGATCAACTTTTCGTTATTACAATTTTTGATATTGTCAAAAGGAAGGTACTTACACTTTAGCCAAACTCACATTTTTAAAAATTAATCTGACGGTTGCATTTTAGGTTTAGACCATGCACAGCTATTTATGAGGATATACCTTTTTCTTAAAATTAATAATAAAAAAGAATTCCATATGGCTATTGCCAAAAATTGACATAAAGCTGAACATAACGAATAATGACAATATTGTCACTGAAACTAATTTTCGTTTCGTCAATGTCAAAATTTAATTTGGTGGTGTTTGCTGTATTACCTAAACTATGACAGTGTCCTCGTTTTGCAATTACGTTTAATTGAATAGCTTAGGATTGGATCACTAAAATATATTCAACTCAGTATATGGCTTTACCATGTGAGCCTCTTCAAGAAGTTATAATGCAATTTTTCTATTACCTGGCATTTCCTATGTGCATCTCTACGATGCACCCCAACCTGTACCATAAATCTTAATAAAAAGTAAATTTTAAAATCTGAAGTAGGTAACTCAATTCAATGCTAATCTTTGTGTAAAAAATACCATGGTTCTAAAAAGGAAATCGGAACGAATACAACGAAAATGGAAACAAAAACCAATACAAATAATAAAAAAACATTCCAATTTCCCTTCTAATAGACAAAAAAAATACTGGCTTAAGCGCTGAAGCGGGGTATACTTATTTTGTATCATTGAAGAACTGCGCTGGAGACCTAGGCCGGTCCCCCAGTTTGGAAACTTCCGTCATATTAATTTTTTCCTTAAGAGTATTGAATTTCGACTGCATTAGCTTTAGTTGAAGATTTAAAGAGGAACTTAGTTGTTTCTGCAGATCTTGTACCTGGTGAAAAGAGGGGTAAAGTGCGACTTATCATCGCGTTATCGCGTATAATCCTTTAAAATTTTTCAAACATAAGGGAACTATTTTTTTCTGATGATATAGTTATTACAGCACAGGCTTTATTAATAATATTATTAATTATTGCTAAATAATAGTAAAAATTGTAGTTTTAGCTTTTGAAAAACACCTTGTACTTACTTCCATAATTTCTTTCCTTAAATTCTGGTAATTATCCTTTACTTCACCGACAGACCTAAGCAAATTTGTGACCTCCATTTCTTGTCCATCTTCCGAGAATATCTCATGTTCAATATTACCAACTTGAAGGGCCAAAGTATCAAGACGCTCATCAGTTTGTTTCATCTGAAATATACTTGGTATTATAAATAAAATCGAAGCAACAAATAAAACCAACATTCCACCCATACCACATAAACACAACTTTTGGTGCACTACCTAAATGACATAATTACTTCCTTTAAATGGTACGCTATGGAGAAGGTGATGTAAGGAGTCAATTATTAAATCAGCCTGTGTGCATTTTTTCCCTATACCACCTCCTTAATTGTTGAAATACATATTGGTCTAGCATACATTGGTGTAGAATTCTATACACACTTCTTTGCCTCACATTATTATGAGTTTAAATTATTTTTAGGTACCTTATTTTCTATGTCCTCAACAGTTTGCTCCATATTTATTTGTTCTTACAAACTTAACATACACCAAAGTTTGCCCCAAAAACCTAAATGTTATGGTGTTTTGGGAAACCAGTCAATACATTAACCTAAAATATATGTGGCTGTCAAAATCGGCTGTTCACATTAGAGAGATTTGCTTGTATTCTTATTTTTACGTGTCGTTAATGTAATTCGAGGAAACCCAGAAATATACTATTTTTAAATCGATTTAAAGCAACAATTTACTTAAAAACACTAGTTCCTTTTGTAATAAGTTCAATTATACTTATTTGGAGGCATGATAGGTACATTAATTTAATATGAATTTAATGTATCATGATGTATAGGTATTTTGGGTATTTTTTATATAGCGTAGTATGACATAGGTCTTTAATTTTGAGGCTAGGCAACTGGTCTTACACACATCGTAATGTTGGTTGCGGGGTAGTAGCTACCTTAAATGATTTATTTTATAAGTTTGAATTCAATATATTAATGTAGGTATTTTAAATTGAAAATAAGTTTTGGTGAATATCTAGTATTATTGGTAGTGATTATTGGGGGTATAATCATAGGCGTAACTAGGGAGGGGGCCAGGTGGGCCATGCCCACCCCAAATTGCTCTGGTGCCCACCCCAGTATTTTTGAAGTTCGAAGCCCCCCATAGGTCATAGTGACACTTGCCATTAATATTTTACTAGACTAGGGGCCAGGCCCCCCCTATAAAATCATTCTAGTTACGCCAATGGGTATAATTATATATTATGAATACAAATCTGAAAAGGTTTTTTGACGGAGACGCTTAGTTTTAAGACATTTCCTTAGCGGTTGCCGTGTTGTTTTTCAGACGCCGCATAATTTCGGATAGGTACCTATAGTTATATGTTTTTTGGGTACCTATATCCTTCCTTCTTTCCTCGCACAAATATAAAGAAAAACTAGTAAAAAATCCATACATCTTCAGGATTATTTTTATGTAAAACATAAGAAACCTCGATATTTCCCATTATCTAATCAAAGATAATTATCAAAGTTTTAAATAAATTGACAAAAATAGATTACTTGGCCAAAAATAGTCCCAAGAAATAAGTATCTATGGTTAGAAATCTGCTATATGAAATCATTAATTCAACGGGGGTGTAGCTCAGATGGTAGAGCGCTCGCTTAGCATGCGAGAGGTACCGGGATCGATACCCGGCACCTCCAATTTATTTTTATGTTACAATTTTTATAAAATAAAATTTATTGAGCAAATATTTTTCCTTTCGATTTCTATTTTTTCCTCACTTTGTTCGAAGAGATGTCTAAAAATAAATTTCTCTTCCTATTTTTATTCTCCACAATAATGGCATCATCAGATCTTTAATGCGACGTTTCGTCTTTGGGTCACTATCATCCTCAACTTAAATATTTTATAAATTATGAAAGAGGAATCAAATCTACGTTCAGCGATATATAACACTTACGGGTTTTCCGACGTTTTGTTTCCTAAATTGACCATCTTCATTAAAATACCAGTGTTTCTTTAATTTACTTTTTTTTAATTCGGTACACTACAACTTCAAATTACGTAGTTAAATAGTTTTCTCACCGATAAATCGAAAAATGTTATTGACGAAACGTATCGATAAAATAAATGCATACATACTGCGGTCTTAAAGATTATTATACGCTCACAGTCTAATATACATAACCATATAGAAATCGCTCCATAGGAGTTTAGACTGTGAATTAGGAGGACGAACAAACGTCTGTATCTATTTAAAAAAATAAAATGGCGATAACAAAATACAACCTTCTGGAAACCAAACAGTTGT
Organism: Barypeithes pellucidus; assembly: GCA_963991005.1. Taxonomy (NCBI): domain Eukaryota; kingdom Metazoa; phylum Arthropoda; class Insecta; order Coleoptera; family Curculionidae; genus Barypeithes; species Barypeithes pellucidus. The sequence continues at coordinate 51,501,150 of OZ022563.1, read as the reverse complement.
TGACCGCTTCGAATTAATGAGCATTTTTAAAATTAAAGAGATAATATATTTCTATATATTTTATAAGATATTTCTTCGCAGATTTGAATATCAACTATACAGAGTGTCCCATTTAAAAAATACAATTTCGTCGCGGATCTTATTTTAAAATATTAGTATTTGATGTTATTTGACGATACATTGAGAATGGGCCATCCTATATATCCCGATATATTATTTTCCACTATCCATAAAATAATAGCCACCCTATATTTATCGGTAACTACCTATCGAATATCAACAGTGCTCGGGCCTAACAAAGCCGCTTCGCTAACGCGGTAATATATTGATCAAATAACACGCAACGTGGGGCTTAATCATGTAGATTTAATTATAAACATTGGCGAGCCCCAGGTGGGCTCTTATATTGATCAAACTGGAGCTCACACTTGATTAACCGTGTGTGGTAATTAAAATTTAAATGATGAGTAGGTTGTCCATAGGGGCAAGGGCGTGCGATTAAATTTAAGGGATGGAAAGGCATTGTCACAAACTTAGGGCCGATATTTCAAAGTCACCTTAAGTTAAAAGGGCATAAGTCATCCTTAACACAAGTTTCACAGTATATTAAAGTTGTTTTTAACTCTCATCTAAAGGAATAGACCTTAGGAACGTAGTAATATTAGACTGAACGCGTCAATTAACCCTCAAATTAATTTAAAACATAATTTTTCTAAGGATCAGCTTAACGTTAAGGCTACATTAGCTAAGGTCTAACTTAAGGTACAGTACGTTTCACGAAAATTGGATACGACTTAATGATTTCCTGGGTCGGTCCCATTGTGTCGACAAGAGCTTGGCAATAAACAAGTGAAGTAAGAAGGGACGGACTAAGGAAAACAAGTAATTATATGATTATGTTTATTTTTGGTCGGGGAACACGATACGTCCATAAAAATATGGGGTTCTATTTGAAAATCTTAACTTACCCCCCACCCGCGTCCGGGGGTTGACGGGGTGGGGGGCGGTTTAAATTGCAAACTATTCCTCCTTCAAAAACCAAACAACTTTTCCCTAGACATTTTCCGCTGCAATGCGATGGACCGGAGTTATTCCGGGGTACCATTCGTCAGATCGGAGACAAAGAACTCTGACCAACAACCTCGACAGCTGGGAACATTGCAGACAGATTGATGAGTTTACTGTCTTATACAGATATCCCCCCCCCCCCCCTTTAACGGTTTTTGGTTGTCCTCGAGATTCATATAAACCACAAATTTAATAAACCCCACCCACCCACCCCAAATGTCTGGAATAAAATCCCCCCCAGAAAAATATGGGTGCCACTACCATAAAGTAATATTTTTTTTATCACAAAGCAGAAATTTGAGCGAATGAACTGAAGGCGAGTGCCGCAATCGCATATGTTAATACAATATTTTTTCTACGATCGTATCAATTTTGTTTTTCGAAATTAAAAAACATATATTGGTGTATAACCACCAACTCACTCTTAGAAACGCAATAAGTTTGGGATATTTGCTTCTATTGACTTGATTATTCAGAATTAATGTTGCTTTTAGCTTGGAATATCATCACCGTAAAGCAGAAGATTAAAAAATGTTTTACATTCCTTGGAAATACGCTGAAACTCTTCACTTGCTTTTGGGTCCAATGTCAACAAACGTAGGTATTATATTCCATTTTCTAAGCTTCTTCAGGCAATAAATTTTGTGTTACTTCATTGACTTTATTAATTATTTCGTCTGGAGCGCATTGAAATGATTTTTCTTCTTCGGAATCCGATTATTTATTTCAAATATTATTCACATTTGAAAGGTGACAATAATAATGCGGAGCCCAGGCAACGAGCGACGCGGATGCTGTTTTCATGGCAACTTGATGTCAAAGCATTCAGAGGTAATTGAAAAAAATTACACTTACGGCTAACGCTAAATTACTATTTTTAACTGGTTAAGATCGTAGAAAAAATACTTTTTACTTAAAGAATCTTCGGGGTAAGCCATCAGCCTTGCTACCATGGTCCCGGGTGCCCCTGACAGATTGTAATCTGCCCTACAAGTTGCAGCGACAGCTGCTCGCAAAGTAGCTGCACTTTAAAAAAAATGAAAGTGCCGATAAGTTCTAATTTAAAGTGATAGTGGGTACTTAGTAACAGCGGATACCCATACAATCTAATTCAATTTTAAAGTGCATTTAACGTCGATTACGACTTACAGTAAGAAAAGTGAAATGTTACCTACCGATAATTTTATGACACTTTTAACTCTGAGGCCAAGGTTGGTGGTGCACTGTATAATAGCAAGTATCAGAATCGGACTGCATAAATATGTTGAATAGATATAGTTAATAGATACAGTTGGCGCGGGAAAAGAATGAACGTACGCCATAACTTTACAGTAATATGAAAAACCCGATTTTTTTAATGTCTTTTTTCTATTTGGGTTTCAGAATGGCTAGATTTTGAAATGTAAAAAAATTTAATAACCTGCCACTTTATGGAACTGAAATTTAATTTTTTGTATGTTGGCAGCAGGTAGGGTTCGAATCTTAGGCTTACTGTGATTTCGTTGAAATAGTTTTCTAGGCAATATTGATTCGACAAAATTTTTTTTATAGAAAACTTTAAAATACTAAACTTTAACCTTGCAAATAGATCATTTTTACTACATATTTATCTGAAATACCTATACTCGGAAATATATAACATGCTGACGGTGTCTTCAGAGAGTTTTTGCATCTCCCAAATACTTTAAAAAAATTTTGTCCGTTTAAAGGAGGGTTTTCGCACTCTTTGTATGAAAACAGCCTGTCCGCGTGCGCCCAAAGGAGAGTCCGCCAAGAAAGGCTGATTTTCATGGAATTTCATAAACCTAGTTCCGGACTATGAAAAAATGTCCGCTTAATAAAGATGTCCGCTTATTGGAGGTGTCCGTTATGAGAGGTTTCACTGTATCTAAATATCAAAAAATATTTTCCATTGCGTACAACTCTAAAATGATTAATTGAATATTATTATCCAATAAGCCACTACGGTGCTGCTCTTTATTAATAAAATATTGATGCGTGTGTGTCGAACAATTACGTGGAAGGAAGTCGCCAGACGTTAATTGAATGCTTTTTGAATTTTAATTTGGTATTTGCTTCATTGTGCATATCCGATTAGCTAAGGTCTGTGTGCTGTGTAGCAAGTTTTTAATAACTTTTAGTTTCAATTTATTTTAACTTTAGAAAAGTAGAAAAATTGGGAGAACACTTTTAATAAACTGGTTAAGAAAAAGGTCGACAAACGGGATTTATTGCCCTCATTTTTAGAATTCTACAGGGTGTGTTACAAATTCATCATTCACCATTGCGATTTCCGTAACCGTAAGAGATATGAAGTCGGTTAAATTGGGGCAAAGTTGCGTAATTATGGGCCCAATAATATGCCGCAAAAAAATCAAAAATAAATACAGGGGCTTTCAAAATATTTAAAGAAATCTAAAATTTTGCGGTTCGGTTTTTATTTTTCCCGATTTTGTTCGAAGAGATGTTCAAAAATAAATTTCACTTTGTCATTGCTACTTTTTATACTCCATAAGGTGACATCGTCAGATCTTTCATGCGACGTTTCGTCTTTAGGTTACCATCATCAACTTATTTTTTTTAAATACAGGCCTGGACTTTTTTGTTTAAATTATCCACGTTCAGTGGTATACAACACTTACCAGTTTTCCGACGTTTTATTCCTTAAATTGACCATCTTCATTAAAATACCCCTAGTACGTGCCTGTAATTTACTTTTGTTTCGAAGGAAATGAACATTTTAAAATTATTATTGCTATTTCTGTCTTTAATTGTTATTGTTATTACGTACTAATACTGTATTTTTTATTTCAAACTAATAGTTGTATCAAATTTCTACTTGTGTAAGAACAACTAATTTATTTTATTAATATAAATAAAATTTGACTCTTAAAACTTATAAAAGAGGTTTGAGTTTTTCATTTTCGAATTATACCGATTTAAAAAGCAAATTACAGGAACGTACAGGGTGTCCCACTTTCGACACTTTTATAGGGTATCTCCGTTATTTTTAGTGTCATCAAAATAGTAATGTAGGTGTCATGTACTCTTTTTGGGCCAAACTCAAAATGGTAAAATCAAAATTTGAAAAATTTCGCTCGCTTAAGAGATGCGGGGGAAAATCAAAATATTGCCAATTTCAAAATTACCCTATATTTTCTTAGTTAAAAGAGGTGCAGAAAAATGTTTTATACAGAAATTTGTTTACATTGATTGTTGAATAATCTGCCGTTTTCAGAGTAAGTATACGGGGTCATGTAAAAAAGTTATGGGACCTAACCTCATTTTTTTAAATTGAACACCCTGTATATTTTTATCTAAAAAGATACATTTTTTAAATTCTCCTTTCAAATATATAACACACCATGGATGGTATATTTTAGTCATAAAATAAACCAATGAATCACCCCCTTAGGTAATTTTATAAAGAAAAGTTCATATGAACATATGTCCGCAACGGCTTAAATTTTTTGCTACAGGGTGTTGAATTTTTATTTTTTAAATGGTTATTTTTTACTATCTCCGAGAGTACTTTAGATATTGTTTTCAATTTTGGTATGTGTTAATAGGATATAGGACTACAAATTTTAGTTAGAAAAGTTATTCGATTGTTCCACCAGTGGCGTCCCTGCAAACATGTCCATTTGTCCATGTGGACATCTTTTCTGATTAGCCTTGTCAATTCTACATGAAATCAGTCTCAGTTTTTCTCGTTTCGCGATTAAAACCACTAAATTCAGATTCATATTGATAAAATAATTAATGATAAATTTTGTTTCATAAAAATTGTTGGAAGTGGCCAAAATGCATTACCGCCATTTCCGCATTCGTATAATTCACCATATTCGAATAAAAACAGCGAAAAATAAAATAAATTCGATGAAACACTAAAAATCGAAGAAATAATACTTATGAGACGGTTTTGAACACCAACAACTTACTTTATGTCAACAAGTATTGTTCAGAAAATGATGTTTTTATAAAAACGTCATTTATTCGCATGTGTTACAAAATTATTCGTCAAGGTTAAAATGTTAAAAATAAATAAATGTTAAATACTGCCAAATGAAGCAATTTGAATTTAATTGTTTTAGTCAAGAACGGTGCGTCTGACGAGAAAAACTCAAAAGGCCATTTTCATGTAGATTTGATCAGGCTAAGCAGAAAAAATATCCACATGGAAAAATGACAGTGGCGTACCATCTTTTTGAAAAACTAGCAGAGGGCATGTTAGCAGGGACGCCATTGGTGAAACAGTTTAATAACTTTTCTAACTAAAATTTGTGGTTCTATATCCTCTTAACACATACCAAAATTGAAAATAATATCTTAAGTACTTTCGGAGATTTAAAAAAACAACCATATAAAAAATAAAATTCAACACCCTGTAGCAAGAAATTTAAGCCGTTGCGGACATATGTTCATATGAACTTTTCTTTATAAAATGACCTAAGGAATCACACCCCGAAATATTGGCACGTCATTATGGAACACCATGTATACAGTGTGTCCGAGAACATGTGGGAAATCTCCCGGATATGAAGAAAACACGTGAAAAGAATACTATAGGTTCATATAAACTTCTTTCGTATCGGCCTCCTCTTCGGAGATATGGGCTCCCAAAGAGCACCAATGGAATCAAGTTTTTTACACATAATTATTGAACCACCTGGTATATTTCAATTATTTTTTAATATGATGTATACCAGGTAAGACCCGTCAAATTACTACCCAAGAAACTGTTGTGAATTACTCACAGCTGCAGGGACGGACTAGCTGTAACACTCATGGGCCCATTTTTTTACGCCCTGTATGATGAGAACTTTTTACAATGTTTTTTACATACCTTTAACTATTGGCTAAAAATTATGTACTCTTCATTCATGTCGCTAATCCTAACCGTTTTCGAGGAAACGTCATTTTATTTACACTGAGTCCCACAACTGCTCATAGGCTAAATATGAAAAAGCGGAATCTTGAAGGTTGAACATTGGATCGGAACAAAGATGTATCTTTTATTGAAATACCCGAAGCACATGATGTATATGAAATGCCGTTTTTTCGAAAACGGTTAGGATTAGCGACATGAATGAAGAGTACTTAATTTTTAGCCAATAGTTGAAGGTATTTAAAAAACATTGTCCAAAGTTCTCATCATAGAGGGCGTAAAAAACATGGGCCCATGAGTGTTACAGCTAGTCCGTCCCTGCAGCTGTGAGTAATTCGCAACAGTTTCTTGGGTAGTAATTTGACGGGTCTTACCTGGTATACATCATATTAACAAATAATTGAAATATACCAGGTGGTTCAAGAATTATGTGTAAAAAACTTGTGTCCATTGATGCTCTTTGGGAGCCCATATCTCCGAAGAGGAGGCCGATTCGAAAGAAGTTTATATGAACCTATAGTATTCTTTTCACGTGTTTTCTTTATATCCGGGAGATTTCCCAGATGTTCCCGGACACCCTGTATATAATATGATGACATCATTTTGATTCATTCATCTAAGCACGCTATGCGGCAATACACGATCGCGTTTTATTTTTTGCGTTTCCTGTTGCCTGATACACCATTTGCATATCAAAAGAACATTAACGTTAAATACTTTTAGGTATGAAGCAGTTCCCACATGAAAGCTCTTGGGATACACATTAATCAACGAAAACCCCGAACAAAATCATTAACAAATTCTTTTTTAGGAACATTTATTTCTAGCAATTTTATCGACAATTTCACACCCTCACCGACAATGTTTCTTGGCTAATGTTTCATAGCCTGGTGACCTTCTTTTATGCAGCAACTATTCTAAAAATGCCTACAAAATACGTCTTCATCCGCGTGGGTGTAGGTAGCTAGCATTTGTCAACAACACTCGGTATACCCGATGGATACCCAAGTGGTCTCCACCCATACCATAACCTTGCTCTAGATTGCGCAGACTTGTCGCCTCACCCAGCGCGGCGTACTGACGCATTTGGGAGATATTTGCATTGTGCGGACTTTCATTTCAATGCAACAAAATGTTAACAAAACTATTGTTGTTCGATTTTACTGTCACAATTATACATGCAAACATGTATGAAACAAAGGTTAATCCTGGCTTCACACCGCAATATTCTACACGTTTGTTATATTACTCGATTTTTCGGAAGCACCTCGTGGGTGCCATTATGCAATGCGTGGGGGTTGTTTGAAGAGGAAGCAGGGGCATGATCTAGCTAGGTCAGGTTCGAGTAGAATTTAAAAGTTGGAAGGCCGAAAGATACAATACAGAAATATTCTTTTCCGTTAGAATGGAATAAAACCAGGAAGGTTATGTTGAAAAATAAAATTATCATAAAATATTTCGTTTTATTGTAAAAGCCGTATTAGTGTCGGCAATTTTTGTCTCTTGCGCCTTCAATTGCAATTTTAATTGCACGTATTCATGCGCACTAAACCGTTCTCGATCAGCTAGTCCAATATTGCTCGCATTGCCGGCGCAATGCGAGAATGGAATCCGTATTACAGTAGGCAATTCTACTCTTCTGGCAATTAAAATTGCACGGATTCATGCGCAGTACACCGTTTTCGATCAGCTGTCTCGCATTGCCAGAAATGAGACAAGCGCCATTTTAATTGCCATTGCCGGTGCAAGTCTGGGTAGAGATGGATTATTCTGTTATTAGTTGGTCGAAGCAGTTATGAACAGCTAATTGCTCTTTAAACTAACTGGTACTTAAATTAACAGTTCACATTCTTTATTAAGCATATGTACTGCTAATTCGTAGCAACTTTTTTGAACTGTTTTTTGTAAGTAGCAGTAACTGCTTTAACTCGTAATCAGAGAGAACAGGTTTGCTCATTTCTAGTTCTGGGGGTATTTTAGGGATTTCGACAGTACCAACTGTTGTTCTGGCTGTTGATGTCCATTTCTAGTTCTGGGGGTATTTTAGGGATTTCGACAGTACCAACTGTTGTTCTGACTGTTGACAATGCGCCAGCTGATCGAGAACGGTTTAGTGCGCATGATTACAAGCAATTGTAATTACGATTGCACATGCAAGAGAAGAATAATTGCCGACTATAATACGGCGTTAAAGAAAACCTTCGTATGCGGTCGCAGAATTATTAAATTAATTGCATTGTATTTTTGTAATAATTAAAGTGCTTTATGTTTCAATTGCTTTCATTAAGTAATGCGGGCTTCAACAGGAACTCATAGAAACAGCTGTTCTTGATTAATTACTCGAGAAAATAAGAAAAATATATCACATTGGCCTTGATTGTTAAGTTTGTATTGTTTCCTATTCTCTCCATCTACTTAAAATATACTTAAATACAGGGTCATTCCCGCTGAGTGGCCTATTAAATGATTTCGAGTATTAAAAAAGATATTTGTTTAATATATTGGTACTCGCTATAAAGTTAGGCTTAAACATTGTTATTTTAACTAGAACGCCCTGTATATTTTGGCATTTTTCGCTTCTATGTAAAAATCCAAGTTGGGTGTTTTTTTTTTAATGATCAAACACAATCACTACAGGAAAAATCCTTTATGGCACTCTGGGAGTGGTGCGTGTGCGCAAAAAGCGATTCACGCTGGTTTTGAATTGTTGGAGGTTATATTCGTTGGGAAAAACGACGCCAGCCGTCCAGCCTATTCCAAAGGAAAGTAAGAGAACCCTGCCTAACAACTATCGACCAGTCGCATTGCTTTCAGTTAAATCAAAAGTAATGGAGAAAGCTATTAACCAACATCTTCTAAAGTACCTTCAACATTATCAGCGATCATCAATATGGTTTTCGGAAGTCCAGATCAACTGGAGATCTTCTAGCCTATGTCACCCATATTTGGAACAACGCAATCGAACATCATGGGGAGACTCGGGCTATTGCGCTGGATATTTCTAAAGCTTTTGATCGTGTTTGGCATGAGGAGCTTCTAAGTAAACTGCGATCCTATGGTATGCGCAGTCGATTCTGTGCATGGTTGTCTAGCTTTCTTAAGGACCGCTTTCTGCAAGTGGCGATTGATGGATTTCTCTCAGACACCTTTACCATCAATGCCGGTGTCCCTCAAGGATCCATATTGTCTCCCACTCTCTTCTTACTCTACATTAATGACCTTCTAGTGAAAACGAAAAATCTGATATTTAGTTTTGCTGATGATAGCACACTTATCTCATCTTTCTTTTTGAATGCGCAAACATCGGATGTCGACGCACATCTTCGCGGACAGCATGAAGTATCACGCCTCAACAAAGACCTGGAAGAAATTTTGGCTTGGGGTGACAGTAATCAAGTCGAATTTAACGCTAAAAAAACCCAGGCAGCAGTTTTCTCTAAAAAGGTTAACATTACAGAACCGGAAATAGTCATGGCCGGACATGCAATCCCACTGGCTTCATCTATTAATTTGCTGGGCGTCAATCTGGTAGGAAATATGTCTTGGCATATCCACGTTGTGGCAATCGCCAAGATAGCTTCTCAGAAGCTTGGGGTACTCTTCCGAACCGGAGAGTTGTACACACCTCAACAACTTTTGATACTATACAAAGCCCAGATTCGACCATCACTAGAGGTACTGCTCTCATGTCTGGAGCTCTGCACCCAAACATACTCTTCGGCTGCTGGATTCCATCGAAAGGAGGGCTATTCGTCTGATCGGAGACTACGAGCTGACGAAGAACCTCGACAGCCTAGAAAATCGAAGACAGGTTGGGGATTTGACTCTCTTTTACAGATATTTTCATGGAAGGTGCTCGGCTGACCTTACCCTCTTAATTCCGCCCAGAGCGACGAATAGCAGAAATACACGACGAACCACTGCCGCCCATCCATATGTGGTTAAGCTTAATACTCCTCGAACTTCATTATTTAAGAATTCTTTCATCTGGAGGACTTCATCCTTGTGGAACGACCTTCCCGAGGTCGTTTTTCCCAACGAATATAACCTCCAATGATTCAAAACCAACGTGAATCGTTTTTTGCAAACACGCACCACTCCCAGAGTGCCCTAAAGGATTTTTCCTGTAGTGCTTGTGTTTGATCATAAAAAAAAAAAGAAAAAAAAAAGATGATTTCCTATAGGTACCTACCATATATATAAACACTATATTGCCAATACGAACGTTCCAAAATACAAATAGTGTCCTCGCTATGGGAGATGGCGTAGTACTATTGAGTTTGCGCAGTAGGGTGGAAATTTTATCGATCGCGTCAGAGCCGGCCCGACATTATTTGTTTGTTGTTATTCGTCGCCATCTTTGGTTCTGGATGCTTTTTCAAATTACAGAATGAACAATGGTTCATCCACATTGTTTTCGGTATATTAGTGCTTATAAACTTTCATTACAACGACAATTTTTGTAAAGGAGTTTTTGTGGTGATTCGATTCGCTGTTTGATAGGTTAGTGGCTTCTTTTGTTTAAGATGAAAGGACACAAGTGCATGGTGCTTTTTTGCAAAAGTCGTGGATCAATACCAGGTATAAAGTATTTCAGGTATGTACATATATACGAAAATACTTTGCTTATCACATTATCCGATCTTCGGAACCGAATTTCACTAAGAAGCTTGTAAAATATGAAGAGATTGTCACTCGTATACAATATAGGTGGGTCACCACCTAACCTTAAAATTAATGTAATTTTAATTTGGGGCATTAGTAGCTGATAATAATTCCCAAAATAGTCAATATAGTAATTCATTGTTAATTCTTGGTTTAGAAAAAAGTGAGGTTAAGGAACATACGACGTCGGATGAAAGTTAAAATAAAGCTCATCGTGTCGATTGTTACAAATATTCGGACGGAATTTGGCAGCAAAAGTTTACACCAATCAGGGCACCATCGGATCATCATATCGTCAGAAATCGTATGCATGGAACGCCGTCTTAAATCGAACTAATCGAAATTTTGATTGCAATATTTTTCCTAACTAACCAGTGAAATTTACATTAAAAAAGTTGAAATCCGTTCCTGTCGAATGTTTACTTTCACAAGGAAATTTCCGAACTGCGCAAACTCACAACGCCCCCTTCGATGCCCATAGCGTGGACATAATTGCAGATGATATTAGCAATATACTGGTTATACAGGGTGCACCAAGTAAAGTGGCCTATTAGAAGTATCTCGAGAACAGAATGAGATTTTATTTTGAAAATTTGTCTGTGGCTATAAGAGATGGTTTTCTACGTTTATAAAATATTTTGGATGGTGCGGTGTTGCCAGATCATACCGAAAGTGGTAGCAATTTTAAATGAATTACCTTATAAATTATATTTTTTTGGAATCTAGGTAAAAATCTAGAACTGTACAGGGCGTCTCCATAACAATATTTCTGAGGAAGATGAATTATTGCAAAAATCTTCATTTTTTTAAATGGGACACTCTATATTTGATATGTGTTGCTAATGGAGGATCGAATTTTCTATCTAATGATATTAAGTGTTCCTATACCTATCTTCAATATTTTCGGACTTTCAATACTTTCGGAAATTTAAAAATTATCTTATAAAAATATATTTTTTGGTAGTTGGCTAAAATCTCATTTAGTTCTCGAGATACTTCTAATAGGCCACTTTATTTGGTGTGCCCTGTAGATATGTGGTACCTACTCATGGTATTGGTTTTTATGTCACAAATATACCGAAAATATTAGATATTTTTTATCCATCTGGTAGGAAATATGTCTTGGCATATCCACGTTGTGGCAATCGCCAAGATAGCTTCTCAGAAGCTTGGGGTACTCTTCCGAACCAGAAAGTTGTACACACCTCAACAACTTTTGACACTATACAAAGCCCAGACTCGACCATCACTAGAGTACTGCTCTCATGTCTGGAGCTCTGCACCCAAACATACTCTTCGGCTGCTGGATTCCATCGAAAGGAGGGCTATTCGTCTGATCGGAGACTACGAGCTGACGAAGAACCTCGACAGCCTAGAAAATCGAAGACAGGTTGGGGATTTGACTCTCTTTTACATATATTTTCATGGAAGGTGCTCGGCTGACCTTACCCTCTTAATTCCGCCCAGAGCGACGAATAGCAGAAATACACGACGAACCACTGCCGCCCATCCATAGGCCACTTTATTTGGTGTACCCTGTAGATATGTGGTACCTACTCATGGTATTGGTTTGTATTTCACAAATATACCGAAAATATTAGATATTTTTTATCCAAGATACGTCATTGCCACGCACCTTACTTCAGTTAGTAACGACATAAATACAATGCTTGAAATTCGGGTAAACAAGATTACAAAAACGGTCGTATCCTCATAAATGAAAAGTTTTGGTAATACCTACCTAGCTTTAATGACGCAAACTTAAATAATTCAATAAGTAATCAGCAAGGTATGCATGTTTCTACCTTATTAATTTTTGATTTATCGAACAAAGCCGACTGAAACACCACCTATACTTATTCAACTTTCAAACTTTGTGATATTTCATAAGCGCATCTGCACGACAGCACGACATATCGTGCCGTCGGTGTAGGCGGTCACGAAATCATGGATATTTTAAATGGTTCGATTTTGAGAAGATTACGATTTTATTTTACACGTTCCTAAATAATCTTAAGCAGTTGCGTATTGAAGGGGAGGGTGGCCAGAGGCGTCCAGGGAAACATTAATTTGCAATTTAAATCTTAGCTGGATTGCATATTTGTATCTTTTAAACAAAAACAATATATACAGGGTGTCCGGGAACATGTGGGAAATCTCCCGGATATGAAGAAAACACGTGAAAAGAATACTATAGGTTCATATAAACTTCTTTCGTATCGGCCTCCTCTTCGGAGATATGGGCTCCCAAAGAGCACCAATGGAATCAAGTTTTTTACACATAATTATTGAACCACCTGGTATATTTAAATTATTTTTTAATATGATGTATACCAGGTAAGACCCGTCAAATTACTGCCCAAGAAACTGTTGTGAATTACTCACAGCTGCAGGGACGGACTAGCTGTAACACTCATGGGCCCATTTATTTTACGCCCTGTATGATGAGAACTTTTGACAATGTTTTTTACATACCTTTAACTATTGGCTAAAAATTAAGTACTCTTCATTCATGTCGCTAATCCTAACCGTTTTCGAAAAAACGGCATTTCATATACATCATGTATTTGGCGTATTTCAGTAAAAGATACATCTTTGTTCCGATCAAATGTTCAACCTTCAAAATTCCGCTTTTTCATATTTAACCCGTGAGAATTTTGGGGGACTGGTGTAAATAAAATGACGTTTTTTCCGAAAACGGTTAGGATTAGCGACATGAATGAAGAGTACTTAATTTTTAGTTAATAGTTAAAGGTATGTAAAAAACATTGTCCAAAGTTCTCATCATACAGGGCGTAAAAAAAATGGGCCCATGAGTGTTACAGCTAGTCCGTCCCTGCAGCTGTGAGTAATTCACAACAGTTTCTTGGGTAGTAATTTGACGGGTCTTACCTGGTATACATCATATTAAAAAATAATTTAAATATACCAGGTGGTTCAATAATTATGTGTAAAAAACTTGATTCCATTGGTGCTCTTTGGGAGCCCATATCTCCGAAGAGGAGGCCGATACGAAGAAGTTTATATGAACCTATAGTATTCTTTTCACGTGTTTTCTTCATATCCGGGAGATTTCCCACATGTTCCCGGACACCCTGTATATTAGGTATTTAATGTTTTAAAGTTCTGTTTTTTTATAATCAAACACAAGCACTATAGGAAAAATCCTTTAGGGCACTCTCGGAGTGGTGCATGTGCGCAAAAAGCGATTTACGTTGGTTTTGAATCGTTGGAGGTTATATTCGTTGGGAAAAACGACCTCGGGAAGGTCGTTCCATAAGGATGAAGTCTTCCAGATGAAAGAATTCTTAAATAATGAGGTTCGAGGAGTACTAAGAAAAATGCCTAAAATAGTTGCTACTTATTTGAACTTGGTAAATCCGACAGAATATAGTGGTCACTGCTTTCGTCGGTATTCTGCAACAATATTGGTCGACTCTGGCGTCACATAACTAGTTTAAAGAGGCATGGCGGATGGAAGTCATCAAACGTTGCTGAAGGACATATTGGAGAATCTCTTAACAATTAAAAACAAAGTTTTCACAGTACAAAATATTCAACAAAATAACCCTACTACCTCGCATGTTGTCCAAAATGTTTATCATAGTTCTAATAATGTTCTTCCAATTTTCAATAATTCTACTAACTGTCAAATAACTGTGAATATAACAAACTAATTTCAAAATGTATTCTGCAATGCATTGGGGGTTTCAAAATATAAATTAATTTTTTATGAACAACGTGTTTTCAATCATTTATGTAGAATACTAACAATTGTAAGGAAATATAATTTCTTTACAGTAAGGAAATGAATATTTTCTAACAGTTATTTTCCATTGCAGAGAAACGACTAAGTGTAGAGAAATATTGACTTTTTCTTACAAAAATGTTATCAAAAATGTTAATATTTCCGAACGATTTTCAGAAAATTACTTTTTTTAACTTGTTATTGAGTTACAAATTTTATGCATTCATTTTGGTAAAATAAAACATAATTTTTATAACGATCGTAGAAAAACTTATACAGGGTCGCTTTTATGTATGGAAACGGTCGATTATTTGCTAAAGTAGCTTTTAGGGTTTTAAGAAATCTATTATAGCACACATAAACTAAGTATACAGGATCAGTCAAAAAGCCATGGAAGAACAAAGTTACTTTATTTTAAATGGAACCCCTGTATTTTATTCAATATTTTAATTATTTACAAGATTCCAAAAAAAAATGTTAAGCACAGTCCAATCTTAACCGTTTTCGAGATATCGAGTTTCGAATTTCGTTTTCAAATAAATCTAATAACAATAATAAAAAAGACAAACTAAGCTTTAGTAAACAACAATTTAAAGTCCTATTTTATAAGGTGCTCAAAGTGTCCACCGTTTACCTCCTGGCAGTAATGAATTCGGTGAACAAAATTTTGTAGCGAATCTAAAAGGATATTGGGAACAATACTTTGTTGCAAATCTTCGATATTTTGTGGCTTATTTTTGTACACTAAATTTTTGATATGGCCCCACAGGAAAAAGTCAAGAGGGGTCATATCAGGAGACCTAGCAGGCCATTCAATTGCACCTCTGCGCCCAATCCATTTACCAGGAAAAGTTTCCTCTAGATAGTCCCTCACCATCCGTCCAAAATGTGGTGGAGCCCCATCTTGTTGAAACCATATTTGTTCAGCCGGTAAATTGGGATTATGATGGTTCGGGAATAATCGTCTGAGCTGCGGAACAATATTCTCTTATAAGTAATAAATATCGTTCAGAGTTCAAATTTCCATGTATAAAATAGGGTCCTATGACGTTCCCATCAATAATGCCACACCAAACATTGGTTTTTTGTGGTCGTTGGGTATGAACTTGTTCCATCCAATGTGGATTTTGGTCTGACCAATATCTACAGTTGTGTCGATTTACGTGTCCGTTTAAACAAAACGTTGATTCATTAGAAAATAAAATCTGGTGACAAAGTTGACATTTTGATTCAATTTATACATAATGTTTTCGCAAAACTGAATTCTGGGATCAAAATCGTCTTCACTCAATTCCTGTAACAAATGAATTTTATATGGTTTGAATTTTTCTCTTTTGGTAATTTTTTTGAATGGAATATCGACTCATATTATGATTTAAAGCCCGCTGTTGCGTCGAATTTATTGGATTTTCTACCACATCTAACATGAGATTTAGAGAATTTTCTTCATTAGTAACGCTTACCGGTCTTCCACTTTTTGGTCGATCTTTCACACCTCCAGTTTCATGAAAGCGCTGCAATGTTTTAGAAACAGTTGATTTAGTTATAGGTTCCCGATCTGGATGCAATTCATTAAAAATATTCACCACTTGGGTAAAATTCCGTGTCCTATCGCCGTACCCTATCATCATTAAAATTTCAATGCGCTCGGTATCACTTAAACGTGCCATATTTACGCGAAAATTGTTCACAAATTGTAAATGTAAGCATTTTTGGCATATCTGTTGTCAAGATGACAAAACAACATTGTTATGAAGATAAATATTTTCTAAGGTAACTTGATGGCGTAGAATTAATGAATTTAATAATTTATTTGAAAACGAAATTCGAAACTCGATATCTCGAAAACGGTTAAGATTGGCTATGTAATGTGCTTAACATTTTTTTTAGAATCTTGTAAATAATTGAAATATTGAATAATATACAGGGGGTTTCATTTAAAATAAAGTAACTTTGTTCTTCCATGGCTTTTTCCCTGATCCTGCATACTTGGTTTATGTGTAGTATAATAGATTTCTAAAAACCCTAAAAGTTTTGTATTTAACATTCTTCGCTAGCTATCTTACTTTAGCAAATAATCGACCGTTTCCATACATAAAAGCGACCCTGTATAATCAACCAAATGCATCTTAAAATTTGTGAAATGAAACCCGGAACTCATACATACCAGAAGTTAGTGTGTCGTCTCTAGAGGATGATCCGATTGTAATAAGTAGGTACCTATTACATAAACCTGTCAATTTAAAGATTATTATAATGAAACTACTTTCTAGGATTATTTCTATTGTGCAAAGTAGCTAGAATTGCCAATTTACTTCGTAAATATTTATGATTTTGTTATTAAGTCAGTTAATAAGCATTTATATACAGGAAATTAAAAATCTCATCTTATAGACAATAAAAAAAAATTATCCGCAATTTTATTGTAGATGATAAATAGGCATTTTAAACAAACCCAATGGAAACCATTATGGAAGTAGGTTATAAAAGAGCAAGACAATTCGATTCGGTACATGGAATCATATTATACACTGAGAAAAAATTCCAATACCTGGTATAAAAAATATTATATCAGTTATTGGATTCCCACATACGTATTTGGACAGCGCGACAGTTGGCTACTGTAATAATCTCGCTTTTCTAAACTGTGGTTATAGTGGCAATAACTTACTTCTAATAGTAGATATAATCTATAATAGTTGGAGGTACTAATTATATTACAGCAGCGGTTATTCGTTTTATACCCAATATAAAGATATGTTAATAACAGTTACTGGCTGGATTGTAAATATTATAATACTGATACTAGGGACAGGTACATACTGTTTATGAGAATTTCTAATACAAGTGATAATATAGAACAATACTGAATATCATACTGTTTCTTTCCACATAAAAGATAGCTTATACCCAATATATGAAAGATTCTAATACCTATTACAAGAATCTTCTAATAGTGTATATTACACTATATCTGATATACTAAGTGGTCCACTTAAACAAGAATATATTGCATATATTGCGAATTTATTGCCTCGCGCATGTAAAATGATTACACGGCAATATTTTGGCACATCAATTCTTCACTGGGCAATAAACGATCTATTTTCTCGCATAAAAGAAGGACTTGTTGCCATCACTGAAAGGCCACTGTTCGAATTAGTTTTCAAATATCCATTGTCGACATATCGATTGATTTTTAATATCGTTACATCCCTACGACTGATTTCGGTTCTGGACGGTCGTCGTTGGTTGGCAACCAAACTGGCACCAATACCGGCGGGGTTGCCTATATGTCGGCGACAACATTGTGTGCAAGACAACCGACGAACAATCTTTAAAACTATCAGCGGTAAACCGTGCGCACCAACCCATTTTTTCACTCATAAAATTTAACTTTTTACTGCGCACCCCACAAGCAGTGGCGGTTCTTCCACAGGAGCACATGCGCACGTGCACTCCCAATACAAAACCAATAAAAAATATTATTTATCGTATAAAATCAGACCCTCCCTAATATTTTATCGTGCCGTCAAACTAAAAAAGTTCGACCCTCCCTAATATTTTGTCATCCCGTCAAACAAAACTGTATAGATCCGGCAACCGTGGCTCGATGACGATTATGACGAGACTTGCTCGCATGTCCGATTAAGTAGTGCAGTTTCTCTGTGGTAACAGGTGGCGGGTGGCAGCGGGGGATAGCGGGGCTATGGCGATTTAACATGGAAAAGGCGCACAGTTTTTGTGTGCACCGCGCTTTGCTGTTCGTGCATCTAGTTAGAAATTCGAGCGTGTATGTTTTAATATTTTAATATTATATATTTATTAAGTTAAATGAATAGTTGACGGTGGACTATTTAAAAAATAACTTTAGCTCTTTGAGTTTGGAGCAAAAAATTGAAGTGAAGAATGCGGGAACACCTAAACCCGAAATTAATTTAACGCAGACCACAAAGGGTAAATCTAGGGACTTTATTAGAAAGTTTAAAAATTAAATATATGAAAAACAATTTATAGAGGGTATTCCAAACTTAAAGAGACTGTTATTGATCAATTTTCTACAATAAGAACCGAAGAATGGACTTTACGTTTAAGCACTATTGTGTAGGGTCGATAAATGTTGTGTATTTCGATAAATGATACTCGATATGATTTTAAACCATTTTATTTAAGGATTTAGACTAAAAAACACTGAAAATATGAAGACATTCTCGTCTTGGTTGCGCCTGATGACGTAGCCGTAGATGGCGTAGTGGTATTAGACATCATTTGGTTTTCTTGATAACTCGTAGATGGCGGTAGTAGTATTGGACATCATTCGGTTTCCTTGATAGCCCGTAGATGGCTTTAGTAGTATTAGTAGTGGACTGTATAAATATTGTTACGAGGGTTGCATGCGACGACGTTAAGATCCGACAGCCATACACACCAAGAAAACCTTTCTTATTTTCCAAAAGTTGTATTTCCTTGTGTAAAATTAAAAAATAAATAAAAATATGTTTTACCTAACGCATTTTCTTATTACTCTTTTTCTTTCTACATATAAAACGCCTAGAAAGTATTTGTTTGGTCGTTACACAAAAATAATTTCACCATACTTGTGAACCCCCTCTATCATAGGTCACGAGCTGCCACTGCCCACAAGTTGGAGGTATGCATAGTTATAGGTCGGTGATGGGGCCCAAAAGGCACACCTGAGGATTTACATATTTGATTATAAGTTTTCGGCAACCCTGTATATTTTAATGAAATTTCATGACTTGATACAGCCCATATGGAGTATGAAGCTCATACTATAAACATTCTTGTACATAGCAAGGGAATCCAGGGGCGTACGTCAAAATATGTCTGTTCAATTTTATAAAACAGTGAAACACTGCTAATATAAATATTCAACGAAGAACAAATTACCTGCAAATATGTTAAGTGAAGATATAAACATATAAGTCGGTATAAATTGCTGACATTGCAAATTATCTTAGATATTTATGTTTTCCTTTGTACTTCTGCTAATTGTACCTAATCCATGAATAATTAATTTCAAAATTACGTCTCAAATCAAAATTAATCAAATTATAAATCCCGCATTGTTTACTGGTGGAAGATTAATTTTATAAATAATTCATAAGACAGTAATTATTATTATTACCTTATTGATTACTCCTATAAAAATAACTACATTTTAGATTTTATTTTCACTTCTTATGTAAAAATTGCAAAATACGTTCTTAACATCATTGCGACAACAATTTCAATTTTGGCTAACATAAATTCCAAAGAAGGAGGAAGAGAAATTATAAAATATTATTTTGGTTGCTGGTATAGAGAAACCCGTTTCGGTTTTACACGACGCGAACGTGGAAAATTTTCAATTAATAAGAGCAAAAGCGATTCAATTTAGTCATAAACTCCTGGACAAAATTAACGCAACAAAATTTGCAATATTTTTGATGCTATTTTTTTTCTGAATTTATGATCCGAATTGACTGATTTTTTTTGCATTGTAGGTTCATTCCTTGACAATGTCATAGTTTTCGCCGTTTATGAAAAAAATTTAATTTTCGATTTATACTGGGTGTACTAAAAATGCTATGTTTTTTTTTCAAAAATTCGCATCACCCTGTGGAGTATATTAGCAACGGAAACATATTGCAGTTAACATTAAACAGTAGGTCCATCTTTCCCCAACATTTTCTTTTTTGGTTTACTTCATTATCTCTGTTATTAAAGGAGATGCACCGTTTTATAGCGTAACATGTTCTTATAGTTTAATATTCAACATATTCATTGTTAAATGTTTTCAAGTAGACTATGGGCTTTTTCTGACATTGCAAGCGATGTGTCAGCCGATGTTGTGTTTTAAAGTTACAAAGGTCAAATAAAATTCGCCATACTGATAAAAACTGTTCGGAAACTGTTTATTAAACGTTCGTTTCGTATGCCCAGTTGCCCGACGAGTATTTTAATCTTGAAACCTACTTGAAAACATTTAACAATGAATGTGTTAAATATTAAAGTCTATAAAAATATTTTACGCTATAAAACGATGTATCTGCTTTAATAACCGAGATAATGAAGTAAACCAAAGAAGGAAATGTTGGGGAAAAATGGACCTACAGTTTAATGTCAACTGCAATATGCTTCGGTTGCTAATATACTCCACAGGGTGATACGAATTTTCGGGAAAAAACATAGCATATTTAGTAAACCCAGTATAAATCGAAAATTAAATTTTTATCATAAACAGCGGAAACTATGACATTGTCAAGGAACCAACCTACAATGCAAAAAAAAATCATCGGATCATAAATTCAGAAAAAAAATAGCATCAAAAATATGGGAAATTTATGATGTTAATTTTGTCCAGGAGTTTATTTTGTTCCATACGAAAAGAACCATTTTCCTGCCTTGTTTCAAGGACGAAAATGACGTTACCTATTAAGGTAATAGAAAACATTATTTCCAAACCAAACCCCCTGCAGAGACACCTTATACAAATAAAAATATTCAAATAATGCTAGAGCTCTTCTCCGGGCTATACATGTCATGACCAATATTCCTAATCGATAGTTTTATCATTTGGAATAAATCAAAGGTTTTACAATGGAGTCGAACCCTTTTATATGGTCTGTTCATTCCTCTTCACTCTCTTTTCGAGGTCTTCTTAAGGCCTTATCTGAAATGCCGCAAGCATCAGACGTTCGTTTTTGCACTGCCAAAACAGACACTAACGGGCCCGAGTTATCTTTTTCTAAAGTAAAATAAGGATCCACTTGTAATACCAAACGGCATTCACCTGGAGATAAACACCTTCTAGGCGTTGTGTCACCTTGCTGAATATTTTCCATAACTTTGCTTTATAACTGCTTTTAATTCACACATAATGAGAAACAAACTAAAATCAAAAAGCATAACTACAGCGAAACCTCTCTTAGGTGGACACCAGCGGGACCGTGTAAATGTGTAAACATAACAAAAATACACTAGTTTTAGTTAGGATGTAGTACTAAAAAAAATCTAATAACGTAGTTTGACGTGGTTGCGTTTTATACTTGCAAACTAGAAAATGTAATTCCAAGTCTGATAACAATTCCATTGCTGTAGAGTCACCTCTATTCTTTGCATACTCTTATAATTCCTGTACCATATCTACTAATGGCTTGTTGATAATTAGTGACATTTGTTTGATTACTGCATTCAACTTCTTCATCAGAGTCGTCAGAGTGATGTGGTTTCAGTTTGGACTTCATAATCGGTAGGAATGTGGTCACTATCATCTTCTAATAGCACATTGCTATCAATGCTAATCAACTCGCCCAAATCATTGTTATCAAATTACAAACTTCCACAACATCAATATTCTCTTTCAGACTCAAAACGCGACATTTTTGTACCATTGTTTACGATTTTAACCTTACAACTCACAAATAAACGGCGGACTGCTGTCGGGGAATCACACATACTTTCATTCGGCGAAGTCCTTTCGCTCTGCCACGCATATGCGATTGGTTGCGAGTCTGTCTTCAGAGAGTTTTTGGACCATACTTATTCATTTCCCAAATACGAAAATTTTTTTGTCCGTTTAAAAAAGGGTATTTGTATGAAAACAGCCTGTCCGCGTCCGCCCAAAGGAGAGTCCGCTGAAGGTTGAATTTCATATACCTAGTTCCGGACTATGATAAAGTGTCCGCTTAATAGAGATGTCCGCTTATTAGAGGTGTCCGTTAGGAGTACTTATTTAAAATAGAACTGCACTTGAGCATATTTTAATTATTTCTTGGAAAATAGTGATTATTATATAGATTGACCTATAATGATCCCAAAATAATTCTAGGAAAAAGTACCTGAAAAAATCTTTAACTTATTGATATAAAATGTTTTTCATTTGATAAATAAAAAAAACTATGAGCGAAAAATAGACAAAATAACAATATTTGTCGCGCTACATAATTATAGGATAATTTTGTTTTGGAACCGCTGATTTCGCCCAGTAATATTTAGCCGAATACAGTGAAATAGTGGAATGTTCAGTACGACCGGTTTTGAATCCTCTTGTTCTCGTCAGTACAGTGTAGGAGTACATACCTAACCTACAGAAGATCAGAAGTGACTTAACTTCGAGTTATATTATCCACCCAATTAAGTAGAATACAATCCGAAGTGCCATCTGTCTGTAGTCCCGAACAAACTGAGCAGAAACCCATATGGGGGACCTTTACATATCGACAGAACACAGAAGCCTGCTTTGTTTGTCTGGTGGTTATTTTTACGACCTTCTAGTGCAGACCACTTTCCTAGTGACCCCGTATGATCCATCTTCAAAAAGTTTTTAAACTTTTACTAATAAGATAAAGTGAAAGGTGTGTGGCAACACGGACCCACTCGTAATTTTTTTTAAATAAGATAATACCCCGTACATAATTCCCACCTGCAAGAATGCCTCGTTTTAATCTTGTTCCTCATCTATAACACATCGGATCAATGCACGTAATTTTAGAAAGTAAGAGTAAGAGTTATTTCTTCGTGGTGACATTTGCCATTTACAATAAAAATTCCTTAATTATTCTTCTCTGAAGATAAGATAGTGCACTAGATATAAAAAGGTCAACAACGTTTGTGAACATTATTTCCGTATGTGCACAGAAAAAATCCATAAAGCATAATTAAATTAATCGTCTATTTTATCCATATACAGGGTGTTATGGAAATGACTTATTATATTTAAACCGGCAAATCCTGAGATGAAAATAAATTGAAGAAAAATAACCACAAATGGCGCTTTGAATTATTAAGCGAAATATACACTATACAGGGTGTAACTAAATAAGTGTAAAACATTTAAGGGGGTGATTCCTCATCGAAAAAAAGATAGGATCTTTCATATAAAGAAACTTCATTGGAGCATCCCTTGTTAAGATACAGCCCCTTAAAGGGGGGTACATAAAATGTGTTTAACAATTTTTTTCACAAACACTAAAAAAGTTAGAATATTGAAATTAACCTGACATTTTCTACTACCAAAAAGACACTTAGCCAGTAATTTATTTGGTTTACCCCATGGTTGTAAGGGTGGCAAACGCAACCCCTAAAATTTATTTCCAATGTAAGTTTTTGTCTTATTATTTGTTTACCATCTAAAATTATTATTTCCGATAGCCTGTTTCATTCTAAACAAAAAATGTCTCTTGAATTTTTTGCCCAAAATAAACCAGTTCGCAGCAAAAAATTATTTTACGAACAAGATACATATCGCCATAAAACGCGCGAATACGTTGCTCAATGCGCCGACGTCTAGACGCATGCGTAATGTCTGAAGGTAGACATATTGAACATTTACTATGATTTCTAGATGTTGTATGTTTTGTTATTAATAAATTAGTTTTGTTTATTTATAAATTTTATGTACCCCCTTTAAGGGGCTGTATCTTAACAAGGGATGCTCCAATGAAGTTTATTTAAATGAAAGAACCTATCTTTTTTTCGATGAGGAATCACCCCCTTAAATGTTTTACACTTATTTAGTTACACCCTGTATATGAAATCTCAAAATTTACGTGGCCGCCCCTGAGGACCTTCGCAATCAATAGTTTATTGAGGCAGTCTCGATATTCAAAAGAGATTAGCGCATTATAGGCGATGTTGTCATATTGCAACACAGAATTCTAACCGCACGTGTTCAGTTTTTGACAACAAGACGTATTTGACGCGCGTTATCACTTCTTTTTCAAACTTTTTAGAAAAAGAAACTACACCGAACAAACCCGATCTTATTTTAAAATAATCCTTTTATAATTAAATTCCATAAAAAAATAAAACACAAAGAGTATGTTTTTCAACAGAACCAACAGTAGATAATATCACACAAATTCGAAATCACATCACAACATTTATTATTATGAATTATTTCACAACAGAAAAAAAATTGGGTAAATGCTACCACTAACAAAACGTTTAAAATTCGTATACGTCAAGCACGTGGAACCCTCGACAGCGTTATTCGACCGCCCGAGTCTCAAAACATACTGAAGCAACGATTGTGGCGCGCGGCTGGTATCCAAGCAAGGGCAAGACACGCGGTGTGATCTGACATCACTGTTAGTATACTCTAGTGACCCCCATTGTTGCTAAGTGAATCCAGATGGAACAGCGCGACAGTATGTGGGTAAAAATGCTTTTTACCTTAGTATTTAGATATTCGATTTAAAAAAAAAGTATGTAGACTTTCTCTAGGACACCAAAGGAGTCACCCATTTAAAGATAATAAGTCATTTCCATAACACCCTATATAATTAACTTAAAAATAAGGAACCTTCATTTATATAGTCATTTAAAAACACTCTTGTAGTGTGCCCATCAATAGGACAGATATTTGGTATTGACGGACGGTAAACAAACAGGTTAGCGGAGGGAGGCTTGTAAGACAATCTGAGCTAATGTGGCTGTTTTGAGTGACAGGGTACAGTTTAAGATGGAAAACTATTTGAAGAAAAATAATCTTTACCATTTAGCGGCTGTGTTAGAAGGTAAGCATATGTGTAACTGGGATGGGAGGGAGGGGGTTCAGGTGGGCCATGCCCACGTCAGATTGCTCTGGTGCCCATCCCAGTATTTCCGAAGATCGAAGCCCTATATACGTCATATGGACACTTGCCATTAAAATCCTACTAGACTAGGGGCCAGGCCCCCCCTACAAATCATTCTAGTTGCGCCAATGAAGGTAAGTTTTAAATATGTGTATGTTATTTAGGTTATTTTGATTAAACTTACTTAAACGTGTTCTTAATAAATGGTTTATACTTAATAATTTTGAAATACATGTTTTTTTGCCGTTTATCCGTAACTCATGAGCAAAATATTTAGGCTTGGGCCGATTGATCTCAGATATCGATACGGATACATCAGATAGCGTCAAATCAGATACCGATACTTTATCTGAAAGTATCTGAAATTCAGATGAAACACATATTTAATTTCAACAAGATTATTTTTAATTATAGGTTACTTATCAGATTGCAACAAAACAAAATTGTTTTTAAAGAAAAAAAGTTGTTGAAGATGCTGTGAGGTATGCAATGTTCCTGCTTCCGACAAAACTATATAATGGCCATTTTGCTGAGTGTTAGAAATATGTTATTATTTTTCTAGTTTGTTAGAGAATTCAGTTCCAACGGTTCCGTGGTCTCATTTAGATAAATTTCAATTTCTTTGTTTCTGTCCTTGTCTATTTTTGTTATTCGTATTTTGCAAGAGACGTTTAGTTTTTTTTTATGATCAAACACAAGTACCTTTAGGGCACTCTGGTAGTGGTACGTGTGCGCAAAAAGCGATTCACGTTGGTTTTGAATCGTTGGAGATTATATTCGTTTGGAAAAACGACCTCGGGAAGGTCGTTCCATAGGGATGAAGTACTCCAGATGAAAGAATTCTTAAATAATGAAGTTCGAGGAGTACTAAGCTTAACCACATATGGATGGGCGGCAGTGGTTCGTCGTGTAGTTCTGCTATTCGCCGCTCTGGGAGGAATTAAGAAGGCAAGGTCAGCCGAGCATTTTCTATGAAAATATCTGTAAAAGAGAGTCAAATCCCCAACCTGTCTTCAATGTTCTAAACTGTCGAGGTTCTTCGTCAGTGTAACTTTATTAGAAAGTTTAAAAATGAAATATATGAAAAAAATTTATAGATGGTATTCCAAAAATAATGAGGCGAGTTATTGATCAATTTTCTACAATTAAGAACCGAAGAATGGACTTTACGTTTAAGCACTATTGTGTAGGGTCGATAAATGTTGTGTATTTCGATAAATGATACTCGATATGATTTTAAACCATTTTATTTAACGATTTAAACTAAAAAACACTGAAAATATGAAGAATGCCAAATTGTCAGTCTCGTGGCTCGATTCGTTCTCGTCATAAAACAGTTGGCTGCGCCTAATAACGTAGCCCGTAGATGACGTAGTGGCATTAGACATCATTCCGTTTTCTTGATAACTAGTAGATGGCGGTAGTAGTATTGGACATCATTCGGTTTTCTTGATAGCTCGTAGATGGCTTTAGTAGTATTAGTAGTGAACTGTATAAATATTGTTACAAGGGTTGCATGCGACGACGTTAAGATCCGACAGCTATACACACTAACAAAACCTTCCTTAATTTCCAAAAACTGTATTTCCTTGTGTAAAATTAGAAAATAATTAAAAATATGTTTTACCTAACGCATTTTCTTATTACCTTTTTCTTCCTACATTTAAAACGCTTAGAAAAATTTCACCATACTTGTGAACCCCCTCTATCATAGGTCACGAGCCGCCACTGGGTCTAACTTAACGTAACATTCAAATATCGGCCCTTAGATTACAAAAAAATTATGTATATTTGGCACATAAATTAGTGACTACTTGGCAACCTGTGATTGAACGCAGATCTTAAGAAATAATCATATTACTTTATGAGTTATTTCTTTTTTGTTGTATTTTTGCGGATAGAGGCACAGTTGCAAAACCGTCAGTTTGCTCGCCACGGTATTTGTGACTTGCCCAACAACTAAAAATCATTAAAAACTCCATGAATATATTTTCGTCCAACAAAGAGTAAGAGTTCTACTCCATTACAATGCCTAATTTAATAAATAACTAAAAGTGTTATCGACCTCATTTTATATTATCATAAAGTAATTACGGTTTCCTTTATTCTTATGAACTATTAATACTTTTTTAACGTTTATTACAATTGATCGTAATATATTCTTTGACCTTTCTATTATATAAAATTGAATTCTGAAAAGAAATCCATTTCATTATGGTGAAAGGTCGTGGATTCAGTCAGGATAGGTTAGGTCAGTTATATTCGATAATAAATGGGTTCCTTACTCCCACACATAAAACGGTTCATTTATCATCTTTTGTTTTAAAGTAGGAAAAAAAAACATAGCAATAATATACAGGGTTATTCGCGGTGAGTGGCCTAATGACGGTATTTTTACGTAGGCATCTACAGTGTGGCCTAGGATTAGCGAACCTAAGGTAAAACCAGCCCCGTGAGACTGCTTATGGGGGGGATCGAAACACGTAAGAAGGCCTTGGAAGTGATGCTATGCCTACTCTGCTCCATACGCTCACAAGTAACCTACTTTTATCTATCTGTTTCACTCTCACTGTCACTGTCTCACTCATTTAAGCGTCAATATCAGACTTACGTAGAGTTAATATGAAATGCAAACAAGTGAGTGTTTATGCAGGCGACTTGATCCTGGTCAAATTTGTCTCACTTTACTGAATTAGGGAAGGTTGTTGCAGACAGAGACAGGCATAGAATGCGAACAGCACGAATTGTTAAACAAGCTAACTTCCTTCCTCTGGCGGGAATGAAAATCAAGCAACATCTGATGTGATTTAAAATGGTGGAGAAGACGCAACATCTTTAAATTTTAAAATAATTTTTAATTTTCTAATCTTTTCACGAAAAACGTCGTTTCCTTTTTGGTGCAAGTGCGTAATCTGTAATTTTTCATTTAGTCATCTATATTGAGAGTAAGCATAAATAATAATTTATTTTTCTAAATCATATGGGGCCCAAAAATATGCTTGGACTTGAAGCTTGAAATATTTGCTAGGACCTAGAGCCCAGTGGAAGATGGTAAAATATTTTATGTAAATTATGATTTACTTCCTATTTTTTTAATAAAACTACTTACAAGCTTATTTCTGAAGTTTAATTTTTCATTTGTAGTTACGTTACTAGTTCAATAAATGATATAAGAGTGTGTAAGGATTATTTTAAAGTGATATTTACAGCTTAAAACATGTCATAATCCTAATATTGATTCTCACCACTCAGTAAATCAAGTAAAAGGGTTTTGAATGTTTTTTGTTGGTTAAATGTCACTTTAAAATATTGACAGTAATAAAAATTTGGACAAAAGTGACATTTGAAAAGCACGTGCGAATGTCAGCTGATGCCAGACGTAATAGATGCCGGGTTTGTTCGTTTGTTCATACTTGCTTCGATGTGTTAACACGGCTGTTTGTCTTCTTTCTGTTTATAAATATTCGTTGGTGTAAACGACAAAACATTTTCGTATGGAAATTTAATCATTTGAGATCCAATCCTTCTTAATAGGAAAATAAACTTTAACATATTTTGATTTTTATGAAATCAAACAGGACTTAACCTGATCATTATTTGTTTTTTCTGGCTAGGTAAAGTTCCTCTTATTTGCAAAATATCGGAATATTTCATTAAGAAAAGTTGCTCAGAATTGAAAATCATGCTGAATTTAATAACCATCAGACAAATTTGTTTGCATTTTTTGAAACATCTAAAAGCCGTATTAGAGTGAGCAATTCTTCGCTGGCGCCTGCAATGACAATTATAATTGCACGGATTCATGCGCAGCAAACCGTTCTCGATCAGCTGGCGCATTGCCAACAGTCAGAACAGCAGTTGGTAGTGTCGAAATCCCTAAAATACCCACAGAATTAGAGATGGCTGCCTGCTCGTTTTGATTATCAGTTAAAGCAGCTACTGCTACTTACAAATAGCAGTTCAAAAAAGTTGGGACGAATTAGCAGTACATATGCTTAATAAAGAATGTGAACTGCTAATTTACGTAAAGATTGTTTCACGAAAAATGGATAGAACTTAATGACTGCAGTAAAAGTACCTGCGTCATCCCATTATTTATGACCGTTTGTTATTATTATGTGGGAAGGACCGGATTGTAATAATTATAATTAAATATAGGCACATCAGGTAGGTTAGGTTGCTTAATTTATATTTAAATATCTTTTTGTGGTAAAATTTGTTAGTTTTTGAGGAATGGTTCAAGAATTGTCTTTTACCAAAGATTCCTCAGAATAGCGTGATAGTAATGGACAATGCGAGCTATCACAGTCGCCAATTACATAAAGCTCCAAGCTCAAATAATACAAAATTGGAGATTCAGAACTACATGGCGGCGAATGATATATTTTTTGATGAAAGTTATAAAAAAAGTGATCTTTTAGAAGTTTTAAAGACAATTTGTATAAAAGAAGTATATGTTTGTGACACATTGGCAGAAGAAATTGGACATACAGTGCTACGGCTCCCACCCTATTATTGCATTTTTAACCCCATAGAGCATATGTGGCACCAGTTAAAATCACTGGTTAGGTCTGAAAATATTTCTCCGACTTTAAGTTCTAGTGTTGTAGAATTAATACGATAATGCTTTAATGATATTCCCCCAGGTAGTTGGAAAAATTCAGTCCGTCACGTAATAACTGTAGAAAATTCGTATATTAGTCTGGATCGTATAATTAATCCAATTATAATTAATTTTGATGAAGATAGCGATAGCGAAACAGAACTATCTATAGAATGACATTATAAATGTAAATAAATATGACTAGTAATAATTTTTAAAAAATGTTATTTCATTTGATTACATTAATATAATCATATCATTACTTGTTTTCCTTAGTCCGTCCCTTCATACTTCACTTGTTTATTGCCAAGCTCTTGTCGACACAATGGGACCGACCCAGGAAATCATTAAGTCGTATCCAATCTTCGTGAAACGTACTGTACCAGTTAGTTTAAATAGCCATTAGCTGTTCATAGCTCCTTCGACCAACTAATAACCTGTAAAAAATAATAGAATGATCCATCCCTGCCCAGCAGGGCAATAGCAATTAATATGGCGCATGATCCATTCCTGGCAATGCAAGACTGATTGCGCCAGCTGATCGAAAACGGTGTACCTATTGCGTATGATTCTGTGCAATTTTAATTGGCACAAGAGTAGAATTGCCAACTATAGTACGAGTTTCAACAGAAAAAAAATTCTTCAGGGTATTAAATAGTGTTGTGATCGCTCGAGCGAAAACCCGCTTGAGTACTCGATTATTGAAACAACCGATATCGCTTGATTATTAAAAAAATTGCTCGAGTTATAAATTTAAGCGGAAATCGTCGCTTGTTACTCATTACCTTTCACTCAATACCCGAGCTTCGCTTGACGTCGAAATACTACTCTAGTTGTAAATTCAGGCGAAAAATCGAATTGTTGTCTTTCACTTGATACTCGATCTTCGCGCGCCATCCGATATGTCCCGATTGGCGACGTTCGAGTTTGTCGCTCAGAAGGCTGACACGACATACGTCTTTCTTAAAGGCACATAAACGAGAAGGTGCATATAAAAAAGTATGCCAAATCCCTTGATTCATCGCGACATGGGTTTTGTTTTGACACTTACTAGCCAGCGGCGATTGTAAATTTTTTAAAAATTAAAGGATGTATTTATTTTTTTAAAATCAAAATCAACTGTACTTCTTTAATAAAAACTCTAGACTAAATTTCTAAAACTTATAAGAAAACCCCCTGGTGTTTTATCGACACATTCTTCTTAGTCATAACGATTCACTCGATTATTAAAATCGCTCGAATATCAAGTATAGTTGTTGCAGAATTATACCGTTGACTCTTACTGCCATAAATAAACTACCTGATTAAACACTATTGTATACGCCTGAACCTCTTCAAAGCTCAATAAATGGGATCAGGGCCGGCTTGAAAATGTATACCACACCACATGATTTATTTTTATAATTTAAAATAAATAGATAGGTATTTTTAGTTTTAGGTAACTATAATAAATGTAAAATAATGATAACAATTAATGATAATTGAAAATAATATAATTTAAAAGTATAACTATAAGGATAACAAGTACAATAAAAATTAATTAAATTCTAAGAAACTATTGATAATTTATTCAAAATTTAACTCTGTATCACTATCTTCATCTAAGCCTAAACTTATAATTAAGGGTTGAACATTTGTAATCATACAATTGTAAGAATTTTCCACCTTAAGTACATGCTGTACACAGTTTTACCAGCTGTCTGCAGAAATTTTTCTTACTTCGTTTTTAATTAATTCTACTACAGATGCATTTAATGTAGGAGAAAAATTATTTCTCCTAATATTGGATTTTAATTGGTGCAATATTAGATCAATAGGATTAAATATACAATAGTACGGAGGAAGACGCAACACTGTATGTCCATTTTCTGCTGCAAGTTTGTCACACTCGTACTCCTTATTTATTCTAAAAGCTCTTAATACTTCTAGCAGTTCTCGTTTTTTGTAAGTTTCTTCAAAATATAAATCATTTTCAATAATAAAATTTTGAATTTCTGCTTTTGTATTATTAGAATTGGGAATGATTTTTGCTTGCCGACTATGATAACTAGCATTGTCCATTACAATGACGCTAATTCCAGGTATATTTTTAAGGAGTTTATGTTTAAACCAATCTTCAAAAAGTTGTGCGTCGGTATCTTGATGATAATCTAAAGAAGAATCTGCTATGTTTTTACTGAAAGCAACAGGCAATTTGAAACAAACCCGTTCTCTGAACCAGCATGTAATATTGTGATTCTTTTGCCTTTATTTGATGGTGCCTTGGTTTGACATTTTTTGGAAGAATCATCCCAACCTTTTCTTGGAGTGTCATAGGTATCGAACCATATTTCGTAAGATAAATAATTGGACGATTTTCTTCTCTAAATTGTTTAACAGCTGTTAAATATTTAAGTCTCCATTCCCGACACTTGAAGATGCCCCCCTATCAGCACAATTCCAAGGACGCCACATTCTACCACTAATAATCCTAACTAAAAATTACTCGCCGGAAAACCACTAAAGATTAAAATTATTAAAAATCACTTTGTATTTATATATGCATCAGGCATAGGTATAAATTTAATTTGTATACCTGCTCCGGCTCTGATCGAAATGGTTTTAAAATTTGGGACTTCCTTATTTATTTTATGGTCGAATAGATAATGAGGTTTTATTGCAATCAAGAGATCAACGATATCTATAATTCTGCAAAAACTATACTCGATTATTAAAATGATCGGTTTTTCCCAACATTAGTATGAATACATTTATTAGAGAAGATTATTTTGGTTGATGTTAGGGTAATATGACATACGATGAGGAAGTTGAAGAAATTAGAAATTTCTAACTAGGGAAAATATTGTAAAAAATGAAAAAAAAAACGATATAGTTTGATGGTTATTCAATTCTGCACATATTTTCTTAATAACATTTTTCGATGTTTTGTGAGAAATCTAGACAGAAAATATATCGAACCAAAGGCACTCGCCTGTTCAGGCCGAGCCGCCAAGCCGGATCACACCTACCCGAGCACCTACTGATACGAATATAATCCGTATTGTTTATATTGCTTATATAACTCTTCGTCGTAATATATTCTTAAAATATAAGGAGATTATCAATTAGTATAAAAATCGTGAATTACATTAAGCGCTGTTACATTGTCTTAAACAAACTTTCGTCACGAATTCGATATTAGCTAACCCATCTTCTCTCTAATAAAATCGATAAAGTCATTTGGAGTAACTGAGCATCGTGGGTAAGTTTGGGCACCCAATAAATATTTTTTAGACGGTGACGTTGCCCTTAGTAAACAATTAGAATTGGTGTCACCCAGAGTGACCACCTATGGAACCTTAATCATTCCACTACAAGATTAGTCCACCCAATAAAATATTTTTATGTAATCGGAATCGCTTTTTGCGCACACGCACCACTCCCAGAGTGCCCTAAAGGATTTTTCCTATAGTGCTTGTGTTTGACCATAAAAAAAAAAAAAAAGAAAAAAAAAATAACCTAGAAACCATACATTTCAGTGCAGTAAGGTTGAATGGCTTAGCAACACATATATATATAAACAGTATATTGACAATACGAACGTTCCAAAATACAAAAAGTGTCCCCGCTATGGGAGAAGGCGCTGGCCCATTAAGTTTACGCAGTAGGGTGGAAATTGTATCTATCGCGTCAGAGCCGGTCCGACATTATTTGTTTGTTGTTATTCGTCGCCATCTTTGGTTCTGGATGCTGTTTGATAGGTTAGTGGCTTGTTTTGTTTAAGATGAAAGGACACAAGTGCATGGTGCTTTTTTGCAAAAGTCGTGGATCAATACCAGGTATAAAGTATTTCAGGTATGTACATTATCCGATCTTCGCAACCAAAGTTCACTAAAAAGCTTGTAAAAAAAGAAGAGAGTGTCACTCGTATACAATATAATATATATGTGGTCACTACCTAACCTTAAAATTAATGTATTTTTAATTTGATGCATTAGTAGCTGATAATAATTCCCAAAATAGTCAATATAGTCAATTCATTCTTAATTTTTGGTTTAGAAAAAAGTGAGGTTAAGAAACATACGACGTCGGATGAAAGTTAAAATAACGCTCAGCGTTTACACCAATCAGAGCACCGTCGGATCATCATATCGCCAGAAATCGTATGCATGGAACGCCGTCTTAATTCGAACTAATCGAAATTTTGATTGCAATAATTAATTCACTAACCAGTGAAATTTACATTATAAAAGTTGAAATCCGGTCCTGTCGAATGTTTACTTTCACAAGGACATTTTCGAACTGCGCAAACTCACAACGCCCCCTTCGATGCCCATAGCGGGGACATAATTACAGATGGTATTAGCAATATAATGTTGACATACAGGGTGTTATGGAAATGACTTATTATATTTAAATGGATGACTCCTTGGGTGTCCTAGAGAAAGTCTACATACTTTTTTTTTTAAATCGAATATCTAAATACTAAGGTGAAAACCCTTTTCACCCACATACTGTCGTCGCCTCGTTCCATCTGGATTCACTTAGCAACAATGTGGGTCACTAGAGTATACTAACAGTGTTGTCAGATAACACCGCGTGTCTCGCCGTAGCTTGAATACCGGCCGCGGGCCGCTTCATACTTCAGTATGTTTCGAGACTCGGGAGTGAAACGACGTAGGTTCCATGACGTCGAGGGTGCCACGTGCTTGACGTATACAAATTTCAAACGTTTTGTTAGTTGTATTGCCCGATTTTTTTTTTGTTGTGAAATAATTCATAATAATAAATGTTGTGATGTGATTTCAAATTTGTGTGATATTATCTACTGTTGGTTCTGTTGAAAAAATACTTTTTGTGTTTTATTTTTTTATGGAATTTAATTATAAAATGGATTATTTTAAAATAGGATCTATAATTCTGTTGTGGAGTATGCCCCACCACACATTAACCGACCAATGCACTATGGTATATAAACCCCCGGTTCTTGGCCAAAAATGACAAACTGAAATTTTATAATAAATAATGAAAAAAATTGTTATATTTATACATATTGATGAGTAATAAACCTATATTATATTATCCTAATGACTATAACACATAACAACAGGTAAAAATTTACGTGAATTTAAACTTCATTGTAATATAACGCATGGTTAAAAAATAAAATCTTCTCGAAAAATACTAACAAATAATATTGAAATAAATGATGTAACTTTTCACTACAGCTAGGTAGGTGATTTACTCTGAGTCTAATTCTAGATCATCTAGATTTTCTAATTCCAACGAATAGGTAAGGTCATTCTCGCCCTCTGAATCATTATCCGAATTTTCCGCCGACTCTGCTTCTAATTCAGTGAGGCTAGATGTTGATGGTTCTGGCTCTGTATCTCCTGATGATAGTAGAGAAAGTGCTTCAGAAGGAAGGTTTAACTTATTATTTCTTCTGTTCATTCGCGTTCTTAAGCTTATGGTTGAAATTAAAGGATCAGATGTATCCATAGCTCTACAAAAAACATCCTCAAGATTACTAGACCGGCTGCATTTTCTTGCGTGAAACTCTCGGTCTCGTCTGTATAACTTATTCCTTGCTTCTGAAGCTTCTTCTCCGAAATATCCTACCGGCAATACAGCATTAGCCAGAATTTCTTTGGCGTGTATTAAAATTTTATGTACTGTGGCGGGCATAGGATACCATGGATATATTTCCATATAAAGTTTGGCAGTGTTGAAACAATAAATTTGGAATTTTTCCAAATGTAATGGATATTTACAGGATAGACAAATTAATATAATTCGAAATCTTTGAATGACAGTTTCATCGACATCAGTAATTTTTGAAAACAATTCGGGTTGACTAAATGCACGTCGAGCAGTGTTACCATCATTTGTATTGCCACTGCCATTTGCTTTCGGTTTATCAACATGCAAGCTCATATTTTCCCAAAATCTTTTTTGAATCTCTCGCTTTCGTTTCTGGACTTGAATTTTCTTTTCTTCTCCTTTTACCTGCCACATTTTTATTTCACACCTGTATGAAATATGTAAAATACACTCGAAGAAGCGAATCCATGAATGTAACGGACTTGCACCAAATCGAAGAGTGTTAGGCTTCGGTTCATACTCGCTGCAGCTAAAGTCCTCAATTTTAATAAATTGCCGTGGACTCGCTCCGCAAACTGGGCAGCATTGACTAGACTTAGTACCTGTTAAAATATTTAAAACTTTTCCATCTATTAAAGTCATATATAGTTTGTAAGTGATTCTTAGAATTTTGTTGTTTGCCATTTCTATTTCAATATTTGTAAGATTTTTTATTTCTTCATCGATGTCGTTTTTCTCCTTTAAAATATTCTCTTTGGTTTCCTTCGTGTATTCCAATTTTAAAGGCCGGCAAAATCGAATGGACTGCGGTGTTTCATTATTCCATAGAATAGTTTTGTCTGCACTAATTAATCTAAGGGGAATAACTGTTGTCGCGAATAAAGTAGAATCTAAATTTGCCGAAGTACTTGGAATATCAAATTTTTGTTTATAATTAGCTTGTCCACTACTACCGTCAAAACCATAACTAAAAATAATTTCAGCATTTAAGAAGGTTATATTAGAAGCTTCCATTTTGTTCAAAATAGCTTCTTTCTGTAGCTGTACTATTCTTGTAGTTGTGTGGTATAAAAGTTTACTTAGAGGCACTTTAGCTATCCTGTCGTTTATAGACATTTCTTCGATTCTGCAGCTGAACTTACTTAGAAGAATTTTTTCATAAGCCGGGTAAATATTGCAGTTTCTCATTTTATTAGCAAGTCGAATATTTAAGTATTGTTGTTTGCTTAAATTATTGTCTAACAAAAATGCAAGTGCCTCTTCTGGAGTGAATGGTATGGGTTTTTTTTTTTGGTGAAAAAAGTATTTTTCTAACCTTTGATGGACGGGTTGGAGTTTTATTTACTTCGTTTAAAACAACAGCTAAGTCAGTTTGTCTTTTATTTCGTGCGGCTATACTTGCAGCCTGTACTATTAATGTAGTTTCATGTTGTTGTGTATGTGATAAATTGGCAGCTTCTCTTCTCTTTGATCGTAAAGATTTCTCATTATAGGACAGGGATGGTCGTCCACGTAAAGCTTTTGGCCCTTTATTTATGTCAACCTGAAGTACCTCAAATACAGTTTCTGACTGTAACCAGTCTGCGTATTTGGTTGTGAAATATGATAAATTCCCTCGACATTTTTTCCATCTATTTGTTAAATTGTTGCAAAAAAAGCGAAGTTTAGTGTTCACTTTTTCTTCTTCCGTTGTCGATATAGGTACTGGTAATTTATTTACCACATAGTTTTGCAAAGTTAAAGTTTTGAGATTTTTATCCGCTACTTCATACCAAACATTAAAAAGTTCTTGATTTCTAAAACTATTCATCCCTAAAAAAAAATAGAAAATTCTCACAAACCGGTCAATACTGGACTTTTATATTTTCTAGGTTTGTTGACAAGGAACAACACTATTGTTGTATAACAATATTAATGCTAACATATGCTAACATTTTTTTATTACTCTACATAATTCTTGAATTATTTTTTTTTATGATAAAAAAATGCCTCGATAAAATAATTTAATTATGTTAACTAAGTGAAGATATAATTACAAAGCAATAAATATTTTTTAAAGTGCATACCTGGTGTCTTAATTCTGCCTATAAATTTTTAAATAATTGCTTTCCACTTAACGTATATTCACTTCGATATTATGTACACTACTGAAGACTCCAACTAATAATTGCGGCGACGAAAATAATATCAAGTTTCATCATGCAAAAACAACAAACGGTATGACTAATCAGAGTAGGCAGTGTAAATTTTATCGAAGTGGAATGTTTATTTTGAAGTACCTATCTTAGTTTTATAAAAGTAGAATGTTGACAATCATGACTTTTGGCCAAAACCCGAGGCTTTATATACCATAGTGCAATGGTTTTGGTGTTGGACCTCACGGACCCAGTGTGGGTTCTCCGTTGCATAGTAATGCATAGTGTGTCTATTGACAGTACCATTACTTCTAAATGAAGCCTCATCTGAATACATTATACGGTTTAAAAAGTTTTGGTTAAATTCAATTTGGGCACGTAACCATTGGCAGTAAGTTACGCGCCTTAGAAAATCGTCGCCGTGAAGTTCTTGATGTAACTCAATATGGTAAGGGTGGTATTTATACTTGCGCGTTGTTCTATTTGCCGTTGATTGTGAGGTATCACACATGGAAGCTAATGTATGGCTACTAACTGGGGGGTTCTCCTGAACTAGTAACAGTATTTCGAGTTCTTTTTCATCATTAGTAGCTATTCTATTAACAACTTTACGTTTAGATTTTTCCACACTGCCGGTTGAATCGAATCGTTCCATTAAATTATGAAAACACCGAGGACTGGGTGTTCGCCCCTCTGGATATTTCATCTTGTATAATCTTTCGGCGAAAAGACTATTTCTATCTGCCTCGCCCAAAACATAAATCATATCAATTAATTCATTTTTCGAAAAATTCATTTTTCAAGAAAAGTAACTGGATAATAAACTTTACAGTAGAAACCCTTGACTTTGAAACCGATCTAATTATGATTCTTGATGTTATGCACTGATTAAAGTGACATTTACATTTTTCAATTTGTTTTCCATGGCTACCTCGTTCGATTGACAAATTATTTAAAATGGTAAAAACCAAAATAGTTCGAAAACCATTAGAGATAGGAATTGGATACTTCCTACAAAAGTTGAAGAATATTATACTAGCTATAAGATGGCATAAAAATATACAGGGTGTTCCATTTGAAAATGTTGAGAAAAATGATTTTGAAATGTTTCGTTTTTGGAACCTTATTATGAACACACTGTATAAAATTCATAAACACTATTAATTGCATAGTATCTCTAGACTCCTTGTTATAAACCTCACCCAATCCTGTGGTTAAAAAAATAATTTTAGAATGTTTTTTTGATTTTTCTTTACTGGACTACAAAACTTTTTTTCTTTAGTTTTTAATTTATTGCTCTTAAACTACCCAAGCAAATTAAATAATATTTTAAATATTTATAGAGGGCACTAATACGAACCTAATTATACAATAAAATACTGGGTGTCCCATTTAAAAAAATACAACTTTCTGCCACCCTATTTTTTGAACGCACCCTGTATAATTGAAAATATTTTTAAAATGTGCAGAATATACAACCATACCTCAACACAATAGCTCATTATCGACAAATCTTATCTTCAATGCATAAACTTACTTCGCGCGATCGTTGACTAACCCTGTACTATTACAATATGGGACCTCGTCGTCCAGAAACGACAAATTGGGATTAGATATGTTTTATCTCTTTTTGTATGTAGGTTGTATCCTAATAAATAAAAAATTTGTTTTCTTTTAACCTATTACTTTGTAAGCGACCAATCTCCGGCCGGCCGTATAACCCAACATGCAACAACTAATTTAAAATTTATAATAATTAATTAACATTTATCGTAGGCGCGAAATTTTGGACGTTAGCGGGCCATTTGTTTTCGATTTATTAAAGATTATCTTTTTATATTACGGACCATTTTCCCAAAAATAATTAATTAAGCAGAGGCATAAAAAAATCGAAAAAAGATAGCGGACAAGTGTATGTACGGCCTAGAATAGCAAAGTAGACTCATTTGCCCAAAATGACTCTAATTACTGTGTTTTTTGTAATTCTATAGCAGCTCGCATCAATTTAATTTAATGTCTGTTTTTCTAATAAATTTATGTAATAGATAAAATAACGGTAATAAAAACAATAATTAGTAATAAAAATATTATTATTATTATTACGAATTATAATTAAATTCGAATGCATGCGGTTTTATAGATTAATTGATTGCTATGCGACGTCGTTAATTATAGGTTAGGTTAATTGCTTAACAACAATAAATATCCCAATAATCTTCTCAACGACAAATATGACTTTGTAGAACATCAATTTATTTTATGCCAAGTTGAAAAATTTAAACTAAAAAATAATAAATATTATTTTTTAAATGCCGTCATTTTGGTTTGGGTACGACTAGGGACACAATATTCTGGGATCGTAAAGTACTCGAGAATACCTTTAAAATGATGCATCGCAAGACTTCATATTCAATTTTTTTTATCAAGATGTCGCCCATCCGCCATTTTGAATTTGAGCACCATGAAATATGCAAGAAAGTCTAGCTCTCTGATTCCTACTATGGGAAGTTATATTTATTTTTCTAAGACGGAAATAAAGGATAAGAAAAGAGTAGTAACTATGCAATTTTTAAAACACCGCCATTTTGTTTCCGTTGCGAGTTAATATTCTGGCATCGTAAAATACTCGATAGGATCTTCAAATAGTGTATTGAGATACAAGTTTCATAAGACATTATCTTAGAGCACGCGTTTAATTTAGAAAACGACCCGCGAAGCGAGAAGTTTTCTAAAGTACAAGTGCTCTAATTGTCTTATGAACCGCGTATTTTATAACAATTTTTCTGTTTGGGTCTTTAAAGTCTGAAAACCTATAAAAAATATAGTAGATATTTTCCATTTGAATTAATATTTTCTTTTTGGGTTGGAAATACTTTTACAATTTAATAAAATGTTACAAGTATTAAATATGCCATTATAGAAACAATTGAACACAACAAAGCTTCTTTCCATCCGTCATAAAAATAAATATATTATTAAAGTTAATAAAAATGAGTCAGGAAGAAAGTTGTACTCCATCAGAAATAAGAGAAATTGCAGAAAATAATCTAGAAAAGCTTTTAAAAAGAATATGCAAAACTTTGAGTTATGGTGCGAGCAGAACAAAGTTCAAAATATTGAACAAAATAATAAATAATACTATTGAACAAAATATTATGTCGACACACAATCTGATAGAAATAACAATTAATGCCCAGGAAATGTCTACAGTAATTATAAATATGTATATATAAAGTAATATGTATAATAATATATTGAATTAAAAATAAAAATAGTACTTTATTGAATAAAACCTTAGAAATAGTGCATAAACTGGAAGATATTTTTATTATTTTTAGGTTATGTTGTTTTATAGTTGTGACTAGAAATTAGTTGACGGACACCGTCAGCATGTTATATATTTCCGAGTATAGGTATTTCAGATAAATATCTAGTAAAAATGATCTAGTTGCAAGGTTAGCAGTATTTTAAAGTTTCCTATAAAAAGTTTTTGTCGAATCCATAATGCCTAGAAAACTAATTCGAAGTAAGCCTAAAATTCGAACCCTACTTGCTGCCAACGTAAAAAAATTAAATATCAGTTTCGTAAAGTGGCAGGTTATTCAATTTTTTTGCATTTCATAATGTAGCCATTATGAAACCCAAATAGAAAAATGATGTATCGCAATAAGGTCTCACTCCTATTTAACTTTCTTTAACAAGGAGGTGCCCAACCGCCATTTTGACAGTTGAGCTGTAATTCTTCCATCAAAGAGAGAGCTTACCTTCCCTTACACTCAAATTTAAAAAAAAAATAGTGGGTCAAAAATTATCATTGGGGGGATTTGTTCGGGGACATAAAAGTACCGCACTGTATATGGGTCCTGTGCATGCTGCTAGAATAATAGTATAAAACTGATTTGAGCAAAATAATATCACCTGTCTCACTCCTAACTGAAAACTACCATTTACTTCTTATTTATGTGAATTTATATTTATCGAACACTATACAGGGTGCCCCAAGTAAAGTGGCCTATTAGAAGTATCTAGAGAACTAAATGAGATTTTATTTTGAAAATTTAGCTGTGGCTATAAGAGACGGTTTTCTACATTTCTAAAATATTTTGGATGATGCGGTGTTGCCGGATCATACCGAAAGTGGTAGCAACTTCGGAATTTTAAATGAATTACCCTATATATTATTTTTTTTTTGGAATCTAGGTAAAAATCTAGAACAGTTTTCTGTATAATATCATAAACCTATCTTTAAGACTTTTTGAATTATAAATAATTTTGTGATTTTTTAACGCCGTATCGTTACCTGAAAAGAAAATCGTATCTTTTTAGCGGTTACAGCTAGAAAGCTGAAAATTTTACAATAGTTTCACAAGACCATCGCAATTTTATAATTTTGAACAGTATTGAATTCGTTTCATACAGGGCGTCTCCATAACAATATTTCTGAGGCAGATGAATTATTGCAAAAATCTTATTTTTTTTAAATGGGACATCCTGTACTTGATATGTTTTGCTAATAGAGGATCAAATTTTCTATCTAATGTTCCTATACCTATCTTCACTATTTTCGGACTTATAGCGAAATTTATAAATTATCTTATAAAAATATATTTTTTGGTAGTTGGCTGTGGATTCATAGAAACAAAATAATGAAAAATCCATGTGACGTTATGTCTGTGTTGTTGTAAAAAAAAATAGTTAACCAATAAGGAATTTATTAATAAATAAATAAACAAAATGAAAATTACAGCAATAAAATAACTAATTACTAAATTGTTAAAAATGCCCTCCGTTCGCTCTTAAACATTCATAAATAGTGGTTATAACATGTTCATTTGTCACCTCTTTCATTTCTTTCTCTTCTAGAGACCCTAAAGTTGTTCGTACTCGATTTTCTAAATCTCCGCTTGTTGTGACGGGTGTCTTGTATACTATTTCTTTAATCCTATCTCATAGATATAATTCTAGGGGGTAAGATCCGGAGACCTT
Organism: Barypeithes pellucidus; assembly: GCA_963991005.1. Taxonomy (NCBI): domain Eukaryota; kingdom Metazoa; phylum Arthropoda; class Insecta; order Coleoptera; family Curculionidae; genus Barypeithes; species Barypeithes pellucidus. The sequence goes on along the minus strand of OZ022563.1, from coordinate 51,458,891 downwards.
GGGACCATTTCCATGGACCGCCTCAGCCAATCAACTTTTAGGAAGTCATAGGAGCTGCATAAGGATGCAGTTCATTAAATTTTCTGCAAGTTCTAGATAAAACTCTACCACACTCCCCATGAATATAAAATAAACTTAAAATATCTAAGCTCGAATAATGTGAATTAGCCATTTTTATTACAATAACTCAGACATAACGTCAAATGGATTTTTCATTATTTTGTTTCTATGAATCCATTCCACAGCCAACCACACTATCAAAAAATATATTTTTATAAGATAATTTTTAAATTTCGCTATAAGTCCGAAAATAGTGAAGATAGGTATAGGAACACATAATATCATTAGATAGAAAATTTGATCCTCTATTAGCAAAACATATCAAATACAGGGTGTCCCATTTTAAAAAAATAAGAGTTTTGCAATAATTCATCTGCCTCAGAAATATTGTTATGGAGACGCCCTGTATAAAACGAATTCAATACTGTTCAAAATTATAAAATTGCGATGGTCTTGTGAAACTATTGTAAAATTTTCAGCTTTCTAGCTGTAACCGCTAAAAAGATACGATTTTCTTTTCAGGTAACGATACGGCGTTAAAAAATCACAAAATTATTTATAATTCAAAAAGTCTTAAAGATAGGTATATGATATTATACAGAGAACTGTTCTAGATTTTTACCTAGATTGCAAAAAAAAATATAATATATAGGGTAATTCATTTAAAATTCCGAAGTTGCTACCACTTTCGGTATGATCCGGCAACACCGCATCATCCAAAATATTTTAGAAACGTAGAAATCCATCTCTTATAGCCACAGCCAAATTTTCAAAATAAAATCTCATTTAGTTCCCGAGATACTTCTAATAGGCCACTTTACTTGGGGCACCCTGTATAGAGTTCGTTCCCACACTCACTCGTTTCTGGTTTTATTTGGTCCTCCCTATAATCAAATCCTCGCATACCTTTCTAAAGATGTACCGTACGACGTTCGTTTTTTTCCACTCATCTACTGGATGTTGCCCAACTACTGGCCATAACCAGTAATTTACTTGTACTAACTATTTATCGACTTCTAACGGTACCACTCGGTTTTTTTCGCCGCATCGCTCTATTATACATTACTTTCAACCTGAGAACCTTCAATTAGATGCCTACCGTGTGATACAGATAACCAAGGATGGTACCGATTGAAGTACCGGATGAGAGGAATTAATATAGATATTAATGGCGATGTAAAATATTAAAATTAATCGAATGCTTAATAAATACGCAAGCTTTATGGAAATCGACTTATGTATTCCTGCTAATCATCGGTCTAGGTGCAGGAATTAAATGATCCAAGTAATAATTGTAAGACAGTTTTGATTTATTTATGGTTTGAAAGTGCTTTAATATGGTCAATAAAAAGATGTTGGGTTTGTTCGGGTTTGTTCTCTTAAAATAAACTAAAAGTTCTTAAAGACCACTTATTCTTACTCAAAGAACTTAATACAGAGTGTCCATTTTTGGGTAGTTTTACGGGGTATCTCCGTTATTAGTAAAGATAGAAGGATGCGGTTTTCGCAGCACTGTGCCACTTTTTTGTCAAACAGAAAATGATGTAACAGAATTTTTCAAGGCCGCCTTGTTTTTGATATACTGGATGTTTGGTGGACACCCCCCCCCCCCCCCCCCATTATCTCGGTTTCCCCGTAACGTATCAAAAAGAAATAAGATGCTCTTTTTGTAGTTTTTTACGTAGAATCCAGTGACGTACTCAGATTTTTTCTACTTTCAATAGTTTTCAAGCAAAATAAACAAATTTGCTTTTTTAAATGGGTCACCCTATATATTTTTTAGTAATATAGTTTAGTTTAAGGTTTAAAGTAATCGAGTTTAAATAAATCGTCTAGGAAACCAATATTGTGTGTTATATATTTGAAAAATTATACTTTATCTTGATACTATTACTTGCTGAACTATTTTCTTCGTATTCCACTGTAGATTTCCAGGGCAGAACACCACCCGACATTCCTGTAGTTCAATCCGAAATGACCGAAATCGTATTCCGTCAGCGTCCCGTCAAACGAATCCTGAAAGGACTCGACATCAAGAAAGCTTCTGGTCCAGACGAAATTCCTGTTATAGTTCTCAAGAGATTCGCCGATGAACTAACACCAGTATTTTGTAGACTTTTCAACTTATCCTACAAACAAGGAATATTTCCATCCAGCTGGAAGACGGCGCGAGTCCAGCCTATTCCAAAGAAAGGTAAGAGAACCCTGCATAACAACTATCGGCCAGTCGCATTGCTTTCAGTAATATCAAAAGTAATGGAGAAAGCTATTAACCAACATCTTCTAAAGTACCTGGAAGGCTTCAACATTATCAGCGATCATCAATATGGTTTTCGGAAGTTCAGATCAACTGGAGATCTTCTAGCCTATGTCACCCATATTTGGAACAACGCAATCGAACATCATGGGGAGTCTCGGGCTGTTGCACTGGATATTTCTAAAGCTTTTGATCGTGTTTGGCATGAGGGGCTTCTAAGTAAACTGCGATCCTATGGTATGCCCAGTCGATTCTGTGCATGGTTGTCTAGCTTTCTTAAGGACCGCTCTCTGCAAGTGGCGGTTGACGGATTTCTCTCAGACACCTTCACCATCAATGCCGGTGTTCCTCAAGGGTCCATATTGTCTCCCACTCTTTTCTTACTCTACATTAACGACCTTCTAGAGAAAACGAAAAACCCGATAGTTACTTTTGCTGATGATAGCACACTTTTATAATCATTCTCTTTGAATGCACAAACATCGGCTGCCGACGCACATCTTCGCAGACAGCATGAAGTATCACGCCTCAACAAAGACCTGGAAGAAATTTTGGCTTGGGGTGACAGTAACCAAGTCGAATTTAACGCTAAAAAACCCAGGCAGCAGTTTTCTCTAAAAAGGTTAACATTACAGAACCGGATATAGTCATGGACGGACACGCAATCCCACTAGCTTCATCTATTAGTTTGCTGGGCGTCAATCTGGGAGGAAATATGTCTTGGCATAACCACGTTGTGGCAATCGCCAAGATAGCTTCTCAGAAACTTGGTGTAAGTACTCTTCCGAACCAGAAAGTTGTACACACCTCAACAACTTTTGACACTGTACAAGGCCCAGATTCGACCATCACTGGAGTACTGCTCTCATGTCTGGAGCTCTGCACCCAAACATACTCTTCGGCTACTGGATTCCATCGAAAGGAGGGCCATTCGTCTGATTGGAGACCACGAGCTGACGAAGAATCTCGACAGCCTAGAACATCGAAGGCAAGTTGGTGATTTGACTCTCTTTTACAGATATTTTCATGGAAAGTGCTCAAGTGCTCGGCTGACCCTTCCCTCTTAATTCCGCCCAGAGCGGCGAATATCAGAAATACACGACGAACCACTGCCGCCCATCCATATGTGGTTAAGCTTAGTACTCCTCGAACTTCATTATTTAAGAACTCTTTCATCTGGAGGACTTCATCATTGTGGAAAAATTTTCCCGAGGTCGTTTTTCCTAACGAATATAACCTCCAACGATTCAAAACCAACGTGAATCGCTTTTTGCGCACACGCACCACTCCCAGAGTGCCCTAAAGGATTTTTCCTATAGTGCTTGTGTTTGACCATAAAAAAAAAAGAAAATTTAAAATATTTTTAGATTAAAATATACAGGGTGTTCCATTTTAAAAAATGAGGTTAGGTCCGATAACTTTTTTACCTGACCCCGTATTCTTATTCTGAAAACGGCAGATTATTCAACAATCAATATAAAGAAACTTCTGTATAAAACATTTTTATGTATATCTTTTAACTAAGAAAATATAGGGTAATTTTGAAATTGTAAATTTTTGATTTTTCCCCATATCTCTTAAGCAACCAAAATTCTCAAATTTTGATTTTACCATTTTAAGTTTGACCCAAAAAGAGCACATGACACCTACATTACTTTTTTGAGAGTACTAACAATAACGGGGATACCCTATAAAAGTGTCGAAAATGGAACACCCTGTACTTAAAGTGGTAAATAAAATGCCTTTTTGAGTCTAGTAAGATTGAAATTGTTCTATAAACTTACAACCAGATTTAATCTGTGTGTTTAATCAATGTTTTATAGACTTAGCCATGATGGACATTTTCAATAGTCGGAAAAAAAATGTTATCATTGAAATATATGTGCATTACATCCTCTTACATAACTATAGAACGGTGTGTCTAAACATGCAATTTAATTTTAATTAATTTTTTCAGAAAAGTGACATCCGTTGGTAAATTCTTTACGAGAATAGTTTGCATTTGACCATTATTTATGATCGCTTCATATTCTATTTCACATAAAAGTTGTCCGACTCTAGTAAACACAATAAAACTCTTTCAGGATTAATTATAGTGATTCTCAATGTAATTTATTTTGCTGCAAGTATATTTTAAGTACCTCGAGGAACTCTTTAAGAATACAGGGTGATTCACGACGAGCGTGCATTAGAACTTTATGGAGAACTACTGAATATATGTTCCTGAAACTTTGGGGATTTGGGTTTATCGATATGCTCTCTTTAACTAAAATATTGACATGTTCCTGTCATTTCCGGTTATACCGGAAGTAGCTGCCAACTTTCGTTTTTTAAATACAACATGGTAATTTTTATTACATTTTTCGATTAAGCATTAAATACTAAGCACATTTTATAGAAAATGTTTTTGTTAGACTCTATTAGTCTTTGAGATATCTGGACTTTTTGTAATTATTTGGCAAATGCATGACGATGAAAAAATCCATATAATTTTTTTACCTTAGCGCTTGGACTAAAATTTTTTTCTCACCGAATAGCTAGAAGATCATCAAGTCTCAAAAACATTTCAAATTCGGCATAAAATGTACAGGGTGGTCACAATTCAAGCCTCATTGTGAAAGAATTCAACCATTAAAAACTTTCTTATTTTAAATGGAACACCCTGTATATTTTTATTTAATTTGATGGCAAATTAGTTGTTCTCTTTATAAATAGTATTTACTGTCCTATACCTATATCAAAGCGTTTTCTCAAAAAATCCAATTTTATTCAGAAAATACTATTTGTTCAAGTGTGCTATGAAAACAATTGTACTTAGGGGCTGTATACTGATGTCTATACGGAGGAAAAGTGATTGGTATCAAAACGATGGGGCTCCAGCACACAACGTCCAAGTTGTTAAGACTGCCCTAAACAGACTTTTTCATGACCAGTGGATCGCAAACCAAGGTCCCTTCCACTGGCCAGCTCGTTCGCCAGACTTAACTCCACTGGACTTTTTCATCTGGGGAACCATTAAAGATAAAGTTTACGCGCGTCCCATCACCACGAAGGAAAATCTAATTGAAAGGGTGAAGGCAGCATTTCAATATCTCACAAGAAATTAGGAATTCTACAAGAAATAACATGATGAAAAGAATACATAAATGCTTCGAAGTAAATGGCAATCATTTCGAACATATTTTAAAAATATGATCAAAAGATATTAGGTATAATTTTCAAACACATTTTTAATTAAAGAATTTAAAGTTTATAAACTTGTTTCCTTGCTATTTTTAAAAAAATAATATTTAAACCAATAAATTTAAAACAATCAACTGCATTTTATTTTTAAATTATTAAGAAACACTTTAGAATATTGTATTTTCAAGTAATCAATCACTTTTCCTCTGTATGGACATCAGTATACAGCCCCTAAATACAATTGTTTTCATAGCACACTTGAACAAATAGTATTTTCGGAATAAAATTGGATTTTTTGAGAAAACGCTTTGATATAGGTATAGGACAGTAAATACTATTTATAAAGAACAACTAATTTGCCATCAAATTAAATAAAAATATACACATTTAAAATAAGAAAGTTTTTAATGGTTGAATTCTTTCACAATGAGGCTTGAATTGTGACCACCCTGTACATTTTATGCCGAATTTGAAATGTTTTTGAGACTTGATGATCTTCTAGCTATTCGGTGAGAAAAAATTTTTAGTCCAAACGCTAAGGTAAAAAAATTATATGGATTATTTCATCGTCATGCATTTGCAAAATAATAACAAAAAGTCCAGATATTTCAAAAACTAATAGAGTCTGACAAAAACATTTTCTATAAAATGTGCTTAGTATTTAATGCTTAATCGAAAAATGTAATAAAAATTACCATGTTGTATTTAAAAAACGAAAGTTGGCAGCTACTTCCGGTATAACCGGAAATGACAGGAACATGTCAATATTTTAGTTAAAGAGAGCATATCGATAAACCCAAATCCCCAAAGTTTCAGGGACATATATTCAGTAGTTCTCCATAAAGTTCTAATGCACGCTCGTCGTGAATCACCCTGTATTAAATTAAAAATAAATGGTTTTAATGTAGTTTTAAAATTTAGTCTTGAAGACTCTGCTTTATGCTAGTCCTCAGGCTGTCTCGAAGCTCATTTGGTTTTATTCGAAATTTTATTGTAAAAAATATGTTTTAGGCTAACGCATTTTCTTATTACTTTTTTTCTTTCTACACTTAAAGCGCCTAGAAAGTAATTGTTTGTTCGTTACACAAGAATAAAATTTTTAAAATAATTTCACCCCTACTTGTGACCCCCCTCTATCATAGGTCATGAGCCGCCACTGTTACTGTTCCTTGGGTATAAAAGTTTCTAGAAGGGCGATAAAAAATACAGTGTTCCTCTAGGACACCCAAGTAAAATAGTATTATATAAATGTTAAATATAAGTCCTTTCGCATACCCTGCTTATTCACTTCTGGTCGAACTACCTTGACATTTATGAAGTGGAACTACAATTTGTCAGATACCGTCTCGACCTTATTCCTCGCAGAAACATTTAATTATTTTGTAAAGAAGTTCTTAAGATCACTTAAGGATTAAAGGCGAACATGAGTTTTAATTAAAAAAATTAAATTAAAAATTTTAGGATAGAGTTTCAATATAATCCGTTGGAATTTTACAGAGAACTGGATTGGACACTGAATAGACATAAAATTATCGGGAATATTCGTCAATTTTGTCTTGTTTTTTACTGCATTTTTTAATAATCCACTTAAAAACTGTTTAAGGGATGCAACTAGCCAAATTGTTATTAGGAATAGTTGTACGAGTTAGTTCTATTTCGGTTAAAAAAAGGATATTTTCCTATACAGGATGTAACAGAAATAAGGGGAGCAAATTTAGCAGTGATTTCCTTGGCAAAAAATAATATTTTTTTTCCTATAAATATTTGCTCTACTGGTTTTTGGTTACCAAACTACAGGGTGTTAAACAATTTAATAATAAAATGAAATTTTAACGGGAGCTTACTTTGATATTGCCCTAGTAATTTTAAAAAATTCATTTCGTAGATTACTCAGTGGCGTGTGTACTGATATTACCATAAGGTTTTTCAAAAAAAAAAATTGAGGCTAGGGGACAACATTTTCAGCATCTTTTGTAATATTCTTTTTATATTGTTAAATATTATTAATTAATTAATTTAAGTTTGTAAGTTACAGGTTGATACATTTATTATTGTTAATTAATTAATTATTAGAATTTTATTACAATTTTTTAACACCCTGTAGCTACATGAATATACAAAAACTACGTACAGTGGTAGTGATAAGGATTCGGGCCTCCTACCCCCCCCCCCCCCCCCCCCCTCTCCTATTTTGTCTGGTGCGTTTTTATTAAAAACTAGAGAATCAAATTAGGGGGGATCCCCACGACGTACATAACAAAATGAATGAAAATATTAAGAATACTTGCATCTTCCGTTGAAACAAAATCAAACTTCTTATTGCAGGGTGTTATGGAAATAACTTATTATATTTAAATGGGTTTGTTCGGGTTTGTTCCTTGTATGTCCTAGAGAAAGTCCACATACAAGGTAAAAACCCTTTTTGTCTACATGCTGTCGCGCCGCTCCATCTGGTTTCAGTTAGCAACAATGTAGGTCACTAGAGTAAACTACAGTGATGCCAGGTCACACCGCGTGTCTCGCCCATGCTTGGATAACCGCCGCGCGCGTATTAATATGTTTAACCTTGAATATCGTTGCTTCAGTATGTTTCGATACTCGATGTTGGAACGGTGTTGCCGAGGGTTCCGTGTGCTTGATGTATACGAATTTTAAACGTTTTGTTAGTTGTAGCATTACACGATTTTTTTCTTTTGTGAAATAGTTCATAATAATAAATGTTGTGATGCGATTTCAAATTTGTGTGATATTATCTACTGTTGGTTCTGTTGCAAAACATGTGTTATTTTCTTATGGAATTTAATTATAAAATGGATTATTTTAAAATAAGATCGAAGGTAAGAGAGTATGTACTTTAAAACTGTAGTTTTTTTCTCAAAAGTATGAAAAAAAGTGATAACGCGGGTCAAAGACGTATTGTTGTCAAAAACTGAACACGTGCCTTTACAATTATGTGTTGTAATATGACAACACCGCCTACAATACGCTGACCTTTTTGAGACTTGAGACTGCCTCAATAAATTATTGATTGCGAACGTCCTCAGTAGCGGCCACGTAAATTTTCAGATTTCATATAAAGTGTATGTTTCTCTTAATAATTCAGTAACTTTTCGAACAAAAAATATGTGGTTTTAAAAAATCAACATCCTGTATCAAAAAATTTAAGCTGTTTCGGACATATGTTCGCATAAACTTTTCTTCATAAAATTACCTAAGAAATCATACTCACACGTTATTAAGGGACACCCTGTATATATTTTCATAAATTCGATAGTGACATAAGTTCACTTAATCATATTTTTATATAACCAAATATTAACAAAACAAACAATCGTGATATAAAGGACGTAGTTCGTCACAAGGCCGAATATATTTTCCTAAACGAGATAATGTTATAAACGTGGTTATTATAAGAAAATTACAAAATTACGCATATTTCCGACAAATTATTCCATCGCACAGTCTAAGCGAATGCTACCATAAAATGCTGCTCAATATGAAGTTAGACTGGCACTATATGAAACATTTCCATATAAATATTATTCAACTACAATTCGTCAAAAAAAAGGTGAGAACAGGAACATTTTTCTTTGTTTAGAGCCACTGAACTCGATGGCGTATTAGCTATTCCTCTTTTTAAGCGCCGATATAGTTTAATTCATAGAATAAGTATAAAACGTCGAATAAATATAAATAATAGTCATATAAATAAAGTGAATAACTTTTAAATATTATATTTAATATAATAACTAATGTTCTAGCTCTTAACCTTTGCTAGATTATACAGGGTGTTTCTTAATAACATGCTAATATTTAAGGAGGTTATTCTTGGGTCTATTTCAGAAAAAAACTTCATATGAATATCTGTTCTAAACCTGTTAACTTTTGAGATACAGGGTATTACAGATTTTCATGTCTTTTTAATAATTTGTTAAGGTTAATGACTTAAATACGTCACAACTAAACTAGTTAGACAACTGTCAAAACTGTTTATGTTTACAAAACAAAATGTGCTTCTTACCTACTAGATCCTTTTTAATCTTTGTTAATAGCTAATTTCTTAACAGGGTGCGCGAATTTAATTTTTTTATACGAAAACTGTACGTCAAACGACAAAATATCAAGAAGATATTTGCTCAGCAAGGAATGAGAAAATCAAGAGTCAATAAACAATCAAATAACAACATGGAGGTTTTATAGCAACTGTATCTATAAATTTCATTTGTTTTCTCATAGGTTACTTTAAGAAAAAAATTTTGTTTGCAAATTAATAGTAATTGGGCATGGTGCACTAAACAATTCAAATGCAAATATCTCCGAAACGGTAACTCTGGACGACCTTAGTATACCTTTTCTACGTAATATGAAAAAAGTATTATTTTCATTAAAAACTTAAATACACTGAGGCACAAAAAAGTTATGATCTAATAAATGTGCGAAAAATGCCGCAAACAGCTCCCCCTACATTGTACAATAAATTTTCAAAAAGTCAATTTCTCGTCCTAAAAAAACCATAATTTCCAAATTTTGTAAAAAACCGTTGGTTTCTCTCAAAGTTATTAGAGAAAAACAAAAATTTCGTTTTAACATTAACACCCTGTATCTCAGTTAATATCAACTTTCGGACATAGGTAAGTATAATTAAATCCTAATATTTTTACGTAAGGAGTCTGTGGTTTTTCCATGTACCATTAATTAGCGGACACCCTGTATATCATAAAATGCGTCTGGATGAATAGAAAGTGTATACCAAATTTCACAAAAATATCTAGAGGGGTATATCAAAGATATTAATAAAAGGAGATTTTTTAAAAATCTTTAACATCCTATATCTCAAAAAAATTTTCCTGAAAATGGGCGAAGAATAACCTCCTTAAATATTAGCAGGTTATTAGGAATCACCCTGTAGGTTATAAATGGGTGTGGCGGCGGACTATACAGGGTGTTATGGAAAAGACGTATTATATTTAAATGGGTGACTCCTTGGGTGTCCTAGAGAAGCGCTACATATTTTATTTTTTTTAAATCGACTGTTTTAAAAGTGGGGTACCAAATACTCTTACTCACAGGTCAGTCCGCGCTACTGTACAACATTTCACCCAGAGCCAATGGTAATGTTGCCAAACTTAATGTAAAACTGAAATTCCATATAATAAATAAATTATTTTCTACCTCCTTGTCTTTATCCTTGTACCTAGAGCGAGGAAATCCAGGCATAAACACAATCAGTTTTTTTTCTTTTTCATGGGAACACTCCTGGAAACACTTCATGAACACACAGTAATAGTGAAACAGAACCGATAGTTAGCTTTTGAATATACAAAAATACAGATTATACTACAGATTATTAGATTTTATTACACGCGACGAAATTTGACGTCCAGAAAAAAACGCGTCAATAAAAACAATATTCAAAGATTATTTATGGACGGGTAAGATACACGCGTAAACCGAAAAAACAGAGCGAATTGCTGAAAGTGTGTTGGTGATCGACGAGACACAACGTATCCGGCCGCTGGTTGGTCTTCAACTAACACACGGCAAGCGTGCGGCGCTATATGAAACTACTTCGCTCAGACGATGTAAGGCGTCAAGAGGTCATTGGCATTTGACCTAGTGACGTACGTCGCTATTACTATTCCATATGTTTTTTCGGGTTGTTTAAAACATAGTCCGTCGTAAATGTTCTTCAATTAATTGTACAAGAAGGTATTACAGAATGGAAAAGTGTTTAAATTATTTTATTTTCTGTAAAGAGTTTAAGGTGTACATATGACAACACCAGCCAGAATTCCTTGATTGCTTACATGTATCCCAATGACACAGGTGTTTTTCTGGTTTGACGTCAGGTCACTTTTACCGCTGAATGAATTGAAAGCTCCATTTATGGGTATTTTTCTTCAATTTGTCTTTATCTCAGGAAGTGCCGGTTTAAATATAAGTAATACGTCATTTCCATAACACCCTGTATTTTGGGCGGCATAGAGCGCTGAAGGGAACATTTATGTAAACTGATATAAATTTATCCCCCTGGGTTACCAATCAAAAAATGAAATAAAAGTATTAATATACTAAAGAAAAATTAATGGTAGATTTGCGATAAAAACTATTACAAAAATTTGTTCTTTCTTCATTTCTTTACAATAATAAGCCTTTCAGGGAATCATTATCATTTTTACTTGATATTCCTTCAGTAAGATCAACATCTTCTAATTCTCTGGCGCTGTCCAAAATTACAGTTTTGTCGTCACTCTTTATATTATAACCATCCTGAAACCAACAGAATATGTAATTAATTAATTAAACACATTAGACAGGGTCCTGCATCTCACTTACCGTCTCCTATAGCTTGTTTATTAATTAGTTTAGGATTTTGATATTTTGCAGGAAACTATTTTTGAGTACACAGGGAGACCCAAAAAAGTGTGACGTCATGATGGTATATTTTTTAAATTAGATTCTATGCAGGAAATGAGATGCACGACCCTGTATGATCCAAAATTAATCGTATTTTTTTATTCGACAAATTATTGTTCTCTATTTTTGGTTTACTGTAAATTAAGTATTAATTTTACCAATTCAGGAGCATAAACAATCATCAAACGCGTGATTGCCACGTGCTCGATGCATAAACTTATTGCTATTCGTCAATTGATGATAAAAGTTCCCATGCCGACGCGCTGCATTTCTTAAAAGGGTCGTTTCAGGTCTATTCATGCGTGAATCGGGATTGTACTGTTATAATGTTCTTAATGCGACCCTGTGTGCTGTTCACTTGCTCACTCGCGTTTATACAGGGTGTTCCTTAATGACGTGCTAATATTTCAGGGTGTGATTCCTTAGATCATTTTATAAATAAAAGTTCATATGAACATATGTCCGCAACGGCTTAAATCTTTTGCTACAGGGTGTTGAATTTTTATTTTTTAAATGGTTATATTTTAATATCTCAGAAAGTACTTTAGATATTTTTTTCAATTTTGGTATATGATGATAGGATATAGAACCACAAATTTTAGTTAGAAAAGTTATTCAATTGTTCCACCAGTGGAGTCCCTGCAAACATGTCCTCTGATACTCTTTACAAAAAAGATGGTACGCCGCTGACATTTTTCCATGTGGATTTTTCCATTTTTTCCATGTCCATTCTTTCTGATTGGCCTGGTCCATTCCACATGAAAACGGTCTCTTGAGTTTATATCGTCATAAAATAATTAATGATAAATTTTGTTTTATAAAAATTGTTGGAGTAGGCAATTCGATGCGAAGACGGGCGGAAGCATGCCTTTTATGTATTGGTGGCCATTTCCAACAATTTTTATAAAACAAAATTTATCATTAACTATTTTATCAATAGTTTTAATATGAATTTAGTGGTTTTAATCAAGAACGTGTGCGTCTGACGAGAAAAACTCAAGAGGCCATTTTCATGTAGAATTGACCAGGCTAATTAGAAAATATATCCACATGGAAAAATATCAGCGGCGTACCATCTTTTTTGCAAGAAATGTCAGAGGACATGTTTGCAGGGACTCCACTGGTGGAACAATTGAATAACTTTTCTAACTAAAATTTGTGGTTCAATATCCTATCATCACATACCAAAATTGAAAATAATATCTAAAGTACTTTCGGAGATATTAAAAAATAACCATTTAAAAAATAAAAATTCAACACCCTGTAGCAAAAAAATTAAGCCGTTGCGGACATATGTTCATATGAACTTTTCTTCATGAAATAACCTAAGGAATCACACCCTGAAATATTAACACGTCATTAAGGAACACCCTGTTTATTTTGGTCTACTGAATTGGGACAATGAATAGACTATAGTGAACACTATTTACGATGTATACCTCTAATTTTGGAGACATCAGCGTTTCGTTGCTAGTACTTCTGGTCGAAGGTGCATGCTCGTACAGCGGATTCTCGAAAGACCGATTTAGGGCTAGAACTGATCCGGCTATCGATTGTCCATCGATTATATCGGCCCTGTCTTCGATATTGTCGTAACGTAAAATATATGTCGACAGAGGTCTGGCACTTCTAAGTCTGAAAAATCCATACTTCTTTTAATTACTTCGTTTTTATCATCCGAAGAAGACACTATGTTATTGTACAATAAAAAATCTATTGAAGATCTCTACATATTGTGATATTATTTACTATACAGGCCATAACAAATTCGTCCTTCACGATTGGGATTTCGGAAACGGTAAACGATACGAAGCCGGTTATGTTGGGGCAAAGTTGCGTAATATTGGGCCAAAATACGCCGCAAGAAAACCGAAAAATAAATACAGGGGCTTTCAAAATAAAACATCTAAAATTTTGCGTTTCGGTTTTTATTTTTTCCTGACTTTGTTCGAAGAAATGTCCAAAAATAAACTTCACTTTCTCATTGCTACATTTTATTCTCCATAAGATGGCACCATGAAATGTTTAATGCGATGTTTAACGCCTAAGAAACCAATATCATCCATGGTGTGTTATAAATTTGAAAAGAGAATTTAAAATGCTATCTTTTTAGTTTAAAATATACAAGGTGTTCCATTTAAAAAAATGAGGTTAGGTCTGATAACTTTTTTATCTGACCCCGTATACTTATTCTGAAAACGGCAGATTATTCAACCATCATTATAAAGTAACTTTTGTATAAAACATGTTTCTGTATTTCTTTTAACTAAAAAAATATAAGATAATTTAGAAACTGTCAATTTTTTGATTTTCCCCCGAATCTCTTAAGCGAGCAAAAGTTTTCGAATTTTGATTTTAACATTTTAAGTTCGACCCAAAAAGAGCACATGACACCTACATTACTTTTTTGATAGCACTAACAATTACGGAGGTACCCTATAAAAGTATCGAAAATGTGACACCCTGTACTAGGGATATTTTAATGAAGATGGCCAATATAAGGGACAAAACGTCGGAAAACCAGTAGTTGTTGTACACTGCTAAACATATATTAAGGTCGTCTTTCATAACGACGAAGTGTCTCTGTCTAATTAACAATAAACGACAAAGAAAAAGTATTCTAATCTTCACAGCTCCCCGATTGTGTTTCTGGAAAGTGCTTTACAATCTACCTAAGAATGTGAATTGTTTATTATTCAAAGATTATCAACCAAAGCAATATCCTCCTTGAATTCTTCACTATTTAGGTGTTCGCGACACTGACAAGTTTGAAAAACAATTCAAAATAATGTGTCGGTTTTTGAAAAATAATTTCAAGCTTTGTTTAATTCATGTTTATTCTATGCTTATCCTGGTAGGGACGTTGTACCTTTTTCCATTAACTTAATATATAACAGGTATGTTTAAGAAAAATTGGCGACTTCCTCGTCTAAGGAATGTTGAACAATAAAATTATGTAAAAATGATTCGGTCGTTGTGGAGAAATCTTTTCTAATCGCCTCGCAATAGTATTTTGAATAATATGAATTAATAACTTACCGATTCCTTAAATTCAAATTAGCCATTGTGGGCGAATATGCAAAAAACATCAGCCAGAACATTAAAATAACACCAAGGAATGTACCAAATATTATGGACAGAGCATTCTTCCAATAAGCCTTGTTCCCGGAAAGAGGTGGACCTGATGTTGTAAGGGTGATATCCTCACAAAAATAGGAGTCATCTGAAAATGGAATGGCATGTGTTTACAATTTCTAAATATTTTTAAAATACGTTTCTTTTTATACTGTGTGTTTTAATTTTCAACAATAATTTAAAGAGAGGTTTAATTTTTTATCCTTTTTTATGATCAAGCACTATAGCAAGAACCCTTTAAGACACCCTGGAGGTGGTGTGTTACGAATAAAGCAATTCAAGTTGGACTTGAATCGTTGCAGGGTATATTCGCTGGGAATCATGAAGGAAGGGACGACGTCCTCCAGATGAACGGATTCTTAAACATTGCAATATTTTTATGCTAAGACATATTTCCTCCCAAATTGACACCCAGCAAATTAATAGATGACGCCAGGGGAATTGCGTGTCCTGCCATGACTATATCCGTTTCTGCAATGTTAACCTTTTTACAGAAAACTGCTGCCTGGGTTGTCTTAACAGTATATTCGACTTGGTTAATGTCACTCCAAGACAAATGTTCTTCCAGGTCTTTGTTAATACTTCATGCTGGCTGTGAAAATTCAAAGTAAAAGTCATATTCGATAAGATTTGTTTTTATTTGAATATTATTTGATGATGGGGTTGAAGTTTGACTCACATATATACAGTGAGTCCCAGAAGAAATGTCTAAATTCATTTAAAATTCAGCGGTAAGTTTTTTCAAAAAACGCTCGTACCCGTCGATTTTGATTTTTTAATTTTATTTTTTTTTTGTGGTAATTTCATGTATACAGGGTAGCTCAAAAATAAGTTACGACCATCAAGTTCATTTTTTCAAATGAAAACATATATTTTTTATTTCATTTTTGAATTTTGCATTGAATTCTAAGCATGTTTCATGTACCATGTCCTATACATAAACTCAACAGTTATTGAAAAAATTAGGATTGAACATATCTATAAGTAAGACCTGTTTATTAAAAAAAAACACAACAAAATCAAATTAAATGTTGAAAATGTGCGCCATTTACGGCTTGACAATATCCAAGACGATCAATAAACTCTCTTTGCACGTTTCCAACCATTTCCGGAGTTCTTCCGGATCCTTTCTTTCAACTCCTGCATATTGTTTGGCCTGTTAACAAATACTTTTGATTTGAGGTATCCCCACAAAAAAAAGTCCAGCGGAGTTAGGTCTGGCGACCTAGCTGGCCATTCGATAGGTCCTCTCCTTCCAATCCACCGATTGGGAAAGGTTTCATCCAAAAAAGGGCGCACAGTGGCCGCATAGTGCGGAGGAGCACCATCTTGTTGGAATATCAGTTCTTCGTCAGGGGAGTCTGGATCCAATGGATTCGGAAATAAAGCCACTAATGCTGGAATTAATTCTAGTTGGAGAAATTCGAGATATACTTGTCCAGTTAAAGACTGTTCAAAGAAAAATGGACGAATTACTCTTTCGCGTACGATTCCACACCAAACATTTATTTTCTTAGGGTACTGGCTGTGAACCTCTATCATCCAATGCGGATTTTCTGTTGCCCAATATCGACAATTTTGTCTGTTCACATTACCATTCAAATAGAACGTAGCTTCATCCGAAAAAATAATATTTTTTACTAAATTATTATCTAGATTGCACATATTTTGCATGCGTCCGCAAAACTCACTTCGCCTATCGAAATCATCTTCAAATAACTCATGCACTGGAATAACTTTGTATGGGTGATATTTGTGCTTTTGAACTACTCGGTGAACAACAGATTTCGGCATGTGTAAATCGGCCCCAATGTGCGATAGGGGAGTACATGGATTTTCTTCCAAGGAAAGCAAAACGTCAAGTTGTTCATTTTCATCTCGAGTAGGACGACCAGATTTAGGCAAATCTCTAACATGACCGAATTCTCTAAACTTAGCCTCTATTCTACTCACCATCTTTTGACATATGGGAGGACGATCAGGCGATTTCATTAAATAATTGGGCTGTTTCTATTTGTGTACGTGTTTTATCACCAAACCCAACCATGCATAGAATTTCAATTTTTTCGAGTGTACGAGCGTTTTTTGAAAAAACTTACCGCTGAATTTTAAATGAATTTAGACATTTCTTCTGGGACTCACTGTATAATCAGTATATTGCCAATACGAACGTTCCAAAATACAAAAAGTGTCTCCGCTATGGGAGATGGTGCGGGCCTATTGAGCTTGCGCAGTAGGTGGCCCGACATTATTTGTTTGTTGTTATTCGTCGACATCTTTGGTTCTGGATGCTTTTTCAAATTACAGAATAAAAAGTGGCTCATCCACATTGTTGTCGGTATATTAGTGCTTATAAACTTTCATTACCTAACAACAATTTTTGTAAAGGAGTTTTTAATTTGTGCTGATTCGATTGGCTGTTTGATAGGTTAGTGGCTTGTTTTGTTTAAGATGAAAGGACACAAGTGCATGGTGCTTTTTTGCAAAACTCGTGGATCAATACCAGGTATAAAGTATTTCAGATATGTACATATATACGAAAATATTTTGCTTATCACATTATCCGATCTACAGAACCGAATTTCACTAAAAAGCTTGTAAAAAGAAGAAGATCGTTTACAATATAATATATCACTATCTAACCTTAAAATTAATATATTTTTAATTTGGTGCATTAGTAGCTGATAATAATTCCCAAAATAGTCAATATAGTCATTCATTGTTAATTTTTGGTTCAGAAAAAAGTGAGGTTAAGAAACATACGACGTCGGATGAAAGTTAAAATAAAGCTCATCGTGTCGATTGTTACAAATATTCGGACGGAATTTGGCACCAAAAGTTTACACCAATCAGGGCACCGTCTGATCATCATATCGTCAGAAATCGTATGCATGGAACGCTGTCTTAAATCGAACTAATCGAAATTTTGATTGCAATATTTTTCCTAACCAACCAGTGAAATTTACATTAAATAAGTTGAAATCCGGTCCTGTCGAATGTTTACTTTCACGAGGAAATTTCCGAACTGCGCAAATTCACAACGCCCCCTTCGATGCCCATAGCGTGGACATAATTGCAGATGGTATTAGCAATATACTGTTTATATATATGTGGTTTGACTGCGCCGTGAACTCAAGCAATGTCGACAATGTCGTGAAGAAAAAGGACATTTTTGTGAAGTTAATGAATTTAGGTTAATATGTCATTATAAACGGAATTATCATTAAATTTACTTACCTCCGCGAAGACTGTTATAAAACTCCGTGGCTTCAATTAAACTTGAACCAGTAAACTCTTTCTCGGTAAAAATGATTTGTATTCGGTTGCCGGGATCATATTTACTGGCATGGGTGTACGAGATGTATTCTTTTAATTTTCTATTTAATTTGTCGATTGTGAATCCCGTTTTCACAGTATTTATTAAAATTTGGGCACCTAAAATACAGGTTGTTTCCTAAGTATGGACCATGAGTTCAAAGTATACAGGGTCAATCACAGTTACCTCCAGGTAACTATTAAAATATATTTGTTTGAAATATTGGTACTCTCTATAAAGGATCCGAGCTTCTTAATGACGTTTGACGTTCCTTTCACTTCCGGTTATACCGAAAGTTAGGCTTTAGATTGTTATTTTTAACAGAATGTCCTGTATATTTCGACATTTCTTGATTCTATGTCAAAATCAAAATTTTGGAATGGTTATTATTTCATAAAAATACTGAACTTATATCAGGTATTTTCAAAATTATACCTTTCTGGTATAAAATAATAAATACTCAATAAGTCAATTTTTTATAACTTAAAACTACTTAAGAAAGGAACTTACAGGGTGTTATGGAAATGACTTATTATATTTAAATGGGTGACTCCTTGGGTGCCCTAGAGGAAGTTTACTTACTTTTTTTTTTAAATCGAATATCTAAATACTAAGGTAAAAACCCTTTTTGCCTACATGCTGTCGCGCCCCCCCCCCCATCTGGTTTCAGTTAGCAACAATGTAGGCCACTAGAGTAAACTACAGTGATGCCAGATCACACTGCATGTCTCGCCCTTGCTTGGATATCCGCCGCGCGCGTATTTATATGTTTATACCTTCGGTATCGTTACTAGTATTGGGAAAAACCGATGATTTTAATAATCGAGTTAATCGCTCGAGTGAATCGCCTGAAATTCCAATTTGCCAAGCGATGACGTCACCGACTGCTTAACGGGCTGCCTAGCCCTTTACATGTGATCAGGTCGGGTATTTAGCAGGCACGTAACTACGGGTGGGCACAGGTTTAGCTAAAAAATTGTAGTCGCCACCAAAAAAATTCCAGAAATTTATTTATTTGTGAATAATGAATTTTTACCACGTGTCTCGATACCAAACAAAAAAACTTCAAAAAATCACGCAAATATGTATTTATTGTTCGGGTTTATTATTGTGCGTTTTTAACCTGAACAAAAAGTATTACCAACAGTTATTTTTCTTCACATCTTCCTCAATCTACGAGCATAAAATAAGTAGATATTTAAAATAGCTTGTCAAATTCTTCCACTTTAAATTATCAGGTGCCCACTGTGTGCACTTCAAAAATTTAGGCTTAGTTACACGACTGGCAAAATAAGAAAATTGATTATTATTTTTTTAAATTCATGTACTCATGTATTCATAGTTACCTAAAAGTTCCTGTTTAAATTTAAGAATGCTTACTTTTAATTACCAAAAAATTTGTCGATACCTATGTTTTGTTAACTATTTTGCTCGTTTCCTTATTTTCCATTATCATTTCCTATAATGTATGTTATTTTTAAGAAGTCTTCTTGAGTTTAATAATAAAAAGTGCCTGTTTAGATTTAAAAATGTTTACTATAAGATTACCAACGAATTTTTCTATATATCTTGTTAACCATTTTGTTCGTTTTGTTATTTTTCATTAACAATTTCTATTATTATGTTATTTTTAAGAAGTTTCCTCGTCTTTATAGTAATTAAAAATTTTAAAATGTTATCCTTTAATTTTTTAATATTTACAATCGGAGACCTAATCCAAAGAAAAACCTAAACTACCCCGCTGGCTAGCCAGTTAAAACAAAAGTTTACCAAATCATGTCGCGATGACTCCGCTAAGGGATTCCGCATACTTTTTTTATATGCACCTTCTCGTTTATGTGCCTTTAAGAAAGACGTATGTCGTGTACTTGCTCAGCGTCAATCTCGAACGTCGCCAATCGGATCGCGCGGCGCGAAGACCGGCGATATTTTTCGGTTTTTCGCCTGAATTTATAACTAGAGTATTTCCTATCGAGCGAAAAACTGTTTGAATATACGAGCAGTTTTTTAATTCGATCACGCTACAGCGGTAAATTCCGTCGGCGACAAGCGAAGCGCGGGTATCGAGTGAAAGATAATAAGTGACGGGCGACGGTTTTCGCCTGAATTGATAAATCGAGCGGTTTTTTTAATAATCGAGTGATGTCGGTTATTTCAATAATCGAGTGATCAAGCGGTTTTTCGCTCGAGCGATCACAACACTAATCGTTACTTCAGTTTCGATACTCGGTGTTGGGACGACGTTGCGAGTGTTCCACGTGCTTGATGTATACGAATTTTAAACGTTTTGTTAGTTGTAGCATTACCCGGTTTTTTTCTATTGTGAAATAATTCATAATAATAAATGTTGTGATGTGATTTCAAATTTATGTTATATTATCTACTGTTGGTTCTGTTGCAAAACATACATTTTGTATTATATTTTCTTGGAATTTAATTATAAAACGGATTATTTAAAATAAGATCGAAGGTAAGAGAGTATGTGCCTTAAATTTGTAGTTTTTTTTTCTAAAAAGTTTGAAAAAGAAGTGAAAACGCGGGTCAAAGATGTCTTGTTGTCAAAAGCTGTACACGTGCGTTTACAATTCTGTGTTTCAATATGACAATACCGCTGACCTCTTTTGAGTTGATATTGACTCAATAAATTATTGATTGCGAAGGTCGTCAGTAGCGTCCACTTTAATTTTCAGATTTCATATAAAGTGTATATTTCGCTTAATAATTCTAAACGCCATTTATGGTTATTTTTCTTCAATTTATTTTCATCTCAGTATTTGAAGGTTTAAATATAATAAGTAATTTCCATAACACCCTGTATATGTGCTGTAGGGCAAGGAATATAATTCTGCACGTAAAGGTAAATTAAAATACAGGATATTTATTCCATTGGAAAAAAATGTGTGTAATGTGAGTACCTATTTATTATATTATACTAATAAGGTAGGCATAATTTTTAAGATACCCTCTATAAAATAAAAATATCCATACCTTTCCTAAAATTTCTCGAATTCTTAAATCTTTAACTGGATTAGTTACAAAGTAATTTATCTTGGACATGTGTTTTATAAAAAAAATCCTTAACCCAACACCCAAAAAAAAAACTCCACCCATTCCGGATGGAGGGGGTTTCATTGGTGCACGAGACTTACCACAAATAGGATGCAATGGACCTCCTAGGACATAAATGAAATCATTACATTGATAATCCGGCCAGTTCCAAGAAAAAAGATAGATAGCTGATGACGAGCCCCGCCTGTCACACCCTGTAGGATCGCTACAGGTTGCTCCTGTTATTTTAAATAGTGTTCGGTCATCTGAATTATATGGATAGTATGAGGAGAAGGCATCTGAAAGTTAAGAAGAGGATCAGTGGCAGTAGGGGGGTATCTGGTTCGAGAGCCAATTTTCCTTTACACTACCCGGCATAAAATGCTGCTACTTCAAATTTTGTTCCTGTTGTTAATATCTTAATGTACTGACTCATAGCCTGGGACCATAGCACCGCACAGTAGTGTCCACAACGGCGCACCGGCCCTCGCTCATTGCCTTGCCTGTCGATCAGTTTATCTCTCGATATCGACGTATAAACATGGACTGTGCGTTGTCATCTTCTTCCGATGAAGAAGATATTATTTTAGACGCTAATATAACAAAGTGGTATATGTTCAGAATTTGACGCGAATTAGGAAAATCAGTTAATATACAGGATGTCACTTTAAAAAATACGTTTAAACAGGATCGTAATTAATTAATTAGAAAAAAAATAAGGTATACTGGAATAATTTTTAACATTTTAATTGTTATTTTAAATAGTGTTGTCCTACATAAAATCCAAATAATGATATAATCAAAAATATCTATACGCATTTTCATATACGCACAGTCCATGTTTATATCTCGATGTCGAGGAACTACTGTGCGAAGCTCAAGCGAGGCTGTGCGGTGCTATGGTACCAGGCGAGGGGCGGTGTCTATACTTTTCAGGTGGTATTAATTAGTGTTGGGAAAACCGATGATTTTAATAATCGAGTACTTGATACTCGAGCGATTTTAATAATCGAGTCAATCGCTCGAGTGAATCGCCTGAAATTCCAATTTACCAAGCGATGACGTCACCGACTGCTTAACGGGCTGCCTAGCTCTTTACATGTGATCAGGTCGGGTATTTAGCAGGCACGTAACTATGGGTGGGCACAGGTTTAGCTAAAAAATTGTAGTAGCCACCAAAAAAATTCCAGAAATTTATTTATTTGTAAATAATGAATTTTTACCACGTGTCTCGATACCAAACAAAAAACTGCAAAAAATCACACAAATATGTATTTATTGTTCGGGTTTATTATTGTGCGTTTTTAACCCGAACAAAAAGTATTACCAAGAGTTATTTTTCTTCACATCTTTCTCAATCTACGAGCATACAATAAGTAGATATTTAAAATAGCTTGTCAAATTCTTCCATTTTAAATTATCAGGTGCCCACTGTGTGCACTTCAAAAATTTACGCTTAGTTACGCGACTGGCAAAATAAGAAAATTGGTTATTATTTCTTTAAATTCATGTACTCATAGTTACCTAAAAGTTCCTGTTTAAATTTAAGAATAGTTACTTTTAATTACCAAAAAATTTGTCGATACCTATGTTTTGTTAACTATTTTGCTCGATTTCTTATTTTCCAGTAACATTTTCTATAATGTATGTTATTTTTGAGAAATCTTCTTGAGTTTAATAATAAAAAGTTTCTGTTTAGATTTAAAAATGTTTACTATAAGATTACTATAAAGAAAACTTTACCAAATCATGTCGCGATGACTCCGCTAAGGGATTCAGAATACTTTTTTATATGCACCTTCTCGTTTATGTGCCTTTAAGAAAGACGTATATCGTGTACTTGCTCAGCGTCAATCTCGAACGTCGCCAATCGGATCGCGCGGCGCTTGGACCGGAGGTCGTATAGTATTTGCAGAATTATACCGTTGATCTTTTGACTGCAATAAAACCTCATTATCCCTTCGACCATAAAATAAATAAGGAAATCCCAAATTTTAAAACCTTTTCGAGCAGAGCCGGACCAGGTATACAAATTCAATTTATACCTATGCCTGATGCATATATAAATACAAAGTGATTTTTAATAATTTTAATCTTTAGTGGTTTTCCGGCGAGTAATTTTTAGTTAGGTTTATTAGTGGTAGAATGTGCCGTCCTTGGAATTGTGCTGATAGGGGGGCATCTTCAAGTGTCATTTTTAAAAGAAAGCATTTATCTACCGATGTCAAACTAATAATTAACAAATGTGTATCAATGGTTCTTGAGTAGAAATTTTAATTCGATGGATGCTTTAGCAGCGACTTCTACTTTGACAAAAACTCCTTTATCTTCGGTAAGAGACATAGTACTTAAACCTGTTAATCCTAGAAAAAATCGGAGTGATTCTGGCACATTTAGAAGCATTGACGAAAATGACATGGATTTATTAAGAAGAAAGATTTACCAAATGTATGAGGCACAAACTGTACCCACTTTGATTTCCCTCAAAGAGCGGCTGATTAAAGACGAAACAAATATCTCTTGTAGCCTTTCAAGCCTTAGGAAAATATTGCGTAAAATGGGTTTTAAATACCGAAGCATTGATAAAAGACAAACATTAATGGAATCTCAACGTTTACGGGAATGGAGACTTAAATATTTAACAGCTGTTAAACAATTTAGAGAAGAAAATCGTTCAATTATTTACCTTGACGAAACATGGTTCGATACCCAAGACACTCCAAGAAAAGGTTGGGATGATTCTTCCAAAAGATGTCAAACCAAGGCACCATCAAATAAAGGCAAAAGAATCACAATATTACATGCTGGTTCAGAGAACGAGTTTGTTCCAAATTGTCTGTTGCTTTCAGCTAAAAACATAGCAGATTCTTCTTTAGATTACCATCAAGATTCCGACGCACAACTTTTTGAAGATTGGTTTAAACATAAACTCCTTAAAAATATACCTGAAAATAGCGTCATTGTAATGGACAATGCTAGTTATCCATAGTCGGCAAGCAAAATCATTCCCAATTCTAATAATACAAAAGCAGAAATTCAAAATTTTATGATTGAAAATGATTTATATTTTGAAGGTATCTAAAACTAAAAATACCTATCTATTTATTTTAAATTATAAAAATAAATCATGTGGTGTGGTATACATTTTCCAGCCGGCCCTGATCCCATTTATTGAGCTTTGAAGAGTTTGAGGCGTATACAATAGGGTTTAATCAGGTAGTTTATTTATGGCAGTAAGAGTCGACGGTATAATTCTGCAACAACTATACTACTAAGAAAAATAAGCCTCTTCCATTGTTGGATGTCACCACCTGCAGACCGGTTTCGAACTTTTTTGTTCTCGTCAGTACATGGTAGGTGTATATACATATCATCAGAGAAGACTATAATACTTCACTTCATAATACAGGGTGAAGTATTAGAGTCTTCTCTGACGAGAACAAAAAAGTTCGAAACCGGTCTGCAGGTGGTTACATCCTATCAATGGAAAATGCTTCCTTTTCTTGGTAGTACCATTCAATCTGAATCATCGGGTGGTCTGGGAAATAATTATTTTTCCATACTTTTTTATTTAAAAATAAATTTATTTTTATTTACTTACAGAAAGACGAGAAGGATTGCAGCTCTGGTGAAAAATATCGTTTTGTTTCATATATTTCAATCTGAAATATATAGCATTCACATTTTACAGGAAACAGCGAACTAAGGAAAATGCCCCCATGGAGAGAGTAATCGACTGTTTGAACTAAATAAGTCTTATTACCCGGTCCTCTGACTCTTAATTGCCGGGTAAAGTTTGTTTCACGAAAAATGGATATAACTTAATGACTGCTGTAAAAGTACCTGGGGCGATCCCATTATTTATGACCGTTTGTTATTATTATGTGGAAAGGACCGGATTGTAATAATTATAATTAAATATAGGCACATCAGGTAGGTTAGGTTGCTTAATTTATATTTAAATAACTTTTTGTGATAAAATTTGTTAGTTTTTATTTCTTGCTAGAAGAGTTTAGTTGTATTACCGATATTATTTTTTACATTGATGGTGCTTCTTCTAGCGTTGCAGTGAAGAAAATGAATTTATCTCTCGATGCTAGGGAAATTGTAAAAAGAGTATATACTTCTTTACTCAACAGAGGCTTTATGCTAGAGCTGCTGCGACTGAAACGTCTGATTTGACTAAGATACCTGTGACTACAGTGAAAAGAAACGCGTCAAATCCCATTAAATCTAATAATAATAATAATGTTTATTCCCAACGAGCTATTGTAGTCCATTACAGGGAATATTATAAAATAGAACATAAATAAGTAATTAATCAATATAAAAATTCAAAATAAAAATTATTATAATTGTTTTTTTTAAGTAATTTGTATGTTTTCCAGAAAAAATTTCTTTGCATTTTTTTTAAACATTTTTAAATTAAAATTTTTTGTTAATACTTTAGGTAATGTATTATAAATATTTATTCCATCAAATAAAATAGATTTCATCCCTATTCTACTTTTAATTTGATTTTTTTTTAAATGGTCAATATTTCTGGTATTATGATTGTGTATATCAGTTAATTTTACAAATTTTATACAAGATTTTTTATTTTTATTAATAATTGCATGAATTAGTATACTGATTTTTAATTTATATAAACTATTCAGATCTAGATATCCTCTTGGTTTATATAAATCTAGATAGAAGCGTAAAGATGCCGGCTTCACCAAATGTTTCGACGAAAGCGACAAGGACTTGATAAGTTGTAGCCGCACTAGCCTTTGGAGGGTTTTGTCGGAAATAGGATTCAGATACCGCAAAATTGACAAAAGGCAAGTACTCATGGAATCCCACCGTTTACAAAAATGGCGTCATGAGTATATAACTTCTGTAAGGAAATCCCGTTCTGAAAACCATCCTACAATTTACCTCGACGAGACTTGGTTTGACACGCATGAAACACCATCCAAAGACTGGTCTGATTCTTCTGATAAGTGTAAAACAAAAGCTCCGTCAAATAAAGGAAAAAGAATAAGCATTTTACATGCTGGGTCAGAAAACGGTTGGGTTCCAAATGCCTTGTGGCTTTCTGCAAAAAAGATTAAAGACTCTTGTGTGGACTACCATAGAGATAGCGATAGCGAAACAGAACTATCTATAGAATGACATTATAAATGTAAATAAATATGACTAGTAATATTTAAAAAAAATGTTATTTCATTTGATATCATTACTTGTTTTCCTTAGTCCGTCCCTTCATACTTCACTTGTTTATTGCCAAGCTCTTGTTGACACAATGGGACCGACCCAGGAAATCATTAAGTTATATCCATTTTTCGTGAAACAAACTTTACGTGTTACCCGTTTTTTTTTTTTTTGAAAAAGCATTTAATTAATCTATATTCATTTCTTTACCTATTCCTGCTTCGGAATTAACCAAATCATATATTTCCTGTTGTGTTAACTTTTCTTTACCAAATGTAACACTTTTTGCGGATATAAAATTAACTACCGACATGCTCGAATTGAATCCTTTTGGTAAAATTACGTCATCATATCTAAAATAAATTCCAAGATTATACTATACGTATGTCATACGAGGGACTAAAGCATTGCGGCGCTTTATTATTGCAGTGGTTTGTTAAAGCGATAAGCTGAACACTATTTCCATCAGTATTACCAGCGTACAGCTGGCCCTCGGCCAAAAGTGGCCTCCCGTTACGGAATGCGAGGCCCTTCGCCACTTCAAAAATTGTATTTTTCTTACGCAACACTAATTTATTATGATTTTATACTATCATCAAGAAAAGGAGTTCCTACACATCTGTCGAT
The DNA here is from genome assembly GCA_963991005.1 of Barypeithes pellucidus. Lineage (NCBI taxonomy): Eukaryota > Metazoa > Arthropoda > Insecta > Coleoptera > Curculionidae > Barypeithes > Barypeithes pellucidus. The sequence goes on along the minus strand of OZ022563.1, from coordinate 51,431,652 downwards.
CGCCTTAGATTTTTGCTTTTTTATAGACATTTGTCAAAGATATGACGACATCGAGCTTTTTTTTTAATAGAAACATACAGCTTGTGATACATCATTTGAAAGCTAATATCTCGTACAGTATGCTCATAAATTTTAGCGCGATTCTGTCAAGCTATTTCAAAATGGCGACTGTTAAAAGTTTTTAAAAAATCTCTATTTAAATAAGGGGAAATTATAAATCAATGATGTTTTTCCGCTTATTTAAATAGATTTTTTTTATATTTTTAACAGTCGCCATTTTGAAATAGCTTGACAGAATCGCGCTAAAATTTATGAGCATACTGTACGAGATATTAGCTTTCAAATTATGTATCACAAGTTGTATGTTTTTTTTTTTAAGATCGATGTCGTCATATCTTTGACAAATGTCTATAAAAAACAAACGAATAACGTCAAAATGTGAGCATATATAAAACTAAATTGACGTGTCCGAGCGTTTTCCCCAAAAGTTACCAACCAACAACCAACAGGTTAAGGATATATTAGTTTTATTCCGGACTTCTGGGCAACCCTGTATATTTGCTAAAGATTAACAGTTAATTCAGCGAATTCAAGCGGACAGGCGCTGCAGCGCTACAAATCTGTGAATATATTTGAGAAAATTGATAATAAATGAATGAAATATTTCTAAGAAAGTCATTATGCGAATGGACTATATACGAAGAATCTTACCGGCACGGGAGCTGTTCCAAAAACGGGACGGCGGGGTTATCTGGATTATCTAAATTCTTCCAGTAAGTGATATTCAACGAATAAACCACTTGAGATGGCACTAACTCCACACCTAAAAGAATATAGAAATATAAAAAAAATAATATACGAGACATTATTACTCATTATTGAAGGTCTGGCAATTAACTACTCAATTACTGTAGTTTTCCTTTTTTAAGCAAATTAGCTGATTCAGTTCATCCATTACTGGATGCCAATTTTAATTTTCAACCCCCTGTATCTCTGCATATTATAAGCTTTGTTTCTTCATGTAGCTAGAGATCGGAGAAAAAAGCGGAGAAAAATTGAAAAAAATGCTAAAGATATTAAAAGCTCAAAAAAAAATTGAAAAACGCATAAAAATATTAAACAAAAATTGCTAAAAAAGCACAAAATTTACCAAAAAAGCATCAAATAAGCGAGAATTAAATTCAAATTCAAATCAATGAGAAAATAAGTTTTAATAATAATAATGTAATATATAGGGTGTTGAAAAAGGGTTATCCCGGAATAACTCCGGTGCATCGCATTGCAGCAGAAAATGTCTATGGAAAAAGTTGTTTGGTTTTGAAGGAGGAATAGTTTGCAATTTAAACCACCCCCACCCCCTCAACCCCCAGGCGCGGGTTTGTTCGTGTTCGTGTTCCGCGAGTTCTAGTTGTATTACAAAGTTTTTTCCTTTGACATTTTTTTCCTAAAACAGGAATAAACGCTTGGGAAGAAAACTCTTTTACAGGTAATCCGGAATCCTGTTAACAGCGCGTACCGCATGCTTTGCTTTATCAACAGACAAACTAACCGGCTGAGAAGTAACAATGCGTGAATAACCCTCTATTATGACTACGTATTCAGCCGCCTGAATTTTACACCCTCAGTTTGGAATCCAATGTATAATATCTACATATGCAGGGTGTTATGGTGTATTATATTTAAATCGGCAATTCCTGAGATGAAAACAAATGGAAGAAAAGTATCCAAAAATGGCGCTTTAATTCAATATGCCCTGTACATGACCTTATGTCAAACCAAAAATGGCCACGTGCTGCCTCTGTCAGGAAGGTAAACAAAGCAACATATATCAACAGTGTTGTCATATCTTCAGGGTAAACTCTTTAGAAAGTCAATAACCGTTTGACAGATTGCAAGTTGTTTATTTTTCAGGGTACCTACATTATTATAAACTTTTACGTTCAGTTCAGTTTGCTAGGAAACAATCTCTGATTTATAAACTTGAACTGACTCGAACGAACCGCCGAGGAGTTTTTAAATGATCAGGTATGTTTCCATTTGTTCAATTCGAACGACACCCGTCAGATCTGGACAACTTAAAAGTTTATAAATGCCACTTACCCTTTAGAAAAAAAAATGCAATTTTATTTAACTCACATCACAAAATCACATAGTTTTCGCGTCACAACACATCTAAGTACCGTTCAATTTGAATTAATATTTTAAAGTGCTACTGTGTAGACAAAAGTACGCCCTTATTGTCTAAATAACACGTTGGTTCTGTCGATTAATATTGAACTGCTGGACTGGGGCACTGCCGTCGCGAAAAGAACAAATAACTTAATAATTTAAACTCGGGTTTAAGTATTAACATACAATTTAACACACAAATCTGCTTGAAACAGCAGTAGGAAACCGGCCGGCAAATTTTGGAGGAACAGTTGATCTGAGAAACGGGTTGCATATTCTTCACGCGACTGGGGTTGATACTTAAAAATACAGCGTTGCCACTTTCGATGTTTTATAAGGTTATATTCATAAAATGAAGAATTTCCTTCTGTAATACTTTTCTGTATAATGATAGTATCGGAAATGGCAACCGCGCTAGTTAGACGATACTATTTATTTTAAAGGGATGGAAGGATCTATCAACATAATTATTTCATCATTCTTCTTCGGTAAAGGATTAATAAATATGATTAGCCCATTAGAAATTAGCGATTTTATTATTTCTGAATTTCTATTGCGAAAGAATTTGTATCCTATAGTGCTGTTGTTTTATGTATACGGTAGGTTATTGTAAAGTGTAATAATGTTCCGAGAGATTGGAAATAAGAGGCCGAATGGGGTTTAGTGGGTATAAGCTTATTATGCAGTTCCACATTATCATCAGGGACGTGATGAGCATAAAGCTTTTCCCATAGAAAAAAAACCTGAAGATGTCTGTGCCCTGGATTACTTGCTAGTGTACTGGCGCCTGGATTCACTTCTATTTGGATACTAGGTAAACTAAATATTATTTTTATAAGAATCTAAAGTTATATCATTTTCTATACAGTTCGCAACATTGGGCTTGAACATCTGTTGATTACACAGCTTGGCAATGTAATATGATCATATATGAATGTGCCGAGGAGTTACCGGGTGGGTTTATGGGTGAATTACCCCACTTTTTAAACTTTGATTTAAAAAAATATATAGCGCTTCTCTAGGACACCCCAGGAGTCACCCATTTAAATATAATATGTCATTTCTATAACACCCTGTATACAGAGGCTTGAGCATGTGCAAAATAAATTTCTCAAAACATTGCACTTGTCTAGTAAATCTTACTTAAGCCGCACCTGTACTTACAATTTAAATCATCGGTGCTTTCTTCGTCAAACAAGACCGTCGTTCCCTCCTCAAACCAGATAGTACCGTATCTGGGAAGTACCAGCTGTTTAATTTTAAGGTTTCTAACGAAAACAGGCATATCGTGGATTTGGGAAAAGACGAGGCCGTTGCAGTCTTTTTGAACTTTGCCGTCTACCCAGTTTAGTGGGTCGTCGATAGCGGTACTGTAGGTCCATACTTTGGTATCGCTGATGGATTTGGTAGCTAAAAAATCCCGCTGTGTATTGGTTATACGTTTTTTTCAACTATTAAATTCAAATTTCTTTAGCTATTGGTTTGCTAGATATGGGTCGTTCTTTTTAAATTTGACCTTTTAGAATCACCCGAAATTTGTTTACAACTTATACAACGTGTCCAAGATAAGGAGGGCCAGTACAGGGATCTCGGAAACCGTAAGAGATACGAAGTCGGTTAAATGGAGGTAAAGTTGCGCATTTACGTGCCTAATAATGTGCCGTTTAGAAAGTTTTAAAATTCCGAGTAGTTCCGGAGATATCCGAAAAAAAAAGCGAAATTCTGAAAAATCGTTTTATTGGTTTCCTGGTTTTTTTTTAGATCGAATTCTAAAGTAAATTGAACTTTTGCATTACCACTTTTCCGCTCTATCTAACAGCGTTAATTGTTTTGTAATCCGACGAGTCGTCTTCGAAGGGCCATTATCAACTTTCTTTTTTTAAATACGGTCCTGTTTTCCTGATATTGGAATTTGATAGCTTTTTTCTTCCGAATGCAACGATGTATGAGACATTGTGGTTTAATGACGTTTCGAGGTTTTTTTTTAACAACATCAGGAAATTTTGGGTTTGTAATTAAAATTAAAAAATATTATAAATATTATCTCATAAGTAAGCTCTAAATTTTGACTTATGCTGGACTAGTTCAATAAATAACAAATAATTTAATAATAAACCACAAATTAGTGAACAAAATACAGAAACATTATTTCAAACTTCTGTTGATTCGGGATTTAAATGAAAAGTAGGCGCTTGAAACAAAAAAATTAAGGTGGTGACGCGTGATTTGTTTCACTTGACATTCCCATTGTGATCATTTGAGAGCGTTTTAAGAGGTTTTATATAGAACATAAATTTACAAATGCTGAAAGTTTGATAATCTATCGCATGTTTTATTTTATTTAAAAAAAAAAACTGTTATGTGGGAGTTAGAAGATGTTATTTGTGCTTAGAGAATAACGGAAATCATTTTGAACACCTGATTATGTTGTTCCTTACCTTTTTCGTTGTTCATTTGATTACTGTTTTGGAATGGTTTTTGTTCACTTTTTTGTGGTTTATTATTAAATTATTTGTTATTTATTGAACTAGTCCAACATAAGTAAAAATTTAGAGCTTATTAGTACCGTATCCCAAAATTTCCTGATGTTGTTCAAAAAAACCTCGAAACGTCATTAAACCACAATGTGCCATACATCGTTGCATTCGGAAGAAAAGAAGCTATCAAATTCTAATATAAGAAAGGTCTATTTCTTTAGATGAGAGTTAAACACAGAACTTTAATATGCTATAAAACTTGTGTTAAGGATGACTTATGTCATTCTGTACCTTAAGGTGACTTTGAAATATCGCCCCTAATTCATGTAAATTTTAAGGCAAACTACTACTCAAAAAGTAATAACTTATGGCATTATTTGAAAGAGATTTGTAAAATAATGCGACCTGTAAAATAATGCGTCACATTTTAAAGGTAACATCTACCCCTCTCAGGGGATTGAACTACGAGGGCTACAAATAATCTTTAAAAGCGCCCCCGACACAATAAACTTGACGTATCTCGTCGATTTTCAATAGTATTTACTGAAACCGAGATATTGAGGGTGGGAAGATGATATAACTTACCTAAAGCTACCACAATCACTGCTATAACTAATAACATATTTATTAAACAATTTTTTTTTAAATCCTACTTACAATAAATAAATAGGTACCATTCGAATTCAAATAAAATGATTGTAATAATGAAAAACGGACTACATGTAATATGACCCTTGGTAGGAGGATGATGATATGGATATCAATTTGATATACAGGGTGTCCTAAGAGGTCACCATGCAAGTAAGTATTTTATTTTGCTAATTATTAATATTAAATTGCTTCCTAAAAAAAAACGGACAAAGTCAGGTTTATAGTCCTGTAGCTTTATTAATTGTTGTCCGATCTTAGTGAAATTCTCCGCATAGTGTAGACTTGTATCTTGGGATAACATTCTGAATTTTGCTTGATCATTATACGGGCAGAAACAAAAGTTACGTTTTTAACCCTTAATTTCTTAACGCCCTGTAGAAAAATTGAGCCGTAGAATTTAGCTGAATCATGTTTTGTTTTGAAGTGTGATCTTTTCTTAATACAATGTTTTTTGGTTCACGTCATTATCTGCTCTTTAAAAGAAGATACAAATTTTACACAGTACAGTAACATCACAAAAAAATCACTATCGGACTAAAATTAAAAAAGTTATCGAGCCTGTAATGACGTTTTTTGCATATGGGTGTACATAGAAACGTAAAATTGTTGCTATTTGCCTCTAAAAGCAACACAGGAGACCTTCATATAACAAGGTTGCAAATCGGGAGCTTTTATCAGTCACAAATCTCTCACAACTCTACTAGTTGGGATGGTTGGTTGCTTGGTTGGTTGGTTAAAGGCAGGGGTCGAGTTTGTGGCCCGAAAGTCTGCATTCAATGGATCCTTTTTTTATGATCAAACACAAGCACAATAGGAAAAATTTCCTTAGGGCTCTAGATGAAAGAATTCTTAAATAATGAAGTTCGAGGAGTACTAAGCTTAACCATATATGGATGGGCGGCAATGGTTCGTCGTGTATTTCTGCTATTCGCAGCTCTGGGAGGAATTAAGAGGGCAAGGTCAGCCGAGCACTTTCCATGAAAATATCTGTAAAAGAGCCCCATCCTGTCTTCGATGTTCTAGGCTGTCGAGGTTCTTCGTCAGCTCGTGGTCTCCAATCAGACGAATGGCCCTCCTTTCGATGGAATCCAGTAGTATGTTTGGGTGCAGAGCTCCAGACATGAGAGCAGTACTCTAGTGATGGTCGAATCTGGGCTTTGTATAGTGTCAAAAGTTGTTGAGGTATGTACAACTTTCTCGTTGTTTACATCTATCCGTTGAAGGTGTTTTCCAATTTCGGCCCGTGCGTGTATTTGACCAGGTAACCCTTGCCATCGAGATAGGTGTTGTTTATTCGACCATCTATCTAATGTTGTTTTTGTTGCCTGTTTTGATATCCCAAAGGCAGTGACGGTTCTTCCACAGGAGCACATGCGCACGTGCATCCCCAAAACGAATAAAAAAATATTAATTTATATTCATTGAATATTATTTATCGTATAAAGTCCGACCCTCCCTAATATTTTATCGTACCGTCAACCAAACTGTATATTATAGGTTCTCGATCCGGCAACCGTGCCTCGGTCGAGGTTAATGACGATTATGACGAGACTTGCTCGCATGTGCGATTAAGTAGACGGGGCATAATGCAGTTTATCTGTAGTAACAGGTGGCGGGAGACGGCGGGGGATAGCGGGGCTATGGCGATTTAACATGGGAAAGGCGCACAATTTTAGTGTGCGCCGCGCCGTTGTCTGTTCGTGCATCTAGTTAGAAATTCGAGCGTGTATGTTTTAATATTTTAATATTATATATTTATTAAGTTAAAATGAATAGTTGACGGTGGACTATTTAAGAAATAACTTTAGCTCTTTGAGTTTGGAGCAAAAAATTGAAGTGAAGCATGCGGGAAGACCTAAACCCGAAATTAATTTAACGCAGACCACAAAGGGTAAATCTAGGGACTTTATTAGAAAGTTAAAAATTAAATATATGAAAATAAATTTATAAATGGTATTCCAAACTTTGATGAGGCTGTTATTGATCAATTTTCTACAATTAAGAACCAAAGAATGGACTTTACGTTTAAGCACTATACACACTAAGAAAATCTTTCTTATTTTCCAAAAGTTGTATTTCCTTGTGTAAAATTTAAAAATAAATAAAAATATGTTTTACCTAACGCATTTTCTTATTACTTCATTTCTTTCTACATTTAAAACGTCTAGAAAGTAATTGTTTGGTCGTTACACAAAAATAAAATTTTAAAAATAATTTCACCATACTTATGAACCCCCTCTATTATAGGTGACGAGCCGCCACTGCCCAAAGGCCGGTTCGGGGCCCCTGAGACTTTGAGCGGATTCGGCTGTCGCTAGTTCATTCGCTTTCTCATTACCTGTTATCCCAGAGTGCCCAGGGACCCACGAGAGCTCCTACCTTGTGCCCCCTGGCCGCCAATTCTCTCAGGTTGGTATGGCACTCCAGTGTAAGTCTTGAAGTAACCCGATTGGAGTCCAGAGTCCTAAGAACAGCTTTGCTGTCCGACAGGATGTATATCTTTCGGTTGTGGTAGCTCTTGTCAAGATTTTGTACTATGCATGCTTGTATGGCATGAAGTTCCGCTCGGTATACTGTGGCGTAGTTCCTCAAAGGAATGTTTATGTCCATCATGGGCCTGTCCCCAAATATACCTGCGCCCACACCGTTGTGCGCTAGTTGTGATGGCACATAGTTAATTTTCACAAGCCTGTAGAAAAAAATATTGCAAAATATCATTTGCGTAAATTATCAATTATTTCATATTTTAAAGATTTTTATCACACGTAGGGTTGCCTAAATTTATCATCAATGCGTACAAATTGTTATTGCTTCCTTGGTAGAATGAGTTGTACCGTGCTTATTTATTACCTAATCTCAGTACTAAATTATTAATTAACCTTCGGCTAATTATATACAAACAACGTTTTCTACGACCTTTAAAAATAAAAGATCAACAATTTTCGTGTAGATACCTCGCAAATAGACAATAGAGACGTTCTGTCGGTTCTTTAAACGCAAAAAATTTGTGTTTAATATACAGGGTGCCTCAATTTTTGGATTTTTGTTTCTGCATCAGGACCCCATTTTTTTTTTAAATGGGACACCCTATAATGCGTCTGTTTCGTTGCCGTTGATAGCTCGATACCCTCATTAAAGATTCAAAACAAGGGCCCGGTGGCCTAAAATATTTTACCTATAAAATGGTCTTTTTACGTACATCTAGCATAAAGATGAAGAAATTTTGACCTATTCCACCGGGTAACAGATAAAGTAACAATAGAGCCATAAAATGAAATGAAAGGATAATGATTAAAACGGCCCATCATGGTCGGAGAGTTGGGTTTTTAATGTAACCGCTTATTATTTTATTTAAATGTAATAGATTTTATGATTTTATGAATTTATTTACAAGAAAACTAATTTATTTACAGATCAAAAAATATTGACAATTTCAATAATTATAACTCGATAAAATGGTCCTCAGAAGAATCTGAAGAGTCATCATGTCCTACGCTTATTACTAAAGGCTCAATTTCCATAGTTGTGTCAATTACGTTGTCAAGTTCCCACATTTTTTGTTCCTCTACTATAGCATGTTTTATGGCGTTTTGCCAATTTTCTGATGACACATTTGCTAAAGAATGAAGCAAGAGGTGTCGCACTTCTTGCATTTTAAAAGTTTTGTTATTTCTAGCAACATATCCTTTTACTTGAGCCCATATTAATTCGATAGGATTTAGCTCACAATGGTAAGGTGGTAAACGGAGCACTATAATACCTCGATCTCTTGCCATCTCGTCAATAACATACTTTTTATACTGTGATTTATGTAGCCTAACAATATCCAAAAGTTCTTTTTTTACCATGGTATTATCGTAACTCAATTCCTTTCGTTGTAACCAGTTTACGATTTCCGCCTTTTTCCATGAAGTTGTGGGAAGATTCTCTTTTAGCCTAGAGTGATAGCTGGCATTATCCATCACTATTACAGAATTAGCGGGAATGTATTCTATCATTTGCTTAAAATATTCCTCGAAAACATCAGCAGTCATTTCTTCATGATAGTCTTTAGTAGAATTCGACTGGAATTGTAATAATCCTTGATCCAAAAAGCCATTTGAACTTCCTATATGAGTTATAATAAGTCTGCGTCCCTTTCCAGATGGTGGTCTAAGTCCTGTTGACCAGCCTTCCATGACAGCTTGTCGAGAACTTAGGACATTTTTATCTTGCCAAACTTTAGATACGGTGTGCCCTTCGTTCAGCCAAGTTTCATCCAAATAGAAAATGTTTTTGCCTTCGCTGCGGTATTTTCGGATGGACCTTAAGTATTGACGTCTCCAGCAAATAATATCTGCTCTATCAATAAGAAAAGATTTTCTGTTTTGCTTCTCCCATCGAAAGTTCATATCATGAAGTATTTTCCATAGTTTCGTTCGTGATAGCTGTGGTAAGTCCTCGTCGTAGTTAATGGCTTGTAAAATTTTGTCTATAGTTGGTATTTCCTTGGCAAAATAAAAACTATGTACTTTTCTTCTAATACCATTTTTAATGAAATTGTCAATTTCTAACGGTTTCTTTCCTGGGAGTGGTTTTGGCTCACTGAGGTTCTTAGATTTTCTTTCACGCAAGAACCTATATATAGTAGCCTCTCCAACTCCTACCATATTGGCACACTCTGCAATGATGCTACGAACATCACTTGCAGGTTTCTGGTACACTAGAGCATCATGCACGTTTAATATTAATGTCTTTTCTCGGAGAGAATATGCACTATTGCTAATTTGACGAAGACACGTTGGCGAAAAACTTGAAGCCATTGTTACAAGTATAGGAAATAATTCAAGTTTGAGATAATGCAGTATCTAAATACAACTAAATACATAGTTTGACAAACGCACATCAAATGGCGTAATAACATCCTAAAGCAGGCAAAAATAGGTAAATTAATTACCCCTGTTGTACCTACTTTAACCCTAATCCTACTTAACAATGGACAGAGGCCAATTTTCTTATTAAATAAGGTAATTACTATTGGCAACGCCTATGGTTTACGGTTGTTTTATGGCTTCAACCCTCGATATGAGCTATCAACTGCAACAAAACGGACTTTAAGTCGCTATAATATGAATGGTAACTTGAAACTTACCATCTCTAACATATCGACCTTTACAGTTTAACTTGACAAATTTATCGTTGAAAATAATTATACATACATACAGGGTGTCCCAGATAAGAATGCACTCTAGAGAGATCTCGTGAAGCGTAGCACATACAGAAACGGTCAAATTAGACAAAAGTTACGCAAATTAAAAAAATTCCGAATATTTCCGATATTCGGGCAAAACCGAAATGTCCTTCTTTGTGTTTCCTGATTCTATTTGAAGAGATATGTGAAAATAATTTTACATTTTGATTGCCTTTTTTCCCCTCTATAATATAATTTAATTACATTTTCTATATCTACTAGTTGCTTCATTTATTTCCCCATTTTCTTCCAAAATATCCATCGAAGTCAAAAAAAAAACGCTTTGAAGGGCTGAATTACGCGCTACGCTTATTATACAATTCCCCTTCTCACATAATAAACTGACTCTTAACACTAACATCATAAATAACTGAAACTTAAGAATTCTACAAATTCTCATCTCATACCACATACATATGTATATATAAACAGTATATTGCCAATACGAACGTTCCAAAATACAAAAAGTGTCCCCGCTATGGGAGATGGCGCGGGCCTATTGAGTTTACGCAGTAGGGTGGAAATGTTATCGATCGCGTCAAGCCTGACATTATTTGTTTGTTGTTATTCGTCGCCATCTTTGGTTCTGGATGCTTTTTCAAATTACAGAATAAAAAGTGGTTCATCCACATTGTTGTCGGTATATTAGTGCTTATAAACTTTCATTACCTAACAACAATTTTTGTAAAGGAGGTTTTAATTTGTGGTGATTCGATTTGCTGTTTGGTAGGTTAGTGGCTTGTTTTGTTTAAGATGAAAGGACACAAGTGCATGGTGCTTTTTTGCAAAAGTCGTGGATCAATACTAGGTATAAAGTATTTCAGGTATGTACATAAATACGAAACTATTTCGCGTATCACATTATCCAATCTTCGGAACCGAATTTCTCTAAAAAGCTGGTAAAAAATAAAGAGGGTATGTATAATATATATGTGGTCACTACCTAACCTTAAAATTAATGTATTTTTAATTTGATGCATTAGTAGCTGATAATAATTCCCACAATAGTCAATATAGTCATTCATTCTTAATTTTTGGTTTAGAAAAAAGTGAGATTAAGAAACATACGACGTCGGATGAAAGTTAAAATAAAGCTCATCGTGTCGATTGTTACAAATATACGGACGGAATTTGGCACAAAAAGTTTACACCAATCAGGGCACCGCCGGATCATCATATCGTCAGAAATCGTATGCATGGAACGCTGTCTTAATTCGAACTAATCGAAATTTTAATTGCAATATTTTTCCTAACTAACCAGTGCAATTTACATTAAAGAAGTTGAAATCCGGTCCTGCCGAATGTTTACTTTCACAAGGCAATTTCCGAACTGCGCAAACTCACAACGCCCCCTGCGATGCCCATAGCGGGGACATAATTGCAGATGGTATTAGCAATATACTGTTTATGTGGTCTAATCTGATGTTTGGTATCTCCAGTTGTTCTATGGTCCATAAATTATGGGACGCCCTGTATAGTTTCTTTTCGCGAATCATATAGTTACTAAAAAAAAATGTCTTGTTGTTGTAACTAAATTATAACGACATAAATTTTAAAGCGATTATTAGCGGAAAATGATTTGCAATGTTTTCTCATTGAAGGAAAACTATAGACGGATTATGAAAACTCTCCAATAAATAACCAGAATTAATTTTGCATCATCCTTCCGTAATAATTACGAATCGCTGGTAAATTTTGATATCATCGCCATTTTAGATGGAATTACGTTTAAACAATTCTAATCTTGAATGGCGAGTTTTTTTTAAACAATACCTATTCAATTGTAGCTAATTATTTTACAGAAGGTATTGTTTCCACGCGCTTTCAAAAATTAGTAAAAGGTATTATTCAAAGTTAGAATTTTCTCCGTTTATTGATCATTATTAGCTGCGAAAAGTATTATATTACTATATTGTGTATATAAGGGAAGGTAGACTACTTTCTGACGGAAGAATGATAGTTCTAGTTGTTAAAATGGCGGATTGGCGCCATCTTGCTACACATAATTTTAAAGGTACTTTACCGTGCCAGAATAGGACTTCTGTATTGGCAACGAAAACATGATGGCGGGTTTGTTCGTTCTGATCCCAGAATATGGTGTCCCTATTCGTACCCAAAACAAAATGGCGGCTCTTGAAAAAATAATATTTACTATTTTAATAGCAAAAGAAAAAATAGTAAATATTATTTTGAATTTGAGCATCACGAAATATGTAAGAAAGTTTAGCTTCCTGATTCCTACTATACTATGCCATGTTGTATTTATTTTTCTAAGACAGTAAATGAAATAAAGCCATTTTGTTTTCATTGCGAATAGAGAAGTAACTTCAAAATTCGCATTCGCAAGACCCCTCCTCCTGTTTAATTTTCCTTTTCCAAGATGGCGCCAATTTGCCATTTTGACAGTTAGTACTATCATTCTTGCGTCAAAAAATAGTTTACCTTCCCCTAGAAGCCACTACCAAATTTTGTAAAAAAGAATTAGCGGAGCAAAACTTATTAAGCATTTTCCAGACTATACAGGGTGTCCTCTATTTAATAGTACATTGAAAAACCACAGACTCCTTACGTAAAAATATTAGGATTTAATTATACATACCTATATCCGAAAGTTGATATTAACTGAGATACAGGGTGTTAAATTTAAAACTTCACTTTTGTGTTTCTCTAATAACTTTGAGAGAAACTAACGTTCTTTTGTACAAAATTTGGCAATTATGTTTTTTAGGACGAGAAATTGATTTTTTTATGAAATTTTAATGTACAATGTAGGCGGCGCTGTCTGCGGCATTATTCGCACATTTATTAAGTCATAATTTTTTGTGCCTCAGTGTATTTAAGTTTTTAATAAAAATTATACCTTCCTCATATTTATTACGTAAAAAAGGTTTACGTTCAGGTCGCCCAGAGTTATCGTTTCGGAGATATTATTTGCATTTAAATTGTTTAGTGCACCCTGCCGGGTGCCAATTATTAGCAATTTGCAGACAAAATTTTTGTCTTAAAGTAACCTATGAGAAAACAAATCAAATTTAGACATGCAGTTGCTATGGAACAGAAAATGTTTCATTCTTGAGTTTATCGTAAGTTTGTGTTTTCATTGCTGTTTCTTTCGACACGATATTTTCTAGAGTCAAAGTTATTTTAATTAAAATAAGTTAAAGAACAATCCAATTGTTGTATTTATTATTCCCAATTACCATTACAAGAACATTAATCATTATGCAGTGGCGGCTCGTGACCTATGATAGAGGGGGTTAACAAGTATGGTGAAATTATTTTTAATATTTTATTTTTGTGTAACGACCAAACAATTACTTTCTAGGGTTTTAAATATAGAAAGACAAAAAGTAATAAGAAAATGCGTTAGATAAAACATATTTTTATTTATTTTTTAATTTTACACAAGTAATACAAGTTTTGGAAAATAAGGAAGATTTTCTTAGTGTGTATAGTGCTTAAACGTAAAGTCCGTTCTTTGGTTCTTAATTGTAGATAATTGATCAATAACAGCCTCATTAAGTTTGGAATACCCTTTTTTATATATTTAGTTTTTAAACTTTCTAATAACGTCCCTAGATTTACCATTTGTGGTCTGCGTTAAATTAATTTCTGGTTTAGATCTTCCCGCATTCTTCACTTCAACTTTTTGCTCCAAACTCAACGAGCTAAAGTTCTTTTTTAAATAGTCCACCGTCAAACTATTCATTTTAACTTAATAAATATAAAATAATAAAATATTATAACATACACGCTCGAATTTCTAACTAGATGCACGAACAGACAACGGCACGGCGCACACTAAAATTCTACGCCTTTCCCATGTTAAATCGCCATAGCCCCGCTATCCCCCGCTGTCTCCCGCCGCCTGTTACTACAGAGAAACTGCATTATGCCCCGCCTACTTAATCGCACATGCGAGCCAGTGTCGTCATAATCGTCATTAACTTCGACCGAGGCACGGTTGCCGGATCCAGAGCCTATAATATACAGTTTAGTTGACGGTACGATAAAATATTAGGGTGGGTCGGACTGTATATAAATAATATTCAATGAATATAAATTAATATTTTTTATTCGTTTTGGGGGTGCACGTGCGCATGTGCTCCTGTTAACAACTTAAATACACTGAGGCATAAAGGAGTTATGACATAATAAATGTGCAAATAATGCCGCAGACAGCGCCCCCTACATTGTACATTAAAATTTCACAAAGAAATCAATTTCTCGTCCTAAAAAAACCATAATTGCCAAGTTTTGTAAAAAAACGTTAGTTTCTCTCAAAGTTATTAGAGCAAAACAAACATGAAGTTTAAACTTTAACACCCTGTATCTCAGTTAATATCAACTTTCGCTTACATGTAAGTATAATTAAATCCTAATATTTTTATGTAAGGAGTCTGTGGTTTTTCCATGTACCATTAATTAGCGGACACCCTGTATTTTTTAAGAAATAATTTTTTATGATAATACACAAGCACTATACAGGAAAAATGCTTTAAGGTACTCTGGGGAGTGCGACTAAAACGATTCATGTTGGTTTTGAATCATTGGAGGTTATATTCCTAGGGAAAAACGACCTCGGGAAGGTCGTTCCACAAGGATGAACTCCTACAGATGAAAGGATTCTTAAACAATGAAGTTCAGAGCAGTACTGTAGTGATAGTCGAATATGTAGAGTGTAGAGTGTCAAAAATTATTGAAGCGTATAAAGTCCGTTTTGTTGCAGTTGATAGCTCATATCGAGGGTTGAAGCCATAAAACAACCGTAAACCATAGGCGTTGCCAATAGTAATTACCTTATTTAATAAGAAAATTGGCCTCTGTCCATTGTTAAGTAGGATTAGGGTTAAAGTAGGTACAACAGGGGTAATTAATTTACCTATTTTTGCCTGCTTTAGGATGTTATTACGCCATTTGATGTGCGTTTGTCAAACTATGTATTTAGTTGTATTTAGATACTGCATTATCTCAAAGTTGAATTATTTCCTATACTTGTAACAATGGCTTCAAGTTTTTCGCCAACGTGTCTTCGTCAAATTAGCAAGAGTGCATATTCTCTCCGAGAAAAGACATTAATATTAAACGTGCATGATGCTCTAGTGTACCAGAAACCTGCAAGTGATGTTCGTAGCATCATTGCAGAGTGTGCCAATATGGTAGGAGTTGGAGAGGCTACTATATATAGGTTCTTGCGTGAAAGAAAATCTAAGAACCTCAGTGAGCCAAAACCACTCCCAGGAAAGAAACCGTTAGAAATTGACAATTTCATTAAAAATGGTATTAGAAGAAAAGTACATAGTTTTTATTTTGCCAAGGAAATACCAACTATAGGCAAAATTTTACAAGCCATTAACTACGACGAGGACTTACCACAGCTATCACGAACGAAACTATGGAAAATACTTCATGATATGAACTTTCGATGGGAGAAGCAAAACAGAAAATCTTTTCTCGACAAGCTGTCATGGAAGGCTGGTCAACAGGACTTAGACCACCATCTGGAAAGGGACGCAGACTTATTATAACTCATATAGGAAGTTCAAATGGCTTTTTGGATCAAGGATTATTACAATTCCAGTCGAATTCTACTAAAGACTATCATGAAGAAATGACTGCTGATGTTTTCGAGGAATATTTTAAGCAAATGATAGAATACATTCCCGCTAATTCTGTAATAGTGATGGATAATGCCAGCTATCACTCTAGGCTAAAAGAGAATCTTCCCACAACTTCATGGAAAAAGGCGGAAATCGTAAACTGGTTACAACGAAAGGAATTGAGTTACGATAATACCATGGTAAAAAAAGAACTTTTGGATATTGTTAGGCTACATAAATCACAGTATAAAAAGTATGTTATTGACGAGATGGCAAGAGATCGAGGTATTAGTGCTCCGTTTACCACCTTACCATTGTGAGCTAAATCCTATCGAATTAATATGGGCTCAAGTAAAAGGATATGTTGCTAGAAATAACAAAACTTTTAAAATGCAAGAAGTGCGACACCTCTTGCTTCATTCTTTAGCAAATGTGTCATCAGAAAATTGGCAAAACGCCATAAAACATGCTATAGTAGAGGAACAAAAAATGTGGGAACTTGACAACGTAATTGACACAACTATGGAAATTGAGCCTTTAGTAATAAGCGTAGGACATGATGACTCTTCAGATTCTTCTGAGGACCATTTTATCGAGTTATAATTATTGAAATTGTCAATATTTTTTGATCTGTAAATAAATTAGTTTTCTTGTAAATAAATTCATAAAATCATAAAATCTATTACATTTAAATAAAATAATAAGCGGTTACATTAAAAACCCAACTCTCCGACCATGATGGGCCGTTTTAATCATTATCCTTTCATTTCATTTTATGGCTCTATTGTTACTTTATCTGTTACCCGGTGGAATAGGTCAAAATTTCTTCATCTTTATGCTAGATGTACGTAAAAAGACCATTTTATAGGTAAAATATTTTAGGCCACCGGGCCCTTGTTTTGAATCTTTAATGAGGGTATCGAGCTATCAACGGCAACGAAACAGACTTTACAAATTTTTGGTCCGGAAAAGTACATTTTAAGAAATAAGTCTCTAATGACAGCAATATCAATTTTGATATTTTAGAACGTAGATCTTTAGACCCGTACGGTATTCATGTATAACCGTATACGTCTCGATATAGGAAACTTAAAATGTAAATGAGTTTTTTTAATTTCAGAATTGTGAAACATTTTTTTTTCTTCAACATCTCTTCTCGTTAAAATCCTGTTCGCGGCATACGCCCATATTTTCTTCCTAAAACCGGGTATTTATTTAAATAAACAAGATCAGCAAGGATACCCAGATCAGGATATCGCCTATTAAAATGTTACGATTCGTGTTTTTCACAATCAAGTGCGAGTTTCAAAAAGAAGTTTAAACCTGTTGTCCGGTGTAGGTAACGAACGCGTATTCCAAATATATAAATAATTTTATTTAGCCGAATTATTAGGATTATTAGGGGATAGTAGTTACTCTGGATGACACCCTTCCCAATTCTTTACTAGGTGCACCAAAAAATTTACATGAATAAATTACGTACAGGGTGTCCCGTTTTCGACACTTTTATAGGGTATCTCCGTTATTGTTAGTGCTATCAAAAGAGTAATGTAGGTGTCATGTGCTCTTTTTGGGTCAAACTTAAAATGGTAAAATCAAAATTTGAAATTTTTTCTCGCTTAAGAGATACGGGGTAAAATCAAAATTACCCTATATTTTCTAAGTTAAAAGAGATACATAAAAATGTTTTATACAGAAGTTTATTTATAATGATTGTTGAATAATCTGCCGTTTTCTGAATAAGTATACGGGGTCAGGTAAGAAAGTTATCGGGCCTAACTTTATTTTTAAATGGAACACCATGTATATTTTAATCTAAAAATATAGTATTTTAAACTCTCTTTTAAAATTTATAACACACCATGGATGATAGATGTCATATCAAGTTTTTCAAAATGTTGATAAGTCATTTTCACAACTGAATATGTAAAAATGAAATTGACGATAAATGTTAATAACAACTAGAATGTCAACATAGTTGTCTCTAGGATATTAGTTTTTGTTTCATGTCCTACTTTAGTTTAAAGGTATAAAGTTTAAATAAATCGCCAAGGAAACCAATATCATCCATGGTGTGTTATATATTTGAAAGGAGAATTTAAAATAGTGTATTTTTAGATTAAAATATAGAGGGTGTTCCATTTAAAAAAATTAGAATAGGTTCGATAACTTTTTTACCTGACCCCGTATACTTATTCTGAAAACGGCATATTATTCAACAATCAATACAAAGAAACTTTTGTATAAAACATTTTTCCGTATCTCGTTTAACTAAGAAAATATAGGGTAATTTTGAAATTATCAATTTTTTGATTTTCCTCCGTATCTGTTAAGCGAGCGAAAATTTTCAAATTTTGATTTTATCATTTTAAGTTTGGCCCAAAAAGAGTACATGACACCTACATTTGATAGCACTAACAATTACGGAGATATCCTGTAAAAGTATCGAAAATGGGACAGTAACTATAAATATGTTTATAAAGTAATATGTATAATACTATATTGAATTGAAAAATAAAATAGTACTTTATTGAATAAAACTTTAGAAATAGAGCATAAACTGGAAGATATTTCTATTATTTTTAGGTTATGCTGTTTCATAGTTGCTTAGACAAGGGAAGAGAGGGGACGGATAATTCCGCTTTACGGGCCGCCGCAGAGAGTGAAGCCTAAAATTGATACGCCGCCATTTTTTAGGTGCCAGACAATCGAGGTGGCACCTAGTGTATTTCAGTGATTTGTAGTGTGAAGAGCTATCAAAAGAATTCAGTGTATTTATAGAAATATGGTGTATTGTTGTGTCTATGGCTGTAAAAGCAGAAATAAATATTCTACTATAAGTATATTCTCTCTACTATAACTATATTCTATATTCTACTATAAGTAAATATTCTACTCGTGTTTTTTGCATGTATTTATTTTATATTAGATATCTCCGTTGTAAGTTTAGCAGTATATATTATTTGAAACTATGTTTAAGCCAATAGTTGAAGCTACCTTTCTTTGTAATTTGTACTAGATTTGTTGCACTTTTCATTCAAGATTTCTAATAAGAACCAGCTAATTGCCCTTGGAGAGGCTGTGTCACTCAATGGCGTACCTGCATGATTTGTATATTTTGACAAAATTAAATTATTTCTTATTTAATTTTGGTTAATTCTTAGTGAAAGCATTATATTATTTCGAATGTATACCAGTGGTTTTTTTTTAAGAAAGTGATTAACGTTTGTCTTGATTCGTTGAAGGTCATAGTCTTTGATTTCCGAAAGATCCACAAAAAGCAAACATTTGGGTGCAGAAGATTGGACACCTTCTCCTGCCTACAGGGTTTGTTCAAAGCATTTTGAGAAGTTCGTTTTTTTATAAAGTTGAGGAAAGACTTCGATTACTTGGAGGTGCTGTGCCAATAATATTTTCAGAACTACCAGTACCTATATACAGGTATTTACTAGTTAATTTCTAGAATAAAAAAATTATTAATTTGAAAAACAGAAACATTTTAAATTACAGAAGCATGTAGATAATATTAATTTTTTTTACAGGGTTTAAAAAGGCGAGCTACTGAAAGGTCAACTCAACATGATGCTGAATTATATATAGCTGGTACTTCAACAGCTGGGTCCACGCAACCGAAGAAGAATATATTACTTCTAAATAATTTATAAAAAAAATGTCTTCGCTTTAAAAACATCTCAAATCATGTATGTAATATTAATTTTTTTACAGGCTACCGAAAGTTCAAATCAGCTTGATGAAGAACTAGTTTTACCTGGTACTTCATCTGGGCTAACTGAACAGAAAGAAGACACTCCGAGAAAGAAAAAACTGAAGAACTATTTGAGGAGGCTGTTAAAAGTCGTTGTTGCTTCTTTGTAATAAATTTTAAATCGACCAATTTTGTTTTTATCTTTCATTTTTCCTAAAGTTGAAAGATATTTAAATTACACAACCTTTCCTATATGAAATTATAACTTTGACGAATAAAATTAATATCTACCAAGCATTCAATAAATTATTAAGAAGCAAACGAACATTTTTAATATCAAACCTCAGTAAGATACACAACAATTCAATCAATAAAAATATTACTTTCATATTCCATACAAAATAATTTTGTACTGGGATAAAACTAATAAAATATTCATGTTACGCCACTGCTAAACCCGGTTTGGCGTCACGCGGTAACAAAATAGTTTCTGGTGTTACGCGTCTCCTCTCTTCCCTTGTCTAAGCATAGTTGTAACTAGAAATTAGTTGACGACACCGTCAGCATGTTATATATCTCCGAGAATAGGTATTTCAGATAAATATCTAGTAAAAATTATCTATTTGCAAAGTTAAAGGTTAGTATTTTAAAGTTTTCTATAAATTTTTTTTGTCGAATTTCAAAATTGAAGTAAGCCTAAAATTCGAACCCTACTTGCTGCCAACATAAAAAAAATAAAATTTCAGTTTCATAAAGTGGCAGGCTCAATTTTTTTGCATTTCATAATGTAGCCATTATGAAATCCAAATTCTTATTTAAAACCGGCATTTACAAGCTTTGCGATTTCTTTTTTTTTGGTAGTGTGTCCTTCTTTCAGGGTATTTAACTAGTGAAATTGGTACAAGGAAGGGGGGGGAGGCGATAATCGCCAACCTGCGGGAACGCCACTGCCTGTATACCAATCCTATAGATCTTCCTTTCGTGTAACATCGATATACTAGAGCTCCAATTAACTAAATTAGTAATTATGCCATCTATGGACGCTTCTAAATCTGGCGATGACCTCTCACTTCCTTATACACGCATAACAATTTTTCGAATCCCATAAAAAGGAAAAAAGTCGACCTTGTAATATTTGCTATATTCGATTCTTCTTTATTTGTGTGTGGCCTTTGTTACTCATCGTCTTTTTTTTAGGACTGATTCCGTAAAAATACTATACGACTTATTCGAGTGGTCATAGGAAGATTTTTACTGTAGACGTCATCGTCAATTAATCTTTGAATTATTTTTTGTTAAAGATTGTTTCATGAAAAATGGATATAACTTAATGACTGCAGTAAAAGTACCTGGGCCATCCCATTATTTATGGCCGTTTGTTATTATTATGTGGAAAGGACCGGATTGTAATAATTATAATTAAATATAGGCACATCAGGTAGGTTAGGTTGCTTAATTTATATTTAAATAACTTTTTGTGGTAAAATTTGTTAGTTTTTGAGGAATGGTTCAAGAATTGTCTTTTACCAAACATTCCTCAGAATAGCGTGATAGTAATGGACAATGCGAACTATCCATCGCCAATTACATAAAGCTCCAAGCTCAAATAATACAAAATTGGAGATTCAGAACTACATGGCGGCGAATGATATATATTTTGAAGAAAGTTATAAAAAAAGTGATCTTTTAGAAGTTTTAAAGACATTTTGTATAAAATAGTATATGTCTGTGACACATTGGCAAAAGAAATTGGACATACAGTGCTACGGCTCCCACCCTATTATTGCATTTTTAACCCCCATAGAGCATATGTGGCACCAGTTAAAATCACTGGTTAGGTCTGAAAATATTTCTCCGACTTTAAGTTCTAGTGTTGTAGAATTAATACGAAAATGCTTTAATGATATTCCCCCAGGTAGTTGGAAAAATTCAGTCCGTCACGTAATAACTGTAGAAAGTTCGTATATTAGTCTGGATCGTATAATTAATCCAATTATAATTAATTTTGATGAGGATAGCGATAGCGAAACAGAACTATCTATAGAATGACATTATAAATGTAAATAAATACTTATGACTAGTAATATTTAAAAAAAAATGTTATTTCATTTGATTACATTAATATAATCATATCATTACTTGTTTTCCTTAGTCCGTCCCTTCATACTTCACTTGTTTATTGCCAAGCTCTTGTCGACACAATGGGACCTACCCAGGAAATCATTAAGTCGTATCCAATTTTCGTGAAACGTACTGTACCTGTGGATTCTCGAGGGGACCTACACCTTAACGGGGGTTCCAACCGAACAACGATTCTCGATCATACCCTGCTGCAAGGCCTATGAAGGTGAAATTTCCCTTATAAATCACGAATACAGACCTTGAGTGATAAGCCCCCACCCCACCCACCCGTGATCACGAAAACGTCCTATGCATTTTAAACTTTATCCGTCCACTCCAAGTACCAGTTTGATGTTTATTATTATTTTTTTTAATGATCACAAGCACTATAGGAAAAATCCGGGAGTGATGTGTGTACGAATAAACCGATTCACGTTCGTTTTGAATCGTTTGAGGTTATACTCATTGGGGAAAACAACCTTGGGAAGGTCGAGTCCTAAGCCTTAACTACATATGGATGGACGGCAGTGGTTCGTCGTGTATTTCTGCTATTCGCCGCTCTGGGCGGATTTAAGAGGGCAAGGTCAGCCGAGCATTTTCTGTAAAAGAAAGTCAAATCACAAACCTTCGATATTTTAGTCTGTCAAAGCTCTCTGTCAGCTCTTGGCCTCCGATCACACGAATCCAGTGGTCGAAGAGTATGTTTGTGTTATGCCAAGACGTATTTCCTTCCAGCTTGACGCCCAGCTAATTAATAGATGAATTCAGTGGAATTGCGTGTCCTGTCATGACTATATCTGGTTCTGTAATGTTAACCTTTTAGAGAAAACTGTTGAATAGGTTTTCTTAGCGTTAAATTCGACTTGATTGTGGTGACAGTATCCCAAGCCAAAATTTCTCCCAGGTCTTTGTCGAGGAGTGATACTTCATGCTGTCCTCAAAGATGTGCATCGGCAGCCGATGTTTCTGCATTCAAAGAGAACGATCAGACAATTGTGCTATCGTCAGCAAAGCTAAATATCGGATTTTTAGTTTTCATTAGAAGGTCGTTAAGTAAGAAGAGGCTGGAAAACAATATGAACCCTTGAGGAACACGAGCATTGATGGTGAAGGTGTCTGAGAGAAATCCGTCAATCGCCACTTGCAGAGAGCGGTCCTTAAGAAAGCTAGACAACCATGCACAGAATCGACTGGGCATACCATAGGATCGCAGTTTACTTAGAAGCCCCTCATGCCAAACACGATCAAAAGCTTTAGAAATATCCAGTGCAACAGCCCGAGACTCCCCATGATGTTCGATTGCGTTGTTCCAAATATGGGTGACATAGGCTAGAAGATCTCCAGTTGATCTGGTCTTCCGAAAACCATATTGATGATCGCTGATACTGTTGAAGCCTTCCAGGTACTTTAGAAGTTGTTTGTTAATAGTTCGTCTAGTTGCTCTATGGCCCATAAGTTGTGGGACACCCTGTAGATTATAGTAATTTTTAATACGACGGTATTATTATGAATGCATATTTTATGTTTATTTCCAAATGTGTATTTTGTGTTATGTAGTGGTTATGTTATAATACAAAGTGTAAAAAATGTAAAAATATTGTTTGCCTAAGCCATTTTTAATACGTTTTATGGTTGAGTTGATTTTAACTAAAATTTAATATTCAAGAGGAGTACGACCTTTACGAAGAACCATAAAATGCCTTACCGAGAACAAAAGAACATACAAAGACGATGATGGCGATGGTGTAATCCATGTACTAGGTCAACACAACGCTATTTTACAAAGATGTTTATTTTTGGATTAAAAAAAATCACTATAGATAATGACTGGTAATGGGTAATGACTTATGAGTATTTTAAATGTTAGCGGTTTCCGTCAGTCACTATACCGGGTGTTCCAATAGTGTGCTAAAGTAAAATTATTCCTCGTCGGTTGAAAATATTCAAAAATGTTTTTTTATAAAGGAATTACATGGTGTCATAAGATGTATAAATTGTCGTCAAGTCCACCGGGTGTTATTGATTTGCCTTATTATATTATTTAAACCCGAAATCCTGAGATGAATACAAATTAGAGAAAAAGCCCATTCGACCCGAAGGGGAAGTGACGTCGCGGGAAGATACATCGCGCCTTATCGTGGTAACGAGCGATGGAAGGTCCGAGCACACGCAGCAAACAAGCGACAGATCAAGTGATTAAAAGTTGTTCCTACGCCCCCCAAAAAATATTTCAACCGACACCCATAATAGGTAATATTAGCAATATCAGTCGAACATTTGACATGAAAATACAGTGAAACCTCCCTTAGGCGGACACCTACGAGACCGTCTAAATGTGGCCGCCCAATAGAGGTGTCCGCCCATGGGAAATTTGTTATTAGGTATCTAATATGTAAATGCAAAATTATTACTATGTATATGTATGTACAAATAAACATAACATAACAAAAATACACCAGTTTTAGTTATGAGGTAGTACTAAAAAAATCGAATAACATAGTTTGACGTGTTTACGTTTTATACTTGCAATCTAGAAAATAGAATTCCAAGTCTGATAACAATTCCATTGCTGTAGAGTCACCTCTATTCTTTGCATACTCTTATAATTGCTTTACCATACTAATGGCTTGTTGATAATTGGTGACATTTGTTTGATTACTGCATTCAACTTCTTCATCAGAGTCGTTAGTTAGTGATGTGGTTTCAGTTTGGACTACATAATCGGTAGGAATGGGGTCACTATCATCTTCTAATAGAGCATTGCTATCAATGTTAATGAACTCGCCCAAATCGTTGTTATCAAATTACAAACTTCCACAACATCAATATTCTCTTTCAGACTCAAAGCGCGACATTTTTGTGCCATTGTTTACGATTTTAACCTTACAACTCACAATAAACGGCCGACTGCTCGGGGAATCACACATACTTTCATTCGGCGAAGTCCTTTCGCTCTGCCACGCATACGCGATTGGTTGCCAGTCTGTCTTCAGAGAGTTCTTGCACCGTACTTATTCGTCTCCCAAATACTTTAAAAAAATTTTCATTCGTTTAAAGGAGGGTTTCGCACTCTTTGTATGAAAACAGCCTGTCCGCGTCCGCCCCAGAGAGGTTGATTTTCATGGAATTTCATATACCTAGTTCCGGATTATGAAAAAATGTCCGATTAATAGAGATGTACGCTTATTAGAGGTCTCCGTTATGAGAGGTTTTACTGTATTCATCACCAGGTATTCGTTTCATAATAAAAAAAAAGTGAACCGACTTTAAAAATGCCGTGAAGAGTAAAGTACGTTTCACGAAATTTGGATACGACTTAATTATTTCCTGGGTCGGTCCCATTGTGTCGACAAGAGCTTGGCAATAAACAAGTGAAGTATGAAGGGACGGACTAAGAAAAACAAGTAATGATATGATTATATTAATGTAATCAAATGAAATAACATTTTTTTTAAATATTACTAGTCAATTTATTTACATTTATAATGTCATTCTGTAGATACTTCTGTTTCGCTATCGCTATCCTCATTAAAATTAATTATAATTGGATTAATTATACGATCCAGACTAATATACGAATTTTCTACAGTTATTAAGTGACGGACTGAATTTTTCCAACTACCTGGGGGAATATCATTAAAGCATTTTCGTATTAATTCTACAACACTAGAACTTAAAGTCGGAGAATAATTTCAGACCTAACCAGTGATTTTAACTGGTGCCACATATGCTCTATGGGGTTAAAAATGCAATAATAGGCGGGAGATTTTTCGCCTTACCAAGTCTTTGTCGCTTTCGTCGAAACATTTGGTGAAACCGGCATCTTTGCGCTTCTTTCTAGATTTAATGGGATTTGACGCGATTCTTTTCACTGTAGTCAGAGGTACCTTAGTCAAAGCAGACGTTTCAGTCGCAGCAGCACTAGCATAAAGTCCTCTGTTGAGTAATGAAGTATATATTCTTTTTACAATTTCCCTAGCATCGAGAGATAAATGCATTTTCTTCACTGCAACACTAGAAGCAGCACCATCAATGTTTTTCCATAGACGCCACATACTGTTTTTTTATACGTTTGGTAAAATAATATCGGTAATACAACTAAACTCTTCCAGAAAGAAATAAAAACTAACAAATTTTACCACAAAAAGATATTTAAATATAAATTAAGCAACCTAACCTATCTGATGTGCCTATATTTAATTATAATTATTAAAATCCGGTCCTTTCCACATAATAATAACAAACGGTCATAAATAATGGGATCGCCACCGGTACTTTTACTGCATTCATTAAGTTATAGGTATCCATTTTTCGTGGAACAATCTTTATCAAATAATATGTCGAGCATTTATCATCTGCGTTGCCATATCAATAAAGCAATTTGTCATGCAATAAAATAGTGTTTTACAAATTACCTGTTAATTTTAACGGTATATGATCATGCATGATGCAATTTTTTTAACGTATTTTTTCCGGTTGCAATATGCAATCACACCTACTTGTTCTCATAATTTTATGTAACCACAATATTGTACCATAATGGGATTCATCAATTTTGCAGTGATAACAAAGCATGTCAATGCTTTTTGTCATTCAAATTCTGCGGGCGCCTTTATCGAACGCTGTTGTTGAATATTAATGTCTATTATATTCGACACAATGTTTTATTTATTCCATTTTGATTGTTCGTAGAAAGGACAAGTATATACAGGATGTAACAAAGTCGTCCTTCGCCATTGGGATTCCGGTAAGAGATACGAAGTCGGTTACATTTGGGTAAAGTTGCGTAATTATGGGCACAATAATATGCGCCAAAGAAATCTAAAAATAAATACAGGCGCTTTCAAAATATTTGGAAAAATCTAAAATTTTGCGTTTCGGTTTTTATTTTTTTCTGACTTTGTTCGAGAAGATGCCCCGAAAATAAGTTTCACTTTCTCATTGCTACTTTTTATTCTCCACAAGATAGCATTGTGAGATTTTTAATGCGACGTCTCGTCTTTGGGTCATCGTCATGAAATTACTTTTTTTAAAATACGGGCCTGGATCTTTTTGTTTAAATTATGAAAGTGGAACTAGATTATCGTTCAGCGGTGTACAACACTTACTGCTTTTCTGGCGTTTTGTTTCTCAAATTGACCATCTTCATTAAAATACCCCTAGTACGTTCCTGTAATTTACTTTTATGAGAAATTCGGTTTAATTGGAAACTGTAAAACTCAATGCCTTTTTGTGAAAGTATTAAAAAAGTTCTGGCTTTAAGAGTCAAATTTTATTTGTATTAATAAAATAAATTATTTGTAGTAGAAATTTGATAAAACTATTAGTTTGAAATAAAAAAAAGCAACAACACGTATAGCTGTTGCAGAATTATACCGTCGACTCTTACTGCCATAAATACACTACCTGATTAAACCCTATTGTATACGCCTGAACCTCCTCAAAGCTCAATAGATGGGATCAGGGCCGGCTTGAAAATGTATACCCCAGCACATGATTTTTTTTTATAATTTAAAATAAATAGATAGATATTTTTAGTTTTAGGTACCTATAATAAATGTAAAATAATGATAACAATTAATGATAATGAAAATAGTATAATCGAAAAGTATAACTATTAGGATAACAAGTACAATAAAAATTAATTAAATTCTAAGAAACTATTGATAATTTATTCAAATTTAACTCTGTATCACTATCACTATCTTCATCTAAGCCTAAACTTATAATTAAGGGTTGAACATTTGTAATCATACAATTGTAAGAATTTTCCACCTTAAGTATATGCTGTACACAGTTTTTCTTACTTCGTTTTTAATTAATTCTACCACAGATGCATCTAATGTAGGAGAAATGTTATTTCTCCTAATATTGGATTTTAATTGGTGCCATATTAGCTCAATAGGATTGAATATACAGTAGTATAGAGGAAGACGCAACACTGTATGTCCATTTTCTGCTGCAAGTCTGTCACACTCGTATTCCTTATTTATTTTAAAAGCTTTTAATACTTTTGGCAGTCCTCGTTTTTTGTAAGTTTCTTCAAGATATAAATCATTTTCAATCATAAAATTTTGAATTTCTGCTTTTTTGTATTATTAGAATTGGGAATGATTTTTGCTTGCCGGCTATGATAACTAGCATTGTTCATTACAATGACGCTATTTTCAGGTATATTTTTAAGGTGTTTATGTTTAAACCAATCCTCAAAAAGTTGTGCGTCGGTATCTTGATGGTAATCTAAAGAAGAATCTGCTATGTTTTTAGCTGAAAGCAACAGACAATTTGGAACAAGCCCATTCTCTGAACCAGCATGTAATATTGTGATTCTTCTGCCTTTATTTGACGGTGCCTTGGTTTGCAATTTTTGGAAGAATCATCCCAACCTTTTCTTGGAGTGTCATGGGTATCGAACCATGTTTCGTCAAGGTAAATAATTGGACGATTTTCTTCTCTAAATTGTTTAACAGCTGTTAAATATTTAAGTCTCCATTCCCGTAAACGTTGAGATTCTATTAATGTTTGTCTTTTATCAATGCTTCGGTATTTAAAACCCATTTTATGCAATATTTTCCTAAGGGTTGAAAGGCTACAAGAGATATTTGTTTCGTCTTTAATAATCAGCCGCTCTTTGAGGGAAATCAAAGTGGGTACAGTTTGTGCCTCATACATTTGGTAAATCTTCCTTCTTAATAAATCCATGTCATTTTCGTCAATGCTTCTCAATGTGCCAGAATCACTCCGATTTTTTCTAGGATTAACAGGTTTAAGTACTATGTCTCTTACCGAAGATAAAGGTGTTTTTGTCAAAGTAGACGTCTCTGCTAAAGCATCCATCGAATTAAAATTTCTACTCAACAACGATTGATACACATTTTTAATTATTAGTTTGGCATCGGTAGATAAATGCTTCCTTTTAAAAATTACACTTGAAGATGCCCCCCTATCGGCACAATTCCAAGGACGCCACATTCTACCACTAATAAGCCTAACTAAAAATTACTCGCCGGAAAACCACTACAGATTAAAATTATTAAAATTCACTTTGTATTTATATATTATCAGGCATAGCTATAAATTGAATTTGTATACCTGGTCCGGCTCTGCTCGAAAAGGTTTTAATATTTGGGATTGCCTTATTTATTTTATGGTCGAAGGGATAATGAGGTTTTATTTCAGTCGAAAGATCAACGGTATAATTCTGCAAATACTATAATAATAATTATTATTGACAGAAATAACAATAATAATTTTAAAATTTTCAGTTACAAAAGTAAATTACAGGAACGCACAAGGAATATTTTAATGAAGATGGCCAATTTAAGGAACAAAGCGGCGGTGTTGTATAGCGCTGAACGTAGATTTAGTTCCTGTTTCATAATTTAAACAGGCCTATATTTAAAAAAATTAAGTAGATGATGGTGACCCAAAAACGAAACGTTGCATTAAAGATCTGTGGAGAATAGAAGGTAGCAATGAGAAAATTTCATTTATTTTTAGACATCTCTTCGTGCAAAGTCAGGAAAATATAAAAACCGAAACACGAAATGTTAGATTTTTCAAAATTTTTTCGAAAGTCCCTGTATTTATTTTTGATTTTTTTCGCGCATATTATTGGGTCCATAATTACCCAACTTACGCCCCAATTTAATCGACTTTCTCTTCCAGTTCCCGAGGTCCAAATGGTGAAGGACGGATTTGTTACACCCTGTATATATAATACTAGTATCATTAATTATTTATTAGTCTGGGCTAGGCGTTCCATGCATATGGACGAGAAATAAATGACGCCATTTCTTTCTACGCCTTTCCTATACCAACGAATTTCAAAAGCTTTCAATGGGATTTTAGAAAATGTGATCTCTATTATATTTTACTGATAGAAATTATTCGATTACAAAATAGAAGGAACTCCCGTCAAATGTTGCTGTTGCACTGGATATTTCTAAAGCTTTTGATCGTGTTTGGCATGAGGGGCTTCTAAGTAAACTGCGATCCTATGGTATGCCCAGTCGATTCTGTGCATGGTTGTCTAGCTTTCTTAAGGACCGCTCTCTGCAAGTGGCGATTGACGGATTTCTCTCAGACGCCTTCACCATCAATGCCGGTGTTCCTCAAGGGTCCATATTGTCTCCCACTCTCTTCTTACTCTACATTAACGACCTTCTAGTGAAAGCGAAAAACCCGATAGTTAGTTGTGCTGATGTTAGCACACTTATATCATCTTTTTTTCTTTGAATGTCCAAACATCGGCTGCCGACGCACATCTTCGCAGACAGCATGAAGTATCACGCCTCAACAAAGACCTGGAAGAAATTTTGGCTTGGGGTGACAGTAACCAAGTCGAATTTAACGCTAAAAAAACCAAGGCAGCAGTTTTCTCTGAAAAGGTTAACATTACAGCACCGGATATAGTCATGGACGGACACGCAATCCCACTGGCTTCATCTATTAGTTTGCTGGGCGTCAATCTGGGAGGAAATATGTCTTGGCATAACCACGTTGTGGCAATCGCCAAGATAGCTTCTCAGAAACTTGGTGTACTCTCCCGAACCAGAAAGTTGTACACACCTCAACAACTTTTGACACTATACAAAGCCCAGATTCGACCATCACTAGAGTACTGCTCTGATGTCTGGAGCTCTGCACCCAAACATACTCTTCGGCTACTGGATTCCATCGAAAGGAGGGCCATTCGTCTGATTGGAGACCACGAGCTGACGAAGAACCTCGACCTAGAACATCGAAGGCAAGTTTGTGATTTGACTCTCTTTTACAGATATTTTCATGGAAAGTGCTCGGCTGACCTTGCCCTCTTAATTCCGCCCAGAGCGGCGAATATCAGAAATACATGACGAACCACTGCCGCCCATCCATATGTGGTTAAGCTTAGTACTCCTCGAACTTCATTATTTAAGAACTCTTTCATCTGGAGGACTTCATCATTGTGGAACGATCTTCCCGAGGTCGTTTTTCCCAACGAATATAACCTCCAACGATTCAAAACCAACGTGAATCGCTTTTTGCGCACACGCACCACTCCCAGAGTGCCTTAAAGGATTTTTCCTATAGTGCTTGTGTTTGATCATAAAAAAAAAAATATCGGTGCGTTCAGGTTCGTTGGCAGAGCTGTTAGAAGTAGTTAAAAACTGCAATAGGCATGCGCAGTTCGTTTAAAGTGCTCACACAAGCAAAATCTGCCACCGCTGACCACACATTCGGTGTTTGTAGAGCAAAATGCCAACTGATTACCAACTGATTTGCAACTGTCAGGATAATCCGCGAATTGGTACGGAATTGTGGGTTTGGATTCTGAGCACCAACTTGTTCCTATTTCCGATTCGTTTTATTTTCTTTAGTTTTGACATGTTATTGCGGCTTATTTGATTTTATAATAGAACACACCACAGGCTCACGGCGGCTTTCAGTCAGCGGAGGCTAAAGGTCGAGAGTAGGGGAGACCGAGGGGAATTGTGACAGAGTAGCGTTGTGACAACGAAGATTTCTCTGAATCTATGGCCGTTAGCGAGCTGGCAACAGCGCACGATTGTTTGTTTATAGACGCGTTACTTGACGCAGTACGCGCCATTGGCCCGCGATAGTGTTGTAAATACTCGGATTATTTAGATAACCGGATCATACGGAATCGGATGAACAAGATACTCGGATTAATGATCCGAATTCGAATTCACAATCCGGCAACAGACAATGTCGCTCATTTAAATTTTTCGAGATAAATCATAAACTATATGTTAAATGTATAAAAACCTCCATCTAGCGACTACAATAAAAAATAACAACATCGCTTGTAGTGTAGCTGATAGAGCTAGAAGAACTCTTTTAAATGACACTAATTTTAATATTTTCCGATCAGGCGTTCCTGAGATATTGAATTTTTTCCAAATCAATGTTTTCGTTACCCCCACTACTATATTGAAAGGATTAGAGAGAAAAAGTAAAAATTCTCGGTTTCCCCTACTTACAAATAAAACAAAACGTCTAACTACTATTCAGCGTAATATTAATGCTACCAACGCCTAGCGCTTGCGGCCTCTAAAAGGTCATCATCAGGGCTAAGGCTCTAAAAGAAATAAAAATAAAAACCTCAGACAGGAAAGGAGACATAAGGAATTCAAATTTTAAAAATTGTCATAAAAACAAGTTAAATTAAACAATTTAAAATTAATTGAGTATACTAACTCGTCAAAGTCACCCCAGGCACACAAGAAACATAACATAAAAGATATTATAGTATTTGCAGAAATTATTAATTTTTAGTTAGGCTTATTAGTGGTAGAAAGCGGCGTCCTTGGAATTGTGCTGATAGGGGGGCATCTTCAAGTGTCATTTTTAAAAGAAAGCATTTATCTACCGATCCCAAACTAATAATTAAAAATGTGTATCAATCGTTGTTAAGTAGAAACTTTAATTCGATGGATGCTTTAGCAGAGACGTCTACTTTGACAAAAACTCCTTTATCTTCGGTAAGAGACATAGTACTTAAACCTGTTAATCCTAGAAAAAATCACGAGTGATTCTGGCACATTTAGAAGCATTGACGAAAATGACATGGATTTATTAAGAAGAAAGATTTACCAAATGTATGAGGCACAAACTGTACCCACTTTGATTTCCCTCAAAGAGCGGCTGATTAAAGACGAAACAAATATCTCTTGTAGCCTTTCAAGCCTTAGGAAAATATTGCGCAAAATGGGTTTTAAATACCGAAGCATTGATAAAAGCCAAACATTAATAGAATCTCAACGTTTACGGGAATGGAGACTTAAATATTTAACAGCTGCTAAACAATTTAGAGAAGAAAATCGTCCAATTATTTACCTTGACGAAACATGGTTCGATACCCATGACACTCAAAGAAAAGGTTGGGATGATTCTTCCAAAAAATGTCAAACCAAGGCACCATCAATGGATGGATGGATTACAATATTACATGCTGGTTCAGAGAACGGGTTTGTTCCAAATTGTCTGTTGCTTTCAGCTAAAATCATAGCAGATTCTTCTTTAGATTACCATCAAGATACCGACACACAACTTTTTGAAAATTGGTTTAAACATAAACTCCTTAAAAATATACCTGAAAATAGCGTCATTGTAATGGACAATGCTAGTTATCATAGTCGGCAAGCAAAAATCATTCCCAATTCTAATAATACAAAAGAAGAAATTCAAAATTTTATGATTGGAAATGAGTTATATTTTGAAGAAACTTACAAAAAACGAGAACTGCTAGAAGTATTAAAAGCTTTTAAAATAAATAAGGAATACGAGTGTGACAAACTTGCAGCAGAAAATGGACATACAGTGTTGCGTCTTCCTCCGTACTATTGTATATTCAATCCTATTGAGCTAATATGGCACCAATCCAATATTAGGAGAAATAATATTTCTCCTATATTAAATGAATCTGTAGTAGAATTAATTAAAAACGAAGTAAGAAAAATTTCTGCAGATAGCTGGAAAAACTGTGTAGAGCATGTACTTAAGGTGGGAAATTCTTACAATTGTATGATTACAAATGTTCATCCCTTAATTATAAGTTTAGGCTTAGATGAAGATAGTGATAGTGATACAGAGTTAAATTTTGAATAAATTATCAATAGTTTCTTAGAATTTAATTAATTTTTATTGTACTTTTAAATTATATTATTTTCAATTATCATTAATTGTTATCATTATTTTACATTTATTATAGGTACCTAAAACTAAAAATACCTATCAATTTATTTTAAATTATAAAAATAAATCATGTTGGGTGGTAATCATTTTCAAGCCGGCCCTGATCCCATTTATTGAGCTTTGAAGAGGTTCAGGCGTATACAATAGGGTTTAATCAGGTAGTTTATTTGTGGCAGTAAAAGTCAACGGTATAATTCTGCAACAACTATACACACCCTTTAATTTAACTGTGTGGTGGTTTCTTAAATATAAATAAACAATATAATGAGATTTGGTACCTGACGTAATAGCGACAATGGGTATCTCAGGTATCTCTGATCTCACGCGACGTGATAATAGTGTGTTTGCGGCTTAAAGAACCCCCACGTGAAGGTACGATATGTTAAGGAAATTCCAGCTCAGAACATCACAGAGTCTCCATTAAATAAAGTTGTTTCACGTATGTATAACATGTTCTGGTATAAAACTGTGTATGTTCATTGATATTACAGATATCAGAGAAATTAAAGGAACAAAATGTTTAGAAAACAGGAGGCTACATCCGTTGTTGTTGCTAATGCTCCCTACAGGATGTCTCAAATTTAACTTAAAAAAACTATTCTCATTTTTGCACCCTGTATAAGCCTAAAACTGAAATCTGAATAAAAAATTCTCTCACAGTGCAATTACCAATTTATTGGTTCGCGAGAAATTCAAGTTTGAAATTGAGCATAATTTTTGGTTGTGCGTTATTTTTGCTTCTAAGTGTACTATTTTGATGTTCCTTGTTAACTTTTAAGACTAAAAAAACTTATTATAATATAAGTGTCCGGGGCTACCTGCTGTTCCCCTAGACAGTACTTTTATTAGTATTTTCAAAACTTCACAAATTAAAGAGAATACTTCTTGGAATTATACAAAATAATCATCATGACTGAGAAAGATAATTTTCCTGCTATGACTAATGAACGTATTTTAATTAATAATAGTATATCCGACTGTTCCGCAAAGGAAGGAAACAATTTATGTAACTGCAACCTTGATTGTCTGTTCTGGGAACTAAAGCTCGCGATTCATTCACACAAAACCTACCTACTTAGGTTTTTCTTCGAACCCACATTATTAATATAATCAAATAATGAGATTAGTAAATATGATCGTGTTGATTATTTATGAAATGATCAGGGGAGAAGCTTAGCTGGCCCTAATTTGAACCATAAATATAAGAAGTACCTACATATAAAATTGGGTAGACAACAACGAGACAAAATTAAAATTTTTTTGAGACTCTCATTCACCCATTAAAGTCAAAATTAACATTCTAGGTACTGATTTATTATTGTTTGTTGCCGTAGCTGCATTTATTATTGACAAAATTATCGCGCCAATTTTTCTGTCAAAAAAATTACCCGGATAACTTGTCTTCCACAATCATACACACCGATGCAAAATTAGTATACAGGGTGTCTGGGTAAATGTGGGAAACCTCCCGGATATGAAAAAAACAAGTGAAAAGGGTTGATATAAGCTTTTTGGGCTTCCTAGACCTCGTCATCGGAGATATGGGCTCCCAAAGAGCTCCAATGGAGTCAAGTTTTTTACATGCAATGATTGAACCACCAGGTATATGAAAAATGTTCTTTAATATGATGTATACCAGGTAAGACCCTTCAAATTGCTATCCAAAAAAGTCTTGTGAATTACTCACAGGGGGATTTACGGGACTCGATGTGGGTGCTGTATGTTAATAAAAAGTTGTTTTATGCAATTAGAAACAGAGTGGAGTAGCAGGAAAATATTTATGGCATATGGGTACAATACAATAGTACGACTAGTTTATGTTATATTGATTTTGAAAGTATTTTCGGAGAAAAGATAACATGTTTAATGTTTCATCTGTTAGATTTGAGCTTATTTTATTGCACATGTATGCTGCGGCTGAAAACGCACGTTCAGCTTCGACACTTGTCGGCGGAATAGATTTTACACAATTTGTGGCCCTCTGATTCGAATAGTTGGCGCATATCAGTCGATGTGATAAACTTTCCAAAGGGTATACCATCTTTAGCTACCATTCGAGACACTCTTTCCTCCATCGAAACTTTTTTCTCAGATGAAAAAAAATCTGTAATTTTCATTTTCTTAGTTAGCACAGAAGAACCACTAACATCTGAGCGCTTAGCAATAGAACTAAACGAACTACTCGAACTGCTGGTACCAGCGTTCATTTCCTGTGTTATTTTATCAATATCAACACTACCGCTGCTGCCCTGGACTATCAAATTAATATTATGCTTTGTTTGTAAGTGGGTGTGAAGACCTTTGGTGGAACGAGCAGAGATTTTGATAATGCTAGGGCATAACTTACATTTAGCTGTAAGACCATCTTCAGACTTTAAAAAATAATTCCAGACTAAACTTGAACCTTTATTGTCTTTGTAAACTACACTGACGCTCATTCTTGTGATTGCTGTTTAAATTCCATGCTTATATCAACATTGCCATATTCAACCACTTGATAAACCCCATACGCCCATACGCAAGAAAACTATTCTGTTTAACGTATTTTCAATAGCCCAGCATGGCGGGGAATCCCCGACGCGTCGATCAAAAATACCACAGTTTATTGTTTGCTATCCCGCAAATCCCGCGGATCCGCGGGATCGATGGGCTCAATCCCGCAGGTTTGCGGGATTAATGTTTGGGTGCGGGATTGGATTCCCTAGTTCCGATCAAATGTTAAACCTTAAAATTCCGCTTTTTCATATTTACCCCCGGAGAAGTTAGGAGACTCAATGTCACTTTAGTTGTAGAGCAATCTACTATTTTCTAATGGAAGCAAATAGTATATTACGCACCGAGGTGGAAAGTGTTTCATTCCTGTCGGAAGAGTCGGAAGTTTACCGAGGCGCGAAGCGGCGAGGTTAACTAAATCTCGAGATAGTAATGAAACTTTTCACCGAGGTTTGTATACTATTTTATTTACAACCACATCTAACATCAACTTCTTATTATTTTGAATCAAAATGATTAATAAAAGATCTATGTCATTTTGACTTTTCCATTGAAAAATTAGACAGAAATGTCAAATAACCACAGATAGTAAAATAACGTAGGTAATAATACACAACAAGATGGCAAATATCATTTTTTTAATATGGTTTCCATGTCCCTAAACAATATATTATTGTAACGACAGAAAAATGCTATCAGATTAGGAATTTGATTTTGCTGCTACTCCATCAGAACAAACCCGGGTGGAAAGTAAAAGTAAAAAAACGTCAACTTTCCACTTTTCAAAGATAGATGAAATGTCATTATTACATGCATGGTTCTAAATAAAATCTTTTTCGAATTTTTTTGTTATGTGACATTGAACATGTAGAATCACCTCTCCTTAGAGAGGTTGTTAAATCCTGATGCATTATCTGAACACCCTGTATGCTACAATAAAACATGTGTCATCATGATTATAACAGATTACCGGAGCCCACATAAAAACGACAAACTCGACAATTCGTTAGCATACACCTTAACTGATTATACTAAATATGAAATGCAAACCTAATTCATTATGCGTTACGGATATACCGTTGACAATGTTTTTATTAATAAATTGAAGATGCAGACTGGTAACGGTTCCCGACCCATAAGTCTTGTTGATAATGAATTGTGTGAGACCGAGAAATTACAGACCAGTAACCAGTTCTCTTCGTCTAATTGACCGGGAAATATGCTGCCTTGGAATTTATATACAACATCGCAAGAATTAGGTTTTTCCTAGTAAGACCACGAAAAAAAAGGCAGAATTTACGCAGCATACCAGTAATTTTTTTTTATGATCAAACACAAGCACTATAGGAAAATCCTTTAGGGCACTCTGTAAGTGGTGCGTGTGGGCAAAAAGCGATTCACGTTTGTTTTTAATTCTTGGAAGTTATATCCGTTGGGAAAAACGACCTCGGGAAGGTCGTTCCATAAGGATAAAGTCCTTCAGGTGAAAGAATTCTTAAATAATGAAGTTCGAGGAGTACTAAGCTTAACCACACTATGGATGGGCGGTAGTGGTTCGTCGAGTATTTCTGCTATTCGCCGCTCTGGGCGGAATTAAGAGGGCAAGCTCAGCCGAGCACTTTCCATGAAAATATCTGTAGAAGAGAGTCAAATCCCCAACCTGTCTTCGATGTTCTAGGCTGTCGAGGTTCTTCGTCAGCTCGTGGTCTCCAATCAGACGAATGACTCGTTTCGATGAAATCCAGTAGCCGAAGAGTATGTTTGGGTGCAGAGCTCCAGACATGAGAGCAGTACTCTAGTGATGGTCGAATCTGGGCTTTGTATAGTGTCAAAAGTTGTTGAGGTGTGTACAACTTTCTGGTTATGAAGAGTACCCCAAGCTTCTGAGAAGCTAGATTGACGCCCAGCAAATTAATAGATGAAGCCAGTAGGATTGCGTGTCGGTCTATGACCAGCTCCTGATCTCTATAGAGCATATACAGAGGCCCCGTAATGGAAATACAGCGCCCCAAAAAGATATCCAGGGATTTACTTTTTTGGCTCTAACTTTTTATGAGACCGGTATAATTTAATGAAATTTTTTAGAAGCTATAAAGAGTCATTAAACCATACTGCAGTAGATGTTTTACATCGTCAAGGAAGTCAGCAACCGCACTCGTTGGGCAAAAATTTTGACCGGTGTCATTTGACGAAACTGAAAACTGATTTTTTGAATACTTTAGTCATTCCTCTTTAAAAAAGAGACTCTTAATTTAGCGCGATAAAACTGGCGGTGTTCGCGATAAATCGGTTTTTGTGCGAAACACTCATAAGATGTTAAGTTATTGACACAAACAGATACAATAAAATTTTGCCTAGGGTGTTTTAAAATTCCAAAGTTTGGCAAGTGATTTTCGGAAATAAACAAACGATAAAGTACTCGTATATTATTGCTAAAATATTAATTTTGCCAATGAATGAAATTCTCGACATTGATCGTTTCGCATAAAAACCTACAGTTTTATAGCAGTAACTTTCTTAAAGGATAAAAATTGTACATTAATTCACTATGAAACGTCGTCATTGATAAATGCCATGATCAGCATGAACAAACATGTAATAAAACAGCATATAAAATTAAGAAACTACGAGGATTATAATAGTATCTGTATTAAGATACAAGTTTCATAAGCCATTATCTTAGAGCACGCGTTTAAATTAGGAAACGACGGGGAGTTTTCTAAAGTACAAGTGCTCTAATTGTCTTATGAACAGTGTATTTTATAAGACTTTTTCTATTTGGGTCTTTAAAGTCTGAAAAACTTTAAAAAATATAGTAGATTTTTTCCATTTAAATTAATATTTTCTTTTTGGGTTGGTAATATTTTTACAATTTAATAAAATGTTACAAGTATCAAATATGCGATGGTAGAAACAATTGAACACAACAAAGCTTCTTCCCACCCGTAATAATTAAAAATAAATATATTATTAAAGTTAATAAAAATTAGTTAGGAAGAAATACGAGAAATTGCAGAAAATAATCTAGAAAAACTTTTACCCCAAAAATCACGTAAAGTTTATCAAAAAGAATATGCAAACTTTGAGTTATGGTGCGAGCAGACTAGAAATTAGTTGACGGACACCATCAGCATGTTAAATATTTCCGACTATAGGTAATTCAGATAAATATCTAGTAAAAGTGATCTATTTGCATGGTTAAAGGTTAGTATTTTAAAGTTTTCTATGAAAAATTTTTGTCGAATCCATAATGCCAAGGAAACTAATTTCAACGAAATCAAAGCAAGCCTAAAATTCGAACCCTACTTGCTGCCAACATAAAAAAATAAAATTTGAGTTTCATAAAGTGGCAAGTTACTCAATTTTTTTGCATTTCATAATGTAGCCATTATGAAACCCAAATGGAAAAAAATTGATAACAGGTGCGTTATTAAACAAATATGGACGCGATATTTTTATCTGCTTATCTGCTGCTGTTATTACGAAAATAAGCACTATATTCTATCTGTAGAATCTCCATCTCTTCTGTCTTCATTCTAACCTCTGATAGGTTTGATATGTTTTGGTTAGGAAAAATAAACAATCGATGGACGTTATCTAGTTTACGGCAAACTTGGAACAATCTTGTACAGTTCGACAAGCAAGTCTATAGCTACGCGGTATCGGCAAGGGGGAAGCAATATCTTTTAAAACATGGCCGAGTCATGGGCGTGCTATTATTATCTTAATAATGTAATAATATATATTTTTTCATGGCATGAATATATTTGTATCACCAGTGCAATATATTAGGCCTTTCCATTAATATTCCTCGCTTATTTTGGCATTTTCGCCAATAAAATCCATTTGATTTCAACATGCACCTTAAAGTTTCACGGGAAAATGGAAAGTTTATGTCACTTCTCAGCTGTTGTAGCGACTTTTTTAAGGCTGGAAATACTTTTAGTTCCAAATAAAACTTTTGTATTGTTCTCCTAACAATGCCAACGTCGAAGCCTTCGATTTTTTCGACAGCAGAGAGACGGTCCCTTTTTTGACAGGAGATGACAACAATTGATTCGGGTTATTTTCTTCCTTTCAGTATCTTCTTTGTGCATGTTTTTTACTGCACCCACGCTTACTCCCGTATACCTACATTGCGAGCCTTTCTAGCTTTCGCTTAAGTGGCAATTTAAATGTATTAATTTGTGATTCCTCTTCACACACCATGTACACATTGGCAATCACTTCGCGGGTTTGACTATGAAGGATTTTACCAGGGTATAGTATATTCATTCATTATCACAGTTTTAAAACAAACCCTATCACTACGCAACTGGATGAAGCATATTGGACATCGCCGAATAAGCACGCTGGCACTATAGGCGTGTCACCAGGCGCGTGACGTCATCCTCTGTCTGGGATATAACCTATCAAATTAGCTCTAGCCACCAGTTACCCATGGTTACCGTTGATATTGTACCATGTTGCCCTATTTTTAGATTAGAAGTACTTTAATGAAAAAATATTTTATTTTGCATTTAAATATTAAAATAAATAGTATGAAAAGAAGTTTTAAGAACATTGAAACTATAATAGAATATTAGTTCCTTATATACTTATGACAATTTACTTTAAATGGGTAAATTTAATTTTAGGGTTTACTTGGTAACATGTTATTAAATTAAAATTTAATATATGTGACAACATTGTTATCCCAAGAAATTTTTTTGCCCGCATTCCTTTTGTAGCTATAGTTAAAGTTGTCGACCTGTATTGTATTGTATCTATTTTTTCAGTGATTTTTCTTTCTAGACTCCAGATTTGCTACATAAGAGTTGTGTTAGAGCATTTAGGAGACATCAAAAAGTGCCATTATACAACCAAAGGGTTAACAAAATCATTAGCTGTATACTTAATGTAAGTTCCATTGATGTTTTAAAGCGATTTAAAATAAGACTTATAAAAATGGTTTTTTGAGTTCGGTTGTTGTTGTGTGTTGTTGCTATGTGACCCTGAGAATAAAAATTTATCACGGGCGACCTCTGTACAATAAATGAGAACAGCTTCAAACTTGCTCACAAATAAAGTTAAAGGCAATGTGGTTAAGAAAATTGAAAACAACAAGAACCTAAGCTGAATCAACAAGAAAATCAGCTTAAGATTCAAGCATGAGCAAACACAATGCTTATGGTATCGAATTGTTTCGACGTCTGTATGTCTGTTTATCATAAAATTTCCCCGAAAAGGGCTTCCTCGCCTTCCTTTTACAAGTTGATGGCCTAAATAAAAGAAATTCATTCTCCACAAATTTTGATGAAATGGCTCGCCATTTTGTGGCAATTAGAAAATCATTAAAATAGTATTAGTTTACGGCTAAAAATTGTTCCTAAATAGTAAACATAAACACATTAATGAAAAATTACTTAATGAATTTTATTGCTGAATATTTTTCTGTCCCAGGTACGAGAGACACTGAAAAAGTTTTCTCCCACACAATTTAACAATAATTGACGAGTTTATTTTATTAAAATACATTGTAAATTTCACAACGAATGTATAATGAAAATAATTTATTTATAACTCCAGTAGTTAATAGTATATTAAGATATAAGTTTAATTAAAAAAAGCAGATTTTAGTAACTTTTACAAAACATTTCATATACATTGAAACCTCTCATAACGGACACCTCTAATAAGCGGACATCTCTATTAAGCGGGTATTTTTTCATAGTCCGGAACTAAGAATATGAAATTCCATGAAAATCAACCTCTCTTAGGCGGACGCTTCTTTGAGCGGACGCGGACCGGCTGTTTTCATACAAATAGTGCGAAAACCCTCCTTTAAACGGACAAAAAATAATTTAAAGTATTTGGGAGACGAATAAGTACGATGGAAAAATTCTCTGAAGACAGGCCGGTTACCAATCGCGTATGCGTGGCAGAGCGAAAGGACTTCGCCGAATGAACGTATGTGTGATTCCCCCGACAGCAGTCCGCCGTTTATTTGTGAGTTGTAAGGTTAAAATCGTAAACAATGGCACAAAAATGTCGCGTTTTGAGTCTAAAAGAGAATATTGATGTTGTGGAAGTTTCTAATTTGATAACAATGATTTGGGCGAGTTCCTTAACATTGATATCGATGTGCTATTAGAAGATGATAGTGACCCCATTCCTACCGATTATGTAGCCCAAACTGAAACCACATCACTATCTGACGACTCAGATGAAGAAGTTGAATGCAGTAATCAAACAAATGTCACCAATTAACACAAGGTAAAGGAATTACAAGAGTAAGTATGCAAAGAATAGAGGTGACTCTACAGCAATGGAATTGTTATCAGACTTCGAATTAGTAATTAGAATTAGTAAGTCGAGTAATAATTTTGCATTTACATATTACCTAATAACAAATTTCCCATGGGCGGACACCTCTATTAGGCGGCCACATGTAGACTGTCCTGCAGGTGTCCGCCTAAGAGAGGTTTCACTGTAAATGGTTTACTAAATGCTTTTGTAATTTTGACAAAATATTCAGGTTAACATTTTGCTGTAATTTAATGGCAGTTCCTAATAAAAGTTATTCCAGGCACATATTATTGAGCCATAAATTATGCTTAGTGTTACTATTTTTATGTAAATTTAACTAAGCTTTCTTTCTGTGTAATTTGTGATCTCGATTTTACTGTTAAGGAGACAACTTTCCTGTTACCCCTGGTAATCCTTAATTCTTCTTAATCCGCTAAACATGTAAATAACCCAGCAGTAAAATAATTAAATGACCTTCCTGAATATTTCTAATTAGGGTGGGTTATCTGTTGTACCCTGTATATATGCATGAAAGAATTTAGCAATAGATATCAGTAAGGCATTGTACTTTGGAACCTAACATTCCTCCAGGTTATATTACAGCACTAGTGGTGCATTCGCTCCTGGCATTCTTTGAGAATTCAACAATTTGCGTCAGTAAATTTCTTTAAATATTGAATATTCTTTCTGCTTTTCGTCGTTATTTCTAAAAAAATCGCTGCAAAAACACTTTTCGTTAATATGGCACCGACACAAGATTCGATTAAGGATGCCGAGGAAGGTCAAAAGATCCAGGAGGATAATTCTCCGAGGATGGTGCCGTGTGATGCCATAAAAAATGAATTTCTCTGTGCGATTTGTTTGAGTATACTGAAGAAGACTGTGACGTCACAAGAGTGTTTGCATAGGTACGTACAGAATGTGTTATTTAAATGTCGTATCATCTCCTTAATGCTCCAGATCAGTGGTCTCCAATCGTCGAAATGTGTCGCCGGTCAATATGTTTCCTTTTAACATACCCATACAAATACACTGAGGGACATACGAAACGATTTACTATAATTTTAAGTACAGAGTGTCATGTGCTCTATTTGGGTCTAACTTAAAATGGTAAAATCAAAATTTGAAAATTTTCGCTCACTTAAGAGATACGGGGGAAAATCAAAAAATTGACAATTTCAAAATTACCATATATTCTCTTAGTTAAAAGAGATACCGAAAAATATTATATATAGAAGTTTTTTTTATATTGATTGTTGAATAATCTGCCATTTTCAGAATAAGTATACGGGGTCAGGTAAAAAAGTTATCGGACCTAACCTCCTTTTTTTAAATGGAAAACCCTGTATATTTTAATCTAAAAAGATACTATGTATATTTTAATCTAAAAAGATAATATTTTAAATTCTCCTTTCAAATATATAACACACCATGGATGATAGTGTTTTCCTAGGCGATTTATTTAAACTTTATTACTTTGAAACGAAATAAAAGATTCAGATTAAGGTAAAAAATAACGGGAATCAACGCAAATGTTCGGAATATGTCTTTAAATGGTTACCGTCTTTCCGGATAGCGAACAAAATATACATTTTGCGACATTTCTTCGTTTTTTTTTTCACTTTCAATATAAACTGATACCATATCAAGTTTTTCAAAATGCTGATAAGTCATTTTCGCAAATGAATATACAAAGATGAAATTGACGTTAAATGTTAATAGTCAAATAGTCGTTTCTAGGATATTAGCTTTTTTTTCATGGTCTACTGTGGTTTAAAGTAATAAAGTTTAATAAATTGCCTAGGAAACCAATAGGATCCATAGTGTGTTATATATTTGAAAGGAGAATTTAAAATTGGATCTTTTTAGATTAAAATATACCGAGTGTTCCATGTAAAAAAATGAGGTTAGGTCCGAAAACTCTTTTACCTGACCTCGTATACTTATTCTGAAAACGGCATATTATTCAACAATCATTGTAAAGAAACTTCTGTATAAAACATTTTTCTGTATCTCTTTTAAGTAAGAAAATATAGGGTAATTATGAAATAGTCAATTTTTTT
The DNA here is from genome assembly GCA_963991005.1 of Barypeithes pellucidus. Lineage (NCBI taxonomy): Eukaryota > Metazoa > Arthropoda > Insecta > Coleoptera > Curculionidae > Barypeithes > Barypeithes pellucidus. The sequence goes on along the minus strand of OZ022563.1, from coordinate 51,387,157 downwards.
ATTTTCCCCCGTATCTCTAAACGAGCGAAAATTTTCAAATATTGATTTTACCATTTTAAGTTTGACCCAAAAAGAGCACATGACACCTACATTACTTTTTTGATAGCACTAACAATTACGGAGATACCAACCTATAAAAGTGTCGAAACTGGGACACCCTGTACCTTTAATTTAAATATTAATAAATATTCCCAGAATCTTCGTCCTACCGTTGTTAGGCCTAAGTCGATGTTTCGAAAAAAATACAGGAAAAATGGAAAAAAACACGAGAATTAAAAAAATATTAAAATAAAACCGGAAACTTGAATAGATATTTTTTGTCAGGTTATATAATGTGCATACCGGGTGATGCGTCGCTAAGTTGAGCATAGGAAATCCCATTTAACTTTGAGGTTTCTGAATATTGACTGGCCCCTGTACATTTTATAGAAAAGCTGCATTATAACTTCTTGACCCGACATGGTAAACCCATGTGGCCAGTTTGAATACATTTTGGTGAGCCAATTTGAATTAAATTACGCTCTGTATCTCAAAAGTTAATGACATATATTCATATGAAGTTTTTTGCTGAAAGGGGACACAAAAATAACCTCCTTAAATGTTAGAATGTTATTAAGAAACACCCTGTATAATCTAGCTAAGGTTCAGAACTAGCTTAGTTAAATATTAACAACATCAGTCATATGAAACGTTGTTTCAGTTCGTTCAATTTCAATTTGGAAAGAAAATTTTGAATTCGTTTTTCTTTCAGATTTTGTCAAGAATGTATAAGAACCTCGCTTCAAATAAGCAACCAAGAATGTCCCACTTGCAGGGCCAAACTCACCGAGTCAACCCTACGGTCCGATCCGGTTTTTGACAATCTTATAGAGAAATTATTTCCGCGCGCAGAATCCTCAAGTAATCAATCCGGAAGAAATTACTTTTCAATAAGCCTTGCAGAAAGTCAGGAAAAGAATCTTCAATCTAAAAGTACGAGTCATGAAACGGCCAAAAATAATGTTTTTACAATCACAAGTTCGAAAGGCCAAGAAGAGATTCGTAGGAACAACAATATCACGAAGGAATCTCTGGATATACCTGATGATGTTTATAAATATAAAATTACACACGCTGATACCAAGGATTCAACTGCTGGGACGAATGGTAAAAGAAAAAGAACTAGTAGTGAAAATAACGGCTCATCTGAAGATGATGTAATAGTTCTAAAGGTGTCTAAACCTAATATCACCACCAAAGATATGAATTCTAATACCAAGAGTATTAATAGCGAAACTGATGCTTTACCTTCTGAAGCTAGCTTAACTGTTAAAAATTACTTAGCAACCGAGAGCAGGGGTTTAAATATTGAGCAAGTGCAAGGAAACGAATCGCAAATTCCACAGAAAGAAGCCATAAATAAAGATGGAAGGAAGATGAAACTAAAAAAATCGACTCCCAAAAGAAGAAGCCTTAGAATTGAAGCCATCCAAATGGAGTGTGACAAAAATCGATTGGAAATAGATTATAACCGTAGACTAAGTAATGGGGCAGCACAGGTATTCTTTTCATCGCTTCAATTGCAACCTAACAATGTAGAAACAGTAACTTGTTCCAGCTGTAATTACAAAGACGGACTGGGTTCAAGGGAAGAGGAAAATGGTGAATTAAAGGAAGATTTCAAGAACCATAGTATATTACAACCAGGAAAGGAAGATGCCGAGTTGCCAGAAATACAAAAGGAAGAAAATATTAAAGTTACTGAACATATATGTGAAACAATAACGCAAAAAGAAGTGGAGGAAGCAGAGGAACCACTTGTATCAAACCATGAATTAACACTAGAAAAGAAAGTATTTTCTCCAGAAGACGAATCACTTACGGATGTTAGTAGTTTTGTTGCACAACTAAATAATGGAATAGAAGACGGCGGGCAAGTTTACAATGAAGTGATCAAGAACACGTCTCCGTTAGCCCGAGATGAGAATTCTAATGTATCAGGCTTGATACTTCAGAAGAATATAGATGAAGAAGGTAAAAGAACACCCAAAACTTCCCAGAGGCGGAAAATTCGAAGAGAAATGGCAGTGACGGTTAGAAGGTCGGAGAGGTTTGCTGCTTTCATGGCCAATGAACATATACAGATGCAAACAGCGTCTAGAAGAAGGACCAAATAGACAACTAGGTATAACAATTAAGACATGTAAATATTTGTAAATAATTTTGCTAGGGAAAATTATGATTTGAATTATTTGTGGTTGATGTAAGAGCACGAATAAATCCGAAAACATTCACCGGAATTCTGTCGATGTCAATTGATGGATTTTAAAAAACTTTTTTGATTTGGACTAGGAATTTAAGATGCGAAGGTAATTTCTAAGCTTGCTCATTTTTAATGGGTTTCTCCTTTAATTTTTTGCTGCATTAAAATTACTTTTGCACGCCCCCACGGATACCTTCTTTTCGTTTGCGATATTTTGCTTAGTTCTTTTGTAATTTGTGTCGAGAACCAGCCGGATTTTTCGGCGCGATTGGATCCACTCAAGAAAACCAGAACAGAAATAAAAGTAGATGACGAATATACGAAAGACGTGACGGACTGAATTTTTCCAACTACCTGGGGGAATATCATTAAAGCATTTTCGTATTAATTCTACAATACTAGAACTTAAAGTCGGAGAAATATTTTCAGACCTAACCAGTTATTTTAACTGGTGCCACATGTGCTCTATGGGGTTAAAAATGCAATAATAGCGTGGGAGCCGTAGCACTGTATGTCCAATTTCTTCTGCCAATGTGTCACAAACATATACTTTTTTTATACAAAATGTCTTTAAAACTTCTAAATGATCACTTTTTTTATAACTTTCTTCAAAATATATATCATTCGCCGCCATGTAGTTCTGAATCTCCAATTTTGTATTATTTGAGCTTGGAGCTTTATGTAATTGGCGACTGTGATAGCTCGCATTGTCCATTACTATCACGCTATTCTGAGGAATGTTTGGTAAAAGACAATTCTTGAACCATTCCTCAAAAACTAACAAATTTTACCACAAAAAGATATTTAAATATAAATTAAGCAACCTAACCTACCTGATGTGCCTATATTTAATTATAATTATTACAATCCGGTCCTTTCCACATAATAATAACAAACGGTCATAAATAATGGGATGGCCCCAGGTACTTTTACGGCAGTCATTAAGTTATATCCATTTTTCGTGAAACAATCTTTACATTATTGGTTTTAGGCTCAAATAACTACAACATTCTACTACAATGTTCTTATACAACTAAATTATAATCCTTTTTCCTATGTACTGTGACATTATTTTTTTTTAAATAATTATTGTTGAATAAATATGTATGTTATTTTTATTTCATGTATTTTAATTCAATAATCCCGCGCCCGTTAAACCTATTCGCACTCAGTGGATTTTAAAGGTATAAGTCATAACCTTACTGCCCGGCGCCATGAAAAAAATAGGGAAGATTGAAAATGTTTTATCCCCTATCGCAATGCGCAAACCCAAGGATTGATAGGCCTTGGGGGAACAGCGGACCGTGGTTCGGAGCCCAGGTTAAGCTGTAAAATTAAGAAAAACATTAATTTAAAAAAGTGATACGGGGGAAAATCAAAAAATTGACAATATTAAAATTACCCTATATTTTCTTAGTTAAAAGAGATACAGAAAAATGTTTTGTACAAAAGTCTCTTTATATTGATTGTTGAATAATCTGCCGTGCAGATTAAGTATACGGGGTCAGGTAAAAAAGTTATCGGAGCTAACCTCATTTTTTTTAAATGGAACACCCTGTATATTTTAATCCAACTAGATACTATTTTAAATTCTCTTTTCAAATATATAACATATCATGGATGATATTGGTTTCCTAGGTGATTTATTAAATTATAACTTTAAACTACAGTAGACCATGAAACAAAAGCTAATATCGTAGAAATAACTATGTTGACTATTAACATTTAAAGTTGATTTCATTTTTACATATTTATTTGCGAAAATGACCTATCAACATTTGTTATGATATCAGTTCATATTGAAAGTGGAAAAAACGAAGAAATGGCGCAAAATGTATATTTCGTTCGCTATCTGGAAAGACGGTAACCATTTAAGAACATATTTCGAACATTTGGGATGATTCCCGTTATTTTTTACCTTTATCTGAATCTAAGTTTTTTTCTTTTATGATCAAACACAAGCACTATAGGAAAAATCCTTTAGGGCACTCTAAGAGTGGTGCGTGTGCGCAAAAAGCGATTCATGTTGGTTTTAAATCGTTGGAGGCTATATTCGTTAGGAAAAACGACCTCGGGAAGGTCGTTCCATAAGGATGAAGTCCTCCAGATAAAAGAATTCTTAAATAATGAAGTTCTAGGAGTACTAAGCTTAACCACATATCGATGGGCGGCAGTGGTTCGTCGTGTATTTCTGCTATTCGCCGCTCTGGGCGGAGTTAAGGTCAGCCGAGCACTTTTCATGAAAATATCTGTAGAAGAAAGTCAAATCCCCAACCTGTCTTCGATGTTCTAGGCTGTCGAGGTTCTTCGTCAGCTCGCGGTCTCCGATCAGACGACGTAGTTTAAATAGATCGCTTAGGAAACCAATATCAGCCATGGTATGTTATATGTTTGAAAGGAGAATTTAAAATAGTATATTTTTAGATTAAAATATACAGTGTGTTCCATTTTAAAAAATGAGATTAGGCCCGATAACTTTTTACCTGACCCCGTATACTTATTCTGAGAACGGCAGATCAGCCAACAATCATTATAAGGAAACTTCTGTATAAAACATTTTTCTGTATGTCTTTTAACTAAGAAAATATACGGTAATTGTGAAATTGTCAATTTTTTGATTTTCCCCCGTATGTGTTAAGCGAGCGAAAATTTTCTAATTCTGATTTTACCATTTTAAATTTGATCCAAAAAGAGCACATGACACCTACATTACTTTTTTGGATAGCACTAACGGAGAACAAACCCGAACAAACCCTATAAAAGTGTCGAAAATGGAACACCCTGTACATAACTGGTAGAAAAAATCAAATATCGAATTTGTTCCACGAGTCATTTTTAATTGAATGTTAATTTTATCTCGAACCGGTAAAACTAATTAACTTTCATTGCTTTTTAAATTCAAGATAACCGCATTCCGCGTAAGACACACTAATTTGATTCGATTAAAAACAACACAACATCAGGATAGCGACGACAAAACAAGTGAACGTACGTTTCAACTTTTTTCATTTGTTTCTACTAATCGAGTTTGTTTGTTACACATTCTGCAAGAGGAATAAAGATGGCGGGTATTTGGAAAGGCAGACGACACAGATTTTATGGAAAAATATCAAGGTGAAATGTAGAATATTTACATAGAATCATCGACAAATCTAGCCAAGACCTGTAACGCATAGATAAACGCATAGAAAATCTCTGCGCAACACTTATCGTATTCTGGAAATAAAATTATATCTATTTACAACAAGGGTGAGTCGGGACAGTATACTGTACAATAAAGTTGCAGCGTAAATAATATAGTAAATTATTATAGTAAAGATACGAAAAAAATAATATATATATTTTTTATGATCAAACACAAGCACTATAGGAAAAATCCTTTAGGGCACTCCGGGAGTGGTGTGTGTGCGCAAAAAGCGATTCACGTTGGTTTTGAATCGTTGGAGGTTATATTCGTTGGGAAAAACGATCTCGGGAAGGTCGTTCCACAAGGATGTAGTCCTCCAGATGAAAGAATTCTTAAATATAGAAGTTCGAGCTTAACCACATATGGATGAGCGGCAGTGGTTCGTCGTGTATTTCTGCTATTCGTCGCTCTGGGCGGAATTAAGAGGGCAAGGTCAGCCGAGCACCTTCCATGAAAATATCTGTAAAAGAGAGTCAAATCCCCAACCTGTCCTCGATGTTCTAAGCTGTCGAGGTTCTTCGTCAGCTCGTGGTCTCCGATCAGACGAATAGCCCTCCTTTCGATGGAATCCAGTAGCCGAACAGTATGTTTGGGTGCAGACCTCCAGACATGAGAGCAGTATTCTAGTGATGGTCGAATCTGGGCTTTGCATAGTGTCAAAAGTTGTTGAGATGTGTACAACTTTCTGGTTCGGAAGAGTACCCCAAGCTTCTGAGAAGCTATCTTGGCGATTGCCACAACGTAGTTATGCCAAGACATATTTCCTCCCAGATTGACGCCCAGCAAATTAATAGATGAAGCCAGTGGGATTGCGTGTCCGGCCATGACTATATCCGGTTCTGTAATATTAACCTTTTTAGAGAAAACTGCTGCCTGGGTTTTTTCAGCGTTAAATTCGACTTGGTTACTGTCACCCCAAGCTAACATTTCTTCTAGGTCTTTGTTGAGGCGTGATACTTCATGCTGTCTGCGAAGATGTGCGTCGGCAGCCGATGTTTGCGCATTCAAAGAGAAAGATGAGATAAGTGTGCTATCGTCAGGAAAACTAAATATCGGATTTTTAGTTTTCACTAGAAGGTCGTTAATGTAGAGTAAGAAGAGAGTGGGAGACAATATGGACCCTTGAGGAACACCGGCATTGATGGTGAAGGTGTATATAGTAAATTATTACAGTAAAGATTTTATTTTATTATTCTATAAAATATAGTAATAACTACAATTTATATTGATAATCCGTACCAAAATAATATTGTAAACATAATTTTCCAAAAAATTATAGTTAGTTTTTCTAATTGAGTTAGTAAAATCAGGTACTTACTAAAATACAGTGAAACCTCTCATTACGGACACCTCTAATAAGCGGACATTTTTTTATAATCTTGAACTAGGTATATAAAATTACATGAAAATCAACCTATCTTAGGCGAATTCTCCTTTGGGCGGACGCCGGCAGGCTGTTTCATACAAAGAGTGCGAGAACCCTCCTTTAAACCCCATTCCTACCGATTATGTAGTCCAAACTGAAACCACATCACTATCTGACGACTCTGATGAAGAAGTGGAATGCAGTAATCAAACAAATGTCACCAATTATCAACAAGCCATTAGTATGGTAAAGGAATTATACGAATATGCAAAGAATAGAGGTGACTCTATAGCAATGGAATTGTTATCAGACTTGTAATTACATTTTGCAAGTATAAAACGCAACCACATCAAACTACGTTATTAGATTTTTTAGAACTACATCCTAACTAAAACTATTGTATTTTTGTTAGCAAGTCGAATTTAACGCTACAAAAAAAACCAGGCAGCAGTTTTCTCTAAAAATGTTAACATTACAGAACCGGATATAGTCATAGACGGACACGCAATCCCACTGGCTTCATCTATTAATTTGCTGGGCGTCAGTCTGTGTGAATCGCCAAGATCACTTCTCAGAAACTTGGTGTACTCTTCCGAACCAAAAAGTTTTGCACAGCTCAACAACTTTTGACACTATACAAAGCCCAGATTCGACCGTCACTAGAGTACTGCTCTCATGTCTGGAGATCTGCACCCAAACATACTCTTCGGCTACTGGATTCTATCGAAAGGAGGGTCATTCGTCTGATCGGAGACCACGAGCTGACGAAGAACCTCGACAGTCTAGAACATCGAAGACGGGTTGGGGATTTAACTCTCTTTTACAGATATTTTCATGGACAGTGCTAGGATGACCTTGCCCTCTTAATTCCGCCCAGAGCGGCGAATAGCAGAAATACACGACGAACCACTGCCGCCCATCCATATGTTGTTAAGCTTAGTACTCCTCGGACTTCATTATTTATGAATTCTTTAATCTGGAGAACTTCATCCTTATGGAACGACCTTCTTCCCAACGAATATAACCTCCAACGATTCAGAACCAACGTGAGTCGCTTTATTTGCACACGCACCACTCCCAGAGTGCCCTAAAATATTTTTCCTATAGTGCTTGTGATCATAAAAAAAAACAAATACCACCCTGTATTTGTTGTGGTTTCATTTGAAATCTTCCCACCACGGATTTATCGAAAACCACTGATTAAAAGAAAAAACGCCGAGACACGTCAAAAGATTTGCCAAAGGGGACAACTTTTTAACCAAAAACTACTTCACCCCCTTTTACCCTCTGGCCCCCGGGGTCATCCCCTTAAAAATTTTAAATGACAAGGGGTAGCAAGTAATAGCTTGTTTGAAAGGTCTTTCGAAGTGCTTTATTTTGACGTTTGATTTTTTAAAATCGGTCGATTCGTTTTCGAGAAAATTAGAAAAAATTTTATTTATCTTAATTTGTTCAGATAGAAAAAAAGCACACGAAAATATCACTTTTTATTTCAATAAGTGTTCAAAATGTTGCCCGTTATTGGCCAAACAATGATATAGGTGATTTTCAAATTCCTGACGGACATTTTCAAAGACATGTTGTGGGAGATCATGGCAGCTTTCGGTGATGCTTTGACGAAGTTCATCCACACTGTTAGGTTGGGGAGTGAACACAATAGTTTTCAAGTGGCCCCATAGAAAAAAGTCTAATGGCGTCAAGTCAGGAGATCTAGCAGCATTTATCTGGAAACTCGTCGTCTAGCCATTGCCGAACCGGAAGAACATAGTGAGGAGGAGCGCCGTCTTACTGGAAATATATTTCAGCCTCGTCAAGTATAGGGTTTCCATCGTCTTCGATTTGGTTTTCAATGGTTTCAGTGATCCGCTTATCACTGTGTGCTTTTTTTCTATCTGAACAAATTAAGATAAATAAAGATTTTTCTAATTTTCTCGAAAACGAATCGACCGATTTTAAAAAATCAAACGTCAAAATAAAGCACTTTGAAAGACCTTTCAAACAAACTATTACTTGCTACCTCTTGTCATTTAAAATTTTTAAGGGGATGATCCCGGGGGCCAGAGGGTAAAAGGGGGTGAAGTAGTTCTTGGTTAAAAAGTTGTCCCCTTTGGCAAATCTTTTGACGTGTCTCGGCGTTTTTTCTTTTAATCAGTGGTTTTCGATAAATCCGTGCTGGGAAGTTTTCAAATGAACACCCTGTATATAGTAATATTATAAAAGAACACTTATAAGATCCAAATGAATAAACGCCGCTAAATATTTAGTGTTGTTAGTCTATGCTAGAAATCACGTTCACTTTAAACCGAAAACATTGTAGATATTTGGTTAATATTATTATATGACTAATTCGTAGCGATTTAATTGCTATGCTATCTATAATTTATTATTGTGTATAACAGCGTCCCAAGATAACGAGGGCCTCTATGGGGATGTCGTTAACGGTAACAGATACAACTTCGATTAAATAGGGAAAAGTATCGCAATCAAAGGACGAACAATATGCCGCAAATTATTATTTGTTTCCCGTATTAATATTAAAGTTAGGACAAAACTGGAAAATATTTTCTCAACAACTTTTAATGCACCCAAAGATTGCACAACAATTTCTTTTATACGACGTTTCGTTTTCATGGAATCTTCTTCGACTTTATTTTTTCCAATACGCGCTTGTTTTTATTATAACGTCAAATTTTAATAGCCTTCTTTATTCTAAATTCAATTATCTACTACAATATTACCGTTTAATTACGTTTCAAGTCTTTTTAATCATCTTTATAATCTTTTCAGGATGTCGACCTTCCCATAATTTTGTAAAAACAGTTTTTATAATAAAACAAGATAATTTATTAACAATAGCAAAATAGTAAGTATGCAAAAATAAACAACAAATAGGTACCTATATCGGAAAAAAAGCTTAAATTATCAGAAATTAATTTCCAAAAGGTATTCGAAATAATTTCCGTCATTCTCCAAACATAAATAGCATCTTAAGACCACTTATCAGTGACCTCTATTAAGATAAAAAGGTGTGACAAAGTACAAGAAAATTATTGGATAGAATTTGTTAAAATTTTAACTTTAGCTTCAAAATATGGCACTATAGTTGTTTCAGCGAACCCTCGCGCCAGATATGTCAAGTGTCACGTGACATTAATGACTTTCCTGCTTATTTCTGGTTATTTATTTTGCCTAGGTTTGTATGACATTCCAGGACCTTCCAGGACCGTACTACAATAGTACGTACGATTATTTTAAAAATGAAACGAGTCTATTTATATTTTTAAATGCATTTTTTATTATTTATTATAGGGAATAAAACACACATACGTATTTTTTTGGTATTTATTTAGTCAAATATATAAAATGAAGTCGTTATCTATAATTACATGTCTAGTAGGTACATTTATATTCACAATAAGATAGGAAGTACATATCTACATGGATGTCCATTTTTACCTACTGTAAACTTTATACAATGTGTCTACACATGGACTTAACTATACCTGTAATCAATTGTAGGTATCTTCAATTTTTCGAAAAAGTCATCCTGATCATTTCTTTTCCCTGTTATATAAATACAAATCACTTGAAAAAATTTCCATGTTTTTGTACCGGATGCACAAAAAAACATTTCTAAAAATATCTATGGACCTTTTCTAAGGAAAAGTTATTGTATTAAAAAACTAAATATACGGTTTGCTTAAAGGTTGTTCACTCTTGTTACCTCCGTTTTAACTTTAATGTTCAATAGTAACTTATAAGTGTATAGTATCATAACAAGCAAATTCTATATGCACCTTTCTTATGTATACGTAGTCTACGTATACTGCAGATACGTAGGTTACGTAAGTCATGTATGCAAAAAACAAATGAAATGTTTGGCCTTCCCCATTGGGATTTCGGGAAAGGTAAGAGTAAAGAGATACGAAGTCGGTTAAATTAGGACAATTTTCAAACAAAATAAACTATACTAAAACGACGGAAATACACTTTTAAAACTTATTAGGACCAATCAAACTGGAAAAATATAAAAACACAACACGCTTAATGCGGTTCGTATAAAACTGGGGTATTTGATTAAGTCCCCGAACAGCTGATCGATGACATATTGCTGATGTCAACTGTCGAAAAAGCTTGAGGGTTCGCTGCAAAGACTGACTATACATGACTATATTATCATGAATTTTTCGAAAAAGAATTTTATTTTCTTCAAAACGGTAAATATCGCTTAAATTGAAAAAATATGGTTATACAGTCATTTTTGAAAGTATTGCATGGCACTTTCAATAAGCTCAATTAATTCCATAGCTTAGTGTTAATGAGAAAAAAACGTTACACCGAGGTTTTCAGAAAAAATATCTAAAATCGCAACTATCTAAAGTGATTTGTCAACGCTTCGGGTGATCAAAGACAGAAGAATACGAAAAACGTCTTCTACTCCTTCGATACAGCCGGCCAGCGCGCTGGCTCGTCGTGTCTTGGAATGGCGATGTTGTATCATTGTTCAATAACAATGACTTAGTCTGTTCCGCGGCGTAATCACAAATCGGACCACGCGTTGTACTGATAAATATGTACTCTTAAAACTGTAAAATTAAAACATTCATTAGGATTCGTGGCGTTATGCTTTGAAAGGCTTCAACAGCTCGTTTTTTGCGTATGTACCTACCTTTGTTGTTTTATAATGTTGTCAAGAAACGTCACGAAACATTATAAATACAAAATTATTAGTTTCATACCTAATGAATTAAATGAATAGATAATTCAGTAATACTATTATAGACTTTATTTATTGAAATGATTTTTACATTAATACAGGGTGATTGATGGTGGATGGCCTATTAGACGTTTATGGAGAACTAGTCACCAGATCACTTTGAAAATTTGGGAGCTTATAGGAGCGGACATGATCTCTATTTAAAAAATGTTTAGCCATGCAGTGTTGCCGCTTCTATTTGAAAGTATTAGCAACTTTGTTAATTTAAACGGAACACCCTGTGTATTATTTTTGTTTTAGAATCCTTATTAATTTCTTAATAACTTTGCTTAATATTTTCCTATGCCTATTTGTTATAGTTCTCGAAATAATAATTAATACCACTTTTTTTTCGGAAAACATGTCCTATAAAAAGTGATGATATTTTTAAACTCAGACAAATTAAAGCACTGAAATTTCGTATGGAATCAGGTTATATCCAGAGATCTTTCACCCTCTTTCCAAATATTAGTTATAATAGTACAGGGTGTTTCAAAATACAAATATTTTGATGGTTTGGAAAAATGGGAAGTAGTACGTTTTTTTAAATGAAATACTCTATATTTTATCTGTTGTCCTAAAAGCTATTGAAATTGCCTATCTTCCTATGTATAATGTTACTATACCTATCTTGAACAACAAGGTAATTGGATCCTAAAAGCAGGTAATTAACCGCTTTTAGGATAAAACGAAATAGTATCAAAAATATTGATCAAAAAACAGTGAATGCGTCACTAGCTCTGACAACTGAACTAACTGAACAAAAAATATATTGAGCGTTTAAACAACAACGAACAAAACAATCCTATACTACGAACAAACGCGAACAAAAATCTAGTAAAATCAAGATTTATATTTTTCCTAGTGAATTCATCTTTGAATAAATTGGTTAAAACATTAGGGGGGGGCCCTGGGCCCCCCTATATACGCGAAAAAATTTTGTGAATTTCTTAGGAGTCTTAGGGGGAGAGGGGGGGGGGGGGGGGGGTGAAGGCCTAAATCTAATGCCACTGTGGTCTACCCCGTACAATTAGACGTATCAGGATGAAAACTACTCTGCCCTTAACTCTACAGTCTATTTTCTATCAGTTAAAAGAAATTATTAAAATTCGCTCATTATAAACGAAATAACAGTTTATTAATTACGACGAGAATCATTGAATATTCGATAATTAATTGGGGTTTGTTTTGAAAGGAGTTGACATATTCTAGTTAAACTCGACGAAGAAATTAGTGTTTGCAAAAACCGCTTCGACGACTAAACTTTACTGATTTAATTGAAACCTACTCTACTTCTGCGAACTAGTACCGTCGCCGAGAGAACGGTACATTTTTCGTGATAAAAAAATTGACCTTAACATTTCACTATTGTTTAATATTCGTTAATTTCAATATTTGTATTGTCATTTAAGTTTCTGAATATAAATATTATCATAGCGAATAGGTGAGAAAACAAACCTTGCATTTGACATTAAACCACAATAATATACCTAACCAACATTTATTATTTTATTTTTCATCTATTAATCAAATCTTAAAAATCCATCTAAGAAATAAAAAGTCTATGCTTGTGGTATTAATATCAAATACCAATATGGAAATTGTTGTCGAATATATAATGCCAAGGAAACTAATTTCAACGAAATCATAGTAAGCCTAATATTCGAACCCTATTGCTGCCAAAAATCCTCTTTATAAAAATATCGTGTATTTTGTAACATTTGGACTTAAACTAATATACAACTGACCCTCAAATGTTTATATTGGCCTCAGATTTCTTGGAAGGGTCGAATAGGCCCATTTAATAGGTAATAAACGGTCGCCCCATTGTTATTTGCAGCTTATTTGGATCTATGCTTGAAATATCCCTTTAGTCGTTACTATATAATCATTTAGGACACATCTATTAATATTTTCGCTTAGATCTACGTGCGTGGTAAAACGGTACCAAAAATGTCGATGCGTGTTTGCGTTAATAAAGCCAATATTACCTTCTGTTATATTTGTGGCGAAGTTACCGCGAAAGCGTACCAAAAACCGATATCTTCATTAGTAAAAAAGGCTTATGAACTGTACTTTGGATGCAAAGTTGGCGATGAAGATAGGTCCTGGGCCCCAAAAATGTGTTGCAGTTCGTGCTCGAGAACATTGACTGGATGGCTGAAAGGTACTCATAAATCTATGCCATTCGCAGTTCCAATGGTTTGAAGGGAACCTCGTAATCACGTAGATGATTGTTATTTTTGCATGACGAATATCAAAGGAATTACTAGCAAAACCAAGCGTAGCATTCAGTACCCCAATATTCCTTCTGCAATGCGACCAGTGCCCCATGACAACTCATTACCCATTCCCCAGCCACCTGAGACTTACACGCTTAATTCCGAATCAGACTCCGGAAGTATTTCACCAGAAGCCGGACCAAGCTACATCCCTAGTTCTCATGATTTGCCTGATACACCTCATTTAATCACTCAAGGTGAATTAAATGACCTTGTTCGTGACTTGGACCTCCCAAAAACAAAAGCTGAACTTCTCGGATCCCGTCTGCAGCAGTGGAAGCTCTTGGGAAAAGGAGTGAAAGTGTCCATCTACAGGAAAAGGCAATCTACTCTCACAAATTTTTTTGCAGTGGAAGGTGATTTAGTATTTTGCCATGACATACCTGGCCTAATGACCGAACTGAACTTACTCTTACTTACTTACCTACTTACTTACTCCCGATAAATGGAGACTATTCATAGATTCGTCTAAAACAAGTCTAAAAGAAGTTTTACTTTTTAATGGAAACGAGCATCCATCGGTTCCTATAGGTCATTCGGTAAATACGAAAGAAATATATGACAATCTTAAGATGTTACTAAGATGTGTAAAGTACGAAGATCACAAATGGAACAAATGTGCAGATTTAAAAGTGGTGGCGTTACTGACAGGACTGCAAGCAGGCTATACAAAATACTGTTGCTTTTTGTGTGAATGGGACAGCCGAGAAAGAGACAAACATTATAAAATTAAGGTTTGGCCTCCACGTGACACAATACAAGTTGGCGTTAAAAATTTGACCCGAGAACCATTAGTTCAGAAAGAAAAAATATATTTACCTCCACTTCACATTAAGCTGGGTCTGATCAAAAATTTTGTTGAAGCACTGGATAGAGAAGGAAATGCTTTCAAGTATTTAAAAGACAAATTTCAAAGAAGGAATTTTTGTTGGTCCCCAAATTAATCAATTGTTTAAAGATGCGAACTTCAGGCAAATTTTAAGTGACAATGAAAGGCGGGCATGGAATGCATTTGAAAGTGTTTGCAACAATTTTCTTGGAAATAATAAATCAGAAAATTATCGTGAACTCGTGGAAGAACTACTCACGGCTTATCATATTTTAGAAATCAACATGTCACTAAAACTTCACTTTCTCCATTCTCATTTGGACTTTTTGGAGAAAAGGTATACAGGAAAGTGGAGCCCGAATATGTTAGCCGACTACTGCTGAACCCTAATACGAGACACATCCAGGAGTTCTTATAAAAGAAAGGCGTTAGGTTATCATTGGAGGCTGATATCGAAAATCTGAGGCCAGATCCGGATTCAGCAGGCCAAAATATATAAAATCCAGCAATGTCATTTGACATTCCTCTTTAAAAAATGTACTTTTAGTTTATTACGATAAAACTGGCGGCTTTCCAGATAAATGCGAAATTTCATTCATCGGCAAAATTAATATTTTACCATTAATAAAATATACAGGGTTTTCATTTCAAAAGTAGCCACCCCGGTTTTAGGTAGAAATAACTACTTTGAAACGAAATGTCAAAACATGTCAACTTTTGTTTTAAGGGGGTAAATTTTTCATAATAATTTTATTTATACAGGGTGCGTCAAAAAAGCTGGACGTATGTCATTTTGTATTTTTTCAATGGAAACCCATAATTTTTTTCGTATTTCTGGATTCCCCTACAAATAATAAACACTTCTTTTTGTATTACACATCCTATTGCCAAATCTAACAGTTTTTCAAATATCGACACATTTAAATGTTTTACTATGTGTGGTAATAATACGACTTTATGTTCAGAATTCATTTTATTAAGTTTTCAAAATGTGCTCCGTTATTGGCTGAACAATAATAGAGCCTATTCTCGAATTCTTCGCGAACAATTTGAAAAGTCTGCCGGTTAATTTGCCTACAACCTTCAGTAATTCTGTTTCTCAATTCGGGAATACTCTCGGGCGCAGTTTTGTAAACTATGGACTTCAAATATCCCCACAGAAAAAAATCTAGAGGTGTGAGGTCTGGGGACCTTGCCGGCCATTCCACAGGACCTCTCCTACCTATCCATTTTCCGGGATATCGTTCATTCAACCATGCCCTAACAGGTAGCGCATAATGCGGCGGGGCTCCATCTTGCTGGAAATACAAATTTTGTTCATCAAGTTCCATATCCCCCTCTTGATCAGCTTGATTTTCCAAAGATTGGGTAATAAGAAGATCTATGACATTTTCCAACAGATTTACGTATAGTTCACCTGTCAAGTTTTCTTCCATAAAAATTGGCCCAATGATCTCATTTCCAAGAATACCTGCCCACACATTTATCTTTTGAGGATATGGGTATGATCTTCCCTAAATAAATGTGGATTTTCATTATCCCAATATCTGCAATTATACATTACAATTAAACAATAAACATACATTTTTAACAAAATTCCGGTCGGCTTGAATCATCTGAGTCATTGTTTCGCAAAATTCAAGTCTTCTGTCATAATCGTCTTAGCTGAGTTGTTGAAGGATTTGTATTTTATAAGGGGAAAAAACTTATTTAGTTTTAAAGTTTTGTGAATGGAACCTACTGAAACGTGTGTCATTTGCGATACTTTTGGAATTGACGTAGATGGATTCATAGCGAAATGACCTAGTATTTCAATTTGCGTACCTTCATCTAGAACCCTTGCTTGCTTATTAACTCGGTTGCATACGGAGCCGGTTTCTTCAAACTTCCTTACCAGCTCTATCACATACCTGTGACCTACATGTTTGTTAGGGTGTATGTCGTTAAATCTTCGAGATGTTCTGCGAGCACAACGATTTTCAGCGCCATACATGAAAATTATTTCTGTCCGTTCTTGGAGAGTATACACCATTTCAAACTGAATATTAAACCAATTTTTTGTTAAACCATAAATAAATCACTTGTCAGTGGTAGGTGAAAAGTCACATTTATAAATTAAATTGTGATTGTTTTGTTTCTATGAGGACGGGTATAAGCCGCCTACGACCGTAATGCATTTAATGTTTGAAAATGTAATAAAGCGAATTCTGAATATAAAGTCGTCGATATTTGAAAAACTGTTAGATTTGGCAATAGGATGTGTAATACAAAAAGTGTTTATTATTTGTAGGGGAATCCAGAAATACGAAAAAAATTATGGGTTTCCATTGAAAAAATACAAAATGACATACGTCCAGCTTTTTTGACGCACCCTGTATAAATAAAATTATTATGAAAAATTTACCCCCTTAAAACAAAAGTTGACATGTTTTGACATTTCGTTTCAAAGTAGTTATTTCTACCTAAAACCGGGGTGGCTACTTTTGAAATGAAAACCCTGTATAACAGCACGCCATTAACGAATACCCTGTATAATTGAGTGGTAAGTAATATTATGTGACGAAATTATATAACGTCCTAAAAACCGCACAGCCGGTTTCTCATGGTTATTAAACAACATCACTTCGTCGACCTTTAAAAGTTGCACTTTGTAAACATAGAAAAAGCACAATTAAAAAATCAATTAAACGGCTGCCCACTTTACTTAATGGAACAATTACGAATTATATTAGGGAGTTTCGATAGCGAATATTAACAATTATTGCTCAACACTAACAATTACTCATATCGCAATCTAACGAAATTTGCCTACTTTTAATAGAAATTATTAACAATTGATAGTAAAATAAACATTCACTAAACAATGTCGGTGAAACATATCGGAACTTTCAAGCCGATTGAATTTTCTCAATATTTAACTTTTAATCTGATACCGTCATTGTAAAATTTTAATTTTTTTTTTAATGTACAGGGTAGGATGTAACATTTTCGACACTTTTATAGGGTATCTCCGTAATTGTTAGTGCTATCGAAAAAGTATTGTAGGTGTCATGTGCTCTTTTTGGGTCAAACTTAAAATGGTCAAATCAAAATTCGAAAATTTTCGCTCGCTTAAGAGATACGGGGGAAAATCAAAAAATTGACAATTTCAAAATTACCCTATATTTTCTTAGTTAAAAGAGATAAGTACAGAAAAATGTTTTATACAGAAGTTTCTTTACATTGATTGTTGAGTAATTTGACGTTTTCAGAATATGTATACGGGGTCAGGTAAAAAAGTTATCGAACCTAACCTCATTTTTTTAAATGGAACACCCTGTATATTTTAATCTAAAAAGATGCCAGTTTAAATTCTCCTTTCAAGTATATAACACCCCATGGATGGATAGTGTTTTCCTAGGCGATTTATTTAAACTTTATTATTTGAAACGAAATTAAAGATTCAAATAACGGGAATCATCGCAAATGTTCGGAATATGTCCTTAAATGGTTACCGTCTTTCCGGATAGCGAACAAAATATACATTTTGTGTCATTTCTTCGTTTTTCGAACTTTCAATATAAACTGATATCATATCAAATTTTTCAAAATGTTGATAGGTCATTTTCGCAAATGAATATACAAAAAAATGAAATTGACGTTAAATGTTAGTCAACGTAGTTCTTTCTAGGATATTAGCTTTTGCTTCATGGTCTACTGTGGTTTAAAGTAATAAAGTATAATAAATCGCCTAGGAAACCAATATCATCCATGGTATGTCATATATTTGAAAGGAGAATTTAAAATAATATCTTTTTTGATTAAAATATATAGGGTGTTCCATTTAAAAAATTGAGGTAAAGTACGATAACTTTTTTACCTGACCCCGTATACTTATTCTGAATGGCAGCTTATTAAACAATCAATATAAAGAAACTTCTGTATAAAACATTTTTCTATATCTCTTTTAACTAAGAAACTATAGGGTAGTTTTGAAATTGTATCAATTTTTTATTTCTCACCGTATCCCTTAAGCGAGCGAAAATATTCAAATCTTGATTTTACCATTGGCCCAAAAAGAGCACATGACACTTACATTATTTTTTTGATCGCACTAACAATTACGGAGATACCTTATAAAAGTGTCGAAACTGGGACACCCTGTACAGTGTATCTGCGGATTGAGTCCCTAAGAGGGAGAAAAGCTATTACTAATTTTACGAACAAAAGTCATTCTTATGAAGTTCTGCTTGTTGAGAAAAACATAAAAATATGAGATCAGAAGTACATTTTGTTATTTCAAAATTTGAATTTAGATTTTGTTAGTTTATAACCAACTTTCTTCAATAAAATTTTTATTCAAAGTAATAAATATTGGTACTTCTCTCTTGAAGCATTTCCATATTTTAACATATAAAAATTTTATATTGTAAATTAATTTTCTCAACAAGCAGAACTTGTTATAAAGAACGACTTTTGGTGGAAATCAAAAACCATAAGACAAATTGCTATTATTTTAAAAAGTTACAGGTCTTATATTATAATATAATTATAATAACCCGAACAAACATTGAAATTTCGTATTCTTTCATATTTTCGACTGTGAATGTTAATTATCATTTTCTAGTAAAGTGTGGTTTAAATATGGTTATTGGTCTTTTAATGGTGTGGTGTTCGCAAATCAGAGAATGTATACTTTGACTATTAAATGTTAACATTTACCGACTTCCAACTTTTACCGTAACGCATCTACTTTTTATTTTTTTTAAATTAATATTTCCGCTAACCTAAACTCCCTAACAACTACCGTACAAGCATAATAGTACCAGTCAGATTGATCTACATAATAACCTTCCAAAAATAAATCTGTATAATTGATTCCAATTCATATCTATTTAAAGCGAGCCACGCCCAATATAGGATCACTTCTTAAAACCGATTAATCATTTTTTATAACCTTGCTATTTATAATAATATGAACTTTTGGTGGATTAGGTGATTTGGGTGGATGGTGATGTATTTTTGGGCATCAAACTGCTTAAGGTTGATTTCTTTGTGTTGAAATCAATCTACTCTACTTGTTTCCTGGGTTATTAGAGAGATTGTTAAGGGGAAGGTACATATTTCTGAAGGCTAGAAAATTATCGTTTGATCGATTTTGATTGATTGAAAGTCGAACAGCTTTTTACCCCTGATCTTTATGTGCAAGTTATGCAACCCGTTCGTTGGAAGCAAGCTACACATAAAAAAGTCAAATGTTTATTTGGTTCCGTCAAGTAAATATGTGCTATAGGGGGACTACCACATATATGTATACAGTATATTGCCAATACGAACGTTCCGAAATACAAAAAGTGTCCCCGCCATGATAGATGGAACGGGCATATTGAGTTTGCGCAGTAGGGTTGAAATTTTGTCGATCGCGTCAGAGCCGGCCCGACATTATTTGTTTTTGTTGTTATTCGTCGCCATCTTTGGTTCTTGATGCTTTTTCAAATTACAGAATAAAAAGTAGTTCATCCGTATTGTTGTCGGTATATTAGTGCTTATAAACTTTCATTACCTAACAACAACAGGTATAAAGTATTTCAGGTATGTATATATAAATTTTAGTTCTATTTTACAATAGCTTATATAGTTTTTGCAGAATTATACTGTTGATCTTTTGACTGCAGTAAAACCTCATTATCATTTGGACCATAAAATAAATAAGGAAATCCCAAATTTAAAAACCTTTTCGAGCAGAGCCGGACCAGGTATACAAATTCAATTTATAGCTATTCCTGATGCATATATAAATACAAAGTGATTTTTAATCATTTTAATCTTTTGTGGTTTTCCGGCGAGTAATTTTTAGTTAGGCTTATTAGTGGTAGAATGTGGCGTCCTTGGAATTGTGCTGATAGGGGGGCATCTTCAAGTGTCATTTTTAAAAGAAAGCATTTATCTACCGATGCCAAACTAATAATTAAAAATGTGTATCAATCGTTGTTGAGTAGAAATTTTAATTCGATGGATGCTTTAGCAGAGACGTCTACTTTGACAAAAACTCCTTTATCTTCGGTAAGAGACATGGTACTTAAACCTGTTAATCCTAGAAAAAATCGGAGTGATTCTGGCACATTTAGAAGCATTGACGAAAATGACATGGATTTATTAAGAAGAAAGATTTACCAAATGTATGAGGCACAAACTGTACCCACTTTGATTTTCCTCAAAGAGCTGCTTAAAGACGAAACAAATATCTCTTGTAGCCTTTCAAGCCTTAGGAAAATATTGCGTAAAATGGGTTTTAAATACCGAAGCATTGATAAAAGACAAACATTAATGGAATCTCAACGTTTACGGGAATGGAGACTTAAATATTTAACCAGCTGTTAAACAATTTAGAGAAGAAAATCGTCCAATTATTTACCTTGACGAAACATGGTTCGGAACCCATGACACTCCAAGAAAAGGTTGGGATGATTCTTCCAAAAAATGTCAAACCAAGGCACCATCAAATAAAGGCAAAAGAATCACAATATTACATGCTGGTTCAGAGAACGTGTTTGTTCCAAATTGTCTGTTGCTTTCAGCTAAAAACATAGCAGATTGTTCTTTAGATTACCATCAAGATACCAACGCACAACTTTTTGAAGATTGGTTTAAACATAAACTCCTTAAAAAAAAACCTGACCTGAAAATAGCGTCATTGTAATGGACAATGCTAGTTATCATAGTCGGCAAGCCAAAATCATTCCCAATCCTAATAATACAATAGCAGAAATTCAAAATTTTATGATTGAAAATGATTTATATTTTAAAGAAACTTACAAAAAACGAGAACTGCTAGAAGTATTAAAAGCTTTTAAAATAAATAAGGAATACGAGTGTGACAAACTTGCAGCAGAATATGGGCATACAGTGTGTCCGTACTATTGTATATTCAATCCTACTGAGCTAATATGGCACCAATTAACCTTCCCGAGGTCGTTTTTACCAACGAATATAACCTCCAACGATTCAAAACAAACGTGAATCGCTTTTTGCGCACACGCACCACTCCCAGAGTGCCCTAAAGGATTTTTCCTATAGTGCTTGTGTTTGATCATAAAAAAGAAGCTTTGCTTTGATAGAGTTGTCCTCAGCATTGAATATTGTGACCGAATCGTTGATATCTTCTTTGTCTTGACATTTTCGCTCAAATAAGCTAGTAGCGCCGACTCAGAACCAGGATTTTGAACTTTGTTTCCCGTACACCATTCTTTGAAACAGTTACATGCCTTGTCATATCTCGGCTCTTAGTTGGCAGAAGATCTTCTTCTACTATTTTTGCTGCTTCTCGAATTTCTGGTAGAGTAGCAGCATAATCAAATTCCTCATCTGATAGCATTTTTCTGTTGTTAAAATAATATATTGTTTAGTGACATGGAAACCATATTCAAAAAATGATATTTGCCATCTTGATGTGTATTATTACCTACGTTATTTTACCACCTGCGGTTATTTGAAATTTCTGTCTAATTTTTCAATGGAAAAGTCAAAATGACATTAATCTTTTATTAATATTTTTAATTCAAAATAATAAGAAGTGGATGTTAGATGTAGTTGCAAATAAAATAGTCAAACCTCGGTGAAAAGTTTCATTACTGTCTCGAGATCTATCGACTCTCTCGACAGGAATGAAACACTTTCCACCTCGGTACGTAATATACTACTATTTTTCCGGTGCATTTTTTTAATATAGCAATTTATGTCAATGTCATGCCATCGCACATCGCTTTAATTATATACGCATGCAAAAATGTAATTCATCCCGCAGAATGACAACTAGCGTTTTTGCAACCGTAACAAATTATAACGTATTGCATATATGATCGCGATTAGAGAGGTGTTGCTATCCGCCCGCAAAGGAATACGGTATCGTAAAGAAATAGAGTTAAAATCGGCATTAATTGAGCTTGGACAATTTGTTTTTAACTTTATTTCACTCAATTTATTTAATTAAAACCCCCTCTCTTCGAAACAGAAATTATTTCTTTCCATTGATGATTTTTCAAAATATTATTGACATTTGTAGAGTGATAATAACAATGCAGAGAGGAAGCTGGTCAAAAAAGATAAAACCAAAGTTATAATTATGTCGTAAAATCATTAGCACTTAATTAAGAAACAACCAGGGTGTCATAAATCACCCCTGTTATAGTTATATTATGGCCAACCTTAAAATTATTTCAGTTCAAAGTTTGTTTTTCTAGTGCGGCGGCGTGTCAATTAAATTAGAGTGGTTGAAAAAAATTAGTGTATTTAGTTCTGCTATTCCGCTAAGTTTTTGTAAAAATTTTGAAAACCCATCATGGAGCCTATTGCTGGTGGTAAGTATATATACAATCCTATAAATTTTTCAAATTAAACACTAGTACTTTTGATTTCATACATTTTGTTAACATAAGTTAAAATAAATTAAACAATTTTTTTAAAAATTTTGTATCAGGCAAAATGTAAAAAAGGGCTCGTTGGAATGCGACCAAACTATTTGTTTACTATTGCTTGAAGGGTCCTGAATAAGGTCCAACTGAAAGTTGCGACCTTGCCGAAAATTGAATTTAAAAAAAAATGTTAGGTACATTTTTACAAATATGTAATTAAGCGATCGAACCAATTTTGAATAACTTTATTATTACTAAACCGATTCCGATAAAACGTACATAGCTTCATGGAGAATTAAACATACTTTTAAACAGGCGAAAAAAAATTTCCGATATTTTTCAAAATGATGTTTTAGCATATAAATTTTGACAAAAAATCAAACGGGTTGTCATTTTTTTGTTATTCTTGCAGGATCCACAGTAAAAATCAGTATCTTTCACAAGGATTAAGCTCGTGGAATGGTTAAGAGGCTGTCTATCCATGAATATTTGGAAAAAGAGTCTCTTACATGCCATCTGATGACCCAGAACTCGAGTAAATCAAAATTTCTATTTATCAAGAAATTTTTTTTTGAAAGGGTCAGATATGTATTTTCGGTTATCGTTGAAATGAAATTGTTGTTGGAGTTTAGGGTTTCAAAAACCCGAAAAATGGATATAACTACCTGGGGCGATCCCATTATTTATGACCGCTTGTAATTATTATGTGGAAAGGACCGGATTGTAATAATTATAATTAAATATAGGCACATCAGGTAGGTTAGGTTGCTTAATTTATATTTAAATATCTTTTTGTGGTAAAATTTGTTAGTTTTTATTGCTTGCTGGAAGAGTTTAGTTATATTACCGCTATTATTTTACCAAACGTATAAAAAAACACCATGTGGCGTCCATGGAAAAACATTGATGGTGCTTCTTCTAGTGTTGCAGTGAAGAAAATGCATTTATCTCTCGATGCTAGGGAAATTATAAAAAGAGTATATACTTCTTTACTCAACAGAGGACTTTATGCTAGTGCTGCTGCGACTGAACCGTCTGATTTGACTAAGATACCTCTGACTACAGTGAAAGGAATCGCGTCAAATCCCATTAAATCTAGAAAGAAGCGTAAAGATGCCGGTTTCACCAAATGGTTCGACGAAAGCGACAAGGACTTGATAAGGCGAAAAATCTACACCATGTACGAAGCGCAACGCGTACCTACATTAGATTCTCTGAAGCAACGGCTCACCAATGATGAAACCCAAATAAGTTGTAGCCTCACTAGCCTTTGGAGAGTTTTGTCGGAAATGGGATTCAGATTTCGCAAAATTGACATACTCATAGAATCCCACCGTTTACAAAAATGGCGTCATGAGTATATAACTTCTGTAAGGAAATCCCGTTCTGAAAACCGTCCAATAATTTACCTCGACGAGACTTGGTTTGACACGCATGAAACACCATCCAAAGGCTGGTCTGATTCTTCCGATAAGTGTAAAACAAAAGCTCCGTCAAATAAAGGAAAAAGAATAAGCATTTTACATGCTGGGTTAGAAAACGGTTGGGTTCCAAATGCCTTCTGGCTTTCTGCAAAAAACATTAAAGACTCTTGTGTGGACTACCATGAAGATACAACGGCCGAACTTTTTGAGGAATGGTTCAAGAATTGTCTTTCACCAAACATTCCTCAGAATTGCGTGATAGTAATGGACAATGCGAGCTATCATAGTCGCCAATTACATAAAGCTCCAAGCTCAAATAATAAAAAATTGGAGATTCAGAATTACATGGCGGCGAATGATATATATTTTGAAGAAAGTTATAAAAAAAAAGTTATCTTTTAGAAGTTTTAAAGACATTTTGTATAAAAAAAGTATATGTTTGTGACACATTGGCAGAAAAAATTGTGCATACAGTGCTACGGCTTCCACCCTATTATTGCATTTTTAACCCCATAGAGCATAATATGTGGCACCAGTTAAAATCACTGGTTAGGTCTGAAAATATTTCTCCGACTTTATGTTCTAGTGTTGTAGAATTAATACGAAAATGCTTTAATGATATTCCCCCAGGTAGTTGGAAAAATTCAGTCCGTCACGTAATAACTGTAGAAAATTCGTATATTAGTCTGGATCGTATAATTAATCCAATTATAATTAACATTGATGAGGATAGTAATAGCGAAACAGAACTATCTATAGAATGACATTATAAATGTAAATAAATATGACTAGTAATATTTAAAAAAAAATGTTATTTCATTTGATTACATCAATATAATCATATCATTACTTGTTTTCCTTAGTCCGTCCCTTCATACTTCACTTGTTTATTGCCAAGCTCTTGTCGACACAATGGGACCGATCCAGGAAATCATTAAGTCGTATCCAAATTTCGTTAAACGTACTTTACCATATTTATAACGGTTTCTTACAATTATAAAAACATTTTTGTCTCATGTTACCAAGACAATCTTTCTGGCCACGATTCCGTCGAAATTCGCCTGTATGCGGCACCCAGGTAACGAACGACACGGATGTTCTTCTCATGGCAACTTAATATTATTAGAATTCATTGAAAAGTGACCCGGTACGACATTTTTTTAACGCTAAATTTCTCTTTTTAAGCTGTTAAAATAAGTTGTTGTAAATTGACCAATTTTATGCATTCATTTGCTTTCAAAAAATTTGTTTTTATAACGATCGTATGACAATGTCGTTCCAAAAATAGACGTAAGTAGAACTAACCAGTATCGAGGTTTATGGTTTTTAAATTATTATTAAAAGAAATTACTATCGTGACTCCTCTTTTAGTAAAATGATTAGTAGGGGTCCGTAAATAGTCACTCCGGGTGATACTCTATCCAATTCTTTACCAGAGACAATGAAATTATTGTGTAAAGATGGCATTTACAATAATACAACCACTATCTAATTCTAATAGCATACATTTTGTATTTCTCGTTTGCTCGACAAGCAGATACGACAAAATGACACGGAGAATAATTAGAGGTTGTTTCGCACAGCACAAAGCACCGACAAAACGATAATGTAATTAAAATTTTTTAAATAATAAAGTGTATTATTTTGCTCAGTGATCGTGACTACGTACACCGAGGAAAGCTCTAGCCAAAAAATCTCTGCTAGGATTATACTGGACAACAAATTTTAGGTTATTGGTTGTATCTTGTATCAAAATGCATTTTTCTTGTTAATTTTGGAATGCTGAATACAAAAATGATAATGAAATTAACAACTTACTTGCAGTTTTCAAAAAAATAAAAAATAAATTTTTTTTTAAATAATAAAAACTAGATAATTTTACACTTTAAGAGTCACTAAATGCGCTGCCGTTTGGCTATTCTTTTGTGAATTGTTTCTGGAGCATCCCTAACAAGAGTGCAACAGTAGTCGGCAAGCATGGAAGCATTCCAGTTTCCCTTGTTCTCCATTGTTGATATAGTCGTTGCAGCGAACCCTCGCGCCAGATATGTCAAGTGTCACGTGGCATAAATGACTGGCCTGCTTATTTCTGGTTATTTATTTTGCCTAGGTTCGTATGACATTCCAGGGCCGTACTACAATAGTACGTACGTTTATTTTAAAAATGAAACGAATCTATTTATATTTTTAAATGCATTTTTTATTATTTATTATAGGGAATAAAACACACATACACATTGTATTTTTTTATTATTTATTTACTCAAAAATATATGAAATGAAGTCATTATCTATAATTACATGTCCATCTTTATCTATTGTAAACAAGTGATACAATGTGTCTGCACATGGACTTAACTATACCTGTAACAAATTGTATCTTCAATTTTTCGAAAAAGTCATCCTTGATCAATTTTTGTCCCTGTTATATAAATACAAATCACTTGGAAAAATTTCCATGTTTTTGTACCGGATGCACAAAAAAACATTTCTGAAAATAGCTATGGATCTTTTCTAAGAAAACGTTATTGTATTAAAAAACTATATATACGGTTTGCTTAAAGGGTGTTCACTCTTATTACCTCTGCTTTAACTTTAATGTTCAATAGTAACTTATAAGCGTATAGTATCATAACAAGCAAATTCTATATGCGCCCTTCTTTTGTATACGTAGGCTACGTATACTGCAAATATGTAGGTTACGTAAGTCATATATGCAAAAAACTAATGAAATGGGGATTCCCCATTAGGATTTCGGGAAAGGTAAGAGTAAAGAGATACGAAGTCGGTTAAATTAGGACAATTTTTTTCGGCACCAAGTTGCTCATTGGCCATATACAGGGTGATTCACGACGAGCTTGCATTAGAGCTTTATGGAGAACTACTGAATATATGTTGCTGAAATTTTGGGGATTTAGGTTTATCGATATGCTCTCTTTAACTAAAATATTGACATGTTTCTGTCATTTCCGGTTATACCGGAAGTAGCTGCCTACTTTCGTTTTTTAAATGCAACATGGTAATTTTTATTACATTTTTCGATTAAGCATTAAATACTAAGCACATTTTATAGAAAATGTTTTTGTCAGACTCTAATAGTTTTTGAGATATCTGGAATTTTTGTAATTATTTGGCAAATGCATGACGATGAAATAATCCATATAATTTTTTTACCTTAGCGCTTGGACTAAACATTTTTGCTCACCGAATAGCTAGAAGATCATCAAGTCTCAAAAACATTTCAAATTCGGCATAAAATGTACAGGGTGGTCACAATTCAAGCCTCATTGTGAAAGAATTCAACCATTAAAAACTTTCATATTTTAAATGGAACACCCTGTATATTTATATTTAATTTGATGGCAACTTAGTTGTTCTTTATAAATAGTATTTACTGTCCTATACCTATATCAAAGCGTTTTCTCAAAAAATCCAATTTTATTCCGAAAATACTATTTGTTCAAGTGTGCTATGAAAACAATTGTACTTAGGGTACTGATGTCTATACAGAGGAAAATTAATAATGGCGGCAATATTTTCTAGTGTGCTTTGACAAGAAAAACAATTGTCTGATATTTCTTGGCGTATTTTCAAACTGTCAATTATTCTGTTACTAAAAAATGTCACGCTCCGGATTTTCAAGTGAAGATTTTTTAAATTTATTTACGGTTTACATTGAATGTGGTAAAATTAAGCTAAGAGCTTGTCGAATATATCGGGATAAATATCCGAATAGGCCTATTCCCACACCTGATATTATTAGAAGACTAAATAATAATTGTTTAAAATTTGGATCATTTGAAGCCAAAGTACGAAGAATTAAACCAATACTGGACAATGAGGTATTTGAAGTTACCATTTTAGCCTATTTTTACGCTTTCTCAAAAGACTCAATTCGTGAAGCTGCAATGCAATTAAGAGTTTCGTATTCCAGTATACAAAGAATTTTAAAAAAATATGGCTGGAGGCCATATTCATATGCCCAAGTTCAGCATCTAAAACCACAAGATTTGCCAGCTCGAGTCGAACTTTGCGAGTTTTTTCTAATCAAAACCCAAGGAAATGAGCAATTTACAAATTCTGTAATATGGAGTGATGCAGCCAAATTTACTCGTAATGGTTTTCATAACAGACACAACAGCCATTATTGGGCTCACGAAAACCCCCATATTGTCAGGATAGGACGTTACCAGGAATTATTTCAATTTAATGTTTATTGTGCTATTAAACATTACCGTATATTTTGCTTACACATTTACGACGAAAATTTAAATGGTCAGAATTATTTGACAATTCTTGAGAATCAGTTATAAGAACGTCTGGATGATTTGCCGCTCCAAGAGCGAATAAATGCATGGTACCAAAACTATGGGGCTCCAGCACACAACGTCCAAGTTGTTAAGACTGCCCTAAACAGACTTTTTCATGACCAGTGGATCGCAAACCAAGGTCCCTTCCACTGGCCAGCTCGTTCGCCAGACTTAACTCCACTGGACTTTTTCATCTGGGGAACCATTAAAGATAAAGTTTACGCGCGTCCCATCACCACGAAGGAAAATCTAATTGAAAGGGTGAGGGCAGCATTTCAATCTCTCACTGCACAAGAAATTAGGAATGCTACAAGAAATAGCATGATGAAAAGAATACATAAATGCTTGGAAGTAAATGGCAATCATTTCGAACATATTTTAAAAATATAATCAAAAGATATTAGGTATAATTTTCAAACACATTTTTAATTAAAGAATTTAAAGTTTATTAACTTGTTTCCTTGCTATTTTTAAAAAAATAATATTTAAACCATTAAATTTAAAACAATTTAAAACAATAAACTGCATTTTATTTATAAATTATTAAGAAACACTTTAGAATGTTGTATTTTCAAGCAATCAATCACTATTCCTCCGTATAGACATCAGTATACAGCCCCTAAGTACAATTGTTTTCATAGCACACTTGAACAAATAG
Source organism: Barypeithes pellucidus (assembly GCA_963991005.1). NCBI lineage: Eukaryota > Metazoa > Arthropoda > Insecta > Coleoptera > Curculionidae > Barypeithes > Barypeithes pellucidus. Next base: position 51,357,714 of record OZ022563.1, on the reverse strand, counting down.
TATTTTCGGAATAAAATTGGATTTTTTGAGAAAACGCTTTGATATAGGTATAGGACAGTAAATACTATTTATAAAGAACAACTAATTTGCCATCAAATTAAATAAAAATATACAGGGTGTTCCATTTAAAATAAGAAAGTTTTTAATGGTTGAATTTTTTCACAATGAGGCTTGAATTGTGACCACCCTGTACATTTTATGCCGAATTTGAAATGTTTTTGAGACTTGATGATCTTCTAGCTATTCGGTGAGCAAAAATGTTTAGTCCAAGCGCTAAGGTAAAAAAATTATATGGATTATTTCATCGTCATGCATTTGCCAAATAATTACAAAAATTCCAGATATCTCAAAAACTATTAGAGTCTGACAAAAACATTTTCTATAAAATGTGCTTAGTATTTAATGCTTAATCGAAAAGTGTAATAAAAATTACCATGTTGTATTTAAAAAACGAAAGTAGGCAGCTACTTCCGGTATAACCGGAAATGACAGAAACATGTCAATATTTTAGTTAAAGAGAGCATATCGATAAACCCAAATTCCCAAAGTTTCAGGAACATATATTCAGTAGTTCTCCATAAAGTTCTAATGCAAGCTCGTCGTGAATCACCCTGTATATTTCAAGAAATCTGCTTCTCTTCTGAGCAACACAAGGCTTTTCCATTAGAGCTCGGCGATTATCATCAGCTCTATATATAAATCAAAAACTTCCGACAATATATTTAGTGTCCTTTGCAAAGTTCTAAAAATAGTGAACTTAGATAGACATATTATTACATACTACATGATGAATAATTGCGCTTGAATTCTGGCCAAAACTATTAAAAATATCATGCAGATATTTCCTACTTTCCCAGCTGACCAAACTGTCTACATTCAAGTCACCACACAAAAATATTACCTGATATTTAACTGAAATAAATCTCAACTCACTCAGAAAGAAATAAAACATCTAGAAATTTTATTAATATTAAAATGAACCTTAGTTTCTCTAACGGTGGCATAAGCTGAGATAGAAGGCAGACAATAATTATGCTCCATAATTATTATTTTCGCCTAAAAACAAAATATTAACCTATACATTTTTCGTTTCGTGATTAGTACTTACTGTGGTTTACAAATACTCAAACAACTCGATATGTAGTTAATCAAAGTTTTCAAAACAAAATAAACTATACTAAAACGACGGAAATACACTTTTAAAACTTATTAGGATCCAATCAAACTGGAAAAAATATAGAAACACAACACGCTTAATGCGGTTCGTATAAAACTGGGGTATTTGATTAAGTCCCCAAACAGCTGATCGATGACATATTGCTGATGTCAAATGTCGAAAAAGCTTGAGGGTTTGCTGCAAAGACTATAACAACTAGAATGTCAACATAGTTGTCACTAGGATATTTTAGCTTTTGTTTCATGGCCTACTGTGGTTTAAAGTAATAAGGTTTAAATAAATCGCCTAGGAAACCAATCTTATCCATGGTGTGTTATATATTTGAAAAGAGAATTTAAAATGTTATATTTTTAAATTAAAATATACAGGGTGTTCCATTTAAAAAAATGGGGTTAGGTCCGATAACTTTTTTACCTGACTGACTTATTCTGAAAACGGCAGATTATTCAACAATCATTATAAATAAACTTCTGTATAAAACATTTTTCTGTCTGTCTGTCTTTTAACTAAGAAAATATCGGGTAATTTTGAAATTCTCAATTTTTCGATTTTCCCCCGTATCTCTTAAGCCAGCGAAAATATTCAAATTTTGATTTTATCATTTTAAGTTTGACCCAAAAGGACTACATGGGACTCCCTGTACGATGGTGTGTCAGTGCGTGGTGTGTAAGAAATTCGACTATTCTAACCCCGGATTAATACTTCATCGGTAAGTGAGAATACTGAGGTTATGTTTTTTCTAGGTAAATATATCGTTTAAAAGAATGTATTATAAACTAAATAACATCGTTTTTCCGTAAAATACGACAAACACTTCTTCTGCAGTCCTTCCGGTGTGTTTGCGTCCATAGTCTCACCATTTTCAAGAACAGCACTCCGGCATAATCAAGTTAAGTAAAAAATCGCCGTATGTCATACGTTATATCCCATAAAATTTTAAAAAAAAACATATTCCAGACAAGAAATACGACATGTGGTAAAAAAGGTACGGTTTCACTCAGAGAAAACGCAAACATGTGCTACTAATTATTTTGGTCTCTGTGTGAAGTTTTAGTGCTTTTTTAGTCATTTATTTGTTTCTAATTTAGGCAGTTGTAGTAGGTAGGCTTAAGTTCATAACTATACCGATGAATAGATGAAATTATTTTACTGAACACAAATACGATAATGCTACTTTTTATTATTATTTTTTTTATAATTAAACACAAGCACTATAGGAAAAATCCTTTAGGGCTTTAGGGATTGGTGCGTGTGCGCAAAAGCGATTCACGTTGGTTTTGAATCGTTGGAGGTTATATTCGTTGGGAAAAACGGCCTCGGGAAGGCCGTTCCATAAGGATGTAGTCCTCCAGATGAAAGAATTGTTAAACAATGAAGTTCGAGGAGTACTAAAGCTTAACCACATATGGATGGGCGGCAACGGTTCGTCGTGTATTTCTGTTATTCGCCGCTCTGGGCGGAACTAAGAGGGCAAGGTCAGCCGAGCACCTTCCATGAAAATATCTGTAAAAGAGAGTCAAATCCCCAACATATCTTCGATGTTCTAGGCTGTCGAGGCTCTTCGTCAGCTCGTAGTCTCCGATCAGACGAATGGCCCTCCTTTCGATGGTATCCAGCAGCCGATGAGTATGTTTGGGTGCAGAGCTCCAGACATGAGAGCAGTACTCTAGTGATGGTCGAATCTGGGCTTTGTATAGTGTCAAAAGTTGTTGAAAAGCTATTTTGGCGATTGCACAATGTGGTTATGCCAAGATATAATAAGATCAAGTTAGATTGTTATCCGTTGCTAAGCAAACTTTTTATTTTTTTTATTAACCTTTCTCGTTATTATCTAGTGTTGAGCACTTAAATAAATAGCTGTACCTGAACAGGGTGTCCCATTTTCGACACTTTTATAGGGTATCGGCGTAATTGTTAGTGCTATCGAAAAAGTAATGTAGGTGTCACGTGCTCTTTTTGGGTCAAATTCGCTCGCTTAAGAGATACGGGGGAAAATAAAAAATTGACAATTTCAAAATTACACTATATTCTCTTAGTTAAAAGAGATACAGAAAAATATACAATACAGAAGTTGTTGAATAATTTGCAGTTTTGAGAATAAGTATACGGGGCCAGGTAAAAAAGTTATCGGACCTAACCTCATTTGTTAAATGGAACACCCTGTATATTTTAATCTAAAAATATACTATTTTAAATTCTCCTTTCAAATATATAACACACCATGGATGACATTGGTTTCCTAGGCGATTTATTAAACTTTATTACTTTAAACCACAATAGACCATGAAACAAAAGCTAATATCCTAGAAAACAGTTATGTTGACTATTAACATTTAACGTCAATTTCATTATTACATATTAATTTGCGAAAATGACCTATCAACATTTTGAAAATTTTTATATGATATCAGTTTATATTGAAAATGTAAAAAACGAAAACATGGCGCAAAATGTTTATTTTGTTCGCTATCCACAAAGACGGTAACCATTTAAGGACAGATTCCCAACATTTGCGATTTCGTTTCAAAGTAATAAAGTTTAAATGAATCGCCTACGAAACCAATATCATCCATGGTGTGTTATATATTTGAAAGGAGATTTTAAAATAGTATCTTTTTAGATTAAAATCTACAGGGTGTTCCATTTAAAAAAATGAGGTTAAGTCCGATATATTTTTTACCGGACCACGTATACTTATTCTGAGAACGGCAGATAATTTAATAATGAATATAAAGAAACTTCTGTATAAAAGATTTTTCTGTATCTCTTTTAACTAAGAAAATATAGGGTAATTTTGAAATTGTCAATTTTTTGATTTTCCCCCGTATCTCTTAAGCGAGCGATAATTTTCGAATTTTAATTTTACCATTTTAAGTTTGACTCAAAAAGAACACATGACACCACATTACTTTTTTGATAGCACTAACAATAACGGAGATACCCTATAAAAGTGTCGAAAATGGGACACCCTGTACCTACGCCAAACAATATATAGTTTTGAATGATAGAAAAGTTTTGGACTTGCATTGTTTTTATTTGTTATATGTCACAACGTTTCAACTGGTAAGTATCTCCAGTCGTCTTCAGGTGAAGGATACCTGAGATATCATAATAGGCCTATACCAAAATGTAATCTAATATTTTACTCTGGTTTCAAGATTTTTGATAAAAACAAACCCGATCACCCTGTAACATCTCAGTTTAACATTAGTTGTAATGGGCTTTACTAATTAAATAATAGTTAATAACTCTAGAATCAATATTTTCTCTCTTTACGTTTTCTTAAGCATCACTTAAAATATGATTAATGCTAAAGTTAGTTTAGTTGGCCTTATTTTTATTGTAAATCAGTCCACCGTACTATCCAGCCAGCACCTGTCCTTTTTTTTTTAAATGCATCGGCGGCTTCCGCTTTCTCAAGTCGGCCGCAAAAAATAATATTTCATGAATAAATAATTTAGAGGTAATTTTTAATTCCGTGGGAATTCCATCACGGAACAGCATATCAACTATACAGGGTGTTATGGAAATGACGTATTATATTTAAATCAGCAATTCCTGAGATGAAAACAAATTGAAGAAAAATATCCAAAAATGGCGATTTAATTTAATATGCCCTGTACATGACCTTATGTCAAACCAAAAATTACCACGTGGTGCCCCTGTCAGGAAGGTAAACGAAGCAACATATGTCAACAGTGTTGTCATATCTTCAGGGTAAACGGGTAAACTCTTTAGAAAGTCAATAACCGTTTGACAGATTGCGAGTTGTTTATTTTTCAGGGTACATTATTATAAACTTTTACGTTCAGTTCAGTTCGCTAGGAAACAATCTCTGATTTATAAACTTAAACTGACTCGAAAGAAACGCCGCGGAGTTTTTAAATGGTCAGGTATGTTCTCATTTGTTCAATTCGAACGACACCCGTCAGATCTGGACAACTTAAAAGTTTATAAATGCCACTTACCCTTTAGAAAAAAAAATGCAATTTTATTTACCTTTTCGGACTTATTTAAAACCAACTTAATTTATAAAAAACACCTCACATCACAAAATCACATAGTTTTCGCGTCACAACACATCTAAGTACCGTTCAATCTGAATTAGTATTTTAAAGTGCTACTGTGTAGACAAAAGTACGCCCTTATTGTCTAAATAACACGTTGGTTCCGTCGGTCAATATTGAACTGCTGGACTGGGGCACTGCCGTCGCGAAAAGAACAAATAACTTAATAATTTAAACTCGGGTTTAAGTATTAACATACAATTTAACACACAAATCTGCTTGAAACAGTATGAAAACGGCCTGTTTATTTTGGAGAAACAGCTGATCAGCACTCAGCAGAAACGGTTGAATATTCGACTGGGTTTTATTCTTCAAAAATACAGCGTTGCCATACTTTCTATGTTTTATAAGGTTATATTCATAAAAGGAAGAATTTCCTTCTGAAATGCTTTTATTTATAATGATAGTCTCGGAAATGGCAACCGCGCTGCTTGGACGAGACTATTTATTTTAAAGGGCTGGAAGCTTAGACTAGAAAGGAAAGGATGGAAGGGTCTATCAACATAATTATTTCATCATTAATAATTTTGATTAGGCCATTAGAAATTAGCGTTTTTATTATTTCTGAATTTCTATGCGAAATAATTTGTATCCTATAGTGCTATTGTTTTGTGTATACGGTAGGTTATTGTAAAGTATAATTATGCGTTAGTATTTATTGCTTTTGTGTAATCTAATAAGTGCATATCTTCAAAAAAAAAATAATTGGAAACTCGTGGGTGTCTGTGTTTCTTTAAGTGATTTAGTGCAAATGTTCCGAGAGATTGGAAATAAGAGGCCTAATGGGGTTTAGTGGGTATAAGCTTATTATGCAGTTCCACATTATCATCAGGGTACGTGATGAGCATAAAGCTTTTCCCATAGAAAAAAAACCTGAAGATGTCTGTGCCCTGGATTACTTGCTAGTGTACTGGCACCTGGATTCACTTCTATTTGGATACTAGGTAAACTAAATATTATTTTTATAAGAATCTAAAGTTATATCATTTTCTATACAGTTCGCAACATTGGACTTGAACATCTGTTGATTACACAGCTTGGCAATGTAATATGATCGTATATGAATGTGCTGAGGAGTAACCGGGTGGGTTTAGGGGTGAATTACCCCACTTTTTAAACGTTCGATTTAAAAAAAAAAAAATATGTAGCGCTTCTCTAGGACACCCCAGGAGTCACCCATTTAAATATAATACGACATTTCCATAACACCCTGTAGATACGGATTAACGCTTGTACTAAAGCGATAAGCCCACACACATGTAGCGACGTCTTTTTTAAGAAGAGATGCGAAAGAGTCACGTACGTCGCTCTCAGGATTCTATTCCTAGAAGTGCAGTGCCATGGCCCTCGTAGTGCACTTAAAGAATAATGACCAAGTTGCCATTAATACTCCCATAAATACTTCATTTTATTGCGAAAACCTTTTACAGCGGATAAAGCATATGTGTGGTGAGTTTCTATCGCTAAAAAGAATTCGTTTTCTTGTAGCGCTCACAATGTAGTCCTCTCGAACCTTCTTTGCTATACAGGGTGTTGAAATTAAATCGTTATTTTTCAATAACTCCGAAAGTACTTTAGAATAGTGTTGGGAAAAACCGATGATTTTAATAATCGAGTACTTGATACTCGAGCGATTTTGATAATCGAGTGAATCGCTCGAGTGAATCGCTTGAAATTCCAATTGACCAAGCGATGACGTCACCGACTGCTCGATCGGTAGCCTAACCGTTTACATGTGATCAGGTAGGGTATTTAGCAGGCACGTAACTACGGGTGGGCACAGGTTTAGCTAAAAAATTGTAGTAGCCACCAAAAAAATTCCAATTTATTTGTGAATAATGAATCTTTACCACGTGTCTCGATTCCAAATAAATAAACTGCACAAATCACCCCAATATGTATTCATTATTCGGGTTTATTCTTGTGCTTTTTAACCCGAACAAAAAGTATTACCAAGAGTTATTTTTCTTCACATCTTTCTTAATCTACGAGCATAAAATAATTAGATATTTAAAATGGCTTGTCAAATTCTTCGACTTTAAATTATTAGGTGCCCACTGTGTGCCCTGTAGAATGTAGAATTAGTTACGCGACTGGCAAAATAAGAAAATTGGTTATTATTTTTTTAAATTCATGTTTATATTTACCTAAATGTTCTTGTTTAAATTTAAGAATGTTTACTTTTGGTTACCAAAAAATTTGTCGATACCTTTGTTTTGTTAACTATTTTGCTCGTTTTCTTATTTTCCATTAACATTTTCTATAATGTATGTTATTTTTAAGAAGTCTTTGTGAGTTTAATAATAAAAAGTTCCTGTTTAGATTTAAAAATGTTTACTATAAGATTACCAACGAATATACTATATATTTTGTTAAACGTTTTATTCGTTTTGTTATTTTTATTCACATTTCTATTATTATGCTATTTTTGAGAAATTTTCTCGAGTTTATAGTAAATAAAAATTTAAAAACTATATCCTTTAATTTATTAAATTATTTAATATTTACCGCTTCAAACTAGAACGTCGCCAATGGGATAGCGCGTAAACCGAAGGTCGTCTATCAAGTGACAGGCGATATTTTTCGGTTTTTCGCCTGAATTTATAACTAGAGTTGTTGGAAAATGGGCTATGGAAAATTAAAGAAAGATTCAAGTTTTAAAACCGTCTATTTGTCTTTTAAATTAAGACCACTCGGAAAACACGCCAGTATAACACTGCATATAAAATCTTATTCTAAAGAAAGGTATAATCCCAATACCGCCTCATATGACTTAGTTATTGATAATTGACTTGACATATTTATGGATATATATTTGGTTACACTTTGCCTAACAAAATATAAGTCAGACTACAGCGTTCTCATTGATTAAGTTATTTTTGGCTTTATGCATTTTCGATGCATTATATTCCAACAAGAGTATTTCCTATCGAGCGAGAAATTGTTTGAATATACGAGCAGTTTTTTAACTCGATCACACTACAGCGGTACATTTCCGCCGACGTCAAGCGAAGCTCGGGTATCGAGTGAAAGATAATAAGTGACGAGCGACGGTTTTCGCCTGAATAGATAACTCGAGCGGTTTTTTTAATAATCGAGCGATGTCGGTTATTTCAATAATCGAGTGATCAAGCGGTTTGTCGCTCGAGCGATCACAACACTACTTTAGATGTTAATTTCAATTTTGATATTTATTAATACACTAAAAAAAAACAGTTTATTTAAGTCCAATAATGCTTTAGTCGATAATGGCGAGGTAAATATTTATTTCTGAAAAATAACTCATTCTTTATTAGTAAACATCATTGGATAACAAAGAATATGTATAGTTTATTATAAATAAAGATCGCCTAAATATGAGTTTATTAATTAAAACCCCAACTATTTTAGTTCAGTGTACACGAAAAGAAGAACTCATTTATGGATCTATATGTGACTAGAATAACGTTTATAATAACTGCCATTAAATTATAGCAAAATTTCAACCTAAAACTTTAGTAAAAATTACAAAAATATTTACAGTGAAACCTCTCATAACGGACACCTCTAATTAGCCGACATCTCTATTAAGCGGACATTTTTTCATAGTCCGGAACTAGGTATATGAAATTCCATGAAAATCAACCTCTCTTGGGCGGACGCGGACAGGCTGTTTTCATAGAAAGAGTGCCAAAACCCTCCTTTAAACGGACAAAAAAAAATTTAAGTATTTGGGAGACGAATAAGTACGGTGCAAAATCTCTCTGAAGATAGACCGGCAACCAATCGCGTATGCGTGGCAAAGCGAGAGGACTTCGCCGAATGAAAGTATGTGTGATTCCCCGACAGCAGTCCGCCGTTTATTTGTGAGTTGTAAGGATAAAATCGTAAACAATGGCACAAAAATGTCGCGTTTTGAGTCTGAAAGAGAATATTGATGTTGTGGAAGTTTGTAATTTGATAACAATGATTTGGGCGAGATAGCAATGGGCTCTTAGAAAATGATAGTGACCCCATTCCTACCGATTATGCAGCCCAAACTGAAACCACATCACTATCTGACGGCTCTGATGAAGAAGTTGAATGCAGTAATCAAACAAATGTCACCAATTATCAACAAGCCATTAGTATGGTAAAGGAATTACAAGAGTATGCAAATAATAGAGGTGACCCTACAGCAATGGAATTGTTATTGGAATTACATTTTCGCAAACACCTCAAACTACGTTATTAGATTTTTTTGGTACTACATCCTAACTAAAACTAGTGTATTTTTGTTATGTTATGTTTATTTGTACATACATATATACATAGTAATAATTTTGCATTTAGATATTACCTAATAACAAAATTTCCCATGGGCGGACACCTCTCTTAGGCGGAGCCGTAGGTGTCCGCCTAAGGGAGGTTTCTCTGTATAATAATAATAATAATAATAATCTTTATTAATAGCACACGGCTAACATTGTTACATATTTATAATTTTACAAATAATAATAAAAACAATAATAACAATTTAAAAAATTTCCAATTTAAGCACCAGTTACCCAACCATGCAAGTGCCATAACAATTACCCAATTGCAAAATTTTTCAGATACTCAATTCACTGTTATATTTTGATATGTTGTTTAATATATGATTTACATGACCTTTTAAAACTTAGTAAACTGTCACTACCCTTAACATGCTCAGGAAGCTCATTGTATTGCCTCAACCCCTTATAAAATAGACTATTCTGACTGAAACTAGTTCTGACTCTATCCAAATAAAAGTCATTTCTTGAACGGGTATTGTATGTATGTATGTCCCTAACAAACCTGCAATTACCTATGAGATGCTCTGGTACCAGGTGATTCAACATTTTATACACAAATATCATTGTATTATATGTTACAGTTTGTCTCACACTCAAAAGGTTTGTAGAATTTAACATAACAGACCGTCTAGTATATTTATTACATCCCAGTATTATTCTCAGAGCCTTATTTTGTTTTTTTTGTAATGTAACTTATTCTGAATTATTCATTAAAAACAACAATGTGGAACAAAAGTAAAAATGTGGCGAGAAGACTGTTTTATATACAGTCAATCTCGCCCAAGCACTCAGGACCTGCTATTTTGTTTGTAATATACATGTAATGTCCCGAAAATATTAAATTTTCGTCTATCACACACCCCAAATACGTAAAACGATCTACCATTTCAATCACCTCATCATTGATATTTACCTTATCTGTGCTTACATTAACATCAATGTTATTATGCTTATCTCTAATAATCATTGTCTTTGTTTTACTTATATTTAGTTGTAAACAGTTGTTACTTAACCATTCAGATATATTTTTAAGTTCCACGTTTATAATATGTATTATTTCATCAATCCTATCACCTATTACATATATAATTGTATCATCCGCAAATAGTTGAATTTTACAATTATGAATTATTTTTATAATGTCATTTATATAGAGAATAAATAGTGTTGGCCCCAGTACAGTCCCTTGTGGTACTCCATGCACTGTTTGTCTCGGTGTTGACTTAGCACCATATATTGTTACCTGTGTTCTTTCACTTAAGTATTCATTTAGCCATTTCAAGATCACATCTCCAAAACCATATTTTTTTCATTTTAAGTAACAATAAATTTCTGTTTATTGTTTCAAATGCTCGTTTAAAGTCTAGGAAAACTACACCTATTATTTTTTTCTCCTCTAGCGCAGCCTTCCAGTCAAAAAGAACACCCTTCAAGGCACTTTCACAAGAGTTCCCCTTTCGAAATCCCGCTTGATGGGTACTTAGGATATTGTTACTTTCTAAATAATGTACTATTTGGTCGTTAACACACATCTCTAGCATCTTCTCATATGGGGGAACCATATTAATTGGCCTAAACTCCTCACACTTTACAGTACCAGGCTTTTTCTCAATAGGAACAATCGTGCTCAGCTTCCATTTTTCTGGAAATTTACCATACTCCAAGCTGTGATTAATTACATTAAGCAATTTATCCCCGATGGTTTCAAAGGCTTCGTTTATTATTTTAACTGTAATTCCATCTATGTTACTTTCTTTATTTTTCATTATTTTAATAATTTTACGTAGTTCATGAATTTCCAAGGTATGAAAGTTCTCCTTTCTATGTTGAGTTTCTATAAGTTCTATACTTTCTTCATGTGTTTTACTTGGTGTTATGCTTTCCGATATCTGTTTAATACTTTCCAAAAAGAAATCATTAAAACTCTCACATATTTTATTTCCATTTATAAATTTATGATTAAACAAAACTTCATTTTTAATATCTTCATGGCCCTGAACCTTAACTAATTTCTTTAGTGTTCTCCACATTTCCAATGAATTATCTTTTACCTCATCTATTTTCTCATTGAAGTAGGTAGTCTTAGCTGTTCTTATCATCCCTACTACTTTATTTCTCTGTATTTTGAAACGTTCCCAGTCCCCCTCGTTCTTAGTTATAGTTGCTCTTTGGTACAATTGGTCTCTTAGGCCGGTATTAGACTATCAAATATATTTGACAAAGAACTTTTATAAAATATTTTGTAGCATTTCTTTGATAATATTTCTTTTATAAAAGTTTATACTAGTATTACACTGTCAAAGAACTTTGACAATTTTTGAAGGAACTTGTTACGTTTTTACAATTAAAAATGAACGATAGACGTGCATTAGCTTGTCTAGCGTTAAGTGCTGCCGTGATTACAATGTGTTTAGTATTAAAAAACAAAAAAAAAGAGCCAGGCGCCTTTGGGTAAGGCCCTGGGTGGCAAGACGTAATTTTAGGGGTGTCCACCACAATATCCTTCGGAAGTTACGAGTTGATGGTATTAGGAGTTATGAAAACTATTTAAGAATGGACGAGGACACATTTAACTTTATTGTTATAAAGATATCACCATTAATATCCCGACAGAATATACATTTAAGGAATTGTATCAGCGTTGAGGAACGCCTTATGGTTACCCTTCGGTTTATGGCAACAGGACAGAGTTATGCTAGTTTACAGTACAGCAGTCGCATACCCTTTCAGGCATAATCCCATAAACATGCAAGGCAAAAAATGAAAATAAATAAATAAATATATCCAGTCTTTTATTTCGGTTTTTGTAATCCGGGTGTTGATGGTTGTACAAACTTATTTTCCGCCATGGTATTATATACCAATACCAGTCGCAGTCAATGTCAAACTTATGCCTTATTGTCAGAAAATGAGGTTACTACCGTTACCAATCAACTATAAAATCTTTTATCAAAGATAATCGTGTGTTGTTATATTTTATAAAATATCTTTTATAAAATAAATATTTTATAAAAGAACTGATATTACACTTCAAATATTTTATAAAATTTCTTTTATAAAATATCTTTGTCAAATATATTTGATAGTCTAATACCGGCCTTAGTTTCATTTCGATGTTTATTTCATGATTCCACCACATTTTATTTCCCCAATTCTCTTCTATGTGCTTTACTTTTTCTGGTGCAAATTCATTCAGCTATTATATTTTCAATTAAGTTTTCAGCCAACTTATTCATATCTGAAGAGTCTGTCTGCCAATTCATTTCCATCAGTCTAAGTTGAAATTGTGTTATATGAAAAGTGTTTGTCAAATTACTAAAACCTTTTGTAAAATTTAATAAAATTATTTGTAAAAGTTTCGACACACGGTATTCCCAGCGGTCATTCATCCAAGTTGTAACCACGTCTTGTGTCGCTTGACTTCATCAATCGATGGTATGTTTCCTGTTAAGTTCTACACCTATTATTTGTTACGAGAAACGAAATCCCATCCCATTTTTGCCTTTGATTCTTGTAAAAATATGTAATACTTTTTAATAATTAATTAGTTAATTGAAATAACTTGATTTTATTAAATTTATTAGACATTCTACCTATACCTTTTTAAAAATTATGTGTATCTACAATATTATTTTGGTCCGGATTAATGGAAATTGTAATTAATACAATATTTTATAGAAACTCGTAAAATAAAACGTTTACTATAATAAACTCACTATAGTATTTTTTCCGTATATGGAATCCCTGCAAACATGTCATATTTTTTTAATTAACCTGGTCAATTCTACATGGAAATAGTCCATTACGTTTCGCTGTCCCTCGGAATTATTAGCGTATTATACCAGCTAATTAATACACACCTAAATGGGACCGAAACTAGGCCAGCACGCCGTTCGTAATTCAGTATCTTCATATAACAGCTGAGATTGATGAAGATTTTTACAGATTTAGTGCTGGGCAGCTACTCTTAAGTTGGTATTAAATGGAATACATCTAGCAATAGAAATTTGTATTAATCATTAAATTAGAATTAGAACTTTTTTTGGCGGGGATTTTGCCTCTGGTAAAGAGATGGACAGGGTGTCACCCGGAGCGACTACATACGCACCCCTAATCGTTCTACTAAAAGAGGAGTTAGAACAATAATGTTTTCTAAATAAGCAAAAATGTCCGTGCAGGTAATGGACCTACAATGCTACCTTGCGGAACCCCCGACGTTACCGGAACGTCACGTCACAAAGGCGTATCCTCGCACTATGCCAAGAAGATCGTAATTCAGTTCACAACGCTAGTATTTAAACGTCTCCGATGTTTGTGTAAAACTTACGAATCCGGTTTCAGAATAGAGAAAAATTTAGTGTTTTTAACTAATACAGTGTTCAAAAAAAATGGTTTCTACCAAAGATATGGTTTCTATCAAAGATATTACAAACTACAGGTAGAACAATGTACATTTCTAGCCTACGCAATTTTTCGGTCATTGTTGCAGCATAGCCAGATTGACATAATTATCCTAAAGGTAGGTATCTTGCAAAATTATTATACTTAAAAGTATCAAACGAATCTTGAACTAATCCAACTGCACTCTGACAACATCTATTTATATTTGACTACTGCGCTACGATCCAGGAGCCAAAATATGAATGAATACTAATCTCGTAAACATTACAACGTTGGCGCTGTGATCTATCAGATTGTTTATATATTTTGGTTGATTTGTGTTTTTTGTGATTATTGGTGAAGAATCGTCTTTATTATAAACAATCGTGGTGCAGCCATGTGTAGTTTGTAAAAGAGTGGATCATTTAAATAAGGATTTATCGTTTCATCGGTAAGTATGGTTATGTTTTAATATTTAACCATCTGATATAACCAGACTTCAACATTGTTGCCATTCAGCCAACAAATATGTAGTTCTCTCTTCCACCCATTACTGATTTTCAACAACATTTCACACAACCACAGCTTCACTTTCCAAGAGTTTTACGAATGGGATCTGTAGTTTACAATACCTTTGGTTCCTACGCTTCTTTGCGCCATTACTTGTTTAGAATTTCGAGAATAGACTCCCTGCCAATGTTAAATGACTCGACACGAATTTTCCACTTTTTCTCATAGTAATCGAGAGTTATATTCCGTAGTAATGCCTATTCATTAGAATATGATATTTAACAGCATCAGCTAGAAACGTTTATAAATAATAGTAAATCAGATATCATCTTCAGTTGTATTGTTACCTTTATTTTGAATAGACGCTTCTGTCAGTAAAAACTTGTTTTTTAAAAACAGTTCAGCGCTTGCCCGGATCGTAATTGGCGCAGTCGGTAGGATATAGACAGGGTAGTTCAGTGTAATTTTCGGTAAAATTGTGACTTTTCGTACAATCGCTGTTTCGAAACGCAAAAAACCCGTGTACCAGTTATCTGCCTTTTGTTTCAACAATTAACTGTCTAAAAAACGCGAACGGACAATCAAAGTAAAAGTGCAAGCAACTCACTGACCAGGGGACAGATACAAAAATCGATCTACAGCCCTATTGGTGCGGCGTGAGGAACAAAAATCGTCCGATCTCCATAGCATAGCCAGGGAAGAGACAAAAATCGCTACTCCTATTGGAACTTAGATTAAGAAGAAAACCTCCATAGCATAGCCAGGGAGAAGACAAAAATCGCTACTCCTATTGGACCCTAGATTAAGAAAAGAAATCAATGAAACTCATCACATTCCAAATTTTAGCATTGTAAGTAATCCTTTGAACATATCCTTATTTTTCCCAGTTCTAGTGTTTAAATCTGATTTCGACTTATTTTTACTTTATTTTTCGTTGTTTTTAAAAAATTATCCAAAACGGAAGATTTACTCAATTTATTACAAAACTTGGTAATTGATCCGCAGGACAATCAAGTTAACGATACTCAAAATTTGATACAAGAATTAATTGTTCACCAAAAAATGGCAAACCCAAATTATAGTCTTATCAGATATCAAGCTGATAATATCCCTTCTTTTGATGGTAACCCAAAACAATTAAGTCGTTTTTTAAGATCTTGCGAACATTTTTTACAAAATCATCAGGATGCTGTTAATCCTGAAGCACAAATTAATATTTGCTTATTTGATACTATCATTGGTAAACTAACAGGTAGAGCCGCAGATTTAATAGCGTCGCGAATGGAATTAAACACTTGGCAATTAATTAAAGATGCTCTTGTTACAACTTTTTCTGATCAGAGATCTGAAGACTGTTTAGTTCAAGACATTATCTGCATGCGACCAGACAAAAACGAACCCATTCAAAATTTTGGTTTAAGGTTACAAGATTCACGCAGCTTACTATTTACAAAAATTAATAACTTAAATATTACAGCGGAACTAAAACTTTTAAAAATAACACAGTACGATGATTTATGTCTTAAAACTTTTATTAATAATTTAAACTACCATATGCAACTAGTTGTACGTCTCAAAAATCCTGATTCTCTCGAAAAAGCAATGTCTTATGTTTGCGAAGAAGAAAATTTTATTAATTACAAAAATAGGTCTAGTCTTGTAAATAAAAATTTGCCACAAGTACCAAATAAATCTATTTTTAATAAACCCATGCCAAATCAATTTAATAATAATCAACCATCACAATTATTTAGACCTCAATCAATTTTTAACCCAAATTTTACTCCAAGATTTAATCCAAACTTTACCCCAAGATTTAATTCAAATTTTAATTCGAATTTTAACCCAAATTATAATCAAAATTTTAGGCATAGCGCAGCTATAAGACCTAACCTATCTCAACGTAACTTTATACAACCTAATCGTTTTAATCCGAGACCATTCACACCTATGGCAACGCCATCACCCTTTAATCGTAACATTAATAGTACAAGCGCATTTCCGAGAAATAACGAAAGAAACGTAGAACCCATGGAAACAACATCTGGTAGATTCGCACGTCCAGATTCCGTACAAAGACCTTTACTTTTCAATCAATCAGTCGATTTATTAAATAATTCAAAAATTGGCGATGACACGCCCTCACAAACGAATTTACAAAGCCAACTGTCTAACACCGAATTAACAACCGATTATGACTATGAAAATAATATTGTACAAGACAATTATTCTTATGACCCTAATATTGATTATAATGACCAATATTATAACGATCAATATATTAATAACAATAACCCATACGAGGAGTATAATACCCAAAATAATGAAAATTTTCAGATGATTTCGAATACGGACAAGATAACATAGTATATCTTAATAATTACGTTAATTCAAACCTTCCTGTAATTTTCATCCCTGAAATAAATGCAAAATTTCTTATTGACACAGGAAGCGGTAAAAGTTTTATTAACCCAAATTTAGCATATCAAATTTACCCTCAATTTATAACTAACGAATATTTTTCTGTACAAACAGCACATGCAACTTCTATACACAGCGAAGTTATGAATATACCAATATTCCCTTCTTTTAAAATCAATGATAATCATAAATTTTATTTATTCGATTTTTCGGATAAATTCGATGGACTATTAGGAATCGAATTTTTAATACAAATAAGTGCAAAAATAAATCTTAGTAATTCAACTTTAGAAACACCTAATGTACATTTGCCCTTGCACTATCAAAATAGAAACCTGATATACAATAACAAACCCAAGCAAGTACAACACACGACATTGACAATACCTCCACGAACATCTCAAAAAGTTAAAGTGCCGGTAAAAGCAAATAACGGTATAGGTATCTTAAATTTCTTAAATTTTGGCGACGCCGAAATGCCAAAATCACTTGTAAAAATTACAAACTCTCATGCTTATACTATGATAACAAATCCATCCGAAAACACTATTAACATAAACATTGATGAACCTTTGGATATCGAATTACTAGAAGAAACCGAAATTAATTTTATCGAAAAAATGGAAACTGATACGGAAATAAATCAATCTCTTGACAATCTACAAAAACAAAATTTGAAAAATTTACGTTTAAAACACTGTAATTCTGAAGAATACAAAGCTATCCGTGATCTCTGTTATGAATATCGAGATATATTTTATTGCGAAGGAATGCCTTTAACCTTTACAAATCAAGTAAAACACAAAATTAATTTAACTAATGAAACCCCAATTTTCACAAAAACTTACAGATACCCGGAAGTGCATAGAACCGAAGTCAAAAATCAAATGACAAAAATGCTTAATGACGGAATTATTCAACATTCAAATTCGCCATGGTCAAGCCCAATTTGGGTAGTCCCGAAAAAACTAGATGCATCAGGCACGCGTAAATGGAGAATAGTTTGCGATTTCAGAAAATTAAATGACGTCACTATTGATGACAAATTCCCATTACCAAACATTACAGACATTTTAGACAGACTAGGAAAAGCTCAATACTTCACCACTTTAGATTTAGCCAACGGTTTTCACCAAATTGAAATGAACCCCGAAGATATTTCTAAAACTGCTTTTTCCACTGACACAGGTCATTATGAATTTAAAAGAATGCCATTTGGACTCAAAAATGCCCCCGCGACCTTTCAACGCGTAATGAATAACGTGCTTCGCGGTTTTCAAAATGAAATTTGTTTAGTTTATCTTGATGACATCATAATTTTCTCTACGTCATTACAAGAACACATTCAAAGATTAAAATTAATATTCGAACGTCTTAGACAATCAAATTTTAAAATACAGCTCGATAAATCTGAATTTCTACACAAGGAAGTAGACTATTTAGGACATAAAATTACTAACGACGGAGTTAAACCTAATCCACAAAAAATTGACGCAGTCAAAAACTTTCCGATTCCTAAGACCCAAAAAGAAATCAAATCATTTTTAGGCTTAGCAGGATACTATCGAAGATTCATAAACAACTTTGCAAAAATATCGAAACCTCTAACATTATGTTTAAAAAAAGGTGCTAAAGTAGAACACTCTACAGCTTTTATACAATCGTTTAATCACTTAAAAGATCTGCTTATAAACGCCCCTATTCTCAAGTACCCTGATTTTAATCAACCCTTTGTTCTAACAACAGATGCTTCAAATATAGCACTAGGCGCAGTTTTATCACAATCAAAACCACCAAATGACAATCCAATAGCTTATGCGTCACGCACTTTAAATGAGACTGAACAAAAATATTCAACGATAGAAAAAGAATTACTCGCTATCGTTTGGGCATGTAAATATTTTCGTCCCTACCTTTATGGCCGAAAATTTCAAATTTATACAGATCATAGACCCCTAGTTTGGTTATTCAACCTTAAAGAACCTAATTCTAAATTAGTAAGATGGAGACTGAAACTAGAAGAGTTTGACTATACAATCATTTACAAAAGCGGAAAACAAAATACTAACGCAGATGCTTTATCGCGAATTCAATTAAACGCACTTGAAACCGGTTCTGTTTATAATAACCCAGGTGACATAAATTTCGATATCGATAAATTTTTAGACGATAGTTATAACCAATTTAACCCCGAAAATTTAGACCCGGATGACGTCAGTCGACAACTCGATATGTTACAAAATAATGAATCTAATAGTAACAAATCAAAACCTAAAATCAATATTATTCAAGATATTAGGATACGACCACCCGATAATAATAATCAATCCAATACTGTACACAGTACAGCTACTAATGAAACATTAAAAGAAATTCCAATTTTAGACGAAATAATTAATAATAAATTAAATCAGTTTATTGTAAAGAAATCCCCATACGACGCCTATGTTAAAACAGACTACGAAAACTTTGATGGGAATAAAATAATTCATACAACAATTCCATGTAATTTAAATGCTATAATTTCATTTCTTAAAGAATATTTAAAAGATAAAACCACCTACATACATTTCTTATCAACGGAACTTCGCGTTTATTTTCAAGAAGCGCTAACTAAACATTTTTGTAACTTTAAACTCGTGGAATGTAGCAAACTGATTAACAACGTAAAAGAAGACGAACGAGATATGATAACGAGATTTTCTCACGAAGGAAAAACTAATCACCGTGGAATACAGGAAACACTCACACGCCTTAAATTCACGTACTATTGGAAATCAATGAAATCGGATGTAACAAAATTTATTAATAACTGTGAAATTTGTCAAAGAGCTAAATACAATCGAAGACCTCCCGATCAACCACTAGTATTAACCGAAACACCATCTAAACCTTTTGAAATTTTACACGTTGACACGCTTATTGCCGAAAAACAAAAATTCTTAGTAATCTTAGATAAATTCTCGAAATTCGGACAAGCCTTACCATATTTTGGCACAGCCATTTCAGCCTGTCAAAACTTAGTACATTTCTTTTCATTTTTCGGTATACCAAAACAAATTGTCGCAGACAATGGAACTGAATTTAAAAACGATGTAATGAATGAATTATTAAAAGCTCATAACATTAAAATACATTTTACAACCCCTTATCATCACGAATCAAATTCACCAGTAGAAAGATTAAATTCCACTCTGATCGAACATTTACGAATTTTAAAAGAAACCGATAATAAAACTGATATAATTTCTTTAATGACTTATGCTGTTATTGCATACAATAGCACAATTCATACAAGTACTAACCATACCCCATACGAATTAGTATTAGGACACACTGATTCAAGTGACCCTATGAAATTAATTCCAGCGCAAGTATTCGCAGAATACGTTAACACACACAAAAACAATACAAAAATATTATATGAACAAATTGTTGAAAAAACAATAAATCAAAAACAAAAAACAATAGACAAAATTAATAAAGATAAAAAATCTCAAGATTTGCAAATAGGATCCCAAGTTTATAAAAAACAAGAAAAACGTTTAGGCAAATTAAAACACCGTTATACAGGGCCATTTATTTTAAAAGAAATATTAGAAAATAATAAAATTAAAATCGAGAACCCGAAAACAAAACGAACGGACATAGTTCATATAAACGAAACTAAAATAATGCCAATTGTTCCAGATGCATCGGATTCATCGACATCAGAGCAAACGAGATAAAAATTCACAATTTAAACAAGTATCCAGGACTCCTTCCTTATAAATTAGGAACCACCAAAATACAGTCAAATCATTGGTCTTTAATTCAAATCTATGACCTAACCTCAATAATTAAAGAATTTTTTACACTTAAGCACTTTGCAAAAGATTTAATTGATAGCGTTCAAAATAACTCACATTATCATACAGAATATAAAAATACTTTTATTCCATTATTAGCAATAGAAAAAAGGATTGAAAATCAAATTTATCAAATTAACCCTAATTTTATTAATAAAAGACAAAAACGTGGTATTTTTAACCCCCTTGGTTCTTTTATAAAATGCATTACAGGTAATCTTGATCAAACAGACGCAGAACAGTATGACCAACAAATTAAAGAATTACAACAAAATCAAAATAAACTTAAAAATATCGTTTCTAATCAAATTACTCTTTTAGAGAAATCAATCAATCAATTCCAAAATATCGTTTCAAATATTTCACACAATCAAATAATTTTAAAATCGAGAATTATGCAAGTCGAAGGTACTATTAAAGAAGTAGCTCTACAACAAATCACTGATCACCAATATTTCAGAATTCATGTAGTGACCAATCAAGTAACAATGATGTATCAAACAATCTTTGATATTTTCGAAAAAATAGAAATTGCTATTTCCTTTGCAAAATTAAATACGCTTCACAATTCAATTGTAAACCCTATAGAATTAATTAAAGAAATACAAAACTTTAAATCTAACTTAAATACAGATGTACTCCCTTTAGAAGCCACTATAGAAAATGTATTAAATTTTGAAAAAATTGTCGAGATAAAAAGTTATTCCAAAGAAAACATTATTACTTTCATTTTAGAAATACCATTAGTCGAAGCAGAAATTTATCACTATTACAGATTATATCCATTACCTATTCCTAATAACCAAACTTCCGAATTTTATCTTAACCTCCCACACAAACCTTACCTAGCACTTAGCAATGCTAAATATTCATATATGGATCAAATCTGCACCCAATTAATGCCTAATGAGTACCTCTGCAAAGAAGCCCACACAGCATATATCAGCAACGCCCCTCCTTGTGCCGTTCAACTGATAACCTATCAATCAAATGCCACTACATGTCAACCATTCCATATTCGACTGCAAGAAGTTCAAATTACAAGAATTATTGATGGAAAATGGATCGTCACGATACCCAATCGTTTAGTCGTGCCGATATCCTGTAAAAATTCCAAAGACAACACGCCACTGTTTGGATCATATTTAATCGAAGCCTCTAATCAATGCAGCATTCAAATTCAATCATTTATTCTACGCACATATAAACCAAGGCAACTTACATATCAAGATATATCCTTGCCAGAATTGGACCTGTCCCAAAATTATTATGAACAAAACGAAAAAATATTCAATCCGCCGTCACTGGACTTGAACATTGTCAATTTAAAAGAAACAAAAGAAATCGAAGCCGAACTTCAAGACCAAAAGAAGAAAATCAATGAGATGACCACACCAGTATCTATCGAACGAGTCAGTTTTTGGACAATTTTATTATATTTGTTTATTTTCAGCATATTTGCCTTTATAGGTTACAAATTGTATAAGAATAGGTATTCTAAAAAGCCTTCTAAAATTCAACAAAATAACGATATCATTATTTGATATATCATGCTTTAATTTTATTAATTAATTTTGAAAAATATAAATATTTGTTTTGAAACTTTAAAAACCACACCCTTAAGGGTATGCTTTTATCTAAGGGCGGAGGAGTTATATTCCGTAGTAATGCCTATTCATTAGAATATGATATTTAACAGCATCAGCTAGAAACGTTTATAAATAATAGTAAATCAGATATCATCTTCAGTTGTATTGTTACCTTTATTTTGAATAGACGCTTCTGTCAGTAAAAACTTGTTTTTTAAAAACAGTTCAGCGCTTGCCCGGATCGTAATTCGAGTATGAGAGATTTACCGGTTCCGAAGATTTTTTCCTCGGTAATTAGATTTCGGTCAAAGTATTTGGGTTAATGCGGTAAGTGAAATAATAAATTATCTAATATCTAATAGAAGATGTTGGGGTAAAACTGCTTATTTAAAGTAATTTGGTGGTTTTGTTTGTGCATAGTTTATCGCATTTTAATGACATGCTGATATTTCAGAGTGTGATGCCTTAAGGCCGTATTAGACTCGGCAATTTTTTCTCTTGCGCCGGCAATTATAATGGCACGTATTCATGCGCAGTAAACTCGATCAGCTGGAGCCATTGTCAACGGTCAGAACAGCAGTGGGTACTGTCGAAATCCCTAAAATATCCCCAGAATTAGAGATGTGCAAACCTGTTCGTTTTGATTACCAGTTAAAGCAGCTACTGCTATTTACAAATAGGAGGTGCAAAAAGTTGCTGAATTAGCAGTCCATAAGTTTAATAAAGAATGTAAACTGCTAATTTAAGTACCAGTGGGTTTAAATGGCCATTACCTGTTCATACCTGGTTCGGCCAAATAATAAACAGTTAAAAATAACAGAATAATCCATGTCTACCCAATTGCGCCGGCAAGGGCAATTAAAATGGCGCCTGCCCCATTTCTGGTAAAGAGAGACAGCTGATCGGGAACAATGTACTGCGCATGAATCCGTGTCATTTTAATTGTCAGAAGAGTAGAATTTCTGACTGTAGTACGGAGAACGGTGTACTGCGCCTGAATCCTTGAATTATAATTGCCATTGCTGGCGCCATAAAAATTCCCGAGTGTAATACGGCCTTTACAATTTTATGAAGGAAATGTTTTTCTTTGCTATATACTTGGTACACCAAGTAAAGTAGCCTATTAGAAGTATCTCGAGAAGTAAATGAGATTTTATTTTGAAAATTTGGCTGTGGCTATAAGAGATAGTTTTCTACGTTTGTAAAATATTTTGGATGGTGCGGTGTTGTCGGATCATACCGAAAGTGGTAGCAACTTCGGAATTTTAAATGAATTACCCTCTATATTATATTTTTTTTTGGAATCTAGGTAAAAATCTAGAACAGTTTTCTGTATAATATCATATACCTATCTTTAAGAGTTTTTGAATTATAAATAATCTTGTGATATTTTAACGTCGAATCGGGCCCTGAAAAGAAAATCATATCTTTTTAGCGGCTACAGCTAGAAAGCTGAAATTTTGATAATAGTTTTACAAGACCATCGAGATTTTATAATTTTGAACAGAATTTAATTAGTTTTGTACAGGGCGTCTCCATAACAATATTTCTGAGGGAGATGAATTATTGCAAAAATCTTCTTTTTTTTAAATGGGTTTGTTCGGGTTTGTTCGTATTTGATATATTTTGCTAATGGAGGATCGATTTTTTTATCTAATGATATTAAGTGTTCCTATACCTATCTTCGATATTTTCGGACTTATAGCGAAATTTAAAAATTATCTTAAAAATATATATTTTTTGGTAGTTGGCTGTGGAATGGATTCATAGAAACAAAATAATGAAAAATCCATTTGATGTTATGTCTGTGTTATTGTAATAAAAATTAACTAGTTCACATTATTCGACCTTAGATATTTTAAGTTTATTTTATATTCATGGGAAGTATGGTAGAATTTTATCCAGAACTTCAAATGAACTTCATCCTGATGCAGCTCCTATGACTCCCAAAAAATTGATTGGCCGAGCAGGTCTATGGAAATGGTCCCTAAGGTCTTCGGATCTTACCCCCCTATCTATGGGGTAGGATTAAAGAAATAGTATACACCTGTCACAACAAGAGAAGATTTAGAAAATCGACTAAGAACAACTGTGGGGTCTCTAGAAGGGGAAAAAATGAAAAAGGTGAGAAAAGAACATGTTATCACCCTACTTCATGAATGTTTAAGAGCCAACAATTTAATTATTAGTTATTTTATTGGTGTTGATGCGTAATTTAAATTTTGTTCATTTATTTAGGTATTAATAAATTGCTTATTTGTTAACTATTTTTTTACAACAACACAGACATAACGTCAAATGGATTTTTTATTATTTTGTTTCTATGAATCCATTCACTGCCAACTACCAAAAAATATATATTTTTAAGATAATTTTTAAATTTCGCTATAAGTCCGAAAATATTGAAGATAGGTATAGGAATACTTAATATCATTAAATAGAAAATTCGATCCTCCATTAGCAAAACATATCAAATACAGGGTCCCATTTAGAAAAAAAGAAGATTTTTGCAATAATTCATCTCCTTCAGAAACATTGTTATGGAGACGCCCTGTATAAAACTAATTAAATACTGTTCAAAATTATAAAATTTCGATGGTCTTGTGAAACTATTGTCAACATTTCAGCTATCTAGCTTTGACCGCTAAAAAGATATGATTTTCTTTTCAGGTCCCGATACGGCGTTAAAAAATCACAAGATTATTTATAATTCAAAAACTCTTAACGATAGGTATATGATATTATACAGAAAACTGTTCTAAATTTTTACCTAAATTCTGAAAAAAATATAATTATGGAGTAATTCATTTAAAATTCCGAAGTTGCTACCACTTTCGGTATGATCCGGCAACACAGCATCGTTAAAAATATTTTATAAACGTAGAAAACCATCTCTTATGGCCACAGACAAATTTTCAAAATAAAATCTCATTTAGTTCTCGAGATACTTCTAATAGGCCACTTTACTTGGTATATCCTGTATAGGGTGTCGAATTTTATTTTAAATTGTATATTTTGAAATTAGTGTACTAGCCTGATCAAGGCGCACTCCATTCTTGATTAAAGCGATATTAGAGAGAGTATAATTGCACGGAATCAAGTCCAGAACACCATTCACTATCAGCTGGCGTATTGCCAACAGTCAAAACAGCAGTTGGTACTGTCGAAATCCCTAAAATATCCCCAGAATTAGAGATGGGCAAACCTGTTCGTTTTGATTACCAGTTAAAGCAGCTACTGCTACTTACAAATAGCAGTTCAAGAAGCCGAGAGCTCCCCCCTAGCTACGCCAATGACTCCGATGCAGATGCATATTTAATTCATTTGACCTATGTTATATGCCAATTTCCAATTATATCTTTAATATGCAATAAATGTATTTATATATTAACTATCGTTTTATGACAGTTCTCTTTGAATATAAGACGGCGTATATCTTCCACGGGTCATATAAATTTTACGACAAATTTTGCATCGGAAAATATGTAGAATATTGTACAACACGTGCGAGACCTGTGTGGGCCTGAGCCAAAGGAGAACTGTACAAGTCGGACAAGTATGGAATCATGCAATGTATTGTGATGTTGCTCAACACGCACGTACGCTACCACGATGAGGCGCAATGGAACTTTCCCTCGCGTCTCTGCCTCTCGGGCCGATATAGATCGAAAACCCGATAAAATTGCAGCTAGAACCGGCCGTGAAGGCGCCTACACGTCGACGCGTTAGGCCGTTTCCCTTGAAATCGTCAAAGTATGAGTTTTAAACGTTTCAGGTGCTCTTGCTCAATAAATATGGTGTTAAATTTACTAGTTGTTATTATTTCAATAACGCAGATGACAATGTAAACGCTACATCCCCGATCACTATCGTAAAGTTGTGTTGCGTAATAAACTTTTAAGCTTCCCTGTGCTTTAGGTTTGAAATTTGTGTACGTTTGATTGACTTATTTGCAAAAAAATCATCATTACACTAAAGCATTCCGTCTAATTAGCAGTGTAAAGATTTACAGTATGATGAGCAGAAACACAACAAAATTCAATATTTTTCTTAAAAAGACCTTAAATATGATAATGTCAAGTATTGTTTGTCCAGTTTCGCTGAAATATTCTCAAAACAGTAGCTTCATTTTAAGAAACCCTGCAAATTAACAACAATAAAGAACCGTTATAAATCCAAATTTAAAAATTGAAAGAATACCTATTTCTCACACTACCTGAAACCGATACGACGTCAAAAACTCTCTCATGCATGCACGAGCTCGGCCCACACAAAACCTGGTTACGTTTTGTAAAAACGCCAACCGGTAAATCTACACCACAAAGAAGAAATTTGTGCCTTGGCTCGGACGTCGCGATCTTTTCTTCTTGTTTTCTTCTGCTTTTTAGTCCAAGCGGCGCTGGCGATCACGGCTTCGATGCTGAGGTTGGTCGCAGGTGACATCCTCCATTTACAAACCCTGTTTCAATCTGTTACCAACCACAACCCCCCATTAGACAAGGAAAGTCATTTCTATAAATCTCTTATCGGAACGACCGTCTTTCATACCTGCTATCACGTTTGACACTACCGGCTTAACAATTGTCATATTTGCAGTCAAAAGTTTTTGTTGGTTTTCAGTTGTTTTATACAGGGTGTTATTATTATTATTATTAACGGCAAATCCTGAGATAAAAATAAATTGAAGAAAAATCACCATGAATGGCGCTGGGAATTATTAAGCGAGATTATACACCTTATATGAAATCTGAAAATTCACATGGCCGCTGGTGTGAAAAAACCTCAGCGCATTTGGGCCGGTGTTGTCATATCTACACGGCAAACTCTTTAGAAAAAAAAATCATAATATTAACAATTTTTCATTCATGATCATTCATGAACAAATATAATTCCAGGAAACCGACGGCCAAAAACGTAATAGTAGTATCACACACAAATTTCAAATTCGTCACAAGCACAGGAATGTAAATAGATCAAACGTCATGACCTTTTAAATGGTTATCTTCCAAACTCTTTAAAAAAATGCAATTTTGTTTAAGACTCTCTTACCTTTACTTATTTAAAAACAATTATTAGTTTCATAAAACGAAGTTTTAGGAAAAAACCTCTCACATAACCTCACAAATAGCAGCTAATCACATGGAAAGATTACACAAGAACGATGTTTTAATTAATTTTTGGCCTTTTTTCTCCCAATAACCGTTTGACAGATTATAAGTTGTTTATTTTTCAGGGTTTATATTATAAACTTTTACGTCCAGTTCAGTTCGTTGGGAAACAATCTCTGATTTATAAACTTGAACTGACTCGAACGAACCGCCGCGGAGTTTTTAAATGGTCAGGTATGTTCTCATTTGTTCAATTCGAACGACACCCGTCAGATCTGGACAACTTAAAAGTTTATAAATGCTACTTACCCTTTAGAAAAAAAAATTCAATTTTATTTAGCTTTTCGGACTTATTTAATACCAACTTAATTTATAAAAAAACACCAAGTACCTAGGTAACTTGAACAAAAACAAACCGGCACAATAAAATCACATAACACATCTAAGTACCATTCAATCTGAATTAGTATTTTAAAGTGCTACTGTGTAGACAAAAATACGTCCTTATTGTCTGAGTGGTCTGGGAAATAATGTATTTAACATCTAAAAATTTTAAAAATAAATAACACGTTGGTTCTCTCGATCGATATCGGCCTGCTTCTTTAAACAGCTGATTGTGGCAATCGGGCTAATATTTAAAAATACAGCGTTGCCACTTTCAATGTTTTATAAGCGACTATCATAAATTGCCGAATTTCCTTCTATAATATTACTTTCCTGTATAATTCTAGTCTCGGAAATGGCAACCGCGCTGGCTCTAGAGAGCGGAGATTTCTCGGCAAGAAAGTTCGACGAGTGGTCCGAAGACGGACCAGACCATTATTTCAAAGGGTAGTTCCTGTCAACTGTTAACATAATTGTTTCATTTTATCTTTAGTAAAGGGTTAATGGCTCATAGAAAATAGTGTTTTTATTATTTATATTGCGAAATGATTAAGTGCTCTTGTTCTATGTGTGTTATTGTAAAGTGTAATTATGCGTTAGTGTTGGGGTTTAGTGATAAGCTTATTATGCACTCCCACACTATCATCAGGACACGTGATGAGCATAAAGTTTTTCCCATAGAAAAAAGAACTTAGTGTCTGTGCCCTGGATTCCATAATCGCGTCCTGGATTTACTTTTTTCTAAGTAAGCTAAATATTTGTTTTTATAAGAAACTAAAGTTTTACACTTTTAAACATTTTGGCAACATTGTTCCTGAACATCTGTTTATTACCCAGCTGGGCAATGTAATATGTTCATATATGAATGTGCCGAGGAGTTGTGTGTGGGTTTAGGGTGAATTACCTCACTTTTTAAACGTTCGATTAAAATATATATATATATATATATATATAGCGCTTCTCTAGGACACCCCAGGAGTCACCCATTTAAATATAATACGTTATTTCCATAACACCCTGTATAGAGAAGTAATTAAATGGTTTGCCGTTATTAACAGTCGAGCTGCGAAATGATCAGCAAGAGTTTACCATTGGCCAGTAGAAACAAACATGTCTAGAAGCAGTTTGCTTCAGAGGTCCCAGGGCACTGTCAATTTATGTAACTTTCTTGTGTTTTCTTCTACCGAATACAAAACGAAATCGGCTACAAAAGGTGTAGCGGGGGCGGGTTTTCACTTGTTTCCCCAGAGTACTGCCACGATTCAGAAATGTTTGCTGTTCATAAGTTGCTGACCAACTAGCCATTTTGGCCGACCGATTACATTTTTCTGTTCGCAAAAATACGAATATTTTGCTAATAACCAGTTAAATTAGTTATTATATATACCGTTATTATTAGTTAGTATATATACCGAAATCTAAACATTAGCTCTCTCACTATTTCCTCTTATGAGCTGCGGTTTGGGTTTGTTCCTCGTTCTCTTGACACCTTGACATGTTTTGAACCTTTCCTATTTATAAATGCCAACTTTCTGAATACGGTATTAATAAATCTGAACTTTAGGTCACATTTATAACCTTACCTACTACAAGAAGTGTGTTTTAAGGACGAGTAAATGTCACGTAATGATTTTTATTGTTCCGGCTGTCATCGGCGGCCATTGTTTGCGAATATTGAAATTCCCTCAATGGGTACAGCAGCGCTTCAAAAAAAATATACCCTTACCCTGTTGACGATATGCAACCCAACATACAACAACTAATTTAACATTGAATTTAAATATTCGGTCTCAAGGTCGCCGGCAAATTTGTTCTTGCTGGAATGTTTAACGGCTATTTTTCAAAATGCTAAAGTTACTTGTCTTTTGCGATTTCCAGGTTTGTAGTTTATGTTATGTTGTTTGTTTATAATTTTTAGGAAAAGAGAAGTGCTGTTTAAAAGTTTCTTAATAATTTGTAACAAAAATCGATGGAACTATGCGGAGGATGGAAATCTGGGGAGTAATGGGTCTTCTTGAGAAGCGAACAAACTTTTCTGTTGACCATGTGTTCTATAGGGTGTTCCATAACTTGTGGACCATAAAGCAACTAGATCGATTCTCGTTCTAGAAGTACAGGGTGTTGAAAATGAGAATTTATTTTCGAAAATACGCCATAATTTCAAAACGGATCAATTTATCGGATTGAAAGTTGGCGGTATCGTGTTTTTATGAGTAAAAAATAAGAATTTGTAGAAATTTTTTTAAGTTTCACGTTAGAAGGAGCTAGTTACATATACACTGGGTTAAATACATCTATGATTTTGTCTTACCTGTTATGTATTTCTAATCAAAGATTATATTTAAATCGGTGACTCCTAAGGTGTACTAGAGAAAGTCTACATACTTTTTTTTTAATCCAATATCTGAATACTAAGGTAAAAACCCTTTTTACCGATATCCATCTGGATTCAGTTAGCAACTATATAAGTCATTAGAATATACTAACAGTGTTGTCAGATCACACCGCATGTTTCCCCCCTGCTTGGATACCTGCCGCGCGCGACTATCGTTGCTTCAGTATGTTTCGAGACTCGGGAATGGGATGACGCTGTCGAGGGTTCCACGTGCTTGATGTTTCCGAATTTTAAACGTTTTGTTAGTTGTAGCGATTTTTTCTCTGTTGTGAAATAATTCATAATAAGAAATATTGTGATTTCCTATTGTTGGTTCTGTTGCAAAACATACTTTTTGTGTTTTATTTTTTTATGGAATTTAATTATAAAACTGATTATAAGATCGAAGGTAAGAGAGTATGTACCTTAAAAGTGTAGTATTTTTTTTTTAAGTTTGAAAAAGAAGTGATAACGCGGGTCAAAGACGTCTTGTTGTCAAAAACTGAACACGTGCGTTTACAATTCTGTGTTGCAATATATGACAACACCGCCTCAATAAACTATTGATTGTGAACGTCCTCAGTAGCGGCCACGTAAATTTTGAAATTTCATATATAAGGTGTATATTTCGTACAATAATTCAAAGAGCCATTTAAGGTTATTTTTCTTAATTTATTTTCATCTCAGGATTTGCCGGTTTAAATACAGGGTGTTATGGAAATGACGTATTATATTTAAACCGGCAAATCCCGAGATGAAAATAAATTGAAGAGAAAAATAACCATAAATGGCGCTGTGAATTATTAAGCGAAATATACACTTTATATGAATTCTCAAAATTTTCGTGGCCGCTCCTGAGGCCCTTCGCAATCAATATTTTATTGAGGCAGTCTCAAGTTTCAAAAGAGGTCAGCGCATTGTAGGCGGTGTTGTCATTGTAATTCTAAATGCACGTGTTCAGTTTTTGACAACAAGACGTCTTGGCGCGCGTTATTACTTCTTTTTCAAACTTTTTAGACAAAGAAAACTATTATTTTAATTTTCTTACCTTCGATCTTATTTTAAAATAATCCGTTTTATAATTAAATTCCATAAAAAAATAAAACACAAAAAGTATGTTACTCAACAGAACTAACAGTAGATAATATCACACAAATTTTAAATCACATCACAACATTTCTTATTATGAATTATTTCACAACAAAAAAAAAATCGGGCAATACAACTAACAAAACGTTTAAAATTCGTATACGTCAAGCACATGGAACGCTCGACGCTCGACGTCGTTCCATTCGAGTCGCGAAGCCTACTGAAGTATGAAGGGCGCGCCGCCAGTATTGAAGTAAGGGCGAGACACGCGGTGAGATCTGACAACACTGTTAGTATACTTTAGGGACCCACATTGTTGCTAAGTGAATCCAGATATAACGGCGCGACAGTATGTGGGTAAAAAGGGTTTTTACCTTAGCATTTAGATATTCGATTTAAAAAAAATAGTATGTAGACTTTCTCTAGGACTCCCTAGGAGTCACCCATTTAAATATAATACGTCATTTCCATAACACCCTGTATAATAAGTCATTTCCATAACACCCTGTATTTGGATCGATTTTAATATCTCTAAAAGTTTTCGAGTTATTTCCATTTTAACATCACATTGCATCAAAAAAATAAAAATAAAAATGTAAATATCTCGAAAACGGTTAGAGATGCGCCCTCTAGTGTGAAATTAAAAACTAATTCTTCAAATTCTTACTTATGAAAACTTCAACTTTCAATCCAATACATTGAACCATATTCAAATTATGGCTTATTTTCCACAAAAAAACTTTCACTTTTCAACACCCTGTAATTCTAGAACGAGGAATATTTCGAAAAAACTTATGGATCTAGTTTGATGTTTAGTATCTCCAGTTGTTCTATATAAGTTATGGGTTTGTTCTGTATGTATCTGTATATTCAGGTGAGGGAAAAAATTGAATTGAACAATTTTGTGCGTGGCACTGAATAGAACCCTATATGCTGACCTGCGAGCCGCTACTGGTTCTGAACCTACCGAACAAACCCGCAACAACCTCAATTGTTACAAACGAACGAACCAGATGATTGACTTGCATCTTAGGAAATAGATCGCTCCGATTTTCAAATTTCTACGCTATTGAAATTACATGTTTACCAAGAGATAACCACAATAATGAAATACCTTAGCATTGTACTTAAAATTACATAAAAAAAATGGAAATTGCAGATTATTCCCCTGTTATTAGCATTCTCTGAGACCAACAAACCGAAACCTGAAATTTTGAACGAAATTCAACACTCCGTAACAGAACGAAAGTGATCTTCCTTTCGGCCAAGAACTGTTGTCGATTTTATTATGGTGTTGTGTCAAACATTCAATATACAGGGTGTTCGCTAATTAATGGTATATGGAAAAACCACACGACTCCTTACGTAAAAATATTAGGATTTAATTATATTTATCTATATCCGAATCTTGATATTAACTGAGATACAGGGTGTTAAAGTTAAAAATTCATTTTTGTTTTTCTCTAATAACTTTGAGAGAAACCAACGTTTTTCTACAAAATTTGGCAATTATGATTTTTTTAGGACAAAAAATTGATTTCCTTATGAAATTTCAATGCACAATGTAGGGGGCGCTGCCTGCGGCATTTTTGGTACATTTATTAGGTCATAACATTTTTGTGCCTCAGTGTACTTAAGTTTTTAATAAAAATAAGACTTTTCTCATATTTATTACGTAAAAAAGGTATATTAAGTTCGGGTCGCCCAGTGTTACCGTTTCGGAGATATTTACATTTGAATTGTTTAGTGCACCCTGCCCAATTACTATTAATTAGCAAACAACATTATTTTCTTAATTTAAAATATGAGGAAACAAATGAAATTTAGAGATGCAGTTGCTATGAATCCTCCATGTTGCTATTTGTTTGTTGATTAGTGTAAGGAAAATTTTAATCGAGGAGGTGCCCAGAGATGATATTCGGAACTGTATCCAAAAACCTGATTTTAAGATATTCAAAAATATTTACGACCAATTAGGCGAAGCAGGTATAGTTTTTGCAGAATTATACCGTTGATCTTTTGACTGCAATAAAACCTCATTATCCCTTGGACCATAAAATAAATAAGGAAATCCCAAATTTTTAAACCTTTTCGAGCAGAGCCGGACCAGGTATACAAATTCAATTTATACCTATGCCTGATGCATATATAAATACAAAGTGATTTTTAATAATTTTAATCTTTAGTGGTTTTCCGGCGAGTAATTTTTAGTTAGGCTTATTAGTGGTAGGTGATAGGGGGCATCTTCAAGTGTCATTTTTAAAAGAAAGCATTTATCTACCGATGCCAAACTAATAATTAAAAATGTGTATCAATCGTTGTTGAGTAGAAATTTTAATTCGATGGATGCTTTAGCAGAGACGTCTACTTTGACAAAAACTCCTTTATCTTCGAGACATAGTACTTAAACCTGTTAATCCTAGAAAAAATCGGCGTGATTCTGGCACATTTAGAAGCATCAGCTAAAGATATAGCAGATTCTTCTTTAGTTTACCATCAAGAAACCGACGCACAACTTTTTGAAGATTGGTTTAAACATAAACTAATTAAAAATATACCTGAAAACAGCGTCATTGTAATGGACAAAGCTAGTTATCATAGTCGGCAAGCAAAAATCATTCCCAATTCTAATAATACAAAAGCAGAAATTCAAAATTGATTGAAAATGATTTACGGAATAGTATATGCAAGGGTTGACTTGTCAGAAAATGTGTTTCCCGTGACTTTTGGGTCACGCAGATGCTGTAAATTCATTTTCAGACATGGCTCGATATAATTTTGAATCTATTGAGAATTTCCTATCTAAAGCGGTACAGCGCCTCTCAGCAACGCTCTACGGTATTTCATCAGATAAAAAAGTTGTAGAGGGGGACCTAAACTCCACGAGAAAACAAATTACTGATATTCCACTTCACGGACCCTATAATGTCACCATCTCTCTAACAATAAGATCCTTGATAAAAACCAATATGGTCACATTTTATAAGTTCTTTTCTGAATATTTTTAATGAAAGTTTTTCAAAAAATGTAACTAATAAAAGCGGCAAAAGAGATTCTTTGTACAAAAATACGGAAAAAATGAAAGTGGTAAAAAACAGATTAGATATCATGTTAACATTAAAAAATATAGATTAATCAGTATAGGGAAATGTATAAAGTTGTTAAAAAATAATATGATGATATATTAATTAATACTAGAGTTTTAACTGTTTTGTTAGGGTTTGCGCGATTGGTATCTCCAATCATCTTCAGGTACCTGTTTTCCGGTAAAATAAAATTTTAATTAAATAATTTTTTTATTCTCGCGACAGATTCTTGACGCTACTTTATAAAAAAAAGCAAACCAAGCCAGCGATTTAGTTTTGCGCAAAACCCTCTATCATATCATCAAAAAAACAACAACTGACGAACACGAGGAAACAATAAAACACCCATCAACGAACCCATCCGCGTCCTCGTAGACGTTCTTTTGTTGTCGATGTTCGATTGTTCGACGGCCGTTTGTTTCGAAACAATTGAATTGGCGTGCATTATAAGCTATGGTGAAAAACTGGCGGGCGATCGAAGCGAGCTTTGATTAGAGAGGTGATGGAAGCTAGATGGATTGAGATTTTAGTGATTTGCATAATGCTTTCTACTGTGTAATCGGTAGTTATATGAAAGGAAATGGGAATATTGTAATTATTTATATAGAAGAAAGAGGCTTATTATAAGATGCCTTGCTGATTCTTCTACATTGATATATGTTGCATTCAGTGGCGGATCTATGGGGGGGGGGGGGGGGGGCTAGAGGGGATATAGCCCCCCCCCCCCTGGACTAATATTTAAAATACGTGATGTAGGCAAACTGAGATTAGATATGTTTTATCCCTCTTCTCTTTAATTATTTTATCGTAGGCGGGAAATTTTGGACGTTAGCAGTCCATTTATTTTCGATTTTTTATCTTTAAAATACGGACTACTTTCCAAAAATCATTAATTAAGCAGTGGCGGTCATTTAGGGAAGTAGGGAAAGAGCCCTTAGCGTGAATTATATTGACGAACAAACCCGAACAACCCCCCCCCCCCTACTCTAATCTTAGATCCGCCACTGGATGAATTGTGTGTTCCAAGGGCGTACGACGAGATTTAAACAAAATAAGGAATTTTCTTTTGGGCACGAAATGCAATTCCCGTGTATTAGACGGAAATTGTAACATTAAAATACCAACATGTTATTATCGACATTTATATTATGTTTTTCGTGTGGTTCACAAACTTTTCAAGTTTTTGAAACGAAAGTCTTTGCTAAATAGAATTTAATCATTTTTTGCCGTTAAATTTGACTTGGTTACTGTCGCCCCAACCTAAAATTTCTTCCAGGTCTTTGTTGAGGCGTGATACTTCATGCTGTCTGCGAAGATGTGCGTCGGCAGCCGATGTTTGCGCATTCAAAGAGAAAGATGAGATAAGTGTGCTATCGTCAGCAAAACTAAATATCGGATTTTTAGTTTTCACTGGAAGGTGGTTAATGTAGAGTAAGAAGAGAGTGGGAAACAATATGGACCCTTGGGGAACACCGGCATTCATTGTGAAGGTGTCTGAAAGAAATCCGTCAATCGCTGCTTGCAGAGAAAACGATTTTTACAACACAACTAACATAGCCTAATTTTTTGTTTGCATTTCTTCCGATGTTCAGAAAACGCCTCCTCATACAATAAAGGGTTTGAACTTGTTTGAACAGGAAAAATAATGGCTAAAACTGACAACATCGCCCTTAGAAGAGCAAACTCAAAACGCCATTTCTTATGATTTTTCTGCAATTTGTTTCAATCTCATAATAAAGAGGATTACATAACACCCATGTGCAACTAGAAATATTTCGCCGGTGTTGTCTCATTATTTACAAAATTATCTTTTATTGTATAATGGGAATAGAAAGCCCTGACATTTTCGTAAAATATAATATTAAAGGAGTAATTAAATCCTCTTAGCAGCTACCTTAAATACGTGGTCACACCCACACGTTGCGACATACAGGGTGACAATTTAAAAACTTGAAATGGCCATATATTAGAAACGAAAAACTGAAGAAAAAAACGCAAAAAACAGTTTCTATAAAACGAAGGGGGAACAAGAACAAGCGTATTAGCCCACCCCTATCTGCAACCCCTTGGACAGGGTGAGATAAACCCTTAAAATCTTAAATAGGAAGGGGGGTCGAGTGATACATCATTTTGAAGCTCTTGAAAAATGCTTTCCAATGGTACCATAGAAAGGTACATTTCAGGAAATTCTTCTCTGTTTATTGAGGAAAACAATAAATGAAAAGACAATTTTGAAATTTTTTATTATTAGTTAATTAAATGTTCAAAATGATTTCCGTTGTTTTGAAGACAATAATAAAGCCTACTTTCAAATTCTTCACGTACATTTGCAAAGGTTTCTCTGGATATAGCACGGCATTCCTGAACTATTCTATGCTGAAGTTGCTCTAGTGACTCAGGTTGCGTTTTAAAAACCACAGATTTTAGGTGATCCCACAAAAAGAAGTCAAGAGGTGTTAGGTCCGGGGATCTAGGTGGCCATTCAACAGGCCCTCTTCTTCCAATCCACTGGTTGGGATAATTATCATCCAACCACTGCCTAACGGGAACTACATAATGCGGAGGTGCTCCATCCTGTTGGAAATGTAGTAAGCGTTCTTCTAAAGATAAATTTCCGAGTATGTCCCTCTGATTTTCTAATTCTCGCACTATTTGTGGTTCGATAGACCTCTGTAGCATTTCAGCATACCTGTCGCCATTTAAATATCCTTGTATAAATATTGGGCCGATAATACCATCTCCCAATATACCAGCCCTTAATTTTCTGGGGGTACTGGGTATGCCCTTCTCTAAATACGTGGGGGTTCTCGTCATTCCAGTAACAACAGTTTTGCTTATTAATATGCCCATTTAAATAAAAGGTACACTCATCACTGAAGCAAATATTTTTAACTAGTCGAGGTTCTGCCGTAATTGTATCTGTCATTATTTCACAAAATTCTGTCAGGGTCGTCGTCACAAAGTTCTTGCAGTATGTGCAGGTTATAGGGATAAAACTTATGAATTTTAAGTACCTTTCTTATTGATTCACGAGATAATCCAGTTGCTACAGCTGCTTGACGAGTTGATAAAGTTGAATTCATTGCAAACTGCCCTAGAATTTCAATTTGCGCTGCTTCGTCGGCTAGTCTCGGTTGATTTCTCTTTATATTCGCGACAGAACCAGTTTCATTAAATTTGGCTACTAGTTGGCGAACATACTCCGGGCTTACATTTTGACCTGGATGCCTTTCGTTCAAACGTTGAGCTGTTCTTAAAAAACATTGATCCTGGGAACCATAAATGAAAATAATTTCTACCCGTTCAGCTGTGCTGTACACCATTGTTAAAGATAAGAAGTGCTGCTTTTCGTTTAAACTGAACCGAAAGTTAACTGTTCTTAAAATAATAATACTAGTAGAAGTTACCTTTAAGGTAAATTCTGTGATAATAAAATGCGAATATTTATAAACAAATTTTTTTTTTGACAAAAAAAAAATAGCAAATAAACCAAAACGAAATACCGAGGCTTAAACTGTTTAGAATTCTTAAGAGATATCTCTTAATATGCCAGGATATTGGTAGCAATCATTTTGAACATTTAATTAACTAATAATAAAAAATTTCTAAATTGTCTTTTCATTTATTGTTTTCCTTAATAAACAGAGAAGAATTTCCTGAAATGTACCTTTCTATGGTACCATTGGAAAGCATTTTTCAAGAGCTTCAAAATGATGTATCACTCGACCCCCTTTCTATTTAAGATTTTAAGGGTTTATCTCACCCTGTCCAAGGGGTTGCAGATAGGGGTGGGCTAATACGCTTGTTTTTGTTCCCCCTTCGTTTTATAGGAACTGTTTTTTGCGTTTTTTTCTTCAGTTTTTCGTTTCTAATATATGGCCATTTCAAGTTTTTAAATTGTCACCCTGTATTTTTTTTTTAATAAGGAATTTATTTATTGCCGTGTAATACATAAATGCAAATAGTTATTATTACCGGCAAATCGATGTACACGCCAATTACAACATCGTGATACTTATGCATGATAATTATTAAAAAAATATATCTTTTATTATTAGATGTTTATGTTACTATAAAAGTCGTCGGTAAATTTCAAATTTATTTATTTCAAAGGCGTTTACACAGAATACAAAGTAAATAAACGTATAGTTTTATAAAAATTTAAAACAGTTACATACACCAAGGTATCAACAGGCGCGGCTTTAAGAACCTTTACAATTTTTTTTTGTAATAAAAAAGCATAGGTACCTATTCGTTTTGCAAATAAGGTAAGTTTTAGTCTTGTTTATATTGAATAAGCTAGTGTCGCGAAAGCCAAGTGCTGAGCTCCTCTGAAAGTGGGGCCCACCGTGCCTAGCAGGAAATTAGGTCCTGGATAATGTTTATAGTATAACAAGGAATTAACAACTACAACGTTTTAAAGTTTTTATGTCGCAGTAGGTATTTTTGTTTGAATGCAAACTTCCTATTCCTAAACAAATAATTTAAGGAAATTGAATTTAAAATATAAAACATCCCTATCGCGAAATAGGTGCTCCGGAGCGACCACAAACCGGTCTAAATACAGTACTTGTTTTATCCAATACCAATATAGAAAATTATTATTTCCCAGACCACACTTGATATTTATAAATAATATTTTTTATACTTATTTGACGGTATGGCGGTGCTAAGTTTTCAAAAAGAATTATTTCCTATTGAGAATTATTAACATCAAAAAAATAACTTACTAGTTATACAATGTGTACATAAAGTATGGAACAAATTCATTATCTAGGAATCTAAAAATATTTCGGAAAAATCCTCGGACACGTGTATAATAATTTTTAATGGCGCATTTTTTCCCATACAAACTTAATATACAAGGTGGCTCATGTAGTAGATATGATATTATCGACGATTTTTTTAAATGGGAACCCCTATATTTTAGTTCAGATCTGTAATCTCCAAGAACAGCTGATTTCAAAAACATAACACACTTAGGGCCTAAATTTCATAGTTTCGTTACTACAGGGTAAAACAAATAATTTAATTTAAGATATTTTTTTTTGGCTTGGGAGGCATCAATTAATTACGTGAGGCGTTTTTAGCGATTTTTCAACCCCCCTTCCCCCAATAAAAGATTTCGTGACATTTGGCTCTTGAAATAAAATTTCGGGAAACGGGTTCAGTGGAAGATATTCCCAGAAAAGGCCGTCCAACTATTCCGGATGATAAGAAATTAGATATTTCATTGGCTATGGAAGAAGATCCCCACAACAGCCTCCGCCAGATTAGCATTGATCATGGGGCGGCTGCTATGACCGTTCATAACCTATTGACGGTAGAAAAATGGCACCCGTTTAAAATCCGATTGGTTCATGAGTTGAATGAAGATGATCCAGATCGTAGGATGGAGTTTTGTCAAATATTAATGGAAAGATGTAACTTAGATCCTTTGTTTGTTGAAAATATCCTATTTTCGGATGAATCTACCTTTAAATTAAATGGAGAAGTGAACCGGCAAAACTGTAGATACTGGGCAAAAGGAAATCCCAGGTGGATGCGTGAGCACCATACTCAATATCCTCAAAAAATTAATGTTTGGGCTGGTATTGTGAAAAACAAAATTATTGGGCCATATTTTTTTGACAACAATGTAAACGGGCTAAATTATCTTCATTTTCTTCAGAACTTTCTTATCCCTACGCTAGTTAACTTATACCCTAGTAGAAATAATCCAGGAATTCTAGATGAAAATTTGTGGTACCAACAAGACGGCGCACCTCCACATTATGCAGCAGTAGTGCGCCATTACATAAACCAAGTTTTTCCGAACAAGTGGATTGGAAGACGTGGGCCCGTTGAATGGCCGCCTAGGTCTTCAGACCTTACACCACTGGACTTTTTCTTGTGGGGTCACCTGAAAAATGTTGTTTATAAAGTCAGACCTGCCAATATTGAAGATTTAAAAACTCGAATAACAACAGAATGCAGGAACATTTCAGAAGAAACCATAAAAAAGTCCAACAAAAATTTATTGATCGCTTGGGGTACTGTCAGGCAGCAGAAGGAGGACAATTTCAACACTTTAAATAGCTCATTTAATTTTTTTACATTTTTTTAAATTAAAAATATCTTAAATAAAATTATTTGTTTTACCCTGTAGTAACGAAACTATGAATTTTAGGCCCTAAGTGTGTTATGTTTTTGAAATCAGCTGTTCTTGGAGATTACAGATCTGAACTAAAATATAGGGGTTCCCATTTAAAAAAATCGTCGATAATGTCATATCTACTACATGAGCCACCTTGTATATTAAGTTTGTATGGGAAAAAAATGCGCCATTAAAAATTATTATACACGTGTCCGAGGATTTTTCCGAAATATTTTTAGATTCCTAGATAATGAATTTGTTCCTTACTTTATGTACACACTGTATACTAATCTAAAAACAGAAATGCATTGAATAAACCAAAGGTCATATTGAACAATTTTTCAAATAATTTTTTTTGTAGATTATTATTATTAGTAAGCTGAAATACATTTCATTTTATACAATAATTGATTCCATGGCTAACTGATGACTAAACATTGTGATATTCAGTTACTAACTGCTTAGAAACATTTGGTCAGAAAATTAGTTATAAATAGTTAATCGAGTGAAATATCAAAACATATTTTTTGGTCAGAATATAAGAAGATTGAAGTTCCGCCATTGATGGGTATCAAATACCTGTATGTGCCTATTTTTAGAATTTAACATATTGAGAACTATCACAGCTACCTAAGGGTTACAATCAATTTCTAGTCAATAAATGCTTAGTGAAGAGAAAAAAAAATTGAGTTAAAGCACTACCAATGAAAGAACTACAAATCTAAGCAGCGAGAAACACAAAACCTGCAGGGAGTGCAACAGTCTAAATAACACCGCTATCACAATATCTCAGTAAAAATATTTAAATTAGTCGAAAAGAATTTTTTAAACTGAGTTTTAAAATGTTTTTCGTCTTTTATATTTCGTATTTCCAATGGTATTTTGTCGTATAATTTAGGACCCAGATAGATTAAAAGTTTGTTTTCAACTCCTCTTGTGCAATACTTATTGAGTCATACTTTTCATCAAACCAACCAACCAACCAACCTGTAACTTTTGGGGAAAACGCTCGGACACGTCAATTTAGTTTTATATATTATGCTCACATTTTGACGTTATTCGTTTGTTTTTTTATAGACATTTGTCAAAGATATGACCACATCGATCTTTTTTTTAAATAGGAACATACAGCTTGTGATACATCATTTGAAAGCTAATATCTCGTACGGTATGCTCATAAATTTTAGCGCGATTCTGTCAAGCTATTTCAAAATGTCACAAAATGTCAGAACGTTAAACAATGAAGATTTCTTACCTTGAAAGGTAAAAAACCATCAATGATTTATCATTTCCGCTTATTTAAATAGAAATTTTTTAAAAACTTTTAACAGTCGCCATTTTGAAATAGCTTGACAGAATCGCGTTAAAATTTATGAGCATACCGTACGAGATATTAGCTTTCAAATGATGTATCACAAGCTGTATGTTCCTATTTAAAAAAAAGATCGACGTCGTCATATCTTTGACAAATGTCTATAAAAAAAACAAACGAATAACGTCAAAATGTGAGCATATATAAAACAAAATTGACGTGTCCGAGCGTTTTCCCCAAAAGTTACAGGTTAAGGCTATATTAATTTTATTCCGGACTTCTGGGCAACCCCGTATAAACTTTGCAGGTTATTTATTTCGTTAGAATATATCAAATTACTAGTAGGATACATTCTGAGTTTTTTTAATATGAGTTTGAATTCTTTTAAGTTGTTCTAAATGTATATTATATGCCCCTCCCCACACCACAATTGCGTAATTTAGAAGTAGTTCAACCAGTGCCTTATAGATCATTATAAGAAATTTACGGCACAGAAATTCTCTCAAAGTTTTTTTCGCATTGTATGTAATGTGTCCGCCTAATAGAGGTGTCCGCCCATGGGAAATTTGTTATTAGGTAATATGTAAATGCAAAATTATTGCTATGTATATGTATGTACAAATAAACATAACATAACAAAAATACACTAGTTTTAGTTAGGATGTAGTACTAAAAAATCTAATAACGTAGTTTGACATGTTTGCGTTTTATATTTACAATCTAGAAAAATGTAATTCCAAGTCTGATAACAATTCCATTGCTGTAGAGTCACCTCTATTCTTTGCATACTCTTATAATTCCTTTACCATACCAATGGCTTGTTGATAATTGGTGACATTTGTTTGATTACTGCATTCAACTTCTTCATCAGAGCCGTCAGATAGTGATGTGGTTTCAGTTTGAACTACATAATGGGTAGGAATGGGGTCACTATCATCTTCTAATAGCACATTGCTATCAATGTTAATGAACTCGCCCAAATCATTGTGATCAAATTACAAACTTCCACAACATCAATATTTTCTTTCAGACTGAAGGCGTGTCATTGTTTACGATGTTAACCTTACAACTCACAAATAAATGGCGGACTGCTGTCGGGGAATCACACATACTTACATTCGGCTTAGTCCTTTCGCGCTGCCGCGCATACGCGATTGGTTGCCGGGCTGTCTTGAGAGAGTTCTTGCACCGTACTTATTCGTCTCCCAAATACTTTTTTGTCCGTTTAAAGTAGGATTTTCGCACTCTTTGTATGAAAACAGCCTGTCCGCGTTCGCCCAAGAGAGGTTGATTTTCATGGAATTTCATATACCTAGTTCCGGACTATGAAAAAATGTCCGCTTATTAGAGGTGTCCGTTATAAGAGGTTTCACTGTATTTCCTAATACTTTGTGGCTTACACACATTTTCAATTCAATTGTTTTTAAAATTAACTGCGGTTTTTCTATCTGCCAAGGTAAAAAAATAATGCAGAAAGTAAGTTAGCTATAATTCCTATTCTACCGACTCATCTCTGTATGATTATTCATATTACAACAAAGAAAGTACAATAGCTTTTTGAATTTAAGCTTTAAAAAACCTAATGATGTTACTATTCAAAGAAACGAATTTAATTGCTACGCTTGGTCAACCCTTCTGAATTACATTTCTTTTATGCACAGATAATGGGTTATATCTTCCTTTCCTTTTTCAGTGGCTCGTTAATTGATTGGCCTCTTCGTCCTCGTTTGGGTGGCCTTAAGAGCGGAACTATCCGCCAACAATCACGGCTTGGACAGCGTCTATCTCTTGTAGATCAAGACAAAATCCCCCTTAGACTGTTTTTCACTAATTTGATGTCTATTCCCATATCCTGCGGGGAGGAACAATATATTGTAGAAACATATACAGCTATATCGGGTGTTTCAGGAGGAACGCTCCCTACATCTTTCCTTATTGTTTAAATTATAGAAATTAAATTTGATGGGTTTGTATGTGATATTATTTTGCATTTTATGACATGACTGACTCCGGTTTAACTGGAAATAATCTCAACTTTGGATTCTTAAATGGAACATCCAGTATATTTTTAGCTACATCAATTCAGAATACCATTCCAAATTCGACGACACCCACACTTTACTAATTTTTATTTTCATAAGACATTATCTTAGAGCACGCGTTTAATTTAGGAAACGACCCGCGAAGCGGGGTGTCTTATGGACCGTGTATTTTATAATACTTTTTCTCTTTGGGTCTTTAAAGTCTGAAAAACTTAAAAAAATATATAGTAGGTTTGTTCCATTTGATTTAATATTTTCTTCTTGGATTGGCAATGCTTTTACAATTTAATAAAATGTTACAAGTATCAAATATGCTATGATAGAAGCAATTGAACACAACAAAGCTTCTTACCATCCGTCATAATTAAAAATAAATATATAATTAAAGTTAATAAAAATGAGTCAGGAAGAAAGTTGTACTGCGTCAGAAATACGAGAAATTGCAGGAAATAATCTAGAAAACCTTTTAGAAAGCAGAACACAGTTCAAAATATTGAACAAAATAATAAATAATACTATTGAACAAAATATTGTGCCGACACTGACAGGAATAACAA
Organism: Barypeithes pellucidus; assembly: GCA_963991005.1. Taxonomy (NCBI): domain Eukaryota; kingdom Metazoa; phylum Arthropoda; class Insecta; order Coleoptera; family Curculionidae; genus Barypeithes; species Barypeithes pellucidus. The sequence goes on along the minus strand of OZ022563.1, from coordinate 51,313,339 downwards.
TTAATGCCCAGGAAATGTCTACAGTAACTATAAATATGTATACAGGGTGTTCCTTAATGACGTGCTAATATTTCAGGGTGTGATTCCTTAGGTCATTTTATAAAGAAAGGTTCATACGAACATTTGCCCGCAGCGGCTTAAATTTTTTGCTACAGGCTGTTGAATTTTTATTTTTTAAATGGTTATTTTTTAATATCTCCGAAAGTACTTTAGATATTATTTTCAATTCTGGTCTGTGTTAATAGGATATAGAACCACAAATTTTAGTTAGAAAAGTTATTCAATTGTTCAACCAGTGGCGTCCCTGCAAGCATGTCCTCTGATATTTTATACAAAAAAGATGGTACGCCACTGAAATTTTTCCATGGAATTATTTCTAATTAGCCTGATCAATTCTACATGAAAATGGTCTCTTGAGTTTTTCCGTCAGACGCACCGTTCTTGATTAAAACCACTAAATTCATATTGAACTAATTATTATTAACATTGATAAAATAATTAATGATAAATTTTATTTTATAAAAATTGTTGGAAATGGCCACCTTCACTTAAAAGGCATTGGGTCATCTTAAAACTCTGGTGTATAAAACACCCATTAACACACAACAGAAAATTTAAGACAGCGAATAGTTACCTCGTGTGGAACAATAAGGAATACGCTGGGAATATTTAAACGAGTGGGCAATTCGATGCGAAGACGAGCAGAAGCATGCATTTTAAGTGTTTCCGTTTTTCCCAACGAATATAACCTCCAACGATTCAAAACCAACGTGAATCGCTTTTTGCGCACACGCATCACTCCCAGAATGCCCTAAAGGATTTTTCCTATAGTGCTAGAAGTTGGCTATTTCCAACAATTTTTATGAAACAAAATTTATCATTAATTATTTTATCAATGTTAATAATGAGTTTCCATATGAATTTAGTGGTTTTAATCAAGAACGGTACGTCTGACGAGAAAAACTCAAGAGACGTAGAGAAGTAGAATTGACCAGGCCATTCATATGGAAAATGTCAATGGCGTATCATCTTTTTTGTAAAGAATATCAGAGGACATGTTTGCAGGGACGCCACTGGTGGAACAATTGAATAAATTTTCTAACTAAAATTTGTGGTTCTATATCCTATTAACACATACCAAAATTGAAAATAATATCTAAAGTACTTTCGGAGATATTAAAAAATAACCATTTAAATAATAAAAATTTAACACCCTGTAGCAAAAAATTTAAGCCGTTGCATATGTTCATATGAACTTTTCTTTATAAAATGACCTAATGATTCACACCCTGAAATATTAGCACGTGAGTAAGGAACACCCTGTATATAAAGTAATATGTATAATACTATATTGAATTAAAACTAAAAATAGTACTTTATTGAATAAATCTTTAGAAATAGAGCATAAACTGGAAGATATTTTTATTATTTTTAGGTTATGTTGTTTTATAGTTGTGACTAGAAATTAGTTGACGGACACCATCAGTATGTTATATATTTCCGAGTATAGGTATTGCGGATAAATATCTAGTAAAAATGATCTATTTGCGAGGTTAAAGGTTAATATTTTAAAGATTTCTATTAAAAATTTCTGTCGAATCCATAATGCCTAGAAAACTAATTTGAACGAAATCGAAGTAGGCCTAAAATTCGAACCCTACTTGTTGCCAACGTGAAAAAAATTAAATTTCAGTTCCATAAAGTGGCAAGTTATTCAATTTTTTTGCATTTCATAATGTAGCCATTATGAAACCCAAATAGAGAAACGCAATTTTTGAATTTTATTGTCTTTTAAATTTCTTATATACTTTTTAACTTTTTAAGAAGACTTTTTCCCAGAAAACTCAATCTTTTCAAATGGAAACATATTGGCTCACTCGGACAAAAGCACTTTTTTCCCAACAATCTAATATCAAACACTCTTATGTCAAACGAAAAAGAGAGATAATTTATTAAAAATATCATTTCATGACATTATTATAATATTTTTCGTTAAATGTGCCCTCTTAATGAACCGGTTAAACATATTTAATAAATGAAAAACAACCGAGAACAGTTGTTATTTGCAAAAAATGAGATAAATAGTTGACCCAACCCATTTAATTAATCACCGCCAGAGATCAGAGCCGGCGAGATTGCAAAACCCGAATATGATGTTATGCCATCTTTAATGCAAATGTCAGTTGTATGTGTAAATTGCAAGGACTCGCAATCAGTCTACTTTCAAATTTATAAATCTCCTAATGGCCGATGCTCCTAATTATTCCATTCAAACTGTCTATCACGTTTAACCATCATAATGTACAGTGTACTGTACAGGGTGTCCCAATTTCGCCACTTTTATAGGGTATCTCCGTAATTGTTAGTGCAAAAAATCAAAAAAGTAATGTAGGAGTCATGTGCTCTTTTTGGGTCAAACTTAAAATGGTAAAATCAAAATTTTAAAATTTTCGCTCGCTTTAGAGGTGTGGGGAAAACAAAAAATAGATAATTTCCAAATTACCCTATAATTTTTTAGTTAAAAGAGATACAGAAAAATGGTGCATGCAGAAGATTATTTATGATGATTGTTGAATAATCTGCCCTTTTCAAAATGAGTATACGGGTATATTTTAATCTAAAAAGATAGCATTTCTTTTCACACCATGGATGATAGATATATCAAATTTTTCAAAATGTTGATAAGTCATTTTTAAAAATGAATATGTTAAACTGAAAAATACAGGGTCCGCAAAACGAAGCGTGGACGGAAGATTAAATCGTTATCGAAGAACTTATCAACAATATTAAAACAGCTTGAGATATTGGATTAAAAGCGGCATGTTTTAAAAATATTTTACATTATACGGGGTGGCCCAAAAAAGTGTGACAGCATAAAGTTATATTTTTTTAAATGGGACACCCAGTATTTTATTGCATATTTAGGTTCGTATTACTATCGTTTATAAGTGCCTCAAATTTTATTTAATTTGGTTATGTAGTTTCGGAGAAATAAATTAAAAACAAAAAAAAAGTTTTGCAGTCCTGAATAAAAAAATGAAAAAAAACAATCCAAAACTATTTTTTTAACCTCGGAATTGAGTGAAATTTATGACAAGGGATCTAGAGATACTATAAATGTAATTGCGTTTATCTATTGTATACAGAGTGTTCATAATAAGCTTTCAAAAACCCCACATTTTAAAATAATTTTTCTCAAGTTTTTCAAATGGAACACCCTGTATATTATTTGGCCGTATACCCTGTATAATATGTGCATGTACGGTTTATTTTTATTTCGTACTATTTTTATTAGCTTAACGTTGTTTTATAGATAGATTCGGTGGAGGCATTAAGTTGTCAATCAAAAAGAACTTCCTTTTGTACAGCTAAAATGTTTATTTAGGCCTATAAGAGAACTACATGTACCTAGACGGCATAAAAAAAAATAGCACATGTCACGCAATGTATTGGGCAACAACATATAATTAGCTTCCATTATCTCAATTACCACCACATTTATTTTACAATATTAGCAAATGGAGTCTAATTCACCAAGTAAGTAATGTAATATTGCTAATAAAAGATAATGAAATATCACTTAAAGTAATGGATGCTATTTTCCGTATTTTCTGGTGTCATCGGCTTTCATACCTGGGAGAAACAAAAATAGAATGAATTTGATCGAAGGTAATACACTCCTTAATAATAAATTCCGAACAAAGATAATGTCAAGTTTATAACTAACTTTTTCTATTTGGGTTTCATAATGGCTACATTATGAAATGCAAAAAAATTGAATAACCTGCCACTTTATGAAACTGAAATTTTATTTGTTTTATGTTGGCAGCAAGTAGGGTTCGAATTTTAGGCTTACTTCGATTTCGATCAATTAGTTTTCTAGGCATTATGGATTCCCAGTGCCCTGGGACCTCTGAAGTAAACTGCTTCTAGACATGTTTGTTTCTACTGACCAATTGTAAACACTTGCTGACCAAGTAATCATTTCGCAGCTCGACTGTTAATAACGGCAAACCATTTAATTACTTCTCTTATACATATTACTTTATATATACATATTTATAGTTACTGTAGACATTTCCTGGGCATTAATTGTTATTCCTGTCAGATTCTGTGTCGACACAATATTTTGTTCAATAGTATTATTTATTATTTTGTTCAATATTTTGAACTTTGTTCTGCTCGCACCATAACTCAAAGATATTCTATTTAAAAGTCTTTCTAGATTATTTTCTGCAATTTCTCGTATTTCTGACGGAGTACAACTTTCTTCCAGACTGATTTTTATTAACTTTAATTATATATTTATTTTTAATTATGCCGGATGGGAAGAAGCTTTGTTGTGTTCAATTGTTTCTATCATGGCATATTTGATACTTCAGATAATTCTAATGGAAAAAATCTATTGTTTTTTTTTTAATTTTTCAGACTTTAAAGACCCAAATAGAAAATGTATTATAAAATACACGGTTCATAAGACAATTAGAGCACTTGTACTTTAGAAAACTCCACGGTTCGCGTGCTCTAAGATAAATAATAAATAAAACTTGTATCTTAATATACTATTTTAAATTGTTGTCCGATCTTGGTGAAATTTTTAGTGTAGACTTGTGTGCTTGAATCGCCCTGAATTTTAGTTTTCAAAAAATATAATTATATAAAAATATAATTGATCATTATACAGGTAGAAACAAAAGTTACTTTTTAACCTATATTTTCTTAACGCGCTGTGGAAAAATATAGATTAGCTTTATTGTGTTTTGTTTTGAAGTGTGGCCTTTTCTTAATAGAATGTTTCTCAGTTTACGTCATTATTTGCTTGTTAAAGAAAGATACAGTTTTTAAAGAAAGCATTGCAACTTTTGAATTTTTTTTTTTTAATTTGTAGCTATCTTCCTTTAGAAAGCAGATAATGACGTGAACCAAAAAACATTGTGTTAATAAAAGGTGAGAAATTAAGAGTTAAAGAGTAACTTTTGTTTCTGCCTGTACAAGGTGTCCATTTTTGGGTAGTTTTACGGGGTATCTCCGTTATTAGTAAAGATAGAAGGATGCGGTTTTCGCAGCACTATGCTACTTTTTTGTCAAACAGAAGATGCCGTAATCAGAATTTTTCTAGGCCGCCTTGTTTTTGATATACGGGATGTTTTTTGAATTGTGCATTTTGGGATACCCCCCATATCTCGGTTACCCCGTAACGTATCAAAAAGATATCAAATGTTCTTTTTGTAGTTTTTTACGTAGAATCCAGTGACGTGCTCAGATTTTTACTACATTCACAAAAATTGAAAATTTATTGAACTCCCTCATAAATATTGCTCAATTCTTCATTATGCCTTAGACATGTTTCACACATGGTTCTTATTCGCCTTAATGAATTAAACATAATAAACGGCCGCGTTTGTAACTCCCTAAAAGCTCTGTCAATTGCAATTCTTAAATCTGCCATTGTTTGGTACTGAATGGAATAAATTTTATTTTGAAGGTATCCCCATAAGAAGAAATCCAAAACCGACAAGTCGGGTGACCTTGGTGGCCATCTTACCGGTCCATTAGTTCCAATCCAGCGACCTGGGAAGTTATTATCTAGGTAGGCCCTTACAATTTGGTCATTGTGAGCGGGCGCTCCATCCTGTTGAAGATGCAAGTTATTGAGACCAGCTAAGAGCACATCTTCTATTATTTCTGGCACAACGTTTTCCAGAATTTCCAAATATTTATTTGCTTTAAGGCTTGCTTCAAATAAATTATAAACTATTTTGCTATTCAGTATAAAGCATGAAACGCTAACGCCAACTCTGCCCTTTGAAAAACTTATATTTCGGGCCATTACTAAGACTAAAAATAAAGTGTTATGTATTTTTGAGAAGCTTGTTACAAACTAAATTATATTATTAAAAAATATATAGATTAACCCATTTAAAAAAAGCAAATTTGTTTATTTTCCTTGAAAAGTATTGAATGTAGAAAAAATCTGAGTACGCCACTGGATTCTGCGTAAAAAACTACAAAAAGAACAATTTATTTCTTTTTGATACGTTACGCTGTACCCGAGATATGGGGGGTGTCCCAAAATGCACAATTCTCAAAAACATCCCGTATATCAAAAACAAGGCGGCCTAGAAAAGTTCTGATTACGGCATCTTCTGTTTGACAAAAAAGTAGCAAAATGCTGCGAAAACCGCATCCTTCTATCTTTACTAATAACGGAGATACCTCGTAAAACTACCAAAAAATGGACACCCTGTACATACAGCGTGTATCAGCCAAATGGAATAAATTCTATAATAAATAAATGTCGATTGGTATTTCTAGTTGCGCATTTTTTTCAATAAAAACTTTTCATACAGGGTGTGTCATGTAACAGTGGCCAATATCAACTTTCTTATTTTAAATGCAATTATTGAACTTTTGGTTCCATCAGAAAATTTTAGACATATTTAATGTACACTATCCTATACATATCTTCAATTGTTTGGGAAATATTAAGTGTTTTCAGGTTTATCGCATCTTCTGTTTCACAAAAAGCAGCACAGTGTTGCGAAAACCGCACTCTTCTATCTTTACCAATAACGGAGATACCCCGCAAAACTACCCAAAAATGGACACCCTCTATAATGATCAAAACATCATTTTTTGAAAACTCAGGATATCATTCCAAGACACACGGCTGTACTTCGCTAAATATTTCACCAAGATCGGAAATATATTTAAAAAGTTACACGACCATAAACTTAACTAACATTATCTTTGTCGGGAATTTCTTGTCGGGGTGTTTAATCTATGACTAAACATGCTCAAACGATCATAGATACAATTAAATGCATCAACTACCATTTCAAAATGTTATTTTTTACTGTAGTATAATATATTTTTATATCTGCAACCTTCATAATGGTAATCACGTGCATTAGCAGCTGACGTGGTTTCCTCTTAGTTGATCTTCATAATCACCATTTGAATCAAATTGTTACAGGTTTCATTCTTTCCCCAATTCACCTGTACCTATATTCATCCTCGTTTGCCATATTGCGTAATACACATTGGCATGTCTGCTATCCGCTGATTTATCTGAGCTCTTCGGTTTCACCGCGATGCACGGGTGAAATAGACCGAGATGGTAGCGTTTCCGCGATTGATGTCGTGCCATGTGTTGTCCTTGATTTATCTTGGTTGAGAAAGTTCTCAAGTTTAATAGGAAATGTAGCTTTTTGCCACATACATGTCGCAAACACATGGCAAATAACGTGACTGAATAGTATTAGTGATGGTAATTTTGTACATGTCAATTAGGTATCTTACCCGAAAGAATGTTTCTTGAGCTGGATCGCCCATCACATACAGGTCGACAACAACAAGAAAATTTCTTGGAATAACAATGTTGTCACATATATTAACTTTTAATTTAATTTTACCATTTACCCATTTAAAGTAAATTGTCATAGGTATATAAGAAACTAATATTCTATTATAGTTTCAATGTTCTCAAAACTTTCTTTTCATACAATTTATTTTAATATTTAAATGCAAAATAAAATATTTTTTTTATTAAAGTACTTCTGATCTAAAAATAGGGCAACATGGTGCAATATCAACGGTAACCATGGCCCCATCATGACCCCCCAAACAAACAATTTAACACGAAAAATACCATATACAGGGTGTTATGGAAATGACGTATTATATTTAAATGGGTGACTCCTGGGGTGTCCTAGAGAAGAGCTACATTTCTTTTATTTTTTTATTAGAAAATAAGTTATATTTCTCTATTGCGCTGTTGCCAGTTTTGAAACTGGAACGTCGAAATTTTTCGCGCCCAAATATTAAATTGAAAATTCGATTAAATATGAATTTTGTCCTAAAGCATGAATGAAAATTATACGAAGAAGTAATATTCAAAAGCAAATGACATAATTTATGAATACAATCTTATAAAACATCAGCTTATAAAAAAGACGCCAGCAGGTGGCAACATTGTAGTGTTCTTGTGTAGGTGATGCCATACAGAAAAAAGAAGAAGAACGAAAATATCAAATCAAACTGCCCGAACGTTTTGTTATGTGAGTGGTCTGTTTGTTTATTAATTATTTAGAGAAAATTGAGTTCAAAGTTTTTTGGCACGGTCATCAGTACATATTACCTTCATCAATTTGTATATCTGTTATTTACCATTAGAAAAATATGTAGTTTTAACGAATTTTATGTGCATAAATCCATCATCCATGTAAAAAACTTACATGGGAGCGTTTTCTAACCAGCAAAAGTGTTGTGTGTGCGTTAATTAATGTGCATTTATGTGTTGTTTTAAATAATACCGAAATGGTAACAGAACTTAAATAAAAAAAATTTTCCCAGTGAACAACTGAACGTAAAAGTTTAGCAATGTACCTTGAAAAATAAACATCTTCGGTCAACCGGTTATTGACCGTCTAAAGAAATTTAACGACAACATTGCTAAAATTTCAGTGACGTTTTTGGCCATAACCTCATCTCAATATTGCGTTGATTACATATGGCTACAGTTTGTTTACGTTTGGTCAGTAGTAACATGTGTGTTTATTTGGTTTTACATAAGGTGTTATAATTCGGTTATTAATTGAAAGCGGCCTTTTTCGTTATTTTTTTTCAATTTCTTTTCATCTCAGGAATTGCCGGTTTAAATATAATACGTCATTTCCATAACACCCTGTATAACGTGTTGACTAACGCGGCAGGGTATTACTTTTCGTAACATTTCCTTGTATGACCCCCCGAAACGAAATTTGACCCTTCCCAAACCGAAGTTCTGGATCCGCCCTTGCGTGGGTGCAGTGAAAAACATTCACAAAGACTGAAAGGAAAAAAAATAACCCGGATCAATTGTTGTCATCTCCTGTCAAAAAAAAGGGCCCGTCTCTCTGCTGTCTGAAAAATCGAAGGCTTCGACTTTGGTACTGTTCGGAGAACATGCATGTTCGGGTTTGTTCGTGAAATGGATTTTATTGGAGAAAATGCCAAAATAAGCGAAAAATATTAATGGAAAGGCCTAATATTATATCTTTCATCTGGAGGACTTCATCCTTGTGGAACGACCTTCCCGAGGTCGTTTTTCCCAACGAATATAACCTCCAACGATTCAAAACCAACGTGAATCGCTTTTTGCGCACACGCACCACTCCCAGAGTGCCCTAAAGGATGATTCCTATAGTGCTTGTGTTTGATCATAAAAAAAAATATTATTACATTATTAAGATAATAATGGCACGCCCATGACTCGGCCATGTTTTAAAAGATATTGCTTTCCCCTTACCGATACTCGCTTGTCGAGCTGTAGTCCTGATTTGGCATCGGCTGACTTCTTTTTACGCGACAATTTGAAGAAGCAAGTAGATTTTGCTCTTTTATACAGCGTGTATCAGCCGAATGGAATAAATTCTATAATAAATAAATGGGGGCGTGTGCGAAAAAACGCTCGGACACGTCGATTGGTATTTCTAGTTGCGCATTTTTTTCAATAAAAACTTCTCGTACAGGGTGTGTCATGTAACCGGAAGAACAGGACATCCACTAACAATCACAACAATAAATCTAAAGTTAAATAACAAAAGAAAAATAGTAGTTATTTTTTAACAAGCCGCCATTTTGAATTTGAGCACCATGAAATATACAACAAAGAGTAGCTCTCTAATTCCTACTACACTATGTCAAGTTGCATTTATTTTCCTAAGACTATAAATGAAATAATTTAATTTTCTTCCCTAAAATGGCGCCCATCCGCCATTTTTACAGTTAGTACTGTCATTATTCCTCTAAAATGAAGTTAACATTCCCCCATAACCACACCCAAATTTTGTAAAAAAAAAAATTGCGGCTCAAAAGTTATTATGCCGTTTCGACTATATACACATACTGTATATGTTAATATGCAAGTGGTTTTAGATCTAAAAGTTAAAAGTAAAACTAATAAAAACTTATAAAATTAATACAGATATTATGTGGTTGGCACTGACAATACAAAAAACACAATTTAGCCCTATTTTCTAACCTATATATTTTTCTCAGTGTAGCTTAATCCTGTACCGTGATAGCTTGTTTCACGTCTACCGACAATAAATAATGCTGGACATAGGCAACTTCTAATACATTTCACAAACATTTTTCAAAACATGCTTCGCGCGCTGCAAGATTACTCGCTTAGAACGAAATTGTAATATCTCAATTTTTGGAATTGTAAAGTTAAGACATGAAAGTTCTAAGGTACATCGCTACTTTTTTAAAAAAAAAAAAATATCAGCGACGATATTAACTTTGAAAAATGCCTAAAAATATGCACTTGGTCCGATTTAAAAAAAAATTTTACTTACTTTTTTCAAAAAAGGGCTATGTACCTTAGAAATAGAAACATTTCTTTACTAAAATTTAATTTGTCCCGTCAGGTAGTTCAAATAGCCTTTCCAGAATCTTGCAGTAGCGAGACGCTGTTAGTCATCCTATAAATTTGCTCATTGTACGCCCTTAATAACGTTCAAATTAAACTGCACAAACCAACCACGTGTTTTAAATTCGACGTCATCAGGGGCTATAAATTATTGCAATAAAATCCAAATTAAATCAATGTCCTAGCTGCCATAGCGATCGTCGAGAACGATAACATTCAACAAACCCGAAGTGTAAGTAAACGTGGTAGAATAATGTTTTTCGATCGTCTTAAAATAAATCACATTTAAAAAAACATGCAGAAATAAATCACGTTGTTAACGAAGTAAACATGTTCGACGATTACCTTGAGGCACTCGTCCGTTTCGGTACTAATTTTAGCCAACAATAATATACGACGATGCCGATGTATTCGCAGATAATTGTCGGTTATTAAACTGGTCGAAGGTAATGTAGGGCTGTGTTCTTCTGCAATTTGAAACTATGACTGTGCGGAAAAATTATACACGGAACGAAAAATACTCTAAAAAATAGTAAAACGCACCATAATTTATGGCTCTACACGCAGTGGCGGCTCGTGACTTATGATAGAGGGGGTTCACAAGTATGGTGACATTTTTCTAGGCGTTTTAAATGTAGAAAGAAAAAAGTAATAAGAAAATGCGTTGGGTAAAATATATTTTTATTTATTTTTTAATTTTGCACAAGGAAATACAACTTTTGGAAAATAAGGAAGGTTTTCTTAGAGTGAATAGCTGTCGGATCTTAACGTCGTCGCATGCAACCCTCGTAACAATATTTATACAGTCCGCTACTAATACTACTAAAGCCATCTACGAGCTATCAAGAAAACCGAATGATGTCCAATACTACTACTGCCATCTACGAGTTATCAAGAAAACCGAATGATGTCTAATACCACTATACGCCAACTACGGCTACGCCATTAGGCGCAACCAAGACGAGAAGAATAGTTAACTGTTTTATGACGAGAACGAATCGAGCCACGAGACTGACAAGTTGACATTCTTCATATTTTCAGTGTTTTTTAGTTTAAATCCTTAAATAAAATGGTTTAAAATCATATCGAGTATCATTTATCGAAATACACAACATTTATCGACCCTTCACAATAGTGCTTAAACGTAAAGTCCATTCTTCGGATCTTAATTGTAGAAAATTGATCAATAACAGCCTCATTAAGTTTGGAATACCCTCTATAAATGTTTTTTCATATATTTCATTTTTAAATTTTCTAATAAAGTCCCTAGATTCACCCCTTGTGGTCTGCGTTAAATTAATTTCGGGTTTAGGTATTCCCGCATTCTTCACTTCAATTTTTTGCTCCAAACTCAAAGAGCTAAAGTTATTTCTTAAATAGTCCACCGTCAAATATTCATTTTAACTTAATAAATATATAATATTAAAATATTAAAACACACACGCTCAAATTTCTAACTAGATGGACGAACAGACAACAGCACGATGCCACCCGCCACCTGTTACTACAGAGAAACTGCACTACTAAATCACACGTGCGAGCAAGTCTCGTCATAATCACCTCGACCGAGGCACGGTTGCCGGATCTATACAGTTTTGAACTGTTTCACTGTTTCTTATTTCGTCGTGTGTGTTTATTAAAATAAATATCTGAATTTTCATAAAATGAGGTGCGCTGTGTTCGGTTGTGATATGGATAACCAGGCAAAGAAATTTGACAGACATATAAGGTGTTGCCGCTTTCCTAAGGATAAAAACAACAAATTAGAATAGATAAGTATTTTCCACTGACGCTGATGAGGGTATATGCCTTCGAAACATGTATGGAAATTAAAATATTGTTTATTTAACAACTGAAGCAAACTATGAGTTTCTTTACCTCTTCATAATTTCATTCTACTGACTGAGAGATGGACTATTTAAAAAATAGTTTAATTTGTTTATAACTAGGTCGTATTTTAGCTTTAGTCTTTGTTGTATAGTCATTAAATAAATATACCTAAATACCATGATATTATCCTTTCATTTCACATGCATTAAAAGAGAGTTAATAGCGCTGACAGCAGTATAAATCTCCATAAGAGATTTAAAATTCACTCGCCCGTTGACGTCACAAGCCACGCCTCCATCGGCGTGGAATTATACCTTTGCTCGTATTCCTTCTGCTGTACAGAAACGCCTGGGCATACAATATGCAATGACAGGTACTCGCGTGTTTCCATATTTACTCGAAAATTTTGTTAACTTACTTAACAAACTCCTCTTCTTCTCCGAGAATTTCCTTCAAAATAGAATCTTGTTCTGCTATAATAACCGAAAATAAAATTCCAATCAAAAAGTAAGAAATAAATTAAATAACAGCTATTTTTGTCAAAAAAAACTCATATTGAATACGTCTAGTCGAAGGCTTATTAGCCTTAATGTGTTTTGGGGACATTGAACTTTTGTAGTCCGTTGAGAGATAGAGAAAACAGGAACGAAAATGTATCGATTTATTTTTCTTGGTAAATTATTTTAGTTATAATGTTGTAATAGAAACCTGCTAATCAACTCGTTGAACCCAATAACATAGTATTTTTAAAGAATATGAATATGTGTAGTATGTGGTTTAACCACATGGGAATCCTTAAAATCTTAAATGGGAAGAGGGCACAGCATTTTAAAGATTATTTAAATCAATTTGAAACAAGAGATGACGCAATTAGAAGTTTTCTAGTCCTTCTCGTTTTTGATGTACGGGATGTTTTTGAAAATTTTACATTTTGGGACTCCCCAATTACTTATCAAAAAAAATATATGTTCGTAGTAGTTTTTTACGTAGAATTCAGTGGCGTACTCAGATTGTCTCTACGTTGAATAGTTTTGAAGAAAAAGGACAAACTTGCTTTTTTTAAATGGGTCGCCCTATTTTTTACTAAAGTCCGTTTTGTTGCAGTTGATAGCTCATATCGAGGGTTGAAGCCATAAAACAACCGTAAACCATAGGCGTTGCCAATAGTAATTACCTTATTTAATAAGAAAATTGGCCTCTGTCCATTGTTAAGTAGGATTAGGGTTAAAGTATATACAACAGGGGTAATTAATTTACCTATTTTTGCCTGCTTTAGGATGTTATTACGCCATTTGATGTGCGTTTGTCAAACTATGTATTTAGTTGTATTTAGATACTGCATTATCTCAAAGTTGAATTATTTCCTATACTTGTAACAATGGCTTCAAGTTTTTCGCCAACGTGTCTTCGTCAAATTAGCAAGAGTGCATATTCTCTCCGAGAAAAGACATTAATATTAAACGTGCATGATGCTCTAGTGTACCAGAAACCTGCAAGTGATGTTCGTAGCATCATTGCAGAGTGTGCCAATATGGTAGGAGTTGGAGAGGCTACTATATATAGGTTCTTGCGTGAAAGAAAATCTAAGAACCTCAGTGAGCCAAAACCACTCCCAGGAAAGAAACCGTTAGAAATTGACAATTTCATTAAAAATGGTATTAGAAGAAAAGTACATAGTTTTTATTTTGCCAAGGAAATACCAACTATAGACAAAATTTTACAAGCCATTAACTACGACGAGGACTTACCACAGCTATCACGAACGAAACTATGGAAAATACTTCATGATATGAACTTTCGATGGGAGAAGCAAAACAGAAAATCTTTTCTTATTGATAGAGCAGATATTATTTGCTGGAGACGTCAATACTTAAGGTCCATCCGAAAATACCGCAGCGAAGGCAAAAACATTTTCTATTTGGATGAAACTTGGCTGAACGAAGGGCACACCGTATCTAAAGTTTGGCAAGATAAAAATGTCCTAAGTTCTCGACAAGCTGTCATGGAAGGCTGGTAAACAGGACTTAGACCACCATCTGGAAAGGGACGCAGACTTATTATAACTCATATAGGAAGTTCAAATGGCTTTTTGGATCAAGGATTATTACAATTCCAGTCGAATTCTACTAAAGACTATCATGAAGAAATGACTGCTGATGTTTTCGAGGAATATTTTAAGCAAATGATAGAATACATTCCCGCTAATTCTGTAATAGTGATGGATAATGCCAGCTATCACTCTAGGCTAAAAGAGAATCTTCCCACAACTTCATGGAAAAAGGCGGAAATCGTAAACTGGTTACAACGAAAGGAATTGAGTTACGATAATACCATGGTAAAAAAAGAACTTTTGGATATTGTTAGGCTACATAAATCACAGTATAAAAGTATGTTATTGACGAGATGGCAAGAGATCGAGGTATTATAGTGCTCCGTTTACCACCTTACCATTGTGAGCTAAATCCTATCGAATTAATATGGGCTCAAGTAAAAGGATATGTTGCTAGAAATAACAAAACTTTTAAAATGCAAGAAGTGCGACACCTCTTGCTTCATTCTTTAGCAAATGTGTCATCAGAAAATTGGCAAAACGCCATAAAACATGCTATAGTAGAGGAACAAAAAATGTGGGAACTTGACAACGTAATTGACACAACTATGAAAATTGAGCCTTTAGTAATAAGCGTAGGACATGATGACTCTTCAGATTCTTCTGAGGACCATTTTATCGAGTTATAATTATTGAAATTGTCAATATTTTTTGATCTGTAAATAAATTAGTTTTCTTGTAAATAAATTCATAAAATCATAAAATCTATTACATTTAAATAAAATAATAAGCGGTTACATTAAAAACCCAACTCTCCGACCATGATGGGCCGTTTTAATCATTATCCTTTCATTTCATTTTATGGCTCTATTGTTACTTTATCTGTTACCCGGTGGAATAGGTCAAAATTTCTTCATCTTTATGCTAGATGTACGTAAAAAGACCATTTTATAGGTAAAATATTTTAGGCCACCGGCACCGGGCCCTTGTTTTGAATCTTTAATGAGGGTATCGAGCTATCAACGGCAACGAAACAGACTATAATGTGATTCAGTTTTTAACAAGCTACTCAGAAATAAATAATACATTATTTTTAGTCTTAATATTATAACCCGAAATTTGCGCTTTTTTCAAAATATACAATTTTTTTGAGACGGCCTCCCATAAAACATGTTTCACACTCGGTTATTATTTATTATTATAATACGATTTGTAAGCAAATGCATATTTATTTCACCAGTCTCGCGATTTTCTGACAGAAACAGAAGAATTTTTCATTATGACAAAATTGACAGGGTTCTTTTGTTTCTTATATTTTTGCATTGTAATTGTTTTTTTTTAATATCCGTCATGGGCCTACTCAAAAAGATTCTATATTTTTTAAAGAACGTAAATTTCGGACATAATATTCAAACTAAAAATAAAGTATTATATTATTTCTGAGGCTTGTTATAAACTGAATTAAATTGTTGAAAAATATATAGGATGCAAGAAAGTTTGTTCTTTTTCTTGAAAACTATTGAACGTAGGAAAGATCTGAGTATGCCACTGGATTCTACGTAAAAAGCTACAAAGGGAACGTTTTAATTAACTTTTTGATAAGTTACAGGGTAACCGAAATATGGGGGAGGGGGGGGGGGGTGCCCCAAATGGTCAAATATTCAAAAACATCCCGTATATCCAAAACGAGGAGGCCTAGAAAATTTCTGATTGGGGCATCTTCTGTTTCACAAAAAAGTAGCACCGTGTTGATAAAACATCTTTACTTATAACGGATATGCCTACAGGGTTTCCCATTTTCGACACTTTTATAGGGTATCTCCGTAATTTTATTAGTGCTATCAAAAAAGTAATATATATATTAATTTATTATTTTCAAAATTACCCTATATATTTTCTTAGGAGATACATAAAAATGTTTTATACCGAAGTTTCTTTATATTGATTGTTGAATAATCTGCCGATTTCAGAATAAGTATACGGGGTCAGGTAAAAAAGTTATCGGACTTAAACTTATTTTTTTAAATGGAACACCCTGTATATTTTAATCTAAAAAGATTACATTTTAAATTATCTCCTCAAATATATAACACATCATGGATGATAACATCAATTTAATTTTTACATATTCATCTGTGAAAATGACTTATCAACATTTTGAAAAATTTGATATGATATCAGTTCATATTGAAAGTGGAAAAAACGAAGAAATAGCGCAAAATTTATATTTTTTTCGCAAGCCGGAAAGGCAGCAACCATTTAAGGACATTTGCGATGATTCCCGGTATTTTTTACCTTAATCTGAATCTTTTATGTCGTTTTAAATAATGACGTTAGGAAACAAATATCATCCATGTTGTGTTATATATTTGAAAAGATAAATTAATCTTTTTAGATGAAAATGTACATGGTATTCCATTTTGAAAAATGAGATTAGGTCCGATAACATTTTTAGCTGTCTCCATATACTTATTCTGAGAACGGTAGATTATTCAACAATCATTATAAAGAAACTTCTGTATAAAACATTTTCCGTATCTCTTTTAACTAAGAAAATATAGGGTAATTTTGAAATTGTCAATTTTTTGATTTTTCCCCGTATCTCTTAAGGAAGCGAAAATGTTCAAATTTTGATTTTACCATTTTAGGTGTGACCCAAAAAGAGCACATAACACCTACATTACTTTCGATAGCACTAACAGTTACGGAGACGGAACAAACCCTATAAAAGTGTCGAAAATGGGACACCATGTATACTTGCACTCAGATTTGTGCTTTTTAGGTTATTCTAAAAAAATAGTATTGTGTTGACTCTTTTAGTTGAGTGTAGGGTAGACATTATTTCCAATTCTTTACCAAAGTCATCATCTAAAAAAAGTTTTAATTGCTTCCACTTTTGGAAAGCATTACTCAAAAATTTGGAAAGCTATTTAAATAACCGACTAAATTGATTAATTATAGTTTTAATCAAGAACGGTGGTGCGTCTTACGAGAAAAACGTGTTAGATCGTTTGAGGGTAGAATTGACCAGGCTAATCGAAAAGAGTATCCACGTGTTAAGATGTCAATGGCGTATCACTTATTTGTAAAAAATATCATAGGACATGTTCACAGGGACGTCACTGGTCGATCGATATACTAACTTTCCTAAAAATTACTGTTTTCGATATTTTTTGCCATAATACGCGAAGTTTCCGAGAAACCTTTCAATTCGAATGCACAGACAGGTTTAATAGGTAGAGGTACTATTATTTGCAAACACAATAAACTGAAAAGTGTTTTACGCTTGTCGTTTATATACCTACCTATAGTGCTTTGAAAGGATTTTGTGAACCCAACAAACAATAAATAAATATAGGGGAGCAAAATAAAAGAAATCAATAAACATGCCGTGCCGTGTTAAGCGGATTCGGGCAAGACTTCTGAAATCTACCCCAGGCATTAGTCGCGATGGGAAGAAAGGAGCTTTAAGTAATTTTTAAACGACAATGTACAGAGGGTATCATTTTCGACACTTATATAGGGTATCTCCGTAATTGTTAGGGCTATCAAAAAAGTAATGTAGGTGCAGTGGCGTAGCGACAAATTATAGCCCCCCCGCGAAAATTGAGTTAGGCCCCCCTACCCTATATTAAACATATATAACATATATAAACATATAAACAAACAAAATTAGATAATACTGTTTATTATATAAACTACAAACCTATATGTAGAGAAGGTTACAAAAAATAAAATTATTGAACAACAAGAAGAAAACAAAAAACATTCGTTAAAACTAAAAGGAACAAACACGAAAAATTTTTTTAGGTAGGTACCGAGCTAAGGTAGCGATACTTGAAAGTTACAGTGAGATAAAACCAAAAGTATTTAAAATTAAGCAACAAAATCTTGAATATAATATTATAGGTATCTCAATAGTTATTGCGAGGCAATTGGCCAATTGCCTATTATATTGTAAAATTATTCTTATATTGTTGCTTTCAGGAGGTAAATTGTTTTTTTCTAGCTTTTGACTCCGCAAAATTTTTTATTAATTGGTTATTATCCATTTTGGCCGCCTCTTGTGCCTCTATAGACAGGAGAGCCAAGTTGGTTAACCTTGTCTAAGAGGAACTATTTCGTAAATAATTTTTAATGATTTTTAATTTGGAGAAGGATCTCTCAGCTGTAGCAACACTTACTGGAAGAGTTAAAAATAATAATAAGGCTGTTGTTACCTCTGGAAAATTTGATGATAAAGTGTTATTTTCCACAATTAAAAATACAGCAAAGTCTTTAATACTTTGAAGTGAAGCAATTTTTTCCTTTAACGGCATACACAACGCGACTATCTCTAAAGGAAAAGTCGCAGATAGATCGCTGGAATATGTTTGCTGTAGTGTTTCTGCAGACATAAATAATTCTTTTTCTGGCAAAGTTACTAGAACTTGGGGACATAGAAATCTAAATTTATTAACAAATAACTCCATTCCCTCAAAACGATTACCTATTTGGTTAATTACAATATCAAATACTTTGTAATATATATTTATCCTAAAATAGTTTTCTCAACTAGAAAATAGATAATTTGTATTGGCTTCATCAAAGTGTTTTTTTGGTTTTAATTGTCTTTTATCATCAAATTCCGGGTTTATATTCCATGATCTTGATATACCAATTGCTTCATTCTTCAAATTTATATAATTACGGGCACAGTGTGACAAAATCTAGATCAGGTGGACATTGGTAATATTGGTATTTATTTGAAAGATTTGCTAATTAGCAATAGGCTTTCGGGCCCCCCCCCCCGCGACTGCGGTGCTTCGCGGTAGTAGCGCTACGCCACTGTGTAGGTGTCACGTGTTCTTTTTCGGTCAAACTTAAAATGGTAAAATCAAAATTTGAAAATTTTCGCTCGCTTAAGAGATACGGGGGAAAATCAAAAAATTGACAATTTCAAAATTACCCTATATTTTCTTAGTTAAAAAAGATATAGAAAAGTTATTTATACAGAAGTTTCTTTATAATGATTGTTGAATAATCTGCCGTTTTCAGAATAAGTATACGGGGTCAGGTAAAAAATCTATCGGGCCTAACCTCTTTTTTTAAATGGAACACCCTGTATATTTTAATCTAAAAAGATATTATTTTAAATTCTCCTTTCAAATATATAACACGCCATGGATGATATCGGTTTCGTAGGCGATTTATTTACACTTTATTATTTTGAAACGAAATAAAAGATTCAGATTAAGTTAAAAAATAACGGGAATCATAGCAAATGTTCGGAATATGTCCTTAAATGATTACCGACTGAGACAAAAAAACAGCAACCAGTTAGATACTCGTGAACATGCGCATAACGAGATTTGTAATCGATTGGAAAGGTCGCTCTGCGATCAAACCGAATACAGTGAAACCTCTCATAACGGACACCTGTGATAAGCGGACACTTCTATTAAGAG
Organism: Barypeithes pellucidus; assembly: GCA_963991005.1. Lineage (NCBI taxonomy): Eukaryota > Metazoa > Arthropoda > Insecta > Coleoptera > Curculionidae > Barypeithes > Barypeithes pellucidus. The sequence continues at coordinate 51,293,595 of OZ022563.1, read as the reverse complement.
GACATTTTTTCATAGTCCAGAACTAGGTATATGAAATTCCATGAATTCCACCTCTCTTGGGCGGACTCTCCTTAGGGCGGACGGGGACAGGCGGTTTTCATACAAAGAGTGCGAAACCCTCTTTAAACGGACAAAATATTTTTTTAAGTATTTGGAAGACGAATAAGTACGGTGCAATATCTCTCCGAAAATAGACCGGCAATCGAACGCGTATGCGTGGCAGCGCGAAAGGACTTCGCGGAATAAAAGTATGTGTGATTCCCCGAGAGCAGTCCGCCGTTTATTTGTGAGTTGTAAGGTTAAAATCGTAAACAATGGCAGTAAAATGTCGCGTTTTGAGTATGAACGAGAATATTGATGTTGTGGAAGTTTGTAATTTGATAACAATGATTTGGGCGAGTTCATTAACATTGAGAGCAATGTGCTATTAGAAGATGATAGTGACCCCATTCCTACCGATTATGTAGTCGAAACTGAAACCACATCACTATCTGACAACTCTGATGAAGAAGTTGAATACAGTAATCAAACAAATGTCACCAATTATCAACAAGCCATTAGTATGGTAAAGGAATTACAAGAGTATGCAAAGACTACAGGTGACTCTACAGCAATGTAATTGTTATCAAACTTGGAATTACATTTTCTAGATTGCAAGTATAAAATGCAAACACGTCAAACTACGTTATTAGATTTTTTTAGTACTACATCCTAACTAAAGCTAGTGTATTTTTGTTATGTTATGTTTATTTGTACATACATATACATAGTAATAATTTTGCATTTACATATTACCTAATAACAAATTTCCCATGGGCGGACACCTCTATTAGGTGGCCACATCTAGATCTAGACTATTCTAGACAGTCCCGTAGGTGTCCGCCTAAGAGCGGTTTCACTGTATTTTTATTTTGTAATAACCAAGACGGATCTGGACAACACTTAACAGAATAAGGACGAATTGCGGCAGGTGCTCCGACTCACTCTTCAGGTGGGGAAAAATACCTTCCCCAAACTGTGACTGCGGCGCTGAAAGACAGACTATTAAACATCTGGTAGAGGACTGCCCAATTAGTTCCTACAGGGGCAATCCATCCGATTTCCTGATTGCGACAAGAGAGTCAATAGAATATATTTGTAATCTTAATGTTTGTTTGTGAAATTTTTGTTATTTTGTTGTGTACCTACCTGTGATTGTAGCCATACGCTAAATAAATAAATATTTTGTAATTTGGGTCGAAGAAACGGTTATGGGGCGAATCCCCTTAATGCCTCAGGTGTAAATAATTTAGATGGATAAATATTTCGTGAGTAGTTCGTCCCGATCGATATATTATTTTTATATATCGATACCGCTATAAGGTCATCGCTAACGTTTTTATTAAATTATATTATCGGGGATATTTTCAATTATCGATTTATTAATTATTTATTTTCTCTACTATTTCAACGGGCGGTGTTACGTGTTTTTAATTTTTATTTCGTTATTCCATGAAGGTGATATTAATTAGTGTTGGGACAAACCGATAATTTTAATAATCGAGTCTTTAATACTCGAGCGATTTTAATAATCGAGTGAATCGCTCGAGCGATTAATTACTTTAAAAAATCTTGCCATAGTTTCGCCCTTTAGTAAAAAAACAGACGCGGCTACAATGTTGCTATATATATACAGGGTGTTCATTTGAAAACTTCCCACCACGGATTTATCGAAAACCACTGAATAAAGGAAAAAACGCCGAGACACGTCAAAAGATTTGCCTAAGGGGACAACTTTTTAACCCAAAACTACTTCACCCCCTTTTACCCTCTGGCCCCCGGGGTCATCCCCTTAAAAATTTTAAATTACAAGGGGTAGCAAGTAATAGCTTGTTTGAAAGGTCTTTCAAAGTGCTTTATTTTGACGTTTGATTTTTTAAAATCGGTTGATTCGTTTTCGAGAAATCTTAATTTGTTCAGATAGAAAAAAAAGCACACGAAAGTATCACTTTTTATTTCAATAAGTGTTCAAAATGTTGCCCGTTATTGGACAAACAATGATATAGGCGATTTTCAAATTCCTGACGGACATTTTCAAAAACATGTTGGGAGATCATGGCAGCTTTCGATGATGCGTTGACGAAGTTCCTCCAAACTGTTAGGTTGGGGAGTGAACACAATAGTTTTCAAATGGCCCCATAGAAAAAAGTCTAATGGCGTCAAGTCAGGAGATCTAGCAAGCCATTCTATAGGCCCTCTTCGCCCTATCCATTTATCTGGAAACTCGTCGTCTAGCCATTGCCGAACCGGAAGAACATAGTGAGGAGGAGCGCCGTCTTGCTGGAAATATATTTCAGCCTCATCAAGTATAGGGTTTCCATCGTCTTCGATTTGGTTTTCAATGGTTTCAGTGATAAGCGGATTGATGGTATTTTCCAACATATCTAAATAAATGCCTCCATTTAAATTCCCATTAATAAATAATGGCCCAATCGCTTTGTTTCCTAAAATGCCTGCCCATACATTAATTTTTGGGGGGTACTGAGTATGCCCTTCCACAAAAGCATGAGGATTTTCATTGCTCCAATACCTGCAGTTATGCTTATTAACAAATCCATTTAGATAAAATGTGCATTCATCACTGAAGCAGATATTCTTTACATGAATGGTATTATCATTAATCGCTGCAGTCATTTGTTCACAAAACTCAACTCGCCTATCGAAATCATCTTCGGTTAACTCTTGCAATATTTTCATTTTGAATGGATGAAACTTATGTAATTTAGTAACTGTGTATACAGAGCCTAATGAAATACCAGTCGCATCAACAATTTTGCGTAATGGAGTATGACGATTTATGGCAAAATGACCCAAAACTTCAACTTGAGCGGCTTCATCCAAAACTTTACGATGATAACGTTTTTTATTTGCAACAGATCCAGTTCGAGTAAATTTAGTAACAAGGTCCAAAACATACCTATGCGAAGTTATCTTTTCCGGATGTCTGGCGTTAAATGTAACGGCAGTTTGCTGAGCACATTGATTTTGGGCACCATAAATTAGAATCATTTCCACTCTTTCCGCTAGTGTGTAAACCATTTTGGAAGTAAAATCTGAATCAATAAATTAATTTTCACTATCCCAAGATTGTCACAAAGGTAACTGACAGCCAATTAAATTGTTTCTTTCCCTTAGCAACTATAAAAAACTAAACAGGTATAAAAAACTAAACAGGTATAAGAGTAAAAACAGTTCGCCAATGTTATCTGTGTTAATAAAAAGAAGGCGGTAAAATTTTTTCTAATTTTCTCGAAAACGAATCGACCGATTTTAAAAAATCAAACGTCAAAATAAAGCACTTTGAAAGACCTTTCAAACAAGCTATTACTTGCTACCCCTTATCATTTAAAATTTTTAAGGGGATGACCCCGGGGGCCAGAGGGTAAAAGGGGTGAAGTAGTTTTTGGTTAAAAAGTTGTCCCCTTTGGCAAATCTTTTGACGTGTCTCGGCGTTTTTTCTTTTAATCAGTGGTTTTCGATAAATCCGTGGTGGGAAGTTTTCAAATGAACACCCTGTATATATATCCGGTTAAAAAAATTTTTACATGCAACTTTCAGTCCTTAGCATATAACTTACTAAAATATACTATTTGTGTGTAGAAACAATTACAATTTGTATTGAAAAAATAATGTTCAAAGATTAACAGTTTAGTTTCTCTAACGCAATTATTAACCAGAAGTTCCGTCCCCGCAGCTGCATGTATCGCCGGTCACGGCAGAAATTGTTTATAAATAACGCCACTAGAGGTCGGCCTAATAGTTTTACAAATATGACGGTATGTGTTTGAATTTGTGTAAAGCCTGCTCCTGTTTAGGTAAGTTCCTTATTATGTTTATTTAGGTATAAACTAGAACATTGCCTACTTTTTACCAGGCGTATGTTTTTATGTTGTATCGCCGGTCACAGGGTTAACTCGGACCTAGCAGTCTTAATTAAGGGAAAAATACTACACGAAGTCATTCTCTTGAGTACAGATAGTCATTTCAGTCTAACAAAGCTTAAGAAATAGCTTGTATTAGCTGTTATCCACGAATTTGTGCATTTTTGTATCGCCGGTCACGCATGAAAATGTTACCGGAGATACATTGATGTGACGGTTTGTTATCCGAAGCTATATAGAATATTTTTTTATTAACCATTTATAGACCATTAAGGGAAAATATATTTTGATGTGCAAGTTTCGTTTGCACCTTAGGTAGATTAAAAATATGACTAATTTCCTTTGTATTTTAACATTCTATAAGGAACATTCCAAAACTTTAAGTCGATATAAGACAGGGTCGTTATAAATAATAGACAAATGGTTATAGTGACTGATTTAAATAACTCAGTTCCAAATAGTGGCGTTATATGATTCAGAAGAGTTTAGCCATGTGACGGGCGTTAAATTATTAAAAAATCGATGCTATATACCAAGATCTTTGTGACGATGATCTTTTGCGCGGACATATATAATTCCTCTAATTAGATACTATAAGACACCTATTAAAAAACCAACAGATGATTTTGAGATTATTCATTTTTAAACTCCGATTTACTGAAAGTTGCATGTAAAAAAATTTTGACCCAGACAATGAATAGAGATTTATGTTAGCCATTTAAGTATTGTGGAAAATGATATGATCATTTTTACACATCTTCGCATTTGTCTTGGTTGATTTGATAACACTACGCATAACATTAGATTAAAACTTATGTTGTTACTGGTAAGTTCAGTTGTTTTAATTGAAAATTACTCGATTCTTTTTTTCTGTGATGATTTTTACAACACAACTAACGGCAGTATATCCTGATTTTTAACTCGCATTCCTTTCGATGTTTAACAACGATTGAGCATACAATAAATATTATCAGACATTTCCATAACACCCTGTATTCTTTATCTAAATTCGATCCGAAATAACCGAAATCGTGTTCCGTCAGCGTCCCGTCAAACGAATCCTGAAAGGGCTCGACGTCAAGAAAGCTTCTGGTCCAGACGAAATTCCTATTATAGTTCTCAAGAGATGCGCCAATGAACTAACACCAATATTTTGTGGACTTTTTAACTTATCCTACAAACAAGGAATATTTCCATCTTGCTGGAAGACGGCGCGAGTCCAGCCTATTCCAAAGAAAGGTAAGAGAACTCTGCCTAGCAACTATCGACCAGTCACATTGCTTTCAGTTATATCAAAAGTAATGGAGAAAGCTATTAACCAACATCTTCTAAAGTACCTGGAAGGCTTCAACATTATCAGCGATCATCAATATGGTTTTCGGAAGGCCAGATCAACTGGAGATCTTCTAGCCTATGTCACCCATCTTTGGAACAACGCAATCGAACATCAAGAGGAGTCTCGGGCTGTTGCACTGGATATTTCTAAAGCCCTTGAACGTGTTTGGCATGAGGGACTTCTAAGTAAACTGCGATCATATGGTATGCTCAGTCGATTTTGTGCATGGTTGTGTAGCATTCTTAACCATCGCTCTCTGCAAGTGGCGATTGACGGATTTCTCTGACACCTTCACCATCAATGCCGGTGTTCCTCAAGGGTCTCCCAGTCTCTTCTTACTCTACATTAACGACCTTCTAGTGAAAACGAAAAATCCGATATTTAGTTCTGCTAACGATAGCACACTTATCTCATCTTTCTCTTTGAATGCGCAAACATCGGCTGCCGATGCACATCTTCGCAGACAGCATGAAGTATCACGCCTCAACAAAGACCTGGAAGAAATTTTGGCTTGGGGTGACAGTAACCAAGTCGAATTTAACGCTAAAAAAACTCAGGCAGTAGTATTTTCTAAAAAGGTTAACATTACAGAACCGGATATAGTCAATGACGGACACGCAATCTCACTGGCTTCATCTATTAATTTGCTGGGCGTCAATCTGAGAGGAAATATGTCTTGGCATAACCACGTTGTGGCAATCGCCTAGATAGCTTCTCAAAAACTTGGTGTACTCTTCCGAACCAGAAAGTTGTACACACCTCAACAACTTTTGACACTATACAAGGCCCAGATTCGACCATCACTAGAGTACTGCTCTCACGTCTGAAGCCCGCACCCAAACATACTCTTCGGCTACTGGATCCCATCGGAAGGAGGGCCATTGGTCTGATCGGAGACCACGAGCTGACAAAGAGCCTCGACAGCCTGGAACATCGAAGACAGGTTGGTGATTTGACTCTCTTTTACAGATATTTCCGTGGAAAATGCTCGGCTGACCTTGCCCTCTTAATTCCGCCCAGAGCGGCGAATTGCAAGAATACACGTCAAACCACTGCCGCCCGTCCATATGTGGTTAAGCTTAGTACTCCTCGAACTTCATAATTTAAGAATTCTTTCATCTGGAGGACTTCATCCTTATGGAACGACCTTCCCGAGGTCGTGTTCCCAACGAATATAACCTCCAACGATTCAAAACCAACGTGAATCGCTTTTTGCGCACACGCACCACTCCCAGAGTGCCCTAAAGGATTTTTCCTATAGTGCTTGTGTTTGATCCTGAAAAAAAATAGTGCTTTGAAAAGTGCCTATTTAGTACGAGAACGTACACTAGCTAGCTCCGGTGATATCTAAAAAATACTATTAAAAGTATGTCAGTTTAAATTCTTCATTTTTTCACCGGAAATATTTAAAAATACAAGTTCTAAAGTTGATTTTAATTTCACCAAGGCATTTATTTATCAATGTCAATCACACACGAGTCATGTTGCGACTAAACATCGGAAAATTTCAAATCTTAATTAAGTTAATTCAAATCCCTATAAAGAATACTAATGCTATCGTGGTCTTAATAACATAATTAATTTTTAAATATTAACAATAATAGTCTATTTACTGCGACACCAAGCGTCTCCTAATTCCTGATTAGTTTAGTAATTACCCTAAATGATTACTTCAAATCTCCGATTACAGTTTGATTGATGATGGCTTTAATGACGAGATCAGTTCTTGTCTTTAAATTGTAAGCTCCCTTGATTGCCGTGCATCAATAACGGCCGCCTAAGTAAATCAAACGAATCCGCCATGACGCAATAGATACGGTAAGCCCTTTCCAATTTCGTTCGGCGCGCGAAATGGTGATATATTTTTTAATTTCTTATGGAGATTCACGTTGTTGTTCCACACAAAACGGATTTACTTATTTTAAAAATAAAATTATCAGCCTGAATAAATTTTAGCTTCTTGTATCCGCAAAGGAATATTTTTTCTAAATTAGTATTTTAAATTATTACAGTAAGGGACCAAAATATTTCAATTAATCCATTAATTTTCAAAATCAAGAAATTATTTTTAATAAGCATGTAATTGAACATTACAAATAAACAAACAAATAATTTCTTTTCGAGAATTAAAAATATTAATGCATATATGTATATGCGTATTTCTGACAACAAACTTTTCTTTTCAAATTTTGAGAATATACGCTACGAATGTCCGCTAATTAATGGTACATGGAAAAACCACAGACTACTTACGTAAAAATATTAGGATTTTGTTATGCTTACCTATATCCGAAAGTTGATATTAACTGAGATACAGGGTGTTAAAGTTAAAACTTCATTTTTGTTTTTCTCTTATAACTTTCAGGAATCCAACGTTTTTTTTACAAAATTTGGCAATTATGGTTTTTCTAGGACGAGAAATTGATTTGTTTATGTAATTTCAATGTACAATGTAGGGGGCGCTATCTGCGTCTTTATTTGCACTTTTATTAGGTCATACACTCAGTGTATTTAAGTTTTTACTAAAAATAATACCTTTCTCGTATTTATTACGTAAAAAAGTTATATATAAAATTCAGGTCGCTCAGAGTTACCGTTTCGGAGATATTTGCATTTAAATTGTTTAGTGCACCCTGCCCAATTATTATTAATTTACAAACAAAATTTTTTTTCTTAAAGTAACCTATGAGACAACAAATAAAATTTAGAGATGCAGTTGCTACGGAACAGAAAATATTTAATTTTTGAGTTTATCGTAAGTTGGTGTTTTCATTGCTGTTGGTTTCTTTCGACACGATATTTTCTAGGGTCAAAGTTATTTTAATTAAAGTAAGTTAAAGAAGAATCCAATTGTTGTATTTATTATTCTCATTACCATTACTAGAACATTAATTATCATGTAAAAGTAAATTGAAATAAACAATTTAAATGCAAATATCTCCAAAACGGTAACTCCGGACGACCTGAACTTAGTATACCTTTTTTACGTAATAAATATGAGAAAAGTATTATTTTTATTAAAAACTTAAAAACACTGAGGCACAAAAATTGTATGATCGTATGAATGGGCGAAAAATGCCGCAGACAGCGCCCCCTATATTGTACGTTAAAATTTCACAAAGAAATCAATTTCTCGTCCTAAAAAACCATAATTGCCAAATTTTGTACAAAACGTTAGTTAGTAGGCAAGGCCTTGCCTACTTTAGTTCCTCTCAAAGTTATTATAGAGAAACAAAAATGAAGTTTTAACTTTAACACCCTGTATCTCAGTTAATATCAACTTTCGGATATAGGTAAGTATAATTAAATCCTAATATTATGACGTAAGGAGTATGTGGTTTTTCCATGTACCATTAATTAGCGGAGACCCTGTATATTCTCTTTTTGACCCTATTGTTAATTAAAATAATTCTTTATGGCGCGAGATACATATCCTTTTAAAATTAGGCAATATTAAAATAAGCATGTATCTGTGACAACTTAAACAAACATAGAATTAGCTACACCACTGCTTTACCTGAAAAAATAACCTCATCAATCTCACTTACCCACGATATATTAATCCGGGGTTAGAATAGTCGAATTTCTTACACACCACGCCCTAACGAACCATCGTAGATAGCTAATAAATAGCTCTAAACAGTTTTAGTTGAAAAAACACTAAACATTAATCCAAAAACACAATAAATCGCACACAATCATAAACGCAGTAGCTAATAAGCGTAAACAACACCGCCGCCGAGAAATGAATGAGAATCCTAAACTTCAGGGTCATGTGTACTATAATTCGTAAAAAGGGCCATACAGCGTTGCCACAGTGAATTCCCTAAAACATTGCAATTTGTTGTTGGGAAACTATAAATAACTTTACGAGTAGAAATAAAAGTAAAAATAAGCACATATTTAGTAGAATATTTTTACTGAATAGGAACACATGAGAAATGCATTCAATATAATTAATATTATTCCTTTCGGTTTCAAACGCAGGCGGTAGATTTAGGGCCATCAGTACAGATGGCATCATTGATTTCTGTTTAAAACTTTGTATGATAGAATATAAACAATTACGGAATTATTAAATTAAATGTTTATGGTTTTTACCCATCAAAAAGTAAACTTTACAAAAAAACGATAATATTGATATTATTTCTTTGAAACCTTGAAGACCCGTATTATTAGTTGATATATTTACCTTAGTCTTACAGGTATAATCACCACCTCCAAGGTCAACTTTAATTAATGTATACGTGCACGTATTCCTCTAATTACCAGGTTGTTAATAGCTATACGCTTTAATTAGTGCTTTTTTTATTAATAAAGCGTCCGACTCGTATGTCTTAGTATGGTCCGCATTGGTCCTCATACATGATTAATTGGTTTTACTATTATTAATATTATTAATAGTATCAATACCCTTGTATTCCTACTCCGCTTCATGATTCATTATCTATCAGTTGAATATTCAGAAACTATAGGAACTAGAATATTATGTCAAAATTTTACAAATCGAGAGACCAAGGTTGGTACCAAAGATATTACAAACTACAGATAGAAAAATATACATTTCTAGTAGTGTTGTGATCGCTCGAGCGAAAAACCGCTTGACCACTCGATTATTGTAATAACCGACATCGCTCGATTATTAAAAAAACCGCTCGAGTTATTTATTCAGGCGAAAACCGTCGCTCGTCACTTATTATCTTTCACTCGATACCCGAGCTTCGCTTGACGCCGGCGAAAATGTACCGCTGTAGTGTGATCGAGTTAAAAAACTGCTCGTATATTCGAACAGTTTTTCGCTCGATGGAAATACTCTAGTTATAAATTCAGGCGAAAAACCGCCTGTCACTTGCTACACGACCTTCGGCCTACGCGCCGCGCCATCCGATTGGCGACGTTCGAGTTTGACGCTGAGCAAGTACACGACATACGTCTTTCTTAAAGGCACATAAACGAGAAGGTGCATATAAGGAAGTATGCCGAATCCCTTAGCGGAGTCATCGCGACATGCATTTTGTAAAGTTTTGTTTTAACTGGCTAGCCAGCGGCGTAGTTTAGGTCTCCGATTGTAAATATTAAAAAATTAAAGGATATAATTTTAAAATTTGAAATTACTATAAACACGAGAAAACTTCTCAAAAATAACATAATAATAGAAATTGTTAATGAAAAATAACAAAACGAACAAAATGGTTAACAAAATATATAGAAAAATTCGTTGGTAATCTTATAGTAAGCATTTTTAAATCTAAACAGGAACTTTTTATTATTAAACCAAAGAAGACTTCTTAAAAATAACATACATTATAGAAAATGTTAATGGAAAATAAGAAAATGAGCAAAATAGTTAACAAAACATAGGTATCGACAAATTTTCTGTTAACCAAAAGTAAACATTCTTAAATTTAAACAGGAACTTTTAGGTAACTATGAATACATGAGTACATGAATTTAAAAAAAGACGATAAGTTCATATAAACATGCTTCGTTTTCAAGATACAGCGTGATAAAAAAAATTTTTTAAACGAATTTTCTTAAATATCTTAAATACCTACCCTTTTGTCGATATTGTTAAAATTTGGCAGTTTTATTTGTAGTGTTAGTGTAAGGGCCAATATTTGAATGATACCTTAAGCTATACCTTAGGTAAGGTAATGGGAGGTAAACCTTTAAAAAACTATGTTTAGATTAATTTTAGGATCAATTGAAGCGTTAAGTGGAAGATTATCACATCATTAAAGATCGATTCCTTTAGATGAGAGTTAACAAGAACTAATATAGTGTCAAACTTGTTAAGGATGACTTATGTCATTCTGTACCTTAAGGTAACTTTGATATATCGGCCCTTAGAGCCGGCTCTTAAAGCCGATAGAAGAAGCTCTGCTTGGCAAGAAACTAAGATTACCGAAGAAAAAGAATAATCGTCAATTAAGCAAATATCTTAAACTTACTGAATTCCTAAGTGACAGGTTATACACGAAAATTTCGAAAACAAAATTTTCACATGCGGAATTGCGGCACTCGCCTTCGGTTCATGCGTTCAAATTTCCCGTTCGTGAAATAAAGTAATACATTTGTTACGCATAAACAACTATTTTTAGATTCCTATGAAGGTATCATATAATTTTTGTCGATATAGGTATAATACCTATTATATGATGCCATTTACTAGACTATACAATGTTGTTTTGTCATTCTTTTATATCCCGGAATTTTTTTTTGTTGATTGAATTATATTTATTTAACCTTATCTATCAGGGTTTACTCGCTCGATGGAATAATTCGAGATTGGAAAAATTTTATTACCGTAAATACCCACCTAAATTACAGCCACTAAATATCTGTCTAAGGCGGCAGAAAAATACAATCTATTGATGTGAAAATAATCTTGATTGCTATGCGTCATATCTAAACGATTTTAGTCCATGGATTGTCAAACTCTAACATCAAGAGTGGGAAATTTATTGCCTCGCGCATGTAAAATGATTACACGGCAATATTTTGGCACATCAATTCTTTACTGGGCAATAAACGATCTATTTTCTCGCATAAAAGAAGGACTTGTGGCCATCACTGAAAGGCCACTGTTCGAATTAATTTTCACATATCCATTGTCGACATATCGATAGATTTTTAATATCGTTACATCCCTAATTTCGCTTCTGGACGGTCGTCGTTGGTTCACGTCGTTGGTTGGCAACCGAACCGGCACCAATACCGGCGGGGTTGCCTATATGACGGCGACCACATTATGCGCAAGACAACCGACGAGCAACCTTAAAAAATATGACCGGTAAACCGTGCGCACCAACCCACTTTTTCACTCATATAATTTAACTTTTTACTGCGCACCCCATAAGTTGTCCGTATCCATAGTTATTCATAATTCTACTACGAAAATTTTTATAATGTATATGCAATTTCAGTTTTACATTAAGTTTGGCAACATTGCCATTGGGTCTGGGTGAAATGTTGTACAGTAGCGCGGACTGACCTGTGAGTAAGAGTGTTTGTTACCCCACGGTCGATTTAAAAAAGAAATATGTAGCGCTTCTCTAGGACACCCCAGGAGTCATCCATTTACATATAATACGTCATTTCCATAACACCCTGTATAAATAAAAAATAAAGAAATTCGTTGTAATTTAATTTGAAATGCATTAAATATAATAAAAAAAACATTTTCTCTGAATTTCATAGTACATACTAAACAAACTTTTGATAACGACGCTGTTTACGTTCATCACCTGTTATCATATGTATTTTCCAGTAATTATTTTTATTATAGTAGAAAGTGAAATAATCAATAAAATTTCGGAGAAACCCAAATCTACACCTTTTTTAATCCTAAAAATATTTTCCATAAAAGTTTCGCACATTTGATATAGCAATTAATTCTAACTGGTATATTTTTTTGGATGAAGCCCTTATACAAGGTGTTATGGAAATTTTTTATTTTATTTAAATGGGTGAGCCGAATCGTCCAGATCACTATCCTAAACAAGTGAAAAATCGCTCGAGTTATAAATTCAAGCGATTCTATTAGGTATAACTTTCACTCGATGCTCGCCGCGGCTCTTTCGAGCTCTCTCATCGCTAGATGAATAATTGGAGTTTCAAGTGATTATATGACCGCCCGAGTGATTATTGGAAAGACTACTCGAACAAACCCCATAAATATGGTTAGATTGTCTTGATAGTTTTCCGGGACAAATTTTGTTCCGTCGGGAATTGAGGATGATCTCCAGAATTTCTGCCAGATTATTATAATTTTGCAAAGAAAAAAGTAAAAAGAAAATAAGAAGGTAATATTAATTGGGATTATACACAGTAATCCACAGCATTGCTTTCAGTTATATCAAAAGTAATGGAAAAAGCTATTAACCAACATCTTTTAAAGTACCTGGAAGCAGTGGCGGCCCGCCAGGGGCGCTCATTTATACTTTTATCTTTTATTTTAATATAATTCTTTATTCAACCAATTCAATTTTAATATTTGTAATATTCAATAAATTATCGTATATTTAACAATTTAATTAAATTGATTGTTTTCAAATATCCCTTGTAGCGGCATCTCCAAGATTACTATTCTTTGATTACTATTCGAATCCCTCGTAGACATAATAGTTGTCAAGAGACCGGAGCTGAATGACCTTGAAATATCACCACCTAATTGGTTTGGAAACGAAACATATTCTGTTGAGGATATGCAACCAGTGTATTCTTATTCATAAAATATAAATAATATCGGCTAATAAATCCGAGCCGCAAGCTGTGACGTAGTTCTGACTTTTCTAGCAAGCGGGAAATTAGGGAAACAAAATCAGTGGTTAATTATTTCGATTCGTAACGGTTTGTATTCGATTTTTTAAAGAGATATACGGACTATTTTCGGAAAATTATAAATTCAGTGTTAAAGTTACTTGACTTGTGGTAGTGTGGTTTGTATTTTGTGTTATTTGTTTATAATTTTTAGTAAAATAGAAAAGCGGTAGGTTTGAAGTTTTTAGTAATTTAATTTATAACAAAAATGGAGGGAAATATGCAGATGATGGAAACCGCAGCCGGAACAAATACTGTAAGTAATAATATTAAGGACAAATCTGATATTGTTATTTTTACGATGGCGTTATTAATCACATTGCAACATCAAAAGATCGTCGCTTAGAACTAATTTATAAACAAGTTTAGACAGACATGTCACTGCCATACTTCTTAAAATTCTTAGGATTCTTGTCATTCAATTGTTTTCGAATTTTAAATCAATTATGTTCGTTAAAACTCATCTTAAAAACCTGTTATCGTATATTAAATTGTTTTATCTGAGTTAACAAACAATATAAAAAAAATGCAATCTAATTTAATTTATGAAATAAGACAGTATTAAATAGGTAATTTTTTTTAAACTTTGGGCGTGGCCCTGAAATTTTTTCGCCCCTCCGGCGGTTTTTCTGCCGACCCTACGTTCTTAGTACCTGGAAGGCTTCAACATTATCAGCGATCATCAATATGGTTTTCGGACGTCCAGATCAACTGGAGATCTTCTAGCCTATGTCACCCATATTTGGAACAACGCAATCGAACATCATGGAGAGTCTCGGGCTGTTGCACTGGATATTTCTAAAGCTTTTGATCGTGTTTGGCATGAGCGGCTTCTAAGTAAACTGCGATCCTATGGTATGCCCAGTCGATTCTGTACATGGTTGTCTAGCTTTCTTAAGGACCGCTCCCTGCAAGTGGCGATTGACGGATTTCTCTCAGACGCCTTCACCATCAATGCCGGTGTTCCTCAAGGGTCCATATTGTCTCCCACTCTCTTCTTACTCTACATTAACGACCTTCTAGTGAAAACTAAAAATCCGATATTTAGTTTTGCTGACGATAACACACTTATCTCATTTTTCTCTTTGAATGCGCAAACATCGGCAGCCGACGCACATCTTCGCGGACAGTATGAAGTATCACGCCTCAACAAGGACCTGGAAGAAATTTGGGCTTGGGGTGACAGTAACCAAGTCGAATTTAACGCTAAAAAAACCCAGGCAGCAGTTTTCTCTAAAAAGGTTAACATTACAGAACCGGAAATAGTCATGGCCGGACACGCAATCCCACTGGCTTCATCTATTAATTTGCTGGGCGTCAATCTGGGAGGAAATATGTCTTGGCATAACCACGTTGTGGCAATCGCCAAGATAGCTTCTCAGAAGCTTGGGGTCATTGGCGTAACTAGAATGATTTTGTAGGGGGGGCCTGGCCCCTAGTCTAGTAGAATTTTAATGGCAAGTGTCACTATGACGTATATATGGCTTTGAGCTTCGGAAACACTGGGGTGGGCACCACACCAATCTGGGGTGGGCACGGCCCACCTGGCCCCCCCTCTAGTTACGCCTATGCTTGGGGTACTCTTCCGAACCAGAAAGTTGTACACACCCCAACAACTTTTGACACTATACAAAGCCCAGATTCGACCATCCCTAGAGCACTGCTCTCATGTCTGGAGCTCTGCACCCAAACATACTATTCGGCTACTGGATTCCATCGAAAGGAGGGCCATTCGTCTGATCGGAGACCACGAGCTGACGAAGAACCTCGACAGCCTAGAACATCGAAGACAGGTTGGGGATTTGACTCTCTTTTACAGATATTTTCATGGAAAGTGCTCGGCTGACCTTGCCCTCTTAATTCCGCCCAGAGCGTGAAGCGTGAGCGAATAGCAGAAATGCAAAGCCTAGTACTCCTCGAACTTCATTATTTAAGAACGGAGTCAGCAAATTCAAGAAAAGGAGGACGTCTGGCAACCCTATACCTACAAAGCGATGAAGTATTTTCTCAGCTTTATACAGACTCCTCTTCAATTTCAGTTTCGCCGAGCGCTCAATAGTTAACTCTTCATCACGATCTTCCTCTTGAGTTCCTCTTTCGTCACAGAGTATGCGGGGGTAAAATCCTCTGTAAAATCTATTAAAATGTTTCCACATAATCTTCTTTTCTTTAATTTCCACCACGAAAGCGCATATAAAACTTGTTCGTTTGAGCCCTCGCTTCAAACCGCACGCTAACCATCTTTCTTCACATGACCTTGCTAAGGTTGCTTTTCGACGGCGCCTTTACCTCTTTCTTGAACTCTGAAGAACTGAAGACGTTCTTCAACTGTTCGAAAGCGGTCAAGCCAAGCCACGACTGAAGACTACGTTCCATTATTTGAAGAAACGTTACACTTCTCATATTTCATCCTTTGTTCACTATTTTGATTAAACAGAGAGCGGCGGCGGGTTTCGGAACACAGCCGAAACTATCGTTAAGCAAAATGAGCTTGATGTATAGGCTTGGTCCACCCGATCGGCACGTTCAGTATTTCGTTTGTTCAGTTCAGTCTGCAGTTGGCTGTGAATGGAGTGAGATGCTAGCGGTTTGAGCTCGCAACAACTGTTGCTTCCGTTCGTAAAAAGTCCGTTCGTGTTTTCCGAGGCGAGTTTGTCGGCAGTTTCGAGTGTCCAGTTTCAGTTGTTTCTTCGGAATCGTATTCAATTTAGGCAATTTAAGCCTGGCAAGTTAATCGGCATTTTTAAATGCACATTGATGAGTGACTATTATTGTGATTTTAATAGAAAAAAAATGGTGTTTTTTGTGATAATGTGAAGGAAATTATAAGTTTTCTTAGTTAGTGGTATATTTAAGTGATCGCTCCAGCACCCGAATTGGAATAATTCATTTTTTTTAAAGTAAGTTTTATTTTACATTGTTTGTTGAACCCAGGGCGGTCTTAAGAGCCTGGGCATAAGGGCTGCCAATTTCTGGAGACAGCCCCAAATATCTGACTTTCTGAAATTCATAAGACGAAAGTAACACAAAATACGGAAAATAATGTAAAAACTCATAATATCCAATTTTTATTTGAGGCAAATTGCCGATTCTGAGACTCCCCCCTTTAAGAGGGACCCTTAAAGATGTTTTACAACGTTGCCACTATTAACTATTTTTACTTCTATCAACGTATATTCAATATATTTAAGAATGTGGTGCCGATGCCGATACCACCGATATTATATCGGTATCGGCAAAGAAACCGTATCGGCTGATCACTAGCCAAGATAACATCAAACTAATCCTAAAAACGGACGTGTTCTCGTCCGAAGAGTGAATATTTCAAGTAAAATCCATTTGCTTCGCTCTGAAGAAAAACCAACAGCTTGATTCTTGTATTTATTCAAGCCTCGCACAGTTGTCGCTGGTCTCATTTTTCCATTTCTCACAATTTAAGTCAATTTCAGTGAAGCAAAGTACATATGGGACAAAATAAAATTTTAAAATTTGTATTTACCATAAGTTTTTGCTTCAACAAAGGCCAAATATGACAGAATTAAATGGGTCCATGCAGCTTTTGTTAACTGTCATATTTGACATTTTATCCACGAAATGTCGTGATATACTGATCGAATTTTAAAAAAAATTATTTGGAAAAGTTGTTTGCATTATTATTTTATGCCCGCACACCGAATTTGAACTACTTATGATGATTTTTGTTCCTTATCTATTCTTGGCCACTCTTTATTTTCATTGAAAACGACAGTCGATGCTACCACCGTAAATCTATGTATTTATACAATAGTCATCGTCTAAATTCATTCTTTGTACCAAAAATTCCACCAAAATGTTCATTTTTCTCAAAGAACTAAAATTACAATTTAAAAATGTTAGCTGTGAAGTAAACTTCTCATAACTTTAATGATTTAACCAACGAAGAGGATAGTTTTTTAAATAATAAATACATTTAAAAAATGGACATATTATCATAATAGCGCCGTTGTTGTTAATTCCGGTGGTATGGTCGACTTCCGTTTTCAATGATAATAGATATTGATCAAAAAGATATTGATCAAAAATGGTTAGAAAACAAAAATCATCATAAGCGATTCAAATTTGGTGTGTGGGCATAAAATTGCAAGGCAAACAAGTTTTCCAAATATTTTTTTTTAAATTCGTTCAGTAAATCCCATTTTGAGAAAATGTCCAATTTGACAGAAACCGCATGGTAATTGTTAGTGCTAATGTAGGTGTCATGTGCTCTTTTTGGGTCAAACTTAAAATGGTCAAATCAAAATTTGAAAATTTTACGGGGGAAAATCAAAAAATTGACAATTTCAAAATTACCCTATATTTTCTTAGTTAAAAGAGATAAGTACAGAAAAATATTTTATACAGACGTTTCTTTATATTGATTGTTGAATAATCTGCCGTTTTCAGAATAAGTATACGGCGTCAGGTTATAAAGTTATCGGACCTAACCTAATTTTTTTAAATGGAACACCCTGTATATTTTGATCTAAAAAGAGACTATTTTAAATTCTTCTTTCAAATATATATATATATATACACTATGGATGATATTGGTTTCGTAGGCGATTTATTTAAACTTTATTACTTTGAAACGAAATAAAAGATTGAGATTAAGGTAAAAAATAACGGGAATTATCGCAAATGTTCGGAACATGTCCTTAAATGGTTACTGTCTTTCCGGATAGCAAACAAAATATACATTTTGCGCCATTTCTTCGCTTTTTCCACTTTCAATATAAACTGATATCATATCAAATTTTTCAAAATGTTGATAGGTCATTTTCGCAAATGTTATGTAAAAATTAAATTGACCTTAAATGTTAATAGTCAACATAAGTAGTTGTTTCTAGGATATTAGCTTTTGTTTCATGGTTTACTGTGGTTTAAAGTAATAAAGTTTAATAAATCCAATATTATCCATAGTGTGTGTTATATATTTGAAAGGAGAATTTAAAATAGTATCTTTTGAGATGAAAATATATAGGGTGTTCCAGTTTAAAAAAATGAGGTTAGGTCCGATCACTTTTTTATCTGACCCCGTATACTTATCCTGAAAACGGTAGATTATTTAACAATCATTATCAAGAAACTTCTGTATAAAACATTTTTCCGTATCTCTTTTAACTAAAAAATATAGGGAAATTTTGAAATTGTCAATTTTTTGAGTTTCCCCCGTATCTCCTAAGCGAGCGAAAATTTTCAAATTTTGACTTTACCTAAGTTTGACCCAAAAAGAGCACATGACACCTACATTACTTTTTTAATAGCACTAACAATTACGGAGATACCCTATAAAAGTGTCCAAAATGGGACACCCCGTACATACTAAGTTACTAAGTTCCTCGGAATTAGAAAACTTTTAGATTCATACGCAACCCTATTAAAACGGATAAAAATAATGACGGACCCGACTACTAAAAGTCCCCAATACCGGCAAGTTTAGTATGCTAATAGAAAATGTCACATACCTATCTAAATTTTTTTTTTAATCCCACTAAAAACCGTACCGTTTCGAACGGTTTCGCCAAGGTGCCACTGACATACTCTTCGTATATTTGCATTTTAATGTTTCCAGTTATCTTTTAATTAAATAGAAAAAAATAATAAACTAAATTCCACATATCTGAATGACGTGCTCAAGCATTTCATAGTGTGATTCCTTAGCTTAGGTAATTTTATGTGTAAGCAAAGTTCATATGAACTGAACAGGTCGTCCCATTCTCGACACCGGGGATATTAGAGTTACTGTCAAAGATGCGGTTTGCACTGTAATATCCCACTTTTTAACGAAACGGTGTCAAATTTGTCATGGCCCTCTTAATTTTTAATCTACAGGGGGATTTTTAAAATCTTCGCTCTTTAGTAGTGGTGGAATACTATCGATAGTCAGCCCTATCGATAGTTTCCGATAGTCTAAAGAGTTACTATCGATAGTATCGATAGTACTATCGAAACTATACCAACCTTGATACGTGGTAGAGTTGTTGAGTAATACATTTTACTTATGGACCTTATGGTTGACATACACTTTTTATAAAATACTCCCAAAAAACGGACGACTTCCCGCGTTTACTCATTTTTAAAATTTTAATTAAATTAATCAAAATTATGGAAGACAGCGAAACGTAGTACAATACAACAAAAAAGCACACATAATACTGAATAGATCCGGGCCGGGGATTCCCTGTAGGATTTTTCTTTAATTTGTTCATAAAGCAATAGATGGCAGCACCAACAGCAAGCAGAGTGCGTATGTGATTAAAAAAGAGACAACCTTTAAAACAGATTTATGATCTAGTGCTGAATTTGGCTTATTTTTAATTTAAGTTTTTTAAATCGAATTCCGTGAACTTAAATTTAAGAAATACTAATAACATGCGAGTTTAAACTATCGATGATTACTTAAAACAATCGATAGTTTTCGATAGTAACAAACTATCGATAGTATCGATAGTGCCATCGATAGTATTCCACCACTACTCTTTAGACAGACACCCCTCGTATTTCCGCTTGCGTTCACTAATCAAAAAGGTTAAAACTGATCTTGTTTGAGATTTTTACGTATAGTTCAGTGGCGGAGCCAGTTATTCTCTAAAAAGTTTATTTTTTGATATGTCAACAAAATTAAATATTTGAAGATAAATACTTACACACGGTGTCCCATAACTAATGGTACACAGGAAAACTGCATATTCCTTGGGTAAAAATACTGCGATTTGGCCATACTTAGTTTAGTTCAATAGCTGGTAATAACCGAGATACAGGGTGTCCAAGTAAAAATTTAAATTTCAATTTTCCTAAATAACTTATTTCTGAATCAATATTATTGCACAAAATTTTGTGACTAGGGTGTTTTTGGAGAAGGGAATTTGAATTTGTTAATAATTTTGATGTAGATTATAGCGCTCCACTATTACGTTTTGGACGCAAGGATCCTGTTTCTCCCAGTCTGTCGTATAGGCTTCTAAAAATTTTAAATTCTGGCTGCCTTCTATTTGGATACATTTCCTAATATCGCCGATGTGCCCCGCGTCTGTTAAAATTTTCTTGTGCGTATAAACATACCACGTCTCGCATTTCTCCGTCAGAAAACAGTTATGTCGCGGCATTTTTAGTTTAATTTTTGATTACAGTATCCTCAAAAACTCCTTAAAAACATCCACAATGCTGACAAATGACAATAAACTTTGACAGAAATGAGGATTCAAAGTGCTTTCATTGTATTTGTTTTTACCAAAGCCTACTGTGACAAATTTCACATTTACAAATCAAAATTTAAACGGGCGCATTAGAAATTGTAATTGAAAATATCTCGAAAACGGTTAGTGGGAGCGACATTTACAAAGTATACCTTTATTGCTTAAAAATGACGTATAAACTGATATTTTTAATAAAAATATAATTATACTAAGGCACAAAAAAGTTACATTTCTTTTTATGTGTTCAGAGTACCGCAGAGAGCGCCCCCTATAATCTACATCATAATTATTAACAAATTCAAATTCCTTTCCCCAAAAAGACCCTAGTCACAAAAGTTTGTGCAAAAATATTGATTCAGAAAGAAGTTATTTAGGAAAATTGAAAATTAAATTTTTACTTGGACACCCTGTATCTCGGTTATAACCAGCTATTGAACTAAACTAAGTATGGCCAAATCGCAGTATTTTTACCCAAGGAATCTGCAGTTTTCCTGTGTACCATTAGTTATGGGACACCCTGTATAAATTATACATTTAAAAAAAAAATTATTTTATAAAAACTTGGAACTAGTGATCGGTATGTCAATCAAGCTAGCAGACACACAACGGATTTAAACTTTTTTTATGCCATAATTTTTGGCTAAGTTTATTGCTAATTTAAGTATTACCCTATTTTTGATTTTATTGCTCGTCGTTTTTATAAAAAGAACCATGTGTCTGCTAGCTTGATCTCAAGCTAGCAGACACACTTCATATTTTTGCACTTTGTCTTGTGCCGTTTGTTGTTGTATCCACCATACACCCTGTATTTTCCTAAATTAATAATCATGCAACACAACTAAAAGCTTAAAACTTAAATCTCAGGAAGCTCACGTTTTCCAATAATTACCTTCTTTCAAATTACTATTTTTTCTATCTTGAATAATCAATAAGATGAGGATCTCATTATTAATTCCATGATGCATTTTTCCCTAATAGTATACTTTCTAAAGTTTTGTTTTAACGACTCTTATTCAAAATAAACAGTTTATTTGTCACGTATGAATGTCCCATTCACACGTTCAAGCTTCTTAATAAAACTGATTGGCCCAACGCATGATTAATCATTATTCTTTTTCACTTAGTTCGACTCTATACTCAAACGTCTCTTGTCTATTTTTTTGTTCTTATTTTTGTTAATTATAAATAGACATGAAATAAACATCTTAACGACAATACGACTTACTAGTGACAGTTTTTGCAAATAAACCAGTATCCCAACATAAAATTGGCGCAGTTCGGTAAGGGTGTGCAGAAATCCACAATTCTGCAACAAGTCACGGTTTGTGTCGGGAAAGGCAACTGATAACCAAACAAATCGGCGAGTCTCAACTCCTTAGACTTCGGGACCAGTTCGCAACACGGGGAAGATCTTCAGCCAAGGCAAGCAGATCAATAATCCGAGAAGACGAACAATTTGCAAGGACCACTAGAGTAAGTCGTACTTTTCCTTTCTTTTTCCTATCCCACCATTTATAATTTTTGCTGATAAAGTTCTCTACATATTTTTATATCTTATTTTTGTTTCTCTTTTTGATATTTTTTCTTTTTCGTTTCGACACTTGTACCTCTACTTTGTACTTTAATTTTTATATATACATAATTATAAAAGAAAAATGGCAACTTCGTCAACCAGTACTGCAAATAGTACAACTAATATATTAACTGATAATAATGACCGTACCCCTGCTACTCCAGCAGAAGTTATTTACAAATTATCATTTTTGTGTTCACTAATTTCAAAATCTTTTGATGGCACTCGCACAGAGTTACACGAATTTATTTCAAATTGTAATAATGCGTTTCGATTTGCAAATGATCAACAAAAGGATGCATTAATAGCATTTGTAATTTCTAAAATCACGGGTAGCGCTAAAGCACAATTAAGGGATAAAACTATTCAAAGTTGGGCTCAATTAAAAGGGTTGTTGTTACAATTATATTCAGACAAAAAACACTATACTCAATTAATGGAAGAACTTAACACCATTAGACAGAACACTAACGAGACAGTAAATTCTTTTTATAATAGAGTAGATAAACTTTGCACACGTTTATTGAATTGTCTAACATGTCAAAACGAAAACGAACGTGTAGGACGAGTCGAAACTATTAAAGAATTGTCATTACAAAGATTTATTTTGCATAGCAATCCCGATATCTCTAGATTTTTACGAGCCAAAGAACTAAAAACCTTATCCGATGCTTTTAATTCTGCTATTGAAGAAGAAAGAGCACTTCAAATTTCAAAATCTAGCTCTTCTTCTTCTTCTTCTTATACACACAAATATTGTAATCACTGCAAAACGAAAAGCCACTTTACGAAAGATTGTTTTAAGAAAAGAAATGTACCAAAGGAAGTTCATTTTAATAAACCATTTTCGAATGACACCAAAGGTCATAAAGTTTGTAATTATTGTAAGAAACAAGGGCATATTATTTCAGAATGTTTTAAAAGGAAACGAAACAACGAAAATAAAAATAATTCTAATAATTCTGGTAACACTCTACACGAGGGGTTAAATCGCGTAAATTTAAACGAAGTAACGTCCGGGAACAGCGTCGTTTCCACGGACTGGGAATAAACGAATCCGACGTTCAATCACAAAATTCGCGAAATAAAAATATCTTTACACTCCACAAGCGTGACCTTAATAGTAAATACGACTCTCGCTCTGTTTATTCACCGCGTGGATCTAATGCAAAGGTTTCAAATAAATTCTCTAAAGAAACTTGTCAAAATTTTGCGAATCTAAACTCTTTAAAAGAATATAAAATATATCTAAATAATAATGATAAAAATCCTTATCTGGAATGTCATTGTCAAAATAATTCGTTTAAATTTCTAATTGATACTGGAGCATCAGTATCTCTCCTAAAAAATCAAGAAAAATTAAATAATCTCGTTTATAATCTGAATACAAACGATAAAATTACTTTAACAGGCCTAAGTGCCAACGCACCTGTCGAGACATCAGGTAGCTGTATTTTAAATTTAAATTTCTCCTCTCAAAAACTCTCCGCTAAATTTCATTTAGTGACCGAAAATCATAATTTGCCACACGATGGTATCTTAGGTAACGATTTTCTTTTATCAAACGGAGCCGTGATAAATTTAAATAAGTCACAATTGTTTCTTGCATCTCTCGAAACACCGATTAAACTATTTTGTAAAAATGAAAATAGTTCTAAAGCTTTTACATTAGAGCCCCGATCAGAAACTGTCATTGAAGTTGATATTTTAAACCAAAATATAACCGAAGGCATCTGTCCTCAAATAAATATCGCGGAAGGCGTATATTTAGCAAAGTCTCTTGTAAAAGTAAATAATGGTAAAGCTTTAACGACCATCTTAAATACTGCAAATAGAAAATTAAGAATTAATAAAATACAATTAGAGCTCGAACCATTTCTAGAGAATACTTCTCGAATTTTAAATTATAATGAAAATAATTCAATTAATATTCAAGACAGGCTTAAACTCTTACACGAGAACTTACGCCTGACTCATTTAAATTCTGAGGAAAAACGGTCAGTCCTTAATATATGTGACGAATATAATGATATATTTTTGTTACCGCATGATAAATTAACATGTACAGAAGTCCTTAAACACGAAATTAGAGTAACTGATAACACACCGATCTCTTCTAAAATATATCGATTCCCAGAAGTTCATAAAAAAGAACTAGATAAACAAATTAATAAAATGCTTAAACAGGGTATTATCAGAAACTCGGTTTCCCCATACAATAGCCCTCTCTGGATTGTTCCGAAGAAACGGGATGCATCTGGAGAACAAAAATGGCGCATTGTAGTAGATTTTCGCAAATTAAATAACGTGACGGTAGGTGACTCATTCCCCCTTCCAAACATTGAGGATATCCTCGATCAACTAGGGCACTCAAAATATTTCACCACCTTAGATTTAGCATCAGGTTTTCACCAACTCCAAATGCACAAGGATGATGTTTGCAAAACGGCTTTCTCCACTCCTTCAGGGCATTACGAATATTTAAGAATGCCTTTCGGATTAAAGAATGCCCCTAGTACTTTCCAAAGGTTGATGACAATCGCCCTTTCTGGTCTTCAGGGTCTTCAATGCTTCACCTATTTGGACGATGTTGTTATTTTTGCTAGTTCTTTGGAGGAACACTCCGATAAACTCCGTAATGTCTTTGATCGTTTGAGAACAAATTCTCTCCTCCTTCAACCTGATAAGTGCGAATTTATGCATCAAGAAGTTGCTTACTTGGGTCATGTCATTAGCGATAAAGGAATATCGCCTAACCCTGATAAAATAAAGGCAATTAAAAATTACCCAACTCCTCAAAATCCAAAACAAATCAAACAATTTCTTGGCCTCATTGGCTACTATCGTCGTTTTATAAAAGACTTCTCGAAATTTGCAAAACCACTTACTTCCCTATTAAAAAAGGATGTACCTTTTATTTGGAATAAAGAACAAGACTCTTCTCTTGACTATTTTAAAGACATCCTTACGAAGGAGCCCATCCTTCAATATCCTGTTTTTTCTGAAGATTTTCTGCTGACGACCGACGCATCTAACTATGCAATCGGCGCAATCCTTTCACAGGGAGAAATTGGCAAAGACCTCCCTATTGCATACGCATCACGCACCCTGAATAAAGCTGAATGTAATTACTCCACAATTGAACGAGAGCTACTAGCCATTGTGTGGGCTGTCCAACACTTCCGCCCATATCTTTATGGTAGAAAATTCACTATTCTTACTGACCATCGACCGTTAACCTGGCTCTTCAATTGCAAAGATCCCAGTAGTCGTCTTATTCGTTGGAGACTAAAGCTCGAGGAATATTCCTATGAGATTCGTTACAAACCGGGTAGAATTAATTCAAACGTTGATGCTCTTTCTAGAAACCCAATACAATTAAACTCGTTAATAAAAAATGAAAAATATTCAGAACGATATAGCGAATTTATTAAGTATCATTACGAGAATCAAAGTATTCCCGACATAAAAATAATCAAAGATAACTTATTTTCTAAATTTCCTAACGCTTTAATTTATTCGAAAGATCTTGACGATAATAATACGTATTCTGAAAATCTATCAGTACTTTATGACTTCACTAGTCTACAAGGTGATCAAATAGAACAGTATGATTCTCTTCTATTAAACTTTGAGAATAAAACTACTTTCCTTTTGATTGCAAAATTAAACCATTTCGACAAATTAACATATAATGATTTATTCCATTCTTTGTTAAATCTAAGAAATTCTTTACAACAAAATAAAATAACCGAGATATATCTAAAAAACCCAGTGGAAGAAATTCCGCATCTAAAACAAAACATGTTTAATGAAATGTTAGAATTTTTGTTCTCGAAAACAAATATAACAATTATATTAGTAAATAGACCACGTTTTATGCCCAAAACTCGCGAAGAAATAAAACAAATTTTTAGAGATAACCACGAATCTTCTCTAGCCGGTCATGCAGGCTTCTTACGAACTTATAAACGCATAAAAGAAAACTATAAATGGCCTAACATGAAAGGCGACATAAAATATTTTTTAAAACTATGTCAATCGTGTCAAAGAAATAAACACGAAAATAAAGCCGCACGCGCACCTATGGAGATTACTACTACAAGCGAACGCCCCTTCCAAAGGTTAGCATTAGATGTAGTAGGTCCTTTAGATCTAACAGAAAACGGTAATAAATTTATAATTACTATGCAAGACGATCTTACAAAATATTCTTATGCAGTTCCCGTCCCTAACCATGAAGCGAAAACAATCGCAAATGAATTAGTGAAATTTATTACTATATTTGGAATTCCAGAAAGCATCTTATCAGATCAGGGCACAGATTTTACATCAAACACAATAAAAGAAGTAAATAAACTTTTCAAAATAAAACACATTCTCTCAAGTCCTTATCATCCACAAACTAATGGAGCATTAGAAAGATCACATCTTACTTTAAAAGAATACCTAAAACACTACATTAACGAAAAACATACCGATTGGGACGAATACGTTCCATTAGCCATGTTTACCTATAATACACATTTTCACAAATCTACAAATTTCAAACCTCATGAGCTCTTATTCGGACACAAAATTGTTATACCTAATACTTTAAACGCTAAACCAGAATTCAAATACACTTATGACGACTATCACTCCAATTTAAAACTAAAGTTACAAAAATCCTTTGAAATTGCAAGGGACAATATTCTTAAATCAAAAGAAACCTCAAAGGTTAATTACGATAAGAAAATAAACATTTATAAATATAAAGTAGGCGATCAAGTTTTAATTCAAAATAAAAATCTTAAACCAGGCATTAGCAAAAAGTTGCAACCAACCTATAAAGGACCTTATAAAATATTAAAAGTTTTTCCAAATCAAACTGTTAAATTGCAAATAAAAAGAAATAAATCCGCAGTTTATCATCATAACTTACTTAAGCCGTTCTTTTCAGATGACGATGATACTGACAACCATCATACTCTTGACTAACCTATTGACCTCTACCTATGCAAATGATTTACCATACCACATTAATCCCATCGATAGCAAAACAGGTATTTTCTTCCATCACATTGGACAAGTAAAAATATCACACGATTATTTTACACTTTTATCTTATACTAATATTAGTATCTACGAAACAAAACTAAAACTCATTCATAATATCTATAAAAAATCTACTCCTTTATGTAACAATAAAAATTTAACTTTTCAAAGTAAATTTTTATGTAAAGAACGCGTTGAATTATTTCAAAATTCACAGAACACTTTAAACGAAAAATTTGATTCTTTAAGTCACTTAACAGGACACGGAATACAATTAGATGCTAAGCGCTCCAAAAGAGGGTTATTCGACGGAGTTTCATATGCATTTAAATGGCTTTTTGGCACACCTGACGCAGAAGACGCGAAATATTATAATGATGCAATCGAATCTATTGCACAACAAAACCGCGATATGCAAATATTAGTCAAACAACAAATTCATATAATCTCCGATGCAATTTCAGACTATAACAAAAGCGCACAAGCTCTTCGTTTAAACGAACAAAAGTTGAACGATAACATAATTAAATTTAATAAATTTTCTGAAGGTACAGTAACCACTATAAATTCTCTTACTTATTTACAAACTATTGTCGATCATTTTAATTTATTATCTCATCTCATAAATGAACTAAATGAAGAATTTGACGTAATTATATCATCTATATTATTTTCAAAACAAAATGTTTTGCACCCATCTATTATTACGCCTAGACATTTATTAAATGAACTTTCAAAAATTAGAATTAATGCCAATTTCGAATTTCCAATAAACAATAACAACATTGAAAATGCTTATAAATATTTCGAAATTTGTGAACTTTCAGTAATTTACGTGAACAAAATTTTAATTTATGCAATAAAAATTCCTTTAGTTACAAATGAACTTTATCAACTGTATAATCTTATTCCACTTCCTATACAGTCCTTTAACACTACCATATACTCATATATAAATCCTTCTTTTCCTTACCTCTTGTTAAGTACGACACGAACATTTTATGGGCACCTTAAAGACCTATCATCCTGTAAGAAGTCACCGCCCTCCGATTATATCTGCTCGCACGTGACCATTCACCTAGTCAAGGAGAGACCTACCTGCGAGACCGATTTGAAATTACGACAACCGCAAAGTATACCTAAAAGCTGTACGACGAAGACAATCAAATCCGAAATTGAAATATGGCACCCATTGTCGCCAAATCAATGGTTGTATATCCTAACTGAACCAGTGGCGGGTACAGTTAGCTGCGATGATTCCACGCCTGTGCTGGATTTCGTACTACACGGCACCGGACTTTTCACCTTAAAAGCAAAATGCAAATGTTATACTCTGTCTACGTTATTGGTAGCCACATCAAATTTGTCTGCCAATTATAGCAATTTCATCCCATCAGTCGATATAACTAACGACGACTGTTGCGTCCAGGAACAAAAGTTTTTACAAAGTGAAAAAATGGACACCATCAAGCTTAACAATCTTAATCTAAACGAACTTCGTCATGCACAACATAAATTACAACAATTCGACGACCAGCTTCGACAAAACATTAATCAACCCTTTATAGTTCATCACTCTAAATGGTACAATGTATTCTTGGGAATAATAGCAACCGCCATCCTAATTATCTTATTCTGTTGCGGATGCTGTCGATGTTGTCACTGGAGACGTTTCCCATGGTTGAGACGACTTTTCAACTCTGATCGATGCCAATACCTAGTTTGTATAAACAGTCATAACACCATAAGTAACAATGACGTACACTCCATGGATTGGGAGCCTCAGCAAACTTTACGCAGACTCACCTCCAATGATGTATTCTCCAACCTTCAAATGGACGTTGTATCGCTGAATGAACCAGATTCACAAAACGGCGATCCAAAAACTTCAAAGGACAGACGCAAAGAACGGAAAATGTTCAAAATTTAAAAAACTTTTCTATCTTATCCGATTTATTTTATTAATATGAATAACTTTGGTTAATTATTATTATTACAATGCTTTTGTATTTTATATCATACATACTCTATATATATTTACACTATACTTTATAAAATATAATTTTATCATATTTTAATTAATATTGAATAATTAGGAACAAAATATCTTACGTTTAGAATCTAGATCGCTAACAACGATTATTTCATCTATCTATATTTAAATACCTAGGATAAATATTTCCAAATATTTAAGTTATTATTGTATTATAATATGCGAAACTGTATTAATTTTACAGGTATAATATATCTTAAGGGTTAAATATTTAAGAGAAAAGACAGAGACAATTTGCAAATTAATATTCATATGTCAACTTTTACTTAACTTATTGGAACAAACAGTTTTATGTTTTGATAGCGTGATTGCACCCTTATCAAAACACTTAACGAGGGAGGATTGTTGTATCCACCATACACCCTGTATTTTCCTAAATTAATAATCATGCAACACAACTAAAAGCTTAAAACTTAAATCTCAGGAAGCTCACGTTTTCCAATAATTACCTTCTTTCAAATTACTATTTTTCTATCTTGAATAATCAATAAGATGAGGATCTCATTATTAATTCCATGATGCATTTTTCCCTAATAGTATACTTTCTAAAGTTTTGTTTTAACGACTCTTATTCAAAATAAACAGTTTATTTGTCACGTATGAATGTCCCATTCACACGTTCAAGCTTCTTAATAAAACTGATTGGCCCAACGCATGATTAATCATTATTCTTTTTCACTTAGTTCGACTCTATACTCAAACGTCTCTTGTCTATTTTTTTGTTCTTATTTTTGTTAATTATAAATAGACATGAAATAAACATCTTAACGACAATACGACTTACTAGTGACAGTTTTTGCAAATAAACCAGTATCCCAACATTGTCTTGGCTATTGGCTTGCTAATTTATTACCCTATTTTGAATTATAGTGCTCGCCGTTTTTTAAAAAAACACATGTGTCTGCTAGCTTGATATCAAACCAGCTGACATACTTCGCCTGTTGAATTTTTTCTTGTGCAATTTTTCTTGACTATTTTATTGCTAATTTATTACCCTATTTTGAAAGTTATTTTATTGCTAATTTATTACCGAGGCGTCATCCACTATTCGAAAATGTGTATCAGTGATACAGATTTTCTGTAAATTTATCGTCATGCAGAATAACGCAGAGAGAATAAAATAACATCCAGAATTACTAAATTAATTACTAAACACTAGCCAAGCTCGCCGCTTCCTTTGTTGATGGTCGCGTCGGCCGCTTCCTTTGTTGGGTCGCGTCGGCCGCATCCTTTGTTGGGTCGCGTCGGCCGCTTCCTTTGTTGATGGTCGCGTCGGCCGCTGTAATAGAGGCGGTTTCTTTGTACTGTACCTTTTAAGAAAACAGGCAAAAGCCCAAGCAATCGTTAGAGTGTGCTATGTTGCCAGCTTGTATTGATACTTTGAAATTTTAACTTATTTTCTGGTAATTTATCATACTACAACAATTTCACAAATATGTTTTTATACTGTCAACCTTCGAGATTAAACTTGATTAAAATCGGGAAATTGCTATATTATCTTTTATACCACTTATAGTTCAAATGCAGTATCATTTGATAAGTTTGGCAATTGCTTTTGTAACCGACCAGGAAATCAGTTCTTTCCAGCTGATTCTGGCCAGAATCGGATTTTACCAGACTAGGAAATGACCACAAGCTAGCAGACACATGTTTTTTTTTAAAACGACGAGCAATAAAATCAAAAATATGGTAATAAATTAGCAATAAAATAGCCAAGAAAAATGGCACGAGTAAAAGCTCAAAAAGATTAAGTGTGTCTGCTAGCTTGAGTTCAAGCTACCAGACACATGGTGTTTTTTTTTATAAAAAGGACGAGCAATAAAATCAAAAATAGAGTAATAAATTAGCAATAAAATAGCCAAGAAAAATGGCACGAGAAAAAGTTCAAAAAGATGAAGTGTGTCTGCTAGCTTGAGTTCAAGCTAGCAGACACATGGTTTTTTTTATAAAACGGACGAGCAATAAAATCAAAAATATGGTAATAAATTAGCAATAAAATAGCCAAGAAAAATGGCACGAGTAAAAGCTCAAAAAGATTAAGTGTGTCTGCTAGCTTGAGTTCAAGCTACCAGACACATGGTGTTTTTTTTTATAAAAAGGACGAGCAATAAAATCAAAAATAGAGTAATAAATTAGCAATAAAATAGCCAAGAAAAATGGCACGAGAAAAAGTTCAAAAAGATGAAGTGTGTCTGCTAGCTTGAGTTCAAGCTAGCAGACACATGGTTTTTTTTATAAAACGGACGAGCAATAAAATCAAAAATATGGTAATAAATTAGCAATAAAATAGCCAAGAAAAATGGCACGAGTAAAAGCTCAAAAAGATTAAGTGTGTCTGCTAGCTTGAGTTCAAGCTACCAGACACATGGTGTTTTTTTTTATAAAAAGGACGAGCAATAAAATCAAAAATAGAGTAATAAATTAGCAATAAAATAGCCAAGAAAAATGGCACGAGAAAAAGTTCAAAAAGATGAAGTGTGTCTGCTAGCTTGAGTTCAAGCTAGCAGACACATGGTTTTTTTTATAAAACGGACGAGCAATAAAATCAAAAATATGGTAATAAATTAGCAATAAAATAGCCAAGAAAAATGGCACGAGAAAAAGTTCAAAAAGATGAAGTGTGTCTGCTAGCTTGAGTTCAAGCTAGCAGACACATGGTTTTTTTATAAAACGGACGAGCAATAAAATCAAAAATATGGTAATAAATGAGCAATAAAATAGCCAAGAAAAATGGCACGAGTAAAAGCTCAAAAAGATTAAGTGTGTCTGCTAGCTTGAGTTCAAGCTACCAGACACATGGTGTTTTTTTTTATAAAAAGGACGAGCAATAAAATCAAAAATAGAGTAATAAATTAGCAATAAAATAGCCAAGAAAAATGGCACGAGAAAAAGTTCAAAAAGATGAAGTGTGTCTGCTAGCTTGAGTTCAAGCTAGCAGACACATGGTTTTTTTATAAAAAGGACGAGCAATAAAATCAAAAATAGGGTAATAAATTAGCAATAAAATAGCCAAGAAAAATGGCACGAGAAAAAGTTCAAAAAGATGAAGTATGTCTGCTAGTTTGAGATCAAGCTAGCAGACACATGGTTTTTTTTTTATAAAAAGGACGAGCAATAAAATCAAAAATAGGATAATAAATTAGAAATAAAATAGCCAAAAATTATGGCATAAAAAAAAGTATAAATCCGTTGTGTGTCTGCTAGCATGATTGGCATTAATAAAGAGCTTGTCAGAGTCTCAAACGTGAGCGAAACAGCTGAAGTCTGCTTAAAAACGAATTATTCGTGTAATCTAACCAATTAAATTAGCAATAAAATAGCAAAAATTATGGCAAGTGAAAAAATTTAAAAAGAAACCGTTGTATTAGGTAGGGAAAAAAAATTAGATACTTGAACGCCCGCCGCATTTTCTGGCTACTGGTCACTGGATCGAGCTCTTTGAGTCCACGAGAGTGCAGGATACTTGGTTCGATACTACCATGGATCTTTTGAAGAGGGATAAAGCAAGCAAGATGTTAGTTTTAAATAAGGACACTAGATGCGGGAATGATGGCACTAGCCAGGTAAGGTTCCTGGGAATTGTGCTTCATCCGGTAGTCCTAAGGGGTGCTCGTATACAGGGTGTCCCAGATAAGAAGAGTGAGCTCTGCAACGTAATATTTTCGAAATTAAAAATTCCGAAGATACCTACAATAAATTCCGGGCTAAGAAAATGTTACTCAAGTTTATAGCCCGGTAACTTTTTAAATATTTTTTCGATCTTTGTGAAATTTTTAGCAAAATGTAGAGTTGCGTCTCGGAATGTCAGCCTGAAAGTTTTCAAAAAATGATAATGTATTGATCATTATACAGGCAGAAACAAAAGTTACTTTTTTACGCTTAGTTTCTTAACGCCCTAAGGAAAAATTCAGCGGTAGAATTTAGCTACATTGTATTTTGTTTTGAAGTGTGTTCTTTCCTTAACACAATGTTTTTTGGTTCACGTCATTATCTGCTTCTTAAAAGAAGATATAGGGAGGGTATGACTTTTTTAGTTTGACGGTACGATAAAATATTAGGGAGGGTCGGACTTTATACGATAAATAACACGATGGCGGCGTCAGAATTTATCTTTGGGGGTTGCGCAACCCCTCAAAACGGCCAAAAACCACCCCCAGTAGGGTTAAACGCGCTTCAAGAGGTTTCCCTGCAGAGAAACACACTTTTCCCCCATATTCGAGGATGCTGAGCACGGTGGTGGTGTTGGATATCGCGTCCGGCCCCTCCACCGGCCAATACTCGCCCCTGAAAGGTTTTTTTCAAGTATCAGCGGCAAATATATACACCCCCCCCCCCCTGTTTTCGAGGATACGATATTACCTTTTAATAAGAAAAAATTTCGAAAAAAAATTACTAAATTTAATTGTTTAAATTTTTTTTTTAATTACTTTTTGTTTTATGATTTTTTTATTTAATTGAAATTTAAAAAAAAAATTTAACTTGGAAAAAAAAAAAATTCTAAAAAATTAAAAGCAAACTTACCACGCCTTCGCGTTTTTTCGCGCAAACTATTTGATTATATTTTTTCAGTTGGACCGGAATGAGAGACCATTACAACGAAAAAGAGAATTACCACTATTTTCCCCATTCTCAACATCTTCGGAAACGGGGTGAGAGAGTGGGGGGAGGGGGTCGGACGCGATATCCAACACCACCATCGTGCTCAGCATCCTCGAAAACGGGGGGGGAAAGTGTGTTTCTCTGCAGGGAAACCTCTTGAACCGCGTTTAACCCCTCTGAGGGGGGGGGTCCGGCTGAAAAGATGTTCGTCCGATACACAGACGCCACTACAACGTTTTTTGGTTCACGTCATTATCAATTTTTTAAAAGAAAATATTGCAGTTTTTCAATTTTATACACAATTCAGAACGTCATATTGTTTTATCGAGTAGCATAAACAAATATCCAAATATTAATAGTCCGTATTGTATCGAAGCATACATCGTCACATGGTAGAAGTGATAAAAACATGAGGTGGAATACGCGGTATTAATTAATTGGATATTTGTTTATGCTACTCCATTAAATTATGTAATTTTCTGAATTGTGAATAAAATTGAACAACTGCAATACTTTCTTAAAAAATTTGTATATTCTTTTACAAAGTAGATAGTGACGTGAACCAAAAAACATTGTGTTAAGAAAAGATCACACTTCAAAACAAAACACAATAGGGCTAAATTCTACCGCTCAATTTTTCCACAGGGCATTAAGAAATGAAGGGTCAAAAAGTTCCATTTGTTTGTGCCTGTATAATGATCAATACATGATTATTTATTGAAAACTAAGATTGAGGATATCATCCCAAGACACAAGTCTACACTTTGCTAAAAATATCACCAAGATCGGACAACAATTACAAAAGTTAAACGACTATAAAAAAGCATCTTGGTCCGGGAATATAACATAAATTATTTTTCATTTTCCAAAACCATTTTCGAACATAAAATAATAATAATAATAAATAATAGAAGTCAACAAACCCGATTTAAAAAAAACCATGTGTTTGCTAGCTTTATTTTTATAAAACGACGAGCAATAAGATTTAAAATAGGGTAATAAATTAGTAATAAAATAGCCAAGAAAAATGGCACAATAAAAAGTTCAAAAAGCTGAAGTGTGTGTCCGCTAGCTTGAGATCAAGCTAGCAGACACATGTGTTTTTTTTAAATGGCGAGCACTAAAATTCAAAATAGGGTAATAAATTAGCAATAAAATAGTCAAGAAAAATGGCACAAGAAAAAATTCAAAAATATTGGGTGTGTCTGCTAACTTGAGATCAAGCTAGCAGACACATGGTTTTTTCTTTTAAACGACGAATTTAAAATAGGGTAATAAATTAGTAATAAAATATCCAAGAAAAATGGCACGAGAAAAACTTCAAAAAGATGAAGTATGTCTGCTAGCTTGAGATCAAGCTAGCTGACACATGGTTTTTTTTAAAAAAAACGAGAAATAAAATTTAAAACAGGGTAATAAATTAGCAATAAAATAGCCAAGAAACATGGCACAAAAAAAGTTCAAAAAGATGAAGTGTGTGAAGCTTGAGATCAAGCTAGCAGACACATATGTGTTTTTTTTTTAAATGGCGAGCACTAAAATTCAAAATAGGGTTTGTTCGGGGGTAATAAATTAGCAATAAAATAGTCAAGAAAAATGGCACAAGAAAAAATTCAAAAGTATTGGGTGTATCTGCTAACTTGAGATCAAGCTAGCAGACACATGGTTTTTTCTTTTAAACGACGAATTTAAAATAGGGTAATAAATTAGTAATAAAATAGCCTAGAAAAACTTCAAAAAGGAAGTATGTCTGCTAGCTTGAGATCAAGCTAGCAGACACATGGTTTTTTTTTTAAAAAAACGACGAGAAATAAAATTTAAAATAGGGTAATAAATTAGCAATAAAATAGTCAAGAAAAATGGCACAAGAAAAATTTCAAAAATATTGCGTGTATCTGCTAACTTGAGATCAAGCTAGCAGACACATGGTTTTTTCTTTTAAACGACGAACAATAAAATTTAAAATAGGGTAATAAATTAGCAATAAATAAGCTAAGAAAAAGTTCAAAAAGATGAAGTGTGTCAGCTAGCATGGGTTTTTTTTAAATCGACGAGCAATAGAATCAAAAATGTGGTAATAAATTAGCAATAAAATAATAATAATAAAATAGCCCAAAATTATGGCATAAAAAAAAGTTAAAATCCATTGTGTGTCTGCTAGCTTGATTGACATGTGTAATAATAATATAACATAAATTATTTTTCATTTTCCAAAACTATTTTCGAACATAAAATAATAATAATCATAAATAATAGGTGATGTATCGTATTCAGAAGGTAAAGTGGAGTTCA
Organism: Barypeithes pellucidus; assembly: GCA_963991005.1. Taxonomy (NCBI): domain Eukaryota; kingdom Metazoa; phylum Arthropoda; class Insecta; order Coleoptera; family Curculionidae; genus Barypeithes; species Barypeithes pellucidus. The sequence continues at coordinate 51,257,249 of OZ022563.1, read as the reverse complement.
TAAAGCACAAAATAAAATTCGATTTATAAAAACAAAGTTGATGATGATTGTGAAAAACGAAACGTCGGATTGAACATTTAATAAATTATCTTCTAGAGGAGAAAAAGTGGTAATGCATGAGTATGTCAAATTTATTTTCACATATCTCTTCAAATAAAATCAGAATACAAAAAGAACGAAATCGTAAATATTCGGTTTTGCCCAAATATCTTCGAAATTCGGACACCCTGATTCTGTTGCAGGGAATCTTCTCAGTGCATTGTTTGGACTTCGTGGTATGTTTGTTTGTCTTGAAATAGTACGTCACAAATCACACTGTGTATGTGTGTGTTTGTGTCTAAGTACTTGGGGAACTGGAACAATCTATTATTTTATGTCATATTAGCTATAGTTGTAGCTAGTAAGCTGCTTTGCTATAAGCTACATTCCCACGCTTCATGATCGCCACCGCTTTTGTCGGCGTCTCGGGAATCGCATAATTTGGAAAAGATTTTTGAAAATTTTTTAATGGATTGCAACGTGCAATGTTTTGGTAAAATTGTCAGCAATTAAGTGTGTGGCCACAACGGAGCACTGCACAGCGCCCTCGCTCATAGCCTGGCACCATAGCATCGCACAGTAGTGTCCACAACGGCGCACCGACCCCCCGCTCATTGCCCTGCCTGTCGTCAGTTTGTCTCTCGACGTCCACATATAAACATGGACTGTGCGTTGTCATCTTCTGCCGATTAAGGCTATATTACATAAATTAGGTTCAGAGTTTGACGTGAAATTGGAAAATCAGTTAATATACAGGATGTCACATTAAAAAACATGTTTAAACAGGGTTGTAATTAATTAATTAGAAAAAAAATAAGGTATACTGGAATAGTTTTAACATTTTAATTGTTTCTCGTGTTTTGTCTCTACGCAGAGTGAAGAGCATCTTAAAAAATGTGTAAATAACATATTTTGAATATTTGTTTTATAGCCTTACTTCACTCTGTCATGTACACAATGCTGAATATTCTAAGAATGTATTTATGTTGCTTTGTCTTCATATTTTGATTGTTTTGTTGTATATTTGGGATGTCTTATGAATTTCAATTTTGTTTGTATAATTTGTATGAACATGAACACACGTGGATACTCTTTTGGGTATTTCTTTTACCTGTTTGTATCCCTGTTGGCATAAATAAATAAATAAATAAATTGTTATTTTAAATAGTGTTGTCCTACATAAAAATCCAAGTAACGATATAATCAAATGCATTCTAATAATATGTTCAAAGAAACGCCGGGAATATTTCCTTAGATCATTATAAAGGTGATAAAATTCTCTATTGAATCTTGGCTTTACGTTAATGGGATGACCTGGCAATTTTGATTTTTGTTTAAACCTAGGGTTAGTGCACCAGTAGTTGACCGATTAAGAACTTTTTTTTATGCAAAGGCTTGTAGTTATTTAACTTTTAACTTTTTATGAAAAGTAGAAATACATGCAAAAGAAACAAGTTTTGGCATGGTAAATATTATGTGTAATGTTAAAAATTACCTTTATTTTCACAAAAAAATAAATATTTAAAAAAAAAAGTCACAAATCACCAGTGATTGACCAGCGAGAACTAGTATTTGACCGAAGTTTTATCCAGTGGTTGACCACCTGATGAAATAAAGTAAACCAAATGTTTAAGCGAAACTAGGTATATATTTATTTAAAAAAATATAGGAACATATTAAACAAACAAAAACATTTTAGGATAAGTTTAAAAAAAATATTTAAAAAACATCCTTAGAGAACTTATATTTAACACGATCTCCGGCGGTTATAATACTGGGTTTCTCTAGTTTTTTAACAAGCTGTTCAGCATTTACAACACTAATATCATTCTCAATGACTTTGAAAAGTGACTTACTTCCTTCTAATGGAGTAAACGCTTGTACTTCTACCTCTCCTGCGTCATAAATATTTTGAATAGAGCAAACGTAGTTATGGTAAGCTTTTTTACCTGGAAAAGCAACCAAATAAAATTCACCGATTGAATAGTCTTTTTTCGGTTTCTTCGATATATTAGCAAGAGGTTCATTCTCACTATCACTACTAAAATGTTCTGAAAAGTCATCAAGACTTGAGCCACTTTCCTGCCATTCCTCGTATTCACTTTCAGAAGAACTATCGGAGTATCTGGTTTTGTTATCTATCTTTTTTGAAGTTGTAGCTTTTATCTTTTTAGCCAAACTTCTCTTTTCCTTTTCTATTAACTTTTCCTTTTGTTTTGTTTTTCTCAAAAAAAGCCTTTTTTCTTTTTCCCTCTCTTTTTCTGTTTTGGCCCTTTCTTTTTCTTCATGGAACTGCAACCACTTAGCTGAAGTAGTTGCAAATGGCAGCCTTTCTTTTCTTGTGAATACCTTTTTTTCAGGCGATTCCTCAGGCCAACAAATATGGTCCAGGAAAGCAGCACTAATGTTTCGTTTTTGGGACTGTGGAAGCAGTTCTTGAGTTACAGATTTTTTAAGAATTACATCATCTAAGATAATTACACGTTTTTCCTTTTCTGTTTCCTTTTCACTCAAATTTGTAACTTGACCAGTTTCTGTCTCTTTTATTTCCGTCGCATTGTTATAATCTTTTACTTCAGTTTTAATAATATTTTTTTGTTTTTCATCAGTTTCTTTATTATTTTCCTGTGTTTCAGTCTTGCTCTCAGTTTCCTCTTCGTCATTATTGTTTGCTTCATTTTCTAATTCTACATAATCTTCTTTTTCTTTATTATGTCCTTCATAGCATCTTGTTCTTAATTTTCTTCAGGTATGGTATAACTCTTTCGCTGATTCTTCGCCGACCCATTATCCCATTTCAGCTTTTTTAAATTCTTCCCGTCTTCTTGTTGGAATAAGTGACTCAAAATATAGAAAATGTGGTATGTCGAAGTTAGTTGGTTTGATTTTCTGTATTCCGTGTTCATGTCCTAAGATCCGCGAACCGTCGTGCATACATTTCGTAAAATCTATAGCCTCAACATTAAACGGATAGAGTCCGCACTTTCTAAATCCGCTTTTAACGGTATCTGCTGTAATCTGCTGTACCGTATTTTCTAGTAAAACTGGAAAAGTGGCCTTATTAACTATTTTGTTACTATTAGCTTTTTTCCAGTCAACAACAACTTTTTTCCATTTACTTTTTAAAGGAGCAAATAAGGACACATCGGCCGGCTGCAGAATATGTGTCGCATTTGGTAAAAGGGCGTAGAGAAAAATGCCATTTTCGGCACAAAATTTACTCAAATTATATGTAAGGTGAGATTTATGTCCATCAAGTATATATAAAATAGGTAACTTTATACCGTTCTGTTGTAAAAAGGGCAATAATGTGTTACACACGTAACTGAAGAATGTTTCACTGGTCATCCAACCTTTTTTTGACCGACCTAAAATTAAAAAAAAAAAAACAGTAAATAAAATATCTTTTAGATTATTTAAAAACCTACCTATTACCCATTCAGGATTGGTATTCCTTACAATTTCTGCTGGAATCCTTTCGTAAGGATATACAATCATGGGTGGATAAATTTGTCCATCAGCGGAAATTGTGAACAATGCAGTGATGCATTCCTTTTCTGATCCAGATTTCACTTCGTAAAAATTTTTCATTCCTCGAGGACCCAATACAAGACCTGTTTTTGGGTTTGTTGCGAATCCTGATTCGTCGGAATTGAGAATTCTAGTAGGATCATCTAAAATCTCCTCAGCATTTTCTTCAATTAGATAAGTTCGAATTGAATTATGCCATTCTCGGATAGAAACCTCGGTTACACAAGCCCGTGCTCCATTTATAGATTCAGCATGTCGTTGACTAACCTCCGGATGACGTCTCAAAAATGCCGAAAACCACTTTTTACCAGGCATGCCATCACGAAATTTTTGAGTGCGATCATCATTATTTCAAAATATAGGAATAAAGTAAAATTTCTCAAGATAGGTACCAGTTGTTGACCACAACAGAAACGCAATGGTTGACCACTACAAAACTGTGGTCAACTACTAGATCCGCTGTAAAATAATGGTTATTTTTAAATAAAAATACTTCTTTAAAACATACGCAAATCTATGAAATAGACAGCGACGTAAAATCTTTACCTTCTTTGAAACACCAGTAGTTGACCAAAGTGGTTACTTACTGGTGTTCCAACAAATTTTGGGTTCTAGTAGTTGACCACATGTCTTTTTTTTCTTAAAAACACTTTAAACCAAAAAATATTCTAAACATATTTCACTACATGCATCTAGTTACTAGTACATTAAATACTTTAACAATAAAACATAACATATAGACGGATGATTTAAGATTAGTTAAATTTGTCTACTTACCATGCTTATTGCTATATCACTCGTTAACGGTCATACACAAACTATTTTTTATAAAGCCTAAACAGTGAGCATTTAACCCAATAATTCTTCAGTTTAGCTGTGGCATCTACTGGACAAAAGATGTATTACTAGTTTTAAACCATTTGCAACCAACAAAACATCATAGGTTTCTTATTTCAGGGTATTAAAATATTTTTGGTCAATTACTGGGTGCTGGTCAACTACCAGTGCCACCACCCTACTACCTAATACCACTTTGTTATATTAGAGTCTAAAACAATATCTTCTTCATCGGAAGAAGATAACAATGCACAGTCCATGTTTATATCTCGATGTCGAGGGACACTGTGCTATGCTATGGTACCAGGCTAAAGGCGAGGGGCGGTGCGCCGTTGTGGACACACTAACATACTGGGAATTATTATTATCGTTTGTAAACGCTTGGTTTTCGTTTATTTTAATTTTGTTTCTTAATTATATACAGGGTGTTTCAAATTCGGCCTTCACCATTGGGATTTCGGAAACGGTATTAGATACGAAGCCGGTTAATTTGGGTCAAAGTTGCGTAATTATGGGCCCAATACCATGCCGCAAAAAATTCTAAAATAAATACAGGGGCTTGCAAAATATTTGCAAAAATCTAAAATTTTGCGTTTCGGTTTTTATCTTTTTCTGACCTTGCTCGAAGAGATGTCCAAAAATAAATTTCCCTTTCCCATTGCTACTTTTTATTCTCCACAAGATGGCATTATCGGATGTTTCATGCGACGTTTCGTCTTTGGGTCGTCGTCATCATCGGGACCTTTTTGTTTTTTTGTTCTGCGCTGCAGAACAAACCCGAGCAAACACGTAGTTTTGGCTGCGTTTTAACCGCATCTGTATGGACGAGCCCATTTAAAGCTACATGTGTTCCGAAACCCCTTTTATGCACGCGTTTGTCGCGGCGTAAACACAATGTTCTAATAGGCACCTTTTTAAGCCGCTTTTATGAAACGCATGCATAAAAGGGATGAAAATCACCCACTTAGAACAATGTCATTGCCACCTGTATTTTAACAGGCCGTGAAGAGACCAGCGATGCGCTGTTGTCAAATCTTATTTTGTGGAATTTGGAAATGGAACGGAATTTAAAATGCAGAACATATGTATTACGAGAGAGCCGGTCGGGTTATCACACGATTACGGACGAAATATAGTATCACAAACACTTGGCGGCTGACCTACCACAACGGCGGTGTTGCCGGAATGCCTACACATGGCTTGTTAAAATACAGGTGGCAATGAAAATGTGATTAAAAAATGCCGCGACAAGGAACGCGTGCATAAAAGATTAGAAAAGAACAATGAATTTAGTAAACGCCGCGACAACAAACCCGTGCATTAAAGCGGTCTAAGAATTCCAATTTGTATACAACAAGGAAAAGAGAAATAAAGTTTTCAAACAAGTCACAGAATCAAAATCTCTGGTATTAGTCCTTAGAACAAAATTGATGTATTTATTTTAAAAAAGATTAATCGATAAGTAATTAATAAATAAGTATCCAAATATTTCCAATGCTCCCTTCCAACATTACTAAGTACTAAATACTAGTATATTGTATGATAAAATTACAAATCTACATATGTTTCTGTGTGTTGATTAACATTTGGCTCGATATGTTTATTGCGGTGTTATTTGATAAGAAACCGCCGATGATAAGAACCTCTTATACATAATCTATTATTTATATTTTAAAAGGATTGACAATTTCTATATAAGTATTAAGTATCGCCGACGAAAAAAAATATACAAGATAACCGAATTATGGGCGTTGGCAATAACATATCGATTTGATAGATATTTAAAATGTATTTATAGTTATACATAGTTTAGTTATTCTCTTAAATTATTTATTCAAGAAATATACATTTTTGTGGAATTTTTGAAAGAGCAGAAGCCGCCGATGCCTTTAAAAAAGAAAATGGATATGCTGAGTGGATAGTACGGTGGCCAACTAAACTAACTTTAGCATTAATCATATTTTAAGTTATGCTTAAGAAATCCTAAAGAGATCGGTGATTATTTAATTGGGCCATATTTTTTACCAGCCCGATTGAACGGAATCAATTATCGCCAATTTCTTGATTACCCGACATCGTATGTGGTTGATGCACGATGGTGCACCTGCCCATTTCAGTCTCTTAGCACGAGAGTTTTTAACTCAACATTATCGTAATCGAGGGATAGGGCGCAGAGGAACACAATCGTGGCCACCTAGATCCCCTGATCTGAACAGTCTAGATTTTTTCCTGTTGGGACATCTGAAAACGTTGGTTTACAGCATCCCAATAAATATTGGAGTTGAGAAACCGCATAATAGTTTGTTTCGACACTATCAGGAATACTCCAGGAATTTTTTAAAGGGTACGAGACTCAATGAGGAGAAGAGCTGAAGCATGCATTCTTGCAGGTGGTGGCCACATTCAACAGCTAATCTAAATTATTTTCGTTTTTGTTCACACGTTATTTAATGTTAGTTGTTTTAATTTAATTTTTAAAAATAAACCATAGGCACATAGCGAATGTGCATTTAATGCTTTTTATTTTTTTTGTCGGAAACTGTTTGTCGGACGATAAAAGGCAAGATATTAAATGTGGCCTAAAATGCATGAGTATTTTAAAAATAATTTTTATCTTGAGAAAAAGCAGTGGCGTACATAATATTTTTCCAAAATGTCTAGTCCAAACGCTTTCAGGACGCCACTAGTTAAATTTTTTTTTAAATTTTCTACACAAAAAAAAGGCTATTGATGCTTAGAGGGCATGTGTGAAAAATTCATAAAAATAGCTAGAAATTTGTTAAAGTTATGATAGAAAAACGATTTTTTTCTTAAAACTTTAACGCCCTGTAGTTTGAAAGTTGATAGGTTAAGGATATATGTTAATTTGAACTTTTCTTCTTAAAATCACCTAAGGATTCACAACGTTAAGGATCAGCATCTTATTCTGAAACACCCTGTATATTGTGTAACTACCAGGAGGAATGTAGGATTGAGTAACAATAGTAAGAGCGGCTAAGGCTTATAATAAAATACCAGAGGACATTAGAGATCTTAGAAAATTATGTCAATTTGTTAAACGAGTGAAATTGTATTTAGGGATTTAATTAGGATGCGTCCAGCATTGTGAATTTATAACGTATTGATGCTCGAGGCCAGTGCTATCAGGCACGGATTAGAGTATAGTATTCAGGTGAATGTACATAATTGTTTTGAAATAAAGATTGTTTTTTTCAAAAAAAGATATGAATGCCGATGTCTGTGAATAATAGATCGAGCAAATATCGGATCTTATACCAAAAGATTCAATAATGGATAACGCAATCCTATGGATTTAAAAATGATCTCTTGAATTATTTATTTAGTAAATATTATTTTTTGCGACCGACATCAAAAAACATTTAAATCTTCAATATTCATCTGTTTAGTATTGGATTATTTCGGCAGATGTGACCCATCAGGTAGAAGAACCCGAGAAAGAACCCAGGCATTACGCGAACCATGACAAATAACGGAACTCCTTTCAAATTAGATAATCGAATTCTGTCGGTCAGACACATTAAACCGTAGAACGACCGACCCATCTTATCTTGTATGACAATCGAAAAAAGAATGTTGAGAATTATTAAACAATACAGACTGTAAAATCAAGCCAATATTGAACTTTAACATTGTTTATTTTATCCTTAATGGCACACAACGTTTCATATTAATATTTTTTAATACCTCCGAAAGTACTTTAGAGGATATTTTCAATTTTTTTACACTTACACGGAAAGACATGGGCACATGGTATTCCCAAGCGGTCACCCATCCAAGTACTAACCGTGTCCAACATCGCTTGACTTCAGTGATCGATAGTATGTTCCCTGTTAATATATCCACCTATTATTTGTTCCCACATCCACATAAACACACACATAAACAGTATATTGCTAATACCATCTGCAAATATCTCCCCGCTATGGGCATCGAAGGGGGCGTTGTGAGTTTGCGCAGTTCGGAAATTTCCTTGTGGAAGTAAACATTCGACAGGACCGGATTTCAATTGTTTTAATGTAAATTTCACTGCATTTCGATTTAAGACGGCTTTCCATGCATGCGATTTCTGACGATATTATGATGATCCGACGGTGCCCTGATTGGTGTAAACTTTTGATGCCAAATTCCGTCCGAATATTTGCAACAATCGACACGATGAGCTTGATTTTAACTTTCATCCGACGTCGTATGTTTCTTAACCTCACTTTTTTCTAAACCAAAAATTAAGAATGAATTACTATTGACTAATTTGGGAATTATTATCAGCTACTAATGCACCAAATTAAAAATACATTAATTTTAAGGTTAGGAAGTGACATATACAGGGTGTTATGGAAATGACGTATTATATTTAAATGGGTGACTCCTGGGGTGTCCTAGAGAAGCGCTACATATTTTTTTTTTCAAATCAAACGTTTAAAAAGTGGGGTAATTCACCCCTAAACCTACCGGTGACTCCGCGGCACCATATGATATTATCCGGCGGAGCTGTCTGACATACACATGTTCCTACAATGTTGCCAAACTTTGTAGAACTTCTAGTTTCTTATAAAATTAATTATTTAGCTTACCTTAGGATACAAGGGAAGTAAATCGAGGATACTCTATGCTCACACTTTATGCTCTATACGTGCCCTGATAATAGTGTGGGACTGCCTAATAGCTATTAAGAAGTAAACTCAAAGTCACAGTCTACTCCTTGCTTGCAAACCCACTAAAACTGCTTTGTCCTCTTCTTCTGCATATCAAAACTAACTAAATCACTTAAAGAAACAGACAGACACCCACAAAACCACTATAAACACTACCATACGCTAGAATAAACGCACATAGGACGTCCAAATTTCAGTGACAATCCGTAAACTATGCTTGCAGAAGCCACATGTCCCTTATCCGACCTAAAGGAACATTTTCTAAAAGTTCTGGCAGGTCGTCTTGCAGGATATGTGGTCGTATTAGTTGATTATCAATAATACCTGCTGATATGTTCAAGAAAAACCTTATCTGGCTATTGGTCTCGCTAATTAAATATTCCATCTCGGGTAAAGCCAATCTCATCTGTGAACTATCCTTCGGAATTAGTCAGGTACTTTGACTTGACTGTATGTACCACTGTTGTAACCTTCTTGTAAAGTAAAGGAAGTCTTGTAGTCTCAACTTTTTAACTTTTGTAGTACAGCGGCTAACGTGTTTGGGTTTCTCTCTCCTCTATAACTCGCTGATTAAATATTCCATCTCGGGTAATGCGAAGCTCCATGTATAGGGCATTTTCCTGTGCTGCTCCATAGCATAAGACCATGTCCGTTAGTTCGATTGAAGTTCTTGGGATTTTGAGTTTGAATAGCAAATTTATAATATTAGAAAATAATTTATATCCCTCTATCGCAATTTTAGCAAACTATTGCGCTGTTGCCAGTTTTGAAACTGTAACGTCGAAATTTTTCGCGCCAAAACATTAAATTGAAAATTCGATTAAAAAATATGAATTTTGTCCTAAAGCATGAATGAAAATTATACGGAGAAGTAATATTCAAAAGCAAATGACATAATTTATGGATATAATCTTATAAAACAGCATCTTATAAAAAATACGCCAGCAGGTGGCAACATTGTAGTGTTGTTGTGTAGTGATGCCATACAGAAAAAGAAGAAGAACGAAAATGTCAAGGGCCCGCCCCCGAACGTTTTGATACGTTAAGTGGTTGAAGGGTCTGTTTGTTTATTAATTATTTAGAGAAAATTGAGTTTAAAGTTTTTTGTCTGGCGTCATCAGTACAATTACCTTCATCAACTTGTTATCTGTTATTTACCATTAGAACATTATTGAAAGTAGTTGTAAAAAATGTTATGTATAAATCCTTCATCCATGTGAAAAACTTAAATGGGAGTGTTTTCTAAGCAGCAAAAGTGTTGTGTGTACGTTAATTAATGTGCATTTATGTGCTGTTTTAAATAATACCGAAAAGGTAACAGAGCTTAAATAAAAAAAATTTTTCCCAGCGAACAACTCAAGGTAAAAGTTTAGAAATGTACCTTGAAAAATAAACATCTTCTGTCAACCGGTTATTGACCGTCTAAAGAGTTTAACCGACAACATTGCTCAAATTTCAGTGACGTTTTTGGCCATAACCTATCTCAATATTGTTTTGTTTAGGTATGGCCAAGGTTTGTTTTCGTTTGGTCAGTAGTAACAGATATGTTTATTTGGTTTGACATAAGGTGTTATAATTCGGTTATTAATTGAAAGCGCCATTTTTGGTTATTTTTTTTCAATTTCTTTTCATCTCAGGAATTGCCGGTTTAAATATAATACGTCATTTCCATAACACCCTGTATATTGTATACGAGTGACACTCTCTTCTTTTTTTACAAGCTTTTTAGTGAAATTCGGTTCCGAAGATCGGATAATGTGATAAGCAAAATATTTTCGTATATATGTACATACCTGAAATACCTGGTATTAATCCACGACTTTTGCAAAAAAGCACCATGCACTTGTGTTCTTTCATCTTAAGCAAAACAAGCCACTAACCTATCAAACAGCGAATAGAATCACCACAAATTAAAAACTCCTTTACAAAAATTGTTGTTAGGTAATGAAAGTTTATAAGCACTAATACACCGACAACAATGTGGATGAACCACTTTTTATTCTGTAATTTGAAAAAGCACCCAGAACCAAAGATGGCACCGAATAACAACAAACAAATAATGTCGGGCCGGCTCTGACGCGATCGATAAAATTTCCACCGTACTGCGCAACCTCAATGGTACCACGCCATCTCCCATAGCGGGGACACTTTTTGTATTTTGGAACGTTCGTATTGGCAATATATTGTTTATATATATGTGGTTGCATCTCAATTGTGCCTTTTATTCTTGTAAAAATATTTTTACAACACTTAAATTTGGTAATTTTTACAATAAAAAAATATTTAAATAATAGCCAGTGAAATGTACCATACATTTTAAAATATTTAACCATTGGAGTTATATTATAAATTATTTTCACTAAATATACATTCGCTGTAAAATTTACAATATATTATAGTAATTATTTACTTGATTTCACTAAATTTATTAGAAATTCTAACTACTTTCTTAGAAATTATGTGTATCTACAATTTTTTGTTGCGGATTAATAATGAAAATTGTAATTATTACAATATTTTATAGGAAAACATACATTTTACTATAGTGTTTGTTCGATGCACATACATTCGCTGTAAAATTTACAAGATATTTCAGCAATTACTTGATTTTACTAAATTTATTAGATAACCTTACTATAGTTTTTTTATAATTTATATTTATAGCATTACACAGTAGTACACAGTAAAAGTGAAGACTCTTTGGGTAAAAATATTGCGATTTAGCCAAAAAAATTTTGGTTTGGGGGTTTTTAGGGGCGAGAAATTAGAATTTGTTAATTATTTTATTTGTATGTAGATTGTAGAGGGCGCTAGCTGCAGCACTCTGGGTACAACAAGTACAACTCTTTTGCGCTTTAGTTTATTTATCTTTTGATTAAGAATATCAATTTTTCTCATCACATTTACCCAAAAATGGTGTTTGTATCCGGTCAATGTCGCTCCGTGCAATTGTTTTTGCATTTATAGTGCCCAGTAAAAAGTAAGTTAATCAGGAAATTATAGAAAATTTCACTGGTATACAGGGTGTTATGGAAATGACGTATTATATTTAAACCGGAAAATCCCGAGATGAAAATAAATTGAAGAAAATAACCATAAATGGCGCTTTGAATTATTAAGCGAAATATACACTTTATATGAAATCTGAAAATTTACGTGGCCGCTCCTGAGGCCGTTGGCAATCAATATTTTATTGAGGTAGTCTCGAGGTTCAAAAGAGGTTAGCGCATTATAGCGATGTTGTCATATTGCAACACAGAATTCTAACAGTTTCTGACAACAAGACGTCTTTGAAGCGCGTTATCACTTCTTTTTAGACAAATAAAACTACAATTTTAAGGTACATTACTCTCTTACCTTCGATCTTATTTTAAAATAATCCGTGTTATAATTAAATTCCATAAAATAATAAAACACAAAAAGTATGTTTTTCAACAGAATCAACAGTAGATAATATCCCACAAATTTGAAATCACATCACAACATTTCTTATTATGAATTATTTCACAACAAGAAAAAATTGGGCAACTAACAAAACGTTTAAAATTCGTATACGTCAAGCACATGGAGCCCTCGACACGACGTCGTTGCACTCCCCAGTCTCGAAACATACTGAAGTATGAAGGGCGCACCGTCAGTATTCAACCAAGGGCGAGACACGCGGTGTGATCTGACAACACTGTTAGTATACTCTAGTGACCCACATTGTGGAATCCAGATGGAACGGCGAGTGGGTAAAAAGGGTTTTTACCTTAGTATTTAGATATTCGATTTAAAAAAAAAGTATGTAGACTTTCTCTAGGACTCCCTAGGAGTCACCCATTTAAATATAATAAGTCATTTCCATAACACCCTGTATACAACTCGGTTATTAGCAACTTTTGAGCAAACAATGTTTGATCCAATCGCAATATTTTTACCCAACAGGTTTACTGTGTACTATTAGCTTGGAGACATCCTGTATATAGCCCAATCTGGTCGAAATGCGCGAAGTTTTTCTTTAAATACAACTGCTAAAAACAACAATGGATGGAGGATACGCGAGGGCGGCAGTTTTACTAGCAAAAATTAGTCATAGATAAGAAAACAATAAAATTTTTAATTCCCTGATAACGGTCATGTCGTGGATTGTCTTGAAGGATAAGAGAAATATTCGGTTTTCAAGATTGATCAGGTAATTACGAAATTTTTTTAATTCCCCGACAATCGATGTTTGGGTCGCTTGTAGGATAAAACGAAGATATAATTAAAAGGCGAATGTTTATCTACTAACCCTGTGTATCAGAATTAAATACCTAAATTTTCGATAAAAGTGACAAATGAACAATCTGTACATTCATAGCATAGCATTGTTGCTCGTACTCGCTGATATTTACAAGTATTGTAATAATTTAACAAAACTACCCATAAAAATATAGATAATCTCATTGCGCACTAGTAAATGTATAAAAACCAAAGCTAGGTCAGGTCAACTGTAATAATTATTCATTTCATTTTTATATCTGTCGCTCAACAGAGTCGGACTATAATAATAATAATAATAAAGAACGTCTTTATTATTTAAGAAAAAGGACAATTATTGGTTTAAAAATTTTTTTTATTTAGAAAACACTTCTATTGGTATTTACTGAAATTACAATCTGATCATAACTTAGATCAATGAGCAATATTTTTCAAACCTAATTTACTACAGCTACGAAACTTATACCTAAGGACTTACTCACTAGAGTTCCTTATTTTTTTCTAATATCCTAATTACACTAATGTTGATGTGTACCCAAGCACTGATCTCTGCTTTTATACGAACACAATTACACCAGCTCGAAGGGTTTGATCCTCTTGAGTCTTCTGGTCTGGTTCGTATTGTCAAGGAGCTGGATAGCATTTCCGTGATGAAGAAGTCGCTGTTCACGTCTCTTGGCGAATTCGCTAATGGCCTGGCTAACGGTCAGTGGTGGTTCTTCCACAGGAGCACATGCGCACGTGTACCCCCAAAACGAATAAAAAAATATTAATTTATATTCATTGAATATTATTTATCGTATAAAGTCCGACCCTCCCTAATATTTTATCATCCCGTCAAAACTGTATAGATCCGGCAACCGTGCCTCGGTCGAGGTAAATGACGATTATGACGAGACAGCCGATGAGAATCTGCACACAGACACTTTTCTTTTTTTTTTTTTTTTTTTTTTTTTTTTTGGACAGCCGATGAGAATCTGCACACAGACACCTTACAGACGCGGCTGCAAGGTAGTGTCGGGCTTAGCAACTTGTGGGGATTATACCTCCATCAACATCATCTTTTCTGAGGGAAAAGATCCGCCTCTGAGAGGCGGGCCGACCGACTAATCTCACCGTTTGAGTCAAGTATAAAGCCTTTAACTCCTTTCACTCGACGTGTTATTTTTGTCTATCATAAGATTCATAAGTATGATTTTTGGGTTAAGCCTTTAGGCGTTGTTGATGATGTTTGGTGTCAGCTCTAGTATCTTTCTAATTTGAATTTAATCAAATGAGCAAGATATAAGGGCTCCTAACATGTTGGCGGTAGGTGTGTGGTAGGCGGTGTATTTTTACAATAGTCGTGTAGTGTTTTGTGTATAGTATGATTGTATGAAGAACAAGTTCTTAAATAATTTTGAGTTTGGATTTTAGTGAGTGATCCAGTCTTTAGGCATTTTGTGTTTGTGGTGTGGTAGTTTAGGAATGTGCGATGCGGCTATCTTCTCGTTATTGGTCAGATTCGCCTTAGTATATTTTATGATTAGTTTGTCGAGAAACTCCGAAATTGTATCAATTTGGAGATCTCGGTGTATAATGTCATTTCTAGTGTATCTAGGTGTATTCAGTATTATTTTAAGTACCTTGTTCTGCATTACTTGTATCTTCTTTAAGTCAGGTCTACTCAGTGTGCACCATGACGCTGCCCCGTATGATAGCAGAATGAACACCTTGTACATCGTGACTTTCGTCCTTGTGCTTAACTTGCTTCTTTTGTTAAGCATCGGGTCACACAGACACGTTTCTCGGTAGTAACAACAGGTGGCCGGTGGCAGCGGGGGATAGCGGGGCTATGGCCATTTTAACATGGAAAAGGCGCACAGTTTTTGTGTGCACCGCGCTATTGTCTGTTCGTGCATGTAGTTAGAAATTCGAGCATCTAGGTTTTAATATTTTAATATTATATATTTATTAAGTTAAAATGAATAGTTGACGGTGGACTATTTAAGAAATAACTTTAGCTCTTTGAGTTTGGAGCAAAAAATTGAAGTGAAGAATGCGGGAACACCTAAACCCGAAATTAATTTAACGCAGACCACAAGGAGGAAATCTAGGGACTTTATTAGAAAGTTTAAAAATGAAATATATGAAAAAAAATTTATAGAGGGTATTCCAAACTTAATGAGGCCCGTTATTGATCAATTTTCTACAATTAAGAACCGAAGAATGGACTTTACGTTTAAGCACTATTGTGTAGGGTCGATAAATGTTGTGTATTTCGATAAATGATACTCGATATGATTTTAAACCATTTTATTTAAGGATTTAAACTAACAAACACTGAGAAGAATACCAATTTATCAGTCTCGTGGCTCGATTCGTTCTCGTCATAAAGCAGTTAACTATTGTTCTCGTCTTGGTTGCGCCTAATGACGTAGCCGTAGATGGCGTAGTGGTATTAGACATCATTCGGTTTTCTTGATAACTCGTAGATGGCGGCAGTAGTATTGGACGTCATTCGGTTTTCTTGATAGCTCGTAGATGGCTTTAGTAGTATTAATAGTGGACTGTATAGATATTGTTACGAGGGTTGCATGCGACGACGTTAAGATCCGACAGCTATACGCACTAAGAAAACCTTTCTTATTTTCCAAAAGTTGTGTAAAATTAAAAAATAAAAATATGTTTTACCTAACGCATTTTCTTATTACTTATTTTCTTTCTACATTTAAAACGCCTAGAAAGTAATTGTTTGGACGTTACACAAAAATACAATTTTAAAAATAATTTCACCATACTTGTGAAACAACCCCTCTATCATAGGTCACGAGCCGCCACTGACCTGACCTGGTTTCAAATGAACATGGCGATTTTAATGTCTTCTTTGGATCACTCTATATTCTATAAAAAGTGGTCGGTCTCGCTGCAAACAGAACTTCTTTACGAGCCAGCCACAAACCCGTTCCACTAAACGCGCCAAATCCCTTTGAGCTCGAGGTAAAAACCGACAGAAAATGGATCGCTGCGAGGCTCTGACGAGCCTTCGTCGAGAGGCTCGTGGTAGGCGCGTTCGAGGCTCGCAGCCCGTACTAATATGACGAACCGAGCTCGTTGTTGGCGCGGCTCAGGCGCGTCTCGCACTCGTCTCGGCGTATTTATGCACACCTCAAACATGGCTTGAAATGATAATGAGAAAGATAATAACTTGGTGAAATACAATAATGTTAAAGACAGTAATGTTTACGATCCAACCATTCTAGAAATGGGAAAAAATCTGTCGGAAACGGAATTTTGATCAAATTTCAGATTTTTACAGACATCAAATTGACGTGTCTGTCTTTAAGGGTGGTGACTTTTCAAATTGATACCCTGTATTAAGTTATGATCCGATTATTAACCGAGCGGTAATAACATTTATAATGTACGAGGCGAATCATGAAATCTATATATAGGGTGTTATGGAAATAACGTATTATATTTAAATGGGTGACCCCTTGGGTGTCCTAGAGAAGCGCTACATATTTTAATTTTTTTAAATCGACCGTTTTAAAAGTGGGGTAACAAACACTCTTACTCAGGTCAGTCCACGCTACTGTACAACATTTCACCCAGAGCCAATGTCAATGTTGCCAAACTTAATGTAAAACTGAAATTCCATATAAAATTATAAAAATTAACTATTTTCTACCTACTTGTATTTATCCTTATACCTAAAGAGCGAGGAAATCCAAGCACAAACACAATCAGTTTTTTTTCTTTTTCATGGGAACACTCCTGGAAACACTTTATGTACACACAGTAATAGTGAAACAGAACCGATAGTTAGCTTTTGAAAATACAATAATACAGATTATACTACAGATTATTAGATTTTATTACACGCGAGAAATTTGACGTCCAGAAGAAACGCGTCAAAAAAAACAATATTCAAAGATTATTTATGTACGGGCAGGATACGCGTAAACCGAAAAAACAGAGCGGATCGCTGAGAGTGTGTTGGTGAACGACGAGAGACACAACGTATCCGGCCGCTGGTTGGTCTTGAACTAACAGACGCACGCGTCCAGCGCTATATAAAACTACTTCGCTCAGCCGATGTAAGGCGTCAAGAGCTCATTGGCATTTGACCTAGTGACGTACGTGGCTATTACTATTCCATATGTTTTTTCGGGTTGTTTAAAACATAGTCCGTCGTAAATGTTCTTCAATTAATTGTACAAAAATGTATTACAGAATGGAAAAGTGTTTAAATTATTTTATTTTGTCGAAAGAATTTAAGGTGTCCATATGACAACACCGGCCAGAATTCCTTGATTGCTTACAAGTATCGCAGTGACACGCAGGTGTTTTCTGGTTTGACGCCAGGTCACT
This sequence comes from Barypeithes pellucidus, assembly GCA_963991005.1. NCBI lineage: Eukaryota > Metazoa > Arthropoda > Insecta > Coleoptera > Curculionidae > Barypeithes > Barypeithes pellucidus. The sequence goes on along the minus strand of OZ022563.1, from coordinate 51,239,574 downwards.
TTTACCGCTGAATGAATTGAAAGCGCCATTTATGGCTATTTTTCTTCAATTTGTCTTTATCTCAGGAATTGCCGGTTTAAATATAATACGTAATTTCCATAACACCCTGTAGGTTGGCGACAATTTTTACTTTCGCACAGGTTAATAAAATTCCTAGCGCCGGTCCTGCCGCCGTCCTAGTCCGACGCCGTCGCTCACAATTAATGACTGAATTATGTAAATAGAATGGCACCCACTTTTACCTATTATAGACAAATTCAGAGTTAGTATATTATGTACACTACTTTTACCATATTTACATTAAACTGAATAATTATGGAGTGGTTTTTTCTAATGTTTCTTGTTTTAATAGCTTTCGTTTAAATTTTAAAAAATGGCCAGCAATGACGGTACCTATACAGGGTGTTATGGAAATGACGTATTACATTTAATCCGGCAAATCCTGAGATGAAAATTAATTGAAGAAAAATATCCATAAATGACGCTTTCAATTAATGACAGGATTATATCACCTTATGTAAAATCAGACAAACACGTGTGAGGCACTGGCGTAATATGTAAGCAATCAACGCTGAGGTCTGCAGGGTCAAAAGACGTCAGCGGATTTCGGCCGGTGTTGTCATATCTACACGGCAAACTGTTTAGAAAAAAAGTTATAGTTTTAACAATTTTTCATTCTCATTTATGAACAAATATGATTCCAGAAAACCGACGGCGAAAGATGTTTTGCAAAACAAATAATGGTAATATCACACACAAATTTCAAATTCGTTACAAGCACAGGAAAGTAAATAGGTCAAACGTCATTGACCTTTTAAAATTCTCTAAGAAAAATGCAATTTTATTTAAGACACATGCTTTCTTACCTTTACTTATTTAAATACAATTGTTAGTTTCATAATTTCACACAAACCACACAGAATCTAAGTTTTAGGAAAAGACCTCTCACATAACCTCAAATTAGCAACTATTCACATTTGAAGAATACATGCGAACGCTGTTTTAATTTTGCTCCTTTTTTTTCTCGCGTAGATTTATTTAACTAATAACGCACACATTTTAAATACACACAATGGAATCCGTCAATTTAAGAATGACATTTTATATACGAACCATAAAACAGTTAACCTACGAACGAACGAAATAGATACCTTCAAAACTCGGAATAGAGATGGGCAATGTTTGACAGTTTAATATTTCACGAGATTCTTCTCTATTACTTGCCTATTTACCGCGAGATCTCTTGCAAGGCGTTTAATTGATATGGCGTTAATGGAATTTCGACCAAATTGAATAAAATGATAGTGGTAGCTGATAATTACTGCGCCTGTACTTTTTCTTTTGAGAAGCTTAAAAAATTAAATTAGCCAGCTCTACTCCAAATGACAAGACCGACGAATATTTTATTTTCTTTCTCACGCGGCCATCTGTCCATCTCTTTCACACAATCCACTCGGCGCCGGGCCGACGTAGGTCTATGGGTACAAGCGTGCGACTTGCAAGTGTCAATAATAGAAGAACAGCGTTAGGGTGCGGTCGCTTCTGTTGATAACCATTTACACTCTCGGCTATCCGCTTTGTTTTCAGAAGGTACACGTATAATAGTTGTAATGATTTTCGGGCTACGCGTCCAAACTTTGTATATTATTTGACATTGTTTTTATAGACGTACCTATGTTGCTCAGTTAAAACGAGTAGTTTGTTTTAGACGTTTGACTTGACAGAAAAATGGAATGTCGCCGACAAATAAGTCTAATTTCGTCGTGTCGCGTGTAATAAAATCTAATGATCTGATCTGAGTGTATTTTTAAAAAAACTTGTGCCTGGAGGTATAAAGATAAATACAAGTAGGTAGATAAATAATTTTTTTTTGTAATTTTATATGGAATTTCAGTTTTGCATTAAGTTTGGCAACATTGAACGTAACACCTGTTTCCTGATATGCCACCACAGGGTGACATGACGAACAACGCCGGACGAGGTGTAGGTTTATGGGGCTGGACCCCACTTTTAAAACGGTCGATTTGAAAAAAAAATATGTTGCGTTTCTATAGGACAAACCCAAGGAGTCACCCATTTAAATATAATACGTCATTTCCATAACATCCTGTATACAGAGTGGTCAGGAAAGTTTGCAACAAATGGAACACTTAGTCATTATTGATTTCTAAGAAAACTTGATTCTTGATAACAGTTGGTGCGTGCTCTTAAACCTCTTATTATGTCAATGGACTCAAATATTTCTTTAATAAGGTAGTAGCAAGCAAGCAAGTGGCAATCGACGGATTTCTCCTTCGCCATCAATGCCGGTGTTCCTCAAGGGTCCATATTGTCTCCCACCCTCTTCTTACTGTACATTAACGACCTTCTGGTGAAAACTAAAAATCCGATATTTAGCTTTGCTGACGATAGCACACATGTCTCATCTTTATCTTTGAATGCACAAACATCGGCTGCCGACGCGCATCTTCGTAGACAGCATGAAGTATCACGCCTCAACAAAGACCTGGAAGAAATTTTGGCTTGGGGTGACAGTAACCAAGTCGAATTTAACGCTAAGAAACCCCAGGCAGCAGTTTTCTCTGAAAAGGTGGACATTACTGAACCGGACATAGTCATGGCAGGACACGTAATTCCACTGGCTTCATATATAAATTTGCTGGGCGTCAATCTGGGAGGAAATGACTCTCTTTTACAGATATTTCAATGGAAAGTGCTCGGCTGACCTTGCCCTCTTTTCGCCCAGAGCGGCGAATAGCAGAAATACACGACGAACCACGCCGCCCATCCCTATGTGGTTAAGCTTAGTACTCCTGGAACTTCATTATTTAAGAATTCTTTCATCTGGAGGACTTCATCCTTATGGAACGACCTTCCCGAGGTCGTTTTTCCCAACGAATTTAACCTCCGACGATTCAAAACCAACGTGAATAGCTTTTTGCGCACACGCACCACTCCCCGAGTGCCTTAAAGGGTTTTCCCTATAGTGCTTGTGTTTGATTATTAAGAAAAAAAGGGGGATACAAAGAAATCAAAAGTGACTCTGAAGAGTAAATTACGTTACCCTTATTTTTGAAAATCGTGAAATATTCTACCTGGAAAAGTATAAATTTTGATTAGGGAACATCAAGGATACATACGGATAAATGTAGACTTTGCAACCGGAAACTGCATATTCAGCAGTTCTTAGTTAATTAGCTATATGGATTCGACGTCGGTAACCGCCACGCAACAAAATCATTTATTCTTGTGTTAATTACTATTTATAGAATAAACACTAACCAAATTAAATATTCATGTCGTATTTCCAGTTACTTTATTTCATATTAATTATTATTACACCGGCATAATTTCGAATATAAGGAATGAGTTTCTGTTGCAAAAACGCGAAAGAAATAATATCTTTTTCACCGAGCGGAAATGGTAGTAGGAGTTTTCGTTACTGTTTGGTTAATTTACATTGGTACTCTTAAGATAGCTAATGCTGTTGGTACTCTTAAGTTGAGTAATAATATCAATGGGCTCTTGTATTTGATACGTTTCTTACATTACTAAATACGAGGTGTGTTTAAAAGGCAAAGATTTTAAAAACCAAAGAGGGAAATGACATAATTGACACCGGGATCTTTCGTTTCGTTGAAAAGTGCAAACCGCAACTTCCTATCTTTGATAATAATTGTAATGGCCCCCAGAAAGTTTTTTTTATGGTCAAACACGAGCACTATAGGAAAAATCCTTTAGGGCAATGTGGGAGTGGTGCGTGTGCGCAAAAAGCAATTCACATTGGTTTTGAATCGTTGGAGGTTATATTCGTTGGGAAAAACTACCTCGGGAAGGTCGTTCCATAAGGATGAAGTCCTCCAAATGAAAGAATTCTTAAATAATGAAGTTCGAGTAGTACTAAGCTTAACCTCATATGGATGAGCGGCAGTTGTTCGTCGTGTATTTCTGATATTCGCCGCTCTGGGCGGAATTAAGAGGGCTAGGTCAGCCGAGCACTTTCCATGAAAATATCTGTAAAAGAGAGTCAAATCCCCAACCTGTCTTTGATGTTCTAGGCTGTCGAGGTTCTTCGTCAGCTCGTGGACTCCAATCAGACGAATGGTCCTCCTTTCGATGGAATCGAGCAGCCGAAGAGTATGTCTGGGTGCAGAGCCCCCCAGACATGAGAGCAGTACTCTAGTGATGGTCGAATCTGGGCTTTGTATAGTGTCAAAAGTTGTTGAGGTGTGTACAACTCTCTGGTTCGGAAGAGTACACCAAGTTTCTGAGAAGCTATCTTGGCGATTGCCACAACGTGGTCATGCCAAGACATATTTCCTCCCAGATTGACTCCCAGCAAATTAATAGATGAAGCCAGTGGGATTGCGTGTCCGTCCATGACTATATCCGGTTCTGTAATGTTAACCTTTTTAGAGAAAATAAATAAATTCGACTTGGTTACTGTCACCCCAAGCCAAAATTTCTTCCAGATCTTTGTTGAGGCGTGATACTTTATGCTGTCTGCGAAGATGTGCGTCGGCAGCCGATGTTTGTGCATTCAAGGAGAAAGATGATATAAGTGTGCTATCGTCAACAAAACTAAATATCGGGTTTATCGTTTTCACTAGAAGGTCGTTAATGTAGAGTAAGAAAGGAGTGGGAGACAATATGGACCCTTGAGGAACACCGGCATTGATGGTGAAGGTGTCTGAGAGAAATCCGTCAATCGCCACTTGCAGAGAGCGGTCCTTAAGAAAGCTAGACAACCATGCACTGAATCGACTGAGCATACCATAGGATCGCAATTTACTTAGAAGTCCCTCATGCCAAACACGATCAAACTTTAGAAATATCCAGTGCAACAGCCCGAGACTCGCCATGATGTTCGATTGCGTTATTCCAAAGATGGGTGACATAGACTAATAGATCTCCAGTTGATCTGGACTTCCGAAAACCGTATTGATGATCGCTGATAATGTTGAAGTACTTTAGAAGATGTTGGTGAATAGCTTTCTCCATTGCTTTTGATATAACTGAAAGCAATGCGGCTGGTCGATAGTTACTAAAGTCTGTTTCGTTGCCGTTGATAGCTCGATACCCTCATTAAAGATTCAAAACAAGGGCCCGGTGGCCTAAAATATTTTACCTATAAAATGGTCTTTTTACGTACATCTAGCATAAAGATGAAGAAATTTTGACCTATTCCACCGGGTAACAGATAAAGTAACAATAGAGCCATAAAATGAAATGAAAGGATAATGATTAAAACGGCCCATCATGGTCGGAGAGTTGGGTTTTTAATGTAACCGCTTATTATTTTATTTAAATGTAATAGATTTTATGATTTTATGAATTTATTTACAAGAAAACTAATTTATTTACAGATCAAAAAATATTGACAATTTCTATAATTATAACTCGATAAAATGGTCCTCAGAAGAATCTGAAGAGTCATCATTTCCTACGCTTATTACTAAAGGCTCAATTTCCATAGTTGTGTCAATTACGTTGTCAAGTTCCCACATTTTTTGTTCCTCTACTATAGCATGTTTTATGGCGTTTTGCCAATTTTCTGATGACACATTTGCTAAAGAATGAAGCAAGAGGTGTCGCACTTCTTGCATTTTAAAAGTTTTGTTATTTCTAGCAACATATCCTTTTACTTGAGCCCATATTAATTCGATAGGATTTAGCTCACAATGGTAAGGTGGTAAACGGAGCACTATAATACCTCGATCTCTTGCCATCTCGTCAATAACATACTTTTTATACTGTGATTTATGTAGCCTAACAATATCCAAAAGTTCTTATTTTACCATGGTATTATCGTAACTCAATTCCTTTCGTTGTAACCAGTTTACGATTTCCGCCTTTTTCCATGAAGTTGTGGGAAGATTCTCTTTTAGCCTAGAGTGATAGCTGGCATTATCCATCACTATTACAGAATTAGCGGGAATGAATTCTATCATTTGCTTAAAATATTCCTCGAAAACATCAGCAGTCATTTCTTCATGATAGTCTTTAGTAGAATTCGACTGGAATTGTAATAATCCTTGATCCAAAAAGCCATTTGAACTTCCTATATGAGTTATAATAAGTCTGCGTCCCTTTCCAGATGGTGGTCTAAGTCCTGTTGACCAGCCTTCCATGACAGCTTGTCGAGAACTTAGGACATTTTTATCTTGCCAAACTTTAGATACGGTGTGCCCTTCGTTCAGCCAAGTTTCATCCAAATAGAAAATGTTTTTGCCTTCGCTGCGGTATTTTTGGATGGACCTTAAGTATTGACGTCTCCAGCAAATAATATCTGCTCTATCAATAAGAAAAGATTTTCTGTTTTGCTTCTCCCATCGAAAGTTCATATCATGAAGTATTTTCCATAGTTTCGTTCGTGATAGCTGTGGTAAGTCCTCGTCGTAGTTAATGGCTTGTAAAATTTTGTCTATAGTTGGTATTTCCTTGGCAAAATAAAAACTATGTACTTTTCTTCTAATACCATTTTTAATGAAATTGTCAATTTCTAACGGTTTCTTTCCTGGGAGTGGTTTTGGCTCACTGAGGTTCTTAGATTTTCTTTCACGCAAGAACCTATATATAGTAGCCTCTCCAACTCCTACCATATTGGCACACTCTGCAATGATGCTACGAACATCACTTGCAGGTTTCTGGTACACTAGAGCATCATGCACGTTTAATATTAATGTCTTTTCTCGGAGAGAATATGCACTCTTGCTAATTTGACGAAGACACGTTGGCGAAAAACTTGAAGCCATTGTTACAAGTATAGGAAATAATTCAACTTTGAGATAATGCAGTATCTAAATACAACTAAATACATAGTTTGACAAACGCACATCAAATGGCGTAATAACATCCTAAAGCAGGCAAAAATAGGTAAATTAATTACCCCTGTTGTACCTACTTTAACCCTAATCCTACTTAACAATGGACAGAGGCCAATTTTCTTATTAAATAAGGTAATTACTATTGGCAACGCCTATGGTTTACGGTTGTTTTATGGCTTCAACCCTCGATATGAGCTATCAACTGCAACAAAACGGACTTTAGGCAGGGTTCTCTCTCTCTTACCTTTCTTTGGTATAGACTGGACTCGCACCGTCTTCCAGCACGATGGATATATGCCTTGTTTGTAGGATAAGTTAAAAAGTCTACAAAATACTGGTGTTAGTTCATCGGCGCATCTCTTGAGAACAGCTATATCAGGAATTTCCTCTGGACCAGAAGCTTTCTTGTGAAGTGTGTGTGAAGTGTCGAAATTGAGACACCCTGTACATAATTGGATGCATTTTACAAAAACTTGGGCGTGGCCCAGGAGCCGCCATTGTGTGCAATAAAATTTAATTGAAAGGGAACAGTTTTTTCAATCTTATAACTTACAAAGTAAAATTCAATTTATGTAAAAAAATTTTAACAAACCTTGGTGACCTGTCGCCCCGAATCCTGCCCTTTTATATTCGATTATTAAAATCTCTTTTAATCTGGAGTCTGCGAAAAAACAATTATTCGCGCAAATTTTACTGATATTTTTAGATCAAGTTTATGAGAGTGTTTTATTGGGTCGTTTGATTGGTCGGAATAAACGAATAAATTCGCGAGATGTCTGGCAAAGCTTGTAAAATACCGTAAATATTTAAAGAAACCGAGAACGTCTGGTTATTTTTTTTTTAGGAGTGTGTGAAATATTTACGAGATGAACATTAAAAGCATGATGGTGTCGTTCGATTTTTATTCTCTGATCCAATTCGAATAGAAATAAAAATCCCCTCGTGTAAAAATAATTATTTGATTATACAGGGTGTCCCAGAATTAGTGGGCAATCTGCCGGGTTCAGATGGAACACTTAAAAATAACAGGAGAAGTTCCTATACATTTTTCTTCCTACGGCCTCGCGTCTCTGGAAATCGTTGTTTTTTAAATAATTTTTTAAGTACTAGGTGTAATTTAATAATTTTTTAGTATAATGGTTACTAGATGAGTCTCCTTAAAATGCGCCCTTTTAAACACATTTGGCTTATTTAGTTTGCCAGAGACGGACTAGACGTAACACAAAAATGTTTATTTTACACCCTGTACACTCTAAACCTTAAGCTGAAAAAAGGTACTCTTGATCAATGTCGATAAAATGAACTGTTTTCGAAAAAAACTACTAGTAGAGTAGGAAATTTAAAAAATACACACATATTTAGTAGGTACACATGAGAAATGCATTCAATATAATTATTATTATTATACCTTTCGGTTTCAAACGCATCATTGATTACTGTTTAAAACTTTGTATGATTCTGACAGCATGAAACAATTCTGTCCATTTATTAATTAAATGTTTTTCGTTTCACCCCATATTAGTCTACGGTTTTACCACTGGGACACCGGCAAGCTAGAAGACAAAAGATATGGTAAATTTTAAAAAATTACTAGTGTTGTGATCACTCGAGCGAAAAACCGCTTGATGGATTATTGAAATAACCGACATCGCTCGATTATTAAAAATAACCGCTCGAATTATCTATTCAGGCGAAAACCGTCGCCCGTAACTTATTATCTTTCACTCGATACTCGTATATTCGAACAGTTTTTCGCTCGATAGGAAATACTCTAGTTAAAAATCAGGCGAGAAACCGAAAAATATCGCCGGTTATCTGATAGACGACCTCCGGTCTAAGCGCCGCGCGATCCGATTGGCGACGTTCGAGATTGACGCTGAGCAAGTACACGACATACGTCTTTCTTAAAGGCACATAAACGAGAAGGTGCATATAAAAAAGTATGCTGAATCCCTTAGCGGAGTCATCGCGACATGATTTGGTAAAGTTTTGTTTTAACTGGCTAGCCAGTGGAGTAGTTTAGGTCTCCGATTGTAAATATTAAAAAATTAAAGGTTATAATTTTAAAATTTTTAATTACTATAAAGACGAGAAAACTTCTCAAAAATAAAATAATAATAGAAATTGTTAATGAAAAATAACAAAACGAACAAAATGGTTAACAAAATATATAGAAAAATTCGTTGGTAATCTTATAGTAAACATTTTTAAATCTAAACAGGAACTTTTTATTATTAAACTCAAGAAGACTTCTCAAAAATAACATACATTATAGAAATTGTTAATGGAAAATAAGAAAACGAGCAAAATAGTTAACGAAACATAGGTATCGACAAATTTTTTGGTAATTAAAAGTAAGCATTCTTAAATTTAAACAGGAACTTTTAGGTAACTATGAATACATGAGTACATGAATTTAAAAAAATATTAACCAATTTTCTTATTTTGCCACTCGGGTAACTAAGCCTAAATTTTTGAAGTGCACACAGTGGGCACCTGATAATTTAAAGTGGAAGAATTTGACAAGCTATTTTAAATATCTACTTATTTTATGCTCGTAGATTGAGAAAGATGTGAAGAAAAATAACTCTTGGTAATACAATAATAAACCCGAGCAATAAATACATATTTGGGTGATTTTTGCAGTTTTTTTGTTTGGTAGCGAGACACGTGGTAACAATTCATTATTCACAAATAAATAAATTTCTGGAATTTTTTTGGTGACACTACAATTTTTTAGCTAAACCTGTGCCCACCCGTAGTTACGTGCCTGCTAAATACCCGACCTGATCACATGTAAAGGGCTAGGCAGCCCGTTAAGCAGTCGGTGACGTCATCGCTTGGTAAATTTGAATTTCAGGCGATTCACTCGAGCGATTAACTCGATTATTAAAATCGCTCGAGTATCAAGTACTCGATTATTAAAATCATCGGTTCTTCCCAACACTAAAAATTACTATGCATTCCGAAAATTCATACATTCATACTCTTAAATATTCTTGAAAAAAAAAGTAACACTAATCTAGTTCGCAAACAATTTATATTTTCATTAAGATTAAAAGTGTGACAGTATTTATTATTCTAATAGGTTACTTAGTTTGTTATGTAATTCGACATGAAACATTATTTATGCTTGCCATGAGCACTTTAAAGAAGGTTAATCGTCTATAAAAACCATTCTCGGTGGGTATTATTCTTTTAATAAAACGTATTGTCAAAGGTTAAGCCAAACCTCGGTAAACACTATTCAGGGTGTCCCAAGATATGTGCACGTAAAGAAAAACTTAATTAAATTTATTACTAAAAATAGTAAAACTAACCACAATTTATATTTTTACTAAAATTTACAAAAAGATTTGTAAAATTTACTAAAATCTTTCGTAAAATTTTTGACACTTGGTATTCCCAAGAATCCCACGAATCCGTTGCATCTCATTTATGCCATTGATTGCCAAAATACTGAAATAATAGCAAGTGGGCAATGTAAAGATTAGATTAGAAAAATATTACTAGTCATATTTATTTACATTTATAATGTCATTCTATAGATAGTTCTGTTTCGCTATCGCTATCCTCATCAAAATTAATTATAATTGAATTAATTATACGATCCAGACTAATATACGAATTTTCTACAGTTATTACGTGACGGACTGAATTTTTCCAACTACCTGGGGGAATATCATTAAAGCATTTTCGTATTAATTCTACAACACTAGAGCTTAAAGTTGGAGAAATATTTTCAGACCTAACCAGTGATTTTAACTGGTGCCACATATGCTCTATGGGGTTAAAAATGCAATAATAGGGTGGGAGCCGTAGCACCGTGTGCACAATTTCTTCTGTCAATGTGTCACTAACATATACTTTTTTTATACAAAATGTCTTTAAAACTTCTAAAAGATCACTTTTTTTATAACTTTCTTCAAAATATATATCATTCGCCGCCATGTAGTTCTGAATCTCCAATTTTGTATTATTTGAGCTTGGAGCTTTATGTAATTGGCGACTGTGATAGCTCGCATTGTCCATTACTATCACGCTATTCTGAGGAATGTTTGGTGAAAGACAATTCTTGAACCATTCCTCAAACACTAACAAATTTTACCACAAAAAGATATTTAAATATAAATTAAGCAACCTAACCTACCTGTTGTGCCTATATTTAATTATAATTATTACAATCCGGTCCTTTCCACATAATAATAACAAACGGTCATAAATAATGGGATGGCCCCCAGGTACTTTTACTGCAGTCATTAAGTTATATCCATTTTTCGTAAAACAATCTTTACCATACATTTTAAAATATTTAGCTACTGGAGTTATAAATAAATCATTTTCACTGTACATTCGTTGTAAAATCTACAATACATTTTACTAACTATTTGATTTACTGAATTAATTAGAAATTCTAACTATATTTTCTTAGAAATCATGTGTATCTGCAATATTTTATAGGAAATCGAACAATCAAATATTTACTATAATTATATTTACTCTGATTCGGGCACAGATTACTAATAAAAAATGTAATTAATACTATACAGGGTGTTATGGAAATGACGTATTATATTTAAACCGGCAATTCCTGAGATAAAGGCAAATTGAAGAAAAATAGCCATAAATAGCGCTTTCAATTCATTCAGCGGTAAAAGTGACCTGACGTCAAACCAGAAAAACACCTGTGTGGCACTGCGATACATGTAAGCAAACAAGGAATTCTGGCCGGTGTTGTCATATGTACTCCTTAAACTCTTTAGACAAAATAAAATAATTAAAACACTTTTCCATTCTGTAATACCTTTTTGTACAATTAATTGAAGAACATTTACAACGGACTATGTTTTAAACAACCCGAAAAAACATATGGAATGGTAATAGCCACGTACGTCACTAGGTCAAATACCAATGACCTTTTGACGCCTTACATCGGCTGAGCGATGTAGTGTCATATAGCGCCGCACGCTTGCGTCTGTTAGTTGAAGACCAACCAGCGGCCGGAAACGTTTTGTCTCGTCGATCACCAACACACTCTCAGCAATCCGCTCTATTTTTTCGGTTTACGCGTGTATCATGCCCGTCCATAAATAATCTTTGAATATTGTTTTTTTTGACGCGTTTCTTCTGGACGTAAAATTTCGTCGCGTGTAGTAAAATCTAATAATCTGTATTATTGTATTTTCAAAAGCTAACTATCGGTTCTGTTTCACTATTACTGTGTGTACATAAAGTGTTTCCAGGAGTGTTCCCATGAAAAAGAAAAAAAAAACTGATTGTGTTTGTGCCTGGATTTCCTCGCTTTTTAGGTATAAGGATAAATACAAGTAGGTAGAAAATAATTTTTAATGGAATTTCAGTTTTACATTAAGTGTGGCAACATTGCCATTGGCTCTGGGTGAAATGTTGTACAGTAGCGCGGACTGACCTGTGAGTAAGAGTGTTTATTACCCCACTTTTAAAACGGTCGATTTAAAAGAAATAAAATATGTAGCGCTTCTCTAGGACACCCAAGGAGTCACCCTTTTAAATATAATACGTCATGTCCATAACACCCTGTATTTTATCGAAAATTTTACAATAAAATCTTTACTATACTTAGTATTTTTTCCGTGTGGGCTTGTTCATTTTCTCGATGTCAATCTAGAGTACCTTTCCTTTAGTTTGATGGTTTAGCTGCCGTAAAAATATTATTGTTGTATGTTGAGTGTAAAAAAATAGCATTATTGTGTTTAAGCTAGTCCGTCTCTGGCAAACTAAGTAAGCCACATGGCTTAAAAGGGTTATTTTTAAAGATACTTATCAAGTTAGTAAACAATCAATCAATCAATATTGAATAATTATTGAATTCACGGAGTACAGTAGAACCCCGATTATCCGTGCGCGGATTATCCGGGCTGCGGATTATCCGTGCTATGATTTCCCATCATCGAAATTTTGAAGTTCTCTATTATAACCAGCAAGCTGCTTGGATAACTTGTGATATATTTCAAGATTGGTTTCATAAAAAGTTCATTCCTGAGGTAAAGTCTTATTTGAAGCAGGAAAAGTTGCCACAAAAGGCACTTCTTCTTCTGGATAATGCTCGTTCTCATCCCAATGAGACAGTCCTAAGATCTGACGATGGAAACTTTTTTATTGTTTTTTTTCCCACCCAATGTCACTTCCATTGCCCAACCAATGGATCAATGCGTTATTGAGACAATGAAACGCCTCTACCGGAAAGAAGTTATGATGAATTTGTTGGATGAAGTTGATCTAATGAGGTTTTGGAAATCGTTTACGATCAAAGACGCAATTTTTACAGTGGCAAATGCATGGAATGGAGTGAAAGAAACAAATTTTAAAAGAGCTTTTTACAAAATAATGACGCTAGAGGAAGATGAAACCATCGTGGAATCTGAGGAGGAAGAAGCGACCACAACTGAATTAACTGCATTAGTGCGCAGCGCCGATGAGTTCAAAGAAGTTGGCGAAACCGAAGTTGAAAGATGGATTCAGTGTGACAAAAATGAGCCAGGTTATCAACTCTTTAATGACGACGATATTGTCGTACAAGTTTTGAATCAGCCCGGTACGTCACAACCTGATTCATCCGAAAATGATAGTCAAGACGAAGAAAATGATGGGACGGTATCAATCAAAAGAGTTTCTAACCGAGAGGCTGAAGAAGCTGCCAACGTTCTACTAGATTATTTTGAGCAACGAAAATCTTTGGACCTTACCGACATTTTGAACTTGCGCAGAATACTTCAGACAATTAAAAAAAATCGACAAATTTTAACACAGACCAAGGTGACTGACTTTTTTTCAAACGCATAGCTACATAAAATACCATATCCGCTTTATTTAAACGCAAATTAACATTATGTACCTATGATGCAGAGTTTTTATTTTTCTTATTTTGTGTAGTTTACTTTTTACCTTATGTAGAATTATATTTTTTGTTCTGTTATCTTTTTATGCAATACATACATATAAACTTAGTTTGAAATTATGAGATCTTTTTTTCTGTCATATTTTGAGTATACTATATACATAATATGTACATATGTATGTATGTAACATTTAATAAATGAATGTTCGGATTATCCGTGCTTTTCACTTATCCGTGCCTCGTCCGGTCCCGTGGAGCACGGATAATCGGGGTTCTACCTTTTAATTATTTGATAAGAATAAAAAAACCGGAATAAAAAGTAGATATCGATATTGGTTCAGTTGTTTCCGATCGAATAAAATCGTTGCATCGTATTTTTATGCACTCGTACCATTTTACATATTGGTCGAACGACTACAGATTTATCAGTATTGGTAGATTTTTTAAACCTTCCGTCTCTCTTTGTTGCAGGCCCCCCTCGGTCCCGGCTCCAAGATGATTCTGCAGGGCAACCGAGGCGGGAGGTTCGTCACCAAGGTACTCATGCTGGGGGTCCTCTGGGCCCTCGTCGTCTACACCGCCCTACAGTTCCGGTCCATAAAGCTCGATGTTCCTATGCCGCATTTGAATAGTAGATATTTATTACAAAAAAGGTTGGTAACTGCAGGGTTGTGAAAGAAAATCCCGATTTATATTGATTTTATTCATTTTCTTGCTTGTAGACTGGATACACTAACGCGACATGATTCTACGACAGAAGCGATAATCGATATGGAGCCGTCGGTAGACAAGAGTCCTTCGTTATCAGAAGATAACCTCATCGTTGATATACAGAACAGGGTGCCCAATTTACCCATAGTGTATTGGAATAAGAATAAGAATAAACCAATGGGGATGAATAACACATGTGCAAGGTAATATTCCCTTATAATTTTCATGAATTTTCGGAGATTTTGAAAATTTGGTAGATAACCTTCCCCCCTGTGACGTAGCAGTAATTAATTAAGTATAGTTGTTGCAGAATTATACCGTTGACTCTTACTGCCATAAATAAACTACCTGATTAAACCCTATTGTATACGCCTGAACCTCTTCAAAGCTCAATAAATGGGATCAGGGCCGGCTTGAAAATGTATACCACACCACATGATTTATTTTTATAATTTAAAATAAATAGATAGATATTTTTAGTTTTAGGTACCTACCTATAATAAATGTAAAATAATGATAACAATTAATGATAGTTGAAAATAATATAAAAGTATAACTATTAGGATAACAAGTACAATAAAAATTAATTAAATTCTAAGAAACTATTGATAATTTATTCAAATTTAACTCTGTATCACTATCACTATCTTCATCTAAGCCTAAACTTATAATTAAGGGTTGAACATTTGTAATCATACAATTGTAAGAATTTTCCACCTTAAGTACATGCTGTGGACTGTATAAATATTGTTACGAGGGTTGCATGCGACGACGTTAAGATCCGACCGCTATAAACACTAAGAAAACCTTTCTTATTTTCCAAAAGTTGTATTTCCTTATATAAAATTAAAAAATAAATAAAAATATGTTTTACCTAACGCATTTTCTTATTACTTTTTTATACATTTAAAATGCCGAGAAAGTAATTGTTTGGTCGTTACACAAAAATAAAATTTTAAAAATATTTTCACCATACTTGTGAACCCCCTCTATCATAGGTCAGGAGCCGCCACTGAACTGAATAGTTCTTTCTTTATGAAGGTAAACTAAAATGTTCCATGGGAGACCTTTATATAACATATTTGCAAATCGTGAGCTTTTATACAACTGTTATAAATCACATATGTCTCTTAACCAGATCTTATAAGGGAAGTCTAAGTCTGCTGGTTAGGAATCTATTTGCGACAAGGAAACTATTTCAGTTTTGTCCCTTTTTTAGGTTTCCCAGCATATTCGACATAGAATTCAACAACAACTATTGGCAAAGCTTGCACACTTCAAACGGGACATTTCACTTTTTCGGTGCTTACCTGGACAAGAGAAAAAACAATCGCCTGGGGCCGACGGTCCGAATACTGGGCATGATCGATAGAATAGAACCCACTGTGATAACGCACTGTCAATTTTGGTTTGATGGTAAAAAGGAGCCTGTGATAACTAAGAGTTTTGAATATAAATATATTTGGTAAGTAGTTTAAATTAAAATCAATGATAAAGTATATGTTATACCCATGATACAATAACTTAAGGTAAGAATATCTAACCGTCCCAATTTCGTCTGCCGGGTGGAAAGTAAATAATTTTTTTATAATTTTTTAAAAAATCGATATCTCAAAATAATATACAACAAACCCGAACACATTTTTTTTAAAATGCTAATAGCTTTGCGTGTTTAGATATGTCTACTTTTTCCCTAATTGATATAGTGGTCCTCATCATTGAATATTGTGACCAAATCGTTGATATCTTCTTTGTCTTGGCATTTTCACTGAAATAAGCTACTAGCGCCGACTCAGAACCAGGATTTTGAACTTTGTTTCCCGTACACCATTCTTTGAAACAGTTATATGCCTTATCATATCTCTGGCGGCTTCTAGTTGGCAGAAGATATTCTTCTACTATTTGTGCTGCTTCTCGAATTTCTAGCGGAATAATAGCAGCAAAATCAAATTCCTCATCTGATAGCATTTTTCTTTTTTCACTTTTTTTTAAATGCTAATAGCTTTGCGTGTTTACATATGTCTACTTTTTCCCTAATTGATACAGTGGTCCTCAGCATTGAATATTGTGACCAAATCGTTGATATCTTCTTTGTCTTGGCATTTTCACTGAAATAAGCTACTAGCGCCGACTCAGAACCAGGATTTTGAACTTTGTTTCCCGTACACCATTCTTTGAAACAGTTATATGCCTTATCAAATCTCTGGCGGCTTCTAGTTGGCAGAAGATATTCTTCCACTATTTGTGCTGCTTCTCGAATTTCTAGCGGAATAGCAGCAATATCAAATTCCTCATCTGATAGCATTTTTCTTTTTTCACTTTTTTTTAAATGCTAATAGCTTTGCGTGTTTACATATGTCTACTTTTTCCCTAATTGATACAGTGGTCCTCAGCATTGAATATTGTGACCAAATCGTTGATATCTTCTTTGTCTTGGCATTTTCACTGAAATAAGCTACTAGCGCCGACTCAGAACCAGGATTTTGAACTTTGTTTCCCGTACACCATTCTTTGAAACAGTTATATGCATTATCATATCTCGGGCGGCTTTTAGTTGGCAGAAGATATTCTTCTACTATTTGTGCTGCTTCTCGAATTTCTAGCGGAATAGCAGCAAAATCAAATTCCTCATCTGATAGCATTTTTCTTTTTTCACTTTTTTTTAAATGCTAATAGCTTTGCGTGTTTACATATGTCTACTTTTTCCCTAATTGATACAGTGGTCCTCAGCTTTGAATATTGTGACCAAATCGTTGATATCTTCTTTGTCTTGGCATTTTCACTGAAATAAGCTACTAGCGCCGACTCAGAACCAGGATTTTGAACTTTGTTTCCCGTACACCATTCTTTGAAACAGTTATATGCCTTATCAAATCTCTGGCGGCTTCTAGTTGGCAGAAGATATTCTTCCACTATTTGTGCTGCTTCTCGAATTTCTAGCGGAATAGCAGCAATATCAAATTCCTCATCTGATAGCATTTTTCTTTTTTCACTTTTTTTTAAATGCTAATAGCTTTGCGTGTTTACATATGTCTACTTTTTCCCTAATTGATACAGTGGTCCTCAGCATTGAATATTGTGACCAAATCGTTGATATCTTCTTTGTCTTGGCATTTTCACTGAAATAAGCTACTAGCGCCGACTCAGAACCAGGATTTTGAACTTTGTTTCCCGTACACCATTCTTTGAAACAGTTATATGCATTATCATATCTCGGGCGGCTTTTAGTTGGCAGAAGATATTCTTCTACTATTTGTGCTGCTTCTCGAATTTCTAGCGGAATAGCAGCAAAATCAAATTCCTCATCTGATAGCATTTTTCTTTTTTCACTTTTTTTTAAATGCTAATAGCTTTGCGTGTTTACATATGTCTACTTTTTCCCTAATTGATACAGTGGTCCTCAGCTTTGAATATTGTGACCAAATCGTTGATATCTTCTTTGTCTTGGCATTTTCACTGAAATAAGCTACTAGCGCCGACTCAGAACCAGGATTTTGAACTTTGTTTCCCGTACACCATTCTTTGAAACAGTTATATGCCTTATCAAATCTCTGGCGGCTTCTAGTTGGCAGAAGATATTCTTCCACTATTTGTGCTGCTTCTCGAATTTCTAGCGGAATAGCAGCAATATCAAATTCCTCATCTGATAGCATTTTTCTTTTTTCACTTTTTTTTAAATGCTAATAGCTTTGCGTGTTTACATATGTCTACTTTTTCCCTAATTGATACAGTGGTCCTCAGCATTGAATATTGTGACCAAATCGTTGATATCTTCTTTGTCTTGGCATTTTCACTGAAATAAGCTACTAGCGCCGACTCAGAACCAGGATTTTGAACTTTGTTTCCCGTACACCATTCTTTGAAACAGTTATATGCATTATCATATCTCGGGCGGCTTTTAGTTGGCAGAAGATATTCTTCTACTATTTGTGCTGCTTCTCGAATTTCTAGCGGAATAGCAGCAAAATCAAATTCCTCATCTGATAGCATTTTTCTGTTATTAAAATAATATATTGGTTATTGACATGGAAACCATATTCAAAAAATGATATTTGCCATCTTGATGTATATTATTGCCTACGTTATTTTACCACCTACGGTTATTTGACATTTCTGTCTAATTTTTCAATGGAAAACTCAAAATGACATTTATCTTTTATTAATAATTTTAATTCAAAATAATAAGAAGTGGATGTTAGATGTAGTTGCAAATAAAATAGTATACAAACCTCGGTGAAAAGTTTCTGTAAAGTACTGTCTCGAGATCTACCGACTCTCTCGGCAGGAATGAAACACTTTCCACCTCGGTACGTAATATACTATTTAAATGTTATGTTTCTTCGAAACAAAACTAAATTACAGGCACGTACTAGGGGTATTTTAATGAAGATGATCAATTTAAAGAACAAAACGTCGGAAAGTGTTTTATACCGCTAAACGTAGATTAAGTCCTCTTTCACAATTTAAACAAGAATATTCAGACCCAGAGACGAAACGTCGTATTAAAGATCTGATGGGGCCATCTCGTAAGGAATAAAAAGTAGCAATGAGAAAGAGACATTTATTTTTTGGATATCTCGTCGAACAAAGTCAGGAAAAAATAAAACCGAAACGCAAAATTTTAGATTTTCCCCAATATTTTGAAAGCCCCTGTATTTATTTTTGATTTTTTTTACGGCACAACTTTGCCCTGATTTAACCGACTTCGTATCTCCTACCGTTTCCGAAATCTGGATGATGCAGTGCGAATTTGTTACACCAGGTTCGTTCCAACCACCCTAAAAATCGTACAATGTACGGTCACGCACATGCGTAGTAGTCGAAAGGCGTTCCAACCGACACAAAACGGTGTAGCTGGCGATCCCTTTGGTGTTCCAACCAAATTGTGATCGTTCGCAAACCAGTTCCTGAACGGTAAAAACGATACATGGCCAAGACCAGGAACCGCTTGTACTGACTTGCGCCCTAAGAATTTTAACCGTTGTTTTTGTATTCCTGGCATTCATGCAGTTCTTTTAGCCTTGTTTTGTAGGAGTTGTTGCTTAATATTTTGATAATTTAATTTATTCTTATTAAATTTGTATAATCCGGTGCCCAAACCTACAAGATATTCTTAACATTAAACGTTATTCTCTTTCATGATTATTAAATACAACAAAACGGAACGAAACAGATAATACTCAAGCTCACAAAACGTACGAACCTTGCTCCCCTTGTGCATCAGCAACAAACAGTGCAAAATTTACGCCTGCGCACAAAATCGATCCCAACAGTTTCGTGACGGTTCTAGAACGATACAAAAATAGGGTTGGAACAAACCTACCATGTGTGCAGTGGGAATTAATCTTCCTTGGTTATTTAATTAAATGTACGATAATCAAAGACAACTCTCCATATAGGAATGACACTTACCATCAGTGCGATCGCTTCCTTTCGCTTCTAGTTTAATCTTATGTGTGCCTTCTTTTTCAGGTATAAGAAATGGGGCAATTACAAGCAAGGTATTTTCCAGCCATACCTGACTGCCTGTGTAATTCCCGCGAACTACAAGTCTAAAGTGCCACAATCAATTTCGATTGTTGAAAAGCCATGTGATAATTCGACTAATAACTTAAAAGTAATTTACAATGAGCCGAGCGTGAAGAAGGACTTTGCCGTCTGCGTTAAGGTAATTTACGTCACCGTGCAGTTCGGAAAATGGAACGATTTATTATTATTTAACAATTTAATCATTTTCATTGCAACAATTACACCGTTACAGGGTCTGGACTTTCTCCACGAAGATCTGTCTGTCAGGTTAGTAGAATGGATTGAACTGCTCAACCTTTTGGGAGCGGATAAGATTTTCCTGTATCAGTTGCAAGTGCATCCAAATATCAGCAAAATTTTGAATCACTATGAACAAGAAGGAAAAGTAAGTTGCATTTCTAAAGGGATATAAGTTTGAATTGTGTGTTTTGGACAAAATAAAAAATGTTACTTATCCATTACTCTACAGGGTGTCCGCTAATTAATGGGACATGGAAAAACCACACAGACTCCTTACGTAAAATATTAGGATTTAATTATACTTACCTATGTCCGAAAGTTAATATTAACTAAAGTTAAAACTTCATTTTTGTTTTTCTCTTTATATTGGCCGGTATTAGACTATCAAATATATTTGACAAAGATATTTTATAAAAGATATTTTATAAAATATAACAACACAAGATTATCTTTGATAAAAGATTTTATAGTTGATTGGTAACGGTAGTAACCTCATTTTCTGACAATAAGACATCCATTTGACATTGACTGCGACTGGTATTGGTATATAATACCATGGCGGAAAATAAGTGTGTCTGGTGCATTTCAACAACAAAATTGCTAATTTCGGAGTATGGAAGGTTCGAAATATTGTACAACCATCAACACCCGGATTACAGAAACCGAAATAAAAGACCGGATATATTTATTTACTTATTTTCATTTTTTGCCTTGCAAGTTTCTGGGATTATGCCTGAAAGGGTACATTGAGGTATGCGACTGCTGTACTGTAAACTAGCATAACTCTCTCCTGTTGCCATAAACCGAAGGGTAACCATAAGGCGTTCCTCAACGCTGATATAATTCCTTAAATGTGTATTCTGTCGGGATATCAATGGTGATATCTTTATAACAATAAAGTTAAATGTGTCCTCGTCCATTCTTAAATAGTTTTTATAACTCCTAATACCTTCAACTCGTAACTTCCGAAGGATATTGTGGTGGACACCCCTTAAATTACGTCTTGCCACCCAGGGCCTTACCCAAAGGCGCCTGGCTCTTTTTTTTGTTTTTTACTACTAAACACATTGTAATCACGGCAGCTCTTAACGCTAGACAAGCTAATGCACGTCTATCGTTCATTTTTAATTGTAAAAACGTGACAAGTTCTTTCAAAAATTGTCAAAGTTCTTTGACAGTGTAATACTAGTATAAACTTTTATAAAAGAAATATTATCAAAGAAATGCTACAAAATATTTTATAAAAGTTCTTTGTCAAATATATTTGATAGTCTAATACCGGCCTTAACCCAACGGTTTTTTGCAAAATTTGGCAATTATGTTTATTTTAGGATGAGAAACTGATTTTTTGTGAAATTTTAATGTAGGCATTTTTTGCACATTTATTAGGTCATAACTTTTTTGTGCCTCAGTGTATTTAAGATTGCAATGAAAATGAAACTTTTCTCATATTTATTACGTAAAAAAGATACTTATACTAATTTCAGGTCGCCCAGAGTTACCGTTTCGCAGATATTTGCATTTAAATTGTTTAGTGTACTCTGCCCAATTACTATTAAATTGCAAACAAAATTTTTTTCCTAAAGTAACCTATGAGAAAACAAATGAAATTTAGAGATGAAGTTGCTATGGAACAGAAAATGTTTCATTTTTGAGTTTATCGAAAGTTTGTGTTTTTATAGCTGTTGGTTACTTTCGACACGATATTTTCTAGGGTTAAAGTTATTTTAATTAAAGTAAATTAAAAGCAACAATCCAATTGTTGTATTTATTATTCCCAATTACCATTACTAGAACATTATTTATCATTTAAAAGTTAATTGGCAAGAAGCAACAAAATATTATTTGCTCGCCTGAGCTAACGCACTAAACAATTTAAATGCAAATATCTCCGAGACGGTAACTCTGGGCGACCTGAACTCGGTATACCTTTTTTACGTAATAAATATGAGAAAAGTATTATTTTCATTGAAATCTTAAATACACTGAGGCACAAAAAAGTTATGACCTAATAAATGTGCCAAAAATGCCTCAGACAGCGCCCCTTACATTGTACATTAAAAGTCACCAAAAAATAAGTTTCTCAACCTAAGAAAACCACAATTATTGCCAAATTTTGTAAAAAACCGTTGGTTTCTGTCAAAGTTATTAGAGAAAAACAAGAATGAAGTTTTAACTTTAACACCCTGTATCTCAGTTAATATAAACTTTCGGATATAGGTAAGTATAATTAAATCCTAATATTTTTACGTAAGGAGTTTGTGATTTTTCCATGTCCCATTAATTAGCGGACACCCTGTATAGAGTGCTTTAAAGTTTGAGTTAAATAAACAGTTCTTGTTTCAACCTGTATATGTTGAACATATTCTTAACTTTCTTAGAAGATATAAAAGAAGAACGGTCGTGTATTTGAGTATTATTTTTTTAGATTCAGGTAACACCAATAACATTGGCAGGCATTTTACCGAATGCACCCGCTTTGCAGCATTATTTCCTGTCGAAAAAGACCAATCATAAACGGCAAAACGAACTCATACCCTACAACGATTGTTTTTATAAGCATATGTATGAATATAAGTATATTGCTTTACTAGACATCGATGAGGTAAGTACTATGTAATAATATATTGCATACAAGAGTGGTAAGGCGCGTATTACCCACGATTTCGAAAAAAGAGTGTGTAATAAGCTTACCACTCTGTTGTAAGTTTGTAAGTAAGTTTATCAGGTTATCAGTACACCAGTCAACACATTTTTGATAGACTTCTTCATACCACTCCCTGGGTTTGTGTAGTAATAAATTATTTCCTGCGGAAGTAGCTTGTAATGTAATTTCCCGTGGCGGCCCCTCAATCTGAATATACCCAAAAATATCCAAATTAAAATGTTGACACGAACCCGAACAAACCCGATGGAATTCACAGCCAACTTTAGACACAACACAACAATTTTAATCGAGAATTTCATACGAGGTGTCTGACGGGAAAAATATAAGATGTAGAATTGACCAGGCTAAACAGTAAAAATATCCACATGGGAAAATGTCAGTGGCGTACCAACTTTTTGTAAAAAGTATGAGAGGAAAAGTTTGCAGGGGCGCCACTGGTGAATGAATTGAATAACTTTTCTAACTAAAATAATATGTAGTTTTTTTATCACGTGCTTTCGGAGATATTCAAAATTAACATATATTTGTTTAATTCACGCATTACGTTCACATGAAATGTTCTTCAACACGTCATTAGGGAACACCCTGTATAGCATATTAAAAAAGGGATTTTTTTCTTGGCTGCAATAATTTCTTGCTTCTTGCGTAAAAGTAAAATTAGATAACACCAGTTTTATTTTTTATTTTTAGGTTATAATGCCATTGGAAGGTAACTCGTGGAAAGAACTCATGGATAAAGTTTTACCGAAAGCGCTGAAAATTAACAAGGAAGAAAGGGCTTCTTACAACGTCCGAAACGTCTACTTTTTGGACGATTTGATTCACGATCACGGGTAAGCTTATTATGGGTCTAACAACAATAAATCAGTGGCTTCCTTACTACAAATGAATAAATTAAATAATATACCTTGTTTTCATAAATATACAATGACAGCTTTAAAACATATTTTTTTCTATTTGGGTTTCATAATGACTACATTATTATTACTACTACATTTACGGCTTGACAATATCCAAGACGATCAATAAACTCTCTTTGCACATATGTTCAATCCTAATTTTTTCAATAACTGTTGAGTTTATGTATAGGACATGGTACATGAAACATGCTTAGAATTCAATGCAAAATTCAAAAATGAAATAAAAAATATATGTTTTCATTTGAAAAAATGAAGTTGATGGTCGTAACTTATTTTTGAGCTACCCTGTATACATGAAATTACCACAAAAAAAAAATTAAAAAATCAAAATCGACGGGTACGAGCGTTTTTTGAAAAAACTTACCGCTGAATTTTAAATGAATTTAGACATTTCTTCTGGGACTCACTGTATATACATATTTATAGTTACTGTAGACATTAATTGTTATTCCTGTCAGATTCTGTGTCGACACAATATTTTGTTCAATAGTACTATTTTGTTCAATATTTTGAACTTTGTTCTGTTCGCACCATAACTCTTAACGAAGTGTTTCTAGATTATTTTCTGCATTTTTACGTATTTCTGACAAAGTACAACTTTCTTCCTGTCTCATTTTTATTAACTTTCTTTAATAACATATTTATTTATAATTATGACGGATGGGAAGAAGCTTTGTTGTGTTTAATTAATTGTTTCTGTCATGGCGTATTTGATACTTGTAACATTTTATTAAATTGTAAAAGTATTGCCAACCCAAAAAGAAAATATTAATTAAAATGGAAAAAATCTACTATAGTTTTTCAGACTTTAAAGACCAAAATAGAAAAAGTTTTCTAAATTAAACGTTTCCTCTAAGATAATGTCTTATGAAACTTGTATCTTAATATACTATTTTAACATTAAATCTATAATAGTTCTCCTATATAAAGTTTGCAAAGCGTCTCTAATTAATCAACTTATTCAGTCTATGAATAGCGCATCCCGTCCTTGTCTGTTTCTTTAAATTATCGCACCTTGTCTCGCGTCCGCGTCAGAGTCTTGCCTCCGGGCCAAACCGATGTTTTTGGAATAACTGGACGAATAAGCATTATGTTTTAAAACAGATAATAAGTTTCTTTCCTTTGGCTGGAGTGAAACACGCCCCCACCTTGTAAATTTAAAAATTCGTTGTAGTCATTACGTATTACGTTGTTTGTGTACGTCGTAGATTTAAATTGATAATTTTTAAAAATGTAAATAACTGAAGAAACTCTGGAAAAGTCATAGAATTTTACGGCCGTTGAAACGTCCGAACCCTGTAAGCAGCGTGGCCAGTTCTTGCACAATTCTAAGTCTAGTCTAAATAAAAACGTTATTTTTTCAGTTGGTTCAAGGAAATGCCCCGTTACATGCACATGCTCCAGCACGTCTACAGAACGAAAAACTTCACGAAACCGGGGCAGTACGTGAAATGTTTCCATAATACGGAAAAAGTGTTGACGCTTCACAACCACTTTCCGTTGAGTTGTCTTGGTAGTGGTTGCACTTCGTATCCGATCGAGACTACTGATGCGCAGTTGCAGCATTATAGGTAAGTTATTTATGTGAATCTTATAATATAGTTGACATTATAGGCGTTGACCTTTAGTGTAATAACCTAGACAAACGTAAAGGTGTATAAAAATGATCATTTTCCGCAATATTTAAATGAATCTCTATTCATTGTCTTCAGATATACAGGGTTTCCCACTGAAGTCGGCTAGGTACGATATTATGTGAGCAATAAACTTTATCTCTTTGAAAAAAAATTTCATCGAGACTAAATCGAGCAAGAAAAATTGTTTGAAAATATTTTCACGTGTCCAAAATGACCGCTAGGGGCCGCGATTACTACTATCCGGGTGTTATGGAAATGACTTATTATACTTAATTGGGTGACACACCTAGGGTGTCCTAGAAAAAGTCTACATACTTTTTTTTTTAATCGAATATCTAAATACTAAGTAAAAACCCTTTTTACCCACATACTGTCGCGCCGTTCCATCTGGATTCAGTTAGCAACAATGTGGGTTACTAGAGTATACTAACAGTGTTGTCAGATCATATCGCATGTTTCGCCCTTGCTTGGATACCTGCCGCGCGCGACTATCGTTGCTTCAGTATGTTTCGAGACTCGGGAGTGGAATGACGCTGTCGAGGGTTCCACGTGCTTGATGTATACGAATTTTAAACGTTTTGTTAGTTGTTGAGTTAGTTGAACATACCCGATTTTTTTTTTAATAATAATTCATAATAAGAAATGTTGTAATGTGATTTCAAATTTGTGTGATATTAGCTATTGTTGGTTCTGTTGCAAAACATACTTTTTGTGTTTTATTTTTTTATGGAATTTAATTGTAAAACGGATTATAAGATCGAAGGTAAGAGAGTATGTACCTCAAAATTGTAGGTATTTTTTTTTCTAAAAAGTTTGAAAAAGAAGTGATAACGCGGGTCAAAGACGTCTTGTTGTCAAAAACTGAACACGTGCGTTTACAATTCTATGTTGCAATGTATGGCAACACCGCCTCAATATTGATTGCGAACGTCCTCAGTAGCGGCCACGTAAATTTTCAGATTTCATATAAAGTGTATATTTCGTAGAATAATTCAAAGCGCCATTTAAGGTTATTTTTCTTCAATTTATTTTCATCTCAGGATTTGCCGGTTTAAATATAATAAGTCATTTGTATAACACTCTGTATATAACTCAAAAATTCACGCGATCACGACCAACGTCGGATATTGGTAAAATTATCTTTAAAACGAGCCTAAGTTTATTAAATTTGGATAAAGGGTATGAAAGATACAGTAATTTTAAAAATATTTTTTTAAACACTCTTCACTTCGGTGATACGAAAAAGTGTTAGGAATCAACTTTCGCAAAATTAATGATCGTTTTATAAATGAAAACCTTATGAGTGATTATTCGAAGAAATTTGAATTTTTAGTTATACAGGGTGTTTCTGTACGTCAAACGACATTTGGTCAGCAAGGAATGGGAATTCCAAAAATAATTTTTATTTAAAAAAAAAGAAGTGGCGTACCATTATTTTCTTCAAAAATACCGAGGGCGCAATTCCCGCATGAACGCCACTGGTCGGAATAAAAAAAACATGTTATACATCATAAAATGCCTCTTGAGGAATAGAAAGTGGGTACCGAATTTCATAAAAATATCTAGAGCAGTATCACAGATATTATGTTCATATGAACTTTTTTTTCTGAAAATGGACCCAAGAATAACCTCCTTAAATATTAGCATGATATTAAGAAACACCCTGTATAATTTGCGTGCCCTTGCGGTAATTTCGGCAAAGTGACATAATTTTCCATCAATTTTTCTAGGTCGATTTAGTCAATGAATGTTTCCGCAAAGACATACGGTTTATGGCTTCAATAATATCGTACCTCGCCGGCCTTAATGGGACACCCTGTATAGAGAGGGTGGAATGATAATAATGCAATATATCAAAGCATCCATGGATTTTAAAATTTTGAATCTTACCCAGTTTTTCTTCCTGAACATATTTTCGTAATAACATTTTTTCGTGTCTCCTAAAGAAAGAGCACTTTACCGATGGGAATAGTACATTACGTATCAAGGACCGAAAAGAGGCTTTTACGGACGAGATGCGGAAAAGCCTCCGACGGCCCGAGATATGTACCGTATTTTTTTTACAAGTGCTCCGAAGCTTTGATGCCAAATAAATAAAGAAATTCTTCAGACAGTTTTCCTGTCTAAATGACATGAAAACACTCGCGCATGGAGAATGTAAATATCTATTTATTATTTTTGACAAATAGGCTCGGTGGCCTAGTGGTATAGCGTACGCCTTGTGATCTGAGAGTCGCGGGTTCAAATCCCGCACTCGGCATCTCTGCTTCTATTTATTTTTTTACAAGTGCCCGAGTCTTTGAGGCCATATAAAAAAAGAAATTCTTCAGACATTTTTCTAAAACATCTTTGAAAAATTAACTGCCAATTTAATTTATATATAATCCGCTATTTATTATCGCTTGTAGTATGGCTCGGTGGGTAGAGTGTCCGCCTGGCGATCTGAGGGTCGCGGGTTCAAATCCCGCACCGACAATTCTGGTTTTATTTATTTATGAGCACATGGTGACTCGAAGCGGGCGGGAAAAATATTTCCCGCCCGCTTCGATACTTTCCCGCCCGCTCTCTTGGAAAACGCCACTTTCGGTGAAGAGAACATGCGTGAAAAGAGGCACTTTCGGGGCACATGTAAAAAAAAATATTTTTTCCATGAGAAAGGCCATTTGTTGAACACCTTATGGCACAACAGCTGAAAAGGTGTATGGTTTATTTTAAAAATTTATTTATTGAGTACACAATACAGTAAAATAATTACACTTGGTTTTAGGGCTGATTGCGTAAAGACGCTCAAAAAGTCTTGCGAGGAATTTCGCAAAACTTCAGTTATCGACACCACAATATGGAAATTCAAGGAGCCCTTGATACAAAGGGTCAGTTCCACCCTTAAAACGCTAGGGTTTTTTCCTAATAATATTAGCAATGACGTTACGGGTAATGGCATAAGAAAAAGGTAACGAATTTGCCGCGCGTCGATAGAAATCTTACTAAAAAATAACTGTGAGGAAATGAACTGAACATTTCCAGGTCAGGGAAAAGTTTTTTAGATTAAACGGCAATCATTTTCAAAAGATGATACCGGAAAACAATAATTAAATATTGTTCCTGAATGACTGAATCTATTTAATTGGCATAATTATTAAAATAATTATTTATATCTTATTTAATTTGCTATGAAAATTAAATCTATGTATTTAAGAGTTATGATTATTATTTTGATACGCTACAATCTTGTTTCTTATAGTCGGCTTTGTTGCTTCTTGCACCTAATTCCGAAACAAAAGTTCCGGTAGATTTTTTGCTCTCGTAATTTAGTTTTATGTGTAGTTTTACATTCAGATCATTATCTTTAAGAATCTTAGTTCCTTTTTCTTATAAAATCGTTCGTATTTAGTCACTACTGTACTTTTATGTCGAGTGCGCTTATTACAATCTTAACTTTTTTGTCTCTGACAGAGAGAAGACAAATATAGAATGATTTACACTAATCTACAGATTGGTCGGTAATGAATGCGCTCTAGAGTAGCCCCAGCTTAGAGATGTTCCCGAACTTCGGAAGCTAAAGCCAATAACTCTTCTGACATGTACTCACTGTCATTAATACTACTTTCTTCTCTATCGGAGTTGCTAGTGCTGCTGCAAAGGTCAACAGTTATATCTGTCGTGCTTTTTTCGCTTTCGTGTTGACTGTTGAAGGTCCAGCCACTTTCAAATCAATATCTGGGTTTCCTGTTTTTCTTTATGATTGGTATTTGTTAATTCTTTGTCCTTCTTTTTTTGTTTGTTCTGTTTTATGTTAATGCTCTATCGATAGTAAGGCGATTTCGTTTGTAGGTACGTATGAGTTAGTTTGCTTTGCCGCTGCGGATGCTATAGCAACATCTTTCAAATATGATTTGCACACATCCCTTGCCACCAATTTATTGTGTTTGATGGTTGGTTTGTTAAAGGCCCGAACTTCTATTACTGCAGCCTTTCGGCTTATTGTGTACCCCGATCTTGTTAGAAGATGTTTGTTCCTTCTATGAGGTCCAGTAACCTTCTACCAAGCTTGTCATGTGGGAGGTTGTCACCACGTTGTATATTCCCGAAGATATTTTGTCTTCTACGAGACAGCGCTACGCAGGGGTATATTATGTATGAGGTGTTTTCATCCTCTTCGCCGCAGAGTCTACATTCAATGGATCCGTTGTTTATACCTATCCGTTGAAGGTGTTTTCTCAAGTGGCAGTGGCCTGTTAGCAGACCCATCACTTGCTTCAACTGGGGCCGTGTCAGGGTTAGCATCCCATTCGATAGTATTTTCGATGGTTTTCCAATTGCGGCCATTGTATTTGACCAGGTAACCTTTGCCATCGAGATATGTGTTGTTTTTTCGACCATCTATCTAATGTTATGTTATGTGTTTGATGAGACCCAAATAAATATTTTCGCCCAAGGATGGATCTTTGCTATTTATTGTGTTAATTCTGAAAGAATTTGTGCTTTATTGACTTGAGCCAGCGAACATACCCGAACATGGTACTCCTTTCAATTATTTCTGTAATACAACTCCATAGCACCAAGATGCTCTTCGGAATGTTAATAGTTGCATAGCGATATCCAACGTAATTTAAAACAATTAAAGAATTTTATTTAAAGTACTTAAGTTTTTAAATAAATACTTCCATACAATGTTGTTTAAAAATGAAAATATCTCGGAAACGGATTGCTTTAACAAAACAAATCAAGTAGGAATACGTTTTTCTTTAGAAATTACCATTCTATTACAAATTTCCATGTCTATATCTGAAAAGCAGCTGGAGACAAAATGTATAGAATCTGTGGTTACTCTATGGCGCAATCATTACCTACCACCCTGTATACATTAAAAAAATTTAAATTGATTTTACAATACCTTCCAAAGCATGCCAATTGGCTTCGTCACAGCCAAGCCAGCTATTCAATACAAACTATCGGTAATAATTCTTGCTAAATTGGCTCTAACGCCATCTAGTGGAGAGCTCCTCTTGTGCGAACGGAAGAACATTCGAAAAGTGACCACATGTTCAGAATAATCGCCAAAAATAAATAAATAAACGTTCGATTTTTTTTATGATCATTCTATATTATTTTCTTAATGTGACTGTATTAAGCCAAAATATTTTTTTATTGTGATATTTCTCTAATTTAACAACGTTCTGTGTAATACAATTTGCAAACCAGTGCCTTTGAAATTATTGAAAATATTTTACTGTTAAACACACGTACAGCCGTTTAACTGTAAGACCGTTTTAAATTGACAGTTGCGTCGTTTATTTTAGTTTTCCTGTAAATTTATGAAGAGAAAACTATTTTAGGATGTGCTCTTGTTAAATTAATTATTAATTAAGAAATTTCGGTCCCATGGTCTTAATAGTTATTTATGATGTTAGTGTTGAAAGTGTCATTTTATTTTATGAATCGAACAAAATAAAAACAGTTTGTTTCTACGATCGTTATAAAAGCTATATTTTTTTGTACGCTTGCCGGAACGTCATTTTTTCACTCATTTCTCTCTGAATGTTGATAAATATCAAGTTGCAATGAAAACAGCATCCGCGTCGTTCGTTACCTGGGCGCCGCATTGTTATTGTCACCTTAAAAATATCAATAATATTTGAACACATCAGCAATGGACAGAAATAATCGATTCCGGCCAAGATAACTAATTTCAATGGGCTCCAGACGAAATAATTAGTAAAGCCGATGAAGAAACACAAAATGTAGTGCCTGAAAAAGCAAAAAAAATACGTGTATTAAGTTGCATTGTTGTATTGTTAACGTATTTTCAAGTAAGTTATAACATTTTTAAAGCTTTCGACTTTATGGTCATATGTTCCAAGCTAAAATCGACATTAATTCTGAATAATAAAGTCGATATAAGCAAATATTCCAAACTTATTGCATTTTTAAGTGACAGTGACTTGTTTATACCCCAATATACATGGTGTTATGGAAATGACGTATTATATTTAAATGGTGTCCTAGAGAAGCGCTACATATATATATTTTTTTTAATCGACCGTTTTAAAAGTGGGGTAACAAACACTTTTACTCACAGGTCAGTCCGCGCTACTGTACAACATTTCACCCAGAGCCAATGGCAATGTTGCCAAACTTAATGTAAAACTGAAATTCCTTATAAAATTATAAAAACAAATTATTTTCTACCTACTTGTATTTATCCTTATACCTAAAGAGCGAGGAAATCCAGGGATAAAAACAATCATTTTTTTTTCTTTTTCATGGGAACACTCCTGAAAACACTTTATGTGCACACAGTAATAGTGAAACAGAACCGATAGTTAGCTTTAGAAAATACAATAATACAGATTATACTACAGATTATTAGATTTTATTACAAGCGACGATATTTGACGTCCAGAAGAAACGCGTCAATAAAAACAATATTCAAAGATTATTTATGGACGGGCAAGATACATGCGTAAACCGAAAACACAGAGCGGATTGCGGAGATTGTGTTGGTGATCGACGAAAAACAACGTATCCGGCCGCTGGTTGGTCTTCAACTAACAGACGCAAGCGTGCGGCGCTATATGAAACTACTTCGCTCAGCCGATGTAAGGCGTCAAGAGGTCATTGGCATTTGACCTAGTGACGTACGTGGCTATTACTATTCCATATGTTTTTTCGGATTGTTTAAAACATAGTCCGTCGTAAATGTTCTTCAATTAATTGTACCAAAAGGTATTACAGAATTTAAAAGTGTTTAAATTATTTTATTTTGTCTAAAGAGTTTAAGGTGTACATATGACAACACCGGCCAGAATTCCTTGATTGCTTACATGTATCGCAGTGCCACACAGGTGTTTTTATGGTTTGACGTCAGGTCACTTTTACCGCTGAATGAATTGAAAGCGCCATTTATGGCTATTTTTCTTCAATTTGTCTTTATCTCAGGAATTGCCGGTTTAAATAGAATACGTCATTTCTATAACACCCTGTATGTATATTTGTTTAATTGCGAAAAAGAAAACCGATACGATCGTAGAAAAAAAATTGTTTGAAACTTATGCATAAAGTTAGTTTTTGTATGAAGGGGATCGCACGAGCCGAAGGCGAGCGCCTCAATCCCGTATGTTACATAAATAACTATTTATACACTGACAACAGGTGTTTGAAAGTCTACTTTTAATAGTGTTTGCAGAAGACCTTTACGGTATCCAGAAGTTAAAAATACTGGTTTGTTGCTCAAGTTTGTTAACATTTTGTAATGCTTTCCCCATTCATGGGCACATTAAAATTTATGGCAATTTAAAAGTGCCTTTAAGCCTTTTGCAGATTAACATTTTCGTTACTAAGACTAAAAGCTAACCTTGCTCAAATAAGAAAAATTAGAACATTTCAAAATAACTAAAAATATAGAAATAATGAAACTAACCAACCTAGTTTTTATAAAATTTAACATGTTGAAGCTGTGAAATAGTAAGATGTAAGATTAAGATGTTTTCCGTAAATATACACAAATATTATATTAAAACTATTTGCCGCGAATAATCCACGTCTTATATTTTGTGTAACGTATTCAGAAGATTCTGTATCTACTTGTGCTAAGACTCTTAACTTCGGGGTCTAATTCTTACAATATTTAAACAATGCTGAAATACAAGGTATTGAAATTTTGAAAAGAGAATTATTTTTCAAATAATTTTTAAAAAATTTCCCCTGTGTGTCGGATTATAAGCATTTTCCGACATACTGGATGAGATTACCTATACCACATTTTCTCGACAAAAAGCCATTCTTTATAAAAAAAATTTTGTTTGTAAAAAAATTAAGATTTGTCATTCATTAGACAATTTAGTTTTTGTATACAGGAAGGTCAAAATATTAAAAAAAAAAATTATGATTTTACCCAAAAACTGCCTTAATTTTTCGTTTTTAGAATTACCTTCGTCATTATTTTCTTAAAAACAAAAAATGAAGGTACTGTTAGAAAATATATATATTTTTTTTTAAAGATTTTTAACTAAATTTTCTAATAATAAATCTTAATTTTTTTTACAAACAAAATTTTTTATAAGAATGGCTTTTTGTCGAGAAATTAAAAATTTGGTTCATTTGTGGTATAGATAATCCCATCCAAGGACACCCTGTATGTATATGTAATTACATCCTGAAGTTACCCTGTATACAATGGAGGGTGTGTCCTAGTGGTAGGGAGTAGTGAGTGGGAGGAACACCATGCACCTCACCACTATTAAATCAAAATTAAATATGAAATTTTCTCTATTTTAGAGCGTGTACAATATTGTTAAAATATTCCTTATAGGTCGACAGCTCGTTACCAAAATGGCCTGTTATCACACATAGTCAATGACTAATCGCTAGATTAATAAAAAATAAGACAGTTTTACTCGAGCGAAAGAGTTCGGCAACGCTGCGCTTACCCGTCAGAGTGATTTCAGTTCGTAAGAAAGCAGATCGTCTTTTTGTTACTACACCTTGTCCGTTCTTGATGAGATCATATTAAAAATATAAAAAAAACGTGAATTCATCGACAACGGACATTTTCCGTGTTGCGCAGCTGCAGGAAGGGCAGCGGAGTCGGATCTCGTATCTGTATAATTCATGATAGCGGTACACGGCGTGTGCATGGGACGACTTGCTGTGTGGCTTGGTTGTCTATAACAATTCAGCATCAGCTATGTCCCCATATCGCATTATTATTGATACACGTGCTGTGTTGACTGAAAACGGTTTTGCTAAAAAATGCGTGTGTAAAAATGTCAGTTCATATTTTTCCCCCATTTTCCAAGCCACAATACATGATTTCTGCTTGAAAATACCTAAGATCCAATACTGCGGTTGCTCGTCGATGAAAATGTCCGTTCTCATTTTTTTTCCGGTCACGAATAACGAAAAATATCCGACAAGTAAAACGGACGAGGCGTGATAAGTTGAATTCTCCGCTGTAAACAAATTTCGATTTTTCTCAAACCGAAACTATTCACCGCACGGAAAATGTCAGTTACTATTTTCATCTCCTCAAAAACATCACTCCGAGTCAAAAAATAAATAGAACGGACGAGGCGCGATAACTATTACGACTTCTTGTTAATTTCCTTCTCAAGTCCTTATTAAATCACCAAAAGACTCAAAAAACTTTAGGTCGTGATCAGTCTGAAATCCTGGTAACGAGCTGCCGTACTATTATACTATATAAATCTTATGCTTTTATTTGCTCAAATTTTTGTAATGTACATTATTTATAATTTATTTTTGAGTCATTTAGCGCCATGTTGTATATAACTTTCATCCGACTTTTTTATGATTAGGTCAAAATGTAATTTTGAAAATTGATGTTATTTAAAGTTAAGTTAGAAAGAAAAACAACAATTTTTGTTATACAATTTGTGATTAGAGTTAGGCAATGTATTTATTTTGTCAAATTATAACAAAAATTGCGGGTTGTTACGTTATTTTAGATATAAAATATTGGTTAAAGTAATAACTGTACCAGGTGCCTCAGTTGGCATGTACAGGGTGGTCAAAAACTCTGAAACGTTGGTCGAGAATCACCATACTGTTAATAACAGAAGTTTGACCCCTCTGTATCAAGATTTGATTAAAAAATCAGGTATCTTTGAGACACTGGGTACATTTAATGGTGTAAATATACGAGGTTTAGGTGAAAAATGATTGTTATTCCTATGCTTTAAAGTTCGTATAGTTTTAGTACCTAAGACTTATGTAATTATTATTTTTAGTCATTATTTATTAGTTAATTATACAGGGTGTCGCTATATTTTAAGAAGATATCAGTATTGCATTTTTGAAAAGGTTGCAAGATGGCAGTGGCGGTTCTTCCACAGGAGCACATGCGCACGTCCACCCCCAAAACAAAACGAATAAAAAATATTAATTTATATTCATTGAATATTATTTATCGTATAAAGTCCGACCCTCCCTAATATTTTATACTACCGGCAAACCAAAAGAGTCCGACCCTCCCTAATATTTTATCATCCCGTCAAACCAAACTGTATAGATCCGGCAACCGTGCCTCGGTCGCGGTAACTGACGATTATGACGAGACTTGCTCGCACGTGCGATTAAGTAGTGCAGTTTATCCGTAGTAACAGGTGGCGGTGTGGCAGCGGGGATGGCGATTTAACATGGAAAAGGCGCACAGTTTTTGTGTGCACCGTGCTGTTTGTGCATCTAGTTAGAAATTCGAGCGTATATGTTTTAATATTATATATTTATTAAGTTAAAATGAATAGTTGACGGTGGACTATTTAAGAAATAACTTTAGCTCTTTGAGTTTGGGGCAAAAAATTGAAGTGAAGAATGCGGGAACACCTAAACCCGAAATTAATTTAACGCAGACCACAAAGGGTAAATCTAGGAACTTTATTAGAAAGTTTAAAAATGAAATATATAAAAAAAAATTATAGAGGGTATTCCAAACTTAATGAGGCTGTTATTGATCAATTTTCTACAATTAAGAACCGAAGAATGGACTTTACGTTTAAGCACTATTGTGTAGGGTCGATAAATGTTGTGTATTTCGATAAATGATACTCGATATGATTTTAAATCCCATTTTATTTAAGGATTTAAACTAAAAAAACACTGAAAATATGAAGAATGCCAACTTGTCAGTCTCGTGGCTCGATTCGTTCTCGTCATAAAACAGTTAACTATTGTTCTCGTCTTGGTTGCGCCTAATGACGTAGCCGTTGCTGGCGTAGTGGTATTAGACATCATTCGAGTTTCTTGATAACTCGTAGATGGCGGTAGTAGTATTGGACATCATTCGGTTTTCTTGATTGCTCGTAGATGGCTTTAGTAGTATTAGTAGTCGACCGTATAAATATTGTTACGAGGGTTGCATGCGACGACGTTAAGATCCGACAGCTATACACACTAAGAAAACCTTTCTTATTTTCCAAAAGTTGTAGTTCCTTGTGTAAAATTAAAAAATAAATAAAAATATGTTTTACCTAACGCATTTTCTTATTACTTTTTTCTTTCTACACTTAAAACGCCTAGAAAGTAATTGTTTGGTCTTTACACAAAAATAAAATTTTAAAAATAATTTCACCAGACTTGTGAACCGCCTCTATCATAGGTCACGAGCCGCCACTGCAAGATGGATTAAGCCAGCGCAAAGCTTGTTTTTTTTTAGGTGAATTCCGAAACTTTGAATTGTAGAAATTTTAACTATGAATTAAATTTATATAATATATCTATTGATAATTCCAGAGTCAAATGTAGTTTTACTAATAGTGTGACATCCTGTATAAATGTTACTGATGGTACGTAAATGAATAATAATGTGCTTTATTGTAATACAGAGGGTGTATCAACTAAGAAATAGGTATAGTCCGGTATTGATTTTCCATTCTCTACTAATCTATGGGTTTTATTATATTTTTTCCGGACAAAAATAAATTTGTCTTTCTTCATTGCTACTCTTTATTCTACACAATACGACATCATGAGATCTTTCATGCGACGTTTCGTCTTTAGGTTACCATCATCAACTTAATTTTAAATACGGGCCTGGTTTTTTTTGTTGTTTAAATTATGAAAGAAGACCGAAATCTACGTTCAGTGGTGTACAACACTTACTGGTTTTCCGACGTTTTGTCCCTTAAATTGACCATCTTCAATAAAATAATAACTTTTTTTTTTAAATTCGTTATAATTCGAAAATGTAAATTTATTTGTATTAATAAAATAAATTACTTGTACTTACGCTAAGTAAAAATTTGATACAACTATTAGTTTGAAATTAAAAAAAAAATAGTACAGGTGTCCCATTTTCGACACTTTCATCTCCGTAATTGTTAATGCTATCAAAAAAGTAATGTAGG
Source organism: Barypeithes pellucidus (assembly GCA_963991005.1). Classification (NCBI taxonomy): domain Eukaryota; kingdom Metazoa; phylum Arthropoda; class Insecta; order Coleoptera; family Curculionidae; genus Barypeithes; species Barypeithes pellucidus. Next base: position 51,202,301 of record OZ022563.1, on the reverse strand, counting down.
TGTTATGTGCTCTTTTTAGGTCAAACTTAAAATCGTAAAATCAAAATTTGAAAATTTTCGCTCGCTTAAGAGATACGGGGGAAAATCAAAAAATTGACAATTTCAAAATTACCCTATATTTTCTTAGTTAAAAGAGATACAGAAAAATGATTTATACAGAAGTTTATTTATAATGATTGTTGACTAATCTGCCGTTTTCAGATTAAGTATACGGGGTCAGGTAAGGAAGTTATCGGACCTAACCTCATTTTTTAAAATGGAACACCCTGTATATTTTAATCAAAAAACATAGCGTTTTAAACTCTATTTTCAAATTTATAACACACCATGGATGATGGATATATCAAATTTTTCAAAATGAAATGAATATGTAAATATGAAATTGACGTTAAATGTTAATAACAACTAGAATGTCAACATAGTTATCTCTAGGATATTAGCTTTTGTTTCATGGCCAACTGTGGTTTAAAGTAATAAAGTTTAAATAAATCGCCTAGGAAACCAATATTATCCATGGTGTGTTATACAGGGTGATTCACGACGAGCGTGCATTAGAACTTTATGGAGAACTACTGAATATATGTTCCTGAAACTTTGGGGATTTGGGTTTATCGATATGCTCTCTTTAACTAAAATATTGACATGTTTCTGTCATTTCCGGTTATACCGGAAATAGCTGCCAACTTTCGTTTTTTAAATACAACATGGTAATTTTTATTACATTTTTCGATTAAGCATTAAATATTAAGCACATTTTATAGAAAATGTTTTTGTCAGACTCTATTAGTTTTTGAGATATCTGGACTTTTTGTAATTATTTGGCAAATGCATGACGATGAAATAATCCATATAATTTTTTTACCTTAGCGCTTGGACTAAAATTTTTTTCTCACCGAATAGCTAGAAGATCATCAAGTCTCTAAAACATTTCAAATTCGGCATAAAATGTACAGGGTGGTCACAATTCAAGCCTCATTGTGAAAGAATTCAACAATTAAAAACTTTCTTATTTTAAATGGAACACCCTGTATATTTTTATTTAATTTGATGGCAAATTAGTTGTTCTTTATAAATAGCATTTACTGTCCTATACCTATATCAAAGCGTTTTCTAAAAAAATCCAATTTTATTCCGAAAATACTATTTGTTCAAGTGTGCTATGAAAACAATTGTACTTAGGGGCTGTATACTGTATACGGAGGAAAAGTGATTGGTATCAAAACGATGGGGCTCCAGCACACAACGCCCAAGTTGTTAAGACTGCCCTAAACAGACTTTTTCATGACCAGTGGATCGTAAACCAAGGTCCCTTCCACTGGCCAGATCGTTCGCCAGACTTAACTCCACTGGACTTTTCATCTGGGGAACCATTAAAGATAAAGTTTACGCGCGTCCCATCACCACGAAGGAAAATCTAATTGAAAGGGTGAAGGCAGCATTTCAATCTCTCACAAGAAATTAGGAATGCTACAAGAAATAACATGATGAAAAGAATACATAAATGCTTGGAAGTAAATGGCAATCATTTCGAACATATTTTAAAATTATAATCAAAAGATATTAGGTATAATTTTCAAACACATTTTTAATTAAAGAATTTAAAGTTTATAAACTTGTTTCCTTGCTATTTTTTTAAAAATAATATTTAAACCATTAAATTTAAAACAATCAACTGCATTTTATTTATAAATTATTAAGAAACACTTTAGATTAGAATATTGTATTTTCCAGCAATCAATCACTTTAGACATCAGTATACAGCCTCTAAGTACAATAATTGTTTTCATAGCACACTTGAACAAATAGTATTTTCGGAATAAAATTGGATTTTTTGAGAAAACGCTTTGATATAGGTATAGGACAGTAAATACTATTTGTAAAGAACAACTAATTTGCCATCAAATTAAATAAAAATATACAGCATGTTCCATTTAAAATATGAAAGTTTTTAATGGTTGAATTCTTTCACAATGAGGCTTGAATTGTGACCACCCTGTACATTTTATGTCGAATTTGAAATGTTTTTGAGACTTGATCTTCTAGCTATTCGGTGAGAAAAAATTTTTAGTCCAAGCGCTAAGGTAAAAAAATTATATGGATTATTTCATCGTCATGCATTTGCCAAATAATTACAAAAGTCCAGATATCTCAAAAACTAATAGAGTCTGACAAAAACATTTTCTATAAAATGTGCTTAATATTTAATGCTTAATCGAAAAATGTAATAAAAATTACCATGTTGTATTTAAAAAACGAAAGTTGGCAGCTATTTCCGGTATAACCGGAAATGACAGAAACATGTCAATATTTTAGTTAAAGAGAGCATATCGATAAACCCAAATCCCCAAAGTTTCAGGAACATATATTCAGTAGTTCTCCATAAAGTTCTAATGCACGCTCGTCGTGAATCACCCTGTATATTTGAAATTAGAATTTAAAATGCAATCTTCTTATATTCAAATATACAGGGTGCTCCATTTAAAAAAATGGGGTTAAGTCCGATAACTTTTTTACCTGACCCCGTATACTTATTCTAAATACGGCAGATTATTCAAAAATCACTATAAAGAAACTTTTGCATAAAACATTTTTCTGTATCTTTTTTAACTACGAAAATATAGCGTAATTTTGAAATTGTAAATTTTTTGATTTTCCCCCGTATCTCTTAAGCGAGCGAGCATTTTCAAATTTTGATTTTACCATTTTAAGTTTGGCCCAAAAAGAGTACATGACACTTACATTACTTTTTGATAGCACTAACAGTTCCGGATACCCTATAAAAGTGTCGAAAATGGAACACCCTGTACATAATAACAATTAAAGACAGAAATAGCAACAATAATTTTAAATTCTTCAGTTTCTTCGAAACAAATGTAAATTACAGGAACGTACTAAGGGTATTTTAATGAAGATGGTTAATTTAAGGAACAAAACGTCGCAAAACCAGAAATTGTTGTATACCACTGAACGTAGATCTCAGTCGGTTTTCATAGTTTAAACAAAAAAATCCAGGCCCGTATTTAAAAAAAATTATTTGATGATGACCCAAAGACGAAACGTCGCAATAAAAGATCTTGTGGAGAATAAAAAGTAGCAATGAGAAAGTCATCATCTCTTCGAACAAAGCCAGAAAAAAATAAAAACCAAACGAATAATTTTATATTTTTGCAATTATTTTGGAGGCCCTGTATTTATTTTTTTGCGGCATATTATTAGCCCCATAATAATTACGCAACTTTGCCCTAACTTAACCGATTTCGTACCTCTTACCGTTTCCGAAATCCCAATGGTGAAAGCCGAATTTGTAACACCCTGTATAGGGACAAGAGAAGAAGATATATTTTCCCGTCGATAAAAAATTTATATAGCTTGACCCACCCTACTATATTCCGGGCTTCAAATATTTCCAAAATTTCTTAGGTTAGTAGATATACCGAGATTATTGTTGATACTCCCTATATATTTTTTTTGGATATACATTCGTTATAATTATTCCCATTTTGCCAGTTTTAATACACATTTATAGTTTTTTTATTTGATAGTTGACAGTTATTCGTATATTTTCCATAAAAAGAACATGTGCCTTAGTATCCTTTTATGTTGTAAGACTTATCCCTACATACATATCTATTTATTGTAGTCCAAATTTTTAAATCAAAATATAAGTAATATGGTTTAAAAAATTAGACATTTGTTTTATTCCGATACTTTCCTTAAACTATGCGAGTCGGACGATAGTTAAGCTTATTATAATTAACTGTAGTCGAAAGCTGTAAATGCGGTTTGAATGACGAATTATATCACAATATCATCTATTACTTACCTAATCTAAGATTACTAATGTCTTTACTGTCGCATATAAGGTTACTACTATAGTGGTGCCTCCATCTCTGCGGAAATACCTGCACTAAATATTACAGGTTCCTTTACTTATCCTAAAATTCTCATTCTCCTCGTCGAGAGATTTTAGATCTTTAGTATTAAGGTTGAAACCCAAAAAATTGTTTTTAAAGGTTTTTCCGATTTTGTATGTGGATTTAAGAAACCGCTACTATTGAGAAAAACTGGAATATCCAGATGTCAATTTGACATTCCAATTTTCCAAAACGGTTTGTTTATAATCCTTGTGATATTCACTTATTTTGCGTAAAAAATGAGCGTTGTGAGGGAGAAACACGAAACTATTCCAAGAGCTCTCCCCACGGTAGAAAATAAGAATATTGTTACACCGGACGAGGTGCTTAGATTATCGAAAATATCGGAGGGATATTTGTGTGACCCCGATGCGAATATCTATGAAATAGATTTTACACGGTAATTTGCATGAATTTTGTGTTAATTATGTATTCTAGTAGTTTCTGAGATAAGTCAAAATACGCTTTTGTAGTGTTCAGATTTGAAAGTTTTCTGATTAATGGCATGAGCCATCCGCATTTTTCCCTGAACCAATTGCTAGCTTATTGATATATCTTTTTAGATTTAAAATTCGGGATCTAGAAAGTGGAGCGGTGCTGTTCGAAATCGCTAAACCTGTGAACATAGACAGCTCGGCCGAAATTAGTTGTGAAAATGATGAGTCTATTGACCCAAACTCGGGGAGGTTTGTCAGATACCAATTTACACCTCAATTTTTGAAATTGAAGACTGTTGGCGCAACGTAAGTACTTTAACCAGTATTCTTGAATTTGCCCCATCACTTTTAACTTCACTTGTGTGTCTAAAAAAAATGTTCTTCAGCTTCACGTGTTCTTTTTGATTTACAGTGTTGAATTCACAGTTGGTTCACGTCCGGTGAACAGATTCCGGATGATCGAGCGCCACTTTTTCCGGGATAAATTGTTAAAAACATTCGATTTTGAATTTGGATTCTGCATTCCATACTCTAGGAACACTTGTGAGCACATCTACGAGTTTCCGACATTGCCACAGGAACTTGGTAAGTATTTCATGTACAGGGTGCTCCATTACATATGCTGCCATCCAAAAAAATTCTATTTCCTATATCTAACTCCATAAGGAAGGTTTATGAAGTTGAAAGCATGTTTTAAGAAAAAAAATTATTTTTTTTCTTTTTAGTGAACGAAATGATAGCTAGTCCGTTTGAAACTAGATCAGACAGCTTCTACTTTGTGGACGACAGTCTGATCATGCACAATAAGGCGGACTACGCGTACAACGGAGGCGTGCAGACATAACCTCATTTTTTTGACTCGGATGACATTGTTTAAAAGGTATTCAGTTTTATTGAGAGATGTCAAAAAAAATTCTGATTTTTTTCTTGGTTTTCTTGGCGGTCGTTGACTGCTCGTTGTGACTCAGAATTAAAGGTTCCAGTAAAAAAATTAAAGGTTACAATAACCCTGAAAAAATAAATATCACGATGCAAGAAGTTAATTTTCAAACCTGACTAATAAAAAATGTACAAATATAAAAGGGCGATATGGAATTATAAGAAACGCTCCAATGACATTTGGCCCATTCAGGGCGCTGCAGCCAGAGATGGCTAAAATATGACTCCACAGCTGAGACCAGTGTTGCCAGATGAAGAAATCATCAGAAATGTTACCATAAATAACCGGATTAAAAGTACATAATATTAGCTAAAAAAAAAAAGGGTAAAGCATTTTTTTATGATTGTATTAGCAAAAAAAGGCATAAAGCCTATACAGCGGTGTAACAAATTCGTCCTTCACCATTGGTATTTCGGAAACGGTAAGAGATACAAAGTCGGTTAAATTGGGGCAAAGTTGCGTAATTATGGGCCCAATAATATGCCGCAAAAAAATTTGAAATACATACAGAGGCTTCCAAAATATTTCGAAAAATCTATAATTTTGCGTTTCGGTTTTTCATTTTTCCAGACGTTGTTCGAAGATCTTTAATACGGCGTTTCGTCTTTGGGCCACTATCATCAACTTAATTTTTTTAAATACGCACCTGGATTTTTTTGTTTAAATTATGAAAGGGGAACTAAATCTGCTGAAAGTGCTGACTTTAAGAGTCATATTTTATTTATATTAATCAAATATACAATGTGTCCAAGATAAGGAGGGCCAGTACAGGGATCTCGGAAACCGTAAGAGATACGAAGTCGATTAAATGGAGGTAAAGTTGCGCATTTACGTGCCTAATAATATGCCGTTTAGAAAGTTTTAAAATTCCGAGCAGTTCCGGAAATATCCGAAAAGAAACCGAAATTCTGAAAAATCGATTTAAGTGTTTTCCTTGGTTTTTTTGAGATCGAACTCTAAAGTAAATTGCACTTTTACATTGCCACTTTTTCCGCTCTATCTAACAGGGTTAATTGTTTTGTAATCCGACGAGTCGTCTTCAACGGGCCATTATCAACTTTCTTTTTTTAAATACGGTTCTGTTTTTCTGATGTTGGAATTTGAGAGCTTTTTTTCTCCCGAATGCAACGATGTATGACACATTCTGGTTTAATGACGTTTCGAGGGTTTTTTGGACAACATCAGGAAATTTTGGGATGCGGTCCTGTATTTCTCCTACTGTTATAAATAATATCTCATAAGTAAGCTCTAAAATGTTACTGATGTTGGACTAGTTCAATAAATAACAAATAATTTAATAATAAACCACAAATAAGTGAACAAGAATCATTCCAAAACAGTAATAAAACGAACAACGAAAAAAGTAAGGAACTTCATAATCAGGAGTTCAAAATGATTTCTAAGCACTAGTAACATCTTCTAACATAACAGTTTTTTTGAGATAAAATAAAACATGCGATAGAATATCAAACTTTTCAGCATTTGTAAATTTATGTTCCATATTTTCTGGGAAATAGAAAACCTCTTAAAACGCTCTCAAACGATCACAATGGGAATGTCAAGTGAAACAAATCACGCGTCACCATCTTAATTTTTTTGTTTCAAGCGTCTACTTTTCTTTTAAATCTCGAATCAACAGAAGTTTGAAATAATGTTTCTCTATTTTGTTCACTTACTTGTGGTTTATTATTAAATTATTTGTTATTATTGAACTAGTCCAACATAAGCAAAAATTTAGAGCTTACTTATAAGATATTATTTATAAAATTAGGAGAAATACCGGACCGTATCTCAAAATTTCCTGATGTGTTCAAAAAACCCTCGAAGCGTCATTAAACCACTATGTGTCATACATTGTTGCATTCGGGAGACAAAAAGCTCTCAAATTCCAATATCAGGAAAACAGGACCGTATTTAAAAAAATAAAGTTGATAATGGCCCTTCAAAGACGACTCGTCGGATTACAAAACAATTAACGCTGTTAGATAGAGCGAAAAAAGTCGCAATGCAAAAGTGCAATTTACTTTAAAATTCGATCTCAAAAAAAAACCAGCAAAACAATAAAACGATTTTTCAGAATTTTGGTTTTTTCGGGATATCTCCGGAACTACTCGGAATTTTAAAACTTTCTAAACGGTATATTATTAGGCACGTAAATGCGCAACTTTACCTCCATTTAACCGACTTCGAATCTCTTACGGTTTCCGAGATCCCTGTACTGGCCCTCCTTATCTTGGACACGTTGTATTACTTGTACTTACACTAAGTAGAAATTTGATCAAGGACGTAAGTTACAGGAACGTATTAGGGGAATTTTAATGAATAAGGTCATTTTAAGGAACAAAACGTCGGAAAACCAGTAAGCGTTGTATACCGTTGAACGTAGATTTAGGTCCGCTTTCATTTAAACAAAAAGATCCAGGCCAGTATTTAAAAAAAATTATGTTTATGGTGACACAGACGAAACGTCGCATTAAAGATTTGATGATGCCATCTTCTGGAGAATAAAAAGAACCAATGAGAAAGTGAAATTTATTTTTGGACATCTCGTCGAACAAATCGGTGAAAAATAAAAACCGAAACGCAAAATTTTAGATATTTCCAAATATTTTGAAAGCCGCTTTATTTCTTTTACATTTTTGTGCGGCATATTATTGGGCCTATAATTACGCAAGTTTGCCTCAAATTAACCGAATTCGTATATATCTTACCAAGACGGACGAATTCGTTACACCCTGTATGTAATTGGGTTTCAAAAAGATCATCGAAGCAAAAAATGATGGCTGCTAAAGTGTCATTCCGTTTAAAAAAATGCAAATGAACTACTAAAAATAACCAGAATTCACCAATCACAAGAGAAAATCACCAGAAATCTAACTTTTTAAAAAGTTTTTAGCCAGATTATTCATAAAATCACTAGATCTGGTGAAATTTCACCAGCCCTGGCAACACCGGCCGACACCCTGAATTCATCCATCGTCAATGTTCAATCTTAGGTCGAACTAACGATAGACTTGTTGAATTTATACAGAAACAATTTACTAGTTGATAGATCAACAAATTTTACTTTGAATACCTTTTAAAATTATAGATATTATTTAGATTATAAAGAAAACAGCACTGCCTGTCAAATATTTTGGTAGGTACATGTGAAAGAAATCGCTTTGAAATTAAAATTTTTGTTCCACAAAAAAAATATACACAGGGTACTTCACAGTCTATGGCAGCTTAGACGTATATGGAAATTTTGAAGAATTTTGGGTTAATTCCGACACTAAAATGTTTGACAGGGACTTACACTATTTGTTTGAGAGAGAGAAGCACAAAGTTCACAAATAAATAGTATCCTAAGCTTTATAATTATTATATAAAATATACAATAATTTTGTTCCGCCGATCGTTCAAAAATGTTGACGTTTCCGACAGGGATTTCTTCTAGAATTTTTGAGTTATCGGCAGAAAGTACGTGTACCTCGTGGGAAAAGCTGCATGTCTGAACTAATCCTTGTTTTGTACGTTTGATTGTGAATGGGGTTTGCTCGCTCTATTTATAGGTTCGTTCCAACCACCCTAAAAATCGTACAATGTACGGTCACGCACATGCGTAGTAGTCGAAAGGCGTTCCAACCGACACAAAACGGTGTAGCTGGCGATCCCTTTGGTGTTCCAACCAAATTGTGATCGTTCGCAAACCAGTTCCTGAACGGTAAAAACGATACATGGCCAAGACCAGGAACCGCTTGTACTGACTTGCGCCCTAAGAATTTTAACCGTTGTTTTTGTATTCCTGGCATTCATGCAGTTCTTTTAGCCTTGTTTTGTAGGAGTTGTTGCTTAATATTTTGATTATTTAATTTATTCTTATTAAATTTGTATAATCCGGTTCCCAAACCTACAAGATATTCTTAACATTAAACGTTAGGTATTCTCTTTCATGATTATTAAATACAACAAAACGGAACGAAAAAAGATAATACTCAAGCTTAGACGAAGAAATCAAAACAACAAAAGTAGGGTTGTGATTTATGAATGTTACGATAATTAACTAATTACTAAACTTCTTTCCTAGAATCAGACAGGCGATCAGCTGAGATTTTTACACAGAATGGTCACAAAAACGTACCAACCTTGCCTCCCTTGTGCATCGTCAACAAACAGTGCAAAATTAACGCCTGCGCACAAAATTGATTCCAACAGTTTCGTGACGGTTCTAGAACGATACAAAAATAGGGTGTTGGAACAAACCTTATTGGTAAATGCGCAAGCTTAACAAACGCGCGACAACACGCAAGGAGGCGTGGTCAAATCACTCTCCGGTTGCGTCACCGCTCTCCAGGCGAATATATCTTGAATGAGATCGCGCAAGGAGGCGTGGCTTAGAAACGCGCATATCGCACAAATCTTAACGAGCCCATTTTCTTTCGGACGTATACGATAAGGATGGATAAAGGATTAGGCTTTTCCTGCTGGACGGACAATATACTAAATATTCCTATTATTCACATTCCGCTTGTGCAAGAAATATATTATAATGAAAAATCAATAATAATCAAAACGTTTACACTGCGTTACGTAATTAAGTTTAGACTGATAGTAGAATATATCGGCGTTCGAAAGGAGAAATGTTTTAAACGCCATGGAATTCCCAACAAGAAATTACTTCGAGCGCAGTGTCGTCTATACAGGGCGTCACAAATTCGTCCTTCACCATTGGGATTTCGTAAACGGTAAGAGATACGAAGTCGGGGGGCTTTCAAACTATTTCGAAAAATGTAAAATTTTACTTTTCGGTTTTTATTTTTTCCCGACTCTCGAAGAGATGTTGAAAAATAACTTTCACTTCCTCGTTGCTACTTTTTATTCTTCCCAATGCGACGTTTCGTTTTTGGGTCACCATCACCATCACCTGGATATATTTGTTTAAATTATGAAAGATGAACTAAATCTACGTTCAGCGGTATACAGTATGTCCACGGATGGGGTTTACAAGAGGACAAATGGACTAAAAATTGAAAGATACGAAAAAAAGTCACTCTTAATAAAAGTTTTTGCTCGTCTAGAAAATACGATTCATCATAAGAAACTTCAATTTTTTTTATACAGGGTGGGTAAGAACTGCAAAAATGTTATTTTGCTTAAGAGTAAACATACTTTATTTTGAAAGATACGAAAAAAAGTCGCTCTTAATAAACGTTTTTACTTGAATAATAAAAAGGTGATACTTGTTGTCAATGTCTTTATTTAATGAAGTAATTATAATAATAATAATAATAATAATAATACGAACATTTTTATTGACATGAAAAGAATACGATAACGATTTCATAATTAAAAAACTCCACCCCCATACTCGACACATTTTTCTAATTGCTTTCTCAAATAAGTGAAAGAATTTCTGATTTCTTCCTGAGATATCGATTGGACAGCCCGGATAATTCTGCCCTTCAGCACTTCAATATCATTTGGTATTGCGGTTGCAAAAACAATTTGTTTTAAACGGCCCCATAAAAACATATCGGCCAAGGTTAAGTCGGGACTTCTTGGGGGCCACAAAACTGAGCCTGGGTGGATATCGCACACCACACGTTCACTTTTGTGAAATATTGTCTTCTCGTCATAATTCTGAATTTGGGATTTTCTAAGGATCAGTACCTAACGTGCTGGGTTGCAACGGTTTTTTGTTGAAAATATACTTTCATCAGAAAACATGATACATTTATAAAAATCAACATTTCCACTTAAAATTTTGTCTCCCATCCACAGGCAAATATCAAGTCGTTTCGCGTCGTCTCCCTCTTCCAATCTTTGATTAAAGTGCGGTTTATACGGATACAATTTATTTGCTTTAAGGATCTTCTGAATTTGACTTTTTTTCACAACTTCCAACTGAGGAACACGATTTCTAAGGAACGTCATAGGATTTTCTTCAACAGAATGAAGAACTAAGACTGTAGCAGCATCATCATGGTCGTATTTCTTCTTTTTTTTTTTGAAGTCCAATAACGAACCAGTTCTCTTGAACTTTTTTATTAACTTGCAGATTGCCATCCTAGTTATTGGGATTCCTACAAATTTCTCGGTAAATTGTTCAATGACGTAGTGGTATGAAACTTGACCATCCCCATAACATTGTATTATAAAAACTCTTTGTTCAGTAGATAGCATTTCTACTTAAATAATAACTTCATTAAATAAAGACATTGATAACAAGTACCTATAACCTTAAGTGTAATTATTATTTTAACTAGGTTCACCAGTCAGAGGTGTGCAAGAGAATACTTTTTGGGAAATAATTTTTACATAGGTAAACCTTTTAATGAATTGTTCTACTTCGATTTGTTGTGTAGAAAATATATAGGTCGCTTCTTGGCAGGTTAGAAAGAGATGAGAGCCATCAGCTGATCTATATTTATATTCGTGAAGTTTTAGGCGTTAATAATAAAGTTTTTTTAGTTAATTTATTGACATTTAGATCGTCTGACGTGTTGAGTGTGGGTATCAAGTTTTCGGGAATATCTGTGACAAAAATTTTAAAATTGGGTCAGATTTGAAATTGGCATTATTATTATTGTTATAAAATTATATTTTTTTAATGCAATTTTCTCATACCCTTTTCCAATCCTTTAACTTTACGAATCCAGTTTTAGATTATAGAAAAATTAAGTATATTTGGCTAAATCTTCACATAAAATAGCGCCTGCTTGGAAACCTGTGATTAAATGCAGCTCTTAACCAACAAAATCCAGACCCGCATTTGACAAGACTTAAGTTGATGGTGATCAAACGACGAAACGTCGCATTAAAGATCTTATAATGCCATCCTGTGAAGAATTAAAAGTAGCAATGAGAAAGTGAAATTTATTTTTGGACATCTCTTCGAACAAAGTCAGGAAAAAATAGAAACTGAAACACAAAATTTTAGATTTTTCCAAATATTTTGAAAGCCCCTGTATTTATTTTAGAGACGGACGGACGAGTGTGATATAATGATTGGAAAGAGTCATTTCTTCTTAGGAATCGCATGGTATTTCAACCGTTTTTTCATTTTGAGCACTTGATAATATGCTTTTTTTATATAAAATATTTTGTGACATGATACTTAGCTAGATCAGAGTCTGAATCTTTCGCCATCAACTTAGAGAAGTCAAAGAAATAGTCCATTTTCTCCTAGAGATCTGTTTAGTTACAACTCAAAGTCACGATCTCACGAATTAATTCGTGAGACCGTGACTTGGAATTTACTTTTCGCCAACAACTTAGAGAAGCCTTATAGACCGTAAGGGCCGAAACGAGTTGGTGAGAAAAACGTTATGTAAAGTAGATTAAGTAAAAGAAGAATTGTAATTAAGTTTTCGTTCCACAAAATGTCGAAACATTGCATTTACAGATCGAATTTTGAAAAAAATTATTTGGAAAAGATGTTTGTATTGTAATTTTATGCCCACATACCAAATTTTAATCGCTTGTGATAATTTTTGATTCCTATCTATTTCCATTGAAACCGGAAGTCGACCCTACCACCGTAAATCTATTTATTTATCTAAATTCATTCTTTATACCAAAATATAGTAGTGTCTCATTTTCGACACTTTTATAGGGTATTTCCGTAATTGTTAGTGCTATCAAAAAAGTAATGTAGGTGTCATGTGCTCTTTTTGGGTCAAACTTAAAATGGTAAAATCAAAATTTGAATTTTTCGCTCGCTTAAGAGATAAGGGGGAATATCAAGAAATTGACAATTTCAAAATTACCCTATAATTTCTTAGTTAAATGAGATACAGAAAAATGTTTTATACGGAAGTTTCTTTATAATGATTGTTGAATAAACTGCCGTTTTCAGAATAAGTATACGGGGTCAGGTAGAAAATCGGACCTAACCTTATTTTTTTAAACGGAACACCCTATATATTTGAATCTAAAAAGATAGCATTTTAAATTATTTTTTCAAATACAGGGTGTTATGGAAATTACGTATTATATTTAAACCAGCAATTCCTGAGATAGAGACAAATTGAAGAAAAATACCCATAAATGGCGCTCTCAATTCATTCAGCGGTAAAAGTGACCTGACGTCAAACTAGAAAAACACCTGTGTTGCACTGCGATACATGTAAGCAATCAAGGAATTCTGGCCGGTGTTGTCATATGTACACCTTAAACTCTTTAGACAAAATAAAATAATTTAAACACTTTGCCATTCCATTCCATACCTTTTTGTACAATTAATTGAAGAACATTTACGACGGACTATGTTTTAAACAACCCGAAAAAACATATGGAATAGTTAGCCACGTACGTCAGTAGGTCAAACGCCAATGACGTCTTGACGCCTTACATCGGCTGAGCGAAGTAGTTTCATATAGCGCCGCACGCTTGCGGTCTGTTAGTTGAAGACTAACCAGCGGCCAGATACGTTGTGTCTCGTCGATCACCAACACACTCTCAGCAATCTGCTCTGTTTTTTCGGTTTACTCGTGTATCTTGCCCGTCCATAAATAATCTTTGAATATTGTTTTTATTGACGCGTTTCTTCTGGACGTCAAATGTCGTCGCGTGTAATAAAATCTAATAATCTGTAGTATAATCTATATTATTGTATTTTCAAAAGCTAACTATCGGTTCTGTTTCACTATTACTGTGCGTACATAAAGTTTTTCCAGGAGTGTTCCCATGAAAAAGAAAAAAACTGATTGTGTTTGTGCCTGGATTTCCTCCGTAGGTAGAAAATAATTTATTTTTATTATTTTATATGGAATTTCAGTTTTACACAAGTTTGGCAACATTGCCAATGGCTCTGGGTGAAATGTTGTACAGTAGCACGGACTGACCTGTGAGTAAGAGTGTTTGTTACCCCACTTTTAAAACGGTCGATTTAAAAAAAAATAAAAATGTAGCGCTTCTCTGGGACACCCAAGGAGTCACCCATTTAAATATAATACGTCATTTCCATAACACCCTGCATATAACACACCATGGATGATATTGGTTTACTAGGCGATTTATTTACTTTATAACTTTGAAACGAAATAAAAGATTCAGATTAAGGTAAAAAATAACGGGAATGATCGCAAATGTTCGGAATATGTTCTCAAATGGTTACCGTCTTTCCGGACAGCGAACAACATATAAATATTGCGCCATTTTTTCGTTTTTCCACTTTCAATATAAACTGATATCATATGAAATATTTCAAAATGTTGATAGGTCATTTTCGCAAATGAATAATATGTAAAAATGAAATTGACGTTAAATGTTAATAGTCAACATAGTTGTTTCTAGGATATTAGCTTTTGTTTCATGGTCTACTGTGGTTTAAAGTAATAAAGTTTAAATAAATCGCCTAGGAAACCAATATCATCTATGGTTTGTTATATTTGAAAAGATAATTTAAAATGCTACATTTTTAGGTTAGGTCCTATAACTTTTTTACCTGACCCCGTATACTTATTCTGAAAACGGCAGATTATTCAACAATCATTATAAAGAAACTTCTGTATAAAACATTTTTCTGTATCTCTTTTCAGTAAGAAAATATAGGGTAATTTTGAAATTGTCAATTTTTTGATTTTCCCCCGTATCTCTTAAGCCAGCGAAAATTTTCAAATTTTGATTTTACCATTTTAAGTTTGACCCAAAAAGAGCACATGACACCTACATTACTTTTTTGATAGCACTTACAATTACGGAGATACCCTATACCCTTTTTTAGGTCTGATGATGCCCGTATAAGGGCGAAACATATGTCACCGTTTATATAATAAACAAATGATTTGATGAGACGCCTACTTTGGGCAATTTGATTTTTTGTTAATAAATATGGTGAAAAATTGGACTTTCCGGGTTCGAGTCCCAGCGTATTTAATTACAAACATTTCTATCCCGCACGGTTTGGATCGCTTATACAATATGAATGACGTAAGATTTAGCTAAGCTTCATACCTACTGTTAAGAATATACAGTGTGTCCCACTTAAAATAAAAACACTTGCGATCGAACTTCGCAAAGGAGATCTCATTTTCTGAACTGATCCTCGCAAATATTTGGTGCAAGAGAAACTAATGAAAAACACGAAGAAATCCGTACTAAGAGAGAGAACCTTTGAATTACGATCTCTATAAAAAAAAAGCCGGATAGAGAGCGTCGATTTTTGGAAAAATTATTGATGCTGATGATGTTTTAAATAAGAATAATAATGACATGATTAAGTGTGTTCTATCCACAATTATAATTTCCAAGTGTACACGGGGGTTTCTTATTTTAAATGGAACCAACTAATATATTTAATTTTTAAGAAATTTTAAAGAGCTTTTGCGACCTAGAGAGTTAACGTCAAAATTGGTAATAAAGTTAATTTTTTAAATTCCAGTCAGAAATTACTTTAAAATTAGCCGAGTTTTTGAGGGGTAATTATATATAGTGTATATCGAGAATTTCTCTATATACGTGACCATCAAAAACGGTTGCAACAAATCAAAAACTTTTTTATTGTCGATTTCTCGGAAAATTAGATAGTGGAATGAATGAAACATTGATTGACATCGACAATCTTACATATACTTCTAATAACTTTATAATAATTATGTCAACAATTAAATCGGGATTTTTTAAAATCTGATTTAAATGCTGACGTGGAAAAGAGATCTTTGACAAGTCCAAAACTATGTCGTGTTGTCGCATAACAATACTGATTTGGTCTATAGCTGATTACTCTTCGAATACTTGTTTTTTAACCATTTTTGTTATCCTATAAGGTGACAGGTGATAGATCTCATTTATAAAATTGGTTTGGGTTTTTTTTTAATGTTAGTATTATTTTTACGGGTTTAAAACCAAAGCAATGTGATTTTTTTGTTTTCTTTAGATGTGATAATCTTAAAATATGTGCACTTATATACGTACTAGAATTACATGGTATTCTGTGGTATAACGCCATTTTAGTTTTAATTTTTTAATTGTTGTTTAGATGTAAAAATTTGGTATAAATAAATGAAATTATACTAAATAGGTGTTT
The DNA here is from genome assembly GCA_963991005.1 of Barypeithes pellucidus. Taxonomy (NCBI): domain Eukaryota; kingdom Metazoa; phylum Arthropoda; class Insecta; order Coleoptera; family Curculionidae; genus Barypeithes; species Barypeithes pellucidus. The sequence continues at coordinate 51,185,999 of OZ022563.1, read as the reverse complement.
TTTTTTATATTATTTAACTCGTGTTGCAAGGTTCCTTGTGTTGGGAAAAACCGATGATTTTAATAATCGAGTACTTGATACGCGAGCGATTTTAATAATCGAGTGAATCGCTTGAAATTCCAATTCACCAAGCGATGACGTCACCGACTACTCGACGGCAGCCCAGCCGTTTACATGTGATCAGATAGGGTATTTAGCAGGCACGTAACTACGGGTGGGCACAGGTTTAGCTAAAAAATTGTAGTAGCCACCAAAAGAATTCCAGAAATTTATTTATTTGTGAATAATGAATTTTTACCACGAGGTTCGGGTTTATTCTTGTGCTTTTTTAAAACAAAAAGTATTACCGAGAGTTCTTTTTCGTCGCATCTTTCTCAATTTACTAGCATAAAATAAGTAGATATCTAAAATGGCTTGTCAAATTCTTCCACTCTAAATTATCAGGTGCGCACTGTGTGCCCTTCAAAAATGTAGTCTTAGTTACGCGACTGGCAAAATAAGAAAATAGGTGATTATTTTTTTAAATTCATGTTTATAGTTACCTAAAAGTTCCTGTTTAAATTTAAGAATGTTTACTTTTGGTTACCAAATAATTTGTCGCTACCTATTTTGCTCGTTTTCCTGTTTTCCATTTTTAAAAAGTCTTCTTGAGTTTAATAATAAAAAGTTCCTGTTTAGATTTAAAAATGTTTACTATAAAATTACCAACGAATTTTTCTATATATTTTGTTAACCATTTTGTTCGTTTTGTTATTTTTATTTACAATTCCTATTATTATGTTATTTTTGAGAAGTTTTCTCGAGTTTATAGTAAATAAAAATTATATCCTTTAATTTTTTTATATTTACAATCGGAGACCTAAACTACGCCGCTGGCTAGCCAGTTAAAACAAAACTTAACAAAACTCATGTCGCGATGACTCCGCTAAGGGATTTGGCATACTTTTTTATATGCACCTTCTCGTTTATGTGTCTTTAAGAAAGACGTATGTCGTGTACCTGCTCAGCGCCAAACTCGAACGTCGCCAATCGGATGGCGCGACGCGTAGACCGAAGGTCGTATATCAAATGACAGGCGATATTTTTCGGTTTTTCGCCTGAATTTATAACTATAGTATTTCCTATCGAGCGAAAAACTGTTCGAATATACAAGCAGTATTTTAACTCGATCACACTACAGCGGTACAATTCCGTCGGCATCAAGCGAAGCTCGGGTATCGAGTGACACACCTCAACAACTTTTGATACTATACAAAGCCCAGATTCGACCATCACTAGAGTACTGCTCTCATGTCTGGAGCTCTGCACCCAAATATACTCTTCGGCTACTGGATTCCATCGAAGAGCCTAATAAATATAAAACATCGAAAATGGCAACGCTGTATTTTTAAGTATTAACCCCAGTCGAATATGCAACCGTTTCTGCTGATCAGCTGTTCCTCCAAAATTAGCCGGCCGTTTTCATACTGTTTCAAGCAGATTTGTGTGTTAAATTGTATGTTAATACTTAAACCCGAGTTTAAATTATTAAGTTATTTGTTCTTTTCGCGACGGCAGTGCCCCAGTCCAGCAGTTCTTTTGTCTACACAGTAGTACTTTAAAATACTAATTCAGATTGAACGGTACTTAGATATGTTGTGACGCGAAAACTATGTGATTATGTGATGTGGGTACTTGGTGTTTTTTATAAATTAAGTTGGTTTTAAATAAGTCCGAAAAGGTAAATAAAATTACATTTTTTTTCTAAACGGTAAGTGGCATTTATAATCTTTTAAGTTGTCCAGATTTGACGGGTGTCGTTCGAATTGAACAAATGAGAACATACCTGACCATTTATAAACTCCGCAGCGGTTCGGTCGAGTCAGTTCAAGTTTATAAGTCAGAGATTGTTTCCCAGCGAACTGAACTGAACGTAAAAGTTTATAATAATGTACCCTGAAAAATAAGCAACTTGCAATCTGTCAAACAGTTATTGATTTTCTAAAGAGTTTACCCTGAAGATATGACAACACTGTTGACATATGTTGCTTTGTTTACCTTCCTGACAGGGGCATCACATGGTCATTTTTGGTTTGACATAAGGTCATGTACAGGGCATATTAAATTAAAGCGCCATTTTTGGATATTTTTCTTCAATTTGTTTTCATCTCAGGAATTGCCGATTTAAATATAATACGTCATTTCCATAACACCCTGTATTTGTCGGTATTGTTAAATAAAATTCTTTGTTGTTTTTCAGTGTTTGTGTGTTAAATTTAAGTATTGTTTGTGGAAAGAATAGGAATTCTTAACTCAATATGATAAGACTGTGTCAAGTCTGCCCTAAACTGGATAAAATAGTAGAAATAAATAGAATGAGGACAGAAACGAACAGAAGATAAAAAGATGAAGATTCGACAGATAAAATCCCTAACTCTTTTTTGTTGTTTATTTTCGTGATACCAGGCGTCACATTGACGTGTACCATCGTGCCGGTAAAAAACTAGGACAGCAAAATTTCTTATTTTCTCCTTGACCATTAGGAATTATTTACTGTCGAGTCCGGTACCAGTAAAATATCATATACAAATTTTACATGTCAACATAGATTGTCACTTTATCATTAACTTGTCAAGCAAATTTTTCTTTAAAAAATATGCCACAATTAACATCACAGCAAAAGGCTATAATCTACAGTCGGTTGCGAGATGGTGTTTTATTAGGGATATTGCAGACGAACTGGGAGTAAACAAAAATACCGTGTTGTTGGCAGAACAAAAAATAGCAAGGCATGGGACTATTATTAGGAAAGTAGGTTCAGGTCCCCCTAGAATTTCTGCTGAAGATGAAGATAGAAGACTAGTTAATTATCTAAGGGATCATCCATTCGCAACTGCAATAAAGGCGAAAGAAGAGACGAACTTTCCAGGTTCTGCAAATACTGCTAGAGACAGGGTTCGAATATCCGATATACGAAGTCGTTGTGCTACTAAGAAAATATTTTTAATGGAAAAAATAAACAAGGCAGGTTAGAATTTGCACATGAATATTTTAATCGGAATATTTTCTGGGAAACAGTTATATTTTCTGACGAGAAAACTTTTCAATCGTGTAATAATGGAAGAATTCGAGTGTATAGGCCTTCCGGCATGCGGTATGATGAGATATACACTCACAAAACAAGCCAAAGCGGGCGTTTCTCTATAAATGTCTGTGGTTGGATTAGCACTAGAGGTCCAGGAATTTGCCAAATCGTGGAAGGAAGACTAGCTGCACCTGAATACGTTAATATCCTAAATGCAGTGATGATACCATCGATAAACGCTGTATATGGTCAAAATTTTACATTTCAGCATGATAATGCTCCAATACACACACACAGCACGCATTGTGCTGCTAGAAAATAATATAGCAGTTCTTCCCTGGCCTTCGAAGAGTCCCGATTTGAATCCGATCGAAAACATTTGGGGTAAAATGGTGAAATCAATGTAAAACATGATTTTCGGCCACGAAACAGAGATGAATTACGCTACAGGATAAATGAAGTTTGTGATGAAGTAACAGGCGAATTATGCAGAAACCTAGTTTTAAGTATGCGGCAAAGGCTCCAAGAAGTAATAAACAGGAATGGCTCTATGACTAAATATTAAAAATGTTTTGTTGCTTCGACAAATTTTGCGTTTGTATTTTTGTAAGCTTCTATTAAATTTCTTTTATTATTTAGTTTCGTTTTCATTTTTAGGCGACGTTATATATACCTACTTTACATAAAAATGCCCAATATATTTACTGCCGCTCAAGTTTATAAAAGAAATAAGATATTTTGATGCCACCTCGTATCGAACAATATAAAACGTTAAATTATGTAACCTAGGTTACTTCCTAAAAGTTATGGGTTTTTACCACAGGGCCAACACTCCATTCATAAATCTGTTGGAAAGTGAGTTTGTGATTGTTTGAAATGTTATTGAAAATCAGTAATGGGTGGAAGAGTGACAAAACATGTTGGTCTCGCTAATGGCAACAATGTTGAAGTCTGGTTAAATCAAAAATCTTACAAGGTTAAATCCAATAACGTTTAAAAGGTTATGGATCGGTCTTCATGGTTTCGGAGCGGAGCTAGTCTGGGCAAAAAGCCCAACAAGGGCGTATAATTTACTTTGAGATTCTTTACGTTTAACTATATTTTCTATTCAAAAAGTGTAGTTTCGAATATTGGATATTTATAAAAAAGATAGAAATATTGATCCAGTTTTTATATACAGTGTATCCAAGGATGGATTTAACTATTTATGCTTAGCATCAATATTTTTGGTGTATTCATTACTGGATGATACTCTCCAGATATAAAAGTGTATATTTCTAGCCAGATTGTCATATTTATCACTAAGACATCTTGCAAAATCCCAATTAAAAATTTGTAAATTTGACAATTACAACTGGTTTAAGGTTAATCCGCAATTGCTCTTAAAATAAGTTTATTTCTAATAATTTTACTATAAACTGTGAAAAGGATGATTCTTTAAAATAATATTATTATACTTAAAGGTATCAAATAAATCGGGATATAATCCAACTGCACTCTGGTCATCTATCTTTTGTTTATTACCCGGTCACATGCATTGGGTGTGGCCAATTAGCAAGGAGGGAGAAACGGAATGGGTGATGCAAACTCAAAATCAAATTTCTAAATATATTTACTAACCTGTGAAATTTTAATTTAACACCATTGCATCTTCTAGTGAAGTATTTTATGGCCGCACAAGACTCAACCATCTTGTAAATCCAAGATTTATATTAAGAAATAAACCAACTCGACTGCTTTTTACCCGGACTAGCACCACGGACCGGTCCATAACCTTTTAAACGTCAATGGTTAGTCAGAAATCATATCAATACAATCATATTAAAACATAACCATACTTACCGAAGAAAAGATAAATCCTTGCTTAAATGATCCACTCTTTTACAAACTATACATGAATGCACCATCATTGTTTATAATAAAGACGATTTTTCACCAATACGCACAAAAAAAAAATAAAAACAACCAAGTATATAAACACTCCCTTAAAAGCGGTTAGCAGCGAGTAGCAACAGTGTATTCTTCTTCCATTGATAAAGTTTGATCGTTTGCCGTCGAGCGTACTATCTTTTAACTTGATGTTGTCAGAGTGCAGTCTGTTTATTTCAAACTTTTATGTATAATAATATTTTTTTTCTAAATCTCTCAAGGCCTATTCACAATTTATATTAAAATTATTGGGAAATAAATTTATTTTAAAAGCAATTGCGGATTAACCTTAAACCAGTTGCAATTGTCAAATTAACAAATTTTTAATTGGGATTTTGCAGATACCTTAGCGATAAATAGGACAATCTGGCTATGCTGCAAGCATAACAGCAAGGTGGGGAGTGCACGTTTACAGTCCTTACGTCGACTTCAAATGTAAACAATTCTATCTGGAGTTTGTAAGATCTTTGGTTTTTACCTTTACAGCTGTCGAGCACCTTTTATAGTCTATGAGATATGTATATCCGTTCCCAGTTTTGTGAGTTTGTTGTCCTAGTTTTTTATCGGCACGATAGTACAAAGCCGATGGACATATCGGGTCCATATTTGTTTCAAGTCAATAGTACCACGTCCTATTCCTCGTTTTGTGACGACTATATTTAAATAGAAAAATGACAAGTATTGATTTGACAATTTTGCCCAAAGATCCATTACAACGCTATAAATATAAAACACCCATGTTGTCACTTTTTGCTTTATTAATCATCCAATTCTAAATCCAATTCAATATCGACCAGATTCATCTGCTGCAAGGTGTTGATCAACATGTATCTCGAGAACGTCATGTATAAGGTGCGGTACCAGACGATTTGTGACGTGTGTTTGTACAGTGCGCTTTGGATATTTCGCCTTTGTAGATAACCGCCCATGTACCTGAAATTTAAAACGTTGGTCAAGTGCCTGTCGCGCTCGTACGTAGGGAAATCACTTTTACAGGTATTGTAAATACGTTTTCATCTTATGATAATAGTCCTGATACAGTGAAACCCCTTCTTGGACGGACACCTACGGGGCCGTCTAAATGTGACTGCCTAATAGAGGTGTCCGCCCATGGGAAATTTGTTATTAGGTAATATGTAAATGCAAAATTATTACTATGTATATTTATGTGCAAATAAACATAACATAACAAAAATACACTACTTTTAGTTAGGATGTAGTATAGTGTTGGGAAAAACCGATGATTTTAATAATCGAGTTAATCACTCGAGTGAATCGCCTGAAATTCCAATTTACCAAGCGATGACGTCACCGACTGCTTAACGGGCTGCCTAGCCCTTTACATGTGGTAGGTAGGGTATTTAGCAGGCACGTAACTACGGGTGGGCACAGGTTTAGCTAAAAAATTGTAGTAGCCACCAAAAAAATTCCAGAAATTTATTTATTTGTGAATAATGAATTTATACCACGTGTCTCGATACCAAACAAAGAAACTGCAAAAAATCACGCAAATATGTATTTATTGTTCGAGTTTATTATTGTGCTTTTTTAACCCGAACAAAAAGTATTACCAAGAGTTCTTTTTCTTCACATCTTCTCAATCTACGAGCATAAAATAAGTAGATATTTAAAATAGCTTGTCAAATTCTTCCACTTTAAATTATCAGGTGCTCACTGTGTGGCCTTCAAAAATTTAGGCTTAGTTACGCGACTGGCAAAATAAGAAAGTAGGTGATTATTTTTTTAAATTCATGGTTATAGTTACCTAAAAGTTCCTGTTTAAATTTAAGAATGTTTACTTTTGGTTACCAAAAAATTTCTTGATACCTATGTTTTGTTAACTATTTTGCTCGTTTTCTTATTTACCATTAACATTTTTTATAATCCTGTTCAGATTTTAAAATGTTTACTATAAGATTACCAACGAATTTTTCTATATATTTTGTTAACAATTTGGTTCGTTTTGTTATTTTTCATTAACAATTTCTATTATTATGTTATTTTTGAGAAGTTTTCTCGAGTTTATAGTAAATAAAAAATTTCAAATTATATCCCTTTTTTTTAATAATATTTACAATCGGAGACCTAAACTACGCCGCTGGCTAGCCAGCTTTCGGATCGCGCGGCGTCTAAAACGAAGGTCATTATAACAGTTGATATTTTTCGGTTTTTCGCCTGAATTAAAACTAGAGTATTTCCTATCGAGCGAAAAACTGTTTGAATGTACGAGCAGTTTTTTAATTCGATCACGCTACAGCGGTACAATTCCGTCGGCGCCAAACGAAGCGCAAGTATCGAGTGAAAGATAATAAGTTACGGGCGACGGTTTTCGCCTGAATAGATAATTCGAGCGGTTTTTTTAATAATCGAGCGATGTCGGTTATTTCAATAATCGAGTGATCAAGCTGTTTTTCGCTTGAGTGATCACAACACTAATGTAGTACTAAAAAAATCTAATAACGTAGTTTGACGTGTTTGCGTTTTGTACTTGCAATTTAGAAAATGTAATTCCAAGTCTGATAACAATTCCATTGTTGTAGAGTCACCTATATTCTTTGCATACTCTTATAATTCCTTTACCATACTAATGGCTTGTTGATAATTGGTGTCATTTGCTTGATTACTGCATTCAACTTCTTCATCAGAGTCGTCAGATAGTGATGTGGTTTCAGTTTGGACTACATAATCGGTAGGAATGGGGTCACTATCATCTTCTAATAGCACATTGCTATCAATGTTAATGAACTCGCCCAAATCATTGTTATCAAATTACAAACTTCCACAACATCAATATTCTCTTTCAGCCTCAAAACGCGACATGTTTGTGCCATTGTTTACGATTTTAACCTTACAACTCACAAATAAACGGCGGACTGCTGTCGGGGAATCACTCATACTTTCATTCGGCGAAGTCCTTTCGCGCTGCCACGCATACGCGATTGATTGCCGGTCTGTCCTCAGAGAGTTTTTGCACCGTACTTATTCGTCTCCCAAATACTTTTAAAATTTTTTTGTCCATTTAAAGGAGGGGTTTCGCACTCTTTGTATGAAAACAGCCTGTCGGCGTGCGCCCAAAGGAGAGTCCGCCCAAGAGAGGTTGATTTTCATGGAATTTCATATACCTAGTTCCGGACTATGAAAAAATGTCCGCTTAATAGAGATGTCCGCTTATTAGAGGTGTCCGTTAAGAGAGGTTTCACTGTACATTCAGTTAAATTACGGAACTTACCTAAATCTTGACATTAGAAATGACACAGGTATGTCTAAAAAGAGCCAATATTTCCTTAATATATTTACAGACTCTAGCACAAATATTCCACAACCTAAAATATTTATGAAAACAATTAACTTCTGCAAATACATTATCTTTGGAATTATTTATTGAATTTATTAGGTATTGTTTAGGGGTGCCAGTCTCGAAGCTTTGTTCCAATCCCAGGATTTTCGGGATAAAGAGTACCTAATCCCAGAATTCCGGGACTAATCGCAACAAAAAATTAACATGAGAAAGATTGCGTTTACTAAATAGAACGTAAAAAAAGCGGTACATCTGGTGCGTCGTCTCCTAAACTTGATCGTAACTTATTGCCAGTATAATCTGCTGATGAGAAGCAGCGTTTTCTACACTTAAACCTTCAAAATAAACATACAACGTGTCCAAGATAAGGAGGGCCTGTACAGGGATCTCGGAAATTGTAAGAGATACGAAGTCGGTTAAATGGAGGTAAAGTTGCGCATAATAATATGCCGTTTAGAAAGTTTTAAAATTCCGAGTAGTTCCGGAGATACCCGGAAAAAACGAAATTCTGAAAAATCGATTTATTTTTTTCCTGGGTTTTTTTGAGATCGAATTCGAAAGTAAATTGCACTTTTGCATTGCCACTTTTTCCGCTCTATCTAACAGCGTTGATTGTTTTGTAATCCGACGAGTCGTCTTCGAAGGGCCATTATCAACTTTCTTTTTTTAAATACGGTCCTGTTTTTCTGATATTGGAATTTGAGAGCTGTTTTTCTTCCGAATGCAACGATGTATGACACATTGTCGTTTAATGACGTTTCGAGGGTTTTTTGACCAACATCAGGAAATTTTGAGATACGGTCCGGTATTTCTCCTAATTTTATAAATAATATCTCATAAGTAAGCTCTAAATTTTTACTTATGTTGGGTTTGTTAAAAAAAAATAAGATGGTGACGCGTGATTTGTTTCACTTGATATTCCCATTCTAATAGTTTGAAAGCGTTTTAAGAGGTTTTCTATTTTCCAGAAAATATGGAACATAATTTTAAAAATGCTGATAAGTTTGATATTCTATCGCATGTTTTATTTTATCTCAAAAAAACTGTTATGTGGCAGTTAGAAGATGTTATTTGTGCTTAGAGAATAACGGAAATCATTTTGAACACCTGATTATGTAGTTCCTTACTTTTTTCGTTGTTCGTTTTATTATTGTTTTGGAATGATTTGTGTTCACTTATTTGTGGTTTATTATTAAATTATTTGTTATTTATTGAACTAATCCAACATAAATAAAAAATTTAGAGCTTACTTATGAGATATTTATAAAATTAGGAGAAATAAAGGACCGTATCCAAAAATTTCCTGATGTTGTTCAAAAAACCCTCGAAACGTCATTAAACCACAATGTGTCATAGATCGTTGCCTTAAGAAGAAAAAAAGCTCTCAAATTCCAATATCAGGAAAATAGAACCGTATTTAAAAAAAGACGTTTGGTTTAATGACGTTTCGAGGATGAACAACGAAGGAACATGCGATAGAATATCAAACTTTTCAGAATTTGTAAATTTATGGAAAATTCTATTTTCTATTTTCTGGAAAATAGAAAACCTCTTAAAACGCTCTCAAACGATCACAATGGGAATGTCAAGTGAAACAAATCACGCGTCACCATCTTAATTTTTTTGTTTCAAGCGCCTACTTTTCTTTTAAATCCCGAATCAACAGAAGTTTGAAATAATGTTTCTGTATTTTGTTCACTTATTTATGGTTTATTATTAAATTATTTGTTATTTATTAAAGTAGTCCAACATAAGTAAAAATTTAGAGCTTACTTATGAGATATTATTTATAAAATCAGGAGAAATACAGGACCGTATCCCAAAATTTCCTGATGTTGTTCAAAAAACCCTCGAAACTTCATTAAACCACAATGTGTCATACATCGTTGCATTCGGAAGAAAAAAAGCTCTCAAATTCCAATATCAGAAAAACAGGACCGTATTTAAAAAAAGACGTTTGGTTTAATGACGTTTCGAGGATGAACAACGAAGGAACATGCGATAGAATATCAAACTTTTCAGAATTTGTAAATTTATGGAAAATTCTATTTTCTATTTTCTGGAAAATAGAAAACCTCTTAAAACGCTCTCAAACGATCACAATGGGAATGTCAAGTGAAACAAATCACGCGTCACCATCTTAATTTTTTTGTTTCAAGCGCCTACTTTTCTTTTAAATCCCGAATCAACAGAAGTTTGAAATAATGTTTCTGTATTTTGTTCACTTATTTATGGTTTATTATTAAATTATTTGTTATTTATTAAAGTAGTCCAACATAAGTAAAAATTTAGAGCTTACTTATGAGATATTATTTATAAAATCAGGAGAAATACAGGACCGTATCCCAAAATTTCCTGATGTTGTTCAAAAAACCCTCGAAACGTCATTAAACCACAATGTGTCATACATCGTTGCATTCGGAAGAAAAAAAGCTCTCAAATTCCAATATCAGAAAAACAGGACCGTATTTAAAAAAAGAAAGTTGATAATAGCCCTTCGAAGACGACTCGTCGGATTACAAAACAATTAACGCTGTTAGATGGAGTGGAAAGAATGGCAATGTAAAAGTGCAATTTACTTTAGAATTCTCAAAAAATCCAGGATTTCGGTTTTTCCGGATATCTCCGGAACTACTCGGAATTTTAAAACTTTCTAAACGACATATTATTAGGCACGTAAATGCGCAACTTTACCTCCATTTAACCGACTTCGTATCTCTTACGGTTTCCGAGATCCCTGTACTGGCCCTCCTTATCTTGGACACGTTGTATTTGCTCAGCAAGGAATGAGAATCTCAATTCTCATCATTCTTTTCTTCAAAAATACTGAGGGCAATACCCGCACGAACGCCACTGGTCGGAATAAAAAATATGTTATGTTAAAATTTCACAAAAATATCTCTACCAGTATCACAGATATTAATAAAAAAGGAGATTTTTTTTAATCTTTAACACCCTGTATCTCAAAAATCAGGACGTTTAGCGACATAATGTTCATATGAAGTTTTTTTCTGAAAATGGACCCAAGAATAACCTCCTTAAATATTAGCATGTTATTAAGAAACATCCTGTATATGTAGATTTTCTCTAGGACACTCGAGGAGTTACCGATTTAAATATAATAAGCTATTTCCATAACACCCTGTATTAGGGGTACTTACTCTTAGGTATCTCTCCATCTAATATTAAATTAGCTACGGCATAGTATATACTACAGTGGTTCTGATGGCCAGATATACCATATCTGTCAAATGTCACTATGTTTGTTATACTGAATGCCTAAAACAAATTTAAACAAAGATTGTAGATAAATAAAATTCAACAATTTTATTGTGCGGTTTAGTTATATTAATGGTATACGGTAAATAAATATTTTTTTAACTTGCCTCCACAACATATTGCACATGCCTCTGTATGACTTCCATAGGCCAAAACACATCAAGGGTATCGGGAAGGTCTGTGTGATTATGTACAAAAATATTTTCCTCTTTTATCCCTAATAATTTACAAGACTCGTAAAGCTCATTGGTCCGGATTTTATCCATACCATAGTTTTTACCTAAAAATATAATATATATATATTGATTTATTTCCGTAATCATGCTCAATGGGATGTGGGTCCCATAAAAATACTCTTGAAACTTAAATGGCAAAAGCGATTTAAAGAAAATACAGCATTTTTAATTTATGACAACTAAACTGTACCTGTTGACAAACACATTAAATACACATTACAATGGGGGCTTTGCACATAATGCATAATCGTAGGTCCAAAAAACATCACTTCGTCGTCTGGGTGGGCGATAATAAACAGTATTCTTTTTGCATTTCGCATATCTCGAGTAAAGCTTATCAAACCCAACATAGCAAAGATGTATATTATCACACATAGTGTTAGGTAGATAAGACACGCTATAATAAAGTGCTCCACTGTGTTGGCTAAATAATTCCACACTCCCAAGATCCACCCGTCAGCAAAGTATAGGAAAAGTTGTGTTAAAAACCGCCCGGTTTGCGATTGATCACTGGCATAGTCGAGCGTCTCGTTGGAAGATGCCAAACCAAGGACCATTTCAAGTTAGTTTTAAAAATAGAATCTCCATAGATTCTGCAATATTTTTAGATATGTTTGAGGTCAGTATTTCAAAAGAATTTTTGTTATAACATTTTTGAAATTTTTGGTTAAGTTTTTTGACTTTTTTAGGAACTTTAACCTTTCTATGTAAAATGCTGTATTTTAACATCAGCACATAAAGAGACAAAAATCCTTCATTGTCGAATCATTGCCACCCCAGCGGCTCCGTCTAGTGACCAATTAACGCACTAAACTGCCGGTGGGTATAGTAGTTCGCTACGACATTGACGTGTCAGACAGTCACATAGAGAAAAGCTCAAGTTGCATGTTTTTATTTGTTGTAATTACATTGTTGGTGTTAAATACGTGAAATTTAAGTGCTCTAATCATTGCAATCCATTGTGAAAAAGTGTCCCCCTTCAATTACCAAAAGCACCCGATGTTGATTAGGCCCGGACGCCATTTTTAACGTAATTTTTTTATCATTTTTTAATCGTCCTGTACGTCAAAAGTAGTTTTTGTAGGATGAAATTTTAATGATAAGTTGAAGATTTACGATATTTGCTCCTGTATTGTTGATTTTTAAACTGGTTTATCTTTTTTTGCAGTTTGCATTGTGCGAATCAAGGTCCCTCAGTTTTCATTAGGAGAGTTGATAATGGTGAGTTTTGTTATCATCGCGGTAGGCGTATTTGTGGGTTGATTAATGGATAATATTCATTCTGCTAATGGATCGTGGCGACCTATGTGTGTATTTTTACGATAAATATTACGCTTTTAAGATTAGGGCTTAAGAGATTGGTTTGGCTTAACCCCCCTGGCGATTATATAATGCGATCCTTTTGTAAATAAACCATGCAGTCGAGGTATACACAGATTTCTAAAGTATTAATTGCCATGGTAACCATTTCCCTATGAGAACAACATAAAATGCTATTAGTTATAGTGGATGTCGCAGTATGAAACTGATATCTTACTTACTGTGAATTTTTGGACCATTGGAGTACTGGACAATAATCTCTCAGGCCCTATGACTTGCATGCCCCATTATTAATCTTACTGTTAAATTTAGCGACCGGGCAAATCCCAATCATAGTGCTGCAGAGGTAACAGAAAACAGGTATCCTGTTAAGAGTACCAATTATTAAGAATTAAAAGACCGGGTATGGTTTATGATGTTTGTAGACACTATTTGCTTATGCATATTAACACATGAGCTTCTTATTAGCACAACCTAAATGGTATTTTTTGTAATTTGGTTATTTATTCTATGAGGACGACTTTTGGTGGCAACTCTACAATGTGTCCAGTACAGTTAGATCTCGGAAACCGTAAGAGATACAAAGTCGGTTAAATGGAGGTAAAGTTACGCATTTGCGTGCCTAATAATATGCCGTTTAGAAAGTTTTAAAATTGCGAGTAGTTCCGGAGATATCCGGAAAAAACGAAATTCTGAAAAATCGTTTCATTGTTTTCCTGGGTTTTTTTGAGATCGAATTCTAAAGTAAATTGCACTTTTGCATTGCCACTTTTTCCGCTCTATCTAACAGCGTTAATTTTTTTGTAATCCGACAAGTCGTCTTCGAAGGACAATTATCAACTTTCTTTTTTTAAATACGGTCCTCTTTTCCTGATATTGGAATTTGAGAGCTTTTTTCTTCCGAATGCAACAATGTATGACACATTGTGGTTTAATGATGTTTCGAGGGTTTTTTGAACAACATCAGGAAATTTTGGGATACGGTCCTGTAATTCTCCTAATTTTATAAATAATATCTCATAAGTAAGCTCTAAATTTTTACTTATGTTGGACTAGTTCAATAAATAACAAATAATTTAATAATAAACCACAAATAAGTGAACAAAATACAGAAACATTATTTCAAACTTCTGTTGATTCGGGATTTAAAAGGAAAGTAGGCGTTTGAAACAAAAAAATTAAGATGGTGACGTGTGATTTGTTTCACTTGAGATTCCCATTGTGATCGTTTGAATGCGTTTTAAGAGGTTTTCTATTTTCCAGAAAATATGGAACATAATTTTACAAATGCTGAAAAGTTTGATATTATATCGCATGTTTTATTTTATCTCAAAAAAACTGTTATGTGGCAGTTAGAAGATGTTATTTGTGCCTAGAGAATAACGGAAATCATTTTGAACACCTGATTATGTAGTTCCTTAACTTTTTTCGTTGTTCGTTTTATTATTGTTTTGGAATGATTTGTGTTCACTTATTTGTGGTTTATTATTAAATTATTTGTTATTTATTGAACTAATCCAACATAAATAAAAAATTTAGAGCTTACTTAGAAATACAGGACCGTATCCCAAAATTTCCTGATGTTGTTCAAGAAACCCTTGAAAGTCTTGAAACGTTGCATTCGGAAGACAAGATGCTCTCAAATTCCAATATCAGGAAAACAGGACTGTATTTAAAAAAAGAAAGTTAATAATGGCCCTTCGAAGACGACTCGTCGGATTACAAAACAATTAACTCTGTTAGATAGAGCGGAAAAAGTGGATGTAACAGTGCAATTTACTTTAGAATTCGATCTCAAAAAACCCAGGAAAACAATAAAACGATTTTTCAGAATTTCGGAACTACTCGGAATTTTAAAACTTTCTAAACGGCATATTATTAGGCACGTAAATGCGCAACTTTACCTCCATTTAACTGACTTCGTATCTCTTATGGTTTCCGAGATTCCTGTACTGGCCCTCCTTATCTTGGACACGTTGTATAGGCTCTGTTTGCTACTGGAAGTTAGAAGTTTATTCTGGCATGCATTGTTTTAAAAACTACAAATTTTTGGAATAGACAACCTTATACAAATGTTCCCTTATTTTGCCCTTAATTAGAAAATAATCATAAAATTTGGGGTTTCCATTTGAAAACGTAGATTTTTTTTGCAGTTTTCTCTGAATTACATTTTTAATTTTATTGCTTTTTGGAGCACCCTGTATTAATAGTTTAAAAATCTATTAAAGCATGTCCTTTTCAACAAAAATCCAGCTCAAATTAAATAATAAAAGGTTCCTAAGAGGAAAAAATAATTCATTTAAGTTCTGCAAACGTCATACAACTTTTAATTGTGATATTGTATAAAAGAAGTCTCATCAGATTTTTACCCCCTTACTATGGAAGCCAATAATATCAATAATAAACCATCAATATGAAAATAACACTCAGCTGTGTGACCTGTAACATTTTAATTACTATTCTGATAGAATATGTTGGGTACAACTAGCAATGAGTTCTCCGGTCACAATCTATCTGAGCTACATTGAATTACCTGGCCTAAAGCCAACTCGTATGGCGCCGATGTATTAAGAAAATGTATGTATTTTTAACTGACGAAAATAAATATTCAATTAGAATAATTAATAATACTTATTGATCAATTTATATTTATTTTCGAATTTATAGGACATGCAATAACCCTGATCAATTATCTAACTAAGCTGGTCAAATAAATTGTGTGTTAATTTTATTTAGATTTTATTAGAATGACGTAGGACATTATTAAGACAAGTTTGGCAACATATTAAAGTTCTTTTTAACTGTCATCTAAAGGAATATCTTTAAGAACGTGGTAATCCACTTCACGCGTTAATTTAAAACTTAGTTTTTTTAAGGTTTACCATAACATTAAGGCTACCTTAGTGTCTAACTTAAGGTAACATAGAAATATCGGTCCTAAGATGTCGAGTCTGTTCCCGATATTCCCGGCTATACAGGGTGTTTCTTAATAACATGCTAATATTTAAGGAGCTTATTCTTGGGTCCATTTTCAGAAAAGAACTTCATATGAACATATTCTGTCCTAAACGTCTTAACTTTTGTGATACAGGGTGTCAAAGATTCTTAATAATTTGTTAAGGTTAATTACTTAAATACGTGACAACTAAACTAGGTAGACAACTGTCAAAACTGTTTATGTTTACAAAACAAAATCTGCTTCTTACCTACTAGATCCTTTTTAATCTTTGTTAATACCTAATTTCATAACAGACTGCAAATGAATGAATTTCGTTTTTTTATACAAAAACTGTACGTCAAACGATAAAAAATCAAGAGACATTTATTTATTTACGGATGTAAACACCCAATAACAACATTACAATAGTATATAGTATACAATATGCAGAGTGTTCATTTGAAAACTTCCCACCACGGATTTATCGAAAACCACTGATTAAAAGACAAAACGCCGAGACACGTCAAAAGATTTGCCAAAGGGGACAACTTTTTAACCAAAAACTGCTTCACCCTCGTTTACCCTCTGACCCCCAGGGGTCATCCCCTTAAAAATTTTAAATGACAAGGGGTAGCAAGTAATCGCTTGTTTGAAAGGTCTTTCAAAGTGCTTTATTTTGACGTTTAATTTTTTTAAATCGGTCGATTCGTTTTCGAGAAAATTAGAAAAATCTTTATTTATCTTAATTTGTTCAGATAGAAAAAAAAAGCACACGAAAATATCACTTTTTATTTCAATAAGTGTTCAAAATGTTGCCCGTTATTGGCCAAACAATGATATAGGCGATTTTCAAATTCCTGCCGGACATTTTCAAAAACATGTTGTGGGAGATCATGGCAGCTTTCGGTGATGCGTTGACGAAGTTCATCCAAACTGTTAGGTTGGGGAGTGAACACAATAGTTTTCAAGTGGCCCCATAGAAAAAAGTCTAGTGGCGTCAAGTCAGGAGATCTAGCAGGCCATTCTATAGGCCCTCTTCGCCCTATCCATTTATCTGGAAACTCGTCGTCTAGCCATTGCCGAACCGGAAGAACATAGTGAGGAGGAGCGCCGACTTACTGGAAATATATTTCAGTCTCATCAAGTATAGGGTTTCCATCGTCTTCGATTTGGTTTTCAATGATAAGCGGATTGATGATATTTTCCAACATATCTAAATAAATGCCTCCATTTAAATTCCCATTAATAAACAATGGCCCAATCACTTTGTTTCCTAAAATGCCTGTCCATACATTAATTTTTTGGGGGTACTGAGTATGCCCTTCTACAAAAGCATGAGGATTTTCATTGCTCCAATACCTGCAGTTATGCTTATTAACAAATCCATTTAGATAAAATGTGCATTCATCACTGAAGCAGATATTCTTTACATGAATGGTATTATCATTAATCGCTGCAGTCATTTGTTCACAAAACTCAACTCGCCAATCGAAATCATCTTCGGTTAACTCTTGCAATATTTTCATTTTGAATGGATGAAATTTATGTAATTTAGTAACTGTGTGTACAGAGCCTAATGAAATACCAGTCGCATCAACAATTTTGCGTAATGAAGTATTAGGATTTATAGCAAAATGACCCAAAACTTCAACTTGAGCGGCTTCATCCAAAACTCTACGATGATTACGTTTTTTATTTGCAACATAAATTAGAATCATTTCCACTCTTTCCGCTAGTGTGTAAACCATTTTGGAAGTCAAATCTGAATCAATAAATTAATTTTCACTATCCCAAGATTGTCACAAAGGTAACTGACAGCAAATTAAATTGTTTCTTTCCCTTAGCAACTATAAAAACTAAACAGGTATAAGAATAAAAACAGTTCGCCCATGTTTTCTGTGTTGATAAAAAGAAGGCGGTAAAATTTTTTCTAATTTTCTCGAAAACGAATCGACCGATTTTAAAAAATCAAACGTCAAAATAAAGCACTTTGAAAGACCTTTCAAACAAGCTATTACTTGCTACCCCTTGTCATTTAAAATGTTTAAGGGGATGACCCCGGCGGCCAGAGGGTAAAAGGGGGTGAAGTAGTTTTTGGTTAAAAAGTTGTCCCCTTTGGCAAATCTTTTGACGTGTCTCGGCGTCTTTTCTTTTAATCAGTGGTTTTCGATAAATCCGTGGTGGGAAGTTTTCAAATGAACACCCTGTATATACATATTTATAGTTACTGTAGCCATTTCCTGGGCATTAATTGATATTCCTGTCAGATTCTGTGTCGACACAGTATTTTGTTAAATAGTATTATTTATTATTTTGTTCAATATTTTGAACTTTCTTCTGCTTGCACGATAACTCAAAGTTTTGCATATTCTTTTTAAAAGTTTTTCTGCAATTTCTCGTATTTCTGACGGAGTACCACTCCAGTTTGGAACCCTATAGTTTGAACGACTTTTGTCCAGATTTGTAAAACTGTTAAGCTGTGACGTCATTTCAGTTTGTGCTCTTGGTGTCATAATTTGAAATAAAGATACTATTTATTTATTTTTAATTATGACGACGGGAAGAAACTTTGTTGTGTTCAATTGTTTCTATCATGGCATATTTAATACTTGTAACATTTAATTAAATTGTAAAAGTATTGCCAACCCAAAAAGAAAATATTAAAGTGTGTACCAAATTTCACAAAAATAACTGGAGCAGTATCACAGATTTGAAAATCTCTCAAAAGTTAAGACCTTTAGGACATCTGTTCATATGAAGTTATTTTCTGAAAATGGACCCAAGAATCACCTTCTTAAATATTAGCATGTTATTAAGAAACACCCTGTATATTAAGCTAATTAACTGTAAAACTAACTGGACAAGAATCATACATGTCGCATGTTGTTTTTGTATTTGATTGCGTACATATTGACGATAAAATGCAGAAAAACAATTATTATGTAATTGGCCGCCGCAGAATGGGAATAATGACGAGAGTATTAGGTAGAACGCGTTGTTATCTTTAATTGGTGTTAAGGATACCATTAAAATAAATGTACAGTTATCGATTTGTTTCTCACGCAATTTTAAGAAGAAATTGTTTGAGATAATTTACAGCGACCTGTATATTTTAATGAAATTTTGTAACATTGTACAGCCCATATACATAGATTAAGAAACTCGTACTAGAATCATTCTTGTATACAGGGTGTTTCTTAATAACATATATTTAAGAAGGTTATTCTTGGGTCAATTTTCAGAAAAAAACTTCATATGAACATATGTCCTAAACCTCTAAACTTTTGAGATACAGGGTGTTAAAGATTTTCAAAAAAAATCTCCTTTTTTGTTAATATCTGTGATACTGCTCTAGATATTTTTGTGGAGTATGTTTGCTTTCCTGTGATCGTGATCGCGATCATGTCTGTGTTCGTGATCGCAATCATGTGTTCCTCGCATGTAGATTAAATAAAAGACCACATATTAAATTCTTAAGTTGATTTGTTTTTAATTATTAGTAATAATTACTAGATATGTGAAAATAATAGGTTAGTTATTTTTATAAATTGACGGTAAATAAATTAATTTTGAAAATACAGTGAAACCTCTCATAACGAACACCTCTAATAAGCGGACATCTCTATTAAGCGGACATTTTTTCATAGTCCGGAACTCGGTATATGAAATTCCATGAAAATCAACCTCTCTTGGGCGGACGCGGACAGGCTGCTTTCATACAAAGAGTGCAACCCTCCTTTAAACGGACAAAAAATTTTAAAAGTATTTAGACTAATAAGTACGGTGCAAGAACTCTCTGAAGACAGACCGTCGACCAATCGCGTATGCGTGGCAGCGCCAAAGGATTTCGCCGAATGAAAGTATGTGTGAAACAGCAGTCCGCCGTTTATTTGCGAGTTGTAAGGTTAAAATCGTAAACAATGGCACAAAAATGTCGCGTTTTGAGTCTGAACGATGTTGTGGAAGTTTTTAATTTGATCACAATGATTTGGGCGAGTTCATTAACATTGATAGCAATGTGCTATTAGAGGATGATAGTGACCCCATTACTACCGATTATGTAGTCCAAACTGAAACCACATCACTATCTGACGACTCTGATGAAGAAGTTGAATGCAGTAATCAAACAAATGTCACCAATTATCAACAAGCCATTAGTATGGTAAAGGAATTACAAGAGTATGCAAATAATAGAGGTGACTCTACAGTACTGGAATCGTTATCAGACTTGGAATCACATTTTCTAGATTGCAAGTATAAAACGCAAACACGTCAAACTACGTTATTAGATTTTTTTAGTACAACATCCTAACTAAAACTAGTGTATTTTTGTTGTGTTATGTTTATTTGTACATACGTATACATAGCAATAATTTTGCATTTACATATTACCTAATATCAAATTTCCCAAGGGCGGACACATTTAGTTGGTCCCGAAGATGCCCGCCTAAGAGAGGTTTCACTGTATATACAAAAAAAAATTTATGCAACAAGAGAAAGATCTTATTGAATATCAAACGTGCAATACTTCACTTTTGATAACATCACTCAAATGTATTGACGGGCATTTTTTTTGCAGAGTTTTTTTGGCTTTGGTCAGTCTGCCGAGATAGACATTTATCTTGATGGACAGGAAAATCGAAAGACAGCGGAAGTCAAGACGGAGGATGGCAAAAAGGAACGGCTGTTCCTTTATTACGATGGAGAGACGGTATCTGGCAAGGTAAGGTATCGAAGAATTCAGTGATAATAATATAATATACGAACCACCGTAACTCAAATTTCAGGAGTTAATGAATGGCAATGAAAAAGTAAGACAGAAACATTAACTTAACCACATTTTTAAATGTATACTGTAACAAAGAAAACTTTATTTAGCATGATGCAATAAGCACAAGGTTAGATGTCGCCCAAGAGGAGGCGTGACTTAGTGACGTCATTACGTGCACGCTTCTGCAGTTCTCGTGTGATTTCAACGTATGTTTGGAGAGTTTACCGGATTTTGTTCTTATTTTAATGGTATTTGTTCAGGTAATTGTGAATTTATTAAAATAAATATCCTAATATTCATAATATGAGATGAGATGTGGTCATTTATGATGTGGAGTAAAATAATTTTGATATACAACGTGTTCAAGATAAGGAGGGCTAGTACAGGGATCTCGGAAACGGTAAGAGATACGAAGTCGATTAAATGGAGGTAAAGTTGCGCATTTACGTGCCTAATAATATGCCTTTAGAAAGTTTTAAAATTCCGAGTAGTTCCGGAAAAAAACGAAATTTTGAAAAATCGTTTTCCTGGGTTTTTTTGAGATCGAATTCGAAAGTAAATTGCACTTTTGCATTGCCACTTTTTCCGCTCTATCTAACAGCGTTAATTGTTCCTTCGAAGGGCCATTATCAACTTTCTTTTTTTAAATACGGTCCTGTTTTCCTGATATTGGAATTTGAGAGCTTTTTTATCCCGAATGCAACGATGTATGACACATTGTGGTTTAATGACGTTTCGAGGGTTTTCTGAACAACATCAGGAAATTTTGGGATACAGTCCTGTATTTCTCCTAATTTTATAAATAATCTCTCATAAGTAAGCTGTAAATTTTTTACTTATGTTGGACTAGTTCAATAAATAACAAATAATTTAATAATAAACCACAAATAAGTGAACAAAAATAATTCCAAAACAGTAATAAAACGAACAACGAAAAAAGTAAGGAACTACATAATCAGGTGTTCAAAATGATTTCCGTTATTCTCTAAGCACAAATAACATCTTCTAACTGCCACATAACAGTTTTTTTGAGATAAATTAAAACATGCGATAGAATATCAAACTTTTCAGCATTTGCAAAATTATGTTCCATATTTTCTGGAAAATAGAAAACCTCTTAAAACGCTATCAAACGATCACAATGGGAATGTCAAGTGAAACAAATCAAGCGCCTACTTTTCTTTTAAATCCCGAATCAACAGAAGTTTGAAATATTGTTTCTGTATTTTGTTCACTTACTTGTGGTATATTATTAAATTATCTTTATTCCTATCAAATGTTGAAATTCCGCTTTTTCATATTTAACCCGTGAGAAGTTAGTAGTTAGTACATAAAATGACCTTTTCTCGAAAACAGTTAGGATTAGCGATATGAATGAAGAGTACTTAATTTTCAGTCAATAGTTAAAGGTATGTAAAAAACGTTGTCCAAAGATCTTATCATACAGGGCGTTAAAAAAAGAGGCCATGAATATCACAGATAGTCCGTCGCTGCCTACATCATATTTTAAAAAAATTGAAATATGCATACAA
This sequence comes from Barypeithes pellucidus, assembly GCA_963991005.1. Lineage (NCBI taxonomy): Eukaryota > Metazoa > Arthropoda > Insecta > Coleoptera > Curculionidae > Barypeithes > Barypeithes pellucidus. The sequence goes on along the minus strand of OZ022563.1, from coordinate 51,163,632 downwards.
TAATTCAATAATTATGTAAAAATCTTGATTCCATTGGAGCTCTTTGGGAGCCCATATCTCGCAAGAGGAGGCCTATATGAAAAAAGTTTATATGAACTTCTAGTACTCTTTTCACTTGTTTCCTTCATATCCGAGAAATTTCCCACATTTTCTGTATGGGTTAAGAACTTTCATGCATTAAATCAGAGGTGTCCAAACTACGGCCCGCGGGCCAAACCCGGCCCGCCAAGAATTTTGAAAAATTTCGTAAAATAAAAATGTAGCGTGGCGCGTCGGTATTAGATCTCGCGCAGATGAAGCACGGTATCACGCTCGAAAAAGTACAGTCTGGTATTGTTATATCTGTAATTTACTATAAAAAATAAAATTCAATGCTGCTTTACTTTTAATAAGGTTTTTTAATTCACATATTTACGATGCTTGGCCCCCGCTAATGAATTTAAATACCAAACTGGCCCTCGCAGCAAAAAGTTTGGACGCCTCTGCATTAAATTATCTCCACTAAAGCTTGCTCTCACTTAGTTAGAAGCTGCAATGTAATCGCCATAAGCTATTTAAAAATAACTGACACCATGACATCACTGCGCGCGCCAAACGAAATTCGAAGGGCTAAGATATCAAACCTCGTGTCCATTGTCTCGTGGTTATTTAGACTAATGGATATATCTGAAATTTAACGCTTTCTTATAGGTAAATGTGAGCCTAAAAAAGCCGGGCAGCAAGTTGGAACATCAGGGTATCAAAATCGAGTTCATAGGCCAGATAGAGATGTTCTACGATAGGGGCAATCATCACGAGTTCATTTCGCTAGTCAAGGAGCTGGCGAGGCCCGGGGAGATGATCGCCCATACCAGTTATCCCTTTGAGTTTAGTAATGTGGAGAAGCCGTTTGAGGTGTATACAGGTAATGGAACTTCTATTCGATGTTCGTTATTGCTAGTTTTCAGAGGGTTATTGGAGTTCGTATAGCATAAAATGTTGCTACTATTTAAAAACCCGAAGTTGATGATGGTTGCGTTTCTAATACAAAAAAATCATGCATTTGTGTAATTATATTTGTAAATCTCAATTTCAGGCGGTAACGTACGATTGCGCTACTTCCTCCGAGTGACAATAATCCGACGGCTGGCCGACGTCGTCAAGGAGTTGGACATCGCCGTGCACACGCTGTGTAGCTACCCGGAGATGAACAACTCCATCAAGATGGAGGTCGGTATCGAAGACTGCTTACATATTGAGTTCGAATACAATAAATCTAAGTAAGTATTAATATTTCGGTCGCGTAAAATATCATTATTTGTATACAGACTGTCCCATATTTTATGGTATCGTATATGTCTCTTCTCTTTCAAATATTAGTTACAAACTGCCCGTTTTGCGAACGAACTTATCGTGTTCAAAGCAAGACATATGGAAATAATTTTTTTTTTCTAGGTACCATTTAAAGGACGTAATCGTCGGCAAAATCTACTTTCTTCTAGTGCGGATAAAGATAAAACACATGGAGATCGCCATAATCAAGAAGGAGACGACGGGGTCGGGGCCTAACACCTTCACGGATAACGTGACCATCGCCAAATACGAAATTATGGATGGGGCGCCCGTCAGAGGTAGGTTATCAGTTCCCCTTGCTTTAACCTTCAGTATCGTTGCTTCAGTATGTTTCGATACTCAGTGTTGGAACGACGTCGCCAATGGTTCCACGTGCTTGATGTATACGGATTTTAAACGTTTTGTTAGTTGTAGCAGTACTAAATTTATTTTCTGTTGTGAAATAATTCATAATAATAAATATTGTGATGCGATTTCAAATTTGTGTGATATTATCTACTGTTGGTTCTGTTGCAAAACAGCCTTTTTTTTTTAATTTAATTATAAAACGGGTTATTTTAAAATAAGATCGAAGGTAAAAGAGTATGTACCTTAAAATTGTAGTTTTTTTTTTCTAAATGATTTGAAAAAGAAGTGATAACGCGCGTCAAAGACGTCTTGTTGTCAAAAACTGAACACGTGCATTTACAATTCTGTGTTGCAATATGACAAGACCGCCTACAATACGCTGACCTCTTTTGAGACTGCCTCAATAAATTATTGATTGGGAACGTCGTCAGTAGAGGCAACGTAAAGTTTCAGATTTCATATAAAGTGTATATTTCGCTTAATAATTCAAGGCGTCATTTATGGTTATTTTTCTTCAATTTATTTTCATCTCGGGATTTGCCGGTTTAAATATGACCACCTACAGCGTGTTATGGAAATCGCTTATATTTAAATGGGTGACTCCTTGACGGCGCAAGACAACCGACGAGCAATCTTTAAAAATATGATCGGTAAACTAACCAGAACAACCCATTTTTTCACTCATATAATTTAACTTTTTACTGCTCACCCCCATAGTTCTAGGTCGGTGGATATTTCATGTTAAATGATGTTCTCAATCCCTGCGCATAGAACAAACTATGGCAGAAACAATTTTATCTCTAGATCATGTAGACTGGCCAATGAACATCCCACACTTGATTTCTTTTCAAATTGGTCCAGTTTTGTCAATCAACTGCGTACGATTTGAAATCTCTAATTTTCTATTATAAATATATTTATAGTTTATATAGTTTTAAGTCTAAATATATGTAGGTAAACTTTTGTGATGTTAGCAATAAGTTTGTTTATGTTGTAAAATTGGGCAGCGCCCGTTAATAAATAAATAAATAAATAAATTGTTAATATATTCTTGTGACAATAAAGCTGTATTTGATTTCATTTGATTTATTTATGTTCGTTTCAGGTGAAAGTATCCCGATCAGAGTATTTCTAGCCGGTTACGAACTAACTCCAACGATGAGGGACATCAACAAGAAATTCTCGGTGCGGTACTTTTTAAATTTGGTCCTCATGGACACGGAAGATAGGAGATACTTTAAGCAACAGGAAATCACGTTATGGAGGAAAGGTAAGGGAACGGTTCGTTCGCAAAAGAAATGAAATAAGTAATAAAATACACTCCCTGACAATAAGAACCTTCTTATCACTTCTACCATGTGACGAGGCATGCTTCAATGCAATGCGGGCTATTAATTTTTGGATATTTGTTTATGCAACTCAATTTTTCCACTAAGAAATTAAGTGTAAAAAAAGTTACTTTTATTTCTGCCTGTATAATGATCAATACATGTTTATTTTTTGAAAACTAAAATTCAGGATATCATCCCAAGACACAAGTCTACGCTTTGCTGAAGATTTCACCAAGATCGGACAACAATTAAAAAAGTTACAGGATGAATTGTAATTAAAATTGAAAAACTGCAGTACTTTCTTGAAAAATTTGTATCTTCTTTTAAAAAGTAGATAAGAACGAGAACCAAAAAGCGTTGTATTAAGAAAAGGCCACACTTCAAAACAAAACACAATATGGCCAAATTCTACCTCTCAATTTTTCCACAGGGTGTTAAGAAATTAAGGGTAAAAAAGTTACTTTTATTTCTAACTGTATAATGACCAATACATGATATCATTCCAAGACACGTCATCACACTACATCTTACCCGGAATTCTTTTTTATTCGCAGGTGATAAAGTAAGAAAGCCAAATCTCCAATCGCCGGCCATAATGGCAGGTACCCAGAATTTACAGAACACGGCGGCTGCCTATGGGCAGGTGACGCACAACAACGGTAACCAGGACAGCGAGAGTAACGACGTCAGTCAAGATGACAGCGAGAAGAGCGACAAGCCGCCCGTTAAGGAAGATTTTTTAAGGTAAAAAGCGGTTATTTTTCAAGGTTTGGCAACACTGTACGGGGTGTCCCATTTTCGACTCTTTCTGGAGCTATTACAGTTGTTATCAAAGATATAATGTTGCGGTTTTCAGTTTTGTGTCCACTACTAAGATTCCGGTGTCAAATTTGTCATGGCTCTCTTAGTTTTTAATCTACAGGGTGATTTTGAAACTCTTCGCTTTTTAGAACTAAAAACTGATCTTGTTAGGGATTTTCGCGTAAAGTTCAGTGGCGTAGCCAGTTTTTCTCTAAAGAGTTTAGTTTTTGATATATTAACAAAAGTAGAAATTTTTAAATGGGACAACCTATACAGGGTGTTATGGAAATGACTTATTATATTTAAACCGGCAAATCCTGAGATTAAAATAAATTGAAGAAAAGTAACCATAAATGGCGCTTTGAATTATTAAGCGAAATATACACTTAAAATGTCAAATTTTTGGTGGCCGCTCCTGAGGGCCTTCGCAATCAATAGTTTATTGAGGCAGTCTCGAGGTTCAAAAGAGGTTAGCGCATTATAGGCGGTGTTGTCATATTGCAAGACAGAACACGTGTTCAGTTTTTGACAACAAGACGTCTTTGACCTGCGTTCATCACTTCAGTTTCAAACTTTTTAGAAAAAAAGACAATGTTAAGGTACATGCTCTCTTACCTTCGATCTTATTTTTAAATAATCCGTTTTATAACTAAATTCCATAAAAAAATAAAACACAAAAAGTATGTTTTTCAACAACTCAACAGTAGATAATATCACATAAATTTTAAATCACACCACAACATTTATTATTATGAATTATTTCACAACAGAAAAAAAATCGGGTACTGCTACAACTAACAAAACGTTTAAAATTTGTATACGTCAAGCACGTGGAACATCCGACAGCGTCATTCCACCTCCGAGTCTCGAAACATACTGAAGCAACTATAGTCGCGCGCGGCCGGTATCCAAGCAAGGGCGAGACACGCGGTGCGATCTGACCGCGTTGTCAGTTAGTATGAACAAACCCGAACAAACCCACATTGTTGCTAAGTGAATCCAGATGGAGCGGCGCGACAGTATGTGGGTAAAAAGGGTTTTTACCTTAGAATTTAGATATTCGATTTAAAAAAAAAGTATGTAGACTTTCTCTAGGACACCGAAGGAGTCACCCATTTAAATATAATAAGTCATTTCCATAACACCCTGTATATTATTTTTTTAATTAATAAGCTTACTTTTGAGGTACACAAAAATATATAAATGTTTATATTCAACAAAAAGAACCGATATTTTTAATAATTTACGTCACTTATAAACCGTAGGCCATGGTCAATTTATTAGACAAGAATTCAAAATTTTGCAGCTATTCTAAATATTAAATTGGATTATATAAAACATGCGTACATACTTTTTTCATAATTGTTATCATAAATGGTCAGTATTAAGAAAAATTAAAAGTACATTATAAAAACTTTTATGTGGTTTAAGGTGTATAAATAAATAATATAAATAATAACAATATGAGAGACACCGCCGTAGATGGGGGAGTACTGGGGGACAGTACCCCCAGAAGCGGGAATTTGCCTCAAAATGGGAACCGTAAAGTGAAGGTGGCCATACCAGTACCTCCCCCATCACATAAGGGTGTCATTTAAAAGTTTCTTTTTATTTTTGTTGATATCTCAAAAACTAAACTTTTTAGGGAAAAACAGGCTGCGCCACTGAACTTTACGCAAAGCTCTCTAACAAGGTCAGGTTTTACTTTTTTAATAAGTTAACGCATAACGGAAATACGAGAGATCTAAAAAGCGAAAATTTTCAAAATCACCCTCTAGATTTGTTAAAAACTGGGACACTAACGTGAAAACCGCACATTCTATTTTTAATAATACCCCCAGAAAGTATCGAAAATGGGACACCCTGTACTTTCGGAGATATTAAAAATTCAACACCCTGTAACAAAATATTTAAGCCTGTGCGGACATATGTTCATGTGAACTTTTCTTCATAGAATGACCTAAGGAATCACACTCTAAATTATTGGCACGTCATTAAGGAACACCCTGTATACAGTCATACTTTCCAGTGCCTCTCAACAATTAATGTCAATTTTCAATGTTCATATTTCGAAGCTCGAAAATGAATAATGTTTACATCAGCAAACTAAAAGGAAGATATTAGCTAGCCCAAAGAATATTATAAATGAAAATGACAATTTTCGGTTAGGGATAAACATAGGAAATAATTAGTAACATTTTGGCGAACACTGACTGAATTTTAGCTTTGATTATGAAATTGATAAGAAAATGGAACAGTAATTTTTTTCTTTTTCTAGGTCACAGTCGACCGATAAACTAAACAACTCGGTGGTCGATCCTTTTGGTCAAGGTAAAAAGCTTAGTTTAGTCGCGTTAATAAATTACTGAAAAAAAATGCATAGCTTCCAACAGACACGTAAACGATAATAGTTTAGGAGTCGACAGATCGGTTGCTCTACGATACGTCGTCATCGTTTCTCAACTTTTTGAATTAGTTTAATAAGAATAAAACGGTAAAAGAATCTTATTGGAAGTGTGTCAATTAAGTTGTGGCTTTTAAAAAAAAAGTAATTTGATACGAATTAAATCACTGACTTTATGCATGTGAATTAGTTGTATCAAAAATATTGATCAAAAACCAAAATGGTGAATTTTATGAGTGAAAAATGGGTTGGTGCACACGGTTTACCGGTCGGTTGGCTTGCGCACACTGTTATCGCCGCCGTATAGGCAACCCCGCCGGTATGAGTGCTAGTTTGGTTGCCAACCAACGACGACCATCCAGAACCGAAATCAGACGTACGGATGTAACGATATTAAAAATCTATCGATACGTGGACAATAGATATCAAAATTTATTCTAAAAGTGATGGCCACAAGGCCTTCTTTTATGCGAGAAAATAGATTGTTTATTACCCAGTAAAGAAGGTCTTGATGTGCCAAAATATTGCCGTGTAATCATTTTCATTAAGGCGGAAGTACGGTCCTGTTCGCCGGTTAAGGTAAATAGTTTATCAGTCGGCGTTGCGCATCTGATGATCAGCGCATGCGGCACATGCGCGAGACCATAAATTTGCCACTTTTGCTTTTAGAGTTTGGCTATTCATAGATATAGGTCGGTGAATCGCGCCGGTCACCAGGCGGCGGGATGGAATCGGATATTTTGTGGTGGGGAGGCCATGCCACAATGCGAGAGAACGAAACTGAATTTTACGATTTCGTTCTTTTTGTTTTCTGGTTCTGTTTGAAGAGATATGTGAAAATTAATTATTTTACATTATCATTGCCACCTTTTCTCCTCTATAAGATAATTTAATTCAATTTTCAAGCCGACGTTTCGTTTTTTCGCAACCGTCATCAGCTTTGATTTTTTAAATAGTAGTAACATTTTATTTTATGCTTCAGGGATTCCACATTATTCTGAATCAGACGATATATCACACCTATTATTTATTAGGCGTTTCGAACTAAAAAAAACTCATCTTCAATGCAAATAAGCAACTTTTTGAAAATATTTTTGTCTTTATTGATATATACTCACCGGCACGAAATTCCGTCACCCTGAACTTTTGATCAAGTTTGATATTTTATAACTTATTTATTTTTTATGCGATTTTCATGATTTTGTTATCAGTTTGTAGATCCGTTTATTGTGTTTTTCCTTGATTATTTTATAAAGTAACATTTTTCGATTAGGCTATATTATACAGGAGTAAATCAAACTGCTGTTTTTTGTCGTAATTTCAAAACACCTTGTAGGAAAATTGAGGTGGATAATTTTATTTACATGCCGTTTCTTGTCATCTTTGATGTATTCTAAATATTTCGATTTTTATCTTATTTCTGCTGCGAGCTGCAAAATTTTAAATGAAACGCTGATTTGAAATTTGAACCCTATTTTCATTAAGAAGAACAAACACTAGGTATATCATAAAGTTAATTAACAAAATAATTTTAATATCGTGTATTCTCTCAGCAATGACAGCTTACAGTCTTCGTGATATCGAATGAATAAGGTTACTTATCCTTTCTTTCATAAATTATTTATTTTTCATTTACAAAAACGCATCATTTTCGAACACAAAAATAATAATAGTAAATAATAGGTGTGATATATCGTTGTATTCAGATTATAAAGTTTAATTCATAAAGCATAAAATAAAATGTTATTATGTACTATTTAAAAAAAAAAGTTGATGATGGTTGCGAAAAAACGAAACGTCGGATTAAAAATTCAATTAAATTAACTTATAGAGGAGAAAAAGTGGCAATGAGAATGTAAAATTTATTTTCACATACAGCGTGTCTTAAGTTCTTACCAAATGGGAATCTTTTTAATTATTAACTCTACGAAAAAAAGTGCCTCTTCCTAAAAAGGCCTGCTTGGTGAGAAAATAAATTTGCACAAGAATATTTGTATGTTGGACATACAGGGTGGCTTCAAAAAGTACCGGGTTTAAAATTTATAAAAGCCGTCGGCTATATTTACAAAACTAAAAACTTTGAGAGTGCATGTTTAAAGGCTAACAGACTATAACAATTACACAATAAAAACTCTACTTAAGAGAACTACTTTTATGACGGATAAAAATTAGTTCACTAATTTCTATGAGGTGGCCAATTTCTAATTTCCCAATAACAAATAAAACTAAATGACTCCAAAAATAATCTAGGTCTCCACATGGCCCTCGTCTTTTTGCATACAAATGATTGTCCTTCTAGAAGCGCTTCTGATCATATGAGGAGTAACTAGCCGGATACACTGTCTTATAGTTTCTTCTAGGTCATCAATATCACGGAATGGTCTGTGCTTGTACAACAATTGCTTCAAATGACCCCACAAGAAAAAATCTAGGGGCGTAATGTCCGGTGACCTAGGTGGCCAGGGTACTTCTGAACGGCGTTCTATCCATCTTTGTGGAAAAATTCTATCCAAATATTCGTTGACCCTGGCTGCGCTGTGACAAGGAGCTCCATCAAGCTGATACCAAACAGCCTGTCGCGCGTTTAATGGCAAGCCGTTAATAAATATAAAAATTTCGGTTCTTAGGAAATTTAAGTAAATCTCACTATTAATAATTTGATGAAAAAAATATGGACCCACTATTTGATTATTTAAAATACCGCACCAAACATTCGTTTTGAAATAAGTTTGGTCACGGCATTCGATTACGAAATTGGGGTTCACATCGCTCCATCAACGACAATTCTGGGAACATACGACACCATTGGAAGTAAATGTTGCCTCGTCACTGAATAAAATGCTCCTCGCAAAGAAAATGTCGTCTTCGACTTCTCCTTGAAACCAAGCACAGAACATGAAACGCGCTTCCATATCTCCAGGTTTGAGCGTGTGTACAAATTTTGGCTTATACGGATAAAATTTATTTATTCTAAGTATCTTACTAGCAGAAGCTCTTGCCACGTTATCTTGAACTCTCTTCTTTATTCCTTCCAATGAAATTTTTGGATTTTCCACAACCGCTTGCAATACTTGTAATTGATTTTCTTCGGTAGGTGTTCGAACTGCATATTTCTTTTTGAAATTATGTTCGACAGAGCCTATATTTTTAAATTTATTGACGACATTGCCGACAGTGACGTGGCTAATATGTTTATTTGGGTGTCTAGTATTAAAAATGTCGGCAGCCTCGCGATGCATTTTATAATTATCGCCAACAATAAGAACTATTTCAATTTTTTCATTAACAGTCAGTTTAATCATCACTATTATTGTTTAAAGTAACTAAGAAACGGAAAAACCTTTTTTTAACAAGAAGTTCACGTTTTGAAACAGAAATTATAATTTGCCAACCTGTCACTGCTAAAACGCCTATTCTGTTACCAACAACAATCAATTCTTCAAAGCCTACTTATCCAGAAATACTTATTACCAAATCTTTACGACTATTAGTTTTGTAAATATAGCAGACGTCTTTTATAAATTTTATACCCAGTACTTTTTGAAGCCACCATGTCCAACATACAAATATTCTTGTGCAAATTTATTTACTCACCAAGCAGGACTTTTTAGGAAGAGGCACTTTTTTTCGTAGAGTTAATAATTAAAAAGTTTCCCATTTGGTAAGAACTTCCGAAGACACGCTGTATAGTAGAATGAGGAAGCAAAAGGAACAAAATATGTATCTTCCGAAATATTCAAAAATGTTAAATTTGCTTCTGTATAATTTTATTGTTTCTGTATGTTTTGCGGTTAACGAGATCTCTGTACGTATGGACGTAGATTATTAAGGTGCTTCTAAAAACACACACGCGACACCAATAAGGTTGAGAAACGATGTCGATTTTCTGGTTTAAACTTATTGCCGAGCTAATTTACATTCATTTTTATCGCTTCTATACTTCTTTTAGCCAATACATCACCCACAGACAGAAGTCCAGAAAATCACATCCAAAACATGAAACGGGAAGAGGGGGACGGTCAAAATGATACGGGGATTGAGAACGTCGAGTGATATAACCAGGTAACGTACGGGGAAATGTAGAATTTCTTTAAATAAGTGTTTTTTTATCAACACCTGCTTAGAAAAATGTGTTTTAATCGCTTGTCAATCATAAAAGCATACATTAATCACACGTGGATAAAGTGTATAAAAATAAGTAAATGAAAAATTTGGGGGTTTCCATTTGAAAATGTAGATTTTTTGCAGTTTTCTCTGAATTGCATTTTTTAATTTTATTGTTTGAACACCCTGTATTAATAGTTTAGAAATATTAAAAAAATCTATTAAGGCAGGTCCTTTTCCACAAGAAATCCAACCCGAATTAAATAATAAAGGCTTCCTTATAGGAAAAATTTATAATTATTTTAAGGTCTGCAAACGTCATTTTAGACATAAAACCTTAAATATGTCGAATACGCTTAGACTTAGGTATAGGACTTGATATACTAAATATGCCTAGAATCTTACGTAGAATCCAAAAATGTAATAATATATAGGGTGTTCCATTTAAATTAAGCAAGTTGAACCGCCTTCCGGTATAACCGGAAGTGCCGCCATATTGAAAATATTTTAGCGTTATCATACTTTCCAATTTTCCTATGTATACTTTTTCATATTACAGATCAAGGCGGTTCCCGGTGGGACACCCTATATAATTCTTCTTTTCTTTTGATGACACTAAACGTGCGGCGTTAACTACTACCTATGCACAGAGGAATGATAGGCATATAAAGTCAATTTGACAATATCCCACCCTTATATATCGCTTCCAATAAATAATATTAAAAATCGGAGATACGTCAAATTGAGAATAAATTTCAAAATGTCAAATTTTATTATCAATAAAATTCTTCGTTGTTGGCTTTAATTTAAGTTATTCAGGAAATAATAATAATATCATTCGACCTATAATTTAAACTGCTTAAACGATCCAAATATTTTTTACTTGATTGTGTTTTTTGGCAAATAGTTTCATGCAAAATAATTTCATTTGATAATTTATTAAATTACTTGGCAATCGACTATTTTCCAATCAAAATCATGCTCAAAACTTGGATAGTTAAATCGGCCCTCCAAAAATCGATGCTGATCAAAAGTCTCCATGGGCCCGAGGTCCGAAAATGCGATCCCGGGGAGCTACCTTCATCGCAATCAAAATAGTAAAAATGAGCAAATGCACTGGCAACAGTGTGTCAGGCTTCCATTGCTCCTATACTAATTAACTTAAGAATTTCATTCATATGCCGATTTATGCTGTATTATATGGTGCATTTCAGGAAAATATTTTCCAATATACAGGGTGGCCCAAAAAGTGTGGTAAATGGGACACCCAGTATTTTATTGCATATTTAGGTTCGTATTAGTGTCCTTTATAATTGCCTAAAGTTTTATTTCATTTGGTTATGTATTAAAAAAAAAAGTTTTAAGGTCTTAGAAAAATATTCAAAAAAACTACCTAAAATAACTTCTTTAACCAAGGCATTGAGTAGAATTTAAGACAAGAGGTGTGGAGATACTGTGAATATAATAACGTATATTTATACAGAGTGTTCATAATTAGGTTTCAAACACGACACATTTCAAAATCATTTTTCTTCAGATTTTCAAATGTTTTTGTCTATTGGATGTAGAATTCATAAGCATTCTTTTTTTTTGTAATGGAAGCATATAAGTTATTTCCAGTCGTTCTCGAAATAATTTCATAAATTATGTTATTTAAATACAGTTTTTATTATGAAAATTAAGCATAGGCGACTAGATTAATAATTATAAACTACAGTAAGTGTTCAAAATATCTACCATGTTGATCTGAGCACATTCCTCAACATTTCAACCGAAATACTAGCAAGACGGCTCATTAGTGATGGTTATGCCTAAAAACCATGGTAGGCTTTTTTACTATTTTGATTGCGATGAAGGCAGCTCCCCGGGATCGCATTTTCGGACCTCGGGCCCATGGAGACTTTTGATCGGCATCAATTTTTGGATAATATCCCCGAGTATCAAAGTTTTTAACCGATTCCCATATGTTCCGTGTGGGGGTCCTTTATAGGTGATTATAACCAAAGGTATTGTAAACTACAGATCGCATAATACTCTTGGAAAGTGAAGCTGTGATTGTGTGAAATGTTATTGACAATCAGTAATGGGTGGAAGAGAGACCTACATGTTTGTTGGCTGAATGGCAACAATGTTTGAAGTTTGGTTATATCGGATGGTTAAATATTAAAACATAACCATACTTACCGATGAAAAGATCAATCCTTATTTAAATGATCCACTCTTTTACAAAGTACACATGAATGCACCACGATCGTTTATAATAAGGACGATTTTTCACCAATAATCACAAAAAACACAAATCAATCAAAATATATAATCAATCCATTAGATCAAAGCGCCAACGTCGCAATGTACGAAATTAGTAATTAATTCATCTTTTGGGTCCGTATCGTTGATACTTTTAAGTATAATAATATTTTATAAAAGAATCTCTCATCGCCTTTTCCCAGTTTATAGTAAAATTATTGAGAAATAAATTTATTTTAAGTGCAATTGCGGATTAACCTTAAACCAGTTGTAATTGTCAAATTAACAAATTTTTAATTGGGATTTTGCAAGATACCTTTGAGATAAATATGCCAATCTGGCTATGCTGCAATAATGACCGAAAGAGGTGGGAAAGACTGTTTGTATTCGTTGCGTAGCTTCGTAGGCTAGAAGTGTACATTTTTCTATCTGTAGTTTATAATATCTTCGATTATAACCAATAGTTGTGTGTTTAATTTGCGCTGTTGTTGGGATTAACTCCTCTGCTCTTCTAAAAGTTAATAATCTAAGTTTTTTTTCAGAATGGATCTGCATTGTTGCTGTGATGTTAGGAAAGGGGGGTGATTAGACTAAAAACTAAAGACACTAAGTGTGAACTAGAGGGCGTACCTGGGCCAGAGCGAATGAATGAAATTAATAGAATTCTGATTTTCGGGTGTAGAATGTAGAATAAGCTACAATTTCATTTTAACGGCGATTAAGTTTAAAAACGCGTGTAAGGTAAAAGACGTGACACAGAAAAAGCATAAGTCTCGGCATTTTCGTGATTCCTCGATGATATTTATAATTCCGCTAACGTTTTCACCCTCCTCTGGACTGATTTTTCCAAAAACTAAAAAAAATCTTGCAAGTTGAGCGACAGCGTCAAACTTTTTATTGTTATGTAAAGATTGTTTCACGAAAAATGGATACGACTTAATGATTTCCTGGGCCGGTCCCATTGTGTCGACAAGAGCTTGGCAATAAACAAGTGAAGTATGAAGGGACGGACTAAGGAAAACAAGTAATGATATGATTATATTAATGTAATCAAATGAAATAACATTTTTTTTAAATATTACTAGTCATATTTGTTTACATTTATAATGTCATTCTATAGATAGTTCTGTTTCGCTATCGCTATCCTCATCAAAATTAATTATAATTGGATTAATTATACGATCGAGACTAATATACGAACTTACTAGAACTTAAAGTCGGAGAAATATTTTCAGACCTAACCAGTGATTTTAACTGGTGCCACATATGCTCTATGGGGTTAAAAATGCAATAATAGGGTGGGAGCCGTAGCACTGTATGTCCAATTTCTTCTGCCAATGTGTCACAAACATATACTTTTTTTATACAAAATGTCTTTAAAACTTCTAAAAGATCACTTTTTTTATAACTTTCTTCAACATATATATCATTCGCCGCCATGTAGTTCCGAATCTCCAATTTTGTATTATTTGAGTTTGGAGCGTTATGTAATTGGCGACTGTGATAGCTCGCATTGTCCATTGTCAAAAACTAACAAATTTTACCACAAAAAGATATTTAAATATAAATTAAGCAACCTAACCTACTTATTATAATTATTACAATCCGGTCCTTTCCATATAATAATAACGAAACGGTCATAAATAGTGGGATGGCCACAGGTACTTTTACTGCAGTCATTAAGTTATATCCATTTTTCGTGAAACAATCTTTACCGTCGTAATCGTAACTAAGTAAAGCAAACTTATTCCAGTATTCGTGCGAAAAATGAATTTACCAAAATCATAATTTTTTTTTTATCGAACCGCGTATTTTTTTTTTACGAAAATACGCTTAAATCATTATTTATACAATTTTTATTTATTGTTAGGTATATTTTTACATTTACTAAATTGTTCTTTTATATATTTTGCAAAAAGTAGCCTATTTTAAATTCTACATCTTCGAAACCAGCTTTATAAAATAATTTGTAAATAATGTTATATATTTACTGTTAGAGCGAGACGGTTAATGATTCAGGGGCTTAGAATGGCATCCGATTGGCAGCAATATTTGTTATTTTTAGCGGTTTATCTCGATATTTTGGGATCGAAGATATACAGGGTATTTCCAGAGCAAAGGCAAATTGATTGATATTGACCTCACTGTGCTTTCAAAAATATATTTTTATAAATTTTGTTTTATGATGAAAAAAGCAATTGTAAGTAACATTTCCTAATGGAATTTTTCTTAAAAACGAAAAATTAAGATAGTTTACTCTTAGGTAACATCGATATTTTTTAAGATTCGACCTCCCTGTATACAAAAACAAAATTTTCTAATGACATCTTAATTTTTTTTACACGCAAATTTTTTTTATAAAGAATAACTTTTTGTCGAGAGATTAAAAATTAGGTCCATTTGTGGTATGATACAAAGTGTCAAAAAAATTTTCTCTTCAACAAACCCAAAAACGATTTTCACCGAATTACACTGATCATGGCTTTTTATTTTATACTGAAACAGTTTGAAATGATTTTCTTTGAAGAAATTAGGAACCCTCGACAGCGTCATTCCATCCCCGAGTCTCGAAACATACTGAAGCAACAATAGTGGCGCGCGGCGGGTATCCAAGCAAGGGCGAGACACGCGATGTGATCTGACATCGTTGTTAGTATACTCTAGTGACCCACATTGTTGCTAAGTGAATCCAGATGGAACGGCGCGACAGTATGTGGGTAAAAAGGGTTTTTACCTTAGTGTTCAGATATTTCTTTGAAGACTTTAAGAAAAAAATACCTATTTTAAAAAATACCAGTGGCGTACTCTTTCTTTCACCAGAATAATTTTAATTTTTGCTATCACGCACGCCCACTGGCGAGAATACGTATTTTCATGCCGGTATTGTGGATACCCATGACCAGTGTAATATCATTGCTGCCCAAAACGAACCCATTCTAAGCGAGCTGGGTCCACGACTGTCGGAGCAAGATGAACTGTCATTCTGTATATTCAGAAAAGTTTACGATTTACACACACGTTTTAATTATTATTGTATATTATTTCTAATAATAGCTGAGTAAAAAAATGTTGCAAATATTTGTCGCTTATGTAGCATTCCCCATCCCTATCCCCCATTCACGCCGGTAACCAGGCCGGAAGAGATCTCGTGGGGGTAAGGTACGTACTCCCCAATCGGTAGCTCATGTCGCATTGCGAAATGCCAAGGGTCGATAGCCCTTGGGCGAGCCAGCGTAGGATCCTGGTTCGGAGCCCACGTTAAGCTGTAGTTCCGTTACATTGGCCCGTATTCTAATCAAGAAGATAATATCGTTACATCGAAATGGTAATAGTGTTGCGAAACTTCGATTTACTCGGGACGAAAAAGTTAGTCCTTTTTACGTTTTTAGATTTGTATTTCTAATTTGACGTTTCGCGACTGTATCTTTTAGACGTAACATATCTTATTACCTCCTTGAGCGGAATATGGCCCGCCAGACCGGACTGAAAAAAAGGTTAATAATAAAACGCCGCATTTTAGCAACAAGTTAACAAAAATTTAATAAAATAGATATTGCATAATAATTCTTGTATTCACATATTTATAAAAAAATATCATAGATTGTATAATATTATACCCTTTTCTCTTATGATACAAAAAATGTTTTAAGTAATTCGTAAAAAGCCGCACAATTTGTCTTCGGGATTATTTCGGACTTGTGTCCCAACGCGAAAATTATACTTAAAAATTTTAATCTTCAGTAGCTTGCCTTTTTTGATTATTTCAATTTTTAGCAAATATTAAAAATTATATGATCGAGGTGCGAAAAGTGTTTTCCGACACGAAAGTTATCCTTCGAGACGAAGCCGAGTTGGACAATATCCGAACTGCATACTCATCTCACTGTTATATACTACATTTTATTTACAAAATCGACACGATTTGTACAGGGTGTCCCATTTTATAGGGTATCTCCGTAATTGTTAGTGTTATCAAAAAAGTAATGTAGGTGTCATGTGCTCTTTTTGGGTCACTCTTAAAATGGTAAAATCAAAATTTGAAAATTTTCGCTCGCTTAAGAGATGCGGGGGAAAATCAAAAAATTGACAATTTATAAATTACCCTTTTCTTAGTCGAAAGAGATACAGAAAAATGTTTTATACAAAAGTTTCTTTATATTGATTGTCGAATAATCTGCTGTTTTCAGAATAAGTATACGGGGTCAGGTAAAAAAGTTATCGGACCTAACCTCATTTTTTTAAATTCTAAAAATTCTTTAAAATCTAAAAATATAGCATTTTAAATTATCTTTTCAAATATATAACACAACATGGATGATATTATTGGTTTCCTAGGCGATTTATTTAAACTTTATTACTTTAAACCACAGTAGGCCATGAAACAAAAGCTAATATCCTAGAAACAACTATGTTGAGTATTAACATTTAACATTTACATAGTCATTTGCAAAAATGACTTACCAACATTTTGAAAAATTTGATATGATATCAGTTTATATTGAAAATGGAAAAAACGAAGAAATCGCTCAAAATTTATATTTTGTTCGCTATCCTGGGCAACCATTTAAAGACATCTTCCGACGACTGGAACATAATTTAAAAATATACTGCTCTTATACTATGCTGAGATCAAAAACATAATAAAGGAAACGAGCCAAATGAAGAAAAGTTTAAATTAATCGCCTAGCAAACCAACATCATCCATGGTGTGCCGCATATTTGAAAGGAGAATTTAAAATGCTTTTTTAGAATAAAATTTTAAAAAATGATATTAGGTCCGATAACTTCTTTACCTGGCCCCGTATACTTATTCTGCA
Source organism: Barypeithes pellucidus (assembly GCA_963991005.1). Classification (NCBI taxonomy): domain Eukaryota; kingdom Metazoa; phylum Arthropoda; class Insecta; order Coleoptera; family Curculionidae; genus Barypeithes; species Barypeithes pellucidus. The sequence continues at coordinate 51,146,248 of OZ022563.1, read as the reverse complement.
GATTATTCAACAATCAATATAAAGAAACTTCTGTATAAAACATTTTTCCGTATCTCTTTTAATTATGAAAATATAGGGTAATTTTGAAATTGTCAATTTTTTGATTTTCCCCCGTATCTCTTAAGCGAGCGAAAATTTTCAAATTTTGATTTTACCATTTGAAGTTTGACCCAAAAAGAGCACATGACACCTACATTACTCTTTTGATAGCACTAACAATTACGGAGATGAAAGTGTCGAAAATGGGACACCCTGTACTTTATAAAAAGTGTTATTTTTGACAAAGAATTCGTTGCGAAATGTATTATGCAGTGCAAAAAAGGGTCACGCGAGTGCTAAAAAGAAATTTTTCGCCCTCGCGGGTCTCTTTTTCACACTGAATGCGAGAAAGGTACTAAACAAAACATAGTTTCATTTAAAAAAAATACTACATTATACAGAGTGTGTAACAAAAATTGGCAACATAAAACTCTTTCTGTGATTTTAGGAAGAAAACTATTCTTCATAAAAACTCCTAATCCGCCAAAAAATAACAAATATAACGTACAGTGGTCAAAAATGAAGAAAATGTGCTTAATGTCAAGAATATAAACTAACATCCATCTAGATCTTGTACTTTTAAATAGGCATTACTTTAACTTTAGAAATATCGAAGTTTTCCATATATTGGGATAAGAAGAAATAGATTCTTCGTAGATTTCTGTTATTTTATATTTTCACTCTTAAAACTTTGTTCCAGTAAATTTGTTTCTACGATGTAAATTAATGTTACTTTACTCTTAGCATTTTAGTACATTTTCTTCTTTGTGGACCACTCTGTACGTTATATTTGTGATTATTTCGCTGATTAATATGAGAGAGAGAATATTTTTTTCCCAAAATCACAAATAACAATGTTGCCAATATTTTCACACACGCTGTATAATGTTAAATATCCGTCTCGCAAAAAGTTTCGATTATCGCGTTTTTCATTAAAATCGAAAATATTTAATTCAGGAAAAATTTACCAGTGAAAAAATGTAGCTTGCACGTACACAACGAGGATATATTCGTAAATTCCGGTAACTCTCGACCACGTAAAGATAATTATGTTATTTTGACGAGTCCCAGTTCAAAAATGTATAAAATTTTGTAAATTATTTTGAAAATTATTTCATATTCAGTGGAGGCACCAAATTTTGAGGGCACACAATTTAACGCGGGGTTTAGTGGATATTTAAATAAGCGCACTTAATACAGGAAGCAATCTTTTTGACGTTACCATAACCTAGAGACTAGTGGGAGAACCTTAAAAAAATTAAACGCAAATTTATTTTCTCATAAACTATTAAAGCTTGTCGACGCAGGGTTTGACAAGAAAAATATAGGGGAATTTAGCCCGGCATATCTGCCTAAACCTCGCCTTCGGCGCGTCTTTAATATGGCTCGTTGAGTGATACGGATTTTTTCAGTAGCAGTAATCCGCCGTTTACTTTCTTACCCGTCAAACTAACAACATTTATAAACGTCGCTTCGCCCCAATACGCCATAAACAAAATTAATATTTTTTCCAAATAAATCGAAAAAAAATTTCGCAATAATCACTTAATTCTCAAGACTATAAAAAAAATTCCTTACGAGATTCTACTTACGCGTGTAAAAATGCAAATATACAAATTTTACTTACATAATATATACAGTGTGTACGTCTAAAAATAAATTAAAATATTTTTCTCTCTTCATGGATCTCTTTTGCGACTTATCGATGGATTATATGCTATGCACGGGGTACCCGAGATTACCGGGCGAGTACCCGTATTACCGGGTACCAATTACCGGTCTGATACTAGTTCCGCTTATGAGATAGTTAAATCACCTGTCAAATAAGTCACGTCAGTTTAAAGTTTCCTCGCCTACTATCTTAAAAAAAAGTCGTAATGCGAATTGATATTCGTTATACGGTTTTTAAATTTACGGCTTGAAATAAAATACAGGCCCACTGAGTGACGTAACTGATATTATCTTTTTTGACAAGCCTTTGACTGCCACCTTGTAAGCGGAGAATAGACATCGAAAATTGTCAAATTTTCATATTTTCCATTTAAAATTGTCTGAAAAAGCTTTTTTCAAACAATTTCAAAAGGTGTGTGAAAACATATTTATATAATGACCGTCTGAATTATCCGGAGGCCGGGAGCACGGTTTTTATAGTCGGGAACCCGATTTTTATAGCCGGGTACCCGCCTTTATAAGATTGACGCGCAGATTTTGGATTCTAATTGTTGATGAAAATTGTTTTCGTTTTGGTGCATAAAAATAAAAACCACTTTGTCACCGTTAACAAATTACAATCTACAGGGAATGCAAAAAAAAATCGATGATAATATAATTCAATGATGGAAACTATTAAAAAAAAATCGATAAGTCGCAAGATATCCAATAAATGTGTTTTCTCTCTTACTCCTAAAAACACAATCTTGGTTCTGTGGTTTGAGCGATAAAATGATTCGTTGTCTTTCTCTTATGAGGTCACTTCGGTGTGTCACGCTGCGATTTCGCTGAAAAATGAAAAGGACATTAAGTTAAGGTAAGTGGGAATACCATCTCTCTCTCACTCTCCCTCTTATGTTCTTATCTTGAAATCTCAAATGTACATTTTTCAAAATTATTTTTTAGGCATGGTATTAGAAAATCTACTCCCTATAGAGAAATGCATCGTTGAGCGTAGGAAATCCCATGTAATTTTTGTGGTGGCTGAATATTGGCTCCCCTGTACAGGGTGTCCCAGTTTCGACACTTTTATAGGGTAAAAATTGACAATTTCAAAATTACCCTATATTCTCTTAGTTAAAAGAGATACAGAAAAATGTTTTATACAGAAGTTTCTTTATATTGATTGTTGAATAATCTGCCGTTTTCAGAATAAGTATACGGGGTCAGGTAAGAAAGTTATCGGACCTAACCTCATTTTTTTTTTACATGGAACACTGTATATTTTAATATAAAAAGATAGCATTTTAAACTCTCTTTTCAAATTTATAACACACCATGGATGATAGATATCATCAAATTTTTCAACATGTTGATAAGTATTTTTCACAAATGAATATGTAAAAAATGAAATTGACGTTAAATGTTAATAACAACTAGAATGTTAACATAGTTGTCTCTAGGATATTAGTTCTTGTTTCATGTCCTACTTTGGCTTAAAGTAATAAAGTTTAATAAATCGCCTAGGAAACCAATATCATCCAGGGTGTGTTATATATTTGAAAGGAGAATTTAAAATAGTGTATTTTAAGATTAAAATATACAGGGTGTTTTTTACCTGACCCCGTATACTTATTCTGAAAACGGCAGATTATTCAACAATCAATATAAAGAAACTTCTGTATAAAACATTTTTCTGTATCCCTTTTAACTAAGAAAATATAGGGTAATTTTGAAATTGTAAATTTGTTGATTTTCCCCCGTATCTCTTAAACGAGCGAAAATTTTCAAATTTTGATTTTATCATTTTAAGTTTGGCTCAAAACGAGTACATAACACCTACATTACTTTTTTGATAGCACTAACAAGTACGGAGATACCCTATAAAAAAAAGTATCGAAAATGGGACACCCTGTACATTTTATAGAAAAACTGCATTATAACTTCTTAAAGAGACCGACCTGGTAAACCCAAGTACCGAGTTTGAATACATTTTGGGGAGCCAATCTTAAGGTGTTCAATTAAACGTGATAGAAAAACCACGGAACTCTCATAGTTCAGGTGATACAGCAAAAACCAGCAAATTAAATTTTGACAATGACAAAACGACAATTAGTGTCGGTGACAATATTTTCATTATTCGTTATAGTTTTTTGTCTACGTCAATTTACATTTACTCAAAAATTACGTGTTCAACTCAACGATGCCATCATTGCCTGGTATACTTCGTCACCTCTGAGTTTTCGTCAATTTCTCGAGAGCGACCAAAATACATTGTGCTGGAATAACACGTACAGGGTGCTATGAAAATGGATTATTACACATATTTACTACACACTTTTTTGTTAGATCGAATGTAGAGGTCCCTAAAAATAATCCCTCATGGCCCTAGATATATGTGTTCACTTTCACAGTGTAATGTAAGTTACACACGCGATGCTGCCAAACCACTGCGCGTGCGTCGATCGTCCGTCGTCCGCTATCATGGTGAGGTGCAATGGAAATACTACGTGCCTACCCCTCTGATCGATATCACCGATGTATTAGTTTTTTAGTTTTTACTATCGTAAAGTTCTGTTGTGAAATAATCTGCTTTCATGTCTTTAGATTTGAAATTGTTGTGTAAGAACCTAACTGAACTGACGGGGAAATAATGGGTAAAATTGGCAACAACGTTTACCGTCTCTCGACTAATCGTGCGAATTTGTTTAGAAATTTTTCAGTAGTGCACACGGCTTTTTATGACAATGATTTAAGGTTATTTTTCTCGCTTATTAACTCTGAAGCCCATTTACGGTTATTTTCCTGCAATTTGTTTTCATCCCAGGATTTGCGGGTTTAAATACAGGGTGTCCAGATAAGTACCTCCTAATTTGTCAAAGAAAAAAATCCCTTTAACGGTGATACAGAGCCCCAGAACCGACCTATATTAACTTTTGAGCGTTTCGTATAAAAACCGATCTCGAAAACCGCCAGTTTTATCGCAATAAAGTAAGACTACCTATTTTGAAGAGGAATGATCAAAGTATTCAAAAAATCAGTTTTCAGCTTTGTCAAATGACACGGGAAATTTTTTTTGTCCCAACGAGTGTAGTGCAAGCCCGTTCCTGACTTTCCTGACAATGTAAAACATCTACTGTAATATGTTTTTTTTTTACATGTGCCCCGAAAGTGCCTATTTTCATGCATGTTCTCTTCACCGAAAGTGGCGTTTTCCAAGAGAGCGGGCGGGAAAGTATCGAAGTCTTCGAGTCACCATGTGCTCATAAATAAATAAAACCAGAATTGTCGTTGCGGGATTTTAATCCGCGACCCTCAGATCGCCAGGCGGACACTCTACCCACCGAGCCATACTACAAGCGATAATAAATAGCGGATTATACATAAATTAAATTGGCAGTTATTTTTCAAAGATGTTTTAGAAAAATGTCTGAAGAATTTCTTTATTTATATGGCCTCAAAGACTCAGGCACTTGTAAAAAAATAAATAAAACCAGAGATGCCGAGTGCGGAATTTGAACCCGCGACTCTCAGATCACAAGGCGTACGCTATACCACTAGGCCACCGAGCCTATTTGTCAAAAATAATAAATAGATATTTACAGTCTCCATGCGCGAGTGTTTTCATGTCATGTAGACAGGAAAACTGTCTGAAGAATTTCTTTATTTATTTGGCATCAAAGCTTCGGAGCACTTGTAAAAAAATATACGATACATATCTCGGGCCGTCGGAGGCTTTTCCGGACTCGTGCGGTGGCCTCCCTCACCTTCGTCACGGTCGGCCATCTCCGCATCTCGTCCGTAATAGTACATTACGTACCGAGGGCAGTAAGAAGGCCTTTACGGACGAGAGCGGGGATTGCCGACCCGAGCCGAAGGCGAGGGGAGGCAACGCTCGAGTCCGTAAAGGCCTTCACTGCCCGAGGTTCGTACCGTACTTTTTGTCAAAAGTGCGCCGAGTCCTTCTGCCACTAAAAAGAGTGTTGGTCGTGAAACCAAGCACTGGGCGACGATAGCGCTTCTCGCTCTCCCGTGTGTTTGTGTGTGCTTCCAGCGTGAACGCGAGAGGGCTGTAATGAAAACATTACAGCCCTGTTTCTAGGTATATTACAGCCCTGACTCCGAGAGGCTTGAAAAGAGCTACTTACGGTCACGAAAAGAGGTCGCGTAAGAGGCGCTTACGGCGCACGTATGACAAAAAAACCTATTTTCGGCCCTTGATACGTAATATACTATTAATGGCTTCAATAAAAGGGTTTAGGACCTCCTCTGTATGCTCTCGAGAGATTAGGAGGTACCTACTGGACACCCTGTATAATAAAGCAATTCCATCATAACAGCCTAAGAAATGGAGTTTGTTTTGCGAGTTTTTCATACTTTTCCTTGGCTACAAGCAATAGCAATGTTGCGCCTTCTTTCAGAAGATTTGCGCCTATTTTGAAAACGAAAAACATATTGTACGTTTGCCTACAGAAAAAAAGCATTGTTGTTAATAAAAGCAAAACCAAAAGCGCGATTCGTTAGTTGTTCAAGCTATCACGACAACCTTCTACTTTACTTTTAATCACATGGAACAGGTACACTGTAACGCCGCCACAACAACGGATCAAAAAAATAACGAGGTTGTGGAATAGCCATACTCTTCACTATCGTCGAGCAACTTCTCCCTACCGTTGGGTAGAGCGAAGTTGGGTAAATCTTCTATTTTTAGGGATTGGGTGCGTCTAAAGTTGTAAAAATATTTAAATAATATAAAGAAAAAACCCCAATTGATTTTAATCAAGAATTAACCAGACAGGAATGATTTTACCATAAACATATAATATATAAGGGGGGACTAAACGTTTCATTCATAGTTCATAAAAACAATTCTGTCTATTTATTAATTAAATGTTTTTGGATTTTACTTTAAAATTAAACTGGCCCGTAGAGCGTAATTGTTGATTAAGAGCTGCGTCTAATCACAGGTTCTATATTAGGTGAATGTGTAATATAATAGGTTTAATATAAAGGTATAATAATTTCAAATATGAAAAATTTTTGTCGCCGATATTCCCGACACTTGTTTAATACCCCGAGAAACATGTCAGACAATCTAAATACTAATAAATTAATTTAAAAACTTAATTTATTAACGGCTTAAACTTTACGAAAATAAATATTGATCAGCTGATGACTCCCGTCTCTTTCTAACCTGACAAGAAGCGGCAATAATTCAATTGTTGCAACTTAGATGGCTCTGATTGCTAATCTGGGATCCTCGTCTTAATGAGAGCCATCTAAGTTGCAACAACTCGGTTAAAAAATATTCCGTTTCGTGGCAGGTTAGAAAGAGATTAAAGTAATCAGCTGATCAATATTTATTGTCGTGAAGTAGCCGTTAATAATCAAATTCCTTAGTTAATTTATTGATATGATTGATCGAATGTCTAAATAATTGGGTAATGAACCCTTACGTTACCCGATGTGCTACCCAGTGCAACGTCCTCGCATCCGTTTCCAGCCAGCAAGCGTTCTAGGTCGTCCGACGATCCAGTGTTGTCAGATCAAAACGCGGGCTTCGTCCTCGGCCGAACGAGAACGTTGATCACACGTCTTGTTTGCAATTGCATTTGCAATTTTTTGTGTCACAATATGACAACGCCGCCTAACGTGCGCTGACCTCTTTTGACACTTGGCCTACGCCAATAAATTATTGATTGTGCACGTCGTCAGTAGCGGCCACGTGAATTTTCAGATTTCACATAAAGTGTATATTTCGCTTATTAATTCAAAGCGCCATTTATGGTTATTTTTCTTCAATTTGGTTTAATCTCGGGAGTCGCCCATTTAAATATAATAAAGTCATTTCCGTAACACCCTGTATTAAGTATATTTGGCTAAACCTTCACATAAAATAGTGCCTACTTGGCAACCATGTGATTAAACCCAACTCTTAACTGATCTATCTTCGACTGTGAGTATATAATTTCTGCTAACGTCACAATCAAAGTAGTCTGGCTATGTTAATTATTGTTTAAACTTTGATAAAATGGCAAAGGAAAATAATAGGCCTTTCCATCGATTAATTTAGCCGAAAAATTCGTACAAAATTTCAAGCGTTGAACTTACCTTGTTAATTCTCGCCCAGATATCAGGCCCGTCCTCGACCGCGATCGCTGGAGCTGCGCTCTTCGTTCGGCTTTAAAGAAAAAACACACGGATTAGTAATAAAGCCACAAAAAAGAATTTGTATTAATCCTATTTGTAAAGCTTTATTTTCGCGTTAAAAGGATCTAAGGAGCTATCAAGCTATGCATATTTGCAAATTTGTTCTATAAAGGTCTACCGTGATACATTTTTGCTTTTACAGTCAAATAGCTATAATATGATGCTGTAACAATCTAATTATAGACTGTTTTATAGCAGTATGTAATATCAATAGATCTACATTAAAAAGCAGAATGTGTATAGTGTTGTGAACGCTCGAGCGAAAAACCGCTTGAGTACTCGATTATTGGATTGTTAAAAAAACTGCTCGAGTTATAAATTCAAGCGAAAATCGTCGCTTGTTACTTATTACCTTTCACTCTATACCAGAGCTTCGCTTGACGCCGACCGAAATGTGCCGCTTGGTAGTGTGATCGCTCGACGTAAAGCTCGTATATTCGAGCAGTTTTTCGCTCGATAGGAAATACTACTCTAGTTAAAAATACCAGCGAAAAATCTTGATACCCGATCGCCACCCGAAATGTGCCGATTGGCGACGTTCGAGTTTGACGCTCAGAAGGCTGACACGACATACGTCTTTGTTAAAGGCACATAAACGAGAAGGTGCATACAAAAAAGTATGCCCAAATCCCTTAGTGGATTCATCGCGACATGGGTTTTGTTTTGACTGGGACTGGCTAGCCAGCGGCGATCGTCAATTTTTAAAAAATTAAAGAATATAATTTATTTTTAAATCAGAATCAACTGTTCTTCCTTAATAGAAACTTTAGACTGAACTTCTAAAACTTACAAAAACACCCCCTGCTGTTTTATCAACACATTCTTCTCAATAATAAAAATTTCAAGTGATTAATCGCTCGAGCGATTCACTCGATTATTAAAATCGCTCGAGTATCAAGTACTCGATTATCAAAAATCATCGGTTTTTCCCATCACTAATTTATAAAGCTTGTAGCTCAGAATATTCGGCAATTGGACTTTATACAGGATGTCTGGAAAGAGATTCAACATAAAAAAACGGTTGAAATTTTTTAAAATCTTTCTTTTCTAAAAAAGCATCTTCAAAAGTACTCGAGATATTATTTTCAATTTTAGTGTGTGTTAATAGAGCATTAAATCACATATTTTAGTTAGCAAAGTTATTATATCGATTCACCAGTGGCGTCCCTGCAAACATGACCTCTTGATATTTTTTACAAAAAAAAAAGTGGCTGACGCCACTGACATATTTCCATGTGGATAATTTTTCTGATTAGCCCGGTCAATTCTAACTGAACATGGTCTCTTGTGAACGAATTTTACGCCTATGGCATTTTCAACAGTTCTTGAAAATAATTTTTTTTTTATAATCGATGCTCCATTTGAATTTAATTCTTGTAGTCAAGAAAACGTTAGGCGCGTCTGACAAGAAAGATTCAAGAGGCCGCTTTCATGTAGAATTGACCAGGCTAATTAGAGAGAATATCCACATGGAAAAATATCAGTGGCGTACCACTTTCTTGTAAAACATATCAGGGACTTTGTAGCAAAAATATGTGGTTTGATATCCTATTACCTATTAACATATACCAAATTTGAAAATAATATTTACAGTACAGGGTCTCCCATTTTCGACACTTTTATAGGGTACCTCCGTAATTGTTAGTGCTAACCAAAAATGTATTGTAGGTGTCATGTGCTCTTTTTGGATCAAACTTAAATTGGTAAAATTAAAATTTAAAAATTTTCGCTCGCTTAAGAGATCTGGGGAAAAATAAAAAATAGACAATTTCAAAATTACCCTATATTTTCTTAGTTAAAAGAGATACAGAAAAATGTTTTATACAGAAGTTTATTTATAATGATTGTTGAATGATTTGCCATTTTCACAATAAGTATACGGGGTCAGGTAACAAAGTTACCGGACCTAACCTAATTTTTTTAAATAGAACACCCTGTATATTTTAATCTAAAAAGATACTATTTTAAATTCCCCTTTAAAATATATAACACACTATGGATTATATTGGTTTCCTAGGCGATTTATTTAAACTTTATTACTTTGAAACGAAATAAAAGGTTCAGATTAATGTAAAAAATAACGGAAATTATCGCAAATGTTCGGAACATGTCCTTAAATGGTTACTGTCTTTCCGGATACTGAACAAAATATACATTTTGCGCCATTTCTTCGTGTTTTCCATTTTCAATATAAACTGATATCATATCAAATTTTTCAAAATGTTAATAGGTCATTTTCGCAAATGAATATGTAAAAATGAGATTGACGTTAAATGTTAATAGTCAACATAGTTTTTTCTAGGATATTAGCTTTTATTTCATGGTCTACTGTGGTTTAAAGTAATAAAGTTTAATAAATCGCCTAGGAAACCAATATCATCGATGGTGTGTTATATATTGGAAAGGAGAATTTAAAATAGTATCATTTTAGATTAAAATATACAGGGTGTTCCATTTTAAAAAATGGGGTTAGGTCCGATAACTTTTTTACCTGACCCCGTATACTTATTCTGAAAACGGCATATTATTCAACAATCAATATAAAGAAACTTCTGTATAAAACTTTTTCTGTATCTCTTTTAACTAAGAAAATATAGGGTAATTTTGAAATTGACGATTTTTTGATTTTCCCCCATATCTCTTAAGCGAGCCAAAACTTTCGAATTTTGATTTTACCATTTTAAGTTTGACCCAAATAGAGCACATGACACCTACATTACTTTTTCGATAGCACTAACAATTACGGAGATACCTTATAGTGTGTGTCGAAAATGGGACACCCTGTACTTTCAGAAAAAAGCGAAAATAATATAGAAAAATTCAACACCCTATATCAAAAAATTTCCGCCGTTGCGGACACATGTCGGTATGAACTATTGTTCTAATTTTTTTATGTAGAATCATCGCTTAAAATGTGTAATTGTAATTTCCAGACACCCTGTATATGTCAAAAATCCTTGAGCGTTAAATATAGGTACTGTGCTACTTACTTATAAAATCATCGAAAAGATCCTCTTTAAAAAACATAAACATTACAATTTAGTAATTTTATTGTAAAAAAAAACCTTTAAGAGTATTTATCAGTGGACCGCGTGGTCCGATTTGAGATTTCGCCGCGAAACAGCAAAAGTCCTTGTTAGTGAACAATGAGACAACATCGCCATTCCAAGACACGACGAGCCAGCGCGCTGGTCGGCTGTATCGAGGGAGCAGGATACGTTTTCCTTATTCTTCTGCCTTTGATCACCCGAAGCGTTGCCAAATCGCTTTAGATAGCTGCGATTTTAGATATTTTTCTGGAAAACTTCGGTGTGACATGTTCTGCATTAAAACTATTAAGCTATGAAATTAATTGAGATTATTGATAGCGCATGCGATACTTTCAAAAATGACTGTATAACCATATTATTTCAATTTAAACGTTAATTACCGTTTTGAAAAAAATAAATTCTTTTTCGAAAAATTCGAGATAAATACAACGTGTCCAAGATAAGGAGGGCCAGTACAGGGATCTCGGAAACCGTAAGAGATACGAAGTCGGTTAAATGCAGGTAAAGTTGCGCATTTACGTGCCTAATAATATGCCGTTTAGAAAGTTTTAAAATTCCGAGTAGTTCCGGAGATATCCGGAAAACCCCGAAATCCTGAAAAATCGTTTTATTGTTTTCCTGTTTTTTTTTAGATCGAATTCTAAAGTAAATTGCACTTTTACATTGCCATTCTTTCCACTCCATCTAACAGCGTTAATTGTTTTGTAATCCGACGAGTCGTCTTCGAAGGGCCATTATCAACTTTCTTTTTTTTAAATAGTTGTGTTTTTCTGATATTGGAATTTGAGAGCTTTTTTTCTTCCGAATGCAACGATGTATGACACATTGTGGTTTAATGACGTTTCGAGGGTTTTTTGAACAACAAGCTCTAAATTTACTTATGTTGGACTAGTTCAATAAATAACAAATAATTTAATAATAAACCACAAATCAGTGAACAAAAATCATTCCAAAACAGTAATAAAACCATAGACAAAGGAAGAGAGGGGACGAATAATTCCGGTTTACGGGCCGTCGCAGAAAGTGTTACCTAAAATTGATCGGCCGCCATTGATAGGGAGCCAGACAATCGAGGTGGCACCCAATGTATTTGGTGATTTGTGGTGAGGAGAGCTATTATAAGAATTCAGTTTATTTACAGAAAAATGGTGAATTGTTGTGCCTATGGCTGTAAAAGCCGTAATGAACGAAAGAAGCTTGGAATTACTTCCCATCGGTAAATATTCAAATTGTATTTTTGCATGCATTTATTTTATATTAGATATCTCCCTTGTAAGGTTAGCAGTATATATTATTTGAAACTATGATTAAGGCCATAGTTAAAGCTACCTTCCTTTGTAATTTGTACTAGATTTGTTGCACTTTTCATTCAAGATTTCTAATAAGAACCAGGTAATTGCCCTTGGAGAGGGTGTGTCACTCAATGGCGTACCTGCATGATTTGTATATTTTGACAAAATTAAATTATTTCTTATTTAATTTTGGTTAATTATTAGTGAAAAGCATTATATTATTTCGAATGTATACCAGTGTTATTTATTTAAAGAAAGCGATTAACGTTTGTCTTGAATCGTTGAAGGTCATAGTCTTTGAGAAACACGACTTCAGGCGAAGGTCGTTTCACAAGGATGGCGTCCTGTTAAAACTTATTTTAAACCACTACGCTCACAAATTGTTGTATTGTTTTTAGATTTCCGAAAGATCCACAAAAAGCAAACATTTGGGTGCAGAACATGGGACTTAAAGATTGGACACCTTCTCCTGCCTACAGGATTTGTTTATAGCATTTTGAGAAGTCCTTTTTTATAAAGTTGAGGAATTGTACGATTACTTGGAGGTGCTGTGCCAACAATATTTTCAAAACTACCAGTATTTACATTTTGTTGCTTCTTTGTAATAAATTTTGAATCGACCAATTTTGTTTTTTATCTTACATTTTCCCTAAAGTTGAAAGATATTTAAATTTCACAACCTTGCCTATATGAAATTATATTTTTGGCTAATAAAATTAATATTTACTAAGCATTCATAAATTATTGAGAAGCAGAAGAACATTTGTACTCAGTAAGGGACACAATATACAAATTCAATTAAATAAAAATATTACTTCCATATTCCATAAATAATAATTTTGTACTGGGATAATACTAAGAAAATATTCATGTAACGCCACTGCTAAATCCGATAAGGAGCCAGGCGGTAACAAAATAGCTTCTGGTTTTACGCGTCCCCTCTCATCCTTTGTCTATGAATAAAACGAACAACGAAAAAAATAAGGAACTACATAATCAGGTGTTCAAAATGATTTCCGTTCTTCTCTAAGCACAAATAACATATTCAAACTGCCACATAACAGTTTTTTTGAGATAAAACAAAACATGCGATAGAATATTAAACTTTTCAGCATTTGTAAATTTATGTTCCATATTTTCTGGAAAATAGAAAACCTCTTAAAACGCTCTCAAACGATCACAATGGGAATGTCAAGTGAAACAAATCACGCGTCACCATCTTAATTTTTTTGTTTCAAACGCCTACTTTTCTTTTAAATCCCGAATCAACAGAAGTTTGAAATAATGTTTCTGTATTTTGTTCACTTACTTGTGGTTTATTCTTAAATTATTTGTTATTTATTGAACTAATTCAACATAAGTAAAAATTTAGAGCTTACTTATGAGATATTATTTATAAAATTAGGAGAAATACAGGACCGTATCCCAAAATTTCCTGATGTTGTTCAAAAACCCTCGAAACGTCATTAAACCACAATGTGTCATACATCGGAAGACAAAACGCCAATTCCAATATCAGAAAAAGAAAGTTGATAATGGCCCTTCGAAGACGACTCGTCGGATTACAAAACAATTAACGCTGTTAGATAGAGCGGAAAAAGTGGCAATGCAAAAGTGCAATTTACTTTAGAATTCGATCTCAAAAAAACCCAGGAAAACAATAAAACGATTATTCAGAATTTCGGTTTTTTCCAGAACTAGTCGGAATTTTAAAACTTTCTAAACGGCATATTATTAGGCACGTAAATGCGCAACTTTACCTCCATTTAACTCTTACGTATCTCTTACGGTTTCCGAGATCCCTGTACTGGCCCTCCTCATCTTGGACACGTTGTATAAATTTAAACTTTTAACAAATTCTATCCAATAGTTTTCTTGTGGTTGTCACACCTTTTTACCTTAACGCAGCTCACTGATAAGTGCTCTTAAATTGAAAAAAAAGCATTGCCTTGGCTTACCTCCTTGCATTCGTGGTCCTCGTTTTCTTTTATCGTTCTTTCCAAAGGCACTGCCAGTCGATAAGGCCTCCAATAAACTATAAGAAAAACAAATAATAGTAACATATTTCACATTAAATCACCGTTTATACAGTGGCCGTCAAAATGTTGCCTCTGCACGATAGGTAACTTAAAACATATCTTGACATTTGTCACGTGTTTTGTCATGGACAACTGGTATTAGATGACGAGGTATCATCGTGATGATGTACAAAGGGGCGAAACACCTAAACAATTCGATGAGACTTCGACTTTGTGTTTCTTTTGATTTTTTTATTACGATAGATAGTGACTATTGTACAGTAGCAAACTAACCTGTCCATGACACCTTCCTGGTTCTGTTTGGGGTTCATGTCTATCAGTCTACATCTATTTCTCTCCTCCTTGTCCCGGTCCTGTTGCAACTTCGCCAGTCGCATCTTCTCCCGTTTCTCCTCCATCTCCCGCTCTTTCTGATTATCCGTTTTCGCTTGCTGTAAAAGGAATCGTATTTATAAGTAAATCGCCGTTTTCTTCCATCGAAGGTTATTCAAATAAATAAAAATTCTTACAATGAAACTATCCTTGAACGTCTTCAAGTCCGTGAAGAACTCCTCCAACGTATACTTTTGCTTGTCGAAGGCGTAATACTCGGCCAATTCGTTATAAAGGTTCTCCATCTTTTTAAACATTTTTTGCATCACGTCACACTGTTCTCTGGCGTCCTTTGCGAATTGCTGTGGGGGGCGAGTTAAGGAAAAATTACAGACAATTTTACGAGTGAAAAAATGGATTCGTGCGCGCGGTTTACAGGTCATATTTTTAAAGGTTGCTCGTCGGTCGTCTTGCGCACAATGTTGTCGCCGTCATCTAGGCAACCCCTCCGGCATTGGTGCCGGTTTGGTTGCCAAAATAACCGTAATGAGTCGTAGGGATGTAACGATATTAAAAATCTATCGATACGTGGACAATAGATGCCATTAATTATTCGTCAGCTGTTATCTAACAGTTGCTGTTCTGAAACGTCAATCTTAATTGGTTTTTATAAAGGTTTTGCGCCTTCTAGTCGAATATAATCCTAAAAACAGGTCTATTCAGAGTTATGTCATCTTACTTTGTGTTTTCGGTAAGTATTTGTGGATATTTGTTACTAATTATATTAATATAACCTTGTTCTTTAGAGGCATGTCAAAAGCTTAAGGGGTGACTAAAATCCATTAAACACCGAATTTTTCGATATCTTGAAGTAAACACAAGCCCGAAGCATATTTCTGGCGGTCAAATTTTTTTTCCATAATTATTTTTCGGAAACGTATGTTTATTATAACGTTTATGAAATCAGTCTTTGTTGTGATATTTTTTTAGAGTGTAATTTTGATTGATTCGTACGATTTTAACGTGAAAGTGATGATGTACTGGTACTTAATTATTATATAGGAACCTTTTTAGGGATATAACATAATAAAAAAGGATACATCCATAATGTCAACAAATTTATCATCATCGCTCTGCGGTACCCTGTTATTCTCCAAATCCGTTTTCAAATTCTTTATACTGTTGTTCATTTGGTTAAGAGTTTTCTGTATCGAGTCCAACGACACCCGGCTTGCCCTAAAAGAAAAATTGATGAAATTTCCAATATTTAAATCTGGGAAAGGAACATCAAGTACCGGTAGTAGAAAAACAAATATAGGGATGTTCACTATTTTTTAAATGTTAAAAAAAACGATAGATAGCTCTAAGGTCACAAAGACACATAATAAATATTAAAACCTCCTAAAATATGTTTACTTAAAAATAAAATCGACGAAACTAGCGATGCTAGCAAACGTATCCCTACTTCGAAGGTACCGATGTGACGTCGGGGGGATGAACCGAAGAAGCCCGAACAAACTTAAACGAGACTCACTAGCTGTTCAGCGTCGTGACGTCAGAGTTCGAACGATTATTGATATTTCTTCTTGGGTTTTTTTTCCACAGAACCGCTGTGTTGTTTTTTGTAAAACTTTGCAGGTGTGGTTATAACAATGTTTTTGACTATACAAGGTGTTATGTAAATGACTTATTATATTTAAATCGGCAAATCCTGAGATGAAAATAAATCATAAATGGCGTTTTGAACTATTAAGCGAAATATACACTTTATATGAAATCTCAAACTTTACATGGCCGCTACTGACGACGTTCGCAATCAATAATTTATTGAGTCTCAAAAGAGGTCGGCGCATTGTAGGCGGTGTTGTCATATTGCAACACATAATTGTAAACGCACGTGTTCAGTTTTTGACAACAAGACGTCTTTGACACGCGTTATCACTTCTTTTTCAAACTTTTTAGAAAAAAAAAACCTACAATTTTAAGGTACATACTCTCTTACCTTCGATCTTATTTTTAAATAATCCGTTTTATGATTAAATTCCATAAAAAATAAAACACAAAAAGTATGTTTTGCAACAGTACATAATATCACACAAATTTGAATCACATCACATCACAACATTTATTATTATGAATTATTTCACAACAGAAAAAAATCGGTTAATGCTACAACTAACAAAACGTTTCAAATTCGTATACATCAAGCACTCGGCAACATCGTTCCAACACCGAGTATCGAAACATACTGAAGCAACGATGCCGAAGGTTAAACATATAAATACGCGAGCGGCGGTTATCCAAGCAAGGGCGAGACACGCGGTGTGATCTGGCATCACTGTAGTTTACCCTAGTGGCCTACATTGTTGCTAACTGTAGGCAAAAAGGGTTTTTACCTTAGCATTTAGATATTTGATTAAAAAAAAAAGTATGTAGACCTTCTCTAGAACATCCAAAGAGTCACCCATTTAAATATAGTCATTTCCATAATACCCTGTATTATGACCTTTAAATATGTAAGTATTTTTTTGTGAACATCCCTATTATAAAGTGACGAACAAATTAAAAACTTTTTTCGTGCAAATTTTTTTTTGACAAGCCCTAGACTATTGCTATCCTCATCACTCTTACCTATCTACATGCGGTATCTCATCGTCGAAATTCAACAGTTCTGGCCATTTTGTTTCTATCGTCTCGGCGATGTAGTGCAACAAAGTCTGTTTGTTCGTCGCATCTTTCGTTCCTGTCAACTGAAACGAAAACGTCAAAATATAGTACAGGAAGTGTCGGTCACCTTGATAAAGTTTGTGATATCTAGGGAATCAAATCCCGCAAATCTGCGGGATTGAGCCGATCGATTCCGCGGATCCGCAGGATTTGCGGGATAGCAAACAATGAACTTCGGTATGCCATGCTGGGCTATTGAAAATACGTTAAACAGAACAGTTTTCTTGCGTACGTGCGAAAGTAAGGGCGTTATTCTACTAGTATCTAGTGACATTTATCAAGTGGTTGAATATAATACATGGAATTTAAACAGCAATCACAAAAATGAGTGTCAGTGTAGTTTACAAAGACAATAAAGGTTCAAGTTTAGTTTGGAATTATTTTTTAAAGTCTGAAGATGGTCTTACAGCTAAATGTAAGTTATGCCCTAGCATTATCAAAATCCCTGCTGGTTCCACCAAAGGTCTTCACACCCACTTACAAACAAAGCATAATATTAATTTGAGAGTCCAGAGCAGCAGCGGTAGTGTTAATATTGATAAAATAACACAGGAACTGAAAGCTAGTACCAGCAGTTCGAGTAGTTCGTTTAGTTCTATTGCTAAGCACTCAGATGTTAGTGGTTCTTCTGTGCTCCCAAAGAAAATGAAAATAACCTATTTTTTTTCATCTGAGAAAAAATTTTCGATGGAGGAAAGAGTGTCTCGAATGGTAGCTAAAGATGGTATACCCTTTGGAAAGTTTATCACATCGACCGATATGCGCCAACTATTCGAATCAGAGGGCCACAAATTGTGTAAAATCTATTCCGCCGACAAGTGTCGAAGCTGCACGTGCGTTTTCAGCCGCAGGATACTTGTGCAATAAACTAAGATCGAATCTAAAAGATGAAACATTAAATATGTTATCTTTTCTCCGAAAATACGTTCACAATCAATGTGACAATGTAACCGTTTAACTAGTCGTACTATTGTATTGCACCTATATGCAATAAATATTTTCCTGCTACTCTACTCGGTTTCTAATTGCATAAACAACTTTTTATTAACATACAGCGCCCACAAAACCCGTACGTATAATCCCGCAATGTTAATCCCGCGGGATCCCGCATTTGCGCAATTGGATTCCCTAGTGATATCCTTTCTATTTTTTTGAGCCTCCGCGCTTTGTCACCTCATGTCTCCCCTCAATGGTGGGAGATTTACTCGATTAGCAAATGCGACTCGAGCAGCGTTAGCTCGTCCGTTTTTTTATCATCTAAGATTGCGACCGTACGTACGATGATAATAATCGTTCACTCACTTTGGTCAAGAAGTTCATTTCGAAGGCGAACACGCCGCCATTCTTGCTGCCGGAATTCATGTAATTTCCCATTAAAAGAATGAGTTCCAAGATTCGAGCGAACTTTTTACTCTTCTTCACTTCCTCGCAAGCCGCTGTAGCCGCTACGATGTCCTAGAACACAAAACCACAAATAAATCACTTTTTTAGCTCATCGATTTAACAAACAATTATACAGGGTGTCCCAAATGAGAATGCACTCTAAATGAATCTCGTTATCCATAGGACATACAAAAGTGGGTTCTGCACAGTCATGGTTTCAAATTTAAAAACTTTGTTTGTTTTCTGATTCAATTTGAGGAGACACTTTTTGAGTGTCAGTCAAAAAAAAATGATTTGTGTATGTCACCTTGTATGCCACAAACTTAAGATTGGTCGAGTAACCTTAAGCTTTTACAAATTGATTTGTAATTGTTATCGGTAATAATTAATTTTGCTAAATAAATCAAAAACTGTTCGAGATAGGTGTAGCAACATTACACATAGAAAGATAGACAATTTCTAGAGCTTTTAGGATCACAGTTCAAATACAGGGTGTACTTTTTATCACTCTTCCAAACAATCAAAATATTTGTACTTTGAAACACCCTGTACTATATTACCCGACTCCCAGCCAAATTTCAGCACGCTAATTTGTCATGAGTGCAAAAATATCAGCCCTTTTTGAAGGACATGTTTTCCAAAAAAAAAAAGTCAAATTACATATTATCCCGAGAAAGGCATAGGAAAATATTAATTTTAAAAACAAAATAAAACACAGGGTGTTCTATTTAAATTATTCAAGTTGCTAATACTTTCTAGAAGAAGCGGCACCACTGCAAGGCCGAAAATATTTTTAAAAGAGTGAGAGCATGTTCCACTAATATAAGCTACCAAATTTTCGAAGTAATCTGTTGACTAGTTCTCCATAATCGTCTAATAGGCCATCCCTCATCAATCACCCAGTATAAATTGTAAATCAGGCAAAATGATGAATGATTTTAAATATTCCACTTATAAATAAGTAGAGTGGAACCTCTCTTAGGCCGACACCTACGGGACCGTCAAAATGTGTCCGCCTAATAGAGGTGTCCGCCCATGGGAAATTTGTTATTAGGTAATATGTAAATGCAAAATTATTACTATGTATATGTATGTCATAGTTCCGGACTATGAAAAAATTTCCGCTTAATAGAGAATTCCGCTTATCAGAGTGTCCGTTATGAGAGATTTCACTGTATTTAATTAAATAAATTAATAGAAATTGTAATTCTCATACTATCAAAAATCAATCCCACTTCTGATTTTTTTATAAATGTTGTCCCACTTTTTACGGAAGCCCTTAAAACCACCAACTTACCGGTTTCGTATCGTGCACCATCTCGACGTAGTGGTGCTTAAAACTAAGCGACTTCAGCCGAGGCAACAGCCTCTTGACCTCGGACATTTTAACGCAAAACTGCTCCGCCTCGGTCAGGTCTTTGTACTTGTCCTTGAACTCGCTCAGCTTCTTCAGTTGTTCGGCGGGTGGTAAATACTAAAAAAAACAAATGTCATGGACACATCAAAAAAATGAGGATAAGAGAGTTACACTTGCGGAGTATAGGTTGTACTTTGGCTGCGCATAGTCCAAAAACCTTCACGAACGAATGATTACAATCACAATCAATCAACCGAGAGATCTAGTATATACAGGGTGCCCCAAGTAAAGTGGCCTATTAGATGTATCTCGAGAACTAAATGAGATTTTATTTTGAAAATTTGGCTATGGCTATAAGAGATGGTTTTCTACGTTTCTAAAATATTTTGGATGATGCGGTGTTGCCGGATCATACCGAAAGTGGTAGCAACTTCGGAATTTTAAATGAATTACCCTATATATTATATTTTTTTTGGAATCTAGGTAAAAATCTAGAACAGTTTTCTGTATAATATCATATACCTATCTTTAAGACTTTTTGAATTATAAATAATTTTGTGATTTTTTAACACAATATCGGGACCTGAAAAGAAAATCGTATCTTTTTAGCGGTTACAGCTAGAACACTGAAAATTTGACAATAGTTTCACAAGACCATCGCAATTTTATAATTTCGAACAGTATTTAATTAGTTTTATACAGGGCGTCTCCATAACAATATTTCTGAGGCAGATGAATTATTGCAAAAATCTTATTTTTTTTTAAATGGTATTTGATATGTTTTGCTAATAGAGGATCAAATTTTCTATCTAATTATATTATGTGTTCCTATACCTATCTTCACTATTTTCGGACTTATAGCGAAATTTATAAATTATCTTATAAAAATATATTTTTTGATAGTGTGGTTGGCTGTGAAATGGATTCATAGAAACAAAATAATGAAAAATCCATTTGACGTTATGTCTGAGTTATTGTAATAAAAATGGCTAATTCACATTATTCGAGCTTAGATATTTTAAGTTTATTTTATATTCATGGGGAGTGTGGTAGAGTTTTATCTAGAACTTGCAGAAAATTTAATGAACTGCATCCTGATGCAGCTCCTATGACTCCCTAAAAGTTGATTGGCCGAGGCGGTCCATGGAAATGGCCCCAAGGTCTCCGGATCTTACCCCCTAGAATTATATCTATGAGATAGGATTAAAGAAATAGTATACAAGACACCCGTCACAACAAGGGAAGATTTAGAAAATCGAGTACGAACAGCTTTGGGGTCTCTAGAAGAGAAAGAATGAAAGAGGTGACAAATGAACATGTTATAACCACAATTTATGAATGTTTAAAAGCGAACGGAGGGCATTTTAAACAATTTAGTTATTAGTTATTTTATTGATGTAATTTTCATTTTGTTTATTTATTTATTAATAAATTCCTTATTGGTTAACTATTTTTTTTTACAACAACACAGACATAACGTCACATGGATTTTTCATTATTTTGTTTCTATGAATCCACAGCCAACTACCAAAAAATATATTTTTATAAGATAGTTTATAAATTTCGCTATAAGTCCGAAAATAGTGAAGATAGGTATAGGAACACATAATATCATTAGATAGAAAATTTGATCCTCTATTAGCAAAACATATCAAATACCATTTTAAAAAAATAAGATTTTTGCAATAATTCATCTGCCTCAGAAATATTGTTATGGAGACGCCCTGTATAAAACTAATTAAATACTGTTCGAAATTATAAAATTGCGATGGTCTTGTGAAACTATTGTCAAATTTTCAGTGTTCTAGCTGTAACCGCTAAAAAGATACGATTTTCTTTTCAGGTCCCGATATTGTGTTAAAAAATCACAAAATTATTTATAACTCAAAAACTCTTAAAGATAGGTATATGATATTATACAGAAAACTGTTCTAGATTTTCACCTAGATTCCAAAAAAAATATAATATATAGGGTAATTCATTTAAAATTCCGAAGTTGCTACCACTTTCGGTATGATCCGGCAACACCGCATCATCCAAAATATTTTAGAAACGTAGAAAACCATCTCTTATAGCCATAGCCAAATTTTCAAAATAAAATCTCATTTAGTTCTCAAGATACTTCTAATAGGCCACTTTACTTGGGGCACCCTGTATAGAGCTCAAATCAGTAAAAATATGACAGCTGTCACTGTTCTTGTGGCTCTAGAGCAGCTTAAAAGGCACTTGTTTTTGTGATTTGTGCAAGTATTGTGGTTTTAAAGGTAACTTAAGTAATGAATACAATACGAATAGCAATCTTTGGCGATTACAAAGAGACGAGGGTAGTAATTAAATGGGAGAAGAGGGTAACGCGCGCTAACCTGAATTAATTGTTCCGTAATGTTCTCCGTAAGTACCGCTTCGTCGCATCTGAGCAAGGCTTTCTTAATATCGTCGTAGGGCATGTGCTTCAGACTTCCGTTCAGTAAAATACTGATATTCTGCGCAGACTTACTGTCCAGTACTTTCAGTTCCTTTACTTTTTTTAGCGTGCCCATGTTAACGTTCCTGCAACCAAAAAAAATCGGTTATTATTAGAAAGAAGTATACAGTGTGTCCACTTGAGTTCTGTACATATCGTACAGGATAGTCAAAAATTAGAAAAATCAAAATCCAACCCTTAATTTTCATTTTAGAGCAAAACGAAATAAGAAAATGTTGCTTGGCATTAAAAATTACATCCGTTTAGATTTTTAGTATAATTTTTAAAAGCAAACCTGAATTTTGGTCAACTTACACTTACAGCTGTCATTTTAAAGCGACAACAACTGTCAATTTAGGACTGTTTTAAGGTTAAAGCCCGTTAAGTCAATTCAAAACGTACTAATTTCATCCGATTAATATGCGATCGAAGTGATTTTTATTACATACTTGTCAGTCATGTCCTCAGAGGCTTTGAGAGGTTTCGACGAGAATTTCTTAGCCAGACCGTCCAGAATATCGGGTTCGGCCATCTCCTCTTCCTTCGCCTTCACCCAGAACGATTTTTCCGAAAGTTTCTGCGGCATAATCTGTAATAAATAAAGATATAAATTACTTATCATGGTCTAATTTAAAGGAAGACACCACATATATATAAACAGTATATTGCCAATACGAACGTTCCAAAATACAAAGAGGGTGTCCGCTATGGGAGATGGCGCGGGCCTATTGAGTTTGCGCAGTAGGGTGGAAATTTTATCGATCGCGTCAGAGCCGGCCCGACATTATTTGTTTGTTGTTATTCGTCGCCATCTTTGGTTCTGGATGCTTTTTCAAATTACAGAATAAAAAGTGGTTCGTCCACATTGTTGTCGGTATATTAGTGCTTATAAACTTTCATTACCTAACAACAATTTTTGTGAAGGAGTTTTTAATTTGTGGTGATTCGCTGTTTGATAGGTTAGTGGCTTGTTTTGTTTAAGATGGAAGGACACACAGTGCATGGTGCTTATTTGCAAAAGTTGTGGATCAATACCAGGTATAAAGTATTTCAGGTATGTACATATATTCGAAAATATCTTGCGTATCACATTATCCGATCTTCGAAACCGAATTTCACTAAAAAGCTTGTAAAAAAAGAAGATAGTGTCACTCGTATACAATATAATATATATGTGGTCACTACCTAACCTTAAAATTAATGTATTTTTAATTTGGTGCATTAGTAGCTGATAATATTTCCCAAAATAGTCATTCATATTTTTGGTTTAGAAAATCGTGAGGTTAAGAAACATGAAAGATAAAATAAAGCTCATCGTGTCGATTGTTTCAAATATTCGGACGGAATTTGGCACCAAAGGTTTACACCAATCAGGGCACTCTCGGATCGTCATATCGTCAGAAATCGTATGCATGGAACGCTGTCTTAAATCGAACTATTCGAAATTTTGATTGCAATATTTTTCCTAACTAACCAGCGAAATTTAGATTAAAAAAGTTGAAATCCGGTCCTATTGAACAAACCCGAACAAACCCGAACAAACCCTTCGATGCCCATAGCGGGGACATAATTGCAGATGGTATTAGCAATATACTGTTTATATACACTTCTCGTCAAAATTAGCGAATAATGTAAAATGTAACAAAAGTTCGTTGTTCAATATTTTTGGAAATACTCAATCGATTTTGAAGATCTTTTTTAAAAATTGTAGACTAATATTGCGGAAATCTTACAAACATTCTAATGTTCCGTTATAAAACAGTTGTGCAGCTATACAGGGTGTTTTTTGTAACAATGATTTTTTCCCAGATATTCAGAACACCATGTAGAGTGAACTGGTGATCGCTGCAAATCCCGGAAGAGGTACCATCCTAGTAGCACCCTTTATCAATATTTTCTTTTTTGATTCGCCTTTTTATTGCCATTTTTAGTGGATATATACGGCTTTTTGCCCGTACATGTTTTTGAACGACCAAAAAAGCTTGAAAGGTTTGAAATTTACTTTTATTAAAGAGGTTTACAAAACCAAGAAAGACAGAAAACAAGTACAAACAGTGCATGAAAAAGAAATTGT
Organism: Barypeithes pellucidus; assembly: GCA_963991005.1. Classification (NCBI taxonomy): domain Eukaryota; kingdom Metazoa; phylum Arthropoda; class Insecta; order Coleoptera; family Curculionidae; genus Barypeithes; species Barypeithes pellucidus. Next base: position 51,121,651 of record OZ022563.1, on the reverse strand, counting down.
CCGCTTAATAATGAGTATTTCCGCCTCTTGCGGAGATCACAGCCTGGCAACGTCGTGGCATGCTCATAATTAGCCTTCGGATTTCTTCTTGGTCAAACTCTCTCCAAATTTCATCAAGCCTTTCTGCCATCTGATGTAAGTCACTTGGCCTACCCATCATATCCCATAGATGTTCAATGGGGTTAAGGTCCGGGCTCCATGGCGGCCAATCCATTGTGTCTTCTTCCAATGGTACTTTGACTTATTGGAACGTTGTAACGCTCTAAAAATTCTCCTCGGATCAAAGTGCTCGTTGTAAATCTTCTTCTTAAAGCATTTAAACGGATATACCGATCTTGTCTCGGATTTGTGACTTTATTACGACCCTGACCTGTTCTTCGGCTATTCCTACCAGTTGCATTGTAACGCTGTAATACTCGGGAAATGTTTGCCTGAGATACACCAAACCGCTGAGCTAATTGAATTTGAGCGTAACCTTCTTGCGTAAGGGCAACTACGACAGCGCATTCAGTTTCCGAAAGGCTGCCATTTCGTCTTGCAATTGGATTCATTATTAAAAGAAAATTGAAACCCTCTATAGACACCAAAACTAACAAATTCTTGCAATAACAACTAGCCAATTCAGTTTGACAAGTGGTTAAGGTTATTTATTCTGCAAAGCATGCTAGATGAATTTTCTGTTAATGTGTACCCTGGAGAACCAAACAAAAACATGTACGGGCAAAAAGCCGTATATCTCCACTAAAAATGGCAATAAAAAGGCGAATCAAAAAAGAAAATATTGATAAAGGATGCTACTAGGATGGTACCTCTTCCGGGATTTGCAGCGATCACCAGTTCACTCTACAGGGTGTTCTGAATATCTGGGAAAAAATCATTGTTACAAAAAACACCCTGTATAGCTGCACAAATGTTTTATAACAGAACATTAGAATGTTTGTAAGATTTCCGCAATATTAGTCTACAATTTTTAAAAAAGATCTTCAAAATCGATTGAGTATTTCCAAAAATATTGAACAACGAACTTTTGTTACATTTTACATTATTCGCTAATTTTGACGAGAAGTGTATATGAAGGCATCCGCTAGCAGCAAAGTCGGCGATAGTGACTCGTGCCCTCCCCCTTTATTACATTCTTGTACTTTTTGAGAACCCTGTATAATATAAAACATTTTTTCTTCAAAAATCGTAGTTTCTTTCCAAACAGAAGTTTTTAGGAGAGACACTGTTTTTCATTGTAGAGAATTTTTATCACAAATAATAATAATAAAATAAATAAAACAACTTTTAAGTAACAATAATCAATAAAACCCTTTAAATTCTCAATTATCTAAATGTCTTATAAGTTTATTATAACTTGGAATATCACGGTCTTAGCAGATTGTTTAGGATTTTCCCAGGTGCAATAAATTAAGTTACTTATTTTTTATGAATGGGTCATATATTTCATCTCTCGTATCTCATCATATATCTGTAAGAGAACACTAATAAAGTCCAAGCCAAGGACGAATCTAATTATTATTTTGGGAAAAATCATACAAAATAAGCTTGTACAGGGTGTCCACTTTTGGGTGGGTTTACAGGGGTATCTCTGTTATTAGTAAAGATAGAATGATGCGGTTTTCGCAGCACTGTGCAGCTTTTTATACATATTTTATTACTTTTTGAAAAGTTACAGGGTATCCGAAATATGGGGTTTGTTCGGGTTTGTTCGGGTTTGTCCCAAAATGTAAATTCTCAAAAACATCCCGTGTATCAAAAAGGAGGAGGCCTAGAAATATTCTAATTGGGTCATCTTTTATTTCACAAAAAAAGTCGTACAGTGCTGCGAAAACCGCATCCTTCTTTCTTCACTAACAAGTAAAACCACCCAAAAATGGACACGCTGTACCGGTCCAACCCACATTGCTATAAAGAGGCCAGAAAATATGAGTTTAGAATGTGAATTTGCGTGCAACCTCTTCTTTAACGCGCGCCATACTTACAGCCTTCCAGTTTGCCTTCTTCAGTCCCTTGACCTCCCACTTTTTCTTCGGCTTGAGCCCGTGCGGCAAGACGTCGGGTTGGACCATGCCAGGCAGAGGTACCATACCGAAGGGTGGCGGAGGCGGACCCATTCCGGGCGGACGGGGACCGCCCATACCGGGAGGTGGAGGTGGAGGAGGCGGTCCACCCATACCTAAAAAATATCAACATTTTTCAAAAAGTATTCATAAAATCAGTGTATTGTAGATAATAGTATATTGTCCACTAAACTATGAATAAAATGCCGATCTATCGTTCCTCTGTGCATCGTTGGTAGTTAACGCCGTATGTTTAATACGCCACCAAACAGTAAAGAAGAAAACTTAATATCTCACAACATAACCTATAATATTGACACAATGCGATTTCGGCAATAATTGTTTCTATTTAACTTTGCTGTGGTCTTTACTGTCAGTAATAAAATGCTTTGCTATGATTGGTGGATTATTAAATTACTTAAAAATCGTAGGGAACAATAGGTACCTGGCATTGGAGGCGGCGGTGGCCCGCCCATTCCAGGCATGGGGGGTGGGGGAGGGCCTCCCATTCCGGGCATCGGTGGTGGAGGCGGGCCCATTCCCTGCATGGGCGGTGGCGGAGGGCCTCCCATTCCGGGCATCGGTGGTGGAGGCGGGCCCATCCCCGGCGGAGATGGGATATTGATTTTTCCGACCTGAAAATAAAAACAGATTTTTTTTATGAAGGGACACTTTTTGATTGTCGAAACGTTTTCTATTTTGGCCTTTAATATTTGCTTACCAATGCGGGATCCAATTTCCCATCGCCCGATGGAGTAGCGACCCCGTGGAACTCCAACTTGGCTTCAGCTTCGGCTTTGGCGGCCAGCGCTTCTTCCAGCTGCTTTTGGAGTTGTTGGACCTTTTCCGTATCGACAGAGGGCGGTCTCTCTATAGAAAAAAACATTTAATAATATTTAATAATATCTCAAACTTTGTTTTGCAAGAGAAAAAATGAATACGATCATTTAGGAAGGCGTTTATTATTATTTATTGCATCATTTAGCCAACGTACCTTTTAATTCATCTAACAACGGTTGTAAATCGATATCAATGTGATTCTTTTTAAAGTCGGGGTCCAAGCCGGACTTGTGCAACACTATCTGTGACACACACTCTTCTATGATCTTAAAGTATGCTGGCCTGAAAGAGAAAAATGAATGAAGTTTGTACACTGCACAAGAATAGAGTAATAACGACCACACATAACAAAGTTGTGCCCTTATTAAAATTGTTTTGACATTTATTATTAAGGTTTCTTCCCAGAATTGGGAATTCCCGCTTATCTCTATATAAACTACATTCCCAATAACATTTATCTTTACAATTTCCTAATATTTTTATTATTTTATTGTATCACAAAATATACCAATTTTAGCAGATACTAACGTCAGTGAGAATCAACTCAGAAAAAGGTTAGCGACTAGCGAACAAATGTATACACAGTAAAAAACAGTATCTAAACTATTCACATATTTTTGTTATTTCCGGTTATGCCGGAAGTAACAGTCAACTTTCGTTTTTTAAATACAACATGGTATTTTTTATTACATATTTCGATTAAGCGTTAAATACTAAGCACATTTTATAGAACATGTTTTTGTCAGACTATGTTAGTTTTTGAGATATCTGGACTTTTTGTAATTATTTGGCAAATGCATGACGATGAAATAATCCATATAATTATTTTACCTTAGCTCTTGGACTAAAATTTTTTTCTCACCGAATAGCTAGAAGACATCAGTCTCAAAAATATTTCAAATTCGGCAGAAAATGTACAGGGTGGTCACAATTCAAGGTTCATTGTGAAGGAATTCAACCATTAAAAACTTTCTTATTTTAAATGGAACACCCTGTATATTTTTGTTTAATTTGATGGAAAATTAGTTTTCCTTTAAAATAGTAGTTACGGTCCTAAACCTATATCAAAGCGTTTTCTCAAAAAATGCAATTTTATTCCGAAAATACTATTTGTTCAAGTGTGTTATGAAAACAATTGTACTTAGGGGCTGTATACTGATGTCTATACGGAGGAGTTTCATTAGGAAAAACTCGCAAAGTTCGACTCGAGCTATCAAATCTTGTGGTTTTAGATATTGAACTTGGACATATGAATATGGCTGCCAACCATATTTTTTTTAAATTCTTTGTATACTCGAAACGAAACTCTTAATTGCATTGCGGCTTCAAGAATTGAGTCTGTTGGAAAAGCGAAAAAATAGGATAAAATTGGTAATTATCCAGTATTGGTATAATTCTTCGTACTTTGGCTTCAAATGATCCAAATACTAAACAATTAGTATTTAGTCTTCTAATAATATCAAGTGTGGGAATTGGCCTATTCGGATATTTATCCCGATATATTCGACATGCTCTTAACTTAATTTTTCCATATTCAATGTAAACCGTAAATAAATTTAAAAATCTTCACTTGAAAATTCGAAGCGTGACTTTTTGGAGTAACAGAATAATTGACAGTTTGAAAATATACAGCCCCTAAGTACAATAATTGTTTTCATAGCACACTTGAACAAATAGTATTTTCGAACTAAAATTGGATCTTTTGAGAAAAGCTTTGATATAGTTATAGGACAGTAAATACTATTTATAAAGAACAACTAACTTGTCATCAAATTAAAAAAAAAACATAAAGGGTGTTCCATTTAAAATAGGAAAGTTTTTAATGGTTGAATTTTTTCACAATGAACCTTGAATTGTGACCACTCTGTACATTTTCTGCCGAATTTTAAATATTTTTGAGACTTGATGATCTTCTAGCTATTCGGTGAGAAAAAAATTTTAGTCCAAGAGCTAAGGTAAAATAATTATATGGATTATTTCATCGTCATGCATGCATGCCAAATAATTACAAAAAGTCCAGATATCTCCAAAACTAGCATAGTCTGACAAAACCATGTTCTATAAAATCTGCTTAGTATTTAACGCTTAATCGAAAAATCTCATAAAAATTACCATGTTGTATTTATAAAACGAAAGTTGGCAGCTACTTCCGGTATAACCGGAAATGACAAAAACATGTGAATATTATGGTTAAAGAGAGCGTATCGATAAACCTATATCCCCAAAGTTTCAGAAACATATATTAAGTAGTTCTCCTTGAAGTTCTAATGCAAGCTCGTCGTGAATCACCCTGTATTTAAATTAATTAATACAGGCAACCAAAAACCAAGATTTATAAAAAATACAACTTTTGTCTTTTTACCATGGCAAACTACCCAAATTTACGAATTCGGTCAATTGACGTACTCTCGGCCACTTGACATAGACCCGTCTTGATAAAATTTGACTTATTAGCGAATCCATTATCAAGTGTTTACGTGAATTTAAAATTAGTAAGAAAAACATCACTTTTGCCAGAATAAGTAAATACAACACTCAACAAAAATTATAATATCAAAATAATCACATTTAAGGATTCTAAATAACATCGATCATAATCGGTTTAAATTAATATAGATTATGAAAACATTCCAGGCGAAAGGAACAATGACATTTTAACTCATTGAAAAATAATAAATTTTTTCTACGCAAAATTGGTCATTTTTAAGAGTTAAAAGTAATTTAGCGTTTAAAAAAAGGGCCGTGTCATTTTTTTCACTTCTCTCTGAATACTTATAATGTCAAGTTGCCATGAAAACAGCATCCGCGTCGTTCGTTGCCTGGGGGCCGCATTGTTATTGTTACCTTACAAATGTCAAAAATGAAAAGGAATTATTCCGATTCCGAAGAAGAAATGCGCTCCAAACGAATTAATTAATAAAGTCAATGAAGCAACACGGCTTTTTATGCCAAAAATTCATTTGTGTGGTAAAACAACAGACATTGCTTTTTATATCCACCGTGTCCAAGATAAGGAGGGCCAGTACAGGGATCTCGGAAACCGTAAGAGATGCGAAGTAGGTTAAATACAGGTAAAGTTGCGCATTTACGTGCCTAATAATATGCCGTTTAGAAAGTTTTAATATTCCGAGTAGTTCCGAAGATATCCGGAAAAAACCGCAATTCTGAAAAAATTATTGTTTTCCTGGGTTTTTTTGAGATCGAATTCTAAAGTAAATTGCACTTTTACATTGCCACATTTTCCGATCTATCTAACAGCGTTAATTGTTTTGTAATCCGACGAGTCGTCTTCGAAGGGCTATTATCAACTTTCCTTTTTTAAATACGGTTCTGTTTTCCTGATATTGGAATTTGAGAGCTTTTTTCTTCCGAATGCAACGATGTATGACACATTGTGGTTTAATGACGTTTCGAAGGTTTTTTAAACAACATCAGGAAATTTTGGGATACGGTCCTGTATTTCTCCTAATTTTATAAATAATATCTCATAAGTAAGCTTTAAATTTTTACTTATGTTGGACTAGTTCAATAAATAACAAATAATTTAATAATAAACCACAAATCAGTGAACAAAAATCATTCCAAAACAGTAATAAAACGAACAACGAAAAAAGTAAGGAACTACATAATCAGGTGTTCAAAATGATTTCCGTTATTCTCTAAGCACAAATAACATCTTCTAACTGTCGATTCTAAAACATTTGACAACATTTTTGGCGTAATATGTACTTTGAAAGGCTTCAAGCACCAATCTCCTAAGTTCGTATTCTGTGTCGAAGTTGTGTTTATAACATAATTTTCGACATATTCCCAGAGGAAAAAATCTAACGGTGTCATATCAGGCGAACGTGCTGGCCATGATGTTTCAGAATACATGCCAATCAGTTTTCCAGTAAATCCCGAATCAACAGAAGTTTGAAATAATGTTTCTGTCTTTTGTTCACTTATTTGAGGTTTATTATTAAATTATTTGTGATTTATTGAACTAGTCCAACATAAGTAAAAATTTAGAGCTTACTTATGAGATATTATTTATAAAATTAGAAGAAATACAGGGCCGTATCCCAAAATATCTTGATGAAAACCCTCGAAACGTCATTAAACCACAATGTGTCATACATCGTTGCATTCGGAAGAAAAAAGCTCTCAAATTCCAATATCAGGAAAACAGGACCGTATTTAAAAAAAGAAAGTTGATAATGGCCCTTCGAAGACTACTCGTCGGATTACAAAACAATTAACGCTGTTAGATAGAGCGGAAAAAGTGGCAATGTAAAAGGGCAATTTACTTTAGAATTCGATCTCAAAAAAACCCAGGAAAAAAATAAAACGACTTTTCAGAATTTTGTTTTTTTCCGGATATCTCCGGAACTACTCGGAATTTTAAAACTTTCTAAACGGCATATTATTAGGCACGTAAATGCGCAACTTTACCTCCATTTAACCGACTTCGTATCTCTTACGTTTTCCGAGATCCCTGTACTGGCCCTCCTATAAGTCATTTTAGCTCCCAGAAAAAAAAACCACAAGAATACACTATTGCTATTATTTCAAAACGTACCTAATATTGACGTCGTCCCTAATGAACAACAAATGCTGCAGCACGCTCAGGAAGTACGGCTCGCACGGCGTCTCCAAAGTGACGTTTTTCAACACCTCGAAGCAGTCCTGCATGTCGTCCATGTCGATCCTGACCTTGTCGAATCGCTCGTGCAGTTCGTCCGCGTCCGCATCTTTCTCCCTCTCGAAGATGTCGAACTGGGTCTTTATCACAGGGTTTGTTTCGTTCTTTAACTCGGCTGGAGGAAATAAATTAAATTAATTATTTTCCTACTGCTATACATCATATACGGGTGTCGTTGGTAATATCCTTTCCCTTTTGTCGATTTAACACTGCGGTAACTGAACTGAACAACCAAACTACGAGTTGACAAACAAACAGTCAATTGACAAAACGGAATAAACGCTTTTGAGTAGTGTGAAATGGTGACATTAGCGTCAATGGCTAACAATGACCGGAATTTCTATACCCTCTGGTTTCGAAAACATAATAAACCAATACATACTTGACTTGACGTCACAATATGTCATAAATCCTAGCTAATAGGGTTTTGAACCGCATTAAATATAATAAAAAAATAAGAGATTTATGATTTTCAAACGTCAGAAACATCATTTACAATGTTTTTATTCCTTTATATAAAAAAAATTGATTGCATTTTTGCATTATGGGAAATCCCAAAAACCATTAAACATTGACCCTAGACTTGAGGGGTTTGGCGAGAAATTAAAATTCACAATGTTCACAACTTTTGATAACAAATACATATTGTTGGCCACGTTAGTCTGAAACAGTGAAAATAATGCCGGCAAAAAATAAAAACCCAAAAGCGAGATTGTCGGGTTGTCTTAAATGTATTAAAACATTTTCATTCGTCTCTATCAGTAAAATACCGAATTTAAATTACTTTATACATGGAGACTAGGATCACTATGTATATTTTATACTCATATTAATTTATTGCAAAATTATTATAGTGGAGTCGTCCTGGCGAAATAAACGGCTCGAAAATCCCTTGACGAAATCGAGTAATTTTTTTCCCCCAATCGATACAGTAGGATCCCTTCGACATTATGAAATGATTTGTGCAGGGCGCCGCATGGGGGGGCATGCCCCATGAATCTAACCTACAACGGGAAATTGAAAATAACTCGGCCGGTTTTGATGCTACAAAAACAATGTGAGAAGCAAAATTGAAGAGCTTGACAGAGCGCGTAAGCTCGAACAAACCCGATCCCGATATCTCAATGAGTTCGCGAATTAACGCGATTTTTAATTGCAAAAACAATAAAATTTAATTAATTATATCTCGAGAAGGGGCGGAGTTGGGGCATCATTTTTTCGCGAATTAACGGGTGATACCGAGTACTTTGATGGGCCGGAGGCTGGGGTTGGTGGGGCAATTAGGAGGGGAGAAAATTGGATTGGAAATTTTTTACATAAATGCTAATAAGTAGTTTATTTCGAGCTACGGGGATCAGGCCGGATTCAATTTGTTCCATTTTTTTATCATCTACGAGGTGGGATTGGCGAAAAAAAAGAAATGGCCATCTCCGAAAATATTTTAGATATTATGTTTAATTTTGGTATGTGTTAATAGGATATAGAAACTCAAATTTTAGTTAGAAAAGTTATTCAATTGTTCCATCAGTGGCGTCGCTGCAAACATGTCATTTGATATTTTTTACAAAAAATATGGCACGCCACTGATATTTATCCATGTGGATATTTTTTCTGATTGGCCTGTTCAATTCTTCATGAAAACGGCCTCTTGAGTTTTTCTCGTCAGACGCACCGTTCTTGATTAAAACCACTAAATTCATATTGAAACTCATTATTTTTAACATTGATAAAATAATTAATGATCATTTTTTTTTATAAAAATTGTTGGAGTGGGCAATTCAATGCGAAGACGGGCAGAAACATGCCTTTTAATTTTTATTATTATATTATATTAATAATTATATGGCCATGGCATTCTAACAATGACATATAAAAAAATGAACTAAAACGTACTCGGTATCACCCGTTAATTCGCGAAAAAATGATGCCCCAACTCCGCCCCTTCTCGCGATATAATTAATTAGATTTGATTGTTTTTGCAGTTAAAAATCGCGTTAATTCGCGAACTCATTCTGATATCGGGTTCGTTCGAGCTTACGCGCTCTGCCAAGCTCTTCAATTTTGCCTTTCACATATTTTTTGTAGCATCAAAACTGGCTGAGTTCTCCCCCCCCCCATGAAGCGCCCTGCACAAATCATTTCAGAATGTGGTAGGGATCCTACTGTATCGATTGGGGAAAAAAAATTACTCGATTCCGTCAAGGGATTTTTCCGAATACCGGAACGACTCCACTATTATAGTAAATTAATATTTGGTAGAATTAAATTCGACATATATTTTAAGTATTTGCTTAAATTGTAAATCTGACACCACAGCGACAGTTCACCTTCGAAAGGGACGACACCACCGACCTATAACTATGGATACGTACAACTTATGGGGTGCGCAGTAAAAAGTTAAATTTTATGAGTGAAAAAATGGGTTTGTTCGTTTACCGGTCATATTTTTAAAGGTTGCTCGTCGGTTGTCTTGCGCACAATGTCGTCACCGTCATATAGGCAACCCCGCCCGCCGTATTGGTGCCGATTGTGATTAGTTTTTCCCTTCCGTCCCTGTTTCAGACTCTTGCGTTGTACAATAGCTGTTATTTGTCATTCCTGGCAATTCTTAGTGCACAATAACATCAACTACACTATACTAAATCCATCTAAGGATCCGTCAAAACGATGAGCGACGCGTTTATTGGCTATACCGGGTGTTTCAGGAGGAATGCTCACACCTGTAACTTTTTTATTGTTTAAATTATCGAAATAAAATTTGGTGGGTTTGTATGTGGCATTATTTTGCATTTAATGAGATGACGGACTCCATGGTGTCACTTCCGAATTGACCGGAAATGATCACAACTTTGAATTTTTAAATGGAACACACAGTATATTTTTGGCTATATCGATTCTGAACAACATTCCAAATTCGACGACATCCCATACGTCACTTTTTGACACTTTAAATCATTTTTCTTCTAGATTGTTGTTATGAACTCCTAATCTAAACCTAAAATGGTTAAATCCAAAATATGGCGGTGTCGTTGAATTTGGATTGGTATTCTGAATCGATATAGCCAACAATATACTGGGTGTTCCATTTAAAAATCCAAAGTTGAGGTCATTTCCGGTTAAACCGGAAGTAACCAAATGTAATCCGTCATGTCATAAAATCCAAAATAATATCACACCAAATTTTATTCAGTAATTTAAACAATAAAAAGTTATGGGGGTGATCGTCCCTCCTGAAATACCAGGTATACCCCGAATTCAGCCGCGCCGCACATCTGTGCAGTACAGGAGCGGAGCGGCATTTAGACAGGTTTGAACACTACCAACGTAAAGGTCGTTTGTTTTCTTTTCCGTGACTCAAATTTGAATTAATTTTTACATACATACATACTTGCATGTCTGTTTATATTCCTATTTTTATAAACATGCGTTAAAGTTATATGATAAACAATTTTGCAGTTTACACATTTTCAAAAATTTAATAATTTTGCACAAACATACTCACTTTTATCGGCTATGTGATATTGTTTTGTTCGTTAGATGGATTTAGTATGAAACAATTAATTGACCTATCGGCATCAGTATGCCCGCTTTCCCAATATTTAATAAAAATACGTTAAGGGTGCCTTTATATTAAGTAGGGAATCAATTGCCTTCTTGCATTGCACCGACACCGTAAACACCATGTAAGTGATTCATACGTTAAGTAGACAAATTTATGTACAGGGTATCTCCGTAATTGTTAGTGCTATCAAAAAAGTAATGTAGGTGTCACGTGCTCTTTTTGGGTCAAACTTAAAATGGTAAAATCAAAATTTGAAAATTTTCGCTCGTTTAAGAGATACGGGGGAAAATCAAGAAATTCACAATTTCAAAATTACCCTATATTTTCTTAGTTAAAGAGATACAGAAAAATGTTTTATACAGAAATTTCTTTATATTGATTGTTGAATAATCTGCCGTTTTCAGAATAAGTATACGAAGTCAGGTAAGAAAGTTATCGGACCTAACCTCATTTTTTAAAATGGAACACCCTGTATATTTTAATTTAAAAACATACTATCTTAAATTCTCCTTTAAAATATATAACACACCATTGAGGATATTGAAACTTTATTACTTTGAAACGAGATCAAAGATTCAGATTAAGGTAAAAAAATAACGTGAAATGTTCGGAATATGTCCTTAAATGCTTACCGTCTTTCCGGATAGCGAACAAAATATACATTTTGCGCCATTTCTTCGTTTTCTCCACTTTCAATATAAACTGATATCATATCAAATTTTTCAAAATGTTGATAAATCAATTTCGCAAATGAATATGACAAAATGATATCGACGTTAAATGTTAATAGTTAACATAGTTGTTTCTAGGATATTAGCTTTTGTTTCATGGTCTACTGTGGTTTAAAGTAATAAAGTTTAATAAACCGCCTAGGAAACCAATATCATCCATGGTGTGTTATATATTTGAAAGGAAAATTTAAAATAGTATCTTTTTAAATTAAAATCTACATTTAAAATTTTGACAACGGCAAATTATTCAACAATCAATATAAAGAAAGTTCTGTATAAAACATATTTCTGTATCTCTTTTAACTAAGAAAATATAGGGTAATTTTGAGATTGTCAATTTTTTAATTTCCCCCGGTATCTCTTAAGCGAGCGAAAATTTTAAAATTTTAAGTGCGGAATTTGAACCCGCGACTCTCAGATCACAAGGCGTACGCTATACCACTAGGCCACCGAGCCTATTTGTCAAAAATAATAAATAGATATTTACATTCTCCAAGCGCGAGTGTTTTCATGTCATGTAGACAGGAAAACTGTTTGAAGAATTTCTTTATTTATTTGGCATCAAAGCTTCGGAGCACTTGTAAAAAAAATACGGTACAAATCTCGGGCCGTCGGAGGCTTTTCCGCATCTCGTCCGTAAAAGCCTCTTTTCGGCCCTTGATACGTAATATACTGTTTAATTAAATCAAATATGAAGTGTCAGTTTTTGTGTCAAATAATTTCTTTCCCTTGGAGTTTCTCACTGACGGCCAGAACATTTTCGATATCATTGACCAGCCAACAAAATTATTTTTCTTTCGTCGCCGCAAAAAAAATGCTGGTTCTCAAAATTTCCAGCTGGGAAAGCGGGCGTCTTCTGCTTTAAATCATATGCTAAACAAATATACTGACATTTACGACAACTAGTATCATTTATTATGACATCTAAACCCCTAATTGGTGGAAGGATTGTTACTAAACAACCGACAGAAATAAATTTTTTGAAAAAATAATGGTTTTTGACGTTAATATTTCTTTATATAAATTTTTAATGATCAAGGGGGATACATTTTTTAAAAAAGAAATGATACCACCAAAGGTTTATACTAACTTTATAGTTTAAAAGTGGCATCGGCATCACCTTTGAGATCGATTATAGGCACTTTTTCTGAAACACCCGATATATATTGTAAAAAATGTTTTAACCTCGTCTCGCGAACCTTGCGACTCTTACAATGACATATAAAATTCTTCAACAATGTTACATTATCATTTCTTCCTTGCAAACACTAAAAATAACTGCTTGGCCATGCTTTAAAATAGATTTTACTCAATACAGTTTTGTTATCAACGATATTTAACTGGGGGGGCATGAAATAATTTGTTATTATCATACACTTCTCCAAGAAATTAACAAACATTATAAAAAGTAAATAAACGTTTAAAGTTAATTAGTGAGATTGAAATCTTTTTTTGATTTAAATACTTTGATTCTACTAAATCTTTTTTCTGAAAATGATTTCTGATTTAAATCTTTTAGAAAATGATCTTTGATTTAAATCACTTCAGAACTATTTAAATCTTTGATTTAAATATTTTTCAAACGATTTAAATCTTTAAAAAGATTTGTATCTGCAAGATTCCTCCAATGTTTTGAGCATCGTCAACAAATATGCTTCGTTAGGGGAAATGTAAATGTTGTTCTATTAAAATCAAATGACATTTAACGTATGTTCCAAAATTTCAAGGGTGTGGTATAGTATTTGCTGAATTATACCGTTGATCTTTTGACTGCAATAAAACCTCATTATCCCTTCGACCATAAAATAAATAAGGAAATCCCAAATTTTAAAACCTTTTCGAGCAGAGCCGGACCAGGTATACAAATTCAGCCTGATGCATATATAAATACAAAGTGATTTTTAATAATTTTAATCTTTAGTGGTTTTCCGGCGAGTAATTTTTAGTTAGGCTTATTAGTGGTAGAATGTGGCGTCCTTGGAATTGTGCTGATAGGGGGGCATCTTCAAGTGTCATTTTTAAAAGTAAGCATTTATCTACCGATGCCAAACTAATAATTAAAAATGTGTATCAATCGTTGTTGAGTAGAAATTTTAATTCGATGGATGCTTTAGCAGAGAGGTCTACTTTGACAAAAACTTCTTTATCTTCGGTAAGAGACATAGTACTTAAACCTGTTAATCCTAGAAAAAATCGGAGTGATTCTGGCACATTTAGAAGCATTGACGAAAATGACATGGATTTATTAAGAAGAAAGATTCACCAAATGTATGAGGCACAAACTGTACCCACTTGGATTTCCCTCAAAGAGCGGCTGATTAAAGACGAAACAAATATCTCTTGTAGCCTTTCAAGCTTTAGGAAAATATTGCGTAAAATGGGTTTTAAATACCGAAGCATTGATAAAAGACAAACATTAATGGAATCTCAACGTTTACGGGAATGGAGACTTAAATATTTAACAGCTGTTAAACAATAAAGAGAAGAAAATCGTCCAATTATTTACCTTGACGAAACATGGTTCGATACCCATGACACTCCAAGAAAAGGTTGGGACGATTCTTCCAAAAAATGTCAAACCAAGGCACCATCAAATAAAGGCAAAAGAATCACATTATTACATGCTGGTTCAGAGAACGGGTTATAGGTTTTTTTATATTTTTTTTGGTATTTTTTAAAATAGTTTTTTAAATATAAAAAAGATTCGTCACATTCCTAAACGATATGTAACTAGTCTAAATATACAGGGTGTCTCACCGAGAACAGCCTCGATTTACATATGAAAAAATATAACTAGGAACTAGGAAAATCTTGAAAATTGAACAGTTACCTAATGTTGATGAGGGGCAACTCGGTTAAAATATTTTCAATATGGTGACACTTCCGGTTATACCGGAAATCGGTGTCAACGTCCAAGCATCTTTGAAATATTTATGGTTTTATATCTAAAATGACGTTTGCAGAACTTAAATAAATTATTAATTTTTCCTATTAGGAAGCTTCTATTATTTACTTTAGAGTTCGATTTCTTGTTGAGAAGGGAGCTGCTTTAATAGATTTTATATAATATATTTAAACTATTAATACAGGGTGTTCAAACAATGAGATTAAAAATGAAACTGAGAAAACTGTAAAAAATATAAATTTTCAAATGAAAATCCCCAAACTTTATAATTATTTTCTATTTAGCATTAAAAATAAGGGTACGATTGAACAGTTACCCAATATTGATAGGGGCAACTCGGTTAAAATATTTTCAATATGGTGGCACTTCCGGTTATACCGGAAGTCGGTGTCAACGTCCAAGCATCTTTGAAATATTTATGGTTTTATATCTAAAATGACGTTTGCAGAACTTAAATAAATTATTAATTTTTCCTATTAGGAAGCTTCTATTATTTACTTTAGAGTTCGATTTCTTGTTGAGAAGGGAGCTGCTTTAATAGATTTTATATAATATATTTAAACTATTAATACAGGGTGTTCAAACAATGAGATTAAAAATGAAACTGAGAAAACTGTAAAAAATATAAATTTTCAAATGAAAATCCCCAAACTTTATAATTATTTTCTATTTAGCATTAAAAATAAGGGTACGATTGAACAGTTACCCAATATTGATAGGGGCAACTCGGTTAAAATATTTTCAATATGGTGGCACTTCCGGTTATACCGGAAGTCGGTGTCAACGTCCAAGCATCTTTGAAATATTTATGGTTTTATATCTAAAATGACGTTTGCAGAACTTAAATGAATTATTAATTTTTCCTATTAGGAAGCTTCTATTATTTACTTTGAGTTAGATTTCTTGTTGAGAAGGGACCTGCTTTAATAGATTTTATATAATATTTTTAAACTATTAATACAGGGTGTTCAAACAATAAGATTAAAAATGAAACTGAGAAAACTGTAAAAATATAAATTTTCAAATGAAAACCCCCAAACTTTATAATTATTTTCTATTTAGCATTAAAAATAAGGGTACGATTGAACAGTTACCTAATGTTGATAGGGGCAACTCGGTTAAAATATTTTCAATATGGTGGCACTTCCGGTTATACCGGAAGTCGGTGTCAACTTCTAAGCATCTTTGATATATTTAAGGTTTTATGTCTAAAATTACGTTTGCAGAACTTAAATGAATTATTAATTTTCCCTATAAGAAAGCCTTTATTATTTAATTTTAGTTAGATTTCTTGTTAAAAAGGACCTGATTTAATAGATTTTATATAACATTTTTAAACAATTACTACAGGGTGTTCAAACAATAAAATTAAAAATGAAACTGAGAAAACTCTAAAAAATATAAATTTTCAAATGAAAACACCCAAACTTTATAATTATTTTCTATTTAGCATTAAAAATAAGGGTACGATTGAACAGTTACCTAATGTTGATAGGGGCAACTCGGTTAAAATATTTTCAATATGGTGGCACTTCGGGTTATACCGGAAGTCGGTGTCTACGTCTAAGCATCTTAGACATATTTAAGGTTTTCTCTATTCCGAAAATATATTTTTATATGGCGATGCTGCTGATTTTAAGGTCAGTTGCTCGGGTTTGTTAGGTTAGTTGCAAGGGCGGATCCTGAACTACAAGGAAAAATTACGAAAAGTAATACCCTGCCGCGTTAGTCAAATCGGTATATATGGTATTTTTTGTAGTGTTGGGTAAAACCGATGATTTTTATAATCGAGTACTTGATACTCGAGCGATTTTAATAATCGAGTGAATCGCTCGAACAATTAATCACTTGAAATTTTTATGAGTATGAAGAATGTGTTGATAAAACACCAGGGGTTGTTTTTCTAAGTTTTAGAACTGTCTTATATGCACCTTCTCGTTTATGTGCCTTTAAGAAAGACGTATGTCGTATCTGCCTTCTGAGCGAATACACGGGCAGTTTTTTACCTCGAGCGATCACACTACCACGCGGCACATTTCGGTCGGCGTCAAGCGAAGCTCGGGTATCGAGTGAAAGGTAATAAGTAACAAGGGACGATTTACGCTTGAATTTAAAACTTGAGCAGTTTTTTTTGTAATCGAGCGATGTCGGTTATGTCAATAATCCAGTACTCAAACGCTTTTTCGCTCGAGCGATCACCACACTAATTTTTCGTGTTAAATTGATGGTTTTGAGGAGATCATGACTCCCAACAATAATCTTCGTTTGTATAATTAAGCGCCCTAGCATACATGTTAAAAATGCCGATATATTTCAGACAAATATGGCCGATACCGATTATCGGCAAAATTTTTGCCGATATGCCGATAAAGTACCGATGTAAAGATTGTTTCACGAAAAATGGATATAACTTAATGACTGCAGTAAAAGTACCTGTGGCCATCCCATTATTTATGACCGTTTGTTATTATTATGTGGAAAGGACCGGATTGTAATAATTATAATTAAATATAGGCACATCAGGTAGGTTAGGTTGCTTAATTTATATTTAAATATCTTTTTGTGGTAAAATTTGTTAGTTTTTGAGGAATGGTTCAAGAATTGTCTTTTACCAAACATTCCTCAGAATAGCGTGATAGCAATGGACAATGCGAGCTATCACAGTCGCCAATTACATAAAGCTCCAAGCTCAAATAATACAAAATTGGAAATTCAGAACTACATGGCGGCGAATGATATATATTTTGAAGAAAGTTATAAAAAAAGTGATCTTTTAGAAGTTTTAAAGACATTTTGTATAAAAAAAGTATATGTTTGTGACACATTGGCAGAAGAAATTGGACATACAGTGCTACGGCTCCCACCCTATAATTGCATTTTTAACCCCGTAGAGCATATGTGGCACCAGTTAAAATCACTGGTTAGGTCTGAAAATATTTCTCCGACTTTAAGTTCTAGTGTTGTAGAATTAATACGAAAATGCTTTAATGATATTCCCCCAGGTAGTTGGAAAAATTCAGCCCGTCACGTAATAACTGTAGAAAATTCGTATATTAGTCTGGATCGTATAATTAATCCAATTATAATTAATTTTGATGAGGATAGCGATAGCGAAACAGAACTATCTATAGAATGACATTATAAATGTAAATAAATATGACTAGTAATATATGCTATTTCATTTGATTACATTAATATAATCATATCATTACTTGTTTTCCTTAGTCCGTCCCTTCATACTTCACTTGTTTATTGCCAAGCTCTTGTCGACACAATGGGACCGACCCAGGAAATCATTAAGTCGTATCCAATTTTCGTGAAACGTACTGTACCGATATTCATATCGGTATCGGTCCATCACTAGTTGCGACTGTTGAACTCGACAAGGTGTGTTCGTTCGAGCTTGTTCGGTTTATCTTACAAAAAAAAAATAAGACTTACCTAATTTATCAAAAAGTCCATTTCTCACTATCTCGTTGCGTAAATGCATCCTAAATTCGAAGTCTTCAGTCTCGGACAATAAGGCGTTGATGAATTGGAAGCACATACTCTGCAACAAAATCGTGAATTTTATTCCGACACACTGAAAACACACCGCCATATTTTTATTAACAAAATTGGTCTTCATGATGTTATACACCGGTAGATAGTACGTCTTGCGTTACACATCCTAATGCCCATGAAAATCCTTGTCCGCAGAAAATGGCACGGACACATTAAAAAAACAAACAACGGACATGTAACTCAGACCGTACGGCTGAAAGTAATTTCGGGATCACTATCCTATCTATAAGGTTTTAATGACTTTCTATCTATGTCATAAATAATAATGGTTTAAAAAATAACAGCTAGGTACGCTTAAAAAACACCCGTAATTGTTGCTAACTTGTTGAAATCCACTGTGGTTAAGCCCGGCTTATAGATAAGTTATATTTTAGGAAAATAATTTTTCATTGTTCATTTTAAATAATTGCATACGCGGGTTCTAGCTGATTTTGATTGAACATTATCTACATTCATTCTTAAAAGAACACGCTAAACAAATATATTACAAGCTACAGATAGAAAAATGTACATTTCTAGCCTCCGTAACGAATACAGACAGTCTTTCACACCTCTTTCGGTCATTATTGCAACATAGCCAGATTGACATATTTATCGCAAAGGTATCTTGCAAAATCCCAATTAAAAATTTGTTAATTTGATAATTACAACTGGTTTAAGGTTAATCCGCAATTGCTCTTAATTATTTTCCAATAATTTTACTATAAACTGTGAAGAGGCGAAAATGAGAGATTCTTTAAAAAAATATTATTATTTTTACACTTTAATATTACGTTACTTGGTGGAAGTCCATAATAATTTGGTTATATTATTGTAAGTAAAACACTTTTTTACTTAAATTTCCACTTTTTATTTGACAATACGACATGTTTCACTGCACTGCAGTTTCGTCAGGTACCGTAAAACGGGGATATATGGAACGAATTTTACGCATTTTCTTTGATATCTTCTTTAAATGAAATATATTAGCACTACACTTTTTTATTATCAGTAGCTTCATGTTTAGGCTAACGAGTTCCGATATGTAAAATTGTTTTTTGAGCCGCCATCATGTTTTTTTTTTGGTTTTTTGTCGTTCCATATAACCCCGTAGTCGGGGATATATGGAATTACCTCTTTATCTCCGTTATGAATGACAATTTTCGATATTTGCTTGCATATGGGGGTTTATGAAACATGCGGACACCGAAAAAACACGCAGCGCCATTTTTTTCTGCATCTGTAGGCCCCAGGAGGCATTCAAAAAGAGGGTTAATAAATAATGTATAAAAAATAAAACGTTTAATCATAAAAAATATATAAACACAGACAAAAAGTAGGATTTTATAAAATAAAATAATATGAACTTAAAAACAAAGCAACAAATTGTTTAAATTAAAAAAAAAACGAAAAATCTCTTCAAATAAATTTAAAAATTAAAAAAGGCATAAATGGCACTTAAAAGACGTTGTCGTTAAACGTGTGAATTCCTCGGAATATTACCGGGTCAGAGAGTTTAAATTGTGCTTGCGAGGCATCGTTCCATATAACCCCTACAAATGACGATTTTTTATAAATATGCATGTATCAAGGTCGTAGAATAAAAATTTGACAATGAAAAGGATCCCGCCTAATAGTTGAGGTTATATACTACAATTAATTTATCTTGGAGAATTTCGTAACTTCAATAGTTTCTGAGGTGCAGATGAGACTCTCAGGACATCGAAAATTTTTTTTATTTTCTACCAAATATTAATAACTCTCTTAATAGCTTAACTGAAATATTTAGTCACAACAATGATAACCTGTTGGTCGGCTGAGATGTTAGCAACAGTGCACCAGAACGACAAGTTACTAAATGTTAAACATATGCTCGCAGGGCGCGAAATTTGAATGATATGCACAATATTCCATATAACCCCGTGGATTCCATATATCCCCGTTTTACGGTAATGTACATTTTATTTCAAAGTTATGCCTTATAAGTGTCTCTATTAACAAAAGAAAGATTATTTTATTAAACAAATCGCAACAAATAATGGATACCAAGTTGAAATGATAGATAAAATATTAAAACAAAAAATGTACAATAAAGCCCTAAAAATGATATATCCAATAGAAATTGAAAAGCCTAGTTCATATCGGATAATAACTTATATAGGAAATATTAGCACAAAAATCAGTAAATTCATAAAAAATCTTAATATTAATGCAGCATTTAAGACTCAAAATACCATTGGAAAACTCATAAAAAACAGTAAAACAAAAACCCACCAAAAAGATAAATCAGGAGTATACAAATTAAAGTGCGGGGATTGCCCAAAAACTTATATTGGTCAAACAGGTAGAAGTTTCTCAAAAAGAATAAAAGAGCATCACAACAGCTTCATAAACGGCAAAAGTGACTCCAATTACGCCAATCATCTTATCGAATCAAACCATTCCTTTAATCAAGATTTCAAGATACTACATATAGAAAACAAAGGTTCAAAATTAAATCATCTTGAATCGCTAGAAATAAACAAACTTAAAAATGCAAATGTGTTATTAAATAATCAAATAGACTTAAACAATTCACCCCTATTAAACTTATTTAAATATCCATCACAATAGTTCAATAAAATACCTTGAAAATGTATCATATGAAATTAGGGAAAAAAAACCCAAACTTATAACATACTTTAGGCTAAATATTTCTCCCCGTTTGTTAAATACCACAACTTAGAATAATTTGAACCAAATAGGAAATACCCAACCTTCATATCATAAAATAATCTTTCTTTTGTTAATAGAGATACTTATAAGGCATAACTTTGAAATAAAATGTACATTACCTGACGAAACTGCAGTGCAGTGAAACATGTCGTATTGTCAAATAAAAAGTGGAAATTTAAGTAAAAAAGTGTTTTACTTACAATAATATAACCAAAATATTATTATACTTAAAAGTATCAAACGAATTCTGAACTAATCCGATTTAGCACTCTGGCAACATCTATTTCTATTTTTACTACTGCGCAACGATCCAGGAGCAAAAATATGAATGAATACTAATGTCGTAAACATTACAATGTTGGTGCTGTGAGCTAACGGATTGTTTATAGATGTCGGCGTCAAATAGTGAAATCCGTCATTCCCTGAAATGCCTAATCATTTCACGTATTACCGGCAAATAGTGTAACTCTACGTTTGGTACACCATTTGCCTAAGAGTATCAGGCATTCCCTGTAACGACGGAATTCTTTCAGTCAAACGCTGTACCCTGTTTGCCCGTTTTAGTCGAACGCTGTAAATGTTGTTAACATCTGTGTAGTGATTTTTTTTTGGAATTGAAATGTCGAAGCATTCAGAATTGTTTTATAAGAAGTTAGATGACTATTACTCCAATCAAAGTAAAAAAAACCTTCGATTTCAAACATAACCTCAAACTACTTCAACCTACAAAATCACTTCAAATTCGTACACTGTTGTCAAGTTTAACACGGTTCTATAATTATTCATATGCTTGGAGTGATTTTATTGTGTGCCTTTTTATTGGTTTTTATTAACCGACTTCAAAAAAAGGAGGGGTTCTCAATTCGGTTGTATTAATTGCCAAAAAATGACGGGTTTTTCTTAAATATAAGAAAATATGTCATGTTAATGGTATTTAGTTGCGAAATTTTTGCGTTTTATGATTTGTTGTCTTGGAAAAAAATGGAAGGGATGAAAAAGGAGGGGGTGAAAAGAATAAAAAATAAACCGATTTGGATTCTTCCTTCTTTTTTATTGAAAAGGGGGATATTTTCAAGGCGGTTCTATTGGAAAAAAAAAATCTAGTGGAAACAAAGAGGCATTTCTTCAAGTAGGTGACGTGCCTGAAAAGTTTGTATCATTACGAGAAGCTGTGCAGTCGCTTTCACTTTCCGGAGCTCAAGGATATTTTAAGTGTTCATGCAAACCAGCGAAAAACAATGTTTATCAAACAGATGCGTCTGTGTAAAAAAAAGTCCTTTGTAATTCAAGGTCAAACCATATTATCAGTCATTTCCTTTTAGATTTTTGTATCTAGCTATTATGTTGTTTCGTTCCTATTCGTTCTATGAATTTTTTTTATAGTAAGTGATAGATAATAAATATGAGTTTATGATTTAAATTTAATACTTAATACCTACATACATCATATTTCAAGACATCCTATTTTAAGGAAATTCCTGATAATAATCAGTTATTTACAAACCTTTTAATGTAAAATACCTTATTTTCATGCACTACTGACAACACTGTCCTAATTACAATGATTGACTAAAACAGGCAAACAGGGTAACTTAAATAATTTAGTTAAGTACAGCGTTTGACTGAAAGAATTCCGTCATTACAGGGAATGCCTGATACTCTTAGGCAAACGGTGTACCGAACGTAGAGTTACACTATTTGAGGGCAATACGTGAAATGACTAGGCATTTCAGGGAATGACGGATTTCACCAATTGACGCCGACATATGCACCGGGTCCAAGAGACACTACAGGGATCTCGGAAACCGTAAGAGATACGAAGTCGGCTAAATGGAGGTAAAGTTGCGCATTTACGTACCTAATAATATGCCGTTTAGAAAGTTTTAAAATTCCGAGTAGTTCCGGAGATATCCGTAAAAAACGAAATTCTGAAAAATCGATTTATTTTTTTTCCTGGGTTTTTTTGAGATCGAATTCTAGAGTAAATTGCACTTTTTTAATTAATTTAATAAATAATATCTCATAAGTAAGCTCTAAATTTTTACTTATGTTGGACTAGTTCAATAAACAACAAATAATTTAATAATAAACCACAAATAAGTGAACAAAAAATAATTCAATAATAAACACCAATAAGTGAACAAAAACAGCAAAACAGTAATAAAACGAACAATGAAAAAAGTAAGGAACTACATAATCAGGTTTTCAAAATGACTTCCGTTATTTTCTAAGCACAAATAACATCTTCTAACTGTCGATTCTAAAACATTTGACAACATTTTTGAAAGGCTTCAAGCACCAACCTCCTAAGTTCGTCTTCTGTTTCGAAGTTGTGTTTATAAACATAATTTTCGACATACCCCCAGAGGAAAAAATCATGGGATAAATATATTAAAAACAATGTTATGCAAACCGACATATTTGTAAATAATTATGTTAATGATAAAGTAACGATCTTCTGAAAAGCAATTATATTGGATAATAAACAGCCGAATGTGAACAAATATTATGTTCAAATTTTTTTGAAAAACGCCATTAAGATTATACCGAGTGTTTCAGAAGGAACGCTCACCCCGATTACCTTTTTAGTGTTTAAATTACAAAAATGGTGAATTTGTAAATGGTACACCCTATATCGATTCTAGAATACCATTCCAAATTCAACGACACCACATACGTCACTTTTTGACACTTTAA
Source organism: Barypeithes pellucidus (assembly GCA_963991005.1). NCBI lineage: Eukaryota > Metazoa > Arthropoda > Insecta > Coleoptera > Curculionidae > Barypeithes > Barypeithes pellucidus. The sequence goes on along the minus strand of OZ022563.1, from coordinate 51,097,911 downwards.
ATCCTTTTTCCTTTGACGCAAGAATGACAGTTCTACCTATCAAAATGGCGGATGGGCGCCATCTTGGTAAAGAAAATTAAATAGGAGCAGGGGCCTTACACGACAGCTGGCTGATACTCACTGCTTTATATCAAGTTGTAAAATCTAAACTAAAATAACATAGGGAAAAAATAGTAAATATCATTTTTTAAAAAGCCGCCATTTTGTTTTGGGTACGATAGAGGCACCATATTCTGGAATCGTAAAGTACTCGAAAGGACCTTTAAAATGATGTATCGCAAGGCCCCACTTCCTGTTCAATTTTTTTAACAAGATGGCGTCCGTCCGCCATTTTGAATTTCAGCACCATGAAATATGTAAGATAGTGTAGCTCTCTGATTCCTACTATACTAAATTGTATTTTGACGGTAAATGACATAAAGGATAATAAAAAATAGTATCGGAGACCACGAGCTGACGAAGAACCTCGACAGCCTAGAATATCGAAGACAGGTTGGGGATTTGACTCTCTTTTACAGATATTTTCATGGAAGGTGCTCGGCTGACCTTGCCCTCTTAATTCCGCCCAGAGCGACGAATAGCAGAAATACACGACGAACCACTGCCGCCCATCCATATGTGGTTACGCTTTACTCCTCGAACTTCATTACTTATGAATTCCTTCATCTGGAGGACTTCATCCTTGTGAAACGACCTTCCCGAAGTCGTTTTTCCCAACGACTATAACCTCCAACGATTCAAAACCAACGTGAATCGCTTTTTGCGCACACGCACCACTCCCAGAGTGCCCTAAAGGAATTGTCCTATAGTGCTTGTTGTTTGATCATAAAAAAAAGTATTAACTATGCATTTTTTAAAACGCCGTTATTTTTGTTTTGGGTGCGAATAGAGAAATAATATTCTGGCATCGTACAGTACTCGATAGGACCTTCGAATTGGTGAGTCGCAAGACCACTCTTCCTATTTACTTTTCCTTACTAAGATGGCGCCCATCCGCCATCCTGACAGTTAGAAATGTCATTATTGTGTCAGAAGGTCCCTAAATTTTGTAAAAAAATAATTAGCGGGTCAAAAATGGGGGGGGGGGGGGGGCATTAAAGAACCGCACTGTACAGCTTGAAGCCGAAAATATTTGCTGTAAGAAATCGGGTTTGTTCGAAAAATTTATGAAAATTCTGTGCAGAAATTAAATATGCCCAATAAAAAAAACGTAATTACCAAAAATTTAAATATCCTTTTCCTGGTCCACTTGGACAATTTGCTCATATTCATTTTTCCAATCACTTAAATCACAATCAATAAACACAATACACAAACTTAACTTAAAACACAACAAAACATCTTTCTCTTAAAAAATTTTTTAGGAAACAATTTTTCCAACACAATGGTTTATTAAAATTAGCATAAAACACTAGTGCACTGCAAATTTTAGCCCGGACACTATTTTTAAATTAAACAGACAAAACTTAAACTTAAATAAAACACTTTTTCCATCGGACATGTAAACACCATAAATGTATTTTTTCACTGTAGGTTAAAAATTATTAAATTATCGTTACTTTTAGGATACTTTCAGTCACATTTTTTCTTCGCAAAACGTCACTGGCTCCGGCCCGTTACAAGCGAACACTATTTTTATCACAGAACATATTTCCACAATTCCGCTTTTAGCGCTATCGGTCAATCTCATTGTTAATTAGAGTTTTATTAATTTTATTTAAATATTCGACGAAATTTCGTTCTGACAATACAACTTTTCAAATTCGAACCGATCTAGTGAACTTGTACGGTCCCCTATCTCAAATCGTAATGTTATTCATCTCTGTTTAGTTTATCTGTCGGTTCTCTGGAAATAATTTAAATAATTTCGTTTTTATCGGCATTATCTGTTGTATAGGTTTTTGGTGTGTTTTTGTCAGCGGCTAACTGGGATTGCGCATGGCGGAGGTTAAGAAAACCTACCATAGGCGATCAAAATAATAGCGAAAAATCTGTTTTTTTTGTAATACCTATACAGGGTGTTCCTTATTGACGTGCTAACATTTCAGAGTGTAATTCCTTCGGTCATTTGATGAAGAAAAGTTCACATGAACAGAATTAAGTAACAACAGCTTTAAATCGTTATTTTTTAATACCTACGAAAGTATTTTAGATATTACTTTCCATTTTTGGTACGCCACTGACAATTTTTTTCTGATTGTCCTGGTCAATTCTACATGGAAACGGTAGACGTCAGCGAATGTTGGTCGGTATTGGCATATATATATACAGGGTGTTTCTTAATAACATGCTAATATTTAAGGAGGTTATTCTTGGGTCCATTTTCAGAAAAAAACTTCATATGAACATATTCTGTCCTAAACGTGTTAACTCTTGAGATACAGGGTGTTAAAGATTAGTGGCTACATTATGAAATGCAAAAAATTGAATAACCTGCCACTTTATGAAACTGAAATTTAATTTTTTTTATGTTGGCAGCAAGTAGGATTCGAATTTTATGCTTACTTCGATTTCGTTGAAATTAGTTTTCTAGGCATTAGGATTCGACAAACTTTTTTTTATAGAAAACTTTAAAATACTAACCTTTAACCTTGCAAATAGATCATTTTTAGTAGATATTTATCTGAAATATCTATACTCGGAAATATATAACATGCTGACGGTGTCCGTCAACTAATTTCTAGTCACAACTATAAAGCAACATAACCTAAAAATAATAGAAATATCTTCCAGTTTATGCTCTATTTCTAAAGTTTTATTCAATAAAGTACTATTTTTATTCTTAATTCTGTATAATATTATACATATTACTTTATATATACATATTTATAGTTACTGTAGGCATTTCCTGGGCATTAATTGTTATTCCTTTCAGATTCTGTGTCGACACAATATTTTGTTCAATAGTTTTATTTATTATTTTGTGCAATATTTTGAACTTTGTTCTGCTCACACCATAACTCAAAGTTTAGCATATTCTTTTTAAAAGTTTTTCTAGATCATTTTCTGCAATTTCTGACGGAGTACAACTTTCTTCCTGACTCATTTTTATTAACTTTAATAATATATTTATTTTTAATTATGACGGATGGGAAGAAGCTGTCTTGTGTTCAATTGTTTCTGTCATGGCATATTTGATACTTGTAACACTTTATTAAATTGTAAAAGTATTACCAACCCAAAAAGAAAATATTAATTCAAATGGAAAAAATCTACTATATTTTTTAAAGTTTTTCAGACTTTAAGGCCCAAATAGAAAAAGTATTATAAAATACACGGTTCATAAGACAATTAAGAGCATTAGTACTTTAGAAAACTCCCGTTTCTAAATTAAACGCGTGCTCTAAGATAATGTCTTATGAAACTTATATCTTAATATACTATTTTAATACCTAATTTCATAACAGAGTGCAAATGAATAAATTTAATTTTTTTATACGAAAACTGTACGTCAAACAACAAAAAAAATACGAATTGGCTCAGTAAGGAATGAGAATTTCAAAAATAATTTTTATTTAAAAAAAGAGGTGTCATCTTTTATTCAAAATTACCGAGGGCAATGCCCACACGAATGCCCCTGGTCGAAATACAAAAAACACATTTTATACATCATAAACTGCCTCTTGATGAATAGAAAGGGTGTGTACCAAATTTCACAAAAATATGTAGAGCAGTATCATAGATATTAATGGAAAAAGGAGATTTTTGAGAAGAGGTTAAGACGTTTAGGACATATGTTCATACGAAGTCTTCTTCTGAAAATGGACCCAAGAATAACCTCCTTAAATATTAACATGTTATTAAGAAACAACACACAAGTATACACGTCAAGCGCTTTAGAAAAAAAAACTATACAGGGTGTTATGGAAATGACTTATTATATTTAAATGGGTGACTCCTAAGGTGTCCTAGAAAAAGTCTACATACTTTTTTTTTGTTTTAATCAAATATCTAAATACTAAGGTAAAAACCCTTTTTACCCACATACTGTCCCGCCGTTCCATCTGGATTCAGTTAGCAACAATGTGGGTCACTAAAGTATACTAACAGTGTTGTCAGATCACACCGCATGTTTCGCCCTTGCTTGGATACATGCCGCGCGCGACTATCGTTACTTAAGTATGTTTCGAGACTCGGGGGTGGAATGACGCTGTCATGGGTTCCACGTGCTTGATTATACGAATTTTAAACGTTTTGTTATTTGTAGCATTACCCGATTTTTCTGATGTGAAATAATTCATAATAAGAAATATTGTGATGTAATTTCAAATTTGTGTGATATTACCTATTGTTAGTTCTGTTGCAAAACATACATTTTGTGTTTGATTTTTTTATGGAATTTAATTATAAAGCGGATTATGAGATCGGAGGTAAGAGAGTATGTACCTTAAAATTGCAGTATTTTTTTTCTAAATAGTTTGAAAAAGATAACGCGGACGTCTTGTTGCCAAAAACTGAACACGTGCGTTTACAAGTGTGTTGCAATATATGACAACACCGCCTCAATAAACTATTGATTGCGAACGTCCTCAGTAGCGGCCACGTAATATTTTCAGATTTCATATAAAGTGTATATTTCGTACAATAATTCAAAGCGCCATTTAAGGTTATAGGTTTAAGGTTTAAATAAGTCATTTCCATAACACCCTATATAATTGTAACACTTTTATTCGGTCTTAACTTTTTGAACAATTCTGTGCACAATTTTTAAAACGACAGCGAAAAATGTATGTTTTGCAACACAACCAATAGTAATATCACACAAATGTATTATTATAAAAAATCAGAAAACGTTTAAAGTTCGTCTACGTCTCGTATATGCCAACATACCAAAGGTGCGTTACAAACTCGAATACGCGCGTCATTTGAGCAACGATTTAAATCGAATAAGGTCGAGGCACGCGTTGTTATCCTGGCATCACTGCTAATCTACTGACCTATGTATATACACTTGTTAACTGACAACAGATGTATATCGCGTGGCACTTGGCAGGACGTCGGATAATGTAAGCGGTTTCTTTTAGCTAAACATTTAGGACCGTATTCATAGTCGACACGCGAGGCGTTCTCAGGTCTTAAGCATTCCTTAATCAACTTTGTCAACCTGACAACGTCACTTTAAGGACCACTTATGGCTGCTATTTTGATATGTCAATCAAGTGTCAATATTTATTGGTTTTTATTAGTTTCTGTCCCTTCAAGTTGAATTTAATCCTAAAAACAGTTCCTTCAGAGCTATTTCATCATACTTTTGTGTTTAAGGTAAGTATTTATGGACATCTGTTACTAATATAACCCTGTTTTGTAAAGCTATTTCCATAACACCCTGTGTATATCCCTATTTTTAACAACAGAAGCTGTTTATAATTAATTCAAACCTCACTAGGAATATTTTCGTTCGTTTTAAAAATAACGTTCCTGACCCCCCTTAAAACGGACTTTAATATTATTATTATTTATTAATATTGTTTGTGCAATTTTTGCTCAAATCTAAATACAACGATAATTAAAATAAAAATCATTTTTATCATTGCTTATTTATAAAACTGACAGAGATAAATGCGATCGCTGGTGTCATTGATAAATTCATTGAAAAAATACATTTCGTTAGCTTTACAATGCATTTTCGTGTTTTTATTTCTCACAAATGCCCATAATTTTAATTAATCGATTCAGCCGATACTTGGTGGAAATCCATAACTAATATTATGAGAAACAATAAAACTATGTTATATTTCTTTTCCACTATATTCTTAAAAATGACAAGTTTCGCTAACACTGTAGCTTCTTCAGATTATGAATGAATATTTTTCTATATCTAACCTGGGAAAACCTAGTAAAAATGTGGGTAAGTTTCTTAATAAACTCAATCTAAGAGTAGTTTACAAAACTAACAACACTTTAGGGAAATATATAAAAAAATAATGAAACTAAAATCATAAAAATAGAAAATCAGGTGTGCATAAACTAAAATGTGAAGATTGTCCCAAAACATACATTGGCCAAACAGGGAGATATTTTGAAAAAAGAATACAAGAACATTATAATAATTACATAAAAGGTAAAACAGATTCTAATTATTCCAACCATTTAAAAGAAAACAAACATAATTTTGATTCAAATTTTAAAATCTTACATACTGAAAACAAAGGCATAAAACTTAATCTGTTAGAATCCAAGGAAATAAATAACCTTAAAAATACCGATGTTTTACTGAATGATCAAATAGACCTTAACAATTCTCCTTTGTTAAATTTATTTCACTAATCTGCAATTACTTGTATAAATAAATCTATAAAATAATTTATATAATCACTATACTGGCCATTTGGAAAATCCCACTGTTACTATTATATCCCCTACACCATCTTTATACCTGTAATAATATTTTAAGATTGTACAATTTTGTTAGATATAGAAAAATATTCATTCATTCTCAATCTGAAGAAGCTACAGTGATAGCGAAACATGTCATTTTTAAGAATACTATAGTGGAAAAGAAATATAACGTAGTTTTATTGTTTCTAATTGCCCATAATTTTCATTGCGCGCGTCTTATTCGCGCTTGACATTCTCGGATTTGCTTCAAAAAAGAAACCCTATTTATTTTATTTTAAATAAAATAACTGCCATAAATTCATTATAAAATATAATAATAATATATACACATTTTTTCCACGAGATAAAATGACTAAATGTGAAATAAACTCGGAAATAAATGTTTATTAATTAATATCGTTTTTTAATTAAGTCTGGGCGAAATATTTAAATAAATTATAGGCGCCACCCGCTGGACCTCCCGAGAACAACATTTTTTCGATTTTCCATTGAGTTTTACTTTAATCACTCAAAATCACTTATTCGAACAAACCCAGAGTTCATCAAAATATCACTAATTGTTTTCAATATACAGGGTGTTCCTTAATGAGATACTAATATTTCAGAGAGTGATTGCTTAGGTCATGTTATGAAGAAACATAATTTTTTAAATAGTTATTTTTTAATATCTCCGAAAGTACTTTAGATATTATTTTCAATTTTGGTATGTGCTAATAGGATATCAAACCACATCTTTTAGTTAGAAAAGTTATTCTAACGATTCAGCAGTGGCGTCTCTGCGATCATGTCCTCCGACATTTATTACAAAAAAAGTAGTACGCCACTGGCATTTTTCCATGCGGATATTTTTCTGATTAACCGTGGTCAATTCTGCATGAAAGCGGTCCTTGTGTTGTTCTCGTGAGGCGCACCGTTTCTCTTTAAAATAATTAAATTCAAATTGAAACATTGATAAATGATAAATTTTGTGTTATAAAAACGGCTTGCCACCTTCATACAAGATTTAGTATGGTTAGTTGTATTCTTACCACTTTTTTTCTCTTAGTAGTTATACTCGATTACTTTAAATCTGTATGAAATATTTGCAAAAAGTAGTTAAAAATGTAGTTAACTACTCAGTGTAAACTACTTTTGTTTATTTTAACTACTTTTAATTTTAATTTAATTTTATTTAATATAAAGGGTATTATGGAAATGACTTATTATATTTAAACCGGCATATCCTGAGATGAAAATAAATTGAAGAAAAATAACCATAAATGGCGCTTTGAATTATTAAGCGAAATATACACTTTATATGAAATTTCAAAATTTACGTGGCCGCTACTGAGGACGTTCGCAATCAATAGTTTATTGAGGCAGTCTCGAGTCTCAAAAGAGGTCACCGCATTATGGCCGGTGTTGTCATATTGCATCACAGAATTGTAAACGCACGTGTTCAGTTTTTGACAACAAGACATATTTATCACGCGTTATCACTCTTTTTCAAACTTTTTAGAAAAAAAAAACTACAGTTTTAAGGTACATACTCTCTTACCTGCAATCTTATTTTAAAATAATCCGTTTTATAATTAAATTACATAAAAAATAAAACACAAAAAGTATGTTTTGCAACAGTAGATAATATCACACAAATTTGAAATCACATTACAACATTTATTATAATGAATTATTTCACAACAGAAAAAAAATCGGGTAATGCTACAATTACAAAACGCCTAAAACTAGTATACGTCAAGCCCGCGGAACCCTCGACAGCGTCATTCCATCCCCGAGTCTCGAAACATAATGAAGCAACAGTATTGGCGCGCGGCGGGTATCCAAGCAAGGTGGAGACACGCGGTGTGATCTGACATCACTATTAGTATACTCTAGTGACCCACATTGTTGCTAAGTGAATCCAGATGGAACGACGCGACAGTATGTGGGTAAAAAGGGTTTTTACCTTAGTAATTAGATATTCGATTGAAAAAAAAAAGTATGTAGACTTTCTCTAGGACAGTAGTAGTCATACTCCACTACTTTTTTAAAGTAGTTTGTCCAGTTCTGTACACAACAATCCTCGTCCTTGACGATAATGCACGCTTTTTAGGGGAAAAACGAGACGACAGTAATCTCCAAGAAAACACGTTAATATTGTAGATTACAGCGATTAACAAATGTCAATTACTTTTTATAGTATGTCATGGTTCTTTTATGAATCACCAATAACATTGAACTTGTTTTGAAATTGTAAACACACTTAAAAGAGCATGTGGGTGGCTAAATTTTATACGAATATGAATAATCATCCAAAAATATTTAATTTGTCATTAAAGTTCACGTAATCTACATGTAATTAGATTCTTTTCATATTTAAAAATACTGATAGCTATATGCTCCGCTTTCAAGATCATCAAAGCACTGTAAGTTAAAACTAACAAGTTTTGTCGCCTACCATTTAAAATAGCCGGTACTAATGCGATTTGGTTTTGGTATTTCAATTAAGAATATTCTCAGCCGAAACGACGATGCCAGAAATATTACTTCTCAATTTACACCCAAAACAAAATGGCGGGGCGTTTTGAAAATTGCATAGTAATCATTTTTTTATTATCCTTTATTTCATTTACCGTCTTAGAAAAATCTATACAACTTAGTGCAGCATAGTGTAGTAGGAATCAGAGAGCTACGCTTTCTTGCATATTTCATGGTGCTGAAATCCAAAATGGCGGATGGGCGCCATCTTTACAAAAAAATTGAATAGTAAGTGGGGGTTGCGATACATCATTTTAAAGGTCGTGTCGAGTACTTTAGGATCCCAATATTCTGTCTGTATTCGTACTCAAAACAAAATGCTGGCTTTTTAAACAATATTATTTTTATCTTTTGCTGCTACAGGGTGTTATGGAAATGAGTTATTATATTTAAACCGGCCAATCCTGATATGAAAATAAATCGAAGAAAAATAACCTTAAATGGCGGTTTGAATTATTGTACGAAATATACACGTTATAATATGAAATCTGGAATTTTACGTGGCCGCTACTGAGGACGTTCGCAATCAATAGTTTATTGAGGCGGTGTTGTCATATATTGCAACTTAGAATTGTAAACGCAAGTGTTCAGTTTTTAACAACAAGACGTCTTTGACCCGCGTTATCACTTCTTTATCAAACTTTTTAGAAAAAAATACTACAATTTTAAGAAACATACTCTCTTACCTTCGATCTTATAATCCGTTTTATAATTAAATTCCATAAAAAAATAACACACAAAAAGTATGTTTTGCAACAGAACCAACAATAGGTAATATCACACAAATTTGAAATCACATCACAATATTTCTTATTATGAAACAGACAAAAAAATCTAACTAACAAAACGTTTAAAATTCGTATACATCAAGCACGTGGAACCCTCGACAGTGTCGTTCCACCCCCGAGTCTCGAAACATACCGAAGCAACGATAGTCGCGCGCGGCAGTTATCCAAGCAAGGGCGAAACATACGGTGTGATCTGAACACTGTTAGTATACTCTAGTGACCCACATTGTGGCTAACTGAATCCAGGTGGAACGGCGCGACAGTACGTGGGTAAAAAGGGTTTTTCCTTAGTATTTAGATATTCGATTTTAAAAAAAAGTATGTAGACTTTCTCTAGGACACCTAAGGAGTCACCCATTTAAATATATTAAGTCATTTCCATAACACCCTGTATACTGATACTGACTGCTTTATGCCAAGTTGTAATCAGCAGTAATTTCTTAAAAGAAAACGTATTTCGAGTCTCTGGTTGGACAAACCGCTTTCTAGTTCATTTCTCGAATCAAGATATTTTTTGTAAAATATAATAAAATCTCTCAAGAATTTTACATCAATAGTAAAACCCAAGGGTGCATGTCATTCTAACAAAAATATGTTAGTGCTTAAATCAAACTTTCCCAAAATAGTAGCAATAAACAATTAAATGATAACATAAACTACTTACAATTTTATGATTTGTTTTTATCGGGACAAATTAATATAATAGGTAGGTACCTAAAGTGGTATGAATCAGGGTAACGAACTGACTCATAATCTTTCAACAAACAAATCTTTAAGACCAACGAGTCCTACATTTAAGTGACATTTTTATACAAAACTGTAAGCTTTAAGGAAAACCATCGGCTAAAAACTTTTTGCAAAATTTAATATTTTCTCAAATGGTATTTTTATCACACTTTAACAGTTTCGAATTAGAGCGAATTTTTTGAAACAAAAGTAAATTACGGGAACGTACTAGGGGTATTTTGATGAAGATGGTCAATTAAAGGAATAAAACGTCGGAAAATCAGTAAGTGTTGTATACCGCTGAACGAAGAATTAGCCCCTCTTTCATAATTTAAACAAAAAATCCAGGCCCGTATTTAAAAAAATTAAGTTGATGATGGTGATCTGAAGACGAAACGTCGCATGAAAGATCTGATAATGCCATCTTTTCAAGAATAAAAAGTAATAATGGGAAAGTGAAATTTATTTTTGGACATCTCTTCGAACCAAGTCGGAAAAAAATTAAAACCAAAACGCAAAATTTTACATTTTTCCACATGTTTGGAAATGTATTTAAAGCAAGGACGAATTGGTTACACCCTATATATGGTAAATATGTTGGCCAGATACAGGACTGTACAGGCTGTGCCCGCACCAAGTTACATGGTAAAAAGCTAAATTTTTAGAGTCGGCAATAAAAATTTCCGGTGCAATGGCAATTATAATTGCACGAATTCATGCGCAGTAAACCGTTCTCGATCAGCTGGCGCATTTCAAACAGACAGAACAGCAGTTGGTAGGCTGTCGAAATCCCTAAAATACCCCCAGTATTAGAGATGGGCAAACCTGTTCGTTTTGATTAGCAGTTAAAGCAGTTACTGGTACGTAAAATGGCAGTTCAAAAAAGTTGCTACGAATTAGCAGTACATATGCTTAATAAAGAATGTGAACTGTTAATTTAAGTAAAGATTGTTTCACGAAAAATGGATATAACTTAACGACTGCAGTAAAAGTACCTGTGGCGATCCCATTATTTATGACCGTTTGTAATAATTATAATTAAATATCGGCACATCAGGTAGGTTAGGTTGCTTAATTTATGTTTAAATATCTTTTTGCCGTAAAATTTGTTAGTTGTTATTTCTTGCTGGAAGAGTTTAGTTGTATTACCGATATTATTTTACCAAGCGTATAAAAAAACAGTATGTGGAGTCCATGGAAAAACATTGATGGTGCTTCTTCTAGTGTTGCAGTGAAGAAAATGCATTTATCTCTCGATGCTAGGGAAATTGTAAAAAGAGTATATACTTCTTTACTTAACAGAGGACTTTATGCTAGTGCTGCTGCGACTGAAACGTCTGATTTGACTAAGATACCTCTGACTACAGTGAAAAGAATCCCATTAAATCTAGAAAGAAGCGTAAAGATGCCGGTTTCACCAAATGTTTCGACGAAAGCGACAAGGACCTGATAAGGCGAAAAATCTACACCATATACGAAGAGCAACGCGTACCTACATTAGATTCTCTGAAGCAACGGCTCACCAATGATGAAACCCAAATAAGTTGTAGCCGCACTAGCCTTTGGAGAGTTTTGTCGGAAATGGGATTACAATTAATTTTGATGAGGATAGCGATACCAAAACAGAACTATCTCTAGAATGACATTATAAATTTCAATAAATATGACTAGTAATATTTAAAAAAAATGTTATTTCATTTGATTACATTAATATAATCATATCATTACTTGTTTTCCTTAGTCCGTCCCTTCATACTTCACTTGTTTATTGCCAAGCTCTTGTCGACACAATGGGACCGACCCAGGAAATCATTAAGTAGTATTCAAATTTCGTGAAACGTACTTTATCAGTTAGTTTAAATAGCCATTATCGAGAGCCTGATCGAGAACGGTTTAGGGCAATTAATTTTGCCATTGCCGGCGCAAGAAACAAAAATTGCGGCTTAACAAGTACAATTTTTTAAAAACAACAAAAATGTTTAAATAACAGATATTAAATATAACTTTTGGAACTTTGGCTCCAAACTTTGTAAAAGAGCATAAGATTAAAATCTAAAAACTTTATTCAAATAACTTTGTTGGATATCTCGTCATCTATTACCAGTTTTCCCATGATAAAATATATTATTTTCAATTTTCCAGGCAAACGAGTAGTCACTTGACAAACGTAAAATAACTGTTCAGGTTACCAATCGTGCAGAGGCAATCGGCGTAAAGAGCGTTTTTAATATCTCAATAATAAAAAAGTTTCCCAATTATTTTTTAATGCTATTTTTATCAGAATCTTATATCAATCCAATATGATTTATTTAAATTTAATATTCGGCAATATAGTTTGGAATTTTTCGCCGATTGCAAAATACGAAGGTGTAGTAGGTAAGTAAATAAACATCATTTACCACCATAAAGTGATTAAAATATTAAATAAGTTATTTTCGGTATTTTTCAAATCCCGAAAAATTAATGTTTCCTCGGAAATCTTTACAATCTCAACAACACAAGCTCAAGGGCGCCAAAATTTCAAAAATACGAATGATTATTAATATTTACTGATAAAAACTATTTGATTGGTAGATTATTATCAACTATGTACTATAATCGCAAATTTCCAGGAAATGAAAATTGCTACCTGCGTAATTGCACGTTGTCCATAATTAATTGCTTAAATAATTAATTGTACTTTGTACTTTTCATAGAGCACAGGGTGTCCCGTTTTCGACCCTCTCTGGGGGTATTAGAGTCCTTATCAACGATAGAATGTTGCGGTTTCCACTTTAGTGACCCAATTTCTAACGAAACGATGTGTCAAATTTGTCATGGGGCTTGATTTTGAGAATCGTCGCTTTTTAGTTATGAGTTAGCTTATCAAAAAGGTAAAAAACAAAGGTATTGTAAACTACAGATCCCATAATCCATTCATAAAACTCTCGGAAAGTGAAGCTGTGATTGTGTGAAATGTTATTGAAAATCAGTAATGGGCGGAAGAGAGAACTACATGTTTGTTGGCTGAATGGCAACAATGTTGAAGTCTTACTTAGAGAGACGGTGACAATAGGAGGGTCCGTGAAGTGGAATATCAGTAATTTGGTTTTTCGTGGAGTTTAGGTCCCCCTCTACAACTTTTATATCTGATGAAATGCCGTAGAGCGTTGCTGAGAGGCGCTGTACCGCTTTAGATAGGAAATTTTCAACAAATTCAAAATTATACCGAGCGATGTCTGAAAATGAATTTACAGAATCTGCATGACCCCAAAGTCACGGGAAACATATTTTCTGACAAGTCAACCCTTGCATATACTTTTCCGAGCGTGTCAAAAAAAATGAAAATTAAAAAAAAAGAAAAAAGCGAATTTGAAGTTGAAACTTTCTAGAATCGAACATTATAAACTCCTGGACAAAATTTACGCAACATCATAAATTGGCCTTCTTTTTGATGCTATTTTTTTTCTGAATTTATGATTTTAATGATATTTTTTTTTGCATTGTAGGTTGGTTCCTTGACAATGTCATAGTTTTCGCTGTTTATGATAACAATTTAATTTCTGATTTATACTGGGTGTACTAAAAATGCTTTGTTTTCTTCCGAAAATTCTCATCACCCCGTGGAGTATATTAGCAACCGAAACATATTGCAGTTGATATTAAACGGTAGATCCATCTTTCCCCAACATTTTCTTTTTTGGTTTACTTCATTATCTCTGTTATTAAGGGAGATACGCCGTTTTATAGAGTAACATGTTTTTATAGACTTTAATATTCAACACATTCATTGTTAAATGTTTTCAAGTAGACTATGGACTTTTTCTGACATTGCAAGCGATGTGTCAGCAGATGTTGTGTTTTAAAGTTACAAAGGTCAAATAAAATTCGCCATATTGATAAAAACTGTTCGGAAGCCGTTCGTTTCGTATGCCCAGTTGCCCGACGAGTATTTTAATCTTGAAACCTACTTGAAAATATTTAACAATGAATGTGTTGAATATTAAAGTCTACAAAAACATGTTACGCTATAAAACGGTGTATCTCCTTTAATAACAGAGATAATGAAGTAAACCAAAAAAGAAAATGTTGGGGAAAGATGGACCTACCGGTTAATGTCAACTGCAATATGCTTCGGTTGCTAATATACTCCACAGGGTGATACGAATTTTCGGAAAAAAATCTAGCATTTTTAGTACACCCAGTATAAATCGAAAATTAAATTTTTATTATAAACAGTGAAAGCTATGACATTGTCAAGGAACCAACCTACAATGCAAAAAAAAATCATTCAAATCGGATCATAAATTCAGAAAAAAAAATAGCAACAAAAATATGGGAAATTTACGATGTTGCGTTAATTTTGTCCAGGAGTTTATGTTAAAGATTATGTGAAAAAAGTTTTGTCGTTCCAGGTCTCGCTATTTCATTATTGGAATTTTTTTTAAATCTCCTCGGAGGAAACTCGGAAAACGATCATGAGATGTTAGAAAATTGTCACACTACATTTCTCGACACTCAAATATTGTGGGAAAAAAAATTTCAGAAGATGGTTATTAAATCATAACCATACTTACCGATAAAAACATAAATCCTTATTTAAATGATCCACCCTTTTACAAACTACACATGCATGCACCATGATTGTTTATAATAAAGACGATTTTTCACCAATAATCACAAAAATACACAAATCAACCAAATATATAATCAATCCAACCAACATTGTAATGTTTACGAGATTAGTATTCATTCATATTTTAGCTCCTGGATCGTAGCGCAGTAGTAAAATAGAAATAGAGTTGCCAGCAGTTGGATTAGTTCAAGATTCGTCTGATACTTTTTAGTATAATATTTTTTTAAAGAATCTCTCATCGCCTTTTCACAGTTTATAGCAAAATTATTGGGAAATAAATTTATTTTAAGAGCAATTGCGGATTAATCTTAAACCAGTTGTAATTGTCAAATTAGCAAATTTTTAATTGCGATTTTGCAAGATACCTTTGCGATAAATATGTCAATCTGGCTATGCTGCAATAACGACCGAAAGAGGTGGGAAAGACTGTTTGTATTCGTTGCGTAGGCAAGAAATGTACATTTTTCCATCTGAAGTTTGTAATATCTTTGTAAAAAACCGATATTATTAGAGAATTTTATGTAAAGGTCAGTAGCGTAGCCAGTTTTTCTGGTAAAGTGTTTTTTGGTAAAGTGTTTTATTTTCCAGTAGCTGGGAAGAAATCTACCATAAAAAATATATCACGAGCAGCCACTGGTATAAAATTATTTTACAAATTAAACCTCATTTTTGCAAGTCTTCTTACCTGCAAATCCGCATTATCGCTCTTGGTAATTCCGTTGACGACGGGCAGGAACCGTTCCATATTCTTGTCCTCGGCCACCTTCGTAATGGCTAACAACACCTTCTTCGCTCCGTCCTCCTCGCCTTCAGTCAAAAAACACATCGGTGCCAAAATCTGAAACGAAAATTCCGTCAGTTTTCGTGTTTGTGGGTCGTTCGAGCAAATGCTCGCTATAGCAGAACCGCAAACCCATAAAAAACGGCTATTTGTAGATCCAAAATGGCGGCTGGTTTGTTCGCGTTTGGTGAATCCATCGACATTACAAAAGAATAGTGCTGTGGGTCATTCTTTTACGAAACGTACACTTTTAACGTTGGCTTTTAGAATCGTTTGAAATAGTACATTTCGTATCAAGGGCCGAAAAGAGGCTCTTGCGGACGAGATGCGGATGCACCGCACGAGTCCGTAAAAGCCTCCGACGGCCCGAGATATATACCGTACTTTTTTTTACAAGTGCTCCGAGGCTTTGATGCCAAATAATTAAAGAAATTCTTCAGACAGCTTTCCTGTCTACATGGCATGAAAACACTCTCGCATGGAGAATGTAAATATCTATTTATTATCGTTGATATGTATGGCTCGGTGGCCTAGTGGCAGAGTGTACGCCTGGCGATCTGAGAGTCGCGGGTTCAAACCCCGCACCCGACATCTCTGGTTTCATTTATTTATCAGTTAAAAAACTATTGAGGAGAACATGGTGACTCGAAGCGGTCTGGAAAGCGCCACTTTCGGTGAAGAGGACATGCATGAAAAGAGGCACTTTTGAGATACAGGGTGTTAAAGATTTTCAAAAAATCTCCTTTTATATTAATATATATGACTATTTACTCTAGATATTTTTGTGAAATTTGGTAAACACTTTCTATTCATCAAGAGGCATTTTATGACGTATAACGTGGTTTTTTATTCCGACCAGTGGCGTTCGTGCGGGAACTGCCCTCGGTATTTTTGAAGAAAAGAATAGTACGCCACTTCTTTTTTTTAAACAAAAATTATTTGCGAAATTCTTAATCCTTGCTAAGCAAATATCGTATTTTTTAAAATTAATTTAAGTTGCGAGGCGAGCATTTTAAAACTATTTAAACAATTAAATTGTTATTATTTTGCATTTGTTCACAATTACAATTTTTCTTAATACACCGAAAGCTAACATAACAAAGTCTTAAAATAAAAAAGACAGACATTAATATGATCAGTACAAAAATCAGTAAATTTGAAACGTGAGACGATTGGAGAAAATCCAGCAAATTATCAAAAATTCATATGTGGATATTTGGAAAATAAATTTTTTTCAACAAAATCCTGAAATAGGTGTCAATTAATTGTATGTATACAGGATGTTATGGAAATGACTTATTATATTTAAATGGGTGACTCCTGGGGTGTCCTAGAGAAAGTCTACATACTTTTATTTTTTTAATCGAATAAAATACTAAGGTTAAAAGCCACATAATGTCGCGCCGGTCCAGCTGGATTCACTTAGCAACAATGTGGGTCACTAGGGTATACCAACAGTGTTGTCAGATCACACCGCATGTTTCGCCCTTGTTTGGATAACTGCCGCGCGCGACTATCGTTACTTCAGTATGTTTCGAGACCCGGGGATGGAATGACGCTGTCGAGGGTTCCACGTGCTTGATGTACACGACTTTTAAACGTTCTGTTAGTTGTAGCATTACCCGATTTTTTTTCTGTTATGAAATAATTCGTAATAAGAAATATTGTGATGCGATTTCAAATTTGTGTGGTATTACCTATTGTTGGTTCTGTTGCAAAACATACTTGTTGTGTTTTATTTATTTTTATGGAATTTAATTATAAAACGGATTATAAGATCGAAGGTAAGAGAGTATGTACCTTAAAATTGTAGTATTTTTTTTCTAAAAAGTTTGAAAAAGAAGTGATAACCGCGGGTCAAAGACGTCTTGTTGTAAAAAACTGAACACGTGCGTTCACAATTCTGTGTTGCAATATATGACAACACCGCCTCAATAAACTATTGATTGCGAACGTCCTCAGTAGCGGCCGCGTAAATTTTCAGATTTCATATAAAGTATATATTTCGTACAATAATTCAAAGCGCCATTTAAGGATATTTTTCTTCGATTTATTTTCATCTCAGGATTTGCCGGTTTAAATATTATAATAAGTCATTTCCGTAACACTTTGTATAAGTTGTAAAAAAATTATCGGACGATTTTAAAATGTCAAGGTTAAAAAGCGTGCGGATTGTAAAAGACTGGGCCTTATGCCAATTGCTGATGTGTGCAAATAATGGGCTTTATTGTGGCACACGCCGTCGCTTGCGGCGCCTACCTGAACTAGCTCGCGGCCTTGCTGGAATGCATTGTTCGAATACCCACAAATCATAACATTCATAATTTGCAGTTTTGTTGAATCAACAAAACAGTTTGTTTCCGGTTTTAATTAAAACATGTTAAGTTTATGGATTCCTATTGTGCTGTTGTGTTTGGCGGTGGTTGTATTAGAAATAATTTTAATATTTTTTTTTTACATGTGCCCTGAACACATACATGTTCTCTTCACCGAAAGTGGCGTCTTCCAAGAGAGCGGGCGGGAAAGTATCGAAGCGGGCGGGAAAGATTTTTCCCGCCCGCTTCGAGTCACCATGTGCTCATAAATAAATAAAACCAGAATTGTCGGTGCGGGATTTGAACCCGCGACCCTCAGATCACCAGGCGGACACTACCCACCGAGCCATACTACAAGCGATAATAAATAGCGGATTATATATAAATTAAATTGGCAGTTAATTTTTCAAAGATGTTTTAGAAAAATGTCTGAAGAATTTCTTTATTTATATGGCCTCAAAGACTCGGGAACTTGTAAAAAAATAAATAAAACCAGAGATGCCGAGTGCGGGATTTGAACCCGCGATTCTCAGATCACAAGGCGTACGCTATACCACTAGGCCACGGAGCCTATTTGTCAAAAATAATAAATAGATATTTACATTCTCCATGCGCGAGTGTTTTCATGTCATCTAGACAGGAAAACTGTCTGAAGAATTTCTTTATTTATTTGGCATCAAAGCTTCGGAGCACTTGTAAAAAAAAATACGATACATATCTCGGGCCGTCGGAGGCTTTTCCGGACTCGTGCGGTGGCCTCCCTCACCTTCGGCTCGGTCGGCCATCTCCGCATCTCGTCCGTATAAGCCTCTTTTCGGCCCTTGATACGTAATGTACTCGTGATGGACAATTACGTATCTAACTGCACCTTTTACAACAATTATTTATTTTTTGCAAACGAGATAACTAACAAACCCGTACAGAAATTTCAAATCTGAAGCACACGGAAGCAAACTATTTCACAACAGAACTTTGCGATAGTGATCGAGACGACGCGGTTAGATTTTGCATCCGAATAAATGGACAGCGAAAAGCCACGATAAAACAATGGTACCGGAACTGATGGCAAACGACAAAACGGGAAAAAAATAACCTTTTTTCAGGAGAATAGAAAAATACGCACCTTTAACGCCTGAATCATAACTTGCGGCCTTTCGTGGTCCAGACATTTGGCGACAATCTCGTGTCCCTTGTCGTTCAAAAAGAATAGTTTTATGCCGGTCGTGTTGTTCATGAACTTTTCCAGACATCGCAGGCATTCGGTTTGAAGTTTGACGTCCTTGCTACAAAAATAAAAACTTATAATACACTCGCCGGCACAAAATTCCGCCACCCTGAAATTTTGGTCAACTTTGATATTTTATAACTTTTTTTTTTTCTGTGATTTCATGAGTTTGTTATCAGTTTGTAGATCAATTTATTGTGATTTTCCTGAATTATTTTATAAAGTAACATTTTTCGATTAGGCTATATGATACAGGAGTAAATCAAACTGTTGTTTTTTGTCGCAATTTCAAAACATTCTGTAGGAAAATTTAGGTGGATAACTTTATTTATACAGGGTGTTCATTTGAAAACTTCCCACCACGGATTTATCGAAAACCACTGATTAAAAGAAAAAACGCCGAGACACGTCAAAAGATTTGCCAAAGGTGACAACTTTTTAACCAAAGACTACTTCACCCCCTTTTACCCTCTGGCCCCCGGGGTCATCCCCTTAAAAATTTTAAATGACAAGGGGTAGCAAGTAATAGCTTGTTTGAAAGGTCTTTCAAAGTGCTTTATTTTGACGTTTGATTTTTCAAAATCGGTCCATTTGTTTTCGAGAAAATTAGAAAAAATTTTACCGCCTTCTGTTTATCAACACAGATAACATGGGCGAACTGTTTTTATTCTTATACCTGTTTAGTTTTTTTATAGTTGCTAAGGGAAACAAACAATTTAATTTGCTGTCAGTTACCTTTGTGACAATCTTGGGATAATGAAAATTAATTTATTGATTCAGATTTTACTTCCAAAATGGTTTACACACTAGCCGAAAGAGTGGATATGATTCTAATTTATGGTGCCCAATATCAATGTGCTCGGTAAACTGCCGTTACATTTAACGCCAGACATCCGGAAAAGATAACTTCGCATAGGTATGTTTTGGACCTTGTTACTAAATTTACTCAAACTGGATCTGTTGCAAATAAAAAACGTAATCATCGTAGAGTTTTGGATGAAGCCGCTCAAGTTGAAGTTTTGGGTCATTTTGCCATAAATCCTAATACTTCATTACGCAAAATTGTTGATGCGACTGGTATTTCATTAGGCTCTGTACACACAGTTACTAAATTACATAAACTTCATCCATTCAAAATGAAAATATTGCAAGAGTTAACCGAAGATGATTTCGATTGGCGAGTTGAGTTTTGTGAATAAATGACTGCAGCGATTAATGATAATACCATTCATGTAAAGAATATCTGCTTCAGTGATGAATGCACATTTTATCTAAATGGATTTGTTAATAAGCATATCTGCAGGTATTGGAGCAATGAAAATCCTCATAATTTTGTAGAAGTGCATACTCAGTACCCCCAAAAAATTAATGTATGGGCAGGCATTTTAGGAAACAAAGTGATTGGCCCATTGTTTATTAATGGGAATTTAAATGGAGGCATTTATTTAGATATGTTGGAAAATACCATCAATCCGCTTATCACTGAAACCATCGAAAACCAAATCGAAGACGATGGAAACCCTATACTTGATGAGGCTGAAATATATTTCCAGCAAGACGGCGCTCCTCCTCACTATGTTCTTCCGGTTCGGCAATGGCTAGACGACGAGTTTCCAGATAAATGGATAGGGCGAAGAGAGCCTATAGAATGGCCTGCTAGATCTCCTGACTTGACGCCATTAGACTTTTTTCTATGGGGCCATTTGAAAACTATTGTGTTCACTCCCTAACCTAATAGTTTGGATGAACTTCGTCAACGCATCACCGAAAGATGCCATGATCTCCCATAACATGGTTTTGAAAATGTCCGTCAGCAATTTTTGAAATTTTGAAAATCGCCTATATCATTGTTTGGCCAATAACGGGCAACATTTTGCACACTTATTGAAATAAAAAGTGATATTTTCGTGTGCTTTTTTTTTCTATCTGAACAAATTAAGACAAATAAAGATTTTTCTAATTTTCTCGAAAACGAATCGACCGATTTTACAAAATCAAACGTCAAAATAAAGCACTTTGAAATACCTTTCAAACAAGCTATTACTTGCTACCCCTTGTCATTTAAAATTTTTAAGGGGATGACCCCGGGGGCCAGAGGGTAAAAGGGGTGAAGTAGTTTTTGGTTAAAAAGTTGTCCCCTTTGGCAAATCTTTTGACGTGTCTCGGCGTTTTTTCTTTTAGTCAGTGGTTTTCGATAAATCCGTGGTGGGAAGTTTTCAAATGAACACCCTGTATACTGTTTCTTATCATCTCTGATGTATTCTAAACATTTCGTTTCTTGATTCATTCCATTATCTCATTTCTACTCCGAGCTACAAAATTTAAATGAAACGATGTTATTTTTAGAAAATGTATGTCATGGGCATTTCTACCGAAGCACGCGCCAATCTTGTATTTGTTGAGCTCTAATCGCCCACCGTTACATTGAGGAAATCCTCCAAGAAGTTGTTGTTCAATCGTTGCACATGTAGTGAGGGAATATCTGGATGAAGTTGGACTTCCCAAGATGGCCCGCATGTAGCCCGGATCTCAACCCAATCGAACATCTTTGGGATCTACTTAAAAAGACCGTTCGTCGTCGTCCTGCACAACCACAAACCTTGCTAGAGTTACGACTGGCGCTGGAATATCAGACTATCCCTCACGAAAGGATAAGTGACCTTATTCATTCGATGCCACAAAGACTGCAAGCTGCCATTGCTGCGAGAGGAGGAAATCCAGGATATTAGAATTGTTTTTGTTAATTAACTTTATGATATAAACCTAGTGTTTGTTTTTCTTAGAGAAAATAGACTTGAAATCAGCGTTTCATTTAAAATTTTGCAGCTCGCAGCAGAAATCAGATAATGGTATGAATCAAAAATCGAAATATTTAGAATACATAAGAGATGACGAGAAACAGTATGTAAATAAAATTATCCGCCGCAATTTTCCTACAGGCTATTTTGAAATTACGATAAAAACAAGAGTTTGATTACACCTGTATAACGTAGCCTAATCGAAAAATGTTACTTTATAAAATAATTAAGGAAAAACACAATAAACGGATCTACAAACTGATGACAAATTCATGACAATCGCATAAAAAATACAAAAGTTATAAAATCTCAAACTTGATCAAAATATCAGGGTGGCGGAATTTTGTGCCAGCGAGTGTATATAGTATAATATTTATAATATAATTTAGTTTTTTACACTCACTCAATCTTTTTATGTTTATGAAGAAGGGGTCAACAGATCACTTTGAAAATTTGGTAGCTTATATAAGTGGATATGCTCTCTGTTTTAAAAATATTTTCAGCCGTACAGTGCTGCCGCGTCTACTAGAAAGTATTAGCAACTTTGATAATTCAAATGGAACACCATGTGTATTACTTTTTATAGAATCCCCGTTAATTTCACTCACGGTGAAAGATCAAATATACCTAATATTTTAAAGAAATAGAAAGGAATTCCCGGAAATTTTAAATCTCTAGCCATGCATACGATAAGATTGTCGGTACGGCATAACACTCACTGTTTGAATCCCACGCCGAGAACCTTCAAAATAAGCTGCATCCCTTGGCTGCCGAATTTCTCCACCCAGCTCAGGGGGTTGTTGGCCAGGGCCACCCTCAAGCTTTCCGAACAGTTCAGCAGCTTGTTCAGTTGTATGTACTCGCTACGCAGGTGTTGCTCGAGGTAGTTGTGGTAGTCCTCGGGGTCATTGAAACGGTTACCTAGAAAATATAGTAAGATTAAAAGTAATACTTTCAGTTCATACTCTATTGGAATTTTATTGTGATCAACGGTCCATAATTACGTCAAGACCGACTGATCGCCGGATTTAACACCCCTGGATTATTTTCTTTGGGGGGGGGGGGGGGGGGGGGGGGGGGTTCACAGGAAGGAGCTTACCGAACCAGCAATGAACATTTTAGAGGAAGAATGAATGAAAACAGAAACAAATAGAATAACCTCCTGATATGATAAGACATGTGGTTTACCAGCGTCATTTTTCCGAGTTTTTTACTCTTTCATTAATGCAGGACCTTTGGGAGATCCGGTATGTTCGGCGTTATTCGGGCCACCGTATGTATGCTTGGGTTATTTAAAAATTAAATATTAATAGTACATATTATACAGGGTGTTATTATAGTTAAGCCCGCAAATCCTGAGGTGAAAGCAAATTGAAGAAAAATAACCATAAATGGCGCTTTGAATTAATAAGCGAGATAATCCATCTTATGTCAAACCTGAAAAACGTCGTGGTAGGCACTTTATACATTCTTGAATAATTTTTTCCACAATTTGAAATAATAACGAAAAATGTACACATACTTCAGTATGTGTTGATATGCGCGCACTTACTTCAGTACGTGCGTTGATATGCGCGACGCGTTTTCCACAGACCTAGGCGTGGTCTGGCATCACTGCTCGTCTGCTGACCGACATACACTTGTTAACTGAAAACAGATGTGTATGGCGCAGCAACACTTGGCATAAAGAGGTTTTTACCATTTAGACATTCGATTTTTAAAAAAATATGTAGTTTTTCTCTAGGCTAGGACATTCGAGGAGTCACACATTTAACTATAATAAGCCGTTTCCATAATACTCTGCATAAAAATGTGAATAAACCTTCTTATTATTGTTATCTAATGAAGATCGAGTTAAGTATTAGTGATTTTTTTTATTCCTTCATACCTGTATCTGTCTTATTTTTATTCTGCATCACCAGCATGTATTTTTTCTGCTCCAGCGGCAAATTGCGAAGAGGCTTCTTCTTGTCATCGTTAAGGTTCATATCACTCTAAAAAATATAACCTTGTTAACGGATTTAAAAAAAAAATACAATTGTATTCTATATTTTTCAAAAAACGCAAATTTCGGGCATAATATTAAGACTAAGAATGAAGTGTTACATATTTCTGAGCAGCTTGTTAACAACTGAATTACATTATTAACAAATCCCATTTAAAAAAAAGCAAAACTGTTTCTTTTTCTTGAAAACTATTCAATGTAGAAAAAAGCTGAGTATGTCGCTGAGCTTTTTGACAAGTTACAAGGTTACCGAAATATGGGGGGGGTGACCCAAAATGTAAAATTCTCAAAAGCATCCCGTTTATCAAAAACGGGGAGGCCTAGAAAAATTCTAACTGGGCATCTTTTGTTTCACAAGAAAGTGCTGCGAAAATCGCATTCTTCTATCTTTACTAATAAAGGATATGCCCAAAAACATTTAATTAATAAATAGAGAGAATTGTCGGAATCATACAAAGTTATAAACAGAAATCAATGATGCCGAGTCTGTACTGAGAGTCCTAAATCTACCGCCTGCGTTTGAAACCGAAAAGTATAATATTAATTATATTGAATGCATTTCTCATGTGTACATAAGTAAAAATATTGTACTAAATATGTCTGTATTTTTTAAATGTTCTACTTGTAAAGTTATTTATACAGGGTTGCCCAGAAGTCCGGAATAAAATTAATATAGCCTTAACCTGTAACTTTTAGGGAAAACGCTTCGACACGTCAATTTAGTTTTATACAGGGTGCCCCAAGTAAAGTGGCCTATTAGAAGTATCTTGAGAACTAAATGAGATTTTATTTTGAAAATTTGGCTGTGGCTATAAGAGATGGATTTCTACGTTCCTAAAATATTTTGGATGATGCGGTGTTGCCGGATCATACCGAAAGTGGTAGCAACTTCGGAATTTTAAATGAATTACCCTATATATTATATTTTTTTTGGAATCTAGGTAAAAATCTAGAACAGTTTTCTGTATAATATCATATACCTATCTTTAAGACTTCTTGAATTATAAATAATTTTGTGATTATTTAACGCTGTATCGTTACCTGAAAAGAAAATCGTATCTTTTTAGCGGTTACAGCTAGAAAGCTGAACTGTTGACAATAGTTTCACAAGACCATCGCAATTTTATAATTTTGAACAGTATTGAATTCGTTTTATACAGGGCGTCTCCATAACAATATTTCTGAGGCAGATGAATTATTGCAAAAATCTTATTTTTTTTAAATGGGATATGTTTTGCTAATAGAGGATCAAATTTTCTATCTAATGATATTATGTGTTCCTATACCTATCTTCACTATTTTCGGACTTATAGCGAAATTTAAAAATTATCTTATAAAAATATATTTGTTGATAGTGTGGTTGGCTGTGGAATGGATTCATAGAAACAAAATAATGAAAAATCCATTTGACGTTATGTCTGAGTTATTGTAATAAAAATTGCTAATTCACATTATTCGAGCTTAGATATTTTAAGTTTATTTTATATTCATGGGGAGTGTGGTAGAATTTTATCTAGAACTTGCAGAAAATTTAATGAACTGCATCCTGATGCAGCTCCTATGACTCCCTAAAAGTTGATTGGCCGAGGCGGTCCATGGAAATGGCCCCAAGGTCTCCGGATCTTACCCCCTAGAATTATATCTATGAGATAGGATTAAAGAAATAGTATACAAGACACCCGTCACAACAAGGGAAGATTTAGAAAATCGAGTACGAACAGCTTTGGGGTCTCTAGAAGATAAAGAAATGAAAGAGGTGACAAATGAACATGTTATAACCACAATTTATGAATGTTTAAGAGCGAACGGAGGGCATTTTAAACAATTTAGTTATTAGTTATTTTATTGATGTAATTTTCATTTTGTTTATTTATTTATTAATAAATTCCTTATTGGTTAACTATTTTTTTTTACAACACCACAGACATAACGTCACATGGATTTTTCATTATTTTGTTTCTATGAATCCACAGCCAACTACCAAAAAATATATTTTTATAAGATAATTTATAAATTTCGCTATAAGTCCGAAAATAGTGAAGATAGGTATAGGAACACATAATATCATTAGATAGAAAATTTGATCCTCTATTAGCAAAACATATCAAATACAGGGTGTCCCATTTAAAAAAAATAAGATTTTTGCAATAATTCATCCGCCTCAGAAATATTGTTATGGAGACGCCCTGTATAAAACGAATTCAATACTGTTCAAAATTATAAAATTGCGATGGTCTTGTGAAACTATTGTAAAATTTTCAGCTTTCTAGCTGTAACCGCTAAAAAGATACGATTTTCTTTTCAGGTAACGATACGGCGTTAAAAAATCACAAAATTATTTATAATTCAAGAAGTCTTAAAGATAGGTATATGATATTATAGAGAAAACTGTTCTAGATTTTTACCTAGATTCCAAAAAAAATATAATATATAGGGTAATTCATTTAAAATTCCGAAGTTGCTACCACTTTCGGTATGATCCGGCAACACCGCATCATCCAAAATATTTTAGAAATGTAGAAAACCGTCTCTTATAGCCACAGCCAAATTTTCAAAATAAAATCTCATTTAGTTCTCGAGATACTTCTAATAGGCCACTTTACTTGGGGTACCCTGTATATGCTCACATTTTGACGTTATTCGTTTGTTTTTTTATAGGCATTTGTCAAACATATGACGACATCGATCTTTTTTTTAAATAGAAACATACAGCTTGTGATACATCATTTGAAAGCTAATATCTCGTACAGTATGCTCATAAATTTCAGCGCGATTCTGTCAAGCAATTTCAAAATGGCGACTGTTAAAAGTTTTTAAAAATCTCTATTTAAATAAGCGGAAAATAAATAACAAATAAACCATAACTATTGTTAAGTCACAAAATGTCAGAACGTAAAACAATTGAAGATTTCTTACCTTGAAAGGTAAAAAATGCATCAATGATGTATCATTTCCGCTTATTTAAATAGAGATTTTTGAAAAACTTAGCTTGACAGAATCGCGCTAAAATTTATGAGCATACTGTAGGAGATATTAGCTTTCAAATGATGTATCACAAGCTGTATGTTTCTATTAAAAAAAAATATCGATGTCGTCATATCTTCGACAAATGCCTATAAAAAAACAAACGAATAACGTCAAAATATGAGCATATATAAAACTAAATTGACATGTCCGAGCGTTTTCCCCAAAAGTTACAGGTTAAGGCTATATTAATTTTATTCCGGACTTCTGGGCAACCCGAGATATATATATATCTCAAGAACATCAAATTGCAATGTCTTAAGGAAATCACAGTGGCAACGATGTATGCTCATTTTTACCTGCTAGTGTAAAAATGACCCTGAAGTTTACCAATTTCATTCATTATCGCCGGCGGTATTGTTACCGGTTTATCGCTGGCGCTATTGTGATTGTTTGTGATCTATTGTGTTTTTGGATTAATTTTTAGTGTTTTTTCGAACTAAAAATATTTAGAGCTATTTATTAGCCATCTACAGTGGTTCGTCAGTGCGCGGTGTGTAAGAAATTCGACTATTCTAACCCCGGATTAATATGTCGTTGGTAAGTGAGAATAATGAGGTTATGTTTTTTTTTTTGGGTAAAGCAGTGGTGTAGCTAATTCTATATTTTAAGTAAATATTGCAAAAATATGGATTATTTCTTTATATTATCTGAATTTCTGTAAAAAAATACCTACAACGATTAAGACTAATGTTAGATCGAAATTATCTAAACGCGTATCTTATTATAGCGTTGCCATTTTTTAAAGCCATTTTTTTCTAACTTATTTGAAACTGTAAAACTGTGCACGGTTGTAAATAAATGGCGTTTTATGAATGGAATGTTTTGTCTCCCCTTTTAAATTATATGTTTATGGAACAAACCCGTAAAACCATCGACCAATGGACCACCTGTACTCACCAAAAGCTCCTCGAACATCCCGGTAACCTCCTTCTCCGACATCGCGGACACCTTCTTGGCGTAGTCCTCGTCCACCTGGAGCTCCGCGTCGGCGTTCGGTCCCACCTGAGAATGGGGCCGCTGGCCGGTCGGCTTCTTGCCGGTGCCCGTCTTGAACCATGACTCCAACTGGAAAAGGAAAAATATGTATTTTGGAAAAGGATTTAAATTTACTGGTATAGTTTTTTTAACATTAGTAGATATACGAGGTGTTCCGTACTGACGCGCTAAGCAATAGGTCCGGGGTTAACAATGTTGTCACATATATTAGATTTTAATTTAATAATCTCTTACCGAGAAAACCTAAAAATACATTTACGCTTTTAAAATAAATTGTAAAAGGTAGGATATAAGAAACCAATATTCTATAGTTAGAATAGAATATTATTAAAACTTTCTTTTCATACTGTTTATTTTGATATTTAAATTCAAAACGATATATGTTTTTGATTAAAGTACATTTAATCTAAAAATATGGCAACATCGTGCGTTGTCAATGGTTACAGGTAGCTAGACCTAATTTAATAGGCTATATCGCATGCGTCTCGTGAGACACCCGATGGGCCATCGGGCTTGTTCGGGTTACACAGTTGCGTAGTGATAGGAGGGGCAATAGTTATTGTATTGTGTTTTATAAATAAGTGTTCATTGTGTCGTGTTTTAGGGTGTTATTTTAAAATTCTGAACTTTGTGATAATGAATGAGTGTACTCCTGGTAAAAACCTTCTCAGTCGAACCCGTGAAGTAATTGCAAATGTTTATAGGGTATGTGAAGAGGAATCTCAAATCAATTAAGCGAAAGCTAGAAAGTGACATTAGTACATCCAAAACTGAAAAAATCATCGTTAATCAATTAATCATGTAGCTGGTTTTTTTCCATGTTGAAAAATGTACATCTTGTAAAAAGTAATTTTTTAAACCTTGATAAAAATAGTAGTGTTGTGATCACTCGAGCGAAAAACCGCTTGTTCACTCGATTATTGAAATAACCGACATCGCTCGATTATTAAAAAAACCGCTCGAATAATCTATTCAGGCGAAAACCGTCGCTTGTCACTTATTATCTTCCACTCGATACCCGCGCTTCGCTTAACGCCGACGGAAATGTACCGCTGTAGTGTGATCGACTTAAAAACTGCTCGTATATTCGAACAGTTTTTCGCTCGATAGGAAATACTCTAGTTAAAAATCAGGCGAAAAACCGAAAAATATCGCCGGTTATCTGATAGACGACCTCCGGTCTAAGCGCCGCGCGATCCGATTGGCGACGTTCGAGATTGACGCTGAGCAAGTACACGACATACGTCTTTCTTAAAGGCACAGAAACGAGAAGGTGCATATAAAAAAGTATGCCAAATCCCTTAGCGGAGTTATCGCGACATGATTTGGTAAAGTTTTGTCTTAACTGCCTAGCCAGTGGAGTAGTTTAGGTCTCCTAATTTTTAATTACTATAAAGACGAGAAAACTTCTCAAAAATAACATAATAATAGAAATTGTTAATGAAAAATAACAAAACGAACAAAATGGTTAACAAAATATATAAAAAAATTAGTTGGTAATCTTATAGTAAACATTTTTAAATCTAAACAGGAACTTTTTATTATTAAACTCAAGAAGACTTCTCAAAAATAACATACATTATAGAAAATATTAATGGTAAATAAGAAAACGAGCAAAATTGTTAACAAAACATAGGTATCGACACATTTTTTGGTAATTAAAAGTAAGCATTCTTAAATTTAAACAGGAATTTAAAAAAATAATAACCAATTTTCTTATTTTGCCAGTCGCGTAACTAAGCCTAAATTTTTGAAGTGCACACAGTGGGCACCTGATAATTTAAAGTGGAAGAATGTGACAAGCTATTTTAAATATCTACTTATTTTATGCTCGTAGATTGAGAAAGATGTGAAGAAAAATAACTCTTGGTAATACTTTTTGTTCGGGTTAAAAACGCACAATAATAAACCCGAACAATAAATACATGTTTGGGTGATTTTTTGCAGTTTTTTGTTTGGTATCGAGACACGTGGTAAAAATTCATTAATCACAAATAAATAAATTTCTGGAATTTTTTTGGTGACACTATAATTTTTTAGCTAAACCTGTGCCCACCCGTAGTTACGTGCCTGCTAAATACCCGACCTGATCCCATGTAAAGGGCTAGGCAGCCCGTTAAGCAGTCGGTGACGTCATCGCTGGGTAAATTGGAATTTCAGGCGATTCACTCGATTATTAAAATCGCTCGAGTATCAAGTACTCGATTATTAAAATCATCGCTTTTTCCCAACACTAAAAAATAGTTACCTATATTATTTAAAATAATAATAGCACACCCATGACTAGACAATGTTTTAAACGATTTTGCTTCCCCCTTACCGATACGTCGGCGACACAGATCCACTTGTCGACCTATACATACACAGAAGTTATTGTATAATAAATAGTATCCTATATTCTTTCTTTGGCAAAGAACATTGCAAATATTAAACGTTGTACTACTTCTCTTAACCACAGGAAGTAGCGTAATAAGAATTTTTAATGTTTATCACATAGCGTACTGTTGTTTGTCCATATCCTCTTTAGGATAGATAATAATAACTGTAAGCAAAGTTTTAACTTTCAAACATATAACGAAATGGGCTTCACTAAAGGTAGTATACATATACTATAACAACTTTAGTATTATTGTAATACTTCAGTCCTTTTTAGTATCGGTTTTATGACTTGTGACAATCCTTATATAAAGAAAAAACAACCGTTACAATACAATAATGCTTTTAATGACGCTGAAGTACGAATTTATTTAAAACACGGTTAGAGTCGTTTCCATACAAAAAAATTTCATTATATTAAAAAAATTTCAACACCCAGTACACAAAATTTTAAAAAATGGTGATTTTTAAAATACTTATTTAAAATATACTGTGTTTTTTAGGTATTTTTGTGTGCAACTAGTGAATCGCTGATATCAACAAATCACAGGTAGTCACAGTTCCTTAGCAGCAATAAAAAGCGTGGTGTGATCACCCAGTTTAAACAAATCACCTTTTTAGTACGTGTTTGACTTTTACTAATCATTAAACCTATCTTTTTGTTTAAAATTAATTCCCATGGGGTTTGCCATAATCGTGAATCACCAATTGTGTTAAAATAATGGGCCATTTTCGCATATCACCATTAGAATAACATGGGTGATACGGGACTTCGTGCCTTATTGCTTTTTGGTGTATTTTCTCATATCACATCTCATACAGCTCGACAAGCGAGTCTATAGCTACGCGGTATCGGTAAGGGGGAAGCAATTCTTTTAAAACATGGCCGAGTCATGGGCGTGCTATTATTATCTTAATAATGTAATAATATATATATTTTCATGGCATGAATATATTTGTATCACCAGTGCAATATATTAGGCCTTCCCATTAATATTTTTCGCTTATTTTGGAAATTTCGCCAATAAAATCCATTTGATTTTAACATGCACTTCAAAGTTTCACGGGAAAATGGAGAGTTTATGTCACTTCTCAGCTGTTGTAGAAACTTTTTTAAGGTTGGAACCACTTTTAGTTCCAAATAAAACTTTTGTATTGTTCTCCTAACAATGCCAAAGTCGAAGCCTTCGATTTTTTCGACAGCAGAGAGACGGGCCCTTTTTTTGACAGGAGATGACGACAATTGATCCGGGTTATTTTCTTTCCTTTCAGTATCTTCTTTGTGAATGTTTTTTACTGCACCCACGCTTACTCCCGTATACATTGCGACCCTTTCTAGCTTTCGCTTAAGTGGCAATTTAAATGTATTAATTTGTGATTCCTCTTCACACACCCTGTAACACATTGGCAATCACGTCACGGGGTTGACTATGAAGGGTTTTACCAGGGGATATTCATTCATTATCACAGTTTAAAAACAAACCCTATCACTACGCAACTGGATGAAGCATATTGGACATCGCCGAATAACCACGCTGGCACAATAGGCGTGTCACCAGACGCGAGTCACATCCACTGTCTGGGATATAACCTATCAAATTAGCTCTAGCCACCGGTTACCCATGGTTACCGTTGATATTGCACCATGTTGCCCTATTTTTAGATTAGAAGTACTTTAATAAAAAAATATTATATTTTGCATTTAAATATTAAAATAAATAGTATGAAAAGAAAGTTTTAAGAACATTGAAATTTAATAGAATATTAGTTTCTAATATATTTATGACAATTTACTTTAAATGGATAAATTTAATTTTAGGGTTTACTTGGTAACATGGTATTAAATTAAAATTTAATATATGTGACAACATATAAGAAGTTTTCTTGCCGCATTCCTTTTGTAGCTACAGATAAAGTTGTCGATCTGTTTAGACCTATTATTTAAAATGTGATTCCGTGAAGTTGTCAGCTCGTTATTTGGTACTCGACTGTGACTTCTGAATGTTGAACTTCAAACCGTGAAATGAAAATGAGTAGAATATTCGAAAGACTAGCGAGCTCTAGGCATTCTTTAAAGAAACAGGCTAAGTAATAAGAAAACTCAAATATTTTCTATATTTGGCCTATTTATTGCTAGCATTCCTTCCAACATTCAGAAAAAATCTCGATACCTTGATAGCTGAATGCTTCTTCCCGTTGACCTAAAGAAATCTTTAATACGCAGTATAAATGACTAACAAAAATTCCTCAACCTTTAACGCCGCTTTAAAGAAAAAAACAGCGCATTTCTTAAAACAATAGGTTCATCGGTAGGAGGTACCTACCAATCCCGATTCGTCAGCATTCGTCGATTATAAGATCGTTGCCGACAATTTTTTTTTGTAATTAACTTACTAATTATTAGCGTTACCAGCTCAAGGTTATCGGGCAATCGGTAACGAGTTATTTACGTAATGTTTCTCACCTATTATAACATTACATTTTTAACACTTTGTTTATGTATGAAATTGTAAAAATGCGGCAAAGCCTGCCGAAGATGTAAATGGAAAGAGACGGACTTTTTTTCTTTCCACAACGGTAACAGATTAGGAGTAGATTATAAAAATAGTTATTTATACAGGGTGTTCCTTTGATGGCGTGCTAATATTTCCGTGTGATTCCTTAGGCTGTTTAATGAAGAATAATGGTGTCCCATTTTCGACACTTTCTGGGGGGTATTAGAGTTATTATCAAAGATAGAATGTTGAGGTTTTACTTTAGTGTCCCCCACTAACGAAACGAAGTGTTCCGGTGTCAAATTTGTCATGGATCTCTTAGGTTTGTTGAATCTACAGGGTGATTTTGAAAATCTTCGCTTTTTAGACGTTACGTATCAAAAGGGTAAAGACTGATCTTGTTAGATATTTTCACGCAGAGTTCAGTGGTGTTTGTTCGGTTTTGTTCTCTAAAAAGTTTCATTTGTGAGATATTAACAAAAAAATGAAAAATTTTAAATGGGACACCCTATACAGGGCGTTATGGAAATGACGTATTATATTTAAACCGGCAACTCCTGAGATGCAAACAAATTAAAGAAAAATATCCAAAAATGGCGCTTTAATTTAATATGCCCTGTACATGACCTGCTGTCAAACCAGAAATAAGCACGTGGTGTCACTGGGAGAAAGGTAAACAAAGCAACAAACGTCTGTGAATTTTGAGCAGTGTTGTCACATTTTCATGGTAAACTCTTTAGAAAGTCCATAACCGTTTGACAGATTTGAAGTTGTTTATTTTTCAGGGTACATTATTATAAACTTTTAAGTTCAGGTCAGTTCGCTGGGAAACAATCTCTGATTTATAAACTTGAACTGACTCGAACGAACCGCCGCGGAGTTTATAAATGGTCAGGTATGTTCTCATTTGTTCAATTCGAACGACACCGTCGAATCTGAACAACTTAAATGCCACTTTACCCTTTGGGAAAAAAATACCCTTTGGGGAGAAAAAATGCAATTTTATTTACCTTTTCGGCCTTAATTAAAACCAACTTAATTTATAAAAAAACACCAAGTAAATAACCCGAACAAAAACCGACACAATAACTTCACAAAACACCAAACAAAGCTACATAAATTCACATTAGTTTTCGCGTTGGTATGCATCTCATGAACACATCTAAGTTTTTAGTATTTTAAAGTGCTACTGTGTAGACAAAAATACGCCCTTATTGTTCTGGGAAATAATATGAATTTCCATACATTGGTATTTGACATCTAAAAATTTTGAAAGTAACTAAACACGTTTGACATATTCGGGTTTACTAGGTCGATCGATATTTAGCTATTTGGGCTGAAAATACAGCGTTGCCACTTTCGATGTTTTATAAGATTATATTCATAAATTACGGAATTTCCTTCTGTAATACTTTCCTGTATAATGATAGTCTCGGAAATGGCAACCCCGCTAGTTAGACGAGGCTATTTATTTTAAAGGGATGTCCTATCAACATAATTATTTCATCATTCTTCTTCAGTTCTATCTATCTATCTATCTATCTAAAGGATTCATAAATTTGATTAGCCCATTAGAAATTAGCGTGTTTATTATTTCTATTGCGAAATAATTTGTATCCTATTCCTTTGTTCTATGTGTACGGTAGTGTTATTAATTATGCGTTATTATTTAGTGCTTTTGTGTAATCTAATAATAGGTGCATATCTTCAACAAAACTGATTTGAAACTCGTGGGTGTCTGTGTATTTCTTTAAGTGATTTAGTGTAATTTGTTTTGTTTCTGTTCTGAGATTGGAAATAAGAGGCCGAATGGGGTTTAGTGGGTATAAGCTTATTATGCAGTCCCACACTATCATCAGGGCACGTGATGAGCATAAAGCTTTTCCCATAGAAAAAAGAACTGAAGGTGTCTGCGTCCTGGATTCCTTACAGCGTCCTGGATTTACTTTTTTTTATATTTTTTATATTTTTAATAATTGACGCTACTTATCTTATAACAGTAGGCCATGGTCAATGTATTAGAAACAAAAGCAAATTGTCAAAACTTGACAGATCTATCATATAGGTTTTTTATTTAATTATTCGTAACAATGGCGTAGCAATTTAGAACAGCCGTCAAAATTTTGAAGTTTCTAATAAATTGACCATGGCCTACTTGTAAGTAACGTATATTATTAAAATAATGGCATTTTTAGGTATCTCTTGAATATAAATTAAAACAACTTTACATTTTTGTAAAGCCCATAGTATGCTCAATTAATTAAACAAATAGGTAATATATAGTGTCCCATTAAAAAAAATACTTTTGTTAATATCTCAAAAAATATACTTTTTATAGGAAAACTGGCTACGCCACCAAACTTTACGTAAAAATCTCTAACAGTTTATACTTTTTTGATAAGTTAACGCATAACGGATATACAAGGGGTGCCTAAACGGCGAAGATTTTCAAAATCACCCTGTAGATTAAAAACTGAGACAGCCACGACAAATTTGACACTGGAATCTTTCGGATCGTTAAAAAGGGGGTCCAAAATGAAAACCAAAACTCTATCTTTGATAATAACTCTAATACCCCCCTATAAAGTTAATCAAATAAAAATATTTACATCAATGTAATTCTATCCATTAAAGCTGTTAATTAATTAATTTGCAAGCTTAGCGTAGCTCATACGGAACACCCTGTATAAATAGTAAATATAATGACTGTTTTTATTAATATCATTAGTTCGTGATTGTACTTTATGTATTTGGGTGAGTTTAGGTCAAATGCATTATTCGTGTTTGTTACTTTCAATGTTCGTTATTTGAAAACCGCGTTTTTAAATGTCACTCGATTATTAATTTTATCGCAGTGACACAGATACCAAACAGCTGATTTAAAGAGGAAATTTGGTTCGGAATTTCAAAGCCATTCACGAACATGGCAATGTACACCGTGGGTCTAAAAATAACCAAATTTGCGGAATATATTTGCAACAGTGTAAGTTCTCGTAAAATTAATTTTAAAATAATAAGATCGAATTGGAATATCATACAGGCAGGTTAAAATATGAAGATACTTTAAACAATTTTTTCAAATAATTGGGACTTGCATGTTAAAGCCTCTTATGTTTTCAACAAGAAACATTTTCTATTTGGGTTTCATAATGGCTACATTATGAAATGCAAAAAAATTGAATAACCTGCCACTTTATGAAACTGAAATTTTATTTTTTTTATGTTGGCAGCAAGTAGGCTTCAAATTTTAGGCTTACTTCGATTTCGTTAAAATTACTTTTCTAGGCTTTATGGATTCGACAAAAATTTTTATAGAAAACTTTAAAATACTAACCTTTAACCTTGCAAATAGATCATTTTTACTAGATATTTATCTGAATTTTATACTCGGGAATATATAACATGCTGACGGTGTTCGTAAAATAATTTCTAGTCACAACTATAAAACAACATAACCTGAAAATAATAAAAATATCTTCCAGTTTATGCTCTATTTCTAAAGTTTTATTCAATAAAGTACCTACTATTTTTATTTTTAATTCAATATAGTATTATACATATTACTTTATATATACATATTTATAGTTACTGTAGACATTTCCTGGGCATTAATTGCTATTCCTTGCAGATTCTGTGTCGACACAATATTTTGTTCAATAGTATTATTTATTATGTTGTTCAATATTTTCAACTTTGTTCTGCTAGAACCATAATTCAAGTTTTGCATATTATTTTTAAAAGTTTTTCTAGATTATTTTCTGCAATTTCTCCTATTTCTGACGGAGTACTTTCTTCCTGACTTATTTTTATTAACTTTAATAATATATTTATTTTTATTTATGACGGATGGGAAGAAGCTTTGTTGTGTTCAATTGTTTCTATCATTGCATATTTGATACTTGTAACATTCTACTAAATTGTAAAAGTATTGCCAACCCAAAAAGAACGTATTAATTCAAATGGAAAAAATCTACTATATTTTTAAAAGTTTTTAAAGACCCAAATAGAAAAAGTATTATAAAATACACGGTTCATAAGACAATTAGGGCACTTGTACTTTTCTGAATTAAATGCGTGCTCTAATATAATGTTTTATGAAACTTGTATCTTAATATACTATTTTGTGCGCAAGACAACCGACGAGCAACCTTAAAAAATATGACCGGTAAACCGTGCGCACCAAACCATTTTGTCACTCATAAAATTGAACTTTTTACTGCGCACCCCAAAAGTTATACGTACAGCAACAAAAATGCAGAGGTATGCCGACTGTAATCCGGCCTTAAACAGTTAATAACTGAATATCACTGCTATTAGTCAGTTGAGCATGAAACCAATTTCATAAAATGAAACAGAAATGATATTTGGATGGAAAAAATGTACTTCATCTTTAATTTGTTAAAAAATCCGTCAAAACATTATTAACATCAAAAGAATAGCTTAATAGTAATAATAATCTACCAAAAAAAATTGGAAAAATTGTTCCAAATTACTTCCTAGCCGTATCGATTGTATTATGGTAAAATTTCGTCAGAAAGTTGGGCAAAAAGATATTTTTGCGACTTGTTTAAAGTAACTTCTTATTTTAACCGGACCTGTATTATCATACAGGTTATACTATAATGTGAATTATAATATCTACAATTCGATCTTATTACTTTTAAATTCATTATACGGGAATGGCTTAGAAATATGAATTTTTATACACTTCTGACTCATTACAAAACTTATCCAGGAAAAAATACATACATAACCATACATCCTGAGGAACGTTCGGTTTAGGCCAAATAATCCTTATAGCTCACACTTATAGCACAAATCAATCACATTATATTTACTTACATCACCTAAATTAAACATTAGATAGGCTACTCAAAATTTCACAAACAAAAACAACTTTCTATCACAAAAAATATTTGAAAAGAAATTTTCAATTTAACAAAAAAAATAATAAAAACAAAGGATGCACATTCGTTCTCGGGTCGGTCGATTTTGGCACCAAAACAAAAATTCAGGCGACACGAATTTTGTCACTTTATATTGGCCATCACAAGATCTTAAAATACCAATGAACTGTACCCACTCAAAATGCTTTTCGATGCTTTATTTTAAAAAAATTATTGGAATAATAATTTTACATGAAAATATCTATAAAAAAATAATACAATCAAACAATCGAATAAACAAACGAATAGAGTGTCACCATTTAATTAATTTTCAGAAAGTGATTTTTGTGCTATTTTAAGTTTACCAGAAAGGATTATTTTTTTAACGAGTTTTAAAGGAAAAAAACAAATTTATTATACACTTTTAAACATAAATCACGTTAAATTCACTGTCAAAAATGCACAAAAACAATCGCGAAACACCGAAAAAAACAAACAATTCTCACCGCATATCGCGACGAAAACTAAAAGTTAAACAATCAATTTAACGTCGATTCGTTCATAAGAATAATAAACCAAAAACGAGTTTCAAAATTTAGAGATGCTAAAATTGAACTTATTCACAATATAAAGGCCGTATTACACTTGGGAATTTTTATGGGGCCAGCAATGGCAATTATAATTCAAGGATTCAGGCGCAGTACACCGTTCTCCGTACTACAGTCAGAAATTCTACTCTTCTGACAATTAAAATGACACGGATTCATGCGCAGTACACTGTTCCCGATCAGCTGTCTCTCATTACCAGAAATGGGGCAGGCGCCATTTTAATTGCCCTTGCCGGCGCAATTGGGTAGACATGGATTATTCTGTTATTTTTAACTGTTTATTATTTGGCCGAACCAGGTATGAACAGGTAATGGCCATTTAAACCCACTGGTACTTAAATTAGCAGTTTACATTCTTTATTAAACTTATGGACTGCTAATTCAGCAACTTTTTGCACCTCCTATTTGTAAATAGCAGTAGCTGCTTTAACTGGTAATCAAAACGAACAGGTTTGCACATCTCTAATTCTGGGGATATTTTAGGGATTTCGACAGTACCCACTGCTGTTCTGACCGTTGACAATGCTCCAGCTGATCGAAAACGGTTTACTGCGCATGAATACGTGCCATTATAACTGCCGGCGCAAGAGAAAAAATTGCCTAGTCTAATACCGCCTTAACCATGCAAGGTGTCCCAAAAAAAGAAAAACAGAGGACAGATTTTTTATTTTGAAATTTTCGAGAAAACATTTTTCATAACATTTTGTTCTTGTAATAAAAATAGAGAGTTTCAACACACGCTGGGTCTCTAAAAGACTCATAAATCCAAAAAAAAAACAAATAGACTTTTAGGTAACAAATAGAAAAATTATTTTTAAATTTAAAAGAAACATAAATTGACAGTATTGACCAAGTAAGGTGAAACACCCAACCTTCAACCCATAATTTACATGTTTTATAACTTGCCATAATTTAATAAATCTTTCTATCTGGCCTAAAAATTAAATGCACCAACCCTTTGGGACTTGTGACAATCTGGCAACCTCGCCCATGTTCACATTTTTTAACAATATGACGGAATGGCTGTTCAGACTGTTTTTGAAGCTTAGTTCAGGTTTGTTCACCTATTTGATTCCTGAAATTATGTTTTAAATAATATATGCACTATACTACCAATATCCACCATTTTTCTGTGGTTACTAGCTTTAGTATTCTAGTTCTATATGTTTTGTAAATTACAAATAAATTTGTAAAAAAGTAATAAATTGTGCCAATTATTGGGGTGTCAAATTTCGGGAAAATCTTTTTTTTAAGGATTTTAGAAAACAACAACTTCTTTAATTTAAAGTTTTTTAAATATTCTATACAGGGTGTCTGGGAAGATGTGGGAAATCTCCCGGATATGAAGAAAACAAGTGAAAAGAGTACTAAAAGTAGTGTTGGGAAAAACCGATAATAATCGAGTACTTGATACTCGAGCGATTTTAATAATCGAGTGAATTGCTTGAAATGTCAATTCACCAAGCGATGACGTCACCGACTGCTCGACCGGCAGCCTAGCCGTTTACATGTGATCAGGTAGGGTATTTAGCAGGCACGTAACTACGGGTGGGCGCAGGTTTAGCTAAAAAATTGTAGTAGCAACCAAAAAAATTCCAGAAATTTATTTATTTGTGAATAATGAGTTTTTGCCACGTGTCTCGATACCAAACAAAAAAACAGCAAAAAATCACCCAAATATGTATTTATTGTTCGGGTTTATTATTGTGTTTTTTTAACCCGAACAAAAAGTATTACCAAGAGGAATTTTTCTTCACATCTTTCTCAATCTACGAGCATAAAATAAGTAGATATTTAAAATGGCTTGTCAAATTCTTCCACTTTAAATTATCAGGTGCCCACTGTGTGCCCTTCAAAAATGTAGGCTAGTTACGCGACTGGCAAAATAAGAAAATAGGTGATAATTTTTTTAAATTCATGTTTATAGTTACCTAAAAGTTCCTGTTTAAATTTAAGAATGTTTACTTTTGGTTACCAAAAAATTTATCGATACCTATGTGTTGTTAACTATTTTGCTCGTTTTCTTATTTTCCATTAACATTTTTTATAATGTATGTTATTTTTAAAAAGTCTTCTTGAGTTTAATAATAAAAAGTTCCTGTTTAGATCTAAAAATGTTTACTATAAGATTACCAACGAATTTTTGTATATATTTTGTTAACCATTTTGTTCGTTTTTATATTTTTATTTACAATTTCTATTATTATGTTATTTTTGAGAAGTTTTCTCGAGTTTATAGTAAATAAAAATTTAAAAATTATATCCTTTAATTTTTTAATATTTACAATCGGCGACCAGTTGAAACAAAACTTTACAAAACCCATATCGCGATGACTCCGCTAAGGGATTTGGCATCCTTTTTTATATGCACCTTCTCGATTATGTGCCTTTAAGAAAGTACCTGCTCAGCGTCAAACTCGAACGTCGCCAATCGGATGCCGCGGCGCGTAGACCGAAGGTCGTGTATCAAGTGACAGGCGATATTTTTCGTTTTTTCGCCTGAATTTATAACTAGAATATTTCCTATGGTGCGAAAAACTGTTCGAATATACGAGCAGTTTTTTAATTCGATCACACTACAGCGGTACATTTCCGCCGGCGTGAAGCGAAGCTCGGGTATCGAGTGAAAGATAATAAGTGACGAGCGACGGTTTTCGCCTGAATAGATAACTCGAGCGGTTTTTTCAATAATCGAGTGATCAAGCGGTTTTTCGCTCGAGCGATCACAACACTAACTACAAGCTCATAGAAACTTTTTTCGTATGGGCCTCTTCCTCGGAGATATGGGCTCCCAAAGAGCTCCAATGGAATCAAGTTTTTTACACATAATTATTGAACCACCAGGTATATTTAATTTTTCTTTTAATATGATGTATGAAACCTTTAACTACTGACTAAAAATTAGGGACTCTTCATTCATGTCGCTAATCCTAACCGTTTTCGACAAAACTTGATTTTGGGAGCCCATATCTCCGAAGACGAGGCCTATACGAAAAAAGTTATATGAACTTGTTTTATGGACCCCAATTTGTTTTTTTCATATCCGGGAGATTTCCCATATTTTTCCGGACACCCTGTATATTCTATGATTGGCATAACATTGTTAAATACTTTGTAAAATAAGAAACTTTCTCACGATGATCAATTTGGTAAAAAAATTTTCTTCTGGTGTTTTACCTTATTATGGAATTTTGTCCTGCATTTATTAATTTTTGGTTTCCAATTTGTATTACGAACAGCAGGTTTCGACAATGTCAATGTAAAAATGCAAAATAAAAAAGTATTTCCTTTTCACAACAAACATTTCCAGTAAAGTACCGTGTAATTCTACTGCATTGTGACCAAACTGATTGAGCTGCGCATCTCAAATTGGAAGGCGCGAGCCAAGGAAACGAGAAGAAAGAAACCAACCTCTACAAATCCGACCTCTTTGGCCTCATAGCATTCGAAAGAATAGCGGGAGGTTAAAAAATGATGTCATCAACCATGTGCAGGCTCGAAACGATTTGTTTTACGATGTGTATACAGAGGGAGCAAGGAAACCTGTTCCGCTCGCGTCGATGATGGTACTAAAACAGCATCGATAGCTTTAGATGATGCTCTTTAATTAACACGGGTAGGGACAAACTGTACGAGGGGAAAAGATGTACGATTCTCTAGTTGCAAAACTATTTAATTCAGATTCATCAAAAATCAATCCTCAATAATATCAATAATTTTGACAAAACTATTAGTGCATACATTAATACAAAAGGCAGTGTGACATTGCCATTCCT
This sequence comes from Barypeithes pellucidus, assembly GCA_963991005.1. Lineage (NCBI taxonomy): Eukaryota > Metazoa > Arthropoda > Insecta > Coleoptera > Curculionidae > Barypeithes > Barypeithes pellucidus. The sequence goes on along the minus strand of OZ022563.1, from coordinate 51,055,638 downwards.
TTTCCCCAACGAAAAGAAAGATTAATACAGGTCTAAATGAGCTCATCCATGCAGTTTTCCCAATCCAAAAACACTCGATGGAAAACTGAATTGATCTGTTCCATGGTAAGCGTAGGTGCGGGCTTAATTTCAAAAACGATTTATTTTTATTGGGTGGTTTTATAAAAATTTCAACTGCTGCTCGGAACAGGTCCGTATGTAAAAAATATACCTAATGATGGCGACGTCAAGACGAAAGGAGAAGCTAAAGATAGCCCAATGGGTTACAGCGTTGTCATATTGCCCTCTTGAACGTCAAAATATTTTTAGCGGTAAAGTATTGGAGGTTATATTACTTTCTGCACTTTTACTTTATCAATACATTCGATATATGATATAATTCTTCACTTTTACTGTATCAAAATGGCATCGGTCAAGTGTGAAAGTTGTTGTAAAGAATTATCACGCTCAGAGCTCTAAAAAGGGCATATGATAAAATGTAATAAATATGAATATTAAATATGAAAATTGAAAATATGGAAATTAACCTACCTATTTAAAAATAATAATCTGTTCAACTCCATTCAATAATTTACACCGTCTAAAATCCAAAGTAGAGATTTTTTTAATTTATAGACAATGTTTTTATTAGGTTTTTAATGGGTTTTTATTAAATGTTTTTTCCAACTTTATTCAATAATTTGCACCGTCTAAGATCCAAAGTAGAGATTTTTAAATTAATAAAGAAGGAAGTATATATATTTTATTTACTCTGTGTAATGTTATATTATTCCTTGTACGTATAATTAAAGAATAAGTTATATTTCCTGTATTCGAATTCCATTGGGGTAGTATTTTGATGATTTCAACTGTTTATAAACTGTATAATGTAGTATGCTAAGGTAATGGTTATGGGTTTAGATAACAAGGAATTATGTAAAAATAAAACGATAATTATAATAGAAGATATACAAAAATTGGTTAGTTGTTTCATTTTATTACCCAAGAAGGGGTTAGTAAAGTTTACTTCATATTCTTCTACAAAAAAAAATTAGTGAAAAGCGTATATTGGCATTTTCCAAAAATGCAAACCCCTAAAGGGGTTAAATAGGCTAAAAATGTTTATTGGAAAATATTTTTTTCGATTTCCTTCAAACATTTGACTTATTAAAATCTACAATAGATTTCCAAATATCAAATTAACTTGATTATTAAAATAATTGATATAATACTACTTATGTTAAATTTAACGCACTTAAAAATCCCGCCATCAACTAGGAACACACACGTTTTGACATTAGGAGATGTGGCAACGCTGCAGCCCACTGGGCTATCTTTAGCCTCTCCTAAGACGAAACGTTGCCATACACCTCTGTTTTCAGTTAACAAGTGTATGTAGGTCAGTAGGATAACAGTGATACCAGATCACAACGGGTGTCTCGTTGAAAACGGTTGCTCGAGCGCGGCCTGCGATCGATCGTTCTTCAGTCTGTTTTGATGTGAAAAAGAGACACGTCGTCGCGCGCGTCTTTCCCTCGAAATCCCACGTGTTTATATATGTATGAATTAACGTTAAGGTATTTCTGGTTTAATAAATACGGTGTTAAATTGACCAGTTGTAGCATTACCGGGTTTTTGTTCTGTTGTGAAACGATTTATAATAAAAATATACATTTTTCGCCGTAATTTCAACTGTGGAAAGAATTATTCGAAAAGTATGACTTGCCAATCAACTTTTTGGGAGTCATAGGAGCTGCATTAAGACGAAGTTCATTAAATTTTCAGCAAGTTCTAGATAAAACTCTGCCACACTCCCCCATGAATATAAAATAAAAATATCTAAGCTCGGATGATTTGAATTAGACTTTTTTAATACAATAACACAGACATAACGTCAAATGGATTTTTCATTATTTTGTTTCTATGAATCCATTCCACAGCCAACTACCAAAAAATATATTTTTATAAGATAATTTTTAAATTTCGCTATAAGTCCGAAAATATTGAAGATAGGTATAGAAACAATTAATATCATTAGATATAAAATTCGATTCTCCATTAGCAAAACATATCAAATATAGGGTGTCCCATTTAAAAAAAAAAGAAGATTTTTCCAATAATTCATATCCCTCAGAAATATTGTTATGGAGACGCCCTGTATGAAACTAATTAAATACTGTTCGAAATTATAAAATTTCGATGGTCTTGTGAAACTATTGTGAAAATTTCAGCTTTCTAGCTGTGACCGCTAAAAAGATATGATTTTCTTTTCAGGTCCCGATACGGCGTTAAAAAATCACAAAATTATTTATAATTCAAAAACTCTTAAAGATAGGTATATGATATTATACAGAAAACTGTTCTAGATTTTTACCTAGATTCCAAAAAAAATATAATATATAGGGTAATTAATTTAAAATTCCGAAGTTGCTACCACTTTCGGTATGATCCGACAACACCGCACCATCCAAAATATTTTACAAGCGTAGAAAACAATCTCTTATAGCCACAGCCAAATTTTCAAAATAAAATCTCATTTAGTTCTCGAGATACTTCTAATAGGCCACTTTACTTGGGGCACCCTGTATAGTATAAGTTTTAGAGAAGATGGTAAAAGTTCACGGCATTCCGAGCATAAACATCACCTTTTCATAAATCCATATGATGTGGGTAAACGTAGTTAGTCTACACGCATATTACATATGTACTTACGTACTAATCGAATCCAACTATTTATAAACATGATCAAAATTTTTAATTAAACTTTCGACAATCATGCACAAATTCTCAGGATTTTAGCGATTTGCATCAATTTAATTTTATTGTTGTTATTATGTAGCGTAATGGAAATAGTTTAAACCTGCAAATCTTGATAAAATAATAAATTGCGAAAAAATAACCATAAATAGCACTTTCCTGAGCTAGAAAATTCACCAATTTTATTATAACGAAATGTGGTACAGACAGTACAGAGAGAAAATGATATTTAACTTATCTCTTAAAATAATTCTTTATTATGTAATTTTTTGCGACGAACGTAGAAGAAGCAGCGGCTGCCGAGGCGTTTGGATGAACACATACTGGGTACGGTGGTTCTGTAAAGATTGTTTCACGAAAAATGGATATAACTTAATGACTGCAGTAAAAGTACCTGGGCCATCCCATTATTTATGACCGCTTGTTATTATTATGTGGAAAGCACAGGATTGTAATAATTATAATTAAATATAGGCACATCTGGTAGGTTAGGTTGCTTAATTTATATTTAAATATCTTTTTGTGGTAAAATTTGTTAGTTTTTGAGGAATGATTCAAGAGTTGTCTTTTACCAAACATTCCTCAGAATAGCGTGATAGTAATGGACAATGCGAGCTACCACAGTCGCCAATTACATAAAGCTCCAAGCTCAAATAATACAAAATTGGAGATTCAGAACTACATGGCGGCAAATGATATATATTTTGAAGAAAGTTATAAAAAAAGTGATCTTTTAGAAGTTTTAAAGACATTTTGTATAAAAAAAGTATATGTTTGTGACACATTGGCAGAAGAAATTGGACATACAGTGCTACGGCTCCCACCCTATTTTTGCATTTTTAACCCCATAGAGCATATGTGGCACCAGTTAAAATCACTGGTTAGGTCTGAAAATATTTCTCCGACTTTAGGTTCTAGTGTTGTAGAATTAATACGAAAATGCTTTAATGATATTCCCCCAGGTAGTTGGAAAAATTCAGTCCGTCACGTAATAACCGTAGAAAATTCGTATATTAGTCTGGATCGTATAATTAATCCAATTATAATTAATTTTGATGAGGATAGCGATAGCGAAACAGAACTATCTATAGAATGACATTATAAATGTAAATAAATATGACTAGTAATATTTAAAAAAATGGTATTTCATTTGATTACATTAATATAATCATATCATTACTTGTTTTCCTTAGTCCGTCCCTTCCTACTTCACTTGTTTATTGCCAAGTTCTTGTCGACACAATGGGACCGACCCAGGAAATCATCAAGTCGTATCCAAATTTCGTGAAACGTACTGTACTTACAGATTTGAAGTGATTTTAACATTGTCATGTCAAGAAACCGTCGGAGATTACATTTTCATAAAATTCAAGTTCTTCCTTTATTCTTTAAAGAGTTTCTTTTACAATATCTTCAGAAATAACGCCCACATACGCCACTGTATTACGGTCAAGTTTTCACGGCTGATTTTTGAATCACCGCGTATAAAATAACCATTTAAAATCTTGTTCCACTCGAGCTGACATCATTCTATGCAAATTTTGGATGTTGTTAATGAACTGCGTCCTTTCCTTTCACAAGTAGTATGTTTATTTTCGAGATTTAAATATTTACTTTCAAACTGAGGAAATGTATATGCATTTCTCGTCATTAAGAGCCTCGATTTTCCCATTTCCTCTTAAAATACCATCATTTTTATAAACTTTTCGATATAAGTTATCTAATAATTACGAAATATGTTTACTATCCAAAAAAATGTTGACCTGTATGAAATGTTTGGGGTTACTGGGGTCAAAGCAGTGACGACTCGTGTCCATTTAAAGCGGCGGGGCTAAAATATACAGGATGTCCCATTTTCTACACTTTTTGGTGGGTATTATAGTTAGTGTTGGGAAAAACCGATGATTTTAATAATCGAGTCCTTGATACTCGAGCGATTTTAATAATCGAGTGAATCGCTTGAAATTCCAATTCACCAAGCGATGACGTCACCAACTGCTCCACCGGCAGCCTAGCCGTTTACATGTGATCAGGTAGGGTATTTAGCAGGCACGTAACTACGGATGGGCACAGGTTTAGCTAAAAAATTGTAGTAGCCACCAAAAAAATTCCACTAATTAATTTATTTGTGAATAATGAATTTTTACCACGTGTCTCGATACCAAACAAAAAAACTGCAAAAAATCACCCAAATATGTATTTATTGTTCGGGTTTATTATTGTGCGTTTTTAACCCGAACAAAAAGTATTACCAAGAGTTATTTTTCTTCACATCTTCCTCAATCTACGAGCATAAAATAAGTAGATATTTAAAAGAGCTTGTCAAATTCTTCCACTTTAAATTATCAGGTGCCCACTGTGTGCACTTCAAAAATTTAGGCTTAGTTACGCGACTGGCAAAATAAGAAAATAGGTGATTATTTTTTAAAATTCATGTTTATAGTTACCTAAAAGTTCCTGTTTAAATTTAAGAATGCTTACTTTTAATTACCAAAAAATTTGTCGATACCTATGTTTTGTTAACTATTTTGCTCGTTTTCTTATTTTCCATTAACATTTTCTATAATGTATGTTATTTTTAAGAAGTCTTCTTGAGTTTAATAATAAAAAGTTCCTGTTTAGATTTAAAAATGTTTACTATAAGATTACCAACGAATTTTTCTATATATTTTGTGAACCATTTTGTTAGTTTTATTATTTCTCATTAACAATTTCTATTATTATGTTATTTTTGAGAAGTTTTCTCGTCTTTATAGTAATTAAAAATTTAAAAATTATATCCTTTAATTTTTTAATATTTACAATCGGAGACCTAAACTACGCCGCTGGCTAGCCAGTTAAAACAAAACTTTACAAAATGAATGCCGCGATGACTCCGCTAAGGGATTCGGCATACTTTTTTATATGCACCTTCTCGTTTATGTGCCTTTAAGAAAGACGTATGTCGTGTACTTGCTCAGCGTCAAATTCGAACGTCGCCAATCGGATGGCGCGGCGCGTGGACCGAACGTCGTCTATCAAGTAACCGGCCTCTCGCCTGAAGTTATAACTAGAGTATTTCCTATCGAGCGAAAAACTGTTCGAATATACGAGCAGTTTTTTAACTCGATCACACTACAGCGGTACAATTCCGTCGGCGTCAAGCGAAGCTCGGGTATCGAGTGAAAGATAATAAGTGACCGGCGACGGGTTTCGCCTGAATAGATAACTCGAGCGGTTTTTTTAACAATCGAACGATGTCGGTTATTTCGATAATCGAGTGATCAAGCGGCTTTTCGCTCGAGCGATCACAACACTAATTAGAGTTAGTATCAATGTTGCGGATTTCACTTTAGTGTCCCACAAACGAAAAGAATGACTTTGTGGTATAGGTAACCACATCCAAGGACACCCTGTATATCTGGCAGCTATTAAACTGTCACATTATCGGGACCCTTTTGTGAAGAATGTCTTGGCCACGACGGAAATTCCGTAGTGCCGTTTGTTTTTCAGTCAAGTTGTTTTTATCATCACCGTAATAAATCATTAATCAAAGCCTCAATAGACAGGTACATGTAATTTTAGATCCTCGTCAGATCTCTCTTAAGTGTGTATTGTGTGTAGTTTATAATTAAAGTATTTGTTCCATTTGCCTCCTGTACAGGGTGTCCCATTTTGGACACTCCTCTAGGGTATCTCCGTAATTGTTAGTGCTATCAAAAAAGTAATGTAGGTGTCATAATTATGCTCTTTTTGGGTCAAACTTAAAATGGTAAAATCAAAATTTGAAAATTTTCCCTCGCTTAAGAGATACGGAGGAAAATTTAAAAAATTACAAATTCAATATTACCCTATATTTTCTTAGTTAAAAGAGATACAGAAAAATGTTTTATACAGAAGTTTCTTTATATTGATTGTTGAATAATCTGCCGTTTTCAGAATAAGTATAAGGAGTCAGGTAAAAAGTTATCAGACCTATCCTCATTTTTTTAAATGAAACACCCTGTATATTTTAATCTAGAACCATAGCATTTTGAATTCCTTTTTCAAATATAAGACACACCATGGATGATATTATTGGTTTCCTAGACAATTTATTTAAACTTTATTATTTTAAACCACAGTAGGCCATGAAACAAAAGCTAATATCGTAGAAACAACTATTTTGACTATTAACATTTAACGTCAATTTCATTTTTACATATTCAGGCTCTAGAGCACTTTAGCACCCACGGAATTTAACAATTTTTGAAATAGAAACGGAAAGAGTATTTAATATTAAGTTATTTAGAAAAAAAAAATTGCGGATGAACCATTTTTTACAAAGATATTTACAAAAAACCAGATACAGATTGTATTACAAGGGAATGCTTGGGAATGTTTTTACCCGTTTCTTAACTATTTCTTAAAAATCCAAATTGCTAACATACACACAATATTAATACTCTCTTCCACAACTTGTCACTGGTGATTGTATTAATGCATTGTTGTCAATTCAGAAAGTTATACTTCAGTTGATAAATTTCGTTAACGTATTATTTGATTTACAATGGAAGTTAGTAATATATTTGAATTGATGGAAATAGGAAATCGGCTACAAAAGGTGTAGCGGGGCGGGTTTTCATTCGTTTTCCCAGGGCACTGTCAAGTTATGTAACGTTCTTGTGTTTTCCTTCGCCGAATACAGAAGGAAATCTGCTACAAAAGGTGTAGCGGGGCGGGTTTTCACTCGTTTTCCCAGGGCACTGTCAATTTATGTAACTTTCTTGTGTTTTCCTTCGCCGAATACAGAAGGAAATCTGCTACAAAAGGTGTAGCGGGGCGGGTTTTCACTCGTTTTCCCAGGGCACTGTCAAGTTATGTAACGTTCTTGTGTTTTCCTTCGCCGAATACAGAAGGAAATCTGCTACAAAAGGTGTAGCGGGGCGGGTTTTCACTCGTTTTCCCAGGGCACTGTCAAGTTATGTAACGTTCTTGTGTTTTCCTTCGCCGAATACAGAAGGAAATCTGCTACAAAAGGTGTAGCGGGGCGGGTTTTCACTCGTTTTCCCAGGGCACTGTCAAGTTATGTAACGTTCTTGTGTTTTCCTTCGCCGAATACAGAAGGAAATCTGCTACAAAAGGTGTAGCGGGGCGGGTTTTCACTCGTTTTCCCAGGGCACTGTCAAGTTATGTAACGTTCTTGTGTTTTCCTTCGCCGAATACAGAAGGAAATCTGCTACAAAAGGTGTAGCGGGGCGGGTTTTCACTCGTTTTCCCAGGGCACTGTCAAGTTATGTAACGTTCTTGTGTTTTCCTTCGCCGAATACAGAAGGAAATCTGCTACAAAAGGTGTAGCGGGGCGGGTTTTCACTCGTTTTCCCAGGGCACTGTCAATTTATGTAATTTTCTTGTGTTTTCCTTCACCGAATACAGAAGGAAGTCGCCTTCAATAGGTGTAGCGGGGCGGGTTTTCACTCATTTTCCCAGGGCACTGTCAATTTATGTAACTTTCTTGTGTTTTTTTTCAAATACAGAAGGAAATCGGCTTCAAAGGTATAGCGGGATGGTCTTGCACTTGTTTATTAATTATTTTTCTGTTGAATAAAATTTTTGGAAGTTGCTTTGTGTTCCCAAAACGATGCCTTTATTATGTTTCCTGTAAATTTGTATATGATAGTAAACGTGGCAACCATGTTTGCGAATGACTGACGTAACTGTCTTAAACGGGGAGTTGTCGCATAAATACTTCTGTCAAAGTCGACCTTTTTTTCAATTTTTCTTATAGAAAAACTGTATCATCCGCAATTTTTTTTGTTTTAAAGTGTTCTATACAACCATATCTTTACATTGCATTTTCAAAAATTGTTAAATTCCGTGGGTGCTCAAGTGCTCCAGACATTTTGCAAAATTTGATATGATATCAGTTTATATTGTGGAAAAAACGAAGAAATGGCGCAAAATGTATATTTTGCTCGCTATCCGGAAAGACGGTAACCATTTAAGGACATATTCCGAACATTTACGATGATTCCCGTTATTTTTTACCTTAATCTGAATCTTTTATTTCGTTTTAAAGTAATAAAGTTTAAATACATTGCCTAGGAAACCAATATTATCCAAGGTGTGTTATATTTGAAAAGAGAATTTAAAATGCTATCTTTTAAGATCAAAATATACAGGGTGTTCCATTTAAAAAAAATTAGGTTTTGGTCCGGTAACCTTGTTACCTGACCCCCGTATACTTATTGTGAAAATGGCAAATCATTCAACAATCATTATAAATAAACTTCTGTATAAAACATTTTTCTGTATCTCTTTTAACTAAGAAAATATAGGGTAATTTTGAAATTGTAATTTTTTTTGATTTTCCCCCGTATGTCTTCAGCGAGCGAAAATTTTCGAATTTTGATTTTACCATTTTAAGTTTGACACAAAAAGAGCACATGACACCTACATTACTTTTTTGATAGCACTAACAATTACGGAGATACCCTATAAAAGTGTCGAAAATGGAAGACCCTGTACTAAGAATAGCGTATCTTTTCCCTCCGTCTCCCTTTTCTACTGTCGGGTCGGACATGGGAATTGTACCTGTTAGCTGTCTTTGTTCTTTCTCTGTGCTTTGCGTGGTATAAAATGAATTATGGTAATTTCACCGCATGATGCACAAACAAAAATGGTTACTTATTCATCCTCGTCAATATTTATTCATTCACATTACTGTCAATCGACGAACTATTTCAAAAGTATTTCGCCGAAATTTCGTGACGAATGTAAAGGTATTAACTGATAACAATGGTGATGTCGAGATTCGTCAAGATAGCTAAAAATATCCAGTATACGGTATGTTGATTTATCAAACTAAGGTCACAAGGCAACACACGGCACGGTTTTTTGCAGGATTATTCACGCATTATTTGCACTACAAATAAACGTAAACGGTTGAAGACGTCCACCGGACACTCACCGAACGTTCTATGCAAACCGAATGAATTGAAACGTATTCGGTTTGCCATAGTGCAGTGTATTACACCATCGCACGTCTTTTAACGAATAGCAACCGAGTATTAAATAATATCTATGTATTCATTTTTTGTAAACTTTACGTTTCAAAACTTTCTATGGACATTCGAAAGAATCTAATGTTTTTTTCATCGTTACTCAACTTTTCCTAAAAACTTTCAAATATTTTATCGTGTACTGAATCTTAAAACAATTCCTAATTTAGGGTCGTAATTTGAATGTTTGACCTTAGCTAAGGTACCCTTAACGTTAAGCTAAACTATGTTTTAAATTAATTTCCGGGTTAATTGACGCGTTAAGTGGAAGATTACGACGTTCTTAAAGATCTATTCCTTTAGATGAGAGGACGACTTATGTAATTCTGTACCTTACAGTGATTTTGAAATATCGGGCCGATAATTGAATGTTCCCTTAAGTTAGACTTTAGCTAAGGTAGCTTTAACGTTATGGTAAACCTTAAAAACTATGTTTTAAATTAATTTGAGGGTTAATTGACGCGTTAAGTGGAAGATTACCACGCTCTTACTGATCTATTCCTTTAGATGAGAGTTAAAAAGAACTAATATACTGTCAAATTTGTGTTAAGGATGACTTATGTCATTTAAGGTGACTTTGAAATATCGGGTCGATAATTGAATGTTACCTTAAGTTAGACCTTAGCTAAGGTGGCTTTAACGTTATGGTAAACCTTAAAAACTATGTTTTAAATTAATTTGAGGGTAAATTGACGCGTTAAGTGGAAGATTACCACGCTCTTACTGATCTATTCCTTCAGATGAGAGTTAAAAAGAACTAATATACTGTCAAACTTGTGTTAAGGATGACTTATGTCATTTAAGGTGACTTTGAAATATCGGGCCGATAATTGAATGTTCCCTTAAGTTAGACTTTAGCTAAGGTAGCTTTAACGTTATGGTAAACCTTAAAAACTATGTTTTAAATTAATTTGAGGGTCAATTGACTCGTTAAGTGGAAGATTACCACGCTCTTACTGAACTATTCCTTTAGATGAGAGTTAAAAAGAACTAATATACTGTCAAACTTGTGTTAAGGATGACTTATGTCATTTAAAGTGACTTTGAAATATCGGGCCGATAATTGAATGTTCCTTTAAGTTAGACTTTAGCTAAGGTAGCTTTAACGTTATGGTAAACCTTAAAAAACTATGTTTTAAATTAATTTGAGGGTCAATTGACTCGTTAAGTGGAAGATTACCACGCTCTTACTGATCTATTCCTTTAGATGAGAGTTAAAAAGAACTTTAATATACTGTCAAACTTAAGGATAACTTATGTCATCATACCGCCAACTTTCAATCTAGTTTGATGTTTAGTATCTTCAGTTGCTCTATGGCCTATATAAGTTATGGGATATATTAAGTTCTTAATTGAAACTTATAATGTCTTTACGTATATACGAATAGCGCTTCATCTCTCGATGTACGCCCTTAACGGTGGGGGCTGTATTAGCAACGCAGAGCTTTAATAACCATCCCTCTATAGCGCTTACCGTCCCCGATATCCTCATATAGAGATTAGGACTTTCAGTAAGCCAATACTTTCCGGTCCTACCGCTTCTCATACAAGTAAATTCCTCGAAAGATTTCGGCAACATATTTTGGCACAAAAACTACACAAATATATCACAATTGTAAGGTAATTGTTGCGGTAATTTGCACTTTAATTAATAACCGAATTGCACTTTAATTAATAACCGAATTGCACTTTAATTAATAACCGAATTGCACTTTAATTAATAACCGAATCACGGTACAATTAATTATTTTAACAAAAAAAAAATTGAACAAACATGTTTAACTTGTCCAGTAGAACTAAGGTTTACTACACGCAAGAACCCGGGGCATTAAACCAACGCGTTTTAAATTACCGTGATACAATTCGATATTGACAATTCTAGATAAACTAATAACTAGAAAAACAACAGGAGAGATAATACGATTTTTAAACGTGCCTGAACAAACAAAAAAAACAATCGTTTAGATAATGTTATTTTTCAGAAGGGGAGAGGTAAAATACTTTGGGATATTCGAGCCGGCGTCTTATATGTGGCGTCTTACGGCTAAACCTGCCATTCTGTACAATAAAATGCCATTTTCTGAAGAATTGAAGAAATTTGTGTTAAAGGTTACCAAAGAGATTACAAACTACATATAGCGGAGTAAATAATGGGTAAAATTGTGCCTTTTTTTTTTATGAGCTTAGAACAAAATCAGACCCAATCAGTATTGTCAATAACATCATTATACACATAGAATCTCAAAATACGACATTTTTTGGTGGTCACGAAATTTTTTATTTTTAAAAAACTATACAATTTTCACTTTTTTAAAAGTAATGCTTTTTTGCATATCTACTCGTATATCTGAAAAACGAATTGAGCTAACAACGGATTTTTTTTAAGTTTTAAAGCACATACTTAAGCACTTCTTTTGAGGTATAATATTAATGGTATTTCATTTTTTTAATATGCTAAAAACGCCAGTGACCTTGAAAGTTTAGAAACTATGCAGGCAAATTTTCACTAATCAAGAAACTTTTTGCTTTTGGGAATTTTATATAATATGTTACGAAAGAAATGTAGCCTAAAGACCAAAAAAGTTCTCAGAAAAAAAATTCCTTGGATATTCTCTATAGTTTTTATAATATGATTTTTTTAGTTTAGAGGGCAATGTCTAAGTTTACGCGCACTGTGCCATAATAGTGGATAATCGTTTGATTTTGCTGTGGTTATTGCCTGATTTAGGGTAATGTTCGAGTATATTAGAAACATAAAGAAGTAAAAATAACAAGCAACATATATTAAGCTTCTTCACTTTCCGAATCTGATACATCATCATTAAAACTTGAACTATTACTGCATAATTTGCATTTACATTCGTTCGAACATTTTAATCCCTGTTTTACGCAAACACATTTACTACTATTGCAACTTTTGTCCGAACATTTTATGGATAAACATATTTTAATACCCATCCAAATTTTGCGGGATTTTCATATACTGGTTCCGGTAAATGACTAGAATACCAAATTTTTAATTCGTAAATACACTTAAAAAAATATATTAAAGATCTCGTTGTTAAGTGCTAAAATGCGAAATCTACCTTTTTAGGTGTAGCCTACAAGCATCTACTGTCGGCGGAAGTTCACAAGCAGGCTTATTTGAGGTTGTTGTTAGAATAAATCTTAATTCATTTAAGTTTTTAATTCTTCTATCCTTATTTTTATACAACAAAAAAATATATTTACTGGCAAGTTCCATCTTCAGATAACATTGGAAGCCTTTCTAGTTCGGAAAGACTCTCAATATTTCTTTGTAACGTATCAAAAGCGGTTTTTTTACCTATTTTATAAAATGCACTCGTATTATCACAACCACTTAAGCAATGGATAGCCAATAGATTTTTGGTTATTAAAGGGCCAAGTTTCTTAAATAAATCGTGGATGGCAACGAAGCGTCTATTTTTGCTGTGTCCCATCTCCATACACAAAACACATTTTTACAATTCTGGAGTAATACTATAGAAGTGTAGAAGTAATAGTAACACATCAGTGTCTACCGATTTTACCAGAATGGAGTTGCTATTTAATGTTTCTGACAAAACATGAAAAATGATTCGAGTGTCTGCTTCCTCTTGACTGCTGTTTAGTGACATCAAGTTTTCAGGTTCTCTATTGCAGGTAATTTGAAATACTTGTTTTGGATTTTCGAATCCTCCAGCAATTACTAATTTTTCATGAATATTTAACAGATTGAAACCATTTTGAAGAAAATAGTCGGTTAAATAAACTAATAGCGACCTTTTGTTCGAGGACGACTTAAGAAATTCGTTAAAATTAGGAACTTTTCGCGTACCCGTCACTTTGAAATCAACAAAATTTGAGTCGCCACGTTTGCACCTCTCGGCATTCTTAAGTGATTGAGTAGCGTAGGTATCAAAAACTACTATGATGCTTTTTGCACCATACTTTCTTCCATTAATTAAAATTTTGGTCAATAGCAGATGTCCCAAATCTTTAAAAGTTGAAAACGTAGATGACTTCAACTCTTGAGTTAGTATCATGCCATCAATAATATGAATCTATACTGGTGGGCAGACTAATAAAGGACTAGTAAATGACTCTAACTTGTTGAAATGTTTGACAAATCCATTTCTTGGAAACGTGCGGCACATATAATTCTCCGAAACATAAATTCGGAGCCAAAAAATGTTTTTTATCTCCGTATAGGCTATTACTAATTTGACAAACCATCTCAAGATTGTGTTTGCTGGTGTAGCTCTTTCTGCAGTCTTTATGATATTTTACTTTAATTTTTGCATTTAAAATATCATCCTTAATTGCCAAAATTTTCGTTCCAAAATTATCTTTTCTCATTTACGCAGCCCTAATTATTGTCTCTAAACCCTGCTTCCAAGGCTTATGCACAATAAGTTTATCTTTCTCCTCCACAACTACACCACACAATAAACATTCCATTTTAATATCCAACTGGTCTTAAATATTGTTAAGAAGTAAACAATGCACCATTCGCAATATGATCATACGTCGATATCACGGGTCGCGGCAGCGCCATACATTATCGTACGAACCGCATTTTTTAAATTTCGAGCGCAGTAAAAAAATCATAACGCCTAAACTATAAAAATCACAATAACGGTTATGCTACTAAAAACTTTTTTAGTCTTTTGCCTACATTTTCTTCGCAGCATGTTATATAAAATTTCTGAAAATAAAAAAGTTTCTCGATTGGTGAAAATTTGCCTGCGTAATTCCTGGCTTCCAAGGTCATCGACTTTTTGAGTATATTTCAAACCAAAAATACGAACCATATTATGCTTGAAAGGAAGCGCTTAAGTGTGTGTTTTAAAACAAAAAAAAATCATGTCGATAGCTCAATTAGATAGCTAAATATTAGAGTGAATATATAAAAAAGCAAGCTTTTTAAAAAAGGGAGTTTTCACTTTTTTTTGAAAATAAAATATGTCGTGACCACAAAAAAATGTCGTATCTTGTGATTTCTAATGAACAATGACCTATACCATAAAATGATATATGTCTCAGTTTGTTCTAACGTAAAAAAAAAATCGAGAAGGAAGCGACTTTTTCCCTATTTTTTACTCCACTAATAGAAAAATGTACATTTCTTGCCTACGCAACGACTGCAAACAGTCTTTCCCACCTCTTTCGGTCATTATTGCAGCATAGCCAGATTGACATATTTATAGCAAAGGTATCTTGCAAAATCCCAATTAAAAATTTGTTAATTTGACAATTACAACTGGTTTAAGGTTAATCCGCAATTGCTCTTAAAATAAATTTATTTCCCACAGGGTTGTTTCGTTTTAAATATTTTGTATAAAACAATGTTTTGTTAAAAATGTATAAAACAGGTAAATTAAACACACGGTTTTTTTTTTAGTAAATTGATTATTTAACAGGAGTACACTTAATTTATGCAACTAATTACCTAATAAAGGTAAACCTAATGAACATCATGCACAGAACTTTGGTATGTTCATAAAACTACAAATAAGTGTACGAACAAACCCGAATAAACCCGTAAGAAGAAAAAGAAATAAGGTAAAAAATGTATAATAATCGCTGATCGGAAGTTTGGAATCAACTAACCATAAGACGAAAAAAGTCTTTCTATGTTGGCGGACGAAGCAATGTATGTAGCTGTTGGACAAGTTAATAGACCGCCACCATGCTAAAGGTTTTACATTTTCAAGTATCTGTTGAGGAATAAATGGTGCACACCTAGCCTGAAAATTAACAATCGTTGGCATTGCCTCTGAATGGTAGGTTTCTACATATTCCATGGCAATTTCTAATTGCCTTTGAGTTAGTCTATCTCCCCTAAAACGATGATCAAGCAAGTTTGCTAAAAAATGAACTGGAGTTAGGGCCATCTCCAAACGTTCTATAACCTTATTTACGTCACTCATTGAAAATTCCCCATTTGATTTTTTGTTTTCAAACGTCTCCAATAGCTCCACCCATATTTCTACCGCTTCTCCTATCGTGCAAGTGTTTTTTTTTTACTTTATCTAGAGCCACTAAGCATCTTGAGAATGTCATGATTCTCGGCAAAAATCCTAAATGTCGTAAAACTCTATGAATAGAAAACATTCTGAGATGTCCACTGGGAAAGGAGTTTAAGATATCTTTTAAATTCTACTAAAAACATTGAAAACATGTTTTAAACTATGTTTTTAATACCGTAATACGGGGTGTAATTGATCATTGGGGGCGAAATTGATATCTGGAACCTTTTTAATATATTTCGTATTTTCTCAGGGTTAAAAACATTTTTAAAAGATCTGACAACATAGCAATTTAAAGTTATTTTGTGTCCGGCAGATTTCTAGTGCTGCTCCCCGTAAGTACATTTTTTCTAATAAAAAATGGTGCTTTAAAGCCACGTGTACACAAAAACTGGTCAAAAATCGTTCGGTTTTCTTCTTAAATCTCAATAGTGTAATGCTTTCCTACAATACTAACATGGACGCCATTACTGTAAACACATGATTTTAAGCGGTATATTCAAATTTTTATAGTGGGCCAAATTGATCATGTATACGGGGCGAAATTGATCTCGAGTCCGGGCGAATTTGATCACTTTGATTTTAAGTTTATTTATACAACTTAGCTGTTTTCGGTTTTTAGGCAATAAATATGGTAAGAAATTATGTAAGAAAGCCTGGGACACGTTCCTATAAAGACAAGTGCCCACTTTGATCAATAATCTACCTGGCAGTGACTGGGTATATTCTCTGTTAAAGAGACATAAAAGTGATGTTACCCAAAAAATTGCGACAAATATTAAACGACCTAGAGCCGATGTTTCAAGAGAAAGTCTTAATACATATTTTGAGAATCTTCGAAAAGAATTGGAAAATAGTCTTCCTACGAATATTTTCAATTATGACGAGACCAATGTTCAAGATAATCCCGGTCAAAAGAAAATGATATTTCGACGTGGTACAAAGTATCCCGAACGCGTTTTTAATTTTACAAAGTCAGGGACCACTATCATGATGTGTTCTTCTGCCTCAGGGATGCTTTTACCACCCTATATTATATACAAGGCCGATAAGATGTGGTTACAGTGGACCGAAAATGGCCCCAAAGGTTTGCCATGTTGTACAGGTAGATGTTGTTCTGCAGGAGCAAGATACAATCGCACCCACCATGGCTGGATTGACGCGCAATCGTTCACCGACTGGTTTACTATAACATTTTTGCCGCACGCTAAACGTCTAGAGCAGCTATACTCTAAGTGTGTTCCGCGGAACCCTAGGGTTCCGCGATACCTCTGTAGGGGTTCCTCAAGAATTTAGAAAAAAAATCAAAACACCTCTCTCTGGTCGAACGTTTTGACTCCGCGGCCGCGGCGTAGGTATATTTATTTATTTATTTGTATTTGTATAAACATGTGTTACAATAGCTGGTACAATATCTCATAAGTTTGGTATCAACATGTATACTTGTATACTTGTGAGCGCGCAGTCCCTTTGATAAAAGCCGCCTCTGAATTGTTTACAACGCAATTTTTATATTTCTCTTTTTATTTTTGCTTTTTGTTTATCAAAGGCGCCGACTCGAGTATTTTCGAGAATATTCGAGATCGACTCTAGGACTAAGTATAAAAGCGGCGATCGCGCGTCGCGCCTCGTCAGTCAGTTGACGATTAGCGTTCGGAGCGATAAGTTCCTACCTACCTACTTACAAGCTCGCTAGCGAGAAACTAGTGTGCATTGTTCTACTGCCTGCTGTATTCTGTTGTCTCAGTTTTATACATTTCTTCATTGTACTAAACTTAGTCTCTTATACGCAGTAACGATTGTGCATTATTTAGACCCCACCAGCCTGACGTGTAACATTATAAATAAAGAAGAATGGAACGTTGGCTTAAAGGTGTTAAACGTGTTGCAACAACATCTTCTAATGACGCTGAATGTTCAAAAGCAGTACGCGCGGAGAATATAGCAATCACCGATCCAGACGATGATGCCACGACCTCAAGCTCGACGGTTTCAAAGACGAAAAAAAGGAAGTATGATGAATCATATATCAGTTTCGGATTTGTTGATTCCAAGGGCTCACCTCTCTGCATGCTATGTAGTAAACTGCTTCCTAATAGTTCCATGGCACCTGCCAAATTGCGCCGACATTTACAAACTGTACACCCCGAGTCTAAAGACAAGAATAAAGAATTTTTTGTTCGTAAAAAAGATCAGTTATTGGAAAGTCAAAAAAATATGATGCATGTAACAAAAACTATCAACGAAAAGGCCACGGAGGCATCATATTTAGTTAGCTATCGCATTGCACAAGCAGGTGAAGCGCACACTATCGCTGAGAATTTAATAAAGCCATGTGTATTAGACATAACAAAATGTATGCTCGATGAAAAATCCGCAAAGCATCTTTCTACTGTGCCGCTATCAAACGATACTGTTTCACGGCGAATCCATGATCTGGCAAGCTACGTCAAACAAGAACTAGTTACACGTCTACAAAAAACACGATTCGCCTTGCAAATGGACGAGTCAACTGATGTCGCTGGTTTGGCTATCTTGCTGGTTATCGTGAGATATCCATATGAAAGTTCTTTTGAAGAAGACATGCTTATGTGTTCACCGCTGCTCACAAACACTACCGGGGAAGAAATTTTTAATAAAATAAATATATTTTTTGAAGAAAATAATCTCAGTTGGAACAATTGCATTGAGCAGTGTCACGAATAAAAAATAAAGCGCCTAATTGTAGTTCCAGCCATTGTATTCTGCATAGACAAGCACTTGCGATGAAGCAAATGCCGTCAAATCTAAAATTAGTTATGGATGAAGCGGTAAAAATAATTAATTTTATCAAATCACGACCACTACAATCCCGATTGTTCTCATTATTGTGTGAAGATTATGGCAGCAAACATAAAACACTGCTGCTCCATACAGAAGTGCGATGGCTGTCTCGGGGTAAAACTTTAACAAGGCTATTTGAACTTAGAGCCGAGTTACAAATGTTTCTTTCAGCAGATACTTCTTTTAATTTGAAGGACCGTTTGTATGATAAAACTTGGTTGTTCCGATTGTCTTTTATGGCGGATATCTTTCAAAAACTGAACGAATTGAATTTATCATTGCAAGGTAAACAGACAACAGTGTTTCAGGCCTATAACAAAATAACTGCATTCAAAAGAAAATTAGATTTTTGGATTATTTGCGTTGGTAAGAAAGAAATAGAAAGCTTTACGTCACTCAGTGAGTTTGTTAGCGATAACGACTCAGAAATGTTTCAAGATGATGTGTTTGAAGAATTGGTCCAATATCTCAGTTCGATGCGCGCATCTTTTGAAAAGTATTTTCCCGAAGAACAGAATACAAAAATGAAACTGAATTCATGGATTCATAATCCTTTTTTACCCAACTTGGAAAAGCCCGAAAGTATGTCAAACGGGATATATGAATCTCTTTTAGAAATGTCATCAGACACAAGTATGGAGTCACTGTTCAAAACGACGCCTCTCAACGATTTTTGGTGCAGAATCCGTGATGAATATCCAATGCTTGGCAAAATGGCTCTGAATATTCTTCTCCCGTTCCCAACAACATATTTGTGCGAAACAGGATTCTCAACCTATGCAGCCACGAAAACAAAATATCGCAATAGACTGGACGCCGAACCTGATATGAGACTTCAACTGTCTTCTATCAAACCTGATATCAACCAATTGATGAAAAATAAAAAACAGTTTCATACCTCCCATTAGTTAGATTTTTTCTTTTTTAATATCTTCTATTATTGTACTTGCCATGTGGTAAAGTAAGTAATAATTAGTAACTGTTACATTGTACTTTTATTATGCTTATTAATAAAGAATACACTTTTAAAAACTATTGTTTTATTGTAGGGTTCCGTCAAGTATTTTGCTTCGCAAAAGGGTTCCGTCACCCAAAAAGTTTGAGAACCGCTGGTCTAGAGGGTCGTAAAATTATAATTGGAGATAACTTATCTTCCCATTTTACTAACGAGGTTATTTCTTTATGTGAAGAAAACAATGTGGGTTTCGTTTGTCTCGTTAAAAATTCAACCCATTTAACCCAACCCTTAGATGTTGGATTCTTCAGACCTTTTCAAATGGCTTGGAGAGAAACTTTAACTAATTGGAAAAATTCTCATCCTACATTGACTTCCATAGACAAGAAAGACTTCCCTCAACTTCTTAATACTACGCTTCTCCGTATGGATCAAAAAACGCAAACAGAAAACGAATCTAGTTCTGTAAAAAGAATTATTATTTTGTCGTTTGAGGCCACCTGCTTATCACCATTTTGCCCAGATCGAGTTCTAAATAAACTTCCAAGAGAAGATATAATAATAAACTAAAATAAACTAAAGTCCGTTTTGTTGCAGTTGATAGCTCATATCGAGGGTTGAAGCCATAAAACAACCGTAAACCATAGGCGTTGCCAATAGTAATTACCTTATTTAATAAGAAAATTGGCCTCTGTCCATTGTTAAGTAGGATTAGGGTTAAAGTAGGTACAACAGGGGTAATTAATTTACCTATTTTTGCCTGCTTTAGGATGTTATTACGCCATTTGATGTGCGTTTGTCAAACTATGTATTTAGTTGTATTTAGATACTGCATTATCTCAAAGTTGAATTATTTCCTATACTTGTAACAATGGCTTCAAGTTTTTCGCCAACGTGTCTTCGTCAAATTAGCAAGAGTGCATATTCTCTCCGAGAAAAGACATTAATATTAAACGTGCATGATGCTCTAGTGTACCAGAAACCTGCAAGTGATGTTCGTAGCATCATTGCAGAGTGTGCCAATATGGTAGGAGTTGGAGAGGCTACTATATATAGGTTCTTGCGTGAAAGAAAATCTAAGAACCTCAGTGAGCCAAAACCACTCCCAGGAAAGAAACCGTTAGAAATTGACAATTTCATTAAAAATGGTATTAGAAGAAAAGTACATAGTTTTTATTTTGCCAAGGAAATACCAACTATAGACAAAATTTTACAAGCCATTAACTACGACGAGGACTTACCACAGCTATCACGAACGAAACTATGGAAAATACTTCATGATATGAACTTTCGATGGGAGAAGCAAAACAGAAAATCTTTTCTTATTGATAGAGCAGATATTATTTGCTGGAGACGTCAATACTTAAGGTCCATCCGAAAATACCGCAGCGAAGGCAAAAACATTTTCTATTTGGATGAAACTTGGCTGAAAGAAGGGCACACCGTATCTAAAGTTTGGCAAGATAAAAATGTCCTAAGTTCTCGACAAGCTGTCATGGAAGGCTGGTCAACAGGACTTAGACCACCATCTGGAAAGGGACGCAGACTTATTATAACTCATATAGGAAGTTCAAATGGCTTTTTGGATCAAGGATTATTACAATTCCAGTCGAATTCTACTAAAGACTATCATGAAGAAATGACTGCTGATGTTTTCGAGGAATATTTTAAGCAAATGATAGAATACATTCCCGCTAATTCTGTAATAGTGATGGATAATGCCAGCTATCACTCTAGGCTAAAAGAGAATCTTCCCACAACTTCATGGAAAAAGGCGGAAATCGTAAACTGGTTACAACGAAAGGAATTGAGTTACGATAATACCATGGTAAAAAAAGAACTTTTGGATATTGTTAGGCTACATAAATCACAGTATAAAAAGTATGTTATTGACGAGATGGCAAGAGATCGAGGTATTATAGTGCTCCGTTTACCACCTTACCATTGTGAGCTAAATCCTATCGAATTAATATGGGCTCAAGTAAAAGGATATGTTGCTAGAAATAACAAAACTTTTAAAATGCAAGAAGTGCGACACCTCTTGCTTCATTCTTTAGCAAATGTGTCATCAGAAAATTGGCAAAACGCCATAAAACATGCTATAGTAGAGGAACAAAAAATGTGGGAATTTGACAACGTAATTGACACAACTATGGAAATTGAGCCTTTAGTAATAAGCGTAGGACATGATGACTCTTCAGATTCTTCTGAGGACCATTTTATCGAGTTATAATTATTGAAATTGTCAATATTTTTTGATCTGTAAATAAATTAGTTTTCTTGTAAATAAATTCATAAAATCATAAAATCTATTACATTTAAATAAAATAATAAGCGGTTACATTAAAAACCCAACTCTCCGACCATGATGGGCCGTTTTAATCATTATCCTTTCATTTCATTTTATGGCTCTATTGTTACTTTATCTGTTACCCGGTGGAATAGGTCAAAATTTCTTCATCTTTATGCTAGATGTACGTAAAAAGACCATTTTATAGGTAAAATATTTTAGGCCACCGGGCCCTTGTTTTGAATCTTTAATGAGGGTATCGAGCTATCAACGGCAACGAAACAGACTTTAAATAAAACGTAACATCAAATAGGTAATGATCAATTTCGCCCCCATCAGTTATAAAGCAATAAAAATGTTACAAACTAAGAAACATTCATGGGGGTTGAATTGACTGTTGTGTAAATGATTTTCTATCATCTCAATGCACTAAATATACCCTGATCAATTTAACCCCAAGTAGAGCATGAAATTGATCGCGCATATTTAGATTTTTTTACCGAAAAGTTATAGTCACACGATGTTGTGATTATCAGAAGTTTTCACTTTTATTGAAAGCAATCTAATTGACAAAAGTTCATAAAGATTACTTTACGTTCCGTGGCAATACTTAAAAATTAATTTTTTTAACGATCAAATTCACCCCAGATACGGTACGGTTTTATTTGTTTAAAACATAAACCATGTTTAAAACAAAAAAAAACACTTGTTTTGTTTAAAATTAAAAAATACATGTTTTTTTGCACCAATAAATTTACTATAAACTGGGAAAAGGAGATGAGAGATTCTTTAAAAAAATATTATTATACTTGAAAGTATCAAACGAATTTTGAACTAATCCAACTGCACTCTGGCAACATCTGTTTTTATTTTACAACTGCGCTATGATTCGGACCCAAAAGATGAATTAATTACTACTCTCGTAACATTGCGACCTTGGCGCTTTGATTATAATGGATTGATTATATGCATATTTGGTTGATTTCTGTTTTTTGAGATTATTGGTGAAAAATCGTCTTTATTATAAACAATCATGGTTTTGAAACCGTTCCGACAGTTCGCTGTACAAACGAACCTAATATTGTCGACCCAAATAGGTCGAATATACAACCTGAAGTGCCATCTCTTATTAGTCCCCAACAATCTGACAAATATAGGTAGATTTCCATCAACGGACGAAATGGGAACGGAGGAAACGGCACTTTATCAACAAAAAAACCAAACCCCTTCACTGCCCACTAATAATTATTATTCTGGAATTTATAATTATTATATTAAATTTGAATCCAACGTCTGCGAAGTCTGGTTGTCAGCTCTTCTGTGGACAAGTGCATACTCTTACAAAATCGAAAAAAGCAACCAAGTGTATCTAATCAAAGCTCGCATTATTGTATAAACTAATTTATATAATAGGCATAAGTTATAGTAGGTCGAAATTATACTAATAAGTAAACAGTTTACTCAATAACCTGCATATATTTAATTGAACTAGTTTTTTAAATAAAATTAATAGTTCAATAATGATTAATAGAATATGGATGAAGTTTAATTTTTACTAAGCAAATAAGACAAAAAAAATGTGACGACGAAACGTTATGGGAAAATAAATCCCAAAAAGAATTAAAACAAAAAATACAAATTATTATTAAAAATCAGAAATATGAAGAAAACAAGTGAAAAGAGTACTACAATCATATAAACTTGTTCAGAGATATGGGCTTCCCCAAAAAGCTCCAATACAATCAAGTTTTTTACACGTAATTATTGAAACATCAGGTATATTTAAATTGTTTTCTAATATCATGTATACCAGGTAAGACCCTTCAAATTACTATCCAAGAAAGTGTGGGGCGGACTAGCTGTGACACTCATGGTCCTCTTTTTTTAACGCCCTGTATGATAAGAACTTTGGAAAACGGTTTTTACATACCTTCAACTATTGACTAAAAATTAAGTACTCTTCATTCATGTCGCTAAATCAAACCGTTTTCGAATAAACGTCATTTTATTTGCACTGAATCCCCTGGTTAAATATGAAAAAGCGGAATTTTGAAGCTTGAACATTTGATCCGAACAAAGATGTATCTTTTATTGAAACACGCCACATACATGATGTATATGAAATGCCGTTTTTTCGAAAACGGTTAGAATTAGCGACATGAATGAAGAGTACTTAATATTTAGTCAATAGGTAAGGGTATGTAAAAACCGTTGTGCAAAGTTCACATCATACAGGGCGTTCAAAAAAGAGGGCCATGAGTGTCACAGCTAGTCCATCGCTGCAGCTGTAAGTAATTCACAACACTTTCTTGGATAGTAATTTGAAGGGTTTTACCTGGTATACAGGGTGTTAATGGAAATGACGTATTATATTCAAATGGGTGACTCCTGGGGTGTCCTAGAGAAGCGCTCCATATTTTTTTTTAAAATCGAACGTTTAAAAAGTGGGGTAATTCACCCCTAAAAACCCACACACAACTCCTCGGCACATTCATATATGAACATATTATATTGCCCAGCAACGTGTTATTTATTTTAAAATTTTTTAGATGTTAAATACATTATTTCCCAGACAATAAGGGCGTATTTTTGTCTACACAGTAGCACTTTAAAATACTAATTCAGATTGAACGGTACTTAGATGTGTTGTGACGCGAAAACTAATGTGATTTTGTGATGCGAGTACTTGGTGTTTTTTATAAATTAAGTTGGTTTTAAATAAGCCCGAAAAGGTAAATAAAATTGCATTTTTTTTCTAAAGGACTAGTGGCATTTATAAACTTTTAAGTCGTCCAGATCTGACGGGTGTCGTTCGAATTGAACAAATGAGAACATACCTGGCCATTTATAAACTCCGCGGCGGTTAGTTCGAGTCAGTTCACGTTTATAAATCAGAGATTGTTTCCCAGCGAACTGAACGTAAAAGTTTATAATAATGTACCCTGAAAAATAAACAACTTGAAATCTGTCAAACGGTTATTGACTTTCTAAAGAGTTTACCCTGAAGGTATAACAACACTGTTCAAGATTCACTGCCATATGTTGCTGTGTTTACCTTCCGAACAGGGGCACCACGTGGTAATTTTTGGATTGACATAAGGTCATGTACAGGGCATATTAAATTAAAGACCATTTTTGGATATTTTTCTTCAATTTGTTTTCATCTCAGGAATTGCCGGTTTAAATATAATACGTCATTTCCATAACACCCTGTATATCATATTAATTAATTATTAATATTATTAATTAATATACCTAGTGGTTCAATAATTATGTGTAAAAAACTTGATTCCATTGAAGCTCTTCGGGAGCCCATATCTCCGAAGAGGAGGCCTATACGAAATAAGTTTATAGGAACTTGTAGTATTCTTTTCACTTGTTTTCTTCATATCCGAGAGATTTATCACATTTCCCCGGACACCCTGTATAAAAAATATATATTTAATATGGTTGAAAACAACAACTTACTCCAACGTGAGTCTGATGCCTCTTTTTCCTAAAAGAAAGCCCGATATTTCGTTTCTTCTTTGCGCCAGAACCGTCGGCGTCCATGTTATCGCAGGCAGGATTTTAAGCTTTAAAGATATCGACAATTTAGCTTATTCCAGCCGCGAAAAAAAAACATTTACAAACACTACAAGAGTCTCAGAACTTTCCAAAATTCTATGAAATTCACACCAATTCAAAACAAGGAAACAATGATCATATAGAAAAATTAAATTATCAATTTTATTCCTTTGTTAAGAACAGAATTTCTAGTGTTTAGTGTCACTCGTAGAAATTTGGAACATACCCTGTATCTCAGTGTTATAGGGTGTTACTAACGATATGTACAGGGTGTTTCATTTTCGACCCTTTTTAGAGGTATTAACAAAGATATTACAAACTACAGATGGAAAAATGTACATTTCTAGCCTACGCAACGACTGCAAACAAGTCTTTCCCACCTCTTTCCGTCATTATTGCAGCATAGCCAGATTGACATATTTATCGCAAAGGTATCTTGCAAAATCCCAATTAAAAATTTGTTAATGTGCTCCTAAAATAAATTTATTTCCTAATAATTTTACTATAAAATGTGCAAAGGCGATGACAGATTCTTTAAAAAAATATTATTATACTTAAAAGTATAAAACGAATCTTGAACTAATCCAACTGCACTCTGGCAACACCTATTTCTAGTTTACTACGATTCGGACCCAAAAGATCAATGAACACTAATCTCGAATTTGTGTTTTTTGTGATTATTGGTGAAAAATCGTTTTTATTATAAACAATCATGGTGCATTAATGTGTAGCATGCAAAAGAGTGGATCATTTAAATAAGGTAAATGTGGTTATGCTTTAATATTTAACCATCTGATATAACCAGACTACAACATTGTTGCCATTCAGCCAACAAACATGTAGTTCTCTCTTCCACCCATTACTGATTTTCAATAACATTTCACACCAACACAGCTTCACTTTCCAAGTGTTTTTAAGAATGGATTATGGGATCTGTAGTTTACAATACCTTTGGGTATTAGCGTTATTATTATAGAATTATTATAGAATGTTGCGGCTTCCAATATCTCACTTTTTAACGAAACGAAAGATTGCGCTGTCAAATTTGTCATGGCTCTCTTAGTTTTAATCTACAGGGTGATTTTCAAAAACTTAGCTTTTTAGACACCCCTCGTATTTCCGTTACGCGTCAACCAAAAAGGTAAAAATTGACCTTGTTAGAGATTTTCACGCAGGGTTCAGGGGCGTAGCCATTTTTACTCAACACTCTACACCCTATATATTATTTTTAATTAATTAAGCATACGTCATGCTTTACAAAAATGTATAGTTGTTTATATTTATATTCAAAAATAACCTAAAAATGCGATATTTTTAATAATTTCCGTTACTTATAACAGTAGGCCTTATTAGAAACAAATTTCGTTAAAAAATGGGACACTAAGGTGAAAAAACATTCTATCTTTGATAATAACTCTAAAACCTACCAAAAAGTGTAGAAAATGGGATACCTTGTACTTATTTAATAGATGATTTTTAAGTCCATAAGTTCTTAAACACGTATGTCCCGAAATGCGTCGTTTTCCATTTCCATATACAGGGTGTTAAAGTTTTTTTTGTTTTTTTATCAAAAAACTCGAAAACAATTCGAGATATTACGACTATTACGATATAAAACCACACATTTATACCCCAAAAAGTTTGTTTCTCAAGCCAGTGGCGTAGATACAGCTACGCCTCAATACAATTTTAACCAAAAAATATGTACAGAGTGTCTGATTTTCGATACTTTTATAGGGTATCTCCGTAACTGTTAGTGCTATCAAAAAAGTAATGTAGGTGTCATGTGCTCTTTTTGGGTCAAACTTAAAATGATAAAATAAAAATTTGAAAATGTTCGCTTGTTTAAGAGATACGGGGGAAAATCAAAAAATTGACAATTTCAAAATTACCCTATATTTTCTTAGTTAAAAGAGATACGGAAAAATGTTTTATACAGAAGTTTCTTTATATTCAGAATAAGTATACGGGGTCAGGTAAAAAAGTTATCGGACCTATCCTATTTTTTTTAAATGGAACACCCTGTATATTTTAATCTAAAAAGATACTATTTTAAATTTTCCTTTCAAATATATAACACACCATGGATGATATTGGTTTCCTAGGCGATTTATTTAAACTTTATACCTTAAAACCAAAGTAGGCCATGAAACAAAAATATCCTAGAGACAACTATGTTGACATTCTAGTTGTTATTAACATTTATCGTCAATTTCATTTTGTGAAAAAGGCTCATCAACATTTTGAAAAATTTGATGATATCTATCATCCATGGTGTGTTATCAATTTGAAAAAAGAGTTTAAAATGCTATCTTTCTCGATTAAAATATACAGGGTGTTCCATTTAAAAAAATGAGGTTAGGTCCGATAACTTTCTTACCTGACCCCGTATACTTATTCTGAAA
Source organism: Barypeithes pellucidus (assembly GCA_963991005.1). Classification (NCBI taxonomy): domain Eukaryota; kingdom Metazoa; phylum Arthropoda; class Insecta; order Coleoptera; family Curculionidae; genus Barypeithes; species Barypeithes pellucidus. The sequence goes on along the minus strand of OZ022563.1, from coordinate 51,027,811 downwards.
ACGGTAGATTATTCAACAATTAATATAAAGAAGTTTCTGTATAGAACATTTTTCTGTATCTCCTTTACTAAGAAAAATAGGGTAATTTTGAAATTGTCAATTTTTTGATTTTCCCCCGTATCTCTTAAGCGAGCGAAATTTTTACATTTTGATTTTACCATTTTAAGTTTGACCCAAAAAGAGCACGTGACACCTACATTACTTTTTTGATAGCACTAACAATAACGGAGATACCCTATTAAAGTGTCGGAAATGGCACTGATATTTTCGAAACAATTATTTTATTAACAATTATTATTCAATTTTAAACAAAAAAGGTCTCTTCCATCTTTCTCTTAAAACTTACCATTTGGAAGAAAATAACATGTTTCTTTTATTTTGATTTGTGAAAAAACCAAAAAATAAAAATGAAAACATTAACACCCTGGATAAGGAAAACAAAGCATTCCAGGACATACGTGTATATGAACTTTTCCACTTAAAAATCACCCCTTAAAATAAGTAAATATCATTCACCCTGTATAGTCTTTAATTTTTATTTATGTATTTAAATATTGTTTATATGCACAAGACGCGAAACAACACTTGCTAAAAGTATTATTTAAATACAATACCGGCACAATATCGGCAAAAGGTCAAAAAAACACTTGAGAACAATCCTTTCACACGCACTTTTAATGGAAAAAAATCCACGCCTTGAAAAGTCACACAAAATAACTGTGGATGGTACTAAGCGATAAAACAAATACCAGATAAACTGTTGGGAGATAAACAAGATAAAAATACCTTGAAACAAAAGATAAGACGGTGTATAAATATACCTTACGATCTTTTATTGCCTTACAGTTGGAAAAAAACGTTTTTCTGTTTTTTCTCGAGCATTAGAAAAATTGGAAAGACGGAAATATTGAGAAAAAAGATGGGAAAATGGTGTACCACCGACCTATAACTATGAATACGTACAACTTTGGGATGCGCAGTAACAAAATGAGGGAAAAAATGGGTTGGTGCGCACGCTTTACCGATCATATTCTTTAAGGTTGCTCGTCGGTTGTCTTGCGCACCAACGACGACCGTCCAGAACCGAATCAGTCGAACCGAACAATATTAAAAATCTATCGATACGTGGACAATAGATATCAAAATTAATTCTAAAAGTGGCATTTCAGTGCTGGCCACAAGGCCTTCTTTTATGCGAGAAAATAGATTGTTTATTTCCCAGTAAAGAAGGTCTTGCGGTGTAATCATTTTCATCAAGGGCGAAGTACGGTCCTGTTCGTCGGTTAAGGTAAACCAAAGATCTTACAAACTCCAGATAGAATTGTTTACATTTGAAGTCGACGTAAGGACTGTAAACGTGCACTCCCCACCTTGCTGTTATGCTTGCAGCATAGCCAGATTGTCCTATTTATCGCTAAGGTATCTGCAAAATCCCAATTAAAAATTTGTTAATTTGACAATTGCAACTGGTTTAAGGTTAATCCGCAATTGCTTTTAAAATAAATTTATTTCCCAATAATTTTAATATAAATTGTGAATAGGCCTTGAGAGATTTAGAAAAAAATATTATTATTATACATAAAAGTTTGAAATAAACCGACTGCACTCTGACAACATCAAGTTAAAAGATAGTACGCTCGACGGCAAACGATCAAACTTTATCAATGGAAGAAGAATACACTGTTGCTACTCGCTGCTAACCGCTTTTAAGGGAGTGTTTATATACTTGGTTGTTTTTATTTTTTTTTTGTGAGTATTGGTGAAAAATCGTCTTTATTATAAACAATGATGGTGCATTCATGTATAGTTTGTAAAAGAGTGGATCATTTAAGCAAGGATTTATCTTTTCTTCGGTAAGTATGGTTATGTTTTAATATGATTGTATTGATATGATTTCTGATTAACCATTGACGTTTAAAAGGTTATGGACCGGTCCGTTTTGCTAGTCCGGGCAAAAAGCAGTCGAGTTGGTTTATTTCTTAATATAAATCTTGCATTTACAAGATGGTTGAGTCTTGTGCGGCCATAAAATACTTCACTAGAAGATGCAATGGTGTTAAATTAAAATTTCACAGGTTAGTAAATATATTTAGAAATTTGATTTTGAGTTTGCATCACCCATTCCGTTTCACCCTCCTTGCTAATTGGCCACACCCAATGCATGTGAGCAGGTAATAAACTAAAGATAGATGACCAGAGTGCAGTTGGATTATTTCACGATTTATTTGATACCTTTAAGTATAATAATATTATTTTAAAGAATCATCCTTTTCACAGTTTATAGTAAAATTATTAGAAATAAACTTATTTTAAGAGCAATTGCGGATTAACCTTAAACCAGTTGTAATTGTCAAATTTACAAATTTTTAATTGGGATTTTGCAAGATGTCTTAGTGATAAATATGACAATCTGGCTAGAAATATACACTTTTATATCTGGAGAGTATCATCCAGTAATGAATACACCAAAAATATTGATGCTAAGCATAAATAGTTAAATCCATCCTTGGATACACTGTATATAAAAACTGGATCAATATTTCTATCTTTTTTATAAATATCCAATATTCGAAACTTTTTGAATAGAAAATATAATTAAACGTAAAGAATCTGAAAGTAAATTATACGCCCTTGTTGGGCTTTTTGCCCAGACTAGCTCCGCTCCAAAACCATGAAGACCGCTCCATAACCTTTTAAACGTTATTGGATTTAACCTTGTAAGATCTTTGATTTAACCAGACTTCAACATTGTTGCCATTAGCGAGACCAACATGTTTTGTCACTCTTCCACCCATTACTGATTTTCAATAACATTTCAAACAATCACAAACTCACTTTCCAACAGATTTATGAATGGAGTGTTGGCCCTGTGAGGTAAACAGTTTATCAGTTGGCATTGCGCAAGACACCTCACTATCAGCTTTGTTTACACGCGCCAGGCCATAAATTTGCCACTTTTGCTTTTAGAGTTTGGCTATCCATAGATATAGGTCGGTGCCATATACATAATAAAAATTAAACTTAAAATCGGTTTAGGCTAATACGAACCAACCCGAATAAACCAAAGAGACAAACTATGTATTTTTGGTATCAAAAAAGTAATACATCTCATAAAAATAACAAAACATACAGGGTGTTTCTTTTGAAAACGACAACTTTACACCACAATTCCTTGAGCAAATGACAATTGACAATGACAATTTCATACTCTAGGGGAAAACTTAAACATGGCATAACGGTTTAAAGAAAAATACAGAGATATTAAAAAATAAACCCCTATTCAGTCTAGGTTGGACGGCAATGGATAGCCCTGTACGAGATTAATCGAGTGTTTTACCATTCTTGTGCTTAACTATAACATTTGGAGGTGAGATAGAAACCTTCGTTTTAATGCATAATTTTAAAAAATCATACAAAAAACGAGAATTTTACTTACGCACGAACGTACACAAAAACACATATTAATTTCACCAAACGAAAATGCTGGCTAACTTTAGGAATGGCACAATTATTATTAATAAAGAACTTTCTTCTAGTATTAATAGTAATCGAAACAATAATATTGATAGTGCGAAGAAGGAAATGCCTACCGCTATACATAAATTAATTTTCTATTGAGAAACCACGAATTTATTTATTTAATTAGGATGTGACTGACAGACGACACTATGGTTTGCTTTTTAGGGTCGAGTAGCTATAATAATATGCTGTAAGAGTGTTCAACCACCAAATTATAAAACTTTATAGTATACAGGGTGTTCCAGAATATGTGGGCAATCTCCCGGGTTCAGATAGAACACTTAAAAATATCAGGAGAAGTTCCTATAATTTTTTTTTTCCTGCGGCCTCCCCTACGGAGATACGGGCCCATAACGGACGTGCCTGGAAATCGTTGTTTTTAAAATATTTTTTTAAGTACTAGGTGTAATTTAATAATTTTTTAGTATGATGGTTACTAGATGAGTCTCCTTTTCTCTTTCCCTTTTTTCTGCCTTTTAAATACATTTGGCTTATTTAGTTTGCCTGGGATGGACTAGACGTAACACAAATATGCTTTTTTTGTACACCCTGTATGATGAAGGAAAGACAATAATATTTTGGATACTCTAAACTTTAAGCTGAAAAAAGGTACTCTTGATCAATGTCGATAAAACGAACGAAAAAAATATTTTTGTTCAATATTGGTTGTTGTTTTATGTTCATAAAATTCCATCAATTGTTACTATGGATTTTTTCACATGGACCAATTTAAATAATAATATTTATGCTAGTGTCAGTTTATGGTAGCGTCTTGAAATTTGCGGTTTTTTTTTCCTTTGTATTATTAGTTACTAACTTAGTAATGGAATTTACGTATACTGAATATGCCGACATGCATTTAATGTATGGACAAAAATATATTTATTTCTCGAAAACAGTTCATTTTATCGACATTGATCAAGAGTGCCTTTTCTTCAGCTTAAGGTTTAGAGTATCCAAAAATATTATTGTCGTTCTTTCATCGTACAGGGTGTAAAAAAAACATTTTTGTGTTATGTCTATTCCGTCCCTGGCAAACTAAATAAGTCAAATGTGTTTAAAAGGGAGAATTGTAAGGAGACTCATCTAGTAACCATTATACTAAAAAATTATTAAATTACACCTAGTACTTAATAAATTATTTAAAAAACAACGATTTCCAGGGACGTCCGTTATGGGCCCGTATATCCGTAGGGGAGGCCGTAGGAGGAAAATTTTTTAGGAACTTCTCCTATTATTTTTAAGTGTTCTATCTGAATCCGGGAGATTGCCCACATATTCTGGGACACCCTGTATACCTATAACTATTTTATTATTTAAATTACAGCAATAAAATTTGATGGGTTTGTATGTGATATTATTGTGCATTTTATGACTTGACGAGCTCTATTTTGTCACTTCCGGTTTAACCGGAAATGACCTCAACTTTGGATTTTTAAATGGAACACCCAATATATTTTTGACTATATCGATTCAGAATCAATTCCAACTTTAACGACACCCCATACGTCACTTTTTGACACTTTAAATCATTTATCTTTTTAGTTTTTCATCTAGAATCTAGATTCTAGATTGCTATGAATTCCCTAAAATGGTTACTTCTAAGGCAAATTCTTGATAAAGATCTTTTATTGTGTTAGAAATTTTTTAGACACTTTTAAACTTTTTAAGAAGGCTTTTTCCCAGAAAACTCAATAATTTCAAATGGAAACATATTGGGCTCACTCGAGCAACAAGATAGAGCACACCAACTTTTATTTCTGTAATTTAAACAATATAAAAGTTATAGGGGTGAGCGTTCCTCCTGAAACACCCGGTATTATACAGCCAAATGGTGCTGTAAGCATGGTTGTTGATGCGTCCGAAGTGCTGTTACACAACGTTTATGTAACAGATATGGGATTTTTTACACTTACAGGTAAATAAACTGAAAGCTAATTTGGTTTAGTCAGTTTATTGATAATTAATAATAAAGATAAGAATAATTTTGTTTTTACTCCGTTGACGTTTCAGTTTATTTTGTTTAAACCATCATCAGAAATAGTGTTTGCAAAAACCGATGATTTTAATAATCGAGTACTTGATACTCGAGCGATTTTAATAATCGAGTGAATCGCTTGAAATTCCAATTCACCAAGCGATGACGTCACCGACTGCTCGACCGGCAGCCTAGCCGTTTACATGTGATCAGGTAGGGTATTTAGCAGGCACGTAACTACGGGTGGGCACAGGTTTAGTTAAAAAATTGTAGTAGCCACCAAAAAAATCCAGAAATTTATTTATTTGTGAATAATGAATTTTTACCACGTGTCTCGATACCAAACAAAAAAACTGCAAAAAATCACCCAAATATGTATTTATTGTTCGGGTTTATTCTTGTGCTTTTTTAAAATAAAAAGTATTACCAAGAGTTATTTTTCTTCACATCTTTCTCAATCTACGAGGATAAAATAAGTAGATATTTAAAATGGCTTGTCAAATTCTTCGACTTTATTATCAGGTGCCCACTGTGTGCCCTTCAAAAATATAGGATTAGTTAAGCGACTGGCATAAGAAGATAGGTGATTATTTTTTTAAATTCATGTTTATATTTAGCTAAAAGTTCCTGTTTAAATTTAAGAATGTTTACTTTTGGTTACCAAAAAATTTGTCGATACCTATGTCTTGTTAACTATTTTGCTCGTTTTCTTATTTTCCATTAACCTTTTCTATAATGTATATTATTTTTAAGAAGTCTTCTTGAGTTTAATAATAAAAAGTTTCTGTTTAGATTTAAAAATGTTTACTATAAGATTACCAACGAACTTTTCTATATATTTTGTTAACCATTTTGTTCGTTTTGTTATTTTTATTTACAATTTCTATTATTATGTTTTATCGAGTTTATAGTGAATAAAAATTTAAAAATTATATCCTTTAATTTTTTAATATTTACAATCGGCGACCTAAACTACGCCGCTGGCTAGCCAGTTAAAACAAAACTTTCCGAAACCCATGTCGCGATGACTCCGCTAAGGGATTTGGCATACTTTTTTATATGCACCTTCTCGTTTATGTGCCTTTAAGAAAGACGTATGTCGTGTACCTGCTCAGCGTCCAGCTCGAACGTCGCCAATCGGATGGCGCGGCGCGTAGACCGAAGGTCGTGTATCAAGTGACAGCCGATATTTCTCGGTTTTTCGCCTGAATTTATAACTAGAGTATTTCCTATCGATCGAAAAACTGTTACGAATATACGAGCAGTTTTTTAACTCGATCACACTACAGCGGTACATTTCCGCCGGCGTCAAGCGAAGCTCGGGTATCGAGTGAAAGATAATAAGTGACGAGCGACGGTTTTCGCCTGAATAGATAACTCGAGCGGTTTTTTTAATAATCGAGCGATGTCGGTTATTTCAATAATCGAGTGATCAAGCGATTTTTCGCTCGAGCGATCACAACACTAATCAGAACTACAACACAGGATATTTCCTAAATACGGCCGCAATTTCAGCGTTCGACTTTCTACCTTTATTTTAACATGCATTATCGGGACACACTGCATTTTATTTTAAAAAAACTAAAGTCGAGAGATAATTTATAGCTATTGGAAAGATTTAATAAGATAAATCTACTTAATTTCGGAGATCCTTTAAGGCCGCTCACCCTGTAGTAGTGAAGCACACAACCCAACAGCTCAAAATGTAATAATATTTTGCATATTAATACCGAAACTGAATATAATAATGGTTATTAATATAAGTGTCGTAATTTGAGAACCCACATTTCATTATTGTTTGGCTTATCTGATGACTAATCTACACAAACATTGATATTAAGTTGCTTATTGTTGATTTTATTGCTTTATTAATATTACATGTTATATTTTAATTTGGTAGTTTTATTTTTTTAGGGCCAGGGAATAAGGGCACCTTATTAATCCTTAATCTTAGGGCCGATATTTCAAAATCACCTTAAGGTACAGAATGACATAAGTTTGACAGTATATTAAAGTTCTTTTTCACTCTCATCTAAAGGACGTGGTAATCTTCCACTTCCACTGTAGAGAGGTCAAAGTCTCCCAAAGTTACAAAGTACTTTGACGTTTCTTTATAAAAAAATCTTCAATTTAAAAAAAAAATTAATTTGATCTCAAAAAGCGCCTGCGTATAGGAAATTCTTAACAAAAGTTACTTCGGTTTTTAGAATCGAAAAATGTCAAATACAGGGTGTTATGGAAATGACGTACTATATTTAAATCGGCAATTCCTGAGATGAAAACAAATTGAAGAAAAATATCCAAAAATGGCGCTTTAATTTAATATGCCCTGTACATGACCTTATGTCAAACCAAAAATGACCACGTAGTGCCCCTGCCAGGAAGGTAAACAAAGCAGCATATGTCAACAGTGTTGTCATATCTTCAGGGGAAACTCTTTAGAAAGTCAATAACCGTTTGACAGATTGCAAGTTGTTTATTTTTCAGGGTACATTATTATAAACTTTTACGTTCAATTCAGTTCGCTGGGAAACAATCTCTGATTTATAAACTTGAACTGGTCAGGTATGTTCTCATTTGTTCAATTCGAACGACACCCGTCAGATCTGGACAACTTAAAAGTTTATAAATGCCACTTCCACTTTAGAAAAAAAATGCAATTTTATTTACCTTTTCGGACTTATTTAAAACCAACTTAATTTATAAAAAACACCAAGTACTCACATCACAAAATCACATAGTTTTCGCGTCACAACACATCTAAGTACCGCGCTACTGTGTAGACAAAGGTACGCCCTTATTGTTTAAATAACACGTTGGTTCCGTCGATCGGTATTGAACTGCTGGACTGGGGCACTGCCGTCGCGAAAAGAACAAATAACTTAATAATTTAAACTCTGGTTTAAGTATTAACATACAATTTAACACACAAATCTGCTTGAAAAAACACTAGGGCACCGGCCGGCTAAACAGCTCATCTTGGACAATCGGGTTGCCTATTCTGCAGCGGCTGGGGTGAATACTTAAAAATACTGCCACTTTTGATGTTTTATAAGGTTATATTCATAAAATGTAGAATTTCCTTCTGTAATACTTTTCTGTATAATGATAGTCTCGGAAATGGCAACCGCGCTATTTAGACGAGACTATTTATTTTAAAGGGATGGAAGGGCTGTTCAACATAATTATTTCATCATTCTTCTTCAGTAAAGGATGAATAAATTTGAATAGCCCATTAGAAATTAGCGTTTTTATTATTTCTGAATTTCTATTGCGAAATAATTTGTATCCTATAGTGCTGTTGTTTTATGTGTACGGTAGGTTATTGTAAAGTGTATTTATTGCTTTTGTGTAATCTAATAATAAGTGCATATCTTCAAAAAAAATAATTGGAAACTCGTGGGTGTCTGTGTGTTTCTTTAAGTGATTTAGTGCAAATGTTCCGAGAGATTTTAAATAAGAGGCCGAATGGGGTTTAGTGGGTATAAGCTTATTATGCAGTTCCACATTTTCATCAGGGTACATGATGAGCATAAAGCTTTTCCCATAGAACAAAAAACCTGAAGATGTCTGTGCCCTGGATTACTTGCTAGTGTACTGGCACCTGGATTCACTTCTATTTGGATACTAGGTAAACTAAATATTATTTTTATAAAAATCTTTACATTTTTTACACAGTTGGCAACACTGGGCTTGAACATCTGTTGATTACACAGCTTGGCAATGTAATATGATCATGTATGAATGTGCCGAGGAGTAACCAGGTGGGTTTAGGGGTGAATTATCCCGCTTTATAAACGTTCGATTTAAAAAAAAAATATGTAGCGCTTTTCTAGGACACCCCAGGAGTCACCCATTTAAATATAATACGTCATTTCCATAACACCCTATACAGGGCATCCTATTTAAAATGACAATGTTAAGTCTAATTTTGAAAATGATAGATAAGTTAAAACATCTTCATTAATAAGATAGGCATCTTCTATAGCGAATATCAATATTTCAAATAAATATGTTTTTTAGCTCCCAAGATCTTTTAAAATGCCACTCACCCTGACCCTGTATTGTATGGTTACTGGTGAATCACGAGCTTTCAAAGTCAGTGCCAGATTAAGCCATTCCCAAGGCTAATAATAAGTATAATCATATTTATTAGTTATGACTTTGTATGGACTATTGTGTGTTCCTTAAATCTACTGTAAGGAAACACTTGTGGCAACCCTTTACAGGACGCAGCGACTCTAGCCAGAGAAGACGTCGACGAAAAAGGCAAGACCCATGCGGACTGTACTGATTTTGATAAGCTTTGACAAAACGGGACAAGAAAAGCCGCACGCAAGGAGTTTGAACCCTATTTTTTGTAGTTTTCTGATTATACAGGGTGTCCCATAACTAATGGTACACAGGAAAACTACAGATTCCTTGGGTAAAAATACTGCTATTTGGCCATACTTAGTTTAGTTCAATAGCTGGTAATTACCGAGATACAGGGTGTTCAAGTAAAAATTTAATTTTCAATTTTCCTAAATAACTTATTTCTGAATCAATATTTTTGCTCACAATTTTGTTACTAGGGTTTTTTTGGGGAAAGGAATTTGAATTTGTTAATAATTTTGATGTAGATTATAGGGGGCGTTCTCTGCGGTACTCTGGATACATAAAAAGAAATGTAACTTTTTTGTGCCTTAGTATAATTATATTTTAATTAAAAATACTAGTTTTTCCGTCATTTTTAAGCAATAAAGGTATACTTTGTAAATGTCGTTCCGACTAACCGTTTTCGAGATATTTTCAATTACAATTTATAATGCGCCCGTTTAAATTTTGATTTGTGAATGTGAAATTTGTCACAATAGGCTTTGGTAAAAACAAATACAATGAAAGCACTTTGAAACCTCATTTCTGTCAAAGTTTATTTTCATTTGTCAGCATTGTGGGTGTTTTTAAGGAGTTTTTGAAGATACTGTTATCAAAAATTACACTAAAAATGCCGCGACATAACTGTTTTCTAACGGAGAAATGGGAGACATGGTATGTTTAACAGACGCGCGGCACATCGGCACAGTATCTTCAAAAACTCCTTAAAAACACCCACAAAGCTGACAAATGAAAATAAACTTTGACAGAAATGAGGTTTCAAAGTGCTTTCATTGTATTTGTTTTTACCAAAGCCTACTGTGACAAATTTCACATTTACAAATCAAAATTTAAACGGGCGCATTAGAAATTGTAATTGAAAATATCTAGAAAACGGTTAGTCGGAGCGACATTTATAAAGTATACCTTTATTGCTTAGAAATGACGGAAAAACTGATATTTTTTAATAAAAATATAATTATACTAAGGCACAAAAAAGTTACATTTCTTTTTATGTATCCAGAGTACATCTACATCAAAATAATTAACAAATTAAATTCCCTTCTCCAAAAACACCCTAGTCACAAAATTTTGTGCAAAAATATTGATTCAGAAATAAGTTATTTAGGAAAATTGAAAATTAAATTATTATTTGGACACCCTGTATCTCGGTTATTACCAGCTATTGAACTAAACTAAGTATGACCAAATCGCAGTATTTTTACCCAAGGAATCTGCAGCTTTCCTGTGTACCATTAGTTATGGGACACCCTGTATAGTTGTATTTCTGAGCTTAAAAAGTAAAAAGTTACAGTCCACAAACATTGTATTAATCAAGTTAATTGTTTCTCGGCGGAGCCTTCCGAGTGTACAAATTAACACATCATTTGGCTTCGTCAATAGATTATGATATTGATCTGATAATAAAGCATAGAAAATTTGTAAGGTTACAATTTGCATAGAACCCAAACCAAACCCTAGATATTCTTCAAATCGATAGATAATTTTCCAAGGATAAATTAAAAATTGTACTTACGAAACTTCCTGATTTGGCTTTTTCGTGTCTCGATGACATCTTGTCAATTCTGTCATTTATGCTCTATGGCGGAATGCAATGGAATCACTCTAAAATAAAACAATAAATACTATATTGGGTCAGATCATTCAGGCCAGGTTATTTACAGGAAAGGTTCGTTTGGTACCATCTATTACAGCAAACGTTGCATTTAGAGTAATGAGTAAAATTTATCACCTTTTTTTATTGTATTCTTTTATAGGTCTTGTGAACAGAAATAAGGACTTACAGATGATTTAAAATAAGGAAAATGAGAAGAATAAGAGAAATAATTAGCAATGACAGAGCACGCTGTAATCAGAATCTTTAGTGATTCATTTATAATATATTCAACAACATAAAACTATCAAGAGCAATAATTATTGGTATCTACTCTTCTACCTTATCTGCTGCCCTTAGCCCCTTTAAAATATGCAAATCCATTTAAACTCTTAATATTCTGATTACACTAGAGGAACGTTATTTAATAAAATCCAATATTATAAAATCATTTACAATTTTCTCATCTCATAACAAATACATCTAACATGTAACCATATAACACAACAAATAACATAACCTACACGCTTGTAGCAGGATATCACGCAATATTTCTCACAAAAACGACACGAATCAATTAAACTGTTTTCACTTTCACTAAAACCCGCTAGAAATAATCAAACTGAATAAGTTTTATCTTATTTTCGGACGCAAAACATCCACACAAACATTTTTTAACCACTTGTTGATAAAACCGTTAGTTATAGACGGTGATAATCGGTACTAAATTTCTGGTACTGGTTTTCTAGCTCTTCTCATTAATACAAGGCACGGCAAGCAGACTCGTTTAAAATAGTTGAGATTCCTTGAAAGAAGCCCTCGGGGTAATGAAAGAATATTTTTTTAATAGTTATGTCACGCATCACCATTCCTCCTTGTTTATAGAAGTGAAAAAAGGCTCTTTCTAAGTGAATAAACATAAAATAATTACCAATATAAAAACTAGTCATCTAAAAGGTGGTCTAGGCACAGTTTTTATCACTCGAAACAGTCGTTTTTCGAAAGTTTAACAACTTTAAAAAAAGTTATTGACAACTTTTGTCAATATAAGGTTCGTTCCAACCACCCTAAAAATCGTACAATGTACGGTCACGCACATGCGTAGTAGTCGAAAACCGTTCCAACCGACCCAAAACGGTGTATCTGGCGATCCCGTTGTTGTTCCAACCAAGTTGTGATCGTTCGCAAACCAGTTCGTGAACGGTGAAAACGATACATGGCCAAAGGCAGGAACTGTTTGTACTGACTTGCGCCGTAAGAATTTTAACACCTGTTTTCATACTCACTTCTTCTTTGGCCCTAAACCCCTAACCTCTCTTATGCTTATTTGAATTAAAATAAATAAAGATATTCCACAAAGAATAATTCTGGTGAACGGTGAAGTATTTTAGAATAAGAATAATGAGTGATGACGAAGGTGATAGCGACTTATCCTCAAATGTAACAAGCGATGACGATTTGGAAGAAATGTTAAACCAACCAAGAACAAAAAATGAAAATTATTTAGTTAAGTATTTTTTTTAAGTGGGTACCTACTTACTTAGTACACCGTACTAATAATTAATTGTTTATTTTAGAAGAGATTGTGCCCCAATATTCTGAAGAAATATTTTTTGAACACTTTAGAATATCAAGAAATGTCGCAGAAAATATAAGTCAGAGATTTGAAGAAAGTCGCTACTTTCATGATCAAGCTGGGCAATTTGGAAATATCCCTCCCTTGTCTCAAGTAAGTACTTAGAAAAACTGATAGTTAGTTACCTACATGCATTTTAAAGTATTTTTTTCAATATAATATTTATAATTTTAGGTACTTATCTACTTATGGTACATAGGACATCAAACTGCCAGTTTTCGGGATGTAGGGGACCGTTTCAACATAACTATAAGTTCTGTAAATAGAGTTATTAATAGACTCACTTTATATTTAAGTAATTTAGCACCGGAAGTGATAAAATGGCCCAATGAAGCTGAGAAACGCATCAGTGAGGAACATTTTAGGCGCAATGGGTTCCCAAATGTTATAGGTGCTATTGATGGGTGCCATTTAAAACTTGATAAGCCTGAGCATGATCCCGATTCCTATATTAACCGTAAAGGATATTATTCAATGCAGGTAAGTAATAAATAATTTACGAAATATTCAATTGACTTCACAAAACCCCTTTTTGTACATGAAAGTATCTGTGATAAATCATATATTGTATATTATTATATATTATTATTTATTATATTGTATATTATTATTTATTATATTGCTTATTTATTTTTTTTAACAGCTTTGTTCATGAGAGACAACTCTTATAACAATAAAGAATATTTTGAATTTGAATTTTTATTTTGAATTTAGATGCAAGCTGTGTGTAATGAAAAGAGGAAAATAATAGATATATTTATTGGTTATCCTGGATCAGTGCATGATAGTCGGGTATTTAGAATATCTCCGCTTCAAAATGATTTAAGGAATAAATGTGGAAGATATTTTCTGTTAGGAGATAGCGGATATCCATTGCAAGAGAATTTACTTACTCCGTTTAAAGATATGGGTAACTTAACTCCAAGGCAACAAAACTACAATGTGAAACTTGCAAAGAATCGTTATATTATTGAGCACTGTTTTGGCATATTAAAACAAAAATTTCGTCAAATGTATCACATCAAATTAAGGAAAATCAGGTTCATAGCTCACTTTATTAGGGCTGCCTGTGTTCTACATAATATAGCTATTGATGACGATTTTCCATTCGATATTGAACAGCCACTACCCAACCCATTACAGATACCCGGATTTCTAAATGCAGAAGATGACGACGATTTAGGAGCTCGTGCTATTCGTGAAAGAGTTGTAATGACATTGCAATTGTAGCAAGTTTTTTAAAATAAAATTTTTTATATTATGTACTTGACTTATGACTTTGAAACGTCCCTCATTATTGTGTTATACATTGTTTGATTTATTGAGACATCTGTTTTTCTCAGCTTAAAAAAGCCATAGTATTAATTTTTATCTATAGCTTGCATATTTTTATATTATTCTACATAATTCCCTATCGAACAATATCTATTATTAAACAACATTTATTGTATAATTATTATACATATTAATTAACTTAACCTAAAGTTCAACATACATATGAATGGCAATATTGCAAGAAAAACGTTTTAAACAGTATTGCACTTGCAATTCCCCATATTCTTTTCTTTGAAGAGTATGTTTCTTTCTTCAATTAGCATGTTTCTTCTTTTAATTTGTTCTAATTTCAAATATTCAATTTTTAACCTTTCATTGTAGTATTCTTTTCTATCCAATCTTAATTTTTCAGCTGTGGTTGTTTTTTTTTTAATCACCCTCGATTTAGGTTTTGCTATATTTTTTGTTTCTATATCAATGTTTTCTTCATTACTATTCATTTCTATATCAACTGTACTAGCAGTTAATGTTATTTCAGGGTAAATATTTCTCTTACTTTGAAAAATTTCTTCCATTTCATTCTGGTACTCGAAATATTTACGTCCTCTACCTACAACAAAGTACTATAATCAGGAACATAGCCAGGGGAGACTCCGCTACTCCATATTATGATATAAAGTCCTTAAACCCAAAGTAATAAAATTTTCTTTCATATACTTTTCAGTTCTAAACATGGCACAAACAAAAACAAACTTCCAATTACCAACCACCTGGATATTATTAACATTTTATATTTACCAGTTTTGTTTTGATCATCTACAAATCTCTTATAATTTCTTTCGAGCACTCTCCAACGATTGTTACAATGGTTAGGAGTTACGATTATATTTATTTTGCACAACTCTGCTGCAATCTTATCCCACAGCATCTTAGTATTTTTAATGTCCCAAGTGCCCAGTTTCTTTTTATATTTTCCGTATAAGTCTATTAGCATTCTCGTTTCATTTGGACTCCACTTGAATTCATGGGATTTTGAATTTGTTTCGTCTAGTTTCGTCGCATTTTGACTCGTTTTTAATAACACATACTCTTGTAAATCTAAAATTTAAAAAATAGGTAAATGCCTTAGTCAGTTTCCAAAAAACCTATTCTTACCAATAAACACGTTATTCTCTTCCATCTTTTTAATATAACACCCATAAATCAAGTAAATACATCAAAAAATTTAAAAGACTCGAAAAGACAAGCAACAAAAATAACAGTAGGGTTATGCTGGTAATCAGCTGAGATTTTCGCACAGAAAATGGTCACGAATCGTACCAACCTCGCGTCCGTTGTGCATCGTCAACAAACAGTGCAAAATTAGCGGCTGCGCACAAAATCAATCCCAACAGTTTCGTGACGGTTCTGGAACGATACAAAAATAGGGTGTTGGAACAAACCTATAGAAAATAAATCGCGATAAGTTAGCCACAAATGCCACAATGGGAATGGGTAGTTAGTTTTAGGCGCAAATCTTTCTCGGTGTTACGAATTTCTCATATTTAATATACGGATGTTAAAATCAACAATGACTATTTTTTTCTAGTATTCTGCAAGTTTGACCTGATTTCATAGTCCAGGGGGGTGGTAAATTTGGTAAGTCCATTGCTTATTGTGATTATACTCTCCCGTGTACAAGAATCGAGTTTTAAATTAAATTTTACTATTTAATATAATCACACGCCTATGGAATATATCGGAACACAAAACTACTTGCCTAATTAACTAATGCTACCTTCACAGGGCTTACGTAGAGAATTTCCAAAGTGAATTTCATTGCTGCCAACATCTATAAAAAATAAATGTTACTAGATTTTTTTCTCTATTTCGCATGAAAACTCGAAGTAGTCACGTCAACAATAGTCTATATTCGCCTGGCGTATACGCTTAGTGTGGTGCTATCCTTTGTTGACCTTTAAAAAAATGACATGAAAATGAGAGAAATCGGCGGTGTCACTGCCATTTGACATTTATGTCGATATATCACTTTGACATTTAATCAAAATGTCAAATTTTCGGGAGAAAACGTACTGTGTGGCATTTTTATCGATTATGTAAGAATTTCGTACATAAATTCTGAAAAATTTCGTGTATTTCCTTCGGTTTTGGACCGAAAAACCGTCAAAATGACAAAAGTTTGTCGTTTGTGTCTCGCCAAGCTGCAAAGGGGGTCAAAATATTTCAACATAAACGCCGTAGAAAGTTTCACAGGGTTCATGCCCTACAGGGACCAACTGACTACTTGTATTCCCGAAATGGTGAGTTTTCATGTCACATTTTGACAGGTTTTTAGCAGCTTTACAAAATTTTACATGAAGAAAAGCACAAACACCTAATTAGGTCAAAAACTTATGGCAATTTTTTAAGGTTTAATTTGGCTAGTTTGGTTCTAAACTTTGACAGTTTTTTGGCAGGAAATCATTATACAAAATTGCTATAACTTGTAAATATTCTCGAGGGTCTAATAATTGTTCCTTTAATGATAATTAGATCAGTGGGTGTAGTGTAGTGACAAGTTTTGGACATTCTGATTCTGACAATGACTGCAAAATATTCTCTTGAATACACATTGTCACGTTACTTTATCAAACAGAACTATTTTTTGTATAACAAACTGTTTATAGGCCCTTGATCTCATTCCGAACCCGGTCATATGCAATAACTGTCGAACAGCCCTCAAATCATCATATGACTTTAAGTCTCGATGCCTTATGGTGGAGAAGAAAATCAGAAACTATGTCGCCACCCAATCATCTGATTGTGTGGTTTATAATTTGACTGAAATTGATACATCGAGTTTGCCGAAAAGTACCCGGTTTGAAGCAGAAGTGAACAAGTAAGTTTTGTTATTCCATATTAGATAGAATAATATTCCCAACAGTGTTTGTATGCCTGTATTGTTCTATAAAGAAATTCTTTCAATTTTTTCTTAAAAACCTTTATCAATTTAGGGAACCACCTAAACTGGTACCTATTTTGCCAAAAGCCGAGATGCAGCGGGTCATGTCATCGCAACCATCTTCCATTTTGTCAAATCTGTTAAGCGTCAAAGAAGAGATAATTCTACCACCGTCCTCAGAAATAGAGATTACCAATGTCGGTTTCACATCGACTCCTGCCAGATGTAAGTTTTTTGTATTTGATAAAATATTTTTATTTTTAAAATTTGTTATTTGTAGCGAGGGGTCCCCCTAAACATCCCAGAGAGAGTTCCTCCACAGAGATAATGTACACACCCATAGAGAAAGACGAGCACGGCCTCTACAAGTGCAACCACTGCGACAAGAAGTTCCCGAATGTGCCTTCGTTGCATACGCACAAGACGAGGGTGCATGAGGAGGATTACCTGTGCAATTTTTGCAACGTGCCATTTAAGACGTTGCAGAATTTGAGGAAGCATAATCAACAGTGTCAGAAAAGTAAGTATCAAGTTACTGGCTGAACAGATATAATATGTAATAAAAGTTATTTCCCATAAAATACCATTTTTTATTAACACATTTTTATTAGACAAGTCCAACATACTATAGACCTTTAATTTACATTGAAATTTAATATAAATCACAATAAATAATCTTATCAAATTTCAAATCAAAATCTTATTATATATAATATTATTATATTATAAAAATATTATTTCAAAAACTGTTCTTCCAGGATATTGTATTTTTCTGATTGGAAAGCAGCTTCATAATAAAGGGCTCCATTATATTTAAATTCCTTGCCTTATCTCGTCTTTGTAATTTTGCGTAGACATTCTTTCAGCTATTTCTATAATACTGGTCTTCTGCAAGAACTGAAAATTATTTGACCATCCTCCAATATTTAATACACCGTATCCAGGATAAGGAGGGCCAGTACAAGGATCTCGGAAACCGTAAGAGATACGAAGTCGGTTAAATGGATGTAA
Source organism: Barypeithes pellucidus (assembly GCA_963991005.1). Classification (NCBI taxonomy): domain Eukaryota; kingdom Metazoa; phylum Arthropoda; class Insecta; order Coleoptera; family Curculionidae; genus Barypeithes; species Barypeithes pellucidus. The sequence continues at coordinate 51,009,480 of OZ022563.1, read as the reverse complement.
AGTTGCGCATTTACGTGCCTAATAATATGCCGTTTAGAAAGTTTGAAAATTCCGAGTAGTTCCGGAGATATCCGGAAAAAAACGAAATTCTGAAAAATCGTTATATTTTTTCCTAGGTTCTTTTGAGATCGAATTCTAAAGTAAATTGTACTTTTACATTGCCACTTTTTCCGCTCTATCTAACAGCGTTAATTGTTTTGTAATCCGACGAGGCGTCTTCGAAGGGCCATTATCAACTTAATTTTTTTAAATACGGTCCTGTTTTCCTGATATTGGAATTTCAGAGCTTTTTTCTCTCCCGAATGCAACGATGTATGACACACTGAGGTTTAATGACGTTTCGAGGGTTTTTTGAACAACATCAGGATATTTTGGGATACGGTCCTGTATTTCTCCTAATTTTATAAATAATATCTCATAAGTAAGGTCTAAATTTTTACTTATGTTGGACTAGTTCAATAAATAACAAATAATTTAATAATAAACCACAAATAAGTGGACAAAAATAATACAATAATAAACAAAAACATACCAAAACAGTAACAAAACGAACAATGAAAAAAGTAAGGAACTGCATAATCAGGTGTTCAAAATGATTTCCGTTATTATCTAAGCACAAATAACATCTTCTAACTGTCGATTCTAAAACATTTCACAACATTTCTGGCGTAATACTTTGAAATGCTTCAAGCACCAACCTCCTAAGTTCGTCTTCTGTTTCGAAGTTGTATTATAAACATAATTTTCGACATACCCCCAGAGGAAAAAATCTAACGGTGTCATATCAGGCCATGGTGTTTCAGAACACCTCCTGATTATGTTACTTTCCTTACTTTTTTCGTTGTTCGTTTTATGTCTGTTTTGGTATGTTGGGGTTTGTTCACTTATTTGTGGTTTATTATTAAATTATTTGTTATTTATTGAACCAGTCCAACATAAGTAAAAATTTAGAGCTTACTTATGAGATATTATTTATAAAATTAGTAGAAATACAGGACCGTATCCCAAAATATCCTGATGTTGTTCAAAAAACCCTCGAAACGTCATTAAACCACAATGTGTCATACATCGTTGCATTCGGAAGAAAAAAAGGTCTCAAATTCCGTATTCCGTATTTAAAAAAATAAAGTTGATAATGGCCTTTCGAAGACGACTCGTCGGATTACAAAACAATTAACGCTGTTAGATAGAGCGGAAAAAGTGGCATTATAAAAGTGCAATTTACTTTAGAATTGGATCTCAAAAAACCCAGGAAAAAAATAAAACGATTTTTCAGAATTTCGTTTTTTTCCGGATGTCTCCGGATCTACTCGGAATTTTAAAACTTTCTAAACGGCATATTATTAGGCACGTAATTGCGCAACTTTACCTCCATTTAACCGACCTCGTATCTCTTACGGTTTCCGAGATCCCTGTACTGGCCCTCCTTATCTTGGACATGGTGTATACAGGGTATTACAAATTCGGCCTTCCCCATTGGGATTTCGGTAACGATAAGAGATACGAAGTCGGTTAAATTGGGGCAAAGTTGGGTAATTATGGGCCCAATAATATGCCGCAAAAAAGTCAAAAATATTTGAAAAAATCTAAAATTTTGCGTTCCGGTTTTTATTTTTTCCTGACTTTGTTCGAAGAGATATCCAAAAATAAATTTCACTTTCTCATTGCTAGTTTTTATTCCCCACAAGATGGCACCATCAGATCTTTAATGCGACGTTTCATCTTTGGGTGACCATCATCAACTTAATTTTTTTAAATACGGGCCTGGACCTGAATCACATTGTTACGCGAACTCATTGAGATATCGTGATCGGGTTTGTTCGAGCTTACGCGCTCTGTCAAGCTCTTCACATTTTTTTTGTAACATCAAAACCGGCCGAGTTATTTTCAATTTCCCGTTGTAGGTTAGATTTACGGGGCGTGCGCGCCCCCCCCCCCCCCCCCCCTCTCCCCTTGCGACGCCCTACACAAATCATTTCAGAATGTCGAGGGGAATCCTACTGTATCGATTGGGTAAAAAAATTACTCGATTTCGTCTAGGGATTTTCGAATACCGGAACGACTCCACTACATGAGTCTTTGTTGAAATATCATTAAACCTACTTTTTTATGAGAGCATAAATTTTGTCTTGTCTATGTTCAAACTTAGTCCATTTTGTATCAGCCAGCTAAATAATCCTGCTAGTTCTTCATTTATAGTATTACAATTATATTTACATCTTTGCCTATAAAATACAATAAGGTATCGTCCTGGCTTCCTTGGAGTGCGTCTCTATAATAAATTGCCGCCCCCTGTTCGGGAAATGTCCCCAATTGTTTTTAGTCGGGTTCTAAAGAATTTTCTCCTCGGTAAGGGATTCTATAGTACTGCTGAATATTTTAATTACGACTTTTCGGATTTGTGAATTGTCAATTTTAACATGTTGTAAGGCTCTTTTCTGTTGTTGATTTTAACTAACTTGTTTTAAATATACTTATACAGGGTGACAATTTAAAAACTTGAAATGGCCATATATTAGAAAGGAAAAACTGAAGAAAAAAACGCAAAAAACAGTTTCTATAAAAAAGGGGGAACAAAAACAAGCGTATTAGCCCACCCCTATCTGCAACCCCTTGGACAGGGTGAGATAAACCCTTAAAATCTTAAATAGAAAGGGGGTCGAGTGATACATCATTTTGAAGCTCTTGAAAAATGCTTTCCAATGGTACCATAGAAAGGACATTTCAGGAAATTCTTCTCTGTTTATTAAGGAAAACAATAAATGAAAAGACAATTTTGAAATTTTTTATTATTAGTTAATTAAATGTTCAAAATGATTGCTACCAATATCCTGGCATATTAAGAGATATCTCTTAAGAATTCTAAACAGTTTAAGCCTCGGTATTTCGTTTTGGTTTATTTGCTATTTTTTTTTTGTCAAAAAAAAAATTTGTTTATAAATATTCGCATTTTATTATCACAGAATTTACCTTAAAGGTAACTTCTACTAGTATTATTATTTTAAGAACAGTTAACTTTCGGTTCAGTTTAAACGAAAAGCAGCACTTCTTATCTTTAACAATGGTGTACAGCACAGCTGAACGGGTAGAAATTATTTTCATTTATGGTTCCCAGGATCAATGTTTTTTAAGAACAGCTCAACGTTTTAACGAAAGGCATCGATGTCAAAATGTAAGTAGATAAATTTAAAGAAACTGGTTCTGTCGCGAATATAATGAGAAATCAACCGAGACTAGCCGACGAAGCAGCGCAAATTGAAATTCTGGGGCAGTTTGCAATGAATTCAACTTTATCAACTCGTCAAGGTAAATTCTGTGATAATAAAATGCGAATATTTATAAACAAATTTTTTTTTTCGACAAAAAAAAAATAGCAAATAAACCAAAACGAAATACCGAGGCTTAAACTGTTTAGAATTCTTAAGAGATATCTCTTAATATGCCACGATATTGGTAGCAATCATTTTGAACATTTAATTAACTAATAATAAAAAATTTCAAAATTGTCTTTTCATTTATTGTTTTCCTTAATAAACAGAGAAGAATTTCCTGAAATGTACCTTTCTATGGTACCATTGGAAAGCATTTTTCAAGAGCTTCAAAATGATGTATCACTCGACCCCCTTTCTATTTAAGATTTTAAGGGTTTATCTCACCCTGTCCAAGGGGTTGCAGATAGGGGTGGGCTAATACCCTTGTTTTTGTTCCCCCTTCGTTTTATAGAAACTGTTTTTTGCGTTTTTTTCTTCAGTTTTTCGTTTCTAATATATGGTCATTTCAAGTTTTTAAATTGTCACCCTGTATGTAAACTTGAAGAAATGTTAGTGTGAATTTTCATGTCTTTCTTGTAATATTTTAATTTTAATAATATTTTGACATTTTAAACTAGCTTGACTTGTGTAAATACTGTGGTATATAAACATAAATAAATTATTTGATTTGATTTGATCTGCGAAAAGTTGAATATGGCAGTTCTTTATATTTTTTATAATGTCATTTATGTACACTATAAACAAATTAGGTTCCAGTATAGTTCCTTGGGGTACACCAAACGCATTTTCTTTTGGCACTGAGATATTGTTCATATATCTTGTTTCCTGTGTACGAATTTGTAGATAGTTTTCAAACCACTTAATCACACTTCCAAAACACGACACCAATTATCTGTTCCTATCTTAGATCAGTTTTCCATTTTAACAATACAGTTTTGATACATACATTGATGACCTAGATGTTTTATATTTTGTTAATTTTTTGATTTCTGACCTCAAATACCATATTATTATTTTTTTCGATATTTTTTTTTAGTGAGGACCACACCGCCGTCAGCAGCAAATTCAGTTTTAACAAAAAGGCCGCACTTACCAACAAAGGCGAAAAATCATCTTAAAAGATGGCTTTTTAACCACACCGATGTAAGTCTTTAAGGATAAGAATGTTTGCGATAGACAATAAAATCAGTTGCATCAAAAATAACGTAAAAATGTATAAAAATACAACTTTTTAGTTTATTAATTATAACGGTAGGTGACAAAACGTGATTTTAACAAGTTGATTGTAATAATTTATGCGCTTTGAATAATTCTCGATTTTTGGAAAAATAGTATGTATACCTCTTAGGAAAAGCCACATCCCGGACTCCGTATGGCCCCAGTCTCGACGGCAGTGGCAGTTGTTCCACAGGAGCACATGCACACCCAAAACAAAACGAATAAAAAATATTAATTTATATTCATTGAATATTATTTATGGTATAAAGTCCGACCCTCCCTAATATTTTATCGTACCGTCAAACTAAAAAAGTCCGACCCTCCCTAATATTTTATCATCCCGTCAAACCAAACTGTATAGACCCGGCAACCGTGCCTCGGTCGAGGTAAATGACGATTATGACGAGACTTGCTCGCACGTGCGATTAAGTAGTGCATTTTTTTTTTTTTTTTTTTTTTTGGACAGCCGATGAGAATCTGCACACAGACACCTTACAGACGCGGCTGCAAGGTAGTGTCGGGCTTAGCAACTTGTGGGGATTATACCTCCATCAACATCATCTTTTCTGAGGGAAAAGATCCGCCTCTGAGAGGCGGGCCAACCGACTAAACTCACCGTTTGAGTCAAGTATAAAGCCTTTAACTCCTTTCACTCGACGTGTTATTTTTGTCTATCATAAGTATGATTTTTGGGTTAAGCCTTTAGGCGTTGTTGATGATGTTTGGTGTCAGCTCTAGTATCTTTCTAATTTGAATTTAATCAAATGAGCAAGATATAAGGGCTCCTAACATGTTGGCGGTAGGTGTGTGGTAGGCGGTGTATTTTTACAATAGTCGTGTAGTGTTTTGTGTATAGTATGATTGTATGAAGAACAAGTTCTTAAATAATTTTGAGTTTGGATTTTAGTGAGTGATCCAGTCTTTAGGCATTTTGTGTTTGTGGTGTGGTAGTTTAGGAATGTGCGATGCGGCTATCTTCTCGTTATTGGTCAGATTCGCCTTAGTATGATATTTTATGATTAGTTTGTCGAGAAACTCCGAAATTGTATCAATTTGGAGATCTCGGTGTATAATGTCATTTCTAGTGTATCTAGGTGTATTCAGTATTATTTTAAGTACCTTGTTCTGCATTACTTGTATCTTCTTTAAGTCAGGTCCACTCAGTGTGCACCATGACGCTGCCCCGTATGATAGCAGCGGCCTGATGAACACCTTGTACATCGTGACTTTCGTCCTTGTGCTTAACTTGCTTCTTTTGTTAAGCATCGGGTATATAGCGCCAAGTTGTGCATTGGCTTTCTTCAGTATATTGGCTGTATTTACTTTCCAATTGAGGCGTTTGTCGAAATGAAGTCCCAAGTATTTTACGCTCGGGCTCCAGTCGATCAGTTTGTTTCCAACAGTGACTCTGCCTTCCGGTCTTCTGAACCTTGAACAGTTCTTGGTGAAGTAAATTGCCTGGGTCTTGTCTGGATTGATTTTTATTTTCCATTTGCTGAGCCATTTTTCCAGAGTGATGATGTTTTGTTTTAGCTTCAGCATTATTTCTTTCGGGTCTCTTGCCGTTGTTGTTATCGCTGTGTCGTCTGCGTATATGTATTCTTTACTAGACGGATGCGTTGAGATATCTGAAGTAAAGATATTGAAAAGTATGGGTGCTATTGCCGAACCTTGTGGGACTCCGGCCCTGATTATTTTAGATGTTGAATAATGTTCTTCAACATATGTTTTAAAAGATCGGTTTTCACGATAGGAGGCTATAAGCTTTATTATATAGTTTGGTACTCCCATCCTGATCATTTTGACAATTAAGCCGTTATGCCATACTTCATCAAAAGCCTTACTGATATCAAATAGGACGGCTCCTGTGTCCCTCCGTCTATTGAATCCATTGATTATGTTAGAGGCCAGTCTTGTCGTTTGCCTTACTGTGCACAAGTTAGCTCTAAAGCCGAATTGCTCCACTGGTAGACAGTTGTTAGTTTCGACAAAGGCTGAAAGCCTACCCCCGAAATTAACCGTTCCACTATCTTGCTTATGTTAGACAAATTAAGTAGTGCAGTCTCTCTGTAGTAACAGGTGGCGGGTGGCAGCGGGGGATAGCGGGGCTATGGAGATTTAACATGGAAAAGGCGCACAGTTTTTGTGTGCACTGCGCTGTTGTCTGTTCGTGCATCTAGTTAGAAATTCGAGCGTGTATGTGTTAATATTTTAATATTATATATTTATTAAGTTAAAATGAATAGTTGACGGTGGACTATTTAAGAAATAACTTTAGCTCTTTGAGTTTGGAGCAAAAAATTGAAGTGAAGAATGCGGGAACACCTAAACCCGAAATTAATTTAACGCAGACCACAAGGGGTGAATCTAGGGACTTTATTAGAAAATTTAAAAATGAAATATATGAAAAAAATTCATAGAGGGTATTCCAAACTTAATGAGGCTGTTATTGTTCAATCTTCTACAATTAATAACCGAAGAATAGACTTTACGTTTAAGCACTATTGTGTAGGGTCGATAAATGTTGTGTATTTCGATAAATGATACTCGATATGATTTTAAACCATTTTATTTAAGGATTTAAACTAAACAACACTGAAAATATGAAGAATGCCAATTTGTCAATCTCCTGGCTCGATTCGTTTTCGTCATAAAACAGTTAACTATTATTCTCGTCTTGGTTGCGCCTAATGACGTAGCCGTAGATGGCGAGATGGTGTAGTGGTATTAGACATCATTCGGTTTTCTTGTTAGCTCGTAGATGGCTTTAGTAGTATTAGTAGTGGACTATATAAATATTGTTACGAGGGTTGCATGCGACGACGTTAAGATCCGACAGCTATACACACTAAGAAAACCTTTCTTATTTTCCAAAAGTTGTATTTCCTTGTGTAAAATTAAAAAATAAATAAAAATATGTTTTACCTAACGCATTTTCTTATTAAGTACTTTTTTTTTTCAACATATAAAACGCCTAGAAAGTAATTGTTTGGTCGTTACACAAAAGTAAAATTTAAAAATAATTTCACCATACTTGGAACCCCTCTATCATAGGTCACGAGCCGCAATCTCTACGGTCGTCCGGGAATGTTCAGCTTTTCCTCCTAGTCATACAATATACTGTTGTTGCTTTATTTTGTAATTTTTTAAAAAGGCGTTAACTCAACTCGCTACTGATGGTACTGTACCAACAAGTACGAACTCAATTGACACTTGACCGATATTTTTTGTAGCATCCGTATCCGACGGACGTAGAAAAGCAACAGCTGATGAAAGAGACGAACCTGTCCCTGTTACAAGTAGAAAATTGGTTTATCAACGCCAGACGGAGGATTTTGAGCGACCTGACAAAGTTGAAAAATATGAGGGGAATGATGCCTCGGACTAGGGGCAGGGGGAGGGGAAGGGGCAGAGGTCGGGCGTACCTAGAAGTTGGTAAGTAAAAATTGTTTAATTATTAAACTTAAATATTTTTTCTATGACTATAATTTTTCTAATTGTATTTTGAAACACCATGTACTACAGAGTGAAAGGCCTCCGAGTATTACCTATATCCGAAAGTTGATATTAACTGAGATACAGGGTGTTAAAGTTGAAACTTCATTTTTGTTTTTCTCGAATAACTTTGCAGGAAACCAACGTTTTTTTACCAAATTTGGCAATTATGGTTTTTTAGGACGAGAAATTGATTTTTTTATGAAATTTTAATGTAGGTGCGCTGTCTGCGGCATTATTTGCACATTTATTACGTCAACTTTTTTGCGCCTCAGTGTATTTAAGTTTTTAATGAAAATAATACTTTTGTCATATTTATTACGTGAAAAAGTTTTCTCATAGGTTACTTTAAGAAAAAAATGTTATTTGTAAATTAATAATAATTGGGCAGGGTGCACTAAACAATTTAAATGCAAATATCTCCGAAACGGTAACTCTGGGCGACCTGAACTTAGTATACCTTTTTTACGTAATGAATATGAGAAAAGTATTATTTTTATTAAAAACTTAAATACACTGAGGCACAAAAAAAGTTATGACCGTATGAATGTGCGAAAAATGCCACAGACAGTGCTCCCTACATTGTACATTAAAATTTCACAAATAAATCAATTTCTCGTCCTAAAAAGACCATAATTGCCAAATTTTGTAAAAAAACCGTTGGTTTCTCTCAAAGTTATTAGAGAGGAACAAAAATGAAGTTTCAACTTTAACACCCTGTATCAACAATACTAAAACAGTATGAGATATTGGATTAAAAGCGGCATGTTTCAAAAATATTTTACATTATACAGGGTGGCCCAAAAAAGTGTGACAGCATAAAGTTATATTTTTTTAAATGGGGCACCCAGTATTTTATTGCATATTTAGGTTCGTATTAGTATCGTTTATAAGTGCCTCAAATTTTATTTAACTTGGTTGTGTAGTTTCGGAGAAATAAATTAAAAACTAAAAAAAAAGTTTTGCAGTCATGAATAAAAAAAATCAAAAAACACAATCCAGAACTATTTTTTTAACCTCGGCATTGTGTGAAATTTATGACAAGAGGTCTAGAGATAGTATGAATGTAATTGCGTTTATCTATTTTATACAGGGTGTTAATAATAAGCTTCCAAAAACGCCACATTTTAAAATAATTTTTCTCAAGTTTTTCAAATGGAACACCCTGTATATTATTTGGCTATTTCACGTAGAATTCATAGACAATTTTTTTTTGTAATACAAACATATAAGTTATATCCAGCCGTTTTCGAGATAATTATAAATATCATAAATTATGTTGTTTAAATAGAGTTTTTATTGGGAAATTTTGTTATAGGCGACTAGACTAATAATTGTAAACTATAGTAAATGTTCAAAATGGCTTCCTTTTACTCTTAGAGTTTACCGTATTTTAGTTATTTCGATATAAATTTTAAAAGCCTACATTTTTGCTACTTTTATTTATTTAACTATGACAGCCAAATAAAATTATTTACATTTGTCCAGTCGTCGAAATTAAGTACTAACTTACACAAAATGTCGAATTTTACAACTTTAGAAATGGTACATATGATTTTTATACTGGGTGAATGTGCAAGAAATTGCCTCCTCGCGAGCCGAGTGTATGCTGAAAGATATCCAGATATTGCGAGAAAGCCGAGACCAGAAACCTTCGAGAAGTTGTTGCAAAGATTTGTAGCAACAGGAAGCGTTGCGTACACAAAAAGGACGATAATCAATAAACCCGTTATTAATGAAGAAAATGAATTAAGAGTTCTGTTGGCAGTAGAGGAAAATCATTAAATTAAGTAAAAGGAAGCTATTTTGAACATTTATTTTTTTTATTTAATTATTAGTCTAGTCGCCTATAACAAAATTTCCCAAAAAAAACTCTATTTAAACAACATAATTTATGATATTTATAATTATTTCGAAAACGGCTGGATATAACTTATATGCTTGTATTACAAAAAAAAATTGTCTATGAATTCTACGTGAAATAGCCAATTGAAAAACTTGAGAAAAATTATTTTAAAATGTGGGGTTTTTGAAAGCTTATTATGAACACCCTGTATAAAATAAATAAACGCAATTACATTCATAGTATCTCTAGACCTCTTGTCATAAATTTCACTCAATGCTGAGGTTAAAAAAATAGTTCTGGATTGTTTTTTTTTGATTTTTTTAGTCATTACTGCAAAACTTTTTTTTTAAGTTTGTAATTTATCTCTCCGAAACTACAAAATCAAATTAAATAAAATTTGAGGCACTTATAACTGATAGTAATACGAACCTAAATATGCAATAAAATACTGGGTGTCCCATTTAAAAAATATAACTTTATGCTGTCACACTTTTTTGGCCACCCTGTATAATGTAAAATATTTTTAAAACATGCCGCTTTTAATACAATATCTCAAGCTGTTTTAGTATTGTTGATAAGTTCTTCGATAGCGATTTAATCTTCAGTCCACGCTTCGTTTGCGGACCCTGTATAAGTATAATTAAATCCTAATATTTTTACTTAAGGAGTCTGTGGTTTTTCCATGTACCGTTAATTAGCGGACAACCTGTATTTCAATGAAATGTTGTTTTTTAAACCCTAGAAAATATCTTACGTTCCGTTTCAGAAGAAGACGAACTGTTCGACGAAGAGAGTGCCGAACTCTTATTCGAAGACGACGAGGAAGAGTCGTCGATAGCGTCGCGGCATTTGAAAGATCTGGAGGATAGGGACAATGCCGAGGAGGAGTCTCAGATGGAGGCGGACGCTGACGACGGTGAAACCGAAACTTTGGTAGACTTACCTGTGGAGTTTCTTGAGGGTGAGAGTTTGTCTGTAACTTTTGAGAGTCAATGACTTAGAATGTCATTCATCATTTCCCGAGGGTTGTTTCAGTTATTCAAGTGTGTACAATAGTTTCCCGTAAATTTCCCCGTATTTCTATTAGTGATCGGCATCGTGAAGATAACAAATTACCATACAGTAACCGATTCGTAAGCTTTTTGTTATCTTACGGACGGACGGAAGACTGAACGTTTCATTCTCGACGATGTTCTTGGCTCGATACGCCATATTTTATATGCCAAATGTCAAATATATTCCCCATTTTAACAACGTGGTGATGAAAAGGTGCCTGAACGGTTACCGATACTAGTAGCGGGAACTAAAATTGCTAGTTGAGATTTCTCCATATAATTTCCCTTGTTTACATCATAATTTCCCCTCAACTGTACAGGGCGGCCAACTAAGCGAAATGAAAAAAAAATTATAGCAAAAGTTGCCAAGAGAAATTGTTAGGAATTATTTGCAAGTTTGTGTTACGGCCGCTAGGGGGCACTAATAGTAATTCAATCTCAGGAACGCCATATCGGAATGAGTTCTTCTTGTTTTGTCAGCTACACTATAATAATCCATGTCATTTTTACTGTAGTCGCTAGATGGCGCTTTTTACAGATTTAACATATTTTATGGATTTTCTCGAAAAACTTAAATACGATGGTGAAAATGTTATTACACCGTTACAAGGAGGAACGAAGGCCAGGGCAAACGGTGAAAACCGCAAGTTTCTATTTTTTTTTCTAACGGAAGATATGGATGAAATATGAATTTACATAATTACTACTGATTAATCGCCCCCGGTAATTACATATATTGTAAAAAATAAGAAGGCTTTGGAAAGAAAAGACATATACAGGGTGTTATGGAAACGACTTATTATATTTAAACCAGCAAATCCTGAGATGAAATAAATTGAAGAAAAATACCCATTTGCGCTTTGAATTATTAAACGAAATATACACTTTATATGAAATCCCAAAATTTACGTAGCTGCTACTGAGGTCGTTCGCAATCAATAGTTTATTGAGGCGGTCTCGAGTCTCAAACGAGGTCAGCGCGATGTTGTCATATTGCAACACAGAATTGTAAGCGCACGTGTTCAGTTTTTGACAACAAGACGTCTTTGACGCGCGTTTTCATTTCTTTTCAAACTTTTTAGAAAAAAAAAACTACAATTTTACGGTAAAGATTGTTTCACGAAAAATGGATACGACTTAATGATTTCCTGGGTCGGTCCCATTGTGTCGACAAGAGCTTGGCAATAAACAAGTGAAGTATGAAGGGACGGACTAAGGACAACAAGTAATGATATGATTATATTAATGTAATCAAATGAAATAACATTTTTTTTAAATATTACTAGTCATATTTATTTACATTTATAATGTCATTCTATAGATAGTTCTGTTTCGCCATCGCTATCCTCATCAAAATTAATTATAATTGGATTAATTATACCATCCAGACTAATATACGAATTTTCTACAGTTATTACGTGACGGACTGAATTTTTCCAACTACCTGGGGGAATATCATTAAAGCATTTTCGTATTAATTCTACAACACTAGAACTTAAAGTCGGAGAAATATTTTCAGACCTAACCAGTGATTTTAACTGGTGCCACATATGCTCTATGGGGTTAAAAATGCAATAATAGGGTGGGAGCCGTAGCACTGTATGTCCAATTTCTTCTGCCAATGTGTCACTAACATATACTTTTTTTATACAAAATGTCTTTTTTTATAACTTTCTTCAAAATATATATCATTCGCCGCCATGTAGTTCTGAATCTCCAATTTTGTATTATTTGAGCTTGGAGCTTTATGTAATTGGCGACTGTGATAGCTCGCATTGTCCATTACTATCACGCTATTCTGAGGAATGTTTGGTAAAAGACAATTCTTGAACCATTCCTCAAAAACTAACAAATTTTACCACAAAAAGATATTTAAATATAAACTAAGCAACCTAACCTACCTGATGTGCCTATATTTAATTATAATTATTACAATCCGGTCCTTTCCACATAATAATAACAAGCGGTCATAAATAATGGGATGGCCCCAGGTACTTTTACTGCAGTCATTAAGTTATATCCATTTTTCGTGAAACAATCTTTACATACTCTCTTACCTTCGATCTTATTTTAAAATAATCCGTTTTTTAATTAAATTCCGTAAAACGCACAAAGTATGTTTTGCAACAGAACCAACAATAGATAATATCACACAAATTAGAAATCACATCACAACATTTATTATTATGAATTATTTCACAACAGGGGTATGGGTATGGGTAATGCTACAACTAACAAAACGTTTAAAATTCGTATACGTCAAGTGCGTAGAACCCTCGACAGCGTCATTCCATCCCCGAGTCTCGAGACATACTGAAGCAACAATAGTGGCGCGCGGCGGGTATCCAAGCAAGGGCGAGACATGCGGTGTGATCTGACATCACTGTTAGTATACTCTAGTGACCCACATTGTTGCTAAGTGAATCCAGATATTCGATTAAAAAAAAGTATGTAGACTTTCTCTAGGACACTCTAGGAGTCACCCATTTAAATATAATAAGTCATTTCCATAACATCCTGTATTTTATAATAATATTGGGAAGAAACGACAAATTATTTCCCTGCTGAAACACACACGCTTCATTTCCAAATTGATTTTATGGTACTTATTTTTTGAATTAGAAACTCCAGAAGAATTACACCAAGAGGAGGAGATCACGATCAACCCGTTGGAAAACGTGATGGAGTCGTCCATGGACAACCAATCCAACGGTAGTACGGAAAACGCGGAGGAGCAGGAGGAGGAGGAGGAAGAAGAAGATCCGCTAGAAGACTCGCCCAGTTCAAACGCGTTACCTTCACACGTCAAAATGGAGATAGAAATCGAGGAACGGTAATTTTCGGGGGTGTGGGATAGTGGAAATTCGTGGCAAATCAAAAAAAAAGAACGGCTTTTTGGAGTTCGTTTATGTTCGTACCTTGTCGGATCCGTCTGTGGTCAGTATTTTTTAACAACATTGGAAATTGCGTGTGTCCCAAATTGCTCTCTATTTTGAACGGATTCTGAGGAATAATGACGGACAGTAGCCGATTCCATAAGAATTTCGCAGTCCCGATATTTTAGATTTCCGTTCTTGTAAGATATTTTCCGTATAAGAACCTCAGGGGGCTGAATAAAGCAACATTGATGTCTATTCTCCGGTTAGGGGGCGATAGTCGAGGGCTTGCCAAAGAAATGATGGCGGTTACGGCAAGAAGTAGGGGTTTGTATTTTATTTCGGCCGGACAATCTTACCTGTTATCAATACTATTTGAAAAAAATTATATTGACCTCACTGTATACAACAAATTCATTTTCTTTACATTTTGAATTATGACGAAAAAGGTAATAGTAACAAACATTTACACACAATTACATTTTGCTTAAAAACGAATGATTAAGATAGTTTGCCCTGGTAAAAACCATTTTTTAAAGATATTTTGACCTCCCTGTATACAAAAAGTAAATTTTCTAATGACAAATCTTATTTTTTATAAAGAAGGAATGGTGTAGTCGATCCGGTTTACGAAAATCCCTTGACGAAATCGAGTAATTTTTTTCCCCCAATCGATACAGTAGGATCCTCTCGACAATCTGACATGATTTGTAGGGGGCGGCGCATTGGGGAGAAGGGGGGCACGCCCCGTAAATCTAACCTACAACGGATTTTCCTAAATAACTCGGCCGGTTCTGATGCTACAAAAAAAATGCGATGGGCAAAATTGAAGAGCTTGACAGAGCGCGTAAACTCGAACAAACCCGATCCCGATATCTCAGTGAGTTCGCGAATTATCGCGATTTTTAACTGCAAAAACAATAGAATTTAATTAATTATATTTCGAAAAGGGGCGGAGTTGGAACATCAATTTTTCGCGAATCAACGGGTGACACCGAGTACTTTGATGGGCCGGAAGCTGGGTGTGGTGGCGCAATGAGGAGGAGAGTTAGGGGGGGGATAAATGCTAATAAGTAGTTTATTAATCGAGCTACGCGGATCAGGCCGGATTCAATTTGTCCATTTTTTTATCAGCTACGAGGGGGGATTGGCAAAAAATTTTTATTTTCGCAAATGCGCGCTTGTCGCGGCATACAAGAAATGGTCACTATTTAATATCTGCGAAAATACTTTAGATATTATGTTCAATTTTTGGTATGTGTTAATAGGATATAAAACCACACATTTTAGTTAGAAAAATTATTCAATTGTTCGACCAGTGGCGTCCCTGCAAACATATCCTCTGATATATTTTACAAAAAATATGGTACGCCACTGACATTTTTCCATGGGGATATTTTTTTCTGATTAGCCTGGTCAATTCTACATAAAAACGGTCTCTTGAGTTTTTGTCGTCAGACGCACCGCTATTGATTAAAACCAATAAATTCATATTGAAACTCATTATTATTAACATTGATAAAATAATTAATGATATTGTGTTTCATAAAAATTGTTGGAGTGGGCAATTCGATGCGTCTGACGCGAAAATCTCAAGAGACCGATTTTATGTAGAATTGACCAAGCTAATCAGAAAAAATATCCACTTGGAAAAATGTCAGTGGCGTACCATATTGTAAAAAATATCAGAGGACATGTTTGCAGGGACGCCCTGATGGAACAAGAATAACTTTTCTAACTAAAATGTGTGGTTCTATATTCTATTAACACATACCAAAATTGAACATAATATCTAAAGTATTTTCGGAGATATTAAATGGTGGCCATTTCTTGAATGCCGCGACAAGCGCGCCCCACCAATCCCAGCCTCCGGCCCATCAAAGTACTCGGTGTCACCCGTTGATTCGCGAAAAAATCATGCCCCAACTCCGCCCCTTCTCGAGATATAGTAAATTAAATTTTATTGTTTTTGCAGTTAAAAATCGCGATAATTCGCGAACTCATCGAGATATCGGGATCAGTTTTGTTCGAGCTTACGCGCTCTGTCAAGCTATTCAATTTTGCCCTTCACATTTTTTTGTAGCATCAGAACCGGCTGAGTTATTTAGGAAAATTCGTTGTAGGTTAGAATTACGGGGCGTGCCCCACTCCCCCCAAATGCGGCGCCCCTTACAAATCATGTCAGAATGTCGAGGGGATCCTACTGTATCGATTGGGAAAAAAAAATTACTCGATTTCGTCAAGGGATTTTCGAGCCGTTTATTTCGCCAGAACGACTCCACTAGAAGAATTTTGCCGAGGGATTTGCGGTCATTGATATCGATTCTCCACTTATGGAGATAATGATCAAGGACTTGTCATATTTGTTAGGTCAGCTTTGCATTTCATTTCGGCCGGAATGTCTTATATTTAAATATTATACAGGGTGTTCAGAAACTAGTGGTGGTAAATATGATATACAGAGTGTTCAGATAATGCATAAGGATACGTGGAACGTCTCAAAATAGGTCATAATGAATACTCGATACTTTTCGAGTTAAGCCTGCCTAAAATAATTTTTGGCATATCTTTTTTGTTTTGACAGTTATTGGAAAAAAGGACATGTCATTTTGAAGACAAAAGAATACCTAATAAAAAGGTACTCTTGAGTCGAGTGGATAAACCACACCGTTTCGGCACAAGACTGAAATTAACGATTTTGTTACCAGTAAAATCAGTTTTTCAAATGGAAGCAAAAATATTGAGTATCGGAACACCCTGTATATTCTATCGCTTATGACCACTAGTTTTTGGACACCCTGTATAAACTTCAATTCACATAACGGCTTCTTTAAAATAGTAGGCCATGAAACGTCGCACTTGACAATAGTGACGTGACATATGGCTAACTTTGACAGCTCCTCTGCTGGTCTCGTAACCGGAGAAATCTATCAAACGACTAGATCCCCAGGACTTGGTTGACTATAAGTTATAACAATAATTTCGCAGTTGTTTATTATTATTATTATTATTATTATTAAGTTTTATACATGTATAGTACAAATTTATTATTTTACATATACTGTTGAACAGTTGTTTATTTAATTCATAAAATTGTAAGGCGGTGTTGTAAGAGTCGCTATTTTTTCCATATAAAACTGCCAAATTGTACGGTGACCGGCGAAAAGTTGGCCACATATGGGAATCTTTTTTATTATTGAAATATTAAAAAACTTTTTTCTATTTGGGTTTCATAATGGCTACATTATGAAATGCAAAAAAATTGAATAACCTGCCACTTTATGAAACTGAATTTTTATTTTTTTTTATGTTGGCAGCACGTAGGGTTCGAATTTTAGGCTTACTTTGATTTTGTTGAAATTAGTTTTCTAGGCATTATGGAGTCGACAGAAATTTTTAATAGAAAACTTTACAATACTAACCTTTAACCTTGCAAATAGATCATTTTACTAGATATTTATCTGAAATACCTATACTCGGAAATATATAACATGCTGACGGTGTCCGTTAACTGATTTCTAGTCACAACTATAAAACAACATAACCTAAAAATAATAGAAATATCTTCCAGTTTAAGCGCTATTTCTAAAGTTTTATTCAATAAAGTACTATTTTTATTTTTAATTCAATATAGTATTATACAATATTACTTTATATACAGGGTGTCCGGGAACATGTGGGAAATCTCCCGGATATGAAGAAAACACGTGAAAAGAATACTATAGGTTCATATAAACTTCTTTCGTATCGGCCTCCTCTTCGGAGATATGGGCTCCCAAAGAGCACCAATGGAATCAAGTTTTTTACACATAATTATTGAACCACCTGGTATATTTCAATTATTTTTTAATATGATGTATACCAGGTAAGACCCGTCAAATTACTACCCAAGAAACTGTTGTGAATTACTCACCGCTGCAGGGACGGACTAGCTGTAACACTCATGGGCCCATTTTTTTTACGCCCTGTATGATGAGAACTTTGGACAATGTTTTTTACATACCTTTAACTATTGGCTAAAAATTAAGTACTCTTCATTCATGTCGCTAATCCTAACCGTTTTCGAGAAAACGTCATTTTATTTACACTGAGTCCCCTAACTGCTCATGGGCTAAATATGAAAAAGCGGAATCTTGAAGGTTGAACATTGGATCGGAACAAAGATGTATCTTTTATTGAAATACCCGAAGCACATGATGTATATGAAATGCCGTTTTTTCGAAAACGGTTAGGATTAGCGACATGAATGAAGAGTACTTAATTTTTAGCCAATAGTTAAAGGTATGTAAAAAACATTGTCCAAAGTTCTCATCATACAGGGCGTAAAAAAAATGGGCCCATGAGTGTTACAGCTAGTCCGTCCCTGCAGCTGTGAGTAATTCACAACAGTTTCTTGGGTAGGAATTTGACGGGTCTTATCTGGTATACATCATATTAAAAAATAATTGAAATATACCAGGTGGTTCAATAATTATGTGTAAAAAACTTGATTCCATTGGTGCTCTTTGGGAGCCCATATCTCCGAAGAGGAGGCCGATACGAAAGAAGTTTATATGAACCTATAGTATTCTTTTCACGTGTTTTCTTCATATCCGGGAGATTTCCCACATGTTCCCGGACACCCTGTATACATATTTATAGTTACTGTAGACATTTCGTGGGCATTAATTGTTATTCCTGTCAGATTCTGTGTCGACACAATATTTTGTTCAATATTTTGAACTTTGTTCTGCTCGTACCATAACTCAAAGTTTTGCATATTATTTTTAAAAGTTTTTCTAGATTATTTTCTGCAATTTCTCGTATTTCTGACGGAGTACAACTTTCTTCCTGACTCATTTTTATTAACTTTAATAATATATTTATTTTTAATTATGACGGATGGGAAGAAACTATGTTGTGTTCAATTGTTTCTATCATGGCATATTTGATACTTGTAACATTTTATTAAATTGTAAAAGTATTGCCAACCCAAAACGAAAATATTAATTTGAATGGAAAAAATCTAGTATATTTTTTCTAACTTTAAAGACCAAAATAGAAAAAGTATTATAAAATACACGGTTCATAAGACTGATTCGCTGGTCGTTTTCTAAATTGAACGCGTGCTCTAATTTAATGTCTTATGAAACTTGTATCTTAATATACTATTTTACGCCGATTGCCTCTGCACGATTGGTAACCTAAGAACTTAGCTTAGCTAGAAAATAGAATGAAACATATTTTGTCATGGAAAACTGGTTTTGGATGACGAGATATCGTTAAAAGTTATTTGGAGAAAGTGTTTAGATTTCAATCTTATGCTCTTTTGCAAAGTGTGGAGCCAATATTCTAATAATTATATTTTTTCAGAAAAATATCCATATTTTTTTACTTCGTAATAGCAGCTTGTTCAAAATTAGATAACGCGGCCTTTCTTAATCATACTGTTCTAGTAATTACCGTAAATGGTATATTTATGGTGCCCGAGTACATGGTAAAAAGCTAAATTTTAGCAAATCAATATTTTTACAAACAAAGAAGTTTAAATAATAGATTGTTACCTTGGTTTTTCAATAATTTAACACATTTTCGTTATATTCCTGGGTGTATATGAAACTAATACAGGATATTTTTCAGAAAAAAAAATTAATTTTTGGAATATTGGCTCCAAACTTTGTAAAAGAGGCTATACGATTAAAATCTAAACATTTTTTTCAAGTAACTTTTTCCGATATCTCGTCGTCTAATGCCAGTTTTACCTGACAATTTTTTTTTTTCAATTTTCCGGCCAAACGAGAAGTCACGTGACAAATGTTAATATAAGTTTTTAGGTTATGAATCGTGCAGCGGCAATCGGCGTGAAATTTTTATTTAACATGTCAATAATAAAAAGTTTCCCGTATATGTCCGACTTTTTGCCGGTCACTGTATATCAAGAAAGTAAAAATCTGGTAAAGTCAAAGTGTAGACTTGTATCTCGGGATGTTAGTTTTCAAAAATTCTGATCTTGATCATTATACACGCAGAAACTTTTTTACCCTTAATTTTTTAACGCCGTGTGGAAAAATTGAGCGGTAGAATTTAGCTGAATTATGTTTTGTTTTGAAGTGTGATCTTTCCTTGACAGAATGTTTTTTGATTCACGTCATTATCTGCTTTTTAAAAGAAGATACAAATTTTTAGAGAAAATGTTGCAGCTTATCCATTTTATCCACAATTACATTATTTTATCGAGTAGCATAAACAAATATCCAAAAATTAATAGCGCGTATTGCTTTGAAGATGCCACGTCACATGGTAGAAGTGATAAGAACACGAGGTGGCAATACGCGCTATTAATTTTTGGATATTTGTTCATGCTACTCATAGTGGAGTCGTTCCGGTATTCGAAAATCCCTTGACGACATCGAGTAATTTTTAAATCATAATAATAAGTAAAAATATCAAAAGGACATGTTTGCAGCGACGCCACTGGTGGAACAATTGAATAACTTCTCACAAAAATTTGAGGTTCTATATCCTATTAACACATACGAAAATTAAACATAATATCTAAAGTATTTTCGGAGATGGTCATTTCTTGTAGGCCGCGCGCATTTGGGAAAATAAAACTTTTTTGCCACCTCGTAGCTGATAAAAAAATGAACAAATTGAATCCGGCCTGCGGCGATTGCCCCACCGACCCCAACCTCCGGCCCATCAAAGTACTCGGTATCACCCGTTAATTCGCGAAAAAATGATGCCCCCACTCCGCCCCTTCTCGAGATATAATTAATTAAATTTTATTGTTTTTGCAGTTGAAAATCGCGTTAATTCGCGAACTCATTGAGATATCGGGATCGGGTTTGTTCGAGCTTACGCGCTCTGTCAAGCTCTTCAAATTTGCCTTTCACATTTTTTTTGTAGCATCAAAACCGGCTGAGTTATTTTCAATTTCCCGTTGTAGGTTAGATTTACGGGGCATGCCCCTCCCCCCCATGCGGCGCCATACACAAATCATTTCAGAATGTCGAGGGGATCCTACTGTATCGATAGGAGGAAAAAATTACTCGATTTCGTCAAGGGATTTTCGAGCCGTTTATTTCGCCAGGACAACTCACTATCAATAAAATAATGTTATATTGTGAATTGTGAATAAAATTGAAAAACTGCACGACTTCTTTCAAAATTTGTACGTTCTTTTAAAAAGCAGATAATGACGTGAATCAAAAAACATTATGTTAAGTAAAGATCACACTTCAAAACAAAACGTAATGAAGCTAAATTCCACCGCTCAATTTTTATACAGGGCGTTAAGAAATTAAGGGTAGACGAGTTACTTTTGATTCTGCCTGTATAATGAACAAGACATCAGTATTTTTGTAAAACCAAAATGCAGGCTAACATTCTAAGACACAAGTCTAGCCCTTTGCTAAAAATTTCACCAAGATCACTATAAACCTGACTGACCTGATTATCTTTGTCCGGAATTTATTGTTGGGAAGTGTATATATGGAATGGAAAAATATCGACGACTTGCATCTTTTAGCAAATTGATCTGTTTTTTTAGCAATGCAAATTAAGGTCTTTTTTATTTTTAAATTTTACATCATCGGTTCAAGTCATCAAGGTGTACGTAAAGGACGGACCACCGATATCCGTACCCAATACATAGTTTCCCTATCCTTGGTCCTTTCTTTCCTTAAACCTCCTTGGTGAAAGCTATGCCAAGAACGTAGACATGACGGTTTGGTTCGAAGGGTATTAGCTAGAAGAAGACGACAATAGGGCCGTACTGTCGTGGTATTTTCGCCTTATATCACGGCAACAAATAGCACATACAGGGTGTAACAAATTCGTCCTTCGCCATTATAATTTTGGGAACGGTAAGAGATACGAGGTCGGTTAAATTGGGGCAAAGTTGCGTACCTATGGACCCAGTAATATGCCGCAAAGAAATAAAAAATAAATACAGGGGCTTTCAAAATATTTGGAAAAATCTCTGCGTTTCGCTTTTTATTTTTTCCTGACTTTGTTCGAAGAAATGTCCAAAAATAAATTTAGGCTATTTATAGGAAACGAAAAAATATGAAGTTTTTATTTAAATAGGCGTTTTTTAAAATCAAGACTTTTCGAGTTATTAAAGAAGTTAATTTTAGACGTTTTTAACAAATCGGCCCTATACCGCATGAATCAAAGACAATTAGTCAACGTCGATAGTGGATTTCAAAAAATTTTAAGCACTGCACTTTTTCTCTAATTTAACCAAATTCGTACAAATTACGCTTCCAAAGACACATATAGCGAATTAACGCAACATCATAAATTTCCCATAATTTTGTTGCTATTTTTTTACGAATTTATGATCCGATTTGAATGATTTTTTTTTGCATTGTAGGTTGGTTCCTTGACAATGTCATAGTTTCGCTGTTTATGATAAAAATTTAATTTTCTATTTATACTGGGTTTACTAAAAATGCTACGTTTTTTTTCGAAAATTCGTATCACCCTGTGGAGTATATTAGCAACCGAAGCATATTGCAGTTGACATTAAACGGTAGCTCCATCTTTCCCCAAGATTTTCTTTTTTGGTTTACTTCATTATCTCTGTTATTAAAGTAGATACACCGTTTTATAGCGTAACATGTTTTTATAGACTTTAATTATTATTCAACATTGCTAAATGTTTTCAAGTAGGTTTCAAGATTAAAATACTCGTCGGGCAACTGGGCAATGGGCATAGGAAACGAACGTTTAATAAGCAGTTCCCGAACAGTTTTTATCAGTATGGCGTATTTTATTTGACCTTTGTAACTGTAAAACACAACATCTGCTGAAATATCGCTGGCAATGTCAGAAAAAGTCCATAGTCTACTTGAAAACATTTAACAATGAATGTATTGAATATTAAGGTCTATAAAAACATGTTACGCTGCAAAACGGTGTATCTCCTTTAATAACAGAGGTAATGAAGTAAACCAAAACAAAAAATGTTGGGGAAAGAAGGACCTACCGTTTAATGTCAACTGCAATATGTTTCGGTTGCTAATGTACTCCACAGGGTGATGCGAATTTTCGGAAGAAAACATAGCACTTTTAGTACACCCAGTATAAATCGAAAATTAAATTTTTATCATAAACAGCGAAAACTATGACATTGTCAAGGAACCAACCTACAATGCAAAAAAAAAATCATTCAAATCGGATCATAAATTCAGGAAAAACATAGCATCAAAAATATGGCAAATTTATGATGTTGCGTTAATTTTGTCCAGGAGTTTAGTTGCGACCCTGTATAGGAAAATATAAATTTTGGACCGGAATTTCGAAGTACCCTCACGATACGGTCACATCCACGGTTTTGGTGTTGCTTCAACTATCTAATATTAAATCTAATAAAAAGGACTAGACCTAGGTGTAAATATACAGCATGTCCAGAAAAGATCTCAAGGTATGGGAAACTTTTTTATTTTCGACTTTACGACGAAATGCTATTTTTCGTAAAACGTTCTGGTTGTTGAGAAAACAACACTCGAATCAAAAATTTCGTGCCAGCATATACGGGGCGTTAAAAAAAGTAAAAAATATAAATCCAGTGTTCCAGTTATCCACGGAATTGCAGATGGAGCATTAGAAGTGTATTTCAATGGTAGATATAAGCCTTTTTGTAGCATGTAATTCTATGAAATTTGAAAAATTTCTTAGATTGCTTGTAGATATCTCGGAAAAACAAAAGCCGGATAAAATAATTATTCTAATTATAAAATCAAATTTAATTGAACAAGGTTCATTTTCTAAAACTTTGCCATAAGGAAAGTAGAGAAGCTTGTTAAGAACTGATTTACATTATTACAAAATATATATGGTGACCCATTAAAAAAAGCAAATTTGTTTTTTCTTGAAAACTATTGACCGTAGAAAAAATCTGAGTACGTCACTGGATTCTACGTAAAAAACTACACAGAGAACATTTTATTTATTTTTGATAAGTTACAGGGTAATCGAAATATGGGGTGTCGTCCCAAACTGTAAAATTCTCAAAAACATCCCATATATCAAAAACGAGGAGGCCTAGAAAAATTCTAATTGGGACATCTTTTGTTTAAAAAAAAAAGTAGTACAGAGGGCGTCCCATTTTCGACACTTTTATAGGGTATCTCCGTAATTGTTAGTGCCTATCAAAAAAGTAATGTAGGTGTCATGTGCTCGTTTTGGGTCGAAGTTAAAATTGTAAAATCAAAATTTGAAAATTTTCGCTCGCTTAAGAGATGCGGGGAAAATAAAAAAATTGACAATTTCAAAATTACCCTATATTTTCTTAGTTAAAAGAGATACAGAAAAATGTTTTATACAGAAGTTTCTTTATATTGCTGGTTGAAAAATCTGCCGTTTTCAGAATAAGTATACGGGGTCAGGTTAGAAAGTTATCGGACCTAACCTCATTTTTTTAAATGGAACACCCTGTATATTTTTATCTAAAAAGATACTATTTTAAATTCTCTTTTCAAATATATAAAACACCATGGATGATATTGGGTTCCTAGGCGATTTATTAAACTTTATTACTTTAAACCACAGTAGACCATGAAATAAAAGCTAATATCCTAGAAACAACTATGTTGACTATTAACATTTAACGCCAATTTCATTTTTACATATGCATTTGCGAAAATGACCTATCAACATTTTGAAAAATTTGATATGATATCAGTTTATATTGGAAGTGGAAAAAACGAAGAAATGGCGCAAAATGTATATTTTGTTCGCTATCCGGAAAGACGGTAACCATTTAAGGACATATTCCGAACATTTGGGATGATTCCCGTTATTTTTTACCTTAATCTGAATCTTTTATTTCGTTTCAAAGTATAAAGTTCGCCTAGGAAACCAATATCATTCATGGTGTTTTATATATTTGAAAGGAGAATTTAAAATAGTATCTTTTTAGATTTAAATCTAAAAAAATTAGGTTAGATCCGATAACTTTCTTACCTGACCTCGTATACTTATTCTGAAAACGGCAGATTATTCAACAATCAATATAAAGAAACTTCTATATAAAACATTTTTCTGTATCTCTTTTAACTAAGAAAATATAGGGGTAATTTTGAAATTGTCAATTTGTTGATTTTCCCCCGTATCTCTTAAGCGAGCGAAAATTTTCAAATTGTGATTTTACCACTTAAGTTTGACCCAAAATGAGCACATGACACCTACATTACTTTTTTGATAGCACTAACAATTGCGGAGATACCCTATAAAAGAGTCGAAAATGGGACACCCTGTACAGTGCTGCGAAAACCGCATCCTTCTATCTTTACTAATATCGGAGAAACCACCGAAAAAGGGACACCCTGTACAATACCATAACAAAGTGTCGTCTAGAAGTGGAAAGAAAGACCCGTCATAAAAATAAAAAATATACAGGGTATTACATTGGGAAAACAACAACTTTACGCGTTTACGGTTCCTTTGTTTTAAGCTTTTAAATGGCAATTTTTGCCTACGGGGAAATATAAATAAAATTTCATATACTTTTCGCTTCTAGACGACCGTTTGCTGTGTCATTATACCTTGCAATCAAAATTAAATCGTTTTTCTCAATAGGCAGAACATTTTATGAAGGATACATTTTTTCCTACTTGGTTACAGTGGTTTCTGGACACGCTGCCTGTATAAACATAAGAGTAAATTATTAGTGATACATATGCAATTATACGATTAGGATTAAAATTTTAACGATAATAGACGCATATACAGGGTGTGTATATGCATATTAAATAATTTCGGAAAAGATTTTTTCGAAATTTGTAGTATTAAATATAAATCATTTCAAAAAATTATGGACGTCCCTGGGCCGGGTACTACTGACGGAATAATGTTAAATATGTACCCGGTATTAACGCCTATAAACACAACAAAAAACAGACGGGGATTCTATCTGTAGAATCCCCATCTCTATTTATCATCTGTCTGTTTCTGTTTTCATTCTAAGAGGTAACCGCTTTTATACGTCGTTGTTAGGAAAAACAAACAATCGACGGATGTGACTCAAACGTCTATATTTTTATAGGGTTTACGGCAGACTTGGCATAGTCTCACCATATCGAGTTAAAAATTACTGTTAATTCCACAAATAATACTTAAATTTAACACACAAACACTGAACAACTACAAAAGATTTTATTTAACAATAACGACAAATATGACAGTTGTTAATCCGGTAGTGTCAAACGTGAACGCAGATATGAAAGACGGCCGTTCCAATAAGGGCTTTATAGAAGGTACTTTCCTAACGCTCGAAGGCGACGTAATGTCTTTGTCTAATTAACAGAAAACGACAAAGAAAGTTTATACTGATTTTCAGAGCTCCTCGAGTGTTTTTTCTGGAAAGTTGTTTACAACCTACCTAAGAATGTGAATTGTTTTTCCTCCACTGTGAACCAAAGCAGTGTCCTCCTTGATGTAAGATTCTGTTTCGTCCAGACTGTCATAACTTGAGGCAAATGAAGCTCAAAATGTCGTTTCTTGTACTGAAGGACATGTGTAAGGTTTCGCTTTTCTATTGAATTACCTTTTGTATTCCCACAAGATGTCGCCACTTCATAATACATTATTTATTGTAATTTAAAATAACCCTATAGGAAAAAGTATGGTAAAGATTGTTTCACGAAAAATGGATATAACTTAATGACTGCCGTAAAAGTATCTGGGCCATCCCATTATTTATGACCGTTTGTTATTATTATGTGGAAAGGACCGGATTGTAATAATTATAATTAAATATAGGCACATCAGGTAGGTTAGGTTGCTTAATTTATATTTAAATATCTTTTTGTGGTAAAATTTGTTAGTTTTTGAGGAATGGTTCAAGAATTGTCTTTTACCAAACATTCCTCAGAATAGCGTGATAGTAATGGACAATGCGAGCTATCACAGTCTCGCCAATTACATAAAGCTCCAAGCTCAAATAATACAAAAGTGGAGATTCAGAACTACATGGCGGCCGAATGATATATATTTTGAAAGAAGTTATAAAAAAAGTGATCTTTTAGAAGTTTTAAAGACATTTTGTATAAAAAAAGTATATGTTTGTGACACATTGGCAGAAGAAATTGGACATACAGTACTACGGCTCCCACCCTATTATTGCATTTTTAACCCCATAGAGCATATGTGGCACCAGTTAAAATCACTGGTTACGTCTGAAAATATTTCTCCGACTTTAAGTTCTAGTGTTGTAGAATTAATACGAAAATGCTTTAATGATATTCCCCCAGGTAGTTGGAAAAATTCAGTCCGTCACGTAATAACTGTAGAAAATTCGTATATTAGTCTGGCTCGTATAATTAATCCAATTATAATTAATTTTGATGAGGATAGCGATGGCGAAACAGAACTATCTATAGAATGACATTATAAATGTAAATAAATATGACTAGTAATATTTTTAAAAAATGTTATTTCATTTGATTACATTAATATAATCATATCATTACTTGTTTTCCTTAGTCCGTCCCTTTATACTTCACTTGTTTATTGCCAAGCTCTTGTCGACACAATGGGACCGACCCAGGAAATCATTAAGTCGTATCCATTTTTCGTGAAACAATCTTTAAATTAAATGATATTGAGTAAATCATACTGATTACTGGAAATGGACCTCGTATCAATGATTCGCCGCGTTGTTGACGTAATTTTATTATAAACGGTTATTTAAAACGTATCTTTATACACCCTGTATGTTATTTTTACAGGTGTATTTAATAAGATATCTATGTAGTGTCTTTTTGAGCTCCTTAGACACTCCTGTGTAAATAAATCCTAGCACGGTGAGGAATGATGTACGTTCTTATTAATAATGGTGTTTGCTGTAGTAGAAAAGTATTTTTTGGCAGTCTCTTAGCGTTCAAAAGTCAGATAGAGTTACTTGTGAGCCCTTTGGTACGTACAGAAGGGGCAAAAAATAGGGGCGCATCTTTTTTTTTACAAAATATAAATTTATAAGAGTAGTAATTAAATGGTTTGTCGTTATTAACAGTCGAGCTGCGAATTGATTACTTGGTCAGCAAGAGTTTACAATTGGTCAGTCATCTTTCTTAAAGGCACATAAACGAGAAGGTGCATACAAAAAAGTATGCCAAATCCCTTAGTGGATTCATCGCGACATGGGATTGTTTGTTTTGACTGGGACTGGCTAGCCAGCGGCGATTGTGAATTCTTAAAAATTTAGAAGGATGTAATTTAAAAAAAAATCAAAATCAACTGTTCTTCCTTAATAGAAGCTCTAGACTAGGGAATCCAATCCCGCAAACCTGCGGGATTGAGCCTATCGATCCCGCAGGTTTGCGGGATTGGATTCCCTATTCCATTCCATCTCACTATTTTAATTTTATTTGATGAAAATTGGTATTTGAAATAGAAAAAAGTAAAGAGTCATCTGCGAAAATAAAAATTAAAAGTCATGTTTCCGCCCGTCTTCGCATCGAATTGC
Organism: Barypeithes pellucidus; assembly: GCA_963991005.1. Taxonomy (NCBI): domain Eukaryota; kingdom Metazoa; phylum Arthropoda; class Insecta; order Coleoptera; family Curculionidae; genus Barypeithes; species Barypeithes pellucidus. Next base: position 50,981,263 of record OZ022563.1, on the reverse strand, counting down.
CCACTCCAACAATTTTTATAAAAAAAAATTATCATTAATTATTTTATCAATGTTAAAAATAATGAGTTTCAATATGAATTTAGTGGTTTTAATCAAGACGAGAAAAACTCAAGAGACCGTTTTCATGGAGAATTGAACAGGCCAATCAGAAAAAATATCCACATGGAAAAATATCAGTGGCGTACCATCTTTTTTGTTAAAAATATCAAAGGACATGTTTGCAGCGACGCCACTGGTGGAACAATTGAATAAATTTTCTAACTAAAATTTGAGGTTCTATATCCTATTAACACATACCAAAATTAAACATAATATCTAAAGTATTTTCGGAGATGGTCATTTCTTGTAGCCGCGCCCAGCGCGCATTTGGGCAATAAAATTTTTTGGCCAATCCCACCTCGTAGCTGATAAAAAAATGAACAAATTGAATCCGGCCTGATCCCCGTAGCTCGATTAATAAACTACTTAATAGCATTTATGTAAAAAATGTCCCCCTCCCCTAATTGCCCCCACCAACCCCAGCCTCCGGCCCATCAAAGTACTCGGTATCACCCGTTGATTCGCGAAAAAATGATGCCCCAACTCCGCCCCTTCTCGAGATATAATTAATTAAATTTTATTGTTTTTGCAGTTGAAAAGCGCGTTAATTTGCGAACTCATTGAGATATCGAGATCGGGTTTGTTCAAGCTTACGCGCTCTGTCAAGCTCTTCAATTTTGCTTTCCACATTTTTTTTGTCACATCAAAACCGGCTGAGTTATTTTCAATTTCCCCTTGTAGGTTAGATTTACGGGCTGTGACTGCCCTCCCAATTACTCGATTTCGTCGAGGGATTTTCGAGCCGTTTATTTCGCCAGGACGACTCCACTACTGGTGTTTTATCGACACATTGTTCTTAGTCCTAAAAATTTCAAGTGATTAATCGCTAAAGCGAGCGGGGGTGAAAATCCAAGCTTGCGCTGTATAAATTTTCCGTTCTTATAGCCATTAAGAGTTCTGTAAGTGTAAAAACCACGTTACCCTTTGACTACAAGTAGGCATTTTGACCTTTGAAACAGCTATAGACTCCGGTGGAATTATTCTTGATGCTTTAAAAGTAATAGTTGAATATTGTGAATGGTTGTGTTTTGTTGTTGTTGGGTTATGATGATAGAAAACTAATATTTAGATGTTTTAATCAAAACTTCGGACTGCCGTTTAACATTTTAAGCGAATGGTCAAAGTAGATCCTAATTTTGAATAAGGATCTCGTATGCAGTAGGAGAGACAATCTTCATTTTAGTTCTTGATGAAAATCGATTTGAATATAATAATAGTATAATATTTTCATTAAAATTTTTAGTTTTTCCCAGAAAAATTAGGAGAAAAAAACGGAAATTTTGGCAAAAAATTATTAATTTTCTTATAAGCTAGAAAGAATGTGTTTTAATTGCTAGATTTGCTTTATAAACTACTCAAAAATGAATAAGCAAGAAAGAATATTCTCAAGAAAAAACTCGTTTTTTTCCAATTTTTCTTATTTTTCCAAATCGATAAATCTTCGTACTCCATGTGACTGGTAATATAAAAGTTACCACTCGGTAATAAAATGACATCTTAATCCGATTGGTAACTTAACCGCACATTGAAAAACCGAGCCTTAAGAAAAGCCTTAAGGAAAGTGATATTTTTCCGCACCAGTGCGGAAAATACCACCCTTCTGCACGCTTGCAGGATAAATAATTTTTTTTAATTAATTTTAAGTACCTAAAATAGCGTCATAAAGTGTATTTTTGTTATTTTTAGCAAGTGTATATTTTTTTATAAAGCAGAATTTTATATTTTATTTCCTTTTTGTAATTTTAATATATTATCGATATTTATTTCGGTTTGGTGTTTTGTTTTTACGTATAAGAGGCGAAAGTATATTGTAAATTATACAGGGTGAGGCACAGTCTTAAGCCAATATTTCATAAGAGCGAAAGAGAGTTATGTAAACAAGTCACGTGACTTGTAGTCAATTTTTCATTGCAATGGTGAGGTACAGGGTCTCCCATTTTCGACACTTTTATAGGGTATCTCCGTAATTGTTAGTGCTATCAAAAAAAGTAATGTAGGGGTCATGTGCTCTTTTTGGGTCAGACTTAAAATGATAAAATCAAAATTTGAAAATTTTCACTCGCTTAAGAGATACGGGAGAAACTCAAAAAATTTACAAATTCAATATTACCCTATATTTTCTTAGTTAAAAGAGATACAGAAAAATGTTTTATACAAAAGTTTCTTTATAATGATTTTTGAATAATCATCCGTATTTACAATAAGTATACGAGGTCAGATAAAAAAAGTTATCGGACCTAACCCTTTTTTTTAAATGGAGAACCCTGTATATTTTAAACGAAGAATATTGCATTTTAAATATATAACACACCATGGATGATATTGGTTTCCTAGGCGATTTATTTAAACTTTATTACTTTAAACCACAGTAGGCCATGAAATTAAAGCTAATATTCTAGAGACAACTACATATGTTGACATTCTAGTTGTTATTAACATTTAACGTCAATTTCATTTTTACATATTCATTTGTGAAAATGACTTATCAACATTTTGAAAAATTTGATATGATATCTATCATCCATGGTGTGTTATAAATTTGAAAAAGAGTTTAAAATGCTATATTTTTAGATTCAAATATTCCATTTAAAAAAATAAGGTTAGGTCCGATAACTTTCTTACCTGACCCCGTATACTTATTCTGAAAACGCAGATTATTAAACAATCATTATAAATAAACTTATGTATAAAACATTTCTCTGTATCTCTTTTAACTAAGAAAATATAGGGTAATTTTGAAATTGTTAATTTGTTGATTTTCCCCCATCTCTTAGGTCAGCGAAAATTTTGGAATTTTGATTTTACCATTTTAAGTTTGACCCAAAAAGAGCACATGACACCTACATTATTTTTTGATAGCACTAACAATATCGGAGATACCCCATAAAAGTGTCGAAAATGGGACACCCTGTACATGGTGTGAGAAGTATGAGAGTTTCGTGGTTTTGCCATCACGTTTCATTAAATAGCCTAGGATTGGCTCACCAAAATATATTGAAACTCGGCACATGGGTTTACCATATCGGGCTCTTCAAGAAGTTATAATGAGTTTTCCTGTAAAATGAAGTATCACGCCTTAACAAAGACCTGGAAGAAATTTTGCCTTGGGGTGACAAGTCGAATTTAACGCTAAAAACCCCAGGCAGCAGTTTTCTCTAATAAGGTTAACGGTACAGAACCGGATATAGTCATGGCAGGACACGCAATCCCACTGGCTTCATCTATTAATTTGCTGGGTGTCAATCTGGGAGGAAATATGTCTTGGCATAACCACGTTGTGGCAATCGCCAAGATAGCTTCTCAGAAACTTGGTGCACTTTTACGGACCAAAAAGTTGTATAAGTACACCTCAACAACTTTTGACACTATACAAAGCCCAGATTCGACCATCACTAGAGTACTGCACCCAAACATACTCTTCGGCTACTGGATCCCATAAGGAGGGCCATTCGTCTGATTGGAGACCATGAGCAGACGAAGAGCCTTAACACCTAGAACATCGAAGACAGGTTGGGGATTTGACTCTCTTTTACAGATATTTTCATGGAAAGTGCTCGGCAGACCTTGCCCTCTTAATTCCGCCCAGAAATACACGACGAACCACCGCCTCCCATCCATATGTGGTTAAGCTTAGTACTCCTCGAACTTCATTATTTAAGAATTCTTTCATCTGGAGGACTTCATCCTTGTGGAACAACCTTCCCGAGGTCGTTTTTCCCAACGAATATAACCTCCAACGATTCAAGACCAACGTGAATCGCTTTTTGCGCACACGCACCACTCCCAGAGTGCCCGAAAGGAGTTTTCCTATAGTGCTTGTGTTTGATCATAAAAACAAAAGACGACTCTATCCTGGAAAGAGAACCGTTTTCGTTGAGAGGAGTGAGAGTGTATGTGAAAAGCTGTGGAAAATGAAAAATAACATATCAGTTCGTTTTTTTTTTATTATTATACAATAATTAAAGATACACATAGCCGACTATAACAAATATTGCAATAAGAAAAAATACTTGTTTTTTCTTAGATTTTTAAAATTCGTTTTAAAAATTTCCAGTAACAAAATTTCTCGACAAACAAATTAATAAACGGATTTACTGGTGTTACTCAAAATTTTTAAGTGTTTTTAAAAAATATCCCCCTCCGCTGTCCATAAATATATATATATATTGTATTGCCCAAAAAGGACAAGGCAATGGATAAGCGTTATTTTTCTATTTTTGAAAATGTAAAAAAAAAAATATTTTTTTCAAAAACCGTACAATTTGGCGAAAGATGGCAGATGCGTTTTAATAAACTGGAAAAGGGGGGGGATACTTTTTATAACATATATTCCTAAAGTCCTAATTATTAATTTAAATTTTTTAGGCCAAAACAATACAACCAAAAGTATTTATCGTATATATCCAGTTAAAATGTCGTATTGATAGACTTTCTACAAATACGCTAAAAGATTATTTAGAGGCAAAAATCTCCTCCGAAACCACATGGTTCATTTACGGGTAGCTTGGTGTTATTATCACGCCCCTGAGCAGGGGTCGGCAACCTGCGGCTCGCGAGCCACATGCGGCTCTTTGGATGTGAAGCTGCGGCTCTTTAGTTCCATACGCAAATATTATTTATTTTATCGAAAAAAAAACATTAAAAATTCGTTCTGAATCGATTAACGAGGATTAGGAACCGATTCTATCTTCTATCTCTCAGCCACTTGTACTCGCTTTTCACCGCACCCCTCCCCCGTGACCCGCGTCGTTACCGTCGTCAGTCCGTCGGAAGCTCTCGAATGACGCCGTCGTCGGATGTTTCTATGTAGGTTTTAATTCGTTTTCGACGCAAGACAATTTGGGCGTCTTCACCCGTGCTTTGGCTGTGAGCAGGAGTCGGCCACCTAGGGCTCGCGAGCCGCATGCGGCTCTTTCGATGTCAACTTGTGTCTCTTTCGATATCAAATTGCGGCCGTTAGTGGCCTTTAAAAACTGAGAAATTGTGTAAATTATAACTTTTGGCTCATCCGTCTCAAAAGGTTGCCGACCCCTGTCCTAGAGGCAGAAAATTCTTATTTGCTATATGGCCCAGTTATGGGACACCATGTATAGTACGTGAGGTTTCGTTGCCTTTTTGCGACCAAAGAATCGAAAGCGGTTTGAAAACAGTCCCTTATTTGTAACTGGGTTTAAAACTAAACGTGAGTATTCTTTATGCGTATACATTTATTAAGTCACAAGAAGCTACATGTCTAAGGTTTTTAGAAATTATGATTTTTAAGCATTATCGTGTGTGTGATATTCCAAAAGGGGGAGGCACTAGTCTGTTATTAAGTAGTTGGTTTGTTCAATTTTTTTCCTCCTCCGAACTGCCTCCTCATCCGAGGCATTCCCAAGGGCTATTGACCCATGGTAGGATCTACCGATTGGGCAGTTGTCTTCCGCATCCCATGAAATTTTTCGCAAAGATGGCGACTTTTTAAACGATTTTATATTGGCGACGGTCCCCCGGTTGAAATATCACTAAACGCATTTTTTTTTACAGATTAGACGTTTGAGTTTTTGAAATCGCTTCTTACTGACTGGGCAAACCTTTTTTTTTAATATATCACAGACTGACATAGCAAATTAAACATATATAAAACACTTAACCGACGACGCTTAAAAAACCCTTAAAATGTATTGGAAATGCTTTATTATACAGGGTGATTCACGACGAGCTTGCATTAGAACTTTATGGAGAACTACTGAATATATGTTTCTGAAACTTTGGGGATTTAGGTTTATCGATATGCTCCTTTAACTAAAATATTCACATGCTTCTGTAATTTCCGGTTATACCGGAAGTAGCTGCCAACTTTCGTTTTTTACATACAATATGGTAATTTTTATTACATTTTTCGATTAAGCGTTAAATACTAAGCACATTATATAGAACATGTTTTTGTCAGACTCTGTTAGTTTTTGAGATATCTGGACTTTTTGTAATTATTTGGCAAATGCATGACGATGAAATAATCCATATAATTTTTTTACCTTAGCTCTTGGACTAAACATATTTTCTAAACGAATAGCTAGAAAATCATCAAGTCTCAAAAATATTTCAAATTCGACAGAAAATATACAGGGTGGTCACAATTCAAGCTTCATTATGAAAGAATTCAACCATTAAAAACTTTCTTATTTTAAATGGAACACCCTGTATATTTTTGTATAGCAGCCTTGAACAAATAGTATTTTCGGAATAAATTTGGATTTTTTGAGAAAACGCCTTGATATAGGTATAGGACAGTAAATACTATTTATAAAGAACAACTAATTTGCCATCAAATTAAACAAAAATATACAGGGTGTTCCATTTAAAATAAGAAAGTGTTTAATGGTTGAATTCTTTCACAATGAAGCTTAAATTGTGACCACCCTGTACATTTTCTGCCGAATTTGAAATATGTTTGAGATTTGATGATCTTCTACTATTCGATTAGAAAAAAAATTTAGTCCAAGAGCTAAGGTACAAAAATTATATGGATTATTTCATCGTCATGCATTTGCCAAATAATTACAAAAAGTCCAGATATCTCAAAAACTAACAGAGCCTGAAATGTTCTATAAAATGTGCTTAGTATTTAACGCTTAATCGAAAAATGTAATAAAAATTACCATGTTGTATTTAAAAAACGAAAGTTGGCAGCTACTTCCGGTATAACCGGAAATAACAGAAACATGTGAATATTTTAGTTAAAGAGAGCATATCTATAAACCTAAATCCCCAAAGTTTCAGAAACATATATTCAGTAGTTCTCCATAAAGTTCTAATGCAAGCTCGTCGTGAATCACCCTGTATATACAGGTATGGTCGATATTAAATTTTACGTTTTATACAATTGTGACGGTGTTGTCAAATTTGACGTTTTGCTTCCCCAGTTCCATTCCCTATTTACTAAAAAAAAACGATGCTTTTATATACAGGGCGCAACAAATTCGTCCGTAACCATTGGGATTTCGGAAACGGTAACAGGTTAAATTGGGGCAAAGTTACGTAATTATGGGCCCAATAATATTCCGCAAAAAAATTGAAAATAATTACAAGGGCTTTCAAAATATTTGGAAAAATCTACAATTTTATATTTCGAATTTTATTTTTTTCCTGACTTTGTTCAAAGAGATATCCAAACATAAATTTCACTTTCTCATTGCTACTTTTTATTCTCCACAAGATGGCATCGTCAGATCTTTAATGCGACGTTTCAGCTTTGGGTCACCATCATCAACTTAATTTTTTTTTAAATACGGGTCAGAATTTTTTTTCTTTAAATTATGAAAGAGGAACTAAATTTACATTCAGCGGTATACAACACTTCCCGGTTTTCCGACGTTTTGTTCCTTGAATTGACAATCTTCATTAAAATATCCCTAGTACGTTCCTGTAAAATTCATTTAAAACTATTGAACGTAGAAAAAAATCTGAGTACGTCACTGCATTCTACGTAAAATACTACCGAGAGAACATTTGATCTATTTTCGATAAGTCACAGGAAAACCAAAATATGGGGGGGGGGGGTTGTTCGGGTTTGTTCACAGGAAAACCAAAATATGGGTTTGTTCGGGTTTGTTGCACTTTCTTAAGACTTTTAAAAACGGCATCGAGTTTTACATTTTCCAATTATACCGAATTTTTAAGAAGTAAAGGGAATACAGGAACATAGTAGGCGTATTTTAATGAAGATGGTCAATTTAAGGAACAAAACGTCGGAAAACCGGGAAGTGTTGTATACCGCTGAATGTAAATTTAGTTCCTCTTTCATAATTTAAAGAAAAAAATTCTGACCCGTATGTAAAAAAAAAAATTAAGTTGACTTCATCTTCTGGAGAATAAAAAGTAGGAATGATAAAGTGATATTTATTTGTGGGTATCTCTTTGAACAAAGTCGGGAAAAAAATAAAAACCGAAACGTAAAATTTTTGATTTTTCCAAATATTTTGAAAGCGCTTGTATTTATTTTAGATTTTTTGCGGCATATTGTTCGGCCCGCAAGTTTGCCCCAATTTAACCGACTTCGTATCTCTTACCGTTTCCGAAATCCCAATGGCGAAGGACAAACTTACTACACCCTGTATATTCGATATTTTTATAATTTTCGAGTTAAACCTGTTGTATTTAAAGCATGCAATTTTGAAACCATAAATCCGTCAATCGAGTAGCAGTCATTGTAATTGATTTATAAGTGATTGATTGATTAATATCGAATTAAACAAAGTATAGGTTTAGTAAATTAATAGGGAAAAGGAACCGCGGAATCAAAATGCCAAATTTGGCAACGCCGTTAAAATTGTATAAATTGTAAAATGTCAGTATTTGTAACCTCAAAACTCTGTATAACAATAAAGATAAGGAAGAGATTAATATGAAATACTGACATTGTTTCACGGCAAACATATCTAGGGATAGAAGATTCAGGGTAATTTCTAATATTGATTATTGTTTGGTTGCAACTAGTATGTTTTTATATGAAAATATGCAAGCAGGTCTTATTTGGCACAGATAATTTTAGCTTTTAGACTCGGTTATTTCTTAAGAGTTTTTTAAGGTCCTAAATACAACCTAAAAACTAAAAATACGCGCTACCTTTGCAATCTAATATAAGACATATATACACGATTTAAAGACTACGTCATTACGTATACTGGAAGAGAAAGTATTTTCGTTTCGAAAAAGTCACAGATGGAAAATTTATTGCCCAAAAACGAATTTCGCCGCTCGAAATTAAAATACGAAAGTACCTACGTGAAATTTTTCAAAAATAAGTCATTTCTTATGATATTTTAACAAAAATTGATTAATTTAAATAAACGAAATAATAAACTTTATTTTTTATAAATACGCAATTATAGGCTTTTGAACACATTTTTTAATATAAAGTCTAAAACTCTTCAATTGTTCAACGTCTGGCAACAACGCACAGCGGCCTTATATTATGTTCCGCGTCAGGGGCATGCCTCCGGACCAAACCGATGTTTTTGGAATAAATCGGAAAATAAGCATTATGTTTTAAAACAGATAATAAGTTTCATTCCTTGGGTTGGAGGCGAACACGCCCACCTTGTAAATTTAAAAACGGCGTTAATCGTTGCTTATTTTACGGCGTTTGTGTGTTGTAACTCTTACATTTAAATAACAGTGTAGTGCAAAGTACTGCTAAGTTTCTGACTGAAAATTTGTATGCAAAAATATTGGTTGCAAGGTGAGTAAATTAGGAAATCCAGGTATCCCGGCTATGATCAACTTTTGAACTAAGAAAGTTGGGCCAAATCGCAATATGTTTACCTAAAGAATCAGCAGGTTTACTGTGTACTATTAGTTTTCGGACCCCCTGTATAGAAAATTTTCCTTCAATATCATAAGAAATTACACTTGTTACGGGCACGCCCTGTATAATCACAACAAAAAACTATCTCTTGTACAGGGTGAGTCACCGATAGAGTAGAGTTCATTTTCTCCTTTATGTTAAGAATTAGATAAAAACTTGAAATACAAAAGTTGTAGAGATCATTAAGGTGCACATTCTAAAATTATATTGGAGTATACAGGGTGGCCCACAAAGAAGTGCTGAATATAGCTTACGTTTTTTTAAAATGGAACACCCTGTATTTCTATCAATTTTTGGATTATGCATAAGATTCTGAATATTTTTCATATATAATGTTATATATCTAAATCTTATAGTTTTTCCAATATTTCCATTTTTTCAGAAAAATGTCAGTTTTCAGCGTTGGATTTAATTGTTAATACCTACACTACCTCTGCAAATTAAAAATTCATATTTGGTATGGACATTATATGGAGTTAAGGCAAATAAATTATGGAACCAAATTTACCTCACTTTTTACAGGGTGTTCAAAATAAATTTTCGAATTTCAGTAACTTTAAACAAAAAAATCTCGGTTTTTTTAAATGATACGCCCTGTATATTTTATTTCTTCCTGATAGAATACTTAATTCTCTTTAACTTTTATTTAATATGTCATATGTTTATTTTAATACTTTTCGACATATTTTAATTTTTCTCTATTTTTCATTGTTAATTTCCGTAAATTTATATTATAACATCATTAGTTGCATCACAAGTACTTAATACTGAAATACCTAGAAACGTTTGTTATTCGATGTAAGAAGTGTTTAGGAAGAAATTAAGTATGGATTTCCCTAAAAATGAGCCGATTGACATGATTTACACACTTGGAGAGTGTGTGAATTGGAATATAAAATACGAAATGCTTGCAGGAGAGTATCAGCATTTATGCTAAGGAGAGTACAGCAAAACTTACTAAAACATTAACATTGAACATTTATTACGACACAATTAAAAAATGAGAAAAATATTAATTGTAAATATTCTTTTCCACAAGTTTGTTGTTACTTATTTCCATTTCCATTTTATTATATGATATGTTTCGAAAATTTACCTCGTTTGATTTTGTCCTGGGGACTCCACAGGTTTTTTTGTTTTTTTCATTGCAACTAGGATGTTATAATATAAATATAGGCAATTATCATTGAAAAATAGAGAAAAATTAAAATATGTGGAAAAGTATTAAAAATAAACATATGATATATTAAATAAAAGTTAAAGAATTATGTATTCTATCAGAAAGAAATACCGGGTGTACCATTTAAAAAAACCGAGATTTCTTTGTTTGAAGGTACTGAAATTCGAAAATTTATTTTGAACACCCTGTAAAAAGTGAGGTAAATTTGTTTCCATAGTTTATTTGCCTTAACTCCATATAATGTCCATTCCAAATATGAACTTTTAATTTGCAAAGGTAGTGTAGGTATTAACAATTAAATCCAACGCTGAAAACTGACATTTTTCTGAAAAAATGGAAATATTGGAAAAACTATAAGATTTAGATATATAACATTATGTATAAAAAATATTCAGAATTCAAAAAATTGATAGAAATACAGGGTGATCCATTTAAAAAAACGTAAGCTATATTCACCGCTTCTTTGTGGGCCACCCTGTATACTCCAATATAATTTTATAATGTGTAATTCTTAACATAAAGGAGAACATTAACTTTACTCTATCGTTGACTCACCCTGTACATAAGCTTGCAATTTATGTGAAAAATAAGCACGAAACTCCGGAAATTGAATTTGCGATATGATAAGTTCGATCAGTCCGGTAAGCTTAGATCGAACGGACTTGCAATAATTGTAAATATTTTTTTATATAAAATATTAGTCATCTGTGCCTTCTCAAAACAACGTATATAAACCTAAAATCTTGGCTAGATAAACGGAACCCATCAAAAAATTACGACGACTACATAGAAGACTACCTAAAGTTAGTAACAATTAATATGGATGGAAATGTCACATTTTCGCATAATTTTAATATTTAAAGACCTTAAATCTATTTATTGTAATGTTTTTTTTACGTATATAAGTTCCAAGTAGTATACCTTTAAAAGTTTATCATCAGGCTTTGCGGCTACGGAGGTCATCGTATACAGAGATTAATAAAATCCACAATTAATTGAATGTTCAAAAATTCACGTCCATATTTAGTGTTGTAAAATTTCCCGAAATATATGTTTGGAAATATTTCCTGAAACATTGGAAATATATGGAAATATTGGAAACAAATTATTTCTTCATTTCATTCACAACATCGGAAGTAGATGGTTTCGTGGGCGGCATTTCGACATCAATGTCAATACTGGAACTGCTAATAGTACTAGTACTACAAGTAGCAGTAAAACTTGAGGTTGACGGCACTGGTGGTAGTATTTCTGATACTGAGCGTTCTGATTCAGAGGCAACAACAGTGGAATTATCACTCAAAATGCTTTCATTTACCAAAACACATTCGTTGTCGCTTGATGAGCCGTTTTCTTCGTCATTTTGCATAAATTTTTTTTTTACTTGCTTGGGACAGCCTTTACAAATTTTACTTAGATGTGCCTTCATCCTGGACGCATTTTTAAAGAACGTTTTACTGCAATACATGCACTGGTAAATATTGTTACCTTTAGAAATGCAATACTTCCAAACAATGTCTTTTGTTTTCCCCATTTTAAAACTCACTAACCATCGACACTATCAAAGAATCAAAAATATACTTTAAAAACTTACAAAATATACTTTACACAACATATACTGTATAAAAATCTACTCTTAAAACGCACTGCGGCACTCATGTGCTTGCACTGCTTGCTTTAACAAATTATACGATATTTTTGTCGAACGGGAATTCTCCGATGGGCTCGGGGCTTCCCCGCTTTCCAGGTGCCAGCCGTAGAAATCCAATGTTGCCAATAAATCGGAGAATCGTCGAGCTGGAGATATTCACATGTGTTTGTGAAAACTGTATTATTAGTATAGGGTTACAAAATATAAAAGATATAATAATAAACATTTGTTTTGAATCATTTAGAACAAGTTTTAAATATTTTTTAAAATATTTCCAATATTCTCAATATTTCCAATATTTCCGAGACAAGTTCGGAAATTTCCAATATTTCCATTTCCATGGAAATATTTCCATTTCCATTTACAACACTATCCATATTTAATAAGCTGTTTTGTTAATAATGAACCAATTTAAAATTTTTTTTTTTAGAGTTTAAGGCAGAGTGGTTTACGTCCAGATGCGTCTACTAATTGTACGAGGGTAGCTCTTAAAATTTGCCATTAATAAAATCAGGGTCGTATTAGAAAAAATTAAGTTGATGATGATTCCTTGAAAACGAAACGTCGTTTGTGTGCAATCTTTGGATTCATTAAAAGATACTGTGAGAAAGATTTGTGCGTTTTGCTTTAACGTTAATATTAACACCGGAAACAAATAACAATGGAAAATCCAAAATTTCAGTTTTTCTTAAATAACTCAAACCTTAAACATCTTACCAAAATTTTTCGCGTGGCATATTGTTAGTGTGTTTCTTTGAAGGTTAGAGACAATGCTGTATCATGAGTGATAGACGTGTTTTGGACTGGAAAAAAAAAAAAAAAAAAAATTGAAGAAGTCCTAAAAAAAGGTAACTACCAGAGCATTCAAAAAGACCCAACCACTACCATTGAGGGACGAGTATACCGGACACTCAAGAGCTACGAACGATATATTCCAGATAGAACACGTTCACGCTTAACACCACATCACAGTAAACCCCCACATCTATATGGCTTACCAAAAATACATAAACACAATATGCCTTTACGACCTATTACGAGCTCTCGAAATTCCCCAACACACGAACTGTCCAAATTTCTGCTCCCGATACTACAACCTCTACAAGGACATAGCTCATCTTACGTCAAAAATTCACAGCATTTCGTAGAGATAATAAGTGGAAATGAAATACAACCTGAAGATCGATTGGTTAGCTTCGATGTGGAGAGTCTCTACACCAACGTCCCAGTAAAGGAAACTCTTCAGATTATACGACAAAAACTTGAAGATGACCTGACACTCGAAGAACGAACCCCGCTACCAATCAAAGCCATAATGGACCTACTGGAATGCTGCCTGAATAATTCCTACTTTCAGGAAAAGGATAGATTCTACAGGCAAATGGACGGACTGCCAATGGGCTCATCCCTCTCCCCAGTAATAGCCAACATTTACATGGAATGGTTTGAAGACCAAGCCATTAAAAAAGCTATAATAAAACCTAAACTATGGCTCCGCTACGTAGACGACACCTTCATTATTTGGAACAGAAGCGATGACGAACTTCAAACTTTTTTACAACATATGAACAACCTGACCCCTACAATTAAATTTACTATGGAGAAAGAAAATAATGACAGACTACCTTTTCTAGACGTTGTAGTCCAGAGAAACAGGAATACCATCATCACATCGGTATACAGGAAACAAACTCACACAGGACAATACCTTAATTATGCCTCGAACCATTCGAATAATACCAAACATGGGATAGCTAAAACATTGGTTGACAGGGCATTCACGCTTTGCAACTCACAAGAGGCTATCACACAAGAACTCAACAACATCACCAAGGACCTAGGAATGAATGGTTATCCCCAACGACTGGTAGACCAAGCCATCAAAAAGCGTCAAAATCGTAAACAAAGAACAAGAGATGACACCGAAGTTGGACCGACCATAAACATACCCTATGTCAAGGGGGTTTCTGAAAAGATTCGACGAATAGGACAACAATACAATATTCGAACAGTATTCAGCTCCAAAGACTCTTTAAGAAGCCACCTGACAAAGACAAAACCAAACAACCACAAAGACACAAAGAATTGTGTATATAGAATACCCTGCGAGTGCGGACAATCCTATGTTGGTGAAACCCTACGGCCATTGGAAACAAGGATCAAGGAACATCAGAGCCACACACGAAAGGGAGAAACAAACAGATCCGGAGCAGCAGATCACGCTTGGACCCACGGCCACCACTTACAATGGGGACAATCAAGTATCATACTCAAAGAAGAACATTGGCGAAAGAGGAAATTCAAAGAAGCAGCTGTCATCACTCAGAATCCTGGTTGTTTTAGCAAACCCTCTTTAGATATAAGGAACATTTGGAAACCCCTGTTAAGCAAATGTAATCTTAGTTTAGGTACGTCCTCTAGTATTGACGCATGACTGCACCCACCTCGGTCATACTTGATTAACTTTCTCACCCCCCTTATTAGTATAAATACTCTCGTAGTTTAGTAACTTGCTCAGTATTCACCTGAAGACGACTGGAGATACTTACCAGTTGAAACGTTGTGATTTAAACGAAAAAAAGACAATGGAAGTCCAAAACACGTCTATCACTCATATTGTTAGTGGTTTGATTGCGATACTTTGTTCCGATTTGATCGACGTTCTATCTGACACCATTAACGAGATCCCCATAGCGATTGATTTAGTTTAAAAAATGAATTAAATTCAATTTTAATGTAAGATATGAGCGATAGACGTATTTTTGACTTCCATTGTATTTATTCATTTATATCGCAACGTTTCAACTATAGTAAACATATCCAGTCGTCTTCAGGTGAATACTGAACAAGCTACTACTCTCGTAGTTTTTCTAGTAGTAACCTGAAGACGACTGAAGATGTTTACCAGTTGAAGCGTTGTGATATACATAGACACTCATGATACAGCATTGTCTCTAACCTTCAAACACACAATTTTAGTAAATTTAAATGTATCTAGATTTTATTCCCTACCCTGTACAATTGTACAGGGTAGTGAAGTTTGATTATACATATCAGGAGGTAAACAAACTATAGAATTTGTTTTCGATCAGTCAAAACAAAAATTAGTAAAATTGGTTCACTATTAACGAAATTACAACTTAAATTCATTGGGACGTGAATTTTTGATTAATTAATTGGGGTAATAGCGTATCTCTAGACCAGTTGAATTTTCATTTCGTATACAGAGTGCCTGGGGGTTCGGCTTTGTCGAGACCGAGAGTTACTATCCTTATCGCGTACCTTCGAATGAAAATGAGTTTATCTCATTCTATTTTCGCGCTAGCTCGTGCAAATTGCCATAAAACTAAAAGCCGTATTAGAGTCGGCAATTGTTCTCTTGCGCCTGGAATGTCAATTATAATTGCACGGATTCATGCGCAGTAAACCGTTCTTGATCAGCTGGCTTATTACCAACAGTCAGAACAGCAGTTGGTACTGTCGAAATCCCTACAATACCCCCAGAATTAGAGATGGGCAAACCTGTTCGTTTCGATTACCAGTTAAACCACTACTGCTACTTACACACGACCAATTAGCAGTACATACGCTTAATAAAGAATGTGAACTGCTAATTTAAGTACCAATTAGTTTAAATAGCCATTAGCTGTTCATAGCTGCTTCGACCAAATAATAAACAGTTAAAAATAGCAGAATAATCATTCCATCTCTACCCAGACTTGCAGACTTTCATGCTCGCAATGCAAGAAGTATTGTGCCAGCGCTGATCGAGAACAGTTTACTGCGCATGAATACGTGCAATTATAATTGCCATTGCAGGCGCAAGACAGAAAATTGCCGACTCTAATACGGCTTTTTAGATAAACCGAATTTCATTCGAATGTACGCAACCCAGGTGCGGCAGTGACGGCGACAGCCGGACTGGCAGGCTCTTAAAGACATTTACGTAAAACATGTGCAACAGTAATTTTTTTCTTGCTCAGACCGCTGCCGCAAGACCTGCTAGTGTAGTTGAGAAATGGGTGCCCATCGAAGATTGGTATACATAAGTATTACGTAATAAGTTAGTAAGTATACTGGAATGTCTTAAAAATGTAAATAATATAATATATTCACTAAAATTTGTACTATAAATATATCGTATACAATTCATACTTAAATTGAAAAAAAAAACGGCGAGGTGCATATGCGGGTCTTTTCTGAAACTATGGAAGTATGTGTAAGTGTTTTATGAATGAAAATGATTTGTTTCCCTTTTATATTATATGTCTATGATAATATTATGTGGCTTTGTCTCGAACAAACTATCTAAACGTGCAAATTTACCTGTCATTGTTTGTAAACTTCATTCATAATTAGGTCCCTAAAAAATAATCCACTGATAAGGCGTAAGTTTTCGAAAAATGCCCATTTCTCAAGTACACAGTTGTTCGCCAAAAAATCGCCCTAAAATCTAGTTTTTATTTATAATTTGACAAGTATGTATTAGATATCATTATACCTAAAATTTAAAATATTCGAAAAAAAAATAATCGCGCGTCTCAAATATTTGTTGCAACACATAAAAGATACATAGAAATAGCGGTTCTTTACATCCTAATTATTTACCTATAATATACAGGGTGTTATTCACCAAGGATTTTACTTAATTAAATGATAAAAAAGGCTAAAGTAAAGCCCGTTTCACATGGGACGTAGGAAGGGCGCGCTACGCCGAGCGTAGTCGACTTCTGTGGTCAATTTGATTCATGTTTTAATAAATATTATGCAGCAATGGCAACAACACCCGACGTGCTCTGCCGCGCAACGAATACTTATAACCAGAAAGAAGACAAACTGCCGTGTTAAAAAATCGAAGCAGGCATGATACGGCGACATCCATTATGCCTGGCGCGCACGTGCTTTTCAAATGTCATTTTTGTCCAAATTTTTATTACTGTCAATATTTTAAAGTGACATTTAAGTAAAGAAAACATCAAAACCCTTTCATTTGATTTACTAAGTAGAGAAAATAAAATATTAGGATTTTGACATAGGTTTTCAGCTGTAAATATCGCTTTAAAATTGTCCTTACATACTTTTATATTATTATTGAACTAGCGACGAAACTAGAAATAAAGAATTCAGAGATTGAAGGTTGTAATTAGTTTTATTAAAAAATAGGAAATAAATCATAATTTACATAAAATATTTTCCATCTTCAACTTCAAACAAATCAAGGTAAATACAATACTATATGTACAGCTACTAACCAAGTAAATATATGCACTATCATTATGATTATGGGCTTCCAATTCGTAGCATACTCCTGGCAACATTAGTGATCGAAGTCCTCTTTAATGTTCAGGCATTATGGGATTCTCAATTAAACTATGAAAGGAAAGAATTATTATAATAATATATTACCGGACTTATCAAAATTCTGACTACGGGTTAAAATAACTAAGCTGTAAATATTATGTTGTAGCTTTTGACTTGTAGATTGTAAAATTTAAGTAAAATTCTTTAAAAATGTGTTTGTTGCTAGTTTGCGTGAGAAGTTTGGGACAAAATGGGACAATTTTGTAATGTAAAATAACAATAACGAATAAAAATTAATAAAAAAATATTTCAATCATAAATTACTTACCTGCAACAAAACGAAAAGGTCCGTTTTCGTGAAAAGAATAGAAAATTTAAAATTATTTTAGAATTTAATGACGCTTCCTCCACCATTTTCAATCACATTATAAATCATATGTTACTTGATTTTTATTCCATTCCAGATAAAGGATGTTCGGTTGTAAAATAATTTAAGAACTTGTGCTGCTCGCATTCTATGTCTGTCTCTGCCTGCATCAACCTTCCCCGCTTCATTAAAGGAAGACAAATATGGCCTAGATCAAATCGAACAAACCCGAATAAATACGCTCACTTTTTTGACTTTCAGATATAGCTACGTAAGTCTGATATTGACACAGAACGATTGACACAAAAGGATAAACGTATGGAGTAACCTGCCTGGCTGTGACATCACTTGCACGGCCTACTTATATGCTTCGATTCCCGCCATAAGCGGTCTCACCGGGCTGCTGCAGCGCGTCCGTTTTGATATTTCTTCATGCGACAGCAAAATGGCCGTCCCACGTCCCATGTGAAACGGGCCTAAGCAAATTATAAATGGCGCGTTGCGATTATCCCGTGTGCGCCAGTGTTGGATTTTTAAACAAACCAGCATTGATAATGCTTGTGAAGGTCATTACGTGGCTGTCAGTGGCACACTATGAAACATTAGTACGTCATTCAGCAACACCCTGTATATTATTACATTTAAAACTTAACCTTACCTTTATTTATTACTATACACATATAATACTGAGTGAGCACATTATAATCGTAAACATTTTTTTCATTTTTGCGTATACATCGAAAAACGTAACCTTATCGTACGAGTGTGGTAATATGGACATTTTGATTTGGTATGGTATATGGCAGGAAGTAATGACAGATCTGTCATTTCGTGTTTGTTTTGGTATATATAGAATACGTATACTTAATGTAGAGGGTCTGTTTGAGGTGGGCGTTATGGAAACTTTGATTATTAGACAACAAATGTAAATATCGGATTAAAAAGACATTCATTCATAAATGAAAATAATTCAAAAGTGATATTCATTGTTTACAAAAACGAACGAACCCATATGATTAGTCAAGCGACGATGTTGTCAATTTTACCTGTTATTTTATCTATTGGAAACAAGGAGGATCAGAAAGCCTAGGCTCCAAACGGAGTAACCAACAAGAAACAATATTATTTCTTTAAATAGAACACTCAGTATATTCTTGGGTTCTTAAATTCCTCTTAGTATTCTGCATATTAGGCGAGTAAATTTTGAATTATTTTGCGACGTTGTCAGATTATTTAAATTGCCGAAAAAAACATGACCCGATAATATGGTTCGACGTCCGTTTGACGCTACTGTGCTGGCGCCGTTCTCATACGCCTCCCGTTATCTGCCAGACTGAGAGCGAATGACCCTCATAGCTTCTGTTTGCCGCGAATAAAAACATTGTTACTGTTTTCGCACTTTTTTTTAATATTTTTGTCTAATTATCAAACTTTACCTATAACGTTAAAAAATGGAGAAAATTATCATTTATACAGTTCTTAATTATTGTGTGAATGTATACTGGCTATTTGTTGTCCAAATCGACACCCGTTTGAAAAATTGAGGTATATATTACGTATACAAGTTTCAAGGGAAAAGACGCATGTAGAAAATGGCAACTTTAACATATTTATTGCTGTCGACCATACCACTTCTGATTTCCAGCTTACAAACGTTGAGTAATTACTCGTCTGATGACAAAATACAGGGTGCTTGATGGTGAATGGCCCCTTAGACGTTTATGGAGAACTAGTCAATGTATCACGTTGAAAATTTCGCAACGTATATAAATGGACATTTCTCTCTTTTAAAAATATTGTCAGTCGCAGTAGAAAGTATTAGCAACTTTGATAATTTAAATGGAACGCCCGCCCTGTATATTATTATTTTTTAGAATCCCTATTAATTTCTTCATAATTTTCATTAACATTTCCCTATACCTATCTGTTATCGTTCTCGAGAAATAAAGAATCACTTTTTTTTTGGAAAACATGTCCTTCAAAAAGGGCTGATATTTTTGAACTTTGATAAATTAGCGCACTGAAATTTGGTTGGAAGTCAACAAGACAGAGGCCTTTTGCTCTGTTTACGAATATTAGTTATAATATTTAGTACAGGGTGTTTCAAAAATAAATATGATAAAATATCTTTAATAATTAATTTTGCTAAATAAATGCTCAAAAGCCAAAACTGTTAGAGATAGGCATAGCAACATTGTACATAGGAAGATAGAGAATTTCAAGAGCTTTTAAGATCACAGATAAAATACATGTAATTTTATTTAAAAAACATACTTTTTATCATTTTTCCGAACAATCAAAATTGTATTTCGAAACACCCTGTACTATACTTCTGAACGGAGTGAAAAGCCTCCAGATATTGCCTTTCTCCCACTACACGTCTACAAATATTTGTAAAAAGGAGAGCATATCCACTTATACAGGGTGTTACAAATCCCTCCTTCACCGCTTGGCTATCGGAAAAGGTAAGAGATACGAAGTCGGTTAAATTGAGGCAAAGTTGCATAATTATGGGCTCAATAATATGCCGCAAGAAAATCTAAAATAAATGCAGGGGCTTCCAAAATACTTGGAAAAATCTAAAATTTTGCGATTAGGTTTTTAATTTTTCTGACTTTGGTCGCAGAGATGTCCAAAAATAAATTTCACTTTCTCATCGCTACTTTTTATTCTCCATCAGATGGCATCATCAGATCTTTCATGCGACGTTTCGTCTTTAGGTCACCATCATCAACTTAATTTTTCTAAATACGGGCCTGGATTATTTTGTTTAAATTAGGACGGAGGACCTAAATCTACGTCCAGTGGTATTCAACACATGCTGGTTTTGAGACATTTTGTTCCTTAAATTGACCATCTTCATTAAAATACCCCTAGTACGTTATTTACGGATTAAAAAACAAAGTAAATTACAGCAACGTACTAGGGGTATTTTAATGAAGATGGTCAATTTAAGGAACAATACGTCGGAAAACCAGTAAGTGTTGTATACCATTGCACGTAGATTTCGTTCCTTTTTCATAAGTTAAACAAAAAGATCCAGGTTTCTATTTAAAAAAATTAAGCTGATGAGGGTGACCCAAAGACGAAACGTCGCATGAAAGATCTGATAATGTCAACTTGTGGAGAATAAAAAGTAGCAATGAGAAAGTGAAATTTATTTTTAGACATCTCTTCGAACAAAGTTAGTTTCCGAAATCCCAATGGCGAAGCCCGAATTTGTAACAACCTGTATAAGCTGCCAAGTGTTGACTAGTTCCTCATAAAAATAGGCCATCCACCATCATTCACCCTGTATTACTTTTCAATAATACAATTTGCAATAGTAATTTACTTTTTAATATTTTCTTGTCCCATTTTAAAGAGGACAACTTTTTTAAAATTTTTGTTGCCTTTATTCGGAAAAGTTGCCACTTTAATCACAAATTTTCTGACATCACTTTATAACATAACACATAAGAGAATTAACAATATGATTGGAATCATGTACGACCTAATTCAGCCTTATGAATGTAAACGTTGTCACTTTGTTTGAATTTATTTCAAAAATTGCAGAATTCCCGGATTATTATATATACAGCATATCCCGGATAAGAACGTATAACTCTACATGGATCTCTTTAACCGTATAGAAATGATCGAATTAAGACAAACGTTGCGCATTAGTGCGTTCTGCAACGTCAAGTTTTCAAATTTAAAAAATGACGAATATTTCCGAATATATTTGGACAAAACCGAATTTTTACGATTTCATTCTTCATGTTTTCTGATTCTATTAAAAGAATGTGAAAATAAATTTTACATCCTCATCGCCACTTTTTCTTTTCTATAAGATGATGTAATTAAATTTTCAATCCGACGTTTAGTTTTTTCGCAACTCTTTTTTGTTATATAGTGGTGTCATTTTATTGTATGCTTTATGAACGCCACTTTATATTCTGAATCAACGATATAGCACACCCAATACATGTTCTGCATTTTAAATTCCATTCCCATTAAATAACATTTGGCAACAGCGCATCGTTGCTCTCTTTACGGCCTGAAGTAGAGAAGGTAATGAATGGCACACCTATTATTTTTGTGTTCGAAAATGAATGAAAAAATAATTTATGTTACATTATCATTATTGTAAACTATGTGAAATAAAAAATTGTTTTTAACGCCAACTAGAGTATAAATACAACAAAAACAAAAATATTTTCAAAATTGAAAATTTAAACAATCTTAGAGGAGAAAAAGTGGCAATAAGAATGTACAAATTATTTTCATATATTCCTTCAAATGCAATCAATAAATATCTAATACAACAAATATCTTCGGAAATATTGGGAATTTCTTCAATTTGAAAACATGACGTTGCAGAACTCATTAATGCGCAATGTGGAGTGCATTCTTATTCGGGACACCCTGTGTAGATACCTAGCAATAATCAATATTCAATGTTCGTAAAAAGAAGTGTGTACGTATTTGATAAATCATTGATGCTGCATAAAGTATATGATCATTTTTTTCCCAAAATCTGACATTTTTCTTCTCTAGAATTGCAGAAAGTTTTTCGTAACTTTAGCCAGGGTGTAAAATAAATCCAAACATTGTAGTTTCCTCAACTAGAAAGCCTTATCTTACCTAGAAATTAAAATCAATATTAATAAATTCTTACCTCAACAATTATTTCCGCAATTTCAATAAAGATGACAACAAGGAATTTCTTTTGTGCAAGCGAGATAACAAACGAACACAAATTTCACATGGAAGCAAATAATTTTACAACAGAACTTTATGATAGTTACATTTTGTATCTGCGTTGTTGAAATAATGATAACTGGTAAATTGTATACCATATTAATTGGGCAGGACGAAGTTAAATGTTTACTAGTCGCGATTTCAAGCAGGGCTCAAAATGGGCGACATAAACGTAAAGCTGAGAAGATTTTAAAAGTTCGTATTAGAAAAAAAGCACAGTTAATATGTGTACTGTATTTTGCTATAAAGTACATAGGAAACGCTACTCATAATTAATATTTCCTCGGCTTGATTAGACTATAGTCGACAAATATAGCTAGTTATTGTTATTAAACTAGTAGAGCAGATTTTGAGTGTCTTTCCCCTTTTAAATATAGCCATTGCCCTGTGCATACTGGAGATATGATTGGAGAAATAATAATTATTACAGTACATAACGCCTTACCATTAAGGAACATATTATCTTTTTTGGCTTTTGCACATTCCCCCGTCGCCTGCTACTCCCTTCGCCTATGGCCTGGGGGGTTCCGTCTCCCCGTTACCGAACGCCGCCATGTTAGGCTCCGCCGGGTGCCCGTTTTGAGTCACCTCGATGGGCTGCGGAGCGTCTATGACTAGTCCACCGCCTTCCTCGTCGCTGCTGTACAGGTCACCGTCGTCGTCGGAGCTCGACAGAATTCCTGGAGATGACAAATTAATAAAGTAATGTATTAATTATAGACGAGAAACCCTTACCACTATCAAGATTCGGCTGCATATTTCCGAATTCCTGCGGCCAGAACCTCCTGTTGTTGTTCTGGCTCTTCTTCTTCTTGCTGCCGCCGCCGGGAGAGTTAACCGGCGCCCCGTCTTGCCCGGCGGGCGTGCTGGCGTCGAGCATCGGTTGCAGGATGCGTCGGCGCGCGTTGATGAACCAATTGTTCACTTGGAGTAGCGTGAGGTTAGTTTGGGACGCGATGTGGCGCTTCTCGTCTTCCGTCGGATAGGGGTGCTGGAAAAGTTATGGGCAATATAGCATTATTTATTATTCTATATGGTATCGGTATCACAGTCTTAAAAGATCTGTAACTAGTCAATATACGTTTATATAAGTGAAAATTGTTAATAGTGGCAACGTTGTAAAGCATCTTTAAGGCAAATGGTACGGACGCGGACGTGACTTTAACAAATTTCGGTAATTCCCCGCCCGCCCGACCAACGGAGTCCAAATACCGCCCGTGCCGTAAATAATGTTGTAAAAAATACCTTTTTTCCAATTCCAGAAAATAAATTAATTTTTTTTCCGGCAAATTATTCTAAACAATTTAATAAGGAAATTGGATCGAAGGTTGACGTAATCTTTCAATATGCTTCATCAGCAAAAATCATGAGAACGGCTTTACGGGCGTCGACGGCAAGAGATTAGATGGTTTAAGAAAGACGCGATGTAGCGTTGGGAAGGATGAAATAAAAAATGGTTTTAGAAGGCAGTCGGTTTTCTGGTATTCCCAGAACCGCGCTCACTCGCGATTTTATTTTTTCAGAACGGGAGTCGCAATGGTGACTACAGGTTTCAGCGTGTTATTACATCAAGAATTCCGAGAGAACAGTCCACCGCGGATTTTCCCTGAGAAAATTTTTATCTTCGCCTACTCGTGTTTCCGGCGAGTTTAAAAAATACTGGACTGTCATTAAACACTCGTAGTTTCCGTGCGAGTATAAATAACTCTGGAATCTCTTCGAACACTAGTGAATTTTAGTGCGAGTCTAAATACCAACTCGTAGCTGTCCGTGCGACTATAAATAATGCTGCGATATCTTATTACCCGATTGTGACATCAAAAGTAAGTGTTAAAATATCTTAAGTTAGTATTAGTGGTCACTACCGAGAGTTTTTTTTGGAAATTATTAGGGCAGTTGAGATCCCTTTAGTTGGGAACAAAATGTAGTAGTTTATTTTATATTGTAAATAATGTAAATAACTAAAGTTAAAACCAGAGTACGTGACAGATCACTGATAGGTTGATTGAAACAATTGAATGATAGTTCAGGTTGATTCTGATTGTATATAAATTGTAAATAATTAGCTTACAAGACCTTCGGGTCGCGTTACTCGACATACGCAAGGACTAACCCTTCAATTCACCCTCAAAGACAAGGACATAAAATTAAATAAAACTAGCCCTCCGTGTTCCAATATAATAATGTGCATTGTTATTATATTCATTGGACGCGCCCGGGCCAATACAATCAAAAGTATAGTCTGAACATCAGTTAGGCCTCGTCCTACGTTCAACTAACTATACTTTTAAATTAAAATCATTCATTTTTTCTCATGACAAATTTGCCCTCATCTCTTCAATTGCTCTGGTGGATTGCTGACAGCTTCCAGTTAGCGGGGAAAGGATGGTGGGCCCACACATGACCGACTGACACGTGCGTGTCAAGTCGGCAATGGCATTAATTGCCTGGCATCCCTGATAAAAAACACCTATTCGAATCGAAAAACATAATCGAGAAAGTTGCGTTCGAAAATACTTTAAGTAAAACTTATGGAGAAACTTGGTTATACGGGGGTTATCAAAAAACGTCTTATGTGAAACGCGCCGATAAGGAGAACGTTTAGAGTTACCTATCATTTATTAAGCGCAAAACGGACGGACCTTTCGGGCTACGTACTCCACTCATATCATGGTATAATGTACGTACGTTCCGCTTGAAAAAATTCCTTCGGGTTTGTTCGGTTTTGCCGAAATACCGATATTTATATCATATGTTAAATTCAAGAAGGTAACACGTACCACTAGATGCTGAAACAACCACGACCTCATCACGCTAGTCGCGTGCTTCGGCAACACTCCTCTCTTCTGTTTCTTGCCCCCTCTGGAAAAGTCGCTGTCGCAATCGTCGTTGCTCCCGCCGGGAGTGGTAGGAGCTGGCGAGAGGGGGCCCGAGCTGTCCGACGGGGGGGCTGTCACTGGCTGACATAGATGAGCCCCTGAAAAATACATGTTATTTGACATAAATGAAGTTACTAGACGAATTTCTTTTTTGTTTTGCCGTTAACTTATTCTAAATATTACTTAGTATACCAGGAGATTTAGTTAACCTCGTTATACTATACAAGTGATTATTTACAAGCAAACACTTCATCTCAATAAGGAGAATAATTTATTACAGGAAGTAAAATATAGTGTTTGTTTGAAGGTTAGAGCCAATGCTGTATCATGAATGAATAGACGTATTTTCGACTTCCATTGTCTTTATTTATTTATCTCACAACGTTTCAACTGGTAAACATCTCCAGTCATCTTCAAGTGAATATTGTACAGTCGCGATCTTACCTATTTGTGACAGTGGCGTCGACCCATGTACGACCAAACTTTCAGCGACCTGCGGCACTGGAGAGGGTTGAGCTGGCAGTCCCGTTTGCTGCAAAGGAGGCGTGGGACCCCCGTATAGGGGCAGGGAGTAAGACGTGGTATCTATGGGAGTCCCGGAGGCCCTGTCTAATTGGAGAGGTTGCTGGGGTAACAAACCCTAAAATTAAAACGGTAGTTTAGTGTTTATAAATACAGGGTTTTACTAATATTTCAAAGCTAAAATTGTTTGCTATAAGATCCCCACTAGCATCAAAGTCATAGAAACGGTGACCGATTGACACTGCTACGATGACTTGGTAACAACGCGGTAATTGGCATCAAATTAATTACTATAAGGTTTAAACTACAACTAATTTAAAATTATTAGTAGAATATACGTCACACTTACTTGGTATAGTGGCTTTATGGATTCATACTTTATGGTCAGTATAAAAGTTACTGAACTACAACGCGTCAACATTTAGCTACTTATACTGGGTGTTATGGAAATGACGTATTATATTTAAATGGGTGACTCCTGGGGTGTCCTAGAGAAGCGCTACATACAGGGTGAGATAAACCCTTAAAATCTTAAATAGAAAGGGGGTCGAGTGATACATCATTTTGAAGCTCTTGAAAAATGCTTTCCAATGGTACCATAGAAAGGTACATTTCAGGAAATTCTTCTCTGTTTATTAAGGAAAACAATAAATAAAAAGACAATTTTGAAATTTTTTATTATTAGTTAATTAAATGTTCAAAATGATTTCCGTTGTTTTGAAGACAATAATAAAGCCTACTTTCAAATTCTTCACGTACATTTGCAAAGGTTTCTCTGGATATAGCACGGCATTCCTGAACTATTCTATGCTGAAGTTGCTCTAGTGACTCAGGTTGCGTTTTAAAAACCACAGAATTTAGGTGACCCCACAAAAAGAAGTCAAGAGGTGTTAGGTCCGGGGATCTAGGTGGCCATTCAACAGGACCTCTTCTTCCAATCCACTGGTTGGGATAATTATCATCCAACCACTGCCTAACGGGAACTACATAATGCGGAGGTGCTCCATCCTGTTGGAAATGTAGTAAGCGTTCTTCTAAAGATAAATTTCCGAGTATGTCCCTCTGATTTTCTAATTCTCGCACTATTAGTGGTTCGATAGACCTCTGTAGCATTTCAGCATACCTGTCGCCATTTAAATTTCCTCGTATAAATATTGGGCCGATAATACCATCTTCCAATATACCAGCCCAAACATTAATTTTCTGGGGGTACTGGGTATGCCCTTCTCTAAATACGTGGGGGTTCTCGTCATTCCCGTAACGACAGTTTTGCTTATTAATATGCCCATTTAAATAAAAGGTACACTAATCACTGAAGCAAATATTTTTAACTAGTCGAGGTTCTGCCGTAATTCTATCTGTCATTATTTCACAAAACTGTATTCTTCTGTCAGGGTCGTCGTCACCAAGTTCTTGCAGTATGTGCAGTTTATAGGGATAAAACTTATGAATTTTAAGTACCTTTCTTATTGATTCTCGAGATAATCCAGTTGCTACAGCTGTTTGACGAGTTGATAAAGTTGAATTCATTGCAAACTGCCCCAGAATTTCAATTTGCGCTGCTTCGTCGGCTAGTCTCGGTTGATTTCTCTTTATATTCGCGACAGAACCAGTTTCTTTAAATTTGGCTACTAGTTGGCGAACATACTCCGGGCTTACATTTTGACCTGGATGCCTTTCGTTAAAACGTTGAGCTGTTCTTAAAAAGCATTGATCCTGGGAACCATAAATGAAAATAATTTCTACCCATTCAGCTGTGCTGTACACCATTGTTAAAGATAAAAAGTGCTGATTTTCGTTTAAACTGAACCGAAAGTTAACTGTTCTTAAAATAATAATACTAGTAGAAGTTACCTTTAAGGCCCATTCTATACGAGCCACAAAAGCGCGACCGTTTGCCGGCGAGCGACACGCGTGTTTCACAGAACCACAGAGTGTTAATGGGGCATACTATACGGGCAACTTTGCGGTCGCGTGTGTACGCTTCGTTGGCGTGCAGGCGTGTTGAACGCAAGAGGTTGCGTAAAAGTCGCGCGCCGGAGACCGGCGTGTCAATCTACATGTAGCAACTTGCAAGCGTCTGGCCGGCCGAGCCGATTTGTAGTTGAGCAGTCCACGACTAGATCATTGTTGTGCTTGGTGTCTTTGCAAACAAGTTCGTCAAATGTCTCTACAGACATCCGGTAGTATTGAAAAAACTTCTCAGGATATCTCCGATGATCTACGAAGCTAAGATGAAATACCCCTAAGGTCAGGCGCTTTAGCACCAACCGGGTGTACCCACCAACGTCTTTTTTACGTTTTTTGGCCAAAAAACTTAATACCGTTAATTGGTGAATAGCGATACACCCAACTTGTACGGGATCCATAGCAAATATGAGGCGTTTTGTCGCTAGTCTAGAATGGGTCGCGTTTCACTCGCCGGTTATACGCGCTACAAAGGCGCGGCGTCAACACGCTCGTATAGAATGTGCAAAATTTTCAAGCGACTGAGCGACTAACCGGTCGCGTTTTTGTGGCTCGTATAGAATGGGCCTAAGGTAAATTCTGTGATAATAAAATGCGAATATTTATAAACAAATTTTTTTTTTCGACAAAAAAAATTTGTATCACTCGACCCCCTTTCTATTTAAGATTTTAAGGGTTTATCTCACCCTGTCCAAGGAGTTGCAGATAGGGGTGGGCTAATACGCTTGTTTTTGTTCCCCCTTCGTTTTATAGAAACTGTTTTTTGCGTTTTTTTCTTCAGTTTTTCGTTTCTAATATATGGCCATTTCAAGTTTTTAAATTGTCACCCTGTATATATATATTTTTTTAATCGACTGTTTTAAAAGTGGGGTAACAAACACTCTTACTCACAGGTCAGTCCGCGCTACTGTACAACATTTCACGCAGACCCAATGGCAATGTTGCCAAACTTAATGTAAAACTGAAATTGCACATAAATTATAAAAATTAATTACTTACTTGTATTTATCTTATAACTAAAGAGCGGGACATCCAGGCACATACATAATCAGTTTTGACAGAAAGACAGAACACAATAATAGTGAAACAGAACCGATAGTTAGTTTTTTGAAAATACACAATAATAATACATAATCGGATGATTAGATTTTATTACACGCGACGCGACGAAATTTTACTTTAAATAAAAAATTTTACAACACTAAAAAGTATATTGGTTTTATCGACGAAATCAACCGTATCGCCACGCTCTCGATCTTACACTGACAACTCCGCAAGCGTGCGGTGACGTATAGGAACACGAACTACGTCAGCTCTTGGAAGCCGAGTGCGTGTCGTAGAAATTATGAAACTAATAATTGTTTTTAAATAAGTAAAGGTAAGAGGGTATGTGTCTTAAATAAAATAGCTTTTTTTTAAGAGTTTGAAAGATAACCATTCAAAATGTCATGACGTTTGATCTATTTACTTTGCTGTGCTTGTGACGAATTTGAAATTTGTGTGTGATATTACTATTATTTGTTTTGCAAAACGTTTTTCGCCGTCGGTTTTCTGGAATGATATTTGTCCATAAAAATTGTTAAAATTATTATTTTTTTTTCTAAAGAGTTTGCCGTGTAAATATGACAACACCGACCGAAATGCGCTGAGGTCTTTTCACACTGCAGACCTTTTATTTTATTGATTGCGGCCGTCGTCAGTAGCGGCCATGTAAATTTTCAGATTTCATATAAAGTGTATAATGTCGCTTAATAATTCAAAGCGCCATTTATGGTTATCTATCTTCAATTTAGTTTCATCTAAGGATTTGCCGGTTTAAATATAATACGTCATTTCCATAACACCCGGTATAACATCGAAACTTTAAAGTGTGACACCGTGACGGCAAAAATATAACTTTTAAGTAGGCGCGACTACAGAGTAATGTTAAAGGTACCCGCTACTACAGAGAGACTATAAAAATTACCATATAGTAACCGATTCGTAAGGGTTCTATGTTACCTTACGGACGGGCGGAGGACTGAACGTTACGGTCTCGACCGTGTTCTTGGCCCGATACGCCATGTTTTATAGACATCAATCGTGACGCCAGCTTAGAAAATATGTTAGCTTTTGTAAAATACGATCTATTCGCTTTGTTATTGATTTTTTGATAATAAAAAACTTGTTACGTTAATTTTACTAAATAAATGTTCCGTAATTCAAAAACTTTGTCGTTTCAACTTACCGCATGAGATGGACTAAGCGCGTACTCAACAGGACTATTGGATGCCGAACCACTTTCTGAGTTTCCATGTGACATCATACTGTTATTATTGGATTCTATGTTGTTCATTATGCTATTTCCCAAAATATCTAAAATTTTAATAAAGATAAAAATTCGTTCGGAAAATGTATGTAAAAATATTGAGTACCTAATGAAGAGAAGAAAAATAACCGAATCACATAAAGTAAAATTACTTATGTTGAAAAACTAATTTTGAAATTTTGCCGGATTCACCGGAAGAAAAATCTTTTTTTCTATGTAAATTCGATTATAGAATAATAATAATCCAACTTTATCAGCGTTTAGATATGGTATAAAAAACGAAGTTAGTTTGCGTGATGCAACAATTAATTAAGTGAGTGAGTAATCCTATGCCACAGCTAGTGGTGAGCGATATTTCACGAACTGTGATTTAATCACTGGTATCAACAAATCATAGGTAGTCACAGTTCCTTAGCATACATAAAAAGCGTGATGCGATCACAGTTTAAACAAATCACTCTTTAGTACGTATTTCACTCTTACTAATCATTAAACCTATCTTTTTGTTTAAAATAAATTCCCATCTAGATAGAGATAGAGAGATATTATTTAAATGTGATTCCGTGAAGTTGTCAGGTCGTTACTTGGTACCTGACTATGGCTTCTGAATCTTGAACTTGAAACCGTGAAATGAAAATGAGTAGTAATATTCGAAAGACTAGCGAGCTCTGGGCATTCTTTAAAGAAACAAGTAATACGAAAACTCAAATGATTAACGAATCTATTCTTAAATGATAATATACAATACGCACGAAATGATTAAGAAACCATGCGTATTTGCATGAACAAATAGTTTGTTGTAAAGTACACAGTGTTTAGTTCATTCATTTTTTACAAATTTTAGGGTTCTTTTGTTACAGTTCTTTTAGTAGTAAAGTAGTATACATAATAAAGAATTTAAATCCATCGACCATCACCCACTAATTATTTTAAGATTCGCGCAATATTCTCTTACGTATACAACGTGTCCAAGATAAGGAGGGCCAGTACAGGGATCTCAGAAACCGTAAGAGACACGAAGTCGGTTAATTGCAGGTCAAGTTGCGCATTTATGTGCCTAATAATATGCCGTTTAGAAAGTTTTAAATTTCCGAGTAGTTCCGGAGATATCCGGGAAAAAACCGAAATTCTGAAAAATCGTTTTATTGTTTTCCTGGGTTTTTTTTGAGATCGAATTCTAAAGTAAATTGCACTTTTGCATTGCCATTTTTTCCGCTCTATCTAACAGCGTTAATTGTTTTGTAATCCGACGAGTCGACTTCGAAGGGCCATTATAAACTTTCTTTTTTTAATTACGGTCCTGTTTTTCTGATATTGGAATTTGATAGTTTTTTTTCTTCCGAATGCAACGATGTATGACACATTGTGGTTTAATGACGTTTCGAGGGTTTTTTGAACAACTTCAGGAAATTTTGGGATACAGTCTCTCCTAATTTTATAAATAATATCTCATAAGTAAGCTCTAAATTTTTTACTTATGTTGGACTAGTTCAATATTAAACCACAAATAAGTGAACAAAAAGCATTCGAAAATAGTAATAAAACGAACAACGAAAAAGTAAGGAACTACATAATCAGGTGGTCAAAATGATTTCCGGTATTCTCTAAGCACAAATAACATCTTCTCATAACAGTTGTTTTGAGATAAAATAAAACATGCGATAGAATATCAAACTTTTCAGCATTTGTAAATTTATGTTCCATAGTTTCTGGAAAATAGAAAACCTCTTAAAACGCTCTCAAACGATCACAATGGGAATGTCAATTGAAACAAATCACGCGTCACCGTCTTAATTTTTTTGTTTCAAGGGCCTACGTTTCTTTTAAATCCCGAATCAACAGAAGTTTGGAATAATAGTTATAGTATTTTGTTCACTTATTTGTGGTTTATTATTAAATTATTTGTTATTTGTTGAACTAGTCCAACATAAGTAAAAATTTAGAGCTTACTTATGAGATATTATTTATAAAATTAGGGGAAATACAGGACCGTATCCCAAAATTTCCTGATGTTGTTCAAAAAACCCTCGAAACGTCATTAAACCACAATGTGTCATACATCGTTGCATTCGGAAGAAAAAAAGCTCTCAAATTCCAATATCTCAAAAAACCAGGAAAACAATAAAACGATTTTTCAGAATTTCGTTTTTTTTCCGGATATCTCCGGAACTACTCGGAATTTGAAAAGTTTCTAAACGGCATATTATTAGGCACGTAAATGCACAACTTTACCTCCATTTAACCGACTTCGTATCTCTTACGGTTTTCGAGATCCCTGTACTGGCCCTCCTTATCTTGGACACGTTGTATTATCTAGTTAATATCTCGCTTAGCAGTGATAAAAATTTATAAACCGTGATCACGTCACGCTTTAATTTCACTGATATCAAAAAAGAACATTACCGTTTCACAACGTGATTGAAAAATCACGATATCACTCACCACTAGCCACAGCCCTCTAGAGCAGCGGTTCCCAACCAACAAGATATAAAACAAGATAAACATTAACAAAGAACCTAAAATTAAAAATAAAACCCGAACAAATTTTATAAATATATTGAAGAAAAAACATTGACCCTAGAGTCGAGGCTCTACCTAGAGTATTCCGATTTCAAATGGAAGATGTTGGCCCACCCGGCATCGCCCGGTGAGATACCATTGCATCGGTTTAGGTGGCGTGAAGTTTGCTCCTTGAGTTAACTTTTGCTCATTGAGTTGACGTTTCGTCGCTGTGCCGATGTTTCCGGTTACCAGGGTGGGACCCCCCCAAAAATAGCATGATGGAAGCTCCAGGCCCAAAATACTCCGGAGGTAAACTCGCCCCCCCATTCGGATCTCCGGGCGGGGGCTGGACTTGGGGCCCCATCAAGCGAAGTTCATCAAAAAACAACCATTTCCGACAATTTACTGGGATCTAACAACACTCAACGAAGAAATGGTGTGGCACCTGCAGTTGCTAACCAACCCGGAACTAGCAACTTCAAAATTGATTTCTGCAATATTAGGGGGCTTAACACGAACATCAATTCAGTCCACCAGCACTTACAATCTTCCAAGCCTCACGTACTCGCACTGACCGAGACAAAGGTCAGATCGTCAACAAACACCGTCAGCTATTTATACCCTGGATACGATTTTCATTTCCGATTCCGACGCAACTTCGGCGTATGTCTTTTTATTCGAGATTATCTCTGCTGCCAACGAGAACCTACACTGGAACCGAAAGACTTTGATGTAATGTGGTTTAAAATATCAACACCGAAAATCACCAAGTTTATCTGCTGCCTTTACCGTCCTCCAAGTGATACCCATTACAGAGACCTTTTCTCATCACTAGCCAATACAATCGACTTCTTGCAAACCAACCATCCAAATGCCGAGATTGCTATCTTTGGTGACTTTAACGTCCACAATGTCAACTGGCTTAAATATTCAAATACAGACGATGAGCAAGGCCGCGAGGCCGAATCCTTTGCGATCAGTTCTGGTCTAACTCAACTCGTAGAAGAACCAACGCGGATTCCAGACCGAGCTGGAGATTTTGCTAGTCTTTTGGATCTTTTCTTAACGTCAAATCCCGATCTATATACAGTCACCGTGCAGCCTCCGTTAGGATCTTCCGATCACAAACTTATTTCAACTCTAAGCGAACTACCAATTAATTCTGAACAACCTCCTAAACCTCGCAAGATATGGCATTACAGATCGGCCAAGTGGGAAGACCTGAAAGACCATTTTCGGACTTTTCCTTGGATGAGCGTATGCTTCTCTTCTGATGATCCATCCGTCTGTGCTGGGGAGGTCTCCGACGTAATTCTAACGAGCATGGAAGCATTTATCCCCTCCTCCCAAAAACGCCCTTCCAACGGCAAGCCCTGGTTTAGCAAGGATTGTGAGCGTGCTGTCAAATCAAAAAATCTGGCTTACCGACAGTGGCGTAAAAACCCTACCACTGAGAATCGTACCATCTTTATTACAGCTCGAAACCAATGTAAGCTAACAATAGATCAAAGCAAAGAATCCCATAACGTAAGGATCAAAAACAAACTTCTTGACTGTCCAAACGGATCAAGGTCCTTTTGGTCAGTGGCTAAGGCCATCAGCCAAAATTTTACCAAATCAACTATTCCACCTCTAACACGTCCCGATGGTACAATAGCATCCACAGCCGGAGACAAAGCAAACTTACTTGCTGAACTATTTTCTTCACATTCTACTGTAGATTTCCAGGGAAGAACACCACCCGACATTCCTGCAGTTGAATCCGAAATGACCGAAATCGTGTTCCGTCAGCGTCCCGTCAAACGAATCCTGAAAGGACTCGACGTCAAAAAAGCTACTGGTCCAGACGAAATTCCTATTATAGTTCTCAAGACATGCGCCGATGAACTAACACCAGTATTTTGTAGACTTTTCAACTTATCATACAAAAAAGGAATATTTCCATCTTGCTGGAAGACGGCGCGAGTCCAGCCTATTCCAAAGAAAGGTAAGAGAACCCTACCTAACAACTATCGACCAGTCGCATTGCTTTCAGTTATATCAAAGGTAATGGAGAAAGCTATTAACCAACATCTTCTAAAGTACCTAGAAGGCTTCAACATCATCAGCGATCATCAATATGGTTTTCGGAAGTCCAGATCAACTGGAGATCTTCTAGCCTATGTCACCCATATTTGGAACAACGCAATCGAACATCATGGGGAGTCTCGGGTTGTTGCGCTGGATATTTCTAAAGCTTTTGATCGTGTTTGGCATGAGGGGCTTCTAAGTAAACTGCGATCCTATGGTATGCCCAATCGATTCTGTGCATGGTTGTCTAGCTTTCTTAAGGGCCGCTCTCTGCAAATGGCGATTGACGGATTTCTCTCAGGCACCTTCACCATCAATGCCGGTGTTCCTCAAGGGTCCATATTGTCTCCCACTCTCTTCTTACTCTACATTAACGACCTTCTAGTGAAAACTAAAAATCCGATATTTAGTTTTGCTGACGATAGCACACTTATCTCATCTTTCTCTTTGAATGCGCAAACATCGGCTGCCGACGCACATCTTCGCAGACAGCATGAAGTATCACGCCTCAACAAAGACCTGGAAGAAATTTTGGCTTGGGGTGACAGTAACCAAGTCGAATTTAACGCTAAAAAAACCCAGGCAGCAGTTTTCTCTAAAAAGGTTAACATTACAGAACCGGAAATAGTCATGGCCGGACACGCAATCCCACTGGCTTCATCTATTAATTTGCTGGGTGTCAATCTGGGAGGAAATATGTCTTGGCATAACCACGTTGTGGCAATCGCCAAGGTAGCTTCTCAGAAGCTTGGCGTACTCTTCCGAACCAGAAAGTTGTACACACCTCAACAACTTTTGACACTATACAAAGCCCAGATTCGACCATCACTAGAATACTGCTCTCATGTCTGGAGCTCTGCACCCAAACATACTCTTCGGCTACTGGATTCCATCGAAAGGAGGGCTATTCGTCTGATCGGAGACCACGAGCTGACGAAGAACCTCGACAGCCTAGAACATCGAAGACAGGTTGGGGATTTGACTCTCTTTTACAGATATTTTCATGGAAGGTGCTCGGCTGACCTTGCCCTCTTAATTCCGCCCAGAGCGACGAATAGCAGAAATACACGACGAACCACCGCCGCCCATCCATATGTGGTTAAGCTTAGTACTCCTCGAACTTCACTATTTAAGAGGTCGAGGTCGTTTTTCCCAACGAATATAACCTCCAAAGATTCAAAACCAACGTGAATCGCTTTTTGCGCACATGCACCACTCCCAGAGTGCCCTAAAGGATTTTTCCTATAGTGCTTGTGTTTGACCATAAAAAAAAAAAAAAAAAAAAAAGGTGGTACTTAAAAACGGATTAAGCGTTTTTGGAGGTACACCAAAAAAAAATGTTGGGAACCGCTGCTCTAGAGGGTTGTGGTTATGTTCTGGTGTAATTTAAAAATACATACCTTGGGGATAATCAGATCTAAGTAAATTTTCAGACTGCATTTTGCCTTTCAGGCACGTTATATACCTATTGCAAAAGTCCTTACATAATTCTTGAACTTTTTCTAATTCTAACAGGTGTATCCTCAGCACCTGTATGGCTTTTATCATCTGGAAATATATATATATATGATTAATAATATAATGTAAAGAAAGAAGAAATTTGCTTTTAAATGTTTCAATATATTCAATATATTGAAACATTTAAAAACAAATTTCTTCTTTAAAGTAAAATGCGGGTGTTAAAAGTGTTTTTATTTTATGAGAAGAGAAACTGCGAGTGGATCAACCCTTCGAGTATAAAAGAATTGGTAATTTTTAGATTTAAATGTCATGTAAATTTTTGTCAGCTCTTGACACTATATCATACTGACCAGTCCATCTATCTCAGGTTCATTGGCTAAAAAAGGTTTCCTATCTCTCTCTTGATGCTGCACGAAAGCTTGAATGTCTAAGTTGAAAGCGTCGCTCGATTGAGGTTCCGAGGACTGGGTAGCTAGTTCGCAGCGTTCGAAGAGCAACGCTAAGAGGGGAAAGAGGGGATGTCTAAAAACAAAAAAAAAGAGTTAATCAAACGGGCCAACCCAACACGATTTCAGCGGATAATTTTTAATATCTCCGACGGTTCTCTAGCACTCTAATATACAGGATGTCCGAAAAAATGTGGGAAATCTCCCTGATATGAAGAAAACAAGTGAAAAAGTACTGCAAGTTCATATAAACTTTTTTTCGTATAGGCCTTCTCTACGGAGATATGGGCTCCCAAAGAGCTCCGATGGAATCAAGTTTTTTACACATAATTAATTGAACCACCAGGTATATTTAAATTTTTCTTTAATATGATGTATTCTACACTCGCTGGCACAAAATTCCGCCACCCTGATATTTTGGTTAGTTTGACATTTTATAACTTTTTTATTTTTTATGCGATTTTCATGATTTTATTATCAGGCTATATTATACAGAAGTAAATCAAACTGTTGCTTTTTATCGTAATTTCAAAATACCCTGTAGGAAAATTGAGGTGGGTAATTTTATATACATACTGTTTCTTGTAATCTTTGATGTATTCTAAACATTTCGATTTTTGATTCATTCCATTATGTCATTCCTGCTGCGAGCTCCAAAATTTTAAATGAAACGCTGATTGAAGCCTATTTTAATTAAGAAGAACAAACACTAGGTATATCATAAAGTTAATTAACTATAACAATTTTAATATCGTGTATTTCCTCCTCTCGCAGCAATGACAGCTTGCAGTCTTCATGATATCGAACGAATAAGGTTACTTATTCTTTCTTGAAGGATAGCCTGATATTCTTCGGTCAGCGCCAGTCGGAAGTCTTGCAAGGTTTATGGTTGTACAGGACGACGCCGAGCGGCCCTTTTAAGTTGATACCAAAGATGTTCGATTGGGTTGAGATCCGGGCTACATGCGGGCCATTCCAATCTTGGAAGCCCAACTTCATCCAGATATTCGCTCCCTATATGTGCAACGTGCGTTTTACCATTATCATGCATTAATGTAAATTGGTTCCCAATGAAAGGAGCAAATGGAACAATAACTTCTTGGAGGATTTCCTCAATGTAACGGTGGGCGATTAGAGCTCAACAAATACAAGATTGATGCGTGCTTCGGTAGAAATACCAATGACATTCATTTTCTAAAAATAACATCGTTTCATTTAAAATTTTGCAGCTCGCGGCAGAAATGAGATAATGGAATGAATCAAGAAACGAAATATTTAGAATACATCAAAGCTGACAAGAAACAGTATGTAAATAAAATTATCCACCTCAATTTTCCTACAGGGTGTTTTGAAATTACGACAAAAAACAACAGTTTGATTTACTCCTGTATAATATATCATAATCGAAAAATGTTACTTTATAATTAAGGAAAAACACAATAATTGGTCTACAAACTGATAATAAAATCATGAAAATCGCATAAAAAATAAAAAAGTTATCAAATATCAAACTTGACCAAAATTTCAGGGTGACGGAATTTTGTGCCGGTGAGTGTAGGTAAGGCTCTTCATATTACTATCCAAGAAAGTGTTGTGAATTACTCATAGCTGCAGGGACGGACTAGCTGTGACACTCAAAGCCTCCTTTTTTTAACGCCCTGTATGATAAGAACTTTGGACATGGTTTTTACATACCTTTAACTATTGACTAAAAATTAAGTATTCTTCATTCATGTCGCTAATCCTAAC
Organism: Barypeithes pellucidus; assembly: GCA_963991005.1. Classification (NCBI taxonomy): domain Eukaryota; kingdom Metazoa; phylum Arthropoda; class Insecta; order Coleoptera; family Curculionidae; genus Barypeithes; species Barypeithes pellucidus. The sequence goes on along the minus strand of OZ022563.1, from coordinate 50,942,668 downwards.
CGTTTTCGAAAAAACGCCATTTCATATACATCATTATTTGGCGTATTTCTATAAAAGATACATCTTTGTTCCGATCGAATGTTCAACCTTAAAATTTCCACTTTTTCATAAACTCCTGGACAAAATTAACGCAACATCATAAATTTGCCATATTTTTGATGGTTCTTTTTTTCTTCTGAATTTATGATCCGATTTGAATGATATTTTTTGCATTGTAGGTTGGTTCCTTGACAATGTCATAGTTTTCGCTGTTTATGATAAAAATTTAATTTTCGAGTTATACTGGGTGTACTAAAAATGCTATGTTTTTTTCCGAAAATTCGCATCGCCCTGTGGAGTATATTAGCAACCAAAACATATTGCAGTTGACATTAAACGGTAGGTCCATCTTTCCCCAACATTTTCTTTTTTGGTTTACTTCATTATCTCTGTTATTAAAGGAGATACACAGTTTTATAGCATAATATGTTTTTATAGGCTTTAATATTCAACATATTCATTGTTAAATGTTTTCAAGTAGACTATGGACATTTTCTGACATTGCAAGCGATGTGTCAGCAGATGTTGTGTTTTAAAGTTACAAAGGTCAAATAAAATTCGCCATACTGATAAAAACTGTTCGGAAACTGCTTATTAAACGTTCATTTCGTATGCCCAGTTGCCCGACGAGTATTTTAATCTTGAAACCTACTTGAAAACTGCAATATGTTTCGGTTGCTAATATACTCCACAGGGTGATGCGAATTTTCGGAAAAAACATAGCATTTTTAGTACACCCAGTATAACTCGAAAATTAAATTTTTATCATAAACAGCGAAAACTATGACATTGTCAAGGAACCAACCTACAATGCAAAAACAAATCATTCAAATCGGATCATAAATTTAGAAAAAAAATAGCATCAAAAATATGGCAAATTTATGATGTTCCGTTAATTTTATCCAGGAGTTTATTTAACCCGTGAGAATTTAAGGGGTGTAAATAAAATTACGTTTTTTCGAAAACGGTCAGGATTAGCGACATGAATGAAGAGTACTTAATTTTTAGTCAATGGTTAACGATATGTAAAAACCATTGTCCAAAGTTCTTATCATACAGGGCGTTAAAAAAAAGGGGCCACGAGTGTCACGGCTAGTCCGTCCCTGCAGCTGTGAGTAATTCACAACACTTTCTTGGATAGTAATTTGAAGGGTTCTTACCTGGTATACATCATATTAAAAAATTTTTTTAACATACATGGTGGTTCAATAATTATGTGTCAAAACTTGATTCCATTGGAGCCCATATCTCCGAAGAGGAAGTCTATACGAAAAAAGTTTATATGAACATGTAGTACTCTTTTCACTTGTTTTCTTCATATCCGGGAGATATCACACATTTGCCCGGACACCCTGTATAAGCATGTCATTAAGAGACACCCTGTATAAATAATTGTCTACTTACTTATAAACGGCTCTCTTATCTGATTCGAACAACCCCTGGTCAGTATCGGTGGGAGTAAAGCCAGCCTGAACCACGACCGCTGGGGAGGTCACTGGGTCCCCCAGAGGAGGAACGGGAACGGCGGGCGCCGGTACGCTCAGCATCGCGCCGGCGCTGATGGTGAGGTGGGGGGAAAGAAGTGATCACCTGTAAGAAATGAACATCTCTATAAAATTAACGTTAGTTTCATGTCACCTGATACGACTTGAAATTGCAATGGCGCAGAAAATTATTCGAGAGCTAGGGGCATTGTGAAGAATACCCCTTGAGTCCTAGAGTATACCGCAGTCGATGTTAATTAAGAAATTAATTTAAACCAAGTCAGTGGACGAGACATGTACAGCTTTTCCTCTAACATTGTAACAAAATACTTGTTTGATAATATTATTTTTACTGTGTAATTTTTTTAAACCAGCCCCGTAAACAAAACGCTAATGGTGATAACCATTAATACAGGGTGTTCAAAAAATAAGACTAAAAAAATTAAATTGAGAAAACCTACATTTCCAAATTGAAACCCCCCCATTATTTAATTAATTATAATTTATAATTATTTTCTATTCAGCATTAAAAATAAGGGTAAGTTTCTATAAGGTTGTCCAGTCCGAAAATTTGTAGTTCTCGAAATATTGCCAATTTAATATTTTTTCTATTTGGGTTTCATAATGGCTACATTATGAAATGCAAAAAAAATGAATAACTTGCCACTTTATGAATAAATAAAAATTTAATTTTTTTTTATGTTGGCAGCAAGTAGGGTTCGAATTTTAGGCTTACTTCGATTTCGTTGAAATTAGTTTTCTAGGCATTATGGATTCGACAAGAATTTTTATAGAAAACTTTAAAATACTAATCTTTAACCTTGCAAATAGATCATTTTTACTATATATTTATCTGAAATACCTATACTCGGAAATATATAACATGCTGACGGTGTCCGTCAACTAATTTATAGTCACAACTATAAAACAACATAACCTAAAAATAATAGAAATATCTTCCAGTTTATGAACAATTTCTAAAGTTTTATTCAATAAAGTACTATTTTTATTTTTAATTCAATATAGTATTATACATATTACTTTATATACAGTGTGTACATAAAGTAAGGAACAAATTCATTATCTAGGAATCTAAAAATATTTCGGAAAAATCCTCGGACACGTGTATAATAATTTTTAATGGCGCATTTTTTCCCATACAAACTTAATATACAAGGTGGCTCATGTAGTAGATATGACATTATCGACGATTTTTTTAAATGGGAACCCCTATATTTTAGTTCAGATCTGTAATCTCCAAGAACAGCTGATTTCAAAAACATAACACACTTAGGGCCTAAAATTCATAGTTTCGTTACTACAGGGTAAAACAAATAATTTTATTTAAGATATTTTTTTTTGGCTTGGGAGGCATCAATTAATTACGTGAGGCGTTTTTAGCGATTTTTCAACCCCCCTTCCCCCAATAAAAGATTTCGTGACATTTGGCTCAATCCCTTCCGCCATCACCCAATTGTACCTGAAAGCCTTACGTAATTAATGGACGCACCATCATTTGCTGTTACTTATGTTTTTTCTCAAGTAGGCTTATTTGCTGTTATGTAACTATGGTATTTAGATAATGTCATTAATTAATGGGCCTGTTGAATGGCCGCCTAGGTCTCCAGACCTTACACCACTGGACTTTTTCTTATGGGGTCACCTGAAAAATGTTGTTTATAAAGTCAGACCTGCCAATATTGAAGATTTAAAAAATCGAATAACAACAGAATTCAGGAACATTTCAGAAGAAACCATAAGAAAAGTCCAACAAGAATTTATTGATCGCTTGGGGTACTGTCAGGCAGCAGAAGGAGGACAATTTCAACACTTAATTAAATAGCTTATTTAATTTTTTTACATTTTTTTAAATTAAAAATATCTTAAATAAAATTATTTGTTTTACCCTGTAGTAACGAAACTATGAATTTTAGGCCCTAAGTGTGTTATGTTTTTGAAATCAGCTGTTCTTGGAGATTATAGATCTGAACTAAAATATAGGGGTTCCCATTTAAAAAAATCGTCGATAATGTCATATCTACTACATGAGCCACCTTGTATATTAAGTTTGTATGGGAAAAAAAATGCGCCATTAAAAATTATTATACACGTGTCCGAGGATTTTTCCGAAATATTTTTAGATTCCTAGATAATGAATTTGTTCCTTACTTTATGTACACACTGTATACATATTTATAGTTACTGCAGATATTTCCTGGGCATTAATTGTTATTCCTGTTAGATTCTGTGTCGACACAATATTTTGTTCAATAATATTATTTATTATTTTGTTCAATATTTTGAACTTTGTTCTGCTCGCGCCATAAGTCAAAGTTTTGCATATTCTTTTTAAAAGTTTTTCTAGATTATTTTCTACAATTTCTCGTATTTCTGACGGAGTACAACTTTCTTCCTGACTCATTTTTATTAACTTTAATAATATATTTATTTTTAATTATGACGGATGGGAAGAAGCTTTGTTCTGTTCAATTGTTTCTATCATGGCATATTTGATACTTGTAACATTTTATTAAATTGTAAAAGTATTGCCAACCAAAAAAGAAAATATTAATTCAAATGGAAAAAATCTACTATATTTTTTTTTGTTTTTCAGCCTTTAAAGGCCCAAATAGAAAAAAACTTATGAAACTTGTATCTTAACTTCATGGCCATTTTGTTGCGGATTTTAAGTTCTGTTACTCCTAGTTGGCTATGACGGCCGAGGGGGTTTGTTCGGGGGGTTCAACATTAGCACTGTGTAATCAAAAATTTCCTACGTATAGTTTGTCATATATCGATCGCGGCGCTTCCCGGTGGGACACCCTGTATATACTTTCGAGAAATTATGAGATATTCACCGGACACCCTGTATACATTTCCGTCCATAGAGTTTCCGGTTCCGACAAGACGGTCGGTTTTCCTCCAATGCGATTTAAACGATAATAAAAAGCAATTAGAAACACTACAGTATTGAGCGCAAGAAGTGGAAGGGCTACGAAAACTAATTCGAGGCGCGGGGACCCATTAAAAGGCGCTTCTTTAAATTTAATTTAACTAATTTGGCCAGTGGATTACCGCCCTAACGATATAACGATGGCCGTCGTGTGCTCCAAGTGGTCGTCCGTTGCTTCGCAAGGAAAAACTCTTGTACTTATTGTTGTTTTCCGAGTATCATTAATTTATTATTCAAGGCTTTTAATAATGAATTTATTTTAGTCTGTAAAAAGTATAAATCGCATTGGGGAAGATTTTAAAGTCGATAATAACAAATCATAGGAAAGGGTACTCCAGTGGCGGCCATCCCAGGCTAACTAGCAACTATGCTATATCCAACCAGTGGCGGTTCTTCCACAGGAGCACATGCCCACGTGCACCCCCAAAACAAGACGAATAAAAGAATATTAATTTATATTCATTGAATATTATTTATCGTATAAAGTCCGACCCTCCCTAATATTTTATCATCCCGTCGAAACAATCTGTATAGATCCGGCAACCGTGCCTCGGTCGAGGTAAATAACGATTATGACGAGACTTGTTCGCACGTGCGATTAAGTAGTGCAGTTTCTCTGTAGTAACAGGTGGCGGATGGCAGCGCGGCTATGGCGATTTAACATGAAAAAGGCGCACAGTTTTTGTGTGCACCGCGCTGTTGTCTGTTCGTGCATCTAGTTAGAAATTCGAGCGTGTATGTTTTAATATTTTAATATTATATATTTATTAAGTTAAAATGAATAGTTGACGGTGGACTATTTAAGAAATAACTTTAGCTCTTTGAGTTTGGAGCCAAAAAATTGAAGTGAAGAATGCGGGAAGACCTAAACCCGAAATTAACTTAACGCAGACCACAAAGGGTAAATCTAGGGACTTTATTAGAAAGTTTAAAAATGAAATATATGAAAAAAAATTTATAGAAGGTATTCTAAACTTAATGAGGCTGTTATTGATCAATTTTCTACAATTAAGAACCGAGGAATGGACTTTACGTTTAAGCACTATTGTGTAGGGTCGATAAATGTTGTGTATTTCGATAAATGATACTCGATATGATTTTAAACCATTTTATTTAAGGATTTAAATTAAGAAAAACTGAAAATATGAAGAATGCCAACTTGTCAGTCTCGTGACTCGATTCGTTCTTGTCATAAAACAGTTGTTGAACTATTGTTCTCGTCTTGGTTGCGCCTAATGACGTAGCCCGTAGATGGCGTAGTGGTATTAGACATCATTCGGTTTTCTTGATAACTCGTAGATGGCTTTAGTAGTATTAGTAGTGGACTGTATAAATATTGTTAGGAGAGTTGCATGCGACGACGTTAAGATCCGACAGCTATACACACTAAGAAAACCTTTGTTATTTCCCAAAAGTTGTATTTCCTTGTGTAAAATTAAAAAATAAATAAAAATATGTTTTACCTAACGCATTTTCTTATTAAGTACTTTTTTCTTTCTACATTAAAACGCCTAGAAAAATTTCACCATACTTATAAACCCCCTCTATCATAGGTCACGAGCCGCCACTGTATCCAGCCACATATATATAAACCGTATATTGCCAATACGAACGTTCCAAAATACAAAAAGTGTCCCCGCTATGGGAGATGCCGCGGACCTATTGAGTTTGCGCAGTAGGGTGGAAATATTAACGATCGCGTCACAGCCGGCCCGACATTATTTGTTTGTAGTTATTCGTCGCCATCTTTGGTTCTGGATGCTTTTTCAAATTACAGAATAAAAAGTGGTTCATCCACTTATAAACTTTCATTACCTAACAACAATTTTTGTAAAGGAGTTTTTAATTTGTGGTGATTCGATTCGCTGTTTGGTAGGTTAGTGGCTTGTTTTGTTTAAGATGAAAGGACACACGTCCATGGTGGTTTTTTGCAAAAGTCGTGGATAAATACCAGGTATAAAGTATTTCAGGTATATACATATATACGAAAATATTTTGCTTAAAATTATCACATTATCCGATCTTCGGAACCGAATTTCACTAAAAAGCTTGTAAAAAAAGAAGAGAGTGTCACTCGTATACAATATAATATATATGTGGTCACTACCTAACCTTAAAATTAATGTATTTTTAATTTGGTGCAAGGAAATTTCCGAACTGCGCAAACTCACAACGCCCCCTTCAATGCCCATAGCGGGGGCATAATTGCAGATGGTATTAGCAATATAATGGTTATATGTATATGTGTGTATCCAACGCACAAGCGGAGGGCGTCACAATAACATCACATAACCTATAAAAGTTAGAATGTTTATGCAGAGTTGCCTTAAGGATCTACCGGAACTGTATTAGATTTTTGAATATGATAAACTACATAATTGTTGATTATATAACTTTTGTGCCTTTTTATAAAAATAAAAACATAAACGACATGCCGGTATGTTTGCAATAACTGCAAAATAGTGAGAAACTAGCAACGAACAGAATTAATTTGAAAATATATATTTTTTAAAAATTCCCAACGGAGTGCAACCGTTTCCGGACAGGTGTTTATAGAGACTTTTCTTCTTAAAAAATTGTAAGAAATTACACGCCGATGTTACACGGACTGTACGTAGAAAACGCCCTGTAAGCATCGAATTAGATCCAAAGATCTCCTTCTTTAAATTTAATTTAACTAATTTTGCCCCGGCTTGTTTCCTAACGACATAATGATTGTTCTATGGACGTGCTGCTGCCGTTTTTACCCCTCCTCATCGATTTAATAATATTTTAATCAGAAACTCGAATGGGGGGGTGCAAGAACGGATTATCGTCTAGAGCGTAACGGTCGCGAATTGTACTTGCCATGTTAAGGGACATCCTACGTTGCCGGTTGGGTGGGATCGCGATAGTCAAGTAAATATTATATCCGTCACCGTGCATGATACAATATAGGCAAGCAGCGTTGCCAAGCGTCATTACGTTCGTAACAGATATGTTACGAAACACGATGATTTATCATATCATCACTTTCATTTAGGGACCAGTAAGGAAAAATACACATAGATTACAAAAGTTTTGCATCACTCTGATTTTGGCATGTTAAGATAATTTCAGGAATGATTTTTTTTTAAATTAAATTATTATTTTAATTTAATTAAATGTTTATTTATGTTTATCAGTTAAAACGATACGATTTTTTGTAGCAAAAAAATATTATCAAGACATTTGTTTAAGGTAACATTTTCAGTGTTGCATTTTGTTGGCGCTGGCCAGTTAAATTTTTCGGTTCAGTGTGAAAAAATGAATCGCCGAGTAATGTCTGAAATTGATCGTGCAAGAATAGTAGCTTTAGTTGAGGAAGGTCGTTCCCAAAGATTTGTTGCTGAAAGAATAGATTTTTCAAAGTGATGTATCTCGCATATAGAATCGCTATCTACAGACCAATTCTGCGCGAGACAGACCACGAAGTGGTAGAAGGCGTGTTACTAACGAACATCAGAACCGCTATATTACGTTAACAATTCGGAGAAATCGTACTATGCCAGTCCCACAACTTCAGAGAGATGTTACGCATGCAATTGGAGTTCGCGTATCCGTCTCTACACTAAGAAGACGCATTCTTGGATCCGGTTTAAGATGTCAGCGGCTAGTAAGAGTTCCCCAACTACAATATGACCACCGAGTTCGTCGACTGCAGTGGGCTGAAACGCACGTTCGCTTACCCGAAGAATTTTGGAATTCTGTCCTATTTTCCGACGAGACCAGGATTTGTCTGGTGAACGATAGTCGTGTTTGGAGAGACCCAACAAGAGCAGCCCAACTTGCCCATGCTCGCCCCTTGCCTCCACTCGCGGGAGGAAGCGCCATGTTTTGGGCAGGTATTATGTCTGACGGGCGTACTGAGTTAGTCCACGTTCAAGGCACAATGACTGGCGACAGGTACATTAGGGATATTCTACATCCTTATGTTAGGACGTGGAGAGGGGCTGTTGGTAACAATTTTGTGTTTATGGACGACAATGCCCGGCCCCATCGTACTAGAGCTGTGGATGAATACCTAGAAAGTGAGGAAATCAATCGCTTGGAGTGGCCTGCTTTGTCCCCTGACATGAACCCGATAGGACATGCTTGGGATATGCTCTCTAGGGCAGTTCGCGTTAGAAGGAATCCCCCTAGAACTCTCCAGGAGCTTGTCGTCGCTGCTACCGAGGAATGGCAGGCGATTTCACAAGAACGGATTGCTAACCTCACGCACACCATGCGGCGTCGTCTTCAAGCTTGCATTGAGGCCAGAGGAGGAAATAAACTATATTAGAAGCTATATTTTTTTAAATTTCACAAATTGTACAATATAAATAAATTTTACTTTTGTTAATTTTTTTTTGTTGGAAGGTTTAAAATGTTGTGGTAAATTTAAAAATTTTAAAACTCATTGATTTTTATTTTAAACTTATCAATGAACTAATATTTAGTCTATTTTCGCGATGACGTTGCAAAACTTTTGAATCTATAGGTTCGTTCCAACCAGCCTAAAAATCGTACAATGTACGGTCACGCACATGCGTAGTAGTCGAAAGGCGTTCCAACCGACACAAAACGGTGTAGCTGGCGATCCCTTTGGTGTTCCAACCACATTGTGATCGTTCGCAAACCCGTTCCTGAACGGTAAAAACGATACATGGCCAAGACCAGGAACCGCTTGTACTGACTTGCGCCCTAAGAATTTTAACCGTTGTTGTTGTATTCCTGGCATTCATGCAGTTCTTTTAGCCTTGTTTTGTAGGAGTTGTTGCTTAATATTTTGATTATTTAATTTATTCTTATTAAATTTGTATAATCCGGTTCCCAAACCTACAAGATATTCTTAACATTAAACGTTATTCTCTTTCATGAGTTTCATGATTATTAAATACAACAAAACGGAACGAAAAAAGATAATACTCAAGCTTAGACGAAGAAATCAAAACAACAAAAGTAGGGTTGTGATTTATGAATGTTATGATAATTAACTAATTACTAAACTTCTTTCCTAGAATCAGACAGGCGATCAGCTGAGATTTTTACACAGAATGGTCACAAAAACGTACCAACCTTGCCTCCCTTGTGCATCGGCAACAAACAGTGCAAAATTAACGCCTGCGCACAAAATCGATTCCAACAGTTTCGTGACGGTTCTAGAACGATACAAAAATAGGGTGTTGGAACAAACCTTATGTGTATATCAAATCGACACCCAAAATTTTAAAAAAATTGTATATTAGCTTTAATCTATCTATGTTGTAATTTTATGAAATAAATATATCTACAGCCCATGATATTATTCTTCCATTTCACTTACTATCAAATACAGAAAACCTTTAAAAACACTAACAACAACGCGAATCTCCATAACCAATTTAGAAATAACTCGCACCATGACTTCGATGCGCACGCAAACGAATTGTTTTTCAGTAATTGGAACTGATGATGTGAGCGACAGCGAGCGAGTGCCAAAGGTTGAAAATCCCCGGCGAATACAAGCCGACCGAGCTATTTCTTTTACGATCGATTACGATTTTTAAAACAACTTGGCAACCCGCCGAATTGTGACTGTCGTGACGCATACGCTCGCGTATAGGAAACTGAACATCTCCGGAAGTCTAGGCCCTAGGGTATTAAGAAAAGCCAAGCGAAAGGTTGCTCTAAATATATTATGAAATGTAAAGTTTACGGATCAGAAAAGTCTTAAATAACAAATAAAATAACACAAGTCGAGGTATTGGAGAAATTTGAAAAAAAAAATGTCTACTAATGTTGGAAAGTTACTTTAGGTTACTTACTACAGGGCCGGATTAGACGTAGACGGGGCCATGGGGGACTGGTAATGTGGGGGCCCATACATAGGCACTGGATAGAGTAATAAGTATATTACATACCAAGAGTGGTAATACACCTATATCACACGGGAACTTACGGTAAGAGCGTAGCGACTACCGTACTTCAAAAGAGTGTGTAATATGCTTACCACTCGAGTTGCGTACTAAATTATCGAACTATGCTAATATAGTATATTAAGATACAAGACATTATCTTAGAGCACGAATTTAATGTAAAAAACGACCCGCGAAGCGGGGAGTTTTCTAAAGTACAAGTAGCTCTAATTGTCTTATGAACCGTGTATTTATAATACTTTTTCTATTTGGGTCTTTAAAGTCTGAAAAACTTTAAAAAATATAGTAGATGTTTTCCATTTGAATTAATATTTTCTTTTTCGGTTGACAATACTTTTACAATTTAATAAAATGTTACAAGTATCAAATATGCCATGATAGAAACAATTGAACACAACAAAGCTTCTTCCCATCCGTCATAATTAAAAATAAATATATTATTAAAGTTAATAAAAATGAGTCAGGAAGAAAGTTGTACTCGAGAAATTGCAGAAAATAATCTAGAAAAACTTTTAGAAAGAATATGCAATACTTACGCTAATTTCTATGGGCCATTTAAAGATAAAATGAAACAATTATGTTCACATAGGAACTACCCTTTCAAATAATAATGGTCGAGTCCAAACTCCAAGATGCTCCCTTTCTCCGAAAACTGGTGCTAGCGCGGTTGCCATTTCCGAGACTATAATTATACAGGAAAGTAATATTATAGAAGGAAATTCCGCAATTTATGAATATAACCTTATAAAACATCGAAAGTGGCAACGCTGTATTTTTAGATAGACAACAGACACGTGACACGTAAAGACAGGAACAGGCCACTGCCTTCGAGAAAAGAGCAGCCCGTCAGGTTAGCCCGATTGTCCAAAATCAGCTGTTTAAAGAAGCCGGGGAATCTGCACACGCATTACCGGTTTCCTACTTGTGTGTTAAATTGTGTGTTAATACTGAAACCCGAGTTTAAATTATTAAGTGATTTGTGTACAGTGGTTGTGTAAATACTTAAGAGTGCATATTAACACAGATAAATAAAGAGTTTGTTCAAGATGCCAAGTAGTTGCTGCATTAATGGATGCAAGTCAAATTATAATGACAGCGAAAATATTTCCGCGTTTTCCTTCCCAAAAAAGCAGATAAGTGCGAATTGTGGAAGAAAAAGATTCCCAGAGAAAATTTTACTGACGAAAAACACCAGAGTCTGCATAAAACACTTTGAGGAAAGATTATTAGTAAGAGAATTGAAGGCAACCCGACCGGACGGTAGGACTTTGTTACATTATTTATATCTACAGTGTCACCATTAAAGTCCGCACCATATGGAACTTTTTTTTATTAATGAGGTTAGTTAAAATTAAATTTCGGCAATCGTTTTTGCTTCAAATTAGACTAAAAATTATATAATCAAATGTCACCATCTGTCATTCGGTATCTGTCAAAAATTACATTCTAATCAAAAAATGCTGAAAAATGGCATTGTTTTACCGAATTTCAAAAAATTTTATTAGAAAAAGTTGTTTCTAGTACAATTCTTGGCCTAAATACAAAGTTTCAGTTTTCTAGCTCAAAGTTGATTTTTTTGCCATTTTTTCTAATTAACTTTTTTTTTATTTAATGTAAGTTCGCTTAATGGATATTAAACTATTTGCTTATACCATACTCAATATTTTATTTAGTTTGTATGAGCTTTTTTTTACTAGAATGCCATTTTTTTTTGAAATTTAAAATTAGAGGCAAAAAAATTTGACACAGGTGGTGCAAAGTTATCCTAATTTAAAAATTTTAACAGATAGACGTCAGATATTCCATTTTTTTGATAGTACATACACCTAAGAAGTTTAAAAAACTTATAATAAAATTCCCAGATATCAGATTAGTTCAAAATTTAGACACATTTTCTTTTTATCCACAATAAAATAACAAGGCAATTTTGAATTTTATAAGTAGGCTATGGAAAAAAACGAATTAGAGTGCCGAATAAATAAAAGAAATGTCATAAATGTGAATATTTTCGGAAGTTATAGTTTTCAGTGTTATCACCAATGTTGTCCATTCAAGAAAAAATAGAAATTGTCTTAATTTGTGGAGAGAATATGCCTCACCGGCAAGTATCTGCCATTTTTAATGAGAGGCATCCAGAAAAAAATTTGCATCATAGCACTGTTTCAAGAATAATGTCAAAATTTAGAGAAACTGGATCTGTTCGAAATAATTTTAAGAAACCTCACGCGGCAAGTAAATACGATGAAGCAGCACAACTTGATGTTTGTTTAACTGTTATTGACCACGGTCAAACTAGTGTAACCAAGATAAGTGATGCAACAGGGTGCAAGAGGGAAAGCGTTAGAAAAATTCTTCAGAAAAATCGATTTCGGGCATATAAACCCAAGTTTATAAACACATTAAAAGAACGCGATTTTGATATCCGACATGATTTTTCGTTTTGGTATCAGGGACAATATGAGGAGAATATTCTTTTTCCATACAAGATATTATGGACAGATGAAGCCACTTTCTCTTCGAATGGTACCGTGAGCTCACAAAATTGCCGTTGGTGGTCCCAAGAAAATCCTAACTTCACAATTGAATGTCGCGACCAGTATCATTTTAAAACCAATGTTTGGTGTGGAATTTTGAAAGATGAGCTTATTGGACCATACTTCTTTAGAGCAAACTTAACTGGTGAAAGGTACCTGAATTTTCTTGATAACGAGATTACCGAAGTTTTGGATAACATGCCCTTACACCATAGACATAACTTATGGTATCAGCTTGATGGTGCACCCATACATCAAACTGTAGCAGTGAAAGAACGCATAAACCAATTATTTCAAAACAGAGTTATAGGGCGTGATAGAGAATGTCACTGGCCACCCAGGTCGCCTGACATAACCCCACTAGACTTTTTTCTGTGGGGTTATCTTAAGCAGAAAGTTTATAAGAATCGACCGTTTAGAAATATCGAGCATTTGGAACAAACGATAGGACAGTGTTGTGCCGATATAAGACCAAGCTTTTTACAAAATGCTGTCAAAGACGTTTATAGACGGACGGGTGTTTGTATAGAGCGAGAAGGACGTCACACTGAAATGTGAAATTTATATTGCTTTTGTGTTACCTATTTAAAATGATTAAAGATCCTTTTTGTTCCTTTTAATAATAATGATAGTTTTAAGTATAAAATAAAATTTTTATCAAATATTTAGATGTATTTGTCATTTGAAAAACGAAACATCTGACGTCTATCTGTTAAAATTTTTAAATTAGGATAACTTTGCACCACCTGTGTCAAATTTTTTTGCCTCTAATTTTAAATTTCGAAAAAAATTGGCATTCTAGTAAAAAAAAGCTCATACAAACTAAATAAAATATTGAGTATGGTATAAGCAAATAGTTTAATATCCATTAAGCGAACTTACATTAAATAAAAAAAAAGTTAATTAGAAAAAATGGCAAAAAAATCAACTTTGAGCTAGAAAACTGAAACTTTGTATTTAGGCCAAGAATTGTACTAGAAACAACTTTTTCTAATAAAATTTTTTGAAATTCGGTAAAACAATGCCATTTTTCAGCATTTTTTGATTAGAATGTAATTTTTGACAGATACCGAATGACAGATGGTGACATTTGATTATATAATTTTTAGTCTAATTTGAAGCAAAAACGATTGCCGAAATTTAATTTTAACTAACCTCATTAATAAAAAAAAGTTCCATATGGTGCGGACTTTAATGGTGACACTGTATAACACCAAGTCTTGTTTTAATTTTTATTGAGCTATAAACATAGATTAGACAATTTTGGATGCCTCTAAAACAAATAAAACTATTTTACAGAAAAATAAAGCATAAAATAAATTTTGTTGAGGTTTACTGGCAGGTTAGGTCATAGAAATATTAATTCATTTTCTTTAGCGTTAAACTCATTGTTACATTTAAACCCAAACATGTTTGAATGAGTTTGAATGTAATAAACCATTTTTTTCTTCTAAACGGTAAAATGGCATTTCAGTTGTTCAGATCCGACGGGTGTCGTTCGAATTGAACAAGTGAGAACATACCTGACCATTTATAAACCCCGCGGCGGTTGGTTCGAGTCAGTTCAAGTTTATAAATCAGAGATTGTTTCCCAGTGAACTGAACTGAACGTAAAAGTTTATAATAATGTACCCTGAAAAATAAACAACCTGCAATCTGTCAAACGGTTATTGACTTTCTAAAGAGTTTACCCTGAAGATATGACAACACTGTTCAAGATTCAGTGACGTTTTTCGCCATATGTCGCTTCGTTTACCTTCCTGGCAGGGGCACCACGTGGTCACTTTTCGTTTGGCATAAGGTCATGTACAGGGCATATTAAATTAAAGTGCCATTTAAGGATATTTTTCTTCAATTTGTTTTCATCTCAGGAATTGCCGGTTTAAATATAATACGTTATTTCCATAACACCCTGTATAATACGTAACAGTAGGTTCTTACTAATATAGAAGTAGAAAAAAATGTTTCAGCATTGAAGAGTAGAAAACAAAACAAGGTTGTGTAGTTAAAATTCGTGCAAATAATTTCAAGTATTGTTCTTCGTGTGAGGGGCCCTAATGGAGTGGAGGCCCGGGACCGAGCTCCAAGCGCCCCCTTATAAATTTGGCACTGCTAAAATGAATGTATGTTTCCCATTTTCGATACTTTTACAGACCTTCTGGTAATTATCGAAGGAAGCTTGCAAAACCTGCATTTATTTGCATATTTTGTCAAGCTGACCGAAAGTTGAATCCTTGTTACTCCTTCATCTATGATATAATATCGATACCGATATAATATCGGTATCTTAAAAGATCTGTAAGTATTCAATATACGTTAATATAAGTAAAAATTGTCAATAGTGACAACGTTGTAAAGCATCTTTAAGTCCAATACTGGTTTCGACGCGGAAGTGACGTGAACAAATTCCGGTAATTCCCCGAGCGCTCGAGTCCAAAT
Organism: Barypeithes pellucidus; assembly: GCA_963991005.1. Classification (NCBI taxonomy): domain Eukaryota; kingdom Metazoa; phylum Arthropoda; class Insecta; order Coleoptera; family Curculionidae; genus Barypeithes; species Barypeithes pellucidus. Next base: position 50,927,304 of record OZ022563.1, on the reverse strand, counting down.
ACAAGCAACGATTGCCCATTTTACTCACTGCCGTATATAAAGGGAGGTATGGGGGGGGGGGGGGGGGGGGGATATGGAGGAGAGTACCCTCCCCCTCTCTCAGAATCGACAATTCACATCGAATTAGTATCAGTAAACCTTGAGCTTATGGGAACCATAAAAGCAAATAATGCCAGAATGTGCAAATTCCAATATTAAAATTAAAGGAGTTTCAATCCGAATTTAATTGTTTTAATCAGGAACGATGCGTCCGACGAGAAAAGCGCAAGTGACCGTTTTCATGTTGAATTGGCCAGGTTAATCAGAAAATATATGCACATGGAAAAACGTCAGTGGCGTATCACTTTTTGGTAAAAATTATCAGAGGACGTGTGTGCAGGGACGCCACTGGTGCATCGATAGAATCATTTTCCTAACTAAAATATGCGTTACTATATCCTATTAACACATACCAAAATAGAAAATAATATCTAAAGTACTTTCGGAGATATTAAAAAATAACGAATTAAAAAAAAAATCGATACCCTGTAGAAAAAATTTTAAGCCGATGCAGAAATGAACTTGTCTTCATTCCCACTCTGAAATATTTGTACGTCATTAAGAGACGCCCTTTATAAAGGAGCGACTTCTGAAAACAAAAAAAAAATGAAATAGAGCCAAATTCTATTTTCCAAGACGGCTACACTGTACTGTTCATAAACCCTTTAAAAACGAAACGACAAACAAAAGAGACACGCTTATGTGATGTCTTGCGAGCGAGACGAGGACGAGACTAGAGTGATTACGACCAAGTGTCACCCCGGGAGAGATTCCAGAGTGCAATAATTGCGAAATTCGCCTCGCCCCGCTTCGCCGCTCGAGATGAATTAAACATGCCAGAGTGCAGGCAAACAGGGGCGGTGCCATGGGAAATGCACGTTACCCACACTGGAATAAAGCTGCTTTTGATTTTTTCATTCTTTAGAGCAAAGAAAATTAATTTACTTAAAATAAACTCCTGGACAAAATTAACGCAACATCATAAATTTGCCATATTTTTTTCTGAATTTATGATCCGATTTGAATGATTTTTTTTTGCATTGTAGGTTGGTTCCTTGACAATGTCGTAGTTTTCGCTGTTTATGATAAAAATTTAATTTTCGAGTTATACTGGGTGTACTAAAATTGCTATGTTTTTTTCCGAAAATTCGCATCACCCTGTGGAGGATATTAGCAACCGAAACATATTGCAGTTGACATTAAACGGTAAGTCCATCTTTCCCCAACATTTTCTTTTTTGGTTTACTTCATTATCTCTGTTATTAAAGGAGATGCACCGTTTTATAGCGTAACATGTTTTTATAGACTTTAATATTCAACACATTAATGTTTTCAAGTACACTATGGACATTTTCTGACATTGCAAGCGATGCGTCAGCAGATGTTGTGTTTTAAAGTGACAAAAGTCAAATAAAATTCGCCATACTGATAAAAACTGTTCGGAAACTGCTTATTAAACGTTCGTTTCGTATGCCCAGTTGCCCGACGAGTATTTTAATCTTGAAACCTACTTGAAAACATTTAACAATGAATGTGTTGAATATTAAAGTCTATAAAAACATGTTACTCTATAAAACGGTGTATCTCCTTTAATAACAGAGATAATGAACTAAACCAAAAAAGAAAATGTTGGGGAAAGATCGACCTACCATTTAATGTCAACTGCAATATGCTTCGGTTGCTAATATAAAAAAAAATCATTCAAATCGGATCATAAATTCAGAAAAAAAATAGCATCAAAAATATGGAAAATTTATGATGTTGCGTTAATTTTGTCCAGGAGTTTATTTACTACCGTAGTAAATGTATTTTGCTACATTTGCTACATTTGCTACATTTACTACTTTCATCATTCATTTTTAGAATATTTTTGTTTAGATCAAACCGTAAAGGGAAAAGCAACAGAAGCGCAATAGCCAAAAACTACTATTGTCTACTTTTCCACGCGAATTTCCAACTTTTAACATCAAATTTATAATAATAAAGTTGGGGTTGTGTTGTGTTTTTGATACTTTCAGTCAATCAAAACAATAATTACATTTACCATGTATAAATACAATTTTTCTGCGACATTAGCAACCATGCTCTTAGGATAAGAACACACACCGTTTTTGGTATTCCTCCAATTCTGTTAAGGCGAAAGAAAAGCATTTTTATCAAAAACTTCTGTCTCCTATTCCCCTATCAAATTCTAAATCATTTGCCCAAAAAGTACCAGCATTTCTCAGCAGAGCAAGAACGAACATAAGATCACACCATCAAATATGCATCGTGCGAATTCGCCGATTTTTTAATTAGTTCGTTTTAGTTATACATTATAGAAGCCAAAGACTAGAAATTGTGAGTCCAGTCCATTTTTCACCAGAATAATTGACTGCTAGCGGCCATTTTGTGGAAAGAATTTTTATTTTCTTAAAATGAGTTTTAACGAAATTCCTGCACCGTTTGAAAAGCCAAAAGTTGTTGCATAAGTTCCATTTTCCTAGCTATGTCGATTTATAAAAGAAATAAATAAAATTTTGAAAATATTTTAATCTTTATTTTTTTGACAAAGTATATTTTTTTCTGTAAATGCAAATAAATCGAGGGCACGTTAAAAATATAAAGCCAAATTACTAAGCTGCACGATAAAATTTACTGCAACAATGATTTTTTTGGTTCTTATGTGCAATAACTAGGTATATGAAATCAAATAACTTATAGGAAATATACTTATAACGAATTCATCATGGCGAAATTATTGTTTCATATTGTTTTTTTTTTATTTTACAACAGTGAAGGTATCCTAATTGCTTTGCACGTGGTTTAACATACCCCCGCCCCTTTATACTGTCATTTTTGAATAAATAGAAGGAACAGTTTAGAAATATTTTCGAACATTTTCGAAACATTTTCGATAAAAGATTCGATTGTGCATCGAAACGGCGACAGTCACAGCTAGTACCAACCACTTGGAAACACGTGTAAATGTCCCATTTAAAATGTATACGTTTCGAAAATATTTCCATTTTTGTTGCCAACAGTTTCCAATTTTGATCGGAAACAGAAACGATAGACCATACTGTGTCTAAAAATGCTACTTGGGCAGGCACGTAACTGCTGGTAAAATACCTAAAGCATACTTTGTCAGAGAATGTCAGATTCAATTGATACAAATGATATACAGGGTGTTACAAAGTCGACCTTCACCATTCGGGATTTAGAACAAGCCAAAAGTCGAAAAAGAAGACGTCGACCTCGAAGGCCGAATCAGTAAACAAATAATAATAATAAGCACCATAATCTGTTTTGAGGTTATTAAAATACACGATACACTAAACGAGAGGTAAGATATCGCGCAAGAAGAGGCGTCATTCGGTGCACGCTTCTGCGGTTCCCATATAATTTCAACGGACATTCTAAAAGTTGAAAGTTTACCGTCACCTACACCCCTGACTTTCCATCATTCAGTTCATCGAGAACATCCAGCATCGTGGCTCGTGGCTGCACCTTTCCTGTCTCTATCTTACTCCCTTAGTCATCTCTTTGTCTCCCCGGCATTATCCGTTTCCCTCTCTCTTTCTTCACTCTTCTCCGTGGCCTGTTCTTTTATTAATTTTAACCAAATACTGTCGGACCGAGTGTTTTTTATCTCCGTGAATTGCGGACTTATTTAAGATTTCTGCTGCCCTGGCACGACGCGAGGCGGGATGGATTTTTGTTTTGGAACCGGAAAAGGGCACTTTGAGGTCGAGTGAAGAAAAAAGCTTAAATCACAAGGCAAGTGTTTTAAAGGAGGATTCAAAGTTTTTAAGGAATGAGATTATTTCCAGCAAAGCATTTTGACTGCATTGCATTTTTTACCAGCTTGATGAAGGCGAAGTACTACCACACGCTCCGTTAGAAGTGATATCTGTATAACTGAGAGTTAATATGGGGTTCATATACCATGGGGGATTCACTTTTTTTTAGCCCTGTCCCTCCTTTAGCATCTAAATATCAAATACATATCCTAATCGCTGGATTGAATATGCAAGTCTCCCAAGTTTGGTCACCTCGCTTTCCCGATATGAATCTATTAGATTTTTATTTATGGGATCACCAATAGTCCCTTATTGAACACCTGTATGCAATTCAACATGTAGATCACTATAGATAAAGTTGAGTTTTGACATTCGGTATTAGATGAGGTTGGAGTATTATGTCGGAGATTGCAACACTTCTGCCAGTTGATGGGTTTGGTGGCTGAAAAATGTTGACAGCATTCTTTCTTTCTTTTCCAACGAATCCTCAATAAATCACTCCGCGATAGAATTACTTTTCCAACCCCCCATGACGTTTTAGATCGGTTAAATTGACATCCGGAATTAGCTAGCAGTATAGCTGACGTCCGACGAAAGCCGTGACCTGTAGATATGTATAATATTCAAGGTTTTTAATTTTAAAAATCCGGTGATGTTTGTGGATATTTTCCCAAATGTGATAATGTTTATACACATTGTGTGCTACAGGTTCCATTTCTGTAATTAAGGAAAAATCTGTCATGCGGCATCTTTGGAGGTCTCAAAGCTTTGCAAGCAAAGATATTACAAACTACAGTGAAACCTCTCATAAGCGGACATCTCAATTAAGCGAAAACCCTCCTTTAAACGGACAAAAAAATTTCAAAAGTATTTGATACACGAATAAGTACGGTGCAAAATCTCTCTGAAGACAGACCGGCAACCAATCGCGTATGCGTGGCAGAGCGAGAGGACTTCGCCGACAGCAGTCCGCCGTTTATTTGTGAGTTGTAAGGTTAAAATCGTAAACAATGGCACAAAAATGTCGAGTTTTGAGTCTGAAAGAGAATATTGATGTTGTGGAAGTTTGTAATTTGATAACAATGATTTGGGCGAGTTCATTAACATTGATAGCAATGTGCTATTAGAAGATGATAGTGAACCCATTCCTACCGATTATGTGGTCCAAACTGAAACCACATCACAATCTGACGACTCTGATGAAGAAGTTGGATGCAGTAATCAAACAAATGTCACCAATTATCAACAAGCCATTAGTATGGTAAAGGAATTACAAGAGTATGCAAATAATAGAGGTGACTCTACAGCAATGGAATTGTTATCAGACTTGGAATTACATTTTCTAGATTGCAAGTATAAAAGGCACACGTCAAACTACGTTATTAGATTTTTTAGTACTACATCCTAACTAAAACTAGTGTATTTTTGTTATGTTATGTTTATTTGTACATACATATACATAGTAATAATTTTGCATTTACATATTACCTAATAACAAATTTCCCATGGGCGGACAACTCTATTAGGCGGGCACATTTAGACGGTCCCGTAGGTGTTCTACATAAGAGAGGTTTCACTGCACAAAAGTGTACATTTCTATATAGCCTACGCAACTGCACTCTGGCAACATCTATTTCTACTTTACTACTGCGCTACGATCCAGGAGCCAAAATATGAATGAATACTAATCTAGTAAACATTGCAATGTTGGCCCTGTCTTTATTATAAACAATCATGGTGCATTCATGTGTAGTTTGTAAAAGAGTGGATCATTTAATCACGGATTTATCTTTTCATCGGTAAGTGTGGTTATGTTTTAATATTTAAGCATCTATGTTTTAATATTTAAGCATCTGATATGACCAGACTTCAGCATTGCTGCCATTCAGCCAACAAACATGTAGTTACGGGACTGGCAAAATAAGAAAATAGGTGATTATTTTAAATTCATGTTTATAGTTACCTAAAAGTTCCGGTTTAATGTCAATACCTATGTTTTGTTAACTATCTTGCTCGTTTTCTTATTTTCCATTAACATTTTCTATAATGTATATTATTTTTTAGAAGTCTTCTTGAGTTTAATAATAAAAAGTTCCTGTTTAGATTTAAAAATGTTTACTAACGAATTTTTCTACATATTTTGTTAACCATTTTCTTCGTTTTGTTATTTTTCATTAACAATTTCTATTATTATGTTATTTTTGAGAAGTTTTCTCGAGTTTATAGTAAATAAAAATTTTAAAATTATATCCTTTAATTTTTTAATATTTACAATCGGAGACTACGCCGCTGGCTAGCCAGTTAAAACAAAACTTTACAAAACCCATGTCGCGATGACTCCGCTAAGGGATTTGGCATACTTTTTTATATGTGCCTTTAAGAAAGACGTATGTCGTATTACCTGCTCAGCATCAAACATCGTGTCGTGTATCAAGTAACAGGCTATATTTTTCAGTTTTTCGCCTGAATTTATAACTAGAGTATTTCCTATCGAGCGAAAAACTGGTCGAATATACGAGCAGTTTTTTAACTCGATCACACTACAGCGGTACATCTCCGTCGGCGTTATGCGAAGCGCGGGTATCGAGTGAAAGATAATAAGTGACGAGCGACGGTTTTCGCCTGAATAGATAGCGGTTTTTTTAATAATCGAGCGATGTCGGTTATTTCAATAATCGAGTGATCAAGTGGTTTTTCGCTCGAGCGATCACCACACTATAAAATATTTTTGCGTTATGCACCTTAGTAAACCCTTTAAGTTTTGAATGGGCCTTTTTTTCTATCTTTAATAGTATAGGCGCTATCGAAGCCAGACACCTTAACGGACACACCCTGTAGTAAAAACTCCTTATTAATAGGAAGAGTGTGAATTAATTCGTGACTTTTCGAAGAAGTCATTTGATTTAATTCACGAATTAAATCACTGACTTTATTCATGTGAATTAATTCGTGTCTACCCTGCTGTTATAATGTTGTAAAACTACCTTTTTCCAATTAAAGAAAATTATTAAGGATTTCCCGGTCAAATAATTTTTTAATAATTTACCAAATAAATGGATCGATAATTCCAGCAAGCAACGGAAAACGACGGGTTCTTAGAATGTTGTAGTGTCCTCAGTATTTGGTTCCTTATCTCTCTAGCCGCAACGGGCATGGCGTTACCGGTAGATTAAATCGGTCAGGATGACGAAATGTAACGTTAAAACAGACGGATAAAGAAATTCTGCAGGAGGCAGTAATTTTAGTCGGTTTCTGGCATCCACAGAACCGCACTCGCCAGCGATTCGATCTTTTTAAAACGGGTGCCGCAATGGTGGCTACAGGTTTTACAGTGTTTTTACGCCAAATAATTCCGAGAATAGCCAACTGCGGACTTTCCCTGAGAAAATTAATAAGTAGTAAGTGTGAAATAAAATATTTTAAGTTAGTATTAGTATTCACTACCGCGTTTTCTAAATATTTTGGAAATTACAGGATAGTTGAGATCCAATTAGTTGGGAAAATACTAGCTTAGGATAATTTTCTAATGTATATAAATAAATACCAAAATTTAAGTTGCAAGTTCGTGATAGGATGAATGTTAGGATGGTTGAATTCTCTATGAGAGAAAATATGTTAGTATAGGTTAAATTATTATTGTACATAAAAATAATTAACCCCCGAGGTTTCCGGTTCGCGAGACTCGACTAACGAAAGGACTAACCCCTTCATTACCCTCAATGACAACAGACATTAAAATTAAATAAAGAAAAGCCCTCCGTATTCAATATAATAACTTCCATTGTTATTGTATCCATTGGACATGCCCCAGCCAATACCAAAATACAAAGTATAGTTTGAACAAAAAGTTAGGCCTCCTCCTACGTTCAATCAACTATACTTCAAATTTAAAAAAAAAGTCCTTTATATTCTTAGACAAAATTCTTGCCCTCATCTTCTTCAATTGCGCTGGTGGACTGCTGACAGCTTCCAGTTAGTGGGGAAAGGTGGTGGGCCCACCCAAGACCGACTGACACGTGCGTGTCAAGTCGGCAATGGCATTATGCCTGGCATCCCTGACAAATAAACGAAAGGAACGTCTTCGGTTGCGATGACTTTTCCATTAATTATCAAGACTGGCGACATAACTGATAGTATCGACCAGCAATCATACATTTTCAAAATTTAAAAGGATTAAGAAAGTTAGATTGGCTCTAAATACATAATTCCTGGGTGGGGAATTCACCTCTGGATAGAATTCAAAAATGGGCACAAAATTAAATTTCCAAAAATAGCCGTATACTTAATAATCTGATTAAATTAAATTCAAATAAAACTTAAGGGGAAACTTGGTTATACGGGGGTTATGAAAAACGTCTTACGTGAAACGCGCAGATAAGGAGAACGTTTATAGCTACCTATCATTTATTAAGGGCACAACGGACGGACGTTTCGGGCTACGTACTCCACTCATATCATGGTATAATGTACGTACGTTCCGCTTGAAAAAAAAATTCCTTCGTGTTTTTTTTTCTTTAATTCGGCGACAATAACTTCAACAAACGAAAATATTTTTTGACGTATGGGCGCGTATACGCCACACCTTGTATAATGATGATAATAATTAAAACATAAACTATTTTTACCGTAAATTCGCCACATAAACACACACAGTAATTAGATATTCACACTCACAAAAACAGTTAAATTGAATCAGATAACATCTAATTGCCTAGATGACTTAAAACGGGTTCTAGAATTATCATAAAATGGTCATATAGCAAATAAATAAATAAGAAATGCCCATGAATAGGTGTTAGCCAACGACGAGAAAAATATTTGTTCTCTGGGACTATTTTGGGTCAACTTTGTTGTGCAGTTTTTCGATTTCCATGGAAAAAGCACGTATATTTAAGCAGTAGCGTATCTGTCGTTGTTCTATGTGTGCGAAGAGCACGGGCCAGGAACCGAAAGGGACAGCAATGAAATAACAGCAAATCACACAACATAACAGAGAATCAAATATCATCTATACCAGAAACGTAATTGTATTATAGTTGAGATTTTATTCTCTGATCGCATTCCAATCCAAATAAAAACTCTCTCTTTAATATTATACGGGGTCCTACAATAGTGCCTACGCAACGACTGCAAACAGTCTTTCCACCTCTTTCGGTCATTATTGCAGCATAGCCAGATTGACATATTCATCGCGAAGGTATCTTGCAAAATCCCAATTAAAAATTTGTTAATTTGGCAATTACAACTAGTTTAAGGTTAATCCGCAATTGTCCTTAAAATACATTTATTTCTCAATAATAACAGATGATGAGATGAGATGAGAGATTCTTTAAAAAAATATTATTATACTTAAAAGTATCAAACGAATCTTGAAGTAATCTAAGTGCACTCTGGCAACATCTATTTCTACTTTACTAAAGTCCGTTTTGTTGCAGTTGATAGCTCATATCGAGGGTTGAAGCCATAAAACAACCGTAAACCATAGGCGTTGCCAATAGTAATTACCTTATTTAATAAGAAAATTGGCCTCTGTCCATTGTTAAGTAGGATTAGGGTTAAAGTAGGTACAACAGGGGTAATTAATTTACCTATTTTTGCCTGCTTTAGGATGTTATTACGCCATTTGATGTGCGTTTGTCAAACTATGTATTTAGTTGTATTTAGATACTGCATTATCTCAAAGTTGAATTATTTCCTATACTTGTAACAATGGCTTCAAGTTTTTCGCCAACGTGTCTTCGTCAAATTAGCAAGAGTGCATATTCTCTCCGAGAAAAGACATTAATATTAAACGTGCATGATGCTCTAGTGTACCAGAAACCTGCAAGTGATGTTCGTAGCATCATTGCAGAGTGTGCCAATATGGTAGGAGTTGGAGAGGCTACTATATATAGGTTCTTGCGTGAAAGAAAATCTAAGAACCTCAGTGAGCCAAAACCACTCCCAGGAAAGAAACCGTTAGAAATTGACAATTTCATTAAAAATGGTATTAGAAGAAAAGTACATAGTTTTTATTTTGCCAAGGAAATACCAACTATAGACAAAATTTTACAAGCCATTAACTACGACGAGGACTTACCACAGCTATCACGAACGAAACTATGGAAAATACTTCATGATATGAACTTTCGATGGGAGAAGCAAAACAGAAAATCTTTTCTTATTGATAGAGCAGATATTATTTGCTGGAGACGTCAATACTTAAGGTCCATCCGAAAATACCGCAGCGAAGGCAAAAACATTTTCTATTTGGATGAAACTTGGCTGAACGAAGGGCACACCGTATCTAAAGTTTGGCAAGATAAAAATGTCCTAAGTTCTCGACAAGCTGTCATGGAAGGCTGGTCAACAGGACTTAGACCACCATCTGGAAAGGGACGCAGACTTATTATAACTCATATAGGAAGTTCAAATGGCTTTTTGGATCAAGGATTATTACAATTCCAGTCGAATTCTACTAAAGACTATCATGAAGAAATGACTGCTGATGTTTTCGAGGAATATTTTAAGCAAATGATAGAATACATTCCCGCTAATTCTGTAATAGTGATGGATAATGCCAGCTATCACTCTAGGCTAAAAGAGAATCTTCCCACAACTTCATGGAAAAAGGCGGAAATCGTAAACTGGTTACAACGAAAGGAATTGAGTTACGATACCATGGTAAAAAAAGAACTTTTGGATATTGTTAGGCTACATAAATCACAGTATAAAAAGTATGTTATTGACGAGATGGCAAGAGATCGAGGTATTATAGTGCTCCGTTTACCACCTTACCATTGTGAGCTAAATCCTATCGAATTAATATGGGCTCAAGTAAAAGGATATGTTGCTAGAAATAACAAAACTTTTAAAATGCAAGAAGTGCGACACCTCTTGCTTCATTCTTTAGCAAATGTGTCATCAGAAAATTGGCAAAACGCCATAAAACATGCTATAGTAGAGGAACAAAAAATGTGGGAACTTGACAACGTAATTGACACAACTATGGAAATTGAGCCTTTAGTAATAAGCGTAGGACATGATGACTCTTCAGATTCTTCTGAGGACCATTTTATCGAGTTATAATTATTGAAATTGTCAATATTTTTTGATCTGTAAATAAATTAGTTTTCTTGTAAATAAATTCATAAAATCATAAAATCTATTACATTTAAATAAAATAATAAGCGGTTACATTAAAAACCCAACTCTCCGACCATGATGGGCCGTTTTAATCATTATCCTTTCATTTCATTTTATGGCTCTATTGTTACTTTATCTGTTACCCGGTGGAATAGGTCAAAATTTCTTCATCTTTATGCTAGATGTACGTAAAAAGACCATTTTATAGGTAAAATATTTTAGGCCACCGGGCCCTTGTTTTGAATCTTTAATGAGGGTATCGAGCTATCAACGGCAACGAAACAGACTTTACTACGCTACGATCCAGGAGCAAAAATATGAATGAATAGTAATCTCGTCAACATTACAACGTTGGCGCTGTGATCTAACGTATTGGTTATACAGGGTGTTCCTTAATGACGTGCTAATATTTCAGGGTGTGATTCCTTCGGTTATTTTATAAAGAAAAGTTCATATGAACATATGTCCGCAACGGCTTAAATTTTTTCCTACAGGGTGTTGAATTCTTATTTTTTAAATGGTTATTTTTTAATATCTCGCAAAGTACTTTAGATATTATTTTCAATTTTGGTATGTGTTAATAGGATATAGAACCACAAATTTTAGTTAGAAAAGTTATTCAATTGTTCCACCAGTGGCGTCCCTGCCAACATGTCCTCTGATATTTTTTACAAAAACGATGGTACGCCAATGACATTTTTCCATGTGGATATTTTTTCTCTTTAGCCTGGCCATTCTACTTAATTCATATTGAAACTCATTATTATTATTAACATTGATAAAATAATTAATGATTTTGTTTTTTAAAAATTGTTGGAGTGGGCAATTCGATGCAAAGAGGGACGGAAATATGCCTTTTAAGTAGTAAAGGTGGCCATTTCCAACAATTTTTATAAAACAAAATTTATCATTAATTATTTTATCAATGTTAATAATAATGAGTTTCAATATGAATTAAGTGGTTTTAATCAAGAACGGTGTGTCTGACGAGAAAAATTCAAAATACCGTTTTCATGCAGAATTGACCAGGCTAAACAGAAAAATATCCACATGGAAAAATATCAGTGGTGTACCATCTTTCTTGTAAAAATATCAGAGGACATGCTTGCAGGGACGCCACTGGTGGAACAATTGAATAACTTTTCTGACTAAAATTTGTGGTTCTATATCCTATCAACACATACCAAAATTGAAAATAATATCTAAAGTACTTTCGGAGATATTAAAAAATAACCATTTAAAAAATACAAATTCAACAACCTGTAGCAAAAAAATTAAGCTGTTGCGGACATATGTTCATATGAACTTTTCTTTATAAAATAACCTAAGGAATCACACCCTGAAATATTAGCACGTCATTAAGGAACGCCCTGTATATTTTGGTTGAATTGTGTTTTTTTGTGATTATTGGTGAAAAATGGTCTTCATTAAAAACAATCATGGTGCATCCATGTGTAGTTTGTAAAAGAGTGGATCATTTAAATAAGGATTTATGTTTCCATCGGTAAGTATGGTTATGTTTTAATATTTAACCATCTGATATAACCAGACTTCAACATTGTTGCCATTTAGCCAACAAACATGTAGTTCTCTCTTTCACCCATTACTGATTTTCAATGACATTTGAAACAATCACAGCTCACTTTCCAAGCGTTTTATGAATGGGTTATGGGACCTTTGGTACTTATAGAGGACACTAATACGAACCTAATAGTGTCAGTGTCACTTGTACTGTAACGGAATCGGCGCTGGCTCATCAAATAAGCTCATAAATGATAAAACCGTCTTTATATTTCTATCTCTATTGGAATTCGATCAGAGAATAAAATATCAACGATTATATTTTAATATTTATCAAAATTAATCAGGACCTTGTTGAAACTTTCGCCTATAAATTCAAACATTCTAAAAACGCAATAAATCATATTAATTGTGTAAGCTAAGCTCCATAAAATTTCCTAATAAAAACATAAAACTCCGTTCCCAAAACATCTATTGTAACCCTATAATTACCAGATCAAAATAAAGCAATTATTTTTAGCCATTACAAAAAATATAATTAAAATTTTTTTTTAATCTAAATAATAATAACGGGAGTTAGGTAATTAAGTAATCATAATAAAGCTGGGTAGCGCAGTTTTAATCCGATAACAGATCCCGGTCTGGGATAACTAGCGCCCGTTATCTAATCTAAATTACCCCTTTGCTTACCGAATTTAACTACTAAATTACTTTTTATACCAATTGTGAACGTGTCACTTCGGGGGGCATAGGCGGAGGTTTGTTTCTTTCCAAGAAAGCTCTCTCCCCGACAATGACAAGATATTAGCGATATTTTTTAACACATTGGGAACCGCCTCGATCTATACAGACAGGGTGTCCCATAACTAATGGTACACAGGAAAACTGCAGATTCCTTGGGTAAAAATACTGCGATTTGGCCATAATTAGTCTAGTTCAATAGCTGGTAATAACCGAGATACAGGGTGTCAAAGTAAAAATTTAAATTTAATTTTCCTAAATAACTTATTTCTGAATCAATATTTTTGCACAAAATTTTGTGACTTGGGTTTTTTTGGGGAAAGGAATTTGAATTTGTTAATAATTTTGATGTAGATTATAGGGGACGCTCTCTGCAATACTCTGGATACATAAAAAGAAATGTAACTTTTTTGTGCCTTCGTATAATTATATTTTTATTAAAAATATCAGTTTTTCCGTCATTTTTAAGCAATAAAGGTATACTTTGTAAATATCGCTTCGACTAACCGTTTTCGAGATATTTTCAATTACAACTTCTAATGCGCCCGTTTAAATTTTGATTTGTAAATGTGAAATTTGTCACAGTAGGCTTTGGTAAAAACAAATACAATGAAAGCACTTTGAAAACTCATTTTTGTCAAAGTTTAATTTCATTTGTCAGCATTGTGGGTGTTTTTAAGGAGTTTTTGAAGATACTGTTATCAAAAATTAAATTAAAAATGCCGCGACATAACTGTTTTCTAACGGAGAAATGCGAGACATGGTATGTTTATACGCACAAGAAAATTTTAACTGGCGCGGGGAACATCAGCGGTATTTGGAAATGTATCCAAATAGAAAGCAGCCAGATTTGAAAATTTTTAGAAGCATTTCTCCGTTAGAAAACAGTTATGTCGCGGCATTTTTAGTTTAATTTTAGTATTAGTATCTTCAAAAACTCCTTAAAAACACCCACAATGCTGACAAATGAAATTAAACTTTGACAAAAATGAGGTTTCAAAGTGCTTTCATTGTATTTGTTTTTACCAAAGCCTACTGTGGCAAATTTCACATTTACAAATCAAAATTTAAACGGGCGCATTAGAAATTGTAATTGAAAATATCTCGAAAGCGGTTAGTTGGAGCGATATTTACAAAGTATACCTTTATTGCTTAAAAATGACGGAAAAACTGATATTTTTAATAAAAATATATAAAATACGAATAAAATACGAAGGCACAAAAAGTTACATTTCTTTTTATGTATCCAGAGTACCGCAGAGAGCGCCCCCTATAATCTACATCAAAATTATTAACAAATTCAAATTCCTTTCCCCAAAAAAACCCTAGTCACAAAATTTTGTGCAAAAATATTGATTCAGAAATAAGTTATTTAGGAAACTTGAAATTAAAGTTTTTACTTGGACACCCTGTATCTCGGTTATTACCAGCTATTGAACTAAACTAAGTATGGCCAACTCGCAGTATTTTTACCCAAGGAATCTGCAGTTTTCCTGTGTACCATTAGTTATGGGACACCCTGTATATAAAAAACAACTTTGGAAAATTGGACAGTAAGCTAATGTTGATGGAGACAACAAAGATTTAAAAATTATTATTGCTATTTCGGTCCTTAATTATTATTACTACTACTGTTTTTATTTTTTGTTTCAATCTAACAGTTTTACCAAACTTCTACTTAGTGTAAGTATACAGAGTGTCCCAGAATATGTGGGCAATCTCCCGGGTTCAGATAGAACACTTAAAAATAACAGGAGAAGTTCTTATAAATTTTTCTTCCTACGGCCTCCCCTACGGAGATACGGGCCCATAGCGGACGTCCCCGGAAATCGTTGTTTTTTAAATAATTTATTAAGTACTAGGTGTAATTTAATAATTTTTTAGTATAATGGTTACTAGATGAGTCTCCTTAAAATTCTCCCTTTTAAACACATTTGGCTTATTTAGTTTGCCAGGGCCGGACTAGACGTAACACAAAAATGCCTTTTTTTACACCCTGTATGATGAAGGAACGACAATAATATTTTGTTTGGATACTCTAAACCTTAAGCTGAAAAAAAGGTACTCTTGATTAATGTCGATAAAATGAACTGTTTTCGAAAAAAAAATATTTTTATTCGTACATTAAAATGCATGTCGGCATATTCAGTATACGTAAATTCCATTACTAAGTTAGTAACTAATAAGACAAGGGAGAAAAACCGCAAATTTCAAGACACAACCATAAACTGACACTGGCATAAATATTCTTATTTAAATCGGTACATGTGAAAAAAACCATAGCAACAATGAGGGAATTTTATGAACATAAAACAACAACCAATGCAAAAAACCATATTGAATAAAAATTTTTTTCGAAAACTTCATTTTATCGACATTGAGTATCTTTTTATCAGCTTAAGGTTTAGACTATACTAAAAAATATTATTGTCGTTCCTTGATCATACAGGGTGTAAAAAAAAACATTTAGCCGTAGGAAGAAAAATTTATATTAACTTCTCCTGTTATTTTTAAGTGTTCTATCTGAACCCGCCCATATATTGAGACACCCTGTATAAGTAATTTATTGTATTAATACAAATATAATTTGGCTGGCTGACAGCAAGCACTTTTTTAAGATTCTTAGGCATTGAGTTTTACAATTTCGAATTATACCGCAAGATAAGATTTTGCAACACCGCATTTCTAGGCCACAAGGCTCGATACAATAAACACAAGGTATGATATCGCGCAAGAAGAGGCGTGGCTTGGTGACGTCATTATCTGCACGCTTCTGCGGTTCCATTATAATTCTAACGGGCTTTTTTCTTATTTTAGTTATATTTTCTCAGGTATTTGTGCACCTATTTATTAAAATAAATATAATAATATTCATAATATGAGGTGTTCTGTATTCGGCTATGCTGTGGATAACCAGAAAAATAATTTTCATATAACGAAATCTGCTTCTTACCTACTAGAGCCTTTTTAATTTTTGTCAATACCTAATTTCATAACAGAGAGCAAATGATTGAATTTAATTCTTTTATACGAAAACTGTACAGGGTGTCCGTGTTTCGACACTTTTATATGGTATCTCCGTAATTATTAGTGCTATCAAAAACAAATGTAGGTGTCATGAGTCAAACTTAAAATGGTGAAATCAATGTTTGAAAATTTTCGCTCTTTTAAGAGATACGGGGGGAAATCAAAAAATTGACAATTTCAAAATTACCCTATATTTTCTTAGTTAAAAGAGATACAGAAAAATATTTTATATAGAAGTTTCTTTATATTGATTGTTGAAAAATCTGCCGTTTTCACATTAAGTATACGAGGTCAGTTAAAAAGGTTATCGGACCTAACCTCATTATTTTTATTAACTGGACATCGAACGTGTCATATTGCCAAGCCAAGTCGCAGATGAGTCGCAAGACGATCATCGGTGGGACAATGGAAGAACAAGACTTCTGAAAGACATGACCTCATTTAATTCTAAGAGGTCCGTGGAATCAATGAAGGAAGCGTACGGAGAGACTACTCTGTGGAACTCTCGGGTAACCGATTGAGTGACAAACTACGGCACCCATCACCTTACCAGTGGGGAATGACGGTTTAATGGGTTTACCGGTTCACCGTTGAACCGTAGACCTCGCCGCGGTGGCTTTAACAAGCTCACCACCACAAGACCGTCATTCCCCACTGGTAAGGTGAGGGGTGCCGTAGTTTGTCACTCAATCGGTTACCCGAGAGTTCCACAGAGTAGTCTCTCCGTATGCTTCCTTCATTGATTCCACGGACCTCTTAGAATTAAATGAGGTCATGTCTTTCAGAAGTCTTGTTCTTCCATTGTCCCACCGATGATCGCCTTGCGACTTGGCTTGGCAATATGACACGTTCGATGTCCAGTTACTACAATGATCCTCCAGACTCCTTACCTCATTGTGGTCGGTGATGTATCCGACCAGTGATAGGTGTACAGCTTGGCTGTCCCTGAGTTCTGGTCAAGGCTGTTAGGCCTTAACCCTTCGATCAAACTCATTATTTTTAATGGGACAGCCTGTATATTTAATCTAAAAAGATACTATTTTAAATTTTCCTTTCAAATATATAACACACCATGGATGATATTGGTTTACTAGGCGATTTATTAAACTTTATTACTTTGAAACGAAATAAAGATTCAGATTAAGGTAAAAAATAACGGGAATCATCGCAAATTTCGAAATATGTCCTTGAATGGTTACCGTCTTTCTGGATAGCGAACAAAGTATACATTTTGCGCCATTTCCTCGTTTTTTCCACTTTCAATATAAACCGATATCATATCAAATTTTTCAAAATGTTGATAAGTCATTTTCACAAATGAAGATGTAAACATGAAATTGACGTTAAATGTTAATAGTCAACATAGTTGTTTCTAGGATATTAGCTTTTGTTTCATGGTCTACTGTGGTTTAAAGTAATAAAGTTTAATAAATCGTCTAGGAAACCAATATCATCCATGGTGTGTTACAGATTTGAAAGGAGAATTTAAAACAGTATCTTTTTAGATTAAAATATATAGGGTGTTGCATTTAAAAAAAATAAGGTTAGGTTCGATAACTTTTTTACCTGACCCCGTATACTTATTTTGAAAACGGCAGTTTATTCAACAATCATTATAAAGAAACTTCAGAATAAAACATTTTTCTGTATCTCTTTTAACTAAGAAAATATAGGGTAATTTTGAAATTGTCAATTTTTTGATTTTCCCCGTATTTCTTAAGTGAGCGAAAATTTTCGAATTTTGATTTCACCATTTTAAGTTTGACCCAAAAAGAGCACATGACACCTACATTACTTTTTTGATAGCACTAACAATTACGGAGATACCCTATAAAATTGCCGAAATTAGGACACCGTGTACGGCAAATGGGAAAAAATCAAGAGACGACATTCGCAAGGAATGAGAATTTCAAAAATAATTTTTATTTAAAAAAAAAGAAATGGATAGCTCCACTGGTTACCGAATTATAATTAATTTATTATTAAATTTCTATTGGATTTAAAAAATAACTAAATTTAAAATAAATCAAGTTCACTTATTTCAAAATTATTATTCGTTTACATGGAAATGCGCTGTTTTGACTTCAGTCAGTTGAGAATTTTTACATATCAACGATTATTTCTCAGCTTGGTCAATTGAACATGGAAGCGAATTTTAGTGTGCAAGTTGATATGTTGTTAATGTTGGGGGAGTGCAGAAGAAACTACAGACAAGCTTCACTAAGGTGGGCGGAAAGGTTTCCTAACAACCTGAAATCTCACATGGCATTTAAAAGGCTGGAAACTAGATGTAGCACTACTGGCAGCCTGAAGTCAAAACCACGATTTCGAAAGCGAACTAAAACAGATGCAGATAGGGCAGTTGGAGTTTTAGGAATGGTAGCTATTAACCCGCATGTAGGTTCCAGACGGCTTGCTGCAGATGCTGGAATAAGCCAAAAATCGGTTGTGACCATATTGCATATGTACAAATTTCATCCATACCACATTACACTCCACCATAAGAGCTTTATGGGCAAGACTTTGAAAATCGCGTTACATTTTGCAATTGGGTAACAGGGCAAATGCAAGGAAATAACAGCTTTCTAAAGAATGTTGTTTTTTCTGATGAAGCTAGTTTCCAGAATTGTGGCCAGGTAGGATTTTAAGTTATCCCTTGTCGGTAGAAATTAATTTTTTTTTATTGTTTGTTTTCTTAAAGGTAAATAGCCACAATATGCACTACTGGGCATCGGAAAATCCCCACTGGATGAGAACTGTGCCAAATCAACATCCTTGGTCAGTTAATGTCTGGTGTGGTATAATTGGAGATAGGGTTATTGGTCCGCATTTCTTTGAACGCCATTTAAATGGAGAAATGTATACAGATTTTTTAAGGAACGAATTACCACTATTATTAAACCAAAACATAAATCCTGACATGTGGTTTCAACAGGATGGAGCTCCACCGCATTATGCAATACAGGCCCGTAATCATTTAAACGAATTGTTTGAAAACAGGTGGATTGGTCGAGCTGGTCCGGTCAATTGGCCTGCTAGGTCTCCGGATTTGACCCCTCTTGACTTTTTCTTCTGGGTATAAAAGACAAAGTGATGGCGACTGCACCTACAACTATAGACAATATGAAAGACCGAATCCGCTTTGCCTGCTTATTAGTGACACCTGAAATGTTAGAGCGGGTACGAAATTCGTTTAAAAAAAGAGTGAGAAAGTGTTTGGAAGTTGAAGGGAGACATTTCGAACATCTTCTGAAACATGACAGGCGATAAAGGGTAAATAATATTTTTTAAATTTTTATAACCTAATTAATTATAATTCGGTAACCAGTGGATCTAACCAAAAATTTTTTTTTGTACAAATACGTAGTTTTTTAAGTAGATCCGAATTTAATAAACAAAAGTACATATTCCCATTTAAAATTTCAAAGTTACCCCCCACCCCTCAAAATGGGGAAAGGGGGTAGATAACAAAAATATGTTTAAATATGTCCCCCCATCTCACTATTACCTCATTAAAATTTCAAGAAAATATTTTAAACCGTTTGCGAGATATCGCCTTGTAACACTTTAAAAAACTCACCCTGTATATAGAGCAGTATCACAGATATTAATAAAAAAGGAGATTCTTCTGGTTGCTGATTGGTAGCTTGCGATTGGTGCTCAGTCCTTAATCGCTAAATAAACCTGCCCTCTTAATCCTAATAAGTACGCCTATGACTTTATTTATTATTTAACTAAACTTATAAAATACTTAACTTAGTTTTTTACGAGCCTGGAAGCACATTTAATCCGGCGCGCCGATAAATACTCCTAATTTCGCTGTTAAGTGTATTTGAGGTGTTTTATTTACAAACTAGGCAAACAGATAAATAGAGAGGGAGTCGTAAAACCGTTGGCGGTGAGAATTTATGACGGGAAAAGTAAATAAAATGCGGACCAATGGGAGGCCGTAGCTAGCGGAACGTCTTGACAAAATTTCGGGTCGGTACGACGAGCAGAAAAAATAGACAAATGTTAAAACCGAAAACCAAGTTTTACATAAATTACAACCTTCTTGATGCAACACAGACAGACATATAATACAACGTGTCCAAGATAAGGAGGGCCAGTACAGGGATCTCGGAAACCGTAAGAGATACGAAGTCGGTTAAATGGAGGTATTGCGCATTTACGTGCCTAATAATATGCCGTTTAGAAAGATTTAAAATTCCGAGTAGTTCCGGAGATATCCGGAAAAAACCGAAATTTTTAAATTTTTTTTATTGTTTTCCTGGGTTTTTTTGAGATCGAATTCTAAAGTAAATTGCACTTTTGCATTGCCACTTTTTCCGCTCTATCTAACAGCGTTAATTGTTTTGTAATCCGACGAGTCGTCTTCCAAGGGCCATTATCAACTTTCTTTTTTTAAATACGGTCCTGTCTTCCTGATATTGGAATTCAATAATAAACCACAAATAAGTGAACAAAATAGAGAAACATTATTTCAAATTTCTGTTGATTCGAGATTTAAAAGAAAAGTAGGCGCTTGAAACAAAAAAATTAAGACGGACGGGATTTGTTTCACTTGACATTCCCATTGTGATCGTTTGAGAGCGTTTTAAGAGGTTTTCTATTTCCCAGAAAATATGGAACATAATTTTACAAATGATGAAAAGAGAAATATTCTATCGTGTTTTATTTTATCTCAAAAAAACTGTTATGTGGCAGTTAGAAGATGTTATTTGTGCTTAGAGAATAACGGAAATCATTTTGAACACCTGATTATGTAGTTCCTTATTTTTTTCATTGTTCGTTTTATTACTGTTTTGGAATGATGTTGTTCACTTATTTGTGGTTTATTATTAAATTATTTGTTATCTATTGAACTAGTCCAACATAAGTAAAAAAATTAGAGCTTACTTATGAGATATTATTTATTAAATTAGGAGAAATACAGGACCGTATCCCAAAATTTCCTGAAGTTGTTCAAATAACCCTCGAAACGTCATTAAACCACAATTTGTCATACATCGTAGCATTCGGAAGAAAAAAAGCTATCAAATTCCAATATCAGAAAAACAGGACCGTATTTAAAAAAAGAAAGTTGATAATGGCCCTTCAAAGACGACTCGTCGGATTACAAAACAATTAACGCTGTTAGATAGAGCGGAAAAAGTGTCGTTCCAACACTGAGTATCAAAACAAACTGAAGGTTAAACATATCAATACGCGCGCGGCGGTTATCCAAGCGAGGGCGAGATACGCGGTGTGATCTGGCATCACTGTAGTTTACTCTAGTGACCTACATTGTTGCTAATTGAAATCAGATGACGCGACAGCATGGAGGCAAAAATGGATTTTACCTTAGTATTTAGATATTCGATTTAAAAAAAAAAGTATGTAGACTTTCTCTAGGACACCCAAGGAGTCACCCATTTAAATATAATGTCTATTGTCATTTCCATAACACCCTGTATAGTTTAGTATTTATTTGATTTTACTAAATTTATTAGAACTTCTAACTAGTTTTTTAGAAATTACGTTTACAATATTATTTTAGTATAGATTACTAATAAAAAAATGTATTTAATACTCAGTATATTTTATAGGAAATTTTACAATAAATCTTTACTATAATAATTTTACTATAGATTTTTTCCGTGTACCTTAATATTTTATGATCCTAAAAAAAGCAGAAGCCACTGCACTGGTATGGATAACAACGACTAAACGCCAACCTTACAGCGTTGCCTTTTTTAAAGTCATCTACCTGAAACTACAAACCGTGGATGACTGTAAACAAATGGCGTTTTATGAATGTAATGTTTTGTCTTTCTTTTATATTAATTATATATCTATGGGATGCACCCCCTGTATATCAGAAAAATAATTCTCGACTTCCTTCGGTACGCGGAACTCGCATCTTCCTGCGGCACAATTTACTGCTTTTATTGAAATTGATACTAAAAAGAGTCATTTCGATGCAATACATCTTTCGAATTTCCGAGGGACGACCTTCTGCCGGCGCGGCGTTTCCCTTTTTTGATACGGCATGGTCCCTTCTCTTTTTAACGGTCGCTGTTGTCGACAACCCCAAATTTGTTTTGTAGATGAATGCCAATGGCGTGCGTAAAAAACTGGTCAGGGATGAATTGGTCATAGTTATATCGCAGTAGCCTATTCCAAGATCTCGGAAGCTAAAATATATATTTGTTTGAAGTATTGGTACTCGCTATAAAAGATGATGATATTGACGATATTTATACCGGAAGTCAGTGTTAATTTAAACGGAACACCCTATATACAACGTGTCCAAGATAAGGAGGTCCAGTACACGGATCTCGGAAACCGTAAGAGATACGAAGTCGGTTAAATGGAGGTAAAGTTGCGCATTTACGTGCCTAATAATATGCCGTTTAGAAAGTTTTTAAATTCCGAGTAGTTCCGGAGATATCCGGAAAAACCGAAATTCTGAAAAATCGTTTTATTGTTTTCCTGGGTTTGTTGAGATCGAATTCTAAAGTAAATTGCACCTTTTACATTGCCACATTTTCCGCTCTATTTAACAGCGTTCATTATTTTGTAATCCGACGAGTCGGTCGAATTTGAGAGCTTTTTTCTCCCGAATGCAACGATGTATGACACATTGTGGTTTAATGGCGTTTCGAGGATTTTTTGAACATCAGGAAATTTTGGGATACGGTCCTGTATTTCCTGTATTTCTCCTAATTTTATAAATAATATCTCATAATTAAGCTCTAAATTTTTTACTTATGTTGGACTAGATCAATAAATAACAAATAATTTAATAATAAACCACAAATAAGTAAACAAAAATCATTCCAAAACAGTAATAAAACGAACAACTAAAAAATTAAGGAACTACATAATCAGGTGTTCAAAATGATTTCCGTTATTCTCTAAGCACAAATAACATCTTCTAACTGCCACATAACAGTTTTTTGAGATAAAATAAAACATGCGATAGAACATCAAACTCTTCAGCATGTGTAAATTTATTTTCCATATTTTCTGGAAAATAGAAAACCTCTCAAACGAATGTCAAGTGAAACAACTCACGCGTCACCATCTTAATTTTTTAGTTTCAAGCGCCTACTTTTCTTTTAAATCCCGAATCAACAGAAGTTTGAAATATTGTTTCTGTATTTTGTTCACTTACTTGTGGTCTATTATTAAATTATTTGTTATTTATTGAACTAGTTAAACATAAGTAAAAACTTAGAGCTTACTTATGAGTATTATTTATAAAATTAGGAGAAATACAGGACCGTATCCCAAAATTTCCTGATGTTGTTCAAAAAACCCTCGAAACGTCATTAAACCACAACTTGTCATACATCGTAGCATTCGGAAGAAAAAAAGCTATCAAATTCCAATATCAGAAAAACAGACCGTATTTAAAAAAAGAAAGTTGATAATGGCCCTTGGAAGACGACTCGTCGGGTTATAAAATAATTAACGATGTTAGATAGAGCCGAAAAAGTGGCAATGCAAAAAAAACCCAGGAAAACAATAAAACGATTTTTCAGAATTTCGGTTTTTTCCGGATATCTCCGGAACTACTCGGAATTTTAAAACTTTCTAAACGGCATATTATTAGGCACGTAAATGCGCAACTTTACCTCCATTTAACCGACTTCGTATCTATTACGGTTTCCGAGATCCCTGTACTTTCCCTCCTTATCTTGGACACGTTGTATTATTCCATTTTTGGATTATACGCAAGATTCTAGATAGATTTCGTATATCATGTCATATACCTAAGTCTAAGGGTCCATATTTGAATGTTACCTTAAGTTAGACCTTAGCTAAGGTAGCCTTAAGGTTAAGGTAAACCTTAAAAAACGATGCTTTAAATTAATTTAAGGGTCAATTGACGTGTTCAGTGAAAGATTACAACGTCCTTAAAGATCTATTCCTTCACATGGGAGTAGAAGAGAACTTTAGCATACGGTCAAAGTTGTGTTAAGGATGACTTAATATGTCATTCTATTCCTTAGGGTGCCTTTAAAATATCGGCTCCAAGGGCCAAGATTAAAAGGCATAAATAAGATGCAACGGATTAGTGAGATTTCGATTTTTGTAACAAATAATAGGTGGAGAACTAAACAGGAAACATACCATCGATCGAAGAAGTCAAGCGAGGATACAACTTGTGTCAAAATACAATAAAATTCAAAATACAGTGAAACCTCTCTTAGGCGGACACCTACGGGACCGTCTAAATGTGTCCGGCTAATAGAGGTGTCCGCCCATGGGAAACTTGTTATTAGGTAATATGTAAATGCAAAATTATTACTAGGTATATGATTGTACGAATAAACATAACTTAACAAAAATACACTAGTTTTAGTTAGGATGTAGTACTAAAAAAATCTAATAACGTAGTTTGACGTGTGCCTTTTATACTTGCAATCTAGAAAATGTAATTCCAAGTCTGATAACAATTCCATTGCTGTAGAGTCACCTCTATTCTTTGCATACTCTTATAATCCCTTTACCATACTAATGACTTGTTGATAATTGGTGACATTTGTTTGATTACTGCATTCAACTTCTTCATCAGAGTCGTCAGATAGTGATGTGGTTTCAGTTTGGACTACATAATCGGTAGGAATGGGGTCACTATCATCTTCTAATAGCACTTTGCTATCTATGTTAATGAACTCGCCCAAATCATTGTTATCAAATTACAAACTTCCACAACAGCAATATTCTCTTTCAGACTCAAAATGCGACATTTTTGTGCCATTGTTTACGATTTTAACCTTACAACTCACAAATAAACGGCGGACTGCTGTCGGGGAATCACACATACTTTCATTCGGCGAAGTCCTTTCGCGCCCGCATACACGATTGGTTGCCGGTCTGTCTTCAGCGAGTTTTTGCACCGTACTTATTCGTCTACTAAATAATTTTAAAATTTTTTTGTCCGTTTAAAGGAGGGTTTTCGCACTCTTTGTATGAAAACAGCCTGTCCGCGTCCGCCCAAAGGAGAGTCCGCCCAAGAGAGGTTGATTTTCATGGAATTTCATATTCCTAGTTCCGGACTATGGAAAAATGTCCACTTAATAGAGACGTCCGCTTATTAGAGGTGTCCGTTATGAGAGGTTTCACTGTATTTGTGGTAAGAACTCATTAAAATTGTAGTATAAATAAATAATAAAGTAATAAATATAAATGTAGGCGATTTTTCTCGCTTTTATTGGACTTTATATTGAATATTTTGTAAACCCTGAAACTGAATTATGGTTTATGATGTTATGTTTAGTTTATCGGATTTTAAATTGTGTTTTACTTTGAGATAAATCGCACAAATTTTACATTCTATAAAAAATTCTTATAGTAAACTAAATTGGTCAAATAAAAATTGTTGTAAAGTGTTTAGAAGGCGTAACACTGTTTTAAACAAGTAAGGATTTGTTCGGATTGGGGTGTACAGTTCGTTTCACGATATTTGGATACGACTTAATGATTTCCTGGGTCGGTCCCATTGTGTAGACAAGAGCTTGGCAATAAACAAGTGAAGTATGAAGGGACGGACTAAGGAAAACAAGTAATGATATGATTATATTAATGTAATCAAATGAAATAACATTTTTTTTAAATATTACTAGTCATATTTATTTACATTTATAATGTCATTCTATAGATAGTTCTGTTTCGCTATCGCTATCCTCATCAAAATTAATTATAATTGGATTAATTATACGATCCAGACTAATAAACGAATTTTCTACAGTTACGGACTGAATTTTTCCAACTACCTGGGGGAATATCATTAAAGCATTTTCGTATTAATTCTACAACACTAGAACTTAAAGTCGGAGAAATATTTTCAGACCTAACCAGTGATTTTAACTGGTGCCACATAATATGCTCTATGGGGTTAAAAATGCAATAATAGGGTGGGAGCCGTAGCACTGTATGTCCAATTTCTTCTGCCAATGTGTCACAAACATATACTTTTTTATACAAAATGTCTTTAGAACTTCTAAAATATATATCATTGGCCGCCATGTAGTTCTGAATCTCCAATTTTGTATTATTTGAGCTAGGAGCTTTATGTAATTGGCGACTGTGATAGCTCGCATTGTCCATTACTATCGCGCTATTCTGAGGAATGTTTGGTAAAAGACAATTCTTGAGCCATTCCTCAAAAAGTTCGGCCGTTGTATCTTCCTGGTAGTCCACACAAGAGTCTTTAATGTTTTTTGCAGAAAGCCACAAGGCATTTGGAACCCAACCGTTTTCTGACCCAGCATGTAAAATGCTTATTCTTTTTCCTTTATTTGACGGAGCTTTTGTTTTACTGCAACACTAATGTTTTTCCATGGACGCCATATAACTCTTCCAGCAAGAAATAAAAACTAACAAATTTTACCACAAAAAGATATTTAAATATAAATTAAGCAACCTAACCTACCTGATGTGGCTATATTTAATTATAATTATTACAATCCGGTCCTTTCCACATAATAATAATAAACGGTCATAAATAATGGGATCGCCGCAGGTACTTTTACTGCAGTCAATAAGTTTACCGTTGAATTCGCCCGTGCAAACAATTTTCTATCTTCTACAATATTCGCCGTTTTTACAATTCTACGCCCCTGAACATTATGTATATAAACATGTCTGTTTTCTTTATATCACAGCCCAGGCGTACGCGTCTGCAATCTTTATGGCTACTTAGCAGTAATCATTTGAATATACCCCCGTGAGAGACGAACGACGCGCGTACGGACGCTGCATTAAAATGCCATATAATTTCCACCAGTTTCCCTCTATTTTTATTTGTTTCGGTTAAGCCGTGTACGTATACGCGTTGCAGTAGAAATCAGCTGGTTTTAATATTAAATCGGGATTATACAGGGTGTTCCTGCTAATATTTCAAAGCGCGATTTCTTTCGCATGTATGTCCGAAACGGCTTAATTTTATTGCTACACAGTGTTGACATTTTTTTTTAATTGTTAATTTTTTTTTATATTTTCGAATGTACAGTGTGTCCCATTTTTGACACTCTCTGGGGTTATTAGCCTTGCGGCCAACCGTCGTTACACGCGGTTAAAACTGATGGGTAACCGAAGTGCAGTAACCGCGATCGCAACCGCAACATCCGGTTGAATGCGGCCGCAAAAAGATGGACTAGGAAGAAGCCGTCCCAGTGGTCCTAAAAGCCGTATTAGAGTCGGCAATTTTTTCTCTTGCGCCTGCAATCGCAATTATAATTGCACGTATTCATGCGCACTAAACCGTTCTGGATCAGCTGGCCAATACACAGCCGTAAACCTTGCTGGACTGTTTTCGATGGGCCACCCTGTATATGTGGTCGGATATGCCTTCATGCCAATTCAAACCTAGTAACTCTCATTGCCGGTGCCATGCAATGAGGTGGATTATTCTGTTATTTTTAACTGTTTATTATTTGATCGAAGCAGGTATACAGGGTGACAATTTAAAAACTTGAAATGGCCATATATTAGAAACGAAAAACTGAAGAAAAAAACGCAAAAAACAGTTTCTATAAAACGAAGGGGGAACAAAAACAAGCGTATTAGTCCACCCCTATCTGCAACCCCTTGGACAGGGTGAGATAAGCCCTTAAAATCTTAAATAGAAAGGGGGTCAAGTGATACATCATTTTGAAGCTCTTGAAAAATGCTTTCCAATGGTACCATAGAAAGGTACATTTTCAGGAAATTCTTCTCTGTTTATTAAGGAAAACAATAAATGAAAAGACAATTTGGAAATTTTTTATTATTAGTTAATTAAATGTTCAAAATGATTGCTACCAATATCCTGGCATATTAAGAGATATCTCTTAAGAATTCTAAACAGTTTAAGCCTCGGTATTTCGTTTTGGTTTATTTGATATTTTTTTTTTTGTCGAAAAAAAAAATTTGTTTATAAATATTCGCATTTATTATCGAATGTAATACCACAAGATGTGTCGGGATTACCGAATAATACTTTTACCTGACACGAAACGCGTTACCCGGCAACAACACTACGACTCCGAAGGAGGAGTAGTGTTGCCGGGTAACGCGTTGAGTGTCAGGTAAAAGTATTAGGTAATACCGAAACATCGAGTTGTATTCAAAGGATTATACAACGAAATAAAGTACATATATCTTTCTGAGTTAAACATTTTTATTACAGTAATTATTGTTAATTACGAAATTACAATAATTATTATAGTTAAAACTTTGGATAAATTATTATCATAGGTTGGAGGTGTTTGAAATTGGGCTTCAGCATCAGAAGTAGATGACGATGTATTTTCGGCTCTCATTTGCGACAAAATCTTCAGATGATGCTGCTCGCTGAGCTGGAGATAGGGAGTAACAGAATTTATAGAACTATGGCCCGTTATTTTGATAACTTCCTGGAGATTAGCACCTGAACTGCTAAGGGCACTTACTGTTGAAGCTCTATTAGAGTGATTCGTAATCTTTTTATTTTTCGTATCTAGGCCGATGTTGATTGCTCCCATTTTTGTCCAGTTTCTTATAATGTTAATACCTGCTGGACAATTCTTAAACCATGGGAAATTATCATTCTGTTTCCATTTCTGATTGACCGTCAAAAAGAATCGATTAGTTTAATGTTTTCGCCTCTTTTGGACATTAGCTTAAAATATAACCGTATTGGACATAAATCCGGATTCACAAGATTTTTTACAAGCCACTTACTTTCGCATGTTCGACTTGCTCCTCCTTGCGCCGTTTTAGAAAATATTGGGTTGTATTCCAGACGACCGGTACTAGACCCGTTATTATATTTTTCCTCCTTAAAATATTCCAATAGCAAAAAAACTGCTTCATTTCCCCTCCATGCTAGTTCGGATGCAGCTATGTGGAAAAATTTCCGTTGAAGCCCATCTGGGGTATTTTCATCCAAACTAAAGGCCATTTTTTCTATTTCCTGTCTCGTCAAACCCGTGGAACTCTCCTTTCGCGCACCAGGTACCGCCTGCAACTCTTTTCGTTTTGCATTACGGGCAAAACGGGAGCTTTGAAAAACCATATGTCATTGAATGGATCTATGTGGCGATTATATTTTTCAAAATATAGTTCCTGGAGCATTTTGGCCGTTTTGTTCCATAAAAGCTTGACCACACCTTCTTTATAATCGCTTCCGTCGGATTTTCGCATATTATATGCCCAGTCTTTTAAAATGTTGCACAAATCCTTGTCTGTTGACATTTTCTCAATTTCGAAACTTCGCGCAAGGCAAAACTCAGTAAACTGCTTCCATACATATTTGTCGGAACGCTCGGTATTTTTGGGCTTCACATTTTTAATAGCATCGTCGACTTTAGACAACAAAATTTTACCAAATCTTTCTTTTGCCATTTTGTAACAAGAACTGACAGAAATTACTTCTGAAGTAATTTGTCAAAAAATGACAATTACAACAATGTGACCACCAAGTGATAATCACTTAAATGATTATCACTTATTAATCACATCCTTCTATATGGGAAAAATATACATGGAGTTGTATAATCACTTATTTATCACATCCTTCTATATGGGAAAAATATACATGGAGTTGTATAATCACAGAATTTACCTTAAAGGTAACTTCTACTAGTATTATTATTTTAAGAACAGTTAACTTTCGGTTCAGTTTAAACGAAAAGCAGCACTTCTTATCTTTAACAATGGTGTACAGCACAGCTGAACGGGTAGAAATTATTTTCATTTATGGTTCCCAGAATCAATGTTTTTTAAGAACAGCTCAACGTTTTAACGAAAGGCATCCAGGTCAAAATGTAAGCCCGGAGTATGTTCGCCAACTAGTAGCCAAATTTAAAGAAACTGGTTCTGTCGCGAATATAAAGAGAAATCAACCGAGACTAGCCGACGAAGCAGCGCAAATTGAAATTCTGGGGTAGTTTGCAATGAATTCAACTTTATCAACTCGTCAAGCAGCTGTAGCAACTGGATTATCTCGTGAATCAATAAGAAAGGTACTTAAAATTCATAAGTTTTATCCCTATAAACTGCACATACTGCAAGAACTTGGTGACGACGACCCTGACAGAAGAATACAGTTTTGTGAAATAATGACAGATAGAATTACGGCAGAACCTCGACTAGTTAAAAATATTTGCTTCAGTGATGAGTGTACCTTTTATTTAAATGGGCATATTAATAAGCAAAACTCGTTACTGGAATGACGAGAACCCCACGTATTTAGAGAAGGGCATACCCAGTACCCCCAGAAAATGAATGTTTGGGCTGGTATATTGGGAGATGGTATTATCGGCCCAATATTTATACAAGGAAATTTAAATGGCGACAGGTATGCTGAAATGCTACAGAGGTCTATCGAACCACTAATAGTGCGAGAATTAGAAAATCAGAGGGACATACTCGGAAATTTATCTTTAGAAGAACGCTTACTACATTTCCAACAGGATGGAGCACCTCCGCATTATGTAGTTCCCGTTAGGCAGTGGTTGGATGATAATTATCCCAACCAGTGGATTGGAAGAAGAGGTCCTGTTGAATGGCCACCTAGATCCCCGGACCTAACACCTCTTGACTTCTTTTTGTGGGGTCACCTAAAATCTGTGGTTTTTAAAACGCAACCTGAGTCACTAGAGCAACTTCAGCATAGAATAGTTCAGGAATGCCGTGCTATATCCAGAGAAACCTTTGCAAATGTACGTGAAGAATTTGAAAGTAGGCTTTATTATTGTCTTCAAAACAACGGAAATCATTTTGAACATTTAATTAACTAATAATAAAAAATTTCAAAATTGTCTTTTCATTTATTGTGCTCCTTAATAAACAGAGAAGAATTTCCTGAAATGTACCTTTCTATGGTACTATTGGAAAGCATTTTTCAAGAGCTTCAAAATGATGTATCACTCGACCCCCTTTCTATTTAAGATTTTAAGGGTTTATCTCACCCTGTCCAAGGGGTTGCAGATAGGGGTGGGCTAATACGCTTGTTTTTGTTCCCCCTTCGTTTTATAGAAACTGTTTTTTGCGTTTTTTTCTTCAGTTTTTCGTTTCTAATATATGGCCATTTCAAGTTTTTAAATTGTCACCCTGTATATGAACAGCTAATGGCTATTTAAACTCACTGGTACTTAAATTAGCAGTTCACATTCTTTATTAAGCACATGTACTGCTAATTCGTCGCAACTTTTTTGAACTGCCATTTCTAAGTAGCAATAACTGCTTTAACTCGTAATCAGAGAGAACAGGTTTGCTCATTTCTAGTTCTGGGAATATTTTAGGGATTTCGACAGTACCAACTGCTGTTCTGACTGTTGGCAATGCACCAGCTGATCGAGAACGATTTACATTACATTAAAAATATATTGGCGTTTTCGCCTTTTCGTTTTTTGATCAATATTTCGATACTTATCGTTTTTTCCTAAAAGCGGTTAATTACTCGTTTTTAGGGACTAATCACCTGAAGTTTAGCGTTGAAATTTTTTTAATTAAAAATTAATTTTTTAATCGAAAATTTTAAAACTTTTTGTAATTGATCCCCTAAAACGGGTATGTTCGGATATAACTAGCAAGCAACGAAATATTGATCAAAAAACAAAATGGTGAATGCGTCACTAGCTCTGACTTCATTATTAATTGAACAAAAATATACTGAGGGTTTAAACAACAACGAACAAAATGAACAAACATCTAGTAAAATCAAGAATTGTATGTTTCTTAGCGCATTCATTGAATAAATTGGTTAAAACATTAAATTGCGGGGGGGGGGGTCCCCCTATATACGCCACTGGCTCAACGTATGCTCAATTAATTAAACATTGGAAAAATTTGACTTTTGTTAATATCTCAAAAACTAAACCTTTCGGAGAATAACTGGCTACGCCACTGAACTTTACGTAAAAATCTATAACAGCATCAGTTCTTATCTTTTTGATAAGTTAACGCGTAACGGGTTTGTTGTGGTGTAAAAAGCGACGAGTTTAAAACTCACCCTGTAGGTTAAAAACTATGGGACGATATTTCACAGTCACCTTAAGATACAGAATGACATAAGTACACGGTATATTAAAGTTCTTTTCAACTCTCATCTAAAGGAATGGATCTTTAAGGACGTGGTAGTATTTCACTAAACTAATTGATCGTCAAAATAATTTAAAACATAGTTTTTTAAAGGTAATAGCGATAAGGCTGCCTTAGCTAAGGTCGAACTTAAGGTAACATTGAAATATCGGCCCTAAGAGAGACATGACAAATTTGATACCGGAATCCTTGGTTTCGTTAAAAAGTAGGAACACTAAAGTTACAACAGATAACTCGCAAACCCCCCAGAAAGTGTCGAAAATGGGACACCCTGTATTTACGTAAGCCGTTTCGAGTTGTCACAGAGGAAACTTTTATATGGCACCACGTATCTATCTAAACGAAGTTAACGATGTAAGCAAGTAACATAAACAAAGTCCTTAAAAAAGGTAAATTTATCGTTTTCGAAGTCGAGGACATAAATAACATTTTCCTTCTTTTTACTTCAGCAAATACAAAGAACAAATACATAATATATATCGAATAAGAAAACCCAGTCCACTGTTCCCGACAATATCCCGAAGAAAAAAACGGAAATCCCTTTTTCTCGTTCGGCAAAGCGAGGCGTCGCGGTGGCTGCGCTTCCGGGATGCCGACGCCGTCGATGCAACGTCGACGGACGTCTTGCCGCTGCATTCAGAAAACCTTGCAAATCCTGGCTAACCGGGAGATGGGATTGTTTTCACGTTTTAAGAGTTTCGAGTTCGATGCAACCAAATGAACGAGTACATTTGGTTGCGGGATGCTGTTTTTGAGTTTAAAGAGTTGATTGGTATAAGATTTAAGGCATATATACAGGGTGTTATGGAATTAATTGCATGATACTTACACTCGCACATCCTGAGACGAAAACAAATTGCAGTAAAATAACCATTAATGGCGCCTCGAGTTAATAAACGAGAAAAATCACATTATGCCATAAAAAGCCGTGCGCGCTACTGGAAATTTATAAACAAACCCATATGATTAGTCAAGAGGCGTCAATCGTCAGCGATGTTGTCAATTTTCCCCGTAAGTTCAAACTTGGGGGAAAAAAGAAACGTTACAGTTTTAATAAATTGTTACCTCAACAATCCCTTGGGCAATTCCAATATAGTATGTTAAGATACAGGTTTCATAAGACATTATCTTAGAGCACGCGTCTAATTCAGAAAACGACCCGTGAAGCGGGGAGTTTTCTAAAGTACAAGTGCTGTAATTGTCTTATGGTCCGTGTATTTTATAATATTTTTTCTATTTGGGTCTTTAAAGTCTGCAAAACTTTGAAAAATATAGTAGATTTTTTTCCATTTGAATTAATATTTTCTTTTTGGGTTGGCAACAATTTCATAAAATGTTACAAGTATCAAATATGCCATGATAGAAACAATTGAACACAACAAAGCTTCTTCCCATCCGTCATAATTAAAAATAAATATATTATTAAAGTTAATAAAAACGAGTCAGGAAGAAAGTTGTACGTGTACTCCGTCAGAAATACGAGAAATTGCAGAAATACTTTTAAGAAAAATATGCAAAACTTTGAGTTATGGTGCGAGCAGAACAAAGTTCAATATATTTAACAAAATAATAAATAATACTATTGAACAAAACATTGTGTCGACGCAGAATCTGACAGGAATAACAATCAATGCCCAGGAAATGTCTACATTTATTCTACTATTATTAAATTATTTGTTATTAATTGAACTAGTCCAACATAAGTAAAAAATTTAGAGCTTACTTATGAGATTATTTATAAAATTAGGAGAAATACAGGACCGTATCCCAAAATTTCCTGATGTTGTTCAAAAAACCCTCGAAACGTCATTAAACCACAATGTATCATACAGCATTGCATTCGGGAGAAAAAAAAACTCTCAAATTCCAATATCAGGAAAACAGGACCATATTTAAAAAAATAAAGTTGATAATGGCCCTTTGAAGACGACTCGTCGGATTACAAAACAATTAACGCTATTAGATAGAGCGGAAAAAGTGGCAATGTAAAAGTACAATTTACTTTAGAATTCGTTCTCAAAAAAACCCAGGAAAACAATAAAACCATTTTTCAGAATTTCGGTTTTTTCCGGAACTACTCGGAATTTTAAAACTTTCTAAACGGCATATTATTAGGCACGTAAATGCGTAACTTTACCTCCATTTAACCGACTTCGTATCTCTTACGGTTTCCAAGATCCCTGTACTGGCCCTCCTTATCTTGGACACGTTGTATAAAGTAATATGTATACTACTATATTGAATTAAAAATAAAAATAGTACTTTATTGAATAAAACTTTAGAAATAGAGCATAAACTGGAAGATATTTCTATTATTCTTAGCTTGTTGTTTTATAGTTGTGACTAGAAATTAGTTGAAGGACACCGTCGGCATGTTATATATTTCCGAGTATAGGTATTTCAGATAAATATATTTGCAAGGTTAAAGGTTAGTATTGTAAAGTTCTCTGTAAAACATTTTTGTCGAATCCATAATGCCTAGAAAACTAATTTCAACAAAATCGAAGTAAGCCTAAAATTCGAACCCTACGTGCTGCCAACATAAAAAAATAAAATTTTAGTTTCATAAAGTGGCAGGTTATTAAATTTTTTTGCATTTCATAATGTAGCCATTATGAAACATAAATAGAAAAAAGATTTAAAGGGATACTCATACTCATACTGCGTCGACGTGTAGTTGCTTTCACTCGGAGGTAGCGAACGACGGAAGGTCGGCGCATGCGAAATTAATTTCATGATCAATCAATTAATCCAATGTTCCTGACCCACTGCGGTATCAACAATAAGTTATCCCATTACAAACGCCGAAGGTATAACACGGCCGTTAACGGCGGCGTTAGCTCGGTGTGGTAGTAAATGTAATTTGTTCCCAAGATCGCATAACGAACCCGCGTTGTTTATTCCCGTGTTCCTCGAATCCGAAATTGTTGTGATGAGAAAGCAGTTTTGCGGCCTTCGGACCTTTTTACCACGAGTCGACGAGTTGCTAGCGTTAGAGATCGTTTCCCATATTGTATGGCCGGCCGTTCCTGAACGTCGGAAGGCGAGCAAAAAATTAGGCTACGCTTCCTAATTGTGTGTTATACAACGTGTCCAAGATAAGGAGGACCAGTACAGGGATCTCGGAACCCGTAAGAGATACGAAGTCGGTTAAATGGAGGTAAAGTTGCGCATTTACGTGCCTAATAATATGCCGTTTAGAAAGTTTTAAAATTCCGAGTAGTTCCGGAGATATCCGGAAAAAAACGAAATTCTGAAAAATCGTTTTATTGTTTTCCTGGGTTTTGTTGAGATCGAATTCTAAAGTAAATTGCACCTTTGCATTGCCACTTTTTCCGCTCTATCTAACAGCGTTAATTGTTTTGTAATTCGACGAGTCGTCTTCGAAGGGCCCTTATCAACTTTATTTTTTTAAATACGGTTCTGTTTTCCTGATATTGGAATTTGATAGCTTTTTCTTCCGAATGCAACGATGTATGACACATTGTGGTTTAATGACGTTTCGAGGGTTTTTTGAACAACAATTTTGGGATACGGTCCTGTATTTCTCCTAATTTTATAAATAATATCTCATAAGTAATCTCTAAATTTTTACTTATGTTGGACTTAGTCAATAAATAACAAATAATTTAACAATAAATCACAAATAAGTGAACAAAAATCATTCCAAAACAGTAATAAAACGAACAACGAAAAAAGTAAGGAACTACATAATCAGGTGTTCAAAATAATTGCCGTTATTCTCTAAATAACATCTTCTAACTGCCACATAACAGTTTTTTGAGATAAAATAAAACATGCGATAGAATATCAAACTTTCAGCATTTGTAAATTTATGTTCCATATTTTCTGGAAAATAGAAAACCTCTTAAAACGCTCTCAAACGATCACAATGGGAATGTCAAGTGAAACAAATCACGCGTCACCATCTCCATTTTTTTGTTTCAAGCGCGTACTTTTCTTTTAAATCCCGATTCAACAGAAGTTTGAAATAATGTTTCTGTATATTTAGAAGGAAGAGAAATACAAATGCATGATTTTTTGCTAAATGTCCACACGGCGTCCCATTTAAAATAAGAAAGTTAGATCCGATAATTTCTTGACCTGACACGATAGATGCGATTTTTCGGTGGCCTCGTCATATTGTATTTAGCGCACTATGAAACTTTTATTCGAAACATTTTCTTCTATTATTAATAATGACAAACATAGAGGACAAATCTTTCAATTTTTCCTCGTATCTTTTAAACCAGGGAAATATTTTCAGTTCCGCTTTCATAATGTACATCAGTTTTTTCGATAAGTTCAATAATTACCGAGCTACCAGTCAAAAATGGGGTCGACAAGTGGATCTCTGTCTCCGACGTATCGGTAAAAAGCAATATCGTTTAAAACAGGACTAGTCATGGGCGTGCTATTATTATTTTAAATATTTTAAAAATTTTGAAAAACCATCATGGAGCCTATTGCTGGTGATAAGTACAATCCTATAAATTTTTCAAATTCATAATATTTACACTAGTACTTTTGATTTCATACATTTTGTTAACATAAGTTAAAATAAATTAAACAATTTTTTTTTAAATTTTGTATCAGGCAAAATGTAAAAAAGGGCGCGTTGGAACGCGACCAAACTCTTTGTTTACTATTCTTTAAAGGGTTCTGAATAAGGTCCAACTGAGAGTTGCTGAATTTAAAAAAAAATTGTTAGGTACATTTTTACAAATATGTGATTAAGACATCGAACGAATTTTGAATAACTTTATTATTACTAAACCGATTCCGATAAAACGTACATAATTTCATGGAGAATTAAACATACTTTTAAACAAGCGAAAAAAAAATTTCCTATATTTTTCAAAATGGTGGCTATTTTTTTCTGAGTGTATAAATTTTGAGAAAAAATCATATGGTTTGTCAATTTTTTGTTGTTCTTGCAGGATCCACAGCAAAATCAGTATCTTTCACAAGGATTCAGCTCGTAGAATGATTAAGAAACTGTCCATCCAAAAGAGCTAAAGAACATGAATATTTGGAAAAGGAAGCTAAATCTTACATGCCATCTGATGACTTGTCGTTGAGAAATCCAGTATTTTGGGTTATCGTTGAAATGAAATTGTATAATTGGAGAGAGGGGGGGGAGAGTTTAGAGTCTCAAAGACTTATTTATACGAAAATTTATGCACATTATCTACATTCCAATTTTTTATCTCTAGTGAAACATGTCTTATTGTTCGACGGGGGGAGGAAGGGGGCTCGAGGGTGCTGGGGGGAGATTAAAAAAAACATAAAATAAATGTTTTTCCAATGATAATATCGTAAAAATAAACCACCTTTGTCTATTCGTTGGACGTTATATTCGTTGGGAAAAACGACCTCGGGAAGGTCGTTCCACAAGAATGAAGTCCTCCAGATGAAAGAATTTTTAAATAATGAAGTTCGAGGAGTACCAAGCTTAACCACATATGGATGGGCGGCAGTGGTTCGTCGTGTATTTCTGCTATTCGTCGCTCTGGGCGGAATTAAGAGGGCAAGGTCAGCCGAGCACCTTCCATGAAAATATCTGTAAAAGAGAGTCAAATTCCCAACCTGTCTTCGATGTTCTAGGCTGTCAAGGTTCTCCGGGTGTCAAAAGTTGTTGAGGCGTGTACAACTTTCTCGTTCGGAAGTGTACACCAAGTTTCTGAGAAGCTATCTTGGCGATTGCCACAACGTGGTTATGCCAAGACATATTTCCTCCCAGATGTGTGCGACATGTACATTAATATACATTATTTGTCTTAATAAATAATATACTGTCATTATAGCACTGTATTGATAGCATTCTAAAAAAAATCTTTAAGTAATTTGGAATTTTAACAACCATGTTGTACAGTTGGCCGTCTAGTTACAAATAAAAGCCGATGGCGAATGATTTGATGATTGCTTTTAAAAGTAAACAACTTATGTAAGGCTGGTTCTAGTCGTCGAACCTCGTTCCCAATTCGTGTACAAGTCGGCTCGCTCACAAAAAGATCCATATCGCATTCGACGGCTAAGTCGATTGGTCACAGATACTGGGGCTTTATGGTCCCGATATAACTAACCAGTTATAAATTTTCATAAAACGAAATTAAATACAAAAAGTTATTGAAAGGTCTTAAAGACCGCGGCGCGGCGGTCTTACCGATATAATCGATATGGATATGGCAACGGATACGAAAAAATTGATAAAGAATCCAAGGCTGATTGATGAGACTCGATGACCGGACCAGAAGTAGGCAAAAACGATGTACCTACCTATCCTTCGGTTATAAGTAGGTGCAAGTCCTTGCAAGGACGTATAGAATAGGACCACCGACCTATAATTACGGATGAGCAGTAAAAAGTTAAATTTTATGAGTGGAAAAATGGGTTGGTGCCCACGGTTTACCGGTCATATTTTTAAAGGTTGCTCGCCGTTTGTCTTGCGCACAATGTTGTCGCCGTTATATAGGCAACCCCGCCGCGTATTGGTGCCGTTTTTTTTGCCAACCAACGACGTGAAATGGTTTTTTTAATATCTCCGAAACTACTTTAGATATTATTTTCAATTTTGCTATGTGTTAATAGGATATAAAATCACATATTTTAGTTAGAAAAGTTATTCAATTGTTCCATCAGTGGCGTCCCTGCAAACATGTGCTCCGATATTTTTACAAAAAAGTGGTACGCCACTGACATTTTTCCATTTAGATATACAGGGTGTTATGGAAATGACGTATTATATTTAAATGGGTGACTCCTTGGGTGTCCTAGTGAAGCGCTACATATTTTATTTTTTTTAAATCGACCGTTTTAAAAGTGGGGTAACAAACACTCTTACTAACAGGTCAGTCCGCGCTAATGTACAACATTTCACCCAGACCCAATGGCAATGTTGCCAAACTTAATGTAAAACTGAAATTCCATATAAAATTATAAAAATAAATTATTTTCTACCTACTTGTATTTATCCTTATACCTAAAGAGCGAGGAAATCCAGGCACAAACACAATCAGTTTTTTTTTCTTTTTCATGGGAACACTCCTGGAAACACTTTATGTACACACAGTAATAGTGAAACAGAACCGATAGTTAGCTTTTGAAAATACAATAAAACAGATTATACTACAGATTATTAGATTTTATTACACGCGACGAAATTTGACGTCCAGAAGAAACGCATCAATAAAAACAATACTCAAAGATTATTTATGGACGGGCAAGATACACGCGTAAGCCGAAAAAACAGAGCGGATTGCTGAGAGTGTGTTGATGATCGACGAGACACAACGTATGCGTCCGCTGGTTGGTCTTCAACTAACGGACGCAGCCGTGCGGCGCTATATGAAATTACTTCGCTCAGCGGATGTAAGACGTCAAGAGGTCATTGGCATTTGACCTAGTGAAGTACGTGGCTATTACTATTCCATATGTTTTTCGGGTTGTTTAAAACATAGTCCGTCGTAAATGTTCTTCAATTAATTGTACAAAAAGGTATTACAGAATGGAAAAGTGTTTAAATTATTTTACTTTGTCTAAAGAGTTTAATGTGTACATATGACAACACCGGCCAGAATTCCTTGATTGCTTACATGTATCGCAGTGCCACACAGGTGTTTTTCTGGTTTGACGTCAGGTCACTTTTACCGCTGAATGAATTGAAAACGCCATTTATGGCTATTTTTCTTCAATCCATGGTGTGTTATATATTTGGAAGGATACTTAAAAATGCTATCTTTCTATATTAAAATAGACAGAGTGTTCCATTTAAAAAAATGAGTTTAGATCCGATAACTATTTTACCTGACCCCGTATACTTATTCTGAAAATTATTCAACAATCAGTATAAAGAAACTTGCGTATAAAACATTTTTCTGTATCTGTTTTAACTAAGAAAGTCTTGGGGTGTCAATTTGTTGATTTTCCCCCGTATCTCTTAGGCGAGCAAAAATTTTCTAATTTTGATTTTACCATTTTAAATTTTAACTTTGACCCAAAAAGAGCACATGACACCTCCATTACTTTTTTGATAGCACTAACAATAACGGAGATACCATATAAAAGTGTCGAAAATGGGACACTGTACATTAAACTGTCTATAGTAATTTCTTTATTGATTATTTAGCTTTCCAAATTACAGGGATTGAAACGGAATGGTAAAGCAGGTAACTTTTCGGGTGCGTGGGTCCGTGGATACAAAATCCGTATTAGAGTCGGCAATTCTTTTCTTGCGCCTGCAATGGCAATTATAATTGCACGAATTCATGCGCGTAAACCGTTCTCGATCAGCTGGCGCACTGTCAACAGTAAGAACACCAGGTGGAAATCCATAAAATACCCCCAGAATTAGAGATGGGCAAACCTGTTCGTCAGTTAAAGCAGCTAATGCTACTTACAAATAGCAGTTCAAAAAAGTTGCGACGAATTAGCAGTACATATGCTTAATAAAGAATGTGAACTGCCAATTTAAATACCACTTGGTGTAAATAGTACCAGTTTGTCAAATAATAAACAGAATAATCCATCATCTCTACCCAGACTTGCAGCGGCAATGGCAATTAAAATGGCGCACGGCCCATTTCTGGCAATACAAGACTTATTGCGCCAGCTGATCGAGAACGGTGTACTACGCATGATTCCGCGCTTTTTTAATTGCCGCAAGAGTAGACTTGCCGACTGTAATACGGATTTCATTCTCGCATTGCACTCGCAATGCAAGAATTGCGCCAGCTGATCGACAAATGTGTACTGCGCATGATTCCGTGTAATTTTAATTGCCATTGCAGGCGCAAGAGAAAAAATTGCCGACTCTAATACGGCTTTAAGAAGATTTTCACCCGAGGATCGCAAGCGGAAGGAGTCTAAACGGACAGGTGCTTTATAGACAAGAGATTATTCCAGTGGCGGTTCGTGGGCGAAAATATAGAGGAAGAACAAAGCTAAAATATTCGCGTCAATACAATTCACGCCAATGGTGCCACTGGAGGATTCATACGCACGTCCAATCCAGGGATGCGGATAGAATCATATGTTCTCGAGATACTGATAAGCAACAGTTGCTGCTGCTTGCAGCTGTAAACGTACCTAACCGAGCGTTTAGTCGTTCGCCTGGAAACTGCCTATCTATACGAGTCTCGAGCTGGTAAAAAATATGGTCCAATAACATAGTCAGTAGTCACCAAACCAAATAACATAGTCAGTATAGTCATCATTCATTCGAAAATCGAGCGACCCGTTTTTTGGAAAGTCTTGCAAGTTGCAAGAATATTGCAAAAAGAAATCAGCTGGCTCCTTAATGCTCCTTCCAGTTTATTGCAATTGCATGAAGACTTGTCGACTGTAATGCGACCTTTAGATACTCTGGCGCAAAGGAGGCATGCGCATTAAACTGTTCGCTGGCGCATTGCCAGACGAATTTTAGGGATTTCAACACTACCAACTGCTGTTCCGACTTTTGGCAGAAATGAGAGATGACAGAACAAATGGATACGTCAAAATTTCAAATTTCTTAATACAACTTCGAGACTAAACTGTCAAATTTCCCATCTTAACAACTATTAGTTTTGTAATAGGGATGCTGTTCTTTTGAAAATTCGGTCGGTCTGTTCCGTCATCTCTCATTTCTGCCAAAAGACAGAACAGCAGTTGGTAGTGTCGAAATCCGTAAAATATACCCCAGAATTGGAGCTGCAATGCAATTAAGATGGTGCAAAAGTCGTATTAGAGTCGACAATTTTTGTCTCTTGCGCCAGAAATGGCACTAAACAGTTCTGGATCAGCTGGCCCAATACTGCCCGCATTGCCGGCGCAATGCGAGAATGGAATCCGTATTACAGTCGGCAATTCTAGTCTTTTGGCAATTCTATTTAAACTAACCGGTACTTAAATTAACAGTTCACATTCTTTATTAAGCATATGTAGGTACTGCTAATTCGTAGCTTTTCTGAACTATTTGAAAGTAGCAGTAGCTGCTTTAACTGCTAATTCAAATGAACAGGTTTGCCCATCTCTAATTTTGGGGGTATTTTAGGGATTTCGCCACTACCAGCTGCTGTTCTGACTGTTGGCAATGCGCCAGCTGATCAAGAACGGTTTACTGCGCATGAATTCGTGCAATTATAATTGCCATTGCACCGGAAATTTTTAATGCCGACTCTAATACGGCTTCAAGACTCATTTCTGCCAATGCAAAATGCAAGACGTATTAAGCGCCAGCTGATCGCGATTGTTTTTACTGCGCATGCCTCCTCTCAACTTTGATTGCCGCAAGAGTAGAATTGCCGACTGTAATACGGACTTAAAGTAAAGTATCTGCAAAATTTTGAGGATCTAGCAATGAGAATTCAAAATGTAGGTAGGTATTAAAAATAAAAAAATTTTCAGTGCGATTTTATCCGAGGTGCATCGATCGGTGTGAAAGGAAAATAAGTTAAACGTAGGTTT
The DNA here is from genome assembly GCA_963991005.1 of Barypeithes pellucidus. Taxonomy (NCBI): domain Eukaryota; kingdom Metazoa; phylum Arthropoda; class Insecta; order Coleoptera; family Curculionidae; genus Barypeithes; species Barypeithes pellucidus. The sequence goes on along the minus strand of OZ022563.1, from coordinate 50,884,564 downwards.
TAGGTTATGTTTTGGTATTCTGTCATCTTATAAGCTCCGTTGCCAAACTACTCTTATTTTATTGGTTGAATTTAATCCATTATAAAAAATCAAACAGGTACAGAATAATTTCAAATTACCTCTTGCAAATGAAAGAAAAGTAATTTTCGCAAATCACAGGTACCTAGTACCTCGTTATAGGCTTAGGTTACAAAACACAAACACCAAGATTTTCACACTTTTAAAATCTATTTCACGTTTCAATTAGGACGAAATTTCTAACAGATTTTCACTTAAAATATCACGTATTACTTACATTTAAATATTGACGAAACACGAAATCAAATAACGCCTCTCAAGTGTTAATAAAAAGGAAAAACAACGAAGGGCATATCAATTTACATTTATTTATTATGTATGACACAAGTGCTAATGAACGAGGAAAATGATCCCGCGATAAGCATAATATAGTGAAAAAAAATGTTTTAAAATTGAATAATTAATCTACTTACATTATTTTGAAATAAATTTAAAATCCATCTAGTGAGCCGCCGTCGGTTTCCTTGTCGGGCCAAAAAACATTTGAAAAAACCGGGCCGAACAATCGTCGATCGCGACGGCAAGGTTAACTCGAGCAAGCCAAACAAAAACAACCACTGTGCGAATTACCGCGTGAAAAGTGTCGTAAATTTTCGCGCGATAAAAAACGAAGGAAATGTACGCGCGTAATTGCTAAAACATGTGACTTCCGTATTTTCGGAGATTTTTCTCGTGTTTACATGTCACCTCGACTGTAACAAATGACTTTCTGTCTAGACTAGTAGACGTATGTCAATATTCGTCAAAATCAAAATGGCTACGCCTTTAATTTATCATTTACGACACATAACTACTATCTCTTTCCCACTCCGTCTCACGTAGTCACCTGGCTGGTATTCCGGAGACGTACGTCCGTACTAGAAAGCATTAAAACACGCCCAATATTTTAATAATACGATTGTATTTCAAACTTTAGCGGTTAAAATTGGAGATGAAATAAATTTTCTTTGACAAAATGACGATTGGAAATTTTTTGCGACACTTTTCATGTGAAAATACGCGTTTTCCAGGGGAATATTTGGAGGAATTCGGAAAAAAATGGACATGCGCTTTGTTTGGGGATTTCTTTTTGCTCCGGCCTTCTTTTTGGAAATAAAATATTCATGACGATTTTTCTACAAATTCCTGCCTAGATCAGGACATTTAGCGTAAAATAAACATTATACAAAAGTTCTCGGGTGAGTTTCTAACATAAAAAAGAATTTTTAAAAGATATATCGTTTTGAGGAAGCAGAAAACCAGGGCAAGAAATACAGATCATTTGTTTCTAAGCTCCGCCTTCTGATTTTCTAATTTTGTCGTTCGGAAATGAAAGCCGTTGCGCCATCTAGTATTAAAGAGCTAGAATACGCTCCAATCAATACTATAGAGACCCGTTTTATCGAGATTGAAATATGACGTAGAAGCGAAGTAGTTCTAATGACGGTGATCTTATGCAACCAGTGATGACACTTAGTTGGGATCTTCCGGTGTTTCAAATTTAGATGCAATAAAAAGGAATTGAAAGGTATAGAGCAGGGGTCGGCAACCTTTTGAGACGGAAGAGCAAAAAGTTATAATTTACACAATTTCTCAGTTTCTAAAAAGAGCCACTAACGGCCGCAATTTGACAGAGACACAACTTGACATCGAAAGAGCCGCATGCGGCTCGCAAGCCGTAGGTTGCCGACCTCTGGTATAGAGGTATGTGCATTATGTGAGCATTTCATAAATTAAAACAAAAAGAAAATAAAAAAGAAACTTAAATATATTAGGTATAAACTTTATACAAATGTAAAAAAGTCCAGAACTTATTCTTGACACTAAAACTAACTAACACCTAAAAGGAAATTGTATAATATACTGATGAGACTGGGGAAATACTGCAAATTCTATATATTTTTAATAGAAAACTCAATAATTTCCATGAGAAAGTATACTATATATAAGTATATATTATACATGTATGGCAAATTGTTGTTCGCTAATAACAAGTTAAAAGAGGAAAAATATGTAGAATCGTAAATCAAACAGAAAAAGGTAGATTATTAATAATAATATAATTATATTTCTCCCACTCCATCGCATCGAATCCCGCTCACTGTGCTGCCTCCCGGTTCGACTGAATTTCAAATTTTAATGCTATTTACGCTGTCATGTATTGGAAACAGGTGCCGTAAAAATTACATATACAAGTGCATTTTTGCCGCCTGCAAGAAATAAGTTATATTCTGTTGTAAAATAAATAACATTCTCAGGTGGCAACGTAAGGAAGGAGGAAGGATGAATATTTATTTAATATTAATTGAATTGCGCTACGAGACGTGTCACTAGAACAAAGCGCGTGATCCGATGCGATGGAGTGGGGGAAACATAAGACACATGTCGGCGTCAATCAGTGAAATGCGTCATTCCCAGAAATGCCTAGTCGTTTCACGTATTGCCGGCAAATAGTGTAAACTCTAACGTTTGGTACACCGTTTGCCTAAGAGTATCAGGCATTCACTGTAATGACGGAATTCTTTCAGTCAAACGCTGTACTTAACTAAATTATTTAAGTTACCCTGTTTGCCGGTTTTAGTCGAACGCTGTAATTGTTGTTAACATCTGTGTAGTGATTTTTTTTTTAAATTGAAATGTCGAGCATTCAGAATTGTTTTATAAGAAGTTAGATGACTATTACTCCAATCAAAGTAAAAAAAACCTTGGATTTCAAACATAACCTCAAACTACTCAACCTACAAAATCACTTCAAATTCGTACACTGTTGTCACGTTTAACACGGTTTTATAATTCATATGCTGGGGGAAGGAGTGATTTTGTTGTGTGCCTTTTTATTGGTTTTTATGAACCGACTTCATAAAAGGAGGGGTTCTCAATTCGGTTGTATTTTTTTTTATGTTGTGACCTCAGAACTCCGCCATTTATGAACCAATTTAGATTTTTTTTTTATGGAGAGGGAATATTTTCAATTACGCCCATTTTAATTGTACTACAAAATTCTCAAAGGGTGGGGGTAAAATGGGGGGTGTTAATTGCGGTTTTTATTTAAATATAAGCAAAAAAAAATGTCATTTTAATGGTATTTAGTTGCGCAATGTTTGCGTTTTATGATTTGTTGTCTTAGAAAAAAATTGGAAGGGATGAAAAAGTGAGAGGGGGTGAAAAAGGTGAGAGGCAAAAGAATAAAAAATAAACCGATTTGGATAATTCTTTTTTATGGAAAAGGGGGATAATTTCAAGGCGGTTCTATTGGAAATAAAAAAAAATCTAGTAGAAAATTACACTCATGCATTAAGCTAGAGGTGTTGTTTTCGATTGATTACATCGAAAACAACCCCTCTAGCTATAGAAAACAACCTGCCAAGGTTTTATTGTTTATTGACAAAGATAATGACTTTTTGACGTTTAAAAAAAATATCTTATATTCCAGCTACAAACTCAAATATTAAATATTATGACAATTGCGTTATTAATAATTACTAATTTTTTTAGTTCTTTATTTAAAAGTTGTAATATAAAGTTGTTTTAACCATTATTCGAGTAATTTTCTCCCTAAATTACACTCGTGCCTGAAAATTCTCAGATAATTTTGCATTTAAGCGTATTTCCTTTGAAAAACAACATTCGTTCATTTTCATATTTCGCCAAAATATGAAAATGAACTCTTGTTGTTTTTAGGCAATACGCTTTCATGCAAAATTATCGAAAATTTTTAGGCACTAGTGCAATTACCTCCGAAAACAATACGCCTAGCTATCGAAAACAACCCCTCTAGCTATTGAACGCAAAACCACAGTAACCTTCTTACAACGCCATTATTGGAATAATATGTCAGTCTGACATTCTCATTGTTTCGAGTTTAGTTTAAAAAATGTCACGTTTTGAAAAGAAATCAATCGAAGTTATTCAAGAAAAGATCGCACAGAGTGTCCCAAAAAACACTAAAAATAGCAAGCAATATGTCTGGCGTCAGTTTATGATGTTTTGTGAAGATAGAAGGTATGTTTTTAGAAAGGAGACTTAGATTAAAAAGCTTGCGGACATACTTCAAGATTGGGCTTATAACATGAAAATACAAAATGGTGAGGAATACAAAGATGCCGAACCTAGTTGCTCGAAAATGTCGAAACCAACCTCAAGAGATTCTTCAAATTCTAATATTAATTATTACAACTGAGTTATAATTATTAAAGTGAAATTTATAATACATTATTGCATTTAACTTTTGTTAATTCGAGTAATTTTCTCCCTAAATTACACTCGGTGCATAAAAATTCTCAGATAATTTTGCATTTAAGCGTATTTCCTTTGAAAAACAACATTTTCAAATTTTTTAAAATATGAAAATGAACTCTTGTTGTTTTTAGGCAATACGCTTTCATGCAAAATTATCGAAAATTTTTAGGCACGAGTGCAATTACCTCCGAAAACCAAAGACGCATTTCTTCAAGTAGGCGACGTTCCTGAAAAGTTTGTATCAGTACGAGAAGCTGTGCAGTCGCTTTCACTTTCCGGAGGTCAAGGATATTTTAAGTGTTAATGCAAACCAGCGAAAAACAATGTTTATCAAACAGATGCGTTTGTTTAAAAAAAAAGTTCTTTGTAATTCAAAGTGTCATAAAAGCGCACCTTGCGCTAATAAATAATAAACCATATTATCAGTAATTTCCTTTTAGATTTTTGTATCTAGCTATTATGTTGTTTCGTTCCTATTCATTCTACGAATTTTTTTTATAGTAAGTTATAGACAATAAATATGAGTTTATGATAATACCTACATACATCATATTTCAAGACATCCAATTTTAAGGAAATTCCTGATAATAATCAGTTATTTACACACCTTTTAATGTAAAATACCTTATCATTCATGCACTACTGACAACACTGTCCTAATTACAATGATTGACTAAAACCGGCAACCAGGGTAACTTAAATCATTTAGTTAAGTACAGCGTTTGACTGAAAGAATTCCGTCATTACAGGGAATGCCTGATACTCTTAGGCAAACGGTGTACCAAACGTACACTATTTGCCGGCAATACGTGAAATGACTAGGCATTTCAGGGAATGACGGATTTTACTAATTGACGCCGACACACATATTGCTTTAATCTTCTAACTTATTAGTTGGCTATTTGAGGACAACATTTCCATACCTGTACAAGTACGCATGTAAATTCAGGAACCCTGTTCCACTTCTGTGGCATCTTATATTAATCTTAATATTTGAGAAATGAAAATTTGTCAAAAGAAACAAATCGAACTAAGAAAGATCAAAAAAACGACATCTTCACTTGGACTTTCTTCACACTGTCAACGCAACGATTAAGGTTACTACTGTGTTATAGGCGGGAGTCAGAACTCAGTGTTGCCAATTTTAATAAAACGTAACTGCTGGGAAACTTGCAATAAGTATTTCTGTGAAAAACCAAACATTTATATGATTAGGAAAAGCAAATACTACTGGAAACGAAAGGACGTTTTGTCTTCTTTCACCGGTACCAATAACATACGACTTAATTAAATAATACTTTTAAAAATAGCTTCGCTTGAAAACATATTTGCTACCAGTCCAACTCTTCTGGTAATCCACCCGGATAGTTGCCAGTCAAACACGCAGTGCAGTGTCCTATTTCCCTATCTTTGATTTTTATTTCCTTCTGCACGGCCTTCACTAAACCATCTACGCTTAGGTATTGTAGACTGTCGGCACCTTAAACAAAGATCGACTTAAAAATATAAAGAAGACCAACTGTTTTTCAATTTTGTTTGAAGAACCACCGATTGGAAACAAACATGGACCCGGTATTTCTATCTGCTTTGTACAGGCAACACAGGATATCTCCGTAATTGTTAGTGCTATCAAAAAAGTAATGTAGGTATCATGTGCTCTTTTTGGATCAAACTTAAAATGGTAAAATCAAAATTTTAAAATTTTCGCTCGCTTAAGAGATACGGGGAGAAATCAAAAAATTGACAATTTCAAAATTACCCTATATTCTCTTAGTTAAAACTACGGAACCCGAAAAACTGCACTAAGACTTACCAACTTTCAACGCGATATCCTCGAAATCTTTCGCGTTAGCTATCAGTTCCTCTCTTGTAGGAATATTGATGCCCATGTAACAAGGATATTTTAGTGGGGGACTGGCAATTCTGGAAAATTAAAATTGATTTTAGAAAATTTCATATTCTTAAACGATTCAGCAGAAAGTGCATATTATTTTGTGGGACAAAAACCGAAAGGCTGTGAGGACATCGCAATTTAGGTTTACATTTGAAGGTTCACTGTATTACGAGGAGTTTGATATGACTGGCACCTACCTGCTGTAGCCTAGCCACAGAGCTGCAGGGCCCCCGCTAGCATATGTGCAATGCACACAGGCGCCATCCTTTAGGGGCGCCAAAACCCAGGGTCAAAAATTTCCAAAATTTCCAAAAAAAAAAAACAAACAAAAAACAAAAATTAATTTTAAAATAAAAGTTGACAAATTAAATAGGATTAGGTATAAATACACACGAAATTTTATTAGTATATCATCCAGTTAACTGCCGATACCTATGTTGCGAGAACATGTCAGGCGGTAGTTTCTTGATTTTTCCTGTTCAGACATGAACAATGCCCGGAGCGCGCTATAAAAGCGATGCATCGCCAGAGGCGTTTTTAAACCGGTTAGTTCACTGGACCGTGCAAACAAGTAATTTACAATATATATTTGAAAACAATTTAATCTCCACCTTTCCAAACGTAAGCATTTCACTAAGAATTCTTCTGACATTACCTGTATCTGTAGCTTCTGGCGAGCGATCTTTTTCAAAGTTAAAAATCATTAAAAATTATTTAAGATCGACAATGCTTCAAGAAAGATTGCCGGGGCTAGCGATATTAGCAATTGAACAAGAAATTTTTGATGGTATAAATTTTAGCGATGTAATTAATGAATTTGCAATAGCAAAGTCTCGGAAAATATCGCTGCTACAATAGCTATTTTGTATTTTTCTATTGTACCTAGCTATCATTTTTGATTTTATAACGAAGTTACCTAGGTATTTTTTATCAAAAATATCTGCATATTGCATATTTTTTTAAAATATATAAGTATTAGTAGAAAGTAGTACATATATATACAGGGTATCCGGGAACATGTGGGAAATCTCCCGGATATGAAGAAGAAAACACGTGAAAAGAATATTATAGGTTCATATAAACTTCTTTCGTATCGGCCTCCTCTTCGGAGATATGGGCTCCCAAAGAGCACCAATGGAATCAAGTTTTTTACACATAATTATTGAACCACCTGGTATATTTCAATTATTTTTTAATATGATGTATACCAGGTAAGACCCGTCAAATTACTACCCAAGAAACTGTTGTGAATTACTCACAGCTGCAGGGACGGACTAGCTGTAACACTCATGGGCCCATTTTTTTTACGCCCTGTATGATGAGAACTTTGGACAATGTTTTTTACATACCTTTAACTATTGGCTAAAAATTAAGTACTCTTCATTCATGTCGCTAATCCTAACCGTTTTCGAAAAAACGGCATTTCATATACATCATGTGCTTCGGGTATTTCAATAAAAGATACATCTTTGTTCCGATCCAATGTTCAACTTTCAAGATTTCGCTTTTTCATATTTAGCCCATGAGCAGTTAGGGGACTCAGTGTAAATAAAATGACGTTTTCTCGAAAACGGTTAGGATTAGCGACATGAATGAAGAGTACTTAATTTTTAGCCAATAGTTAAAGGTATGTAAAAAACATTGTCCAAAGTTCTCATCATACAGGGCGTAAAAAAAATGGGCCATGAGTGAGTGATACAGCTAGTCCGCCCCTGCAGCTGTGAGTAATTCACAACAGTTTCTTGGGTAGTAATTTGACGGGTCTTACCTGGTATACATCATATTAAAAAATAATTGAAATATACCAGGTGGTTCAATAATTATGTGTAAAAAACTTGATTCCATTGGTGCTCTTTGGGAGCCCATATCTCCGAAGAGGAGGCCGATACGAAAGAAGTTTATATGAACCTATAGTATTCTTTTCACGTGTTTCCTTCATATCCGGGAGATTTTCCACATGTTCCCGGACACCCTGTATATATATAGACATTAGGCAATACTTCTGTTATTTGTTCCTGAAAAAGATGTGATTTTTAGTTTTGGGTTATTTTCTAGTATTTATAAACAATGTGTCTGGCTGTACCCCATTAGTTAAGTAAATGCTTTAAAATGGGAGTGAACAAGAATTTATTTTAATTTATCTTGTTATGATTTTATTCTGTTTGTTTCATTTTGATATTTTAGTCTACAAATAAATATATCTTCTAGTTCAGTTTTTTGCTTTATTTCAAGCACCTACCTACCTACCTACCTACCTTCAAAAAAATAAATAAAGAAACATGATCCAAAATGCCTTAAGGGGCGCCAAAATCATTTTTTGCACACAGGCGCCAGTAGCCCTTACGGGGCCCTGCAGAGCCGGATTTAAATATAGGTAAAAATGGCGCCCAAAAACAGTTTTTTGACAATATCACCTTTTCGACTTATTTTACGATGAAAATAGTTATATAATAAATTAAACTAGAGAAAATTCCCTCCATTTTATGTTTGAGTATTTTTTTTGGGCAATGAATAGTTTCAGAGAGTGCCGCAAACCTACACACATCTATACAACGTGTCCAAGATAAGGAGGGCCAGTACAAGGATCTCGGAAACCGTAAGAGATACGAAGTCGGTTAAATGGAGATAAAGTTGCGCATTTACGTGCCTAATAATATGCCGTTTAGAAAGTTTTAAAGTTCCGAGTAGTTCCGGAGATATCCGGAAAAAACGAAATTCTAAAAATCGTTTTATTTTTCCTGGTTTTTTTTTAGATCGAATTCTAAAGTAAATTGCAACTTTTTCCGCTCTATCTAACAGCGTTAATTGTTTTGTAATCCGACGAGTTGTCTTCGAAGGGCCATTATCACCTTTCTTTTTTTAAATACGGTCCTGCTTTCCTGATATTGGAATTTGAGACCTTTTTTTCTTCCGAATGCAACGATGTATGACACATTGTGGTTTAATGACGTTTCGAGGGTTTTTTGAACAACATCAGGATATTTTGGGATACGGTCCTGTATTTCTACTAATTTCATAAATAATATCTCATAAGTAAGCTCTAAATTTTTACTTATGTTTGACTAGTTCAATAAATAACAAATAATTTAATAATAAACCACAAATAAGTGAACAAAATACACAAACATTATTTCAAACTTCTGTTGATTCGGGATTTAAAAGAAAAGTAAGCGTTTGAAACAAAAAAATTAAGATGGTGACGCGTGAATTGTTTCACTTGACATTCCCATTGCGATTGTTTGAAAGCATTTTAAGAGGTTTTCTATTTTCCAGAAAATATGGAACATAATTTTACAAATGAAATGCTGAAAAGTTTGATATTCTATCGTGTTTTATTTTATCTCAAAAAAACTGTTATGTGGCAGTTAGAAGATGTTATTTGTGCTTAGAGAATAACGGAAATCATTGTGAACACCTGATTATATGTAGTTTCTTACTTTTTTCGTTGTTCGTTTTATTACTGTTTTGGTATGATTTTTATTCATTTATTTGTGGTTTATTATTAAATTATTTGTTTATTGAACTAGTCCCAACATAAGTAAAAAATTTAGAGCTTAATTATGAGATATTATTTATAAAATTAGGAGAAACACAGGACCGTATCCCAAAACCTCCTGATGTTGTTCAAAAAACCCTCGAAACGTCATTAAACCACAATGCATTCGGAAGAAAAAAAGCTCTCAATTCCAATATCAGAAAAACAGGACCGTATTTAAAAAAAGAAAGTTGATAATTGCCCTTCGAAGCCGACTCGTCGGATTACAAAACAATTAACGCTGTTAGATAGAGCGGAAAAAGTGGCAATGCAAAAGTGCAATTTACTTTAGATTTCGATTTCAAAAAAACCCAGGAAACCCGATTTTTCAGAATTTCGTTTTTTCCGGATATCTCCGGAACTCCTCGGAATTTTAAAACTTTCTAAACGGCATATTATTAGGCACGTAAATGCGCAACTTTACCTCCATTTAACCGACTTCGTATGTCTTACGGTTTCCGAGATCCCTGTACTGGTCCTCCTTATCTTGGACACGTTGTATATTAACGAAAAATATTTTAGTACTTGTTTCACAAAATCAGCATAGAAAAACACCAAGGAGGATACGACTGGTTCACAGTTTGTGAAGAAAAATAATCGGAAAGCTTTGAAAATTAGTCAAATTTTCCTGTCGTTTTAGACAAAGACAGTACGTCGCCTTCGAGCGTTCGAAACGTACTTTTTATAACACTCTTATTGGAACGGCCATCTTTCATACCTGCCTTTACGTTTGACACTACCAGATTAACAACTATATTTGTCGTTATTGTTAAATAAAATGTTTTGTTGATTTTCGATGTTTGTATGTTAAATTTAAGTATTGCTTGTGAAAAAAATAGTAATTCTTAACTCAATAGGATAAGACCTTGCCAAGTCCGCCGTAAACTGAATAAAAATTAGACTTTTGAGTGACATCCGTCGATTGTTTGTTTTTCCTAACAAAGGTATATCAAACCGGTTACATGTTAGAATGAGAACAGAAACCGACAGAAGATAAAAAGAGGGGGGGGGGCAATTAGGGTAAATGGTAAATTCGGCCCTGCATATAGCCATTGTTTCAATAAAGGGCCGCACTTTAACAAACCTTATATGAACTTCTTTAGCACCTGCTTTCCTTAACAGCTTTATGATTGGTCCCACCGTATTCCCACGAACTATACTGTCGTCTATCAGGATAATTCGTTTACCTTTGACATTCGTTAAGATGGGACCTACGAATACAAAAATAACTTTTGAGTCATGTCATTTATTGGCGGAGGGTCAACTAAATAGAATAGAAAATATGACTCACTGAATTTCAGAGCCACATTCATTTGCCTTATCCTATTGGTGGGTTGAATGAATGTCCTGCCGACGTAGGTGTTCTTGGCCAACAATTCACCTTGTGGAATCTTCGACTGAAAGAAACGTTTTCACATTATAGGCTGCTTTCTGGCCGACCATGAAACAATTTATTGATAATTTTATTTTTTAACATAATCTACTTTAATTAGGAAACTTTGATACGACGACAAGTTTTTTGTGAAAGACTTAGTAGATTGAGTAGACAAAACGTTTGAAGAAATTAATTTAGTCAGAAACAATCGAAGTATAACGCGGACATAGTCAAAAATTTCTGTCAAGTTCACACAATGTACACCTTACCTCATCGGATTTTCTCAATGATATTACAAACTACAGATGGAAAAATGTACATTTCTAGCCTACGTAACGCCTGCAAACAATCTTTCCTACCTCTTTCGGTCACTATTGCAGCATAGCCAGATTGTCATATTTATCGCAAAAGTATCGTGCAAAATTCCAATTAAAAATTTGTTAATTTGACAATTACAACTGGTTTCAGGTTAATCCGCAATTGCTCTTAAAATAAATTTATTTCCCAATAATTTTTACTACAAACTGTGAAAAGGCGATGAGAGATTCTTAAAAGTATCAAACGAATCTTGAACTAATCCAACTGCACTCTGGCAACATCTAGTTCTATTTTACTACGATTCGGACCCAAAAGATAAGCAAAAGATGAATGAATACTAATATCGTAAACATTGCCATGTTTGTGCTGTGATCTAACGGATTGATTATATATTTTGGTTGATTTGTATTTTTTTGTGATTATTGGTGAAAATCGTCTTTATTATAAACAATCATGGTGCATGCATGTGTAGTTTGTAAAAGGGTGGATCATTTAAATAAGGATTTATCTTTTCATCGGTAAGTGAGGTTATGTTTTAATATTTAATCATCTGATATAACCAAACTTCAAACATTGTTGCCATTCAGCCAACAAACATGTAGTTCTCTCTTCCACCCATTACTGATTTTCAATAACATTTCGCACAATCACAGCATCACTTTCCAAGAGTTTTATGAATGAATTATGGGATCTGTAGTTTACAATACCTTTGGGTTTTCTAAAAAATGCATTTCCACACTCGTTGGGAAAAGGACTATTTCATACATACCTCTAAAGAATAGCCATGGGCAGACGCGTTTCCGGACTCGGGTACTGATCCAACGATATCGGCATCTACAGGGTGTTCCAAAGCAAGTTGTCTACCGCAATGTACTCTTGCAGTATAAACCTGAAACGTACAGGGCGTTGTCGATATAAAAATCCCAGTAATAACACAAAATCGGAGATAATTCTTGAATGAGAGCAAATTTTCATCATATTTTTGTATATTACCACCTGTTTAAGAGTATACAGGGTGTCCCAGATAAGAATCTATTCTACACCGATCTCGTTAACCAAAACCGAATTTTGCCTTGCACTGATATTGTTATCTTATAAATGTCAAAAACATCAAAAATGGAAAGAAATAATTCCGATTCTGGAGAAAAAACTCATTTCAATGCGCTCGAGACGAAATAATTAATAAAGCCAATGAAGCAACACAAAATGTATGGCCTGAAAAATCGAAAGGAGCTTACAAAAAGGAATATATTACATTAATTATTCTTACCTCTTGTCCCTCGAAAATACTCGTAGGCCTCGCGAAATAAACGTACTCAAAAATACAAAAAGCCAAGTGCCGCCCCTCGGGGGTGGGAATGATGTCGATAGTCCGCGGCCCGCCGCGGGTCAGTTCCACAATTTCCCCCGGCCTGATCTCTCTCGTGTACCTGGTGATTTTCATGAAGGCACAAGATTCGGAAGCCACCACCCAACCGTCTGCTTGCTTTTCCGACTCTATAATTCGGTTGACCATGTCTTCTGAGTAACCGTTCACCACTAAAAGGGATAAAACTGGTGTGTAACAGGGTGTTACCATATTTGCAGGGTTGTGATTTAATAAGGGATAAATTCAATACAAAAAAAAAATGGGGGCGTTTTCGGAACAACGCTCGAACCCGTCGATTTTGTTTTTGGATTGCGCATATCTTGACATAAAATAAAATAAAATAAAACCCTAGACAATCAATAAATTCCTGCTGTACTTTTTCTATGGTTTCTGGGGAAATATTCCTAATTACATTACGAATGCGCTCTTTGGGAATATCAAGCGTGCGTGGCTTATCTCTATACACTTTATGTTTAACATAACCCCAAAGAAAGTAGTCCAGTGGAGTAAGGTCGGGTGACCTAGGTGGCCACTCAATTGATCCACTATCCACCGGTTTGGGAAAACATTATCTAGGAATCTTCTAGCAATCGCAGCATTTTTAACAATTTATGTTGCAATCAAGTAATATTATAATATTTGAACGTAAATGCTTCGTGAATAGTTGAAGATAGGTTTAGGACATTATACATGAAACATGAGTAGAATTTTCCGGAGAATCCGAAAATTCAATAATATACAGGGGTTTCCACACTTGTGTGGGACATCCTGTATATCTACATTTTATGTCAAGATATGCGCAATCCAAAAACAATATCGATGGGTTCGAGCGTTGTTCCGAAAATGCCCCCCTTTTATTTGTATTGAATTTATCCGTTATTAAATCACAACCCTGTATATAAACAGTATATTGCCAATACGAACGTTCCAAAATACAAAAAGTGTCCCCGCAAGGGAGATGGCGCGGGCCTATCGAGTTTGCGCAGTAGTGTGGAAATTTTATCAATCGCGTCAGAACCGGCCCGACATTATTTGTTTGTTGTTATTCGTCGCCATATTTGGTTTTGGATGCTTTTTCAAATTACAGAATAAAAAGTGGTTCGTCCACATTGTTGTCGATATGTTAGTGCTTATAAACTTTCATTACCAAACAACAATTTTTGTAAAGGAGTTTATTTGTTGTGATTCGATTCACTGTTTGGTAGGTTAGTGGCTTGTTTTGTTTAAGATGAAAGGACACAAGTGCATGGTGCTTTTTTGCAAAAGTCGTGGATCAATACCAGATATAAAGTATTTCAGGTATGTACATATATACGAAAATATTTTGCTTATCACATTATCCGATCTTCGGAACCGAATTTCACTAAAAAGCTTGTAAAAAAAGATGAGAGTGTCACTCGTATACAATATAATATATATGTGGTCACTACCTAACCTTAAAATTAATGTATTTTTAATTTGGTGCATTAGTAGCTGATAATAATTCCCAAAATAGTCAATATAGTCATTCATTTTTAATTTTTGGTTTAGAAAAAGGTGAGGTTAAGAAACATACGACGTCGGATGAAAATAAAATAAAGTTAATCGTGTCGATTGTTACAAATATTCGGACGGAATTTTGCACCAAAAGTTTACACCAATCAGGGCACCGTCGGATCATCATATCGTCAGAAATCGTATGCATGGAACGCTGTCTTAAATCGAACTAATCGAAATTTTGATTGCAATATTTTTCCTAACTAACCAGTGAAATTTACATTAAAAAAGTTGAAATCCGGTCCTGTCGAATGTTTACTTTCACAAGGAAATTTCCGAACTGCGCAAACTCATAACGCCCCCTTCGATGCCCATAGCGGGGATATAATTGCAGATGGTTTTAGCAATATACCGTTTATATCTATGTGGGTGTTACGTCATTGGGGGGCTTGTAAATCATGGTCAACATATCTAATGTGAAACAACCTTAAGACCCCGTCATTATATTGTCACCATTAAAGTTAAAATTTAGATTTACCATATGTTTTTGATTCGATAAAGACCAATAATTTAAATGAGGCCCTGCGGCTTTTATTCACTGTCAAATTTGACATTTTCTCCATAAAATATCGAAAAATGCCCATTTACTGATCGAATTTTTTAAAAAATTATTTGGAAACGTTGTTTGTATTGCAATTTTATGCCCACATTGACCAAATTTGATCACTTATGATTGACCAAAAATAGATAGAAAAAAATTATCATAAGCGATTCAAATTTGGTACGTGGTCATAAAATTACAATACAAACATCTTTTCCAAATATATATTTTTTAAATTCGATCCATAAATACCATTTTTCGACATTTTGTGGAGAAAATGTCAAATTTGACAGTTAACAACAGCCGCATGGTCCGATTTAATTACGTCATTTTTGGTCTTTATTGAAGCAAAAACTTATGGTGAAGTCAAGTTTTACATAAATCGAACAATAACATTTTTCTCCATATGGTTCCAACCTTAATGGTGACATTGTATACAGGGTGTCATGGAAATGACTTATTATATTTGGGTGACTCCTTGGGTGTCCTAGAGAAAGTCTACATACCTACTTTTTTTTTTAATGGAATATCAAAATACTAAGGTAAAGCCCCTTTTTACCCACATACTGTCGCGCCGTTCCATCTGGATTCAGTTAGCAACAATGTGGGTCACTAGAGTATACTAACAGTGATGTCAGATCACACCGCGTGTCTCGCCCTTGCTGGGATACCTGCTGCGCGCGACCCTCGTTGCTTCAGTATGTTTCGAGACTCGGGGTGGAATGACGCAGTCGAGGGTTCCACGTGCTTGATGTATACGAATATTTAAACGTTTTGTTAGTTGTAGCATTACCCGTATTTTTTTTCTGTTGTGAAATAATTCATAATAATACATATGTGATGTGATATCAAATTTGTGTGATATTATTTACTGTTGATTCTGTTGCAAAAAAAAGTACTTTTGTGTTTTATTTTTTGATGGAATTTAATTATAAAATGAATTATTTTAAAATAAGATTAAAGGTAAGAGAGTACTTTAAAATTGGAGTTTTATTTTTCTAAAGAGTTTGAAAACGAACTGAACACGTGCGTTTACAATTCTGTGTTGAAATATGACAACACCGCCAATAATGCGCTAACCTCTTTTGAACCTCGAGACTGCCTCGATAAACTATTGCTTGCGAAAGTCGTCAGTAGCGGCCACGTAATTATTCTGATTTCATTTAAAGTGTATATTTCGATTAATAATTCAAAACGCCATTTATGGTTATTTTTCTTCAATTTATTTTCATCTCAGGTATTGCCGGTTTAAATATAATAAGTCATTTCCATATCACCCTGTATACAGGGTGTTCAAGTTCGGATAATACATCAGGACATTTGGAGAGGTGATTCTATATTATGTTAAAATAAAGATAGTAAGTCATAATATAATAAAAAGTCGAAAACTCCACACTTTTCGAGATACATCCTATCAAAGTTCAACAGTTTTTCTTATTGTAAACTTCTTACGGTTCGATTTTAAACTATCAAGTTGAGATTTGACACAGAGACTACGCTTAACGAGTTCTATCATTCCGTTATAAAATTTTTCTCTCTATTGTGCACTGGCCACTTTATCCGAAATTCAAATTTAATTTCTGGCATATCTTTTTTGTTTTGACGGTTATTGGAAAAAAGTACATGTCATTTAAAAGACAAAAGAATACCTAATAAAATAGTATATTAAGATACGAGTTTCATAAGACATTATTTTAGAGCACGCGTTTAATTTAGAAAACGACCCGCGAAGCGGGGAGTTTTCTAAAGTGCAAGTGCTCTAATTGTCTTATGAACCGTGTATTTTATAATACGTTTATGGTGCGAGCAGAACAAAGTTCAAAATATTGAATGAAATAATAAATAATACTATTGAAAAAAAATATCGTGGCGACACAGAATCTGACAGGAATAACAATTAATGCCCAGGAAATGTCTACAGTAATTATAAATATGTATAATACTATATTGAATTAAAAATAAAAATATTAGTTTATTGAATAAAACTTTAGAAATAAAGCATAAACAGGAAGATATTTCTATTATTTTTAGGGTAGGTATGTTGTTTTATAGTTGTGACTAGAAATTAGTTGACGGACACCGTCAGCATGTTATATATTTCCGAGTATAGGTATTTCAGATAAATATCTAGTAAAAATGATCTATTTGCAAGGTTAAAGGTTAATATTTTAAAGTTTTCCATAAAAAATTGTTGTCGAATCCATAATGCCAAGAAAACTAATTTCAACGAAATCAAAGTAAGCCTAAAATTCGAACCCATTTCATACTGTAGCCATTATGAAACCCAAATAGAAAAAGGTATTTTCTATTCGGGTCGATAAACCACACCGTTTTAACAGTAAAGTCAGTGTTTCAAATGGCAAAAAAGTATCGAGTTTTCGACTTTTTGTTATTGCCTTTGAAAAAAAGCCCTAAGAAAGAATATCAATAGATCTCAAAATGATTACTTACTTTCTTGAGCGGGAGCCAGAATTTTTCCCAAACATAACGGTCGATTGCCATAGGGATCTCTGAAATAAACATTTTTGAAAGCTACTATACTGGGTGTTCCTTAATGACATGGTGATAATAATAATAATAATAATAATAAAGTTATTTATTATTATTATTATTATTATATTTCAGAGCGTGATTCCTAGGGGCCTTTTACGAAGGAAAGTTCATATGGAGCATATGTCCGCATCAGCGGCTTCAATTTGTTGCTACAGGGTGTTTTCGACACTCTTATAGGGTACCTCCGTAATTGTTAGTGCTATCAAAAAAGTAATGTAGGTGTCATGTGCTCTTTTTGGGTCAAACTTAAAATGGTAAAATCAAAATTTGAAAATTTTTGCTCGCTTAAGATATACGGGGGAAAATCAAAATATTGACAATTTCAAAATTAACCTATATTTGCTTAGTTAAAAGAGATACAGAAAAATGTTTTATATAGAAGTTTCTTTACATTGATTGTTGATTAATCTGCCGTTTTCAGAATAAGTATACGGGGTCAGGTAAAAAAGTTAGCGGACCTAATCTCATTTTTTTTTAAATGGAACACCCTGTATATTTTAATCTAAAAAGATACTATTTTAAATTCTCCTTTCAAATATATAACATAACATGGATGATATTGGTTTGCTAGGCGATTCATTTAAACTTTATTACTTTGAAACGAAATAAAAGATTCAGATTAAGGTAAAAAATAACGGGAATCATCGCAAATGTTCGGAATATGTCCTTAAATGGTTACCGTCTTTCCGGATAGCGAACAAAATATATAATTTGCGCCATTTCTTCGTTTTTCCACTTTCAATATGATCTGATATCATATCAAATTTTTCAAAATGTTGATAGGTCATTTTCGCAAATGAATATGTAAAAAGGAAATTAACGTTAAATGTTAATAGTCAACCATGATACAACAAGACATTTATACCATGCTAGTCAACATAGTTGTTTCTAAGATATTAGCTATTGTTTCATGGTCTACTGTGGTTTAAAGTAATACAGTTTAATAAATTGCCTAGGAAACCAATATTATCCATGGTGTGATATATTTGAAAGGAGAATTTAAAATAGTATCTTCTTAGATTAAAATATACAGGGTTACGTTTAAAAAATGAGGTTAGGTCCGATAATTTTTTTACCTGACCCCGTATACTTATTCTGAAAACGGCAGATTATTCAACAATCAATATAAAGAAACTTCTGTATAAAACTTTTTTATGTATATCTTTTAACTAAGAAAATATAGGGTAATTTTGAAATTGTAAATTTTTTGATTTTTCCCCATATCTCTTAAGCGAGCAAAAATTTTCAAATTTTGATTTTACCATTTTAAGTTTGACCCAAAAAGAGCACATGACACCTACATTACTTTTTTGATAGCACTTACAATTACTATAAAAGTGTCGAAAATGGGACACCTTGTACTTTAAGGCCGCATTAATCTTCAATACTTTTCCAATTTTGTTGCTGCAAGTTAATTTTTGGCATTAGAGTTGCAAGCAATATGTGGATGCAAATCGTTTTACAGTCGGCAATTCTATTGCAGGTGCGGTTACAACACAACCAAAAACTGAATAAGAATATAAATAAACACGAATACACGATAAAAAAATAATCACACGAGCCGTATTTTAAGGGTAATCTTTAGTAACTCTTATTTTTGGTTGGTAATGTAAAAATCACTATGTTTCCCACCAGACTTGCAGCAGATACTCCAATAAAAATCGAGCATTCCCATTTTTTTGACAAGTCTTGCAAGTTACAAGAATATTACAAAAGGAATTCAGCTGGGTCCTTGCGCATGCCTTCCTTCAAATTTATTGCACGTGCAGAAAGACTTGCCGACTATAGTGCGGCATTTAGATATTATTTTCAATTTAAGGATATAAAACCTTCTAAAGTTGGTTCGTTTTATGAAGTCCGATATCGGATTAAATCATTTTTTTTTTTTTTTTTTTTTTTTTTTTTTTATGATCAAACACAAGCACTATAGGAAAAATCCTTTAGGGCACTCTGGGAGTGGTGCGTGTGCGCAAAAAGCGATTCACGTTGGTTTTGAATCGTTGGAGGTTATATTCGTTGGGAAAAACGACCTCGGGAAGATCGTTCCACAATGATGAAGTCCTCCAGATGAAAGAGTTCTTAAATAATGAAGTTCGAGGAGTGCTAAGCTTAACCACATATGGATGGGCGGCAGTGGTTCGTCGTGTAGTTCTGATATTCGCCGCTCTGGGCGGAATTAAGAGGGCAAGGTCAGCCGAGCACTTTCCATGAAAATATCTGTAAAAGAGAGTCAAATCACCAACTTGCCTTCGATGTTCTAGGCTGTCGAGGTTCTTCGTCAGCTCGTGGTCTCCAATCAGACGAATGGCCCTCCTTTCGATGGAATCCAGTAGCCGAAGAGTATGTTTTGGTGCAGAGCTCCAGACATGAGAGCAGTACTCTAGTGATGGTCGAATCTGGGCTTTGTATAGTGTCAAAAGTTGTTGAGGTGTGTACAACTTTCTGGTTCGGAAGAGTACACCAAGCTTCTGAGAGGCTATCTTGGCGATTGCCACAACGTGGTTATGCCAAGACATATTTCCTCCCAGATTGACGCCCAGCAAACTAATAGATGAAGCCAGTGGGATTGCGTGTCCGTCCATGACTATATCCGGTTCTGTAATGTTAACCTTTTTAGAAAAAACTGCTGCCTGGGTTTTTTTAGCGTTAAATTCGACTTGGTTACTGTCACCCCAAGCCAAAATTTCTTCCAGATCTTTGTTGAGGCGTGATACTTCATGCTGTCTGCGAAGATGTGCGTCGGCAGCCGATGTTTGTGCATTCAAAGAGAAAGATGATAAAAGTGTGCTATCATCAGCAAAACTAACTATCGGGTTTTTCGTTTTCACTAGAAGGTCGTTAATGTAGAGTAAGAAGAGAGTGGTAGACAATATGGACCCTTGAGGAACACCGGCATTGATGGTGAAGGTGTCTGAGAGAAATCCGTCAATCGCCACTTGCAGAGAGCGGTCCTTAAGAAAGTTAGACAACCATGCACAGAATCGACTGGGCATACCATAGGATCGCAGTTTACTTAGAAGCCCCTCATGCCAAACACGATCAAAAGCTTTAGAAATATCCAGTGCAACAGCCCGAGACTCCCCATGATGTTCGATTGCGTTGTTCCAAATATGGGTGACATAGGCTAGAAGATCTCCAGTTGATCTGGACTTCCGAAAACCATATTGATGATCGCTGATAATGTTGAAGCCTTCCAGGTACTTTAGAAGATGTTGGTTAATAGCTTTCTCCATTACTTTTGATATAACTGAAAGCAATGCGAGTGGTCGATAGTTGTTAGGCAGGGTTCTCTTACCTTTCTTTGGAATAGGCTGGACTCGCGCCGTCTTCCAGCAAGATGGAAATATTAAATATTATGGAAATGGAAATATTGAATATTAAAGGTTGTTAAACAGTAAGACGGTTAAGTTAACAATACCTTCGGTATACTTGATCGTACCGAACATTCCACTGGTTCGCTGTAGTCGGCTGGGCAAAATCAGCGGTTCCAAAACAAAATTATCTTAGAATTTGTTTATCTTTCACTCATAGTTTTTTTTACTTATCAAATGAAAAATATTTTGCGTGAATAAGTTAACGATTTTCTCAGGTACTTTTTCCTAGAATTTAATTATTTTGGGATCATTATAGTTAAATCTATATAATAATCACTATTTTAAAAGAAATAATTAAAAGTTGCTCAAGTGCAGGATGTCATGTTCTATTTTAAATAAGTAGTTATGCTTTTTGCTTTTAGTTTGTTTCTCATTATTGTGTGTGAATTAAAAGCAGTTATAAAGCAAAGTTATGGAAAATGTTCAGCAAGGTGACTCAACGCCTAGAAGGTGTTTATCTCCATGTGAGCGCCGCTTGGTCTTACAAGTGGAACGTTATTTTACTTTAGAAGAAGATAACTCGGGCCCGTTAGTGTCTATTTTGGCAGTGCAAAAACGAACGTCTGATGCTTGCGGCATTTCAGATAAGACCTTAAGAAGACTTCGAAAAAAGAGTGAAGAGGAATTGGACAGACCATATAAAAGGGTTCGACTCCATTCTAAAACCTTTGATTTATCCCAAGAGATAAAATTATCGATTAGGAATATTGTTTATGATACGTATAAAGCCAAGGAATATGTTACCCTCAAAGCTATTCTTGAAAAGATAAAGAAGAAAGAACTTTGCGAAATTGGAACTACCAGTTTGTCCATAATTTTAAAAGATCTGGGCTTCAAATACAAAAAAACGAATAACGGAAAGTGCTTTGCAATAATGTTTCAAAAATATGGCAATTTTTAAGGGAATAGTAAAAAAATTGGAATTGTCAAGGCAAGTTGTTTTTCTTGGCAGGATTCGAAACATTGCTATTCCAGTACCCGTGCCAGTAATGAAAAAAGATATATAATATAATACATGCTGGCAATGAAGAAGGGTTTGTTTCAAATACCAGTGCCGTATTTTCATCAACAAAAATTCGTAAAACTAATTTGCCTAAATAGATACTATAAAAGCTAAAAAATAATTATTTTTCTTTACCTAAAGTAATTTTTTATTTACTTTAAATTATTTTATTTAGAAATTACCTGAAAATATAATTTATTGTTTGAGAGCCACCGACTACCCTGCTCGAGAGGTTTTATTGCTTAGCGGACTTCATACACCGTACCGACTCTATCGCTCCACCAGTGGCGTCACTGCAAACAGTCCGTCCGATCTTTTTTTACAAAACATGTGGTACGCCACTGACATTTGTCCATATACATATTCCTTCTGATTAACTTCGTTAAATCTACATTTGCGTTTTTTTCCATCGGACCCGCCATTTTTGACTAACACAGTTGCGGACATATGTAAATATGAACTTATATTCATAAAATGACCTTAGGAATCCAACTCTGAAACATTAGCACAGAAATAATAATTATTTATGTTTTTTATGAATGCGACCCAATGGAAAACTGAAAAAACCCTAAAAAAAAATACCTTATAGCGTATATTCGGTCCTTCAACATCACCACCAACGAGTAACTGAGCGGCGCCAATTGCATCAAATGTCTTATCCTGGCCGGCCAATCGGGACCGTTCACCTCGCCCTCTGGCGGTATGAGGCACAAAGCTTGAGTTATAAGTTCGCTGTCGGAATGGGTGGAAAGGCCTACGCCCCTGTCCAATACCTTAATTAAGGAAAAAATGGGGTTAAGTGCGATTATGAATGCGATTGAATTTTTTCAGTTTGTGATAGTAATAGTTAAAAAAAGTTTGGGTATCATTTAACTGGTTAGCAAAATATTCTTATTTTTGCGAACAGAAAAATGTAATCGGTCAGCAAAAAATGGCTAGTTGGTCAGCAAACATTTCTGAATCGGTCAGTAATTAATGTCATACTAGAGTGCTCTAAATTATTTTGGTACGCAAATTAAATATATTAGCTGCTATGAGCGATCCACTTTTAATCAGATATTGGTAAGCAATCAGCGGGTAAGCAAAATATTTAATCTTGGTCATCGAAAAAAAAAGCAATAAAACGTGAAAAAGTGACAGTGCCCTGGGGAAACAAGTGAAAACCCGCCCCCGCTACACCTTTTAGCCGATTTCCTTCTGTATTCGGCAAAAGAAAACACAAGAAAGTTACATAAACGGACAGTGTCGCCCACAATAACGAATTTTGCCGATTATTCAAAACAAACGCAATCCAATGATTTATATTGATAACCATTCATTTATTCAAACATCTGAATTAAACTGCTTCTAGACATGTTTTTTTCTACTGACCAATTGTAAAATCTTGCTGACCAAGTAATCATTTCGCAGTTCGACTGTTAATTAAGCGAACACATGATATTACAAGCGGACTGATATCGGTTAAATTGTTGACAGTTTGTAGCATTTTTTGCAGAACAGGTGTTGCAGCCCGATTTTTATTTATTGCAAGCCAAATATTTTTATGCTGATCAAATGATTTAATGGCTATTTTTTGTTGCGATACAATTTTAATAACGGCTAACCATTTAATTACTTCTCAAAAAGTGTATTAGATATATGGAGAGAACTTTTATAGCGCATCTGGTATTTCCATTAAAATGCATCGATAATTGAAATATGTATTTGCCCCATTAAAGTTTTCATTAGATATGAATTAATAACCAACACAAACACACAGATAATCCAGCGTAAACAATTCACGATCAAGGTTAGGCTTTTAACACTGACTGACCCCTTGAAAATTGATTATATTGATTCTGACCTTAATAAAACACGAGATGACGCTATTTTAAGGAAACATTAAATTTTATGAGTGAACTAGTCATATTTTTAAAGGTTGCTCGTCGGTTGTCTTGCGCACAATGTTGTCGCCGTCGTATAGGCAACCCCGCCGGTATGGTTGCCAACCAACGACGACCGTCCCGAACCGAAATCAGTCGTAGGGATGTAACGATATTAAAAATCTATCGATACGTGGACAATAGATATCAAAATTAATTCTATAAGTCGCTTTTCAGTGATGGCCACAAGCAGTGGCGGTTCTTCCACAGGACAAAAAACGAATAAAAAAATATTAATTTATATTCATTGAATATTATTTATCGTATAAAGTCCGACCGTCCCTAATATTTTATCGCACCGTCAACCAAACTGTATATTATAGGCTCTCGATCCGGCAACCGTGCCTCGGTCGAGGTTAATGACGATTATGACGAGACTTGCTCGCATGTGCGATTAAGTAGACGGGGCATAATGCAATTTCTCTGTAGTAACAGGTGGCGGGAGACAGCGGGGCTATGGCGATTTAAGATAGGAAAGGCGCACAATTTTAGTGTGCGCCGCGCCGTTGTCTGTTCGTGCATCTAGTTAGAAAATCGAGCGTGTATGTTTTAATATTTTAATATTATATATTTATTAAGTTGAAATGAATAGTTGACGGTGGACTATTTAAGAAATAACTTTAGCTCTTTGAGCTTGGAGCAAAAATTGAAGTGAAGAATGCGGGAAGACCTAAACCCGAAATTAATTTAACGCAGACCACGAAGGGTAAATCTAGGGACTGTATTAGAAAGTTGAAAAATGAAATATATGTTAGCGGATTTCCCCTTTGTAACCCCAGAATATCGGGAAGATAGGTCACGCATGCTCAGTCAGGACGGACGAGTCATAGAAAGCCGGGCAAGCGCGGCAGTGAGGGATAAGTAGTCGAGGTGGATGTAGCGCGAGTGAGCTTATAATTTGAATAAACACCAATTTGAACAATTAAGACTTTCATTGGGGGTAAAACCTCCCTTACGTTAACATCAGAAGTGGGATGAACGCCGCGTGTGATAATAAGACAGTAAAGTAGTGTAATTAGTGTATTAGTTATAATGG
Organism: Barypeithes pellucidus; assembly: GCA_963991005.1. NCBI lineage: Eukaryota > Metazoa > Arthropoda > Insecta > Coleoptera > Curculionidae > Barypeithes > Barypeithes pellucidus. The sequence goes on along the minus strand of OZ022563.1, from coordinate 50,859,812 downwards.
CGGAACCAGCAGAAGGAAATCGTTCGCGTCAGGACAGTGAAATATCAGACATAGGTAATGAAGTTGACATTGAAAATGCGGCTACAACAAGTGCCAAGTGTTCTACGGTACAATGGCAAGAAACTTTAATTAACTTAGTTGCAGTACAGCAACAGCAAATTGCTGAATTAGCAAAACAGACAAAGATGGCGAAGTCGTCACCGTCGCCAACGCCCAACCTTCCCGTAGCACACGGATCGAATACGCAAGTGCCAATAACATCTGGACATGCGTACACAACATTCAAGGTAACAAGCTATGATCCGGACAACAGTGCGTACGCAATCAGTGAGTGGCTGGAGGATGCTACGAAGTTAAAAGAGGAGTTAAATGTAAGCGATAACCTAATGATAGCAAAAGCAAGCGAAGCTTTAAAAAATCGCGCCAGTCGATACTGTTGTGACTGGCGACCAATTCGCCGCACCTGGGACAACTTTTGTGCTGACCTCATCACTGCTTTTCCCGATAAGGAAACGCCGGGCGCTCGAGCATTTAAAGCTGCTACGTTGCGAAGCCGTAATTGTGATACTTTGTGCGATTATGGCAATCAGAAACTTCGAAGTATATACAGGTTCTATGAAAAGTTACCATGGGATAAAGTTCTGAGTATGGTCGAATACGGCTTAGACAACATGGAAGCGTGTGCCTCATTACACATACAAGCACCGAAGTCTGAACGTGAGCTCCTAATGATATTAAGTGACTTTGATGCTCGCCGTGCTGGACCATCAAAAATGTCCAGACAGTTAGAAGATACGGGAATCAATAAATGGAAAAATGAAAGAAGACTAAGACCACAACGAGCTGAAGAATATTATAAGCCAAACAAAATTTTTAAAGGAGACTGTTTTAAATGTGGTCGACAGGGTCATCAACAAAGCTCTTGTAAGGCTAAAGAAGCCAGTCATGATAAGTCTGAAGATGTTACCAATATCCCTTCGTGTACTCATTGCAAGAAAATGGGACATACTGAAGCCAACTGCTGGTATAAACACGGAAAGCCGAAAAAAACATTTGTGCTAAAAAAATGACGCCATCTGGATAAAACGCCAATAGCTACATCATTGTGCAGCGACTATATTCCATCATTTCCGTACCTTATCGACAGTGGTGCGGATCTATCAATAGTCAAACAATCAGTTGTAAACAAATTACATGGTATAATTACATTCGGGACAAACCAGAGTGCCCTTATAGGAGTTGGAACACAAGTTGTTTATCCTATCGGTCAGTGCGACTTAATCCTTGTTTTGCCGGCGGTGACATTGGAAATAAATTTTACAGTGGTACCGGATCATGTTATCCCAGCTGGTATCGATGTTATTGTCGGATGGGACGTCATCAGTCGACCTTGTTTGCGAGTAGAGAAAAGTGCTGACGGACTAGACTTATATTATAATCTGCTCGACCTACCAAAAGTGCTTACAATAAAAAGGTCGACAGATGAAATAAAAATAAACCAAATAGGATTAGACGAAAATTTGAAGTTAAAAGTGCAGAGCTTATTGTTAATTTACAAAAACAAAACACCAGACCATATCACTACCGGAAAAATGACCATCAAATTAAAAGATAGTACTCCAGTAGCGTATCGTCCCCGACGTTTGGCTTACCAAGAACGAGTTCAAGTTAAGAAAATAGTAGATGAACTTTTAAGTAAGGGAATTATCCGCAAAAGTCATTCGGAGTATGCTAGCCCTATTGTGCTTGTAAAAAAGAAAAACGATGAACTACGCATGTGCACTGATCTGCGCGATGTCAACAAAAAAGTGGTTAAAGAATTGTATCCCTTGCCCCTCATTGAAGACCAAGTTAATGCCCTCTGTCATGCGAAGTATTTTACCACTTTGGACATGAAATCAGGTTTCTATCAAATGGAAATCGAAGAAAGTTCAAAACACATATTGGCTTTTATAACGCCGGACGGGCACTATGAATTTAATCGTATGCCGTTTGGTTATATTAATTCACCAGCAATTTATCAAAGAGCTATTGATGAAGCATTGGGTGATTTAAAAGACAGTAAAGCATTTGTATACATTGACGATATACTGGTGCCATCACCAACAATTGAAGAAGTACTACAAAACTTAGAGGAAGTGCTAAAGGCTCTATCAACACACGGGTTTTCCTTAAACTACGATAAGTGCGTATTTTTTGCGTTGGAAACTGAATACCTTGGAGTTGTGATTAGCGAAGGAACAATACGTCCTAGTCCTCGAAAAGTTAACGCTTTGACTCGAGCATCTCCTCCTTCGGATGTGAAAGGTGTGCGTCAGTTTATGGGACTTGCCAGTTATTTTCGCCGTTTTATTAGAGGATTTTCTCAGCTGACGGCCCCGATAACGACATTATTACGTAAAAACTGTGTTTTTAAATGGACTCCAGAATGCGAAAATATAAGACAATTACTTATAAGCAAACTAACTGATTCGCCCGTGTTGCGCATGTACAATCCAGATTTACCTTGCGAGCTTCATACCGATGCAAGTTCCGTAGGTATCGGCGCTGTTCTTCTCCAAAAAGAAGATGGTGTTGTTCGACCTATTGCTTACTACAGCCGTCGCACTACGGAGTATGAATCGAGATATCATTCATACGATTTAGAGACACTTGCTATAGTGGAATCTGTTGAACATTTTCGAGTATATTTGTACGGAGTGCATTTTACGGTATATACAGATTGTAATTCCGTTAGAGCAACTGCTCTGAAAAAAGACTTACATCCCCGTGTGGCGCGATGGTGGGTCAAGTTACAAGACTATGACTTCGCGATCGAGTATCGGCCTGGAGGAAAAATGGCGCATGTTGATTATTTGAGTCGTAATCCACTGGATGACGAAAGTGCTTTAAAAGTATGTGCTTTAAAAACAATAAACATCAATAAAATATCGAATGTAGAAACATTAAGAGAGTTTCAAAACAATGACTCATTTTGTCGTGAAATATTCAATGAACCTAAAAGTAACCCAAATTTTACCATATTAAATAATGCAATGCAACATGCAACAACAAAACCTGCAAAGTGTTTTGTACCTTCAGCTGCGCGTCTTCTCACTATGCGATTGTATCACGATGAATCATCACACATTGGTTGGGATAAATGCATAACAAAAATGCGTGAAGATTTATACTGGCCAAAAATGGGAAAATGTTTAAAAAAATACATTAGAAATTGCAGAGCGTGTGTATTAGGAAAATCACACACGGGTCGTCGGACTGGAGTGTGGCAACATGGCGAAAAACTAGATGATATACTGCACACATGGCATATCGATCACGCAGGACCTTTAGTGAAATCCAATGGATGCACTCAAATTTTGGTAATAATTGATGCGTTTTCAAAATTTTGCCGACTGCAGCCAATTCCGAAGAAAACTTCCGAAGATTCAATCCGTGCATTGTTGCCAGTTTTTGAAGAGTTAGGACGGCCTAAGCGCATTATAGCCGATAGAGCGACTGCTTTTACTTCAATGATGTTTCAGAACTTTATAAGCGAACAAGGCGTGGAGTTGCATCATATTGCAACCGGAGTGCCAAGGGGAAACGGTCAAGTAGAGCGAGTCATGCGTACACTTTTTAATTTGTTACGACCGACACTTATAGCCGAAAAAGAAAATACATGGACAGCTGTATTGCCTGCAATAGAAGATAATTTAAATTCAACAATTCACTCAATAACTGGCTACGCACCGACAGTGTTACAGCTGGGAACAAATCCAAGATTAGCAGCTACTCAGCAGTTTTTAGCAGACGCAACACCAACGGATAATTTTGTTGACCCTGACAAGGCCGTCGCCGACGCTCAATGTCGAATGGCTCGCCATTGCAAATAAGCAGGCTCAGCAATTTAATGTAGCGCGTTATCGCAGCAGTTTGTTTACTTTGGGAGACCTGGTTGCAATTGAAGATTCCCAACTGGCTGGCGGAGGAAAATTAAAAAACAAGTTTAAAGGGCCATACACCGTTCAGAAGATACTTCCCAATGAGAGATATCTACTGCAAAGCAAAGGACGGCGGACTACTGTAGCTGCTCACGAGCAACTGAGATGTTGGCCTTCGAACCAATAAAGAAAGAAGGGTGAGTAATATTTTATTCACTAGTAAATAATCTGAGAGGATAGTGGCGATCCCACTATGCCTAAGGTTAGATGGCGATCCCATCTAAGGAAATTATATGATTGGATAGTGGCGATCCCACTATGCCTAAAGTGAGGTGGCGATCCCACCTAAGTAAATGAAATGATTGGATAGTGGCGATCCCACTATGCCTAAAGTGAGGTGGCGATCCCACCTAAGTAAATGAAATGATTGGATAGTGGCGATCCCACTATGCCTAAAGTGAGGTGGCGATCCCACCTAAGTAAATGAAATGTGAGGATAGTGGCGATCCCACTATGCCTGAAGTTAGATGGCGATCCCATCTAAGTAAAAACAATAAAAGAAAAAAATGAGAGGATAGTGGCGATCCCACTATGCCTAAAGTTAGGTGGCGATCCCACCTAAGTAGATGTTAAAATAAAATAGTGACAATAATCATAACCAAACGTAGTTGATAGAAATCGTGACAAAATACTGTTTCGATGTTTTTGTTTTCAGATAAAATGCGGTGCGAGGACACCCCGATTGCAGGATAGCCGTGTTAGCGGATTTCCCCTTTGTAACCCCAGAATATCGGGAAGATAGGTCACGCATGCTCAGTCAGGACGGACGAGTCATAGAAAGCCGGGCAAGCGCGGCAGTGAGGGATAAGTAGTCGAGGTGGATGTAGCGCGAGTGAGCTTATAATTTGAATAAACACCAATTTGAACAATTAAGACTTTCATTGGGGGTAAAACCTCCCTTACGTTAACATATATGAAAAAAAAATATATACAGGGTATTCCAAACTTTAATGAGGCTGTTATTGATCAGTTTTTTACAATTAAGAACCGAAGAACGGACTTTACGTTTAAGCACTATACGCACTAAGAAAACATTTCTTATATTCCAAAAGTTGTACATATTTCCTTGTGTAAAATTAAAAAATAAATAAAAATATGTTTTACCTAACGCATTTTCTTATTACTTTTTTTCTTTCTACATTTAAAACGCCTAGAAAGTAATTGTTTGGTCGTTACACAAAAATAAAATTTTAAAAATAATTTTACCATACTTGTGAACCCCTTCTATCATAGGTCACGAGCCGCCACTGGCCACAAGGCCCTGTTTTATGCGAGAAAATAGATTGTTTATATCCCAGTAGAGCAGGTCTTGATGTGCCAAAATATTGCCATGTAATCATTTGCATTAAGGGCGAAATACGGTCCTGTTCACCGGTTAAGGTAAATAGTTTATCAGTCGGCGTTGCGCATGACATCTGACGATCAGTATCTATAGATCTAGGTCGGTGGTATGCATATTTATTTGTATATAGAAAAAAGCTAAAATCCCATGGACACGGTAGAAGTGACGTAGCCACAGGGCTGCCTGGGACCCCTTTACTATCTAAATACTTAACAAAACACAGAACTAGCAAAAAAAATCACAATTACAAAGTTTGTAAATGCCAGTTTTATAATAAAAAAAAGTTAATTTTAAATACTTATTCTGTCAGGCAGGTGTATTTGAATTATATGCGCCCCCCCCCCCACCCCCCAACCCTGGCTACGCCACTGCACGGTAGGATAGATAATGTCTTGTATACCCAGTCGTTTCAGCATTAAAGTACATATTTCGTAAACGGTTGAAGGTATAGAGCAGTGGTGCGCAAACTATTTTCATTTGCGACCCCTTATTTTGTGTAAAATTTTTTGTCACGACCCCTGACTAGACAGTAGGCGACCCACAGTTTGCGCACCACTGGTATAGAGCATGATTTATGAAAAATGTATGTCAAAAATCAAACACAACAGGTAAACTAAAATATGTCATTCTCATGGTAGGTAGTCGTACCTGCTTCCTCAGGGCAGCCGCATTTACCAACTCGCCATTATGGGCGACCGCTAAAGATCCATGCATGGAATGGACTACAAAAGGTTGCGCATTGACGGCGGAAGACTTGGCACTTGTGGAATACCTAAAAATACATATACACGTTTGGCCAAACAAATCTCGCTTGTTGGGCTACGTTTTTACATAAAAAATTATTTAAAATTTTATGAAGAAAATTCATACGTTTTGAAATTATATTTTTTAAGTGGTTATTTTTTTTAATATCTCCGAAAGTACTTCAGATATTCTTTTCAATTTTGGTAGGTGTTAATAGGGTATAAAACCAAAACTTTTAGTTAGAAAAGTTATTCGATGGATCAACCGGTGGCGTCCCTGCAAACATATCCTCCGATATTTTTTACAAAACAAGTGATACACTGATATTTTTCTACGTAGATATTTTTTCTGATTAGCTTGGTCAATTCTACATGACAACGGTCCCTTGTGTTTTTCCCGTCAGACGCACCGTTCTTGATTAGAACAATTAAATTCAATTTGAAAGAATTTTTATGAAACAATATAAAAAATTAATAGAGAAACACTTCAAATTTCTTAGTTATATATTGCATGCATACCTTGTATGTCCAATGCCCATAATACCTGTAAGTTTTAAAATATTGTCGTTGTTAAAGACAGTTTTAACAAGACCCATCCCCTTTTGGATATTGAACTCGTTGTGCCCTTCGCTCGTTACTATTCCTGTGGATTCCTGGCCCCTAAAAATAATACAACAATAAATACAGTATGTTGGAGAGGTGATTGTGTGTTACTACTTAAGTTTCATACTTTGACAGACTGCACCTTCTTAAGTACAACTTGTAGATGCTTACTTGTAGCACATTCCTATGTTAAAATATTTTTAGGCGAATTCAAAGAAATTACTAGAAATTGAAAAATTTTACTCTAGATTCTATGTAGTCTTGCCTTGATAGTGCAGCTATCTCCATGAGAGAACTCAAATATTGGTGATATAACTAGTGAACCTTCAGTTGTTAAGATAGGTATTCCACAGGGCACTGTGTTAGGTCTTATTTTATTCATAACTTATATTAATTCTTTAACCAACATCAACGTGCAAAATCTGTGGTTTCTTATGTCGACGACAATGCGGCATTGTTCTATGGAGATACCTGGTTTAATATTGAACAGTTGGCTAAACTAGGCATAGGTAAAATAAAAAATTGGCTTGATTTCTTAATGTTTGCGTTTTCCCTTACTTCAGCCAATCGACCCAACTTCGACAGAATTGAAATAGAGAATTTTGAGGATTGTATCTCCGAGGTGACTAACATAAAATATTTGGGTGTCATGATTATTGATAAAAACCTTAATGGGAACAGCATGTAATTAGGCTTACAAATAATATTAGAAAAGTAATGCATAAGTTACATTCTAACGAACATAGTAACAATAAGTGTAGAAACTACATATTATACTTTCTCTTATTGGCCGAAATTTCATGGATTGTTTTAAACTTTGGCTATGGGAAAAAATTTAAGTACCTTATAATATAGATACCTAGAAGTTGGCTATAGGTTTTTTATTTTTGATTTCTTTAGGTTTTTTGTGATATCACTTTATTTATGACAGCTTTGATTTGCCATTGTTGCTTAAGAATACTACATAATGTTATTTATTTGCACATGTATTCGTCTACAAAAATATGGTTGACAATTTTGGTATTTGTGAAATAATAGAATTAGTTTAGGGAGATCAATATATATTTATTTATTTATTTATTGTCATTGCTAAAAACTATGACTAAAAATCCTCAAAGAAACTAGGTACTCACCTGTGTTGTAAAGCTTGCAAACCAATCATCACAATTTGTGCAATTTCGGTGCTGCTTTCCCATAGTTCATTTCCTATGGCCCCAAAGACCCCACATTCATGAGTAAGACCACTTTCGACTTTTCCTCTGTCCACCCTTCGGGTTTCAAAGGAATTTTCCGCTTTGTTTTCCATTTTTAAATATTATGTTTACGGTTTCTGTTATAATTGCTGGCACAAAAATTAAATATCAAAGATACCGTTTCTCCTGCACCGGCAGAATGCGACCACAGTTCACCACAGCAGAAACAACCATAGAGCGAGCAGGAAACAACGCAACAAGTTGGCGTTGCTGAAATATCTACACGTGATCTTTGATCATGATCGTATTGATCACAAATCAAATCAATCAAAACTGGTCGAAGGCCGTTCAGTTTTTAACTTTGCCATGACACGTGCTTTTTTGAGGTTAAGAATCTATGATTGAAGGGGAGCGGGGAAAGGAGGAAAAAAATGTATTATTTACTATAAATTAATGGGCGATTAAGTTTGTTTTTCTTCCGGTACGTTATCTAAAAGCTTACTCTTATTTTTGAATTCGATTAAATAATGACCTTGCCATTCCGGAACGTCCGTGAATTGTTCTCGTACAGGGTAATACAAAACTTAGGAGCCCTTGTTTGAGTTTAAGTCTTTAAGTCTTGTTGATATTTTGTATTTTTTAACGCTGGTAAGTACCCGTTGTTTTTAACCAGAGTTACGGATTTGACCCACATATATAAATTGTCCGCAGTTAATACAGGGTGTCCCATTTTCGACACATTGTAGGGGTATATTGGAGCCTTTATCAAAGATAGAGCACTTTAGTGTCCCATTTTTTAACGAAACGAAAGATTCCCGTGTCAAATTTGTCGTTATTTTTTGATCTACGGGGAGATTTGAAAATCATCGCTTTTAAATATCCATCGTATTTCCGTTAACCGTTAACTTATTCAAAAGGTAAAAACTGATCTTATTAGAGATTTTTACGTAAAGTTCAGTGGTGTAGCTACATATCAATTTTTCTTCATACAATTAACTCACTCATGAGCACATCATATCGAACACCCTGTATATCATATTTAGTATCTCGCCCAGACTATCACCGTTCAAATATTTTCTTTCAGTACAATCGACGGACGAGACCTATCATATGTTGAAAGTTAAGTAGTTCGTTTGCACATCGTCAAGTTAGTCAACATGGCGTCTGAAAACAATCTTGCAGAAAATTATTTACATTTTGTAAAAATAATCCGATTAAACCCACGTGTTTATCTAAAATAGAAATCATGAGCTAAGGAGAACTACAGTAAATAATGATAAAATATGATACCTGTCATAAACGCGACTATATTCGCCATAAAAGCAAAAATGTAACTTGCAGTACCCGGTTTAGAGTTAAAACCTTTAAGAAATATAAAGTTTGTATGACAGAAATGGTTCAAATTTCTCGGATATTAAGAGCCTTTAGTTGTAATGCGTTTATTCTAGGGCTGGTTGCTCTTTTTATTGTTGGGCATATATTTGTCAAGCTCCTAGAGGTATGTACACCCATACAGTCTGGTTGCCAACTATAATTTTGTCCTGTTCTATTATTAAATTACATTCTAATCGCCTATTAACTGACTTTCTTACTGTAGTTGGAGGGACTGTCACCAACGATTTTGGTGCCAAGAATATTATTAATTAACCATGTTCGTTTCTAGTCTAATGAGACCATTTTTTAGTTGGGCATTTCAAAAAAGTCTAACTGCACTTATGAGGAACCTATAGATGTTGTGTACACGTGGGTCAATGGTTCAGATACAAGATTTCTGAAAAACATGTACAAGTATTTAAAGATGAAAAAAGGGAATATCGATTCTTCCAAACAAAGATTCGAAGACAAAAACGAATTAAGATTTTCTTTAAGGTTGGTAAAATTTAGCCCGCGAAAACGCAGGAATTTGGGAAAAATGCGAATTAATTATTTCTAGATCTCTGGAGAAATATGCTCCATGGATAAATCACGTTTATCTAGTAACGAATGGGCAAATTCCTTATTGGTTGAACCTCGACTATGAAAAAATTACAGTTGTGACGCACGAAGAAATTTTCAGGGATAAAAGTAATTTGCCTACATTTTCAAGCCCTGGAATTGAGAGTAATTTATACAAGTAAGTACCTATGTACAGTGTGTCCCATTTTCAACACTTCGTGGGTATTAGAGTTATTATCAAATATAGAATGTTGCGGTTTTCACTTTAGTTCCCTAGTTTTTAACGAAACAAAATATTCCGGTGTCAAATTTGCCAATTTTAAGTCGAAAAGTTCACATTTTGAATAATAAAGAAATATTTTACAAATAAATTACTTTTAGAATACCAGGTCTAACAAAAAAATTCATCTACTTCAATGATGACATCTTCCTCGGCCAACCCCTATACCTAGACGACTTCTACGCAGCCAGCAAGGGTTACATGGTGTTCCTAGACTACAGTTTGCCCGGATGTACCAAGAATTGCCCATGGTTGTATGTGGGAGACGGGCAGTGTGATAAGTCTTGTAATATACCGAATTGTCAATTCGACGGCGGTGATTGCGAAGAGGTATGTAATTTTTTGTGTAAAAGGTCGAATTTGTAACACCCTGTATATATAGATTGAAGCGGTTCCCGGTGGGACACCTTTTATAACTCACTACCTTTATTTTAACATGTAGAGGCGCCTCTTCAAGTATCCTGATTCATTATCCGAACACCCTATATAACGTGTCCAAGATAAGGAGGGTCAGTACAGGGATCTCGGAAACTGTAAGAGATACGAAGTCGGTTAAATGGATGTAAAGTTGCGCATTTACGTGCCTAATAATATGCCGTTTAGAAAGATTTAAAATTCCGAGTAGTTCCGGAGATATCCGGAAAAAATCGAAATTCTGAAAAATCGTTTTATTGTTTTCCTGGGTTTTTTTGAGATCGAATTCTAAAGTAAATTGCACTTTTGCATTGCCACTTTTTCCGCTCTATCTAACAGCGTTAATTGTTTTGTAATCCGACGAGTCGTCTTCCAAGGGCCATTATCAACTTTCTTTTTTTAAATACGGTCCTGTTTTCCTGATATTGAAGTTTGAGAGCTTTTTTTCTCCCCAATGCAACGATGTATGACACATTGTGGTTTAATGACGTTTCGAGGGTTTTTTGAACAACATCAGGATATTTTGGGATACGGTCCTGTATTTCTCCTAATTTTATAAATAATATCTCATAAGTAAGCTCTAAATTTTTACTTATGTTGGACTAGTTCAATAAATAACAAATAATTTAATAATAAACCACAAATAGGCAAGTGAACAAAATACAGAAACATTATTTCAACTTCTGTTGATTTGGGATTTAAAAGAAAAGTAGGCGTTTGAAACAAAAAAATTAAGATGGTGACGGGTGATTTGTTTCACGTGACCAGCCCGGTGAGACTGCTTATGGGGGGATCGAAACACATAAGAAGGCCTTGGAAGTGATGCTAAGCCTACTCTGCTCCATACGCTCACAAGTAACCTACTTTTATCTATCTGTTTCACTCTATAATTTAAGGGTCAATATAACACTTACGTAGAGTTAATATGAAATGCCAAAAAGTGATTTTTTTATGCAGGCGACTTGATCCTGGTCATATTTGTCTCACTTTACTGAATTAGGGAAGGTTGCTGCAGACAGAGACAGGCATAGAATGTGAACAGCACGAATTGTTAATCAATCAATCAATCAATCATTTATTAACAACTTTGATTACACAACGATATACAAAATATAGTATGATACTAAATAGGGTTCTACAAAACTTGTTAGAACATGCACCTAGATGACTAAACATCTGTATGTGCAACAAGCTAACTTCCTTCATCTGGCGGGAATGAAAATCAAGCAACATCTGATGTGATTTAAAATGGTGGCGAAGACCCAGCATCTTTAAATTTTAAAATAATTTTTAATTTTGTAATCTTTTCACGAGAAACGTCGTTTCCTTTTTGGTGCAAGTGGGTAATTTGTAATTGAAATATTCATTTAGTCATCTTTACTGTGATTAAGCATAATAATAATTTCTTTTCCTAAATCATATGGGGCCCAAAAATATGCTTGGACTTGAAGCTTGATTCACTTCCTATTTTTTAATAAAACTACTTACAAGCTTATTTCTGAAGTTTAATTTTTCATTTGTAGTTACGTTACTAGTTCAAAAAATTATATAAGAGTGTGTAAGGATTATTTTAAAGTGATATTTACAGCTTAAAACATGTCAGAATCCTAATATTTGATTTTCACCACTTAGTAAATCAAATAAAAGGGTTTTGAATGTTTTTTGTTGGTTGTCACTTTAAAATATTGACAGTAATAAAAATTTGGACAAAAGTGACATTTGAAAAGCACGTGCGTTTGTCAACTGATGCCAGACGTAATGGATGCCTGGTTTGTTCGTTTGTTTATACTTGCTTCGATGTGTTAACACGGCTGTTTGTCTTCTTCCTGTTTATAAGTATTCGTTGCACTTGACATTCCCATTGTGATCGTTTGAGAGCGTTTTAAGAGGTTTTCTATTTTTATAGAAAATATGGAACATATGTAATTAGACTGAAAAGTTTGATATTCTATTGCATGTTTTATTTTATTTCAAAAAAACTGTTATGTGGCAGAAGATGTTATTTGTGCTTAGAAAATAACGGAAATCATTTTGAACACCTCATTATGTAGTTCCTTACTTTTCGTTTAATTACTGTTTTGGAACTATTTTTGTTCACTTATTTGTGGATTATTATTAAATTATTTGTTATTTATTGAACTAGTCCAACATAAGTAAAAAATTTAGAGCTTACTTATGAGATATTATTTATAAAATACAGGACCGTGTCCCAAAATATCGTGATGTTGTTCAAAAAACCCTCGAAACGTCATTAAACCACAATGTGACGACTCGTCGGATTACAACACAATTAACGCTGTTAGAGCAGAAAAAGTGACAATGCAAAAGGACTATTAACTTTAGAATTCGATCTCAAAAAACCCAGGAAAACAATAAAACGATTTTTCAGAATTTCGGTTTTTTCTTCTTTCGGAACTACTCGGAATTTTAAAACTTGCTAAACGGCTTATATGCGCAACTTTACCTCCATTTAACCGACTTCGTATCATTTACGGTTTCCGAGATCCCTGTATATAACTTCCCAATAAGAATAAATTTTTCTTGTAGACTTTAAATGTATTTTTCAAAAATGGCTACCACTATTTTTAAATTCACAATAGTTTCGTTTTAGAAAGAAGACAAACAAGTAATATATGCTGATGAAAGTCGCTCGGCCGAAGAAATAGGAACGGAGTCGTACAACGAGAAAGTCAATAAAGAATTTGAAATTCTCAAACATAAAGTCCGAGAAATTGTCGCCAGTGGCCATACCAGCAAATACATTATTAGAAACGGTAATACCGTTAGATATTTCGGTAATGATAGTGTTATTAGTCGAAACGAAACTGTAGCCAAAGGTATTTTAATTTATAAAAACAAGACTGATGAACGGCACTATAGTGATAGTAGAATTAATTTAAATTTATATGAGAATGTCAATGGTTCTATAGCTAAATTTGTGGAAGAGCATAATAAGAAGGTCCTGGTGGAAAATAAAAAGCTGAGTAGGAAGAGAAGATTTGTTCCTAAGGTAGGTTCGTATTTTAATTATTCTTACTGTTAAATATTCAGATTGAAAAAATCAATCTATAAAGTAAGCCAAACATGGAAAACTTTCTTATTGATTGCCCCTGCATGGGTAACCTACAAGCCTATTAGACTACCCATTTGACTGAAAAATTGTAACAAATATATTTTGTTGTGGAAAACTGGTATTAGATAACAAGGTATCGGAAAAAGTTATTTGAAAAAGTGTTTAGATTTTAGATTTCAAAGTTTGGAGCCAAAGCTCCACAAAATATATTTTTCAGAAAGATATCCATATTATAGTTTCATATTCCCCGGAATATAATGAGTTAAATGATCGAAAACCAAGATATCATCTATTATTTAAACATTTTTTAAAACTTTTAGTTGTTCAAATTTAGCGTTTTACCTTTAGACATATAATAGAAAAGGGGAGACGAAACATTCCATTCATAAAACACCATTTATTTACAATCATACACAGTTCTACGGTTTCAAATAAGCTAGGAGAAGATGGCTTTAAAAAATGGCAACGCTGTAATAAGGCACGCGTTTAGATAATTTCGATCTAACATTAGTCATAAATAGGTAATCGTTGTAGGTGATTTTTACAGAAATTCAGATAATATAAAGAAATAATCCATATTTTTGCAATATTTAGTTAAAATATAGAATTAACTACACCGCTGCTTTACCTAAAAATAATATAACCTCATTATTCTCACTTACCGACGAAATATTAATCCGTGGTTAGAATAGTCGACTTTCTTACACACCACGCACTGACTAACCATCGTAGATAGCTAATAAATAGCTCTAAATAGTTTTAGTTCGAAAAAACACTAAAAATTAATTAAAAAACACAATAGTTCACAAACAATCACAAAAGCAGTAGCGAATAAACGTGAATAACACCGCCGCCGAGAAATGAATGAGAATGCTAAACTTCAGGGTCATGTGTACTATAAAGCCGCAAACACACTATTATCACGTCACGTGAGATCACATGCTATCACGCAATGTCACGGCATACCCGAAATATCTGCAAGGCGGTTTATGCGTGCTTATAAATAGGTTAAGAAGTACACTATAGTCACCTCATGTAGCTCACGGCAAGTCATACTTGACAGCACAATTTTATTTCTGCAAATTTACATATTCGGCACGCGTGATAACACGTGGTCAGAGTTTAACCCTAGAAGGCTACAAGATTCACTTGCGATCTTGACAAACACAACATATGTAATAAAAATGATCTGCAGTGTACGTAGTCTGTTTCTAAGCCGTGACGTGTGCTATTTTGCCGATATGACAACACGTGAATTCACGTGACGTGATAATAGTGTGTTTGCGGCTTAACCCGTAAAAAAGGCCCATACAGCGTTGCCACAGTGAATTCCCTCATATCATCAATATAATTAATTAACCTTTCGCATGGGGTAGATTTACGACCTCAGTACACACTTGGCTTCATTGATTTCTGTTTAAAACTTTGTATGATTCTGACAGAAAATAAATCGCCTAGGAAACCAATATCATTCATGGTTATATATTTGAAAGGGGAATTTAAAATAGTATCTTTTTAGATTAAAATATACAGGGTGTTCCAACCAAAAAAATGAGGTTAGGTCCGATAACTTTTTTACCTGACCCCGTATACTTATTCTGAAAACGACAGATTATTCAACAATCGATATAAAGAAACTTCTGTATAAAACATTTTTCTGTACCTCTTTTAACTAAGAAAATATAGGGTAATTTAAAAATTGTCAATTGTTGATTTTGATGATTTTTCCCCGTATCTCTTAAGGGAGAGAAAATTTTCGAATTTTGATTTTACCATTTTAAGTTTGACCTAAAAAGAGCACATGACACCTACATTACTATTTTGATAGCACTAACAATTACGCAGATACCCTATAAAAGTTTCGAAAATAGGACACCCTGTACATATGTATTAAAAAAATCAAATTAACTATCAATATAAATAAACTTCTGTATAAAACATTTTTCTGTATCTCTTTTAACTAAGAAAATATAGGGTAATTTTGAAATTGTCAATTTTTTGATTTTCCCCCGTACCTCTTAAGCGAGCGAAAATTTTCATATTTTGATTTTACCATTTTAAGTTTGACCTAAAAAGAGCACATGACACCTGCATTACTTTTTCGATAGCACTAACAATTACGGAGATACCCTATAAAAGTTTCGAAAATAGGACACCCTGTACATATGTATTAAAAAAATCAAATTAACTATCAATATAAATAAACTTCTGTATAAAACATTTTTCTGTATCTCTTTTAACTAAGAAAATATAGGGTAATTTTGAAATTGTCAATTTTTTGATTTTCCCCCGTACCTCTTAAGCGAGCGAAAATTTTCATATTTTGATTTTACCATTTTAAGTTTGACCTAAAAAGAGCACATGACACCTGCATTACTTTTTCGATAGCACTAACAATTACGGAGATACCCTATAAAAGTTTCGAAAATAGGACACCCTGTACATATGTATTAAAAAAATCAAATTAACTATCAATATAAATAAACTTCTGTATAAAACATTTTTCTGTATCTCTTTTAACTAAGAAAATATAGGGTAATTTTGAAATTGTCAATTTTTTGATTTTCCCCCGTACCTCTTAAGCGAGCGAAAATTTTCATATTTTGATTTTACCATTTTAAGTTTGACCTAAAAAGAGCACATGACACCTGCATTACTTTTTCGATAGCACTAACAATTACGGAGATACCCTATAAAAGTTTCGAAAATAGGACACCCTGTACATATGTATTAAAAAAATCAAATTAACTATATTAATCATAACCACACAAATTAAACTCGTATAAAAATATAATTCCATACAATAACAGTAAATAAAACAATAGACAATAAACAATTAATTTTATTTTGTAATTGTATCGCCAATCCATTAATTGGCCACAATCAATTAAAATAATTAAATCTTTAAATAAATAGAACAATTATCTAATCCAAAAGAAATAATCCATGATGTAAGTTAATAATATTTAGATAAACTTTAAAATAATAAATTACATAATAATATATAATGTACAGTGATACCTCGAGATACGAGTTTAATTCTTTCCGTAACCTTGCTCCTATCTCAAAGCAATTTTCCCCATTGAAATTAATTGAAATGCCATTAATCCGTTCCAGCCCCAAAAATGCTACCCCCAATCAGGGCCGTTCCTGGCGTGCGTGCAGGGCGTGCATGCACGCAGGCGCAAAATTTTTAGGGGCGCAAAATCGACGGTCATTCAGTATTCTTTATTACAAATTTTTAAAAAAATCATATATTTTATCATTTTAATATGTCTAAAAATGTTACCAAACGTTTGCTCAGTAAGTGAAACTAGGTGGGAAAGTAGAATTAAAGCAATTCGTCCTCTTAGATATCAGTTAGAAGAAATTTGTAATAGCCTAGAATTTTTTACAAAAGATACATCACGAGACATAAAGACAAAACATAGTGCACAATCTTTATTGGATAAAATTAAGACTTTTAAATTTATTTGTTCGATTTTAATCTGGCATGAGATTTTAGAAAAAATTAATATAGTAAGTAAAACACTACAAGATCCGAATAGAAACTTAAATGACTGCCATAAAGAAATTGAAAATCTTAATCTTTATTTTAACGAAAAACGTTCAGACAAAAATTTTGATTTGCTCATCAATAAAGCTAAAGAAGAAGCAGCAAAAAACGATGTAGACCAGGTATTCCCAATAGTACGGCAACGAAAATTTAAGCAACAATTTTCATATGAAAGTAAGGATGAATCTGTAGCAGATCCAAAGCAAAAATTTAAAATCGATTTTTATTTTCTAGCGGTTTGAGGGTATAAACAAATTTCAAAATTTATTTGGGTTCTTATGTAATTTTGAAAATTTAGAATCTGACTTAATTAAAGAATCATGTGTAAATTTAGATACCGAATTGCAAGTTGAAATTGATAGAGTAATATCTAAAGACATTGACGGATTAGATTTATATAATGAAATTTTAACATATAAGATTCTTAATCCTAAAAATACTACTGATTCATCCTTTCCCATAGACATTTTAAATTATATAACTAAAAAAAATCTACAGTCTCTTTTTCCAAATTTATTTATAGTCTTACGGATATACCTTACATTACCCATTTCAGTAGCTAGCTTCAGGTGAAAGAAGTTTTTCTAAGTTAAAACTAATAAAGAATTATTTAAGGACATCTATGAGTCTAGAACGCCTATCAGATTTGGCCATTATTTCGATCGAAAATGATATTTCTCAGGCTCTTGATCATAATCAGATGATCAACGAGCTTGCATCCGTGAAAGCCAGACGTGTATTATTTTAGGTATATCGTTCCTTTTTTGTTTTGTTTATTGCAAAAATTGTATTTTTTCATTTTTGAAACGTTTATTTTTTTATCATTAAAATATTGCTGTTAGGTACCTACTATATAAGTATTAGGTATAATATTGTTTATGTTTTTGTTGTTTATTTTATTTACGTTAATTTTATTCTCTTTTAATTTTCCTGTGAATATACTTACCAAATATTTTTTGTGATTTTGTTTGTTTTGGTAATTTAATTAATAAAAATTTTTCTAATTATTTTTTATCAGTTTTCTTACAATTCAAAACATTACCAGTTTTTCCCGAAATATATTTTTAAAAATAGGACAATTTTTTTTAAACTAGGGCGCACCAAAGAAACCTGCACGTAGGCGCCAAACACCCCAGGAACGGGCCTGCCCCCAATTGTATTTGTTACGTGTTTTTGAATAAGAAAAATGTATTTATAAATGACAAATATTGTATGAAAACATAATAACTTACACACAACTTAAATGCTTTTTCTCTTCATTGGTCTTTGCCTTTTTCGCCGGATTCAAAAGAAAACTGTCCAAGGAGGTTTGTTTCTTCCTCCCTTTCAGAATGATACGGAAATGAGTTAGGCAAGTGTCATTAAATAGCTCCGATGCACGACCAGTTGCAACTTTTCCGGGGTGTTTCTTTTCCACGAACTGTGAACTCTCTCCCGCATTCCCAAGATCTCTTTTATCTCACTTGTAGAGATCGCGTCGCAGCTGACCGTTCCTCGTATCTCAAATGTCGCTTGTATTTCAAAACAAAACTTCGCTCGCTCGACAGCTCGTATCTCAAATAAGTCGTATGTTGGGGCACTCGGCACTCGTATCTCGAGGTACCACTGTATAAGTGTCAGTGACGTGTTCTCCATGGAAGCTCGGGCTGTTTAATCCAAATGTGGTTCAGCTTAGTACTCCTCGAACTTCATGATTTAAGAATTTCATCATCTGGAGGAATCATCCTTAAGGAACGACCTTCTTGAGGTCGTATTCTCCAACGAATATAACCTCCAACGATTCAAAACCGGCGTGAATCGCTTTTTGCGCACACGCACCACTCCCAGAGTGCCTTATAAGATTATTCTTATAGAACCTACCAGTGTTTGGTCATAAAAAATCTTCCATTTTCTATTAAAAAATGCCACCTCATATTTCTACGTCCTTGTTTTAATCAGCGTGAACTTTTTAGGAAAGGAATAAGAGATTGTCCAGATCTGTCAAAAATATAGACGGATATTTGGAGTCCCTCATGTACACCCAGAGGTTGTTGAATAGAAAGTTCGGATATACGGCAAGATATGTTCCAGCGCATGCGCCTATTTTAATAGATAAGTGAGTTGGAATTAATTTTATTATTGTTTTTTTATCTTGTCAACAAAACCTAATATGAAAAATCGGTCTTATAGTAGTTTATATCGGGTGCTGCATCCTTAAGTTGAACATACCCATCTAGCATGGGAATAGCGCCCTTAAAATAAAGCCTTTTAAAGAAGATATTGGAAATTTGAAAAATAATAAAATATAAATATATATTATACAGGGTGTCCCAGAATATGTGGGCAATCTCCCGGGTTCAGATAGAACACTTTAAAATAACAGGAGAAGTTCAAGTACATTTTTCTTTCTATGTAATAATCCATATTGTACAAAAATATTTTTTTCTCGAAAACAGTTCATTTTATTGACATTGATCAAGAGTACCTTTTTTTCAGCTTAAGGTTTAGAGTATCCAAAAAAAATATTATTGTCGTTCCTTCATCATACAGGGTGTAAAAAACACCTTTTTTGTGTTACGTCTAGTCCGTCCCTGTCAAACTAAATAAGCCAAATGTGTTTAAAAGGGCGAATTTTAAGGAGACTCGTCTAGTACATATTATACTAAAAAATTATTAAATTACACCTAGTACTTGAGAAATTATTTAAAAAACAACGATTTCCACGGACGTCCGTGAAAGAGAAATTTATAAAAACTTCTGGTATTTTTAAGTGTTCTATCTGAACCCGGGAGATTGCCGACATATTCTGGGACATCCTGTATATTTGAAGAGGCAAGCAATTTTGTAAATACCCTAATGCTTAAAAATAACAAAAAACAAGTTTTTTTTATCGCTATTGATCCCTATAAACATGGCGTATCGGGAAGCGAGTTCGGTTTTTACCTCGCGAAGTCGCGAACACGTCGACAACGAAACGTTCAGTCCTCCGTTCGTCTTCCATAGTAGTGGGTACTCTCATTACTCTGTAGTCGCGCCTACTTACAAGTTATACAGGGTGCTGATAAAGTCTGGAATAATCGATTTTTCTTGAAAACGCAAAACTTTTTCGAAAAACGCTCGTACCCGTCGATTTTATTTTATTCTTTGAAATTTTTTGGCGTTCTTCAATATTATACCGGATGCGCCAAAAACGCTAGGCAAGTGTCAACTTCACTTTTTCAAATAGAACACCCCTTTTTTTCTCCAATATTCAGATTCCTCTCTAAACTCTAGACAAGTTTCATATAACATATTGTATGGCTAAAGTCAACAGTAATTGAAATACAGGGCCCACAATAAAAATCAAGGTATAATTTTAAGGTCTAGGTATTTACCTTCTTACCGGTTTCTACATAATAACTTAGTTACGTAAATGTCAAAACATTTAATATTTACTCCAAAGTTGTCACTTTTACCCATAAAAATGTTTCTAACGGAAGCTGAGAGAATCGAAATATTAATAATAGTAGGATGTGGAGATCGAAAGAGAACACAAATAGAAGTTTGTGAGTATTTTAATGATAAATATCCAAATAGAGAACACATAAATCAGGCAACTGTTTACAAAATTGTTAAGAAGTATAATGAAGTTGGTCACGTTAAGGATAAACCTAGAAGTGGACGACCTAAAATTTCCGACGATGTCAAACTTGATATTCTAGTTTCGTTGGAAGAGAGACCACATTCGAGCACAAGAAGCATTTCTCAAAATGTTCAAAATATCCACGATTCAACGGTGGCAAAGTTCCTGAAAAAGGAAAAATGGCATGCATATAAATGTCAAGGAGTACAGGAACTTTTGGAAGGCGACCCTGACAGAAGGAATGAGTTCTGCGAAATTCTCATGGATAATTACTTGATTAACGATGCATTATTTCCGAGTAACATAATTTTTTCCGATGAGGCTACTTTTTTCTTGGATGGCATGGTAAATCGTCAAAATTGCCGGTATTGGTCCAGCGAAAATCCCCATTGGTTCCGAGAAATTCATACCCAGCGGCCGAGAAAAATTAATGTATGGGCAGGAATAATTCGGGATACTGTTATAGGACCCTATTTTTTTGAGGAAAATTTGACTGGCCAAAGATATTTGCAGTTTCTTGAAGAAGACCTCGCTCCAGCGTTGATTGCCCTATTTCCCGATCGGAACATTCCTGACTCACATGATACAACTATGTGGTTTCAGCAGGATGGTGCACCAGCCCACTATTCGGTCGAAGTCCGTAGATACCTGAATGAGTTATTTCATCATCATTGGATAGGTCGACGGGGTGAAATAGAGTGGCCTGCGAGGTCCCCCGACTTAACGCCATTGGACTTCTTTCTGTGGGGCTATATTAAGGAAAGGGTTTACAAAAATAAACCAGAAGATATTGATGTTCTCAAAACGCGTATAACAACAACCATAAGACAAATTACCCCAGAAATTGTACATAATGTACAGTTAGAATTTGTTGAGAGATTGGGACATTGTAGAGCCGTAAATGGACACCATTTTCAACACTTACTCAAATAATTTTTTAGATTGTTCACTGTATTACCAATTTCCTGTTAGAATTTTTTTTCTAACCTAAGTATTTGTCATGGAAAACAAGCTTTAAAATTATACCTTGATTTTTATTGTGGGCCCTGTATTTCAATTACTGTTGACTTTAGCCATACAATATGTTATATGAAACTTGTCTAGAGTTTAGAGAGGAATCTGAATATTGGAGAAAAAAAGGGGTGTTCTATTTGAAAAAGTGAAGTTGACACTTGCCTAGCGTTTTTGGCGCATCCGGTATAATATTGAAGAACGCCAAAAAATTTCAAAGAATAAAATAAAATCGACGGGTACGAGCGTTTTTCGAAAAAGTTTTGCGTTTTCAAGAAAAATCGATTATTCCAGACTTTATCAGCACCCTGTATTTCTGTCGTAACGGTGACGTTTTCTTTTTACTTTAAAGTTTTGGTTTTATATAAGTAGCTAAATTTTGACGCGATGTAGTTCCAGTAACCTTTATACTGACCATAAAGTAATGTCACCATAAAGTCACTATACCAAGTAAGCGTTATCTAAATTCTACTAATAATTGTAACTTAGTAATAGTTTAAACTTTATAGTAATTAATTTGGTGCTAATTGCCACGTATTTACCAAGTCACAATAGCAGTGTCAATCAGTCACAGCTTCTATAACATTGATGCTAGTTGGGTAGGAAACCCCATGTAATTTTCGGAGTAAAAAAAATTTTAAAACTACTTCTTTCATTTCTTTCAGAGATATTATGCAAAGTCTACAAGACACATTTCCAACGGAATTCGAACTGACCGAGAGAAATCGATTTAGACACGACAACGACATCCAGTTCAGTTTTAGTTACTATTATTTTTTAATGTCCGATAAAATCCACAGGACCAAGGAAGAAGTTTTCGATGAATTTGATACGGATGACTCGGGGTAAGGGAAATGATCGCTCTTAACTTTAACCACTACGTCATCTGTGCTGCATTTTATTTGGATATTAGAATGGGCGCCGCGAGGTGTTGCAAGCGCTGGCACATGCTCTGGCATTATACGTAATTTTGTATACAGGGTGTTATGGAAATGACGTATTATATTTAAACCAGCAATTTCTGAGATGAAAATAAATTGAAGAAAAATAACCATAAATGGAGCTTTAATTTAATATGCCCTGACATGACCTTATGTCAAACCAAAAATGACCACGTGGTTCTCCTGCCAGGAAGGTAAACAAGGCAACATATGGCGAAAAACGTCAGTGAATCTTGAACAGTGTTGTCATATCTTCAGGGTAAACTCTAACTAACTAGAAAGTCAATAACCGTTTGACAGATTGGAAGTTGTTTTTTTCAGGGTACATTATTATAAACTTTTACGTTCAGTTCAGTTCATTGGGTTCATAATCATCTCTGATTTATAAACTTGAACTGACTCGAACAAACCGCCGCGGAGTTTATAATGGTCAGGTATGTTCTCACTTGTTCAATTCGAACGACACCCGTCGGATCTGAACAACTGAAATGCCACTTTACCCTTTAGAAAAAAAAATGCAATTTTATTTACCTTTTCGGCCTTATTTAAAACCAACTTAATTTATAAAAAAAGACACTAGGTAACCCGAACAAAAACCGTCACAAAATACCAAAACAAAGTCACATAAATTCACATTAGTTATCGCGCATTTCATGAACACATCTAAGTACCATTTAATCCGAATTAGTATTTTAAAGTGTGTAGACAAAAATACGCCCTTATTGTATACGATTTCATCAGCTGGTGGTCTGGGAAATAATATAATTTTTCTATACATTGGTATTTGACATCTAAAAATGTTGAAACTAAATAACACCTTTGAGCCTGTTCGTGTCTTGCTTGACGTTGTCTGTTCTTGTTTACTCGGTCGGTCGATCTATATTAAGCTCATCGGTAAAAATACATCGTTGCCACTTTCGATGTTTTATAAGATAATATTCATAAATTGCGGAATTTCCTTCTGTAATATTACTTTCCTGTATAATTATAGTTTCGGAAATGACAACCGCGCTATCTCCAGTTAGATTTCTTAATGTGCAGAAAGAAAGCACCTTGGACTCGGCCATTTATTTCAAAGGGTAGTTCCTATGTCAACATAATTGTTTCATTTTATCTTTAGTAAAGGGTTAATGGCCCATAGAAATGAGCGTTTTTATTATTTCTGAATTTCTATTGCGAGATAATTAAGTGCTGTTGTTCTATGTGTGAGGTACTGTAAAGTGTAAGTATGCGTTAGTGTTTAGTGCTTTCGTGTAATTTGATAATAGGTGCATATCTTCAAAAAAACTAATTTGAAACTCGTGGGTGTCTGTCTGTTTCTTTAAGTGATTTAGTGCAATTTGCATTTGATGAGCATAAAGATTTTCCCATAGAAATAAGAACTGAAAATGTCTGGATTTGTTACTCCTCTCAGCGTGGATTTACTTTCTAACGCCGGTA
Source organism: Barypeithes pellucidus (assembly GCA_963991005.1). Classification (NCBI taxonomy): domain Eukaryota; kingdom Metazoa; phylum Arthropoda; class Insecta; order Coleoptera; family Curculionidae; genus Barypeithes; species Barypeithes pellucidus. The sequence continues at coordinate 50,835,697 of OZ022563.1, read as the reverse complement.
TTCTCCGTAAGCATTTGATCCAGATTAGATGCTCAATCCCGCTTAGATCATATTTTTGCTATGCACCGTCAACATTTGACATTTCTAATTGAGATTAAAGTAATCCGTCAAGGTTGAAATATTGCATTTGATCCAGATTAGATGCTCAATCCCGCTTAGATCATATTTTTGCTATGCACCGTCAACATTTGACGTCCCTAATTGAGATTAAAGTAATCCGGAAAAGTTGTTGGCTTAAGCGTGTTTTTATTACATTATATTATTTTATATTGGTAATTTAAGATCGAATGGAGAGCCACCGCCTGTTAAAAATACTTGTTTGCTATTTTCAGGTAATTTTGTATCAGCAGCCGGATTGCTGAACAGAAAAATCATTTTCGAATGGCAAAACAACGCTTGTTTTAGAACTTTGCTACTCCGATTGATTTTTCTATCGTTTTCGTCCTTATGAAATGGGATTTCTAAAACGGGTTTGTTCGAAACTTTTTCGAAATGATTTCGATTCAGTATTAAACTTTTGTGTCCATACCTGGCTCTTTTCCTCTATGTTTACTCGGCTACTTTTTTTGGAATTACCCATTTTTAAGAAATACTAAAAAAAATAACGTACAGACTTGTCAATAATAATTCTCGCTAAAACCATTCTGATTTTACATTATTAATTTTTTAAGTTGCGTGTGATTCGAAACCAGTAAAGTTTGTTTACTAGTTTTGTTAACAAAAAGAATGAATGAGTATAACAAATCCTGCAAAAATTTGGAAACAAAATGTGGTGAAGAACAACACAAAGGTTGATGTGAATAATTTATTAGTGCATCATTTCGGAGATGAGTGGAAAAATGATCCACGTCTTTTACAAATGCGTCATAGAAAAGAACACAGTTCCAGAAATCGAAACCGTCGATGATGAAACGACACTATGTGAGAAAGTCAAAGAGGACGTGAAATTTTCTATTAACTGTTTTTGAATTTTTTTGTCCCCTCCATCCGCTATTTCTTCTTTGTATTTTTTTTTACTGAATTTAAAGTCTTTTTTATTTTTTTTATATGAATAAAAATAATTAAAGAAAAATTATCTTGCGTTATTTTCAAAGCTTCTTCAAGCAACTTCGATTGTTATTTTTATAACGTATAATCTACAAATATTTTTTCAAAACAACTCTTATGTTTTTCAAACATTTAAAAGAAAAAAAATTAGTATATGTGATGTGTGTGTGTGTGTGTGTGTAAGTTTCAATGGCACTGGAGAATCTCCAACAGACCAGACTATTTTTGAAAGTTTTCTTACTTATTATTGTCATGTTCTTTCTTGATTCATTTAATAACAATGACTTAAACCTAATGTACTTTTCACGATACATATTATTATATCTATACTATATACACATGTTACATATATAAAAACTGTTTTCAATATTTTTCATATACATATATTTTTTAATTCTCCATAAGTTAAACAGGGACACAAGATAGGAATTTTAGTTTCCGGTTGGCTGTCCCGGATGGAAATACTAACAAGAGGCCAAATTGTAGGGTGGGTAAACATGAGGATAAACATATGGTTTCTATAGCTAATAGTCTCCTGGCCCAATGTAGGGGTGGTTAGCCCACATTCATTAAGCCAAAAAGACTTTGTGATTTGGTATAATGTTTATAAACTATATTAAAATTCTTAATGTCGGTCAGTAGATTTGCAAGATTAAAAGGAAATACTGTTTTGGAGATACGCAGCTGCGTGAAAAATTCTTGCATATTATTGATATTTAATAGGCATTCAAATAGAATATGTTGTGGATCGGCTATTTCATTACAGGTATTACAATTTGGGTCATCTACAAGCCCTATTTTATATTTATAACTAGGAGATATTATATGATTTGATCGTAATCTCGATAAAGTTTGTATAACCTTTTTGTTGTTTACGTGTGAAAACCATGGTTTACTACTTATTTTGGGTTTAATGTTACGAAAATAATTGCCTTTGGTGGCCAATTGGTATTGCGATTGCCATTCTTTATTCATCTCTTCTTTAATTATCCTATCAAAATCTGTTCTTGGCGTTTTGTAGTCAATATCTATAGTTCCACTGTTAGTTGCTTCTTTTGCTAGTCTGTCCACGATTTCATTTTCATAAATTCCAATATGTGCCTTTATCCATATTAATTTGACTGTTTTATCTTGGTTTATGATTTCGTAGTTTAATTTCATAATTTCGGCTATCAAATGATTGACTTCGGTTGTCGGTGATGCGGACATAATTTTTTGCAAGGCACTTAAGCAGTCTGTGAATATTATGTAATGTTGGTTGACATTCTCCAGACATATTTTATATGCCTCCTTAATTGCATTAAGTTCTGCGGAAAAGTTGGAGGAATACTTAGACAGCTTGATTTTAAGTCTTATATTTTTATTCGGGTAGAATACAGCACATCCTACTTTTCCGTTAATTCTCGAACCGTCTGTGTACAGTATTTCATGGTTTGGCCATTTTTCTTCTATTTCTAATTTGAAGCTGTTATTTCGGGCAGCCTCAGGTATATTTCTATAATCTGTTATGAGGTCTGTATTTGCATTATATGAAAAATGTTCATACTGATTCACGAAATTTGGTAGTTTCCGGTTGGAATAAATTTCCGTGGAATATTGGGATACGTACATAAACCCCTCTACACATAGGGGGTTCCTTTTAATATTCCAATATCTGTGGGTTAAACATAAAGTCGTGAGTTGGCTTATTTTATGGAGTAAAGGGCTGTCCTTTGAGTGCAGTTTGATAACGAATTTATTTGCTAGATACTGCCTACGCAGTGTTAGAGGGGCTTCACATGCCTCTGCTTCCAAGGCTACAATCGGAGTGCTAGGTAACATTCCCATACTTATTCTAATACATTTATTTTTAATCATTTCGATTTTTTGAAGATGTGTCTTAGCTGCTGTTCCATAAAAAATGCTTCCGTAGTCTAGGATGGATCTTACTAGGCTTTTGTAAAATAGAAGACCTATATTAGGGTCAGCTCCCCAGCTATGGCTACAGAATGTTTTTAAAATATTTATAGCATTTTCAGTTCGTTTTAATGTATAAAGAATATGTTCTTTCCAATTCAGCTTTTGATCAAGAACTATACCTAAGAATTTGGTTGACGTCTTATGAGGGAATCTGAGTCCTGCTAGGTTAACGTAGTCGGATGGGGGCCTAAATCTTTTCCTAGTAAAAGTAACTATCACTGATTTATTTTCAGATATTTCCAGTCCATTTTTTCTTGTCCAGTTTTGCATTTTGGCTATGGCCTCTTCAAGAATTTCTTGGCTTTTTGCTATTGAATTTGCCGATACATACAGACATATATCATCTGCAAACTGTAATACTTTAACTTTATTATCAAATATCGTGTCAAGATCCGTGGCATAAATCAAGTATAGCATGGGACTTAATATACTTCCTTGGGGTAGCCCTTGGTAAGCCATTCTTGGTCCAAAAGATTTGTCTTGAATTTTAATGTAAACATTTCTTTGGGTGTACAGCGCAATTATATTATTTACTATATTAGTAGGGATTCCTATTTTTTCCATTTTTTTTGATAGGATATCAAGGTTAACGTTGTCGTAGGCGCCCTTGATATCTAAAAATGCAGCCGAGATAGAATGGTTTTGTGTAAATGCTAACTGGACGTCTGTAATAAAGTTGGCTATGCTTTCTTGAGTGGAGAGGCCTCTACGAAAGCCAAATTGGGTTTCCGGTAGCTTGTTGTTTTTTTCGAGCCAATGTTCCAATCTATTTTTGATAAGTCGTTCATAGGATTTTAGTACACATGACGCTAAGGCTATAGGCCTATACGAATCTGCCATGTTGGGTGGTTTTTGTGGTTTTAAAATAGGAATAATAGAGTAATCTTTCCAGTCTTCTGGAATATTTATTTTATTTGTCCAAATGTTGTTATATAAGTTTAGCAATGTTACTTTTGCATTTCTAGACAAATTTGATAGCATTGAATAGTGAACGTTATCCATTCCTGGGGCTGAGTTATTGTTATTCTTAAGGGCTCTCTTAAGTTCTACCATGGTAAAAGGTTTGGATAGATGAGGATGCAATATTATGCGTCTTTCGGCTTTGGGGGTTTCTGCCCAACAAGGTGTTATTTTCTGGTGAAAATTGTCTACCCATTCACAATCGCTCAAATCAATTGGGATTTTGTTGGTTTGCTTCCTATTTTTGTATCTGTTGACCTTATTCCAAATTTCTTTTAGGTTAGTATTTTTGTTTAGAGATGAACAATAATTTCGCCAACTATTTGTCTTTTCTTTTTTTATGGTTAATTTTGCTTGTGCGTCTGACTTTCTGTAATTTAGCAGATTTTCTAGATTAGGATTTGTCCTATATCTAGCATAATCCTCTTTTCGTTTGTTTACAGCTGTTTGGCATCGATCGTTCCACCATGGTTTAGATTTTGTGCGGTCGCCCTTTGAGTTGTTTTCTGGTATATTCCGTGATATTACTTCATTCAGTTCGCTAATAAATGTTTCATAATTTCCTGATGACTGTTCACTTGAAATGTTATTACTTTCTTGCGAGTAGTTTGTCCAATTTGCCTTATTAATGTTCCATTTTTTTTTGTTCATTTTTATGTAGCTTTGAGGTCTAAGATTACAGTTTATAATAATTGGTAAATGGTCCGATCCACAAGGATCTAATAGAGTATCCCACTGGCAGCTGTTGGCTATATCCGGGGTTGCTATTGTAATGTCTATTGCGGTGTCTTTATTGTTTAATCTACCGATATAAGTAGGTTTGCCATTATTTAAAAAAATTAAATTATTTCTATGTAATGCTTCAAGGAGGTTATTTCCCGCCATATCATTCGAATCGCAACCCCAAGCCAGATTGTGAGCATTGAAGTCCCCTCCTAGTATAAAGGGTTGAGGAATATTGTTAAAGAAATGTAGCCACTGGTTTATAGTTATTCTAGTATTAGGTTTAATATATATCGAAACAAAAGATACTGATGTTAATCTGTTCATTTTTAAATTTATACCAACTACATCTATCCCTATACCAATGGGTGGTAGATTAATCACCCTATACACTAAATTAGTTTTAATTAATATTGCTGTTCCACCTTTTCCATCAAATCGGTCACATCGTTCAGAATTATAACCTGAAAAATTTATGTATTTTTGTGGCTGAAACCATGTTTCAGATAACATTGCTAATCCAATATTTTGTGTACTTAACAAATTTTCTAAGTTACCTTTATTTGAAATAGCTGATCTGCAATTCCACTGTCCGATGATTAAACTATCCATCGATATTAATTGAATCAAAATCTAACTTTTTTTTAATAACCTCTAACAAATCTACTTTCTGGATATCAAAACTTTTTTTCTCCTTTAGAGAGTTTACCACAAACATGACAATATCGAGTATTTTGTATGTAAAAACCTCGTCAACCGAGTGTTCCTGTATTCCTGATCTATATAAGTTATCATTTAAAATTCCTCCCAGTTGATTAGGGAGAGTGAATGGTCTTATTAATTGTTGATGTTCTATTGTTGTCTGGTCTGGTTCTGAAGGACGCGGTCTTTTGTTATTAATATATTTTGTATAGGTAGAAGTTTTCCTAAAAGAAGTAAAATTCGGATTTGTTTCTGACGCACCTAAGTTTAGACTCCGAGATGGATTGGAGTAATTTTCCTCAGAGTTTCTTTCCCTCCCAGTGCCCAAACCAAGTGCCTCAGCGTATGTTTGTTTCGGAACTTTTTTATTTGCATCCCGGTATGACAAATTTTCCAGTGCCATTGTTTCTTTAATATTTTGTTGTCTTTTAAATTCTGGACAGTTTCTAAAGTCATTAGTTTTATGTTTTCCTTCGCAACTATAACATTTGATTTCTGCGTTTATTTCCGTGCAATTATTTGTGAAGTGATCTTTTTGACATTTTTCACAGCGAGGATTGCTTTTACAATGTTTTGCTTGGTGACCGTACCTGCTGCAGTTGTAACAGAGAATGACCTTTTGTATATATTTTTCAACTGAGTATCTAACATGCCCTATCGCTACATATTCCGGTAAAAATTGGGTTTTAAATGTTACTATAATGGTTCGACCTGGAATCCATTTTGCCCGACCGTTAGAGTCCATTACAGGTTTTTTGTTGCTGTCAAGTTCTTTAAAGGTGACTCTTTGTACGTTTTTAACCGTGAACGCCGAATGCATATCAAACGGTTTGATATTTGACTTTAAGAATTCGTCGGTAAATTCCCTGTCAATGTTTTTTATTACCCCTGTACGCGTTATTATGAAACTAGGTAAATAAGGGTTTAATTTGTGTTGACTTCTTAGCTGTTTAGAATTGATTAATATATTTGCTGATTTATACTCTTTAAATATGACTCTAATTTTTGCCCTGCCAATAGATTCTACTTCCTTAATTTTTCCGTCTATTTCGGGGTGACATGAAAATATATTCAGATTTATTCTAATCGCGTTTAATTTGCCCGAAAAATTTTGATCCATTGGTTCAATATATACCTGATATGGTCCCACGTCCTTATCAGTATAGTTAAATATTTCATACCTTTTTTGTTGCTCATCTTTTTTTGGTTTAGGCTCGGTTTTTTCTGGATTTAATAAGTCATTGATACTACCTGTTGTTTGTTTTACTATTTCTGCCGATTCAATCATTTCCTGATCACTAAAGCCGTAAAATGTTTCTTGATTAATCTGATTTTTCTTTTTGTTGTTGGGGTCGGGGGGTTTTCCCCCTGAGTTGACACTCATTATTCGTAAGTTAACTCCGGGTTAACCTGAACTGAAAAACTGACGTTTATCTAATATCGCACGCTGAACCGAATTCGACTTATCCGCACGAGAAGTAAACGTAAACTGTGAGTATATGTGATGTAAATGCAATAAAAAGGGAAAACTATCTTAATTGTTTATATTTAATGAATTATTAGTTTTTTCTTCTACTGAGAATTTAGGAAACATGGAGATTGTCCACTTTGAAACTATACTTCTCATTTAATTGTATAAAAATCCAGTATTGCCAAATTGTTAACTAGGATTCCCAAAACGATGACGGTGCATAACAAATAAACCGGATTCAACTAAGCTGGATTTGCCAATCTCAATTAAATCTTAAAACACGTGTTTCCGGGTTTGACTTTGACATAATTTTCTTTTGTGTCATGTTTGGAAATTAGTAGTTAATATGGAAATTGAAGAGGAAATTTTCATTTGAGATGATTAGGAGATGTTAGACATCATAAATGTTGCTCTTAAAAATAGTTTTTGGTGTAATATAAGATTCGTTTTTGTAATGTAACAGTTTTAGTACTTTATTCAAATTTTTTTTTGAATTTTAACTTTGCTTGCAATTTAAAACTGTTTTCAAGCAACAAATAACTTTTAAAATTGAATCTAATATTACAAGCCAAATTATTAAGTATTTATGTTGCCATTTTTGTCAAATGAAGAATCAAAACTAAGACAGCTTGTACTGTTCATAAAATAATAAACTAATATATTTCAAATACTATATAATGTGTGGAAAAATTATTTCCTAACCACCTGAAGAACCGCAGGGCGTAGTTTTGTCTAATATTGTAGCGTTTAAAATACTAATTCAGATTGAATGGTACTACCAAGGAAGGGAATCCCTCTCCATTGATAGAATATCACCACCTGCAGACCCGTTCCGAACTCTTTTGGTCTCGTCAGTACAGGGTAGGTGTCCATACCTATCATCAGAGAAGTCTCTACTACTTCAAGCTGTATTATCAACCTTAGTCGAGAACAAAAGAGTTCGAAACCGGTCTGTAGGTAGTGACATCCTATCAATGGAGAGAGCTTTCCTTTATTGCTAGTATTTGATATTAATACCACCTCAAAAAATACACATTGTTTTTTTTATATATTTCAATTATAAAAACATTCTTTTATTTAGCCACAAAAAAATAGAAACAATTTATTATTAGTATTGGAACATACATAAGTACCTAAAACGAGCTCGAGAAATAATCTAACACATCTTAACAAGAAAGATCAACTGATCTTTAACACGAAAGTATATTCAGCTGCAAATAAAATAGCACCCTCGCGACTGCAAGAGTAGCTGGTTCCAGCTATACATGGCAATGTACTGTTGATATGCTTCCATCTTTGTGGGCTATCTTTTATGGGCCTTTATTTCCTCTCTACTTCCAGCACTAAATATGAAAAAATATCAATCCTTTGTAATAGGTGGAACTCCATGAATTAAATTATGGATATTGAAAGTTCAGTGTAAAGGGGTCCATATTATGTATTAAGTTTAGCTTCGTTTGATATCTGTAAAGAAATATTTTACTTCATAAAAAGGGAAAAGAAACTGCCAATGTTTCGTAAACAAAGGCAAATGAGATATTTCAGCTTACCTGTCGCGGATATCATGCAATTTTACAATGATAATGTCTTTAAATATTCACTCTGCATCTTAAAAATATATTAAACACCATTGTTTCCAAAACTGTGAAGAAAATTCTGTTTTAAAGGCTACAAATTGCGAATTTCAATGATTTCTTAATGCACGTCAGAACAGAGTTTGCCGTCAGGTCAAACGAAAGTAGGGTTATCTCTTGCGTCATCCGCTTTTCCACGTCATATTTGTTGAAAATCCACTGTTGCCAATTTGTTAACTTGGATTCCCAAAACCGATTACGGTGCATAACAAATAAGTCAGATTGAACTAAGCCGGATTTACCAATCCCAATTAAATCCTAAATACGGAGAATACGGGCGTTAGTAAGCTAAATATTTATAAGAAACTAAAGTTTTACATTTTTGCACTCTTTGGCAACATTGCACGTAACACTTGTTTTCTGATATGCCACCACAGGGTGACATGACGAACAAACCCGAACAAACGCCGGATGAGGTGTGGGTTTAAGGGGCTGGACCCCACTTTTAAAACGGTCGATTTAAAAAAAAATATATGTCTCTAGGACACCCAAGGAGTCACCCATTTAAATATAATACGTGATTTCCATAACACCCTGTATACATAATACAAGCCTTCTGGGCTGCTTGCACTTTTACACCCTCTTGCAAAATCTTGAAATGATGATGGTGAAAAACTGGCGTTCTATTTATATCAAAATATTGAAGAATTCGGTGTTTTCATAATTCCCTTTAAAATCATGAGTACATCCATTTAGCAGACTTTAGCCACCCCGTGTTAAGACATGACTTCAAACAAAGTTAAGTTTAGTAACAAATATCCATAAACACTTACCAAAAACACAAAAGTACGATAAAATCGCTCTGAAAAGAACTGTTTTTAGGATTAAAATCAACTTGAAGGAGCAAAAAGTTATAAAAATCAATTAAGATTGACACATCAAAATGGAACTATGAGTTAACAACAGCTGGCAAATATTCAATGGCTACAAAGCAATATTAAACTATGATCGTAACTTGTCTTTGTCTAACAGGTTATTGAATTCGAAACGTATCTCTATTATGTTTTTATTCACTTTTAAGTCTGTAATAAATAAAGATAGGGAGTTTTAAGTCACGATTGCTCTTGATCCCTGGGTTTGTCACGCACTTGTAAAGATACATACAGACTTTACATAATTAATATATTTCTCGTGTAATAATTATTATGTATTGATAGTGATACGATGTGCTTTCGTATGTGAAACCTAAACCTAAAGTTTTAAAAACTAATGTATTTATTAATATTAAAATAATTAATAAGGATATATCTTATTTATCTCTCTGCATACTAAATTATATTAAAGAATATTTCAAGATTCAGTTGGCAGATGTTTGAAAAATAAGTTGGGTTCTGCCCCCTCCAATAGGTGACGCAAGTGCATTTAAGAGGAAGAATATAGTGAACAATAAAAGAACAGGGAGAAAACATTATCCTAATATTGTATCGTTTCAGGACTTGGTCAGACAGAGAAATAAGGAACCTTCTAACTAAGATTTACGAGCTACCTCTCAGCTATGAAATAGTTGACCATTTTGAAGGGATACTGCTTAATTGTAGCGAGCTGGAGAAGTTCCCCGAAGTATCGCCGCCTCCGTACGAGAGATACATCGATTCGAAACTGGTAATTTTATTTCTAACTGGCAGACTTCTCTTATAAGTTTCGGTTAAGAGAGATTTGTGATTTGTAACGGTTTAATAGAACCTCTCGATTTGCTAATTTGTTGTGTGAAGGTCTCCCGTGATGCATTTTTGTTCTTAGGGTCACGGCCTTCGCTAGACAGGCCATGCAACGGGAAGTGCGGCAACAGGGCATAGTTGTCTATCTACCCCGCGCTATTAAGCCGTTCCTAGACTTTATACACACACTGTATAAGGGAAGTCTTATTGTTGCGTAAATTTATACTTTCTTGATTTGTTAATGTTATTTTAATAATTTTTATAATTACAACTTTTCTAGCCAACAATCACCAAAGATATGGTGACCGGATGTCCGTTTCTTAGCGAATACCTTGACGAGAAGTTCGGACAAGTGCCAAAGTACAAACACCACATAGTTAGGGATACGGATAGTCACTATTCGTCGTTTAGGATGTTGACCTCGAATATATCTCAGGTTGTAATCAAACTAGATGAAATTAGGGGTCGAATGACGTAAGTAAAATTTGCTCCAGGTTTTATACAGGGAAACAAAAATAATTAATATCTTTTTTTTTTAGGAAATTTGTATGTCTAAACGACAACCTCAACGAATACAAGCCGCACGAAAACGAACTCGTACGAGCGATCCTCTACGACTTCTACCTCTCCCTCTTCCCCCACCCCAGCAAATTCGAGCTTCCCGAATATTCCAGAAATAGATTTTTGTACATGGACGAATTAAACGATTGGAAGCAGCAGCATTTTCTTCTGAAGATAGTGCTAGGATTCGGAGTGATTTCTTTGGTGTTTCTAACGTTTTTTAATGTTTTTAAGAAGGGATGTTGTAAGATTTTTAACGAATTACTTTTCTAGTGCCATAAATAAAATAGGAGAATTGTTTAAAAGTACAGGGTGTTATGAATACCAGGGTGTCAGGATCTCGCAAGTGGTAAGAGATTGATTTAAAAAAAAAGTTGTGTAGTATTTATCTAAGACACTGAAGGAGTCACCCATTTAAATATAATACACAACTATCAGATTTTGAGTCTGATGTTCCGTCTTTTGGGTATCATCAGGTATGTTTTTCAGGAGTCGTTAATGTACAGGGTGGCCCATTTTCGACGCTTTCTGGGGGTATTAAAGTAGAATGCTGCAGTTTGTAATAGACTGGCAATGCTGTACACTATCTGTACACACTTGCACTCCTTCGTTTCTCTTTGTTTAATGTTTTAAATACAATTAGATGGGGAAAACAATAAACATGTAATATAAAAGGGGAGATAAGACATTCCATTCATAAAACACGGATTTATTTACAATCATGCACAGTTCTACAGTTTCAAATAAGTTAGAAGAAGATGGCTTTTAAAAAATGGCAACACTGTAATGAGGTACACGTTTAGATACATAATTTCGATCCAACATTAGTCATAAATGGGTATGCGTCGTAGGTATTTTTTTGCAGAATTCAGATATACCGGGTCCGCAAACGAAGGGGGAGGAAGATTAAATCGTTATCGAAGAACTTATCAACAATACTAAAACAGCTTGAGATATTGGATTAAAAGCGGCATGTTTTAAAAATATTTTACATCATACAGGGTGGCCCAAAAAAGTGTGACAGAAAAAGTTATATTTTTTTAAATGGGACACCCAGTATTTTATTGCATATTTAGGTTCGTATTAGTATCGTTTATAAGTGCCTCAAATTTTATATAATGTGGTTTTGTAGTTTCGGAGAAATAAATTAAAAACTAAAAAAAGTTTTGCAGTCCTGAATCAAAAAATCAAAAAAAAACAATCCAGAACTATTTTTTTAACCTCGGCATTGGGTGAAATTTACGACAAGAGGTCTAGAGATACTATTAATCTAATTGCGTTTATCTATTTTGTACAGGGTGTTCATAATAAGCTTTCAAAAACGTCACATTTTAAAATAATTTTTCTCAAGTTTTTCAAATGGACACCCTGTATATTAATTGGCTATATGACGTAGAATTCATAGACAATTTTTTTTTGTTATACAAGCATATAAGTTATATCCAGCCGTTTTCGAAATAATTGTAAATATCATAAATTATGTTGTTTAAATAGAGTTTTTATTGGGAAATTTTGTTATAGGCGACTAGACTAATAATTGTAAACTAAAGTAAATGTTCAAAATAGTTTCCTTTTACTCTTAGAGTTTACCGTATTTTAGTTATTTCGATATAAATTTTAAAAGCCTACATTTTTGCTACTTTTATTTATTTAATTTTATTTTTTATTCTTAATCGAGTTGCCATGATTTTTTTTGTTTAGATTGTCACTATGACAGCCAAATAAAATTATTTACATTTGTTCAGTCGTCGAAATTAAGTACTAACTTGCACAAAATGTCGAATTTTACAACGTTAGAAATGGTAAATATGATTTTTATACTGGGTGAATGTGCAAGAAATTGCCTCCTCGCGAGCCGAGTGTATGCTGAAAGATATCCAGATATTGAGAGAAAGCCGAGACCAGAAGCCTTCGAGAAGTTGTTGCAAAGATTTGTAGCAACAGGAAGCATTGCGTACACAAAAAGGAGATAATCAATAAACCCGTTATTAATGAAGAAAATGAATTAAGAGTTATGTTGGCAGTAGAGGAAAATCATTAAATTAAGTAAAATGAAGCTATTTTGAACATTTACTTTAGTTTGCAATTATTAGTCTAGTCGCCTATAACAAAATTTCCCAATAAAAACTCTATTTAAACAACATAATTTATGATATTTACAATTATTTCGAAAACGGCTGGATATAACTTATATGCTTGTATTACAAAAAAAAATTGTCTATGAGTTCTACGTCAAATTGCCAAATAATATACAGGGTGTTCCATTTGGAAAACTTGAGAAAAATTATTTTAAAACGTGGCGTTTTTGAAAGCTTATTATGAACACCCTGTATAAAATAGATTAACGCAATTAGATTAATAGTATCTCTAGACGACCTCTTGTCATAAATTTCACCCAATGCCGAGGTTAAAAAAATAGTTCTGGATTGTTTTTTTTTTTGATTTTTTTATTCAGGACTGCAAAACTGTTTTTTTTTAGTTTTTAATTTATTTCTCCGAAACTACAAATCCAAATAAAATAAAATTTGAGGCCACTTATAAACGTTACTAGTACGAACCTAAATATGCAATAAAATACTGGGTGTCCCATTTAAAAAAATATAACTTTTTTGGGCCACCCTGTATAATGTAAAATATTTTTAAAACATGCCGCTTTTAAACCAATATCTCAAGCTGTTTTACTATTGTCGATAAGTTCTTCGATAACGATTTAATCTTCCGCCCCCGCTTCGTTTGCGGACCCTGTATAAAGAAATAATCCATATTTTTGCAATATTTACTTAAAATATAGAATTAGCTACACCAACCTAAAAACCATAACCTCATTAATCTCACCGACGACATATTAATCCGGGGTTAGAATAGTCGAATTTCTTACACACCACGCACTGGCGAATCATTGTAGATGGCTAATAACAAGCTCTAAATAGTTTTAGTTCGAAAAAACACTAAAAGTGAATCCAAAACACAAACAAGTGCAAAAGCAGCAGCGATAAAACGGTAACAACGGAACACCGCCGGCGAAAATGAATGAAATTTGTAAACTTCAGGGTCATTTTAACACTAGCAGGTAAAAATGAGCAAACAGCGTTGCCACTGTGATTTCCTTAAAACATTGCAATTTTATGTTCTTGGGATAATATTATACTTTTCGGTTTCAAACGCAGGCGGTAGATTTAGGACTCTTAGTACAGACTTGGCATCATTGATTACTGTTTAAAACTTTGTATGATTCTGAAAGAATAAACAGAATTCCGTCTATTTATTAATTAAATGTTTTTGGGGAAAACACATTTAATCCATAAAAATCGTGTTTAAAATAAAAAATATTCGTAAAATTGTTAATTCTTAAAATTTACGCTTGGACATGTTTGTTGTTTGAACGATATATATATAGAAAAATTTGCATTTTTTTTTACAAGTGGCAACTCTGTCAATTTGAAGGGAAGCATTTATTTGAGGGTACATTGCAGAGTCGCCAAGATCAGTTCTATTTGTCTTGTTGTATAAACTGAGGAGCGAATACTTATGTGGGGGATGTTTTTTTAATGAGATCAACGTTCAATCGTGTGTCTAATAAACGAACCCGCTTGGTTTTTTTAGGACTTTTTTTTATAGTTGGCAGAAGTAAATAACGATATTAGCCCGGTCTATAGGTATGTTCATATTCTAGACCTGATAGAAATACACGTCACTTTAATATATCTTTCCTTTTCTAGCAGACAGAAGTTCCAGGAACGTATGTCTGAGATTACGAAGAAGGTCACTGTATTGACGAGCGATCCGAAATGGTGCATTTGAACTACGATCAAGGACGACTTAAGCCGCGTTCTCAGAGCTTCGACGTGTCGCAGCGACAATCCCCCACTCTTTTTGTAGGGGGTGACGTCTGTCACTTGTCATTCGGATGTAACCTAACCTTACAATATTTTGTTATTGTTTTGTAAATGAAAACAATTTGTTTTGTACAAATTTCGTTTTGAATAATTTATCATACTGACTGAGACTTTGATAATGAAAGCGGCGAAGCAATGAAATATTTGAATAATATCTGGCAGTGTATTTTAATATGATTATTCTTCAAGACTAAATAGCTAGCTAGGTAGTTTTTATTAACCATTTCATTCCTCCAATAAGGAAGTCTAAAATCATAGACATGGGCGTTCTGACAGTGTCTCCTCATCATTCCATACCCTAGGTCTTGTGGTGGTCACTAGCTTGTATCTCCTCTATATCTTCATTCCAAGCAGATACAAAGCCATCTTTGTGCAGAGCATACTTGCCCTTTGTACTGTATCTACAATAATTTAAAAATATTTATATTATAAGATTTAGGGATCTATAGAGGTACAAAACTAATTTTTAGATAATATTACAAAAATACCAACAGGGCTAACAAAATACCATGGGACTTTAAAAACGGTTTACAATTTTAAGTCAAAATGATGTTTTACCAGTATTATTAACTCTTGCACTTTCTTCTGCAGATAACTTTTTTCTAAATTCAGCTTCAGAGCGGTGAAGAATTTCCACAGGAATATAATTTGAATTTGTGGCCACATCCATTATGGTTTTCGTTTAACCTAAAATTTAACGTTTTAAACTTGAACTCGTCACATTTCTTTAAAAAACTTATAGTATAGTCGATAACCTCTTCCGATTGCAGCAGGCCAATATTTAAATTTCTTTAGGGTGTGAGTATGTGGAATGCGGATATTGGATTAAAATTTTTCCCCTCTCGGAGGTTATATTTGGGTTTGTTTTTTTAAAAGATTTTTTTCGATGACAGCGTCAAATTTTATTTTTGTATTCTAGTCCTCAAAATATGTATATTTATTCTGGTTAGTAAAAAATGCACCAATGTGATTAAAAAGACCAATGTAATTAAAAATTATTTAATAATTTTGTAGGATTTAGGTAGATAATGATCAAATAAACTTTTAAAAGCAAAAGTACATACTATTCATAATTTTTTAGGACAAAATAATTTACCTTTGTTCGAAAACAACGAATACTTATTTCGGAAAACTGAGTTTCAAATTTCAAAACAAAATAAAAAATTAATACTACAGCGCAGTGTTACCAGTTATCTCATGAAATGTCAGGAGATCTGTTGATTTTTTGTGATTTTATGAATAATCTGGTGGTCCATGAAAAACCTTTTGAAAAAGTTCGGTTTCTGGTGTTATCAGCTTCGTTTCGGGGAGGTATATTTTATAAATCACAAAAAAATCACCAGATCTGGTGAAATTTCACCAGATACCTGGCAATACCGCTACTTCGGCACCGTTCGATGGTGGGGATAAGTGGTAATGACGTAAACGGTTATGATTGGTTAGGTTGGTGTTTTTTTTTTTTTGGACACACGATGAGAAATCTGCGCACAGACACCTTACAGACGCGGCTGCAAGGTAGTGTCGGGCTAGCAACATTGTGGGGAAAGACCATCAATATCATCCGCTCTGAAGGAGGGGATCCGCCTCAGAAGGAGACGAGCCAACCGACTAAAACTCACCTTCTGAGTCAGGCATGATACCTGTAACTCCTTTCACTTAGACGTGTTATTTTTGTTTATCATCAGTATGATTTTTTAGGTTAAGCCTTGAAGCGTTGCTTGGTGTGTTTCGGTTACAGCTCTTAACCCTTTCTTATTTGAATTTAATCAAATAAGCAAGTTTTAAGAGCTCCGTTAACATCGACGGTAGTCGATCAAATACAGTGCGCAGCGCCATCTCTTAGTAGTCCCCACATAATCTGAACAGACGTTATTTGATTAAATCAAATTTTAAAAAAATCTATTCAAGAAATAAAAAGTCTATGCTTGTCAGGAGAGGGCTTCCTTTTCTTGATAGTACCATTCAATCTGAAATAGTATTTTAAAGTGCTACTGTGTAAACAAAATTACGCGCCCTTATTGTATAAGGATCATCGGGTGGTCTGGAAATAATAATTTTCCATATTCGTATTTAATATAATACAGAAAAATACATAAAAATAATAAAAATGTAAACGAAGAAAGCCCAAGACTGAAGACTTGAGCGAAAATATTAAATGGGTAGGGAAGGGCACATCATTTTAAAGGTTGTTTAAATATCTTTCCAATAATACCAAGATTTATCATTACGATTGGCAACGCTACAGACAATAATAAAATATTTTGTACTTATAAGGAGTAGAAGTTTCAATTCTTGATGAAATATACAGGGTGTTCCATTTGAAAATACTGAGTAAATTTAATCCAAACAAACCCGAAGTTTGGAAGTAAAATTAAAGCACTCTGTATAAAACTGTAAAATTTTATAAATAGTACTCATATAATCCAGATAAAATTTTTTTATCTAATTAAAATCAATAAAGAATCTGTAGCATGTTTATTACGATCGTACCAATGCAATAAAAATAGGAAAATTAATAATATCTTTGCAACACCGCAACAGATTGGGGAAAAAAATTGGGGTTACATAAACGATAAGGAGGGACACTGATTCCGAGTAAAAATATAGGTCATTTCATTTATGACACACACTGTACAGGGTGTCCATTTTTGGGTAGTTTTACGGGGTATCTCCGTTAAATTTGTTTTCACCCTATACCTATATTTTTAATAATATAATTTAGTTTGTAACAAGCTTCAAATATATAACACTTTATTTTTTTAGTCTTAGTATTAGGCCCGAAATATACGTTTTTCAAAAATATACCATTTTTTTATATACGGTGACCCATTTAAAGAAGCAAATTTGTTTATTTTCCTTGAAATTATTGAATGTAGAAAAAATCTGAGTACGTCACTGTATTCTACATAAAGAGTTACAAAAAGAACATTTTTATTTCTTTTTGATACGTTACGGGGTAACCGAGATATGGGGGGGGGGGGGTGTCCCAAAATGATTACGGCATCTTCTGTTTGACAAAAAAGTAGCAAAGTGCTGCGAAAACAGCATCCTTCTATCTTTACTAATAAGGTAGATACCCCGTAAAACTACCCAAAAATGGACACCCTGTATACTTAAACATACTTTTAAAATATGCGTCTTCAACAGTCCGCTAATTATTATTTTTAAAGTTTCCCTTCTATCCACGATATCGAAGAATTACACACTAAATGGACTGACTCCCTGTATTAGTAAATATTTTATTTATTTCAGAAAACCCAATTTTCCGCGTTAAATTTTCCGGTAATTGTAATTTTGCTAATAAGAACGTTACGAAACACAAGTCAAATGACAAAAGGGTTATCGCCTCATACAAAAATTTAGGATCCTCCGGGCATAACGAATCGACATGAGTCATGCCGTTTTTTCTACAATGTAAGCGAGTAATCGTTAGAAAAACAAACGAATTTTTTGCACCAAAATACCTTTGCCTTGCTTTACTTTGTTAGTTTATTTGCAGTGGTCGGTTCGAAAGGAGCTCGCGTATTCGCCGGTTTTATTTTTTCTGGAAAATTATCCCGCGTGATAATTCGACGTCCAGGACAGGGTGCTCCTGCCACTGCTTAAAGAGTTGTCGGAATTCCGGGTAATAGTGTCATCCTAAAACGAAGTTTTGCTCTGTTCCCTGTAAGGTGAGTCTTTAAACATTTTTTTTTTCAAAATACGTTTAGCAGCATTCACAGTTCCATAAATTAATTTATAATAGAGAAGAAGTATTTAAGTCACATCACAAGGGGCCCATGCGCTATTATGCAACGGGTTCCTCGCTTTTTACCTTCCATAACTGGGGTAGTAGTAACTGGCGATAAATACTTATAAACTCTTTCCACAATTCTTTTTTTTTGCTCGCAAGTGTATGGGCCCCTTCAGTTTTCAGTTATGCAGGGTTTTAATTTGAAAACTACCCACCTTTAATAGGTCGCTTTCGGTAAATAAAAATAAAATTTTATTGTGAAGGTCCCGCCCTTCACAAGAATTGTTGCAGCCTTCGTGGTTTAACCCCCTTGGCAGGGGTAGATGTTACCATTAAGATCTTAATTGGGAAGGAGGGGGGGGAGGGGGGGGGGGGAAGATCAAGTGACCCATCATTTTTAAAAATCGTTGAAATCTCTTTCCAATAATAATAAAAGAGGAGTCGACACAATAAATTTTTTGTTAAATAATACCCTAAAAAGAATTTAAAAACTATTTAAAGCCTTCATGGAGTAACCCACTGGGAGAGGTAACTGTTACCCTTAAAATCGTAAATGAGAAGGGGGGGGGTCAAGTATATTGGGGCGGAAAAATCTGGATTCTAAGAGTCGCCGAGGACCGTTTTTGGTTCGGAGGGGCAGTGGCGTACTTGTACAAGAAATGAAATTTGTGCAAATCGACCAAATTTCGTTTCTTGCTTCCGTTAATTTATTAAGTAAAAAAATTTCCACCCTAAACTTATAGCAATTGGTCCGTAAAAACAGATAATTAACCGCTTTTAGGATAAAACGAAATAGTATCAAAAATATTGATCAAAAAACGAAATGGTGAATGCGTCACTAGCTCTGACTTAATTATTAACTGAACAAAAAATATACTGAGTGTTTAAACAACAACGAACAAAACAATCATTACTAAAAACAAACATCTAGTAAAATCAAGATTTATATTTTTCCTAACGAATTCATCTTTGAATAAATTGGTTAAAACATTACATTTCGTGGGGGGGGGCTATATACGCCACTGAGGAGGGGGTAAACTGGGCTTACGAACAAGCCCGAAACGGGCTAGCTTTACTATGATATCTATTGAGCACGAATTAGCTAATAAAATAGATTTAAATAAAAAAATTTACAGAGTTACAAGGTGGTTTGTTGATAGTTATTATTTTAATGAGTTAGAATAGCATAGCACATTTTTTTAATTTCTTTTCAGAAATATTATTAATATGTATTAATAAGAGCACAAAATGATTAAGGCGTCTTGAGCGGGCCCTGTTGCTCTCTCTCACTAATTTTGAAATTGAAATTTTGATAGTATGCTAATGTTGATTTGAGCACTGGGCTAAAACATTTAAAAAATATACGTTTTTAATTAATTCTTACAATTATTATAAAAGTTGAGCGGTCTTCCTGAAAAAATTGTCTATTATTTAAAATAAAAATAGGAAAGTTAATGAACAAATCCAAACAAACCTTTCCCTAACAATTACTTTTATTTGTTTCAGATACTTGATGGGTCTAAAATAGAGTGCGGTACCGCGTGTGAGGTGTGAGGGTTCCGCTCTTCAAGGGTTTGCCTAAACATCGTCGCAGTTTAGAGCGTGGTAGAGATAACCCTTTTCAAGGCTCCCGCATGTCTGAAAAAGGCTGATGGGCAACCTGGCCTGTCCAGGGCGATGTCCTTTTTGTTCGTCCCTTGGAGAGTGGAACTGGAAGAATGAAGATGATGTCGTCGGGCAAATGGGCACATATAAGGAGGTAACTATTTATTTAATTTTAAAAGTATACCCCAATTGTTTAATTAATATTTAAAAAATTATTTATAGTTTTTTGGCAAGAGAAAATATTTGTGATAACAATATTTGTAACTACAGGGGGTTTTTTAATTGAAAGCCGATACTTAAGGCTGTGAATCCTTGGGTGATTTTAAGAAGAACTAGCACTTCTTATTGAAACATGCGGATAGGCATGAAAATAAGCTAAAACATTGATTTCAGTTTCCTCATTGTACGGCTGATGATCTTATTATACTGACCATGTAAAATAAATAAATTCATAAGTACTACATCTGAATAGTTGTTGTTTTCTTCCATTTTTTTTTTAACTTTAATTTAACTTTAAAAAATTAAAATATTTAAATAGACCAACTGACAACAAGACTGAATGAATAACAGCAAAATGTCAATCATTACAAAACAATTTCCATAGGCTACTTGCCAAATTGGTCTAGAAAGTGTGATTGTTATCTGTAATAATTAATTTTTCTAAATAAATGCTCATAAGTCAAAAACTGTTCAAGATAGGTATAGTAACATTATACATATAAAGATAGACAATTTCAATAGCTTTTAGGACAACAGATAAAATATAGGGTATTTCATTTAAATAAAAGGTACTATTTACCATTTTTCCAAACCATCAAAATATTTGTATTTTGAAACACCCTGTACTATTACAAATAATATTTGGAAAGAGGGTGAAAGAGTTTAAAAATATCATCACTTTTTGTAGGACATGTTATCCGAAAAAAAAAGCGAAATTAATTATTATCTCGAGAACTATAACAAATAGGTATAGGAAAATATTAAGGAAAGTTATTAAGAAATTCATAAGGATTCTAAAACAAAAATAATACACAGGGTGTTTCGTTTAAATTATCAAAGTTGCTAATACTTTCAAGTAGAAGTGGCAACACTGCATGGCTAAAAATATTTTTAAAAGATAGATCATGTCCGCTTCTATAACCTCCCAAAATTTCAAAGTGGTCCGATGACTAGTTCTCTATAAACATCTAATAGGCCATCCACCATCAATCACCCTGTATGTTAATACAGTGTAACCTCGATAATCCGAACCTTCGTTACACCGGATTTTTCAATAATCCGGCCAAACATTTCAACTGCATTGTATACTTTATGATCAGCATTTGATAGTACTCGGTAATTCAAGCAAACAAAAATTACAAATTACTTCACAAAATAATATAAAATTTAATAAGTATGCTTCTGTTTTAAATAATTTTTGTTTATGTACTATTTTCTAGTTGTTTTCTATTAAATGTTTTAAATGTTTCGTTTTTCAATAAAAAAACTGTGTCGCTTCAATAATCCGGATTAATTACTAATCCGGATGACCGCGGTTTTAATTAGTCCGGATTATCGAGGTTGCACTGTATTAACTTTTCTTCTTAAAATCACCCAAGGATTCGGCACTCTATTAAAAAACACCCTGTATGGGCCCAATAATATCCCCCAAAAAAATCAAAAATAAATGCAGGGTCTTTCAAAATTTTGCGTTTCGGTTTTTATTTTTTCCTGACTTTGTTTGAACAGATGTCCAAAAATAAATGTCACTTTCTCATTGCTACTTTTTATTCTCCATAAGATTTCATCATCAGATCTTTAATGCAACGTTTTGTCTTTGGGTCACCATCATCAACTTAATTTTTTAAATACTGGCTTGGATTTTTTTCTTTAAATTATGAAAAAGGAACTAAATCTACGTTCGGCGGTATATGAGACTTACTGGTTTTCCGATGTTTTGTTCCTTAAATTGACCATCTTGATTAAAATACCCCTAATCCGTTCCTGTAATTAACTTTTGTTTCGACGAAACTGAAAATTTTAAAATTATTATCGTATATTATAGTATTTAAAAAAATTAAGTTGATGATGGTGACCCAAAGACGAAACGTCGCATTAAATAAGATCTGATCATGCCATCCCGAGAAGAATAAAAAGTAACAATGAAAAACTGAAATTTATTTTTGGACATCTCTTGGAACAAAGTCAGCAACAAATAAAAACCGAAACGCAAAATTTTAGATTTTTCCAAATATTTTGAAAGCCCCTGTTTTTATTTAAGATTTTTTTACGGCATATTATTGGGCAAATAATTATGCAACTTTGCCCCAATTTAACCGACTTCGTATCTCTTACCGTTTCCGAAATTCCAATGATGAAGGACTTGTTTGTTACACCCTGTATAGCAAGAATCAGCAAAATAAGTTAGCGAATTTATTATAGCTAGTTGTGATTAGAACTAGAATTTTTTTCAAGAAAACATTTTTTTTCCCTCCCAACTAATGTGAACTGAAATTAATTTTATTTTTTGGCTTGGGCTTCCCCCAAGCCTTCTTCCCCAAACAGGTATTTCTTATTTCATAACTCATCTGGAGTTCGCTAGTATTGGCTATTTGTTGTTAATTTATGCTCATTAGCATTGAATCACTTGTTCATGTCAAAATGTACAATTTCTCAAATAAGCCTTCGTGTCGATTATGACCTACACTTTACTAATTTACTCAAATTTGCCTATTTATATGAAAACTAAACGCATTTTCCTTTGTTTTAGGATCATGGCCATGGGCACTAAAGAAAATTTATAAAATCGGGCACGCGAATTTTCCAGGGTGGCAGAAGACACAGAAACCAATCGCGCAGTCAAATCAATCCGATTCTTTTTAGTCTAACGTACAGAAAGAATCTGGTTGATAAATCAGTCCGGTCTTTCCTAGTCTAACGTACAGGAAGGATCTGATTGATCGTTTTGCTGAACCCCATCGCGCCTTAATCAATCCGATTTTTTTAGTCTAACGCACAGAAAAAATCTGATTGATAAATCAGTCCGACTTTTCCTAGTCTAACGTACAGGAAGGATCTGACTGATCGTATTGACAATTTCAAAATGGGGTATGAATGATTAAACAAAATGAACTTTTTAGATGACATAACTTTTAAGCAGCTATTATAAGCAATCGTAACTTTATAAAAATGTATATGCAGTATTTGAAGTAGATTCATCCAATCAAACTCCGTTGGTTTCTGTGTCTGTTTAATTGCCGATTCCCTAAGGACCAGTTGTTGCAAAAAATTGTTGTTTTTTGGATCGGTCCGAGGGCTTCAATTGACTGCGACCATGCAAACATAAACCTGCAAGCTAAACGTTCGGGACACAAGCTGGATTAGAGCAGCCTGCGAGAATTTATTAAGGTAATATTTAGTTAAAAAATATATTTTCATCAGTGTTGGTTGATCAATGTTTCGTTATTTTCGAAAATAAGTTTGTGTGAAGTGAATCGTAGTTGCCAATATTTTAAATGTGCATTTATTTAGTTTTCTGTTTTCTGCGTTCACCAACCAAAAAATCAATTTTACTGGGGAAGCTTGAAACTAATAATATTTTATTTTTATATGCAAAGCAGTTTGGCAATCAAAAGATTTCGAGCTGTAATTGAACAATAATTAATGGGTGGAAGAGAGAACTACATGTTTTTTGGCTGAATGGCAACAATGTTGAAGTCTGGTTATATCAGATGGTTAAATATTCAAACATAACCATACTTACCGATGAAAAGATAAATCCTTCTTTAATGAACCACTCTTTTACATACTACAGATGAATGCACCATGATTGTTTATAATAAAGACGATTTTTCACCAATAATCACAAAAAAACACAAATCAACCAAAATATAACAATCCGTTAGTTAGATCAAAGAACAAACATCGCAATATATACGAGATTAGTTTTCATTCATCTTTTGCTTATCTTTTGGGTCCGAATCGTAGTAAAATAGAAATAGTTGTTGCCAGAGTGCAGTTGGATTAGTTCAAGATTCTTTTGATACGCCTTTTCACAGTTTATAGTAAAATTATTGGGAAATAAATTTATTTTAAGAGCAATTGCGGATTAATCTAAACCAGTTGTATTTGCCAAATTAACAAATTTTTAATTGCAATTTTGCAAGATGCCTTTGCGATAAATATGTCCATCTGGCTATGCTGGAATAATGACCGAAAGAGGTGGGACAGACTGTTTGCAGTCGTTGCGTGGGCTAGAAATGTACATTATTCCATCTGTAGTTTGTAATAGCTTTGGTCCGTACCAACATTGGAAAAACGAATCGCTTGATGTCTGTATGCGTGTTTGTTTGTCCGTCTGTCTATCGCAGCTCGTTTTCCTCGGGATCGTTTCGTTTGACATAAATAGTTAAAACAAGCCATTGTTATTTACTTAGGAGCATGACATAAAACGTTTTAAAAATTTCAACTTATCCGTTTGGGGGGGGGGGGGGGGGGGGGGTGTACTGTGAGGATGATGAAAAAAATTGATTTTTGTTACATTTAGTACTGCTCTGGTTAAGAATTTATATCCTTTGGACTTTTATAACTATTAAGTCAAAGTTGATAACAAATTGTGTCGTCGAAAAATTTTTCACCGATAAATAAGTAAGGATAAAAAAGGGTTGGTACTAATCATAACGCAATGTAATTTAGATTTAGATATATCATATTCGCTTTTAGAGGTAGTGACGCATTCGCCATATCATTATTTAACGTATAAATTAATAAGACCAAAAATCAAATTTTATCAAACCTATAATAATTGATTAAACTTTTATTGATGTAAACTGTGTAACTATAAATGTTCTTTATTGTTTCAGGTAAGTGAGCATGATTGGTGTTGGAAGCGTCCGTTTCGCGCTGTCGGCAAACAAGTCTTCGACTGTTGTTACAACCTGGAATAAGTGAACAGTGACCTTTAGTAGATAAGCTACAAGAGTTCGGGGCCAAATACCACCTCTTTTACATGTTATTTCTTATGGGAAAATTTAAGGTTCGATCTGCATTTTTTCCTACCGACGCCCAGCGTCGCGACGCCCAGAATGAGAAGAACGTGAGGAGTGTGGAGATGAATGGAGAGCAAATATCGACATTTTTACATGTATTTTCCCATAAGGAAATTTAAGGTTCGATCTGCATTTTAAATCTAACGACGCTTAGCATCGCGACGCCCACAATGAGAAGAATGTGGGAACTGTGGAGATGAATGAAGAGCAATATCATCATTTTTACAGGTATTTTCCCATAAGGAAATTTAGGGTTCGATTTGCATTTTTTTTACCGACGCCTACCGTCGCGACGCTTGGAATGAGAAGAACGTGACGCAATTTACCAGTGGCGGTTAGCGTCTCCACCATAACCATCAAACTTTAATATTTGATTTAAATTTTACTTTTTGTGTGTGTGTGTGTGTGTGTTTATCGCAACCATTTGAGGATGGCTGATAAATTTTCAGTCATTACTTATAATGAAATAGAAAATTTATTAAATCATCCTGAGAGGGTTGCGATAAATAATCGAGTTAAAACTTAAATATTTTATATACGATTTGGCTTCTGTGATATCAAGGGATGATCGACTTTTTTCCGCATGGAAACACGACAGGTACCCTTCCGAGGGGAGACGTACCGACTCTGGTGATCGATAATCCCTCCCTACAAAAGAGGTTGACACTTTTAAAGAGTTAGGTATATACAGTGTTTTCCATATGTCTTATAGACACGATCAGGGAAAATTGTTGCCTGTTGGCTATTAAAGAAATCATCTATCGGCCATCTCTAAAGGGTTATGATGGGAAATTATAATTTTCTAAATTTGTATGTGTCTTTCCTTCAATATTTTTTTTTAATTAGGGGTTTAAATTTAAAAGCAACAAACGTTAAAAACTGATATGTAAGAATTAAGAGATTTTTTTTTACTTTGAATGTGATGTTTTCAACTATTTTTTGGATAATTTAGAAGGAAAAAAAACTGTATTTAATCAGTAATTACTTATAATGAAATAGAAAATTTATCAGCCATCCTGAAATGGTTGCGATTAACACACACACACACAAAAAGTAAAATTTAAATCAAATATTAAAGTTTGATGGTTATGGTGGAGACGCTAACAGCCACTGGTAAATTGCGTCATGTTCTTCTCATTCTAAGCGTCGCGACGGTAGGCGTCGGTAAAAAAAAATGCAAATCGAACCCTAAATTTCCTTATGGGAAAATACCTGTAAAAATGATGATATTGCTCTTCATTCATCTCCACACTTCCCACATTCTTCTCATTCTGGGCGTCGCGACGCTAAGCGTCGTTAGATTTAAAATGCAGATCGAACCTTAAATTTCCTTATGGGAAAATACATGTAAAAATGACGATATTTGCTCTCCATTCATCTCCACACTCCTCACGTTCTTCTCATTCTGGGCGTCGCGACGCTGGGCGTCGGTAGAAAAAAATGCAAATCGAACCTTAAATTTTCCCATAAGAAATAACATGTAAAAGCGGTGGTATTTGGCCCCGAACTCTTGTAGCTTATCTACTACCTTTAGTGTTTTACGGGTCATTCCTCACTCAAGTGCTTGCTTGAATGTGGATTGATCCGTCTTGCTGCAATTGGCACCGTTGTTAATACCATCACCTTCGCTTCTATCATGATTGAAAGGTAAGATATTTTTCTTTCCTTTTCTGTTGATACAGGTGAAAGAATGAAGGGTTAAGAGCAATAGCAATATATAGGTCCGCACCATTTTGTTTCTTCTTTCTCATTCATTAAATTTTGGACACTATTAAGATATTTATAATAGTTTTTAAAAATCGGGCTGTGCGCATCTCTTTATAATCACTAAAATATGGTGAAGGAGCTTTGTTATTGCTCTTAAAGATGGGACACGTTGCCGATTCTGGTAAGTTAGTGAAGTGAGTGAAAAAGAAGCTGCAACTGAAGAAACAAGCCTATTAAATTATGGAGGACGGCTTTCTGGTATGGTATAAATGTACAATATTTGGTGAACTATTTAAATATAGATACCTAAATTAATTTAAGATAAATCGGCCGTCTACTAATACATTTGTTTTAGCCACACTATTCATTATACTGGCCAACATGGAACCGATGGGGAATCTATAATCCATGGCCAATAAAAGCCAGAAAAAGGAAGAAATGGAATCGAATTAATTTTGATGCATAACCGTCATTATCCTTTACTAATAACCTTTTATTTTTAGCTCTTTTCTCCCTTTGATTTTGGAGTGGCACATATTTTCCCTTTAAGTGGGATTTGCTTTGGTAAGTTGTGAACTTTTCCACGTGTTTTGAAGGGTCGGTTGTTGATACCTATGTAAATGGAAGATGTTGGCCCACCCGGCATCGCCCGGTGAGATACCATTGCATCGGTTTAGGTGGCGTGAAGTTTGCTCCTTGAGTTAACTTTTGCTCATTGAGTTGACGTTTCGTCGCTGTGCCGATGTTTCCGGTTACCAGGGTGGGACCCCCCAAAAATAGCATGATGGAAGCTCCAGGCCCAAAATACTCCGGAGGTAAACTCGCCCCCCATTCGGATCTCCGGGCGGGGGCTGGACTTGGGGCCCCATCAAGCGAAGTTCTTCAAAAAACAACCATTTCCGACAATTTACTGGGATCTAACAACACTCAACGAAGAAATGGTGTGGCACCTGCAGTTGCTAACCAACCCAGAACTAGCAACTTCAAAATTGATTTCTGCAATATTAGAGGGCTTAACACGAACATCAATTCAGTCCACCAGCACTTACAATCTTCCAAGCCTCACGTACTCGCACTGACCGAGACAAAGGTCAGATCGTCAACAAACACCGTCAGCTATTTATACCCTGGATACGATTTTCATTTCCGATTCCGACGCAACTTCGGCGTATGTCTTTTTATTCGAGATGATCTCTGCTGCCAACGAGAACCTACACTGGAACCGAAAGACTTTGATGTAATGTGGTTTAAAATATCAACACCGAAAATCACCAAGTTTATCTGCTGCCTTTACCGTCCTCCAAGCGATACCCATTACAGAGACCTTTTCTCATCACTAGCCAATACAATCGACTTCTTGCAAACCAACCATCCAAACGCCGAGATTGCTATCTTTGGTGACTTTAACGTCCACAATGTCAACTGGCTTAAATATTCAAATACAGACGATGAGCAAGGCCGCGAGGCCGAATCCTTCGCGATCAGTTCTGGTCTAACTCAACTCGTAGAAGAACCAACGCGGATTCCAGACCGACCTGGAGATTTTGCTAGTCTTTTGGATCTTTTCTTAACGTCAAATCCCGATCTATATACAGTCACCGTACAGCCTCCGTTAGGATCTTCCGATCACAAACTTATTTCAACTCTAAGCGAACTACCAATTAATTCTGAACAACCTCCTAAACCTCGCAAGATATGGCATTACAGATCGGCCAAGTGGGAAGACCTGAAAGACCATTTTCGGACTTTTCCTTGGATGAGCGTATGCTTCTCTTCTGATGATCCATCCGTCTGTGCTGGGGAGGTCTCCGACGTCATTCTAACGAGCATGGAAGCATTTATCCCCTCCTCCCAAAAACGCCCTTCCAACGGCAAGCCCTGGTTTAGCAAGGATTGTGAGCGTGCTGTCAAATCAAAAAATCTGGCTTACCGACAATGGCGTAAAAACCCTACCACTGAGAATCGTACCATCTTTATTACCGCTCGAAACCAATGTAAGCTAACAATAGATCAAAGCAAAGAAGCCCATAACGTGAGGATCAGAAACAAACTTCTTGACTGTCCAAACGGATCAAGATCCTTTTGGTCAGTCGCTAAGGCCGTCAGCCAAAATTTTACCAAATCAACTATTCCACCTCTAACACGTCCCGATGGTACAATAGCATCCACAGCCGGAGACAAAGCAAACTTACTTGCTGAACTATTTGCTTCGCATTCCACTGTAGATTTCCAGGGAAGAACACCACCCGACATTCCTGCAGTTGAATCCGAAATGACCGAAATCGTGTTCCGTCAGCGTCCCGTCAAACGAATCCTGAAAGGACTCGACGTCAAAAAAGCTACTGGTCCAGACGAAATTCCTATTATAGTTCTCAAGACATGCGCCGATGAACTAACACCAGTATTTTGTAGACTTTTCAACTTATCCTACAAAAATGGAATATTTCCATCTTGCTGGAAGACGGCGCGAGTCCAGCCTATTCCAAAGAAAGGTAAGAGAACCCTGTCTAATAACTATCGACCAGTCGCATTGCTTTCAGTTATATCAAAAGTAATGGAGAAAGCTATTAACCAACATCTTCTAAAGTACCTGGAAGGCTTCAACATCATCAGCGATCATCAATATGGTTTTCGGAAGTCCAGATCAACTGGAGATCTTCTAGCCTATGTCACCCATATTTGGAACAACGCAATCGAACATCATGGGGAGTCTCGGGTTGTTGCGCTGGATATTTCTAAAGCTTTTGATCGTGTTTGGCATGAGGGGCTTCTAAGTAAACTGCGATCCTATGGTATGCACAGTCGATTCTGTGCATGGTTGTCTAGCTTTCTTAAGGACCGCTCTCTGCAAGTGGCGATTGACGGATTTCTCTCAGACACCTTCACCATCAATGCCGGTGTTCCTCAAGGGCCCATATTGTCTCCCACTCTCTTCTTACTCTACATTAACGATCTTCTAGTGAAAACTAAAAATCCGATATTTAGTTTTGCTGACGATAGCACACTTATCTCATCTTTCTCTTTGAATGCGCAAACATCGGCTGCCGACGCACATCTTCGCAGACAGCATGAAGTATCACGCCGCAACAAAGACCTGGAAGAAATTTTGGCTTGGGGTGACAGTAACCAAGTCGAATTTAACGCTAAGAAAACCCAGGCAGCAGTTTTCTCTAAAAAGGTTAACATTACAGAACCGGAAATAGTCATGGCCGGACACGCAATCCCACTGGCTTCATCTATTAATTTGCTGGGTGTCAATCTGGGAGGAAATATGTCTTGGCATAACCACGTTGTGGCAATCGCCAAGATAGCTTCTCAGAAGCTTGGCGTACTCTTCCGAACCAGAAAGTTGTACACACCTCAACAACTTTTGACACTATACAAAGCCCAGATTCGACCATCACTAGAATACTGCTCTCATGTCTGGAGCTCTGCACCCAAACATACTCTTCGGCTACTGGATTCCATCGAAAGGAGGGCTATTCGTCTGATCGGAGACCACGAGCTGACGAAGAACCTCGACAGCCTAGAACATCGAAGACAGGTTGGGGATTTGACTCTCTTTTACAGATATTTTCATGGAAGGTGCTCGGCTGACCTTGCCCTCTTAATTCCGCCCAGAGCGACGAATAGCAGAAATACACGACGAACCACTGCCGCCCATCCATATGTGGTTAAGCTTAGTACTCCTCGAACTTCACTATTTAAGAACTCTTTCATCTGGAGGACTTCATCCTTGTGGAACGACCTTCCCGAGGTCGTTTTTCCCAACGAATATAACCTCCAACGATTCAAAACCAACTTGAATCGCTTTTTGCGCACACGCACCACTCCCAGAGTGCCCTAAAGGATTTTTCCTATAGTGCTTGTGTTTGATCATAAAAAAAAAAAAGCTCAGGTTTTGTCCAACATCTTCAAATGTTGATGCATAAAACCACCGGTTTATATTAATTTTATACATTTTTTTTAGGTTTTAATTAACCATTTTACTTTTAGGAAAGGTTTTGTCCACTATTTTCAAATGTTGATATATAAAACCACCGGTTTATATTAATTTTATACATTTTTTTTAGGTTTTAATTAACGATTTTATTTTTAGGAAAGGTTTTGTCCAATATTTTCGAATATTGATGTACAAAACACCCTTTTTGTGTTTTAATTAACAGTTTTTTTTAGGATTTAAGAATATATTATAAGTGGTCAAACTTGAATGGTCCTTATATATTCTTGGCAGCTGTTTGCATTTTAGGTTGTTGTTTTTAATGGGTAAGTAGCTGTCTGTT
The DNA here is from genome assembly GCA_963991005.1 of Barypeithes pellucidus. Classification (NCBI taxonomy): domain Eukaryota; kingdom Metazoa; phylum Arthropoda; class Insecta; order Coleoptera; family Curculionidae; genus Barypeithes; species Barypeithes pellucidus. The sequence goes on along the minus strand of OZ022563.1, from coordinate 50,804,731 downwards.
GTTCCCCCCCTCCTGGTTTGAAATTTAAGGTTCGATCTGCATTTTAAATCTAACGACGCTTAGCGTCGCGACGCCCACAATGAGAAGAATGTGGGAACTGTGGAGATGAATGAAGAGCAATATCATCATTTTTACAGGTATTTTCCCATAAGGAAATTTAGGGTTCGATTTGCATTTTTTTAACGACGCCTACCGTCGCGACTCTTAGAATGAGAAGAACGTGACGCAATTTACCAGTGGCTGTTAGCGTCTCCACCATAGCCATCAAACTTTAATATTTGATTTAAATTTTACTTTTTGTGTGTGTGTGTGTGTGTGTGTTTATCGCAACCATTTGAGGATGGCTGATAAATTTTCAGTCATTACTTATAATGAAATAGAAAATTTATTAAATCATCCTGAGAGGGTTGCGATAAATAATAGAGTTAAAACTTAAATATTTTATATACGATTTGGCTTCTGTGATATAAAGGGATGATCGACTTTTTTCCGCATGGAAACACGACAGGTACCCTTCCGAGGGGAGACGTACCGACTCTGGTGATCGATAATCCCTCCCTACAAAAGAGGTTGACACTTTTAAAGAGTTAGGTATATACAGTGTTTTCCATATGTCTTATAGACACGATCAGGGAAAATTGTTGCCTGTTGGCTATTAAAGAAATCATCTATCGGCCATCTCTAAAGGGTTATGATGGGAAATTATAATTTTCTAAATTTGTATGTGTCTTTCCTTCAATATTTTTTTTTAAATTAGGGGTTTAAATTTAAAAGCAACAAACGTTAAAAACTGATATGTAAGAATTAAGAGATTTTTTTTACTTTGAATGTGATGTTTTCAACTATTTTTTGGATAATTTAGAAGTAAAAAAAACTGTATTTAATCAGTAATTACTTATAATGAAATTGCGACAAACACACACACACACAAAAAGTAAAATTTAAATCAAATATTAAAGTTTGATGGTTATGGCGGAGACGCTAACAGCCACTGGTAAATTGCGTCACGTTCTTCTCATTCTAAGCGTCGCGACGGTAGGCGTCGGTAAAAAAAAATGCAAATCGAACCCTAAATTTCCTTATGGGAAAATACCTGTAAAAATGATGATATTGCTCTTCATTCATCTCCACACTTCCCACATTCTTCTCATTCTAAGCGTCGCGACGCTAAGCGTCGTTAGATTTAAAATGCAGATCGAACCTTAAATTTCCTTATGGGAAAATACATGTAAAAATGACGATATTTGCTCTCCATTCATCTCCACACTCCTCACGTTCTTCTCATTCTGGGCGTCGCGACGCTGGGCGTCGGTAGAAAAAAATGCAGATCGAACCTTAAATTTTCCCATAAGAAATAACATGTAAAAGTGGTGGTATTTGGCCCCGAACTCTTGTAGCTTATCTACTACCTTTAGTGTTTTACGGGTAATTCCTCACTCAAGTGCTTGCTTGAATGTGGATTGATCCGTCTTGCTGCAATTGGCACCGTTGTTAATACCATCACCTTCGCTTCTATCATGATTGAAAGGTAAGATATTTTTCTTTCCTTTTCTGTTGCTACAGGTGAAAGAATGAAGGGTTAAGAGCAATAGCAATATATAGGTCCGCACCATTTTGTTTCTTCTTTCTCATTCATTAAATTTTGGACACTATTAAGATATTTATAATAGTTTTTAAAAATCGTGCTGTGCGCATCTCTTTATAATCACTAAAATATGGTGAAGGAGCTTTGTTATTGTTCTTAAAGATGGGACACGTTGCCGATTCTGGTAAGTTAGTGAAGTGAGTGAAAATAAGAAGCTGCAACTGAAGAAACAAGCCTATTAAATTATGGAGGACGGCTTTCTGGTATGGTATAAATGTATAATATTTGGTGAACTATTTAAATATAGATACCTAAATTAATTTAAGATAAATCGGCCGTCTACTAATACATTTGTTTTAGCCACACTATTCATTATACTGGCCAACATGGAACCGATGGGGAATCTATAATCCATGGCCAATAAAAGCCAGAAAAAGGAAGAAATGGAATCGAATTAATTTTGATGCATAACCGTCATTATCCTTTACTAATAACCTTTTATTTTTAGCTCAGGTTTTGTCCAACATCTTCAAATGTTGATGCATAAAACCACCGGTTTATATTAATTTTATACATTTTTTTTAGGTTTTAATTAACCATTTTACTTTTAGGAAAGGTTTTGTCCACTATTTTCAAATGTTGATATATAAAACCACCGGTTTATATTAATTTTATACATTTTTTTTAGGTTTTAATTAACGATTTTATTTTTAGGAAAGGTTTTGTCCAATATTTTCGAATATTGACGTACAAAACCACCCTTTTTGTGTTTTAATTAACAGTTTTTTTTAGGATTTAAGAATATATTATAAGTGGTCAAACTTGAATGGTCCTTATATATTCTTGGCAGCTGTTTGCATTTTAGGTTGTTGTTTTTAATGGGTAAGCAGCTGTCTGTTGTTCCCCCCCTCCTGGTTTGAAATTTAAGGTTCGATCTGCATTTTAAATCTAACGACGCTTAGCGTCGCGACGCCCACAATGAGAAGAATGTGGGAACTGTGGAGATGAATGAAGAGCAATATCATCATTTTTACAGGTATTTTCCCATAAGGAAATTTAGGGTTCGATTTGCATTTTTTTTTACCGACGCCTACCGTCGCGACGCTTAGAATGAGAAGAACGTGACGCAATTTACCTGTGGCTGTTAGCGTCTCCACCATAGCCATCAAACTTTAATATTTGATTTAAATTTTACTTTTTGTGTGTGTGTTTATCGCAACCATTTGAGGATGGCTGATAAATTTTCAGTCATTACTTATAATGAAATAGAAAATTTATTAAATCATCCTGAGAGGGTTGCGATAAATAATAGAGTTAAAACTTAAATATTTTATATACGATTTGGCTTATGTGATATAAAGGGATGATCGACTTTTTTCCGCATGGAAACACGACAGGTACCCTTCCGAGGGGAGACGTACCGACTCTGGTGATCGATAATCCCTCCCTACAAAAGAGGTTGACACTTTTAAAGAGTTAGGTATATACAGTGTTTTCCATATGTCTTATAGACACGATCAGGGAAAATTGTTGCCTGTTGGCTATTAAAGAAATCATCTATCGGCCATCTCTAAAGGGTTATGATGGGAAATTTTAATTTTCTAAATTTGTATGTCTTTCCTTCAATATTTTTTTTTAATTAGGGGTTTAAATTTAAAAGCAACAAACGTTAAAAACTGATATGTAAGAATTAAGAGATTTTTTTTTACTTTGAATGTGATGTTTTCAACTATTTTTTGGATAATTTAGAAGTAAAAAAAACTGTATTTAATCAGTAATTACTTATAATGAAATAGAAAATTTATCAGCCATCCTGAAATGGTTGCGATTAACACACACACACACAAAAAGTAAAATTTAAATCAAATATTAAAGTTTGATGGTTATGGTGGAGACGCTAACAGCCACTGGTAAATTGCGTCACGTTCTTCTCATTCTAAGCGTCGCGACGGTACGCGTCGGTAAAAAAAAAAATGCAAATCGAACCCTAAATTTCCTTATGGGAAAATACCTGTAAAAATGATGATATTGCTCTTCATTCATCTCCACACTTCCCACATTCTTCTCATTCTGGGCGTCGCGACGCTAAGCGTCGTTAGATTTAAAATGCAGATCGAACCTTAAATTTCCTTATGGGAAAATACATGTAAAAATGACGATATTTGCTCTCCATTCATCTCCACACTCCTCACGTTCTTCTCATTCTGGGCGTCGGTAGAAAAAATGCAAATCGAACCTTAAATTTTCCCATAAGAAATAACATGTAAAAGCGGTGGTATTTGGCCCCGAACTCTTGTAGCTTATCTACTACCTTTAGTGTTTTACGGGTCATTCCTCACTCAAGTGCTTGCTTGAATGTGGATTGATCCGTCTTGCTGCAATTGGCACCGTTGTTAATACCATCACCTTCGCTTCTATCATGATTGAAAGGTAAGATATTTTTCTTTCCTTTTCTGTTGATACAGGTGAAATAATGAAGGGTTAAGAGCAATAGCAATATATAGGTCCGCACCATTTTGTTTCTTCTTTCTCATTCATTAAATTTTGGACACTATTAAGATATTTATAATAGTTTTTAAAAATCGGGCTGTGCGCATCTCTTTATAATCACTAAAATATGGTGAAGGAGCTTTGTTATTGCTCTTAAAGATGGGACACGTTGCCGATTCTGGTAAGTTAGTGAAGTGAGTGAAAATAAGAAGCTGCAACTGAAGAAACAAGCCTATTAAATTATGGAGGACGGCTTTCTGGTATGGTATAAATGTATAATATTTGGTGAACTATTTAAATATAGATACCTAAATTAATTTAAGATAAATCGGCCGTCTACTAATACATTTGTTTTAGCCACACTATTCATTATACTGGCCAACATGGAACCGATGGGGAATCTATAATCCATGGCCAATAAAAGCCAGAAAAAGGAAGAAATGGAATCGAATTAATTTTGATGCATAACCGTCATTATCCTTTACTAATAACCTTTTATTTTTAGCTCAGGTTTTGTCCAACATCTTCAAATGTTGATGCATAAAACCACCGGTTTATATTAATTTTATACATTTTTTTTAGGTTTTAATTAACGATTTTACTTTTAGGAAAGGTTTTGTCCACTATTTTCAAATGTTTATATATAAAACCACCGGTTTATATTAATTTTATACATTTTTTTTAGGTTTTAATTAACGATTTTATTTTTAGGAAAGGTTTTGTCCACTATTTTCAAATGTTGATATATAAAACCACCGGTTTATATTAATTTTATACATTTTTTTTAGGTTTTAATTAACGATTTTACTTTTAGGAAAGGTTTTGTCCACTATTTTCAAATGTTGATATATAAAACCACCGGTTTATATTAATTTTATACATTTTTTTTAGGTTCTAATTAACGATTTTACTTTTAGGAAAGGTTTTGTCCACTATTTTCAAATGTTGATATATAAAACCACCGGTTTATATTAATTTTATACATTTTTTTTAGGTTTTAATTAACGATTTTACTTTTAGGAAAGGTTTTGTCCACTATTTTCAAATGTTTATATATAAAACCACCGGTTTATATTAATTTTATACATTTTTTTTAGGTTTTAATTAATGATTTTACTTTTAGGAAAGGTTTTGTCCACTATTTTCAAATGTTGATATATAAAACCACCGGTTTATATTAATTTTATACATTTTTTTTAGGTTTTAATTAACGATTTTACTTTTAGGAAAGGTTTTGTCCACTATTTTCAAATGTTGATATATAAAACCACCGGTTTATATTAATTTTATACATTTTTTTTAGGTTTTAATTAACGATTTTACTTTTAGGAAAGGTTTTGTCCACTATTTTCAAATGTTGATATATAAAACCACCGGTTTATATTAATTTTATACATTTTTTTTAGGTTTTAATTAACGATTTTACTTTTAGGAAAGGTTTTGTCCACTATTTTCAAATGTTGATATATAAAACCACCGGTTTATATTAATTTTATACATTTTTTTTAGGTTTTAATTAACGATTTTACTTTTAGGAAAGGTTTTGTCCACTATTTTCAAATGTTGATATATAAAACCACCGGTTTATATTAATTTTATACATTTTTTTTAGGTTCTAATTAACGATTTTACTTTTAGGAAAGGTTTTGTCCACTATTTTCAAATGTTGATATATATAAAACCACCGGTTTATATTAATTTTATACATTTTTTTTAGGTTTTAATTAACGATTTTACTTTTAGGAAAGGTTTTGTCCACTATTTTCAAATGTTGATATATAAAACCACCGGTTTATATTAATTTTATACATTTTTTTTTTAGGAAAGGTTTTGTCCAATATTTTCGAATATTGACGTACAAAACCACCCTTTTTGTGTTTTAATTAACAGTTTTTTTTAGGATTTAAGAATATATTATAAGTGGTCAAACTTGAATGGTCCTTATATATTCTTGGCAGCTGTTTGCATTTTAGGTTGTTGTTTTTAATGGGTAAGCAGCTGTCTGTTGTTCCCCCCCTCCTGGTTTGAAATTTAAGGTTCGATCTGCATTTTAAATCTAACGACGCTTAGCGTCGCGACGCCCACAATGAGAAGAATGTGGGAACTGTGGAGATGAATGAAGAGCAATATCATCATTTTTACAGGTATTTTCCCATAAGGAAATTTAGGGTTCGATTTGCATTTTTTTACCGACGCCTACCGTCGCGACGCTTAGAATGAGAAGAACGTGACGCAATTTACCTGTGGCTGTTAGCGTCTCCACCATAGCCATCAAACTTTAATATTTGATTTAAATTTTACTTTTTGTGTGTGTGTGTGTGTGTGTTTATCGCAACCATTTGAGGATGGCTGATAAATTTTCAGTCATTACTTATAATGAAATAGAAAATTTATTAAATCATCCTGAGAGGGTTGCGATAAATAATAGAGTTAAAACTTAAATATTTTATATACGATTTGGCTTATGTGATATAAAGGGATGATCGACTTTTTTCCGCATGGAAACACGACAGGTACCCTTCCGAGGGGAGACGTACCGACTCTGGTGATCGATAATCCCTCCCTACAAAAGAGGTTGACACTTTTAAAGAGTTAGGTATATACAGTGTTTTCCATATGTCTTATAGACACGATCAGGGAAAATTGTTGCCTGTTGGCTATTAAAGAAATCATCTATCGGCCATCTCTAAAGGGTTATGATGGGAAATTTTAATTTTCTAAATTTGTATGTCTTTCCTTCAATATTTTTTTTTAATTAGGGGTTTAAATTTAAAAGCAACAAACGTTAAAAACTGATATGTAAGAATTAAGAGATTTTTTTTTACTTTGAATGTGATGTTTTCAACTATTTTTTGGATAATTTAGAAGTAAAAAAAACTGTATTTAATCAGTAATTACTTATAATGAAATAGAAAATTTATCAGCCATCCTGAAATGGTTGCGATTAACACACACACACACAAAAAGTAAAATTTAAATCAAATATTAAAGTTTGATGGTTATGGTGGAGACGCTAACAGCCACTGGTAAATTGCGTCACGTTCTTCTCATTCTAAGCGTCGCGACGGTACGCGTCGGTAAAAAAAAAATGCAAATCGAACCCTAAATTTCCTTATGGGAAAATACCTGTAAAAATGATGATATTGCTCTTCATTCATCTCCACACTTCCCACATTCTTCTCATTCTGGGCGTCGCGACGCTAAGCGTCGTTAGATTTAAAATGCAGATCGAACCTTAAATTTCCTTATGGGAAAATACATGTAAAAATGACGATATTTGCTCTCCATTCATCTCCACACTCCTCACGTTCTTCCCATTCTGGGCGTCGGTAGAAAAAATGCAAATCGAACCTTAAATTTTCCCATAAGAAATAACATGTAAAAGCGGTGGTATTTGGCCCCGAACTCTTGTAGCTTATCTACTACCTTTAGTGTTTTACGGGTCATTCCTCACTCAAGTGCTTGCTTGAATGTGGATTGATCCGTCTTGCTGCAATTGGCACCGTTGTTAATACCATCACCTTCGCTTCTATCATGATTGAAAGGTAAGATATTTTTCTTTCCTTTTCTGTTGATACAGGTGAAAGAATGAAGGGTTAAGAGCAATAGCAATATATAGGTCCGCACCATTTTGTTTCTTCTTTCTCATTCATTAAATTTTGGACACTATTAAGATATTTATAATAGTTTTTAAAAATCGGGCTGTGCGCATCTCTTTATAATCACTAAAATATGGTGAAGGAGCTTTGTTATTGCTCTTAAAGATGGGACACGTTGCCGATTCTGGTAAGTTAGTGAAGTGAGTGAAAATAAGAAGCTGCAACTGAAGAAACAAGCCTATTAAATTATGGAGGACGGCTTTCTGGTATGGTATAAATGTATAATATTTGGTGAACTATTTAAATATAGATACCTAAATTAATTTAAGATAAATCGGCCGTCTACTAATACATTTGTTTTAGCCACACTATTCATTATACTGGCCAACATGGAACCGATGGGGAATCTATAATCCATGGCCAATAAAAGCCAGAAAAAGGAAGAAATGGAATCGAATTAATTTTGATGCATAACCGTCATTATCCTTTACTAATAACCTTTTATTTTTAGCTCAGGTTTTGTCCAACATCTTCAAATGTTGATGCATAAAACCACCGGTTTATATTAATTTTATACATTTTTTTTAGGTTTTAATTAACGATTTTACTTTTAGGAAAGGTTTTGTCCACTATTTTCAAATGTTTATATATAAAACCACCGGTTTATATTAATTTTATACATTTTTTTTAGGTTTTAATTAACGATTTTATTTTTAGGAAAGGTTTTGTCCACTATTTTCAAATGTTGATATATAAAACCACCGGTTTATATTAATTTTATACATTTTTTTTAGGTTTTAATTAACGATTTTACTTTTAGGAAAGGTTTTGTCCACTATTTTCAAATGTTGATATATAAAACCACCGGTTTATATTAATTTTATACATTTTTTTTAGGTTCTAATTAACGATTTTACTTTTAGGAAAGGTTTTGTCCACTATTTTCAAATGTTGATATATAAAACCACCGGTTTATATTAATTTTATACATTTTTTTTAGGTTTTAATTAACGATTTTACTTTTAGGAAAGGTTTTGTCCACTATTTTCAAATGTTTATATATAAAACCACCGGTTTATATTAATTTTATACATTTTTTTTAGGTTTTAATTAATGATTTTACTTTTAGGAAAGGTTTTGTCCACTATTTTCAAATGTTGATATATAAAACCACCGGTTTATATTAATTTTATACATTGTTTTTAGGTTTTAATTAACGATTTTACTTTTAGGAAAGGTTTTGTCCACTATTTTCAAATGTTGATATATAAAACCACCGGTTTATATTAATTTTATACATTTTTTTTAGGTTTTAATTAACGATTTTACTTTTAGGAAAGGTTTTGTCCACTATTTTCAAATGTTGATATATAAAACCACCGGTTTATATTAATTTTATACAATTTTTTTAGGTTTTAATTAACGATTTTACTTTTAGGAAAGGTTTTGTCCACTATTTTCAAATGTTGATATATAAAACCACCGGTTTATATTAATTTTATACATTTTTTTTAGGTTTTAATTAACGATTTTACTTTTAGGAAAGGTTTTGTCCACTATTTTCAAATGTTGATATATAAAACCACCGGTTTATATTAATTTTATACATTTTTTTAGGTTCTAATTAACGATTTTACTTTTAGGAAAGGTTTTGTCCACTATTTTCAAATGTTGATATATATAAAACCACCGGTTTATATTAATTTTATACATTTTTTTTAGGTTTTAATTAACGATTTTACTTTTAGGAAAGGTTTTGTCCACTATTTTCAAATGTTGATATATAAAACCACCGGTTTATATTAATTTTATACATTTTTTGTAGGTTTTAATTAACGATTTTATTTTTAGGAAAGGTTTTGTCCAGTATTTTCGAATATTGATGTACAAAACCACCCTTTTTGTGTTTTAATTAACAGTTTTTTTTAGGATTTAAGAATATATTATAGGTGGTCAAACTTGAATGGTCCTTATATATTCTTGGCAGCTGTTTGCATTTTAGGTTGTTGTTTTTAATGGGTAAGCAGCTGTCTGTTGTTGCCCCCCCCCCCTGGTTCAGGGCCGTACAACACTGACGATGGCCATGGAAGGCCGAAACAGTTGCTGAGGCCTTAGAGGATATTAATACAAGGTATGCATACTCAATCCAGTATTTATTTAAATGTTTCTATGAATTGACTGAATTAACTATCCTACAAATTTAAATAACATGATTCCCACGTACTTTTTTTGAGTTTTAAAATTTACGTATCGATCTACTAAAAATTGTTGCCACGCTTTGGTCGTTTCATAATTGCATAATTCCAGGTTTGACTGTTTGGAGAAGGTCAAAGCCCGAAAGTAAATTAAACTTCGCTATAAAATCCCAAAATTGAGCAAAACTGTTGGTTATTTTTTTCGAGCTTTGCTCCTAATATACAATATACAGGGTGTCCCAAAATATGTGGGCAATCTCCCGGATTCAGATAGAACACTTAAAAATAACAGGAGAAGTTCTTATAAATTTTTTTGAACTGAAATTAATTTTATTTTTTGGCTTTGGCTTCCCCCAAGCCTTCTTCCCTGAACAGGTATTTCTTATTTCATAACTCATCTGGAGTTCGCTAGTGTTGGCTATTTATTTTTAATAATATATGCTCATTAGCATTGACCTAATATTTTTACTCAATCACTTGTTCATGTCAAAATGTACAATTTCTCAAATAAGCCTTCGTGTGCTAATTTACTCAAATTTGCCTATTTATATGAAAACTAAACGCATTTTACTTTGTTTTAGGATCATGGTCATGGGCACTAAAGAAAATTTATAAAATCCGGCACGCGAATTTTCCAGGGTAGCAGAAGACACAGGAACCAATCGCGCGGTCAAATCAATCCGATTCTTTTTAGTCTAACGTACAGAAAGAATCTGGCTGATCGTATTGACAATTTCAAAATGGGGTATGAATGATTAAACAATATGAACTTTTTATCGCGTTATGATGACATAACTTTTAAGCAGCTATTATAAGCAATCGTAACTTCATAAAAATGTATATGCAGTATTTGAAGTAGATTCATCCAATCAAACTCCGTTGGTTTCTGTGTCTGTTTAATTGCCGATTCCCTAAGGACCAGTTGCTGCAAAAAATTGTTGTTTTTTGGATCGGTCCGAGGGCTTCAATTGACTGCGACCATGGAAACTTAAACCTGCAAGCTAAACATTCGGGACACAAGCTGGATTAGAGCAGCCTGCGAGAGTTTATTAAGGTAATATTTAGTTTAAAAATATCATTTTAAGGTTTCCATCAGTGTTGGTTGATCAATGTTTCATTGTTTTCGAAAATAAGTATGTGTGAAGTGAATCGTAGTTGCCAATATTTTAAATGTGCATTTATTTGGTTTTCTGTTTTCTGCGTTCACCAACCAAAACATCAATTTTACTGGGGAAGCTTGAAACTAATAATATTTTATTTTTATATGCAAAGCAGTTTAGCAATCAAAAGATTTCGAGCTGTAATTATTGAACAATAATTAATGGGCGGAAGAGAGAACTACATGTTTGTTGGCTGAATGGCAACAATGTTGAAGTCTGGTTATATCAGATGGTTAAATATTCAAACATAACCATACTTACCGATGAAAAGATAAATCCTTATTTAATGAACCACTCTTTTACAAACTACAGATGAATCAACCAAAATATATAACAATCCGTTAGATCAAAGGGCAAACATAGCAATGTTTACGAGATGAGTATTCATTCACCTTTTGCTTATCTTTTGGGCCCGAATCGTAGTAAAATAGAAATAGTTGTTGCCAAAGTGCAGTTGGATTAGTTCAAGATTCGTTTGATACTTTTAAGTATAATAATATTTGTTTAAAGAATCTCTCATCGCCTTTTTACAGTTTATAGTAAAATTATTGGGAAATAAATTGATTTTAAGAGCAATTACTGAATAATCTTAAACCAGTTCTATTTGCCAAATTAACAAATCTTTAATTGCGATTTTGCAAGATACCTTTGCGATAAATATGTCAATCTGGCTATACTGCAATAATGACCGAAAGATTTGGGAAAGAGTGTTTGCAGTCGAACAAACCCGTAGGCTAGAAATGTACATTTTTCTATCTGTAGTTTGTAATGAGTAGCTTTGGTCCGTACCAACATTGGAAAAACGAAGCGCTTGATGTCTGTATGCGTGTTTGTTTGTCCGTTTGTCTGTCGCAGCTCGTTTCCCTCATAAATAGTTAAAATTAGACATTGTTATTTACTTATGAGCACGACACAAAACGTTTTAAAATTTTCAACTTATTCAAATAATGACTGTACCAACTGTTAGGATGATAAAAATTGATTTTTGTTACATTTAGTACTGCTCTAGTTAAGAATTTATATCCTTTAGACTTTCATAACTATTAAGTCAAAATTGATAAAAAATTGTGTCGTCGAAATTGTTCACCGATAAATAAGTAAGGATAAAAAAGGGTTGGTACTAATCATAACGCAATGTAATTTAGATTTAGATTTATCAAATTCGCTTTTAGAGCTAATGGTAGTGACGCATTCGCCATATAATTATTTAACATATAAATTAATAAGTACAAAAATCGAATTTTATCAAACCTATAATAACCGATTTCAACTTTTATTGATATAAACTGTGTAACTAAAAATTTTCTCTATTGTTTCAGGTAAGTGAGCATGATTGGTGTTGGAAGCGTCCGTTTCGCGTTGTCGGCAAACAAGTCGTCGCCTTAACGTCATGTTGTTACAACCTGGAATAAGTGAACAGTGACCTTTAGTGTTTTACGGGTCATTCCTCACTCAAGTGCTTGCTTGAACGTGGATTGATCCTTCTTGCTGCAATTGGCACCGTTGTTAATACCACCACCTTCGCTTCTATCATGATTGAAAGGTAAGATAGTTTTCTCTCCTTTTCTGTTACTACAGGTGAAAGAATGAAGGGTTAAGAGCAATAGCAATATATAGGTCCGCACTATTTTGTTTCTTCTTTCTCATTCATTATATTTTGGACCATATTAAGATATTTATAATAGTTTTTAAAAATCGGGCTGTGCGCATCTCTTTTAATCACCAAAATATGGTGAATGAGCTTTGTTATTGCTCTTAAAGATGGGACACGTTGCCAATTCTGGTAAGTTAGTGAAGTGAGTGAAAATAAGAAGCTGCAACTGAAGAAACAAACCTATTAAATTATGGAGGACGGCTTTCTGGTATGGTATAAATGTAAAATATTTGGTAAACTATTTAAATATAGATTACCTGAATTAATTTAAGATAAATCAGTCGTCTTATACGTTTGTTTTAGGCACACTATTCATTATACTGGCCAACATGGAACCGATGGAGAATCTATAATCCATGTTGAATAAAAGCCAGAAAAAGGAAGAAATAGAATCGAATTAATTTCGATGCATAACCCTCATTATCCTTTACTAATAACCTTTTATTTTCAGGTTACTAACCAATTCATTTTTAGCTCAGGTTTTGTCCAACATCTTCAAATGTTGATGTATAAAACCACCGGGTTATATTAATTTTATACATTTTTTTTTAGGTTTTAATTAACGATTTGACTTTTAGGAAAGGTTTTGTCCAATATTTTCGAATATTGATGTATAAAACCACCCTTCTTGTGTTTTAATTAACAGCTTTTTTTAGGGTTTAAGAATATATTATAAGTGGTCAAACTTGAATGTTCCTTATATATTCTTGGCAGCTGTTTGCATTTTAGGTTGTTGTTTTTAATGGGTAAGCAGCTGTCTGTTGTTGCCCCCCCTGGTGCAGGGCCGTACAACACTGACGATGGCCATGGAAGGCCGAAACAGTTGCCGAGGCCTTAGAGGATATGAATACAAGGTATGCATACTCAATCCAGTATTTATTTAAATATTTCTATGAATTGACTAAATTAACTATCCTACAAATTTAAATTTTACGTATCGATCTACTAAAAATTGTTGCCAAGCTTTGGTCGTATTTCATAATTGCAGAATTCCAGGTTTGGGTGTTTGGAGACGGTCAAAGCCCGAAAGTAAATTAAATTTCGCTTTAAAACGTAAAATTTAGCAAAAGTGGTGGTTATTTTTTTCGAGCTTTGCTCCTAATATACAATATACAGGGTGTCCCAAAATATGTGGGCAATCTCCCGGATTCAGATAGAACACTTAAAAATAACAGGAGAAGTTCTTATCAATTTTTCTTCCTACGGCCTCCCCTACGGACGTCCCTGGAATTCGTTGTTCTTAAATAATTTATTAAGTAGGTACTAGGTGTAATTTAATAATTTTTTAGAATATTGGTTAGTAGATGAGTCTCCTTAAAATTCGCCCTTTTAAACACATTTGGCTTATTTAGTTTGCCAGGGACGGACTAGACGTAACACAAAAATGTTTTCTTTTGTACACCTTGTATGATGAAGGAACGACAATAATATTTTTGGATACTCTAAACCTTAAGCTGAAAAAAGGTACTCTTGATCAATGTCGATAAAGTGAACTGTTTTAAAAAAAAAACATTTTTGTTCATTAGTTGCATTAGTTGTTTTATGTTCATAAAATTCTCTCATTTCACATGTACCGATTTAAATAAGAATATTTATGCCAGTGTCAGTTTATGGTAGTGTCTTGAAATTTGCGGTTTTTCTTCCTTGTCTTATTAGTTAGTAACTTATAGTAATGAAATTTACGTATACTTAATATAAATCATATTGAACAAAAATATTTTTTTTTTCGAAAACAGTTCATTTTATCGACATTTCTCTTTGAAAATTATGTTCTATGTTTTTTTTTAACTATTTTTTATTATAATACACTCACGTGCAAAGAAAACGGCCACTACAAAATTTTGATAAAGTTTTAAGCGTTATAACCTATTTATTTTTAGTCCGATAATGAATGATTTTTTTTAGAGCACTGTAGCTACAACCATCAGTTTTAACGTGTCTTTTACAGGGTGTCCCTTTTACAAAACCCAACACCCTGTCGAATAATCAAGTATCAAAATTATTTCGATATAACAGTTTTCATTTAGAGTAATTTATTTTGCACATTTTGTATTTTTGATTCATGTCCAATACATGCAAAATGATTTTGGTCATCAATAATTTAAGTTTTTCCATAATTTCTGCTGCAATATGAATTCAGTAATTTCTTTCATAAGGAGGAGGTTCCGTGATGGTATGAACCGAAGTATATACAGGGTGTTACAAATTCGGCCTTCGCCATAGGGATTTCAGAAACAGTAAGAGATACGAAGTTGGTTAAATTGGGGCAGAGTTGCATAATTATGGGACCAATAATATGCCGCAAAAAAACCAAAAATAAATACTGAGGCTTTCAAGATATTTGAAAGAATTTAAATTTTTGCGTTTCGATTTTTATTTTTTCCTAACTTTTCGAAGAACTGTCCGAAAATAAATTTCACTTTTTCATTGCAACAAGATGGCATTATCAGATCTTTCATGCGACGTTTCCGTCTTTGGGTCGCCATCATCAACTTAATTATTTTAAATGCTACATTACTTACATACTAGGGGTATTTTAATGAAGATGGTCAATTTAAGAAACAAAACGTCGGAAAATCAGTAAGTGTTGTATACCACTGAACGTAGATTTCGGCCGTCTTTCATAATTTAAACAAAAAGATGCAGGCCCGTATTTAAAAAAATTAAATTGATGAAGGTGACCTAAAGACGAAACGTCGCCTGAAAAATCTACCATACCACCTTGTGGAGAATGAAAAGTAGCAATGCGAAAGTGATTTATTTTTGGACATCTTTTCAAACAAAGTCAGGGAAATTTAAAAACCGAAACACAACATTTTAGATTTTTTCAAATATTTTGAAAGCACCTGTATTTGTTTTGGATTCTTGCGGCATATTATTTGGCCCATTGAAGGCCGAATTTGTAACATCGTGTATTGAGATATATTTAAGTTAAAATGTTTGTTTTTAAATAATATAGCATATTTAAGTAAAAATTGGTAGTTAAGTTTGTTTCTAAATGAATTTGTAGTTAAATCTTGATGATAATATTTTGTTTATCCATTAAAAAAATATATTCTAATTCCATAACAATAATGAAATTATGGAAAAATTTAAACTTTTGATAACCAAGATCATTTGTTTGAGAATGTGGTGTTATGTGTGTTTGTGTCGTGTATTGACATGAACCAAAAAACAAAATATACAGAATAGATGCCTCTAAATTAGAATTAGTATTTTGAAATAAAAATAAACTGCTTTATTATGCAACATGGGGGTTTTAAAATTAGATAAAAAAGAAGATATGTACTTGGCCAAGAAAAAAAACGTTTTTAAAAACAGTTTGTTTTATTCAATACAGAGTATAGCAACCGAACAAGTAAAAATCTGACGTAAATCTTACAACTACTTATATTTATATCCTCGCATCAGCGTGGGATAAAGAGGGGGATAGCGTGCCTTAGTCAGCAGGTTACCAAGACGTAACAAAGAACATTTCAATTATCTTTGTATAATATGTTGAATAACCAATGTTAATTAAAACTTATTAAACCTAAACTTATCAAAATTTTAAAATGACAGTTTTCTTTGCACGTAAGGGTATATAAAGTTTAAAAGTTGTACTTTTAGGTTCAAACTGAAGCTGAGAGGGCACCGCTTACATATTGGCTGATGTTAGCTAATATAAAAGTACCTATGACAACGGCGGTTAATATCTTCAAGGCTGGAGTTCCAAATGACTATATCCACAGGATTACCATACAGCTGCGAATATTGTACAAAAAAAGGCTTGGGTTTCCAATTATAATTAAGTAATTTAAGAAGATCCTGAACATATTGTTAAATATTAAATTATATTAAACAAAATTCCTCCAAAAATAAACGAATTCTTGCATAATTTTCTCGAATGGTTTAAGAAAAAAAATAAAAATAACGAGAAATTTAAAGCACCAATATTCTCAAAGTAAACTTTATTAGGTAGTTTTTATTAACCACTGTTAACCATTTCATTTTAATATAATTTCCTCCAATAAGGAAGTCTAAAATCATAGACATGGTCGTTCTGACAGTGTCTCCTCATCATTCACATTCCACAGTCTTGATCTCATGGTACTAATTGTAATAGGAAGGCTTTTGATAGCTTCACTACTATCCTCACTAGCTTGTGTCTCCTCTACTTATATCTTCATTCCAAGCAGATGCAAAGCCATCTTTGTGCAGAGCATACTTGCTCTTTGTAATCTGTATCTACAATAATTTTAAAATATTTATATTATAAGATTTAGGGATCTATAGAGCTACAACACTAATTTTTAGATAACATTATGAAAATGCCAACGGTAGTGCTAACAAAATACCTTCTGACTTAAAAACAGTTTACAATTTTCATTCAAAATTATGCTTTACCAGTATTATTAACTCTTGCACTTTCTTCTGCAGATAACTTTATTCTAAATTTAGCTCCAGAGCGATGGAGAATTTTCACAGGAATATAATTTGAATTTTTAATGTTTTAAACTGGAAATGGTCACATTTCTTTAAAAAACTTATACTATAGTCGATAGTCTCTTCCGATTGTACCAGGCCAATATTTACGTTTTTTTTGGGTGTGAGTATGTGGACTGCGGAAAAGAAATTTGGCTGTTGGATTAAAATTCTCCCCTCTTGGAGGTTAGGTTTTCATTCTTTTAAAGATTTTTTCGATGACAGCTTATAAAAGCAAAAGTACATACTATTTACACGGCAAAATAATTAGTAATTACCTTTGTTCGGAAAACTGAGGTTCAAATTTGAAAACAAAATAAAAAATATATAAAAAAATAATGATACTACAGCGCAGCGTTGCCAGGTATCTCGTGAAATGTCACCAGATCTGTTGATTATTTTGTGATTTTATGAATAATCTGGTGTACAATGAAAAACTTTTTTAAAAAGTCCGTTTTCGGGTGTTACCAGCTTCGTTTTGGGGAGGTATATTTTATAAATCACAAAAAATCACCAGATCTGGTAAAATTTCACCAGATACCTGACAACACCGCTACTTCGGCACTGTTCGATGGTGGGGATAAGGGGTAATAACGTAAACGGTTCTGATTGGTTAGGATGGTGTCGCTGGCGACAGTACGTAGCTCTGAGAACGGGGCTTTAAACGTCAAAACTCCAACATTTACGAAATCGATTAAAATACAGGATGACGCGTTTTTAAAATGAATTTTCTTCGTTTTTGAGCGAGAAATAAAGATTTTCTGGGCGGAATTTCGAAAGATTTAAATGCCTAGGATCAAGTACAGCTCGCAATTCGATAGAATGGAGGATGTTAGCGACCTTTCGGGGGATGTTACGGTGGTGGATGTGTACGATATTGCTTCAGACATTGGAAAGGAATGCGAGAAAATCATCGATAGGTAAGAAATTTGAGTGCCTTTTGTGATTGTTTACATCATTTGTCGACTTGCATAGATCACAGAACTAAAATTATTGAATCACTGCCCCTTATGGTTGATTTTTCCCGGTTGGACTTTATGTATATTTTCCTTTGTGGGACAAATTTCAACGGAGTCGGGAGGTTCACTAATTTTATGCAAAGATTCACAATTTTTGTCAAATTTATTTGACCCCATCATACTGCAGTACTTATAGAGATGCTCCAAATTCGAGAGCGTCTTGTTTAAACACATATTAAACTTGAAGTGTATCCAAGAGATAAGTTTATTTTGGATTTTGTAAATATGTTTACGTAAACAACATACTGATTGACTGATTGAACAAATATTGAAAAATTTTATGCTCTTGTAATTGTGAGGGTGAATTAGTTTCAATTTGAATTTATTTGTATTAATCAAGAACAGCGCTACTGACGAGAAAACCGTAAGAGACTGTTTTTATGTAGAATTGACCAGGCTAATCATAAAATATATCCACATGGAAAAATTTCAGTGACATACCACTTTTTATAATATCAGTGGATATATATCTTCTTTTAAGCCGTTGTGGGCATATGTTCATATGCACTTTCCTTCATAATATGACCTAAGGAATCACATGCACAAAGCTGAAATATTAGCAGGTCTTAAGGGACACCCTGCATAGAATTTACCAAATTCCTTTATTTCCTTGAAATATCTGCACCTTTCTTGTACAATTTGTTAACATTTTTTGGATCTGGTTTACACAAAAATGTTTTGACCAAAGGTATTGTAAATTACAGATCCCATAATTCATTCATAAACCTCTTGGAAAGTGATGCTTTGATTGTGTGAAATGTTATTGAAAATCAGTAATGGCTGGAAGAGAGAACTACTTGTGTGTTGGCTGAATGGCATCAATATTGAAGTCTGGTTATATCAGATGGTTAAATATTAAAACATAGCCATACTTATCGATGAAAAGATAAATCCTTATTTAAAAGATCCACTCTTATACAAACTACACATGAATGCACCATGATTGTTTATTTATAATAAAGAAATAATCACCAATCACCAATAATAAAAAAAAACACAAATCAATCAAAATATATAAACAATCCTTGAAATATACAGGGTGTTATGGAAATGAATGGTATTATATTTAAACCGGCAATTCTTGAGATAAAGACAAATTGAAGAAAAATACCCATAAATGGCGCTTTCAATTCATTCAGCGGTAATAGTGACCTGACGTGAAACCAGAAAAACACCTGTGGGGCACTGCGATACATGTAAACAAAAAGCGAACTTTGATCGGTGTTGTCATATGTACGCCTTAAACTCCTTAGACAAAATAAATAATTTTAAACAATTTCCCATTCTGTGATACCTTATTGGTCGGATACGTTGTATTTCGTCGATAACCAACACAGTCGCAGCAATCCGCTCTGTTATTTCGATTTACGCTTGTATCTTGCCAGTCCATAAATATTTTTTGAATATTGTTTTTATTGACGAAACCAATTTGCTCAGTTTAAGACCCGTTTGTTTCTTCTGCATGTCAAATTTTGTCGCGTGTAATAAAATCTAATAATCTGTATTATTGTATTTTCAAAAGCTAACTATCGGTTCTGTTTCACTATTACTGTGTGTACATAAAGTGTTTCCAGGAGTGTTCCCCTGAAAAAGAAGAAAACTGATTGTGTTTGTGCCTGGATTTCCTCGCTCTTTAGGTATAGGTAGATAAATAATTTATTTTTATATGGAATTTCAGTTTTACATTATGTCTGGCAACATTGCCATTGGGCCTGGGTGATATATGTTTACAGTAGCGCGGACTGACCTGTGAGTAAGAGGGTTTGTTATCCCACTTTTAAAACGGTCGATTTAAAAAAAATAAAATACGTAGCGCTTCTCTAGGACACCCCCAGGAGTCACCCATTTAAATATAATACGTCATTTCCATAACACCCTGTATAAACAACGTTGTAATGTTTACGAGATTAGTATTCATTCGTATTTTGGCTCCTGGATCCTAGCGCAGTAGTAAAATAGAAATAGATGTTGCCAGAGTACTGTTGGATTAGTTCAAGATTCGTTTGATCCTTTTAAGTATAATAATATTTTTTTAAAGAATCTCTCATCGCCTTTTACAGTTTATAGTAAAATTATTGGGAAATAAATTTATTTTAAGAGCAATTGCGGATTAACCTTAAACCAGTTGTACTTGTCAAATTAACAAATTTATAATTGGGATTTTGCAAGATACCTTTGCGATAAATATGTCAATTTGGCTATGCTGCAATAATGACCGAAGGAGGTGGGAAATACTGTTTGCCGTCGTTGCGTAGGCTAGAAATGTACATTTTTCGATCTGTAGTTTGTAACATCTTTGGTTTTGACCAAAAAGATGTTATATCAAAAATTAATGTATTTTCAAAGTGAACATTACATATTTTTTAAAATTTCCAAATACCCTAACTAGCGATAAAATGTCACATTAAATACATTGGCAAAAGGTCCCTTGAAGATAGACATTTAAATAAAAAGGTTATCAAGAAAAGTTTTGGAAATTAATCTCGCCACACTATTTGCTTATCATTTATATTAATAAACATAACTAACGTTGATTAATTTAAAAAGTAAAAACTTTAATAATATTAGTTATTACGAGTAGCAAAGTTTCATATTCGTCGTCGTGGAGAGATACTCCCCAGAGTGCTGTAAATAAGTTATTTATAGCGCCCGATATTTGTATGTGACAATGATTGATGTGTACGATATTGCTTTTTATATCGCGAAGGAGTTCGAGGACATCATCGAAAAGTAAGCAGCTTTGATGGACTTTCTGTTTAAACATTAAGCGTAAGCATTGACCGCTTATAGAAGGTGTTAATTTGAAAACTTCCCGCATCCAGTAAATAATATCAAAAATAGAACAGACAAGTCAACTTTATTGTGAAGGGGACGTTTTTAAAGAATATTTACAGCCTGTGAGAATTAACTACCTGGGGGGGTGTAGATGTTACCCTTAAAATCTTAAGGAAGGGAGGTCATATTGCACGTCATTTTAAAGGTCGTTTAAATCTCGTTGTATACAGTATGTCCACGGATGGGGTTTACAAGAGGACAAATTTACTAAAAATTGAAAGATACGAAAAAAAGCCACTCTTAATGAATGTGTTTTCTACACAACAAACCGAAGCAGAACAATTCATTAAAAGGTTTACCTATGTAAAAATTATTTCCCAAAAAGTATCCTCTGGCACACCTCTGACTGGTGAACCTAGTTAAAATAATAATGACACTTAAGGTGATAGGTAATTGTTGTCAATGTCTTTATTTAATGAAGTTATTATTTAAGTAGAAATGCTATCTACTGAACAAAGAGTTTTTATAATACAATGCTATGGGGATGGTCAAGTTTCATACCGCTACGTCATGGAACAATTTACCGAGAAATTTATAGGAATCCCAATAACTAGGATGGCAATCTGCAAGTTAATAAAAAAGTTCAAGAGAACTGGTTCGGTTTTGGACCTCAAAAAAAAAAGAAGAAATACGACCATGATGATGCTGATACAGTCTTAGTTCTTCATTCTGTTGAAGAAAATCCTATGACGTCCCTTAGAAATCGTGTTACTCAGTTGGAAGTTGTGAAAAAAGTCAAATTCAGAAGATCCTTAAAGCAAATAAATTGTATCTGTATAAACCGCACTTTAATCAAAGATTGGAAGAGGGAGACGACGCGAAACGACTTGATTTTTGCCTGTGGATAGGTGACAAAATTTTAAGTGGACATGTTGATTTTTATAAATGTATCATGTTTTCTGATGAAAGTACATTTTCAACACATGGAACCGTTGCAACCCAGCACGTTAGGTACTGGTCTTTAGAAAATCCCGAATTCAGAATTATGACGAGAAGACAATATTTCACAAAAGTGAATGTGTGGTGTGCGATGCGATATCCATCCATGGCATTATAGGGCCATATTTTGTTGATAACACGTGCAATAGATTATCATATTTAGAAATGCTGGATACATTTTTCAATGATGAACTTTAAAATCTACCATTAAATTTTCGACAAAATATGTATTTTCAGCAAGATGGTTGTCCAGCCCATTTCGCTCGTGAGGTTAGAGAATGGCTTGACCGCAGATTTGGTCCAAGGTGGATTGGCAGGAATGGCCCAGCTTTGTGGCCCCCAAGAAGTCCGATATGTTTTTATGGGTCCGTTTAGAACAAATTGTTTTTGCAACCGCAATGCCAAATAATATTGAAGTGCTGAAGGGCAAAATTATCCAGGCTGTCCAATCGATATCTCAGGAAGAAATCAGAAATTCTTTCACTTATTTGAGAAAGCAATAGAAAAATGTGTCGAGTATGGAGGTGGAGTTTTTGAATTATGAAATCGTTATCGTATTCTTTTCATGTTAATAAAAATGTTCGTATTATTATTATTATAATAATTACTTCATTAAATAAAGACATTGACAACAAGTATCACCTATTCATTATTCAAGTAAAAACGAGTGACTTTTTTTCGTTTCTTTCAAAATAAAGTATGTTTACTCTTAAGCAAAATAACATTTTTGCAGTTTTTACCCACCCTGTATAAAAAAAATTGCAGTTTCTTATGATGAATCGTATTTTCTAGACAAGCAAAAACGTTTATTAAGAGTGACTTTTTCCGTATTTTTCAATTTTTAGTTCATTTGTCCTCTTGTAAACCCCATCCATGGACATACTGTATATCTTTTAAATTCTTTGCAATAGGGAGCATCTTGGAAACCTACTCTAGGACATGAAAAAAGAATTATCAAAATTAATTAGGCCAAGAAAAAGTTATGCACCAACAAACAAGAAAATCCTCAAATTGATATCCGCCTTCTTTTTTGCCGTGTGTCATAGATTTTACATTCTTATTAAAATTAGCAGACCCGTCAAATATCCAGTGATATTTCAGTGCTTCACAGATCATTGTCCTTAAGGAATTTAAAACGGCCGAGTGTTAACGGCGCATCGGTTGCCGTTATTTCTATTTATTTTCCTTTGTCTGAGACTTCAACAAATATTGAATCACATAGTTTAATTAATTAGCCTATCAGTCTTCTGGTCACGCTTGAATCTATTTAATTATGTATTAGCTTATTTATTGTTATAAAATAGTCATTGGGAAATTAATCACGGGTTGCATATAATAAGCCATTTACATAACACCCTGTATAACTTTCGTTAGCCTTTCAGCCGGCGATGAACTATTATCGACACCAGCTGTAATAAAAGGAGATAAAATTGCAAGAACTGTAAACAGCGCCAATGAAAAAATAACATATACAGTGAATGCTCTCTTAGGCGGACACCTACGGGACCGTCTAAATGTGTCCGCCTAATAGAGGTGTCCGCCCATGGGAAATTTGTTATTAGGTAATATGTAAATGCAAAATTATTTCTATGTACAAATAAACATAACATAACAAAAATACACTAGTTTTAGTTAGGATGTAGTACTAAAAAAATCTAATGATGTAGTTTGACGTGTTTGCGTTTTATACTTGCAATCTAGAAAATGTAATTCCAAGTCTGATTGCTGTAGAGTCACCTCTATTCTTTGCATACTCTTATAATTCATTTACCATACTAATGGCTTTGTTGATAATTGGTGGCATGTGCTTGATTACTGCATTCAACTCTTCATCAGAGTCGTCAGATAGTGATGTGGTTTCAGTTTGGACTACATAATCGGTAGGAATGGGGTCACTATGATCTTCTAATAGCACATTGGTATCAATGTTAATGAACTCTCTCAAATCATCGTTATCAAATTACAAACTTCCACAACATCAATATTTTCTTTCAGACTCAAAACGCGACATTTTTGTGCCATTGTTTACGATTTTAACCTTACAACTCACAAATAAACAACGGACTGCTGTCGGGGAATCACACAAACTTTCATTCGGCGAAGCCCTTTTCGCTCTGCCACGCATACGCGATTGGTTGCCGGTCTGTCTTCAGAGAGTTCTTGCACCGTACTTATTCGTCTCCCAAATACTTTTAAAATTTTTTTGTCCGTTTAAAGGAGGATTTTCGCACTTTTTGTATGAAAACAGCCTGTCCGCGTGCGCCCAAAGGAGAGTCCGCCCAAGAGAGGTTGATTTTCATGGAATTTCATATACCTAGTTCCGGACTATGAAAAAATGTCCGCTTATTGGAGGTGTCCGTTATGAGAGGTTTTACTGTAATTCAATCATTCACAGTGAGTGGCCTATTAAATTAAAAAAAGTATTTGTTTGAAATACAGGTACGCTATAACAGATGCCGATCTTTTTAATAAATAAAGCAGATTTTTTGACATATAGATCACTTCCGGTTATACCGGAAGTTAGGTTTAACATTGTTATTTTAAATAGAATGCCCTGTATGTATTGGCATTTTCCGATTCCATGTAAAATTCCAAGTTTCTTTTGTTAACAATTTGCTATATCCCATCTCCAACCGTTTCTGAGATCAAATTCATCAAAATTATTATTTTATATATATATTTAGATCTGTACGTGTTTATTAGTTGTTTAAAAATTACTGCTATTTTTAAAAAAATTGTACACCCTATATGTCCGAAACGAAGCTGTTGGAAGCTGTGATTGTGTGAAATGTTATTGAAAATCAGTAATGGGTGGAGGAGAGAACTACATGTTTGTTGGCTGAATGGCAACAATGTTGTAGTCTGGTTATATCAGATGGTTAAATATTAAAACATAACCATACTTACCGATGAAAAGATAAATCCTTATTTAAATGATCCACTCTTTTATCGTGATTGTTTATAATAAAGATGATTTTTCACCAATAATCACAAAAAAAACACAAATTCATTTATTCATACATTGTTGGTGAAACCGGATTTCCATTATGTAGAAAAGAAATATAACTGCTTGTAGTGTTTCACAATTTTTATTCAGTTTCACAATTTTTATTCAATTTCCTGACACATGTTTCGACCTTTTCAGGTCATTTTCGAAGGAGTACAAAGACTAGCTTTGCTAGTTTTAATATTTAATATTTAACCATCGAAACACGTGTCAGGAAACTGAATAAAAATTGTGAAACACTACAAGCAGTTATATTTCTTTTCTACACCCTGTATAGATTAGTTCCTATCCATTTCGTAAACCATAATTTCAATCATATATTTTTTGTTATTTTGACCTTCCTATCCGTAATGATTTATAGATATGGAGCTGATGCAGTCACTTCTCTCATGCCAAAAGTCATCAACGCGCTGGAACTGTTGGAAAACTTAGCGACCAGGAACGAGAGGGAAAATACGCTCCTCAACGAATTGCAATTGAAAATTTCCCAATTGGAAAACGACAAGTTGGAAAAGGCTGAATATAGACAGAAATTTGAAAAGGTAATTGATTTTTTGTCTATTTTTCTTATTTTCTTTCAACAAGCGATGGTTATATTCCTTTTATTCAGGAACTAGAAATAATAGAAGACCAATGGCGTTCCGAAACCAAAGACCTCGTGTCCATGGTCGCGAAACTGCAAGAGGAAAACCGGAAATTAGTGAAGGATCAGAATCCGAATCAACAGTCGCCTTCAACGCCTCCCGATCTCATACACGATGCGGAGATGTTGCAGAGGTTGAAGGACAACTTGGAGAAGCAGAGGGACGAGATAAGGGAGAAGGAGAAGTCGTTGCAGGAGAAGTGTTTGGATGTGGAAAACGTAAGTGATATTTTTATAGTAATTGATCGCTGCATATAATAGTTATTTATGTAACAAATGTATTAATTATACGGAATTAGGGTACTCGCCTGTGGCTCGCTCTCTCGAATTTCCCGTAGAAAAAGTTACTTTATGCATAAGCTGCAGTTTTTTTACGATTGTATTAGTTTTCTTTTTCTTTTTCGAATTTAAAAAATATACCGGGTCCGCAAACGAAGCGGAGACGGAAGATTAAATCGTTATCGAAGAACTTATCAACAATACTAAAACAACTTGAGCTCTTGGATTAGCATGTTTTAAAAATATTTTACATACATCATACAGGGTGGGCCAAAAAAGTGTGACAGCATAAAGTTATATTTTTTTAAATGGGAGACCCAGTACTTTATTGCATATTTAGGTTCGAATTAGTATCGTTTATAAGTGCCTCAAATTTTATTTAATTGGGTTTTGTAGTTTCGGAGAAATAAATTAAAAACTAAAAAAATTTTGCAGTCCTAAATAAAAACGGGTCAACGGGTTTCTCAATATCCTTCAGCATACACTCGGCTCGCGAGGATTCAATTTCTTGCACATTCACCCATTATAAAAATCATATTTACCATTTCTAAAGTTGTAAAATTCGACATTTTGTGTAATTTAGTTTCGACATGTTCGACTTATTCGTGGAGAAAATTTGATCATCGTAATTTTTAACTGAACTTGTCAAATGAAGATCTTGTTGAGATCACAAGAATCAGAAAAACTGAACACAAATCAGCAACCTTTTTGACTGTGTTGAAGACTTATTTACTTGTGACGACTTCGCCGTTGAGTGAGAGTGAACATCCTCTTTTTAAAGTAAAAAAGGACTTTTCTTTACGTTTTAAAAATGCAGACGATTAAAAAAAAACAAAAACTGTTGTTGTATCGTTTCCCGAGAGAAAAACAAAACGACATGTGTTTTATTATGATTGGTCAGGAAAAATACGGAAATTTTCAGATGATTCGGTTAACGATATACCGGGAAAAGAAATGATTAAAATTATCAGGTAACGGAAACACTATTGTTGGAACTGGTTTTCCAACAGCTAGTCAACGCGTGTCTTTTATTTTCAGTTAAAATCTCAAATAGACAGGCTTACAACAACCAGCAAAGAACTGAGAAGGAAGCACAAGTCGATGCAAAACCAAGTCAGGACGTTGTGCGACGAGCGGGCGGACTTTTTGGTGCAACTGCAAGATCAACAGAGGGATATCAATGCTCTGAGACAACGCCTAGGGTTGGCTCAGAAAGAAAACGAAGATTTAGTTAAGGTAAATAAATTGCAAATTTTTTCTGATTTTGACCAGAAAAATGCCTTTAAAGTGGAAAGAAATTTGTGGGTTGCGTGACGTCATTTAACTCAGATCGTTGCGCCACTGTTGCCTCGGTTCAATTCAGGTTGTTATGGAATTGCCTTCTTATACAGGGTGTCCCACCGGGAACCGAACAGCTCGACAGGCGAGTCTATAGCTACGCGGTATCGGTAAGGGGGAAGCAATATCTTTTAAAACATGGCCGAGTCATGGGCGTGCTATTATTATCTTAATAATGTAATAATATATATTTTTTTCATGGCATGAATATATTTGTATCACCAATATATTAGGCCTTTCCATTAATATTTTTCGCTTATTTTGGCATTTTCGCCAATAAAATCCATTTTATTTCGACATGCACTTCAAAGTTTCACGGGAAAGCGGAGAGTTTATGTCACTTCTCAGCTGTTTTTAGCAACTTTTTTAAGGTTGCAACCACTTTTAGTTCCAAATAAAACTAACAATGCCAAAGTCGAAGCCTTCGCTTTTTTCGACAGCAGAGAGACGGACCCTTTTTTTGACAGGAAATGACAACAATTGATCCGGGTTATTTTCTTTCCTTTCAGTATTTTCTTTGCGAATGTTTTTTACTGCACCCACGCTTACTCCCGTATACATTGCGACCCTTTCTAGCTTTCGCTTAAGTGGCAATTTAAATGTATTAATTTGTGATTCTTCTTCACACACCCTGTACATATTGGCAATCACTTCACGGGTTTGACTATGAAGGGTTTTACCAGGGTATATTCAATCATTATCACAGGTTTAAAACAAACCCTATCACTACGCAACTGGATGAAGCATATTGGACATCGCCGAATAATCACGCTGGCACAATAGGCGTGTCACCAGACGCGCGTCGTCATCCTCTGTCTGGGATATAACCTATCAAATTTGCTCTAGCCACCGGTTACCCATGGTTACCGTTGATATTGCACCATGTTGTCCTATTTTTAGATTAGAAGTACTTTAATAAATATTAAAATAAATAGTATGACAAGAAAGTTTTAAGCACATTGAAGCTATAATAGAATATTAGTTTATCAGGGTTTATTAGAGCTTACTTGGTAACATGGTATTAAATTAAAATTTAATATATGTGACAACATTGTTACCCAAGAAATTTTCTTGCCCGCATTACTTTTGTAGCTACAGATAAAGTTGCTACTGAAGAACTATAGGAATTTTGTATAGACGAGGAAGAAATATATATTATCAACTTTTAGTGTGATTTACCGTTCCCCGCCAACAAAGCTATCTACGACCTAGATGATCCGAATAGACCTAGATTTACCACGCAGGAATTAAAGGACATTCTTCACGAACGTAACGAATTAAAGGCCAGAGTCAGCGATCTAGAAGATGAACTGGAAACTTATCGGCCTAAGAAGAAACCCGAGACGTAAGTGTAATCGTTGACTAAAATTCGTCCTTAGTTTTGCCATTTTCGTCTAATGTACAGGGTGTCCCAGTTTCGACACTTTTATATCTCCGTAATTGTTGGTGCTATCAAAAAACTAATGTATATAAATTTGAAAATTTTCGCTCGCTTTAGAGATACGGGGGAAAATCAAACATTGTCAATTTCAAAATTACCCTATATTTTCTTAGTTAAAAGAGATACAGAAAAATGTTTTATACGGAAGTTTATTTATAATGATTGCTGAATAATCTGCCGTTTTCAGAATAAGTATACGGGGTCAGGTAAAAAAGTTATCGGACCTAACCTCAATTTTTTAAATGAATATGTATGTAAAGTTTAAATAAATCGCCTAGAAAACCAATATCATCCATAGTGTGTTATATATTTGAAAGGAGAATTTAAAATAGTATCTTTTTTGATTAAAATATACAGGGTGTTCCATTTAAAAAATTGAGGTTAGGTCCGATAACTTTTTTACCTGATCCCGTATACTTATTCTGTAAACGGCAGATTTTTCAACAATCATTATAAAGAAACTTCTGTATGAAACATTTTTCTGTATCTCTTTTAACTAAGAAAATATAGGGTAATTTTGAAATTGACAATGTTTGATTTTCCCCCGTATCTCTTAAGCGAGCGAAAATTTTCACATTTTGATTTTACCGTTTTAAGTTTGACCCAAAAAGAACACATGACACCTACATTACTTTTTTGACGCGACGATATGTGAATATCTTATAGCGGCAAAAAATCATTTTATTTTAACATTTCCTGCAATATTTTTAATCAACAAACCCCGCATCGCTATATCATCCAAGTGTTATCGCCCTGTAAGATCATCATTAATTTATAGAACACCCTGTATAACTATTATTTTTTTTAGAATTTTATATTTTTTGTTTTTGATTTTTCCGTTCTAGATTTAAGAATAAGCTTTTTAGTTTTGGAGCAAATGCATGCGAGAACCTCCTTAGTTCAAACGTCAGTAGTTTTTACGATAGCAATAAGACACCCTCGCCTTCGGAAGAAGCGCAAGCGTAGTAAGTCCGTTTTTGACGTTTTATTTTTTCTCGTTTTTGTCTATTTTTTTATATTTCGTCGCTTGACAACCGGGCTGTTCTATGTGTGTATTTTTTCTGCCATAGTCCTTCACATTCTCGCCAGAATTGTTCGAAAATTATGCCAAAATAATGCGAATTGGCTCACCCAGAAAATATACTATATACAGGGAATATTAGGAACTTCGGGAAACCCCCCTAAAACCATCACACATGCGCTTGTTCCTACCTTAGGTCGCTCGTTACCGCGATTTGGCGTGATGGAATTTCATTCACGTTTAATCCAGCGACGAGGCTTTCAGTGCTGTTCGAGACGCGAAGGCGGATGTAAGTCGGCTCAGTTTCCTTTAAAATCGCGAGGGTAGTAGTCTTAAGCGTGTAAGGTGCTGTTTCTCAATACATATGTTGTAACGGGTTACCAGTTGTTATGATGTAAAATCTAACCGCGTCGTCTTGCTCACTACTGTAAAGTTCGGTTTGTTGTGAAATAATTTGCATGTTTATCTAGTTTGCAAAAAATACATTTTTTGTTGTCACCTTTATGAAATTGTTGAGATAAGAACTTATTAAAATAGTATCATATATTTTTCTTATGAATATAATTAACAACATTGTTTACGACTGACGCCTCTTGACTAATCATATATGTTGGTTTACAAATTTTTAGTAGTGCACGCGGCTTTTTATGACGACGACATAAGAAGGTGATTGTTCTCGCTGATTAACTCTAAGCGCCATTTATGGTTATTTTTCTGCAATTTGTTTTCATCTCAGGATGTTCAGGTTTAAATATAATAAGTTCCATAACACCCTGTATACAGGGTATATTAGAAAACAATATCAAAGAAAGAGTCCATTTTCTCCAACAGACAACAATAGTTAGAAAACAATGCACTTAATGAAAAACGGCTGGAATCGAGCGAGGTCGCCATTTTCCAGATTTCGGAATTTGCGCGGCAAAACTTAAAATTTAAAAAATATGAATCTTGTCCTGCAGCAGAGAAAGAAAATAATACGGAAAAGTAATATTGCAAAAGGAGATTACTCAACATATGAATTTCAACTTATAAAATAGCAAAAATACTCGGACGAGCCGACAAAGCTGGATTTCTAGTTATTAGTATTTCGTAGTTTGGCAACACCGTTCCGAAATTGACAGGTCACCCGGCCGGGCGCTTTCAGCCCGAATGTCAAACTCAAAAATAGTTTAGTATTCCAATGTGCTCACAAATTTGCATTGCATTCATAGAAATCTACTCGAAAATTATAAATTGTGGTTTGAAATAACGAAAAGGTAAGAGAGCATGTGGCCTAAATAAAAAAATATTTATAAAGAACTTCGTTTCAGTCAAAAGGTCATTGGCCTTCGAAAGAGTTTGCCTTGAAAATGTGACAACACTGGTCAAAATTCACTAACGTTTTTCGACATAACCATTCAATATTGCTTTGTTTACATGCTGGACATCTGGCACCAGTTTGTTTCCGTTTCTATAAGTGATACCACGTGTTTTTTCTGGTTCGACCTAATGCGATATATCCGGCTTACTAATTGAAATCGCCATTTATGGATATTTTTCTTAAACTTGTTGTCATCTCAGGAATTGCTGGTTTAAATATAAGTCATTTTCATAACACCCTGTATATCCCTATGCTAATTATCACAATTTTGTAAAATCTAACGGTCGCCCTGTAAAACTAACTAAGATGCACATTGAGCAGTCCGGTTTCGACGGCGGCCAGTTGTGTCGGAGCGAACGTGTGTGTGTGTGTGTGCGCGCTCTTTTTCCATATTTTTCAATTTTAAATCGCTCTTTGGTCGGTTAATTTTGCTCTTCCATTTTAGCCCAGTGGACGAGGACGCCCCCGTACAAGGGCCCCTACCTTATGAGCCCGATGATGCACCATGGAAGAAGTCTTCTGAATCGGGAATAAGAAAGTTGTAAGTACTACTAGTTCCTAAATTTATAGACACAAAGACTGATTTCATAAACCTTATAATAAACGTGTCTACGTATTCTGAAAAATAATTTATGATTTGGAAAAAAAATTGAAATGATGACTGCGAAAAACTGGTCAAACTGCGGTTCCCATTTAGTTTTATTTCGAAAATATCGACAAATTTGGTGTTTTCATACTACACTTTAAAATTACGAATACATCCCTTAACAGACTTTAGCCACTCCTTAAATTTTCAACATGTTATGACATGACGTACAAAACAAGGTTATATTAGTTACAAATGTCCATAAATACTTACCGAAAACGCAAAAATACGATGAAATAGCTCTGAAAAGAACTATTTTTAAGATGAAGACACAAAAACTAGTTAAGATTTACACATCAAAATGATCAAAATAGCAATTACGAGGTAACAGCTGTCAAATACTTAATGACTATAAATCAATAGTTTTTAAGTCACAATGGCTCTTGATCAATGGGTTTGTGACGCACGTAGAAAGACTTAAGGTACGTACGTACATACGTACAGACTTTACACGTAAATATTAGTCCTAATTTTTATATTATACCCACAAAAGGAAATTTGCTAAAATCCACCAAAAAGTAATATTTTTTTTTTCTAGTTTTCGGAAAATATTTTCCGAAAGCAGCGGCGGCAGTAGTTTTCCTAAGCGTAGCCTTTCCACCCTCTCGAAGATGGCTCTGTCATCGACTAGCGACCCAGTGCAGTGCTAAACATATCTATCTCGGCTCTGCCAGCTGTTGTCTTATGATGCCAACCTGATTGCGGGACAAATTTACAACCCGTTCTAGGAGATACCGGTGGATTCAAGTACTAACCAAATTTGTATTAGGACGCGAAGGATCGTAGCGCGTTGCCATTTTTAGTCGATAGGCGACAGTAGAATCATAACACGTGAAGATCTGAAAAAATCTCAAAAATGAGTCGTTTTACGTAAACTGTAAATATCACTGCTTATATGAAACAACGATAGATCGAATTTATAGATATACAGGGTGTCCCGGATAAAAATGTACCCCTCGTTAACCATCGGACATACAGAAAGGATCAAATGTTCGTTCTTTTTGTTTTCTATTTCTATTTGAAAGTAATTTAATTTCATTTTCAATCCGACGCGTTTCGTTTTTCGCAACCATAATCTACATTGCTTTTTTAAATAGTAGTAACATTTTATTTTTTTATATATACAGGGTGTTATGGAAATGACTTATTATATTTAAACCCGCAAATCCTGAGATGAAAATAAATTGAAGAAAAATAGCCTTAATTGGCGCTTTGAATTATTGTACGAAATATACACTTTATATGAAATCTGAAAATTTACGTGGCCGCTACTGAGGACGTTCGCAATCAATAGTTTATTGAGGCGGTGTTGTCATATATGGCAACACAGAATTTTAAACGCTGTTCAGTTTTTGACAACAAGACGTCTTTGACCCGCGTTATCACTTCTCTTTCAAACTTTTTAGAAAGAAAAAATACTACAATTTTAAGGTACATACTCTCTTACCTTCGATCTTATAATCCGTTTTATAATTAAATTCCATAAAAAAATGTTTGCAACAGAACCAACAGTAGATAATATCACACAAATTTGAAATCACATCACAACATTTATTATTATGAATTATTTTACAACAGAAAAAAAAATCGGGTAAAGCTACAACTAACACAACGTTTAAAATTCATATACATCAAGCACGTGGAACCCTCGACAGCGTCATTCCACCCCCGAGTCTCGAAACATACTGAAGCAACGATAGTCGCGCGCGGCAGGTATCCAAGCAAGGGCGAAACGTGCGGTGTGATCTGACAACACTGTTAGTATACTCTAGTGACCCACATTGTTGCTAAGTGAATCCAGATGGAACGGCGCGACAGTATGTGGGTAAAAAGGGTTTTTACCTTAGTATTTAGATATTCGGTTAAAAAAAATATGTAGACTTTCTCTAGGACACTCAAGGAGTCACCCATTTAAATATAATTTCCATAACACCCTGTATAATGCGGAATTAATAAACCATAAAAAAATATTACTATTTAAAAAAGTTGATGAAGAAACGAAACGTCGAAAGAACGAAATCGTAAAAATTCGGTTTTGCGTAAATATATTCGGAATTTTGAAAACATGACGTTGCAGAACTCACTTACGCGCAACTTTCGTCTAATTTGATCATTTCTGTATGTCCAATGGTTAACGAGATCCCTGTAGAGTGCGTTGTTCTCTGGGACACCCTGTATACATTCAGAATTTTGTAGGAAAAATTGTATTTTATCTTTTACACTTTTACGAAATGAATAACAACAATTAGGTATTATTATTTTTATGAAATAACCGAGAAATTATACACCGCGCGACTTGTTTAACGCACAACAAAAAATTTGTCTCAACTTATGTATCTTCGAAATTTGTTGGTCGGTTGAATTGACTCTTGTTGATTGATGGGGAGCCAAATTTGAATTTTAAAACCAAAATGTCGAGAGAATTGTACCTTAAAAGTACACTGTCCTAATTAATTATCTAATATTCAAATATGTACGTCCACATAAATAAGCGGTTATTTCGTTAATAATGAATCAATTTTGATAATTTTTGTTTTAACTGATAGAAAACAGGTTTTAGAGTTAACGGCAGAGCAGTTTACGTCCTGCTACATCTAATTGTATGGGGTAGAGCATAAAATCTAGATGCATATAAATTTCCTAAAATTTAAATTTGATATATTTTACATAAAAATTGAATTTTAAATATTTCTTAAACTAAACCAACTAGAGATATATTTGGGTTAAACACTGGCCAAAAAGTATCGATCGCTATGCTACTCGAGGTAACAAGAAAATTACAATATCTTCTAAATACGTTACATTGTCGAAAAGCGTTTCATGAAGAATCCCTTTTGGCTTTTGCTAATTTAAAAATAAAAATCAAATAAAGTATATAATAACTGTATTATTGTTTTATTTTTAATTTAGCAAAAGCCAAAAGTCATAAAACGTCACATCGATTATAATATAATATAATATTTATTTATCAAAAATAAAGTATAATATTCTAAAACAGTAACATAATAGTGGAGTCGTCCCCCAATCGATACAGTAGGATCCCCTCGACATTCTGAAATGATTTGTGTAGGGTGCCGCATGGGGGGGGGGGGGGGGGGGGGAGAGGTAACGCCCCGTAAATCTAACCTACAACGGGAAATTGAAAATAACTAGGCCGGTATTGATGCTACAAAAAAAATGTGGAAAGCAAAATTGAAGAGCTTAACAGAGCGCGTAAGCTCGAACAAACCCGATCCCGATATCTCAATGAGTTTGCGAATTAACGCGATTTTCAACTGCAAAAACAATAAAATTTAATTAAGTATATCTCGAGAAGGGGTGGAGTTGGGGCATCGTTTTATGGCGAATTAACGGGTGATACCGAGTACTTTGATGGGCCGGAGGCTGGGGTTGGTGGGGCAATTAGGATTAGAGTAAGGGGGATTGGAAATTTTTTACATAAATGCTAATAATTGGTTTATTAATGGAGCTACGGGGATCAGGCCGGATTCAATTTGTTCATTTTTTTGTCAGCTACGAGGTGGTATTGGCCAAAAATTTTCCCAAATGCGCGCTGGGCGCGGCATACAAGAAATGGCCATCTCCGAAAATACTTTAGATATTATGTTTAATTTTGGTATGCGTTAATAGGATATAGAACCTCAAATTTTAGTTAGAAAAGTTATTCAATTGTTCCACCAGTGGCGTCGCTGCAAACATATCCTTTGATATTTTTTACAACAAAGATGGTACCATGCAGTTACTTTTAGCGGATACAAAGGCTATCCACTTAACTAAAAATAAGCTTAATCTAAAAAGAT
Organism: Barypeithes pellucidus; assembly: GCA_963991005.1. NCBI lineage: Eukaryota > Metazoa > Arthropoda > Insecta > Coleoptera > Curculionidae > Barypeithes > Barypeithes pellucidus. The sequence goes on along the minus strand of OZ022563.1, from coordinate 50,769,256 downwards.
AATTTTTTTAGGATCCCTTTCAAGTTTTCCCTTTCAAAATTTTCGAATTTTGATTTTACCATTTGAAGTTTGACCCAAAAAAAGCACACGACACCTACATTACCTTTTTGTTAGCAGTAACAATAACGGAGAAACCCTATAAAAGTGTCGAAAAGGGGACACCCTGTACATTTTTGAAAATTCGATAATTACGTGAGGTAGTCTATGTAAGTGATAAAACACCCTCAACTGTTGATAGTGATATCAGATTATAAAAAATGTGCTTTAAATAAGTATTATATCCAGTTTGATATTTAAAACAAATCGAATAAAATATATTATGTATATTATATTAATAAATGGAGCAAACTAGTAAAAACATATTAATATGATTGTGATAGCTAGAAGCTTGTAGTTAAGCCAATAGATCTTGGAAGAAGGAATCTAATTTTCAGTTTTGTAAGCGTTTTAATATGTTCTTTACCGGTTTCAGTGTTGATATATAATCAGTGTACAGCGTCATCCACCCTAGACCGAACCGGGGGGATTCCCTTAGTGAGTATGAATTGCCATTTAAAATTCGGTTTAGCTTAACACAAAGGAACTGTGACGTAAAGTTGTTTTTTTAATGGAACACCCTGTATATTTTTATGAGGGGGTCTTTCATTCGTGATTCCAAAATTTATAGTTTGTTCGTTTTTAAGATATGAGCAATCACATTTTTAAAAAGATGTATTCATTCTAGTTTAAAACGGGTTTTTCTATTTGGGTTTCATAATGGCTACATTATGAAATGCAAAAAAATTGAATAACTTTCCACTTTATGAAACTGAAATTTTATTTTTCATGTTAGCAACAAGTAGGGTTCGAATTTTAGGACTACTTCGATTTCGTTGAAATTAGTTTTCTAGGCATTATGGATTCGACAGAAATTTTTTACAGAAAACTTTAAAATACTAACATTTAACCTTGCAAATAGATCATTTTACTAGATATTTATCTGAAATACCTATACTCGGAAATATATAACATGCTGATGGTACCCGTCAACTAATTTCTAGTCACAACTATAAAACAACACAACCTAAAAATAATAAAAATATCTTCAAGTTTATGCTTCTATTTCGAAAGTTTTTCTAGATTATTTTCTGCAATTATTTCTGGCGGAGTACAACTTTCCTCCTGCTTCATTTTTATTAACTTTAATAATGTATTTATTTTTAATTATGACGGATGGGAAGAAGCTTTGTTGTGTTCGATTGTTTCTATCATGGCATATTTGATACTTGTAACATTTTATTAAATTGTAAAAGTATTGCCAACCCAAAAAGAAAATATTGATTTAAATAGAAAAAATTACTATATTTTTTTAAGTTTTTCATACTTTAAAGACCCAAATAGAAAAAGTATTATAAAATACACGGTTCATAAGACAACTAGAGCACTGGTATTTTAGAAAACTCCCCAAGCGCCCCGTTTTGGAAGTTAAACGCGTGCTCTTGTATCTTAATATATATAACAATTTCCTACTCTACGGGAAAACTTAAGCAAGATGGCATATATATATTGGTTTTAAAAATATATATACAGGGAAATTCAAAATAGATCCCCCTGTTCAGTCTAGATTGGATGACCCTGTACAAGCGCCAAGATACCTAATAATTGGCCAGCCAGTGGCCACAAATCAACTATTTTGCTTGTTCTCTTATGAGAACACCATAGTATACGTAATTTAGTATACTCAGCCGTTAGAGTCAAATTTAGTAACACCCTGTACCTATATTCTTTTTACACCAAATATCAATTGTATATCTTAAAACGCTTTAGGCATAGAATAAGAAGCGTGAAGAGCACGCAAAGACTAGGACTAGAAATTGTTAACACGGCTTGTTTTATCACCAGATGCAGATTGTTTTTTTTTTTTTTTGTAAAAAACTATATACTAAGTTTATAGCATTGAATTTTAGGACATGCAGAGCTAGGTAGATAGGAATGTAGAGGTGGCGATCGTTGTTAGATTTGCAAATCTCAAGACTGAATAGAGCTCGTATGTCTTAAGATTACGAAACATATCGGTTTGATTGTTTAAAACGTTGCTCGTTTGATTGGTGGTACGAAGACGTTTCAGTCGATGAAAGTTTTACTAAACTTTCACATCCTCGATACAAGTCCGTATTGTTGTTTGCCCACTAGTATGTTGTATACGTGCACTTTTGTTACATAACTCCAAAACCATCTTGTACTGAGATGGGGATATTTGCTATAATTGCTACCATTATCCAATTTTAAAGTTTTGAAACATGACCCTAAAGGTATCTTATTATAATATCATGTGGAAGAATGGTACACAAGCTGAACAAGAAGAATAGAGAATTCTCTTTTATTTTTATCCTCTCTAGATGGTAAATTTTGTAAACTATTTTGCCACAATATGACTTCTCGTATTCTCTACCTTTATGGGTCAAAACTTTAGAACTGGATAGTATAAAATATCAATTGTGTACATTGTGTCTATGTGTTAATATTTCTTTTGATCCCCAGTATCGCATGTCTTTGTCGCCTCCATCGATATCTCATTTTTACCTTATACAAGGTGTTCAGGCATCAGGATACTTGTAGAGGTAATTCTACATATTAAAATAAAGATATTAAGTCATATAACAAAAAGTCGAAATCTCAATACTATTCGAGTTATAGCCTGTTGAAGTTCAATTTTCTTTTTTTCACATTTTGGGGTTATTTTTTAAACTATCAATTTGACACAGGGACTATGCTTACCAACTTCTATTATTCCGTTATAAAAATGTTTCTCTACAGTGCCACCAGAGGTCACTTTACCTGACATTAATGTTTAATTTTTGGCATATCTCGAGTTTTCATCTTCATTATGACTTACTACCTTTATCGGAACACTCTGTATAGAGTTGGGTCAGTGGCGTAACTACCGGTGTTCCATGTGTTCCCTTCGGGGCCTCCAAAGCTGGACCTGGGAAATTTTAGAAAGCTGCACAAATTTTTGTTACTATCACCTTTGTGGTGTCGTGGATTACGGAACACAAGTTTTTCTGACGTAGTTACGCTACTGAGTTGGGTAGACTTAACATCGACCATAACAGATTGCTATCTGCATTGTGAACAATTTAGGCGTGTGGTAGATTCATTTTTGTATTCGAATTTTGTTAAAAACCCATTTTGGCCATTCTTCAACGGCAAAACGTAAACAAACGATTTCTGACAAACTAAAAAAAAGTAAGGTTAAGGTTTTGCACGTCATCATCGCGTCGACACAGAGAAGGTGTAAATTCTCATTTCCGAACAAATCCACATAACAATGTGATTATAAAAATAAATTTAGTTTTAGAAGATGATACTGTAATAATTGTTGAATAATATTACCGTCAGGTAAAGTTGCTTTTAATTACTAAAATGTCTTTATCAGTATTCTACTTCGCAGCAATCGATCAAATTTAATCTATACTTTCTCTGTGACTTTGTCAATAGCAGTTTTTTTTAGAGCAAGCGGGTCGTGTTTTGGTGTATCATCAGAAATGTCGAGAACCTAAATGCAGCAAAATAGTTAATTGTTTAACGTGCAATAGTTTAAATTAGCCCATCGTTTGACAAGGGGTAAGTGTTAAATAATTATCAAACGAAAATAAATGGACTATAATAGGCAGATGTTATAGAATCCTTTGAGTGCCTGATAGCAAAATGAGATAGGTATGGACGGTAGTTTCTATATACAACTTTCAAGCCTAATATAAATTTGTACATTTACCATTATAGTTTGTACTGCATAGAACTGTACTATTTGTTGTTTTTTTAGCCATGTTTTCCACAAATAATTAGATTTGTTTAGTGCAGTTTGGTGTAATGTGGACAGTGTTTTAACTTGCCCCTAAAATTTTTTTTAATGATCTGCTCATTGTTATGAATCTTCCCCAGTGCACAGTGTGCGAACTTTTTTCCAGAACGGGAGCAATTTTTTACAATATTAGACCTTACTCTATCTTTCCGAATATTTATTAATCTATATTCCATTTTATACCTACCTACTATTTTTTATTTGTATTATATTTGTTTATAAAGGACTAACGCCCTATGCGATAAGTATTGTTGGAAGTGTAGAACTGTGCCAAAAATAAAGATGTAGTTTTCGAAAACATACATGTTATTTCAATTTCCAGCCACTTACTGTATGTATGCATATTTGCCAGTTTGATGAAATTGATAAGGTATACATTTTTAACGCTATTTTAGAATGCAATGCAAAAACATTGAACATCGTGTTTTAAGTAAAACATTTTTTTTTAATAGAAACATCTGTATATTATTTTTTTCTGTTAAAATTCAACATTTTTTGCAATATATGTCTGAAATGTTAGTGAACTATAGCAATCTGTGCACATAAATTGTTGGCAAGAATATGGATGGATCTTACTTCAATAAGCAAGATGCCGGCATCATATTAACAATACTAAACATGTTTGGTTATACAGGGTGTTACAAATTCGGCCTTCACCATTGGGATTTCGGAAACGGGAAGAGATACGAAGTCGCTTAAATTGGGGAAAAGTTGCGTAATTATGGGCCCAATAATATGCCTCAAAAAAATCAAAAATAAATACAGGGGCTTTCAAAATATTTGACGAAAATCTGAAATTTTGTGTTTCGGTTTTAGTCTTTCCCGACTTTGTTCGAAGAGAACGTTTTGTTCCTTAAATTGACCATCTTCATTAAAATACCCCTAGTACAGGGTGTCCCACTTTCGATACTTTTATAGGGTATCTCCGTAATTGTTAGTGCTATCACAGAAGTAATGTAGGTGTCATGTGCTCTTTTTGGGTCAAACTTAACATGGTTAAATCAGAATTCGAAAATTTTCGCTCGCTTAAGAGATACGGGGGAAAATTGACAACTTCTAAATTACCCTATATTTTCTTAGTTAAAAGAAATACAGAAAAATGTTGTATACAGAAGTTTGTTTATAATGATTGTTGAATAATCTGCCGTGTACAGAATAAGTATACGAGGTCAGGTAAGACAGTTATCGGACCTAACCTCATTTTTTAAAATGCAACACCCTGTATATTTTAATCTAAAAATATGGCATTTTAAACTCTCTTTTCAAAGTTATAACACACCATGGATGATAGATACCATATCAAATTTATCAAAATGTTGATAAGGCATGTTCACAAATGAATATGTAAAAATGAAATTGACGTTAAATGTTAATAACAACTAGAATGTCAACATAGTTGTCTCTAGGATATTAGCTTTTGTTTCATGGCCTACTGTGGTTTAAAGTAATAAGGTTTAAATAAATCGCCTAGGAAACCAATACCATCCATGGTGTGGTAATATATTTGAAAAGAGAAATTAAAATGGTATCTTTTTAAATTAAAATATATATAGGGTGTTCCATTTAAAAAAAAAATGGGGTTAGGTCCGATAACTTTTTTACCTGACCGCGTATACTTATTCTAAATACGGCAGATTATTCAAAAATAATTATAAAGAAACTTTTGTATAAACCATTTTTCTGTATCTCTTTTAACTAAGAAAATATAGGGTAATTTTGAAATTGTCAATTTTTTGATTTTCCCCCGTATCTCTTAAGCAAGCGAAAATTTTCAAATTTTGATTTTATCATTTTAAGTTTGACCCAAAAAGAGTACATAACACCTACATTACTTCTGTGATAGCACTAACAGTTACGGATATACCCTATAAAAGTGTCGAAAACGGGACACCCCGTATGTTCTTGTAATTTATTTATGTTTCGTAGAAACTGAAGATTTTAAAATTATTATTGCTATTTCTGTCTTTAATTGTTATTGTTATTAAGTGCTACTACTACTTTTTTATTTCAAACTAATAGTTGTATCAAATTTCTCCTTATCCTAAGTACAAGTAATTTATTTTATTAATACAAATAAAATTTGACTTTTAAAGCCAGCACTCTCTTAAGACCTTTAAAAGAGGCTTTGAGTTTTACAATTTCGAATTATACCGAATTTAAAAAAAAAGTAAATACAGCGTACTAGGGGTATTTTAATGAAGATGGTCAATTTAAGGAATGAAACGTTTGAAAACCAGTAAGTATTGTATCTACTGAACGAAAAATTCAGGCCCGTATTTAGAAAAATTAAATTGATGATGGTGACCCAAAGACGAAACGTCGCTTGAAAGATCTGATGATGCCATCTTGTGAAGAATAAAAAGTCGCAATGAGAAAGTGAAATTTATTTTTGGACATTTCTTCGTATAAAATCAGGAAAAACTAAAAACCGAAACGCAAAATTTTTGATATCTCCAAATATTTTGAAAGCCCCTGTATTTTTTTTTTGATTTTTTTGCGGCACATTATTGGGCCCATAATTACGCAACTTTGCCCCAATTTAACCGACTTCGTATCTCTTACCGTTTCCGAAATCATATTGGTGAAGGCCGAATTTGTAACACCCTGTATAGAATTTAATCATCAAAATTAGTTTCTAAGAACTGTTTAGTTACAAATTCGTTTCCTTTTCTGTAAGTAGTGTACTTGGCTCAACTTCTACTATTTTTAATGATCAATGGTTGGGAACAAATGACCCTATTCAGTAGCCTCCCCCATCGCCAGACCCCACCTCGCGTGATTTTTGGTTGGGAACAAATGACCCTATTCAGTAGCCTCCCCCATCGCCAGACCCCACCTCGCGTGATTTTTTTTTCGCACAAGCAAATGTTGACGCCTAAACGACTTCAGTTAGGAAAATCGGACGTGTATGTCTACTTCCTAAGCGGAATGGTCGCGACGAAGTAAAACACACCTCATAATGCCTATAATAAGATTTATACTGATCGTTTCTCTTCATCATAATAAAACAATACACTAGGATAACAGGAGGATATTAAAAATAAATTATTAGCAAATATAATTAATAAACTAGACTTTTTTAAATCAATATTATACAATATAAATAATAGATTATACAGCCTTCATTCTCACAATTTTTTTCACTAGTCATCTTTTTTCTCTTCGAATTGCTTCTTGTCGCATTCTGTAATAAGAGAAACGAGAATATACTAATTGAAACTGGTAAACGATGTACGAAGGGCGACACCCCTCGACGCAATTGGTGTGCCCAGGCCCGGACTGGGCTATTGGACGATTGTCCAGTGAGCGGTATACCAATTTAAAATGATAGCCCGAGGCCGGTAATCTCGTGCCCAGTCCGGTCCTGGGTGTGCCTTCCTTTGCATATACAAAGTGTCCAAGATAAGGAAGGCCAGTACAGGGATCTCGGAAACCGTAAGAGATACGAAGTCTGTTAAATGGAGGTAAAGTTGCGCATTTTTTTGGTTTATTATTAAATTATTTGTTATTTATTGAACTAATCCAAGATAAGTAAAAAATTTAGAGCTTACTTATGAGATATTATTTATAAAATTAGGAGAAATACAGGACCGTATCCCAAAATTTCCTGATGTTGTTCAAAAAACCCTCGAAACGTCATTAAACCACAATGTGTCGTACATTGTTGCATTCGGGAGAAAAAAAGCTCTCAAATTCCAAAAAAGAAAGTTGATAATGGCCCTTCGAAGACGACTCGTCGGATTACAAAACAATTAACGCTGTTAGATAGAGCGGAAAAAGTGGCAATGCAAAAGTGCAATTTCCTTTAGAATTCGATCTCAAAAAAACCCAGGAAAACAATAAAACGATTTTTCAGAATTTCGGTTTCTTCCGGATATCTCCGGAACTACTCGGAATTTTAAAACTTTCTAAACGGTATATTATTAGGCACGTAAATGCGCAACTTTACCTCCATTTAACCGACTTCGTATCTCTTACAGTTTCCGAGATCCCTGTACTGGCCCTCCCTATCTTGGACACGTTGTATATAGAGAGAGAGAGAACTGTATACGTTACCGTAAATACCTGGTTTCAGTTAAAACCGGATCTTTCTAGGAAAAACTAGTCTAACATCCTCCTTAGTCAATTCTAAATTTACCTAGTTAAAACTAGAATTGTCTTCAAATTTCATACTCGATTAATTAAAAACTGGTTTTACTAGTTAAAACTAGTTTTTACCGAGATAAATCAGATAAAAATGTTCTACACTGAGAAAAGCTCTAACCAAAAAAACCGTTCGGTACAAAGTTCCCATAGTCCATTCATAAAACTCTGAAAGTGAAGCTGTTATTGTGTGAAATGATATTGAAAATCGGTAATGGGTGGAAGAGAGAACTACATGTTTGTTGGCTGAATGGCAACAATGCTGAAGTCTGGTTAACTATTAAAACATAACCATACTTACGGATGAAAAGACAAATCCTTATGTAAATGATCCACTCTTTTACAAACTACACATGAATGCACCATGATTGTTTATAATAAAGACAATTTTTCACCAATGATCACAAAAAACACAAATCAAGCAAAATATATAAACGATCCGTGAGATCACAGGGGCAACGTTGTAGTGTTTACGAGATTAGTATTCATAGCGCGTAGTAAAATAGAAATAGATGTTGCCAGAGTGCAGTTGGATTAGTTCAAGATTCGTCTGATACTTTTTAGTATAATATTTTTTTAAAGAATCTCTCATCGCCTTTTCACAGTTTATAGTAAAATTATTGGGACATACATTTATTTTAAGAACAAGTGCGAATTAAACCAGTTGTAATTGTCAAATTAACAAATTTTTAATTGGGATTTTGCAAGATACCTTTGCGATAAATATGTCAATGTGGCTATGATGCAATAAGGACCGAAAGAGGTGGGAAAGACTGTTTGCAGTCGTTGCGTAGGCTAGAAATGTACATTTTTCTATCTGTAGTTTGCAATATATTTGGTTTCATATGTGTTATAAAATATGAACTATTATAATTAACCAGCCTATGATTTATATTGCTTATTTTGTCATTAGAATGTTTGTTAATTCAAGTTTTAACCAGTTAAATCTAGAGTTAACTCAAAACTAGAATTAACCGAGAATGTTTGTATTGTTTGTAGTTTCTAGTTGTAACTAGTTAATTTAGAATCGACTAGAAAGAAAGGTTAAAACTAATTTTTCCTAGGAAAGTCTGGTTTCAACTGAAATCGGAATACGTTAACAGAACATATACACTACTATACAGGGTGTTATGGAAATGACGTATTATATTTAAATGGGTGACTCCTTGAGTTTCCTAGAGAAGCGCTACATATATTAATTAATAAACACTCTTACTAACAGGTCAGTCCGCGCTACTGTGCAACATTTCACCCAGAGCCAATGGCAATGTTGCCAAACTTAATGTAAAACTGAAATTCCATATAAAATTATAATAATAAATTATTTTGTACTTGTATTTATCCTTATACCTAAAGAGCGAGGAAATCCAGGCACAAACAAATCAGTTTTTTTTCTTTTTTATGAGAACACTCCTGGAAACACTTTATGATCACACAGTAAAAATGAAACAGAACCGATAGTTAGCTTTTGAAAATTTGAAAATACAATAATACAGATTATTAGATTTTATTACACGCGACGAAATTTGACGTCCAGAAGAAACGCGTCAAAAAAACAATATTCAAAGATTATTTATGGACGGGCAAGATATACGCGTAAACCGAAAAAAACAGAGCGGATTGCTCAGAGTGTGTTGGTGATCGACGAGACAACGTATCCGGCCGCTGGTTGGTCTTGAACTAACAGACGCAAGTGTGCGGCGCTATATGAAACTACTTCGCTCAGCCGACGTAAGGCGTCAAGAGGTCATTGGCATTTGACCTAATGACGTACGTGGCTATTACTATTCCATATGTTTTTTCGGGTTGTTTAACACATAGTCCGTCGTAAATGTTCTTCAATTAATTGTACAAAAAGGTATTAGAGAATGGAAAAGTGTTTAAAATTATTTTATTTTGTCTAAAGACTTTAAGGTGTACATATGACAACACCGGCCAGAATTCCTTGATTGCTTACATGTATCGCAGTGCCGCACAGGTGTTTTTCTGGTTTGACGTCAGGTCACTTTTACCGCTGAATGAATTGAAAGCGCCATTTATGGGTATTTTTCTTGAATTTGTCTTTATCTCAGGAATTGCCGGTTTAAATATAATACGTCATTTCAATAACACCCTGTATAGTGTCTATGTAGTGACTACATATTGCGACTATGTCCAGAGGGTCATTACACATAATATGTACAGGGTTTAATGCGGTAAAGTACCATAGCAGTTCCGTTGTTATGTTAAATACAGGGTTTTACACCGTCTATATTTTACCAAGTACTTGCACTCCGGTTCGCCGGTAACACTAACCTCTGACTTTCCTTTGTTGGAACACTTAAAAAACCCTAGGTGTCGCCCCGGTCTTTCTGTCTCTTGTACTTGCCCATGTATTCTAACTGCTGCCTCCGGTGGGCTTCCATCAAAGCGTTCAGTTCAGCCTTCTGCCTGTTGAGCATTTCCTCGAAAGTCTCCTCCTATAGATCAATAAACTACAGTTAAAAACATGATGCAACAAACCCGAACAAACCCACATTAACACGAAATTAAATTTATTATCAGGCTCATATGAGTACACCCACAGAAGATTTATTGCATAATATATAATTGTTGTGAGGTTATCGTCCTTAATACAATAAACACAAGCTAGCCGATCCACATCTGGCGCGCGCGCGCGCAGTGACGTCAAGTAGTGATCAATTTTTAAATTGCTTAAGGAGATTCGCGTTGTTGTTAGCGTTTTTAATTCTCTACACCAACATACCATTAAAATAAGAAATATTCCGGTAAACTGTTAGAACATTCGTCGAAAACATATGGGAACTGGTCGATTACTGTAGAAGCTGCTCGCCACCACTTGACGTCGCTAGGCCACGCCTCCTTGCGTGACATCATACCTTGTGTTTATTGTATCATGATTTTAGCGGAAGTAGGACCAATCAAAACAAGGCCTTGCTATTAAAACACAGCCGGCGTCTCCAGCTTCATTGGGCCACAATAAAAATGAATAGATCACAACGAGAAATAACAGGTCACAAAAAAGGGGAGCCTATATTTTTAAACATACATTTTATCATATCAAGTATCATTTGAATGTTTAAAACTCTTCCCCCTATGGCCATACCACTGGTTCGGGTCATAAGATACTATTTCCGAGGTTGTTTTCATGCTTGAAAGTTATTTTATTTTCTGTTATGGATACCTACTAAGCAACTATACATTCACAAGCTCAAGCGAAGAAAAAGAGTACTCTAACCTAGATGAGTTGTAAAAATTACCAACATTCTTTGCCAAAAAAACAATCTGGTAACTTTTACAAACTGTTTCAAAAAATCTTTACGGTGCAAAACAAGCAAATAAATGTGTAACATGGTTATATAGAATACATGTACGTAGTGGTAAAATGATCTTAGATCATGCCATTTACTTCAGCACTTTCCCACTGGACTATATTCCTGACATTCCACACGATGCGACAAATACAGCGTAATATGTATACGTTTAAAATCTGCGTCCGTTGCCAAGACTTTCTCGTCGCTAGCGGCGTGCCACGTCCAACCAATCTTAGACTTTGTGCTCTCGAACGTTTGATTATATAAATGACATAGTCCAAGAAAAGTTTTACTATACCTGGATAAATGAATAATAGATAATACCAACTTAAAACCCCATCAAACTTAGTAAAATTAACCATCACCAGAAGCGTAACCCCCTCACCACACAATGACAAGCGACAGAGATATGACATGAACTAGACAATGACGATATGTCGAAGGAAGGAGCATACAGCCTTATTGCAACACTCCCCTCCTCTTTTCAGTGCTATTCTTACCGTATCACTACAAAAATACGTCTCCAAGTATTCCTGGATCGGCACCACCTTTTTTACCCCCTCCCTAGCGCAGCAACACCGCGGCTCCGCCCCCGATTCCCGAGGCCACGAGTCCGATACCCATCTGGGGCGTGACGCGGCGTATGGATACGCCCAGCGGGGCGTGTTATCGAAACGAGCGTAGTTATCGAACATGCGAGTAGGAAAGTTTGCGGTAAATCTGTCAAAGTGTGACATTCTCGTTCCATTTGAGCAATAGGGGTAGGTGTGGGTGTTAAAGTGGCTATAGCCGTCTAGTGCGGCAATGTTTTGATAGGAGGAGCTGCGGTTCAAGCGTGATTTCGGGTCAGAGTAAGAACATGATTGAGTAACGGACTTGGAGGAGCAACTACACGAAATATTTCTTTCGTTATCAAAAAATGCAGCCCGCTTTGTCTCATTGTACTCGAAGAACTGGCTGTATGGTACGTCATTACGATATTTTATCGTACTAGCTTTGAAACGCGTTTCTTTAAAACTTTTTTGATTGTGACTTGTTTTGCCCGAATTTTCCCCGAATTTCCTCGACAACTGATCCCCAGAGTGGATGGTGTAATAGCCTTGCTCCTTAACCCTACTTTTCGGCACATCTTTCAGTAAATTGTGCATGGATTTAGAATGCTTGACTTTCCAGTTCCTCTTGATCACTTCGGTGGGAGTTTCATCGCGTTGCTTCTTCTTTTTTGCGCTCGACTTGCGCTTCACCGTAACGTCTTTGAAAGCCATTTGACTTTCTAGTACAGCAGCCGAATTGGTTTTCCGAGTTCTGGACTCGAGTGCGTTCGGGTGATCTTGACAAGACAACGAAAGTTCACAAAATGATTCGGTAGACACGGAAAAATCGAATTTTTCAGAACTAAGGACGTTTATGTCGGGAGTTTTAAATATTTTTGCGTCCGTGAGATCAGGACAGGATACATTTTTCTCAGAAACATTATTCAAAAACAGATTTAACCGCGACGAAGGATACCCTTGCGACTCCTCCACAGACTTGCGAATGTCCGGCATACTGGTAGTCAAACAATCGCTTTCCGGAGGTATTATAACGATTTGTGGAAATTGCCGAAACGTCTTGGACTGTCTCCGCCCCCCGAAACACGCCCTACGAATATTTTGCTCGTCGTTTTTACTTATAGGCAAAATATTTTCGATCTCCCGCTTTAAATCCACGTAACTTAAAGATTTCCGAAAGGGGCGCGTCGGGCTGGTAGCCAATCGGCTCTGCGCGGCGTTGCCGACGATTGTGGGCGTGTCTGAGAGAAAGGCGGTGCCGAATTGATGCGGTGTGGTGCCGCCAATGGATTGGGTGAGAGGTGGCTACAAATAATACAAAAATAGCATATGAAAACAAAAATTAACGAATGAAAATGATAAACTGATTTTTGATAAGAAAAATAGGTCAGGTTTGTATTTGTTGTTATGTAGGACAAATGAGTAGTGTATTTGTGTGGTGTATAAATTGATCTTTGGTGACTACTGGCAGGTATTTATATTTTTAATATTTCTTGAACTAAGGTAAAAAGGTTTTTTACCTACATGCTATCGCGCTGCTCCATCTGGTTTCAGTTGGCAACAATATAGGTCACTAGAGTAAACTACAGTGATGCCAGATCACACCGCGTGTCTCGCCCTTGCTTGGATAATCGCCGCGCGCGTATTGATATGTTTAACCTTCAGTATCGTTGCTTCAGTATGTTTCGATACTCGGTATTGGAACGACGTTGTCGAAGGTTCCACGTGCTTGATGTATACGAATTTCAAACGTTTTGTTAGTTGCAGCATTACCCGATTTTTTTTCTGTTGTGAAATAATTCATAATAATAAATGTTGTGATAATATCTACTGTTGGTTCTATTGCAAAACATACTTTTTGTGTGGACGGAAGATTAAATCGTTATCGAAGAACTTATCAACAATACTGGAACAGCTTGAGATATTGGATTAAAAGCGGCATGTTTTAAAAATATTTTACATTATACAGGGTGGCCCAAAAAAGTGTGACAGCATAAAGTTATATTTTTTTAAATGGGACACCCAGTATTTTATTGCATATTTAGGTTCGTATTACTATCGTTTATAAGTGCCTCAAATTTTATTTAATTTGGTTTTGTAGTTTCGGAGAAATAAATTAAAAACTAAAAAAAAAAGTTTTGCAGTCCTGAATAAAAAAATCAAAAAAACCAATCCAGAACTATTTTTTTAACCTCGGCATTGCGTGAAGTTTATGACAAGAGGTCTAGAGATACTATGAATGTAATTGCGTTTATTTATTTTATACAGGGTGTTCATAATAAGCCTTCAAAAACCACACATTTTAAAATAATTTTTCTCAAGTTTTTCAAATGGAACACCCTGTATATTATTTGGCTATTTGACGTAGAATTCATAGACAATTTTTTTTGTAATACAAGCATATAAGTTATATCCAGCCGTTTTCGAAATAATTGTAAATATCATAAATTATGTTATTTAAATAGAGTTCTTATTGGGAAATTTTGTTATAGGAGACTAGACTAATAATTGTAAACTAAAGTAAATATTCAAAATAGCTTTCTAAAGTTGTAAAATTCGGCATTTTGGGTAAGTTAGTACTTAATTTCGACGACTTAACAAATCTAAATAATTTTATTTGGATGTCATAGTGACAATCTAAACAAAAAGAAATCATGGCAACTCGATTAAGAATAAAAAATAAAATTAAATAATAAAAGTAGCAAAAATGTATGCTATTAAAGTTTATATCGAAATAATTAAAATACGGTAAACTCTAAGAGTAAAAGGAAGCTATTTTGAACTTTTAATTTAGTTTATAATTATTAGTCTAGTCGCCTATAAGAAAATTTCCCAATAAAAACTCTATTTAAACAACTTAATTTATGATATTTATAATTATTTCGAAAACGGCTGGAAATAACTTATATGCTTGTATTACAAAAAAAAATTATCTATGAATTCTACGTCAAATAGCCAAATAATATACAGGGTGTTCCATTTGAAAAACTTGAGAAAAATTATTTTAAAATGTGGGGTTTTTGAAAGCTTATTATGAACACCCTGTATAAAATAAATAAACGCAATTACATTCATAGTATCTCTAGTCCTCTTGTCATAAATTTTACGCAATGCCGAGGTTAAAAAAATAGTTCTGGATTGTTTTTTTTTGATTTTTTATTCAGGACTGCAAAACTTTTTTTTTTAGTTTTTAATTTATTTCTCCGAAACTACGAAACCAAATTAAATAAAATTTGAGGCACTTATAAACGATAGTAATACGAACCTAAATATGCAATAAAATACTGGGTGTCCCATTTAAAAAAATATAACTTTATGCTGTCACACTTTTTTGGGCCACCCTGTATAATGTACAATATTTTTAAAACATGCCGCTTTTAATCCAATATCTCAAGCTGTTTCAGTATTGTTGATAAGTTCTTCGATAACGATTTAATCTTCCGTCCACGCTTCGTTTGCGGACCCTGTATGTGTGTTGTGTGTGTGTGTGTGTGTGTGTATGTTTACAAAGCTCCCAAAACAAAAAGAAAACAACAAATATCTACATTACAAAAATTTAAAAAAAGGTACACTAAAAGCAAACATTGCAGACACTGGCAAAATACAAACATTGTGGTTTAGTATAGTAGTATAGACTATAATTAAAAACAATAAGAATAGTATCTCCACTTAAGCCATTAAAATATTCAAAAACCCTTTTAAATTATTTTTAAAAAAGGTGGTAAAAATTTGTTGAAAATAAAATTCTTATCGTTTTCGATGTGACATTACAAGACATAAACCCAAAAACATATGTGGGGTTACAATGGTTTAAATAAATCAAAAATACAATCGACTAAAGTTAAGCTTAAAAATTGGCAACGAAAAAACTCACCCTAACTTGAGAGATTTCTTCTTCAGTAGGCATGTCTTCTGTAAAACAATATATTGTTATTGAAAAATACTTTCATTGCCTAATATAGAGGGTGTCCCGGATATGAATCCACTCTACAGGGGACATACACAAGCGATCGAATTAGACAAAAGTTGGGCGTTAGTGAGTACTATAACGTCGTTTTCAAATTAAAAAAATTCCGATGATATTTGTATGATTTATTAGTAGAATTGTAATTCTTACCTCCTGTATTTGGCAAAGACTTCACCAACGTCGTCTTTAACGAATCGAAAGTCGTATTGATCACCGTCGTAAAATCATGCCCATGCGGCACACCCACCATGGCCATCGCTCCATGAGGCACGCCCACCGGCCCACCCATACCCATTGGCCCGGACAGTTGAGTCTGAACCATCTGCGATAACCCGCCGCCCAACTGGGGCGTGCCGACGGTCGAAGCCCCGCTCGTCGTACTCTGATTGGTCAAATTCAGTGGCACGCCCCCTTGAATGACGCTGGATTGGTCTCCATTAGAAGACCCGTCGCTTTCCTTTCGGCTGGGTTCGGGGACCTTCGTGTCGGAAGCGCTCGGCGGAGTCGAGTTGCTTCGGTCGGGTTCGGTGATGACGCTCACTTTGAAACGGGACACTCGGCGTTCGCGGGACGGTACAGGGGCGGATGCTTCGGGGGTCGATTCGTGCAGAGTCTAAAAATATAAAATTAAATGAATAAATTTGTGAATAAGTCGGAATTCTAAATGAATAGTAACATTAATCAGAAACGTGACAAATGAAAACTCGCTACGTGACGGACGTTTTCAATTATTAGATAATACCAAAGATCTTACAAGATAATACCGTGGAATTTCGTCGCAAAAAATTCACCTCAAATATTAAATTGTTGCGTTTCTGGCTAATGTGTAGGAAAGTGGATACTAACCGTAAACTGGAAGTACTGCCGAACAAAAAAACATTATTGGAGTGCGATTTTCGGCCTATAATTTTATAAGAACTGAATGTTGGAACAAAAATATCGTGTATAATGAAATGAGACGGCTGGATAAGCAGACAACAGCCAAAGTGTTGAAATTATAACCGCGCGTGCGTAAACAAAGCGGGGGGCGGCTTGGGCATGCGCAATGCCGCGATAAATTACTATTAACGTAAAAGGAAGGACAGGACCTTACTTTTATCTTGTAAATACGAGGCTGCACGAAATCTTATTCGCCAATGCGCGTGCCCAAACATGACCGTCTTCGAAAAATATGACCTGCACACGAACTTATTTTTTGTTAATTACCTCAAGTGAGCTGGGAATTATAATTAAGCATTTTTTTATTTTAGAAATCGAAAGGCGGACACTGTTTAAGGCAATTTCTAAATTTTTAGATTTTTATTCGGACTTTTTTAAGCCCTTAAATAAATTTTCAAAGTTGGACCGCGCGAAAGCGGGGCGGAGCTTCGCGTGACGTCACATCCTATATGCTGATCGGAAGACGGCGCGATTTTCTGTATGAAAACGTCATTTGATTGTTAAATTATATCTTTTTATCTTCTTGCTGGACTAAAGTAAGCGAGAAGAAAGCTTGTAATAAATATTGTGTGGTTCCTGAGTGGCCTAACACTTCCAGAAATGCCCTAGAAAAACTGTTTATGGGTGCCATGCAGGCGCGGATAAAGGATTTAATTGAGGGGTGGGCAAAGTTGGGAATGCAGAGAACCCAGTTATACTCAAAATAAAGTCCTTCATTCTTAAGTCAGGGGGGAAGAAAATTCAATTGCCCCCATTGCCCCCCCCCCCCCTCCTGTATCCGAGCCTGGTGCAATGTGATCAAGCAAGTAGAAAGCAGAAAGCTATGCACGGGATTTTTTTTCCTGACAAATCCCACGCTTAAATATGTCAACAAACATATATTTATTTTAGATACATAGAAAATTATATGTACAGGGTGTCCATTTTTGGGCACTTTTGTAGGGTATCTCGCTTATACTTAAAGATAGAGGGTTGCGGTTTTCGCGGCACTGTGCTACTTTTTTGTAAAACTAAACATGCCGTTAACAGAAATTTCATAGCCCTCTTGGTTTTTGAGATACAGGGTGAAAATGAAAATTATCACTTTTGGGACAACCCCATCTATATCTCAGTTGTCTTTTAACTTATTAGAAGGTATTCTTATAGAACTTTTTCCGTAGAATCCAGTGGAGTAGCTTTTTTTTTATTGCGTCATCCGTTTTTTAGTTATGAACCAAACATATATGTTTTTAAATGGGACACCCTATATATTTTTAAGTAATTAACTTAGGCATTTTCTGGGCTTTTCAAAAATAGGAAATAGTATATATTTATTTTTAAAAATAGCTGAATAAACTACACTTTTCTCTAAATTAATACGTTATTTAACAGTAGGCCATGGCGCAAATGAAACAAAAGAAAAATATATGCATAATATTTATTCTGAAAATGTTTTAAAGTAATTTTTTTAAATAATTTTTATTATTAAAAACAAACTACTCCACTGGATTCTACGGAAAAAGTTCTATAAGAATACCTTTTCAACTATCTAATAAGTTAAAAGACAACTGAGATATGGGAGGGTGTCCCAAAAGTGATAATTTTCATTTTCACCCTGTATCTCAAAAACCAAGAGGGCTATGAAGTTTCTGTTAACGGCGAAAACCGCAACCCTCTATCTTTAAGTATAAGCGAGAGACCCTACAAAAGTGCCCAAAAATGGACACCCTGTACATAGCAACAATGAAGAACGGAAAAATCAGACTTAAGCCAAAAATAGTACGACCCACATAGATCGAAACTATCGTCACGGTTTTTACAAAAGAAAGAACAGCAATCGTCGATTAACAACTTATTGTTACTTCCTGAAACTATTGAGAATGATGACGTCGAGCTGGAAAATGGGATAAAAATGTTTAAAGATAATGGGGTGTTCAAGTGTTATTTAAGGCTGAAGTTCGCAGCAAAGGAGTCCAGTGTATAAAGATTTGCCAGGGAAGAAAGGGGAGAGAATGCCCTTTTAAGGAAAGGGTTCCGAAGAAAATGCGGTTAGAAGGAAATAATACAGATTCAGTTTCCAGTCGCGGCTCTACATCAACATTTATTTTAATATATAGATAGTTCAGAAGAAATACAAAAGAGAACATTTTTATTGACAGAAAAATATCCAAAACGATATTTAGGTATGCCTAGCCATAAATAGTCCAGTAATAATAATGTAAATTGGAAACCAAGGGACTGTAATGAACTGCCTACTTATAGACTATAGCAAACTTACACCTTCTCGGACGGCGACCCGCGCGTGTATAGGGTATGACGTCACGAATCGGCGAGGCGCTTTTTGTACTGAAACCCAATCTTTAAAATTGAATATCTAAGGATTGGATAAACCTATCGAGCTGAAATTTTAACAGCTTATTAAGATGATCTATTCTATTTCTATAGCAGAAATTCTAGTCTATAGATTCAGCAAATAGCAGCGTCTGTAAGAATATGAGTAGCTATGGTTTAACTGATTGTTGTTCTATGATAAACCTATAAATGACTGATCTGACGGGAGGTAAGTTAAAATTTTAAAAGCAAATGGTAAATATTAAGCCGGCGTGGTCATTATCCTACTTATAATAAACATAGTTGCATGGCACGGTCTTTTATTACAGATTTTTTTTTTTGATATTTTACTTACCAACCACCCCCATTTTTCTTACGATCGTACAGGGTGATCCCGTATAATGTTCCCCTCTTAACTAAAGTTAAGAGGAGAGGGAGGGGGACATTATACGTGATCACCCTGTACCGTCTGTCCCACCTATGCATTTGCCTGTATAGTTGTTGCAGAATTATACCGTTGATTCTTACTGCCATAAATAAACTACCTGATTAGACCCTATTGTATACGCCTCAACCTCTTCAGAGCTCAATAAATGGGATCAGGGCCGGCTTGAAAATGTATACCACACCACATGATTTATTTTTATAATTTAAAATAAATAGATAGGTATTTTTAGTTTTAGGTAGGTACCTATAATAAATGTAAAATAATGATAACAATTAATGATAATTGAAAATAATATAATTTAAAAGTATAACTATTAGAATAACAAGTAGGTACAATAAAAATTAATTAAATTATAAGAAACTATTGATAATTTATTCAAAATTTAACTCTGTACCACTATCACTATCTTCATCTAAGCCTAAACTTATAATTAAGGCTTGAACATTTGTAATCATACAATTGTAAGAATTTTCCACCTTAGGTACATGCTGTACACAGTTTTTCCAGCTGTCTGCAGAAATTTTTCTTACTTCGTTTTTAATTAATTCTACTACAGATGCATTCAATGTAGGAGAAATCTCCTAATATTAGATTTTAATTGGTGCCATATTAGCTCAATAGGATTGAATATACAATAGTACGGAGGAAGACGCAACACTGTATGTCCATTTTCTGCTGCAAGTTTGTCATACTCGTATTCCTTATTTATTTTAAAAGCTTTTAATACTTCTAACAGTTCTCGTTTTTTGTAAGTTTCTTCAAAATATAAATCATTTTCAATCATAAAATTTTGAATTTCTGCTTTTGTATTATTAGGAATGATTTTTGCTTGCCGACTATGATAACTTGCATTGTCCATTACAATGACGCTATTTTCAGGTATATTTTTAAGGAGTTTATGTTTAAACCACTGTTCAAAAAGTTGTGCGTCGGTATCTTGATGGTAATCTAAGGAAGAATCTGCTATGTTTTTAGCTGAAAGCAACAGACAATTTGGAACAAACCAGTCCTCTGAACCAGCATGTAATATTGTGATTCTTTTGCCTTTATTTGATGGTGCCTTGGTTTGACATTTTTTGGAAGAATCATCCCAACCATTTCTTTGAGTATCATGGGTATCCAACCATGTTTCGTCAAGGTAAATAATTGGACGATTTTCTTCTCTAAATTGTTTAACAGCTGTTAAATATTTAAGTCTCCATTGCCGTAAACGTTGAGATTCCATTAATGTTTGTCTTTTATCAATGCTTCGGTATTTAAAACCCATTTTACGCAATATTTTCCTAAGGCTTGAAAGGCTATAAGAGCATCCATCGAATTAAAATTTCTACTCAACAACGATTGATACACATTTTTAATTATTAGTTTGGCATCGGTAGATAAATGCTTTCTTTTAGAAATGACACTTGAAGATGCCCCCCTATCAGCACAATTCCAAGGACGCCACATTCTACCACTAATAAGCCTAACCAAAAATTACTCGCCGGAAAACCACTAAAGATTAAAATTATTAAAAATCACTTTGTATTTATGTATGCATCAGGCACAGGTATAAATTGAATTTGTATACCTGGTCCGGCTCTGCTCGAAAAGGTTTTAAAATTTGGGATTTCCTTATTTATTTTATGGTCGAAGGGATAATGAGGTTTTATTGCAGTCAAGAGATCAACGATATAATTCTGCAAAAACTATACTGCCGAGTACTACCGGAGCGGCACGATGTCGACCGATCGAGACGGTTTAACCGATGACAGTTGCTAGAAACGGGTCCGATTTTCGACGTCGAGAAGACTAATACGCCATCTTGCCAAGTTTATAGTAAATAGGAT
Organism: Barypeithes pellucidus; assembly: GCA_963991005.1. NCBI lineage: Eukaryota > Metazoa > Arthropoda > Insecta > Coleoptera > Curculionidae > Barypeithes > Barypeithes pellucidus. The sequence continues at coordinate 50,747,911 of OZ022563.1, read as the reverse complement.
AAAATAATCGCCGTCTTAATAACTACTCTAGAAAGCGGCGAGAGTTATTTTACGTTCAAAATATGTAATTCTACATTGATTTCGTGTTAATAGCAATCGACAGCTACGTAAAAAAAACTATTTTAAAAATACTGGTACGTTACTTACACGCAGCAATTTAATTTTTTGCTCTTTGATAAAGATACTAACGCGCCGTCTGAACTAAGAATCAAAAAATGATAGATATAAGAAAAAAATGTAAATACAAGTCTGGCCAGGTCTGATTAACAAGGCTTTAGGAAACTGACGCCAGCAGCTAGAGTTTAGTTTTCTAAATCCGGATTTTAAACCTCGCTCGGCACGATGCGGTTAGATTTTGTATCTGCGCTGTTGAAATAATAACAGCTGGTAAATTTTACATCATATTTATTAGACAAGAACACCTTCAACATTTCGTTATTTGTGTCCGGCCTAATTGCAGTGTTCACCAATCAGGCATCGATATGGTCACTTTCGACGGCGAACTGTCGCTGTGGTGTCAGATTTACAATTTTAAAAAAAATTTCAAATATACACTCGCCGGCACAAAATTCCGCCGCCCTAAAATTTTAGTCAAGTTTGATATTTTATAACTTTTGTATTTTTTATGCGATTTTCATGATTTTGTCATCAGTTTGTAGATCCGTTTATTGTGTTTTTCCTTAATTATTTTATAAAGTAACATTTTTCGATTAGGCTATATTATACAGGAGTAAATCAAACTGTTGTTTTTTATCGTAATTTCAAAACACCCTGTAGGAAAGTTGAGGTGGATAATTTTATCTACACACCGTTTCTTGTAATCTTTGATATATTCTAAACATTTCGTTTTTTGATTCATTCCATTATCTCATTTCTGCTATGAGCTTCAAAATTTTAAATGAAACGATGTTATTTTTAGAAAATGTATGTCATTGGTATTTCTACCGAAGCACGCACCAATCTTGTATTTCATCTAAGAAATAAAAAGTCTATGCTTGTCAGGTGGTATTAATATCAAATACCAATATGAAAAATTATTATTTCCAGACCACCTGATGATCCTTATACAATAAGGGCGTATTTTTGTCGATAGTACGGTGTTAAGTTAAAAGTCCTCTCTGATGATGGGTTTGTTCGGGTTTGTTCCTACCCTGGACTGACGAGAACAAATAAATTCGAAATCGGTCTACAGATGGTTGCATCCTATCAATGGAGAGGGCTTCCTTTTCTTGATAGTACCATTCAATTGAAATAGTATTTTAAAGTGCTACTGTGCAGACAAAAATACGCCCTTATTGTATAAGGCTCATCGGGTGGTCTGGAAATAATAATTTTTCATATTGGTATTTGAAGCTTGTATTTGTTGAGCTCTAACCGCCCACCGTTACACTGAGGAAACCCTCCAACAAGTTGTTGTTCCATTTGCTCCTTTCATTGGGAACCAATTTACATTAATGCATATTGCTAGACGTCACGTTGCACATATAGTAAGCGAATATCTGGATCAAGTTGGAGTTTCAAGATTAGAATGACCAGCATGTAGCCCGGATCTCAACCCAATCGAACATCTTTGGGATCAATTTAAAAGGGCCGTTCGTCGTCGTCGTCCTGTACAACCATAAATCTTGCAAGACTTACGACTGGCACTGACCGAAGAATATCAGGCTCACTCAAGAAAGGATAAGTAACCTTATTCATTCGATATCACGAAGACTGTAAGCTGTCAATGCTGCGAGAGGAGGAAATACACGATATTGAAATTGTTTTTTTTTTACATGTGCCCCGAAAGTGCCTCTTTTCATGCATGTTCTCTTCACCGAAAGTGGCGTTTTCCAATAGAGCGGGCGGGAAAGATTTTTCTGTGCTCATAAATAAAACCAGAATTGTCGGTGCGGGATTTGAACCCGCGACCCTCAGATCGCCATACGGACACTCTAACCAACGAGCCATACTACAAGCGATAATAAATAGCGGATTATATATAAATTAAATTGGCAGTTAATTTTTGAAAGATGTTTTAGAAAAATGTCTGAAGATTTTCTTTATTTATATGGCCTCATAGACTCGGGCACTTGTAAAAAATAAATAAAACCAGAGATGCTGAGTGCGAGATTTGAACCCGCGACTCTCAGATCACAAGGCGTACGCTATACCACTAGGCCACCGAGCCTATTTGTCAAAAATAATAAATAGATATTTACATTCTCCATGCGCGAGTGTTTTCATGTCATGTAGGCAGGAAAGCTGTCTGAAGAATTTCTTTATTTATTTGGCATCAAAGCTTCGGAGCACTTGTAAAAAAAAATACGATACCTATCTCGGGCCGTCGCGTCGGAGGCTTTTCCGTATCTTGTCCGTAAAAACCTGTTTTCGCCCCTTGCTACGTAATGTACTATTGTTAATTAACTTTATGATATACCTAGTGTTTGTTTTCCTTAATAAAAATAAGCTTCAATCAGCGTTTCATTTAATCTTTTGCAGCTCGCAGCAAAAATGAGATAATGGAATGAATAAAAAATCCAAATGTTTAGAATACGTCAAAGATTACAAGAAACAGTATGTAAATAAAATTATCCACCTCAATTTTCCTACAGGGTATTTTGAAATTACGATAAAAAACAACAGTTTGATTTGCTGATGTATAATATAGCCTAATCGAAAAATGTTACTTTATAAAATAATTAAGGAAAAACACAATAAACGGATCTACAAACTAATAACAAAATCATGAAAATCGCATAAAAAATAAAAAAGTTATAAAATATCAAACTTGACCAAAATTTCATGGTGGCGGAATTTTTGGCCGGCGAGTGTATATACCACATCGGTGCCCGATTGGTCAACACCGTAATTAGACGTGCGCCGGCACCGGACACAACTTGCGACAACCACCAGTGGCGGGGTTATTGTTTTAATATGGTGTTTGGTTGTTAATATTTTATAGGGAACGGCGATTCAAAACGAATTTTAGCACGCCTATGCTTTTGTCCTTGCTTTCCTTTCGTCCCTGTTTCAGACTCCTGTGTTGTACTGTACTCGACCGATTATTTTTCGGTACGTCACTCATGCACGAGGGTGCGAGGAGACGCACATGGTTGTTTCGTCAGTCCCGGACGAGGTTGGAATTCGGAATACAATTATTACTAAACGCTGGCTGCTGTTATGCGATACTATCAATTTTCCCGCGCACGAGACCTTTTAAATAAATGGTCCAGACACAAACGGGTGTAGTAAAAACAACGTTGCCGATTGTGCACTTTTTACCTGAAAATTGGGAAGTTGGATGTGAATAATATGTATTTAAAGAATAAAATTATTCCGAGTTCCTTGGGTAGCCATCGGTTATTTTACCCTGTATAAGATTAAAAACTGCTCGACTTATCAATCAAACCTATCCAGACTCCGTATAAAGAGATTTCTCCCATTCTATCCGGCACGAGTCGCAAACTCACCTGGCTTACGGTCGTGCCCTCGTCGTGCAGCTTCTCCAACTCCAGTTTCATCTCTCGCTTCGCCTCGTCTAGAGCCTCGGCGGTTTTGCTTTCCGCCAGCTGCATTTGCGGCGGTTGGTCGACGGCGATCTAGAAAATACGACGTGGAAAATAATTTCGATATTCAAATATGAAAAAATAATAAACCAAGGATCTTAAATCAAGGAGGATATGGCTTTGGTTCACAGTCTTTGAAGAATAAACAATTCACATTCTGAGGTAGATTGTAAACAAATATCCGAAAAAACAACATTCTTCGTCATTTCCGTTAATTAGACAAAGGCATTCCGTCGCCTTCGACCGTTCGGAACGTACTTTTTATAAAGCCCTGCTTGGAACGGCCGTCTTTCATACCTGCTTTCACGTTTGACACTACCGGATTAACAACTGTCATATTTGTCATTATGGTTATTGTTGTTTTTCAGAGTTTGTGTGTTAAATTTAAGTATTGATTGTGGAAAAATTAGTAATTCTTAACTCAATATGAGACTGTGCCTCTGGATAAAAATATAGACTCCGAGTCACGTCCGTCGATTGTTTGTTTTTCCTAACCAAGACATCGCAAACCGATCAGCTGTTGAGAGTGAAAACAGAAAGAGTGAAAACAGAAACATACAGAAGATAAAAAGAGATGGGGATTCTACAGCAACATTGACGCACGTCACGTGTTTACATGGAAGGCTACTAAAAAATAATAAACGGCAAAAATACCTGCTGCTGTTTGTCCAAATGCTGCTTCTCGTTGATCCTCTTCAGCTGATCGTTCAGATCGCTCAAATCCTTGATTTTCGACGACTCTGTCGTTGAAGCCTGATTGGCCGCGGGTACGTAGAAGCTCTGCTGTTCGATTTCCAGTACGGGAGACAGTATTTCCGAGGAGGTGGCACCGCTGGTGGGAGCGCTACTCGATTCTACGCGAAGCTGAAAATCAAGAGAAAGAAGAATAATAATAGTGAAGTAGTGGAGAGGATTGAAGAAAAAAATAGACAATAGTTTTGTTTGATTATCGACGTTTCGATCATTTATTTGGTCATCTCCAGGGTGAAACCTTGACCACCTGAAGATGACCAAAAAAATGCCGAAATCCTCGACAAGGGTTTTAGCGAAAACACACATCTCGACTCGTATAAACAAAGGGGAAAAAATATTCAATCACACTGTTATAAAAAGTATAAAGCAAAACTACATCTGTTATACAGGGTGTCCCAGATAAGAATGCACTCTACAGGGATCTCATTAACCATAGGACATGCAGAAACGAAGAAATTAGGTTGGGCAAAACCGAATTTATACGATTTCGTTTTTTTATTTTCCGATTCTATTTGAAGAGATGTGTGAAAATAAATTTTATATTCTGATGGCCATTTTTTGTCCTCTGTAAGATATTTTAATTAAGTTTTCAATCCGACGTTTCGTTTTTTCACAACCACCATCATCAACGTAATTTTTTTAAAAAAGTTATCGGACCTAACCTCATTTTTAAATGGAACACCCTGTATATTCGAGTATAAAAAGATACTATTTTAAATTATCCTTTCAAATATATAACACACCATGGATTATTGGTTTCCTAAGCGATTTATTTAACCTTTATTACTTTGAACCGAAATAAAAGATTCAGATTAAGGTAAACAATAACGGGAATCATCGCAAATGTTCGGAATATGTCCTTAAATGGTTACCGTCTTTCCGGATAGCGAACAAAGTATACATTTTGCGCCATTTCTTCGTTTTTTCCACTTTCAATATAAACTGATATCATATCAAATTTTTCAAAATGTTGATAGGTCATTTTCGCAAATGAACATGTAAAAATGAAATTGACGTTAAATGTAAATAGTCAACATAGTTGTTTCTAGGACATTAGCTTTTCTTCCATGGTCTACTGTGGTTTAAAGTAATAAAGTTTAATAAATCGCTTAGGAAATCAATATCATCCATGGTGTGGTCAAATTTAATTTCACATATCTCTTCAAATACAATAAAAAAAACAAAGAGAACGATATCGTAAAATTCGGTTTTGCTCAAATATCTTCGTAAATATTCGGAATTTTTTAAATTTTAAAACAGGACGTTGCAGAACTCACCAAGGCGCAACTTTTGTCTTAATTCGATCGTTTGTGTATGTCCCATGATTAACGAGATCCCTTTAGAGTGCATTATTATTCGCAACACTCTGTATAAACCACTACAATACTTCTCGCCGTACCTTATTAACATTAGACGTCGTAGGGGCGCCATCTTGCGGAAATTCTATATTACTAACTAAAGCGTGAGGACTAGACGGAGCCTAAAATGTAATATAATCAGCTTTAAATTTTATTCGTATTACATATTATCAATCGACTATTTACAAAGATAAAAAAAAAACAATTTAATCGCAACGTAAAATTTTCGAAAAAAGATTTACTGCCAGGGAAAGCATTCTTCTAGGGGGGCTGTTTGGGTAAGTATTCTGGTGCACCGCCGAGGTTAGGTGATAGTTACTTAGGGTGCTGCCATGCTCGCGAGCGATTCGTCTCTCGCGACAAATCGCTCGCGATCGACATCAAATTTAATTAGAGAGTGGCCATAGTAAAAAAATCGCTTAGCGGCTAAACGTGTCGCTTGGTATTGTTCGATTTCATGAGCGATTTTTATTTAGTTTTGTGTTGCCACCCGTATCACATATTTTGTGAAATGGTTAGGATGTCTTTTCAAAACGAAATTTTTATATCAGAAGTTCAAAGTAGACCTATGGATAATGATAAACATGTATGTCAGCTTGTCGTTTGTCGCCCGTTACTTTGCCGTCAGCGAATTTTCTCTCGCGACAAATGGCTCCCTAGCGTGGAAGCACCGTCCAGCTTGAGTTCCTGTTCGAAATTCGCTCGTTTTGCAAGTTTATGTATGTACCAGCATTTTTAACCACGACATTATCTATTTATTGGTATATTATAATATGTCGTTTCTAAACAGAACTGATTTTTCGAGATATACAGGGTGTTATGGAAATGACGTATTATATTTAAATGGGTGACTCCTGGGGTGTCCTAGACAAGCGCTACATATATTTTTTTAAATCAAACGTTTAAAAAGTGGGGTAATTCACCCCTAAACCCACACACAACTCCTCGGCACATTCATATATGAACATATTAACATTGCCCAGCTGGGTAATCAACAGATGTTCAGGCACAATGTTGCCAATATGTTTAAAAGTGTAAAACTTTAGTTTCTTATAAAAATAAATATTTAGCTTACTAAATCCAGGACGCGATTAAAGAATCCCGGGCACAGATACTTTGAGTTCTTTTTTCTATGGGAAAAACTTTATGCTCATCACGTGTCCTGATGATAGTGTGGGAGTGCATAATAAGCTTATCACTAAACCCCAACACTAACGCATAATTACACTTTACAATAACACACATAGAACAAGAGCACTTAATCATTTCGCAATAGAAATAATAAAAACGCTAATTTCTATGGGCCATTAACCCTTTACTAAAGATAAAATGAAACAATTATGTTAACAATTGACAGGAACTACCCTTTGAAATAAATGGACTAGTCCATCTTCGGACCAGTCGGACTTTCTTTCCGAGAACTCTCCGCTAGTACAGCCAGCGCGGTTGCCATTTCCGAGACTATAATTATACAGGAAAGTAATATTATAGAAGGAAATTCGGCAATTTATGATAGTCGCTTATGAAACATCGAAAGTGGCAACGCTATATTTTTAAATATTAGCCCGAATGTCCAAAATCAGCTGTTTAAAGAAGCCGGCCGATATCGATCGAGAGAACCAACGCGTTATTTATTTTTAAAAAATTTAGATGTTAAATACATTATTTCCCAGACAATAAGGGCGTATTTTTGTCTACACAGTAGCACTTTACAATACTAATTCAGATTGAACGATACTTAGATGTGTTGTGACGCGAAAACTAATGTGATTTTGTGATGTGAGTACTTGGTGTTTTTTTATAAATCAAGTTGGTTTTAAATATGTCCGAAAAGGTAAATAAAATTGCATTATTTTTTCTAAAGGGTAAGTGGCATTTATAAACTTTTAAGTTGTCCAGATCTGACGGGTGTCGTTCGAATTGAACAAATGAGAACCTATCTGACCATTTAAAAACTCCGCGGCGGTTCGTTCGAGTCAGTTCAAGTTTATAAATCAGAGATTGTTTCCTAGCGAACTGAACTGAACGTAAAAGTTTATAATAATGTACCCTGAAAAATAAACAACTTGAAATCTGTCAAACGGTTATTGACTTTCTAAAGAGTTTACCCTGAAGATATGACAACACTGTTCAAGATTCAGTGCCATATGTTGCTATGTTTACCTTCCGAACAGGGGCACCACGTGGTAATTTTTGGTTTGACATAAGGTCATGTACAGGGCATATTAAATTAAAGCACCATTTTTGGATATTTTTCTTCAATTTGTTTTCATCTCAGGAATTGCCGGTTTAAATATAATACGTCATTTCCATAACACCCTGTATAATTAAAAATATTGAAGTCTATCTACTTCCTTAATGACGTGTTAATATTTCAGAGTGTGCCTTCTTATAGTTCGCGACCAAAACGGATGACAGTGACGTTACAGTCGAAACCATGGCCAAAATGCTGCGTTGTCATTGGTAGCTTGCGTTGGTTTCCGTGGTTTCGACTGCTACGTCACTGCAATCAGTTTTGGTCGCGAACTATAGGTCATTTTCTATGAAGAAAATTTCGTATGGAACAAATGTCCGCAACGGCTTAAAATTTTTGCTACAGGGTGTTGAATTATTTTTTGAAATCGTTATTTTTTAATATCCCTCCGATATTTTTTTACAAAACAGAAGTGGTACGCCATTGACCTTTTTCCACGCGAACATTTTATAATATATATTATCCTGGTCAATTCTACATGAAAACGATCTCGTGTTTTTCTCGTCGGCAATTAAATTTAAATTGAAACCTATTGTTATGATTAAACAGTGATCTTCAACAATTTTTATAAAACACAATGTATCAAGAACTGACAAGAATCTGACGAGAAAAACGCACGAGACCGCTTTTATGCAGAATTAACCGGGCTAATCAGAAAAATCATCATGGAAAAATGTCAGTGGCGTATCACTTTTTTGTAAAAAATATCATAGGGCAATCATGTTGATAGGGAATGATAGGGAAAAAACAGGGTAATCAAAATATCACAAAAAACGTACCGTAGCATTCGGCGCGTACTGGCCAACGGGCGGGCCGATATTAGACAACCTCTGCTGGAGATTCCTTTGAAAGTTGAGATCGTAGACCATCTCTTGTTGAGGAGTAGACGCTTGACTACTCCTATTAGATCCACTGAAAGCGAATAAAAATTATAATTATTATCATTAAAAGTGCCTACGCGGCGACGAAACTTCTACAAGATAAAGAGGAGCATAGTTCCCTTACCTCTCCACAATATGTTTGAGATTATCCGGTATAACTTTCACCCCGTACCCCTGCACGGTCTCGTCCATCGACATCGATTGCTGAAAATGGCCCGCTTGAGACACAGGTTGCTGCTGCACCTGTCCGCCATTTTGAACAGACAGGTTCTGCACCGACACCGAACCAGACATTGGCTGTTGAGCTTGGGCATAAATCTGAAAAAATAGATGAAGTGAACTTAAAATTCATAACAAGCTTGCTATAACCTAAATATATAAACAAGACATCGTCCTAGGGGGGGCGTGTCTACGGCGAACCAATCATAGACAGTTGTGCTCCCAAACAGCGTCCGTTGCCAACCATTTCTCGTTGCTAGGGGGAGTGTCTACGACGAACCAATCGTAGACTTTGTGCTCTCAAACTATTTATTTTACATTGTATGCGTGTATGTGTGTACCTGTTGTTGATAGATCACATCGGTCGGTTGATTCGTCGGCGGCTGCTGCATCAACATTTGCTGCTGAGGGGACGTCACCGATTGCTGTTGTGTCGACTGTGGCGGAAGTGAGGGTTGCTGCTGACCAATCGGAGCCGTCTGATAAGTTCCCTGACTGACGGGAGGTTGCGGCAACGCCGTGGATGTAGGAAGTGGCATGACGTTAGGTGGCAGTGTCATGTTAGGCGGTAATTGCTAAAGAACAATTATTAACGGGAAAATTTAGCAAAAATCAAGAGAATTTCGAATTTACCAGTATAATACTAAAGATAATACATTTTTACCTGCTGTCCAGCTTGTGCATACTGCGTACTAATCCCACCAATCGGAGCGAATCCCTGCTGACCCGCAGCAGTACCCGCGCCCGGCTGTGACTGCGCAACCTGACCTGAAGGCGCGACCATTTGACTCGTAGGAGGAGCAACGTGCCCGGTAGGCGGGGCCATGTGTTGTTGGGGCGTGACCTGAGGTAATTGCTGGCTCGGCATCGACTGAATGGGCGGGGTCTGCTGCACGATGTGTTGGGAAGGCGGTGGGGCTTGGGTGTATTGACCGTTGGAAGGTTGAGGGATAGGCTGAGGAAGTCCCTGAGCCGGTGGGCCTTGGGCATACTGCGCCGACGAAATCCCTTGAGCGGGAGGAGCCACATATTGTCCCGAAGGAAGCTGTTGCGGTTGGTTAACGACCTGTTGAGCAGGCGCGATTTGTTGGGGAGGTGGAATAATTTGAGGTTGCGGGAGTTGTCCTTGAATCGGCGGAGTAGGCTGCGAGATTACACCTTGTGGAGGCTGAGGGGACACTTGCTGCAAAGGGGGTTGTTGAAGCGGTGGCATGGTACTCGAAGGAATAAACTGGGGTTGCTGCGCTGCCGGTTGTGGAACGGGAGTCTGAGGAGGAGGAGCGACGAAGCCCGGTTGCGGTTGAGAGGTTGGGGCAGGTTTGGCTATCGGAACCTAAATAAAAGGAACAATATTCAATGGAAATTTTAGCGATTTTAGAGCACTACTTACATCGACATTACTTGGCACTTTCTTAGTCTCCTCGTCCTTTTTCGGGTGACTGCTATTCTTCAAGTTGTCCAGGCTTATTTTCAATTGCTCTATGGTGTTGATAAGCTCGGGACCACAAACTTGACCTACGCAAAACGCAATTCTTGAAGTACGGATTTCTAGTACGGGTTATTAAATTTACTCACCAGTCTCCCCCTTCGCGAGGCTTTCCTCCTTTAAACTGCAAACGCTGATTTTCTGTTCCAACGGCTTCTCGGGATCCAACCTCGTACTCTCCAATGGAGCCGAGATTTTTCTACTCGGCGGACCGGAAGCCGTAGCACCCGCCACTCCTTGTTGAGGAACACCACCTTGTTGGGATACTACGCCCGGTTGCGTAGCAACAGGTGGATGTCCATTGGTTGGCTGTCCTTGGACTTGAGTAGGCGGTACTATCGATGGAGGAACAATCGATGGTTGGGTAGGGATTGGCTGAGAACCGGATTGCTCGAAGATGGTCGGAGAGACTTGGGGAAGGAGTTGAGCGTCTTGTTTCTCTTGCAATTGCTGCTGTTGCGAGATCACTTGCAGGGATTCGCCTATAAAATCCAATGGAAATTATTGTAATGTTTTTATTTGTAATTTTCCATCAAGACGTTAAGTGTGTGTATTGGAAATTCCACGAAGAGAATAAAACACTTAACGTGAGGCCTATAGTCCTCCACGGTGGCATTAAATTATGGAGATAAAGGCAAAATCCAGGCCCGTATTTAAAAAAAGTAAGTTGATGATGCTGGCCCAAAGACGAAACGTCGCATTAAAGACCTGATGATGCCATCTTCTGGCGAATAAAAAGTAGCAATGAGGGAGTCACATTTACTTTCGGATATGTCTTCGAACAAAGTCGGGAAAAACTAAAAACCGAATCGAATCAAAATTTTAGATTTTTCCAAATATCTTGAAAGTCCCTGTATTTATTTTCGATTTTTTCACGGCATATTAATGGGCCAATCATTACGCACCTTTGCCCCGATTTAACCGATTTTGTATCTCTTATCGAAATCTCAATGATGAACAACGAATTTCTAACACCCATAAACATATAATATAAAAGGGGAGACAAAACATTCCATTCATAAAACACCATTTATTTACAAATCATGCACAGTTCCACAGTTTCAAATAAGTTAGAAGAAGATGGCTTTAAAAAAATGGCAACGCGTTTAGATAATTTTTATAATTTTTTATAATTTTAATAATTTTGTTGTAAGTGTTTTTACAGAAATTCAGATAATACAGGGTGATTCACGACGAGCGTGCATTAGAACTTTATGGATAACTACTGAATATATGTTCCTGAAACTTTGGGGATTTGGGTTTATCGATATGCTCTCTTTAACTAAAATATTGACATGTTCCTGTCATTTCCGGTTATACCGGAAGTAGCTGCCAACTTTCGTTTTTTAAATACAACATGGTAATTTTTATTACATTTTTCGATTAAGCATTAAATACTAAGCACATTTTATAGAAAATGTTTTTGTCAGACTCTATTAGTTTTTGAGATATCTGGACTTTTCGTAATTATTTGGAAAATGCATGACGATGAAATAATCCATATAATTTTTTTACCTTAGCGCTTGGACTAAAATTTTTTTCTCACCGAATAGCTAGAAGATCATCAAGTCTCAAAAACATTTCAAATTCGGCATAAAATGTACAGGGTGGTCACAATTCAAGCCTCATTGTGAAAGAATTCAACCATTAAAAACTTTCTTATTTTAAATGGAACACCCTGTATATTTTTATTTAATTTGATGGCATATTAGTTGTTCTTTATAAATAGTATTTACTGTACTATACCTATATCAAAGCGTTTTCTAAAAAAAATCCAATTTTATTCCGAAAATACTATTTGTTCAAGTGTGCTATGAAAACAATTATTGTACTTAGGGGCTGTATACTGATGTCTATACGGAGGAAAAGTGATTGGTATCAAAACGATGGGGCTCCAGCACACAACGCCCAAGTTGTTAAGACTGCCCTAAACAGAATTTTTCATGACCAGTGGATCGCAAACCAAGGTCCCTTCCACTGGCCAGCCCGTTCGCCAGACTTAACTCCACTGGACTTTTCATCTGGGGAACCATTAAAGATAAAGTTTACGCGCGTCCCATCACCACGAAGGAAAATCTAATTGAAAGGGTGAAGGCAGTATTTCAATCTCTCACAAGAAATTAGGAATGCTACAAGAAATAACATGATGAAAAGAATACATAAATGCTTGGAAGTAAATGGCAATCATTTCGAACATATAAGATATTAGGTATAACTTTCAAACACATTTTTAATTAAAGAATTTAAAGTTTATAAACTTGTTTCCTTGCTATTTTTTAAAAAATAATATTTAAACCATTAAATTTAAAACAGTCAACTGCATTTTATTTATAAATTATTAAGAAACACTTTAGAATATTGTATTTTCCAGCAATCAATCACCTTTCCTCCGTGTAGACATCAGTATACGGCCTCTAAGTACAATTGTTTTCATAACACACTTGAACAAATAGTATTTTCGGAATAAAATTGGATTTTTTGAGAAAACGCTTTGATATAGGTATAGGACAGTAAATACTATTTATAAAGAACAACTAATTTTCCATCAAATTAAATAAAAATATACAGGGTGTTCCATTTAAAATAAGAAAGTTTTTAATGGTTGAATTCTTTCACAATGAGGCTTGAATTGTGACCACCCTGTACATTTTATGCCGAATTTGAAATGTTTTTGAGACTTGATCTTCTAGCTATTCGGTGAGAAAAAAATTTTAGTCCAAGCGCTAAGGTAAAAAAATTATATGGATTATTTCATCGTCATGCATTTGCCAAATAATTACAAAAAGTCCAGATATCTCAAAAACTAATAGAGTCTGACAAAAACATTTTCTATAAAATGTGCTTAGTATTTAATGCTTAATCGAAAAATGTAATAAAAATTACCATGTTGTATTTAAAAAACGAAAGTTGGCAGCTACTTCCGGTATAACCGGAAATGACAGTAACATGTCAATATTTTAGTTAAAGAGAGCATATCGATAAACCTAAATCCCAAATTCAGGAACATATATTCAGTAGTTCTCCATTAAGTTCTAATGCACGCTCGTCGTGAATCACCCTGTATAAAGAAATAATCCATATTTTTTCAATATTTAGTTAAAATATAGAATTAGCTACACCACTGCTTTACCTAAAAAAAAAACATAACCTCATTATTCTCACTTATCGACGAAATATTAATCCGGGGTTAGAATAGTCGAATTTCTTACACACCACTCACTGACGAACCATTGCAGATGGCTAATAAATAGCTCTAAATATTAATCCAAAAATACAATAGATCACTTCTCCTTCTTAAGGTGCCATGCAGGTTCCTGCGTAGGTGTCCATCCTTTCCAGATTTGTCTGTTTGTTGGAGCGCTTTGGAGTGTCTGGAAGACCCGTATCCCTGTCCATTGTCGAATGTTTCTCAACCAGGATAATTTCTTTCTCCCTAACCCCCTTTCCCTCCTTCAATTTTGCCCTGCAGGATAAGACGTTGAAACGTTCTCCACGTATAATATGTCCTAGGCACGATATTTTTCTTCTTTTTATGCCTTCAAAAAGTTCACGATCTGTCAATTCTGCCCTCTGGAGTACGTCTTCATTTCTTACGTGATCAATCCATGATATTCTAAGCATTCTACGCAAAATCTACATTTCGAATGCTTCAATTTTTTTTATTAAAGTAGTTTTTAACTTCCGAAGCTTTAGGATAGATTACTAACAATCAAAGCAGCAGCGATAAACCGGTAACATCGCCGGCGATAATGAATAAAATTGGTAAACTTCAGGGCCACTTTTACACTAGTAGGTACAAATGAGCATACAGCGTTGCCACTGTGATTTCCTTAAAACATTCAAATTTGCTGTTCTTTGGAAACTATAAATAACTTAGTAGAAGTAGAAAATTTAAAAAATACACACATATTTAGTACAATATTTGTACTTAATAGGCAGATACACATGAGAAATGAATCCAATATATGTAATTAATATTATACTTTCCGGTTTCAAACGCAGGCGGTAGATTTAGGACCATCAGTGCACACTTGGCATCATTGATTACTGTTTAAAACTTTGTATGATTCTGACAGAATAAAAACAATTCTGTCTATTTATTAATTAAATGTTTTTGGTTACACCCGGTATACTTATGACGGGGACTCGACTCGTGCTTGCCCGCTTTTTAACTCATATTTTATTCCGTTCATCTGCTTCCTTTTAACCGACCGTCTGCATCGTATCATTCGCGCAATATTTAAACTAAAAAAAGTATTTTTTATAAGGCTTACGCAGCCGCGACTAGAAACAATAATACACTTTTCGGAAAAGATCGCACTCTTCTCGGAACATTCGAAGAAAGACTAAACACCGATTTCCACTGACCGAATGAATGTCTGAACGCCAATTTGTTTAATAAAAACGCGCAAAGTATGCGTTCGGCGAATTGCTTTAATAATTTAATAATGGAGTTGGACTAATTACCCTTTTCCAAGTAAATGGAAAATTGGTAGGTATTCGATTACGACGCCGTTGCACTTTCATCTCCAAATCGAAATTTATAGGTTTTTTTTTCATTTTCGTTCTCACTCGATACATACATTATACAGGGTTAATCAAAGAAGTGGAAAACATTTATTTATTTATTTCTTAATAAACATTTGGTGTTAAATGTTATCTTATACTCCAATTCACATAGTGTAGATTGTCCCATTTTCGACACAGATTCCGGTCTCAAATTTGTGTTAATTTTGTGTCAATTTAGTTTTTAATCTACAGGGTGATTTTTACTAGTCGCGTTGTAGACAGTTACGCGCTAACTTATCAAAAAGGTGGCCTAGCCAGCTGCTCTCTACAAAGTTAGTTTTTGAGATATTAACGAGAAAAAAAATTAATTGGGACACCATATATATTATTTTTTCAATTAATTACGCATAGTTTGGGCCTTACAAAAATGTATAGTTGTTTATACATACAGGGTGTTATGGAAATGACGTATTATATTTAAATGGGTGACTCCTTGGGTGTCCTAGAGAAGCGCTAAATATTTTATTTTTTTTTAAATCGACCGTTTTAAAAGTGGGGTATCAAACACTCTTTTACTCGCAGATCAGTCCGCGCTACTGTAAAACATTTCATCCAGAGCCAATGGCAATGTTGCCAAACTTAATGTAAAACTGAAATTCCATATAAAATTATAAAAATAAATTATTTTCTACCTACTTGTATTTATCCTTATCCCTAAAGAGCGAGGAAATCCAGGCACAACCGATAGTTAGCTTTTGAAAATACAATAATATAGATTATTCGATTTTATTACACGCGACGAAATTTGACGTCCAGAAGAAACGCGTCAATAAAAATAATATTCAAAGATTATTTATGGACGGGCAAGATACACGCGTAAACCGAAAAAACAGAGCGGATTGCTCAGAGTGTGTTGGTGATCGACGAGACACAACGTATCCGGCCGCTAGTTGGTCTTGAACTAACAGACGCACGCGTGCGGCGCTATATGAAACTACTTCGCTCAGCCGATGTAAGGCGTCAAGAGGTCATTGACATTTGACCTAGTGACGTACGTGGCTATTATTATTCCATATGGTTTTTCGGGTTGTTTAAAACATAGTCCGTTGTAAAGTTCTTCAATTAATTGTATAAAAAGGTATTACAGAATGGAAAAGTGTTTTATTAGTTTAAGGTGTACATTTGACAACACCGGCCAGAATTCCTTGATTGCTTACATGTATCGCAGTGCCACACAGGTGTTCTTGAATATAAATATGTACAAACAACCATACATTCTTGTAAAGCTCAAAGTATGCTTAATTAATTGAAAAAAATAATATATAGGGTGTCCTCAATTTTATTTTTTTATTTTTCCTAATATCTCAAAAAATGACTGTTTAGAGAATAACTGGCTCCGCCACTGAACTTTATGTATAAATCTCTAACAAGATCAGTTCTTACCTTTTTGATCAGTTAACGGATAACGGAAATACGAAGATTTTGAAAATCACCCTGTATCCATCCTCTCAGCTTGCAACCAGCTAAAACCACCGACCTATATCTATGGATAGCCAAACTCTAAAAGCAAAAGTGGCAAATTTATGTAAACAAAGCTGATAGTCATGGATCATGCGCAATACCGACTGATAAACTATTGACCTTAACCGGCGAACAGGACCGTACTTCGCCCTTCTTAATGAAAATGATTACACGGCAGTAATTTGGCAATAAACAATATATTTTCTCGCATAAAAGAAGTCCTGGTGGCCATCACTGAAAAGCCAGTTTTAGAATTAATTTTGATATCTATTGTCCACGTATCGATAGATTTTTAATATCGTTACATCCCTACGACTGATTTCGGTTCTGGACGGTCGTCGTTGGTTGGCAACCAAACCGGCACCAATACCGGCGGGGTTGCCTATACAGGGTCCGCAAACGAAGCGTGGACGGAAGATTAAATCGTTATCGAAGAACTTATCAACAATACTAAAACAGCTTGAGATATTGGATTAAAAGCGGCATGTTTTAAAAATATTTTACATTATACAGGGTGGCCCAAAAAAGTGTGACAGCATAAAATTATATTTTTTTAAATGGGACACCCAGTATTTTATTGCATATTTAGGTTCGTATTACTATCGTTTATAAGTGCCTCAAATTTTATTTAATTTGGTTCTGTAGTTTCGGAGAAATAAATTAAAAACTAAAAAAAAAAGTTTTGCAGTCCTGAATAAATAAATCAAAAAAAACAATCCAGAACCATTTTTCTAACCTCGGCATTGAGTGAAATTTATGACAAGAGGTCTAGAGATACTATTAATCTAATTGCGTTTATTTATTTTATACAGGGTGTTCATAATAAGCTTTCAAAAACCCCACATTTTAAAACAATTTTTCTCAAGTTTTTCAAATGGAACACCCTGTATATTATTTGGCTATTTGACGTAGAATTCATAGACAACTTTTTTTTGTAATACAAGCATATAAGTTATATCCAGCCGTTTTCGAAATAATTGTAAATATTATAAATTATGTTGTTTAAATAGAGTTTTTATTGGGAAATTTTGTTATAGGCGACTAGACTAATAATTGTAAACTAAAGTAAAAGTTCAAAATAGCTTCCTTTTACTCTTAGAGTTTACCGTATTTTAGTTATTTCGATATAAATTTTAAAAGCATACATTTTTGCTACTTTTATTATTTAATTTTATTTTTTATTCTTAATCGAGTTGCCATGATTTCTTTTTATTTAGATTGTCACTATGACAGTTAAATAAAATTATTTACATTTGTTCAGTCGTCGAAATTAAGTACTAACTTACACAAAATGTCGAATTTTAGAAATGGTAAATATGATTTTTATACTGGGTGAATGTGCACGAAATTACCTCCTCGCGAGCCGAGTGTATGCTGAAAGATATCCAGATATTGAGAGAAAGCCGAGACCAAAAACTTTCGAGAAGTTGTTGCAAAGATTTGTAGCAACAGGAAGCGTTGCGTACACAAAAAGGATGATAATCAATAAACCCGTTATTAATGAAGAAAATGAATTAAGAGTTCTGTTGGCAGTAGAGGAAAATCATTAAATTAAGTAAAAGGAAGCTATTTTGAACATTAACTTTAGTTTACAATTATTAGTCTAGTCGCATATAACAAAATTTCCCAATAAAAACTCTATTTAAACAACATAATTTATAATATTTACAATTATTTCGAAAACGGCTGGATATAACTTATATGCTTGTATTACAAAACAAAATTGTCTATGAATTCTACGTCAAATAGCCAAATAATATACAGGGTGTTCCATTTGAAAAACTTGAGAAAAATTGTTTTAAAATGTGGTGTTTTTGAAAGCTTATTATGAACACCCTGTATAAAATAAATAAACACAATTACTTTCATAGTATCTCTAGACCTCTTGTCATAACTTGTCACACTTTTTTGGGCCACCCTGTATAATGTAAAATATTTTTAAAACATGCCGCTTTTAATCCAATATCTCAAGCTGTTTCAATATTGATGATAAGTTCTTCGATAACGATTTAATCTTCCGTCCACGCTTCGTTTGCGGACCCTGTATGACGGCGACAACATTGTGCGCAAGACAACCGACGAGCAACCTTAAAAAATATGACCGGTAAACCGTGCGCACCAACCCACTTTTTCACTCATATAATTTAACTTTTTACTGCGCACCCCATAAGTTGTACGTATCCATAGTTATAAGTCGGGAATATTTGCGGCACCTGACATCGAATGCCGTTTAGATGTGTATCCTTATGCTTATAGCCCTATTCTGCATTCTGACTTAGCAAGGACACATATTGACTGTATTATAATTCACTACTCACCGACATGTAATTTATTTCAAATTAAATATAAAAAAATATCTCTTAAATTTACATAATAATTAATTTTTTTCTAAATATAAATTATGGACGATTAATATTTACGTTGCTAATTTAAATCCAGCTAATTATTATTCTCGCTATCTTAATTACGATAAAAACTGATATAAAGTTTAAAATAATCATTGCTTTAAGTTCGTTTTTTACCACTGCAATAAACGTGAAAAGGGGAAAACATTGAATTAATTCTAAAACATACCTTTGGATGGCTCGTGCCCGCCACCGTCTCCGCCAAAGTCCTTGTCCTTCGGCATATCCAACTGGCCGCTCAAAACGGGACTGACTAAGAATCTGGAGATTTTTCTTTGAGGCGACTTCAGCGGGGCGTTATCGGGTTGAGGATCCGGTCTCTTCTCCTCGCCTTCCAGCGTAATCTCTATTATCCTCTCAACCGATGCTTGTTTTTTAGGCACGTCTGTACAAATAATTAAAATATACAGTGTTAACGTTAAAGTTGGAACCATACGAGGGATACGATGTATTGTTCGATTTAGGTAAAATTTAACTTCACCGTAAGTAATTGTTTCAATAAAGTCCAAAAATGGCATAATTAAATGGGACCGCGCGATTTTTGTTAACTGTCAAATTTGACATTTGTTGTCCACGAAAGTCGAAAAATTACATTTATTGATCGAATTTTATTTGGGAAAGTTGTAATTTTATGCCCAATCACTTATGATAATTTTTGATTTCTATCTATTTTTGGGCTATTTTTGGGCCAAATCTATTTTCCCCATTTAATTATCATTTTTGGTTTTTATTGAAGCACCAACTTATGTTAGATCTAAATTTTAGCTAAATGGAACAAACCCCATATGGTTCCAACTTTAATGGTGACAGTGTATACAGTGAGTCCCAGAAGAAATGTCTAAATTCATTTAAAATTCAGCGGTAAGTTTTTTCAAAAAACGCTCGTACCCGTCGATTTTGATTTTTTAATTTTATTTTTTTTTGTGGTAATTTCATGTATACAGGGTAGCTCAAAAATAAGTTACGACCATCAACTTCATTTTTTCAAATGAAAACATATATTTTTTATTTCATTTTTGAATTTTGCATAGAATTCTAAGCATGTTTCATGTACCATGTCCTATACATAAACTCAACAGTTATTGAAAAAATTAGGATTGAACATATCATTTAGGGAATCCAACGATCTATCAAATCTTCTGGCAATATGGCATTTTGGGCTCCATAATAAGTAAGAGTGTACTGTCTCACTGTCACCGTTTATTTCCATAGAAACTGTATGACAATTTTATTTCAAATAAGTATAATTATTGTCAAGCGTAGTTTCAAAGTTGCGGTTTTCACAATAATGGTGAAGTTAACGGAACGGGAAAAAATTGAAATTCTATGCATGGTTGGGTTTGGTGATAAAACACGTACTCAAATAGAAACAGCCCAATTATTTAATGAAATCCATCCTGATCGTCCTCCCATATGCCAAAAGATGGTGAGTAGAATAGAGGCTAAGTTTAGAGAATTCGGTCATGTTAGAGATTTGCCTAAATCTGGTCGTCCTACTCGAGATGAAAATGAACAACTTGACGTTTTGCTTTCCTTGGAAGAAAATCCATGTACTCCCCTGTCGCACATTGGGGCCGATTTACACATGCCGAAATCTGTTGTTCACCGAGTAGTTCAAAAGCACAAATATCACCCATACAAAGTTATTCCAGTGCATGAGTTATTTGAAGATGATTTCGATAGGCGAAGTGAGTTTTGCGGACGCATGCAAAATATGTGCAATCTAGATAATAATTTAGTAAAAAATATTATTTTTTCGGATGAAGCTACGTTCTATTTAAATGGTAATGTGAACAGACAAAATTGTCGATATTGGGCAACAGAAAATCCGCATTGGATGATAGAGGTTCACAGCCAGTACCCTAAGAAAATAAATGTTTGGTGTGGAATCGTACGCGAAAGAGTAATTGGTCCATTTTTCTTTGAACAGTCTTTAACTGGACAAGTATATCTCCAATTTCTCCAACTAGAATTAATTCCAGCATTAGTGGCTTTATTTCCGAATCCATTGGATCCAGACTCCTCTGGCGAAGAACTGATATTCCAACAAGATGTTGCTCCTCCGCACTATGCGGCCAATGTGCGCACATTTTTGGATGAAACCTTTCCCAATCGGTGGATTGGAAGGAGAGGACCTATCGAGTGGCCTGCTAGGTCGCCAGACCTAACTCCGCTGGACTTTTTTTTGTGGGGTTACCTCAAATCAAAAGTATTTGTTAACAGGCCAAACAATATGCAGGAGTTGAAAGAAAGGATCCGAAGAGAAGTGCGTGTCATAACTCCGGAAATGGTTGGAAACGTGCAAAGAGAGTTTATTGATCGTCTTGGATATTGTCAAGCCGTAAATGGCGCACATTTTCAACATTTAATTTGATTTTGTTGTGTTTTTTTTAATAAACAGGTCTTACTTATAGATATGTTCAATCCTAATTTTTTCAATAACTGTTGAGTTTATGTATAGGACATGGTACATGAAACATGCTTAGAATTCAATGCAAAATTCAAAAATGAAATAAAAAATATATGTTTTCATTTGAAAAAATGAAGTTGATGGTCGTAACTTATTTTTGAGCTACCCTGTATACATGAAATTACCACAAAAAAAAATAAAATTAAAAAATCAAAATCGACGGGTACGAGCGTTTTTTGAAAAAACTTACCGCTGAATTTTAAATGAATTTAGACATTTCTTCTGGGACTCACTGTATACTCCTAATGTTAGTCAAGTTTATAGTCGTGTAACTTTTTCAATTGTTTTCCGATCTTGGTGAAATTTTTAGCAACGTGTACACTTGTGTCCTGGGTATGATATCCTCAATTTTAGTTTTCAAAAAATACCGATGTCTTCATTATTACACAGTTTTACGGGGTATCTCCGTTATTAGTAAAGATAGAAGGATGCGGCTTTCGCAGCACTGTGCTACCTTTTTGTCAAACAGAAGATGCCGTAATCAGATTTTTTTTAGGCCGCCTTGTTTTTGATATTTTGAGAATTGTGCATATTGGGACACCCCCCCCATATCTCGGTTTCGCCGTAACGTATCAAAAAGAAATTAAATGTTCTTTTTGTAGTTTCTTACGTAGAATCCAGTGACGTACTCAGATTTTTTCTACATTCAATAGTTTTCAAGGAAAATAAACAAGTTTGCTTTTTTTAAATTGGCCACCCTAAATATTTTTTAACAATATAATTTAGTTTGTAACAAGCGTCTCAAAAATATAAAAACTTTATTTTTAGTCTTAGTATTAGGCCCGAAATATACGTTTCTCAAAAATATACCTTTTTTTTTAGTAGGCCATGACGGGCATTAAAAAAATACTGCTGTGATTAAATATTAGACACAAAAATTGAAAATTTATTGAACTCCCTCATAAGTATTGCTCAAATTGTTCTCCATTATGCCTTAGACATGTTTCACACATGGTTCTTATTCGCCTTAATGAATTAAAAATAATAAACGGCCGCGTTTGTAACTCCCTAAAAGCTCTGTCAATGGCAATTCTTAAATCTGCCATTGTTTGGTACTGAATGGAATAAATTTTATTTTGAAGGTATCCCCATAAGAGGAAATTCAAAACCGACAAGTCGGGTGACCTTGGTGGTCATCTTACATGTCCATTAGTTCCAATCCAGCGACCCGGGAAGTTATTATCTAGGTAGGCCCTTACAATTTGGGCATTGTGAGCGGGCGCTCCATCCTGTTGAAGATACAAGTTATTGAGACCAGCTAAGGGCACATCTTCTATTATTTCTGGCACAACGTTTTCCAGAATTTCCAAATATTTATTTGCATTAAGGCTTCCTTCAAATATACTATAAACTCTTTTGCTATTCAGTATAAAGCATGAAACGCTAACGCCAAATCTGCCTTGCCGTTCGATTGCAAATATTACATGCTGATTTTCCTGAGGCCAAAACCTCGTATTCTGTCGATTAAACATGCCAGCACTGGTAAAATGAGCCTCATCAGACCATATAACGGTTTTTTCAAATTGTTTTCCCTGTTCAGATTTTTGTTAATACCAATTGCAAAACTCTATACGGCGCTGTGCATCACCAAGATGTAAGTTTTGTACACGGTGCAATTTATATGGCTTAAAATGGTGTTCTTTTAGGATTGTTTGCACTCTTGATTTAATTATTCCGACCGAACCTTCAACTTTTCCGCAACAACCACTTGAATTTGTTTCAATTGAAGCTAACACATTTATTTCATCAGTCTCGCGATTATCCTTGTGGTAGATTTTAGGGCGAGGTTTAGAAAATGAACCGTGTTCAATTAAATTTGATTTTATTCTTGAAAAAATTCGTTTATCCGGTTGTCGTCTTTCGGGATATCTACAAGTAATTTAAGAAAATTTATAAATTTCATAGAATTACTATACATAAGGGCTTATATTTACCTATTGAAATACACTTCTAATGCTCCATCTGCATTTTCGTTACACTGGATATAACAAACGAGCATGTCGTACTTCTCAAAGTTTACATGCTCTGCCATAATTAGGACAAACTGTTTATCGAATAGCATTTTTTTTTTTTTTTATATGATCAAACACAAGCACTATAGGAAAAATCCTTTAGGGCACTCTGGGAGTGGTGCGTGTGCGCAAAAAGCGATTCACGTTGGTTTTGAATCGTTGGAGGTTATATTCGTTTGGAAAAACGACCTCGGGAAGGTCGTTCCACAAAGATGTAGTCCTCCAGATGAAAGAATTCTTAAATAATGAAGTTCGAGGAGTACTAAGCTTAACCACATATGGATGGGCGGCAGTGGTTCGTCGTGTATTTCTGCCAATCGTCGCTCTGGTCGGAATTAAGAGGGCAAGGTCAGCCGAGCACCTTCCATGAAAATATCTGTAAAGGAGAGTCTAATCCCCAACCTGTCTTCGATGTTCCAGGCTGTCGAGGTTCTTCGTCAGCTCGTAGTCTCCGATCAGACGAATAGCCCTCCTTTCGATGGAATCCAGCAGCCGAAGAGTATATTTGGGTGCAGAGCTCCAGACATGAGAGCAGTATTCTAGTGATGGTCGAATCTGGGCTTTGTATAGTGTCAAAAGTTGTTGAGGTGTGTACAACTTTCTGGTTCGGAAGAGTACCCCAAGCTTCTGAGAAGCTACCTTGGCGATTGCCACAACGTGATTATGCCAAGACATATTTCCTCCGAGATTGACGCCCAGCAAATTGATAGATGAAGCCAGTGGGATTGCGTGTCCGGCCATGACTATTTCCGGTTCTGTAATGTTAACCTTTTTAGAGAAAACTGCTGCCTGGGTTTTTTTAGCGTTAAATTCGACTTGGTTACTGTCACCCCAAGCCAAAATTTCTTCCAGGTCTTTGTTGAGGCGTGATACTTCATGCTGTCTGCGAAGATGTGCGTCGGCAGCCGATGTTTGTGCATTCAAAGAGAAAGATGATAAAAGTGTGCTATCATCAGCAAAACTAACTATCGGGTTTTTCGTTATCACTAGAAGGTCGTTAATGTAGAGTAAGAAGAGAGTGGGAGACAATATGGACCCTTGAGGAACACCGGCATTGATGGTGAAGGTGTCTGAGAGAAATCCGTCAATTGCCACTTGCAGAGAGCGGTCCTTAAGAAAGCTAGCATAAAAAAATACCCAAAAATTAATATCCCGTATTGCAATGAAAACATGCCACGTCACATGATAGAAATGATAAGCACACAAGGTGACAATACGCGCTATTAATTTTTGGATATTTGTTTACGCTACTCGATAACATAATGTTCCGAACGTGAATAAAATTAAAAAACTGCAATATTTTCTTTAAAAATTTGTATCTTCTTTTAAAAAGCAGATAATGACGTGAATCAAAAAACATTGTGTTAAGAAAAGGCCACACTTCAAAACAAAACATAAGGAAGCTAAATCCTACCCCTCAATATTTCTACAGGGCGTTACGAAATTAAAGGCAAACAAGTAACTTTTGGTTCTGCCTGTATAATGATCAAGATCAGTATTTTTTTGGAAAACTAACATCCCGACACACAAGTCTACACTTTGCTGAAAATTTCACCAAGATCGGAAAACAACTTAAAAAGTTACCGGACTATAAACCTGACTAACAATATCTATAACCGGAAGTCCGGTAGAATCTAGTACTTATAGTAGACCCTCCTCGATCCACTCGTACTTACCACGCGTAACTGGCTGTGCACCGCTCTGTCCTCCCCGATCCCCGCCGACGGTTCCCTGGCTCGCCGCCACACCTCCTTCGACGTTCTGCCCGACCTTCCCCTCCTCGTTATTGACGCTCATAACGAACACTTTAAGGTTGACCTTCTGCCCGGGCACCAGCTGGGGCGTCTCCTTCTGCATGAGGCTGTTGGTCATTTCGGTTTTGAGGGCGTCCGTGTGATCGGTCGTGTCCTCTTTGAGGTCGGGCGGAGGTTCCGTATCTTGTAGAGGGTAGTTAATGACGGCCTGAAATTTAACAAAAAATGAAGCGTTTTTAGATCTGATGTAATTTTTATTAGTTTAGAATTTTTCTGGAAAAAAAAACGGTTTAATTTAGAATCGTCGTTTCTCAATTAATTAGTGTTGGGAAAAACCGATGATTTTAATAATCGAGTACTTGATACTCGAGCGATTTTAATAATCGAGTGAATCGCTTGAAATTCCAATTCACCAAGCGATGACGTCACCGACTGCTCGACCGGCTGCCTAGCTGTTTACATGTGATCAGGTAGAGTATTTAGCAGGCACGTAACTACGGGTGGGCACAGCTTTAGCTAAAAAATTGTAGTAGCCACCAAAAAAATCCCAGAAATTTATTTATTTGTGAATAATGAATTTTTACCACGTGTCTCGATACCAAACAAAAAAACTGCAAAAATCACCCAAATATGTATTTATTGTTCGGGTTTATTCTTGTGCTTTTTCAAAACAAGAAGTATTACCGAGAGTTATTTTTCTTCACATCTTTCTCAATCTACGAGCATAAAATAAATAGATATTTAAAATGGCTTGTCAAATTCTTCCACTTTAAATTATCAGGTGCCCACCAGCCCGGTGAGACCGCTTGTGGCGAGGATCGAAGCATATAAGTAGGCCGTGCAAGTGACGTCACAGCCAGGCAGGTTACTCCATACGTTTATCCTTTTGTGTCGACCGTTCTGTGTCAATATCAGACTTTGGGCTTGTTCGATTTAATCTAGGTCATAATTGTCTCCCTTTATTGAATCGGAGAAGGTTGATGCCGACAGAGACAGACATAGAATGCGAGCAGCATACGTTCTTAAATTATTTCACAACCGAACATCCTTCGTCTGGAAGGGGATAAAATCAAGTAACATATGATTTATAATGTGATTGAAAATGGTGGAGGAAGCGTCATTAAATTCTAAAATAATTTTTAATTGTGAGATGGACTACTTCAAGAAAATTAATTTTTAATTTTCTATTCTTTTCACGAAAACGGACCTTCTCGTTTTGTTGCAGGTAAGTAATTTATGATTGAAATATTTTTTTACTAATTTTTATTCGTTATTGTTATTTTACATTATAAAATTGTCCCATTATGTCCCAAACTCGTCACGCAAACTAGCAACAAACACATTTTTAAAGAATTTTACTTAAATTTTACAATCCAGAAGTCAAAAGCTACAACATAATAATTACAGCTTAGTTATATTAACCCGTAGCCAGAATTTTGATAAGTCCGGTAATATATTATTATAATAATTCTTTCTTTTCATAGTTTAATTGAGAATTCCATAATGACTGAACATTAAAGAGGACTTCGATCACTAATGTTGCCAGGAGTATGTTACGAAACAAACAAATTGGAAGCCCATAATCATAATGACGGTGCATATATTTACTTGGTCAGTAGCTGTACATATAGTATTGTATTTACCTTGATTTGTTTGAAGTTGAAGATGTAAGTAAATTATGATTTATTTCCTATTTTTTAATAAAACTAATTACAACCTTCAATCTCTGAATTCTTTATTTCTAGTTTCGTTACTAGTTCAATAATAATATAAAAGTATGTAAGGACAATTTTAAAGCGATATTTACAGCTGAAAACCTATGTCAAAATCCTAATATTTAATTTTCTCTACTTAGTAAACCAAATAAAAGGGTTTTGATGTTTTCTTTGCTTGAATGTCACTTTAAAATATTGACAGTAATAAAAATTTGGACAAAAGTGACATTTGAAAAGCACGTGCGCGCCAGGCATAATGGATGTCGCCGTATCATGCCTGCTTCGATTATTTAACACGGCAGTTTGTCTTCTTCCTGGTTATAAGTATTCGTTGGTGCCCACTGTGTGCCCTTCAAAAATGTAGGCTTAGTTACGCGACTGGCAAAATAAGAAAATAGGTGATTATTTTTTTGAATTCAAATTCATGTTTATAGTTACCTAAAAGTTCCTGTTTAAATTTCAGAATGTTTACTTTTGGTTACCAAAAAATTTGTCGATATTTTGTTAACTATTTTGCTCGTTTTCTTATTTTCCCTTAACATTTCAATAACGTATGTTATTTTTAAGAAGTCTTCTTGATTTTAATAATAAAAAGTTCCTGTTTAGAATTAAAAATGTTTACTATAAGATTACCAACGAATTTTTCTATATATTTTGTTAACCATTTTGATGGTTTTGTTATTTTTCATTAACAATTTCTGTTATTATGTTATTTTTGAGAAGTTTTCTCGAGTTTATAGTAAATAAAAATTTAAAAATTATATCCTTGAATTTTTTAATATTTACAATCGGAGACCTAAACTACGCCGCTGGCTAGCCAGTTAAAACAAAACTCATGTCGCGATGACTCCGCCAAGGGATTCGGCATACTTTTTTATATGCATCTTCTCGTTTATGTGCCTTTAAGAAAGACGTATGTCGTGTACCTGCTCAGCGTCAAACGCGGCGCGTAGACCGAAGGTCGTCTATCAAGCGACAGGCGATATTTTTCGGTTTTTCTCCTGAATTTATAACTAGAGTATTTCCTATCGAGCGAAAAACTGTTCGAATACACGAGCAGTTTTTTAACTCGATCACACTACAGCGGTACATTTCCGCCGGCGTCAAGCGAATCTCGGGTATCGAGTGAAAGATAATAAGTGACGAGCGACGGTTTTCGTCTGAATAGATAACTCGAGCGGTTTTTTAAATAATCGAGCGATGTCGGTTATTTCAATAATCGAGTGATCAAGCGGTTTTTCGCTCCAGCGATCACAACACTACAATTAATGACAAAAAAGTACACTCACCGTGGGTAGTTCCTGGGAGGCGACCAAACAACTGTCGTTGGTGTAACTGACGCTGGTCTGTTCCAAAATGCCGGGCCCCGTTCTGCTGTTACTGTTCGTGATATACGTGTGTTCCGGAGTGTACTCGGACGCGGTGCTGGTTTTACGCGATACTGTACCGCTCGAATTCAAGCTTTCCCTGCAACTGAAAAATAAAAGCCATTTAGAAAATCATATTGGTAAAATTAAAAGGGCAAAAATTGAAAAACACCAAAGTTCGATTTTGAGTGAATTTAAAATACGATCAAAAATTCTCTATTTACTTATATACCGCGTGGTGCATCGTGGTTGGAAACATAGGAAATCCCATGCAAGTTTTAGACTGTCCAAATATTTGCTCCCCTGTTGACTTTAGAGCGGGGTTGTAAGGAGAATTTTTTAGGGTCTCTGTGTGGTGAGTGCACATGCGAAGTTTGAACAATTTTGGACAAGCCGATCTTAACTTATTTGAATAGTGTTGCGGCTGGGTTTTCATTGAAATTATTCAACAGGTAATTCTGCGACACCAGCATTGTGACTTGTCAACCTGTGATTTGTCATTGTCAAACGTAATTTGAAAGTTTATATTTTTTACTAGTAATAATTTTATTAGGTAATTATTATGAGTTACACAGTAGAAGAAAAAGTCACTATGATAAAATGGTACTATGCGGGGAATAGCTTAAGTATTGTATCTGATATGTTTTCCGTTTATTTCCCTGATAGGCCCATTCCTACCAAGTCGACAATACAAAAAGTTATTACTAAGTTTGAGGCGAGAGGCACTGTAATAAACAACTGCAAATGCACAGCACAGAATCATGAAAGAGCTGAAGAAAACGATAATAGAGAACTTAATATTTTACTTCACGTCGAAGAAAATAAAAATATCAGCACTAGAACTCTCGGGCAAGTGGTAGAAAAACATCACACCACAGTACTGCGAACTTTGACAAAGCATAAATATCATTCATATAAGTATCAAAATCATCAAGAATTGCTAGAAGGGGATGAAGAGCGAAGATCACTTTTTTGTTTTGAAATGATGGAGCGAGCTAACAACAACAGATATTTTTTACAAAATATTTGCTTCTCAGACGAATGCACATTTACATTAAATAATGAGCCGAATATACAAAATTATCGGTACTGGAGCCTACAAAATGAACATCGTCTTGCATGCACTCGAACCCAATACCCTCAGAAAGTTAATGTTTGGGCAGGAATTTTTGGACATCGCATCATTGGACCATTTTTTATTGATGGAAATCTGACGGGTCAAACATATTTAGATCTTCTTCAAAATCAAATTGGACCCGCATTGGAGGAAGTCGCTGATGAAAATCAGGAGATTTGGTTCCAAATGGATGGTTGCCCGGCCCACAATTCGCTTATGGTACGCGAATATCTAAATAATGCCTTTAATGGGCATGTTGTCGGTCCAAATTCAACAATTAATTGGCCAGCTAGGTCTCCTGACCTCTCACCAAACGACTTCTTCCTCTGGGGGCATTTAAAAAATTTTCTTTATCAAAGTGTTAGGTTTGAAAATTTAGAACAGTTAAAAAATTCAATTTTAATGCAATCTGAAAGAATTACCCAGTACCAACTCGCTAATGTTCGGAGAGAATTTTACGATCGTTTAGGATATTGTTTAGCAGCAAATGGCGGTTTATTTGAACATTTAATTAAGCATTAACAATATTCCAAACGATTTGTTTATTTTTAAACGTCCTCTTATTTCCTTCCCCTTTTAGCAATTCTTGATGATTTTAATACTATTTAATATGTTCTATTGTAAGTAAAATAATTCGTTTTCTATTAAAAGATCCGTTTAGAAAATAATGTTCGTTTTATTCGAAAATGTTAGTTCCAGTGTAAAATGAATCTGTCAAAGATTTTTAAAGAGCCTACCGTTTGCAAATTACGTTTGACAATGACAAATCACAGGTTGACAAGTACGATCAATGCTGATGTCGCAGAATTACCTGTTGAATTTCAATGAAAACCCAGCCGCAACACTATTCAAATAAGTTAAGATCGGCTTGTCCAAAATTGTTCAAACTTCGCATGTGCACTCACCACACAGAGACCCTAAAAATTTTTCCTTACAACCCCGCTCTAAAGTCAACAGGGGAGCAAATATTTGGACAGTCTAAAACTTGCATGGGATTTCCTATGTTTCCAACCACTATGCACCACGCGGTATAGCGTGTGATGCATCTTTGAGTCGAACATAGGAAATCCGATGTCATTTTTGAGGTGGCTGAAAATTGGCTCCCCTGTACATTTTATAGAAAAACTGCATTAGAACTTCTTGAAGTGGGCGATATGGTGAACCCATGTGCCGAGTTTGAATAGATTCTGGTCAGCCAATCCTAAGCTATTCAATTAAACGTGATGGCAAAAACCACGAAACTCTCATAGTTCTGGTAATACAGTAAACATCATCACATTAAATTTTGACATTGACAAAACGTGTCAGTGCCAATATTTTCAGTATTCGTTATGTTCAGCTTCACGTCAATTTTTGGTAATAGCGCCATAGAAGTGATGATTCTTGCTGTATTACCTGAACTATGAGAGTTTCGTGGTTTTGCCATCACGTTTAATTGAATAGCTTATGAGCGGCTCACCGAAATGTATTCAAATTCGGCACATAGGTTTGCTATGTCGACCTCTTCAAGAAGTTATAATGGAGTTTTCTATAAAATGTACAGAGGAGTACAAATTGACAACCCTGTATATGGGCCGGTTTTTTTAAATCGAAAATATCGTAATATTATTATGTTATCAGTCATTTAATATTCCCTGTAATGGAAACATCGTCGGGAATAAAATAATGGTAAATACAGTGAAACCTCTCATAACGGACACCTCTAATAAGCGGACATTTTTTTCATAGTCCGAAACTAGGTATATGAAGTTCCATGAAAATCAACCGCCCTTGGGCGGACTCTCCTTTGGGCGGACGCGGACAGGCTGTTTTCATACAAAGAGAGCGAAAAAACCCTCCTTTAAACGGACAAAAAAATTTTAAAAGTATTTGGGAGACGAATAAGTACGGTGCAAAAGCTCTCTGAAGACAGACCGGCAACCAATCGCGTATGCGTGGCAGAGCGAAAGGACATCGCCGAATGAAAGTATGTGTGATTCCCCGACAGCAGTCAGCCGTTTATTTGTGAGTTGTAAGGTTAAAATCGTAAACAATGGCAGAAAAATGTCGCGTTTTGAGTCTGAAAGAGAATCTTGATGTTGTGGAAGTTTGTAATTTGATAACAATGATTTGGACGAGTTCATTAACATTGATAGCAATGTGCTATTAGAAGATGATCGTGACCCCATTCCTACCGATTATGTAGTCCAAACTGAAACCACATCACTATCTGACGACTCTGACATTGAATGCAGTAATCAAATAAATGTCACCAATTATCAACAAGCCATTAGTATGGTAAAGGAATTACAAGAGGATGCAAAGAATAGAGGTGACTCTACAGCAGTAGAGATAGTAACTTAAGTCAAACAATTAATTTCGAAATTATTCGATCGGATATCGGACTGCCGTCCAGCAGGTGTTCACCTAAATGGCTGGACGCCGGCGGTATTGTTCCTCGCAAAATAAATTTTGAAAATAATTTTTTTTCTATTTAAATTAGATCAAAGGGGTAAAAATTACACTACCTACCGTAAATTTTGATAAATAGTGTCGGCTAAAGTAGTCTTTATAATTTGAAAATCGTCCTGATTTGTGGCCTGGTCCATAAACGATTGCTTGTTATTTAGGATTTGGGTACTGGACTCGTCCCTCTGCAAAGAAAAAACAATAAATTTATAAAAATAAAAATGTCGCCCTCTTTTATTTCTCTTGCAAAAGTGACTGGAAGGGATAAAAATTTGCCAAGATGGTTGCGAATAAAGAATTTTGACCAAATACTTACAGATCTATGTCTCCGATGCGTCTTCCTATTGGAATGTCTGGTAAGGGAAGCGTGCCTAACCTTCATATGCAGCGTGTTTAAAAAATTTAAGGAACGTTAGTATGAACACGCATCAACCGAAGCGAACAAACCCATAGATATACAGGGTGTTATGGAAATTAATTAGTATATTTAAACCGGCAAATCCTGAGATGAAAATAAAGTGAAGAAAAAATAACCTAAATGGCGCCTTGCGAAATATACACTTTATATGAAATCTGAAAATTTACGTCGCCGCTACTGACGACGTTCGCAATCAATAATTTATTGAGACAGTCTCAAGTGAGGTCAGCGCATTGTAGGCGGTGTTGTCATAATGCAACACAGAACTGTAAACGCACGTGTTCAGTTCTTGGCCCGAGTTATCACTTCTTTTTCAAACTTTTTAGAAAAAAAATACAATTTTAAGGTACATACTCTCTTACTTCGATCTTATTTTAAAAAAATCTGTTTTATAATTAAATTCCATAAAAAATAAAACACAAAAGTATGTTTTGCAACAGAACCAACAGTAGATAATATCACACAAATTTGAAATCTCATCACAACATTTATTATTATGAATTATTTCACAACAGAAAAAAAATCGGGTAATGCTACAACAAACAAAACGTTTAAAATTCGCATACATCAAGCACGTGGAACCCTCGGCAACGTCGTTCCAACACCGAGTATCGAAACATACTGAAGCAACGATACTGAAGGTTAACATATCAATACGCGCGCGGCGGTTATCCAAGCAAGGGCGAGACACGCGGTGTGATCTGGCATCACTGTAGTTTACTCTAATGACCTACATACATTTGCTAACTGAAACCAGATGGAGCGGCGCAACAGCATGTAGGCAAAATGGGGTTTTTACCTTAGTATGATTAAAAAAAGTATGTAGACTTTCTCTAGGACACTCAAGGAGTCACCCATTTAAATATAATAAGTCATTTCCATAACACCCTGTATAATACTGAAAAATTTCTACAAATTATCATTTCTTACTTACGAAAACATCATTCAATAGGATACATTGAACCGTTTTGAAATTAAGGCGTATTTTTAAAAATATACTTTCACTATCAACACCCTGTACTTCTAGAACAAAGGGGAGTAGTTGCTCCGAAATCCTCATATATTCTTTCATCGGTTTTGTAACAACCATATGTGTTAACATATATCGGGCCGAAATAACTTTTTTAATTCTTCCCGTTTGATCGTAAAATTACCATGAATTTACCATTGTATCGAACCAAGCCCCCTTCCCCCGTCAATTTTAAACCACAACGCCATGTTTCGAATTCTAAACCACTTCTTAAACAAGACCACCTACCTTTTGCCCCTCCCTACCGCTAGACCCCGCCCTAGCGCACTCCGGAATCTTATCCGGCCTCAATTTCAGCTCGTCCATGACGTCTTTCAGGCGCGTACTCAATTTCTCGTGCTCCCCCTCCTTCAACAGATCCTGCTTGGTCATCCCTTCGATTATATCGCCCGCAGTCGTGTCCAATCTATTAAACTTAAAACTAACGGTTCGTTGTTTCGATACCAGACGACACTCTACCGTACCGTCGCCGTGCACAGAGTCTACAATCAGTCGATGTCGAATCGAGGATCGTTTAGTGCTCCTACGTTTGATCGGTTCCGTCTCCGCTCCGGTAGACGAAATTTCCTTTTTTTAAGCGGCAGGAAAGAAACAAGAAGAAATTATTAGCCGATTCGCCGATGCATTGACAGTACCACAGTAAATATAATATATGGGAAAGATTCTTACTTGTTCAGACACAGACAGATCGAAATCGTCATTATTCTGCTGAACGACGTTCGGCTGTTGCTGTAGCTTGGCCGTAAGCTGTTCTGAAGACAACACAGGTTCACCCAGGAGTATATGTGCGCCATTTTGAGGTACCGATTCAGCTCCTTGAGAAGTAACCTGTAAAAATCCGACAAATAATTAATCTAGTTCTAATAAAATGATGTTGTAAAAATTATAGGAAACAAGTCACGTTGGGAATTAAACACTATCAACCGATTGTTTGCCGATAATTGGCAACTCATACCTGTTGCTGCTGCGCAAACTCCTCGGCGATGATCTGCTGCTGTAGGTGCGTGTACTCCTGCGGACAAGCGGGCTGGGAAATCGTCGACAGCCTCCTGTGGTCCGGCTGGGAGGGATCGAAAGTAGACATAGGCGGCAGAGAAGTGGTCGACGCTCTGTGTTGGTCCTTGAGGTTCTGCGCCGCCAGTTTTTGTTGCAACTGCTCTAGGTTCATCGGAGGTATGTCCGTAGTGGACAACCTGTAAACAAAATGACGGACAATAGACGCCATATTACATTTTCACAAAAAAATTAATTTGCGAAATTATTTCTTAATAATACCTGTGTCCCAGTTGCTGAGCCTGCTGTTGCTGTCCTACTTCTTGAGCCACATCGGAAGGCAACTGTTGCTGAACAGGAATTTGAGCCTGCTGGAGGGGTACCTGTTGCTGTTGCTGTATCGGTATCTGTTGTTGAATTGGCATTTGTGACTGTTGTTGAACTGGTACTTGCTGGTGTTGCTGCTGTACTGGTATCTGTTGTTGGACCGGTAATTGTTGCTGTTGGACTGGCATTTGTTGTTGCTGAACCGGTATTTGTTGTTGCTGGGGTATTTGTTGTTGCGGAACGGAAATCTGTTGCTGAACTTGAGATTGCTGCACCGGCGGCTGAGGTTGTGAAATTTGTTGCTGCGACTGCTGAATCTGTGTTTGAGGTTGCTGTACTTGTTGCTGAGGCTGTTGTATCTGTTGCTGAGGTGGTTGCACCTGTTGCTGAGGTGGTTGTATCTGTTGCTGAGGTTGCTGCATCTGTTTCTGAGGTTGAAGCAGTTGCTGCTGGGGTTGTTGCGCTTGCTGTACCGGTATCTGTTGCTGCTGAACTGCCATTTGCGGCGGCTGCTGCACTGGTATCTGCTGCCCTTGAACATACTGTTGCTGATAAACTTGCTGGTCAATACTAGCCTGATGCATAAACTGAGGCGCTTGCTGTTGCTGATCAATCGGTGGAGTTACATACTGCTGAGATTGCTGACTATATTGTTGATTATACGCTGGTTGTTGTTGAGATATCGGTTGCTGATTGGTGTAGACAGGCTGTTGTTGCTGGGTCTGTGGTTGCTGGCTCTGAGGGGGCATAGTTGGCGGTTGGGCAGGTTGCTGATAAGTCGGTTGAGGTTGTTGATAATTTTGCTGCTGCTGGTAGCTAAAAATTTAATAAAAAGTCTATTAACAAGAATTTTCTTTACAAGAAGAAAAGAAGGAGTTTTTACCTTGCAGGTTGTTGCTGTGGCTGACTGTATTGTTGCTGAGATTGCTGATACTGCTGTTGCTGACTCAAATCTTGCTGCGGCTGCTGATATTGCTGGTACTGTTGATCAGGATAACTCTGTTGCGACTGATACGTCTGAGCCTGTTGCTGGTACCCTTGAGCCGGCGGTGGTTGGTAATTTTGCTGTTGCTGTTGAGCAACATAACTTTGTTGCTGCTGATAATTTTGTTGTTGTTGCTGGATTTCCATTTGGCTGTCAACACTGAGTCTATGCG
Organism: Barypeithes pellucidus; assembly: GCA_963991005.1. Classification (NCBI taxonomy): domain Eukaryota; kingdom Metazoa; phylum Arthropoda; class Insecta; order Coleoptera; family Curculionidae; genus Barypeithes; species Barypeithes pellucidus. Next base: position 50,712,169 of record OZ022563.1, on the reverse strand, counting down.
CTTCCGGGTGTCCTGTCGCGGCGTGCAGTAGTTCTGGTTGGGATATGGACTTCAAAGCAGTACCTTCTTGCCCTTGGGTTTGATTAGCACCACCCACCTAAAAGTAACGAATGTAAGTATCGAAATAGTTTGAAAAACAGCGAGGAAGTAAAATTAATGACCTAAAAATCGCATTTGGTTGGTGGTACTATGTTTTTTAAGTGCAGATAAAACATTATTGTGGTGCAGTAAAAGCGGTACTTGAAAGAAAAACATAGCTACACCACTGGATTCTACCGCAGATTCCGTTTACATATCTCATGACTAAATTTATCCAGCAGTGTTGGCGCGAACACAAAGTGGCATACAATGCTGTTCCTCCGGGAAACCCTTCACTCATTACCTGCAAATACTCGGCATGCTGCGCCACGCCCTCCTGCATAAAATTCTGCTGGACGAACTGAGTGGGCGGGGCTTGTTTATGGATAATCGGCTGCGACTGCATAACCGGTTCGACGGACGTCTGCCGTTGCAGCTGCACGGTGGGCGGGGACTGAACTTGATTGACGCCCTGCGATTGGTCGCTGGGCGGGAGTTGCGATTGATTTTGGAGAGGGGCGTGTTGTTGGGGTGGGACTTGTTGTTGGGGAAGCGTGTGCTGTTGGGGAGGGGCTTGTTGCTGTGGAAGCGTGTGCTGTTGAGGAGGGGCTTGTTGAGAGAGGGCGTGTTGTTGGGGGGGTGCCTGATATTGCTGGGGTGGGGGTTGAGATTGGGGTTGCGGCTGAGTTTGTTGCGGTTGCTGCTGATATATGATGTTCTGTTGCTAAAAATGGTTTTACATATAAGTTTTTACGTAGATTATGTTATAAAATAAAAGCGTCAAGTTGAGGTTATAACGAGAAAAATAAAAACTACAGAAAGCAAGTAAAAAATATATAAATCAGATACATCAAGTGAGGAAGATAACAGCAAATAAATAAGAAGTAATTTACCCCAAAAGCAGGTTTTAAAACAAGGAGATAAAGATGGAGGAAGCAGGAACAAAAATAGAAAAAAAAATTTGCTCCAAGGTCCTGTCCGAAACGGTAAACGATATCCAATAAAATAAAATATAGAATTTTTTTAGTGAATTAATAGGGGAATAAAACGGCGGAAGCAAAATGTCAATTTTGGCAATAAAAAAAATGTCCAAAAAATTGAAATTTCATTATTTAACTTGTAACTTTGATATATTTTTGGGTAGTTTTACGGGGTATCTCTGTTAAATGATAGAAGGATGCGATTTTCGCAGAACTGTGCTACTTTTTTGTCAAACAGAAGATGCCGTAATCAGAATTTTTCTCGGCCGCCTTGTTTTTGATATACGGGGATGTTTTTTAAAATTGTGCATTTTGGGACACCACCCATATCTCGGTTACCCCGTAACGTATCAAAAAGAAATAAAATGTTCTTTTTGTAGTTTCTTACGTAGAATCCAGTGACGTACTCAGATTTTTTTCTAAATTCAATAGTTTTCAAGGAAAATAAACAAATTTGCTTCTTTTAAATGGATCACCCTATATATTTTTTAATAATATAATTTAGTTTGTAACAAGCTTCTCAAAAATATATAACACTTTATTTTTAGTCTTAGTATTAGGCCCTAAATATACGTTTTTCAAAAATATACCATTTTCTTTTAGTAGGCCATGACGGATAATAAAAAAAATACTGGTGTGATTAAACATTAGACACAAAAATTGAAAATTTATTGAACTCCCTTATAAATATTGTTCAAATTGTTCTCCACTATGCCTTAGACATGTTTCACACATGGTTCTTATTCGACTTAATGAATTAAAAATAATAAACGGCCTCGTTCGTAACTCCCTAAAAGCTCTGTCAATGGCAATTCTTAAATCTGCCCTTGTTTGGTACTGAATGGAACAACTTTTATTTTGAAGGTATCTCCATAAGAAGAAATCCAAAACCGACAAGTCGGGTGACCTTGGTGACCATCTTACAGGTCCATTAGTTCCAATCCAGCGACCTGGGAAGGTATTATCTAGGTAGGCCCTTACAATTTGGGCATTGTGAGCGGGCGCTCCATCCTGTTGAAGATGCAAGTTATTGAGACCAGCTGAGGGCACATCTTCTATTATTTCTGGCACAACGTTTTCCAGAATTTCCAAATATTTATTTGCATTGAGGCTTCCTTCAAATATATTATATACTATTTTGCTATTCAGTATAAAGCATGAAACGCTAACGCCAAATCTGCCTTGCCGTTCGATTGCAAATATTACATGCTGATTTTCCTGAGACCAAAACCTCGTATTCTGTCGATTAAACATGCCAGCACTGGTAAAATGAGCCTCATCAGACCATAAACGGTTTTTTTCAAAATTGTTTTCCCTGTTCAGATTTTGTAAATACCAATTGCAAAACTCTACAGGGCGCTGTGCATCACCAGGATGTAAGTTTTGTGCACGGTGGAATTTATATGGCTTAAAATTGTGTTTTTTAGGATTGTGTGCACTCTTGATTTAATTATTCCGACCGAAACATCAACTTTTCTGCAAGAACTACTTCAATTTGTTTCAATTGAAGCTAACACATTTATTTCATCAGTCTCGCGATTATCCTTGTGGTAGATTTTAGGGCGAGGTTTAGAAAATGAACCGTGTTCAATTAAATTTGATTTTATTCTTGAAAAAATTCGTTTATCCGGTTGTCGTCTTTCGAGATATCTACAAGTAATTTAAGAAAAATTATAAATTTCATAGAATTACTACATAAGGGCTTATATTTACCTATTCAAATACACTTCGAATGCTCCATCTGCATTTTCGTTACACTGGATAAACGAGCATGTCGTACTTCTCAAAGTTTACATGCTCTGCCATAATTAGGACAAACTGATTTTTCACTATTAATTAGAAATTTTAAAACAACTTAGAGAACCTGAATGCTCTGACAGAATTAGAAGATTTTATTATTATGACACATAGGACTGTGTTCTTTTGTTTGTTTTTAATATCCGTCATGGCCTACTAAAAAGAAAATGGTATATTTTTGAAAAACGTATATTTCGGGCCTAATACTAAGACTAAAAATAAAGTGTTATATATTTTTGACAAGCTTGTTACAAACTAAATTATATTATTAAAAAGTATATACAGTGTGTACATAAAGTAAGGAACAAATTCATTATCTAGGAATTTAAAAATATTTCGGAAAAATCCTCGGACACGTGTATAATAATTTTGAATGGCGCATTTTTTTCCCATACAAACGTAATATACAAGGTGGCTCATGTAGTAGATATGACATTATCGACGATTTTTTTAAATGGGAACCGCTATATTTTAGTTCAGATCTGTAATCTCCAAGAACAGCTGAATTCAAAAACATAACACACTTAGGGCCTCAAATTCATAGTTTCGTTACTACAGGGTAAAACAAATAATTTTATTTAAGATATTTTTAATTTTAAAAAATGTAAAAAAATTAAATAAGCTATTTAATTTAGTGTTGAAATTGTCCTCCTTCTGCTGCCTGACAGTACCCCAAGCGATAAATAAATTCTTGTTGGACTTTTCTTATGGTTTCTTCTGAAATGTTCCTGCATTCTGTTGTTATTCGATTTTTTAAATCTTCAATATTGGCAGGTCTGACTTTATAAACAACATGTTTCAGGTGACCCCACAAGTGGTGTAAGGTCTGGAGACCTAGGAGGCCATTCAACATGCCCACGTCTTCCAATCCACTTGTTCGAAAAAACTTGGTTTATGTAATGGCGCACTACTGCTGCATAATGTGGGGTGCGCCGTCTTGTTGGTACCACAAATTTTCATCTAGAATTCCTGGATTATTTCTACTAGGGTATAAGTTAACTAGCGTAGGGATAAGAAAGTTCTGAAGAAAATGAAGATAATTTAGCCCGTTTACATTGTTGTCAAAAAAATATGGCCCAATAATTTTGTTTTTCACAATACCAGCCCAAACATTAATTTTTTGAGGATATTGAGTATGGTGCTCACGCATCCACCTGGGATTTTCTTTTGCACAGTATCTACAGTTTTGCCGGTTCACGTCTCCATTTAATTTAAAGGTAGATTCATCCGAAAATAGGATATTTTCAACAAACAAAGGATCTAAGTTACATCTTTCCATTAATATTTGACAAAACTCCATCCTACGATCTGGATCATCTTCATTCAACTCATGAACCAATCGGATTTTAAACGGGTGCCATTTTTCTACCGTCAATAGGTTATGAACGGTCATAGCAGCCGCCCCGTGATCAATGCTAATCTGGCGGACGCTGTTGTGGGGATCTTCTTCCATAGCCAATAAAATATCTAATTTCTTATCATCCGGAATAGTTGGACGGCCTTTTCTGGGAATATCTTCCACTGAACCCGTTTCCCGAAATTTTATTTCAAGTTCACTCACAGTTGATCTAGTAATTGGTCTTGCTGGATACTTAGTGTTAAACAAAATGCAAACTTCTTGTTGAGTACGGATCCTATCACCATATCCAATCATCATAAGAATTTCAATTCTTTGTGTTAAAGATAAACGCATAGTAACTCAATATGTTTTAAAATAAAATTTATTACTTCTAATAAACTTATTAGAAAAATACAATGTAATGACAATAACATTATCTAAATACCATAGTTACATAACAGCACATAAGCCTACTTGAGAAAAAACATAAGTAACAGCAAATGATGGTGCGTCCATTAATTACGTAAGGCTTTCGGGTAAAATTTGGTGATGGCGGAAGGGATTGAGCCAAATGTCACGAAATCTTTTATTGGGGGAAGGGGGGTTGAAAAATCGCTAAAAACGCCTCACGTAATTAATTGATGCCTCCCAAGCCAAAAAAAAAATCTTAAATAAAATTATTTGTTTTACCCTGTAGTAACGAAACTATGAATTTTAGGCCCTAAGTGTGTTATGTTTTTGAAATCAGCTGTTCTTGGAGATTACAGATCTGAACTAAAATATAGGGGTTCCCATTTAAAAAAATCGTCGATAATGTCATATCTACTACATGAGCCACCTTGTATATTAAGTTTGTATGGGAAAAATATGCGCCATTAAAAATTATTATACACGTGTCCGAGGATTTTTCCGAAATATTTTTAGATTCCTAGATAATGAATTTGTTCCTTACTTTATGTACACACTGTATGTGTGTGGCCCATTTAAAAAAAGCAAATTTGTTTATTTTCCTTGAAAAGTAATGAATATAGAAAAAATCTGAGTACGTCACTGGATTCTACGTAAAAAACTACAAAAAGAACATTTTATTTCTTTTTGATACGTCACGGGGTAACCGAGATATGGGGGGTTGTCCCAAAAGGCACAATTTTCAAAAACATCCCGTACATCAAAAACAAGGCGGCCGAGAAGAATTCTGATTACGGCATCTTCTGTTTGACAAAAAAGTAGCAAAGTGCTGCGAAAACCGCATCCTTCTATCTTTACTAATAACGGAGATACCCCGTAAAACTACCCAAAAATGGACACCCTGTACTGACATAATTTCGACTTGAAACTTCACCAAATTCAACATTTAAACTTTCCGTTCGTGATTGGGTCATGCCAAATTTCTACTCTATATGTCAAACGATCTCTAAGAAAAAGGGATGCGACATGCACATAACTCAGTGATTATTCCATAAGGATTTATGTCTACAATTTTGCTAGGAAACACTTAAAAGATTATAAACCGACAAATAAGCGTATTTACCTGCTGCTGATTGTCCTGCGGCTGCTGCATAATCTGCTGTTGCGTCGCCGTCTGCTGCGAATACTGATGTTGCAATTCGGGAGGAGCCTGTTGCTGTACTACGCTCTGTTGCTGTTGGTACTGCTGTTGCTCTTGCTGAATGATGCCTTGCTGTTGCTGATACTGGGCCGGCTGCTGGTACTAAGAGTACAAATACACATTAGGGAAAAAAATCGATAAATTTCTTGCGGTAAAGTTCTTTTAAGATATCCATAGCAACGCGGCATATTCATACCTGTTGCTGAGGTTGATTGCTTTGCTGTTGTTGGCCTATTTGTTGTTGCTGTTGTTGGCTTAGTTGTTGCTGTTGCTGCTGTTCTACTAGAAGGAAAAATAATACATGATCAGAAATACTACTGAAAGTAAAGGAAACTAATGACTAGATTTAAATACAAGCTTATACTTTCGCTATTGACACAATTGAAAAGCAAAATTTTATGAGACCATTATTACCTTGTTGTCGCTGCAAATACTGTTGATACTGCAACTGCTGGGCTAACGCTTCCTGCTCCTTGTTCTGTTTCTCCTGCTTCTCCCGCTCCTTGTTGATCTGAACTATTTGCGCTTTGAGCAGCTGAGCTACCGTTTTGGCGTCCTCTTCAAATATTATACCGGACTTTGCCTAAAAAAAATTAAGCCATGCTAAACGGTAGGATATCGGAAACAGATGTGGCACCTACAGAGACGCTGAATAAAAAATGTACGCAGTTGAACAGATCATACAACATTTTGTCATGATCTTTGTAAAATTTGGTAGAAAAACGTCACAATTTGACCGGTAACCTTAACTGTCAATAGACGAAGCGTTCCAAAATCAGCATGACATGACATGTAAAGGGGTGCGTTCCACGACAGCGTTCGGTGCGATTTCTTCTGGTGTGGTGTGTTGCTATCGAATGCAACTTAAATTAACCCACGATCAGCCATATACAGGGTCGTTTTATGTCCGTAAGCGATTAATTGTTTTGCTACTAGCTCAGTGGAAGTGAAGTGGAATATCAGTAATTTGGTTTTTCGTGGAGCTTAGGTCCCCCTCTACAACTTTTTTATCTGATGAAATGCCGTAGAGCGTTGCTGTACCACTTTAGATAGGAAATTCGCAATAAATTCAAAATTATATCGAGCCATGGCTGAAAATGAATTTACAGCATCTGCGTGACCCCCAAAGTCACGGGAAACACATTTTCTGACAAGTCAACCCTTGCATATACTTTTTCGAGCGTGTCAAAAAAAATAATGAAAATTTAAAAACAAAAATAAAAAATGCGAATTTGAAGTTGAAACTTTCTAGAATGGAACATTATATGTTAAAGATTATGCGAAAAAAATGTTGGCGTTCCAGGTCTCGCCATTTCATTATTGGAATTTTTTAAAAATCTCCTCGGAGGAAATTCGGAAAACGATCGTGACATGTCAGAAAATTGTCACACTACATTCCTTGACACCGAAATATTATGAAAAAAAAATTTCAGACGAATCGCACCTAGCTAGATGGAATTCTGACAATATTACGCAGAGACACCGGAAGGCAGGTATCATTCAGTTGTATGACGGGATATTATATTCGCAATATTACCAAATTAAGCCTATTTTTCCATAAGGTGTGTATGATTTATTGAAATCTGATGAATTTAAACATTTGCCCTTGTCTACTTTTTACTAATTACAGTAAAAGCCACGCCTTTCATGCATTTCGAGCGAAGTTTAGAAATTTTGCTATCACCGTTACGAATTCTCTTAATTTTCTCCAAGACGGAACATGTTTCTGGTAACTTTCTATAAACTCAAAACAAAATTAACGCAACATCATAAATTTCCCATAATTTTGATGCTATTTTTTTCTGAATTTATGATCCGATTTGAATGATTTTTCTTTTGCATTGTAGGTTGGTTCCTTGACAATGTCATAGTTTTCACTGTTTATGATAAAAATTTAATTTTCGATTTATACTGGGTGTACTAAAAATGCTATGTTTTTTGCCGAAAATTCGCATCACCCTGTGGAGTATATTAACAACCGAAACATATTGCAGTTGACATTAAACGGTAGGTCCATCTTTCCCCAACATTTTCTTTTTTGGTTTACTTCATTATCTCTGTTATTAAAGGAGATACACCGTTTTATAGCGTAACATGTTTTTATAGACTTTAATATTCAACACATTCATTGTTAAATGTTTTCAAGTAGGGCAACTGGGCATACGAAACGAACGTTTAATAAGCAATTTCCGAACAGTTTTTATCAGTATGGCGAATTTTATTTGACCTTTGTAACTTTAAAACACAACCTGATACATCGCTTGCAATGTCCATAGTCTACTTGAAAACATTTAACAATTAATGCGTTGAATATTAAAGTCTATAAAAACATGTTACGCTATAAAACGGTGTATCTCCTTTAATAACAGAGATAATGAAGTAAACCAAAAAAGAAAATGTTGGGGAAAGATGGACCTATCGTTTAATGTCAACTGCAATATGTTTCGGTTGCTAATATACTCCACAGGGTGATGCGAATTTTCGGCAAAAAACATAGCAGTTTTAGTACACCCAGTATAAATCGAAAATTAAATTTTTATCATAAACAGTGAAAACTATGACATTGTCAAGGAACCAACCTACAATGCAAAAGAAAAATCATTCAAATCGGATCATAAATTCAGAAAAAAAATTATGGGAAATTTATGATGTTGCGTTAATTTTGTCCAGGAGTTTATATCAAAATGTTCGGAACAGATGAGGGAATCCAGATAAACCTAGAAATAATTCTCCAAGGGGAAAATATTAGAAAATATAGCAGAATAAACCAAACTTTTAATAAAAAAAATTTTGAGAAAAAATACCGCACTTTCGCAATATTCTTTTTATCCGAAAATTGTTTACGACTCATCTCCATGTGAATACAAATCGATTAAGCCCACTTGGACCCATGACTCTATAATTTTTCCATTAATTTTTTTTGACACGCTCGGAAAAGTATATGCAAGGGTTGACTTGTCAGAAAATGTGTTTCCCGTGACTTTGGGGGCCACGCAGATGCTGTAAATTCATTTTCAGACATGGCTCGATATAATTTTGAATTTATTGAGAATTTCCCATCTAAAGCGGTACAGCGCCTCTCAGCAACGCTCTACGGCATTTCATCAGATATAAAAGTTGTAGAGGGGGACCTAAACTCCATGAGAAAACAAATTACCGATATTCCACTTCACGGACCCCCTATTGTCACCGTCTCTCTAACTATACAGGGTGTTGAATTTTGGAAGTTAGGGAGATAACTTTCTCCTTAAATGTCTAGGTTGTTTTTTTCCTCCGTTAGTTAAAGTAATTAAAATAAATAATAAATCCTTACCATTTCAGCAGCGATCGAGTCGTATTTGTCAGTCTGCATGTCAAATTCGAATTGAATAGCCTCGTTTTCCTTATGTTTATGCGTTCGCTTCTTTGGATCGATCACTCTTAACCTAAAAACTATTTTCTTGTCTTCTTGAGATACCACCTCCACCTTAAAAACAAAAAAATATATTAATTAAAAATATATTAATTATTAAATAAACAAAAATTATAGTATTTTGTCTATTGCATGAATCTACACCATATACTACGTAATTCTTGTAATTTACTACTCCAGAAACTCTCGGAATCAGGTGCCCGCCTAAAATGAAAAAACAGGAAAAATTGAAAAAAATCCGTATTTCTCGAGCAAAATATAAAAAAAAAACGAAAAATTGTAAAATATAAAACAAAACCGCAAACCCGAAAAGGTATTTTTTTCTTATGTGATATAATGTGCATATTTTGGTGAATCTTTTCGGGAATTTACCGAACTGGCGAGGGGAATCACCGGTGAATTACATAGTCTCGCGGACTTAACTTTAACCAAAATAATTTATTAATATTATTTGAAATACTTACATTTAATAATATAAAGCAAATCTAGCAATTAAAACGCTCGATTTCTCGTTTATAAGAAAAAATTAATGATTCTCAAAAATTCCAACTTTTTCTTGAAAAAAACAACCGTTTTTCCTCGACACTCAATTTTTCCAGAAATTTAGGCGCGTTCAAGATGAAATTTAATTTGGTAAAAAAAGGTATTGTAAACATTCATAAAACTCTCGGAAAGTGAAGCTCTGATTGTTTGAAATGTTATTGAAAATCGGTAATGGGTGGAAGAGAGAACTACATGTTTGTTGGCTGAATGGCAACAATGCTGAAGTCTGGTTATATCAGATGGTTAAATATTAAAACATAACCATACTGACCGATGAAAAGATAAATCTTTATTTAAACGATCCACCCTTTTATAAACTACACATAAATGCCCCATGATTGTTTATAATAACGACGATTTTTCACCAATAACCACAAAAAAAACACAAATCAACAAAAATATATAAACAATCCCTTACGAGATTAGTATTCATTCATATTTTGGCTCCTGGACCGTACCGCAGTAGTAAAAATAGAAATAGATGTTGCCAGAGTGCAATCGGATTAGTTCAAGATTTCTTTGATACTTCTATGCATAATAATATTTTTTTTAAAGAATCTCTCATCGCCTTTTCACAGTTTATAGTAAAATTAATGGGAAATAAATTTATTTTAAGAGCAATTGCGTTGTTGTATTTGCCAAATTAACAAATTTTGATTTGGGATTTTGCAAGATACCTTTGCGACAAATATGTCAATCTGGCTATGCTGCAATAATGACCGAAAAAGGTGGGAAAGACTGTTTGCAATCGTTCAGTAGGCTAGAAATGTACATTTTTCTATCTGTAGTTTGTAAAACTTACTTTTAGTCCGACGTCCTCTTCGAAAAATGCGTGTTGTAACAGATCTTTAACCTTCGGCCTGTCCTCCTTCCTGGGCCTTATACAACTCTCTATCACATCTTTCACTTCCGGATTTTGAACCTTCTCGAAACTTGCAGGTTTCACGCCCTAAAAATAGTATATAATAAAATATAAAAGTATTTATGGATCGTCTGTCGAAACTATTATTACAAACAAATTTATTTAATTTTGGAAACCGCGGGACTATTTTTTCTTCTTCTAATGGTTCTTATAAGAACCGGTTTTAATGATTAAATTCTATACAGCAAAATACTTTCGTTTAGAAAATGAAAATTTTGTGAACCACGCGAAACACAAAAATTAAATGTCAATAATGACATTTATTCATTTACAAAGAATGTTATGAAGTTATATAAATTCAAATGAATGTATGCACAATGGACTAAAGTCTGTGTGTGCACACTACCATAGAGTATGATGAACTCTGTGGCGGTTCTTCCACAGGAGCACATGCGCACGTGCACCCTCAAAAGAAAACGAATAAAAAATATTAATTTATATTCATTGAATATTATTTATCGTATAAGGTCCGACCCTCCCTAATATTTTATCGTACCGTCAAACTAAAAAAGTCCGATCCTCCCTAATATTTTATCATCCCGTCAAACCAAACTGTATAGATCCGGCAACCGTGCCTCGGTCGAGGTAAATGACGATATTGACGAGACTTGCTCGCACGTGCGATTAAGTAGTGCAGTTTCTCTGTAGTAATAGGTGGCGGGTGGCAGCGGGGGATAGCGGGGGCTATGGCGATTTAACATGGAAAAGGCGCACAGTTTTTGTGTGCATCTAGTTGGAAATTCGAGCGTGTATGTTTTAATATTTTAATATTATATATTTACTAAGTTAAAATGGATAGTTGACGGTGGACTATTTAAGAAATAACTTTAGCTCTTTGAGTTTGTAGCAAAAAATTGAAGTGAAGTGTGCGGGAACACCTAAACCCGAAATTAATTTAACGCAGACCACAAAGGGTAAATCTAGGGACTTTATTAGAAAGTTTAAAAATGAAATATATGATAAAAAAAATATAGAGGGTATTCCAAACTTAATGATGCTGTTATTGATCAATTTTCTACAATTAAGAACCGAAGAATGGACTTTACGTTTAAGCACTATTGTGTAGGGTCGATAAATGTTATGTATTTCGATAAATGACTCGATACGATTTTAAACCATTCTATTTAAGGATTTAAACTAAAAAAACACTGAAAATATGAAGAATGCCAAGTTGTAAGTCTCGTGGCTCGATTCGTTCTCGTCATAAAACAGTTAACTATTGTGCTCGTCTTGGTTGCGCCTAATGACGTAGCCGTAGATGGCGGTAGTAGTATTGGACATCATTCGGTTTTCTTGATAGCTCGTAGATGGCTTTAGTAGTATTAGTAGTGGACTGTATAAATATTGTTACGAGGGTTGCATGCGACGACGTTAAGATCCGACCGCTATACACACTAATAAAACCTTTCTTATTTTCCAAAAGTTGTATTTCCTTGTGTAAAATTAAAAAATAAATAAATATATGTTTTACCCAACGCATTTTCTTATTACTTATTTTCTTTCTACATTTAAAACGCCTAGAAAGTAATTGTTTGGTCGTTACACAAAAATAAAATTTTAAAAATAATTTCACCATACTTGTGCACCCCCTCTATCATAATTCACGAGCCGCCACTGGATGGACTGATCATTATTTAAGCAGTAGAAGGAACATATTAACGGAAAATGTTTACATGAAGTTTCTAATAATGGTGTACCACGGGGAGGTATTTTAGGCCCATGGCATTTTGTATTAATACAGGTTGCTCGGATGATGCATCAGGACAAGGACATGTCATTTAGTTTAGGCGCAAGCCTGGGATTTAAAGGTTTGGTAAAAAAAGCCAAAGGTTAGAGAAGAAACTTATACTCACCGATATAACTTTCTTGTATATCTGGGCCGGTCCGATGCACTCCGAATACGGGTACTCGCTGGTGGCCATCTCCAACATGCACATGCCGAAAGCGTACACGTCGACGCCCTCGTCGTAGTGCTCCTCGTACATTTCCGGTGCCATGAATTCTGGCGTACCTATCACCTAAAATATGAACAATTAATAATTTCTAGAAGAATTAGATCAAAATAGATGGTCCAAATTCAGGGCTTTATGGACTGGCGTCGCATACACCGTCGAAGAAAAATTGTTACTGAAGTTAGTGTACAGGGAGGGTACCAGAGTTATTATCAAAGATAGAATGTTGCGGTTTTCACTATACAGGGTGTTATGGAAATGACTTATTATTTTAAATGGGTGACTCCCTGGGTGTCCTAGAGAAAGCCTACATACTTTTTTTTATAAATCGAATATTTAAATATTAAGGTAAAAACCCTTTTCGCCAACATGCTGTCGCGCCGCTCCATCTGGTTTCAGTTAGCAACAATGTAGGTCACTAAAGTAAACTACAGTGTTGCCAGATCACACCGCGTGCCTCGCTCTTGCTTGGATAACCGCCGCGCGGGTATTGATATGTTTAACCTTCGGTATCGTTGCTTCCGTCTGTTTCTATGCTCGTTGTTGGAACGACGTTGTGGAGGGTTCCACGTGCTTGACGTATACGAATTTTAAACGTCTTGTTAATTTTTCTGTTGTGAAATAATTCATAATAATAAATGTTGTGATGTGATTTCAAATTTGTGTGATATTATCTACTGTTGGTTCTGTTGCAAAACAGACTTTTTGTGTTTTATTTTTTTATGGAATTTAATTATAAAACGGATTATTTAAAAATGTCTTGTTGTCAAAAACTGAACACGTGCGTTTACAATTCGGTGTTTCAATATGACAACACCGCCTATAATGCGCTGACCTGAATCTTGAACAGTGTTGTCATATCTTCAGGGTAAACTCTTTAGAAAGTCAATAACCGTTTGACAGATTGCAAGTTGTACATTATTATAAACTTTTACGTTCAGTTCAGTTCGCTGGGAAACAATCTCTGATTTATAAACTTGAACTGACTCGAACGAACCGCCGCGGAGTTTATAAATGGTCAGGTATGTTCTCATTTGTTCAATTCGAACGACACCGACGAATCTGAACAACATAAATGCCACCTTACCCTTTAGAAGAAAAAAAATGCAATTTTATTTACCTTTTCGGCCTTATTTAAAACCAACTTAATTTATAAAAAAACACCAAGTACCTAGGTAACCCGAACAAAAACAAACCGGCACAATAATCTCACAAAATCGCGTCTCATGAACACATGTAAGTACCATTCAATCTGAATTAGTATTTTAAAGTGCTGCTGTGTAGACAAAAACACGCCCTTATTGTCTGAGTGGTCTGGGAAATAATGTATTTAACATCTAAAAATTTTAAAAATAAATAACACGTTGGTTCCGTCTATCGATATTGAACTGCTGGACTGGGGCACTGCCGTCGCGAAAAGAACAAATAATTTAATAATATAAACTCGGGTTTAAGTATTAACACACAATTTAACACATAAATCTGCTTGAAAAAACAGTAGGAAACCGGCCGGCTTCTTTAAACAGCTGATCTTGGACAATCGAGCGGGTTGCCTATTCTTTACGCGACGGCGGCGGCTGGGGTTAATACTTAAAAATACAGCGTTGCCACTTTCGATGTTTTATAAGGTTATATTCATAAATTGCAGAATTTCCTTCTGTAATACTTGTCTGTATAATGATAGTCTCGGAAACGGCAACCGCGCTAGTTGGACGAGACTATTTATTTTGAAGGGGTTGTCCTGTCGATCAACATAATTATTTCATCATTCTTCTTCAGTGAAGGATTAATAAGTTTGATTAGCCCATTAGAATTACCGTTTTTATTATTTCTGAATTTCTTTTGCGAAATAATTTGTATCCTATAGTGCTGTTGTTTTATGTGTACGGTAGGTAATTGTAAAGTGTAATTATGCTTTTGTGTAATCTAATAATAAGTGCATAGCTTCAAAAAAAATAATTGGAAACTCGTGGGTGTCTGTGTGTTTCTTTAAGTGATTTAGTGCAAATGTTCCGAGAGATTGGAAATAAGAGGCCGAATGGGGTTTAGTGGGTATAAGCTTATTATGCAATTCCACATTATTGTCAGCATAAAGCTTTTCCCATAGAAAAAAACAAAAACCTGAAGATGTCTGTGCCCTGGATTACTTGCTAGTGTACTGGCACCTGGATTCACTTCTATTTGGATACTAGGTAAACTAAATATTTATTTTTATAAGAATCTAAAGTTTTACATTTTTTACACAGTTGGCAACATTGTGCCTGAACATCTGTTGATTACACAGCTTGGCAATGTAATATGATCATATATGAATTTGCCGAGGAGTAACCAGTGGATTTAGGGGTGAATTACCCCACTTTTTAAACGTTCGATTTAAAAAAAATATATGTAGCGCTTCTCTAGGACACCCCAGGAGTCACCCATTTCCATAATACCCTGTATATTATTTTTTAAATTAATTAAGCATGCTTTGGGCTTTACAAAAATGTTTAGTTGTTTATATTTATATTCAAATGAACCTAACGGTCAATTTAATAGAAACAAAATATGCAAACGGCCGAAACTCGACAGGGAGAGTTACGTAAAATTAGCGAAACGTACTAGTCGCGTAAATAACTCGTTACTTCACTCACAGACTTTGCAAAACTCCTATTCTTCAACGTGGCCAGTCCCAAGTCGCCGATCTTCACCGATCCCGTCGTCCCGGTTATAAAAATATTATCACATTTCAAGTCCCTGTGGATGATCGGCGGGGCGCGGGAGTGCAGGAAGGCGAGGCCTTTGAGGATCTGGCGGCACCACGACTTCAGCACCTTCGGATTGATTTTCTTGAAACGCCGTAAATATCTGGAAAATAAAAATGACACAATAGTTATTTATTTTATATGGGACACCCTGTGCGAGCAAACGACGTCGTCAAGGCGCGTTGCCTCTCGAGTCCCCCGACAACCAAATCCCAATAAACTTACGTTTTCAACGTTCCGCTTAGCATCAACTCGGTGACCAGCACTATATTCTTCTTCTTCGTGCCCTGGCTCTCCCAATAATTGAAAAAGCGCACGATGTTCGGATGCTGCAGCTTCTTCAGCATCTCGGCCTCCTCCCGGAACCGCTGCCGCTCCGCCTTGTTCAGCTTCTTCTCCTGGAGCTCGCACCACGCGACCGCCACGCCAGTCTGCGTGTCGAGGCCCCGGTAGACCGTCTTAAAGGAGCCCCTGCCGATCTCCTCCTCGTACTTGAAGAACCTGGGAAAAGTAGACGAGATTGTCGTTGTAACTATTTAGCAATTTGTTCAATAGCTCCTTTTTGTTGAAATCGCCAATGTTGAAAGTTTAATAATCTTGCTCTATACCGGGTCCTGCATTAGTGCGTCGGACATCCGTAGCGTCCTTATTTACAACAGTAGAAAAAAAGGTTAATACAAAAGTTGTAGGATGTCCTAAAATATATAATTTTTTAAATGACATGCCTTGTATTTTTTGGCACATTTAGGTTCCTTTTGGTGTTCTCTCTTATGTGCAAAAATATTTTTTTATTTGCTTCGATATTTTAGGAGCAATAAATAAAAAAAGACGAAAAGATCGTTGTGTACGCTAGGAAAAATTAGAATAAAAATCTTGTTAGATCTGTTTTGTTTCAGCTAAATAGTGTGAACAGTAATGCTAGAGGTCTAATAATACTCTGACAATAAACATGTTTTTCTTATTTTATACAGGGTGTTCAAAATTTTTTGTTAAAGTCTGTAAAGTGATAAATAAACACCTCCATATTGTTTTTCCATGGCTGTCTATGATATTTTCCCAATACTTTTTTAGTTTAATGAGGATATTTATGGTTTTTGGTAAATATCTCTAAAACTATTGAGAACTTTAATACATTCGTTATAACAAAATATGCTTGTAATTAAATTCTGCATTAAATAATGAAATAAAATATAGGGTGTACCATTTAAAAATACTAAGAAAAACTGATTTGAAAGTTGCCATATTTGTAACCAAATTTTGAACACCCTGTATAAAATAAGAAAAACCTGTTTATTGTCAGAGTATTATTAGACCTCTAGCATTACTGTTCACACTATTTAGCTGGAACAAAACAGATCTAACAAGATTTTTATTCTAATTTTTCCAAGCGTGCAAAACGAACTTTTTATCTTTTTTTATTTATTGCTCCTAAAATATCGAAGCAAATAAAAAAATATTTTTGCAAATAAGAGAGAACACCAAAAGGAACCTAATTGTGCCAAAAATACAGGATGTGTCATTTAAAAAATATATATTTTATGACGTCACACTTTTTTGGACCACCTTGTATATTTACAAATATCTTTAAAATATGCATTAACCCACATCCTACAACTTTGGTATTAAACTTGTTTTTCTACTGTTGTAAATAACGACGCTATGGATGCCCGACGCATTAATGCAGGACCCGGTATATACATGGTGATTCACGACAAACTTTGAATATATGTTTCTGAAACTTTGGAAATTTAGGTTTATCGATATGCTCTCTTTAACTAAAATATTCACATGTTTCTGTCATTTCCGGTTATACCGGAAGTAGCTACCAACTTTCGTTTTTTTAAATACAACATGGTAATTTTTATTATATTTGTCGATTAAGCGTCAAATACTAAGCACATTTTATAGAACATGTTTTTGTCAGACTCTGTTAGTTTTTGAGATATCTGGACTTTTTGTAATTATTTGGCAAATGCATGACCATGAAATAATCCATATCATTTTTTTACCTTAGCTCTTGGACTAAAAATTTTTTCTCGCCGAATAGCTAGAAGATCATCAAGTATCAAAAATATTTCAAAGTCGGCATAAAATGTACAGGGTGGTCACAATTCAAGGTTCATTGTGAAGGAATTCAACCATTAAAAACTTTCTTATTTTAAATGGAACACCCTGTATATTTTTTATTTAATTTGATGGCAAATTAGTTGTTCTTTATAAATAGTATTTTCTGTCCTATACCTATATCAAAGCGTTTTCTCAAAAAATCCAATTTTATTCCGAAAATACTATTTGTTCAAGTGTGTTATGAAAACAATAATTGTACTTAGGGTACTGATGTATACGGAGGAAAATTAATAATGACGGCAATATTTTCTAGTGTGCTTTGACAAGAAAAACAATTGTACTGATAGTCCTGGCGTATTTTCAAACTTTCAATTATTCTGTTACTAAAAAATGTCACGATTTTCAAGTGAAGATTTTTTAAATTTATTTACGGTTCACATTGAATGTGGCAAAATTAAGTTAAGAGAATGTCGAATATATCGGGATAAATATCCGAATAGGCCGATTCCCACACCTGATGTTATTAGAAGACTAAATAATAATTGTTTAATATTTGGATCATTTAAAGCCAAAGTACGAAGAATTAAACCAATACTTTTTTTTAAAAAAATAATATTTAAACCATTATATTTAAAACAATCAACTGCATTTTATTTATTAATTCAATTAAGAAACGCATTAGAACGTTGTATTTTCAAGCAATCAATCACTTTCCCTCCGTATATACATCAGTATACAGCCCCTAAGTGCAATTGTTTTCATAGCACACTTGAACAAATAGTATTTTCGAAATAAAATTGGATTTTTTGAGAAAACGCTTTGATATAGGTATAGGACAGTAAATACTATTTAGAAAGAACAACTAATTTGCCATCAAATTAAACAAAAATATACAGGGTGTTCCATTTTAAATAAGAAAGTTTTTAATGGTTGAATTCCTTCACAATGAACCTTGAATTACGGCCACCCTGTACATTTTCTGCCGACTTTGAAATATTTTTGAGACTTGACGATCTTCTAGCTATTCGGCGAGAAAAAATTTTTAGTCCAAGAGCTAAGGTGTAAAAATTATATGGATTATTTCATCGTCATGCATTTGCCAAATAATTACAAAAAGTCCAGATATCTCAAAAACTAACAGAGTCTGACAAAAACATGTTCTATAAAATGTGCTCAGTATTTAACGCTTAATCGAAAAATATAATAAAAATTACCATGTTGTAGTTAAAAAACGAAAGTTGACAGCTCCTTCCGGTATAACCGGAAATGACAGAAACATGTGAATATTTTAGTTAAAGAGAGCGTATCGATAAACCTAAATCCCCAAAGTTCCAGAAACATATATTCAGTAGTTCTCCATAAAGTTCTAATGCAAGCACGTCGTGAATCACCCTGTATAGTGTACAAGTTACTAGTTCTTATTATTTCAACAACGCAGTTACCAAATCTAACCGCGTGCCAATTACTATCGTAAAGTTCTGTTGTGAAATAATTCGCTTCCATGTGAAACGAGGAAGTTTCTTGAAATTGAAATTAAAATTGTATCACGATTTCTTATCTCGAGCATGAACTTACGCGAAACTAACGGGTAAAATTGACAACATCGCAGACGACCAAACATACGGCTTTGTTTACAAAACTTCAGTAGCGCACGCGACAGTTTATGAGATTGACATAAAGTGATTTTGCTCGCTTATTTATGGTTATTTTTCCGTAATTTGTTTTCGTCTCAGGATTTACGTGTTTAAATATAATAAAGCAATTACATAACACCCTGTATATAATAGAAAAGAGACAGCACTGACCTGCCATCGGGACTGACAGCGATAGGCCTATACACGTCATCGTCGTCCTCCACTTTTCCCTCTCGCTCTTTCAAATTGACAACGACCGGTTGCTCGACCTCCAGATTGCTGTCGGCGTTCTCGTCGTGTCGGTCGATCGTTTGTTCGGTGATTTCCGTCATTTCGGCGCTTTGGAACAGGTTTTTGGGGATGTTGTACATTGCGCCGACCTAGAATACAGAAACGGATACAAAAATGTACAGAGTGGGCAAAACTTTGAGTAAAATCGCTCGATTTCAATTATCCATGTATAATATTTTTATTACACCGGGTCCGCAAACGAAGCGGGGACGGAAGATTAAATCGTTATCGAAGAACTTATCAACAATACTAAATCAGCTCGAGGTCTTGGATTAAAAGCGGCATGTTTTAAAAATATTTTACATTATACAGGGTGGCCCAAAAAAGTGTGACAGCATAAAGTTATATTTTTTTAAATGGGACACCCAGTATTTTATTACATAGTTAGGTTCGTCTTAGTAACGTTTATCAGTGCCTCAAATTTTATTTAATTTCGTTTTGTAGTTTCGGAGAAATAAATTAAAAACTAAAAAAAAAAAGTTTTGCAGTCCTGAATAAAAATATCGAAAAAAACAATCCGGAACTATTTTTTCAACCTCGGCATTGGGTAAAATTTATGACAAGAGGTCTAGAGATACTATGAATCTAATTGCGTTTATCTATTTTATACGGAGTGTTCATAATAAGCTGTCAAAAACGCCACATTTTAAAATAATTTTTCTCAAGTTTTTCAAATGGAACACCCTGTATATTATTTGGCTATTTGACGTAGAATTCATATACAATTTTTTTTTGTAATACAAGCATATAAGTTATATCCAGCCGTTTTCGAAATAATTGTAAATATCATAAATTATGTTGTTTAAATAGAATTGGGAAATTTTATTATAGGCGACTAGACTAATAATTGTAAACTAAAGTAAATGTGCAAAATAGCTTCGTTTAACTCTTAGAGTTTACCGTATTTTAGTTATTTCGATATAAATTTTAAAAGCCTACATTTTTTGCTACTTGTTCTTAAAATCTAGGGGTAACTTCTTAATGGTTTACATTTGTTATGCACGAGTTAATTTTCTTAATACTATTTTAATAACCTAGCATTTAATGATATTCCTTATTTTTTATTTTACTATAAACTGAATATAACTTAATTGATTTATTAAGGGATTAAACTTAACAAAATAATGAAAGACAATAAAAGTTTTAAAAAAAAACAAGGTTTTGACAAGGTAAAACTAAATAATCCCTTATTAGGCGGTAAATCGGAATTTATTGCCTGGCTCTAATTCAATGTTCAAAGGTCCTTCTTTGTTCTTAAAGGCATAGATGTAACCTTGTCTGGAAATCTTGAAGAGTTCTTATTCTAAAATTTCTAAATGTGTCTCGTATGCGATCTTTCATATCTTCTGGGGTTTGTTCGGGTTCGAAGCTATTTTGAACATTTACTTTAGTTTACAATTATTAGTCTAGTCGCCTATAATAAAATTTTCCTATAAAAACTCTATTTAAACAACATAATTTATGATATTTACAATTATTTCGAAAACGGCTGGATATAACGTATATGCTTGTATTCAAAAATAAATTGTCTATGAATTCTACGTCAAATAGCCAAATAATATACAGGGTGTTCCATTTGAAAAACTTGAGAAAAATATTTTAAAATGGGGCGTTTTTGAAACCTTATTATGAACACCCTGTATAAAATTGATAAACGCAATTAGATTCATAGTATCTCTAGACCTCTTGTCATAAATTTCACCCAATGCCGAGGTTAAAAAAATAGTTCTGGATTGTTTTTTTCGATATTTTTATTCAGGACTGCAAAACTTTTTTTTTTTAGTTTTTAATTTATTTCTCCGAAACTACAAAGCCAAATTAAATAAAATTTGAGACACTTATAAACGATACTAGTACGAACCTAAATATACAATAAAATACTGGGTGTCCCATTTAAAAAAATATAACTTTATGCTGTCACACTTTCTTAGGCCACCCTGTATAATGTAAAATATTTTTAAAACATGCCGCTTTTAATCCAATATCTCAAGCTGTATTAGTATTGTTGATAAGTTCTTCGATAACGATTTAATCTTCCGTCCCCGCTTCGTTTCGGGACCCGGTATACTATATAATTTTTTTCCCCCCGTTGTATTAGGTACAGGTATTATAGGTGATTCGTTATTTTACTCGGAATGCACCATACTTACTTCTAATAATCTCATATCGTTCTGCGCCACGTCGGGGTCATCCTCGGCATTCGAATCCGTCTCTATCGGAATCAAGCTGGTGACCCCGCCATGTTTCACCGATTTTTCTTTCCTTCGCTTCAGTCGCTGTTTTTCCGCTATGGCCTTCTCGACGTTGTCGCTCAGGTCGTTCATTATCTAAAAAATGAGTCTACATTAATATTTAACAAAGATTTTTCTACTACGAAACGTACAAACAAGCCAGGGCGACCTGAATTCGTCTACTGTGTCAGGTAATGGGAAAAAGACGTTATATCTTTACACGCGCGTCATAAAAACACGCATCAAGAGCCGTCGTGACTTAAAACACCCCATCCTTATTTATTACAGGCTTAAAAGTGGATAAAAACATAATAGAGCATCGGCGGAGCTCCGCAATACGTTTTGAATTCAATAACGTGTTAGACAAAGACAAAAGTTACAATCGTAGTCGAGTATTGATTTGCAGTCGTTAAATATTTGCCAGCTGTTATTTCATAGTTGCTATCATTTTGATGTGTCAATCTTATTTGGTTTCTATCAGTTCTTGTGCCATTAAGTTGAATTTAATCTGAGAAACAGTTTTTTTTAGAGCTACTTTTGTATTTACGGTAAGTATTTATGGACATTTGTTACTGATATAACCTCGTTTTGTAAAGTCTTGTCATAACATGTTGAAAATTTAAAAGCAGGCTAGAGTCCGTTAAAGGGATGTATTCATGATTTTAGAGTGGGATTATGAAAACACCGGGTTTTTCGATCGTTTCAATTCCTTTTTCGAAACTATAAATTATTTTTCGGAATACGTCTATTATAATGTTTATGAAATCAGTCTTTGTTTTGATATTGATATTGACATGTAAAGATATAACGTACAGATAATAAACGGCGCGTCACACGCACACGCACACACCAGGAATGACATCTTCCACTCACTACAGGGTGTTCCTAAATGACGTGATAATATTTCATCTCATGAAGAAAAGGTCATACAAACATGCTACAGGGTGTTGACATTTCTTGTTTTAAATCGTTATTTTTTAATATACAGGGTGTTACGGAAATGACTTATTATACTTAAATACGTAACTCCTAGGGTAGCCTGGAGAAAGTCTACATACTTTTTTTTTAAATCGAATATCCAAATACTAAGGTAAAAACCCTTTTTGCCCACATACTGTAGCGCCGCTCCATCTGGATTCACTTAGCAACAATGTGGGTCACTAGAGTATACTAACAGTGATGTCAGATCACACCGCGTGTCTCGCTCTTGCTTGGATACCCCCCGCGCGCCACTATTGTTGCTTCAGTGTGTTTCGAGACTCGGGGATGGAATGACGCTGTCGAGGGTTCCACGTGCTTGACGTATACGAATTTTAAACGTTTTGTTAGTTGTAGCATTCCCGATTTTTTTTCTGTTGTGAAATAATTCATAATAATAAATGTTGTGATGTGATTTCAAATTTGTGCGATATTATCTACTGTTGATTCTGTTGCAAAACATAAGTACTTTTTGTGTTTTATTTTTTTAGGGAATTTAATTATAAAACGGATTATTTAAAAATACGATCGAAGGTAAGAGAGTATGTACCTTAAAATTGGAGTTTTTTGTCTAACAAGTTTGAAAAAGAAGTGATAACGCGTTATAAAGACGTCTTGTTGTCAAAAACTGAACACGTGCGTTTACAATTCTGTGTTGGCAATATGATAATACCGCCTGTAATGCGCTGACCTCTTTTGAGACTCGAGACTGCCTCAATAAACTATTGATTGCGAACATTCTCAGTAGTGGCCACATACATTTTGAGATTTCATATAAAGTGTATATTTGGCTCAATAATTCAAAGCGCCATTTATGGTTATTTTTCTTCAAATTATGATCTTCTCAGGATTTGCCGGTTTAAATATACTAAGTCATTTCCATAACACCCTGTATAAGAAAGTACTTTAGAAATTATTTTCAATTGGTATGGTATGTGTTGATAGGGATATAAAACCAAATATTTTAGTTAGAAAGGTTATTTTATCGATAAACCAGTGACGTCTCTACAAACATGGTATGCCACTGACGTTTTTCCACGTGGATATTTTTTCTGATTAGCCTGATCAATTCCTCTTGCTAAGCGAGATCCTTAAATGCATAAAATTGTCAGTTATCAGGCGGTGACTAACATTTTTACTTGAAATGCACGTGTGACTAATAACGAATCAAAAATGTAGTTTCAGATTGATATTTTTATCTTCTAAATTAAAAATACCTCAACAAGAGACCATTTAATAAGTATGCAATAGCCATATTTTATAAAACGCATATTATAATTTTTTTCTCCACATTTTTTATCGATATACTTAGTGCTGACCAAAATATTTAAGACGCACTAAAATTTTTATTAGAGGCAGAAAGATTAAACTAATATTTTAATCAAAATCGTAAAAGTTACAAATAGAACAATATATCAATGATATATTTTTTGATTTATTCAAAGCCTAACGTCTGTTCAGATTGTGTGGGACTGCTAATAGATGGCCCTGCGCGCTGTATTCTCTCGACTATGGTTGATAATACAGCGTGAAGTATTAGAGGCGGATTCTCCTCCTCCTCCTCAAAAAAAGATGATAGGTATGGACACCTACCCTGTACTGACGAGAACAAAAGAGTTCGAACGTCGAACCCAGTCTGCAGGTGGTGACATCCTATCAATGGAAAAGGCTTCCTTTTCTTGGTAGTACCATTCAATCTGAATTAGTATTTTAAAGTGCTATTGTGTAGACAAAAATACGCACTTATTGTATAAAGGTATCATCATGTGGTCTGGCAAATAATAATTTTTCCATACATTGGTATTTGATACAAATAGACGTTAATTTATAAGAAAAAACGGAAGGAACACGAACCAAAAATTGCTACCGGAATTGTACTTTCTTGGGAACTTTTCGAGTTTATGTCACAAATTACGTGAAGCGTTGGAAAAGTCAGCAATATTTTGTCAGCGTACAGGGGAGGTAAAAATAATACTAGGAGTTCATATATAATCATTTTTCTAATGTCCCTCCTAACAAAGATATCGGCCCCCCAAGGCGCACCTAAAGAATTACATTTTCGATGATAACTTTTAAGCAACCTTATACATTTTAATAAAATTTTGTAACTTTGCACTATCCATATGGACTAAGAAACTCATACTAGGATCATCCCTGTACAGGGTGTCCCATTTTCGACACTTTTATAGGGTATCTCCGTAATTGTTAGGGCTATCAAAAAAGTAATGTAGATGTCAGTCATGTGCTCTTTTTGGGTCAGACTTAAAATGATCAAAATTACTTACAAAATTTCTTAGTTAAGAGAGATACAGAAAAATATTTTATACAGAAGTTTTTTTATATTGACTGTTGAATAATCTACCGTTTTCAGAATAAGTATACGGGGTCAAGTAAAAAAGTCATCGCACCTAATCTAATTTTTTTTTCAAATGGAACACCCTGTAGATTTTAATCTAAAAAGATACTATTTTAAATTCCCCTTTCAAATATATAACACACCATGGATGATATTGGTTTCCTAGGAAATGCATTCGACTTGCATATTGTTTCTCGTCTTAATTCAGAATGTAACACAAAAACAAACTATAATAAAAGCGACTTGGCCATCTAAAACTTAAGCAGAAGCAAAACGCGCGTTCCTCAAAAACCCAAGCGTTTCTTAACCTGGTTATTGGAATATGAATAGTCGGGGGCATCGAAACAATCGCTACGAATACAATGTCCATCGAAGTAAAACTTCCATTAAAAAATAAAATAAAAATTAATCAAAAAATTATTTTAATTTACAAATACTTAAAAATAAACACAACTTACAATCTAAACACCTCTTAATAGAAGTTTAGGCTGTGAGTTATCTTGCCTGCTCCGACTATTTTTTCATCAAGCCCTATAAATTGATCAAAAACCGACCGATCATTTCTCTGTGACGCCCTATACAGGGTGTTTCATAAAAGTATCGTCATGCAACTTGAGGTAACAAAAAAAAATACTATTTCTTCTACAATATGTACAGGGTGTCCCACTTTCGACACTTTTATAGGGTATCTCCGTAATTGTTAGTGCTATCAAAAAAGTAATGTAGGTGTCACGTGCTCTTTTTGGGTCAAACTTAAAATGGTAAAATCAAAATTTGAAAATTTTCTCTCGCTTAAGAGATACGGGGGAAAATCAAAAAATTTACAATTTCAAAATTACCTTATATTTTCTTAGTTAAAAGAGATACAGAAAAAGCTTCATACAGAAGTTTCTTTATATTGATTCTTGAATAATCTGCCGTTTTCAGAATAAGTATACGGGGTCAGATAAAAAAGTTATCGGACCTAAGCTAATTTTTTTAAATGGAATACCCTGTATATTTGAATCTAAAAAGATACTATTTTAAATTCTCATTTCAAATATATAACACACCATGGATGATATTGGTTTTCTAGGCGATTTATTTAAACTTTATTACTTTGAAAACAAATAAAGGATTCAGATTAAGGTAAAAAATAACGTGAAATGTTCGGAATATGTCCTTAAATGGTTACCGTCTTTCCGGATAGCGAACAAAATATACATTTTGCGCCATTTCTTAGTTCTTTCCACTTTCAATATAAACTGACATCATATCAAATTTTTCAAAATGTTGATAGGTCATTTTCGCAAATGAATATGTAACAATGAAATTGACGTTAAATGTTAATTGTCAACATAGTTGTTTCTATGATATTAGCTTTGGTTTCATGGTATACTGTGGTTATCATCCATATTTGAAAGGAGAATTTAAAATAGTATCTTTTTAGATTAATATATACAGGGTGTTCCATTTAAAAAAATTAGGTTAGGTAGGCTTTTACGTTTGACATAACAACTGTCATATTTGTCGTTACTGTTAAATAAACTTCTTTGTCGTTTCTCAGTGCCTGTGTGTTAAATCTAAGAATTGTTTGTGGAAAAAAAAGTAATTCTTAACACAAAATGGTAAGACCGAGCCAAGTCTGCCGTAAACTGGATAGAAATATGGATTCTTGAGTATACCAAAACATATCAAACCTATCAAAGGTTAGAATGAAGACAGAAACAGACAAAAGATAAACAGAGATTCTACAGATAGAATCCCCATCTTTTTTTGTTGGAAAATTATTATTTCCAGACCACCCGATGATCCTTATACAATAAGGGCGTATTTTTGTCTACACAGTAGGTAGCACTTTAAAATACTAGTTCCGATTGAATGGTACTACCAAGAAAAGGAAGCCCTCTCCATTGATAGAATGCAACCATCTGTAGACCGGTTTCGAACTTATTTGTTTTCGTCAGTACAGGGTAGGTGTACATATCCATCATCAGAGAGGACTTTTAACTTAACGCCGTACTATCGACGGAAGTCGACAAAATACAGGAAATATATAACTTTCCATATCGGTATTTTATATTAATACCACCTGACAAGCATAGACTTTTTATTTCTTAGATGGATTTTTAAAATTTGATCATTTGAATCAAATAACGTCTGTTCAGATTGTGTGGGACTACTAAGAGATGGCGCTGCGTGCTGTACTTTGTCGACTACTGTCGATAGTACGGCGTTAAGTTAAAAGTCCTCTGATGATGGGTATGTACACCTACCCTGTACTGACGAGAACAAAACAGTTCGAAACCGGTCTGCAGATGGTTGCATCCTATCAATGGAGAAGGCTTCCTTTTCTTGGTAGTACCATTCAATCTGAAATAGTATTTTAAAGTGCTACTGTGTAGACAAAAATACGCCCTGATTGTATAAGGCTCATCGGGTGGTCTGGAAATAATAATTTTCCATATTGGTATTTGATATTAATACCACCTGACAAGCATAGACTTTTTATTTCTTAGATGGTTTTTTTTGTTGTGTTTACAAGGCAGATAGAAATACCGGGTCTATGTTTGTTTCAATTCAATGGGGCTAGTGCAATTAATCAATAATCCAAGTTTTCTTACCGAAAAATATATACTACTATTTGGTGTTTTTGGAAAGCTCTTGACATAACAACAAATTCAAATATGCAATAAAAAACACATCAACAAGAAAGTTAACGGGACTTTTCACGAAATAGGACCTTTACCATCACTAGTTTCTACCAAGGCCCGTCTTTCTATAGAATTCTGTCGCCTACCAAAAGCGTGAACATATAAAGCACTTTTACACACATCACAACGTCATAAAAGATTCACCAACACTACAAGTAGACTTGAAAATTCGACAATTGTTCAGTACAAAATCGTCATAAAAATTTATTAACCCATTATATCATCAAGTTATATGACTTATATCAGTCGATATAACGACACCTGATTTTACTATCCGGACATGTACCGTTGTACATCTGCTGACCCATCGGAAAAAATCGCATACAGGGTGATTGATCGTGCATGGTCTCTATAAGACGTTTATGAAGAACTAGTCGACGGATTACTTTGAAAATTTGGTAGCTTATACAGGGTGTTATGGATATGACTTATTATATTTAAATGGGTGAGTCCGTGGGTGTCCTAGAGAAAGTCTACATACTTTTTTTTCTTTAATCGAATATCTAATTACTAAGGTAAAACCCTTTTCACCTACACGCTGTCGCGCCGCTCCATCTGGTTTCAATTAGCAACAATGTAGGTCACTACAGTAAACTACAGTGATGCCAGATCACACCGCGTGTCTCGCCCTTGCTTGGATAACCGCCGCGCGCGTATTTATATGTTTAACCTTCGGTATCGTTGCTTCAGTATGTTTCGATACTCCCGAGTTGGGACGACGTTGCCGAGGGTTCCGCGTGCTTGATGTATACGAATTTTAAACGTTTTATTAGTTATTAGTAGCATTACCCTATTTTTTTTTGTTGTGAAATAATTCATAATAATAAATGTTGTGATGTAATTTCAAATTTGTGTGTTATTATCTACTGTTGATTCTGTTGCAAAACATACTTTTTGTGTTTTATTTTCTCATGGAATTTAATTATAAAACGGATTATTTTTAGATAAGATCGAAGGTAAGAGAGTATGTACCTTAAATTTGTAGTTTTTTTTAAGCTTTAACGTGCGTTACAATTCTGTGTTGCAATATGACATCACCGCCTACAATGCGCTGACCTATTTTGAGACTTGAGACTGCCTCAATAAATTATTGATGCGAACGTCGTCAGTAGCGGCCACGAAAATTTTCAGATTTAATATAAAGTTTATATTTTGCTTATATCGCTTTATTTTCATCTCAGGATTTGCCGGTTTAAATATAATAAGACATTTCCATAACACCCTGTATACTAAAACCAACGAATGAACGAAGGGCGTCAAAACAAATATAACGTGATCTATCAAAGTCAGAATGTTTGAGCAGAGTTGCATTAAGGGTCGACTGGAACAAGTCACGAATACTGTCAAAATGCCGCTTATACAGGGCGTTATGTAAATAACTTATTATGTTTAAATGGGTGACTCCTAGGGTGTCCTAGAGAAAGACTACATTTTTTTTTAATCAAAAATTTAAATACTAAGGTAAAAACCCTTTTGACCTACATGCTCTCGCGTCGCTCCATCTGGTTTCAGTTAGCAACAATGTGGGTCACTAGAGTACACTAACAGTGTTGTCAGATCACACCGCATGTTTCGCCCTTGCTTGGATACCTGCCCCGCGCGACTATCGTTGCTTCAGTATGTTTTGAGAATCGGGGGTGGAATGACGCTGTCGACATTGTGCCAGAACATCTGTTGATTACCCAGCTGGGCAATGTAATATGTTCATATATGAATGTGCCGAGGAGTTGTGTGTGGGTTTAGGGGTGAATTACCCCACTTTTTAAACGTTCGATTTAAACAAAAAATATATGTAGCGCTTCTCTAGGACACCCCAGGAGTCACCCATTTAAATATGATAAGTCATTTCCATAACACCCTGTATGGGTGGCTCCTAGGGTGTCCTAGAGAAAGTGGACATACTTTTTTTTTAAATCGAATATCTAAATACTAAGGTTTCATCTGGATTCAGTTTGCAACAATGTGGATCACTAACAGTGTTGTCAGATCACACCGCATGTTTCGCCCTTGCTTGGATACCTGCCCCGCGCGACTATCGTTGCTTCAGTATGTTTTGAGAATCGGGGGTGGAATGACGCTGTCGACATTGTGCCAGAACATCTGTTGATTACCCAGCTGGGCAATGTAATATGTTCATATATGAATGTGCCGAGGAGTTGTGTGTGGGTTTAGGGGTGAATTACCCCACTTTTTAAACGTTCGATTTAAACAAAAAATATATGTAGCGCTTCTCTAGGACACCCCAGGAGTCACCCATTTAAATATGATAAGTCATTTCCATAACACCCTGTATGGGTGGCTCCTAGGGTGTCCTAGAGAAAGTGGACATACTTTTTTTTTAAATCGAATATCTAAATACTAAGGTTGCATCTGGATTCAGTTTGCAACAATGTGGATCACTAACAGTGTTGTCAGATCACACCGCATGTTTCGCCCTTGCTTGGATACCTGCCCCGCGCGACTATCGTTGCTTCAGTATGTTTTGAGAATCGGGGGTGGAATGACGCTGTCGAGGGTTCCACGTGCTTGGCGTATACGAATTTGAAATGTTTTGTTACTTGTATTGCTCGATTTTTTTTTGTTGTGAAATAATTCATAATAAGAAATGTTGAGATGTGATTTCAAATGTGTGTGATATTATCTACTGTTGGTTCTGTTGCAAAACATACTTTTTGTGTTTTATTTTTTTATGGAATTTAATTATAAAACGGATTATAAGATCGAAGGTAAGAGAGTATGTACCATAAAATTGTAGTATTTTTTTCTATAAAGTTTGAAAAAGAAGTGATAACGCGGGTCAAAGACGTCTTTTTGTCAAAAACAACACGTGAGTTTACAATTCTGTGTTGCAATATATGACAACACCGCCTCAATAAACTACTGATTGCGAACGACCTCAGTGGCGGCCACGTAAATTTTCAGATTTCATATAAAGTGTATATTTCGTACAATAATTCAAAGCGCCATTTAAGGTTATTTTTCTTCAATTTATTTTCATCTCACGATTTGCCGGTTTAAATATAATAAGTCATTTCCATAACACCCTGTATAACCTGCCAAATTTTCAAAATGACCCGTGACTTCATAAACGGCTAAAGCTGTAAACACACTATAATCACGTCACGTGAGATCACATGCTATCACGCAATGTCATGGCATACCCGAAATATCTGCAAGGCGGTTTATGCGTGCTTATAAATAGGTTTAGAAGTACATTATAGCCGCCTCATGCAGCTCACGGCATGTCATACGTGACAGCACAATTTTTTTCGGCAAATTTACATATTCGGCACGCGTAATAGCACGGTGTCAGAGTTTGACGCTAGAAGGTTACGAGATTCACTTGCCATCTTCACAAACACAAAATATATATATTAAAAATGAAACTGCAGTCTACGTAGTCCGTTTCTAAACGGTGACAGCATATGCTATTCTGCCGATATGACAACACGTGAATTCACGTGACGTGATAATAGTGTGTTGCCGCTTAATATGCCATCCCATCATCAATCACCCTGTATAGTTAAAATACATTTTAATGTCCCGAGGACGAATTTATAGGTGATACGGTTGCGATAAGTCATATTCCTCTACGATCATAAAAAATGACCGATCATATTTTTCGGAATGATAGAAAGTTAAAATGACGACATTTCGCGATTATAAAGAATATAGTCAATCCAATGGGGAAAATTGTAACGTAATTAAGCAGGCGTGCAGCGTTGTTCCAAAGCTTTAAATTCTTGTACAGGCTGGATCGGCAAAATTGTACCAGAGTGAACCAAAAAAAAAACCGTTACTTTCAACAGCCTTACATAACAAAACAAATCCTTTGATGAAAAGCGTACAAAAAACGCTAAAGCGGTAAAGATTGTTTCACGAAAAATGGATATAACTTAATGACTGCAGTAAAAGTACCTGTGGCCATCCCATTATTTATGACCGTTTGTTATTATTATGTGGAAAGGACCGGATTGTAATAATTATAATTAAATATAGGCACATCAGGTAGGTTAGGTTGCTTAATTTATATTTAAATATCTTTTTGTGGTAAAATTTGTTAGTTTTTGAGGAATGGTTCAAGAATTGTCTTTTACCAAACATTCCTCAGAATAGCGTGATAGTAATGGACAATGCGAGCTATCACAATCGCCAATTACATAAAGCTCCAAGCTCAAATAATACAAAATTGGAGACTCAGAACTACATGGCGGCGAATGATATATATTTTGAAGAAAGTTATACAAAAAGTGATCTTTTAGAAGTTTTAAAGACATTTTGTATAAAAAAAGTATATGTTTGTGACACAGTGGCAGAAGAAATTGGACATACAGTGCTACGGCTCCCACCCTATTATTGCATTTTTAACCCCATAGAGCATATGTGGCACCAGTTAAAATCACTGGTTAGGTCTGAAAATATTTCTCCGACTTTAAGTTCTAGTGTTGTAGAATTAATACGAAAATGCTTTAATGATATTCCCCCAGGTAGTTGGAAAAATTCAGTCCGTCACGTAATAACTGTAGAAAATTCGTATATTAGTCTGGATCGTATAATTAATCCAATTATAATTAATTTTGATGAGGATAGCGATAGCGAAACAGAACTATCTATAGAATGACATTAAATGTAAATAAATATGACTAGTAATATTTTAAATGTTATTTCATTTGATTACATTAATATAATCATATCATTACTTGTTTTCCTTAGTCCGTCCCTTCATACTTCACTTGTTTATTGCCAAGCTCGTCGACACAATGGGACCGACCCAGGAAATCATTAAGTCGTATCCATTTTTCGTGAAACAATCTTTACCAACGCGCCAAAACTTTGTAAAGTGTACCGAATCCGGTACAAAAGTACGATCTGGAACAACCCTGCGCGCGTGTCACTCTACAACAACGACGAAGCGCCGTACCAAAACCCTCACCTGACTCACCGCCAGCTCCGCATCGGGCATTTCGCTGCAAGAATCGTGGTACTCCTCGTAGTCCTCCACGAAGCTCTTGGCGTCGACGAGCGTGTCGTTGGACGGCGCGTGCGTGATCCTCGGGGGGTAAAAATTAGACAGGATGTCGCCTGTATTACAACGGATCCTGGACTAAAAATGAGGAATAAAAAATACGATTACGATTACGATTATTTTTTTGATACTGCGTCATACACTGCGCAACCCATTTTCGACACTTTTATAGGGTATCTCCGTAATTGTTAGTGCTATCAAAAAAGTAATGTAGGTGTCACGTTTTCTTTTTTTGTCACAGTTAAAATGGTAAAATCAAAATTTGAAAATTTTCGCTCGCTTAAAATCAAAAAATTGTCAATTCCAAAATTACGCTTTATTTTCTTAGTTAAAGAGACACAGAAAAATGTTTTATGCAGAAGTTTCTTTATATTGATTGTTGAATAATCTGCCGTTTTCAGAATAAGTATACGGGGTCAGGTAAAAAAGTTATCGGACCTAATCTAATTTTTTTCAAATAGAACACCCTGTATATTTTAATCTAAAAAGATACTATATTAAATCCTCCTTTCAAATACAGGGTGATTGATGGTGGATGGCCTATTAGACGTTTATGGAGAACTAGTTATCGGATCACATTGAAAATTTGGGAGCTTATAGACGCGGACATGATCTCTCTTTTAAAAATATTTTTAGCCATGCAGTGTTGCCGCTTCTACTTGAAAGTATTAGCAACTTTGATAATTTAAACGGAACACCCTGTGTATTATTTTTGTTTTAGAATCCTTATTAATTTCTTAATAACTTTCCTTAATATTTTCCTATACCTATTTGTTATAGTTCTCGAGATAATAATTTTCACTTTTTTTTTCGGAAAACATGTCCTACAAAAAGTGATGATATTTTTAAACTCTGACAAATTAAAACACTGAAATTTGGTATGGAGTCAGGTTATATCCAGAGGTCTTTCACCCTCTCTCCAAATATTAATTATAATAGTACAGGGTGTTTCAAAATACAAATATTTTGATGGTTTGGAAAAATGGTAAATAGTACGTTTTTTTAAATGAAATACCCTATATTTTATCTGTTGTCCTAAAAGCTATTGAAATTATCTATCTTCCTATGTATAATGTTACTATACCTATCTTGAACAGTTTTTGACTTTTGAGCATTTATGTAGCAAAATTAATTATTACAAATAACAATCACACTTTCTAGACCAATTTGGCAAGTAATCTATGGAAATTGTTTTGTAATGGTTGACATTTTGCTGTTATTATTCATTCAGTCTTGTTGTCAGTTGGTGTATTTATAATTTAAGTTTTTTAAAGTTAAATTTAAAGTTTAAAAAAAAATGGAAGAAAACAATAACTATTCAAATGTAGTACTTATGAATTTATTTATTTTACATGGTCAGTGTAATAAGATCATCAGCCGTACATTTAGAAGATTCAATGAAATGTATCCAAATTTACCATCAATGAGCAATAAGAAATTTAGACGAATTCAAAGCAATTTCGGAAATTTTGGATCATGCTTGGAAGCATCCAGAAATTTACCTATAGTCTGTTTCGTTGCCGTTGATAGCTCGATACCCTCATTAAAGATTCAAAACAAGGGCCCGGTGGCCTAAAATATTTTACCTATAAAATGGTCTTTTTACGTACATCTAGCATAAAGATGAAGAAATTTTGACCTATTCCACCGGGTAACAGATAAAGTAACAATAGAGCCATAAAATGAAATGAAAGGATAATGATTAAAACGGCCCATCATGGTCGGAGAGTTGGGTTTTTAATGTAACCGCTTATTATTTTATTTAAATGTAATAGATTTTATGATTTTATGAATTTATTTACAAGAAAACTAATTTATTTACAGATCAAAAAATATTGACAATTTCAATAATTATAACTCGATAAAATGGTCCTCAGAAGAATCTGAAGAGTCATCATGTCCTACGCTTATTACCAAAGGCTCAATTTCCATAGTTGGTGGTAAACGGAGCACTATAATACCTCGATCTCTGGCCATCTCGTCAATAACATACTTTTTATACTGTGAATTATGTAGCCTAACAATATCCAAAAGTTCTTTTTTTACCATGGTATTATCGTAACTCAATTCCTTTCGTTGTAACCAGTTTACGATTTCCGCCTTTTTCCATGAAGTTGTGGGAAGATTCTCTTTTAGCCTAGAGTGATAGCTGGCATTATCCATCACTATTACAGAATTAGCGGGAATGTATTCTATCATTTGCTTAAAATATTCCTCGAAAACATCAGCAGTCATTTCTTCATGATAGTCTTTAGTAGAATTCGACTGGAATTGTAATAATCCTTGATCCAAAAAGCCATTTGAACTTCCTATATGAGTTATAATAAGTCTGCGTCCCTTTCCAGATGGTGGTCTAAGTCCTGTTGACCAGCCTTCTATGACAGCTTGTCGAGAACTTAGGACATTTTTATCTTGCCAAACTTTAGATACGGTGTGCCCTTCGTTCAGCCAAGTTTCATCCAAATAGAAAATGTTTTTGCCTTCGCTGCGGTATTTTCGGATGGACCTTAAGTATTGACGTCTCCAGCAAATAATATCTGCTCTATCAATAAGAAAAGATTTTCTGTTTTGCTTCTCCCATCGAAAGTTCATATCATGAAGTATTTTCCATAGTTTCGTTCGTGAAATTGTCAATTTCTAACGGTTTCTTTCCTGGGAGTGGTTTTGGCTCACTGAGGTTCTTAGATTTTCTTTCACGCAAGAACCTATATATAGTAGCCTCTCCAACTCCTACCATATTGGCACACTCTGCAATGATGCTACGAACATCACTTGCAGGTTTCTGGTACACTAGAGCATCATGCACGTTTAATATTAATGTCTTTTCTCGGAGAGAATATGCACTCTTGCTAATTTGACGAAGACACGTTGGCGAAAAACTTGAAGCCATTGTTACAAGTATAGGAAATAATTCAACTTTGAGATAATGCAGTATCTAAATACAACTAAATACATAGTTTGACAAACGCACATCAAATGGCGTAATAACATCCTAAAGCAGGCAAAAATAGGTAAATTAATTACCCCTGTTGTACCTACTTTAACCCTAATCCTACTTAACAATGGACAGAGGCCAATTTTCTTATTAAATAAGGTAATTACTAGTGGCAACGCCTATGGTTTACGGTTGTTTTATGGCTTCAACCCTCGATATGAGCTATCAACTGCAACAAAACGGACTTTTAGACATATACCGTCCAATGAGGAAAATGAAATCAATGTTTTGGCTTATTTTCATGCCTATCCGCAGGCTTCAATAAGAAGTGCCAAAGAAGATTTGGGCTTACCGTTTTTTTGTGTGCAATTGATATTTGATATTTGATATATGATGAAAATTTAACATCTAGAAAATACTTCGAAATTTTAACAACATTTGTTAAAAATTTCATTGATAATCTTCCCCTTACCCAGTATCGCAACAGGTGGTACCAACTGGACATGGCTCCAGCTCATCGCACTGCCGAAGTAAGTGTGGAAATACGGATAATTTTTGAGGATCGCTGGTTCAGGCGGATGGGGCCTTGGAATTGGCCTGCCAGATCTCCAGACTTAACGCCTCTAGATTTTTACCTTTGGGGTACTCTCAAAGATATTATTTACAAAACATCGGTAAATTCAAGGGAAGATTTAGAAGATCGGGTGAATCGCGCTTTTCAAAGTTTGTATATAACACACCAGGCGATTTATTAAACTTTATTACTTTACACCACAGTAGACCATGAAACAATAGCTAATATCCTTTTATTTTTACATATTCATTTACGAAAATGGCCTATCAACATTTTGAAAAATATGAATGATATCAGTTTATATTGAAAGTGGAAAAACGAAGAAATGGCGCAAAATATATATTTTGCTCGCTATCCGGAAAGACGGTAACCATTTAAGGACATGTTCCGAACATTTGCGATAATTCCCGTTATTTTTTACATTAATCTGAATCTTTTATTTCGTTTCAAAGTAATAAAGTTTAAATAAATCGCCTAGGAAACCAATATCATCCATGTTATGTTATATATTTGAAAGGAGAATTTAAAATAGTATCTTTTTAGATTAAAATATACAGGGTGTTCCATTTAAAAAAAAATGAGATTAGGTCCGCTAACTTTTTTACCTGACCCCGTATACTTATTCTGAAAACGGCAGATTAATCAACAATCAATGTAAAGAAACTTCTATATAAAACATTTTTCTGTATCTCTTTTAACTAAGAAAATATAGGGTAATTTGGAAATTGTCTATTTTTTGATTTTCCAAAAATGTTGCCGAAAATGGGACATCCTGTACGACCAAGGATCTTAAATCAAGGAGGATACGACTTTGGTTCGCAGTCTTTTGAAGAATAAACAACTCACATTCTTAGGTAAGTTGTAAACAACTTTCCCGAAAAACAATCGGGGAGCTCTGAAAGTTAGTATAATTTTTCTTTGTCGTTTTATGTTTAATAAAGTACCCACCTTATACTCGAACTCTTCCGGCTCCTCCTTCCGCTCCCCGCCGCCCTCTCCTGCCTCCTCGGCCGCCTCCCCGCCCCGCTCCGCGCCACCCTTTGCGTCTCCCGCTTTCGTCTTGGACAACAGCTGATTTCTCTGGATAATCTCGACGGCCATGTCCAGGATGAAGTCGAGGACCGATTCGACGATGCGTCGCACGTCGGAATCGGATTCGGAAGCCGGGGGCGTGAATTCTGAAAATAAATGAATCAGTTGCCGAATTCTTCAGATTTTTCAAAAGTTATCGTTATTCATTTCGCTTCATTTATTTGTTTTGACTACCGTGAGGGCCGTTTACTGTCGTCAGCCCTCGTTCAAGTCAAATACGAAGAAAAATACATTATATTCACTAATCCCATTTGTCGCTCGTAACTCGTGTGAAAAACGCTTCTCGTCTATGGCGACTTTAAAAACTAAATACAAAATCATCTATTTTTACTTGAATATAATTTATTTATGTCTGTTTATTTCTATTTAAGTGCAAAACGAACTCAACCGTAGCATTAATTAATGAATTAACATATCTTTTGTTAATTAGGTAGTGCAATGTTACCAAAGTAACATCAATATAGCAAATATACAGGATGTTTCTTAATGACGTCGTGCTATATGATGCCTTATAGGTCATTTTATGAAGAAAAGCTAAATATGAAAAACTTTTTTAATATTGAAATATTGAAAAAACTAAAAACTCCGATCGTCTCTGCATGATTTCTAGCTTAAAAACTTATTTTGACATTTGTCACATGCGCACTCGTTTAGTTGGAAAATTGAACATAAAATAGTACATTACGTATCAAGGGCCGAAAAGAGGCTTTTACGGACGAGATGCGCACGAGTCCGGAAAAGCCTCCGACGGCTCGAGATATGTACCGTATTTTTTTACAAGTGCTCCGAAGCTTTGATGCCAAATAAATAAAGAAATTCTTCAGACAGTTTTCCTGTCTACATGACATGAAAACAGTCGCGCATGGAGAATGTAAATATTTATTTATTATTTTTGACAGATAGGCTCGGTGGCCTAGTGGTATAGCGTACGCCTTGTGATCTGAGAGTCGCGGGTTCAAATCTCGCACTCGGCATCTCTGGTTTTATTTATTTTTTTACAAGTAAATAAAGAATTTCTTCAGACATTTTTCTAAAACATCTTTAAAAATTAACTGCCAATTTATATATAATCCGCTATTTATTATCGCTTGTAGTATGGCTCAGTGGGTAGAGTGTCCGCCTGGCGATCTGAGGGTCGCGGGTTCAAATCCCGCACCGACAATTCTGGTTTTATTTATTTATGAGCACATGGTGACTCAAAGCGGGCGGGAAAAATCTTTCCCGCCCGCTCTCTTGGAAAACGCCACTTTCGGTGAAGAGAACATGCATGAAAAGAGGCACTTTCGGGGCACATGTAAAAAAAATATATTGTCACAGAAAACTGCTATTAGATGACGAGATATCGTTAAAAGATATTTGGAGAAAATGTTTAGATTTCAATCTTATGCTGATTGGCGAAGACTGGATCAAAAATTCCAAAAATTATGTATATTTTTCCGATATTCAAAAAAAAAATGGGTCGCCACTGACATTTTTTCATGTAGATTTTTTTCTAATTAGCCTGGTCAATTCTACATGAAAACGATCCCTTACGTTTTGGTCGTCAAACGCACCGTTCTTGATTAAACACAAATTGAAACTCATTATTACTAACATTGATAATGATAAGTTTCAATTTGAATTTAATTGTTTTAATCAATAACGGCGCGACTGACGTGAAAACCGCAAGATACCGGTTTCATGTAGAATTGACCAGGCGAATCAGACAAAATCTACATGGAAAAAGTCAGTGTCAGTAAAAAATATCAGAGGACATGTTTGCAGGGCTGCCACTGGTGGATCAATAAAATAACGTTTCTAACAAAAATATGTGGTTCTATCTCCTATTAACACGTACCAAAATTGAAGATAATATCTAAAGTACTTTAGGAGATATTAAAAAAATAACGTTTTAAATCTCGGACATGAACTAAGGAATCGCCCTCCGGAATATTACCACGTCATTAAGGAACACCCGGTATAACACTGGATTATAACGCAAAAAGGATTTCTCCGTAAAAGTGCTTCTTTTCGATAGTTTGCGATCACCAGGTCGAGAAACAATGCCTTGGGCGGATAGCTTTCAAATAGGGTTGCCAGATTTTTTCGGATCACGGATTGCTTCGTGTCCAAGATAAGGAGGGCCAATACAGGGATCTCGCAAACCATAAGAGATACGAAGTCGGTTAAGTGGAGGTAAAGTTGCGCATTTACGTGCCTAATAATATGCCGTTTAGAAAGTTTTAAAATTCCGAGTAGTTCCGGAGATATCCGGAAAAAACGAAATTCTGAAAAATCGTTTTATTTCTTTACTGGGTTTTTTTGAGTTCGAATTCTAAAGTAAATTGCACTTTTGCATTGCCACTTTTTCCGCTCTATCTAACAGCGTTAATTGTTTAGTAATCCGACGAGTCGTCTTCGAAGGGCCATTATCAACTTTATTTTTTTAAATACGGCCCTGTTTTTCTGATATTGGAATTTGATAGCTTTCTTTCTTCCGAATGCAACGATGTATGACGCATTGTGGTTTAATGACGTTTCGAGGGTTTTTTGAAGAATATCAGGAAATTTTGAGATATCATAAGTAAGCTCTAACTTTTTTACTTATGTTGGGCTAGTTCAATAAATAATAAATAATTTAATAATAAACCACAAATAAGCGAACAAAAAATAATTCAATAATAAACAACAATAAGTGAACAAAAATCATACCAAAACAGTAATAAAACGAACAACGAAAAAAGTAAGGAACTACATAATCAGGTGTTCAAAATGATTTCCGTTATTCTCTAAGCACAAATAACATCTTCTAACTGCCACATAACAATTTTTTTGAGATAAAATAAAACATGCGATAGAATTTCAAACTTTTCAGCATTTGTAAAATTATGTTCCATATTTTCTGGAAAATAGAAAACCTCTTAAAACGCTTTCAAACGATCACAACGGGAATGTCAAGTGAAACAAATCACGCGTCACCATCTTAATTTTCTTTGTTTAAAACGCCTACTTTTCTTTTAAATCCCGAATCAACAGAAGCTTGAAATAATGTTCCTGTATTTTGTTCACTTATTTGTGGTTTATTATTAAGTTATTTGTTATTTATTGAACTAGTCCAACATAAGT
The DNA here is from genome assembly GCA_963991005.1 of Barypeithes pellucidus. Taxonomy (NCBI): domain Eukaryota; kingdom Metazoa; phylum Arthropoda; class Insecta; order Coleoptera; family Curculionidae; genus Barypeithes; species Barypeithes pellucidus. Next base: position 50,671,811 of record OZ022563.1, on the reverse strand, counting down.
ACAAATTTAGAGCTTACTTACGAGATATTATTTAAAGAATTAGGAGAAATACAGGACCGTATCCCAAAATAAACTGATGTTGTTCAAAAAACCCTCGAAACGTCATTAAACCACAATGTGTCATACATCATTGCATTCGGAAGAAAACAAGCTCTCAAATACCAATATCAGGAAAACAGGACCGTATTTAAAAAAAGAAAGTTGCTAATGGTCCTTCGAAGACGACTCGTCGGATTACAAAACAATTAACGCTGTTAGATAGAGCGGAAAAAGGCAATGCAAAAGTGCAATTTACTTTAGCATTCGATCTCAAAAAAATCCAGGAAACCCGATTTTTCAGAATTTCGGGTTTTTCCGGATATCTCCGGAACTACTCGGAATTTTAAAACTTTCTAAACGGCATATTATTAGGCACGTAAATGCGCAACTTTACCTCCATTTAACCGACTTCGTATCTCTTACGGTTTCCGAGATCCCTGTACTGGCCCTCCTTATCTTGGACACGTTGTATTTTGGTAAATTATAGTAATCTGCCAGAATGAAGCCGATCTGGCAACCCTCCTTCCAACCACCACCGCAACAAAATATTATCGAAAAATAAACGTATACCAAGATACATGAGCGCCACCACACACCAACACATTTTTTTAATCATGTCTGCTTCGCAGTTTTTATTTTTATTATTATTCAACTTCTGTCAGATAAATTAGAAACGAAACGGAACGAACTTTTGAAGATGTTTCTCATTAAAAGGCTTTTCATTTTATATCGATCGTAAACCATCGGCGTCGTAACTTAAAAAAAAAACTATTTTTATCGATCGATTTGTTAAGGTGGACGGACATGATCGGGAACTTTCCTGTAATAAAACAGAAATATCCCGTCATAAAAAAGCAAATCGCTTCAAAATAATGAATATTTAAGCTTCCTCCAATGAAAATACCACTACTAGGAAAGTTTTCTCCCGTAACACAAAATTTTTGTGTATTTGATGGTGCCAAATTGACAGGAAAACTTTTTTATTTAAAAAAATAACGAACTTTCGGGACCCATGGAGTGAATTGGGGTGCTGGATGGAGTAACAGGCACTGGAACAATACTGTACAAGTCCGATTTTCGACACTTGCCGGGGATATTATCAAAGATAGAATGTTGCCGGTTTTCAATTTAGTGTCCCACAACAAAACGAACACCTTGTATATGAAAGTATCAGCCTTCCCGACCCGTTCTAGGGCTCAGCTCAGGTAGTTAGACGTCACCGATCGAATTCTACTTGTAAATCGGATGATCTCGACAAATTATGAAAGTGAAAATGTGTGCTTGTGTATCTGTATACAGGGTGCCCCAGAATATGTGGGCAATTAAAAATAACAGGAGAAGTTCTTATAAATTTTTCTTCCTACGGCCTCCCCTGGAAATCGTTGTTTTTTAAAATAATTTATTAAGTACTAGGTGTAATTTAATAATTTTTTAGTATGTTTACTAGATGAGTCTCCTTGAAATTCGCCCTTTTAAACACATTTGGCTTATTTAGTTTGCCAGGGACGGACTAGACGTAACACAAATATGCTTTTTTTTGTACACCTTGTATGATGAAGGAATGACAATAATATTTTGGATACTCTAAACCTTAAGCTGAAAAAAGGTACTCTTGATCAATGTCGATAAAATAAACTGTTTTCGAAAAAAAAAATATTTTTGTTCAATATGGTTTTTTGCATTGGTTGTTGTTTTATGTTCATAAAATTCCCTCATTGTTGCTATGGTATTTTTCACATGTACCGATTTAAATAAGAATATTTATGCCAGTGTCTTGAAAGTTTTTATCCTTTGTCTTACTTAGTAATGGAATTTACGTATACTGAATACAGGGTGTTATGGAAATGACGTATTATATTTAAATGGGTGACTCCTGGGGTGTCCTAGAGAAGCGCTACATATTTTATTTTTTTTAAATCGACCGTTTTAAAAGTGGGGCAATAAACACTCTTACTCACAGGTCAGTCCGCGCTACTGTACAACATTTCACCCAGAGCCAATGGCAATGTTGCCAAACTTAATGTAAAACTGAAATTCCGTATAAAATTATAAAAATAAATTATTTTCTACCTACTTGTATTTATCCTTATACCTAAAGAGCTAGGAAATCCAGGCACATACACAATCAGTTTTTTTTTCTTTTGCATGGGAACACTCCTGGAAACACTTTACGTACACACAGTAATAGTGAAACAGAACCGATAGTTAGCTTTTGAAAATACAATAATACAGATTATACTACAGATTATTAGATTTTATTACACGCGACGAAATTTGACGTCTAGAAGAAACGCGTCAATAAAAACAATATTCAAAGATTATTTATGGACGGGCAAGATACACACGTAAACCGAAAAAACAGAGCGGATAGCTGAGAGTGTGTTGGTGATCGACGAGACACAACGTATCCGGCCGCTGGTTGGTCTTCAACTAACAGACGCAAGCGTTCGGCGCTATATGAAAGTACTTCGCTCAGCCGATGTAAGGGGTCAAGAGGTCATTGGCATTTGACCTAGTGACGTACGTGGCTATTACTATTCCATATGTTTTTTCAGGTTGTTTAAAACATAGTGCGTCGTAAATGTTCTTCAATTATTTTTACAAAAAGATATTACAGAATGGACAAGTGTTTACATTATTATATTTTGTCTAAAGAGTTTAAGGTGTACATATGACAACACCGGCCACAATTCCTTGATTGCTTACATGTATCGCAGTGCCTCACAGGTGTTTTTCTGGTTTGACGTCAGGTCACTTTTACCGCTGAATGAATTGAAAGCACCATTTATGGCTATTTTTCTTCAGGAATTGCCGGTTTAAATATAATACGTCATTTCCATAACACCCTGTATAAATCATATTAAACAAAAATATCTTTTTTTTCGAAAACAGTTCATTTTATCGACATTGATCAAGAGTACCTTTTTTTCAGCTTAAGGTTTAGAGTATCCAAAAAAAATATTATTGTCGTTCCTTCATCATACAGGGTATAAATAAAAGCATTTTTGTGTTACGTCTAGTCCGTCCCTGTCAAACTAAATAAGCCAAATGTGTTTAAAAGGGCGAATTTCAAGGAGACTCATCTAATAAACATTATACTAAAAAATTATTAAATTACACCTAGTACTTAAAAAATGATTTAAAAATCAACGATTTCCAGGGACGTCCGTTATGGGCCCGTATCTCCGTAGGGGAGGCCGTCGGAAGAAAAATTTATATGAACTTCTCCTGTTATTTTTAAGTGTTCTATCTGAACCCGGGAAATTGCCCACATATTCTGGGACACCCTGTATATTTTATAAGTTCGAAAAAGAAAATTGATACCATGGTAGAAAAATGTGGTATGAAACTTGCATAAAGCAATCCCGTACGTATTTGTAAGATAAATAACTATTTTCTACAACTCACTTAATGTAGTATTATCCATTAGGTAGAGATTCAAAATATGAGTATTAAAACAGGCACAAAGAACTTTTTTTTTATAAACTAATCTATCCAAATCGAACAACCGCGTTTCACTTACACTCTTATTGTTTTTATAAAACTCATCTCGCCTTAACGATTCGCTGTACTAGTAGTCAGTCACCTACACTTTAAAAACTAAAAATTGAAAAACCCGGCCTATCATATAACGAGAATATTAAGGTTCATAAAGATATGAAAGCGGGATAAGTATCTCCTAGTACTAATTATTATTATTTGAAGATTCCTATCTACGTCACTTATCTGCGTCCCATTGACAGAATTTACAATGATAACAGCGTATCTTAGCGAAAATTTTTAATTTTCATAAATAAGGTTCGTTTCGAAAGTTCAATACCTTTTATAGAGTACCTCGATAATTGTTAGCGCTATCAACAAAGTAATGGAGGTGTCATATGCTCTTTTTGGGTCAAACTTAAATTGGTAAAATCAAAATTCGAAAATTTTCGCTCGCTTAAGAGATACGGGGGAAAATCAAAAAATTGACAATTTCAAAATTACCCTATATTTTCTTAGTTAAAAGAGATGCAGAAAATTGTTTTATACAGAAGTTTTTTTATATTGATTGTCGAATAATCTGCCGTTTTCAGAATAAGTATACGGGGTCTGGTAAAAAAGTTATCGGACCTAACCTCATTTTTTAAAAATGGAACACCCTGTATATTTGAATCTAAAACGATACTATTCTAAATTCTCCTCTCAAATATATAACACACCATGGATGATATTGGTTTCCTAGGCGATTTATTTAAACTTTATTACTTTGAAACGAAATAAAAGATTCACATTAAGGTAAAAAATAAAAGGAATCATCGCAAATGTTCGGGATATGTCCTTAAATGGTTACCGGCTTTCCGGATAGCGAACAAAATATATATCTTGCGCCATTTCTTCGTTTTTTCCACTTTCAATATAAACTCAGCATCATATCAAATTTTTCAAAATGTTGATAGGTCATTTTCGCAAATGAATTGTAAAAATGAAATTGACGTTAAATGCTAATAGTCAATATAGTTGTTTCTAGGATATTAGCATTTGTTTCATGGTCTACTGAGGTTTAAAGTAATGAAGTTTAATAAATCGGCTAGGAAACCAATATCATCTATATATTTGAAAGTGTGCTATATATTTGAAAGGAGAATTTAAAATAGTATCATTTTAGATTAAAATATACAGGGTGTTCTATTTAAAAAATAAGGTTAGGTCAGATAACTTTTTTGCCTAACCCCGTATACTTATTCCGAAAACGGAAGATTATTGAACAATAAATATAAAGAAACTTCTGTATAAAACATTTTTTTGTATCTCAAGAAAATATAGGGTAATTTTGAAATTGTCAATTTTTTGATTTTCCCCCGTATCTCTTAAGCAAGCGAAAATTTTCAAATTTTCATTTTACCATTTTAAGTTTGACCCAAAAGGAGCACATGACATCTACATTACTTTTTTGATAGCACTAACAATTACGGAGATACCCTATAAAAGTGTCGAAAATGGGACACCCTGTACAGGTTGTCCATTTTTCGATAGTTTTAAAGATATTTATTAGTAAAGATAGAAGGATGCGTTTTTCGCAGCAATGTGCTATTTTTTGTGCAACATAAGATGCCATAATTAGAATTTTTCTAGGTCTTATTTGATATAGGTACGGGATGTTTTTGAGAATTTTACATTTTGGGACACATATCAAAAAGAAGTTCTCTTTGTAGTGTTTATGTAGAATCCATTTAATAATGTAACTCAGTTTTTAATAAGCTCCTCAGAAATATACCCAGAATATGTGGGCAATCTCCCGGGTTCGGTTTCAGATAGAACACTTAAAAATAACATGAGAAGATCATATAAATCTTTCTTCCTACGGCCTCCCCTACGGAGATAGGGAGGGGCCCATAACGGACGTCCCTGGAAATCGGTTATTTTTAAATACTAGGTGTAATTTAATAATTTTTTAGTATAATGTTTACTAGACGAGTCTCCTTAAAATTCGCCCTTTTGGCTTATTTAGTTTGCCAGGGACGGACTAGACGTAATACAAAAATGCTTTCTTTTACACCCTATAATATGATGAAGGAACGACAATAATATTATTTTTGGATACTCTAAACTCTAAACCTTAAGCTGAAAAAAGGTACTCTTGATCAATGTCGATAAAATGAACTGTTTTCGAAATAAAAATATTATTGTTCGTTGTTTCATGTTCATAAAATTCCCTAATTCTTGCTATGGTATTTTTCACATGTATAGATTTAAATAAGAATATTTATGCTAGTGTCAGTTTATGGTAGCGTCTTGAAATTTACGGTTTTCTCATTTGTCTTATTAGTTACTAACTTAGTAATGGAATTTACGTATACTGAATATGCCGACATGCATTTAATGTATGCACAAAAATATATATATTTTTTTGAAAACAGTTCATTTTATCGACATTGATCAAGAGTACCTTTTTTCAGCTTAAGGTTTAGAATATCCAAAAACATTATTGTCATTCCTTCATCATACAGGGTGTAAAAAAAGCATTTTTGTGTTACGTCTAGTCCGTCCCTGAAAAAAATGTATATGAACTTCTTCTGTAATTTTTAAGTATTCTATCTGAACCCGGGAGATTGCCCACATATTCTGGGACACCCTGTATAATAACTTTATTTTTTAATATCATGCCCGAAATTTATGTTTTTTAAAAATTGTTCTCCATTATGCTTTAGACATGTTTCACACATAGTTATTATTTTATTAACATAATAGCATTTGTTTCACTTGAAGCAAAAGTTTATTTCATCAGTCTCGCGATTGTCCTTATGGTAGATTTTAGGCCGAGGTTCAGAAAATGAACCGTGTTCAATTAAATTTGGTTTTCTCCAAAAACATTTAATATAATACAAAGACAGAATTGTTTATATTCTGTCAGAATCATACAAAGATTTAAACAGAAATCAATGATGCTGAGTCTGTATTGAGGGTCCTAAATCTACCGCCTGCGTTTGAAACCGACAAGTATAATATTAATTATATTGAATGCATTTCTCATAAAAGTAAAAATATTGTACTAAATATGTGTGTATTTATAAAGTTTCTACTCGTAAAGTTATTTATAGTTTCCCGACAACACCAAATTGCAATGTTTTAGGAAAATCACTGTAGCAACGCTGTATGGCCCTTTATACGGGTTATAGTACACATGACCCTGAAGTTTAGGATTCTCATTCATTTCTCGGGCGGTGTGGTTTTTTTTTTATGATCAAACACAAGCACTATAGGAAAAATCCTTTGGGGCACTCTGGGAGTGGTGCGTGTGCGCAAAAAGCGATTCACGTTGGTTTTGAATCGTTGGAGGTTATATTCGTTGGGAAAAACGACCTCGGGAAGGTCGTTCCACAAGGATGTAGTCCTCCAGATGAAATAATTCTTAAATAATGAAGTACGAGGAGTACTAAGCTTAACCACATATGGATGGGCGGCAGTGGTTCGTCGTGTATTTCTGCTATTCGTCGCTCTGTGCGGAATTAAGAGGGCAAGGTCAGCCGAGCACCTTCCATGAAAATATCTGTAAAAGAGAGTCAAATCCCCAACCTGTCTTCGATGTTCTAGGCTGTCGAGATTCTTCGTCAGCTCGTGGTCTCCGATCAGACGAATAGCCCTCCTTTCGATGGAATCCAGTAGCCGAAGAGTATGTTTGGGTGCAGAGCTCCAGACATGAGAGCAGTATTCTAGTGATGGTCGAATCTGGGCTTTGTATAGTGTCAAAAGTTGTTGAGGTGTGTACAACTTTCTGGTTCGGAAGAGTACCCCCCCAAGCTTCTGAGAAGCTATCTTGGCGATTGCCACAACGTGGTTATGCCAAGACATATTTCCTCCCAGATTGACGCCCAGCAAATTAATAGATGAAGCCACGCTTATTCGCTACTGCTTTTGTGATTGTTTGTGATCTATTGTGTTTATGGATTAATTTTTAGTGTTTTTTCGAACTAAAACCATTTAGAGCTATTTATTAGGTATCTACGATGGTTCGTCAGTGCATGGTGTGTAAGAAATTCGACTATTCTAGCCCCGGATTACTATTTCGTCGGTAAATGAAAATAATGAGGTTATGTTTTTTCTTTTAGGTAAAGCAGTGATATAGCTAATTCTATATTTTAAGTAAATATTGCAAAAATATGAATTATTATTATCTGAATTTCCGTAAAGAATACCTACAACGATTACCTATTTATGACTAATGTTAGATCGAAATGATCTAAACGCGTACCTTATTACAGCGTTGCAATTTTCTTCTAACTTATTTGAAACAGTAGAACTGTGTATGATTGTAAATAAATGGTGTTTTATGAACTGTTTGGTCTCCCCAATTATATTATGTATCCTTATAAAAATTATTTTATCCGGCTGTCGTCTTTCGAGATATCTACAAGTAATCTAAGATATTTTATAAATTTCATAAAATTACATACTACAAAAAGACCCAATGTCATAATCGCATGTCTGATGGAATTAAATCTCGAAGATTATGTTAAAAAAAAATAAGTTACTAAAACTATCATCAGCTTTCTGCAATTCATAAACTGATTACGTTCGCCATAAGTTAAGGTAAAACAAAGGCACGCGGTTATGACGGCGATAACGAGTCACAACAATTATTAAATGTACTCGCTCTAATCACTGCTTCTTATCACTCGAGACGGTGTTTATCGGTTGCGATACGAGGTGTCTCCAGAACCAAGGATTGTTGAGAATTTAACACATATTTCGCAATACAAGTTTGTTCGGGTTTGTTGCCTGCCCGTGGAATTGTCATTTTTGGTCACTTTTTGTTTTTGTGAACGGGTACAAATGCCGAACCTTCAATTGTCAAATCTGAGCATCGACTTCTTAAGAGCTGAGGTTAATCACAGGTTGCCAAGCAGGCACTATTTTATGCGAACGTTTAGCCAAATACAGGGTGTTATGGAAATGACGTATTATATTTAAATGGGTGACTCCTGGGGTGTCCTAGAGAAGCGCTACATATTTTTTTTTTCAAATCGAACGTTTAAAAAGTGGGGTAATTCATCCATAAACCCACAGGTCACTCCTCGGCACAATCATATATGATCATATTACATTGCTAAGCTGTGTAATCAACAGGCACAATGTTGCCAACTGAGTAAAAAATGTACAACTTTAGATTCTTATAAAAATAATATTTAGTTTACCTAGTATCCAAATAGAAGTGAATCCAGGTGCCAGTACACTAGCAAGTAATCCAGGACACAGACATTCAGGTTTTTTTTCTATGGGAAAAGCTTTATGCTCATCATGTACCCTGATGATAATGTGGAACTGCATAATAAGCTTATACCCACTAAACCCCATTCGGCCTCTTATTTCCAATCTCTAGGAACATTTGCACCAGTTTTAGTTTTTTGAAGATATGCACATATTATCAGATTACACGTAAACACTAAACAGCACTTAATTATTTCGCAATAGAAATAATAAAAACGTTAATTTCTATGGGCCATTAACCCTTTACTAAAGATAAAATGAAGCAATTATGTTGACAGGAACTACCCTTTGAAATAAATGGTGTCGTCCATGGTGCTTTCTTTGTGCACATTCAGAGACCTAACTTGAGCTAGCGCGATTGCCATTTCCGAGACTATAATTATACAGGAAAGTAATATTATAGAAGGAAATTCCGCCATTTATTTATAAAACATCGAAAGTGGCAACGCTGTATTTTTAACTATTAACCCCAGCCGGCGAAAAGAACAGACAACCCGTTATTGTCCATAATCAGCTGTTTAAAGAAGCCGGCCGATTTTCACACGCGTTATCGGTTTCCTACTGTTTTTACCAATTTTCAAGCAGATTTGTGTGTTAATACTTACACCCGAGTTTAAATTATTAAGTTATTTGTTCTTTTCGCGACGGCAGTGCCCCCAGCCCAGCAGTTCAATATCGATCGACGGAACCAACGTGTTATTTATTTTAAAAATTTTTAGATGTTAAATACATTATTTCCCAGACCACTCAGACAATAAGGGCGTATTTTTGTTTACACAGTAGCACTTTAAAATACTAATTCAGATTGAATGGTATTTAGATGTGTTATGTGATTTTATTGTGCCGGTTTGTTTTTGTTCAAGTTACCTAGGTACTTGGTGTTTTTTTATAAATTAAGTTGGTTTTAAATAAATCCGAAAAGCTAAATAAAATTGCATTTTTTTTTTCTAAAGGGTAAGTGGGCATTCATAAACTTTTAAGTTGTCCAGATCTGACGGGTGTCGTTCGAATTGAACAAATGAGAACATACCTGACCATTTAAAAACTCCGCGGCGGTTCGTTCGAGTCAGTTCAAGTTTATAAATCAGAGATTGTTTCTTAGCGAACTGAACTGAACGTAAAAGTTTATAATAATGTACCCTGAAAAATAAACAACTTGCAATCTGTCAAACGGTTATTGACTTTCTAAAGGGTTTGCCCTGAAGATATGACAACACTGTTCAAGATTCAGTGACGTTATTCGCCATATGTTGCTTTGTTTACCTTCCTGACAGGGGCACCACGTGGCCATTTTTGGTTTGACATAAGGTCATGTACAGGGCATATTAAATTAAAGCGCCATTTTTGGATATTTTTCTTCAATTTGTTTTCATCTCAGGAATTGCCGGTTTAAATATAATACGTCATTTCCATAACACCCTGTATACTTAGTTTTTTCTAATCTAAAACTGGATTCGTAAAGTTAAAGGATTGGAAAACGGTATGAAAAAATTGCTTTTATAAGAATAATAATAATAATTTCAAATATGAAGAATTTTCAAATTTTTATCACAGATCTTCCTGAAACTTGTTGATACCTCAATCTGCATGTCAGACAATCTAAATATCAATAAATTAACTAAAAAACTTTATTATTAACGGCTAAAACTTCACGAAAAGAAATATTGATCAACTGATGACTCTCGTCTCTTTCTAACCTGCGAAAAGGCGGCATATTTTTAAATTAAATTAATGCAACATAGATGACGCTGATTGTTAATTTGGGTTCCTCATCTTAACTTAACCTAGAAGTTATATTATTCTTGCTCATTTCTGCTAGTGTTGGGAAAAACCGATGATTTTAATAATCGAATACTTGATACTCGAGCGATTTGACTCTCTTTTACAGATATTCTCATGGAAAGTGCTCGGCTGACCTTGCCCTCTTAATTCCGCCCAGAGCGGTCAAAAGCAGAAATACACGACGAACCACTGCCGCCCATCCATATGTGGTTAAGCTTAGTACTCCTCGAACTTCATTATTTAAGAATTCTTTCATCTGGAGGACTTCATCCTTGTGGAACGACCTTCCCGAGGTCGTTTTTCCCAACGAATAGAACCTCCAACGATTCAAAACCAACGTGAATCGCTTTTTGCGCACACGCACCACTCCTAGAGTGTCCTAAAGGATTTTTCCTATAGTGCTTGTGTATGATCATAAAAAAATATCAAGTACTCGATTTTTAAAATCATCGGGTTTTCTAAAAAAAATGGGGATTAACTAAACTTAACCACTAAACAATAACTTTATGCACTAGTTAATTGCGCGAGTCGACAAAACGGAAAGGGTGAAAAATTATTTAGGCCCCAGTTGATGAAAGGGTATCAAAACAGTTAAGAAATATCCAGTGGACAAACCCAGAGGTATTCATTCTTCTAGTCTAGAGGACAAAAGACGAAATACGCGACTGACATTGAAAAAAGGGCGCAAAAAGTACCTTTTCGAGAAATTATCCAATCTGTTCGAACCGCCACCACATCCCCATCGTTCTTTTCACTGCGAATTTTCAAAACACTATTATCCGATGCTTCTTCTATTAAAACTATTAAGAATTCCGCACCGTCTCGTAATGGAATAATGCGTTGTTTTGTTCGGGAACAAGAATTACCAGTAAATAAACATCTCGATAATTTGATAATGAGTCTGTCATTTGACTAAATGATGTTGACAAACTGAATTCGAAATTTGTCACCCGCGGCAGCGGCACGTCGGAAAAAACAGTAATCGCGCGCGTTCCGTATCAAGGCCGGACGATTGTGCAGTTTCGCCGGTTGCAGGTGGGTGCATACGGGGTCGTAAAAAAAAACGTACGCGGGGCGATTATTTTACGCAGAGCGTCCGTGTTTCGTGCTAATAGCAGAGGATCTTAAAACAAGGAGGTTACGGCCTTTGGTTCGCAGTCAATTCACATTCTTAGGTAGGTTGTAAACACATATATATATATAAACAGTATATTGCCAATACGAACGTTCCAAAATACAAAAAGTGCTCCCGCTATGGGAAATGGCGCGGACCTATTCAGTTTGCGCAGTAAGGTGGAAGTTTTATCGATCGCGTCAGAGCCGGCCCGACATTATTTGTTTGTTGATATTCGTCGCCATCTTTGGTTCTGGATGCTTTTTCAAATTATTACAGAATAAAAAGTGGTTCATCCACATTGTTGGAAATGAGGTATTATATTTGAATGGGTGACTGCTGGGGTGTCCTGGAGAAGCGCTACATATTTTATTTATTTTAAATCGACCGTTTTAAAAGTGGGGTAACAAGCACTCTTACTCACAGGTCAGTCCGCGCTACTGTACAACATTTCACCAAGAACCAATGGCAATGTTGCCAAACTTAATGTAAAACTGAAATTCCATATAAAATTATAAAAATAAATTATTTTCTACCTACTTGTATTTATCTTTATACCTAAGAGCGAGGAAATCCAGGCACAAACACAATCAGTTTTTTTTCTTTTTCATGGGAACACTTCTGGAAACACTTTATGTACACACAGCAATAGTGAAAAAGAAGCGATAGTTACCTAGCTTTTGAAAATACAATAATACAGATTATACCACAGATTATTCGATTTTATTACACGCGACGAAATTTGACGTCTAGAAGAAACGTGTCAATAAAAACAATATTCAAGGATTAAACTTATTTAATACTATTCGATATGTTTTTTCGGGTTGTTTAAAACATAGTCCGCCGTAAATGTTCTTCAATTAATTGTACAAAAAGGTATTACAGAATGGAAAAGTGTTTAAATTATTTTATTTTGCCTAAAGAGTTTAAGGTGTACATATGACAACACCGGCCAGAATTTCTTGATTGCTTACATGTATCGCAGTGCCACACAGGTGTTTTTCTGGTTTGAAGTCAGGTCACTTTTACCGCTGAATGAATTGAAAGCGCCTTTTATGGGTATTTTTCTTCAATTTGTCTTTATCTCAGGAATTACCGGTTTAAATATAATACGTCATTTCCATAACACCCTGTATATACGAAAATAATTTTGCTTATCACATTATCCGATCTTCGGAACCGAATTTCACTAAAAAGCTTGTAAAAAAAGAAGAGAGTGTCACTCGTATACAATATAATATATATGTGGTCACTACCTAACCTTAAAATTAATGTATTTTTAATTTGGTGCATTAGTAGCTGATAATAATACCCAAAATAGTCAATATAGTCATTAATTCTTAATTTTTGGTTTAGAAAAAAGTGAGGTTAAGAAACATACGACGTCGGATGAAAGTCAAAATAAAGCTCATCGTGTCGATTGTTACAACAAATATTCGGACGGAATGTGGCACTAAAAATTTACACCAACCAGGGCATCGTCGGATCATCATATCGTCAGAAATCGTATGCATGGAACGCTGTCTTAAATCGAACTAATCGAAATTTTTATTGCAATATTTTTCCTAACTAACCAGTGAAATTTACATTAAAAAAGTTTAAATCCGGTCCTGTCGAATGTTTACTTTCACAAGGAAACTTCCGAACTGCGCAAACTCACAACGCCCCCTTCGATGCCCATAGCGGGGGCATAATTGCAGATTGTATTAGCAAATTATTGTCATTTTCTGTTAAATAAACTAAGACATTAAGTCGCCTTCGAGCGTCTTTCACACCTGCTTTCACGTTCACGACACTACCGGATTAACAACTGTGATATTTGCAATTACTGTTGAATAAAATTCTTTGTGTTTCTTCAGTGTTTCTATGTTAAATTTAAGTATTGTTTGTGGAAAAAATAGTAATTCTGAACTCAATACGGTAAGACTATGCCGTGGGTGCCGTAAACTGGATAAAAATATATACTTTTTGAGTCACGTCCGTCGATTGTTTGTTTTTCCTAACCAAGACATATAAGATCGATCATCCGTTAGAACGAAGACAGAAACAGATTGAAGATTAAAAAGAAAGACGAGATTCTAGCTGTAGAACTTTGTGTGTTTATTTTCGAGCTTCGCTCTCGGGATTTAATCTATGAATAAACACGCCCAAAAGATCATCGAGTAAAATTTCCAAAAAAAGAGTCTTACGATGAAAAATTTAATCGATAAAAAACGACGCTCGAGTTATATTTGATAAGATTATTTCCAGAACGTAAATTAAATATTATAATAATTCGAGAAATGTTTTTAAATGTGCAATATCGATAGTCGTCGATATCGATACTAGCTTACGCTCTCTACTCTAGACTTTAAACCGTTTGACGTTTCGTGAGGTTAAGGTTATGTGACTAAAATTTGAAAAGAAACGATGTCAACAACGTCGGTAAATAACGCCGGTATTCTCCGTAAGCATTTGATCCAGATTAGATGCTCAATCCCGCTTAGATCATATTTTTGCTATGCACCGTCAACATTTGACATTTCTAATTGAGATTAAAGTAATCCGTCAAGGTTGAAATATTGCATTTGATCCAGATTAGATGCTCAATCCCGCTTAGATCATATTTTTGCTATGCACCGTCATCATTTGACGTCCCTAATTGAGATTAAAGTAATCCGGAAAAGTTGTTGGCTTAAGCGTGTTTTTATTACATTATATTATTTTATATTGGTAATTTAAGATCGAATGGAGAGCCACCGCCTGTTAAAAATACTTGTTTGATATTTTCAGGTAATTTTTTATCAGCAGCCGGATTGCTGAACAGAAAAATCATTTTCGAATGGCAAAACAACGCTTGTTTTAGAACTTTGCTACTCCGATTGATTTTTCTATCGTTTTCGTCCTTATGAAATGGGATTTCTAAAACTGGTTTGTTCGGGTTTGTTCGAAACTTTTTCGAAATGATTTCGATTCAGTATTAAACTTTTGTGTCCATACCTGGCTCTTTTCCTCTATGTTTACTCGGCTACTTTTTTTGGAATTACCCATTTTTAAGAAATACTAAAAAAAATAACGTACAGACTTGTCAATAATAATTCTCGCTAAAACCATTCTGATTTTACATTATTAATTTTTTAAGTTGCGTGTGATTCGAAAGCAGTAAAGTTTGTTTACTAGTTTTGTTAACAAAAAGAATGAATGAGTAAAACAAATCCTGCAAAAATTTGGAAACAAAATGTAGTGAAGAACAACACAAAGGTTGATGTGAATAATTTATTAGTGCATCATTTCGGAGATGAGTGGAAAAATGATCCACGTCTTTTACAAATGCGCCATAGAAAAGAACACAGTTCCAGAAATCGAAACCGTCGATGATGAAACGACACTATGTGAGAAAGTCAAAGAGGACGTGGAATTTTCTATTAACTGTTTTTGAATTTTTTTGTCCCCTCCATCCGCTATTTCTTCTTTGTATTTTTTTTACTGAATTTAAAGTCATTTTTATTTTTTTTATATGAATAAAAATAATTAAAGAAAAATTATCTTGCGTTATTTTCAAAGCTTCTTCAAGCAACTTCGATTGTTATTTTTATAACGTATAATCTACAAATATTTTTTCAAAACAACTCTTATGTTTTTCAAACATTTAAAAGAAAAAAAATTAGTATATGTGATGTAAATGCAATAAAAAGGGAAAACTATCTTAATTGTTTATATTTAATGAATTATTAGTTTTTTCTTCTACTGAGAATTTAGGAAACATGGAGATTGTCCACTTTGAAACTATACTTCTCATTTAATTGTATAAAAATCCAGTATTGCCAAATTGTTAACTAGGATTCCCAAAACGATTACGGTGCATAACAAATAAACCGGATTCAACTAAGCTGGATTTGCCAATCTCAATTAAATCTTAAAACACGTGTTTCCGGGTTTGACTTTGACATAATTTTCTTTTGTGTCATGTTTGGAAATTAGTAGTTAATATGGAAATTGAAGAGGAAATTTTCATTTAAGATGATTAGGAGATGTTAGACATCATAAATGTTGCTCTTAAAAATAGTTTTTGGTGTAATATAAGATTCGTTTTTGTAATGTAACAGTTTTAGTACTTTATTCAAATTTTTTTTTTGAATTTTAACTTTGCTTGCAATTTAAAACTGTTTTCAAGCAACAAATAACTTTTAAAATTGAATCTAATATTACAAGCCAAATTATTAAGTATTTATGTTGCCATTTTTGTCAAATGAAGAATCAAAACTAAGACAGCTTGTACTGTTCATAAAATAATAAACTAATATATTTCAAATACTATATAATGTGTGGAAAAATTATTTCCTAACCACCTGAAGAACCGCAGCGTAGTTTTGTCTAATATTGTAGCGTTTAAAATACTAATTCAGATTGAGTGGTACTACCAAGGAAGGGAATCCCTCTCCATTGATAGAATATCACCACCTGCAGACCCGTTCCGAACTCTTTTGGTCTCGTCAGTACAGGGTAGGTGTCCATACCTATCATCAGAGAAGTCTCTACTACTTCAAGCTGTATTATCAACCTTAGTCGAGAACAAAAAAGTTCGAAACCGGTCTGTAGGTAGTGACATCCTATCAATGGAGAGAGCTTTCCTTTATTGCTAGTATTTGATATTAATACCACCTCAAAAAATACACATTGTTTTTTTTATATATTTCAATTATAAAAACATTCTTTTATTTAGCCACAAAAAATTAGAAACAATTTATTATTGGTATTGGAACATACATAAGTACCTAAAACGAGCTCGAGAAATAATCTTTAACACGAAAGATCAACTGATCTTTAACACGAAAGTATATTCAGCTGCAAATAAAATAGCACCCTCGCGACTGCAAGAGTAGCTGGTTCCAGCTATACATGGCAATGTACTGTTGATATGCTTCCATCTTTGTGGGCTATCTTTTATGGGCCTTTATTTCCTCTCTACTTCCAGCACTAAATATGAAAAAATATCAATCCTTTGTAATAGGTGGAACTCCATGAATTAAATTATGGATATTGAAAGTTCAGTGTAAAGGGGTCCATATTATGTATTAAGTTTAGCTTCGTTTGATATCTGTAAACAAATATTTTACTTCATAAAAAGGGAAAAGAAACTGCCAATGTTTCGTAAACAAAGGCAAATGAGATATTTCAGCTCACCTGTCGCGGATATCATGCAATTTTGCAATGATAATGTCTTTAAATATTCACTCTGCATCTTAAAAATATATTAAACACCATTGTTTCCAAAACTTTGAAGAAAATTCTGTTTTAAAGGCTACAAATTGCGAATTTCAATGATTTCTTAATGCACGTCAGAACAGAGTTTGCCGTCAGGTCAAACGAAAGTAGGGTTATCTCTTGCGTCATCCGCTTTTCCACGTCATATTTGTTGAAAATCCACTGTTGCCAATTTGTTAACTTGGATTCCCAAAACCGATTACGGTGCATAACAAATAAGTCAGATTCAACTAATCTGGATTTACCAATCTCAATTAAGTATTAAAAACGGAGAATACGGGCGTAAGAAAATACATTGCAAATAAACAGTAAGTTCATATTTTTTTACAAACCTAAGAAATAATTATATAATTTGATATTATTGCGTGGAAAATAGTTGAATGCACAATAATTTTTGCTTTAAAATAATTGCTCATGAAATTATGTGCCAAAAAGCACATACCATAGGTACTGGGTAAAAACTTTGTGTATCGGACCCACATATTTATAAACAGTATATTGCTAATACCATCTGCAATTATGTCCCCGCTATGGGCATCGAAGGGGGCGTTGTGAGTTTGTGCAGTTCGGATATTTCCTTGTGAAAGTAAACATTCGACAGGACCGGATTGCAACTTTTTTAATGTAAATTTCACTGGTTAGTTACGAAAAATATTGCAATCAAAATTTCGATTAGTTCGATTTAAGGCGGCGTTACATGCATACGATTTCTGACGATATGATGATCCGACGGTGCCCTGATTGGTGTAAACTTTTGGTGCCAAATTCCGCCCGAATATTTGTAACAATCGACACGATGAGCTTTATTTTGACTTTCATCCGACGTCGTATGTTTCTTAACCTTACTTTTTCTAAACCAAAAATTAATAAATGACTATATTGACTATTTTGAGAATTATTATCTAATGCACCAAATTAAAAATACATGAATTTTAAGGTTAGGTAGTGACCACATATATATTATATTGTATACGAGTGACGCTCTCTTCTTTTTTTACAAGCTTTTAGTGAAATTCGGTTCCGAATGTACCGAATCGGAATCCGATATGTACATACATACCTGAAATACTTTATACCTGGTATTGATCCACGACTTTTGCAAAAAAGCACCATGCACTTGTGTCCTTTCATCTTAAACAAAACAAGCCACTAATAACCTACCAAACAGCGAATCGAATCACCACGAATTAAAAACTCCTTTACAAAAACTGTTGTTAGATAATGAAAGTTTATAAGCACTAATATACCGACAACAATGTGGATGAACCACTTTTTAGTCTGTAATTTAAAAAAGCATCCAGAACCAGAGATGGCGACGAATAACAACAAACAAATAATATCGGGCCGGCTCTGCCGCGATCGACAAAAATTCCACCCTACGGCGCAAACTCAATAGGCCCGCGCCATCTCCCATAGCGGCGACACTTTTTATATTTTGGAACGTTCGTATTGGCAATATACTGTTTATGTATTATATATGTGCTCGGACCGTATCGTACTGCAAAATACCGATACAAAATATCGAGTATCTGTAAGAAAAAATACCGGTACACAAAAATATCGTATCGTATCGTACCGCACATCCCTAGAATACCTACCGTTCGCGCAGTTCAGCAGCAATAAGCCTGTTATTTAAAATGGGACATTCAAGCCGATTTGTATTTATATCAATTAGGATTCAACCTATAACGATAAGTGATTGAACCCGGGCACCTGTTTATAAAACTTTTAGGATCGGCCATTATCATATTTTAATTTCGGTAGTGATTGCGGGAAATGGGAGTAAACTGCCACTTTAAAATGATATATTACTCATTGTTTCAAAGGCAATATTACACATTTATTTGTTATTATTTAGTCTCGATGACATCATCCCGTAAACAGATTCATACTCCTCAACTGATAAAAAACTTCTATTTATTTTGCTTATTACGAGAATAAAACTTTTCGACGATGCGATGTCGAATCGAGAAATAATTTCTATTAAATCTCGATTTACATAACCGTGATACTTGTGTGTAAATAATCCATTACTTGAGTAAATAATAATCACAATATTAAATTGTGATAAGGACGAATGTTAACTTGGCGCAGTTACCTTGGTGAACATCGGCAACATCGGCAGGGCCGTAATGATAAAATAAATAAATTACTATGATTCCAGAAGATGAACTAAAGGCTAGTGTTGTGATTACTCGGAAATAACCGACATCGCTCGATTATTAAAAAAACCGCTCGAGTTATCTATTCAGGCGAAAACCGTCGCTCGTCACTTATTATCTTTCACTCGATACCCGAGCTACGCTTGACGCCGGCGGAACTGTACCGCTGTAGTCTGATCGAGTTAAAAAACTGCTCGTATATTCGAACAGTTTTTCGCTCGATAGGAAATACTCTAGTTATAAATTCAGGCGAAAAACCGAAAAATATCGCCTGTCACTTGATAACCGACCTTCGTTATACCATCCGATTGGCGACGTTCGAGTTTGACGTTGAGCAGGTAATACGACATACGTCTTTCTTAAAGGCACATAAACGAGAAGGTGCATATAAAAAAGTATGCCAAATCCCTTAGCGGAGTCATGGCCACATGGGTTTTGTAAAGTTATACAGGGTGTTATGGAAATGACGTATTATATTTAAATGGGTGACTCCTTGGGTGTCCTAGAGAAACGCTACAAATATATTTTTTTTAAATCGACCGTTTTAAAAGTGGGGTCCAGCCCCATAAACCCACACCTCATCCGGCGTTTGTTCGGGTGTGTTCGTCATGTCACCCTGTGGTGGCATATCAGGAAACAGGTGTTACGTGCAATGTTGCCAAACTTAATGCAAAACGTAAATTCCATATAAAATTATAAAAATAAATTATTTATCTACCTAGTTGTATTTATCTTTATACCTCCAGGCACAACTTTTTTAAAAATACACTCAGATCAGATCATTAGATTTTAATACACGCGACGCGGCGAAATTTGACTTATTCGTCGGCGACATTCCATTTTTCTGTCAAGTCAAACGTCCAAAACAAACTACGCGTTTTAACTGAGCAACTTAGGTTCATCTATAAAAACAATGTCAAATAATATACAAAGTTTGGACGCGTACAACTATTATAGGCGTACCTTCTGAAAACAAAGCGGATAGCCGAGAGTGTAAATGGTTATCAACAGAAGCGACCGCACCCTAACGATGTTCTTCTATTACTGAGACTTGCAAGTCGCACGCTTGTACCCATAGACCTACGTCGGCCCGGCGCCGAGTGGATTGTGTGAAAGAGATGGAGAAATGGCCGCGTGAGAAAGAAAATAAAATAAAAATTCGTCGGTCTTGCCATTTGGAGTAGAGCTGGCAAATTTAATTTTTTAAGCTTCTGAAAAGAAAAAGTAGAGTCGCAGTATTATCAGCTACCCCTATCATTTTATTCAATTTGGTCGAAATTTCATTAACGCCATATCAATCAAACGCCTTGCAAGAGATCTCGCGGCAAATAGCCAAGTAATAGAGAAGAATCTCGTGAAATATCAAACTGTCGAATATTGCCCATCTCTATTCCGAGTTTTGAAGGTATCTATTTCGTTCGTTCCTAGGTTAACTGTTTTATGGTTTGTAGATAAAATGTAATTTTTAAATTGAAGGATTGCATTGTGTGTATTTAAAATGTGTGTTTTAAATTAGTTAAATAAATAAATCTACGCGAGAAAAAAGGACCAAAATTAAAACAGCGTTCGCGTGTATTCTTTCCATGTGAATAGCTGCTATTTTTGAAGTTATGTGAGAGGTTTTTTCCTAAAACATAGATTCTGTGTGGTTTGTATGAATTTATGAAACTAACAATTGTATTTAAATAAGTAAAGGTAAGAAAGCATGTAAATTGCATTTTTTTTAAAAAGTTTGATCGATAATTATTATTTAAAAGGTCAATGACCTATTTACTTTCCTGTGCTTGTAACGAATTTGAAATTTGTGTTTGATATTACCATTATTTGTTTTGCAAAACATCTTTCGCCCTCGGTTTTCTGGAAAGTGTTAAAATTATAAATTTTTTTCTAAAGAGTTTGCCGTGTAGATATGACAACACCGGCCGAAATGCGCTAACGTCTTTTGACCCTGCAGACCTCAGTGTTGATTGTTTACATATTACGCAAGTGCCCCACATGTGTTTGTCTGATTTGACATAAGGGTTGTTCGGATATAATCCGGTCATTAATTGAAAGCCCATTTATTGGGTATTTTTCTTCAATTTATTTTCATCTCAGGATTTGCCGGTTTAAATATAATACGTCATTTCCATAACACCCTGTGTATATATATATATATGTAACGCTTCTCTAGGATATCCAAGGAGTCACCCATTTCCATAATACCCTGTACTTTAACGAGGACATTTATATTATCAATGCCTTAAAGTATATTGTTTCAAATATACGTTACAAAAATGGTGTAGTTTCTCATGTCAGCCATGCCAACCTATAAACTTAAAATAACCAGGCATGACATTAATGTCACATGACTGGGCTACAATCTTGCGTCTTTTTTCAAAATTCAGACTATATCTGCTTATGTATCAGACAGTGCCCGAGCACTCACTACTGTTTCATCGAAACAGGAAAACCTATGGACCCATACCGGTTCCAATCTATTCCACTTAAAAACCTGTTTCGAAAAGAACCCATTCCGTTCCAAAGCGACATCCCTAGGGCATAAAAAGATAAAAGAGCTGCCTACCTTTGTCTCCGTGCTGCTCCTTCTCCTCCTTATCATCGAACAGCTGGACGTTACAAAATCTCTTCCGGAAAGGCGCCAAATTCTCTATGATATTATCATACGGAATGCTGCTGCAACTGTGCGTCCTGATTTTCTTCTCGAAATGGTTCTCCGGCTGGCTCTCGTCGTCGAGCAACTTCATGAAAGTGTACCGGTTCAAACTGGTCGTCGTGGTGACTATTTTCGTGGTCTCGTTATCCGTTTTCACCGTTTTCACGGTGACCGTGTGGTCCTTGGGAGGCGATTTCTGGGTCCTGGGGGGTTCCGGAGTTGTGCCTTCTGACGAACCTAAACATAATCGTAATTGTACGGGGGTGTCCCCCTTTTTCGACATTTTCCGGGGGTATTAGAGTTATTATCAAAGATAGAATGTTGCGGTTTTCACTTGCCTGTCCTAGTTTTTAACAAAACGAAAGATTTCGGTGTCAAATTTGTCATGGTTCTCTTGGTCTTTAATCTACAGGGGGATTTTAAGTAAGTAAAGTTCAGTGGCGTAGTCAGTTTTTCTCTAAAAAGTTCGATTTTAAGATATTAACAAAAACAAGAATTTTTAAATGGGATATTACTTTTTTTAGTTAATCTTTACGGCAATGTATAGTTGTTTATACAGGGTGTTATGGAAATGACTTATTATATTTAAATGGGTGACTCCTAGGGTATCCTAGAGAAAGTTTACATACCTTTTTTTTTAATCGAATATCTAAATACTAAGGTAAAAACCCTTTTTAGCAACATACTGTCGCGCCGTTTCATCTGGATTCAGTTAGCAACAATGTGGGTCACTAGAGTATACTAACAGTGTTGTCAGATCACACCGCATGTTTCGCCCTTGCTTGGAAACCTGGCGCGCGCGACTATCGTTGCTTCAGTATGTTTCGAGACTCGGTAATGGGATGACGCTGTCGAGGGTTCCACGTTAACGTTTTGTTAGTTGTAGCATTACCCGTTTTTTTTATGTTGTGAAATAATTCATAATAATAAATGTTGTGATGTGATTTCAAATTTGTGTGATATTATCTACTGTTGGTTCTGTTGCAAAACATACTTTTTGTGTTTTATTTTTTTAGGGAATTTAATCATAAAACGGATTATAAGATCGAAGGTAAGAGAGTATGTGCCTTAAAATTGTAGTATTTTTTTTCTAAAAAGTTTGAAAAAGAAGTGATAACGCGGGTCAAAGACGTCTTGTTGTCAAAAACTGAACACGTGCGTTTACAATTCTGTGTTGCAATATATGACAACACCGCCTCAATAAACTAGTGATTGCGAACGTCCTCAGTAGCGGCCACGTAAATTTTCAGATTTCACATAAAGTGTATATTTCGCTTAATAATTCAAAGCGCCATTTTTGGTTATTTTTCTTCAATTTATTTTCATCTCAGGATTTGCCGGTTTAAATATAATAAGTCATTTCCATAACACTCTCTATTATATTCAAAAATAACCTAAAAATGCGATTTTTTAAATAATTTACGTTGCGTATAACAGTAGGCCATGGTCACGATGGACATGACAGATCTCTCATATTTATGAAATTCCTATTACGAGTTTTATAATATACTTTTTATTTAATTATTCGTAACAATGGCAGTTTATGATAATAATAACAATACTAATAATTATGATATGTGTTTTTACTTTTGTTAATAGCTCAGAAAATAAACTTTTTACAGAAAAAGTGACTACGCCACTGAACCTTACGTAAAACTCTCTAACAATATCAGTTAATACATTTTTGATCCGTTAACGCGCAACGGAAATACGAGGGGTGTCTAAAAAGCTTTTACAAAATCGCCCTGTAGACTAAAAACTAAGAGAGCCACGACAAATTTGACACCAAAATCTTTCGTTCCGTTAAAAAGTGAGATACTAAAGTGAAAACCGCAACATTCCATCTTTAATAATAACTCTAATACCCCCCAGAATGTGTCGAAAATGTTACGCCCTGTTCTACAGTGAGTCCCAGAAGAAATGTCTAAATTCATTTAAAATTCAGCGGTAAGTTTTTTCAAAAAACGCTCGTACCCGTCGATTTTGATTTTTTAATTTTTTTTTGCGGTAATTTCATGTATACAGGGTAGCTCAAAAATAAGTTACGACCATCAACTTCATTTTTTTAAATGAAAACGTATATTTTTTATTTCATTTTTGAATTTTGCATTGAATTCTAAGCATGTTTCATGTACCATGTCCTATACATAAACTCAACAGTTATTGAAAAAATTAGGATTGAACATATCTATAAGTAAGACCTGTTTATTAAAAAAAAACACAACAAAATCAAATTACATGTTGAAAATGTGCGCCATTTACGGCTTGACAATATCCAAGACGATCAATAAACTCTCTTTGCACGTTTCCAACCATTTCCGGAGTTAAGACACGCACTTCTCTTCGGATCCTTTCTTTCAACTCCTGCATATTGTTTGGCCTGTTAACAAATACTTTTGATTTGAATTAACCCCACAAAAAAAGTCCAGCGGAGTTAGGTCTGGCGACCTAGCAGGCCATTCGATAGGTCCTCTCCTTCCAATCCACCGATTGGGAAAGGTTTCATCCAAAAATGTGCGCACAGTGGCCGCATAGTGCGGAGGAGCACCATCTTGTTGGAATATCAGTTCTTCGTCAGGGGAGTCTGGATCCAATGGATTCGGAAATAAAGCCACTAATGCTGGAATTAATTCTAGTTGGAGAAATTCGAGATATACTTGTCCAGTTAAAGACTGTTTAAAGAAAAATGGACCAATTACTCTTTCGTGTACGATTCCACACCAAACATTTATTTTCTTAGGGTACTGGCTGTGAACCTCTATCATCCAATGCGGATTTTCTGTTGCCCAATATCGACAATTTTGTCTGTTCACATTACCATTCAAATAGAACGTACCTTCATCCGAAAAAATAATATTTTTTACTAAATTATTATCTAGATTGCACATATTTTGCATGCGTCCGCAAAACTCACTTCGCCTATCGAAATCATCTTCAAATAACTGATTCACTGGAATAACTTTGTATTGGTGATATTTGTGCTTTTGAACTACTCGGTGAACAACAGATTTCGGCATGTGTAAATCGGCCCCAATATGCGACAGGGGAGTACATGGATTTTCTTCCAAGGAAAGCAAAACGTCAAGTTGTTCATTTTCATCTCGAGTAGGACGACCAGATTTAGGCAAATCTCTAACATGACCGAATTCTCTAAACTTAGCCTCTATTCTACTCACCATCTTTTGACATATGGGAGGACGATCAGGATGGATTTCATTAAATAATTGGGCTGTTTCTATTTGAGTACGTGTTTTATCACCAAACCCAACCATGCATAGAATTTCAATTTTTTCCCGTTCCGTTAACTTCACCATTATTGTGAAAACCGCAACTTTGAAACTACGCTTGACAATAATTATACTTATTTGAAATAAAATTGTCATACAGTTTCTATGGAAATAAACGGTGACAGTGAGACAGTACACTCTTACTTATTATGGAGCCCAAAATGCCAATTTTTTCAATAACTGTTGAGTTTATGTATAGGACATGGTACATGAAACATGCTTAGAATTCAATGCAAAATTCAAAAATGAAATAAAAAATATATGTTTTCATTTGAAAAAATGAAGTTGATGGTCGTAACTTATTTTTGAGCTACCCTGTATACATGAAATTACCACAAAAAAAAAATTAAAAAATCAAAATCGACGGGTACGAGCGTTTTTTGAAAAAACTTACCGCTTAATTTTAAATGAATTTAGACATTTCTTCTGGGACTCACTGTATGTTCTACTGCTCTATGACGAATCCAAAATAAACGTTAAAAATTAAATAAAACCCACACACTAATATACCCACTTACCTTTAGTCTTTTTATTTTTCTTCTTACCGCTGGCAGTCTTACTCTTAACCTTACTTTTCTGCAACTTATTCGGCGGCGTCTTAAACACGTCCTCGTCCAAAGACTGGCCCCGGAGCTCGTTAAAGTCCCCCTCGGAATCCAACGTTTGGTACCCCTTGCTAAGCTTGGACACATCTTGGGGAGAGGTGGCCTGATCAATGAATTCTATATTATCGATTTTATCGAATGCCGTCGAGGGCGGAGGTGTTTGAGGGGACGACTCGTGGTTCACGTTGTTTTGTTTCGGCTGGAACGATAAAAACACCTGAACCAAACGAAAAGTTGGCAAAAAATAGCTGGAAATAAGTACCCACTAGCGCTCCACTACGAGCTGTCATTTTGACAGCTCATCGTGGAATGACCGTCTTGGGACTTATTTCCAGCTGATTTTGCCCAACTTAGTCAATGACACAATTATTTTACACGCAAAATCTACTAGTAAAGATTAAAAAAATCCGAAACGCTTACTTTTTCATCCTTTTTCCCGGCCGGGGGAGAGACGGCCGCCTGCACCAACGCCGCCTCTTCCCCCACCTCGACAGCGGCGACTGAAGCCGCCCGTTTTTGCCGGATCGAGTCGCCCTTCTTGCCGCCGCCGGATGTCAACGATCTCGTCCAGGCGAGCGGTCCCCTTCCGCTGCCACGGGAGCCACCTGAGCTGCCCCCGCCTGTGCCCGAGTCGACGGAGGCGGCTTTGGTGCGCGGAATGGTCGTTAATGTAGTCCTGAAAATAAGGGGGAAAAAAATCGATTGTATTCTTACAAAAATATTTTCTAACCCCGCTTATAAATTAGTTAATCCATTGGGAAAAAGGTACTGTTCCTCAAGAAACTACTTACGATGCTTGATGGAGCTTGGGGCAGGTCTGCCCCGTGATTCCCCTCGTTTCTGGATGACAGGCGCTGCACCGAGAGGCCCTCAACACTCCGGATAATCCCCCCTTAGAGTTCCTGGGGCCATTATGAAAATATCCCGATAGCACCCGCTTATTCCGATTCTCTACTTCCAGTATGAAGAACGAGCTGGTTCTATCTAAGGTTTCCTTTCTTTGTTATCACAAGCTAAAATGTAATATTAAAATTTACAAATTGCTGCTCGCGCGCATCTCGGTCAGATTGGGCTATACAGGGTGTTATGGAAATGACGTATTATATTTAAACCGGCAATTCCTGAGATGAAAACAAATTGAAGAAAAATACCCATAAATGGTGCTTTAATTTAATATGCCCCTGTACATGACCTTATGTCAAACCAAAAATTACCACGTGGTGCCCCTGCTTGAAAGGTAAACACAGCACCATATGGCAGTGAATCTTGAACAGTGTTGTCATATCTTCAGGGTAAACTCTTTAGAAAGTCAATAACCGTTTGACAGATTTCAAGTTGTTTATTTTTCAGGATACATTATTATAAACTTTTACGTTCAGTTCGTTGGGAAACATTCTCTGATTTATAAACTTGAACTGACTCGAACGAACCGCCGCGGTGTTTATAAATGGTCAGGTATGTTCTCATTTGTTCAATTCGAACGACACCCGTCAGATCTGGACAACTTAAAAGTTTATAAATGCCACTTACCCTTTAGAAAAAAATGCAATTTTATTTACCTTTTCGGACTTTTTAAAACCAACTTAATTTATAAAAAACACCCAGTACTCACATCACAAAATCACATTAGTTTTCGCGTCACACTAAGTACCGTTCAATCTGAATTAGTATTTTAAAGTGCTCCTGTGTAGACAAAAATACGCCCTTATTGTCTGAGAAATAATGTATTTAATATCTAAAATTTTTGAAAATAAATAACACGTTGGTTCTCTCGATCGATATCGGCCGGCTTCTTTAAACAGCTGATTTTGAACAATCGGGCTAATATTTAAAAATACAACGTTGCCACTTTCGATGTTTTATAAGCGACTATCATAAATTGCCGAATTTCCTTCTATAATATTACTTTCCTGTATGATAATAGTCTCGGAAATGGCAACCGCGCTGGTTCTACTAGCGGAGAGTTCTCGGAATGAAAGTTCGACTGGTCCGAAGGTGGACGAGACCATTCATTTCAAAGGGTAGTTCCTGTCAATTGTTAACATAATTGTTTCATTTTATCTTCAGTAAAGGGTTAATGGCCCACAGAAATGAGCGTTTTTATTACTTCTATTGCGAAATGATTACGTGCTCTTGTTCTATGTGTAATTATGCGTTAGTGTTGGGGTTTAGTGGTAAGCTTATTATGCACTCCCACACTATCATCAGGACACGTGATGAGCCTACAGTTTTCCCCCAAGAACTGAAAGTGTCTGTGCCCTGGATTCCTTAATTGCGTCCTGGATTTACTTTCTAAGTATGCTAAATATTTATTTTTATAAGAAACTAAAGTTTTACACCTTTAAACAGTTTGGGTTTGTTCATTGTGCCAGAACATCTGTTGATTACCCAGCTGGGCAATGTAATATGTTCATATATGAATGTGCAGAGGAGTTGTGTATGGGTTTAGGGGTGAATTACCCCACTTTTTAAACGTTCGATTTAAACAAAAAATATATGTAGCGCTTCTCTAGGACACCCCAGGAGTCACCCATTTAAATATAATACGTCATTTCCATAACACCCTGTATGGGTGACTCCTAGGGTGTTCTAGAGAAAGTCTACATACTTTTTTTTGTAATCGAATATCTAAATACTAAGGCTGCATCTGGATTCAGTTAGCAACAATGTGGGTCACTAACAGTGTTGTCAGATCACACCGCATGTTTCGCCCTTGCTTGGATACCTGCCGCGCGCGACTATCGTTGTTTCAGTATGTTTCGAGACTCGGGAATGGGATGAAGCTGTCGAGGGTTCCACGTGCTTGACGTATACGAATTTTAAACGTTTTGTGGTTGTAGCATTACCCGATTTTTTTTCTGTTGTGAAATAATTCATAATAAGAAATGTTGTGATGTGATTCAAATTTGTGCGATATTATCTACTGTTGGTACTGTTGCAAAACATACTTTCTATGTTTTTTTTTATGGAATTTAATTATAAAACGGATTATTTTAAAATAAGATCGAAGGTAAGAGACTATGTACCTTAAAATTGTAGTATTTTTTTTCTAAAAAGTTTGAAAAAGAAGCGAGGACGCGGGTCAAAGACGTCTTGTCGTCAAAAACTGAACACGTGCGTTTACAATTCTGTGTTGCAATATATGACAACACCGCCGCAATAAACTATTGATTGCGAACGTCCTCAGTAGCGGCCACGTAAATTTTCCGATTTCATATAAAGTGTATATTTCGTACAATAATTCAAGCGCCATTTATGGTTATTTTTTTTCAATTTATTTTCATCTCAGGATTTGCCGGATTAAATATAATAAGTCATTTCCATAACACCCGTATAAATACGTTGTAAAAAAAATGGCGGAAGATTCTAAAATATCAAGGTTAAAAAGCATACAGTTTATAAATGAATGACCCCTATAGCTTATCCTAGGACACACTGTATAATATCGAATATTTAAATTTGTGTCCCACATGGAATGTTCTAAAAATGTACTTACCTTATCAGTTCAAGTAGCTTCTTTTTCTACACGTTCTTGTTCTCCTTTACTGACTATAATTGCCTTAAAATATCCTAATTACTAGTGAGCACCGATTGATTAACTAGAACTTGTTTTCTATACTATGACTAAGGTTTTCTGGCTAGCTTCTGACAGTCTTTACGATCTAAGGTTATGGGTTAGTAGTGAAGTCTTCTAAAATGGGTTTTCTATCACAATTTGACTGGAGTTCAACGGAGTAACGATCTCATTAGGGTTCCAAAGAATCCTGGAAAAAAAAAACGTTCATTCTATTTGACGTATTAAATTTTAATATTTTGTTTATAGGTTTGCGGGATTGGATTCCCTAGTTGGAATTTCGGAAACGGTAAGAGATACGACGTTGGCTAAATTGGAGCGAAGTTCCGTAATTATTGGCCCCATAATATGACGCAAAAAAATCAACAATAAATACAGGGGCTTTCAAAATATTTGGAAAAAACTAAAATTTTGCGTTTCGGTTTTTATTTTTTCCTGACTTCGTTCGAAGAGATGTCCAAAAGTAAATTTCGCTTTCTCATTGCTACTTTTTATTCTTCACAAGGGGGCATCATCAGATCTTTACTGCGACGTTTCGTCTTTGTGTCATCATCATCAACTCAACTTTTTTTTAAATACGGGTTTGTTTGGGGCTGGATTTTTTTATTTAAATTATGAAAGGGGACCGAAATCTACGTCCAGTGGTTTACAACATTCCGACATTTTGTTCCTTAAATTGATCATCGTCATTAAAATACCCCTAGAATGTACCTGTACAGGGTGTCCCATTTTCGACACTTTTATAGGGTATCTCCGTAATTGTTAGTGCTATCAAAAAAGTAATGTAGGTGTCACGTAAAATGATAAAATCAAAATTGGAAAACATTTTATTTTGTTTCAAAGTAATAAAGTTTAAATAAATCGCCTAGGAAACCAATATCATCCATGGTGTGTTATATATTTGTAAGGAGAATTTAAAATAGTATCTTTTTAGATTAAAATATACAGGGTTATACGAGGTTAGGTCCGATGACTTTCTTATATGACCCCTTATCCTTATTCTGAAAACGGCAGATTATTCAACAATCAATATAAAGAAACTTCTGTATAGAACATTTTTCTGTATCTCTTGTAACTAAGAAAATATAGGGTAATTTTGAAATTGTCAATTTTTTTTGATTATCCACGGTATCTCTAGCGAAAATTTTCAAATTTTGATTGTACCATTTTAAGTTTGGCCCAAAAAGAGCACATGACACCTATATTACTTTTTTGATAGCACTAATAATTACGGAGATACCCTATAAAAGTGTCGAAATTGGGACACCCTGTACTTTACTTTTGTTTCGAAGACACTGTATGTCCTTAATTATTATTACGCACTACTACTGTTCTTTTATTTCAAACTAATAGTTGTATGTATCAAATTTCTGCTTAACATAAGTACAAGTCACTTATTTTAAGAGAAGTAATTAAATGGTTTGCCGTTATTAACAGTCGAGCTGCGAAACGATTACTTGGTCAGCAAGATTTTACAATTGGTCAGCAGAAAGAAACATGTCTAGAAGTAGTTACTTGAGAGGTCCCAGGGCACTGTCAATTTATGTAACTTTCTTGTGTTTTCTTTTGCCGAATACAGAAGGAAATCGGCTACAAAAGGTGTAGCGGGGGCGGGTTTTCACTTGTATTCCCAGGGCACTGTCACGATTCAGAAATGTTTGCTGTCCATAAGTTGCTGACCAACTAGCCATTTTGGTTGACCGATTAAATTTTTCTGTTTGCAAAAATAAGAATATTTTGCTAACCAGTTAAATGACTCTTATTTTAATAAAACAAATAAATTTTGACCCTTCAAGCCAGCAGTTTCTTAAGACTTTTAAAAAAGGCATCGAGTTTTACATTTTCGAATTATACCGAATTTTTTTGAAACAAAAGTAAATGACAGGAACACTAGGGGCATTTTAATGAAGATGGTCAATTTAAGGAACAAAACGCCGGAAAACCAGTAAGTGTTGTAGGTAGATTTCGGCCATCTTTAATAATTTAAACAAAAAAATCCAGAGCCGTATTGAAAAAAAATAAGTTGATGATTGTGACCTAAAGACGAAACATCGCATTAAAGATCATGTTCATGATGAGAAAGTGAAATTTATTTTTGGATATCTCTTCGAACAATATCAGGAAAAAATAAAAACCGAAACGCAAAATTTTACATTTTTTCACATATTTTGAAAGCCCCTGTATTTATTAGCGATTTTTTTGCGGCATTTTATTGGGCCCATAATTACGCAAGTTTGCCCCTAATTAACCGACTTCGTATCTTGTCCGTTCCTGAAATCCCAATGGTGAAGGATGCATTTTGTTACACCCTGTATATGCGTATATTTTATTTTTTTTAACAGTACTAGAACGCCTTCAAGACGAAAAGATAAGTTGGGGTATTATAGCTGCGATGACGACGGAAGAAAATATACCAAATGTAACCATTGAAAAGAGCTAAAAATTAAACGTGAAGAAAGATAAGTGTCATGTCGGAAAACTCGCTCGACCTATAAAAAACCATAAAATCAAATTATATTATTTATTGAGAAAGGTGGTCTGGCTATGGGGGTGTGTTTGGATTTGTCTAGAGCATATGACTGTGTTGATCCAATATTGTTACTTAAAAAATTAGAACTATATGGTATCAGAGGAAATGCCCTCGACTTATTTAGATCATATTGGACAGATAGACAACAGAAGGTTAAGATGACAAAGAATGGACAAACTTATTTTTCAAACTTGAGGAAGAATAAATTGGGAATTGCGCAGGGTAGTATTGCAGGTCCAGTTTTATTTATAATATTTCTCAATGACTTAAACTCCATAACCAAGACACCCAATGAAAATATAACGTGCTATGCTGATGATACCAACCTTGCGACAGGTGGGAAAAATATTGAAGAATTAAAAACAATGGGAACAGTGCTATTCAGAAACACTAACACATGGTTTATAGAAAACAAATTAATATTAAACAAGAACAAAACTAAAGTATTGCTTTTTAGGACAAGGTTATCAAATGTGGATAAACCAACTAGTATATCTTTTGGGGATTCGGATGCAGAATTTGTTGAACAAACAAAATTTTTGGGACTTCATTTAGACGAGTTTTTAAATTGGTCAATTCATATAACTTTATTAGTGCAGAGGTTAAATTCAATTTGTTATGGAATGAGAGTTGTTGGGAGATATATCAATGAAAAAAGTCTAAACGTAGTTTATTACGCAAATTTTGAATCGGTTATGAAGTATGGAATAATTTTCTGGGGTAGTAATAGTTTAACAGAAAAAGTATTTGTAGCTCAAAAAAGGGCATTAAGGGTATGGAAGAAAATGGGTTTTATTGAGAGTTGTAGGAATATTTTTAAAGACTGTGGGATTTTAACGGTATATGGGTTATATATTTATGAATGTTTGATGTTTTTCTGGAAGAATAGGAGTATGTTTCAGCTTCAAACATTTCATGAATACAACACAAGGAGTTTAAACGTAAATTATCCAATACATAGGTTAACCCTAACAGAAAAAAATCCATGTTATATGTGCCTAAAATTGTTTAACAATTTGCCTAATCATATTAAAAGTATCAATAGTATAAAGTTATTTAAAATTAGAGTTAAACAGTTACTTATTACCCTGGAACCCTATTCGATTAGAGATTATTTAGTTGGGTAGTAATGGTAAATATTGTGACTTGAAATTGACGCCATTTCTTTTTGTGTTTATGTTTTTTTTTGTACTTGGTGCAGAGGATGTATGTGACATGATTAGAAATAAAGATTATTATTATTATTATTATTATTATTATTATTAAAAACTAGTTAAAAATATACTAATCAGCTGATGGACCTTCTGCCCTTTTTAAACTGCCAAGCAGGGTCATATTTTTTAATTTAATTGCACCCAACAATTTAAAACCCCAGTTTCTTCTTCACCAATCCCGATAGAGACGGATACACACAACAAGTCATTTACATTTTTATTAATTATCTGCGAGTCATTGACATTAAACTAGTATGCAAAATTATCTAGGCCAAATTTACCATTTTCATGGTTAGATAAATTAATTATTTGGGAGTCTGAATGAGCTTGATTCGAGATAAAAAATAAAAAATATACCGCTGCTTGGTGTCAGGCGCGCACCAGTTCTTGATTAATAAAACAATTAAGAGTATTTATCAGCGGACCGCGTGGTCCGATTCGATATTTCGGCAGCATAAGTCATGATAATCATGATATTGAACAATGAAACAGCATCGCGATTCCAAGACAAAACTGTATACCAGTGCTGCCAGATCGAAAATGACAAAAACGGTAGATTCGACATTTAAAAAACGGTAGATTACGGTAGACGGTGCACGGTACCACATAAAATAGATTTTTTTAAACAAAATACTAAGAAAAAAGGTAAAATTAAACACAAATAGGAAACGGTAGGCGGTACACATAAAGAACTTTGTTTAGCAAGTTACTAGAAGAAAAAAAAATTATTCTAATGATAATTTTGAAAGGGAAAACCTACTAAATTCAATTTTAATTTCGGTCGTTTTGCTTCTGCTTCTCATTTTTACGACTCTCAAAAAGCGGTAGACTACCGTATTTTCATTTTTTACGACTCTCAAAGCGGTAGATCTACCGTAAAAGCGGTAGCTCTGGCAGCACTGCTGTATACAGGGAGTAGGAGACGTTTTGCTCAGTGGCGGCTCGTGACCTATGATAGAGGGGGTTCACAAGTATGGTGAAATTTTTCTAGGCGTTTTAAATGTAGAAAGAAAAAAAGTAATAAGAAAATGCGTTAGGTAAAACATATTTTTATTTATTTTTTAATTTTACACAAGGAAATACAACTTTTGGAAAATAAGAAAGGTTTTCTTAGTGTGTATAGCTGTCGGATCTTAACGTCGTCGCATGCAACCCTCGTAGCAATATTTATACAGTCCACTACTAATACTACTAAAGCCATCTACAAGCAATCAAGAAAACCGAATGATGTCTAATACCACTACGCCATCTACGGCTACGTCATTAGGCGCAACCAGACGAGAACAATAGTTAACTGCTTTATGACGAGAACGAATCGAGCCACGAGACTGACAAGTTGGCATTCTTCATATTTTCAGTGTTTTTTAGTTTAAATCCTTAAATAAAATGGTTTAAAATCGTATCGAGTCATTTATCGAAATACACAACATTTATCGACCCTACACAATAATGCTTAAACGTAAAGTCCAATCTTCGGTTCTTAATTGTAGAAAATTGATTAATAACAGCCTCATTAAGTTTGTAATATCCTCTATAATTTTTTTTTCATATATTTCATTTTTAAACTTTCTAATAAAGTCCCTAGATTTACCCTTTGTGGTTTGCGTTAAATTAATTTCGGGTTTAGGTGTTCACTTCACTTCAATTTTTTGCTCCAAACTCAAAGAGCTAAAGTTATTTCTTAAATAGTCCACCGTCAACTATTCATTTTAACTTAATAAATATATAATATTAAAATATTAAAACATACACGCTCGAATTTCTAACTAGATGCACGAACAGACAACAGCGCGGTGCACACAAAAACTGTGCGCTTTTTCCCTGTTAAATCGCCATAGCCCCGCTGCCACCCGCCACCTATTACTACAGAGAAACTGCACTACTTAATCGCACGTGCGAGCAAGTCTCGTCATAATCGTCATTTACCTCGATCGAGGCACGGTTGCCGGATCTATACAGTTTGGTTTGACGGGGTGATAAAATATTAGGGAGGGTCGGACTTTTTTAGTTTGACGGTACGATAAAATATTAGGGAGGGTCGGACTTTATACAATAAATAATATTCAATGAATATAAATTAATATTTTTTATTCGTTTTGTTTTGGGGGTACACGTCCGCATATGCTCCTGTGGAAGAACCGCCACTGGCTGCAACGATAAAAATAAAAAATATACCGCTGCTTGGCGTCAGGCGCGCACGGTTCTTGATTAATAAAAAAATTAAGAGTATTTATGGGTGGACCGCGTGGTCTGATTTGATATTTCGGCAGCATAAAAGTCATGACATTGAACAATGAGACGACAACGCCATTCCAAGACAGGACTGTATCGAGGGAGTAGGAGACCGTTTTCCTTATTCTTTTGCCTTTGATCACCTGAAGCGTTGCCAAATCTCTTTAGCTAGTTGCGATTTTAAATATTTTTTTTGAAAACCTCGGTGTGACATTTTTTTTCATTAAAACTAAACTATGAAATTAATTGGTATTATTAATAGTGCATGCAATACTTTCAAAAATCAAATTAAGAAGCACCCTGTATAGAATAGAAATGGAGTGAAGCCGCACAGGAGATTTAATGTTGGAGAATTTGACCAGCTGGTTAATCCCCTGCTTATAAGTTCTTAAGATGAGGATCCCAAACAATCCCAAATTAGAAATCAGAGCCATCTATGTTGCATCAATTTAATTTAAAAATATGCCGCTTTTTGGCAGGTTAGAAAAAGATGAGAGTCACCAGCTGATCAATATTTCTTTCCGAGAAGTGTTAGCTGTTAATAATAGAGTTTTTTAGTTAACTTATTGATATTTAGATTGTCTGACATGTCGATTGGGTTATCAACAAGTTTCAGGAAGATCTGTGACAAAAATTAGAAAATTGTTCATAGTTATATGTATTTTTTTACGCATTTTTTTCCATAGCCTTTTCCAGTCCTTTAACTTTACAAATCCAGTTTTAGATTAGAAAAAAAACTAAGTATATTTGGCTAATCGTTCGCATAAAATACGGCCTGCTTGGCAACCTGTGATTAAACACAGTTCTAAATTCTCTTGTCTAATAGTCAC
Organism: Barypeithes pellucidus; assembly: GCA_963991005.1. NCBI lineage: Eukaryota > Metazoa > Arthropoda > Insecta > Coleoptera > Curculionidae > Barypeithes > Barypeithes pellucidus. The sequence goes on along the minus strand of OZ022563.1, from coordinate 50,635,797 downwards.
AGTCCTTGCTCAAATATACATAGAAATTTTATGTCTAACAATAAAGATGCAAAACGGGACAAAAAAATTTCTAATTTTGTTCGGTCATGTCTTATGTCGAAGAACTCTCCCTCGTGCAGACACTTACCCTTCAATTTTAATGTTTGTTACAAAAATAAACAAGAAATTCTCGAAATTGGACCTTCTGACATATGTATTCGATATAAGTCTGACTAATGTAATATGCAGGGGTCGAAAACTGTAATTCTTTATATAAAATAAAGACAAAAATTAATAAACCACTTGAAGTTATGATTTATTTAATATGACATTTTGGTAAATTTTTTTGGTCCATATGGAAATCGATGTAATACAAAATTAAAAAAAGTTACGTAGGTATGTATCGTATAAACTACCCCCTTTGAAAGACCCGCCACTGATCCCAGATGTCAAACGTTTCCTCAAATTTCGATTAAAATGATTTTGCGTAATTATCGCAAGCAACAAGATCTGTAACATTCGAAAACCGGCCTAAACCATGCGAGACGATCGATTTTCCTAACACCGGACCCCACACATTGCAAAAATCGTTAAATATAGGTTCTTTTTTTGCAAAAATAAACTAGAACGCAGTCGAGAATATCGGCGATTTTAAACGCTTCTACACCACACAGGAACATAGTAACTGCATCTACACACTCACAAATAAATAAACTACACATAAACCGGCTTAAATTTAATGAAAATCACTTTATTTTGGGAAAAATTCTTACATTTCTTGTGGAAAATGACACCACCCCAAAAACAGATGAGACACTTTTGAATTTTGACGTTAGGTGGCGCCGATTATAATAATGTCACTGACCGGCGCGACAATCGTAACACGAAATTCCCCAGACTTTTTCAAATAGTTTTGCGTTTTTATTTCGAATTAAATCGAGATTTCGGCATAAAGCTTCGCTTTTATTGCCTTATTCTCAATACAGTAAGTACTTGAATCGTTTCAGGCTTTCTACTTAGTAGAACATAAACAAAATCAACCTCGTAAATAAACGTGTTATTTGAATGCAAGACGTAGGCATGTATGATAGGCAACCATATATACATAGGCAGAAGCGGGTGCGGGACTCTGGTAAAACATGTGCTATAGAAAAACCAGGTTTATTTCATCTCAGTCCCAACTTTCTTTGGTCCCAACTTTATAACAGTTTTAAACAACAAAGAAAACTGCATAAAAATTGATTTATTTAGGGTATATTTATTCTTATTAAACAAATTTAAACATAATCTCTACATAGTACATTCGTCTTTTGTCATAAATAGCGACAAACCATAAAAATATAAGCATCAGTCATTTTTGTAGAAACATTACATAATGATCTGTACAGGGTGTCCCATTTTCGATACTTTTATAGGAAATCTCAGTTATTGTTAGTGCTATCAAACAGTAATGTAGGTGTCATGTGCTATTTTTGGGTCAAACTTAAAATGGTAAAATAAAAATTCTTTCGCTCGCTTAGAGATACGGGGGAAAATCAACAAATTGACAATTTCTAAATTACCCTATAGTAGGTACCCTTAGTTAAAAGAGATACAGAAAAATGTTTTATACAAAAGTTTCTTTATAATGCTTTTTGAATAATCTGCAGTATTTAGAATAAGTATACGCGTTCAGGTAAAAAAGTTATCGTACCCAACAACATTTTTTTAAATGGAGCACCATGTATACATATATTAATCTAAGAAGATTGCATTTTAAATTCTATTTTCAAATATATAACACGCCATGGATAATATTGGTTTCCTAGGCGATTTATTTAAATTTTATTACTTTAAACCAAAGTAGGCCATGAAACAAAAGCTATATCCTAGAGACAACTATGTTGACATTCTGGTTATTAACATTTAACGTCAATTTCATTTTTACATATTCATTTGTGAAAAAGACAGAGAAAGAGGCAACATTTTGAAATATTTGATATGATATCTATCATCCATGGTGTGTCGTAAATTTGAAAAGAGAGTTTTAGATTAAAATATACAGGGTGTTCCATTTTAAAAAATGAGGTTAGGTCCGATAACTTTCTTACCTGACCCCGTATACTTATTCTCAAAACGGTAGATTATTCAACAATCATTATAAATAAACTTCCGTATAAAACATTTTTCTGTATCTCTTTTAACTAAGAAAATATAGGGTAATTTAGAAATTGTCAATTTGTTGATTTTCCCCCGTATCTCTTAAGCGAACGAAAATTTTCGAATTTTGATTTTACCATTTTAAGTTTGACCCAAAAAGAGCACATGACACCCTGTACTAGGTAGGTAGGATGTAATTGTTTTAATGGGTGTTTCATAGATCAATTTTAAGTCTAAACATTCATATACCCTATGTCCTAAATGGGTTGTTTTTGACATACAGGGTGTTTTTACAAAGTTCTTATTATTATTTTTTTAATAAACCACAAAAAAACTTTTACCCCTGTATAGGGAAAACAAAGCATTTTATTCAGACATATCTATAATAATATGAACTTAAAATTGCTCCAGGAATCACCAATTAAAATAACTAGGTACATATCATCAAGTAACACCCTGTATAATAGGCAAGCAAATAAAAATAATAAAAAGTCTTACTCGACGGTATCATAAATTACATTTTTATACAGTGTACAGATGTAAAAAAAATAGTCTTAATTTTGCGTAAAAAAATCATGATTTCATCCTCATACATATAAAAAAAATCGAATTATTGTATAAAGAGTGCAACTAAGCAACAACTTAGTTGCAATAGAAGGTAATATAACAAAAAATATTCCTTCTTAAAAAAAGTAATAACGAAATATGGTCAAATTAATATTATTTTGGTATATTTCTTTGGCTGAAATTAAAAATAAAAAGATGCATTTTGACATCGGGTTATTTTCGCGCAAGTTCGCTACCATTGTTGTAGAATATCGTTTTCCAAATTTCAGTTACATTTAATTTGTAGTAATCAGAGGAATTTACCATCTTCATTTTGAGTATATACAGGGTGGCCAATTAGTGCGTCAAAGCTCAATATCTCTTTTACCGCTAGGGATAGCGGAAAACTGTTTTCACGAAAGTTATTAAGCGTTAAGAGGTGCAGCTTTTAAAATTATTTTCGACCACACAGGGTGCTCCAAAAAAGGGCGGTGCAGTGATAAAAATTTCATATTTGTTAAACGGGACACCATGTATATTTTTACATATTTGAATTCACCGTAAAATTCTGTACATAGCACCGTAATTATTTGTACACATTTTTGCAACGTTGCCAAATAGATTTGAAAATTCCTAAAATTTGTGCAAAAACATGGTTCAATGAAATGTGTAATATTTCTTAACTTATAATAACTTGAAATAAAATATTTTTATGTCGGAAAGAGGAATGTTGACAGAAGTCCCCTATGATAACACATATCAATATTTTTATACAGGGTATTTTCTATGGATATGCCAACATTACGAACTTGAAACCTGAGTTTCGTAAGTTTTTTAAATGAAACACCCTGTATATGATTACTTTATCTTGTAGATATTTTAATCCTCTCTAATTTTTATTAAGGTCTTTCTATGCCTATCTCTACCAATCTTGGTGGTATTTCAATTTTTATTTAAACTCAAGCAAAAAAAAGTGGTTGTATTTTACCATTGTCCTTTTTCTAGTCACCTATGACAAAATAAAAACAAAATGTTGTAATTTAAAAAAAAATTATTTATTCATACGGGAGCATACGACACAAAAATATTTTAGCGAGTCAAGCTTGTGGACAATTTCTAAAGTAAATTATTAGCTAATTATTTGTTCATATAGTGATCCCCACTAACTTGAACACATAATTCAATACGTTTTTCAAAAGAATGAGTCATGTTTCTACATATATTCAACTGTTTTTAAAGTATTACTCGGCAAATGTCTAGAAACATTCTTTTGAAAAACGTATTGAATATGTGTTAAAGTTAATGGGGGTCACTATGAACAAATAATTAGGCAATACTTTGAAAACAGTTCCAAATGTGTAGAAAATGACTCATTCTTTTGAAAAACGTATTGAATTATGTGTTCAAGTTAGTGGGGGTCACTATATGAACAAATAATTAGGTAATAATTTACTTTAGAAATTGTCCACAAGCTTGAATCGCTAAAATATTTTTGTGTCGTATCCTCCCGTATGAATAAATAATTTTTTTAAAAATTACAACATTTACACAATGGTAAAATACATCCAGTTTTTTTTGTTAGAGTTTAAATAAAAATTGAAATACCACCACTGTTGGTAGAGATAGACATAGAAAGACCTTAATAAAAATTAGAGAGGATTAAAATATCTACAAGATAAAGTAATCATATACAGGGTGTTTCATTTAAAAAACTTACGAAATTCAGGTGTCAAGTTCGTAATGTTGGCATATCCATAGAAAATACCCTGTATAAAAATATTGATATGTGTTATCATAGTGGACTTCTGTCAACATTCCTCTTTCCGACATAAAAATATTTTATTTCAAATTATTATAAGTTATATTACACATTTCATTGAACCATGTTTTTGCACAAATTTTAGGAATTTTCCAATCTATTTGGCAACGTTGCAAAAATGTGTACAAATAATTACGGTGCTATGTACAGAATTTTACGGTGAATTCAAATATGTAAAAATATACATAGTGTCCCATTTAAAAAATATGAAATTTTTATCACACCGCCCTTTTGGAGCACCCTGTATGGTTGAAAATAATTTTAAAAGCTGCACCTCTTAACGCTTAATAACTTTTGTGAAAAAAGTTTTCCGCTACCCTAGCGGTAAAAGAGATATTGAGCTTTGTCGCACTAATGGCCACCCTGTATTTGTATAAATCCCAATAAGAATTTATCTTGCTTGTTACCTCAAGTAAACGCTCTCTAAGTGGACTATTATTGAAAAATTCAAAAAGATAAATTCTCAAATAGTCGGTATTGTCATGAATTTGAAATTTGTAAGCAAACTAGCTAACGAAGGGTAGGTAACCAGTATTTGGCTAACCTTTATTTAAATGAGTAAAATGGGTCATTCGCGGTGACTGGCCTTATTAAAGAAGGTATTTATTTGTTTGAAATGTTGGTACTAGCTATAAAAGATGCATATCTTTTAAACAAAGACATTTTGACGTGTCTATCACTACCGGTTATACAAGACATTAGGCATAACATTGTTATTTTAAAAATGATACCTTTCTGGTAAGTATAATATAATAAATATGAGTACCAATATTTGAAACAAATATCTTTCTGAGTTCCCGAGATCTATTAAAAGATCACTCACCGTGAATGACCCTGTAGTGACAAAATGTCGAGAGATGAACAATATAATGTGCTTTCGAAGTAGGCAAGTAGAGCATGTCCCTTGATCATCTTAGGAACAAAGAACTGATAGACTGGACTTATTTGAACTACAGAAGAACATAAGCTATATGTACATATGTACATTTCAACAAACCTGAACAATATCTACCCTGTATTTATCGCTAATAATTAGGTACACTATTAAATTATACAGATCGGAGAGCAAGAATGGTTTAAAGTAGTTATTTACATTTGCACCAAAATGTTCAATGGCTACAACAGTGGGTACTTTCTTCATAGATAAGTATTCTACTATCATCTTACTACGAACATATTGAAAAGCATTATAAATTTGTTGTTAGAGGAAAACTATTATTTCTCGACAAAACATTATCCGTATATTCACCAGAACTATAGTAGGGATTATCGTAACTGTTCAACGATTCCCATTCTTCATCTTTGGGGTCGAATTCGTACAATCTTGCAATGTCTCGACGCAATTTTATCATTTTTCTACGCTTTGCCATACAGTACACCTAAAAAAAAATTAGTATTAAAAAGAAAGTGTTGGAAAGAAAGTTAATGGCAAAAACTACTTACTAGGAGAGATAATAGCATCACAAGCACTATAACTACCAAAGGAGCTATCAAATATTTGGCTTCGTCCCCTTGAAAAGGGGGCTTTTGTGTAGTTGTCACATTTGGCTGTTCACTACTCGTTATATTTTCTAAAAATATCATTATTACCTAAGCTGTACATTTGCATTTTTATATAGAGAGCTTAAGTCCGAATAATGCCTTAATTTTTCGAAAATATTATCACATAATTTACAAGTGGTTTCGTACTAAAACGAAATTTATTTATTTTTCATAAAAAAATGTTTTGTTTTGTTTACAAATGTGACAGGCGATTGTCAAATAATTGGGGTGTAATCGTTTAGAATTAAATTTTGTTGAATGCTAGTCAAATTATATTCAATTCTATTTGCGGTATGTGTGGGAAAGAGATAGAACATAAAGTGGTTTAAATGATAAAGTTTGGACCTTTATCACCACTGATTATGCATCAAACACGTAGAAACGCTGGGTGGCATTCATTTTTAGTAAGCATTAATTTTTACATCTTAAAACCAAATAGATTATCATTATAGACTATCCATTTTTCTACATGAACATAAACATTAAGATATTAATTAAATTGTTTATTTACCGATGTTGCTACGTAGTAAGCGCCACTCATTCTTTTGACCATAATCGACCTAGGCCTACTTTGTGATTATAACTGTCGGAAAAGCCGGTTAAAGGAGACATCTAGCGGCGATTCGTCTAACTGTGTGGTTTAACCTGCTGTTCGTGGAAGCTGGAAAACTCGTAAATTATTCAAGAGTTTTCTGAAGGAGAGCGTCGAATTTGTTTAAAAAAATGGTAAGGAAACATTCTTAGATCGTATGTGCTAAATTATACACCTGTAGAAGAACTAAACCTTTGCCATATAAAACCGTTCGTGGAAAGGAAACGCCATAATCAAAAGTTCTGGAATTTTTCGTGAGTATGGAAAGCCGCTTATCCAACAAAGTTTCGCCGAGCCAACCGTTTGGAGATAAAACAATGTGCGAATCTATGCTATATTCATATTCTGGTTGGCGGGAATTGGCCTCTGTTTGGCTTGTGTGTTTATTGTACTAGAGCCTTGTTTGATTGATCTCCTTAACATTAACATGTTTATATTATTATTACCTAATAAATTAAATACCTATTAAATTAACTTCATCCCGCTTCTACGCTGCAAGGGCGGGATTGCGATTTGGTTTGTTTAGCTTGGGAATGTTTCATTCCTCAATAGGTTATGTTGTACCCGAGAACCTAAGGGCTTCAAACACTAAAAGTACAGATATATGTAAGGCAAAAGCAGTTTGTCGCAGCTGCATCTTAAAAATGGGCCTGCTTTACCTGCCTCCACTTCTTTAGCTTACTTTACATGAGTCCGAGTGAGTATATGAATCTATTCAGAGTATTCATGTTATACATTTGAACTTTGTGTATTCAGGACTGACTTTTAAATAACTTCTAACTGGGCAGTCACAATTGTGAATTCTCTGAAATTATGAACAATAGTTAAAGAACACCCTGTGTGTAAGTCAAAAGATTTAACTGTTTATTGCTCTTTTCAGGCACACACAATTTTATTAGTCCAGCCAGGAGCAAATCCGGAAACCAGGACCTATTCCGACTATGAATCTGTCAACGAATGCATGGAGGGGGTCTGTAGGATCTACGAGGAACATCTAAAGAGGAGGAACCCGAACACTCCTACAATCACCTATGATATTTCGCAGTTATTCGATTTTGTTGATCAGGTAAGAAATGTATGACTAATGAAGTATCAAATATTCTTATACAGGGTGTTATGGAAATGGTTTATTACATTTAAATGGGTGACTTCTTCTATATTTTTTTTTTAAATGATCTTAGGTAAAAACCACTAAACGGCGACGCCATAGATACGTGTATACTGTACCCTTAACTGTAATGTAAGTTAATCATGCAATCTGTTGCAATGTCAAGCTACTTGTTTGTTACCATGATGAGCCGTTCTTTATGTCCTCCCCATGTCTGTGCTCGATATAGGCCTCGACTGAGAGAAGAACAATGCCGCTAGAAGCTGCGTGAAAGCATCTACACGTCGACGTGGTAAACAGGTTCCCTAGGAATCGCCAATGTGTTAGTTTTACATGTTTAAAGTGCTCTTGCCCAATAAACATGATATAAAATTTATTTCAACAACACAGATAGAAAAGCTAACAGCATTGCCTCAATCACTACCTTACATTTCCGTTGTGAAATAATTTGCTTCCCTGTGCTTTAGAGTTTAAATTTGTGCATGTTTATTTATCTCATTTGCAGGAAAGAAAATTCAAATTATGGAAGGAATTGTTGGGGTAAGAACTTATTAAAATTGTTGCATAGTTTCTTTCTAGAGTTTGAACTTATGGGAATAATATTGTGTACAATTGACAACATCGCTGACTAGTGAAGTCGTTTGGCTGATAATATGGGTTTGTTTCAACTTTTCAGTAATGCCCATAGCTTTTTATGACCATGACATAGGTGATTTGTCTCGCTTATTAACTCGAAGCGTTATTTATTGTTATTTTTCTGCAATTTATTTATTTTATTCACTACAGATCAATTTGTTTTCATCTCAGGATTTGCAGGTTTAACTATAATAAGGCAATTCCATAACGGCCTCCCTGTATATGCTTTTAGTTTATTTTTATGAATTTTTTGGTTTGCTTAGTACCTAATAGAAAACATAACCTCATTATTCTCAATTACCGACGAAATATTAATCCAGGGTTAGAATCGTCGAATTTCTTACACACCACGCACTGACGAACCATCGTAGATAGCTAATAAATAGCTCTAAATAGTTTTAGTTCAAAAAACACTAAAAATTAATCCAAAAGCACAATAGATCACAAACAATCACAAAAGCAGTAGCCAATAAGCGCGAACAACACCGCCGTCGAGAAATGAATGAGAATCGTAAACTTCAGGGTCATCTGTCCCGTAAGGGCCATACAGCGTTGCGACAATGATTTTTCTACAACATTGCGATTTGATGTTATTGGGAAACTATAAATAACTTTACGAGTAGAAAATTTAAAAAATGCGATTTTACTTGAAATTCATATTTATCAAGCGATGACGTTTACAGGTTTTAGAGCTAGAGTTGCCAGGTGGCTGGGATATTCCCACAATATCCCAGCCACCTGGCAACTCGCGTGTCCCGGATTGCTGTGTATAATCTCGGACCCAAGTAGCATTTTTAGACACAAATTGGACACATTCTTTGCTGAGAAACGTTTCGGCACATTTTCGATTCAAATTAGAAACTTGTATCGAGACATATGTGTTACGAAACTTTTGCGACACATTTTCGAATCCAGTTACTAGAAACACTTAAAGACGTGCTTGTTTCGAAATATTTTACAAATCGTGGTGTCGATATATTAACGACACGCGAAGATTTTTAGTTAAGGTACATTTTTAATCACCGTCTGAACAAGTTTGAGGTTATGTTATTGTTTAGCGAGATTTAAATTGTTATTTTTCTGTAATAAAAAGCTTACTGTACTGGATTTATCAACATAAAGTATGGCTATAGGGTGGGTATACTCTTATGTTGATAAATACAGTGCAATAAGCTGTTTTTAACAGAAAAATAACAATTTAAATCTCCCTATGCAAACAATAATAACATAACCTCAAACAAGATGTCGATTAAAAATCTTCAAAAAACACTTACGTCAATCTGTTTCTGAAAATGAATCAATAATAACATCTAATATACAAATAATACCAGGAAATTGCTTATTTATCCTTTATAATTTTAGTTTGGAAAGGTTTTTGCAACCACGCCTCTCGTGATGTCACGCCGCGGCTGTCCATACCCAACCTTTCTTTTCTGTGCATGCAAACAAATCTTGTGGCATTCACCTTACAAACCTTTTATTCTTCTGTGCATTATGGAAACATTATAGAAGCCAAAGAGTAGAAGTTGTGTGTCGAGTCTATTTTGGACCAGAATAATTTCTTGCTTTCTAGCGGCCATTTTAGGAAATGAATTTTTATTTTGTTAAAATTAGTTTTAATGAAATTCCTGCATCTCTTGCAAAGCCAAAATTTGTTAGATAAGTTCCATTTTCCTAGCTAAGTCGATTTATAAATGAAATAAACAAAATATTGATAATATTTTAATTTTTATTTTTTTGACGAAGTATATTTTTTTCTGTAAATGAAAATAAATCGAGGGCTCGTTAAAAATATAAAGCCAAATTACTAAACTGCACGATAAAATTTACTGCGACAATGATTTTTTTGGTTCTAATATGCAATAACTAGGTATATAAAATAAAATAACTTATAGGAAATATACTTATAACGAATTCATCATGGTGAAATTATTGTTTCATATTGTTTTTCTTTTATTTTACAACAGTGAAGGTATCCTAATTGTTTTGCGCATGGTTTAACATAGCCCCGCCCCTTTAACTGTCATTTTTAAATACAAATAAGTAAAATTTTCGATAAAAGTTTCGATTGTGCATCGAAACAGCGAAAGTCACAGCTGGTACCAACCACTTGGAAACACGTGTAAATGTCCCATTTAAAATGTATACGTTTCGAAAATATTTCCATTCTTGTTGCCAACAGTTTCCAATTTGGTCGGAAACAGAAACGATAGTTACGATACATGTACCACAATACGTCTCAAAATGCTACTTGGGAATTTATTTCCTTTTTATTTTCTTTTACTTTTTTTCGGTGCTAAATTATAATAATCCTAAATTCCCGATTAAAACAAAATTTGTCCCCGAAACTCTGCAGACAACCTGGAAAACATAATTATTGGGCGCCTTCGGCGTCAAGTAGTCTTTCCAATAATTACTCGAGTGGTTTTTACAATCACTTGAAACTCCACTCCGGTTCATCGACCGATTATTATCGCTTGAATTTATAACTTGAGCAGTTTTTTTAATAATCGAGCGATGTCGGTTATTTCAATAATCGAGTACTCGAACGATCCCAAACGCTGATATTTAGTATAATATTTTTACTTAATAGGTACACATGAGAAATGCATTCAATATAATTAATATTATACCTTTCCGTTTCAAACGCAGGCGGTAGATTTAGGACTCTCAGTACAGACTTGGCATCATTGATTTCTGTTTATAACTTTGTATGTCTCACTTGTATTCAGCGTCATTTTAATGTTACTACCATCGCCTAGCGCTTTGTGCCTCTAGAAGGCCATCATCAGGGCTAAGGATTCGTCAAAGTCACCCCCAGCCACCAAAAGAAACGCACCCCAAAATAGTAAACCCCTTTTTTATATTCTGTAATGGTTTCTTAAATTATTTATTTATATAAACAATTCGGTCCCTTTATTATATTAAATGTTTTTAGGTTAAACTTACTTTCCATTATTCTTTAAATATCCATTCCAAAACAAAAACCTAGCTCTAAACAAAGCAGAAATGAGCAAGAATATAAATATTTGTAGGTTAAGTTAAGAAGTTGATTCTCCGACTTGACAGTTGACGGTTTGGCGTTTGTATCCGTTCACAGAGACAAGACAAGATCAGCAACCCGTTAGAAAATCGTCGACAACCGAACATGCGCAGAACGAAATTTGCAATCTGTTGGAAATTTCGCTCTGCCAACGAACCTATTGTCGGGCAGTTCATGGTACGGGACACTTATCGACCTTTTTTTTACAGTTATCTGACCTAAGCTGCCTGGTATACCAGAGGACTACGAACACATACGCTCCGTATAACAAAGATTGGGTCAAAGAAAAGATCTACATATTATTGCGACAGGCCGCTGGACATAACGACTACAATTTATGAGACTTTTTAATCGTTAGTTACTTTTTTCTCTTTGTAAAAATTTAGTGTAGGATACGTTTTTTTTCTAGTAGCGATTTTCGGTCTCGCCGTTGTTGGAATGTTAATTAATAATAATAAGTTTCAATTCGCATTTGATTGTTTTAATTGGGAACGGTGCGTCTGACGGGACGAACGCAAGTTATTGTAGAATTTGAGCAGGTTATTGGAAAAAATATCCACGTGGAAAACCATCAGTGGCGTACCACTTTTTATGTAAAGCATATCGCAGAACATGTTTGCGCGAGGACGTCACTGGTAGTTCGTTAGAATAAGTTTTCTAAATAAAAATATGGGTTTATATTCCATCTGCTAACAAGGAAGTTCTGTACAAACGGGAAACCTGCGTTTTATGAAAAAAAGTGTACTTAGCTCTGCTTGGCAAGAAATTAAGATTTCCAAAGAAGAAAATATATTATATTATACAGGGTTCTCAAAAAGTACAACAATGTAAACAAGGGCGCACTACTATTGTTAATCTATGAGCAAAACGACAAATAAAAAAGTTGTTTGAAATCTCGTTGAGAGTACCGGGTGTCCCACTAAGAATGGCTCTCGGCCGTATCTCTGAAAGTGTTAGTCGTATGGCTCGCGGAAAAATTTTTTAATAGGAAAAGTGATCATAAGAAATTGCTGGAAATTATTTTCAAGTTTCTCAGTCGAGCGCTAGAGGGCGCAACCGTAACGGTAAATCCGTAAAGCTTAGTTTTTTCAAAAGTTGCCGCGTTAAGGTCTATTGAAAATAGCATTTTCGTATACTTTAAGGTTTTATGAAGAAAATTTACTTATGACATATTTTTGTCACTTTTAAATTAAAGTGGTGGGGGAAGGTTGAACATTATTTTAAACAAATGCCTACAACTCCGGGTTCGCTCAACAGAATTTAGTGAACTTTGTTTTGTTAAAAAGTGGTTCCCTTACTCTATACTTTACTGTATAAACTATGACAATATGACTTTTAAAGTAGGCGCTAGAGGGAGCTATTTTACAACTTAACAAACATTGCGCATTTTTTCAAAAATTTTAAATACAACAGTATATTTAATTTTACTTCATCACAAAGATCAATAAAAGCCTAAAGAACTGGCGAAAACCACAACTTGATATCTTTTTTCAAACCGGAGATATTAACAAGAATAAAAATAAACACGGAAAAATATGAGTATATTTAAGTTTCAACGGTACAGGTTTTTCAAAAGTGAAATAAAAACTTTGACGTGAAAGCACCTAATTTTAAATTAGATTTTGTTTTTCCAAGGCCTATTTGACTTTTGAAAAAACCTGTACCGTTGAAACTTAAATATACTCATATTTTTCCGTGTTTATTTTTATTCTTGTTAGTATCTCCGGTTTGAAAAAAGATATCAAGTTGTGGTTTTCGCCAGTTCTTTAGGCTTTTATTGATCTTTGTGATGAAGTAAAATTAAATATACTGTTGTATTCAAAATTTTTGAAAAAATGCGCAATGTTTGTTAAGTTGTAAAATAGCTCCCTCTAGCGCCTACTTTAAAAGTCATATTGTCATAGTTTATACAGTAAAGTATAGAGTAAGGGAACCACTTTTTAACAAAACAAAGTTCACTAAATTCTGTTGAGCGAACCCGGAGTTGTAGGCATTTATTTAAAATAATGTTCAACCTTCCCCCACCACTTTATTTTGAAAGTGACAAAAATATGTTATAAGTAAATTTTCTTCATAAAACCTTAAAGTATACGAAAATGCTATTTTCAATATACCTTAACACGGCAACTTTTAAAAAAACTAAGCTTTACGGATTTACCGTTACGGTTGCGCCCTCTAGCGCTCGACTGAGAAACTTGAAAATAATTTCCAGCAATTTCTTATGATCACTTTTCTTATTAAAAAATTTTTCCGCGAGCCATACGACTAACACTTTCAGAGATACGGCCGAGAGCCATTCTTAGTGGGACACCCGGTACAAATGCAAAATTTGAATCAAATTTTTAAAAACGCCTTTACGCCTTGATCAGTCAGAATTTTCTCCCTTGGTTCGTTTTTACATTCTTGTGAGCACCCTATACAGGGTGATTCACGACGAGCGTGCATTAGAACTTTATGGAGAACTACTGAATATATGTTCCTGAAACTTTGGGGATTTGGGTTTATCGATATGCTCTCTTTAGCTAAAATATTGACATGTTCCTGTCATTTCCGGTTATACCGGAAGTAGCTGCCAACTTTCGTTTTTTAAATACAACATGGTAATTTTTATTAAATTTTTCGATTAAGCATTAAATATTCAGCACATTTTATAGAAATTGTTTTTGTCAGACTCTATTAGTTTTTGAGATATCTGGACTTTTTGTAATTATTTGGCAAATGCATGACGATGAAATAATCCATATAATTTTTTTACCTTAGCGCTTGGACTAAAAAAAATTTCTCACCGAATAGCTAGAGGATCATCAAGTTTCTAAAACATTTCAAATTCGGCATAAAATGTACAGGGTGGTCACAATTCAAGCCTCATTGTGAAAGAATTCAACCTTAAAAAACTTTCTTATTTTAAATGGAACACCCGGTATATTTTTATTTAATTTGATGGCAAATTAGTTGTTCTTTATAAATAGTATTTACTGTCCTATACCTATATCAAACTGTTTTCTCAAAAAATCCAATTTTATTCCGAAAATACTATTTGTTCAAGTGTGCTATGAAAACAATTGTACTTAGGGGCTGTATACTGATGTCTATACGGAGGAAAAGTGATTGGTATCAAAACGATGGGGCTCCAGCACACAACGCCCACAACAGACTTTTTCATGACCAGTGGATCGCAAACCAAGGTCCCTTCCACTGGCCAACTCGTTCGCCAGACTTAACTCCACTGGACTTTTCATCTGGGGAACCATTAAAGATAAAGTTTACGCGCGTCCCATCACCACGAAGGAAAATCTAATTGAAAGGGTGAAGGCAGCATTTCAATCTCTCACAAGAAATTAGGAATGCTACAAGAAATAACATGATGAAAAGAATACATAAATGCTTGGAAGTAAATGGCAATCATTTCGAACATATTTTAAAAATATAATCAAAAGATATTAGGTATAATTTTCAAACACATTTTTAATTAAAGAATTTAAAGTTTATAAACTTTTTTCCTTGCTATTTTAAAAAAAATAATATTTAAACCATTAAATTTAAAACAATCAACTGCATTTTATTTATAAATTATTAAGAAACACTTTAGAATATTGTATTATCCAGCAATCAATCACTTTTCCTCCGTATAGACATCAGTATACAGCCTCTAAATACAATTGTTTTCATAGCACACTTGAACAAATAGTATTTTCGGAATAAAATTGGATTTTTTGAGAAAACGCTTTGATATAGGTATAGGACAGTAAATACTATTTATAAAGAACAACTAATTTGCCATCAAATTAAATAAAAATATACAGGGTGTTCCATTTAAAATAAGAAAGTTTTTAATGGTAGAATTCTTTCACAATGAGGCTTGAATTGTGACCACCCTGTACATTTTATGCCGAATTTGAAATGTTTTTGAGACTTGATGATCTTCTAGCTATTCGGTGAGAAAAAATTTTTATTCCAAGCGCTAAGGTAAAAAAATTATATGGATTATTTCATCGTCATGCATTTGCCAAATAATTACAAAAAGTCCAGATATCTCAAAAACTAATAGAGTCTGACAAAAACATTTTCTATAAAATGTGCTTAGTATTTAATGCTTAATCGAAAAATGTAATAAAAATTACCATGTTGTATATAAAAAACGAACGTTGGCAGCTACTTCCGGTATAACCGGAAATGACAGAAACATGTCAATATTTTAGTTAAAGAGAGCATATCGATAAACCCAAATCCCCAAAGTTTCAGGAACATATATTCAGTAGTTCTCCATAAAGTTCTAATGCACGCTCGTCGTGAATCACCCTGTATAGGGTGGTATGGAAATGACTTGTTATATTTAAACCGGCAAATCCTGAGATGAAAAATAACCATAAATGGCGCTTTGAATTATTAAGCGAAATATACACTTTATATGAAATCTGAAAATTTACGTGGTAGCTACTGACGACGTTGGCAATCAATAAATTATTGAGGCAGTCGCAAGCCTCGAAAGAGGTCAGCGCATTGTATGCGATGTTGTCATATTGCAACACAGAATTGTAAACGCTCGTGTTCAGTTTTTGACAACAAGACGTCTTTGACCCGCGTTATCAGTTTTTTTTTTCAAACCTTTTAGAAAAAAAAAAAACTACAATTTTAAGGTACATACTCTCTTATCTTAGACATATTTTAAAATAATCCGTTTTATAATTAAATTCCATAAAAAAGAATCAACAGTAGATAATATCACACAAATTTGAAATCACATCACAACATTTATTATTATCAATTATTTCACAACAGAAAAAAAATCGGGAACTAACAAAACGTTTAAAATTCGTGTACGTCAAGCACGTGGAACCAGCGTCACTCCACCTCCGAGTCTCGAAACATACTGAAGCAAGTATAGTGGCGCGCGGCCGGTATCCAAGCAAGGGTGAGACACGCGGTGTGCTCTGGCATCACTGTAGTTTACTCTAGTAACCTACATTGTTGCTAACTGAAACCAGATGGAGCGGCGCGACAGCATGTAGACAAAAAGGGGTTTTACCTTAATATTTAGATATTCGATAAAAAAACAGTATGTAGACTTTCTCCTGGGCACCCAAGGAATCACCCATTTAAATATAATAAGTCATTTCCATAACACCCTGTATAATATAATAAGACTTTTCTTCATAAATCTAAGCTTCTTGCCGAGCAGAGCTTTTTAGGAAGGAAGGACATTTTTTTCACAAGCCGCAATATAAAAGGTTCCATTTTGCATAGAACTTCCTTGGGATCGTATATACAGGGTGTTGCAAATTCGGCCTTCACCATTTGGATTTCGGAAACGGTGAGAGATACGAAGTCGGTTAAATTAGTGCAAAATTCCGTAATTATTAGCCCAATAATATGCCGCAAAAAAATCAAAAATAAATACATGGGCTTTCAAAAATAAATATTACTTTCTCATTGCTATTTTTTATTCTTCACAAGATGGCATCATCAGATCTTTCATGCAACGTTTCGTCTTTAGGTCACCATCATCAACTTAAATATTTTAAGTACGGGCCTGTTTGTTGTGATGTTTAAATTATGAAAGAGGACCTAAATCTACGTTCAGCAAATTAGTGGTTTTCCGACGTTTTGTTCCTTAAATCGGCCATCTTCATTAAAATACCCCTAGTACGTTCCGGTAATTTACTTTTGCGTCGAAGAAACTGAAGATTTTTTAATTATTATTGCTATTTCTGTCTAATTGTATTATTATTACGTATAGTTTGTATCAAATTTCTACTTAAAGAAAGTGTTGTATATCACTGAACGTAGATTTCGATTCTCTTTCATAATTTAAACAACACAACAAACAGGCCCGTACTTAAAATAAACTCCTTGACAAAATTAACGCAACATCATAAATTTGCCATAATTTTTATGCTATTTTTTTTCTGAATTTATGATCCGATTTGAATGATTTTTTTTGCATTGTAGGTTGGTTCCTTGACAATGCCATAGTTTTCGTTGTTTATGATAAAAATATAATTTTTTTAATTTATACTGGGTGTACTAAAAATGCTATGTTTTTTTTTCCGAAAATTCGCATCACCTGTATAGTATATTAGCAACCGAAACATATTGCAGTTGCCAATAAACGGTAGGTCCATCTTTCCCCAACATTTTCTTTTTTGGTTTACTTCATTATCTCTGTTATTAAAGGAGATACACCGTTTTATAGCGTAACATGTTTTTATAGACTTTAATATTCAACACATTCATTGTTAAATGTTTTCAAGTAGGGCAACTGGGCATACGAAACGAACGTTTATAAGCAGTTTCCGAACAGTTTTTATCAGTATGGCAAATTTGATTTGTCACAAAAGGTCTATAGTCTACTTGAAAACATTTAACAATGAATGTGTTGAATATTAAAGTCTATAAAAAAATGTTACGCTATAAAACGGTGTATCTCCTTTAATAACAGAGATAATGAAGTAAACCAAAAAAGAAAATGTTGGGGAAAGATGGACCTACCGTTTATTGGCAATTGCAATATGTTTCGGTTGCTAATATACTCCACAGGGTGATGCGAATTTTCGGAAAAAAACATAGCATTTTTAGTACACCCAGTATAAATCGAAAATTTAATTTTTATCATAAACAGCGAAAGCTATGACATTGTCAAGGAACCAACCTACAATGCAAAAAAAATCATTAAAATCGGATCATAAATTAAGAAAAAAATAGCATAAAAAATATGGCAAATCTATGTGTTGCGTTAATTTTGTCCAGGAGTTTATTTAAAAATCTTATATGTTCAGCCTTAATTTGATGAAAATCCATAATAAAATTATTAAAGAAAACACTATTCGATGTTTTTGATTTTCACTATATGTTGTCAACATGACACGTGTTCATCAGATGTAAGGTATAAACAATGATAACTTAATTTATATGTCTCGTAAAAATAGTACCTAATAATATTATGGGATAATTATTTAATAACGTAAGAGTTTATTATTTAATGAAGGTAGAAGAAATAAACACATTAACTAACACCTTAAATTTAACAAAGGCGAAGAACATATTATATCAAGCGTGCCATTAAGTAAATTAGGGAAATTTTTCATTTTGTTAATATCCATAGACTCTAGTAAATTGAACTTCAAGCCCTTTTGTTCTATATGCAAAATCTTGAAATTGTTATTAAAAATATGATTTTCTGATTTTAAATGTTCTGCGTATGTGGAATGTTTATTATTTTTGGTGAAATAATCTTGGTGGTCTTTAATTCTAGTGCGAAAAGAATGGCCTGTTTGGCCTATATATGAACTAGGACAAGAGCCGCAATTTAATTTTTTTTACATGTGCCCCGAAAGTGCCTCTTTTCATGCATATTCTCTTCACCGAAAGTGGCGTTTTCCAAGAGAGCGGGCGGGAAAGTATCGAAGCGGGTTTCGCTTCGAGTCACCATGTGCTCATAAATAAATAAAACCAGAATTGTCGGTGCGGGATTTGAACTCGCGACCCTCAGATCGCCAGGCGGACACTCTACCCACCGAGCCATACTCCAAGCGATAATAAATAGCGGATTATATATAAATTAAATTGGCAGTTAATTTTTCAAAGATGTTTTAGAAAAATGGCTGAAGAATTTCTGTATTTATATGGCCTCAAAGACTCGGGCACTTGTAAAAAATAAATAAAACCATATATGCCGAGTGCGGGATTTGAACCCGCGACTCTCAGATCACAAGGCGTACGCTATACCACTAGGCCACCGAGCCTATTTGTCAAAAATAATGAATAGATATTTACATTCTCCATGCGCAAGTGTTTTCATGTCATGTAGACAGGAAAACTGTCTGAAGAATTTCTTTATTTATTTGGCATCAAAGCTTCGGAGCACTTGTAAAAAAAATTTCGGTACATATCTCGGGCCGTCGGAGGCTTTTCCGGACTCGTGCGGTTCTCCGCATCTCGTCCGTAAAAGCCTCTTTTCGGCCCTTGATACGTAATGTACTATTATATACTCCGCTATTTTGATCTTTCAGAATTTTATCTTTATTATTGCATATAGAACAAAAGGACTTGAAGTTAAATTTACTAGAGTCTATCGAGATTAACAAAATGCAAAAATTTTCCTACTTAATGACACGCTTGATATATGTTCTTCGCCTTTGTTAAATTTAAGGTGTTAGTTAATGTGTTTATATATGTTGACAAATATAGTGAAAATCAAAAACATCAAATAGTGTTTTCTTTGATAATTTTAAAATATTTAAGTTGATGATGGTGACCTAAAGACGACGTTGCATGAAAGATCTGATAATGCCGTCTTATAGAGAATAAACAGTAGCAATGAGAAAGTGAAATTTATATTTGGACATCTCCTCGAACCAAGCCGGGAAAAAATAAAAACCGAAACGCAAAATTTGAGATTTTTTCAAATATTTTGAAAGCCCATGTAGTTATTTTTGATTTTTTTGCGGCATATTATTGGGCCCATAATTACGCAACTTTGCCCCAATTTAACCGCCTTCGTATCTGTTATCGGTTCCCGAATTTGTAACACCATGTATATGAACTTTTCTTTATAAAATTACCTAAGGAATCACACTCTGAAATGTTAGCGCGTCGTAAAGGAACACCCTGTGTAAATTAAATGATTTCAAACAGTGTCTATAATATCTCTTTTAGTCATAGTTTTTTTTTTGTCAACAGTTATCCGACTTGAGCTGCCTGGTATACCAGAAGTCCACGAACACATATGCTCCGTATAACAAAGATTGGATCAAAGAAAAAATCTACATATTATTGCGACAGGCGGCAGGACATACGGACTACAATTTCTGAGAACCTTTCGTAGTCGGTTTTTTGTAAAAATTTAATGTAGGGTTAAGAATTGTTTGATTCTTACTTTTACCTTTGAATTTCGACGCTTCAGAACGTCGGGATAGCGTTAAAAAGTGGCCAGCTATTTTTGGAGGCTAACCCGGATTTCGATCTATTGCGACAACAAAACCAAACGCGCCTGTAGTGAATTGTTCCTATATAGGATGTTACTTAATGATGTGTACTTATTTTAATGAATTTTTTTTGTCAACCCAGTGGCGTAGTACAGTGTGTCCCAATTTCGACACTTGTATAGGGTATCTCCGTTATTGTCAGTGCTATCAAAAAAGTAATGTAGGTGTCATGTGGTCTTTTTGGGTCAAACTTAAAATGGTAAAATTAAAATTTTAAAATTTTTGCTCGCTTAAGAGATACGGGGGAAAATCAAAAAATTGACAATTTCTAAATTACCCTATATGTTCTTAGTCAAAATAGATACAGAAAGATGTGTTATACAGAAGTTTCTTTACAGTGATTGTAGAATAATTTGCCGGTTTCAGAATAAGTATACGGGGTCAGGTAAAAAAGTTATCGGACCTAACCTCATTTTTTTTTAAATGGAATACCTTGTTTATTTTAATCTAAAAAGATGGCATTTTCAATTCTCTTTTCAAATATATAACACACCATGGATGGTATTGGTTTCCTAGGCGATGTATTTAAACTTTATTACTTTGAAACGAAATAAAAGATTCAGATTAAGGTAAAAAATAACGGGAATCATCGCAAATGTTCGGAATATGTCCTTAAATGGTTACCGTCTTTCCGGATAGCGAGCAAAATATACATTTTGCGCCGTTTATTCGTTTTTCCACTTTCAATATAAACTAATATCATATCCAATTTTTCAAAATATTGATAAGTCATTTTCACAAATGAATATGTAAAAATGTGTTTTAAAGTCATAAAGTTTAAATAAATCGTTTAGGAAACCAATTTCATCCATGATGTGTTATATATTTGAAAGGAAAATTTAAAATAGTGTCTTTTTAGATTAAAATATACAGGGTGTTCCATTTAAAAAAATTAGGTTAGGTCCGATAACTTTTTTACCTGACCCCGTATACTTATGCTGAAAATGGCAGATTATTCAACAATCAATATAAAGAAACTTCTGTATAAAATATTTTTCTGTATCTCTTTTAACGAAGAAAATACAGGGTAATTTTGAAATTGTCAATTTTTTGATTTCCCCCGTATCTCTTAAGCGAGCCAAAATTTTCAAATTTTGATTTTATCATTTTAAGAGCACATGACACCTACATTACTTTTTTGCTAGCACTAACAATTACGGAGATACCCTATAAAAGTGACGAAAATGGGACATCCTGTACAGCTACGCCTCGATACAATTTTAACGAAAAAATATTTTTTTATCATGTTACTTTCATTCTAATGGTAAGTTTTACGAGGAAAATTAAAGATACCGTTTTTGTTTAGAATTGAAATAATTAAAAATAAAATAGTTGCTTCGAAAATATCAGTGTTTTTTAGTTAAAATTGTATTGAGGCTACTCCACTGCCTTGAGAAAAAAATGTTGAGGTCAAATGTGTGGTTTTATATGATAATAGCACATACCGAAATTCAGTGTAATATCTCGAACTGGTTTTGAGATATTTGATAAAAACCAATCAAGCTTTAACACTCTGTATATCGAAAACAAACCCTTTGTAGGACACACGCTTATATGAACTTTTCGACTTAAAATCGGTCCAAATTAAAATAAGTACATAACTAACATCCTGTATATGGTCGGAGTCACAAAGGGGAGCTATTTTTTTGGAAAAAATTTTGAAAATTTCTTTGAGCAACTCAAAATTGATAAATAATTATTAATCTACTCGTGTAAAAGTAAAATCAAACAAATTTTTTCGTATTTTTTTTAAGAAAAACGGATGCCGGTAGCCAGCGTTTGTGATTGTATTCCGAATTTTAAATCGGGAACAGGCGGCACATTTGCTATTACCTTTGGTTACTTGCCTCCACTGGCGCACCCAAGGAGGGGTATACTCTCGAGTTTACAAGGTGTCCCATTTTCGACACTTTTATAGGGTATCTCCGTAATTGTTAGTGCTATCAAAAAAGTAATGTAGGTGTCATGTGCTCTTTTTGGGTCAAACTTAAAATGGTAAAATCAAAATAAGAAAATTTTCGCTCGCTTAAGAGATACGGGGGAAAATCAAATAATTGACATTTTCTAAATTACCCTATATTTTCTTAGTTAAAAGAGATACAAAAAAAGTTTTATACAGAAGTTTCTTTATATTGATTGTTGAATAATCTGCCGTTTCCAGAATAAGTATACGGGGTCAGGTAAAAAAGTTATCGGACCTAAAATCATTTTTTGTAAATGGAACACCCTGTATATTTTAATCTAAAAAGATATTATTTTAAATTCTCCTTTCAAATCTATAACACACCATGGATGATATTGGTTTCCTAGGCGATTTATTAAACTTTAAATCGCTTAGGAAACCAATCCATGGTGTGTTATATATTTGAAAGGAGAATGTAAAATAATATCTTTTTAAATTAAAATATAAAGGGTGTTCTATTTAAAAAAATGAGGTTAGGTCCGATAAATTTTTTACCTGACCCGGTATACTTATTCTGAAAACGGCAGATTTTTCAACAATCACTATAAAGAAACTTCTGTATAAAATATTTTTCTGTATCTCTTTTAACTAAGAAAATATAGTGTCATTTTGAAATAGTAAATTTTTTGATTTTCCCCCGTATCTCATAAGCGAGCGGAAATTTTCACATTTTGATATTACCATTTCAAGTTTGACAGAAAAAGAGTACATTACTTTTTTGATAGCACTAACAATGACGGAGATACCCTATAAAAGTGTCGAAAACGGGACACCCTATACGAGGAGATGCGATACAGTCATCGATCGCTGGCTATGATTCCTTTTCAGCGATTTATGTATAATTTTTTTTATAAATAATAAGAATTTTGTTATAGTTTTTACAATAGCAACATGCACTATACAGACTTATTATTTTTGGTCAAGTAAATTACCTCACTAGTGTTGTAATATATTGCTGTAATGTTCAAATTTCTGAAATTATTGTAGGTACTTTGCAGTTTACAAACGTTGCCGTTTGTAGAAAAATAACATTTATTTGGTACACAGATTTTCTTATCAAAATCGAGTGTTCCAATAGTATTTTGTCGTGCTATTTGAACACCTTGTACATTTTTTGTTTGGGGTCAGTGAAGAGGCAAATATTTAGTATTTTCTCAACAATTTATAGGCCCTTGTATAATAAGTTTTTGTTTGTATCTTTTCCGCGTTGAATGACGTTTAAATTTAAGTTTTTTAAGTTCACCTTATTTGTTAAAAGTCAGGTTAAGAATTGCTTTTCAGTTTGCAGATAAATTATCTATAATTCATTTGTAATTTAATTTGTTTTTCAATTTTTTAATAAACGTGAAACTTACTATACGCTTTTGTATTCTTGGTGTGCCCCCCCTAAACCAGTGTTGCCAACCTTACAATGAATAATATCCCAAGTATGAGGACGAAATATCTCATATTTTTAAAAAAGTCGCACCCGAAAACTGGTATACATAAAAATAAAATTAACGCAACATCATAAATTTGCCATATTTTTGACGCTATGTTTTTCCTGAATTTATGATCCGATTTGAATGATTTTTTTTTGCATTGTAGGTTGGTTCCTTGACAAAGTCATAGTTTTCGCTGTTTATGATAAAAATTTAATTTTCGATTTATACTGGGTGTACTAAAAAATTATTTTTTTTTAAGTTTTTTTCCGAAAATTCACCCTGTGGAGTATATTAGCAACCGAAACATATTGCAGTTGACATTAAACGGTAGGTCCATCTTTCCCCAACATTTTCTTTTTTGGTTTACTTCATTATCTCTGTTCTTAAGGGAGATACACCGTTTTATAGCATAACATGTTTTTATAGACTTTAATATTCAACACATTCATTGTTAAATGTTTTCAAGTAGACTATGGACCTTTTGTGACAAATAAAATTCGCCATACTGATAAAAAGTATTCGGAAACTGCTTATTAAACGTTCGTTTCGTATGCCCAGTTGCCCGACGAGTATTTTAATCTTCAAACCTACTTGAAAACATTTAACAATGAATGTGTTGAATATTAAAGTCTATAAAAATATGTCACGCTATAAAACGGTGTATCTCCTTTAATAACAGAGATAATGAAGTAAACCAAAAAAGAAAATGTTGCGGAAAGATGGACCTACCGTTTAATGTCAACTGCAATATGTTTCGGTTGCTAATATACTCCACAGGGTGATTCGAATTTTCGGAAAAAAACATAGCATTTTTAGTACACCCAGTATAAATCGAAAATTAAATTTTTAACATAAACAGCTAAAACTATGACATTGTCAAGGAACCAACCTACAATGCAAAAAAAATCGTTCAAACCGGATCATAAATTCAGAAAAAAAATAGCATAAAAAATATGGGAAATTTATGATGTTGCGTTAATTTTGTCCAGGAGTTTATAAATGGAAACTAAAAGAAATAACGAGTTAAAATAATTATTAGAAACCTGAAAAAAACGTTTTTCAAATGTCCCACGACATGGAAGAGACATATTCCACCGGTTGGCAACACTGCTTGCAAAATTATTTCTCGTTTCGTGGTTACACGTTTGGACCCTAAAATACTGGGTGTTTCTTAATAACATGCTACTATTTAAGGAAGTTATTCTTGGGTCCATTTTCAGAAAAAAAACTTCATATTAACATATGTGCTAAACGTCTCAACTTTTGAGATACAGGGTGTTTAGATTTTCATGTTTTTTTTTTAATAACTTGTTAAGATTAATGACTTAGATACGTGACAACTAAACTAGGTAGGTAGGCAACTGTCAAAACTGTTTATGTTTACAAAACAAAATCTGCTTCTTATACGACAACTGTACGTTAAATGACATAAATAAAGAGACGCGACATTTGAAAATTTCAAAAATAAATTTTATTTATAAAAAATGAAGTGGCGTACTATTATTCTTTGCTTCAAAAATACCGAGGGCGATTCCCGCACGAACGCCCCTGGTCTAAATAAAAAAACATGTTATAGATTATAAAATGCATCTTAATGAATAGAAAGTGCGGTAGAGCGGTATCACAGATATTAATAAAAAAACAGTTTTTTTGAAAATCTTTAACACCCTGTATCTCAAAAGTTAAGATGTTTAGGACATATCTTCATATGAAGTTTTTTTCTGAAAATTTACCCAAGAATTAAATATTAGCATGTTATTAACAAATACCCTATACATATACAGGGTGGCCCATCGAAAACAGTCCAGCAAGGTTTACGGCTGTATACGTGAAAATTAAAAAAAAAAACGTAAACTTGTGTTTTCAGGGGCACACGTTTTACTATTAATTTCATCCTCTAACCTCAACCCCCCTAGCGGGGGCGGCTACTGCTCTTGTTTTTTCAAATGGGAATGGGTATGTTGTGATACATCTTTTTAAAGGGCATTAAATTCTCTTTAAAATGGCGCTTTGTTTTGTAAATTTGAGCTACGCGCCGCCGAGAAATTGCGTTTTAAAAAATGTAATTTTATTGAGTAATACTTACATGTTATCTTATTAAATGTTGAAAATGTCCGCCATTCACCTCCATACAATAGTACAACAACTGTTCAAAGTGTTCTCGGACATTGTGAAGAACATCTGGTGTAATTTGTTGTACTTGATAAGAGGTGCAGTGAAATGTTTCAAATTCCGTTGCTCGGCGGCGCGTAGTTCAAATTTACAAAACGAAGCGCCATTTTAAAGAGAATTTAATGCCCTTTAAAAAGATGTATTACAACATACCCATTCCCATTTGAAAAACAAGGGCAGTAGCCGCCCCTGCTAGGGGGGTTGAGATTACAGGGATGAAATTAATAGTGAAACGTGTCCCCCTGAAATCACAAGTTTACAGGTCCGAGGTTTTTTTAAATTTTCACGTACACAGCCGTAAACCTTGCTGGACTGTTTTCGATGGGCCACCCTGTATATCCGGAATAAAAGGTCACGTGGTGAATAGAAGTTAATTTGAAGACATATACTGACGTTAATTAAACGTGACGTTGGTCACATCATTCCACGAGACATTAGGAAGTAATTGTCACGTGATATTTACGTCATCCTACTGGTCAACACTCATTAGATGACCATTTGTTGACGTCATTGTCACGTGCTTCTGCTAGCTGGATCTAAAAAATGGAGCTACTAAGTACTTGTATTGTCTAGATAGGTACCATCCTGGTGGGAACACTCAATACCTTTAATGTAATTGATTTATCAACAATTTTTGAACTAGAAAAACATACTTACATGTTTGTCAAGAAATACCAACCGACCCAACATTTCTTTCTCCAAAAAGGCTGTAATAAACCCTATAACCTTATATTTCCAACATTAAAAAATACCTATACGTGTAAAAACTCCAGATTTGCTACATATTCAACAGTAAACAGCATTTACGAAACATCAACGACTAAGTTATACAGCAAAAAAGGTTAAACTTACCATTAAAATGGGTTTTAAAAAACACTAATCAGCTGATTCTCATGGTTATTTTTAGCCCAGCAACGTCATATTATTTGTTTAACTATTTTCTATGTATTTGATAGTTGACCGTGCCCAAACTATAACGTAAAAAATTTCGTGTAAGAAAACTAACCTGAACGCCCGGACTAACGATGTTCTTAAATATCATTTCTATCTCAGACCGACGTCAACGCGATTTTCCACGAAATAAACATACATACTCTTATTGAAGTCATATCCTAGTTTAAATCGATAACACAAATAGGGTGTTCTACAAAATAGCTCGAGCCACCTATTCTTCCCCTCTTCTTTCTTTATCTAAGCGCATAAATCAAACAAAGATAAGGCGATCTTCCGAACGTGTGAAAAATCTGTCAATAAGGGCCCTTTTACAGGAACCTGTAAGATTATTGGGAAGGTTTGTGTTTGTACTACAAGAGGACGGTACTAATCCACCCTTGGAAAATATATTACGACGCAGTGGCGGTTCGTGACATATGTAGAAATTTGAATAATTTATGAAAATGTGTTTTTATTTGCGTTTTAGATTTTGAAGATCTAAATGGGGGCAAATGATTAAATTATTTGGTTAGCTATTGATGTTTCGGTGATGGGGACCTTACGCCCGCATTCTCCGTATTTAGAATTTAATTGGGATTGGTAAATCCGGATTAGTTCAATCTGACTTATTTGTTATGCACCGTAATCGGTTTTGGGAATCCAAGTTAACAAATTGGCAACAGTGGATTTTCAACAAATATGACGTGGAAAATGGGGTTGACGCAAGAGATAACCCTACTTTCGTTTGACCTGACGGCAAACTCTATTCTGACGTGCATTAAGAAATCATTGAAATTCGCGATTTATAGCCTTTTAAAACAGAGTTTTCTTCAAAGTTTTGTGAGTTTTTGGAAACAATGGTGTTTAATATATTTTTAAGATGCAGAGTGAATATTTAAAGACATTATCATTGCAAAATTGCTTGATATCCGCGAGAGGTAAGCTGAAAAATCTCATTTGCCTTTGTTTACGAAACATTGGCAGTTTTTTTTCCCTTTTTATGAACTAAAATATTTATTTACAGATATCAAACGAAGCTAAACTTAATACATAATATGGACCCCTTTACACTGAACTTTCAATATCTATAATTTAAGTCATGGAGTTCCACCTATTACAAAGGATTGATATTTTTTCATATTTAGTGCTAGAAGTAGAGAGGAAATAAAGGCCCACAAAAGATAGCCCACAAAGATGGAAGCATTGAGCCAGCAGTACATTGCCATGTATAGCTGGAACCAACGACTCTTGCAGTCGCGAGGGTGCTATTTTATTTGCAGCTGAATATACTTTCGTGTTAAAGCTCAGTTGATCTTTCGTGTTAAAGATTATTTCTCGAGCTCGTTTTAGGTACTTATGTATCTTCCAATACCAATAATAAATTGTTTCTAATTTTTTGTGGCTAAATAAAAGAATGTTTTTATAATTGAAATATATAAAAAAAACAATGTGTATTTTTTGAGGTGGTATTAATATCAAATACTAGCAATAAAGGAAAGCTCTCTCCATTGATAGGATGTCACTACCTACAGACCGGTTTCGAACTATTTTGTTCTCGACTAAGATTGATAATACAGCTTGAAGTAGTAGAGACTTCTCTGATGATAGGTATGGACACCTACCCTGTACTGACGAGACCAAAAGAGTTCGGAACGGGTCTGCAGGTGGTGATATTCTATCAATGGAGAGGGATTCCCTTCCTTGGTAGTACCATTCAATCTGAATTAGTATTTTAAACGCTACAATATTAGACAAAACTACGCCCTGCAGTTCTTCAGGTGGTTAGGAAATAATTTTTCCACACATTATATAGTATTTGAAATATATTAGTTTATTATTTTATGAACAGTACAAGCTGTCTTAGTTTTGATTCTTCATTTGACAAAAATGGCAACATAAATACTTAATAATTTGGCTTGTACTTGTAATATTAGATTCAATTTTAAAAGTTATTTGTTGCTTGAAAACAGTTTTAAATTGCAAGCAAAGTTAAAATTCAGAAAAAAAATTGAATAAAGTACTAAAACTGTTACATTACAAAAACGAATCTTATATTACACCAAAAACTATTTTTAAGAGCAACATTTATGATGTCTAACATCTCCTAATCATCTTAAATGAAGATTTCCTCTTCAATTTCCATATTAACTACTAATTTCCAAACATGACACAAAAGAAAATTATGTCAAAGTCAAACCCGGAAACACGTGTTTTAAGATTTAATTGAGATTGGCAAATCCAGCTTAGTTGAATCCGGTTTATTTGTTATGCACCGTAATCGTTTTGGGAATCCTAGTTAACAATTTGGCAATACTGGATTTTTATACAATTAAATGAGAAGTATAGTTTCAAAGTGGACATTCTCCATGTTTCCTAAATTCTCAGTAGAAGAAAAAACTAATAATTCATTAAATATAAACAATTAAGATAGTTTTCCCTTTTTATTGCATTTACATCACATATACTAATTTTTTTTCTTTTAAATGTTTGAAAAACATAAGAGTTGTTTTGAAAAAATATTTGAAGATTATACGTTATAAAAATAACAATCGAAGTTGCTTGAAGAAGCTTTGGAAATAACGCAAGATAATTTTTCTTTAATTATTTTTATTCATATAAAAAAAATAAAAAAGACTTTAAATTCAGTAAAAAAACTACAAAGAAGAAATAGCGGATGGAGGGGACAAAAAAATTCAAAAACAGTTAATAAAAAATGCCACGTCCTCTTTGACTTTCTCACATAGTGTCGTTTCATCATCGACGGTTTCGATTTCTATAACTGTGTTCTTTTCTATGACGCATTTGTCAAAGACGTGGATCATTTTTCCACTCATCTCCGAAATGATGCACTAATAAATTATTCACATCAACCTTTGTGTTGTTCTTCACCACATTTTGTTTCTAAATTTTTGCAGGATTTGTTATACTCATTCATTCTTTTTGTTAACAAAACTAGTAAACAAACTTTACTGCTTTCGAATCACACGCAACTTAAAAAATTAATAATGTAAAATCAGAATGGTTTTAGCGAGAATTATTATTGACAAGTCTGTACGTTATTTTTTTTAGTATTTCTTAAAAATGGGTAATTCCAAAAAAGTAGCCGAGTAAACATAGAGGAAAAGAGCCAGGTATGGACACAAAAGTTTAATACTGAATCAAAATCATTTCGAAAAAGTTTCGAACAAACCCGTTTTAGAAATCCCATTTCATAAGGACGAAAACGATAGAAAAATCAATCGGAGTAGCAAAGTTCTAAAACAAGCGTTGTTTTGCCATTCGAAAATGATTTTTCTGTTCAGCAATCCGGCTGCTGATAAAAAATTACCTGAAAATAGCAAACAAGTATTTTTAATAGGCGGTGGCTCTCCATTCGATCTTAAATTACCAATATAAAATAATATAATGTAATAAAAACACGCTTAAGCCAACAACTTTTCCGGATTACTTTAATCTCAATTAGGGACGTCAAATGTTGACGGTGCATAGCAAAAATATGATCTAAGCGGGATTGAGCATCTAATCTGGATCAAATGCAATATTTCAACCTTGACGGATTACTTTAATCTCAATTAGAAATGTCAAATGTTGACGGTGCATAGCAAAAATATGATCTAAGCGGGATTGAGCATCTAATCTGGATCAAATGCTTACGGAGAATACCGGCGTTAGAAAACGAATGGTGACGATAGAAATTTATAGTTTAGTTTAGACGAAGATAAATAACTGATATGACCAATTTCGAAACAACCAATGTTGTTGTTATTATAGATCGCTTGGCACAGAGAGTTAAAATTTGACATCGTCGTGGTTACGTATATGATGCTTAACTAAATACCGAAATTGTAGGGGTACCTGTTAGAGGTCAAACAACAATAAACCAACAAATATTTTGTATCCTAACTGTGTGACGGCTTGTGCATATTAAAAATGAAAGTAAGACCATCAGGAATGTGTTTCAAGATTAATAAGCAAATATTTGCAAGAAATTAAGTCATAAAAGCGTTGTCCCACATCTGTACTTTACCTCGTACAATAATAGTAGTTCTTTGCGTATAAAAAGGCAGCCATTTAGCTAAATACGTAAACACCCCACTCGCCCTTCCTAGACCGGGAAGGTCTAGCCCTAACGTGTGATGTGAATTGGCCATTGGGATCTTCAAGATGAACTCATCCCACCCTATAACGACTACCTGGCACTTCATGGGCCTGGGCTGTGGGTTCCATGCTGAACAAACTAGCCACACCCTAATTCCGACCATTAAAAAACTGTATATTTATACAGGATGTCTCATAAACTAAAAAAAAGCCGTTGCCGACATTTGTGTTCATTTCTGAGTTTTAGTTCAAAAAAAATGATCTAAGGAAGTGTCATAAATGCATGTCAAAAATTTAGAGTATAATTAAATAGTAATAGTAAATAAGTGAACAAAATACAGAAACAATATTTCACACTTCTGTTGGTTCGGGATTTGAAAGAAAAGTAGGCGCTTGAAACAAAAAAATTAAGATGGTGACGCGTGATTTGTTTCACTTGACATTCCCATTGTGATCGTTTGAGAGCGTTTTAAGAGGTTTTCAATTTTCCAGAAAATATGGAACATAAATTTACAAATGCTGAAAAGTTTGATATTCTATCGCATGTTTTATTTTATCTCAAAAAAAGTGTTATGTGGCAGTTAAAAGATGTTATTTGTGCTTAGAGAATAACGGAAACCATTTTGAACACCTGATTATGTAGTTCCTTACTTTTTTCGTTGTTCGTTTTATTACTGTTTCGGAATGATTTTTGTTCACTTATTTGTGGTTTATTGTTAAATTATTTGTTATTTATTGAACTAGTCCAACATAAGTAAAAAATTTAGAGCTTACTTGATGAGATATTATTTATAAAATTAGGAGAAATACAGGACCGTATCCCAAAATTTCCTGATGTTGTTCAAAAAACCATCGAAACGTCATTAAACCACAATGTGTCATACATCGTTGCATTCGAGAGAAAAAAGCTCTCAAATTCCAATATCAGGAAAACAGGACCGTATTTAAAAAAAGAAAATTGATAATGGCCCTTCGAAGACGACTCGTCGGATTACAAAACAATTAACGCTGTTAGATAGAGCGGAAGAAGTGGCAATGCAAAAGTGCAATTTACTTTAGAATTCGATCTCAAAAAAACCCGGGAAAACAATATAACGATTTTTCAGAATTTCGGTTTTTTCCTGATATCTCCGGAACTACTCGAGATTTTAAAACTTTCTCAACGTCATATTATTTATTAGGCACGTAAATGCGCAACTTTACCTTCATTTAACCGACTTCGTATCTCTTACGGTTTCCGAGATCCCTGTACTGGCCCTCCTTATCTTGGACACGTTGTATAGTAAAACATTCTAAACAAAAATTATTTTTATTCGGATATACAGAGTAACAAAATTGGTTCATGAAAAATATTGCCGGAAAACTAAATTATGCAGAGGGCATAAGCAATTAATTAATTTTCGCGAAAATTAATTTTATTAATCGAAGAAGAAAATAAATTTTGAGTTTTGTGTTGTTGTTAAATTTCAATATTTTTACATATTACTATTGGCAAAAGTGATTTATTAATTTGAAGATCCATTTCCATCCATTTTTGGGGCAATTGATCAAATCAAATCAAATCGAAAATTTTGTTGATAAAATTCATTATAAAAACAATAAATATCGGGTAACGGTATCCAACATAGTTGCTCATACAACCACCCCATTTAATTTAACATCGATAACAAAAGTTTCTCATCTGTTTTCTTATAAGTAAAATTTTGAAAAATCTTTGTACTTCCCCTAGATCAGGGTTCCCAACCTTTTTCAATTCGATGCGCCCTTAGGGGCCCTACTTGAATAGCAAAAAGGTCAGTACATTCATTGGAGACCTGCCACCAATAGATTGAACATAAAAGATAAAAAAGCCACTGATCTGCCATGCAATAGAAGAACATAGTAAGTCGACTTACTATAAAATAGAGTACCTACTAAGTATTTAATAAATTATTTAACTGTTAATTTGTTAATAAAAATCAAGGATTTTTTGGAAAATGAAACTATGTAACAAGAGCTTACTGTATATAAAATTTTAGAACAATAAATTAAATATTAAAGAAGTTGTGCAATATTTAAATGGAATGTCTTAGAATTTACTTTTACGACTTACTAGGTTCTTGTATTGCACGGCAGGGATGGTAAGCACACCAGCAGACCGAAAAAAAGGTCCTTACTTTTATATGGGGCCGTACCTCCCTCAGCTTCATCAGCTCACGGAGCGTTTCTTAATAACATTTTGCCGTATCTCCTAGATAAAATACACTTTTAATTGTGGAAAAACTTTTTTTTTGTAAATTTCCAAGCCATACTTAATTGATTTTTCGAAATTAAAATCATGCGTCCATCCGTGCAGGGGACACGCTGTATATTTGTATATGATGACTCCAATTTATAACCTTCGTTTAATTTTAAAAATAATATACAGGGAGGCAGCCATCGTCGGGTTTCTTTATTGCAGTGTCGTGCAGTCCAAGCCCGCAGCATCTTAGTTAATTAAATTGAGATTATGATATTTTTCAGACTTTACCCGTATCCTAGTTTTTAGAAAACTAAAAATATCAGTTTTGCACCACTTGCTTTAAAAATTATACTATTCCAGGAAGGTATAATTTTTAAACTACCCTGTATACAATAGCGTGGTATTTTTATGAAATAAACTTTTCTCTAATTATTAAATATTTAACAGCATTAGTCACAAAGTACAGTCAAATTAGCTTAGACATGTTTTTTTATTTAAAAAATCCTTTAATGAATTTTATTGCAGATGGTTGGAGTCGGTATAGGAAATTGTTAAGAAAAGTTATACTGAGATTTTTCATAGGATCGAAAAATGTCAAAATTTCTATTTAAAATAACATTTCCAAGCATATAACGTTCGGTATAACCGGAAATAATAGATATGTCAAAATATAAAGATCGACATATTTTATAGAGAGATAATAGGCCACTCACTGTGAATGACCCACCGACCTATCACAATGGATACGTACAACTTATGGAGTGCGCAGTAAAAATGGGTTGGTGCGCACGGTTTTCCGTTCGTATTTTTAAAGATTGCTCGTCGGTTGTCTTGCGCACAATGTTGTCTCCGTCATATAGGCAACCCCGCCGGCATTGGTGCCGGTTTGGTTGCCAACCAACGACGACCGTCCAGAACCGAAATCAGCCGTAGCGGTGTAACAATATAATCTATCGATACGTGGACAATAGATATAAAAATTAATTCTTAAAGTTGCCTTTCAATGCTGGCCAGAAGGCCTTCTTTTATATGAGAACATAGATTATTTTCCATATTTTATGTGTATAGTGCACCTATATACTTTAACCTTACCTGTAATGAGCTTTAAACGCTCGTTACGAATTAAATAATAAAATAACAGTTAATAAGTCTAGAAACAATTCAAATATTATTATAAATTACTTTAAATCTGTGTCCCATTTTCGACACTTTTATAGGGTATCTCCGTAATTGTTAGTGCTATCAAAAAAGTAATGTAGGTGTGACGTGCTCTTTTTGGGTCAAACTTAAAATGGTAAAATCAAAATTCGAAAATTTTCGCTCGCTTAAGAGATACGGGGGAAAATTAAAAAATTATCAATTTCAAAATTACCCTATATTTTCTTAGTTAAAAGAGATACAAAGAAATGTTTTATACAGAAGTTTCTTTATGATAATTGTTAAATAGAATGTGTTTCAGAATAAGTATACGGGGTCAGGTAAAAAAGTTATCGGACCTAACCTCATTTCTTTAAATGGAACACCCTGTATATGTTAATCTAAAAATACAATTTTAAGTTCTCCTTTCAAATATATAACACACCATGGATGATAGATGTCATATCAAATTTATCAAAATGTTGATAAGCCATCTTCACAAATGAATATGTAAAAATGAAATTGACGTTAAATGTTAATAACAACTCGAATGTCAACATAGTTGTCTCTAGGATATTAGCTTTTGTTTCATTGCCTACTGTGGTTTAAAGTAATAAAGTTTAAATAAATCGTCTAGGAAACCAATATCATGCATGGTGTGTATATATTTGTAAAGAGAATTTACAATGCTCATTTTATATTAAAATATACAGGGTGTTCCATTTAAAAAAATGAGGTTAGGTCCGATAACTTTCTTACCTGACCCCGTATACTTATTCTGAAATCGGCAAATTATTCAACAATCACTATAAATAAACTTCTGTATAAAACATTTTTCTGTATCTCGTTTAACTAAGAAAATATAGGGTAATTTTATAATTGTCAATTTTTTTGATTTCCCCCCGTATCTCTTAAGCGAGCGAAAATTTTCAAATTTTTTATCATTTTAAGTCTGATCCAAAAAGAGTGCATGACACCTACATTACTTTTTTGATAGCAGTAAGAGTTACGGAGATACCATATAAAAGTATCGCAAATGGGACAACCGTACACTTCCCGACAATAAATCCCGGACAAAGATAATGTTAGTCTTTTTTATAGTCTTGTAACTTTTTTAATTGGTGTCCGAACTTGGTGAAACTTTTGGCAAAGTGTAGACTTGTGTTTTGGGACGATATCCTGAATTTTAGTTTTCAAGAAATACTGATGTCTTATTATACAGGCAGAAACAAAAGTAACTTTTTTACCCTTAATTTCTTAACGACCTATGGAAAAATTGAGAGGTAGAATTTAGCTGAATTATATTTTGTTTTGACGTGTGATCTTTTCTTAATACAATGTTTTTTGGTTCACGTCATTAACTGCGTTGTAAAAGAAGATACAAATTTTTAAAGAAACTATTGCAGTGTTTAAATTTTATTCACAATCTAGAACATTACATGATTTTATGAAGTGTCATAGACAAACT
Source organism: Barypeithes pellucidus (assembly GCA_963991005.1). Lineage (NCBI taxonomy): Eukaryota > Metazoa > Arthropoda > Insecta > Coleoptera > Curculionidae > Barypeithes > Barypeithes pellucidus. Next base: position 50,599,993 of record OZ022563.1, on the reverse strand, counting down.
AATAGCACGTATTGCTACCTCATATTTTTATAACTTCTACCATATGACGAGGTATGCTTCAATACAATACGGGCTATTAATTTTTGGATATTTGTTTATGCTACTCGATAAAACAATATGATGTTGTGAATGGTGAATAAAATTGAAAAACTGTAATATTTTCTTTTACAAAATAGATAATGACGTGGACCAAAAAACATTGTGATAAGAAAAGGTCACACTTCAAAACAAAATATAATGAAGCTAAATTCTACCACTCAATTTTACCACTGTGGGTAAAGAAATTATGGGTAAATAAGTTACTTTTGTTTCTGCCTGTATAATCAATACATGATTATTTTTTGAAAACTAAAATTCAGGACATTATCCTAATACACAAGTCTACACTTTGCTGAAAATTTCACCAAGATCGGACAACAATTAAAAAAGTAAAGTAAAGTAAAAAATTGTAATTAAAATTGAATAACTGCAGTACTTTATTTAAAAATTTGCATCTTCTTTTAAAAAGCAGGTAATGACGTGAACAAAAAACATTGTGTTAAGAAAAGGTCACGCTTCAAAACAAAACATAATAAAGCAAAATTCTAATGCTCAATTTTTCCACAGGGTGTTAAGAAATCGAGGGTAAAAAAGTAACTTTTGTTTCTGCCTGTATAATCAATACATGATTATTTTTTGGAAACTAAAAGTCAGAATATTATCCCCAGACACAAGTCTACACTTTGCTGAAAATTTCACCAAGATCGGACAACAATTAAAAAAGTTACATAAATTGTGATTAAAATTGAAAAACTACAGTACTCTCTTTAAAAATGTGTATCTTCCTTTAAGAAGCAGATAATGACGTGACCCAAAAAACATTGTGTTAAGAAAAGGTCACACTTCAATGCAAAATACAATGTAGCTAAATTCTACCTCTCAATTTTTCCACAGGGCGTTAAGAAATTAAGGGTAAAAAAGTAACTTTTGTTTCTGCCTGTATAATGATCAAGACATCCGAATTTTTTTAAAACTAAAATTCGGGATATCATCCCAAGACACAAATCTACACTTTGCTAAAAATGTCACTAAGATCGGATAACAATTAAGAAAGTTACAGGACTATAAAAAACGACTAACATTATCCTTTTCCGGGATTTGAATAATTTAAGTGATTAATTCCATGGGAATTCGATCACAGGATAGAATATCAACTATAATATTAAGACAGCATTTTTATTTGGATTGGAACTCGATCACAGAATAAAATATGAACTATATACTCACAGAACCACTCCGGCTCAAAACCGAACCAGCCCCTAAAATGGGGGCTTTAAATTCTTTATTGACAAGACTACGCCATATAGAATGGAAGTTTTTTAAAATATGGAACAAGAAATCTACTCTGTACCTGCTCCTTCTGTACTACTCAAGTAAAACTTATTATATTGTGCATTTTTTCTCCCTAAAAAAATGCACATGTCCCAAAAATCTAGTAATCTCGATATACCAATATAATACGAGCCCACTGAGACAATCACTGATTAGGAATATCTTCATACGTTGGCCATCTTTAATTCTTTATTACGCAAACATTGCAATATCACAAAAGCAATAAATAATCGTCCACACCACTGCCATGCACAGTGCAAAAATTTCAAATATAACAGACCCCACCCACCCGACGAAATTCGCGCCACTTTCTCGCCATTCGCGGTCCGCGAAATCCAGTTGGCCGTCTGCTGGTTAGATGGCGCCACGCGACGTTTTGCGAACCAGTCTACTCCTGGCAAAGGTCCGGTTTTTCGATTATTATCCCGATTTCTAGCCGGAAAAAATTGTGGGACGCGTGTACACGTGAAATTTAAAAGTGTCTGCCCTGTGTTGAGTCAGTTTTCGAGCCCAGTGACAGTCAAATAACCCCAAAAAAAGGACTTTTTCGGTAAGTACCTGGCAGAAACCCTAGTATTGCCTGACCTAATTTCGATTTTTCAGCTGTCCTTTATCCCTTAGAGACCCAGATTTGCTCTCAGGTTAAAGTAAAAACTCTTACGATTGTCATATCTCTCGGGTTTTTCGAAATATAGCCGTTTTCGAGCGAAAACGCCCATGAAAAGTTATAGGTTATTTTTGCACACATCCCAGTTAGCTTTGCTTGTACATTTTCTGTATAGCTTGGCTGTGAAACAAGTGAAATCGCTGCCCGGTTTATATCGAAATTTTATTTCTATTGTTTTTGATTGGCCCCCCAACTTTTAACAATTTTTTGATGAAATATAATGTATTTCCAAGCTCAAAAATTCCATTATATAATTGGCATAAAAAATTTATTCATCCACGTTCTTTTTTTGTTACCTAATTCCAAAAGAATGTGGTCATTTTTTAATTAACACTTTCGGAATTTTTCGAAAGACAATGCTTTATTTTAGCGCCATTTTGTTTTCCTTTTGGTGGCGTTATTTTTGGTTTTTTAATATCTTCAAAATTACTGTTAATTGCCGTGGACTGTGGGCCAGTAATTTGATAGTTTTTGCACGTTTTTCTGCAAAAAATTGACCTGAAATGGTAATTTCTAAATTAGGAGACAGATCTTAAAAAGATGTTGGCTAGATATCGAGGGTATTTTGATTTTTTCATTAATTCCTGGTCAATTGTTTTAAAACGAAAAAATTTGGCCTACACCTACGCGCGCGGCAAAATAAAACTACGAATAAACCAATATAGGTACGAATAAATGTAAAGTCCAAGTATTAAAATTTACCCAAAATATTAGGACAGTAAGTACGTTTTTTTTTAACAATGTCTTAAAGATACAGGGTGTCCTTGGATGAGGTTATCTATACCACAAATGGGCCGAATTTTTAATTTCTCAACAGAAAATCATTCTTTATAAAAAAATTTGCTTGTAAAAAATTAAGATTTGTCATTAGATTTAGTTTTTGTATACAGGGAGGTCAAAATCTTAAAAATTATTGGTTTTAGCTAAGAGTAAACTAAGTACCTACTCAGAAAAATGCCATAGGAACTTATTCGTTAGAATTATTACCTTTTTTGTCATACAAGCGCGAATCCAGAGGGGGGGGGGGCATGGGAACAACCCCCCCAGGCCCCCAACCCCGACCCCCAAGTTTTGCCCTTGTCGTCATATGCTAATTCAAGATTTATTTTTTGTATAATAAATCAACAGATGATTTAAGTCTGTACATAGTTTTATAGTAGATTTATAGTGAGTTTAGAAGTTGACTAACAAGATGTGTAGAAGTGGGGGGTTTTTACGTTGAAGCTATTTTAATTTATACTACATTGAAAAAACAAAAAATTATATTGACCTCACTGTAAAAATATTTTCTTTAAATCTTGAATCATGACGAAAAAGGTAATTTAAAGATCTCCTAATGGAATTTTTCTTATAAACGATAAATTAAGGTATAGTCTACTTTGAGGGTAAAATTTTTTAAGATTTTGACCTCTGTATACGAAATTTTATAAAGAAATTACATTTGTGGTATAGGTAATTAAATAGAGTGCTTTTAACAACCAGGGCTCAAGCGATTTGTTTTCTGTCTAAGATGTGAATAGCTTTATTTCCAGGGGGGGAGGGGGGACTGGTATGGTCACCTTTCACCTTATTTCATGTTACGGATTTAACACTTTTTTTCATTCTGCCATATGTTATTGAACACAGCGAACAAACCCGAACAAAAAACCGGAACAGTTAACACCTTATTTATTAAGTCGAAAATACCTTAACGTTTACAATTCGTTGTAATCTGGCATCACTGCTTGCCTACCGACCTACATAAACTTATTAACTGAAAACAGATGTGTATGGCGCGGAAACAATGTGCTGATTTTGATTGGCAATGCGCGGCAGTGTTACCACATTAAAAATAAAAATTTCCGATTTCCTGTGATAGTAATTGGTAGCAATAGTAGTCTTATGATACTTGTATTTTAATATAAAGATTGTTTCACGAAAAATCGATATAACTTAATGACTGCAGTGGGGCAATCCCATTATTTATGACCGTTTGTTATTATTATGTGGAAAGGACCGGATTAATTATAATTAAATATAGGCACATCAGGTAGGTTAGGTTGCTTAATTTATATTTAAATATCTTTTTGTGGTAAAATTTGTTAGTTTTTGAGGAATGGTTCAAGAATTGTCTTTTACCAAACATTCCTCAGAATAGCGTGATAGTAATGGACAATGCGAGCTATCACAGTCGCCAATTATATAAAGCTCAAATAATACAAAATTAGAGATTCAGAACTACATGCCGGCGAATGATATATATTTTGAAGAAAGTTATAAAAAAAAGTGATCTTTTAGAAGTTTTAAAGACATTTTGTATAAAAAAGTATATGTTTGTGACACATTGGCAGAAGAAATTGGACATACAGTGCTACGGCTCCCACCCTATTATTGCATTTTTAACCCCATAGAGCATATGTGGCACCAGTTAAAATCACTGGTTAGGTCTGAAAATATTTCTCCGACTTTAAGTTCTAGTGTTGTAGAATTAATACGAAAATGCTTTAATGATATTCCCCCAGGTAGTTGGAAAAATTCAGTCCGTCACGTAATAACTGTAGAAAATTCGTATATTAGTCTGGATCGTATAATTAATCCAATTATAATTAATTTTGATGAGGATAGCGATAGCGAAACAGAACTCTCTACAGAATGACATTATAAATGTAAATAAATATGACTAGTAATATTTAAAAAAAATGTTATTTCATTTGATTACATTAATATAATCATATCATTACTTGTTTTCCTTAGTCCGTCCCTTCATACTTCACATGTTTATTGCCAAGCTCTTGTCGACACAATGGGACCGACCCAGGAAATCATTAAGTCGTATCCATTTTTCGTGAAACAATCTTTACCATTATCAACCATTTGTCAGTTAAAATCCCCGACTGTAATTTTCCGAACCACAAACGGACAAACCCGTTGATGTTCTATTTTTTTGAAAAAGTTATTGTTTACCGTATTTTATTATAGTACAAGGTTATAGACCTGTAACTTTTAACAGTTTCCCAAGGAGGCGAAGTCGGGTTAGATAAGTAATATTTCTGTAGAAGAAGGGTGTCAAATAGTGACGGTTTTTGGTTAAAATAATTTAATCCCTAATTTAAAAGAAACTAAACCGGTAAAATTTATTCAAACAAATAACATTACAATAATTATACTAAATCCGACGGAAGAACGGTGGGCGTCAAAACAAATATCACGTGATCTGTCAAAGTAGGAATGTTTGTGCAGAGTTGCATTGAGGATCGGCCGGAACTTTATTAAATTTTTGAAAATGTGTAAACTGCAAAATTGTTGATCATATAACTTTTACGGAGTTTTATAAAAATAGGAATATAAACGACATGCAGGTAATGGTGGAATACTATCGATAGTCAGCCCTATCGATAGTTTCCGATAGTCTAAAGAGTTTCTATCGATAGTATCGATAGTACTATCGAAACTATACCAACCTTGATACGTGGTAGAGTTGTTGAGTAATACATTTTACTTATGGACCTTATGGTTGACATCAGAGCTGGGCAAATACTTTTTAAAAGTATTTAAATACTACTACATACTTAATTAAATTCAAAAGTATTTAAATATTAAATACTTTTTGAAGTAATGAAGTATTTAAATCTTAATTACAAATAGTATTTAAATACTTTTTAGGTTTAAATACTATATTTAAATACTTTCTAAGTATTTAATTACTTTTAAGTATTTATAAATACTTTCTGAGTATTTAATTACTTTTTTTTTAAATATTTATAAATACTTTTAAGAATGAAACACAAAATTTAAATACTTTGTAAACAATTACAGTCGAACCTCTCTTTAACTCGGACTCTAGTAGTTTTTGTACATTTTCCAAGATTTCTATGTACATATTTTAATGGTACATAGATATAATGTATGTAATAAAAAAAATGTTTTGGAATATTCATGTGGTTTTCCCTTCTCTCTTCCAACTCTCTGTAACTCGATCTTTTTTGGTTGTCCCTTCAAGTTCGAGTTATAGAGGTTCGACTGTAATTACTTTTAAAAATATTTAAATAGTATAGTAGTAATTTTGTCTCCTCTAAGTAGGCAGTTGAATAGGTAGGTACCTCAATCATCAAAATATTTTAGAATCAAATAAGATTTAACAGCAATATAAAGTGTGTTTTGTAATATTTTATTGGTATTGACAGTAAATTTTAATTAAAAAACCACGACAACATAAACTTAAGGGTACAGGAATTGTCCATATTTATCGAAATCGAGATTACTAGCGCAACCTGTTGGCACATGTTGTGACTTTCCATGGTCAAAATATTAGCCGAATAAAACTAGGAACGTCTGTAGAAATTAGAGTCAAAGTTTTACTGTACTGAAATAAAACTAGGGATGTCCATACTAAAAAATGCATTTTATCTCAAAACTCTGATTTTCTGACAATCCTTATTTTATCCCTGTATTCTTCAACTGATAACATAACAAAATACTTTCTACCTAAACCTAATTACTCAAAATTTGTAATGCAAGAATAATAATTTATAATGTAATGTTTTAAATGTTCGATGCGTTAGCTTTCATAAGAACAAGATTTTCGAAATTATCGTCTGATAAAGCATGTCGTCGTGGCGTATTAATGAATGTTGCAAATGAAAACATTCTTTCAACTGGGGCAGATGAGGGAAGAGTCGTGTTATATTTAAAAAATAATTTGTTGATAATGGGATATTTTCTCAGCATTTCTATGTCTGTTTGTGAGTCTTGCATATATTGTGAATGCTTTCAAATTAGGGACGATTTGCTTCCGTGAGAGAAAATGCAATGTAGTTAGTCTTTTGTACATTAAGTACATTCTTTTGTGATATGATAAAATTAAGCTGCAAAGTTGAAGCTGAATTATATTTTTTAAAAACGCACTTTAATAAATACAAAATACATTAATATCTTCGTATATTACGTAACATGTGCTAAGATTATCGTATTTTTATTAATTACTTTTGCCTGATTTCTCCAGTTTTTTTTTCTGTTTCATCGTATATGGGGGGTAATTACAACCAAGGGCCCCCCTCCTTTTATACGCGCCTGCCTGACCTATTTTCGAGATTCCTACGCCATTGATCAGGATGAACAGCTATGATTTTCGGTCCAGAATCATTTGATTTCTGACCATCAAAGCTACCATTTCGTTCCTTCCACTTGTGTCGGCATCGTACGGAAACTATCTTTCGCTTCCTGACAGGCGTGACAAGTGCAAACTTAGAATTTTCCACATGAACCATATTTAAATAGAAAACAGTACTTGAATAGTAAAAAGTATTTAAATACCCCAAAAAAGTATTTAAATACTCCAAAAAATATTTAAATACTAAAAAAATATTTAAATACTCAAAAAGTATTTAAATACTAAAAAAGTATTTAAATACTCCAAAAAGTATTTAAATACTGAAAGAAAAATAAAAAAAGTATTTAAATACTAAATACTTTTGCAAAGTATTTGTGAAATAAATACAAATACCTATTATAAAAAGTATTTAAATACTCAGTATTTAAATACAAAAAAGTATTTAAATAAAAAAAAGTATTTGTGAGTACAAATACTGCCCAGCACTGGTTGACATACACTTTTTATAAAATACTCCCAAACGTATGACTTCCCGCGTTTACTCATTTTTTAAATTTTAATTAAATTAATCAAAATTATGGAAGACAGCGAAACGTAGTACACTACAACAAAAAAGCACACATAATACTGAATTAATAGATCCGGGCCGGGGATTCCCTGTAGGATTTTTCTTTAATTTGTTCATAAAGCAATAGATGGCAGCACCAACAGCAAGCAGAGTGCGTATGTGATTAAAAAAGAGACAACCTTTAAAACAGATTTATGATCTAGTGCTGAATTTGGTTTATTTTTAATTTAAGTTTTTTAAATCGAATTCCGTGAAGTTAAATTTAAGAAATACTAATAACATGCCAGTTTAAACTATCGATGATTACTTAAAACAATCGATAGTTTTCGATAGTAACAAACTATCGATAGTGCCATCGATAGTATTCCACCACTACATGCAGGTATGTAAAAATTAATGAAAATTGAAGTCACGAATAAGAAAACAAAGGACTTTTACGTCGGGTTTGTTCGTGTAATGCACAGAAGATGTGCGGGCGCGGCTCTTCTCTACATAGGGTTGAATGCTACCGACGTAAGTCGTTTGTCTTCTTTGGTGACTCAAATTTTCATTAATTTTTACATTCTTCTTCTTTTTACATCAGTCATCCTTAACACACGTTTGTCAGTATATTAAAGTTCTTTTTAACTCTCATCCAAAGGAATAGACCTTTAAGGACGTGGTAGTATTCCACTTAACGCCTCAATTAACCCTCAAATTAGTTTAAAACATGGTTTTTTAAGGTTTACCAAAACGTTAAGGCTACCTTAGCTGAGGTCGAACTTAAGGTAACATTCAAATATCGGCCGCTAGACCTCAGCTAAGGTAGCCTTAACGCTTTGGTAAACCTTAAAAACTATGTTTTATATTAATTTGAGGGTCAATTGACGCGTTAAGTCTAAAAGCCGTATTAGAGTCGGCAATTTTTGTTGCGCCAGCAATTGCAAGGATTCGTACGCAGTACACCGTTTTCCGTATTACAGTCGGAAATTCTACTCTTCTGACAATTAAAATGACACGGATTCATGCGCAGTACACTGTTCCCGATCAGCTGTCTCTCATTACCAGAAATGGGGCAGGCGCCATTTTAATTGCCCTTGCCGGCGCAATTGGGTAGACATGGATTATTATGTTATTTTTAACTGTTTATTATTTGGCCGAACCATGTATGAACAGGTAATGGCCATTTGAACCCACTGGTACTTAAATTAGCAGTTTACATTCTTTATTAAACTTATGGACTGCTAATTCAGCAACTTTTTGCACCTCCTATTTGTAAATAGCAGTAGCTGCTTTAACTGGTAATCAAAACGAACAGGTTTGCACATCTCTAATTCTGGGGATATTTTAGGGATTTCGACAGTGCCCACTGCTGTTCTGACCGTTGACAATGCTCCAGCTGATCGAAAACGCTTTACTGCGCATGAATACGTGCCATTATAATTGCCGGCGCAAGAGAAAAAATTGCCGAGTCTAATACGGCCTTTACAATTATTTTCTCTTGCAATTATAATTGCACGTATGCATGCGCAGTAAACCCTTCTCGATCAGCTGGAGCAGCATTGTCAACAGTCAGAACAGCAGTTGGTAAAGATTGTTTCACGAAAAGTGGATATAACTTAATGACTGCAGTAAAAGTACCTGTGGTCATCCCATTATTTATGACCGTTTGTTATTATTATGTGGAAATGACCGGATTGTAATAATTATAATTAAATATAGGCACATCAGGTAGGTTAGGTTGCTTAATTTATATTTAAATATCTTTTCGTGGTAAAATTTGTTAGTTTTTGAGGAATGGTTCAAGAATTGTCTTTTACCAAACATTCCTCAGAATAGCATGATAGTAATGGACAATGCGAGCTATCACAGTCACCAATTACATAAAGCTCCAAGCTCAAATAATACTAAATTGGAGATTCAGAACTACATGATACAATGGTATATATTTTGAAGAAGTTATAAAAAAAGTGATCTTTTAGAAGTTTTAAAGACATTTTGTATAAAAAAGGTATATGTTCTAGTGTTGTAGAATTAATACGAAAATGCTTTAATGATATTCCCCCAGGTAGTTGGAAAAATTCAGTCCGTCACGTAATAACTGTAGAAAATTCGTATATTAGTCTGGATCGTATAATTAATCCAATTATAATTAATTTTGATGAGGATAGCGATAGCGAAACAGAACTATCTATAGAATGACATTATAAATGTAAATAAATATGACTAGTAATATTTAAAAAAAAGTGTTATTTCATTTGATTACATTAATATAATCATATCATTACTTGTTTTCCTTATTCCGTCCCTTCATACTTCACTTGTTTATTGCCAAGCTCTTGTCGACACAATGGGACCGACCCAGGAAATCATTAAGTCGTATCCAAATTTCGTGAAACGTACTGTACAAATAAACATAACATAACAAAAATACAGTAGTTTTAGTTAGGATGTAGTACTAAGAAAATCTAATAACGTAGTTTGACGTGTTTGCGTTTTATACTTGCAATCTAGAAAATGTAATTCCAAGTCTGATAACAATTCCATTACTGTAGAGTCACCTCTATTCTTTGCATACTCTTATAGTTCCTTTACCATACTAATGGCTTGTTGATAATTGGTGACATTTGTTTGATTACTGCATTCAACTTCTTCATCAGAGTCGTCCGATAGTGATGTGGTTTCAATTTGGACTACATAATCGGTAAGAATGGGCTCACTATCATCTTCTAATAGCACATTGCTATCAATATTAATGAAGTCGCCCAAATCTTTGTTATCAAATTACAAACTTCCACGACATCAATATTCTCTTTCAGACTCAAAACGCGACGCTTTTGTGCCATTGTTTACGATTTTAACCCTCATAAATAAACGGCGGACAGCTGTCGGGGAGTAACACATACTTTCATTCGGCGAAGTCCTTTCGCTCTGCCACGCATACGCGATTGGTTGCCGGTCTGTCTTCAGAGAGTTTTTGCACCGTACTTATTCGTCTTCCAAAAACTTGAAATTTTTTTTTTGTCCGTTTAAAGGAGTGTTTTCGCACTCTTTGTATGAAAACAGCCTATCAGCGTCCGCCCAAAGGAGAGTCCGCCCAAGAGAGGTTGATTTTCATATACCTAGTTCCGGACTATAAAAAATGTTCGCTTAATAGAAATGGCCGCTTATTAGAGGTGTCCGTTAGGAGAGGTTTCACTGTATATCCGTCAGGAAGACATTTTGAGAAAAAAAAACTAGTTTAGAATCCGCCTGCGCAATCAACACAGTGTATTTATTTATTTTCCACTTAATAAATTTGAGCACGCCTATGGTAAGACGCTTCCTAGCATGGTTCCACTCCACTCGCTTTTGATACGGAAACGTTCCAATTCCACTGGGCCAACAATAACTTGGTATGGCGTTTATGTTAAGGATTTTCTTTGCCACATTAATTAGAAATAGTTCATGGTTTTTCGTCTGTACGATTTTAGATCGGGAGGGTGGCTTTTTAACTGAGAAAAAAATATATTAAAAATAACAGATATGGCCTACAGGTCAGAATCTAATACCCGTTTATCGGCAGATAATTTTAATTCATTTGTTTCTATGCTCGGCAAAAAAAAACTAGGTCAACAACCGATTATCTAACCGATAAGTTTTTATTTTAAATTTTTTTTATAATGATAGTAGAAGAGCATGGTACGCTCGAGTCTTCATATAACAGCCATCAATAACTGCGAGATGGAGTATTAGGTATTGCAAAATTAATTTATTTCTACCATAGACATATAATATAAAAGGAAGATACCTACATCATTATATTCATAAAACAGCATTTGTTTACAATCACACATATTTCCACAGTTTCAGATAAGTTAGAATATGGCTTTAAAAAATGGCAACGCTGTAAATTGCTCGTCCACTAGCTGTTATCCTTACCAGTGCAGTGGCTTCTGTTTTTTCTATTTGGGTTTCATAATGGTTACATTATGAAATAGACTCGAATTTTAGGCTTACTTGATTTCGTTGAAATTAGTCCTTGGCATTATGGATTCGACAAAAATTTTTTACAGAGAACTTTAAAATACTAACCTTTAACCTTGCAAATAGATCATTTTTACTAGATATTTATCTGAAATACCTATACTCGGAAATATATAACATGTCGACGGCGTCCGTCAACTAATTTCTAGTCACAACTATAAAACAACATAACCTAAAAATAAAATAAATATCTTCCAGTTTATGCTCTATTTGTAAAGTTTTATTCAATAAAGTACTATTTTTATTTTGAATTCAATATAGTATTATACATGTTACTTTATATATACATATTTATAGTTACTGTAGACATTGCCTGGGCATTAATTGTTATTCCCGAGTCAGATTCTGTGTCGACACAAATAGTATTATTTATTATTTTGTTCGATATTTTGAATTTTGTTCTGCTAGCACTATAACTCAAAGTTTTGTATAATTTTTAAAAAGTTTTTCTAGATTATTTTCTACAATTTCTCGTATTTCTGACGCAGTACAACTTTTTTCCTGACTCATTTTTATTAACTTTAATAATATATTTATTTTTAATTATGACGGATGGGAAGAAGCTTTGTTGTGTTCAATTGTTTCTATTATGGCATATTTGATACTATTAATATTTTATTAAATTGTAAAAGTATTACCAACCCAAGAAGAAAATATTAATTCAAATGGAAAAAATATACTATATATTTTTAAAGTTTTTCGGACTTTAAAGACTCAAATAGAAAAAGTATTATAAAATACACGGTTCATAAGACAATTAGAGCACTTGTACTTTAGAAAACTCCCCGCTTCGCGGGTCATTTTCTAAATTGAACGCGTGCTCTAACATAATGTCTTATGAAACTTTTTTTTTATGATCAAACACAAGCACTATAGGAAAAATCCTTTAGGGCACTCTGGGAGTGGTGCGTGTGCGCAAAAATCGATTCACGTTGGTTTTGAATCGTTGGAGGTTATATTCGTTGGGAAAAACGACCTCGGGAAGGTCGGTCCATAAGGATGAAGTCCTCCAGATGAAAGAATTCTTAAATAATGAAGTGCGAGGAGTACTAAGCTTAACCATATATGGAGGGGCGACAGTGGTTCGTCGTGTATTTCTGCTATTCGCCGCTCTGGGCGGAATTAAGAGGGCAAGGTCAGCCGAGCACTTACCATGAAAATATCTGTAAAAGGGAGTCAAATCCCCAACCTGTCTTCGATGTTCTGTATCTCTGTGTCTGTGTATCTTAATATACTATTTTAGGATCATAAAAAATAAAGTAATTTTAATTAAAAATTTTATTTAGCCATGGATGCGTCTCACAAAATTCAGGCTTATTGCCCTATACATTTCAATAAAATAATTTACGATTTAAAAAACTTCTTTAGTTACGGTCTGTCAAAGTTCAATTTCAGTTTTATTTCTTTTATTTTTACCTTAACTACTGCGAAATGGACCACTTCTTAAATAAATTAATGTCGATTCGATTGGTTCGACGCTTGGTCTACATCTATGAAGATGGCTAATTTTATTGAATAGTAAAAATAATTTTTTAAGCTTTCGATTTAAAAACTATTTACTTTACTTAATCAAGCAAGGTCGCGCTCGCTTTGTTACTATTTTTAGAAGATACAGAACATTTTTTTCGGAACAAATTAATTCACGGTTATGGCGTGAAAATTTGTACTTTAATATACTCACCGGCACAAAATTCCGCCACCCTGAAATTTTGGTCAAGTTTGATATTTTAAAACTCTTTTATTTTTTATGCGATTTTCATGATTTTGTTATCGTTTGTAGATCAATTTATTGTGTTTTTCCTGAATTATTTTATAAACGTAACATTTTTCGATTAGGCTATATTATACAGGAGTAAATGAAACTGTTGTTTTTTGTCGTAATTTCAAAACGCCCTGTAGGAAAATTGAGGTGGATAATTTTATTTACATACTGTTTCTTGTCATCTTTGATGTATTCTAAACATTTCGTTTTGATTCATTCCATTATCTCATTTCTGCTGCAAGCTGCAAAATTTTAAATGAAACGATGTTATTTTTAGAAAATGTATGTCATTGGTATTTCTACCGAAGAACGCACCAATTTTGTTTTTGTTGAGCTCTAATCGCCCACCGTCACATTGAGGAAATCCTCCAAGAAGTTGTTGTTCCATTTGCTCCTTTCATTGGCAACCAATTTACATTAATGCATGATAATGCTTAGAGATGTAAAATTACCGGTAATTTAAAAATCGGTAATAATACCGGTAATATTACGCAATATTACGGTAACATTGGTAATTTATAAAAAAACAGCTTTTTAAGTAATACAAGTTTTTTTTATTTCAAAACTGTAAAAACATTACGAAAAACAATAAGAACGTTTTTTAAACTAGTCAGAGTCAGAATGGACTACGTAATAGAGTGGATAATGGTAAATCATCCTCATCATCATCCCCAACCTCGTCATCTGATTCTTCTTTCTCTTTCGTTAATTGAGTCAAGTCTATAACTTCGAAACCGATATCTTCTTTTTCTATTTCTTCCTCAGTATCTTCTACTATTCTCGAATGATCTTCTTCATTTAGTAAATTATAATTATGGGCAATATAAGTTAGTTTTCCGGCCCTCTCCACGGTTAGTCTGTTTCTTTTTTGCCGATGAATAAATCCATAAGTACTAAAGGTTCTTTCGGTTGCGGCTGTTGACGATGGTAAATTTAAAATGTCTACAGCTAACCTACTTATTTTAGAACTGGAGCAAATTCCTGCCCACCAAACAGATCCAGACATGTACTTTGAGTGAAAATACCGTAAAAGTACGGTCAGGACCGTACTGTTGGCAACCCTGGGTATTCCCCGATAAATGAGAGTATGGAGCGGAAAAAAAAACAATATTTCCAATGTTACCGATCTTGCGGTAATATTACGTAATATTACCAAAATTACGGTAACATTACCTCGGTAATATTACCCTTTACATCTCTAATAATGCTAGACCTCACGTTGCACATGTAGTGAGCGAATATCTGGATGAAGTTGGACTTCCAAGATTGGAATGGCCCGCATGTAGCCCGGATCTCAACCCAATCGAACATCTTTGGGATCAACTTTCGTTCGTCATCGTCCTGTACAACCATAAAGCTTGCAAGACTTACGACTGGCGCGCTGACCGAAGAATATCTGGCTCTAGATCTCTCAAGAAAGGATAAGTAACCGTATTCGTTCAATATCATGAAGACTGCAAGCTGTCATTACTGCGAGAGGAGGAAATACACGATATTAAAATTGTTATTGTTAATTAACTTTATGATATACATATACCCTAGTGTTTCTTTTTCTTAATAAAAATAGGCTTCAAATCAGCGTTTTATTTAAAATTTTGCAGCTCGCAACAGACATGAGATAATGGAATGAATCAAAAAACGAAATGTTTAGAAATACATCAAAGATGACAAGAAACAGTATTTAAAGAAAATTATCCACCTCAATTTTCCTACAGGGTAATTTGAAATTACGGTAAAAAACAACAGTTTGATTTACTCCTGTATAATCAGTGGCGGTTCTTCCACAGGAGCACATGCGCACGTGCACCCCCAAAACAAAACGAATAAAAAATATTAATTTATATTCATTGAATATTATTTATCGTATAAAGTCCGACCCTCCCTAATGTTTTATCGTACCGTCAAACCAAACTGTATAGATCCGGCAACCGTGCCTCGGTCGAGGTAAATGACGATTATGACGAGACTTGTTCACACGTGCGATTAAGTAGTGCAGTTTCTCTGTAGTAACAGGTGGCGGGTGGCAGCGGGGCTATGCCGATTTAACATGGAAAAGGCGCACAGTTTTTGTGTGCACCGCGCTGTTGTCTGTTCGTGCACCTAAACCCGAAATTAATTTAACGCAGACCACAAAGGGTAAATCTAGGGACTTTATTAGAAAGTTTAAAAATGAAATATATGAAAAAAAAATTTATAGAGGGTATTCCTAGAGATGTAAAGGTAATATTACCGAGGTAATGTTACAGTAATATTACGTAATATTACCGCAAGATCGGTAACATTGGAAATATTGTTTTTGTTTTTTTTTTTTTTTTTTTTTCCATAAGCCATATCCAGTTGAACAAAACGGGGCGATACATTTCTTTAAAATTGCCGGTGAAAACAAGATGGGGTTCCTTTGTTTCTTGTATAAAAAGCTTTTTGGAGACTAAACATTCATTAAAAAGTTTAGCAGTTGATGATAGCCCAGATATTTCTGATGTTCTTTCATCAAATACAGTAAGACTTCTTCTTCAAAACGAATTTTGGTTGCAAATAGAAGCAACTTATGACTTGTTCCAGCCAATGTCTAAGTGGATAACGATTTTTGAAGCTAACGGGCCAACAATCTCAAAAGAGTTTATCTGCTTTTTTGAAATAAGGTCTATATTACGTGACAAAGTATCAAATTTATCTATTACTATGTTTGAAAACCAGAAAATGTGTTCAATTCTTGAAAAACGAGAAAATGTTTAAAACCCGTTCATCTTGCTGCTTACCTATTAGAACCAAGTCAACGCGGCGAGAAGTTAACTGAAGCTGAAATTTTAATTGCAACGGAGTTCATCTATGAACTGCAAGGCGTCATCCAAAGTATTCTTCACAAGTAGATCTTATTATGGAAGCACTCGCACAGTACAAAATTAGAGGTAATATTTTTGCTAAGGAATTCGTCATTTCCAGCGAAAAATCTATGTCTGGATCTGTTTGGTGGGCAGGAATTTGCTCCAGTTCTAAAATAAGTAGGTTAGCTGTAGACATTTTAAATTTACCATCGTCAACAGCCGCAACCGAAAGAACCTTTAGTACTTATGGATTTATTCATCGGCAAAAAAGAAACAGACTAACCGTGGAGAGGGCCGGAAAACTAACTTATATTGCCCATAATTATAATTTACTAAATGAAGAAGATCATTAGAGAATAGT
This sequence comes from Barypeithes pellucidus, assembly GCA_963991005.1. Taxonomy (NCBI): domain Eukaryota; kingdom Metazoa; phylum Arthropoda; class Insecta; order Coleoptera; family Curculionidae; genus Barypeithes; species Barypeithes pellucidus. The sequence continues at coordinate 50,583,345 of OZ022563.1, read as the reverse complement.
AGAAGATACTGAGGAAGAAATAGAAAAAGAAGATATCGGTTTCGAAGTTATAGACTTGACTCAATTAACGAAAGAGAAAGAAGAATCAGATGACGAGGTTGGGGATGATGATGAGGATGATTTACCATTATCCACTCTATTACGTAGTCCATTCTGACTCTGACTAGTTTAAAAAACGTTCTTATTGTTTTTCGTAATGTTTTTACAGTTTTGAAATAAAAAAAACTAGTATTACTTAAAAAGCTGTTTTTTTTATAAATTACCAATGTTACCGTAATATTACGTAATATTACCGGTAATATTACCGATTTTTAAATTACCGGTAATTTTACATCTCTAGGTATTCCAAACTTAATGAGGCTGTTATTGATCAATTTTCTACAATTTAGAACCGAAGAATGGACTTTACGTTTAAGCACTATTGTGTAGGGTCGATAAATATTGTGTATTTCGATAAATGATACTCGATATGATTTTACACCATTTTATTTAAGGATTTAAACTAAAAAACACTGAAAATATGTAGAATGCCAACTTGTCAGTCTCGTGGCTCGATTCGTTCTCGTCACAAAACAGTTAACCATTGTTCTCGTTTTGGTTGCGCCTAATGACGTAGCCGTAGATGGCGTAGTGGTATTAGACATCATTCGATTTTCTTGATAACTCGTAGATGGCGGTAGTAGTATTGGACATCATTCGGTTTCCTTGATAGCTCATAGATGGCATTAGTAGTATTAGTAGTGGACTGTATAAATATTGTTACGAGTGTTGCATGCGTCGACGTTAAGATCCGACAGCTATAATACACACTAACCTTCCTTATTTTCCAAAAGTTGTATTCCTTGTGTAAAATTAAAAATAAATAAAAATATGTTTTACCTAACGCATTTTCTTATTACTTTTTTCTTTCTACATTTAAAACGCCTAGAAAGTAATTGTTTGGTCGTTACACAAAAATAAAATTTTAAAAATAATTTCACCATACTTGTGAACCTCCTCTATCATAGGTCACGAGCCGCCACTGTGTATAATAGAGCCTAATCGAAAAATGTTACTTTATAAAATATTTAAGGAAAAACACAATAAATTGATCTACAAACTGATGACAAAATCATGAAAATCGCATAAAAAATGAAAAAGTTACAAAATATCAAACTTGACCAAAATATTAGGGTGGCGGAATTTTGTGCGGGCGAGTGTATTTCAAAGCTGTTCGGTATACTTATCACGCGAGTTTGACTCGTACGTTACCATAATTTTATGTTAAATGCTTGATAGCTTTGTGCAACAAACCTAAGTAAAAAAATGTAGGGGCCGCGTAGAGCGGACATATGGCATCCTATTGTCAAATGCAGGACCCTTTTCACAACGACACCCCATCACTCTCCCTTTAATAAACCCGGTCCTACCCTTCTATTTTCCTATTTTTATCTGTGCCCATCTTAGAGGACACACAAGGGTGGCAATGTTGAGTGTGGACCGTACAATAAAATGCCAAATCGTAATTTTATTTGATATTTTCATTATTTACCGGCAACATTTTACAGTTAAATTGAATAGGCCCTTACACACTGATGTGCATGTATTAATACGTGTACAGGGTGTCCCAGTTTCGATACTTTTATAGGGTATCTCCGTAATTGTTACTGCTATCAAAAAAGTAATGTAGGTGTTAAAATGGTACAATCAAAATTTGAAAATTTTCGCTTGCTTGAAATTGACAATTTAAAAATATTTTTAAATTTCGCTATAAGTCCGTAAATACTGAAGGTAGGTATAGGAACACTTAATATCATTAGATAGAAAATTCGATCCTCCATTAGCAAAACATATCAAATACAGGGTATCCCATTTAATTTAGTTTTGCTGACGATAGCACACTTATCTCATCTTTCTCTTTGAATTCGCAAACATCGGCTGCCGACGCACATCTTCGCAGACAGCATGAAGTATCACGCCTCAACAGGGACCTGGAAGAGATTTTGGCTTGGGGTGACAGTAACCAAGTCGAATTTACCGCTAAAAAAACCCAGGCAGCAGTTTTCTCTAAAAAGGTTAACATTACAGAACCGGAAATAGTCATGGCCGGACACGCAATCCCACTGGCTTCATCTATTAATTTGCTGGGCGTCAATCTCGGAGGAAATATGTCTTGGCATAACCACGTTGTGGCAATCGCCAAGGTAGCTTCTCAGAAGCTTGGGGTACTCTTCCGAACCAGAAAGTTGTACACACCTCAACAACTTTTGACACTATACAAAGCCCAGATTCGACCATCACTAGAGTACTGCTCTCATGTCTGGAGCTCGGCACATAAACAAGCTCTTCGGCTACTGGATTCCATCGAAAGGAGGGCTATTCGTCTGATCGGAGACCACGAGCTGACGAAGAACCTCGACAGCCTAGAACATCGAAGACAGGTTGGGGATTTGACTCTCTTTTACAGATATTTTCATGGAATGTGCTCGGCTGACCTTGCCCTCTTAATTCCGCCCAGAGCGACGAATAGCAGAAATACTCGACGAACCACTGCCGCCCATCCATATGTGGTTAAGCTTAGTACTCCTTGAACTTCACTATTTAAGAACTCTTTCATCTGGAGGACTTCATCCTTGTGGAACGACCTTCCCGAGGTAATTTTTCCCAACGAATATAACCTCCAACGATTCAAAACCAACGTGAATCGCTTTTTGCGCACACGCACCACTCCCAGAGTGCCCTAAAGGATTTTTCCTATAGTGCTTGTGTTTGATCATAAAAAAAAAAAGAAGATTTTTGCAATAATTCATCTGCCTCAGAAATATTGTTATGGAGACGCCCTGTATAAAACTAATTAAATACTGTTCAAAATTATAAAATTGCGATGGTCTTGTGAAACTATTGTCAAAATTTCAGCTTTCTAGCTGTAACCGCTAAAGAGATACGATTTTCTTTTCAGGTCCCGATACGGCGTTAAAAAATCACAAAATTATTTATAATTCAAAAAGTCTTAAAGATAGGTATATGATATCGTCGCAGTCAGTACGAAGGGGCCTATCTCAATATTTGGCGAAAATGAGTTATTCCCATAAAAATACTTAAAATAACCATATCTATGTTGTGACGAACTGGCATATCTCCATAAGACACCGTGCGGCCATTATTCAGTTTTAACGGTGTGGCATATCTCATTTTAGACATAAAAATATTTTTGCGTACAGGCCAATGTTGAGATTGGCCTCTTTGTCACATCTAGTTATGCGGTTTTCCGGGCCAATCTCAACATATGCCTTTACGTTGTAATACTCTTGCAATCATATTCAAGTTAGGCCCACATACCTAATAATATTTATACTTAATCAATCATTGTAAAATAGTTTAAAATATTGCAACACCGCATTTTTTAACCCCACGCGGCACCACCAGAGCCACTAAGCTTGTCCAGACTTGTCTTAGAGTTATGTGCTGTGTTTTCCTATGCTAGGTTAAATTATAAGTTTTGTTGTGGTAGATAGACAGCTTAATTTAATTGTGAATCAGCAGAAACTTTTTTATTTTTGCAACTAGGTAAGTAGCAATTTGGCTAATTTAATACGCGTATGAAACTTAGGACGTATGTTTTTTTAGATTTTGCATTTCATGATGGATGTTCTTGTGGAGTGGGACGATAAAACAATTAACTGTGTGGATACTAGCAGCCTGAAAACTATTAAAAACAATGGTAAATTTAAAGTAGGGGAACGAGTAAAAATGTATTTTGAAAATAAATGGTACTATGGAAAAATTATAACTATTGAAGAGTCACTAACTACAGAAGATTCTTATGATTCGTCGGATAACGAACCTCTATCAAAAAAAATTGCTTTACGAAATTTTTTGGATGACAATAATTCTAATAAATTGTGTCAATTAGCTACTTTACATAGGTATGTACCTGCTGCTCAGAATGAAGCTGATAATAAGCCATTGCAATTAAGCATTGCAGAAGCTAGTAGGAATATGACAATGCAATCAAATTTAGAAGAGGCCGAGGCAGACAACTGTGAGTTTGAGGATCTTTATGATGTCAGTGACATCGAGGATCCGACATACAAACAAACTTGTGAGGTACCTCGATGCCGGGGAGAGGTATTTAGCGCATGCATTCGATGTCAAATACTTATGTGTTGGGACCACTTTGAAAAAGATGAACCAAACTGTGATTGGCATCAGTTAAATAGCGAAAGTAGTGACGATGATAAAATCACAAGTTTAAAAGTACTAAAAAAGAAACCGCAAAGTAAGAAGGAAAAACCGGAACATTTTTTAGTTGAAGGAGCGCCAAAAGAACATTTTGCAGTGAAGGTACCCAGAGTAAACAAGAAAAAAACTGCGAAAGCCTTGCGGAATAGCGGCCAAGAGTATATTTCTGTTGACACTAAAAAGTTAGTAGCGGAGCGTACTTTAGGACCAATTTGTAATAAAGCCTGGTGTGGAAAGGGTGGTCGAAAATGTGCTTCATTCAGTGAAGAACAGAGGTATAAAATATTTAAAGACTTTCATAATCTCGGCGAATTAAAGTTGCAGCGAGAATTTATTTCGCGGTTTGTAGAACGACAATTTAAAAAAAGTGCAAAGAACGTGAGTCGGCGTGTCTACACTAACTTCTTTTACCTATCTTTACTTGGTGAAAAACTTCAAGTATGCCGTCAAATGTTTGTTAATACACTTGGAATTAGTGATAAGATGATGCGTACCTCACTTGAAAAAATTGAAGAGTCTGGAGTATTAGCGGGAGAAAAACGCGGTGGTCGTACTGAAGCTACCTCCGAGAAAGATAAAATTTTCAGAGAGAGTATTGTTAAACACATTAACAGATTTCCACGTATAGAATCTCATTACTGTCGTGCAAATACTACAAGAGAATACTTAAACTCTGATTTGTCAATATCTAGAATGTACCAAATGTATATTGGTGATTTAGAACCCAATGCAAGTAAGCCATGTTTTTCACTATACAGATTGGTTTTTAGAAGCATGAATCTATCATTCCATAGGCCAAAAAAGGATATGTGTGGCTTATGTCGAATTCAGAATGATGGCACTGAAGAAGAAAAATTAAAAATTAAAGATACTTACCAAAAACACATTTTAGAAAAAACCGCAGTACGAAATATAAAAGAAAAATGTAAGGCTGAGGCTCAGAACAACTCAACGATTTTTAGTGGATGCTTTGATCTACAACAAGTTATTAATCTGCCTATTTGCAGTGATGGTGCAGTGTTCTACAAAAGAAGATTAAGCGTTTTCAATTTGACGGTTTATAATCTAGCCAGTAGAGATTGTTTTTGTTTTACCTGGCATGAAGGAGCAAGTGGTCGCGGTGCTTCTGAAATTGCAACTGCTGTATTTGAAGTTCTAAAAAATTACGACCAAGAAAATAAAGTTAAATCTGCCAACCTGTTCGCTGATGGCTGCGGAGGGCAAAATAAAAACTCTATAATGGCCGCTGCTCTTTTTTACGTAGTATTAAATAGTAAAAATTTAAAAGAGGTATCTCTTCGCTTCTTCTCTCCTAATCATGGCCAAAATGAAGGAGACTCGGCGCATAGTGCCATAGGTCATGCAGTTAAGAAAGCTGGCGACTTGTTTACACCAAGCCAACTAGTGCCTGTATTTCGCCTAGCCAGGCAAAAAAAGCCTTACTTAGTTAAAACTCTAAATTTTTACGATTTTTATGATTTTAAAAAATTTAGCGAGGATTACAGATTTAAAACAATCAAAACCGACGATGATGGCATTAATTTTAAATGGACCGACATCTTTGAGTTTTTAGTAAAAAAAGATAGTCCAAATAATTTATTTTTTAAAACGAGTCATTTAGACAATCAGTATCGATCCATAACCTTAAAACGAAAAACCGGAGGTACTATAACTCTTTTAAAGCTAAACAAAGAACCCAAGCCAATATCTTTGCTAAAATACAACGACCTGATGGCACTATGCACTGGTATCAAACCTGTCATTAGATGTCCCGAAGATGTTTTGTTTTATAGTTCTTTGCCACACACATCTGAGTAACGCATAATTAATTTAGCAATTAAGTTGTGTTTTATTTTTTTGTTGAACCTGGGTTATAGTAATTCCTTGGTGTAGAATTTTGTTTCATTTTTTCCTTATGTCGTTCTAAGTTTGAAATAATGTATAATAATGTTGTTTCTAAATAAAAATACGTGTTCAAGAAAATCTGATTTTTTTTTCCACAGAAGTATGTTGATTTAGTTTTTTTTAACAAAGAGGCATATCTGCTTTGTCAAACAGCCAAACATTTGTTTTTGTTATTACGAACGGGCCTATCTTCTTAATAATTTATTTACAGAAAAAGTCCAATCTTTTCTTTCAAAAACGATATGTCTCAATGTTCTAAGTATACTTTTGTGTTATATATGAAAAAACAAGTTCTGATAATGAATTATATCCAGTGCTACAGACAAAATGATCAGTAGAGTTTTCTTCAAAACGCTCTCCTGAAAACTTGTTAAATCAGAGATTGGCCACTTCGTAATGACAGCGACGATATTATACACAAATCTCTTCTAGATTTTCACCTAGATTCCAAAAAAATATAATATATAGGGTAATTAATTTAAAATTCCGAAGTTGCTACCACTTTCGGTATGATCCGGCAACACCGCACCATTGAAAATATTTTATAAACGTAGAAAACCATCTCTTATGGCCACAATCAAATTTTCAAAATAAAATCTCATTTAGTTCTCGAGATACTTCTAATAGGCTACTTTACTTGGGGCACCCTGTATAATGATATGTGATAAACATGTAATTTAAAAAAACTATACCATCATGACTTCACACTTTTTTGAGTTTACTCAAAGATATTTTCCTGACACGGGGTATGGTAAGGGTAATGTCTACAAAATATCAAAATCCTAACTTAATTAATAACCCAGCTATAGAAGACGTTACTTCGACCCGCACTTCACTGCCTTTTTATTTAAAATCCTCGATCCTCAATAGGTGCCTAACTATCATTTAACTGGTTAGCAAAATATTCTTATTTTTGCGAACAGAAAAATGTAATCGGTCAGCCAAAATGGCTAGTTGGTCAGCAACTTATGAACAGCAAACATTTCTGAATCGTGACCACAGGGCCAACACTCCATTCATAAATCTGTTGGAAAGTGAGTTTCTGATTGTTTGAAATGTTATTGAAAATCAGTAATGGGTGGAACAGTGACAAAACATGTTTGTCTCGCTAATGGCAACAATGTTGAAGTCTGGTTAAATCCAATAACGTTTAAAAGGTTATGGAGCGGCCTTCCTCGTTTCGGAGCGGAGCTAGTCTGGGCAAAGAGCCCAACAAGGGCGTATAATTTACTTGGAGATTCTTTACGTTTTACTATATTATCTATTCAAAAAGTGTAGTTTTGAATATTGGATATTTATAAAAAAGATAGAAATATTGATCCAGTTTTTATATACAGTGTATCCAAGGATAGATTTAACTATTTATGCTTAGCATGAATATTTTTGGTGTATTCATTACTGGATGATACTCTCCAGATATAAAAGTGTATATTTCTAGCCAGTTTGTCATATTTATCACTAAGACATCTTGCAAAATCCCAATTAAAAATTTGTAAATTTGACAATTACAACTGGTTTAAGGTTAATAATCCGTTGCATCTTCTAGTGAAGTATTTTATGGCCGCACACGAACCATCTTGTAAATGCAAGATTTATATTAAGAAATAAACCAACTCGACTGCTTTTTGCCCGGACTAGCTCCACGGACCGGTCCATAACCTTTTAAACGTCAATGGTTATATCAGAAATCATATCAATACAATCATATTAAAACATAACCATACTTACCGAAGAAAAGATAAATCCTTGCTTAAATGATCCACTCTTTTACAAACTATACGTGAATGCACCATCATTGTTTATAATAAAGACGATTTTTCACCAATACTCACAAAAAAAAATAAAAACAACCAAAATATATAAACACTCCCTTAAAAGCAGTTAGCAGCGAGTAGCAACAGTGTATTCTTTACTATAACCCGATCCATTGATAAAGTTTGATCTTTTGCCGGCGAGCGTAGTAACTTTTAACTTGATGTTGTCAGAGTGCAGTCGGTTTATTTCAAACTTTTATGTATAATAATAATATTTTTTTTCTAAATCTCTCGAGGCCTATTCACAATTTATATTAAAATTTTTGGGAAATAAATTTATTTTAAAAGCAATTGCGGATTAACCTTAAACCAGTTGTAATTGTCAAATTAACAAATTTTTAATTGGGATTTTGCAGATACCTTAGCGATAAATAGGACAATCTGGCTATGCTGCAAGCATAACAGCAAGGTGGGGAGTGCACGTTTACATTCCTTACGTCGACTTCAAATGTAAACAATTCTATCTGGAGTTTGTAAGATCTTTGAACGTGACCGTGCCCTGGGAAAACAAGTGAAAACCCGCCCCCGCTACACCTTTTGTAGCCGATTTCCTTCTGTATTCGGCAGAAGAAAACACAAGGAAGTTACATAATAATAACAGTGTGCTGGGACCTCTGAAGTAAACTGCTTCTAGACATGTTTGTTTCTACTGACCAATTGTAACCTGTTAAGTAATTATTTCGCAGCTCGACTGTTAATAACGGCAAACCATTTAATTGCTTCTCTTCCTTTAAAAACCCTCCTAGAGCAACCATAACACCCTGCTATTATAGACATAATTATGTAACCCAACGAAGGCCCCTTTTAAAAAGGAAACCCCACCTTTGCCCTTATATCACGCGGTTCTCACCCTCCTATTTGCCTATTTTTATCTGTGTCCATCTTAGAGGAAACAGGGTGGGTAGGCCTATTGAACGCAGCGACCATTTTGGGGTGAGAAATACCCGTTTTAAAATTGTGCGTCTATGGGGTAGAATTCGAAGAGGATGGACGTTAAAATTGGGTTATATACAGCTGTGATTGTGTGAAATGTTATTGAAAATCGGTAATGGGTGGAAGAGAGAACTACATGTTTGTTGGCTGAATGGCAACAATGTTGAAGTCTGGTTATATCAGATGGTTAAATATTAAAACATAACCATACTTACCGATGAAAAGATAAATCCTTATTTAAATGATCCACTTTTTTACAAACTACACATGAATGCATAATAAAGGCGATTTTAATCACAAAAAAAACACAAATCAGCCAAGATATATAAACAATCCATTAGATCGAAGCGCAAACGTCGCAATTTTTACGAGATTAGAATTCATTCAGCTTTTGGCTCCGCATTTGTAAAATAGAAATAGACGTTGCCAGAGTGCAATCGGATTAGTTCAAGATTCGTTTGACACTGTATAATAATATTTTTTTAAAGAATCTGTCATCGCCTTTCCACAGTTTATAGTAAAATTATTGGGAAATAAATTTATTGTTAAGAGCAATTGCGGATTAATCATGAACCAGTTGTAATTGTCAAATTAACAATTAATTGGGATGTTGCAAGATATCTTTACGATAAATATGTCAATCTGGCTATGCTGCAATAATGACCGAAAGAGGTGGGAAATACTGTTTGTAGTTGCGTAGGCTAGAAATGTACATTGTTCTATCTGTAGTTTGTAATAGTGTTGGGAAAAACCGATGATTTTAATAATCGAGTACTTGATACTCGAGCGATTTTAATAATCGAGTGAATCGCTTGAAATTCCAATTTACCAAGCGATCACGTCACCGACTGCTTGACCGGCAGCCTAGCCGTTTACATGTGATCAGGTAGGGTATTTAGCAGGCACGTAACTACGGGTGGGCACAGGTCTAGCTAAAAAATTGTAGTAGCCACCAAAAAGAATTCCAGGAATTGATTTATTTGAATAATGAATTTTTACCACGTGTCTCGATACCAAACTAAAAAAACTGCAAAAAATCACCCAAATATGTATTTATTGTTCGGGTTTATTCTTGTGCCTTTTTAAAACAAAAAGTATTACCAAGAGTTATTTTTCTTCATATCTTTCTCAATCTACGAGCATAAAATAAGTAGATATTTAAAATGGCTTGTCAAATTCTTCCACTTTAAATTATCAGGTGCCCACTGTGTGCCCTTCAAAAATTTAGGCTGAGTTACGCGACTGGCAAAATAAGAAGCGAAAATAAATAGGTGATTATTTTTTTAAATTCATGTTTATAGTTACCTAAAAGTTCCTGTTTAAATTTGAAAATGTTGATTTTTTTGGTTACCAAAAAATTTGTCATACCTATGTTTTGTTAACTATTTTGCTCGTTTTCTTATTTTCCATTAACATTTTCTATAATGTATGTTATTTTTAAGAAGTCTTCTTGAGTTTAATAATGAAAACTTCCTGTTTAGATTTAAAAATGTTTACTATAAGATTACCAACGAAGTTTTCTATATATTTTGTTAACCATTTTGTTCGTTTTGTTATTTTTCATTAACAATTTCTATTATTATGTTACTTTTGAGAAGTTTTCTCGAGTTTATAGTAAATAAAAATTTTCAAATTATATCCCTTAATTTTTTAATATTTACAATTGGAGATCTAAACACGCCGCTGACTAGCCAGTTAAAACAAAACTTTACAAAACCCATGTCGCGATGATTCTGCTAAGGGATTTGGCATACTTTTTTTATACGCACCTTCTCGTTTATGTGCCTTTAAGAAAGACGTATGTCGTGTTACCTGCTCAGCGTCAAACTCGAACGTCGCCAATCGGTATATTTCGAATCGTGCGGCGCGTAGAACGAAGGTCGGGTATCAAGTGACAGGCGATATTTTTCGGTTTTTCGCCTGAATTTATAACTAGAGCATTTCCTATCGAGCGAAAAACTGTTCGAATATAGGAGCAGTTTTTTAACTCGATCACACTACAGCGGTACATTTCCGTCGGCGTCAAGCGAAGCTCGTGTATCGAGTGGAAGATAATAAGTGACGAGCGACGGTTTTCGCCTGAATAGATAACTCGAGCGGTTTTTTTAATAATCGAGCGATGTCGGTTATTTCAATAATCGAGTGATCAAGCGGTTTTTCGTTCGAGCGATCACAACACTAATTACAACGTTCACTTTCCCAGAGGTTTATGAATGGATTATGGGATCTGTTGTTTACAATACCTTTGGGCATAATAAATAGGATTTAGCATGTTAAAATTCCCGAAAATTTTGTCCTAACTACTATAAATTTAGCAATTAATACTTATAATAAATGATTTACTTCAGGTAACGACAGCCATAATAAAAGTGTTTCATTCATTTTAAAACGTATTAAAACGACATAAGATTTTTATATATTTTCTTTTTTTTTGGAAAATAAAATTCTGTAGGTGATAGAGACCAATTGTATTTTACAAATAAAGATCACGTCCTCACAAATTTCATGCGGGCCTGTGTATCCTAACGGATCTTATATTTATTATGAAATCCAAAAATAATAAATAAAGACGATTTCGTTTTGTGCAAAATTTTGTCTCCGCCAAATTGTCGGCATCGCAGATGAATTTTTGCAATAAGATAGGATTGTGATCATATTAATGCCATTGTCAGGGTAATGCCATGCTATAACGATCTAAGAGGTATGATACCACGCCGATGGAGGCGTGGCTTGTGACGTCGACGGGCGAGTGATTTTTAAATCTCTTATGGAGATTTATGGTGCTGTCAGCGTTTTTAACTCACTTTTAAAGGTATTGAAAGGTTTTACGCATTTAATGGTATGTGAAATGAAAGAATAATATCATGGTATTTAGGTATATTTATTTCATGAGCATACAACAAAGATTAAAGCTAAAATACGATCAAATTAAACTATTTTTTAAATAGCCCATCTCTCAGTGGAGTTAAATTAGTTAGAGGTAAATAAACTCATAGTCTGCTTCAGTAGTTAACTAAACAATATTTTAATTTCCATACATGTTTCGAAGGCATATGCCCTCATCAGCTTCAGTGGACAATACTTAAGAAGTAAATGTTAATAAAATAAATAAAACCATTTCCATGGAAACCTACGGCAAACGGCACTCACTACGTGGCGACCAGTGTTGCCAGAAATCTTTGATCAAAAATAATAGGTTGACGGTTCGAAAATTAATAGAATAGTAAAAATCGTTGTCAGAGTAAGAAGAGTACGAAAAAAATGGTCGTCACGTTCCTATGGTATGGGGGTCACCAGCAGATCGAACATAAATTTTATATGTGGAGCTCCACAACAAGAATGAACATCTCAAAAATTGTTAAAACATTAATGGATATATTACAACTGAAAAAGACGGACAACGCTGGTGGCAACAAGCAGGGGTGGTCGAGCAGCTTCGGCTATCGTCGACCGGTTCGAATGGCGCGGCGGATGTTTTAAAAGTTTGTCGCAATCTTTCCTTATTTTAGTGCTATTTTAGCTGTAATGTGTGTTATATTTCTATGAAATTAATATACTTGTCATATACAACGTGTCCAAGATAAGGAGGGCCAGTACAGGGATCTCGGAAACCGTAAAGTCGGTTAAATGGAGGTAAAGTTGCGCATTTACGTGCCTAATAATACACCGTTTAGAAAGTTTTAAAATTCCGAGTAGTTCCGGAGATATCCGGAAAAAACCGAAATTCTGAAAAGTCGTTTTATTGTTTTCCTGGGTTTTTTTGAGATCGAATTCTAAAGTAAATTGCACTTTTGTATTGCCACTTTTTCCGATCTATCTAACAGCGTTAATTGTTTTGTAATCCGACGAGTCGTCTTCGAAGGGCCATTATCAACTTTATTTTTTTAAATACGGTCCTGTTTTTCTGATATTGGAATTTGAGAGCTTTTTTCTTCCGAATGCAACGATGTATGACACATTGCGGTTTAATGGCGTTTCGAGGGTTTTTTGAACAACATCAGGAAATTTTGGGATACGGTCCTGTATTTCTCCTAATTTTATAAATACTATCTCATAAGTAAGCTCTAAATTTTTACTTATGTTGGACTAGTTCAATAAATAACAAATAATTTAATACTAAACCACAAATAAGTGAACAAGAATCATACCAAAACAGTAATAAAACGAACAACGAAAAAATTAAGGCACTACATAATCAGGTGTTCAAAATGATTTCTAAGCACTAATAACATCTTCTAACAGCCACATAACAGTTTTTTTGAGATAAAATAAAACATGCGATAGAATATCAAACTTTTCAGCATTGTAAAATTATGTTCCATATTTTCTGGAAATTAGAAAACCTCTTTCAAACGATCACAATGGCAATGTCAAGTGAAACAAATCACGCGTCACCATCTTCATTTTTTTATTTCAAAGGCCTACCTTTCTTTTAAATCCCGAATCAACAGAAGTTTGAAATAATGTTTCTGGATTTTGTTCACTTATTTGTGGTTTATTATTAAATTAATTGTTATTTATTGAACTAGTCCAACATAAGGAAAAATTTAGAGCTTACTTATGAGATAGTATTTATAAAATTAGGAGAAAAACAGGACCGTATCCCAAAATTTCCTGATGTTGTTTAAAAAACCCTCGAACCGTCATTAAACCACAATGTGTCATACATCGTTGCATTCGGAAGAAAAAAAGCTCTCAAATTAAAAAAAACAGAAAAACAGGACAGTATTTAAAAAAAGAAAGTTGATAATGGCCCTTCGAAGACGACTCGTCGGATTACAAAACAATTAACGCTGTTAGATAGAGCGGAAAAAGTGGCAATGCAAAAGTGCAATTTACTTTAGAATTCGATCTCAAAAAAAAACCGGGAAAACAATAAAACGACTTTTCAGAATTTCGTTTTTTTCCGGATATCTCCGGAACTACTCTGAATTTTAAAACTTTCTAAACGTCATATTATTAGGCACGTAAATGCGCAACTTTACCTCCATTTAACCGACTTCGTATCTCTTACGGTTTCCGAGATCCCTGTACTGGCCCTCCTTATCTTGGACACGTTGTATTATTCCGTCATTTCATATACCATTGCATGCATAAAACCTTTAATATCTTTAAAATAGAATTAAAAACGCTGACAGCAATATAAATCTCCATAAGAAATTTGAAAATCGCTCTCCTTTTGACGTCACTACGCGCGGCGGACGAAATTGGGACGGTTAGATATCTTACCTTTAGTTATTGTATCATGGGCTAATGCCGTATGGGTAGTGTTAACATTGAATTAAATACAGGGGACCCAGCGGAAGGAGCCTCTTGTCTTTCTTTTCGGGATTTGTCAGTGTTGATGCAATTTTGGTTTGATTGAAAAAAAAAATTAAGAACAAAAAATCAGAGGCTATAAAATGGATATTCTTCTCTCCTATCTCATTTCCGTTTTGATCAAATAATTTATATAGCTAATACTGGTATATGTATATTATATGTTCTGGCTCAAAATAGTTCTTCTTTTATCGAGAATTTAATTTGCCTATCTCTATTCAAATATTTACTCTTTCAACATCATAATGATGGAAGGATGTACCGAACTTGAGATAAATGTAGATTATTTAAAGATGGCGGAATTGAAGTTACTTATTTACACAGAAAAAAATCCGTACAGCATAATTAAGTAAATCGTCTATTTGGCCCATACTTTCATAGAAATTATGTGTATCTACAATATTATTTTAGTGCGGATTAATAACGAAAATTGTAATTAATACAATATTTTATAGGAAATCGTACAATAAAGTCTTTGCTATAGTAGTTTTACTACAGTGTTTGTTCCGCGTACATTTTTTTTTATGATGCGTGTGCGCAAAAAGGGATTCACGTTGGATTTGAATCGTTGGAGGTTATACTCGTTGGGAAAAACGACCTCGGGAAGGTCGTTCCACAAGGATGAAGTCCTCCAGATGAAAGAATTCTTAAATAATGAAGTACGAGGAGTACTAAGCTTAACCACATATGGATGGGCGGCAGTGGTTCGTCGTGTATTTCTGCTATTCGCCGCTCTGGGCGGAATTAAGAGGGCAAGGTCAGCCGAGCACTTTCCATGAAAATATCTGTAAAAGAGAGTCAAATCCCCAACCTGTCTTCGATCGTTTTCACTAGAAGGTCGTTAAAGTAGAGTAAAAAGAGAGTGGGAGACAATATAGACCCTTGAGGAACGCCGGCATTGATGGTGAAGGTGTCTGAGAGAAATCCGTCAATACATTAGTTGTATATAAAATTTACAATATATTTTAGTAATTACTTGATTTTACTAAATTTATTATAAATCCTAACTAGAGTTTTAGTAAATGATAAGTACAGGGTGTCGTTTTCGACACTTTTATAGGGTATCTCCGTAATTGTTAGTGCTATCAAAAAAATAATGTAGGAGTCATGTGCTCTTTTTGGGTCAAACTTAAAATGGTAAAATCTAAATTTGAAAATTTTCGCTTGCTTTTTTTTTTTTTTTTTTTTATGATCAAACACATTCGTCGCTCTTTGCGGAATTAAGAGGGCAAGGTCAGCCGAGCACCTTCCATGAAAATATCTGTAAAAGAGAGTCAAATCCCCAACCTGTCTTCGATGTTCTAGGCTGTCGAGGTTCTTCGTCAGCTCGTGGTCTCCGATCAGACGAATAGCCCTCCTTTCGATGGAATCCAGTAGCCGAAGAGTATGTTTGGGTGCAGAGCTCCAGACATGAGAGCAGTATTCTAGTGATGGTCGAATCTGGGCTTTGTATAGTGTCAAAAGTTGTTGAGGTGTATACAACTTTCTGGTTCGGAAGAGTACGCCAAGCTTCTGAGAAGCTATCTTGGCGATTGCCACAACGTGGTTATGCCAAGACATATTTCCTCCCAGATTGACATCCAGCAAATTAATAGATGAAGCCAGTGGGATTGCGTGTCCGGGGAATCAAAAAATTAACAATTTCAGAATTACCCTATATTTTCTCAGTTAAAAGAGATACAGAAAAATGTTTTATACAAAAGTTTCTTTATAATGATTGTTGAATAATCTGCCGTTTTTAGAATAAGTATACGGGGTCAGGTAAAAAAGTTATCGGACCTAACCTCATTTTTTTAAATGGAAGACCCTGTATATTTTATTCTAAAAATATAGAATTTCACATTCTCTTTTCAAATATATAACACACCATGAATGATATTGGTTTCCTAGGCGATTTATTTAAACTCTATTACTTTAAACCACAGTAGGCCATGAAACAAAAGCTAATATCCTAGAGACAACTATGCGGACATTCTAGTTGTTGTTAACATTTAACGCCAATCTCATTTTTACATATTCATTCGTGACAATGACTTATTATTTTTCATTTTGAAATATTTTATATGATATCAGTTTATATTGAAAGTGAAAAAACTGGAGAAATGACTCAAAATTTATATTTTGGTCGCTATCCGGAAAGACGGCAACCATTTAAGGACATATTCCGCCGACTGGAACATAATTTAAAAATATACGGCTCTTTTACTATGCCGAGACCAAAAACATAATAAAGGAAACAAGAAAAGTTTAAATAAATCGCCTAGGAAATCAATATCATCCATTGTGTGTTATATATTTGAAAAGAGAATTTAATATGCTATCTTTTTAGAATAAAATATAGAGAATGTTCCATTTTAAAAAATGAGGTTAGGTCCGAGAACTTTTTTACCTGACCCCGTATACTTACTTATTCTGAAAACGGAAGATTATTCAACAATCATTATAAATAAACTTATGTAAGAAACATTTTTCTGTATCTCTTTTAACTAAGAAAATATAGGGTAATTTTGAAATTGTCAATTTTTTGATTTTCCCCCGTATCTCTTAAACAAGCGAATATTTTCGAATTTGGATTTTACCATTTTAAGTTTGACCCAAAAAGAGCACATGACACATACATTACCTTTTTGATAGCACTAACAATTACGGATATACCCTAAAATGGGACACCCTGTACAATGTAATTTTGGTACGAGTTGCCATAATAAAAACTGTAATTAAAGTCCGTTTTGTTGCAGTTGATAGCTCATATCGAGGGTTGAAGCCATAAAACAACCGTAAACCATAGGCGTTGCCAATAGTAATTACCTTATTTAATAAGAAAATTGGCCTCTGTCCATTGTTAAGTAGGATTAGGGTTAAAGTAGGTACAACAGGGGTAATTAATTTACCTATTTTTGCCTGCTTTAGGATGTTATTACGCCATTTGATGTGCGTTTGTCAAACTATGTATTTAGTTGTATTTAGATACTGCATTATCTCAAAGTTGAATTATTTCCTATACTTGTAACAATGGCTTCAAGTTTTTCGCCAACGTGTCTTCGTCAAATTAGCAAGAGTGCATATTCTCTCCAAGAAAAGACATTAATAATAAACGTGCATGATGCTCTAGTGTACCAGAAACCTGCAAGTGATGTTCGTAGCATCATTGCAGAGTGTGCCAATATGGTAGGAGTTGGAGAGGCTACTATATATAGGTTCTTGCGTGAAAGAAAATCTAAGAACCTCAGTGAGCCAAAACCACTCCCAGGAAAGAAACCGTTAGAAATTGACAATTTCATTAAAAATGGTATTAGAAGAAAAGTACATAGTTTTTATTTTGCCAAGGAAATACCAACTATAGACAAAATTTTACAAGCCATTAACTACGACGAGGACTTACCACAGCTATCACGAACGAAACTATGGAAAATACTTCATGATATGAACTTTCGATGGGAGAAGCAAAACAGAAAATCTTTTCTTATTGATAGAGCAGATATTATTTGCTGGAGACGTCAATACTTAAGGTCCATCCGAAAATACCGCAGCGAAGGCAAAAACATTTTCTATTTGGATGAAACTTGGCTGAACGAAGGGCACACCGTATCTAAAGTTTGGCAAGATAAAAATGTCCTAAGTTCTCGACAAGCTGTCATGGAAGGCTGGTCAACAGGACTTAGACCACCATCTGGAAAGGGACGCAGACTTATTATAACTCATATAGGAAGTTCAAATGGCTTTTTGGATCAAGGATTATTACAATTCCAGTCGAATTCTACTAAAGACTATCATGAAGAAATGACTGCTGATGTTTTCGAGGAATATTTTAAGCAAATGATAGAATACATTCCCGCTAATTCTGTAATAGTGATGGATAATGCCAGCTATCACTCTAGGCTAAAAGAGAATCTTCCCACAACTTCATGGAAAAAGGCGGAAATCGTAAACTGGTTACAACGAAAGGAATTGAGTTACGATAATACCATGGTAAAAAAAGAACTTTTGGATATTGTTAGGCTACATAAATCACAGTATAAAAAGTATGTTATTGACGAGATGGCAAGAGATCGAGGTATTATAGTGCTCCGTTTACCACCTTACCATTGTGAGCTAAATCCTATCGAATTAATATAGGCTCAAGTAAAAGGATATGTTGCTAGAAATAACAAAACTTTTAAAATGCAAGAAGTGCGACACCTCTTGCTTCATTCTTTAGCAAATGTGTCATCAGAAAATTGGCAAAACGCCATAAAACATGCTATAGTAGAGGAACAAAAAATGTGGGAACTTGACAACGTAATTGACACAACTATGGAAATTGAGCCTTTAGTAATAAGCGTAGGACATGATGACTCTTCAGATTCTTCTGAGGACCATTTTATCGAGTTATAATTATTGAAATTGTCAATATTTTTTGATCTGTAAATAAATTAGTTTTCTTGTAAATAAATTCATAAAATCATAAAATCTATTACATTTAAATAAAATAATAAGCGGTTACATTAAAAACCCAACTCTCCGACCATGATGGGCCGTTTTAATCATTATCCTTTCATTTCATTTTATGGCTCTATTGTTACTTTATCTGTTACCCGGTGGAATAGGTCAAAATTTCTTCATCTTTATGCTAGATGTACGTAAAAAGATCATTTTATAGGTAAAATATTTTAGGCCACCGGGCCCTTGTTTTGAATCTTTAATGAGGGTATCGAGCTATCAACGGCAACGAAACAGACTTTAATACTATATTTTTTAGGAAATTTTACAATGGTATCGTCACTAGAATAATTTTACTATAGTATTTTTCCGTGTAACATATACACAGATAATTTTATTTAAAAAATAAACAATATTCTGTCGAAATTGGACTTTCTTGGTTTTGTTTTTTAATCCATTCATAAAACTCTTGTGAAGTGAAGCTGTGATTGTGTGAAATGTTATTGAAAATCAGTAATGGGTGGAAGAGAGAACTACATATTTATTGGCTGAATGGCAACAACGTTGAAGTCTGGGTTATATCAGATGGTTAAATATTAAAACATAACCATACTTACCGTTGAAAAGATAAATCCTTATTTAAATGATCCATTTTTTTACAAACTACACATGAATGCACCATGATTGTTTATAATAAAGACGATTTTTCACCAATAATCACAAAAAAGCACAAATCAACCAAAATATATAAACAATCCAATGTTTACGAGATTAGTATTCATTCATTATTTGGCTCCTGCATCGTAGCGCAGTAGTAAAATAGAAATAGATGTTGCCAGAGTGCAGTTGGATTAGTTCAAGATTCATTTAATACTTTTAAGTGTAATAATATTTTTTTAAAGAATATCTCATCACCGTTTCACAGTTTATAGTAAAATTGCGGATTAACCTTAAACCAGTTGTAATTCTCAAATTAACAAATTTTTAATGGGGATTTTGCAAGATACCTTTGCAATAAATATATCACTCTGGCTACCGAAAGAGGTGGGAAAGACTGTTTGTATTCGTTGCGTAGGCCAGAAATGTACATTTTCTTATCTGTTTGGTTTGCTTGCTGTGGTTGATGAACTTGATAGAAAATTGTAAATCTTCATATATTAGTCTGAATTTCTAGAGACTTACATTCTCGTCCCACAAAGGAAAATACATTTTTCGCATCGTCCTTGTGCCTTTAAGAATACTCCACGGGTGTATTCTTGTCCTTCCCCTCTTCTTTGAGAATTGACCAGGTGTGTGCGTTATTATGTCTTCAAAAATACATGATAATAACTGTCTATAAAAATCGGCTGCCTGCTTATTGTATTGGATTGTGGCTGGCTTGCACTGCGAGTTACTCGGCCATTATCGACTTATATTTTTAATTATTCATTTGGTTCGGTACTAAAAGCAACCTTCCACTTTTTATAAATGTTGTAAACATTCTTACAACCTTTATGATCTATAACAGTTTCATAAAAGTATAATCATACATAGCGGCGACTTAAATTGCTAGTTGGATATGCTTGAGTGTAGCGTTCCATATACAGTGATGGGCTAAAATATGGAACAAATTCATTTAAATATAATATGTATTAATTTTTTGTAAAAACGCTCGGACACGTCGATTATAATTTTTTCTTCCGGATTTTTTGCCTCAAAAAGAAATTATACTGGGTGTGTCAAAAAGTAGATGTAGGTATAATTTTGAAAAATTATTTTATTAAGTGTTGAAAATGCAAACCATTAACTTCTTGACAATATGGCAATCTACTTAAAATTAAAAACCCTTCTAAAACATTATTTACAGTATTTTCATTAATTTGCCTAATTTCATATCTAATTTTAAATTTTAAGTCTTCCAAATTTTGTGGTTTATCCTTATACACTTTTGATTTCAAATAACCCCAAAGAAAGAAATCCATTGGTGTAAGATCGGGAGTTCTTGCAGGCCATTCTATGGGTCCTCTTCTACCTATCCATCGCTCGGGAAAAATAGTATTCAAATACTCTCGTACTTGTCGAGCAAAATGAGGCGGAGCACCATCCTGCTGAAACCAAATTGACGCTTCTGGTAGATTAGGCTGATTCAGATTTGGAAAATCCGCTGCTAGTGTGGGAATTAATTCATTTTGAAGAAATTGTAAATACCGGTCTCCTGTAAGATTTCCATCGAAGAAAAAAGATCCAATAATTCTATCATTTAATATCCCTGCCCAAACATTTACTTTTTGTGAGTATTGCGTATGCTGTTCTCTCATCCAACGGGGATTATTTGTACTCCAATACCGAAAATTTTGTCTGTTTACCGAACCATTCAAACAAAAAGTGGCTTCATCGCTAAAAAGTACGCTGCGATGGAAAAATAGATTTAAGTTCCAAATTTCCATCATAGTTTCACAAAACTGTAGTCGGCGGTCGGGATCATCTTCGTTTAGCTCGTGCAGCAACCTAATTTTATACGGATGGTACTTTTCTTGTTTCAATACCCGCAAAACAGATCGTCGGCTAACATCATTATTAAGGGCTACTTCAGTGGATGCACTATGGGGATTATCTTCAACTTCTAACAAAATGTTCAATTTTGTGTTTTCACTAATTTTTGGACGACCTGGCCCGTAGACGATCCTTTACATTCCCTGTTTCCCTAAATTTTTTCTCAATTTTACTCTGGATACTTAGCGCTAAACAAGTTACAAACTTCTTCTTGACTTCTTGTTTTGTCTCCACATCCAATTAAAATTAAAATTTCGATTCTTTGAGTTTCATTTAAATGCACCATGATCACCGTTTTTTCAAAATTATACTTAAAATTCTTTTTGATTGACACATGACTTGCTATCGTAGTAACAATTAATTTAAATTTACCTGTTTACCTTTAAGTAGGTACATGTACCTTTTTTTAAAGAAATTTATTTTTTAAGATGTAATTTTTCTCTAAAACCGTTAGAGATAAGGATAGAGTATGCTACATGAATTATGCTCAGAATTTGACGTAGAATTTATGTGTTTAAGTTATGTAAAAATAGGGTGGTTCTATTTAAAATACAAAAAAATTTTACAACATCTACTTTTTGACACACCCAGTATAATTTCTTTTTGAGGCAAAAAATCCGGAACAAAAATATTATAATCGACGTGTACGAGCGTTTTTACAAAAAAATAAAACCTGATTTTTTAATGAATTTGTTCCATATTTTAGCCCATCACTGTATAAGAGCAATCAATATTCCAGTGTTGGGTCTTGGTGTGGTTCTGGTTCTTAAAGTTCAAGTGTCTGCGCAGCTGCCTAAAGCCCTGGTTTTTATTACATTTCGTTACGAAATATTTCGGTGGATTGGAAAGAAAAAGTTCGTCGTTGGTCATTTGGTCACATGGGTGGTTTTTACTGCAGTACAAGTGCGTGGTTAAAAATGGACGATATTAATAGATTCATTTGTACAGGGTGATCACGTATTATGTCCCCCCATCTTAACCTTTTTATTTTACGTACTTGAGAAAAATTAAAACGATTAGTATACAAGGTTTTTAAAGTGGTATTTGCAATGGGAACAAATATCATTTAGATCTGTTGATTTACAAGTTGGGTTTGTTTTACTCAACATGAGGGCCTTTGTTAGACACCTATTTTATAATATGCAACCAAGTTATTTACGAAATAACCTACATAGTTATGTACAGGATATATTTATAAGACGACACTAACTTGTGATCGTATGATATTAGTAAATCATAATAAATTACTTTTCCATAACTTTTTAATCTGAACAAAAGAGTTCGAAACCGGTCTGCAGGTGGTTACATCCTATCAATAGAAAAGGCTTCCTTGGTAGTACCATTCAATCTGAAATACGAATACGAACAAACCCGAACAAATGTCACCAATTATCAACAAGCCATTAGTATGGTAAAGGAATTATAAGAGTATGCAAAGAATAGACGTGACTCTACAGCAATGGAATTGTTATCAGACTTGGAATTACATTTTCTAGATTGCAAGTATAAAACGCAAACACATCAAACTACGTTATTAGATTTTTTTAGTACCTACTACATCCTAACTAATACTAGTGTATTTTTGTTATGTTATATTTATTTGTACATACATATACATAGTAATAATTTTGCATTTACATATTACCTAGTAACAAATTTCCCATGTGCGGACACCTCTATTAGGCGGCCACATTTGGACAATCCCGTAAGTGTTCGCCTCAGAGAGGTTTCACTGTGTTTACTTAAAATATAGAATTAGCTACATACAATGTGCTTTACCTACAAAAAACTAACCTCATTATTCTCACTTACCGACGAAATATTAATCCGGGGTTAGAATAGTCGAATTTCTTACACACCACGCACTGACGAACCATTGTAGATGACCAATAAATAGCTCTAAATACTTTTAGTGCGACAAAAACAGTAAAAATTAATCCAAAACACAATAAATCACAAACAATCACAAAGGCAGCAGCGATAAACCGCTAACAACACCGCCGGCGAAAATGAATGAAAATTTATTGAAAATAGTAAACTTTAGGGTCATTTTTACACTAGCAGGTAAAAATGAGCATACAGCGTTGCCACTGTGATTTCCTTAAACCATTGCAATTTGATGTTCTTGGGATATATTATATAAATAACTTTACGAGTACAAAAATTAAAAACTACACACATATTTAGTAAAATATTTTTACTTAATGCATTCAATATAATTAATATTATACTGTTCGGTTTCAAACGCGGGCGGTAGATTTGGGACTCTCGGTACAGACTTGGCATCATCGATTACTGTTTAAACCATTGTATGATTCTGATAAAAACAATTCTGTCTATTTATTAATTAAATGTTTTGGGGTAGAACCCTTGAAACCAATTTTATGACATATTCAAGGACCGGTGAACTGTTCGTCTACTCCACTGGCTGCCTTCCACACACATGCATTTATTATTCCGACACCCCAACGGGACCTGGCGGGCCCCACCTGATGCGGCGGTCCGGTCGGAATAAGATTTTTAAATAAATCGTGAAAAATCCGGCCCTTTGTGTTGGCACAGAAACAGCTGCGGAATTCGGTCTGCAAAAATTTCCTTTTGACGGTTGCGGAAACTAATTTCGCATTATTTTCCCATGGGAATTGACGGTGATTTAAAAAAAAAAGAAATCGCTTTATACGTACGATGATTGTCAAGTCTTTTGTGGGATTATTACTTACTATACAGGGTGTTATGGAAATGGTTTATTTTATTTAAATGGGTGACGTCTTGAGTGTCCTAGAGAGGCACGTAAATGAATTAAGATTATTTATCAGTGGACCGCGTGGTCCGATTTGGGATTTCGCCGCGGAATAGTATAAGTTATTGAACAATGAGACAACATCGCCATTCCAAGACACGACGAGCCAGCGCGCTGGCCGGCTGCATCGAGGGAGTAGGAGACGTTTTTGTTATTCTGCTGGCTTTGATCACGCCACGCGTTGCCAAATCGCTTCCGATAGTTGCGATTTTAGATATTTTTTCTGAAAACCTCGATGTGGCATTTTTTTGCACTATAAAATTAATTGAGATTATTGATAGTGCATGCAATACTTCCAACATTGACTGTATAGCCATATTTTTTCAATTAATACGTTATTTACCGTTTTTCGAAAAATTCAAGATATTATGTAGTATACCATATTTCGAAGCTAAATGTAAAATTTTAACAAATTCTATCCAATAGTTTTCTTGTAGTTTGTCACACCTTCTTACCTTAATGGAGGTCACTGATAAGTGCTTTTAAATTAATAAATTAGTGTTGTGACCGCTTGATCACTCGATTATTGAAATAACCGACATCGCTCGATTATTAAAAAAACCGCTCGAGTTATCTATTCAGGCGAAAACCGTCGCTCGTCACATATTATCTTTCACTCGATACCCGAGCTTTGCTTGACGCCGGCGGAAATGTACCGCTGTAGTGTGATCGAGTTAAAAAACTGCTCGTGTATTCGAACAGTTTGCTCGATAGGAAATACTCTAGTTATAAATTCAGGCGAAAACCCGAAAAATATCGCCTGTCACTTGATACACGACCTTCGTTCTACGCCCCGCGCGTTTGACGCTGAGCAGGTAACACGACATACGTCTTTCTTAAAGGCACATAAACGAGAAGGTGCATATAAAAAAGTATGCCAAATCCCTTAGCGGAGTTATCGCGACATGGGTTTTGTAAAGTTTTGTTTTAACTGGCTAGCCAGCGGCGTAGTTTAGGTCTCCGATTGTAAATATTAAAAAATTAAAGGATATAATTTTTAAATTTTTATTTACTATAAGCTCGAGAAAACTTCTCAAAAATAACATAATAATAGGAATTGTTAATGAAAAATAATAAAACGAACAAAATGATTAACAAAATATAAATAGAGAAATTCGTTGGTAATCTTATCTTATAGTAAACATTTTTAAATCTAAACAGGAACTTTTTATTATTAAACTCAAGAAGACTTCTTAAAAATAACATACATTATGGAAAATGTTAATGGAAAATAAGAAAACGAGCAAAATAGTTAACAAAACATAGGTATCGACAAATTTTTTGGTAACCAAAAGTAAGCATTCTTAGATTTAAACAGGAACTTTTAGGTAACTATAAACATGAATTTAAAAAAATAATCACCTATTTTCTTATTTTGCCAGTCGCGTAACTAAGCCTACATTTTTGAAGGGCACACAGATGGGCACCTGATAATTTAAAGTGGAATAATTTAACAATCCATTTTAAATATCTACTTATTTTATGCTCGTAGATTGAGAAAGATGTGAAGAAAAATAACTCTTGGTAATACTATTTGTTCGGGTTAAAAACGCACAATAATAAACCCGAACAATAAATACATATTTGGTTGATATTTTGCAGTTTTTTTTGTTTGGTATCGAGACACGTGGTAAAAATTCATTATTCACAAATAAATAAATGTCTGGAATTTTTTTTGGTGGCTACTACAAATTTTTAGCTAAACCTGTGCCCACCCGTAGTTACGTGCCTGCTAAATACCCTACCTGATCACATGTAAACGGCTAGGCTGCCGATCGAGCAGTCGGTGACGTCATCGCTTGGTGAATTGGAAATTCAAGCGATTCACTCGATTATTAAAATCGGTCGAGTATCAAGTACTCGATTATTAAAATCATCGGTTTTTCCCAACACTAATTTTTACAATAAAAAATACTTAAATAGTAGCCAATGAAATGTGCCATACATTTTAAAAATTTGACCACTGGCGTTATAAGTAAATTATTTTCACTATGCACTCGCAAAATTTACAATATATTTTAGTATTTACTTGATTTTACTAAATTTCTTAGAAATCTTAACTATAGTTTTTTGTAAATTATGTTTACAATATTATTTTGGTACGGATTACTAAAAAAAAAATGTTATTAATACTATATTTTATAGGAGATGTT
Organism: Barypeithes pellucidus; assembly: GCA_963991005.1. Lineage (NCBI taxonomy): Eukaryota > Metazoa > Arthropoda > Insecta > Coleoptera > Curculionidae > Barypeithes > Barypeithes pellucidus. The sequence goes on along the minus strand of OZ022563.1, from coordinate 50,557,249 downwards.
ACAATGCAATCTTTGCTATAATAATTGCAGCGTAAAAGAATGTAGCACCTTGTAAAAGTAATCAAAACATCGTCCCCCATAGGTATCCCCCCATATCTTAGTGGAATCGCAGGAATTGCATTCGCTGCAGGTGGCGTCGTTTTACACTTGGGTATTGATCGTCGGCGGGCGTCTAGACGCTCAGCTAGACGCACCGCGGGTCACTGACCTTTGACGACGCCTCTGGGGGTTGACTAGGACAGACGCTGACATTAAGGGTTTGTTTTTTCTTTAAGTTCAAGCAGCCTGTTTACATAACCGCAGTGCTGCTGGTTAGGAGACATAATGGAAATTCAACGGACAATTTTACGACGGACCAAATTGGATGGCTTATATGGTTTTTGGCCTGTACAATAATTATTATTGTTCGTAATTATTACTGGTGCACACATGCTTAAACTCCGCAAAACACAACTAAAAACTGAATAAGAATATACATAAACATGAATACACGACCAGCAATAATCGCACGAGACGTATTTTAAGGTTAATATTTAGTAACTTTAATTTTTGGTTCTGGTTTGTACGTTTCACGAAAATTGGAAACGACTTCATGATTTCCTGGGTCGGTCCCATTGTGTCGACAAGAACTCGGCAATAAACAAGTGAAGTATGAAGGGACGGACTAAGGAAAACAATTAATGATATGATTATATTAATGTAATCAAATGAAATAACATTTTTTTTAAATATTACTAGTCATATTTATTTACATTTATAATGTCATTCTATAGATAGTTCTGTTTCGCTGTCGCTATCCTCATCAAAATTAATTATAATTGGATTAATTATACGATCCAGACTAATATACGAATTTTCTACAGTTATTACGTGACGGACTGAATTTTTCCAACTACCTGGGGGAATATCATTAAAGCATTTTCGTATTAATTCTAAAACACTAGAACTTAAAGTCGGAGAAATATTTTCAGACCTAACCAGTGATTTTAACAGGTGCCACATATGCTCTATGCCACTCTATGGGGTTAAAAATGCAATAATAGGGTGGGAGCCGTAGCACTGTATGTCCAATTTCTTCTGCCAAACATATACTTTTTTATACAAAATGTCTTTAACACTTCTAAAAGATCACTTTTTTTATAACTTTCTTCAAAATATATATCATTCGCCGCCATGTAGTTCTGAATCTCCAATTTTGTATTATTTGAGCTTGGAGTTTTATGTAATTGGCGACTGTGATAGCTCGCATTATCCATTACTATCACGCTATTCTGAGGAATGTTTGGTTAAAGACAATTCTTGAACCATTCCTCAAAAACTAACAAATTTTACCACAAAAAGATATTTAAATATAAATTAAGCAACCTAACCTACCTGATGTGCCTATATTTAATTATAATTATTACAATCCGGTCCTTTCCACATAATAATAACAAACGGTCATAAATAATGGGATGGCCCAGGTACTTTTACGACAGTCATTAAGTTATATCCATTTTTCTTGAAAAAATCTTTAACAGGGTTGCACAAAATCATGTATTTTTTAATTTTAAACAAAACAAGTGTTTTTTGGTTTTATCCTTTTTTTTTTTTGTTTTAAACATGTTTTTTTTGCATTTTAAGTTCATGTTTTAAACAAATAAAACCTTATTAAAAACATAGTTTAAAACATGTTTTCCATGTTTTTAGTAGAATTTAAAAGATAACTTAAACTCCTTTCCCAGTGGACATCTCACAATGTTTTCTATTCATAGAGTTTTACGACATTTACGATTTTTGCCGAAAATCGTGACATTCTCAAGATGCTTAGTTTGTTAGATGATAGAACGCTGTGGGGCTCCACAAATCGTCTGCTTCAACTGGTTCAGTGTCAAGTAGCAGCATGTCAAGTTTTATTATTCGAACGAATCAGACAAGAAAAAGATGGATATACAAATAGCCAGATATTTATATGCGACGAACACACCATTTCGTGCAGTAGAACATCGTGAGTTTAAATTGTTGATTAGTTTGCTGTCTCGGATATTCACCACCAAACAGAAATGTTGTTTCCAACAATTTGCTCAATACGGTTTATAACTCAGTACAAGCAACAATGAAAGATAGTTTGTGTCAGAAGAAAGTTTGTCTAGCCCTGACGGTTGGAGTAACGTCCATAATGAACCTATAATAGGCATATGTGTCACCAGATATACAGTGAGTCCCAGAAGAAATGTCTAAATTCATTTAAAATTCAGCGGTAAGTTTTTTCAAAAAACGCTCGTACCCGTCGATTTTGATTTTTTAATTTTTTTTTTGTGGTAATTTCATGTATACAGGGTAGCTCAAAAATAAGTTACGACCATCAACTTCATTTTTTCAAATGAAAACATATATTTTTTATTTCATTTTTGAATTTTGCATTGAATTCTAAGCATGTTTCATGTACCATGTCCTATACATAAACTCAACAGTTATTGAAAAAATTAGGATTGAACATATCATTTAGGGAATCCAACGATCTATCAAATCTTCTGGCAATATGGCATTTTGGGCTCCATAATAAGTAAGAGTGTACTGTCTCACTGTCACCGTTTATTTCCATAGAAACTGTATGACAATTTTATTTCAAATAAATATAATTATTGTCAAGCGTAGTTTCAAAGTTGCGGTTTTCACAATAATGGTGAAGTTAACGGAACGGAAAAAAATTGAAATTCTATGCATGGTTGGGTTTGGTGATAAAACACGTACTCAAATAGAAACAGCCCAATTATTTAATGAAATCCATCCTGATCGTCCTCCCATATGTCAAAAGATGGTGAGTAGAATAGAGGCTAAGTTTAGAGAATTCGGTCATGTTAGAGATTTGCCTAAATCTGGTCGTCCTACTCGAGATGAAAATGAACAACTTGACGTTTTGCTTTCCTTGGAAGAAAATCCATGTACTCCCCTGTCGCACATTGGGGCCGATTTACACATACCGAAATCTGTTGTTCACCGAGTAGTTCAAAAGCACAAATATCACCCATACAAAGTTATTCCAGTGCATGAGTTATTTGAAGATGATTTCGATAGGCGAAGTGAGTTTTGCGGACGCGTGCAAAATATGTGCAATCTAGATAATAATTTAGTAAAAAATATTATTTTTTCGGATGAAGCTACGTTCTATTTGAATGGTAATGTGAACAGACAAAATTGTCGATATTGGGCAACAGAAAATCCGCATTGGATGATAGAGGTTCACAGCCAGTACCCTAAGAAAATAAATGTTTGGTGTGGAATCGTACGCGAAAGAGTAATTGGTCCATTTTTCTTTGAACAGTCTTTAACTGGACAAGTATATCTCGAATTTCTCCAACTAGAATTAATTCCAGCATTAGTGGCTTTATTTCCGAATCCATTGGATCCAGACTCCCCTGACGAAGAACTGATATTCCAACAAGATGGTGCTCCTCCGCACTATGCGGCCACTCTGCGCACATTTTTGGATGAAACCTTTCCCAATCGGTGGATTGGAAGGAGAGGACCTATCGAATGGCCTGCTAGGTCGCCAGACCTAATTCCGCTGGACTTTTTTTTGTGGGGTTACCTCAAATCAAAAGTATTTGTTAACAGGCCAAACAATATGCAGGAGTTGAAAGAAAGGATCCGAAGAGAAGTGCGTGTCAAAACTCCGGAAATGGTTCGAAACGTGCAAAGAGAGTTTATTGATCGTCTTGGATATTGTCAAGCCGTAAATGGCGCACATTTTCAACATTTAATTTGATTTTGTTGTGTTTTTTTTTAATAAACAGGTATTACTTATAGATATGTTCAATCCTAATTTTTTCAATAACTGTTGAGTTTATGTGTAGGACATGGTACATGAAACATGCTTAGAATTCAATGCAAAATTCAAAAATGAAATAAAAAATATATGTTTTCATTTGAAAAAATGAAGTTGATGGTCGTAACTTATTTTTGAGCTACCCTGTATACATGAAATTACCACAAAAGAAAAAAATTAAAAAATCAAAATCGACGGGTACGAGCGTTTTTTGAAAAAACTTACCGCTGGATTTTAAATGAATTTAGACATTTCTTCTGGGACTCACTGTAGAAAGTGAACGGGTGCATCTAATAGAGTCCGTAGCCACACATCAGAGTATTTATTACAAAACTGAAAAAGCTATATCGCTAAAGCTTAAAAATGCGAAGAAGAGTACGAATGTCAAGTTACCAGTGTAGTAACAGACAACGCTTCGAATATGACGAAAATAAGAAAAAACCTTTTTCTCGAATTAGACCGAAAGGATATAATAACTTGTGGTTGTTCAGCTCATATATTCAACTTACTTGCTCATGATTTAGAAGTGCTGGGAGTCAAAAGTAACGTAAAGAAATTTTGTAAATACTTTAGAAATGTGCATTTTGCTAGGGCAAAATTTAAAGAAGCTGGCAGCTCCGCTCTCGTATTACCTCAGGATATTCGCAGAACACTTTATCAGACTGCTTGGAGAGTTATTTGAAAAACTGGCCAATATTATTTGATGTGTGTACTAACCAAAGATCTTACAAACTCCAGATAGAATTGTTTACATTTGTAGTCGACGTAAGAAATGTAAACGTGCAGTCCCCACCTTGCTGTTATGCTTGCAGCATAGCCAGATTGTCCTATTTATCGCTAAGGTATCTGAAAAATCCCAATTAAAATTTTTTTAATTTGACAATTACAACTGGATTAAGGTTAATCCGCAATTGCTTTTAAAATAAATTTATTTCCCAATAATTTTAATATAAATTGTGAATAGGCCTTGAGAGATTTAGAAAAAAAATATTATTATTATACATAAAAGTTTGAAATAAACCGACTGCACTCTGACAACATCAAGTTAAAAGTTACTACGCTCGCCGGCAAAAGATCAAACTTTATCAATGGATCGGGTTATAGTAAAGAATACACTGTTGCTACTCGCTGCTAACTGCTTTTAAGGGAGTGTTTATATATTTTGGTTGTTTTTATTTTTTTTTGTGAGTATCGGTGAAAAATCGTATTTATTATAAACAATGATGGTGCATTCATGTATAGTTTGTAAAAAAGTGGATCATTTAAGCAAGGATTTATCTTTTCTTCGGTAAGTATGGTTATGTTTTAATATGATTGTATTGATATGATTTCTGATATAACCATTGACGTTTAAAAGGTTATGGACCGGTCCGTGGTGCTAGTCCGGGCAAAAAGCAGTCGAGTTGGTTTATTTCTTAATATTAATCTTGCATTTACAAGATGGTTGAGTCTTGTGCGGCCATAAAATACTTCACTAGAAGATGCAATGGTGTTAAATTAAAATTTCACAGGTTAGTAAATATATTTAGAAATTTGATTTTGAGTTTGCATCACTATGAAAATTCGGTTTGTTTAAGAATGTACCAAATGTTTATCCACTTCGTTAGGATACTAAAGGGCCGTAGCCTACGCCAAATTTGGATACATGCCCTTAGAAGGAATAATTATAGTCCAGGTGATACAACAGTTATTTGTGAGAAACACTTCACAAAAGAAGATTATGGAGGTAATGTACATGGGAATAAAATACTGAAGAAAGGAACAGTCCCGTCAAAATATTTTACATCTTTATTTTTCTATATTTAAACAACGTTTGCAGTGTAACAAGTACGTGAAGACAGGTTTTATATAATTTATTTTTATTTATTTGATCTAACTTGTTTAGGTACATATTATTTTAATTTACTCATTTAATTAATCACTTTAGTGTACAATATGCCTTAGTGGCTTGTATGTGCATTTTTTTAAAGAATCATCCTTTTCACAGTTTATAGTAAAATTATTAGAAATAAACTTATTTTAAGAGCAATTGCGGATTAACCTTAAACCAGTTGTAATTGTCAAATTTACAAATTTTTAATTGGGATTTTGCAAGATATCTTAGTGATAAATATAACAATCTGGCTAGAAATATACACTTTTATATCTGGAGAGTATCATCCAGTAATGAATACGCCAAAAACATTGATGCTAAGCATAAATAGTTAAATCTATCCTTGGATACACTGTATAATATAGTTAAACGTAAAGAATCTCAAAGTAAATTATACGCCCTTGTTGGGCTTTTTGCCCAGACTAGCTCCGGTCCGAAACGAGGAAGGCCGCTCCATAACCTTTTAAACGTTATTGGATTTAACCAGACTTCAACATTGTTGCCCTTAGCGAGACAAACATGTTTTGTCACTCTTTCACCCATTACTGATTTTCAATAACATTTCAAACAATCACAAACTCACTTTCCAACAGATTTATGAATGGAGTGTTGGCCCTGTGGTACTAACAGAATACTTATTGAGTAAGTAGTGATAGTGATACAGAGTTAAAATTTGAATAAATGATCAATAGTTTCTTAGAATTTAATTAATTTTTATTGTACTTGTTATCCTAATAGTTATACTTTTAAATTATATTATTTTCAATTATCATTAATTGTTATCATTATTTTACATTTATTATAGGTACCTAAAACTAAAAATACCTATCTATTTATTTTAAATTATCAAAATAAATCATTTGGTGTGGTATACATTTTCAAGCCGGCCCTGATCCCATTTATTGAGTTTTGAAGAGGTTTAGGCGTATACAATAGGGTTTAATCAGGTAGTTTATTTATGGCAGTAAGAGTCAACGGTATAATTCTGCAACAACTATACATAATTCTAAGATAATTTGGTTTTGGAACCGCTGATTTTGCACGGCCGACTACAGTGAACCAGTGGAATGTTCAGTATACGATCAAGTATAGCGAAGGTATTGTTAACTTAACCGTCTTACTGTTTAACAACCTTTAATGATTTAATCCGATATCGGACTTCATAAAGCGAACAGACTGAATTGGTGAATTAGGTGATTTTTTTTGTGCCGGTAAGGGTACGTATGAGATCCGGAGACCCAGACATCGCACGATCATATCGAGGGACATATTTCCTCAATGAACTGAAAAAAATCGTAGTAAACGCGTGCTTACGCCTATTTGGGCCGCCGGTTTTCCGCGTCCCCGCCGGTCTGGCCCAAAACGAAAACAAACCGGCCCGAAATCTCGTCTGATCGCTCTAATCCGGCTTTTGAAGTGCTCTAATGGAGCGGAAGAAGTATTTCGAAAGGGGATAGAGCAGCAACTTTCGCAAGACGATTTCGGGCAAAATGTTGCGATAATCGTGACGGTGTTGATACTTCCCGACTGTCATCGAAGTTAGAGAAACTGTGACTGTGCTTGACACTGCCACTATGACTTGGTGAAAGTGTGGTAATTGGCACCAAATTAATTACTATAAAGTTTAAACTACTACTAAGCAGTGGCGGTTCTTCCACAGGAGCACATGCGCACGTGCACCCCCAAAACAAAACGAATTAAAAAATATTAATTTATACTCATTGAATATTATTTATCGTATAAAGTCCGACCCTTCCCAATATTTTATCGTACCGTCAAACTAAAAAAGTCCGACCCTCACTAATACTTTATCATCCCGTCAAACCAAACTGTATAGATCCGGCAACCGTGCCTCGGTCGAGGTAAATGACGATTATGACGAGACTTGCTCGCATGTGCGATTAAGTAGTGCATTTTTTTTTTTTTTTTTTTTTGACAGCCGATGAGAATCTGCACACAGACACCTTACAGACGCGGCTGCAAGGTAGTGTCGGGTTTAGCAACTTGTGGGGATTACACCTCCATCAACATCATCTCTTCTGAGGGAAAAGATCCGCCTCTGAGAGGCGAGCCGACCGACTAAACTCACCGTTTGAGTCAGGTATAAAGCCTTTAACTCCTTTCACTCGACGTGTTATTATTGTCTATCATAAGTATGATTTTTGGGTTAAGCCTTTAGGCGTTGTTGATGATGTTTGGTGTCAGCTCTAGTATCTTTCTAATTTGAATTTAATCAAATGAGCAAGATATAAGGGCTCCTAACATGTTGGCGGTAGGTGTGTGGTAGGCGGTGTATTTTTACAATAGTCGTGTAGTGTTTTGTGTATAGTGTGATTGTATGAAGAACAAGTTCTTAAATAATTTTGAGTTTGGATTTTAGTGATTGATCCAGTCTTTAGGCATTTTGTGTTTGTGGTGTGGTAGTTTAGGAATGTGCGATGCGGCTATCTTCTCGTTATTGATCAGATTCGCCTTAGTATGGTATTTTGTGATTAGTTTGTCGAGAAACTCCGAAACTGTATCAATTTGGAGATCTCGGTGTACATTGCAGTTTCTCTGTAGTAACAGGTGGCGGGTTGCAGCGGGGGATAGCGGGGCTATGGCGATTGAACATGGGAAAGGCCGTTGTCTGTTTGTGCATCTAGTTAGAAATTCGAGCGTGTATGTTTTAATATTTTAATATTATATATTTATTAAGTTAAAATGAATAGTTTGACGGTGGACTATTTAAAAAAGAACTTTAGCTCTTAGGAGCAAAAAATTGAAGTGAAGAATGCGGGAAGACCTAAACCCGAAATTAATTTAACGCAGACCACAAAGGGTAAATCTAGGAACTTTATTAGAAAGTTTAAAAATGAAATATATGGGAAAAAAATTTTTTTTAGAGGGTATTTCAAGCTTTAATGAGGCTGTTATTGAGCACTATACACACTAAGAAAATTTGTCTTATTTTCCAAAAGTTGTATTTCCTTGTGTAAAATTAAAGAATAAATAAAATTATGTTTTACCTATCGCATTTTCTTATTACTTTTTTTCTTTCTACCATTTTAAACGCCTATATAGAAAGTAATTGTTTGGCGATACTTCTGAACTATCATAGGTCACGAGCCGCCACTGGTTATGGGAATGGTTTATTATAGTTAAATGCGTGACTTCTTGGGTATATTTGAGAGGGCTACTACAGACGTCCTCTAGGACCCCCGAGCAGTGACTTATTTAAAGACCAAAAACCATTTGCATGGTTTAACCCTGTATAATAAATGTGCCTTGTGTTTTTAGGTTTATTGTTGACCGATTTGAAGGTATGTCCCAATGCTTAGGACTGGGCGCAAAGCTTCTTTAAGCCAGAATCATCTAGTCAGTTCCACCCAAAAACATTTAATTAATAAATTGTCAGAATCATACAAAGTTTTAAACAGTAATCAATGATGCCAAGTCTGTACTGAGAGTCCCAAATCTACCGCCTGCGTTTGAAACCGAAAAGTATAATATTAATTATATTTAATGCATTTCTCAAGTGCATCCTAGATTAATTATGCATTAATGTGCAAACTTAAATTTCCAACGTAATCGCAGACAAAATGTAGGAAAAAATATTTTTTTAATGTAAATAAACAATGTTGAATATTTGAATGCTATTTTTAATTCTAAACATCTTTTATTTATAACAATTTTCGATATTGTCAAAAATAAAGGTACGATACTCTAGAGCAAAATCACATTATTTGACAAACCTCTTATACGACTGAAAAAATTTAACATCTGATGGTTGCATTTTAGGTTTTGGACCATGCAGAACTTTTTATGAAGAATAATTTTTTTTCGTAAAATTAATAATAAAAAAGTTTCCCATATGCCGCCAACTTACGTAGACACACTGTATATCCCAACAACATCAAACGGCAATGTTATAAGACAATCACAGTGGCAACGCTGTATTCTCATTTTTACCTGCCAGTGTAAAACTTACCCTGAAGTTTACTATTTTCATTTATTTTCGCCGGCGGTGTTGTTACCGGTTTATCGCTGCTGCTTTTGTGATTGTTTGTGATCTATTGTGCCTTTGGATTAATTTTTAGTGTTTTTTCGAACTAACAGTATTTAGAGCTCTTTATTAGCCATATACAATGGTTCGTCAGTGCGTGGTGTGTAAGAAATTCGACTATTTTAACTTCGGATTAATATTTCGTCGGTAAGTCAGAATAATGAGGATATGTTTTATTTTTAGGTAAAGCAGTGGTGTAGCTAATTCTATATTTTAAGTAAATATTGCAAAAATATGTATTATTTCTTATGTATATTATCTGAATTTCTGTAAAAAATACCTACAACGATTACCTATTTATGACTAATGTTAGATCGAAATTATCTAACCGCGTACCTTATTACAGCGTTGCCATTTTTTAAAGCCATCTTCTTCTAACTTATTCGAAACTGTATAACTGTCACAAGAACTGTACATGATTGTAAATAAATGGCGTTTTTTAAATGGAATGTTTTGTCTTCGCTTATATTATATGCTTATGGTTCCACCTCTAGGTGGTCGTCATACTCCAACGCCGAGATAAATAGAGACGCATGGTCACCACGTCCTCGAACCGAGGTTCCTTTGCGAAATTGGGGTAGTGCGTGGCGGCCAGACGGGCCGGGGTGACTGACCTCGACCTAGGCACCGATTTATGCATTAATGAGGCCTTGCGATTTGGGGAATCTTCGTACATTAATATCGAAGCGCGAGAGAATAGAGCAAAAGAAATAGAACAGTATTTTTTGAGAATCCACGTGTAAGGTGGTGAGATACAGCCCCGGATCTTGATTGTTTTCGAGACGGGGCAAAAACTTAAAACTGGCGCCCTCGCAGTTCCTCCTTCCCTTGATGTTTATTTAAAAAAAAACATCGCGCCCGTGCCCGCGCGTTTTGACCAGATTGGACTACATACAGGATGTCCCAAAACTAATAGTGCACTAGTGTTGGAAAGAACCGATGATTTTAATAATCGAGTACTTTATACTCGAGCGATTTTAATAATCGCGTGAATCGCTTGAATTCCAATTCACCAAGCGATGACGTCACCGACTACTCGAGCGGCAGCCTAGCCGTTTACATGTGATCAGGTACGGTATTTAGCAGGCACGTAACTACGGGTGGGCACAGGTTTTGCTAAAAGATTGTAGTAGCCACCACAAAAATTCCAGAAATTTATTTATTTGTGAATAATGAATTTTTACCACGTGTCTCGATACCAAATAAAAAAACTCCAAAAAAATCACCCAAATATGTATTTATTGTTCGGGTTTATTATTGTGCTTTTTTAAAACAATAAGTATTACCAAGAGTTATTTCTCTTCACATCTTTCTCAATTTACGAGCATAAAATAAGTAGATATTTAAAATGGCTTGTAAAATTCGTCCACTTTAAATTATCAGGTGCCCACTGTGTGCCCTTCAAAAATTTAGGCTTAGTTACGCGACTGGCAAAATAAGAAAATTGGTTATTATTTTTTTAAATTCATGTTTATAGTTACCTAAAAGTTCCTGTTTAAATTTAAGAAAGTTTACTTTTGGTTACCAAAAAATTTGTCGATACCTATGTTTTGTTAACTATTTTGCTCGTTTTATTATTTTCCATTAACATTTTCTATAATGTATGTTATGTTTAAGAAGTCTTCTTGAGTTTAATAATAAAAAGTTCCTGTTTAGATTTAAAAATGTTTACTATAAGATTACCAACGAATTTTTCTATATATTTTGTTAACTTATATATTTTGTTAACTATATATTTTGTTGCCATCTTTTTGAAACATTATTGGATAGCACTTTCCTGTTGTTCATTTTTTTGTATTTGAAGCCCAGGTCTCTTAAAATGATGGACAAACTGGTAGTTCCAATATCCCTTGGGATAAATCAAAGGTTTTAGAATTAGTCGAACCCTTTTATATGGTCTGTCCAATTCCTCTTCACTCTCGCCCGAGTAATCTTTTTCTAAAGTAAAATAACGTTCCACTTGTAATACCAAACGGCGTTCACCTGGAGATAAACACCTTCTAGGCGTTTTGTCACCTTGCTGAACATTTTCCATAACTTTGCTTCATAACTGCTTTTAATTCACACACAATCATAAACAAACTAAAAACAAAAAGCATAACTACTTATTTAAAATAGAACATACCATTCTGCACTTGAGCAAATTTTAATTATTTCTTGGAAAATAGTGATTATTATATAGATTTAACTATAATGATCCCAAAATAACTAAATTCTAGGAAAAAGTACCTGAGAACATCTTTAACTTATTGACGCAAAATGTTTTTCATTTGATAAATAAAAAAAATTATAAGTGAAAATAAACAAGGTACAGTGAACCAGTGGAATGTTCGGTACGATCAAGTATAACGAAGGTATTGTTAACTTAATCGTCTTACTGTTTAACAACCTTTAATGATTTAATCCGATATCGGACTTCATAAAACGAATCGACTTTACTATTATATCCCCTACACCCTACATCATTACATCTTTATACCTGTAATAATATTTTAAGATTGTGCACTTTGTTAGATATAGAAAAATATTCATTCATTCTCAATCTGAAGAAGCTACAGTGTTAGCGAAACATGTCATTTTTAAGAATATAGTGAGTGGAAAAGAAATATAACGTGGTTATATTGTTTCTCATAATATTAGTTATGGATTTCCACCAAGTATCGGCTGAATCAATTCATTTATCGAAAACAATTGCTCAGAGCGACATTGTGTGTATCACGCACGGTTTTTGGGTAAATGTGATGAGATAATTTATATTTTTAATAAAACGTAAATACACTAAAGCGCAAAAGAGTCCTATTTCTCCATCTACAATCTACATAAAAAATTCTAATTTGTCGCCCCTAAAAACCCCCCAAACCAGAAAATAAAATTTTCATTTGGACACCCTGTATCTCGGTTATTATCAACTTTTGAACTAAGTAAAGTTTGCCTAAATCGCATTATTTTTACCCAAAGAATTTGCAGTTTTACTGTATACTGCAATCTACTGCTGTATATATGCTGTATACGCAATCCCACTGGCTTCATCTATTAATTTGCTGATCGTCAATCTGGGAGGAAATATGTCTTGGCATAACCACGTTGTGGCAATCGCCAAGATAGCTTCTCAGAAACTTGGTGTACTCTTCCGAACCAGAAAGTTGTACCCACCTCAACAACTTTTGACACTATTCAAAGCCCAGATTCGACCATTACTAGAGTACTACTACTTTCATGTCTGGAGCTCTGCACCCAAACATACTCTTCGGCTACTGAATTCCATCGAAAGGAGGGCCATTCGTCTGATTGGAGACCACGAGCTGACGAAGAAGCTCGACAGCCTAGAACATCGAAAACAGGTTGGGGATTTGACTCTCTTTTACAGATATTTTCATGGAAAATGCTCGGCTGGCCTTGTCCTCTTAATTCCGCCCAGAGCGGCGAATAGCAGAAATACACAACGAACCACTGCCGCTCATCCATATGTGGTTAAGCTTAGTACTCCTCGAACTTCATTATTTAAGGATTCTTTCATCTGGAGTACTTTATCCTTATGGAACGACCTTCCCGAGGTCGTTTTCCCCAGCGAATATAACCTCCAACGATTCCAAACCAACGTGCGCACAAGCACCACTCCCAGAGTGCCCTAAAGGATTTTTCCTATAGTGCTTGTGCATCATCATAAAAAAATACTATTAATTTTGGGACACTCTGTGTAGGATTTTTAACAAAACCGCAATTTGGGCGATATTATAGATAGTTGGACAGTTTCTCATTGATTAATAATTGGGAACGGCGCGAACTACCACAATTGAATTTGCCGCCTGAGGGCGAAGGAGGAAGTTGTTACACCCTGTGTATTATTTATTCCATACCTACTTGTAAAGTTTTCGCTTCCTCTAAGACATTTTCGACCGTCCGGCAACGCCGCGTTTCTCCAATATACCGATTCCCGTTGCACTTGGGAGATCGGGGAACTTTATCCATGCACTCGCGTCTTTTGTTCCTCACTTCGTCGCCTCGTTCTCGTAGCGAAGACGTCCGATCTCCCCCGAATGCACCTCGTATCGATCGGGGGATAGTTTTTGCGCCCGGTACGGGGCGGGCGACCGATCGCATGCGAACGATGCGCGTTTTTTTCCCCTGGAAATTGTTGAGTTTGGATTTCGATAGTTTTGAAGTTTTGTGGAGTTACAGGTAAAGTTTCGATTTGGATTATTGAAGTTGATGACGTGGGGGGTATTTCGTGCGGTTTTTTTTTTTAGTATTTTCGAACATGAAAAGGCACTTAAGTATAAGATTTAAGTTATATGTGATTTAAAAAAAAAGAAGCTGTAAAATATACGTCTACATAAACAATAGTTTCGCACGAACCTTTTTTCCCTTTTTCCTTTGTTAAGTGACCGCTCTCTAATGGCATTTACATATTCTTATCCCTTAGTTAAATGTTGGTAAAACCAGGTATGATGCTGAGAACAAAAATAACATCAGTACCTTTTCTTTGCTTTTTTTTTTTTTTTTTTTTTTATGATCAAACACAAGCATTATAGGAAAACTCCTTTAGGGCACTCTGGGAGTGGTGCGTGTGCGCAAAAAGCGATTCACGTTGGTTTTGAATCGTTGGAGGTTATATTCGTTGGGAAAAACGACCTCGGGAAGGTCGTTCCACAAGGATGAAGTCCTCCAGATAAAAGAATTTTCTAGTTTTCGCCCGTATATCGGGAAGTAGCTATTTCGTTTACTACTTTTTCCTAATTCCAGCGTTCGGTACTCCGCGTATCTCAATCATTCGATTTCTTTCTCTTTTGCGTATCATAAGGTACCTCTGTGACATTTATGCTCTACAAATGTAAATATAGTTAGTCAGTTATTAGTGTTAGTTAAATTAACTTTTTTTGTGAAAAAAGGATGAACTGTGATTAGGCTGTGTATTATGTACCATTATATCCCCTATACAGAAAATATAAGTTGTAGCAGTTCAAAGCAGTGTTTTTTCCTTAACCGACCACGATCTATGGAAACACCCTCCATTCCGTTCAAATGGTAAGGACCTAGAGGACCCCTTATCATGGGTGACTCCTGGGGTGTCCTAGAAAAGCGCTAGATATTTTATTTTTTTAAATCGACCGTTTTAAAAGTGGGGTAATAAACACTCTTACTCACAGGTCAGTCCGCGCTACTGTACAACATTTCACCCAGAGCCAATGGCAATGTTGCCAAACTTAATGTAAAACTGAAATTCCATATAAAATTATAATAATAAATTATTTTGTACTTGTATTTATCCTTATACCTAAAGAGCGAGGAAATCCAGGCACAAACAAATCCGTTTTTTTTCTTTTTTATGGGACCACTACTGGAAACACTTTATGATCACACAGTAATAATGAAACAGAACCGATAGTTAGCTTTTGAAAATACAATAATACAGATTATACTACAGATTATTAGATTTTATTACACGCGACGAAATTTGACGTCCAGAAGAAACGCGTCAATAAAAACAATATTCAAAGATTATTTATGGACGGGCAAGATACGCGCGTAAACCGAAAAAACAGAGCGGATTGCTGAGAGTGTGTTGATGATCGACGAGACACAACGTATCCGGTCACTGGTTGGTCTTGAACTAACAGACGTACGCGTGCGGCGCTATATGAAACTACTTCGCTCAGCCGATGTGAGGCGTTAAGAGGTCATTGGCATTTGACCTAGTGACGTACGTGGCTATTACTATTCCATATGTTTTTTCGGGTTGTTTAAAACATAGTCCGTCGTAAATGTTCTTCAATTAATTGTACAAAAAGGTATTACAGAATGGAAAAGTGTTTAAATTATTTTATTTTGTCTAAAGCGTTTAAGGAGTACATATGACAACACCGGCCAGAGTTCCTTGATTGCTTACATGTATCGCAGTGCCAAACAGGTGTTGTTCTGGTTTGACGTCAGGTCACTTTTACCGCTGAATGAATTGAATTTTTTTTCTATTTTTCTTCAATTTGTCTTTATCTCAGGAATTGCCGGTTTGAATATAATACGTCAGTTCCATAACACCCTGTATACTACAGGATAGGATGTCTCGGATAAAAATGCAATTTACAATTATTATTTAGGGGTGAAAAAGCGGCAATGAGAATGTAAAATTTATTTTCACATGCATATATCTCTTCAAATAGAATCAGAAAACAAAAAAACAAGATCGTAAAAATTTGGTTTTGCCTAAATATCTTCATTCGGTTATATCAAAAGTAGTGGAGGAAGCTATTAATCAACTTCTAAAGTACCTGGCAGGCTTCATCAACACTATGAGCGATCATCAATATGGTTCTCGGAAGTCCGATAGATGTTCTCGCCTATGTCATCCATCTTTGGAGCAACGCAATGGAACATCATGGGGAGTCTTGGACTGGTACACTGGACATTTCTAAAGCCTTTGATCTATCGTGTTTGGCATGAGGGACTTCTAAGTAAACTGCGATCCTATGGTATGCCCAGTCGATTCTGTGCATGGTTGTCTAGCTTTCTTAAGGACCGCTCTCTGCAAGTGGCGATTGACGGATTTCTCTCGGACACCTTCACCATCAATGCCGGTGTTAGTCAAGGGTCCATATTGCCTTCCACCCTCTTCTTACTCTACATTAACGACCTTCTAGTGAAAACTAGAAATCCGATATTTAGCTTTACTGACGATAGCACACTTATCTCATCTTTTTCTTTGAATACACCTACACCTACATCGGCAGTAACCAAGTCGAATTTAACGCTAAGAAAACCCAGGTAGCAGTTTTCTCTAAAAAGATTATCATTACAGACAAGTAATTCTTCTTCGAGGAAAGTTTTTCGTTTCTGAAGATGTTTCAGGACTTTTAAAACGATCCCGGTTTTACGAGCTATATACAAAAAGAGGCAGCGGAAAGCAAACCAAAAAATAACTCCATATTTATTTTAAGAAACATTGATTAAGTATGCTTATGTGTATTTTAATGGTATTCTTCGGTTGTAATGCCAAATATGCAATAATGTCATCGTTAAAGTTCGTTTTTTGGTAATATAACGAGATCTCCTGGCCAGTTGTATTTTATTTTAAACCAAAAGAGCTTCTCTCGACTGAGACGGAATTAATAGGATTTTAAGATGGTTGTACAGAATCAAACATTTTATATTGCTTCAATAAACTGTCAAATAGTTTTTGCGAAAACTTTGAATAAGATTTAAAATTTTTTTTGCTCAATAAATGGAAAAATTTTAATTCAGTGATGTCCGAAAATCTAGTTTTAATTTAATTCATAACGGTGCGTAACATTTCTTTATAAATTTGTTTATACAGGGTGTCCCATAACTAATGGTACACAGGAAAACTGCAGATTCCTTGGGTAAAAATACTGAGATTTGGCCATACTTAGTTTAGTTCAATAGCTGGTAATAACCGCGATACAGGGTGTCCAAGTAAAAATTTAATTTTCAATTTTCCTAAATAACTTATTTCTGAATCAATATTTTTGCACAAAATTTTGTGACTAGGGTTTTTTTGAGGAAAGGAATTTGAATTTGTTAATAATTTTGATGTAGATTATTGCCGTAATCTGGATACATAAAAAGAAGTGTAACTTTCTTAGGCCTTAGTATAATTATGTTTTTATTAAAAATATCAGTTTTTCCGTCATTTTTAAGCAATAAAGGTATACTTTATAAATGTCGCTCCGACTAACCGTTTTCGAGATATTTTCAATTACAATTTCTAATGCGCCCATTTAAATTTTGATTTGTAAATGTGAAATTTGTCACAGTAGGCTTTGGTAAAAATAAATACAATGAAAGCACTTTGAAACCTCATTTCTGTCAAAGTTTATTTTCATTTGTCAGCATTGTGGGTGTTTTTAAGGAGTTTTTGAAGATACTGTTATCAAAAATTAAATTAAAAATGCCGCGACATAACTGTTTTCTAACGGAGAATTTCGAGACATGGTATGTTTATAAGCACAAGACTGGGAGAAACAGGATCCTCCCAGTCATATAGGCTTCTAAAAATTTTAAAATCTGGCTGCCTTCTATTTGGACACATTTCCAAATACCGCCGATGTGCCCCGCGTCTGTTAAAATATTCTTGTGCATATAAACATATTACCATGTCTCGCATTTCTCCGTTAGAAAACAGTTATGTCGCGGCATTTTTAGTTTAATTTTTGATAACAGTATCTTCAAAAACTCCTTCAAAATACCCACAATGCTGACAAATGAAATTAAACTTTGACAGAAATGAGGTTTCAAAGTGCTTTCATTGTATTTGTTTTTACCAAAGCCTACTGTGACAAATTTCACATTTACAAATCAAAATTTAAACGGGCGCATTAGAAATTTTAATTGAAAATAACTCGAAAACGGTTAGTCGGAGCGACATTTAGAAAGTATACCTTTATTGCTTAGAAATATCGGAAAAACTGATATTTTTAATAAAAATATAATTATACTAAGGCACAGAAAAGTTACATTTCTCTTTATGTATCCAGAGTACCGCAGATAGCGCCCCCTATAATCTACATCAAAATTATTAACAAATTCAAATTCCTTTCCCCAAAAAAACCCTAGTCACAAAGTTTTCTGCAAACATATTGATTCAGAAATAAGTTATTTAGGAAAATTGAAAATTAAATTTTTACTTGGACACCCTGTATCTCGGTTATTACCAGCTATTGAACTAAGCTAAGTATGGCCAAATCGCAGTATTTTTATCCAAGGAATCTGCAGTTTTCCTGTGTACCATTAGTTATGGGACACCCTGTATAGCAGCTTCGGATCCGCTATATTAGATTTTTTCTTCGTTTGGCTTCGCTTATATTTTATATATTTTCAAAGACACTATTCCACCAGGTACCGCCGCGTCGGGCGAATTTACTTTAGACTTTAAAAATACGTACCAAATTTGAGAAAAAATAGAAAAAACATCTTTTCCGCTATCGAAATAAAATATTATTGATCGATAAAGTTGACAACTTCCCATCAAGTGTCCCATCTTGCCCCTCCCAAACGACACCCATGCTTGTTAGGGTTCTCTTACCTTTCTTTTGGTACAGGCTGGACTCGCGCTGTCTTCCAGCACGATGGAAATATTCCTTTTTGTAGGATAAGTTGAAAAGTCTACAAAATACTGGTGTTAGTTCATCGGCGGATCTCTTGAGAACTATAACAGGAATTTCGTGTGGACCAGGAAGCTCTTTGGACGTCGAGCCCGTTCAGCCCTATGAATTACGTGATAAGATAAAATAAAGTAAAGGTTATCAATAATAGTCATTATTCATATTTCGTAATTTTCCTTTTCCCGACCATTAATAACATATTTTATTTTTTACAGAGACGAAGACACGGCAGGAATAGATAGGAAGGAGCAAGACTCAAACTACAGTCTGGTATATTTAGAAGCTGGAGGTAAGTTTATAGTTGAATTAGATCAGTTAAATAATTTTCTCAATACTAAAATTATTTAACCACGACATATGCCATTTACTTACTGTAAGAGTACAGTGCGAAATTTTGGGCTTTGATTTAATCCTAACAAAATTGGCTGTACCTATTCTTGGCACGCCTCTTTGGAAACAGTGGCGTAGGTATACGATAGGGATAGGCAGGGCCGTAGATAACTTTGTTTCCTGGGAAGGGGGGGGGGGGTCTACTGGTATAATCCACCTTAATCTTATTTCATTTTAAGGTTCCTATAACCTTTTAGGTTACGGTACTAGTTGTATAACTGTAATAATATCGTTAACATAAAATTTCTGTACTATTTATAGCCGTCGCTGTATTTTTTTAACGGAATTCAGATAATAGAAAAAATCCATATGTGCAGTAACATTTACTTAAAGTATGTATACAGGGTACACCAAGTGAAGTGGCCTATTAGAAGTATCTCGAGAACTAAGTGAGATTTTATTTTGAAAATTTGGTTGTGGCTATAAGAGATGGTTTTCTACGTTTACAAAATATTTTGGATGGTGTTGTGTTGCCTGATCATACCGAAAGTGGTAGCAACTTCGGAATTTTAAATGAATTACCCTATATATTATAGTTTTTTTTTGGAATCTAGGTAAAAATCTAGAACAGTTTTCTGTATAATATCATATACCTATCTTTAAGAGTTTTTGAGTTATAAATAATTTTGTGATTTTTTAACGCCGTATCTTGACCTGAAAATAAAATGATATCTTTTTAGCGGTTACAGCCAGAAAGCTGAAATTTTGACAATAGTTTCACAAGACCATCGAAATTTTATAATTTTGAACAGTATTTAATAAGTTTTATATTATATTTCTGAGGGAGATGAATTATTGCAAAAATTTTCTTTTTTTTTTAAATGGGACATCCTGTATTTGATATGTTTTGCTAATGGAGGATCTAATTCTCTATCTAATGATATTAAGTGTTCCTATACCTATCGTCAATAGTTTCGGACTTATAGCGAAATTTAAAAATTATCTTATAAAAATATATTTTTTGGTAGTACATTAAGAGTATTTTAAAACTCAAAGGTTTTAATGTAGTCAATTTGGTTGGAAGAAATACCGCCAAATCAGGTACAATTTGTAAGGTTAAGATGATTTCTTTCTCGCGCCAGACCCCTTTAAATCAATAAGGGCACGAGCTTGAACATATTAAAGCAACTTCGGTTTTAAATTGAAGAGTAGAGTAAATATAGACGTCTGCAAGAGTAGTTGTATAGTATTTGCAGAATTATACCATAGATCTTTTTACTGCAATAAAACCTCATTATCCATTCGACCATAAAATAAATAAGGAAATCCCAAATTTTAAAAACCATTTCGAGCAGAGCCGGACCAGGTATACAAATTCAACTTATACCTATGCCTGATGCATATATAAATACAAAGTGATTTTTAATAATTTGAACGGGTTTGTTCTAAATTGTCTGTTGCTTTCAGCTAAAAACATAGCAGATTCTTCTTTAGATTACCATCAAGATACCGACGCACAACTTTTTGAAGATTGGTTTAAACATAAAGTCCTTAAAAATATACCTGTAATTGTAATGGACAATGCTAGTTATCATAGTCGGCAAGCAAAAATCATTCCCAATTCTAATAATACAAAAGCAGAAATTCAAAATTCTATGATTGAAAATGATTTATATTTTGAAGAAACTTACAAAAAACGAGAACTGCTAGACGTATTAAAAGCTTTTAAAATAAATAAGGAATACGAGTGTGACAAACTTGCAGCAGAAAATGGACATACAGTGTTGCGTCTTCCTCCGTACTATTGTATATTCAATCCTATTGAGCTAATATGGCACCAATTAAAATCCAACATTAGGCGAAATAATATTTCTCCTACATTAAATTCATCTGTAGTAGAATTAATTAAAAACTAAGTAAGAAAAATTTCTGCAGACAGCTGAAAAAACTGTGTACAGCATGTATTTAAGGTGGAACATTCTTACAATTGTATGATTACAAATGTTCAACCCTTAATTATAAGTTTAGGCTTAGATGAAGATTAGTGATAGTGGTACGGAGTTAAATTTTGAATAAATTATCAATAGTTTCTTAAAATTTAATTAATTTTTATTGTAGGTACTTGTTAACCTAATAGTTATACTTTTAAATTATATTATTTTCAATTATCATTAATTGTTATCATTATTTTACATTTATTATAGGTACCTAAAACTAAAAATGCCTATCTATTTATTTTAAATTATAAAAATAAATCATGTGGTGTGGTATACATTTTCAAGCCGGCCCTGATCCCATTTATTGAGCTTTGAAGAGGTTGAGGCGTATACAATAGGGTTTACAGGTAGTTTATTTATGGCAGTAAGAGTCAACGGTATAATTCTGCAACAACTATACTTAAAGTGGTAAATAAAACGCATTCGAAGTCTAGTAAGATTTAAAATGTTCTAGATCGTGTCATGTTTTATTGACTCAGCCATGATGGGCATTTTCAATAGCCGAAAAAAAAATTATTATTGAAATATAAGTGAATTACATTCTCTTACATAAGTGTACAATCATGCAATTTAATTAAAAAAATGCATTTAGAATTTTACTATATTTTTTAAATAATTAAATCATTTAATTGTTGGCCCTCAAGTTATGTAGAAGTTTTTTTATCATATTTTGTCAGAAAATTGCCATCCGTTGATAAATTCTTTACGAGAATACAGTTCGACAAGCAAGTCTATAGCTACGCGGTATCGGTAAGGGGGAAGCAATATCTTTTAAAACATGGCCGAATCATGGGCGTGCTATTATTATCTTAATAATGTAATAATATATATTTTTTCATGGCATGAATATATTTGTATCACCAGTTTATTAGGCCTTTTCATTAATATTCCTCGCTTATTTTGGCATTTTCGCCAATAAAATCCATTTGATTTCAACATGCACCTCAAAGTTTCACGGGAAAATGGAAAGTTTATGTCACTTCTCTGCTATTGTAGCAACTTTTTTAAGGTTGGAAATACTTTTAGTTCCAAATAAAACTTTTGTATTGTTCTCCTAACAATGCCAAAGTCGAATCCCTCGATTTTTTCGACAGCAGAGAGAGGTCCCTTTTTTGACAGGAGATTACAACAATTGATTCGCGTTATTTTCTTCCTTTCAGTATCTTCTTTGTGCATGTTTTTTACTGCACCCACTCTTACTCCCGTATACATTGCGAGCCTTTCTAGCTTTCGCTTAAGTGGCAATTTAAATGTATTAATTTGTGATTCCTCTTCACACACCCTGTACACATTGGCAATCACTTCGCGGGTTTGACTATGAAGGGTTTTACCAGGGTATATTCATTCATTATCACAGTTTTAAAACAAACCCTATCACTACGCAACTGGATGAAGCATATTGGACATCGCCGAACAAGCACGCTGGCACTATAGGCGTGTCACCAGGCGCGTGACGTCATCCTCTGTCTGGGATATAACCTATCAAATTAGCTCTAGCCACCAGTTACCCATGGTTACCGTTGATATTGTACCATGTTGCCCTATTTTTAGATTAGAAGTACTTTAATGAAAAAATATTTTATTTTGCATTTAAATATTAAAATAAATAGTATGAAAAGAAAGTTTTAAGAACATTGAAACTATAATAGAATATTAGTTTCTTATATACTTATGACAATTTACTTTAAATGGGTAAATTTAATTTTAGGGTTTACTTGGTAACATGTTATTAAATTAAAATTTAATATATGTGACAACATTGTTATCCCAAGAAATTTTTTTGCCCGCATTCCTTTTGTAGCTACAGTTAAAGTTGTCGACCTGTAGTTTACATTCGAACATTATTTATGATCACTTCATATTAATTATTACTGTTTCACACATAAGTTGTCCGACTATAGTAAACAAAATAAAACTCAGGATTAGTTATAGTGATTCTCAATGTAATTTATTCTGCTGCAAGTATTATTGCATTGCATTTAAATGCAATGAATTTTAATACATAAATTTAAAGTTGCCGTGAAGAACTCTTTAAGAATATAAAATTTAAAAGTAAATGGTTTTAATGTAGTTTTAAAATTTAGTCTTGAAGACCCTTTCAGGATCGGTGCCTTTTGACTAGAAGTTGCTTTATGGTTGTGCTCAGGCTATCTTGAAGTTCATTGGATTTTATTCGAACTCTTATTGTATAGTTTTAAAGCGACCTTGGAGATCGCAATAAGACCATTAGTGTTACTTGGGTTAGACACACATTATGACAAATGCATTCAATATAACTTTCGGTTTCAAACACAAACGGTAGATCGGGGGCAATCAGAAGACATTTTTGTTGCTAAAAACGATCTCTGATCTGGACAAAATGTAAACAATTCCATCTCTCTTTTATATTATGTCTTCGGTATAACTATACCGGGTCCCCAAACGAAGCGGGGACGGAAGATTAAATCGTTATCGAGGAACTTATCAACAATACTAAAACAGCTTGAGAAATTGGATTAAAAGCGGCATGTTTTAAAAATATTTTACATTATACAGGGTGGCCCAAAAAGTATGACAGCATAAAGTTATATTCTTTTAAATGGGACACCCAGTATTTTATTGCATATTTAGGTTCGTACTAGTATCGTTTATAAGTGTCTCAAATTTTATTTAATTTGCTTTTGTAGTTTCGGAGAAATAAATTAAAAACTAAAAAAAGTAGTTGTGCAGTCCTGAATAAAAAAATCAAAAAAATCAATCCAGAACTATTTTTTTAACCTCGGCATTGACTGAAATTTATGACAAGAGGTCTAGAGATACTATGAATTTAATTGCATTTATCTATTTTATACAGGGTGTTCATAATAAGCTTTCAAAAACGCCACATTTTAATATAATTTTTCTCAAGTTTTTCAAATGGAACACCCTGTATATTATTTGGCTATTTGACGTAGAATTCATAGACCAATTTTTTTTTATAATACAAGCATATAAGTTATATCCAGCCGTTTTCGAAATAATTGTAAATATCATAAATTATGTTGTTTAATTAGAGTTTTTATTGGGAAATTTTGTTATAGGCGACTAGACTAATAATTGTAAACTAAAGTAAATGTTCAAAATAGCTTCCTTTTACTCTTAGAGTTTACCGTATTTTAGTTATTTCCATATAAATTTTAAAAGCCTACATTTTTGCTACTTTTATTTATTTAATTTAAATTTTTATTCTTAATCGAGTTGCCATGATTTTTTTTCGTGTATATTACAGCCAAATAAAACTATTTACATTTGTTCAGTCGTCGAAATTAAGGACTAATTTACACAAAATGTCGAATTTTACAACTTTAGAAACGGTAAATATGATTTTTATACTGGGTGAATGTGCAAGAAATTGCCTCCTCGCGAGCCGAGTGTATGCTGAAAGATATCCAGATATTGAGAGAATCCTTCGAGTTGTTGCAAAGATTTGTGGTAACATGAAGCACTGCGTACACAAAAAGGATGCTGATCAATAAAAGCGTTATTAATGAAGAAAATGAATTAAGAGTTCTGTTGGCAGTAGAAGAAAATCATTAAATTAAGTAAAAGGAAGCTATTTTGAACATTTACTTTAGTCTAGTCGTCTATAACAAAATTTCCCAATAAAAACTCTATTTAAATAACAAAATTTATGATATTTAGTACAATTATTTCGAAAACGGCTGGATATAACTTATATGCGTGTATTACAAAAACAATTGTCTATGAATTCTACGTCAAATAGCTAAATAATATACAGGGTGTTCCATTTGAAAAACTTGAGAAAAACTATTTTAAAATGTGGCGTTTTTGAAAGATTATTATTTGTATAAAATAGATAAACGCAATTAGATTCATAGTATCTCTAGACCTATTGTCATAAATGTCACCCAATACCGAGGTTAAAAAAATAGTTCCGGATTGATTTTTTTGATTTTTTTATTCAGGACTGTAAAACTTTTTTTTAGTTTTTAATTTATTTCTCCGAAACTACAAAACCAAATTAAATAAAATTTGAGACCCTTATGAACGATACTAATACGAACCTAAATATGCAATAAAATACTGGGTGTCCCATTTAAAAAAATATAACTTTATGCTGTCACACTTTTTTGGGCCACCCTGTATAATGTAAAATAATTTTAAAACATGCCGCTTTTAATCCAATATCTCAAGCTGTTTTAGTTATTGTTGATAAGTTCTTCGATAACGATTTGATCATTTTCCGTCCCCGCTTCGTTTGCGGACCCTGTATACCCGTGCAACGCTGTTGCGATGCCCCCGTCTCCGTACAAAGGCCAAAGTAGCTATTAATCCCATCTAAAATTACCACTGAGCGAGAGCAACAAAAATTCCAAAGCCCCCACCAGTTAAAACTCTCGTAAAACGCACTAAACTCGCCATAAAAAACGACACTGTGAAAAATCCAAACACACATACACATAAAAAACACAAAAAAAAAGCAGGACAAAGCCTGATATCCTACAGGCCTTGGCATCATCAGGGGCAACAAAAATCGCTTACGACTAGGCGATACGACTGATCCGAGAGTGCCGTGCGTCTTTGTTTAACGGCGTGCGTTAGACGGAGAGGGGTATGTGATCCGAACGTGCAAAAGGGTTTACGTAATGGCGGACCGTTTCGCGCAGACACTGTAGAGGGCATCGCCGTCGGTCGCGATGCTTTTTGAATCCCCCGTTTTGTGAGGTTGAATGCAATCGCTGCGATGCATTTGTGCATAGAAGTCGGTTGAGTGCATAAGATCCGCCAAAATCGACACAAAAACGATATTTTTGATTTTTTCCCCATAAAATGGGGTCCGCGACGGCGGGATGTTAACAAGATGGCGCGCGCGTGTCAAAATTTATAATAAATGATTTTTTCCGAAAACGGACGCGGACGGCTCGATTTTTTTTTTGTGTTCCGTTTTTTTGTGATCAGTTTCCATGGATTACGTGATTTTTTTAGTGGATTTTCTTCGTCTCCCGCAAACCCGAATCTACTTACTGTACTTTTTGGGTAAGTTTTAAGCAAAAAAAAAACCGTCGACAAGACGAAAAGCCGACGAAAATTTAGGTACGCGTTGGCAGTCGTGCACGCATGAAAATGACAATTGACGGTGGCCATACGTAAAAAATGGCGTGTATTCTCACGACTCGAAAATTCCACGTGAGATTTCGCCGCTTTGTTCCTCGGCCGAAAAATTGGACGAATCCAGGGTTTGGCATTTTAAAAATGGCGGATTTTTCCTGGGAAGCGCACGGGTTTTGGGATGAGATGAACCGAGCCGAACTATTTTTTTTACAACCTGATTCATTTTTTTTTGGTGATATTGTGACACGTCGAATGTTTCTTATAGTCACGAGATTTTTTAACCGTAGGTATTGGGAGATCCAATCCCGGGATCCCGTGAAAAATATAGCTATACGCGAAATTTCCGGGATTATAATTTACAGGTCCCGGAATTACATATAGTAAAGGACATCTAGAAGCGTATAAATCCCAGATTTGCTACTTAAAGGCTGTGTAACAGCTTTTAGGAGGCATCACCTACCAAGTTATAGGTGTAATACAGTAAATAAG
Organism: Barypeithes pellucidus; assembly: GCA_963991005.1. Lineage (NCBI taxonomy): Eukaryota > Metazoa > Arthropoda > Insecta > Coleoptera > Curculionidae > Barypeithes > Barypeithes pellucidus. Next base: position 50,530,500 of record OZ022563.1, on the reverse strand, counting down.
CTTAAAATATATCCATTTTGCTATGTAGAAGAGGGACATCATTTTAAAGGGCGATTAAACCAATTTCCTATAAGTACATAATTTATTATTTTTTGATTAGTAGTTTCCAAGGCCTGGCCTCCCCACCTTGAATTACACGATTTTTTTATGATCAAGCACAAGCACTATAGGAAAAATCCTTTAGGGCACTCTGGGAGTGGTGCGTTTTGAATCGTTCGAGGTTATATTCGTTGGGAAGGTCGTTCCATAAGGATGAAGTCCTTCAGAGGAAAGAATTCTTAGATAATGAAGTTCGAGGAGTACTCAACTTAACCACATATATTATGGATGGGGGGGCAGTAGTTCGTCGTGTATTTCTGCTATTCGCCGCTCTGGGCGGAATTAAGAGGGCAAGGTCAGCCGAGCACCTTCCATGAAAATATCTGTAAAAGAGAGTCAAATCCCCAACCTGCCTTCGATGTTCTAGGCTGTCGAGGCTCTTCGTCAACTCGTGGTCTGCGATCAGACGAATGGCCCTGCTCTCGATGGAATCCAGTAGCCGAAGAGTATGTTTGGGTGCAGAGCTCCAGACATAAGAGCAGTACTCTAGTGATGGTCGAATCTGGGCTTTGTATAGCGTAAAAAGTTGTTGAGGTGTGTACAACTTTTTGGTTCGGAAGAGTACACCAAGTTTCTGGCGATTGCCACAACGTGGATATACCAAGACATACTTCCTCCCAGATTGACGCCCAGCAAATTAATAGATGAAGCCAGTGGGATTGTGTGTCCGGCCATGACTATATCCGGTTCTGTAATGTTAACCTTTTTAGAGAAAGCTGCTGCCTGGGTTTTTTTAAGCGTTAAAATCGAGATGTCTTTCTTTGGGACCAATGTGGACTTGTTGACCTTTCGTAGTGATGTATTAGGCCCCCGCAACCTTATCGCCGCCACTGCTGAAATTTACATTGTTTTTTGCATTATTAATGTGAAATATGAGTTAGTGTGCTAAATTAGTTCCAACCCTTGAACAGGAGCAAAGTCTAGTGTAGACGTTCGATTTTGTATACCTACCTAGTTGATATTTTATTTTGTTTAAAAAAATGCTACTTCACGAATCTTTTTCCAGGAATAGCAAAAAAAGGTTGACTTTACTGCGGAGCATTCCGGAGATAACCGGAAATAAATTTTCCATTTACTAAATGCAAATTAGCTATAAGTAGTAGAAATTATTTAAAATGACCGAAATGACAATAAAAGGTGCAACAAAGAAAGCTACAGTGTCTAATCTTCTTTCTTTCTTCTAAACAAATTATATTCATGAAATCAGAAAGTACAGTACGTTTCACGAAATTTGGATACGGCTTAATGATTTCCTGGGTCGGTCCCATTGTGTCGACAAGAGCTTGGCAATAAACAAGTTAAGTATGAAGGGACGGGCTAAGGAAAACAAGTAATGATATGATTATATTAATGTAATCAAATGAAATAACATTTTTTTTAAATATTACTAGTCATATTTATTTACATTTATAATGTCATTCTATAGATAGTTCTGTTTCGCTATCGCTATCCTCATCAAAATTAATTATAATTGGATTAATTATACGATCCAAACTAATATACGAATTTTCTACAGTTATTACGTGACGGACTGAATTTTTCCAACTACCTGGGGGAATATCATTAAAACATTTTCGTATTAGTTCTACAACACTAGAACTTAAAGTCGGAGAAATATTTTCAGACCTAACCAGTGATTTTAACTGGTGCCACATATGCTCAATGGGGTTAAAAATACAATAATAGGGTGGGAGCCGTAGCACTGTATGTCCAATATGATTTGCCTATATTTAATTATAATTACTACAATCCGGTTCTTTCCACATAATAATAACAAACGGTCATAAATAATGGGATCGCCCCAGGTACTTTTACTGCAGTCATTAGGTTATATCCATTTTTCGTGGAACAATCTTTACAAATGAATTCTTATTTTATTTCGTTCCATTTGAAAATCTGGAGAAAAATTATTTTGAAATGTGTCTTGTTTGAAACCTAATTATGAACACCCTGTGTAAATAAACGATATTATATTCACAGTATCTCTAGACCTCTTGTCTTAAATTCTACTCAATGCCTTGGTTAAAAAGTGATTTTAGGTAGTTTTTTTGAATTTTTTTCTAAGACTCCAAAACTTTTTTTTAATTTTTAATTTATTACTCTTAAACTACATAACCAAATGAAATAAAACTTTAAGCATAAAGGACACTAATACGAACCTAAATATGCAATAAAATATTGGGTGTCCCATTTAAAAAAGGAGAGCATTATGTTACCACACTTTTTTGGGCCACCCTGTATATTGGAAAATATTTTCCTGAAATGCACCATATAATACAGTATAAATCGGCATATGAATAAAATTCCTAAGTTAATTAGTATAGGAGCTATGGAAACCTGACACACTATTGCCAATGCATTTGTTCATTTTTACTATTTTGATTGCGATGAAGGTAGCTCCCCGGGATCGCATCAGGGCCGGCCCCAGGGTAGGGCGATCCGGGCGGCCGCCCGGAGCGCAATGATCTAGGAGCGCAAAATCATGGAAAATGAAAATTAAAGAATATTTTTTATCATTCCGATATCATATCAATAAATTATTTTTCATAATATTGCATTGTCGTCGGACCCTTGTAAGTATACCAAATTTCATTGAAATCGGTTCACGGGAATTTTCTCAAAAACGCGTTGCAAGATTTGACTGATAGTTGACAAGTTTAAGAGGCGGCAGGCGGAATTTATCATTTTTATTTCTAAGCACATAATTTAAATAATATAATATATTTAAACATTAAGTCAAAATCTAGTTGAGTTCAATTCAACCAACATGACAAAACCACTCAACCACCCACCGCATTGAAGTAGTTTTAACTGATGGAAATTCAAGCGATCTTAACGCCCTGGAACTAGCCGATGAAATAAGCATTGTTTCGTCATTATTAACAAAAAAGGAAACCCCTGTTGAAGTTCTCAAGTTTATCGCTACACTTAAATTCGCACCAAACCTCAGCATAGCATTAAGAATCCTACTTACATTGCCAGTCACTGTGGCTTCAGGGGAAAGAAGCTTTTCAAAACTAAAAATAATAAAAAATTATCTCAGAACGATGCCGACGCAAAATCGTCTCAATGGATTGGCAATGATAGCTATAGAACACCAAATTAGTGACAAATTAGACTTGAAATCACTGGTTCGTGAGTTTGCCGAAAGAAAAGTTAGAAAAAGGGCATTTTAATTACTTTGGTTGGTTAGAATTTATTTATAATATGGGATATTAGTTTAGTTAGCATTACTACATTTTAATTTTTGTTATTTTGCCTTAAGTGCTAAATTGCTTATCTTGTTATCTGATGATTGACTTTTTAATAAAACTTTTTTTGTTATTTTTTTTTTCAATGTTTTCTTGACTTTCTGATATGGTCGCATGAGATTTACTTAAAAAAAGGGGGGGGGGGGGGGGGGGGGGGGGCGCAAAATTAAGGTTTTGCCCGCAGCACCAAAATGTCTAGGGCCGGCCCTGATTGCATTTTCGGACCTCGGGCCCATGGAGACTTTTGATCAGCATCGATTTTTGGATAATATCCCCGAGTATTAAAGTCCGTTTTGTTGCAGTTGATAGCTCATATCGAGGGTTGAAGCCATAAAACAACCGTAAACCATAGGCGTTGCCAATAGTAATTACCTTATTTAATAAGAAAATTGGCCTCTGTCCATTGTTAAGTAGGATTAGGGTTAAAGTAGGTACAACAGGGGTAATTAATTTACCTATTTTTGCCTGCTTTAGGATGTTATTACGCCATTTGATGTGCGTTTGTCAAACTATGTATTTAGTTGTATTTAGATACTGCATTATCTCAAAGTTGAATTATTTCCTATACTTGTAACAATGGCTTCAAGTTTTTCGCCAACGTGTCTTCGTCAAATTAGCAAGAGTGCATATTCTCTCCGAGAAAAGACATTAATATTAAACGTGCATGATGCTCTAGTGTACCAGAAACCTGCAAGTGATGTTCGTAGCATCATTGCAGAGTGTGCCAATATGGTAGGAGTTGGAGAGGCTACTATATATAGGTTCTTGCGTGAAAGAAAATCTAAGAACCTCAGTGAGCCAAAACCACTCCCAGGAAAGAAACCGTTAGAAATTGACAATTTCATTAAAAATGGTATTAGAAGAAAAGTACATAGTTTTTATTTTGCCAAGGAAATACCAACTATAGACAAAATTTTACAAGCCATTAACTACGACGAGGACTTACCACAGCTATCACGAACGAAACTATGGAAAATACTTCATGATATGAAGGATTATTACAATTCCAGTCGAATTCTACTAAAGACTATCATGAAGAAATGACTGCTGATGTTTTCGAGGAATATTTTAAGCAAATGATAGAATACATTCCCGCTAATTCTGTAATAGTGATGGATAATGCCAGCTATCACTCTAGGCTAAAAGAGAATCTTCCCACAACTTCATGGAAAAAGGCGGAAATCGTAAACTGGTTACAACGAAAGGAATTGAGTTACGATAATACCATGGTAAAAAAAGAACTTTTGGATATTGTTAGGCTACATAAATCACAGTATAAAAAGTATGTTATTGACGAGATGGCAAGAGATCGAGGTATTATAGTGCTCCGTTTACCACCTTACCATTGTGAGCTAAATCCTATCGAATTAATATGGGCTCAAGTAAAAGGATATGTTGCTAGAAATAACAAAACTTTTAAAATGCAAGAAGTGCGACACCTCTTGCTTCATTCTTTAGCAAATGTGTCATCAGAAAATTGGCAAAACGCCATAAAACATGCTATAGTAGAGGAACAAAAAATGTGGGAACTTGACAACGTAATTGACACAACTATGGAAATTGAGCCTTTAGTAATAAGCGTAGGACATGATGACTCTTCAGATTCTTCTGAGGACCATTTTATCGAGTTATAATTATTGAAATTGTCAATATTTTTTGATCTGTAAATAAATTAGTTTTCTTGTAAATAAATTCATAAAATCATAAAATCTATTACATTTAAATAAAATAATAAGCGGTTACATTAAAAACCCAACTCTCCGACCATGATGGGCCGTTTTAATCATTATCCTTTCATTTCATTTTATGGCTCTATTGTTACTTTATCTGTTACCCGGTGGAATAGGTCAAAATTTCTTCATCTTTATGCTAGATTTACGTAAAAAGACCATTTTATAGGTAAAATATTTTAGGCCACCGGGCCCTTGTTTTGAATCTTTAATGAGGGTATCGAGCTATCAACGGCAACGAAACAGACTTTAAAGTTTTTAACCGAGGGCCGATTCCGTGCGGGGTCCTCTAGGTGTGTATTTTGGGGCTTGTTCGTGGAGCGTGGTTCATAAAGAATTTCGCCTAGGGCGCTTTCGGCTACAGCAGGCTGTTTCCACTTTTTGCTACTACTATCGTCATGGTTTTTATGTTCATAAAATTGCAACAATGAACAAACCCGAAAAGAACATCCCCGGAGCGTCTGAAAATATTTATGTATATGACCTAGATGCAAGCGGTGAGTAACGAGCTCCACCGTCGCCATGGGCACATCGTCGTCGTCGTCGTCGAGCAGGGCTTGTTCTTATAGGGATGGCAAAATGAACTTATTTATCGACGTCTCGTATCGATCCTTCAAAAATTTACCCTCTGGAATTGATAAGAACAGTCTGACTCTCTAGTTGTTATCCACCTTGTATCCTATCGTTTCAACCTAACCTAGTTATCGTTTATTGTCGAAGACTAAAGATTGTTTCACGAAAAATGTATATAACTTAATGACTGCAGTAAAAATACCTGTGGCCATCTCATTATTTATGACCGTTTGTTATTATTATGTGGAAAGGACCGGATTGTAATAATTATAATTAAATATAGGCACATCAGGTAGGTTAGGTTGCTTAATTTATATTTAAATATCTTTTTGTGGTAAAATTTGTTAGTGTTTGAGGAATGGTTCAAGAATTGTCTTTTACCAAACATTCCTCAGAATAGCGCGATAGTAATGGACAATGCGAGCTATCACAGTCGCCAATTACATAAAGCTCCAAGCTCAAATAATGCAAAATTGGAGATTCAGAACTACATGGCGGCGAATGATATATATTTTGAAGAAAGTTATAAAAAAAGTGATATTTTAGAAGTTTTGGCAGATTGGCAGAAGAAATTGGACATACAGTGCTACGGCTCCCACCCTATTATTGCATTTTCAACCCCATAGAGCATAATATGTGGCACCAGTTAAAATCACTGGTTAGGTCTGAAAATATTTCTCCGACTTTAAGTTCTAGTGTTGTAGAATTAATACGAAAATGCTTTAATGATATTCCCCCAGGTAGTTGGAAAAATTCAGTCCGTCACGTAATAACTGTAGAAAATTCGTATATTAGTCTGGATCGTATAATTAATCCAATTATAATTAATTTTGATGAGGATAGCGATAGCGAAACAGAACTATCTATAGAATGACATTATAAATGTAAATAAATATGACTAGTAATATTTAAAAAAAATGTTATTTCATTTGATTACATTAATATAATCATATCATTACTTGTTTTCCTTAGTCCGTCCCTTCATACTTCACTTGTTTATTGCCAAGCTCTTGTCGACACAATGGGACCTACCCAGGAAATCATTAAGTCGTATCCATTTTTCGTGAAACAACATACATGGAAAGAAAATCTTAGTTAAATTTACTATAAAAACTAACCATAATTCATGGCTCTATATGTGACTGGAAGAAGGGTCTTAAATCAGGGAGGATTAAGGCTTTTGTTCACAGTTTTTGAAGAATAAACAATTCACATTCTTAGGTAGGTTGCAGTGGCGGTTCTGCCACATGAGCACATGCGCACGTGCACCCTCAAAACAAAACGAATAAAAAATATTAATTTATATTCATTGAATATTATTTATCGTATAAAGTCCGACCCTCCCTAATATTTTATCGTACCGTCAAACTAAAAAAAGATTATGACGAGACTTGCTCGCACGTGCGATTAAGTAATGCAGTTTCTCTGTAGTAACAGGTGGCGGGTGGCAGCGGGGATTAGCGGGGCTATGGCGATTTAACATGGAAAAGGCGCACCGTTTTTGTGTGCACCGCGCTGTTGTCTGTTCGTGGATCTAGTTAGAAATTCGAGCGTGTATGTTTTAATATTTTAATATTATATATTTATTAAGTTAAAATGAATAGTTGACGGTGGACTATTTAAGAAATAACTTTAGCTCTTTGAGTTTGGAGCAAAAATGGAAGTGGAGAATGCGGGAACACCTAAACCCGAAATTAATTTAACGCAGACCACAAAGGGTAAATCTAGGGACTTTATTAGAAAGTTTAAAAATGTAATATATGAAAAAAAAATTATAGAGGGACTTTACGTTTAAGCACTATTGTGTAGGGTCGATAAATGTTGTGTATTTCGATATGATTTTATTTTAGCCGTAGATAGCGTAGTAGTATTGGACATCATTCGGTTTTCTTGATAGCTCGTAGATGGCTTTAGTAGTATTAGTAGTGGACTATATAAATATTGTTACGAGGGTTGCATGCGACAATATTAAGATCCGACAGCTATACAAACTAAGGAAACCTTTCTTATATTCCAAAAGTTGTATTTCCTTGTGTAAAATTAAAAAATAAATAAAAATATGTTTTACCTAACGCATTTTCTTATTACTTTTTTTCTTTCTACATTTAAAACGCCTAGAAAGTAATTGTTTGATCGTTACACAAAAATAAAATTTTAAAAATAATTTCACCATACTTCTGAATCATAGGTCACGAGCCGCCACTGCCTTCTATATCATGTATTTGGCGTATCTCGATAAAATATACATTTTTGTTCCTATCAAATGTTGAGCCCCCAAATTCCGCTTTTCATATTTAACCTGTGAGAAGTTAGGGGACTCAGTGTAAATAAAATGACGTTTTCTCGAAAACGGTTAGGATTAGCGACATGAATGAAGAGTACTTAATTTTTAGCCAATAGTTAAAGGTATGTAAAAACAGTTGTCCAAAGTTCTTATCATACAGGGCGTTAAGAAAAAGGGGCCATGAGTGTCACAGCTAGTGCGTCCCTGCAGCTGTGGGTAATGCACAACACTTTCGTCGATTGTAATTTGAAGGGTCTTACCTGGTATACATCATATTAAAAATAAATTGAAATATACCTGGTGGTTCAATAAGTATATGTAAAAAACTTGATTCAATTGGAGCTCTTTGCGAGGCCGTATCGCCGAAGAGGATTCCTATACGAAAAAAGTTTATATGAACTTTTAGTACCATTTTCACTCGTTTTCTTCATATCCGGGAGATTTCTCACACACCCTAGTCTTTTTTTCGTGTGCAAGTACAAAATGACCACTCTGTAGGCATGGCTACCTAATCCTAGAAATTTCGTGAATATATTTCAGCGATAGATCGATATACCGTTGCCATCGCTAGTTCCGTGTTGTATGCATTTCTATCGTGATACTGTGATACATTCGGTATAAATAACAACGAGATAAGTATGTTTAACCTGCAGAGCCAAGCCTTGCGAGTCCACATGGCAACAGGGGTTTCTCTTCAAGATCGTCATCAGATGTGATTTGATTATTTGCATGCATGTCATGCGTGAGGTTTATTTTCTTATTGTTATGATACTATAATAATTGTCTCCCTAATTTATCTTTTAGGGCAAATCAGTTTAAGTCCTGATACGTCTAATTGTACGGGGTAGCTCATAAAATCTAGGATCCATGTCAATTTCCTAAAATGTAAATTTGACATAATATCTTACATAAAAATTGAATTTTATTTATTTATTAAACTAAACCAATTATACAGGGTCCGCAAACGAAGCGTGGACGGAAGATTAAATCGTTATCGAAGAACTTATCAACAATGCTAAAGCAGTTTGAGATATTGGATTAAAAGCGACATATTTTAAAAATATTTTACGTTATACAGGGTGGCCCGAAAAAGCGTGACAGCATAAAGTTATATTTTTTTTAATGGGACACCCAGTATTTTATTGCATATTTAGATTCGTATCACTATCATTTATAAATGCCTCAAATTTTATTAAATTTGGTTTTGTAGTTTCGGAGAAAAAAGTTTTGCAGTCCTGAATAAAAAAAAATCAAAAAAAACAATCCAGAACTATTTTTTTAACCTCAATATTGAGTGAAATTTATGACAAGAGGTCTAGAGATACTATGAATGTAATTGCGTTTATTCATTTTATACAGGGTGTTCATAATAAGCCTTCAAAAAGCCCACATTTTAAAATAATTTTTCTCAAGTTTTTCAAATGGAACACCCTGTATATTATTTGGCTATTTGACGTAGAATTCATAGACAATTTTTTTTGTAATACAAGCATATAAGTTATATCCAGCCGTTTTCGAAATAATTATAAATATCATAAATTATGTTGTTTAAATAGAGTTTTTATTGGGAAATTTTATTATAGGCGACTAGACTAATAATTGTAAACTAAAGTAAATGTTCAAAATAGCTTCCTTTTACTCTTAGAGTTTACCGTATTTTAGTTATTTCGATATAAATTTTAAAAGCCTACATTTTTGCTACTTATTACTTACTTACTTATTACTTACTTATTATACTTATTTATTAAATTTAATTTTTTATTCTTAATCGAGTTTGCCATGATTTTTTTTGTTTAGATTGTCACTATGACAGCCAAATAAAATTATTTCATTTGTTTAGTCGTCGAAAATAAGTACTAACTTAGACAAAATGTCGAATTTTACAACTTTAGAAATGGTAAATATGATTTTCATACTGGGTGAATGTGCAAGAAATTGCCTCCTCACGAGCCGAGTATATGCTGAAAGATATCCAGATATTGAGAGAAAGCTGGGACCAGACACCTTCGAGAAGTTGTTGAAAATGAACTTATGCATAACAAATGTAAACCATTAAAAAGTTACCACTAGATTTTAAGAAAAAGTAGCAAAAATTAAAATACGGTAAACTCTAAGAGTAAAAGGAAGCTACTTTGAATATTTACTTTAGTTTACAATTATTAGTCTAGTCGCCTATAACAAAATTTTCCAATAAAAACTCTATTTAAATAACATAATTTATGATATTTATAATTATTTCGAAAACGGCTGGATATAACTTATATGCTTGTATTACAAAAAAAAATTGTCTATGAATTCTACGTCAAATAGCCAAATAATATACAGGGTGTTCCATTTGAAAAACTTGAGAAAAATTATTTTAAAATGTGGGCTCTTTGAAGGCTTATTATGAACACCCTGTATAAAATGAATAAACGCAATTACATTCATAGTATCTCTAGACCTCTTGTCATAAATTTCACTCAATATTGAGGTTAAAAAAATAGTTCTGGATTGTTTTTTTTGATTTTTTTATTCAGGACTGCAAAACTTTTTTTTTTAGTTTTTAATTTATTTCTCCGAAACTACAAAACCAAATTTAATAAAATTTGAGGCACTTATAAACGATAGTAATACGAACCTAAATATGCAATAAAATACTGGGTGTCCCATTTAAAAAAATATAACTTTATGCTGTCACACTTTTTTGGGCCACCCTGTATAATGTAAAATATTTTTAAAACATGCCGCTTTTAGTCCAATATCTCAAGCTGTTTTAGTATTGTTGATAAGTTCTTCGATAACGATTTAATCTTCCGTCCACGCTTCGTTTGCGGACCCTGTATATACAGGGTGTCCGCTAATTAATGGTACCTGGTAAAACCACAGACACCTTACGTAAAAATATTAGGATTTAATTGTACTTACCTATATCCGAAAGTTGATATTAACTGAGATACAGGGTGTTAAAGTTAAAACTTCATTTTTGTTTTTCTTAATAACTTTGCAGGAAACCAACGGTTTTTTACAAAATTTGGCAATTATGGCTTTTTTAGGACGAGAAATTGATTTTTTTAATGAAATTTTAATGTACAATGTAGGGGGCGCTGTCTGCGGCATTATTTGCACATTTATTAGGTCATAACATTTTTGTGCCTCAGTGTATTTAAGTTTTAAATGAAAATAATACTTTTCTCATAATTATTACGTAAAAAAGGTATACTGAGTTCAGGTCGCCCAGAGTTACCGTTTCGCAGATATTTGCATTTAAATTGTCTAGTGCACCCTGGCCAATTATATTAATTTGGAAACAATATTTTTTTATTAAAGTAACATATGAGAAAACAAATGAAATTTGAGAAAAATGAGATGCAGTTGCAATGGAACAGAAAATGTTTCTTTTTGAGTTTATCGTAAGTTTGTGTTTTCACTGCTGTTGGTTTCTTTCGACACGATATTTTCTAAAGTCAAAGTTATTTTAATTAAAGTAAGTTAAAGAACAATCCAATTGTTGTATTTATTAAGTATTCCCAATTACCATTACAGAACATTAATTATCATGTAAAAATTAATTGGTAAGAAGTACCAAAATATTATCACGCACTAAACAATTTAAATGCAAATATCTCCGAAACGGTAACTCTGGACGACCTGAACTTAGTATACCTTATTTACGTAATAAATATGAGAAAAGTATTATTTTCATTTAAAACTCAAATACACTGAGGCACAAAAAAGTTATGACGGTATGAATGTGGGAAAAATGCCGCAGACAGCGCCCCCTACATTGTACATTGAAGCTTCACATAGAAATCAATTTCTCGTCTTAAAAAAACCATAGTTGCCAAATTTTGTAAAGAAACGTTAGTTTCTCTCAAAGTAATTAGAGGAAAACAAAAATGACGTTTTAACTTTAACACCCTGTATCTCAGTTAATATCAACTTTCGGATATAGGTAAGTATAATTAAATCCTAATATTTTTACGTAAGGAGTTTGTGGTTTTCCATGTACCATTAATTAGCGGATACCCTGTATATCTGGGTTAGATACTGGCCGAAAAATATCGCCTTGCCACTCGACAAAACAAAAAAATTACCATTTACGATATTTGGTTTTTCCGCTCATTTCTACATTTATTTATGAAGCACTTAAACTGTCTATAGGTACCTGTATTTTCCTGTTAACTCGGGTCAGGTCATATAGGCAATCATTTTAATTGACATTGTTGCACAGCTTTAAGGCAAGGTTAGGCTGAGAAGTATGGCGGGTTGAAATGAAATAAAATAAACTGTTCAGGGGCGTACACTGGTTTTGTCGCACCAGAACACCATCAACATGCGACGATTGGGCAGTTCACCATGTGGTCTAGTGATCGGCCGATACCAATATTAATATCGGTATTTTACCGGAAAATTTTGCCGATAATCGGTATCGGACAAACCGAACAAACCCGCTCTAGTTATCTATTCAGGCGAAAACCGTCGCTCGTCACTTATTATCTTTCACTCGATACCCGCGCTTCGCTTGACGCCGACGGAATTGTACCGCTGTAGTGTGATCGAGTTAAAAAACTGCTCGTATATTCGAACAGTTTTTCGCTCGATAGGAAATACTCTAGTTATAAATTCAGGCGAAAAACCGAAAAATATCACCGGTCACTTGATAGACGACCTTCGGTCTACGCGCCGCGCCATCCGATTGGGGACGTTCGAGTTTGACGTTGAGCAGCTACACGACATACGTCTTTCTTAAAGGCACATAAACGAGAAGGTGCATATAAAAAAGTATGCCGAATCCCTTAGCGGAGTCATCGCGACATGCATTTAGTAAATTTTTGTTTTAACTGGCTAGCCAGCGGAGTAGTCTAGGTATCCGATTGTAAATATAAAAAAATTAAATGATATAATTTTAAAATTTTTAATTACTATAAACACGAGAAAACTTCTCAAAAATAACATAATAATAGAAATTGTTAATGGAAAATAACAAAACGAACAAAATGGTTAACAAAATATATAGAAAAATTCGTTGGTAATCTTATAGTAAACATTTTTAAATCTAAACAGGAACTTTTTATTTTAAACTCAAGAAGACTTCTTAAAAATAACATACATTATAGAAAATGTTAATGGAAAATAAGAAAACTAGCAAAATAGTTAACAAAACATATAGGTATCGACAAATTTTTTTGGTACCCAAAAGTAAGCATTCTTAAATTTAAACAGGAACTTTTAGGTAACTATGAGTACATAAATTTAAAATAATAACCAATTTTTTTATTTTGCCAGTCGCGTAACTAAGCCTAAATTTTTGAAGGGCACACAGTGGGCACCTGATAATTTAAAGTGGAAGAATTTGAAAAGCTATTTTAAATATCTACTTATTTTATGCTCATAGATTGAGAAAGATGTGAAGAAAAATAACTCTTGGTAATACTTTTTGTTCGGGTTAAAAAGGCACAATAATAAACCCGAACAATAAATACCTACATATTTGGGTGATTTTTTGCAGTTTTTTGTTTGGTATCGAGACACGTGGTAAAAATTCATTATTCACAAATAAATACATTTCTGGAATTTTTTTGGTGGCTACTACAGTACGTTTCACGAAAATTGGATACGGCTTAATGATTTCCTGGGTCGGTCCCATTGTGTCGACAAGAGCTTGGCAATAAACAAGTGAAGTATGAAGGGACGGACTAAGGAAAACAAGTAATATTATGATATTAATGTAATCAAATGAAATAACACTTTTTTAAATATTACTAGTCATATTTATTTACATTTATAATGTCATTCTATAGATAGTTCTGTTTCGCTATCGCTATCCTCATCAAAATTAATTATAATTGGATTAATTATACGATCCAGACTAATATACGAATTTTCTACAGTTATTACGTGACGGACTGAATTTTTCCAACTACCTGGGGGAATATCATTAAAACATTTTCGTATTAATTCTACAACACTAGAACTTAAAGTCGGAGAAATATTTTCAGACCTAACCAGTGATTTTAACTGGTGCCACATATGCTCTATGGGGTTAAAAATGCAATAATAGGGTGGGAGCCGTAGCATTGTATGTCCAATTTCTTCTGCCAATGTGTCACAAACGTATACTTTTTTTATACAAAATGTCTTTAAAACTTCTAAAAGATCATTTTATTTATAACTTTCTTCAAAATATATATCATTCGCCGCCATGTAGTTCTAAATCTCCAATTTTGTATTATTTGAGCTTGGAGCTTTATGTAATTGGCGACTGTGATAGCTCGCATTGTCCATTACTATCACGCTATTCTGAGGAATGTTTGGTAAAAGACAATTCTTGAACCATTCCTCAAAAACTAACAAATTTTACCACAAAAAGATATTTAAATATAAATTAAGCAACCTAACCTACCTGATGTGCCTATATTTAATTATAATTATTACAATCCGGTCCTTTCCACATAATAATAACAAACGGTCATAAATAATGGGATGGCCCAGGTACTTTTACGACAGTCATTTTGTTGTTTAGCTAAACCTGTGCCCACCCGTAGTTGCGTGCCTGCTAAATACCCTACCTGATCAGTAGGTGACGTCATAGCTTGGTGAATTGGAATTTCAAGCGATTCGCTCGATTATTAAAATCGCTCGAGTATCAAGTACTCGATTATTAAAATCGCTCGAGTATCAAGTACTCGATTATTAAAATCATCGGTTTTTCCCAACACTAGTACTTAACACCCTTGGTACATAAATAACTATTATTTCTATTGGAATTCGATCACCAATATCAACATTGATGTCCGCAGTCGATATCGATCGATACTAGACATCGACGATGCGAATCACTATCCCTCAGCACTAGTCCGCGTCCTCCATTAATCGACACGGGCGCGCTATTTCAGTCCTAAACACACACACATCCTATCCTAGACAAAATAAAAATAGAGAGAGGGGGACCTTCAGATAAACCAGATTATTCCCCCATCACCATCGATTCTCATTTGTTTAAAAATACGGAGGGAGAGAGGGAACCAATGCGAACGGATGCGGTGCGTGCGTGTGCAAACAAACGCAACGCGTGCGATCGGCCAATCCGTGCGGGCCGCACATCCGCTGCGTAGAAACGCATGTCGGCCACGCGATGAGTTAGCGAGCGCGTTAGGTGGAGCGTATAGGCCTGTTTCTAGCCTATCGGGCGTGTGTGTTGTTGTAGCGTTGCATGTGTTATTAATTCTCTATTCTAACAACTTTTACTGTAGCTACAAAAGGAATACGGGCAACAAAATTTCTTGGGATAACAATGTTGTCACATATATTAAATTTTAATTTAATAACATGTTACCAAAGTAAACCCTAAAATTAAATTTACCCATTTAAAGTAAATTGTCATAAGTATATAAGAAACTAATATTCTATTATAGTTTCAATGTTCTTAAAACTTTCCTTTCATACTATTTATTTTAATATTTAAATGCAAAATAAAATATTTTTTCATTAAAGTACTTCTAATCTAAAAATATGGCAACATGGTACAATATCAACGGTAACCATGGGTAACTGGTGGCTAGAGCTAATTTGATAGGTTATATCCCAGACAGAGGATGACGTCACGCGCCTGGTGACACGCCTATAGTGCCAGCGTGCTTGTTCGGCGATGTCCAATATGCTTCATCCAGTTGCGTAGTGATAGGGTTTGTTTTAAAACTGTGATAATGAATGAATATACCCTTCATAGTCAAACCGGTGAAGTGATTGCCAATGTGTACAGGGTGTGTGAAGAAGAATCACAAATTAATACATTTAAATTGCCACTTAAGCGAAAACTGGAAAGGCTCGCAATGTATACGGGTGTAAGCGTGGGTGCAGTAAAAAACATGCACAAAGAAGATACTGAAAGGAAGAAAATAACCCGAATCAATTGTTGTAATCTCCTGTCAAAAAAGGGACCGTCTCTCTGCTGTCGAAAAAATCGAAGGCTTCGACTTTGGCATTGTTAGGAGAACAATAAAAAAGTTTTATTTGGAACTAAAAGTATTTCCAACCTTAAAAAAGTTGCTACAACAGCTGAGAAGTGACATAAACTTTCCATTTTCCCTTGAAACTTTGAGGTGCATGTTGAAATCAAATGGATTTTATTGGCGAAAATGACAAAATAAGCGAGGAATATTAATAAAAGGCCTAATATATTGCACTGGTGATACAAATATATTCATGCCATGAAAAAATATATATTATTACATTATTAAGATAATAATAGCACGCCCATGACTCGGCCATGTTTTAAAAGATATTGCTTCCCCCTTACCGATACCGCGTAGCTATAGACTTGGTTGTCGAACTGTAACAATTGTAAGCCCCTTTTGATTTATTTCTGGTTTAAAAGTGCTTTAATATGTTCAACAAAAAGATGTCGGTTTTAAAGTTACCTTAAAATAAACTAAACGTTCTTAAAGGCCACTTATTCTTATGCAAAGAAGTTAATACACTCTTTAAATTAAAATAGAAAACTCTTAATGCCCTATTGATCTTATACTGGTTTTATACTACTCGTGACATTCGCTATTTTAAAACTAATTTGCTTTTTTAAAGGATTAATTACAGTTTCGGCTCATGGCCAAGTATGGTGAAATTATTTTTAAAATTTTATTTTTGTGTAACGTCCAAACAATTACTTTCTAGGCGTTTTAAATGTAGAAAGAAAAAAGTAATAAGAAAATGCGTTAGGTAAAACATATTCTTATTTATTTTTTAATTTTACACAAGGAAATACAACTTTTGGAAAATAAGAAAGGTTTTCTTAGTGTGTATAGCTGTCGGATCTTAACGTCGTCGCATGCAACCCTCGTAACAATATTTATATAGTCCACTACTAATACTACTAAAGCCATCTAACGAGCTATCAAGAAAACCGAATGATGTCCCATACTACTACCGCCATCTACTAATTATCAAGAAAACCGAATGATGTCTAATACCACTACGCCATCTACGGCTACGTCATTAGGCGCAACCAAGACGAGAGCAATAGTTAACTGTTTTATGACGAGAACGAATCGAGCCACGAGCCCGACAAGTTGGCATTCTTCATATTTTCAGTGTTTTTTAGTTTAAATCCTTAAATAAAATGGTTTAAAATCATATCGAGTATCATTTATCGAAATACACAACATTTATCGATCCTACACAATAGTGCTTAAACGTAAAGTCCATTCTTCGGTTCTTGATTGTAGAAAATTGTTCATTAACAGCCTCATTAAGTTTGGAATTTGCTCTATAATTTTTTTTTCATATATTTCATTTTTAAACTTTCTAATAAAGTCCCTAGATTTACCCTTTGTGGTCTGCGTTAAATTAATTTCGGGTTTAGGTGTTCCCGCATTCTTCACCACTTCAATTTTTTGCTCCAAACTCAAAGAGCTAAAGTTATTTCTTAAATAGTCCACCGTCAACTATTCATTTTAACTTAATAAATATTTGATATTAAAATATTAAAACATACACGCTCGAATTTCTAACTAGATCCACGAACAGACAACAGCGCGGTGCAAACAAAAACTATGCGCCTTTTCCATGTTAAATCGCCATAGGCCCGCTATCCCCCGCTGCCACCCGCCACCTGTTACTACAGAGAAATTGCACTACTTAATCGCACGTGCGAGCAAGTCTCGTCATAATCGTCATTTACCTCGACCGAGGCACGGTTGCCGGATCTTTACAGTTTGGTTTGACGGGATAATAAAATATTAGGGAGGGTCGGACTTTTTTAGTTTGACGGTACGACAAAATATTAGGGAGGGTCGGACACACACACATGGGAACAAACCCGAACAACCCCCCCCCCCCCCCCAAGAAATTTGACCCAAACCGAAGTTCTGGATCCGCCCTTGTGATCGCGCTTCATATTAAGTTCTGTTTCACACAAAAGTTTCCGATTATAGTAAACACAACAGGATTAATTATAATGATTCTTAAGGTAATTTAGTCTGATGCTGCAAAAATATTTTAAATGCCATGAGTTTTAATACATAAATTTAAAGTTGCCTTAAAGATCTCTTTAAGAATATAAAATTAAAAATAAATGGTTTTAATGTAGTTTTAAAATTTAGTCTTGAAGACCTTTTAGTTTGTGCCTTTTTTGACTAGAAGTTGCTTTATGATAATCATCAGGCTGTATTGAAGTTCGTTTAGTTTTAAAGCGATCTTGGAGATCGCCATAAGACTACTTTTTAAAGTCTCACACATGTGCGAGATTATAAAATATCTTTAATGGTTGAAGCCAGACACATTATTGACACACCCTGTATATTTTAAACAATAAATCATATAGCGAATCTGGGATTTTATACTTGCAGATGTCTTCTAGTGCCACTAGTGGTCGTAATAACGTTTTCGGGAAAAAAATGTATAAGCTCAAAGTATTCACTGCACGAATATCCTTATAACTTTATAAAAAAGAGACATGTCGGTGGGGTTAACACGAAAAATAATAGTAAGTTTTGTTAAAGAGCTTCACGAGGCGGTCAACATAATAATAATAATATTGGTATGTTTAGTCTGACGCTTGATCTACTATTTAGTCTACATCTATTTAAAGATGTTTATATTCTACGATGTATAGTTAAAATTCATATATTGCTCCTCTATCTCCTGTAGTTATTGCGATTTATCGACAGAAATGGACCGATTCCGTGATCGCTAGTTACATCGACTTAAGAATGTGCCAATAACTGACTTTTAAGTCACGTTTATATTCATTCTAAGCGCATCATTAACTCTATTTCATCTACGCGCGTTTTCCGCATTAAATTACCCAAGTAACACTAAAGGCAGTTCGTTTCATGAAGTCCGATATCGGATTAAATAATTAAAGGTTGTTAAACAGTAAGACGGTTAAGTTAACAATACCTTCGCTATACTTGATCGTACCGAACATTCCACTGGCTCACTGTAGTTAGCCGTGCAAAATCAGCGGTTCCCAAACAAAATTATCTTAGAATTATGTACCGCGATAATTAATTTTATCTTGTTTATTTCTCACTCATAGTTTTTTTATTTATCAAATGAAAAACATTTTGCGTCAATAAGTTAAAGATGTTCTCAGGTACTTTTTCCTAGAATTTAGTTATTTCGGAATCATTATAGTTAAATCTATATAATAATCACTATTTTCCAAGAAATAATAAAAATTTGCTCAAGTGCAGGATGGTATGTTCTATTTTAAATAAGTAGTTATGCCTTTTGCTTTTAGTTTGTTTCTCATTGTGTGTGAAATAAAAGCAGTTATAAAACAAAGTTATGGAAAATGTTCACAACGGGTTTGTCCGGGTTTGTTTTGGCAGTGCAATAACGAACGTCTGATGTTTGCGGCATTTCAGATCAGACCTTAAGAAGACTTAGAAAAAGAGTGAAGAGGAATTGGACAGACCATAAATAAAAGGGTTCGACTCCATTCTAAAACCTTCCCAAGGGATAAAACTATCGATTAGGAATATTGTTTATGATATGTATAAAGCCAAGGAATATGTTACCCTCAAAGCTATTCTTGAAAAGATAAAGAAGAAAGAACGTTGCGATATTAGAACTGCCAGTTTGTCCATCATTTTCAAAGAGCTTTAAACCACAGTAGACCATGAAACAAAAGCTAATATCGTATAAACAACTATGTTGACTATTAACATTTAACGTCAATTTCATTTTTACATCTTCATTTGTGAAAATGATTTATCAACATTTTGAAAAATTTGATTGACATCAGTTTATATTGAAAGTGGGAAAAACGAAGAAATGGCGCAAAATGTATATTTTGTTCGCTATCCGGAAAGACGGTAACCATTTAAGGACATGTTCCGAACATTTGCGATGAATCTTTTATTTCGTTTCAAAGTAATAAAGTTTATATAAATCGTCTAGGAAACCAATATCATCCATGGTGTGTTATATGTTTAAAAGGAGAATTTAAAATAGTATCTTTTTAGATTAAAATATACAGGGTTTTTCATTTTAAAAAATTAGGTTAGGTCCGATAACTTTTTTACCTGACCCCGTATACTTATTCTGAAAAGGGAAGATTATTCACCAATCAATATAAAGAAACTTCTGTATAAACATTTTGCTGTACTTATCTCTTTAACTAAGAAAATATAGGGTGAGTTTGAAATGGTCTATTTGTTAATTTTCCCCCGTATCTCTTAAGCGAGCGAAAATTTTCAAATTTTGATTTTATCATTTTAAGTTTGACCCAAAGAGAGTACATGACACCCACATTACTTATTTGATAGCACTAACAATTACGGAGATACCCTATAAAAGTGTAAATGGGACACCTTGTACATGCCGATAAGGGCATGTCAATATTTTAATTTTGCCATTTCCGTCTGATTCTGTCATTTGTCTTTCGTTTTCATAGAAAAACATTGTCTGTCTTAAGTCTTACCTCCTTTCATTAAGTGATAAAACAAAAAATTATGAAGAATTACAGGTCTTTGATATTATTCTAAAATTACCACATTGATAAGATTGATTAATTTGATTAAGGGAACCTGCAAAATAATTGAAATTCAACCTTCCAGGACAGTATTTCATCATACTTTGGCCCCGCGTCGTCAAAATGGCACGAGCCGCCACTGTGTCTTAGTCCGGGTCGATCAAACTAATAATAACAAATTATTTATTCTACTATAACCCCGATCTAATAAACACAATCTACCTGACTTCCATTGTATTTTTCACACACCCAAATTTCGTCTATGTAAACAACAACGTTTCCTATTGGTCGCATTTCCTTTCCTATTGGTAGGTACCTATATATGAGAATGGATTCGAAACCGCAAGTTGACATTTTTAAAAGCTTATTTATATTTAGGGTCGCCACGATAATCTATTATTTTGAAATTAGATATTAGTTCTAGGAAACAAAGTATACCCGCCGGCCATTTTTAAAATACTTAAGAGGTCTTATACGTTTATGATTGGCGTTCACGATTTATATCTACACGGAAAGAAAGACGTAGTTAAATTTACTATAAAAATAGTAAAACCAAAGGTATTGTATTTCATAATCCATTCATAAAACTAGTGGAAAGTGAAGCTGGGATTGTGTGAAATGTTATTGAAAATAAGTAAGTAATGGGTGGAAGAGAGAACTACATGTTTGTTGGCTGAATGGCAACAATGTTGAAGTCTGGTTATATCAGATGCTTAAATATTAAAACATAACCATACTTACCGATGAAAAGATAAATCCTTATCATCCATTCTTTTACACACTAGGTAGTACTCATGAATGCACCATGACTGTTTATGATAAAGAGGATTTTTCACCAATAATCACAAAAAACACAAATCAACCAAAACATGTAATCAATCCGATAGATCAAAGCATCAACGTCGTAATGTTTACGAGATTAGTAATTCATTCATCTTTTGGTTCCCGAATCGTAGCGCAGTTGTAAAATAAAAATAGATGTTGCCAGAGTGCAGTTGGATTAGTTCAAGATTCGTTTGATACTTTTAAGTATAATAATATTTTTTAAAAGGATCTCTCATCGCCTTTTTACAGTTTATTTTAAGAGCAATTGCGGATTAATCTTAAACCAGTTGTATTTGCCAAATTAACAAATCTTTAATTGGGATTTTGCAAGATACCTTTACGATAAATATGTCAATTAGGCTATGCTGCAATAATGACCGAAAGAGGTGGGAAAGACTGTTTGCAGTCGTTGCGTAGGCTAGAAATGTACATTTTTCATTTCCTCTTCACTCGTATTTTCGTCTTCTTAAGGTCTTATCTGAAATGCCGCAAGCATCAGACGGTCGTTTTGCACTGCCAAAACAGACACTAACGGGCCCGAGTTATCTTTTTCTAAGTAAAATAACGTTCCACTTGTAATACCAAACGGCGTTCCCCTGGAGATAAACACCTTCTAGGCGTTGTGAACATTTTCCATAACTTTGCTTTATAACTGCTTTTAATTCACACACTACTTATTTAAAATAGAACATACCATCCTGCACTTGAGCAAATTTTAATTATTTCTTGGAAAATATTGATTATTATATAGATTTATAATGATCCCAAAATAACTAAATTCTAGGAAAAAGTACCTGAGAACATCTTTAACTTATTGACGCAAAATGGTTTTCATTTGAAAACTATGAGCGAAAAATAAACAAAATAAAAATATTTATCGCGGTACTTACATAATTCTAGGATAATTTTGTTTTGGAACCGCTGATTTTGCACGCCCGACTATAGTGGAATGTTCGGTATAGTTGTTGCAGAATTATACTGCCATAAATAAACTACCTGATTAAACCCTATTGTATACGCCTGAACCTCTTCAAAGCTCAATAAATGGGATCAGGGCCGGCTTGAAAATGTATACCACACCACATGATTTATTTTATTTCTCCTAATATTGGATTTTAATTGGTGCCATATTAGCTCAATAGGATTGAATATACAATAGTAAGGAGGAAGACGCAACACTGTATGTCCATTTTCTGCTGCAAGTTTGTCACACTCGTATTCCTTATTTAGTTTAAAAGCTTTTAATACTTCTAGTAGTTCTCGTTTTTTGTAAGTTTCTTCAAAATATAACTAAATCATTTTCAATCATAAAATTTTGAATTTCTGCTTTTATATTATTAGAATTAGGAATGATTTTTGCTTGCCGACTATGATAACTAGCATTGTCCATTACAATGACGCTATTTTCAGGTATATTTTTAAGGAGTTTATGTTTAAACCAATCTTCAAAAAGTTGTGCGTCGATATCTTGATGGTAATCTAAAGAAGAATCTGGTATGTTTTTAGCTGAAAGCAACAGACAATTTGGAACAAACCCGTTCTCTGAACCAGCATGTAATATTGTGATTCTTTTGCCTTTATTTGATGGTGCCTTGGTTTGACATTTTTTGGAAGAATCATCCCAACCTTTTCTTGGAGTGTCATGGGTATCGAACCATGTTTCGTCAAGGTAAATAATTGGACGATTCTTCTCTAAATTGTTTAACAGCTGTTAAATATTTAAGTCTCCATTCCCGGCACTTGAAGATGCCCCCCTATCATAAATAAATATTTAAATAAAATAACGGGATTCATCGCAAATGTTCGGAATATGTCCTTATATGGTTCTTTTAAAAATGACACTTGAAGATGCCCCCCTATCGGCACAATTCCAAGGACGCCACATTCTACCACTAATAAGCCTAACTAAAAATTACTCGCCGCAAAACCACTACAGATTAAAATTATTAAAAATCACTTTGTATTTATATATGCATCAGGCATAGGTATAAATTGAATTTGTGTACCTGGTCCGGCTCTGCTCGAAAAGGTTTGAAAATTTGGGATTTCCTTATTTATTTTATGGTCGAAGGGATAATGTATATAATATTTAGCACATGACACCAGCCGAATGTGGAAATCCGCCTAGTTTGAGAAAGTCACTCGTTATGTAATAAACTATTATACAATTACCCCCTAGATTTTTTTACTGTCTCTCATCTTCACCGTTTGTATTATCGACTAAACAAAGCCTTGCATTACATTACATTATTATCCCTCCATGCATGCATGCCCAGGTCGGCCTTGAACCGAACCATCAAACATACATGACGTAATAAGGGGGTAACGGCGTAAAAGGGGGTAGCAAATGAATACAAACACATTTTAAGCTGATCGCAATGAGGGTTGGTATCAATACACCCAGATGACGCATCGTTATCCATGCAAAGTAGGCCAGGGATGGCACATGTAGAGACATCGGGATCATCGCGACCATGAACGCTTATGGGTCAGTGGGCGAGAACCGTATGGAACCCGTGCGAGATACGAAACTGATCAATATTATGTTTATTGTTCAAAACGTGTGTATATACAGGGTGTTTCCTGATAACATGCTAATATTTAAGGAGGTTATTCTTGGGTCCATTTTCAGAAAAAATCTTCATATTAACATAATTATGCCCAAAACGTCTTAACTTTTGAGATACAGGGTGTTTTTTATTAATATCTGTGGTACTGCTTTAGATATTTCTGTGAAATATATATATATAACGAGTGACTTTCTCAAACTAGGCGGATTTCCATCCATATTCGGCTGGTGCCATGTGCTAAATATTATATACATTATCCCTTCGACCATAAAATAAATAAGGAAATCCCAAATTTTAAAACATTTTCGAGCAGAGCCGGACCAGGTATACAAATTCAATTTATACCTATGCCTGATGCATACATAAATACAAAGTGATTTTTAATAATTTTAATCTTTGGTGGTTTTCCGGCGAGTAATTTTTAGTTAGGCTTATTAGTGGTAGAATGTGGCGTCCTTGGAATTGTGCTGATAGGGGGGCATCTTCAAGTGTCGGGAATGGAGACTTAAATATTTAACAGCTGTTAAACAATTTAGAGAAGAAAATCGTCCAATTATTTACCTTGACGAAACATGGTTCGATACCCATGACACTCCAAGAAAAGGTTGGGATGATTCTTCCAAAAAATGTCAAACCAAGGCACCATCAAATAAAGGCAAAAGAATCACAATATTACATGCTGGTTCAGAGAACGGGTTTGTTCCAAATTGTCTGTTGCTTTCAGCTAAAAACATACCAGATTCTTCTTTAGATTACCATCAAGATATCGACGCACAACTTTTTGAAGATTGGTTTAAACATAAACTCCTTAAAAATATACCTGAAAATAGCGTCATTGTAATGGACAATGCTAGTTATCATAGTCGGCAAGCAAAAATCATTCCCAATTCTAATAATACAAAAGCAGAAATTCAAAATTTTATGATTGAAAATGATTTATATTTTGAAGAAACTTACAAAAAACGAGAACTGCTAGAAGTATTAAAAGCTTTTAAAATAAATAAGGAATACGAGTGTGACAAACTTGCAGCAGAAAATGGACATACAGTGTTGCGTCTTCCTCCTTACTATTGTATATTCAATCCTATTGAGCTAATATGGCACCAATTAAAATCCAATATTAGGAGAAATAAAATAAATCATGTGGTGTGGTATACATTTTCAAGCCGGCCCTGATCCCATTTATTGAGCTTTGAAGAGGTTAAGGCGTATACAATAGGGTTTAATCAGGTAGTTTATTTATGGCAGTAAGAGTCAACGGTATAATTCTGCAATAACTATACCGAACATTCCACTGGTTCCCTGTAGTCGGCCCTGCAAAATCAGCGGTTCCAAAACAAAATTATCCTAGAATTATGTACCGCGATAAATATTTTTATTTTGTTTATTTTTCGCTCATAGTTTTCTTTATTTATCAAATGAAAACCATTTTAATTATGCCCTAAACGTCTTCTTTTGAGATACAGGGTGTTTTTTTATTAATATCTGTGGTACTGCTTTAGATATTTCTGTGAAATTTGGTACACGCTTTCTATTCATCAAGAGGCATTTTATGATGTATCACATGTTGTTTTTTTACCAGTGGCGTTCGTGCGGGAATTGTCCTCGGTTTTTGAAGAAATTAATGGTACGCCACTTTTTTTTTAAATAAAAATTATTTTTGAAGTTCTTATTTCTTGCTGAGCAAATGTCGTCTCTTGATTTTTTTGTCGATTGACGTACAGGGTGTCCCATTTTCGACACTTTTATATGGTATCTCCGTTATTGTTAGTGCTCTTTTTGGGTCAAACTTAAAATGGTAAAATCAAAATTCGAAAATTTTCGCTCGTTTAGAAGATACGGGGAAAAATCAAAATATTGACAATTTCAAAATTACCCTATATTTTCTTAGTTAAAAGAGATACAGAAAAATGTTTTATACAATAGTTTCTTTATAATGATTGTTGATTAATCTGCCGTTTTCAGAATAAGTATACCGGGTCAGGTAAGAAAGTTCTCGGACCTAACCTCAATATGTAAAAATGAAATTGACGTTAAATGTTAATAACAACTAGAATGTCAATATAGTTGGCTCTAGGATATTAGCTTTTGTTTCATGGCCTACTGTGGTTTAAAGTAATAAGGTCTAAATAAATCGGCTAGGAAATCAATATTATCCATGGTGTGTTATATATTTGAAGAGATAATTTAAAATGGTATCTTTTTAAATTTAAATATACAGGGTGTTCCATTTAAAAAAATGTGGTTAGGGCCGATAACTTTTTTACCTGACCGCGTATACTTATTCTAAATACGGCAGATTATTAAAAAATCATTATAAAGAAACTTTTGTATAAAACATTTTTCTGTATCTCTTTTAACTTAGAAAATATAGGGTAATTTTGAAATTCTAAATTTTTTGATTTTCCCCCGTATCTCTTAAGCGAGCGAAAATTTTCAAATTTTGATTTTACAATTTTAAGTTTGACTCAAAAAGAGTCCATGACACCTACATTACTTTTTTGATAGCACTAACAATTACGAAGATACCCTATAAAAGTGTCGAAAATGGGACACCTTGTACAACATTCGTATAAAAAAAAAGTCATTAATTTGCACTGCTGTTATGTAATTAGGCATTAACAAAAATTCAAAAGGATCTAGTATAGGTAAGAAGCAGATTTTGTTTTGCAAACATAAACAGTTTTGACAGTTGTCTACCTAGTCTAGTTGTCACGTATTCAATTCATTAACAAATTATTTACAAAGACATGAACATCTTTAACACCCTGTATCTCAAAAGTTAAGACCTTTAGGACATATGTGTTCATATGAAGTTATTTTCTGAACATGGACCCAAATATAACCTCCTTAAATATTAATATGTTATTAAGAAACACCCTGTATATCTTTTCATAGCAATAAATACCTAATTTTTTAAACTCGTGTTACCCTCCTACACACGCTACCCAACTAGCATCAAAGTTATACAAACTGTGACTGATTGACAGTGCTACTATGACTTGGTAAAAATGTGGTAATTGGCACCAAATTACTAAACTATGAAATTTTAAACTTCTACTAAGTAAAATAATTAGTACAATTTATGTAACACTTACTTGGTAAAAAGAAATCGTCGCGGTTACGACAGAACTATAACTGGTCAGTAGGCGCAGACTACAGAGTAATGTTAAAGGTACCCACTACTACAGAGTGACTATAAAAATTACCATAGGTACAGTTAGCAACTTGGAAGTAACATTTTAAGGTTTAAGGTAACTCATTCGTAAGCGTTCTATGATATCTTTATAGGTTATATTAACCTTTTAAATTGTCAAAATATTACTATCTAGTCATGCGAGGAATACCAAATAACTTTAAAGTAATTTTTACCATGATCTTATATTTTCCTTTACACTAGTTGTTATTAGCATTGAAGCAGTAAATAAAGTGAGGTCACTGTAAAAATGGAGGCTATTAGAAAAAACAGTTGTGCGCAGTAAAAGTTAAATTTTTTTTGTTTTATGATCAAACACAAGCACTATAGGAAAAATCCTTTAGGGCACTCTAGGAGGGGTTTGTTCGGATTTGTTCGCGATGTGCGCAAAAAGCGATTCACGTTGATTTTGAATCGTTGGAGGTTATATTCGTTGGGAAAACGACCTCGGGAAGGTCGTTCCACAAGGATGAAGTCCTCCAGATGAAAGAATTCTTAAATAATGAAGTTCGAGGAGTACTAAGCTTAACCACATATGGATGCGCGCGGCAGTGGTTCGTCGTGTAATTCTGCTATTCGTCGCTCTGGGCGGAATTAAGAGGGCAAGGTCAGCCGAGCACCATCCATGAAAATATCTGTAAAAGAAAGTCAAATCCCCAACCTGTCTTCCATGTTCTAAGCTGTCGAGGTTCTTCGTCGGCTCGTGGTCTCCGATCAGACGAATCGCCCTCCCTTCGATGGAATCCAGTAGCCGAAGAGTATGTTTGGGTGCAGAGCTCCAGACATGAGAGCAGTATTCTAGTGATGGTCGAATCTGGGCTTTGTATAGTGTCAAAAGTTGTTGAGGTGTGTACAACTTTCTGGTTCGGAAGAGTACCCCAAGCTTCTGAGAAGCTATCTTGGCGATTGCCATAACGTGGTTATGCCAAGACATATTAATAGATGAAGCCAGTGGGATTGCGTGTCCGGCCATGACTATTTCCGGTTCTGTAATGTTAACCTTTTTAGAGAAAACTGCTGCCTGGGTTTTTTAGGGTTAAATTCGACTTGGTTACTGTCACCCCAAGCGAAAATTTCTTCCAGGTCTTTGTTGAGGCGTGATACTTCATGCTGTTTGCGCATTCAAAGAGAAAGATGAGATAAGTGTGCTATCGTCAGCAAAACTAAATATCGGATTTTTTGTTTTCACTAGAAGGTCGTTAATGTAGAGTAAGAAGAGAGTGGGAGACAATATGGACCCTTAAGGAACACCGGCATTGATGGTGAAGGTGTCTGAGAGAAATCCGTCAACCGCCACTTGCAGAGAGCGGTCCTTAAGGAAGCTAGACAACCATGCACATAATCGACTGGGCATACCATAGGATCGCAGTTTACTTAGAAGCCCCTCATGCCAAACACGATCAAAGGCTTTAGAAATATCCAGTGCAACAGCCCGAGACTCCCCATGATGTTCGATTGCGTTGTTCCAAATATGGGTGACATAGGCTAGAAGATCTCCAGTTGATCTGGACTTCCGAAAACCATATTGATGATCGCTGATAATGTTGAAGCCTTCCAGGTACTTTAGAAGATGATGGTTAATAGCTTTCTCCATTACTTTTGATATAACTGAAAGCAATGCGACTGGTCGATAGTTGTTGGCCAGGGTTCTCTTACCTTTCTTTGGAATAGGCTGGACTCGCGCCGTCTTCCAGCAAGATGGAAATATTTGATGGTGGTTTGGTGGTGGCCACAAAGCCTTTTTTATGAGAGAAAATAGATTATTTATTTCCCAGTAAAGAACGTCTTAATGTGCCAAAATATTGCCTTGTTATCATTTGCATTAAGGGCGATGTACGGTCCTGTTCGACGGTTAAGGTAAATAGTTTATCAGTCGGTATTGCGCATGATCCTTGACTATCAGCTTTGTTTACATAAATTTGCCACTTTTGCTTTTAGAGTTTGGCTATCCATAGAATATAGGTCGGTGCTGGATACGCACCTTTTTAGATGAACGATTGCGAAGCATCTGGAAATTTTGTGTTCAAATGCCCAGCCAACATTATTATCTTGTCGTATTTATAGACGTTCATAAAATAGTATCATATTATGCAGAAGTATGTATGCATATCTACTATAAATCTGGGGCAAATGACTAGACTGTAAAAATTTGCAATTAAAATGTGTTGTGGGAGAATTATATGTGTATAACGTATTTTAAATCACCATCAGCTGTTAAAAAAAAAGTGTAATTATTAATTTTAAATTTAAGGAAAATAAATCGCTGGGTCTGAAAAACCATGGCAATTGTTTCGTCATCCGCATATTTATTACAAATCGCCATATCGCCATCTGGCGGGAGGCCAATGGATAAGGTGATTCCTCCGAAAAGTGTATAAGGGCAATTCCTGGAAGTACAGTTTTGTATTTATCGTTAAAACAACATTAACCACATTGAGAAGTTTCACTAAGTACAAAATAAACTAAAAATATAATCTCCGTTTATACGTAGTACAGGGGTCAGTACATTTCGTCACGTTTATCGGGTATCTCCGTTATTGTTAGTGCTATCAAAAAAGTAATGTAGGTGTCATGTGCTCTTTTTGGGTCAAACTTAAAATGGTAAAATCAAAATTTGAAAATTTTCGCTCGCTTAAGAGATACGAGGGAAAATCAACAAATTGACAATTTCAAAATTACCCTATAATTTCTTAGTTAAAAGAGATGCAGAAAAATGTGTTATACAGAAGTTTCTTTATATTGATTATTGAATAATCTGCCGTTTTCAGAATAAGTATACGGGGGTCAGGTACAAAAGTTATCGGATCTAACCTCATTTTTTTAAATGGAACACCCTGTATATTTTAATCTAAAAATATACTATTTTAAATTATCCTGTCAAATATATAACACACCATGGGTGCTATTGGTTTCCTAGGCGATTTATTTAAACTTTATTACTTTGAAACGAATCAAAAAATTCAAATTAAGGTAAAAAATAGCGGGAGTCATCGCAAATGTTCGGAATATGTCCTTAAATGGTTACCGTTTTTCCGGATAGCGAACAAAATATACATTTTGCGCCATTTCTTCGTTTTTTCCACGTTCAATATAAACTGATATATCAAATTTTTCAAAATGTTGATAGGTCATTTTCGCAAATGAATATGTAAAAATGAAATTGACGTTAAATGTTAATAGTCAACATAGTTGTTTCTAGGATATTAGCTTTTGTTTCATGGTCTCCTGTGGTTTAAAGTACAGTTCGACACTCGAGTCTATAGCTACGGGGTATCAGTAAGGGAAAAGCAATATCTGTTAAAACATGGCCGACCCATGGGCGTGCTAATATTATTTTAATAATGTAATAAAACTAGGAAATTCTTGTAGATAGGTAATTATTTTTATGAAGGTTTAAATAATTACATTTTACAAGATGCCATTCTTTCAACATGGAAAAAACAGCTACATGGTTAATCGATTAATGACGATTTTTCAGCTTTGGTCGTATTAATGTCAGAGCCTCAAAGTTTCACGGGAAACCGGAAAGTTTATGTCACTTCTCAGCTGTTGTAGCAACTTATTTAAGGTTGGAACCATTTTTAGTTCCAAATAAAACTTTTGTATTGTTCTCCTAACAATGCCAAAGTCGAAGCCTTCGATTTTTTCGACAGCAGAGAGACGAGCCCTTTTTTGACAGGAGATGACAACAATTGATTCGGGTTATTTTCTTCCTTTCAGTATCTTCTTTGTGAATGTTTTTTACTGCACCCACGCTTACTCCCGTATACATTGCGACCCTTTCGCTTAAGTGGTAATTTTAATGTATTAGTTTGTGATTCATCTTCACACACCCTGCATGTACACGTTGGCAATCACCTCACGGGTTTGACTATGAAGGGTTTTACCACGGGAATATTTATTCATCATTACAGTTTTAAAACAACGAACAATTTTTAAAAAACACAATAAAATAATAACATAAACTATAACACAATATAATATCTCTAGCCCTTCGTATCACTACGCAACTGCATGAGCATATCGGATATCGCCCAAGAACAGCGCAGGCAAATAGGGCGTGTCACCAGCCGTGTGTTGTCATGCTCTGTCTGGGATATCACCTATCAAATTAGCTCTAGCCACCGCTAACCCATGGTTACCGTTGATATTGCACCATGTTGCCCTATTTTTAGATTAGAAGTACTTTAATATTTTATTTTGCATTTAAATATTAAAATAAATAGTATAGAAAGAAAGTTTTAAGAACATTGAAACTATAATAGAATATTAGTTTCTTATATACTTATGACAATTTGCTTTAAATGGGTAAATTTAATTTTAGGGTTTACTTGGTAACATGTTATTAAATTAAAATTTAATATATGTGACAACATTGTTAACCCAAGAAATTTTTTTGCCTGCATTCCTTTTGTAGCTATAGATAAAGTTGTCGACCTGTACTAAAGTGTTGATCAACGGCAGAAGAATAAGAAAAACGTCTCCTACTCCCTCGATACAGCCGGCTAGCGCGCTGGCGTCGCGTGTTCGAATGGCGATGTTGTCTCATTGTTCAATTACAATGACTTATGCTATGCGCGGCGAAATCCCCCAGGACCACGCGGTCCACTGATAAATACTCTTAATATTAGTGGCGTGTGTGAGTCGAAAAAAAACCCGAAAAATCGAAATAATTTCAGCCGGAACAAGAGTACCCCCCCCCCCCCCCCCCGTTCAAAACGGCCAAAAACCACTCCCCAGAAGGGTTAAACGCGCTCCAAGAGGTTTCCCTGGAGAGAAACACACTTTCCCCCCGTTTTCGAGGATGCTGGTGGTGGTGTTGGATATCGCGTTCGACCCCTCGACCCCTTCCAACCCCTCCACCGACCAATACTCGCCCCCGAAAAGGGTGATTTTTTTTTCAAAATATTAGCGGGAAACATTTATCCCCGATTTCAGGTGCACCGTACTTCAGCATCCTCGAAAACGGAGGGAAAGTGTGTTTCTCTGCAGGGAAACCTCATGAAGCGCGTTTAATTCCTCTGGGTGGTGTTCCGACTGAAAATATTTCGATTTTTCGGGTTTTTTTTCCGACTCACACACGCCACTATATTTTATATTAAATCGTACAATAAAATCTTTACTAATAATAAAATAGAATAATTTTGAAAATAAAGAAAAAGTCGCCCATTTAAATATACTAAACCATTTCCATCCATCCTGTTTTCTTCCGTAATGTTGCTGCAGTCAATAATCCAGTTTCCGGCCTAGATCTAAACATATAACGCCCGGAATGGAGAAATGGGAAACCGAGACTTTTCCATCGGGAAACTCGACGCTTCTCTCTCTTTATTCGGTTTTCATTTTCACGAAAACTCCGGATATTTGTGTCGTTTCATTACAAATTGAGATTGCCTTCAACTGTCAACCGGTAATTTATTTTCTTCTACGAGCATACACACTGAGAAAATTGGACCAGCTCGATTTCTATGCTGAAAATTTTTAGTACCCACAGAGCAAATGATTGCAATGGTTGCTATATTTTAATTGCTATAACTAAACCGAATTACTTATAGTTACTAATATTTTTATTTGAAACCACCTATTAATGATTAATACTAATTCTTATTACTGTAGCAACTGAAAATTATTATTCAATTACCACAACTTACTATGTTGCTGTAGTTACTTGAATACCCAACTTAATATTATTGTACTTACTGCAAGTATATACCAGGTTTGTCACAAGTCGAAGAGTAGTAGCGACAGCAAAATAGCGAGTAGCGAGAACTAAAAATCGCAGCTATGTGTCGCTCGGAGATTTTCGGGACTAGTCGGGATATAGTCGTGCTGCTGGCGGGAAACGCGTTTATCAATAATTAGTAACTCATAGGTTTCCGTCGCAAAGAGAGTAAGACGCTTTTGTGATTTCTTTTGTGGAGAATTAAGGTAAGTTTTTATATAAAAATATAAAAAATAGTCAATTGGGTACTAAAATATGTTAAGAATGCACTGCTCTAGCTAAATTCTAAATATAATAAAAAATAACGATGTTTTAAGATGGCCAACCGTGTTTTTATATACGAGTATACTACCGTGTGTGCATGGGTGTGAGTATTTGTATGCTTTTCTGTTAAATATAGAAAGTTTTTGCAATTTTACATACTCGTAAATATCTTGAGTTTCTGTTGTTGTGAGTGATCGAGTTACGTAGTTCTTTAAAACCACAGAAATCGCTTGAAAGTTGATGCACAAACACAAATTGATATTATCCAGTTGTTTCATTTCCTGGGATGGTGAATATATATTTTTTTAAATAGCAAGGAATTGGTGGTTATTTTATTATTATATTTTTAGATTTATTTAAAATTTCGCAATGGCGTACAAATTGACATTACTAGAATGGGGATTAGACAGATACGTTGAGGCACTCGAACGTAATAAATGCTTGAGACAACGTCCCATTATTTATTTATTTATTTTATTTTTTTACACCTCTCTCTTACTCTCTTTTACAGATATTTTCATGGAAAGTGCTCGGCTGACCTTGCCCTCTTAATTCCGCCCAGAGCGGCGAATAGCAGAAATACACGACGAACCACTGCCGCTCATCCATATGTAGTTAAGCTTAGTACTCCCCGAACTTCATTGTTTAAGAATTCACTCATCTGGAGGACTTCATCCTTATGGAACGACCTTCCCAAGGTCGTTTTTCCCAACGAATATAACCTCCAAAGAAAAAAAACCTATTATAGAAGAAGGTATCGACGATGAAAGGTTTCCCCTAATGATTGATGAGGATGAAAAGTGACCCGCGGCTCATTTTCAAGAAAAGGATCAGTGAGATAAAGAATTCCATTGCACATTTTTATGTTATAAATTATTTTTTATTCATATGACCAGTGGAGTATAAAGGGGGGGGGGGGGGCTCCCTATATACGCCACTGCATAATTGTATATATTATCAATAATTATTTATTATGTAATAATTAGGCCTGTCGTATTTCCAGTGATTTTTTTTATCTCATAATATGTTAAGTTCTGTATTAAGCATTAAAAATATAATAATATGATTATCCAGGGTGCACTAAAAATATTGAGAGTATTTTTTTAAATTTCAATTTATTGAAAATAGATATGGTTATAGTTGGTTACTAGTAGAGCCAATAATGTTCCTAACCCCAATTTCAAGAATTCATTTTACACCCTGTATAATCCATTGTTACATATATGTATATATTATTTAAAGTTATTAAGCTTTCAGGAATAAATGAAGTTTTTCAAAAATTTCGTAATTTTTTTTATCCAGTATTAGATTCCTATTTATTACGTTAGTAGTGCAAAAACTACCTAAAAACGCAAACTTTAACTTTATTTTCTAAGTCGAGAATGTTGCTACAGCAGGAGCAACAATTAGTTGTGACAAATAAACGCACTACTTATGACAGCAATTTATTTTTTTATATTACTTGCGTCAGTTAAAAGTATTACTACCGGTAACAACGTTTATTGTAACGGCAAAACAATTGTTTAGTAACAGCAGCAAAATTGTTTAGTAACGACAACAAGCTCAATCGACTTATGTGGATTCTACTTGTGATAAGTCAGATGGACCAGCATTTTTATTTTTGTAACCACAGCAACTGTGCTCATCTGTCCCCTATGTTATTACGATTTCTAGCTGTGGCAAGTCGATTTTCAGTAACCATTTTCCTCAGTGCAGGGTGGTCCGTTAAACGTGCAACAAATGGGAATGGGATTAGTGACACAATCGAAATACAAATACCGCCAAATGCTAATTTATTTTTATGATCAAACACAAGCACTATAGGAAAAGCCCTTTAGGGCACTCTGGGAGTGGTGCGTGTTAATTGTTAATTTGACAATTACAACTGGTTTAAGGTTAATCCGCAATTGCTCTTAAACTAAATTTATTTCTCAATAACTAATGCCATTTATATCACTACGCAACTGGGTACCTGTACTATTGACAACGGACTATGTTGCCATATTTTTTGATTAAAAGTATTTTAAACAAAAAAATATATTAATTTGCATTTAAATATCAAAATAAATAGTGTGAAAAGAAGGTTTTAATAATATTGAAACTATAATAGAATGGGTTTCTGACATACCGATTATAGTTTTTGCAGAATTATATCGTTGATCTCTTGACTGCAATAAAACCTCATTATCCATTCGACCATAAAATAAATAAGGAAATCCCAAATTTTCAAACCTTTTCGAGCAGAGCCGGACCAGGTATACAAATTCAATTTATACCTATGCCTGATGCATATATAAATACAAAGTGATTTTTAATAATTTTAATCTGTAGTGGTTTTCCGGCGAGTAATTTTTAGTTAGGCTTATTAGTGGTAGAATGTGGCGTCCTTGGAATTGTGCTGATAGGGGGGCATCTTCAAGTGTCGGGAATGGAGACTTAAATATTTAACAGCTGTTAAACAATTTAGAGAAGAAAATCGTCCAATTATTTACCTTGACGAAACATGGTTCGATACCCATGACACTCCAAGAAAAGGTTGGGATGATTCTTCCAAAAAATGTCAAACCAAGGAACCATCAAATAAAGGCAAAAGAATCACAATATTACATGCTGGTTCAGAGAACGGGTTTGTTCCAAATTGCCTGTTGCTTTCAGCTAAAAACATAGCAGATTATTCTTTAGATTTAGATTACCATCAAGATACCGACGCACAACTTTTTGAAGATTGGTTTAAACATAAACTCCTTAAAAATATACCTGAGAATAGCGTCATTGTAATGGACAATGCTAGATATCATAGTCGGCAAGCAAAAATCATTCCCAATTCTAATAATA
The DNA here is from genome assembly GCA_963991005.1 of Barypeithes pellucidus. NCBI lineage: Eukaryota > Metazoa > Arthropoda > Insecta > Coleoptera > Curculionidae > Barypeithes > Barypeithes pellucidus. Next base: position 50,494,691 of record OZ022563.1, on the reverse strand, counting down.
CAAAAGCAGATATTCAAAATTTTATGATTGAAAATGATTTATATTTTGAGGAAACTTACAAAAAAAGAGAACTGATAGAAGTATTAAAAGCTTTTAAAATAAATAAGGAATACGAGTGTGACAAACTTGCAGCAGAAAATGGACATACAGTGTTGCGTCTTCCTCCGTACTATTGTATATTCAATCCTATTGAGCTAATATGGCACCGATTAAAATCCAATATTGGGAGAAATAATATTTCTCCTAAGTACATTAAATGCATCTGTAGTAGAATTAATTAAAAACGAAGTAAGAAAAATTTGTGCAGACAGCTGGAAAAACTGTGTACAGCATGTACTTAAGGTGGAAAATTCTTACAATTGTATGATTACAAATGTTCAACCCTTAATTATAAGTTTAGGCTTAGATGAAGATAGTGATACAGAGTTAAATTTTGAATAAATTATCAATAGTTTCTTAGAGTTTAATTAATTTTTATTGTACTTGTTATCCTAATCGTTATACTTTTAAATTATATTATTTTCAATTATCATTAATTGTTATCATTATTTTACATTTATTATAGGTACCTAAAACTAAAAATACCTATCTATTTATTTTAAATTATAAAAATAAATCATGTGTGTGGTACATTTTCAAGCCGGCCCTGATCCCCTTTATTGAGATTTGAAGAGGTTCAAGCGTATACAATAGGGTTTAATCAGGTAGTTTATTTATGACAGTAAGAGTCAATGGTATAATTCTGCAACAACTATACAATCTGTTTTAAATGCGTAAACGTATGTGTATTTTGGTTTTTCTCGGTAAAAGATTATTAAATTAAAATTTACTATATGTGACAACATTGTTAACCCAAGAATTTTTCTTGCCCGCATTCCTTTCGTAGGTACAGATAAACTTATCGACCTCTATTTACACCATTTTTGGCCTGGCGGTACCGTAAGCGTCTCCCCCGCTAAAACCTTGCTCGCCTCGACCCGCTAGCGCTGATGTCAAATGTTCTTTGCGCTTGAGGGACCTGTAAACTCGAACGGATTGGCAAGTTTAAGATCAAGAAACTTAAATAATCGCCGAGCAATGAAAAGAACTAGGGGAACTTGGTGGTCAACTAATATTTTCCTCTTTATAAAACCCCGTAAGAATATTTTTACAGCAACTAATTTGCGTTTCAAGCTGTTGCATACATTTTCCATGAGAACTTTCGTGCAACCATTAAGAGCTCACGTCTGGCGGTTAATGTTCCTTATTACGAACTCTTTCCATCGACTTTCGTCGCTTCAAATTCGCCCAAAACGTTTCAAATTTCAAAGCTCGATTCTTGACATCGTCGTGGCCGGCGACGCCGTTGCCAAACTTCCATTGTTGCCGTTAAACAACACAACGTAACCTTGACGACGCGCGGGGTGTTTCTAGGCAACGAGGTCGCGTAGGCGGGGCCCTCCGCGGCCCCACCCCTGGCACGATGGGCCTTAGCCCGGGGGTGGCAGGCCGGAATATTTATTTGTTTCCTGGGTGGTTTTGGTGATGGTCTCCAGGTAAGGGTATAGTAGGTTAAATGTGTTTTTCATATTAAATTGGAGTGGGAATGGTGGTGGTGATGAACGAACAACGTCGATCGTTTGAATTAAATTACTATTCAGGAAGCCAGTAGGATATGCAAAGTGGCCGCTACTGGGTCATATTTATTTTAGTTTTACTTGGTATCGTCTTGGAGTTAAAATTGGTCTTTGTTCCTTGAATGGAAAAATCGATACTGGTTTATTATGCATTAATAAATCAAATGTAGGTTAACATTCAGTTTGACAAGTGTTCTAAAGAGGGAGGGGGGGGGGGGGGGTGTTTATTATCAAAGATAGAATGTTGCGGTTTTCACTTTAGCTTTTTAACGGTACGAAATATTCCGGGGTCAAATTTGTTATTGTTCTCTTAGTTTTTAATCTACAGGGTGATTTTCAAAATCTTCGTATTTCGTTACCCGTTAACTTATCTGAAAGGTAAGAACTGATCTTGTTAGAGAATTTAATGTAAAGTTCAGTGGCGTAGCCAGCTTTTCTGTAAAAAGTTTCGTTTTTGAGATATTAACAGAAATATAAAATTATAAATGGGACATACCATATATATTATTTTTTAAATTAATTAGCATACTTTGTGTAACATATATAGTTGTTTATTCAAAATTGACCTAGAAATGTGAACTTTTTAATAATTTAGTTTACTTATAACAGTAGGCCATGGTCACTTTATTAGAAACAAATGCAAATGATCAAACACAGATGTCTCATATTTCATTATTTATAAAATACCTATTACGTACCGTAGAATTTTTATAATATGCTTTTTATTTAATTATTCTTAATAATGGCCTTTTATAATAATAATTATGAAAAGTGGCATCACGGTATTTTTTTTTTATGATCAAACCCAAGCACTATAGGAAAAATCCTTTAGGGCACTCTGGGAGTGGTGCGTGTGCGCAAAAAGCGAATCACATTGGTTTTGAATCGTTGGAGGTTATATTCCTTGGGAAAAACGACCTCGGGAAGGTCGTTCCATAAGGATGAAGTCCTCCAGATGAAAGAATTCTTAAATAATGAAGTTCGAGGAGTATTAGGCTTAACCACATATGGATGGGCGGCAGTGGTTCGTCGTGTACTTCTGTTATTCGCCGCTCTGGGCGGAACTAAGAGGTCAAGGTCAGCCCAGCACTTTCCATGAAAATATCTGTAAAAGATAGTCAAATCCCCAACCCGTCTTCGATGTTCTAGGCTGTCGGGGTTCTTCGTCAGCTCGTGGTCTCCAATTAGACAAATGGCCCTCCTTTCGATGGAATCCAATATCCGAAGAGTATGTTTGGACGCAGAGCTCCAGACATGAGAGCAGTACTCTAGTGATGGTCGAATCTGGGCCTTGTATAGTGTCAAAAGTTGTTGAGGTGTGTACAACTTTCTGGTTCGGAAGAGTATACATCAAGTTTCTGAGAAGCTATCTTGGTGATTGCCACAACGTGGTGGTATCTTGATGGTAAGCTAAAGAAGAATCTGCTATGTTTTTAGCTGAAAGCAACAGACAATTTGGTACAAACCCGTTCTCTGAACCAGCATGTAATATTGTGATTTTTTTGCCTTTATTTGATGGTGCCTTGGTTTGACATTTTTTGGAAGAATCATCCCAACCTTTTCTTGGAGTGTCATGGGTATCGAACCATATTTCGTTAAGGTAAATAATTGGACGATTTTCTTCTCTAAATTGTTTAACAGCTGTTAAATATTTAAGTCTCCATTCCCGTAAACGTTGAGATTCCATTAATGTTTGTCTTTTATCAATGCTTCGGTATTTAGAACCCATTTTACGCAATATTTTCCTAACGCTTGAAAGGCTACAAGAGATATTTGTTTCGTCTTTAATCAGCCGCTCTTTGAAGGAAATCAAAGTGGGTACAGTTTGTGCCTCATACATTTGGTAAATCTTTCTTCTTAATAAATCCATGTCATTTTCGTCAATGCTTCTAAATGTGCCAGAATCACTCCGATTTTTTCTAGGATTAACAGGTTTAAGTACTATGTCTCTTACCGAAGATAAAGGAGTTTTTGTCAAAGTAGACGTCTCTGCTAAAGCATCCATCGAATTAAAATTTCTACTCAACAACGATTGATACACATTTTTAATTATTAGTTTGGCATCGGTAGATAAATGCTTTCTTTTAAAAATGACACTTGAAGATGCCCCCCTATCAGCACAATTCCAAGGACGCCACATTCTACCACTAATAAGCCTAACTAAAAATTACTCGCCGGAAAACCACTAAAGATTAAAATTATTAAAAATCACTTTGTATTTATGTATGCATCAGGCATAGGTATAAATTGAATTTGTATACCTGGTCCGGCTCTGCTCGAAAAGGTTTTAAAATTTGGGATTTCCTTATTTATTTTATGGTCGAAGGGATAATGATGGTTTTATTGCAGTCAAAAGATCAACGGTATAATTCTGCAAATACTATACCAACATTTCATACAATGTTATCTTTTTTAGTTCCCGAGATCATGTAATAGGCCACTCACCGAGAATGACCCTGATGTATTATTAGTAGAAGAATAATAATAAGGCACGTCACTTTTATTGTAAAGGGGGGGCGCTTTTACAGAACATTTGCAGCCTTCGTGGCTTAACCCCCTAGCAGGGGTAGATGTTACCCTTAAAACCTTAAGGGGGAGGGTTGTTTCCAATAATAACATAAACTGCTGGCCACTTGCTTTCGAGCAAGAAAAATTTCGCCTAAATTTAAAAGTTAATATTTTCTGAACCAGATATGACCTCGATCTCCGGTTTTTAATGGTTGATAGATTTGTCCCTTAGGAAACAATTGCCAAAGTTGGATTGTCTTAAACTGTCAGAAAATTTTATACACAGGGTGTTAAAGAGGACGATGATTTATGCACCAATTTCAATAGCATGTAACTTTCACAATAATATTTTTAAATTTTATCACTGTATGTCAATTGAATCACTGGTTCATAGCAAAGAAAGTAATCTGGCAAATTTTTGATATCTGCTATATTTTAAGAGATACCGATTTATTTCAAAAACTTTGCTTTTTTTCAACTTTTTGTTAGCTAGATCCTACTGTGCGTTGTATCGTGCAAACTTTGCAAGTGATTATTATACCTTATGAAAAGCTTGTTTATGTTCAGTAACAACAATTGTACCTAAATGTTGTGATGTGCAGTGGCGTACTTATAATCACTTATATGTCTATGCTTTATGAGTATCTCACAATTTTTTTGTATTGGAAAGTACTCGCCCCTAGATTAGGCAAGTTTTTCCTTATTTTTTAGTTTTTCATATCGCGCTACAGGTATATTATACAGTGTCTACAAAATTTTAAAAAAGATAATTTTTTTATTTAATTGTTTGAAGAAATTTATTTATTAATTTCTAACTTTCTAACACGACAATATTCCTAAAATTAAACTAAATAAATTTTTTCAAACAATTAAATAAAAAAATTATCTTTTTTAAAATTTTGTAAATACTGTATAATCTACCTGTAGCGCGATATGAAAAACTAAAAAATAAGGAAAAACTTGCCTAATCTAGGGGCGCGAGTACTTTCCAATACAAAAAATTGTGAGATACTCATAGACATATAAGTGATTATAAGTACGCCACTGCACATCACAACATTTAGGTACAATTGTTGTTACTGAACATAAACAAGCTTTTCATAAGGTATAATAATCACTTGCAAAGTTTGCACGATACAACGCACAGTGGGATCTAGCTAACAAAAAGTTGAAAAAAAGCAAAGTTTTTGAAAAAAATCGGTATCTCTTAAAATATAGCAGATATCAAAAATTTGCCAGATTACTTTCTTTGCTATGAACCAGTGATTCAATTGACGTACAGTGATAAAATTTAAAAATATTATTGTGAAAGTTACATGCTATTGAAATTGGTGCAAAAATCATCGTCCTCTTTAACACCCTGTATATAAAATTTTCGGACAGTTTAAGACAATCCAACTTTGGCAATTGTTTCCTAAGGGACAAATCTATCAACCATTAAAAACCGGAGATCGAGGTCATATCTGGTTCAGAAAATATTAACTTTTAAATTTAGGCGAAATTTTTATTGCTCGAAAGCAAATGGCCAGCAGTTTAGTTTATTATATTTGAAGTAGTCATTTCCAAGCGTTTCAACCCTGAAAAGTCGTATCTATGAACAGTTCTAGATTGCAGCCTGCAACTTTACCGGCCTTATGCTAATCCGTGCGCGCCACAAGCGACACAAAATTCGACGGCGATCAGCCGGGGCTACCGTTTGAGGACAGCTGTTGCCAAATGCATCGCGATAGTGGACGTTTATCGAGGTGCAACGACAAACGGCAACGGCGCATGCTCGAGAAAGCGCATTGTTACGGGACGGCGCGCGGTTGCGACATTGCCGTCTGTGAGGTTTCCTTAATGACGTGGCATTAATAAATAAAATTGTAATTAATACGATATTTTAAAATCGTACAATAAATCTTTACTATCGAAGATATTAAAAACTACAGATGGAGAAATGTACATTTCTAGCCTACGCAACGAGTGCAAATAGTCCCACCTCTATCGGTCATTATTGCAGCATAGCCAGATTGACATATTTATAGCAAAGGTATCCTGCAAATCCCAATTAAAAATTTGTTAATTTGACAAATACATCTGGTTTAAGATTAATCCGCAATTGCTCTTAATATAAATTTTTTTCCAATAATTTTACTACAAACTGTGAAAAGGCGATGAGAGATTCTTAAAAGTATCAAACGAATCTTGAACTAATCCAACTGCACTCTGGCAACATCTATTTCTATTTTACTATTGCGCTATGATCCAGGAGCCAAAATATGAATGAATACTAATCTCGTAAACATTGGATTGTTTATACAGGGTGTTCGGGAACATGTGGGAAATCTCCCGGATATGAAGAAAACACGTGAAAAGAATACTATAGGTTCATATAAACTTCTTTCGTATCGGCCTCCTCTTCGGAGATATGGGCTCCCAAAGAGCACCAATGGAATCAAGTTTTTTACACATAATTATTGAACCACCTGGTATATTTCAATTATTTTTTAATATGATGTATACCAGGTAAGACCCGTCAAATTACTACCCAAGAAAATGTTGTGAATTACTCACAGCTGCAGGGACGGACTAGCTGTAACATTCATGGGCCCATTTTTTTTAACGCCCTGTATGATAAGAACTTTGGACAACGTTTTTTAAATACCTTTAACTATTAACTAAATATTAAGTACTCTTCATTCCTGTCGCTAATCCTAACGGTTTTCGAGGAAACGTCATTTTATTTGCACTGATCCCCCTATCTTCTCACGGGTTAAATATGAAAAAGCGGAATTTTGACGTTCATCATTTCATAGGAACAAAGATGGATCTCTTACCGAGATACGCCAAATACATGATGTAATTAAAATGACGTTTTCTCGAAAACGATTAGGATTAGCGATATGAATGAAGAGTACCTAATTTTTAGTCAATAGTTAAAGGTATGTAAAAAACATTGTCCAAAGTTCTCATCATACAGGGCGTAAAAAAAATGGGCTCATGAGTGTTACAGCTAGTCCGTCCCTGCAGCTGTGAGTAATTCACAACAGTTTCTTGGGTAGTAATTTGACGGGTCTTACCTGGTATACATCATATTAAAAAATAATTGAAATATACCAGGTGGTTCAATAATTATATGTAAAAAACTTGATTCCATTGGTGCTCTTTGGGAGCCCATATCTCCGAAGAGGAGGCCGATACGAAAGAAGTTTATATGAACCTATAGTATTATTTTCACGTGTTTTCTTCATATCCGGGAGATTTCCCACATGTTCCCGGACACCCTGTATATTTTGGTTGATTTATGTTTATTTGTGATTATTGGTGAAAAATCGTCTGTATTATAAACAATCATGGTGCATTCATGTGTTGTATGTAAAAGAGTGGATCATTTAAATAAGGTAAATGTGGTTATGCTTTAATATTTAACCATCTGATATAACCAGACTTCAGCATTGTTGCCATTCAGCCAACATGTAGTTCTCTCCTCCGCCCATTACTGATATTCAATAACATTTCACACAATCACAGGTTCACTTTTCAAGAGTTTTATGGATGGATTATAGGATCTTTAGTTTACAATACCTTTGTTTCAGTTACATATGGGTCGTTTTGTTATTTTTAATATAGTCAATTTAACTTTTAAAGTTGTTCTTTCCGTGTGGCGATGCTAATTTATTTGGTATAACATATTACGTACGTCACTGGTCGCGTGCATCGCAACGATGCGTTTCTTCTTCTTCCTTTTTGCCTATCTTCGGCCGTGAACTTCATCCCGCAAGTCGAAGACATTTCTTATTTCCGTATATCTGCCTTTTTGCTTCGCGATCTTTGTTCCCTTTGTAGTGCTGTGACTTTGATTTATATAACTTCTGCGGGGTTCTTAATTTCAATTCTGGTTGTACAAAAAACATTTCATGAATAAATGACAGAATCGTTTTTTTGCTGTCAGAATCATACAAAGTTTTAAACAGTAATCAATGATGCGTTTGAAACCGAAAAGTATAATATTAATTATATTGAATGTATTTCTCATAAAAGTAAAAATATTGTACTAAATATGTGTGTATTTGTTAAATTTTCTACTCGTAAAGTAGTTTCCCCAACAAACAACCATGACAACGCTGTTAACCCTGAAGTTTAGGTCTTTCATTCATTTTTTCGAGTGCGCTGTTGTTTGTGTTCATTCTCTACTGCGATTGTCGTCTAAAATAGAACTACTTAGGCCGGTTTTAGATTATCAAATATATTTGACAAAGATCTTTTATAAAATATTTTGTAGCATTTCTTTGATAATATGTCTTTTATAAAAGTTTTTACTAGTATTACACTGTCAAAGAACTTTGACAATTTTTGAAGGGACTTGTCAAGTTTTTACAATTAAAAATGAACGATAGACGTGCATTAGCTTGTCTAGCGTTAAGTGCTGCCGTGATTACAATGTGTTTAGTATTAAAAAAGAAAAAAAAAAGAGCCAGGCGCCTTTGGGTAAGGCACTGGGTGGCAAGACGTAATTTAAGGGGTGTCCACCACAATCTCCTTCGGGAGTTACGAGTTGAAGGTATTAGGAGTTATAAAAACTATTTAAGAATGGGCGAGGAAACATTTAACTTTATTGTTTTAAAGATATCACCATTGATAGCCGGACATAATACACATTTAAGGAATTGTATCAGCGTTGAGGAACGCCTTATGGTTACCCTTCGGTTTATGGCAACAAGAGAGAGTTATGCTAGTTTACAGTACAGCAGTCGCATACCTCAACGTACCCTTTCAGGCATAATCCCAGAAACTTGCAAGGCAAAAAATGAAAATAAATAAATAAATATATCCAGTCTTTTATTTCGGTTTTTGTCATCCGGGTGTTGATGGTTGTACAATATTTGGAACCTTTCATACTCCGAAATTAACAATTTTGTTGTTGAAATGCACCAGACAAACTTTTTTCCGCCATGGTATTATATACCAATACCAGTCGCAGTCAATGTCAAATTTATGCCTTATTGTCAGAAAATGAGGTTACTACCGTTACCAATCAACTATAAAATCTTTTATCAAAGATAATCGTCTGTTGTTATCTTTTATAAAATATCTTTTATAAAATAAATATTTTATAAAAGAACTGATATTACACTTCAAATATTTTATAAAATTTATTTTATAAAATATCTTTGTCAAATATATTTGATAGTCTAATACCGGCCTTTGAGCTGTTTATTAGCTATCTCCAATGGTTTGTCAGTGCGTGGTGTGTAGGAAATTCGACTATTCTAACCCCGGATTAATATTTCGTCGGTAACTGAGATTAATGAGGTTATGTTTTTTTAGGTTGGTGTAGCTATATGTAATATAGAATTTTTTTCTTAATATTATTTGAATTTCTGTAAAAAAAATCTACCACGATTATCTGTTAATTAAAACTGTAGACCTGTGCATGATTGTAAATAAACGGTGTTTTATGAATGGAGTGTTTTGTGTCCCCTTTTATATTATATGTTGGTTGTACCATCTTTTGGCAACTTTCCTATAAATATTTTTTCCGGGAAGGTGTACGGTGAACAGTTTCATGAAATATACAAAATTTGTTGATATTGATTACAAGTTATAAGCGAAATTGTAAATCTTCAGTGCGTCGATATCTTTGCTCAGAGGGAAAAATTATTAGACAGGGTGTTATGGAAATGACGTATTATATTTAAACCGGCAATTCCGGAGACCAAAACAAATTGAAGAAAAATATCCAAAAATATCACTTTAATTTAGTATGCCCTGTACATGACCTTATGTCAAACCAAAAATGACCACGTGGTGCCCCTGCCAGGAAGGTAAACAGAGCAACATATGGCAGTGAATCTTGAACAGTGTTGTCATGTCTTCATGGTAAACTCTTTAGAAAGTCAATAACCGTTCGACAGATTGCAAGTTGTTTATTTTTCAGGGTACATTATTATAAACTTTTACGTTCAGTTCAGTTCGCTAGGAAACAATCTCTGATTTATAAACTTGAACTGACTCGAACGAACCGCCGCGGAGTTTTTAAATGGTCAGGTATGTTCTCATTTGTTCAATTCGAAAGACACCCGTCAGATCTGGACAACTTAAAAGTTTATAAATGCCACTTACCCTTTAGAAAAAAAATGCCACACCAAGTACCTAGGTAACTTGAACAAAAACAAACCGGTACAATAAAATCACATGACACATCTAAGTACCATTCAATCTGAATTAGTATTTTAAAGTGCTACCGTGTAGACAAAAATAAGCCCTTATTGTCTGAGTGGTCTGGGAAATACTGTATTTAACATCTAAAAATTTAAAAAATAATTAACACGTTGGTTCCGTCTATCGATATTGAACTGCTGGGCTGGGGCACTTCCGTCGCGAAAAGAACAAATAACTTAATAATTTAAACTCGGGTTTAAGTATTAACACATAAATCTGCTTGAAAATTGGTAAAAACAGTAGGAAACCCTTAGAAGGAAACCGATAACGCGTGTGAAAGTCGGTTGACTTCCTTAAACAGCTGATTATGGACAATAACGGGTTGCCTGTTCTTTTCGCCGGCTGGGGTTAATATTTAAAAATACAGCGTTGCCAGTTTCGATGTTTAAAAAATAAATTGCGGAATTTTCTTCTATAATATTACTTTCCTGTATAATTATAGTCTCGGAAATGGCAACCGCGCTAGCCAAGTTAGTTCTCTGAATGTGCACAAAGAAAGCACCATGGGCGAGCCCATTTATTTCAAAGGGTAGTTCCTGTCAACATAATTGCTTCATTTGATCTTTAGTAATGGGTTAATGGCCCATAGAAATCAGCGTTTTTATTATTTCTATTGCGGAATAATTAAGTGCTGTTTAGTGTTTGCGTGTAATCTGATAATAGGTGCATATCTTCAAAAAACTAATTTGAAACTCGTGGGTGTCTGTGTGTTTCTTTAAGTGATTTAGTGCAAATGTTCCGAGGGTTTGGAAATACGAGGCCGAATGGGGTTTAAGGGGTATAAGCTTATTATGCAGTTCCACATTATCATCAGAGTACGTGATGAGCATAAAGCTTTTCCCATAGAAAAAACACACCTGAAGATGTCTGTGCCCTGGATTACTTGCTAGTGTACTGGCACCTGGATTCACGTCTATTTGGATACTTGGTAAACTAAATATTATTTTTATAAGAATCTAAAGTTGTACATTTTTTACACAGTTGGCAACATTGTTCCTGAACATCTGTTGATTACGCAGCTTGGCAATGTAATATGATCATATATGAATGTGCCGAGAAGTGACTTGGCGGGTTTAGGGGTGATTTACCCCACTTTTTAAACGTTCGATTTAAAAAAAAATATGTTGCGTTTCTCTAGGACACCCCAGGAGTCACCCATTTAAATATAATACGTCATTTCCATAACATCCTGTATGATCTACTATTATTTTGACTTCCCCTGTACGCTGGCGAAATATTGCCCTATACTTATCGGACATCCAGTATTAATACAGAAAATTTCGTAGTAATTTTAAGTTTTCCACGTTTCTTCTATTAAATTAACCCCGTTCCTATTGGCGTAGCCCACGTCACTGCACTCGGGACGGTTGCAGAATCCGCATGGAAACAGCGGTATCGCGCCCGTTCATCGTCTACGTAGCGGTCCCCAAGATTTGTGATGCTGCAACTCCTGGTGGCGGTGCAACGTTCTCAGTAGACGTGGAATAGTATCGATAGTGCTCGAGTTCGATGTATCGATAGTAAAATTGCAAACTATCGACATTATCAATAGTACTATCGATACTATCCTACAAATGTACAAACATAAAAAAAAGCGTCATTACTATTATCATTCGGGACCCCTAGCAGATTTAGAGCGTGACGCTCAAGAAAAATGTCATTACATTGAATTATGAAATCAAATCAAATCAAAAATGTTTTTATTTCGTTACTACAATTTATTATAAGAGAAAATAAATACCGGGTGGCGTCAAAAACATTTAATTAATAAATAGATAGAATTGTGTTTATTCTGTCAGAATCATACAATGATGCCAAGTCTGTACTGAAAGTCCTAAATCTACCGCCCGCTTCTGAAACCGAAAAGTATAATATTAATTATATGGAATGCATTTCTCTTAAGTAAACATATTGTACTAAATATGTGTGTATTTTTTTAATTTTCTATTCGTAAACTTATCTATATACAGGGTGTTATGGAAATTACGTATTATATTTAAATGGGTGACTCCTGGGGTGTCCTAGAGAAGCGCTACATATTTAATTTTTTTTAAATCGGCCGTTTTAAAAGTGGGGTAACAAACCCTCTTACTCACAGGTCAGTCCGCGCTACTGTAAACATATATCACCCAGCCCCAATGGCAATGTTGCCAAACTTAATGTAAAACTGAAATTCCATATAAAATTTATAAAAATAAATTATTTATCTACCTACTTGTATTTATCTTTATGCCTAAAGAGCGAGGAAATCCAGGAACAAACACAATCAGTTTTTCTTCTTTTTCATGGGAACACTCCTGGAAACACTTTATGTATATATAATTAGCTTTTGAAAATACAATAATACAGATTATACTACAGATTATTAGATTTTATTACACGCGACGAAATTTGACATCCAGAAGGAACAACCGGTCTTAAACTGAGCAAATTGGTTTCGTCAATAAAAACAATATTCAAAGATTATTTATGGACTGGCAAGATACACGCGCAAACCGACATAACAGAGCGGATTGCTGCTACTGCGTTGGTTATCGACGAAACACAACGTATCCGGCCGCTGGCTGGTCTTCAACTAACAGCCCGCAAGCGTGCGGCGCTATACGAACACTTGGGCTCAGCCGTTGTAAGTCGTCAAGAGGTCCTTGGCATTTGACCTAGTGACATACGTGCCTATTTTAAACTTATTTAAGACTATTCTTTATGTTTGTTCAGGTTGTTTAAAACATTTCTTGTCGTAAGGTTTCTTAAATTAATTGTACAATAAGGTATTACAGAATGGGATTTTTAAATTATTTATTTTGTCTATGGAGTTTAAGGTGTACATATGACAACACCGGTCAAAATTCGCTATTTGTTTACATGTATCGCAGTATACAATTCTGTCTATTTATTATATTTAAATGTTTTTGATTGTGACGCCCTTCGTTTGTTAGTTGGGTAAGTATATAGTCTTTGCAGCGAACCCTTAAGCTTTTTCGACAATTGGCATCAGCAATATGTCATCGATCAGCTGTTTGGGGACTTAATCAAATTCCCCCAGTTTTATATGAACTGTATTGAGAGTGTTGTGTTTTTATATTTTTCCAGTTTGATTGGTGATAATAAGTTTTAAAAGTGTATTTCCTTCGTTTTAGTATAGTTTATTTTGTTTTGAAAACTTCCGAGTGTAAATTGTCCCAATTTAACCGACTTCGTATCTCTTTACTCTTACCTTTCCCGAAATCCCAATGGGAAAGGCCGAAATACCCATTTTATTAGTTTTTTGCATATATGACTTACGTAACCTACATATTTGCAGTATACGTAGCCTACGTATACAAAAGAAGGGTGCATATAGAATTTGCTTGTTATGATACTATACACTTATAAGTTACTCTTGAAGATTAAAGTTAAAACAGAGGTAACAAGAGTGAACAACCTTTAAGCAAACCGTATATTTAGTTTCTTAATACAATAACTTTTCCTTAGAAAAGGTCCATAGCTATTTTCAGAAATGTTTTTTTGTGCATCCGGTACAAAAACATGGAAATTTTTCCAAGTGATTTATATTTATATATCAGGGAAAAGAAATGATCAAGGATGACTTTTTCGAAAAATTGAAGATACAATTTATTACAGGTATAGTTAAGTTTATGTGTAGATACATTGTATAAAGTTTACAGTAGGTAAAGATGGACATCATCCATGTTATTACGTACTTCCTATCTTTTTGTGAATATAGAGGTACCTACCTACTAGACATGTAATTATAGATAATGTCTTCATTTTCTATATTTGAGTAAATAACTAACAAAAAAAATACAATGTGTATGTGTGTGTTTTATTCCCTATAATAAATAATAAAAAATGCATTTAAAAATATAAATAGACTCGTCTCATTTTTAAAATAAACGTACGTACTATTGTAGTACGGTCCTGGAATGTCATACAAACCTAGGCAAAACAAATAACCAGAAATAAGCAGGCAAGTCATTAATGTCACGTGACACTTGACATAGCTGGCGCGAGGGTTCGCTGCACCGACTATAGTATGGGTGGGTATATCATTTCCATGAACCCGTTCTTTTCCTTATAATTGCAAAATCGCCGAGATCTCTCAAAATATTTTTTGAAAAATGTTACCGATTGGAGAGAGCATGGAGAACAAAAATAAAATTTGGCCGCATACGTATAATAATTGAAGGTGAATTTACTAAAATAACATTTTTGAAATCATCGGTCATTGTTGTTTTCGAAATCGCGAATGCACTTTAATCGGCTGCCCGAGTTCGATTTCACAATGGCGACGGCATTAAAAGGTCTTTCATCTTTTTTTTTATCCGATTCGACAATAAAAAGTGTTTATTTCAGGTCAAGCAACTCGGCGTTATCTATCAGCGATGTAAATTTATTCCGTTTTGGTTTTATGAATCGATTTCGAAATTCCCGTAATATTTTTCGGTGAAAAATTAAGTTCTTTTATGTAAGTACTTTAGGGATTTAAAATACCCTTTAAATCCCTATTTTCAGGGAAAAAAGTGGTACTTTAAATCCCTAAGGATTTAAAGTAAATTTCAAAATTCATGGTCGGGTGCTTTTTCCAGGAACTCTTTAATATTGTCAACATCGAGTGTCTTCGACTTTTTTGGTTTGTAGCCCTCATTTTGTCGTTTCAAAAAAGCGGTTAGTTTGCAGAATTTGCTAATGTCGACGCCCATGTCTATTGCAATTGTGGCCTTTATCATCGAATATACACTCCACAGTGACGATGCTTTAAGCTTTTTGACTTTTCTAAGAAATATGCGAATAGTACCTTTTCTTCTGTTAATTCTTCTACGTTCCGTTCTTTGCACCATTTGATAAACTCAGATAACTGTTTTTTATATTGTTCTCCAGATTTTCTTGGTAATAATTGGCCTACAGCCTCTTGAGCTGCCTTTTCGATTTGTTCTATCGCGATAAACGCCTTTCAGTGGATGTAGCGTGTTTGACTAATATTTGTTTCATTTTTACATGTTCATTTGCGAAAATGACCTATCAACATTTTGAAAATTTTGATATGATATCAGTTTATATTGAAAGTGGAAAAAACGAAGAAATGGCGCAAAATGTATATTTTGTTCGCTATCCGGAAAGACGGTAACCATTTAAGAACAGATTCCGAACATTTGCGATGATTCCCGTTATTTTTTCACTTAATCTGAATCTTTTATTTTGTTTCAAAGTAATAAAGTTTAAGTAAATCGCTTAGAAAACCAATATCATCCATGGTGTGTTATATATTTGAAAGGAGAATTTAAAATAGTATCTTTTTAGATTAAAATATGCAGTTCCATTTTTAAAAAAAATGAGGTTAAGTCCGGTAATTTTTTTACCTGGACCCGTATACTTATTCTGAAAACGGCAGATTATTCAACAATCATTATAAAGAAACTTCTGTATAAAACATTTTTCTGTATCTCTTTTAACTAAGAAAATATATGGTAATTTTGAAATTGTCAATTTTTTGATTTTCCCCCGTACCTCTTAAGCGAGCGAAAATTTTCAAATTTTGATTTTACCATTTTAAGTTTGACCCAAAAAGAGCACATGAT
This sequence comes from Barypeithes pellucidus, assembly GCA_963991005.1. Lineage (NCBI taxonomy): Eukaryota > Metazoa > Arthropoda > Insecta > Coleoptera > Curculionidae > Barypeithes > Barypeithes pellucidus. The sequence continues at coordinate 50,478,787 of OZ022563.1, read as the reverse complement.
ACCTACATTAGTTTTTTGATAGCACTAACAATTAATTACAGAGTCGAAAATTGGACACGCTGTCGACAAGTTTATCTGTGGCTACGAAAGGAATGCGGGCAAAAAAAATTCTGGGGTTAACAGTGTTGTCACATATATTAGATTTTAATTTAATAATCTCTTACCGAGAAAACTCTAATATTACATTTACTCATTTAAAATAAATAAATAGTAAACAAACAAATATACAAGAAATACGACATCATTTTTGAAGCCCATTAAGGAGCAATTGAAGCTTTTCAAGTGGATTAAACCGTTTTAAAGCCTCTAAACACAATAAAACATTAGTTGTCTGTGACAGCATGTTTACAAACGAACACGGATACACGTATTATGTGAGTACAACACTAGTTTTATGTACTTTTACGAGTATTTGCTCGGCCCCCGGGTCTACGTTTTATCGTCCACAGTCCTGAGACGTCGTTTTATAGCTTTTTTTTCGTCAATTTGATGGCTTTAGGCGACAGAACTACTAAAGCGGCCATATATGGAAAATATTATTTATAGGTTTAATTAAATGGTCGATGGGAAGAATGGCGTTTCCTGGCTTTACAACCAATCGTAATATCATACAAATTTGAAATCACAGGACAACGTGTATTATTATAAAGTATTTCACAACAGCTCAAAAAAGTTGTGAATGGCTACAATAATGGGTAGATGTTACCCTTAAAAACAAAGTTCTTGACAGTCCAAACGGATCAAGGTCCTTTTGGTCAGTCGCTAAGGCCGTCAGCCAAAATTTCACCAAATCAACTATTCCACCTCTAACACGTCCCGATGGTACAATAGCATCCACAGCCGGAGACAAAGCAAACTTACTTGCTGAACTATTTTCTTCGCATTCCACTGTAGATTTCCAGGGAAGAACACCACCCGACATTCCTGCAGTTGAATCCGAAATGACCGAACTCGTGTTCCGTCAGCGTCCCGTCAAACGAATCCTGAAAGGACTCGACGTCAAAAAAGCTACTGGTCCAGACGAAATTCCTGTTATAGTTCTCAAGAGATGCGCCTATGAACTAACAAGAGTATTTTGTAGACTTTTCAACTTATCCTACAAAAAAGGAATATTTCCATCTTGCTGGAAGACGGCGCGAGTCCAGCCTAATCCAAAGAAAGGTAGGAGAACCCTCCCTAACAACTATCGACCAGTCGCATTGCTTTCAGTTATATCAAAAGTAATGGAAAAAGCCATTAACCAACATCTTCTAAAGTACCTGGAAGGCTCCAACATTATCAGCGATCATTAATATGGTTTTCGGAAGTCCAGAGCAACTGGAGATCTTCTAGCTTATGTCACCCATATTTGGAACAACGCAATCGAACATCATGGGGAGTCTCGGGCTGTTGCACTGGATATTTCTAAAGCTTTTGATCGTGTTTGGCATGAGGGGCTTCTAAGTAAACTGCGATCCTATGGTATGCCTAGTCGATTCTGTGCATGGTTGTCTAGCTTTCTTAAGGACCGCTCTCTGCAAGTGGCGATTGACGGATTTCTCTCAGACACCTTCACCATCAATGCCGGTGTTCCTCAAGGGTCCATATTGTCTCCCACTTTCTTCTTACTCTACATTAACGACCTTCTAGTGAAAACTAAAAATCCTATATACATAATATAGGAATGTAATATTATAAGGAAATTCAGCAATTTATGATAGTCGCTTATAAAACATCGAAAGTGACAACGCTGTATTTTTAAATATTACCCGATGTCCACAATCAGCTGTTTAAAGAAGAAAGAAACGTGTTATTTATTTTTAAAATTTTTAGATGTTAAATACATTATTTCCCAGACCGCTCAGACAATAAGGGCGTATTTTGGTCTACATAGTAGCACTTTAAAATACTAATTCAGATTGAATGGTACTTAGATGTGTTATGTGATTTTATTGTTTTATTGTGCCGGTTTGTTTTTGTTCAAGTTACCTAGGTATTTGGGTTTTTTATAAATTCAGTTGGGGTTGTTCGAAAAGCTAAATAAAATTGCATTTTTTTTCTAAAGGGTAAGTGGCATTTATAAACTTTTAAGTTGTCCAGATCTGACGGGTGTTGTTCGAATTGAACAAATGAGAACATACCTGACCATTTAAAAACTCCGCGGCGGTTCGTTCGAGTCAGTTCAAGTTTGTAAATCAGAGATTGTTTCCTAGCGAACTGAACTGAACGTAAAAGTTTATAATAATGTACCCTGAAAAATAAACAACTTGCAATCTGTCAAACGGTTATCGACTTTCTAAAGAGTTTACCCTGAAGATATGACAACACTGTTGACATATGTTGCTTTGTTTACCTTCCTGACAGCGGCAGCACGTGGTCATTTTTGGTTTGACATAAGGTCATGTACAGGGCATATTAAATTAAAGCGCCATTTTTGGATATTTTTCTTCAATTTGTTTTCATCTCAGGAATTGCCGATTTAAATATAATACGTCATTTCCATAACACCCTGTATATTACAATTAAACATATACCCAAACCTGTTATGTGCTCTGCTGTAATAACACGATTTATCGCTTACAATGTTATTCGATGCATGTATCGATATGTAATAACATTGTTAACCCCGGAGATTTTATTGCCCGCCTTCGTAGCTACAGATAAACTTGTCGACCTGTAGAATCATCTCTCCATCCGAACGAACACCCTGTATTTGTGTTCTTAATGCGACCTTCGGTCAAATTAATTTTATCCCATGTTAAACGGTTATTTTTTGTTTCAGATCAAAATAAGCAATAAAGGAGGATCTACTAGAACGATAATATCTGTAAGTATTTGTTTAAGCCAGCCGTCATTGCCAATTGCAATAATAGTTTATACCAAAAACATTTAATTAATAAATATAGACAGAATTGTTTTATTCTGTCAGAATCATACAAAGTTTTAAACAGTAATCAATGATGCCAAGTCTGTACCGAGAGTCCCAAATCTGCCGCCTGCGTTTGAAACCGAAAAGTATAATATTATCCCAATATCAAATTGCAATGTTTTAAGGAAATCGCAGTGGCAACGCTGTATGCTCCTTCGTACCTGGTAGTGTAAAAATGACCCTGAAGTTTAATGTTTTCATTCATTTTCGTCGGCAGTGTTTGTTCGGGTTTGTGTGTGGTCTATTGTGTTTTTGGATTCATTTTTAGTGTTTGTTCGAACTAAAACTATTTAGAGCTATTTATTAGCCATCTACAATGGTTCGTCAGTGCGTGGTGGATAAGAAATTCGACTATATTTCGTCGGTCTTCTTAGATTAAAATATGCAGGGTATTCCATTTAAAAAAATTAAGGTTAGGTCCGATAAAGTTTTTACCTGACCCCGTATACTTATTCTGAAAACGGCAGATTATTCAACAATCATTATAAACAAACTTCTATATAAAGCATTTTTCTGTATCTCTTTTAACTAACAGAATATTGGGTAATTTTGAAATTGTCAATTTTTTGATTTTCCTCCGTATCTCTTAAGCGAGTGAAAATTTTCAAATTTTGATTTTACCAATTTAAGTTTGACCTAAAATGGGCTCATTATACTCTGTAAAATTGGACACCCTGTACAATAAAATCTTTACTATGATAATTTTACTACAGCGATTGTTCCGAGCACATACATTCGTTGTAAGATTTACAGTATATTTTAGTATTTACTTGATTTTACTAAATTTCTTCTAAATCCTAACTATTTTCTTTTGTAAATTATTTTACAATATTATTTTGGTACGGATTAATAAGGAAAATTGTAATTGATACAATTTTTTTGTAGTTTTGCTGACGATAGCACACTAATCTCATCTTTCTCTTTGAATGCACAAACATCGGCTGCCGACGCACATCTTCGTAGACAGCATGAAGTATCATGCCTCATCAAAGACTTGAAGGAAATTTTGTCTTGGGGTAACAGTAACCAAGTCGAATATTTAACGCTAAAAAAACCCAGGCAGCAGTTTTCTCTAAAAAGGTTAACATTACAGAACCGGATATAGTCATGGACGGACACGCAATCCCACTGGCTTCATCTATTAATTTGCTGGGCGTCAATCTGGGAGGAAACATGTCTTGGCATAACCACGTTGTGGCAATCGCCCAGATAGCTCCTCAGAAACTTGGTGTACTCTTCCGAACCAGAAAGTTGTACACACCTCAACAACTTTTGACACTATACAAAGCCCAGATTCGACCATCACTAGAGTACTGCTCTCATGTCTGGAGCTCGGCACATAAACAAGCTCTTCGGCTACTGGATTCCATCGAAAGGAGGACCATTCGTCTGATTGGAGACCACGAGCTGACGAAGAACCTCGACTGTCTAGATTCTAGAACATCGCGGACAGGGTGGGGATTTGACTCTCTTTTACAGATATTTTCATGGAAGGTGCTCGGCTGACCTTGCCCTCTTAACTCCGCCCAGAGCGGCGAATAGCAGAAATACACGGTTCGTCGTCTATCCATATGTGGTTAAGCTTAATACTATATAAGCTTCTTTATTTAAGAATTCTTTCATCTGGAGGACTTCATCCTTATGGAACGACCTTCCCGAGGTCGTTTTTCCCAACGAATATAACCTCCAACGATTCAAAACCAACGTGAAGCGCTTTTTGCGCACACGCACCACTCCCATAGGGCCCTAAAGGATTTTTCCTATAGTGCTTGTGTTTAATACAGATTTTTTGAAGTAATTTGTCATTTTTGTTTGCTTGAATTACCGATTACTATCAAATTCTGATCATAAAGTACACAATGCAGTTGAAATGTTTGGCCGGATTATTGAAGAATCCGGTGTAACGAAGGTTCGGATTATCGAGGTTGCTCTGTATAATAATTTTACTACTGTAGTAGTTTTTCCGTGTATGCTTTAACGAAAATCTTGGTCGGCTCTACGAGTTTTCACCCCTGTACGAAAGAAAGAAAATTCGGTTTTATTCGTATTTTTAAGAGAAAAAGAAACTAAATATTCTTCTTGGTTTGTTTGTAGTTTGAGTCAAATAAATGGCTATAGAAACCGCCGGGGTTCGATCCTCTTAACGAAGCATAAATCTTTCATTCGCGATTATAAATATGTATCGGTACTGTGTCAGTGTGAAGGCCTTTGACTTACGAGGCCTTCTATCGCGACTTTCCGTGGATTAATTTAGGTTGGTGAACCGAGATTCGCAGCCATCCAAGGGCGTTCATGCAACCCAGACGCATTTGGCCACGTTGCCAACTCTTTTGCGAAGCTATCCCTGAAGATTTTTGCGTTTTGAATGTTAGTAAGCGAGAAAAAACACCGTATGTCATTGTCATAGAAAGCCGCGTGCACTATTGAGAATTTGTAAACAAATCCATACGATTAGTCGAGAGACGTCAGCGATGTTGTCAATTCTTCTACCCGTTATTTTTCCCGTAAGTTCGAACTATAGGAAAAAGATACTATAATAATTTGAAAGTTATTTCTTCAACATCTGCGTTGATAAATTTTACACCATATGTATTAAGCAAGAACACGTTAAACGTTTAAAACGAACACCTTGTCGGTCTCAAGCGAATCGGCCTACCGTTGCTTTCACACAGTTTCTATTTTTCAAACACAAGCACTATAGGAAAAATCCTTTAGGGCACTCTGGGAGTGGTGCGTGTGCGCAAAAAGCGATTCACGTTGGTTTTGAATCGTTGGAGGTTATATTCGTTGGGAAGAACGACTTCGGGAAGGTCGTTCCATAAGGATGAAGTTCTCCAGACGAAAGAATTCTTAAATAATGAAGTTCGAGGAGTACTAAGCTTGACCACATATGGATGGGCGGAAAGTGGTTCGTCGTGTATTTATGCTATTCGCCACTGGGGGCAATGTCAGCCGAGCACTTTCCATGAAAACATCTGTAAAAGAGAGTCAAATCCCCAACCTGTCTTCGATGTTCTAGGCTGTCGAGGCTCTTCGTCAGCTCGTGGTCTCCAATCAGACGAATGGCCCTCCTTTCGATGAAATCCAGTAGCCGAAGAGTATGTTTGGATGCAGAGCTCCAGACATGAGAGCAGTAGTCTAGTGATGGTCGAATCTTGGCTTTGTATAGAGTCAAAAGTTGTTGAGGTGTGTCCAACTTTCTGGTTAGGAAGGGTGTAAGTTTCTGAGAAGCTATCTTAGCGATTGCCACAACGTGGTTATGCCAAGACATATATCCTCCCAGATTGACGCCCAGCAAATCAATAGATGAAGCCAGTTGAATTGCGTGTCCGGCCATGACTATATCCCTTTTAGAGAAAACTGCTGCCTGGGTTTTTTTAGCGTTAAATTCGACTTGGTTACTGTCACGGACATCGTCACATGACATAGTAAACCATTTCCATAACACCCTGTATACCATAATATTATCTAAATCATTTTAAAATGTATAAAGATGTTTACAGGTAAATTATGATAAGAATATACAGGGGGTTTGCATTACTGTCGGTTATTTAAGGGTTGATTGTCATACGATATTTTAAGAAAAAGAGTTTCAAATAGTTTCAATGTATGCCCAGCCGTTTTTGAACGTCGGAAGAAATGCGAGCCACAAATAAGGCTATATTGCCTTTAGTTGTGTTGTAGAAATGGTTAACAGAAAATAATCATGTAATTTCCAATTAGAACAACTAAACTTACCAATAATATAATAGATTTTAATATAATGTTATGCATAGTCTTATCAAATCAACCTAAGCAAACATTAAGATGTGTAAATATGATAATTTTCCATAATATTTAAATAAATAAAATAAATGCCTCTTCATTGTCTATACAGAAACCATGCAAGATTTTTCCATAGCCTTTTTTTAAGCTAACAGGAAATAATTAGGTCAAATTTACTTAAATATAAATAAATTCAAGATAATTTGTTATACTGTGAAACCTCCCTTAGGCGGACACCTACGGGAAAGTCCAAACGTGTCCGCCTAATAGAGGTGTCCGCCCATGGGAAATTTGTTATTAGGTAATATGTAAATGCAAAATTATTACTATGTATATGTAAACTCCTGGACAAAATTAACGCAACATCATAAATTTGCTATATTTGTGATGCTATTTCTTTTCTGAATTTATGATCCGATTTGAATGATTTTTTTTGCATTGTAGGTTGGTTCCTTGACAATGTCATAGTTTTCGCTGTTTATGATAAAAGTTTAATTTTCGATTTATACTGGGTGTACTAAAAATGCTATGTTTTTTTTCCGAAAATTCGCATCACCCTGTGGAGTATATTAGCAATCGAGACATATTGCAATTGACAGTAAACGGTAGGTCCATCTTTCCCCAACATTTTCTTTTCTGGTTTACTTCATTATCTCTGTTATTAAAGGAGATACGCCGTTTTATAGCGTAACATGTTTTTATAGACTTTAATATTCAACACATTCATTGTTAAATGTTTCAAGTAGGTTTCAAGATTAAAATACTCGCCGGGCAACTGGGCATACGAAACGAACGTTTAATAAGCAGTTACCGAACAGTTTTTATCAGTATGGCGAATTTTATTTGACCTTTGTAATTTTAAAACACAACGTCTGCTGACACATCGCTTGCAATGTCAGAAAAAGTCCATAGTCTACTTGAAAACATTTAACACTGAATGTGTTGAATATTAAAGTCTATAAAAACATGTTACGCTATAAAACAGTGCATCTCCTTTAATAACCGAGATAATGAATGAAGTAAACAAAAAAAGAAAATGTTGGGGAAAGATCGACCTACCGTTTAATGTCAACTGCAATATGTTTCGGTTGCTAATATACTCCACAGGGTGATGCGAATTTTCGGAATAAAACATAACATTTTTAGTACACCCAGTATAAATCGAAAATAAATTTTTTTATCATAAACAGCGAAAACTATGACATTGTCAAGGAACCAACGTACAATGCAAAAAAAAATCATTCAAATTCAGAAAAAAAATAGCATAAAAAATATGGCAAATTTATGATGTTGCGTTAATTTTGTCCAAGAGTTTATGTACAAATAAACATAACATAACAAAAATACACTAGTTTTAGTTAGGATGTATAGTACTAAAGTCCATTTTGTTGCAGTTGATAGCTCATATCGAGGGTTGAAGCCATAAAACAACCGTAAACCATAGGCGTTGCCAATAGTAATTACCTTATTTAATAAGAAAATTGGCCTCTGTCCATTGTTAAGTAGGATTAGGGTTAAAGTAGGTACAACAGGGGTAATTAATTTACCTATTTTTGCCTGCTTTAGGATGTTATTACGCCATTTGATGTGCGTTTGTCAAACTATGTATTTAGTTGTATTTAGATACTGCATTATCTCAAAGTTGAATTATTTCCTATACTTGTAACAATGGCTTCAAGTTTTTCGCCAACGTGTCTTCGTCAAATTAGCAAGAGTGCATATTCTCTCCGAGAAAAGACATTAATATTAAACGTGCATGATGCTCTAGTGTACCAGAAACCTGCAAGTGATGTTCGTAGCATCATTGCAGAGTGTGCCAATATGGTAGGAGTTGGAGAGGCTACTATATATAGGTTCTTGCGTGAAAGAAAATCTAAGAACCTCAGTGAGCCAAAACCACTCCCAGGAAAGAAACCGTTAGAAATTGACAATTTCATTAAAAATGGTATTAGAAGAAAAGTACATAGTTTTTATTTTGCCAAGGAAATACCAACTATAGACAAAATTTTACAAGCCATTAACTACGACGAGGACTTACCACAGCTATCACGAACGAAACTATGGAAAATACTTCATGATATGAACTTTCGATGGGAGAAGCAAAACAGAAAATCTTTTCTTATTGATAGAGCAGATATTATTTGCTGGAGACGTCAATACTTAAGGTCCATCCGAAAATACCGCAGCGAAGGCAAAAACATTTTCTATTTGGATGAAACTTGGCTGAACGAAGGGCACACCGTATCTAAAGTTTGGCAAGATAAAAATGTCCTAAGTTCTCGACAAGCTGTCATGGAAGGCTGGTCAACAGGACTTAGACCACCATCTGGAAAGGGACGCAGACTTATTATAACTCATATAGGAAGTTCAAATGGCTTTTTGGATCAAGGATTATTACAATTCCAGTCGAATTCTACTAAAGACTATCATGAAGAAATGACTGCTGATGTTTTCGAGGAATATTTTAAGCAAATGATAGAATACATTCCCGCTAATTCTGTAATAGTGATGGATAATGCCAGCTATCACTCTAGGCTAAAAGAGAATCTTCCCACAACTTCATGGAAAAAGGCGGAAATCGTAAACTGGTTACAACGAAAGGAATTGAGTTACGATAATACCATGGTAAAAAAGAACTTTTGGATATTGTTAGGCTACATAAATCACAGTATAAAAAGTATGTTATTGACGAGATGGCAAGAGATCGAGGTATTATAGTGCTCCGTTTACCACCTTACCATTGTGAGCTAAATCCTATCGAATTAATATGGGCTCAAGTAAAAGGATATGTTGCTAGAAATAACAAAACTTTTAAAATGCAAGAAGTGCGACACCTCTTGCTTCATTCTTTAGCAAATGTGTCATCAGAAAATTGGCAAAACGCCATAAAACATGCTATAGTAGAGGAACAAAAAATGTGGGAACTTGACAACGTAATTGACACAACTATGGAAATTGAGCCTTTAGTAATAAGCGTAGGACATGATGACTCTTCAGATTCTTCTGAGGACCATTTTATCGAGTTATAATTATTGAAATTGTCAATATTTTTTGATCTGTAAATAAATTATTTTTCTTGTAAATAAATTCATAAAATCATAAAATCTATTACATTTAAATAAAATAATAAGCGGTTACATTAAAAACCCAACTCTCCGACCATGATGGGCCGTTTTAATCATTATCCTTTCATTTCATTTTATGGCTCTATTGTTACTTTATCTGTTACCCGGTGGAATAGGTCAAAATTTCTTCATCTTTATGCTAGATGTACGTAAAAAGACCATTTTATAGGTAAAATATTTTAGGCCACCGGGCCCTTGTTTTGAATCTTTAATGAGGGTATCGAGCTATCAACGGCAACGAACCAGACTTTAAAAAAATCTAATTTTAATTTAATCTAGTTTGATGTGTTTGCGTTTTATACTCCATTGCTGTAGAGTTACTTCTATTCTTTGCATACTCTTACAATTCCTTTACCATACTAATGGCTTGTTGATAATTGGTGACATTTGTTTGATTACTGCATTCAACTTCTTCGTCAGAGTCGTCAGATAGTGATGCGGTTTCTGTTTGGACTACATAATCGGTAGGAATGGGGTCACTATCATCTTCTGATAGCACATTGCTATCAATGTTAATGAACTCGCCCAAATCATTGTTATCAAATTACAAACTTCCACAACATCAATATTCTCTTTCAGACTCAAAACGCGACATTTTTGTGCCATTGTTTACGATTTTAACATTACAACTCACAAATAAACGGCGGACTGCTGTCGGGGAATCACACAAACTTTCATTCGGTGAAGTCCTTTCGCTCTGCCACGCATACGCGATTGGTTGCCGGTCTGTCTTCAGAGAGTTTTTGCACCGTACTTATTCGTCTCCCAAATACTTTAAAAACAATTTTGTCCGTTTAATGGAGGGTTTTCTCGCACTCTTTATATGAAAACAGCCTCTCCGCGTCCGCCCAAGAGAGGTTGATTTTCATGGAATTTCATATACCTAGTTCCGGACTATGAAAAAATGTTGAGGTTTCACTGTATAATTAAATATGTTTTATCAAATTTGACAGTCTACACTAAATCAGAAACATTGCTTTAATTTTATTTCTTATACAGTTCCGCTCTTCGTATCGCTGTTAAAACGCACAGAGATTTGTCGAGGAGAAATTTTTTTTGTTTGTTTATTATAGCGTGGCGTTGGCGTTTTGCTAATATTCTTTTTCTATCAATTACGTGATGGATCCAGATAATACTTGGAAATAAAGATTGATGAGGCAAGCAAAATAAATCGTGTCAAATATTTATAATACGCGTCAGATTCAGTCATTTTAATAAAAAAAACAACAGTTTTGAATTTTCAGGACTAATCCAACTGCGGAATCATCCCGTGTATTTATTTATTTTCCGCTTAATAAATTATTGTTTGGGCACGCCTGTGGTAACCACATATATATAAACAGTATATTGCCAATACGAACGTTCCAAAATACAAAAAGTGTCCCCGCTATGGGAGATGGCGCGGGCCTATTGAGTTTGCGCAGTAGGGTGGAAATTTTATCGATGTTGTTATTCGTCGCCATCTTTGGTTCTGGATGCCTTTTAAATTACAGAATGAAAAGTGGTTCATCCACATTGTTGTCGGTATATTAGTGCTTATAAACTTTCATTACCTAACAACAATTTTTGTGAAGGAGTTTTTAATTTGTGGTGATTCGCTGTTTGATAGGTTAGTGGCTTGTTTTGTTTAAGATGAAAGGACACAAGTGCATGGTGCTTTTTTGCAAAAGTCGTGGATCAATACCAGGTATAAAGTATTTCAGGTATGTACATCATATATACGAAAATATTTTGCTTAAAATTATCACATTATCCGATCTTCGGAACCGAATTTCACTAAAAAGCTTGTAAAAAATACGAGAGTGTCACTCGTATACAATATAATATATAAGTAGTCACTACCTGACCTTAAAATTAATGTATTTTTAATTTGGTGCATTAGTAGCTGATAATAATTCCCAAAATAGTCCATATAGTCATTAATTTTTTGGTTTAGAAAAAAAGTGAGGTTAAGAAACATACCACGTCGGATGAAAGTTAAAATAAAGTTTATCGTGTCGATTGTTACAAATATTCGGACGGAATTTGGCACCAAAAGTTTACACCAATCAGGGCACCGTCGGATCATCATATCGTCAGAAATTGTATGCATGGAACGCCGTCTTAATTCGAACTAATCGAAAATTTGATTGCAATATTTTTCCTAACTAATCAGTGAAATTTACATTAAAAAAGTTGAAATCCGGTCCTGTCGAATGTTTACTTTCACAAGGAAATTTCCGAACTGCGCAAACTCACAACGCCCCCTTCGATGCCCATAGCGGGGACATAATTGCAGATTGTATTAGCAATATACTGTTTACATATATGTGGTGATAGCACGCTTTCTAGCACGGTTTTTATTCATTTTTCTTCCCTGGTTCTTCATACGAAAACGTTCAAATAAAACTGGACAAACAATATGAATATGTGTAAGGAACCGCTTACAATCAGCGAAAACGAATTAACATAGCAAACATTTTAATAATCGAAGACAAATAACCACCTTATTGCATGAATAAACTGCAAGATAAATAAATTAAAACGTAAACAACATGCTCCGTTTGCAACATGAGTTTCGTGTCTGATAATGACATTATTATTGTTCATTATCTTAGTCAAGTGGAAAAACATTGAGATAGGTCTAATTCGCGATATTCATAATCAATTTAACAACGGAAAGATTAGATAAAAATGCTACTTTTATGCAGCGGTATTATTGAAAATCAAACGTCACACGTTTGCACCACCAACCTATATCAATGGATTGCCAAACTCTAAAAGCAAAAGTGGCAAATTTATGACCTCGCGCATGTAAACAAAGCTGATCGTCACATGTCATGCGCAATGCCGACTGATAAACTATTTACCTTAACCGGCGACCAGGGCCGTACTCCGCCCTTTTTTTACTGGGTAATAAACAATATACTGAATAATAGAAAAGTTTTGGACTTGCATTATCTTTATTTGTTATATATCACAACGTTTCAACTCGTAAGTATCTCCAGTCGTCTTCAGGTGAATACTAAATAAGAAAAGTAACTACAGGTCTATTTATACTAGCTATGTGCACTGAAGCATAATTGAGATGGGTGCAGTCGTGCGTTCAGTTTTGCGCGATATTAGTAATTCTAAGCTTACATCTACTTAACAAGGGCTTCCAGATATTTCTTAAATCTAATGAAGGTTTACTAAAACAGCCAGGGTTCTGGTGTATGGTAGCAGCTTCCTTGAACTTCCTCTTCCTCCAGTGTGGTTCTTTGAGCAGGATTTCGGCTTCTGTCCACCTAATGTGATGGCCGTGTGTCCAGGCATGGTCAGCTGCACCAGATTTTTCCGTTTCTCCTTTTTGAGTGCTGTTTATGTGTTCTTTAATCCTTGTTTCCAGTGGACGTAGTGTTTCCCCAATATACGATCGGCCACATTCGCAGGGGATTTGGTAGACACAGTTTTTCCTATCTTTCTGGCTAGTTGGTTTCGTCTTCGTTAGATGGCTTCTTAAGGTGTCTCTCGAGCTGAATACCGTTCTGATGTTGTATCGTTGTCCTAGTCTTCTAATTATCTCGGATATTCCTTTGACATATTGAATGTTGAGTATTGGTTGAGCCTCTTTTGTCTCTCCTTTTGGTGTATTTGGCCGAGTCTTACGATTTTCCAAAATTTTATCAACTAATTTTGTGGAATAGCCATTTTTGTTGAGGTCGGTCTTGATGTGGTTAGTTTCTGTTTTGAGTGCTTCATTTGAGTTGCAAATGGTGATTGCTCTATCCACAAGCGTTCTTACTATCCCATGTTTTGTGTTGTTGGAGTGATTTGATGTGTAATTCAGATATTGACCTGTATGAGTAGGTTTCCTGTACACTGAAGTTTCAATGGTGTTGCCATTTTTCTTTCATTGACATCTACGAAAGGTAGTTGATTGTTGTCTTCTTTCTCCATTGTGAATTTGATTGTCGGTGCGAAGCTGTTTATGTGCTGTAGGAATTCCTTGAGTTCATCATCGTTTCCATTCCAAATAATAAAGGTGTCATCGACATATCTCAGCCATGTTTTTGGTTTCTTTGTTGCTTGTTTTATTGTTTCAGTTTCAAACCATAAATGTTTGCGATTATCGGCGAAAGAGCAGAGTCCATCGGTAGTCCATCTACTTGGCTGAAGAATCTATCTTTTTCTTGGAAATAAGAATTGTTGAGGCAACATTCTAATAGTTCCATGATGGCATTGATAGGTAACGGTGTTCTTTCTGGTAGAGTCTGGTCTTCCTCAAGTCTGCTTTTGATGACATTAAGTGCATCTTTTAAAGGGACGTTAGTATAAAGGCTTTCGACGTCAAAACTTACAAGTTGATCTCCTGGTTGTACTTCCATCCCTCCTATTATTTGAGTGTTTTGAATTCTTTACAAACGATGTGCCATTTCCTTGGAGTGGTTGGAGTAGGGGGAGTAAGAATCTTGCTAGCTCGTATGTGGGGGAGTTGCGAGAGCTCGTTATGGGTCTTAGAGGCATGTTATGTTTATGTATTTTGGGCAGACCATAGAGGTGTGGAGGCTTACTGTGGTGTGATGTTAGGCGTGTCCGTGTCTTATCTGGTATGTATCGTTCAAATTTCTTGAGTGTTCTGTAGATTCTTCTCTCGATGGTGGCGGTCGGATCTTTGGAAATGAGGGTGTAGTTTCCTTTTTCCAAGACTTCTTCGATTTTTTGATTGTAGGTCCGAATATCCATGATGACGGTTGCATTCCCTTTGTCGGCTGGTAGAATCTTGATAGTCGAATCCTTGCCAATATTTTGATGACTGGAGATACTTACCAGTTGAAACGTTGTGATATATAACAAATAAAGACAATGCACGTCCAAAACTTTTCTATTAATCAAGAAACACCATTGGCTACAACCTTCAAACAGACAAACAATATACTGTCTCGCATAAAAGAATGTATATGTAAATAGCCACTTTTAGAATTAATTTTGATATCTATTGTCCACGTATCGATAGATTTTTAATATTGTTACATCCCTACGACTGATTTCGGTTCTGAACGGTCGTCGTTGGTTGGCAACCAAACTAGCACTCATACCGGCGGGGTTGCCTATACGGCGGCGATAACATTGTGCGCAAGACAACCGACGAGCAACCTTTAATAATATGGCCGGTAAACCATGCGCACCAACCCATTATTTCACCCATTGACCAATTTTCATATCGGACCAACAGAGGCGCTGCGACCCACAGTCCAGTGGCGGCTCGTGACCTATGATAGAGGGGGTTCACAAATATGGTGAAATAATTTTAAAAATTTTATTTTTGCGTAACGACCAAACAATTACTTTCTAGGCGTTTTAAATGTAGAAGGAAAAAAAGTAATAATTTATTTATTTTTTAATTTTACACAAGGAAATGCAACTTTTGGAAAATAAGAAAGGTTTTCTTAGTGTGTATAGCTGTCGGATCTTAACGTCGTCGCATGCAACCCTCGTAACAACATTTATACAGTCCACTACTAATACTACTAAAGCCATCTACGAGCTATTAAGCAAACCGAATGATATCCAATACTACTACCGCCATCTACGAGTTATTAAGAAAACCGAATGATGTCTAATACCACTACGCCATCTACGGCTACGTTATTAGGCGCAGCCAAGACGACAACAATAGTTAACTGTTTTATGACGAGAACGAATCGAGCCACGAGACTGACAAGTTGGCATTCTTCATATTTTCAGTGTTTATGGCAACACCGGCCAGAATTCCTTGATTGCTTACATGTATCGCAGTGCCACACAGGTGGTTTTCTTGTTTGACGTCAGTCACTTTTACCGCTGAATGACTTGAAAGCGCCATGTATGGCTATTTTTCTTCAATTTGTCTTTTTCTCAGGAATTGCCGGTTTAAATATAATACGTCATTTCCATACCACCCTGTATGAGTTGTAAAAAAAATTAAGTTAAAAAGTGTGCGGTTTGTAAAAATATTTTGGAAAATAATATTGTTTAATTGTTTTAAATCATTTCTGAAATCGGTTCTATTTTTTTCTCCATATTCAATCGGCATTTTCTATTATTTGCTCCTCTAAAACGTAGAAATGGCCACATACAACAACCCTTTGTTCCCGTAACAAATCGATAGGGAAAAATACTGGGGTGAGACTGCAATAATGCCGAAAGGGCTTAAAATGGTGCCCTTTGTGGCACCCCCGGGGTAAAGTATGCCGTCGTGTTGAAAGTCCCTTAAAATTTAAAATACTATAAGGGCCCGTATTATAGGCGCAAACATAATAAACTTTGTGACGTCCAAACAAATCAGCTACCTACGTCAAGATAAAATCGGCAACGCCGTTAATAATTTTTTGTTCGAAAAGTAATAAAAAATAATGTTATTTATGTGACAAATGCATCAATTGTTACTTTTTCTTAAGAAAGGGAAATGTGAGAGCACGAGCCGAAGGCGAGTGCCGCAATCCCTTATATGAAAAAAAGTAACTTCATGCTTAAGTTTCATACGCTATTTTTTCCACGATCGTATTAGTTTTCTTTTTCGAAATTAAAACATATATAGGGTGTTCCTTATCACGTGCTAATATTTCAGGGTGCGATCCCTTAGGTCATTTTATAAAGAAAAGTTCATATGAACATATGTCCGCAACGGCTTAAATTTTTTGCTACAGGGTGTTGAATTTTTATTTTTTAAATGGTTATTTTTTAATATCTCCGAAAGTACTTTAGATATTATGTTCAATTTTGGTATGTGTTAATAGGATATAGAACCACACATTTTAGTTAGAAAAGTTATTCAGTTGTTCCACCAGTGGCGTCCCTGCAAACATGTCCTCTGATATTTTTTACAAAAAAGATGATACGCCACTGACATTTTTCCATGTGGATATTTTTTTTCATTCAATTCTACATGAAAACGGTCTCTTGAGCTTTTCTCGTCAGATTGAAACTCATTATTATTAACATTGATAAAATAATTAATGATAAATTTTGTTTTATAGCAATTGTTGGGGTGGGCAATTCGATGCGAAGACGGGCGGAAGCATGCCTTTTAAGGGAAGGTGACCATTTCCAACAATTTTTATAAATCAAAATTTATCATTAATTATTCTATCAATGTTAATAATAATGAGTTTCAATATGAATTTAGTGGTTTTAATCAAGAACGTATGCGCCTGACGAGAAAACCTCAAGAGACCGTTTTCATGTAGAATTGACCAGGCTAATCAGAAAAAATATCCACATGGAAAAATGTCAGTGGCATACCTACCATATTTTTTGTAAAAAATAACAGAGGACATGTTTGCAGGTACGCCACTGGTGGAACAATTTGAATAACTTTTCTAACTAAACTTTGTGGTTTTATAACCTGTTAACACATACCAAAATTGAAAATAATATCTAAAGTACTTTCGGAGATATTAATAGCATGACCATAAAGTCGAATATTTAAAAATGTTTTATTTTTATTGAAAATGCGTTAACAATATCTACCCGTTCGCTGAAACTCTTCATTTGCTTATTATATTCCTTTTTGTAAGCCTCTTTCCAATTTTCAGGCAATAAATTTCGAGTTGCTTCATTGGTTTTATTGATTATGTCGTCTGGAGCGCATTGAAATGACATTCTTAGGTAGGTTGCAAGCAACTTTCCAGAAAAACGGTCGGGAAGCTTTGAACATTAGATAGTTATTCTTTGTCGTTTTCTGTTCATTACACTGAGCGAAATTTCGAGTTGATATAACTCAAATATGAGTTGTCCTAGACCGAAGCTTGTTGCTAATAGGGGACAGCCCAGACCTCTGAATTACGGGAACCAAATCGAAGAAATTGCACCAACTCACTATTCATAAGTTATGATAGCACAGAAGATGGGTTATTTTATGCGTTGGAATAGCTCACGCCCCACCGTCTTAAATTATTGATAGGCTACCGTAGCTATCAGTATGTGAATTGTGATGCGTTACTAGTCGGGCTAGATTAATTCATGATTCGAACTATCAAAACTTGACATTTAAGTTGTGTTAGCTTACGATGGTGGCTGGAATAACTCACTCTTTGGGCTACCAGACCCCAAATTTTGGACTACCAGTACCTAAATTGTGGACTATCGGAACTCAAAATATTTATTTGATTTAACGCCTGCATATTGTGGACTTCAATTGCCTATTGTTTTTTCAAGATATGACATTTTTGTTGTATATTAAAAAAAAAATAATCAAATGAATTATAGATAGGAGAGCATACTACGGCTAAGAAACCATGCGGACGAAGTGATGAGGATTGCTTATAAATAATAAGGCTCCATTCTAATAATAACAGTTTGTATGCCTCCCTCCTGTCCCTCCATTTTACGCCAACTGACCAAAATTATGCAAAACACAAATTTTCACGCACTGAGAACAAAGATGAAAAATCCCACAAACGACGCAACGGCCAACAGGTTGGTGTCTATACGCGCGATCGAAGGAGAATTGACGAATAACAATGGAATGAACTAATTCGGAACTTTCCGTGACCTTACGATCTTGTGTTTTACCCTCGATATGGGGTTTTGGAGCACGTTTCCTGAATTATTCCAACTCAAAATAATTTACACATGGTAATGAGTTAAAATATGACACTTTATAATCAATTAGTTGGTTTATCCAACCCAGAAACTGAGTTCAGGTAACTCATAAAATAGTTACAAGATAAGGAATTGTGGTGATCCCAAATATGTTTAAAATGTTGATAAAAAATCTCTTTCTGGGTTGCGGCGAACCAAAAGAACCTGAATTACTGTAGCGTTTTTAAATAATTTGTGATAATTCGTAGGCTCAGTTAGAACAACATAGAGAGGTGGGTTGAGGTAGCTCCAATTTTGTAACCCACGACATTGGTAAATGCATTTTTGTCAGTGTAGACAAACCAGGTACCATAGCATCCACAGCCGGAGACAAAGCAAACTTACTTGCTGAACTATTTTCTTCGCATTCCACTGTAGATTTCCAGAGAAGAACACCACCCGACATTCCTGCAGTTCAATCCGAAATTACCGAAATCGTGTTCCGTCAACGTACCGTCAAACGAATCCTGAAAGGGCTCGACGTCAAGAAAGCTTCTGGTCCAGACGAAATTCCTGTTATAGTTCTCAAGAGATGCGCCGATGAACGCCAGTATTTTGTACACTTTTTAACTTATCCTACAAACAAGGAATATTTCCATCGTGCTGGAAGACGGCGTGAGTCCAGTCTATACCAAAGAAAGGTAAGAGAACCCTGCCTAACAACTATCGACCAGTCGCATTGCTTTCAGCTATATCAAAAGTAATGGAGAAAGCTATTAACCAACATCTTCTAAAGTACCTGGAATGCTTCAACATTGTCAGCGATCATCAATATGGTTTTCGGAAGTCCAGATCAACTGGAGATCTTCTAATCTATATCACCCATCTTTGGAACAAAGCAATCGAACATCATGGGGAGTCTCGGGTTGTTGCACTGGATATTTCTAAAGCCTTTGATCGTGTTTGGCATGAGGGACTTCTAAGTAAACTGCGATCCTATGGTATGCTCAGTCGATTCTGTGCATGGTAGTCTAGCTTTCTTAAGGACCGCTCTCTGCAAGTGGCGATTGACGGATTTCTCTCAAGACATCTTCACCATCAATGCCGGTGTTCTTCAAGGGTCCATATTGTCTCCCACTCCCTTCTTACTCTACATTAACGACCTTCTAGTGAAAACGAAAAATCCGATATTTAGTTTTGCTGACGATAGCACACTTATCTCATCTTTCTCTTTGAATGCACAAACATCGGCTGCCGACGCACATCTTCGCAGACAGCATGAAGTATCATGCCTCAATAAAGACCTGGAAGAAATTTTGGCTAGGGGTGACAGTAACCAAGTCGAACTTAACGCTAAAAAAACCCAGGCAGCAGTTTTCTCTAAAAAGGTTAACATTACAGAACCGGATATAGTCGTGGACGGACACGCAATCCCACTGGTTTGATCTATTAATTGGGCGTCAATCTGGGAGGAAATATGTCTTGGCATAACCACGTTGTGGCAATCGCCAAGATAGCTTCTCGGAAGCTTGGGGTACTCTTCCGAACCAGAAAGTTGTACACACCTCAACAACTTTTGACAGTATACAAAGCCCAGATTCGACCATCTCTAGAGTACTGCTCTCATATCTGGAGCTCCGCACCCAAACATACTCTTCGGCTACTGGATTCCATCGAATGGAGGGCCATTCGTCTGATTGGAGACCACGAGCTGACGAAGAACCTCGACAGTCTAGACAGGTTGGGGATTTGACTCTATTTTACAGATATTTTCATGGAAGGTGCTCGGCTGACCTTGCCCTCTTAATTCCGCCCAGAGCGACGAATAGCAGAAATACACGACGAGCCACTGCCGCCCATCCATATGTGGTTAAGCTTAGTACTCCTCGAACTTCATTATTTAAGAATTCTTTCATCTGGAGGACGTCATCCTTATGGAACGACCTTCCCGAAGTCGTTTTTCCCAACGAGTATAACCTCCAACGATTCAAAACCAACGTGAATCGCTTTTTGCGCACACGCACCAGTCTCAGAGTGCCCTAAAGGATTTTTCCTATAGTGCTTGTGTTTGATCATAAAAAAAGACTGGCAGTATCCCGTATCCTCGCTCGTTAAATTCGACCAATCGGGATATAGGAAAACAATTTAAAAGAATCTCGATCCAGCCGAGCCGGGCGATGTCTGTCTGAACCGCAGATAAGATATGCGAAATCCAATGCTATTTTTGATAAACTGCCACATAAAAAAACAAACGATGTGTGCACAGACAAAACGTTGCTTTGTTGCGAAGGTTAGTGTCGCATAATAAGTCGTAAGGTGTGCATGTATGTTTTTCGCGTCCGCCAATATAGTGCGTGATGACGTCAATAGGCGGTTATTATTTTTTCCCGGGCAAGGTTAAATGCGTTACGCTATTTTCGATTGAGATAGGTAAGTTATCGACGCACGACTATTTTTTTTCTATTTGGGATATTTTTTCTTGTAAAAACTTAAGCAAATATTATACTTAATATAAACTCCTGGACAAAATTAACGCAACATCATAAATTGACCATATTTTCGATGCTTTTTTTTTTCTGAATTTATGATCCGATTTGAATGATTTTTTTTTGGCATTGTAGGTTGGTTCCTTGATAATGTCATAGTTTTCGCTGTTTATGATAAAAATTTAATTTTCGATTTATACTGGGTGTACTAAAAATGCTATGTTTTTTTCCGAAAATTCGCATCACCCTGTGGAGTATATTAGCAACCGAAACATATTGCAGTTGACATTAAACGGTAGGTCCATCTTTCCCCAACATTTTCTTTTTTGGTTTACTTCATTATCTCTGTTATTAAAGGAGATACACCGTTTTATAGCGTATCATGTTTTTATAGACTTTAATATTCAACACATTCATTGTTAAATGTTTTCAAGTAGGTTTCGAGATTAAAATACTCGTCGTGCAACTGGGCATACGAAACGAACGTTTAATAAGCAGTTACCGAACAGTTTTTATTAGTATAGCGAATTTTATTTGACCTTTGTAACTTTAAAACACAACATCTGCTGACACATTGCTTGCAATGTCCGAAAATGTCCATAGTCTACTTGAAAACATTTAGCAATGAATGTGTTGAATATTAAAGTCTATAAAAACATGTTACGCTATAAAACGGTGTATCTCCTTTAATAACAGAGATAATGAAGTAAACCAAAAAAGAAAATGTTGGGGAAAGATGGACCTACCGTTTAATATCAACTGCAATATGTTTCGGTTGCTAATATACTCCACAGGGTGATGCGAATTTTCGGAAAAAAAACGTAGCATTTTTAGTACACTCAGTATAAATCGAAAATTAAATTTTTATCATAACCAGAGAAAACTATGACATTGTCAAGGAACCAACCTACCATGCAAAAAAAAAAATGATTCAAATCGGATCATAAATTCAGAAAGAAAATAGCATAAAAAATATGGCAAATTTATGATGTTGCGTTAATTTTGTCCAGGAGTTTATATTCGAAGCTACCGCTGTTTGCTTAGGCCGCGTGCACACCAAACCAACAAAACAAACAAAACAGCAACACAATGTTTTTCAACAATTTAGAAACAAATCGGCAACATTTTACCAACTTTTATGTTTTGTTTTAGTTCTTAGCAACTTATTGTTTTCTGCCAGGTCCACACCGACTTACTACGTATATGCACTATACAGGGTACATCAACTAAAGTGACCTATTAGAAGTATCTAGAGAACTAAATGAGATTATATTTTGAAAATTTGGCTGTAGCTATAAGAGATGGTTTTCTACGTTTATAAAATATTTTGGATGGTGCGGTGTTGCCGGATCATACCGAAAGTGGTAACAACGGAATTTATTAAATTTTTTTTGGAATCTAGGTAAAAATCTAGAACAGTTTTCTGTATAAGATCATATACCTATCTTTAAGAGTTTTTGTGATTTTTTAACGCCGTATCGGGACCTGAAAGGAAAATCATATCTGTTTAGCGGTTACAGCTAGAAAGCTGAAATTTTGACAATAGTTTCACAAGACCATCTAAATTTAATAATTTTGAACAGTTTTAATTAGTTTTATACAGGCCGTCTCCATAACAATATTTCTGAAGGAGATGAATTATTGCAAAAATCTTTTTTTTAAAATGGGACACCCTGTATTTGATATGTTTTGCTAACGGAGGATCGAATTTTCTATCTTATGATATTAAGTGTTCCTATACCTATCTTCAATATTTTCGGACTTATAGCGAAATTTAAAAATTATCTTATAACAATATATTTTTTGGTAGTTGGCTGTGGAATGGATTCATAGAAACAAAAGAATGAAAAATCCATTTGACGTTATGTCTGTGTTGTTGTAAAAAAAATAGTTAACAAATAAGCAATTTATTAATAAATAAATAAACAAAATTAAAATTACGCATCAACACTGATAAAATAACTAATAACTAAATTGTTGGCTCTTAAACATTCATGAATTGTGGTGATAACATGTTCATTTGTCACCTTTTTAATTTTTTCCCCTTCTAGAGACCCCAAAGCTGTTCGTACTCGATTTTCTAAATCTTCCCTTGTTGTGACGGGTGTCTTGTATACTATTTCTTTAATCCTCCCCCATAGATAGGAGGTAAGATCCGAAGTTCTTAGTGCTATTTCCAGGGACCTCCTCGGCCAATCAACTTTTTTGGAGTCATAGGAGCTGCATCAGGATGAAGTTCATTAAATTTTCTGCTCTAGATAAAACTCTACCACACTCCCCATAAATATTAAATAAATTAAAAATATCTAAGCTCGAATAATGTGAACTAGCCATTTTTATTACAATAACACAGACATAATGTCAACTGGATTTTTCATTATTTTGTTTCTATGAATCCATTCCACAGCCAACTACCAAAAAATATATTTTTTAAGATAATTTTTAAATTTAGCTATAAGTTCGAAAATATTGAAAATAGGTATAGGAACACTTAATATCATTAGATAGAGAATTCGATCCTCCATTAGCAAAACATATCAAATACAGGGTGTCCCATTTAAAAAAAAAAAGATTTTTTTTTCAATAATTCATCTCCCTCAGAAATATGATTATGGAGACGCCCTGCCCTGTATAAAACTAATTAAATACTGTTCAAAATTATAAAATTTCGATGGTCTTGTGAAACTATTGTCAAAATTTCAGCTTTCTAGCTATGTGATTTTCTTTTCAGGTCCCGATACGGCGTTAAAAAATCACAAAAACTCTTATAAAGATAAGTACCTATATGATATCATACAGAAAACTGTTCTACATTTTTACCTAGATTCCAAAAAATATATCATATACAGGGTGATTCACGACGAGCGTGCATTAGAACTTTATGGAGAACTACTGAATACATGTTCCTGAAACTTTGGGGATTTGGGTTTATCGATATGCTCTCTTTAACTAAAATATTGACATGTTTCTGTCATTTCCGGTTATACCGGAAGTAGCTGCCAACTTTCGTTTTTTAAATACAACATGGTAATTTTTATTACATTTTTCGATTAAGCATTAAATACTAAGCACATTTTATAGAAAATGTTTTTGTCAGACTCTATTAGTTTTTGAAATATCTGGACTTTTTGTAATTATTTGGCAATTGCATGACGATGAAATAATCCATATAATTTTTTTACCTTAGCGCTTGGACTAAAAATTTTTTCTCACCAAATAGCTAGAAGATCATCAAGTCTCAGAAACATTTCAAATTCGGCATAAAATGTACAGGGTGGTCACAATTCAAGCCTCATTGTGAAAGAATTCAACCATTAAAAACTTTCGTATTTTAAATGGAACACCCTGTATATTTTTATTTAATTTGATGGCAAATTAGTTGTTCTTTATAAATAGTATTTACTATCCTATACCTATATCAAAGCGTTTTCTCAAAAAATCTAATTTTATTCCGAAAATACTATTTGTTCAAGTGTGTTATGAAAACAATTGTACTTAGGGGCAGTATACTGATGTCCATACGGAGGAAAAGTGATTGATTGCTTGAAAATACAATATTCTAAAGTGTTTCTTAATAATTTATAAACAAAATGCTGTTGATTGTTTTAAATTTAATGGTTTAAATATTATTTTTTTAAAAATAGCAAGGAAACAAGTTTATAAACTTTAAATTCTTTAATTAAAAATGTGTTTGAAAATTATACCTAATATCTTTTGATCATATTTTTAAAATATGTTCGAAATGATTGCCATTTACTTCCAAGCATTTATGTATTCTTTTCATCATGTTATTTCTTGTAGCATTCCTAATTTCTTGTGAGAGATTGAAATGCTGCCTTCACCCTTTCAATTAGATTTTCCTTCGTGGTGATGGGACGCGCGTAAACTTTATCTTTAATGGTTCCCCAGATGAAAAGTCCAGTGGAGTTAAGTCTGGCGAACGAGCTGGCCAGTGGAAGGGACCTTGGTTTGCGATCCACTGGTCATGAAAAAGTCTGTTTAGGGCAGTCTTAACAACTTGAACGTTGTGTGCTGGAGCCCCATCGTTTTGATACCAATCACTTTTCCTCCGTATAGACATCAGTATACTGCCCCTAAGTACAATTGTTTTCATACCACACTGAACAAATAGAATTTTCGGAATAAAATTGGATTTTTTGAGAAAACGCTTTGATATAGGTATAGGATAGTAAATACTATTTATAAAGAACAACTAATTTGCCATCAAATTAAATAAAAATATACAGGGTGTTAAATTTAAAATACGAAAGTTTTTAATGGTTGAATTCTTTCACAATGAGGCTTGAATTGTGACCACCCTGTACATTTTATGCCGAATTTGAAATGTTTCTGAGACTTGATGATCTTCTAGCTATTTGGTGAGAAAAAATTTTTAGTCCAAGCGCTAAGGTAAAAAAATTATATGGATTATTTCATCGTCATGCAATTGCCAAATAATTACAAAAAGTCCAGATATTTCAAAAACTAATAGAGTCTGACAAAAACATTTTCTATAAAATGTGCTTAGTATTTAATGCTTAATCGAAAAATGTAATAAAAATTACCATGTTGTATTTAAAAAACGAAAGTTGGCAGCTACTTCCGGTATAACCGGAAATGACAGGAACATGTCAATATTTTAGTTAAAGAGAGCATATCGATAAACTCAAATCCCCAAAGTTTCAGGAATATATATTCAGTAGTTCTCCATAAAGTTCTAATGCACGCTCGTCGTGAATCACCCTGTATAGGGTGTCCCATAACTAATGGTACACAGGAAAACTGCAGATTCCTTGGGTAAAAATACTGCGATTTGGCCATACTTAGTTTAGTTCAATAGCTGGTAATAACCGAGATACAGGGTGTCCAAGTAAAAATTTATTTTTCAATTTTCCTAAATAACTTATTTCTGAATCAATATTTTTGCACAAAATTTTATGACTAGGGTTTTTTTGGGGAAATTTGAATTTGTTAATAATTTTGATGTAGATTATAGGGAGCGCTCTCTGCGGTACTCTGGATACATAAAAACAAATGCAACTTTTTTGTGCCTTAGTATAATTATGTTTTTATTAAAAATATCAGTTTTCCGTCATTTTTAAGCAATAAAGGTATACTTTGTAAATGTCGCTCCGACTAACCGTTTTCGAGATATTTTCAATTACATTTTCTAATGCGCCTGTTTAAATTTTGATTTATAAATGTGAAATTTGTCACAGTAGGCTTTGGTAAAAACAAATACAATGAAAGCACTTTGAAACCTCATTTCTGTCAAAGTTTATTTTCATTTGTCAGCATTGTGGGTGTTTTTAAGGAGTTTTTGAATATACTGTTATCAAAAATTAAACTAAAAATGCTCCACTATTACGTTTTGGACGCAAGGATCCTGTTTCACCCAGTCTGTCTTATAGGCTTCTAAAAATTTGAAATTCTGGCTGCCTTCTATTTGGATACATTTCCAAATACCGCCGATGTACCCCGCGTCTGTTAAAATTTTCTTGTGCGTATAAACATACCATGTCTCGCATTTCTCCGTTAGAAAACAGTGATGTCGCGGCATTTTTAGTTTAATTTTTCTTATCTTCTTATCTTGAAAAACTCCTTAAAAACACCCACAATGCTGACAAATGAAAATAAACTTTGATAGAAAGGTTTCAAAGTGCTTTCATTGTATTTGTTTTTACCAAAGCCTACTGTGACAAATTTCACATTTACAAATCAAAATTTAAACAGGCGCATTAGAAATTGTAATTGAAAATATCTTGAAAACGGTTAGTCGGAGCGACATTTACAAAGTATACCTTTATTGCTTAAAAATGACGGCAAAACTGATATTGTTAATAAAAATATAATTATACTAAGGCACAAAAAAGTTACATTTCTATTTATGTATCCAGAGTACCGCAGAGAGCGCCCCCTATAATCTACATCAAAATTATTAACAAATTCAAATTCCTTTCCCCAAAAAAACCCTAGTCACAAAATTTTGTGCAAAAATATTGATTCAGAAATAAGTTATTTAGGAAAATTGAAAATTAAATTTGTACTTGGACACCCTGTATCTCGGTTATTACCAGCTATTGAACTAAACTAAGTATGGCCAAATCGCAGTATTTTTACCCAAGAAATCTGCAGTTTTCCTGTGTACCATTAGTTATGGGACACCCTGTATAGGTAATTCATTTAAAATTCCGAAGTTGCTACCACTTTTGGTATGATCCGGCAATACCGCACCATCCATAATATTTTATAAACGTAGAAAACCATCTCTTAAAGCTACAGCCATATTTTCAAAATAAAATCTCATTTAGTTCTCGATATATGTACTTCTAATAGGCCACTTTACTTGGGGTACCCTGTATAAACATATATAAACGAAATTGATAACGTTCCGTTACGTTATAATAACGATATTAAATATCGTTATTGGAATAACGACCCATCGCTACGAAAAATAGCTAGGCAATTCGCGGGAGTTTAAGGTCCCGATTTTTGAGTTCGACAAGTTGAACAAAGGCGACGGAAAATGTCGACCCGGCCCCAGGAATCCGGTACTTTAATAAAAGTTCGTCAATTTTCTATGTATAGATATTTAATTGCCTGGCCTTGTGGCGGGCCCGGTGTAGAATAATCAAACCAACTGCGGTAATAATATTATATAGAATGATAATGAGCGTGATTTCGTACTATTTTTCGTGTTGCGTAGGTTCGGTGTCTAGACACGACGGAAAAGGGCGCTGACCCTAACAGAGTAATCAGGTATAATAACACTTTCTATAAATCCAGAATATTAAATAACTACACGGAAAGATGAACTTAGTGTTTTTTTTATCGAGAAAACAATATTTATTTCAAATAAACAAATCAATATACACTTCTCGTCAAAATTAGCGAATAATGTAAAATGTAACAAAAGTTCGCTGTTCAATATTTTTGGAAGTACTCGATCGTTTTTGAAGATCTTTTTAAAAAATTGTAGACTAATATTGCGGAAATCTTACAAACATTCTAATGTTCTTTTATAAAACATTTGTGCAGCTATACAGGGTGTTTTTTGTAACAATGATTTTTTCCCAGATATTCAGAACACCCTGTAGAGTGACCTGGTGATCGCTGCAAATCCCGGAAGAGGTACCATCCTAGTAGCATCCTTTATCAATATTTTCTTTTTTGATTCGCCTTTTTATTGCCATTTTTAGTGGAGATATACGGCTTTTTGCCCGTACATGTTTTTGAACGACCAAAAAAGCTACGCAAGGTTTGAAATTTACTTTTATTAAAGAGGTTTACAAAACCAAGAAAGACAGAAAACAAGTACAAACAGTGCATGAAAAAGAAATTGTCCGCTTAATAATGAGTATTTTCGCCTCTTGCGGAGATCACAGCCTGGCAACGTCGTGGCATGCTCATAATTAGCCTTCGGATTTCTTCTTGGTCAAACTCTCTCCACATTTCATCAAGCCTTTCTGCCATCTGATGTAAGTCACTAGGCTGACGTTGTAGAGCTCTTACCCTTCATATCCCATAGATGTTCAATGGGGTTAAGGTCCGGGCTCCGTGGCGGCCAATCCATTATGTCAATGCCGACCTCTTGAAGATGGTTTTGCACTACCCTAGCTACATGAGGCCGGGCATTATCATGCATAAGCATGAACTGTTGCCCTATAAATAACGCATATGGCACAACTTGAGGATCCAGGACATCAGTAATGTACCTCTCAGCTGTTAATCTACCACTAACCCGTTCGATCATTTCTTTTTCATGCACTGTTTGTACTTGTTTTCTGTCTTTCTTGGTTTTGTAAACCTCTTTAATAAAAGTAAATTTCAAACCTTGCGTAGCTTTTTTGGTCGTTCAAAAACATGTACGGGCAAAAAGCCGTATATCTCCACTAAAAATCTCAATAAAAAGGCGAATCAAAAAAGAAAATATTGATAAAGGATGCTACTAGGATGGTACCTCTTCCGGGATTTGCAGCGATCACCAGTTCGCTCTACAGGGTGTTCTGAATATCTGGGAAAAAATCATTGTTACAAAAAACACCCTGTATAGCTGCACAAATGTTTTATAAAAGAACATTAGAATGTTTGTAAGATTTCCGCAATATTAGTCTACAATTTTTAAAAAAGATCTTCAAAATCGATTGAGTACTTCCAAAAATATTGAACAACGAACTTTTGTTACATTTTACATTATTCGCTAATTTTGACGAGAGTGTACATACATATTGTATAGTATTTCTCTAAAGGCCTTATTAAAGCCGTATTAGAGTCGGCAATTCTTATCTTGCGCCTGCAATGGCAATTATGATTGCACGTATTCATGCGCAGTACACCGTCCTCGATGCAAGAATGCGAGAATGGAATCCGTATTTCAGTCGGCAATTCTACTCTTGCGGCAATTAAAATTGCACGAAATCATGCGCGGTACACCGTTCTCGATCAGCTGGCGCAATTCGTCTGCATTGCGGGAGCAATGCGAGAATGGAATCCGTATTTCAGTCGGCAATTCTACTCTTGCGGCAATTAAAATTGCACGAAATCATGCGCGGTACACCTTTCTCGATCAGCTGGCGCAATTCGTCGAGAATGGAATCCGTATTTCAGTCGGCAATTCTACTCTTGCGGCAATTAAAATTGCACGAAATCATGCGCTGTACATCGTTCTCGATCACCTGGCGCAATTCGTCTTGCATTGCGGGAGCAATGCGAGAATGGAATCCGTATTGCAGACGGCAATTCTAGTCTTGCGGCAATTAAAATTGCACGAAATCATGCACAGTACACCGTTCTCGATCAGCTGGCGCAATTCGTCTGGCATTGCCAGAAATGGGTCGTGCGCCAAATTAATTGCCATTGCCGCTGCAAGTCTGGGTAGGGATGGATTATTCTGTTATTTTTAACTGTTTATTATTTGGTCGAAGCAGCTATGAACAGCTAATGGTTATTTAAACTAACTGGTACTTATTAGCAGTTCACATTCTTTATTTAGCATATGTACTCTAATTCTGGTGCTATTTAGGGATTTCGACACTACCAGCTGCTGTTCTGACTGTTGGCAATGCGCCAGCTGATCGAGAACGATTTACTTCGCATGAATACGTGCAATTATAATTGCCATTGCAGGCGCAACTGGAGAATTGCCGACTCTAATACGGCTTTTAAGCTGCAAGCACACTATTATCACGTCACGTGAGATCACATGTTATCATGCAACGTCAACGCATACCCGAAATATCTGCAAGGCGGTTTATGCGTGCTTATTTTAGAAGTAAACTATAGTCACCTCATGCAGCTCACGGCAAGTCATACTTGACAGCACAATTTTATTTGTGAAAATTTACATATTCGGCAAGCGTGATAACACTGTGTCAGAGTTTAACGCTAGAAGGCTACAAGATTCACTTGCGATCTTGACAAACACAAAATATGTAAAAAAAATTATCTGCAGTGTACATAGTCTGTTTCTAAGCCGTGACAGCATGTGCTGTTTTGCCGATATGACAACACGTGGATTCACGTGACGTGATCATAGTGTGTTTGCGGCTTAAGCCACATGCAAGCCACGACTTCGGTTAAAAATAACGCACGCACCATCATCGTCCGTCCAAGTTGTATACTTTATGTGTTTTTTTCGCGATAAGAATGACAAAAACAAGGGAACAATGCGCTTTCGCATAAATAAAGTATTTTGTATTTGTTAAATGCACACATAACCTACTAGGTACACTTTACACACAATAAAAAATAAGAAAACGAGAATTTAACTGTAAGTGGTATTGAGGCAATGTATTATTAACATATTAATATAAAAAATGGCTTCGAAAATACCTTAAAAAGTATGAAATAATATTATACAGGGTGTGACAATTTCGGCTTCCACCATTGGGCTTTCAGAAACGGTAAGAGATACACCCAATAATATGTCGCAAAAGAATCAAAAATAAATACAGGCGCTTTCAAAATATTTGGAAAGATCTAAAATTTTGCGTTTCGGTTTTTATTTTATCCTGACTTTGTTCGAAGAGAGGTCCGAAAATAAATTTCAGTTTCTCATTGGTACTTTTATTCTCCACAAGAGGCTGTTATCAGATCTTTCATGCGACGTTTCGTCTTTGAGTCACCATCATCAACTTATTTTTTTTAAATATGGGACTGGATTTTTGTTTAAATTATGAAAGGGGACCGAAATCTACTTTTAGTGGTATACATCACTTACTGGTAATTATAAACAATGGTGCTATTATTCTAATATGTCCATTGTTTTCAACGTATTTATTATTTAAAAAAACAAGACTCCTCTTCGTTGGTTTAATATTTAAAGTTGTGGACAGTGCCATAGAGCGCTTTATATCCTGAGGGGGTTCTGGTATGGTCACTTTCACCGTATTTCATTTTATGGTTTCTATAAACTTTCCTGGGGGGGGGGTCCCATGTCGAGCTTCTGGCAGTACCCTCCCTTATCTACGGCGGTATATGAGGAGTTTACTCCACAGATGGCAAC
Organism: Barypeithes pellucidus; assembly: GCA_963991005.1. NCBI lineage: Eukaryota > Metazoa > Arthropoda > Insecta > Coleoptera > Curculionidae > Barypeithes > Barypeithes pellucidus. The sequence continues at coordinate 50,447,476 of OZ022563.1, read as the reverse complement.
ATTTTTAAACTGCCAATTAATATTATGGGGAAAATTACTATTTTTGGTATAAAGAATGAATTGACACGATGATTATTATGTAAATAAATAGATTTATTTATGATGGTAGCGTCTACTTTCGTTTTCAATGAAAATAGAGAGTGGCCAAAAATCGATAGAAGACCAAAATTATCATAAGCGATTCGAATTAGGTGTGTGAGCATTAAATCGCAATACAAACAACTTTTTCAAATATATTTTTTTAAAATTCGATCCATAATTGCTATTTTTCGACATTTAGTGGAGAAAATGTCAAATTTTACAGTTGGGTCGAAATTTTTTTACAGGCAACTTTCAGTAAATCGGAATTTAAAAATAAATAATCTCAAAAACACGTGTAAATTTTTTAATAGGTTTCTTATAGTATCTAATTAGAGGAATTATATATGTCCGCTCAAAAGATCATCGTCACAAAGATATTGGGTCTATTTTTGTATAGCATCGATTTTTTAATAATTTAACGCCCGTCACATGGCTAATTTTACTCTTCTGAATCATACAACGCCAATATTTGGAACTGAGTTATTTTAATCAGTCACTATAACCATTTTCCTATTATTTATAACAGCCACGTCTTATAGGTATTGGCTTAAAGTTTTGGAATGTTCCTTATAGAAAGTTAAAATGCTAAAAAATTTAGTCATATTTTTAATCTACCTAAGGTGTAAACGAAACTTGCACATCAAAATATATTTTTCCTTAATGGTTTATAAATGGTTAATAAAAAAATATTGTATATAGCTTCGGATAACAAACAGTCACATCAATGTATCTCCGGTAACATTTTCATTCGTGACCGGTGTTACTATGACCGGCGATACAACAATGCACAAATTCGTGGATAACAGTTAATACAAGCTATTTTTTAAACTTTTTTAGACTGAAATGAGTATCTGCACTCAAGAGAATGACTTCGTGTAGTATGTTTCCCTTAATTAAGACTACTAGGTCTGAGTTAACCCTGTGACCGGCGATACAACATAAAAACATACGCCTGGTAAAAAGTAGGCAATGTTCTAGTTTATATCTAAATCAACATAATAAGGAACTTACCTAAACAGAAGCACGCTTTACACAAATTCAAACACATGCCGTCATATTTGTAAAACTATTAGGCCGACCTGTAGTATTTATAAGCAATTTCTGCCGTGACCGGCGATACATGCAGCTGCGGTGACGGAATTTCTAGCTAATAATTGCGTTAGAGAAACTAAACTGTTGATCTTTGAACATTATTTTTTCAATACAATGTGTAGTAGGAGTGGAAATTATTTATATATAAAAGTAACTTTAGTAAAATGACATGAAATATACAAGGGTAAAGTAAAAAATTATTGACTTAATTTGAATACTTTAACTATAATCTAATCTAAAAACTTTTAAAATTGCTTTCTAATGCAGGAAGTAACTTATATTTCGCAAAATATAATCGTTTCTACAGGCAAATAGTTTATTTTAGTAAGTTATATGCTAAGGACTGTTGCCTGTAAAATAATTTGGACCCAGTTAACAGAAGCCGCATCGTCCCATTTAATTACATCATTTTTGGTCTTTATTGAAGCAAGAACTTATGGTGAAGTCAAATTTTATCTAACTCGAACAATACATTCTTTCCCCCATATGGTTCCAACATTAATGGTAGCACTCTGTACAAATTATTTAGCAAATTTCCTACTGTTTTTCTTATTGCGTAGGTTAGTGGCTAGACGGGATCAAGAACAAGGGCGATGACCCTTAATGTGCTTGGGCTCGACTATTTTCAATGAACAGTACACATATTCATTCGTGTTATTATTTTTGCTTTTGGAGAAAATCGATAAAAAACTCATTCGTAGTTTATATTCGTAAATAAATGGGTCTTGTTTAGCAATATTAAGCGGAATCATGCACCGCCAATACCTTGAGTTTCGAGCCGTATTTGCGGGCATTTGCATCTCAAAAACATTGCGATAACTAAACTTAACAGCTAAGCAATACCTTTTTGTACTAGTACATACCACATATATATAACCATTATATTGCTAATACCATCTGCAATTATGTCCCCGCTATGGACATCGAATGGGTAATAGTGAGTTTGCGCAGTTCGGAAATTTCCTTGTGAAAATAAACATTTGACAGGACCGGATTTCAACTATTTTAATGCAAATTTCACTGATTAGTTCGATTTGAGACAGCGTTCCATGCATACGATTTCTGACGATATGATGTCCGACGGTGCACTGATTGGTGGAAACTTTTGGTGCTAAATTCCGTCCCAATATTTGTAACAATGGACACGATGAGCTTTATTTTAACTTTCATCCGACGTCGTATGTTTCTTAACCTCACTTTTTTCTAAACCAAAATTAAGAATGAATCACTATATTGACTACTTTGGGAATCAGCTACTAATGCAATAAATTAAAAATACATTAATTTTAAGGTTTGGTAGTGACCACATATTATATATTATATTGTATACGAGTGACACTCCTTCTTTCTTTTACAAGCTTTTTAGTGAAATTCGGTTCCAAAATATTTTGGTATATATTATGTACCTACATACCTGAAATACTCTATACCTGGTATATATCCACAACTTTTGCAAAAAAGCACCATGCACTTGTGTCCTTTCAACTTAAACAAAACAAGTTACTAACCTAACAAATAGCGAATCAAATTACCACAAATTAAAAGCTCCTTTACAAAAATTGTTGTTAGGTAACCACTAATACACCGACAACAATGTTGATGGACCATTTTTTATTCTGTAATTTGAAAAGGCATCAAGAACCAAAGATGAATAACAAAAACAAATAATGTCGGGCCGGCTCTGACGCGATCGATAAAATTTTCACCCTACTGCGCAAACTCAATGGTGCCAAGCGATATCCCATAGCGGGGACACTTTTTATAATTTGGAACGTTCGTATTGGCAATATAATGGTTATATATATGTGGTACATACATATATATACATACAGTGTCACCATTAAAGTTGGAGACATATGGGGAAAAATGAATTCGTCGATTATAGGGATTCACCATAAGTTTTTGCTTCAATAAAGACAAAAAATTACATAATTAAATTTGACACTTTTCTCCACAAAATGTCCAAAATCTTTTTCTGTCTGATTGCATCCCGAGAGCTAAGCTCGAGGTATTTAATCTATGAATCCATATGCCCAAACGATCACTACATTTAAAGTGGTTTTCCGATTGTCTTGGGTAAATAATAATGAAAATCTAAAAAGATATGCATATACTAATTAATGGTACATGGAAAAACCACAGACTTCTTACGTAAAAATATTGGGATTTAATTATACTTACCTATACCCGAAAGTTGATATTAACTGAGATACAGGATGTTAAAGTTAAAACTTTATTTTTGCTTTTCTCTAATAACTTTGCAGGAAACCAACGTTTTTTTTACAAAATTTGACAATTATGGTTTTTTTAGGACGAAAAATTGATTTTTTTATGAAATTTTAATGTACAATGTAGGGGGCGCTATCTGCGGCATTAGTTGCACATTTATTAGGTCATAACTTTTTTGTGCCTCAGTGTATTTAAGTTTTTAATGAAAATAATAATTCTCTCATATTTATTACGTAAAAAGGTATACTAAGTTCAGGTCGCCCAGAGTTACCGTTTCGGAGATATTTGCATTTAAATTGTTTAGTGCACCCTGCCCAATTATTATTAATTTGCAAACAAAAGTTTTTTCTTAAAGTAATCTATGGGAAAACAAATGAAATTTAGAGATGCAGTTGCTATAGAACAGACAATGTTTCATTTTTGAGTTCATCGTAAGTTTGTGTTTTCATTGCTGTTGGTTTCTTTCGATACGATATTTTCTAGGGTTAAAGTTATTTTAATTAAAGTAAGGTAAAGAACAATCCAATTGTTGTATTTATTATTCCCAATTACCATTACTAGAACATTAATTATCATGTAAAAGTGAATTGGTAAGAAGCAACAAAATATTATTTGCTTGCCTGAGCTAACGCACTAAACAATTTAAATGCAAATATCTCCGAAACGGTAACTCTGGGCGACCTGAACTCAGTATACCTTTTTTACGTAATATATACGAGAAAAGTATTATTTTTATTAAAAACTAAATACGCTGAGGCACAAAAAAGTTATGACCGTATGAATGTGCGAAAAATACCACAGACAGCGCCCCGCCCCCTACATTGTACCGGGTGTCCCACTAAGAATGGCTCTCGGCCGTATCTCTGAAAGTGTTAATCGTATGGCTTGCGGAAAAATTTTTTAATATGAAAAGTGATCATAAGAAATTGCTGGAAATTATTTTCAAGTTTCTCAGTCGAGCGCTAGAGGGCGCAACCGTAACGGTAAATCCGTAAAGCTTTTTCAAAAGTGGCCGCGTTAAGGTATGGTTCCCTTACTCTATACTTTACTGTATAAACTATGATAATATGACTTTTAAAGTAGGCGCTAGAGGGAGCTATTTTACAACTTAACAAACATTGCGCATTTGTTCAAAAATTTTAAATACAACAGTATATTTAATTTTACTTCATCACAAAGATCAATAAAAGCCTAAAGAACTGGCGAAAACCACAACTTGTAATCTTTTTCAAACCGGAGATATTAACAAGAACAAAAATAAACACGGAAAAATATGATTATATTTAAGTTTCAACGGTACAGGTTTTTTCAAAAGTCAAATAGGCCTTGGAAAAACAAAATCTAATTTAAAATTAGGTGCTTTCACGTCAAAGTTTTTATTTGACTTTTGAAAAAACCTGTACCGTTGAAACTTAAATATAATCATATTTTTCCGTGTTTATTTTTGTTCTTGTTAATATCTCCGGTTTGAAAAAAGATATCAAGTTGTGGTTTTCGCCAGTTTTTTAGGTTTTTATTAATCTTTGTGATGAAGTAAAATTAAATATACTGTTGTATTTAAAATTTTTGAAACAATGCGCAATGTTTGTTAAGTTGTAAAATAGCTCCCTCTAGCGCCTACTTTAAAAGTCATATTGTCATAGTTTATACAGTAATGTATAGAGTAAGGGAACCTCTTTTTAACAAAACAAAGTTCACTAAATTCTGTTGAGCCAACCCGGAGTTGTAGGCATTTATTTAAAATAATGTTCAACCTTCCCCCACCACTTTATTTTAAAAGTGACAAAAATATGTTATAAGTAAATTTTCTTCATAAAACCTTAAAGTATACGAAAATGCTATTTTCAATATGGCGGCAACTTTTGACAAAACTAAGCTTTACGGATTTACCGTTACGGTTGCGCCCTCTAGCGCTCGACTGAGAAACTTGAAAATAATTTCCAGCAATTTCTTATGATCACTATTCATATTAAAAAAATTTTCCGCAAGCTATACGACTAGGGTGACCACCTTTTACTTGTTCTTAACCCTGAGACTTTGAGTGCGCGCGCGCGCGCGCGTGTGTGTGTGTGTGTGTGTGTGTGTGTGTGTGTGTGTGTGTGTGTGTGTGTGTGCGTGTGCGTGTGCGTGTGCGTGTGCGTGTGCGTGTGTGTGTGTGGCTCATATATTGCCGAGAACATAATCTTGTGTTTTTGGCTAAACCATAGCTTCACACTTCGGCCATTGAGAGCTGATATTTGGTTGACAAAGATTACGTGTCGGTGCGCGATTCAGCTAAGAGATGGCGGCAAACACAGATTTTTTTTCGGGGCGCATTCAAAATCGGTGAATCAATTTTTTAAATTATTTATCATATTTTTATACATCGAAATTGTAACCCGGAGAAATTACTGTAAAACCCGGAGACCGGAGATTACAGGTTGAAACCCTGATACTCCGGGTCAAACCCGGAGAGGTGGTCACCCTATATACGACTAACACTTTCAGAGATACGGCCGAGAGCCATTTTTAGTGGGACACCCGGTACATTAAAATTTCACAAAGAAATCAATTTTTCGTCCTAAACAACCATAATTGCCAAATTGTGTAAGAAAACGTTAGTTTCTCGCCAAAGTTATTAGAGAAAAACAAAAATGACGTTTTAACTTTAACACCCTGTATCTCAGTTAATATCAAATTTCGAATATAGGTAAGTATAATTAAATCCTAATATTTTTACGTGAGGAGTTTGTGGTTTTTCCATGTACCATTAATTAGCGGACACTCTGTATTAAAAGAACAGTCATTCAAACTTGACATTTTATCAAAAGTCATTCACTAGTACTCGGCCTAATTAGAAACGCTTTTTAAATTTGTGGACCAATGAGGTCGTTTTCGCACGCTTTCTAGCATTTTTTTTATACATTTTTCTCCCCTCGCTCTTCGCACGGAAACGTTCAAATAAAACTGGACGTACAATACAAACATAATGATTTACGCTCGTGTCGTCGACTATAAATCGATATTTTACAAAGACACGGCAGCGATATATTTCTCATTTCCAACAGCAAGGCCCATTGGTTCGAAATTCTTCCAATTAAAAAAGAAACGAGAACGTGAAAAGGTCACTTTTCTACCTGCCGAAATTTCGCAAGATGGAGGTAAACGCACCCGAAATGTGGGTCCCGGGTGCAAGAACCCCGTAAAGGTCGAGCGCGGTTCGGCCTGGCGCTGCTCTCTTTTCGTTTTTTCGGCGTTCTGGTTATTCTTCTTTTCTTCTTCGTGGCGATTATGCAAGAGTCATTTTTACCACTTTCAAGGCGACCGAGAAGGTACCTATTACATGTAGATGGTGTAATGGTAATCAATTTATTACATACCAGGTATCGTATTAGTATTATATATATCGGTCTAAGTATTTTGTTGAAATATAATATACACTCATGTGCAAAAAAACGGCCATTACGAAATTTTGATTATACAGGGTGTTATGGAAATGACGTATTATATTTAAACCGGCAATTCCTGAGATGAAAACAAATTGAAGAAAAATATCCAAAAATGGCGCTTTAATTTAATATGCCCTGTACATGACCTGACGTCAAACCAAAATTAAGCACGTGGTGACACTGGGAGAAAGATAAACAAAACAACATATGGCGGAAAACGTCAGTGAATTTTGAGCAGCGTTGTCACTCTTTAGAAAGTCAATAACCGTTTGACAGATCGGAAGTTGTTTATTTTTCAGGGTACATTATTATAAACTTTTACGTTCAGTTCAGTTCGCTGGGAAACAATCTCTGATTTATAAACTTGAACTGACTCGAACCAACCGCCGCGGAGTTTATAAATGGTCAGGTATGTTCTCATTTGTTCAATTCGAACGACACTCATCGGAACTGAACAACTTAAATGCCACTTTACCAAACAAAAAACACCAAGTAGGTAATCCAAACAAAAACCGGCACAATAACCTCACAAAACACAAAAACAAAAGCACAAATTCACATTAGTTTTCGCGTAAATTTGTATGCATCTCATGAACACATCTAAGTACCATTCAATCTGAATTACTATTTTAAAGTGCTACTGCGTAGACAGAAATACGCCCTTATTGTATAAAGTTTCATCCGGAGGTCTGCGAAATAATATAATTTTTTCCTACATTGGTATTTAACATCTAAAAATTTCCAGTAACTACACGTTTCAGTCTGTTTCGGGTTTATTCGGTTGATCGATATTGCGTTATTTGGAAATATCTAATAATACAGAGTTGCCACTTTCGATGTTTTATAAGATTATATTCATACATTGCGGAATTTCCTTCTGTAATATTACTTTCCTGTATAATTATTGTCTCGGAAATGGCAACCGCCGAATATGTACGAAGCACTCGACCATTGGTTGGACTCGTCTATATTAAGACTGAAGGGGAGGTCCTGTTGTTGTCAACATAATTATTTCATCATTGTTCATTAAAGGATTAAAAATTGTTTTAGGCCCATTAGAAATTAGCGTTTTTATTATTTCTGACTTTCTATTGCGAAATAATTTGTATCCTATCTTCTGTGTGTGCTGTTGTTCTATGTGTACGATAGTGTAATTATGCGTTAGTATTTAGTGCTTTTGTGTAATCTGATAATAGGTGCATACCTTCAAAAAAACTAATTTGAAACTCGTGGGTGTCTGTGTGTTTCTTTAAGTGATTTAGTGTAATTTGTTCTGTTTCACTATGTGTTTTTTCTCTCGACGATATGCCGGTTATGTTCCGAGATTGAAAATCACAATCCGAATGGGGCTTAGTGGATATAAGCTTATTATGCAGTCCCACACTATCATCAGGGCACGTGATGAGCATAAACCCCATAGAAAAAGAACTGAAGGTGTCTATGCCCTGGATTCCTTACTCGTGTCGGCGGCCAGGATTTAATTTCTAAGTAAGCTAAATATTTTTATAAGAATCTAAAGTTTTACACTTTTCCACAGTTTGGCAACATTGCGCCAGAACATGTGTTTATTACCCAGCTGGGCAGTGTAATATGATTGTGCCGCGGAGTGACCTGTGGTTTATGGGTGAACTACCCCACTTTTTAAACGTTCGATTTAAAAAAAAATATATATGTAGTGCTTCTCTAGGACACCCCAGGAGTCACCCATTTAAATATAATACGTCCTTTCCATAACACCCTGTATTAGAGGCTGAATAACTTTTTATTTTTAGTTCCATTTTAGTGATAAATCTAGGTTCAACTATCAGTTTTAGCGTGACTGGTATCTGTATAGTTGTAAGTTTATAGAACATTTTAAATCTTACAACACTTGAAATGCGTTTTATTTACCACTTTAAGTACAACTACTCTCGCAGACGTCTATTTACTCTTCATTTTAAAACCGAAGTTGCTTTAATATGTTCCAGCTCGTGCCCTTATTGATTTAAAGTGGTCTGGCGCGCGAATGAAATCTTAACCTTACAAATTCTTCCGGTTTCGGCGGTTTTGTGATTGCTGTATTTTTTAACATTATCACTTTGTTTTAATTTAAAATACTTGTCGCTAACATTTTCCATTTTAAATATGTGTTCTAATTTTCTTTCACGCATAAAATAGGCACGCGGATTGCCACTGGTTCACTAAATTAGCTTATTGAGAAGATGACGTTCTCTCCGAATGTGATGGGAGTATAATTGGTTTTAATAAAGTCGTCAAAAATGCAACAAGCATTTCTTTTAGCCAAATTGACTACATTAAAACCTTTCAGTTTTAAAATATTCTTAATGTACAGGGTGTCCCAATTTCGACACTTTTATAATGTATCTCTGTAATTGTTAATGCTATCAAAAAAGTAATATAGGTGTCAAAATCAAAATTTGAAAATATTCGCTCACTAAAGAGATACGGGGGAAAATCAAAAAATTGACAATTTCAAGATGACCCTATATTTTCTTAAATAAAAGAGATACAGAAAACTGTTTTATATATAAGTTTCTTTATAATGATTGTTGAATAATCTGCCGTTTTCCGAATAACTATACGGGGTCAGGTAAAATAGTTATCGGACCTAACCTCATTTTTTTTAAATGGAAAACATCCTGTATATTTTAATCAAAAAAATATAGCATTTTAAATTCTCATTTCAAATATATAACACACCATGGATGATATTGGTTTCCTAGGCGATTTATTTATACTTTATTGCTTTGAAACGAAATAAAAGATCGCAAATGTTCGGGATATGTCCTTAAATGGTTACCGTCTTTCCAGATAGCGAACAAAATATACATTTTACACCATTTCTTCGCTTTACTTTTTCCTGCTTTGCTTAGTTTAAACAATGTCATGAGTGCCTTCTAATGTGCTCGTTTTTTCCACTGAAGATGAAGGTTTGAACCTTCGAAACATGTATGGTTTTTAATTTTAATTTTTTATTAAACTAGTGGACCAGATTATGAGTTTCTTTACCTTCCTATAACTTCACTCCACTTTGAGATGGACTACTTCAAAAAAATATATATACAGGGTGTCCGGGAACATGTGGGAAATCTCCCGGATATGAAGAAAACACGTGAAAAGAATACTATAGGTTCATATAAACTTCTTTCGTATCGGCCTCCTCTTCGGAGATATGGGCTCCCAAAGGGCACCAATGGAATCAAATTTTTTACACATAATTATTGAACCACCTGGTATATTTCAATTATTTTTTAATATGATGTATACCAGGTAAGCCCCGTCAAATTACTACCCATGAAACTGTTGTGAATTACTCACAGCTGCAGGGACAGACTAGCTGTAACACTCATGGGCCCATTTTTTTTACGCCCTGTATGATGAGAACTTTGGACAATGTTTTTTACATACCTTTAACTATTGGCTAAAAATTAAGTACTCTTCATTCATGTCGCTAATCCTAACCGTTTTCGAGAAAACGTCATTTTATTTGCACTGATCCCCCTATCTTCTCACGGGTTAAATATGAAAAAGCGGAATTTTGACGTTCATCATTTCATAGGAACAAAGATGGATCTCTTACCGAGATACGCCAAATACATGATGTAATTAAAATGACGTTTTCTCGAAAACGGTTAGGATTAGCGATATGAATGAAGAGTACTTAATTTTTAGCCAATAGTTAAAGGCATGTAAAAAACATTGTCCAAAGTTCTCATCATACAGGGCATAAAAAAATGGGCCCATGAGTGTTACAGCTAGTCCGTCCCTGCAGCTGTGAGTAATTCACAACAGTTTCTTGGGTAGTAATTTGACGGGTCTTACCTGGTATACATCATATTAAAAAATAAATGAAATATACCAGGTGGTTCAATAATTATGTGTAAAAAACTTGATTCCATTGGTGCTCTTTGGGAGCCCATATCTCCGAAGAGGAGGCCGATACGAAAGAAGTTTATATGAACCTATAGTATTCTTTTCACGTGTTTTCTTCATATCCGGGAGATTTCCCACATGTTCCCGGACACCCTGTATATAGGGTAATTTTGAAATTGTCAATTTTTTGATTTTACCATAAGTTTGACCCAAAAAGAGCACATGCCATCTGCATTACTTTTTTGCTAGCACTAACAATTACGTAGATACCCTATAAAAGTATCGAAAATGGGACACATTGTACTCTTTAAAAAGTAAAAATTATATTTTTGAATTTAATGTGGAACACTATTAGTTTTTTAATTTTAATTTAAAGAGTGTATTAACTTCTTTGCATAAGAATAAGTGGTCTCTAAGAACTTCTAGTTTATTTTAAGGTAACTTTAAAGCAGACATATTTTTATTCAACATATTAAAGCACTTTTAAACCACCATAAACAACTCAAAATTGTCTTACAATTGCCACTTGGGAAGAGACATGCGGGAATAGATCAGCTGAGTCGCAACTGCGCAAGATTTCTTGCGTCTTGCAGGTAATATTTTAGCATGTAAAACGGCCTTACGTAAACCAGAGCTACTGCAAAGAAAATTGTATGTAATGTTTCAACCGAAAAATCTATTGCTTCCTATGCTCTCGCTAAAAGAGGACGAACAAATAAATAATTGGATAAAAGAGATGGGAAACCGACCTTCTGGCTTTATAAATATTACGACTTTATCTAAATTCTCCATATTTGATGAAGACTTAAAATCCATGCAGTCTGTGGCATAACACACGGACACGCCAGGCGTTAGCCCGATCAGCAGGTAAATTTTCCTTTGTTTGGGTCGCGAGTTCATAGCCTCCTGCGAATCTTCCGATTTACAAATCAGGTAGTAACCGCCACCTGGGGGACTGAGGTAAGAGGTTAAACCCTATTTCTTAAAATTGCGTAACCCGGTCTGGCGGCGGCTGAGGCCGGCAGACGGGCGTGCAAAAAACGAGACTGCGGGTGAAGGACCGCGGATTTCTTAGGGGCGCCGTGTTGCCACCGCTTGGCGAATTTGTCGTTAGTTTTTCTGGTTTATCTATGGGGGATACTATAAAAGTTGATCCGTTCAATAATTCAAGAATTCCTCAGATATTTCGTATTGTTGTTTTGAACTATTCGATAAGATGACAATCTTATACAGGGTTTTCTTCATATCCGGGAGATTTCCCACATTTTCACGGACACCCTATATATTTCTGATAAGCTTATTAAAAATGAAAATACATAATTAAAAATCCATCGAAAAATGGACACAGTGTATACAGGGTTATTCACGTTATTCGAGACGACATATTATAGCTAAGCTATTTGTTTTGGATAAAAACAAATATTCAGGGTGGATAGGGGCCTATTTGAGGTACATTTTAAAATTATTTTCATAATGTACAGGTTGTCCCAAAAACATGAAACGTATCAAAGTTGCATTTTTTAAAATGGAATGCCCAGTATATTATTTCATTTTCGGTTCCTACGATCAAAATAAATATTACTTTCATTAAGGTTTACCGTACTTAAACCTTCCGGTTTGTGAAACATTTCATATTTTGTCAAAAAGTAGTAACAATTTTAATAATTAAATTCTCAACATGAATTGTGTTTTTTAAACCCAATTTCTCAGTGGACTCTACTTACTGATTAAGTTTTGTGTATCAGTTATAAAAAGTTCACTAACTTCTACACGGTGTTCAAAAAGTACTACTAAATAATTATAAGTTTGAAATGGTAATAACTTGCTTAATTTATATATAACACCTTGTATTTTATGTCACTAGCAGATGTAGAATTTAATTGTCTATCAAAAAGTATTAACCTCTCCCATAGCTAATTACTCGCATTTTCATGAAAAATGCAAATATTCACAAAGCAGGCTAATTATAATCAATTTAATATTAATCAAGTCGCCTATCCATTTCTGTTTTTTTATTTTATTAGTTACTTAAAATGATATTTGATCCAAAAGAAGAACGAATTGATATGATTTTTATTCTTGGAGAATGTCTGCAAAATTGCTTGCTTGCTTCCCGAGTTTACGCTCAAAAATTTCCGAACAGGAACCATCCAAATAGAGAGGTTTTCGAAAGATTGTTGACTCAATTTAAACAAACTGGGAGTGTTCAGTATAAAAACCCCACTAAAAGGAAACTTTGGACACCGTGTATAAGTTAGTGATTTTTTCATAACTGATGATACACAAAACTTAATCAGTGAGTAGAGTCCACTGAGAAATTGGGTTTAAAAAACAAAATATATGTTGAGAATTTAATCATTAAAATTGTTACTACATTTTGACAGAATATGAAATATTTCACAAACCGTAGCTTAGCTATAATATGTCGTCTCAAATAACGTGAATAACCCTGTATACACTGTGTCCATTTTTCGATGGATTTTTAATTATGTATTTTCATTTTTAATAAGCTTATCAGAAATATATAGGGTGTCCGTGAAAATGTGGGAAATCTCCCGGATATGAAGAAAACATGTGAAAAAGTACTACAAGTTCAAATAAACTTTTTTCGTATGGGCCTCCCCTTCGAAGATATGGGCTCCCAAAGAGCTCCAATGGAATCAAGTGTTGTACACATAATTATTGAACCATCAGGTGTATTGCAATTTTTTTTATTATGATGTATACCAGGTAAAACCCTTCAAATTACTATCCAAGAAAATGTTGTGAATTACTCACAGCTGCAGGAATGGACTAGCTGTGATCCTCATGGCCTCATCTTTTTAACGCCCTGTATCATAAGAACTTTGGACAACGGTTTTTACATACCTTTAACTATTGACTAAAAATTACTCTTCATTCATGTCGCTAATCCTAACCGTTGTCGAGAAAACGTACCCGAACAAACCTTTAAAATGTATACTCTATTATACGGGAAGCATCCTATATACAAGACAGTTTCTGGTAAAATGTGCATGAAAAGCGAATTATTTTTTGAACGCCCGGCAACGCCGCCGAAATCCAATGTCTCTGTAGTGGTCGTTGCCATGACGAAACTAAAAAACGACATCGTGCTTAGACAAATGTCATTTAATGAATTATCTATTCGGCTAAGAGAGAAATAAAACAAGAAAATAAGTATAACCGCTGGCCTATATCATTGGAATATCTCGGGGAAACTTTGGCCACTGGCGTGCGACATTATCCGAACACCCTGTACATAAGAAAACGAAATTATCTTTCATTCTTGGGAAGAAAACCCTCAAGTTCCCGTCATTCTCAGAGATGCGATAACTCTCTTTAATTAAAATCTACCTTTGACTGTCTGATGATATCCCAATTCCTAGTATTTATATCGGTTTTCTAAGAACCAGCGATTTGTTGTCTGTACAAGTTCGCGAGCGGTTACGTCAGTCACAGAATAAACTTGATTAAGCAATATTCAACTAACAACACACGACAAATTTCAAAACGAGTTTTCTTCCCAAGCGTTTATTCCTATTTCAGGAAAAACAGTCAAAAGAAAAAAAAAATTGGCATCCTCGAAAACGGGGGGGAGAAAAAATGTATATTTGCCGCTGATCCTTGAAAAAAAAATGAACCCCTTTCAGGGACGAGTATTGGCCGGTGCAGGGGTTGGAAGGGGTCGGACGCGATATCCAACATCACCACCGTGATCAGCATCCTCGAAAACGGGGGGAAAGTGTGTTTCTCTGCAGGGAAACCTCTTGAAGCGCGTTTAACCCCTCTGGGGGGTTGTTTTTGGCCGTTTTGAGGGGTTGCGCAACCCTAAAAGAATTTCTGATGCCCCCATCGTGTTCAGCATCCTCGAAAACGGGGGGGGGGGGGAAAGGTACTCTTGTTCCGGCTGAAAATATTTCGATGTTCGTCCGACTCACAGACGCCACTAAAGATATGTTTGTTCCTTTTTTGTTCACTTACTGAATCTTGACGATCCAGACACGGTACAAAAGTTTTGGAACAACGCTGTGAACATACAGGGTGTCCCACTGGTATCCGCCTCGATCACCATTGGGATTTCGAGAACGTTAAGAGATACGAAGCCGTTTAAATTGGGGGCCAAGTTGCGTAATTATGGGCCCAGTAATATGCCGAAAAAAGCCAAAAATAAATATAGGGACTTTCCAAATATTTGGAAAAAACTCAAATCTTGCGTTTCGGTTTTTATTTTTTCCTGACTATGTTCGATTAGATATCCAAAAATAAATGTCACTTTCTCATTGCTACTTTGTATTCTCCACAAGCTGGCGTTATCAGATCTTTCATGCATCGTTTCGTCTTTGGGTCACCATCATCAACTTAATTTTTTTACATACGGGCCTGGATTTTTTTGTTTAAATTATGAGAGGACCGAAATCTACGTTCAGTGGTATATAACGCTTACTGGTTTTCCGACGTTTTGTCCCGTAAATTGACCATCCTCATTAAAGTACCCCTAGTACTGTCCTGTAATTACTTTTTTTTTAATTCGGTATAATTCGAAAATGTAAAACACAATGCCTTTTTTAAGTGTTGGCTTTAAGAGACAAATTTTAATAAAATAAATTACTTGTACTTACGATAAGTAGAAATTTGATACAACTATTAGTTTGAAATAAAATAAAAAACTAGTACAGGGTTTCCCATTTTCGACACTTTTATAAGGTATCTCCGTAATTGTTAGTGCTAAAAAAAAAGTAATGTAACTTGGTCAAACTTAAAATGGTAAAATCAAAATTTGAAAATTTTCGCTTGTTTAAGAGATACGGGGGAAAATTAAAAAATTGACAATTTAAAAATTATATACTATATTTTCTTAGTTAAAAGAGATACAAAAAAATGTTTTATACAGAATTTTCTTTATAATAATTGTTGAATAAACTGCCGTTTTCAGAATAAGTATACGGGGCCAGGTAAAAAAGTTATCGGACCTAACCTCATTATTTTTAAACAGAATATCCTGTAGATTTTAATCTAAAAAGGATAGCATTCTAAATTCTTTTTTCAATTATATAACACACCATGGATGATATTGGTTTCCTAGGTGATTTATTTAAACGTTATTCTTTGGAACGATATAAAAGAACCAGATTAAGGTAAATAATAAACGCAAATGTTCGGAATGTGTCTCGTCTTTCCGGATAGCGAACAAAATATAAATTTAACGCCATTTCTCCCTTTGTTCCACTTTCAATATAAAGTGATATCATCAAATTTTTCAAAATGATGAGAAGTCATTTTCACAAATGACTATGTAAAAATGAAATTGACGTTAAATGTTAATAGTCAACATAGTTGTTTCTAGGATATTAGCTTTTGTTTCATGGTCTACTGTGGTTTAAAGTAATAAAGTTTAAATAAATCATCTAAGAATACAATATCATCCATGATGTTTTATATATTTGAAAGGAGAATTTAAAATGCTCTCTTTTTAGATTAAAATATGCAGGGTCTTCCATTTCAAAAAATAAGGTTAGGTCCGATAATTTTTTTACCAGACCCCGTATACTTATTCTGAAAACGGCAGATTATTCAACAATCAATATAAAGAAACTTCTGCATAAAATAGTTTTCTGTATCTCTTTTAACTACGAGAATATAGGGTAATTTTGAAATTGTAAATTTTTTGATTTTCCCCCGTAAGTATCTCTTAAGCAAGCGAAAATTTTCAAATTTTGATTTTACCATTTTAAATTTTACCCAAAAAGAGCAAATGACACTTTGGGGAATGTCGTTGTGCGTAATGTTAGTGAAAATGAGGAAGTCGGTTTTAGTATTTACACTTAACTATATTTACAAACAATATTACAAATATTTACAACGGACTTAAACGGGGTTCGTCATCGGCTCTCAGAGTGCCGCGGGTATCGATGGCTAGCTGGGATCGACTCACTGCCGTTTTATGTTTTGCCTTTTTGGACAGTCCCAAAAAGGGCTTCGGCAATAAATAATTTACTACGACATTCCCTGGTACTAGAGGCCTGTTTATTTGCCTGAACCGAGTTATTTAGTTTTATGATTTGTATTACTATCTACCCCTGGTAGAAAGGTTCACAGTCAAATGCAATGCAGATATTTTATTAGGTTTTCTCCAGCGCGTACACTGCATTGATTAAGATACCAACAAAATACTTGATCTCGATATTTTGTGTGAATGTCCTCTACAGACACCTTCATTACTTCTTTGATACCGCTAACAATAACGGAGATACCATATAAAAGTGTCGAAAATGGGACACCCTGTACGTAATAACAATAACAATTAAAGAATAAATGGCAATAATAATTTAAAAAAGTTCAATCTTCAAAACAAATCGAACTTTTCTTTTAAATCACTATTTTTTACTAACTCCGATGGTACCTTAGATATTATTTTCAACATACGCAACAATACAAAACCACATATTTTAAGTTAAAGAAAAGTTATCCTATCGATTCACCAGTGGCGTCCGGGCAAACATGTCCTCCGGCATGTTTTCCAAGAAAGTGGTGCGCCAGTGACATTATAAGGGAAGTAGGCTAAATTGGTCTAGTATGGGTAATGGTACGGACTGCTAAATGTCTAAGGTGCCCCCTTCCCCTCTCATCAATCAATCAAAAGTACAAGCCTGCTTGCTTTTCATGGAGAAGTACCAGTGGCGCGTGACTGAGAAGGCTTCCCTTTCTTGGTAGTACCAGTGGCGGCTCGTGACCTATGATAGAGGGGGTTCACAAGTATGGTGAAATTATTTTTAAAATTTTATTTTTGTGTAACAAACAATTACTTTCTAGGCGTTTTAAATGTAGAAAGAAAAAAAGTAATAAGAAAATGCGTTAGCTAAAAGATATTTTTATTTATTTTTTTATTTTACACAAGGAAATACAACTTTTGGAAAATAAGAAAGGTTCTCTTAGTGTGTATAGCTGTCGGATCTTAACGTCGTCGCATGCAACCCTCGTAACAATATTTATGCAATCCACTACTATACTACTAAAACCATCTACGAGCTATCAAGAAAACCGAATGATGTCCAATACTACTACCGCCATCTACGAGTTATCAAGAAAACCGAATGATGTCTAATACCACTACGCCATCTATGGCTACGTCATTAGGCGAAACCAAGACGAAAACAATAGTTAACTATTTTATGACGAGAACGAATCGAGCCACGAGACTGACAAGTTGGCATTCTTCATATTTTCAGTGTTCTTTAGTTTAAATCCTTAAATAAAATGGTTTAAAATCATATCGAGTATCATTTATCGAAATACACAACATTTATCGACCCTACACAATAGTGCTTAAACGTAAAGTCCATTCTTCGGATCTTCATTGTAGAAAATCGATCAATAACAGCCTCATTAAGTTTGGAATACCCTCTATAAATGTTTTTTAATATATTTCATTTTTTAACTTTCTAATAAAGTCCCTAGATTTACCCTTTGTGGCCTGCGTTAAATTAATTTCGGGTTTAGGTGTTCCCGCATTCTTCACTTCAATTTTTTGCTCCAAACTCAAAGAGCTAAAGTTATTTCTTAAATAGTACACCGTCAACTATTCATTTTAACTTAATAAATATATAATATTAAAACATACACGCTCGAATTTCTAACTAGATGCACGAACAGACAAAACTGTGCGCCTTTTCCATGTTAAATCGCGATAGCCCCGCTATCCCCCGCTGTCACCCGCCACCTGTTACTACAGAAAAATTGCACTACTTAATCGCTCGACCGAGGCACGGTTGCCGGATCTATACAGTTTGGTTTGACGGGATGATAAAATATTAGGGAGGGTCGGACTTTATATGATAAATAATATTCATTATTCAATGAATATAAATTAATATTTTTTATTCTTTTTGTTTTGGGGGTGCACGTGTGCATGTGCCCCTGTGGCAGAACCACCACTGGGTAGTACCAAATCTGAATTTGTATTTTAAGTGCTACAAGTGTTAGACAAAAATACGCCCTTATTCCTTATAGTAATATTCTTCGCTTATAAAACCAACTTTCCGGATTGATATTAGACATTGAAACAATTGTATGTCGTCATGTTCTTGACAGTTTTTCTTTTCTGTTGCAGATTTGGTGTATTCCGGCTCACCAGGGGACATCAAGATGGCGCTTTACAAGGAGAAATCCAGTGACGAGACATGGCCTGTGTTGTATCGCCTATATGCCCTCGATGCATCAAAATCATTTCAATTTTTCCGAGATTCTCTTCTAGAATATCAAAATACTACGAAAATTTTCACGAATTTATCTATTTATGAACTTAATTTCTATGCCCCGAACGATATAGATGATAAAATATCATATGGCGGCTTAAGAGCTGCTTTTAATCACAGGTTGCCAACAGTATTTTATGCGAACGTTTAGCCAAAATATACTTAGTTTTTTTGTAATCTAAAACTGGATACGTAAAGTTAAAGGATTGGAAAACGCTATGAAAAAAATGCATTAAAAAATATAATACTTATTATAATAATAACAATTTCAAATACATACAGGGTGTTATGGAAATGACTTATTATATTTAAATGGACTCCCTGGGTGTCCTAGATATACATATTTTTTAAATTGACCGTTTTAAAAGTGGGGTAGCATTTTACCCAGACCCAATGGCAATGTTGCCAAACTTAATGTAAAACTGAAATTACATGTACACTATAAAAACTAATTACTTACTTGTATTCATCTTATAACTAAAGAGCGGGACATCCGAGCGCATACATAATCGGTTGTTTATTCTTTTTCATAAGAACACTTTATGCACGGGACACAGATTTTCACTGCAACACTGAACAACACATAGTGGAAGAGAGCTAATAAGTTTTTTGTAAAGACACTATCAGATTATTAGATTTTATTACACGCGACGCGACGAAATTTGACTTGTTGACGTTGTGAACGGCATCTGTTTTGTCCAGAAGAAACTACCGGTCTTAAAATTACATATTACAACACAACGACCCGAACAAACACCTACGGACCGACCGGGTTGCTTGGGTGTTGGTTATCCGACAAATATATCTATATCCGGACGCTGTCTGTTTCATACTGACAGCCCGCAACCGCTAGCATGCACTCATATACAAACTACGTCTGCTGAGTCGAGCCGAGTGTGTGACAGAGATGGGAAGATGGCAGTGTAGCCTTCGTAATTTTGAGATTTGAACGCAGGGTTATTCTAGGGCGTACTTTTGTACCGAATTCGGTACACTTTACAAAGTATTGGCACGTTGGTACATCTTTCGTATTTGGTACACTGTCCATCCAAGGATTTGTTTTGTTATGTAGGGCTGTTGCAAGTAACGACTTTTTTTTAAGTGCATTTTCTTGGTGAAGGTAACGACGTTTTTTTTAAGTTCACTTTCTTGGTGAAGGCCGACGACCATTTTTTTTCTTAGAACTCTTTTTAAGTTGGTGTCCAGAGAAGTAGCGTCCTTTTTTTAGGCCCCTTCCTGGTGCATTTCTATAAAATTCAATACAATTTTATAGAATTGTACCGAATTTTATAGAATTGTACCGAATTTTATAGAAATGTACCAAAACGGTTAAAAAAACTTAGAGTTCTAAGAAAAAAAATGGTCGTTACCTTCACCAAGAAAGTGAACTTAAAAAAAGGTGAAGAAAATGGACTTAAAAAAAAGCCGGTACTTTCAACAGACCTACATAACAAAACAAATCCTTGGATGGACAGTGTACCAAAAACTCGAAAGATGTACCAACGTACCAATACTTTGTAAAGTGTACCGAATTCGGTACAAAAGTACGCCCTAGAATAACCCTGCGTTCAAATCTCCAAATTACGAAGGCTACACTGCCATCTTCCCATCTCTGTCACACACTCGGCTCGACTCAGCAGACGTAGTTTGTATATGAGTGCATGCTAGCGGTTGCGGGCTGTCAGTATGAAACAGACAGCGTCCGGATATAGATATATTTGTCGGATAACCAACACCCAAGCAACCCGGTCGGTCCGTAGGTGTTTGTTCGGGTCGTTGTGTTGTAATATGTAATTTTAAGACCGGTAGTTTCTTCTGGACGCAACAGATGCCGTTCACAACGTCAACAAGTCAAATTTCGTCGCGTCGCGTGTAATAAAATCTAATAATCTGATAGTGTCCTTACAAAAAACTTATTAGCTCTCTTCCACTATGTGTTGTTCAGTGTTGCAGTGAAAATCTGTGTCCCGTGCATAAAGTGTTCTTATGAAAAAGAATAAACAAATGATTATGTATGCGCTTGGATGTCCCGCTCTTTAGTTATAAGATGAATACAAGTTAGTAGTTAGTTTTTATAATTTATATGCAATTTCTGTTTTACATTAAGATTGGCAAGAATTTTTTTCCTAAAACTTAGAAATTATGAAACTAATAATTGTTTTTAAATAAGTAAAATTAAGATTTAAGCATGTGTTTTAAATAAAATTGATTTTTTTAAAAGAGTTTGAAAGATAACTATTCAAAAGTTTAATGACTTTTGATCTTTTACTGTCCTGTGCTTGTGACGAATTTGAAATTTGTGTGTGTTATTACTATTCTTTGTTTTGCAAAACGTTTTCCGCCGTCGGTTTTTTGGAATCATATTTGGTCATAAACGATAGAATGAGAAATTGTTAAAATTATAATTTCTTTTTAAAGAGTGCCGTGTAGATATGACAACACCGGCCGAAATACGCTGACGTCCTTTTTGTAGACCTTTTATTTTATTGATTGCGACGGCGTCAGTAGCGGCCATGTAAATTTTCAGATTTCATATAAAGTGTATAATTTCGCTTAACAATTCAAAGCGCCTTTTATGGTTATTTTTCTTCAATTTACTTTCATCTCAGGCTTTGCCGGTTTAAATATAATACGTCATTTCCATAACAACATGTATAATCTAACGATGCAAGAAATATTTTTAAAATTTTCATTTCTGCATCTTTCGAATTGAATCAGTAATGCGATAAATAATATGTATTATCCCCCAAAAACAGCCTTAAAACTTTTAATTGGTTCTTGTAATTTCCAGGTTTATCCCACCGGCCAGCCATTTTTTCGTCGAGTTATTTTTGTCATTTTGCCATTTTTTTTGCGAGAACGAACCCGTAGAACCGAACTTGTGTGGGTTTTTGATCACGGGTTCGATTTTAAGGGTACTTTCTTTCGAAAATTTTACAGGGACCCAAGTCTGGTCCGCGGGCAGGTCGCAAACTCCAGGAAGATGTTTTTGCGCTGGTAAGAGAGTTGTATGAATCCTCGAATTTGCTAGTCAGGTAAATTTATTAACTTATTTGTTGGTTTACTCGAAAGACAATTAATTAGTGAACAATTTACTAACTTTAATCGATATTTTTGTTACAGGCGCAAGTAGTTTTTTAAATAACGTACGTAGGGTGTTATGGCAATTGTATATTATATTTAAATGGGTGACTCCTTGGGTGTTCTCACAGGGCCAACACTCCATTCATAGATCTGTTGGAAAGTGAGTTTGTGATTGTTTGAAATGCTATTGAAAATCAGTAATGGGTGGAAGAGTGACAAAACATGTTGGTCTCGCTAATGGCAACAATGTTGAAGTCTGGTTAAATCAAAGATCTTACAAGGTTAAATCCAATAACGTTTAAAAGGTTATGGAGCGGTCTTCATGGTTTCGGAGCGGAGCTAGTCTGGGCAAAAAGCCCAACAAGGGCGTATAATTTACTTTGAGATTCTTTACGTTTAACTATATTATCTATTCAAAAAGTGTAGTTTCGAATATTGGATATTTATAAAAAAGATAGAAATATTGATCCAGTTTTTATATACAGTGTATCCAAGGATAGATTTAACTATTTATGCTTAGCATCAATGTTTTTGGTGTATTCATTATTGGATGATAATTCTTCAGATATAAAAGTGTATATTTCAAGCCAGATTGTCATATTTATCACTAAGGTATCTTACAACATTCCAATTAAAAATTTGTAAATTTGACAATTATAACTGGTTTAAGGTTAATCCGCAATTGCTCTTAAGATAAATTGATTTCCTAATAATTTTACTATAAACTGAAAAGGATGAGAAATTCTTTAAGAGAATATTATTATACTTAAAAGTTTCAAATAAATCGTGAAATAATCCAACTGCACTCTGGTCATCTATCTTTAGTTTATTACCCGCTCACATGCATTGGGTGTGGCCAATTAGCAAGCAGGGAGAAACGGAAAGTTAGATCAAATAAATAAATAAATAAATTATATAAAACCTGTCTTCACGTACTAGTTACACTGCAAACGTTGTTTAAATATAGAAAAATAAAGATGTAAAATATTTTGACGGGACTGTTCCTTTCTTCAGTATTTTATTCCCATGTACATTACCTCCATAATCTTCTTTTGTGAAGTGTTTCTCACAAATAATTGCTGTATCACCTGGACTATAATTATTCCTTCTAAGGGCATGTATCCAAATTTGCCGTAGGCTACGACCTTTTAGTATCCTAACGAAGTGGATAAACATTTAGTACATTCTTAAACAAAGCGAATTTTCATAGAGATGGAAACTCAAAATCAAATTTCTAAATATATTTACTAACCTGTGAAATTTTAATTTAACACTATTGCATCTTCTAGTGAAGCGTTTTATGGCCGCACAAGACTCAACCATCTTGTAAATGCAAGATTTATATTAAGAAATAAACCAACTCGACTGCTTTTTGCCCGGACTAGCTCCACGAACCGGTCCATAACCTTTTAAACGTCAATGGTTATATCAGAAATCATATCAATACAATCATATTAAAACATAACCATACTTACCGAAGAAAAGATAAATCCTTGCTTAAATGATCCACTCTTTTACAAACTATACGTGAATGCACCATCATTGTTTATAATAAAGACGATTTTTCACCAATACTCACAATAAAAAATAAAAACAACCAAAATATATAAACACTCCCTTAAAAGCAGTTAGCATTGACCAGCAACACTGTATTGTTTACTATAATCCGATCCATTGATAAAGTTTGACTTTTTGCCGTAGAGCGTAGTAGCTGTAGCGTTGATGTTGCCAGAGTGCAGTCGGCTTATTTCAAACTTTTATGTATAATAATATTTTTTTTCTAAATCTCTCAAGGCCTATGCACAATTTATAGTAAAATTATTGGGAAATAAATTTATTTTAAAAGCAATTGCGGATTAACCTTAAACCAGTTGTAATTGTCAAATTAACAAATGTTTAATTGGGATTTTGCAGATACCTTAGCGATAAATAGGACAATCTGGCTATGCTGCAAGCATAACAGCAAGGTGGGGAGTGCACGTTTACATTCCTTACGTCGACTACAAATGTAAACAATTCTATCTGGAGTTTGTAAGATCTTTCGGTGTTCTAGAGAAACGCGAGCGTGCGATGTTGCCAAACAACTGCTCGTGTTCCGACCTTTCGTCGTTGCTTTCTAGATGAGATGCGATGGAACTTCCTCCCTTGTCTGGAGAGCCACTAGGAACTGCATGAGAGCAACTACACTTCGAGGTCGCTTATATACAGGGTGTCCCATTTTCGACACTTTTATAGGCCGTAATTGTTAGTGCTATCAAAAATGTAGGTGTCATGTGCTCTTTTTGGGTCAAACTTAAAATGATAAAATCAAAATTCGAAAATGTTCGCTCGCTTAAGAGATACGGGGGAAAATCAAAAAATAGACGATTTCAAAATTAACCTATATTTTGTTAGTTAAAAGAGATACAGAAAAATATTTCATACAGAGGTTTCTTTATATTGATTGTTGAATTATCTGCCGTTTTCAGAATAAGTATACGAGGTCAGGTAAGACAGTTATCGGACCTAACCTCATTTTTTTAAATGGAACACCCTGTATATTTTAATCTAAAAAGATACTATTTTAAATTCTCCTTTCAAATATATAACACACCATGGATGATATTGGTTTATTAAACTTTATTACTTTAAACCACAGTAGACCATGAAACAAAAGTTAATATCCTAGAAACAACTATGTTGACTATTAACATTTAACGTCAATTTCATTTGCGAAAATGACCTAGCAACATTTTGAAAAATTTGATATGATATCAGTTTACATTGAAAGTGGAAAAAACGAAGAAATAGCGCAAAATGTATAATTTGTTCGCTATCCGGAAAGACGATAACCATTTAAGGACATATTCCGAACATTTGCGATGATTCCCGTTATTTTTTACCTTAATCTGAATCTTTTATTTCGTTTCAAAGTAATAAAGTTTAAATAAATCGTCTAGGAAACCAATATCATCCATGGTGTGTTATATATTTGAGTGGAGAATTTTAAATAGTATCTTTTTATACTGTAGGTAAATTTATCGAAAATTTTCGTTCGTCAGTTCTTAGTCTCGTCTATGACCTCAAAGCACCATTTATGGTTAATTGTCTGCAAGTCACCATGATTTACTGGTTTAAGTATAATAAGGCAATTCCGTAACACCCTGTATACACGCTTACATACACTCGGTTCAGTTCTAATTAATATAGAACGACCAAACATTTATCTCGTTCCTAGGACATTTATTGTTCGCATTAGCGTGCTGTCCTGCCGGCGGGCCCACCAGAATATTATCCATAGCTCTAACTTAGTTTAGGGTTAGAATTATATAATAAAAAAGTTAAGACCCTGATACCATAAACACAAGGTAAGATATCTAGCCGTTGTGCGCACAGCGATGCAAATTAAACGTCACCAAGCCACGCCTCATTGCACGATCTTATGTAAGAGTAAGTGACGCAACTGGAGAGTTGTTTGACCACGCCCCGTTGCGTGATATAATACCTTGTGTTATTGTATCATGAATTAAGCAAAGGCGAATTTCCTTTTTTTCTTGGCGATAGCTGATAGATAATCCGTTTCAGCCAATTTAAAGACGTCCTACCAGCAGAGTCCTGCCGGCAGGCGGTTGCACCTTCCGTGGTTAAACGTTTACTTGCGCCTGTTACCATTTTCGTATTTTTAGACATGCAGTGTATAGGCTACATTGTGTAGTTAAGAGAGCGTAATTTATCCTATTTTTAGGGAATTTAGACGTGGCAACGTCGGCCTAACTGAGGGTTACGAACGCGGAGCAGTCCGCTACATGTACTAGGTAATTATAAACTTGTCATTTTTTTGTGCGCTATCTTGTTAATTGATAGAGAACTAAATGGTGTTAATATCAGTGGCGTGTCCTTCTGGGAAAGTAGACAAGCGCGGGTTAATCCCCTGGAATTCATTTTCGTAACCCTTTAACGCATCACTGCTCCCATATAATAATCTGAGGACCAGACCTCCGCCGACCGCTTCCAATTCCCACTGTAGGCTGCCTTCATGAAGCTTCCAAGAGGTACAAGTAACAGAGAGTGTCTAAAGGTGCATATAGATATGACGGGAATAGCCAGAGACGCGCCTGTGTCGCGCTTTGGTCGATCTTTTTTTCAACGAAACTGCCACGAGCCTCTTTCTAATTTTTCCTTTCTACGTGGCAAATCGAGCCCGCCACGAATTTCCCACGAACCTATTTTATTTTTAGTTTTACACAACGAATACTTATAAACAGGAAGAAGACAAACAGCCGTGTTAAAAAATCGAAGCAAGTATGGACAAACGAACAAACCCGGCATCCATTACGTCTGGCATCAGCTGACAAACGCACGTGCTTTTCAAATGTCACTTTTGTCCAAATTTTTATTACTGTCAATATTTTAAAGTGACATTTAACCAACAAAAACATTCAAAATCCTTTTATTTGATTTACTAAAGTGGTGAAAATCAATATTAGGATTCTGACATGTTTTAAGCTGTAAATATCACTTAAAAATAATCCTTACACACTCTTATATCATTTATTGAACTAGTAACGTAACAACAAATGAAAAATTAAACTTCAGAAATAAGCTTGTAAGTAGTTTTATTAAAAAATAGGAAGTAAATCATAATTTACATAAAGTATTTTACCATTTTCAACTGGGCTCTAGGTTCTAGCAACTATTTCAGGCTTCAAGTATTTTTGGGCCCCATATGATTTAGGAAAAGAAATTATTATTGATGCTTACTCTCAGTAAAGATGACTAAATGAATATTTCAATTACAAATTACTCACTTGCACCAAAAAGGAAGCGACGTTTTTTGTGAAAAGATTAGAAAATTAAAAATTATTTTAGAATTTAAGGACGCTTCGCTTTCGCCATTTTCATTCACTTTACATATCATTCAGATGTTGCTTGATTATATTCCATGCCAGACGAAGAAAATTGACTTATAAAATTATTTAACAACTCGACCTGTTCGCATTTTATGTCTGTCTCTGTCTGCATCAACTTTTCCCGATTCGGTAAAGTGAGACAAATATGGCCAAGATCAAATCGCCTTCATTAAACACGCCCACTTTATGGCTTCCAGATATAACTACGTAAGTCTGATATTGACACTTAATGCATACTAATATATAAAGATTAACGTAGTTTACTTGTGAGCGTATGGAGCAGAGTAGGCTTAGCATCACTTCCATGGCCTTCGTGTTTCGATCCCCCTCATAAGCTGTCTCACCGGGCTGGTTTTACACGGTGAGCCAAAGGAGGTAGATCATGTCTGACTACGAGGAACAGACGTTGTTTGTTCGGGTTTGTTCGTTACTTTCAAGTTTAGTGATTAAGCAAACCCACACATTAGAAAATAATTTGTAGGTCTCCACTAAATAATGATGAACGTCTTTATTATTTAAGAAAGAGAACAATTTATTGGTTTCAAATGAACATGGCGATATTTGTGCCTTCTTTGGACCATTCTATATTCTATAAAAAAAAGTGGTCAAACCCGGTCCACTAGATGCGCCAAATGCAGCCCGGTATAAATATGACGAACCAGGTTCGTTGTTGGCGCGGCTCAAGCTCGACTCAGGCTCGTCTTGCCATATTTATACGCACCTTAAGAAATCCACTCGTTTTTTTGTGATTTTTCTTCGAATTTACGATTAAAAGTGTTTAGATTACGTGGATTAGTTATTAGTTAACCATCAGTGAAATATTAACATTAACGTCAATAACTGGGATTATTTAAACTGTTAAAGTGTTTCTTAACGGCCGTTTCACAAGTAAACTGTTTCCCGGAAACTTATTTGGATTGTTTTCGCGATTGATAACGAAACATTCATCTTCTAGAACCCATAATCAGGCCATTGTTAAAGAGAATCTTCGGTAGAACACGAATAGAGCATGCTGTAGATTAACAATTACAAATAATAAACAATGATCGAGGATCAGGACAATCCACAGGTACAAATATAAAAAATCTACTGAAATTTAAAATGTGTACAAATATCAAAAATTGTCCGTTACGTAACAAAAGAGGGTGCTATTGGCGAACGCTTTTTGGGGAATCTAACATCTTCCCCCTTGCTGGAAAGTCACGACGCGTCACTGGTGTTAACCGACGTTCACTCGACTACGTAGTCCATTTTTTCTTCAACGACATTGCCAAGTCTAAATTACGCTCCCTCAAAGAAAGGTTCGTTTTCACGATGCTAGTTTTATATTACTTAGGACGGGTTTACCAGTGCACGGCTAAATGTTTCGGTTTCATAGCTGTCGGCCAATTTCTAATAGTTTGACGTCAAGATGAGCAGCAGCTAACCAAGGGGTCAAACTTCGTTCTGGGGGGTCATACAACGAAAAGTAATACGCTTGCCGCGTTTATATACAGGGTGGCCCATCGAAAACAGTCCAGCAAGGTTTACGGCTGTGTACGTGAAATTTAAAAAAAAACCTCGGACCCGTAAACTTGTGTTTTCAGGGGGACACGTTTCATTATTAATTTCATCCCTGTAACCTCAACCTCCCTAGCGGGGGCGGCTACTGCCCTTGTTTTTTCAAATGGGAATGGGTATGTTGTGATACATCTTTTTAAAGGGCATTAAATTCTCTTTAAAATGGCGCTTTGTTTTGTAAATTTGAGCTACGCGTCGCCGAGAAATTGCGTTTTAAAAAATGTAATTTTATTGAGTAATACTTACATGTTATCTTATTAAATGTTGAAAATGTCCGCCATTCACCTCCATACAATAGTACAACAACTGTTCAAAGTGTTCTCGGACATTGTGAAGAACATCTGGTGTTATTTGTTGACATTCATTAGTAATTCGGTTCCGTAAATCTTCTAAAGATTCAGGTTGGGTGACATAAATTTTGGGCGTCTTGTTGAAATATTGGATTTTCTTCCTGGTAACGTTGGTCGTTTTCCATAATTTCCATCAGCGCTGGGTTGACAGCATTCTCCAACAAGTTTAAATAAGTATCTCCATTTAAATTTCCCGGTAAGAAAAATGGTCCAATTATGTGATCACCGAAAATACCAGCCCAAACGTTTAATTTCTGAGGATTTTGAGTATGAACCTCGTGGTAAATCCTTGGATTCGTGTCGGACCAGTAACGACAGTTATGTCGATTGACAGTGCCATTAAGAAAAAAAGAACATTCGTCTGGGAAGCAAACGTTAATAAGGTAGTTCGGATAATTTAATACTTGTTCTGACATTACTTCACAAAAGTGTAAACGACGGTCATTATCATCTTCATTCAATTCTTGGAGAAGTTGAATTTTGTATGGGTGCCATTTATAATGTTTTAGAATTCTCTGTTCAGTGGTCCGCGAAATTCCCGTTTCGTCAGACAAAATTGCCGTTACTCTTGCACATTGATTGTTTATAAAATACAATTCAATAATTTCCAGTCTCTCCTCAATAGAATAAACCATTTTTTATGTCACGATCAAATCAAAGGAAAATAATAGTATTTTACTGAAGATAAAGTTGAATTGACTGATACTTATTACTTAAAAAAATTGTTTACGCACAAACCTGTGTACTTGATAAAAGGTGCAGTGAAATGTTTCAAATTCCGTTGCTCGGCGGCGCGTAGCTCAAATTTACAAAACGAAGCCCCATTTTAAAGAGAATTTAATGCCCTTTAAAAAGATGTATCACAACATACCCATTCTCATTTGAAAACACAAGGGCAGTAGCCGCCCCCGCTAGGGGGGTTGAGGTTACAGGGATGAAATTAATAGTGAAACGTGTCCCCCTGAAAACACAAGTTTACGTGTCCGAGGTTTTTTTTTAATTTTCACGTACACAGCCGTAAACCTTGCTGGACTGTTTTCGATGGGCCACCCTGTATGTCATTTTCCGTGTTCCACTGGGTTTGGGGGTTTGTTCGTTGATGATTTTATAGAAAATCGCATAAATTCAATAATTATGTTATTTTTTAAGCTATTTTTATGCGGTGTTTTGATAACTTAGTAAGTTTCATAACCCCCTTGGATCCTCGCTTGCAGCTAACACTTTACCAACAGCTAAAGTACATAACCAAGCACTGATAAACCAGTCCTTAGTGTCACTCATGAATATGACTAGAGCTGCGAATTTGAGTTGCCACCCATAGGCGTGCGCGTCCTAGACACTAGAATACTAAATTTTAACTAAATAAATTAAATTACTTACATTTACAAGTTACTATTATAGGTATTAATGACTAATAATATTAAACTGGTTATAAAAATGCAGTTAGATACGTCACCAAATTTTACCAACATTTACTGTAGTTTACAATTATTAGTCGAGACGCCTATGGTATTTAAACGACATAATTTGTGAAATTTGGAATTACATATTTCGAAAACGGCTGGAACTAGCTGTTTGTGTTACATGTGCTTATGAATACTACATCCAATAAACAAATAATATTCAGTTCCATTTAGAAATCTACGAAACAATTGAATTGCAAATCTTCAAAAAAATTATTTTGAAATGTGTTTTTTTTGGAACTTTATTATGAACACCCTATATAAAATAGAAAAACACTATTGGATTCATAATAACTATAGACCCTTTGATATAAACCTCCACCCAATCCTGTGGTTGAAAAAATAATTTTAGAATGTTCCTTTTTGATTTTTCTTGGACTACAAAACTTGTTTTTTTAGTTTTTAAATTATTGGTCTTAAACTACCCAAGCAAATTAAATAAAATGTTAGATATTTATAGAGGACATTAATACGAACGTAAATGTGCCATAAAATACTGGGTGTCCCATTTAAAAAAAAAATCTGCTACCTTACGTTTCTCAGCAAAGAATGTGCGTGCAATTTGTGTCTAAAAATGCTACTTGGGTGTTAGCCTTGACGTCGACTGGGAGTCGGCACGGCCCACGACGAGTGAGCGGCAACGTTAAATTCGCAGCCCTAGCTCATGACAGATCTTTTAAAATTTATGCTTTACTAACCCCCATCACACGACCATAACGATGGTCGGGAGGAGTGTGAAAGCGAGGCTTTAGTGTAAAAATACTGCTGTTCTGTCAACAATAGGTTAAATATGTCATTATTATATACATAGATATCATCACTTTCATTCCTTTCGCCAGATCCTAGTCTGGATAGGATTCTCCGGAGTGATCTGGCGAAATGAAATTCATCTTCCGAAATATTTACTTGTTCTATACGCATTAATTTTCCAGGTAGTTTTGTATTTGAGGTTTAGAGATGTCGGATAACCTCACTGGATTTGTTTGGGTGTCAGTTGAGGTAGTAGGTTGTATAGTATGTAAAAAAAATTTCAGCAGTTACTGTGCGGCCTGCTAACTTTCCTGATCTCATTCCCTTACGACGAACGCATTGAACGACGTGGGACCGATGCAAACGTAGTTTCGGATGATTTTTTTCTTGTAACGTAAACTTACATAGAATCTTGTAATTTTTTTTACCTTTACACATCATTGTTAGCCTAGAACTAGAGTATATAGATAGGTGACATCTTCACGAATGTTACAGGAACGCTTTACAAGAAGGATTTACAAGTTGAGAGATATGACTTAAAAGAATATAATCAAAATCGTAAATTTTGGATTTTAATTCTGAAATAAATATTCTCCCTTAAAATAATCAGTTTTGCATATACAGCGTGTTTCATAAAAAATTATCAAAATATGCAAGAAAATGTAGCTCTCTGATTCTTACTAAACTATGCCAAGTTGTATTTATTTTTCTAAGACGATAAAAGAAGGAATGGATAATAAAGAACTATTAACTGTGCAGTTTTTAAAACGCCGCCATTTTGTTTTGGGTGCGAATAGAGAAGTAATATTGTGGCATCGTAAAGTACAGGGTGTCCATTTTTGGGTAGTTTTACGGGGTATCTCCGTTATTAGTAAAGATAGAAGGATGCAGTTTTCGCAGCACTCTGCTACTTTTTTGTCAAACAGAAGATGCCGTAATCAGAATTTTTCTAGGCCGCCTTGTTTTTGATATACGGGATGTTTTGGAGAATTGTGCATTTTGGGACACCCCCCATATCTCTGTTACCCCGTAACGTATCAAAAAGAAATAAAATGTTCTTTTTGTAGTTTTTTACGTAGAATCCAGTGATTTTTTCTACATTCATAGTTTTCAAGGGAAATAAACAAACTTGCTTTTTTAAATGGGTCACGCTATATATTTTTTAATAATATAATTTAGTTTGTAACAAGCTTCTCAAAAATAGATAACACTTTATTTTTAGTCTAGTCTTATACGTTTTTCAAAAATTACCATTTTTTTTTTTAGTAGGCCTCGACGGATATTAATAACAAACAAAAGAACACAGTCCTATGTGTCATAATAAGAAAATCTTCTAATTCTGTCAGAGCATTCAGGTTCTCTAGGTCGTTTTAAAATTTCTAATTAATAGTGAAAAATCAATTTGTCCTAATTATGGCAGAGCATGTAAACTTTGAGAAGTACTTTATGCTCGTTTGTTATATCCAGTGTAATGAAAATGCAGATGGAGCATTAGAAGTGTATTTGAATAGGCAAATATAAGCCCTTGTACATATCCCGAAAGACGACAACCGGATAAACGAATTTTTTCAAGAATAAAATCAAATTTAATTGAACACGGTTCATTTTCTAAACCTCGCCCTAAAATCTACCACAAGGATAATCGCGAGACTGATGAAATAAATGTGTTAGCTTCAATTGAAACAAATTCAAGTCGTTCTTGCAGAAAAGTTGAAGGTTCGGTCGGAATAATTACAGGCCCGTTCCTGGGGTGTTTGGCGCCTACGTGCAGGTTTCTTTGGTGCGCCCTAGTTTAAAAAAAATTGTCCTATTTTTAAAAGGGAAAAACTGGTAATGTTTTGAATTGTAAGAAAACTGATAAAAAATAATTAGAAAAATTTTTATTAATTAAATTACCAAAACAAACAAAATCACAAAAAATATTTGGTAAGTATATTCACAAGAAAATTAAAAGAGAATAAAATTAACGTAAATAAAATAAACAACAAAAACATAAACAATATTATACCTAATACTTATATAGTAGGTACCTAACAGCAATATTTTAATGAAAAAAAAATAAACGTTTCAAAAATGAAAAAATACTATTTTTGTAATAAACAAAACAAAAAAGGAACGATATACCTAAAATAATACACGTCTGGCTTTCATGGATGCAAGCTCGTTGATCATCTGATTATGATCAAGAGCCTGAGAAATATCATTTTCGATCGAAATAATGGCCAAATCTGATAGGCGTTCTTGACTCATAGATGTCCTTAAATAATTCTTTATTAGTTTTAACTTAGAAAAACTTCTTTCACCTGAAGCTACTGAAATGGGTAATGTAAGGTATATAATCTAAAATTAGAAAATAAAAATCGATTTTAAATTTTTGCTTTGGATCTGCTACAGATTCATCCTTACTTTCATATGAAAATTGTTGCTTAAATTTTCGTTGCCGTTGGGAATACCTGCTCTACATCGTTTTTGCTACTTCTTCTTTAGCTTTATTGATGAGCAAATCAAAATTTTTGTCTGAACGTTTTTCGTTAAAATAAAGATTAAGATTTTCAATTTCTTTATGGCAGTCATTTAAGTTTCTATTCGAATCTTGTAGTATTTTACTTACTATATTAATTTTTTCTAAAATATCATGCCAGATTAAAATCGAACAAATAAATTTAAAAGTCTTAATTTTATCCAATAAAGATTGAGCACTATGTTTTGTCTTTATGTCTCGTGATGTATCTTTTGTCAAAAATTTTAGGCTATTACAAATTTCTTCTAACTGATATCTAAGAGGACTTGCTTTAATTCTACTTTCCCACCTAGTTTCACTTACTGATTTCAATGTTAATTTAGGGACATTCTGTTTTAAAATATCCCATCTATAAGGAGAAACAGAAAAAAAGTTATACAGTTCTTGAATGATTGAAAAAAAAACAACAGTCTCAAAAGAAATTTTGGCAGCGTCATTAACAGGTTTAAAGTGTGAGCTGAACAGGGCATAAACATTGCTCTGGGATTTGCATTTTTAATTTGAGCTTGAAGACCTATAATATGCTTGCCAGACATATTTGCGCCGTTGTCATATCCCTGTCCTCTCATATCATTTAAATCGATTCCAAATTTTGAGAAAATTTCATTTTTTAAATAATTAAAAAGCCCTTCCCCTGTAGTATTCAAAACTTTAAAAAAGCCTAAAAAATGTTCTTTTATTTCTACTGCTCCAGGCCCAGGGGTACAATGAACAAATCGTATTATAACAGTGAGCTGTTCAATATGACTAGCATCGGGAGTTTCATCTAAAATTATTGAGAAATACCTTGCTGTTTTAAGACACAATAAAATCTCTTTTTGAATATTTTTTGATGACAATCTAATTAATTCATTTTGAAAATGGTTACCTAAATAGTGAGGCATATGTCGATTTAAGCTTTTAGATTTCTGAATATTATTTACATGCTCCATTATAATTGGATCAAATTTAGCAACCATTTCAACTAATTTTAAAAAATTGCCATTATATCGAACAAACCCAAACGTTTGGTAACATTTTTAGACATATTATTAAAATGATAAAATATATGATTTTTTTTTAAATTTGTAATAAAGAATACAGAATGACCGTCGATTTTGCGCCCCTAAAAATTTTGCGCCTGCGTGTATGCACGCCCTGCACGCTCGCCAGGTACGGCCCTGAATAATTAGATCAAGAGTGCAAACAATCCTAAAAGAACACCATTTTAAGCCATATAAATTCCACCAAGTTTTGCAATTGGTATTTACAAAATCTGAACAGGGAAAAAAATTTAAAAAACCCGTTATATGGTCTGATGAGACTCATTTTACCAGTGCTGACATGTTTAATCGACAGAATACGAGGTTTTGGTCTCAGGAAAATCAGCATGTAATATTTCCAATCGAACGGCAAGGCAGATTTGGCGTTAGCGTTTCATGCTTTATACTGAATAGCAAAAGAGTTTATAGTATATTTGAAGGAAGCCTTAATGCAAATAAATATTTGGAAATTCTGGAAAACGTTGTGCCAGAAATAATAGAAGATGTGCCCTTAGCTTGTAAGGGCCTACCTAGATAATAACTTCCCAGGTCGCTGGATTGGAACTAATGGACCTGTAAGATGGTCACCAAGGTCACCCGACTTGTCGGTTTTGGATTTCTTCTTATGGAGATACCTTCAAAATAAAAGTTGTTCCATTCAGTACCAAACAAGGGCAGATTTAAGAATTGCCATTGACAGAGCTTTTAGGGAGTTACGAACGAGGCCGTTTATTATTTTTAATTCATTAAGTCGAATAAGAACCATGTGTGAAACATGTCTAAGGCATAATGGAGAACAATTTGAGCAACATTTATGAGGGAGTTCATTAAATTTTCAATTTTTGTGTCTAATATTTAATCACACCAGTATTTTTTTTAATATCCGTCATGGCCTACTAAAAAAAAATTGATTGTAGAAAAAATCTGAGTACGTCACTGGATTCTACGTAAAAAACTACAAAAAGAACATTTTATTTCTTCTTGATACGTTACTTGGTAACCGAGATATGGGGGGGGGGGGTCCCAAAATACACAATTCTCAAAAACATCCCGTATTTCAAAAACAAGGCGACCTAGAAAAATTCTGATTACGGCTTCTGTTTGACAAAAAAGTAGCACAGTGCTGCGAAAACCGCATCCTTCTATCTTTACTAATAACGGAGATACCCCGTAAAACTACCCAAAAATGACACCCTAATTCATTTTCTTTACCAAGATCCGCCATCTTGACAGTTAGAACTGTCATTTTTGCGTCAAATACACAAGCATTTACGTGCTGAAGATTCATTTTGAAATTATTTGACCTGCTTCGGGGATTTTATTTCTGGCGATTTTACTTTAGGAGAGAATTTTTATTTTTACTCAAAGTCGAGACCAAAGAATGAAAATCCAACTTTAATGTCTTGTATTTCATTCTTGTAGAGAAGCGATATTTTAAATTTAAAAATATCTAACATCAAATTATTTTGCACATAAAATTGTCTGAGGTTTGTTCGGGTTTCTAAAAAGAGATCAAAATCCATTTGACCGGTGGAAGAAACACGAACATTTTTATAAAAGAAAGGCCTCCTAAAAATGAGTAGGTACTTATCTGCCCCCGCATCAAGTGTTTATAATGAGGCCGACGATGGCTACGAAAAAAAAAAGAAGTTGACTCTCTACAAGCAACTGCAAACAATTAAGTTCAGTTCCGGCTGGATCCGGAATAAAATCCGGCCGAACCGGATATTAAACACAAGGCCGTATTCCTGATTAGGTTCCGGCGGTACCACTAATTAATATCAATTGTTTCGATGTAAAGCAGACGCCCAGGTACTTTTGGTGGGGATTGAGGGGCAGTTTTCAATAATTGAAATATCTCTTTTATTCCTTGAGGGTATGTTAACTGTCTATTCAGCAAATAAACAGAACAAACACATTAAAACAGAGAGAAAAGGATAGTGACTAGCGGGCATGAGTGTGCCTGTTATCATATTGTTTAAATCGTTGTTCCTCGAACAACTTATTTTAGGCGCTGCTTTTTGTTTATTTTTTTTTATTCAAAACTGCCCGCCTCTTCCCTAGATACTTGATTTGTTTGGCCCATGTGGGGCTACCCCAGCGACCTCTCCCGACAAATATAAGCAATTGCGTTTTGGGTGTTCAAGAATAAAAATATAACCATGAAGTAATTTTATTAGTCGTCGTGTTATTGGTACAGGGTCAAAAAAATTTTACAGGCAACTTTCAGTAAATCGGATTTTAAAAATAACTAACCTCAAAATCACCTGTTAATTTTTTAATAGGTTTCTCATAGTATCTTAATTAGAGGATTTATATATGTCAGCGCAAAAGATCATCGTCACAAAGATCTTGGTCTATAGTATAACATCGATTTTTTAATAATTTAACGCCCGTCACATGGCTAATTTTAATCTTCTGAATCATATAACGCCAATATTTGGAACTGAGTTATTTTAATCAGTCACTATAACCATTTTCCTATTATTTATAACAGCCCCGTCTTATATTGGCTTAACGTTTTGGAATGTTCCTTATAGAATGTTAAAATACTAAGAGAATTAGTCATATTTTTAATCTACCTAAGATGTAATCGAAACTTGCACATCAAAATATATTTTTCCTTAATGGTTTATAAATGGTTAATAAAAAAATATTGTATATAGCTTCGGATTACAAACCGTCACATCAATGTATCTCCGGTAACATTTTCATGCGTTACCGGCGATACTGTGACCGGCGATACAATAATGCACAAATTCGTGGATAACAGCTAATACAAGCTATTTCTTAAACTTTTTTAGACTGAAATGAGTGTATGTACTCAAGAGAATGACTTCGTGTAGTATTTTTCCCTTAATTAAGACTACTAGGTCTGAGTTAACCCTGTGACCGGCGATACTACATAAAAACATACGCCTGGTAAAAAGTAGGCAATATTTATACCTAAATAAACATAATAAGGAACTTACCTAAACAGGAGCACGATTTACACAAATTCAAACACATGCCGTCATATTTGTAAAACTATTAGGCCGACCTGTAGTGGGGTTATTTATAAGCAATTTCTGCCGTGACCGGCGATACAGGCGGCTGCGGGGACGGAACTTCTGGTTTATAATTGCGTTAAATAAACTAAACTGTTGATCTTTGAACATTATTTTTTCCATACAAATTGTAGTAGGAGTGTAAATTATTTATACAGGGTGTCCCATAACTAATGGTACACAGGAAAACTGCAGATTCCTTGGGTAAAAATACTTCGATTTGGCCATACTTAGTTTAGTTCAATAGGTGGTAATAACCGAGATACAGGGTGTCCAAGTAAAAATTTAATTTTCAATTTTCCTAAATAACTTATTTCTGAATCAATATTTTTGCATAAAATTTTGTGACTAGGGTTTTTTTGGGGAAAGGAATTTGAATTTGTTAATAATTTTGATGTAGATTATAGGGGGCGTTCTCTGCGGTACTCTGAACACAGAAAAAGAAATATAACTTTTTTGTGCCTTAGTATAATTATATTTTTATTAAAAATATCAGTTTTTCCGTTAATTCTAAGCAATAAAGGTATACTTTGTAAATGTCGCTCCGACTAACCGTTTTCGAGATATTTTCAATTACAATTTCTAATGCGCCCGTTTAAATTTTGATTTGTTAATGTGAAATTTGTCACAGTAGGCTTTGGTAAAAACAAATACAATGAAAGCACTTCATTTCTGTCAAAGTTTATTTTCATTTGTCAGCATTGTGGGTGTTTTTAAGGAGTTTTTGAAGATACTATTATCAAAAATTAAACTAAAAATGCCGCGACATAACTGTTTTCTAACGGAGAAATGCTCCACTATTACGTTTTGGACGCAATGATCCTGTTTCACCCAGTCTGTCGTATAGGCTCTAAAAATTTTAAAATCTGGCTGCCTTCTATTTGGATACATTTCCAAATACCGTTAAAATTTTCTTGTGCGTATAACCATACCACGTCTCGCATTTCTCCGTTATAAAACAGTTATGTCGTGGCATTTTTAATTTAATACTCCTTAAAAACACCCACAATGCTGACAAATGAAAATAAGCTTTGAAATGAGGTTTCAAAGTGCTGTCATTGTATTTGTTTTTACCAAAGCCTACTGTGACAAATTTCACATTTACAAATCAAAATTTAAACGGGCGCATTAGAAATTGTAATTGAAAATATCTCGAAAACGGTTAGTCGGAGAGACATTTATAAAGTATACCTTTATTGCTTAAAAATTACGTTAAAACTGATATTTTTAATAAAAACATAACTATACTAAGGCCTAAGAAAGTTGCACTTCTTTTTATGTATCCAGAGAACCGCAGAGAAGAGCGCCCCCTACAATCTACATCAAAATTATTAACAAATTCAAATTCCTTTCCTCAAAAAAAACCCTAGTCACAAAATTTTGTGCAAAAATATTGATTCATAAATAAGTTATTTAGGAAAATTGAAAATTAAATTTTTACTTGGACACCCTGTATCTCGGTTATTACCAGCTATTGAACTAAACTAAGTATGGCCAAATCGCAGTATTTTTACCCAAGGAATCTGCAGTTTTCCTGTGTACCATTAGTTATGGGACACCCTGTATATAAAAGTAACTTTAGTAAAATGACGTGAAATATAAAAAGGTAAAGTAAGAAATTATTGACTAGGGACACGTGACCGGCGATACATGTTGAAATTCAAATCTGCAGCTATAATCTAAAAAAATACTTTTAAACTTGCTTTCTAATGCAGGAAGTAACATATATTTCGCAAATTATAATCGTTCCTACAGGCAAATAGTATCTTTTAGTAAGTTATATGCTAAGGACTGAAAGTTGGTTGTAAAAATTTTTTGCCCCTACACCACGTTTTTCAAGCTATAATTAAAATATGGAAACTCGAGCAAACCCCAACTTTTCGTTTGGGTCTCTTACGTAAGTAGTTATTTTAATCGTTTAAGTTTAGAAACATATTATATTGGATCATATTTCTTTAATTACATATTTAAAATAGTTATGTGTTATTGTAACTTAGTTATATATGTAACCAATGTACGACGTCAGACAATTAAGCAACAAGTGTGTTAACTATGTTTGTTGTTTCCTTTATTAATCCACCCCCTCCCAACGCATCGTAGCTCTTTCCCAATATTCAAAATAATTGTTAAAATATGTTTTCTATTCGCGTTGATATTTTTATTTAACTCGGTTTATATTTTTTTTCTTAGATTTACAGATTCCTTTTTTTGTATCGATTTATGCATACCTAAGTTGTCATGGCTAATCCCACTTCTGATATTACAAGTAACACTTATACGCACGTCTAATAATTAACAAACAGTATATAATTCTATTTCAATTTAATATTGCCATAAACAAATCCGTGGCTGATTTTGACGATGGTCTTACGGCGTCCGTCGGAACGCGTCTTACTTCCCCTTTCACCTCAAAATTATCGAATTTCTCACCCTAACCCAGAAGCCCACTCCCGCCGACAAGAAAATCGTTACTATCTCGAGCCGAATTTCGGCGGACAATGTTAAATGTAACAAATCCACTATATCTACGTCACAGTGAAAAGTACAATAATTGGAATCTTTTTTTATTGATACGTTTACTTTTGTGGATTTCCTTGTTCCTTGAAATAATAATTTTTGTCGTACTTGTGACGTCGTATACGGTTTTTGTTGTGTGTAATCAAAGGTATTGTAAACTACAGATCCCATAGGTAATCCGTCAGTGGCGGCTCGTGACCTATGATAGAGGGGGCTCACAAGTATTTTTGTGTAACGACCAAACAATTACTTTCTAGGTAAAACATATTTTTATTTATTTTTTAATTTTACCCAAGAAAATACAACTTTTGGAAAATAAGAAAGGTTTTCTCAGTGTGTATAGTGCTTAAACGTAAAGTCTGTTCTTCGGTTCTTACTTGTAGAAAATTGACCAATAACAGCCTCATTAAAGTTTGGAATACCCTCTATAATTTTTTTTCCATTTATTTAATTTTTAAACTTTCTAATAAAGTCCCTAGATTTACCCTTTGTGGCCTGCGTTAAATAAATTTCGGGTTTAGGTCTTCCCACATTCTTCACTTCAATTTTTTGCTCCAAACTCAAAGAGCTAAAGTTATTTTTTAAAAAGTCCACCGTCAAACTATTCATTTTAACTTAATAAATATATAATATTAAAATATTAAAACATACACGCTCGAATTTCTAACTACATGCACGAACAGACTACGGCGCGGCGCACACTAAAATTGGGCGCCTTTCCTATGTTAAATCGCCATAGCCCCGCTATTCTCTGCTGTCTCCCGCCACCTGTTACTACAGAGAAACTGCATTATGCCCCGCCTACTTAATCGCACATGCGAGCAAGTCACGTCATTAACCTAGACTGAGGCACGGTTGCCGGATCGAGAGCCTATAATATACAGTTTGGTTGACGGTACGATAAAATATTGGGGAGGGTCGGACTTTATACGATAATTGACGGTACGATAAAATATTAGGGAGGGTCGGACTTTATACGATAAATAATATTCAATGAATATAAATTAATATATTTTTATTCGTTTTGGGGGTGCACGTGCGCATGTGCTCCTGTGGAAGAACCGCCTCCATTCAATAAAACTCTTGGAAAGTGAAGCTGTGCTTGTGT
Source organism: Barypeithes pellucidus (assembly GCA_963991005.1). Lineage (NCBI taxonomy): Eukaryota > Metazoa > Arthropoda > Insecta > Coleoptera > Curculionidae > Barypeithes > Barypeithes pellucidus. The sequence continues at coordinate 50,406,210 of OZ022563.1, read as the reverse complement.
GAAATGTTATTGAGAATCAGTAATGGGTGCGGAAGAGAGAACTACAGTTTGTTGGCTGAACGGCAACAATGCTGAAGTCCGGTTATATCAGATGGTTAAATATCTATTAAAACATAACCATACTTACTCATGAAAAGATAAATTCTTATTTAAATGATCCACTCTTTTACAAACTACACATGAATGCACCATGATTGTTTATAATAAAGACGATTTTTCAGCAATAATCACAAAAAAAAACACAAATCAACCAAATTATATAAACAATCCCTTAGATCAGAGCGCCAACATTGCAATGTTTACGAGATTAGTATTCATTCATATTTTGGCTCCTGGATCGTAGCGCAGTAGTAAAGTAGAAATAGATGTTGCCAGACTGCAGTTGGATTAGTTCACGATTCGTTTGATACTTTTAAGTATAATAATATTTTTTTAAAAGAATCTCTCATCGCCTTTCACAGTTTATAGTAAAATTATTGGGAAATAAATTTATTTTAAGAGTAATGACAAATTTTTAAATTGGGATTTTGCAAGATACCTTTGCGATAAATATGTCAATCTGACTATGCTGCAATAATGACCGAAATAGGTGGGAAAGACTGTTAGTGGCATAGCCTAGAAATGTACATTTTTCTATCTGTAGTTTGTAATATCTTTGTGTGTAATGCGTACGTTACATTAAAAGCTTGTCTAGGAAATCGCGTATTGTGGAAAATAATGAAACCTTTTCGTTGTGATATAAGGAAGACACGCATTACTACTCCTCCCTTTAATTTTCTTAAATCTTTATTGTTTTAAAAGGGACGATAAGAACAGAATTGAATTGTGGGCATGATCCAAAGCGATGGATCGACAGAAACCACATTGAACCCAAGCGCGGATCCAACCATGACCCTCCCCAACCATCAATTTAACACGAAAAATACCATATATACCAGGGTATTACTTTTCGTAACTTTTCCATGTATGGGACCCCCCCCCCCCCCCCCCCAACCGCAGTTCTGGATCCGCCCTTGATTGAACCATCTCTATAATACTCTTTCGTACTGGCTCGTGAAAGCCAAACGAGGAACAAAGCAGCAGCAGCAGAACCATAACAATAATGATAGCTTCTATCTTCTACTACAACCTATTGAAACAAATGTATACGTTATCCCACCCTCTGTCTGGACCACCAACGTGCCTGACACCTACAGTTGGGCCGGGAAAAGAATGGTACGTGCGACATAATGTACAGTAATAGCAAAGACATGTTAGGACTAAACACGACATACAATTGCAAAGCTTGGAAAACGAGAAATTATTTGTGCAACGTGGATCTATTACAAGGGTAACGAATCATTTTCTTGGCATGTTTTGTTAGTAATTGGTTAGTTTTGTCAAGAGATATTATATTTTAAACAATAAATCATAATGTTTGAATTGATATAATTTCAATAACATTTAAAACACGTACAACTACCATTTCAAAATGTAAATTTTGACTTCAGTACAATATAGAAGTTTTTTTATATACCTCTACGACCTTCATAATGTTAATCACGTCCATGCATTAGCTGCATCTACATAATCTCGATCTGAATCATACTATTACAGATGATGACGCAAGTTCCATTCTTTTTCCGGGTCAACTAAATCATTCGTACATCGATTCGCGCTCGAAGTTACTGTGGAACCCCCCCGCCATCTGATTTTATGGAGATCAGAAACGCCGATGGAGAATGAAGTGACTGGTGGTTGTCAGATTATCCATTGGCGGGATCAGGAACATATTATTGTCGATTTAAAATACAATTATTTTGGCCATTACAAACACCCTTTCAACGACAAATATTTACCCAGCCAGCGTACCGATTTTGACCTTATATAGAGCACTTGTTTGCTCTATACTATATATACTCGACCACGCCTGGCCAAAATCAATTTCGCAAAATAAACACGGTCAGGTTAACTTTACAATCCGGCCAAAGACATGTTTGCACTAGTCGGATATCGAGCAATAAGGGTCATCCGTGTAAGGTGTGATTTTCCCGAACAAATCCAAACGATAAGAAACTCGGAAGCTGGAATACGAACAAATCCAAACACGTCGAACGAATGTTACCTCGTTTTCCTATACGATTTACTGAGAGCTCGGTGTGGGCTTAAATTAAACATTTATTAGGGATTGTTCCACTACTTATTATCACCTTTGGAATTGGAAAGCTTCTCTGAAAAGGGTTGACTCCACCAAACAAGGTACAGCCTCTAAGCGACCAAACGTGGAACCAAACTCTTATGGTCGGCTAAACGATGTTGTCTTGTCGGAGATCTTTTTTCCATGATCGGTTTCTTCTTACCTGGTAGCAAGTAGAAGCGAAGGAAGATAGCGTTTTGTAGACCACAAAGCAAATAAATTGTCCCCTTGTTCCTCTGCAGACAATAGCCCACTTTTGTGTTTGGTTACACACCAGTTGGGGTAGTTCTTTAACCGCGGAATTATCTTACGGATAGTGCGTCCAGTCCAAAGATCTTGGTCCAGTCAGTTCAACCAAGAGTTACCATCCCATCATGGGATGCCGGATCAAACAAATTAATGTCATGGGGCCAGGTGTGGTGGGGGCCCTTAAAATAGAGCTCAATATCCCAGTAACGTTTCGAATAAATACAGCCGATGATATGTTTAACATCGAATTACGCTTTATGAAAGATATAAATAGAATTGGTTCAGTATTTATTACGTTTTACTAGAGTGGTAACGTGATCTTACGCATTTGCTTTTCAAATTGGTGAAAAACAGTTATTTCGAAAACTTTTCTTTACGGGTGGTGGAGGCCTTCCCATGGTGGACGCCCTGGGGCCTTGGCCCCACTGGCCCCTAAATAATTCCGAATTATTCCCATGTAATAAGTTGGTACGCGTCCCTAAATATATATCTGGTTACGCCAAACTTTGCCGGTGATAAGCAATTAGGATCGAATATTGTTACCTCTAAGTATTCTACTACATTCTTACAGAAAATATTACGACAACTTCTTATACAACAAATTATTTTTTCTCCGGCTGTTGGTAAATGAGTTATTTTAATACCTTTTAATAGAGGCATTAAGATAGTAACAGGTTTTTACTTCTTGGGTAATAAAACTTTAGTTTCACTGCCTAGGCCGATGGTTGCCAAGTGAACAGCGCCAAATATCAACAGTACAACGATTGATCTTTGAGAGCCAAAGATTGGACCATAACCATGTGTTTGCCTGGGTGCGTTGTCAGTTGCGGCAGAGCCGCAGGAAAGGAACCACAGAACAGCCCGCATACGGCTCGCGAGCTGCGGTTTGGCGACCACTGGCCAAGGTAGTAAAGTGCTATTTTAGTTTGGGATAATAAGCGAGGACAATGAGGACATTCATAATCATATGTCCTTTCTATTGAAGGCTGTACATAAAACTGATGAGTTAGTGGTACTTAAACAAGCGCGCATTGACACCTACGGAGCAGTGGCGGCGAGAAGGGGCCCGCCGTCGGTGGAGGCTTGCTTCGCTAATTTCCAATATAAAACGCAACTGGTAAAATCCAGCCCTCGAATCCTCGTCGCTGTCACTGGCAAGGAGTCTCGTATTTCCATTTCCACACACATTTTTCACTGAATTTGTATCTTTAATGTTCAATTTTGTAATGATGCTTGTATTTGTACCCTCGTATGAACAATTAACACGTGCAGAAAGTGCCTTTTTCACACTTGACACCGAATGTCGCTACGTGTGTCGTTCAGCGGAAAAGGAGCACGTTCTGCATTTGTTGGGTAAATTGTTATTGTTGGTTTTCTGTAACAACACTAACATATAGTTCAGAATGAATATTGTTCTATTTTTTCCTGTAAAAAATACACATCGACGCACTATGGGACAAACAAACCACCAAAACGTGATATAGACATAATTTTTTTCATTATGAACAAGTTAACCCATCTCTTGGCTTGTTCTGCCCAGTTCTGCTGGTTATCACAGACAGGTGTCACCGATTCGTTGTGTTTCACCGGACTATTTAATTATGTAACTTTTGTCCCACAGTGTGACACTGCAATGGGGGAACTGTATTATACGCCATTATACTAGAATGGCGTATAATGCATTTCTTCAAAATTGATATTGTTCGTAGCGTATGTCGCGTTTCTCTTTTCTGTTCGCAGGTGATCGCGCGGTGGTTGGAGCATTTTAACCACCGACTCCCTGAGACCCTAGCTTGTGACGTCAATTGTACACTCACAAGTTTGATTCTCGGGATTGGGTGTTTAAAAAACGACTGGAGACTCTGCCGGCAAGTGCCTCTGATGATACAGTACACCCAAGAGAGCCCCACCGAGCAATCCATCGAAATACCATTGTCGTACTTATCTGTTCAAGCTTCCGTTTCACATGGGACGTACGAAGCGCCATAGTACGTGGCTACGCTTCAGACTCGGCTGGCATTTAATTGAATACAGCGTTCAGATGTGAGCGCTTTGAACGCGTGACACGCGAGGCTCGAAATTTATATTTATAGCTCAGGCCTCGCGTAGCTACGTCGTTCCGCCTGTTCATGCTAGGGTTTTACGTGGACACGCGGCACGCCGAGCGCGAGCGAGTTCTGCCGGTTTTGTAGTTGTCTTCTGTGACTAGTTTGATTGATTTTCTAATGAATAGTAGGGAGCAATGGCAACAACGCCCGACATACATTTTGTCCCACGTGAAACGGGACTTATATAGTTATAGTTCTTACTATCCTTGTTATATGTCTCACAATTTAAATTATGGCGCTTAGTTCCCAATGTGAAAAATTAAATTATTCGGTGAAAACGATCTACCTTATTGTCGATATTTTATTCTCTGATCGAATTCCAATACAAATAAAAATTCTCTTTTATATTTTATATTATTTTTTGCGAGCAGGCATAAGGAAGGCGACACCGCCTCGTAAAATAATCGGACCGATGCCGCCTTGGCGGTGCCGGATTGCAAAGAAGCCGGGAATTTGATCAGAGAATAAAATATCAACTATACCAACGTTATTGTGATTGTATCCTAACCAATGAGGTTTATAAACAAAGGATGTACCCACAATGGGACATGTGAGTTGAGGCCATTGTTTATAGTTTCCAAACCATCGAAGGGTAACATTGGTCATCGTCAGTTGGATATCACAGTTTTGGAACGATTGGCCCGTTTAAAACCGAGGTGATAACAGCAGTAATTACCGGTCCATCGCTCCAAAACGGTTTGTGATTACCTCTTCAGCATTACTATGACCTTTTGCTTCTCAGCCTTCAGCCAAACTCTACCCCGTCCAGACCTTACTCGCGCCCCTTATGATGTTACCTGTTTTCTGGCTCGGCTCCGCTACTAATGATTTAATTTTCAATTTATATCGAGCACAACAAGGATTTTCACAGCTAAACGACTTTCTCGAGCACTGATGAATGAACTTCAGTCCTTCTGGTATGATTGTGGTCTTATGACCTTTCCTTTCGTAAAGTCGTAAGATTAGAAAAGCTTCGTAGGATCTCTTTGATTTAATTGAATTAATGTGTTTAGTAACGTGGTTCATCCTTTTGCTTAAACGTCATTGGTTCAAACACAGCAGTCCTTTTAATACGACTAAAATAATATACTAAAACATATTTTGTACGGACTTATTACTAATTGGTAAGATATGTAATTCCATTTTATATTTATAGTATCAGTAGAACCAGTGATCTCCCACGACGGAAATTCTGTTATAACTTTATACACACCATTCTGTTCTTGGGAGATCGATGGTTGGATATGTTTTGTGTTGAATGTATTGTGAGATTTTGAGTTACCTATAATGACCAACGTGGATCCCGACGCACATGAATAGCACCGCAGGGGTACTAAAATTCATGGGATTCGAATTGGTTTTATTACCAGTCATGGGAATCGCGGAACCCATAAAGTCGCCGCTCCGTGAACAAACTACTTGAAATGTTCAAATAAGCTTTGTACTCTGCATTTGGGTTCTTTTGGTTGGTACGCTATGTTGTCGAGAATGAGCAAAATTAAGTGGGTGGTGCAGAAAGTGATTGATTAATCGATGTAGTGGCATTCAGTGGCAGCGATATGGACCCCCCCAGTTACGTACTTATGGGGGGCGATATATCCCCCCATAGACCATAGACTCTGTTTTTTAATAAATATTGTATCAACTTGAAACTATTAATGCTTTATGATTCTTCATATCAGTGAATAACTTTTAAAACAAAAATGTATCTCCCTTCCCCCAAGGTGGTTCATGCCTGGGTACGCCACTGCTACTACGGACATGTTTTGCCAAGTGCTTTTCTATTTGAAATAGTCGGATTTATTCTCTGTGTCGTTTGGGTACTAAGTCCACCACAAACTTTAAGACAATAATGAGATTAGAGATTTTGTAGGTTATGTACTAATAAACATGTCCAAACTTTGCAAATTCAAATTAATTTTCTACTTTAGTAGGTTTATAAACAAAAAATATGGAGCAGTCGTTGGATCTCCTGCTCAAATATCCCTTGGTTGAAAGAAAATTCGCCGAAAATAGTGATTTAATCTTGTTTGAAGGACAAATTGTTGTCAATGTAAGTTAGGAGACCACTTTACCATATTGTATTATAAAGTAAATTAAATCGACAATTAAATGTGACACCGGATTAATCTAATCGCGATTAAATTTTGGTTTGTAGAACCGAAACTACCAAGTTTTAGTAATACAAACTACCACAATAGATGATCAACATAAATTCGTACTTGAACGATTGGAAAACCAAGAGCTTGGTAGTTTCAACGATGAATTTAACTCGAAATTAATAAAAAAAGACTTTCAAAGTGCACTGGAAGTTCTAGACTATGTTAAGGACTTCTTAGAATCCAAAAATGCAGACAAACCAATAGAAAATCATTGCGATGTTTACAGAAAAGTTCTCTATGAATATACAGAGTTTACAAAGTTCTTCCTAAATTTAAAAAGTTGCAAACTAAAAGAGGATTTGACAAAAGTCTTCGTGTCTGTCTCAGGTAAATAAGACTTAAGGTGTTCAGTACTTTGATTGCCAATCACTTTAGTGAATATGGGTGCAATATTTTTTTTTAGATGATCAGAACAGAGAACATTGTATTGAGATCTCAGTTGATTACACTAAAAATACTCAAGCTATTTTTAGTATAGCAACTTTCGATCTTCCAAAAAAGGAACAAGGTAAAGTGGATTATTTTGATTATTCATTAATGTTATGTACACAAAAGAACAACTACCTTGATGATGAAGATATATAATTTAATAATACCCCTAATCCTTTATATTTATGTATACAGTTAATAGAGAAAATAAGTTGTAGATACAGTGTGTCCACGGATGGAGTCCTCAAGAGGGGAAAAAAATCTGTTAAGAAAATGAATTTACAATATAAAAATTTTAGATCAGATGTACACATATGCTTCATAACAAAAATTTTATAAAAGAAAGTCTTTGTCCGTGGACACACTGAATATTAAAATAAAAATCTGATTCAAATTTTAGATCCTTTTAAGGCAAATGACAGCCTCACTGCTCTTTTTGATCAGTTCTTGGCACAAGTGGAAGTATTGCAACCTTATTTTGACATTATGGAAGGATTCGACAATAATTGTACTATTTTGGATCCCGCAAAGCCTAGCAGACGAGATGCTTACAGACGAATTTGGTTAGGTAATAATCACGTTGCGGTCAATTTACATCATTTGATATAAACGATATACAGGGTGTTATGGAAATGAAATATCATATTTAAACCAGCAATTCCTGAGATGAAAACAAATTGAAGAAAAATCCAAAAATGGTGCTTTAATTTAATATGCCCTGTACATGACCTTATGTCAAACCAAAAATTACCACCTGGTGCCCCTGTTCGGAAGGTAAACACAGCAACATATGGCAGTGAATCTTAACATTGTTGTCATATCTTCAGGGTAAACTCTTTAGAAAGTCAATAACTGTTTGACAGATTTCAAGTTGTTTATTTTTCAGGGTACATTATTATAAACTTTTACGTTCAGTTCGCTGGGAAACAATCTCCGATTTATAAACTTGAACTGACTCGAACGAGTTTATAAATGATCAGGTATGTTCTCATTTGTTCAATTCGAACAACACCCGTTAGATCTGGACAACTTCAAAGTTTATAAATGCCACTTACCCTTTAGAAAAAAAATGCAATTTTATTTACCTTTTCGGACTTATTTAAAACCAACTTAATTTATAAAAAACACCAAGTACACACATCATAAAATCATATTAGTTTTCGCGTCACAACACATCTAAGTACCGTTCAATCTGAATTAGTGTTTTAAAGTGCTACTGTGTAGACAAAAATACACCCTTATTGTCTGGGAAATAATGTATTTAACATCTAAAAATTTTAAAAATAAATAACGCGTTGGTTCTCTCGATCGATATCGGCCGGCTTCTTTAAACAGCTGATTGTGCACAATCGGGCTAATATTTAAAAATACAGCGTTGCCACTTTCGATGTTTTATAAGAGACTATCATAAATTGCCGAATTTCCTTCTATAATATTACTTTCCTGTTATAATTATAGTCTCGGAAATAGCAACCGCGCTGGCTCAAATAGCGGAGAGTTCTCGGAAAGAAAGTTCGACGACTGGTCCGAAGATGGGACTAGACCATTATTTCAAAGGGTAGTTCCTGTCAATTGTTAACATAATTGTTTCATTATATCTTTAGTAAAGGGTTAATGGCCCATAGAAATTAGCGTTTTTATTATTTCTATTGCGAAATGATTAAGTGCTCTTGTTCTATATGTGTTATCGTAAAGTGTAATAATGCGTTAGTGTTGGGTTTAGTGATAAGCTTATTATGCACTCCCACACTATCATCAGGACACGTGATGAGCATAAAGTTTTTCCCATAGAAAAAAGAACTGAAAGTGTCTGTGCCTGTCTGTGCCCTGGATTCCTTAATCGCGTCCTGGATTTACTTTCTAAGTAAGCTAAATATTTATTTTTATAAGAAACTAAAGTTTAACACTTTTAAACATTTTGGCAACATTGTTCCTGAACATCTGTTTATTACCCAGCTGGGCAATGTAATATGTTTATGTATGAATGTGCCGAGGAGTTGTGTGTGGGTTTAGGGGTGAATTACCCCACTTTTTAAACGTTCGATTTAAAAAAAAAAATATGTAGCGCTTCTCTAAAAATCTCTCTAATCTTCATCTTAAAAAGGCTATAGAATCATTCCATAACCTACTGTTTTAGGTGAAAATATTTCGATAATCATTACAGTAGACCCATACAACATCTTCCTTCGACCAGGCATTAAATTTTTGGGGCCCGACAGGCTGACGGAACCTTACAGCGTTCGCTTGAACGAGAACCTCGGAAACTGGGTTTGTCAGAATGACATCTTTCAAAGCGTCTTGGATTTGCTCGGTAAGGAAGATTGCCGTTTTTCTAATTATACTTTTATCGAAGAGCAATATATAAAAGAACCACGATTTTTATTTTCCTGTAGGTTTGGACCATTTTCCAAGATGTCAATTGTCGAAGAAAGAAGTAAACTTGCTTGTAGAATATGGCGAGTGCAGTATTTGTTTTTCTTTAAGATTAAATGAAAAGTTACCGGAAATAATTTGCATCAACAAAAGTTGTGAACAGTTCTACCATAACCAATGCCTGTACGATGTAAGTATTAACTTATAATTAGGCGAGATGAGACCAATAAGTGTAAAAACCCCAGATTTGCTTCATAAAAGTTGTGTAATAGCATCTAGGAAACATCAATGCCTAATAAATGACATACTACCAAAAGAACCAAATCGCGAAGTCTTTAAACGCTGGTTTTAAAATAAAAAAATCCCTTTTAAATACTCAAATTAATATGGCAAAATGTGTATTTGAAAATATAGGGGCCCCCCGAAGGACCCCCAAACTTTGGCTACGCCACTGGGAAACATCAACAATGATGTATAAATATACAGCAAGAAGCTTACAGAGCTATTTTGCTGTATTAATGTGAGTTCCATTATTGATGTTCTTACAGCTAATTTAAAAAAACTTCTATGAAACATTATAATTTGGTTGTAAACACATTCTTACAGTATACTGCCGTGCTTCGCTTAAAAGTGGTATATCCAAGATTGTTGAAATGGAGAAAATCGACTTCAAAGTTAAAGGTATTTCCCGACAATATAGAATAGCATATTTAATTATATTTAACAATAAATTGTCGTTTCTATTGACTATTTAAATTTTATAAAACTTAAGGGGTTTTCTAAAAAGTTTTAAAGAACTTATGGTAGATACAACTTTTAAGATAGGTAATTTATTCATTTATTTTATTTCTGATTGAGGCTTGTTTAAGAAAAGGTAAAAAAAACAAGAACACGGTGTATTAATTATTAATATAGAACTAGAATACATTTATTTAAAAAAAATTAAAGAAACCAAATAACATAAAAAAGAAACATCTTAACAAACTCAAATGCTTTCGTAAAATGAACAGTGAATAATCGATCCTAAGGTAGCGAGGAAAAAAAGTTTGCAAACTTGTAATCTATTTCCTGTTTCAGCTTTAAAAAAATACTGAAGGGATTGTTTTCTTCTAGAATCTTCAGAATTTCTATGGCGTTTAACCTCTCGGCATTCCATCGAACTTAAAATAAAATTTCCTCTTTCTTTAAACGTCATTTCCCAATATTGTGTATTAATCGTTTTTCTTTGATCAATTGTAAATAACGAACTACACGTTTTTTTGCAAATATTATCTCCACAAGCTTTTGCTGCGTACTTCTCAAGTAGTTTCATTTTATTTTCAGCCAATTTTATTTTCTTTCTTGTTGCAAGTGGTTCTTTAAAAAAAATTTACGTTTTCTGACCTCACCTTTTTTGGTATATTCAATTATCCTTGTATTTTCCTGCGCTTCGTTGATTTTGCTCTTTAAGAGATATAGCGGCATATCGTCACTCTCTGACGAACAGTCATCGTGTTCAATAGCACATTCGCGATGTTCAGCGTATCATTAGAATTAAAACGATTTAGGGGTTCCTCGTTAGGCATCGGATTATTATTATTATTATTGGCTAATGACTATACTGACTTGTACTTCTTGTACAATGTCTTCTGAATATGATTTTCCTATTGTCAATTGCACTGATGACGATGTTTTCTTATCTAGTACTATTAAACCAGAAACTGATGGTTCGGTGTCAAAAATTACTGGTTGTGGCTCAGCGTAAACGTGCTTTGGCTCTTCCCGCACATTTTTTTCTAAATCTGAGTTTCCCAAAGGCAAACATTCTTGAGCTGACGAGGATGGTTCTTCCTGAACATTTTGTTCCGTGTTTTCTCTTACATCTGCTCCCAGACATCATGCCTGGAACAACAAATAGATTTGCAATGAAGACATGATATCCGGTATGATGTATGTTATATACACACAATTAATATTTTGCTATTACTTACCAGTAGTTTCGAGCAGAAGCAACAACTCCTAGAAAACAAGGACACAGCGCTTAAGAAATATTTGCTGATGACGTCACTGCATGTAGGCCGATGCCTTCGGACCGCTGTTTTGTCTCAAAATTCCAATTCGTATTTCCCGCTTTGTCGGGACCGCAACATTGTCAGATTTGTCCATAATTCCCAATTATTATAATTGGCATGAATTAAGTTGTATTTTTTGTTAATAATTACGCAAACTTGGTTATTAGCATAGGCCAACTATAATGTTACAGCAGAATTATTTCATTGGAAGTACTTTGAAATTAAATAAAAACATAGAAAAACAATTTTTAGCAAACGGTCCAGTAGATAAGCGAATCGCTAAAGTCGATCTGGCAACGTTGCACTAATTTGGCTGTCATCCGGCAGTTTGTCTAACTGGTTAGTTGCGAATCTTCCGAGTTTCTTTGGTATTATTTTTTATGTTTTTAGTGCAAAATTTGAGTTTATTGCCGGTTTAAATTGTATTTTAAATAATTTGATAATGCCATACAAATGCTCTGTAGTTGGTTGTAAAGGTAATTACGTAAACGGACCATCAGTGCGGGTATTTTGTTTCCACAAAAGTGCGGCACGACGCTAACGCTATTCATCGTGAAAATTGTATTCCTAATATAAACAGCAGAGTATGTGAGTGTCATTTTACAGAGGAGGATTTAATTTGGTACATTTCCCAACAAGACACGAAAACGGGTGAGATCGTTTCACTAAAATTAAATATACCCAGATTAAAGGAAAATAGCGTACCTAACAAATTTCTCAATTGTCAAAAATATCTTACAAAAATTTTAACGCTACGAAAAAGTAGAGAAGAAAAGCTTAGAAAACTACAGGAAATACAATTTCAAGAAGGTATTGACGAAAGCAAATGTGAAATTTTAACACATAAACAACTTACGAATTATGAAACTTTTGAAGAGTTTAATAATTTGTTTATAACATTTAATTTAAAGGAAGGATGGTTTATCATCGATAAAAAAACTTGCAAGACTCTCTTTAAGATTAAGCATAATCCGGGGCTTTCTATTACGTGGGCTGTTAAAATAAATAATAATTTAGAAATAAGTATATATTTATATGGGCAACCAGTAAGCGTAAAAATTGATGAACAAAAGACACCTTTTTTTTCATGTAGTTTGGATGAATTGTGAAATTTACTAGATATTATTGATTGTTCGATGAATATTCTTCCTTTAGATACTGAACAAGACAATAACTCCAATCATGACCCTAATCCCGAATGTGACGATGGTAAAAATAACACCGATATGTCAAACAATAATGAAGTTTTAAACTTTGTTCATGATTTGCTTAAAAACTTAAAAGTAGACAATGATAGTTTAGCGCATAAACTGCAATTTCTCTCTGAACAAGTAAAATTAAGAACTTTGTCAAAAGAACGATACAGATATTCCACTACAACTATGGTATTTTGTTCAATAGTATATACAATCAGTCCCGAGTGACAACAATGCAATTAATGGAAAAGCCGTGTCACATGTTTCACCAAAAAAGGAACTTAATATAGTGTTCCCACATACGGTTGATGCTTAAAAGACTTTTATTTTACTTGTTCGATTCTGTCCATCTGTTAAAATGTATTTTTAATGCTTGGCTAAACTCAAAACCTGATCAGACATTTACAGATGATCATTCATATTTTACTTAGAAGTGTACCGACACATATTTTAAGTGTACCAACTCTTTGCTCAAAAATTACTGCGGCAAAAAAAATAACCGATTAGGTAAAGGTCATAAAAGGAAATTAAATACATATTCAAAATAATTCGACATACGTACCTACAATGTTACTTTTTAACTTTAAAGCTATATGTACTTATTAATCCAATGATGAATTTCAGTGAATTTTTCTCAAAATTTACTCATAAATCCAGTATATCTAGTTTTGAATAATTTGCTATCTGAGGATACACACAAAACAAACTTTTTAGGATTTGGTAGTTTAATATTTGTATTATTACATATTTATCCAAAAACAACTACCTACCTACAATCATGCTACTTAGAGTAGCTAAATCATTTTAGACAAAATACTTAGTTATTTTTAAAATCAATATATATAGTGCATCTGGACACTAATTGTTTTTCTCACTTACGTTTTTTGACCTTTAACGCATAATTTACTTAAATACAAGTTTAAAAATTTAAATAACGATCGTCTGAAGTGTATATAAGTAATTTTAGAAGTCACGCAAAATATAAATCCCCCACAGAACGCATATAATATTATATTGCATATTGCAATCATAGGACCACGGATGATGACGTCACAAGACAGCGCTTTGTCCTTGTTTTCTAGGAGTTGTTGGCAGAAGCTCGTTTCAGAAATGCACTTAACAATATTAACTAACACTACTTAGAACTATAATATATTACTTTAATCAACAAACCGCGATAATGATGAATTAAAAAAAGGAGCTGTCTGTCACTACCTGCTGCAAGGACAAAGTTTCAAAGCCAACTAAAACGCATACATTTCTAGAAAGAAATAATAACTTAAACGTGGTATCTCCCGATATTTTGTTAGGATGCCACTTCATAGTTGAGTAATGGTTCATAGTACCTATAAGGGTCTTGTTACGTATACTTTGTGGAGATACCACTTTCTTTGTAGTGTTGTATTGTGCTATATTTGGGGATATACCATTTTAAATTACTTATTTTATCGATCTATGGTTATATCTCCGCTTTGACAAAAAGTGGACATACCACCTTTAAGTGAAGGACGGCAGTATAATGAAGTAGTTATTTGACCCTAAACACATAAAAGTATCAGGGGGGACCTTTATACAATAAATTAGCCAATCGAAAAGCTGTTTATAAGTCCTAGATTTTTCTCAAAGTTGGGTTAATAAAAATTCTGGTGAAAATTTGAAATATGGGTCGAAAAATGTATGCAAGGTATTCGAAAAAATGCGAGCAAAAATTGGATTTCTGCATTTTTTGAATTGCTGGTCATACGTGACATTAATTGTTATTTATTCTTTTACAGTGGTTGGTTTCTTTGAACGCCAAGAGAGTTTTTAACAACATTTCTGGAAACTGCCCCAACTGTGAGAAGACTATAAGTTGCCCTGTATTAGAATAACATATCTTAAGGCGAATTCCTTAATTTACCTGTAAGAATTCGCCTCATTAGAGGATTTTAAGAACCGTTGGAATTGCTTCTGCTATCACCAGTTTCATATCGCTGTTTGCCTTTTTTGGACTGTGTTTTTAGACTGTGACATGATGAGCAGTTTGTTGTTTTTTTTTATCTTTATATAATAAAAATATTTACAAGAAAATATGGTTTTTTAATCTTTTATGCAGTATTACAAATAGATATTTACATAAATAGAAAAATAACACAATAATATATTTTCTCTTGCTAGTTTTCCAATACTTGTCATTTTCCAAAGATGAATAAAATATGATAGCTATCTATTATGCGTTTACAAGATAGTAGAAGGGCTGTCAAAGTTAGCAGATGTCACGTCAGTTATATGATATTTAATTTTAAAATATTGTGACACGAAATGAAATAAAAGGTTCACTTTTTGACGTAACCAATATAATTTTTTTTTCACATGTATTTCTTATGTACTCGAAAAAATTGCAGTAACATTAAAGCCACAAGTAGTGATGCAACGAATGTTGTTATACGATTGCGATTAATGACCCCAGATAATTGTACGATAAATGTGGAATTTAAAAAAAACATTTTTTATTTATACAGGGTATCTACTAATTAACGGTACATGGAAAAACCACAGACTCCTTACGTTAAAATATTGGGATTTAATTATACTTGCCTATATCCGAAAGTTGATATTAACTGAGATACAGGGTGTTAAAGTTAAAACTTCATTTTTGTTTTCTCTTTAATAACTTTGCAGGAAACCAACGTTTTTTTACAAAATTTGGTAATTATGTTTTTCTAGGACGATAAATTGATTTCTTTGTGAAATTTTAATGTACAATGTAGGGGGCGGGCACTGTCTGCTGCATTTTTCACATTTATTAGGTCATAACTTTTTGTGTCTCAGTGTATTTAAGTTTTTAATGAAAATAATACTTTTCTCATATTTATTACGTAAAAAAGGTAGGTATACTAATAAGTTCAAGTCGCCCAGAGTTACCGTTTTGGAGATATTTGTATTTAAATTGTTTAGTGCACCCTGCGCAATTACTATTAATTTGCAAACAAAATTTTTTTCTTAAAGTAACCTATGAGAAAACAAATGAAATTTAGAGATCCAGTTGCTATGGAATAGAAAATGTTTCATTTTTGAGTTTATCGTAAGTTTGTGTTTTCATTGCTGTTGGTTTCTTTCGACACGATATTTTCTAGGGTCAAAGTTATTTTAATTAAAGTAAGTTAAAGAACAATCCAGTTGTTGTATTTATCTAGAACATTAATTATCATGTAAAAGTGAATTAGTAAGAAGTAACAAAATATTATTTGCTTGCCTTAGCTAACGCACCAAACAATTTAATTGCAAATATCTCCAAAACGGCAACTCTGGGCGACCTAAACTTAGTATAACTTTTTTACGTAATAAATATGAGAAAAGTATTATTTTCATTAAAAACTTAAATACACTGAGGCACAAAAATGTGCAAATAATGCCGCAGACAGCACCCCCTACATTGCACATTAAAATTTCACGAAGAAATCAATTTCTCGTCCTAAAAAACCATAATTGCCAAATTTTGTAAAAAAACGTTAGTTTCTCTCAAAGTCATTAGAGAAAAACAAAAATGAAGTTTTAACTTTATATATATATTATTATAGTTCTCAAGAGATGCGCCGACGAACTAACACCAGTATTTTGTAGACTTTTCAACTTATCCTACAAAAAAGGAATATTTCCATCTTGCTGGAAGACGGCGCGAGTCCAGCCTATTCCAAAGAAAGGTAAGAGAACCCTGCCTAACAACTATCGACCAGTCGCATTGCTTTCAGTTATATCAAAAGTAATGGAGAAAGCTATTAACCAACATCTTCTAAAGTACCTGGAGGGCTTCAACATCATCAGCGATCATCAATATGGTTTTCGGAAGTCCAGATCAACTGGAGATCTTCTAGCCTATGTCACCCATATTTGGAACAACGCAATCGAACATCATGGGGAGTCTCGGGCTGTTGCACTGGATATTTCTAAAGCTTTTGATCGTGTTTGGCATGAGGGGCTTCTAAGTAAACTGCGATCCTATGGTATGCCCAGTCGATTCTGTGCATGGTTGTCTAGTTTTCTTAAGGACCGCTCTCTGCAAGTGGCGATTGACGGATTTCTCTCAGACACCTTCACCATCAATGCCGGTGTTCCTCAAGGGTTCATATTGTCTCCCACTCTCTTCTTACTCTACATTAACGACCTTCTAGTGAAAACGAAAAACCCGATAGTTAGTTTTGCTGATGATAGCACACTTTTATCATCTTTCTCTTTGAATGCACAAACATCGGCTGCCGACGCACATCTTCGCAGACAGCATGAAGTATCACGCCTCAACAAAGACCTGGAAGAAATTTTGGCTTGGGGTGACAGTAACCAAGTCGAATTTAACGCTAAAAAAACCCAGGCAGCAGTTTTCTCTAAAAAGGTTAACATTACAGAACCGGATATAGTCAGGGACGGACACGCAATCCCACTGGCTTCATCTATTAGTTTGCTGGGCGTCAATCTGGGAGGAAATATGTCTTGGCATATCCACGTTGTGGCAATCGCCAAGATAGCCTCTCAGAAGCTTGGTGTACTCTTCCGAACCAGAAAGTTGTACACACCTCAACAACTTTTGACACTATACAAAGCCCAGATTCGACCATCACTAGAGTACTGCTCTCATGTCTGGAGCTCTGCACCCAAACATACTCTTCGGCTACTGGATTCCATCGAAAGGAGGGCCATTCGTCTGATTGGTGACCACGAGCTGACGAAGAACCTCGACAGCCTAGAACATCGAAGGCAAGTTGGTGATTTGACTCTCTTTTACAGAATGATATTTTCATGGAAAGTGCTCGGCTGACTTTGCCCTCTGAATTCCGCCCAGAGCGGCGAATATCAGAAATACACGACGAACCACTGCCGCCCATCCATATGTGGTTAAGCTTAGTACTCCTCGAACTTCATTATTTAAGAACTCTTTCATCTGGAGGACTTCATCATTGTGGAACGATCTTCCCGAGGTCGTTTTTCCCAACGACTATAACCACCAACGATTCAAAACCAACGTGAATCGCTTTTTGCGCACACGCACCACTCGCAGAGTGCCCTAAAGGATTTTTCCTATAGTGCTTGTGTTTGATCATAAAAAAAAAAAAAAAAAAAAAAAAAAAAAAAAAAAAACACCCTGTATCTCAGTTGATATCAACTTTCTCTGTGGTTAATTAATGTAACATTAATTAGCGGACACCCTGTATACAATGTTCTTGGGATTTTTATTATGGCCCATTAAAATATCATCAACTGCCTAAGAGGGGCTGAATGGGTGGTCAAGTAATACCTCATTAATTCCCTATACATGGCAGCTTAGTTTTTGAGAATGGATCCAATCGTTTAGAAAATATGGAGCTTTGAAGTATCAACAGAACTTATGACGAAAAATTCAAAAATCGATTTAATTTATTATTAGATATTCCGGTTAAACCGGAAGTTAGACTTAACACTGTTATTGTAAATAGAATGCCCTGTACATTTTGGCATTTTTCGATTCTATCTAAAATCCAAGTTACTTTTATTAACAATTTTGTATACTATTTTCTGTAACTCTACACGTAAGGTAAATTAAAACAATAATATAGGGCCTTCCATTTATAATTAATCGTATTGATATTGACGATTAGGTCGTTGCATCACTAACTACTAGTCTTTAGATAATTTCTTTTAACCATAAATAACAGTAATACAATTAATTAATTTATATTATTTCTATATTATAAGGTTGGAAGCTTGTATCACAAAATCGTCGGTATATATTTTGAAAATTGAATTAAATTTTCGAAGTTATACATACCTACCTACCTACCTAACAAACTTAACTAATACACAACAGAAAACTGAGATAAACAATAGCTTAAAATAAGTAATATACAAAAAATACTTTTCATAATAATAAAATTATACTTCTACTAAACTTTTCCAAGTACCAAAACAAGGAAAAACGAACAAACCTAAGCCGCATTCAGAGAATATTTGCAAATCTATAGTCTCTTCATTTTCCCAATTCAGTAGATCCAAACAAATATAGGCGACGAGAACGTGAACAGCACACACGGTCACATTAAGAACAATATAACAGTACAATCTCGTACTACGCATGAATAGACCTGAAATAATAACGACCCTGTTCTGGCCAGCATAGGAAGTTTTATCGCCGTTTGACCACTAGCAATGAGTTTATGCATCGACCATGTGCCTATCACGCGCCGATGTTTGTT
The DNA here is from genome assembly GCA_963991005.1 of Barypeithes pellucidus. Classification (NCBI taxonomy): domain Eukaryota; kingdom Metazoa; phylum Arthropoda; class Insecta; order Coleoptera; family Curculionidae; genus Barypeithes; species Barypeithes pellucidus. Next base: position 50,387,263 of record OZ022563.1, on the reverse strand, counting down.
TATTCTCCTGAATTGATAAAACGAATAGAGTATAGATAGCGCTGTATAACTTTTACGAGCGCGTTTGTTTGTAGATACATACTTTGAAATTTAAGAATGTTAGTTTTAATATTTTTATGTTAGTATTAGATACAGGGTGTATGAAAATGGTTTATTATTGTCTGTTTGAAGGTCGTAGACAATGGTGTTTCTTGAATAATAGAAAAGTTTTGGACTTGCATTGTCTTTATTTGTTATATATCACAACGTTTCAACTGGTAAGTATCTCCAGTCGTCTTCAGGTGAATACTGAAGACTATTATTCATGGTTTATTATGTTTAAATGGGTGACTCCTTTGGTGTCCATACTTTTTTGTTCACTTAAAAAGTGTAATGCGCGTGCCCGACCTTGCGTCGTTCGCTACCACGATGAGGCACGACCACATATATATATATATATATACATACATACATATTGCCAATACGAACGTTCCGAAATACAAAGTGTCCCCGCTATGGGAGATGGCTTGGCACCATTGAGTTTGCGCAGTAGGGTGGAAATTTTATCGATCGCGTCAGAGCCGGCCCGACATTATTTATTTGTTGTTATTCGTCGCCATCTTTGGTTCTGGACGCTTTTTCAAATTACAGAATAAAAAGTGGTTGATCCACATTGTTGTCGGTATATTAGTGCTTATAAACTTTCATTACCTAACAACAATTTTTGTAAAGGAGTTTTTAATTTGTGGTCATTCGATTCGCTGTTTGGTAGGTTAGTGGCTTGCATTGTTTAAGATGAAGGGGCACAAGTGCATGGTGCTTTTTTGCAAAAGTCGTGGATCAATACCAGGTATGAAGTATTTCAGGTATGTACATATATACGAAAATATTTTGCTTATCACATTATCCGATCTTCGGAACCGAATTTCACTAAGAAGCTTGTAAATAAAGAAGAGAGTGTCACTCGTATACAATATAATATATATGTGGTCACTACCTAACCTTAAAATTAATGTATTTTTAATTTGATGCAATAGTAGCTGATAATAATTCCCAAAATAGTCAATATAGTCAGTTCATTCTTAATTTTTGGTTTAGAAAAAAGTGAGGTTAAGAAACATACGACGTCGGATAAAAGTTAAAATAAAGCTCATCGTGTCGATTGTTGCAAATATTTGGACGGAATTTGGCACCAAAAGCTTACACCAACCAGGGCACCGTCGGTCAGAAATCGTATGAATGGAACGCCGCCTTAAATCGAAATTTTGATTGTAATATTTTTCCTAACTAACCTGTGAAATTTACATTAAAAAAGCTGAAATCCGGTCCTGTCGAATGTTTACTTTCACAAGGAAATTTCCGAACTGCGCAAACTCACAACGCCCCCTTCGATGCCCATAGCGGGGATATAATTGCAGATGGTATTAGCAATATAATGGTTATATATATGTGGACACGACGGAGCTTCGCCCTACGTCTCTACCCTTCTGCTCCATATGGATAGAAGCTTGAGAAAAGATCAGTGCCGCTAGAAACCGCGTGAAAACAACTACACGTCGACGCGGTAGGCTGGTTCCCTAGAAATCGCCAATGTATTAGTTCCAAACGCTTAAGGTGCTCACACCGACGAAAGTTTTCCGGCCTAAAACCTTAAAAGCGAACTACATCGACAGTTGCGGGGTTTAAAACGACAACTGTAAGAATAGGTTTTGTTTTATAATAAAATTTTTTGATAAAGAAAAAGTAAAGAGATACTCGTCTAGAGAGTAAAAGGACGTAAACATTACAAATAATAATTTTTCAAAAAGGGAATATTGACGCACTAAAATTTCCCTTTTCCACATAATAACTTTCTCAAATGTAAAGAGGACTAAGGCCGATGTTTGAATGTTGCCTTAAGTTAGACCTTAGCTAAGGTAGCCTTAACGTTAAGGTAAACTTTAAAATAACGATGCTTTAAATTAATTTACGGGTCAATTGACGTGTTAAGTATAAGATTATCACGTCCTTAAGATCTATTCCTCGAGATGAGGGTTAAAGAAAACTTTAATATACTCTCAAACTTGTGCTAAGGATGACTTATGTTGTTGTGTAACTTAAGGTGACTTTGAAATATCGGCCCTAAGGTTCTAGAAATATATAGAGGACGGTTCAAATACTACAAGAAGATAGGGAAGCCATTCCCCAAATGGGGACGGTGGAAATGTGAGCCAGCACACTTCATAAAAGCCTTGTACCTTTTTCTATACTAAATGTGGAGCCAATTTAACACAGGGTGTTCGGATCAGGATACATGTTCACATAATGGTAGTAAGTTATATAAGAAAAGTCAAAAACTCACTACTTTTTATTTGCTTTCATTTCAAAAATTTTAATTTCAGTTTTGCGCCTGAACGGTGTGGTTTATCGACTCGAATAAAGAGTACCTTTTTTATTAAGTACTCTTTTGTCTTTAAACTGACATGTCCCTTTTTCCAATAACGGTCGAGACAAAAAAGATATGCCAAAAATTAAATTTGAACCTTGATGATAAATATAAGAAAACATTGGCAGGCTGTAACTAGAAAAGTATCGAGTTTTCGACTTTTTGTTATATGACATTATGTTATCCGGACACCCTGTATAAAGGACATAATACACTTTTTAAAAATTTTAAAATGTTACGGTATAAATTTTATTTTCCCGGGAAACTAGCCCAGGGGGTGAATTTTTGGAATTTCCAAATTCAAGCCCCGAATATTTGACATTTGTTTAAAAGAGTTTATACTTTCTATATAGTATCACCATTAAAGTTGGAACTATAACGATTTTGATAAAATTTGACTTCAATAAAGACCAAAAATTACACAATTAAATGGGGCCATGCGGCTTTTGTTTACTGTCAAATTTCACAGTTTCTCCACAAATTGTCGAAAAATAGCAATTATCCATCGAATTTTTAAAAAAATAATTGGAGAAGTTGTTTGTATTGTATTTTTATGCTCACATATCAAATTTGAATCACTTATATTAATTTTTGTTTTCCATCTATTTTCATTGAAAACGGAAGTGGACCCTACCACCGTAAATCTATTTATTTACTTAATTTTAGCAAAGCTAATTTATGTCCATTTTTTAAACGTATTTATTATTTAAAAAACGAGACTCCTCTTCGTTGGTTAAATCTTTCATCTACTCCCATATTAGCCACGATACAATAACTAAAGGTAAAATATCTATCCGTCCCAATTTCGTCTGCGGCGCGTAGTGACGTCACAGGGAGAGCGATTTTTAAATTTCTTATGGGAATTTATATTGCTGTCCGCTTTTTGAATTCTATTTTAAAGGTATTAATTGGTTTTATGCATGTAATGGTGTATGAAATGAAAGAATAATATATGACAAGTATTTACGTATATCACTAAAATAAGCAAAAATTCCGACAAACTTTTAAAACATCCGCCGCGCCATTCGAACCGGTCGACGATAGCCGAAGCTGCTCGGCCACCCCTGCTTGTTACCACCAGCGTTGTCAGTCTTTTACAATTGTAATATATCCATTACTATTTTAACAATTTTTGAGATGTTCATTCTTGTTGTGGGGCTCCCCATATGAAACTTATGTTCAATCTGGTTCATATCATATGACCTAGTAACGACCTTTTATTCGTACTCTTCTTACTCTGACACCGTTTTTACTATTCTATTAAGTTTCGAACCGTCAACCTATTACTTTTGATCAAAGATTTCTGGCAACACTGGTCGCCACGTAGTGAGTACCGTTTGCCGTAGTTTTCCATGGAAATTTGGAAAGTTCACCAGAACTGTTTCTAATTTAGTCGTGTGTATTTATTAAAAATAAATATCTGAATTTTCATAATATGACGTGCGCTGTGTTCGGTTGTGATATGGATAACCTGGCAAAGAAATTTGACAGAAATATAAGGTGTTCCCATGGATATGGTTTTATTTATTTTATTAACATTTACTTGTTAAGTATTTTCAACTGAAGCTGATGAGGGTATATGTCTTCGAAACATGTATGGAAATTAAAATATTGTTTATTTAACTACTGAAGCAGACTATGAGTTTCTTTACCTCTTCATAATTTCTGCTCTACTGAGAGATGGACTATTTAAAAAATAGTTTTATTTGTCTATAACTAGGTCGCATTTTAGCTTTAATCTTTGTTGTATGCTCATACAATAAATATACCTAAATACCATGATATTATTCTTTCATTTCACATACCATTAAATGCGTAAAACCTCTTAATACCTTTAAAAGAGAGTTAAAAACGCTGATGGCAGTATAACTCTCCATAAGAGATTTAAAAATCACTCGCCCGTTGACGTCACAAGCCACGCCTCAATCGGCGTGGAATCATACCTCTTAGATGTTTATACCATGCATTCTAGTAATAACCTACTTACGCACTGTCTACTGTTACGTAATGACTGTTTCGTAATATATATATATTACGTAACAGTTCCACCTTACCCGAGATATGCCAAAACCGTCAATCCAACAGATTTTATGCAAAGTAGGCCGTGAATTCCATCGGGTCTTCTTGACAACGTAAATGTCGAGAAATTTTAAACGGCAACATTTTTAATTTGTATATTTTTGGGTAAAGTATGAATGACTACGATTCACATAACGCCACGGAAAATTACATTACAAGTTGCTTCCGCAACAAATCATTTATTGCTAGAAAAATCCAGGGAGTTGCATCGAAAATGTATTGATTGGTGTACTGATAAGATGAGTGAGTGCCGACTCAAAATGTTTTATTCGCATATTTCGATAATTTAGTCGTAGAACGAGTATAGTACACTCGAGTGGTAAGTCTATTACACACTCTTTCGAGGTCTCCACTCTTGGTATGTAATATACTATAAAGTCATGAGGAGTCTGCTCCACACAGGCTACATTTTTAACCTGCAATTTAATTTTTTGAGGAAAACGAACAATTTGGTACAATTTTCGGCATAAAGATTGAATTTAGACGATGACTATTCTATAAATAAATAGATTTACGGTGGTAGGGTCGACTTCCGTTTTCAATGAAAATAGATTGGCCAAAAATTATCACAAATGATTCAAATTTGGTATGTGGACATATCATTTCAATGCAAACAACTTTTCCAAATAAAATTCGATCAATAAATGATATTTTGTGAAGAAAATGTCATGAAAATTGGACGCATTGTCCCATTTAATTATGTCATTTTCGGTCCTTATTGAAGCAAAAACTAATGGTAAATTGAAATTTTACCTAAATCGAACAATACATTTGTCTCCAACTTTAATGGCGACAATGTAGATCATTTATTCCAAACTTGAGACATTAAAACACCGGTATCATCCCGTGGTGGGTGTGAGACAGATCGTCGTCCAACGTGAGCAACACCATGAAAGTAAAGAACATCCCTATCGCGCTGAGGAAGTGCCAGATGTCGTGGAAGTCGTAGAATCGGAACAATTTGCAGTCCATGTTGAACGTGCGGGATTCGGCCGGGGTTTTCTGCATGAAAAAATTCCAATAATTAAAACATAAATAATATATATACAGTGTGTTATGTAAATCGTTTTGTTTTTAAATGGGTGGACTTTTGGGTGTCCTAGAACAGGTCCGCGAAAATATGTTACGAATACACATACGAACAGTGGCGGTTCTTCCATAGGAGTACATGCGCACGTGCACCCTCAAAACAAAACGAATAAAAAATATTAATTTATATTCATTGAATATTATCTATCGTATAAAGTCCGACCCTAATATTTTATCGTCCCGTCAAACCAAACTGTATAGATCCGGCAACCGTGGCTCGGTCGAGGTAAATGACGATACTTGTTCGCACGTGCGATTAAGTAGTGCAATTTCTCTGTAGTAACAGGTGGCGGGTGGCAGCGGGGGATAGCGGGGCTATCGCGATTTAACATGGAAAAGGCGCACAGTTTTTGTGTGCACCGCGCTGTTGTCTGTTCGTCCATCTAGTGTTAGAAATTCGAGCGTGTATGTTTTAATATTATATATTTATTGAGTTAAAATGAATAGTTGACGGTGAACTATTTAAGAAATAACTTTAGCTCTTTGAGTTTGGAGCAAAAAATTGAAGTGAAGAATGCGGGAAGACCTAAACCGGAAATTAATTTAACGCAGACCACAAAGGGTAAATCTAGGGACTTTATTAGAAAAAAAAATTATAGAGGGTATTCCAAACTTAATGAGGCTGTTATTGATCAATTTTCTACAATTAAGAACCGAAGAATGGACTTTACGTTTAAGCACTATTGTGTAGGGTCGATAAATGTTGTGTATTTCGATAAATGATACTCGATATGATATTTTATTTAAGGATTTAAACTAAAAACACTGAAAATATGAAGAATGCCAAGTTGTCAGTCTCGTGGCTCGATTCGTTCTCGTCATAAAACAGTTAACAATTGTTCTCGTTTTGGTTGCGCCTAATGACGTAGCCGTAGATGGCGTAGTGGTATTAGACATCATTCGGTTTTCTTGATAACTCGTAGATGGCGGTAGTAGTGTTGGATATCATTCGGTTTCCTTGATAGCTCGTAGATGGCTTTAGTAGTATTAGTAGTGGACTGTATAAATATTGTTACGAGGGTTGCATGCGACGACGTTAAGATCCGACAGCTATACACACTAAAAAAACCTTTCTTATTTTCCAAAAGTTGTATTTCCTTGTGTAAAATTAAAAAATAAATAAAAATATGTTTTAGCTAACGCATTTTCTTATTACTTTTTTTCTTTCTACATTTAAAACGCCTAGAAAGTAAATGTTTAGTCGTTACACAAAAATAAAATTTTAAAAATAATTTCACCATACTTGTGAACCCCCTCTATCATAGGTTACGAGCTGCCACTGCCTGTAACTCCATTAATAATCAATTTTCGAAATAATCTTATAGGAAGAGGTAGCATTCATTTTCGGTCTACAATTATCCCCTAAATTTTTTGCTCATCATTTCCGGACACCCTGTATAAGCTACCAAATTTTCAAAGTGATCCGTCGACTCGTTCTTCATAAACGTTGTAATAGGCCATCCACAATAAATCACCCTGTATAACAGCTTACGGTATAGCGTTTTTGTAAACTGGTTTAGAGCGGAGGAAGCTTTTTTTTGTTGATTTACGACCATATCTCTTATGATTAAAAATGTTTTATTACCATACACTGTATTACCCTATATTCTGCTACTTACCGCCCAAGATATGGCCTTATGCAGGAAGAAATACATGCCGGAGATCGCACACAATGTAGAAATACACAGGAAGATCCAGGTTACTAGTTTCACTCGTTCCTTGTGTAGATACTAAAACAATGGGCATTGACAGACATCATGTTTTAAATAGTAGTAATAATTTATTTTATGCTTTATGAACTCCACTATACAGGGTGTCCCAGAATATGTGGGCAATCTCCCGGGTTCAGATAGAACACTTAAAAATAACAGGAGAAGTTCTTATACATTTTTCTTCTTCCTACGGCCTCCCCTACAGAGATACGGGCCCATAACTGACGTCCCTGGAAATCGCTGTTTTTTAAATAATTTATTAAGTACTAGGTGTAATTTAATAATTTTTTAGTATAATGGTTAGTAGATGAGTCTCCTTAAAATTCGCCCTTTTAAACACATTTGGCTTATTTAGTTTCCCAGGGACGGACTAGACGTAACACAAAAATGTGTTTTTTGGGCACCTTTGGATACACTAAACCTTAAGCTGAAAAAGGGTACTCTTGATCAATGTTGATAAAGTGAACTGTTTTCGAAAAAAAAATATTTTTGTTCAATTTGGTTTTTTGCATTGGTTGTTGTTTTATGTTCATAAAATTTCCTCATTGTTGTTATGGTTTTTTTCACATGTACCGATTTAAATAAGAATATTTATGCCAATGTCAGTTTTGTGGTAGTGTCTTGAAATTTGCGGTTTTTCTCCTTTGTCTTATTAGTTACTAACTTAGTAATGGAATTTACGTATATTGAATATAAATCATATTGAACAAAAATATCTTTTTTTTCGAAAACAGTTCATTTCATCGACATTGATCAAGAGTACCTTTTTTTCAGCTTAAGGTTTAGAGTATCCAAAAATATTATCGTCGTTCCTTCATCATACAAGGTGTACAAAAAAAAAGCATTTTTGTTACGTCTAGTCCGTCCCTGGCAAACTAAATAAGCCAAATGTGTGTAAAAGGGCGAATTTTAAGAAGACTCTTCTACTAACCATTATACTAAAAAGTTATTAAATTACACCTAGTACTTAAAAAATTATTTAAAAAACAACGATTTCCAGGGGCGTCCGTTATGGGCCCGTATCTCCGTAGGCGAGGCCGTAGGAAGAAACATTTATAGGTACTTGTCCCGTTATTTTTAAGTGTTCTATCTGAACCCTGGAGTTTGCATACATATTCTGGGATATTCTGAATCCAACGATATATCTATATGTATACACTTATTAATTATTACATATTTTGTGTTCCAAAATGAAAAATAATTAATGATTCATTATTATTGAAAATAATGTCAAATCGAAAAACTATTTTTATTGCCAACTAGAGAACTATAAATACAACAATAAAACAAAATTATTTTCAATAAGGGGCTTATTTGCATTGAAGATAAGTTTCTTTTAGTCCGAAACGCGTAATAAATTATAGGTGTGGTATATCGTTGGATTCAGTGGCGGATCTACAGGCTATAGCCTAGTACTATTTACTATAAATTATTTATCAAATTTAGCGATATTTAGGCGTGGCTTTCGGCGATTTCGCATGCCCCGGGCTTTTCTTAGCTAGCCCCCCACAGGGCCACAAGCGCACGTGCACTCCCAAGACGAATAAAAAAATACTAATTTATATTCATTGAATATTATTTATCGTATAAAGTCCGACCCTCCCTAATTTTATCGTACCGTCAAACCAAACTGTATATTATAAGCTCTCGATTCATCCGGTCAATATAATGACGCGCTATAATCGCATATGCGAATAAGTGGGCGGTGCATAATGCAGTTTCTCTGTAGTAACAGGTGACGGGTGGCAGCGGGGGATAGCGGGGCTATGGCGATTTAAAATGGAAAAGGCGGTACAATTTTAGTGTGCGCCCCGCTATTGTCTGTTCGTGCATCTAGTTAGAAATTCGAGCGTGTATGTTTTAATAGTATATATTTATTAAGTTAAAATGAATAGTTGACGGTGGACTATTTAAGAAATAACTTTAGCTCTTTGAGTTTGGAGCAAAAAATTGAAGTGAAGAATGCGGGAAGACCTAAACCCGAAATTAATTTAACGCAGGCCACAAAGGGTAAATCTAGGGACTCTATTAGAAAGTTTAAAAATTAAATAATAAAAAAAATAACTGGATTGGTGGATGCAGCATAAATAACCGTTTGATCTATTTTTCCTGTTTGGTGGTTGTTCGCGGCATTGAGGAGCCTGCCTGCCTGCACAAAAAATGGAATAGAAAATAATCTTCAGAACATATTTTCTGCCACCTTTACACTGTTACAAATAATTGTTACCATACCAATGATCACGGAAGAAGATAAACGATGTTTTTCAACATTAAAACGAATAAAAACATTTTTGCGAAGTTCTATGAACGAAGAAAGGCTAACAGCCCTAGCTATCTATTGAAAAAAAAATGTATATAGGGTATTCCAAACTTTAATGTGGTTGAGTGATAAATTTTCTATAATTGAGAACCGAAGAATTTATAAAAAAACCTTTTTTATTTTCCAAAAATTGTATTTCCTTGTGTAAAATTTAAAAAATTAATAATATGTTTTACCTAACGCATTTTCTAATTGCTTCTTTTCTTCCTCCTAAAAAGCCGTAGAATATAATTATTTGTTCGTTACAGAAAAATAAAATTTTTAAAATAATTTCATGATACTTGTGAACCCCCTATATCATAGGTCACGCCGCCACTGCCCCACTCCCTAAATCTAATCCTAGATCCGCCACTGGTTGGATTCAGAATGTAAAGTGGAGTTCATAAAATAAAATGTTACCACTATTTAAACAAAGTTGATGAGGGTTGCGAAAAAACGAAACGTCGGATTGAACATTTAGAACTTAACTAGCAATGAGATGGATGTAAAATTTATTTTCACATATCTCTTCAAATACAGGGTGTTTCTTGATAACATGCTACTATTTAAGGAGGATATTCTTGGGTCTATTTTCAGAAAAAAACTTCATATGAACATATTCTGTCCTAAACGTCTTAGCTTTTGAGATACGGGGTGTGTTAAAGATTTTCAAAAAATTTCCATTTTTACTAATATCTGTGATGCTGCTCCAGATATTTTTGTGAAATTCGGTACACACTTTCTATTCATCAAGAGGCATTTTATGACGTATAATATGTTTTTCTATTCCGACCAGTGGCGTTCGCGCCGGAATTGCCCTCGGTATATTTGAAGAAAATAATGGTACGCGACTTCTTTTTTTTTAAATAAAAATTATTATTGAAATTCTCATTCCTTGCTGAGCAAATGTCGTCTCTTGTTTTTTTGTCGTTTGACGTACAGTTTTCGTATAAAAAAATGAAATTCATTCATGTGCACTGTTATTATGAAATTAGGTATTAACAAAAATTAAAAAGGATCTAGTAGGTAAGAAGATGTTGTTTTGTAAACATAAACAGTTTTGACGGTTGCCTACCTAGTCTAGTTGTCACGTATTTAAGTCATTAACCTTAATAAATTATTAAGAAAACATGAAAATCTTTAACACCCTGTATCTCAAAAGTTCAGACTTTAGGACATATTTCTGAAAATTGACCAAAGAATAACCTCCTTAAATATTAGCATCTTATTAAGAAACACCCTGTATATTAATAGGATTATTTCATCACAAACAGAAACACAATTCTATCACAAAAAATATCTTTAAATCACAAAAACATTATCATTCATGCATATTACAATAAATATTTTAGAGGGCGAAAATATATCCACAATAATATTTACAAGCAATACCCTAAATTACAAACAATGTAATTGGCTTATAAACGGACTTGAAAGTGCCAGGGGAGTAGTTGTTTATAATGGGTCGGCCGCAACTTGGAAATGGAAAGTGTTAAAAAAACTTTCAAGAAGGTTTTGCCAATTTTTAAATGTTCGTTTCGCTTACCTTCATAAAAATATAAAAGAAGAAGTACAACAACGTATTCGACATGAAGACGAGAAGAAGAAAGACGGCGAAGCTCTTCGGGTGGTAAGCGAGAGCGTAAGCCGCCAGCGCCCAGTTACAAAGGTTTCCAAGGGCCAACATTACAAAACGAGCTAAAAAAAGGAAAATGTAACGGTAACTAAAAAAATCATTCACTTTTTTCTGGTATTTGTTATCTTAATTGTTACCATAAAACATGCAGTTTTTTGATACTACGTGTCAATTTCGATGACACGAAGTATCAAAATATGTAAGAGAATTTATATACATTTTTCTGGATAACCAGTGCCAATACTTTCAAAATATTCTCCTTATACAGGGTGTTATGGAAATGACGTATTATATTTAAACTTTTAAATTAAAAAAAAAATAACCATAAATGGCGCTTTGAATTATTAAGCGAAATTATACACTTTATATGAAATCTGAAAATTTACATGGCCGCTACTGACGACGGTCGATGTTGTCATATCTACACGGCAAACTCTTTAGAAAACAAATTTTAACAATTTTTTAACAATCATTTATGAACAAATATGATTCCAGAAAACCGACGGCGAAAGATGTTTTACAAAACAAATAATGGTAATATTACACACAAATCTCAAATTCGTCACAAGCACAGGAAAGTAAATAGGTCAAACGTCATTGACCTTTCTATTATTTTCCACTCTTTAAAAAAATGCAATTTTATTTAAGACACATGCTCTCTTACCTTTACTTATTTAAATACAAATATTAGTTTCATAATTTCACAGAAACCACACAGAATCTAAGTTTTAGGAAAAAAACTTCTCACATAACCTCACAAATAGCAGCTACTCACTTGGAGAGAATGCACGGGAAAACTGTTTTAATTTTTGGTCCTTTTTTCTCGCTTAGATTTATTTATTTAACTAATTTAAAACCACACCTTAATACAACTCTTTCACTTTAAGAATGACATTTTATCTACGAACGAACGAAATGGTACTTGCAAAACTCGGAATAGAGATGGGCAATATTTGACAGTTGGATATTTCACGGTCACGGTAATTGAATCCTAATAATAAGCGATACGGGACGGACTAAGATCGCTTAAATGCATTTCTTATGGTGATAAACGAGATTCTTCCCTGAATTGAATAAACTGATAGTAGGTAGTGATATATCCATCAATTAAAGTAAGGGTTAATACTGGGACTGTACTTGAGAAGCTCAAAAAATTAAATTAGCTCAGCTCTACTCCAAATGACAAGACCGACGAAGATTTAATTTTCTTTCTCACACGGCCATCTCTCCATCTCTTTCACACAATCCACTGGACGCCGGGGCAACGTAAGTCTAGGCGTACAAGCGTGCGTCTTGCAACTGTCAGTATTAGAAGACACGCGTTAGAATACGGTCGGTTCTGTTGCTTACCATTTACACTCTCGGCTATCCGCTTTGTTTTCAGAAGGTACGCGTATAATAATTAATTGTTTTGTAATGAATCTCGGGCTACGCGTCCAAACTTTGTATATTATTTGACATTGTTTTTATTGACGAACCTAAAACGAGTAGTTTGTTTTGGACGGTTGACTTGATGGAATGTTTCGAGCATAAACTGTTTCCAAGAGTGTTCCCATGAAGAAGAAAAAAAACTGATTGTGTTCTTGCGTGGATTTCCTCGCTCTTTAGGTATAAAGATAAATATACAGGTAGGTAGAGAAATAATTTATTTTTATAATTTTATATGGAATTTTGCATTAAGTTTGGCAACATTCCACGTAACACCTGTTTTCTGACATGCCATCAGAGCGTGACGTATTACAGTGACGCAGGATGAGCTGTGGGTTTATGGGACTGACTGGATCCCACTTTTAAAACAGTCGATTTAAAAAAAATATATGTAGCGCTTCTCTAGGACACCCCAGGAGTCACCCATTTAAATATAATACGTCATTTCCATAACACCCTGTATTTCCGTACAATTTTTAAAATTTTAATTCTTTTCACATGTTAATACACCACGAAGTTATTTTGTTCTGTCGCCCTGTACATTCTTTACCTGTGTAACACGGTTTTAGGACGTTTAAAGGGCCTGCTAAAAAATCGTGCCTTAGGATGTGTCCTAATCGTCGCAGTGACGCCATACCTACAAAAATAATAAAAAAATTTGTTATTAAAAATATCCACAAAGGCAAATTAATTAACTAAACACAGAAAAAAATATCGTTTCGATGGATGTATACTTACTAAATTTCCAACATCCCATATAATACATTTTAATGCTGAGATAGAAGCAAGTCAAAACATGCAAGACAATGAAAGATATCCAAAAACCTTGCGTGTCTTCCAAGATACCAATCATACCTGAAATAACAATATCGTAAAAATTCGGCTTACCAAAAATATCTTCCGAAATGTTCGGATTTTTGACGTTGATTTATAAATAAAATTATCAGTGCTATTAAGAGTATCAAGTACTTGATTATTAAAATCGTCGGTATTTCCCAACACTAAAAATTATATCTATATTGTAAAACGAAGAGAGTTAGCTACATTCTTACCTAGTAAAATTGCCAATGCCAAAACTCCAAATGTGGTATAGGCGTTTGCGTTGATATCGGGATGTCTATTCTGGTATAATTTTACCATACATAACACGGCCATAACATACATAAAACTAGTATCTACGAAAAGGAAAAAAAAAATGTTTCAATTAAGTCAAAGATTCATTACCGCACTAGTGATGAAATCAACTTAGTCATCACTAGTGATGAAATTAACGTATTACATTGCTAGTGAAGGAAGTAACTTATAACATCACTATTGATTTATGAATCTACCATAAGTTAGGTAATTAGTTTATTACATCACCAGTGATGTAATTAACATATTACACAGCTAGTGAAGAAATTAACTTATAACATCACTGTTGATTTATGAATCTACCATAAGTTACGTAATTAGTTAATTACATCACCAGTGATGTAATTAACGTATTACACGGCTAGTGAAGAAAGTAACTTATAACATCACTATTGATTTATGAATCTACCATAAGTTAGGTAATTAGTTAATTACATCACCAGTGATGTAATTAACATATTACACAGCTAGTGAAGAAATTAACTTATAACATCACTGTTGATTTATGAATCTACCATAAGTTACGTAATTAGTTAATTACATCACCAGTGATGTAATTAACGTATTACACAGCTAGTGAAGAAAGTAACTTATAACATCACTATTGATTTATGAATCTACCATAAGTTAGGTAATTAGTTAATTACATCACCAGTGATGTAATTAACGTATTACACATCTAGTGAAGAAATTAACTCATAACATCACTATTGATTTATGAATCTACCATAAGCTAGGTAATTAGTTTATTACATCACCAGTGATGTAATTAACGTATTACACAGCTAGTGAAGAAATTAACTTATAACATCACTATTGACTTATGAATCTACCATAAGTTACGTAATGAGTTTATTACATCACTAGTGATGACAAGTTAAATCGATAAGATTTTGTCAGTGACAATGTACCAGCCAAAATAAGTTAAGTAATGAGCTTATTACGTTGTAGTAGGCTCATAGCGTAACTCGTAGACCTAGTTACACGATAATCCTACGAGTGCTGTAATATCCCATAGCACAAGTGCAATCTACGATAATTAAATAAGAAATAACATGAAATATTCTAATTTTTTGGGTAACACAAACAATTCAAAATGAGTTACGTAATGAGCATATTGAATCACTAGTGATGGTTTCGGGTGGTAGATCGTCACCCAAAAATTAGATATTACGCGTGCGCTACGAGATATAACAGCACTCGTTAAAAACCTGGATTAACGCGACCAGGTCTACATTCCCCTCTATCGACTATAATGAGGCTAAATGCCGTACTAGTAATATAAGTAACTGTTACCGAATTGGAAATTGGTTTGACTAGGACAAACATGGTAACTTCCGCTGAGGACGCCTTCCATTATTAAAGCCACTCCCATTGCGTAGAACATACCATAATGCTGTGGTATTCCATATTGCTAGAAGCGAAATTTATTTGGAAATAAATTATTATTATTATTATTACGTAATTGTTTACGTATTTTACAGGTTGGAATGGAAATTATTTGTTTGGGTGTCTTAGAGAATGCCTACATATATTTTTTAAATTGACCATCCAGAAACTAAGGTAAAAATCCTTAAAATCATTCCACAAGCGGCGACGCCATAGACGTATGTGTTTGCTTAGCAACTGTAATGTATCTTTGTCATGCCAAGGATGTACAGTGTTGTTAAACTACTACACGTGCGCCGAGAGTCCTTCGGTCGCTACCACGATGGCACTTCTCCCCACGTCGCTTCCCGTCTACTCGATATTGATCGAAGGTCGAGAAAGAGACGGTGTAGAATAAACAATTCACATTCTTAGGTGGTTTGTAAATAACTTTCCACAAAACACTTTGTAGTCTTCGACCGTTCGGAATGTTCGTTTTATAAAAACCAACCACAATTCATATCAAAACTGTCAACTTACCCTATCAAAATCTTGATCCTTATGGGTCATCTCGCGGTTGTGGGTAATTATCAAAAATAAAATCCCTAAAAGAACATAGCCGATGTTCGAGAAGACATGGTTAAAGTCACTCAACACGCCTAGCGGGTGCGCGCACAAGAAGTTGTAATAACAGATGTCTTGTTGCCCAGTCTCGTTCAAAACCTGTAAAAAAATTATTGAAATATTTTGACACATTTTTAATAAGAAATACTGGTTGTTACTCAAAGATATTATAAACTACAGATGGAAAAATGTATATTTCTAGTCTACGCAACGATTGCAAACAGTCCCTCCCACCTCTTTCGGTCATTATTGCAGCATAGCCAGATTGACATATTTATCGCAAAGGTATCTTGCAAAATCCCAATTAAAAATTTGTTAATTTGGCAAATACAACTGGTTTAAGATTAATCAGCAATAAATTTATATCCCAATAATTTTACTATAAACTGTGAAAAGGCGATGAGAGATTCTTTAAAAAAATATTATTATACTTAAAAGTATTAAACGAATCTTGAACTAATCCGACTGCACTCTGGCAACATCTATTTTTATTTTACAAATGCGGAACCAAAAGGCGAATGAATTCTAATCTCGTACGTTTGCGCTTTGATCAAATGGATTGGTTATATATTTTGGTTGATTTGAATTGGTGAAAAATCGTCTTTATTATAAACAATCATGGTGCATTCATGGGTAGTTTGTAAATGAGTGGATCATTTAAATAAGGGCTTATCTTTCATCTATAAGTATGGTTATCTTTTAATATTTAACCAACTGATATAATCAGACTTCAACATTGTTGCCATTCAGCCAACAAACATGTAGATCTCTCTTCCACCCATTACTGATTTTCAATAACATTTCACACCGCTTCACTTTCCAAGAGTTATGTGAATAGATTATGGGATCTGTAGTTTACAATACCTTTGATGTTACTTAATATGTACTTATTTTAATGGGCGATTCCTACCTAGATCAATTTTTGAGTCGAAAAGTTCATATACAGGTATGCCCTAAAACACGTTGTTTTCGATATACAGGGTACACCAAGTAAAGTGGCCTATTAGAAGTATCTCGAGAACTAAATGAGATTTTATTTTGAAAATTTGGCTGAAGAGATGGTTTTCTACGTTTATAAAATATTTTGGATGGTGCGGTGTTGCCAGATCATACCCAAAGTGGTAGCAACTTCGGAATTTTAAATGAATTACCCTATATATTATATTTTTTCTGGAATTTAGGTAAAAATCTAGAATTGTTTTCTGTATATTATCATATATCTATCTTTAAGAGTTTTTGAATTATAAATATTCTTGTGATTTTTTAACGCCGTATCGAGACCTGAAAAGCGGTTACAGCTAGAAAGCTAAAATTTTGACAATAGTTTCACAAGACCGTCGAAATTTTATTATTTTGAACAGCACTTAATTAGTTTTATACAGGGCGTCTCCATAACAATATTTCTGAGGGAGATGAATTATTGCAAAAATCTTCTTTGTTGTACCAAAAAATATATTTTTATAAGATAATTTTTAAATTTCGCTATAAGTCCGAAAATATTGAAGATAGGTATATGAACACTTAATATCATTAGATAGAAAATTCGATCCTCCATTAGCAAAACAACTCAAATACAGGGTGTCCCATTTAAAAAAAAGAAGATTTTTGCAATAATTCATCTCCCTCAGAAATATTGTTATGGAGACGTCCTGTATAAAACTAATTAAATACTGTTCAAAATAATAAAATTTTGATGGTCTTGTGAAACTATTGTCAAAATTTCAGTTTTCTTGCTGTAACAGCTAAAAAGATATGATTTTCTTTTCAGGTCCCGATACGGCGTTAAAAAATCACAAGATTATTTATAATTCAAAAAGCCTTAAAGATAGGTATATGATATTATACAGAAAACTGTTCAAGATTTTTACCTAGATTCCAAAAAAAATATAATATATAAGGTAATTCATTTAAAATTCCGAAGTTGCTACCGCTTTCGGTATGATCCGGCAACACCGCACCATCGAAAATATTTTATAAACGTAGAAAGCCATCTCTTATAGCCACAGCCAAATTTTCAAAATAAAATCTCATTTAGTTCTCGAGATACTTCTAATAGACCACTTTACTTGGGGCACCCTGTATAGAGTGTTAAGGTTTTTAGTATTTCTTGATTTTTATTAAAAATCCCAAAAACAGTTTGAGATACTACACTCAAATTTGATATATAGACTATTATGATATAAATCCACACATTTTAACTCAAAAAGTTTTTTTTTCAATCCAGTGGCGTAGGTAGAGCTACGGCTCAATACAATTTTAACCAAATGCCTCCAATATGTTCGAGACCCGAACAAAAAAGGTCTCTTCATCTTTCTCTTTAAACTTATCGTTTGGAAGAAAATAACATGATAACACTTATGCATCCCTTTTTGCTACAATGCTTTATGTAGATTTTATAATACAGGATTGGGAAAATGTTCCGGAACAGCATTATACTACGTAGTACCATTATACCAAACGTGTACGTAAACTGAGGTAATATTACATAACGAAAACGACAACTAAATTAAATAAAAATACGTACCCGAAAATGGGGTCATATGTGACAAAATAAAGTGTAGATTATCAAGGGAGCAATATAAATAAAACGGTCGCTACACCAAAGCTTCCTGTAGGAAGCGAGATAAAAATATCGGTGTACTATTATTGTCGCAGACATATACTAAGTAGTATTGTGGTAAAGGGGGGTAAATCATCACCATTCTGTCGCAGACAGGTCTTGGTGAATAACGACGGGCCAAACTATGGGAGACAAACAATCTAAAACAGATTATGTAATTACTATGATAACAATGTAAACTCTTTTTGATTTACATTCCTGGCAGCGTAATCCCATCAGTACTTAGGGAAAACCGACATACTAAGAATAAAGCTAATAAATCGTAAAACCTGACAACGTCACCGTAGACAGAGTCGTACCATAAAATTAGACGATTACAGCCAGAGTGATGGATTTTATGAGGTGAATAACACACCTGGGGTCGATCAGTTTCAATACATTCCTAAGTTCCGATAAAATTCGGCGAACAAATGGAACTTAATAGAAAAAAACTTACCCTTTGGTAGGTAACTACCAACTGCACTACTGGCAATCCATAGAATAATGCAACGGTGAGCACGTTATATAAGTATAAATAACTTTTTTTAGCTAGAACCTAAAAAAAACAAATATCAGATACACTACATACAACTACTATCCGAATTAAATATCACAAGTCGACATAATTTTTGTAACATCGATGAGAATGCTTATTTTGCGTTTCATTTAGAAAGTTATTAGAACACTTTTCCCAGCAATGGCTTGGCACGTCTCATGTTCAAGTACCTGCTTCTCTTTTATATAATGCGATCTTTTGAAATCATTTTAACCTGCCTTAGGACCGGAAAGTACAACAAGACCGCAGAGGGGTTATTTTCACAGTATTGTACGAACCTTTAAAAGTTTTATTGTTTTCTGCAGTTTAGTTGGTTTCTGTCTCGTTTACAGTACAGTCAAGTTGTTTAAGTCGATTTTGATATAAAATGGCAAGTTCGAGTCGTCGATGTTGCAAAAATCCAGCCGATAAGTTTTGATATATATGTGGACGATTTATTATAGTCCCAAGCTAGATCTATATCTGAGGAAGTCAAAAAAGCCTATTTTTTATATTTTAAGTGCCAAATTGGGGATCAAGACAAAAGTTGGGCTCCTTATGTTTGTTGTGCGAGTTGTCACGTAAATTTAGTGCAGTGGATGTATCGCAAGAAAAATTCTATGCTGTTTGCTGTTCCTATAGTGTGGAGAGAACCTACTGACCATGTAAGTGATTGCTCCTTTTGCATAACTAAAACAGAAGGGATTTCAAAAAAGCATAGATACAAAATAGAGTATCCAAATTTGCCTTCTGCGCTAAGGCCAGTTCCTGATTGCCAGGAACTACCAGTACCGATAGCGCCTTTAAACCTGGACATCGTGTTTCCCGGTGATTCTAATTCTTCATCCGAATCTGATCCACAACTTCCTGAGAACACCAGTTGTGACCAAACATGTTTACCAACTACCAGTGAACCTCACTTAATAACTCAGAATGAATCAAATGATTTGGTACGTGACCTAGGATTGTCAAAACAAAAATTGGAACGTCTTGGTTCCAGACTTGAACAGTGGAACTTGTTAGATAAAAAAAGCCAGTGTTTCACTTTACCGAAAACGGAATGTAACATTATCAAGTTTTTTTAAAATGGAAGGGTCGCTATGTGTCTGTTGTGATATTGATGGTTTAATGAATGAGCTTAATATGGAACATGATCCTAGCGAGTGGCGTTTATTCATAGATTCGTTGAAATACAGCCTAAAAACAGTCCTGCTTCATAATGGAAACAAAAAACCATCCATTCCTTTAGCCCATTCATTGATAATGATAGAAACGTATGACAACTTAGCAACCATATGAAATCGTGTTAAATAGTGGGATATCTGTGGAGATCATTCCTGCAGTTCAATCCGAAATGACCGAAATCGTGTTCCGTCAGCGTCCCGTCAAACGAATCCTGAAAGGACTCGACGTCAAAAAAGCTACTGGTCCAGACGAAATTCCTATTATAGTTCTCAAGAGATGCGCCGACGAACTAACACCAGTATTTTGTAGACTTTTCAACTTATCCTACAAAAAAGGAATATTTCCATCTTGCTGGAAGACGGCGCGAGTCCAGCCTATTCCAAAGAAAGGTAAGAGAACCCTGCCTAACAACTATCGACCAGTCGCATTGCTTTCAGTTATATCAAAAGTAATGGAGAAAGCTATTAACCAACATCTTCTAAAGTACCTGGAGGGCTTCAACATCATCAGCGATCATCAATATGGTTTTCGGAAGTCCAGATCAACTGGAGATCTTCTAGCCTATGTCACCCATATTTGGAACAACGCAATCGAACATCATGGGGAGTCTCGGGCTGTTGCACTGGATATTTCTAAAGCTTTTGATCGTGTTTGGCATGAGGGGCTTCTAAGTAAACTGCGATCCTATGGTATGCCCAGTCGATTCTGTGCATGGTTGTCTAGCTTTCTTAAGGACCGCTCTCTGCAAGTGGCGATTGACGGATTTCTCTCAGACACCTTCACCATCAATGCCGGTGTTCCTCAAGGGTCCATATTGTCTCCCACTCTCTTCTTACTCTACATTAACGACCTTCTATTGAAAACGAAAAACCCGACAGTTAGTTTTGCTGAGGATAGCACACTTTTATCATCTTTCTCTTTGAATGCACAAACATCGGCTGCCGACGCACATCTTCGCAGACAGCATGAAGTATCACGCCTCAACAAAGACCTGGAAGAAATTTTGGCTTGGGGTGACAGTAACCAAGTCGAATTTAACGCTAAAAAAACCCAGGCAGCAGTTTTCTCTAAAAAGGTTAACATTACAGAACCGGATATAGTCATGGACGGACACGCAATCCCACTGGCTTCATCTATTAGTTTGCTGGGCGTCAATCTGGGAGGAAATATGTCTTGGCATAACAACGTTGTGGCAATCGCCAAGATAGCCTCTCAGAAGCTTGGTGTACTCTTCCGAACCAGAAAGTTGTACACACCTCAACAACTTTTGACACTATACAAAGCCCAGATTCGACCATCACTAGAGTACTGCTCTCATGTCTGGAGCTCTGCACCCAAACATACTCTTCGGCTACTGGATTCCATCGAAAGGAGGGCCATTCGTCTGATTGGAGACCACGAGCTGGCGAAGAACCTCGACAGCCTAGAACATCGAAGGCAAGTTGGTGATTTGACTCTCTTTTACAGATATTTCCATGGAAAGTGCTCGGCTGACCTTGCCCTCTTAATTCCGCACAGGGCGACGAATAGCAGAAATACACGACGAACCACTGCCGCCCATCCATATGTGGTTAAGCTTAGTACTCCTCGAACTTCATTATTTAAGAACTCTTTCATCTGGAGGACTTCATCATTGTGGAACGATCTTCCCGAGGTCGTTTTTCCCAACGAATATAACCTCCAACGATTCAAAACCAACGTGAATCGCTTTTTACGCACACGCACCACTCCCAGAGTGCCCTAAAGGATTTTTCCTATAGTGCTTGTGTTTGATCATAAAAAAAAAAAAAAAAAAGATTTAAAAGTGATAGGTATATTGCTAGGACTTCAAGGGGGTTTTACAAAGTATTGCTGTTTTTTGTGTCTGTGGGACAGTAGGGCAACAAAAGAACACTAGAGTAAAAAGGATTGGCCTCATAGAACTTCTTTTGAACCTGGTACTTCAAACATTAAATATGCCCCCCCTTGTTAACCCAAAAAAGGTGCTGCTACCGCCTCGCCATATTAAGCTTGGACTAATGGAAAAACTTTGTCAAAGCCATGGACAAAGAAGGTAGTGGTTTCCAGTACCTAAGAGAAACAATTAAATGAAAAGGCAGCTTGGACGGGTTTTGTACTTGTAGTGAAAGGATTTCTGGGCAACAAGAAAGATGAAGACTATAAAAGACTCATAGATGAACTGTTGAAATACTAGGGTGTCGCAAGTCTCTAAAAATACATTTTTTATACTCCCATTTGAATTTTTTCCCGGAAAATTTGGGTGCAGTAAGCGATGAACAAGGAGAGAGGTTTGGCCAGGACATCAGGACGATGGAAACAAGATACCAGGGACGCAAGAACCCATCAATGTTGGGCGACTACTGTTGGTTTTTAAAAAGGGATGATGCTACAGAACACAAAAGGAAAAAGTGAAAGTGGGTCCATGAAATTTTAGATCTCTAGCATACACACGAATCTCTGCTTACCTTTGGAGGCTTCCTAGCCAGATCCGTCAAATATGGCTGACTCCTACATAACCTCACTTCCCTGTCCGTCTCCACTTCTTGTATGTGGTCGTAGTCCTGTTCGTCGAACGACTGCGAACGGAGGAAGGCGTTGGTACCTAAATATTTCATCGTTACTTAATTTAGGAAAATAATAATGAATGTTATTATTAGTAAAAAAATGTACCTATACAGGGTGTTATGGAAATGACGTATTATATTTAAACCGGCAAATCCCGAGATGAAAATAAATTGAAAAAAATAACCATAAATGGCGCTTTGAATTATTAAGCGAAATATACACTTTATATGAAATCTCAAAATTTACGTGGCCGCTCCTGAGGACCTTCACAATCAATATTTTATTGAGGCAGCCTTTAGGTTCAAAAGAGGTTAGCGCATTATAGGCGATATTGTCATATTGCAACACATAATTCTAAACGCACGTGTTCAGTTTTCGACAACAAGATGTCTTTGACGCGCGTTATCACTTCTTTTTCAAACTTTTTAGACAAAGAAAACTACAATTTTAAGGTACATACTCTCTTACCTTCGATCTTATTTTAAAATAATCCGTTTTATAATTAAATTCCTTAAAAAAATATAACACAAAAAGTGTGTTTTTCAACAGAATCAACAGTAGATAATATCACACAAATTTGAAATCACATCACAACATTTATTATTATGAATTATTTCACAACAAAAAAAAATCGGGCAATACAACTAACAAAACGTTTAAAATTCGTATACGTCAAGCACTTGGAACCCTCGACAACGTCGTTCCACTCCCGAGTCTCGAAACATACTGAAGTATGATTATGAAGCAACGATAGTGGGTGGCGGCCGGTATTCAAGCAAGGGCGAGACACGCGGTGTTATCGGACAACACTGTTAGTATACTCTAGTGACCCACATTGTCGCTAAGTGAATCCAGATGGAACGGGGCGAGAGTATGTGGGTAAAAAGGGTTTTACCTTAGTATTTAGATATTCGATTTAAAAAAAAAGTATGTAGACTTTCTCTAGGACACTCAAGGAGTCACCCATTTCAATATAATTAGTCATTTCCATAACAACATGTTCAGGGTGTTTATTAATGACGTGTTAATATTTCAGAGTGTGTGTGTTTCTTTTTTCTGTATTTGTTATTAATTGAGGCGTTGCGGAGCCGAAGGGCGAACTCAACAAATGCGTGTTTTGTCCGCGATGCGAACTCAACAAAAATTGAAACTCTCAAATTGGATTTAAATTGGATCAAAAGGGCAAAATTCAATAAGATGGCAAATTAAACCACATATATACAGGGAGTTCCTTAATGACGTGCTAATATTTTAGGGTGTGATTCCTTAGGTCATTTTATAAAGAAAAGTTCTTCGGCTTAAATTTTTTGCTACAGGGTGTTGAATTTTTATTTTTTAAATGGTTATTTTTTACTATCTCCGAGAGTACTTTAGATATTGTTTTCAATTTTGGTATGTGTTAATAGGATATAGAGCCACAAATTTTAGTTGAAAAATTCAATTGTTCCACCAGTGGCGTCCCTGCAAACATGTCCTCGTGACATTTTTTTTACAAAAAAGATGGTACGCCACTGACATTTTTCCATGTGGATTTTTTCTGATTAGCCTGTCAATTCTACATGAAAACGGTCTCTTGAGTTTTTCTCGTTAGACGCACCGTTCTTGATTAAAACCACTAAGTTCATATTGAAATTCATTATTATTAACATGGATAAAATAATTAATGATAAATTTTGTTTTATAAAGTAGAGTGGGCAATTCCACGTGATGACGGGCGGAAGCATACCTATTAAGTGAAGGTAGCCATTTCCAACAATTTTTATGAAACAAAATGTATCATTAATTATTTATCAATGTTAATAATAATGAGTTTCAATATGAATTTAGTGGTTTTAATCAAGAACGGTGCGTCTGACGAGAAAAAATTAAGAGACCGTTTTCATGTCAAATTGACCAGGCTAATCAGAAAAATGTCAGTGGCGTACCATCTTTTTTGTAAAAAATATCATAGGACATGTTTGCAGGGACGCCACTGGTGGAACAATTGAGTCACTTTTCTAACTAAAATTTGTGGTTCTATATCCTATTAACACATACCAAAATAGAAAATAATATCAAGTACTTTCGGAGATATTAAATAATAAAAATTCAACACCCTGTAGCAAAAAATTTAAGCCGTTGCGGACATATGTTCATATGAACTTCTTTTTATAAAATGATCTAAGGAATCACACCCTGAAATATTAGCACGTCATTAAGGAACACCCTGTATATATGTGACTTAAACCGATGTTTAATAATTTTCTTTGTATTTTGGCGAAATAAAAAAAATCGGCCGCTCGGCAACGCCTCAAATGCATTCATATTAAAAGGTAATGCTTCCCGTGTTTATTAGAAACAAAACAAATATAAACAAACAAGAAAAAACGAATTATTATATCTATTTTTTCAGCAGTATAATAAAACTGCGATGAGTAGACACATTTTTGTATAAGCAAGATGTATAAAACCACTTGTATACCCGGTTAATTCATTTTTATATTTTCGGATCTCTCTTAAGAGGACGCCGGAGTCGGTCGAAATCTACGATTTCACCCCTGTTCGTTTCACACTTTGAAGGCACCAGGCGAATTGGATCTCCCCTTGACGTTAGAACAATACGTCGAGCGTCCGCCCGTAATCGGTACGCCGACAGAGACAACGATAACCGGAAGAAAGAGATCGAACGTGATCGGGGTCTAGACTTCAATTTTTAGCACTGAAAAACGGAGTTTCAAGCCATATAGAGTCGGCAATAAAAATTTCCGGTGCAATAGCAATTATAATTGCACGAATTCATGCGCAGTAACACGTTCTCGATCAGCTGGCGCATTTCCAACAGTCAAAACAACAGTTGGTAGTGTCGAAATCCCTAAAATACCCCCAGAATTAGAGATGGGCAAACCTGTTCGTTTTGATTAGCAGTTAAAGAAGCTACTGCTACTTGCAAATGGCAGTTCAAAAAAGTTGCTACGAATTAGCAGTACATATGCTTAATAAAGAATGTGAACTGTTAATTTAAGTACCCGTTAGTTTAAATAGCCATTAGCTGTTCATAGGTACTTCTAATAAACATTTAAAAATAACAGAATAATCATCTCTACTCAGACTTGCACCGGCAATGGCAATGAAAATGGCGCGTGCCCCATTTCTGGCAATGCGAGACAGCTGATCGAGAACGGTGTACTACGCATGCATCCGTGCAATTTTAATTGCCAGAAGCCTTTTTATGAAAACGCTGCATTAAAAAAAAAAAAAGTCGGAACAAAAGACGTCTAAATTTGATTAATAATTGGATAGTGGCGTCAGTGAGTCGGAAAAAAGTCGAACAAACCCGAACCCCCCCCCCCTTGATGCTGAACACGATGGCGGCGTCAGAATTTCTCATTTGGATTGCGCAACCCCTCAAACCGACCAAAAACCAACGCGCTTCAAGAGGTTTCCCTGCAGAGAAACACACTTTCCCCCCGTTTTCGAGGATGCTGCGCACGGTGCTATTGTTGGATATCGCGTCCGACCCCTTCCAACCCCTCCACCGGCCAATACTCGCCCCCATTATGGAACGATATTATCTTTTAATATTAAAAAAATTCGAAAAAAGTGTTTAAAATTTTTTTTCTTTGTTTTATGATTTTTTTATTTAATTGAAATTAAAAAAAAATTAACTTAACTTATATATATAAGAGATACTCTTGTTCCGGCTGAGAATATTTCGATGTTCGTCCGACTCACAGACGCCACTAGGAGGAAAGTCCATAATTTGGTTCTACACGGAACAGTAAATAAAATTAAATCCAAAAATCTTCCGAAACGAAAAAATATATACTTTCCTCCAATTTTAGTTGCATTACAAAGTTTTTTTTCCTCGAACACTTTTTTCCTAAAACAGAAATAAACGCATGGGGAGAAAACTCGTTTAGAGGTACTCCGGAATCCACTTAAACGAACTCGATTATGAATTTAAAATTTCCGGGACATGCTTGCTTCAATATTGCCTAACTTCACTACAATGTTTGAATTGGTATGTATTAGTTACGACAATCCATTTTTTCTAAGTCATCGATGACGTAAGTACAAACCCTCGTGAAACGAAATATATACCACCCTGAATATGCATAAGATTAGTGGGAATCTAGCTCCCCCAAACAAGCGCAAGCCAACAGGAAAGCCTAAATATTGTTTATTAAATACCTGCGCTACTGGTCGACACGGTAGGTGTTTGCCCAGATATTGTTACAATCCCTATATAAAACAAAAAAATATCATAACAATATATATGCAAAGTTATTTTTTATAGCAGACTCTACTACATAATCGGTATTAATGTCATTTTAATATAGTAATAAAGTATGATACAATCAACACAAGGTTAGATATCGCGCAACAAGCGCAACATGTCCACCCTTCTGCTGGTATTCGCTCAAATATTTATGTATTTAATAAAATAAATATCCTAATATTCATAATACGAGGTGGTCTGTGTTCGGCTGTGATGGGTATAGTCAGAAAAATAATTTTGATATACAGGGTGTGCGCTTATTAATGGTATATGGAAAAAATCGCATCCTCCTTACGTAAAAATATTAGGATTTAATTATACTTGCCTATATCCGAAAGTTGATATTAACTGAGATACAGGGTGTTAAAGTTAAATCTTCATTTTTGTTTTTTTCTAATAACTTTTGAGAGAAATCAACGATTTTTTTACAAAATTTAACAATTATGGTTTTATTTTAGGACGAGAAATTGATTTCATGTGAAATTTTAATGTACAATGTAGGGGGCGCTGTCTGCGGCATTATTCGCACATTTATCGGTCATAACTTTTTTGTGCCTCAGCGTATTTAAGTTTTTAATGAATATAATACTTTTCTCATATTTATTACGTAAAAAAGGTTTACTAAGTTCATGTCGCTCAGAGTTACCGTTTCGGATATATTTGAATTTAAATTGTTTAGTGCACCCTGCCCAATTGCTATTAATTTGCAAACAAATTTTTTTTTCTTAAAGAAACCTATGAGAAAACAAATAAAATTTAGAGATTTAGTTGCTATGAAACTTCAATGTTGTTATTGGTTTGTTGATTATTGTAAGATAGCTGTGTAAGGAAATGTTCAATTTTTGAGTTTATCGTAAGTTGTAACAATGCCCAGACACAATTTGTTTTCAAACGCAGAAATGCGGGATATGTTGTGTGCATACGCGCAGGAAAATTTTAATGGACGAGGTGCCCAGAGACGATATTCGGAACGCTATCCAACAACCTGATTTTAAGATCTTCAAAAATATTTACGACCGATTAGGCGAAACAGGTACCTTTCATCCTAAATGGAATTCCAAATAACTCACACAGCTATCTTACAATAATCAACAAACAAATAACAACATCATAGCAACTGCTTCTATAAATTTCAATTGTTTTCTCATAGGTTACTTTAAGCAAAAAAATTTGTTGGCAAATTAATAGTAATTGGGTTTGTTCAATTCAATTTAAATGCAAATATCTCCGAAACGGTAACTCTGGGCGACCTGAACTTAGTATACCTTTTTTACGTAATAAATATGAGAAAAGTATTATTTCCATTAAAAACTTAAATACACTGAGGCACAAAAAAGTGATGACCTAACAAATATGCGATAAATGACGCAGATAGCAACCACCCCCCCCCCCCCCCCCCCCTACATTGTACATTAAAATTTCACAAACAAATCAATGTCTCGTCCTATTTTTTTTTTTTTTTTTAATTTTTTACGTCAGTCTAATTTCCGCGACTAAGGCCAATCACCGACGCCAGGGAATTTGTCACACCCTATCTGGGAATTTTGCCGAATCCCTCTTTGTCGAGGGTAGGGTTCTTTAACGTGCCCAACATCCATGGACACGGGACCCACAGTTTAACGTCCCTTCCGAAGGACGGTGCAACTGGCTTAAAACCAAATTCCAAATTTTAACGTCGACGCTTGTATGACCGGGGAACGAACCCGGGTCGCCACGGTACAAGGCCGCTGCACTGACCATTGCACCACGAGCGCCGATATTCTCGTCCTAAAAAACCATAATTGCCAAATTTTGTAAAAAAACGTTAGTCCCTCAAAGGTATTAGAGACAAACAAAAATGAAGTTTTAACTTTAATTTGTATCTCAGTTAATATCAACTTTCGGATATAGGTAAGTATAATAAAATCCTAATATTTTTACATAAGGAGTCTGTGGTTTTTCCATGTACCATTAATTAGCGGACGCCCTGTATAAGGTTTATTATCTCCTTTCCTAGAAACCCGTTAGAATTATAATATGTTTTATGAAGTTTTATGGTTTAAATTGGCTCAAGACGCAACACTGCTCTTAGGTAGTATTTTAGCTTTAATCTATGTTGTATTTGCATGAAATAAATAGTCCTAAATACCGTGATATTTTGATTCTTTCATATTGTCTACTATCAAATGCATAAAACCTTTTAATACCTTTAAAAGAGAACTAAAAACGCTAACAACAACGCGAATCTCCATAAGAAATTTACAATAACTCACTTCATGACGTCACTACGCGCGCCAAATGAAATTGAAACGGGTGAGTTGATGTCATGGTAACCGCGCTTGTTGATTGTTGCAATTTTGAGTTTGGCAACGTCATGATCAGCGTTCAATTTTGTGCTATAGGTTCAATTTTAGAGGAGACAAAATTAATAATAAAACGGGCAACTCCGATTCCGAAAGTGTCCCTGCGGATATCGAAGGCATTGCACGAAAAATTTGCGTGGTATGATCACAATTTTTATAAACTTACTTGAATTTTCTGACGGGATAGTTCCTTGCTCCGCATACCCCATCTCGCGCGGCCTGTAATACCTTCTTGAACACAAGAAAAATGCCAAACCAAACACGATATAAAAGCCACCTAAAATTGTTGTAAATTATACATACAGTTGACCATTAAGTTCTAACGGTACAGCCGCCTAATTTTAACATAATATACATTATATCTAATATATAAATATATATACAGGGTAGCCCAGATAGGAATGCACTCAGTCCTGTAGAGTGCCTTCTTATCTGGGACACCCAGTATATGTTATGGAAATGACTTATATTTAAACCGGCAAATCCCGAGATGAAAATAAATTGAAGAAAAATAACCATAAATGGCGCTTTGAATTATTAAGCGAAATATACACTTTATATGAAATCTCAAAATTTACGTGGCCGCTCCTGAGGACCTTCACAATCAATAGTTTATTGAGGCAGTCTCGAGGTTCAAAAGAGGTTAGCGCATTATAGGCGATGTTGTCATATTGCAACACAAAACACGTGTTGACAACAAGACGTCTTTGACACGCGTTATCACTTATTTTTCATACTTTTTAGAAAAAAAAAACTACAATCTTAAGGTACATACTCTCTTACCTTCGATCTTATTTTAAAATAATCCGTTTTATAATTAAATTCCATAAAAAAATGAAACACAAAAAGTATGTTTTTCAACAGCTCAACAGTAGATACTATCACACAAATTTGAAATCACATCACAACATTTATTATTACGAATTATTTCACAACAGAAAAAAAATCGAGTACTGCTACAACTAACAAAACGTTTAAAATTCGTATACGTCAAGCACGTGGAACCCTCGACAGCGTCACTCCACCCCCGAGTCTCGAAACATACTGAAGCAACGATAGTGGCGCGCGGCCGGTATCCAAGCAAGGGCGAGACACGCGGTGTGATCTGACAACACGGTTAGTATACTCTAGTGACCCACATTGTTGCTAAGTGAATCCAGATGGAACGGCGCGACAGCATGTGGGTAAAAAGGGTTTTTACCATAGTATTTAGATATTCGATTTAAAAAAAGTATGTAGACTTTCTCTAGGACACCCAAGGAGTCACCCATTTAAATATAATAAGTCATTTCCATAACACCCTGTATCCGCATAACGCGAGATGCCGTTTTCATGTAGAATTGGCCAGGCTAATCAGAAAAAATATTCACATGGAAAAATCCATACAAATACTTTTATAACTAAAATATGTGGTTTTATATCCTATTAACACATACCGAAAAATTGAAAATAATGTCTGAATAAAAGTACTTTTGGAGAACGTAAAAAATAACGAAAAAAAAAATTTCAACATGCTTTAGCAAAATATTTGAGCTACTTGAGCGAGTTTATCAGACTTTGTCTTTCCTGACATTAATAGAGGTGCTCACCTATAGAAGACAGCGTCCATATGATGGCGTAAATGTAGTCATTATAACTGATACTAGGCGTTATAACAAGCGTCAACTTTTTGGCCCTCTCGCCATTATCTTGTTCGTCATCATAAATTTTTGTGCATTCATAGTCGCTAGCTTTAACAACGAATACCACGTAAAAGCCATAAGGAAACTTATATTTCTGAAAAGGAAAAATATATTAACCCACACACAAATCCTAAAGGTCTGTAAGCGCAAACAACAAAATTTTACAACTATATTTCATTTTTACGTCTATTTTCCAATTATAAAATACTTTCCAAGTAACATTTTTTCAGATTTTCAAAAAAATAAGGGTAGTTTTACTCTCGAGTAATTTAAAAAACAAATTTTGTTTCTCCCGCCTTACTAAAGAAATATTTGGCAATACAAGGTGATTGATGGTAGACGGCCTAGTAGGCGTTTATGAACCGGTCGTATTTTTAATGGTTGCTCGTCGGTTTTCTTGCGCACAATATTGTCGCCGTCATATAGGCAACCCCGCCGGCATTGGTGCCGGTTTGGTTGCTAACCAACGACAACCGTCCAGAACCGAAATCAGTCGTAGGGATGTACAAAATTAAAAATCTATCGATACGTGGACAATAGATATCAGAATTAATTCTAAAAGTGGCATTTCAGCGATGGCCACAAGGCCTTTTCTTATGCGAGAAAATGGATTGTTTATTGCCCAATAAAGAAGGTCTTGAAGTGCCAAAATATTACCGTGTAATCATTTTCATTAAGGGCAAAGTACGGTCCTGTTCACCGGTTAAGGTCAATAGTTTATCAGTCGGCATTGCGCATGACATATGACTGTCAGCTCTGTGTCCTAAAGGACCCCGCACGGAACATATGGGAATCGGCCCTCGGTTAAAAACTTTGATACTCGGGGATATTATCCAAAAATCGATGCTGATCAAAAGTCTCCATGGGCCCGAGGTCCGAAAATGCGACCCCGGGAGCTACCTTCATCGCAATCAAAATAGTAAAAATGAGCAAATGCACTGGCAATAGTGTGTCAGGCTTCCATAGCTCCTATACTAATTAACTTAGGAATTTCATTCATATGCCGATTTATATTGTATTATATGGTGCATTTCAGGAAAATATTTTCCAATAAACAGGGTGGCCCAAGAAAGTGTGGTAACATAATGCTGTATTTTTTTAAATGGGACACCCAGTATTTTATTGCATATTTAGGTTCGTATTAGTGTCCTTTATAATTGCCTAAAGTTTTATTACATTTGGTTATGTAGTTTAAGAGTAATAAATTAAAAATTAAAAAAAAGTTTTGGAGTCTTAGAAAAAAATTCAAAAAAACTACCTAAAATAATTTTTTTAACCAAGGCATTGGGTGGAATTTAAGACAAGAGGTCTAAAGATACTGTGAATATAATAACGTTTATTTACACAGGGTGTTTATAATTAGGTTTCAAACACGACACATTTCAAAATAATTTTTCTCCAGATTTTCAAGTGGAATGGAATGTTATAATATTTGGCTATTGGATGTAGAATTCATAAGCATTCTTTTTTTTTGTAATGGAAGCAAGTTATTTCTAGTCGTGCTCGAAATAATTGCTTTCATAAATTATGTTGTTTAAATACAGTTTTTATTATGAAATTAAGCATAGGCGACTAGATTAATAATTGTAAACTACAGTAAGTGTTCAAAATGCCTACCATGTTGATCTGAGCACAAGTTAATACGCTCTTCAAATGATCTATTTACATTCCTCAACATTTCAGATGAAATACTAGCAAGATGGCTCATTAGTGATGGTTATGCTTAAAAACCATGGTAGGCTTTGAAATAAAATAAGAATTCATATAATAAACAAATGAATTCATATAATAAACAAATGAATTATTTTGAAATGTGTCGTGTTTGAAACCTAATTATGAACATCATGTATAAATAAACGCTATTATATTCAGAGTATCTCTAGACCTCTTGTCTTAAATTCTACTCAATGCCTTGGTTAAAAAAGTGATTTTAGGTAGTTTTTTTGAATTTTTTTCTAAGACTCCAAAACCTTTTTTTAAATTTTTAACTTATTACTCTTAAACTACATAACCAAATGTAATAAAACTTTAGGCAATTATAAAGGACACTAATACGAACCTAAATATGCAATAAAACACTGGGTGTCCCGTTTAAAAAAATACAGCATTATGTTACCACACTTTTTTGGGCCACCCTGTATATTGGAAAATATTTTCCTGAAATGCACCATATAATACAGTATAAATCGGCATATGAATGAAATTCCTAAGTTAATTAGTATAGGAGCTATGGAAGCCTGACACACTGTTGCCAGTGCATTTGCTCATTTTTCCTATTTTGATTGCGATGAAGGTAGCTCCCGGGGTCGCATTTTCGGACCTCGGGCCCATGGAGACTTTTGATCAGCATCGATTTTTGGATAATATCCCCGAGTATCAAAGTTTTTAACCGAGGGCCGATTCCCATATGTTCCGTGCGGGGTCCTTAGCAGTGCAGTGCTGCGGCTTCCAGTAGATAGTATTAGCAGCTTTGATAATTGAAATGGAATACCCTGCGTATTATTTTTTTTAGAATCCCTATTAATTTATTAATAACTTTCCTTAATATTTTCCTATACCTATCCGTTATCGATCTCGAGATAATATAATTATTTTAATTTTTTTTTTGGAAAACATATCCTTCTTTTATTTTTGAACCGTGATAAATTAGCGCACTGAAATTTGGTTGCGAGTCGGGTAATACTCGGAGGCCTTTCACTCAGTTTCCAAATATTAGCTATAATAGTACAGGGTATTTCAAAATACAAATATTATGATTGTGGAAGAATTATAGAAAGTATGTTTTCTTTAAATGAAACATCCTGCACTTTATCCGTGGTCTTAACAGCTTTTGAAATTGTTTATAGCTTATACCTATCTTGCACAGTTTCGGATTTATTAGCATTTATTGAGCAAAATTAATTATTAGAAAATTAGATATTTTTTCTTATTTTTTTTAGAAAGAATTCCAAAAAAAATGAGTTAAATGAATTATTATCTCGGGAACGATAACAAAGATAGGTATAGGAAAATGTTAAGGAAAGTTATTAAGAAACCAATATGGATTCTAATAAAAAATAATACACACGGTGTTCCATTTAAATTCTCAAAGTTGCAAATACTTTCTAGTAGAAACGGTAGCACAGCATGGCTGAAATTACTTTAATAACTTTCTCGGCTACCCCGTATACAAATATACGTCCAGGAAACAATTACTAGTGACATTTGGATAAATGCTGGATTTTTAATTAACGTCGACTCATACAATAGTCCCTCGGAACAACCAAATAAGACTGGCTAATAGCACTAATAAAGTATTATGATAATGATAACGGAATGATTCAATAAGCTAATATAAAAACTTACAGGTATAGTTATGCCTCCCTTTGTAGTAAAGGTTTCGTAGAATCCTCGGAACGTTATATCTTGATTTAAATCAAATACGGGACACTGAAAACAGAAATTCTATTATAGAAAATCGAAAAGTTACAGGATGAATCGCAGCGAGTATCCGATAAAAGAACTTGAAAACCAGGAAAGTTATCTGGTTATTAATTGAAAAAAAAATATACAGGGTGTCCGGGAACATGTGGGAAATCTACCGGATATGAAGAAAAGACGCGAAAACAATAGTATAGGTTCATATAAACTTCTTTCATATCGGCCTCCTCTTCGGAGATATGGGCTCCCAAAGAGCACCAATGGAATCAAGTTTTTTACACATAATTATTGAACCACCTGGTATATTTTAATTATTTTTTAATATGATGTATACCAGGTAAGACCCGTCAAATTACTACCCAAGAAATTGTTGTGAA
Source organism: Barypeithes pellucidus (assembly GCA_963991005.1). Classification (NCBI taxonomy): domain Eukaryota; kingdom Metazoa; phylum Arthropoda; class Insecta; order Coleoptera; family Curculionidae; genus Barypeithes; species Barypeithes pellucidus. Next base: position 50,352,527 of record OZ022563.1, on the reverse strand, counting down.
TTACTCACAGCTGCAGGGACGGACTAGCTGTAACACTCATGGGCCCATTTTTTTTACGCCCTGTATGATGAGAACTTTGGACAATGTTTTTTGCATACCTTTAACTATTGGCTAAAAATTAAGTACTCTTCATTCATGTCGCTAATCCTAACCGTTTTCGAGAAAACGTCATTTTATTTACACTGAGTCCCCTAACTGCTCATGGGCTAAATATGAAAAAGCGGAATCTTGAAGGTTGAACATTGGATCGGAACAAAGATGTATCTTTTATTGAAATACCCGAAGCACATGATGTATATGAAATGCCGTTTTTTCGAAAACGGTTAGGATTAGCGACATGAATGAAGAGTACTTAATTTTTAGCCAATAGTTAAAGGTATGCAAAAAACATTGTCCAAAGTTCTCATCATACAGGGCGTAAAAAAAATGGGCCCATGAGTGTTACAGCTAGTCCGTCCCTGCAGCTGTGAGTAATTCACAACAATTTCTTGGGTAGTAATTTGACGGGTCTTACCTGGTATACATCATATTAAAAAATAATTAAAATATACCAGGTGGTTCAATAATTATGTGTAAAAAACTTGATTCCATTGGTGCTCTTTGGGAGCCCATATCTCCGAAGAGGAGGCCGATACGAAAGAAGTTTATATGAACCTATAGTGTTCTTTTCACGTGTTTTCTTCATATCCGGGAGATTTCCCACATGTTCCCGGACACCCTGTATATTAGAGTTAACTTCTTAAAAGCCGTATTAGAGTCGGCAATTTTTGTCTCTTGCGCCGACAATGGCGATTATAATTCTGCGCACTAAACCGCTCTCGATCAACTGGCCCAATACAGCTCGCATTGCCGGCGCAATGAGAGAATGGAATCCGTATTACAGTCGGCAATTCGATTCCTCTGGCAATTAAAATTGCACGGATTCATCCGCAGTACACCGTCCTCGATCAGCTGTCTCGCATTGCCAGAAATGGGGCACGCGCCATTTTCATTGCCATTGCCGGTGCAAGTCTTAGTAGAGATGGATTATTCTGTTATTTTTAAATGTTTATTAGTTGGTCGAAGCACCTACGAACATCTAATGGGTATTTAAACTAACTGGTACTCAAATTAACAATTCACATTCTTTATTAAACATATGTACTGCTAATTCGTAGCAACTTTTTTGAACTGCCATTTGTAAGTAGCAGTAGCTGCTTTAACTGCTAATCAAAACGAACAGGTTTGCCCATCTCTAATTCTGGGAGTATTTTAGGGATTTCGACACTACCGACTGCTGTTCCGACTGTTGGCAATGCGCTAGCTGATCGAGAACGGTTTACGCCTTAAAGAGCCTGCATTGGCAATTATAATTGCACGTATTCATGCGCAGTAAACCGTTTCGATCAGCAGGCGCATTGCCAACAGTCAGAACAGCAGTTGGTACTGTCGAAATCGCTAAAATACCCCCAGAATTAGAGATGGGCAAACCTGTTCGTTTTGATTAGCAATTAAAGCAGCTACTGCTACTTACAAATAGCAGTTCAAAAAAGTTGGGACGAATTAGCAGTACATATGCTTAAAAAAGAATGTGAAATGCTAATTTAAGTACCAGTTAGTCTAAATAGCCAATAGCTGTTCATAGCTGCTTCGATTAACAGATAAACAGTTACAAATAACAGAATAATCCATCTCTACCCAGACTTGCAGCGGCAATGGCAATTAAAATGGCGCACGACCCATTTCTGGCAATGCGAGACTAATTGCGCCAGCTGATCGAGAACGGTTTACTGCGCATGAATACGTGCAATTATAATTGCCATTGCAGGCGCAAAAGAAAAAATTAGTGTTGTGATCACTCGAGCGAAAAACCGCTTGATCACTCGATTATTGAAATAACCGACATCGCTCGATTATTAAAAAAACCGCTCGAATTATCTATTCAGGCGAAAACCGTCGCCCGTAACTTATTATCTTTCACTCGATACCCGCGCTTCGCTTGCCGCCGACGGAATTTACCGCTGTAGCGTGATCGAATTAAAAAAATGCTCGTATATTAAAACAGTTTTTCGCTCGATAGGAAATACTCTAGTTATAAATTCAGGCGAAAAACCGAAAAATATCGCCGGTTGATAGACGATCGGTCTAAGCGCCGCGCGATCCGATTGGCGACGTCCGAGATTGACGCTGAGCAAGTACACGACATACGTCTTTCTTAAAGGCACATAAACGAGAAGGTGCATATAAAAAAGTATGCTGAATCCCTTAGCGGAGTCATCGCGCGGAGTAGTTTAGGTCTCCGATTGTAAATATTAAAACATTAAAGGATATAATTTTAAAATTTTTCATTACTATAAAGACGAGAAAACTTTTCATAAATAACATAATAATAGAAATTGTTAATGAAAAATAACAAAACGAACAAAATGGTTAACAAAATATATAGAAAAATTCGTTGGTAATCTTATAGTAAACATTTTTAAATCTAAACAGGAACTTTTTATTATTAAACTCAAGAATAACATACATTATAGAAAATGTTAATGGAAAATAAGGAAACGAGCAAAATAGTTAACAAAACATAGGTATCGACAAATTTTTTGGTAACCAAAAGTAAACATTCTTAAATTTAAACAGGAACTTTTAGGTAACTATAACCATGAATTTAAAAAAATAATAACCAATTTTCTTATTTTGCCAGTCGCGTAGATTAGATTAGATTAGATTATGCTGGAGCTGGTCGTCCGACCTTGTCCACCGCGACCTTTTCAGATCTATTGTGGAGACTCCGTTTGATTAGAGTGTCTTGTCTAGCCCTGCCTTTTTTATTAGACTCATTAGCTTTGACAATGGCTCCTGCATATAGTTGGATGCATTTGGCTTTTCTTCGCCTAAACATAGGAATCTTAGTCTTGTCAGGCCTTCGCATTGGCATAAGACATGGACTGGCGTGCCAGTCGCGTAACTAAGCCTAAATTTTTGAAGTGCACACAGTGGGCACCTGATAATTTAAAGTGGAAGAATTTGACAAGCTATTTTAAATATCTACTTATTTTATGCTCGTAGATTGAGAAAGATATGAAGAAAAATAACTCTTGGTAATACTTTTTGTTCCGGTTAAAAACGCACAATAATAAACCCGAACAATAAATACATATTTGGGTGTTTTTTTGCAGTTTTTTGTTTGGTATCGAGACACGTGGTAAAAATTCATTATTCATAAATAAATAAATTTCTGGAATTTTTTTTGGTGACACTATAATTCTGTAGCTAAACCTGTGCCCACCCGTAGTTACGTGCCTGCTAAATACCCGACCTGATCACATGTAAAGGGCTAGGCAGCCCGTTAAGCAGTCGGTGACGTCATCCCTTGGTAAATTGGAATTTCAGGCGATTCACTCGAGCGATTAACTCGATTATTAAAATCGCTCGAGTATCAAAGCGAGCGATTAACTCGATTATTAAAATCATCGGTTTTTCCCAACACTAGAAAAAATTGCCTACTCTAATACGTCTTTTAAAATATATATTTTGATGTTTCTGTCACCTAAGGTCATATTAAGTTTTAAACAAATTACAGATGTTTTAAAAAATGAAATTATTAAAATATCGAACAGAAGTACGTACTTACACTAACGTTCTGAATACTGACAATGGTACAATTTGGGTCTTCCGAGTAAACTTCTAAAATTACAGTATCATAATTATTGGTAGAAGGAATTCCACTAGGAGGGGTCGAAAAATTATAATAGAAATACCTAAAACAAATAACAGTCATAGTCAGTTCTTAAACTCAACATACAGGGTGTTATGGAATTTCTTTATTATACAGGGTGTTATGGAAATGACGTATTATATTTAAATGGGTGACTCCTGGGGTGTCCTAGAGAAGCGCTACATATTTTTTTTTTTTTCAAATCGAACGTTTAAAAAGTGGGGTAATTCACCCATAAACCCACACACAACTCCTCGGCACATTCATATATGATCATATTATATTGCCAAGCTGTGTAATAAACAGATGTTCTAGCGCAATGTTGCCAAATTGTTCGTGTAAAACTTTAGATTCTTATAAAAATAAATATTTAGCTACCTAGTATCCAAATAGAAGTGAATCCAGGTGCCAGTATACTAGCAAGTAATCCAGGCCACATAAATCTTCAGTTTTTTTGGTTTTAGTGGGTAAAGCTTATACCCCACTAAAACCCCTTCGGCGTTTTTCTTCCAATCTCAGAACATAACCCTGTATAACGTCAGAGACACAGAACAAATAGTGAAACACTGAACAAATTACCATAAATCACTTAAAGAAACACACATGTTTCAAATTAGTTTTTTTAAGATAGGCCCTCGTCACTAGTGGTGGAATACTATCGATAGTCAGCCCTATCGATAGTTTCCGAATGCATTTTTTAACAAACACACAAATAGGACACAATTGGCACTTTATAAACTAAAACGTTCAGCAATTATTTTATCTGCTGAATCCAATATCTCATATCGCAACTGATCCATATCTTCGACTTTATCAACTATTTCTTTATTCATCGTACCCCATAGAAAAAAATTGCATGATGTAAGATCCGGTGACCTTGCGATTTCCAGTCTCTTACTAAAGGAACATTTTCTAATATGCCTTCGACTTGATTTTTCTGTATGTACTAAACATTTTTGAATAAATATCCCGAAAAAATCTCTTTCGCGCGAAGCCGCTTGTTGTCAAGCAACCTTTTTTGGTGAATGCGCAGGAATCTACCGGAAAACATGCATTGCATTAATACATTTCTAGTTTTTGATAGTTCGTGTTTTAAATGTTTCAGTTCAGATGTCATTTTTAGTTCAAATAAATGTTATTTACATTTTACAATGTGTTTTATAATTAAAAACAAAAGTTCATACAAATCTAGGCGAGACAACCCAATGTTAATAAAAAACGATGTCTCCAAGTGAATTTTGTGTGTGTGTTCATGTGAAGTTTTCCGATTATGGTTATGGGTTATGTGATGTGCCGGTTTCTATACTAAAACGCTGTATAAGTTTTTATAGAAGTTGACATTAATTTTTAAATAAGACCGACAAGGTAAGTGTATGTGTGTGGCCTAAATAAAATTACATTAAAAATTCAATCAGCCAATCAAAAGTCAAAAGGTCATTGACATTTGACCTAGTTATGTAGTTGGGTATTTCAATCTTAAAGAGTGTAAGGTGTAATTCTGACAACACCGGTGAGAATTCGGATGTGCCGCAGTGCGGTACAGAGGTATTCCTGGTTTGACGTCAGGTCATTTTTACTGCTAAATGAATTGAAAGCGCCATTTAAGGATATTTTTTCTTCAATTTGTATTTAGAATTGCCGGTTTAAATATAATACGTCATTTCCATAACACCCTGTATACTCAGTCAAAATAGTCGATTCGCGCAATATTTAGACGGATTTTGATCGGGAATAATTGACTTATTTTTGGTAATTAACTAACAAAATAAAAAGTTTGACATCCCCATCGCTCTACAGAGTGTTTTAAAATTTGAGTCGAAAAATCGTTCATTGTCTCTGTCGTTGTGTTCCATTGTCAGAAAAAGCCGCTTGCACTAATCAAAATTTGTAATATAATTAGAGACATCAGTGGTCAGCATTTCGGTGGGGCCGGATCATGGTAGAAAAGACTACATATTTTTATTTTTTACATCGACCTATTGAATCGTTCTCAATTCAGGTTTGTTGTTAAATCCAGTAGCCTTTCAATGGAAACAACAACATATGGTATATACATGGGCGTCGTCAGAAAGTTTTGTAGGGGGGTGGCATGGATTATAACTTTTAATTCAAAATAATAACTTTTCTTCATAATATTCTTCTGTATTGACAAAAATAAAGGTACTTTACTCTTGAGCAAAATTCGTAATTTCTGATATACCTCGTATATGACTGGAAAATTTTGATAACTGAAGGTTGCATTTCGAGGTTTAGACCATGCAGAACTTTTTATGAAGAATAACTTTTTTTCATAAAACCAATAATAAAAAAGTTTTCCATATGGTTCCAACTTAAAGACACGCTGTTTAGCAGTTTCGGATCCGCTATATTAGAATTTTTCCTCGTTTGACTTAGCTTCGATCAAGAGAAATATTTTTCAAGAAACAATATCCGGCGAACAAACCCGCTATGTTTAGGACGAACCACATAATGTGGGACGAACGCCGATGCAATAGCAACTATCAAATTTAGGAGAAAATAGAAAAAACATACGAACTACCTACCTTTTCCGCGAACGAACTAAAAGTTTTTTGATGTGTTATTAAGTTATCAAATTCCAGGGGGGGAAACTGCCCCCTCTTGTCCCTTATAAACGACGCCCATGGGTGTATACTCTGTATTATAAAAAATATGAGCAAAAATCAAATTTTATTCTCTTTCACGGAACAAAAATAAGATTTTATATGAAAATTTGTAATTTTCGCAATCATATATATTCAATAATGACTTACTGAGGTTGACTAGGCGTTACTTCTATAGCATAAGGTTGAGAATGGTTCAAATTAAAATATTCTGGAAAGTCTACCGTTATATTGAAATCCACGTTCGTGTCCGAACTCGTCGATATTGAAACGATCGGGTTTTCTTGTTCCAATTCCATGTATCCTAAAATTCAAAATCAACGTGAATAGTTTCTCGGCTGCCTTAAACGAATTTTCCTATGGTGCATATTGATCATAAAAAAACCAACAGTTGAGCCGAGGAAAGAATGAATTTCGTCATCACCTGTATCAGTACGATTCAAATCGAGATTATGTGGATCAAATAAGACAAAACCACTAATGGTCGTGATTTAAGCTGGATTTATAAACTTGACGTTACGATTGACGGTGCCGTTGCAGCTTAAACATATTGAATTGAAACCAATTTTATCTTTTGACGGTCGTAGCAACGTTCGCATCAAGTTTACACAGCCAATCAAAATCGTGTTTGCCTGTCACGTGATATTTAGTAAATATTATTTTATTTTATACCATCTTATTAACCATTTTAAAGCAGCCCGGTGAGACCGCTTATGGCGGGGATCGAAGCACATAAGTAGGCCATGCAAGTGACGTTACAGCCAGGCAGGTTACACCATACGTTTATCCCTTTGTGTCAATATCAGACTTACTTAGCTATATCTGAAAGTCAAAGACGTGAGTGTATTTGTTCGGGTTTGTTCGATTTGATCTAGGCCATATTTGTCTCCCTTTAATGAATCGGAGAAAATTGATGCAGACAGAGACAGACATAGAATGCGAGCAGCACAAGTTCTTAAATTATTTTAGAACCGAACATCCTTCGTCTGGAATGGAATAAAATCAAGTAACATATGATTTATAATGTGATTGAAAATGGTGGAGGAAGCGTCATTAAATTCTAAAATAATTTTTAATTTTCTATTCTTTTCACGAAAATGGACGTTTTCGTTTTGTTGCAGGTAAGTAATTTATGATTGAAATATTTTTTTATTAATTTTTATTCGTTATTGTTATTTTACATTATAAAATTGTCCCATTATGTCCCAAACTTCTCACGCAAACTTGCAACAAACACATTTTTAAAGAATAAAATTTACTTAAATTTTACAAGTCAAAAGCTACAACATAATATTTACAGCTTAGTTATATTAACCCGTAGTCATAATTTTGATAAGTCCGGTAATATATTATTATAAAAATTCTTTCTTTTCATAGTTTAATTGAGAATCCCATAATGACTGAACATTAAGAGGACTTCGATCACTAATGTTGCCAAGAGTATGCTACGAAACAAACAAATTGGAAGCCCATAATCATAATGATGGCGCATATATTTACTTGGTTAGTAGGTGTAAATTTGGTATTGTATTTACCTTGATTTGTTTGAAGTTGAAGATGGTAAAATATTTTAGGTAAATTATGATTTATTTCCTATTTCTTAATAAAACTAATTACAACCTTCACTCTCTGAATTCTTTATTTCTAGTTTCGTTACTAGTTCAATAATAATATAAAAGTATGTAAGGACAATTTTAAAGCGATATTTACAGCTGAAAACCCATGTCAAAATCCTAATATTTGATTTTCTCTACTTAGTAAATCAAATGAAAGGGTTTTGATGTTTTCTTTGCTTAAATGTCACTTTAAAATATTGACAGTAATAAAAATTTGGACAAAAGTGACATTTGAAAAGCACGTGCGCGCCAGGCATAATGGATGTCGCCGTATCATGCCTGCTTCGATTATTTAACACGGCAGTTTGTCTTCTTCCTGGTTATAAGTATTCGTTGTTTTAAAGTGTACTGTTGATAAGTGTCGATAGTTCGATAGTATCATTCAGATCACAGAAACACCAAAATTAATATAATCACATAAAAATATAGAAAAGCCGAGAAAAATAGGTTATGTTATTGTCGCCACCGTCAAGTTCATAAATCCAGCTTTTTACGGCGCCGTCAATCGTAACATCAAGTTTATAAATTGACCTTAACATTATGAAAGCAGTAGATATAAAAACATCTTTTTGTATTAAAGTCAAAAAATGGCCGCTAGTAATTATTCCGCTACTGTCCCCGTGTGCAGGGACACTTCAACGTCCAGTGAAGTCCGATCGGTTACTGGCGGGCACAAAACTCAAGCATGTTTGAGTTTAGTGGACTCCAGAGGGTCAGTAACAGGGTCACGTGACATAGGTGCACGCGTCTTAAAAGCTAATGCTCGCCAGTAGCCTGGTTATAAGAATTCACTGACAGAAATTTACATTGAATTGACGTTACCGAACAAATTGTTAATGTTTCTTAAAAAAAACTGGCTACTCGCTGCTACTAGAACACTTAAAATGGAAGCCATTACTGTTCTCGAGTGTACGCCTACTGTCCGCCACTATTGTCCTCGTGTGCAGGGACCTTAACTTTAATATATAATATTTATCACTATTTAATCATGACACACAATCATTCGTCTCCTGGCCGGATTCCTAAAGTGTTGATAAAAATGGTAAAAATTTTTAAACATAAAAAAAAGAGTTTTTCTTGTTTACTTGCATAGAGAACTTTACATTTTCGCCACTTTTATATGGTATCTCCATAACTGTTAGTGCTATCAAAAAAGTAATGTAGGTCATGTGCTCTTTTCGGGTCAAACTTAAAATGGTAAAATCAAAATTTGAAAATTTTTGCTCGTTTAAGAGATACGGGGGAGAATCAACAAATTGACAATTTCAGAATTACCCTATATTTTCTTAGTTAAAAGAGATACAGAAAAATGTTTTATACAGAAGTTTATTTATAATGATTGTTGAATAGTCTGCCGTTTTTAGAATAAGTATACGGGGTCAGGTAAGAAAGTTATCGGACCTAACCTCATTTTTTTAAATGGAACACCCTGTATATTTTTATATAAAAATATAGCATTTTAAATTATTTTTACAAATATATACACACCATGCATGATATTAGGCGATTTATTTAAACTTTATTACTTTAAATCACAGTAGGCAATGAGACAAAAGCTAATATCCTAGAGACAACTATGTTGACATTCTAGTTGTTATTAACATTTAACGTCAATTTCATTTTTACATAGTATTCATTTGTGAAAATGACTTATCAACATTTTGAAAAATTTGATATGATATCTAACGTCCATGGTGTGTTATACTGAAAAGAGAGTTTAAAATGCTATCTTTTTAGATTAAAATATACAGGGTGTTCCATTTAAAAAAGTGAGGTTAGGTACGATAACTTTCTTACCTGACCCCGTATACTTATTCTGAAAACGGCAGATTATTCAACAATCATTATAAATAAACTTCTGTATAAAACATTTTTATGTGTCTCTTTTAACTAAGAAAATATAGGGTAATTTAGAAATTGTGAATTTTTTGATTCTCCCCCGTATCTCTTAAGCGAGCGAAAATTTTCGAATTTTGATTTTACCATTTTAAGTTTGACCCAAAAAGAGCACATGTCACCTACATTACATTTTAGATAGCACTAACAATTACGGAGATACCCTTTAAAAGTGTCAAAAATAGGACACCCTGTACATACAACTTTTAAATTTATAGCTTAAAAGTCTGGCGAGTCCCTTAAAAACCGGTAGCAACACTACCTTAAAACTAGCACCACTACTACTTCTAAGCAAACCAAAGAAAACCAAACCAAAACCATAATGAGTACCCTTGAAGATATCATTAACTTACTACTTAATTTATTGTATTTTAAAATATCAAAACACAATGTCCTGGACGTAATATTGTAATACTTTTCTCCATTTTCTGTTTCCACGGAAAGTGGTAACTTCCAAGACAGCAATTCCTTCGGCTGTGTTGTGACAACCATGAGTGGAGCGTTCAAACTTGCATTGTTACTGGTAACTGTCACTCTTGGTGGACCTGTAAGCTATTATAAAAAATTTCTTACAAGCGAGTTCCAATGTTATCTAATAAATGAGCTGTTTTACGATTTGTTGATAATAGTTGCTTGTAGCAAGAAAATAGCATACTATTCTGCGAACTATAATTACTAGAAGTTATTGTTATTTAATAAATTCTAACATGTTTAACTATTTCCTGAATTTAATGCCCTTTAGACAACTCGAAAACACCACCAAATAGAACACAATTAATGATTTGATTTAAAATATAATTATCGATGTTATCAGTTCCGTTTTCTGACCAGGGCAGGGCCGAGAGCTGATGGCTAAACACTTTTACTTGAAAGTTTGGGAAGTCAGTTTTGAATTAATTTTTTAGTACTGAAAATAATAAATTCTGTTATAGTTGCAAACCTCATCATAATGTAATATTATGTAATAGTTCTTAAACATAACAAAGTAACAAACCTTATTAATATTACCATTCATCGAAAATTTCAAAATATATTCAACAGAACTGTTGACAAAACTGGTGTACGGCGATGAGTAGTTTAACGGCTTTATTACCGTCCTGTTTAAGAGGAGACATCCAGGAAAGCAAAGGAATAGTCCAAAAATAACGGAGATCAAGTATTTGAACATTTTTTGGCAGTCAATAAATAGCGTACAATATATTTAATAAGCACAGTAGAGAGTAGAGTGTACGTCTGATAAATAGCAAACTAAAATAATACAAAATTTTCACTACTATTTTTCACATTATTGTAAAGATAAAAAACCGCCATTAGACCACAGCCCGAAATTACAAAACAATTCTGAGATTTTCTTGATAACGATAACGTAAAATTCTAGGTTAGGTTTAGGCACTTGTTATTTTTATTTGACAGATACACAGAGGATTGTTGTTCGACGATTGCAATGGCCACTAGCTTTGCAGCCTCCAGCCAATTTTTTTATACACAGAGGAGGAATTTCACATATTCTGCGTAGTAATGACTCAACAAACAGAGGAATGATAGCTTCATGTTACTGGATTGCCACCTACACCTGCTTTGTGAAATAGGTTGCTAGGTAGTGGTGGCCGTGTCAGTGAAGCATGTTATATTTTCTTTGAGTGAAGCTATTATCACAAACTAGAAACAAGGCTCGGCTAACACCAAAATCAGCATTTATTGCAACGAATACTTATTTATTGCTTTGAATTTATTGTGAGAAATTATTTGTCAAAAATTTTAAGGTTAATTTTGTGGTCACCCCAGTTTTATGTTGTGATGTCGTGAATTTTGTATTATTTACTTTTACTGTTTACCTTGTGATACCATTTTCAAATCGTCACACCCAGTATAAACGTATAAATAAAGAACATTGCGTAAATAATTAGTAAATATGTATGCAGCGTTTGTATTTTTATCGACGATTGGCGAAATGATGATATCCAGTACTTAATTATTACAGTCAGAAAATGTTTTCCGAGGAACATAACCGATATATTTTACTTCACAGGGATCGCAGGTACGTCTTGTTCAAATTAATTGAAAATTAAACAAGGTCAGTACTTAATCATATTTACTTCATTGTTATTTTTTTGTCAAAATATAAGGAAATGATTCCTTTGTTAATTGCACTTCTCTTGTTAGGTCTAGGTTGTCCAACTGGGTATATAGTTCCTATTTCTTAAACCCCATTACTTAATCTTTAATCACTAAATATTACAAAGTTTGAACTTTTTCTAGATCCGAGTATATTTATTTATTATTATTATTACCCACCTTCTTTCCACATACCTACGTATGCATATAATCAGTAGGAAGCACGGCGTAGGTGAAATTTTATTGCCCTGTTCATCAGCAGTCTGATCTTTATTGATAGAAATTATTAAAGTTTATTCAAGTTGGTTCCTGGGAGAGAAAGGAAGTTGTGGTTTTAACCCCCCAACGGGGCAAAGTCATTATTTATTCTCTGGTTAGAAGATTATAGGAACATACTTGTCAAGAAGTCTATTTCAGTTACAACGCTGCTACTATCTTGTAGGCAGAGCATAGCTATAAATGTTGTCAAAAAGTGTTATAACGGTTACATCAAAGGGCCTCTTGTATTTCATTTGGACTGGTATATTTTTCTTCCTTCTTTACATAATAGACAAGGTTTTTAAACAGTAGGTCAGGAAAAATGCTCTTACACGACTTTCTCTAGCAAAACGGGGGTTTTAATAGTAACCGGCACAAGGGCATATCGTCAAATATTGAAGATAATCAGTATCGGCATATTTGATTAACTATTTTATTAATTTGTAAGTGACAAGCCATTTTTAAGAATATCCAGGGGCTTTGGAAACAACTTCTTTATCTTGTGTTTGGTGAACTATTTTGTTCTTTCTCTCCAGAAATTTATTTATTTGTGAATAATGAATTTTTACCACATGTCTCGATACCAAACAAAAAAAAACTGCAAAAACTCACCCAAATATGTATTTATTGTTCGGGTTTATTATTGTGCATTTTTAACCCAAACAAAAAGTATTATAAGAGTTATTTTTCTTCACATCTTTCTCAATCTACGAGCATAAAATAAGTAGATATTTAAAATAGCTTGTCAAATTCTTCCACTTTAAATTATCAGGTGCCCACTGTGTGCACTTCAAAAATTTAGGCTTAGTTACGCGACTGGCAAAATAAGAAAATTGGTTATTATTTTTTTAAATTCATGTACTCATGTATTCATAGTTACCTAAAAGTTCCTGTTTAAATTTAAGAATGTTTACTTTCGGTTACCAAAAAGTTTGGCGATACCTATGTTTTGTAACTATTTTGCTTGTCTTCTAATTTTCCATTAACATTTTCTATAATGTATGTTATTTTTAAGAAGTCTTCTTGAGTTTAATAATAAAAAGTTCCTGTGTAGATTTAAAAATGTTTACTATAAGATTACCATTTTTCTATATATTTTGTTAACCATTTTGTTCGTTTTGTTATTTTTTATTAACAATTTCTATTATTATGTTATTTTTGAGAAGTTTTCTCGTGTTTACAGTAATTAAAAATTTTAAAATTATATCCTTTAATTTTTTAATACTTACAATCGGAGACCTAAACTACGCCGCTGGCTAGCCAGTTAAAACAAAACTTTACAAAATTCATGTCGCGATGACTCCGCTAAGGGATTCGGCATACTTTTTTATATGCACCTTCTCGTTTATGTGCCTTTAAGAAAGACGTATGTCGCGTTACATGCTCAGCGTCAAACTCTAACGTCGCCAATCGGATGGCGCGGCGCGTAGACCGAAGGTCGTTTATAAAGTGACAGGCGATATTTTTCGGTTTTTCGCCTGAATTTACAACTTAGGGTATTTCCTATCGAACAGTTCTTCGCTCGAATATACGAGCAGTTTTTTAACTCGATCACACTACAGCGGTATATTTCCGCCGGCGTCAAGCGAAGCTTGGGTATCGAGTGAAAGATAATAAGTGACGAGCGACGGTTTTCGCCTGAATAGATAACTCGAGCGGTTTTTTTTTTAATAATCGGGCAATGTCGGTTATTTTAATAATCGAGTGATCAAGCGGTTTTTCGCTCGAGCGATCACAACACTACAAAAAAGCCTTATAATATCGGCCGATCACTAGACGTAACCCTAACCAACATAGTCTTTCTGACAAACCCTTTACTTCTGGAATTTTGATAATCTTCAGTAAATACAAGTTTGTTAACTGGGATTGTACTTATATCCAAATTCATTACTTGTCAACAATGGTGCTGTATCAGCAATTAATTCCATATACTATAAAACTTTATGGTTTTTTTTATTTATTAACCCACCATATTTGATTCTATGTGGAGATTACCATCATCGTTTGTGGTATACCAAAACATGACGTCTTTGTTAATCAATTTTCTGGTCGTGATGGTTATATAGAATTTGTGTTTGTTTTTGGTAAAGAGAAACTTGAATTCAAAATGCATACAGGGTAATTTTGTTCTAGTCTAAAATAATTTGGAAAAATGAAGTGAAGTGTTTATGCATGCAATGGACAGAATATGTGTGTTATAATTATCATCAGGGTGAAATTTTGTTCGTTTGATGAAAGAAATTAACATATGTATGTCCGCAACGGCTTCCATTTTTTGTAATAGGGTCGTTATTTTTGAATATCTCCTAAAATACTTTAGATATCATTTTCAATTTTGGTATATGTTAGTAGACATATCTTAGTTAGAAAGGCTATTCTCTCGATGCACCAGTGGCGTCCGTGCAAACATGTTCTCTGGCATTTTTTACAAAAAAGTGGTATCCCACTGAGATGTTTCGATGTGGATATTTTTTTTATTTGCCCGGTCAATTCTACATGAAAACGGTCTCCGGCGTTTTTCTAGGCCGACCCGCCGTTCTTGATTAAAGCAATTTGATTCGAATTGAAACTCATTATTATTAACATTACTAACAATAAGTTTTATAAAAAATTGTTGGAAATGGCCACCTCCATTTAATAGGCATATTTGCAACTCTATACAAATATTCAATTTTAATTTATCGCTATTTTTAACGTTATTTGAACTAATCATATTTTTATCTGAATGACAACAAGCAACAGATTATAATATTCCCTTTCTCATATTGAAATATTTCCATTTGTTATTTTTAAAAATCCGAAAGTGTGACACAAGATATTTAATTACTAAAACACATTTTTTTAATATAAAATCTCTATAATACTTTTCCGCTCCAAATTTTGATTGTCCAACGTCTTGAGAACAGCGCACCACGTCTAGTCTTGGAAAAAAACGATGATTTTAATAATCGAGTACTTGATACTCGAGCGATTTTAATAATCGAGTGAATCGCTTGAGTTTAATAATAAAAAGTTCCTGTTTAGATTTAAAAATGTTTACTATACGATTACCAACGAATTTTTCTATACAGGGTGTCCGGGAACATGTGGGAAATCTCCCGGATATGAAGAAAACACGTGAAAAGAATACTATAGGTTCATATAAACTTCTTTCGTATCGGCCTCCTCTTCGGAGATATGGGCTCCCAAAGAGCACCAATGGAATCAAGTTTTTTACACATAATTATTGAACCACCCGGTATATTTCAATTATTTTTTAATATGATGTATACCAGGTAAGACCCGTCAAATTACTACCCAAGAAACTGTTGTGAATTACTCACCGCTGCAGGGACGGACTAGCTGTAACACTCATGAGCCCATTTTTTTTTACGCCCTGTATGATGAGAACTTTGGACAATGTTTTTTACATACCTTTAACTATTGGCTAAAAATTAAGTACTCTTCATTCATGTCGCTAATCCTAACCGTTTTCGAGAAAACGTCATTTTATTTACACTGAGTCCCCTAACTGCTTATGGGCTAAATATGAAAAAGCGGAATCTTGAAGGTTGAACATTGGATCGGAACAAAGATGTATCTTTTATTGAAATACCCGAAGCACATGATGTATATGAAATGCCGTTTTTTCGAAAACGGTTAGGATTAGCGACATGAATGAAGAGTACTTAATTTTTAGCCAATAGTTAAAGCTATGTAAAAAATATTGTCCAAAGTTCTCATCATACAGGGCGTAAAAAAAATGGGCCCATGAGTGTTACAGCTAGTCCGTCCCTGCAGCTGTGAGTAATTCACAACAGTTTCTTGGGTAGTAATTTGACGGGTCTTACCTGGTATACATCATATTAAAAAATAATTGAAATATAACAGGCGATTCAATAATTATGTGTAAAAAACTTGATTCCATTGGTGCTCTTCGGGAGCCCATATCTCCGAAGAGGAGGCCGATACGAAAGAAGTTCATATGAACCTATAGTATTATTTTCACGTGTTTTCTTCATATCCGGGAGATTTCCCACATGTTCCCGGACACCCTGTATATTTTATTAACCATTTTGTTCGTTTTGTTATTTTTCATTAACAATTTCTATTATTATGTTATTTTTGACTTTTCTCGTGTTTATAGTAATTCAAAATTTTAAAATTATATCCTTTAATTTTTTAATATTTACAATCAGAGGCCTAAACTACGCCGCTGGCTAGCCAGTTAAAACAAAACTTTACAAAACCTATGTCGCGATGACTCCGCTAAGGGATTCTGCATACTTTTTTATATGCACCTTCTCGTTTATGTGCCTTTAAGAAAGACGTATGTCGTGTACTTGCTCAGCGTCAAACTCGAACGTCGCCAATCGGATGGCGCGGCGCGTAGACCGAAGGTCGTCTATCAAGTTACCGGCGATATTTTTCGGTTTTTCGCCTGAATTTATAACTAGAGTATTTCCTATCGAGCGAAAAACTGTTCGAATATACGAGCAGTTTTTTAACCCGATCACACTACAGCGGTACAATTCCGCCGGCGTCAAGCGAAGCTCGGGTACCAGTGAAAGATAATATGTGACGAGCGACGGTTTTCGCCTGAATAGATAACTCGAGCGGTTTTTTTAATAATCGAGCGATGTCGGTTATTTCAATAATCGAGAGATCAAGCGGTTTTTTCGCTCGAGCGATCACAACACTAGTAATAAGGGTAAGAATCACCAAGGATATCGTATTATTTCTTAAGTTTAGCAGACTTTCACGACGACAAGTTATTTGTGGAAGATTTAGGGATTCGTCGTCCAGACTTAAGTAGTCAATAAATATTCTTTTATCAGAAAAATTGTTTGTACAAAAAATGCAGTTACAATTGGTTGATTTGATGTCAATAATTATAAGGCAATAATTAATCAGAGTAAACCGAATTGCGGCTTTGTCAATTATCCGATATGAAAATTGTCACTGGTTAACGGATGGTCAAACTCTAAAGAAGTTGCTTTGTTTGTTACCGATGGTCGCAAACTTGCAGATACTATTTTTTTTATGTAAATTGGATAAACCCGGCTTAAATATAGTATAGGCATACTTTCATCTTAACCTAACTTTCCTTATTTGTCTTCTAGAAGTCCCTGGCATCTAGATAAGAAAACAATACTGATCGTAGGATGTCTTATTTTACCAGTCACCCTATTTTGCGCCACCTACATGATCCTGTTTGGTATTTACGAGAAACTGGTTTATCCGAAGGCTTCTCTTAACGGATTCAACACTATCGGTAAGTTTTTTGAAAAGGGGTGCGTATTGAACTCACATGCTAAGTGTCATAAGTACGGTTGGACCGAACCGGGAATTTGACCGGACCATCGGAACAGTAAAATCGGGCCCATGGCCGGACCGAAACGCCGGAAGTCCGGCCACCGGATCGAGTTCTCTCGTATTTTTGATAATTTTGATACGGACTGGAGCTTTATGTAATTGGCGACTGTGATAGCTCGCATTGTCCATTACTATCACGCTATTCTGAGAATGTTTGGTAAAAGACAATTCTTGAACCATTCCTCAAAAACTAACAAATGTTACCACAAAAAGATATTTGAATATAAATTAAGCAACCTAACCTACCTGATGTGCCTATATTTAATTATAATGATTACAATCCGGTCCTTCCACATAATAATAACAAACGGTCATAAATAATGGGATGGCCACAGGTACTTTTACTGCAGTCGTTAAGTTATATCCATTTTTCGTGAAACAATCTTTACATAAAATTACTTTTTTTCACATACGGGACTGCGGCACTCGCCTTCGGCTCGTGCAGTCATAATTAACTGGTACATCTGTAAATTATTGTAGAGGTACTTGAAAAGAACCAGCTACGAGCGATCTCTTACAGCGACATCTACCCCGCTCAGAATTTCTCCGAAATTCCAAGGAATCACCACGTCAACCCAAACGATTATGTTCCTAAAAAATTTAGACTAGTGTGTTACTACAACTTTCCCAGTGACTCACATTCTATGCAGATAAACGAGATTGATCCGAACTTGTGTACGCATTTGAATGTGGCCTTTGGCAGTGTGGCCAATAACAGCTTGTATTTGGATGATGAACATTTAGGTAAGTCAAAGAAAATAATTATATATTTTTAGTTTCTTTAGCTGGCTGGCTTATCTCTCTTGTTAATTCAAAGCGCCATTTATGGTTATTTTTCTTCAATTTATTTTCATCTCAGGATTTGCGGGTTTAAATGTATTAAGCCTTTTCCATAACACTCTGTATAATACACGACTAGATTTTAATTAAACTTATTTAAATCACGTACATATCCAATCGGTAGTGATAGATATGGTATTTTGCTTCACCCCATGGTATAAAGATCTAAGAGGTATGATTCCACGCCGATGGAGGCGTGGCTTGTAGCGTTAACGGGCGAGGGATTTTTAAATCTCTTATGGAGATTTATAGTGCTGTCAGCGTTTTTAACTCTCTTTTAAAGGTATTAAAAGGTTTTACGCGCTTAATGGTATGTGAAGTGAAAGAATAATATCATGGTATTTAGGTGTATTTATTTCATGAACATACAACAAATATTAAAGCTAAAATGCGACCTAGTTATAAACAAATGAACTATTTTTTAAATAGTCCATCTCTCAGTGGACTGAAATTATGACGAGGTAAAGAAACTCCTTGGCTGCTTCAGTAGTTAAATACACAATATTTTAATTTTCACACATGTTTCGAAGGCATATACCCTCATCAGCTTCAGTGGAAAATACTTAAGAAGTAAATGTTAACAAAATAAATAAAACCGTATCCATTCTAATTTTTTATTTTTATCCTTACCCAAGTAGCATTTTTAGACACAAATTGGACACACATTCTTTGCTGAGAAACGTTTCCACACATTTTCGATTCGAATTAGAAACTTGTATCGAGACATATGTGTTACGAAACTTTTGCGACACATTTTCGAATCCAGTTACTCGAAACACTTAAAGACGTGCTTGTTTCGAAATATTTTACAAATCGTGGTGTCGATATATTAACGACACGCGAAGATAACTATTTTTCGAAAAAAAATTTTGTTAAAATTATAAAGTTTTGGTAAGACACAAGATTGCATTGAATTTCCCATAAGAGATTTTTTATAGCATCGGTGTACGTTTATTAGCGATAAATTCGCAACTTCTTGATATTATTTATATTTTAGGGGTTATTATTGATTCATTTTCAACCACAGATTGAAGTAAGTGTTTTAGGTACATTTTTAATCACCATCTGAACAAGTTTGAGGTTATGTTATTGTTTAGCGAGATTTAAATTGTTATTTTTCTGTAATAAAAAGCTTACTGTACTGGATTTATCAACATAAAGTATAGCTATAGGGTGGGTATACTCTATGTTGATAAATAAATAATAAGCTGTTTTTAACAGAAAAATAACAATTTAAATCTCCCTATGCAAACAACATAACCTCAAACAAGATGTTGAGGTGTCTTCAAAAAACACTTACGTCAATCTGTTTCTGAAAATGAATCAATAATAACATCTAATATACAAATAATACCAGGAAATTGCTTATTTATCCCTTATAATTTTAGGTTGTAAAGGTTTTTACAACCACGCCTCTCGTGACGTCATACCGCGGCTGTCCATACCCAACCTTTCTTTTCTGTGCATGCAAGAAAACTTTTTTTCTGTGGCATTCACCTTACACACCTTTTATTCTTCTGTGCATCATGGAAACATTATAGAAGCCAAAGAGTAGAAATTGTGTGTTGAGTCCATTTTGGACCAGAATAATTTCTTGCTTCCTAGCGGCCATTTTAGGAAATGAATTTTTATTTTGTTAAAATGAGTTTTAATGAAATTCCTGCATCTCTTGCAAAGCCAAAATTTGTTAGATAAGTTCCATTTTCCTACCTAAGTCGATTTATAAAAGAAATAAATAAAATATTGATAATATTTTAATTTTAATTTTTTTGACAAAAGTATATTTTTTTCTGTAAATGAAAATAAATCGAGGGCACGTTAAAAATATAAAGCCAAGTTACTAAACTGCACGATAAAATTTACTGCGACAATGATCTTTTGGTTCTAATGTGCAATAACTAGGTATATAAAATAAAATAACTTATAGGAAATATATTTATAACGAATTCATCATGGCGAAATTATTGTTTCATATTGTTTTTCTTTTATTTTACAACAGTGAAGGTATCCTAATTGTTTTGCGCATGGTTTAACATAGCCCCGCCCCTTTAACTGTAATTTTTAAATACAAATAAGTAACATTTTCGATAAAAGTTTCGATTGTGCATCGAAACAGCGAAAGTCACAGCTAGTACCAACCACTTGGAAACACGTGTAAATGTCCCATTTAAAATGTCCCATTTAAAATGTATACGTTTCGAAAATATTTCCATTCTTGTTGCCAACAGTTTCCAATTTTGATCTGAAACAGAAACGATAGTTACGATACATGTACCACAATGTGTCTAAAAATGCTACTTGGGTAGGAAAGCGGAATTAACACCTTATACTATATTTCTATCAAATTTCTTTGCCTGGATATCCATATCACCACCGAACACGCCACCGCGCACGTCGTATTATTAAAATATTATGAAAATTCAGATATTTATTTTAATAAGCACACACGACTAAATAAGAAACAGTTCTGGTGAATTTTCCATGGAAAACTACGGCAAACGGAACTCACTACGTGGCGACCAGTGTTGCCAGTACAAAAGTAATAGGTTGACGGTTCGAAACCTAATAGAATAGTAAAAAATGGTGTCAGAGTAAGAAGAGTACGAAAAAAAGGTCGTTACTTTCCTATGATATGGGGGCCACCTCCAGATTGAACATAAATTTCATATGGGGAGCCCCACAACAAGAATGAACAACTCAAAAATTGTTAACGGATATATTACAATTGTAAAAGACTGACAACGCTGGTGGCGACAAGCAGGGGTGGCCGAGCAGCTTCGGCTATCGTCGACCGGTTCTAATGGCGCGGCGGATGTTTTAAAAGTTTGTCGCAATCTTTCCTTATTTTAGCTGTAATGTGTGTTATATTTCTATGAAATTAATATACGTAAATACTTGTCATATATTATTCTTTCATTTCATATACCATTACATGCATAAAACCTTTAATATCTTTAAAATAGAATTAAAAACGCTGACGGCGATATAAATTCCCATAATAAATTTAAAAATCGCTCTCCTTGTGACGCCACTGCGCGCGGCAGACGAAATTGGGACGGTTAGATATCTTACCTTTAGTTATTGTGTCATGGCTTCACTCTATGCCTCGTGGTTCATATCTCTGACGTTATGAGAACTAGTGCTTCGATATTACGTTACCAGGGTCTGCCACTGTGCCAGGGATGCCGCAGGTCATCATTGTTAGTAAACAGTTTAAAATAACACCTAATTTTTGCTGTTATTGTGGTTCGGATGGTGTAGATTTTTTGTTGCGAATACCGATTTTTTAGTTGCCAATTCACATATTTTGAAAAGATCTGTAACTATCCAATACATTGACATAAGCAAAAATGGTCAATGGTGGTAACGTTGTAAAGCATCTTTAAGTATTTTACTTATTTGTACGTGAAGTGAACAAATTTCGGTAATTCCCCGACCACCTGAGTTCAAATACCAGCGGTGATTACCCGTTTTACTGAATTAGTACATTGTACAGGGTGTCCCCTTTTAAACACTTTTATAGGTTATCTCCGCAATTGTTAGTGCTATCAAATAAGTAATGTAGGTGCCATGTGCTCTTTTTGGTTCAAACTTCAAACAGAATGGTAAAATCAAGATTCGAAAATTTTCGCTCGCTTAAGAGATACGGGGGGAAATCAAAAAATTGCCTATTTCGAAATTACCTTATATTTTCTTAGTTAGAAGAGATATAGAAAAATCTTTTATACAGAAGTTTCTTTATATCGATTGTTGAATAATCTGCCGTTTTCAGAATAAGTATACGGGGTCAGGTAAAAAGTTATCGGACCTAACCTCATTTTTTAAAATGGAACACCCTGTATATTTTAATCTAAAAATATAGCATTTTAAACTCTCTTTTCAAATTTATAACACACCATGGATGATAGATATCATCAAAATTTTCAAAATGTCGATAAGTCTTTTTCACAAATGAATATGTAAAAAATGAAATTGACGTTAAATGTTAATAACAACTAGAATGCCAGCATCAACGAATACTTATAAACAGGAAGAAGACAAACAGCCGTGTTAACACATCGAAGCAAGTATGAACAAACGAACAAACCAGGCATCCATTCCGTCTGGAATCAGCTGACAAACGCACGTGCTTTTCAAATGTCACTTTTGTCAAAATTTTTATTACTGTCAATATTTTAAAGTGACATTCAACTGAACAAAAAACATTGAAACCCCTTTTATTTGATTTACTAAGTTGTGAAAATCAAATATTAGGATTCTGACATGTTTTAAGCTGTAAATATCACTTTAAAATAATCCTTACACACTCTTATATCATTTATTGAACTAGTAACGTAACTACAAATGAAAAATTAAACTTCAGAAATAAGCTTGTAAGTAGTTTTATTAAAAAATAGGAAGTAAATCATAATTTACATAAAATATTTTACCATCTTCAAGTGGGCTCTAGGTCCTAGCAAATATTTCAAGCTTCAAGTCCAAGCATGTTTTTGGGCCCCATATGATTTAGGAAAATAAATTATTATTGAAGCTTACTCTCAGTAAAGATGACTAAATGAATGTTTCAATTACAAATTACTCACTTGCACCAAAAAGGAAACGACGTTTTTCGTGAAAGATAGAATAATAAAAATTATTTTAAAATTTTAAGATGCGTCTTCTCCACCATTTTAAATCATATCAGATGTTGCTTGATTTCCATGCCCGCCAGACGAAGGAAGTTAGCTTGTTAAACTATTTAACAATTCGTGCTGTTCGCATTCTATGCCTGTCTCTGTCTGCAGCAACCTTCCCTAATTCAGTAAAGTGAGATAAATATGGCCAGGATCAAGTCGCCTGCATAAACACTCACTTTTGGGCTTTCCATATTAACTCTACGTAAGTCTGATATTGACGCTTAAATGATAGAGTGAAACAGATAGATAAAAGTAGGTTACATGTGAGCGTATGGAGCAGAGTAGGCTTGGCATCATTTCCAAGGCCTTCTTACGTGTTTCGACCCCCCCATAAGCAGTCTCACCGGGCTGGCCAGCATAGTTTTCTCTAGGATATTAGTTTTTGTTTCATGGCCTACTTTGGTTTAAAGTAATAAAGTTTAAGTAAATCGCCTAGAAAACCAATATTATCCATGGTGTGTTATATATTTGAAAAGAGAATTTAAAATGGTATCTATTTAAACCCGAAAATAATTTAACGCAGACCACAAAGGGTAAATCTACGGACTCTATTTGAGAGTTTAAAAATGAAATATATGAAAAAAATTTATAGAGGGTATTCCAAACTTAATGAGGCCGTTATTGATCAATTTTCTAGAATTAAGAACCGAAGAATGGACTTTACGTTTAAGCACTATTGTGTTAGGGTCGATAAATGTTGTGTATTTCGATAAATGATACTCGATATGATTTTAAACCATTTTATTTAAGGATTTAAACTAAAAAACACTAAAAATATGAAGAATACCAACTTGTCAGTCTCGTGGCTCGATTCGTTCTCGTCATAAAACCGTCTTCTCGTCTTCATTCGGTTTTCTTGATAACTCGTAGATGGCGGTAGTAGTATTGGACATCATTCGGTTTTCTTGATAGCTCGTAGATGGTTTTAGTAG
The DNA here is from genome assembly GCA_963991005.1 of Barypeithes pellucidus. NCBI lineage: Eukaryota > Metazoa > Arthropoda > Insecta > Coleoptera > Curculionidae > Barypeithes > Barypeithes pellucidus. The sequence goes on along the minus strand of OZ022563.1, from coordinate 50,328,524 downwards.
TATTAGTAGTGGACTGTATAAATATTGTTACGAGGGTTGCATGCGACGACGTTAAGATCCGACAGCTATACACACTAAGAAAACCTTTCTTATTTTCCAAAAGTTGTATTTCCTTGTGTAAAATTAAAAAATAATTAAAAATATGTTTTACCTAACGCATTTTCTTGTTACTTTTTTTCTTTCTACATTTAAAACGTCTAGAAAAATTTCACCACTGCGATCACTAATATTTTGTTTTCCGTTTTAGAATATTTAAAGGAAATAGTGAAACTAAAAGAAGTCAATAAAAACCTTAAAATTCTGTTGTCGGTCGGAGGGGCGGGAAACGAACATGGTTTCCCCGAAATGGTAAAGGATCATGCCGACAGGAAAACGTAAGACCCAGAAATATACACTGGTTTTTAAAATACACTAGAGTAAGTGTTAGTGATTCTTCTAAATCGTTTCGATTTTTCCAGGTTTATCAAGTCGGTTCTAAATTATGTAAAAACTTACAACATAGATGGAGTAGACTTAGACTGGGAATTTCCTGGAAGCGATCCATACGACCAATACCAAAAGATGCATCTCACCCAACTTTTGGCTGAAATGAGGAAGACAATCACACGGTACGTCATATTTCGAAAGTAATTTATTAAAATAATTTGACATGTGACATTTTGAAGCTAGTTCATGGGCGGAGTCCGCTTTTAGGAGCGCGCGTTACTGCCCCTAGCTACTCCACTGTTATTAGTAAGGCAACAAAAATAATCTATAAAAAGTATATGATTCTGATCTGATTCTATTGCAGGCAACAAAAATACAGATTTTTGATTACTTTGGCGGTGGCCGCTCCAACGACGATAATTGATATAGCTTATGATGTTTCCTACATGAACGAGTAAGTAAAAAAACGGCTATACAGGGTGTAACAAATTCGTCTTTCATCATTGGTATTTAAGGAACTGTAGCAAGAAATCTAAAATAAAGACAGGGGCTTTCAAATATACAGGGTGTTATGGAAATGACGTATTATATTTAAACCGGCAATTCCTGAGATGAATACAAATTGAAGAAAAATATCCTTAAATGGCGCTTTCAATTCATTTAGCGGTAAAAATGACCTGACGTCAAACCAGGAATACCTCTGTACCGCACTGCGGCACATCCGAATTCTCACCGGTGTTGTCAGAATTACACTCTTTAAGTTTGAAATACCCAACTACGTAACTAGGTCAAATGTCAATGACCTTTTGACTTTTGATTGGCTGATTTTTTAATGTAATTTTATTTAGGCCACACACATACACTTACCTCGTCGGTCTTATTTAAAAATTAATGTCAACCTCTATAAAAACTTATACAGCGTTTTAGTAAAGAAACCGGCACATCACATAACCTGGTTATGCAAAACTAAACTACACATGAACATTGGCCGCCATAAAACTGCACAAAATTCACTTGGAGACATCGTTTTTATTAACATTGGCTTGGCTTAGGTTTGCATGAACTTTTGCTTTTAATTAAAAAACACATTGTAAAATGTAAATAACATTAAAAATCACATCTGACCTGAAATATTCAAAACACGAACTGTCAAAAACTAGAAATGTATTATAATGCAATGCATGTTTTCCGGTAGATTCCTGCGCATTCACCAAAAAAGGTTGAAATAAATAATTATAATAATCTACAGCATTTATTTATTGTTTTCCTTCACTGCTGTAGATACCAATAAAGATTAAAAAACTTGTTAATCGCTGCTCTGGTGCTTTATTTCATTCGAAAAGCTTAAAAAAATTAAATCGATCGTTTCACAGCGGGATTTTAAAACCCAAGATTAGCACATCTCTAGTATAAATCGACAGGTTAAAAGTTGACATTTGCTTGACAACAAGCGGCTTCGCGCGAAAGAGTTTTTTCGGGATATTTAATCAACTGTACAGTGCGAATAAGTGGGAAAATGTTTAGTACATACAGAAAAATCAAGTCGAAGGCATATTAGAAAATGTTCCTTTAGTAAGAGACTGGAAATCGCAAGGTCACCGGATCTTACATCATGCAATTTTTTCTATGGGGTACGATGAATAAAGAAATAGTTGATAAAGTCGAAGATATGGATCAGTTGCGATATAAGATATTGGATGCAGCAGATAAAATAATTGCTGAACGTTTTAGTTTATAAAGTGCCAATTGTGTCCTATGTCCTATTTGTGTGTTTGTTAAAGAATGCATTAGTGTGTAGCGATTTTGTGTGACAAGGGCCTATCTTAAAAAAACTAATTTGAAACGTGTGTTTCTTTAAGTGATTTATGGTAATTTGTTCAGTGTTTCACTATTTGTTCTGACGATATACAGGGTCATGTTCTGAGATTGGAAGAAAAACGCCGAAGGGGTTTTAGTGGGTTATAAGCTTTACCCACCAAAACCAAAAAAACTGAAGATTTATGTGCCCTGGATTACTTGCTAGTATACTGGCACCTGGATTCACTTCTATTTGGATACTAGGTAGCTAAATATTTATTTTTATAAGAATCTAAAGTTTTACACGAACAATTTGGCAACATTGCGCTAGAACATCTGTTTATTACACAGCTGATCAGTGTAATGTGACTGTGCCGAGGAGTTGTGTGTGGGTTTATGGGTGAATTACCCCACTTTTTAAACGTTCGATTTGAAAAAAAAAAATATGTAGCGCTTCTCTAGGACACCCCAGGAGTCACCCATTTAAATATAATACGTCATTTCCATAACACCCTGTATTTGGCAAGTTTTTCCTGACTTTGTTCGTAGAGAGGTCCGAAAATAAATTTCACTTTCTCATTGCTCCCTTTTATTCTCCACACGATGGCATTATCAGATCTTTCGACGTTTACGATGACGTTTCGTCTTCGGGTCATCATCATCGACTTATTGTTTTTAAATACTGGCCTGGATTTTTTTGTTTACATTATGAAAGCGGACCGAAATCTACGTTCAGTGATATACAACACTTACTGGTTTTCCGACGTTTTGTTCCTTAAATTGACCATCTTCATTAAATTAAAAACCCCTAGTATTCAGCGTAATTTTAATGCTACCATCGCCTAGCGCTTTCGGCCTCTAAAATGCCATCATCAGGGCTAAGGGTTCGTCAAAGTCACCCCAGGCTCACAAGAAACATACCATAAAAGATATTAAACAATCTTTAATTTAACTGTGTGGTGTTATTTTTTAAATATCCATTCTTCTAGACGTTTTATTTATAATACTACTCTAGTTATAAATTCAAGCGAAAAGTCGAAAATCGTTGCCTTTCACTTGATACCTGATTTTTACTCGACGCCGCGCGTCACCCGAAATGTGCCGATTGGCGACGTTCTAGTTTGACGCCCAGAAGGCTGACACGACATACGTCTTTGTTAAAGGCACATAAACGAGAAGGTGCATACAAAAAGTATGCCAAATCCCTTAGTGGATTCATCGCGACATGGGTTTTGTTTTGTAATTGTAAATTTTTAAAAAATTAAAGGATATAATTTGTTCTTCTTTAATAAAAACTCTAGACTAAACTTCTAAAACTTACAAAAACAACCCCTGGTGGACACATTCTTCTTAGTAGTGTTGGGAAAACCCGATGATTTTAATAATCGAGTACTTGATACTCGAGCGATTTTAATAATCGAGTACTTGATACTCGAGCGATTTTAATAATCGAGTGAATCGCTCCAGTAAATCGCTTGAAATTCCAATTCACCAAGCGATGACGTCACCGACTGCTCGACCGGTAGCCTAGCCGTTTACATGTGATCAGGTAGGGTATTTAGCAGGCACGGAACTACGGGTGGGCACAGGTTTAGCTAAAAAATTGTAGTAACCAGCAAAAAAAATTCCACAAATTTATTTATTTGTGAATAATGAATTTTTACCAAACAAAAACTGCAAAAAATCACCCAAATATGTATTTATTACTCGGGTTTATTCTTGTGCTTTTTTAAAACAAAAAGTATTACCGAGAGTTATTTTTCTTCACATCTTTCTCAATCTACGAGCATAAAATAAGTAGATATTTAACATAGCTTGTCAAATTCTTCCACTAAATTATCAGCCACTAGTTACGCGACTGGCAAAATAAGAAAATTGGTTATTATTTTTTTTAAATTCATGTTTATAGTTACCTAAAAGTTCCTGTTTAAATTTAAGAATGTTTACTTTTGGTTATCAAAAAATTTGTCGATACCTATGTTTTGTTAACTATTTTGCTCGTTTTCTTATTTTCCATTAACATTTTCAATAATGTATGTTATTTTTAAGAAGTCTTCTTGAGTTTAATAATAAGAAGATCCTGTTTAGATTTAAAAATGTTTACTATAAGATTACCAACGAATTTTCCTATGCATTTTGTTCGTTTTGTTATTTTTCATCAACAATTTCTATTATTATGTTATTTTTGAGAAGTTTTCTCGAGTTTATAGTAAATAAAAATTTAAAAATTATATCCTTTAATTTTTTAATATTTGCAATCGGTGACCTAAACTACGCCGCTGGCTAGCCAGTTAAAACAAAACTTTACAAAACCCATGTCGCGATGACTCTGCTAAAGGATTTGACATACTTTTTCATATGCACCTTCTCGTTTATGTGCCTTTAAGAAAGACGTATGTCGTGTTACCTGTTCAGCGTCAAACTCGAACGTCGCCAACCGGATGGCGCGACGCGTAGAACGAAGGTCGGGTATCAAGTGACAGGCGATATTTTTCGGGTTTCCGCCTGAATTTATAACTAGAGTATTTCCTATCGAGCGAAAAAAACTGTTCGAATATACGAGCAGTTGTTTAACTCGATCACACTACAGCGGTACATTTCCGTCGGCGTCAAGCGAAGCGCGGGTTTGTTCGCGGTATCGAGTGAAAGATAATAAGTGACGAGCGACCGTTTTCGCCTGAATAGATAACTCGTGCGGTTTTTTTAATAATCGAGCGATGTCGGTTATTTCAAGAATCGAGTGATCAAGCGGTTTTTCGCTCGACCGATCACAAGACTACTTCTTAGTCATAAAAATTTCAAGTGATTAATCGCTCGAGCGATTCACTCGATTATTACAATCATCATTTTTTTCCCAAAACACTACTTTATTGGCGTCGTATTTGGATGTATAATCTTTCCTTTTTCAGCTATGTCGATTTCATCAATCTAATGTCTTACGACTACCACTATTTCACGACATTCACACCTTTCACTGGCATTAATTCGCCTCTGTACGCGACGTCCAGCGAGAAGTATTATTTGGCGACGATGAATTTAAACTACTCTAGTCATTATTGGAACTACCTGGGTATGGATAAAAGCAAGATTGTGATCGGGTTGCCTACGTATGGACACACATTTAGGTAAGTTCGAAAAAAATTACTCAAAAAGTGAGATCAAGCGCTTACCGGGTGGTGCGTCCAAACAGGACACATGTAATTTCCAATGTTAATTGCGAGGTGGTCAAATATTCGCTCCCGTATTGTATACAGGGTGCCCCAAGTAAAGTGGCCTATTAGAAGTATCTCGAGAACTAAATGAGATTTTATTTTGAAAATTTGGCTGTGGCTATAAGAGATGGTTTTCTACGTTTATAACATATTTTGGATGGTGCGGTGCTGCCGGATCATACCGAAAGTGGTAGCAACTTCGGAATTTTAAATGAATTACCCTATTTATTATATATTTTTTGGAATCTAGGTGAAAATCTAGAACAGTTTTCCGTATAATATCATATACCTATCTTTAAGAGTTTTTGAATTATAAATAATTTTGTGATTTTTTAACGCCGTATCGGGACCTGAAAAGAAAATCGTATCTTTTTAGCGGTTACAGCTAGACAGCTGAAAATTTGACAATAGTTTCACAAGACCATCACAATTTTATAATTTTAAACAGTACTTAATTAGTTTTATACAGGGCGTCTCCATAACAATATTTCTGAGGCAGATGAATTATTGCAAAAATCGTGTTTTTTTAAATGGGACACCCTGTATTTGATATGTTTTGCTAATGGAGGATCGAATTTTCTATCTAATGATATTAAGTGTTCCTATACCTATCTTCAGTATTTTCGGACTTATAGCGAAATTTAAAAATTATCTTATAAAAATATATTTTTTGATAGTGTGGCTGTGGAATGGATTCATAGAAACAAAACAATGACAAATCCATTTGACGTTATGTCTGAGTTATTGTAATAAAAATGGCTAATTCACATTATTCGAGCTTAGATATTTTAAGTTTATTTTATATTCATGGGGAGTGTGGTAGAGTTTTATCTAGAACTTGCAGAAAATTTAATGAACTGCATCCTGATGCAGCTCCTATGACTCCCTAAAAGTTGATTGGCCGAGGCGGTCCATGGAAATGGCCCCAAGGTCTACGGATCTTACCATGGGGTAGGATTAAAGAAATAGTATACAATACACCCGTCACAACAAGGGAAGATTTAGAAAATCGAGTACAAACAGCTTTGAGGTCTCTAGAAGGGAAAGAAATGAAAAAGGTAACAAATGAACATGTTATAACAAACCCGAACAATTTATGAATGTTTAAGAGCCAAGCATTTTAAACAATATAGTAATTAGTTATTTTATTGGTGTTGTTGCGTAATTTTCATTTTGTTTATTTATTTATTAATAAATTCCTTATTGGTTAACCATTTTTTTACAACACAGACATAACGTCACATGGATTTTTCATTATTTTGTTTCTATGAATCCACAGCCAACTACCAAAAAATATATTTTTATAAGATAATTTTTAAATTTCGCTATAAGTCCGAAAATATTGGAAGATAGGTATAACAACAATTAATATCATTAGATATAAAATTCGATCCTCCATTAGCAAAACATATCAAATACCACCATTTAAAAAAAGAAGATTTTTGCAATAATTCATCTGCCACAGAAATATTGTTATGGAGACTAGGGTGGAACGAAAATTAACGAAAATAAAAAAAATTAAATAGCGTTTTATCCAGGGTTCGGAGGATATATATCAAGTGATATATATCATGATATATATCACGATATATATCATGATATTTATAACTTGATATATATCCGATATATTCGACAAAATATTCATTTATTAAATTAAAAATGTTTTCCACCATTCTAAACATCCGAAAATGTCTCAATACGCCACTGTACAAAATTATAATTACTGTAGGGATTCACTTGGCTACCGGGCGCCGACTTCGGGATTCCCAAATAATCTTTATTTCTGTGTTTTCACTCACACTTGACTGTAAGTTAGTTGTGATTTTTATTGAATATGCCAAAACCAAAGCATTCTGTTTGGCGATATTTTGACTGTATAATTAAAAACAAAAACAGTACTGGAACATGGGCAAAATGTCGAGAGTGTTTAAAGGAGATGCAGGGTATACCATCGCGAATGGAAAAACATATTTTAACACACCAAAAAAATATGCCCAGTGATACGCCAAGTCGTGAAACAACACAACAGCATCATTCTGTTCCTGAAGATGTTCTGCCTTTCAGTTCCACTACTACAAAAAGAAGTGTCAACACATCAGGTACGTAGGTCATTGTTATATAAGTATATTATTACTAAATACCAATATCAATGTTAATAAAATAATGTTAACATCTGTTTGTTTTTAATTCTTTTCTTTTTACCTAATTGAAGTTATAAGCAAATGTTAGAATAAAAAGTTTTTTTGTTTACAATATAAGTTTTAATTTTGTGATTGTGTTGAAATATTAATGTTAATAAAATAATACTAAAATCTGTTTATTTTAATATTTTTAATAATGATTTTTGTTTTTTCTGCTTAATTAGAGAGAGAGATATATAGAATATAGGTTTTTGTTAATGAGTTTGTGTTAAAATATACTTTGTGCAAGAAACAATGCCGTTTTTTAATTAAGAAAATAAATTTTAAACATGATTGTATATCGGATATATATCCGATATATATCGGATATATATCGGATATATATCATGTGATATGATATTTATATAAATATCATGATATTTTCGAACCCTGGTTTTATCATAGCTAAAAAAAAATATGCTTTTTACTATTAAAAACAAGTATACGAAAAATGAAACTGGTGTCTTTATATCTTGACGTTCCTCAAAGGGAGGCCATATTTAATAAAATAAGAAATTTTAGTCTCTTAACTAATTTTTATATATTTTTTATTTTTGTGACATAAATCATGACATACATTTTAGTATACTGCTTAAGGTTGTAGGAACCTACCTTTTAAATTTCAAAGCAATATTTTAACATTTTGAGGTTCCACAAATGCTGCAAATTGGAACAAAAATACAGTTTTATTTAAATTATAATTTTATTAACTTCAAGTTCAAAATAATAAGAGAGAAACCAATAACTCTAAAATGATCTAATAACATTACTCATTTCTATATTTAAAGTAATCAGGTTTTTTTTCAAAACATGGCAATATATGTCTTGACTGCACCCTATTTTTAATAAATCCATCGCGATTACCCTGCCCACACACTGCAGCTGATGCGTCAGTTACCAGGCGAACGCAACGTTCCACTGCTTGAGTATTACAAGGTAATAATGGAAAATCAGAAGGACTTAGACTGGATATTAAATTGAGATTAATATCCATATGAATTGTTAGTGGTGGTTCAGTAACATTCACTTCGTTCCAAGAAATCAACTACGAAAAATGGCATCAAAACGTATTACAGGGATATTAAACTCCCGTATCGTTTGTCTACCTTTACTCCTCGCCTTTAGGATACGCCGTATACCAAGTTCTCTGTATTTTGGATCTTCATCCGTAAGCATTGACAATAATATATTTTCCGGATGCGCGAAAAATCCATTACGTTAGATAACGGGGTAAATAATTTTTTGAACTGTTTCCGTTAACAAGCTACATGATTTTATTAACTGGAATAGGTGTCTTGTTCCGTCAACACATGATGGTCGAAGTTTCACTCTAAACCAGCAGGGGGCATAGACTTTGGTTATGTAAGTTACCAACAGACAAAGACTTTCATCTGGAACTTCAGTTGCTACGTAAAGCCTCATAATTCGGTTAGCTGTTGTAAGCCATCTAGCGTGTGATAGTTTTCCTGGATTTCATGAGGCCAAAGAAGCAGATACATTTCCAATTTCAACTGATTGCACTATTTCCAACAAATACTACTGATCTGTACTTAAACCAGATCCGTCGCAATCTAGCTGTGGTAGATTTGATTCCATTTTTTTAAACTTTACTATCGGAAGAGTTTCGCAGGATTCTAGTTTTTGCCCAATTGGACCTCCTTTGTATCCATGAGGACCTGAAGTTTCACCATCAATTTCTTTAATTAAGTGTCGCAGGGGAAGCTCATTAAAGTGAAATAAGCAAATAAGTCATTGCAGGGGACGATTTAGTTTGTAACGTTGATGAAACTTTTTTATTTTGTCCCATATTCGATTTTTAGTCACTACAGTTGAAGCTTTAAGCAAAATTTTTTCAATTTTTGGCACAACTTGTTTTAAAATGTCACAAACGGAAGGATCCTTTCCGTCACATTTTGGCTTTAAGTCATGTTGCACAAACAAGTAATGGCACATAACATCGTTAAATGTTGGCAAAACTCTACCACTTAATAATTTTGGGTATCCAAAAACAATACACTTTTCTTTACTTCTAGTTGCCATTATTATTTTTTACACCGGGGCGACGCCGACGGTAATATTTGTGTGGTTCATACACAACACAACTAAGCTGTAATAAGCGGTAAATAAACAATACAATACCCTTCCGACACTCGAACTAGTTAATACTAGTTATGACATGCGCGGTGGTCTCGCTACCATTGCCGGGTCATTTTAGGATTTAGCACGTAAAATTGCAAACTTTAATATGTTTGGGGAACCAAAAGTCGTGGTAATACAAAAAAAATATTTTAGTATGTTATTTTAAGTAACATGTATCTCTTTTCCGCTATGGCAGCTTTAAAAGTATATTTTTTATCCAATATTTTTATTATGGCAATTTAATAGAAAATCAATAAAATTTAAAAATTTAAAGGGCTTTGAGGAACCTCAGAATATAAAAATCTGTCAGGCAACTTTTGACACTTTATTTTGTTTACTAATGCGCATATTTTAACAACTATGTCACACTACTTGGAGTTAAAAAGTTTTTTCGTTCCACCCTAATGGAGACGCCCTGTATAAAACTAATTAAATACTGTTCAAAATTATAAAATTTCGATGGTCTTGTGAAACTATTGTCAAAATTTCAGCTTTCTAGCTGTAACCGCTAAAGAGATATGGTTTTCTTTTCAGGTCCCGATACGGCGTTAAAAAATCACAAGATTAATTATAATTCAAAAAATCTTAAAGATAAGTATATGATATTATACAGAAAACTGTTCTAGATTTTTATCTAGATTCCAAAAAAATATATAATACTTAAATAGGGTAATTCATTTAAAATTCCGAAGTTGCTGCCACTTTCGGCATGATCCGGCAACACCGCACCATCGAAAATATTTTATAAACGTAGAAAACCATCTCTTATGGCCACAGCCAAATTTTCAAAATAATATTTTATTTAGTTCTCGAGATACTTCTAATAGGCCACTTTACTTGGAGCACTCTGTATAATATAATATAAAAGGGAAACAAAACATTCCATTCATAAAACACCATTAATTTACTATCATGCACAGTTTAAAAAAATGGCAACGCTGTAATAAGGTACGCGTTTAGATAATTTCGATCTAGCATTAGTCATAAATAGATCATCTCAATAGAGATCATACAAACAACATCGCCGCATGAAAAAATGAATGAAAGTTCCAAACTTCAGGGTCGCAAACGTAGTACAATCGGCAGCACGTGCGTACAGCGTTGCCACGGTGGATTCCCTGAAACATTGGAATTTAAATACTTTTCGATTTCAAATGTAGGCGGCAGATTTGGGACCCTCAGTACAGACTAGGCATCATCGATTACTGTGTAAAACTTTGTATGATTCTGACAGAATAAAAATAATTTAGCAAACCCGTTTTAGGTTGACGAATCCCAGAAACCACGACCTCTACGCCCCGACAACCGGCTACGGTAAACTGGGCTACCTCGGCTTCGCCTCGTTCCCCCAAGTCTGCAACTTTCTCCAGACCAACCACATAACCCCGATTTTCGATATGGAGAACTTCAGTCCGTACGCCTCGAAGTTCTACGAGTGGATCTCGTTCGACGACCAACAGAGTCTCACTTATAAAGCCGAGTTTATAAAGAGTAACAATTTTGGGGGAGCCATGGTGTATTGTATGAACACGGACGATTATAGGGGGGTGTGTAAGATGGGGGCGATGGGGGGTACGAAGTTTCCGCTTATCGGAGCCGTTAAAGGTGTGTTGGATAGTCCGGATTGAGGCCGGCGGAGGAGGACTCCGAAAAACAATTAATTCTTCCTCGACTTCTGCATGGGTTTTGCTTGGTTCCTCTCAAACTGCAAGATCCTGAACGCATGTGAACTAAGTCCCGCGTATGTGGGCATGCGCACTTCAAATGTTATATTTCGATCAACTATACAGGGCGTTATGGAATTGCCTTCTTACATCATCGACAAACACGGACCTGGTATTTCTATCTACTTTGTACAAGTAAACACAACAAAAAGGAGATCTTCTGTTTTTATTCTGCAACAGCTGATGGGTTTGATATATCTTGGTTAGGAAACACAAGCGATCGACGGACGTGACTCAAAAGTCAATATTTTTATCCAATTAACGGCAGACTTGGCACAATCTGAATTAAGAGTTACTAATTTTTCTACAAACAATACGTAAATTTAACATACAAACACTGAAAAACAACAGAGACTTTTATTTAACAATAACGATAAATATGACAGTTGTAAATCCGTTAGTGTCAAACGTGAAAGTAGGTATGAAAGACGGCCGTTCCAATCAGGGCTTTATAAAAAGTACATTCCGAACGATCGAAGGCGACTTAATGTCTTTGTCAAATGACTACCTACGAATGTGAATTGTTTATTCTTCAAGGACTGTGAACCAAAGCCATATCCTCTGATTTAAGATCCTTGTCACAACTGAGACATTTTACACATTATTTGTTAAGCAAGAAACACCTTAAACTCGTACTAACACGTGCGAATTCAAGGGAATTCCGCGTCGACTACGTACAGTACTTTCGCGTTTCCAAATAGACTGGGACTGGCGCGTTCAGTTTTCAATTGCGCTGCGTCGAGTCACGCGTAATGATTTGACAACACTGCAAAACCTTGACAGATTGACCTGCATTAGTTGTTAAATGAACACAGATGTTTAGGGGTTTTTACCTTAGTCTATAATATTCGTACGATTAAAAAAAAGTATGTAGACTTTCTCTAGGACACCAAAGAAGACGCCCATTTAAAAATAATAAACCATTTCCATAACACCCTGTATATCCGTAATTTAGATCAGTAAAAATGAACCGTTTTTTAAATACGCTTTCTTTGGCCCGGGGTCAATTAATTTTTGTAAAATTAATGTTTTAAACATATTAGTTGTGTGTTTTGTGTGTCGTGAAAACCAGGGCCGGATTTAACGTTGACAGGGACCTGGGGCACTGCTAATGTGTGTGTGTGTGTGTGTGTGTGTGTGTGTGTGGGGGGGGGGGGGGGGGGGATACAAGTGCAGTGCCCCATTTTCGACACTTTTAAAGGATATCTCCGTAATTGTTAGTGCTATCAAAAAAGTAATGTAGGTGTCATGTGCTCTTTTTGGGTCGAACTTAAAATGGTAAAATCAAAATTGGAAAATTTTCGCTCGCTTAAGAGATACGGGGGAAAATCAAAAAATTGACAATTTCAAATTTACCCTATATTTTCCAAGTTAAAAGAGATACAGAAAAATGTTTTATACAGAAGTTGCTTTATATTGATTGTTGAATAATCTGCCGTTTGCAGAATAAGTATACGGGGTCCGGTAAAAAAGTTCATGGAACACCCTGTATATTTTAATCTAAAAATACTATTTTAAATTCTGCTTTCAAATATATACATACCATGGATGATATTGGTTTCCTAGGCGATTTATTAAACTTTATTACTTTAAACCACAGTAGACCATGAAACAAAAGCTAATATCCTAGAAACAACTATGTTGACTATTATCATTTAACGTCAATTTCACTTTTACATATTCATTTGTGAAAATGACCTATCAACATTTTGAAAAATTTGATATGATATCAGTAACCATTTAAGGACATATTCCGAACATTTGCGATGATTCCCGTTATTTTTTACTTTAATCTGAATCTTTTATTTCGTTTCAAAGTAATAAAGTTTAAATAAATCGCCTAGGAAACCAATATCATCAATAGTGTGTTATATATTTGAAAGGAGAATGTAAAATAGTATATTTTCAGATTAAAACATACAGGGTGTTCCATTTAAGAAAATGAGGTTAGGTCCGAGAACTTTTTTACCTGACCCCGTATACTTATTCCGAAAACGGAAGATTATTCAAAAATCAATATAAAGAAACTTCTGTATAAAACATTTTCTGTATCTCTTTTAACTAAGAAAATATAGCGTAATTTTGAAATTGTCAATTTTTTGATTTTCCCTCGTATCTCTTAAGCGAGAGAAAATTTTCAAATTTTGATTTTACCATTTTAAGTTTGTCCCAAAAAGAGCACGTGACACATACATTACTTTTTTGATAGCACTAACAATTACGGAGATACCTTATAAAAGTGTCGCAAATGGGACACCTTGTACATATTTTTTTCGACATTGAACAAACCAGATTGTGTAGTTAAAGTTCGTGCAGTTTGATTGGGTCTCGTGTGTAAATGAATTTTCAAGTATTGTTCGTTATGTGGGTGTTCCTAATGACGGTGGGGCCCCGGGGTCGTGCCTCGTAAATCCGGTACCGGTGAAGATAAAAAAAAGGGACAAACCGAGATTGTTAATGACTTTTTTCGGCCGGAAAAGTGTCAGTCACGTTTGAATTATTTACTTCAAACTAAAATGGCGTGTGACGCTATTAGAGATAGTAAGCCACTGGGTTTACCACGAAACTGTGATATGACATCTCATATAGTATAGTTATGAGTTATAGAATGAAATAAATTTGTATTATATTGTACCTTGTATGTTCGCAGTCGCGACCTAAGTCATTCTACATTATTTTTAGGATAAACGGGACGAATCCATTTTAAATATCACTATTGCTATATACCTGGTGGTGAGACATCGTGGGCTTCAACATAGAAAATCCCATGTATTTTTTGAGATGGCTGGATATTGGCTCCCCTGTATATTTTACAGAAAAACTGCATTATAACTTCTTGAAGAGGCCGAGCTGATAAGCCCGTGTGCCGAGTTTGAATACATTTTGGTGAGCCAATCCTAAGCTATTGAATTAAACGCGATGACAAAACCACGATACTCTCATAGTTCCGGTAATACAGCAAACACCATTTATGTTGCCAAAAATTGACGTAAATCAAAAAATTAGCTGGTGTTTGCTGTATTGCCTGAACTATAAGAGTTTCGTGGTTTTGCCATTACGTTTAATTGAATTACTTAGGATTGGCTCATCAAAATGTATTCAAACTCGGCACATGGGTTTACCATCTCGGCCTCTTCAAGAAGTTATAATGCAGTTTTTCTATGAAATGTACAGGGGAACCAATATTCAGCCACCCCAACAATGACATGGAATTTCCTATCGTCTACTTGAACGATTTTTAAAGTCATTTTTTTGGCTGTATCTCGGGAACTATTATGGTACATCCGGAAGGGCGGACGCTAAACTACCGATCTGATTGGTCAAAAGTCAGCTGACTGTCTCTGACTGACGATTCCGTTGACGCTATGTAAAAAGTTAAGTTTTGTTAAACTTTTGCGGGAAATACGAGAAATGTCAGCAACCTCTGACGTACATACATTTCAGAATAAAATTTTCTGGTTTAAATCGCAAGCGCACCAAAAGGTAATAAAACAGTATGTTCATTGACATCAGTTCTCTTTACTTCTAGTCAGAGTTGTTCCAAAGCATAACATTTTTTCACCGTCTGGATGGACAAAATTGTACCAAATGTGGTGAAAATGTACAAACGTTCACCGAGACAGTGAACAACAAAAAAGAAAATGTCGCCAGTAAAGTACGTTTCACGAAATTTGGATACGACTTAATGATTTCCTGGGTAGGTCCCATTGTGTCGACAAGAGCTTGGCAATAAACAAGTGAAGTATGAAGGGACGGACTAAGGAAAACAAGTAATGATATGATTAATATTACTAGTCATATTTATTACATTTATAATGTCATTCTATAGATAGTTCTGTTTCGCTATCGCTATCCTCATCAAAATTAATTATAATTGGATTAATTATACGATCCAGACTAATATACGAATTTTTGTAAACGGTGGGATTCCATGTGTATACTTGCATTTTGTCAATTTTGCGGTATCTGAATCCCATTTCCGACAAAACTCTCCAAAGGCTAGTGCGGCTACAACTTATTTGGGTTTCATCATTGGCGAGCCGTTGCTTCAGAGAATCTAATGTAGGTACGCGTTGCTCTTCGTACATGGTGTAGATTTTTCGCCTTATCAAGTCCTTGTCGCTTTCGTCGAAATATTTGGTGAAACCGGCATCCTTACGCTTCTTTCTAGATTTAATAGAATTTGACGCGATTCTTTTCACTGTAGTCAGAGGTATCTTAGTCAAATCAGACGTTTCAGTCGCAGCAGCACTAGCATAAAGTCCTCTGTTGAGTAAAGAAGTATATACTCTTTTTACAATTTCCCTAGCATCGAGAGATAAATGCATTTTCTTCACTGCAACACTAGAAGAAGCACCATCAATGTTTTTCCATGGACGCCACATACTGTTTTTTTATACGTTCGGTAAAATAATATCGGTAATACAACTAAACTCTTCCAGCAAGAAATAAAAACTAACAAATTTTACCACAAAAAGATATTTAAATATAAATTAAGCAACCTAACCTACCTGATGTGCCTATATTTAATTATAATTATTACAATCCGGTCCTTTCCACATAATAATAACAAACGGTCATAAATAATGGGATGGCCCCAGGTACTTTCACTGCAGTCATTAAGTTATATCCATTTTTCGTGGAACAATCTTTACCAGTACAGACAGCGTTGTTGCAATTGTACCAAATTACCAACATTCAACAAGACAGTCGGTGAACAACAAAAGGGTAACGGTAAACAGTGTGCCAAACCCTCGAGAGATGTACCAACGTGTCAAAACTTTGTAAAGTGTACCGAATTCAGTACAAAGGTACGCTCTGGAACAACCCTGCTTCTAGTACCAAAAATTTACAACTCGGTATTTAAAAAAAATTACAGAAGTACGCTTTTTGGATTTTCCTACCTTGCGAATTTACTATTTGACTTAAGGAAGGAAGCTTCTCGAGAGAATTACGATAACAATTACGTATCTTATTAATTACGCGTCTTATTTTTACATGCCTTCATTAGGTACACCAAATTTATTAAATTCTGATGGGCCAGTTCAACGGTAATATTTAAAATGGACCCTTCCTATACTGCCGTACAGATTAAAAGGCTTGAATCCCAGGAAAGAGAATACAACTCTATTCATTTCGTGGGATTTAAACGTTTTTGAACACCTTTTATATAGGATGCAGTGGATGCTTTACCTTAACCCGGGACAAACCCCCAAAAATACAATAACACATAAAGACACGAATTATTTATTAAATTTGTTCAGACCTTGGATTCAATTACATTATTTCATGCTAAAAAAATCACAGTGGCAACGTTGTTATCAGCGGCAACTATGAATGTGGTGAAAACGTTGGCGGCGTAGGAGACGCATGCGCAAAACAGGTGTTTTGCCGGCTTAAACACGCGTGGTGACGGGTGACGCCTAGTGTTGTAAATACTCGGATGATTTAGATAACCGGATCATACGGAATCGGATGAACAAGATACTCGGATTAATCATCCGAATTCGAATTCACAATCCGGCAACAAACAATATCGGCGCATTTAAGTTTTTCGAAAGAAACTGTGTTACTTACATCTATAAAAACCTCCCTCTAGCGACTACAATAAAAATAACATGGACATTTTAATATTTTCCGATCAGGCGTTCCTGAGATATTGAATTTTTTTCAAATCAATGTTTGCGTTACCCCCACCACTTTATTTAAAGGATTAGAGAAAAAAAATATATAAGCAAAGTTGATCATGACACATGAGAAATTTATTTTTACGACTTACCGGGCGAACACCGAAGCATTTATTCCGATTCGAGGCAGGCGGCCGAGTTCGAATGCCGCATCGAATGACATTATACTCGAATTAATCATTCGAATGAATTTATATAACCGCAACACCGAAGCATCGCTATTCCGATTCCGATTCCGATCTTTGATTCCGATTCGACGACGCCTTCGGTTAGCCGAGCGGATTCGAAATTATTTCGAATCCCGACCAGACGCCGAATTAGATGCCAATGCAATTAACCCCAAGAGAATGAATTAGTTTTGATTTGGCCGTCTTGGAGAGTGTATGTGTATGAGCGTTAAGCAACCCTCGCACGTATAAAAATATTGTCAATATTTTTTTGAACGTATGAAGGCTGCATAACGTTTTTGCGAACAAACCCGTACCTCTTAACCTTATATATTATAGCCCGTCTCTCTCACTCTCTAGCATCGGTTGCCGCGGGACCTATCCGTAATCGTGTTTCGACTCGAATGAGTAGAATGCGATGTCGGCACCGATGTTGGTCGGTCGTTCATTCTCAGATTAATCCGATTCCGATATCGAATTCGCATTCCATTTAGATACTCGGATGCATCCGAGTATCTCAATACTCGGATTCAACGATTATTTTAATTCGAATTCTTACATCACTACGCCAGATTCGCGATTCCAAAAATGCTCTTGCAAAAGTTATTTCGTGGTTGTTTTTAAAGATGATATTGCGTAAAATACGGTGCGGATATTGAAGAGACAATTACAACAACAAACAAACATAGGAAACTCAAAATACCTACGTAGCTGCTAAAGCAGGTAGGTAAAAAAAATCCTTTCTCTGCAATTTCAAAATTTGTGATGTTCTTTAAAACGTGGATGATATTTTCACGTGCCAGAGATAATATTTTCTGTTTTAACACGTCTTGTATTGGGTTTATTTAATTGCTCGTCGTGATTTTCGGTATAGGTACTCTTTCTTGCGCGTTATACAAATCTTTTAGAAAACTGTCTGCAGTCTGCACAATATAATAGAGTCGAGAGAACCATAGAATAATATTTAGGTTTGTTAATAGAATGGACACTTCCATGTTAACAAACCTGTTAATATTGGTAAGCCATCTATCGGCGACGGCAGTTATATTACACCATCTCCATATTAGAAACCTGTAGTTCAAATTCAATTTAAGAAACTCTCGACGAGATGGCGCTGCTTTTGGGAGTATTTTACTAGCGCCTTCGCCAGATTCTTGGAATAATATGCACCCTTGATTTTATGCAAAAATCAGGCAAATAGCTTATTTATGAACCCATTTTAAAAGCAAGAAAAAAAAGGAGAAATCAGGAAACAAAATCGAAATCTTGGATTTCCTAGTTCACCTATTAATTACAAATATATTATAATAACTCATGCTTTCAAAATATGGATAGAAATATGCTTTGCTTGATTTTAAAAAGAAAAAGCATCCAATGGTTCATAAATTTGCCAATATTAATATATTTGTATGGCCGAGTCACAAACTGACCCCTCAGATTAAGTTAAAATATCTTTAAAGCTAAGTGATATAAATAAATCAAAACCTTCCACAGTTCCTTCTTTTATATTGGGTTGAACCTGTGGTTCAATATTAATTTCGTCAAACATTAAAATACAATGTTTATCGAGAACATTTGAAAAATTTTTGACTTCCGCTTTCAAAATAGTGAACACTTCGGTATGTAGTCCTGGGCGTATCGGGTTCTGTTCAGCAGTTTCATTACCGTTAACCAATAACCTTGTCCTCAAGGGTATATCGTCGTCCTTTCGGCTTCTTCTCGATATTGTCTCACTGACTCTGAAAAAATCTAGCTTTAATTCTATCCATGCTTGAGAGAACTTTCTGAAGCACTGCAGGACTGGTTAGTTTTTCAGTCATTCGAAGTTTTCTTCTTGTCAATACACCACCTTTCTTTAATCGTTCTGCCTGCCTCTTAAACTGGATAGCCCTTTGATAGAGTTTTCGTGCCTTAGGACTTAAGTCTTTAATTTGGCCCACATTCACTTCTGCTAAGAGTGAAGAACGTTCTAAAAAAATATATATTCTAAAATGCAAATAACAAAAATGATTTCAGTCTGTTCTGTCTTCAACAATATTCTCATATTTTATTGTTAAACGCTCTTTAATTTGTATTAGCGACGTACATATACTTACTCTATAATCTATAATAATTTTTTAGCATAAAAAGTTGCTTTTAGTATTAAACACAGAGCGGGATACCCACCGTATAAATTAAAATTATTTTATGCAACTTAACTTACTTTTGGGAGTTGTCATAATATGTACTTTCGAGGAAGTACCGATATGTTCACGTTCTTCAGTATCTAGTGGGACAATATCCATCTCTATTGAGATCCCCTGCTTAGTAGTACAGGGATCCACCTCCTGTTTTGTATATTCAATTAACGTTTGATCCGGTAGAACAGGTAATACCTCTTCAGCACTAGCAGAAGTAGGTAGGAAGGTCACGTTAGCTATTGGCTAATCAGTAATATTTTCGAAAATTGGGTGTATAGAAGCTGAAACAGTCAATAGTTGTGGCTATACTATGGTATCAAAATAGGGGGATTGAGGGGACTAATTAATAAGCTCCATGAAATATTTAAATTTAAGTTACTTAAAAAAATATATACAAGATTTTCATGAATGAACGGATTATTTATTATGTGTATTATTTTTATGTGTACAATACACAGTATCGGCTCATTTCTACTGCCTCATCCTACTTAATAAGTAGGTCTAGTTATTTTAAAATAAAAGATTTAATATACCTGGTAGATTTATTGATGGTAATACTCCTTTTTTAAGTCTATGATTTGGTCCAAAATCTTCGAAACGACGGTTTCCACACAACGACATCCACTTGTCCAAAAGAAGTCTGTTTTTGGTTGGGTCAGGAAAACAATGTTTCGATTCATAACTTTTATAACAGCTACTGACACAACAGTAAGGCATATTTTTAACCAGTTTACACCCTAAAACAAAAAAAAAATAACTATAGAACACGTACAATACACTAACAGTAACAAGAAAAAAGTGCAGAATGATACTTTTTAGCATGATACTAGCTGATGATAGAGCGTCACGTAGCGTCAATCACAACATAATTCTAGAACTATTCACACGCAAATTAGTGTGAAAATGTGAACTTTTTCGCAACCAAAACACTCCGAAGGGAAAAATTAATAGTATTCTTCCAATTTATTAAAAATGTTATAATATAATTTCAAACTTACCTTTTAAAATAAAATAAAAGTACTCACGAAAGTTTTTGGTCAAAATGAAGTGAGTCAAGGCTCAGTGTACAACGATTTCATATCGGATACAAATCTAAATTACACTAATATACACAAACACAAGTTAAAATGACTTCCGTGGAATATTTTAGCAAAAAATACGAATTTAATGCGCGTCTCAAACTGACATAAGTACCTAGCGACAGCGGTAAAATTCGAATGTCCGCCCGGATGGTGGATCAACAATGAAAAAAGTGATGCTCCATTGACCAATAGTGAAGCGCAGTCAGGCGAAGATGACATGATCATAATAGATTCCTGCTATATAGACAAAAGAGCGATCGGAGCGCCAATTACGAAAACGGCAGAACTAATGTTGAGCAAATATACGGGTAAACAACCCCAATTGAAGTTCGCAGACCATGGAGAGAACAAAGCTGAATTTATAAACTCGACGTTGACGATTGACGGTGCTGTTTGACGGTGACGGTACAGCTTAAACATATTGAAATGCATAAGACCATTTATATTTGACGATGACGGTGCAGTTTGACGGTGGGTGACGGCCGACATGAACCAATTTTATCTTTTGACGGTGGACGGTCGTAGCAACGTTCGTAGCAAGTTTACACAGCCAATCAAAATCGTGTTTGCCTGTCACGTGATATTTAGTAAATATTATTTTATTTTATACCATCTTATTAACCATTTTAAAGTGTACTGTTGATAAGTGTTGATAGTATCATTCAGATCACATAAACACCAAAATTAATATAATCACATAAAAATACAGAAAAGCCGAGAAAATCAGGTTATGTTATCGTCCTCACCGTCAAGTTTATAAATCCAGCTTTTTACGGCACCGTCAAACAGCACCGTCAAACTGCACGTCAATCGTCACCGTCGAGTTTATAAATTGGCCTCTTCGTGATCTGCTTATTCGTTCAAAATTAATGGCATTTTAGGTTGCAGCGCAAGTACAAACTTATTCTAATCTCTATCTCTCATTTTCTATATCCTTTCTCATTCCCCTCATTTGTAAGGTCGAGGAGAGCCCCACTGCTTTTTTTATGTATAATACGGCAGTATACAGATATTTTATGGGGAATTATTTATTGGTACCTATGTATATTACGAAATTGACGTGCCTATATGGGTATATTTATCGTATAATGTGGTATTGTAGTAGTTTACATTACATAAGAATAATTTAATTAGAACATAAAATATCGATATCGATTTATAACCATATTGGGGAATTTTTAAATAATTTTAGGGGTGTCCATTTTAAGTATTATAACCTTGGAAACGATAAGAGCTATAAGCAGGCCCGTTCCTGGGGTGTTTGGCGCCTACGTGCAGGTTTCTTTGGTGCGCCCTAGTTTAAAAAAAATTGTCCTATTTTTAAAAATATATTTCGGGAAAAACTGGTAATGTTTTGAATTGTAAGAAAACTGATAAAAAATAATTAGAAAATTTTTTATTAATTAAATTACCAAAACAAACAAAATCACAAAAAATATTTGGTAAGTATATTCACAAGAAAATTAAAAGAGAATAAAATTAACTTAAATAAAATAAACAACAAAAACATAAACAATATTATACCTAATACTTATATAGTAGGTACCTAACAGCAATATTTTAATGATAAAAAAATAAACGTTTCAAAAATGAAAAAATACTATTTTTTTAATAAACAAAACAAAAAAGGAACGATATACCTAAAATAATACACGTCTGGCTTTCACGGATGCAAGCTCGTTGATCATTTGATTATGATCAAGAGCCTGAGAAATATCATTTTCGATCGAAATAATGGCCAAATCTGATAGGCGTTCTTGACTCATAGATGTCCTTAAATAATTCTTTATTAGTTTTAACTTAGAAAAACTTCTTTCACCTGAAGCTAGCTACTGAAATGGGTAATGTAAGGTATATCCGTAAGACTATAAATAAATTTGGAAAAAGAGACTGTAGATTTTTTTTAGTTATATAATTTAAAATGTCTATGGGAAAGGATGAATCAGTAGTATTTTTAGGATTAAGAATCTTATATGTTAAAATTTCATTATGTAAATCTAAGCCGTCAATGTCTTTAGATATTACTCTATCAATCTCAACTTGCAATTCGGTATCTAAATTTACACATGATTCTTTAATTAAGTCAGATTCTAAATTTTCAAAATTACATAAGAACCCAAATAAATTTTGAAATTTGTTTATACCCTCGAACCGCTTTTGTAAAGACCGAATGGTTGTATCTAAAATTAGAAAATAAAAATCGATTTTAAATTTTTGCTTTGGATCTGCTACAGATTCATCCTTACTTCCATATGAAAATTGTTGCTTAAATTTTCGTTGCCGTACTATTGGGAATACCTGGTCTACATCGTTTTTTGCTGCTTCTTCTTTAGCTTTATTGATGAGCAAATCAAAATTTTTGTCTGAACGTTTTTCGTTAAAATAAAGATTAAGATTTTCAATTTCTTTATGGCAGTCATTTAAGTTTCTATTCGGATCTTGTAGTATTTTACTTACTATATTAATTTTTTCTAAAATATCATGCCAGATTAAAATCGAACAAATAAATTTAAAAGTCTTAATTTTATCCAATAAAGATTGTGCACGATGTTTTGTCTTTATGTCTCGTGATGTATCTTTTGTCAAAAATTCTAGGCTATTACAAATTTCTTCTAACTGATATCTTAGAGGACGAATTGCTTTAATTCTACTTTCCCACCTAGTTTCACTTACTGAGCAAACGTTTGGTAACATTTTTAGACATATTAAAATGATAAAATATATGATTTTTTTTTTAAATTTGTAATAAAGAATACTGAATGACCGTCGATTTTGCGCCCCTAAAAATGTTGCGCCTGCGTGCATGCACGCCCTGCACGCTCGCCAGGAACGGCCCTGGCTATAAGGTCTGTTAAACAAGAAAAAATGGTATTTCTAGCTCTTACCGTTTTGGAGTACGCAATACTGAGGTCACTTTTACACAAATGGACACTGCAAGAATGTACAGAGTGACTGGTTATATCTTAAACAAAACATGCTTTATTTAATAAGCCATCAATAAAACTGTAAATACAATAATAAGTATTTCAGCAGGTAAGAGTTACAGGCAACATCGTAAATGGTTTAAAATATTTTCATTTGTTCACACGAAGTTATAAAGTATTATTTAACAGCAAATCAAACCATTTTTTGCAGACATTATAACAAAGTACTTCTTAAGGTTCTGACAAAAGCTAAAAATTATCATTCACTTTTTTTTGATATCTTGTTAAATAAATAGTTCAGAATATAACTAGAAACCGTTTACAGGTAACATGTACATTAATTATATATATTGTGATGACTGAATATGATGTATGGTATTATTTGCTGGTGAGATCTGTTATGTATATTGTATAATATACATGGTGTCCAGAAACTAGTGGTCATAAATGATAGGATATATATCGAGGAAGTCCAAATAATGTCAGTACTTCATATAAATATTTTTCTTAACTGGCTTCCTTATTGATATACAGGGTTTCAAAGTTCTGTACACCTATCCTGTACTGACGAGAACAAATGAGTTTTAAACTGGTCTGCAGGTGGTTGCATCCTATCAATGGAGGATCTTGGTAGTACCATTCAATCTGAAATAGTATTTTAAAGTGCTACTGTGTAGACAAAATATGCCCTTCTTGTATAAGAATCATCGGGTGGTCTGGGAAATAATAATTTTCCATATTGGTATTTGATTACAAGTTAAATAATGAAATTTTAAGGTTTTCGATCTTTTAATTTTTTGGTGACCCTGAAATTTGGGCGACAGTAGCAACTCGTAACAATATAACTTTGGTTATTGAAATTGGAAAATGAAGCTATTACTTTCTTTCTGATATACAGGGTGCCGGGAATGGAGTCCCCAAGAGGGAGAAAATCGTTATTATTGATTTTACGGCCAAAAGTCGTTCTTTATCAAAAGTTATGCTTGTTGGAAAATGGGACAAAACGCACCCGAAGAAACATCCTGTATATCTGATCTAAAATTTTTGCATTGTAAATTCATTTTTGCAAGCAGAACTTTTTATAAAGAATGACTTTCAGTTGTAAAATCAATAATAAAGATTTTTTCCCTCTTGGGACTCTATCCGCAGTCACACTGTATCGTAACATTTTCGAGAAAAATCCGTTTTTATTAAAGCATGGTCATTATTATCTTGTAACTTTGAAGCCTGGTTGATTAATAAAGAATCCAAATAGGAAAAATATTTATATGCAATACTGACATCATTTCGATTTCCCCTATACCAGGGGTCGGCAACATGCGGCTCGCGAGCCGCATGCAGCTCTTGCGATGTCAAGTTGTGTCTCTTTCGATATCAAATTGCGGCCTTTAGTGGCTCTTTAAAAACTGAGAAATTGTGTAAATTATAACTGTTGGCTCTTCCGTCTCACAAGGTTTGTTCGGGTTTGTTCGGGTTTGTTGTTGTTTGAACAAACCCGAACAAACCCGACCCCTGCCCTATACTATATCCTATCGTTTATACCACTAATTTCTGGACATCCTGTATAAGCATTTAATTATAAATAAAACCAAATACTTTATACCCACAGGTTTTTATTTTCATAACGATAACAAACATTTAAAATACTATAATATCATCACTTTGTACCTCACATTGCACTAAAATATTTGTAACATTATCACAAAAACTGTTGGCCCCACAAACCAACACTTTGCAGCCCCCTTTAGCTTGCCTTAAAAAACTTTCTATGTTTCCCATACCCATCCTGGAATGATGAACGGTTTCATTAAATTTCGCTTGAAGAGTATCAGGACCAGCCCCTGGCAAAAATAATTCGTATTTAAAATTCCAGAACCGAGTAAGCTGATACAGCTCCTCACGCAACAAAACGTTTTCCGAATCGCAACAAAAAAATAGCCTTAAGAATGTGTAGCATTCTTCATTATTCACAGTATCACAGATAATAGAGTAAAATGGTGCTATTCCCGTACCTTGAGCTATAAAAAGGATATTAATTTCTTCATAGTTAATTTTAAAATCTCCATACGGACCCCTCCATAGAGTTTCATGGCCTATTTCTAGTTTACTAAAAAATCTCGCCATTTTACCCTTTTTGTAATGTTTGACTAGAACTGTAAATTGCTTTTTTGGTTGATTATCCAAGAAAATAGGCGTATAAGCTTTTTGAAACATTTCATTGTGATAATTCCCTTTTAAAAGTAAGTGCTGACCTGGCTCGTATATTACAGATACCTCGTCTTCTTTGCCTGGTATATTAAACGATTTTTGGGGCCTAACGTATTCAAAAGTATATAAATTGCAATCTTTGGAATGTTTTTCAACTCGTACGAGCTTAAAAACAGTAAAAGATGTTGATGAAAGGCAGTTATTCGGGTTGTTTGCCGTGCCATGTATAGCTTTCCGGTATTTTTTAACTTGCGCTTCGTAGACGTCTAAAATGCAAGGATTACAGCCTGAATTGCAGCAATCTGACTCCTCAGGTTTGATGGGTGGTTCCATGTCTCCATAGTTTGTGTAAAATTTAAAGTATTGTTCTAAATTACAAGTATAAGAAAAGTGGGGTTAATGCTAAAATCACAGAGAAAGAATGATCGTACAGTGCAATTCACGGGTAGCAAGTTCCTAACATCAAAATCAGTTTTTAATTCTTAAGTATGTGGAAATCGTAAACTTCTTTGGTGTTAGTTTTTTGAATTATAAGATTGATGGTTTTAAACCGCATCTACATTCTTATCGATAGAGCAATCTGTAAGTTTTGGTGTCCTAGTTATTAAGTCGACTGTATAGATGTCACTGCTAGAAGAGTCAGGTTATGGTGGCTTTATAAGAACAGTGATGACACACATACAAACAAGTTTGGAAAAAAAAAGGCTGGGGTTGAACAGCTCATAATCACTGTCCTCTTGAACCAAGCAGAACTTATCTTGTTGAATTCCTACATGCCAACGGGTACTACAGCAGAAGTAGTTCTAGGCACTGTAACTATAAAAACAGTTGTTTTTACGCGTTTACAACCCATCCTCCGCAAATGCAACTTTCTCAAGTTTAACCATCCGTAGCATAGCCCTATTTAACCTCTTATTTTGCAGAGTGTAACTAATTATTGAAAGAGATTATACGGGGTGTTCAGATAATGCATCAGGAAAATTTGGAGAGGTGATACTTGTTGAAGGTAACCAAAAGTTGAATAATTTTTTGTTGGATTTGAAAAACTGATTTTACTGCTAACAAAAATTTAGTTTTGGACATCTCTTCGAACAAAGTCAGGAAAAAATAAGAACTGATTTTTCCAAATAATTTGAAAGCCCCTGTATTTATTTTTGATTTTTTGGCGGCACATTATTGGGCCCATAATTACCCAACTTTGCCCCAATTTAACCGACTACGTATTATAACACCCTGTACATTTTGAACGCCATCAGGAATTACTTGCGTCTGATGGCATAAAGTCATTTGATCGCAGGCAGGTTCCTGCAGATTTCATTGTCAGACTGACAGGAGGGGTAACGATTGTTTCACGAAAAATGGATATAACTTAATGACTGCAGTAAAAGTACCTGTGGCCATCCCATTATTTATGACCGTTTGTTATTATTATGTGGAAAGGACTGGATTGTAATAATTATAATTAAATATAGGCACATCAGGTAGGTTAGGTTGCTTAATTTATATTTAAATATCTTTTTGTGGTAAAATTTGTTAGTTTTTATTTCTTGCTGGAAGAGTTTAGTTGTATTACCAATATTATTTTACCAAACGTATAAAAAAACAGTATG
This sequence comes from Barypeithes pellucidus, assembly GCA_963991005.1. Classification (NCBI taxonomy): domain Eukaryota; kingdom Metazoa; phylum Arthropoda; class Insecta; order Coleoptera; family Curculionidae; genus Barypeithes; species Barypeithes pellucidus. The sequence goes on along the minus strand of OZ022563.1, from coordinate 50,301,188 downwards.
TGGCGTCCATGGAAAAACATTGATGGTGCTTCTTCTAGTGTTGCAGTGAAGAAAATGCATTTATCTCTCGATGCTAGGGAAATTGTAAAAATAGTATATACTTCTTTACTCAACAGATTTCTTTATGCTAGTGCTGCTGCGACTGAAACGTCTGATTTGACTAAGATACCTCTGACTACAAATCTCATTAAATCTAGAAAGAAGCGTAAAGATGCCGGTTTCACCAAATGTTTCGACGAAAGCGATAAGGACTTGATAAGGCGAACAATCTACACCATGTACGAAGAGCAACGCGTACCTACATTAGATTCTCTGAAGCAACGGCTCACCAATGATGAAACCCAAATAAGTTGTAGCCGCACTAGCCTTTGGAGAGTTTTGTCGGAAATGGGATTATAATTAATTTTGATGAGGATAGCGATAGCGAAACAGAACTATCTACAGATCTACAGAATGATATTATAAATGTAAATAAATATGACTAGTAATATTTAAAAAAAATGTTATTTCATTTGATTACATTAATATAATCATATCATTACTTGTTTTCCTTAGTCCGTCCCTTCATACTTCACTTGTTTATTGCCAAGCTCTTGTCGACACAATGGGACCGACCCAGGAAATCATTAAGTCGTATCCAAATTTCGTGAAACGTACTTTACAAGAAAACTCTTATCGTGTTTGTCGTACCATAATCTACCTGCCTAGCCGCAGTTCATTTGGTTTTTTTGTGGCCCTAGGTAAAATAACCAGGAAAAGGGTCTCGGGTTTCATAAAAAGTGGAATCCGACAAACATATACATACGTTATGGTCTTCCGAACTTGATATATTTTTTAAAGTCATATTCTAAAGGGTTTTAGTCGTTTTAGGGTTAAAAACTTTTTTTGTGACCAAAAAAATATGTAGGGAATATGTCGGAAATACAGATTTTTTGTTTGGTTCCCACGCATGTGAAAAATATCGTTTTGAAAGGCAGAATTTATGTTTGTTTTTGTATAAAAAGTCTGTATAGTGTACATTTTACACAGAACATGTTTTATACAGAACCGGATATAGTCATGGCAGGACACGCAATTCCACTGGCTTCATCTATTAATTTGCTGGGTGCCAATCTGGGATGAAATTTGTATTGGCATAACCACGTTGTGACAATCGCCAAGGTAGCTTCTCAGAAACTTGGTGTACTCTTCCGAACCAAGAAGTTGTACACGCACGTACAACTTCTTGGTTCCATCACTAGGGTACTGCTCTCATGTCTGAAGCTCTGCACCCAAACATACTCTTCGGCTACTGGATTCCATCGAAAGGAGGGCCATTCGTCTGATCGGGGACCACGAGCTGACAACGAGCCTCGACGGTCTGGGACATCGAAGATAGGTTGGGGATTTGACTCTCTATTGCAGATATTTCCATGGAAAGTGCTCTGCTGACCTTACCCTTTTAATTCCACCCAGAGCGGCGATAAGCAGAAATACACGACGAACCACTGCCGTCCATCCATATGTGGTTACGCTTAGTACTCCTCCAACTTCATTATGTAAGAACTCTTTCATCTGGAGGACGTCATCCTTATGGAACGACCTTCCCGAAGTCGTTTTTCCCAACGAGTATAACCTCCAACGATTCAAAACCAACGTGAATCGCTTTTTGCGCACACGCACTAGTCTCAGAGTGCCCTAAAGGATTTTTCCTATAGTGCTTGTGTTTGATCATAAAAAAAACACAATATAGCGGGTCCTTTATTACGTATTATATGTACTATGTACCCCTGTCCCATTTTCGACACTTTTATAGGGCATCTCCGTAATTGTTTGTGCTATAAAAAAAGGTGTCATGTGCTCTTTTTTGGTCAAACTTAAAATGGTAAAATCAAAATTAGAAATTTTTCGCTCCCTTAAGAGATACGGGGGAAAATCAAAAAATTTATAATTTCAAAATTACCCTATATTATCTTAGTTAAAAGAGATACAGAAAAATGTTTTATACAGAAGTTTCTTTATAATGATTGTTGAATAATTTGCCGTTTTCAGAATAAGTATACGGGGTCAGGTAAAAAAGTTATCGGACCTAATCTAATTTTTTTAAATAGAACGCCCTATATATTTTAATATTAAATTACCTTTTCAAATACATAACACACCATCGCAAATGTTCAGGATATGTTCTTAGTTGCCGTCTTTTCGGATAGCGAACAAAATATAAATTTTGCGCCATTTCTTCGTTTTTTCCACTTTCACTATGAACTGATATCATATCAAATTTTTCAAAATGTTGATCGGTCATTTTCGCAAATGAATATGTAAAAATGAAATTGACGTTAAATGTTAATAGTCAACATAGTTGTTTCTAGGATATTAGCTTTTGTTTCATGGCCTACTGTGGTTTAAAGTCACAAAGTTTAAATAAATCGCCTAGAAATTAAAATATATAGGATGTTCCATTTAAAAAAATGAGGTTAGGTTCTATAACTTTTTTACCTGACCCCGTATACTTATTCTGAAAACGGCAGATTATTCAACAATCATTATAAAGAAACATCTGTATGAAACATTTTTCTGTATCTCTTTTAACCAAGAAAATATAGGATAATTTTGATATTGTATATTTTATGATTTTCCCCCGTAACTCTAAGCAAGCGAAAATTTTCGAATTTTGATTTTGCCATTATAAGTTTGACCCAAAAAGAGCACATGACCCTACATTACTTTTTTGATAGCACTAACAATTACAGAGATACCCTATAAAAGTATCGAAAATGGAACACCCTGTACATACAGGGTGTTACAAATTCGGCCTTCCCCATTGGGATTTCGGTAACGATAAGAGATACGAAGTCGGTTAAATTGGGGCAAAGTTGCGTGATTATGGGCTCAATAATACGTCGCAAAAAAATCGAAAATAAATTCAGTGGCTTTCACAATATGTGGAAAAATCTAAAATTTTGCGTTTCGGTGTTTATTTTTTCCTGGCTTTGTTCGAAGAAAATAAATTTCGCTTTCTCATTGCTACTTTTTATTCTCTACAAGATGGCATCGTCAGATCTTTCATGCGACGTTTCGTCTTTGGGTCACCATCATCAACTTAATTAATTTATCAGAGTGATTTGACAGATTTTGGCTTCTCGTAATTCATAATAATTTTATTTAAAAAAAAATCACATTATTATTTTTCCCACCGACGACCGCTCGATTCGCACTTGCCTACGTCACTGACAATATTCCGACCAATAGACCAAGAAACAGGAATCTGTAACAATGAAAACGGACCCTGCCCGAAAGAGGGTATCGAACCCCGCGAGCCGCTTCTAAGAAATTAAGCCAAAAGCGAGGTTCGAATTTTATTGATTATTATTGACATTGATTTATGATTCCCTTAAATTATTCGTGATTTTTAAAATCGATTTAAAAGGCGTAGAAATTTAAAACGTAATTTTAGATTTTTAATTAAAAATTATTGTGCTCGGGCAATGGTGGACCTTTTCTTGCATTGCATCGGTCTCGCATATCGTCCCCTTTGAGCCAGAGAGTGTGCGTGTGTATTTTTCCATATACTGTTTACCATTCATATAATAAATATAGAAAAAATATGTTGTTGGCTTTATAACAATATTTTGCTGTATACGTTGCTCCTGGTAAAGAATCGGAAAGAACAAGCCCTTTTTTATGATCAAACACAAGCACTATAGGAAAAATCCTTTAGGGCACTCTGGGAGTGGTGCGTGTGCGCAAAAAGCGATTCACGTTGGTTTTGAATCGTTGGAGGTTATATTCGTTGGGAAAAACGACCTCGGGAAGGTCGTTCCATAAGGATGAAGTCCTCCAGATGAACGAATTCTTAAATAATGAAGTTCGATGAGTACTAAGCTTAACCACATATCGATGGGCGGCAGTGGTTCGTCGTGTATTTCTGCTATTCGCCACTCTGGGCGGAATTAAGAGGGCAAGGTCAGCCGAGCACTTTCCATGAAAATATCTGTAAAAAACAGTCAAATCCCCAACCTGTCTTCGATGTTCTAGGCTGTCGAGGTTCTTCGCCCTCCATTCGATGGAATCCAGTACTGTAGGATATTTCCTCCCAGATTGACGCCCAGCAAATTAATAGATGAAGCCAGTGGGATTGCGTGTCCGTCCATGGCTATATCCGGTTCTGCAATGTTAGCCTATTTAGAGAAAACTACTGCCCGGGTTGTTTAGTGTTGAATTCGACTTGGTTACTGTCACCCCAAGCCAAAATTTCTTCCAGGTCTTTGTTGAGGCGTGATACTTCATGCTGTCTGCGAAGATGTGCGTCGGCAGCCGATGTTTGCGCATTCAAAGAGAAAGATGAGATAAGTGTGCTATCGTCAGCAAAAGCTAAATATCGAATTTTTCGTTTTCACTAGAAGGTCGTTAATGTAGAGTAAGAAGAGATTGGGAGACAATATGGACCCTTGAGGAACACCGGCATTGATGGTGAAGGTGTCTGAGAGAAATCCGTCAATCGCCACTTGCAGAGAGCGGTCCTTAAGGAAGCTAGACAACCATGCACAGAATCGACTGGGTATACCATAGGATCGCAGTTTACTTAGAAGTTCCTCATGCCAAACACGATCAAATGCTTTAGAAATATCCAGTGCAACAGCCCGAGACTCCCCATGATATTCGATTGCGTTGTTCCAAAGATTGGTGACATAGGCTAGACGATCTCCAGTTGATCTGGACTGGAAAACCATATTGATGATCACTGATAATGTTGAAGCCTTCCAGGTATTTTAGAAGTTGTTGGTTAATAGCTTTCTCCATTACTTTTGATATAACTGAAAGCAATGCGACTGGTCGATAGTTGCTAGGCAACCCTGGGGGGGTTTGTTCGGTCCGCTCTCTGGTACCCCTAATCGTTCTACTAAACTATTAACAGTCAACATAATATTTTTTTCTTAAATTATAACCTAAAAACCATAATTCTCAGAAAAAAAGTGATTAATTATGGTATTATTGGCAAGAGATTTAAACGACCTTTAAAATGATGTCCCATTTAAGATTTTAAAGGTAACATCTACCCCTTCCAGGGGATTAAACCGCGAGGGCTACAAATATTGTTTAAAAGCGTCCCCGTTCATAATAAAATTGAGGTGTCTGTCCTAATTTTAATATCATCGGAACATCGATAGAACTTAAATGTAATAAAAAAAATATTGAAAAAATTGCGGTCATGTGCGAGACCAACTCTTCCGCCGACACCCCGTTACCGACTTCGTATAGGTACTTACCTACTTTAATTTAACTTCAAGTTTATTTTTACTCGGGTCTCGGCTGAAAAGAAAACACCCAACAACATAAAAACTCATATTCATATTCTCATAAAAATCTGTCGTGTGTTTTTTCTCCCTCCTATTTCTACACGTTCACATGCATTTCGAAATGATATTTCCTCCTAAATCGGGAGAGCACTAAACCCAGTCTCGTTGATTTCCGGTTTGGAGTACGGGAGTTTTCGCTGCGTACCGTTAAACGGTAACGTTATTTTAACATATCGCGTCCGGCCTCTCATTTTCTTGCCTTAAGAATCCCGATGGAATCTGGCAACGTTGTTTATTCGTTATAGCCTTAGTAATGTACATAATTGCTATCGGCTGGGTTAATTTACTTATAACCGATATTATATCTACTCCTACTTTTATATATTCCTATAACCTAGCGCTTAATTAGCTGTGAAGGACTAGAAACTGTAGGTGATTGGCAGGAGGTTGTTGAATACAAAAAACATTCAATTATTGTTTTTATTCTGTTAAAATCATACAAGTTTTAAACAGTCATCAATGATGCCAAATCTGTACCGACCGAGAGTCCTAAATCTACCGCCTGCGTTTGAAACCGAAATGTATAATATTAATTAGATTGAATGCATTTGTCATGTGTACCTATTAAGTACAAAAAATATTGTACCAAATATGTGTGTATCTTTTAAATTTTCTACTCGTAAAGTTATTTATAGTTTCCCAACAAAATCAAATTCCAATGTTTTAGGGAAACCACCGTGGCAACGCTGTACGCACGTGCTACCGATTATACTACGTGTGTAACCCTGAAGTTTAGGACTTTCATTCATTTTTTCGGGCGCGGTGTTGTTTGTGTTTATACTCTACTGCGATTGTGATACTTTTTAGTGTTTTTTCGAACTAGAACTATTTATTAGCTATCGACAACGGTTCTTCAGTGCCTGGTGTGTAAGTAATTCGACTATTCTAACCCCGGATTAATATTTCGTCGATAAATTAGATTAATGAGGTTATGTTTTTTGGGTTAAGCAATGGTGTAGCAATTCTATATTTTTAGTAAATATTGTAAAAAAAATTTTCTTCATATTATTTGAATTTCTGTACCTGCAACGATTACCTATTTATGACTAATGCTAGATCGAAATTATCTAAACGCGTACCTTATGACAGCGTTGCCATTTTTTAAAGCCATCATCTTCTAACTTATTTGAAACTGTAGAACTGTGCATGATTGTCAATAAATGGTGTTTTATGAATGGAATGTTTTGTCTCCCCTTTTATATTATATCTTTATGGTTGAATACAGCTCGACAAGCGGGTCTATAGCTACGCGGTATCGGTAAGGGGGAAGTAATATCTTTTAAAACATGGCCGAGTCATGGGCGTGCTATTATTATCTTAATAATGTAATAATATATATTTTTTCATGGCATGAATATATTTGTATCACCAGTGCAATATATTAGGCCTTTCCATTAATATTTCTCGCTTATTTTGTCATTTTCGCCAATGAAATCCATTTGATTTCAGCATGCACTTCAAAGTTTCACGGGAAAACGGATAGTTTATGTCACTTCTCAGCTGTTGTAGCAACTTTTTAAGGTTGGAACCACTTTTAGTTCCAAATAAGACTTTTGTATTGTTCTCCTAACAATGCCAAAGTCGATGCCTTCGATTTTTCCGACAGCAGAGAGACGGGCCCTTTTTTTGACAGGAGATTACAACAATTGATCCGGGTTATTTTCATTCCTTTCAGTATCTTCTTTGTGAATGTTTTTTACTCTGCACCCACGCTTACTCCCGTATACATTGCGACCCTTTCTAGCTTTCGCTTAAGTGGCAATTTAAATGTATTAATTTGTGATTCCTCTTCACACACCCTGTACACATTGGCAACACTGCACGGGTTTGACCATGAAGGGTTTTACCAGTGTATATTCATTCATTATCACATTTTTAAAACAAACCCTATCACTGCGCAACTGGAGGAAGCATACTGGACATCGCCTAATAAGCACGCTGGCACAATAGGCGTGTCACCAGACGCGTGTCGCATCCTCTGTCTGGGATATAACCTATCAAATTAGCTCTAGCCACCGGTTACCCATGGCTACCGTTGATATTGCACCATGTTGCCCTATTTTTAGATTAGAAGTACTTTAATGAAAAAATATTTTATTTAGCATTTAAATATTAAAATAAATAATATGAAAAGAAAGTTTTAATAACATTGAAACTATAATAGACTATTAGTTTCGTATATACTTATGACAATTTACTTTAAATGGGTAAATTTAATTTTAGGGTTTACTTGGTAACATGTTGTAAATTAAAATTTAATATATGTGGCAACATTGTTAAATCAAGAAATTTTCTTGCCCGCATTCCTATATTTGTAGCTACAGATAAAGTTGTCGACCTGTATATACCGAAGAACGGCTATTGACCAAAATGTCCTATTTTGCAAAAATGTGATGAATTACATTACAGCACTGGTTTGTTTTGTAATTGACGGAGTTGTGAATGCCAAAACTCTCCCTTTATTTCTCTAACCCTTCTCTCGACAAGCACATGTTCAGTGCCTTTCTTTACAAAAAAATTCCAGAAAAAATTACATTAAAATATAAATGCCATATGCCAGTGCAAGAAGATGCATCAAAGGGGGAATAAAAATAAAATTTTAAAATTAAAAATGAACGAAGTATTTTTCAGGGAAATTATTGTCTTTGGTTTATGTCCGGTTGTAGGCATGACGTTATGAATAAATTCCCACCAATCACTGATGCGACCGATCAAAAAATTACTTTTATTTTTAGATTTTACAACAATTTTCACAGTGTCCCTCCTAATTAAGCCCCTAAATTATTGATTTTTGGGGTTTCAGAAATTTCTGGGTTATCTAACTCTTAACACAAAATATAAGATAAAAAGGATGAACCTAGGTCACTATAGTTACCATTTCTTCTAAGGTTATCCCTGTGTTTATATTTTTTCCGCTAAAAACGTCAATTGCAATCGCCAAAATTGCGTATTTTTCGCCAATTTCGTCATCTGAATTATGACTTTTTTGATAAATTTTTACATTAAAATCGCTAAAAATGAAAACAAAGATGAGAAATTTAGGATATTCTATTTTTATTATAAAAGTAATAAATAAAATATGACTTATCATTATTTCAAAATTAATTCGGCGATAGCGCTTTAGTTTGTTTACTGATTATTGTGACTTAACTGGAATAGGGTCATTTATTAATGATGTTTTTTTTTTAATAGAAAAATTTGACAATAAATTTAAAAACGTCCGAAAATGTGTGTCAGTGGTATACGCGAATCAATGTAAAAAATTAATAATTTCAAAAAATACATGCAAGTTTGATAGGTAAACGCTCTTCTCTTACCGATTTCGATACCTAAGGTGTCATCATCAGAGATATTTCTTCGTATACTTAGATAGGCACTAGTTTTGAGGGAGGGTATTCTAATTTTGTTTCGGAATGAGCCTGTCAGTCTTGTACAGGGTGTCCATTGCTCGGTGGTTTTACGGTGTTTGTTCGGGTTTGGTTAACAATAGAAGGATGCAGTTTTCGCAGCACCGTGCTACTTTTTTATGAAACAAAAGATGCCCCGATTAGAATGTTTCTAGGCCTGCTCGTTTTTGATATATGGGTTGTTTTTGAACATTTTACATTTTGGGACACCTCCCCTCATATTTCGGTTACCCTGTAACTTACCAAATAGAAATAAAACGTTTTCTTTTTAGTTTTTTTACGTAGAATCCAGTGACGCACAGGGTGTCCCATTTTCGACACTTTTATAGGGTATCTCCGTAATTGTTAGTGCTATCAAAAAAGTAATGTTGGTGTCATGTGCTCTTTTTGGGTCAAATTTAAAATGGTGAAATCAAAATTAGAAAATTTTCGCTCGCTTAAGAGCGCAAAATCAAGAAATTCACAATTTCTAAATTACCCTATATTTTCTTAGTTAAAAGAGATACAGAAAAATGTTTTATACAGAAGTTTATTTATAATGATTGTTGAATAATTTGCCGTTTTCAGAATAAGTATACGGGGTCAGGTAAGAAAGTTATCGGACCTAACCTCACTTTTTAAATGGAACACCCTGTATATTTTAATCTAAAAATATAACATTAAACTCTCTTTTCAAATTTATAACACACCATGGATGATAGATATCATATCAAATTTTTCAAAATGTTGATAAGTCAGTTTCACAAATGAATATGTAAAAATAAAATTGACGTTACCTAAATGTTAATAACAACTAGAATAGTTGTGTCTAGGATATTAGCTTTTCTTTCATGGCCTACTGGGGTTTAAAGTAATAAAGTTTAAATAAACCGCCTAGGAAACCAATATTATCCATGGTGTGTTATATATTTAACAATAGAATTTAAAATGCAATCTTCTTAGATTAAAACATACAGGGTGCTCCATTTAAAAAAATGGGATTAGGTCCGATAAGTTTTTTACCTGACCGCGTATACTTATTCTAAATACGGCAGATTATTCAAAAATCATTATAAAGAAACTTTTCTATAGTACATTTTTCTTTATCTCTTCTAACTAAGAAAATATAGGGTAATTTTGAAATTGTAATTTTTTTGATTTTTCCCCGTATCTCTTAAGCGACGGAGATACCCTATAAACGTGTCGAAAATGGGACACCCTGTACGGTGAACGATTTTCGAAATACAGCCGCGTACCTCGCTTAGTTGGCCACCCTGTACAATTTTCAAAATTTTCCTATGTATAGTTTTTCATATAAATAAATAGAAGTGTTTCCCGGTGGGACACCCTGTATATTGAATAGTTACATATCTTTTAAGAATGTGGTGCCGATACCAATATTATATCGATATCGGCAACTAATATATCGGTATCGCCAAAAAAACGTCTCGGCCGATTAAGTACTAATATAAATATTAGTCCATCTTTTGAATCCCTTGAATTCTCGATTTTTGTCCCAGAAGATATGTTTGCTAAAGCTAATTCGTCAAATAAAATATAAAAATCAAAAAATCGTACCTATTTATTATATTCCCAGAGGGTTAAAGAACTACGTTTTTTTTTAGACGAATGTGATGTTTTTATTGGAACTTTTACGGTATTTTGAAAACATTTCCCGAGCTAGAGGGTGTAAGACATAAAAAGGGAATTTTAAAGACTTGTGGAGTTAGAAAAACAAACAGGGGTTTCGGGGATTTATGTGTGAAAATCGTAATATTAGTGTTAGGGAGCTATGATCTTTCTGTAAATAAAATAAATCAAATTGCAAATAACAGTTTGAGAATAATTGATATTTATGCCGCGCGTCCACACCAAACCAACAAAACAAGAACATCCAACAAAATAGGAGCACAACAAACTAGCAATTTTCTTAAAACAAAACAAGACGAAAACTAACGCGACAAAATGTCAACAAAAGTCTATCCAGAAGAAATGAGCAGGAATAAGAATAGTTGTAGGTTCAGGTAAGAAGTCAATTCTCAGATTTGACGGTTTGGCATTTGTACCACATATACAGGGTGGCCCATCGAAAACAGTCCAGCAAGGTTTACGGCTGTGTACGTGAAAATTAAAAAAAAAACCTCGGACCCGTAAACTTGTGTTTTCAGGGGGGACACGTTTCACTATTAATTTCATCCCTGTAACCTCAACCCCCCTAGCGGGGGCGGCTACTGCCCTTGTTTTTTCAAATGGGAATGGGTATGTTGTGATACATCTTTTTAAAGGGCATTAAATTATCTTTAAAATGGCGCGTTGGTTTGTAAATTTGAGCTACGCGCCGCCGAGAAATTGCGTTTTTGAAAATGTAATATTATTGAGTAATACTTACATGTTATCTTATTAAATGTTGAAAATGTCCGCCATTCACCTCCATACAATAGTACAAAAACTGTTCAAAGTGTTCTCGGACATTGTGAAGAACATCTGGTGTAATTTGTTGACATTCAAAATTGTTTACCCACAAACCTGTGTACTTGATCAAATTTACAAAACGAAGCGCCATTTTAAAGAGAATTTAATGGCCTTTAGAAAGATGTATCACAACATCCCGATCGGGGGTTGAGGTTACAGGGATGAAATTAATATTGAAACGTGTATCCCTGAAAACACAAGTTTACGGGTCCGATGTTTTTTTTTGGCGCGGGCCTATTGAGTTTGCGCAGTAGGGTGGAAATTTTATCGATCGCATCAGTCGTGGATCAATATCATGTATAAAGTATTTCAGGTATGTACCGGGTGTCCCACTAAGAATGGCTCTCGGCCGTATCTCTGAAAGTGTTAGTCGTATGGCTCGCGGAAAAATTTTTTAATAGGAAAAGTGATCATAAGAAATTGCTGGAAATTATTTTCAAGTTTCTCAGTCGAGCGCTAGAGGGCGCAACCGTAACGGTAAATCCGTAAAGCTCAGTTTTTTCAAAAGTTGTCGCGTTAAGGTATATTGAAAATAGCATTTTCGTATACTTTAAGGTTTTATGAAGAAAATTTACTTATGACATATTTTGTCACTTTTAAAATAAAGTGGTGGGGGAAGGTTGAACATTATTTTAAATAAATGCCTACAACTCCGGGTTGGCTCAACAGAATTTAGTGAACTTTGTTTTGTTAAAAAGAGGTTCCCTTACTCTATACTTTACTCTATAAACTATGACAATATGACTTTTAAAGTAGGCGCTAGAGGGAGCTATTTTACAACTTAACAAACATTGCGCATTTTTTCAAAAATTTTAAATACAGCAGTATGTTTAATTTTACTTCATCACAAAGATTAATAAAAGCCTAAAAAACTGGCGGAAACCACAACTTGATATCTTTTTTCAAACCGGAGATATTAACAAGAACAAAAATAAACACGGAAAAATCTTCATTGTGTCGTGTTCAGAAGACTTCTTACCTTGAAAGGTAAAAAACATCAATGATTTATAATTTCCGCTTATTTAAATAGAGATTTTTTAAAAACTTTTAACAGTCGCCATTTTGAAATAGCTCGACAGAATCGCGCTAAAATTTATGAGCATACTGTACGAGATATTAGCTTTCAAATGATGTAACACAAGCTGTATGTTTCTATTTAAAAAAAAAGATCGATATCGTCATATCTTTGACAAATGTCTTATAAAAAAACAAACGAATAACGTCAAAATGTGAGCATATATAGTACTAAATTGACGTGTCCGAGCGTTTTCCCCAAAAGTTACAGGTTAAGGCTATATTAATTTTATTCCGGACTTCTGGGCAACCCTGTATATGTGATTTGTACCCGTTCACAGATATAAAAAGCAGCAACCAGATAGAAACTCGTCAACAGTCTATAGTCAAAATCGGGCTTATTAGCGAACCCAATAAAGCTTGTTTATCGTATGAATTAACGTTAAAAACTAGAATTCGCTAACATTTTGCTGTCTGAAGAAAAATAACTAAAAAAATTGTATTATTGATTTATCAAGATATTTCGAGCAAGATCTCGGAATGTTCGAAACAACTTTTAACATAGAAAAAATGCAGAAGGCGCCCAACAACGGGCAATATAAATCGGATACCCCGAAATATTTTACGGTAATTCGAGTCGATTTTATGGATTTAAGTGAGATTTTCAGCATTCTTCGGACTTGTTTATGACCTGAACTGTTACAGGTTTTTTTTAGCTTTTTTATACATTCCGAGATTATCGTATGGTTGTTGTTTGTTTAAAATATGTTTCAGACATACATTTTTTACACACTCTGTCAGAAACCTTGCAATAATGTGCCTTCAATGCACTTTCGCCACTGGCTTTCTTCCACCAGAAAGAAATGTCTTCTTTGAATCGCGTTTCTGTAATTTGTACTTTAATTGTATTTGTCATTTACTAGTCAACTAGCAGAGTTCCCTTCTACTTAGACTGCAGGTGAAAAGACAATAGAAATCACAATAAATGGTTATTAAATATCATTACCCAAAAAAATATAGAAAAGCATCTGTTACGACCCAAAGAAAGGTAAGAGAACCCTGCCTAACAACTATCGACCAGTCGCATTGCTTTCAGTTATATCAAAAGTAATGGAGAAAGCTATTAACCAACATCTTCTAAAGTACCTGGAAGGCTTCAACATCATTAGCGATCATCAATATGGTTTTCGGAAGTCCAGATCAACTGGAGATCTTCTAGCCTATGTCACCCATATTTGGAACAACGCAATCGAACATCATGGGGAGTCTCGGGTTGTTACGCTGGATATTTCTAAAGCTTTTGATCGTGTTTGGCATGAGGGGCTTCTAAGTAAACTGCGATCCTATGGTATGCCCAGTCGATTCTGTGCATGGTTGTCTAGCTTTCTTAAGGACCGCTCTCTACAAGTGGCGATTGACGGATTTCTCTCAGACACCTTCACCATCAATGCCGGTGTTCCTCAAGGGTCCATATTGTCTCCCACTCTCTTCTTACTCTACATTAACGACCTTCTGGTGAAAACTAAAAATCCGATATTTAGTTTTGCTGACGATAGCACACTTATCTCATCTTTCTCTTTGAATTCGCAAACATCGGCTGCCGACGCGCATCTTCGCAGACAGCATGAAGTATCACGCCTCAACAAAGACCTGGAAGAAATTTTGGCTTGGGGTGACAGTAACCAAGTCGAATTTAACGCTAAGAAAACCCAGGCAGCAGTTTTCTCTAAAAAGGTTAACATTACAGAACCGGAAATAGTCATGGCCGGACACGCAATCCCACTGGCTTCATCTATTAATTTGCTGGGTGTCAATCTGGGAGGAAATATGTCCTGGCATAACCACGTTGTGGCAATCGCCAAGATAGCTTCTCAGAAGCTTGGCGTACTCTTCCGAACCAGAAAGTTGTACACACCTCAACAACTATTGACACTATACAAAGCCCAGATTCGACCATCACTAGAATACTGCTCTCATGTCTGGAGCTCTGCACCCAAACATACTCTTCGGCTGCTGGATTCCATCGAAAGGAGGGCTATTCGTCTGATCGGAGACCACGAGCTGACGAAGAACCTCGACAGCCTAGAACATCGAAGACAGGTTGGGGATTTGACTCTCTTTTACAGATATTTTCATGGAAGATGCTCGGCTGACCTTGCCCTCTTAATTCCGCCCAGAGCGCCGAATAGCAGAAATACACAACGAACCACTGCCGCCCATCCATATGTGGTTAAGCTTAGTACTCCTCGAACTTCACTATTTAAGAACTCTTTAATCTGGAGGACTTCATCCTTGTGGAACGACCTTCCCGGGGTCGTTTTTCCCAACGAATATAACCTCCAACGATTCAAAACCAACGTGAATCGCTTTTTGCGCACACGCACCACTCCCAGAGTGCCCTAAAGGATTTTTCCTATAGTGCTTGTGTTTGATCAAAAAAAAAAAAAAAAAAATTTAAAAGTATATTTTATGTCCAGAAAATTACCAGATCTGGTAAATTTCAGTTGCTCGTTGGTTATCTTGCGCACAATGTTGCCGCCGTCATATAGGCAACCCCGCCCGTATTGGTGCCGGTTGGGTTGCCAACCAACGACGATATTAAAAATATATCGATACACTGAGAAATAACTAAACCATTAGAAAGTTTGTAAATACCTAAATCGCATCGGCAGCAAAATTTTCGCTCAACACTATTAGACTAATCGTAACCATTATAAAAATATTTTCTATCGGTAACAATCTCGCTTATTTAAACATTTCTTATATTCGGAATTGGTCATGTTTAGACGTTTAGCAAATCAGTTCCTCGCGCTTATAATACAGGCATATTTAAAATTGAGCATAATACTCGCAACGCTCTGTCGTTGGTGTTATTAGAAATCTTATATAGCCGAATGACATTCCTTCTCCGAGCTAGTCCGAATCACGCCCACCATTTTAATATCGAAGACTCTTCACAGTCTTCACCGTGGTCGCAAGTGTTTTTATTGATGTGTAATTGTTTAATGAAAAAAGTGAAAATTAAAGACATTCAAGGCTTAGGTTGTGTATCATTCATAGTAAGTATGCATTCTATACACTATAATCTATAATAAAGTAGTATAATATAATACTGTATTATTTTAAATCATTTTAGTAGATCCATTTAAAAAAAAATGAGGTTAGGTCCGATAACTTTTTTACCCGACCCCGTATACTTATTCTGAAAACGGCAGATTATTCAACAATCAATATAAAGAAACTTCTGTATAAAACATATTTCTGTATCTCTTTTAACTAAGAAAATATTGGGTAATTTAGAAATTGTGAATATTTTGATTTTCCCCCGTATCTCTTAAGCGATCGAAAACCTTCAAATTTTGATTTTACCATTTTAAGTTTGACCCAAAAAGAGCACATGACACCTACATTACTTTTTTGATAGCACTAACAATTACGGACCCTATAAAAGTGTCGAAAAAGGGACACCCTGTACAGACCTGTTCGCCGGTTAAGGTAGTTTATCAGTCGGCATTGCGCATGACATCTTACGATCACTTACATGCGCGAATTTGCCACTTTGGTTTGGTTATCCATAGATATAGGTCAGTGGAGTTTAGGTGCTACTGATTTTCTTATAGCAATTAAAAAACTTTTATAAACAGTTTCATAAGTTGGTTGTAAGAAGATTCGGAAAGCGTAATGTTGTAGCTGTCTGACCTGAAAAACAAGAATGTGCACGGAAACATATATATAGGAAGCTTCTGGTCCAGACGAAATTCCTGTTATAGTTCTCAAGAGATGCGCCGATGAACTAATACCAATATTTTGTAGACTTTTTTAACTTATCCTACAAAAAAGGAGTATTTCCATCGTGCTGGAAGACTACGCGAGTCCATCCTATACCAAAGAAAGGTAAGAGAACCCTGCCTAGCAACTATCGACCAGTCGCATTGCTGTCAGTTATATCAAAAGTAATGGAGAAAGCTATTAACCAACATCTTCTAAAGTACCTGGAAGGCTTTAACATTATCAGCGATCATCAATATGGTTTTCGGAAGTCCAGATCAACTGGAGATCTTCTAGCCTATGTCACCCATATTTGGAACAGCGCAATCGGACATCATGGGGAGTCTCGGGCTGTTGGACTGGATATCTCTAAAAAGCCTTTGATCGTGTTTGGCATGAGGGACTTCTGAGTAAACTGCGATCCTATAGTATGCCCAGTCGATTCTGTGCATGGTTGTCTAGCTTTCTTAAGGACCGCTCTCTGCAAGTGGCGATTGACGGATTTCTCTTAGACACCTTCACCATCAATGCCGGTGTTCCTCAAGGGTCCATATTACCTCCCACTCTCTTCTTACTCTACATTAACGACCTTCTAGTAAAAACGGAAAATCCGATATTTAGTTTCGTTGACGAGAGCACACTTTCTCTTTAAATGCACAAACATCGGCTGCCGACGCACACCTTCGCAGACAGCATGAAGTATCACGCCTTAACAAAGACCTGGAAGAAATTTTGGCTTGGGGTGACAGTAACCAAGTCGAATTTAACTCTAAAAAAACCCAGGCAGCAGTTTTCTCTAAAAAGGTTAACATTACAGAACCGGATATAGTCATGGACGGACACGAAATCCCACTGGCTTCATCTATTAATTTGCTGGGCGTCAATCTGGGAGGAAATATGTCTTGGCATAACCACGTTGTGGCAATCGCCAAGATAGCTTCTCAGAAGCTTGGTGTACTCTTCCGAACCAGAAAGTTGTACACACCTCAACAACTTTTGACACTATGCAAAGCCCAAATTCGACCATCACTAGAGTCTCTCATGTCTGGTCTGCACCCACACATACACTTCGGCTGCTAGATTCCATCGAAAGGAGGGCCATTCGTCTGATCGGAGACCACGAGCTGACGAAGAACCTCGACAGCCTGGAACATCGAAGACAGGTTGGGGGATTTGACTCTCTTTTACAGATATTTTCATGGAAAGTGCCCGGCTGACCTTGCCCTCTTGATTCTGCCCAGAGCGGCGAATGGCAGAAATACATGACGAACCACTACCGCCCGTCCATATGTGGTTAAGCTTAGTACTCGTCGAATTTCATTGTTTAAGAGTTCTTTCATCTGGAGGACTACATCCTTGTGGAACGACCTTCCCGAGGTCGTTTTTCCCAACGAATATAACCTCCAACGATTCAAAACCAACGTGAATCGCTTTTTGCGCACACGCACCGCTCCCAGAGTGCCCTAAAGGATTTTTCCTATAGTGCTTGTGTTTGATCATAAAAAAAAAAAAATATAACAAACTTGCCAAAACTGTTATAAATGATCAATAAGGGAAGGATGCTAGTTTGCCGTTTCTTGATCATAACCCATTTTAAACCATATAATAATCTTTCGATACAGTTCAATAGTAATGATTTCACTTTCAAGTTAAAAAGACCATTAATATATTCGCTTATGGGAAAATGTTTTAAAAGGGTTAAAAAGCCTTAAGGGGATGCAAAAAAGGGTTCGAAAAAAATTAGCAACGCTGACTAGATCTTTAGAAAATTTAAATGTATATTTGTACGTTCTAGCGATTGTCAGAGGATAAAAAATTAATAGTTTTTTCGCCTAGGTACAAATTTCGAATAATAATTATTTTCATTTCGATTTAAAGTGTTGACCCCTTTGATTAAATTTAAATTATCATAGAAAAATCATTAATCAACGTGTAACATTGGAATGGTTTTTTTCCGTATGAAATATAATATGGGACCATTTGACGACGCATTGGATGTTGCATTTAGGAATTAATGATTTTTTAGTTGAACAAATTTTAGGGCTACACGTCAAGAAAAGCTTAGTTAAATTTATTATAAAAATACACGGAAAAAATACTATAGTAAAATTATTATAGTAAAGAGTTCCTATAAAATACAACGTGTCGAAGATAAGGAGGGCCAGTACAGGGATCTCAGAAACCGTAAGAGATACGAAGTCGGTTAGATGGAGGTAAAGTTGCGCATTTACGTGCCTAATAATATGCCGTTTAGAAAGTTTTAAAATTCCTAGTAGTTCCGGAGATATCCGGAAAAAAACGAAATTCTGAAAATTCGTTTTATTTTTTTCCCGGGTTTATTTGAGATCGAATTCTAAAGTAAATTGCACTTTTGCATTGCAATTTTTTCCGCTCTATCTAACAACGTTAATTGTTTTGTAATCCGACGAGTCGTCTTCGACGGGCCATTATCAACTTTCGTTTTTTAAATACGGTCCTGTTTTCCTAATATTGGAATTTGAGAGCTCTTTTTCTCCCGAATGCAACGATGTATGACACATTGTGGTTTAATTACGTTTCGAGGGTTTTTTGAACAACATCAGGACATTTTGGGATACGGTCCTGTATTTCTCCTAATTTTATAAATAATATCTCATAAGTAAGCTCTGAATTTTTACTTATGTTTGACTAGTTCAATAAATAACAAATGATTTAATAATAAACCACAAATAAGTGAACAAAATACAGAAACATTATTTCAAAGTTCTGTTGATTCGGGATTTAAAAGAAAAGTAGGCGTTTGAAACAAAAAATTAAGATGGTGACGCGTGATTTGTTTCACTTGACATTCCCATTGTGATCGTTTGAGAGCGTTTTAAGAGGATTTTCCAGACTATATGGAACATAAATTTACAAATGCTGAAAAGTTTGATATTCTATCGCATGTATTATGTTATCTAAAAAAAAACATTTTGAACACCTGATTATGTAGTTCCTTACTTTTTTCGTTGTTCGTTTTATTACTGTTTTGGAATGATTTTTGTTCACTTATTTGTGGTTTATTATTAAATTATTTGTTATTTATTGAACTAGTCCAACATAAGTAAAAATTTAGAGCTTACTTATGAGATATTATTTATAAAATTAGGAGAAATACAGGACCGTATCCCAAAATTACCTGATGTTGTTCAAAAAACTCCCGAAACGTCACACAATGTGTCATACATCGTTGCATTCGGGAGAAAAAGCTCTCAAATTCCAATATCAGGGAAACAGGACTATATTTAAAAAAGAAAGTTGATAATGGCCCTTCGAAGACGACTCGTCGGATTACAAAACAATTAACGCTGTTAGATAGAGCGGAAAAAGTAAAGTGCAATTTACTTTAGAATTCGGTCTCAAAAAAACCCAGGAAAGCAATAAAACGATTTATCATAATTTCGATTTTTTCCGGATATCTCCGGAACTACTCGGAATTTTAAAACTTTCTAAACGGCATATTATTAGGCACGTAAATGCGCAACTTAACCGACTTCGTATCTCTTACGGTTTCCGAGATCCCTGTACTGGCCCTCCTTATCTTGGACACGTTGTATAGTTATTTATAAATTATGTTTAGAATGTTATTTTGGTACGGAATACTAATAAAACATGTAATTAATACTATGTTTTATAGGAAATTAATAAAATATTTACTATCATCATTTTACTATAGTCTTTTTCTATGTACGCAACTTTCCTTGTTTTGTTTTCTACCATTCGGACCCCGTGAACGTTAAATCTGGCCGTGTTCACGCAATACAATACAAACAATAAATAAGTTCAAATCAATTGTATTTGATGGTTATGCCATTTTTAGTTTTCGGTCAAGGAAGGACGTTCCTTCCAAGATGATTTAAAGGAAAAACTACCGAAACATGTTGGTTATTTTCCGCCTAAAACCTATAACTACTACACTCGACAGCTGTTCATGATATCATTACCATATTTTTATTCTTAAAAAATGATATTTAAAATAGGCCCCTTTTTATAAAAGATACCCCAAATGGCTCATCTCATCGGGTTTTTTTAATGTTTATTTCGGAGTTTATTTTTATTTCACCCCACCGCGGAATAAGTTTGTTCAACCCTTTTACTAGTCGCGACAAAAAATGGCTCGGAGGAAATATATTTTTGGATTATTATTTTTGTAATTACTTTGTTTTTATAATGAGAGATTTTTTTCATAATTAATCAACATTTCTGTTATTATTTTAGAGAAGTAATTAAATGGTTTGCCGTGATTAACAGTTGAGCTGCGAAATGATTACTTGGTCAGCAAGAGTTTACAATTGGTCAGTAGTAGAAACAAATATGTCTAGAAGCAGTTTTATTTCAGAGGTCCCAGGGCACTGTCAATTTATGTAACTTTCTTGTGTTTTCTTTTGCCGAATACAGAAGGAAATCGGCTACAAAAGGTGTAGCGGGGGCGGGTTTTCACTTGTTTTCCCAGGGCACTGTCACGATTCAGAAATGTTTGCTGTCCATAAGTTGCTGACTAACTAGCCATTTTGGCTGACCGATTACATTTTTCTGTTCGCAAATATTATTGCTAACCAAATGATACCCATTACCTTTATGAAGTTTGTCAAGAATATCCTTACAGCATTCTTTCCATGTTGTGTAACAGCATTCGGGAATCATCTACAACACAATTATACAGCAAAAAAGTTTACAGGACAATTTTGCTATACAGAGTGTGCCAAATTCGGTCTTCACCAATGGGATTTCGGAAACGCTAAGAGATACAAAGTCGGTTAAATTGGGGCAACGTTTCATAATTATAGGCTCAATAATATGCCGCAAAAAAATCAAAAATAAATACAGCCGCTTTCAAAATATTTGGAAAAATTTAAAATTTTGCGTTTCGGTTTTTTATTTTTTCCTGACTTTGTTCGAAGAGATGTACAAAAATAAACTTTACCTTCTCATTGCTACTTTTTATTTTCCGCAAGATGGCATGACCAGATCTTTCACGCGACGTTTCGTCTTTGGGTTCCCATCATCAACTTAAAAATAGGGGACCTGGATCTTTCTGTTTAAATTATGAAAGAGGACCGAATCTACGTTCAGTGCTATACAACACTTACTGGTTTTCCGACGTTTTGTTCCTTAAATTGACCATCTTCATTACAATACCCCTAGTACGTTCCTGTCCATTTTTTGGAACTTGATTTTTTGGTAACTAACTACTACTCAAAAAAATAGTAATTTTTTATGATATTACTGGAAAGAGATTTAAACGAAATTTAAAATTATGTCCCACTTGACCCCCCCCCCCAAGATTTTCTTTTATATGTTTTTAATGGTACGAACTAAAAATTAAAATATCAATTTTTTAAAAATACTGTAAATTTAATTTTTAGTTGGGACCACACTGTATACGTATTTAGTTGAAAAACGAGTTTTTAAATAGAAATATTATGCATGTATCTTAAAGTTCCTAAACTAGTTTACTTTAAAAGTATCTACTATCACTAATAAACATCAAAAAATGAATAATATTTCAAAATAAATGGGCAAGCCCAAATTTGATGCCGCCGAGGTCGAATAATTAGAGATTTTTAAGGTTCCGTAAAAACGGAAAGTGAAAATATGTTGTCGTCAGTCAGCCAAAATATTAAAACTCAAACTCATAACTTCCCTATCATCTTCAAATTTCTGTATAAAAAGACGTCAAACTGAGTCAAACGTAGACTATACGGCCGGCGGTTCAGCCACACTTGCGGAGGATGGGTTTGACTTTGGCTGCTTTGTCAACTCCCGTATTATCGTGAAGAATAAGGGCATTCTTGTGACCTAAACCGGGACTTTTTGGTCAATAGCCAAACGTAATGTAGTTAGGTGCCATTGACTTTTAATGCTATAAATCAATTACCTGTTTAATCCCCATTGCGTAGGTCCCAACATCTTCGAACCGCAATAAATTGGTACAGGGGCGATTTGAAAGTATAGCTCTCTACATATTGATTTATTTTTATTTCGATACTTAAAATGGTATACTAATTAGGAATTTGGAAGATAAATGACATTTGTACACTGGCTCGGTCCGAAGGATGTAAATTTGGGGAATTTGATGGTTAGAAGGATAATTAGGATTTTATGGCAGTTAAAAGAACAACGGTATAATATAAGGTTTACTATTGTTTGTCCAGGGGTATTTGAACGTTTACATATGAAGGGCGAGGGGAGAAAAATATATAAAAATATTTGTTTCTAATTATTGTCTGGTCCATCATGTAATTGATAGAAAAAATATTAGCAAGAGGCCAACTTCGGTATAATAAACAAACACAAACTTTCCTCACCTCGTTTCATGCCATTGTAGCGTTTTAACGGCGCTGCGAAGAGCGGAACTACATAAGAGATAAAATTAAAGTAATGAGGTTTCTGTTTTAGTGTAGGATGTCAAATTTGTTAAAACACAATTAATGAAGCCAATAATGAGTCCGCGCATCAAATTATCTTCAATTTATTTACATTTGAGTCAAGTTTGTACTAATTATTTCTTGTTAGCTTAATGAAAGATTATGAAAAAATTTTGCATGGTTTCGCCATTTAGCAAGAAGCTGACCGCGGCGACAACGTTGCCATATACAGGGTGTCCGCTAATTAATGGTGCAAAAATCACAGACTCCTTACGTAAAAATATTAGGATTTAATTATACTTACCTTATGATAAACTCAAAAATTAAACAGTTTCTCACACAGCTATCTTACAACAATCAACAAGCAAATAACAACATCATAGCAACTGCCTCTCTAAATTTCATTTGATTTCTTATATTTTAATTTAAGAAAATAATTTTGTTTGCTAATTTATAGTAATTGGACAGGGTGCACTAAAGAATTTAAATGCAAATATCTCCGAAACGGTAACTCTGGGCGACCTGAACTTAATATACCTTTTTTACGTAATAAATACGAAAAAAGTATTATTTTCATTAAAAACTTAAATACAGTGAGGCACAAAAAGTTATGACCTAATAAATGTGTGAAAAGGTAGCGCCCCCTACATTGTGCATTAAATTTTCACAAAAAAAATCAAATTCTCGTCCTAAAATAAACCATAATTACCAAATTTTGTGAATAACCATTAGTTTCTCGCAAAGTTATTAGAGAAAAACAAAAATGAAGTTTTAACTTCACCACCCTGTATCTTAGTTAATATCCACTTTCGGATATAGGTCAGTATAATTAAAACACCAGTATTTTGTAGACTTATCCTACAAAAAAGGAATATTTCCATCTTGCTGGAAGACGGCGCGAGTCCAGCCTATTCCAAAGAAAGGTAAGATAACCCTGCCTAACAACTATCGACCAGTCGCATTGCTTTCAGTTATATCAAAAGTAGTGGAGAAAGCTATTAACCAACATCTTCTAAAGTATCTGGAAGGCTTCAACATTATCAGCGAGCATCAATATGGTTTTCGGAAGTCCAGATCAACTGGAGATCTTCTAGCCTATGTCACCCATATTTGGAACAGCGCAATCGGACATCATGGGGAGTCTCGGGCTGTTGCACTGGATATTTCTAAGGCTTTTGATCGAGTTTGGCATGAGGGCTTCTAAGTAAACTGCGATCCTATGGTATGCCCAGTCGATTCTGTGCATGGTTGTCTAGTTTTCTTAAGGACCGCTCTCTGCAAGTGGCGATTGACGGATTTCTCTCAGACACCTTCACCATCAATGCCGGTGTTCCTCAAGGGTCCATATTGTCTCCCACTCTCTTCTTACTCTACATTAACGACCTTCTAGTGAAAACTAAAAATCCGATATTTAGTTTTTGCTGACGATAGCACACTTATCTCATCTTTCTCTTTGAATGCACAAACATCGACTGCCGACGCACATCTTCGCAGGCAGCATGAAGTATCACGCCTCAACAAAGACCTGGAAGAAATTTTGGCTTGGGGTGACAGTAACCATGTCGAATTTAACGCTAAAAAACCCAGGCAGCAGTTTTCTCTAAAAAGGTTAACATTACAGAACCGGATATAGTCATGGACGGATACGCAATCCCACTGGCATCATCTATTTTAATTTGCTGGGCGTCAATCTGGGAGGAAATATGTCTTGGCATAACCACGTTGTGGCAATCGCCAAGATAGCTTCTCAGAAGCTTGGGGTACTCTTCCGAACCAGAAAGTTGTACACACCTCAACAACTTTTGACACTATACAAAGCCCAGATTCGACCATCACTAGAGTACTGCTCTCATGTCTGGAGCTCTTCACCCAAACATACTCTTCGACTACTTGATTCCATCGAATGGGGGGCTATCCGTCTGAACCTCGACAGCCTAGAATAGAACATCGAAGACAGGTTGGGGATTTGACTCTTTTTTACAGATATTTTCATGGAAGGTGCTCGGCTGACCTTGCCCTCTTAATTCCGCCCAGAGCGACGAATAGCAGAAATACACGACGAACCACTGCCGCCCATCCATATGTGGTTAAGCTTAGTACTCCTCGAACTTCATTATTTAAATATTGTCACGGGAACGTTTAAAATAATAGAGTCATCATTTCCTAATGCAACTTATTTTATTAGCTATTACCCTAAACACAATAATTCAACAAAAACCCAGTCCTACCTTAAATTATCCCTGCTAGTGAAATGGGGGCTATGTCACCAATTAGGTGGCTTGCGAGAGGTTCTCTTTACCCGATGTCGTTACGTAGATCAAGCTGAAGAAGAACTCGGGCACCAAGTCCCTGACGGTCTCCACGGCACCCTCCAGCAGGACCCGTAGCGCCGAAGTAATGCGCGCAACCGTCTGCGCGCCGTCCTCGTACCGGGCTACGGAGCCAGCAGAAAGAGCCGACGCGTGGAGAACCGTCAATACCGGGTGGATTGGTGACAATATTCTTTCATCTGGAGGACTTCATCCTTATGGAACGACCGTCCCGAGGTCGTCTTCCCAACGAATATAACCTCCAGCGATTCAAAACCAACGTGAATCGCTTTTTGCGCACACGCACCACTCCCAGAGTGCCCTAAAGGATTTTTCCTATCGTGCTTGTGTTTGATCATAAAAAAAAAATCTAATATTTTTACGTATGTAGTCTGTGGTTTTTCCATGTACCATTAATTAGCGGACACACTGTATATCTGAAGACAATGAATAGAAATGTATTTATTCATTTAAATATTGTCGAAAATGATAATTTTTACACATCTTCACGTTTTTCTAGTTCGATTCGATAACACTAGGCATAACATTGTATTAAAACTTATTGTATTACTGGCAAGTTTAGTTGTTCTAACTGGAAATCACACGATTCCGTGTTCTTTCCTTCTAATTGTAAATTTATTATTATTATCTCTTCCTTTCTGAACTTGTGGCCGTGCGAGCCAGACGGTGGCCCGAGACGAAGTTTAAAATGCATCTCGAGCTGTCAAAAATCAAGTCGATTAATCTTATTTAGAAGAAATTTTAAGCCCCGGCTTTTTTACATATTTCGGTGGAACTTTTTTACGGCCGATGATAAATTGACCTCGGCTAGTCAATGATGCGGGAAAAAATAATTTTTTAATGATTTTTTTTTGTGTGACAATACAGGGTAGACTTCTTCTATAAACGTTCTAAGTTTATACCAGTTGCCTTTTATAATTTGCAAAACATCTTGTAGACATTATATACAAGGTGTTCCTTAATGACGCCCTAATATTGCAGAGTGCGATTCCTTAGTTTTTATGAAGGAAAGTGCATAGGAACATATTATTATGTCCGCTAGGGCTTAAATATTTTACTACAGGGTGTATATTTTTTAAAATCGTTATTTTTGAATATCTTATTGTCTCTAATTCATTTAATAACGTAAAATTAGTGTTCTGAACGTTTCTTCACATAATGATCTAAGGAATCACACTCTGAAATATTAGCCCGTTATTAAGGAACACCCTGTATAGTAACAAAGTATCTTCCTGGGTGTTGTTTTTTGTGGATTCATTCAATAGCGTAAATTAAGTGTTCTGAACGTTTCTTCACAATAATGATCTAAGGAATCACACTCTGAAATATTAGCCCGTTATTAAGGAACACCCTGTATAGTAACAAAGTATCTTCCTGGGTGTTGTTTTTTGTGGATTCATTTAATAACGTAAATTTAGTGTTCTGAACGTTTCTTCATAATAATGATCTAAGGAATCACACTCTGAAATATTAGCGCGTTATTAAGGAACACCCTGTATAGTAACAATGTATCTTCCTGGGTGTTGTTTTTTGTGCATTCATTCAATAACGTAAATTAAGTGTTCTGAACGTTTCTTCATAATAATGATCTAAGGAATCACACTCTGAAATATTAGCGCGTTATTAAGGAACACCCTGTATAGTAACAAAGTATCTTTTTGGGTGTTGTTTCTTGTGGATTCATTTAATAACTTAAAAATAGTGTTCTGAACGTTTCTTCACATAATGATCTAAGGAATCACACTCTGAAATATTAGCCCGTTATTAAGGAACACCCTGTATAGTAACAAAGTATCTTCCTAGGTGTTGTTTTTTGTGGATTCATTTAATAACGTAAAATTAGTGTTCTGAACGTTTCTTCACATAATGATCTAAGGAATAACACTCTGAAATATTAGCACGTTATTAAGGAACACCCTGTATAGTAACGATTTTTTTGGGTGTTGTTTCTTGTGAATTCATTTAATATCGTAAAAATAGTGTTCTGAACGTTTCTTCACAATAATGATATAAGGCTAAGGAATCACACTCTGATCTAGTCGCACGTCATTAAGGAATTATTGTACTGTATTTTATTTTATTCAGAAAAGAGAGTGAAAACTACAGGGTGTTATGGAAATTACATATTATACTTAAACCGGCAAATCCTGAGATGAAAATAAAATGACGAAAAATAACCATAAATGGCGCTTTGAATTTATTAAGCGAAATATACCCTTTTATGAAATCTGAAAATTTACGTGGCCGCTACTAACAGAGATCATCGCATTGTAGGCGGTGTTGTCATATTGCAACACAGAATTGTAAACGCACGAGTTCAGTCTATGACGCGCGTTATCACTTTTTCAAACTTTTTAGAAAAAAGAACTACAATTTTAAGGTACATACTCTCTTACCTTCGATCTTATTTTAAAATAATCCGTTTTATAATTAAATTCCATAAAAAAAAAACACAAAGTATGTTCTGCAATAGAACCAGCAGATAAATAGATAATATCGCACAAATTTGAAATCACATCACAACATTTATTATTATGAATTATTTCACAACAGAAAAAGAATCGGGTAATGCTACAACTAACAAGACGTTTAAAATTCGTATACATCAAACGTGGAACCCTCGGCAACGTCGTTCCAACACCGAGTATCGAAACATACTGAAGCAACGATACCGAACGTTAAACATATAAATACGCGCGCGGCGGTTATCCAAGCAAGGGCGAGACACGCGGTGTGATCTGGCATCACTGTAGTTTACTCTAGTGACCTACATTGTTGCTAACTGAGACAAGATGGAGCGGCGCGACAGCATGTAGGCAAAAAGGTTTTTACCTTGTATGTAGACTTTCTCTAGGACACCCAAGGTGTCACCCATTTAAATATAATAAGTCATTTCCATAATACCCTGTATAATATACAGGACACCCTATATAATATACAAGGACTCCCATTTCAAATTTCAAAATTCAAACAACCAAGGACGCTAAAGTGATAGCCGCAGCGCAGCGTTCTATCTTTGATAATAACTCTATTACCCCCCAGAAAGTGTTGAAAATGGGACACCCTGTACATGCATATATTTTTGTTTGAATTCTATTGCTGTATGAGAACCAGTGAATAAACGCCGTTTAAACGTAAAAAAGAAATAAAAAAGACTAATCGTAAAAATAAAGAGTAAAATGCCAGAACACATGTTTCTGTAAATTTATATTTCGTTTGGGAACATTCTCCCCTTCTTTGGATTTAAAATTCTCAATAATAGAGAGGTTACGTAGTTAACGTTATTTTATAAACGACAATTATTCTTCTAAGTCGTATATACCATTGTTGCCTTAGAAATGCGGGGGTTCCACTCTTTGTTGTAATATAGAAAATCGCCTTGTATATTTCTTGATCATCGAACAAATCGGAAAAGGGAAAAATTGAATAAATATCAAAACCAAACCTGAAACCTGAAAATATATTTTTTATAATGTGATTAATGTCCATGCAAAATATGAGTTGAAATTGCATAAATATACAGGGTTATTCTTGGATTCATTTTCAGAAAAAAAACTTCATATGAACATATTATGTCCTAAACGTCTTAACTTTTGAGATACAGGGTATTAAAGGTTTTCATGTTTTCTTAATAATTTGTTAAGATTAATAACTTAAATACGTGACAACTAGACTAGGTAGATAACTGTCAAAACTGTTTATGTTTATAAATAAAACTTTGCTTCTTACCTATTATTCTTTTTAATCTTTGTCAATACCTACTTTCATAACAGAGTACAAATGAATGCATTTCATTTTTTTATACGAAAACTGTATTTGCTCAGCAAGAAATGAAAATTTCAAAAATATTTTTTATATAAAAAAAGAAGTGGCGTACCATTCTTTTCTCCAAAAATACCGAGGGCAATTCCCGCACGAACGCCACTGGTCGGGATAAAACAAAACGTTGCACATCATAAAATGCCTCTTGATGAATAGAAAGTGTGTACCAAATTTCACCAAAATTTCTAGAGCCGAATCACAGATATTAATAAAAAAAGGAGATTTTTTGAAACTCTTTAACATCCTGTATCTTAAAAGTTAAGACGTTTAGGACATACAGAGTGGTTGATTAGTGCGAGGAAGTCAAATATCTCCGTTGTTCTTAAAAATATCGAAATTTATTAAATACAAAGGTTCTAGGATAAATAAAAACGCGCATTTTAAAAATATTTTCGGATATACGGATGCTCCAAAAAACGAGGCATCATAAAGTAATTTTTTTTAAATAGTACCCCCCATTTCTTTTTGTCTCAATGAATTGGGCATAAAATTTTACATAAGATATGCTATTTTATTTTGGTGATTTATACGACGTTGCCAGATTATTCAATTTTTCCTAAAATTTTCTCGAAAAACATCATATCAAAAAAATTATTTTAAAATATTACTCATTTAAACTAAAAAATTAATTTTTATATTTTTATAAACCTTGGAGGTGTCCGAATACTTTTACTAAAAAAAAGCATCAATATCGTATACAGGGTATTTTTTACATCGGTACAAATGTAGCAATCTTTAGATAAATATTACTCGATTTTTTCAAATTGACCCCCCTGTATATTATTATGTCAGTTTACAGATAATTTCAACCTCTTTAAATAGGCAATTATAATAAATGCTCTAAAACGTAACGTTCTTTTAATATTTTATGTTTTATTTAAAAAATGTAAAAATATCGACATCATTCGGTTTTCTTGATAGCTCGTAGATGGCTTTAGTAGTATTAGTAGTGGACTGTATAAATATTGTTACGAGGGTTGCATGCGACGACGTTAAGATCCGACAGCTATACACACTAAGAAAACCTTTCTTATTTTCCAAAAGTTGTATTTCCTTGTGTAAAATTAAAAAATAAATAATGTTTTACCTAACGCATTTTCTTATTACTTTTTCTCTTTATACATTTAAAACGCCTAGAAAAATTTCACCATACTTGTGAACCCCTTCTATCATAGGTCACGAGCAGCCGCTGGCTGCGGGGCGCATGTTGTGTGGTTGGTTAATTTTTTCGGGGATTTACCATGTAACGATTGCGTTAGTCGAATACCTAAATTTTGCTAAAACTCCTTAACATTTAACGAATGGTTTAAAGAACCTTTAAAACAAGCTTAATAATCCAGATATCCACCTTCCAGGAGTGCGTTTACACGCTCACACTTCCGGCAAAACGAGACGGCGAATAAATGATTTTCTAACTCTCATTTTCCGAAAATCATTTACGTTGATAGGCGGGATAATTTTTCAGATTTCTCGGGGACGTTCGCAGCATTTGCGGAATCATTAATAACGTTTTTTTTTCGCCGAGGAGAAAAATTGTTTAATAAGTCTTTTCCGGCAAAGCTTTAAAATTCCCGTTCTTGAAGAATTTATTTGTTAAGACTTTTTTTAGTGTTGGGGAAAAACCGATGATTTTAATAATCGAGTACTTGATACTCGAGCGATTTTAATAATCGAATGAATCGCTCGAGCGATTAATCACTTGAAATTCCAAATGACCAAGCGATGACGTCACCGACTGCTCGACCGGCAGCCTAGCCGTTTACAGGTGATCAGGCGGGTATTTAGCAGGGACGTAACTATGGGTGGGCACCACATATATATATAAACAGTATATTGCCAATACGAACGTTCCAAAATACAAAAAGTGTCCCCGCTAAGGGAGATGGCGCGGGCCTATTGAGTTTGCGCAGTAGGGTGGAAATTTTATCGATCGCGTCATAACCGGCACGACATTATTTGTTTGTTGTTATTCGTCGCCATCTTTGGTTCTGGATGCTTTTTCAAATTACAGAATAAAAAGTGGTTCATCCACATTGTTGTCGGTATATTAGTGCTTATAAACTTTCATTACCTAACAACAATTTTTGTAAAGGAGTTTTTAATTTGTGGTGATTCGATTCGGTGTTTGGTAGGTTAGTGACTTGTTGTGTTTAAGATGAAAGGACACAAGTGCATGGTTCTTTTTTGCAAAAGTCGTGGATCAATACCAGGTATAAAGTATTTCAGGTATGTACATATATACGAAAATATTTTGTTTCTCACATTATCCGATCTTCGGAACCGAATTTCACTAAAAAGCTTGTAAAAAAAGAAGAGAGTGTTACTCGTATACAATATAATATATGGGGAAATCTCAGCAAATGTGACTTTTTCGAAAAAAAAATAGTTATTTTTCAAACATGTTTCACACTATTTTGGACCGCGAATTATCAATTTTAGATATATTAGAAGTATATTTCCGCCAGCGTTACTGACTTTTTTTGATCGCCTCCCCCAATATCTTGAAAAATCATTTTTCGAGGGTGATGCACTGAATCTATTTTGCCCAATCAAATTTTAGTTTACGGGTGATCTCAGTTAACACTTGGCTCGATACTGGTCGAAATTTACCCAGTGACCGTTTACATATTAGTTGGCCTTGGATCCAGCGATCACGCGCGGTTTGAGACTGTTTTTTGCCCCCGTGTTGTTGTGCCCCTCAAAATACCGTTTTTTTAGATCCGATTACGCATGAAAAAGTCGCCTTTTGAGCATCTTCTGAAGTGTGTTACAACCGAACCCGAAGTGGCACACCCTTCTATTGGGTCAGATCTTTTAGTCATAACATTAAGAATGAATATTTCATGGGGAATATTGCGAAAAAAAAATCGCCTCGAGAGCGGCGCGTTATAAACCGAAAATTACCAGATTTCGGGAAAAAGCTGTTCACACAACTTGAGAGACCCGTATCTAGCGTTCTAGGGGAGGCACATCAACGGGATGGGGTTTTTCTTACGTCTAAACACCCATATTAAAGATCCTGAAAGTCCCAAACAATCTGCTGAATCGCCTCAAAAGTTATAGCTTAATAACGGAAGCGGTTTTTTCTATTCACACTCAAAATTTGTGGATTTTGATCAAATTTTCGCGAAAAAATGAAAAAATAAAGCTCCCGGGCGGCGGCACACGCATATTTTTGTATTCAGGATCATCCAATAAGTGTCCCAAACATGTTAGAACGGGTGGGAAATGCAACGGGTACTTGCTCGACGAACCGAGGCCTGTTCACACCGAAAGTCACATTTGCTGAGATTTCCCCATATATGTGGTCACTACCTAACCTTAAAATTAATGTATTTTTAATTTGGTGCATTAGTAGCTGATAATAATTCCCCAAATAGTCAATATAGTCATTCATTCTTAAAATTTTGGTTTAGAAAAAGTGAGGTTAAGAAACCTACGACGTCGGATGAGAGTTAAAATAAAGCTGATCGTGTCGATTGTTACAAATATTCGGACGGAATTTGGCACCAAAACTTTACACCAATCAGGGCACCGTCGGATCATCATATCGTCAGAAATCGTATGCATGGAACACTATCTTAAATCGAACTAATCGTAATTTTGATTGCAATATTTTTCCTAACTAACCAGTGAAATTTCCATTAAAAAAGTTGAAATCCGGTCCTGTCGAATGTTTACTTTCACAAGGAAATTTTCGAACTGCGCAAACTCACAACGACCCCTTCGATGCCCATAGCGGGGACATAATTGCAGATGGTAGTAGCAATATACTGTCTATATATGTATCCACCAAAAAACGTCCAGAAGTAGCTAGAATATTGACCTAGATCTTGGATTCCCAAGACTTTAGAAATTGTAAGAAATTTATTTATTTATGAATAATAAATTTTTGTACCGTGTACGTGTTTCTGGACCAAACAAAAAAACTGCGAAAATCACCCAAATATGTATTTATTGTTCGTGTTTATTGTTGTGCTTTTTTAAAACAAAAAGATTTAACAAGAGGTATTCTTTTTCACATATTTCTCAATCTACCCCGTACAATTAGACGTATCATGACGTACACTGCTCTTCTCTAATTAATTGTGAAATTATTTTACTCCTCTACGTATCCTAAATGTTAATATTTGTTTATTTTGGCACATATCGAGTCAAATAAATGCGATAAACTTGTGTAAGAATTTATTTCACAAAATATGTTAGAATTGGAAACGTTTGAAGCGATCCGTTCAAAATATGAGCGGACTGCTTCGAAATTATTCGGCTATTAACTGCGAGTTAAATTGTGCTGTAAATTGAGTTGAAATATTTCCCAAAAATAACTTTTCAGTCATTCATTACTTTTTTAATAAATCTCACTATTTACAGTAATACTAGTTATAGAGCGTGTATAGTCGTTGCAGTGAACCCTCGCGCCGGATATGTCAAATGTCACGTGACATTAATGACTTGCCTGCATATTTCTGGTTATTTATTTTGCCTAGGTTTGTATGACATTCCAGGACCTTCCAGGACCGTACTACAATAGTACGTACGTTTACTTTAAAAATGAAAGGAGTCTATTTATATTTTTAAATAAATTTTTTATTATTTATTATAGGGAATAAAACACACAACACATGGCTTTTTTTGATATTTATTTATTCAAATATATAAAACAAAGTCATTATCTATACTTAGATACATGTCTAGTAGGTACCTCTATATTCGCAAAAAATAGGAAGTACGTGAAATTTCAACATCCACTTTAATAAACAATATATTTAGTATTCTCTGCAAAGTTCTAAAAATAGTTAACTTAGATAAACATATTATTACAGACTATATGATCAATAATTGCACTTGAATTCTGACCAAAACTATTAAAAAATCATGCAGATATTTCCTACTTTCCCAGCTAACCAAACTGTCGCCACACAAAAGTATTACCTGATATTTAACTGAAATAAATCTCAACTCACTCGGAAAGAAATGAAACATCTGGAAATTTTTTTATTAATATTAAAATTCACCTTCGTTTCTCTAACGGTGGCATCAGCTGAGGTAGAAGGCAGACAATAATTATGCTCCATAGTTATTATTTTCGCCTAAAAACAGATAAATAAAATATTAACCTATAAATTTCTCGTTACGTGACTCGTACTTACTGTGGTTTACCAGATACACAAACAACTCGATATGTAGTTAATCAAAGGTTTCAAAACAAAATAAACTATACTAAAGCGACGGAATTATTAGCACCAATCAAACTGGAAAAATATAAAAACACAACACGCTGAATGCGGTTCGAATAAAACTGGGGTATTTGATTAAGTCCCCAAACAGCTGATCGATGACATATTGCTGATGTCAACTGTCGAAAAAACTTGAGGGTTCGCTGCAAAGACCATATCAGCCAAATGGAATAAATTCTATGATAAATAAATTGGGTGTGTGGAAAAACGCTCGGACACGTCGATTGGTATCTCTAGTTGCGCATTTTTTTCAATAAAAACTTTCCATACAGGGTGTGTCATGTAACAGTGGTCAATACCAACTTTCTTATTTTAAATGCAACACCCTGTATATTATTCAATTTTTGGATCCCTCAGAAAATTTTAGACATACTTAATGTACAATATCCTATACCTACAGTTCGACAACCAAGTGTATAGCTACGCGGTATCGGTAAGGGGGAAGCAATATCTTTTAAAACATGGCCGAGTCATGGGCGTGCTATTATTATCTTAATAATGTAATAATATATATTTTTTCATAGCATGAATATATTTGTATCACCAGTGCAATATATTAGGCCTTTTCATTAATATTCCTCGCTTATTTTGGCATTTTCGCCAATAAAATCCGTTTGATTTCAACATGCACCTCAAAGTTTCAAGGGAAAATGGAAAGTTTATGTCACTTCTCAGCTGTTGTAGCAACTTTTTTAAGGTTGGAAATACTTTTAGTTGAAAATAAAACTTTTGTATTGTTCTCCTAACAATGCCAAAGTCGAAGATTTCGATTTTTTCGACAGCAAAGAGACGGTCCCTTTTTTGACAGGAGATTACAACAATTGATTCGGGTTATTTTCTTCCTTTCAGTATCTTCTTTGTGCATGTTTTTTACTGCACCCACGCTTACTCCGTATACATTGCGAGCCTTTCTAGCTTCCGCTTAAGTGGCAATTTAAATGTATTAATTTGTGATTCCTCTTCACACACCCTGTACACATTGGCAATCACTTCGCGGGTTTGACTATGAAGGGTTTTACCAGGGTATATTCATTCATTATCACAGTTTTAAAATAAACCCTATCACTACGCAACTGGATGAAGCATATTGGACATCGCAGAACAAGCACGCTGGCACTATAGGCGTGTCACCAGGCGCGTGTCGTCATTCTCTGTCTGGGATATAACCTATCAAATTAGCTCTAGCCACCAGTTACCCATGGTTACCGTTGATATTGTGCCATGTTGCCCTATTTTTAGATTAGAAGTACTTTAATGAAAAAAATATTTTATTTTGCATTTAAATATTAAAATAAATAGTATGAAAAGAAAGTTTTAAGAACATTGAAACTATAATAGAATATTAGTTTCTTATATACTTATGACAATTTACTTTAAATGGGTAAATTTAATTTTAGGGTTTACTTGGTAACATGTTATTAAATTAAAATTTAATATATGTGACAACATTGTTATCCCAAGAAATTTTTTTGCCCGCATTCCTTTTGTAGCTACAGTTAAAGTTGTCGACCTGTATCTTCAACTGTTTCGGAAATAAAAAGTGTTTTCAGATTTATTGCAAAAATTAACAACACACTCAAAAACTAAAGTAATACTGATTTCTTGATAATGTAAAAAAACATTAATGTAGGAGATGTTCAAACTGCTCGCGGGGCTCCATCTTGCTGAAACCATATCATATTCGCTGGAAGTTGTGGTTTTGCTGGATCAGGATACAAGTTTGTTAAAGTTGGCAAGACATTATTTTGGACCAGTGTTAAATAATTATCGCCATTTAAATTGCCATTAATGAAACTGACCTGCGAGTAAGAGTGTTTGTTACCCCACTTTTAAAACGGTCGATTTAAAAAAAATAAAATATGTAGCGCTTCTCTAGGACACCCCAGGAGTCACCCATTTAAATATAATACGTAATTTCCATAACACCCTGTATAGTTGTATTACAAAAAATATTGTTTATGAATTCTACATCCAATACTCAAATAATATACAGGGTGCTCCGTTTAAAAATCTTGAGAAAAATGATTTTGAAATTTGTCGTTTTTGGAACCTTATTATGAACACCCTATATAAAATAGATGAACAGTATTAGATTATTAGTATCTCTAGACTCTTTGCTATAAAGCTTATCAAATCCGCGGTTTAAAAAATATGTTTTTTTGAATTTTCATTCCAGGATTACAAAACCTTTTATTACGGGTGACCTTATGGGGTTCACCTATAATTGCCCAGGCTAGCTCTCAGGTTCGTAGATTCTCCTTCAGCCTCAAGTACTCTGTGCCTATCAATAGTAACTTTGGGCGCCACTGGTTTTTTGGAGAAACCAGAACCTTCTGAAGAAATTTATTGAAACAAAATTAAACATTTAATTACTGTGATTTTATTCTACACTTTAGATAAACGAATTTAATGACATAAACTGGTTATTCGAAATCAAAATTAATATTTTACTTATTTCATTTTCTTAAAATTATGTAGGTACATTTATTGATACACTTTACGGAACCTGAAAGAGAGTGAATCTAAGACGGTGGTATGTTTAACCGGAGTATGTCGAAATTGCAATACGCTGTATACTTTAAATACCCAGGGAAAATTCATGAACTTTGATACTGGTGCGTGTAGTCATATATATGTAAATTTAAACGAAACCATACCTTATTGTCTTTTACAATACCGTTACTTTAAGGTGAAATTATTATAGTTTCAAAAAAAATGTCTATGGTCAATAATTAATAATAAATGTCATGATACCCGATCGGATCCTTCCTCAGACGAGTCTCCACTCACAGACTGGCGTCCACGAGCCACCACCCACGAGTGTACTGCTTTTCTGAATGGGGATGTCACTGGTAGCTGACCGGTGAAAAATCTAGTTGAAGCTCGACGTTGACCATGATGTTGACTTGAAGTTTCCTATGGGAGCACTTCGTAGAGGAACACCGCCGTCTAAAGTAGAACGGACATTCCAGCAGTTGAAAGAACCATCCAGGCGTTGATAGCTTCATCCAAAACTGGCAGAACCCTCCAGAAGTTGAGTGAACTAGGCAGACGTTGATAGAACTATCCAGATGTAGATCAAAACCCAATAATGGAAGGAATCATCCATAAGTGGAACACCATCCAATAGTAGAACGAAACCCAGTGGTAGAAAGATACATCCAGAAGTAGGAGAATGGACCATCCCATAGAAGAACCCTCTACCATGAGGGAATCAAACGGGATTCGGTCGTCACACGACACCCATAAACAAAATCGTCTGTAATCCTAGTCATCCTTCGTATTTCTGCACCCATAATAACTAAACGAACTTTAAAATATTAATTGCTACACAGCACCGTCCATCTTGCCGAAAACATATAGATCTTTACGAAGAATTATCGAATTTAGCACCTCATCTTCGGACTCCTTGACAGAAAGTGCCCTTGCTTTCTTTTACTCTTTACCAGCAAGGTTCGGTCAAAAAATCCCTTCTTCTCGTCCGACTAACCTATAAAAAACCCGTTTCCGCTTTTACGCTGTCTCCAGCAGTGAAATCCTAACTAATAACAAAAAATGTCCTTAGCCACTTCCCATTAGTGACAAAGGCCTGAAATAAAAAGAAGGAATTGCACCTGTTCCTCTTCTGTGCTCGCTGCTCTTCTCATCATTTGACAAACACCTGATATCGATTTTTACGAATCTTAAAGTCATCGACTGCTAGCTGTCAGACAAGAAACAAACCAAAACACAACAATCCCCGCTTCACAAGGAAATTTCTATAATATAAGGTAATAAAATAGTCATAAAATTCTTTCATAATATATATTGGAGGTCAAGTATTACTTTATATCACTTATATTGTTCTTTTAGGTTATTCGATGGAATCTCGATATGGCCCTCTGACATTTGCAACTATCTGGAATTAAGACTTTTATGGTTTGTTTTAATGAAAACCCTTCCAATGATTTGTCTACTATCCTACAATGTTTGAAGAACTTTTGTCGAGCTGTTATGAACCCAAATGACACTGGCTCACAGCGGAATGTGTTTGTTTTTATTTATTAAAGTTTAAAATCAGAGTGAACAAGTGAACTAAAGTGTTTTGTATCCTTTTTAAATTATAAAGCAGTAGCATTTACCTCAAGATAGGTATCTTGGGATTTTTAAATGCTACACTTTTTTTTAGTTTTTAGTTTATTGCTCTTAAACTATCCAAGCAAATTAAATAACATTTTATGTAAC
Organism: Barypeithes pellucidus; assembly: GCA_963991005.1. Classification (NCBI taxonomy): domain Eukaryota; kingdom Metazoa; phylum Arthropoda; class Insecta; order Coleoptera; family Curculionidae; genus Barypeithes; species Barypeithes pellucidus. Next base: position 50,263,210 of record OZ022563.1, on the reverse strand, counting down.
TATAGAGGACACTAATACAAACAATAGGATACTGGGTGTCCCATTTAAAAAAAAAACTACTATACTATAGAGCTTACATTATTCAGCAAAATGGCTGTGTAAGCTTTTTGCAGGTGGGTGTGGATTGTTGATGTTTTCCAAATGCTGTTACAAAACTTTTATATAGCGAATCAGGGGAAAATATGTGGATTGTATATCACTGTATAGTCTTGTATTTTATTTTACAACAAACCCATCTGTAATTTTAAACCCGTCTTTCATTACCAAGTTCAGATAATGAACTTTACCAAATGACAGATTACGTAAACATCGTCAAACTAAAACTGTTATTTCCATAAAATACATTCTCTGTAGTGCGCGTGTTTATTTACTAAATCTCGCGTCTATTAACGAGCGTTTAACGGTAAAAGTTACTGACAGTTTGTTTATTTTAACTTGTCTAGTGTTAGATGGGAGAGATTCTTTCAGAAAATAGAAAAGTTTCGATGACTAGGTGTAGTTTTTGCAGGACCTATTACACATACATATTATACATTAAGTCCAATACAAAATGTCAATTTGAAAACATCCTTTCCACCAGTGGCGTAGCCACACGTGGGAGAAGGGGGGCACATGCCCCCACCCCGTCGCTCCCTTGACCTTGCGCCCCTTCACTACTTAAATATCTAACACACTACCGAACAAACCCAAAAAATCAAATCACAAAGCCTGTTTTAAAATAAAACAAAGTTCTTTGTAAATGCTGAAGAGCATTTATCAGTGGACCACGTGATCCGATTTGAGATTTCGCCGCGGAACAGCATAAGTCATTGTTATTGAACAATGAGACAACATCGCCATTCCAAAACACGACGAGCCAGCGCGCTGGCCGGATGTATCGAGGCAGTGGGAGACGTTTTCCTTATTCTTCTGACTTTGATCGCCCGAAGCGTTGCCAAATCACTTTAGATAGATTTTTAGAAGATAATATAGTCATATAGTACCATATTTCGAAGCTAAATTTAAAATTTTAACAAATTCTATCCAATAGTTTTCTTGCAGTGTGTCACACCTTTTTACCTTAATGGAGGTCCTGATAAGTGCTCTTAAGGCACTCTGGGAGTGGTGCATGTGCAAATAAAGCGATTGACGTTGGCTTTGAATCGTTGCTGGAGGTACGACATATATATATAAACAACCCAATACGAACGTTCCAAAATACAAAAAGTGTCCCCGCTATGGGACATGTTTGCGCAGTAGGGTGGAAATGTTATCGATCGCGTCAGAGCCGGTCTGACATATTATTTGTTTGTTGTTATTCGTCGCCATCTTTGGTTCTGGATGCTTTTTCAAATTACAGAATAAAAAGTGGTTCATCCACATTGTTGTCGATATATTAGTGCTTATAAGCTTTCATTACCTAACAATAGTTTTTGTAAAGGAGTTTTTAATTAGTGGTGATTCGATTTGCTGTTTGGTAGGTTAGTGGTTTGTTTTGTTTAATTTGAAAGGACACAAGTGCATGGTGCTTTTTTTGCAAAAGTCATGGATCAATACCAGGTAGAAAGTATTTCAGGTATGTATGTATGTACATACTATATACGAAAACATTTTGCTTATCACATTATCCGATCTTCAGAACCGAATTTCACTAAAAAGCTTGTAAACAAAGAAGAGAGTGTCACTTGTATACAATATAATATATGTGGTCACTGCCTAACCTTAAAATTAATTTATTTTTAATTTGATGCATTAGTAGCTGGTAATAGTCAATATAGTCATTCATTCTTAATTTTTGGTTTAGAAAAAAGTGAGGTTAAGAAACATACGACGTCGGATCAAAGTTAAAATAAACCTCATCGTGTCGATTGTTACAAATATTCGGACGGAATTTAGCACCAAAAGTTTACACAAATCAGGGCACCGTCGGATTATCATATCGTCAGAAATCGAATGCATGGAACCCCGTCTTAATTCGAACTAATCGAAATTTTGTTTGCAATATTTTTCCTAACTAACAAGTGAAAATTTACTTTAAATGAGTTGAAATCCTGTCCTGTCGAATGTTTACTTTCACAAGGAAGTTTCCGAACTGCGCAAACTCACAATGCCCTCTTCGATGCCCATAGCGGGGACATAATTGCTGATGGTATTAGCAATATACTGTTTCTATTTATAGATATGTGGGAGGAACACGACCTCAGACGAGGACGTCTTCCAGATGAAGAGCGTATTAAAATTATTTTGTGAAAATCACTATATATTTAATAAAACCTCAAAATAAATTAGTTAAATTGATATAAAAAAAAGTGGAGGCTCGGCCCAATTATTTTTTGATAGTTTCCCGTGAAATTGATGCATCGCCTACTTTAGGCATGCCATTATAGTATCATTATGGATTACATTGTATGCATATACCGAGAAATTCTAAAATACTTTTACGTGGTGAGCAAATAAATTGATCGTCTAATTGTCAATGAGAATTTTTATGTCATTTCCTATCGTTTTAAAAACAAGCACATAAATTAAAAATTCAAGCCAGGCAAGAACAAACCAGATTGACATATTTATCGCAAAGGTATCTTACAAAATCCCCAATTAAAAATTTGTTAATTTGACAATTACAACTGGTTTAAGGTTAATGCGCAATTGATCTTAAAATAAATTCATTTCCCAATAATTTCACTAAACTGGGAAAATGCGATGAGATGCTTTAAAAAAATATTATTATACTTAAAAGTATCAAACGATTCTTGAACTAATCCAACTGCACTCTGGCAACATCTACTTCTATTTTACAAATACGATAAGCAAAATATGAATGAATACCAATCTCGTCAACATTGCGATGTTTGTCCTTTGATCTAACGGATTGTTTATATATTTTGGTTGATTTATGTTTTTTTTGTGATTATTGGTGAAAACCCGTCTTTATTATAAACAATCATGGTGCATTCATGTGTAGTTTGTAAAAGAGTGGATCATTTAAATAAGAATTTATCTTTTCATCGGTAAGTAAGGTTATGTTTTAATATTTAACCATCTGATATAACCAGACTTCAACATTGCCATTCAGCCCATAAACATGTAGTTCTCTCTTCCACCCATTACTGATTTTCAATAACATTTCACACAATCACAGCTTCACTTTCCAAGAGTTTTATGAATGGATTATGGAATCTGTAGTTTACCATTGTGAGTACCGCATCACAACTATTTACGCCATTTTATAGAGCCACTCTATCATTCTTCGGTCGCCGTCGAATGTCACTGTAAAAATCCGAACACACACAAAAATTGTTTTTTCTCGTTTTTGGCAATTTAGGTTCGGGACTGTAATTTTAAAATTCGATTTTCGGTAATTCTTGGTTTGATTGCATCGATACCCTGTGTTTTAAACTTTATTAGAGGGTCCGTACACGCTACGTGATTCCATTGATGGTATTTTTGACGATTTGGTCGCAAAGGCACCGTTGCTATACGTATTGTTAAATTTTCTAACAGATTGCTGGGATTTTATTTATTCAATCTTTTTTAAATTATTGTAGATATGTCCCGCGAAATACAAGGGTTTGTAGTATACAAGTTATACAGGGTGTTATGGAAATGACGTATCATATTTAAACCGGCAATTGCTGAGATAAAGACAAATTGAAGAAAAATACCCATAAATGGCGCTTTCAATTTATTCAGCGGTAAAAGTGACCAAGAAAAACACCTGTGTGGCACTGCGATACATGTAAGCCATCAAGGAATTCTGGCCGGTGTTGTCATATGTACACCTTAAACTCTTTAGACAAAATAAAATAATTTAAACACTTTCCTGTTCTGTAATACCTTTTTGTACAATTAATTGAAGAACATTCGTAACGGACTATGTTTTAAACAACCCGAAAAACCATATGGAATAGTAATAGCCACGTACGTCACTAGGTCAAATGCCAATGACCTCTTGCTGCCTTACATCGGCTGAGCGAAGTAGTGTCATATAGCGCCGCACGCTTGCGTCTGTTAGTTGAAGACCAACCAGCGGCCGGATACGTTGTGTCTCGTCGATCACCAACACACTCTCAGCAATCCGCTCTGTTTTTTCGGTTTCCGCGTGTATCTTGCCCGTCCATAAATAATCTTTGAATATTGTTTTTATTGACGCGTTTCTTCTGGACGTCAAATTTCGTCGCGTGTAATAAAATCTAATAATCTGTAGTATAATCTGTATTATTGTATTTGCAAAAGCTAACTATCGGTTCTGTTTTACTATTACTGTGTGTACACAAAGTGTTTCCAGGAGTGTTCCCATAAAAAAGAAAAAAAAACTGATTGTGTTTGTGCCTGGATTTTCTCGCTCTTTAGGTATATGGATAAATACGAGTAGGTAGAAAATAATTTATTTTTATAATTTTATATGGAATTTCAGTTTTACATTAAGCTTGGCAACATTAACATTGGCTCTGGGTGAAATGTTGCACAGTAGGACTAACCTGTGAGTAAGAGTGTTTATTACCCCACTTTTAAAACGGTCGATTTAAAAAAAATAAAATATGTAGCGCTTCTCTGGGACACCCCAGGAGTCACCCATTTAAATATAATACGTCATTTCCATAACACCATATATACATATACAGGGTGGCCAGGAAATCTCCCGGATATGAAAAAAAACAAGTGAAAATATTATGAGAAAATGTTGATGGCAATCCTGAAAATAACTGTTTCAATAAACCCGATTCATTAAAAAATACCTTCGCGATAATTCCCGAAAAAAAAACCCTTTGATTTGTGCCAGCTGTGTTTACCCAAAAAGGGTTGCAAATGGCTCTAAAGTTACGCTGCGTTTTTTTATAATCTGAAAAGGGTGAAATACAACTCACGACACATGTCTCGAGAGGGTGCATATTTTTTTCCCTTTTACGGAAATGTCTCGTCTTGGTTTTTTTTTTTAAGATTTTATTTGCTTAAGGGTCCCAAGCCAACTAAGGGACTCTTGTGAGGTTTTAAAAAATTGTAAAAATGCATTTCTCTACCACTTGATTGGTTTCAAAATTTCAAGAACGGAACATTTGGAACCACATTTTAATATTTAAAAATGCAATTATACAGGATGACTTCGATTAAGTTAGTATTACTAACTCCATTATTATTAGAGCTACATTGTTGGTTAAATTAGGAAACTAGTACTTACCACTTTTCCGTCGACTAAAATGGCAAAAACGCAAAAACAATTGAACATCGCGTTTCTGCATTATTTCAAAACATGCACTATTCTTAAATGGGACACCTTCTTATATCGGTCGCAAATAAATTTGTGAACAAAAAAGTTTCGATGTACAGGGTTCCCATTTTCGACACTTTTATAGGGTTATCAAAAAATAATGTAGTTGTCATGTGCTCTTATTGGATCAAACTTAAAATGGTAAAATAAAAATTTGAAAATTTTCTTTCGCTTAAGAGATACGGGGGAAAATCAAAAAATTGACAATTTCTAAATTACGCTATATTTTCTTAGTTAAAAGAGATACAGAAAAATGTTTTATACATTAGTTTCTTTGTAATTATTGTTGAATAATCTGCCCTTTTCAGAATAAGTATACGGCGTCAGGTAAACAAATTATCGGACCTAACCTAATGTTTTGAAATAGAACACCCTGTATATTTTAATCTAAAAAGATAGTATTTTAAATTCTCTTTTCAAATTTATAACACACCATGGATGATATTGGTTTCCTAGGCGATTTATTTAAACTTTTCTTCATTTTCCTTGTTTTCTTTATTATAAGTTTTTGATCTTGGCATAGTTAAAGGGCCGTATATGTTAAAATTATGTTCCAGTCGTCGGAATATGTCCTTAAATGGTTGCCGTCTTTCCGGATAGCGAACAAAATATAAATTTTTAGCCTTTTCTTCGTTTTTTCCACTATCAACATAAACTGATATCATATCAAATTTTTCAAAATGTTGATAGGTCATTTTCGCAAATGAATATATAAATATGAAATTGACGTTAAATGTTAATAACAACTAGAATGTCAACATAGTTGTTTCTAGGACATTAGCTTTTGTTTCATGGCCTACTATAGCTTAAAGTAATAAAGTTTAAGTAAATCGCCTAGGAAACTAATATTATCCATGGTGTGTTATATATTTGAAAAGAGAGTTTAAGATGCTAGATTTTTAGATTAAAATATACAGGGTGTTCTATTTAAAAAAATGATGTTAGGTCCGATAACTTTTTTACCTGACCCCGTATACTTATTCTGAAAACGGCAGATTATTCAACAATCATTATAAAGAAATTTTTGCATAAAACATTTTTCTGTATCTTTTTTAACTAAGAAAATATAGGGTAATTTAGAAATTGTCAATTTTTTGATTATCCCCCGTATCTCTTAAGCGAGCGAAAATTTTCATATTTTCATTTTCCCATTTTAAGTTTGACCCAAAATTACTTTACTTACATTATTTTTTTGATAGCACTAACAAAATACGGAGATACCCTATAAAAGTGTCGAAAATGGGACACCTTGTACAGGGCGATCACGTACAATGTCCCCTCCTATTAACTATTTTATTTTTCATACGTGAGAAAAGTTTGCTATACCGGGTTTTTAAAATAGTATTTCCAAGGGGATCAAATATCATTTTAGGTTTATTCATTTACAGGGGGGATCCAAAAGTTTTTTTTTAAATGCGACATCCTGTATATTAACTGAGTTTCCAATTCTACGTCAAATTTTGAACGTAGTTTATTTAATATACCCTATACTGGTTAGCGGTTCTTTGTTTTCCATAGCAATCTCGATTATGGAAAATCAGTTAATATACAGGGTGATTCACGACGAGCTTGCATTAGAATTTATGGCGAACTATTGAACATATGTTTCTGAAACTTTGGGGATTTAGGTTTATCGATACTTCCTCTTTAACTAAAATATTTACATGTTCCTGTCATTTCCGGTTTACCGGAAGTAGCTGTCAACTTTCGTTTTTTAATACAACATGGTAATTATTATTATATTTTTCGATTGGCCATTAAATTCTAAACAAATTTTATACAACATCTTGTCGTCTGGCTCTGCCAGTTTTTGAGATATCTGGACTTTTTGTAATTATTTGGCAAATGCATGGTGATGAAATAATTAACTTTTTGCCTGTGCAGAGGGCTTGCAACTGGTGACTCGAGTTTAATGGTATATTGGCCATTCCTCCTTTCAATGCGTCGAAATTACCTCGGCATTACCCAGACCCGGACCTCTTAAGTCTTACAGGGTTAAAAAACTTCAGGGGTTAAAAAAACGGTCTAGGTAGAGGATTTCCGTATTCCCACAGGTTTTAAGTGTTTCGGGATAAAAGGGTGCAAAAGGGTTAATTAGAAGTGGTTTTGACAGATTTCATGGGAAAAAGGATAAATTTCGGAATACCGGGATAAATGGGAACTGTCATTCTAGGGGTAAATAGCTATTAATTTTATTTTCGTGGAATTATAAAAGAATATGCTATGTTTCAACTTCAAAGACATTTAATATAAAATGGGGGAATGTTGACAATAATTTACATTGTGTTTTAATTTAGTCGGAAGAAACCCCGACATCAGATAAAAAAAATTGGTAGATATGAACTTTTCGCCTTAAAATTGACCCAGAACTCATTAAAATAAGTACAAGGTGTCCCATTTTCGACACTTTAATAAGGTATCTCCGTAATTGTTAGTGCTATCAAAAAAGTAATGTAGGTGTCATGTGCTCTTTTTGGGTCAAACTTAAAATGGTAAAATCAAAATTTGAAAATTTCCGCTCGCTTAGAGATACGGGGGAAAATCAAAAAATTGGCAATTTCAAAATTACCCTATATTTTCTTAGTTAAAAGAGATACAGAAAAGTGTTTTATACAGAAGTTGCTTTATATTGATTGGTGAATAATCTGCCGTTTTCGGAATAAGTATACGGGGCCAGGTAAAAAAGTTGTCGGACCTAACCCCATTTTTTAAAATTTTTTAATCTAAAAAGATACTATTTTAAACAAATCTATAACACACCATGGATGATATTGGTTTCCTAGGCGATTTAATACTTTAAACCACAGACCATGAAACAAAAGCTAATATCCTAGAAACAACTATGTTGACATTTTAGTTGTTATTAACATTTAACGTTAATTTCATTTTTACATCGTCATTTGTGAAAATGACTTATCAACATTTTCTAAAATTTGATATGATATCAGTTTATATTGAAAAACGACGAAATGGTTCAAAATTTATATTTTGTTCGCTATCCGGAAATACGGTAACCATTTAAGGACATATCCCGAACATTTGCGATGATTCCCGTTATTTTTTACCTTAATCTGAATCCTTTATTTCGTTTCAAAGTAATAAAGTTTAAATAAATCGCCTAAGAAACCAATATCATCCATGGTTTGTTATTTATTTGAAAAGAGAATTTAAAATGCTATCTTTTTAGATTAAAATATACAGGGTGTTCCATTTAAAAAAAAATGAGGTTAGGTCCGATAACTTTTTAACCTGACCCCCGTATACTTATTCTGAAAACGGCAGATTATTCAACAATCAATATAAAGAAACTTCTGTATATAACATTTTTCTGTATCTCTTTTAACTAAGAAAATATAGGGTAATTTTGAAATTGTCAATTTTTTGATTTTCCCCCGTATCTCTTAAGCGAGCGAAAATTTTCGAATTTTGAATTTACCATTTTAAGTTTGACCCAAAAAGAGCACATGACACCTACATTACTTTTTGATAGCACTAACAATTACGGAGATACCCTTTAAAAGTGTCGAAAATGCGACACCCTGTACATGTCATTAAGTAACACCCAGTTCTTACTTCATTTTTGTAACATTTAAGATCACACAAAGAACTCTCGAAATCAGGGGCCCATGATTTCATTGAATTAGTCGTTTGGATGAAGGAGTGAAAGATTTGCTTCTTCCTTACGCGCGCGCCACTGTATAATTTTTATTACCATAAAATGTGGCATTTAATAAGTCCCATTGTACGAATGCCAATTAAAAATGAAAAAACCAGCTTCTACAGATGTTTAACTAATACAACAAACCCGAAAATATTAATGTTTTCATCTTATTGTAGGAACATGTGACAAATTAAGAATTCCGAAATTTTATTCGTATTTCAGATGAAGCCAGATAGAATTTAAAACAAATTTCTTTAATTTATTTGATGGTTTTATCAGATTCAGTTGGGAGGAAGTCAAATGACCGCCTGTTAAATTACACAATCAATCTTTTTTACTAGTGCTGGGCGGTTTATTATTATATAACGTTTTTTTTTAAATTTTGATATATTAATTTAATCGATAAAATTCGTTTCGAAATTGGTAGTACTTCATGAAACACCTTGTTTAATATCCTGTTGAATACACGGAAAAAGACTAGGTACAGTAAAATTATTATATTAAAGAGTTTATTGTACGATTTCCTATAAAATATTGTATTAAGAGCTACTTTTAATTAGTGTTGTGATCACTCGAGCGAAAAATCGCTTGATCACTCGATTATTGAAATAACCGCTCGAGTTATCTATTCAGGCGAAAACCGTCGCTGAGCTGAGCTGAGCAAGTACACGACATACGTCTTTCTTAAAGGCACATAAACGAGAAGGTGCATATAAAAAAGTATGCCGAATCCCTTAGCGGAGTCATCGCGACATGGGTTTCGGAAAGTTTTGTTTTAACTGGCTAGCCAGCGGAGTAGTTGAGGTTTCCGATTGTAAATATTAAAAAATGAGTTTATATAATTTTAAAATATTTAATTACTATAATCACGAGAAAACTTCTCAAAAATAACCTAATAATATAAATTGTTAATGAAAAATAACAACACGAACAAAATGGTTAACAAAATATATAGAAACATTCGTTGGTAATCTTATAGTAAACATTTTTAAATCTAAACAGGAACTTTTTATTATTAAACTCAAGAAGACTTCTTAAAAATAACATACATTATAGAAAATGTTAGTGGAAAATAAGAAAACGAGCAAAATAGTTAACACAACATAGGTATCGACAAATTTTTTGGTAACCAAAAGTAAGCATTCTTAAATTTAAACAGAAACTTTTAGGTAACTATGAATACATGAGTATATGAATTTAAAATAATAATAACCAATTTTCTTATTTTGCCAGTCGCGTAACTAAGCCTAAATTTTTGAAGTGCATCTGATAATTTAAAGTGGAAGAATTTGACAAGCTATTTTAAATATCTACTTATTTTATGCTCGTAGATTGAGAAAGATGTGAAGAAAAATAACTCTTGGTAATACTTTTTGTTCGGGTTAAAAACGCACAATATTAAACCCGAACAATAAATACATATTTGCTTGATTTTTGCAGTTTTTTTATTTGGTATCGAGACATGTGGTAAAAATTCATTATTCACAAATAAATAAATTTCTGGAATTTTTTTGATTGCTACTTCAATTTTTTAGCTAAACCTGTGCCCACCCGTAGTTACGTGCCTGCTAAATACCCTACCTGATCACATGTAAACGGCTAGGCTGCCGTCGAGCAGTCGGTGACGTCATCGCTTGGTGAATTGGAATTTCAAGCGATTCACTCGAGCGATTGACTCGATTATTAAATCGGTCTTGCCAAGCAGGCACTATTTTATGCGAACGTTTAGCCAAATACAGGGTATTATGGAAATGACGTATTATATTTAAATGGGTGACTCCTGGGGTGTACTAGAGAAGCGCTACATATTTTATGTTTGTTAAATCGAATTCACCCCTAAACCCGCACACAACTCCTCGGCACATTCATATATGAACATATTACATAGCCCAGCTGGGTAATAAACAGATGTTCAGGCAGAATGTTGCCAAAATGTTTAAAAGTGTAAAACTTTAGTTTCTTATAAAAATAAATATTTAGCTTACTTAGAAAGTAAATCCAGGACGCGATTAAGGAATCCAGGGCACAGACACTTTCAGTTTTTTTTTCTATGGGAAAAACTTTATGCTCATCACGTGTCCTGATGATAGCGTGGGAGTGCAAAATAAGCTTATCACTAAACCCCAACACTAACGCATAATTACACTTTACAATAACACACATAGAAGAAGAGCACTTAATCATTTCGCTAATTTCTATGGACCATTGACCCTTTACTAAAGATAAAATGAAACAATTATGTTAACAATTGACAGGAACTACCCTTTGAAATGAATGGTCTAGTCCACCTTTGACTTTCTTTCCGAGAACTCTCCGCTAGTAGAGGCAGCGCGGTTGCCATTTCCGAGACTATAATTATACAGGACAGTAATATAGAAGGAAATTCGGCGCTTATAAAACATCGAAAGTGGCAACGCTGTATTTTTAAATATTAGCCCGATTGTCCATAATCAGCTGTTTAAAGAATCGAGAGAACCAACGTGTTATTTATTTTTAAAATTTTTAGATGTAAATACATTATTTCCCAGACAATAAGGGCGTATTTTTGTCTACACAGTGGCACTTTAACATACTAATTCAGATTGAACGGTACTGTATTTTTGGATATTTTTCTTCATTTTGTTTTCATCACAGGAATTGCCGGTTTAAATATAATACGTCATTTCCATAACACCCTGTACACTTAATTGGTTTCTAATCTAAAACTGGATTCGTAAAGGTAAATGATTGGAAAACGGTATGAAAAAATTGCGTTAAAAAATATAATGTTTATAAGAATAATAATAACAATTTCAAATATGAACAATTTTCAAATTTTTGTCACTGATCTTCCTAAAACTTGTTGATACCCCAATCGACATGTCAGACAATCTAAATATCAATAAATTAACTAAAAAACTTTGTTGACTATTAACATTTAACGTCAATTTCATTGTTACATATTCATTTGTGAAAATGACCTATCAACATTTTGAAAAATTTGATATGATTACAGTTTATATTCAAAGTGGAAAAAACGAAGAAATGTCGCAAAATATATATTTTGTTCGCTATCCGGAAAGACGGTAACCATTCAAGGACATATTCCGAACATTTGCGATGATTCCCGTTATTTTTTACCTTAATCTGAATCTTTTATTTCGTTTCAAAGTAATAAAGTTTAAATAACTTGCCTAGGAAACCAATGGTATATTATATATTTGAAAGGAGAATTTGAAATAGTATATTTTTAGATTAAAATATACAGGGTGTTCCATTTAAAAAAAATGAGGTTGGGTCCGATAACTTTTTTACCTAACTCCGTATACTTCGTAACAAAAAATAGTCGATGAACTTAACAGGAAACATACGATCAATCACTGAAGGCAAGCGACGTTGGGCACGGTTAGTACTACAAAGGATTTTCTTGAAATTTAGAAAACATTTTAGTAAATTTTACAAAAGATACTATAATTATTATTTTAGCATTTTGCTATAATTTATTGGCAGTTCTTAATAAAAGTTATTCCAGTCGCATATTTATACTGTCATAATTTATGGTTTTTAGGTTAACTAGAGACTTATGGTTTTTAGGTTAACTCTAGGGGGTTAAGGTTAACACGAGTTTATTCAAGTGATCCTAAGAGATAACTAACTCAGTTTAAAGACACATATTCGAACTTGACCGCTTTCTTCACAAGGTCTTTCTCGACGTATAAACAAAACTTTTAACTGAAAATCAAATCGTCATCATGTCCCCTTCATTTGTCCAATCAATGCCTTAATAACATTTTTGTACAAATGAGTCCCTTATCAGATCTTCTACAGTAATTAGTACTTATATCTCGGAAATAATAAGAGTCATCGCCAGGTTCGACTGGGCCGCTTATCTGGCCATCATCGAGACCAGCGTCTGAGTAATTTCATAGTCAGAATTTTCAGTTGTTGTCAAGTTGTGGTAAAAATACCACAATTGTGTTCAGCGGCGACTATTCAGAGGAAGTAGCGGAACTGCCACACCACCCCAAGAATGAACGAAAAAGAAAGTCAATTACAGTCAATTTTTTTTTCATTAGTAAATTAAATTAACATCAATTTTTTATTGAATTATTAATAGTATTCGTTCGAACAAACCCGAACAAAAAATGTTACTAGTCAAAACCTACGCGAATGTTTTTTTTTTTTTTTTTTTTTTTTTTATGATCAAACACAAGCACTATAGGAAAAATTCTTTAGGGCACTCTGGGAGTGGTGCGTGTGCACAGAAAGCGATTCACGTTGGTTTTGAATCGTTGGAGGTTATATTCGTTGGGAAAAACGACCTCGGGAAGATCGTTCCACAATGATGAAGTCCTCCAGATGAAAGAGTTCTTAAATAATGAAGTTCGAGGAGTACTAAGCTTAACCACATATGGATGGGCGGCAGTGGTTCGTCGTGTATTTCTGATATTCGCCGATCTGGGCGGAATTAAGAGGGCAAGGTCAGCCGAGCACTTTCCATGAAAATATCTGTAAAAAAGAGTCAAATCACCAACTTGCCTTCGATGTTCTAGGCTGTCGATGTTCTTCGTCAGCTCGTGGTCTCCAATTAGACGAATGGCCCTCCTTTCGATGGAATCCAGTAGCCGAAGAGTATGTTTGGGTGCAGATCTCCAGACATGAGAGCAGTATTCTAGTGATGGTCGAACCTGGGCTTTGTATAGTGTCAAAAGTTGTTGAGGTGTGTACAACTTTCTGGTTCGGAAGAGTACCCCAAGCTTCTGAGAAGCTATCTCGGCGATTGCCACACCGTGGTTATGACAAGACATATTTCCTCCCAGATTGACACCCAGCAAACTAATAGATGAAGCCAGTAGGATTGCGTGTCCGTCCATGACTATATCCGGTTCTGTAATGTTAACCTTTTTAGAGAAAACTGTAGGAAAATGTAGGAAAAACATTCAACAATCTTAGTTGGGTCTACCTATAGCGGAAGAGCTCGTCACAGGAACGTCCAATGTTATGGAAACATTATCCTATTAAAATAGTTGGTTTGCTATAGCAACCATAAAGTGTTAAGGTGGCAAAAGACCATGATACAAACAACTAAAGGTAAATATTGTTCTAATGATTTCCTGGGTCCGTCCCATTGTGTCGACAAGAGCTTGGCAATAAACAAGTGAAGTATTAAGGGACGGACTAAGGAAAACAAGTAATGATATGATTACATTAATGTAATCAAATGAAATAACATGTTTTTTAAATATTACTAGTCATATTTATTTACATTTATAATGTCATTCTATAGATAGTTCTGTTTCGCTATCGCTATCCTCATCAAAATTAATTATAATTGGATTAATTATACGATCCAGACTAATTTACGAATTTTCTACAGTTATTACGCGACGGACTGAATTTTTCCAACTACCTGGGGGAATATCATTAAAGCATTTTCGTATTAATTCTACAACACTAGAACTTAAAGTCGGAGACATATTTTCAGACCTAACCAATGATTTTAACTGGTGCCACATATGCTCTATGGGGGTTAAAAATGCAATAATAGGGTGGGAGCCGTAGCACTGCATGTCCAATTTCTTCGGCCAATGTGTCACAAACATATACTTTTTTTATACAAAATGTCTTTAAAACTTCTAAAAGATCACTTTCTTTATAATTTTCTTCAAAATATATCATTCGCCGCCATGTAGTTCTGAATCTCCAATTTTGTATTATTTGAGCTTTTAGCTTTATGTAATTGGAGACTGTGATAGCTCGCATTGTCCATTACTATCACGCTATTCTGAGGAATGTTTGGTAAAAGACAATTCTTGAACCATTCCTCAAAAACTAAGAAATTTTACCACAAAAAGATATTTAAATATAAATTAAGCAACCTAACCTACCTGATGTGCCCATATTTAATTATAATTATTACAATCCGGTCCTTTCCACATAATAATAACAAACGGTCATAAATAATGGGATGGCCCCAGGTACTTTTACTGCAGTCATTAAGTTATATCCATTTTTCGTGAAACAATCTTTAAGATATATAACCGTTCCAATTGACGTATACGAATTTTAAACGTTTTGTTAGTTGTAGCATTACCCGATTTTTTTCTGTTGTGAAATAATTCATATTAATAAATGTTGTGATGTGATTTCAAATTTGTATGATATTATCTACTGTTAGTTCTGTTGCAAAACATATTTTTTGTGTTTTATTTTTTAAATTTAATTATAAAACGGATTATAAGAAGGTAAAATATGACAAATGACAACACCGCCTATAATGCGCTAACCTCAAGACTGCCTCAATAAACTATTGATTGCGAATGTCCTTAGGAGCGGCCACGTAAATTTTGAGATTTCATATAAAGTGTATATTTCGCTTAATAATTGAAAGCGCCATTTATGGTTATTTTTCTTCAATTTATTTTCATCTCAGGATTTGCCGGTTTAAATATAATAAGTCATTTCCGTAACACCCTGTATAACACACATTGCAGCTAAAATACCACTAAAATAAGAAAAGATTCCGACACACTTCTAAAACATCCGCCGCGTCATCGGAACCGGTCGACGATAGCCGAAGCTGCTCGGCGACCCCTGCTTGTTGCCACCAGCGTTGTCAGTCTTTTACAACGTCTGATAAATTTACGGGATATAGTACTGGAGTTGGCAACGTGGCATGGCAGTGAAATTTGTGACGTGGACACTTTAGACGATAACATCATCAAGTGGCCACTCGTCATCAGCTCTTTCAGCGTTTAGATTGGCCGTGACCACACGTCGACATCGTACAGGGTTCCTGGTTGTTTCTTTTGTCTCATTTATTTATTGGTTTTATTTAAAGCATATCTTTCATTTATTTGCCCAACGACGACGCATCATTGTCTTGTTTTTAAGAAATTTTATATAAGCCCGCGAAAGTTACCCTCGGCGAGGGCGGATTGGACTTGACTGCTTATACACTGTGTCCAAGATAAGGAGGGCCAGTACAGGGATCTCGGAAACCGTAAGAGATACGAAGTCGGTTAAATGGAGGTAAAGTTGCGCATTTACGTGCCTAGTTTAGAAAGTTTTAAATTTCCGAGTAGTTCCGGAGATATCCTAAAAAAAAACGAAATTCTGAAAAATCGTTTTATTTTTTTCCTGTTTTTTTCCCTAAAGTAAATTGCACTTTTACATTGCCACTTTTTCCGCTCTATTTAACAGCGTTAATTGTTTTGTAATCCGACGAGTCGTCTTCGAAGGGCCATTATCAGCTTTCTCTCTTCCTCATATTGGAATTTGAGAGCTTTTTTTCTTCCGAAAGCAACGATGTATGACACATTGTGGTTTAAGAACGTTTCGAGGGTTTTTGGAACATCAGGAGATTTTGGGATACGGTCCTGTATTTCTCCCAATTTTATAAATAATATCTCTTAAGTAAGCTTTAAATTTTTACTTATGTTGGACTAGTTCAATAAATAACAAATAATTTAATAATAAACAAAAATAAATTTTTTGTTGTTCGTTTTATTACTGTTTTGGAATGATTTTTGTTCACTTATTTGTAGTTTATTATTAAATTATTTGTTATTTATTGAACTAGTCCAACATAAGTAAATATTTAGATCTTACTTATGAGATATTATTTATAAAATTAGGAGAAATACCGGACCGTATCCCAAAATCTCCTGATGTTCAAAAAAACCCTCGAAACGTCATTAAACCACAATGTGTCATACATTGCATTCGGAAGAAAAAAGCTCACAAATTCCAATATCAGGAAAACAGGACCGTATTTAAAAAAATAAAGTTGATAATGGCCCTTCGAAGACGACTCGTCGGATTACAAAACAATTAACGCTGTTAGATAGAGCGGAAAAAATGGCAATGCAAAAGTGCAATTTACTTTAGAATTCGATCTCAAAAAAACCCAGGAAAAAAATAAAACGATTTTTCACAATTTCGGTTTTTTCCGGATATCTCCGGAACTACTCGGAATTTTAAAACTTTCTAAACGGCATATTATTAGGCACGTAAATGCGCAGCTTTACCTCCATTTAACCGACTTCGTATCTCTTACGGTTTCCGAGATCCCTGTACTGGCCCTCCTTATCTTGGACACGGTGTAATCTATTCACTTTCCCAATTCAGTAGACCAAAACAAATGCACGCAACGATCTGGAATCACGTATGAATAGACCTGAAATAAGGACTACGACCCTGTTAGAAATGCATCTCGCCAGCATAGGAAGTTTTATCGCCGATTGACCAATAACAATGAGTTTATGCATCGAGCATGTGGCTGTGGCACGCGCCGATGTTTCTTTATGCTCTTGAAATGGGTAAAATGAATAGAGTATAGTGAACTAGCGCATTGTCGTGACAAATAAGGAAATTTTTGTAACGAGACCCAGGACATTGATAATTATAATTAATCCCAACTAGCACCCTTCCCTTATAAGATTTCGAGACATTTATGATTTATAACAGTTTTATAAGAGATGCCGATTTGCAAATTTGTTGTATAAAGGTCTCCTGTTCTTAGGGTCAAATAGCTATACAATATACAGGGTGTCCCAGAATATGTGGTCAATCTCCCGGGTTCAGATAGAACACTTAAAAATAACAGGAGAAGTTCTTATAAATTTGTCTTCCTATGGAGATATACGGAAGTGCCTGGTAATCGTTGTTTTTTAAATAATTTTTTAAGTATTATAGGTGTAATTTAATAATTTTTGAAAAAAAGGTATTGATCAATGTCGATAAAGTGAACTGTTTTCGAAAAAAAGATATTTTTGTTCAATATGATTTATATTCAGTATACGTAAATTCCATTACAAAGTTAGTAACTAATAAGACAATTTCAAAACACTACCATAAACTGACACTGGCATAAATATTCTTATTTAAATCGGTACATGTGAAAAATACCATAGCAACAATGAGGGAATTTTATGAACATAAAATAACAACCAATGCAAAAAACCATATTGAACAAAAATATTTTTTTCTCGAAAACAGTTCATTTTATCGACATTGATCAAGAGTACCTTTTTTTCAGCTTAAGGTTTAGAGTATCCAAAAGTATTATTGTCGTTCCTTCATCATACAAGGTGTACAAAAAAAGCATTTTTGTGTTACGTCTAGTCCGTCCCTTGCAAACTAAATAAACAAAATGTGTTTAAAAGGGCGAATTTTAAGGAGACTCATCTACTAACCATTATACTAATAAAAATATTAAATTACACCTAGTACTTAATAAATTATTTAAAAAACAACGTAGGAAGAAAAATTTCTAAGAACTTCTCCTGTTATTTTTAAGTGATCTATCTGAACCCGGGAGATTGCCCACATATTCTGGGACACCCTGTATATAATAATATTACTCTGTTACAATGTTGTTAAAACCAAATTGTAAAACTTTTATAGAAGTTTTTTTAAATGGTACTTAGAATCTTACGAAGAATCCCAAAATGGAATAATATATAAAGTGTTCGATTTAAAATAAGCAATTTGACACCGACTTTCAGTATAACCGGAAATGCCACCATATTAAAAATATTTTAGCTGAATTGCCCCCATCCACATTGCTTACCGTCCAGTTTTCAAAATTTTTCAAAATATAGATCGAAGCGCTTTCCCTGTGGGACACCCTGTATATGTTGTCCCTATATCATTCGTTCGAGAAACACCAATTTCCCGTCCTTTTAGTCGTTATGAAAATATTACGTGTCGGTAAACCTATTAACAATAGGTTGGTCAAAAATTGGAATGAATTATTATCACGCTGGTAACGTACACACAAGTACACAGATATTCAATCTCCCGGCAATGGCAACGGTATAGGAAAAACACCCACGACATTTCAAAACGGGTACTTATACAACTAAGTAGTGTTTATACGGTTGTAAGCTTAATTGAGTTTTTAAAATTGCTTTGAATATAAATAGAGAGTTGTTGCGGCTTGTGATTTGAGGGTTAGGTTTTTAAAATCATCGTCTCGATCACTATCGTAAAGTTCTTTTGTGTGAAATAATGCGCTTCCATGTGCGTATTGTTGTGTCTTTATGGCAATTATTAAATTGGTAATATTTCGGAAGCTAAGAATATTCGGAATAGACAACCTTATGCAAACTCACCCCATTTTTAATGTTAAATAGAAAATAATTATAAAATTTGGTGATTTTCGTAATAGTGGAGTCGTCCTGGCGAAATAAACGGCTCGAAAATCGTTTGACGAAATCGAGTAATTTTTTTCCCAATCGATACAGTAGGATCCCATCGACATTCTGAAATTATTTGTGTAGGGCGCAGCCATGGGGGGGGGGGGGGGAGGGTGTCGGGTTTGTTCGGGTAATCATAAAAAATATCCACATAGAAAAATACCAGTGGCGTACCATCTTTCTTGTATCAATATAAAATCAAATATAAATATCAGGACATGTTTGCAGCGACGCCACTGGTGGAACAATTGAATAACTTTTCTAACTAAAATTTGAGGTTCTATATCCTATTAACACATACCAAAATTAAACATAATATCTAAAGTATTTTCGGAGATGGCCATTTGGGAAAATAAAAATTTTTCGCCAATCCCACCTCGTAGCTGATAAAAAAAATGAACAAATTGAATCCGGCCTGATCCCCGTAGCTTGAAAACGAAGCATTTGCGGACCCATGTTTATATGAACTTTTCGTCTTAGAATCACTCAAAGAATCGTCTCTTAAAACTACTGCACATACTTAATTAACACCCCTGTATGATAAGGTTATTTTCCTCGTTTACTAACTCAATGCACCATTTATGGTTCTGTGTCGGGACCCACCGTCGTAGAAGTACTGGGGAACAATACTACAACCCCCCTAGAAACATGATTCATGCACTGGCAAAAACTGTTGTAAGCGACGATTGCGACAAACCTCTAATAACAATTTTAAATTTAGTTCTAAATTATTTCAGAAATGACGTTGAGGTGTGGCACGAAAAGGCACGCGCCGAACAGACGAAAAAATCGGTACAAAGTTATTGTGTCTCTCGCGAATGGACCACAATAACTTGTAAATCCGGACTTACGAATATGTGGAGTATGGCCGAAGGCGGGCGGGAATGTACAGAGTGATTGAATAAACCGTCGCGTTCGAATGAAATCTTTTGTTCTTTGCTGGCACATTATAGATTCCTGGTCACCTTGATCTGCTGCTTCAAATCGTCCTCAAAGAGCCATTCTGGACGAGTTTTTAACTGGTTGCTGGTTTTTGCCTCTGTGAACGGGTTCAAATACCAAAGCATCAACTGTCAAATCTGAGAATTTACTTCTTAACTTAACCCAGAAGTATTCGTAGTTATATTCATCTCTGCTTTGTTTAGAGCCTAGCCTACCGTTTTGGAATGGATATTTAAAGAATATCGGAAAGTAAATTGAACCAAAACTATTATCTTAACTTTCATCCGACGTCGTATGTTTCTTAACCTCACTTTTTTCTAAACCAAAAATTATGAATGAATGACTATATTGACTATTTCGGGAACTATTATCAGCTACTAATGCACCAAATTAAAAATACATTAATTTTAAGGTTAGGTAGTGACCACATATATATTATATTAGGTTTGTTCCAACACCCTATTTTTGTATCGTTCTAGAACCGTCACGAAACTGTTGGAATCGATTTTGTGCGCAGGCGTTAATTTTGCACTGTTTGTTGCCGATGCACAAGGGAGGCAAGATTGGTACGTTTTTGTGACCATTCTGTGTAAAAATCTCAGCTGATCGCCTGTCTGATTCTAGGAAAGAAGTTTAGTAATTAGTTAATTATCATAACATTCATAAATCACAACCCTACTTTTGTTGTTTTGATTTCTTCGTCTAAGCTTGAGTATTATCTTTTTTCGTTCCGTTTTGTTGTATTTAATAATAATATCTTGTAGGTTTGGGAACCGGATTATACAAATTTAATAAGAATAAATTAAATAATCAAAATATTAAGCAACAACTCTTACAAAACAAGGCTAAAAGAACTGCATGAATGCCAGGAATACAAAAACAACGGTTAAAATTCTTAGGGCGCAAGTCAGTACAAGCGGTTCCTGGTCTTGGGCCATGTATCGTTTTTACCGTTCAGGAACTGGTTTGCGAACGATCACAATTTGGTTGGAACACCAAAGGGATCGCCAGCTACACCGTTTTGTGTCGGTTGGAACGCCTTTCGACTACTACGCATGTGCGTGACCGTACATTGTACGATTTTTAGGGTGGTTGGAACGAACCTATTGAATACGAGTGACACTCTCTTCTTTTTTTACAAGCTTTTTAGTGAAATTCGGTTCGGAAGACCGGATAATGTGATAAGCAAAATATTTTCGTATATATATACATACCTGAAATACTTTATACCTGGTATTGATCCACGACTTTTGCAAAAAAGCACCATGCACTTGTGTCCTTTCAACTTAAACAAAACAAGCCACTAACCTACCAAACAGCGAATGGAATCACCACAAATTAAAAAGTTCTTTATAAAAATGTTGAGAGATAATGAAAGTTTATAAGCACTTATATACCGACAACAATGTGGATGAACCACTTTTTATTCTGTAATTTGAAAAAGCATCCAGAACCAAAGATGGCGACGAACAACAACCAACAAATAACCCTACTGCGCAAACTCAATAGTACCACGCCATCTCCCATAGCCGGGATACTTTTTGTATTTTGGAACGTTCGTATTGGCAATATAATGTGGTCGGTACTAGAGAGTTTCACGAGCTTTTAGGTCCATAGATTAAATACAGGGCGTGCCATTTAAAAAACATACTTTTTATCATTATTTCTAGTGTTTTCAAACACTCTGTACTATATTTGGGTACAGAGTGAAAGGCCTCCGGGTATTACCAGACTCCCAGCCAATTTTCAGTGGACTAATTTGTCAGAGTTCAAAAATATCAGGCCTTTCTGACAAACATGTTTTCCAAAAAGAAAAAGTTAAATTAATAATTATCTGGAGACTGGTAACAGATGGGTATAGGAACATTTTAAGGAAAGTTATTAATAAGTTAATAGGGATTCTAAAAAAAAAATTCCACAGCGTGTTCGATTTAAATTATTAAAGATGCTGATACTTTCTAGTAGAAGCGGCAGCACTGCACGTCGAACATCTTTTTAAAAGAGAGAACATGTGCTTTTTATACAGGGTGTTACAAATTTGGTGAATCCTAAAACTTTACGTTGCGGTTTTTAGTTTTTCCTGGCTTTGTTCGAAGAGATGTCGGAAAATAAATTTCACTTTCTCTTTCCTACTTTTTACAAGATGCCATCATCAGATCTTTCATGCGACGTTTCGTCTCTGGGTCACCATCATCAACTTATTTTTTTTAAATACGTGCCTGGATGTTTTGTTTACATTATGAAAGAGGACCGAAATCTACGTTCAATGATATACAACACTTACTGGTTTTCCGACGTTTTGTTCCTTAAATTGACCATCTTCATTAAAATACCCCTAGTACCTACCTGCCTGTAATTTACTTTTGTTTCGAAGAAATTGAAGATTTAAAAATTATTATTGCTATTTCTGTCTTTAATTGTTATTGTTAATAATAATAATAGTTTTATCAAATTTCTACGTGCAAGTAATTTTCTTAAGACTTCTAAAAGAGGTACATATTTAGTTTTACATTTTCGAATTATACCGAATTGAAAAACGAAGTATCTCCGTAATTGTTAGTGCTATCAAAAAAGTAATGTAGGTGTCATGTGCTCTTTTTGAGTCAAACTTAATATAGTAAAATCAAAATTTGAAGATTTTCGCTTTCTTAAGAGATACGGGGGAAAATCAAAAAATTTACAATTTCTAAATTACCCTATATTTTCCTTGTTAAAATGTTTTATACAGAAGCTTCTTTATGATGATTGTTGAATAATCTGCCGTTTTTAGAGTAAGTATACGGGGTCAGGTAAAAAGTTAACCTCATTTTTTTAAATGGACCACCCTGTGTATTTTAATCTACTCTTCGCAAAAGATTATGTAAAAATGAAATTGACGTTAGGTGTTAATAACAACTAGAAGCTAGCTTTTGTTTCATTGTCTCTACTGTGGTTTAAAGTTATATTTGAAAGGAGAATTTAAAATAGTATATTTTTAGATTAAAATATACAGAGTGTTCCATTTAAAAAAGTGAGGTTAGGTCCGATAACTTTTTTACCTGACCCCGTATACTTATTCTGAAAACGGCAGATTATTCAACAATCAATATAAAGAAACTTCTGTATAAAACATTTTTCTGTATCTCTTTTAACTAAGAAAATATACGGTAATTTTGAAATTGTCAATTTTTTTATTTTTCCCCCTTATCTTTTAACCCGCCGAAAGGCGTCATCCTATGCTTAAGTGGGAGGCGGATGACGCTTTCTGGCGTCATTGTCCTGTTTGTCCAGGTTTGCCAGCTCTTTGTATTGAGCCATGTTTTCAAAAATTTCATAAAAATTTCTAATTCCAAGTTTTTATATATCATTTTAGTAAATAAGTATTAGTATTAGCATTATTTATTTTTTTATACAATATTAATTAATGATTTTATTATTCTTCAAAAAATATTAATCAGCCCCCAGGGTCGGATACCCGCATTCAGTCAGCAGAACGGGTTAAGCAAGCGAGAATTTTCAAATTTTGATTTTACCATTTTAAGTTTGACCCAATAAAAAGCATATGACACCATTACTTTTTTGATAGCACTAACAATAACGGGGATACCCTATAAAAGTGTCGAAAATGGGATACCCTGTACTAGGAATATTTTAATGAAGACGGTCAATTTAAGGACCAAAATGTTGGAAAACCAGCAAGTGATGTATACCGCTGAACGTAGATTTCTGTCCTTCTTCATAATTTAAACAAAAAGATCCAGGCCCGTATTTAAAAAAAAGTTTATTATGTTGACTTCTGGAGAATAAAAAGTAGCAATGATAAAGTGAAATTTGTTTTTGGCCTCTCTTCGAACAAAGTTGGAAAAGAATAAAAACCGAAAAGCCGCAAAATTCTAGATTTTTCCAAATATTTTGAAAGCCCCTGTATTTATTTTTGATTTTCTTGCGGCATATTATTGGGTCCACAACT
Source organism: Barypeithes pellucidus (assembly GCA_963991005.1). Taxonomy (NCBI): domain Eukaryota; kingdom Metazoa; phylum Arthropoda; class Insecta; order Coleoptera; family Curculionidae; genus Barypeithes; species Barypeithes pellucidus. The sequence goes on along the minus strand of OZ022563.1, from coordinate 50,239,229 downwards.
TTGCCCCAATTTAACCGACTTCGCATCTCTTGCCGTTTCCGAAATCCCAATGGTGGAGGCCGAATTTGTAACACCCTATATAAGCTACTAAATTTTCAAATTGACCCGTTGACTAGTTCTTCATCAATCACCCTGTATATTGTGGTAGGTATCACTTATACATACTACTTCAAATAAATATAGAATTTGAGTTTTATATTAAGCTTGGCAACGTTGCAAACAACATATGTTTTGAGACTCGCCAATATTGGTACGGGTCGCCGCTTAAGGGGAGGTTGCCCCATTTTTATGACGGTCTCTGGGACACCCAAGGAGTCCCTCCATTTTAATATAATATGCCATTTCCGTAACACTCTGTATAAATAAAAATGCCTATCGAGTAATAACGATTTATCCACGCCACTGTCGTCGCTATCGCTCATCAAACACGTCTCGTTAGGAACTTTTTTCTCTGTACAAGCCGCTTTTATAATAAAAATTCGAAATATAATAATCCCACTTACAATGGACTTCTATCCGATCGAAAATCGATCGGAGGAATACCATTCTCATGTGCTCCCGACAGGGTGCCCTATTGTTTAATATAATTGTTATTTTGTCTTTAAAGGATATCTTCGAGCCGGTTAGAATGTGAGCGACAAATACCAGGGTCGCGTTAAAGATATATCTGTTTTTATAATAATATGCGCGCCCCGTTCTCATGCTTCATAATGTCCGGCGTTTTTTTAAAACCGTCGGAAACTCTGTCGGCTAGATTGTAGATGTTCAGTGGGTTGGTTTTGAGTCACAAAATTACGTCCAACTTTTGCATGTTGGCTTTAATAACTCAGTTTGCCATTGTGTGCGTTTCGGCCACATACAGTGAGTCCCAGAAGAAATGTCTAAATTCATTTAAAATTCAGCGGTAAGTTTTTTCAAAAAACGCTCGTACCCGTCGATTTTGATTTTTTAATTTTTTTTTGTGGTAATTTCATGTATACAGGGTAGCTCAAAAATAAGTTACGACCATCAACTTCATTTTTTCAAATGAAAACATATATTTTTTATTTCATTTTTGAATTTTGCATTGAATTCTAAGCATGTTTCATGTACCATGTCCTATACATAAACTCAACAGTTATTGAAAAAATTAGGATTGAACATATCATTTAGGGAATCCAACGATCTATCAAATCTTCTGGCAATATGGCATTTTGGGCTCCATAATAAGTAAGAGTGTACTGTCTCACTGTCACCGTTTATTTCCATAGAAACTGTATGACAATTTTATTTCAAATAAGTATAATTATTGTCAAGCGTAGTTTCAATGTTGCGGATTTCACAATAATGGTGAAGTTAATGGAACGGGAAAAAATTGAAATTCGATGCATGGTTGGGTTTGGTGATACACGTACTCAAATAGAAACAGCCCAATTATTTAATGAAATCCATCCTGATCGTCCTCCCATATGTCAAAAGATGGTGAGTAGAATAAAGGCTAAGTTTAGAGAATTCGGTCATGTTAGAGATTTGCCTAAATCTGGTCGTCCTACTCGAGATGAAAATGAACAACTTGACGTTTTGCTTTCCTTGGAAGAAAATCCATGTACTCCCCTGTCGCACATTGGGGCCGATTTACACATGCCGAAATCTGTTGTTCGCCGAGTAGTTCAAAAGCACAAATATCACCCATACAAAGTTATTCCAGTGCATGAGTTATTTGAAGATGATTTCGATAGGCGAAGTGAGTTTTGCGGACGCATGCAAAATATGTGCAATCTAGATAATAATTTAGTAAAAAATATTATTTTTTCGGATGAAGCTACGTTCTATTTGAATGGTAATGTGAACAGACAAAATTGTCGATATTGGGCAACAGAAAATCCGCATTGGATGATAGAGGTTCACAGCCAGTACCCTAAGAAAATAAATGTTTGGTGGTGTGGAATCGTACGCGAAAGAGTAATTGGTCCATTTTTCTTTGAACAGTCTTTAACTGGACAAGTATATCTCGAATTTCTCCAACTAGAATTAATTCCAGCATTAGTGGCTTTATTTCCGAATCCATTGGATCCAGACTCCCCTGACGAAGAACTGATATTCCAACAAGATGGTGCTCCTCCGCACTATGCGGCCACTGTTCGCACATTTTTGGATGAAACCTTTCCCAATCGGTGGATTGGAAGGAGAGGACCTATCCAATGGTCTGCTAGGTCGCCAGACCTAACTCCGCTGGACTTTTTTTTGTGGGGTTACCTCAAATCAAAAGTATTTGTTAACAGGCCAAACAATATGCAGGAGTTGAAAGAAAGGATCCGGAGAGAAGTGCGTGTCATAACTCCGAAAATGGTTGGAAACGTGCAAAGTGAGTTTATTGATCGTCTTGGATATTGTCAAGCCGTAATTGTAAAAAAACGTTGGTTTCCTGCAAAGTTGTTAGAGAAAAACAAAAATGAAGTTTTAATTGTCGTAACTAACACCCTGTATCTCAGTTAATATCAACTTTCGGATATAGGTAAGTATAATTAAATCCTGATATTTTTACGTAAGGAGTCTGTGGTTTTTCCATGTACCTACATTAATTAGCGGACACCCTGTATATGGGTCAAATAGACAATTTATTTAATTATGTTTAACGGATTTTTTTCTGTCTACCATACATTTAAAACTATTTCACTGCCGGAGTTTTAAATAAATTATTTTCACTTACATACGTTGTAAAATTTATAATAAATAATTTACTAATTAATGTATGTAATATGCCCTACATAAATTACGTTCGGAATTTGACGTAAAATTGGCAGGATGTCTCATTTAAAGAAAAAACTGTTTGATCCCCGCTGTAAATTAAACGACCTAATGATATTTACAAATATTATTTGAAAAACCCTGTATATAGCAATCTGTCCTACTCAAGTATGAAAAATAAAAAAGTTCAGAAGGGGGAGGGGGAGGGGGAGGGGGGAGGGGGAGGGGGGGGGGATTATACGTGATCACCTTGTACCCTTTACACTTACCTAGATTATTTTTTACAACAATTACTTACTTAAAGGAAAGTCACAATCGTTTAGTATTTCCATTTTTCAGCTACACCAATAATAAGTAGATAAGTATCAAACCGAGCGTCACAGTCTGAGCAGCGCCAGACGTAAAAAATGAGTAAAGTCATCGCTCTTGATTTTGAAAAATCATCATTTAAATCTCGAGAAAACTGGTTTAAAATATCTGAAATCATCTTTACAATAGTTTAGAAAGAATGAGGGGAACTGATTATGAATTTATTGTAAGAACAACTAGTCGTTCTTCTTCTTCTTCTTCACCTCTTCTTTTCGTCTTTTTTAGGCCCGATAATGAGCTGTGGCATGGGTTTGTTAATTTGTTATAAGGAAAAGAAGAAAAACTAATATTGGGTTGTGATTATGTTGTTTGTTTCGGTTTGCTAATGGTATAATTTCTGTTGCGAAGTGTGTTTTATATTGTTGGTCCAGTGGTATTTGAACGTATGAAGGGCGAGGGGAGAAAAATATATAAAAACCATGCTAGAAAGCATCTTACCATAGGCGTGCTCAACAGTGGCGGCTCGCAACTAAGAACGTAGGGTCGGCAGAAGCTAAAAAATTTCAGGCCACGCCCAAAGTTTAAAAAAATTAACTTATTTAATACTGTCTTATTTCATAAATTAAATTAGATTGCATTTTATTTATATTGTTTGTTAACTCAGATAAAACAACTTAATATACGATAACAGGTTTTTAAGATGCGTTTTAACGAACATAATTGATTTAAAATTCGAAAACAATTGAATGACAAGAAATTTAAGAAGTATGACAGTGCCATGTCTGTCTAAACTTGTTTATAAATTAGTTCTAAGCGACGATCTTTTGATGTTGCAATGTGATTAATAACGCCATCGTAAAATTAACAATATCAGATTTGTCCTTAATATTATTACTTACAGTATTTGTTCCGGCTTCGGTTTCCATCATCTGCATATTTCCCTCCATTTTTGTTATAAATTAAATTACTAAAAACTTTCAAACCTACAACTTTTCTATTTTACTAAAAATTATAAACAAATAACACAAAATACAAACCACACTACCACAAGTCAAGTAACTTTAACACTGAATTTATAATTTTCCGAAAATAAAATAAAGTCCGTATATCTCTTTATAAAAATCGAATATAAACCGTTACGAATCGAAATAATTAACCACTGATTTTGTTTCCCTAATTTCCCGCTCGCGAGAAAAGTCAGAACTACGTCACAGCTTACGGCTCGGATTTCATAGCCGGTATTATTTATTTTTTATGAATAAGAATACACTGGTTGCATATCCTCAACAGAATATGTATCGTTTCCAAACCAGTTAGGTGGTGATATTTCAAGGTCATTCGGCTCCGGTCTCTTGACAACTACTATGTCTACGAGGGATTCGAATAGTAATCTTGGCGATGCCGCTACAAGGGATATTTGAAAACAATAAATTTAATTAAATTGTTAAATATACCATAATTTATTGAATATTACAAATATTATAATTGAATTGGTTGAATAAAGAAGTACAGGCTCTGCCGACCCTGCAGCCACTGACGGGCCGCCACTGGTGCTCAAACAATAATTTGTTAAGTGGAAAATAATTTAAATAAATAATTTATTTCGCAGTTGGATTCTTATTCCCGAAAATTCAGAACTATAATTTTTTTTTCAAAATGTCATTTTGACGGGTAATTTTATTTAATATTAGCCCCCTTTTCTTTGCGTACGTTAAAATTACACGGAATCATGCGCAGTACATCGTTCTTGATCAGCTGGCGCAATTAGTATTGCATGGCCAGAAATGGATCGTGCGCCATTTTAATTGCCATTGCGGCTGCAAGTCTGGGTAGAGATGGATTATTATGTTATTTCTAACTGTTTATTATTTGGGCGAAGCAGCTATGAACAGCTAATGGCTATTTAAACTAACTGGTACTTAAATTAGCAGTTCATATTCTTTATTAAGCATATGTACTGCTAATTCGTAGCAACTTTGTTGAACTGCAATTTGTAAGTAGCAGTAACTGCTTTAACTGGTTAACAAAACGAACAGGTTTGCCCAATGCCCATCTCTAGTTCTGGGGGTATTTTACGACAGTACCAACTGCTGTTCCGACTGTTGGCAATGCGCCAGCTGATCGAGAATGGTTTAGTGCGCATTAATACGTGCAATTATAATTGCCATTGCAGGCGCAACAGAAGAATTGCCGACTCTGATACGGATTTTAGCCTGATCATCCAGGTCAATTCTACATGAAAACGGTCTCTTGAGTTTTTCTCGTCAGTGCACCGTTCTTGATTAAAACCATTAAATTCATATTGAAACTCATTATTATTAACATTGATAAAATAATTAATGATAAATTTTGTTTCATAAATTGTTGGAGCGGGCAATTCGAAGCAAAAATGGGCGGAAGCATGACTTTTAAGTGAAGGTGGCCATTTCCAACAATTTTTATGAAACAAAATTTATCATTAATTATTTTATCAATGTTAATAATAATGAGGTTCAATATGAATTTAGTGGTTTTAATCAAGAACGGTGCGTCTGACGAGGAAAACTCAAGAGACGATTTTCATGTAGAATTGACCAGGCTAATCAGAAAAAGCCACATGGAAAAATGTCAGTGGCGTACTATCTTTTTTTGTAAAAAATATCAGAGGACATGTTTGCAGGGACGCCGCTGGTGGGACAATTGAATAACTTTTCCAACTAAAATTTCTGGTTCTATATCCTATTAACACATACCAAAATTGAAAATAATATCTAAAGTACTTTCGGAGATATTAAAAAATAACCATTTAAAAAATAAAAATTCAACACCCTGTAGCAAAACATTTAAGCCGTTGCGGACATATGTTCATATGAACTTTTCTTTATAAAATAACCTAAGGAATCATACCCTGAAACATTAGCACGTCATTATGGAACACCCTGTAATTAGTGAACCATTTATACGAAAAGTTTCTGTAAATTTACTAAAAAATGTTGACACATGGTATTCCCAAGCGGTCATCCGTCCAAGCTGTAACCACGCCTTGTGTGGCTTGACTTCATCCATCGACGGTACGTTCCCTGTTAAGTTATCCACCTATTATTTGTTAAGACAAAAGGAATCCCATTACAGTTTTATACCGAGTACCAATATTTCAAATAAATATCTTTTCTAATTGCCGAGATCTTTTAATGCTGATGATAGCACACTTTTATCATCTTTCTCTTTGAATGCACAAACATCGGCTGCCGACGCACGTCTTCGCAGACAGCATGAAGTATCACGCCTCAACAAAGACCTGGAAGAAATTTTGGCTTGGGGTGACAGTAACCAAGTCGAATTTAACGCTAAAAAAACCCAGGCAGCAGTTTTCTCTAAAAAGGTTAACATTACAGAACCGGATATAGTCATGGACGGACACGCAATCCCACTGGCTTCATCTATGAGTTTGCTGGGCGTCAATCTGGGAGGAAATATGGCTTGGCATAACCACGCTGTGGCAATCGCCAAGATAGCCTCTCAAAAGCTTGGTGTACTCTTCCGAACCAGAAAGTTGTACACACCTCAACAACTTTTGACACTATACAAAGCCCAGATTCGACCATCACTAGAGTACTGCTCTCATGTCTGGAGCTCTGCACCCAAACATACTCTTCGGCTACTGGATTCTATCGAAAGGAGGGTCATTCGTCTGATTGGAGACCACGAGCTGACGAAGAACCTCGACAGCCTAGAACATCGAAGGCAAGTTGGTGATTCCGCCCAGAGCGGCGAATATCAGAAATACACGACGAACCACTGCCGCCCATCCATATGTGGTTAAGCTTAGTACTCCTCGAACTTCATTATTTAAGAACTCTTTCATCTGGAGGACTTAATCCTTGTGGAACGACCTTCCCGAGGTCGTTTTTCCCAACGAATATAACCTCCAACGATTCAAAACCAACGTGAATCGCTTTTTGCGCACACGCACCACTCCCAGAGTGCCCTAAAGGATTTTTCCTATAGTGCTTGTGTTTGATCATAAAAAAAAAAAAAAAAACAAAAAAAAAATAAACCGCTCACCGCGAACGACCCCGTATACGATTCGTTACTAAAACACTACGTCACTGTCCGTATGGTACCTATACATGCCATATACAATGGGTACCACCACCTCGCTTATACAGAAATCAAGAATCCATCTCGGAATGTGTACTGGAAGATTTATAGTGTTTAATATTCGAAATCATTTTTTACCTCGCTTCGGCCAAACGAGCCTTTTCTGACTGACAGCTCCGGAGACGCGTCTCTCCTCTTTTTCTGGCTTTATCTATTGAATTTTCGGTTTTGGTAATTTGACCGCTTGTCGAACATTTATTATTTAAATGATGATGATGAGGCATTATGCGTACAACAGGTTAAAAATTTGTTTTTGTTCGTTGAATATTTTTCGTTAAGGGGACGCTGCGCGCTGTGTATTTGGATTTTCTCGAGTATTTAATAGTTATTTATGTATATGTTTGTTCTTTGGGTTTTCGGTCAATTCTTAATAAAGCGAGTTATCAAATTTGTGACGTTTCGGTTTATTTCATTTTAAACCATCATCAGACTACAATTAAAGAAAAACTTTTCTTTAGTTTTTAAGGACATGATTTGTGAAATATGATGGGAAAACATTTAGTTTATCACAATCTAATTATAATAAAAACATACCTTATGTAATTGCACTATCACAATCACTTTAACATATTTACTTATTATGAAGATGTTGTATCACCCTAGGTATAATTGTAACTAATTTCTATTTTAAACTACTTTACTGTGTTCTTGGTTTCTCTTAATCTATGGGTTTTCCAGGCGGTTTATGGCTTTCTTTTGATGGTAAAAATTTGCATTTTATTATTTAATTAAGTTACTATAGTTACAACTTAGATTATCAGTGTCGGTACGGAAATTTAATGTGTTTGTATTATTATTTTTTATATGAATCATTTCTTTAATGTTTCGTCTCTTATAGTTTGATTCGTGGTCAAGAATTTGTGTCTCATTAAATTTGAAATTATGAAGATTGTCTATTGCATGTTTAGCTAGGGCTGTATTTATTTGATTTGTGTTTTTTATACTTCTTTTATGTTCATTTATTCTGTTTTTTAAGTATTGTTTCGTTTGACCTATAAATGTTTGAGTACAATCATTGCAATCTATTTTATATATGACATTTGTATTATTTAGTTTAGGTATTTCAGGTTTTAATTTAGTGAAGAGCGTTTTTGTACTGTTATTGGGTCTTTCCGCGATGTTTATATTATATGGCTCAAGAACTTTTTTAATTTTGTTATTAATTTCCGGAATGTATGGCACTGAGATATAGTTAGTGTTTTTGGGTTTATTTGTTATTTGTTTTGTGGAGTTATAGATTTTATTTATTCGGCTTTTGATAATTGGTTCATAGAATTTTTTTGGGTATTGGTTTTTTTCTAGGGTATTTTTAATTTTTTTTATATTTTCAGGTCTGTATTCTGTGTCCGTTAGTAAAACTTCTCTGTCTACTAAAGAGTTTACAACACTTTTTTGATATTTTTTGGGGGTATAAACAGCCACAAAACAAATAACAAATAAACCCAAAAACACTAACTATATCTCACTGCCATACATTCCGGAAATTAATAACAAAATTAAAAAAGTTCTTGAGCCATATAATATAAACATCGCGGAAAGACCCAATAACAGTACAAAAACGCTCTTCACTAAATTAAAACCTGAAATACCTAAACTAAATAATACAAATGTCATATATAAAATAGATTGCAATGATTGTACTCAAACATATATAGGTCAAACGAAACAATACTTAAAAAACAGAATAAATGAACATAAAAGAAGTATAAAAAACACAAATCAAATAAATACAGCCCTAGCTAAACATGCAATAGACAATCTTCATAATTTCAAATTTAATGAGACACAAATTCTTGACCACGAATCAAACTATAAGAGACGAAACATTAAAGAAATGATTCATATAAAAAATAATAATACAAACACATTAAATTTCCGTACCGACACTGATAATCTAAGTTGTAACTATAGTAACTTAATTAAATAATAAAATGCAAATTTTTACCATCAAAAGAAAGCCATAAACCGCCTGGAAAACCCATAGATTAAGAAAAACCAAGAAAATAGTAAAGTAGTTTAAAATAGAAATTAGTTACATTTATACCTAGGGTGATACAACATCTTCATAATAAGTAAATATGTTAAAGTGATTGTGATAGTGCAATTACATAAGGTATGTTTTTATTATAATTAGATTGTGATAAACTAAATGTTTTCCCCATCATATTTCACAAATCATGTCCTTAAAAACTAAAGAAAAGTTTTTCTTTTTATTGTAGTCTGATGATGGTTTAAAATGAAATAAACCGAAACGTCACAAATTTGATAACTCGCTTTATTAAGAATTGACCGAAAACCCAAAGAACAAATATATTTGAACAAACGGTCAGGAATCAATACTAGTTATTTATGTATAGTTGTTGCAGAATTATACCGTTGACTGTTACTGCCATAAATAAACTACCTGATTAAACCCTATTGTATACGCCTGAACGTCTTCAAAGCTCAATAAATGGGATTCCCATTTATTGAGCTTTGAAGACGTTCAGGCGGGCCGGCTTGAAAATCTATACCACACCACATGATTTATTTTTATAATTTAAAATAAATAATAATAATAAACTTCTTTATTTCAGATTACATAAATACAATTATACAATCATACACACATAAAATGAAACGACGTCGAAGAAAAAAAATAACTAATCTTAAAAACTATAGTTCACGAAGTCATTCAGGCTATATGGCTCTAGCTCTAGCAGAAATATATTTTTTTTTTAAACAATGTTATACTACCAATATCTTTAAATCTTTTGGGCAATTTATTATACAATTTGATACACATATAATATGGGCTTTGTTCCGTTAGGGTTAGCCTATGTGCCGGATACAAAATGTCTCGATGCCTAGTGCTATATTTGTGAATATTCACATCTTGCTCAAAAAATAGCCATAAAATCATTTGATCAGCATAAAAAGATTTGGCTTGCAATAAATAAAAATCAGGCTACAATTACTTGTTCTGCAAAAAATGCTACAAACTGTCAACAATTTAACCGATATCAGTCCGCTTGGAATATCATGTGTTCGCTTAATTAACAGTCGAGCTGCGAAATAATTACTTGGTCAGCAAGATTTTACAATTGGTCAGTAGAAAAAAACATGTCTAGAAGCAGTTTACTTCAGAGGTTTGCATATTAAAGAATGGTTATCAATAGTGTTGGGAAAAACCGATGATTTTAATAATCGAGTACTTGATACTCGAGCGATTTTAATAATCGAGTTAATCCATCGAGTGAATCGCCTGAAATTCCAATTTACCAAGCGATGACGTCACCGACTGCTTAACGGGCTGCCTACCCCTTTACATGTGATCAGGTCGGGTCTTTAGCAGGCACGTAACTACGGGTGGGCTCAGGTTTAGCTACAAAACTATAGTGTCACCAAAAAAATTCCAGAAATTTATCTATTTGTGAATAATGAATTTTTACCACGTGTCTCGATACCAAACAAACAACTGCAAAAAATCACACAAATATGTATTTATTATTCGGGTTTATTATTGTGCGTTTTTAACCCGAACAAAAAACAAAAAGTATTACCAAGAGTTATTTTTCTTCACATCTTCCTCAATCTAAGAGCATAAAATAAGTAGATATTCAAAATAGCTTGTCAAATTCTTCCACTTTAAATTATCAGGTGCCCTCTGTGTACACTTCAAAAATTTAGGCTTAGTTACGCGACTGGCAAAATAAGAAAATTGGTTATTATTTTTTTTTAAATTCATGTACTCGTGTATTCATAGTTACCTAAAAGTTCCTGTTTAAATTTAAGAATGCTTACTTTTAATTACCAAAAAATTTGTCGATACCTATGTTTTGTTAACTATTTTGCTCGATTTCTTATTTTCCATTAACATTTTCAATAATGTATGTTATTTTTGAGAAGTCTTCTTGAGTTTAATAATAAAAAGTTCCTGTTTAGATTTGAAAATGTTTACTATAAGATTACCAACGAATTTTTCTATATATTTTGTTAACCATTTTGTTCGTTTTGTTATTTTTCATTAACAATTTCTATTATTATGTTATTTTTGAGAAGTTTTCTCGTCTTTATAGTAATTAAAAATTTTAAAATTATATCCTTTAATTTTTTAATATTTACAATCGCAAGCCTAAACTACTCCGCTGGCTAGCCAGTTAAAACAAAACTTTACCAAATCATGTCGCGATGACTCCGCTAAGGGATTCAGCATACTTTTTTATATGCACCTTCCCGTTTATGTGCCTTTAAGAAAGACGTATGTCGTGTACTTGCTGAGCGTCAATCTCGAACGTCGCCAATCGGATCGCGCGGCGCTTAGACCGGAGGTCGTCTATCAGGTAACCGGCGATATTTTTCGGTTTTTTGCCTGATTTTTAACTTGAGTATTTCCTATCGAGCGAAAAACTGTTCGAATATACGAGCAGTTTTTTAACTCGATCACACTATAGCGGTACATTTCCGTCGGCGTCAAGCAAAGCTCGGGTATCGAGTGAAAGATAATAAGTGACGGGCGACGGTTTTCGCCTGAATAGATAACTCGAGCGGTTTTTTTAATAATCGAGTGATGTCGGTTATTTCAATAATCGAGTGATCAAGCGGTTTTTCGCTCGAGCGATCACAACACTAGTTATCAATATAAATCATTGGATTGCGTGTGTTTTGAATAATCGGCAAAGTTCGTTATTGTGGGCCGAGCAAAAGCAGTCGCGTGATACGATTAGCTAATTGCGTGCGTGTGTTTTCATTCAGTGTAGCAGTCAAGGCCCAAAAGATATAGCGGGGGCGGGTTTCCATTTGTTTTCCCAGGACACTGTCACTATTTCACGTTTTATTGCTTTTTTTTGATGACCAAGATTAAATATTTTGCTTACCCGCTGATTGCTTACCAATATCTTATTAAAAGTGGATCGCTCATAGCAGCTTATATATTTAATTTGCGTACCAAAATAATTTAGAGCACTGATATTAGCCATTTTGGCTGACCGATTACATTTTTCTGTTCGCAAAAATAAGAATATTTTGCTAACCAGTTAAATGATACCCTATGTCAATTAATGTTGAAATGGAGCAGGGATCCGAATGCACATCGAGAAACTCAGCAATGGAGTCGCAAAATTTCATAGTTCTTTCTCAAGATAATTAAAAAATTTTCATTAATTCTAAGGTATAGTCGTTGCGGCGAACCCTCGCGCCAGATATGTTAAGTGTCACGTGACATTAATGACTTGCCTGCTTATTTCTGGTTATTTATTTTGCCTAGGTTTGTATGACATTCCAGGGCCGTACTACAATAGTGCGTACGTTTATTTTAAAAATGAAACGAGTCTATTTATATTTTTAAATACATTCTTTATTATTTATTATAGGGAATAAAACACACATTGTATTATTACACACTACATGATCAATAATTGCACTTGAATTCTGAGCAAAAGTATTAAAAATATCATGCAGATATTTCTTACTTTCCCAGCTAACCAAACTGTCTACATTCAAGTCGCCACACAAAAGTATTACCTGATATTTAACTGAAATAAATCTCAACTCACTCGGAAAGAAATTAAACATCTAGAATTTTTTTATTAATATTACAATTCACCTTAGTTTCTCTAACGGTGGCTTCAGCTGAGGTAGAAGGTGTTACCAGATTGACGGATTAATCCGTTTTTGACGGATTTTTGCTACCCTGAGAAAAATAAACGGATTTTCGACGGATTTCAGACTTCGGACGGAATTTTGCGGATTTTTGAATATGGAAGAATCTTAATGCATGTTTTATCATGATTCAGCTAGTTTTGTTACCGTAAATAGTTGTTACTGTATGAATGATGGCCAGCATGATGGGCGTTTTCATTTCTCAAGTTGGTCAACGATGTAACCAATTTTTTTCTTGGGGTTGGTATGACGTATGACATTATTTTTTTCCTGGATTTAAAATGTTCAATAATAGGGTCCCTGCAGAATTTGCAGATACCTTTCGCATGCTGCAAGACTGTTCAGAAGCGCAGTAGTTGAAAGTTGAAACACGGACCCCTATATCTCTATATACTCGTATTGGTTACTAGGGTTCATGGCGCAGCTACTTCTGAACAACCAGTAACAACGCAACTTTCAATCGATTTATCCAATAATTTTTTATGAATAAAGTACGTAATTCAAGCGAAAACGAAAAATAATACCCTTTTAGAACAAATTTGCATGAAATTAGATAAGTTTAACTATTTCTACACAAAACGGATTTTTGAAAGCCTTCCCCCACCCTTTCCCCAGTATTCTACGGATATCCCGACGAACCATTCTGGCATCACTGGGTAGAAGGCAGACAATAATTATGCTCCATAATTATTATATTCGCCTAAAAACAGATAAATAAAATATTAACCTATAAATTTCTCGTTACGTGACTGTGGTTTACCAGATACACAAACAACTCGATATGTAGTTAATCAAAGTTTTCAAAACAAAATAAACTATACTAAAACGACGGAAATACACTTTTAAAACTTATTAGCACCAATCAAACCAGAAAAATATAAAAACACAACACGCTCAATGCGGTTCGTATAAAACTGGGGTATTTGATTAAGTCCCCAAACAGCTGATCGATGATATATTGCTGATGTCAACTGTCGAAAGAGCTTGAGGGTTCGCTGCAAAGACATTATTATAAGTAAATAATCGATAGATGAAAAATAAAGCATATATGTGCTTGGCTTGGCTTGGCAACCTGTGATTAATCGCACCACTTAATCCGCAACGTCTATTTTTCAAAAATTCCTCATCAAATAGAAGCAGCACCTTTATATCATACCTTCTTAATTTAAAACGGTCATATTTCTTAAATTCGTATTTTCTTTATGCGTCGTTTCGGCATTAACATTTTTTTCATCTCGCGAAATCGTGTTTTTAAGTTTTTTCCCTTTTTTTACCCCTCCGAGCTTAACATGCAGCGGGCTTTTTTTAAACCAGTTTTTTATTTAGTTTAGTATTTCGGCTATAAGAATTTTTAGGGGCATAATTCAAAGTTTGAAATAGAATTATTAAGAAAGGGTATCGGTCGGAGGCCTACTATGGTTATTCGGGTTGTAATCGTGTATTACATACCAAGAGTGTTAAGACGCATATTACATACGATTCCAAAACTTGCTTCGAAAGAGTGTGTAATAGGTTTACCACTCCAGTTGTGTACTATACTTTTTCTACGACTTATTTACTTTTATGTTAAATTATTATCGAAATATGCTAATAAAACATTTTTAGTCGGTACTCACATGGTTATCAGTACACCAATCAATAATAGTCAGTGGCGTAGCGCTACTACCGCGAACCCCCGCAGTCGCGGGGAGGCCCGAAAGCTTGGAGTGCCGATAGAGCCTATTGCTAATTAGCAAATCTTTCAAATAAATACCAATATTACCAATGTCCACCTGATTTAGATTTTGTCACACTATGTCCGTAATTATATAAATTTGAAGAATGAAGCAATTGGTATATCAAGATCATGGAATATAAACCCGGAATTTGAAGATAAAAGACAATTAAAACCAAAAAAACACTTTGATGAAGCCAATACAAATTATCTATTTTCTAGTCGAGAAAACTATTTTAGGATAAATATATATTACAAAGTATTTGATATGGTAATTAACCAAATAGGTAATCGTTTTGAGGGAATGGAGTTATTTGTTAATAAATTTAGATTTCTATGTCCCCAAGTTCTAGTAACTTTGCCAGAAACAGAATGCAGAAACACTACAGCAAACATATTCCAGCGATCTGTCTGCGACTTTTCCTTTAGAGATAGTCGCGTTGTGTTTGCCGTTAAAGGAAAAAATTGATTTTCTTCAAAGCATTAAAGACTTTGCTGTATTTTTAATTGTGGAAAATAACACTTTATCATCAAATTTTCCAGAGGTAACAACAGCCTTATTATTATTTTTAACTCTTCCAGTAAGTGTTGCTACAGCTGAGAGATCATTTTCCAAATTAAAAATCATTAAAAATTATTTACGAAATAGTTCCTATCAGACAAGGTTAACCAACTTGGCTATCCTGTCTATGGAGGCACAAGAGGCGGCCAAAATGGATAATAACAATTTACCTCCTGAAAGCAACAATATAAGAATAATTTTACAATATAATAATTAAAATAGGCAATTGGCCAATTGCCTCGCAATAACTATTGAGATACCTATAATACTATATTCAAGATTTTGTTGCTTAATTTGAAATACTTTTGGTTTTATCTCACTGTAACTTTCAAGTATCGCTACCTTAGCTCGGTACCTAAAGAATTTTTTCGTGTTTGTTCCTTTTAGTTTTAAAGAATGTTTTTTGTTTTCTTCTTGTTGTTCAATAATTTTATTTTTTGTTACGTTCTCTACATATAGGTTTGTAGTTTATATAATAAACAGTATTATCTAATTTTGTTTGTTTATATGTTTATATATGTGTATTCTTAATATAGGGTAGGGGGCCCTAACTCAATTTTCGCGCGGGGGGGGGGGGGCTATAATTTGTCGCTACGCCACTGGACGAGAACAAAAGAGTTCGAAACCAGTCTGCAAGTAGTGACATCCTATCAATAGAGAGGGCTTACTTTTGGTACCATTTAATCTGAAATAGTATTTTAAAGTGCTACTGTGTAGACAAAATACGCCCTTGTATAAGGTATCATCGGGTGGTCTGGGAAAATAATAATTTTTCCATACATTGGTATTTTAAGATAATTTGTTATGTCGACTCTTTATAGCCTCCATAAAACATATCGTTAGATGTATTTTATTGAATTTGACATACTAAGGTAAAACAAAACGTCATTTGTTTAATTTTATTTCTTATGGTATCCCGCTCTTCGTAGCTTCGGGTTTGTTCGGGTTTGTTCCGCACCGCACAGAAACTTGTCTCTGCAGTGGCGCGAAACTCGGGGAGGAAATTTTGTGATTGTTAATTATACAGGCGTTGGCGTTTTGCTAATATTTCTTTCTATCAATTACGTGTTGGATCACACAATAATTAGAAGTAAACATTCGAAGAGTCAAGCAAAATAAATCATGGCAAATATTTACAACGTATATAAAGAAGTGGGGACTAAATACAGAAGGATATTTTGCAAAAAAACCAAGTTTTGTCTGCGTTTGTGTTTTGAAGTGTATTTATTTATTTTCCTCGTTGAGTAGGCCTATGGCATCGCGCTTTCAAGCATATTCAGAAACCAAACAATGTATTATAGTTCTGATGATGATTTAAAGAAAATAAACCGAAACGTCAACGGAGTTAAAGTTCGCATTAATTTATACGGACCGATACCCGATAGTTTTCAGTTCCCGAGATACCGAGGAATTCGTCGAAATTCCGGCCGGTAATGAACATCACGGTTCCCCGGCCCTGCCTTTATAATTACCCAGTCTGCTATTGTCAGAATATGATATATCGAGGTTCAGACAAGGACGGGTGCGCTTTGCATTCACTTTTCCCGCTGCTCAAGACGGAGACGGGGCAACGCGTGGGCACCGCTCGGAATTTTATTTATACAGAAACTTTGTTTCAGATGATATTTATTAATGCAAGGGATAAAATGCGGCATTAATGGCCTTTATTAATATTATTTTACGTTTGTACGTTGGCTGGAGTGGAGAAGAGATATATATCGGATGTTTCGGAGCGATGCTGTGAGCTAGAGTACGTGCATTTTCACTCTGTAGACAAGATATCTATTGTGTTGTGATAGCTCGAGCGAAAAACCGTTTGAGTACTCGATTATTAAAATAACCGCCATCGCTCGATTATTAAAAAAACTGCTCGAGTTATAAATTCAAGCGAAAATCGTCGCTTGTTACTTATTACCTTTCACTCGATACCCGAGCTTCGCTTGACGCCGACGTATATTCGAGCAGTTTTTCGCTCGATAGGAGATACTACTCTAGTTATTAATAAGTTCAGGCGAAAAATCGAATTGTTGCCTTTCACTTGATACTCGATCTTTGCGCGCCACCGAAATGTGCCGATTGGCGACGTTCAAGTTTGACGCTCAGAAGGCTGATACGACATACGTCTTTGTTAAAGGCACATAAACGAGAAGGTGCATACAAAAAAGTATGCCAAATCACTTAGTGGATTCATCGTGACATGGTTTTGACTGGGACTGCCTAGCCAGCGCATTAAAGCATGTAATTTTTTTAAAATCAGAATCAACTATTCTTTTCTCTCTTAATAAAAACTCGAGACTAAACTTCTCAAACTTACAAAAACAACCCCTGGTGTTTTATCAACACATTCTTCTTAGTAAAATTTCAAGTGATTAATCGCTCGAGCGATTCACTCGATTATTAGAATCATCGATTTTTCGTAACACTAGCAAAATTCTTGTAGTATTTATCGCCCCTTCTTAAGAGCGTGTTTAAAGGTCGATGGCGCTTTGTCACTTTTCCGTATATTAGATAATTTCATACCACTTATCATCGTATACACCGTGGCCAAGATAAGGAGCGCCAGTACAGGGAGGGATCTCGGAAACCGTAAGAGATAGGAAGTCGGTTAAATGGAGGTAAAGTTGCGCGTTTACGTGCCTAATAATATGCCGTTTAGAAAGTTTTAAAATTCCGAGTAGTTTCGGATCGTTTTATTTTGTTCCTGGGATTTTTTTAGATCGAATTCTAAAGTAAATTGCACTTTTGCATTGCCACTTTTTCCGCTCTATCTAACAGCGTTAATTGTTTTGTAATCCGACGAGTCGTCTTCGAAGGGCCATTATCAACTTAATTTTTTTAAATACGGTCCTGCTTTCCTGATATTCTAATTTGAGAGCTTTTTTGCTTCCGAATGCAACGATGTATGACACATTGTGGTTTAATGACGTTTCGAGGGTTTTTTGAACAACATCAGGATATTTTGGGATACGGTCCTGTATTTCTTCTAATTTTATAAATAATATCTCATAAGTAAGCTCTAAATTTTTACTTATGTTGGACTAGTTCAATAAATAACAAATAATTTAATAATAAACCACTAATAAGTGATTTAAAAAAAGAAAGTTGATAATGGCCCTTCGAAGACGACTCGTCGGATTACAAAACAATTAACGCTTTTTTTTTTTTTTTTTTTTATGATCAAACACAAGCACTATAGGAAAAATCCTTTAGGGCACTCTGGGAGTGGTGCGTCTGCGCAAAAAGCGATTCACGTTTGTTTTGAATCGTTGGAGGTTATATTCGTTGGGAAAAACGACCTCGGGAAGATCGTTCAACAATGATGAAGTCCTCCAGATGAAAGAGTTCTTAAATAATGAAGTTCGAGGAGTACTAAGCTTAACCACATATGGATGGGCGGCAGTGGTTCGTCGTGTATTTCTGATATTCGCCGCTCTGGGCGGAATTAAGAGGGCAAGGTCAGCCGAGCACTTTCCATGAAAATATCTGTAAAAGAGAGTCAAATCACCAACTTGCCTTCGATGTTCTAGGCTGTCGAGGTTCTTCGTCAGCTCGTGGTCACCAATCAGACGAATGGCCCTCCTTTCGATGGAAACCAGTAGCCGAAGAGTATGTTTGGGTGCAGAGCTCCAGACATGAGAGCAGTACTCTAGTGATGGTCGAATCTGGGCCTTGTACAGTGTCAAAAGTTGTTGAGGTGTGTACAACTTTCTGGTTCGGAAGAGTACACCAAGTTTCTGAGAAGCTATCTTGGCGATTGCCACAACGTGGTTATGCCAAGACATATTTCCTCCCAGATTGACGCCCAGCAAACTAATAGATGAAGCCGGTGGGATTGCGTGTCCGTCCATGACTATATCCGGTTCTGTAATGTTAACCTTTTTAGAGAAAACTGCTGCCTGGTTTTTTTTAGCGTTAAATTCGACTTGGTTACTGTCACCCCAAGCCAAAATTTCTTCCAGGTCTTTGTTGAGGCGTGATACTTCATGCTGTCTGCGAAGATGTGTGTCGCTATTAGATAGAGTGGAAAAACTAACAATGTAAAAGTGCAATGTACTTTAGAATTCGATCTAAAAAAACCCAGGAAAACAATAAAACGATTTTTCAGAATTTCGTTTTTTTCCGGAACTACTCAGAATTTTAAAACTAAAAAACGGTATATTATTAGACACGTAAATGCGCAACTTTATCTCCATTTAACCGACTTCGTATCTCTACGGTTTCCGAGATTCCTGTATTGGCCCTCCTTATCTTGGACACGGTGTATACATTTATCCATAAAGATATAATATAAAAGGAGAGACAAAACATTCCATTCATAAAACACCATTTATTTACAATCATGCACAGTTCTACAGTTTCAAATAAGTTAGAAGAAGATGGCTTTAAAAAATGGCAACGCTGTAATATGGTACGCGTTTAGTTAATTTCGATCTAACATTAGTCATGAATAGGTAAGCGTTGTACGTATTTTTTACAGAAATTCAGATAATATAAAGAAATAATCCATATTTTTAAAGTAAATTTTTAAATATAGAATTAGCTACACCAATGCTTTACCTAAAAAAAACATTACTTCATTATTGTCACTTACCGATGAAATATTAATCCGGGGTTAGAATAGTCGAATTTTTTACACACCACGTACTGACCAACCATTGTAGATGGTTCAGGGTCATTTTTACACTAGCAGGTAAAAATGAGCAAACAGCGTTGCCACTATGATTTCCTTAGAACATTGCAATTTTATGTTCTTAGGATAATATTATATTTCTCGGTCTCAAACGCAGGCTGTAGATCTGACTTTCAGTACAGACTTGGTTGGCACCATTGATTACTGTTTAAAACTTTGTATGATTCTGACAGCATGAAAACAAATCTGTCTATTTATTAATTAAATGTTTTTTCATTTAACAGTCTTGTTTAAATAATCGACCTGCTGTCCCGTATAAAACTTTGAAACCTAATCCCTCTGGTGTTTTTTATTTATCTCGCAATCAAAGCGGATTTCAGAAAATGAAAAATCACCTCGATTCCGCTTCCAAATGCTGTAATTATCGAATTTATTCTTCCTTTATGCGTCCGATCGGTCATTTACAATACGAAACTGGATTTTTCAGCTTTAAAAATATTCGCGGTAAAGATTAACATCTCGATACCCGGCCGCGGAATAAGAATTATTAATTATTGAGTTTAAGAAATTTATATTTCTTTGTGTTCGGAATGGACGGTCGGGGTTTGGATTAAGGGCACGTATACGCCGGGGTTTAACTGGAACTTTCGTGTTCACCGCTGTTTTTTTTTTTTATATACAGGGTGTCCCATAACTAATGGTACACAGGAAAACTGCAAATTCATTCTGTAAAAATACTGCGATTTGGCCATACTTAGTTTAGTTCAATAGCTGGTAATAACCGAGATACAGGGTGTCCAATTAAAAATTTAATTTTCAATTTTCCTAAATAACTTATTTCTGAATCAATATTTTTGCACAAAATTTTGTGACTAGGGTTTTTTGAGGAAAAGGAATTTGAATTTGTTAATAATTTTGATGTAGATTATAGGGGCGCTCTCTGCGGTACTCTGGATACATAAGAAGAAATGTAACTCTTTTGTGCCTTAGTAGAATTATATTTTTATTAAAAATATCAGTTTTTTCGTCATTTTTAAGCAATAAAGGTATACTTTGTAAATGTCGCTCAGACTAACCGTTTTTGAGATATTTTCAATTACAATTTCTAATGCGCCCGTTTAAATTTTGATTTGTAAATGTGAAATTTGTCGCAGTAGGCTTTGGTAAAAACAAATACAATGAAAGCACTTGAAACCTCATTTCTGTCAAAGTTTATTTTCATTTGTCAGCATTGTGGGTGTTTTTAAGGAGTTTCTGAAGATACTGTTATCAAAAATTAAACAAAAAATGGCGCGACATAACTGTTTTCTAACGGAGAAATGCGAGACATGGTATGTTTATACGCATAAGAAAATTTTAACAGACCCGCGGGGCACATCGGCGGTATTTGGAAATGTCTCCAAATAGAAGGCAGCCAGATTTTAAAATTTTTTAGAAGCCTATACGACAGACAGACGGGGAGAAACAGGATCCTCCACTATTACGTTTTGGACGCAGTCTGTCGTATAAGCTTCTAAAAATTTTAAAATCTGGCTGCCTTCTATTTGGATACATTTCCAAATACCGCCGATGTGCCCCGCATCTGTTAAAATTTTCTTGTGCTTATAAACATACCATGTCTCGCATTTCTCTGTTAGAAAACCGTTATGTCGCGCCATTTTTAGTTTAATTTTTGATAACAGTATCTTCAGAAACTCCTTAAAAACACCCACAATGCTGACAAATGAAAATAAACTTTGACAGAAATGAGGTTTCAAAGGGCTTTCATTGTATTGTTGTATCTACATCAAAATTATTAACAAATTCAAATTCCTTTCCCCAAAAAATTCCTAGTCACAAAATTTTGTGCAAAAATATTGATTCAGAAATAAGTTATTTAGCAAAATTGAAAATTAAATTTTTACTTGGACACCCTGTATCTCGGTTATTACCAGCTATTGAACTAAACTAAGTATGGCCAAATCGCAGTATTTTCACCCAAGGAATCTGCAGTTTTCCTGTGTACCATTAGTTATGGGACACCCTGTATATTGCACAAGCATTGCAATTCGGAAGAAGATATAACGCGAACAAACCCGCTGCTTTCTATCATTTTTCCGAACAATAAAAGTATTTTGAAAGACCCTGTACTATATTTTGGAACAAAGTGAACAGCCTCTGGGTATTAGCTGACTCTCAACCAAAATTTAGTGCGCTGATGTGTCAGAGATCAAAAAATTTTTGCAGGATATGTTTTGCAAAAACAGAACTTTATATTAGAAAATGAATAGGGATGAAAAAAAATAATACCCAGGATGTTCCATTTAACTTATCATAGTTACTAATATTTTCTAGTAGAAGCGGTATAGCTATGCACGACAGATGCGTGATCCACCCTGTATATTTATTGTTTTATTTTTGGCGGTTGCAGCCACGGACCTAGGGGCCTGTGCCCTTGCCCCGGGCGGCAACTTCAGGGGGCAACAAGTACAACTCTTTTGCGCTTTAGTGTAGGGGAGACCGAGGAGAATAATAATTCTTAATTTCGAAACAAGATGCAAACACAGCAAGACAATGCCACGGTTTGAAACTCCAAACCCACACAATATAAGTAAAAACAGCATATATCATATATCATGGTATAAATACAATCAAAAATTTGCAATTGGCGCGTACTGCGTCAAGTAGCGCGTCTATAACAAACAATCCTGCGCTGTTGCCAGCTCGCTAACTGCCATAGATTCCGAGAAATCGTCTTTGACACAACTCTACTCTGTCACATATCTCCTCGGTCTACCCTATTTATGTTTTTATTAAAAATATCGATTTTCTCATCACTTTTACCCAAAAATGGTGTGTGTATCTGGTCAATGTCGCTCCGAGCAATTGTTTTCGATATTTTTGCATTTATAGTACCCAGTGCGCGTACAAACTCGGTTATTATCAACCTTGGAGCAAGCAATGTTTGATCAAATCGCAGTATTTTTACCCAAAGAATCATCTGCAGTTTTACTGAGTACTATTAGCTTTGGGACATCCTCCATATAGCCCAATCTGGCCGAAATGAGTGGAAGCAGGGGCGCGAAGTTTTTTTCTTAAATACAACTGCTAAAAACAACAAGGGATTGAGGATGTGCGAGGGCGGCAGTTTTAAGTTTCTTCTAACAAGTGAAATATCTAACCTGTTAACCAAATTATTCCAAAAACACCACCACAACAAAATACTTATACGATCAAATATTATACAGGGAAAGTCATTAAAAGTGTTTTTATTCTACATAATCTCCCATACACCTTTATGAAATTTTTCTTTGTTTATCGGAACTGGCTTACAGGTAACCCGACGATGACGTGGCATTTTCGAACCCTTTACGCGCCTATCACACATATCCACTGGAAAAAAACTCGGAATCATTGTTAATAATCTTTTTAAATTCGTGTGCAGGGTCGTATCGTAGGAAGACGTTAAATTTTCCATATATTGCAAAGATTATATTCGTTCGGATGATAATAATAATAATAATGCTGCCTTCAAGAACTAATTTCAAACACGTATGTGTGTAACATCTGGTATTTTAAAGTGATTTACTCGGGAAGAATATGTGACTGGAACAAAGATATAACAAACTATAGATAGAAAAATGTACATTTCAAGCCTAAGCAACGACTGCAAACAGTTTTTCCCACCTCTTTCGGTCATTATTGCTGCATAGCCAGATTGACATATTTATCGCAAGTTATCTTGCAAAATTCCAATTAAAAATTTGTTAATTTGGCAAATACAACTGGTTTAAGGTTAATCCGCAATGGATCTTAACATACATTTATTTCCCAATAATTTTAATATAAACTGTGAAAAGGTTTAAAAAATATTATTCTTAAAAGTATCAAACGAACCTTAAACTAATACAACTGCACTCTGGCAACATCTATTTTTATTTTACAACTGCGGTACGATTCGGACCCAAAAGATAAGCAAAAGATGAATGAATACTAATCTCGTAAACATTGCGATGTTTGTGCTGTGATCTAACGGTTTGATTATATATTTTGGTTGATTTGTGCTTCTTGTGATTATTGGTGAAAATCTTTTTTATTGTAAACAATCATGGTCCATGATCATGTGTAGTTTGTAAAAGAGTGGATCATTTAAATAAGGATTTATCTTTTCATCGGTAAGAAAGGTTATGTTTTAATATTTAACCATCTGATATAACCAGACTTCAACATTGTTGCCATTCAGCCAACAAACATGTAGTTCTCTCTTCCGCCCATTACGGAGTTACAATAACATTTCACACAATCACAGCTTCACTTTTCAAGATTTTTATGAAGGGATTATGGGATCTGTAGTTGTACTGGAATAACTATTATTAAGAACATTCCATTAAATTGTATCAAAAGTTTAACCTAAATTTTTAGTAAAAATTACAAAAATATTTATGTATATACATACTTACTTATAATTATATTTACTAAAATATTTTGTAAAACTTACTAAAATCTTTTGTGGAAAATTTAACACATTCTATCTGTATATGTAAAAGAGAGTAAAATCACCAACCTGTCTTCGATGTTCTAGGCTGTCGAGGCTCTTCGTCAGCTTGTGGTCTCCGATCAGATGATCTGTCCTACTGTTCAACTACCCTAATGTTAATCTGCCCTACAACTCGAATGTATTCGGGTGAGGTGATGTTCGGTTAAGCTCGTATGACATAATCCGTTTGGAACGCCTTTTCCCCCTGTTTACATGCATTTTTACTGACATGCTGTTAATTATTATTGGATAGATACTTAAAATATTGCTCTTAGCGTCGAACGATTGAATGCTTATGTCGTATTTATTTTCATATTAGAACTGTAATATTTTTGGGATGTCCTGCACCCTACCTTACTACGCCATTAGTAGTAGATATTTTATTATCGAAATTTCTTTCTTACATAAGAAGAAAATTAATGTGTAATAATATTTATAGATGCCCTGGGGAAACAAGTGCAAACCCGCCCCGATACACCTTTTGAAGACGATTTCCTATTGTATTTTAATTTGAAGAAACAAAATTCGAGCGCAACCCGGTCGACAGCTACTCTACATATAAATAAATTAGAGAACTATAACAGGTATTTATTATTTCTATCCTAATGTTCATCTGTACTACACGATCTCATTGGCCAACATGTCTATTCCAAAGAACAAATTTCGAATCATGTTCGAACCCGAAACTTACACACTATACCAAATAATTTTTCCATAACGAAACACACACGAAACAACAAAGAAAGTATGCATATGCCATCCTTGTTTGTCGACATCCGTTCCCTCCGCGTCGCAAGGGTGGGTAGGGTAATTGCAGGAACGAAGATTCCCGGTTCAACACGAAGTGACGTCCGAGTGGTATAGGGCAGATGCTCTTTAGGACAGATGTGGTTTCCCCGATCAGATGAATGGCTCTCCTTCGATGGAATCCGAAGAGTATGCGGTTGCCACAACGTGGCTATGCCAAGACTTATTTCCTCCGAGTTTGACGCCTAGCAAATTAATATAGGAAGCCAGTGGTCCACTCATTTACATATTAAACGACATTTTCATAATACCCTGTATATAGATTAATATTTGACGTTTCATGCATGTATTCGGGTTCGTTTTTGCTTGCTTCGAGTCCGGTCCTGTCCAGTTTGTCCGCTTAATTGTAAGATGGATCGAAGACGGGATCTCTGATCGACATTTCGATTATTTAAATTTCGAATAATAATCAGAGAATGTATTAATAATGGTGATGCGCCCTTCTGACAATCGATCGACAGAGAAATACTTCGGCCTCGTGTATAAGGACTCCGTGGAATGTCTGGGAAACAATGGACTTGGAAACATACTCTTTTTAATTTTAATAGAAATTTGTATTTCATGGATTTCCGTCAATCAATATACAATTTCAGGTTGTTGACGTTGTTGGGTTATTTTATATTTACTTAAACAATATTCAAAAGATGCTAATATACGGGGTGTCAATTTCTATACCTAGATAGACTACCCAGTGGCTTAGCTACACTTTTATAGGGTATCTCCGTAATTGTTAGTGCTATCAAAAAAGTAATGTAGGTGTCACGTGCTCTTTTTGGGTCAAACTTAAAATGGTAAAATCAAAATTTGAAAATTTTCGCTCGTTTAAGAGATACGGGGGAAAATCAAAAAAATTGACAATTTCAAAATTACCCTATATTTTCTTAGTTAAAGAGATGCAGAAAAATGTTTTATACAGAACTTTATAATGATTGTTGAATAACCTGCCGTTTTCAGAATAAGTATACGGGGTCAGGTAAAAAGTTATCGGACTTACCTCTTTTTTTAAATGGGACACCCTGTATATTTTAATCTAAAAAGATAGCATATTAAATTAACTTTTCAATTGCATAACACACCATGGATGATACTGGTTTCCTAGGAGGTTTATTTAAACATTATTACTTTGAAACGAAATAAAAGATTCAGATTAAGGTACAAAATAGCGGGAATCATGGCAAATGTTCGGAATATGTCCTTAAAAGGTTACCGTCTTTCTGAATAGCGAACAAAATATACATTTTGAGCCATTTCTTCGTTTTTTCCACTTTCAATATAAACTGATATCATATCAAATTTTTCAAAATGTTGATAAGTCATTTTCACAAATGAATATGTAAAAACGAAATTGACGTTAAATGTTAATAACAACTAGAATATCAACATAGTTGTTTCTATGATATTAGCTTCTGTTTCATGGCCTACTGTGGTTTAAAATCATAATGTTTAAATAAATCGCCTAGAAAACCAATATCATCCATGGTGTGTTATATACAGGGTGTTATGGAAATGACGTATTATATTTAAATGGGTGACTCCTGGGGTGTCCTAGAGAAGCGCTACATATTTTTTTTTAATCGAACGTTTAAAAAAACCCACCCGGTTACTCCTCGCATTCATATATGATCACATTACATTGCCAAGCTGTGTAATCAACAGATGTTCAAGCTTAATGTTGTGTTGTGTAGAAAATAATATAACTTTAGATTCTTATAAAAATAAATATCTAGTTTACTTAGTATCCAAATAGAAGTGAATCCGGGTGCCAGTACACTAGCAAGTAAACCAGAGCACAGACATATTCAGGTTTTTGTTTCTTTTTCTATGAGAAAAGCTTTATGCTCATCACGTACCCTGATGATAATGTGGAACTGCATAATAAGCTTATACCCACTAAACCCCATTCGGCCTCTTATTTCCAATCTCTCGGAACATTTGCACTAAATCACTTAAAGAAACACACAGACACCACGAGTTTCCAATTAGTTATTTTGAAGATATGCACTTATTATTAGATTACACAAAAGCAATAAATACTAACGCATAATTACACTTTACAATAACATACCGTACACATAAAACAACAGCACTATAGGATACACATTATTTCGCAATAGAACAGAAATGATAAAAACGCAACCTAATTTCTAATGGGCTAATCAAATTTATTAATCCTTTACTGAAGAAGAATGATGAAATAATTATGTTGATAGACCCTTCCATCCCTTTAAAATAGTCTCGTCTAACCAGCGCGGTTGCCATTTCCGAGACTATCATTATAAAGAAAAGTATTACAGAAAGAAACCGGTTTCTACTGCTGTTTCAAGCAGATTTGTGTGTTAAATTATATGTTAATACTTAAACCCGAGTTTAAATTATTAAGTTATTTGTTCTTTTCGCGACGGCAGTGCCCCAGTCCAGCAGCTATCTTTTAGATTAAATTATACATGGTGTTCCATTTAAAAGAATGAGGTTAGGTCCGATAACTTTTTTACTTTACCTGACCCCGTATACTTATTCTGAAAACGGCAGATTATTCAACAATCAATATAAAGAAACTTCTGCATAAAACATTTTTCCATATCTTCTTTTAACTAAGAAAATATAGGATAATTTTGATATCGTATATTTTTTGATTTTCCCCCGTATCCGGGACCGTAAAAAGCTGGATTTATAAACTTGACGGTGGCGACAATAACATAACCTATTTTTCTCGGCTTTTCTATATTTTTATGTGATTATATTAATTTTGGTGTTTATGTGATCTGAATGATACTATCGACACTTATCAACAGTACACATTAAAATGGTTAATAAGATGGTAGGAAGTAAAATAATATTTACTAAATATCACGTGACGGCAAACACGATGGCTGTGGAAACTTGCTACGAACGTTGCTACGACCGTCCACCGTCAAAAGATAAAATTGGTTCATGTCGGCCGTCACCCACCGTCAAACTGCACCGTCATCGTCAAATATAAAATGGTCTTATGCATTTCAATATGTTTAAGCTGTACCGTCACCGTCAAACAGCACCGTCAATCGTAACGTCAAGTTTATAAAACCAGCTTAAATGACAAACCCCACCGCTCCCTCCCCGGCGGTACGTCCCTGTCCACCATCCATACATTACCTATTAACTGCCCAAAAAGAACATCGTTCGGTAACAATTGACAGAAGAAAGATGGACGATGGGAACGATGAATAGTAAAAATAAAAATTGATTAACTATTTAAATTCCTTATGTCCGAAATAAGGATCCTGAAACAGATATATCGGAAAGATTGTACAAATGAATAAATTAAAAATGTATTAAATATATTTTTACGAGGGATGTTGCATACGGTCTCTTTAGCCCGACTATCAGAATTCTCTTATACACGGGAAAAAAATATTGTCAAATTATTATAGGTAGTAAATGTTTTATTATACAATTTCCTATAAAATATTGTATTAATTACAATTTTCATTATTAATCCGTAGCAAAATAATATTGTAAACATAATTTACAAAAAACTATAGTTAGGATATTATACAGGGTGTTCATTTGAAAACTTCCTACCACGGATTTATCGAAAACCACTGATTAAAAGAAAAAACGCCGAGATACGTCAAAAGATTTGCCAAAGGGACAACGTTTTAACCAAAAACTACTTCACCCCCTTTTACCCTCTGGCCCCCGGGGTCATCCCCTTAAAATTTTAAATGACAAGGGGTAGCAAGTAATAGCTTGTTTGAAAGGTCTTTCAAAGTGCTTTATTTTGACGTTTGATTTTTTAAAATCGGTCGATTCGTTTTCGAGAAAATTAGAAAAGATTTTACCGCCTTCTTTTTATCAACACAGATAACATGGGCGAACTGTTTTTTTTCTTATACCTGTTTAGTTTTTTATAGTTGCTAAGGGAAAGAAACAATTTAATTTGCTGTCAGTTACCTTTGTGATAAGCTTGGGATAGTGAAAATTAATTTAATGATTCAGATTTTACTTCCAAAATGGTTTACACACTAGCGGAAAGAGTGGAAATGATTCTAATTTATGGTGCCCAAAATCAATGTGCTCGGCAAACTGCCGTTACATTTAACGCCATACATCCGGAAAAGATAACTTCGCATAGGTATGTTTTGGACCTTGTTACTAAATTTACTCAAACTGGATCTGTTGCAAATAAAAAACGTAATCATCGTAGAGTTTTGGATGAAGCCGCTCAAATTGAAGTTTTTGGTCATTTTGCCATAAATCCTAATACTTCATTACGCAAAACTGTTGATGCGACTGGTATTTCAGTAGGCTCTGTACACACAGTTACTAAATTACATAAATTTCATTCATTCAAAATGAAAATATTACAAGAGTTACAAAATGATTTCGATAGGCGAGTTGATAATGATAATACCATCCATGTAAAGAATATCTGCTTCAGTGATGAATGCACATTTTATCTAAATGGATTTGTTAATAAGCATAACTGCAGGTATTGGAGCAATGAAAATCCTCATGCTTTTGTAGAAGGGCATACTCAGTACCCCCAAAAAATTAATGTATGGCCATTGTTTATTAATGGGAATTTAAATGGAGGCATTTATTTAGATATGTTGGAAAATACCATCAATCCGCTTATCACTGAAACCATTGAAAACCAAATCGAAGACGATGGAAACCCTATACTTGATGAGGCTGAAATATATTTCCAGCAAGACGGCGCTCCTCCTCACTATGTTCTTCTGGTTCAGCAATGGCTAGACGACGAGTTTCCAGATAAATGGATAGGGCGAAGAGGACCTATAGAATGGCCTGCTAGATCTCCTGACTTGACGCCATTAGACTTTGTTCTATGGGGCCGTTTGAAAACTATTGTGTTCAGTCCCCAACCTAACAGTTTGGATGAACTTCGTCAACGAAAATTAAACGTCAAAACAAAGCACTTTGAAAGATTTTTCAAACAAGCTATTACTTGCTACCCCTTGTCATTTAAAATTTTTAAGGGGATGACCCCGCTGGCCAGAGTATAAAAGGGGGTGAAATAGTTTTTGGTTAAAAAGTTGTCCCCTTTGGCAAATCTTTTGACGTGTCTCGGCGTTTTTTCTTTTAATCAGTGGTTTTCGATAAATCCGCGGTAGGAAGTTTTCAAATGAACACCCTGTATAATAAATTTAATCAACTCGAATAAAATAGGTATATTGTAAATTTTACAACGAATTTAAATGAAATTAATATTTTATAACTCCAGTAGGTAAATACAGTGAAACCTCTCATAACGGACACCTCTAATAAGCGGTCATCTCTATTAAGCGGACAGTTTTTCATAGTCCGGAACTAGGTATATGAAATTCCATGAAAATCAACTTGGCACAAAGAGTGCTAAAACCCTCCTTTAAACGGACAAATAAGTATTTGCAAAGTAACTCTCCAAATCAGTTTACGAATAATTGGAGAAAAATAGTTTTGTTACCTACCCTCGTACATCAACAAACAAATTAAAACTGTATTAAAAATGTTTTTAAAATCGTGATGCCATCGCAAAATGGACGAGAACATTTTAGATCGGTCATTGTGTTTGAATATAGCTTAATTTATTTTTTGTTATTCAATTTTTTTATTATAACATTTTACAAGATTACGCGATGTTTGAAATATTATGCTAATCTCGCAAAAGCTTGTAGGTATAAAATAATCATTGCATAATTAACATATTCACCGAGTATTATAAAAAAAGGTACACGGAAAAAAGTCTATCGTAAAATTATTATAGTAAAGATTTTATTATAAAATTTCCTATAAAATATAGTATTAATTATATTTTTTTATTTATAATCCGTACCAAAATAATATTGCAAACATAATTTACAAAAAACCTTTAATTAGGATTTCTAATAAATTTAGTAAAATCTAAATACTAAAATACAGGGTGTAATGGAAATGACGTATTATATTTAAATCGGCCATTCCTGAGATGAAAACAAATTGAAGAAAAATATCCAAAAATGGCGCTTTAATTTAATATGCCCTGTACATGACCATATGTCAAACCAAAAATGACCACGGGCTGCCCCTGTCAGGAAGGTAATCAAAGCAACATATCTCAACAGTGTTGTCATATCTTCAGGGTAAACTCTTTAGAAAGTCAATAACCGTTTGCCAGATTGCAAGTTGTTTATTTTTCAGTGTACATTATTATAAACTTTTACGTTCAGTTCAGTTCGCTAGTAACTTGAACTGACTCGAACGAACCCGCCGCGGAGTTTTTAAATGGTCAGGTATGTTCTCATTTGTTCAATTCGAATGACACCTGTCAGATCTGGACAACTTAAAAGTTTATAAATGCCACTTACCCTTTAGAAAAAAAAATTCAATTTTATTTAGCTTTTCGGAGTTATTTAACACCAACTTAATTTATAAAAAAACACCCAGTACCTAGGTAACTCGAACAAAAACAAACCGGCACAATAAAATCACATAACACATCTAAGTACCATTCAATCTGAATTAGTATTTTAAAGTGCTACTGTGTAGACAAAAATACGCCCTTATTGTCTGAGTGGTCTGGGAAATAATGTATTTAACATCTAAAAATTTTAAAAATAAATAACACGTTGGTTCTCTCGATCGATATCGGCCTGCTTCTTTAAACAGCTGATTGTGGACAATCCGACTAATATTTCAAAATACTGCGTTGCCACTTTCGATGTTTTATAAGCGACTATCATAAATTGCCGAATTTCCTTCTATAATATTACTTTTCTGTATAATTATAGTCTCGGTAATGGCAACCGCGCTGGCTCTAGAGAGCGGAGATTTCTCGTAAAGAAAGTTCGACTACTGGTCCGAAGACGGACTAGACCATTATTTCAAAGGGTAGTTCCTGTCAATTGTTAACATAATTGTTTCATTTTATCTTTAGTAAAGGGTTAATGGCCCATAGAAATTAGCGTTTTTATTATTTCTATTGCGAAATGATTAAGTGTCCTGGATTCCTTAATCGCGTCCTGGATCTACTCTCTAAGTAAGCTAAATATTTATTTTTATAAGAAACTAAAGTTTTACACTTTTAAACATTTTGGCAACATTGTTCCTGAACATCTGTTTATTACCCAGCTGGGCAATGTAATATGTTCATATATGAATGTGCCGAGGAGTTGTGTGTGGGTTTAGGAGTGAATTACCCCCACTTTTTAAAGGTTCGATTTAAACAAAAAATATGTAGCGCTTCTCTAGGACACCCCAGGAGTCACCCATTTAAATATAATACGTCATTTCCATAACACCCTGTATATTGTAAATTTTACAACGAATATACGTGCACGGAACAAACACTACGGTAAAATTATTACAGTAAGTGTTGTATACCACTGAACGTAAATTTCGGCCATCTTTCATAATTTAATCAATAAGATTCAGGCGGTATTTAAAAAAATTAAGTTGATGATGGTGATCTAAAGACGAAACGTCGCACTAAAGATCTGATGATGCCATCTGGTGGCGAATAAAAAGTAGCAATGAGGAAGTGAAATTTATTTTTGAACATCGCTTCGAACACAGTCAGGAAAGACTAAATACCGAAACGCAAAATTTTAGATTTTTCCAGATATAGTGAAAGCCCCTGTATTTATTTTTGATTCTTTTGCGGCATATTATTTGGTATCAGCATTACGTCACTTTGCCCCGTATTTAACCGACTTCGTGTCTCTTACCGTTTCCGAAATCCCAATGATGAGGGCCGAAATTGTAACACCCTGTATACAGCTTGAATCCCAAGATATTTGCATGAAGAATATTCTTCTGTATAAAGAAATAAATGTTGGTATAGCGTGCAAGGAGACGCGACGTGGCGTACTGCACATAATTAGCTACTGGCCAGTCCTTCCTCGCTTTACCCGAACTGACAAAACAGAAAATTTGTCACAATATTTTTCCAATCACTCGCCGATCATTCGACCATCAATCTATCCGCGTGATAAATGAACTTCCAGTTGGAGGTTCCTGCATTATGTTGATCAATGCCATCACACAGCGAAGACATGAGCTCTGGTGATTTATATTTGAATCGTGTTCGAAGGAGGAATGAAGAAGAATGAGAAGATAAAGTTATTACACTCCCCGGCGATAAATCCCGGACAAAGATAATGTTATAACGTCCTACTTTTAAAAATTGCAAAAAACAACAAATCATTACATTTAGCGATAAAAAACGTTTTATACAATAGGTACAGTGAAACCTCTCATAACGGACATCTCTATTAAGCGGACATTTTTTCATAGCCCGGAACTAGGTATATGAAATTCAATGAAAATCAACCTTTCTTGGGCGGACTCTCCTTTGGGCGTACGCCGACAGGCTGTTTTCATACAAAGAGTGCGAAAACCCTCCTTTAAACGGACAAAATTTTTTTAAAGTATTTGGGAGACGCAAAAACTCTCTGAAGACAGATCGGCAACCAGTGGCGGTTCTTCAACAGGAGCACATGCGCACGTGCACCGCAAAACAAAACGAATAAAAAATATTAATTTATATTCATTGAATATTATTTATCGTATAAAGTCCGAACCTCCCAAATATTTTATCGTACCGTCAATTATCGTATAAAGTCCGACCCTCTCTAATATTTTACCATCCCGTCAAACCAAACTGTATAGATCCGGCAACCGTGCCTCGGTCGAAGTAAATGACGATTATGACGAGACTTGCTCGCACGCGCGATTAAATAGTGCAGTTTCTCTGTAGTAACAGGTGGCGGGTGGCAGCGGGCAGCGGGGGTTAGCGGGGCTATGGCGATTTAACATGGAAAAGGCGCACAGTCTCTCGTGCATCTAGTTAGAAATTCGAGCGTGTATGTTTTAATATTTTAATATTATATATTTATTAAGTTAAAATGAATAGTTCCACGGTGGACTATTTAAGAACTAACTTCAGCTCTTTGAGTGTGAAGCAAAAAATTGAAGTGAAGAATGCGGGAATACCTAAATCCGAAATTAATTTAACGCAGACCACAAAGGGTAAATCTAGGGACTTTATTAGAAAGTTTAAAAAGGAAATATATGAACAAAAATTTATAGAGGGTATTTCAAACTTAATGAGGCTGTTATTGATCAATTTTCTACAATTAAGAACCGAAGAATGGACTTTATGTTTAAGCACTATTGTGCAGGGTCGATAAATGTTGTGTATTTCGATAAATGATACTCGATATGATTTTAAACCATTTTATTTAAGGATTTAAACTAAGAAACACTGAAAATATGAATAATGCCAACTTGTCAGTCTCGTGGCTCGATTCGTTCTCGTCATAAAACAGTTAACTATTGTTCTCGTCGTGGTTGCGCCTAATGACGTAGCCGTAGATGACGTAGTGGTATTAGACATCATTCGGTTTTCTTGATAACTCGTAGATGGCGGCAGTAGTATTGGACATCATTCGGTTTTCTTAATAGCTCGTAGATGGCTTTAGTAGTATTAGTAGTGAACTGTATAAATATTGTTACGAGGGTTGCATGCGACGACGTTAAGATCCGACAGCGATACACACTAAGAAAACCTTTCTTATTTTCCAAAAGTTGTATTTCCTTGTGGAAAATTAAAAAGTAAATAAAAATATGTTTTACCTAACGCATTTTCTTATTACTTTTTTTCTTTCTACATTTAAAACGCCTAGAAAGTAATTGTTTGGTCGTTACACAAGAAAAAAATTTCAGCATACTTGTGAACCCGTCTATCATAGTTCACGAGCCGCCACTGCCGGCAACCAATCGCGTATGCGTGGCAGAGCCAAAGGACTTCGCCGAATAAAAGTATGTGTGATTCCCCGACAGCAGTCCGCCGTTTATTTGTGAGTTGTAAGGTTAAAATCGTAAACAATGGCACAAAAATGTCGCGTTTTGAGTCTGAAAGAGAATATTGATGTTGTGGAAGTTTGTAATTTGATAACAATGATTTGGGTGAGTTCATTAACATCGATTGGAATGTGCTATTAGATGATAGTGACCCCATTTCTACCGATTATGTAGTCCAAACTGAAACCACATCACTATCCGACGACTCTGATGAAGAAGTTGAATGCATTAATCAAACAAATGTCACCAATTATCAACAAGCCATTAGTATGGTAAAGGAATTATAAGAGTATGCAAAGAATAGAGGTGACTCTACAGCAATGGAATTGTTATCAGGCCTGGAATTACATTTTCTAGATTGAAGTATAAAACTCAAACTACGTTATTAGATTTTTTTAGTACTACATCCTAACTAAAACTAGTGTATTTTTGTTATGTTATGTTTATTTGTACATACATATACATAGTAATAATTTTGCATTTACATATTACCTAATAACAAATTTCCCATGGGCGGACACCTCTATTAGGCGGACACATTTAGACGGTCCCGTAGGTGGAGAGGTTTCACTGTATTATATTCATTTTGGAAAAATGTAGGGGCTTGGGAATTATTTATATTAATTATATTTGAATGTACAGTCGTAAAAACAATGTTATAATGCTTAGTTAACGCAATTAAATCTGAAAGGGAAAAATACCAATAAATTGTTTAAAAGGAAGTCGCTCAGATTTGTGACAATTTAAACTAAAGCGCAGCGCGACCGTGATTGCCGGATGTTGCCGTTTAAAAAACGACAATTGGGGCAATAATGCCCGTTTGGCATCGCTGCTGCATTATTGTGTAAAGCGCGCGTCGTCATTTGGAAAGAAACAAAAACGGTTTATTGGTGTTTGCCAGTGACGTAGGTACAGTTCGTTTCACCATATTTGGATACGACTTGATGATTTCCTGGGTCGGTCCCATTGTGTAGACAAGAGCTTGGCAATAAACAAGTGAAGTATGAAGGGACGGACTAAGGAAAACAAGTAATGATATGATTATATTAATGTAATCAAAGGAAATAACACTTTTTTAAATATTACTAGTCATATTTATTTACATTTATAATGTCATTCTATAGATAGTTCTGTTTCGCTATCGCTATCCTCATCAAAATTAATTATAATTGGATTAATTATACGATCCAGACTAATATACGAATTTTCTACAGTTATTACGTCACGGACTGAATTTTTCCAACTACCTGGGGGAATATCATTAAAGCATTTTCGTATTAATTCTACAACACTAGAACTTAAAGTCGGAGAAATATTTTCAGACCTAACCAGTGATTTTAACTGGTGCCACATATGCTCTATGGGGTTAAAAATGCAATAATAGGGTGGGAGCCGTAGCACAAACATATACTTTTTTTATACAAAATGTCTTTAAAACTTCTAAAAGATAACTTTTTTTATAACTTTCTTCAAAATATATATCATTCGCCGCCATGTAGTTCTGAATCTCCAATTTTGTATTATTTGAGCTTGGAGCTTTATGTAATTGGCGACTGTGATAGCTCGCATTGTCCATTACTATCACGCTACTCTGAGGAATGTTTGGTAAAAGACAATTCTTGAACCATTCCTCAAAAACTAACAAATTTTACTACAAAAATATATTTAAATATAAATCAAGCAACCTGACCTACCTGATGTGCCTATATTTAATTATAATTATTACAATCCGGTCCTTTCCACATAATAATAACAAAGGGTCATAAATAATGGGATTACCCAGGTACTTTTACAGCAGTCAATAAGTTATATCCATTTTTCTTGAAACAAGATTATTTATGATCTCTGCAAGCAATATAAAGTAGATAGCATTATAAAAACTCGATAGATATTAAGTTTGTACGTAGGCGCAGAAAGTGGATGTTCTGGGGCTCGAACCCATCACCCAAATTCTTTGCCATAAACATTTTTAAGTATAACTATACAACGTGTCCAAGATAAGGAGGGCCAGTACAGGGATCTCGGAAACCGTAAGAGATACGAAGTCGATTAAATGGAGGTAAAGTTGCGCATTTACGTGCCTAATAATATGCCGTTTAGAAAGTTTTAAAATTCCGAGTAGTTCCGGAGATATCCGGATAAAACCGAAATTCTGAAAAATCGTTTTATTGTTTTCCTGGGTTTTGTTGAGATCAAATTCTAAAGTAAATTGCACTTTTGCGTTGCCACTTTTTCCGCTCTATCTAACGGCGTTAATTGTTTTATAATCCGACGAGTCGTCTTCGAAGGGCCATTCTCAACTTTCTTTTTTTAAATACGGTCCTGTTTTCCTGATATTGGAATTTGATAGGTTTTTTTCTTCCGAATGCAACGATGTATGACACATTGTGGTTTAGTGACGTTTCGAGAGTTCTTTGAACAACATCAGGAAATTTTGGGATATGGTCCTGTATTTCTCCTAATTTTATAAATAATATCTCATAAGTAAGCTCTAAATTTTTTTAATTATGTTGGACTAGTTCAATAAATAACAAATAATTTAATAATAAACCACAAATAAAGCACGTAAATGCGCAACTTTACCTCCATTGAACCGACTTCGTATCTGTTACGGTTTCCGAGATCCCTGTACTGGCCCTCCTTATCTTGGACACGTTGTATATTCACATAAACCACAATTTCAATAAATACAGCAAATATGCTTACAGAACCATTAAGTTCTATTGATGTTCTTACAGGTGTTTAATAAAACTTCTATAAAACAGTTCCATAATTTGAATTTTTTTATGATCAAACACAAGCACTATAGGAAAATCCTTTAGGGCACTCTGGGAGTGGTGCGTGTGCGCAAAAACCGATTCACGTTGGTTTTGACGTTCCACAAGGATGAAGTCCTCCAGATGAAAGAATTCTTAAATAATGAAGTTCGAGGAGTACTAAGCTTAACCACATACGGATGGGCGGCAGGGGTTCGTCGTGTATTTCTGCTATTCGTCGCTCTAGGCGGAATTAAGAGGGCAAGGTCAGCCGAGCACCTTCCATGAAAATATCTGTAAAATAGAGTCAAATCCCCAACCTGTCTTCGATGTTCTAAGCTGTCCAGGTTCTTTGTCAGCTCGTGGTCTCCGATCAAACGAATAGCCCTCCTTTCGACGGAATCCAGTAGCCGAAGAGTATGTTTGGGTGCAAAGCTCCAGACATGAGAGCAGTACTCTAGTGATGGTCGAATCTGGGCTTTGTATAGTGTCAAAAGTTTTTGAGGTGTGTAGAACTTTCTGGTTCGGAAGAGTACCCCAAGCTTCTGAGAAGCTATCTTGCCGATTGCCACAACGTGGTTATGCCAAGACATATTTCCTCCCAGATTGACGCCCAGCAAATTAATAGATGAAGCCAGTGGGATTGCGTGCCCGTCCATGACTATATCTGGTTCTGTAATATTAACCTCCTTTTTAGAGAAAACTGCTGCCTGGGTTTTTTTAGCGTTAAATTCGACTTGGTTACTGTCACCCCAAGCCAAAATTTCTTCCAGGTCTTTGGTGAGGCGTGATACTTCATGCTGTCTGTGAGGATGTGCGTCGGCAGCCGATGTTTGCGCATTCAAAGAGAAAGATGAGATACGTGTGCTATCGTCAGCAAAACTAAATATCGGATTTTTAGTTTCCACTAGAAGGTCGTTAATGTAGAGTAAGAAGAAAGTGGGAGACAATGTGGACCCTTGAGGATCACCGGCATTGATGGTGAAGGTGTCTGAGAGAAATCCGTCAATCGCCACTTGCAGAGAGCGGTCCTTAAGAAAGCTAGACAACCATGCACAGAATCGACTGGGCATACCATAGGATCGCAGTTTACTTAGAAGCCCCTCATGCCAAACACGATCAGAAGCTTTAGAAATGTCCAGTGCAACAGCCCTAGATTCCCCATGATGTTCGATTGCGTTGTTCCAAATATGGGTGACATAGGCTAGAATATCTCCAGTTGATCTGGACTTCCGAAAACCAGATTGATGGTCGCTGATAATGTTGAAGCCTTCCAGGTACTTTAGAAGGTGTTGGTTAATAGCTTTCTCCATTACTTTTGATATAACTGAAAGCAATGCGACTGGTCGATAGTTGTTAGGCAGGGTTCTCTTACCTTTCTTTGGAATAGGCTCCGTCTTCCAGCAAGATGGAAATATTCCTTTTTGTAAGGTTGCCTAGCTTTCTTAAGGACCGCTCTCTGCAAGTGGCGATTAACGTCGAGCCATTTTTCACAGCTTCGGGACTGACACCTCTAATTGCCATTCTTTGCTGATGAAATAACAAACCCGTCCGAAATTAGTTCAAAATGCATAAAAATTTCGAAAAATGTTGCCTTTAAAGTTCACCGACGCCACTGGTATCAATCAGTAACTATTGTCTCTGACTAATAAGTTTAATAATTGCGGCCCGACCGTTTTTAATAGGCTGGCCCGTAATATGCGGGTATGAGGAAAATTGACACTTAATTGTGATTTATTTTTTTAAACGAACTAAAACGGAGAAAATAATATTCAAATTATCTCACATTTGACGCTTTAAATTGTCTCGATGAATAAAGATCGTCAGCAGCATCTTTTCAAAAGTAGCGGTAAATTAAATAAACACTCAGAACGTAGTCGCACTAGGCGGGTAACCGCGCGTTGTGACACGCGGTTGATCCTGCGGGTAACCGCAATCGCAACCGCAATGTCCGGTTGAAAACCCGTTGTTGATTGCGACCACAAAAAGGTATTATTTCGAAGATGGACTGGGAGGAAGCCGTCCCGTCCATCAAAAATCAAGACAAACCCGTACAGTAGTAGTGGAAAAGTATCGATAGCACTATCGCAACTATCGATGGTATTAACTATCGAATCGCTATCGATTATTCCAATTCACTATCGATACTTTTCGATAGTAGACACTCCTCTCTAATAATGACAATATTGTCATACATCGAAATTGACATTCGACGTTTTTGACATTAATTGAATACTTATTAATTAAGATTGTAACAGTAACAATGTCGGTGTTCCTCAAGGGTCCATATTGTCTCCCACCCTCTTCTTACTCTACATTAACGATCTTCTAGTGAAAACTAAATATCCGATATTTAGCTTTGCTGACGATAGCACACTTATCTCATCTTTCTCTTTGAATGCACAAACATCGGCTGCCGACGCACATCTTCGCAGACAGCAAGAAGTATCACGTCTCAACAAAGACCTGGAAGAAATTTCGGCTTGGGGTGACAGCAATCAAGTCGAATTTAACGCTAAGAAACCCCAGGCAACAGTTTTCTCTAAAAAGGTTAACATTACAGAACCGGATATAGTCATGGACGGACACGCAATCCCACTGGCTTCATCTATTAATTTGCTCGGTGCCAATCTGGGAGGAAATATGTCTTGGCATAACCACGTTGTGGCAATCGCCAAGATAGCTTCTCAGAAACTTGGTGTACTCTTCCGAACCAGACAGTTGTACACACCTCAACAACTTTTGACACTGTACAAATCCCAGATTCGACCATCACTAGAGTACTGCTCTCATGTCTGGATCTCTGCACCCAAACATACTCTTCGGCTGCAGGATTCCATCGAGAGGAGGGCAATTCGTTTGATTGGAGACCACGAGCTGACGAAGAACCTCGACAGCCTAGAACATCGAAGGCAGGTTGGGGATTTGACTCTCATTTACAGATATTTTCATGAAAAGTGCTCGGCAGACCTTGCCCTCTTAATTCCGCCCATAGCGGCGAATAGCATCAGAAATACTTATGGAACGACTATCCCGAGGTCGTTTTTCCCAACGAATATAACCTCCAACGATTCAAAACCAACGTGAATCGCTTTTCGCGCACACGCACCACTCCCAGAGTGCCTTAAGGGATTTTCCTATAGTGCTTGTGTGTGCTCATAAAAAAATAATTAACATTGTAACAGTGTGCAAGGCCGCTGACTACTAACCAAATTACAGTGCGCTAATTCGTCATAGTTCAGCAATATCAGCCCTTCTTGAAGGATGTTTTCCAAGAAAAAAAAGTGAAATTAATTTGTATCTCGATAACGTTATAACTAGGGAATCCAATCCCCGCGAATGCCGGATCCCGCGGTGATTTCGCGGGATTGACATTGCGGGATTTGCGGGACTCGATGTGGGTGCTGTATGTTAATATAAAGTTGTTTCGTTCAATTAAAAACAGAGTAGAGTAAAGTACGTTTCACGACTTAATGATTTCCTGGGTCGGTCCCATTGTGTCGATAAGAGCTTGGCAATAAACAAGTGAAGTATGAAGGGACGGACTAAGGAAAACATGTAATGATATGATTATATTAATGTAATCAAATGAAATAACATTTTTTTTAAAATATTACTAGTCATATTTATTTACATTTATAATGTCATTCTATAGATAGTTCTGTTTCGCTATCGCTATCCTCATCAAAATTAATTATAATTGGATTAATTATACGATCCAGACTAATATACGAATTTTCTACAGTTATTACGTGACGGACTGAATTTTTCCAACTACAAGGGGGAATATCATTAAAGCATTTTCGTATTAATTCTACAACACTAGGCATTTGGAACCCAACCGTTTTCTGACCCAGCATGTAAAATTCTTATTCTTTTTCCTTTATTTGACGGAGCTTTTGTTTTACACTTATCGGAAGAATCAGACCAGCCTTTGGATGGTGTTTCATGCGTGTCAAACCAAGTCTCGTCGAGGTAAATTATAGGACGGTTTTCAGAACGGGATTTCCGTACAGAATTAATGACGCCATTTTTGTAAACGGTGGGGTTCCATGAGTACTTGCCTTTTGTCAATTTTGCGGTATCTGAATCCCATTTCCGACAAAACTCTCCAAAGGCTAGTGCGGCTACAACTTATTTGGGTTTCATCATTGGTGAGCCGTTGCTTCAGAGAATCTAATGTAGGTACGCGTTGCTCTTCGTACATGGTGTAGATTTTTCGCCTTATCAAGTCCTTGTCGCTTTCGTCGAAACATTTGGTGAAACCGGCATCTTTACGCTTCTTTCTAGATTTAATGGGATTTGACGCGATTCTTTTCACTGTAGTCAGAGGTATCTTAGTCAAATCAGACGTTTCAGTCGCAGCAGCACTAGCATAAAGTCCTCTGTTGAGTAAAGAAGTATATACTCTTTTTACAATTTCCCTAGAATCGAGAGATAAATGCATTTTCTTCATTGCAACACTAGAAGAAGCACCATCAATGTTTTTCCATGGACGCCACATACTGTTTTTTTATACGTTTGGTAAAATAATATCGGTAATACAACTAAACTCTTCCAGCAAGAAATAATTAAGCAACCTAACCTACCTGATGTGCCTATATTTAATTATAATTATTACAATCCGGTCCTTTCCACATAATAATAACAAACGGTCATAAATAATGGGATCGCCACAGGTACTTTTACTGCAGTCATTAAGTTATGTTTAACGTATTTTCAATAGCCCAACATGGCGTGGATTCCCCGACGCGTCGACGAAAAATACCGCAGTTCATTGTTT
The DNA here is from genome assembly GCA_963991005.1 of Barypeithes pellucidus. Lineage (NCBI taxonomy): Eukaryota > Metazoa > Arthropoda > Insecta > Coleoptera > Curculionidae > Barypeithes > Barypeithes pellucidus. The sequence continues at coordinate 50,196,820 of OZ022563.1, read as the reverse complement.
GCTATCCCCGCAAATCCCGCGGATCCGCGGGATCGATGGGCTCAATCCCGCAGGTTTGCGGGATTGATTGGATTCCCTAGTTATAACAGATAGGCATAGGAAAATATTAAGAAATTAATAGGTATTCTAAAAACAAAATAATACACAAGGTGTTCCATTTAAGTTATCAAAATTGCTAATACGTGCACGGCTGAAAATATTTCTTAAAGAGAGAGCATGTCCACTTGTGTGCTTGCTACCAAATTTTCAAAGTGATTAGTTGGTTAGTTCTTCATAAACGTCTAATAGGCCGTCCACCATCAATCACCCTGTATGAATGAAGGTATTCATGAAATGTTCCTCGATTCTGTACTGTCGTTCAATTTCTATCCAGCGTGCTTTGACAAATTCTCTAATATGTAATATAATCGCCGTCTTAAAAGTCAGGAAAGCAAATAAATATTCTCTGTTTATTATTAAAACAACTCTGTTATAATTTTGTTCTTCCATCCGTAAAATAAGCCATATTATAAGCGTTTTAACAATTTTAATAAGCTAGGTGTGTTCATAATGACTGTGACTGCACCACACACACATACGAAACAAAATAGAGAATCGGAGAAATATTTCCTTTGAAAGAAGAGACAAGAGACAACGAACAATTTGAAATTAATGGGAGTAAAATTACAAAATTACATGGGGACGAAAATACAAAGAAATTTCAAGCTGATTTAGATAAATACAATAGGCCTATCTTTTTGGGGAGTTTTGGGATTGCTTATTGTAACGCTAACGATAAATACTTTGGCTATAGACCAAAAAGCGGATGAATGTCAAAACTTATAGTAAAGTTCGTTTTTAAAAACACGTCTTCATTCTAATTGGATAAATAAAATCTCCCCAGGCCAATGGGCAAGTTTCTTCTTGGCGAAAACATACCCAGCACAAATGTTTAGCGCAGTCGGATCCCTGTAAGGCAGGCACGTAACTACTTGGGGGTCAAGGTGGGCACTGGCAGACCCAAAAAAATTCATTTATTTATTATTTTATTTAACCATTTATTTTTGTTAAATTTACTAAATTTTTTTGTGAAAAATCTACTATAATCTTTTGTAAAATTTACTAAAATAATTTCTAAAAATTTCGCGATACGCGGTATTCCCAAGCGGGCAGTGGCGTAGCGCTACTACCGCGAACCCCCGCAGTCGCGGGGGGGGGGGGGCGAAAGCTTCGAGTGCCGATAGAGCTTATTGCTAATTAGCAAGTCTTTCAAATAAATACCAATATTACCAATGTCCACCTGATCTAGATTTTGTCACACTGTGCCCGTAATTATATAAATTTAAAGAATGAAGCAATTGGTATATCAAGATCATGGAATATAAACCCGGAATTTGAAGATAAAAGACAATTAAAACCAAAAAAACACTTTGATGAAGCCAATACAAATTATCTATTTTCTAGCCGAGAAAACTATTTTAGGATAAATATAGATTACAAAATATTTGATATTGTAATTAACCAAATATGTAATCGTTTTGAGGGAATGGAGTTATTTGTTAATAAATTTAGATTTCTATGTCCCCAAGTTCTAGTAACTTTGCCAGAAAAAGAATTATTTATGTCTGTAGAAACACTACAGCAAACATATTCCAGCGATCTGTCTGCGACTTTTCCTTTAGAGATAGTTGCGTAGTGTTTGCCGTTAAAGGAAAAAATTGCTTCTCTTCAAAGTATTAAAGACTTTGCTGTATTTTTAATTGTGGAAAATAGCACTTTATCATCAAATTTTCCAGAGGTAACAACAGCCTTATTATTATTTTTAACTCTTCCAGTAAGTGTTGAGTAAGTGCTGAGAGATCCTTTTCCAAATTAAAAATCATTAAAAATTATTTACGAAATAGTTCCTCTCAGACAAGGTTAACCAACTTGGCTATCCTGTCTATAGAGGCACAAGAGGCGGCCAAAATGGATAATAACCATTTAATAAAAAATTTTGCGGAGGCAAAAGCTAGAAAAAAACAATTTATCTCCTGAAAGCAATAATATAAGAATAATTTTACAGTATAATAAATAAAATAGGCAATTAGCCAATTGCCTCGCAATAACTATTGAGATACCTATAATATTATATTTTCGCGGGGGGGGGGGGGGGGGGGGCTATAATTTGTCGCTACGCCACTGCAAGCGGGATATAATAATAATAATAATATAATAATAATAATAATAAATACTCTGCGGGATTGATATACGTTAAACAGAACAGTTTTTTGCGTACTTGCGCAAGTAAGGGCGTTATTCTACTAGTATCTAGCAACATTTATCAAGTGGTTGAATATAATACATGGAATTTAAACAGCAATCACAAAAATGAGTGTCAGTGTAGTTTACAAAGACAATAATGGTTCTAGTTTAGTTTGGAGTTACTTTTTAAAGTCTGAAGATGGTCTTACAGCTAAATGTAAGTTATGCTTTAGCATTATCAAAATCTCTGCTCGTTCCACCGAAGGTCTTCTCTCCCATTTACAAACAAAGTATAATATTAATTTGAAAGTCCAGAGCAGCAGCGGTAGTGTTGATATTGATAAAATAACACAGGAAATGAAAGCTAGTACCAGCAGTTCGAGTAGTTCGTTTAGTTCTATTGCTAAGCACTCAGATGTTAGTGGTTCTTCTGTGCTATCTAAGAAAATGAAAATTACAGATTTTTTTTCATCTGAGAAAAAGTTTCGATGGAGGAATGGCGTGTCTCGAATGGTAGCTAAAGATGGTATACCCTTTGGAAAGTATATCACATCGACCGATATGCGCCAGCTATTCGAATCAGAGGGCCACAAATTGTGTAAAATCTATTCCGCCGACAAGTGTCGTCGAAGCTGAACGTGCGTTTTCAGCCGCAGAATACATGTGCAATAAAATAAGACCAAATCTAAAAGATGAAACATTAAACATGTTATCTTTTCTTCGAAAATACCTTCAAAATCAATGTGGCATGTAACCGTTAAACTAGTCGTACTCTTGTATTGTACCTATATGCAATAAATAGTTTCCTGCTACTCTACTCTGTTTCTAATTGCATAAAGCAACTATTTATTAACATACAGCACCCACATCGAGTCCCGCGAATCCCGCACGTTTAATCCCGCAATGTCAATCTCGCGAAATCACCGCGGGATCCAGCATTTGCGGGATTGGATTCCCTAATCCATTGCATCTGATTTAAGCTTTTTGTTCTTTTAAAAAGGCATTTTTACAAAAATTTATTCAAACTTTGTCATTTTTACAATAAAAAATACTTAAACTACAATAATAGTAATCAGTGAAATAAATGTACCATATATTTAAAAATATTTACCAACTGCAGGAGTTCGACGTTATTTTTGTTTGTCACTTCCAAAAGTCACTAATAAAAACAATGGCCCGATATATTACCATATGAAACGCCATATTTACTCAAGTATGAAAACCATTTGGGTAATTGAGGATAAGGTGCGGCCATCATCGTTTCTGATTTTTCCGTAATACAATTTTACAGGAAGAAAAAGAGGTACGAAGTGGAAAAGAGAACGCGTTCTACAGGGTCGCCAGAAAAGGTTGCATTAAATACAACTTGTTTTTTTGATATCTTTAATATTTTTATTCATTGCTTTATCATTTTTAAACCTTTAACTAAAGTAATTAGCGGAAAGATGCAGCTCTTTTTCGAAATCTACAATTTTCTTTCCGTTCCAAAGCGAATATCTATATAGTTTTGTTTCGGCCCTATTGTTAATTAAACTAAATTTGTATTTTCTACGACGAGAGACATACACTGTATAGTATTTGCAGAATTATATCGTTGATCTTTTGACTGCAATAAAACCTGATTAGCCCTTCGACCATAAAATAAATAAGGAAATCCCAAATTTTAAAATCTTTTCGAGCAGAGCCGGACCAGGTATACAAATTCAATTTATACCTATGCCTGATGCATATATAAATAATAAATAGAAAGTGATTTTTAATAATTTTAATCTTTAGTGGTTTTCCGGCGAGTAATTTTTAGTTAGGTTTATTAGTGGTAGAATGTGGCGTCCTTGGCATTGTGTTGATAGGGGAGCATCTTCAAGTGTCATTTTTAAAAGAAAGCATTTATCTACCGATGCCAAACTAATAATTAAAAATGTGTATCAATCGTTGTTGAGTAGAAATTTTAATTCGATGGATGCTTTAGCAGAGACGTCTACTTTGACAAAAACTCCTTTATCTTCGGTAAGAGACATAGTACTTAAACCTGAGAAAAAATCGGAGTGATTCTGGCACATTTAGAAGTATTGACGAAAATGACATGGATTTATTAAGAAGAAAGATTTACCAAATGTATGAGGCACAAACTGATGTACCCACTTTGATTTCCCTCAAAGAGCGGCTGATTAAAGACGAAACAAATATCTCTTGTAGCCTTTCAAGCCTTAGGAAAATATTGCATAAAATGGATTTTAAATACCGAAACATTGATAAAAGACAAACATTAATGGAATCTCAATGTTTACGGGAATGGAGACTTAAATATTTAACAGCTGCTAAACAATTTAGAGAAGAAAATCGTCCAATTATTTACCTTGACGAAACATGGTTCGATACCCATGACACTCCAAGAAAAGGTTGGGATGATTCTTCCAAAAAATGTCAAACCAAGGCACCATCAAATAAAGGCAAAAGAATCACAATATTACATGCTGGTTCAGAGAACGGGTTTGTTCCAAATTGTCTGTTGCTTTCAGCTAAAATCATGGCAGATTCTTCTTTAGATTACCATCAAGATACCGACGCACAACTTTTTGAAGATTGGTTTAAACATAAATAGTTTCTTAGAATTTAGGTAAATTTTATTTTTATTGTACTTGTTATCCTAATAGTTATACTTTTAAATTATATTATTTTCAATTATCATTAATTGTTATCATTATTTTACATTTATTATAGGTACCTAAAACTAAAAATACCTATATCTATTTATTTTAAATTATAAAAATAAATCATGTGGTGTGGTGTACACCAAGCCGGCCCTGATCCCATTTATAGAGCTTTGAAGAGGTTCAGGCGTATACAATAGGGTTTAATCAGGTAGTTTATTTATGGCAGTAAGAGTCAACGGTATAATTCTGCAACAACTATACAGCCGTTATAAAAGGCAATAAAACTATTATGACGATACCAAATTAAAATAACCGGCGAAGAGTTTGTTTCTTTGTTCTTCTCGGAAATGAAATTATTACTCTAAATAAAACCTAATATGATTTTAATTTAGCAAACATATTGTTTAAAACTCAGCAACATGTTTGTTTTAAAAATATAATACTGTGAAACCTCTCATAACGGACACCTCTAATAAGCGGACATATCTATTAAGCGAACATTTTTTCATAGTCCGGAACTAGGTATATGAAATTCCATGACAATCAACCTCTCTTGGGCGGACTCTACTTAGGGCGAACGCGGACAGGCTGATTTCATACAAACAGTGCGAAAACCCTCCTTTAAACGGACAAAATTTTTTATTTATAGTATTTGGGAGACGAATAAGTACGGTGCAAAATCTCTCTGATGACAAACCGACAACCAATCGCGTATGCGTGGCAGGGTGAAAGGACTTCGCCGAATGAAAATATGTGTGATTCACCGACAGGAGTCCGCCGTTTATTTGTGAGTTGTAAGGTTAAAATCGTAAACAATGGCACACAAATGTCGCGTTTTGAGTCGGAAAGAGAAAATTGATGTTGTGGAAGTTTGTAATTTGATAACAATGATTTGGGCGAGTTCATTAACATTGATAGCAATGTGCTATCAGAAGATGATAGTGACCCCATTCCTACCGATTATGTAGTCCAAACTGAAACCACATCACTATGTGACGACTCTGATGAAGAAGTTGAATGCAGTAATCAAACAAATGTCACCAATTATCAACAAGCCATTAGTATGGTAAAGGAATTATAAGAGTATGCAAAGAATAGAAGTGACTCTACAGCAATGGAATTGTTATCATCAGACTTGGAATTACATTTTCTAGATTGGCAAGTATAAAACGCAAACACGTCAAACTACGTTATTAGATTTTTTTAGTACTACATCCTAACTAAAACCAGCGTATTTTTGTTATGTTATGTTTATTTGTACATATTATTATATATACATAGTAATAATTTTGCATTTTCATATTACCTAATAACAAATTTTCCATGGGCGGACACCTCCATTAGGCGGACACATCTGTCCGCCCAAGAGAGGTTTCACTGTAAAGAGTTATTTTTAAACGAAACGAAATAGGCATAAGAAAGCCGTGAAACAAGTTACCATATTTCTTATTTCAAGATGCATATTCTAGTTGAGAGTTTACAGAGAATTTAAATGTAAATTTACGGTTTGGGTTTTAAGTTAAAATAATTATTCAAATTAAGACAAAAATATGAGTTTTGTAAATATTACCGTTGAAAAAATGGTTTTATTCAAACGGATTTTTTTTTTGTTGAAAAATACAAAATCAAGTACCTAAGAGCAAGCCACGATCGTCATCAAAGATAGAGACCGCAATTGGTCCAATTATAATTATTTGCTTCTGTTTTTAGCAACAGAGGCAGAAATAGATTAGAACGAGACGAAGCACACGATGATGTTCGTGGCTAATAATAAAGTTTTCTGAAAATCAATTTAAAAAAAAAGACGCCGCTGGCGAAAATTAAAAAAAAATCTAAAAACTGCAAAAACGCCAGCGTTTTTTTCCGGTCACTTCTCAAATCCATTTAATCATATAATCTAAATCGGTATGTCCAATCCCCTAGAACAGCTTACCGCAAAATCACCATAAAATACCCATAAAACGCTCTCAAGACCTTCGATTTCTCCGCTGAGTGTACCTGGCCGTTTCCGCCATAGGTCAATATCGCAGGCCAGTGCCGCCTACATGGAAGCCGGAGCATGCGATTGGCCTGCACGCGCATCGCGTGCAACTGTTTATGTTGATTGTTGTCGAGTAAAGTATGCAACAAAAGGTCCGGTGGAAAATGCGCCCGTTCTTTAAACTGGACTACATTGACGGAAACAATCTCGAAAATCGTCAAGAAAAAGAAATTAACAAATTTCGGCCATCGTGTGATCTGTTATTTTTACTTTTCAATGAAAATTATTAAGAATGTGGCATTCTACATTCCGAACAAAATTTTTGTGTAGCGGACAAACACACAAAATATAAAGATTAACAAGTATTTTGTGGATATCTCAATCAATGCAGTGTACGTGTTCGAGAAAAGGCTATAAAATAACTGCATTGCATTTTGACGGTCCGTTGTGTCTGAACCCTTCGACCAGGGATAAAACTAAACAATTACAGTTCGTTTCACGATATTTGGATACGACTTAATGATTTCCTGGGTCGGTCCCATTGTGTCGACAAGAGCTTGGCAATAAACAAGTGAAGTATGAAGGGACGGACTAAGGAAAACAAGTAATGATATGATTATATTAATGTAATCAAATGAAATAACTTTTTTAAATATTACTAGTCATATTTATTTACATTTATAATGTCATTCTGTAGATAGTTCTGTTTCGCGATCGCTATCCTCATCAAAATTAATTATAATTGGATTAATTATACGATCCAGACTAATATACGAATTTTCTACAGTTATTACGTGACGGACTCAATTTTTCCAACTACCTGGGGGAATATCATTAAAGCATTTTCGTATTAATTCTACAACACTAGAACTTAAAGTCGGAGAAATATTTTCAGACCTAACCAGTGATTTTAACTGGTGCCACATATGCTCTATGGGGTTAAAAATGCAATAATAGGGTGGGAGCCGTAGCACTGTATGTCCAATTTCTTCTGCCAATGTGTCACAATCATATACTTTTTTTTATACAAAATGTCTTTAAAACTTCTAAAAAATCACTTTTTTTTATAACTTTCTTCAAAATATATATCATTCGCCGCCATGTAGTTCTGAATCTCCAATTTTGTATTATTTGAGCTTGGAGCTTTATGTAATTGGCGACTGTGATAGCTCGCATTGTCCATTAATATCACGCTATTCTGAGGAATGTTTGGTAAAAGACAATTCTTGAGCCATTCATCAAAAAGTTCGGCCGTTGTATCTTCATGGTAGTCCACACAAGAGTCTTTAATGTTTTTTGCAGAAAGCCACAAGGCATTTGGAACCCAACCGTTTTCTGACCCAGCATGTAAAATGCTTATTCTTTTTCCTTTATTTGATGGAGCTTTTGTTTTACTGCAACACTAGAAGAAGCACCTACAATGTTTTTCCATGGACGCCACATACTGTTTTTTTATACGTTTGGTAAAATAATATCGGTAATACAACTAAACTCTTCCAGCAAGAAATAAAAACAAACAAATTTTACGACAAAAAGATATTTAAATATAAATTAAGCAACCTAACCTACCTGGTGTGCCTATATTTAATTATAATTATTACCATCCGGTCCTTTCCACATAATAATAACAAACGGTCATAATTAATTGGATGGCCACAGGTACTTTTACTGCAGTCAATAAGTTATATCCATTTTTCGTGAAACAATCCTTACCTAACAAATTTTTTTTTAAATTCAATTTTCGGCAAGGTCGCAAATTGTCGCAGCAACTCTCAGTTGGACCTTATTCAGGACCCTTCAAACAATAGTAAACAAATAGTTTGGTCGCATTCCAACGCGCCCTTTTTTACATTTTGCTTGATACAAAATTTTTAAAAAAATTGTTTAATTTATTTTAACTTATGTTAACAAAATGGATGAAATCAAAAGTACCAGTGGAAATATTTTTAATTTGAAAATTTTATAGGATTGTACTTACCACCAGCAATAGGCTCCATGATGGTTTTTCAAAATTATTACAAAAACTTAGCGGAATAACAGAACTAAATACACTGTCAACCACTCTAATTTAATTGACACACCACACTAGAAAAACAAACTTTGAACTGAAATAATTTTAAGGTTGGCCATAATATAAATATAACAGGGGTGATTTATGGCACCCTGGTTGTTTCTTAATTAAGTGCTAATGATTTTACGACAAAATTATAACTTTGGTTTTATCTTTTTTTTTTTTTTTGGATAAACACCCTGCAGACGCGGCTGCAGGGTAGTGTCGGGATTGGCAACTTGGTGGAATTATATGGCCCTCTCAACATCATCTTTTCTGAAGGAAAAGAACATCCTCGTAGGTTAACGAGGGCAGGCCGACCGACTAAACTCACCGCGGAGTGAGGCAATTAGCCTTTGACTCATATTCACTCGATAGTGTTGTCTGCAATCGTGTATGTTTGTCTCTGTATTTAGCTTTTGAGCTATGCGCTAAGATTGGTGTCAGTTCCTGAAATTTTTTTTCCACTCGAAGTTAATCGAATGAACAAACTCTCAGGAGCTCCGAACATGTAGGGTAGGCGTAGTAGGTAGGCTGTCTTATTTGGGGTTGTGGTTGAATTTGGTTCAGCAATCAAGGCCCTATTTTTATTATTTTTGGGGCTCTTATTCTTGGATCAGTCGCGGTTGCGACTGATCCAGTCTTTGGGTAGTTTATAACATGCATTTGGAAGTGAATGCACGTGTGATGCACGTATCATGCTGTTGTTGGCAATGTTAGCCTTAACGTGATATTTCGCGATTGTTTTATCGAAGAACTCGGAGATTGTTTCCACTTCGAGATCTCGATGGATGACGTCATTTCTAGTGTATCGCGGCATGTTTACTATGATTTTTAGAACCTTGTTTTGCATCACCTGAATTCTGTTCCTGTCACTCTTACTAATGGTGCACCAGGCTGGCGCACCATATGTCATCATTGACCTGATGAAAGTCTTGTAGTTGGCTTTATCTATTTTGACCAGCTTTTACCTGAAATTCGCCTGTGTGCGTAGGCTAGAAATGCACATTTCTATCTGTAGGTTGTAATATCTTTGATATCAATTCTAAAATTTTCCTCTTCCTAAGAACAAGGTTAAATGCTTATTGCTCACGTCTCCGATAATATGCATACGAAATATACGTTTAGTCGTTTTTTGCCAAGAATAAATGCTATGTTAATCCTCCAATATATAAAATTCGTTACATGGACTTCTCCGTATAATGTATTCGCTCGATTTGCATACAATAAAGACTTTATATTAAATATTATGAACCGGGCATTTATACTTTACCATATTGTTGTCGATTTTTTCGAGAAGGAATATTCGAAATCTACATTGAAATTTTAACATAAATAGTGTCCCGGCTTCGTCGGCATGGTATTTTAATATTTAAGCGTTTTCTCTTTTCTGCTTTGAATGTTTTTTTTTTACCTTTCAATTGTTTTGTCTTCATCCAATTGTTTTGTGTTCAGTGTCGCCTACAGCTTCAGAATTGGGGTGGGGGGCGGGGGTTACACGTAATATTAGGTACAGTACGTTTCACAAAATTTGGATACGACTTAATGATTTCCTGTGTCGGTCCCATTGTGTAGATAAGAGCTTGGCAATAAACAAGTGAAGTATGAAGGGACGGACTAAGGAAAACAAGTAATGATATGATTATATTAATGTAATCAAATGAATTAACATTTTTTTTAAATATTACTAGTCATATTTATTTACATTTATAATGTCATTCTATACATAGTTCTGTTTCGCTATCGCTATCCTCATCAAAATTAATTATAATTGGATTAATTATACGATCCAGACTAATATACGAATTTTCTACAGTTATTACGTGACGGACTGAATTTTCCCAACCACCTGGGGGAATATCATTAAAGCATTTTCGTATTAATTCTACAACACTAGAACTTAAAGTAGGAGAAATATTTTCAGACCTAACCAGTGATTTTAACTGGTGCCACATATGCTCTATGGGGTTAAAAATGCAATAATAGGGTGGGAGCCGTAGCACTGTATGTCCAATTTCTTCTGCCAATGTGTCACAAACATATACTTTTTTTATACAAAATGTCTTTAAAACTTCTAAAAGATCACTTTTTTATAACTTTCTTCAAATTACACGCTATTCTGAGGAATGTTTGGTAAAAGACAATTCTTGAACCATTCCTCAAAAACTAACAAATTTTACCAGAAAAAGATATTTAAATATAAATTAAGCAACTTAACCTACCTTCCACATAATAATAACAAACGGTCATAAATAATGGGATGGCCCCAGGTACTTTTACTGCAGTCATTAAATTATATCCATTTTTCGCGAAACAATCTTTACGTATACAATCAGGCTTTAATATTTCCTTCAACAATATTTCTCAGCAAACTGTCAAATTGTTTAATAAAGTGACGTGACGTTGAAATTTTTTGTTTGTGATCTTGTTACTCTTTAAAAAGCCTATATTGAAAATAGAGCGTTGCTGCGCATACTTTTGTTGATAGTAATTAAGGGGCTCTCGTTTACTGTGCTATTTACTTGACAAAAACCGTGCGAATTACTTTACAGCTCGTAAAGTTTGACTTCCTTAGTTAGTAGGTACAGTGAAACCTCTCATAACGGGCACCTCTAATAAGCGGACATCTCTATTAAGCGGACATTTTTTCATAGTCCGGGTTTGTTCGGGTTTCTTGGGCGGACTCTCCTTTAAACGGACCAAAAATTTATTTAAAGTATTTGGGAGACGAATAAGTACGGTGCAAAAACTCTCTGAGGACAGACCGGCAATCAATCGCGTATGCGTGGCAGCGCGAAAATACTTCGTCGAATGAAAGTATGTGTCCACCCGGGTGGAAAGTAAATTATTTTTTTGTAATTTAAAAAAAAATCAATATCTCAAAATAATATACGACCACACCAACATACAACTTATTACACAAATTTAACAACAATGATTTCTTTTGATTCTTTAAAATAAACTTAATGACATTTTTATAAAAAATAAGAAATTAACATGGTTTCTGTTTTACTTATTTACATTAAATATTACATTGGCATTATGTATAGGCAGTCACTGATATCACTGATAATCCTCAGCATTTGTGACCAAATCGTTGATATCTTCTTTGTCTTGGCATTTTCACTGAAATAAGCTAGTAGCGCCGACTCAGAACAACCAGGATTTTGTACTTTGTTTGCCGCACATCATTCTTTGAAACAGTTATATGCCTTGTCATATCTCGGGCGGCTTTTAGTTGGCAGATCTTCTACTATTTTTGTTGCTTCTCGATTTTCTGGTGGAGTAGCAGCAAAATCAAATTCCTCATCTGATTTATTTATTTTTAAAATAATATATTGTTTAGTGACATGGAAACCATATTCAAAAAGTGATATTTGCCATCTAAATGTATATTATTACCTACGTTATTTTACCACTTGCGGTTAGTTGACATTTCTGTCTAATTTTTCAATGGAAAAGTCCAAATGACATTTATCTTTTATTAATAATTTTAATTCAAAATAATAAGAAGTGTATGTTAGATGTTAGACCCAGGCAGCAGTTTTCTCTAAAAAGGTTAACATTACAGAGCCGGATATGGTCATGGCCGGACGCGCAATCCCACTGGCTTTATCTAATAATTTACTGGGCGTCAATCTGGCAGGAAATATGTCTTGGCCTAACCACGTTGTGGCAATCGCCAAGATAGCTTCTCAGAAGCTTGGGGTACTCTTCCGAACCAGAACGTTGTACACACCTCAACAACTTTTGACACTATACGAAGCCCAGATTCGACCATCACTAGAGTACTGCTCTCATGTCTGGAGCTCTGCACCCAAACATACTCTTCGGCTACTGGATTCCATCGAAAGGAGGGCTATTCATCTGATCGGAGACCACGAGCTGACGAAGAACCTCGACAACCTAGAACATCGAAGACAGGTTGGGGATTTGACTCTCTTTTACAGATATTTTCATGGAATGTGCTTGGCTGGCCTGGCCCTCTTAATTCCGCCCAGAGCGACGAATAGCAGAAGTACACGACGAACAACTGCCGCCCATCCATATGTGGTTAAGCTTAGTACTCCTCGAACTTCATTATTTAAGAATTCTTTCATCTGGAGGACTTCGTCCTTGTGGAACGACCTTCCCGAGGTCGTTTTTCCCAACGAATATAACCTCCAACGATTCAAAACCAACGTGAATCGCTTTTTGCGCACACGCACCACTCCCAGAGTGCCCTAAAGGATTTTTCCTATAGTGCTTGTGTTTGATCATAAAAAAAAAACGTGGTTGTAAATAAAATAGTATACAAACCTCGGTGAAAGTGTTTCATTACTGTCTCGAGATCTACCGACTCTCTTGACAGGAATGAAACACTTCACCTCGGTACGTAATATACTATATAAATCTTCCGACTCTATGGCCATGCTATTCCAAGCTAAAATCAACATTAATTCGGAATAATCAAGTCGATATAAGCAAATATTCAAAACTTATTGCATTCCTTGTTATAGATTTGTTGTATTGTTTTAATATTTTTTCAATTTTTCCTTTCTTCAATTACGGAAGAAAAAAAACAGAAAAAACCTCTGAAAAAAAGCTGCATAATCACAAAATCGCGTTTATGGTTTCGGAGATTATTGCTTTTAAAAAATCGACAATCTTTTGTGCAAGAACCATGTCTGTTTTATGCTATTCAAAACCCCCGGGACTGTACCGCACCGTATCCCGAAAGCAAAATTCCCTAAACAAACAACGGCGACATGCAGATGGACTCAATAAATCTAAATTCTAATTCTGAAATCAAATATCGCCCGATTAATTTTAATCATCAGAAAGTATGATTCAAACGCTCGCGCTTAAAGGAAAATGCACTTTGAAGGGACAGGGCCGTAGCGTCAAATTTTTATCAACTTAGGTACATGTAAAGAAAAGTTAAATTTACTATAAAAACAGTAAAATAACCATCTATATGTGACTGGAATAACTTTTATTAAGAGTTGCCATTAACTTAGAGCAAAATTTTAATCTACATTTTTTAGTAAAAAGACAAAAATATTTAGTAAACCATTTATAGTTTTTTGAAATTTTGACACATGGAATTCCCAAGCGGTCACCTATCCAAGTACTAACCGTGCTCAACGTCATCGATCGATGGTATGTTTCCTGTTAAATCCTCCTCCTATTATTTATTACCTAAAAACGAAATCCCACGAATCCGTTGCGTATTATTTATAGTGTTGGGAAAAACCGATGATTTTAATACTCGAGTACTTGATACTCGAGCGATTTTAATAATCGAGTGAATCGCTTGAAAGTTTTATGACTAAGAAGAATGTGTTGATAAAACACCAGGGGTTGTTGTTGCAAGTTTTAGAAGTTTAGTCCAGAGTTTTATTAAGGAAGAACAGTTGATTCTGATTTTAAACAAAATTGTATCCTTCAATTTTTTTTTAAATTTACAATCGCCGCTGGTTAGCCAGTTCCAGTCAAACAAAACCCATGTCGCGATGAATCCACTAAGGGATTTGGCATACTTCCTTATATGCACCTTCTCATTTATGGGCCTTTAACAAAGACGTATCTCGTGTTGGCCTTTTGAGCGTCAAACTCGAACGTTGCCAATCGACACATTTAGGGTGGCGCGAGTTTGCGCATTAAATTCTTTTCTATAATAATTTTACTCTAGCTTGTTCGTCCGCATACATTTCTTGTAGAATTTACAATATACAGTGAAACCTCTCTTAGGCGAACACCTGCGGGACTGTCTAAATGTGGCCGCCTAATAGAGGTGTCCGCCCATTGGAAATTTGTACTATGTATATGTATGTACAAATAAACATTTATTAAACAACAAAAATACACTAGTTTTAGTTAGGATGTAGTACTAAAAAAAATCTAATAACGTAGTTTGACATGTTTGCGTTTTAAACTTGCAATCTAGAAAATGTAATTCCAAGTCTGATAACAATTCCATGGCTGCAGAGTCACCTCTATTCTTTGCATACTCTTATAATTCCTTTACCATACTAATGGCTTGTTGATAATTGGTGACATTTGTTTGATTACTGTCGTCAGATAGTGATGTGGTTTCAGTTTGGACTGCATAATCGGTAGGAATGGAGTCACTATCATCTTCTAATAGCACATTGCTATCAATGTTAATGAACTCGCCCAAATCATTGTTATCAAATTAAAAACTTCCACAACATCAATTTTCTCTTTCAGACTCAAAACGCGACATTTTTCTGCCATTGTTTACGATTTTAACCTTACAACTCACAAATAAACGGCGGACTACTGTCGGGGAATCCCACATACTTTCATTTGGCGAAGTCCTTTCGCTCTGCCACGCATACGCGATTGGTTGCCGGCGTGTCTTCATAGAGTTTTTGCACCGTACTTATCGTCTCCAAATACTTTTAATTTATTTTTGTCCGTTTAAAGAAGGGTTTTCGCATTCTTTGTATCAAAAACAGCGTGTCCGCGTCCGCCCAAAGGAGAGTCCGCCCAAGAGAGGTTGATTTACATGAAATTTCATATACCTAGTTCCGGACTATGAAAAAAATGTCCGCTTAGTAGAGGTGTCCGTTATAAGAGGTTTCACAGTACTTTAGTAATTACTTGATTTTTAGTAAATTTATTAGAAATTCTATAGTTTTTTTATAAATTATGTTTACAATATTATTTTGCTACGGATTACTAATAAAAAAACTAATTAATATTATATTTTATAGGAAATTTTACAATAAAATCTGTATTATAATAATTTTACTATAGTCTTCTACCCGTGTAAGCTATTAAGAAAAAAAAACCATCAATTCGGCCCTGCCCTAAAAAATATATCCAAACATCAGTATGCAAATGAGCTGTGCGCATAGAAAAGGGTAAAATTGAAAATATAAAATTTCAACCCCTCATTTAAGAATATCATAAATCAAACGTCCGTACAGAGCGTACTGGTTTTTCTTTTCAATTTGGACGCCGTTTAGAAATTTACATAAGGGAGGTTTTAGTTTTTTAGAAAAGGGTAGAATAAAATATTAAATAATTTTTACAATAGCGCAACTACAAAATGTAAAAGTTGTCAACACTGTTGTTGCTTTTTTAAAATTTTGTTTGTCCATTTTTTTCCCCTCGTTCGTCTCATAGAGAATGACATTCCCTATCTACACTTAGCGTGGGCTCTTAACGATAATCCTCGGTTCTACGCTGTACCCCCCCCCCCCCCCCCCCCCCCGGGCAGGTTAATAAACCCGAACAAACCCCTATATACTTTGCTGGGACAAGATAAAGATATTTGCTTACAAGAACAAGAAAAGATCAGATTATGTTTCGTAATTTTTTAAATTGTTTATATCAAAATGTGTTACATATACAGGGTGTCCATTTTTGGGTAGTTTTACGGGGTATCTCCGTTATTAGTAAAGATAGAAGGCATGCGGTTTTCGAAGCACTTTGCTACTTTTTGTCAAACAGAAGATGCCGTAATCAAAATTTTTCTAGGCCGCCTTGTTTTTGATATACGCGATGTTTTTGAGAATTGTGCATTGTGGGACACCCCCCCCCATATCTCGGTTACACCGTAACGTATCAAAAAGAAATAAAATGTTTTTTTTGTAGTTTTTTTTACGTATAGAATCCAGTTGACGTACTCAGATTTTTTCTACATTCAATAGTTTTCAAGGAAAATAAACAAATTTGCTTTTTTTAAATGGGTCACCCTATATACAGTGTGTACATAAAGTAAGGAACAAATTCATTATCTAGGAATCTAAAAATATTTCGGAAAAATCCTCGGACACGTGTATAATAATTTTTAATGGCGCATTTTTTTCCCATACAAACTTAATATACAAGGTGGCTCATGTAGTAGATATGACATTATGGACGATTTTTTTAAATGGGAACCCCTATATTTTAGTTCAGATCTGTAATCTCCAAGAACAGCTGATTTCAAAAACATAACACACTTAGGGCCTAAAATTCATAGTTTCGTTACTACAGGGTAAAACAAATAATTTTTTTTAAGATATTTTTAATTTAAAAAAATGTAAAAAAATTAAATAAGCTATTTAATTAAGTGTTGAAATTGTCCTCCTTCTGCTGCCTGACAGTACCCCAAGCGATCAATAAATTCTTGTTGGACTTTTCTTATGGTTTCTTCTGAAATGTTCCTGCATTCTGTTGTTATTCGATTTTTTAAATCTTCAATATTGGCAGGTCTGACTTTATAAACAACTTTTTTCAGGTGACCCCACAAGAAAAAGTCCAGTGGTGTAAGGTCTGGAGACCTAGGCGGCCATTCAACAGGCCCACGTCTTCCAATCCACTTGTTCGGAAAAACTTGGTTTATGTAATGGCGCACTACTGCTGCATAATGTGGAGGTGCGCCGTCTTGTTGGTACCACAAATTTTCATCTAGAATTCCTGGATTATTTCTACTAGGGTATAAGTTAACTAGCGTAGGGATAAGAAAGTTCTGAAGAAAATGAAGATAATTTAGCCCGTTTACATTGTTGTCAAAAAAATATGGCCCAATAATTTTGTTTTTCACAATACCAGCCCAAACATTAATTTTTTGAGGATATTGAGTATGGTGCTCACGCATCCACCTGGGATTTTCTTTTGCCCAGTATCTACAGTTTTGCCGGTTCACTTCTCCATTTAATTTAAAGGTAGATTCATCCGAAAATAGGATATTTTCAACAAACAAAGGATCTAAGTTACATCTTTCCATTAATATTTGACAAAACTCCATCCTACGATCTGGATCATCTTCATTCAACTCATGAACCAATCGGATTTTAATCGGGTGCCATTTTTCTACCGTCAATACGCCTCACGTAATTAATTGATGCCTCCCAAGCCAAAAAAAAATATCTTAAATAAAATTATTTGTTTTACCCTGTAGTAACGAAACTATGAATTTTAGGCCCTAAGTGTGTTATGTTTTTGAAATCAGCTGTTCTTGGAGATTACAGATCTGAACTAAAATATAGGGGTTCATTTAAAAAAATCGTCGATAATGTCATATCTACTACACGAGCCAACTTGTATATTAAGTTTGTATGGGAAAAGAATGCGCCATTAAAAATTATTATACACGGGTAATGAATTTCTTCCTTACTTTATGTACACATTGTATTTTTTAATAATATAATTTAGTTTGTAACAAGCTTCTCAAAAATATCTAACACTTTATTTTTAGTCTTAGTATTAGACCCGAAATATACGTTTTTCAAAAATATACCATTTTTTCTAGTATTAGACGCATCCAGAACCAAAGATAAACGACGAATAACAACAAGCAAATAAGGTCGGGCCGGCTCTGACGCGATCGATAAAATTTCCACCCTACTGCGCAACCTCATTGGTGCCAAGCCATCTCCCATACCGGGGACACTTTTTGTAATTTGGAACGTTCGTATTGCCAATATAATGTATATATGTGTTGCCGAGTCCCAAATAGGATAAATAACCTTAATAGATTTTCTATTTTGAAGATCAATGTTAATCCATCGACGGCTCTCTCGACGTGCTACGGCTTCTTCACGGCAGCGGTGACCTGGGGGCTCTTCTTCAGAGAAGCGACGTGGTCGCATCGTAAAACTGAAGAATAGCAGGACAAAAACAGTCACGTATCGCTTACAGCCACGTGCGCGGATCACGGAGGAATTTATTGAACAAGCAGCTCTTACGAGATCGATTTTTTTATCGGTTGTTGTTTATGAACGTATACAGGATGATTAAACTGTCATAATACTTAAATACCATGGCTACCTATAAAAACCCTAAAAGATGATCATCTTCGAAAAACCGGGCTCTATTAAGGAAGGATAGGGAAGTAGGTATAGGGATATTATACAGGGTGTCCGCTAATTAATGGTACATGGAATAACCACAGACTCCTTACGTAAATATATTATGACTTAATTATACTTAACTATATCCGATTGTTGATATTAACTGAGATACAGGGTGTTAAAGTTAAAACATAATTTTTGTTTCTCTCTAATAACTTTGCAGGAAACCAACGTTTTTTTACAAAATCTGGCAATTATGGTTCTTTAGGACGAGAAATTGATTTTTTGTGAAATTTTAATGTACAATGTAGGTGGCGCTGTCTGCGGCATTTTTCAATGTATGTGGCATCAGTTTTGTTGGTTCCTTGACAATGTCATAGTTTTCGCTGTTTATGATAAAAATTAAATTTTCGATTTATATGGGTGTACTAAAAATGCTATGTTTTTTTCCGAAAATTCGCATCACCCTGTAGAGTATATTAGCAAGCGAAACATAATGCAGTTGACATTAAACGGTAGGTCCATCTTTACCCAACCTTTTCTTTTTTGGTTCACTTCATTATCTCTGTTATTAAAGGAGATACACCGTTTTATAGCGTAACATGTTTTTAGACTTTAATATTCAACACATTCATTGTTAAATGTTTTCAAGTAGACTATGGACTTTTTCGGACATTGCAAGCGATGTGCCAGCAGATGTTGTGTTTTAAAGTTACAAAGGTCAAATAAAATTCGCCATACTGATAAAAACTGTTCGTTTTATTAAACGTTCGTTTCGTATGCCCAGTTTCCCGACGAGTATTTTAATCTTGAAACCTACTTGACAACATTTAACAATGAATGTGTTTAATATTAAAGTCTATAAAAACATGTTACGCTATAAAACGGTGTATCTCCTTTAATACAAGAGATAATGAAGTAAATCAAAAAGAAAATGTTGGGAAAAGATGGACCTACCGTTTAATGTCAACTGCACTATGCTTCGGTTGCTAATATACTCCACAGGGTGATCCGAATTTTCGGAAAAAAAACATAGCATTTTTAGTACACCCAGTATAAATCGAAAATGAAATTTTTATCATAAACAGCGAAAACTATGATATTGTCAAGGAACCAACCTACAATGCAAAAGAAAAATCATTGAAATCGGATCATAAAATCAGAAAAACAAATAGCATCAAAAATATGGCAAATTTATGATGTTGCGTTGATTTTGTCCAGGAGTTTATATGTGGCAACATTGTTAACCCCATAAATTTTTTTGCCGCATTGCTTTCGTAGCTACAGATAAACTTGTCGTCCTGTAAGCTGCCACATGTTTCGAGATTGAAAAACTCATCAAATGGACACGTGTACGTATGGAATTCGCCCCATTCGGTGTGGTTTTAGAGGTCCTTATCTGATTTCGCTCATTTTAATACGGGAAACCCTTCGATCGATATTTATACAAGTATCGATGGATCTATGTGGGTATATTTAAACTCCATAAATCGTCGGAACTAAACGACATAAGTTCGCGAAGTACTTGCCGCATTAACGAGCTCTACGAGCAGAAAATCGCGTTTAGTCCCATAAAATCAGCTGATATTATCATTAGTTATAATTTTATGTTTATGCGGCCATTTGGCCAAGTTGTAAACATTTTCCGCAATAAAATTCCGGATTAAAATGTTGTTTTAATTACCGCATATAGCCCACGCGGTTTGGGTCAGGCAGACGATGAGGTTGCCAGTTTACTAAACTTTTATTTTTATGATCAAACACAAGCACTATAAGAAAAACCCTTTAAGGCACTCTAAGAGTGGTGCGTGTGCGAATAAAGCGATTCACGTTAGTTTTGAATGCTTGGAGGTTATATTCGTTGGGAAAAACGACTTCGGGAAGGTCGTTCCATAAGGATGAAGTCCTCCAGATGAAAGAATTCTTACATAATGAAGTTTGAGGACTACTAAGCTTAACCACATAGGGATGGGCGGCAGTGGTTCGTCGTGTATTTCTGCTGTTCGCCGCTCTGGGCGGAATTAAGAGGGCAAGGTAATGGAAATATCTATAAAAGAGAGTCCCCAATCTATCTTCGATGTTCTAGGCTGTCGAGGCTCTTCGGGAATGGCCCTCTTTTCGATGGAATCCAGTAGCCGAAGAGTATGGAGGTGCGGAGCTCCAGACATGAGAGCAGTACTCTAGTGATGGTCGAAGCTGGGCTTTGTATAGTGTCAAAAGTTGATGAGGTGTGTACAGCTTTTTGGTTCGGAAGAGTACACCTAGTTTCTGAGAAGCTATCTTGGCGATTGCCACAACGTGATTATGCCAATACATATTTCCTCCCAGATTGACGCCCAGCAAATTAATAGATGAAGCCAGTGGAATTGCGTGTCCTGCCATGACTATATCCGGTTCGGTAATGTTAACCTTTTTAGAGAAAACTGCTGCCTGGGTTTTTCTTAGCGTTAAAGTCGACTGGTCACTGTCACCCCAAGCCACAATTTCCTCCAGGTCTTTGTTGAGCCGTGCTATTTCATGCTGTCTGCGAAGATGTGCGTCAGTAGTAGTGTTGGGAAAGAATCGTTATCATTAGGGCTTTATATATATGTACTATGAAATATCTATACCATTCGTCTGATTGGAGACCACGAACTGACGAAGAACCTCGACAGCCTAGAACATCGAAGACAGGTTGGGGATTTTACAGATATTTTCATGGAAAGTGCTCGGCTGACCTTGCCCTCTTGATTCCGCCCAGTGCGGCGAACAGCAGCAATACACGACCAACCACTGCCGCCCATCCAAATGTGGTTAAGCTTAGTACTCCTCGAACTTCATTATTTAAGAATTCTTTCATCTGGAGGACTTCATCCTTATGGAACGACCTTCCCGAGGTCGCTTTTCCCAACGAATATAACCTCCAACGATTCAAAACCAATCAAACCAATATATACTGATATCATATCAAATTTTTCAAAATCTTAATAAGTCATTTTCACAAATGAATATGTAAAAATGAATTTGACGTTAGATGTTAATAACAACTAGATGTCAACATAATTGTTCCTATGGTATTAGCTTTTGTTTCATGGTCTACTGTGGTTTAAAGTCATCAAAGTTCAAATAAATCGCCTAGGAAACCAACGTCATCCATGGTGTGTTATATATTTGAGAAGAGAACTTAAAATGCTATTTTTTTAGATTAAAATATACAAGGTGTTTCATTTAAGAAATTGAGGTTGGCTCCGATAACTCTTTTACCTGAGCCCGTATACTTATTCTGAAAACGACAAACTATTCAACAATCGTTGTAAAGAAACTTCTGTATAAAACATTTTTTCTATCTCTTTTAACTAAGAAATTAATTTTGAAATTGTCAATTTTTTGATATTCCCCGTATCTCTTAAGCGAGCGAAAATTTTCAAATTTTGATTTTACCATTTTAAGTTTGACCCAAAAAAAGCACATGACACCTACATTACTTTTTTGATAGCACTAACAATAACGGAGATACCCTATAAAAGTGTCGAAAACGAGACACCCTGTACAAAAGTGACCGCCGAAAGAAATCGCCTGCTACCAAATAATAATATATAAATTCTTATTGTCATTAAGTTTGTTGCTTATGTTCAATTTTTGTCGTTTTTTTTACTATTAAAATTAATAAACAGTAAAAATTAAACAACTACGTCTGATCCATCCTATAAAAGTTGTACACATATCAATAAATTACCGAAAAATGTTCAGTTCACCGACTAATTCAACCCATATCACTGACGTGATAATTTGCATGATCAGTTTGACACCGTGTAACCCGAACAAACCCAAAAAGTACAACCGTCGACATATGCAAATCACAAATCTATATCGATTCGATTAAAATCACGGCGTAGAGCGATTAAAGCGCGAAAGGGCACATAAGTCGGCGAAAAACCTTCATAAAATTATGGTAATTTTTAAAAAACGGGCCCCTATCGCTAACAAGGCCCGTATTCACATTTAAATCGTGACATTGTGGGGCCAGTGATCGGTTTTTGAATTTTCTTCGGTGTTTATTTGAGCGTGGTGGGATTTTAGTGATTTATGGGACATCGGGATGTGAACTGTGGGATGTGGACTAAACTATTGTCGACACCAGCTGTACCAGCGAACTAGATAAAATTGCAAGAACTGTAAATAGGATTCTTCTTCTTCTTCTTCTTCTTCTTCTTCAGGTGCCTATCTGTTCCAGACGTTGACTATCATATTGGCTAATCTAACTTTATTTACAGCTGTTCGAAATAGTTCGGTGGTTGTCAGGGAGAACCAAGTTCTCAAATTTTTTAACCATGAAATTCTTCTCCTTCCGGCGCTTCACTTTCACTTTCCCTTGCAATATGCAAAAGATTATTTCTTTTTTCATTTCTCATGATGTGACCTAGATATTGTAGTTTTCTTGTCTTAATTGTACTCATGATTTCTTTTTCCTTTGACATTCTTCTAAGCATTTCAATGTTACTTACGTGCTCTGTCCATGATACCCTTAGCATACTTCTGTAGAGCCACATCTCGAATGCTTCGATCTGTTTCGTCATTCCTTCTGTCAGTGTCCATGACTCCACTCCATATAGCAACACGGAAAACACATAGCAGCGTAACATTCTTAGTTTTGTTTTCATGGTTAGGTCTCGGCTCTTAAAAACTGCTGACATTTTAATGACTACATTTCTGCGAGTGGTCCCATTGATCATTTATAGTGGTGCTGAGATATGTGTATTTTTCAACTCTTTCACTCCACCTTCCAACCTTAGTTGTCGAATGGGAACGTTGTTCTTGCTAATGATCATATATTTAGTCTTATCCATATTGATATCCAATCCATATTGGTAGCTACTTTTTATTAATCTATCCATTAGTTGTTTCAGGTCTTACATATTATCGGCAAATATTACTGTATCATCAGCGTATCTGATGATGTTATTTAAACGCTGTCCATTTACCAGAATTCCTTCTTGTGCATTGTCCAAGGCTTCTCTAAATATGTATTCCGAGTAAATGTTAAATAGTAATGGCGACAATACTCGACGCAAAATCTTAATTGTCTCAATGTGGTCTACGTCCACTCTCATACACGCCCTCTGGTGCCAATATAGGTTCATGATTATTCTTTATCATCTATACCTGTCGTTTTCAGGATTTCTAACATCTTGTAGTGTTGAACCCTGTCAAATGCTTTCCTATAGTCCACAAAACAAGCATGAACCTTCTTTGGACGAGGACTTGTACCACTGATTAGGGCTTCTGTTGTCCCGACTGCGTCCCTAAATCCGAATTGCGTGAACGCTATCTCTATCGTAAGGCTTATTGTTCTATATTCCTCGCACAGAAAAAATACAATGACACAGAACTTGCACTAAATCACTTAAAGAAACACACAGACACCCACGAGTTTCAAATTAGTTTTTTGAAGATATGCACCTATTATCAGATTACAATAAAGCACTAAACACTAACGCATAATTACACTTTACAATAACACACATCGAACAAGAGCACTTAATCATTTCGCAATAGAAATAATAAAAACGCTAATTTCTATGGGCCATTAACCCTTTACTAAAGATAAATTGAAACAATCATGTTCACAAAGGAACTACCCTTTCAAATAATAATCGGCCAGTCCAAAAAGATGCATCCTTTTTCCGAAAACTGGTAATAGCGCGGTTGCCATTTCCAAGACTATAATTATACAGGAAAGTAATATTATAGAAGGAAATTCGGCAATTTAGGATAGTCGCTTATAAAACATCGAAAGTGGCAACGAAGAATTTTTAAATATTAGCCGATTGTCCAAAATCGGCTGTTTAAAGAAGCCGGCCGATATCGATCCACAGAATAAACGTGTTTTTAAAATTTTTAGATGTTAAATACATTATTTCCCAGACAATAAGGGCGTATTTTTCTCTACACAGTAGCACTTTAAAATACTAATTCAGATGTGTTGTGACGCGAAAACTAATGTGATTTTGTGATGTGAGTACTTGGTGTTTTTTATAAATTAAGTTGGTTTTAAATAAGTCCGAAAAGGTAAATAAAATTGCATTTTTTTTCTAAAGGGTTCATTTATAAATTCTAAAGGGTTCATTTATAAACTTTTAAATTGTCCAGATCCGACGGGTGTCGTTCGAATTGAACAAATGAGAACATACCTGACCATTTATAAACTCCGCGGCTGTTCGTTCGAGTCAGTTCAAGTTTATAAATCAGAGATTGTTTCCCAGCGAACTGAACGTAAAAGTTTATAATAATGTACCCTGAAAAATAAACAACTTGAAATCGGTCAAACGGTTATTGACTTTCTAAAGAGTTTACCCTGAAGATATGACAACACTGTTCAAGATTCACTGCCATATGGTGCTGTGTTTACCTTCCGGACAGGGACACCACGTGGCAATTTTTTGGTTTGACATAAGGTCATGTACAGGGCATATTAAATTAAAGCACCATTTTTAGATATTTTTCTTCAATTTGTTTTCATCTCAGGAATTGCCGGTTTAAATATAATACGTCATTTCCATAACACCCTGTATACAACTGGGATAAATATCTTACACATACAGGTATCTCATACCTAGGTGCAGTTATATTTTGCGATATATAGGAACTTGTGAATCAATAATTTATTATGAATTTGAAATAAATTTGAATTTGACAAAAAAAGTTAGATTAATCATTATCATCTCCAGAACGATAACAGATATGTATAGGAAAATATTAAGGAAAGTTATTGACAAATTAATACGGATTCTAGAAATAATAATTGGTATTATAATAAATGAGGTGTTCCATCTAAATTATCAAAGTTGCTAATACTTTCTAGTAGAAACGGCAGCACTGCATGGCTAAAATTATTTTTAACAGAGAGAGCATGTCCGCTTATACGAACTTCCACGTTTTCCATTTCCAAGTGATCCATTGATTAGTTCTTAATAAACGCCTAAAATATGGAGCCATCCACCATCAATCACTCTGTATAACAAATTTGTTAATCGAATCATAAATACTCTTAATCAAATCTTATAAGGGAGGTCTGCTATTTAGGGTAGCCTTCAATTTAGGTGTTGAAATATATTTTTTTTAAAATCACTCGTATAAAACATAATATTTGAAAATGTTAAATCGTAGAACGTCTAATATTGTTAATCGTCGCCTCGGGCGGTCCTAGGTCCAAATAACGGATACGTTTATGAACCGTAATCCAAATATTAAAATACATTAACAGTACGTATGCGTGCGTACTGCCGGTGCTCGTTTTCGCCATCGTCGTGAAAGAATGACTTTTTACTATTCGAATATGTGGCCAACTTGTCGGTCATTGTTACGTACACAGTTGATTGATAGAAAAGATCATTGTCGATACCCAAGCCACACTCGCGGCCATAATAATCGATCCGCGCAATATTTTGATCGATTTTGATCGTTAATAAATAATTTTTTTATTTTAATTCCTATTTTTATATTGTGGGTGAATTTATCGAAAATCTCGCACATGTAGGGGAGACCGAGGAGATTTGTGACAGAGTAGAGTTGTGACAACGACGATTTCTCGGAATCTATGGCCGTTAGCGAGCTGGCAACAGCGCGCGATTGTTTGTTTATAGACGCACTACTTGACGCAGTACGCGCCCACGAATACTTATAAACAGGAAGAAGACAAACAGCCGTGTTAACAAATCGAAGCAAGTACGAACAAACGAACAAACCCGGCATCCATTACGTCTGGAATCAGCTGACAAACGCACGTGCTTTTCAAATGTCACTTTTGTCCAAATTTTTATTACTGTCAATATTTTAAACTGACATTTAACCAACAAAAACATTCAAAATCCTTTTATTTGATTTACTAAGTGGTGAAAATCAATATTAGGATTCTGACATGTTTTAAGCTGTAAATATTACTTTAAAATAATCCTTACACACTCTTATATCATTTTTTGAACTAGTAACGTAACTACAAATGAAAAATTAAACTTCAGAAATAAGCTTGTAAGTAGTTTTATTATAAAATCGGAAGTAAATCATAATTTACATAAAATATTTTACCATCCTCAACTGGTCTCTAGGTCTTGGCAAATATTTCAAGCTTCAAGTCCAAGCATATTTTTGAGCACCATATGATTTAGGAAAAGAAA
Organism: Barypeithes pellucidus; assembly: GCA_963991005.1. Taxonomy (NCBI): domain Eukaryota; kingdom Metazoa; phylum Arthropoda; class Insecta; order Coleoptera; family Curculionidae; genus Barypeithes; species Barypeithes pellucidus. Next base: position 50,169,968 of record OZ022563.1, on the reverse strand, counting down.
TTATTATTGATGCTTAGTCTCAGTAAAGATAACTAAATGAATATTTCAATTACAAATTACTCACTTGCACCAAAAAGGAAACGACATTTTTCGGGAAAAGATTAGAAAATTAAAAATTATTTTAAAATTTAAAGATGTTGCCTCGTCTTCTCCACCATTTTAAATCACATCAAATGTTGCTCGATTTTCATTCCCGTTAGACGAAGGAAGTTAGCTTGTTTAACAATTCGGGCTGTTCGCATTCTATGCCTGTCTCTATCTGCAGCAACCTTCCCTAATTCAGTAAAGTGAGACAGGATCAAGTCGCCTGCATAAACAATCACTTTTTGGCAGTTCATATTAACTCTACGTAATCTGATATTGAGGCTTGACGCTGAGTGAAACAGATAGATAAAAGTAGGTTACTTGTGAGCGTATGGAGTAGAGTAGACACACTTCTAAGGCATTCTTACGTGTTTCGATCCCCCCCATAAGCAGTCTCACCGGGCTGGAGGATATTCTTGGGTCCATTTTCAGAAAAAACCGTCATATATTGAACATATGTCCTAAACGTCTTAACTTTTGAGATACAGGGTATTTAAAAAAAATTCCTTGTTTTATTAATATCTGTGATACTAGGTACTCTAGATATTTTTGAGAAATTTGGTACACTTTCTATTTACCAAGAGGCATTTTATGATGTATAACATTATTTTAAATTCCGACCAGTGGCGTTCGTGCGGGATTTCCCCTCGGGATTTTTGAAGACAAGAATGGCACGCCACTTTTTTTTTTAAACAAAAATTATTTTTGAAATTCTCATTCCTGCTGAGCAAATGTCGTCGCTTGATTTTTTTGCGTTTGACGTACAGGGTGTCCCATTGTCGACACTTTTATAGGGTATCTTCGTAATTGTTAGTGCTTTCAAGAAAGTAATGTAGGTGTCATGCGCTCTTTTTGGGTCAAATTTAAAATTCGAAAATTTTCGCTCGCTTAAGAGATACGGGGAAAATCAAAAAATTGACAATTTCAAAATTATTTTATATTCTCTTAGTTAAAAGAGATACAGAAGAAAATGTTTTATACAGAAGTTTCTTTATACAGGGTGTTATGGAAATGACGTATTATATTTAAATCGGCAATTCCTGAGATGAAAACAAATTGAAGAAAAATATCTAAAAATGGCGCTTTAATTTAATATGCCCTCTGTACATGACCTTATGTCAAACCAAAAATATCCACGTGGTGCCCCTGTCAGGAAGGTAAACAAAGCAACATATGTCAACAGTGTTGTCATATCTTCAGGGTAAACTATTTAGAAAGTCAATAACCGTTTGACAGATTGCAAGTTGTTTATTTTTCAGGGTACATTATTATAAACTTTTACGTTCAGTTCAGTTCGCTGGGAAACAATCTCTGATTTATAAACTTGAACTGACTCGAACGAACCGCCGCGGAGTTTTCAAATGGTCAGGTATGTTCTCATTTGTTCAATTCGAACGACACCCGTCAGATCTGGACAACTTAAAAGTTTATAAATGCCACTTACCCTTTAGAAAAAAATGCAATTTTATTTACCTTTTCGGTCTTATTTAAAACCAACTTAATTTATAAAAAACACCAAGTACTCACAACACAAAATCACATAGTTTTCGCGTCACAACACATCTAAGTACCGTTCAATCTGAATTAGTATTTTAAAGTGCTACTGTGTAGACAAAGTACGCTCTTATTGTCTAAATAACACGTTGGTTCCGTCGGTGAATATTGAACTGCTGGACTGGGTTTGTATTAGTATTAACATACAATTTAACACACAAATCTGCTTGAAACAGTATGAAACGGCGGTCTTTTCGAGGAACAGCGCTGATCTGCCAAACAGTTGCATATTAGTGCTGGGCGATGTTCATCGATGTTTTTGAAACATCGATGTTCTGACCGATGTTCGATGTTTTCGACATCGATGTTAGATATCAAACATCGATGTCGACATCGATGTTTACCTTTCGATGTTCAATGTTATAACAAAACAAGAAAACTAGGTTGTAATCTTAAACTCAATTTTCCCAGCACAAGAAAATAAGAGCGAAAACTTTTGATTTCATTTGCTAAAAGCCTTATTAGAGTCGACAATAAAAATTCCCGGTGCAATGGCAATTATAATTGCACGAATTCATGCGCAGTAAACCGTTTTCGATCAACTGGCGCCTTGCTAACAGTCGTTTTGACTGGCAGTTAAAGCAGCTACTGCTACTTACAAATGGCAATTATTGCTTTATTTTTTTGTTTATATTATTTTTTAAAATTTTTGTTATTTTGTTTTTTGACGTTTCATAATTTTTCAATTCTTTCTAATAACAAGTTTATTTTTATTTTTTATAATCTAATTTATTCCTAATCGCAAATATACTTTTTTAAATGTCGATGTTTGAATATCGATGTTTAGAAAACATCGATGTTTTAGTTTTACAACCGATGTTTCTACGCCATCGATGGTCAACATCGATGTTCCGTTTCGATATCCCAGCCCAGCACTATTGCATATTCGACGGACGAGTCTATTATTTTAAAGGGCTGGTAGCTAGCTTAGACTTGAAGGGTCTGTCAACATAATTATTTCATCATTCTTCTTCAGTAAAGGATTAATAAATTAGCGTTTTTATTATTTTTGAATTTCTATTGCGAAATAATTTGTATCCTATGTGCTGTTGTTTTATGTGTACGGTAGGTTATTGTAAAGTGTAATTATGCGTTAGTATTTATTGCTTTTGTGTAATCTAATAATAAGTGTATCTCTTCAAAAAAATAATTGGAAACTCGTGCGTGTTTGTGTGTTTCTTTAAGTGATTTAGTGCAAATGTTCCGAGAGATTGGAAATAAGAGACCGAATGGGGTTTAGTGGATATAAGCTTATTATGCAGTTCCACATTTTCATCAGGGTACGTGATGAGCATAAAGCTTTTCCCATAGAAAAAAAAACAAAAATCTGAAAGATGTCTGTGCCCTGGATTATTTTCTAGTGTACTGGCACCTGGATTCACTTCTATTTGGATACTAGGTAAACTAAATATTATTTTTATAAGAATCTATAGTTATTTTCTACACAGTTGGCAACATTGGGCTTGAACATCTGTTGATTACACAGCTTGGCAATGTAATATGATCGTATATGAATGTGCTGAGGAGTAACCGGGTGGGTTTAGGGGCGAATTACCCCACTTTTTAAACGTTCGATTTAAAAAAAAAATATGTAGCGCTTCTCTAGGACACCCCAGGAGTCACCCATTTAAATATAATACGTCATTTCCATAACACCCTGTATTGATTGTTGAATAATCTGCCGTTTTCAGAATAAGTATACGGGCTCAGGTAAAAAAGTTATCGGACCTAACCTCATTGTTTTAAATGGAACACCAGGTATATTTTAATCTAAAAATATAGCATTTTAAATTCTTCTTTCAAATATACAGGGTGTTATGGAAATGACGTATTATATTTAAATGGGTGACTCCTGGGGTGTCCTAGAGAAGCGCTACATATTTTTTTTTTTTTAAATCGAACGTTTAAAAAGTGGGGTAATTCACCCATAAACCCACCCGGTTACTCCTCAGCACATTCATATACGATCATATTACATTGCCAAGCTGTGTAATCAACAGATGTTCAAGCCCAATGTTGCCAACTGTGTAGAAAATAACTATAGATTCTTATAAAAATAATATTTAGTTTACCTAGTATCCAAATAGAAGTGAATCCAGGTGCCAGTACACTAGCAAATAATCCAGGGCACAGACATCTTCAGATTTTTGTTTTTTTTTCTATGGGAAAAGCTTCATGCTCATCACGTACCCTGATGAAAATGTGGAACTGCATAATAAGCTTATATCCACTAAACCCCATTCGGCCTCTTATTTCCAATCTCTCGGAACATTTGCACTAAATCACTTAAAGAAACACACAAACACGCACGAGTTTCCAATTATTTTTTTGAAGAGATACACTTATTATTAGATTACACAAAAGCAATAAATACTAACGCATAATTACACTTTACAATAACCTACCGTACACATAAAACAACAGCACTATAGGATACAAATTATTTCGCAATAGAAATTCAGAAATAATAAAAACGCTAATTTATTAATCCTTTACTGAAGAAGAATGACGACATAATTATGTTGATAGCCCTTGAGTCTAAGCTAGCTACTAACTACCCCTTTAAAATAAATATGGACTCGTCCAGACAAATATGCAATAGTGCTGGGCTGGGACATCGAAACGGAACATCGATGTTGACCATCGATGGCGTAGAAACATCGGTTGTAAAACATCGACATTTAAAAAAGTATATTTGCGATTAGGAATAAATTAGATTATAAAAAATAAAAATAAACTTGTTATTAGAAAGAATTGAAAAATTATGAAACGTCAAAAAACAAAATAACAAAAATTTTAAAAAATAATATAAACAAAAAAATAAAGCAATAATTAAAACATAATATTTTAAAACTGCATGAATTCCAGTCACTAACAACTTGTAAACTATTTTTTTTTGTAAAACTAGATTAATGATGATTCCTTGCAAGCTATTTCGTTTTTAGGGCCATAGTTTCGCCGGCTTTGGAAAAAAAAAATTTCGTTCTCGCAAGTGCGCCGCGAGAATGGAATCCGTATTACAGTCGGCAATTCTAGCCTTCTGTCAATTAAAATTGCACGGATTCATGCGCAGTACACCGTTCTCAGCTGTCTCGCATTGCCAGAAATGGGGCACGCGCCACTTTCATTGCCATTGCCGGTGCAAGTCTGGGTAGAGATGGATTATTCTGTTACTTTTAAATGTTTATTAATTGGACGAAGCACCTATGAACAGCTAATGGCTACTGCCATTTGTAAGTAGCCAGTCAAAACGACTGTTAGCAAGGCGCCAGTTGATGGAAAACGGTTTACTGCGCATGAATTCGTGCAATTATAATTGCCATTGCACCGGAAATTTTTATTGTCGACTCTAATAAGGCTTTTAGCAAATGAAATCAAAAGTTTTCGCTCTTATTTTCTTGTGCTGGGAAAATTGAGTTTAAGATTACAACCTAGTTTTCTTGTTTTGTTATAACATTGAACATCGAAAGGTAAACATCGATGTCGACATCGATGTTTGACCTCTAACATCGATGTCGAAAACATCGAACATCGGTACCAGAACATCGATGTTTCAAAAACATCGATGAACATCGCCCAGCACTAATATGCAATCGTTTTGCAGATGAGGTTAATAATACGTCATTCCCATGTTCTTCCAAAATTAGACCGCCATTTTCATACTGAACGACGGAACCAACGTGTTATGTAGACAATAAGGGCGTACTTTTGTCTACACAGTAGCACTTTAAAATATTAATTCAGATTGAACGGTACTTAGATGTGTTGTGACGCGAAAACTATGTGATTTTGTATTGTGAGTACTTGGTGTTTTTTATAAATTAAGTTGGTTTTAAATAAGTCCGAAAAGGTAAATAAAATTGCATTTTTTTTTCTAAAGGTTAAGTGGCATTTATAAACTCAGTCAGTTCAAGTTTATAAATCAGAGATTGTTTCCCAGCGAACTGAACTGAACGTAAAAGTTTATAATAATGTACCCTGAAAAATAAACAACTTGCAATCTGTCAAACGGTTATTGACTTTCTAAAGAGTTTACCCTGAAGATGTGACAACACTGTTGACATATGTTGCTTTGTTTACCTTCCTGACAGGGGCACAATGTGCTTATTTTTGGTTTGACATAAGGTCATGTACAGGGCATATTAAATTAAAGCGCCATTTTTGGATATTTTTCTTCAATTTGTTTTCATCTCAGGAATTGCCGATTTAAATATAATACGTCATTTCCATAACACCCTGTATAACACACCATGGATGATATTGGTTTCCTAGGCGATTTATTTAAACTTTATTATTTTGAAACGAAATAAAAGATTAAGGTAAAAAATAACGGGATTTATCGCAAATGTTCGGGATATGTCCTTAAATGGGTGCAGTCTTTCCGGATAGCGAACAAAATATAACTTTTGCGCCATTTCTTCGTTTTTTTCCACTTTCAATACAATCTGATTCGTATCAAATTTTTGAAAATGTGGATAAGTCATTTTCAGAAATGAATATGTAAATGTCAATGAAAATGACATTAAATGTTAATAAAAACTAGAATGACAACATAGTTCTTTCTATGATATGTCTTTGTTTCACGGTCTACTATGGTTTAAAGTTACCTTACCGCATCAGTTCTTCTAATATTTACTATAAATTATTGACCAAACAGAGAAAATTTTGCAAAATCCAAAATTCTCCCAAACTTGGCCTATCGCAAATCTTTAACACTTTTTTGTTATAACATAATACAAAAACACGTGTTCCTATTTCGGTCACCTTTGTGTCATATCTTTTAAAAATTGTCATTTTCATTCAAAACGAGGGAGGAATAAAAAAAGCCCATAGTCCCACGTCTTGGGTGTATCGAACAGGGTTAAAATAGGTGACAATGGGGCGATGATAAATCAAATCGTTTTATAGAAAATAGGATTTTTGACGACGGTTTAAAGATCTTTGGATAAACGCGTTTCCGTCAAGATGCGATATACAAAAAATATCTCTTTGTATTTTTAGATTTTTTTTATAGGTTTGTATAATATTGTTTCGATATTGTGTACAGCTTGTCGTTTCGTTCTGCGGCTACCAAAACTATTTAAAGAATGCAGACGAAATATTATCGATGTTGTCAAATTACTTACCAAAAATCTAGTAGGTTTTATGAAATTTATTATTTATACCTCCTTTGAATACAGAATTTAACCTAATCGTTAAAAAGTTAGAAAATATTATTATTCAGACTGAAAAACTGAGAGGTATTTTGAGTTTTAAGTAATATGTTCACACCTGCTTAATTTTAATTGCCGGACAAAATTAAAATATTAATTGAATTATCTATTTTCTAGCAAATCTGACAACATGTGAATATCCATTTACTCCAAACATTTAGTCGATTAATAGGATCACTTCCGCCTCTATTTTGTTTCACGGCATTAAACAGAGATGAAAATATAATATGCGATTGATTTGGACACGCCGCCGCAGACATTCGCCAGACACATGGCACTGCCATGCTCCAGACACGCTTTGATTTTTGACCAGCGACAGCGCGTTGTGGATGTTACACTAGGGCTGACTTACACGTATAGTATAATTAATAGGGCAAATAGTAAAAAAATGATTTTCCATATGGAAAAGACGCTTTGCATAAACTTTTAAAAGCCAATGGGTTTTATTTTCGCAAATGCCAAAATAAACGAAAATTGTTGGTTGAAAAACCAAATATTTTTGACCTTTTTGAACTTGTAAAATTGCACAAGCCTCGAGGTGATAAAAAAGCTATGTCATTGACAATATCATAAAACAGGCTGGCCATATTCCCCTTATAACTCCCCCCTACATATTGTGTGAGCTAAACCCAATTGAGTTGGCATGGGCTCAAGTCAAAAGGTACATACGGAACCTAAACACATCAGGGGATTTCAGTTTAACCAAGCTGAAAGAGGTCTTAGATGAGGCCATAAGGTCAGTTACACCATCTGACTGGGAGAAATTTTGCCTGCATGTTATTAGTATTGAAAATAAATTTTGGGAGACAGATTACATGATGGAAGAAATAGAACCCATCATAATTACACTCGGCAATGATGACATTGAGTCCGACTTTGAAGATAGTGAGTCTGATAGTGAAGACGATAACGACATAGAGTAGAGATCAATGATTATATCGTTTTTTTTTTGTTATTTTATACCTACTTTATGACGTTGAAATTTGGGAGTTTCTCAGAAATAAATTGTTGCATTCCTGTTTCTCCCAATACTTTTCGTTCTTATTATTTTAACATTTAGTACCTACTTACTCCTTTATATTCACAAAAAAATTAACATTTTAATATTTTTATATTTAATTTTACAATATAAGCACGACCATGGATTGTCCTTGCGGCCTGTTACCTTCCCTTCCCCTTACGGATACCGCGTAGCCGCAGATCCAAACGACAAGCTATACCCACACAGCATTCTTTCCTTATAATGGTTGCAACCCTCTAACAACCATTAAAAGAGAAGTAAGGAGGTAAAGAAACTCACAGTTTGCTCCACTAGTTTAATAACCGTTAATAAAAACATACATGTTTCGAAGGCTTAAACCTTCATCCTCAGTGAAAAATACAACATCAGAAGGAACTTATGACATTGTTAAACTGTAAAGAAGAAAAAAGATGTTTAAATAAGTTGAGTTTAAGCAAAAATAGTTGAAAGAAATGGGATGGATTCCAGCAAAAAATAGCCATTAAATCATTTGATCAGCTTGCAATAAATAAAAATTGGGCTGCAACACTTGTTCTGCAAAAAATGCTACAAACTGTCAACAATTTAACCGATATCAGTCCGCTTGTAATATCATGTATTCGCTTAATTAACAGTCGAGCTGCGAAATGATAACTTAGTCAAAAACACGTTCTAGAAGCAGTTTACTTCAGAGGTTTGCATATTAAAAGAATGGTTATCAATATACATCATTGGATTGCGTTTGTTTTGAATAATCGGCAAAGTTCGTTATTGTGGGCCGAGCAAAAGCAGTCGCGTGATACGAGTAGCTAAATGCGTGCGTGTGTTTTCATTCGGTGTAGCAGTCAAGGCCCAAAAGGTAGCGGGGCGGGTTTTCATTTGTTTTCCCAGGGCACTGTCACTATTTAACGTTTTATTGCTTCATTTTTTGATGACCAAGATTAAATATTTTGCTTACCCGCTGATTGCTTACCAATATCTGATTAAAAGTGGATCGCTCATAGCAGCTTATACAGTGAGGACGTAAAGTAAGGAATAAATTCATTATCTCGCAAACTACAATTTTTAAAAAAAAATCGCTCGGACCCTTCGATTTTGTTTTTCGAACGCACATATTCTGACATAAAATGTAGATATACAGGGTGTTGCAAATAAGAGTGACACACAACATTTTTTTTTCTTAAATAGAACCCACTGTATATTATTGCATGTACGGATTCTTCGGAAAATCCTAAACATTTTTCATGTAGCATGTGCTATACCTTAGCTCAAGCGTTTTAGAGTTATTCTCATTCAAAATTTGAAAAGTGGAAAAAGTCATGGAGAAAACAAAGAATAAAATTATTTTAAAAATGTCTTATTTATCGAAAAAACAGTTAGGTGAACTTAAAAATAATTTTTCTAAAGTAAATGTTCGAAGTGTCTTCCGTTGGTCAACTGACAATAGCCTAACCGATCTACAAATTCTCGCTGAACATTTCGAACCATTTGGGGTGTAATTTGCCGAATTTCTTGCCGGATGCGATTTTTTAAATCATCTAAATTTGCAGGCTGGCTTTTGAATACTTTTCCCTTAAGGGATCCCCATAAAAAAAAGTCGAGTGGTGTTAAATAGGGTGACCTTGGCGGCCTCTCAATAAAACCACCTCTTCCAATCCACCTGTTTGGAAAAGTATCGTCCAAATATGTACGAACTCCCACAGCGAAATGTGGGGGAGCACCATCTTGTTGCAACCAGATATTATGATATGGCAAATCGGGACGTTCTAACTCTGGAAAAAGGGTGGCCAGGGCTGGAACAAGTTCTTGTTCTAAAAAACTCAAGTATCTCTCGCCTGTTAAATTTCCGTCAAAAAAGAAAGGCCCTATAACAATGTCATCGACAACGCCAGCCCACGCATTGATCTTTTGATTAAATTGTGTGTGTCCTTCCCTCATCCAGTGTGGATTTACATCGGGACCAATATCGATAATTTTGGGTATATACGTCACCATTCAAGCAAAATGTGGACTCATCGGAAAAAATTATATTTTTTACAAAATTTCTGTTTACGAAACACATATCCTGTAAACGCTCACAAAATTCAAGGCGCCTCTCAAAGTCCCTTTCCAAAGGTTCTTGGAGAACTTGCATTTTATAATGATGGTATTTATTTGTATGCAGTATTTTAAGAACTGTTGTTTTTCCAATATCCACGTCACTTGCTACCTGCCTAGACACCACATGCTGGTTATCTTGAACTGCCAGTAAGACTTCTAATTGTTGATTTCCATCAACTTGAGGACGACCAAATCTAGGGACATCTCTTACATGACCGAATTGCCTAAACTTGTACTCAATTTTGCTTACTGTTGATTGTGATATTGGCGGACGATTGGGGTATTTTTGATTAAATAACTCACAAGTTTCTTGCTGTGTTCTAACCCTATCACCGTAGCCCATCATCATCAAAACCTCTATGCGCTGTTTCTCAGTGAGCCGCATTTTAATTTAATTTAGTTATGAAAAAACGAAATGAGTCTTTTGAAATCTAGTAAAACGTTAGGAAAATACACATAAAACTGACAATAACAGTAACTATTGACATTAATTCTTTTGGTTCTTGCATCATAACTCCAAAGCCTACTTGACTTTTCTTGCGCTTCACGCATGCTTACTACAGGTTTTCCTCAGCGTGCATGAATCGATGCAAGTCTTGATTGATTGCGAAATATCTGATTTTCAAATTTTGAATGAGAATAACTCCAAAACGCTTGGGCTAAGGTATAGCACATGCTACATGAGAAATGTTTAGTATTTCCGAAGAATCCGTACATGCAATAATATACAGTGGGTCCTATTTAAGAAAAAATTTTTTTGTGTCCCTCTTATTTGCAACACCCTGTATATCTACATTTTATGTCAGAATATGCGCGTTCGAAAAATAAAATCGAAGGGTCCGAGCGATTTTTTTAAAAAATTGTAGTTTGCGAGATAATGAATTTATTCCTTACTTTACGTCCTCATTGTATATTTAATTTGCGTACCAAAATAATTTAGAGCACTCTAGTATGACATTAATTACTGACCGATTCAGAAATGTTTGCTGTCCATAAGTTGCTGACCAACTAGCCATTTTGGCTGACCGATTACATTTTTCTGTTCGCAAAAATAGGAATATTTTGCTAATCAGCTAAACGATACCCTTTTTACATTACCAAAAAAAAATAAAAGTTACCAAATATTAACCTTAAAATACGTCTCGTGTGTTTATTGTGGATCGTGTATTCGTGTTTATTTATATATTCAGTTTTTAGTTGTGTTTTGCGGAGTTTATGCGACGTATCTTGGTAGTTTCACGGTACGTTTTTGTTGGGTTGGCAGCCCTCGCCGTTTAAACCGCAACTGCAATAAAATGGCCGACTGGAAAACGATTTGCATGACTTTTTGCTTGGAACTCTCTTGCCGAGTATTTAAAACTCTCATGCGGACGGTAGTTATCTAGGTTTAGGTAATAACATGTAACACCTATTAACTAATAAATAAGGATAATAATTATTATAAACAAATAATGGCGATTGCTATCTAGTACCGGGTTTTCCAAGAAAAAATCCAGCCGTGAACAACCTTGGCCAGAATGTTGCATAATAAAATATTTTCACATGAACCAGTCGGTATGGTGTTGTTATATAAACAAATAAAAGATTACAGGAAAAATAAATTTTAATAAGAACATGGTGGAATTAATGATAAAATAATAGACAGGTTTCGAATTTAATAAAAAAATGCACATAACCCTCTATCTGACTTTTTAAAATTACCTGATTGAGAGAGAGCTTCATTGCATTCTTCAGCTGATCACAAAAACATATTCATTCAATAGAGCACCTCCACACCCTAAAATCATCTATCTATACAGGGTGTTCCTCAATGACTTGCCTACTAATATTTCATAGTTCACATTATGAACATATAGGTTCATTCCATAAACAAATAATATAAAAGGGGAGACAAAACATTCCATTCATAAGACACCATTTATTAACAATCGTGCACAGTTCTACAGTTTCAAATAAGTTAGAAGAAAAGATGGCTTTAAGAAATGGCAACGCTGCAATAAGGTTCTTTTTTATGATCAAACACAAACATTATAGGAAAAATCCCTTAGGGCGGAGTTATGTGTGTGCGCACGCTGGTTTTGAATCTGAGGTTATATTCTTTGGGAAAAGACGACCTCGGGAAGGTTGTTCCATAAGGATGAAGTCCTCCAGATGAAAGAATTCTTACATACTTCGAGGAGTACTAAGCTTAACCACATATGGATGGGCGGCAATGGTTCGTCGCGTATTTCTGCTATTCGCCGCTCTGGGCGGAATTAAGAGGGCAAGGTCAGCCGAGCACTTTCCATGAAAATATCTGTAAAAGAGAGTCAAATCCCTAACCTGTCTTCGATGTTCTAGGCTGTCGAGGCTCTTCGTCAGCTCGTGGTCTCCAATCAGACGAATGGCCCTCCTTTCGATGGAATCCAGTAGCCGAAGAGTATGTTTGGGTGCAGAGCTCCAGACATGAGAGCAGTACTCCAGTGATGGTCGAGTCTGGGCTTTGTATAGTGTCAAAACTTGTTGAGGTGTGTACAACTTTTTGGTTCTGCAGAGTACCTACACCAAGTTTCTGAGAAGCTCTCTTGGCGATTGCCACAACATGGCTATGCCAAGACATATTTCCTCCCAGATTGACGCCCAGCAAATTAATAGATGAAGCCAGTGGGATTGCGTGTCCGTCCATGACTATATCCGGTTCTGTAATGTTAACCTTTTTAGAGAAAACTGCTGCCTGGGTTTTTTTAGCGTTAAATTCGACTTGGTTCACCCCAAGCCAAAATTTCTTCCAGGTCTTTGTTGAGGCGTGATACTTCATGCTGTCTGCGAAGATGTGCGTCGGCAGCCGATGTTTGTGCTTTCAATGAGAAATATGAGATAAGTGTGCTATCGTCAGCAAAACTAAATATCGGACTTTTCGTTTTCACTAGGTTTCACTAGGAAGGTTGTTAATGTAGAGTAAGAAGAGAGTGGGAGACAATATGGACCCTTGAGGAACACCGGCATGGTGAAGGTGTCTGAGAGAAATCCGTCAATCGCCACTTGCAGAGAGCGGTCCTTAAGAAAGCTAGACAACCATGCACAGAATCGACTGGGCATACCATAGGATCGCAGTTTACTTAGAAGTCCCTCATGCCAAACACGATCAAATGCTTTAGAAATATCCAGTGCATCAGCCCGAGACTCCCCATGATGTTCGATTGCGTTGTTCCAAAGATTGATGACTTCGGCTAGATCTCCAGTTGATCTGGACTTCCGAAAACCATATTGATGATCGCTGATAATGTTGAAGCCTTCCAGGTACTTTAGAAGATGTTGGTTAATAGCCTTCTCCATTACTTTTGATATAACTGAAAGCAATGCGACTGGTCGATAGTTGTTAGGCAAGGTTCTCTTACCTTTCTTTGGTATAGGCTGGACTCCAGCACGATGAAATTACTGCTTGTTTGTAGGATAAGTTCAAAAGTCTACAAAATACTGGTGTTAGTTCATCGGCGCATCTCTTGAGAACTATAGCAGGAATTTCGTCTGAACCAGAAGCTTTCTTGACGTCGAGCCCTTTCAGGATTCGGAACACGATTTCGGTCATTTCGGATTGAACTGCAGGAATGTTGGGTGGTGTTCTTCCCTGAAAAAAGGTACACGTTTAGAAAATTTCGATCTAACATTAGTCATAAATAGGTAATCGCTAGGTATCGTAGGTATTTTTTACAGAAAAAAAACGCAACCTCATTAATCTCACTTAACGCTGAAATATTAATCCGGGGTTAGAATAGTCGAATTTCTTACACGCCACGCACTGAAGAACCATTGTAGATAGCTAATAAATAGTTCTAGATCGAAAAAACACTAAAAATTAATTCAAAAATACAATCGATCGCAATAGCAATAGAGAATAAACTCAAACAACACCGCGCCCGAATAAATGAAAGTCCTAACCTTGAGGGTTACACACGTAATATAATCTATAGCACGTGCATACAGCGTTGCCACACGGTGGTTTCCCTAAAACCTTGGAATTTGATGTTGTTGGGGTTTGTTCGGGTTTGTTGTTGTTGATAAATAACTTTACGAGTAGAAAATTTTAAAAATACACACACATATTTAGTACAATTCTTATGACATCCCTACCCCATTCACGCCGGATGAGATCGAATATAACGCGGCGGACGTTAAACATTCCCCAATCGGTAGGTCATCACTCTAATAATCACTATCGCGCATCTGACTCTTTGTGCAAAAGTGACAGTTTGGAATCGCCGTGTACGGACGTGAATACCGTACCTTTTTAGGTTTCAAGGTAAGAAATCCCTATTAGACGAAATAAATTAACCTCCCAGACAGTCTACCCGATATCTTTTCAGTTTCTGGTGAATTAGCCTATATTTTGCGATAAAACAGGTGCTTAAATAACTTTATTGTTTTAAAATAAAAGTATTATTTTCCACATTAGCAGTATTCACTATCAACGGGGCCCATTATGAGCCAAACAAATTCCTTTTTTATCTTTTTGCAAAATGCACAGTAATTGTGACTTCCAGAAATATGTACTTAATCGGTTTTGCTGAGTTGATGGAAAACGTCTTGCCATTAAATATGTTGCTTAAACAATAATTTTTTTTATTATATACTTTTTTACAGTTATTACTGTAAGAAATACTTTTGTTTATTTATTATTTCTTCACATTTATAGCAACGAAAATGCCGAACTTTGTCACGTCAATTTATTATTTGACATACAGTGAGTCCCAGAAGAAATGTCTAAATTCATTTAAAATTCAGCGGTAAGTTTTTTCAAAAAACGCTCGTACCCGTCGATTTTGATTTTTTAATTTTTTTTTGTGGTAATTTCATGTATACAGGGTAGCTCAAAAATAAGTTACGACCATCAACTTTATTTTTTCAAATGAAAACATATATTTTTTATTTCATTTTTGAATTTTGCATTGAATTCTAAGCATGTTTCATGTACCATGTCCTATACATAAACTCAACAGTTATTGAAAAAATTAGGATTGAACATATCTATAAGTAAGACCTGTTTATTAAAAAAAACACAACAAAATAAAATTAAATGTTGAAAATGTGCGCCATTTACGGCTTGACAATATCCAAGACGATCAATAAACTCTCTTTGCACGTTTCCAACTATTTCCGGAGTTATGACACGCACTTCTCTTCGGATCCTTTCTTTCAACTCCTGCATATTGTTTGGCCTGTTAACAAATACTTTTGATTTGAGGTAACCCCACAAAAAAAAGTCCAGCGGATTTACGTCTGGCGACCTAGCAGGCCATTCGATAGGTCCTCTCCTTCCAATCCACCGATTGGGAAAGGTTTCATCCAAAAATGTGCGCACAGTGGCCGCATAGTGCGGAGGAGCACCATCTTGTTGGAATATCAGTTCTTCGTCAGGGGAGTCTGGATCCAATGGATTCGGAAATAAAGCCACTAATGCTGGAATTAATTCCTGTTTGGAGAAATTCGAGATATACTTGTCCAGTTAAAGACTGTTCAAAGAAAAATGGACCAATTAGTCTTTCGCGTACGATTCCACACCAAACATTTATTTTCTTAGGGTACTGGCTGTGAACCTCTATCATCCAATGCGGATTTTCTGTTGCCCAATATCGACAATTTTGTCTGTTCACATTACCATTCAAATAGAACGTAGCTTCATCCGAAAAAATAATATTTTTTACTAAATTATTATCTAGATTGCACATATTTTGCATGCGTCCGCAAAACTCACTTCGCCTATCGAAATCATCTTCAAATAACTCATGCACTGGAATAACTTTGTATGGGTGATATTTGTGCTTTTGAACTACTCGGTGAACAACAGATTTCGGCATGGGTAAATCGGCCCCAATGTGCGACAGGGGAGTACATGGATTTTCTTCCAAGGAAAACAAAACGTCAAGTTGTTCATTTTCATCTCGAGTAGGACGACCAGATTTAGGCAAATCTCTAACATGACCGAATTCTCTAAACTTAGCCTCTATTCTACTCACCATCTTTTGACATATGGGAGGAGATCAGGATGGATTTCATTAAATAATTGGGCTGTTTCTATTTGAGTACGTGTTTTAGCACCAAACCCAACCATGCATAGAATTTAAATTTTTTCCCGTTCCGTTAACTCCACCATTATTGTGAAAACCGCAACTTTGAAACTACGCTTGACAATAATTATACTTATTTGAAAGAAAATTGTCATACAGTTTCTATGGAAATAAACGGTGACAGTGACACAGTACACTCTTACTTATTATGGAGCCCAAAATGCCATATTGCCAGAAGATTTGATAGATCGTTGGATTCCCTAAATGATATGTTCAATCCTAATTTTTTCAATAACTGTTGAGTTTATGTATAGTACATGGTACATGAAACATGCTTAGAATTCAATGCAAAATTCAAAAATGAAATAAAAAATATATGTTTTCATTTGAAAAAATGAAGTTGATGGTCGTAACTTATTTTTGAGCTACCCTGAATACATGAAATTACCACAAAAAAAAAAATTAAAAAATCAAAATCGACGGCTACGAGCGTTTTTTGAAAAAACTTACCGCTGAATTTTAAATGAATTTAGACATTTCTTCTGGGACTCACTGTATGTACTTATTTTGAGTAACAAACCAAATTTTTTTTATGCTCATAATTCATATTCGATGTTTTAGTTTACACCATAAATCTAACTTAAGTCAATATTCTCAATTTATAAGTACTTCAACATTATCTCTTCGGTAGTATAGTGGTCAGTACTCCCGCCTAATGTGGGAACCCGGGTTCGATTCCTGGCTGAAGAGATATCTACTCAGGTTCTGTGTGGACCTATTTTATCTGTCTGATATTATCAAATTAATACCGTTTGTATCCAAATTTTGGATTGCTCTGCAAAAGCATTATTGAGCAAATATCAAAATTAATTAATGATGATTTTAATGAGTATTAGAATAGAATTCAGAAAGTATATTGTCTTGATTCATTTAAACTTGATTTTGGAATGGGTTGCTCAGATATTGTTTCGCTCTTTTCAGGTAGTGTTGGGATAAACCGATTATTTTAATAATCGAGTACTTGATACTCGAGCGATTTTAATAATCGAGTGAATCGCTTGAAATTCCAATTCACCAAGCGATGACGTCACCGACTACTCGACGGCAGCCTAGCCCTTTACATGTGATCAGGTCGGCAGGCACGTAACTACGGGTGGGCACAGGTTTAGCTAAAAAATTATAGTAGCCACCAAAAAATTCCAGAAATTTATTTATTTGTGAATAATGAATTTTTACCACGTGTCTCGATACCAAACAAAAAAACTGCAAAAAATCACCCAAATTTTTATTTATTGTTCGGGTTTATTATTGTGCGTTTTTAACCCGAACAAAAATTATTACCAAGAGTTAGTTTTCTTCACATCTTCCTCAATCTACGAGCATAAAATAAGTAGATATTTAAAATACTTTAAATTATCAGGTGCCCACTGTGTACACTTCAAAAATTTAGGCTTAGTTACGCGACTGGCAAAATACGAAAATTGGTTTTTATTTTTTTAAATTCATGTATGTACTCATGTATTCATAGTTACCTAAAAGTTCCTGTTTAAATTTAAGAATGCTTACTTTTTATTACCAACAAATTTGTCGATACCTATGTTTTGTTAACTATGTTGCTCGCTTTCTTATTTTCCATTAACATTTTCTATAATGTATGTTATTTTTAAGAAGTCTTCTTGGGTATAATAATAAAAAGTTCCTGTTTAGATTTAAAAATGTTTACTATAAGATTACTAACGAATTTTTCTATATATTTTGTTAACCATTTTGTTCGTTTTGTTATTTTTCATTAACAATTTCTATTATTATGTTATTTTTGAGAAGTTTACTCGTCTTTATAGCAAATAAAAATTTTAAAATTATATCCTTTAATTTTTTAACATTTACAATCGGGTTTGTTCGAACAAACCCGAACAAACCCGAACAAATCCTAAACTACTCCGCTGGCTAGCCAGTTAAAACAAAACTTTACAAAATGCATGTCGCGATGACTCCGCTAAGGGATTCGGCATAGTTTTTTATATGCACCTTCTCGTTTATGTGCCTTTAAGAAAGACGTATGTCGTGTACTTGCTCAGCGTCAAACTCGAACGTCGCCAATCGGATGGCGCGGCGCGTAGAGCGAAGGTCGTCTATCAAATAACCGGCTATATTTTTCGGTTTTTCGCCTGATTTTTAACTAGAGTATTTCCTATCGAGCGAAAAACTGTTCGAATATACGAGCAGCACAAAAAAGTTATGTGCAAAAAATACCGCAGGCATTAAAATTTCACAAAAAAATCAGTTCCTCATCCTAAAAAAACCATAATTGCCACATTTTGTAAAAAACCGTTGGTTTCTCTCAAAGTTATTAGAGATCAACAAAAATGAAGTTTTAACTTTAACACCCTGTATCTCAGTTAATATCAACTTTCGGATATCGGTAAGTATAATTAAATCTTAATATTTTTACGTAAGGAGTCTGTGGTTTTTCCATGTCCCATTACTTAGCGGACACCCTGTAAATAATCATGTGACGTTGACTTGTACCTATTTTTTTAGGACCAGAAGCCGAAGATCACAAATGGCAACACCGCGCCCCCCATTATTCAAATAAGTCGAGAAGGAATTATTTCTCGCGAAAAAAATTGAAAAAAACCGAGTTAATTTTCGCGGGGGTAAAAGTTTTAACTTGCGTACTAAAAGTCACGGGGCACTAAATCAAGAGTGTTTTATCGGTTTTTGGGCAGAGTTATTCAAACGAGTCTCGCAAAAGCCACGACGGACGGTGGAATTCCATTATTACTAGCTGCTTTTTGTTATTGCTTTTAAATAAAATCATTATTTTCGAGAAATTGTTTTTAGCCTGTAATTTACTGTAATTTGAATTGACAGCGGTAGGCAGTGCGGTGCGGACGGGAACGTATACGGGGGCGTATGCTATACAACGAAAAATATTTTAAAATAATTAATCGCTAGAAGTCGCGACGATATCTATAGGGGAGACCGAGGAGGGTTGTGCCAATTTTTACTTAATAGAACATATCTCAATAAACAAATATAACACCATTACGAACTGTATGCCGCAATGTAGCTCAATCCTTGCTCTTTTAAAAACAGTCGTCAAAGTCAATAAAAGTTATAAGGTTTCTGAGAAAATCCACGCAAACTGAAACTACTCCCTTTGTCACAACTCTCCTAACACCGAGGTAAATTGTGACAGGTACCAAGGTAAGTTGTGACAGCTGTGTATCTAGACTATATTTAATAGATAAAATTACTTTTATATGAATTATAAACAAACACACGGGTTTTTTGCATTGCACTTCAGCATTTAATAAACTAATCACAAAAGTAAGTAGTCTTCCACTATTTTAGCTGTCATTTCGTTAAAGATGAAAATTTTGAAGCGAAATCTTAGGGTCAGATAGTACTCGATAAGATCTTCAAAATGAGGTATCGCAACACCCCTCATCCCTATTCAAAATCAGGGGGTTGTGTTCACCCCCGTTAGGGGGTTGAAGTTACGGAGATGGAAAAAGCGGAAAAGTTATTCCCCCTCGAATCAGAAATCGACGGGTCCAAGCGATTTTCTACATTTTCATTTTAAAGCAGGAAAATCGAGGTGTTAAGTTTTCGCTGGACCACCCTGTATATATAAACAGAATATTGCCAATACGAACGTTCCAAAATACATAAAGTATCCCTGCCATGGGAGATGTAACGGGCATATTGAGTTTGCGCAGTAGTGATGGAAATTTTAGCGATCGCGTCAGAGCCGGCCCGACATTAATTGTTTGTTGTTATTCGTCGCCATCTCTGGTTCTGGATGCTTTTTTAAATTACAGAATAAAAAGTGGTTCATCCGCATTATTGTCGGTATATTAATGCTTATAAACTTTCATTACCTAGCAACAACAGGTATAAAGTATTTCAGGTGTGTATATAAAAATTTTAGTTTTATTTTACCATAGCTTATACCTTGTGCTGGTAGTATTTAAAGTTTCAATAAACTATACAACATCTACTAGGTAATTAATCGAGCCTTATTGTTTTTAAAAATTTAGTTTGTGTTTATGAATTAGGCCGGATTATTCAATTCATTCATTTTATAGTAACAAAAACCAGT
This sequence comes from Barypeithes pellucidus, assembly GCA_963991005.1. Taxonomy (NCBI): domain Eukaryota; kingdom Metazoa; phylum Arthropoda; class Insecta; order Coleoptera; family Curculionidae; genus Barypeithes; species Barypeithes pellucidus. The sequence goes on along the minus strand of OZ022563.1, from coordinate 50,149,865 downwards.
GCATTAATAGTGATTAGCTGCAATTAGGAAGGAGCATTGGAAATTTAGGCAGTTGTAAAGAAAAAGGTAATCCGACATTTTGGGGCGTACGCCAGACCTCCGCACGGGTGCAAAATTTCAAGGCCGGCATCCCATGCATATGGTTTGTCACAAGCATCCATTTTTCGTACGAAAATATTTTGCCTCTCACCATGATCCCATCCTCGGAACCGAATTTCACTAAAAGGCTTGTAACAAAAAAAGAGAGTGTCACTTGCATACAATATAATATATATGTGGTCACTACCTAACCTCAAAATTAATGTAGTTTTAATTTGGTGCATTAGTAGCTGATAATTATAATAATTCCCAAAATAGTCAATAAAGTCATTCTTAATTTTTTGTTTAGAAAAAAGTGAGGTTTAGAAACATAAATGACGCCAGATGAAAGTTAAAATAAAGTTCATCGTGTCGATTGTTACAAATATTCGGACGGAATTTGGTACCAAAAGTTTACACCAATCAGGGCACCGTCGGATCATCATATCGTCAGAAATCGTATGCATGGAACGCCGTCTTAAATCGAACTAATCGAAATTTTGATTGCAATATTTTTCCTAACTAACCAGTGAAATTTACATTAAAAAAAGTTGAAATTCGGCCCTTTCGGATGATTACTTTCACAAGGAAATTTCCGAACTGCGCAAACTCACAACGCCCCCTTCAATGCCCATAGCGGGGACATAATAGCAGATGGTATTAGCAATACAGGGTGGCCCATCGAAAACAGTCCAGCAAGGTTTACGGCTGTGTACGAGAAAATTAAAAAAAAACCTCGGACCCATAAACTTGTGTTTTCAGGGGGACACGTTTCACTATTAATTTCATCCCTGTAACCTCAACCCCCCTAGCGGGGGCGGCTACTGCCCTTGTTTTTTCAAATGGGAATGGGTATGTTGTGATACATCTTTTTAAAGGGCATTAAATTCTCTTTAAAATGGCGCTTCGTTTTGTAAATTTGAACTACGCGCCGCCGAGCAACGGAATTTAAAACATTTCACTGCACCTCTTATTAAGTACAACAAATTACACCAGATGTTCTTCACAATGTCCGAGAACACTTTGAACAGTTGTTGTACTATTGTATGGAGGTGAATGGTGGACATTTTCAACATTTAATAAGATAACATGTAAGTATTACTCAATAAAATTACATTTTTAAAACGCAATTTCTATGCGGCGCGTAGCTCAAATTTACAAAACAAAGCGCCATTTTAAAGAGAATTTAATGCCCTTTAAAAAGATGTATCACAACATACCCATTCCCATTTGAAAAAACAAGGGCAGTAGCCGCCCCCGCTAGGGAGGTTGAGGTTACAGGGATGAAATTAATAATGAAACGTGTCCCCCTGAAAACACAAGTTTACGGGTCCGAGGATTTTTTTTAATTTTCACGTACACAGCCGTAAACCTTGCTGGACTGTTTTCGATGGGCCACCCTGTATACTGTTTATATATGTGTGGTTGTATATCCGTACGCTATAAAACGAAACGGCAGCTGGAGTCATGTCGATTCTGTAGTTCAACTCAGCTCAATAATTGTGAATTGTGAACAAACCCGATCAAAGCCCTGTATAATTAGATTTGGTAAATATCCAAGAAAATCTCCAAATGCACTTTCAAATAAGCGGTAAAATTTAACATTTGTAAAAGCGCCCCTCGATAGCCCCCTACTAACTAAAAAAAAAATTAAAATTGAATATTATAGTAATAATTCAACTAGTTACGGTTACGTTACAGATAATCTAGTAGGCTGCCTCTGCAGAAGTCGTAGTCGATTGTCTGATGTTTTCCTTAGGGCCCAGTGTCGGTGAATTACGAGGTCAGGCCGAGATGATGAGTTAGATAGGAAATTCTTGGCCGCCCACGACCAATGTAACGCATATTATAATATTTTTTTAAATACTTTTTATTATTTTTCTGTCATAGGATCAGATTCTGAGCATTAAAGTATGAATGTAGATAGGGAATACATACTACATTAAGTACAGTACGATATTTAGTTTTGCTGACGATAGCACACTTATCTCATCTGTCTCTTTGAATGCGCAAACATCGGCTGCCGACGCACATCTTCGCAGACAGCATGAAGTATCACGCCTCAACAAAGACCTGGAAGAAATTCTGGCTTGGGGTGACAGTAACCAAGTCGAATTTAACGCTAAAAAGACCCAGGCAGCAGTTTTCTCTAAAAAGGTTAACATTACAGAACCGGAAATAGTCATGACCGGACACGCAATCCCACTGGCTTCATCTATTAATTTGCTTGGCGTCAATCTGGGAGGAAATATGTCTTGGCATAACCACGTTGTGGCAATCGCCAAGATAGCTTCTCAGAAGCTTGGGGTACTCTTCCGAACCAGAAAGTTGTACACACCTCAACAACTTTTGACACTATACAAAGCCCAGATTCGACCATCACTAGAATACTGCTCTCATGTCTGGAGCTCTGCACCCCAACATACTCTTCGGCTACTGGATTCCATCGAAAGGAGGGCTATTCGTCTGATCGGAGACCACGAGCTGACGAAGAACCTCGACAGCCTAGAACATCGAAGACAGGTTGGGGATTTGACTCTCTTTTACAGATATTTTCATGGAAGGTGCTCGGCTGACCTTGCCCTCTTAATTCCGCCCAGAGCGACGAGTAGAAGAGCGAACCACTGCCGCCCATCCATATGTGGTTAAGCTTAGTACTCCTCGAACTTCGTTATTTAAGAATTCTTTCATCTGGAGGACTACATGCTTGTGGAACGACCTTCCCGAGACGGTTTTTCCCAACTAGTATAACCTCCAACGATTCAAAACCAACGTGAATCGCTTTTTGCGCACATGCACCACTCCCAGAGTGCCCTAAAGGATTTTTCCTATAGTGCTTGTGTTTGATCATAAAAAACAAATATATGATATTTAAACAAAAAAATAAACAAATAGACCATTTAAATATTAAAATAAATGACTTAATTTTAGAAGAAGTTCAGAATGTAAAGTATCTGGGATTGGTGATCGACAATGATCTTAACTGGTCCCAACACATTAGGCATCTCTCAAACAAAATACTACCTATGATACCTATAATATACAGATGTCGAAACTATCTTACCAATAACACTAAATTGAATGTACAATGCCTTCTTCCTGTCACACTTTAGATATCTAATGCCAATATGGGGAACATGTGGGAAAACTAATTTTAACGCGGTCCAAGTAGGTACTCCAAAATAAAGTAATAAACATTCTCTTTAACTATGATTAGTTGACAAGTTCAGAAATTTTATATAGATAGTTGAAAATATCAAAATTGGAGATTTTTCTAGAATTAGAACAGGTAAAATTAGTGTGTAAAGTTTTAAAAAATAACCAAAGATGTAATATAAACATCTTATTCTCCAATAACATACACAGTCGCGAAACTAGATCTCAAAATAATATATATTGTGTAAGTACCAGGACGAATATAGAATTGAGTAACCCAATTGTAAGAGCGGCAAAGGCTTACAATAGAATACCACAGGATATCAGAGATCTTAGAAAATTATGTCAATTTGTAAAACGAGTTAAATTGTATTTAGGGATTTAATTAGGAACACGCCCAACACTGTAAAATTAATACTTATTTGTTCTCGAGGCCAGTGCTATAGGCACTGATTAGAGAAATATTCAGATGAATGTATATTATTGTTTTGATGGAAAAATAAAGATTTATTTTCAAAAAATAGAGGTGTCCGTTATGAGAGGTTTCACTGCATATGGCATTTTTCTCGTCAGATTAACACAATTAAAACTCACTATTATGACTATTATTTTCATTATGCACATCACACTGAACGTATGCGTTTTTGGAATACATATAATTTATTTAAAAGTTTTTAACCTTAACTTTTTATTGCCAGCACAACGATTCCTTCTATCTAAAAAGGCCGTTATTTTTTCATTACCCTTTACCAAGGCCAGACAGAAAAAAACTATTAGGTAATAATATCAAAAAAACTTTCTCATATACTACCACTTTTCGACATTCCCACAAAAATTAAAAATTTTACACTTGAATTCAGAAAGCCCCGCATTGAAAATATCAAAAATTAATCCATCTTTTTAACAATCAATCATGTACGATCATTAGGAATTTTAGTGTAGCTATCGAGTTTCTCTTATTTTCCCTATATGTCTGCAACCCTTGCGATATGGCGTTTTAAATAAAAACCCCTTAAAAAATAATGTGCAAGGGGAGAGATTATATTTACCTGTAGAGTCAGCTGTTCACCGTGTAATATAAAATAATGTTTATGAATGTAGCTTATTTAATCAATTACTAAGAAGATAAGAGAACCTATTTAGGTGTCAGCGTGTTACAATAGTATATTAAGATACAAATTTCTTAAGACATTTTCTTAGAGCACGCATATAATTTAGAAAATAGTTTTCTAAAGTACAAGTGCTCTAATTGTCTTATGAACCGCGTATTTTATAATACTTTTTCTATTTGGGTCTTTAAAGTCTGAAAAACTTTTAAAAATATAGTCGAAATTTTCCATTTGAATTAATATTTTCTTTTTGGGTTGGCGATACTTTTACAATTTAATAAAATGTTACAAGTATCAAATATGCCATGATAGAAACAATTGAACACAACAAAGCTTCTTCCCATCCGGCATAATTAAAAATAAATATATTATTAAAGTTAATAAAAATGGGTCACGAAGAAAATTGTACTCCGTCAGAAATACGAGAAATTGCAGAAAATAATCTAGAAAAACTTTTAAAAAGAATATACAAAACTTGAGTTATGGTGCCAGCAGAACAAAGTTGAGAAAATATTGAACAAAATAATAAATAATACTATTGAACAAAATATTGTGTCGACACAGAATTTGACAGGAATAACAATTAATGCCCAGGAAATGTCTACAGTAACTATAAATATGTATATATAAAGTAATATGTATAATACTATATTGAACTAAAAATAAAAATAGTACTTTATTGAATAAAACTTTAGAAATAACCTGGAAGATATTTCTATTATTTTTAAGTTGTTTTATAGTTGTGACTAGAAATTAGTTGACGCACACCGTCAGCATGTTATACAGGGTGAGTTTTTTAAATTGTTACAAGGCGATATCTCGCAAACGGTTTAAAATATTTTCTTGAAATTTTAATGAGGTAATAGTGAGATGGGGGGACATATTTAAACATATTTTTGTTATCTACCCCCTTTCCCCATTTTGAGGGGTGGGGGGTACCTTTGAAATTTTAAATGGGAATATGTACTTTTGAATATTAAATTCGGATCAACGTAAAAAACTACGTATTTGTACAAAAAAAATTTTGGTTAGCTCCGCTGGTTACCGAATTATAATTAATTTATTATTAAATTTCTATTGGATTTAAAAAATAACTAAATTTAAAATAAATCAAGTTCACTTATTTCAAAATTATTATTCGTTTACATGGAAATGCGTTGTTTTGACTTCAGTCAGTTGAGAATTTTTACATATCAACGATTATTTCTCAGCTTGGTCAATTGAACATAGAAGCGAATTTTAGTGTGCAAGTTGATATGTTGTTAATGTTGGGGGAGTGCAGAAGAAACTACAGACAAGCTTCACTAAGGTGGGCGGAAAGGTTTCCTAACAACCTGAAATCTCACATGGCATTTAAAAGGCTGGAAACTAGATGTCGCACTACTGGCAGCCTGAAGTCAAAACCACGATTTCGGAAGCGAACTAAAACAGATGCAGATAGGGCAGTTGGAGTTTTAGGAATGGTAGCTATTAACCCGCATGTAGGTTCCAGACGGCTTGCTGCAGATGCTGGAATAAGCCAAAAATCGGTTGTGACCATATTGCATATGTACAAATTTCATCCATACCACATTACACTCCACCAAGAGCTTTATGGGCAAGACTTTGAAAATCGCGTTACATTTTGCAATTGGGTAACAGGGCAAATGCAAGGAAATAACAGGTTTCTAAAGAATGTTGTTTTTTCTGATGAAGCTAGTTTCCAGAATTGTGGCCAGGTAGGATTTTAAGTTATCCCTTATCGGTAGAAATTAATTTTTTTTTATTGTTTGTTTTCTTAAAGGTAAATAGACACAATATGCACTACTGGGCATCGGAAAATCCCCACTGGATGAGAACTGTGCCAAATCAACATCCTTGGTCAGTTAATGTCTGGTGTGGTATAATTGGAGATAGGGTTATTCGTCCGCATTTCTTTGAACGACATTTAAATGGAGAAATGTATACAGATTTTTTAAGGAACGAATTACCACTATTATTAAACCAAAACATAAATCCTGACATGTGGTTTCAACAGGATGGAGCTCCAGCGCATTATGCAATACAAGCCCGTAATCATTTAAACGAATTGTTTGAAAACAGGTGGATTGGTCGAGCTGGTCCGGTCAATTGGCCTGCTAGGTCTCCGGATTTGACTCCTCTTGACTTTTTCTTCTGGGGATTTATAAAAGACAAAGTAATGGCGACTGCACCTACAACTATAGACAATATGAAAGACCGAATCCGCTTTGCCTGCTTATTAGTGACACCTGAAATGTTAGAGCGGGTACGAAATTCGTTTAAAAAAAGAGTGAGAAAGTGTTTGGAAGTTGAAGGGAGACATTTCGAACATCTTCTGAAACATGACAGGCGATAAAGGGTAAATAATATTTTTTAAATTTTTATAACCTAATTAATTATAATTCGGTAACCAGTGGAGCTAACCAAAAATTTTTTTTGTACAAATACGTAGTTTTTTACGTAGATCCGAATTTAATAAACAAAAGTACATATTCCCATTTAAAATTTCAAAGTTACCCCCCACCCCTCAAAATGGGGAAAGGGGGTAGATAACAAAAATATGTTTAAATATGTCCCCCCATCTCACTATTACCTCATTAAAATTTCAAGAAAATATTTTAAACCGTTTGCGAGATATCGCCTTGTAACACTTTAAAAAACTCACTCTGTATATTTCCGAGTATAGGTATTTCAGATAAATATCTAGTAAAAATGATCTATTTGCAAGGTTAAAGGTTAGTATTTTAAAGTTTTCTATAAACATTTTTTGTCGAATCCATAATGCCTAGAAAACTAATTTCAACGAAATCAAAGTAAGCCTAAAATTCGAACCCTACGTGCTGCCAACATAAAAAAAAATAAAATTTCAGTTCCATAAAGTGGCAAGTTATTCAATTTTTTTGCATTTCATAATGTAGCCATTATGAAACCCAAATAGAAGAAGACATTTTCTGTACATTACATTACCCTTTTAGACACTATGGTTTACGAATTTTTGTTTGAATTTACAATTATTTACACCCATACCTTTACTGATTTCAGACAATTGTGATATTCTAACCCAGAATTACAGGTTGGCCAACGTCGAAAAAAGTAAACTTTCCTTTTATTACTTAAAAATATTCACACGCTCTTTTTGCAGTACACAGGCCCTCTAATTTCAGAGTTTTTAATAATATTACAGAATATCATTCAATCAATTTAAAAATGTACATATTATGTACCTCTAAAGCAAATGAAATTAATACATGATATCATACCAGTTTTTGAAATTATACATGTGGGAATCAAAATGTACCTTTTCAAAACTGAGAATACATAATACGACGTAGTTTTTTGATTCGATTTAAATTTCAATATACCCGTTCGAAATCCCCGATTTGCATATTTTTGTAAAGACTTTCGTGCGGGTAAGTTTGTGTGACCAGCGACGGTACAGCGATCTTGTTACATTTTAGCATATTATGTAAATAATGTTGGACTTTTCTTACTTATACAGGGTGAGTCGGCAGCAACGGACCAAGCTCCAGGAGCGTTTTAGCGGGTAAATTTATCAAAAATCTCGCATATGTGTGAGATTTTAAGAAAGTTAAGAATCTACCTATAATACAACGTGTCCAAGATAAGGAGGGCCAGTACAGGGATCTCGGAAACCGTAAGAGATACGAAGGCGGTTAAATGAAGGTAAAGTTGCGCATTTACGTGCCTCATAATATGCCGTTTAGAAAGTTTTAAAATTCCGAGTAGTTTCCGGTAACTCCTTTACAAAAATTGTTGTTAGGTAATGAAAGTTTATAAGCACTAATATACCGACAACAATATGGATGAACCACTTTTTATTCTGTAATTTGAAAAAGCATCCAGAACCAAAGATGGCGACGAATAACAACAAACAAATAATGTCGGGTCGGCTCTGACGCGATCGATAAAATTTAGACCCTACTGCGCAAACTCAATAGGCCCGCGTCATCTCCCATAGCGGGGACCCTTTTCGTATTTTGGAACGTTCGTATTGGCAATATACTGTTTATATATACAGTGAGTCCCAGAAGAAATGTCTAAATTCATTTAAAATTCAGCGGTAAGTTTTTTCAAAAAACGCTCGTACCCGTCGATTTTCATTTTTTAATTTTTTTTTGTGGTAATTTCATGTATACAGGGTAGCTCAAAAATAAGTTACGACCATCAACTTCATTTTTTCAAATGAAAACGTATATTTTTTATTTCATTTTTGAATTTTGCATTGAATTCTAAGCATGTTTCATGTACCATGTCCTATACATAAACTCAACAGTTATTGAAAAAATTAGGATTGAACATATCTATAAGTAAGACCTGTTTATTAAAAAAAAACACAACAAAATCAAATTAAATGTTGAAAATGTGCGCCATTTACGGCTTGACAATATCCAAGACGATCAATAAACTCTCTTTGCACGTTTCCAACCATTTCCGGAGTTATGACACGCACTTCTCTTTGGATCCCTTCTTTCAACTCTTGCATATTGTTTGGCCTGTTAACAAATACTTTTGATTTGAGGTAACCCCACAAAAAAAAGTCCAGCGGAGTTAGGTCTGGCGACCTAGCAGGCCATTCGATAGGTCCTCTCCTTCCAATCCACCGATCGGGAAAGGTTTCATCCAAAAATGTGCGCACAGTGGCCGCATAGTGCGGAGGAGCACCATCTTGTTGGAATATCAGTTCTTCGTCAGGGGAGTCTGGATCCAATGGATTCGGAAATAAAGCCACTAATGCTGGAATTAATTCTAGTTGGAGAAATTCGAGATATACTTGTCCAGTTAAAGACTGTTCAAAGAAAAATGGACCAATTACTCTTTCGCGTACGATTCCACACCAAACATTTATTTTCTTAGGGTACTGGCTGTGAACCTCTATCATCCAATGCGGATTTTCTGTTGCCCAATATCGACAATTTTGTCTGTTCACATTACCATTCAAATAGAACGTAGCTTCATCCGAAAAAATAATATTTTTTACTAAATTATTATCTAGATTGCACATATTTTGCATGCGTCCGCAAAACTCACTTCGCCTATCGAAATCATCTTCAAATAACTCATGCACTGGAATAACTTTGTATGGGTGATATTTGTGCTTTTGAACTACTCGGTGAACAACAGATTTCGGCATGTGTAAATCGGCCCCAATGTGCGACGGAGGAGTACATGGATTTTCTTCCAAGGAAAGCAAAACGTCAAGTTGTTAATTTTCATCTCGAGTAGGACGATCAGATTTAGGCAAATCTCTAACATGACCGAATTCTCTAAACTTAGCCTCTATTCTACTCACCATCTTTTGACATATGGGAGGACGATCAGGATGGATTTCATTAAATAATTGGGCTTTTTCTATTTGAGTACGTGTTTTATCACCAAACCCAACCATGCATAGAATTTCAATTTTTTCCCGTTCCGTTAACTTCACCATTATTGTGAAAACCGCAACTTTGAAACTACGCTTGACAATAATTATACTTATTTGAAATAAAATTGTCATACAGTTTCTATGGAAATAAACGGTGACAGTGAGACAGTACACTCTTACTTATTATGGAGCCCAAAATGCCATATTTCCTGAAGATTTGATAGATCGTTGGATTCCCTAAATGATATGTTCAATCCTAATTTTTTCAATAACTGTTGAGTTTATGTATAGGACATGGTACATGAAACATGCTTAGAATTCAATGCAAAATTCAAAAATGAAATACAAAATATATGTTTTCATTTGAAAAAATGAAGTTGATGGTCGTAACTTATTTTTGAGCTACACTGAATTTACCACAAAAAAAAATTAAAAAATCAAAATCGACGGGTACGAGCGTTTTCTGAAAAAACTTACCGCTGAATTTTAAATGAATTTAGACATTTCTTCTGGGACTCACTGTATGTGTATCTGCTACAAAAATTAAAGTATTGAAATAAATCAAAACGAAAATGTTAAGAATATATATCACTTGATAGTTAAATTACAAAATAAATAGGTTTGGCATATTCTTAACTTTCTTAAAATCTCACACATGTGAGAGAATTTCGATAAATTTACCTACAATACAAAAAAAGGATAATAAAAATCGGACTTAAAATAAGGCAAATATTCACGATCAAATTCCGTCTAAATATTGCGTGAATCGATTATTTTGACTGTGAGTGTAATAATTACAAATAAATAAAGTTTTACACCTTAAATTTTCTTAACTATAACGTTCTCTTAAATTTAAAATGACCCGAGTATAGTTGTTTGTTTATATGTTATATTTTCCCACTGACATATTTTTAAAAACGCTGAATTTGTAGTCTGGTTGCAATAATTGCTTATAAAAGATTTTTAAAAATTGTAACAGTTTTGTTGATAATGTGGGTTAAATTTTTGCAATTTTGTATTTTAATTTGTACAAACTGGTTTGGGGTTTTTGCTTGTGTACAAACAATAGATTTTAAAAATAAACGATATTTGTTTGCTAAAATGTGTTATGATATACGAAAATATTTTGCTTATCACATTATCCGATCTTCGGAACCGAATTTCACTAAAAAGATTATAAAAAAAAGAGAGATATACAACGTATCCAAGATAAGGAGGGCCAGTACAGGGATCTCGGAAATTGTAAGAGATACGAAGTCGGTTAAATGGAGGTAAAGTTGCGCATTTACGTGCCTAATAATATGCCGTTTAGAAAGTTTTAAAATTCTGAGTAGTTCCGGAGATATCCGGAAGAAATCTAAATTCTGAAAAATGGTTTTATTGTTTTCCTGGGTTTTTTTGAAAATAGAAAACTTCTCAAAACGCTCTCAAACAATTACAATGGGAATATCAAGTGAAACAAATCACGCGTCACCATCTTAATTTTTTTGTTTCAAGCGCCTACTTTTCTTTGATATCCCGAATCAACACAAGTTTGAAATAATGTTTCTGTATTTTGTTCACTTATTTGTGGTTTATTATTAAATTACTTGTTATTTATTGAACTAGTCCAACATAAGTAAAAATTTAGAGCTTACTTATATGAGATATTTCCTGATGTTGTTCAAAAAACCCTCGAAACGTCATTAAACCACAATGTGTCATACATCGTTGCATTTGGGAGAAAAAAAGCTCTCAAATTCCAATATCAGGAAAACAGGACTGTATTTAAAAAAAGAAAGTTGATAATGGCCCTTCGAAGACGACTCGTCGGATTACAAAACAATTAACGCTGTTAGATATAGCAATGCAAAAGTGCAATTTACTTTTGAATTCGATCTCAAAAAACCCAGGAAAGCAATAAACCGAATTTTCAGAATTTCGTTTTTTTTTCGGATATCTCCGGAACTACTCGGAATTTTAAAACTTTCTAAACGGCATATTATTAGGCACGTAAATGCGCAACTTTGCCTCCATTTAACCGACTTCGCATCTCTTACGGTTTCCGAGATCCCTGTACTGGCCGTCCTTATCTTGGACACGTTGTATAAGATTGTCATAAAGTATCTATCTAGTTTCATTTTTACCAGAAAAGCTTTTCCGTGGTTACTTACGAAAATAATCAGATCATATTAAGTTCAACACCCTTCATGGTACCCCTTGTCGCCGAAAGTTACATAACTTACCACTCACCCTTATAAAACCTTATTACAGCCACCTGTGTGTACCTTCGGAAACCGGATATATTATATACCCTTCTTTAGAAACCCATGCCATATGGCACGCCGACTTCTTTTTAAAATACCAAACTATTCTTTCGCTTTTCTTTTTTTAACATTTCTTCCGTTTTTTAGGAAACGAATTTGATTGATGAATTTTTATTTTTAATCGTTTTTTTTTCTTTCGTTACTTCAATTGTTTAAAATGTCGGGGCGATCGCACAACGCTCGGTGGGAATTTTTGCGAAAGGTCGTGAAATGGCGTGAAAATTTTTGATTGATTAATTTTTTTTTAGGGTAATTATCGAAGGGTTTGGTTATTAACGTACTTTTTTTGATAGAACTATTTTTATTTTTAACTTTTACCTGTAAGAACCAAGAGTTTTTTTTAAAGCAAATATTTTCACTTATAATCTCCCTGGTACTTGAATTATTGTCGGAAATTTTCTCAAAAAAATCGTGTAGAAGGAAAATTTCCGTATATTAATTGAAGAACGAGGGAGATTCGGTAAGAAAATTTCGCACTAAATTATTAATTTGAAGGTAGAAAGATTTAGGATTTTAAGACCTAATGAAGTGTAGAGTTAGTTCGAAGAGCAATAATTTCCTATTTACCAACTTTAGTTGCATGCAATTGTTATTAACAAATTAAAAATAGTTCAAATTTGTGTTTTTATTTATATTTGATCTTTAACCACATATGGATGGGCGGCAGTGGTTCGTCGTGTATTTCTGCTATTCGTCGCTCTGGGCGGAATTAAGAGGGCAAGGTCAGCCGAGCACCTTCCATGAAAATATCTGTAAAAGAGAGTCAAATCTCCAACCTGTCTTCGATGTTCCAGGCTGTCGAGGTTCTTCGTCAGCTCATGGTCTCCGATCAGACGATCGATGGAATCCAGCATGGAAGAGTATGTTTGGGTGCAGAGCTTCAGACATGAGAGCAGTACTCTAGTGATGGTCGAATCTGGGCTTTGAATAGCGTCAAAAGTTGTTGAGGTGTGTACAACTTTCTGGTTCGGAAGAGTACCCCAAGCTTCTGAGAAGCTATCTTGGCGATTACCACAACGTGGTTATGCCAAGACATATTTCCTCCCAGATTGACGCCCGGCAAATTAATAGATGAAGCCAGAGGGATTGCGTGTCCGGCCATGACTATTTCCGGTTCTGTAATGTTACTGGATCTACTACAGTTGGTGAAACATATTATTAGTGTTGTGATCGCTCGAGCGAAAACCCTCTTGATTACTCGATTATTGAAATAACCGACATCGCTCGATTATTAAAAGAAACGCTCGAGTTATCTATTCAGGCGAAAACCGTCGCTCGTCATTCAAAGAGAAAGATGAGATAAGGGTGCTATCGTCAGCAAAACTAAATATCGGATTTTTCGTTTTCACTAGAAGGTCGTTAATGTAGAGTAAGAAGAGAGTGGGAGACAATATGGACCCTTGATGAACACCGGCATTGATGGTGAAGGTGTCTGAGAGAAATCCGTCAATCGCCACTTACAGAGAGCGGTCCTTAAGGAAGCTAGACAACCATGCACAGAATCGACTGGGTATACCATAGGATCGCAGTTTACTTAGAAGCCATAATCTTATGGAATGCCAAACACGATCAAAGGCTCCATTACTTTTGATATAACTGCTATTTTAGGTACTATTCATAACAGAAATTTCACTAAAATTACTAAAGCCGTTTAGGATATATGTATGTGCCTTGAAAACACCGGCAATTTTTTCGTATATTTTAAGCAACTATTGGTCTTATTTTGGGCGATGGCATATGCTCTTTAAAACACCCTGTATACCATAAAGAACTCGTTATTTCATCAAATCAAACAAAGTAATTAAACTTTCCTCTCTCTGACCACACATCGCGCCAAGAAAAGAAAATAAACCGACAAAATGGGTTTCAAAAATCAGTCAAATATCGTAGTCGATATCGACCAACATCCGCTCGGTCTAAATCACCATCGGGATCATATGCTTCCTTTTGTTCCTCTTATGGAATCTGTATATGCACGTATAGCTTCGTTTCTTTTTATTGCGGTTTAAACGAAGTTAAACCCGATCTGGATGGGGCAGCAAACACAGCCGAATATCGCAAACGAGCCATTTCTTCAGTTCGACGGCTTTTGACTTGTTTAGTCTACGTAATACGTAATCGCCGGGTAAATTACCCAAAAGTCTGATTTTGATAAATATTACTTTTGTAATTTTATTTATGGGCTCGGTGGAGTTTCTATATTTGCTGAGCTAAAGAAATAATGACCTGCAACATTGCATATCAAAAGGAAGGTTAATATTTAAAGCATATAATAATATTTTCTACCGTGGAGCGGATTTATTTTTTAATCTCACCACAGATGACTTACCCGATTGTCTATTGAAGGGCCTACAGTTACCTTTTGTTTTTTTTTAGACATCGCCGACCTCTGAAAAACTACAAAACACTTAAGGCAGCAGGCTATTAACTATGTAAGTATTTTTGATGAAATCGTATAAGATCGTTAACATATATTAAAATAGTATATTAAGATACAAGTTTCACAAGACATTATCTTAGAGCACGAGTTTAATTTAGAAAAAGACACGCGAAGCGGGGAGTTTTCTAAAGTGGCAGTGACGGTTCTTCCACAGGAGCACATGCGCACGTGCACCCCCAAAACAAAACGAATAAAAACTATTCATTTATATTCATTGAATATTATTTATCGTATAAAGTCCGACCCTCCCTAATATTTTATCGTACCGTCAAACTAAAAAAGTCCGACCCTCCCTAATATTTTATCATCCCGTCAAACCAAACTGTATAGATCCGGCAACCGTGCCTCGGTCGAGGTAAATGACGATTATGACGAGACTTGCTCGCACGTGCGATTAAGTAGAACAGTTTCTCTATGGTAACAGGTGGCGGGTGGCAGCGGGGGAGAGCGGGGCTATGGCGATTTAACATGGAAAAGGCGCACAGTTTTTATGTGCATCTAGTTAGAAATTCGAGCGTGTATGTTTTAATATTATATATTTATTAAGTTAAAATGAATAGTTGACCGTGGACTATTTAAGAAATAACTTTAGCTCTTTGAGTTTGGAGCAAAAAATTGAAGTGAAGATTGCGGGAACACCTAAACGCGAAATTAATTTAACGCAGACCACAAAGGGTAAATCTAGGGACTTTATTAGAAAGTTTAAAAATGAAATATATTAAAAAAAATTCATAGAGGGTATTCCAAACTTTAATGAGGCTGTTATTGATCAATTTTCTACAATTAAGAACCGAAGAATGGACTTTACGTTTAAGCACTGTTGTGTAGGGTCGATAAATGTTGTGTATTTCGATAAATGATACTCGATATGATTTTAAACCATTTTATTTAAGAATTTAAACTAAAAAAAACACTGAAAATATGAAGAATGCCAACTTGTCAGTCTCGTTGCTCGATTCGTTCTCGTCATAAAACAGTTAACTATTGTTCTCGTCTTGATTGCGCCTAATGACGTAGCCCGTAGATGGCTGTTGGGATACTGGTTTATTTGCAAAAACTGTCACTAGTAAGTCGTATTGTCGTTAAGATGTTTATTTCATGTCTATTTATAATTAACAAAAATAAGAACAAAAAAAATAGACAAGAGACGTTTGAGTATAGAGTCGAACTAAGTGAAAAAGAATAATGATTAATCCTGCGTTGGGCCAATCAGTTTTATTAAGAAGCTTGAACGTGTGAATGGGACATTCATACGTGACAAATAAACTGTTTATTTTGAATAAGAGTCGTTAAAACAAAACTTTAGAAAGTATACTATTAGGGAAAAATGCATCATGGAATTAATAATGAGATCCTCATCTTATTGATTATTCAAGATAGAAAAAATAGTAATTTGAAAGAAGGTAATTATTGGAAAACGTGAGCTTCCTGAGATTTAAGTTTTAAGCTTTTAGTTGTGTTGCATGATTATTAATTTAGGAAAATACAGGGTGTATGGTGGATACAACAATCCTCCCTCGTTAAGTGTTTTGATAAGGGTGCAATCACGCTATCAAAACATAAAACTGTTTGTTCCAATAAGTTAAGTAAAAGTTGACATATGAATATTAATTTGCAAATTGTCTCTGTCTTTTCTCTTAAATATTTAACCCTTAAGATATATTATATCTGTAAAATTAATACAGTTTCGCATATTATAATACAATAATAACTTAAATATTTGGAAATATTTATCCTAGGTATTTAAATATAGATAGATGAAATAATCGTTGTTAGCGATCTAGATTCTAAACGTAAGATATTCTGTTCCTAATTATTCAATATTAATTAAAATATGATAAAATTATATTTTATAAAGTATAGTGTAAATATATATAGAGTATGTATGATATAAAATACAAAAGCATTGTAATAATAATAATTAACCAAAGTTATTCATATTAATAAAATAAATCGGATAAGATAGAAAAGTTTTTTAAATTTTGAACATTTTCCGTTCTTTGCGTCTGTCCTTTGAAGTTTTTGGATCGCCGTTTTGTGAATCTGGTTCATTCAGCGATACAACGTCCATTTGAAGGTTGGAGAATACATCATTGGAGGTGAGTCTGCGTAAAGTTTGCTGAGGCTCCCAATCCATGGAGTGTACGTCATTGTTACTTATGGTGTTATGACTGTTTATACAAACTAGGTATTGGCATCGATCAGAGTTGAAAAGTCGTCTCAACCATGGGAAACGTCTCCAGTGACAACATCGACAGCATCCGCAACAGAATAAGATAATTAGGATGGCGGTTGCTATTATTCCCAAGAATACATTGTACCATTTAGAGTGATGAACTATAAAGGGTTGATTAATGTTTTGTCGAAGCTGGTCGTCGAATTGTTGTAATTTATGTTGTGCATGACGAAGTTCGTTTAGATTAAGATTGTTAAGCTTGATGGTGTCCATTTTTTCACTTTGTAAAAACTTTTGTTCCTGGACGCAACAGTCGTCGTTAGTTATATCGACTGATGGGATGAAATTGCTATAATTGGCAGACAAATTTGATGTGGCTACCAATAACGTAGACAGAGTATAACATTTGCATTTTGCTTTTAAGGTGAAAAGTCCGGTGCCGTGTAGTACGAAATCCAGCACAGGCGTGGAATCATCGCAGCTAACTGTACCCGCCACTGGTTCAGTTAGGATATACAGCCATTGATTTGGCGACAATGGGTGCCATATTTCAATTTCGGATTTGATTGTCTTCGTCGTACAGCTTTTAGGTATACTTTGCGGTTGTCGTAATTTCAAATCGGTCTCGCAGGTAGGTCTCTCCTTGACTAGGTGAATGGTCACGTGCGAGCAGATATAATCGGAGGGCGGTGACTTCTTACAGGATGATAGGTCTTTAAGGTGCCCATAAAATGTTCGTGTCGTACTTAACAAGAGGTAAGGAAAAGAAGGATTTATATATGAGTATATGGTAGTGTTAAAGGACTGTATAGGAAGTGGAATAAGATTATACAGTTGATAAAGTTCATTTGTAACTAAAGGAATTTTTATTGCATAAATTAAAATTTTGTTCACGTAAATTACTGAAAGTTCACAAATTTCGAAATATTTATAAGCATTTTCAATGTTGTTATTGTTTATTGGAAATTCGAAATTGGCATTAATTCTAATTTTTGAAAG
Organism: Barypeithes pellucidus; assembly: GCA_963991005.1. Classification (NCBI taxonomy): domain Eukaryota; kingdom Metazoa; phylum Arthropoda; class Insecta; order Coleoptera; family Curculionidae; genus Barypeithes; species Barypeithes pellucidus. The sequence continues at coordinate 50,132,215 of OZ022563.1, read as the reverse complement.
TTCATTTAATAAATGTCTAGGCGTAATAATAGATGGGTGCAAAACATTTTGTTTTGAAAATAATATAGATGATATAATTACGTCAAATTCTTCATTTAGTTCATTTATGAGATGAGATAATAAATTAAAATGATCGACAATAGTTTGTAAATAAGTAAGAGAATTTATAGTGGTTACTGTACCTTCAGAAAATTTATTAAATTTAATTATGTTATCGTTCAACTTTTGTTCGTTTAAACGAAGAGCTTGTGCGCTTTTGTTATAGTCTGAAATTGCATCGGAGATTATATGAATTTGTTGTTTAACTAATATTTGCATATCGCGGTTTTGTTGTGCAATAGATTCGATTGCATCATTATAATATTTCGCGTCTTCTGCGTCAGGTGTGCCAAAAAGCCATTTAAATGCATATGAAACTCCGTCGAATAACCCTCTTTTGGAGCGCTTAGCATCTAATTGTATTCCGTGTCCTGTTAAGTGACTTAAAGAATCAAATTTTTCGTTTAAAGTGTTCTGTGAATTTTGAAATAATTCAACGCGTTCTTTACATAAAAATTTACTTTGAAAAGTTAAATTTTTATTGTTACATAAAGGAGTAGATTTTTTATAGATATTATGAATGAGTTTTAGTTTTGTTTCGTAGATACTAATATTAGTATAAGATAAAAGTGTAAAATAATCGTGTGATATTTTTACTTGTCCAATGTGATGGAAGAAAATACCTGTTTTGCTATCGATGGGATTAATGTGGTATGGTAAATCATTTGCATAGGTAGAGGTCAATAGGTTAGTCAAGAGTATGATGGTTGTCAGTATCATCGTCATCTGAAAAGAACGGCTTAAGTAAGTTATGATGATAAACTGCGGATTTATTTCTTTTTATTTGCAATTTAACAGTTTGATTTGGAAAAACTTTTAATATTTTATAAGGTCCTTTATAGGTTGGTTGCAACTTTTTGCTAATGCCTGGTTTAAGATTTTTATTTTGAATTAAAACTTGATCGCCTACTTTATATTTATAAATGTTTATTTTCTTATCGTAATTAACCTTTGAGGTTTCTTTTGATTTAAGAATATTGTCCCTTGCAATTTCAAAGGATTTTTGTAACTTTAGTTTTAAATTGGAGTGATAATCGTCATAAGTGTATTTGAATTCTGGTTTAGCGTTTAAAGTATTAGGTATAACAATTTTGTGTCCGAATAAGAGCTCATGAGGTTTGAAATTTGTAGATTTGTGAAAATGTGTATTATAGGTAAACATGGCTAATGGAACGTATTCGTCCCAATCGGTATGTTTTTCGTTAATGTAGTGTTTTAGGTATTCTTTTAAAGTAAGATGTGATCTTTCTAATGCTCCATTAGTTTGTGGATGATAAGGACTTGAGAGAATGTGTTTTATTTTGAAAAGTTTATTTACTTCTTTTATTGTGTTTGATGTAAAATCTGTGCCCTGATCTGATAAGATGCTTTCTGGAATTCCAAATATAGTAATAAATTTCACTAATTCATTTGCGATTGTTTTCGCTTCATGGTTAGGGACGGGAACTGCATAAGAATATTTTGTAAGATCGTCTTGCATAGTAATTATAAATTTATTACCGTTTTCTGTTAGATCTAAAGGACCTACTACATCTAATGCTAACCTTTGGAAGGGGCGTTCGCTTGTAGTAGTAATCTCCATAGGTGCGCGTGCGGCTTTATTTTCGTGTTTATTTCTTTGACACGATTGACATAGTTTTAAAAAATATTTTATGTCGCCTTTCATGTTAGGCCATTTATAGTTTTCTTTTATGCGTTTATAAGTTCGTAAGAAGCCTGCATGACCGGCTAGAGAAGATTCGTGGTTATCTCTAAAAATTTGTTTTATTTCTTCGCGAGTTTTGGGCATAAAACGTGGTCTATTTACTAATATAATTGTTATATTAGTTTTCGAGAACAAAAATTCTAACATTTCATTAAACATGTTTTGTTTTAGATGCGGAATTTCTTCCACTGGGTTTTTTAGATATATCTCGGTTATTTTATTTTGTTGTAAAGAATTTCTTAGATTTAACAAAGAATGGAATAAATCATTATATGTTAATTTGTCGAAATGGTTTAATTTTGCAATCAAAAGGAAAGTAGTTTTATTCTCAAAGTTTAATAGGAGAGAATCATACTGTTCTATTTGATCACCTTGTAGACTAGTGAAGTCATAAAGTACTGATAGATTTTCAGAATACGTATTATTATCGTCAAGATCTTTCGAATAAATTAAAGCGTTAGGAAATTTAGAAAATAAGTTATCTTTGATTATTTTTATGTCGGGAATACTTTGATTCTCGTAATGATACTTAATAAATTCGCTATATCGTTCTGAATATTTTTCATTTTTTATTAACGAGTTTAATTGTATTGGGTTTCTAGAAAGAGCATCAACGTTTGAATTAATTCTACCCGGTTTGTAACGAATCTCATAGGAATATTCCTCGAGCTTTAGTCTCCAACGAATAAGACGACTACTGGGATCTTTGCAATTGAAGAGCCAGGTTAACGGTCGATGGTCAGTAAGAATAGTGAATTTTCTACCATAAAGATATGGGCGGAAGTGTTGGACAGCCCACACAATGGCTAGTAGCTCTCGTTCAATTGTGGAGTAATTACATTCAGCTTTATTCAGGGTGCGTGATGCGTATGCAATAGGGAGGTCTTTGCCAATTTCTCCCTGTGAAAGGATTGCGCCGATTGCATAGTTAGATGCGTCGGTCGTCAGCAGAAAATCTTCAGAAAAAACAGGATATTGAAGGATGGGCTCCTTCGTAAGGATGTCTTTAAAATAGTCAAGAGAAGAGTCTTGTTCTTTATTCCAAATAAAAGGTACATCCTTTTTTAATAGGGAAGTAAGTGGTTTTGCAAATTTCGAGAAGTCTTTTATAAAACGACGATAGTAGCCAATGAGGCCAAGAAATTGTTTGATTTGTTTTGGATTTTGAGGAGTTGGGTAATTTTTAATTGCCTTTATTTTATCAGGGTTAGGCGATATTCCTTTATCGCTAATGACATGACCCAAGTAAGCAACTTCTTGATGCATAAATTCGCACTTATCAGGTTGAAGGAGGAGAGAATTTGTTCTCAAACGATCAAAGACATTACGGAGTTTATCGGAGTGTTCCTCCAAAGAACTAGCAAAAATAACAACATCGTCCAAATAGGTGAAGCATTGAAGACCCTGAAGACCAGAAAGGGCGATTGTCATCAACCTTTGGAAAGTACTAGGGGCATTCTTTAATCCGAAAGGCATTCTTAAATATTCGTAATGCCCTGAAGGAGTGGAGAAAGCCGTTTTGCAAACATCATCCTTGTGCATTTGGAGTTGGTGAAAACCTGATGCTAAATCTAAGGTGGTGAAATATTTTGAGTGCCCTAGTTGATCGAGGATATCCTCAATGTTTGGAAGGGGGAATGAGTCACCTACCGTCACGTTATTTAATTTGCGAAAATCTACTACAATGCGCCATTTTTGTTCTCCAGATGCATCCCGTTTCTTCGGAACAATCCAGAGAGGGCTATTGTATGGGGAAACCGAGTTTCTGATAATACCCTGTTTAAGCATTTTATTAATTTGTTTATCTAGTTCTTTTTTATGAACTTCTGGGAATCGATATATTTTAGAAGAGATCGGTGTGTTATCAGTTACTCTAATTTCGTGTTTAAGGACTTCTGTACATGTTAATTTATCATGCGGTAACAAAAATATATCATTATATTCGTCACATATATTAAGGACTGACCGTTTTTCCTCAGAATTTAAATGAGTCAGGCGTAAGTTCTCGTGTAAGAGTTTAAGCCTGTCTTGAATATTAATTGAATTATTTTCATTATAATTTAAAATTCGAGAAGTATTCTCTAGAAATGGTTCGAGCTCTAATTGTATTTTATTAATTCTTAATTTTCTATTTGCAGTATTTAAGATGGTCGTTAAAGCTTTACCATTATTTACTTTTACAAGAGACTTTGCTAAATATACGCCTTCCGCGATATTTATTTGAGGACAGATACCTTCGGTTATATTTTGGTTTAAAATATCAACTTCAATGACAGTTTCTGATCGGGGCTCTAATGTAAAAGCTTTAGAACTATTTTCATTTTTACAAAATAGTTTAATCGGTGTTTCGAGAGATGCAAGAAACAATTGTGACTTATTTAAATTTATCACGGCTCCGTTTGATAAAAGAAAATCGTTACCTAAGATACCATCGTGTGGCAAATTATGATTTTCGGTTACTAAATGAAATTTAGCGGAGAGTTTTTGAGAGGAGAAATTTAAATTTAAAATACAGCTACCTGATGTCTCGACAGGTGCGTTGGCACTTAGGCCTGTTAAAGTAATTTTATCGTTTGTATTCAGATTATAAACGAGATTATTTAATTTTTCTTGATTTTTTAGGAGAGATACTGATGCTCCAGTATCAATTAGAAATTTAAACGAATTATTTTGACAATGACATTCCAGATAAGGATTTTTATCATTATTATTTAGATATATTTTATATTCTTTTAAAGAGTTTAGATTCGCAAAATTTTGACAAGTTTCTTTAGAGAATTTATTTGAAACCTTTGCATTAGATCCACGCGGTGAATAAACAGAGCGAGAGTCGTATTTACTATTAAGGTCACGCTTGTGGAGTGTAAAGATATTTTTATTTCGCGAATTTTGTGATTGAACGTCGGATTCGTTTATTCCCAGTCCGTGGAAACGACGCTGTTCCCGGACGTTACTTCGTTTAAATTTACGCGATTTAACCCCTCGTGTAGAGTGTTACCAGAATTATTAGAATTATTTTTATTTTCGTTGTTTCGTTTCCTTTTAAAACATTCTGAAATAATATGCCCTTGTTTCTTACAATAATTACAAACTTTATGACCTTTGGTGTCATTCGAAAATGGTTTATTAAAATGAACTTCCTTTGGTACATTTCTTTTCTTAAAACAATCTTTCGTAAAGTGGCTTTTCGTTTTGCAGTGATTACAATATTTGTGTGTATAAGAAGAAGAAGAAGATGAGCTAGATTTTGAAATTTGAAGTGCTCTTTCTTCTTCAATAGCAGAATTAAAAGCATCGGATAAGGTTTTTAGTTCTTTGGCTCGTAAAAATCTAGAGATATCGGGATTGCTATGCAAAATAAATCTTTGTAATGACAATTCTTTAATAGTTTCGACTCGTCCTACACGTTCGTTTTCGTTTTGACATGTTAGACAATTCAATAAACGTGTGCAAAGTTTATCTACTCTATTATAAAAAGAATTTACTGTCTCGTTAGTGTTCTGTCTAATGGTGTTAAGTTCTTCCATTAATTGAGTATAGTGTTTTTTGTCTGAATATAATTGTAACAACAACCCTTTTAATTGAGCCCAACTTTGAATAGTTTTATCCCTTAATTGTGCTTTAGCGCTACCCGTGATTTTAGAAATTACAAATGCTATTAATGCATCCTTTTGTTGATCATTTGCAAATCGAAACGCATTATTACAATTTGAAATAAATTCGTGTAACTCTGTGCGAGTGCCATCAAAAGATTTTGAAATTAGTGAACACAAAAATGATAATTTGTAAATAACTTCTGCTGGAGTAGCAGGGGTACGGTCATTATTATCAGTTAATATATTAGTTGTACTATTTGCAGTACTGGTTGACGAAGTTGCCATTTTTCTTTTATAATTATGTATATATAAAAATTAAAGTACAAAGTAGAGGTACAAGTGTCGAAACGAAAAAGAAAAAATATCAAAAAGAGAAACAAAAATAAGATATAAAAATATGTAGAGAACTTTATCAGCAAAAATTATAAATGGTGGGATAGGAAAAAGAAAGGAAAAGTACGACTTACTCTAGTGGTCCTTGCAAATTGTTCGTCTTCTCGGATTATTGATCTGCTTGCCTTGGCTGAAGATCTTCCCCGTGTTGCGAACTGGTCCCGAAGTCTAAGGAGTTGAGACTCGCCGATTTGTTTGGTTATCAGTTGCCTTTCCCGACACAAACCGTGACTTGTTGCAGAATTGTGGATTTCTGCACATCCTACCGACTGCGCCAATTTTATGTTGGGATACTGGTTTATTTGCAAAAACTGTCACTAGTAAGTCGTATTGTCGTTAAGATGTTTATTTCATGTCTATTTATAATTAACAAAAATAAGAACAAAAAAAATAGACAAGAGACGTTTGAGTATAGAGTCGAACTAAGTGAAAAAGAATAATGATTAATCCTGCGTTGGGCCAATCAGTTTTATTAAGAAGCTTGAACGTGTGAATGGGACATTCATACGTGACAAATAAACTGTTTATTTTGAATAAGAGTCGTTAAAACAAAACTTTAGAAAGTATACTATTAGGGAAAAATGCATCATGGAATTAATAATGAGATCCTCATCTTATTGATTATTCAAGATAGAAAAAATAGTAATTTGAAAGAAGGTAATTATTGGAAAACGTGAGCTTCCTGAGATTTAAGTTTTAAGCTTTTAGTTGTGTTGCATGATTATTAATTTAGGAAAATACAGGGTGTATGGTGGATACAACATGGCGTAGTGGTATTAGACATCATTCGGTTTTCTTGATAGCTCGTAGATGGCTTTCGTAGTATTAGTAGTGGACTGTATAATATTGTTACGAGGGTTGCATGCGACGACGTTAAGATCCGACCGCTATACACACTAAGAAAACCTTTCTTATTTTCCAAAAGTTGTATTTCCTTGTGTAAAATTAGAAAATAAATAAAAATATGTTTTACCTAACGCATTTTCTTATTAGTTCTTTTCTTTCTACATTTAAAACGCCTAGAAAGTAATTGTTTGGTCGTTACACAAAAATAAAGTTTTAAAAATAATTTCACCATACTTGTGAACCCCCTCTATCATATGTCACGAGCCGCCACTGAGTACAGGTGCTCTAATTGTCTTATGAACCGTGTATTTTATATTACTTTTCTATTTGGGTCTGAAGCCTGAAAAACTTTAAAAAATATAGTAGATTTTTTCCCTTTGAATTATTATTTTCTTTTTGGGTTGGCAATACTTTTACAATTTAATAAAATGTTAAAAAGTATCAAATATGCCATGATAGAAACAATTGAACCCAACAAAGCTTCTCCCCATCCGTCATAATTAAAAATAAATATATTATTAAAGTTAATAAAATGAGTCAGGAAGAAAGTTGCACTCCGTCAGAAATACGAGAAATTGCAGTAAATAATCTAGAAAAACGTTTAAAAAGAATATGCCAAACTTTGAGTTATGGTGCGAGCAGAACAAAGTTCAAAATATTGAACAAAATAATAAATAATACTATTTAACAAAATATTGTGTCGACACAGAATCTGACAGGAATAACAATTAATGCCCAGGAAATGTCTACAGTAACTATAAATATGTATATATAAAGTAATATATTGAATAAAAAATAAAAATAATACTTTATTGAATAAAACTTCAGAAATAGAGCATAAACTGGAAGATATTTTTATTTTTAGGTTATGTTGTTTTATAGTTGTGACTAGAAATTAGTTGACGGACACCGTCAGCATGTTATATATTTCCGAGTATAGGTATTTCAGATAAATATCTAGTAAAAATGGTCTATTTGCAAGGTTAAAGGTTAGTATTTTAAAGTTTTCTATAAAAAATTTCAGTCGAATCCATAATGCTTAGAAAACTAATTTCAACGAAATCGAAGTAAGCCTAAAATTCGAACCCTACTTGCTGCCAGAGCTGGGCAGTATTTGTACTCACAAATACTTTTTTTTATTTAAATACTTTTTTGTATTTAAATACTGAGTATTTAAATACTTTTTTATAATAGGTATTTGTATTTATTTCACAAATACTTTGCAAAAGTATTTAGTATTTAAATACTTTTTGGAGTATTTAAATACTTTTTTAGTATTTAAATACTTTTTTGAGTATTGAAATATTTTTTTAGTATTTAAATACTTTTTGGAGTATTTAAATACTTTTTTGGGGTATTTAAATACTTTTTACTATTCAAGTACTGTTTTCTATTTAAATATCGTTCATGTGGAAAATTCTAAGTTTGCACTTGTCACGCGTGTCAGGAAGCGAAAGATCGTTTCCGTACGATGCCGACACAAGTGGAAGGAACGAAATGGTAGCTTTGATGGTCAGAAATCAAATGATTCTGGACCGAAAATCATAGCTGTTCATCCTGATCAATGGCGTAGGAATCTCGAAAATAGGTCATGCAGGCGGGTATAAAAGGAGGGGGGCCCTTGGTTGTAATTACCCCCCATATACGATGAAACAGAAAAAAAAAACTGGAGAAATCAGGCAAAAGTAATTTAAAAAAATACGATAATCTTAGCACATGTTACGTAATATACGAAGTTATTAATGTATTTTGTATTTATTAAAGTGTGTTTTTTAAAAATATAATTCAGCTTCAAGTTTGCAGCTTAATTTTATCATATCACAAAAGAATGTACTTAATGTACAAAAGACTAACTACATTGGATTTTCTCTCACGGAAGCAAATCGTCCCCACTTTGCCCCACTTTGAAAGCATTCACAATATATGCAAGACTCACAGACAGACATAGAAATGCTGAGAAAATATCCCATTATCAACAAATTATTTTTGAAATATAACACTACTCTTCCCTCATCTGCCCCAGTTGAAAGAATGTTTTCATTTGCAATATTCATGCTTTATCAGACGATAATTTCGAAAATCTTGTTCTTATGAAAGCTAACGCATCGAACATTTAAAACATTACATTATAAATTATTATTCTTGCATTACAAATTTTGAGTGTTTAGGTAGAAAGTCTTTTGTTATGTTATCAGTTGAAGAATACAGGGATAAAATAAGGATTGTCAGAAAATCAGAGTTTTAAGATAAAATGCATTTTTTAGTATGGACATCCCTAGTTTTATTTCAGTACAGAAAAACTTTGACTCTAATTTCTACAGACGTTCCTAGTTTTATTCGGCTAATATTTTGACCATGGAAAGTAACAACACGTGCCAACAGGTTGCGCTAGTAATCTCGATTTCGATAAATATGGACAATTCCTGTTTTATTCCTGTACCCTTAAGTTTATGTTGTCGTGGTTTTTTAATTAAAATTTACTGTCAATACCAATAAAATATTACAAAACACACTTTTTATTGCTGTTAAATCTTATTTGATTCTAAAATAGTTTGAGGATTGAGGTACCTACCTATTCAACTGCCTACTTAAAGGAGACAAAAATACTACTATACTATTTAAATATTTTTAAAAGTAATTACAGTCGAACCTCTATAACTCGAACTTGAAGGGACAACCAAAAAAGATCGAGTTACAGAGAGTTGGAAGAGAGAAGGGAAAACCACATGAATATTCCAAAACATTTTTTTTATTACATACATTATGTCTATGTACCATTAAAATATGTACATAGAAATTTTGGAAAATATACAAAAACCACTAAAAAGTCCGAGTTAAGGAGAGGTTCGAGTTATAGAGGTTCGACTGTAATTGTTTAAAAAGTATTTAAATTTTGTGTTTCATTCTTAAAAGTATTTATAAATATTTAAAAAAAAAGTAATTAAATACTCAGAAAGTATTTATAAATACTTAAAAGTAATTAAATACTTAGAAAGTATTTAAATACTTAGAAAGTATTTAAATATAGTATTTAAACCTAAAAAGTATTTAAATACTTTTTGTAATTAAGATTTAAATACTTCATTACTTCAAAAAGTATTTAATATTTAAATACTTTTAAAAAGTATTTGCCCAGCTCTGCTTGCTGCCAACATAAAAAAATAAAATTTCAGTTTCATAAAGTGGCAAGGTACTCAATTTTTTTGCATTTCATAATGTAGCCATTATGAAACCCAAATAGAGCAAGATAGTTTTGAAATCATTTGACTTGGTATCGCACATACGAGTATGTGAAATGCAAAGACGGCCAAAAGTCAATTTGTAAGAATTTTGTTTAAAAGCGTGCCACAAGCAAACCGTTCCGGGCTACTGGAATTCTCGAGTACCATCAGTCACTTAGAAGACAAAGAAGTTAGCTATGATTTTTTAGTAATTATACATTCCAGAGGCTTTTACTGCATCTACATCGTTTTCTAAATGTTGCAAATGCATTCAGGCAATATTCCGCATATGGGGATTACTCGTATATACAGCGTGTCCAAGTTGCGCATTTATGTGCCTAATAATATGCTGTTTTGAAAGTTTTAAAATTCCGAGTAGTTCCGGAGATATCCGGAAAAAAACGAAATTCTGAAAAATCGTTTTATTGTTTTCCTGGGTTTTTTTGAGATCGAATTCTAAAGTAAATTGCACTTTTGCATTGCCACTATTTCCGCTCTATCTAACAGCGTTAATTGTTTTGTAATCCGGCGAGTCGTATTCGAAGGGCCATTATCAACTTTCTTTTTTTTAAATACAGTCGTGTTTTCCTGATATTGGAATTTGAGAGCCTCTCTCTCCCGAATGCAACGATGTATGCACATTGTGGTTTACTGACGTTTCGAGGGTTTTTTGAACAACATCAGGAAGTTTTGGGATACGGGTTTGTCTTAATTTTTTACTTATGTTGGACTAGTGCAATAAATAACAAATAATTTAATAATAATCCACAAATAAGTGAACAAAATACAGAAACATTATTTCACACTTCTCTTGATTCGGGATTTAAAAGAAAAGTAGGCGTTCGAAACAAAAAAATTAAGTTGGTGACGCGTGATTTGTTTCACTTGACATTCCCATTGTGATTGTTTGAGAGCGTTTTGAGAAGTTTTCTATTTTCTAGGAAATATGAAACATAATTTTACAAATGCTGAAAAGTTTGATATTCTATCGTATGTTTTATTTTATCTCAAAAAAACTGTTATGTGGCAGTTAGAAGATGTTATTTGTGCTTAGAGAATAACGGAAATCATTTTGAACACCTGATTATGTAGTTCGTTGTTCGTTTTATTACTGTTTTGGAATGACTTTTGTTCACTTATTTGTGGTTTATTATTAAATTATTTGTTATTTATTGAACTAGTCCAACATAAGTAAAAAATTTAGAGCTTACTTATGAGATATTATTTACAAAATTAGGAGAAATACAGGACTTTATCCCAAAATTTCTTGATGTTGTTCAAAAAACCCTCGAAACGTCATTAAACCACGTTGCATTCGGGAGAAAGAGGCTCTCAAATTCCAATATCAGGAAAACAGGACCGTATTTAAAAAAATAAAGTTGATAATGGCCCTTCGACGCTGTTAGATAGAGCGGAAAAAGTGGCAATGCAAAAGTACAATTTACTTTAGAATTCGATCTAAAAAAAAAAACAGGAAAACAATAAAACGATTTTTCAAAATTTCGTTTTTATTTTCGGATATCTCCGGAACTACTCGGAATTTAAAAACTTTCTAAACGGCATATTATTAGGCACGTAAATGCGCAACTTTACCTCCATTTAACCGACTTCGTATCTCTTACGGTTTCCAAGATCCCTGTACTGGTCCTCCTTATCTTGGACACGTTGTATGTAGGTACTAATACCCTAGGACAGTGGTGCGCAAACTTTTTTCATTTGCGACCCCTTATTTTGTGTAAAATTTTGTCACGACCCCTGGATAGACAGTAGGTGTGAATTTCTTTGAATTTGGCGACCCCCAAAAATTCTCTAGCGACCCCTCCGGGGGTCGCGACCCACGGTTTGCGTACCACTGCCCTAGGACACAAGCCAAGTTAACTAATTATTTTATGAGGTTTACCGTATACAATTTCAGTCTCTTCTATTGCCTTCTAATGTATATTTTGAGCTAATTGCAAATACGAAAATCAGAAATCTGCAGGTGCAAAAAAATTCCAGGAAAATTTATTTCTTATCTGTAATAATTTTTGGCCTTTTGCCAATATAAGATTAGATGTTTCCAGTGATTTAAGGATAAATAGGTATAATTAAAAATGCGTTCGTATTGGAATTAGTTAAATTTTTGATAACATTTATGACCATTATAATTGTCAAATACAGCGTGTCTTCGGAAGTTCTTACCAAATGGGAAACTTTTTAATTATTAACTCTACGAAAAAAAGTGTCTCTTCCTAAAAAGTCCTGCTTGGTGAGAAAATAAATTTGCACAAGAATATTTGTATGTTGGACATACAGGGTGGCTTCAAAAAGTACCGGGTTTAAAATTTATAAAAGACGTCGGCTATATTTACAAAACTAAAAACTTGAAGAGTGCATGTTTAAAGGCTAACAGACTATAACAATTACACAATAAAAACTCTACTTAAGAGAACTACTTTTATGACGGATAAAAATTAGTTCACTAATTTCTATGAGGTGGCCAATTTCTAATTGCATACAAATGATTGTCCTTCTAGAAAACTCCGACACAGCGTTTCTGATCATATGAGGAGTAACTAGCCGGATACACTGCCTTATAGTTTCTTCTAGGTGATCAATATCACGGAATGGTCTGTGCTTGTACACCAATTGCTTCAAATGACCCCACAAGAAAAAATCTAGGGGTGTAATGTCCTGTGACCTAGGTGGCCAGGGTACTTCTGAATGGCGTCCTATCCATCTTTGTGGAAAAGTTCTATCCAAATATTCGTTGACCCTGTCTGCGCTGTGACAAGGAGCTCCATCATGCTGATACCAAACAGCCTGTCGCGCGTTTAATGGCAGGCTGTTAATAAATATAAAAATTTCGGTTCTTAGGAAATTTAAGTAAATCTCACAACCGCTTGCAATACTTGTAATTGATTTTCTTCAGTAAGTGTTCGAACTGCATGTCTCGTCTTGAAATTATTTTCGACAGAGCCAGTATTTTTAAATTTATTGACGACATTGCCGACAGTAACGTGGCTAATATGTTTATTTGGGTGTCTAGTATTAAAAATGTCGGCAGCCTCGCGATACGTCTTATAATTATCGCCAACAAAAGGCTGCCATACACATTACGATATACTTGCGCAAGTCTAAACTTGCGCAAATAACCGTTTTTGGCAAGTGACCACAGATGGCTCAAGTACGCTTGAGCAATATCATTTTTATGAAAGTGATCGTCGAGGTGTGTTGTGCGATGGATGACGCTTTGGCAATAGTTGGATTAATATTTGCTACAAAAAAGTTGAAAAGACTTCAAAGAAATCGAACTATATGGTGTAAAGACTGGTTAAGAAAAAGAGAGCAGTATTCGCACATCAATTTATTAACTGAATTGAAATTTGCACCCAAAGACTGGCATAACTATCTGCGTATGGATGAAGAAACTTATTTGAAACTTCTGTCGATGGTTACGCCATTTATTAAAAAACAAGATACTGTTATGCGACAAGCCATATCACCACACGAAAGATTGACAGCAACTCTAAGATTTCTCGCGACTGGGAGGAGTTACGAAGACCTGAAATTTACAACAATAATATCACCTCAGGCCTTGGGTGTTATTATTCCAGAAACATGTGACGCGATATACAGAGTACTGCGGAAAGATTATTTCAAGGTGAATAAGTAAAATTAATTATTTCAATTAAAAGCCTTTATTAGATTTGGTTCACAATATTTATTCAAAATCAGTAAAGTTAGATACATATGCCCCAACTGATTGTTCTGGAATAGATAATTGTCCTATAGTATCTTCAGTTGAATGTTGTGAGTCTGAGTTGTACTGCACTAAGGACGCGGAAGAATAACAATTATTTTCTTGCTGGTTTTCTGGCACTGAAATGGAAGGAGATGAAGTTGATACTACACGAATGAACTGTTGTGGCTTGTATGTTGGTGGCCTGGGTGTTGGTGTTGGAGTTGTACGAATGAACTGTTGTGGCTGGTATGTTGGTGGACTGGGTGTTGGTGTTGGAGTTGTACGAATGAACTGTTGTGGCTGGTATGTTGGTGGACTGGGTGTTGGTGTTGGAGTTGTACGAATGAACTGTTGTGGCTGGTATGTTGGTGGACTGGGTGTTGGTGTTGGAGTTGTATAATTGTACTCATGTTCACGAAACTGTCTTTGTGGGAGCGTCAAATTGCCCATTTCCGCTTGAAATAGTGTATCATTTATGATTTTTTCGGCAATCAGTCTTTGCTCTTTCGGTAAATCCCGCAATTTCACTGCGACATTTTTTCCAAAAATGTCAAATCGGTCGTCCTTTAACAAAGGATGTTTGAAATGTTCGTTTACAGATTGTAATACTTCATTAGATAAATCTCTCGAATATGAGGAATGAAATTTTCTTTTGAGAGGTCTAGGACGACTTGATGTCTGTTCAGGGGTAGAAACATAATCATCTCTATCTTGTGAAGACAACTCACTCTCCATTGCATCTGGTTCATATTCCTGAAACAATATTTAAAAAAAAAATTTTTTTCAGTTTCCACAAACAAAAGAAGAATGGAAGAACATAGCAAAAGATTTTGAAGAAAGATGGAATTTTCCACATTGTCTTGGCGCCATAGACGGGAAACACATAGACATTATTCCTCCAACTGGAAGTGGCTCATATTTTTATAATTATAAAGGTCGACACAGTATGGTACTTCTGGCAATAGTGGATGCAAGGTACCAATTCATAATGTGCAACTTTGGAGTTAATGGCAGAATATCAGACGGGGGTGTGCTTCCAACTACTAAATTCTATGAAAAGCTTCAGAGAAACCAATTAAATATTCCGACAGATGAACCAATCAAAAGAAGTTCTAAAATACTTCCATATGTATTTGTAGGCGACGACGCTTTTGCTTTGAGAACGGACATGATGAAACCATTCCGACAGTCAGATTTAAATTCACAAGAAAGAAAGATATACAACTATCGAGTTTCTCGAGCAAGACGCATTGTTGAGAATGCGTTTGGAATTTTGGCTTCTAGATTTAGAATATATAAAACTCAAATTAATATAGAACCAAAAAAAATTGATACGGTGGTAATGGCAAGCTGTGTTTTGCACAACTTTTTAATGTCGTTATCTTTGAATTCATATATTTCTGCAGAATATTTCGACCGTGAAAATAGAGAAGATGGAACTATTATACCAGGTTTAAATTCAAATGATTCGAACATGGAACCATTACATCGAAGAAACTCAGGAAATAATCCAACTGCCGCCAAAAATATTAGAGAACAGTATGTACACTACTTTAATAATGAGGGAAGTGTACCTTGGCAAGATAACTTTATCCATTAAGGTGATCTCGATTACTATTATTTACTTGACACTTTTATAATAAATATTTACAATAAATAAATAAATAAAATAAAATAACCTTTAATTTTGTACTTACTTGAGAACCGTCATTTTCATCGATATTAGAACGAGAAGATCTTGGCGTTGCTTGATCGTCATCCAGAAATTTCAACAGATCGTAATACCATAATGTGGGCACATAAACATCATTGGTGCCTGCTCCAGATCGTGTAGACTCTTCTACCTTTTTCTTTTCTTTTCGGTAATTCGTACGTAGGCCATTCATTTTTTTAACAATCATATCACGGTTGGCGTTTGGTTCTATTTTTTTATATTGTTCGATTAATTTATTATAAGCGGCTGTTTTTTTATCCCTATTGTGATAGTCTTGATTTTTTATTTGCCAAACACATGGTTCATTTCTGTAAATATTTATAAATTCCTCCAAAATCTCTCGAACTCCATGTCTCTAGTTCTCTCACTCGTCATTTTGGCGTGAAACCGACAGCAGAACGTGCGTACAAGCAGGCGGCTAGTAGACCACTGAAACATCGAACGCGGTGCTGCCACAGACGTTCAAGTAAACTGCGCAAACGCAACATTGCACAAGTTTATAATCGAAAATTGAAACTTTTTTAAAACTTGTACAAGTCTAAAAATTAGCGCATAATCTTCCAACACACGTTACTGCATACCTGCGCAAACCTAAACTTGCGCAAGTATATCGTAACGTGTATGGCAGCCTTAAGAACTATTTCAATTTTTTCATTACCAGTTAGTTTAATCATCACTATTATTGTTTAAAGTAACTAAGAGACGGAAAAACCTTTTTTTAACAAGAAGTTCACGTTTTGGAACAGAAATTATAATTGCCAAACTGTCACTGCTAAAACGCCTATTCTGTTACCAACAACAATCAATTGTTCAAAGCCTACTTATCCAAAAATACTTATTACCAAATCTTTACGACTATTAGTTTCGTAAATATAGCCGACGTCTTTTATAAATTTTAAATCCGGTACTTTTTGAAGCCACCCGGTATGTCAACATACAAATATTCTTGTGCAAATTTATTTTCTCACCAAGCAGGAGTTTTTAGGAAGAGGCACTTTTTTTCGTAGAGTTAATAATTAAAAAGTTTCCCATTTGGTAAGAACTTCCGAAGACACGCTGTATATTAATATTAGAATTTATTATGAGTAGGCTCTATCTCAAGAACTAGAGCTGATACGAAGAAAAGCTGTTTTTGGAATCATCGCATTCAAAATAACTAAAATCAGTTGTTTTTTCTTCGCCACCAAGGGGCTGTGTAATCATATTTTACAATTATTATTAAAATCGATCGACAACCTCATATCTCAAAACTATTTAAAACCCATTCAATATCCTAGAAACTATCTGAGTTAAAGACGCATTGAATATGCGCCTGCATAGGAAAATAAATTTAAAATTTCAATAAGCCGTTGTCGTATCGACAAAGAACTGGAAAGAGAGGAATTATGGACACATCTCTGTAAAATTGAATGGAGAACTGTCACCTGTGAGAAGGAGTGCCGTGTCTCGCGATCCGCGCATTTTAAACCCACACAAGTGTGTGTTGCGGACGTCGGAGAGTTGTCGCAGAGACGCGGTACCGGGTGGCCAAATAAGAACGGACGCCGGGCCATACAGGGTCCGCAAACGAAGCGTGGACGGAAGATTAAATCGTTATCGAAGAACTTATCAACAATACTAAAACAGCTTGAGATATGGGATTAAAAGCGGCATGTTTTAAAAATATTTTACATTATACAGGGTGGCCCAAAAAAGTGTGACAGCATAAAGTTATATTTTTTTAAATGGGACACCCAGTATTTTTAGCATATTTAGGTTCGTATTACTATCGTTTATAAGTGCCTCAAATTTTATTTAATTTGGTTTTGTAGTTTCGGAGAAATAAATTAAAAACTAAAAAAAAATTTTGCAGTCCTGAATAAAAAAATCAAAAAAAACAATCCAGAACTTTTTTTTTAACCTGGCATTGAGTGAAATTTATGACAAGAGGTCTAGAGATGCTATGAATGTAATTGCGTTTATTTATTTTATACAGGGTGTTCATAATAAGCTTTCAAAAACCCCACATTTTAAAATAATTTTTCTCAAGTTTTTCAAATGGAACACCCTGTATATTATATGGCTATTTGATGTAGAATTCATAGACAATTTTTTTTTGTAATACAAGCATATAAGTTATATCCAGCCGTTTCCGAAATAATTATAAATATCATAAATTATGTAGTTTAAATAGAGTTTTTATTGGGAAATTTTGTTATAGGCGACTAGACTAATAATTGTAAACTAAAGTAAAAGTTCAAAATAGCTTCCTTTTACTCTTAGAGTTTACCGTATTTTAGTTATTTCGATATAAATTCTAAAAGCATACATTTTTGCTACTTTTATTATTTAATTTTATTTTTTATTCTTAATCGAGTTGCCATAATTTCTTTTTGTTTAGATTGTCACTATGACAGTTAAATAAAATTATTTACATTTGTTCAGTCGTCGAAATTAAGTACTAACTTACACAAAATGTCGAATTTTAGAAATGGTAAATATGATTTTTATACTGGATGAATGTGCAAGAAATTGCCTTCTCGCGAGCCGAGTGTATGCTGAAAGATATCCAGATATTGAGAGAAAGCCGATAGCAAAAACCTTCGAGAAGTTGTTGCAAAAATTTGTAGCAACAGGAAGCACTGCGTACACAAAAAGGATAATAATCAATAAACCCGTTATTAATGAAGAAAATGAATTAAGAGTTCTGTTGGCAGTAGAGGAAAATCATTAATTAAGTAAAAGGATGCTATTCTGAACATTTACTTTAGTTTACAATTATTAGTCCAGTCGCCTATAACAAAATTTCCCAATAAAAACTCTATTTAAACAACATAATTTATGATATTTATAATTATTTCGAAAACGGCTGGATATAACTAATATGCTTGTATTACAAAAAAAAATTGTCTACGAATTCTGCGTCAAATAGCCAAATAATATACAGGGTGTTCCATTTGAAAAACTTGAGAAAAATTATTTTAAAATGTGGGGGTTTTGAAAGCTTATTATGAACACCCTGTATAAAATAAATAAACGCAATTACATTCATAGTATCTCTAGACCTCTTGTCATAAATTTCACTCAATGCCGAGGTTAGAAAAATGGTTCAGGATTGTTTTTTTTGATTTTTTTATTCAGGACTGCAAAATTTTTTTTTAGTTTTTAATTTATTTTTCCGAAACTACAAAACCAAATTAAATAAAATTTGAGGCACTTACAAACGATAGTAATACGAACCTAAATATGCAATAAAATACTGGGTGTCCCATTTAAAAAAATATAACTTTATGCTGTCACACTTTTTTGGGCCACCCTGTATAATGTAAAATATTTTTAAAACATGCCGCTTTTAATCCCATATCTCAAGCTGTTTTAGTATTGTTGATAAGTTCTTCGATAACGATTTAATCTTCCGTCCACGCTTCGTTTGCGGACCCTGTATCTCAGCGACCGCTTGTCATTATTTTCAAGTTTATAAATTGACAGTACTGTGCCGATTTCAGTACCGTAGGTAGCTTTTTTCTAGGGGGGTATTGGGATGCCCTCTTTCACTTTAATAATTCAACTTGACTTTGAATCGTTGGAGGTTATATTCCTTGGGGACCACGACCTTAGGAAGGTCGTTCCACAAGGACAACCTCCATCAGATGAAGGAATTCTTAAACAATGAAGTACGAGAAGTACAAAGCTGAACCACATATGGATGGGCGGCAGTGGTTCGTCGTGTATTTCTGCCATTCGCCGTTCTAGGTAGAATAAAGCGGGCGAGGTTCTTCCAGGTCTTTGCTGAAGCAGGATACTTCATCATGCCTGGGAAGATGTGCGTTGGCAGCCAAAATTTGAGAATTCAAACGCTGTGGCGTTCGAAATGAATGAATTATGGACAAACCCGAACAAACCGATCTGTGATCGGGTCAAAATGTAAACAATTCTGTCTTCCTTTCTCCTACTTGTCCATTTATTAAGCCCAGTAGCATTTTTAGACACAAATTGGACACACTTTCATTGCTGAGAAACGTTTCGAAACATTTTCGATTAAAATTATAAAGTTGTATCGAGACACATGTGTTACGAAACTTTTGCGACACATTTTCGAATCCAGTTACTAGAAACACTTAAAGACGTGTCTGTTTCGAAATATTGTACAAACCATAGTGTCGATACATTAACGACACGCGAAGATAAATATTTTTCGAAACATTTTTAGTTGAAATTATACAGTTTTGGTAAGACACAAGATCGCATTGAATTTCCCATAAGAGATTTTTTATAGCATCGGTGTACGTTTATTAGCGATAAATTCGCAACTTCTTGATATTATTTATATTTTAGGTGTTATTATTGATCCATTTTCAACCACAGATTGAAGTAAGTGTTTTAGGTACATTTTTAATCACAATCTGAACAAGTTTGAGGTCATGTTATTGTTTAGCGAGATTTAAATTGTTATTTTTCTGTAATAAAAAGCTTCCTGTACTGGATTTATCAACATAAAGTATGGCTATAGGGTGGGTATGCTCTATGTTGATAAATACAGTGCAATAAGCTGTTTTTAACAGAAAAACAACAATTTAAATCTCCATATGCAAACAATAATAACATAACCTCAAACAAGATGTTGATTAAAAATCTTCAAAAAACACTTACGTCAATCTGTTTCTGAAAATGAATCAATAATAACATCTAATATACAAATAATACCAGGAAATTGCTTATTTATCCCTTATAATTTTAGGTTGTAAAGGTTTTTACAACCACGCCTCTCGTGACGTCACACCGCGGCTGTCCATACCCAACCTTTCTTTTCTGTGCATGCAAGCAAACCTTTTTTTTCTGTGGCATTCACCTTACAAACCTTTTATTCTTCTGTGCATCATGGAAACATAGAAGCCAAAGAGTAGAAATTGTGTGTCGAGTCCATTTTGGACCAGAATAATTTCTTGCTTTCTAGCGGCCATTTTAGGAAATGAATTTTTATTTTGTTAAAATGAGTTTTAATGAAATTCCTACATCTCTTGCAAAGCAAGAATTTGTTAGATAAGTTCCATTTTCCTAGCTAAGTCGATTTATAAAAGAAATAAATAAAATATTGATAATATTTTAATTTTTATTTTTTTGACAAAGTATATTTTTTTCTGTAAATGCAAATAAATCGATGGCACGTTAAAAATATAAAGCCAAATTACTAAACTGCACGGTAAAATTTACTGCGACAATGATTTTTTTGGTTCTAATGTGCAATAACTAGGTATATAAAATAAAACGAATTCATCATGGCGAAATTATTGTTTCATATTGTTTTTCTTTTATTTTACAACGGTGAAGGTATCCTAGTTGTTTTGCGCATGGTTTAACATAGCCCCGCCCCTTTAACTGTCATTTTTAAATACAAATAAGTAACATTTTCGATTGTGCATCGAAACAGCGAAAGTCACAGCTAGTACCAACCACTTGGAAACACGTGTAAATGTCCCATTTAAAATGTATACGTTTCGTAAATATTTCCATTCTTGTTGCCAACAGTTTCCAATTTTGATCGGAAACAGAAACGATAGTTACGATACATGCACCATAATGTGCCTAAAGATGCTACTTGGGAAGGCGGAAGCTGAAACTGATCGCTCGAATTTGAGAATAGTTTTTGGTCGTAATATATGCGAAAACTATTCGAATACGAACAATAACAAATTACGTCCTTAATAACGTACGCGGCGGTCGGCCGAAGCCGGCACGCGGTCCGGCCGGTTTTTACTCTTGTTCTGTCATTTATTTCATTTGTTCCTTGCCCGGCATTACCTTATGGGACAGGCAAATATTTCAAGCGGTATTACTGGGTATTTAAATCGGCTATTTATTTCAATTTTGCTATTTCCGTAAGTAGATGGAGTCCATGGGAAAAACCCTCGCTCGTGGGACGTGGGGTCATGTAGAATACGGGGCCATATTCTGGTTGAGGAGATAATAATGTTTATTACGTGACAAATAAGAAGGTAAATGTCGTTCCATAAGGAGGACGTCTTCCAGACGAAATAATTCTTAAATAATGAAGCTCGAGGAGTACTAAGCTTAACCACATATGGATGGGCGGCAGTGGTTCGTCGTGTATTTCTACTATTCGCCGCTCTGGGCGGAGTTAAGAGGGCAAGGTCAGCCGAGCACTTTCCATGAAAATATTTGTAAAAGAGAGTCAAATCATCAATCTGTCTTCGATGTTCCAGACGAATGGCCCTCCTTTTGATGGAATCCAGTAGCCGAAGAGTATGTTTGGGTGCAGAGCTCTAGTGATGGTCGAATCTGGGCTTTGTATAGTGGCAAAAGTTGTTGAGGTGTGTACTTTTTGGTCCGGAAGAGTACACCAAGTTCCCGAGAAGCTATCTTGGTGATTACCACAACGTGGTTATGCCAAGACGTATTTCCTCCCAGATTGACGCCCAGCAAATTAATAGATGAAGCCAGTGGGATTGCGTGTCCGTCCATGACTATATCCGGTTCTGTAATGTTAAGCTTTTTACATAAATCTGCTGCCTGGGTTTTCTTAGCGTTAAAGTCGACTTGGTCACTGTCACCCCAAGCCACAATTTCCTCCAGGTCTTTGTTGAGCCGTGCTACTTCATGCTGTCTGCGAAGATGTGCGTCGGCAGCAAAAAAAATATGTTTATACAACGTGTCCAAGATAATGAGGGCCAGCACAGGGATCTCGGAAACCGTAAGAGATACGAAGTCGGTTAAATGGAGGTAAAGGTGCACATTTACGCGCCCTATAATATGCCGTTTAGAAAGTTTTAAAATTCCGAGTAGTTCCGGAGATATCCGGAAAAACAACGAAATTCTGAAAAATTTGTTTTCCTGGGTTTTTTTGAGATCGAATTCTAAAGTAAATTGCACTTTTACGTTGCCACTTTTTCCGGTCTATCTAATAGCGTTAATTGTTTTGCAACGAGTCGTCTTCGAAGAGCCATCATCAACTTTCTTTTTTTCTGATATTGGAATTTGAGAGCTTTTTTTCTTCCGAGTGCAACGATGTATGACACAATGTGATTTAATGACGTTTCGAGGGTTGTTTTAACAACATCAGGAAATTTTTTGATACGGTCCTGTATTTCTCCTAATTTTATAAATAATATCTCATACGTAACCACAAATAAGTGAACATAATGCAGAAACATTATTTCAAACTTCTGTTGATTCGGGATTTAAAAGAAAAGTAGGCGCTTGGAACAAAAAATTAAGATGGTGACGCGTGATTTGTTTTACTTGATATTCCCATTGTGATTGTTTGAGAGCGTTTTAAGAGGTTTTCTATTTTCCAGAAAATATGGAACATAAATTTACAAATGCTGAAAAGTTTGATATTCTATCGCATGTTTTATTTTATCTCAAAAAAACTGTGATGTGGCAGTTAGAAGATGTTATTTGTGCTTAGAGAATAACGGAACTCATTTTGAACACCTGATTATGTAGTTCCATACTTTTTTCGTTGTTCGTTTTATTACTGTTTTGGTATGATTTTTGTTCACTTATTTCGGGTTTATTATTAAATTATTTGTTATTTATTGAACTAGTCCAATAAAAGTAAAAAAATTAGAGCTAGCTTACTTATGAGATATTATTTATAAAATTAGGCGAAATACAGGACCATATCCCAAAATTTCCTGATGTTGTTCAAAGAACTCTCGAAACGTCACTAAACCACAATGTGGCATACATCGTTGCATTCGGGAGAAAAAGAGCTCTCAAATTCCAATATCAGGAAAACAGGACCGTATTTAAAAAAAGAAAGTTGATAATGGCCCTTTGAAGACGACTCGTCGGATTACAAAACAATTAACGCTGTTAGATAGAGCGGAAAAAGTGGCAATGCAAAAGTGCAATTTACTTTAGAATTCGATCTCAAAAAAAAAACAGGAAAACAATAAAACGATTTTTCAGAATTTCGGTTTTTTTCCGGATATCTCCGGAACTACTAGGAATTTTAAAACTTTCTAAACGACATATTATTAGACACGTAAATACGCAACTTTACCTCCATCTAACCGACTTCGTATCTCTTACGGTTTCCGAGATCCCTGTACTGGTCTTCTTATCTCCTTACTTGTACACGTTGTATGACTGTACAAAGTCCAAGAATTTTGGGCAAAATCTCTTCTCGCCAAATATTTAAATCCCCTTCAATTATCGACAAATTCGCACCCATAATTCTTTCACAATATTTTGACACCTTGCCAATAAAATTTCATTGTTGACCATCTCGGACCTTCCTGGTCCTACATATATCTTTCGAAGGGTGTCCCTTCGAAGATCTTTTGGCCACACGCTGGGCACAGAGTCATCCCTTAATCTTTTTATAATGAGTTGCTAATAGAGGTGGTAAGTGGTGACTACTGCATTGCTGCACCTCGAGGTCAAGTGTTATTTTTATAAGGGACAGTTTTTTGTGGTGCCTTGTTCGTGAGCAAAACTGATGACTAGGCGGTTTTTTAGTCGTTCCTGAAGATATCTGTTGATGGGAAAATGTTTTTTTTGTTATATATACGGTAGGAAGAATTCGAAGGAATTCTGTCTAGCGCTCTTTGTAACTTTCGAGCCCGTGTGAAAATATACACATAGATTTAAAAGTTTAGCATTACTCTGATTTTGGCATGTTAAGATAATTTCAGGAATGATTTTTTTTTTCTAAATGTTTATTTATGTTTTTCAGTTAAAACGATACCATTTTTCGTAGCAAAAAAAATATTATCAAGACATTTGTTTAAGATAACATTTTCAGTGTTGTATTTTGCTGGCGCTGGCCAGTTAAATTTTCCGGTTCAGTGTGCAAAAATGAATCGCCGAGTAATATCTGAAATTGATCGTGCAAGAATAGTAGCTTTAGTTGAGGAAGGTCATTCCCAAAGATTTGTTGCTGAAACAATAGGGGTTTTTCAAAGTGATGCATCTCGCATATCTAGAGACCAATTCTGTGCGAGACAGACCACGAAGTGGTAGAAGGCGTGTTACTAACGAACAGCAGAACCGTTATATTACGTTAACAATTCGGAGAAATCGTACTATGCCAGTCCCACGACTTCAGAGAGATGTTACGCATGCAATTGGAGTTCGCGTATCCGTCTCTACACTAAGAAGACACATGCTTGCATCGGGTTTAAGATGTCGGCGGCCAGTAAGAGTTCCCCAACTACACTATGACCACCGAGTTCGTCGACTGCAGTGGGCTGAAACGCACGCTCGTTTACCCGAAGAAGAATTTAGGAAATCTGTCCTATTTTCCCACGGGACCAGGATTTGTCTGGTAAACAATAGTCGCCGGATTCGTATTTGGAGAGAACCAACAAGAGCCGCCCAACTTGCCCATGCTCGCCCCTTGCCTCCATTCGCGGGAGGAAGTGCCATGTTTTGGGCAGGTATTATGTCTGACGGGCGTACTGACTTAGTCCACGTTCAAGGCACAATGACTGGCGACAGGTACATTAGGGCTATTCTACATCCTTATGTTAGGACGTGGAGAGGGGCTGTTGGTGACAATGTTGCGTTTATGGACGACAATGCCCGGCCCCATCGTACTAGAGCTCTGGATGAATATTTAGAAAGTGAGAGAATCAATCGCTTGGAGTGGCCTGCTTTGTCCCCTGACATAAACCCGATAGAACATGCTTGGGATATGCTCTCCAGGGCAGTTCGCGTTAGAAGAAATCCCCCTAGAACTCTCCAGGAGCTTGTCATCGCTGCTACCGAGGAATGGCAGGCTATTCCACAAGAACGGATTGCTAACCTTACGCACAGTATGCGGCGACGTCTTCAAGCTCGCATGTTCGCGAGAGCGAGAGCGAGGCCAGAGGAGGAAATACACTTTATTAGAAGCTAAATTTTTTTAAATTTTACAAATTATACAATATAGATAAATTTAACTTTTGTTAAGATTTTTTTTGGAAGGTTTAAAATGTTTGTGGTAAAATAAAAAATTTTTAAAACTCATTGATTGTTATTTTAAACTTATCAAGGAACTAATATTTAGTCTATTTGACGTAATTACTTATTCGAGAATCAGAGTGATGCAAAACTTTTGAATCTATGTGTATTAAATAAAAACAGTTATACAGGGTGTCCTTAATGACGTGCTAATATTTCAGAGTGTGATTGCTTCACTTTATATTATGAACATACAGGGTGTCCCACCGGGAGCCGCCACCATCTATTCATGGTGTCATAGATTCCGGTCTTCACCATTGGGATTTTGGAAACGGTAAGATATACGAAGTCGGTTCAATCGAGACAAAGTTGCGTAATCATGGGCCGAATAATATGGCGCAAGAAAATTAAAAATAAATACAGGGGCTTTCAAAATATTTGGATAAATCTCAAATTTTGCGTTTGGGTTTCTATTTTTTCCTGACTTTGTTCGAAGGGATGTCCAAAACTGAATTTCACTTTCACATTGCTACTTCTTATTCTCCACAAGATGGCATCATCAGATCTTTCATGCGACGTTTCGTCTTTAGGTCATCATCATCAACTTAATTTTTTTAAATGCTGGCCTGGATTTTGTTGTTTAAATTATGAAACAAGACCGAAATCTACGTTGAGTGGTATACAACACTTACTGGTTTTCCGACGTTTTGTTTATCAAAATATTCAGGTTCTTGAAACAGGTATTTGTTAAAACCGAAACAGGTTTCACCTGTTATTTAAAATACCATGTTCCAACCATTGTAAGATCTTTGGTTCCAACTAGTGTTGGGAAAAACCGATGATTTTAATAATCGAGTATTTGATACTCGAGCGATTTTAATAATCGAGTTAATCGCTCGAGTGAATCGCCTGAAATTCCAATTTACCAAGCGATGACGTCACCGACTGCTTAACGGGCTGCCTAGCCCTTTACATGTGATCAGGTCGGGTATCTAGCAGGCACGTAACTACGGGTGGGCACAGGTTTAGCTAAAAAATTATAGTGTCACCAACAAAATTCCAGAAATTTATTTATTTGTGAATAATGAATTTTTACCACGTGTCTCGATACCAAACAAAAAACTGCAAAAAATCACACAAATATGTATGTATTTATTGTTCGGGTTTATTCTTGTGCTTTTTAAAACAAAAAGTATTACCAAGAGTTATTTTTCTTCACATCTTTCTCAATCTACGAGCATAAAATAAGTAGATATTTAAAATAGCTTGTCAAATTCTTCCACTTTAAATTATCAGGTGCCCATTGTGTGAACTTCAAAATTTAGGCTTAGTTAAGGCGGGTACAGACCGAAATGAAGAGTTCGCGAGCTGTTCAAGAACAGCTCCCGAACTGAACCCGATCAGCTCGCGAACGTATCGTCCAGACCAGAAGAGGTTCAGTCCTGTGTTCAGTTCGGCCGAGTTCGTTGAGTGTTCGAAATAATAAAAAATATTTAATCCTCCATTTTTTATTACAAATTGAAATAATTAAATTAAAAAATGTCATCGCTGGAAAGCGACGAAGATAGCGATCTAATAATTGCTTGTACAGCCTATTTTTTAGTAAAACAAAATATCGAGTCGAAAAAAACAAAAAGTAAGACCAGGCGATGGTGGCAAAGAAGTTTATTTCAAAATCGCTTAAGATATGGTGGAATTCCTTTGCTTAGAGATTTACAAATGGAGGACCAAAGTTTATTTCGAAATTTTAGCCGTATGTCTGTAGCAGATTTTGAAAAACTCTTGGTTCTAGTAGAACCAATAATATCAAAACAAGATACAAATTATCGGAAGTGTATTTCATCCAGGGAAAGATTGGCTTTGACTTTGCGATTTTTGGCAACAGGAGATTCCTATACAATGTTTTCATATGCGTCTTTTTTTAGATGTCTCTTTTTATAATCTTTGTGCCTGGGATTCCACAAATTCTCATGCCGGCGATATTCTTCTATCAACCACACAATTTCGTCCTCTGGCCAGTCCATGTTTAATTAAAAAACTACTATAATATTCTCGATAATATATATTAAAATCTATATATCTAATAATAAGAACAACGCGTATTTTTTATTAATATGGACCAAAATAAACTACTGCCGAACAGCCAACGTCCACACATATACTGAGCTCGCCACGTGTTCGCAAACAAACCCTTTGATCTACCGACTCGACTCGGAACCCTGAACGAACTGCCGAGCTGCTCTAGAGCTGTTCGCGAACACGCGTATACACCAAGCTCGGGAAATGTTCGAGAACTATTCGAGAGCAGCTCGCGAACTTGGTCTGTACCCTGCTTTACGCGACTGGCAAAATAAGAAAATTGGTTATTATTTTTTTAAATTCATGTACTCATGTATTCACAGTTACCTAAAAGTTCCTGTTCAAATTTAAGAATGCTGACTTTTAATTACCAAAAAATTTGTCGATACCTATGTTTTGTTAACTATTTTGCTCGTTTTCTTATTTTCCATTAACATTATCTATAATGTATGTTATTTTTGAGAAGTCTTCTTGAGTTTAATAATAAAAAGTTCCTGTTTAGATTTAAAAATTTAAAATAAGAGATTACCAACGAATTTTTCTATATATTTTGTTAACCATTTTGCTCGTCCTGCTATTTTTCATTAACAATTTCTATTATTATGTTATTTTTGAGAAGATTTCTCTAGTTTATAGTAAATAAAAATTTTAAAATGATATCCTTTAATTTTTTAATATTTACAATCGGAGACCTAAACTACGCCGCTGGCTAGCCAGTTAAAACAAAACTTTACCAAATCATGTCGCGATGACTCCGCTAAGGGATTCAGCATACTTTTTTATATGCACCTTCTCGTTTATGTGCCTTTAAGAAAGACGTATGTCGTGTACTTGCTCAGCGTCAATCTCGAACGTCGCCAATCATATCGCGCGGCGCTTAGACCGGAGGTCGTCTATCAGATAACCGGCGATATTTTTCGGTTTTTCGCCTAATTTTTAACTAGAGTATTTCCTATCGAGCGAAAAACTGTTCGAATACACGAGAAGTTTTTTAATTCGATCACACTACAGCGGTACAGTTCCGCCGGCGTCAAGCGAAGCTCGGGTATCGAGTGAAAGATAATAAGTGACGGGCGACGGTTTTCGCCTGAATAGATAACTCGAGCGGTTTTTTTAATAATCGAGCGATGTCGGTTATTTCAATAATCGAGTGATCAAGCGGTTTTTCGCTCGAGCGATCACAACACTAGTTCCAACCATCCCTAGTGAAAATTATATTAGATATGATAAAGACAGCGTCAGTGCCACAGAGGAATTATAGGCTGTTCCAGATACTGGTATGAAGGGCATGTAACAGTTTTTACCCAGTACTTTATTTGAATTTAGAGGGAATCGGTCAATCGACACAGGCACACATACTGTGCTACCTGTGCAGCCTTTCCTTCTTGATTCTTGACTGTCGTATTTGTCAACCGCTGCTGTCTCGATTACCGTTCTCCGGTGGCATCTTCGGCAACTCGGGCATGTTGTAAATTTGTCAACGGTCGACCTGGGGAGGCGTAATCGTGGCACGCGACCAGACCTGGAGCATAACTGGTGACGGCATGGATTTTTTTTAAAACAAAGCGATTAGTATACTTATACAGAGTAGGACATTATTTGATTGGTTTCATCCGATATCAAACGGCACTATTACGACAATATTGTATACAGGGTGTTATGGAAATGGTTTCTTATAAGTCATAAGAGTTGCTTAAGATAGAACCATGTATGTATGTACAGAGCAAATTAAAGAAATAATGTAATTCTACACGTAATGCTAAATTAATATACAGGGATGATAACAATTGAATGATGAAACAAATTGAAGAAAAATATCCAAAAATGGCGCTTAATTTAATATGCCCTGTACATGACCTTATGTCAAACCAAAAATAAGCACGTGGTGTCACTGGGAGAAAGGTAAACAAAGCAACATATGGCGGAAAACGTCAGTGAATTTTGATCAGTGTTGTCACATTTTCATGGTAAACTCTTTAGAAAGTCAATAAGCGTTTGACAGATTTGAAGTTTATTTTTCAAGGTACATTATTATAAACTTTTACTTTCAGTTCAGTTCGCTGGGAAACAATCTCTGATTTATAAACTTGAACTGACACGAACGAACCGCCGCGAAGTTTATAAATGGTCAGGTATGTTCTCATTTGTTCAATTCGAACGACACCGCCGAATCTGAACAACTTAAATGCCACCTTACCCTTTAGAAAAAAAAAATGCAATTTTATTTACCTTTTCGACCTTATTTGAAACCAACTTAATTTATAAAAAAACACCAAGTATATAACCCGAACAAAAACCGACACAATAACCTCACAAAACACCAAAACAAAGCCACATAAATTCACATTAGTTTTCGCGTAGATATGTATCTCATGAACACATCTAAGTTTTTAGTATTTTAAAGTGCTACTGTGTAGACAAAAATACGCCCTTATTGTTCTGGGAAATAATATTAATTTCCATACATTGGTAGCTATTTGACATCTAAAAATATTGAAAGTAACTAAACACGTTTGACACCGAAGGTCGATCGATATTTAGCTATTTGGGCTGAAAATACAGCCTTGCCACTTTCTATGTTTTATAATTGCGGAATTTCCTTGTGTAATACTTTCCTGTATAATGATGAGTCTCGGAAATGGCAACCGCGCTAGTTGGACGAGACTATTTATTTTGAAGGGGTTGTCCTGTCTATCAACATAATTAATTCATCATTCTTCTTCAGTAAAGGATTAATAAATTTGATTAGCCCATTAGAAATTAGCGTTTTTATTATTTCTGAATTTCTATTGCGAAATAATTCGTTTCTTATAGTGCTGTTGTCCTATGTATACGGCAGTGTAATTGTAAAGTATAATTATGCGTTAGTATTTAGTGTTTTTGTGTAATCTAATAATAGATGCATATCTTCAAAGAAACTGATTTGAAACTCGTGGGTGTCTGTGTGTTTCTTTAAGTGATTGAGTGTAATTTGTTCTGTTTCACTGTGTTTTTTTCTCTCGACGATATGCCGGTTATGTTCTGAGGCCTGAACAAGAGACCGAATGGGGTTTAGTGGGTATAAGCTTATTATGCAGTCCCACACTATCATCAGGGCATGTGATGAGCATAAAGCTTGTCCCATAGAAAAAAGAACTGAAAAGGTCTGCGCTCTGGATTCTTTACAGCGTCCTGGATTTACTTTCTAAGTAAGCTAAGTATTTATTTTTATAAGAAACTAAAGTTTTACATTTTTACACAGTTTGGCAACATTGCGCGTAACAGGTGTTTGTTATACACTGCCACTGGGTGCTATGATTCATTACCGCGGAGTCACCTGTGAGTAAGAAGGTTTTTTACCCCACTTTTAAAACGGTTTATTTGAAAAAAAATATGTAGCGCTTCTCTAGGACACCCAAGGAGTCACCCATTTAAATATAATACGTCATTTCCATAACACCCTGTATACCAGGAGGTATACTTTTTTAAATACCCCGTCCCCGACAAAGAAATATGCTATAAAAATAGTAAAACTACCCATAATTTATGGTTGTATAAGTATGTGACTGGAATAAGTTTTGGTAAGAAATGCCATTAAATTATAGCAAAATGTTAAGCAAAATTTTTAATAAATATTACAAAAATATTTAGTAAACCATTTATATAAAATTTACTAAAATCTTTTGTAAAATTTACTAAAATCTTTTGTAAAATTTACTAAAATCTTTTGTAAAATTTACTAAAATCTTTGGTAAAATTTACTAAAATCTTTGATAAAATTTACTAAAATCTTTTGTAAAATTTAATAAAATCGTTTCTAAAATTTACCAAAATCTTTTGTAAAATTTACCAAAATCTTTGGAAAAATTTACTAAAATCTTTTGTAAAATTTACTAAAATCTTTTGTAAAGTTTACTAAAATCTGTGGTAAAATTTACTAAAATCTTTTGTAAACTTTAGTAAAATCTTTTGTAAAATTTACTAAAATCTTTTGTAAAATTTACTAAAATCTTTTGTAAAAAACCCATCCAACTGATAACCTCGCATCCCTCACTTGACTTGACAAATTATCAATAAAAGTTACTTGAATTTTTACATATCGAACAATGTGGAAATATACAGGGTATTCTATTTAAAATAACAATAATTAACCTAACTTCCGGTATAACCGGAACGTCTAAATATCGTCATTAAAAAGATCGGCATCTTTTATAGCGAATATCAATATTTCAAACAAATATATTCTTTAGTGTTCCCGAGATCCTTTAATAGACCACTCATCGTGAATGACCCTGTATATTACTAACATGACACTCGACTAAAATTAGTACAATAATAATTATTGGCAATAATATCCTTCAAATAAAAAGTAGTGAGTGAATCTTCAGATAAAATTTATTTTAATCAATAGGTGTTGCGTAGGTAGTTTGAAAGGTTTTTATTAAGTTCGTAAGGCACGCGCCAAGCAGTACCCATTTAATGAAAACCATGGATATCAGAACGAACGAGCCCGTTGGTATATACGATCGAGAATCTAACAGATCGCACTGGAGGAATTTTTATTAGGTCTATTAGGAACCACTGTATGGTACCATCATCGGTATCAATGAACACGTCATTTGTGTGGCGGGCTACTGGGCTTGGTACTGCCGCTTCTTGAATTTTTTATTAGGTGTTTAAAATCGCTAAAATTGATAGGTTCGGTGGGTTATGTTACACGGAAAGAAAAACTTGGTTAAATTTACAACAAAAAATAGTGAAACTAACCATAATTTATGGTGGCAACATTGTAACGTACAGGGTGGCCCATTTTCCACACTTTCATAGGGTATCTCCGTAATTGTTAGTGCTATCAAAAAAGTAATGAGGTGTCATGTGCTCTTTTTGGGCCAAACTTCAAATGGTAAAATCAAAATTAGAAAATTTTCGCTCGCTTAGGAGATACGGGGGAAAATCAGAAAATGAACAATTTCAAAATTACCCTATATTTTCTTAGTTAAAAGAGATACAGAAACATGTTTTATACAGCAGTTTCTTTATATTGATTGCTGAATCGTTTTCAGAATAAGTATAACGGGGTCAGGTAAAAAAGTTATCGGACCTAACCTGATTTTTTTAAATATTATAATATTTTAATCTAAAAAGATACTATTTTAAATTCTCCTTTCAAATATATAAAACACCATAGATGATATTGGTTTCCTCGGCTATTTATTTAAACTTTATTATTTTGAAACAAAATAAAAGATTCAGATTAAGGTAAAAATAACGGGAATCATCGCAAATGTTCGGAATATGTCCTTAAATGGTTTCCGTCTTTCCGGATAGCGAACAAAATATACATTTTACGCCATTTATTCGTTTTTTCCACTTTCAATATGAACTGATATCAGATTTTTCAAAATGTTGATAGGTAATTTTCGCAATAGAATATGTAAAAATGAAATTGATGTTAAATGTTAATAGTTAACATATTTTTTTCTAGGATATTAGCTTCTGTTTCATGGTCTACTGTGGTTTAAAGTAATAAAGTTTAAGAAATCGCCCAGGAAACCAATATCATCCATGGTGTGTTATATATTTGAAAGGATAATTTAAAATAGTAACTTTTTAGACTAAAATATACAGGGTGTTCCATTTAAAAAATGAGATTATGTCCGATAACTTTTTTACCTGACCCCGTATACTTATTCTGAAAACGGAAGATTATTCAACAATCATTATCAAGAAATTTCTGTATAAAACATTTTTCTGTATCTTTTTTAACTAAGAAACTCTAGGATAATTTTGAAATTGTAAATTTTTTGATTTTTCCCCGTATCTCTTAAGCCAGCGAAAATTTTCAAATTTTAATTTTACCATTTTAAGTTTGACCCAAAAAGAGCACATGGCACCTACATTACTTTTTTGATAGCACTAACAATTACGGAGATACCCTATAAAAGTGTCGAAATTGGGACACCCTGTACATTTTTAATAAAATTTGTAAAATTTTCTAAAATCTTTTTTAAAGCCATACAGTTTAAAATATTTAACTACTGGAGTTATATACAGGGTGTCCGGGAACATGTGGGAAATCTCCCGGATATGAAGAAAACACGTGAAAAGAATACTATAGGTTCATATAAACTTCTTTCGTATCGGCCTCCTCTTCGGAGATATGGGCTCCCAAAGAGCACCAATGGAATCAAGTTTTTTACACATAATTATTGAACCACCTGGTATATTTCAATTATTTTTTAATATGATGTATACCAGGTAAGACCCGTCAAATTACTACCCAAGAAACTGTTGTGAATTACTCACAGCTGCAGGGACGGACTAGCTGTAACACTCATGGGCCCATTTTTAACGCCCTGTATGATAAGAACTTTGGACAACGTTTTTTAAATACCTTTAACTATTTACTAAATATTAAGTACACTTCATTCCTGTCGCTAATCCTAACCGTTTTCGAGGAAACGTCATTTTATTTGCACTGATCCCCCTATCTTCTCACGGGCTAAATATGAAAAAGCGGAATTTCATCATTTCATAGGAACAAAGATGGATCTCTTACCGAGATGCGCCAAATACATAATACAGTAATTAAAATTACGTTTTCTCGAAAACGGTTAGGATTAGCGACATGAATGAAGAGTACTTAATTTTTAGCCAATAGTTAAAGGTATGTAAAAAACATTGTCCAAAGTTCTCGTCATACAGGGCGTAAAAAAATGGGCCCATGAGTGTTACAGCTAGTCCGTCCCTGCAGCTGTGAGTAATTCACAACAGTTTCTTGGGTAGGAATATGACGGGTCTTACCTGGTATACATCATATTAAAAAATAATTGAAATATACCAGGTGGTTCAATAATTATGTGTAAAAAACTTGATTCCATTGGTGCTCTTTGGGAGCCCATATCTCCGAAGAGGAGGCCGATACGAAAGAAGTTTATATGAACCTATAGTATTCTTTTCACGTGTTTTCTTCATATCCGGGAGATTTCCCACATGTTCCCGGACACCCTGTATAAATTATTTTCACTTTACATTCGTTGTAAAATTTACAATATATTTTAGTAATTATTTGATTTTACTAAATTTATTCGAAATCCTAACTATAATTTTTTGTAAATTAGGTTTCCAATATTATTTTGATACGGATTACTAATAAAAAAATATAATTAATACTATATTTTATAGGATATTTTGCAATAAAATCTCTACTATAATAATTTTACTATAGCCTTTTTTCCGTGTATGTTATGATTATCAGATTTTTTTTATTAATAACTATGAATTTTAAATGATATGGGAGCCAAGAAGTACTGTTAAACCAACAGTAGTGGAGACCGATGATAAATAGGTGTAAGTTTACGGAAATATTTATGACTTGTTGTAAATTGAATATTTTAATATTTACAAGTGCTAAGTGATGTGCTTTGTTCACTGGCGTACCTTAAGGGGTCATCCAGCAGGCCAGGAGGGGGAACAAATTTAGAAAATATTTTGAAAGGGAAGTAAAACGAAAAGTTAATACAGGTTTAAATTGAAACTGTATACAGCAATATAATGAGCAAGAATAAGAATACTTGTAGACCGAAAGAACACTATAGTAAAATTATTATAGTAAGGATTTTATTGTACTATTTCCTATAAAATACAGTGGCGTATTATAGGGAATATATCCCCCCCCCCCCCCTCCGGATTAACTCTTTTTTTTTATAAATATGGTATCAACTGAAAAAATTACTGGTGATTTTGTGATTCCTCATATCAATAACTGTAACTTTCTCTAAACAATTTTTTTTATAGATTTCGGTAAATTTTACAAGAAATTTTCATATAAATGATTTGCTAAATACAGGGTGTTATGGAAAAGGTTTATTATTAAATGGGTGACTCCTGGGGTGTCCTAGAGAAACACTACATACTTTTATTAAATCGAATGTCTAAATACTCGGGTATAGTATTTGCAGACTTATATCGTTGATCTTTTGACTGCGCAATAAAACCTCATTATCCCTTGGACAATAAAATAAATAAGGAAATCCCAAATTTCAAAAACCTTTTCGAGCAGAGCCGGACCAGGTATACAAATTCAATTTATACCTATGCCTGATGCATATATAAATACAAAGTGATTTTTAATAATTTTAATCTTTAGTGGTTTTCCGGCGAGTAATTTTTAGTTAGGCTTATTAGTGGTAGAATGTGGCGTCCTTGGAATTGTGCTGATAGGGGGGCATCTTCAAGCGTCATTTTTAAAAGAAAGCATTTATCTACCGATGCCAAACTAATAATTAAAAATGTGTATCAATCGTTGTTGAGTAGAAATTTTAATTCGATGGATGCTTTAGCAGAGACGTCTACTTTGACAAAAACTCCTTTATCTTCGGTAAGAGACATAGTACTTAAACCTGTTAATCCTGGAAAAAATCGGAGTGATTCTGGCACATTTAGAAGCATTGACGAAAATGACATGGATTTATTAAGAATAAAGATTTACCAAATGTATGAGGCACAAACTGTACCCACTTTGATTTCCCTCAAAGAGCGGCTGATTAAAGACGAAACAAATATTTCTTGTAGCCTTTCAAGTCTTAGGAAAATATTGCGTAAAATGGGTTTTAAATACCGAAGCATTGATAAAAGACAAACATTAATGGAATCTCAACGTTTACGGGAATGGAGACTTAAATATTTAACAGCTGTTAAACAATTTAGAGAAGAAAATCGTCCAATTATTTACCTTGACGAAATATGGTTCGATACCCATGACACTCCAAGAAAGGTTGAGATGATTCTGAACTGCTAGAAGTATTAAAAGCTTCAATTATCGTTAATTGTTATCATTATTTTACATTTATTATAGGTACCTAAAACTAAAAATACCTATCTATTTATTTTAAATTATAAAAATAAATCATGTGGTGTGTATACCTTTTTGAAGCCGGCCCTGATCCCATTTATTGAGCTTTGAAGAGGTTCAGGCGTATACAATAGGGTTTAATCAGGTAGTATGTATGGCAGTAAGAGTCTACGGTATAATTCTGCAACAACTATAATAAACAATTACGTTACTCGATGTGCTTTCCAGTGCAACACCATACACGTCTGTTTTCAGCCAGGGAAGCGTATCTAGGTCACCCGACCAACAGCAATGTCATTCGCCACGTGGCGTTGCGATTTCAGTACCTGTCCGTCCGTCGAAGGCGTGTGTCGCGTCGCGTGAAAATTCCCACATGTTTATACGAATTTTAAACGTTTTTTTTTGTGAACTAATTTAATAATAATAAGCAATGTGATTTGATTTCAAATTTGTGTGAACATACATTTTGCGCTGTATTTTTTCTGGAAACTACGCCAGGCTTCCTGAAAATAGGTCCCAAAAGTATTAAAATGTATCTATAAATTTGTGGTGCCAACTCGAAAAGGAAACGAAGAACCATTACCATTGTGTTGAACAACAATAAAATATTGATGCCTATCGAAATTCCTAATAATTCCTCGGTTTGAATTTCTACCAAATACCGACGATTTAACCTCAATATGTTCAATCAAAACGAACGAAAAACAAACGTTCGAATCACTTACAGAACGCTCTCCATCTCCCCAACAAGCTCTTTCTCTAGTGAATTGGCGTCAGTGGAACGAAGACGGAGATATGTTAGAGGTGCAGTAGAACTATGTATCGGTACGAAACGAACAATCCAAAAACTACCAATTAAAATTCAAGAATCGACTTAGAAGAAGCATTGCAGGAAGTAAGAAATGCCTTTTGAATTTTTTATGTGACAACGTGCGGTGTCAAAAACACGCGATAAAACGTCCATTTCCGCCAATCCACTGTTTTTTTTTTATTAGGGTTTGGTTGATAAATACGTTCTATAAAATTTAATTTTTAATGTGAAATTTATGCGGGTTAGTGAACTTAGAATCTCCGTTTTGTACTTGAAATTATTTACTTTCGGTAATATTTTTTTATTACTTATAGGTTTTATTATGAGGACAGTAACCTGTCGTGTAATAATTAGCACAAAGGTTATAACATTGATTTCATATTTTTTTTTTATGATCAAACACAAGCACTATAGGAAAAATCCTTTAGGGCACTCTGGGAGTGGTGCGTGTGCACAAAAAGCGATTCACGTTGGTTTTGAATCGTTGGAGGTTATATTCGTTGGGAAAAACGACCTCGGGAAGGTCGTTCCTTAAGGATGAACTCCTCCAGATGAAAGAATTCTTAAATAATGAAGTTCGAGGAGTACTAAGCTTAACCACATATGGATGGGCGGCAGTGGTTCGTCGTGTAGTTCTGCTATTCGTCGCTCTGGGCGGAATTAAGAGGGAAAGGTCAGCCGAGCACCTTGCATGAAAATATCTGTAAAAGAGAGTCAAATCCCCAACCTGTCTTCGATGTTCTAGGCTGTCGAGGTTCTTCGTCAGCTCGTGGTCTCCGATCAATCGAATAGCCCTCCTTTCGATGGAATCCAGCAGCCGAAGAGTATGTTTGGGTGCAGAGCTCCAGACATGACAGCAGTACTCCGTATAGTGTCAAAAGTTGTTGAGGTGTGTACAACTTTCTGGTTCGGAAGAGTACCCGAAACTTCTGAGAAGCTATCTTGGCGATTGCCACAACGTGGTTATGCCTAGACATATTTCCTCCCAGATTGACGCCCAGCAAATTAATAGATGAAGCCAGTGGGATTGCGTGCCCGTCCATGACTATATCCGATTCTGTAATGTTAACCTTCTTAGAGAAAACTGCTGCCTGGGTTTTCTTAGCGTTAAATTCGACTTGGTTACTGTCACCCCAAGCCAAAATTTCTTCCAGGTCTTTGTTGAGGCGTGATACTTCATGCTGTCTGCGAAGATGTGCGTCGGCAGCCGATATTTGTGCATTCAAAGAGAAAGATGAGATAAGTGTCAACAAAACTAAATATCGGATTTTTAGTTTTCACTGGAAGGTCGTTAATGTAGAGTAAGAAGAGAGTGGGAGACAATATGGACCCTTGAGGAACACTGGCATTGATGGTGAAGGTGTCTGAGAGAAATCCGTCAATAGCCACTTGCAGAGAGCGGTCCTTAAGAAAGCTAGACAACCATGCACAGAATCGACTGGGCATACCATAGGATCGCAGTTTACTTAGAAGCCCCTCATGCCAAACACGATCAAAAGCTTTAGAAATATCCAGTGCAACAACCCGAGACTCCCCATGATGTTCGATTGCGCTGTTCCAAATATGAGTGACATAGGCTAGAAGATCTCCAGTTGATCTGGACTTCCGAAAGCCATATTGATGGTCGCGCCTTCCAGGTACTTTAGAAGATGTTGGTTAATAGCTTTCTCCAATACTTTTGATATAACTGAAAGCAATGCGACTGGTCGATAGTTGGTAGGCAGGCTTCTCTTACCTTTCTTTGGAATAGGCTGGACTCGCGCCGTCTTCCAGCAATATGGAAATATTCCTTTTTTGTAGGATAAGTTGAAAAGTCTACAAAATACTGATGTTAGTTCATCGGCATATAATGTGAAATAATGTAGAAATGTCAGTTCATAATACACATAGATTCAAAAGTTTTGCATCACTCTGATTTTGCCTTGTTAAGATAATTTCAGGAATGAATTTTTTGCTAAATGTTTATTTATGTTTTTCAGTTAAAACGATACCATTTTTTGTAGCAAAATAATATTATCAAGACATTTGTTTAAGATCACATTTTCAGTGTTGTATTTGGTTGGCGCTGGCCAGTTAAATTTTTCGGTTCAGTGTGTAAAAATGAATCGCCGAGTAATATCTGAAATTGATCGTGCAAGAATAGTAGCTTTAGTTGAGGAAGGTCATTCCCAAAGATTTGTTCAAAGTGCTGGATTTCGCATATCTAGAGACCAATTCTGTGCGAGACAGACCACGAAGTGGTAGAAGGCGTGTTACTAACGAACAGCAGAACCGCTATATTACGTTAACAATTCGGAGAAATCGTACTATGCCAGTCCCACAACTTCAGAGAGATGTTACGCATGCAATTTTTAGTTTGCGTATCCATCTCTACACTAAGAGGACGCATTCTTGAATCCGCACGTTCGCTTACCCGAAGAATTTCTTGACTAAATCTGGTTCTGCAATGTTTACATTGAGAAAACTGCTGCTTGGGTTCCTTAGCATTAAATTCGGCTTGGTTACCGTCACCCCAAGACAAAAGGTCTTTGTTGAGGCGAGATACTTCATGCAGCCTGCGAAGATATATATCCCGATGTTGAAGCATTCAAAGTGAAAGAAGTGTGCTATCATCAGCAAAGCTATATGTTGGATTCTGGGTTTTCACTAAAAGGTCGTTCATATGCAGTTAGACGAGATTGAAAGACAATGCGGACCCTTGAGGAACACCGGAATTGATGATGAAGGTGTCGTCAATCGCCAATTGCATAGAAAGGTCCTTAAGAAAGCTACCTAGCTGGAGAATATAATAAATTTAATAATATTTAGTTTGCTGACGATAGCACACGTATTTCTTTGAATGCACAAACAAACATCGGCTGCCGACGCACATTTTCGCAGACAGCATGAAGTATCACGCCTCAACAAAGACCTGGAAGAAATTCTGGTTTGGGGTGACAGTAACCAAGTCGAATTTAACGCTAAAAAACCCAGGCAGCAGTTTTCTCTAAAAAGGTTAACATTACAGAACCGGATATAGTCATGGACGGACACGCAATCCCACTGGCTACATCTATTAATTTGATGGGCGTCAATCTGGGAGGAAATATATGTATTGGCATAACCACGTTGTGGCAATCGCCAAGATAGCCTCTCAGAAACTTGGTGTACTCTTCCGAACCAGATTGTTGTACACACCTCAACAACTTTTGACACTATACAAAGCCCAGATTCGACCATCATCGAGTATTGCTCTCATGTCTGGAGCTCTGCACCCAAACATACTCCTCAGCTACTGGATTCCATCGAAAGGAGGGTCATTATTCTGATTGGAGACCACGAGCTGACGAAGAACCTCGACAGCCTAGAACATCGAAGATAGGTTGGGGATTTGACTCTCTTTTACAGATATTTTCATGGAAAGTGCTCAGCTGACCATCCGCCGCCCATCCATATGTGGTTAAGCTTAGTACTCCTCGAACTGCATTGTTGAACTGAATTCTTTCATCTGGAGGACTTCATCCTAATGGAACGACCTTCCCGAGGTCGTTTTTTCCAACGAATATAACCTCCAACGATACAAAGCCAACGTGAATCGCTTTTTGCGCACACGCACCACTCCCAGAGTGCCCTAAAGGATTTTTCCTATAGTGCTTGTGTTTGATCATAAAAAAAATAAAAAAAAGTAATTTTTCTTTTCGAGATTTCTGATTGAGCTATTGCAGAATAATATTCTGATTAATTTATACAGGATATGTACTTTTATAGCAGAGTTCACTTTTTCCCACAACAAAACGACAAAGTCGTCCTCTCTTACCTGAAAGGTCATTCTTAATACTCTTTTAACACAAAAAAAACAAATTTAACAAAAAAAATTGATATAAAAGTAAATGAGCAAGGTAAACGAAAAAGCAGATGTAAAATTAAAAGTTGAAACGTAATCCTTGAATTTAATCCTTAAAAAACGAAACGAGTGAAAGAATCAAAAGGCTTTCTCAGGTAGGGAATGACACGAGAACGCACACGTTTTCTCTTTCTTATTGTGTAATTTCTATACAGACGGGGGCTTTCAGGATATGGTCAAATCCTTTTTTTTTGTAGATTTGTAGAGAAAGAGGTAAAAATGCAAGGTTATGTAACGTAATAGGGTTTGCTTGAACGAAGAAAAGACTATAGGAAAGCTTTGATTGTAAAATTCCCAATGAATATTATTAGTGGGGTCGGGTTTGTTCGGCTCGAAAATCCCTTGACGAAATCGAGTAATTTTTTTTCCCCAATCGATACAGTAGAATCCTCTCGACATTCTGACATGATTTGTAGGGGGCGCCGCATTGGGTTTGTTCGGGTTTGTGTCGGGGGGGGGGCACGCCCCAAATCTAACCTACAACGGATTTTCCTAAATAACTCAGCCGGTTCTGATGCTACAAAAGAATGTGAAAAACAAAATTGAAGAGCTTGAGAGAGCGCGTAAGCTCGAACAAACCTTATCCCGAAGTCTCAATGAGTTTGCGAATTATCGCGATTTTTAACTGCAAAACAATAAATTAATTATATCTCGAGAAGGGGCGGAGTTGGAGCATCAATTTTTCGCGAATCAACGGGTGACACCGAGAACTTTGATGGGCCGGAGGCTGGGTGTGGTGGGGCAAAAAATAATACATAAATGCTAATAACTTGTTTATTAATCGAGCTACAGGGATCAGGCCGGATTCAATTTGTTAATTTTTTTATCAGCTACGAGGGGGGATTGGCGAAAATTTTTTTATTTTCGCAAATGCGCGCTTGTCACGGCATATAAGAAATGGCCACTATTTAATAGCTCCGAAAATACTTTAGATGTTATGTTCAATGTTGGTATGTGTTAATAGGATATAGAACCATACATTTTAGTTAGAAAAGTTATTCAATTGTTCCACCAGTGGCGTCCCTGCAAACATGTCCTCTGATATTTAAAAAAAAAGGTACGCCACTGACATTTTTCCATGTGGGTATTTTTCTGATCAACCCGGTCAGTTCTACATAAAACGGTCTCTTGAGTTTTTCTCGCCAGACGCATCGAATTGCCCACTTCAACAATTTTTATGAAACAAAATTTATCATTAATTATTTTATCAATGTTAATAATAATGAGTTTCAATGTGAATTTAGTGGTTTTAATCAAGAACGATGCGTCTGACGAGAGAAACTCAGAAGACCATTTTCATGTAGAATTGACCAGGCTAATCAGAAAAAATATCCACATGGAAAAATGTCAGTGGCGTACCATTTTTTTTTTAATATCAGAGGACATGTTTGCAGGGACGCCACTGGTGGAACAATTGAAAAACTTTTCTAACTAAAATGTGTGGTTCCATATCCTATTAACACAACATAGTATCTAAAGTATTTTCGGAGATATTAAATAGTGACCATTTCTTGTATGCCGCGACAAGCGCGCATTTGCGAAAATAAAAATTTTTCGCCAATACCCCCTCGTAGCTGATAAAAAAATGAACCAATTGAATCCGGCCTGATCCCCGTAGCTCGATTAATAAACTACTTATTAGCATTTATGTAAAAAAATTCCAATCCCCCTTACTCCCCCCCTAATTGCCCCACCAACCCCAGCCTCCGGCCCATTAAAGTACTCGGTATCGCCCGTTAATTCGCGAAAAAATGATGCCCCAACTCCGCCCCTTCTTGAGATATAATTAAATAAATTTTATTGTTTTTGCAGTTGAAAATCGCGTTAATTCGCGAATTCATTGAGATATCGGGATCGGGGTTGTTCGAGCTAACGCGCTCTGTCAAGCTCTTCAATTTTGCTTCTCACATTTTTTTGTAGCATCAAAACCGACTGAGTTATTTTCAATTTCCCGTTGTAGGTTAGATTTACGGGGCGTGTGGAAGTGCCACCATATTGACGATATTTTAGCCGAGTTGCTCCCATCAACATTAGCATACTTTCCAATTTTCAAAATTTTGCTATGTATAGTTTTTCATATACAGATTGAGGCGGTTTCCGTTGGGACACCCTGTATGTATTAATAGAGTTAGAATAACGGGTAAAAGGCAACATCGCTGACGACTAACTTCCCTTGACTAATCATATTGGTTTGTTTACCAATTTTCAGTAGTGCACGCTTTTAGTAGTATACATTTATATAATATAAATATAGTTTATTGTAAATTATGTTTACAATGTTATTTTGGTACAGATT
The DNA here is from genome assembly GCA_963991005.1 of Barypeithes pellucidus. NCBI lineage: Eukaryota > Metazoa > Arthropoda > Insecta > Coleoptera > Curculionidae > Barypeithes > Barypeithes pellucidus. The sequence continues at coordinate 50,089,127 of OZ022563.1, read as the reverse complement.
ACTAATGAAAAATGTAATTAATACTGTATCTTACAGCAAATTTTACAATAAAATCTTTACTATAATAATTTTACTATAGTCGTTTTCCGTGTAGGAGAGGCAGAGCCTGCACCACACTCCAAAATATTTTGGAGACTTGTCCCACTGTCGTATTTCACGGAAAAGGAAGTGCTTGCCCCCGTATTTCAAGAACAATTCCATTCCTTTGTAAAGAATTTATAAAAACCCTTTTTTTAGAATTTTACCATATTTTTCATTTTCTCAAGGATATCAATAGGCAAGGCTTAGGTAGAAAAAACCTGGAAACTATTAAAATTGCGTAAATTTGGCCCTTTATGCCCTTTACCAGTTTTTTTTTCATTATTTTTCTTACCGAGGACAATGCAACAAGATCCTTATCCCTATTTTGATCCTTCTCTATACCTGTCCAAACAGCTGGTTTAGAGTTACATCTTGGGATTCCGAATATTTGCATTTTTTTAGAAAGTTTTTTTTTTATACCTGAGATGTTTTTTGGTGGAAAAAGGGGTTAAATTAAGTAAGGTGTGGAAGTATAAAATGTATACAGGGGGTCTTAAATTACAATCATACAGGTAACTGTGACGTAGAAGTATAACAAGGGATATTGGATACTGGTGTTGGTGTGTGTGAGAAAAGGGGTTCGGTATAAAAGTGGTTGAAAGCAATGGAGAATTATTAAAATATATCCGAAATAATGGACTTAAAATCGATCCAGCTGCATGTAAAATATGACATTTTAAGTCGTATATCTCTCACATTGCTTGCACAATGCTTACACTAAATAAAAATTTGATTTGTGAATGTTCCTATGAAAGACCGAAATCTGACGAATGTCGAGATTCTCCAGTAGAATGCAGCATTCTCTGAGTTGTTTGACAGTATGTCAGAAATATTTGCCTATCATTATGTCTCACTTACATCGGCGAATGTCGGCATGTACTAAAGGTGAATGTGGAGAAGAAACATCTTTTTATTAAATAAAAATAAACCAGAACAATTGTCTCCTCGTTTATTATTAAAGACATGTAACTTTTCAAAAAAATGATCCGGTTCACTGGGGTAGTAGGAGAAAATGTCCCAAAATAACATAGTTTTGATGAAATTTGTCATATCTTTTTTAGAAATTACATTGCATTAGGATATTCCTTGATCATTCTAATTTAATAGTAACGGTCCTACGGTAAATATTTAAAAATTTTAAAAAAGTTACGACTATTATAATAATAAATAAATTTATTTACAAAAAGCAAAATTTGTCTACATGTGGGCTGGAAAAAAAAATATAGTTTTTTTTTTCTTTTTTTTATATGATCAAACACAAGCACTATAGGAAAATTTCTTTAGGGCACTCTGGGAGTGGTGCTTGTGCGCAAGAAGCGATTCACGTTGGTTCTGAATCGTTGGAGGTTATATTCGTTGGGAAAACCGACCTCGGGAAGGCCGTTCCATAACGATGAAGTCCTCCAGATGAAAGAATTCTTAAATAGTGAAGTTCGAGGAGTACTAATCTTAACCACATATGGATGGGCGGCAGTGGTTCGTCGTGTATTTTCCGCTCTGGGCGGAATTAAGAGGGCAAGGTCAGCCGAGCACTTTCCATGAAAATATCTGTAAAAGAGAGTCAAATCCCCAACCTGTCTTCGATGTTCTATGCTGTCGAGGTTCTTCGCCAGCTCGTGGTCTCCAATCAGACGAATGGCCCTCCTTTCGATGGAATCCAGTAGCCGAAGAGTATGTTTGGGTGCAGAGCTCCAGACATGAGAGCAGTGGTACTCTAGTGATGGTCGAATCAGGGCTTTGTATAGTGTCAAAAGTTGTTGAGGTGTGTACAACAATCTGGTTCGGAAGAGTACCCCAAGCTTCTGAGAAGCTATCTTGGCGATTGCCACAATGTGGTTATGCCAAGACATATTTCCTCCCAGATTGACGCCCAGCAAATTAATAGATGAAGCCAGTGGTGGGATTGCGTGTACGTCTATGACTGTATCTGGTTCTGTAATGTTTGTAGTGTTTCTATTTGCCCCTGTAAATAAATTAAGAAAAACGTTAAGTCCCTAGGACTTGTACGCAGTTTTAACCTATTATCACAAATGAAAATTTGATTAAAAAAGAAAATTGAAAAAGAAAAATTTAATAAAAAAATAAAAAGCCACTAAATTCATATTAAAACTCATTATTATTAACATTGATAAAATAATTAATGAGAAATTTTGTTTTATAAAAACGGTTGAAGTGGGTAATTCGATGCGAAGACGGGCGGAAGCATGCCTTTTAAGTGAAACTGTCCATTTCCAACAATTTTTATGAAACAAAATTTATCATTAATTAATTTATGAATGTTAATAATAATGAGTTTCAATATGAATGGATTTAATCAAGAACGGGTGCGTCTGATGAGAAAAATTCAAGAGACCGTTTTCATGTAGAACCGACCAAGCTAATCAGAAAAATATCCACATGGAAAAATGTCAGTGGCGTACAATTTTTTTGGTAAAAAATATCAAAGTACATGTTTGCAGGGACGCCACTGGGAGAACAATTGAAAAACTCTTCTAACTAAAATATATGGTTCCAAATCCTATTAACACATACCAAAATTGAAAATAATATCTAAAGTACTTTCGCAGATATTAAAAAATAACCATTTAAAAAATAAAAATTCAACATCCTGTAACAAAAAATTTAAGCCGTTGGGGACATAATATGTTCATATGAACCTTTCATTATAAAATGACCTAAGGTATCACACCCTGAAATATTAGCATGCCATTAAGGAACACCCTGTATGTAGCAACATTGTTAACCCCAGAAATTTTTTTGCCCGCATTTTTTCGTAATCTTGTCGACGTATAAGTGAAGGTGACCATCTCCAACAATGTTTATGAATCAAAATCGATCAGTATCAATGTTAACACGTATTCATTGTCGAGGAGAGCAGTATACAGGGTGCACCAAGTAAAGTGGCCTATTACAAGTATCTCGAGAACTGAATAAGATTTTATTTTGAAAATTTGGTTGTAGCTATAAGAAATGGTTTTCTACGTTTCTAAAATATTGTTGATCATGCGGTGTTGCCGGATCATACCGAACGTGGTAGCAACTTCGGAATTTTAAATGAATTACCCTAAATATTATATTTTTTTGGAATCTAGGTAAAAATCTAGAACAGTTTTCTGTATAAAGTCATATACCTATCTTTAAGAGTTTTGAATTATAAATAATCTTGCGATTTTTTAACGCCGTATCGGGACACGAAAAGAAAATCATATCTTTTTAGCGGTTACAGCTAGAAAGCTGAAATTTTGACAGTAGTTTCACAAGACCACCACAATTTGATAATTTTAAACAGTATTTAATTAGTTTTATACAGGATGTCTCCATAACAATATTTCTGAAGGAGATGAATTATTGCAAAAATCTTCTTTTTTTTAAATGGGTCACCCTGTATTTGATATGTTTGGCTAATGGAGGATCGAATTTTCTATCTAATGATATTAAGTGTTCCTATATCTATCTTCAATATTTTCGGACTTATTATAGCGAAATTTAAAAATTATCTTATAAAAATATATTTATTTTTATGAGCAATTTATTAATAAATAAATAAACAAAATTAAAATACGCATCAACACTGATAAAATAACTAATAACTAAATTGTTGGCTCTTAAATTCTTAAATTGTGGTGATAACATGTTCATTTGTCACATTTTTCATTTCATCCCCTTCTAGAGACCCCAAAGCTGTTCGTACTCGATTTTCTAAATCTTTCGTTGTTGTGACTGGTGTCTTGTATACTATTTCTTTAATCCTACCCCATAGATAGGAGGAGGTGGGGTCGGCCAATCAACTTTTTCTGAGTTATAGGAGCTGCATCAGGAAGTTCATTAAATTTTCTGCAAGTTCTATAGATAAAACTCTACTACACTCCCAATTAATATAAAATAAACTCTAAAGCTCGAATAATGTGATTTAGTTTATTTTTATTACAATAATACAGACATAACGTCAAATGGATTTTTCATTATTTTGTTTCTATGAATCCATTCCACAGCCTACTACCAAAAAATATATTTTTTTAAGATGAGTTTTAAATTTCGCTATAAGTCTGAAAATATTGAAGATAGGTATAGGAACACTTAATATCATTAGATTGAAAATTCGATCCACCATTAGTAAAACATTATCAAATACAGGGTGTTCCATTTAAAAAAAAAGAAGATTTTTTCAATAATTCATCTCCCTCAGAAATATTGTTATGGAGACACCCTGTATAATACTAATTAAATACGGTTCAAAATTATAAAATTTCGATGGTCTTGTGAAACTATTGTCAAGATTTCAGCTTTCTAGCTGTAACCGCTAAAAAGATACGATTTTCTTTTCATTTAAAAATCACAAGATTATTTATAATTCAAAAACTCTTAAAGATAGATATATGATATTATACAGAAAACTGTTCTAGATTTTTACATAAATTCCAAAAAAAATATAATATATAGGGTAATTCATTTAAAATTCCGCAGTTGCTACCACTTTCGGTATGATCCGGCAACACCGCACCATCCAAAATATTTTCGAAATGTAGAAAACCATCTCTTATAGTACTTATAGCCACAACCAAATTTTCAAAATAAAAAATCTCATTCAGTTCTCGAGATACTTCTAATAGGCCACTTTACTTGGTGCACCCTGTAGAGTCACTCATAATATTACCGCTTTAAATATTATAAATTTCGTAGTCATTCGTCAAAAGAAATAAGCCCAAAGAGCCAATGAAAAATGACCAAACTCCGACAGTCACCAGCAGACATGGAAAATTTGCCTAATTTCTGGTTACATAAGCTCTCGAAAAGTGGGGTTAGATTTACCACCCGGTTAACTCCCGGTTAAGTTACAAATATTATGCAAATCCGTATGTTAATTGGGGACATTACAAGCGGCGCGACTCTGTGCCGATGACAGTGACAGATTTTCGCGAGCTGCCGCGTTTTAGATTTCCCACTTTTTACTCTTTCGGAAAATTCGGGAACTCCAACCTAGTCGGTTTATATGGGGGGCAATATTCGAGATTTCAAAATAGATATCTATGGTCAAAATTGGTCTTGATTGACGAAATTTTCTAAATTACTCTTACAACTAACGCCTCGCATACAAGGTGTTTCAAAAAAACGTTTGCTAACGTTCGTGATACCCAAAAATAAGACAAACAGTTCCTATCAACCTGAGTACGCAGATGATTTGACTGGAAGATAAAGGGTGTTAAATTTTAAAAATTTTTTCGGTGTTTTCAAAATATTTGCGAAAATTTTGATATAATTTGGGTTATGAAAAGTACCTAATATAGCACAAATTTCAGCAAAATTTACATTTACTGTAATTTATTGTCTGTAGACGAAGCTGCCTTTTTAGGTCATTTAAATATCTAAGAAAATGTGAAAAAGTCAGGATCGTACCAATTTTTTGTTGTTTTTTGAAACACCCTATACAGGGTGTTATGGAAATGACGTATTATATTTAAACCGGCAATTCCTGAGATGAAAAAAAAATTGAAAAAAAATAACCAAAAATGGCGCTTTCAATTAATAACCGAATTATAACACCTTATGTAAAACCAAATAAACATACCTGTTACTACTGACCAAACGTAAGCAAACTGTAGCCATATGTAAACAAAGCAATATTGAGATAGGTTATGGCCAAAAACGTCACTGAAATTTGAGCAATATTGTCGGTTAAACTCTTTAGAAGGCCAATAACCTGTTGACAGAAGATGTTTATTTTTCAAGGTACATTTCTAAACTTTTACGTTCAGTTGTTCACTGGGAATTTTTTTTTTAATTTAAGCTCTGTTACCTTTTCGGTATTATTTAAAACAACACCTAAATGCACATTAATTAGCGCACACACAACACTTTTGCTGGTTAGAAAACGCTCCCATCTAAGGTTTTTTGCATGGATGATGGATTTATGAACATAAAATTCTTTACAACTACATATTGTTCTAATGGTAAATAACAGATATACAAGTTGATGAAGGTAATATGTACTGATGACCGTGCCAGACAAAAAAACTTTAAACTCAATTTTCTCTAAATAATTAATAAACAAACAGACCCTTCAACCACTTCACATAACAAAACGTTCAGGCAGTTCGATTTGACATTTTCGGTCTTCTTCTTTTTTTCTGTACGGCATCACCTACACAACAACACTATAATGTTGTCACCTGCTGGCGTCTTTTTTATAAAATGATGTTTTATAAGATTATATTCATAAATTATGTCATTTGCTTTTGAATATTACTTCTCCGTATAATTTTCATTCATGCTTTAGGACAAAATTCATATTTTTTAATCGAATTTTCAATTTAATGTTTTGGCGCGAAAAATTTCGTCGTTCCAGTTTCAAAACTGGCAACAGCGCAATAGTTCTGGTATTTTCCGAAATGTGCGTGCGATAGAGAGATATAAATTATTTTCTAATATTATAAATTTGCTATTCAAACTCAAAATGCCAAGAACTTCAATCGAACTAACGGACATGGTCTTGTGCTATGGAGCAGCACAGGAAAATTCCCTATACATGGAGCTTGGCTTTACCCGAGATGGAATATTTAATCAGCGAGTTATAGAGGAGAGAGAAACCCAAACACGTTAGCCGCTGTACTACAAAAGTTAAAAAGTTGAAACTATAAGACTTCCTTTACTTTACAAGAAGGTTACAACAGTGGTACATACAGTCAAGTCGAAGTACCTGACTAATTCCGAAGGATAGATCACAGATGAGGTTGGCTTTACCCGAGATGGAATATTTAATTAGCGAGACCAATAGCCAGATAAGGTTTTTCTTGAACATATCGGCAGGTATTATTGATAATCACCTAATAGGACCACATATCCTGCAAAACGACCTGCCAGAACTTTTAGAAAATGTTCCTTTAGGTCGGATAAGGGACATGTGGCTTTTGCAAGCATAGTTTACGGATTGTCACTGAAATTTGGACGTCCTATGTGCGTTTATTCTAGCGTACGGTAGTGTTTATAGTGGTTTTGTGGGGGTCTGTCTGTTTCTTTAAGTGATTTAGTTAGTTTAGATATGCCGGTCATGTCCCGAGATTGGAAAGAAGAGGGCAAAGCAGTTTTAGTGGGTATAAGCAAGCGAGGAGTAGACTGTGACTTTGAGTTTACTTCTTAATAGCTATTAGGCAGTCCCACACTATTATCAGGGCACGTATAGAGCATAAAGTGTGAGCATGATGTGATGACCATAGAATATCCTCGATTTACTTTCCTTGTATCCTGAGGTAAGCTAAATAATTAATTTTATAAGAAACTAAAAGTTCTACAGTTTTACAAAATTTGGCAACATTGCAGGAACATGTGTTTGTCAGACAGCTCCGCCGGATAATATCATATGGTGCCGCGGAGTCACCTGTAGGTTTAGGGGTGAATTACCCCACTTTTTAAACGTTCGATTTAAAAAATGTAGCGCTTCTCTAGGACACCCCAGGAGTCACCCATTTAAATATAATACGTCATTTCCATAACACCCTGTATATACGATAAAAATATCGTAATTTTTTTTTTATGAAACACAAGCACTATAGGGAAAATCCTTTAGGGCACTCTGGGAGTGGTGCGTGTGCGCAAAAAGCGATTCACGTTGGCTTTGAATCGTTGGAGGTTATATTCGTTGGGAAAACGACCTCGGGAAGGTCGTTCCATAAGGATGCAGTCCTCCAGATGAAAGAATTCTTAAATAATGTAGTTCGAGGATTACTAACCACATATGGATGGGCGGCAGTGGTTCGTCGTGGATTTCTGCTATTCGGCGCTCTGGGCGGACTTAAGAGGACAAGGTCAGGGTCAGCCGAGCACTTTCCGTTGAAATATCTGTAAAAGAAAGTCAAATCCCCAACCTGTCTTCGATGTTCTAGGCTGTCGAGGTTCTTCGTCAGCTGTTGGTCTCCAATCAGACGGCCCTCCTTTCGATGGAATCCAGTAGCCGAAGAGTATGTTTGGGTGCAGAGCTCCAGACATGAGAGCAGTACTCTAGTGATGGTCGAATCTGGGCTTTGTATAGTGTCAAAAGTTGTTGAGGTGTGTACAACTTTCTGGTTCGGAAGAGTACACCAAGTTTCTGAGAAGCTATCTTGGCGATTGCGTATCCGTCCATCACTATATCCGGTTCTGTAATGTTAACCTTTTTAGAGAAAACAGCTGCCTGGGTTTTCTTAGCGTTAAATTCGACTTGGTTACTGTCACCCCAAGCCAAAATTTCTTCCAGGTCTTTGTTGAGGCGTGATACTTCTGCGAAGATGTGCGTCGACAGCAGATGTTTGTGCATTCAAAGAGAAAGATGAGATAAGTGTGCTATCGTCAGCAAAACTAAATATCGGATTTTTCGTTTTCACCAGAAGGTCGTTAATGTGGAGTAAGAAGAGAGTGGGAGACATTATGGACCCTTGAGGAACACCGGCATTGAAGGTGTCTGAGAGAAATCCGTCAATCGCCACTTGCAGAGAGCGGTCTTTAAAAAAGCCAGACAACCATGCACAGAATCGACTGGGCATACCATAGGATCGTCGTTTACTTAGAAGTCCCTCATGCCAAGCACGATCAAGCACGTCCAGTGCAACAGCCCGAGACTCCCCATGCTGTTCGATTGCGTTGTTCCAAATATGGGTGACATAGGCTAGAAGATCTCCAGTTGATGTGGACTTCCGAAAACCATATTGATGATCGCTGATAATGTTGAAGCCTTCCAGGTATTTTAGAAGATGTTGGTTAATAGCTTTCTCCATTACTTTTGATATAACTGAAAGCAATGCGACTGGTCGATAGTTGCTAGGCAGGGTTCTCTTACCTTTCTTTGGTATAGGCTGGACTCGCGCCGTCTTCCAGCACGATGGAAATATTCCTTGTTTGTAGGATAAGTTAAAAAGTCTACAAAATACTGGTGTTAGTTCATCGGCGCATCTCTTGAGAACTATAACTGGAATTTCGCCTGGACCAGAAGCTTTCTTGACGTCGACCCTTTAAGGATTCGTTTGACGGGACGCTGACGGCACAAGATTTCGGTCATTTTGGATTGAACTGCAGGGTGGTGTTCTTCCCTGGAAATCTACAGTGGAATGCGAAGAAAATAGTTCAGTAAGTAAGTTTGCTTTGTCTCCGGCTGTGGATGCTATTGTACCATCGGAACGTGTTAGAGGTGGAATAGTTGATTTGGTAAAATTTTGGCTGACGGCCTTAGCGACTGACCAAAAGAACCTTGATCCGTTTGGACTGTCAAGAAGTTTTTTTTGATCCTCACGTTATATATATTCACCGACTTGAAACAATCCTGGGCCCGGTATTTCTCTGCTTGATAAACGTCAATGTGATGCCTGTTGTTACGAAAATAAACACCAAAAAGAGAGAGACGAGGATTTCACCTGTAGAATCCTCATCTATTTTTATCTTCTGTCTGTTTCTCTTTCCACTCTAACAGGTGTCCGGTTTGATATGTCTTTGTTAAGAAAAAAAAAATCGACGGAAGTGACTCAAAAGTTTATATTCTGTCCGGTTTACGGCAGCACTATTTTTTCCACAAACAATACTTAAACTTAATACACAAACACTGAAAAACAACAAAGAATTTTATTTAACATTAACGACGGTTGATTTCCTTCGCCTCTATCAGGTCTATCGAATCGAAACCGCCATGTAACCGCGCAATTTGTATCATTTAACAAAAGTGACAAAGGCAGTGAAGCAATTTTAACAGTAATTTGAATAATTCCGACCCAAAACATTCTGCGACGATGTTTTTGCCGATTTACAGTCATGTACAGCCATTTAACGTTGTAATATATCGGCCAAATTACACCGTTTAGAATGTTAACCACTTCGCTTCGTTTTGGGATATTAAGGATTTTTTCGTCACATTTTCTGTAATTTTCACTTTATGTCAGTTGCACCATCCATTCTTATACATATATCCGAAAGTTGATATTAACTGAGATACAGGGTGTTAAAGTTAAAACTTCATTCTTGTTTTTCTCTGATAACTTTGCAGGAACCAACGGTTTTTTACAAAATTTGGCATTTATGGATTTTTTAGGACGAGAAATAGATTTTTTTAATGACATTTTAATGTACAATGTTGTCTGCGGCATTAATTGCACATTTATTAGGTCATACCTTTTTGTATCTCAGTGTATTTAAGTTTTTAATGAGAATAATACTTTTCTCATATTTATTACGTAAAAAAGGTATACTAAGTTCAGGTCGCCGAGAGTTACCGTTTCGGAGATATTTGCATTTAAATTGTTTAGTGCACCCTGCCAATTATTATTAGTTTGCAAACCAATTTTTTTTTCTAAAGTAACCTATGAGAAACAAAATAAAATTTAGAGATGTAGTTGGTATGGAACAGAAAATGTTTCATTTTTGAGTTTATCGTAAGTTTGTGTTTTCATTGCTGTTGGTTTCTTTCGACACGATATTTTCTAGGGTCAAAGTTATTTTAATTAAAGTAAGTTAAAGAACATTCCAATTGTTGCATTTATTATTCCCAATTACCATCACTAGAAGATTAATTATCATGTGAATTTGTAAGAAGTAACAAAATATTATTTGCTTGCCTCAGCTAACGCACTAAACAATTTAAGTGCAAATATCTCCGAAATGGCAACTCTGAGCTTAGTACGTATTATCCACCTCAATTTTCCTACAGGGTGTTTTGAAATTACGACAAAAACCAACATTTTGATTTACTCCTGTATAATATAGCCTAATCGAAAAATGTTACTTTATAAAATAATTAAGGAAAAGCACAATAAATTGATCTACAAACTGATAATAAAACAATCATGAAAATCGCATAAACAATAAAAAAGTTATAAAATATCAAACTGGACCAAAATTTCAGGGTGGCGGAATTTTGTGTCGGCGAGTGTATAACAGAATGTCAATTTCTTATATACCTTCTACAACTTATTTTAAATGCGTAAATGTAGGGTTTTCTCGGTAAGATAATTATGAAATTAAAATTTAATATATTTGACAACATTGTTAACCCCAGAATTTTTCTGGTCCGCATTTCTTTCGTAGCTACAGATAAACTTGTCGATATGTAAAGTACGTTTCACGAAATTTGGATACGACTTAATGATTTCCTGGGTCGGTCCCATTGTATCGACAAGAGCTTGCCAATAAGCAAGTGAAGTATGAAGGGACGGACTAAGGAAAACAAGTAATGATATGATTATGATTACATTTATAATGTCATTCTATAGATAGTTCTGTTTCGCTATCGCTATCCTCATCAAAATTAATTATAATTGGATTAATTATACGATCCAGACTAATATACGAATTTTCTACAGTTATTACGTGACAGGCTGAATTTTTCCAACTACCTGGGGGAATATCATTAAAGCATTTTCGTATTAATTCTACAACACTAGGCATTTGGAACCCAACCGTTTTCTGACCCAGCATGTAAAATTCTTATTCTTTTTCCTTTATTTGACGGAGCTTTTGTTTTACACTTATTGGAAGAATCAGACCAGCCTTTGCATGGTGTTTCATGCGTGTCAAACCAAAGTCTCGTCGAGGTTAATTATAGGACGGTTTTCAGAACGGGATTTCCTTACAGAATTCATGACGCCATTTTTGTAAACGGTGGGGTTCCATGAGTACTTGCCTTTTGTCAATTTTGCGGTATCTGAATCCCATTTCCGACAAAACTCTCCAAAGGCTAGTGCGGCTATAACTTATTTGGGTTTCATCATTGGTGAGCCGTTGCTTCAGAGAATCTAATGTAGGTACGCGTTGCTCTTCGTACATGGTGTAGATTTTTCGCCTTATCAAGTCCTTGTCGCTTTCGTCGAAACATTTGGTGAAACCGGCATCTTTACGCTTCTTTCTAGATTTAATGGGATTTGACGCGATTCTTTTCACTGTAGTCAGAGGTATCTTAGTCAAATCAGACGTTTCAGTCCCAGCAGCAATAGCATAAAGTCCTCTGTTGATTAAAGAAGTATATACTCTTTTTACAATTTCCCTAGCATCGAAAGATAAATGCATTTTCTTCACTGCACTTCACTAGAAGAAGCACCATCAATGTTTTCCATGGACGCAACACATACTGTTTTTTTTTATACGTTTGGTAAAATAATAAACTCTTCCAGCAAGAAATAAAAACTAACAAATTTTACCACAAAAAGATATTTAAATATAAATTAAGCAACCTAACCTACCTGATGTGCCTATATTTAATTATAATTATTACAATCCGGTCCTTTCCACATAATAATAACAAGCGGTCATAAATAATGGGATGGCCCCAGATACTTTTACTGCAGTCATTAAGTTATATCCATTTTTCATGTAACAATCTTTACTTGGTCAGATAAAACGACAACGTAGTCAGTTTATGTCAGCTCAGCTGAAACAACTCGTCAAATAATAAATAACTATTATGAATTAAATTTCTAAATTAATTCGTATGTGAGCTAGGGAAGCCCGACGCGCCTTTGCTGGACTCTCTATTCCTATGTAGTATATTTAACACTGATTATCAGCTTTCTCATGACCCGTGAAATCCGAAAAAACCTAAATCTACATTAAAAAAAATTGTGCTAATTCACTTTGTACACTTGACCTTCCTCTACTGATCAGAAAAAAATCGATCTATATAAATGTACGTCACCCTAAAATAGCACTATCATCACAAATCTATTATCTCCTGATTAGGGGATGATTTCTCACTCAGCGTGCGGTCGAAAAAGGTCCGACAGCCACTTGGATGGTGCAAAGGAATGAAGAAAGGTCACTGCGGTCAACCGTCGTATTATCTGCTTGTCAAAACATTAGGAAGGCAAGATATAGGCTAATAGGTGTGAATTTCTCGATAGATTGCAAATCTGGACGTCTAGGGGGATATTTTTTTAGAGAGTGTTTTTTACAGAAAATAGGTAATATTTTTTTAGCATTTTTTGTCATAGAATAGAGTAATTCCATTGTACTGTACAGTAAAGAATAACTTTGTTGGATAATTTCTTCCCATACCAATATGTAAATTAAGGTTAGGGGTTTCTTAGAAGTAATTTTCTTTCAAAGGTGCCCGAATAGGGATAGGGATTCAATATTTAATTTAAAAAAATGGTAATAATGATGCTGATATGTCACTGTGATTTTTTAAGTGCTGCTCATTTGACATGGGTTTAAGGTTAGATGAAAGTTGAATCAAAATGTGGGTAATATAGCAGGTATACAGGGTGTTTCAAGTTTGGCCTTCCCCATTGGAATTTCGGAAACGGTATAGTTGTTGCAGAATTATACCGTTGACTCCTACTGCCATAAATAAACTAGCTGATTAAACCCTATTGTATACGCCTCAACCTCTGCAAAGCTCAATAAATGGGATCAGGACCGGCTTGAAAATGTATACCACACCACATGATTTATTTTTGTAATTTAAAATAAATAGATAGGTATTTTTAGTTTTAGGTACCTATAATAAATGTAAAATAATGATAACAATTAATGATAATTGAAAATAATATAATTTAAAAGTATAACTATTAGGATAACAAGTACAATAAAAATTAATTAAATTCTATGAAACTTCTGATAATTTATTTAAAATTTAACTCTGTATCAATATCACTATCTTCATCTAAGCCTAAACTTATAATTAAGGGTTGAACATTTGTAATCATACAATTGTAAGAATTTTCCACCTTAAGTACATGCTGTACACAGTTTTTCCAGCTGTCTGCAGAAATTTTTCTTACTTCGTTTTTAATTAATTCTACTACAAATGCATTTAATGTAGGAGAAATATTATTTCTCCTAATATTGGATTTTAATTGGTGCCATATTAGCTCAATAGGATTGAATATACAATAGTACGGAGGAAGACGCAACACTGTATGTCCATTTTCTGCTGCAAGTTTGTCACACTCGTATTTCTTATTTATTTTAAAAGCTTTTAATACTTCTAGCAGTTCTCGTTTTTTGTAAGTTTCTTCAAAATATAAATCATTTTCAATCATAAAATTTTGAATTTCTGCTTTTGTATTATTAGAATTGGGAATGATTTTTGCTTGCCGACTATGATAACTAGCATTGTCCATTACAATGACGCTATTTTCAGGTATATTTCTAAGGAGTTTATGTTTAAACCAATCTTCAAAAAGTTGTGCGTCGGTATCTTGATGGTAATCTAAAGAAGAATCTGTTTGAAGGTCGTAGACAATGGTGTTTCTTGAATAATGGAAAAGTTTTGGACTTGCATTGTCTTTATTTGTTATATATCACAACGTTTCAACTGGTAAGTATCTCCAGTCGTCTTCAGGTGAATACTAAATAAGAAAAGTAACTACAGGTCTATTTATACTAGCTATGTGCACTGAAGCATAATTGAGATGGGTGCAGTCGTGCGTTCAGTTTTGCGAGATATTAGTAATTCTAAGCTTACATCTACTTAACAAGGGCTTCCAGATATTTCTTAAATCTAATGAAGGTTTACTAAAACAGCCAGGGTTCTGGTGTATGGTAGCAGCTTCCTTGAACTTCCTCTTCCTCCAGTGTGGTTCTTTGAGCAGGATTTCGGCTTCTGTCCACCTGATGTGATGGCCGTGTGTCCAGGCATGGTCAGCTGCACCAGATTTTTCCGTTTCTCCTTTTTGAGTGTTGTTTATGTGTTCTTTAATCCTTGTTTCCAGTGGCCGTAGTGTTTCCCCAATATACGATTGGCCACATTCTCAGGGGATCTGGTAGACACAGTTTTTCCTATCTTTCTGGCTAGTTGGTTTCGTCTTTGTTAGATGGCTTCTTAAGGTGTCTCTCGAGCTGAATACCGTTCTGATGTTACATCAGCTCCCAAATTTCAAAGTGATCCGATGACTAGTTTTCTATAAACGTCTAATAGGCCATCCACCATCAATCACCCTGTATATCATGTCAATAGACACTTGAAGCCTTTCGCAGTCCGCCAGGTTACGGATGCGAGCATAGATTTTCTTATCATCAGCATAAAGCAAACTATTAATGTCCAGAGAATTAACTATGTCATTAATGAATATAACAAACTATCCAATTAACCCCACTTTACCCTATGTATACATGGTTTACTATTTTTTTGTAATTATTACGAAAAATTTAGGTTAAAATGTTGCTATAATTTAATGGCATTTCTTTATAAAAATTATTCAATTCACATATGCAGCCATGAATTATAGTTATTTTAGTAAGTCAGTTCAGTAATAAGGTACTCAATGAATTAAATAATTCGTTTCGTGATTCGTCGCATTCGTTAGCACCAAAAATACATTATTATTTATCGGTTTTTAATTTACCAGACTAGTAAATTGATTTTTACTTCTTCGCCAATTTTGGAGGTTTTACCATTTTAACGACATTTTCGCGACAAAAAGTCAGCCAATAAAGCACAAGGAATGCGCGCTATGTCTGGTTTTTTCGCTCATTTTCGCCCGTCGGGAACCGAAACACTGGTCGAAATTAAAATTTAATAAACCCATATAAATTCAAGCGCTACAAGGCCCTTACGGATCGGGTCGGAGCTCATTTAAAAATGTAATTAAAAGCCTGGAGTGGCTGAGCTCGGGTTTTTGGTCGTTTTTTCGGATTTTCGCCGATGGGCGCATTTATCGATACCGGCTTTGGTCGATATTTTTGTTGCGAGGTGAGAATGCACAATTCTGTTCAATCGACGCATAATAACATTGACATGTAATATAAAAGGGACCACGTTTCGCCCTGATCAGAGATCGTTTTTAACAGAAATCAATGATCTACTATATTGAAAACATTTGTCATATTGTGTACCTATCAAAGGTATTGTAAACTACAGATTCCATAATCCATTCATGAAACTCTTGGAAAGTTGTGATTGTGTGAAATGTTATTGAAAATCAGTAATGGGTGGAAGAGAGAACTACATGTGTGTTGGCTGAACGGCAACAATGTTGAAGTCTGGTTATATCATGTCGCCTAATTTGTAAAATAGTATTGTAGATTAACGTACGTGATTTACGCGACGTACGTAACCCGTAACGTCCGTCCGTTTTGCGCTTACTCAAGGGTAGGTAACTCTAACGTTCTCCTACGGCGCGTCTACGTAAGACGTTTCTGATAACCCCTGTATAGCCAATTTACCCCTTGAATTTATTTTAGAATTTAATTTAAATTGATTATTAAGTAGATGGCTATTTTTGGTAATTTAATTTTGTCCCCATTTTTGAATTCTATCCAGAGGTGAATTCCCCACCCAGGAATTATTTATTTAGAGCCAATCTAACTATTTGAATCATTTTAAATTTTGAAAATGTATGATTGCTGGTCGACACTATCAGTTATGTCGCCAGTCGTAATGAAAAATTCATCATAATCTTAGACGCCCCTACTTAATTAGTATTTCGAACGCTAATTTCGATTACGGTTTTTTCGTTTCGGATTTCGATTTGTGTGTCAGGGATGCCAGGCAATTATGCCATTGCCGACTTGACACGCACGTGTCAGTCGGTGTTGGGTGGGCTCACCATCTTTCCCCGCTAACTGGAAGCTGTCAGCAGTCCACCAGAGCGCATGAAGAAATGAGGGAAAGAATTTTGTCTAAGAAAGATTGATTTTAATTTGAAGTATAGTTGTTTGAACGTAGGACGAGGCCTAACTTTTGTTCAAGCTATACTTATTGTTGTATTGGCTCGGGCATGTCCAATGAATACAATAACAATGCAAGTTATTATATTGACGGAGGGCTTTTATTTATTTAATTTGAATGTGTTTTGCCAATGAGGGTGAATTTAAGGGGTTAGTCTTAAGTCAGTCGAGTGGCCCGAACCGAAGTACTCGTAAGTTAATTATTTACAATGAAGAATTAACCTATGCTAACATTCTGTTCTTTCAAACCAACCTATCATCCCTCCTATCACGATCTCTCATTTTTAAATTTAGTCTTATTTTGATATTTACAATAGAAAATAACCTAATATATTCCCAACTAAAGGGATCTCAACTACCCTAATAATTTCCAAAATAAAAATTATAACTCGTGGTAGTGACTGCTAATACCACAGGGCCAACACTCCATTCATAAATCTGTTGGAAAGTGAGTTTGTGATTGTTTGAAATGTTATTAAAAATCAGTAATGGGTGGAAGAGTGACAAAGCATGTTGGTCTCGCTAATGGCAACAATGTTGAAGTCTGGTTAAATCAAAGATCTTACAAGGTTAAATCCAATAACGTTTAAAAGGTTATGGAGCGGTCTTCATCGTTTCGGAGCGGAGCTAGTCTGGGCAAAAAGCCCAACAAGGGCGTATAATTTACTTTGATATTCTTTACGTTTAACTATATTATCTATTCAAAACGTGTAGTTTCGAATATTGGATATTTATAAAAAAGATAGAAATATTGATCCAGTTTTTATATACAGTGTATCCAAGGATGGATTTAACTATTTATGCTTAGCATCAATATTTTTGGTGTATTCATTACTGGATGATACTCTCCAGATATAAAAGTGTATATTTCTAGCCAGATTGTCATATTTATCACTAAGACATCTTGCAAAATCCCAATTAAAAATTTGTAAATTTGACAATTACAACTGGTTTAAGGTTAATCCGCAATTGCTCTTAAAATAAGTTTATTTCTAATAATTTTACTATAAACTGTGAAAAGGATGATTCTTTAAAATAATATTATTATACTTAAAGGTATCAAATAAATTGTGAAATAATCCAACTGCACTCTGGTCATCTATCTTTAGTTTATTACCTGCTCACATGCATTGGGTGTGGCCAATTAGCAAGGAGGGACATACGGAATGGGTGATGCAAACTCAAAATCAAATTTCTAAATATATTTACTAACCTGTGAAATTTTAATTTAACACCATTGCATCTTCTAGTGAAGTATTTTATGGCCGCACAAGACTCAACCATCTTGTAAATGCAAGATTTATATTAAGAAATAAACCAACTCGACTGCTTTTTGCCCGGACTAGCACCACGGACCGGTCCATAACCTTTTAAACGTCAATGGTTAGTCAGAAATCATATCAATACAATCATATTAAAACATAACGATACTTACCGAAGAAAAGATAAATCCTTGCTTAAATGATCCACTCTTTTACAAACTATACATGAATGCACCATCATTGTTTATAATAAAGACGATTTTTCACCAATACTCACAAAAAAAAAAAAAACCAAGTATATAAACACTCCCTTAAAAGCGGTTAGCAGCGAGTAGCAACAGTGTATTCTTCTTCCATTGATAAAGTTTGATCGTTTGCCGTCGAGCGTAGTATCTTTTAACTTGATGTTGTCAGAGTGCAGTCGGTTTATTTCAAACTTTTATGTATAATAATAATATTTTTTTTCTAAATCTCTCAAGGCCTATTCACAATTTATATTAAAATTATTGGGAAATAAATTTATTTTAAAAGCAATTGCGGATTAACCTTAAACCAGTTGCAATTGTCAAATTAACAAATTTTTAATTGGGATTTTGCAGATACCTTAGCGATAAATAGGACAATCTGGCTATGCTGCAAGCATAACATCAAGGTGGGGAGTGCACGTTTACAGTCCTTACGTCGACTTCAAATTTAATGTAAACAATTCTATCTGGAGTTTGTAAGATCTTTGGCACATACTGTACTATTTGGACTAGAGCGAGATGCTTCTGGGTTTGTTACCTGACTCCCAGCCAACTTTCTGCGCACTAGTTTGTCAGCGTTGAAAAAAGTCAGAGTTCCAAAAAAGTAACAAAGTATTGCTCAGACTTTCTAATAGAAGCGACAGCACTGCATCAAACCCGAACAAACTCAACTTTTCTGTACCAAATCTCGAGTTTTTGCAATTGCAGATGTCTAATTGTTGTAAGATTCTCAGGGAAAATTTATACAGTTTGAGCTCGAAATATTTGCTGCAATTTTATAAAGAAAGACATTTTATATGTTCTGTGTTTTTAATGGCTCATTGTTCTTTCTCTCTCTCATAATTATTACTATAAATATTTTAAATTACGCGTTAAAACTAACAGTCAAATGAATTACTTCTCATCACAATCGGCACAATACTCAGTATCGATACATAATAATTCCGCTCTAATGTTTTGTTCATTTTTGAAATTCCCGCCGTTGGGTTGTATGATTTATTTCGTCTGTTCATTTTCGGTCGTTTTTTGCATTTTCAAAAGTTGTCGGCAATAAAAATCCGGACCCATAAAATAAAGAAAGATTTTTGAAACAAGGAAAGGGCCTACTATAGCGGTCTCAATAAAATAATGGTTTTTTCTAAACAAAACCCCAAAAATTTACTGTAAAAATCTGCCATAGAAACTACAGTTCAACCTCCCTTAGGCGGACACCTACGGGACCGTCGAAATGTGTCCGTCTAATAGAGGTGTCCGCCCATGGCAAATTTGTTATTAGGTATTGGTTTGAGTTAGCTTTTTTTCATCTTTTGTCTCATGCTTTATTTAAAGCTTTGTTGTTTATTAATTTTGGTGTTTATGTGATCTGAATGATACTATCAACACTTATCAACAGTACACTTTAAAATGGTTAATAAGATGGTATAAAATAAAATAATATTTACAAAATATCACGTGACAGGTAAACACGATTTTGATTGGCTGTGTAAACTTGCTACGAACGTTGCTACGTTGCTACGTTGTCCACCGTCAAAAGATAAAATTGGTTCATGTCGGCCGTCACCCACCGTCAAACTGCACCGTCATCGTCAAATATAAATGGTCTTATGCATTTCAATATGTTTAAGCTGTACCGTCACCGTCGAACAGCACCGTCAATCGTCAACGTCGAGTTTATAAATTCAGCTTTAAACTTGCAATCTAGAAAATGTAAGTCCAAGTCTGATTGCTGTAGAGTCACCTCTATTCTTTGCATACTCTTATAATTCCTTTACCATACTAATGGCTTGTTGATAATTGGTGACATTTGTTTGTTTATTGCATTCAACTTCTTCATCAGAGTCGTCAGATATTGATGTGGTTTCAGTTTTGACTACATAATCGGTAGGAATGGGGTCACTATCATCTTCTAATAGCACATTGCTATCAATGTTAATGAACTCGCCCAAATCATTGTTATCAAATTACAAACTTCCACAACATCAATATTCTCTTTTAGACTCAAAACGCGACATTTTTGTGGCATTGTTTACGATTTAACCTAACAAACCTAACAAATAAACGGCGGACTGCGGTCGGGGAATCACACATACTTTCATTCGGCGAAGTCCTTTCGCTCTGCCACGCATACGCGATTGGATGCCGGTCTGTCTTCAGAGCTTGCGAGTGCTGTAATATGACATGGCGCAGAAGGTGAAAAGCAAAAAAAATTTTCAATTAGCTAGTTTGACATAAAAAATGTTAATTTAACGTATTCTTTTAGGTATATCGCATTACATCACTAGTATGGTAATGGATCCTATTACGTAACCGAACAAACCCAAAAAGATAAAATATGTATTAACGAAATAGTCTTTATTTAGTATAGTAGGCCCATATTTAAAATACCTATACCAAGCCGAACCGATATTTGGAAGATGAAAGGGTTAGAAAAAGAAGAAAGACGAGAATATTCGCGGAATCGGACCACATATTCTTCTTATCTCCCTTTATCTTGCACGTAAACGCATCAGTCCGTCCTTGTTCGCCGTTTCGTGTTTTTCCAGTCTTTGGCAGTACAGATTATTTGGGCATATATGAAAACTGCTCATGTTTATTGTTTGTGAGTAACAATTCAACAGTGGCGTAGAAAACGTGTCTAAGATAATGAAGGCAAGTACAGGGATCTCGGAAACGGTAAGAGATATGAAGTCGGTTAAATGGAGGTAAAGTTGCGCATTTACGTGCCTAATAATATGCCGTTTAGAAAGTTTTAAAATTCAGAGTAGTTCCGGAGATATCCGAAAAACCCGAAATTCTGAAAAATAGTTTTATTTTTTTCCTGGGTATTTTTATTTTTCAGGGTACATTATTACAAACTTTTACGTTCAGTTTAGTTCGCTAGGAAACAATCTCTGATTCATAAACTTGAACTGACTCGAACGAACCGCCGCGGAGTTTTTAAATGGTCAGGTATGTTCTCATTTGTTCAATTCGAACGACACCCGTCAGATCTGGACAACTTAAAAGTTTATAAATGCCACTTACCCTTTAAAAAAAAAATGCAATTTTATTTAGCTTTTCGAACTTATTTAACACCAACTTAATTTATAAAAAATACCAAGTACCTATATAACTTGAACAAAAACAAACCGGCACAATAAAATCACATAACACATCTAAGTACCATTCAATCTGAATTAGTAATTTAAAGTGCTACTGTGTAGACAAAAATACGCCCTTATTGTCTGAGCGGTGTGGGAAATAATGTATTTAACATCTAAAAATTTTAAAAATAAATAACACGTTGTTTCTCTCATCGATATCGGCCTGCTTCTACAGCTGATTGTGGACATCGGGCTAATATTTAAAAATACAGCGTTGCCACTTTCGATGTTTTATAAGCTATCATAAATTGCCGCATTTCCTTATAATATTACTTTCCTGTATAATTATAGTCTCGGAAATGGCAACCGCGCTGACTCTAGAGAGCGGAGATTTCTCGGAAAGAAAGTTTGACGACTGGTCCGAAGACAGACTAGACCATTATTTCAGAGGGTAGTTCCTGTCAATTGTTAACATAATTGTTTCATTTTATCTTTCGTAAGGGGTTAATGGCCCATAGAAATTAGCGTTTTTATTATTTCTATTGCGAAATCATTAAGTGCTCTTGTTCTATGTGTGTTATTGTAAAGTGTAGTTATGCGTTAGTGTTGGGGTTTAGTGATAATCTTATTATGCACTCCCACACTCATTAGGACATGTGATGAACATAAAGTTTTTCCCATAGAAAAAAGAACTGAAAGTGTCTGTGCCCTGGATTCCTTAATCGCGTCCTGGATTTACTTTCTAAGTAAGCTAAATAGTTATTTTTATAAGAAACTAAAGTTTTCCGCTTTTAAACATTTTGGCAACATTCTGCTTGAACATCTGTTGATTAATCAGCTGGGCAATGTAATATCTTCATATATGAATGGGCCGAGGAGTTGTGTGTTGGTTTAGGAGTGAATTACCCCACGTTTTAAACGTTCGATTTAAAAAAGAAAATATGTAGCGCTTCTCTAGGACACCCAAGGAGTCACCCATTTAAATATAATACGTCATTTCCATAACACCTTGTATATCCTATTAACACATACCAAAATTGCAAACAATATCTATAGAACTTTCCTAGAATAATTATAAAAAATAATTCAACCCCTATCTCGTGTATCTCCACCACTGGACCGATATAACATCCTTGTCAGTCCATTATTAAATCTCTTCCTTTCTCTCTCTTCCCGTTTCGCCGTGCTTCATTTGTTTCGGCAATTGTTTCGCGGTTTTTATTTTTACCTCGGCCCCGGGGTTTTTGAATTTTGGTCAACAATGCAATGGCCGGCGATTTTATTCATTTTTGGAACATTCGTTCGTTTTATTTTTGTCATAAGATTCGGATAAGTTTGAGTTTTTTTTGGACTATACGGAAAGAAAATTAAAATTTTAAAATAAAATTACTTAACTTAAATTTACTATAAAAATAATAAAATAAACCATAATTTATGGCTGTATATGTGGGTCAAAATTTTTTTAAAGGCAACTTTCGGAAAGTCTGAATTTTAAAATAAATAATCTCAAAAACCCCTGTTAATTTTTTAATACGTTCGTTATAGTATCTAATTAGAGTAATTATATATGTCCGCTCAAAAGATCATCGTCACAAAGATCTTGCTCTATTTTTGTATAGCATCGATTTTTTAATAATTTAACGCCGGTCACATGGCTAATTTTACTCTTCTGAAACATATAACGCCAATCTGGGAGGAAATATGTCTTGGCATAACCACGTTGTGGCAATCGCCAAGATAGCTTCTCAGAAGCTTGGCTTCCGAACCAGAAAGTTGTACACACCTCAACAACTTTTGACACTACAAAGTCCTGATTCGACCATCACTAAAGTACTTTTCTCATGTCTGGAGCTCTGCACCCAAACATAGTCTTCGGCTACTGGATTCCATCGAAAGGAGGGCTATTCGTCTGATCGGAGACCACGAGCTGACGAAGAACCTCGACAACCTAGAATATCGAAGACAGGTTGGGGATTTGACTCTTTTTTACAGATATTTTCATGGAAGCATGAATAGCAGAAATACACGACGAACCACTGCCGCCCAACCCGAACAAACCCGAACAAACCCATATGTGGTTAAGCTTAGTACTCCTCGAACTTCAATATTTAAGAATTCCTTCATCTGGAGGACTTCATCTTTATAGAACGACCTTCCCGAGGTCGTTTTTCCCAACGAATATAACCTCCAACGATTCAAAACCAACGTGAATCGCTCTATTCGCATACGCACCACTCCCTGAGTGCCTTAAAGAATTTTTCCTATAGCGCTTGTGTTTGATTATAAAAAAAAATATGTGACTCGAATAACTTTTAGTAGGAAATGCCATTAACTTATAGCAAAAATTTTAAACAAGTTTTTAGTAATAATTACAAATAGGGAATCCAATCCCGCAAATGTTGGATCCGGGATACCGCCGTTGATTTCGCGATATTGAGGTTGCGGAATTAAACGTGCAGGATTCGCGGGATTTGAGGGTGCTGTAATGTATGTTAATAAAACGTTGTTTTATGCAATTAAAAACAGAGTAGAGTAGCAGGAAAATATTTATGGCATATAGGTACAATACAATAGTACGACTAGTTTAACGGTTACATGTTACATTGATTTTGAAGGTATTTTCGGAGAAAAGATAACATGTTTAATGTTTCATCTTTTAGATTTGATCTTATTTTATTGCACATGTATCCTGCGGCTGAAAACGCACGTTCAGCTTCGACACTTGTCGGCGGAATAGATTTTACACAATTTGTGGCCCTCTGATTCGAATAGTTGGCGCATATCGGTCGACGTGATAACTTTTCAAAGGGTATACCATCTTTAGCTACCATTCGAGACGCTTTCCTCCATCGAAACTTCTGTAATTTTCATTTTCTTAGGTAGCACAGAAGAACCACTAACATCTGAGCGCTTAGCAATAGAACTAAACGAACTACTCGAACTGCTGGCACTAGCTTTCATTTCCTGTGTTATTTTATCAATATCAACACTACCGCTGCTGCTCTGGACTTTCAAATTAATATTATGCTTTGTTTGTAAGTGGGTGTGAAGACCTTTGGTGGAACCAGCAGGGATTTTGATAATGCTAGGGCATAACTTACATTTAGCTGTAAGACCATCTTCAGACTTTAAAAAATAGTTCCAAACTAAACTTGAACCTTTATTGTCTTTGTAAACTACACTGGCACTCATTTTTGTGATTGCTGTTTAAATTCCATGTATTATATTCAACCACTTGATAAATGTCGCTAGATACTAGTAGAATAACGCCCTTACTTTCGCACGTACGCAAGAAAACTGTTCTGTTTAACGTATTTTCAATAGTTCGGGTGCGGGATTGGATTCCCTAATTACAAAAATCGTTTGTAAACCATTTAGATAAAATTTTTTTCTTTAAATTAATATTATCCATTTTAACCCTAGATTACAACATCGTCCTACCCAAAGACTGTTTACCTATTTTATTATTTTCCATTATTTGTTTTTGATATTTAAAGTGTAACAACAAAGTTGAAAATTACGAATTCATTTCTGCGCTCTCGGATTTACGTTCGAAAAAATTGTTTCCTTCTAAAAATCAGACAATATCAGGGTCGTATACAGGGTGTCCGCTAATTAATGGTACATGGAAAAGCAACAGACTCCTTACGTAAAAATATTAAAATTTTTGATATTAACTGAGGGTGTTAAAGTTAAAACTTCATTTTTGTTTTTCTCTAATAACTTTGAGAAAAACTAACGTTTTTTTACAAAATTTGGCAGTTATGGATTATTTAGGAGGAGAAATTGATTTCTGCAGCATTTATCGCCCATTTATTAGGTCATAACTTTTTGTGCCTCAGTGTATTTAAGTTTTTAATGAAAATAATACTTTTCTCATACAGGGTGTTTCGGGAGGAAAGGGAAATATTTTGGGAACATGTTCAGAAGGTCAAAATAAGAGAAATTAACCCATATGTTTTAATCCGATTCTTAATCGTCTCTGAAATAATCGGTTCTACAGTTTTTTTTGTAACTATTTTTTATTTCAAAGGCAACACCAATAGATACTAGTAAAACAACAAAATTCCACTAATTTATAATGTTTTCGAAAATACCCCCACCAACTTCAATACAAGCTGCACCACGTTTGTTAATCGCTCGTGTTGCGCGTTGAATTGCTTGGGGATTGTTTATAATGATATTTGCAGCATTACAAATTCGATTGTGGAGTCCTTCCACGGTTTCTACTCGTGTTTCGTATACTAGTGATTTCATCCACCCCCAGAGGCAATAATCCAGTGGGTTTAGGTCTGGTGTCCTCGGTGACCAAGCTTGAGGTCCTCCTCTGCCAATCCAACGATCAAGAAAACGATTATTCAAGAAATTACGCACCCGGCGACTAACATTATGTGGGGCTCCATCGTGCTGAAAGAACATTCGGTGTCGAACAATTAGCGGAACATCATTCAACATGTGTGTTAAATGGTCTTCCAAAAACCGTAAATATCCATCTCCAGTAAGACGCTCATTCAATACAAAAGGGCCAACCAACTGGTCGTTGAGCATTCCACACCACACATTAATACTGAATCGATGTTGAAAGTTTCGTTCAAACGTGGCATGAAGATTTTTATCTGACCACCGATGTTCATTGTGACAGTTATTGATTCCATCGCGGGTGAACTGAACTCGCGCGAGCCTCGATTTTGTTGGATCCATTCACAAAAATGAACCCTTAAGCCATAATCACCTTCTTGAAGATGTTGGACCGGTTGAACATGGAAAGGCTTTAAACCATTTTTTCTAAGTGTCTTCCAAACGCCCACATGTGATTCTAATCGAAGTTCTTTCGTAATCCCCGCCTCGTACTAACACCTGGGTTCTCTTCAGCCATATCCAGAACATTCTCTTCATTTTCCACATTTAGACCCGCCGCTCGTTCAGAATCAATCCTTACGCTTGGAAACCTGTTTCCTGAGCATTTGCAAAAACTTTTTGAAACACTTTTCGATTAGGAACTCTTCGATTTGGAAAACGACGTCGGTATTCATCAACAGCCCGTAATGCGCTACCATTACAGAAACCATACACGAATATCATGTCAGCATACTCCCTATGGGTGAATGTGTGAGGCATTACCTATGGAACCTTTTCTCTTTTCGGGTCGAAACGCTCAGAATAAATCAAACTGACAACCATGCTTGTCAATTAAATTAGATATTGACAAGCAATGAAATACCTACAAACTGGAGTTAGAAATACAAAACTTCTTAATTACTCCAAAACTTTACAAAAAAAACTTTAGAACCGATTATTTCAGAGACGGTTAAGAATCGGATTAAAACATATGGGTTAATTTCACTTATTTTGACCTTCTGAACATGTTCCCAAACTATTTCCCTTTCCTCCCGAAACACCCTGTATGTATTACGTAAAAAAGGTATACTAAGTTTAGGTCGCCTAGAGTTGCCGTTTTGGTGATATTTGCAATTAAATTGTTTGGTGCGTTAGCTCAGGCAAACAAATAATATTTTCTTACTTCTTACCAATTAGCTTTTACATGATAATTAATATTCTAGTAATGGTAATTGGGAATAATAAATACAACAATTGCATTGTTCTTTAGCTTACTTTAATTAAAATAACTTTGACCCTAGAAAATATCGTGCCGAAACAGTGGCGGCCCCCCCGCAAAATTATTTATTAGGCCCTATAAATTGATTTATTTAGCTAAGCTAGAATAACGTAAATTGGTAAATTATAGATATAGATGTTACTCCATAAGAAGTTAAAATAGAAAACTGATGATTCCTATGAGAGAAATTTTTTTTAATGTTCTTTAGAAACTAAGGTTTATACTAAAAATCACATTTCTTATATAATATTATTATAATAATATTATTCCAGAACCCATAAACAGTGACCACACTATTCTTTTCTGAATAACTTTATTGTTTAAAATCAATTTTAAATCAAATTTCCAGGAAATATTTACAAAAGTACAAGTTCTCGTAAAATTAATATCATACAGGGCAGGTTAAAATTAGAAGTTACTTTAAACAAGTCGCAAAAATAGGTTCTATCTTTAATCAAATAATTTAGACTTACATGTTACATCTTCTTATATTCTGAACAAAAAATATGTTTTTTTTAATATTTCACTCGATTAACCATTTATAACTAATTCTCTGTTAATTACTTAATATCACAATGTTTAGTCCTCAGTTACCATGGAAACAATTATTGTATAAAATGAAACATAAATGATATTTGAATGAAAGAATTGTATTTCAGCTTACTAATAATAATAATCTACAAAAAATATTATTTGAAAAATTGTTCAATATGACCTCTGGTTTGTTCAATGCATTTCTGTAAACGTATTTTCCCTAAATTGAACCATTGAACAACTTTTCAATTAATTTTGTTTGTAGATTAATATATTACTAGTAAGTTATATTCTTAAAATCTAAGGCGATTGACAGATGTGTAGGAACTCCTTTTCTTGATGATAGAATTAAATCATAATAAATTAGTGTTGCGTAAGAAAAAACACTTTTTGAAGTGGGCCCCCTGGACGTCAGCCCCCCCCCCCCCCCCCCCCCCGCGTTGCATGGTCTTGCTGCATACTAGTTCCGCGCCTGTGTCGAAAGAAACCAACAGCAATGAAAACACAAACAAAAGATAAACTCAAAAATGATACATTTTCTGTTCCACAGCAACTGCATCTCTAAATTTTATTTGTTCTCTCATAGGTTACGTTAAGAAAAAAATTGTTGTTTGCTAATTAATAGTAAGTGGGCAGGGCGCACTAAACAATTCAAATGCAAATATCTCCGAAGCGGTAACTCTGGGCGACCTCAACTTAGTATACCCTTTTTAAATAATAAATATGAGAAAAGTATTATTTTCATTAAAAACTTAAACACACTGAAGCACAAAAAAGTTATGACCTTATGAATGTTCAAAATATGCCGCAGACAGCGCCCCCTACATCGTACACTAAAATTTCAGAGAAATCACTTTCTCGTCTTAAAAAAACCATAATGGCGAAATTTTGTAACAAACATTGGTTTCCTTCAAAGTTATTACAAAAAAACAAAAATGAAGTTTTAACTTTAACACCCTATATCTCAGTAATTAATATCAAATTTCGAATATAGGTAAGTATAATTAAATCCTAATATTTTTACGTAAGGAGTCTGTGGTTTTTCCATGTACCATTAATTAGCGGACACCCTGTATAGACATTTATAAGGTTTTTTTTTTGTAACCCACAATATTTGATTATTTTATCAACCGCCGGTGCATTATAAAAAAACTTTAAAAATTAGTTCCCACTAATAACTGATACCTAAAGCGCACTTAAAATCTGCTCTGCGCCAACACAATCTTAAGGAAGGAACAAAAAGAGCTTTAGAACCGACGAACCCATAAGCTTAAATCATAAACTCGAAACCCATCAGCTTTTAAAGAAAACCATCTCGTTCGTAAATTAAAAAAAAGCACCAAACAATATTTAAAACCTCAAAAATCGAAAGGGAACATCGTAAAAAACGAATTTCAATAAACCAGACCGGTGCCCGTTCGCGAAACAAAGATTATCTTGCCGTTTGGTAGAGATGTAATATTCTCGAGAATTTAAAAATTCTGGCAAATTCGAGATTTGTCTTTTTCCAATGTTTTTTTAATTAGGGAAGGTAAAAAGTAAAATAAATGCTTATTGGCGAATAAGCACAGTGAAGACGGGGAAAGAAAGAACCTGCGTCATAACCATAAACATATAGTGTTGGGAAAAACCGATGATTTTAATAATCGAGTGAAGCGCTCGAGTGAATCGCTTGAAATTCCAATTCACCCAGCGATGACGTCACCGACTGCTCGATCGGCAGCCTAGCCGTTTACATGTGATCAGGTAGGGTATTTAACAGGCACGTAACTACGGGTGGGCACAGGTTTAGCTAAAAAATTGTAGTAGCCACTAAAAAAATTCCAGAAATTTATTTATTTGTGAATAATGAATTTTTACCACGTGTCTCGATACCAAACAAAAAAAATGCAAAAAATCACCCAAATATGTATTTATTGTTTGGGTTTTTTCTTGTGCTTTTTTAAAACAAAAAGTATTAACAAGAGTTATTTTTCTTCACATCTTTCTCAATCAACGAGCATAAAATAAGTAGATATTTAAAATGGCTTGTCAAATTCTACTGTGTGGCCTTCAAAAATGTAGGCTTAGTTACGCGACTGGCAAAATAATAAAATAGGTGATTATTTTTTTAAATTCATGTTTATAGTTACCTAAAAATTCCTGTTTAAATTTAAGGATGTTTACTTTTGGTTACCAAAAAATTTGTCGATATCTATGTTTTGTTAACTATTTTGCTCGTTTTCTTATTTACCATTAACATTTTCTATAATGTATGTTATTTTTAAAAAGTCTTCTTGAGTTTAATAATAAAAAGTTCCTGTTTAGATTTAAAAATATTTACTATAAGATTACTAACGAATTTTTCTATATATTTTGTTAACCATTTTGTTCGTTTTGTTATTTTTCATGAACAATTTTTATTTTATGTTATTTTTTAGAAGTTTTCTCGGTTTTATAGTAAATAAAAATTTAAATATTATATCCTTTAATTTTTTAATATTTACAATCGGAGACCTAAACTACGCCGCTGGCTAGCCAGTTAAAATCAAACTTTACAAAACCCATGTCGCGATTACTCCGCTAAGGGATTCAGCACACTTTTTTATATGCACCTTCTCGTTTATGTGCCTTTAAGAAAGACGTACGTCGTGTACCTGCTGATCGACAAACTCGAACGCGGCCAATCGGATGGCGTGGCGCGTAGACCGAAGATCGTCTATCAAGTGGCGATATTTTTAGGTTTCTCGCCTGAATTTATAACTAGAGTATTTCCTATCGAGCGAAAAACTGTTCGAATATACGAGCAGTTTTTAACTCGATCCCACTACAGCGGTACATTTCCGTCGGCGTCAAGCGAAGCTCGGGTATCGAGTGAAAGATAATAAGTGACAAGCGACGGTTTTCGCCTAAATAGATAACTGGAGCGTTTTTTTTAATAATCGAGCGATGTCGGTTATTTCAATAATCGAGTGATCAAGCGGTTTTTCGCTCGAGCGATCACAACACTAGTTTTATCAGTTAATGACAACGAATAAAACACACAACGTATTTCTTTGGAAACGAAATAAAGTTTCAGTGTATTAGACGGCAATTACAAAATTAACATATTGACATGTCCCTATTGACAATTATATTTTGTGTTTCGTGTGGTTCACAATTTTCTAAAATTTCTAAACGAAAGTACTTTGCAATTATTGTCACTGATCCTTATTTAAAACTGGCCCATTTTACCGTAACACTTAATTGCGTATCTAATTTTGATTGTTCTAAAAATTATTAAAAAATAAACTGAACGCCCCGTCGCGTTGTATATTCCGTCAGCTTTCAAAATTTCAAAAACGATTTAACAATATTTTATTAGCATACGAAAAAGTATTGAAATTAGTGTGGAATAAAATTTTGGTCAATGACTAATAAACACATTCCAGCGCATATTTAAAAACAATTTTTAAAACCGTACAAGTAATTACGATTGGCCAGTGGCGTGCACGGTACAAGATGCGTATGACTAAGGGTCGATATATGAATGTCAGACCTTAGCTAAGCTAGCCTTAACGTTAAGTTAAACCTTAAAATCAGTATGCTTTAAATTAAGGGTCAATTGACAAGTTACGTTTAAGATTAACACGTCCGTAAAGATCTATCTTTAGATGAGAGTTAATAGAACTTTAATATACTGTCAAACTTGTGTTAAGGACGACTTGCATCATTATGTACCTTAAGGTGACTTCGTATTTTTTTTTTATGATCAAACACAAGCACTATAGGAAAAATCCTTTAGGGCACTCTGGGAGTGGTGCGTGTGCGCAAAGAGCGATTCACGTTGGTTTTGAATCGTTGGAGGTTATATTCGTTGGGAAAAACGACCTCGGGAAGGTCGTTCCACAAGGAGGTAGACCTCCAGATGAAAGAATTTTTAAATAATGAAGTTCGAAGAGTATTATGCTTAACCATATATGGGTGGGCGGCACTGGGTCGTCGTGTATTTCTGCTATTCGTCGCTCTAGGCGGAATTAAGAACGCAAGGTCAGCCGAGCACCTTCCATGAAAATATCTGTAAAAGAGAGTCAAATCCCCAACCTGCCTTCGATGTTCTAGGCTGTCGAGGTTCTTCGTCAGCTCGTGGTCTCCGATCAGACGAATAGCCCTCCTTTCGATGGAATCCAGTAGCCGAAGAGTATGTTTGGGTGCAGAGCTCCAGACATGAGAGCAGTACTCTAGTGATGGTCGAATCTGGGCTTTGTATAGTGTCAAAAGTTGTTGAGGTGTGTACAACTTTCTGGTTCGGAAGAGTACCCCAAGCTTCCGAGAAGCTGTCCTGGCGATTGCCACAACGTGGTTATGCCAAGACATATTTCCTCCCAGATTGACGCCCAGCAAATTAATAGATGAAGCCAGTGGGATTGCGTGTCCCTCCATGACTATTTCTGGTTCTGTAATATTAACCTTTTTAGAGAAAACAGCGGCCTGGGTTTTTTTAGCATTAAATTCGACTTGGTTACTGTCACCCCAAGCCAACATTTCTTCCAGGTCTTTGTTGAGGCGTGATACTTCATGCTGTCTGCGAAGATGTGCGTCGGCAGGCGATGTTTGCGCATTCAAAGAGAAAGATGAGATAAGTGTGCTATCGTCAGCAAAACTAAATATCTGATTTTTAGTTTTCACTAGAAGGTCGTTAATGTAGTTAATTAAAAGTTAATAAGTCGTTAATCTCTTACCGTTTCCGAAATCCCAATAGTGAGCAACGAATCTGTTACACCCTGTATGTTTTGGATAAAATGGTCTTAGAAAGGCAAGTGGCGATTGACGGATTTCTATCAGACACCTTCACCATCAATGCCGGTGTTCCTCAAGGGGCTATATTGTCTCCTACCCTCTTCTTACTCTACATCAACAACCTTCTGTGAAATCGAAAAATCTGATATTTAGTTTTGCTGACGAGAGCACACATATCTCATCTTTCTCTTTAAAAAACAGGGGCTGCCGACGCACATCTTCGCAGACAGCATGAAGTATCGCGCCTTAACAAAGACCTGGAAGAAATTTTGGCTTGGGGTGACAGTAACCAAGTCGAACCTTACAGAACCGGATATAGTCATGGACGGACACGCAATCCCACTGGCTTCATCTATTAATTTGCTGGGCGTCAATCTGGGAGGAAATATGGCTTGGCATAACCACGTTGTGGCAATCGCCAAGAGAGCTTCTCAGAAACTTGGTGTACTCTTCCGAACCAGAAAGTTGTACACACCTCAACAACTTTTGACACTATACAAAGCCCAG
This sequence comes from Barypeithes pellucidus, assembly GCA_963991005.1. Lineage (NCBI taxonomy): Eukaryota > Metazoa > Arthropoda > Insecta > Coleoptera > Curculionidae > Barypeithes > Barypeithes pellucidus. Next base: position 50,056,423 of record OZ022563.1, on the reverse strand, counting down.
ATTCGACCATCACTAGAGTACTGCTCTCATGTCTGGAGCTCTGCACCCAAACATACTCTTCGACTACTGGATTCCATCGAAAGGAGGGCCATTCGTCTGATTGGAGACCACGAGCTGACGAAGAACCTCGACAGCCTAGAACTTCGAAGACAGGTTGGGGACTTGACTCTCTTTTACAGATATTTTTATGGTAAGTGCTCGGCTGACCTTGTCATCTTAATTCCGCCCAGAGCGGCGAATAGCAGAAATACACGACGAACCACTGCCGCCCATCCATATGTGGTTAAGCTTAGTACTCCTCGAACTTCATTATTTAAGAATTCTTTCATCTGGAGGACTTCATCCATATGGAATGACCTATGATATAACCTCCAACGATTCAAAACCAACGTGAATCGCTCTTTGCGCACACGCACCACTCCCAGAGTGCCCTAAAGGATTTTTCCTATAGTGCTTGTGTTTAATCATAAAAAATAAAAAATAAAAATAACATAAGATTTTACTCGTTTCTCGTAAATTATAAGCGTTCTGGTTAATAACATTTTATTGCGGACGCCACTGTCCTGACACTGTTTACCAGCAAGAAGAAATAAATATTCAATTAACAAACAAAAAGGTGTACATTTTTATACATACGAGTACAGTGTGACCCCCTTTTTTCTCGGATCGATTATTATTCACCTGTTTTACTGACTATTAAGCACCGGAAACGATACTTAATAAAAATGAATTTTTTCTATGGATATTATTCCTACGTGATTTTTATATCGGTTTTCCGTGAATGGAGCTATATAGTTGCGTTCATCCTATTAACGCTTTTATAGAAGTGGACTTTTTATGGATTATGGGGAAAATTACCTGCGGAATGGAACAGTTTTTGCAGACGAGAATCATCGAACGCGAAAATTTTCAAAATATAAACGCAGTTTTGTGCATGGGTATTTTGCATTCACGCAGCATCCTAGATCCGGAGATCTAGGGGGGGGGGGGGGGGGGGGGGGGGAAGCCGGTGCCCTTGCCCCGGGCGGCAACTTCAGTGTGTGGCAGTGGTAGCACCCCGAGGCGGCTCGCCGTACCCGATTATTAATCGATTAGTGCCCAAAAATGAATAGTACATAATAAAACTGCAGATTCTTTAGGTAAAAACATTGCGATTTAGCTTTAGCCAAACTTTACTTAGTTCAAAAGTTAATAATAGCTAAGATACAGGGTGTCCAAGTGGAAATTTTTCGTTCGAGGGTTTTTAGGGGCGAGAAATTCGAATTTGTTAATTATTTTATTTTTGTGTAGATTGTAGAGGGTGTTGTAAAAAATACCTTTTTCCAATTCCAGAAAATTAATGAATTTTTTTCCGTCAAATTATTTTAAATAATTTAATAGGAATTTGGATCGAAGAAATGCGCTCATTCGCGATTTTATTTTTTCAAAACGGGAGTCGCAATGGTGACTACAGGTTTCAGCGTGTTTTTACATCAAGAATTCCGAGAACAGTCAACCGCGGATTTTCCCTGAGAAAATTTTTTCTTCGCCTACCCGTGTTTCCGGCTAGTTTAAAAAATACTGGACTGTCATTAAACACTCGTAGTTTCCGTGCGAGTATAAAGAACTGTGAAATATCTTCGAACACTCGTGAATTTTAGTGCGAGTCGAAATAACAACTAAAATTGATTTACGAAAACTCTTAGCTGTCCGTGCGAGTATAAATAATGCTGCGATATCTTATTACCCGATTGTGACATCAAAAGTAAGTGTAAAATATCTTAAGTTTGTATTAGTAGTCACTACCGCGAGTTAAAATTTTTTTGGAAATTATTGGGGTAGTTGAGATCCCTTTAATTGGGAACAAAATGCTCGCTTAGGTTTATTTTATATTGTAAATAATCTAATATTAAACAGAGTATGTGACAGATGAATTATAGGTTGGTTGAAACAATTGAATGATAGTTCCGGATAATTCTGATTGAATATAAATTGTAAATAATTAACTACGAGTACTTCGGGTCGCGTTACTCGACATACGCAAGGACTAACCCTTAAATCAACCCTCAAAACAAAGACTTAAAATTAAATAAAACTAGCCCTCCGTGTTCCAATATAATAATGTGCATTGGACACGCCCGAGCCAATACAATCAAAAAAAGTATAGTCTGAACATCAGTTAGGCCTCGTCCTACGTTCAACTAACTATACTTTTAAATTGAAATCATTCATTCTTTCTTATGACAAATTTGCCCTAATCTCTTCAATTCCTCTGGTGGACTGCTGACAGCTTCCAGTTAGCGGGGAAAGGATGGTGGGCCCACACAAGACCGACTGACACGTGCGTGTCAAGTCGGCAATGGCATTAATTGCCTGGCATCCCTCACAAAAAAACACCTATTCGATTCGACAAACCATAATCGAGAAAATTACGTTCGAAAATACTAAATTATGATAAATTTTTCATTGAATATCAAGACTGGCGACATTACTGATAGTGTCGACCAGCACTCACACATATATTCAAAATTTAATCATTAAGAAAGTTAGATTGCAATTAGCGACTGGCCGAATGGCAGACCTGCCAAAGCCAAAAAAAAAAAAAAAAAAAAAAAAAAAAGTTAGATTGGCTCTAAATAAATAATTCCTGGGTGGGGAATTCACCTCTGGATAGAATTCAAAAATGGGGACAAAATTAAATTTCCAAAAAATAGCCGTCTACTTAATAATCTGATTAAATTAAATTCAAATAAAACTTAAGGGGAAACTTGGTTATACGGGGGTTATCAAAAAACGTCTTACGTGAAACGCGCAGATAAGGAGAACGTCTAGAGTGACCAATCATTTATTAAGCGCAAAACGGACGGACGTTTCGGGCTACGTACTCCACTCATATCATGGTATAATGTACGTACGTTCCGCTTGAAAAAATTCCTTCGTATTTTTTTCTCAATAAGGCGACAAGGATGCTCGCTACAGCACTCAATAAACAAGATCCGGGACTGCATTCAAAGGTGGACATTCCTCCTTCCAGTTAACCAAAAATGTTGCCACCACAGGGCCTAGGTTCAAATACTTATTGTTGTATTCGTTGAAATATGCGGTACAACTTTGATTTAATACATTTTGCTCTAACTCGCAAAATAGACTGAGGCGGGGAGGGGGGACCTCTACGGAAAGAAATACTCATAACTTCGGTTTGCCTTAATCAAATTTGACAAACTCGATTTCGTTTGAAAGAGCTTATCCTATAGAAACATGTATAATTTTGTATGACTATGTTTTGTTATATCCGTCGCCGCTAGAGGGGGCTATGGGCACAAAATTTTTCAAGAATTTCAAATGGAACCATAAATATTCATAGAAATGAAGAAAATTGGGGAAAGCCGCATGTCGATATCTTAGTTTAAGCCAGTGATATACAAGAAAAAAAGTAATGAAATTTTTAAAATTGGCTTTGCGTTAAGGCTGTTTACACGAACATAACATGCTGCGAACTGCGCAAAAAGAAAAGTATTTATGAGTACAAATAGTGCCCAATGCTGCCTACTACTATTATTTTTAAAAAAACAAAATTGATGATGGTTGCAAAAAACGAAACGTCGCACTTTAAAGTGAATTAAATTGTCTTGTAGAGGAGAAAAATTGGCAATAAGAATGTAGAATTTATCTTCACATATCTCTTCAAATAGAATCACAAAACAAAATTGACGCAATCGTAAAAATTCGGTTTTGTCCAAATTTCTCGGAAATATTCCGGAATTTTTTAAAATTGAAAACATGACGTTGCAGATCTCACTTTTGTCTAATTTGTAAGTGCATTCTTATCCGGGACACCCTGTATATTGGACTCTTAAATACATATCGGGAAAGCCACGGTCAGGTTGCGAAACATGCTATGCAAAAACTAATAATATTTAAAAACAAAACGGTCAATACGGTCATAGAAAATATAAAATTCATATAAATGTGTTATAAGAATTATAAGTTATTGCAGCGACGCTTTTACGCCATAAAAACCGTATGCACAACGTGACGAGAAATTAAAATTTGAATTAGTAAAATGCAGAGGCAACAATACACTAATAAATAGAAATATGCGTTCGATAACGTTGGAAAAGGCCTCAAGGAACTAGAGTGACGGATTTATCTTAGGTTACAACCAAAAACATTTAATTAATAAATAGACAGAATTGTTTTTATACCGCCAGTCTGTACTGAGAGTCCTAAATCTACCGCCCGCCTGCGTTTGAAACCGAAAAGTATAATATTATCCCAAGACCATCAAATGGCAATGTTTTAAGGAAATCACAGTGGCACCGTTGTTTGCTCATTTTTATAGTTGTTGCAGAATTATACCGTTGACTCTTACTGCCATAAATAAACTACCTGATTAAACCCTATTGTATACCTCTCAACCTTTTCAAAGCTCAATAAATGGGATCAGGGCCGGCTTGAAAATGTCTACCACACCACATGATTTATTTTTATAATTTAAAATAAATAGATAGGTATTTTTAGTTTTAGGTACCTATAATAAATGTAAAATAATGTAACTTCGTTTTTAATTAATTCTACTACAGATGCATTTAATGTCGGAGAAATATTATTTCTCCTAATATTGGATTTTAATTGGTGCCATATTAGCTCAATAGGATTGAATATACAATAGTACGGAGGAAGACGCAACACTGTATGTCCATTTTCTGCTGCAAGTTTGTCACACTCGTATTCCTTATTTATTTTAAAAGCTTTTAATACTTCTAGCAGTTCTCGTTTTTTGTAAGTTTCTTCAAAATATAAATCATTTTCAATCATAAAATTTTGAATTTCTGCTTTTGTATTATTAGAACTGGGAATGATTTTTGCTTGCCGACTATGATAACTAGCATTGTCCATTATAATGACGCTATTTTCAGGTATATTTTTAAGGAGTTTATGTTTAAACCAATCTTCAAAAAGTTGTGCGTCGGTATCTTGATGGTAATTTAAAGAAGAATCTGCTATGTTTTTTGCTGAAAGCAACAGACAATTTGGAACAAACCCGTTCTCTGAAACAGCATGTAATATTGTGGTTCTTTTGCCTTTATTTGATGGTGCCTTGGTTTGACGTTTTTTGGAAGAATCATCCCAATCTTTTCTTGGAGTGTCATGAGTATCGAACCATGTTTCGTCAATGTAAATAATTGGACGATTTTCTTCTCTAAATTGTTTAACAGCTGTTAAATATTTAAATCTCCATTCCCGTAAACGTTGAGATTCCATTAAGGTTTGTCTTTTATCAATGCTTCGGAATTTAAAACCCATTTTACGCAATATTTTCCTAAGGCTTGAAAGGCTACAAGAGATATTTGTTTCGTCTTTAATCAGCCGCTCTTTGAGAGAAATCAAAGTGGGTACAGTTTGTGCCTCATACATTTGGTAAATCTTTCTTCTTAATAAATCCATGTCATTTTCGTCAATGCTTCTAAATGTGCCAGAATCACTCCGATTTTTTCTAGGATTAACAGGTTTAAGCACTATGTCTCTTACCGGATAAAGGAGTTTTTGTCAAAGTAGACGTCTCTGCGAAAGCATCCATCGAATTAAAATTTCTACTCAACAACGATTGATACACATTTTTAATTATTAGTTTGGCAGCGGTAGATAAATGCTTTCTTTTAAAAATGACACTTGAAGATGCCCCCCTATCAGCACAATTCCAAGGACGCCACATTCTACCACTAATAAGCCTAACTAAAAATTACTCGCCGGAAAACCACTAAAGATTAAAATTATTAAAAATCACTTTGTATTTATATATGCATCAGGCATAGGTATAAATTGAATTTGTATACCTGGCCCGGCTCTGCTCGAAAAGGTTTTAAAATTTGGGATTTCCTTATTTATTTTAAGGTCGAAGGGATAATGGGGTTTTATTGCAGTCAAAAGATCAACAGTATAATTCTGCAACTGTAAAAATGACCCTGAAGTTTACAAATTTCATTTATTTTCGCCGGGGGTGTGTTACCGTTTTATCGCTGCTGCTTTTGTATTTGTTAGTGGTTTTGGATTCATTTTTAGTGTTTTAAATAGATTAAGACTACTTAGAGCTATTTATTAGGCATCTACGATGGTTTGCTAGTACGTGGTGTATAAGAAATTCGACGATTCTAACCCCGGATTAATATTTCGTCGGTAAGTGACAATAATAAGGTTTTAGGTAAAGCAGTGGTGTAGCTAATTCTATATTTTAAGTAAATATTGCAAAGATATGGATTATTTTTGTATAGCCCTATCAAACTAGCGGGCACTCTGTAGCGGCACCACAAAAGACCCGGTGGGTCTTTTGTAGCTCCTTTGTAGCTTTTTTGTTACGCCGGTCACGCATTTGTAGCCGGGTCCGAGAAAACCGCGGATCTGCTAGCTTGAACCTCCGGCACAGGTTCAGACCCAACTGGTTTTTCGTAACTTTTTCATAGCTTTTTGTTACGTTGGTCCCATTTTTGTAGCCCTTTCCAATTTCGAGAACAACGCGGATCCGCTAGCTTAAACTTCAATTGTAGCGGCACAGCCTCGGACCAGGCTTGTTTTTTTATAACTTTTTTGTAGTTTTTTTGTTGCGTTGGTTTCATCCTTGTAGCTTGGTCGACAACGCCCCCGGGGTGCGTACCTTAAGCCACTGTCCCATTTAAATTATTACCCCAAAATTCCTAGACCATACCTGCATTTTTGGGTACCTCGGAAAAGGTTCTTGCGTACCTTAAGCCACTGTCCCATTTAAATTATTACCCCAAAATTCCTAGACCATACCTGCATTTTTGGGTACCTCGGAAAAGGTTCTTTGTTCCGCTTTAATTTATCACACCTGACAAAGGCGTAAGAGTGCTCGCGATATTCCGCGAATGAGACAGATCTTAAGACACGCACCCCGGGGGCGTTGTCGACCAAGTTACAAGGATAAAACCTACGTAACAAAAAAGCTACAAAAAAGTTACAAAAAACCAGCCTGGTCCGAGGTTGTGCCGCTACAATTGAAGTTTAAGCTAGCGGATCCGCGTTTTTCTCGAAACTGGCAAGGGCTACAAAAGTGGGACCAACGTAACAAAAAAGCTACAAAAAAAGTTACGAAAAACCAGCCTGGTCTGAGGTTGTGCCGCTACAATTGAAGTTTAAGCTAGCGGATCCGCGTTTTTCTCGAAACTGGCAAGGGCTACAAAAGTGGGACCAACGTAACAAAAAAGCTACAAAAAAGTCACAAAAAACCAGCCTGGTCCGAGGTTGTGCCGCTAGAATTGAAGTTTAAGCTAGCGGATCCGCGTTTTTCTCGAAACTGGTAAGGGCTACAAAATGGGACCAACGTAACAAAAAAGCTACAAAAAAGTTACGAAAAACCAGTTGGGTCTGAACCTGTGCCGCTACCATGGAGGTTCAAGCTAGCGGATCCGCGGTTTTCTCGGAACCGGCTTTAGCTACAAATGTGCGACCGGCGTAACAAAAAAGCTACAAAGGAGCTACAAAAGACCCACCGGGTCTTTTGTGGTGCCGCTACAGAGTGCCCGCTAGTTTGATAGAGCTTTTTTTTATATTATCTGAATTTCTGTAAATAATACATACAACGCTTACCTATTTATGACCTAATGTTAGATCGAAATTATCTAAACGTGTACATTATTACAGCGTTGCCATTTCTTAAAACTGTAGAACTGTGCATAATTGTAAATAAATCATGTTTTATGAATGGAATGTTTTGTCTCCCCTTTTATATTATGTGTTTATAGTTACAACCCCCCAAAAATGTTCACTGTGGTGAATCCCATTTAGGAGGGATTTATTATTTCAGCTAACGCCGCTGTAACGTTTATTTGTCATATATCGATATTTTATTTTCTGATCGATCGAATTTCAATAGAAATAGAAATACGAAGAAGTTACCGCCAGTGCGGCATCGGACCATTTATTTGATGAGCCGGCGACGACTTCATTACAGTACGATCAAGGCCGACAGGGCCAGGGCTTTGTATCTGCTCCCAAAAATAATATATCCTAATATTAAGAGAGGATTTTTATTTCTATTGAAATTTGATCAGAGAACAACTAGCAAATCAAAATAGCTGTTGTAGTAGTAGTAGCCTTTTTGCTATATAACTAGGTTGTTCGGGTCCTAAATGCTATAATACAACTTTTATGTAGCACATATTGGTGCTTTTACACTTACAGGTCTTTTTAGTGGTTTTAAGAACGTTCTGGTATAGTTGAAGGTTCCTAAAGCTATAACACACCTTTTATGTAGGAACTTACAGGTATTTTTAATGCTAATAGGAATGTTCCTGTGGTTCAAGTTTCCTAAATGCTATAACACGCCTTTTATGCAGGAACTTACAGGTATTTCTAATGCTATGTGCATGTATGCAATGAATGTTCCTGTGGTTCAAGTTTCCTAAATACTATATAAGATACCTTTTATGTAGGAACTTACAGGTATTTTTAATGCTAATAGGAATGTTCCTGTGGTTCAAGTTTCCTAAATGCTATAACACGCCTTTTATGCAGGAACTTACAGGTATTTCTAATGCTAATAGGAATGTTCCTGTGGTTCAAGTTTCCTAAATACTATATAAGATACCTTTTATGTAGGAACTTACAGGTATTTTTAATGCTAATAGGAATGTTCCTGTGGTTCAAGTTTCCTAAATACTATATAAGATACCTTTTATGTAGGAACTTACAGGTATTTTTAATGCTAATAGGAATGTTCCTGTGGTTCAAGTTTCCTAAATACTATATAAGATACCTTTCATGTAGGAACTTACAGGTATTTTTAATGCTAATAGGAATGTTCCTGTGGTTCAAGTTTCCTAAATACTATATAAGATACCTTTTATGTAGGAACTTACAGGTATTTTTAATGCTAATAGGAATGTTCCTGTGGTTCAAGTTTCCTAAATACTATATAAGATACCTTTTATGTAGGAACTTACAGGTATTTTTAATGCTAATAGGAATGTTCCTGTAGTTCAAGTTTGCTATATGCTATACCACACCTTTTATGTAGGAACATTATGAAACTAAAATAGAAAAAGATTCTTGCACAACTGATCAAAGTAAAAATTAATCATTACTATTATGTAGGGAAAAAACAAATATATTCGCGAATCCGAATAATTTACCGTGGTTTTTTCGAAAATGATAACATATAAATACGAGAAATAAAGTTTTGATCTTAATCTTTTATTTTTGTTTACTTATTTCACGCGGTTAAAAAAATATGAAGAAAAACCGCGCTTTTTTTATTTTGGCATGAAATTTGGATTTACCCATTGCCCATAAAAAAATGATTTACGTCAATATAAGTATTAAAAAATAATTTCGGGCTTGGACTGTCCAAAAATAGTAAGTGCTCAAATCAAAACTAGGTTCATTAAAAACATTTTACGGATGTTTTTAAAAAACGTTTGTAAAACATTCTAAAAAAACGTTTTTAGAACATGATAGGACATTCTTTCTCATAATATGGTTTGGAATTCGACCAGAGAATAAAACATCAACTATACCCGCAAAGTTCTCCGAGCCGGCCTATTTCGATTCAACAGCAATTCGAGGTGTCGCCACTTATCAGCTACGTTCATTCAACAAAACATCGCCAACTATTTACCTATTCCACGGGCAAAACACAGAAACTACGCCAAAACGTCAAAAATAACCGCTCCCCTCCCCCCCGCAGGCCCTGCCCCTCGGCGAATCACAGACCCACAATTTTACAGAAATTCCTAATCGAGCGGTGGGGGTAAACGCGTCGCACGCTCGATTTTACAGAATCTGAAAACGTCAAGAAATGAACGAATGTGAGTCGGACGTCGTGTGTTCGACTGTTCGTGTCGGTTATTTGGATCGTAGGGTGCTACGAAAGATTCGAGTGTTTCGTTTATTTTCGACCCGGCTTGCTACGATTTTGAGTTTCACCGGCACTTACTTTTGCGTTTGTTTTGAGCAACTGATTTATGTTTTTGTTGGAAACTTTGGACTTTTTTTGCCGTCAAGTGATAACTTAACTAACTGACTACCCATTCTAAGTTGGATATAAGTGCTTATAGCATAAACTGTGCTTTTTCAAAAATAACTTGTGTTCTCCAATATCTTAAAACTTTTGTTGGCCGAAGGGATTGTTATGATATAGTGACATTTTCGAATTGTTTCAAGTGCCTTAACTTTTGTGCGTTTTTTGGAATTTTAACTTGTTTATGGTGGTGCCAAAGATGACGTAATATAGACCATTGGATAACGTGTCTATTTAAAAGGTATTTTTTGTCTTTTTTTCGTTTTATATGCAAGTTGTCCAAGAAAGTTCTACACAAATGGAAAACATTTTTATTATGCGTTTTATGAAAAAAAAAAACAGTGTCGCAAGGTTTACGAAGAAAAAAAATGTATTATTTCATACAGGGTTCTCAAAAAGTACAAGAATGTAAAAAAGGTCCGAGGAAGAATACCCTTATTTTTAATTTTTGAAATTGTATTATATTATACAGGGTTCTCAAAAAGTACAAGAATGTTAAAAAGGTCCAAGGAAGAATACCCCTATTTTGAATTTTTGATCAAAATGACAAATAAAAAAGTTGTTGCAAATCTTGTTGGCAGTACAAAAAAATAATTTTAACACCCCCCAAAAGCCCCCCCCCCCCTACTCTGGCACAAATTTGATAACTTTTTCGTCTGTTGAGAACACTGTATAATATAATACATTTTTTTCTTCATAAATCTTAGTTTAATGCCAAGAAGAGCTTCTTAAGAGACGATTTTTTTTTCATAAAACGCATTGGCGGCACTAGAATGATTTTGTATGAGGGGGGGGGCTGGCCCCTAGTCTATTGGAATTTTAATGGCAAGTGTCACTATGACATATGTATGGCTTCGAACTTCGGAAATTCCGGGGTGGGCACCAGAGCAATCTGGGGTGGGCATAGCCCACCTGGCCCCCCTCCTAATTACGCCTATGGTTAACGGGCAATGCAGCATCATTTTTAACAGCACAATTAGAAAGTGTTTTTCGAAGAAATTTCAAATTCAGTAAAACCGAAATAGATAAGAAATATCTCTATCCACCCTGGGTTTCTCTCATTGCAGTACTTATGACCTATCGATTGGGGAGTGTGTACCTGTACCTCATCCCTCCTGGATACCGGCGAGAATGGGGTAGGGATGAGGGGGATGACACATTTTTAATTCTTCCTATTTTTTGCATGTCGCCGGAAAGTAACACTATGACTTTTACCACTAAAATCCACCAAGTACAAATCGGTTTACCGGCTGTGGTTTGAACCTACGAACTCTCGTCCTCGGGTTCCCAGTACCTACCTAGAAAAAAGCTATCTTCGGCACTGTCTCGGTTCTTGAATCAAATTCAAATTTAAAATTTTATTTATTTCAAAGTCGTTTACACAGACTACAAATTAAGTAAACGTATAGTTTCATAAATATTTAAAACAGTTACATATGGCATCTAGGTATCAAATACCTGTATGTGTCTATTTTTAGAATTTTACCTATTTAGAACTATACCACAGCTACTTAACCGTTACACGCGAAATCAATTTTTATAAACCAACAATAAATGCTTAGTGAAAAAAAAGTTAGTTAAATCACTACTAGTGCAAGAACAACAAATCCGAGCAGCGAAAATTACCACAAAACCTGCAGGGAGTGCAACAATCCAAATAACACCGCTATCACAATATCTCAGTAAAAATATTTAAATTTTTTAAACTGAATTTTAAAATGTTTTTCATCTTTTATATTTCGTATTTCCAATGGTATTTTATTGTATAATTTAGGACCCAGATACGATATAAAGTGTTGACCCAAAGGGTTGTGTTTAAAAGTTTCCTCTTGTGGAATACATATGCACTCTAAAGTCGGTACGATGTATGAAGTCCGCTAAGCAATAAAACCTCTCGAGCCGGGTAGTCGGTGACTCTCAAACAATAAATTATATTTTAGGTATTTTCTAAATAAAATAATTTAAAGTAAATAAAAAATTAGTTTAGGCAAAGAAACATAATTATTTTTTAGCTTTTATAGTATTTAGGCAAATTAGTTTTACGAATTCTTTTTTTATAAAGTTTTGGTTCTAAAAAGAACCGATGTCGTCATCTTTTTGAAACATTATTTGGATAGCTCGCAAAGCACTTTTCTGTTGTTCGTTTTTTTGTATTTGAAGCCCAGCTCTTTTAAAATGATGGTCAAACTGGTAGTTCCAATATCCCAAAGTTCTTTCTTCTTTATCTTTTCAAGAATACCTTTGAGGGTAACATATTCCTTGGCTTCATACATATCATAAACAATATTCCTAATCGATAGTTTTATCCCATGGGATAAATCAAAGGTTTTAGAATGGAGTCAAACCCTTTTATATGGTCTGTTCATTTCCTCTTCACTCTTTTTTCGAAGTCTTCTTAAGGTCTTATCTGAAATTATAGATCATTATAAGAAATTTACGGCACATGCTCATTCCACTTCAATTTTTTGTCTATTATGACACCAAGGTACTTAATTTTTTCGCATTGTGTTATGGCCCCGAACCCATATTATCTAGCAAGATGTTGTTAACAAAATATTCTTATTTTTGCGAACAGAAAAATGTAATCGGTCGGCCAAAATGGCTAGTTGGTCGGCAACTTATGGACAGCAAACATTTCTGAATCGTGACAGTGCCCTGGGAAAACAAGTGAAAACCGCCCCCGCTACACCTTTTGTAGCCGATTTCCTTCTGTATTCGGCAAAAGAAAACACAAGAAAGTTACATAAATTGACAGTGCCCTGGTACCTCTGAAGTAATCTGCTTCTAGACATGTTTGTTTCTACTGACCAATTGTAAACTCTTGCTGACCAAGTAATCATTTCGCAGCTCGACTGTTAATAACGGCAACCCATTTAATTACTTCTCTTTGTTGTTTTTGTTAATGAGAATGCAACGTAATTGTGTTTTTTGAGCAAAACCGGACCTCAACTTAGCTCTCGCTTCTTCCCAAGTCTTACAGGAGAAGACGATGACAGTATCGTCAGCATTCACCAGGATCTCCAACCACAAGCTATGCCGTAGCAGATACATGTGCAATAAAATAAGATCAAATCCAAAAGATGAAACATTAAACATGTTATCTTTTCTCCGAAAATACTTCCGAAATCAATGTAACATGTAACCGTTAAACTAGTCGTACTATTGTATTGTACCTATATGCAATAAATATTTTCCTGCTACTCTACTCTGTTTCTAATTGCATAAAACAACGTTTTATTAACATACAGCACCCACATCGAGTTCCGCGAATCCCGCTCGTTTAATCCCGCAATGTCAAACCCGCGAAATCACCGCGGGATCCAGCATTTGCGGGATTGGATTCCCTATGTGGGATATTTTACATGCATAGTCCTTTTTTTTTCTTAAATTTACACAGATTTACAATCTACAGACACCTCATACTCAGCACTCTATAGGAGAATAAAGCAGAGAAGTGTGATATAGTCTCGGTTTTTTATAAATTACCCTTAGTATATGGCTTTGAACAATATTCAGTCGCTTCAATGTTGACCCCATACAAACCTTCCCAAGCTACAATCCCATAGCACAATATCGATTCCACCAAAGACTTGTAAACAATCATCAACAATATTTCACTCATGATCTCCCTCAACAAGTAAAACTTATGGATTAAATTCTTGATACTTTTAACAATCCTATATACGTGTTTATCCCATTTTTAGTGCCGGTCCACCATTATTCCCAAATACTTAGTCTCATTTACTTCATTAATATTAAATTTTATTTATTATATTTGTTCAGTCGTCGAAATTAAGTACTAACTTACACAAAATGTCGAATTTTACAACTTTAGAAATGGTAAATATGATTTTTATACTGGGTGAATGTGCAAGTGGCTGTCATAGTGGACAATCTGAACAAAAAGAAATCATGCCAACTCGATTAAGAATAAAAAATAAAGTTAAATAAATAACAGTACAAAAATGTAGGCTTTTGAAATTTATATCGAAATAACTAAAATACGGGAAACTCTAAGAGTAAGAGGAAGCTATTTTGAACATTTACTTTAGTTTACAATTATTAGTCTAGTCGCCTATAACAAAATTTCCGAATAAAAACTCTATTTAAACAACATAATTTATGATATTTACAATTATTTCGAAAACGGCTGGATATAACTTATATGCTTGTATTACAAAAAAAAATTGTCTATGAATTCTACGTCAAATAGCCAAATAATATACAGGCTGTTCCATTTGAAAATCTTGAGAGAAATTATTTTAAAATGTGGCGTTTTTGATAGCTTATTATGAACATCCTGTATAAAATAGATAAACGCAATTAGATTTATAGTGTACCTCTAGACCTCTTGTCATAAATTTCACCCAATGCCGAGGTTAAAAAAAATTGTTCTGAATGGTTTTTTTTTATTCAGGACTGCAAAATGTTTTTTTTTAATTTTTTGAATTTATTTCTCCGAAACTACAAAGCCAAATTAAATAAAACTTGAGGCACTTATAAACGATACTGATACGAACCTTAATATGCAATAGAATACTGGGTGTCCCATTTAGAAAAATATAACTTTATGTTTTCACATTTTTTTGGGCCAACCTCTATAATGTAAAATATATTTAAAACATGCCGCTTTTAATCCAATATCTCAAGCTGTTTTAGTATTGTTGATAAGTTCTTCGATAACGATTTAAACTGCCGTCCCCGCTTCGTTTGCGGACCCTGTATATCTGTACTATTTAAACCAAATGAACGAAACAGTTCACAAAAAATAACTAGATTAAGAAGTTATCCCCAAAGCCGCTGGAGATTCTGAAAAACGAGTTATCACCAAAGGTCCCATAATCCTTCATAAAACTGTTGGAAAGTGAGGCTGCGATTGTCCGAAATGTTATTGAACATCAGTAATGGGTGGAAGAGAGAACTACATGTTTGTTGACTGAATGGCAACAATGCTGAAGTCTGGTGGTGATATCAGATGGTTAAATATCAAAACATAACCATACTTACCGATGAAAAGATAAATCCTTATTTAAATGATCCACTATTTTACAAACTGCACGTGAATGCAACATGATTGTTTATAATAAAGACGATTTTTTCACCAATAATCACAAAAAAAACACAAATCAAACAAAATATATAAACAATTCGTGAGATCCGACAACGTTGTAGTGTTCGCGAGATTAGTATTCATTGGTATTTCGGGGGTCCGAAACCTAGCGCACATGTAAGGCGTAGTAAAATAGAAATAGATGTTGCCAGAGTGCAGTTGGATTAGTTCAAGATTCGTTTGATACGTTTAATATAATAGTATTTTCTTAAAATAGCAAAATTATTGCAAAATACATTTATTTTATCAGCAATTGCGGATTAATCTTAAACCAATTGTATTTGCCGAATTAACAAATTTTTAATTGGGATTTTTTCAAGATATCTTTGCGATAAATATGTCAATCTGGCTATGCTGCAATAATGACCAAAAGAGATGGGAAAGACTGTTTGCAATCGTTGCGTAGGCTAGAAATGTACATTTTCCATCTGTAGTTTGTAATATCTTTGGTTTTCACTTACAAATTAACAAAAAAGGTTAATCATAAATGAAAGTAATATTTTGTTAGTTTAGAACTTATTATTTTCCACGAAATTAAAAGACCATGCATCGTTAGAAAGATAAAAAAATCATATTTTTGACGTAACAAAGTTTATTATCTCCTTTCATTAGAATACCATACCATCCATCCTATGGTGAAATTTAAAAATTGTATTGTTGAAAAATAAAGTTAAAAATTCCATCTTGCACTTTGAAAGTGTTTCGATCCGATTGACTTACATTCTTATTGTGTTTTTCATTTATTTCGCTATCCTTCAGCTGTCATTATAATCTTTATAAAATATACTCTTTGCAATATTTTAATTTGTGTTTATTTCCAGAGAACTAGGAACTTGTCAACCTTAAGACAAGAACAATAACATAAATTGAAATTACTGTTCGCTAATTTTAATAAAACCAGTAATTTATCATTATTTCTTTGATTATTTATCATTTTAATCAAGCCGCCCGGATAGGGAGTTAATACATATCGTCGATTGTTATTTTTCGATTTCGAATTTACACTCTGAAATATTAGCACGTCATTTAGGAACACCCTGTGTATAATTCGAGCGCAAACAATCTAGAATAAAACACTGATTCGATGAAACGTTTTACCAACCATCGGTCGTGAAAATCTGCATGAAAAAGACGATCAAATACACACAGAAAAGAAATATTTAGTTTAAAAATATATTAAGAAGAATAAATCTTGCGCAAAGAAATATACAGTGAAACCTCTCTTAGACGGACACCTACGGGACCGTCTAAATGTGTCCGCCTAATAGAGGCGTCCGCCCATGGGAAATTTTGAAAAATTTAAGTGAAGAATGCGGGAACACCTAAACCCGAAATTAATTTAACCCAGACCACAAAGGGTAAATCTAGGGACTTTATTAGAAAGTTTAAAAATGAAATATATGAAAATAAATTTATAGAGGGTATTCCAAACTTAATGAGACTGTTATTGATCAATTTTATACAATTAAGAACCGAAGAATGTTGTATATTTCGATAAATGATACTCGATATGATTTTAAACCATTTTATTTAAGGATTTAAACTAAAAAACACTGAAAATATGAAGAATGCCAACTTGTCAGTATCGTGGCTCGCTTCGTTCTCGTCATAAAACAGTTAACCATTGTTCTCGTTGCGCCTAATGACGTAGCCCGTAGATGGCGTAGTGGTATTAGACATCATTCGGTTTTCTTGATAGCTCGCAGATGGTTTTAGTAGTATTAGTAGTGGACTGTATAAATATTGTTACGAGGGTTGCATGCGACGACGTTAAAATCCGCTAAGAAAACCTTCTTATTTTCCAAAAGTTGTATGTCCTTGTGTAAAATTAAAAAATAAATAAAAATATGTTTTACCTAACGCATTTCTTATTACTTTTTTTCTTTCTACATTTAAAACGCCTAGAAAAATTTCACCATACTTGTGAACCCCCTCTATCATAGGTCACTAGCCGCCACGTATATTATTATACCAATGGGAGCAACCCCCGCATTTTTTCTAAGCCACGAACCGCCACTGCATTAGCAATTAAGAATAGGCGCGAAAAATGTATTGCCCACCCTGTATTACGAAACATTGAAATCGACTCACGTATAAGAAGAAGGAATCCACAAGTCATGCATGTCGTTGTTAATATCGCCACAAGAAAATATTGTAATTCTCGCGATCTGAACAGAAATTCATTTAGTTTATGCCAATCCCTAAACCATATAAATTTTCAATTTATTCAAATTCGGCGAGTGGGTCGCGCGGCTCATAACAATGGCTTTTGAGTCCGCCATTACTGTCGTTACTTTACCTTGGTCGGGAGAAAACGGCAAAAGAATGTCATTTTTATTAGGGAGCGTACGAGACGTTTACGGACAACGGTAAAAAAAATTGAAGTGATTTTCCACTGTTATTATACTTTAAATAGTATACAGAGTGTTCCTTAACGACGTGCTAATGTGTGATTATGAAGACAAGTTCTCATGAACATTAAAATTCGTGTCCAAGTTTTTTGCTACAGGGTGTTGAATTTTTTCTAACAATTTTTTAATATCTCCGTAAGTACTTTAGATGTTATTTTCAATTTTGGTATGTGTTAATACGATATAAAATCACATATTTTAGTCAGAGAAGTTACTCTATCGTACTCCCAGTGCCCGTCCCTGCATTTCTGTGCATAAAGCACTTTTAAACCATAAATAAATCAAAAGTGTCTTACAATTGTTACTTAATAATGAAGTTCGAGGAGTGCCAAGCATTAGTGTTGGGAAAAACCGATGATCGAGTACCTACTTGATACTCGAGCGATTTTAATAATCGAGTGAATCGCTTGAAATTCCAATTCACCAAGCGATGACGTCACCGACTGCTCGACCGGCAGCCTAGCCGTTTACACGTGATCAGGTAGGGTATTTAGCAGGCACATAACTACGGGTGGGCACAGGTTTAGCTAAAAAATTGTACTAGCCACCAAAAACATTCCAGACTTTGATTTATTTGTGAATAATGAATTTTTACCACGTGTCTCGATACCAAACAAGAAACTGCAAAAAATCACCGAAATATGTATTTATTGTTCGGGTTTATTCTTATGCCTTTTTAACCCGAACAAAAAGTATTAGCAAGAGTTATTTTTCTTCATATCTTTCTCAATTTACGAACATAAAATAAGTAGATATTTAAAATAGCTTGTCAAATTCTTCCACTTTAAGTTATCAGGTGCCCACTGTGTGCCCTTCAAAAATTTAGGCTTAGTTACGCGACTGGTAGAATAAGAATATAGGTGATTATTTTTTAAAATTCATGTTTATAGTTACCTAAAAGTTCCTGTTTAAATTTAAGAATGTTTACTTTTGGTTACCAAAACATTTCTCGATACCTATGTTTTGTTAACTATTTTGCTTAACATTTTCTATAATGTATGTTATTTTTAAGAAGTCTTCTTGAGCTTAATAATAAAAAGTTCCTGTTTAGATTTTAAAATGTTTACTATAAGATTACCAACGAATTTTCCTATATATTTTGTTAACCATTTTGTTCGTTTTGTTATTTTTCATTAACAATTTCTATTATTATGTAATTTTTGAGAAGTTTTCTCGAGTTTATAGTAAATAAAAATTTAAAAATTATATCCTTTAATTTTTTAATATTTACAATCGGACACCTAAACTACTCTGCTGGCTAGCCAGTTAAAACAAAACTTTACCAAACTCATGTCGCGATGACTCGGCTAAGGGATTTGGCATACTTTTTTATATGCACCTTCTCGTTTATGTGCAGGAAGACGTATGTCGTGTTACCTGCCCAGCGTCAAGCTCGAACGTCGCCAATCGGTATATTTCAGATCGCGCGGCGCGTAGACGAAGGTCGTGTGACAGGCGATATTTTTCGGTTTTTCGCCTGAATTTATAACTAGAGTATTTCCTATCGAGCGAAAAACTGCCCGAATATACGTCGCCGTCAAGCGAAGCTTGGGTATCGAGTGAAAGATAATAAGTTACGGGCGACGATTTTCGCCTGAATAGATAATTCGAGCGGTTTTTTTAATAATCGAGCGATGTCGGTTATTTCAATAATCTAGTAATCAAGCGGTTTTACGCTCGAGCGATCACAACACTACCAAGCATAACCACATATGGATGGGCGGCAGTGGTTCGTCGTGTATTTCTGCTATTCGCCGTTCTGGGCGGAATTAAAAGGGCAAGGCCAGCCTGAACAAACCCTATCATTTTCCGTTTAAATATCTCTAAAAGCCGTATTAGAGTCGGGTTTGCGCCAGCAATGGCAATTATAATTGCACGCATTCATGCACAGTAAACCGTTCTCGATCAGCTGTCTCGCATTGCCAGAAATGGTGCACGTGTCATTTTAATTGCCACTGCCGGTGCAAATCTGGGCAGAGATGGATTATTCTGTTATTTTTAAATGTTTAATTAGTTGGTCGAAGCACCTATGGCTATTTAAACTAACTGGTACTTAAATTAACAGTTCACATTCTTCATTAAGCTTATGTAGGTACTGCTAATTCGTAGCAACAGCCATTTGTAAGTAGCAATGGCTGCTTTAACTGCTAATCAAAACGAACAGGTTTGCCCATCTCTAATTCTGGGGGTATTTTAGGGATTTCGACACTACCAACTGCTGTTCTGACTGTTGGCAATGCGCCAGCTGATCGAGAACGGTTTGCTGCGCATGAATTTGTGCACTTATAATTGCCATTGCACCGGAAATTTTTATTGCCGACTCTAATAGGGCTTTTAAAGAGAGTGAAATCACCAACCTGTCTTCGATGTTCCAGGCTGTCGAGGCTTTTTGTCAGCTCGTGGTCTCCGATCAGACGGGGGCGGTAAGTTTGAAACCGCCCAATCCACTTTCAGATTAGAGAAAATTTGAGTATAGTATTTGCAGAATTATACCGTTGATCTTTTGACTGCAATAAAACCTCATTATCCCTTCGACCATAAAATAAATAAGGATATCCCAAATTTTGAAACCTTTTCGAGCAGAGCCGGACCAGGTATACAAATTCAATTTATACCTATGCCTGATGCATATATAAATACAAAGTGATTTTTAATAATTTTAATCTTTAGTGGTTTTCCGGCGAGCAATTTTTAGTTAGGCTTATTAGTGGTAGAATGTCGCGTCCTTGGAATTGTGCTGATAGGGGGGCATCTTCAAGTGTCAAACACATGGTTCGATACCCATGACACTCCAAGAAAAGGTTGGGATGATTCTTACAAAAAATGTCAAACCAAGGCACCATCAAATAAAGGCAAAATAATCACAATATTACATGCTGGTTCAGAGAACGGGTTTGTTCCAAATTGTCTGTTGCTTTCAGCTAAAAACATAGCAGATTCTTCGTTAGATTACCATCAAGATACCGACGCACAACTTTTTGAAGATTGGTTTAAACATAAACTCCTTAAAAATATACCTGAAAATAGCGTCATTGTAATGGACAATGCTAGTTATCATAGTCGGCAAGCAAAAATCATTCCCAATTATTCTAATAATACAAAAGCAGAAATTCAAAATTTTATGATTGAAAATGATTTACATTTTGAAGAAACTTACAAAAAACGAGAACTGCTAGAAGTATTAAAAGCTTTTAAAATAAATAAGGAATACGAGTGTGACAAACTTGCAGCAGAAAATGGACATACAGTGTTGCGTCTTCCTCCGTACTATTGTACATGCAATCCTATTGATCTAATATGGCACCAATTAAAATCCAATATTAGGAGAAATAATATTTCTCCTACATTAAATGCATCGGTAGTAGAATTAATTAAAAACGAAGTAAGAAAAATTTGTGCAGACAGCTGGAAAAACCGTGTACAGCATGTACTTAAGGTGGAAAATTCTTACAATTGTATGATTACAAATGTTCAACCCTTAATTATAAGTTTAGGCTTAGATGAAGATAGTGATAGTGATACAGAGTTAAATTTTGAATAAATTATCAATAGTCGCTTAGAATTTAATTAATTTTTATTGTACTTGTTATCCTAATAGTTATGCTTTTAAATTATATTATTTTCAATTATCATTAATTGTTATCATTATTTTACATTTATTATAGGTACCTAAAACTAAAAATACCTATCTATTTATTTTAAATTATACAAATAAATCATGTGGTGTGGTCTACATTTTCAAGCCGGCCCTGATCCCATTTATTGAGCTTTGAAGAGGTTGAGGCGTATACAATAGGGTTTAATCAGGTAGTTTTTTATTTATGGCAGTAAGAGCCAACGGTATAATTCTGCAACAACTAGTGTGAAAACGCCCAATGCGCTTTCAGATTAGAGAAAATTTGAATACACTAGACTAGAACTGATGTTAAAAAAATGTCTGTTCGTAAATCCTATAGAAAATAATTGATTCTGCCAGTAAATCAAGAAGATCATTCTTATTGACCCGTATA
Organism: Barypeithes pellucidus; assembly: GCA_963991005.1. Taxonomy (NCBI): domain Eukaryota; kingdom Metazoa; phylum Arthropoda; class Insecta; order Coleoptera; family Curculionidae; genus Barypeithes; species Barypeithes pellucidus. Next base: position 50,034,877 of record OZ022563.1, on the reverse strand, counting down.
AATAATTTTTCTCCTTAACAATTTAACATTTCATCAACCCGAGGAATGCCGTCCGCCATGTTAAATTTTTTCCAATTACAACGATTTTCAGACAATTATATTGATGAAAAAAAGAACAGAGATAAATGACCCTACGCGAGTTTCTTTTATTTATATTTAAAACGGCATAAGTTGATTGATGGTCGAGGATCGTTCGTATACAATAATAAACTATTTCGGATCATTAATTTTTTGTGTTTTTTTTTTTGTTGTGCGCGGCGCGGTATGTAAATTGTATGTGGAAAAGAACATGGTATCGATAGAAAATTGAAAATATTTTTTAATCGAGAAATGAAGATCTTGAACTTGTTTAAGTTCGATCAATCCACGGCCGGCTGGCCGTGGACCTTCTGACATGTTCTCACATCGGATACTTGAGAAAACAACCTTCAACTACTAGTGAACGTTTTCGCAATGGCTCTAAAAATGCATTTAGGTAAAAATACAATTGAAAATCGTGAGCTCCGCGACGTCTCCCTCTGAGTATCTGAAATTATCTATGCCCTATAAGTGGCAAAACTGTCTCATTGGCCCCATAACGTTTTTAAAAAGGGTTTCTAAGTAGGCCGAGGACCGAGGAGTGAGTTTTAATAAATGGCAAATATGAATGACTTTTTCTTAATATACAGTGAAACCTCTCTTAGGCGGACAGCTACGGGACCGTCTAAATGTGTCCGCCCATGGGAAATTTGTTATTAGGTAATATCTAAATGCAAAATTATTACTATGTATACTGGGTGTTCATTTGAAAACTGTCCACCACGGATTTATCGAAAACCACTGATTAAAAGAAAAAACGCCGAGACACGTCAAACTCGAAAACGAATCGACCGATTTTAAAAAAATCAAACGTCAAAATAAAGCACTTTGAAAGACCTTTCAAACAAGCTATTACTTGCTGCCCCTTATCATTTAAAATTTTTAAGGGGATGACCCCGGGGGCCAGAGAGTAAAAGGGGGTGAAGTAGTTTTTGGTTAAAAATTTGTCCCATTTGGCAAATCTTTTGACGTGTCTCGGCGTTTTTCCTTTTAATCAGTGATTTTCGATAAATCCGTGGTGGGAAGTTTTCAAATGAAAACCCTGTATGTATGTACAAATAAACATAACATAACAAAAATACACTAGTTTTAGTTAGGATGTAGTGCTAACAAAAATCTAATAACGTAGTTTGACGTGTTTGCGTTTTATACTTGCAATCTAGAAAATGTAATTTTAAGTCTGATAATAATTCCATTGCTGTAGAGTCACCTCTATTCTTTGCATACTCTTGTAATTCCTTTACCATTCTAATGGCTTGTCATAATTGGTGACATTTGTTTGATTACTGCATTCAACTTCTTCATCAGCGTCGTCGGAGAGTGATGTGGTTTCAGTTTGGATTACATATCGGTAGGAATGGGGTCACTATCTTCTAATAGCACATTGCTATCAATGTTAATGAACTCGCCCAAATAATTGATATCCAATTACAAACTTCCACAACATCAATATTCTCTTTCAGACTCAAAACGCGACATTTTTGTGCCAATGTTTATGATTTTAACCTTACAACTCACAAATAAACGGCGGACTGTTGTCGGGGAATCACACATACTTTCATTCGGCGAAGTTCTTTCGCTCTGCCACGCATACGCAATTGGTTGCCGGTCTGTCTTCAGAGAGTTTTTGCACCGTACTTATTCGTCTCCCAAATACTTTAAAATTTTTGTTATCCGTTTAAAGGAGGGTTTTCGCACATTTTGCATGAAAACAGCCTATCCGCGTCCGCGCAAAGCAGAGTCCGCCCAATAGAGGTTGATTTTCATCGAATTTCATATACCTAGTTCCGGACTATGAAAAAATGTCCGCTTATTAGAGGTGTCCTTAAGAGAGGTTTCACTGTATGTACATTTTTTTAGATTTTCCCAAAGATTATTAACTAAGATTACAAACTACAGATTGAAAAATGTACATTTCTAGCCTACGCAACGAATACAAACAGTCTTTCCCACCTCTTTCGGTCATTATTGCATCATAGCCAGATTGACATATTTATCGCAAAGTTATCTTGCAAAATTCCAATTAAAAATTTGTTAATTTGGCAAATACAAATGGTTTTAGATTAATCCGCAATTGCTCTTAAAATAAATTTATTTCCCAATAATTTTACTATAAACTGGGAAAAGGCGATGAGAGATTCTTTAAAAAATATATTATTATGATTAGAAGTATCAAAGAAATCTTGAACTAATCCGATTGCATTCTGGCAACATATATTTCTATTTTACAACTGCGCTACGATTCGGACCCAAAATATGAATGAATACTAATCTCGTAAACATTACAGCGTTGACGCTGTGATCTAACGGATTGTTTATATATTTCGCTTGATGTTTGTGTTTTTTTGTGATTATTGGTGAAAAATCGTCTTTATTATAAACAATCATGGTGAATTTATGTGTAGTTTGTAAAATAGTGGATCATTTAAATAAGGATTTATCTTTTCGTCGGCCAGTATGGTTATGTTTTAATATTTAACCATCTGATATAACCAGACTTCAGCATTGTTGCCATTCAGCCAACAAACATGTGGATCTCTCTTCCACCCATTACTGATTTTCAAATAACATTAATAACAACAGTAAATGTTGTTGGCATGTTTATTCGATTAAATCCCGAGAGCGATGCTCAAACAGTGTCTATTACTTTAAGGTTATTAAATTTATTTGAAAAAAGGGTCTATCTACAGCCTTTTTCATAACTGGCCCCTGTGAACTTTCACAGCCGTTGAAAGAGCATTTGGGAAACATCAACAACCAAGTTATACAGCAAATATGCTTACACAACCATTTTGCTGTATAATGTTCTTACAGAGGGCTGTTATAAAACTGTTATAAATCATAAATGTCTCTTTGGAGGAAACTTGTTTAATAATCGTTTAGCGATAAACGACATCAAAACACATAGATACTTAAAATAAATTGCAAAATCGCAGGAAAAACAATTAAATTTACTGCAGACGTTTTCGCCGCAGGAATTTTGTCGAAACTGCAACTTTCTTCAATTGTTTTTTCAACGGACCTACTCAGCATACTTGATTGCCGCAAATAATGTCACATACTTTTATAGATACTTATTCGAAGGAAAGGAAATATTTATTATAATTCGTATATTGAATTGAAAATGGCTTATTTTGTTGCTATATGTGAACGTGCACAAACCCGAACAATCCAGTGTTAATTTTTTAATGATGTACAGGGTGTCCCACTTTCGAGACTTTTATAGGGTATCTCCGTAATTGTTAGTGCTATCAAAAAAGTAATGTAGGTGTCATGTGCTCTTTCTGGGTCAAACTTAAAATGCTAGAATCAAAATTTGAAAATTTCCGCTCGCTTAAGAGATACCGGGAAAATCAAAGAATTGACAATTTCTAATTTACCCTATATTTTCTTAGTTAAAAGAGATACAGAAAAATGTTATATACAGAAGCTTCTTTAAAATGCTTTGTAGAATAATATAATGTTTAAAAATGAAATATGTGAAAAAAAAATTATAGAGGGTATTGAAAACTTAATGAGGCTGTTATTGATCAATTTTCTAGAATTAAGAACCGAAGTATGGACTTTACGTTTAAGCACTATTGTGTAGGGTCGATAAATATTGTGTATTTCGATAAATGATACTCGATATGATTTTAAACCATTTTATTTAAGGATTTAAACTAAAAAACACTGAAAATATGAAGAATGCCAACTTGTCAGTCTCGTGGCTCGATTCGTTCTCGTCATAAAACAGTTAACTATTGTTCTCGTCTTTGTTGCGCCTAATGACGTAGCCCGTAGATGGCGTAGTGGTATTGGACATCATTCGGTTTTCTTGATAGCTCGTAGATGGCTTTAGTAGTATTAGTAGTGGACTGTATAAATATTGTTACGAGGGTTGCATGCGACGACGTTAAGATCTGACACACTAAGAAAACCTTTCTTATTTTCCAAAAGTTGTATTTCCTTGTGTAAAATTAAAAAATAAATGAATATATGTTTTACCTAACGCATTTTCTTATTACTTTTTTTCTTTCTACATTTAAAACGCCTAGAAAAATTTCACCATACTTGTGAACCCCCTCTATCATAGGTCACGAGCCGCCACTTATTGTGTGTGATCATAAAAAAATAGGTTCTTTTAATCCATTAAAAAAAAAGGAACAACTTGAATTTAAAATTTCGATAATTTTTTAAATGAATTTATCAACAACATTATTATTAAAATCGTCTTGCGTGTATTTCACCTACAGTCAAAGCGGTATTACTATAAAATAAAACACTACGGTGTTTAAATATAATTTTTTTGTTCATATTAAATTTAAAACACATCTTTTATTCTCTTTGATAAAAATTATTATAAATTATCACACCCACAAACCGCCGTTTTTGTGTATTTACGGAAGTTCATATCCTACATTAAAGGAAAGATAAAAAATGCAAAAAAACATAATAATTCATTCTTTAATTGCCCAAGAATTATATATTTCTAATTTATGCCACAAGGGCGTAAACTTATACTATTCTCACTATCGTAAAGAAGTTTTCACTAAATAGTGGGATGTTACACAATACCTTTCCTAGGTATTTGATAGCAGGTATGGGCCTGGAACAGTCCATAACAGGTACACGATTTGAAATTTACCTGTTACGCTGTCAATCTATTTAACGTTAAAGATTGTTTCACGAAAAATGGATATAACTTAATGACTGCAGTAAAAGTACCTGGGGCTATCCCATTATTTAAGACCGTTTGTTATTATTATGTGGAAAGGACCGGATTGTAATAATTATAATTAAATATAGGCACATCAGCTAGGTTAGGTTGCTTAATTTTTATTTAAATATCTTTTTGTGGTAAAATTTGTTAGTTTTTGAGGAATGGTTCAAGAATTGTCTTTTACCAAACATTCCTCAGAATAGCGTGATAGTAATGGACAATGCGAGCTATCACAGCTCAAATAATACAAAATTGGAGATTCAGAACTACATGGCGGCGAATGATATATATTTTGAAGAAAGTTATAAAAAAGTGATCTTTTAGAAGTTTTAAAGACATTTTGTATAAAAAAAGTATATGTTTGTGACACATTGGCAGAAGAAAATAGGACATACAGTGCTACGGCTCCCACCTTATTATTGCATTTTTAACCCCATAGAGCATATGTGGCACCAGTTAAAATCACTGGTTAGGTCTGAAAATATTTCTCCAACTTTAAGTTCTAGTGTTGTAGAATTAATACGAAAATGCTTTAATGATATTCCCCCAGGTAGTTGGAAAAATTCAGTCCGTCACGTAATAACTGTAGAAAATTCGTATATTAGTCTGGATCGTATAATTAATCCAATTATAATTAATTTTGATGAGGATATTGATAGCGAAACAGAACTATATCTATAGAATGACATTATAAATGAAACTAAATATGACTAGTAATATTTAAAAAAAATGTTATTTCATTTGATTACATTAATATAATCATATCATTACTTGTTTTCCTTAGTCCGTCCCTTCATACTTCACTTGTTTATTGCCAAGCTCTTGTCGACACAATGGGACCGACCCAGGATAACATTAAGTCGTATCCCAATTTCGTGAAACGTACTGTACGAATATTATTCTGGTATCTGTTACGGGTATCTACCGACTGTAAAGTATTTAAAGTTGTTAAAGTAGACAAAATTGTGGCATAGTGAATAATCAGTAGAACAAAAAGAAAAATTATTTTACTATTTATGATAATAATTATTCAACGTAAAACATGATTGTTTTATAGATAATAAATACAAAATGCAATAACAACTAACGACACAATGTTAAATAAATTATATAAAACAAAAAAACATAACGGCACTAAACCGTTCTCGATCAGCTGGCCCAATACTGCTCGCATTGCCGGCGCAATACGAGAACGGAATCCGTATTACAGTACAGTCGGCAATTCTAGTCTTCTGGCAATTAAAATTGCACGGATTCATCCGCAGTACACCGCCCTCGATCAGCTGTCTCGCATTGCCAGAAATGGGTCGTGCGCCATTTTAATTGCCATTGCCGCTGCAAGTCTGGGTAGAGATGGATTATTCTGTTATTTTTAAATGTATATTAGTTGGTCGAAGCAGCTATGAACAGCTAATGGCCATTTAAACTAACGGGTACTTAAATTAGCAGTTCACATTCTTTATTAAGCATACGTACTGCTAATTCGTCGCAACTTTTTTGAACTGTCACTTGTAAGTAGCAGTAGCTGCTTTAACTGCTAATCAAAACGAACAGGTTGGCCCATCTCTAATTCTGGGGGTATTTTAGGGATTTCAACATTACCAACTGCTGTTCTGACTGTTTTAAATGCGCCAGCTGATCGAGAACGGGTTACTGCGCATGAATTCGTGCAATTATAATTGCCATTGCAATTGCGGAAATTTTTATTGCCGACTCTAATAAGGCTTTAATAAATTTGAGTATTGCCATTCAAAAATAACGTTTGTTGCTAGAATTTTCGCAATACGCGTTTGACGCTACCAAACGTTTATCCGTAATCGGATTCTGCACCAATATAAAATTATTAATTTTAATAGTTGTAACAGGTATTTGGAACAGAAATGACTTTGGAACAGGAACAGCACATACCTGTTACCAAAAAATACTGGTTTTTGACATTCCTCTTCTTACTCTACATTAACGACTTTCTAGTGAAAACGAAAAACCCGATAGTTAGTTTTGCTGATGATAGCACACTTTTATCATCTTTCTCTTTGAATGCACAAACATCGGCTGCCGACGCACATCTTCGCAGACAACATGAAGTATCACGCCTCAACAAAGACCTGGAAGAAATTTTGTCTTGGGGTGACAGTAACCAAGTCGAATTTAACGCTAAAAAAACCCAGGCAGCAGTTTTCTCTAAAATGGTTAACATTACATAACCGGATATAGTCGTGGACGGACACGCAATCCCGCTGGCTTCATCTATTCGTTTGCTGGGCGTCAATCTGGGAGGAAATATGTCTTGGCATAACCACGTTGTGGCAATCGCCAAGATAGCCTCTCAGAAGCTTGGTGTACTCTTCCGAACCAGAAAGTTGTACACACCTCAACAACTTTTGACACTATACAAAGCCCAGATTCGACCATCACTAGAGTACTGCTCTCATGTCTGGAGCTCTGCACCCAAACATACTCTTCGGCTACTGGATTCCATCGAAAGGAGGGCCATTCGTCTGATTGGAGACCACGAGCTGACGAAGAACCTCGACAGCCTAGAACAGTGATCGGCAACCTGCGGCTCGCGAGCAACATGCGGCTCTTTGGATGTGAAGCTGCGGCTCTTTAGTTCCATACGCAAATATTATTTATTTTATCGAAAAAAAACATTAAAAATTCGTTCTGAATCGATTAACGAGGATTAGGCATCGATTCTATCTCTCAGCCACTTGTACTCGCTTTTCACCGCACCCCTCCCCGTTACACACGTCGTTACTGTCGTCAGTCCGTCGAAAGCTCTCGAATGACGCCGTCGTCGGATGTTTCTATGTAGTTTTTAATTCGTTTTCGACGCAAGACAATTTGGCGTCGTCACCAGTGCTTTGGCTATGACCAGGGCTCGGCAACCTATGGCTCGCGAGCTGCATGCGGCTCTTTCGATGCCAAGTTGTGTCTCTTTCGATATCAAATTGCGGCCGTTAGTGGCTCTTTAAAAACTGAGAAATTGTGTAAATTATAACTTTTAGCTCTTCCGTCTCAAAAGGTTGCCGACCCCTGTCCTAGAACAGATATTTTCATGGAAAGTGCTCGGCTGACCTTGCCCTCTTAATTCCGCCCAGAGCGGCGAATATCAGAAATGCACGACGAACCACTGCCGCCCATCCATATGTGGTTAAGCTTAGTACTCCTCGAACTTCACTATTTAAGAACTCTTTCATCTGGAGGACTTCATCCTTGTGGAACGACCTTCCCGAGGTCGTTTTTCCCAACGAATATAACCTCCAACGATTCAAAACCAACGTGAATCGCTTTTTGCGCACCACGCCCAGAGTGCCCTAAAGGACTTTTCCTATAGTGCTTGTGTTTGATCATAAAAAAAAAAATTCCTAACGAAGTATACCGTTATAAATATCACCCATAGGGAAGTCGAGGCAACAATATAAGTTAACTACAACCAATTAAGAACAGTAATTTCCTAATTTTACTCGATCTAAATAATAATAATAATAATAATGATCGGAACGCTCAGTTTCTCGACACCTCACGGTCACGTTATCTTCGTATCTCGCAAAGAAATCTACGTCGTACGCGGGTGTACATATTTCCAAACCCATTTTTTATGCCCAATAAAAATCGAATCATTGCAACAATTAACAACCGTTCTTATCAACCTATTATATCTAAAAACTTTCTATGTACACGAATAGTAAAAAAAAATTATTCAGAATCCGCTTCGATTATATTATTATATATTACCGACTTTCATTTAAAAACTATACGAAAATTTGGGTTCGGTCCGCGCGCTTAATAATTATTACTAATAATAAATAAATGCTTGTCAACAATTGAGCGATACGATCGGTTACGCTGGCTAGAAAAAAGTAACACTTTGTATGTTGGTAGTTTTGGTAGGTTATTGATAATTTGTGTACTGGGTGGTCAGTTTGAAATCATTTTGCTGCGCTGAGAAAAAATTCCAATACCTGGTATAAAAATATTAGGTTTGTTCCAACACCCTATTTTTGTATCGTTCTAGAACCGTCACGAAACTGTTGGAATCGATTTTGTGCGCAGGCGTTAATTTTGCACTGTTTGTTGCCGATGCACAAGGGAGGCAAGGTTGGTACGTTTTTGTGACCATTCTGTGTAAAAATCTCGGCTGGTCGCCTGTCTGATTCTAGGAAAGAAGTTTAGTAATTAGTTAATTACATTCATAAATCACAGCCCTACTTTTATTGTTTTGATTTCTTCCTCTAAGCTCGAGTATTATCTTTTTTCGTTCCGTTTTGTTGTATTAATAATCATGAAAGAGAATAACGTTTAATGTTAAGAATATCTTGTAGGTTTGGGAACCGGATTATACAAATTTAATAAGAATAAATTAAATAATCAAAATATTAAGCAACAACTCCTACAAAACAAGGCTAAAAGAACTGCATGAATGCCAGGAATACAAAAACAAACGGTTAAAATTCTTAGGGCGCAAGTCAGTACAAGCGGTTCCTGGTCTTGGCCATGTATCGTTTTTACCGTTCAGGAACTGGTTTGCGAACGATCACAATTTGGTTGGAACACCAAAGGGATCGCCAGCTACACCGTTTTGTGTCGGTTGGAACGCCTTTCGACTACTACGCATGTGCGTGACCGTACATTGTACGATTTTTAGGGTGGTTGGAACGAACCTATTATATCAGTTATTGGATTTCCACATACGTATTTGGACAGCGCGACCGTTGGCTACTGTAATAATCTCGCTTTTCTAAACTGTGGTTATAGTGGCAATAACTTACTTCTAATAGTAGTTATAATCTATAATAGTTGGAGGTAAAGTACGTTTCACGAAATTTGGATACATTTATAATGTCATTCTATAGATAGTTCTGTTTCGCTATCGCTATCCTCATCAAAATTAATTATAATTGGATTAATTATACGATCCAGACTAATATACGAATTTTCTACAGTTATTACGTGACGGACTGAATTTTTCCAACTACCTGGGGGAATATCATTAAAGCATTTTCGTATTAATTCTACAACACTAGAACTTAAAGTCGGAGAAATATTTTCAGACCTAACCAGTGATTTTAACCTTCGTCTTCCCGGGTGGGGTACAAATGTACCCCAGAAGCGTTTTTTTTTGCATATTTTCCCCAAAAGTGCATATTTTTTGTGACTAATTTTATTTTGTGTCAGTAAGGGCTTTGTAAATAATTACGGCCCGTCAAACAAGATTTTTTTTTAAATTTCTTAAAAATAATACATTTTGAATAGCGTGGGGTGCATTTGTACCCCACGTGGGAATCCGCGGCTACTATATTAAGTAGTGACCCGTTCGGGCATTTGCACGTTGGAAATCTAAACGGGTCACATTATACTTCATTATAACCATACAAAGGGTGCTGTAGACACTACAGATAAAATGGTAAAGCAATACTCTGCTCGCAGAATATGCAATCGATGGCCGATGGCAATTTTTGGCCAATTATTAGATATTGCGTCCCTAAACGCTTACATTTTATGGGGCATCAAATATCCAAAAAATTCTGAAACTAAGGATGGCCGACGGTATTTTTTACTTCAGTTAGGAGAAGTTCTTATAAAACAAAATATTATACGGAGATATAATGCACAAGGACGATTGAGAAACACACTAAAGCAGTTTATGCGGGATGTTGTTCCAGACTTGGCATCGGCCCCAGTTGAAACACCAAGAGAAAGACTTGCAAGTGGACGTTGTTATCTATGTCCACGAAATAAAGACCGCAAATCTAGGCAATTTTGCAAAGAATGTCAAAACTTCGTATGTGCAGAACACTTTGTAAAGGAAGTCAAGTGTTTTCGATGCAAAGAAGATTAAGACATTTTTTTTTAAACCTTATTTGATTTTATAAAAAAATTCTTAACTATACTTTGTTCTAAGTTTAATTTACCTATTATTACCTTTTAGTATAATTAAACACATGTTTAATTATTAGAAGTATCATTTTCATCATGGGGTACAAATATACCCCACGTGGGAATCTACGTAATTTTTCTGACGTGGGAAGTCGAAGGTTAACTGGTGCCACATATGCTCTATGGGGTTAAAAATGCAATAATAGGGTGGGAGCCGTAGCACTGTATGTCCAATTTCTCTGCCAATGTGTCACAAACATATACTTTTTTTATACAAAATGTCTTTAAAACTTCTAAAAGATCACTTTTATTATAACTTTCTGCAAAATATATATCATTCGCCGCCAGGCTAGTTCTGAATCTCCAATTTTGTATTATTTGAGCTTGGAGCTTTATGTAATTGGCGACTGTGATAGCTCGCATTGTCCATTACTATCACGCTATTCTGAGGAATGTTTGGTAAAAGACAATTCTTGAACCATTCCTCAAAAAGTTCGGCCGTTGTATCTTCATATATATTATATCTTCATCGGCCCCAGTGTACGGCGCTCGGAACTCTTAAAAACAGGGGCCCATGTTTCTGTTAAAAATCGCCATTGGCAAACCATATCGTTAATCGCATCAAGGTAATAAATTTTATAACTTTGACCACCCTGTTTATATACGTACTCGGTGTATCCACGCCCACGCCCAAAGTAGTTTGCTCTGTATTTCTCGTAATTTGTGGGACATTTTAATGTACGTTCGAGTGTTGTGAAATATTCAATGGCAATATGGAGTTATACGTTTTCATTAGAAACTGTATCATAAAATTAATTTATTTGTCGCTATATATCGTATGTGTAAGTCCTTTATTGGTAAATACTGGTTACCAGATTAAAAAGCGTTTTAGGCTCGGGTTTAATACGAATGTACAGGGTGTTTAGCAAGAAGGTGACAGTAACCAAGTCAAATTTAATGCTGAAAAAGCCCAGGCAGCAGTTTTCTCTAAAAAGGTTAACATTACAGAACCGGATATAATCATGGCAGGACACGCAATCCCGCTGGCTTGATCTATTAATTTGCTGGGCGTCAATCTGGGAGGTAATATGTCTTGGCATAACCACGTTGTGCCAATCGCCAAGATAGCTTCTCAGAAACTTGGTGTACTCTTCCGAACCAGAAAGTTGTACACGCCTCAACGACTTTTGACACTATACAAAGCCCAGATTCGACCATCGCCAGAGTAATGCTCTCATGTCTGGAGCTCTGCACCCAAACATACTACTGGATTCCATCGAAAGGAGGGCCATTCGTCTGATTGTAGACCACGAGCTGACGAAGAACCTCGACAGCCTAGAACATCGAAGGCAGGTTGGGGATTTGACTCTTTTACAGACCTTGCCCTCTTAACTCCACCCAGAGCGGCATGATGACACCACGAACCACTGCCGCCCATCCGTATGTGGTTAAGCTTAGTACTCCTCGAACTTCATTATTTAAGAATTCTTTCATCTCGAGGACTTCATCCTTATGAAACGGCCTTCCCGAGGTCGTGTTTTCCAACGAGTATAACCTCCAACGATTCAAAACCAACGTGAATCGCTTTATTCGCACACGCACCACTCCCAGCGTGTCCTAAAGGATTTTCCTATAGTACTTGTGTTTGATCACCCGTAGTTTGGAAACAAAAATCAGTAGAGCAAAAATTTATAGGAACAAAAATATTATTTTTTGCCAAGGGAATCACTGCTAAATTTACTCCCAACCTTTCTGTTACACCCTGTATAGTGAAAATAATTATTTATAACTCCAGTAGTTGAATATTTTTAAATGTATGAGTGCATTTCACTGGCTTTTATTTGAGTATTTTTTATTTTAAAAATGACCAAGTTTAAAAAAAAGAAGTGTTGTAAGAATATTTTTACAAGAATAAATAGTATATTAATGTACAAGTTTCATAAGACATTATCTTAGAGCACGAGCTCTATTTTGAAAAGTACAAGTGCTCTAATAAAATTGTCTTAGAACCGTGTATTTTATAATACTGTCTCTATTTGGATCTTTAAAGTCTGAAAAACTTTAAAAAATATAGTAGATTTTTTCCATTTGACTTAATATTTTCTTTTCGGGTTGGCAATACTTTTACAATTTAATAAAATGTCACAAGTATCAAGTATGCCATGATAGAAACAATTGAACACAACAAAGCTTCTTCCCATCCATCATAATTAACAATAAATATATTATTAAAGTTAATAAAAATGAGTCAGGAAGAAAATTGTACTCCGTCAGAAATACGAGAAAGTGCAGAAAATAAACTACAAAAAGTTTTAAAAAGAATATGCAAAACTTTGAATTATGGTGCGAGCAGTTCAAAATATTGAACAAAATAATAAATAATACTATTGAACAAAATATTGTGCCGACACAGAATCTGACAGGAATAACAATTAATGCACAGGAAATATCTACAGTAACTACAAATATGTATATATAAAGTAATATGTATAATACTATATTGAATTAAAAATATAAATAGTAGTTTATTGAATAAAACTTTAGAAATAGAGCATAAACTGGAAGATATTTCTATTACTTTTAGGTTATGTTGTTTTATAGTTGCGACTAGAAATTAGTTGACGGACACCGTCAGCATGTTATATATTTCCGAGTATAGGTATTTCAGATATATTATATCTAGTAAAAATGATCTATTTGCAAGGTTAAAGGTTAATATTTTAAAGTTTTCTATAAAAAATTATTGTCGAATCCATAATGCCAAGAAAACAAATTTCAACGAAATCAAAGTAAGCCTAAAATTCGAACCCTACTTGCTGCCAATATAAAAAAAATGTGACAGGTTATTCAATTGTTTTGCATATCATAATGTAGCCATTATGAAACCCATATATCAAATAATAGGTGGAGAACAGGAAATATACCATCGATCGATGGAGACAAGCGAGGGAATGCGAGGATACAATTTGGATGGGTGACCTCAGTGAACGAGACTTCGTGGGTTCAAACCCCACGGCCGACAAACCAATTCGCACTGTCCATATTGTCATTACTAATTGAAAATTTTTTATTTGGAATTTTTTCGAATAAATTTTCATCTAGCCAAAGATATCGTATTAGCTCGAAATGACCCATCTAGTATGCAAATTCACCCATCAGAAAAGATTAAATCTTAACAATCCGAACTAGATTTTTGGCTTCTACGAGTTAATTATAATCGCTTCAAAACAGGAAGTCAAAAATACTGATTTGTTCGGTTATTCTTAATTTATTTTACGAAATACATAAATTAGTCTTTTTTCGTCTCGTAAAAAAACAGGTTTATATTTAGTTGTAGTCCGGGGACAAACTGTGGATTTTACATCTGACGAAAAACAATCTAAAGGAAATTTTTTGTATACATATTTTTTTTTACATGTGCCCCGAAAGTGCCTCTTTGCATGCATGTTCTCTTAACCGAATGTGGCGTTTTCCAAGAGAGCGGGCGGGAAAGATTTTTCCCCGTACCTACTTATTCGTCTCCCAAATACTAGTGTTGGACAAAAACCGATGATTTTAATAATCGAGTACTTGATACTCGAGCGATTTTAATAATCGGGTGAATCGCTTGAAACTCCAATTCACCAAGCGATGACGTCACCGACTGCTCGACGGCAGCCTAGCCGTTTACATGTGATCAGGTAGGGTATTTAGCAGGCACGTAACTACGGGTGGGCACAGGTTTAGCTAAAAAATTGTAGTAGCCACCAAAAAAATTCCACAAATTTATTTATTTGTAAACAATGAATTTTTACCACGTGTCTCGATACCAAACAAGAAAAACTGCAAAAAATCACCCAAATATGTATTTATTGTTCGAGTTTATTATTGTGGTGCGTTTTTAACCCGAACAAAAAGTATTACCAAGAGTTAATTTTCCTCACATCTTTCTTAATCTACGAGCATAAAATAAGTAGATATTTAAAATAGCTTGTCAAATTCTTCCACTTTAAATTATCAGGTGCCCACTGTGTGCACTTCAAAAATGTAGGCTTAGTTACGCGACTGGCAAAATAAGAAAATTGGTTATTATTTTTTTTAAATTCATGTACTCATGTATTCATAGTTACCTAAAAGTTCCTGTTTAAATTTAAGAATGTTTACTTTTGGTTACCAAAAAATTTGTCGATACCTATGTTTTGTTAACTATTTTGCTTGTTTTCTTATTTTCCATTAACATTTTCTATAATGTATGTTATTTTTAAGAAGTCTTCTTGAGTTTAATAATAAAAAGTTCCTGTTTAGATTTAAAAATGTTTACTATAAGATTACCAACGAATTTTTCTATATATTTTGTTCGTTTTGTTATTTTTCATTAACAATTTCTATTATTATGTTATTTATGAGAAGTTTTCTCGTGTTTATAGTAATTAAAAATTTAAAAATTATATCCTTTAATTTTTTAATATTTACAATCGGACACCTAAACTACGCCGCTGGCTAGCCAGTTAAAACAAAACTTTACAAAATCCATGTCGCGATGACTCCGCTAAGGGATTCGGCATACTTTTTTATATGCACCTTCTCGTTTATGTGCCTTTAAGAAAGACGTATATCGTGTACCTGCTCAGCTCCAAACTCGAACGTCGCCAATGGGATGGCGCGGCGCGTAGACCGAAGGTCGTGTATCAAGTGACAGGCGATATTTTTCGGTTTTTCTCATAAATTTATAACTAGGGTATTTCCTATCGAGCGAAAAACTGTTCGAATATACGAGCAGTTTTTTAACTCGATCACACTACAGCGGTACATTTCCGCCGGCGTAAAGCGAAGCTCGGGTATCGAGTGGAAGATAATAAGTGACGGGCGATGGTTTTCGCCTGAATATAGAACTCGAGCGGTTTTTTTAATACTCTAGCGATGTCGGTTATTTCAATAATCGAGTGATCAAGCGGTTTTTCGCTCGAGCGATCACAACACTAATTGATACTATATTTTATAGGAAATTTTACAATAAGATCTTTACTATAACAATTTTACTATAGTCCGTATATTCCATAATTTTTCAGCTTTTCTAATTGCGCTTAGGGACACTAAAAATAAACATATCATTCTGCAAGTAACAATATCTTTAATTTGTTATTATTTTAATAGTTTTTAATTCGGTAGTTGACTTGCCCCCTTACTAAAATTAAATTATTCAAAAATTTCGTTCTTTGACAAATAATACCGGTTCAAAATTTAGAAGAGTTGTTTTTTATCAAATTTGGAGCAAAATCAGAATTAACGATCTTAAAATTTCAAACTGTCGAGGCGTCAAGTCACTTTTTCTTAAACATGCGGCCGAGAACGGTCTGTCGAAAAATCTTGAACTTGATTTTGTAATATCACCGTTTTTAAATAAATTTTTAATTAATTATCTCGTGGAATTCCGGTTAAGATTTAAATTTATTAATTCGAAATATGTATTATTTATTCATTAGACTAATTTGATTGATTAAATATCCGTTTCGGAATTATCTAATATTAATTTTTGCACATACTTAAGTAGGACTAGCAACTGTAGTAGCTAAATTAACAAAAATTCTGGTTTAACCATTAAAGAGGTCTTTAAGCAGTGTTGCCAATTAACGTGTAATTACACGATTTGTGTGTATTTTCGTTGGTTTGTGTGTAATTTGTGTGCAGTCACAACCAAGGGCGGATCCAGAATTTTGGTTTGGGGGGGTCAAATTCCGTTTTTTTTTGGGGGGGGGGGGTCATGCATGGAAAAATTACTACCGCATTATTATGAGGCCTATTTCATGTAGAATTGACTAGACTAATCAGAAAATCCATCCACATCATCGATTTGAAACAAACAAGGACCCAGTATTTTTATCTGCTTTGTACAGTCCTGCTTTGTCCCATTTTCGACACTTTTATAGGGTATCTCCGTAATTGTTAGTGCTATCAAAAAAGTAATGTAGGTGTCATGTGCTCTTTTTGGGTCAAACTTATAATGGTAAAATCAAAATTTGAAAATTTTCTCGCTTAAGAGATACGGGGGAAAATAAAAAAATTGAGAATTTCAAAATTATCCTATATTTTCTTAGTAAAAAGAGATACAGGAAAATGTTTTATACAGAAGTTTCTTTATATTGATTGTTGAATAATCTCCCTTTTTCAGAATAAGATTACGGGGTCAGGTAAGAAAGTTATCGGACCTAATCTCATTTTTTAAATGGAACACCTTGTATATTTTAATCTAAAAAGATACTATTTTAAATTCTCCTTTCAAATATATAACATACCATGGATGATATTGGATTTATTAAACTTTATTACTTTAAACCACAGTAGACCATAAAACAAAAGCTAATATCCTGGAAACAACTATGTTGACTATTAACATTTAACGTCAATTTCATTTTTACATATTTATTTGCGAAAATGACCTATCAACATTTTGAAAAATTTGATATAATATCAGTTTATATTGAAAATGGAAAAAACGAAGAAATGGCGCAAAATGTATATTTTGTTCGCTATCCGGAAAGACGGTAACCATTTAAGGACATATTCCGAACATTTGCGATGATTCCCGTTATTTTTTACCTTAATCTGAATCTTTTATTTCGTTTCAAAGTAATAAAGTTTAAATAAATTGCCTAGGAAACCAATATTATCCATGGTGTGTTATATATTTGAGAAGATAATTAAAATAGTATATTTTTATATTAAAATATACAGGATGTTCCATTTAAGAAAATGAGGTTAGGTCCGATAACTTTTTTAATTGACTCCGTATACTTATTTTGAAAACGGCAGATTATTCACCAATCAATATAAAGAAACTTCTGTGTAAACCATTTTTCTGTATCTCTTTTAACTAAGAAAATATACGGTAATTTTGAAATTGTCAATTTTTTTATTTTCCCCCGTATTTCTTAAGCGAGCGAAAATTTTGATTTTACCAATTTACATTACTTTTTTGATAGCACTAACATTTACGGAGATACCCTATAAAAGTGTCGAAAATGGGACATCCTGTACACACTTCCACAACATCAAGATTCTCTTTCAGACTCAAAACGCGACATTTTTCTGCCATTGTTTACGATTTTAACCTTACAACTCACAAATAAACGGCGGACTGCTGTCGGGGAATCACACATACTTTCATTCGGCGAGGTCCTTTCGCGCTGCCACGCATACGCGATTGGTTGGAATTTTTTTGTCCGTTTAAAGGAGGATTGTCGCACTGTTTGTATGAAAACAGCCTGTCCGCGTCCGCCCAAAGGAGAGTCCGCCCAAGAGAGGTTGATTTTCATGGAATTTCATATACCTAGTTCCGGACTATGAAAAAGTGTCCGCTTAATAGAGATGTCCGCTTATTAGAGGTGTCCGTTATGAGAGGTTTCACTGAATGTGAATTTGTATGCTATTAACACATACCAAAATTAAAAGGAATATCTAAAGTACTTTCGGAGATATTAAAAAATCGTACTTAAAACTTTAATTTAATCAGAACCACTAAGCATGTAGTTTTATTGGTCTTATACGGCACCTACGTCAAACCAACATTATGCAATTAAAAGCTCAAATATAATATTTTTTAATAGCGAGACATCAAAATTAGCCGCCTTTTGCGCAACGAATCCAAATTTATGGTACCGGTAGGCACTTTAAAAAGATAATTTGTGATAACATTCTCACAACAGTAAATAATTAACCGAGATTTAATAATTCGCTTCCTAATATCTTTTAAAACTAATCCGCCTGCGTAATTCGGTGGCAAATATTTGTTGGCTTTGATTAGTTTTCGGGATTTTAAAAAGTGCCATCAAATCCTCGTACAAATATGGTTAAATTAGAGCAATTACAAAAATAAACAGTTTAATACGAGATGGATTAAGGAAGCTACCCGAATCATTGCACTCTCCGTCTGTTTGTCGGTTTTATGTGTGTAATTTTATGTTGTTGTGTAATTTTCCACGGTACATCAGTTATTATAATCCAGTTAAAAATTTTAAAACTATCGGTAAATACAGTGTAATACAACCTGTCCAAGATAAGGAGGGCCGGTACATGGATCTCGGAAACCGTAAGAGATACGAAGTCGGTTAAATGGAGGTCAAGTTGCGCATTTACGTGCCTAATAATATGCCGTTTAGAAAGTTTTAAAATTACGAGTAGTTCCGGAGATATCCGGAAAAACCGAAATTCTGAAAAATCGTTTTATTGTTTTCCTGGGTTTTTTTGAGATCGAATTCTGAAGTAAATTGCACTTTTGCATTGCCATTTTTTCGTTTTATCTAACAGTGTTAATTGTTTTGTAATCCGACGAGTCGTCTTCGAAGGGCCATTATCAACTGTCTTTTTTTAAATACGGTCCTGTTTTTCTGATAATGGATTTTGAGAGCTTTTTTTCTTCCGAATGCAACGATGATTACACATTATGGTTTAATGACGTTTCGAGGGTTTTTTGAACAACATCAGGAAATTTTGGGATACGTCCTGTATTTCTCCTAATTTTATAAATAATATCTCATAAGTAAGCTCTACATTTTTACTTATGTTGGACTAGTTCAATAAATAACAATAATTTAATAATACAAACGAAATAAACCTACACAAATTTCAAATCTAAAGCCACACGAACGCGAATTATGTCGCAAACAGAACCTTGCGACAGTGTTCAAGACGCCGCGGTTAGATTTTGTATCTGCGGTTGTGGATGAGTTTCTAACTGGTTGCTGCTTCTTGTCTCTGTGCCTCTCTTCAACTGTCCAATCTGAGAATTGACTTAAGCTTCTATTTATAACTATAACTACCTATTCATTTGGTTGGCGTCAATCTGGGAGGAAATTTGCCACGTTGTGGCAATCGCCACGATAGCTTCTCAGAAACTTGGTGTACGCTTCCGAACCAGAAAGTTGTGCACACCTCAACAACTTTTGACACTATACAAAGCCCAGATTCGACCATCACTAGAGTACTGCTCTCATGTCTGGAGCTCTGCACCCAAACATACTCTTCGGCTGCTGGATTCCATCGAAAGGAGGGCTATTCGTCTGATCGGAGACCACGAGCTGACGAAGAACCTCGACAGCCTAGAAAATCGAAGACAGGTTGGGGATTTGACTCTCATTTACAGATGTTTTCAGGGTAAGTGCTCGGCTGACCTTGCTCTCTTAATTCCGCCCAGAGCGGCGAATATCAGAAATAGACGATGAACCACTGCCGCCCATCCATATGTGGTTAAGCTTAGTACTCCTCGAACTTCATTATTTAAGAATTATTTCATCTGGAGGACTGCATCCTTATGGAACGACCTTCCCGAGGTCGTTTTTCCCAAAGAATATAACCTCCAACGATTCAAAACCAACGTGAATCGCTTTTGGCGCACACGCACCACTCCCGGAGTGCCCTAAAGGATTTGTCCTTCCATGTTTAATCATTAAAAAAAAAATCCATGTCGGTGCCCGGATTATTATGACGATTGCAAATCAATTGGCAATCGATACGTTTTGGTCTACGAACACTTTAAACCAATTGCGCATGCCTCGGGACAGTTTGTAACTCTTTCTGGCTGCTCGGGGTAGGAACCTAATGAAAACACCGTACATTTTACATCATATTTCTGGAACAGACCCGAACAAACCAGAACCACCTTAAACGTTTAAAACTAATACATTGGCGATGTTAAGGGAACCAGCTCAGCGCGTCGACGCGATTTCTAGCGGCCCTGTTCTTCTCTCGGCCTTCGATTCATATTGAGCCGGAGGGAAAACACGTGGGGGGAAGTCCAATCGCGAATTATCGTGTTAGCGAAGGACGGAAGGTCGACGCACGCGCGATTGTATGGCAACATCGCATCGCAATACATTGCATTCAATTTTTTTTTCTCCTTGGCGCGTCACTACTTTAAAGTAAATAAAATCGATTAATTTTTATTCCTCATCGGCATAATAAAGCCGTTTTATTGTTCGAACGTTAATGGGTAATAAAAAACATTTCGAACACCCCGTACATCTCCGCGCGATAACCCCGCTTTACCATTCGAATCGGAGCGTTCCGAAAAAGATTATTTTGTATGCGCCCGAGACACTTCTCGGTCGTTAAAAATCGATTTTATAACTTACTTTACGGCCGACTTGCCCGAAATTTCGCCCAATAAAACTAAGAAATTAATGCACTTTTCACCATAAAAAGGTGTTATCTCATGTCGTTTACCTCTTTTAAAATTCTTCTGGACGGTTTTGGGCCTTGTCGGACAAAAGAAGCAGATTCTCACAAAGTCAATAAAAGAAGAGGAAAAAAGCGAAGCAGACCGCCTGCTTGATTGGAATTATTTTGAAAATCCGGTTTCGTGTAAACCGTACTATAATTTATTATGACTTTGTTGGGGCACAAAACAGTTTGTAACGTCAAATGCAACGTTTTTTTGATTAAAACAATTAAATTCAAATTAAAACAATTTAAATGCAAATATCTCCGAAACGGTAACTCTGGGCGACCTGAACTTAGTATACCTTTTTTACGTAATTAATATGAAAAAAGTATTATTTTTATTGAAAACTTAAATACCCTGATTCACAAAAAAGTTAGGACCTAATAAATGTGCAAATAATGACGCAGACAGCGCCCCCTACATTGTACATGAAAATTTCATAAAAAATCAATTTCTCGTTCTAAAAAAACCATAATTGCCACATTTTGTAAAAAACGTTGGTTCCCTGCAAAGTTATTAGAGAAAAACAGAAATGAAGTTTTAACTTTAACACCCTGTATCTCAGTTAATATCAACTTTCGGATATAGGTAAAGTGCGTTTCACGAAATTTGGATACAACTTATGATTTCCTGGGTCGGTCCCATTGTTTGACAAAAGCTTGGCAATAAAAAAGTGAAGTATGAAGGGACGGACTAAGGAAAACAAGTAATGATATGATTATATTAATGTAATCAAATGAAATAACATTTGAATTGATTGATTTAGCCGATACTTGATGGAAATCCATTATAAATTTGAACAGAAACAAAAAGTTATAAAATTTCCACAATTTTTATTTTGAAAAAACCCGTAACATGTTTCGGCACACGGTGCCTTCTTCTGACGGAATAAATATAAATGTGGTAAAATTTGATTTAAATATCTTAGTAGGTACAAGATGGAGCGAACGATTTTATGGTATGGGGTTTACACTAATCTTAATAATTATACCCAACAGAAGGGTAATATTTATGCTAATGTTACAAATAGGTGTAAATTCCTAATCTTATTGTGTAGATTTATATAAATATATTCACCTTTACTGAATTTATATAAATCTACACAATAAGATTAGGAATTTACACCTATTTGTAACATTAGCATAAATATTACCCTTCTGTTGGGTATAATTATTAAGATTAGTGTAAACCCCATACCATAAAATCGTTCGCTCCATCTTGTACCTACTAAGATATTTAAATCAAATTTTACCACATTTATATTTATTCCGTCAGAAGAAGGCACCGTGTGCCGAAACATGTTACGGGTTTTTTCAAAATAAAAATTGTGGAAATTTTATAACTTTTTGTTTCTGTTCAAAAAGAAATAACATTTTTTTTAAATATTACTAGTCATATTTATTTACATTTATAATGTCATTCTATAGATAGTTCTGTTTCGCTGTCGCTATCCTCATCAAAATTAATTATAATTGGATTAATTATACGATCCAGACTAATATACGAATTTTCTACAGTTATTACGTGACGGACTGAATTTTTCCAACTACCTGGGGGAATATCATTAAAGCATTTTCGTATTAATTCTACAACACTAGAACTTAAAGTCGGAGAAATATTTTCAGACCTAACCAGTGATTTTAACTGGTGCCACATATGCTCTATGGGGTTAAAAATGCAATAATAGAGTGGGAGCCGTAGCATTGTATGTCCAATTTCTTCTGCCAATGTGTCACAAACATATACTTTTTTTTATACAAAATGTCTCTAAAACTTCTAAAAGATCACTTTTTTTTATAACTTTCTTCAAAATATATATCATTCGCCGCCATGTAGTTCTGAATCTCCAATTTTGTATTATTTGAGCTTGGAGCTTTATGTAATTGGCGAGTGTGATAGCTCGCATTGTCCATTACTATCACGCTATTCTGAGGAATGTTTGGTAAAAGACAATTCTTGAACCATTCCTCAAAAAGTAACAAATTTTACCACAAAAAGATATTTAAATATAAATTAAGCAACCTAACCTACCTGATGTGCCTATATTTAATTATACTTATTACAATCCGGTCCTTTCCACATAATAATAACAAACGGTCATAAATAATGGGATCGCCCCAGGTACTTTTACCGCAGTCATTAAGTTATATCCATTTTTCGTGGAACAATCTTTAAGTATAATTAAATCCTAATATTTTTACCTAAGGAGTCTGTGGTTTTTCCATGTACCATTAATTAGCGGACACCCTGTATATAAAAGGAACTATGAAATTCCATACTGGAACACGGCAAAGTACCCTTTGCTGTCTCTAAAACAGAGGCAATGTGCAAAAATAGCTCTTTAAAAAGGTATTTTATGTATATTACATCGTATTTCATTCTAGCGGCCAATAGGTATGTGGTGCTCAAGTTAAAATTCATTTATATGCTAAATAGGTAATAGTATAAGACAGGCAGGCAATGTCTCTGGAATAATATCCATTTAAAAAGGCATATTGTAGACAGTGGCGTGTCGAATAGAGTATATCGTTTCTTGACCTTTTTAATAGTGATCGGTCGATACGGTTTCTTGGCCGACATCGATAATCGGCTGATACCGATATTATATCGGTATCGGCACCACATTCTTAAAAGATCTGTAACTATTAAATATACGTTCATATAAGCGAAAATTGTTTATAGTGGCAACGTTGTAAAGCATCTTTAAGGGAAATTGTATCGAAGGGGACTGACGTTTTACTTGTCAAATAAGACGTATCAGTGAAAACATTAGGTGTGGACAGAGCCTAAGATAAGGTTTTACCTGACGTTTTACTTGTCAAGTAAAACGTATTAGTGAAAACATTAGGTGTGGACAGAGTCTAACATAAGGTTTTACCTGTCGTTTTACTTGTCAAGTAAGACGTATCAGTGAAAACATTAGGTGTGGACAGAGTCTAACATAAGGTTTTACCTGTCGTTTTACTTATTACAAATCTTTTTCGATAGAGAGAATGAGGACAAAAATAAAAACCTAAATGCAATATTTCCGCCATAGCGACCTTCCAAACTGATCTGACATATGAACACTAAATCCAGGGGGGGGGGGGGAGTCATGGGGGCCATGACCCCCCAAACTAACACGATCAATGACACATATACATGTTTGACTAACGCGGCAGCGTATTACGTTTCGTTATGTGTGGACGGCGCTTTAGACATAAATAATGTTTTATCTGGTAAATTATGAGAAATTATTATTTAAACTAAAATGTGATTCCAAAACCTACCATAGAACGTGAATCACCCTGTATATGATACTTGCTAAATTGTGCTTGAACTATGTCCAAGCCCGAACGAGCCCCAAAAACCAACCCTCCAATAAACTTTTTCCCGAAACACCTCTTATTACAATATTACCCAAAATATATGCAAAATATTCCGTAGCTGAAAATTTGAAACACAAAAGCATCGTCTGTGTACAATCCGGCTTTAAAATTAAAAACGCAACAAAAAGGGTGATAAAACCCATTAAAAGCATAAAAGGGGGATCCCCACCACCGAAGGGGTCAAAATCGTATTTTTAGGGTTGATGTTACAACGCACAGATGTGCCCTATGCAAATTACGAGCCCTTCTTATAATAAAAATTTGAATATTTAAAAAGTGCGCCGTTTTCGAGTAGTTCAGTTCAGTTTTCGAAAGTTTATATGGACGGTTGCGACGTTAATCGAGTCGGTGAAATTTCAGGGCCGCTCGACAATAAATCTGGTTCTTTTTCATAAAAAACTTGATATTGTTTTTTATGTTTGCCGTTTTAATGGTGTCTTACCGGTTTTCATCCCTTCAATTGTATTAAACGTTTGAATTAAATTGTACTGGGTGGCTCTGATTAAGTCGGCACTATTGCCAACCTCCCAAATAACACTAATGGTCTTATTCCGATCTCCAAGGTCGCTTTAAAACTAGACAATAAAATTTCGAATAGAACCAAATTAACTTCAAGACAGCTTGATGATTGCTATAAAGCAGTTTTTCTATTTGGGTTTCATAATGGCTACATTATGAAATGCAAAAAAATTTAATAACCTGCCACTTTATGAAACTGAAATTATATTTTTTTTTATGTTGGTAGCAAGGAGGGTTCGAATTTTAGGCTTACTTCGATTTCGTTGGAATTAGTTTTCTTGGCATTATGGATTTGACAACAATTTTTTATAGAAAACTTTAAAATACTAACCTTTAACCTTTGCAAATAGATCATTTTACTAGATATTTCTCTGAAATACCTATACTCGGAAATATATAACATGCTGACGGTGTCCGTCAACCAATTTCTATTCACGGCTATAAAACAACATAACCTAAAAATATATAAATATCTTCCAGTTTATGCTCTGTTTCTAAAGTTTTATTCAATAAAGTACTATTTTTATTTTTAATTCAATATAGTATTATACATATTACTTTATATACAGGGTGTCCGCTAAGTAATGGGACATGGAAAAACCACAAGACTCCTTACGTAAAAATGTTATGATTTAATTATACTTACCTATATCGGAAAGTTGATATTAACTGAGATACAGGGTGTTAAAGTTAAAACCTCATTTTTGTTTTTCTCTAATAACTTTGACAGGAACCAACTATTTTTTACAGAATTTGGCAATTATGGTTTTTTTAGGATGAAGATATGATTTTTTGGTGAAATTTTAATATACAATGTAGGGGGCGCTGCCTGCGGCATTTTTTGCACATGTATTAGGCCATAACTTTTTGTGCCTCCGTGTATTTAAGTTTTTAATGAAAATAATACTTTTCTCATATTTATTACGTAAAAAAGGTACACTAATTTCAGGTCGCCCAGTGTTACCGTTTCGGAGATATATGCATTTATATTGTTTAGTGCCTTATTAATTTGCAAACAACATTTTTTTTAAAGTAACCTATGAGAAAACAAATGAAATTTAGAGATACAGTTGCTATAAAACCTCCATGTTGTTATTTGTTTGTTGATTATTGTGTGTCGGCATTGTTACTTAACTTTGGATAAACTCAAAAATGAAACATTTTTTTACACAGCTACTTTACAATAATCAACAAGCAAATAACAACATAGCAGCATAGCATAGGTTTCATAGCAACTGCATCACTGAATTTCATTTGTTTTCTCATAGGTTACTTTAAAAAAAAAATTGTTTGCAAATTAATAATGGGCACTAAACAATATAAATGGATATATCTCGCAAACCGTAACTCTCGGCGACCTCACCTTAGTATACCTTATTTACGTAATAAATATGAGAAAAGTATTATTTCCATTAAAAACTTAAATACACGGAGGCACAAAAAGGTTATGACCTAATAAATGTACAAAAATGCCGCAGACAGCGCCCCCTACATTGAACATTAAAATTTCACCAAAAAATCAGTTCCTCATCCTAAAAAACCATAATTGCCAAATTTTGTAAAAAACCCGTTAGTTTCTCTCAAAGTTATTAGAGAGAAACAAAAATTAAGCTTTAATTTTAGCACCCTGTATCTCAGTTAATATCAACTTTCGGATATAGGTAAGTATAATTAAATCCTAATATTTTTACGTAAGGAATCTGTGGTTTTTCCATGTACCATTAATTAGCGGACACCCTGTATATATAATCCGCTATTTATTATCGTTGGCATCCATGGCTCGATGGGCAAGTGGCAGAGTGTACGCCTGGCGATCTGAGAGTCGCGGGTTCAAATCCCGCACTCGACATCTCTGGTTTTATTTATTTATCAGTTAAAAACAATAAGAAGCGGGCAGTAAATGGAGACTCGAAGCGGGCGTGTGGAAAGCGAAACTTTCGGTGAAGAGAACTTTAAAAAACAATAATATATCACAGGTGATCTTTATACAACATATTGGCTAGAAGCAACGATCCTATTTATTTCTTCTCGCAGCTCCTACAACATAATCTAAAACCCATAAAATATCCTTTTTCATTTAGAAAATTTACAACACAATAAAACGTACAAACAGTGAATTTCCTCGCTAGTTGCTTTGGGATTTCACTCTAGTTTATTGTGTTTAAAATTTACGGTCGGGCTTTCGGATTGTAAAATTTAAATGGCACTCTGTAATAAACATTTTGCGTCAATTTTTGTTATTATTATTATTATAGACTTAATTAGAGAGTTATTGCAATAACGTTAGGGTAAACGTTAACATTCTATAGAGGAAATGCCGTTAAGAGAGATTCATGACAGCTTTTTTGTTGTATAAGGGCCTCTCGTGTTAAATATTTGTTTTTACACCTATAAAAATAGTAAAACTAGCCATAATTTATTGCTCAATAAATTATAGCAAAATTTTAACCTATATTTTTGGAAAAAATTTACCAAAATATTTTGTCAAATGTACGAAATCGTTTGTGAAATTGAATAAAATCTTTTGTAAAATTACTTTTACTAAAATCTTTTGTAAATATTTTGACACATGGTATTCCCAAGCGGTCACCCATCCAAGCGCTAACCGTGCCCAACGCCGCTTGACTTCATCGATCGATGGTATATTTCCTGTCAATTTCTCCACCTATTAGGGTCAACATTTTTTTACAAGCAACTTTCAGTCCTTAGCATATAACTTACTAAAATAAACTATTTTTCTGTAGAAACGATTATAATTTGCGAAATATATGTTACTTCCTGCATTAGGAAGCAATTTTAAAAGTTTTTTTTTAGATTATAGCTGCAGTATTCAAATTTAAATTTAAAAATGTATCGCCGGTCACGTGTCCCCAGTCAATAATTTCTTACTTTACCCTTTTATATTTCACGTCATTTTACTAAAGTTACTGTAATATATAAATAATCTACACTCCTACTACAATTTGTATTGAAAAAATAATGTTCAAAGATCAACAGTTTAGTTTCTCTAACGCAATTATCAACCAGAAGTTCCGTCCCCGCAGCTGCATGTATCGCCGGTCACGGCCGAAATTACTTATAAATCACGCCACTACAGGTCGGCCTAATAGTTTTACAAATATGACGGTATGTGTGAGAATTTGTGTAAAGCGTGCTCCTGTTTAGGTAAGGTCCTTATTATGTTTATTTAGGTATAAACTAGAACATTGCCTACTTTTTACCAGGCGTATGTTTTTATGTTGTATCGCCGGTCACAGGGTTAACTCAGACTTAGTAGTCTTAATTAAGGGAAAAATACTACACGAAGTCATTCTCTTGAGTACAGATACTCATTTCAGTCTAAAAAAAGTTTAAGAAATAGCTTGCATTAGCTGTTATCCACGAATTTGTGCATTATTGTTTCGCCGGCCACAGTATCGCCGGTCACGCATAAAAATGCGTAAATTTCGGATAATATACGACAGGGCTATTATAAATAATGGGAAAATGGTTATAGTGACTGATTAAAATAACTCAGTTCCAAATATTAGCATTATAACTATGATTCAGAAGAGTAAAATTAGCCATGTGACTGGCGTTAAATTATTAAAAAATCGATGCTATACAAAAATGGGCCAAGATCTTTGTTACGATGATCTTTTGCGCGGACATATTTATTATTCCTATAATTAGATACTATAAGGAACCTATTAAAAAATTAACAGGTGTTTTTGAGATTATTTATTTTTAAAATCCGATTTACTGAAAGTTGCATGTAAAAAAATTTTTACCCATTATCTGTTACGAAAATTGATATCTCAGTAATTTCTAGCATATCATTTATGCCTTTTAGTTTTGTAAAAATATTTTTACAGTACTTCATTTAAACTTTGTCACTTTTACAATAAAAAATACTTAATAGCCAGTGAAACGTACCTTACATTTGAAAATATTTAACCACTGAAATTATAAATAAATTATTTTCACTATACATTCGGTGTAAAATTTATAATATACCTATTTTAGTAATTACAGTGAAACTTCACTTAGGCGGACACCTACGAGACCGTCTAAATGTGTCCGCCTAATAGAGGTGTCCGCCCATGGGAAATTTGTTATTTGGTAATATATAAATTCAAAATTATTACTATGTATATGTATGTACAAATAAACATAACATAACAAAAATACACTAGTTTTAGTTAGGATGTAGTACTAAAAAAATCTAATAACGTAGTTTGACGTGTTTGCGTTTTATACTTGCAATCTAGAAAATGTAATTCCAAGTCTGATAACAATCCCATTGCTGTAGAGTCACCTCTATTCTTTGCATAATCTTATAATTCCTTTACCATACTAATGGCTTGTTGATAATTGGTGACATTTGTTTGATTACTGCATTCATCTTCATCAGAGTCGTCAGATAGTGATGTGGTTTCAGTTTGGACTACATGATCAGTAGGAATGGGGTCACTATCATCTTCTAATAGCACATTGCTATCAATATTAATGAACTGGCCCAAATCATTGTTATCAAATTAAAAACTTCCACAAAATCAACATTCTCTTTCAGACTCAAAAGGCGACATTTTTGTGCCATTGTTTACGATTTTAACCTTACAACTCACAAATAAATGGCGGACTGCTGTCGGGGAATCACACATACTTTCATTCGGCGAAGTCTTTTCGCTCTGCCACGCATACGCGATTGGTTGCCGGTCTGTCTTCAGAGAGTTTTTGCACCGTACTTATTCGTCTCCCAAATACTTTAAAAAAAAATTTGTCCGTTTTCGCACTCTTTGTATGAAAACAGCTTGTCCGCGTCTTCCCAAAGGAGAGTCCGCCCAAGAGAGGTTGATTTTCATGGAATTTCATATACCTAGTTCCGGACTATGAAAAAATGTCCGCTTAAAAGAGATGTCCGCTTATTAGAGGTGTCCGTTATGAGAGGTTCCACTGTACTTGATTTCACTATATTTTCATGTACGGCTGTAGAATAGAATCCCGATTTACAATGCATAAACTCTTAACGTAGTGGTAAAGGTTCTCGCAGGCATTAAACTAACAGAAAAACGCGCTTTTATTGAAAATATGATTTAATAGGACTATATAAGAGGTTTATTACTCAGAACGACCGATTTTATGCCTTATATGTTTTAATATCGCATTTAAAGTGCAATTTTTTTTCTAGATGTTCAAATTGTAACATTGTTCGCAATCGATGTTGTTATATCACGGTGGACTGTGAGAACTATTTTTTTGGTTTTGAGAAGGTTGCTGTTCAAATCACTGCATGGGCGAAGTTAGGTATCAGATGGGGGGAGGGGGGTACCCCCGTAATATGAAAATATTATTTTCTATACCAACTTAAAGTCACAATGTATTTGGCCTATCAAACTCAGTGTAAATAAAATGATGGTTTCTCTTGTGTTTTTTAGGATTGTTTGCACTCTTGATTTAATTATTCCGGCCGAACCTTCAACTTTTCTGCAAGAACTACTTGAATTTGTTTCAATTGAAGCTAGCACATTTATTCCATCAGTCTCGCGATTATCCTTGTGGTAGATTTTAGGGCAAGGTTTAGAAAATTAACCGTGTTCAATTAAATTTGATTTTATTCTTGAAAAAATTCGTTTATCCGGTTGTCGTCTTTCGGGATATCTACAAGTAATTTAAGAACATTTATAAATTTCATAGAATTTCTACATAAGGGCTTATATTTACCTATACCTATTCAAATACACTTCTAATGCTCCATCTGTATTTTCGTTACACTGGATATAACAAACGAGCATGTCGTACTTCTCAAAGTTTACATGCTCTGCCATAATTAGGACAAACTGATCATTCACTATTAATTAGAAATTTTAAAACAACTTAGAGAACCTGAATGCTCTGACAGAATTAGAAGATTTTATTATTATGACACATAGGACTGTGTTCTTTTGTTTGTTTTAAATACCCATCTTGGCCTACTAAAAAAAAATGGTATATTTTTGAAAAACGTATATTTCGGGCCTAATACGAGGACTAAAAATAAAGTGTTATATATTTTTGAGAAGCTTGTTAAAACTAAATTATATTATTAAAAAATATATAGGCTGACCCATTTAAAAAAAGTTTATTTTCCTTAAAAACTATCGAAGGTAGGAAAAATTTGAGTACGTCACTGGACGTAAAAATTACAAAAAGAACATTTAATTTCTTAAACAAAAACATCCCTTATATGAAAAACAAGGCGGCCTAGAAAAATTCTGATTACGGGATCTTCTGTTTGACAAAAAAGTAGCACAGCGCTGCGAAAACCGCATCCTTCTATCTTTACTAATAAAGGAGATACCCCGTAAAACTACCCAAAAATGGACACCCTGTACATCATATTAAAAAAAAATTTAAATATACCTGGTGGTTCAATAATTATGTGTAAAATGCTTGATTCCACTGGAGCTCTTTGGGAGCCCATATCTCCGAAGAGGAAGCCTATACGAAAAAAAATTATATAAACTTGTAGTACTCTTTTCACTTATTTCCTTCATATCCGGGAGATTTTCCACATTTTCCCGGACACCCTGTATGCGGCACTACTTATTCAGTAAGCTTAATCCTTTAAAATAACGTGCGGTGTGTTGCGTGTGAACCTAGCCTTATTGTTTGCCCATTTCACATAAAGGTGACCGATGCACGAGCTGTTTTTTTACAGTAAATCCACATATAAACAATATATTGCCAATACGAACGTTCCAAAATACAAAAAGTGTCCCCGCTATGGGAGATGGCGCGGGCCTATTGAGTTTATCGAATTTATCGATCGCGTCAGAGCTGGCCCGACATTATTTGTTTGTTGTTATTCGTCGCCATCTTTGGTTCTGGATGCTTTTTCAAATTACAGAATAACAAGTGGTTCATCCACATTGTTGTCGGTATATTAGGGCTTATAAACTTTCATTACCTAACAACAATTTTTGTAAATTAGTTTTTAATTTGTGGTGATTCGATTCGCTGTTGGTAGGTTAGTAGCTTGTTTTGTTGATGAAAGGACACAAGAGCATTGTGATTTTTTGCAAAAGTCGTAGATCAATACCAGGTATAAAGTATTTCAGGTATGCACATATATAGAGAGTCACTCGTATACAATATAATATATATGTGGTCACTACCTAACCTTAAAATTAATGTATATTTAATTTAGTGCATTAGTAGCTGATAATAATTCCCAAAATAGTCAATATAGTCATTCATTCTTAATTTTTGGTTTAGAAAAAGTGAGGTTAAGAAACCTACGACGTCGGATGAAAGTTAAAATAAAGCTTATCGTGCCGATTGTTACAACAATTTTTGTAAAGGAGTTTTTAATTTGTGGTGATTCGATTCGCTGTTTGGTAGGTTAGTGACTTGTTTTGTTTAAGATGAAAGGACACAAGTGCATGGTGCTTTTTTGCAAAAGTCGTGGATCAATACCAGGTATGTACTATGTACATATACGAACATATTTTGCTTATCACATTATCCGATCTTCGGAACAGAATTTCACTAAGAGCTTGTAAAAAAAGAAGAGAGTGTCACTCGTATGCAATATAATTGTATATATGTGGTCACTACCTAACCATAAGATTAATGTATTTTTAGTTTGGTGCATTAGTAGCTGATAATAATTCCCAAAATAGTCAATATAGTCATTTTTTCTTAATTTTTGGTTTAGAAAAAAAGTGAGGTAAAGAAACATACGACGTCGGATGAAAGTTAAATTAAAGCTCATCATGTCGATTGTTACAAATATTCGGACGGAATTTGGCATCAAAAGTTTACACCAATCAGGGCACCGTCGGATCATCATATCGTCAGATATCGTAGGCATGGAACACTGTCTTAAATCGAACTAATCGAAATTTTGATTGCAATATAACTAACCAGTGAAATTTACATTAAAAAAGTTGAAATCCGGTCCTGTCGAATGTTTACTTTCACAAGGAAATTTCCGAACTGCGACAACTCACAACGCCCCCTTCGATGCCCATAGCGGGGACATAATTGCAGATGGCATTAGCTATATACTGTATAATGTTAGTATTAGCTATATAGTAATCCTGTGTATGTGTGTCGGTCTGCTGTGACCACGCCTATTGCTCTGTGTCAGTTGTTAACCTGACGATTCATAATGCAAAAAGGTAAAAAAATAACCGACATTTTTATTAGACCATTATAATTTCCGATACTTATAAAACACCGTATCCAACCAGTATAAAAACTGTTAAGGCTAGACGTACCGTATTACACATGATAATTCCATCTCACATTAACATTATAATCAGTTTTTTTTCTTTAACTCTATCAGACGCCTTAGTTAAGTGTACGGGCCCTCATCAAAATTATAGGAAGGAGCCTTCAAAAGTGCACCAGCGCCATTGTGGTTTTATTGGCGATAATTATAAATTTAGACCGTCATTTCTCAACCTGTGGGTCGGGTTTGTTCATGTGGGTCGGGTGACGACCAGTTACTACTATAAGTTCCGTATTAGAATCGTCGTTCGCGTTGCATGCAGGGTTGTTCCAGAACGTACTTTGGCACCGAATTCAGTACACTTTACATGGTTTTGTCACGCTGGTAGCAAGCAATCAAGGAATTCTGGCCGGTGTTGTCATATGTACACCTTAAACTCTTTTGAAGAACATTTACGACGGACTATGTTTTAAACTACCCGAAAAACATATGGAATAGTAATAGCCACGTACGTCACTAGGTCAAATGCCAATGACCTCTTGACGCCTTACATCGGCTGAGCGAAGTAGTTTCATATAGCGCCGCACGCTTGCGTCTGTTAGTTGAAGACCAACCCGCGGACGAAATTTTACAATAAAATCCATTTTTTTATTATGATGGGGCACTGGGAGTGGTGCGTTTGCGAATAAAGCGATTCACTTTGGTTATGAATCGTTGGAGGTTATATTCGATGGGAAAAACGACCTCGGGAAGGTTGTTCCATAAGAATGATGAAAGAGTTCTTAAATAATGAAGTTCGAGGAGTACTAAGCTTAACCACATATGGATGGGCGGCAGAGGTTCGTCGTGTACTTCTGCTGGTCGCCGCTCTGGGCGGAATTAATAGGGGAAGGTCAGCCGAGCACTTTCCATGAAAATATCGGTAACAGAGAGTCAAATCCCCAACCTGTCTTCGATGTTCTAAAGCGCTTTCTAGCGGTAACATTACAAAGTACATTCTTTCTAGTTGTATAATTGCTTGCTGATTATGAACTAGATAGACGAATTCCCGATTATTTTAATGGAAATTTTATCAATTCCTAAAAAAGCGTTTAATTTTTTCTATAATCCATAACAAATATATCAAATAATGTGATCTATAAATATAAATTCCGACTAAAACTATTTTATTTATCTGCAAAATAATTTAAACAATCTAAAAGCCAGAATAAAACGGTAATAACAAATAGGTAACGCAGCGAGTTATTTAAAACATATTGTTATAGCTTCCAAGAACAAAGCTGTCCGATTCGATACCTTTGGAATGATATTATTTATTTCAGTTTCACAGTCCATACGGGGCGATCCAAGTATAAATTAATAGTCCTTATATTTTTGTAATTTTTAAAATAATTTTTCTATTTGGGTTTCATATTGGCTACATTATGAAATGCAAAAAAATTTAATAACTTGCCACTTTATGAAACTGAAATTTTATTTTTTCCTAGTTGCCAACAAGTAGGGTTCGAATTTTAGGCCTACTTCGATTTCGTTGAAATTAGTTTTCTAGGCATTATGAATTCGACCAAAAATTTTTTATAGAAAACTTTAAAATACTAACCTTTAACCGTGCAAATAGATCATTTTTACTAGATATTTATGCGAAATACCTATACTCGGAAATATATAACATGCTGACGGTATCCGTCAACTAATTTCTAGTCACAACTATAAAACAACATAACCTAAAAATAATAGAAATATCTTCCAGTTTATGCTCTATTTCTAAAGTTTTATTCAATAAAGTACTATTTTTATTTTTAATTCAATATAGTATTATACATATTACTTTATATGTACATATTTATAGTTACTGTAGACATTTTCTGAGCATTAATAATTGTTATTCCTGTCAGATTCTTTGTCGACGATTTTGTTCAATAGTATTATTTATTATTTTGTTCAATATTTTCCACTTTGTTCTGCTCGCACCATAACTCAAAGTGTGCGTGCTCTAAGATAATGTTTTATTAAACTTGTATCTTAATATACTATTATTTTAATCATCAACCATCGACTGCGCGCAGGAACGTAAACGTTGTGTTCCTTTTGCGTAGGAAAATGACTGTACAGTACGTTTCACGAAAATTGGATACGACTTAATGATTTCCTGGGTAGGTCCCATTGTGTCGACAAGAGCTTGGCAATAAACAAGTGAAGTATGAAGGGACGGACTAAGGAAAACAAGTAATGATATGATTATATTAATGTAATCAAATGAAATAACCTTTTTTTTAAATATTACTAGTCATATTTATTTACATTTATAATGTCATTCTATAGATAGTTCTGTTTCACTATCGCTATCCTCATCAAAATTAATTATAATTGGATTAATTATACGATCCAGACTAATATACGAATTTTCTACAGTTATTACGTGACGGACTGAATTTTTCCAACTACCTGGGGGAATATCATTAAAGCATTTTCGTATTAATTTTACAACACTAGAACTTAAAGTCGGAGAAATATTTTCAGACCTAACCAGTGATTTTAACTGGTGCCACATAAATGCTCCATGGGGTTAAAAATAGGGTGGAAGCCGTAGCACTGTATGTCCAATTTCTTCTGCCAATGTGTCATAAACATATACTTTTTTATACAAAATGTCTTTAAAACTTCTAAAAGATCACTTTTTTTTATAACTTTCTTCAAAATATATATCATTCGCCGCCATGTAGTTCTGAATCTCCAATTTTGTATTATTATTTATTTATGTAATTGGCGACTGTGATAGCTCGCATTGTCCATTACTATCACGCTATTCTGAGGAATGTTTGGTAAAAGACAATTCTTGAACCATTCCTCAAAAAGTTCGGCCGTTGTATCTTCATGGTAGTCCACACAAGAGTATTTAATGTTTTTTGCAGAAAGCTACAAGGCATTTGGAACCCAACCGTTTTCTGACCCAGCATGTAAAATGCTTATTCTTTTTCCTTTATGTGACGCAGCTTTTGTTTTACACTTATCGGAAGAATCAGACCAGCCTTTGGATGGTGGTTCATGCGTGTCAAACCAAGTCTCGACGAGGCAAATTATAGGACGGTTTTCTGAACGGGATTTCCTTACAGAAGTTATATACTCATGACGCCATTTTTGTAAACGGTGAGTGAGCATGAGTACTTGCCTTTTGTCAATTTTGCGGTATCTGAATCCCATTTCCGACACAACTCTCCAAAGGCTAGTGCGGCTACAACTTATTTGGGTTTCATCATTGGTGAGCCGTTGCTTCAGAGAATCTAATGTAGGTACGCGTTGCTCTTCGTACATGGTGTAGATTTTTCGCCTTATCAAGTCCTTGTCGCTTTCGTCGAAACATTTGGTGAAACCGGCATCTTTACGCTTCTTTCTAGATTTAATGGGATTTGACGCGATTCTTTTCACTGTAGTCAGAGGTATCTTAGTCAAATCAGACGTTTCAGTCGCAGCAGCACTAGCATAAAGTTCTCTGTTGAGTAAAGAAGTATATACTCTTTTTACAATTTCCCTAGCATCGAGAGATAAATGCATTTTCTTCACTGCAACACTAGAAGAAGCACAATCAATGTTTTTCCATGGA
This sequence comes from Barypeithes pellucidus, assembly GCA_963991005.1. Taxonomy (NCBI): domain Eukaryota; kingdom Metazoa; phylum Arthropoda; class Insecta; order Coleoptera; family Curculionidae; genus Barypeithes; species Barypeithes pellucidus. The sequence goes on along the minus strand of OZ022563.1, from coordinate 49,998,337 downwards.
CGCCACATACTGTTTATACGTTTGGTAAAATAATATCGGTAATACAACTATACTCTTCCAGCAAGAAATAAAAACTAACAAATTTTACCACAAAAATATATTTAAATATAAATTAAGCAACCTAACCTACCTGATGTGCCTATATTTAATTATAATTATTACAATCCGGTCCTTTCCACATAATAATAACAAACGGTCATAAATAATGGGATCGCCCCAGGTACTTTTACTGCAGTCATTAAGTTATATCCATTTTTCGTGGAACAATCTTTACACCCATTATATTTCTCCTAATAATTAGAAAAACAATATGAACTATTTGATTTTTGTTTGATCACCATGTACACACATATACGGACCAAGCCCGCATAAACAATGATTTTTCAAAAGCATTTTTCGATATTATGTGTTGCACGAATTCTGGTTTCATTATAATAATACCTTTGGCAATAAATCGATACGATCAATTTTATTTTGTAAGAAACTTCGGTCAATTATTTAAAATGAATTGTTATGATTTCGAATCTGACATTGAAAACATTTCTGTACTTGAGGAGATAACTAACGCCCAAGAAAATTAAGAGTGAGAATATGAATTTTAACATCTGTATGATGCCAAAAAATGCGATATTTTTAATAATTTACGTTATTTGTAGCAGTAGGCCATGGTCAATTTATTAGAAACAAATGCAAATGTCCAAAACATGACAGATCTATCATATTTTTATTATTTTCGAAATGCCTATTACGTGAGCGTTTTTATAATTTCCTCTTTTACTTCGTTGATTTCGTTGAAATTAGCTTTCTAAATAGGAATAGGAAACTTTAAAATACTAACCTTTAACCTTGCCAATAGATCATTTTTACTAGATATTTAAATACCTATACTCGGAAATATATAACATGCTGACGGTGTCCGTCAACTAATTTCTAGTCACAACTATAAAACAACATAACCTAAAAATAAGAGAAATATCTTCCAGTTTATGCTCTATTTCTAAAGTTTTATTCAATAAAGTACTATTTTTAATTTTAATTCAATATAGTATTATGCCTACATATTACTTTATCTATACATATTTATCGTTACTGTAGACATTTCCTGGGCATTAATTGTTATTCCTGTCAGATTCTGTGTCGACACCATATTTTGTTCAATAGTATTATTTATTATTTTATTCAATATTTTGGGTGTGTTCGGGTTTGTTCTGCTCGAACCATAACTCAAAGTTTTGCATATTCTTTTTAAAAATTTTTCTAGGTTATTTTCTGCAAATTCTCGTATTTCTGACAGAGTACAACTTTCTTCCTGACTCATTTTTATCAACTTTAATAATATATTTATTTTTAATTATGACGGATGGGAAGAAGCTGTGTTGTGTTCAATTGTTTCTATCATGGCATATTTGATACTTGTAACATTTTATGAAATTATAAAAGTATTGCCAACCAAAAAAGAAAATATTAATTCAAATGGAAAAAAATCTTAATAGTATATTAAGATACAAGTTTCATAAGACATTATCTTAGAGTTTAATTTAGAAAACGACCCGCGAAGCTGGGAGTTTTCTAAAGTACAAGTGCTCTAATTGTCTTATGAACCGTGTATTTTATAATACTTTTTCTGTTTGGGTCTTTAAAGTCTGAAAAACTTTAAAAAATATAGTAGATTTTTTTCCATTTGACTTAATATTTTCTTTTTGGGTTGGCAATACTTTTACAATTTAATAAAATGTCACAAGTATCAAGTATGCCATGAGAGAAACAATTGAACACAACTAATCTTCTTCCCATCCATCATAATTAACAATAAATATATTATTAAAGTTAATAAAAATGAGACAGGAAGAAAGTTGTACTCCGTCAGAAAAAGAACAAACCCGAACAAACCCGAGGAAGTGCAGAAAATAAACTACAAAAACTTTTAAAAATGCAAAAGTTTGAATTATGGTGCGAGCAGAACAAAGTTCAAAATATTGAACAAAATAATAAATGATACTATTGAACAAAATATTGTGTCGACACAGAATCTGACAGGAATAACAATTAATTCCCAGGAAATGTCTACAGTAACTACAAATATGTATATATAAAGTAATATGTATAATACTATATTGAATTAAAAATAAAAATAGTAGTTTATTGAATAAAACTTTAGAAATAGAGCATAAACTGGAAGATATTTCTCTTATTTTTAGGTTATGTTGTTTTATAGTTGTGACTAGAAATTAGTTGACGGACACCGTCAGCTTGTTATATATTTCCGAGTATAGGTATTTCAGATAAATATCTAGTAAAAATGATCTATTTGCAAGGTTAAAGGTTAGTATTTTAAAGTTTTCTAAAACAAATTTCTGTCGAATCCATAATGCCTAGAAAACTAATTTCAACGAAATCCAAGTAGGCCTAAAATTCGACCCTTACCTGTTGCCAACATGAAAAAAATAAAATTTCAGTTTCACAAAGTGGCAGGTTATTAAATTTTTTTGCATTTCATAATGTAGCCATTATGAAACCCAAATAGAAAAAAGGCATTTTTACAACACTTTATTTAAACTTGGTAATTTAAACAATAAAACATACCTAAAGTACAATAATAATCGTCATAGAGTTATAAATAAATTATTTTCATTAATATTCGTTGTAAAATGAAAATATATTTTAGCATTTACTTGATTTTACTAAATTTATTAGGAATTCTAACCATACTTTTTTTGGAAATTATGTTTACAATATTATTTTGGTACGGATTACCAATAAAAAATATAATTAATACTATATTTTAGAGGAAATTTACTATAATAATTTTATTATCGACTTTTTTCCGTGTTTAGAAAAAATTAGTTTCGACCCAGTAATGTGCTGATGAACTTGCTTACAAATTTCGTGCAATTAACAGTCTGATTGGTTTAAAGGACTGTGAGTAATGAAATTATTGTCCTTAGGCGATCGGTCACAGTGCGTAATGAATGAGTTTATTCCGTTTCGACCGAACTATAAAAATACACATCAGATTGCAAACGGTCGTGAGTTCCGTCTTAACGAACTAATTTCGTGGACTTGTTAAGATATGTAAAGTTATTAAAGGTTTTTTTTTTAAAAACTTGGGTCTTATAAATATTTATGCGGCAAATTACAAATGTGTTTTCATTGTTCTAACAACAATATGTTTAAATTGGGTGTGTCCGCGACTGAGATTTTCTACTTATTATAAATGCTTGTTAAGTTTAGGAGCTAGTAAAGTTGTTATTGTTATTTAACGTTTTTCGACAAAAGAAATAACGGCATACGGGGTGGGGTGTTTCTTATTGACGCACTAATGTTTAGCTGCTAAATTTAGAAATCGAGATTTACTACACGGAAAGAAAAACTTAGATCCATAATTGACGGATCTACAGGGTGGCCAATTAGTGCGGCAAAGCTCAATATCTCTTTTACCGCTAGGGATAGCGGAAAACTTTTTTCACGAAAGTTATTAAACGTTAAGAGGTGCAGCTTTTAAAATTATTTTCAACCATACAGGGTGCTCCAAAAGGGCGGTGTGATAAAAATTTCATATTTTTTAAATGGGACACTATGTATATTTTTACATATTTGAATTCACCGTAAAATTCTGTACATAGCACCGTAATTATTTGTACACATTTTTGCAACGTTGCCAAATAGATTGGAAAATTCCTAAAATTTGTGCAAAAACATGGTTCAATGAAATGTGTAATATTTCTTAACTTATAATAATTTGAAATAAAATATTTTTATGTCGGAAAGAGGAATGTTGACAGAAGTCCCCTATGATAACACATATCAATATTTTTATACAGGGTATTTTCTATGGATATGCCAACATTACGAACTTGAAACCTGAGTTTCGTAAGTTTTTTAAATGAAACACCCTGTATATGATTACTTTGTCTGGAGATATTTTAATCCTCTCTAATTTTTATTAAGGCCTTTCTTTGCCTATCTCTACCAATCTTGGTGGTATTTCAATTTTTATTTAAACTCGAGCAAAAAAAAAGTGGTTGTATTTTACCATTGTCCCTTTTCTAGTCACCTATGACAAAATAAAAACAAAATGTTGTAATTTAAAAAAAAATTATTTATTCATACGGGAGGATACGATACAAAAATATTTTAGCGAGTCAAGCTTGTGGACAATTTCTAAAGTAAATTATTAGCTAATTATTTGTTCATATAGTGATCGCCACTAACTTGAACACATAATTCAATACGTTTTTCAAAAGAATGAGTTATGTTTCTACACATTTTCAATTGTTTTCAAAGTATTACTCGGCAAATGTCTAGAAACATTCTTTTGAAAAACGTATTGAATATGTGTTAAAGTTAATGAGGGTCACTATGAACAAATAATTAGGCAATACTTTGAAAACAGTTCCAAATGTGTAGAAACATGACTCATTCTTTTGAAAAACGTATTGAATTATGTGTTCAAGTTAGTGGGGGTCACTATATGAACAAATAATTTGGTAATAATTTAGTTTAGAAATTATCCACAAGCTTGAATCGCTAAAATATTTTTGTGTCATATCCTCCCGTATGAATAAATATTTTTTTTTTAAATTACAACATTTTGTTTTTATTTTGTCGTAGGTGACTAGAAAAAGGACAATGGTAAAATACAACCACTTTTTTTTGCTCGAGTTTAAATAAAAATTGCAATACCACCAAGATTGGTAGAGATAGGCATAGAAAGACCTTAATAAAAATTAGAGGATTAAAATATCTACAAGATAAAGTAATCATATACAGGGTGTTTAATTTAAAAAACTTACGAAACTCAGGTTTCAAGTCCGTAATGTTGGCATATCCATAGAAAATACCCTGTATAAAAATATTGATATATGTTATCATAGGGGACTTCTGTCAACATTCCTCTTTCCGACATAAAAATATTTTATTTCAAATTATTATAAGTTAAGAAATATTACACATTTCATTGAACCATGTTTTTGCACAAATTTTAGGAATTTTCCAATCTATTTGGCAACGTTGCAAAAATGTGTACAAATAATTACGGTGTTATGTACAGAATTTTACGGTGAATTCAAATATTTAAAAATATACATAGTGTCCCATTTAAAAAATATGAATTTTTTATCACACCGCCCTTTTGGAGCACCCTGTATGGTTAAAAATAATTTTAAAAGCTGCACCTCTTAACGCTTAATAACTTTCGTGAAAAAAGTTTTCCGCTATCCCTAGCGGTAAAAGAGATATTGAGCTTTGTCGCACTAATTGGCCACCCTGTATGTACCAAATTTGGGATTTCGGAAACGGTAAGAGTACGAAGTGGGTTAAATTGTGGCAAAGCTGCGTAATTATGAGCCCAATAATATTTCGCAAAAAATTTAAAAGTAAATACAGGGGCTTTCAAAATATTTGGAAAAATCTAAAATTGTGCGTTTCGGTTTTTATTTTTTACTTACATTCGTTGTAAAATTTACAATTTATTTTAGTATGTGATTACTTGATTTCACTAAATTTATTAGAAATACTCATAAATATATAATACAGGGTACACCAAGTAAAGTGGCCTATTAGAAGTATCTCGAGAACTAAATGAGATTTTATTTTGAAAATTTGGTTGTGGCTATAAGAGATGGTTTTCTATGTTTACAAAATATTTTGGATGGTGCGGTGTTGCCGGATCATACCGAAAGTGGTAGCAACTTCGGAATTTTACATGAATTACCCTATATATTATATTTTTTTGTAATCTAGGTAAAAATCTAGAACAGTTTTCTGTATAATATCATATACCTATCTTTAAGAGTTTTTGAATTATAAATAATTTTGTGATTTTTTAACGCCGTATCGGGCCTGAGAAGAAAATCATATGTTTTTAGCGGTTACAGCTAGAAAGCTGAAATTTTGACAATAGTTTCACAAGTCCATCGATATTTTGTAATTTCGAACAGTATTTAATTAGTTTTATACAAGGCGATATTTCTGAGGGAGAAAATTATTGCAAAAATCTTTTTTTTTTAAATGGGACACCCTGTATTTGATATGTTTTATGGAGAATCGAATTTTCTATCTAATGATATTAAGTGTTTCTATACCTATCTTCAATATTTTTGGACTTATAGCAAAATTTAAAAATTATCTTATAAAAATATATTTTTTGGTACTTGATTGTGGAATGGATTCATAGAAACAAAATAATGAAAAATCCATTTGCTATGTCTTTTATTATGATTTTTGATATGAATAATTCATCTGCCTCAGAAATATTGTTACCTAGACGCCCTGTATAAAACTAATTGAATACTGTTCAAAATTATAAAATTTCGATGGTCTTGTGAAACTATTGTCAAAATTTCAGCTTTCTAGCTGTAACCGCTAAAAAGATATGATTTTCTTTTCAAGTCCCGATACGGCGTTAAAAAATCACAAGATTAATTACAATTAAAAAAATCTTAAAGATAAGTATATGATATTATACAGAAAACTGTTCTAGATTTTTATCTAGATTCCAAAAAAATATATAATACTTAAATAGGGTAATTCAGTTAAAATTCCGAAGTTGCTACCCCTTTCGGCATGATCCGGCAACACCGCAACATCCAAAATATTTTAAAAACGTAGAAAACCATCTCTTATAGCTGCAGCCAAATTTTCAAAATAAAATCTCATTTAGTTCCCGAGATACTTCTAATAGGCCACTTTACTTGGTATAACCCTGTATAAAAGGGGAGTTGCATAGTTTAAAAAAAAATGGCAACGCTGTAATAAGGTACGCGTTTAGATGATTTCGATCTAGCATTAATCATAAGTAGATAATCGCAGTAGAGATAAACACAACAACAACACCGCGCATGAAAAAATGAATGAAAGTTCTAAACTTCAAGGACACTTACGTAGTATAATCGGTAGCACGTGCGTACAGCGTTGCCACGGTGGTTTCCCTAAAACATTGGAATTTGATTTTGTTGGGAAACTATAAATAACTTTACGAGTAGAAAATTTAAAAAATACACACATATTTAGGACAATATTTTTACTTAATAGGTACACATGAGAAATGCATTCAATATAATTAATATTATACTTTTCGGTTTCAAACGCGCGGTACAGACTTGGCATCATTGCAGATTACTGTTACTGTATAAAACTTTGTATGATAATGTTACTATAATCTTTTTTCCCTGTAGGTCCTTTTATGCAGAAAATTTTAGAAATCGACAGCTGCTATAAAACTGTTATAAATTACAAATCTCTCAAAAACAAACCAAATCTTATAGCATAGGTACGTTGTGTATGTAGAAATAAGTGTTCAAAGAACTGTTTTATTATAGACGATTAATAGATAATATCACATTGACCTTATTTTATTGTTCCAGGAATGTTGGAGGCTTTATGTTGGCTACAATGGCTACTGTCACTTCCGGAATACTATCGCCGAATTACGTCCTGAGCACAGGTTTGTCTATTAAATAATTTTGAAAATATATTTCTTTATGACTCGTTTGATTGCCAGCGACCTAAAATTCCGAATTCAATTTTTTAGAAATAGCCATTTGTGTTTGGCTTCTACTGACCGACTGTAACCTTGCCAAATTTCAGCTTCCTATGTCTAACGGCGTCCAAGTAAGAGATATGTGGCAACTGGATAGGCTCAGACACATACTTGAAATAATTTCACAAATGTTTCATTGTTTTTTTCTCAAGGTTGCAGATATTTTGAGCTCAAACTGTATTAGTTTCGCTGAGAACGTTGCTATAAGCATTAAAAGAGATCCTTTTTGTGTAAAAAACCCAGTATTGTTACATAAAAGTTGTATAGCAACAGTTACTAAACATCAACAAGCAACTTATACAGAAAAAAGCTCACAGAACCATTTTACTATACAGGGTGTTCCTTAATGACGTGCTAATATTTCAGGGTGTTATTCCTTAGGTTATTTTATAAAGAAAAGTTCATATGAACATAATATGTCCGCAACGGCTTAAACTTTTGCTACACGGTGTTGAATTTTTATTTTTTAAATGGATATTTTCTAATATCTCCGAAAGTACTTCAGATGTTATTTTCAATTTTGGTATGTGTTAATAGGATATAGAACCCCAAATTTTAGTTCGAAAAGTTATTCAATTGTTAAACCAGTGTCGTCCCTGCAAACATGTCCTCTCATATTTTGTACAAAAACGGTGGTACGCCACTGACATTTTTCCATGTTGATATTTTTTCTGATTAGCCCGGTCAATTCTACATGAAAAAGGTATCTTGAGTTTTTCTCGTAAGACGAGCCCGTTCTTGATTAAGACCACTAAATTCATGTTGAAACTCATTATTATTAACATTGATAAAATAATTAATGATAAATTTTGTTTTATAAAAATTTGTTGGAAATGGCCACCTTCACTTAAAAGGCATGATTCCGCCCGTCTTCGCATCGAATTGCACACTCCAACAATTCTTATAAAACAAAATTTATCATTAATTATTTTATCAATGTTAATAATAATGAGTTTCAATATGAATTTAGTGGTTTTAATCAAGAACGGTGACGAGAAAAACTCAAGAGACCGTTTTCATATAGAATTCACCAGGCTAATCCACATGGAAAAATGTCAGTTGCGTACCATCTTTTTTGTAAAAAATATCAGAAGACATGTTTGCAGGGACGCCACTGGTGGAACAATTGAATAACTTTTCTAACTAAAATTTGTGGTTCTATATCCTATTAACATAGACCAAAATTGAAAATAACATCTAAAGTACTTTCGGAGATATTAAAAAATAACCATTTAAAAAATAAAAATTCAACACCCTGTAGCAAAAAATTTAAGCCGTTGCGGACATATGTTCATATGAACTTTTCTTTATAAAATAACCTAAGGAATCACACCCTGAAATATTAGCACGTCATTAAGGAACACCCTGTATAATGTTCATATAGCTGTTTACATGGCCCCCGCAAAAATATATCACATGAAACTTTTATACAACCAATTTGCAAATCTAGAGCTGTTTTATAAAACTGTTATAAATCGTAAATATCTTATAGTTGTAAATAGGTTGTTAATATTTGATTTCAATTCTCCTCGAGAGGAACCTAGAACACAAAAGCTATATTTTTGAGATTTTAAATATTTTTTTAATGCATTTTTACACCCGAGCCACTAAAAACACGTTTAAAAAGGTGTTAAAATTGGTAAAAAGAAACAAACATAGCTTTCCGGAATCCGTCGTTTATTTAACGGTGAAAAGGCGCATTTTTGTTAAATCGTAAAATGTTAAGAGTACAACCGTCTAAGATTCTAAGTGTTAAGTAAATATTAATCCGTTCTCGAGATATATTGACAGAAAAAGTCGCGTCTGAGGTGGAACTAATGTATGCACCTGATGATTATAAGAATGCGAGGAGCTATAATTACAATGTAAACTCTGCTCCTCGAGCATTTTAAATATAAATTGTGTATAATTTTTTTTTATAGCACACTAAAAATTAATTGTTCTTGTAGCTATGTTTACTCTTAAAATTCAGTATTTTTTTTTTATGATCAAACACAAGCACTATAGCTGACGAAGAACCTCGACAGCCTAGAACATCGAAGACAGGTTGGGGATTTGACTCTCTTTTACAGATATTTTCATGGAAGGTGCTCGGCTGACCTTGCCCTCTTAATTCCGCCCAGAGCGACGAATAGCAGAAATACACGACGAACCACTGCCGCCCATCCATATGTGGTTAAGCTTAGTACTCCTCGAACTTCATTATTTAAGAATTCTTTCATTTGGAGGACTACATCTTTGTGGAACGACCTTCCCGAGGTCGTTTTTCCCAACGAATATAACCTCCAACGATTCAAAACCAACGTGAATCGCTGTTTGCACCCACGCACCACTCCCAGAGTGCCCTAAAGGATTTTTCCTATAGTGCTTGTTGTTTAAATAAATCTCCTAGGAAATCAATATCATCGATGGTGTGTCATGTATTTGAAAAGGTCCTATAACTTTTTTACCTGACCCCGTATACTTATTCTGAAAACGGCAAGTTATTCAACAGTCATTATAAAGAAACTTTTGTATAAAACATTTTTCTGTATCTCTTTTAACTAAGAAAATATAGGGTTATTTTGAAATTGTCAATTTTTTGATTTTCCCCCGTATATCTTAAGCGAGCGAAAATTTTCAAATTTTGAGCACATGACACCTATATTACTTTTTTGATAGCACTAACAATTACGGAGAAACACAATAGATCACAAACAATCACAATAGCAGAAGCGATAAACTCATAATCTAAATATTAAACTTCAGAATAATTTTACACTAGCATGTAAAAATGAGCATACCGCGTTGCCACTGTGATTTCCTTAAAACATTGCCATTTGATGGTCTTGGGATAATATTATACTTTTCGGTTTCAAACGCAGGCGGTAGATTTAGGACTCTCAGTACAGACTTGGTATCATTGATTACTGTTTAAAACTTTGTATGATCAGTGGCGGTTCTTCCACAGGAGCACATGCGCACGAGCACCCCCAAAACAAAACGAATAAAAAAATTTTAATTTACATTTATTGAATATTATTTATCGTATAAAGTCCGACCCTCCCTAATACTTTATCGTACCGTCAAACTAAAAAAGTCCGACCCTCCCTAATATTTTATCATCCCGTCAAACCAAACTGATAGATCTGGCAACCGTGCCTCGGTCGAGGTAAATGACGATTATGACTAGGCTTGCTCGCACGTGCGATTAAGTAGTGTTCTCTGTAGTAACAGGTGACGGGTGGTAGCGGGGGATAGCGGGGCTCTGGCGATTTAACATGGAAAAGGCGCACAGTTTTTGTGTGCACCGCGCCGTTTTCTGTTCGTGCATCTAGTTAGAAGATCGAGCGTGTATGTTTTAATATTTTAATATTATATATTTATTAAGTTAAAATGAATAGTTGACGGTGGACTATTTAAGAAATAACTTTAGCTCTTTGAGTTTGGAGCAAAAAATTGAAGTGAAGAATGCGGGAACACCTAAACCCCAAAATAATTTAACGCAGACCACAAAGGGTAAATCTAGGGACTTATTAGAAAGTTTCCAAACTTAATGAGGCTGTTATTGATCAATTTTCTACAATTAAGAACCGAACAATGGACTTTACGTTTAAGCACTATTGTGTAGGGTCGATAAATGTTGTGTATTTCGATAAATGACACTCGATATGATTTTAAACCATTTTATTTAAGGATTTAAACTAAAAAACACTGAAAATATGAAGAATGCCAACTTGTCAGTCTCGTGGCTCGATTCGTTCTCGTCATAAAACAGTTAACTATTGTTCTCGTCTTGGTTGCGCCTAATGACGTAGCCCTTAGATGGCGTAGTGGTATATTAGACATCATTCGGTTTTGTTGATAGCTCGTAGATGGCTTTAGTAGTATTAGTAGTGGACTGTATAAATATTGTTACGAGGGTTGCATGCGACGACGTTAAGATCCGACAGCTATACACACTAAGAAAACCTTTCTTAATTTCCAAAAGTTGTGTTTCGTTGTGTAAAATTAAAAATAAATAAAAATACGTTTTATACCTAACGCATTTTCTTATTACTTTTTTTCTTTCCACATTTAAAACGCCTAGAAAGTAATTGTTTGGTCGTTACACAAAAATAAAATTTTAAAAATAATGTCACCATACCTCTATCATAGGTCACGAGTCGCCACTGTGTATGATGTATATTTATTAATTAAATGATTTTGGGTTTAAACATATTAAGGTCCTATATAGTAAAGTAATCATTTTGAACAAATTTATTTCCTATATTGATTTTAAAGCGGATATTAAAATAAAAAATATTAAAATAAAAAATAACAAATATTAGAATAAAAAATAATAATTATTAGAATAAAAAATAATAAATATTACAATAAAAAATAATAAATATTAAAATAAAAAATAACAAATCGTCGTTTAAGAAACAATACCGCCCAAGTACAAAAAGACAAACTTTTCAGGAGGCGATAAAAACTACCTGGTAACTAGGATTAATAAAAACTTGCGTTAATTTTAAGATCTCAACATCAAAATAATTAACAATTTATTATTGAAATACATTTTTTTTAAATGTGGACTTAATTTATTTTTTTTTGTTACTTAGGCGGTATTGGTTAATCAATAATTAATACAACTGTGATTTAGGCGGTTTTATGTATATTTGAAAGGAGAGGAACAAGACAGGGTTAGCACGAATTAATTCTAAAAACGAAACCCAAATCCTTTATTAAGTAGCTAATCAAAAAATAATAAAGAAAAAAACGATATCTGCCTCTAATAAGGTATAATAATAAACTTTATTATCACTTTAGCTTGTCACTTAGGTCCATCGTGGGGAATCTCGTTATAAAATGAGTGACAATCTTGAGTTAAGACTGTCTTCAGTTCCTGAAGGTCTTTCCATTTGGAATATGAAATTTTTCGTCTTTCTTTGCTTAACAGAGGGGCACTGGCAAGTAAAGAGAAACTATCAGCAATTTTTTTCGATCTTCTGGGTAATGTTGAATACTGGTGATCAAAATTGGTTTTGATAATAATCTCACCATTAATGTACTTAATCGCCTTGATATCTACAACTGTTGGATCGCCAGTCGTTCTTCCTGGTCTGATTGAGTCATATATCAAAAAGTCTTTTCCAGAATAGTCTTTAAAAAAAGTATAATCGAGAAAATGACTTTCATATGGGAAAGGCTTTCGTCTAGCTTCACGTGTAATAGTACAGTATTGTCCAGGTAGATATATGTCCTTGTTTTTCAATTTTGTTTCGATGGCACTGTGCACAGAATCGCACTCCATCTGCGTATGTCCTTTGGTCAGAAATTTCTGCTCTATGGCAACATTAAACTCTTTGCTTAAATGTAACAATGTATTAGATAAGACGGCATTTCGATTTTGATAATTACACCCGTCTGACCAAAGGATAACCGGTAAAGGATTGTTTTGTAAAATGCTAGATAATGTGCGAACAATGCATGATGCAAATGAAGATGCTACAAGATCCGTGGCGGTTTCATCAAACCAGTAGCAAGCAACTTCATGTGTTTGAAGATTATACATGGTAAAATTGTGTATGTTAAGTTTCTTCTTATAATAAAACGCGCTAGCTTTAGTAAGAGGAGCTAGCTTAACAGCCTGAAGGTCTTGGGTAAAAACGTGTGCTAAATTATTTGCTGCCTTTTCCTTGTCCTGGCTTTTTTCACTTCTAGCCCTGTTTTTTCCGTCTCTATGTTTAACGTATTCTTCCTCAGCAAGATTTCCTGCTTGGTGCGCACAGCACAAATCGCACTGATCTTTTCTCGGAGAAAACAGTGACAGATTCTGTTCTTGAAAAATTGAATCGAAAGTAAATCTGCTCACTTTTCCGGTATTTTCCTGTTGGCATTTTTCTAAATATAAGTTATACAGCTGAGAGACTGACGTAACTATAGGCTCTAGATATTTTCGAGTGGTAGATTGCCTACAATAATGAGAAGGCATTTTAGGTAAAGAATCGAAAAACGTTTTAAGAAATTCCTTGTCAACTTTTCGTCTACGTGACGCTACATCAGCAGTTCGTGAATGAGTTATTAAAGAACTTGGAGCAATAGTTCCCTCCTTCTGATTATTATCTACCCAATAACGCACAGTCCATTTTTTAATACCAAACGTATTGATGTACATATTACAGCAAACCTGTTTTCTTGCGTTATTTATATTTAAGAAATAATGAAGGGTTGCTTGGCGCCTAGAATTCTCACTTTGATTTCTGCGACGTTTAACAGGTTGCTTTTCTACAGTATTTAGTATGAACGTTCTCCTCTGGTCCCAGGTCATCGTTTTCCAGAAAGCATTAAAAAGTTCTGTTCTCTTTTCTTCTATCAATTCATTGCATGTTCTGACCTTCGATTTTTTACACATTTCAGAACGACAGGGTGGTCCCATTTTGCGTTCAGTTTTCTCAACATCATGAAAAATTTGCCCTTCTTGAGTTCTACGGTAACCTAAATAGGCCTCTCCTTCCATTCTCAGTTTTTTATTTTTAGTAGTTTTCCATTTACCCTGATTTTGCTTCTTCCTCTTTTTTTCTTTATGTGCATCACCATCAAATGGAATGTTTGGTGCTTTATCCAGAGATGTACTGCCCGACTCTGCTTCAGCTAAATTTATTTCATCATCTGTTGCGCTATCTGATTCTAAATCTGATCCAGGTTCATAAGTGCTATCCTTAGCTGTACTTGCTTCAAGTTCGCTGTTAATTGGGCTTTGCGATTCAGGCATAGCCATACCTAATATCGGACTCTCAGTTTTCTCAGGTAACTGCTCTTTAAGTGGTAAAACTAAGAAAGGCAATTTCTCTAACGTTGAAATCACGTGGGAACCCGAACAGATATTTTGAGTCTTCACCATTGTCGAGGGGAAGTTTGAATTTTGAGCGCCTTTTAGGGGTCTCTGACAATCATCTTGATTTTGGATATTTTCATATGGTAAAATAAGCACTCCCTTTTGCAGCGAAAAATGTGCCGCTTTAGGACCTACCTCTACCGAAATCAGACCGCTAGGGGACTCTGTGACATGTTTGTCTACTGGTATAGTTCTTGAATTTGTTTTGTATTCGTCAAGGGCAGCGAAAAGTTCCGAGTCACTAAAAAGGTTGGTATTGTTTTCTGTCGTATCCTCGGTGGATGACTGGCTGTCGTCCCACTCCATAATACCTATTGGACAAAACACATTATAAGATAAAAAAAATAAAAATCCATGAAAATAAATTCCGCATATTTATGTCGCATGTTTACTTTAAAGAAATATATTAATGTATTTAATTTAATACCGCCTAACTCCATAACCGCTTTTAATTTAATTTTAATGGAATGAGCTAATAATTCCAAGTATAATTTATACTTTATTTTAATTGGTATACACATGCAGTACAATAAAAATCATATTAAAAAGTAGTACTTACCTGATTTATTTTAAAAAGCCTCTCGCAAACTGTCGGTGCTTCGTATAACCTCAAAATACCACGTCTTGACGGGGAGATCGGCGGTATTGTCATACGATTTTGAATAAGCGGTATTTTTAAAATGGGTGGGGAGGCAAAACCGTTGGTTTAAATTACAGTAGGGCGGAGTTAGACTATGCATATAAGCGCTATTAGAACATTTAGTGCAAAATATCAATTTTAACAAAAATGTTACTTAGGCGGTATTGTTTCTTAAACGACGAAATATTAGAATAAAAAATAATAATTATTAGAATAAAAAATAATAAATATTAGAATAAAAAATAATAATTATTAGAATAAAAAATAATAAATATTACAATAAAAAATAATAAATATTAAAATAAAAAATAATAAATATTAAAATAAAAAATAATAAATATTAGAATAAAAAATAATAAACCTCATACCGGTGTGGCGGGCTCTTACTGGCCCTTCGCCTCCCAGTCCAACGCTGTCTCTCGAACCCTATCACATCAGTTAAAAAACGTTATATTTTGAAAACGAGTTTGAAAATGTTAAAAATCCTTAATAACCTTGCGAAACATAAAACACAAGCGAACAATGCCCGGCAGTTACAAAAAAGGGGCTTCTAAACTAAAAATTTAAGATGAGACGATTCTCTGAAATCGCCAGCTTTAAATTTTAATTATTTCTGACCGGGTACGGGCGAAATTCTTGCAAGTTTTTATTAAAATTTGCTAAAACGGGGCACGTTTTGCCCGATGCATTCGTTTAACGAAATATTTTTGTGTAAAAACGGTTCCAGACAGAATTTTCGGACAGTTTCGCAAAGAAGCGTTTCACGGAGAAAAACGGGACATTTTTGCCGTCTAGATATTTCAGAAATGTGTTATTTTTCGCCGCAAAGTTTCATTTTACGCCCTGCTGTTAGTGCCACGCCTAACTAAATAGGATATTTATAGGTATTTAGCTCAGATTGTGTTTTTTTACTATAAATAAGTAAATATTTTAAACCTGATTAAAATTTAAAATAAAATAATATTTTTATCTTTCTAGATGCAGTAGCCCTCAAACTAGCCCATCCAGAACCCATGGACACTTACCACCATCGGCACCCATTCTCGCACCCAACGGCCTACTCAGAATCCCACAACTCGAGCGACTCAGAACAAGAAGTACCCTACACCCCCACTTCCCCTAAAGGCAATCCGAACAATTCCGAGCCAAAGAGAAACAAAAGGAAAAACTTCAAACCTCGATGTTCTCAGAATCTTCCGTCCGAGGACGAGGGAGTGTTAAATTTGAGCGAATTTCACGAAAATAACAATGTTAACAATAATATCAGGAGGCGAAAGCCTCTTACGGGCCCCAGGAAGGTCATACAGGACCCCAATTTCACCCCCATGGATCTCAGTGGCTCGAAGCAAGACTCGGAAACGTCCGAGAGGCTCAGCCACGACTCGGAACTTCTAAGTCAAGACTCGGAACCCAAGAATGACTCGGAAAACTATGACTCGGACGATTTTAATACGGAACAATATCGGACCCCCTCAGAAAACGAGGAGAACAAAGACGATTCGGAAGAGAACTCGGAAGAGAACGAGTCGACTAAGATACCGAGTAGTTTCTCGATACATAATTTGAGTAAGCCTCATGTAGGCGATCAGAATTCGGCGAATTCTCAGAATCTGAGCCCGGATCAGATTTCTGAGATGCGGAACTACGCGATGAATACCATGAGAGAGTTGTTGGGGATCTATGGATTGACTTCTGAGGTTGCCGAGAGTATATCGAGACAGTTACCGTTGGCTGCGTTTTCAACTGGTAAGTGTTTTTTTTTAATAAAATAGAATTCAACCTATCTTTACTCTGTGGCATAACTAGAGATTTAAGAGCACTTATCGGTGAAAGGTAAAAAGGTGTGACAAACACAAGAAAACTATTGGATAGAATTTGTTAAAATTTTAAATTTATCTTTATTTTGCATTTTTCGAAAAATACTTTTATTTTTTTCAACTTTTATTTTTTTGCAAAATCTCAATTAATTTCATAGTTTAGTTTTGATGAAAAAAATGTCACACCGAGGTTTTAAGGAAAAATAGCTAAAATCGCAACTATCTAAAGCGATTTGGCAACGCTTCGGGTGATCAACGGCAGAAGTATAAGGAAAATGTATCCTACTCCCCTCGATACAGCCGGCCAGCGCTGGCTCGTCGTGCGTTGGAATGGCGATATGGTCTAATTGTTCAATAACAATGACTTATGCTGTTCCGCGGCGAAATGCCAAATCGGACCACGCGGTCCACTGATAAATCCTCTTAACGGTTTGGAGAAAAAACAGGAAAATACGAAATTTTATTTTTCGAGCGTGGGAAAAATTGAAAAATATTAAAACAAACCCGAACAAACCCAAACAAACCAAAAATAATTTGCCATATATTTTCGCAGTATATTTAAGTTAGTTTAAATAAATAACAAGGACCAAATAATATCCCTAATATCATAATATTTTATTTTAAAGTAATAAAAACTTTTTTGCTGTTTTGTTAACAAAAAACGGTACACAACGACAACAAATAATATAAAAACTACAGGAAAGTTTATTTAGCCGAAGCTAAAACTAAAACACTTAAAAAACAATTATGAAGAAATACGAAATAAAGCAGAGATTTTTAGGATATACAAGTAAACAGATTTTGCAATGTATATACAGGGTCCTGCAATAGTGCGTCAGGCCTCTATACCTCCTATACGAATTAAGTTATTAATTTCATTGACATATGCTGATCTATACTATATCATAGAGTGTATTTCAGGAAAATATTTTTCCATATACAGGGTGTTATGGAAATGACGTATTATATTTAAATGGGTGACTCCTGGGGTGTCCTAGAGAAGCGCTACATATTTTATTTTTTTTAATTCGCCCGTTTTAAAAGTGGGGTAACAAACACTCTTACTCACAGGTCAGTCCGCGCTACTGTACAACATTTCACCCAGACCCAATGGCAATGTTGCCAAACTTAATGTAAAACTGAAATTCCATATAAAATTATAAAAATAAATTATTTTCTACCTAAAGAGCGAGGAAATCCAGGCACAAACACAATCAGTTTTTTTTCTTTTTCAACACTTTATGTACAGATTTTTAGATTTTATTACACGCGACGAAATTTGACGTCCAGAAGAAACGCGTCAATAAAAACAATATTCAAAGATTATTTATGGACGGGCAAGATACATGCGTAAATCGAAAAAACAGAGCGGATTGCTGAGAGTGCGTTGGTGATCGACGAGACACAACGTATCCGGCCGCTGGTTGGTCTTCAACTAACAAACCGTAAGCGTGCGGCGCTATATGAAACTACTTCGCTCAGCCGATGTAAGGCGTACAGAGGTCATTGGCATTTGACCTAGTGACGTACGTGGCTATTACTATTCCATATGTTTTTTCGGGTTGTTTAAAACATAGTCCGTCGTAAATGTTCTTCAATTAATTGTACAAAAAGGTATTACAGAATGGAAAAGTGTTTAAATTATTTTATTTGGTCTAAAGAGTTTAAGGTGTACATATGACAACACCGGCCCGAATTCCTTGATTGCTTACATGTATCGCAGTGCCACACAGGTGTTTTTCTGGTTTGACGTCAGGTCACTTTTACCGCCGAATGAATTGAAAGCGCCATTTATGGGTATTTTTCTTCAATTTGTCTTTATCTCAGGAATTGCCGGTTTAAATATACTACGTAATTTTCATAACGCCCTGTACAGGGTGGCCTAAAAAATTGTAATATTATAAAGTTATAATTTTTAAATGTAAAATAATTATGTCCTTATTAGTGTCCTCTATAATTATCTAAAATTTAATTTGCTTAGGTAATTTAAGTCTAGTACTTTTGCGCTTTTTTTTTCAATCACCCTGTATAACATGCTCCCGTTCCCGCTCACTTATTTAACACCTCATTTTATTGTTTGCCTTATAATTCTGACCCGTGCTGGTAGAGAATAAGTAACAATCAAAACCAGATTTTCCGCATATTATATTCGTCGTTATGCCACAATGACTCAGGCCTTAAGAACGGCTCGACTGGTTTACTTATTACGTATTTATCGATAATGTGTGCAAAAATCGCAATAGTATAGTCGTATAGCCTCGCCAGAGCTAATTGAATTGGCCAACTGGCTGATTCAAATCTATTTTCAATAATACCAATTTTTCCACCGCGATTTCTTGGAAACATCTACTCAAAAGGATTGAAACGCCCTTTAAAATGATGTGCTTTCCTTTTAAGATTTTAAGGGTAGCATCTACCTCTCCAAGGGGTTAAGCGACGAATGGCAGCATCATTAAGAGCGTCAATTTCGAAATGTCAAGATTACCGACTTATAACTATTGATACGTACAACTTATGGGGTGCGCAGTAAAAGGTTACATTTTATGAGTAAGAAAATAGGTTGTTGCGCACGGTTTACCGGTCATATTTTGAAAGGTTGCTCGTCGGTTGTCTTACGCACATTGTTGTCATCGTCATATAGGCAACCCCGCCGGTGTTGGTACCGGTTTGGTTGCCAACTATCGACGACCGTCCAAAACCGAAATCAGTCGTAGGGATGTAACGATATTAAAAATCTATCGATACGTGGACAATAGATATCAAAATTAATTTTAAAAGTGGCTTTTCAGTGATTGCCTTCTTTTATGCGAGAAGATAGATTGTTCATTTCCCGGTAAAGGTCTTGATGTTCCAAAATATTGCGGTATAATCATTTTCATTAAGGGCGAAGTACGGTCCTGTTCGCCGATTAAGCTCAATAGTTTACCAGTCGGCATTGCGTATGAGATCTGACGATCAGCTTTGTTTAAATGCGCGAGGCCTTAAATTTGCCATTTTTGCTTTTAGAGGTTGGCTATCAATAGATAGAGGTTGGTGGTCATACTATCAGGGTCAGACAAAAACATGTTCTATTAAATTTGCTTAAAAGTTTTAGTTATTTATGTCTATGTATTTAAAAAACGAAAAACGACAGTTAAATCAAATAATTGACAATTTCAAAATTACCCTATATCAAGTCAAAAGAGATACAGAAAAATGTTTTATACAGAAGTTTCTTTATATTGATTGTTGAATAACCTACCGTTTTCAGAATAATTATACGGGGTCAGATAAAAAAGTTAGCGGACCTAACCTCATTTTTTTAAATTGGATATTTAGGGTATATATTTTAATCTAAAAATATACTATTTTAAATTCTCCTTTCAAATATATAACACACCATGGATGATATTGGTTTCCTAGGAAATTTATTTAAACTTTATTATTTGAAACGAAATAAAAGATTCAGATTAAGGTAAAAAATAACGGGAGTCATCGCAAATGTTCGGGATATGTCCTTAAATGATTGCCGTCTTTCGGGGAAGCGAACAAAACATACATTTTGCGCCATTCCTTCGTTTTTTCCACTTTCAATATAAATTGATATTCAAATTTTCAAAATGTTGTAGTCATTTTCACAAATAAATATGTAAAAACTAAATTGACGTTAAATGTTAATAGCAACTAGAATATCAACATAGTTGTTTCTATGATATTAGCTTTTGTTTCATGGCCTACTGTGGTTTAAAGTCATAAAATTTAAATAAATCGCCTAGAAAGCCAATATCATCCATGGTGTGTTATACATTTGAAAGGAGAATTTAAAATGCTATCTTTTTAGATTAGAATATACAGGGTGTTCCATTTAAAAAAATGAGGTTAGGTCCGATATATTTTTGTCCTCACCCCGTATACTTATTCTGATAACGGCAGATTATTCAGCAATCAATATAAAGAAACTTCTGTATCTCTTTTAACTAAGAAAATATAGGATAATTTTGAAATTGTAAATTTTTTGATTTTCCCCCGTATCTCTTAAGCGAGCGAAATTTTTAAAATTTTGATTTCGCCATTTTCAGTTTCACCTAAAAAGAGCACATGACACCTACATTATTACTTTTTTGATAGCACTAACAAACCCTATAAAAGTATCGAAAATCGGACACTTCGTGAAAATATATTTAATTTCTCTTGAACATTTTTACATTAATTCCCCCTAATTAAAATATCAATTTCTCTCTAATTCCTTTATTAAATGCAGCTGTGCAAACAGATGCATTTAACATTTGAAAAAGTCATATTTTAACTAAACGCTCAGGTTTTTTTCGGATGATTTCAAACGTAAACACATTTCCGTTAAATACTCGAGGAGCGTTAACATTTTTACGACTTCATTAGTATCTTTAATTCGGAGGAATATTAGCACTGTCGCTTGTGAACATTCCGTTACATAATTGGTTGGCCAACAAACACTAATATTTTTTACAAAAAAAATTGGTACGCCACTGCCATTGGATTTTAATTGGTGCCATATTAGCTCAATAGGATTGAATATACAATAGTACGGAGGAAAACGCAACACTGTATGTCCATTTTCTGCTGCAAGTTTGTCACACTCGTATTCCTTATTTATTTTAAAAGCTTTTAATACTTCTAGCAGTTCTCGTTTTTTTGTAAGTTTCTTCAAAATATAAATCAATAGGTTTGTTCCAACACCCTATTTTTGTATCGTTCTAGAACCGTCACGAAACTGTTGGAATCGATTTTGTGCGCAGGCGTTAATTTTGCACTGTTTGTTGCCGATGCACAAGGGAAGCAAGGTTGGTACGTTTTTGTGACCATTCTGTGTAAAAATCTCAGCTGATCGCCTGTCTGATTCTAGGAAAGAAGTTTAGTAATTAGTTAATTATCATAACATTCATAAATCACAACCCTACTTTTGTTGCTTGATTTCTTCGTCTAAGCTTGAGTATTATCTTTTTTCGTTCCGTTTTGTTGTATTTAATAATCATGAAAGAGAATAACGTTTAATGTTAAGAATATCTTGTAGGTTTGGGAACCGGATTATACAAATTTAATAAGAATAAATTAAATAATCAAAATATTAAGCAACAACTCCTACAAAACAAGGCTAAAAGAACTGCATGAATGCCAGGAATACAAAAACAACGGTTAAAATTCTTAGGGCGCAAGTCAGTACAAGCGGTTCCTGGTCTTGGCCATGTATCGTTTTTACCGTTCAGGAACTGGTTTGCGAATGATAACAATTTGGTTGGAACACCAAAGGGATCGCCAGCTACACCGTTTTGTGTCGGTTGGAACGCCTTTCGACTACTACGCATGTGCGTGACCGTACATTGTACGATTTTTAGGGTGGTTGGAACGAACCTATTTTCAATCATAAAATTTTGAATTTCTGCTATTGTATTATTAGAATTGGGAATGATTTTTGCTTGCCGACTATGATAACTAGCATTGTCCATTACAATGACGCTATTTTCAGGTATAATTTTAAGGAGTTTATGTTTAAACCAATCTTCAAAAAACACACCCGTTCTCTGAACCAGCATGTAATATTGTGATTCTTTTGCCTTTATTTGATGGTGCCTTGGTTTGACATATTTTGGAAGAATCATCCCAACCTTTTCTTGGAGTGTCATGGGTATCGAACCATGTTTCGTCAAGGTAAATAATTGGACGATTTTCTTCTCTAAATTGTTTAACAGCTGTTAAATATTTAAGTCTCCATTCCCGTAAACGTTGAGATTCCATTAATGTTTGTCTTTTATCAATGCTTCGGTATTTAAAACTCATTTTACGCAATATTTTCCTAAGGCTTGAAAGGCTACAAGAGATATTCGTTTCGTCTTTCATCAGTCGCTCTTTGAGGGAAATCAAAGTGGGCACAGTTTGTGCTTCATACATTTGGTAAATCTTTCTTTTTAATAAATCCATGTCATTTTCGTCAATGCTTCTAAATGTGCCAGAATCACTCCGATTTTTTCTCTTACCGAAGATAAAGGAGTTTTTGTCAAAGTGGACGTCTCTGCTAAAGCATCCATCGAATTAAAATTTCTACTCAACAACGATTGATACACATTTTTAATTATTAGTTTGGCATCGGTAGATAAATGCTTTCTTTTAAAAATGACACTTGAGAAGATATCCCCCTATCAGCACAATTCCAAGGACGCCACATTATACCACTAATAAGCCTAACTAAAAATTACTCGCCGGAAAACCACTAAAGATTAAAATTATTAAAAATCACTTTGTATTTATATATGCATCAGGCATAGGTATAAATTGAATTTGTATACCTGGTCCGGCTCTGCTCGAAAAGGTTTTAAAATTTGGGATTTTCTTATTTATTTTATGGTCGAGGGGATAATGAGGTTTTATTGCAGTCAAAAGATCAACGGTATAATTCTGCAAATACTATACTTATATGCTTAAACAAACATCTAGTATTTATATGCGTTCTCATATATTCACAAAAGCGTTGGGGATCTTTCCTTGGATCTTTATAAAGGTGATGAAATTCTCCAAAGAATCTTCGCTTTGCGTTAATAGGATGCACTGGTAATCTTGTAATCTTGATTTCTGTTTAAACATATACCATTTGGTTATATTAGCGTCTAAAATCATATCTTCTTCATCGGCAGAAGATGACAACGCACAGTCCATGTTTATATCTCGATGTCGAGCACTACTCTGCGGTGCTATGGTACCAGGCTATGAGCGAGGGCGCTGTGCGGTGCACCGTTGTGGCCATACACTAACTTGGGAAGCCATTTCTATAACACCCTGTATAAGGGCCGATTTCTTTTCGTGCAAAATCTCTCCGTATAGTTAACCTCAAATTTCATTTGAAATTTTAAAACGTTTTAGTATTGTCGTAAAAAAAGGAACAATAAAATAAATAAGGCATTAATTTCAGTTATTCTCCGTATTTAAGTAAACTGTATTGGCATTTTATAGTTTTTGCTTTTCCACTTTTATGGGACCCGGTCATTAGAATATTAAAAAGTTAACAAGAAACTGGTAAAAGTGGACAAATGTATTTGTGTCGAGTAAATTTTACGACGTAAACATAAACCGTGTCTGTTCTCACGTATGAATGACAAAACTGTATTTTTTAATGATCTATTATTATTTGATTCTTTCCAATAAAAAAGTCAGTTTATACCTTGTACAATTGGTAAAAGGATTAATTATGATACAAGAATTATTATTTTTATTTCCTTCATTGATGGCAACTTTGACATTTTTCTTATATTATACTCTCTCTAAATGAACATGATGCCACGTCGTTAAATGTTTACGGCAAGGTCATGTATCAAGGAACTGGCAACAAGAGCAGTGTTGCCAATCTGAATTTGTGATATTACACAATTAACTAGAACAATTACACGCTTTTGCATAGTGTTGGGAAAAACCGATTATTTTAATAATCGAGTACTTGATACTCGAGCGATTTTAATAATCGAGTGAATCGCTCGAGTGAATCCCTTGACATTCCAATTCACCAAGCGATGACGTCGACTACTCGACTGGCTGCCTAGCCGTTTACATGTGATCAGGTAGAATATTTAGCAAGGCACGTAACTACGGGTGGGCACAGGTTTAGCTTAAAGATTGAAGTAGCCACCAAAAAACTTCCAGAAATTTATTTATTTGTGAATAATGAATTTTTACCACGTGTCTCGATACCAAACAAAAAACTGCAAAAAATCACCCAAATATGTATTTGTTGTTCGGGTTTATTCTTGTGCGTTTTAAAACAAAAAGTATTACCAAAATTACTAGATATTTAAAATGGCTTGTCAAATTCTTCCACTTTAAATTATCAGGGGCCCACTGTGTGCACTTCAAAAATGTAGGATTAGTTGCGCGACTGGCAAAATAAGAAAATAGGTGATTATTTTTTTAAATTCATGTTTATAGTTACCGAAAAGTTCCTGTTTAAATTTAAAAATGTTTACTTTTGGTTACCAAAAAATTTGTCGATACCTATGGTTTGTTAACTATTTTGCTCGTTTTCTTATTTACCATTAACATTTTCTATAATGTATGTTATTTTTAAGAAGTCTTCTTGAGTTTAATAATAAAAAGTTCCTGTTTAGATTTAAAAATGTTTACTATACGATTACCAACGAATTTTTCTATATATTTTGTTAACCATTTTGTTCGTTTTGTTATTTTTATTTACAATTTCTATTATTATGTTATTTTTGAGAAGTTTTCTCGAGTTTATAGTAAATAAAAATTTTAAAATTATATCCTTTAATTTTTTAATATTTGCAATCGGAGACCTAAACTACGCCGCTGGCTAGCCAGTTAAAACAAAACTTTACAATACCATGTCGCGATGACTCCGCTAAGGGATTTGGCATACTTTTTTATATGTACCTTCTCGTTTATGTGCCTTTAAGAAAGACATATGTCGTGTACATGCTCAACGTCAAATTGGAACGTCGCCAATCGGATGGCGCTGCGCGTAGACCGAGCTCGTCTATCAAGTAACCGGCGATATTTTTCGGTTTTTCGCCTGAATTTATAACTAGAGTATTTCCTATCGAGCGCAAAACTGTTCGAATATACGAGCAGTTTTTTAACTCGATCACACTACAACGGTACATTTCCGTCGGCGTCAAGCGAAGCTCGGGTATCGAGTGAAAGATAATAAGTGACGGGCGACGGTTTTCGCCTGAATAGATAACGCGAGCGGTTTTTCTAATAATCGAGCGATGTCGGTTATTTCAATAATCGAGTGATCAAGCGGTTTTTCGCTCGAGCGATCACAACACTACTTTTGCACACTGTTAGTTACCGATATAAATATCCGTATTTTATCGGCACAATTTGCAGATATCAGGGTGTCTCTAAACGGTCTGTACAAAATCTGAGCACATATTCCTGAGGCCAAAATAAGGCGATTTAAAGCAACTTACCTTAGTCCGAAATTGCTCCGTTTCCGAGATACAGGGTGGTAAAGTTCAAAAATAAAAATCGAATCGCCCCCCATCAACATTAGCTTACTGTACAATTTTCAAAATTTTCGTATGTATTGTTTTTAATTTTTTGATATACAGGGTGTTCCTTAATGACGTGCTAATATTTCAGGGTGTGATTCCTTAGGTCATTTTATAAAGAAAAGTTCATATGAACATAAGTCCGCAACGGCTTAATTTCTTTGCTACAGTGTGTTGAATTTTTATTTTTTAAATGGTTTTTATTTAATATCTCCGAAAGTACTTTAGATATTATTTTCAATTTTGGTATGTGTTAATAGGATATAGAACCCCAAATTTTAGTTCGAAAAGTTATTCAATTGTTCCACCAGTGGCGTCCCTGCAAACATTCCTCTGATATTTTTACAAAAAAGATGGTAGGCAACTGACATTTTTCCATGTGGATTAGCCTGGTCAATTCTACATATAAACGGCCTCTTGAGTTTCTCTCGTAAGACGCACCGTTCTTGATTAAAACCACTAAATTCATATTGAAACTTATTATTATTAACATTGATAAAATATTTAATGATAAATTTTGTTTTATAAATTGTTGTAAATGGCCACCTTCACTTAAAAGGCACGCTTCCGCCCGTGTTCGCACCGAATTGCCCACTCCAACAATTTTTATAAAACAAAATTTATCATTAATTATTTTATCAATGTTAAAAATAATGAGTTTCAATATGAATTTAATGGTTTTAATCAAGAAGGGTACGTCTGACGAGAAAAACCCAAGAGACCGTTTCTATGTAGAATTGACCAGGCTAATCAGAAACAATATCCACATGGAAGAATGTCAGTGGCGTACCATCTTTTTTGTAAAAAATATCAGAGGACATGTTTGCAGGGACGCCACTGGTGGAACAATTGAATATATTTTCTAACTAAAAGATGTATTTTTATATCCCATTAACACATACCAAAATTGAAAATAATATCTAAAATACTTTCGGAGATATTAAAAAATAACCATTTAAAAAATAAAAATTCAACACCCTGTAGCAAAGCGCGCGGGCTTTTCAGCCGCCGACCAATTGAAAGATAATAAAGTAAGAACAAGATTTTTATATTTTTAATATTTAATTTAGGTATACCGATATAATAAAACCACATTTTCTGTCTAAGGAGCAAAATAATGTGTATTCATTATCATAACAATGCGATAAAAATTAAAGGAAACAAATTTCTGAAACATTTTATATGTAAATTTTATTCATAATTCGGGGATTCCATTAAAACACAATAATACATAAAGCGAGACGGTGTGATTCACTTGGATCTATTTATACAGAGTGGCTAAGAATTATTTTTAAAATAAATATAAAAATAAAATGCCACCCTGGGTGCGAGTGTAATGGGAAGTAGGCAAATAAACATTTACGAAAAATGTTTAAAAATGCACCCTATTTACGCAAATGCCGAAAATTGTATTGTAATTTAAAACTAAATTTAAACATATGAATTGTGTCCTACAGCAGAGAAAGAAAATAAATAATATTACAGAAGGAAATCATACAATTTATGAATTTAAACGGGTAAAATAGAGAAAACACTCCGACGATCAGACAACGCTGGATTTCTAGATATTAGTATTTCGTAGTTTGCAACATCATCTTCCGATCCGAATTTGACAGGTCGAATCGCCCGGCCCGGAGACTCGCCCGCATGTCAAACTCAAACTGGCAGTGAACCAACCAACGGAACGTTACGCAAACGTTTGGTTATTTCGAGTCATTTTTAAATGCGGTAATATGTGTGTCGCAGACAAAAATGCTTACACATTTTCCGATGAAAAAAAAAGGGATAAGCCAAAATTAATAAAAACGATGTCCCTGCGTGAGTTTCGCGGGTTTGTGAAGTTTCTATACTAAAACATATTATTTTGTTAATTGTAAATACATTTTTTTATACAAATTATGGAACTAGTTTTTAAATAACAAGGTAAGAGAGCATGTATTTTTAAGGAAAGGGCATTTTTTTTCTAAACGAAACCGAATCAATCAAAAGGTCATTGACTTTTGATATGTGTTTTCTAATCACTTAAAGACAACAGTGCATACAAATCTAGGTACGGGAGAATTAATTAAAACGGCATCCCCATGTGAATTTATGTGATTTTGAAAGGTTTTCTACTGAATAAATTAAGTTGATTTTAAATTAGTGTTGTGATCGCTCGAGCGAAAAACCGCTTGATTACTCGATTATTGAAATAACCGACATCGCTCGATTATCAAAAAAACTGCTCGAGTTATCTATTCAGACGAAAACCATCGCTCGTCACTTATTATCTTTCACTCGATACCCGAGCTTCGCTTGACGCCGGCGGAAATGTACCGCTGTAGTGTGATCGAGTTAAAAAACTGCTCGTATATTCGAACAGCTTTCCGCTCGATAGGAAATACTCTAGTTATAAGTTCAGGCGAAAAACCGAAAAATATCGCCTGTCACTTGATAGACGACCTTCGGTCTACGCGCCGCACTATCCGAGACGACGTTCTAGTTTGATGCTAAGCAGGTAACACGACATACGTCTTTCTTAAAGATACATAAACGAGAAGGTGCATATAAAAAAGTATGCCAAATCCCTTAGCGGAGTCATCGCGACATGGGTTTTGTAAAGTTTTGTTTTGACTGGCTAGCCAGCGGCGTAGTTTAGGTCTCCGATTGTAAATATTAAAAAATTAAAGGATATCATTTTTAAATTTTTATTTACTATAAACTCGAGAAAACATCTCAAAAATAACATAATAATAGAAATTGTTAATGAAAAATAACAAAACGAACAAAATGGTTAACAAAATATATAGAAAAATTCGTTGGTAATCTTATAGTAAATATTTTTAAATATAAACAGGAACTTTTTATTATTAAGCTCAAGAAGACTTCTTAAAAATAACATACATTATAGAAAATGTTAATGGAAAATAAGAATACGAGCAAAATAGTTAATAAAACATAGGTGTCGACAAATTTTTTGGTAACCAAAAGTAAACATTCTTAAATTTAAACAGGAACTTTTAGGTAACTATAAGCATGAATTTAAAAAAATAATCACCTATTTTCTTATTTTGCCAGTCGCGTAACTAATCCTACATTTTTGAAGGGCACACAGTGGGCACCTGATAATTTAAAGTCGAAGAATTTGACAAGCCATTTTAAATATCTTCTTATTTTATGCTCGTAGATTGAAAAAGATGTGAAGAAAAATAACTCTTTGTAATACTTTTTGTTTTAAAAAGCACAAGAATAAACCCGAACAATAAATACATATTTGGGTGATTTTTTTTCGTTTTTTGTTTGTTATCGAGACACGTGGTAAAAATTCATTATTCACAAATAAATAAATTTCTGTAATTTTTTTGGTGGCTACTACAATTTTTTAGCTAAACCTCTGCCCACCCGTAGTTACGTGCCTGCTAAATACCCTACCTGATCACATGTGCTGACGTCATCGCTTGGTGAATTGGAATTTCAAGCGATTCACTCGATTATTAAAATCATCGGTTTTTCCCAACACTATTTTACATAAGACCGAAAAGGTATGAGAGCATGTCGCTGAAATAAGATTCCATTTTTTTTTTTGTTTAAAAACTGAAAACCTCGACAGCTTCGAATCAGGCAAACGTTCGTTGACCTTCTAAAGAGTTGAACGTGTAAATACGACAACACCGGTCAGAATTCACTGACTTTTTTTGACATAACCTATCCCAATGACGATTGTTTACCTCTTTGACATCTTGCGTCAGTTTGTTTACATTTTCCGCGAGTGGCACACACGTGGTTTCCCTGGTTTGACATACAGCGATTTAACCAGCTTAATAATAATTGAAAGCGCCATTTATGGTTATTTTTCTTAAATTTGTTTCCGTCTCAGGAATTGCCGGTTTAAATATAATAAGTCATTTCCATTACACCCTGTATAAGCTAAAAACTATACTTTAATAGTTATAAAAAAAATCGATTGAGTGAAACAGATTTTTCTAGCTCGCCGTGTACTAAACTCCTTAATCGACTTTTTTTCCACAAAATTACATTAAATTCTCCTTCGAAAAGGGCTGAAAACGTTGAAAATACACGGCGCGGGCACACCGGGCGGTTGGAGTTAAAATACCACCCGTGGCCCACACTGGAATCCAAACGTATCTGACGTTATTAATCAAAATGTCATTCCCTATTATTCAAAATAAGAACAATGGACTGTGGCCGTTGTGTTATTATTTTTTCCTATGTTCGTTTTGTTTTTATAGTTTTTTAATTTCCTTCGAATCCCGACATTGGGAACGTTGATGCGATGGAAAAATATCAATAATTATGAAATAGAATTATTAAACGTATGCCCCATAAGTTTTGGGTCAAATTTCAACCGATTGTTTTTTTATAATAAAATATATTTAAATAAAGTTTTGTAATACATAGTAATTAATTGTTTCATAAGCAACAAAATTATGAACTTAAATTAAATATAGAGAACCATGCATGGTCTTCCACCAGACGCAACTTTCTGCGGCCATCTAGCATTAGGTTTTGGACGGCATTTATATCGATTTTTCGGATTTTTCTATATACAGTATGTCCACGGATGGGGTTTACATGAGGACAAATGGACTAAAAATTGGAAGATACGAAAAAAATCACTCTTAATAAACGTTTTTACTTGAATAACGAATATGTGATACTTGTTGTCAATGTTTTTATTTAATGAAGTAATTATAATAATAATAATAATACGAACATTTTTATTAACATGAAAAGAATACGATAATGAGTTCATAATTCAAAAACTCCACCCCCATACTCGACACATTTTTCTAATTGCTTTCTCAAATAAGTGAAAGAATTTCTGATTTCTTCCTGAGATATCGATTGGACAGCCTGGATAATTCTGCCCTTCAGCACTTCAATATCATTTGGTATTGCGGTTGCAAAAACAATTTGTTTTAAACGGCCCCATAAAAACATATCGGCCAAGGTTAAGTCGGGACTTCTTGGGGGCCACAAAACTGGGCCAGTCCTGCCAATCCACCTTGGACCAAATCTGCGGTTAAGCCATTCTCTAACCTCACGAGCGAAATGGGCTGGACAACCATCTTGCTGAAAATACATATTTTGTCGAAAATTTAATGGTAGATTTTCGAGTTCATCATTGAAAAATGTATCCAGCATTTCTAAATATGATAATATATTGCACGTGTTATCAAAAAAATATGGCCCTATAATGCCATGGATGGATATCGCACACCACACGTTCACTTTCTTTCGGAATTTCTAATTTGTAAGCCATATCAACTTAATCAATTTAAAAACTGAACTGTCAACGTTAAGTGAAGCTGTCAAACAAGTTTTTTCTATTTTGGTTTCATATGAAAGCTTTTTCGATACCGTTTTCAGTATCGTAATAAGCTTTTTTCGATACCGTTTTTTCATTTTAAACCGTTGGTTGTACTGCTGTGTATGTTTGGTTGCATAATAAACAATTCCTAAACTAACCTCACAATCACAAGTTTAGATCAACATGTAATATATTCTGTTACAAAGATATCAATTTAAAGCTAATAAATACACTGTACACTATAATTATACTTATTTATTATTAAAAGTGCAATTGTTATAAACATTTATTGTGACCGTACTTGTGTCTGCAGCGTTAATTTTAAAATCGGGCATAGTTTGTGTGTTTGGAACGTTTTGTTCAAGATTAATCCTTATTTGCGGATCCAATAATCCACTTTTATTAAGAACTGGTTGTAAAAAATTAATATAGAGGTAGGTACTGCACAATTTTTTTACCTTTAAACCTAAGTAAATGCTATTTTCAGCCTCAGTTATAAACTTATTGATATCCTCTAAATCTAAAATGGAAGATTTTTTGGGCTTGTAGCTCTCAGATTGCCTTTTTAAAAAGGCTTGAAGTCTTGCATAATTTCTTATACAGTGTCACCATTAAAGTCCGCACCATATGGAACTTTTTTTTATTAATGAGGTTAGTTAAAATTAAATTTCGGCAATCGTTTTTGCTTCAAATTAGACTAAAAATTATATAATCAAATGTCACCATCTGTCATTCGGTATCTGTCAAAAATTACATTCTAATCAAAAAATGCTGAAAAATGGCATTGTTTTACCGAATTTCAAAAAATTTTATTAGAAAAAGTTGTTTCTAGTACAATTCTTGGCCTAAATACAAAGTTCCAGTTTTCTAGCTCAAAGTTGATTTTTTTGCCATTTTTTCTAATTAACTTTTTTTTTATTTAATGTAAGTTCGCTTAATGGATATTAAACTATTTGCTTATACCATACTCAATATTTTATTTAGTTTGTATGAGCTTTTTTTTACTAGAATGCCATTTCTTTTCGAAATTTAAAATTAGAGGCAAAAAAATTTGACACAGGTGGTGCAAAGTTATCCTAATTTAAAAATTTTAACAGATAGACGTCAGATATTCCATTTTTTTGATAGTACATACACCTAAGAAGTTTAAAAAACTTATAATAAAATTCCCAGATATCAGATTAGTTCAAAATTTAGACACATTTTCTTTTTATCCACAATAAAATATCAAGGCAATTTTGAATTTTATAAGTAGGCTATGGAAAAAAACGAATTAGAGTGCCGAATAAATAAAAGAAATGTCATAACACCAATGTTGTCCATTCAAGAAAAAATAGAAATTGTCTTAATTTGTGGAGAGAATATGCCTCACCGGCAAGTATCTGCCATTTTTAATGAGAGGCATCCAGAAAAAAATTTGCAGCATAGCACTGTTTCAAGAATAATGTCAAAATTTAGAGAAACTGGATCTGTTCGAAATAATTTTAAGAAACCTCACGCGGCAAGTAAATACGATGAAGCAGCACAACTTGATGTTTGTTTAACTGTTATTGACCACGGTCAAACTAGTGTAACCAAGATAAGTGATGCAACAGGGTGCAAGAGGGAAAGCGTTAGAAAAATTCTTCAGAAAAATCGATTTCGGGCATATAAACCCAAGTTTATAAACACATTAAAAGAACGCGATTTTGATATCCGACTTGATTTTTCGTTTTGGTATCAGGGACAATATGAGGAGAATATTCTTTTTCCATACAAGATATTATGGACAGATGAAGCCACTTTCTCTTCGAATGGTACCGTGAGCTCACAAAATTGCCGATGGTGGTCCCAAGAAAATCCTAACTTCACAATTGAATGTCGCGACCAGTATCATTTTAAAACCAATGTTTGGTGTGGAATTTTGAAAGATGAGCTTATTGGACCATACTTCTTTAGAGCAAACTTAACTGGTGAAAGGTACCTGAATTTTCTTGATAACGAGATTACCGAAGTTTTGGATAACATGCCCTTACACCATAGACATAACTTATGGTATCAGCTTGATGGTGCACCCATACATCAAACTGTAGCAGTGAAAGAACGCATAAACCAATTATTTCAAAACAAAGTTATAGGGCGTGATAGAGAATGTCACTGGCCACCCAGGTCGCCTGACATAACCCCACTAGACTTTTTTCTGTGGGGTTATCTTAAGCAGAAAGTTTATAAGAATCGACCGTTTAGAAATATCGAGCATTTGGAACAAACGATAGGACAGTGTTGTGCCGATATAAGACCAAGCTTTTTACAAAATGCTGTCAAAGACGTTTATAGACGGACGGGTGTTTGTATAGAGCGAGAAGGACGTCACACTGAAATGTGAAATTTATATTGCTTTTGTGTTACCTATTTAAAATGATTAAAGTTCCTTTTTGTTCCTTTTAATAATAATGATAGTTTTAAGTATAAAATAAAATTTTTATCAAATATTTAGATGTATTTGTCATTTGAAAAACGAAACATCTGACGTCTATCTGTTAAAATTTTTAAATTAGGATAACTTTGCACCACCTGTGTCAAATTTTTTTGCCTCTAATTTAAAATTTCGAAAAAAAATGGCATTCTAGTAAAAAAAAGCTCATACAAACTAAATAAAATATTGAGTATGGTATAAGCAAATAGTTTAATATCCATTAAGCGAACTTACATTAAATAAAAAAAAAGTTAATTAGAAAAAATGGCAAAAAAATCAACTTTGAGCTAGAAAACTGAAACTTTGTATTTAGGCCAAGAATTGTACTAGAAACAACTTTTTCTAATAAAATTTTTTGAAATTCGGTAAAACAATGCCATTTTTCAGCATTTTTTGATTAGAATGTAATTTTTGACAGATACCGAATGACAGATGGTGACATTTGATTATATAATTTTTAGTCTAATTTGAAGCAAAAACGATTGCCGAAATTTAATTTTAACTAACCTCATTAATAAAAAAAAGTTCCATATGGTGCGGACTTTAATGGTGACACTGTATATGTGCTTTCATAAATGTTAATGCAAGCTCTTAATTTTGATTATAAGGACCACAGAGTCGACGACTTCTTAGTTTTACTTTCCTTCTCAAAATAAGCTATTAGAACATTTTCACTACTTCTAGAAACACCCTTCGCAGTACACCAGGTTGTAGTCTTTTTCGTATACTTTCTTGGACTTTTTTGGCAAAACTTGGTCCAATGTATTATTTACAATTTCCCTTAACTCAGGAGGAGTTAAATTAATAATATCTTCCTGATCCATTATTGATTAATTTTAAGAAAGCTTTCAATATTCGCGACAAAATGGCGGACACGTATAATTTATCAAAGCTCACTTGATAAATAATTTGACTATTGCCAACATAAAATTTAAACATACAAATTTACAAAATTTGTATGGCATTTAATTATGTGTTTTTTTATTAAAAAATATACAAAATAGAAAAAGTAGTATAAAGTACATGTTTTATAAAGCTATTATAGCACTTGTTCACTTAGAAAACTCGCCGCAAGCGGCTCGTTTCCTAACATGGACGCGTGCTAAAATATCATGCTTTATAAAACTTGTGCTTTAATATACTAAGTATTTGTTAGCAGGACAACTTGATATTTTCTTCTTATTGCCAATTTAATGGCATCTGAAATTTGTGCCTAAACTTATGGAACATAAATATTATAACTTATCTGTAATAGGAATTGTAGTAGGAATTCATTAGGAGCCCCATAAAATTAAATGAAAATACCTTTAAATCATTGCAGAGGTAACAAGGAAAAAAAACTATAATTAACCTTTTGAATACGTAAATCATATTTTACCGACCTCGCAGTAGTGTTATTTAAAATTTACGGTACATCAGAAGCGTTTTTTATAGGAAATGTTAAATCACTGCCTAATTTAAAAAGCGACGTCCCATTCGGCCAGAAAAGAACGCGATAAACGATTTGCCAAATTTGCCTCTCGCATAATTATTCGCAAAATTATTAATAACATCCGACAAAATTAATAGAAAATGGAGACTTTTCGCAGGACCACCATAACGTCATTCGGAGTTCTTGGCTGGGAACGCGTCCGATACCGCGGATCAGGGGGTTGGTTGGTTGGTTGGTTGGTTGAAGGAGGGCTGGCATGTTGCCATTATACTGCAGCCGAACGGCTTGTTGTATCCCTTTTGGGAAATGTCAGCCAGACGGGACCTACAGCTTTTGACGTGGGATCCGAACCACGTGCATGCCCCCAGTCTGGTCCATCAGTCCCCAATGGAGCAGGATTATCCGCTCCAGTCAGTGGGTCTTATTCAGGACTAAACTAGCAACATGCTGCATTCTTGCCTACTGAAATTTTGTGTACTGACGTTCACTCATCGTTTGCACTGCAAGTAAACGTATTCGGTTGAAGACGTCCACCGGATACTCACCGAACTTGTCAAGTAAAACCGAACGAATTGAAACGTAGTCGGTTTGCACGTCAGAAAAAAATTGTATATGAAGTCCTAAACGTCTTTAACTTTTGAGATACAAGATTTTTGGTTTTTTTTTGCTTCTTATCTACTAGATCCTTTTTAATCTTTGTTAATACCTAATTTCACAACAGAGTGCACATGAATGAATTTCACTTTTTTATACGACAACCGTACGTCAAATGACAAAAACTCGAGGGACGACATTTGCTCATTAAGGAATGAGAATTCCAAAAATAATTTTTATTAAAATAAAAAGAAGTGGCGTACCATTATTTTCTTCAAAAATATCGAGGGCATTTTCCGCACGAACGCCACTGGTCGGAATAAAAAAAAACATGGTATACATCATATAATGCCTCTTGATGAATAGAAAGTGTGTACCAAATTTCACAACCATATCTAGAGCAATATTACAGATATTAATAAAAATGGAGATTTTTTCAAAATCTTTAACACCCTGTATCTCAAAAGTTAAGACATTTAGGACATATGGTCATATGAAGTTTTTTTCTGAAAATGGACCCAAGAATAACCTCCTTAAATATTAGCATATTATTAAGAAACACCCTGTATATTTTAATAATTATTTGATTGTGCTAAATTTATTAGAAATATTAACTCATACTTTTTTGAAACTACCAAAGGTATTGTAAACTATAGATCCCATAATCCATTAATAAAACTCGTGGAAAGTGAAGCTGTGATTGTGTGAAATGTTATATCGGTAATGGGTGGAAGAGAGAACTACATGTTTGTTGGCTGAATGGCAACAATGTTGAAGTCTGGTTATATCAGATGGTTAAATATTAAAGCATAACCATACTTACCGATGAAAGGATAAATCCTTATTTAAATGATCCACTCTTTTACAAACTACACATGAATGCACCATGATTGTTTATAATAAAGACGATTTTTCACCAATAATCACAAAAAAAACACAAATCAACCAAAAAAACGTTAGATCACAGCGTCAACGCTGTAATGTTTACGAGATTAGTATTCATTCATATTTTGGCTTCTGGATCGTCGCGCAGTAGTAAAATGGAAATAGATGTTGCCAGGGTGCAATTGGATTATTTCAAGATTCCCATTTGATACTTTTAAGTATAATAATATTTTTTACAGAATCTCTCATCGCCTTTTCACAGTTTTATAGCAAAATTATTGGGAAATATATTTATTTTAAGAGCAATTGCGGATTAACCTTAAACCAGTTGTAATTGTCAAATTAACAAATTTTTAACTGGGATTTTGCAAGATACCTTTGCGATAAATATGTCAATCTGGCTATGCTGCAATAATGACCGAAAGAGGTGGGAAAGACTGTTTGTATTCGTTGCGTAGGCTAGAAATGTACATTTTCTATCTGTAGTTTGTAATATCTTTGGTAACTACAATATTATTTTGCTACGGATTATTAATGACAAATATAATTAACACTATATTTTCGTACAGGGTGTCCATTTTTGGGTAGTTTTACGGGGTATCTCCGTTATTAGTAAAGATAGAAGGATGCGGTTTTCGCAGCACTTTGCTACTTTTTTGTCAAACAGAAGATGCCGTAATCAGAATTTTTCTAGGCCGTCTTGTTTTTGATGTACGGGATGTTTTTGAGAATTGTGCATTTTGGGACACCCCCCCCCCATATCTCGGTAACCCCGTAACGTATCAAAAAGAAATAAAATGTTCTTTTTGTAGTTTTTTACGTAGAATCCAGTGACGTACTCAGACAGAATTAGAAGGTTTTATTATTATGACACATAGGACTGTGTTCCTTTGTTTGTTTTAAATACCCGTCATGGCCTACTAAAAAAAAATGGTATATTTTTGAAAAACGTATATTTTGGGCCTAATACTAATACTAAAAATAAAGTGTTATATATTTTTGAGAAACTTGTTAGAAAACTAAATTATATTATTAAAAAATATATAGAGTGACCCATTTAAATAAAGCAAATTTGTTTATTTTCCTTGAAAACTATTGAATGCAGAAAAAATCTGAGTACGTCACTGGATTATACGTAAAAAAACTACAAAAAGAACATTTTATTTCTTTTTGACACGTTACGGGGTAACCGAGATATGGGGGGTGTCCCAAAATGCACACAACATCCCGTATATCAAAAACAAGGCGGCCTAGAAAAATTCTGATTACGGCATCTTCTGTTTGACAAAAAAGTAGCACAGTGCTGCGAAAACCGCATCATTCTATCTTTACTAATAACGGAGATACCCCGGAAAACTACCCAAAAATGGACACCCTGTACAATAACATATTTACTATAATAATTTAACTATAGTATTTTTGACGTGTGAATATAACGGTACGTTAATGATAGCGTCTGGCTGCCAAAAATCCCTAATTAAGTGTAAAAACTAGGTTAAATGCGAAATAAACTACCGATTTGGTCATTATATTTGACAAATACGACTTAAGCCCACTACCGTCGACGTCCACTTTAATCTCGTTTCCCATCAAATGTAACTTTGTCGAAAATGTTCTCAAATAACAAAAAATCGAATTTACAGTTTTAATGATTTTTCCCCGCGGCTGTAATTTGACTTTGAAAAAGTCGAAGCTATTATTTTTGGCTTCTTTAAGTTAAAAATGCGTCCATTAAAGTAAAAGGTAATCCTCGGTTAAAATTATTTTAATTTGTGGAACAAATTCGAGATATTTTTTTGGGCAATTTAGCAATTATACTTAGGCTTAGTTCGGTCATTTAATATGCTACATGGACGTTTAGATTGGTACAGCTCTTGTTTAGGGTTCCGTTAAAATGGGAGCCCATACAGGGTGTTCATTGATGACGTGCTCATATTTCGGAGTGTGATTCCTTCGGTCATTTTATAAACATGCTATACAACGTGTCCAAGATAAGAACGGCCAGTACAGGGTGTCCATTTTTGGGCACTTTTGTAGGGTATCTCGCTTATACTTAAAGATAGAGGGTTGCGGTTTTCGCGGCACTGTGCTACTTTTTTGTAAAACTAAACATGCCGTTAACAGAAATTTCATAGCCCTCTTGGTTTTTGAGATACAGGGTGAAAATGAAAATTATCACTTTTGGGACACCCCCCATATCTCAGTTGTCTTTTAACTTATTAGACAGTTGAAAAGGTATTCTTATAGAACTTTTTCCGTAGAATCCAGTGGAGTAGTTTGTTTTCTTATTGCGTCATCCGTTTTTTAGTTATGAACCAAACATATATGTTTTTAAATGGGACACCCTATATATTTTTAAGTAATTAACTTAGGCATTTTCTGAGCTTTTCAAAAATAGGAAATAGTATATATTTATTTTTTAAAATAGCTGAATAAACTACACTTTTCTCTTAGTTAATACGTTATTTAACAGTAGGCCATGGCGCAAATGAAACAAAAGAAAAAGATCATAATATTTATTCTGAAAATGTTTTAAAATAATTTCTTTAAATAATTTTTATTATTAAGCAACTTACCTAAATATTTAATAGTATAAATAATAATTATATGTTTTTGTATAACAAACATTAACTCCAACAACATAAATACATTTTTAATGGGTAACTACAGAAATTGCTGAAAATGATTACCATTTTCTCTAATACACAATTCGCACAGTTTGGTTATTCGTTCTAGAGCATTTAGAAGAATTATTGAACATCTTTGTATATTCTGAAATGCGAGGGTAATGGTTTGTGTAATAATATTGGTGTATTAGAGAAAATGGTAATCATTTTCAGCAATTTCTGTAGTTACCCATTAAAAATGTATTTACGTTGTTGGAGTTAATGTTTGTTATATAAAAACCTATAATTATTATTTATACTATTAAATATTTAGGTAAGTTGTTTAATAATAAAAATTATTTAAAAAAATTACTTTAAAACATTTTCAGAATAAATATTATGCATATATTTTTCTTTTGTTTCATGTACGCCATGGCCTACTGTTAAATAACGTATTAATTTAGAGAAAAGTGTATTTTATTCAGCTGTTTTTAAAAATAAATATATACTATTTCCTATTTTTGAAAATCCCACAAAATACCTAAGTTAATTAGGTACTTAAAAATATATAGGGTGTCCCATTTAAAAACATATATGTTTGGTTCATAACTAAAAAACGGATCACGCATTAAGAAAACAAACTACTCCACTGGATTCTACGGAAAAAGTTCTATAAGAATACTTTTTCAACTATCTAATAAGTTAAAAGACAACTGAGATATGGGGGGTGTCCCAAAAGTGATAATTTTTATTTTCACCCTGTATCTCAAAAACCAAGAGGGCTATGAAATTTCTGTTAACGGCATGTTTAGTTTTTCAAAAAAGTAGCACAGTGCCGCGAAAACCGCAACCCTCTATCTTTAAGTATAAGCGAGATACCCTAGAAAAGTGGCCAAAAATGAACACCCTGTACAGGGATCTCGACAACCGTAAGAGATCTCGGAAACCGTAGGAGATACGAAGTCGGTTAAATGGAGGTAAAGTTGCGCATTTACGTGCCTAATAATATGCCGTTTAGAAAGTTTTAAAATTCCGAGTAGTTCCCGAGATATCCGGAAAAAACCGAAATTCTGAAAAATCGTTTTATTGTTTTCCTGGTTTTTTTTTAGATCGAGTTCTAAAGTAAATTGCACTTTTGCTTTGCAACTTTTTCCGCTCTATCTA
Source organism: Barypeithes pellucidus (assembly GCA_963991005.1). Taxonomy (NCBI): domain Eukaryota; kingdom Metazoa; phylum Arthropoda; class Insecta; order Coleoptera; family Curculionidae; genus Barypeithes; species Barypeithes pellucidus. The sequence continues at coordinate 49,958,017 of OZ022563.1, read as the reverse complement.
ACAGCGTTAATTGTTTTATAATCCGACGAGTCGTCTTCGAAGGGCCATTATCAACTTTCTTTTTTTAAATACGGTCTGTTTTCCTGATATTGGAATTTGATAGCTTTTCTTCTTCCGAATGCAACGATGTATGACACATTGTTGTTTAACGACGTTTCGAGGGTTTTTTTGAACAACATCAGGATATTTTGGGATACGGTCCTGTATTTCTCCTAATTTTATAAACAATATCTCATAAGTAAGCTCTAAATTTTTACTTATGTTGAACTAATTCAATAAATAACAAATAATTTAATAATAAACCACAAATAAGTGAACGAAAGCTCTCAAATTCCAATATCAGGATAACAGGACCGTATTAAAAAAAAGAAAGTTGATAATGGCCCTTCGAAGACGACTCGTCGGATTACAAAACCTCTCAAAAAACCCAGGAAAACAATAAAACGATTTGTCAGAATTTCGTTTTTTTCCGGATATCTCCGGAACTACTCGGAATTCTAAAACTTTCTAAACGGCATATTATTAGGCACTTAAATGAGCAACTTTACCTCATTTAACCGACTTCGTATCTCTTACGGTTTCCGAGATCCCTGTACTGGCTCTCCTTATCTTGGACACGTTGTATTTAATAATAGCCTCCGTGGATGGTTTTGCTAATTAACCTGGTTAATTCTTTATAAACGGCCTCTCGCGTTTACCATTAAATTTATCATTATCAATGTTAATGATAATGAGTTTCAATATGAATTTAATTGTTTTAATCTAATGTCTGATGATGACTTATTCGACAAATTAAATTAACTTTAAAAGAAATTTAAAATTTATTGGAGAGTTGAAAATTAGTAACGAAAGAATGCAATAACGCGAACAAACAACTTTTTCCTGTGACATTTTTAAAAATTTTGAAAATACAGTGAAACCTATCTTAGGCGGACACCTACGGGACCGTCTAAATGTGTCCGCCTAATAGAGGTGTCCGCCCATGGGTAATTTGTTATTAGGCAATATGTAAATGCAAAATTATTACTATGTATATGTATGTACAAATAAACATAACATAACAAAAATACACTAGTTTTAGTTAGGACGTAGTACTAAAAAAATCTAATAACGTAGTTTGACGTATTTGCGTTTTATACTTGCAATCTAGAAAATGTAATTCCAAGTCTGATAACAATTCCATTGCTGTAGAGTCACCTTTATTCTTTGCATACTCTTATAATTCCTTTACCATACTAATGGCTTGTTAATAATTGGTGACATTTGTTTGATTACTGCATTCAACTTCTTCATTAGAGTCGTCAGATAGTGATGTGGTTTCAGTTTGGACTACATAATCGGTAGGAATGGGGTCACTATAATCGTCTAAAAGCACATTGCTAACAATGTTAATGAACTCGCTCAAATCATTGTTATCAAATTACAAACTTCCACAACATCAATATTCTCTTTCAGACTCAAAACGCGACATTTTTGTGCCGTTGTTTACGATTTTCACCTTACAACTCACAAATAAACGGCGGACTGCTTGCGGGGAATCACACATACTTTCATTCGGCGAAGTCCTTTCGCTCTGCCACGCATACACGATTGGTTGCCGGTCTGTCTTCAGAGAGTTTTTGCACCGTACTTATTCGTCTCCCAAATACTTTTAAAATTTTTTTGTGCGTTTGAAGGAGGATTTTCGCACTATTTGTATGAAAACAGCCTGTCCGCGTCCGCCCAAAGGAGAGTCCGCCCAAGAGAGGTTGCTTTTCATGGAATTTCATATACCTAGTTCCGGCCTCTGAAATGTTCGCTTATTAGAGGTGTCCGCTATGAGAGGTTTCACTGTATTTGGAATTTTTTTGCGAGTACAATTTTTTTCTTAACCAAATTGGGAAAAAATTCCCATATGAGACTGACTTTATGTGTAACACTGTGTACATTCACATGATTTATGTTATAAATTAAGACATCTACGCTAAAACGAGCCCCTAAAATCCATAATTTTAAAATTTTCACACATCCAAACAACTCCAGACAACCTTCCACCCCATAAATTTTACCTCTTTATCCCTTTAGATAAAAGAAACGATCGTTTACCACATATTAAGACACACTACCACAAATTTAGTCCGCTAAATTGTATATCATCCCTTAAAATTCTGATTTCCAATCGTTTTTTCAACCCCTCAAACGTAACGAACTTCCTTATAACATCGTTGGGCTGCTGTGCCTTTTTTTTACCTAGCTACCTTGCGGTAGTGTGTGAAATTCCTTTTTTACGGATATTTTTTTAGGTAAAACAACCCCAAATTAAGGGTGGCGCAGGGTGTTGAGTTTTTTCACCCTATTTTGTAAGATGATACCGGTATTAAGAAATATTCGACGTCTGTTTCATGAGAAAATAGGGTTAAACAGATCCTATGCTAAATTGTGCAATTTTTCAATAGTCTCGGCACCCCACCGGAGGGGGTTGATTTCCGAAATCTTTAGCCCTCTTCCTATTGTGTTTTTCGCTTAATTTTTTCACGGTAAATCTCGCTCTTTGTTCTCAGGTAAAGATGATAAAAAAGGAATGTAAAGGATCGAGGAATAGTATTAAGTGGTGTATGTATTTTGTTGACTTAGGATTTATTTTTTTGGGGGAAAAAGAGTTTTTGAGATCTAAGGAGTTTATAGGAAGGTTATAAGGGTTGATATTTGATCGTGAGGATTAGAATTATGTTAGGAAAGGATGGGGGTTGTAAGAACTGTGAGAATTTTTTCCGATTTTGTCTTTGGGGGGGTAGTAATATGTCCTTAAAAGGTTGTAAATATCTGAAATTACATAGGAATAAATAATAAAATAGTATATTACAGTTATACAAGTTTCATAAGACAGAATATACAAGTTTTCATAAGACATTATCTTAGAGCATGCGTTTAATTTAGAAAACGACCCGCGAAGCGGGGAGTTTTCTAAACTACAAGTGCTCTAATTGTCTTATGAACCGTGCATTTTTTAATACTTTTACTATTTGGGTCTTTAAAGTCTGAAAAACTTTAAAAAATATAGTAGATTTTTCCATTTGAATTAATATTTTCTTGTTGGGTTGGTAATATTTTACAATTTAATAAAAAATCAAAAATAAAGTATCAAATATGCCATGATATAAACAATTGAACACAACAAAGCTTCTTCCCATCCGTCATAATGAAAAATAAATATATTATTAAAGTTAATAAAAATGAGTCAGGAAGAAAGTTGTACTCTGTCAGAAATACGAGAATTTGCAGAAAATAATCTAGAAAAAGTTTAAAAAAGAATATGCAAGACTTGCAGTTATGGTGCGAGTAGAACAAAGTTCAAAATATTGAACAAAATATTGTGTCGACACAGAATCTGACAGGAATAACAATTAGTGCCTAGGAAAATATGTATATTATACAGGGTGTCCGCTAAATAATGGGACTTGGAAAAACCACACATTCCTTACGTAAAAATATAAGGATTTAAGTATACTTACCTATATCCGAAAGTTGATATTAACTGAGATACAGGGTGTTAAAGTTAAAACTTCATTTTTGTTTTTCTCTAATAACTTTAACAGAAACCAACGGTTTTTTACAAAATTTGGCAATTATGGTTTTTTTTAGGATGAGGAACTGATTTTTTTGTGAAATTTTAATGTACAATGTCTGCTGTCTGCGGCATGTTTTGCACATTTATTAGGTCATAACTTTTTGTGTCTCCGTGTATTTAAGTTTTTAATGAAAATAATACTTTTCTCATATTTATTACGTAAGAAAGGTACACTAATTTCAGGTCGCCCAGAGTTACCGTTTCGGAGATATATGCATTTATATTGTTTAGTGCCTATTATTAATTTGCAAACAAATTTTTTTTTTAAAAGTAACCTATGAGAAAACAAATGAAATTTAGAGATACAGTTGCTATGAAACATCCATGTTATTATTGACGGAGTATGTGGTTTTTCCATGTCCCATTACTTAGCATACACCCTGTATAAAGTAATATGTATAATAAGATATTGAATTAAAAATAAAAATAGTATTTATTAAATAAAACTTTAGAAATAGAGCATAAACTGGAAGATATTTCTATTATTTTTAGGTTATGTTGTTTTACAGTTGTGACTAGAAATTAGTTGACGGACACCGTCAGCATGTTATATATTTCCGAGTATAGGTATTTCAGATAAATATCTAGTAAAAATGATCTATTTGCAAGGTTCAAGTAAAGTTTTCTATAAAATTTTTTTGTCGAATCCGTAATGCCTAGAAAACTAATTTCAACGAAATCGAAGTAAGCCTAAAATTCGAACCCTACTTGCTGCCAACATAAAAAAAATAATATTTCAGTTTCATAAAGTGGCAAGTTATTCAATTTTTGTTGCATTTCATAATGTAGCCATTATGAAACCCAAATAGAAACAATGTATTTTCACATATCTCTTCCATTAGAACCAGAAAACATAATTTGATCATTTCTGTATGTTCTATGATTAACATGATTCTGTAGAGTGAAATCCTATCCAGGATACCCTGCAGATCATTGCCCGCCGTGCAGCCAGGGGAGTAGTTGCTTTGGGTTTTCACGTGACTGACCGAAATGTTTGTTCTATTGCCTGACACATGGATCTTCAAAAAAGTAATTATTATCTCGTCTGGTAAACTCGCCGCCCATAACGCTTCGATAGGATTCAACAAATTTTATTTCGATTAAAAAATATGTGTCAATAACGATAAAATTCCAATTTACCGTCAGTTGTACCGTTTAATAACCAATAAGAAGCGTACAAGAAACGATTTTCACACACGTCGAAAAAGTTTCATTAGATATTTTGTTAAAATAAATTAAGATTTCAAGCGGGGCCCATATTTTCGGAGGTTATTAACTTGAGAAAATTCCTATTTGCAAAACGATAATTAAAAGTTATAAAGATTTTGCAAATCATTTCGGAATTGCCGCGATGGATGTATAACAGGATTTTTTATGGCCACGTCTGAATATTATCCGGGTAGACAAATACGTGTATTTTACCACAGGCGTAGATAAATTAATAGACACTGTTTGCAGTTAGAGTTGGGTTTTATTCTTTGATCGGATTTAAGATGAAATAAAAATTCTTCAATTTATATAGAACTTTTTGCGGCGAACATCGACGAAGTAGCGGCCGCCGAGGCGCCTGGATTAACCCCTGCTTGGTACGGTTATCTCATACGGTCCAAATCATTCCAAATATTCATCCAAACTGTAACTTTGCATACGCTGCTGAGTGAGTTAGAAGTTAGAAGATGTTATTTGTGCTTAGAGAATAACGGAAATCATTTTGAACATGTGATTATGTAGTCCTTTACTTCTTTCGTTGTTCGTTTTATTACTGTTTTGGTATTATTTTTGTTCACTTATTTGTGGTTTATTATTAAATTATTTGTTATTTTTTGAACTAATCCAACATAAGTAAAAAAATTAGAGCTTATTTATGAGATGTTATTTATAAAATTAGGAAAAATACAGGACCTTATCCCAAAATTTCCTGATGTTGTTCAAAAAACCCTCGAAACGTCATTAAACCACAACTTATCATACATGGTTGCATTCGGAAGAAAAAAACCTCTCAAATTCTAATATCAGGAAAACAGGACCGTATTTAAAAAAAATTTAAACTTAAATTTTATTCTTCGAAGACGACTCGTCGGATTACAAAACAATTAACGCTGTTAAATAGAGCGAAAAAAGTGGCAATGCAAAAGTGCACTTTACTTTAGAATTCGATCTCAAAAAACTCAGGAAAAAAATAAAACGGTTTTAAAATAAAAACTGAAAACATTTCTTGTCGTAAGGATAAAAATTAGTGAAAAAAATCCTCGTTCCGCTTATGGTCGTCTAAGATTACTAACGTCAACTAATTATTCTTCAAAAAGGTAAAAGCCCAATCAATATCTACACGGCCGATTGAAGTCAAAACCGAAATACCGCGAAAAAAAAACCCGTTAAGTTTGAAGCGCGCTCGAATTGTCTTAAAATATATTCTTATTAGTTTATCCGATAAACGGCTTTGTTTCTTTTCTAAGCATGGTAATATTATCTGGTTTTATTATAAGTAGAAGCTCACCTTCGTCTTATTTAAAAAAATTGCGAGAAATAAGTATAAAACAATATACGAGTATTGTGCCTCTAAGAATAAACATGCAAAACGAGTATGCATAAGATTTAAATGTAAAAACCCCATATTTGCCAAAAGTATACAGTAAAAAGCTAACAGAACCATTTTTCTTAATTTATATTGTAAGTTATATTGATGTTCTTAGAGCCAATTAAAAAAAAACTTTATATATAGTATTAAGGATTCTCATTCGCTTCTCAGCAGCGGTGTTGTTCACGCTTATTCGCTACTGCTTTTTTGATTGTTTGTGATCTATTGTATTTTTGGATTAATTTTTAGTGTTTTTTCGAACTAAAAATATTTAGGGCTATTTATTAGCCATCTACAATGGTTCGTCAGTGCGTGGTGTGTAAGAAATTCGACTATTCTAACCCAGGATTAATATTTCATCATTAAGTGAGAATAATGAGGTTAGGTTTTTTTTAGGTAATGCAGTGGTGTAGCTAATTCTTTATATTATCTGAATTTCTGTAAAAATTACCTACAACGATTACCTATTTATGACGAATGTTAGATCGAAATTATCTAAACGTATACCTTATTACAGCGTTGCCATTTTTTAAAACCATCTTCTAACTTATTTGAAACTGTAGAACTGTGCATGATTGTAAATAAATGGTGTTTTATGAATGGAATGTTTTGTCTCCCCTTTTATATTATATGTCTATGGCCTATGGTATAGTTATAGGTCGGTCCATGGGGTCCATTCTGTTCTGGTTTTTAAAAATCTTTTTTCTAATATAGTATTTTCTACGATTAAATTCCATTCCGTTTCAAAGAACCGAAAATAATTAAATATAATGATCTTCAAATTACCTATAATTTTTTCTTGCGTAACCCATTTGTTGTCCATTCTCTACACTTCGTTCTCCGCATTTTAGGAATTTCAAACTTCGTTTCTAAAGTAACATTTCCTGTATTGTGTAATTAAACGTAATCTTCTTAAAAAGTAGACGGAAAAAAACGTGATTCCACCTTGGGACATGATATGTAACATGTATGGCTTTTAATTTAAGAATAATTAGTTTGTCTAGTTTTTTTAGCGTCGGAATTTACCATTTTCGTGAGATCTTTTACGCTTGAATTTGTTAGATCATTAAGGAAACCCTAATTTTTTTAATCTATAAATACCGACTAATACAAAGATATTACAAACTACAGATGGAAAAATGTACATTTCTAGCGTACGCAATGACTGCAAACAGTCTTTCCCACCTCTTTCGGTCATTATTGCAACATAGCCAGATTGACGTATTTATCGCAAAGGTATCTTGCAAAGTCCCAATTGAAAAATTTGTTAATTTGGCAAGTACAATTGGTTTAAGGTTAATCCGCAATTCTTCTTAAAATGAATTTATTTCCCAATAATTTTACTATAAACTGTGAAAAGACGATGAGAGATTCTTTAAAAGAAACATTATTATACTTGAAAGTATCAAACGAACAAACGAATCTTGAACTAATCCAACTGCACTCTGGCAACATGTGCAGACACCTTCACCATCAATGCCGGTATTCCTCAAGGGTCCATATTGTCTTCCACTCTCTTCTTACTCTACATTAACGATCTTCTAGTGAAAACTAAAAATCCGATATTTAGTTTTGCTGACGATAGCACACTTCTTTCTCTTTGAATGTGCAAACATCGGCTGCCGACGCACATCTTAGCAGACTGCATGAAGTATCACGCGCCAACAAAGACCTGGAAGAAATTTTGTCTTGGGGTGACAGTAACCAAGTCGAATTTAACGCTAAAAGAACCCAGGCAGCAGTTTTCTCTAAAAAGGTTAACATTACAGAACCGGAAATAGTAATGGCCGGACACGAAATCCCACTGGCTTCATCTATTAATTTGCTGGGCGTCTGTCTGGTAGGAAATATGTCTTGGCATAACCACGTTGTGGCAATCGCCAAGATAGCTTCTCAGAAGCTGGGGGTACTCTTCTGAACCAGAAAGTTGTACACTCCTCAACAACTTTTGACACTATACAAAGCTCAGATTCGACCATCACTAGAGTACTGCTCTCACGTCTGGAGCTCTGCACCCAAACATACTCTTCGGCTACTGGATTCCATCGAAAGGAGGGCTATTCGTCTGATCGGAGACCACGAGCTAACGAAGAACCTCGACAGCCTAGAACAGGTTGGGGATTTGACTCTCTTTTACAGATATTTTCATGGAAGGTGCTCGGCTGACCTTGCTCTCTTAATTCAGCCCAGAGCGACGAATAGCAGAAATACACGACGAGCCACTGCCGCCCATCCATATGTGGTTAAGCTTAGTACTCCTCGAACTTCATTATTTAAGAATTCTTTCATCTGGAGGACTTCATCCTTGTGGAACGACCTTCCCAAGATCGTTTTTCCCAACGAATATAACTTCCAACGATTCAAAACCAACGTGAATCGCTTTTTGCGCACACGTACCCCTCCCAAAGTGCCCTAAAGGATTTTACCTATAGTGCTTGTGTTTGACCATACAAAAAAAAAATTGATCTTAATATCCTATTACAGAAGTTTGGTTCTGTAAGCTTTTTTGCTTAAAGCTCAACACTTTTACTGTAAGAATATTACAAGAATTATAAGGAATATTACTAGATCTATGGATAAACCATTTAAATTTTAAAGAAACTTTAAAATCCGAAAATAGTCCAATTCTAAATGTAAATGTGAATGACAGATCACACTCGAAATTCATTTTAATTCTGTTTTTATTTTGGACAATTTACCGAAATTGTTTGTTTGCTCAGTTAATTAAGGCAAAATTTAAATAAACCCAGAAACTTAATCGACAGATTAACGTGGGTTTTTAAAATTGAAAAACAAACAAAAATGTCTCGAAGACACCCACAGCGTGTGTGTGTGTGTGGAATACGCGGAGAAAATAGCCAAAATGAGGATAATAAAATAATGGCCAGTTAAGGATATGCACAGGGAACTGTTTTTTAAAAAGCCGGGTAACGGGTATCGCCCGGGTACCCGGTTCATTCTTCATGTGCATAGCACAAAAGTTGGCCTTTATACAGAGTCTTATGGAAATGACGTATTATATTTAAATGGGTGACTCCTTGGGTGTCCTAGAGAAGCGCTACATATTTCTTTTTTCAAATCGACCGTTTTAAAAGTGGGGTAACAAACCCTCTTACTCACAGGTGACTCCACGGTAATGAATCATAACACCTTGAGGCAGTGTATCACAAACACCTGTTACGCGCAATGTTGCCAAACTGTGTAAAAATGTAAAACTTTAGTTTCTTATAAAAATTAATATTTAGCTTACTTAGAAATTATCCAGGCCGCTGACACGAGTTAGGAATCCAGGTCAGACACCTTCAGTTTTTCTATGGGAAGTGGTTTATGCTCATCACGTGCCCTGATGATAGTGTTGGACTGCATTACACTAAATCACTTAAGGTGGAAAATTCTTACAATTGTATGATTACAAATGTTCAACCCTTAATTATAAGTTTAGGCTTAGATGAAGATAGTGATACAGGGTTAAATTTTGAATAAATTACACTGGCCAACACACATTTTGGTGCCGGCGATTTTTTAATTGTTCCAGGGTAATTTTTGGGTGGAGAATCCGAAATAGCCATCAGATTTTGTCTATCAGATCTAGTTTTTAAAATAGGAATTATTTACTTTTTTTAACCTCTATTATATATTTTACGTTACAACTATGACTATTGCCAGTAACAAAACAAAAACATATATAATTAAATATTTATTATGAAAAGTAGCTTAACATACATTCATACTCATATTAGTCACTATCACCTACAAATTTTCTTTTATACGACTTTCTAGCATGGAGTTTACCGGTGTAGTCTCGCTGAAGGCTCCAACAGAAGTCGGCCATCATGTGGCTATCCCATCATCCTTGATATCGATCTTCCATAGTTTTAATATCCTGATGGAATCTTTCTCCCTGTTCTTCACTACAGTCACCTACATTTTCTGGAAAGCGACCTAAGTGGCTATGGAGGTAGTGAACTTTTATACTCATGTTACAACCGAGAATATGAAAATTTGCAAGCATAGTTTCCACTAATTCTAAGTAATTGTCTGCTTTGTGATTTCCAAGAAAATTTTTAACTACTTGAACAAATGAAACCCAAGCGTTAGATTCAGCCTCATTCATTGATGTGGTGAACTGTGGATCTTTCATAAGTTGCCTTATTTGAGGACCATCAAATATACCAGCTTTTAGTTTTTCCGTGCTAAGCCTAGAAAACTTACTTGACAAGTACCCAAAACAATTTCCATCTCGATCTAACGCTTTCACAAACTGCTTCATAAGCCCCAACTTGATATGCAAGGGTGTTAGTAAGATTTTTTCGCTCGTATTTTGTATATCCACTTTGCTGTTCAAGGCGAAAGTTCACCATTTTCAAATCAACACAAATTGCCCACTGATGTTCTTCGTATTTAATTTGTTTCAAAACTTGTGATATTGTTTTATACTCCTCTTTCATGGTAGTAGAATGTCCAATAAGAATTGAGGCATATTTGTTACCGTTATGTAAAAGGACACATTTTAAACTACGGTTTGAACTGTCTTACGATAAAATGTAACATTAGTGCCTGGATAAAGAAGGTTCTTTTCTTTTAATCTGGATGCAAGTAATTCAGCACACTCCTTTGAGAGGTATAGGTCTCTCACGAGATCGTTCAGTTCTTGTTGATTAAAACACTCAGGAGTTGTTAAATCTGCTTCAAATTCGCTGTCGTTTTCTGATTGCATTCTTTGAACTTCATCAGACGTTGATATTTCTGTATCATCTTCCGGGATTTCAGGAAGACTGCTGAAGGTTGGAATGGGTATTTCCTTAGAGTGCGGTACAGGTCTTCTTGCAGAATCTAGATCAGGATATTTCCATTTATGTCGATTGTTCCTATTTATGCCTTTAATATTAACGAGACAAAAATAGCAGTCATCATAATGGTTATGTGGTTCCCTCCAAACCATTGGTACACCAAATTTCAGGCACTTTCTGTTTCCAATTGTCCACTGTCGCAAATGTTCAACACATGTTTATTATAGGTACCTAAAACTAAAAATACCTATCTATTTATTTTAAATTATAAAAATAAATCGTGTGGTTTGGTATACATTTTCAAGCCGGCCCTGATCCCATTTATTGAGCTTTGAAGAGGTTGAGGCGTATACAATAGGGTTTAATCAGGTAATTTATCATGGCAGTAAGAGTCAACGGTATAACGGTATAATTCTGCAACAACTATACTCGTTTTCCATATTATACATCTAGACCGTGAATCACTCTGACTTCTGTCATAAAAGAGAAAATTCTGCCAAATTCCGAAGTTTATGCCCAACCATTGCAAATACCTGAATTACCTAAGGAACCAGAATAGATTAATATTGAAAAAAATGCACGTATGTTTATAAATTACCAAACCGAAAATTAAGAACGTTGTGACGGCCGTTTACATGTGCAAGTGTGTTTACACAACTTTTAAAAAAATAAAATATTTATAATAAAATTTTTAATTATTAATCAATTTTTTATCGGTGTATTTAGGTTGAAATAAATTATGACAAAAATTGCTAGGCTGTCTGTATTTTGAAAGTAGGATAGTGTAATAGTGTAACGATTAAAAAAATAAAACATAATTTAATAGTATGTTGCTAAATGATTTACAATTTCAAATATACTATATGGCTATATATGTTTTTGGCACGCAAATTTTATGCAATAAGCCGATTTTTTGCTGTACAATTAATTTGTTCAAAATTAGTTTTTTAACAACTTTTATAATAAATAGGCAACAGAGGCGGCGCTAGGACTTCAGTAAATATTAGTTATTTATGTATGTAACAAATTTCACATACAGTATTGAGACACCAACCTTCTGTTCGTACGCTAAAATTTCCTATTCTTAAATGCATAAGTTTCAAACAATATTTTTTCTACGATCGTATCAGTTTTCTTTTTCGAAATTAAATAATATACAGGGTGTTCGCTAATTAATGGTACATGGAAAAACCACAAACTCCTTACGTAAAAATATTAGGATTTAATTATACTTACCTATATCCGTATAAGTTGATATTAACTGAGATACAGGGTGTTAAAGTTAAAACTTCGTTTTTGTTTTTCTCTAATAATAGGCAGGAAACCAACGTTTTTTTTTTAATTTGGCAATTATGGTTTCTTTACGGACGAGAAATTGATTTTTTTATGAAACTTTAATGTACATTGTACTCTGCGGCATTATATGCACGTTCATTAGGTCATAACTTTTTTGTGCCTCAGTGTATTTCAATTTTTAATGAAAATAATACTTTTCTCATATTTATTACGTAAAATAGGTATACTAAGTTCAGGTCGCCCAGAGCTACCGTTTCGGAGATATTTGCATTTAAAATGTTTAGTGCACCTGCCCAATTATTATTAATTTGCAAACAAAATTTTTTTTCTTAAAGTAACCTATGAGAAAACAAATAAAATTTAGAAATGTAGTTGCTATGGAACAGAAAATGCTTCATTTTTGAGTTTATCGTAACTTTGTGTTTTCATTGCTGTTGGTTTCTTTCGACACGATATTTTCTAGGGTCAAAGTTATTTTAATTAAAGTAAGTTAAAGAACGATCCAATTGTTGTATTTATTATTCCCAATTACCATCACTAGAACAGTAATTATCACGTAAAAGTGAATTGGTAAAAAGTAACAAAATATTATTTGTGCCTGAGCTAACGCACTAAACAATTTAAATGCAAATATCTCCGAAACGGTAACCCTGGGCACACCTGACCTTAGTATGCCTTTTTTACGTAATAAATATGAGAAAAGTATTATTTTCATTAAAAACTTAAATACACTGAGGCACAAAAAAATTATGACCGTATGAATGTGCGAAAAAAGCCTCAGACAGCGTACATTAAAATTTCACAAAGAAAAGAATTATAATAAACCATAATTGCCAAATTTTGTAAAAAAACGTTAGTTTCTCTAAAAGTTATTAGAGAATAACAAAAATTGAGTTTTAACACTTCACACACCTGTATCTCAGTTAATATTAACTTTCGGATATAGGTAAGTAAAATTAAATACTAATATTTTTACGTAAGGAGTATGTGGTTTTTCCATGTACCATTAATTAGCGGACACCCTGTATATTGTGTTTATGCTTCCCATAAGCTTGAGCCGATTCTGGGGGGATTTCCCCAGTAACCCCCCCCCTCCCCTTTTACTGCGCGAGAGGCGAGTTAAGTGGGCAATCGCTCGAGCGGTCGGGGAATTACCGAAATTTGTTAACGAAGATGCTTTACAACGTTGCCACTATAAACAATTTTCACTTATATCAACGTATATAAATATTTAAAGAATTGGGTGCTGATGCCGATTCCTTAAATTGTTAATTTAAAAAAATGTTGACAATTTTGCATTGCAATCGGAAAAAACCAACAAATGTCAACAACTGTACTTTGTACACTGTGCGTTGTACATTGTACTTTGTTGACGTCTAATTTAAATGAGTTTACACAAGGAAAAATCGTCAGGGTGGGCGGGTGTGCAATATTTATCGGCAAAAGCTCGTTTTCTAATTAATTTTGTTAATTACAAATAAATAGGTTCCGGGAACTCCGTTTAAATTAAAAAATAATAAAATACATTTTAAATTTTTTAATAAATTCATAATACTACGTCGGGCAGAAGTGGGCTTACCATTAGATGAATAATTTCGTTCATTTATTCAAAGAAACGAGTTTTCAAATAACAATAGCCTTTGAAAAAATATACATTTTAATAATAATTCTAATTGTAGGGAGACGTTGCACGTACGATACGGTTGACGTTAACGGAAAACGCCAATTCAATGGATACCATTACCATTAGCACACCATTAAAGTTGGAACCATATGGGGACGAAGTTATTGGGACCATGCGGCTTTTCTTACCTGTCTAATTTGACATTTTGTCCACAAAATGTCGAAAAATGACATTTATTGACTGAATTAAAAAAAAATTATTTGGAAAAGTTGTTTCTATTGTAATTTTATGCCCACAGACCAAATTTGAATCACTTATGATCATTTTTGTTCTCTATCTGTTTTTCGCCAATATTTATTTTATGATTTATTAAAAAACAAGCCTGTCCTCTGTTGTTTAAATCTTTAATGTTATGAGGAATTTGCTCCACACGCCTCAACAAAGACCTGGAAGAAATTTTGGCTTGGGATGACAGTAACCTAGTCGAATTTAACGCTAAAAAAAAACAGGCAGCAGTTTCTCTAAAAAGGTTAACATTACAGAACCGGATATAGTCATGGACGGACACGCAATCCCACTGGCTTCATCTATTCATTTGCTGGGCGTCAATCTGGGAGGAATTATGTCTTGGCATAACCACGTTGTGGGAATCGCCAAGATAGCTTCTCAGAAACTTGGTGTACTCTTCCGAACCAGAAAGTTGTACACACCTCAACAACTTTTGACATTATACAAAGCCCAGATTCGACCATCACTAGAGTACTGCTCTCATGCTGGAGCTCTGCACCCAAACATACTCTTCGGCTACTGGATTCCATCGAAAGGAGGGCCATTCGTCTGATTGGAGACCACGAGCTGACGTAGAGCCTCGACAGCCGAAGACAGGTTGGGGATTTGACTCTCTTTTACAGATATTTTCATGGAAAGTGCTCGACTGACCTTGCCCTCTTAATTCCGCCCAGAGCAGCGAATAGCAGAAATATACGGCGAACCACTGCCGTCCATCCATATGTGGTTAAGCTTAGTACCCCTCGAACTTCATTGTTTAAGAATTCTTTCATCTGGAGGACTTCATCCTTATGGAACGACCTTCTCGAGGTCGTTTTTCCCAACGAATATAACCTCCAACGATTCAAAACCAACGTGAAAATGTTTTGGTACAATTTTTGGTATAAAGAATGAATTTAGACGATGAGTATTGTATAAATAAATAGATTTACGGTGGTAGGGTCGACTTCCGTTTTCGATGAAAATAGATATTGATCAAAAATAGATAGGAAACAAAAATTATCAATTTTAAATTCGATCAATAAATTCCATTTTTCGACATTTTGTAGATAAAATGTCAAATTTGACAGTTAACAAAAGCCGCATGGTTAATTTTTGGTATTTATTGAAGCAAGAACTTCTGGTGAAGTCAAATTCGGACGAATACATTTTTCCTCATATTATGGTTCAAACTTTAATGGATGCGATAAAATGGTATAGGATAAAAATATAGTCCCAGAGTCGTCAGGGGCGGACTAAGACTTCTTTCGCCCCAGGGCGATCAAAACCTGATCACAGCCAGCCGTCTGAGTCCTGCTTTAGTGATTAAGATCACTTAAAAGTGCGTCAACTTCATTGTCACGGAAAAAATACTTAAATTAATTTGTTTCGATTAAAATTATAATTTTAACGTTACCGTAACGTTTTCCCTAATAATACCGTAACTATCTAATAAGAATTGTTTAAAAAAGCATGTAGTCATCGTACAGCTGGTATTATTTTTTGTCCATACCATTCCACAGAAAAAATATTAAATTTAAAGTTATCAAACCTTATTTTGGAGATATGGATCTTAAAAAAAGTCTTTATAATAATTAATTACTTCATTAGAAAAGCCGTTATTTACAAGACGACTCTTGGAAACAATATTTCCGCACGTTTGAGTGCCGAAAAAGATTAGTTTTCGTACTCGGATAAACGCGGAAAGTAAAGACAGCAAACGCTAAGTTTTCTAGCCAGTGTAGAAAGAATTACTTGTTCCGGTTGCTTTGACAACGTTTCAATATATTTTGGTTTTGGAAAAAAGGCAAATATCGTATTTTCCTAGGAATTAAAGGCAACCTGACAACAATTTCAATTTCAATTTATTTCAAATTAATAATAAAGATTTACAATATTTATTGATTCACAAGTTTCTTAAATATATAACTGCACCTAGGTATGATATACCTGTATGTGCAAGATTTTTATCACAGTTTTATAAATGTTTCAAGATAGTTTGTCATAACTTATCCGAAAATCAATCACATTAACAATCAGAATATCAGTGCGTAAAATGATACCTTAATAAGCAATACAAAAAGTCTAGGCCTAAAACCATCCGAAAAGCTGTTGATTTTTGAAAAAAAAATTTTTGTACAAGACATTGATACGTTTTTTGTTTTTTACCTTTTTTTTTGTTAACAGGAATAAGATTGTACAATTTAGGACCCAAATAGGAAACAAAATGATGAGCATTATCATTTCTACAGAGAGTCACATTAAATAAGTCAGGTGTGTTCCCTTTAGTAGCATAGTCAGTGGCGGTTCTTCCCCAAGGGCACATGCGCACGTGCACCCCCAAAACGAATAAAAAAATATTAATTTATATTCATTGAATATTATTTATCGTATAAAGTCCGACCCTACCTAATATTTTATCGTACCGTCAACCAAACTATATATTATAGGCTCTCGATCCGGCAACCGTGCGTCGGCCGAGATTAATGACGATTATGACGAGACTTGCTCGCACGTGCGATTAAGTAGGCGGGGCATAATGCAGTTTCTCTGTAGTAACAGGTGGCGGGAGACAGCGGGGGATAGCGGAGCTATGGCGATCTAACATGGGAAAGGCGCATAATTTTAGTGTACGCCGCGCCGTTATCTGTTCGTGCATCTAGTTAGAAATTCGAGCGTGCATGTTTTAATATTTTAATATTATATATTTATTAAGTTAAAATGAATAGTTTGACGGTGGACTATTTAAAAAACAACTTTAGCTCTTTGAGTTTGGAGCAAAAAATTAAAGTGAAGAATGAGGGAACATCTAAACCCGAAATTAATTTAACGCAGGCCACAAAGGGTAAATCTAGAGACTTTATTAGAAAGTTTAAAAATTAAATATATGAAAAAAAAATTATAGAGGGTATTCCAAACTTTAATGAGGCTGTTATTGATCAATTTTCTACAATTGCGAACCGAAGAACGGACTTTACGTTTAAGCACTATACACACTAAGAAAACCTTCCTTATTTTCCAAAAGTTGTATTTCCTTGTGTAAAATTAAAAAATAAATAAGAATATGTTTTACCTAACGCATTTTCTTATTACTTCTTTTCTTTCTACATTTAAAACGCCTAGAAAGTAATTGTTTGGTTGAAAATAAAATTTAAAAAATAAGTTCACCATACTTCACCATAGGTCACGATAGTTGTGAGATATATAGTTTAGCTCAAATTTATCGGTACAACACTGTTGGATTTTTAATTAAACCACAGTGGTCTGATTTTAGGGTTCCTTACCAAATTTTTTTAGACGGTCCCGTTTAGATTAGACGAGAATTAAGTATAATTGAGTAAAACTGTATTTTAAAAAGTGTAACCGGCACTTGTACTGTATGCCCATTGAACAATGAGACAACATCGCCATTCCAAGGCACGACGGGCCAGCGCGCTGAGCGGCTGTATCGAGGGAGTGGGAGACGTTTTTCTTATTCTTCTGCCTTTGATCACCCGAAGCGTTGCCAAATCACTTTAGGTAGTTGCGATTTTAGATATTTTTCCTTAAAACCTCGGTGTGACATTATTTCGCATTAAAACTAAACTATGGAATTAATTGAGATTATTAACAGTGCACTTTCAAAAGTAACTGTATAACCATATTTTTTCAATTTAAACGTTATTTTTAGAAAAAAAAATATTGTTTTAAATTTTCCGGAAGAATCAAACTGCGGAATCAATACAGTGTATTTATTAATTTTCAAACTAAATAAATTCTTGTTTGAGCACGCCTATGGTAAGACGCTTTCTAGCATGGTTTCTATACATGTTTCTCCCCTCGCTCTTCATAGGGAAACGTTCAAATAAAACGGGGTAAACAATGAATCTCCCTCTTAAAATGGACAGCCTGTATCTATAGAAATAATTATAATTTTCTTTAAAATCTAAGATTAAACCCAGAGTTCGAAATACAATAAAATGACGTAATGGCGATTTTTCGAAGTAAAATTATTAAATTTCGTCGTTTTATTTTTAATGAGTCGTTTTTTACGGACTTCGTGATGATTTAATAATGAAATGGAATTATTCTGTTTTTTTTTTTTTTCTTTGCTGTTAATTTGGAAATTTGTTGCTTAAGGATCTTGGAAGAATAATAAAATGATTCGTGCAAAATCCGGTAAAAGAATAATTTGCATCATTAGAAAAATAACGTAATTAATTTTTCTATGACTCTTATTCTACAGGATGTCCCACCGGGAACCGTATCGATCTATACAGGGTGTTAATTAAGTATGTGCAGTAATTTTAAGAGACGATTATTTGGGTGGTTCTAAAACGAAAAGTTCATATAAACATGGGTCCGCAAATGTTTCGTTTTCAAGATACAGGGTGTACAAATTTTTTTAATAGGGTGTACAGGGTGTCTATTTTTGGGTAGTATTACGAGGTATCTCCGTTACTAGTAAAGATAGAAGGATGCGGTTTTCGCAGCACAGAAGATGCCGTAATCAGAATTTTTCTAGGCCGTCTTGTTTTTGATATACGGGATGTTTTTGAGAATTGTTCATTTTGGGACACCCACCCATATCTCGGTTATCCCGTGACATATTAAAAAGAAATAAAATGTTCTTTTTGTAGTTTTTTACGTAGAATCCAGTGACGTACTCAGATTTTTTCTACATTCAATAGTTTTCAAGGAAAATAAACAAATTTGCTTTTTTTAAATTGGTCACCCTATATATTTTTTAATAATATAATTTAATTTGTAACAAACTTCTCAAAAATATATAACACTTTATTTTTAGTCTTAGTATTAGGCCCGAAATATACGTTTTTCAAAAATATACCATTTTTTTAGTAGGTCATGACGGGTATTTAAAACAAACAAAAGAACACAGTCCTATGTGTCATTTCTAATTATGTCAGAGCATTCAGGTTCTCTAAGTTGTTTTAAAATTTCTAATTAATAGTGAAAAATCAGTTTGTCCTAATTATGGCAGAGCATGTAAACTTTGAGAAGTACGACATGCTCGTTTGTTATATCCAGAGCAACGAAAATGCAGATGGAGCATTAGAAGTGTATTTGAATAGGTAGCCCTTATGTAGAAATTTGTTCAAGAATAAAATCAAATTTGGATTTCTTCTTATGGGGATATACCTTCAAAATAAAACTTATTCTATTCAGTACCAAACAATGGCAGATTTAAGAATTGCCATTGACAGAGCTTTTAGGGAGTTACAAACGCGGTCGTTTATTATTTTTAATTCATTAAGCCGAATAAGAACCATGTGTGAAACATGTCTTAGGCATAATGGAGAACAATTTGAGCAATATTTGTGAGGGAGTCCAATAAATTTTCAATTTTTGTGTCTAATGTATAATCACACCAGTATTTTTTTTTAATATCCGTCCTGGCCTATTAAAAAAAATGGTGTATTTTTGAAAAACGTATATTTCGTACCTACTACTAAGACTAAAAATAAAGTGTTATATATTTTTGAGAAGCTTGTTAGAAAACTAAATTATATTATTAAAAAATATATAGAATCACCAATTAAAAATAGCAAATTTGTTTAATTTCCTTGAAAACTATTGAATGTAGAAAAAATCTGAGTACCTACGTCACTAGATTCTACGGAAAAAAACTACAGAAAGAACATTTCATTTCTTTTTGATACGTTACGGGGTAACCGAGATATGGGGGGTGTCCCAAAATGTACAATTCTCAAAAACATCCTGTATATCAAAACCAAGGCGGCCTAGAAAAATTCTGATTACAGCATCTTCTGTTTGACAAAAAAGTAGCAGAGTGCTGCGAAACCCAAAAAGAGTTTTAACTTTAACACCCTGTATCTCAGTTAATATCAACTTTCGGATATAGGTAAGTATAATTAAATCCTGATATTTTTACGTAAGGAGTCTGTGGTTTTTCCATGTACCATTAATTAGCGGACACCCTGTATATGCTCCCACTACTTATTCGGTAAGTTTAATCCTGCAAAAAAACATGCGGTGTGTTGCCGTGTGAACCCAGCTTTAGATCGGACGCATCCAACAACGTGTTTTGTATTAAACAAATTTTAAAAAAAAACGTATTCTTGCAGATGGTATAATTTACGGGTCGCACCGAAAATAACGACAAAGCCTTTTTACCTAGACGGCTCATCTCCAAAAATGTATAATAAAAACGGCATTCTATAGTTTAACCCTTTTCATAATATATTAAATACTTCCCATACCTCTTTTGTTTCTCTAGAATACGTGTTCCCACGGTCATTAATCAAATAGAAGAAAAGAGATTAAAATGAAGAAAAAACCATCGCGTATGGGTTAAAAGTACCATCGATTAAAAAAAATATACCCATAAATGGCTTTATCTTAGGTTTTCGGTCTTTCGGAGGGCTGGCGGACCTTTACCTTATAAATTCAATGGTTCTTGAGACAAGTTTAGTGCAGGGGATGATGCTGAATAGAATAAAAATCGTAGTAGACTGGGTTACAGGAGGGGACTGAAAAATATGAGCAGTAATTCATTGCTAGAAGCTAGAAGGGAGGTTGAGAGATTATTTGTTTAATATCTCCGAAAGTACTTTGGATATTATTTCCAATTTTGGTATGTGTTATTAGGATATAAAGCCACACAGTTTAGTTAGAAAAGTCTTTCCATCGAACAACCAGTGGCGTCCCTGAAAACATGTTCACCGGTATTTTTTACAAAAAACGTGGTACGCCGCTGACATTTTGCCACGTGAATATTTTCATATAGTGGCCTGGTCTATTCTACATAAAAACTGTTATTTGAGTTTTTCTCGTCAGGTGCACCGTTCTTGACTAAAATAACTAAATTCAAATTGAACTCATTATTATGCCTATTAGGTGGGCATTTCCAACAATTTTTATAGAACGAAATTTATCATCAATATAATCGATCGATGAACCCTGTAACAAATAATTTAACCCGTCGTGGACATACAGGATGTTCCAAAACTGTTTATAGCTTTGGGTTTGATACGTTTACGATTTTTTGCTTACCTGTTATTAAGTATTTTTAATCCAAGTTTCTCAAAGGAGGGCAATTTCTAAACTCAAAAAGGTAGGTATACTTGCTCGAGTTTTTGATGCATTGTGATGATTAAATGGAAATACAGTGAAACCTCCCTTAGGCGGACACCTACTGGACCGTCTAATATAGGTGTCCGCCCATGAGAAATTTGTTATTAGGTAATATGTAAATGCAAAATCATTACTATGTATATGTATGTACAAATAAACATAACATAACAAAAATACACTAGTTTTAGTTAGGATGTAGTACTAAAAAAATCTAATAACGTAGTTTGACGTGTTTGCGTTTTATACTTGCAAGCTAGAAAGTGTAATTCCAAGTCTGATAACAATTCCATTGCTGCAGAGTCACCTCTATTCTTTGCATACTCTTATAATTCCTTTACCATACTAATGGCTTGTTGATGATTGGTGACATTTGTTTGATTACTGCATTCAACTTCTTCATCAGAGTGATGTGGTTTCAGTTTAGACTACATAATCGGTAGGAATGGGGTCACTATCATCTTCTAATAGCACATTGCTATCAATGTTAATGAACTCGCCCAAATCATCGTTATCAAATTACAAACTTCCACAACATCAATATTCCCTTTCAGACTCAAAACGCGACATCTTTGTACCATTGTTTACGATTTTAACCTTACGTACACAAGTAAACGGCGGACTGCTGTCGGGGAATCACACATACTTTCATTCGCGCTGCCACGCATACGCGATTGGTTGCCGGCCTGTCTATTTTGCACCGTACTTATTCGTCTCCGAAATACGAATTATTTTTTTTTGTCCGTTTAAAGGCGGGTTTTCGCACTCTTTGTATGAAAACAGCCTGTCCGCGTCCGCCCAAAGGAGAGTCCGCCCAAGAGTGGTTGATTTACATGAAATTTCATATACCTAGTTCCGGACTATGAAAAAATGTCCGCTTAATAGAGATGTCCGCTGATTAGAGGTGTCCGTCAGGAGAGGTTTCATTGTATTTCCATTTTTACTTTGATTTTTTTGATGCATTGTGATGTTTGAATGGTAATATCTCGAAAACGGTAAAAGTTATGGGGCACCCTGTATGTTCCTGAATCCGACCCTATGGTCTTTGAACACCGTACGGGTTACGTCTTCGCAAATCCGATGGCGTTTTTTTTTTATACGAGGCAGTCTTCCCGATTAACAAAAGCTGAAGATACCTCTCGCCGATTCTGTAGGGTCAAAAATTGGGGTTAAACGATTTTTTCCGCCCTTTTAAGTTCATTGTTGACAGACCCATGCCAGGTAATGGGATAGCTATTGTCGGGTTTCGACTGTTTGAGAAAAAAAATCGGAACGTGTGTGAAGGGCGCTGTGGATTTGGCGAAAGATTTTTGCCATATTTAAAGGTGTTCAGCGACAGAAAGGAAGGTGTTATTTTGTTTCACACGGAAAAAGACTATAGTAAAATTATTTTCGTGAAGATTTTATTGCATTAATTACAATTTTCATTATTAATCCTTACCAAGATAATATTGTAGATTCACATTATTTCTAAAAAAGTATATCTATTTAAGAAATAAAACGTCTATGCTTGTCAGGTGGTATTAATTAATATTATTTCCCAGACCACCCGATGATCCTTATACAATAAGGGCGTATTTTTGTCTACACAGTAGCACCTTAAAATACTACAGATTGAATGGTGCTACCAAGAAAAGGAAGCCCTCTCCATGGATAGGATGCAACCACGTGCAGACCGGCTTCCTCTCAATGGAGAGGGCTTCCTTTTCTTGGTAGTAGTAAAATATTTAAGCCGTTGTCGCCATATGTTCTTATGAACTTTTCTTCATAACATGACCTAAGGGACTCATTAAAATACCCGGTTGGTCGACTAAATTTTGATTGCATTTAAAAATAAATAAATTTTACACATAAATACTCACTTTTTGAAAATGCAATAATATAAAGGGTATTCCGTTTAAAATAAGCAAGTTCCTACAGACTTCCGGTATAACCGGAAGTGCCGCCATATTAAAAATATTTTAGCCCAGTTGCCCCCATCAACATTAGCTTACTGTACAATTTTCAAAATTTTCCCATGTATAGTTTTTCATATTTTTGATCAAACACTGCAGGAAAAATACTTTAAGGGCACTCTGGGAGTGGTTGGTGTGCGCGTAAAATGATTCGCGTTGGTTTTGAATCGTTGGAGGTTATATTCGTTGGGGAAAACGACCTCGGGAAGGTCGTTCTATAAGGATGAATTGCTCGAGATGAAAGAATTCTCAAATAATGAAGTTCAAGGAGTACTAAGCTTAACCACATCTGGATGGGCGGCAGTAGTTCGTCGTGTATTTCTGCTAATCGCCGCTCTGGGCGGAATTAAGAGGGCAAGGTTAGCCGAGCACTTTCCATGAAAATATCTGTAAAAGAGAGTTAAATCCCCAACCTGTCTTCAATGTTCCAGGCTGTCAAGGTTCTTCGTCAGACGAATGGCCCTTCTTTCGATGGAATCCAGCAGCCGAAGAGTATGTTTGGGTGCAGAGCTCCAGACATAAGAGCAGTACTCTAGTGATGGTCGAATCTGGGCTTTGTATAGTGTCAAAAGTTGTTGAGGTGTGTATAACTTCTTGGTTCGGAAGAGTGCACCAAGTTTCTGAGAAGCTATCTTGGTGATTGCCACAACGTGGTTATGCCAAGACATATTTCCTCCCAGATTGACGCCCAGCAAATTAACAGAAGAAGCCAGTAGGATTGCGTGTCCCGCCATGACTATATCGGGTTCTGGAATGTTAACATATGAAGATAGAGGCGTTTCCTGATGGGACACCATGTGTATTGAATAGTTGCATATATTTTAAGAATGTTATCGATATCGCCAGAAAGGAAACCCTTATCGGCCTATCACCAATCAAAACCATTTGACTGGTGGAAAAAACGAGAAGAAAATTTTCCATTTTATCAGAAAAGGCAAAAAATGATTTATCTGCGCCTGCGTCAAAATACTCTTTACGGAGGCCGGCCATGTCTAAAAGAGAAAAATACTATAGTCTGTTTCGTTGCCGTTGATAGCTCGATACCCTCATTAAAGATTCAAAACAAGGGCCCGGTGGCCTAAAATATTTTACCTATAAAATGGTCTTTTTACGTACATCTAGCATAAAGATGAAGAAATTTTGACCTATTCCACCGGGTAACAGATAAAGTAACAATAGAGCCATAAAATGAAATGAAAGGATAATGATGAAAACTGCCCATCATGGTCGGAGAGTTGGGTTTTTAATGTAACCGCTTATTATTTTATTTAAATGTAATAGATTTTATGATTTTATGAATTTATTTACAAGAAAACTAATTTATTTACAGATCAAAAAATATTGACAATTTCAATAATTATAACTCGATAAAATGGTCCTCAGAAGAATCTGAAGAGTCATCATGTCCTACGCTTATTACTAAAGGCTCAATTTCCATAGTTGTGTCAATTACGTTGTCAAGTTCCCACATTTTTTGTTCCTCTACTATAGCATGTTTTATGGCGTTTTGCCAATTTTCTGATGACACATTTGCTAAAGAATGAAGCAAGAGGTGTCGCACTTCTTGCATTTTAAAAGTTTTGTTATTTCTAGCAACATATCCTTTTACTTGAGCCCATATTAATTCGATAGGATTTAGCTCACAATGGTAAGGTGGTAAACGGAGCACTATAATACCTCGATCTCTTGCCATCTCGTCAATAACATACTTTTTATACTGTGATTTATGTAGCCTAACAATATCCAAAAGTTCTTTTTTTACCATGGTATTATCGTAACTCAATTCCTTTCGTTGTAACCAGTTTACGATTTCCGCCTTTTTCCATGAAGTTGTGGGAAGATTCTCTTTTAGCCTAGAGTGATAGCTGGCATTATCCATCACTATTACAGAATTAGCGGGAATGTATTCTATCATTTGCTTAAAATATTCCTCGAAAACATCAGCAGTCATTTCTTCATGATAGTCTTTAGTAGAATTCGACTGGAATTGTAATAATCCTTGATCCAAAAAGCCATTTGAACTTCCTATATGAGTTATAATAAGTCTGCGTCCCTTTCCAGATGGTGGTCTAAGTCCTGTTGACCAGCCTTCCATGACAGCTTGTCGAGAACTTAGGACATTTTTATCTTGCCAAACTTTAGATACGGTGTGCCCTTCGTTCAGCCAAGTTTCATCCAAATAGAAAATGTTTTTGCCTTCGCTGCGGTATTTTCGGATGGACCTTAAGTATTGACGTCTCCAGCAAATAATATCTGCTCTATCAATAAGAAAAGATTTTCTGTTTTGCTTCTCCCATCGAAAGTTCATATCATGAAGTATTTTCCATAGTTTCGTTCGTGATAGCTGTGGTAAGTCCTCGTCGTAGTTAATGGCTTGTAAAATTTTGTCTATAGTTGGTATTTCCTTGGCAAAATAAAAACTATGTACTTTTCTTCTAATACCATTTTTAATGAAATTGTCAATTTCTAACGGTTTCTTTCCTGGGAGTGGTTTTGGCTCACTGAGGTTCTTAGATTTTCTTTCACGCAAGAACCTATATATAGTAGCCTCTCCAACTCCTACCATATTGACACACTCTGCAATGATGCTACGAACATCACTTGCAGGTTTCTGGTACACTAGAGCATCATGCACGTTTAATATTAATGTCTTTTCTCGGAGAGAATATGCACTCTTGCTAATTTGACGAAGACACGTTGGCGAAAAACTTGAAGCCATTGTTACAAGTATAGGAAATAATTCAACTTTGAGATAATGCAGTATCTAAATACAACTAAATACATAGTTTGACAAACGCACATCAAATGGCGTAATAACATCCTAAAGCAGGCAAAAATAGGTAAATTAATTACCCCTGTTGTACCTACTTTAACCCTAATCCTACTTAACAATGGACAGAGGCCAATTTTCTTATTAAATAAGGTAATTACTATTGGCAACGCCTATGGTTTACGGTTGTTTTATGGCTTCAACCCTCGATATGAGCTATCAACTGCAACAAAACGGACTTTTAGATAGAGTTCAGGCTCTGGATGATCCATTTCGATCTATTAATCACAATAGACCTAACAGAGAACGCATTAAAAAAAATAACATCAGTTATATGAAATTAAAGTATTAAACAAAACAATAATTATTGTAAAACTTTATGTATACTTACATCGCGTATTAAAAAAAAATGGGATAGTGCACAATCCATTGTTCTTTCGCATAAGAGTTATAAGCTAAAAGGTCTATAAAATCTTAAGTACATTATGAATATGAAATTACAGGTTTTTAGGATTTTTTTACTTTGTTTCGAGAAACAATTGAAAGCAGAAAGAGAGAAGAGACTGCTTATCTGCATAATCCCGATCTTTAAGATAAGTTATCTTTGGTTAAATAAGACTCTATCGGTCGTGCCGATACAATGCAATGTATGGGACTTATTTAACGTCGATAAAATTGAAAGAATATAATTGATTTTCACAATATAGGCAAAAAATCCTGAACAAAAATGAAAAAATTGAATGGGATCCCCTACATATTATTTTTTTAATTAATTAAAACATTGGGCTCTACAAAAATGTATAGTTGTTTATGTTTATTTAAAAATACAGTGAAACCTCTCATAACGGACACCTCTAATAAGCGGACATCTCTGTTAAGCGGACATTTTTTCATAGTCCGGAACTAGGTATATGAAATTCCATGAAAGTCAACCGCTCTTGGGCGGACTCTCCTTTGGGCGGACGCGGACAGGCTGTTTCCATACAAAGAGTGCAAAAACCTTCCTTTAAACGGACAAAAAAATTTTTAAAAGTATTTGGGAGACGAATAAGTACGGTGCAAAAGCTCTCTGAAGACAGACCGGCAACCAATCGCGTATACGTGGCAGCGCGAAAGGGCTTCGCCGAATGAAGGTATGTGTGATTCCCCGACGGTAGTCCGCCGTGTATTTGCGAGTTGTAAGGTTTAAATCGTAAACAATGGCACAAAAATGTCGCGTTTTGAGTCTGAAAGAGAATATTGATGTTGTGGAAGTTTGTAATTTGATAACAATGATTTGGGCGAGTTCATTAACATTGATAGCAATGTGCTATTAGAAGATGATACTGACCCCATTCCTACCGATTATGTAGTCCAAACTGAAACCACATCACTATCTGACGACTCTGATGAAGAAGTTGAATGCAGTAATCAAACAAATGCCACCAATTATCAACAAGCAATTAGTACGGTAAAGGAATTATAAGAGTATTCAAAGAATAGAGGTGACTCTACAGCAATGGAATTGTTATCAGACTTGGAATTACATTTTCTAGATTGCAAGTACAAAACGCAAACACGTCAAACTACGTTATTAGATTTTTTTAGTACTACATCCTAACGAAATCTAGTGTATGTTTGTTATGTTATGTTTATTTGTACATACATATACATAGTAATAATTTTGCATTTACATATTACCTAATATTATATTACCTATTATTACCTAATACCTACACTATGAAATGTAAAAATAATTGAATAACCTGCCACTTTATGAAACTGAAATTTTATTTTTTTTATGTTGTCAGCAAGTAGGGTTCGAATTTTCGGCCTACTTCGATTTCGTGGAAATTAGTTTTCTAGGCATTATGGATTTGACAAATTTTTTTATAACTTTAAAATACTAACCTTTAACCTTGCAAATAGATCATTTTTACTAAATATTTATCTGAAATACCTATACTCGGAAATATATAACATGCTGATGGTACCCGTCAACTAATTTCTAGTCACAACTATAAAACAACATAACCTAAAAATAATAGAAATATCTTCCAGTTTATGCTCTATTTCTAAGTTTTATTCAATAAAGTACTATTTTTATTTTTAACTCAATCAATATAGTATTATACATATTACTATATACAGGGTGGCCCATCGAAAACAGTCCAGCAAGGTTTACGGCTGTGTACGTGACAATTAAAAATAACCTCGGACCCGTAAATATGTGTTTTCAGGGGGACACGTTATAATAACGTATGTAGATCTGGATCAACCACTTTACTGAAGATAAAGTTGAATTGACTGATACTTATTACTTTAAAAAAAATTGTTTACCCACAAACCTGTGTACTTTATAAGAAGTGCAGTGAAATGTTTGAAATTCCGTTGCTCGGCGGCGCGTAGCTCAAATTTACAAAACAAAGCGCCATTTTAAATAGAATTTAATGCGCTGTAAAAAGATGTATCACAACATACCCATTCCCATTTGAAAAAACAAGGGCAGTAGCCGCCCCCGCTAGGGGGGTTGAGGTTACAGGGATGAAATTAATAGTGAAACGTGTCCCCCTGAAAACACAAGTTTACGGGTCCGAGGTTTTTTTAATTTTCACGTACACAGCCGTAAACCTTGCTGGACTGCACAATATTTTGTTCAATAGTATTGTTTATTATTTTGTTCAATATTTTGAACTTTGTTCTGCTTGCACCATAACTCAAAGTTGTGCATATTCTTTTTAAAAGTTTTTCTAGATTATTTTCTGCAATTTCTCGGATTTCTGACGGAGTACAACTTTCTTCCTGACTCATTTTTATTAACTTTAATAATATACTTATTTTTAATTATGACGGATGGGAAGAAGCTTTGTTGTGTTCAATTGTTTCTATCATGGCATATTTGATACTTGTAACATTGTATGAAATAGTAAAAGTATTGCCAACCTAAGAAGAAAATATTAATTCAAATGGAACAAATCCACTATATTTTATAAAGTATTTCAGACTTTAAAGACCCAAATAGAAAAAGTATTATAAAATACACGGTTCATAAGACAATTAGAGCACTAGTACTTTAGAAAACTCCCCGCTTCGCGGGTCGTTTTCTAAATTAAACGCGTGCTCTAAGATAATGTCTTATGGAACTTGTATCTTAATATACTACTATACAGGGTGTTTCGGGAGGAAAGGGAAATATTTTGGGAACATGTTCAGAAGGTCAAAATAAGAGAAATTAACCCATATGTTTTAATCCGATTCTCTGAAATAATCGGTTCTAAATTTTTTTTTGTAACTATTTTTTATTTCAAAAGCAACACTAATAGATACTAGTAAAACAACAAAATTCCACTAATTTAGGATGTTTTCGATAATACCCCCACCAACTTCAATACAAGCTGCACCACGTTTGTTAATCGCGCGTGTTGCGCGTTGAATTGCTTGGGGATTGTTTATAATGATATTTGCAGCATTAAAAATTCAATTGTGGAGTACTTCCACGGTTTCTACTCGTGTTTCGTATACTAGTGATTTCATCCACCCCCAGAGGCAATAATCCAGTGGGTTTAGGTCTGGTTACCTCGGTGGCCAAGCTTGAGGTCCTCCTCTGCCAATCCAACGATCAGGAAAACGATTATTCAAGAAATTACGCACCTGGCGACTAAAATGAGGTGGGGCTCCATCGTGCTGTAAGAACATTCGATGTCGAACAATTAGCGGAACATCATCCAACATGTGTGTTAAATGGTCTTCCAAAAACCGTAAATATCCATCTCCAGTAAGACGCTCATTCAATACAAAAGGACCAAACAACTGGTCGTTGAGCATTCCACACCACACATTAATACTGAATCGATGTTGAAAGTTTCGTTCAAACGTGGCATGAAGATTTTCATCTGACCACCGATGTTCATTGTGACAGTTATTGATTCCTTCGCGGGTGAACTGAGCTTCATCGCTAAATAAAATGTATTTATGTAGGCCTCGATTTTGTTGGATCCATTCACAAAATTGAACCCTTAAGCCATAATCACCTTCTTGAAGATGTTGGACAGGTTGAACATGGAAAGGCTTTAAACCGTTTTTTCTAAGTGTCTTCCAAACGCCCACATGTGATTTTAATCGAAGTTTTTTCGTAATCCGCCTCGTACTAACACCTGGGTTCTCTTCAGCCATATCCAGAACATTCTCTTCATTTTCCACATTTAGACCCGCCTCTCGTTCAGAATCAATCCTTACGCTTGGAAACATTCCTGTCTCCTGAGCATTTGCAAAAACTTTTTGAAACACTTTTCGATTAGGAACTCTTCGATTTGGAAAACGACGTCGGTATTCATCAACAGCCCGTAATGCGCTACCATTACAGAAACCATACACGAATATCATGTCAGCATACTCCCTAAGGGTTACATATGGAACCTTTTCTCTTTTCGAGTCGAAACGCTCAGAATAAATCAAACTAACAACCATGCTTGTCAATTAAATTAGGTATTGACAAGCAATGAAATACCTACAAACAGGAGTTAGAAATACAAAACTTCTTCATTACTCCAAAACTTTACAAAAAAAACTTTAGAACCGATTATTTCAGAGACGGTTAAGAATCGGATTAAAACATATGGGTTAATTTCTCTTATTTTGACCTTCTGAACATGTTCCCAAAATATTTCCCTTTCCTCCCGAAACACCCTGTATATACGAAAATAAACTTAAACATATTATTACAAAACGCCACACGGCATTGTCCCCGTGATCTTATGGAATTCGAGAAGTATTAAGGTTAGATGGATATTAAGCATTAGTGACTTGGCATACGCATAATGCGGTAATGTAACGCGATAAACAATTATTTTAAATACAATGGGTTATAGGCGGCACTCCTCCGAAAAAAATTTAACAACATATTGAAATTACCATAGAATTGGGTTAAAACGAGCCGTTTTCACCTGAATAATCGGTCGGTACAGTTATTTTAATAGGATATGTAAACTCGATATGAAACTTGTCGATAATAGAAGCTAATTACTGAGTTCTTTAGCTCCAATCGCACATAAACGAACTTTATTTAAGAGTATAATTGTTATTGGCTACGATTCCGAGAGTTTCTGGCGTACTTTTGAAAATGAATAAAGAATTAGGTATACCGGGTGGGTGCATTGTTAAGTTGAACATAGGAGATCCCATGTAATTTTTGAGATGCTTGTATATAGGCTCCCCTGTACAGGGTGTCCCATTTTCAACCCTTTTATAAGTTATGTCCGTAATTGATAGTGCTATCAAAAAACTAATGTAGGCGTCATATGCCCTTTTTGGGTCAAACTTAAAATGGTAAAATCAAAATTCGAAAATTTTCGCTCGCTTAAGAGATACGGGGAAAATCAAAAAATTGACAATTTCAAAATTACCCTATATTTTCTTAGTTAAAAGAGATACAGAAAAATGTTTTATACAGAAGTTTATTTATATTTATTGTTGAATAATGTGCCGTTTTCAGAATAAGTATACGGGGTCAGGTAAAAAAGTTATCGAACCTAACCTCATTTTTTTAAATGGAACACCCTGTATATTTTAATCTAACAAGATACTATTTTAAATTCTCCTTTCAAATATATAACACACCATGGATGATATTGGTTTCCTAGGCGATTGCGCGTGTCTCGCCCTTGCTTGGATACCGTCCGCGCGCCACTATCGTTGCTTCAGTATGTTTCGAGACTCGGGGGTGGAGTGACGCTGTCGGGGGTTCAACGTGCTTGACGTATACGAATTTTAAACGTTTTGTTAGGTGAAGTGATTTCAAATTTGTGTGATATTATCTACTGTTGAGCTGTTGAAACATACTTTTTGTGTTAATAATTAATAAAACGGATTACAGTGCAACCTCGATAATCCGAACTAATTAAAACCGCTGTCATCCGGATTATTGAACCCATGCAGTTTTTTTTTTATTGAAAAACGAAACATTTAATACAATAACTAGAAAATAGTACATAAACAAAAATTATTTAAAACAGAATCATACTTATTAAATTTAACATTATTTTTTGAAGTAATTTGTAATTTTTGTTTGCTTGAATTTACCGAGTACTATCGAATCCTGATCATAAAGTACACAATGCAGTTGAAATGTTTGGCCGGATTATTGAAGAATCCGGTGTAACGGAGGTTCGGATTATCGAGGTTGCACTGTATTTTAAAATAAAATCGAAGGCAAGAGAGTATGTACCTTAAAATTGTAGTTTTCTTCCTCTAAAAAGTTTGAAAAAGAAGTGAAGTGAAAAAACTGAACACGTGCGTTTACAATTCTGTGTTGCAATATATGACAACACGGCCGCAATAAACTATTGATTGCGAACGTCCTCAGTAGCGGCCGCGTAAATTTTCAGATTTCATATAAAGTGTATATTTCGTACAATAATTCAAAGCGCCATTTAAGGTTATTTTTCTTCAATTTATTTTCATCTCAGGATTTGCCTATTTAAATATAATAAGTCATTTCCATAACACCCTGTATGCGAATTTTATATAATGATTGAATTAACAAAGATACTTGAAGTAAGGCAAGAAATAGCCGAAAAATTGGGAATTTTCAGTGAAATATTTAAAAATTCATAAAAAATCTAACAATATTACGAACAAACCCAATCCTAAGCTATTCAATTAAACGCGATGGCAAACCCACGAACCTCTCATAGTTCAGGCAATACAGCAAACACCAGCAAATAAAATTTTGACAATGACATTATTATTAGTATTATCTGAACTATGAGAGTCTCGTGGTTTTGTCCTCACATTTAATTTAAACTTATTTCACAAATTTATTCAAACTCGGCACATGGCTTTACCATGTCGGCCTCTTCAAGAAGTTCTAATGCAGTTTTTCGATAAAATGTACAGGAGAGTCAATATTCAGCAATGTGATTTCCTATGTTACACTTAACGATCACCCGATATAAAATACACTAGTAATAAACGAATTGAAATCAATTTTGACACACGAGTAGAAAGAAAGTTGTCACTATTGATTATAACAAGTTATTAGTCGTTTCTACTGTGGCTTGGTGGGTATTTTTTAAAATCCTAATAGCTCAAATTACATTTTTAAACACACATCGACTCAAAAGTTTTTTTAATAGACTTATTATTTGATTACATCTCTTGTCTAGTCTAACGACCGCTATTGTCTAAATCTTTTAAAAAGCGTTTTTTATCCACTAATAAATTTTAATTCCAAGCGCGGGCACCTGAAAAAAAATGTTATTGATATGCCGTTCCGTCGGCATTATCGCTTATTGTTACGTGAAGTCGAAGAGAGACGGCGATAGGCATGTACAATGCGGTTTATCTCTACGTATTCAAAAAAGGCATTCCTTCAGATTTAAAAGTTTGTTTTATACGTTTTTGAGGCACTCCTAAAAAAAGAGCAAATCATCGAAAAATTTGCCGCGTCATGGGATTTAATGTACAAAAACTGAGAAAAATTCTTTTGTGTGGCCAGTTTTTTGGGCCGCCGAAATGGTAAAGTTAAAAAGTCTTTATCGATAGTTAATTTTTGGTAATTTGCTGGTCGGGTTATTAATAGGAGAAATGTTTAACGTATTTGTACCGGTTAGAATAAAGACAAATGCCTCGATATGATATCGTAGCACATATACAGGGTGTTATGGAAATGACTTATTATACTTAAATGGGTGACTCCTTGGGTGCCCTAGAGACGCGCTACATACTTTTTTTTTTAATCAAATATCTAAATACTAAGGTAAAAACCCTTTTTACCCACATACTGTCGCCCCGTTCCATCTGGATTCACTTAGCAACAATGTGGGTCACTAGAGTATACTAACAGCGATGTCAGATCACACCGCGCGTATCGCCGTAGCTTGAATACCGACCGCGCGCCGCTTCATACTTCAGTATGTTTCGAGACTCGCGAGTGGAACGACGTTGGTTCCACGACGTCGAGGGTGCCACGTGCTTGACGTATACGAATTTTAAACGTTTTCTTAGTTGTATTGCCCGATTTTTTTGTTGTTGTGAAATAATTCATACTAATAAATGTTGTGATGCGATTTCAAATTTGTGTGATATTATCTACTGTTGGTTGCTATGCTTCTTGTGTTTTTTTTTTTTTTATGGAATTTAATTATAAAAAGGATTATTTTGAAATACGATCGAAGGTAAGAGAGTATGTACCTTAAAATTGTAGTTTTCTTTGTCTAAAAAGTTTGAAAAAGAAGTGATAGCGCGCGCAAACACGTCTTGTTGTCAAAAACTGAACACGTGCGTTTAGAATTATGTGTGGCAATATGACAACATCGCATATAATGCGCTAACTTCTTTTGAACCTGGAGACTGTCTCAATAAAATATTGATTGCGAAGGGCCTCAGGAACGGCCACGAAAATGTTGAGATTTCATATAAAGTGTATATTTCGCTTAATAATTCAAAACGCCATTATGGTTATTTTTCTTCAATTTATTTTCATCTCGGGATTTGCCGGTTTAAATATAATACGTCATTTCCATAACAACCTGTATATAAACAGTATATTGCTAATACCATCTACAATTAGGTCCCCGCTATGGCCATCGAAGGGGGCGTTGTGAGTTTGCGCAGTTCGGAAATTTCCTTGTGAAAGTAAACATTCCACAGGACCGGATTTCCACTTTTTTAATGGAAATATCACTGGTTAGTTAGAAAAAATATTGCAATCAAAATTTCGATTAGTTCGATTTAAGACAGCGTTCCATGTATACGATTTCTGACGATATGATGATCCGACGGTTCCCTGATTGGTGTTAACTTGTGGTGCCAAATTCCGTCCGAATATTTGTAACAATCGACACGATGAGCTGTATTTTAACTTTCATCCGACGTCGTATGTTTCTTAACCTCACTTTTTTCTAAACCAAAATTTAAGAATGAATGACTATATTGACTATTTTGGGAATTATTATCAGCTGCTAATGTACAAATTTAAAATACATTAATTTTAAAGTTAGGTATAGTGACCACATATATATTATATTGTATAAGAGTTACACTCTCTATACAGGGTGATTCACTACGAGCTTGCATTAGAACTTTATGGAGAACTACTGAATATATGTTTCTGAAACTTTGGGGATTTAGGTTTATCGATATGCTCTCTTTAACTAATATATTCACATGTTTTTGTCATTTCCGGTTATACCGGAAGTAGCTGCCAACTTTCGTTTTTAAATACAACATGGTAATTTTTATTACATTTTTCGATTAAGCGTTAAAGACTAAGCACATTTTATAGAATATTTTTTTGTCAGACTCTGTTAGTTTTTGAGATATCTGGACTTTTAGTAATTATTTGGCAAATGCATGACGATGAAATAATCCATATAATTTTTTTACCTTAGCTCTTGGACTAAATTTTTCTCACCGAATAGCTAGAAGATCATCAAGTCTCAAAAATACCTCAAAAATATTTCAAATTCGGCAGAAAATGTACAGGGTGGTCACAATTCAAGGTTCAATGTGAAAGAATTCAACCATTAAAAACTTTCTTATTTTAAATTGAACATCCTGTATATTTTTGTTTAATTTAATGGCAAATAAGTTGTTATCTATAAATATTATTTACTGTTATATACCTATATCAAAGCGTTTTTGAATTCTTTCACTATGAACCTTGAATTGTGACCACCCTGTACATTTCTGCCGAATTTGAAATATTTTTGAGACTTGATGATCTTCTAGCTATTCGGTGAGAAAAAAATTTTTAGTCCAAGAGCTAAGGTAAAAAAATTATATGGATTTATTTCATCGTCATGCATTTGCCAAATAATTAGTAAAAGTCCAGATATCTCAAAACTAACAAGTCTGACAAAAAAAATGTTCTATAAAATTTGCTTAGTATTTAACGCTTAATCGAAAAATGTAATAAAAATTACCATGTTGTATTTAAAAAACGAAAGTTGACAGATACTTCCGGTATAACCGGAAATGGCAAAAATATGTGAATATTTTAGTTAAAGAGAGCGTATCGATAAACAGATATCTCCAAAGTTTCAGAAACATATGTTCAGTAGTTTCTCCATAAAGTTCTAATGCAAGCTCGTCGTGAATCACCCTGTATATGTACATACCTGAAATACTTTATACCTGGTATCGATCCACGACTTTTGCAAAAAAGTATCATGCACTTGTGTCCTTTCATCTTAAACAAAACAAGCCACTAATCTACCAAACAGCGAATCGAATCACCACAAATTAAAAGTTCCTTTACAAAAATTGTTGTTAGGTAATGAAAGTTTATAAGCACTTATATACCGATAACAATGTGGATGAACCACTTTTTATTCTGTAATTTGAAAAAGCATCCAGAACCAAAGATGGCGACGAATAACAACAAACAAATAATGTCGGGCCGGCTCTGCGCGATCGATAAAATTTCCACCCTACTCCGCAAACTCAATAGGCCCGCGCCACCTCCCATAGCGGGAACACTTTTTGGAACGTTCGTATTGGCGATATACTGTTTATATATACTCGTATGTGAGCTAGAATCAAACGAACAAACAGTTATTTACCTCGAGCGATCACACTACCAAGCAGCAGGTCGGCGTTAAGCGAAGCTCGGGTATCGAGTGAATGGTAATAAGTAACAAGCGACGATTTTCGCTTGAATTGATAACTCGGGCAGTTTTTTTAATAAGCGAGCGATGTCGGTTATCTTAATAGTCGAGTGCTCAAGCGGTTTTTCGCTCGAGCGATCACAACACTATATTTGAACTCTGGCTAATCATATTATTGAAAAAATAAAAGCACTATTGCCGTCATTATAACCATTCAAAAAAATAGCCCAATCCGTAAAAATAAAAATTACATAACTACACAACAATTAATCACGAAAAAATACACAATATGTTTCTGACAAAATTTGAATAACACAACGAACTTTAAATATGGTAAATATCACTTTTTTGCCGACTTACGATAGATTGTTTATTAAAAAATTGGGAAACCTTAATTATTATAATCTATTGTTGCCCGGGCGTGTGTTGTTGGGTATCCTTGGACCATTTTTAGATTGAAACATGTCTATATAATGAATTTAATTATTATAGATTTAAAAAATATAATATGGTAAAATAGTGATTTTTTTTCTATTTAGAATATATCGGACATGATTGATTTCGGTGAATTTTTGGGTAGGGTCTCATGTAGGTTTCTCATAAAATATCCGAATTTATCTTTCCCAACAGTGCCG
Organism: Barypeithes pellucidus; assembly: GCA_963991005.1. Lineage (NCBI taxonomy): Eukaryota > Metazoa > Arthropoda > Insecta > Coleoptera > Curculionidae > Barypeithes > Barypeithes pellucidus. The sequence continues at coordinate 49,920,817 of OZ022563.1, read as the reverse complement.
GTGGCGACTTTTAGCTTGGTTCGCAGGTTTGCGCCAAAAATACATCGAAAAAAGAAATAAAACATAAAAAGCACAAATTATTGCCAAGCAGTCCCGGATTAACCTATACGCTAAATACGCTGTAGCGTAGGGCGGCATAGACAGATGCGAAAAAAAATATTGTCTCTTTCGGGGCGGGGGTGGAACTGTCTTGAGCCCAAAAGCGGAATCAGTTCCTCCTACCTGACCTAATATAAATAATACGTCATCAGGGTAGAATAAATGAGAATCGTATTCGCCGGCTGCTGAGGCAAACCTGATGAAATGCTTTGAAAGTTGTCTATTTTACAGGTGTTTTACAGTAAAACTGTTACTATCGGACACAATTGACTAATCGTTTCCATAAGTGTCCTGTTCGATAAGGTAGACGTGGGCGGCAAGCCCATTTTAGCGTATAGGCGTCACTCGGTATAATCCGACACTGTTGCCAAGTCCAACATAAGTAAAAAATTCAGAGCTTACTTATGAGATATTATTTATAAAATTAGGAGAAATACAGGACCGCATCCCAAAATTTCCTGATGTTGTTCAAAAAACCCTCGAAACGTCATTAAACCACAATGTGTCATTCATCGTTGCGTTCGGGAGAAAAAAAACTCTCAAATTCCAATATCAGGAAAACAGGACCGTATTTAAAAAAGAAAGTTGATAATGGCCCTTCGAAGACGACTCGTCGGATTACAAAACAATTAACGCTGTTTAGATAGAGCGTAAAAAGGCAATGCAAAAGTGCAATTTACTTTAGAATTCGATCTCAAAAAAACCCAGGAAATCAATAAAACGATTTTTCAGAATTTCGTTTTTTTTCCGGATATAGCCGGAACTACTCGGAGTTTTAAAACTTTCTAAACGGCATATTATTAGGCACGTAAATTCGCAACTTTACCTCCATTCAACCGACTTCGTATCTCTTACGGTTTCCGACATCCCTGTACTGGCCCTCCTTATCTTGAACACGTTGTATATATCGATACATGCATCGAATAACATTGTAAGTGACATTTTGACCAATTTCAGAGTTCAAAATAAATTTCAATGTTTCAAACCTAAAATTTAGTTTTTTGGCATAATTTTTTTTTAAATGCCCCTTTCATCCCATTTGTATCTGATTGTTTTGGTATTTTGCCTGTACACTGAGCGAAATTTCTAGTTGATATAACTCAAATATGAGTTGTCCTAGACCGAAGCGTGTTGCTAATAGGGGACAGCCCAGACCTCTGAATTACGGCAACCAAATCGAAGAAATTGCATCAACTCACTATTCATAAGTTATGATAGCACAGAAGATGGGTTATTTTATGCGTTGGAATAACTCACACCCCACCGTCTTAAATTATTGATGGGCTACCGTAGCTACCAGTATGTGAATTGTGATGCGTTACTAGTCGGGCTTGATTAATTCATGATTCGAGCTATCAAAACTTGACATTTAAGTTGTTCTAGCTTACGAAGGTGGCTGGAATGATTCACTCTTTGGGCTTCCAGACTCCAAATTTTCGACTACCAGTACCTAAAATGTGGACTATCGGAACTCAAAATATTTCTTTGTTTTAACGCATATTGTGGACTTCAATTGCCTTTTGTTTGTTCAAGATATGACATTGTTGTATATTAAAAAAAAAATCAAATGAATTATAGACAGGAGAGCATACTACGGCTAAGAAACCATGCGGACGAAGTGATGACGATTGCCTATAAATAATAAGGCTCCATTCCAATAATAACAATTTGTATGCATCTCCCTCCTGTCCCTCTATTTTATGCCAACTGACCAAAATTATGCAAAACACAAATTTTTACGCACAGGGAACAAAGATGAAAAATCCCGCAAACGGCGCAACGGCCAACAGGTGTCTATACGCGCGATCGAACGAAAATTGACGAATAACAATGGAATGAACCGCGCCAAACCTGCACGAGCACGAATTCGGAACTTTCCGTGACCTTACGATCTTGCGATTTACCCTCGATATAGGGTTTTGGAGCATCAACTCAAAATAATTTACACATGGTAATGAGTTAAAATAATGCACGTCCGGGTTAAAACGACACTTTATAATCAATTAGTAAGTTTTCCCAACCCAGAAACTGAGTTCAGGTAACTCATAAAATAGTTACAAGATGAGGAATTGCGGTGATCCCAAATATGTTTAAAATGTTGATAAAAAATCTCTTTCTGGGTGGAGAGGAACCAAAAGAACCTGAATACTGTAGCGTTTTTAAATAATTTGTGATAATTCGTAGGCTCAGTTAGAACAACATAGAGAGGTGGATTGAGGTAGCTCCAATTTTGTAACCCACGACATTGGTAAATGCATTTTTGCCAGTGTAGTATCATGGTAAAGTAATATATCCTGTTATGTCTTCTCCTGTAAGAAAACGATTTGTCACTTACAATGTAGGTATCGATATACATATCGGCATTTTTTTAAAGATGTATGAATCTGTCACAAACGAAGATTATGTAAACGTGTTTATTATTTATGGAGAATGTGACAAAGTAATAACAAGAACTTGTGACAAATTTATTTCTTTGGCCTTTTACTGTTTCCAACACCGTCATAGCCAACTATGAGGAGTAACTAAATTCGCAACAAAATCGCCATATAAAAATATTAAATTTAGAAAATTACAACTTTTCTGAATAGACAACCGTATATAAAATTACCCTTATTTGTTTAATGCTAAATAGAAAATAATTATAAAATTCGGGGGGGTTTCCATTTGAAGCAGTTTTATCAATTTCAGTTTTAATCTTATTATTTGGACACCCTGTTAATAATAATTATCAAAATATTATAAAAAAATCTATTTAATCTAACAGGTCCATTTCAACAAGAAATCCAAATCACATTAAATACAGTGAAACCTCTCTTAGGCGGACAACTACGGGACTGTCTAGATCTGGCCGCCTAATAGAGGTGTCCGCCCTTGGGAAATTTGTTATTAGGTCATATGTAAATGCAAAATTATTACTATGTATATGTATGTACAAATAAACATAACATAACAAAAATACACTAGTTTTAGTTAGGATGTATAGTACTAAAAAAATCTAATAACGTAGTTTGACGTGTTTGCGTTTTCTGCTTGCAATCTAGAAAATGTAATTCCAAGTCTGATAACAATTCCATTGCTGTCACCTCTATTCCTTGCATACTCTTGTAATTCCTGTACCATACTAATGGGTTATTGATAATTGATGACATTTGTTTCATTACTGCATTCAACTTCTTCATCAGAGTCGTCAGATAGTGATGTGGTTTCAGTTTGGACTACATAATCGGTAGGAATGGGGTCACTATAATCTTCTAAAAGCACATTGCTATCAATGTTAATGAACTCGCCCAAAATCATTGTTATCAAATTACAAACTTCCACAGCATCAATATTCTCTTCAAAACGCGACATTTTTATGCCATTGTTTACGATTTTAACCTTACAACTCGCAAATAAACGGCGGACTGCTGTCGAGGAATCACACATACTTTCATTCGGCGAAGTCCTTTCGCGCTGCCACGCACACGCGATTGTTTGCCGGTCTGTATTCAGAGAGTTTTGCGTCTCCCGAATACTTTTTAAAAATTTTTGTCCGTCCCTCTTTGTATGAAAATAGCCTGTCCGCGTCCGCCCAAGAGAGGTTGATTTTCATGGAATTTCATATACCTAGTTCCGGACTATGAAAAACTATCCGCTTATCAGAGGTGTGCGTTATGAGACTTCACTGTATTAAAGGCTTTCTAATAGGAAAAATTAATAATTCATTTAAGTTCTGCAAACGTAATTTTAGACATAAAACCTTAAATATGTCGAACATGCTTAGACTTAGGTATAAGACATGATATATAAAATCTTCCTAGAATCTTGCGTAGAATCCAAAAATGTAAGTTGACACCTACTTCCGGCATAACCGGAAGTATCACCATACTGAAAATATTTTAGCCGAGTTTCCTCCATCGGCATTAGCTTACTGTATAATTTTCAACATTTTCCTATGCATAGTGTTTCATACATAGACCGAGGAGGCGTTTCTCTGTGGCACACCCTGTATATTGAATAGTCACATATCTTTTAAGAATGTGATGCCGATACCGATATTATATCGGTCTCTAAAATCATCATCTAAAATATCGGTATCGCCAAAAAACCGTATCTAGTAATTTTTCCAGCAAATCGTGTAATTTCACAAATTCATATTGGCCACACTGCTCTACACTGGCTAGTTTCGCTTGATGCGCGAGAGAGCTTCGGTCGTTGATGCAGGTGTACCTTGAATTCCCGTGTATTTAGTCGCGTTTAGGGTGTTTCTTGCTTAACAAATAAGGTGTAAATATTAGTCAAAAGTAGCACTATAGTATTTCTGTTTTGAGAAATCATTTACTTTCATGTGCTTGTTTCAAATTTGAGTGATATTACTTTGTGTTGCGAGACATTAAAATTATAGTATTTCCTTCTAAAATGCTTGACGACGTGTAAATGTGACAACACCGGAACTCCGTCTTGTGAAACTGACCTACCATATTGATTGTTTACATCTCTCGCCAGTATCTACCACATCGTTTTTCGGGTTTGGCATAAGGTGACTTATCTCGCTTATGGTTATTTTTCTTTGTATTTCTATAACGACTATTGGACATCAATATCCTTAATAAATTATATAAGCCACTCTGTATAAACTTTTCCTTTCCTATATTCAACTCCTTTAAACTCGTTTTTTCTTTGTCTTTCCGAAACAATTAATCATTTTTTACGCATCCCTTTTTAAACAACCTCTCTCTCTCTCTCTCTCCGAACTACAACTCTTTTGTCTCTCCATCTCATTTTTCTTTTTTTCTTTCTTTTGTTTTCGTTATATTTTCGTTACCAGAGGCTACTAGATACGGCTGCTCTCAAGCAAGCCACCAGACGTTCGTATGTTTCTGATCTTCGCCCTCTCTTTTTAACACGTTCAGGTAAATAAGCTTATCTTTATCGGACGCACATGTAAAAATGAATACAAAGTTGAATAATATATTAATCAAGGAGGCTTGAGCTTCATTTGTTTCGGAATATACATGAAATGATAAATGGATTTAAGGGAATTGGTTTTTTGTGTTTTTTGGGATGTCTTTTTTTTTACAAGGCCCGCTGTTTGTGTGCCTTTATGATAATTTTTAATCGGTGAAAGAGAAAAGAATTATAAGTCTCGGGGAAAAGGGTTTTAAACGAGTTTTTGTTTTGCTGGTGTTGTAGATCACGTCATAGTGGCAGATGCTTGAACTAGAAAAACAAATGGTTCTACTACTATTTGAAAAACAGGAATAGATTCATATTACTCGCCCTCAAAAACCCCCAATCACAAATTTTCATGTCTATATCTTAAAAACGGCTTGAGCTATGAAGAAAAAATGAATTTAGAAATTAAAATTCAACACCCTGTATCTCATTAACGCCCAACATTTTAACTAAGGCATGTTTAGTTCAAACCTATTACAGTGAAACCTCTCGTAACGGGCACCTCTAATAAGCGGACATTTTTTCATAATCCGGAACTAGGGATATGACTCTCCTTTGGGCGGACGCGGACTGGCTGTTTTCATACAAAGAGTGCGAAAACTCTCCTTTAAACGGGCCAAAACGCGAAAGGACTTCGCCGAATGAAAGTATGTGTGATTCCCCGACAGCAGTCCGCCGTTTATTTGTGAGTTGTAAGGTTAAAACCGTAAACAATGGCACAAAAATGTCGCGTTTTGAGTCTGAAACAGAATATTGATGTTGTGGAAGTTTGTAATTTGATAACGATGATTTGGGCGAGTTCATTAACATTGATAACAATGTGCTATTGAAGATGATAGTGACCCCATTCCTACCGATTATGTAGTCCAAACTGAAACCATATCACTATCTGACGACTCTGATGAAGAAGTTGAATGCAGTAATCAAGCAAATGTCACCAATTATCAACAAGCCATTAGTATGGTAAAGGAATTATAAGAGTAGGTATGCAAAGAATAGAGGTGACTCTAGAGCAATGGAATTGTTATCAGACTTGGAATTACATTTTCTAGATTACAAGTATAAAACGGAAACACGTCAAACTACGTTATTAGATTTTTTTTAGTACTGCATCCTAACTAAAGCTAGTGTATTTTTGTTATGTTTAATAACATATACATAGTAATAATTTTGCATTTACATATTACCTAATAACAAATTTCCCATGGGCGGACACCTCTATCAGGCGGACACGTTTGGACGGTCCCGTAGCTGTCCGCCTAAGAGAGGTTTCACTGTATTTTCATGTGAAGAATCTGTGGTTACTTTATGGCGCATTCATTACCGACCACCCTGTATGGAGGTATTATTTAAACTAGATAAACTTGATCGCTCATATCTCATACAAATAAAATATATACAGGGTGTTCCATTAAAAAAACGACAACTTTACATCACAGTTCCCTTGTTTTCTGCTAAGCTAAACAGAAAATTTGACCCCATGTTCATTTAAAGCGGAATGTTGTTAGAACAATGCCACGTAAGATTAAATGGGCAATAAAAATACTCTTAGTTAAGTTTTGCTGTGTAGTTATAAATATCAAGTGTAAGAATGATTTTGCAACGAACGTATAAGCCTGTGTTATAGACTCTTTTTTAATTACCGAGGCGGTGCTGAAATTTCAATTTTAGAACCAAAATATCGGCAAAAAAGCTGAATAGTTATACCTAGCAGGCATATACAGGGTGTCCGGGGAAATGTGAGAAATCTCCCTCATAGAAAACAAGTGAAAAGAGTACTACAACTTCGGAGATATGGGCTCCCAAAGAGGTCCAATGGAATCAAGTTTTTTACACATAATTATTGAACCACCAGGTATATTTCAATTATTTTTTAATATGATGTATACCAGGTAAGACCCGTCAAATTACTACCCAAGAAACTGTTGTGAATTACTCACAGCTGCAGGGACGGGCTATCTGCGACACTCATGGTTCCTTTTTTAAACTCCCTGTATTATAAGGACTTTGGACAACGTTTTTTACATACCCTTAACTATTGACTGAAAATTAAGTACTCTTCATTCATGTCGCTAATCCTAGCCGTTTTCGTAAAAGCGACATTTCAATTAAATCATGTACATATTTAGCTTATCTCGGTAAGAGGATCGTTTTATATTCAAAGGTGTAAATAATGTTTTCTCGAAAACGGTTAGGATTAGCGACATGAATGAAGAGTGCTTAATTTTTAGTCAATAGTTAAAGGTATGTAAAACCCGTTGTCCAAAGTTCTTATCATACAGGGGGTTAAAAAAAGTAGCCATGAGTGTCGCAGCTAGTCCGTCCCTGTCGCTGTGAGTAATTCACAATACTTTTTTGGATAGAAATTTGAAGGGTGTTACCTGGTATACATCATATTTATTTAATATACCTGGTGGTTCGATAATTATGTGTAAAAAACTCCATCCCATATCTCCGGAGAGGAGGCCTGTACGAAAAAAGTTTATACAGGGTGTTATGGAAATGACCGTATTATATTTAAACCGGCAATTCCTGAGATAAAGACAAATTGAAGAAAAATACCCATAAATGGCGCATTCAATTCATTCAGCGGTAAAAGTGACCTGACGTCAAACCAGAAAAACACGTGTGGCACTGCGATACATGTAAGCAATCAATGAATTCTGACCGGTGTTGTCATATGTACACCTTAAACTCTTTAGACAAAATAAAATAATTTAAACACTTTTCCATTCTGTAATACCCTTTTGTACAAATAATTGAAGAACATTTACGACGGACTATGTTTTAAACAACCCGAAAAAACATATGGAATAGTAATAGCCACCTACGTCACTAGGTCAAATGCCAATGACCTCTTGACGCCTTACATCGGCTGAGCGAAGTAGTTTCATATAGCGCCGAACGCTTGCGTCTGTTAGTTGAAGACCAACCAGCGGCCGGATACATTCTGTCTCGTCGATCACCAACACACTCCGCAATCCGCTCTGTTTTTTCGGTTTACGCGTGTATCTTGCTCGTCCATAAATAATCTTTGAATATTGTTTTCATTGACGCATTTCTTCTGGACGTCAAATTTCGTCGCGTGTAATAAAATCTAATAATCTGTATTATTGTATTTTCCAAAGCTAACTATCGGTTCTGTTTCACTATTACTGTGTGTACATAAAGCGTTTCCAGGAGTGTTCCCATGAAAAAGAAAAAAAAACTGATTGTGTTTGTGCCTGGATTTCCTCGCTCTTTAGGTATAAAGATAAATACAAGTAGATAGAAAATAATTTATTTTTATAATTTTATATGGAATTTCAGTTTTTCATTAAGGTTGGCAACATTGCCATTGGCTCTGGGTGAAATATTGTACAGTAGCGCGGACTGACCTGTGAGTAAGAGTGTTTGTTACCCCACTTTTAAAACGGTCGATTTAAAAAAAATAAAATATGTAGCGCTTCTCTAGGACACCCAAGGAGTCACACATTTAAATATAATACGTCATTTCCATAATACCCTGTATGAACCTGTAGTACTCTTTTCACTTGTTTTCTTCATATCCGGGAGATTTCCCACATTTTCCCGAACACCCTGTATATAAGAATACCCTTTATGCGTCCTTTTGACATTGTTAGATGTCAAGTTTATAAATGCAATAGAATTTTGATATTCGTATTGTAATTATTTTAACGCAAAGACAAAAAATGGCCAACAACACAATAAACTACATATTATTTCCATTATCTCTAAACAAGTAAATTTCTCCCATATAATACCAGTTGTGTTGATATGGGTGCGGTGAGTACCGTAAAAATTCGAGTAGTTAAATGAGTCAAGCTAGACAATAATATAAAACGAGATACAAGAGTTATTTCAGGTTTCGTATGGCTACCTTAAACTCATTTGTTAGAGTGACCAAATGAAACGATGGAAGTTTTCGCGGGGACAAATTTTAACGTATACGGTAAATGAAAAGACTAATATTGTTCGCCCGGCTTTATTTGAACGTTTCCGTATGAAGAGCGAGGGGAGAAAATGTTTAAAAACCATGGTAGAAATCGTCTTACCATAGGCGTGCTGAAACAATAATTTATTAAGTGGAAAATAAATAAAAACACTGTGTTGACTCCGCAGTTGAATTCGTCCAGAAAATTCAAAACTATAATTTTTATTCTCAGAATATCCTTCTGACTGGTATATACAGTGAACCCTCTCTTAGGCGGACACCTACGGGACCGTCTAAATATGTCCGTCTAATAGAGGTGTCCGCCCATGGGAAATTTGTTATTAGGTAATATGTAAATGCAAAATTATTACTATGTACTATGTGTATTTGTATGTAAAGATTGTTTCAAGAAAAATGGATATAACTTAATGACGGCCGTAAAAGTACCTTGGTCATCCCATTATTTATGACCGTTTGTTATTATTATGTGGAAAGGACCGGATTGTAATAATTATAATTAAATATAGGCACATCAGGTAGGTTAGGTTGCTTAATTTATATTTAAATATCTTTTTGTGGTAAAATTTGTTAGTTTTTGAGGAATAGTTCAAGAACTGTCTTTTACCAAACATTCCTCAGATAGCGTGATAGTAATGGACAATGCGAGCTATCACAGTCGCCAATTACATAAAGCTCCAAGCTCAAATAATACAAAATTGGAGATTCAGAACTACATGGCGGCACTTGTTTATTGCCAAGCTCTTGTCGACACAATGGGACCGACCCAGGAAATCATTAAGTCGTATCCATTTTTCGTGAAACAATCTTTATACTAATATTGATGGGGCCAACTCGGCTAAAATATTTTCAATAAGGTGACATTTCCGGTTGTACCGGAAGTAGGTGTCAACTTGCTTATTTTAAATGGAACACCCTATATGTTTACATTTTTGGATTCTACGCAATATTCTAGAAAGATTTTATATATTATGTCTATTACCTAAGTCTAAGCGTGTTTGACATATTTAAGTTTTTATGTCAAAAATGACGTTTGCAGACCTTAGAATAATTATTAATTTTTCCTATAAGGAAGCCTTCCATATTTAATTTGGCTTGGGTTCCCTGTTTTAATAGATTTTTATAATACATATTTCGATAACTATTGGTACAGGATGTTCAAACGATAAGAATAAAAATAAAATTTAGAAAACTGCAAGAAATGTCCTATTTTTGAAATGGTGACCCCCAAATTTATAATTATTTTCTATTTAGCATTAAAAATAAGGGTAAGTTCCTATAAGGTTGTCTATTCCGAAAATCTGCAGTTTTCGAGATATGGCCAATTTAAAATTTTTATATGGCGACACTGAAAAGGTTTAGGAACGATGTAATAAAAACTATGAATTATTCAAATCTTCTCCCTCGTTTCGAGAATTAGTCCCCTGAAACTGCGCTTTAAATTGAAAAATAACGTCCCGTTAAAACACCAAATATACCTAACACAGCGAAAACTCCCCGACTTCTTCATTTCTCGCGTTGTAATATGTTAGTCAATGATCAAATATTTAATTTATGAGTATCTCCGTCTCTTTTTTCTAAGCGTGCAATGGTCGATTTGCTTTCTCCGTCTTGCACAGTGAGGGAATGTCCATTACAGAAATGGTCTGCCGAAGACGTTCAACCACAACATATTTACAAAGATATGAATCTTTGAAAAATGATGAATTTGTGCGCGTTTGTACAGTACGTTTCACGAAATTTGGATACGACTTAATGATTTCCTGGTCGGTCCCATTGTGTCCATAAGAGCTTGGCAATAAACAAGTGAAGTATGAAGGGACGGACTAAGGAAAACAAGTAATGATATGATTATATTAATGTAATCAAATGAAATAACATTTTTTTTTAAATATTACTAGTCATATTTATTTACATTTATAATGTCATTCTATAGATAGTTCTGTTTCGCTATCGCTATCCTCATCAAAATTAATTATAATTGGATTAATTATACGATCCAGACTAAGATACGAATTTTCTACAGTTATTACGTGACTGACTGAATTTTTCCAAACTAAAAATGCAATAATAGGGTGGGAGCCGTAGCACTGTATGTCCAATTTCTTCTGCCAATGTGTCACAAACATATACTTTTTTATACAAAATGTCTTTAAAACTTCTAAAAGATCACTTTTTTTATAACTTTCTTCAAAATATATATCATTCGCCGCCATGTAGTTCTGAATATCCAATTTTGTATTATTTGAGCTTGGAGCTTTATGTAATTGGCGACTGTGATAGCTCGCATTGTCCTAATTTACTATCACGCTATTCTGAGGAATGTTTGGTAAAAGACAATTCTTGAACCATTCCTCAAAAAGTTCGGCCGTTGTATCTTCATGGTAGTCCACACAAGAGTCTTTAATGTTTTTTGCAGAAAGCCACAAGGCATTTGGAACCCAACCGTTTTCTGACCCAGCATGTAAAATGCTTATTCTTTTTCCTTTATTTGAGGGAGCTTTTGTTTTACGCTTCTTTCTAGATTTAATGGGATTTGACGCCATTCTTTTCACTGTAGGCAGAGGTATCTTAGTCAAATCAGACGTTTCAGTCGCAGCAGCACTAGCATAAAGTCCTCTGTTGAGTAAAGAAGTATATACTCTTTTTACAATTTCCCTAGCATCGAGAGTTAAATGCATTTTCTTCACTGCAACACTAGAAGAAGCACCATCAATGTTTTTCCATGGACGCCACATACTGTTTTTTTATACGTTTGGTAAAATAATATCGGTAATACAACTAAACTCTTCCAGCAAGAAATAAAAACTAACAAATTTTGCCACAAAAAGATATTTAAATATAAATTAAGCAACCTAACCTACCTGATGTGCCTATATTTAATTATAATTATTACAATCCGGTAATTTCCACATAATAATAATAACAGACGGTCATAAATAATGGGATCGCCACAGGTACTTTTACTGCAGTCATTAAGTTATATCGATTTTTCGTGCAACAATCGTTACCTGGTATTGTTCCACGACTTTTGCCAAAAAGGACCATGCATTTATGTTCTTTCATCTTAAACAAAACTAGCCACTAACCTACCAAACAGCGAATCGAATGACCACAAATTAAAAACTCCTTCACAAAAATTGTTGTTAGGTAATGAAAGTTTATAAGCATTAATATACCGACAACAATGTGGATGAACCACTTTTTATTCTGTAATTTGAAAAAGCATCCAGAACCAAATATGGCGACAAATAACAATAAACAAATAATGTCGGGCCGGTACTGACGCGATCGATAAAATTTCCACCCTACTGCTCCAACTCAATAGGCCCGCGCCATCTCACATAGCGGGGACACTTTTTGTATTTTGGAACGTTCGTATTGGCAATATACTGTTTATATCTAAACTCTTGGACAAAATTAACGCAACATTATAACTTTCCCATATTTTTTATGTTATTTTTTTTCTGAATTTATGATCCGATTTGAATGATTTTTTTTTGCATTGTAGGTTGGTTCCTTGACAATGTCATAGTTTTCGTTGTTTATGATAAAAATTTTATTTTCGATGTATACTGGGTGTACTAAACATGCTATGTTTTTTTCCGAAAATTCGTATCACCCTGTGGAGTATATTAGCAACCGAAGCATATTGCAGTTGACATTAAACGGTAAGTCCATCTTTCCCCAACATTTTCTTTTTTGGTTTACTTCATTATCTTCGTTATTAAAGGAGATACACCGTTTTATAGCGTAACTTGTTTTTATAGACTTTAATATTCAACACATTCATTGTTAAATGTTTTCAAGTAGGTTTCAAGAATAAAATACTCGTCGGGCAACTGGGCATACGAAACGGACGTTTAATAAGCAGTTTCCGAACAGTTTTTATCAGTATGGCGAATTTTATTTGACCTTTGTAACTTTAATACACAACATCTGCTGACACATCGCTTGCAATGTCAGAAAAAGTCCATATTCTACTTGAAAACATTTAATAATGAATGTGTTGAATATTAAAGTCTATAAAAACATATTACGCTATAAAACGGTGTATCTGCTTTAATAACAGAGATAATGAAGTAAACCAAAAAAGAAAATGTTGGGGAAAGATGGACCTACTGTTTAATGTCAACTGCAATATGCTTCGGTTGCTAATATACTCCACAGGGTGATACGAATTTTCGGAAAAAAACATAGCATTTTTAGTACACCCAGTATACATCGAAAATTAAATTTTTATCATAAACAGCGAAAACTATGACATTGTCAAGGAACCAACCTACAATGCAAAAAAAAATCATTCAAATCGGATCATAAATTCAGAAAAAAAAATAGCATCAAAAATATTGCAAATATATGATCTTGCGTTAATTGTCCAGGAGTTCATATATGTGGCGGCTACCGACACACGGTGGTATTATTTACTTAAGTAACCCTTGCGTTTTTTACACGTTACACTCAATATTCAGTCTCCTTAGAATGGCAAAACAAACTCTCATTCAAGTGATGTTTGTTATAATTCCCAAAAACGAGAACTTGAAACGTGTATGTGTGTAACAAGCAATAAAATGTGGACTATAAGAAACCCGATATGTCTGATTCTGTTAGCCATATGTTTGGTTTACGTCAAAAAATACAATTTTATTTTTATTATTGCTGGAAAAATCATTTTTAGTTATCAAGCTTTTAAAATATTAAGGAATATGAAGTTGATGGGTTTGATCGAAACATGTGCAATTCTTGAAATAGATTTAAAGTAGGGGAAGGTCTTGTACTCGGGACCGTTTTGTGGGGACAATTTCAAATATTCCCTTTATTAACAAAAATAAAATTTATATACAATAACAGGGTCAATGCAATAGGAAACTTGGAGAGGCGATTATACATGTTAGAATAAAGGTTAAGAAGTCATATAATTTTTCTTCCATTTGAAAAACTGGTTTTACTCCTAACAAATCTTAAATTCCCGTTTTGCGCCTAAGCGGTGGTTTAGAACTTATATTATATAGCGTAATGGTTCTGTAACCTTTTTTGTTGTATAATTGGCTGTTTATATTTCCTAATTGCTGTTAGGTACAGATAGCTTTTATGTAGCAAATCTGGGGTTTGTACACCGAGATATTTCAGATAAAATATTTTGATAAAGATTTTCGTTTCCGAAAAATTTTTCAACTATCATCGATATATACAGGGAGTCCGCTAATTAGTGGTAAATGGAAAAACCACAGACTCCTTATGTAAAAATGTTAGGATTTAATTATACTTACCTATACCCGAAAGTTGATATTAACTGAGATACAGGGTGCTAAAGTTAAAACTTCATTTTGTTTTTCTGTCATAACTTTGCAGGAAACCAACGTTTTTTTACAAAATTTGGCAATTATGGTTTTTTTAGGACGAGAAAGTGATTTTTTTGTGACATTTTAATGTACAATGTCTGCGGCATTATTTGCACATTTATTAGGTCATAACTTTTTTGTGCCTCCGTGTATTTAAGTTTTTAATGAAAATAATACTTTTCTCATATTTATTACGTTAAAAAGGTATACTAAGTTCAGGTCGCCCAGAGTTACCGTTTCGGAGATATTTGCATTAGTAACCATCTACGGCTACGCCATTAGGCGCAACCAAGACGAGAACAATAGTTAACTGTTTTATGACGAGAACGACTCGAGGAACGAGACTGACAAGTTGGCATTCTTCATATTTTCAGTGTTTTTTAGTTTAAAATCATATCGAATATTATTTATCGAAATACACAACATTTATCGACCCTACACAATAGTGCTTAAACGTAAAGTCCATTCTTAGGTTCTTAATTGTAGAAAATTGATCAATAACAGCCTCATTAAGTTTGGAATACCCTCTATACATTTTTTTTCATATATTTCATTTTTAAACTTTCTAATAAAGTCCCTAGATTTACCCTTTGTGGTCTGCGTTAAATTAATTTCGGGTTTAGGTGTTCCCGCATTCTTCACTTCAATTTTTTGCTCCAAACTCAAAGAGCTAACGTTATTTCTTAAATAGTCCACCGTCAACTATTATCTAATTTTAACTTAATAAATATATAATATTAAAATATTAAAACGCGGTGCACACAAAAACTGTGCGCCTTTTCCATGTTAAATCGCCATAGCCCCGCTGCCACCCGCCACCTGTTACTACAGAGAAACTGCACTACTTAATCGCACGTGCGAGCGAGTCTCGTCATAATCGTCATTTACCTCGACCGAGGCACATACAGTTTGGTTTGACGGGATGATAAAATATTAGGGAGGGTCGGACTTTTTTAGTTTGACGGTACGATAAAATATTAGGAAGGGTCGGACTTTGTACGATAAATAATATTCAATGAATATAAATTAATATTTTTTATTCGTTTTGTTTTGGGGGGTGCACGTGCGCCTGTGCTCCTGTGGAAGAACCGCCAGTGCTCTTAACGACTATATTTTTACTTTGTTTAAAATCTGGTAAAATATTTTCTCTCGAGAACGAAAACACACATAAAGCGTGAATATATGCTGAAGTGGTTCTGTGAAGTGTTTTATTAAAAATTTTATTCACTTCGAGTGGTTTCGAGATGTTAAGCAGACAGACATTCTTATGTTTACTTTAAAATCCTGATGGAAATTTACTGTAGGATTCCGTGCCGATTAACGAATAAAACCGTATAAATATCGTTAGTTACATACGAGGGTGCTTTAATTTACAGGGTATTCCTTAATGACGTGTTAATATTTCAGAGAGTGATTTCTTAGGTCATTTTATAAAGATCGTATAACATAACATATGACTTAAATTTTTTGCTACACGGAAAGAAAAACTATAAAAATAAATGCCATTAAATTATAACAAAATTTTAACCTAATTTTTAGTAATATTTACAAAAATATTTAGTAAACCATTTATATGAAAAGTTTTTGTTAAATTTACTAAAATCTTTTATAATATTTCCTAAAATCTATTGTAAAAATTGGTATATTCGCTATACAGGGTGTTACAGCTTGTCGTTTCGTTCTGCGGCCACCAAAACTATTTAAAGAATGCAGACGAAATATTATCGATGTTGTCAAATTACTTACCAAAAATCTCATAAGTTTTATGAAATTTATTATTTATACCTCCTATGAATACAGAACTTAACCTAATCGTTAAAAAGTTAGAAAATATTATTAGTCAGACTGAAAAGCTGAGAGGTATTTTTAGTTTTAATTAATATTTTCACACCTCATTTTTTTTTAATTAGCGCACGGAATTAAAATATTAATCGAATTATCTATTTAATAGCAAATCTGACAACATGTGAATACGCATTTACTCCAAACATTTAGTCGATTAATAGGATCACTTCCGCCTCTATTTTGTTTCACAGCATTAAACAGAGACAAAAATATAATATGCGAATGATTTGGACACGCCTCCGCAGTCATACGCCAGACACATGGCACTGCTATGCGCAGACGCGCTATGGTTTTTGACCAGCGGCAGCGAGTGGTGGAGGTTAAGTGTATTATATAATTAATGGCGCAAATAGTAAAAAAAACTTCTGTGCGTTTTTCTTTGTATTGCAATGGCATATATTCGTGGAAAAACTTTGCAGGGCTAATCTTGAAAAATTATTGCTAATTTTTATAATGCTTGTGATGAGGAAGCAAGAAATTATGCATTTAATTTGCCGTTAAAACGAAATTCGGACAGGGTCTCCATGTATACAGGAACTGGTATTAGCATGATTAAAAAAATTCATAAGGAAGATGAAGCAAAGCAAATAATCCTGAAAAGTTGTTATCGTCTACCGACAAGAAAAGGTCTCGTTTATCAGTTATAGACAAATTAAAATTTGACTTTAATGTAATAAGACGCATTATCGAAAAGTTATATCTAGAGTTTAAAACAGGTATGGAAATTTAATTAATATATATAATAAAATACTTTGTACTACTTGCAAAAATAATAACTGTTACGATTACGATTATCAAATTAAATACCGAATTAAGAAGAAAACATGAATTTATTAAGGCCTATCGTCAAATATATATACAGTGTGCCAAGGGGAAAAATTCTTTATGATTGATTTTAAGACCAAAACCCATTCTTTACAAAAAAAAACCGGTTTGTTTAGACTTTTAATTAATAAACAACATTGTTTTATAGATTTTAGTATTTTTATATTTAATTTTGAAATAATAGTAGCACGCTCATGGATTGTCCATTTGCCCTGTTGGCTTCCTTCCCCCTTACGGATACCGCGTAGCCACAGATCCAAACGACAAGCTATGACCTATTATATTTAAACCAGCAAATCCCGAGATGAAAATAAATTGAAGAAAAATAACCTTAATTGGCGCTTTGAATTATTAAGCGAAATATACACTTTATATGAAATCGGAAAATTTACTTGGCCGCTACTGACGACGTTCGCAATCAATAGTTTATTGAGGCGGTGTTGTCATATATTGCAACACAGAATTGTAAACGCACGTGTTCAGTTTTTGACAACAAGACGTCTTTGACCCGCGTTATTACTTCTTTTTCAAATTTTTTAGAAAGAAAATACTACAATTTTAAGGTACATACTCTCTTACCTTCGATCTTATAATCCGTTTATAATTAAATTCCATAAAAAAATAAAACACAAAAAGTATGTTTGGCAACAGAACCAAAAATAGGTAATATCACACAAATTTGAAATCACATCACAATATTTCTTATTATGAATTATTTCACAACAGAACAAAAATCGGGTAATGCTACAACTAACAAATCGTTTAAAATTTATACATCAAGCACGTGGAACCCTCGACAGCGTCATTCCACCCCGAGTCTCGAAACATACTGAACCAAGGATAGTCGCGCGCGGCAGGTATCCAAGCAAGGGCGAAACATGCAGTGTGATCTGACAACACTGTTAGTATACTCTAGTGACCCACATTGTTGCTAACTGAATACAGATGGAACGGCGCGACAGTATGGGGGTAAAAAGGGTTTTTACCTTAATATTTAGATATTCCATTAAAAAAATATATGTAGACTTTCTCTAGGACACCCTAGCCCTTTTAAATATAATAAGTCATTTCCATAACACCCTGTATTAATTCTCAACCAATCATCTGTTATGAAGATTGAAATTCCAGTGAAAAAATCAGTATGTACGCTACTGACATTTTTCTGTGTGGAAATTTTTTCTGAGTATCCTCGTCAATTCCACATGAAAACGACCTCTTGTGTTCATGTTAGGTGTATAAATTTAATATTTATCATTAATATATTTTTTATTACTATAAGCTATCAAATTTTTTTGAAACCTAATAAATTTTCTTTTCATTCCAGGAAAAATCTTCGATAACCTTTCCATAACCCCCACCCACAAACCCCCTACATCCCTCAGCGAACCACCCACTCCTCCGTCCACCCCTTTATCACCCAAGAACGCCCCCGAGTCATCTCGTAGCACACCCTTTACTCAAACCACACCCTCTAGTCAATTTCCTCTAATGGGAGTCAAGCTACCTCGGACGCACGCCCCAACGAGCCTAAACCACACCCCCACGAGTCTAAGCCACGCCTCTGGCAGTTTAATTGGCCAGGAATCGAAGAGGATCGGTCAAAATTTCCCGCTCAATTTGAACGTTAAGAAAGAATTGAGGGAGTTTGGAGGATTGGCGAATGGAGTCGGGCACAGTGGAGAGGGAGGAGACTATTGGTTCATGGATGAGAAGAGTGAGGAGGAGGGGAGGCATGCGGTAAGTTATCTGTATTTTTTCGTTTTTTTATTTGCAAGTTTTTTTTTTAGTTATTTTTATTTGTTGCATTTTTTTACTATTTGCTTTTTTCAGTTAATTGCAACATAACCAAACACTTCTTTGCTTATTCATTCTAAACTTAGAAGAAAAAGTAATAAGAAAAAGCGCGTAGCTCAAATTTTCAAAACAAAGCGCCATTTTAAAACAAATTTAATGCCCTTTAGAACGATGTATCACAACATACCCATTCCCATTTGAAAAAACAAGGGCAGTAGCCGCGCCCGCTAGGGGGGGTTGAGGTTACAGGGATGAAATTAATAGTGAAACGTGTCCTCCTGAAAACACAAGTTTACGGGTCCCAGGTTTTTTTTTTTTAATTTTCACGTAATGAAAAATGGATATAACTTAATGACTGCAGTAAAAGTACCTGGGCCATCCCATTATTTATGACCGTTTGTTATTATTATGTGGAAAGGACCGGATTGTAATAATTATAATTAAATATAGGCACATCAGGTAGGTTAGGTTGCTTAATTTATATTTAAATATCTTTTTGTGGTAAAATTTGTTAGTTTTTGAGGAATGGTTCAAGAATTGTCTTTTACCAAACATTCCTCAAAATAGCGCGATAGTAATGGACAATGCGAGCTATCACAGTCGCCAATTACATAAAGCTCCAAGCTCAAATAATACAAAATTGGAGATTCAGAACTACATGGCGGCGAATGATATATATTTTGAAGAAAGTTATAAATAAAGTGATCTTTTAGAAGTTTTAAAGACATTTTGTATAAAAAAGTATATGTTTGTGACACATTGGCAGAAGAAGTTGGACATACAATGCTACGGCTCCCACCCTATTATTGCATTTTAACCCCATAGAGCATATGTGGCACCAGTTAAACTCACTGGTTAGGTCTGAAAATATTTCTCCGACTTTAAGTTCTAGTGTTGTAGAATTAATACGAAAATGCTTTAATGATATTCCCCCAGGTAGTTGGAAAAATTCAGTCCGTCACGTAATAACTGTAGAAAATTCGTATATTAGTCTGGATCGTATAATTAATCCAATTATAATTAATTTTGATGAGGATAGCGATAGCGAAACAGAACTATCTATAGAATGACATTATAAATGTAAATAGATATGACTAGTAATATTTAAAAAAATGTTATTTCATTTGAAATTCATGACATTAATATAATCATATCATTACTTGTTTTCCTTAGTCCGTCCCTTCATACTTCACTTGTTTATTGCCAAGCTCTTGTCGACACAATGGGACCGACCCAGGAAATCATTAAGTCGTATCCAATTTTCGTGAAACGTACTGTACACAGCCGTAAACCTTGCTGGACTGTTTTCGATGGGCCACCCTGTATATAAATAGTATGGAAAGAAAGTTTTAAGAACATTGAAACTATAATAGAATATTAGTTTCTTATATACCTATGACCATTTAGTTTGAACGGGTATTGTTGAATGCATGTTATTAAATTAAAATTTAATATATGTGACAACATTGTTAACCCAAGAAATTGTCTTGTCCGCATTCCTTTTTTAGCTACAGATAAACTTGTCGACCTGTATCTTCCTTCGTTTTAGCTTTTCTTTTATTTTTGCATACAATTTATTTTCCCTAAAAATTGAATAGTATATTGTTGTTTTATAATTGTTTAAAGATGCACAATTGGTAGATACAGATAAGATCTATATAACTTTTAGAATAATAAAAGACACAAAATTACAGTGAATTCCTGTAATTAAGTTTTATCAAAATCTCCGAATCTACGGGCAATTTTATTGTATTTTTTTACCATGATTAAAAACAAATAACAAATTAACACAAAAAGACAAAACACGAAACTACAAATAATTTGAGAAGTATATACCCATTTCTCACACTCTGATATAATAATTCCGTGTAGTAGTTTTACTCTTTTCTAGAAAATTAAGTGCAATTAAATATATATAAAAGAGTTTTAGCGTTATAAATACTTTACGCTAACGTTATGTTGTAGTTTTATTTTGGTCATGCACCAAGGTACCTTTTTTAAAGGTTCCTATTATCTTCTTACTACACTGCGCAACGCACAACCAAAAATTTGTGTGATGTCATGTATTTTCGAAATTTGTCGTTGTTGTTTTAATTGATTTTCTAATCATTTCTTACTTTTTTTATGATCAAACACAAGCACTATAGGAAAAATTCTTTAAGGCACTCGGGGAATGGTGCGTGTGCGAATAAAGCGATTCACGTACGTTGGAGGTTATATTCGTTGGGCAACAGGACCTCGGGAAGGTCGTTCCATAAGGACGAAGTCCTCCAGATGAAAGAATTCTTGAATAATGAAGTTCGAGGAGTACTAAGCTGAACCGCATATGGATGGGTGGCAGTGGTTCGTCGTGTATTTCTGCTAGTCGCCGCTCTGGATGGAAATAAGGTCAGCAGAGCATCACCAACCTGTCGAAGCTCTTTGTCAGCTCGTGGTCTCCGATCAGACGAATGGTCCTCCTTTCGATGGAATCCAGTAGCCGAAGAGTATGTTTGGGTGCAGAGCTCCAGACATGAGATCAGTACTATAGTGATGGTCGAATCTGGGCTTTGTATAGTATCAAAAGTTGTGGAGGTGTGTACAACTTTCTGGTTCGGAAGAGTACACCAAGTTTCTGAGAGGCTATCTTGGAGATTGCCACAACGTGGTTATGCCAAGACATATTTCCTCCCAGATTGACGCCCAGCAAATTAATAGATGAAGCCAGTGGGATTGCGTGCCCTTCCATGACTATTTCCGGTTCTGTAATGTTAACCTTTTTAGAGAAAACTGCTGCCTGGGTTTTTGTAGCGTTAAATTCGACTTGGTTACTGTCACCCCAAGCCAAAATTTCTTCCAGGTCTTTGTTGAGGTGATACATGCTGTCTGCGAAGATGTGCTATGAGATGAGATAAGCGTGCTATCGTCAGCAAAGCTAAATATCGGATTTTTAGTTTTCACTAGAAGGGCGTGGTGGGAAGGTGGGAGGGTCTTACCTGGTATACAACGTGTCCAAGATAAGGAGGGCCAGTACAGGGATCTCGGAAACCGTAACAGATACCAAGTCGGTCAAATGGAGGGAAAGTTGCGCATTTACGTGCCTAATAATATGCCGTTTAGAAAGTTTTAAAATTCCGAGTAGTTCCAAAGATATCCGAAAAAAAAATCGAAATTCTGAAAAATGGTTTTATTGTTTTCCTGGGTTTTTTTGAGATCGAATTCTAAAGTAAATTGGCCTTTTGCATTGCAACTTTTTTCCGCTCTATCTAACAGCGTTAATTGTTTTGTAATCCGACCAGTCGACTTCGAAGGGCCATTATCAACTTTATTTTTTTAAATAAGGTCCTGTTCTTCTGATATTGGAATTTGAGAGCTTTTTTTCTCCCGAATGCAATGATGTATAACACATTGTGGTTTAATGACGTTTCGAGGGTTTTTTGAACAACATCAGGAAATTTTGGGATACGGTCCTGTATTTCTCCTAATTTTATAAATAATATCTCATAAGTCAGCTCTAAATTTTTTACTTATGTTGGACTAGTTCAATAAATAACAAATAATTTAATAATAAACCACAAATAAGTGAACAAAAATCATTCCAAAACAGTAATAAAACGATCAACGAAAAAAGTAAGGAACTACATAATCATCAGGTGTTCAAAATGATTTCCGTTATTCTCTAAGCACAAATTACATCTTCTAACTGCCACATAACAGTTTTTTGAGATAAAATAAAACATGCGATAGAATATCAAACTTTTCAGCATTTGTAAATTTATGTTCCATATTTTCTGGAAAATAGAAAACCTCTTAAAACGTTCTCAAACGATCACAATGGGAATGTCAAGTGAAATAAATCACGCGTCACCATCTTAATTTTTTGTTTCAAGCGCCTACTTTTCATTTAAATCCCGAATCAACATAAGTTTGAAATAATGTTTCTGTATTTTGTTCACTTATTTGTGGTTTATTATTAAATTAATTGTTATTTATTGAACTAGTCCAACATAAGTAAAAATTTAGAGCTTACTTATGAGATATTATTTATAAAATTAGGAGAAATACAGGACCGTATCCCAAAATTTCCTGTTGTTATTCAAAAAACCCTCGAAACGTCATTAAGCCACAATGTGTCATACATCGTTCCATTCGGAAGAAAAAAAGCTATCAAATTCCAATATCACAAAAACAGGACCGTATTTATATCTTCGAAACTACTCGGAATTTTAAAGCTTTCTAAACGGCATATTATTAGACACGTAAATGCCCAACTTTACCTCCATTTAACCGACTTCGTATCTCTTACGGTTTCCGAGATCCCTGTACTGGCCCTCCTTATCTTGGACACGTTGTATATCATATTAAAAAAAAATTGAAGATACCTGGTGCTTCAATAATTATGTGTAAAAAACTTGATTCCATTGGAGCTCTTTGGGAGCCCATATCTCCGAAGAGGAGGCCTATACGAAAAAAGTTTATATGAACTTGTATAGTACTCTTCTCACTTGTTTTCTTCATATCCATTTCCCACATTTTCCCGGACACCCTGTATATGGCCTTGCCCTAAGTACTGATCTACTCCACTATGCGCAAAAACTCCTCCATTATACTAAAACAAAAGAATGCCGATGTGATTCTCACTTGTTTGACTCATTTTCTTGTACAAAGCGTTGATTTTACATATTTACGAGATTTTACATTTCTTCGGTGTGAACCCCGTTTAAAAACTCATTTATAATTTTTTTCCTTCGAATCTGTCTTAATAATTATGGGAAAAACAAGAACGATTTTGTTCGCGTTGTATCACTTAAAAAAAAAGAACCGATAGATGGTATTAATGATTTATTTAATTTGTGAGTGACGTGAATGTCAGTTACTGTCGTTATGCGTTATTGGAGAAAACAAATTAACTTTTATTGCTTAAATGTGTGTAAAATAATTATTAATAGTGTCAGTTTTCTTATGTTTTATTTTTCTTACAGGGTACTTTTTCGGGAAATCTCTCGTTTTCCCATTTAAATAAGACTGATAGCTCGTCGCCTCCTCCAATGGAATCCCCTTTAAACGGTAAGTCAAATAAAACTTTATATTATATTATAATTATTATAGTGAAGATTTTATTGATTATTTTATTAATTAAATTTTTTATTAATAATCCGTACTGTCGTACTGTTTCTAGGTAATTTGGGTCTGCTAGGCTTAAAATTAACCTTAGAAAGGTGACTTTATAAAGAAAAGGTCATATGAACATATGTCCGCAACGGCTTAAATTTTTTGCTACAGGGTGTTGAATTTATATTTTTTAATATCTCCGAAAGTACTTTAGATATTATTTTCAATTTTGGTATGTGTTAATCGGATATAGAACCGCAAATTTTAGTTAGAAAAGTTATTCGATTGTTCCACCAGTGGCGTCCCTGCAACCATGTCCTCTGATATTTTTTACAAAAAAGATGGTACGCCACTGACATTTTTCCATATGAATATTTTTTCTGATTAGCCTAGCCAATTCTACATGAAAACGATCTCTTGAGTTTTTCTCGTCAGACTTGATTAAAACCACTAAATTCATATTGAAGCTCATTATTTTTAACATTGATAAAATAATTAATGATAAATTTTGTTTTATAAAAATTGTTGGAGTGGGCAATTCAATGCGAAGACGGGCGGAAGCATGCCTTTTAAGTGAAGGTGGCCATTTCCAACAATTTTTATGAAACAAAATTTATCATTAATTATTTTATCAATGTTAATAATAATGAGTTTCAATATGAATTTAGTGGTTTTAATCAAGAACGGTGCGTCTGACGAGAAAAACTCAAGAGACCGTTTTCATGTAGAATTGATCAATTGAATCAGACAAACTACCCACATGGAAAAATTTCAGTGGCGTACCATCATTTTTGAAAGAAATATCAGAGGACATGTTTGCAAGGGCGCCACTGGTGGAACAACTGAATAACTTTTCTAACTAAAATTTGTGGTTCTATATCCTATTAACACATACCAAAATTGAAAATAATATCTAAAGTATTTTCGGAGATATTAAAAAGTAACCATTTAAAAAATAAAAATTCAACACCCTGTAGCAAAAAATTTAAGCCGTTGCGGACATATGTTCATATGAACTTTTCTTTATAAAATGACCTGATAAACGACCACCGCCCAGCAGGTGTTCACCTAAACGGCTGGGCGCCGGTGGTTTTATTCCTATGAAACAACATTTTATTTTTTTCCATTTAAATTCGACCTAAAAATAAAAGTCCTACTCTACAGCGTATTGTTTTGCTTCCGAATCTCGATCTTTTTGAAACCGAAGCTTTTCTCGTCCGAAATCTTTCAGTAAGTCACCTGAAGAACAATGTAGGTTGGTTTCAATTTGTAATATGATTCAGGTAGCGGCGGACAAAATACAACGCAGATGTTTTTCCAGATATTAAAACAGGTCGTGTCGCTATGTAATATTCCTGTGCAAAGTATGTGAGTGAAATAATCGAAATTAACTACAGTTTTACTGATTTCTTTCGATTTTTTAACGAACGTGCGCATTTCCTGAGCGTCTGGGAATGTTAGCTTTTTCCTATCAGTTGCACTACTAAATATACTTACCGAATTAACTAACCAATACAATCTTAAGGCGAAATTCCATAAAGTAATTCTGCGTGAGGTTTAGTGTCATTTGCGTTCATCATCAGTTCATTAGGCGTTTGCCATTATTCCGTAAAAAGATTTACTCGGAAAGGATATTTTCACGTTGTAAAAGTAAATATTTGAAATATCATATAAATTCCATATACATACATACAGGGTGGCCAATTAGTGCAACAAAAGGCCAATATCTCCTGTAACAGTGTAACATTAAAGGTAGCGGAAAACTTTCTTCAGGAAATTATTTTCGACTATACGGGATGCACCTAAAAGAGTTGAGAATTTCATATTTTTTAAATTGAATACCTTCGTACATTTTTACATATTTAAATTCACCGTGAAATTCTGTACAGGATGTCCCATTTTCGACACTTTTATAAACCTCCGTAATTGTTGGTGCTATCAAAAAAGGAATGTAAGTGTCATATGCCCTTTTTGAGTCAAACTCAAAATGGTAAAATCAAAATATGAAAATTTTCGCTCGTTTAAGAGATACGGGGGAAAATCAAAAAATGGTACAATTTCAAAATTACCCTATATTTTCTTAGTTGAAAGAGATACAGAAAAATGTTTTATACAGAAGTTTTTTTATATTAATTGTTGAATAATCTGCCGTTTTTAGAATAAATATACTGGGTCAGGTAAAAAAGTTATCGGACCTAACCTCATTTTCTTAAATGGAACACCCTGTATTTTTAATCTAAAAATATACTATTTTAAATTCTCCGTTCAAATCTATAACACACCATGGATGATATTGGGTTCCTAAGCGATTTATTTAAACTTTATTACTTTCAAACAAAATATAAGATTAACGTAAAAAATAACGGGAATCATCGCAATTGTTCGAGATATGTCCTTAAATGGTTACCGTCTTTCCAGATAGCGAACAAAATATACATTTTGCGCCATTTTTTCATTTTTTCCACTTTCAATATAAACTGATATCATATCAAAATTTTTCTAAATGTTGATAAGTCACAAATTCACAAGTTCACATATGAAGATGTAAAAATCAAATTGACGTTAAATGTTAATAGTCAACATAGCTATTTCTAGGATATTAGCTTTTGTTTCATTGTCTACTGTGGTTTAAAGTAATAAAGTTTAATAAATCGCCTAAGAAACCAATATCATTCGTGGTGTGTTATAGATTTGAAAGGAGAATTTAAAATAGTATATTTTTAGATTAAAATATATAGGGTGTTCCATTTTAAAAAATTAGGTTAGGTCCGATAACTTTTTTTACCTGACCCCGTCGTATACTTATTCTGAAAACGGCAGATTATTCAACAATCGATATAAAGAAACTTCTGTATAATTTTGGGTAATTTTGAAATTGTAAATTTGTTGATTTTCCCCCGTATCTCTTAAGCGAGCGAAAATTTTCAAATTTTGATTTTACATTTGATTAAAAATAAAGTAATGGGAATCAAGGTATGTCTAAAACACAAATATGTTTAAAAAATTTTTTAAAGTGAGTTGAGTCGAAGATTAAAATTGTTGGACATGTTTTGACCTTAGGGAAGGTCATCAGCAGCAGTAGAAGAGCAGTTCAAAGAAATAGGCTGTAATATGACATAATACAACAAGCACTGTATTTTTATTCTACTGTTGATGATACCTTGATGATGACCTTCCCTAAGGTCGAAACATGTCCAACAATTTTAATCTTTGACTCAAAGTAAAGGGTCCCTCCCTTTAAAATTTTTATTAAACATATTTGTGGTTTAGACATACTCTAATTCCGACTACTTTATTTTTGAACAAACAATTCACCAAATCACTTTAATTGTAGCTCAAGTGTCACTTGAAAATTGACGTTTTACATAAAATTACAAGAAACAAACACAAAATTTCCTCCCCGCGTCTCACGCTACTATACAGACAAATTTCTGTGAGTTTTAACGACGCTACGAAGAGCGGAACTACATAAGAAACAAAATTAAAGCAATGAAGTTTTAGTTTTAGTATGGGACGTTAAATTTAATAAAACACATGACAAACAATTTCGCCATAATTATTTCTTGTTAGCTTGCCTGGTTTCGTTCGTTAGCAAAAAACAGGCCGCGGTTACAGCGTTGCCATTTTGTCTAGGTTGATTTGATGACATCATGCATAATATATTAAAATTTATTATATTACTGGTAAATTTAGTTGTTCTAATTGGAAATAACAGGATTCTTTTCTGTTAACGATTTTTACAACTCAACAACCTAAATAAAAGCTAAATAAGGGAATATTTTCAATGTTCCTTAGTGCCAATGGTATTGTAAACTACAGATCTCATAATCCATTCATAAAACTCTTGGAAAGTGACGCTGTGATTGTGTGAAATGTTATTGAAAATCAGTAATGGGTGGAAGAGAGACCTACATGTCTGTTGGCTGAATGGCAACAATGTTGAAGTCGGGTTATATCAGATGGTTAAATATTAAAACATAACCATACTTACCGATGAAAAGATAAATTTTTATTTAAATGATCCACTCTTTTACAAACTACACATGAATGCACCATGATTGTTTATAATAAAGACCAATAATCACAAAAAAACACAAATCAACCAAAACATATAAACAATCCGTTACATCATAGCGCCAACGTTGTAATGTTTACGAGATTAGTATTCATTCATATTTTGGCTCCTGGATCGTAGCGCAGTAGTAAAATAGAAATAGATGTTGCCAGAGTGCAAGATTCATGTGATACTTTCAAGTATAATAATATTTTTTTAAAGAATCTCTCATCACCGTTTCACAGTTTATAGTAAAATTATTAGGAAATTAATTTATTTTAAGAGCAATTGCGGATTGACCTTAAACCAGTTGTAATTGTCAAATTAACAAATTTTTAATTGGGATTTCGCAAGATACCTTTGCGATAAATATGTCATTCTGGCTATGCTGCCATAATGACTGTTTGTATTCGTAATATCTTTGGTTAGTGCAATATTCGATTTCGAACTAGGAGGGTATTTAGTCAACATATGCCGAAACCTGTTGCAGCGTCAGTTTTGTCAAAATTCCCTGAGCGAGCTCTTTTAAAAATTATTGTTATAATTTTTGTTAAATATTGTAAATTTTTCGTACCACCCTGTATGTTTTAACGGTGTTTGTTCATATGCTCGATCCATCTAATCGAGTAAACAATGATTTTTTAACAATTTAAATAAAGTTTCATTAAGGCAAAGAATGCGTTATTTTACTACCGTCACGAAAACCGTCTAAATTGACTTAAATTGCCTCTGACATTTGATTTAATTTACTTAAAGTGACTCCCAATTTATTATTTAAATTTTTACATCTCTTCGTTGTCCGCGACTTCAAAAACACATCAATTTGGGTTTATTACGGTTTAAAACTGTTTTATTTTTTAGTGCCGTTCGATAATAAAACTTACCCATTATAATAATAATAAAAACGTTCATATACGGAGTGTTTCAAAGTGTTAAATTTTTTTCGGTGTTTTCAAGATTTTTCCGAAACGGTTATAGTAGTTTTAGTGAGATTTGGGTTCAGAAAAGTACCTAAAGTAGCACGTATTTTGCCAATAAATATGTGTGAATAGTGGGGCAGGGGCGTGCGTGCGATCAGGCGTTCTATTAATTTTAACACGCATAAGTACGACACTGGCTTTTTCACATTTTGTGATCAACCTTTGTTAAATATGAAGGTTAAAATAACTAAGTAAAACAATCTATACACGACAAAATTTGGATTTGTCGTGTTACCATGCCCAATTTGGATTTTCGTTCTTAAAAAAGTTTTTTGAAAATTTTCCAAAATTTGGATTCAAAATATAAAATCAACAAGTTGTTTCACAATGTATTGAAATGGGTTTTTTTCTGCTACAAGAAGTTCACCTTAAAAAGTCATGTTTTTCTTATATGCCTTCGGAACCTGTACAGGGTGTCATCATTTTCGACACTTTTATAGGGTATCTCCGTAATTTTTAGTTCTATCAAAAAAGTAATGTAAGTCTCTTTTGGGGTCAAACTTAAAATGGTAAAATCAAAAAATTGACAGTTTCAAAGTTACCC
The DNA here is from genome assembly GCA_963991005.1 of Barypeithes pellucidus. Taxonomy (NCBI): domain Eukaryota; kingdom Metazoa; phylum Arthropoda; class Insecta; order Coleoptera; family Curculionidae; genus Barypeithes; species Barypeithes pellucidus. The sequence goes on along the minus strand of OZ022563.1, from coordinate 49,891,356 downwards.
TATATTTTCTTAGTTAAAAGAGATACAGAGAAATGTTTTATTGAGAAGTTTCTTTATAACGATTGTTGAATGATCTGCCGTTTTCAGATAAGTATACGGTGTCACGTAAAAAAAGTTATCGGACCTTACATCAGTTTTTTAAATGGAACACCCTGTATATTTTAATCTAAGAAGATACTAGATATTTACGCGAAAATTGGTTATTATTTTTTTAAATTCATGTACTCATGTATTCATAGTTACCTAAAAGTTCCTGTTTAAATTTAAGAATGCTTACTTTTGGTTACCAAAAAATTTGTCGATACCTATGTTTTGTTAACTATTTTGCTCGTTTTCTTATTTTCCATTAACATATTCCATGTATGTTATTCATTCAGAAGTCTTCTTGAGCTTAATATTAAAATAGTCTTCTTGAGCTTAATAATGAAAACTTCCTGTTTAGATTTAAAAATGTTTACTATAAGATTACCAACGAAGGTTCTATATATTTTGTTAACCATTTTGTTCGTTTTGTTATTTTTCATTAACAATTTCTATTTTTATGTTATTTTTGAGAAGTTTTCTCGTGTTTATAGTAATTAAAAATTTTAAAATTATATCCTTTAATTTTTTAATATTTACAATCGGAGACCTAAACTACGCCGCTGGCTAGCCAGTTAAAACAAAACTTTACAAAATCCATGTCGCGATGACTCCGCTAAGGGATTCGGCATACTTTTTTATATGCACCTTCTCGTTTATGTGCCTTTAAGAAAGACGTATGTCGTGTACCTGCTCAGCAGCAAACTCGAATGTCGCCAATCGGATGGCGCGGCGCGTGGACCGAAGGTCGTGTATCAAGTGACAGGCGATATTTTTCGGTTTTTCGCCTGAATTTATAACTAAAGTATTTCCTATCGAGCGAAAAACTGTTCGAATATACGAGCAGTTTTTTAACTCGATCACACTACAGCGGTACAATTCCGTCGGCGTCAAGCGAAGCTCTGGTATCGAGTGAAAGATAATAAGTGACGAGCGACGGTTTTGGCCTGAATAGAAAACTCGAGCAGATGTCGATTATTTCAATAATCGAGTGATCAAGCGGGTTTTTGCTCGAGCGATCACAACACTAGCAATACACTATTTTTACCTCTCAAGTCAGGAAAGAACAGAAACCGAAATGCAAAATTTTAGATTTTTTCAAATATTTTGCTTGTTTTGCGGCATATTATTGGGCCCATAATTACGCACCTTTGCCCTAATTTAACCGACTTCGTATCTCTTACCGTTTCGGAAATCCTAATGGTGAAGGACGAATTTGTTACACCCTGTATACAAGGCTACAATTTATTCACTGTGGATATTTAATTTTTCAAATAAGTAACTCTTTTTTTGTTTGTGTGGTGAAAACTATTCGAGTAACCCCTCGTATAACAAAGAGTTATAAAATCCTGTAGAAGAAGAGCGCGTTTGATCGGCACACAAAAATGCGAGAAGCGCCCATCCACCAGATGTTTTATAAACTAGCTCAAAAGGGTCAAATTTTTAATTCAATTTCGAATACGTCGCATTCATATTACGTAAGCCCCCACGTCAAACACAAAAGATCCCTTACGGAAGCCCGACACAAGGACCTAAATCCAATAAAATCTTAACTCTTTTCCATTTTCAAAAGCTTTTGTATTTGTACAAGTGTGTTTTTAGAATTTTACGGACATGGGTTCGGGTCATTACATTATACAAACTTGAAATCCAGTGATTTTATTTGAAAGCACGCACGTATGGTACTTTTTCTTTTTGAATGGAGGTTTTTTAGTTAAATGAAATTTTTACTCCATCCAGCTGCTTTTTAAGGATTTTATTATGGTTAGTGATGTCGAACGCGGATATTTTCGCTAGGAGTTTTCACGAATATTCGATTTAAATTCGTTTTTTTAAATTTTAGATTTATTACAGTTTTATAACGGCTCCCAATTTGTCGATTTGTTGTATCAAGATCTCATTTAAAATCGGAAAGACACGTCAATCTTATGGTGAAAGGGGACGCTTGGAGGGGGTCGATGTTGACATGACATTTATGGTTTTAGGTTATTAATTAAAAAAATATTATTGTGTTGACTCCTCTTTTAGTAGAACGATTAGGAGTCCTTAGATGGTCACTCCGGGTGAAACCCTCTCCAATTCTTTAGCAGGGCTAAAAATACAAGATTGTTACCTAGGTTATATGACACTTATGAAACTAATAGTGGATATTTTTTGTGAAAATATAATTTATGGAATTTTTTGCAAAAGAGCATACAGTGAAACCTCTCATAACGGACACCTCTAATAAGCGGACATCTCTATTAAGCGGACATTTTTTCATAGTCCGGAACTAGGTATATGAAATTCCATGAAAATCAACCTCTCTTGGGCGGACGCGGACAAACGAACAACAGTTTTTAAAAGTAAGTAATTTGATAACAATGATTTGGGCGAGTTCATTAACATTGATAGCAATGTGCTATTAGAAGATGATAGTGACCCCATTCCTACCGATTATGTAGTCCAAGCTGAAACCACATCACTATCTGACGACTCTGCAGATGAAGAAGTTGAATGCAGTAATCAAACAAATGTCACCAATTATCAACAAGCCATTAGTATGGTAAAGGAATTATAAGAGTATGCAAAGAATAGCAATGGAATTATTGTTATCAGACTTGGAATTACATTTTCTAGATTGCAAGTATAAAACGCAAACACGTCAAACTACGATATTTTTTGTTTTTATTTTTTTTTTATAATCAAACACAAGCACTATAGGAAAAATCCTTTAGGGCACTCTGGGAGTGGTGCATGTGCGCAAAAAGCGATTCACGTTGGTTTTGAATCGTTGGAGGTTATATTCGTTGGGAAAGACGACCTCGGGAAGGTCGTTTCACAAGGATGAAGTCCTCCAGGTGAAAGAATTCTTAAATAATGAAGTTCGAGGAGTACTAATCTTAACCACATATGGATGGACGGCAGTGGTTCGTCGTGTATTTCTGCTATTCGTCGCTCTGGGCGGAATTAAGAGGGCAAGAGATTTTTTAGTACTACATCCTAACTAAAACTAGTGTATTTTTGTTATGTTATGTTTATTTGTACATACATATACATAGTAATAATTTTGCATTTACATATTACCTAATAACAAATTTCCCATGGGCGGACACCTCTATTAGGCGGACACATTTAGACGGCTTCGTAGATGTCCGCCTAAGGGAGGTTTTTAAATAATATTTATTAAATAAATAATTCAAGAGAGAATTTTTAAATCCGTGGGAATTCGATCACAGAATTGAATATCAACTATAATGTATTTACAGCTCTATCATTAGGATAACTTCTTATATCTGTAGCGAAGATATTCAAAAAGCACCCTGTAGATTAGAAACTAAGAGGGCCGTGACAAATTTCACACTTTTGTTTCGTTAAAAAGTAGGAAACTGAAATCCGCAACATTCTATGTTTGATAACATCTGTAATATCTATAGTTTGGGTAAATATCGATGATTTTAATAATCGAGTGAATTGCTCGAGCGATTAATCACTTGAAATTTTTATGACTAGGAGAATGTGTTGATAGAACACCAGGGGTTGTTTTTGTAAGTTTTAGAAGTTTAGTCTAGAGTTTTTATTAAGGAAGAACAGTCAAAACAAAACCCATGTCGCTATGAATCCACTAAGGGATTTGGCATACTTTTTTATACGCACCTCCTCGTTTATGTGCCTTTAACAAAGACATATGTCGTATCAGCCTTCTGAGCGTCAAACTCGAACGTCGCCAATCGGCACATTTCGGGTGGCGCCCGGCGTCAAGCGAAGCTCGATTGAAAGGTAATAAGTAACAAGCGACGATTTTCGGTTGAATTTATAACTCGAGCAGTTTTTTTAATAATCGAGCGATGTCGGTTATTCGAATACTCGAGTACTCAAGCGGTTTTTCACTCGAGCGATCACAACACTACTAATACCCCGCAGAAAGTGTCGAAAATGTAATAAATATTTTTTGGTGATGTGTCTTACCCATAATTAGTCGAATTTAATTCTGTTTTGTTTCATTGTGTAATGTATGTATGTAATTATAGAAAACGTACAATCTCTACAAACGACACGAGATAAACGACGGCAATAAAATCTCTCAATAAATCGATTTTTTCGAAAAAGCCAGATAGTACAAAAAGAATTGCGCCGTATAAGGCCATAAACGTCAAAGTTTACAGTTTGGCTTTACGAGGTCTAGCTTTCTACTTTTTTTGAAACCGGTAGAATTATACTTTATATGCCTTTTATACCTGGTGCAAAAATCATGGGAATCGTAAATTTTCAAATTTTTAAACTGGTTTTATTATTGCTAGAATTTAACGACGGATAGAAAACATTGTGGTTATTTTGTATTCGCGTTAATATTCATTCGTAGAAAGGGGATACCTACCTATAAACAGTAACAGTTGTCTGTTGGAGAAGGTATATTATCAAAGCTGCGAAATTCACGTTGCCATTTAACATATGAAATGGAAATTGACAATATTAGCAAAAAACTGAAAAAAAGGACACAACTTATTTTTGTTCTGAAAAAGATAAAAACAAGTTTTTTTATCTATTTCTTATTCCTTTTTGATATATTATGATTTATTAAAGAAGACAAAAAATTAGTGTTGGGAAAACCGATGATTTTAATAATCGAGTACTTGATACTCGAGCGATTTTAATAATCGAGTGAATCGCTTGAAATTCCCATTCACCAAGCGATAACATCAACGACTGCTCGACCGGCAGCCTAGCCGTTTACATGTGATCAGGTAGGGTATTTAGCAGGCACGTAACTACGGGTGGGCACAGGTTTAGCTAAAACCTTGTAGTAGCCACCAAAAAAATTCCAGAAATTTATTTATTTGTGAATAATGAATTTTTACCACGTGTCTCGATATCAAACAAAAAAACTGCAAAAAATCACCCAAATATGTATTTATTGTTCGGGTTTATTTTTGTGCTTTTTTAAAATAAAAAGTATTACCAAGAGTTATTTTTCTTCACATCTTTCTCAATCTACGAGCATAAAATAAGTAGATATTTAAAATAGCTTGTCAAATTCTTCCACTTTAATGATAATTATCAGGTGCCCACTGTGTGTAGGTACATACTTCAAAAATTTAGGCTTAGTTACGCGACTGGCAAAATAAGAAAATTGGTTATTATTATTTTAAATTCAATTCATGTACTCATGTATTCATAGTTACCTAAAAGTTCCTGTTTAAATTTAAGAATGCTTACTTTTGGTTACCAAAAAATTTGTCGATACCTATGTTTTGTTAACTATTTTGCTCGTTTTCCTATTTTCCATTAACATTTTCTATAATGTATGTTATGTTTAAGAAGTCTTCTTAAGTTTAATAATAAAAAGTTCCTGTTTAGATTTAAAAATGTTTACTATAAGATTACCAACGAATTTTTCTATATATTTTGTTAACCATTTTGTTCGTTTTGTTGTTTTTCGTTAACAATTTCTATTATTATGTTATTTTTGAGAAGTTTTCTCGTGTTTATAGTAATTAAAAATTTTAAAATTATATCCTCTAATCTACAATCGGAGACCTAAACTACTCCGCTGGCTAGCCAGTTAAAACAAAACTTTACAACATGCATATCGCGATGACTCCGCTAAGGAATTCGGCATACTTTTTTATATGCCTTCTCGTTTATGTGCCTTTAAGAAAGACGTATGTCGTGTTACCTGCTCAGCGTCAAACTCGAACGTCGCAAATCGGATTGCCCGACGCGTAGACCGAAGGTCGTGTATCAAGTGACAGGCGATAGTTTTCGGTTTTTCGCCTGAATTTATAACTACAGTATTTCCTATCGAGCGGAAAGCTGTTCGAATATACGAGCAGTTTTTTAACTCGATCACACTACGGCGTCAAGCTCGAGTGAAAGATAATAAGTGACGAGCGACGGTTTCTCCTGAATAGACAACTCAAGCGGTTTTTTTAACAATCAAGCGATGTCGGTTATTTCAATAATCGGGTACTCGAGCGGTTTTCCGCTCGAGCGATCACAACACTAATAATTTCTACCGATTGGTCCCCTTGACGTCGATCGACACAGTCGTAACTGTTGAGAAGAAGCAAAAAAAACCAAGGAGATTCGTTATCTCGCTGGATTGTAACGCCGGTAATATAATGCCGTATAACAAACCGCAATAAATCCGCCCGTACAATGTTGCCACGTGGAAAATTACCCCGAGTTTTATGACCATATTAATTTATATTTATTTGCCTATCCACGGCATGGGACGTAAATTTCAATCAAATATCTATTATTGTAAAATGTATACCGCGAGGCAAAATAAATCAAAATGGATAAAGCGTTTAAGGTGGGGAAAAATGGATAGGTTGTGTCGAACATTTTTTTCGTTCTTACATCCATTAAAAGAGAAAGAAAGCCCTAGCTGCTAAATTATCTGTAACTGTTAATTTTTCCTCATCATCTTTCTTAAATTTTTTCGCATGTTCGGAAAGGATGATGTCGTTTTAAATGCATTATTAAAAGTTACTTTTTACAAAAATTGCAAATAGCTTTGTTTTTCTCCTATTTATGTACAGGGTATCCCATTTTCGACACTTTTATAGGGTATCTCCGTTATTGTTAGTGTTATCAAAAAAGTAATGCAGGTGCTCTTTTTGGGTCAAACTTAAAATGGTAAAATCAAAATTTGAAAATTTTCGCTCGCTTAAAAGATACGGGGAAAATCAAAAAATTGATAATTTCTAAATTACCCTATATTTTCTTAGTTAAAAGAGATATATAGAAAAATGTTTTATACAGAAGTTTCTTTACAACGATTGTTGAATAGTTTGTCGTTTTCAGAATAAGTATACGGGCTCAGGTAAAAAAGTTATCGGACCCAACCTCATTTTTTAAGATGGAAGGCCATGTATATTTTAATCTGAAAAGATAGCATTTTAAATTCTCTTCTTAAATATAGGTACACACCATGGATGATATTGGTTTCCTAGGCGATTTATTTAACCTTTATGACTTTAAACCACAGTAGACCGTGAAACGTGAAACAAATGCTAATATCCTAGAAACAACTATGTTGACATTTTAGTTGTTTTTAACATTTAACGTCAATTTCATTTTTACATCTTCATTTGTGAAAATGACTTATCAACATTTAAAAAAATTTGATATGATATCAGTTTATTAAAAGTGAAAAAAACGAAGAAATGGCGTAAAAGTTATATTTTGTTCGTTATCCGGAAAGACGGCAGCAATTTAAGAATATAATATGCCGAATATTTGCGATGATTCCCGATATTTTTTACCTCAATCTGAAACTTTTATTTCGTTTCAAACTAATAAATTAAATAAATCGCCTAGGACACAATATCATCCAAGGTGTGTTATATATTTGAAAAGAGAAATTAAAATGTTATCTTTTTAGATTAAAATACAGGGTGTCCCGTAACTAATGGTACACAGGAAAACTGCAGATTCCTTGGGTAAAAATACTGCGATTTGGCCATACTTAGTTTAGTTCAATGGCTGGTAATAACCGAGATACAGGGTGTCCAAGTAAAAATTTAATTTTCAATTTTCCTAAATAACTTATTTCTGAATCAATATTTTTGCACAAAATTTTGTGACTAGGGTTTTTTTGGGGAAAGGAATTTGAATTTGTTAATAATTTTCATGTAGATTGTAGGGGGCGCTCTCTGCGGTACTCTGGAGACATAAAAAGAAGTGTAACTTTCTTGGGCCTTAGTATAATCATGTTTTTATTAAAAATATCAGTTTTTCCGTCATTTTTAAGCAATAAAGGTATACTTTGTAAATGTCGCTCCGACTAACCGCTTTCGAGATATTATCAATTACAATTTCTAATGCGCCCGTTTAAATTTTGATTTATAAATGTGAAAATTGTCACAGTAGGCTTTGGCAAGAACAAATATAATGAAAGTACTTTGAAACCTCATTTCTGTCAAAGTTTATTTTCATTTGTCAACATTGTGGGTGTTTTTAAGGAGTTTTTGAAGATACTGTTATCAAAAATTAAACTAAAAATGCCGCGACATAACTGTTTTCTAACGGAGAAATGCGAGACATGGAATGTTTATACGCACAAGAAAATTTTAACAGGCGCGGGGCACATCGGCGGTATTTGGAAATGTATCCAAATATGTAAAATGTTTAGAAGCCTATACGATAGACTGGAAGAAACAGGATCCTTGCGTCCAAAACGAAAAATGTAGCGGCATTTTTAGTTTAATTTTTGATAACAGTATCTTCAAAAACTCCTTAAAAACACCCACAATGCTGACAAATGAAAATAAACTTTGACAGAAATGAGGTTACAAAGTTCTTTCGTTGTATTTGTTTTTACCAAAGCCTACTGTGACAAATTTCACATTTACAAATCAAAATTGAAACGGGCGCATTAGAAATTGTAATTGAAAATATCTCGAAAACGGTTAGTCGGAGCGACATTTACAAAGTATACCTTTATTGCTTAGAAATGACGAAAAAACTGATAATTTTAATAAAAATATCATTATACTAAGGCACAAAAAAGTTACATTTCTTTTTATGTATCCAGAGTACCGCAGAGAGCGCCCCCTATAATCTACATAAAAATTACCAACGAATTCAAAATTATTTCCACAAAAAAACCCTAGTCACAAAATTTTGTGCAAAAATATTGATTCAGAAATAAGTTATTTAGGAAAATTGAAAATTAAATTTTTACTTGGACACCCTGCATCTCGGTTATTACCAGCTATTGAACTAAACTAAGTATGGCCAAATCGCAGTATTTTTACCCAAGGAATCTGCAGTTTTCTTGTGTACTATTAGTTATGGGACACCCTGTATACATTTAAAAGAATGAGGTTAAGTCCGATGAATTTTTGCCTGGCCCCGTATACTTATTCTGAAAACGGCAGTTTATTCAACAATCATTATAAAGAAACTTCTGTATGGAACATTTGTCTGTATCTCTTTTAACTAAGAAAATATAGGGTAACTTTGAAACTGCCATTTTTTTGATTTTCCCCCGTATCTCTTAAGCGAGCGAAAATTTTCAAATTTTGATTTTACCATTTTAAGTTTGACCCAAAAAGAGCACATGACACCCACATTACTTTTTTGATAGCACTAACAATTACGGAGATACCCTATAAAAGTGTCGAAAATGGGACACCCTGTAGTTCTTAAACTAGACATCTTTATATAATCGCATTTTATTTACAGCGATAGTATTCCAAATAAAACAAAAACGAGAAAATGTCTCTTTACACGCACTACGCTATACAATGCCATGTTCTATATTCCGAAATATATCTGTACAAATCATCTATTAGCAAAGAGATTTACACCGATTCCGCAGCGAAAACACATGTTTCTCCGTGTTATTTTTCCAGACAACCGTCAAGTGCAATTTATCAGACGCGTAACGTGACAACAACTAAAATTATATAAATTCCGAAAGTCGAAAATAATGCATAAATGCAATCGCGGAAAAGATTTTGGCTTCTGTTCATTTGTCTGATCAAGCTGGCCGTGAGCGGGTCGGTCGCGGAACAAATGGACTGTAGGCGAGAACGCCTATTGTGTTTTGTTTGAAGCGCTATCATTAATATCTTACCTACGTTAGACGATGTTTTTGGAGTATACAGGGTGTTATGGAAATGACCTATTATACAGGGTGTTATGGAAATGACGTATCATATTTAAACCGGCAATTCTTGAAATAAAGACAAATAGAAGAAAAATAGCCATAAATGGCGCTTTCAATTCATTCAGCGGTAAAAGTGACCTGACGTCAAACCAGAAAAACACCTGTGTGGCACTGCGATACATGTAAGCAATCAAGGAATTCTGGCCGGTGTTGTCATATGTACACCTTAAACTCTTTAGACAAAATAAAATAATTTAAACACTTTTCCATTCTGTAATACCTTTTTGTACAATTAATTGAAAAACTTTTACACCGGACTATGTTTTAAACAACCAGAACAATTAAATAAGTTTGAAATAGGCACGTACGCCACTAGGTCAAATGCCAATGACCTCTTGACGGCTCACATCGGCTGAGCGAAGTGTAGTTTCATATAGCGTAGCGCGGTTGCGGGCTGTTAGTTGAAGGCGAACCAGCGGCCGGATACGTTGTGTCTCGTCGATCACCAACACACTCTCAGCAATCCGCTCTGTTTTTTCGGTTTACACGTGTATCTTGCCCGTCCATAAATAATCTTTGAATATTATTTTTATTGACGCGTTTCTTCTGGACGTCAAATTTCGTCGCGTGTAATAAAATCTAATAATCTGTATTATTGTATTTTCAAAGGCTGACTATCGGTTCTGTTTCACTATTACTGTGTGTACTACATAAAGTGTTTCCGGGAGTGTTCCCATGAAAAAAAAATGATTGTGTTCGTGCCTGGATTTCCTCGCTCTTTAGGTATAAGGATAAATACAAGTAGGTAGAAAATAATTTATTTTTATAATTTTATATGGAATTTTAGTTTTACATTAAGTTTGGCAACATTGCCATTGGGTACTGGGTGAAATGTTGTACAGTAGCGCAGACTGATCTGTGAGTAAGAGTGTTTGTTACCCCACTTTTAAAACGGTCGATTTAAAAAAAAATATGTAGCGCTTCTCTAGGACACCCCAGGAGTCACCCATTTAAATATAATACGTCATTTCCATAACACTCTGTATATACGTTAACGTTCATGATTGCACTTCACTTCAACTGCGTACTATATCTCACCGCACGTCCCGGTTAGTTACCGTTATCGTTAGCGGTCTCTGGAGTGCGATATCCCTCCGTCGCGTCGTCCGCAAATTACAAAGCACGGGAAAATGTGTTTTATTATGTCTGTCTCTGGATTTTCTAACCTTTTCCTGATATTTCTAATTAGATTTCCAGCTAACGGTCTTTCTAATTAAAGACGCGCAGAATAGAAATAATGGCGCGACCATTTGCCAAGTTTTCCCGATTTTTCCAAATCGAAATGTTAAATTTTTGGCTTAGGCGCAGAAATGCACGTCCCGATCGAAAAATAACTTGCGATGGCACAAATTAAATCATTTATTTCGTATTTTCCTGACTAATTGCCGCTGCGTGTAATTATTTTTCATCTATTGTCGTTTGTTTTATCATACAGGGTGAGTCGGGTTTGTTCGTATATCGTAAAAAACCCATACGTCCTTATCAAATTGTCATTTGTTTTCAAGTTATGGGGTAATTATAGGTAATAAGAGCTGCGTTTAATTACAAGTTGCCAAGCCATGCACTATTTTATGCGAACGTTTAGCTAAATATACTTAGTTTTTTTTCTAAACTAAAACTGGATTCGTAAAGTTAAAGGATTGGAAAACGGTATGAAAAAATTACGTTAAAATCTATAATGTTATAAGAACAATAATAACAATTTCAAATATGAACAATTTTCAAATTTTTGTCACAGATCTTCCCGAAACTTGTTGATACCCCAATCGACATGTCAGACAATCTAAATATCAATAAATTAACAAAATAACTTTATTATTAACGGCTAAAACTAAAACACGAAAAGAAATATTGATCAGCTGATGACTCTCGTCTCTGATGCAACATAGATGGCTCTGATTGCCAATTTAGGATTGTTCAGGATCGTCATCTTAAATTGGCTCTTTCATTTTGAGGAATCGCCTCACGGGAGAACAAAGATTAATTTTTTACAAAATTAATTATAATACTATACCTACAGTCAATTTGTGTAGTATTTTTAGGATTTTTTCCTTTTTATACGTTTTTTGCTAACAATATTTATTTTCGAGCGGGGCCCGGACCCCTGGGTCTGCCTATATACGCCATTGCGGGTATTTTACTTAAACATGCTTTAAACCGCTGTCTCTAATAACAATTTTGACTTATATCTTTGAATTTCGAACTATAAGAAAGACGGATAGATATGACTCATTCATAATCCGATGAACTCCCAAATCGACATGACTTCAGCGGACGCTTCGGTTTGTAGCGCACGGATGTCCAACGCGGTATGTCTCAAAAAAACAGAAATCCGTGTAAACCAGGCATTTGTCTCCCAATATAAGTTGTTAGATTTTTACATACAGGGTGTTATGGAAATTACTTATTATGTTTAGACCGGCAAATCCTGAGATGAAAACAAATTGAAGAAAAATAACCTTAAATGGCGCTTCGAATTATTGTACGAAATATACACTTTATATGAAATCGGAAAATTTACGTGGCCGCTACTGAGGACGTTCGCAATCAATAGTTTATTGAGGCGGTGTTGTCATATATTGCAACACAGAATTGTGAACGCACGTGTTCAGGTTTTGACAACAAGACGTCTTTGACGCGCGTTATCACTTCTTTTTCAAACTTTTTAGAAAAAAAAATACTACAATTTTAAGGCACATCTCTCTTACCTTCGATCTTATAATCCGTTTTATAATTGAATTCAATAAAAAAATAAAACACAAAAAGGATGTTTTGCAACAGAACCAACAATAGGTAATATCACACAAATTTGAAATCAATGAACATCAATATTTCTTATTATGAATTATTTCACAACAGAAAAAAATGGGGCAATGCTACAACTAACAAAACGTTTAAAATTCGTATACATCAAGCACGTGGAACCCTTGACAGCGTCATTCCATCCCCGAGTCTCGAAACATACTGAAGCAACGATAGTTGCGCGTGGCAAGTAACCAAGCAAGGGCGAAACATGCGGTGTGATCTGACAACACTGTTAGTATACTCTAGTGACCCACATTGTTGCTAACTGAATTGAGATGGAACAGCGCGACAGTATGTGGGTAAAAAGGTTTTTACCTAAGTATCTAGATATTCGATTAAAAAAAAAGGTAATCTTTCTCTCTAGGATACCCTAGGAGTCACCCATTTAAATATAATAAGTCATTTCCCTAACACCCTGTATATTGTAGTATATTATAGTATATTGAATAGTTACATATAGATACACTCCCCGAAAATAAAACCCGGACAAAGATAATGTTAAGCAGGTTTATAGCCGTGTAACTTCTTTAATTGTTGTCCGATCTTGGTGAATTTTTTCGCAAAGTATAGACTTGTGTTTTGGGGATGATATCCTGAATTTTAGTTCTCAAAAAATACTGATTTTTGATCATTATACAGGCAGAAACAAAAGTTACCTTTTACCCCTAATTTCTTAACGCCCTGTGAAAAAACTGAGCAGTAGAATTTAGCTGAATTATGTTTTGTTTTAGAGTGTGATCGTTTCTTAACACAATGTTTTTTGGTTCACGTCATTAACTGCTTTTTAAAAGAAGATACAAATTTTTTAAAAAAGTATTGCAGTTTTTCAATTTTATTCACAATTCAGAGCATTACATGATTTTATGGAGTAGCATAAACAAATATCCGAAAATTAATAGCGCATACTGCCACCTCATGTTCTTATCACTTCTACCATGTGACAATGAGGCATGCTTCAATACAATACGATATTTGTTTATGCTACTCGATAAAACAATGTGGTGTTCTGAATTGTGAATAAAATTGAAAAACTGCAATATTCAATATTTTCTTTTAAAAAATAGATAATGACGGGAACCAAAAAACACTGTGTTGAGAAAAGGTAACGCTTCAAAACAAGATACAGTGTAGGTAAATTCCACCGCTCAATTTTTCCAGAGGGCGGCACCGGGCACCCCTACCAACCGATGGAGCTGTCTACTAACGCCAAATCTCATACTCTTCCCAATCAACATAATTCGCGCGCATTAAACTCGCATAACAAAAAGAAAAGCATGAGACGGCGAAACACATCGCCATTTTACAGAGAATGGCCGTAAAAGCGAAGATATAATTTTCGAAACAAAGGTTGGGTTCAAATAAATTCTTATAAATTCCTCATGCTCTTTAAAAACCGGCGGCTCCGAGATTGTTATAGACTCCGTGAAAGCACGTAGAGTGATATTTTGTTGTTTCGCGGAAAATGGTTTATTTGTCTTTAACTCTCTTTTTAGTTCTCCATATACAGGGTGTCCCATAACTAATAGTACACAGGAAATCTGCAGATTCCTTGGGTAAAAATACTGCGATTTGGACATACTTAGTTTAGTTCAATAGCTGGTAATAACCGAGATACAGGGTGTCCAAGTAAAAATTTAATTTTCAATTTTCCTAAATAACTTATTTCTGAATCAATATTTTTGCAAAAATTTTGTGACTAGGGTTTTTTTGGGGAAAGGAATTTGAATTTGTTAATAATTTTGATGTAGATTATAAGGGGCGCTCTCTGCGGTGCTCTGAATACATTAAAAAAATGTAACTTTTTTGTGCCTTAGTATAATGATATTGTTATTAAACATATCAGTTTTTCCGTCATTTTTAAGCAATAAAGGTATACTTTGTAAATGTCGCTCCGACTAACCGTTTTCGAGATATTTTCAATTACAATTTCTAATGCTCCCGTTTAAATTTTGATTTGTAAATGTGAAATTTGTCACAGTAGGCTTTGGTAAAAACAAATACAATGAAAGCACTTTGAAACCTCATTTCTGTCAAAGTTTATTTTCATTTGTCAGCATTGTGGGTGTTTTAAGGAGTTTTTGAAGATACTGTTATCAAAAATTAAACTAAAAATGCCGCGACATAACTGTTTTCTAACGGAGAAATGCGAGACATGGTATGTTTATTCGCACAAGAAAATTTTAACAGGCGTGGGGGGGCACATCGGCGGTATTTGGAAATGTATCCAAATAGAAGGCAGCCAGATTTTAAAATTTTTAGAAGCCTATACGACAGACTGGGAGAAACAGGATCCTTGCGTCCAAAACGAAAAATGTAGCGGCATTTTTTGTTTAATTTTTGATAACAGTATCTTCAAAAACTCCTTAAAAACACCCACAATGCTGACAAATGAAAATAAACTTTGACCGAAATGAGGTTACAAAGTGCTTTCGTTGTATTTGTTTTTACCAAAGCCTACTGTGACAAATTTCACATTTACAAATCAAAATTTAAACGGCCGCATTAGAAATTGTAATTGAAAATATCTCGAAAACGGTTAGTCGGAGCGACATTTACAAAGTATACCTTTATTGCTTAAAAATGACGGAAAAACTGATATTTTTAATAAAAATATGATTATACTAAGGCACAAAAAAGTTACATTTCTTTTTATGTATCCAGAGTACCGCAGAGAGCGCCCCCTATAATCTACATCAAAATTATTAACAAATTCAAATTCCTTTCCACAAAAAAACCCTAGTCACAAAATTTTGTGCAAAAATATTGATTCAGAAATAAGTTATTTAGGAAAATTGAAAATTAAATTTTTACTTGGACACCTTGTATCTCGGTTATTACCAGCTATTGAACTAAACTAAGTATGGCCAAATCGCAGTATTTTTACCCAAGGAATCTGCAGTTTTCCTGTGTACCATTAGTTATGGGACACCCTGTATAAAATTTTAACAATAATTACTTGTAGTCGGCTTTTTTACGTTTGACATTTTGTGGCGGTGCAGCTTATTTTCCAGCATGTATCTTTGAAAATGTAACCATTAAGAGCATCGTTCCTCAACCCGGGGTATGGTTTGCCCAGTTTTATTTCAACGTTTCCGTGTGAAGAGCGAGGGGAGAAAAGTGTATAAAAACCATGCTAGAAAGCGTCTTACCATTGGCGTGCACAAGCAATATTTATTAATTGGAAAATAAATAATAGTTCGAGAGACGGTGACAATAGGGGGTCCCCGTGAAGTGGAACATCAGTAATTTGGTTTAGATCCCCCTCTACAACTTTTATATCTGATGAAATGCCGTAGAGCGTTGCTGAGAGGCGCTGTACCGGTTTAGATAGGAAGTTCTCAATCAATTCGAAATTATATCGAGCCATGTCTGAAAATGAATTTTTTTTACATGTGCTCGAAAGTGCCTTTTTTCATGCATGTTCTCTTCACCGAAAGTGGCGTTTTCCAAGAGCATTTGGAACCCAACCGTTTTCTGACCCAGCATGTAAAATGCTTATTCTTTTTCCTTTATTGGACGCAGCTTTTGTTTTACACTTATCGGAAGAATCAGACCAGCCTTTGGATGGTGTTTCATGCGTATCAAACCAAGTCTCGTCGAGGTAAATTATAGGACGGTTTTCAGAACGGGATTTCCTTACAGAAGTTATATACCCATGACGACATTTTTGTAAACAAGGGGATTCCATGAGTACTTGCCTTTTGTCAATTTTGCGGTATCTGAATCCCATTTCCGACAAAACTCTCCAAAGGCTAGTGCGGCTACAACTTATTTGGGTTTCATCATTGGTGAGCCGTTGCTTCAGAGAATCTAATGTAGGTACGCGTTGCTCTTCGTACATGGTGTAGATTTTTCGCCTTATCAAGTCCTTGTCGCTTTCGTCGAAACATTTGGTGAAACCGGCATCTTTACGCTTCTTTCTAGATTTAATGGGATTTGACGCGATTCTTTTCACTGTAGTCAGAGGTATCTTAGTCAAATCAGACGTTTCAGTCGCAGCAGCACTAGCATAAAGTCCTCTGTTGAGTAAAGAAGTATATACTCTTTTTACAATTTCCCTAGCATCGAGAGATAAATGCATTTTCTTCACTGCAACACTAGAAGAAGCAACATCAATGTTTTTCCATGGACGCCCCATACTGTTTTTTTATACGTTTGGTAAAATAATATCGGTAATACAACTAAACTCTTCCAGCAAGAAGTAAAAACTAACAAATTTTACCACAAAAAGATATTTAAATATAAATTAAGCAACCTAACCTACCTGATGTTGCTATATTTAATTATAATTATTACAATCCGGTCCTTTCCACCTAATAATAACAAAGCCATTAAGATATATCTATTTTTCGTGGAACAATCTTTACCACTGTATTCAATTTCAAACATGAGAAGATTGGAGAAAATTCAGCAAATATCAAAAATTTACGTGTAGATATTTTCGAAAAAAAATTTTTTCAGCATAATCCTGAAATACGTGTCAACTAATTTTATGTGTATAAGTTCGGAAGATTCTAAAATGTCAAGGTTAAAACCTGTACGGTTGGCAAATGAATGACCCATAAGCTGAAATCTTGGCAAGAACAGCTCGTACATGCAGTGGCACAAATTAATACCATAACAGACGTCGCGCTTTGTTATTATCATTCAACATTAAAAAAGCCAAACGGCTAAAACAAGAGAGGAAACCACAGCTCACTCAATTCGTCCGCTCTTTTTGCTTCATTTGTCTCCATTCACTTGTTTTTATCCGCTCGTCTCGGTTTATTCGTTTGTTTCCAGGCCTGCCTCGTCGCTTAGTCGTAATCACAGCAAATTAGAGCCAATAGAGTCGCAGCGCGGAGAATCCGTATATCTCACGACAATTGAGGGTCAATTGAGTCAATTTAGGCGTTTTAACTATTCATAAAATTTCGTATTTATAGAGGTTGTTAGGTTGATAAAGTGCATTTGCATTCGCGTCACTCGAAAAGGGGAAATAGCCGATTTGTGATGAGGATTATTATTGTTGCGGAATTGAGTTCGTTTATGGTAACTTAGGAGATACAGGGTGGCCCATTTTTGAAAATTGGGCATTAAAGCCCTGGTTTTTATTACATTTCGTTACGAAATATTTCGGTGGATTGGAACGGAAAAGTTCGTCGTTGGTCATTTGGTCACATGTGTGGTTTTTACTGCAGTACAAGTGCGTCGTTAAAAATGGACGTTATTAGTAGATTCATTTGTACAGGGTGATCACGTATTATGTCCCCCCCATCGCTGAAAAACTCCGTTCAAATCCAAAAGGTTGGGTAAAGACGAAATTTCGTCAACGAAAATTTATTCCGCTTAATGTGTGTCATTATTATGTGACACGGGTTATCGGTTTCTTGTTTATCACTAGGCATACTAGGCTCTAGCCTACGGCCTCGTATTTAGAGGGGCCTCGAAAAGAACAAAAAAATAAAAGAGTTTAAAATAAAAAATACGAATTTAAATTGACAAATTTGCCTCAAACTGGCAACATGCCAAGAAAATCTACAGCAGAATAGAAAATCGGCGTAACTAAACGCGCTCATTATTTTTACCGACTTTATTATTATTATTAATAAATCGGAATACTTATACAATGTGCCTATTTTTGGTTATAGGGGGCCCTAGGCCCGTTACGCAATTCGGGGTCCCTTGTCACTTCAAAAAGTGTTTTTTCCTTAGTAAGTTGTGCAACAGTAATTTATTATGATTTACTAATATCATACGATCACAAGTTAGTGTCGTCTTTTATATCCTGTACATAACTTTGTCGATTATTTTGTAAATTACTTGGTTGCATATTATAAAATAGGTATCTAACAAGTTGAGTAAAACCAACCCTACTTGTAAATGAACAGACCTAAATGATATTTGTTCCCATTGCAAATACTACTTTAAAAACCTTGTATACCAATCGTTTTATTTTTCTCAAGTATGTAAAATAAAAAGGTTAAGATGGGGAGACATAATACGTGATCACCCTGTACAAATGAATCTACTAATATCGTCCATTTCTAACCACCAAATGACCAACGACGAACTTTTCCGTTCCAATTCACCGAAATATTTCGTAACGAAATGTAATTAAAACCAGGGCTTCAGCGAACAAACTCGGCTAAAATATTTTTAATGAAACACCCTATACAGGGTGTCCGGGAACATGTGGGAAATCTCCCGGATATGAAGAAAACACGTGAAAAGAATACTATAGGTTCATATAAACTTCTTTCGTATCGGCCTCCTCTTCGGAGATATGGGCTCCCAAAGAGCACCAATGGAATCAAGTTTTTTACACATAATTATTGAACCACCTGGTATATTTCAATTATTTTTTAATATGATGTATACCAGGTAAGACCCGTCAAATTACTACCCAAGAAACTGTTGTGAATTACTCACAGCTGCAGGGACGGACTAGCTGTAACACTCATGGGCCTATTTTTTTTACGCCCTGTATGATGAGAACTTTGGACAATGTTTTTTACATACCTTTAACTATTCACTAAAAATTAAGTACTCTTCATTCATGTCGCTAATCCCAACCGTTTTCGAGAAAATGTCATTTTAATTACATCATGTATTTGGCGTATCTCGGTAAGAGATCCATCTTTGTTCCTATGAAATGATGAACGTCAAAATTCCGCTTTTTCATATTTAACCCGTGAGAAGATAGGGGGATCAGTGCAAATAAAATGACGTTTCCTCGAAAACGGTTAGGATTAGCGACAGGAATGAAGAGTACTTAATATTTAGTCAATAGTTAAAGGTACTTAAAAAACGTTGTCCAAAGTTCATATCATACAGGGCGTTAAAAAAAATGAGCCCATGAGTGTTACAGCTAGTCCGTCCCTGCAGCTGTGAGTAATTCACAACAGTTTCTTGGGTAGTAATTTGACGGGTCTTACCTGGTATACATCATATTAAAAAATAATTGAAATATACCAGGTGGTTCAATAATTATGTGTAAAAAACTTGATTCCATTGATGCTCTTTGGGAGCCCATATCTCCGAAGAGGAGGCCGATACGAAAGAAGTTTATATGAATATAGTATTCTTTTCACGTGTTTTCTTCATATCCGGGAGATTTCCCACATGTTCCCGGACACCCTGTATACATATTATTACACTTTTGGATTCTACGCAAGATTCGAGGCAGGTTTTATATACCATATCCTATACCTGTCTAAGCGTTTTTGACATATTTTAGTTTTTATGTCAAAAGTGACGTTTGCAGACCTTAAAATAATTATTAATATTTCCTATAAGGAAGCCGTTATTATTTTATTTGGGTTGGATTCCTTGTTGAAAAGGACGTGCTTTAATAGATTCTTTATGATATTTTGATCACCATTAATACAGGGTGTTCAAAAAATAAGATTAGAAATTAAATTGAGAAAAGTGCATTTTCAAATGGAAACCACCAAATATTATAACTATGTTCTATTTAGCATTAAAAATAAAGGTAACTGTATAAGGTTGTCTATTCCGAAAATTTTTGTAGTTTTCGAAATATTGGCAATATTTTTATAAGGCTATATTGCTGCGGATTTACTCCTAGTTGACTAAAAAACAGTCAAATGTCAAAGAAATAAATTTGTCACGTGTTCTTGTTATTACTTTTTCACATTCTCCTTAGATAAAAAACACCTTTAAATAATCTTCGTTTGTATAATTTAAGCGCCCTAGCATGATAATTAATAATTGGTAAGTGAGAGCTTCACACATCTTAAAAATGCCGACATATATCGGCCAAATTTGCAGATAAAATACTGATATATTTATATCGGTATCGGCCCATCACTAAAAAATATTTAATAAATAGGTTTTAACGTTAAATTCACTTTTAATAAACCGTTCTCGATCAGCTAGCACATTGCCAACAGTCAGAGCAGCAGTTGGTAGTGTCGAAATCCCTAAAATACCCTCAGAATTAGAGATGGGCAAACCTGTTCGTTTTGATTAGCAGTTAGAGCAGCTACTGCTACTTACAAATGACAGTTCAAAAAAGTTGCGACCAATTAGCAGTATGCTTAATGAAGAATGTGAACCGCTAATTTAAGTACCAGTTAGTTTAAATAGCCATTATAACTGCTTCGACCAACTAATAAACAGTTAAAAATAACAGAATAATCCATCTCTACCCAGACTTGCACCGGCAATGGCAATAAAAATGGCGCGTGCCCCATTTCTGGCAATGCGAGACAGCTGATCGGGAACGGTGTACTGCGCAGGAATCCGTGCAGTTTTAATTGCCAGAAGACTAGAATTGCCGACTGTAATACGGATTCCATTCTCGCATTGCGTCGGCAATGCGAGCAGTATTGGGCCAGCTGATCGAGAACGGTTTAGTGCGTATAAATACGTGCAATTATAATTGCATTGTCGGTGCAAGAGACAAAAATTGCCGACTCTAATACGGCTTTAAACCACCCGGTACCTAGAGTAGAAATAATGTATCGCTATAGGCCACTTTTATAGATTTAAATAGCTACTAAGCTATTGTACTTTGCCACAAACGAGCCTGTATGACATGCGTGTGGTAAGCTTCGGTGAACCGTCAAAAATAGAATTGTATAAAGCGCCGTTTCAGGCGTTTAGCCCATCAACTGCCGATTACTTCATCGGTTTAAATGCGCTGTTCGCGCGCGCTACTGTGCAAGTACGGAATCTTCCTAAATTGTAAGCAATTTACTGTAATAAAATCTGTGTATTCAAGAAAATCATTCTATTAAGTTATAATTAGAAGTTTTTTAACTTGTTAATAAACGCTAATGTACTGAACAAACTCGATGTCTTAAAAATTATCTGTAACCGAAAAATACGTTTATTGTTAAGTGACGGCACAAAACCGTTATGTTTGGTGTTCTGCTCGGGTATTCGTCGGCTAAGGGTTCTAGATATAATAAAAAAAACCGCGTTAACTAAACTTAACAACTAAACAATAACTTTTTGCACTAGATACCTATAGCAGTAAAAATATACAAAACACTGCGATAACTAAACTTAATAACATATTCATTAGATACAGTTGAACCGGAGACAGAATGAACGTGCGTCGTCACCTGTAACAGTATGATTCAAATCGAGATTATTATGTTATGACACCTATATGACCTATAACTATGGATACGTACAACTTATGGGGTGCGCAGTAAAAGGTTAAATTTTACGAGTGAAAAAATGGGTTGGTGCGCACGGTTTACCGGTCATATTTTTGAAGGTTGCTCGTCGGTTGTCTTGCGCATAATGTGGTCGCCGTCATATAGGCAACCCCGCCGGTGTTGGTGCCGGTTTGGTTGCCAACCAACGACGACCGTCCACAACCAAAATCAATCGTAGGGATGTAACAGTATTAAAAATCTATCGATACGTGGACAATAGATATCAAGATTAATTCTAAAAGTGGGTTGTTAGTGATTATTGAAAGTGAAATATTGCCGTGTAGTCATTTTCATTAAGGGCGAAGTACGGTCCTGTTCGCCCGTTAAGGTCAATAGTTTCTCAGTCGGCATTACGCATTATATCTGACGATCCGCTTTGTTTACAAGCGCGAGGCCATAAATTTGCCACTTTTGCTTTTAGAATTTGGCTATCCATAGAGATAGGTCGGTGATTATATCTCTTCCACTGGTTCCAGGGTGCTGATAAAGTCTGGAATAATCGATTTTTCTTGAAAACGCAAAACTTTTTCGAAAAACGCTCGTACCCGTCGATTTTATTTTATTCTTTGAAATTTTTTGGCGTTCTTCAATATTATACCGGATGCGCCAAAAACGCTAGGCAAGTGTCAACTTCACTTTTTCAAATAGAACACCCCTTTTTTTCTCCAATATTCAGATTCCTCTCTAAACTCTAGACAAGTTTCATATAACATATTGTATGGCTAAAGTCAACAGTAATTGAAATACAGGGCCCACAATAAAAATCAAGGTATAATTTTAAGGTCTAGGTATTTACCTTCTTACCGGTTTCTACATAATAACTTAGTTACGTAAATGTCAAAACATTTAATATTTACTCCAAAGATGTCACTTTTACCCATAAAATGTTTCTAACGGAAGCTGAGAGAATCGAAATATTAATAATAGTAGGATGTGGAGATCGAAAGAGAACACAAATAGAAGTTTGTGAGTATTTTAATGATAAATATCCAAATAGAGAACACATAAATCAGGCAACTGTTTCCAAAATTGTTAAGAAGTATAATGAAGTTGGTCACGTTAAGGATAAACCTAGAAGTGGACGACCTAAAATTTCCGACGATGTCAAACTTGATATTCTAGTTTCGTTGGAAGAGAGACCACATTCGAGCACAAGAAGCATTTCTCAAAATGTTCAAAATATCCACGATTCAACGGTGGCAAAGTTCCTGAAAAAGGAAAAATGGCATGCATATAAATGTCAAGGAGTACAGGAACTTTTGGAAGGCGACTCTGACATAAGGAATGAGTTCTGCGAAATTCTCATGGATAATTACTTGATTAACGATGCATTATTTCCGAGTAACATAATTTTTTCCGATGAGGCTACTTTTTTCTTGGATGGCATGGTAAATCGTCAAAATTGCCGGTATTGGTCCAGCGCCCACCCGGCATCGCCCGGTGAGATACCATTGCATCGGTTTAGGTGGCGTGAAGTTTGCTCCTTGAGCTAACTTTTGCTCATTGAGTTGACGTTTCGTTGCTGTGCCGATGTTTCCGGTTACCAGGGTGGGACCCCCCAAAAATAGCATGATGGAAGCTCCAGGCCCAAAATACTCCGGAGGTAAACTCGCCCCCCATTCGGATCTCCGGGCGGGGGCTGGACTTGGGGCCCCATCAAGCGAAGTTCATCAAAAAACAACCATTTCCGACAATTTACTGGGATCTAACAACACTCAACGAAGAAATGGTGTGGCACCTGCAGTTGCTAACCAACCCAGAACTAGCAACTTCAAAATTGATTTCTGCAATATTAGAGGGCTTAACACGAACATCAATTCAGTCCACCAGCACTTACAATCTTCCAAGCCTCACGTACTCGCACTGACCGAGACAAAGGTCAGATCGTCAACAAACACCGTCAGCTATTTATACCCTGGATACGAGTTTCATTTCCAATTCCGACGCAACTTCGGCGTGTGTCTTTTTATTCGAGATGATCTCTGCTGCCAACGAGAACCTACACTGGAACCGAAAGACTTTGATGTAATGTGGTTTAAAATATCAACACCGAAAATCACCAAGTTTATCTGCTGCCTTTACCGTCCTCCAAGTGATACCCATTACAGAGACCTTTTCTCATCACTAGCCAATACAATCGACTTCGTGCAAACCAACTATCCAAATGCCGAGATTGCTATCTTTGGTGACTTTAACGTCCACAATGTCAACTGGCTTAAATATTCAAATACAGACGATGAGCAAGGCCGCGAGGCCGAATCCTTCGCGATCAGTTCTGGTCTAACTCAACTCGTAGAAGAACCAACGCGGATTCCAGACCGAGCTGGAGATTTTGCTAGTCTTTTGGATCTTTTCTTAACGTCAAATCCCGATCTATATACAGTCACCGTACAGCCTCCGTTAGGATCTTCCGATCACAAACTTATTTCAACTCTAAGCGAACTACCAATTAATTCTGAACAACCTCCTAAACCTCGCAAGCTATGGCATTACAGATCGGCCAAGTGGGAAGACCTGAAAGACCATTTTCGGACTTTTCCTTGGATGAGCGTATGCTTCTCTTCTGATGATCCATCCGTCTGTGCTGGGGAGGTCTCCGACGTCATTCTAACGAGCATGGAAGCATTTATCCCCTCCTCCCAAAAACGCCCTTCCAACGGCAAACCCTGGTTTAGCAAGGATTGTGAGCGTGCTGTCAAATCAAAAAATCTGGCTTACCGACAGTGGCGTAAAAACCCTACCACTGAGAATCGTACCATCTTTATTACCGCTCGAAACCAATGTAAGCTAACAATAGATCAAAGCAAAGAAGCCCATAACGTGAGGATCAAAAACAAACTTCTTGACTGTCCAAACGGATCAAGGTCCTTTTGGTCAGTCGCTAAGGCCGTCAGCCAAAATTTTACCAAATCAACTATTCCACCTCTAATACGTCCCGATGGTACAATAGCATCCACAGCCGGAGACAAAGCAAACTTACTTGCTGAACTATTTTCTTCGCATTCCACTGTAGATTTCCAGGGAAGAACACCACCCGACATTCCTGCAGTTGAATCCGAAATGACCGAAATCGTGTTCCGTCAGCGTCCCGTCAAACGAATCCTGAAAGGACTCGACGTCAAAAAAGCTACTGGTCCAGACGAAATTCCTATTATAGTTCTCAAGACATGCGCCGATGAACTAACACCAGTATTTTGTAGACTTTTCAACTTATCCTACAAAAAAGGAATATTTCCATCTTGCTGGAAGACGGCGCGAGTCCAGCCTATTCCAAAGAAAGGTAAGAGAACCCTGCCTAACAACTATCGACCAGTCGCATTGCTTTCAGTTATATCAAAAGTAATGGAGAAAGCTATTAACCAACATCTTCTAAAGTACCTGGAAGGCTTCAGCATCCTCAGCGATCATCAATATGGTTTTCGGAAGTCCAGATCAACTGGAGATCTTCTAGCCTATGTCACCCATATTTGGAACAACGCAATCGAACATCATGGGGAGTCTCGGGTTGTTGCGCTGGATATTTCTAAAGCTTTTGATCGTGTTTGGCATGAGGGGCTTCTAAGTAAACTGCGATCCTATGGTATGCCCAGTCGATTCTGTGCATGGTTATCTAGCTTTCTTAAGGACCGCTCTCTGCAAGTGGGGATTGACGGATTTCTCTCGGACACCTTCACCATCAATGCCGGTGTTCCTCAAGGGTCCATATTGTCTCCCACTCTCTTCTTACTCTACATTAACGACCTTCTAGTGAAAACTAAAAATCCGATATTTAGTTTTGCTGACGATAGCACACTTTTCTCATCTTTCTCTTTGAATGCGCAAACATCGGCTGCCGACGCACATCTTCGCAGACAGCATGAAGTATCACGCCTCAACAAAGACCTGGAAGAAATTTTGGCTTGGGGTGACAGTAACCAAGTCGAATTTAACGCTAAAAAAACCCAGGCAGCAGTTTTCTCTAAAAAGGTTAACATTACAGGACCGGAAATAGTCATGGCCGGACACGCAATCCCACTGGCTTCATCTATTAATTTGCTGGGTGTCAATCTGGGAGGAAATATGTCTTGGCATAACCACGTTGTGGCAATCGCCAAGATAGCTTCTCAGAAGCTTGGCGTACTCTTCCGAACCAGAAAGTTGTATACACCTCAACAACTTTTGACACTATACAAAGCCCAGATTCGACCATCACTAGAATACTGCTCTCATGTCTGGAGCTCTGCACCCAAACATACTCTTCGGCTACTGGATTCCATCGAAAGGAGGGCTATTCGTCTGATCGGAGACCACGAGCTGACGAAGAACCTCGACAGCCTAGAACATCGAAGACAGGTTGGGGATTTGACTCTCTTTTACAGATATTTTCATGGAAGGTGCTCGGCTGACCTTGCCCTCTTAATTCCGCCCAGAGCGACGAATAGCAGAAATACACGACGAACCACTGCCGCCCATCCGTATGTGGTTAAGCTTAGTACTCCTCGAACTTCATTATTTAAAAATTCTTTCATCTGGAGGACTTCATCCTTGTGGAACGACCTTCCCGAGGTCGTTTTTCCCAACGAATATAACCTCCAACGATTCAAATCCAACGTGAATCGCTTTCTGCGCACACGCACCACTCCCAGAGTGCCCTAAAGGATTTTTCCTATAGTGCTTGTGTTTGGTCATAAAAAAAAAAAAAAAAAAAGCGAAAATCCCCATTGGTTCCGAGAAATTCATACCCAGCGGCCGAGAAAAATTAATGTATGGGCAGGAATAATTCGGGATACTGTTATAGGACCCTATCCCCCGACTTAACGCCATTGGACTTCTTTCTGTGGGGCTATATTAAGGAAAGGGTTTACAAAAATAAACCAGAAGATATTGATGTTCTCAAAACGCGTATAACAACAACCATAAGACAAATTACCCCAGAAATTGTACATAATGTACAGTTAGAATTTGTTGAGATATTGGGACATTGTAGAGCCGTAAATGGACACCATTTTCAACACTTACTCAAATATTTTTTTAGATTGTTCACTGTATTACCAATTTCCTGTTAGAATTTTTTTTCTAGCCTAAGTATTTGTCATGGAAAACGAGCTTTAAAATTATACCTTGATTTTTATTGTGGGCCCTGTATTTCAATTACTGTTGACTTTAGCCATACAATATGTTATATGAAACTTGTCTAGAGTTTAGAGAGGAATCTGAATATTGGAGAAAAAAAGGGGTGTTCTATTTGAAAAAGTGAAGTTGACACTTGCCTAGCGATTTTGGCGCATCCGGTATAATATTGAAGAACGCCAAAAAATTTCAAAGAATAAAATAAAATCGACGGGTACGAGCGTTTTTCGAAAAAGTTTTGCGTTTTCAAGAAAAATCGATTATTCCAGACTTTATCAGCACCCTGTATATAAACTCCTGGACAAAATTAACGCAACATCATAAATTTGCCATATTGATGCTACTTTTTTTCTGAATTTATGATCCGATTTGAATGATTTTGTTTTTGCATTGTAGGTTGGTTCCTTGACAATGTCATAGTTTTCGCTGTTTATGATAAAAATTTAATTTTCGATTTATACTGGGTGTACTAAAAATGCTATGCTTTTTTCCGAAAATTCGCATCCCCTGTGGAGTATATTAGCAACCGAAACATATTGCAGTTAACATTTAACGGTAGGTCCATCTTTCCCCAACATTTTCTTTTTTGGTTCACTTCATTATCTCTGTTATTAAAGGAGATACACCGTTTTATAGCGTAACATGTTTTTATAGACTTTAATATTTTACACATTCATTGTTAAATGTTTTCAAGTAGACTATGGACTTTTTCTGACATTGCAAGCGATGTGTCAGCAGATGTTGTGTTTTAAAGTTACAAAGGTCAAATAAAATTCGCCATACTGATAAAAACTGTTCGGAAACTGTTTATTAAAAGTTCGTTTCGTATGTCCATTTGCCCGACGAGTATTTTAATCTTGAAACCTACTTGTATTTCCTTTAATAACAGAGATAATGAAGTAAACCAAAAAAGAAAATGTTGGGGAAAGATGGACCTACCGTTTAATGTCAACTGCAATATGCTTCGGTTGCTAATATACTCCACAGGGTGATGCGAATTTTCGGAAAAAAACATAGCAATTTTAGTACACCCAGTATAAATCGAAAATTAAATTTTTATCATAAACAGCGAAAACTATGACATTGTCAAGGAACCAACCTACAATGCAAAAAAAAATCATGCAAATCGGATCATAAATTAAGAAAAAAAATAGCATCAAAAATATGGGAAATTTATGATGTTGCGTTAATTTTGTCCAGGAGTTTATAACCATTATATTGCTAATACCATCTGCAATTATGTCCCCGCTATGGGCATCGAACGGGTAATAGTGAGTTTGCGCAGTTCGGAAATTTCTTTGTGAAACTAAACATTCGACAGGACCGGATTTCAACCTTTTTAATGTAAATTTCACTGGTTAGTTAGGAAAAATATTGCAATCAAAATTTCGATTAGTTCGATTTAAGACAGCGTTCCATGCATACAATTTCTGACGATATGATGATCCGACGGTGCCCTGATTGGTGTAAACTTTTGGTACCAAATGCCGTTCCGAATATTTGTAACAATCGATACGATCAGCTTTATTTTAACTTTCATCCGACGTCGTATGTTTCTTAACCTCACTTTTTTCTAAACCAAAAATTAAGATTGACTAACTACATTGACTATTTTGGGAATTATTATCAGCTACTAATGCGCCAAATTAAAAATACATTAATTTTAAGGTTAGGTAATGACCACATATATATTAAATATTGTATACGAGTGACACTATCTTCGTCACTCGTATACAATATAATATATATGTGGTCATTACCTAACCTTAAAATTAATGTATTTTTAATTTGGCGCATTAGTAGCTGATAATAATTCCCAAAATAGTCAACATATTCTTAATTTTTGGTTTAGAAAAAAGTGAGGTTAAGAAACATACGACGTCGGATGAAAGTTAAAATAAAGCTCATCGTGTCGATTGTTACAAATATTCGGACGGAATTTGGCACTAAAATTTTACACCAATCAGGGCACCGTCGGATCATCATATCGTCAGAAATCGTATGCATGGAACGCCGTCTTAAATCGAACTAATAGAAATTTTGATTGCAATATTTTTCCTAACTAACCAGTGAAATTTACATTAAAAAAGTTGAAATCGATTGATTTTATTGAATTTTTCAAGCAGCCGAGCGACGAACATATTGCTGGTGTCAACTGTCGTAAATCGCTGTAATATATAAGGTGTTATGGAAATGACGTATTATATTTAAATCGGCAATTCCTGAGATGAAAACAAATTGAAGAAAAATATCCAAAAATGGCGCTTTAATTTAATATGCCCTGTACATGACCTTATGTCAAACCAAAAATGACCACGTGCTGCCCCTATCAGGAAGGTAAACCAAGCAACATATTATATATAACGAATTTCCTTATAATATTTCTTTCCTGTATAATTATAGTCTCGGAAATGGCAACCGCGCTGGCTCTAGAGAGCGGAGATTTCTCGGAACGAAAGTTTGAGACGACTGGTCGGAAGACAGACTAGACCATTATTTCAGAGGGTAGTTCCTGTCAATTGTTAACATAATTGTTTCATTTTATCTTTAGTAAGGGGTTAATGGCCCATAGAAATTAGCGTTTTTATTATTTCTTTTGCGAGATGATTAAGTGCTCTTGTTCTATGTATGTTATTGTAAAGTGTAATTATGCATTAGTGTTGGGGTTTAGTGATAATTTTATTATGCACTCCCACACTGTCATCAGGACATGATGAGCATAAAGTTTTTCCTATAGAAAAAAGAACTGAAAGTGTCTGTGCTCTGGATTCCTTAATCGCGTCCTGGATTTACTTTCTAAGCAAGCTAAATATTTATTTTTATAAAGAAACTAAAGTTTTACACTTTTAAACATTTTGACAACATTCTGCTTGAATATCTGTTGATTAATCAGCTGGGCAATGTAATATCTTCATATATGAATGTGCCGAGGAGTTGTGTGGGTGTTTAGGGGTGAATTACCCCACTTTTTAAATGTTCGATTTAAAAAAAAAATATATGTAGCGCTTCTCTAGGACACCCCAGGAGTCACCCATTTAAATATAATACGTCATTTCCATAACACCCTGTATATAAAACAAAAATACGTTAAAAAGAACAGGTATTTTATAATAATGTAAAGTTATGACACACGTCGTATGTATTAGAATGTGATCTAAGATAACCGATGATAAGAGGAGTTTGAATAAAGAAATTCTTGAGAATTATTAACAAATTATATGCAACATCTACAAGCTTAAACTGACACTTATCCCGAGCTCGAAACTCCCACTCTTACCGTAACTTTAAAACCAGAAACCCGAAATGAAATATCAAAAGCAACGTATTAAAATGAAATTTTATGATTCCGTGAGACTTGAAGTTTTCTTAAAAGGGAACAGAACACCGCGAACGCATAAAAAAGATAAATTTTGTAGAAACCAGACATCCTGTATGTTTTATATTTGGAATTTCGGTGTAATAGTGCACTTGTGTTATAAAGAGAACGTTATTGGACGATAAAAGGTCGTTAACTTTTGCTATAGTGTGAACAATTTTTGTTGTAGTCAAATAACTACAATATTACGTTTGTCAGAATGTTTTTTTTTTCTATTTGGGTTTCATAATAGCTACATTATGAAATGCAAAAAAGTTGAATAACCTGCGAGTTGAACAAACCCGAACAAACCCACTTTATGAAACTGAAATTTTATTTATGTTGGAAGCAAGTAGGGTTCGAATTTTAGGCTTACTTCGATTTCGTTGAAATTAGTTTTTAGAGGCATTATGGATCCGACAATTCCTTTATAGAAAACTTTAAAATGCTAACCTTTAACCTTGCAAATAGATCATTTTTACTAGATATTTATGCGAAATACCTATATTCGAAAATATATAACATGCTGACGGTGTCCGTCAACTAATTTCTAGTCACAACTATAAAACAACATAACCTAAAAATAATAGAAATATCTTCCAGTTTATGCTATATTTCTAAAGTTTTATTCAATAAAGTCCTATTTTTATTTTTAATTCAATATAGTATCATACATATTACTTTATACAGGGTGGCCCATCGAAAACAGTCCAGCAAGGTTTACGGCTGTGTACGTGAAAATAAAATAAAAACTCCTACCCGTAAACTTGTGTTTTCAGGGG
Source organism: Barypeithes pellucidus (assembly GCA_963991005.1). NCBI lineage: Eukaryota > Metazoa > Arthropoda > Insecta > Coleoptera > Curculionidae > Barypeithes > Barypeithes pellucidus. The sequence continues at coordinate 49,860,390 of OZ022563.1, read as the reverse complement.
GATACGTTTCACTATTAATTTCATCCCTGTAACCTCAACCCCCCTAGCGGGGGCGGCTACTGCCCTTGCTTTTTCAAATGGGATTGGGTATGTTGTGATACATCTTTTTAAAGGGCACGCACAAACCTGTGTACTTGATAAGAGGTGCAGTGGAATGTTTCAAATTTCGTTGCTCGGCGGCGCGTAGCTCAAATTTACAAAACGAAGCGCTATTTTAAAGAGAATTTAGTGCCCTTTAAAAAGATGTATCACAACCAGGCCCGTAGACAGGGGGGGGGACCGGGGTGTTTCCCCCCGGGCCCGGACTTTTGAGAGGGGCCCGGATTTTTGGATTGTTAACGACATAAAATTAGCAAATAATAAATTAAGACATATGTCATATTTTTGTCATAATAAGTATTTGATCATATTTCAGTTTGTAAATTAATGCGATACACAGTTCCGAACTACTGAAAAACCACTAGTTCTTTAAGATTTTCGATAAGTTCTCGCTACGTCGATATCATCGATTTATATCGATAGCTCGCATAGCTGTCTGTCTGCTGTCAAACTCACCACGGTTATGACTGTTTACTTGTGCAAGTTTTGTTATGCTTAAAAAAAATTTTTGAAGGTAAGGGGCCCGTAATGTGTACCCCCCGGGCCCGGTATTTTCTCTATACGGGCCTGATCACAACATACCCATTCCCATTTGAAAAAACAAGGGCAGTAGCCGCCCCCGCTAGGGGGGTTGAGGTTACAAGGATGAAATTAATAGTGAAACGTGTCCCCCTGAAAACACAAGTTTACGGGTTCGAGGTTTTTTTAAATAAAAATTTTCACGTACACAGCAGTAAACCTTGCTTGACTGTTTTCGATGAGCCACCCTGTATATACATATTTATAGTTACTGTAGACATTTCCTGGGCATTAATTGTTATTCCTGTCAGATTCTGTGTCGACACAATATTTTGTTCAATATATTGAACTTTGTTCTGCTCCCATCATAACTCAATGTTTTGCATATTCTTTTTAAAAGTTGTTCTAGATTATTTTCTGCAATTTCTCGTATTTCTGACGGAGTACAACTTTCTTCCTGACTGATTTTTATTAACTTTAATAATATATTTATTTTTAATTATGACGGATGGGAAGAAGCTTTGTTGCGTTCAATTGTTTCTATCATGGCATATTTTGATACTTGTAACATTTTATTAAATTGTAAAAGTATTGCCAACCCAAAAAGAAAATATTAATTCAAATTCTTCAATGTATATCTTTTTACTAAGAAAATATAGGGCATGTTAGAAATTATCAATTTTTTGATTTTCCCCATATGTCTTAAGCGAGCGAAAATTTTCAAATTTTGATTTTACCATTTTAAGTTTGACCCAAAAAGAGCACATGACACCTACATTACTTTTTTGATAGCACTAACAATTACGGAGATGATCTATAAAAGTGTCGAAAATGGGACACCCTGTACAGGAGCGGCATTTAGACAGGGTTGAATGCTACCGACGTAAAAGTATTTTGTTTTCTTATTCGTAACTCAGATTGTCATTAATTATTACATACTTGCATGTCGTTTAGATTCCTATTTTTATAAGAATGCATAAATCAACGATTATGCAGTTTCAAAAATTTAATAAAGTTCCGGTCTGCGTAAACATTTTTTAACATATACAGGTCCCATAACTAATGGTACACAGGAAAACTGCAGATTCCTTGGGTAAAAATACTGCGATTTGGCCATACTTAGTTTAGTTCAATAGCTGGTAATAACCGAGATACAGGGTGTCCAAGTAAAAATTTAATTTTCAATTTTCCTAAATAACTTATTTCTGAATCAATATTTTTGCACACAATTTTGTGACTAGGGTTTTTTTGGGGAAAGGAATTTGAATTTGTTAATAATTTTGATGTAGATTACAGGGGGCGCTCTTTGCGGTACTCTGGATACATAAAAAGAAGTGTAACTTTCTTGGGCCGTAATAAAATTATGTTTTTATTTAAAATATCAGTTTTTCCGTCATTTTTAAGCAATAAAGGTATACTTTGTAAATGTCGCTCCGGCTAACCGTTTTCGAGATATTTTCAACTACAATTTCTAATGCGCCAGTTTAAATTTTGATTGGTAAATGTTAAATTTGTCACAGTAGGCTTTGGTAAAAACAAATACAATGAAAGCACTTTGAAACCTCATTTCTGTCAAAGTTTATTTTCATTTGTCAGCATTGTGGGTGTTTTTAAGGAGTTTTTGAAGATACTGTTATCAAAAATTAAACTAAAAATGCCGCGACATAACTGTTTTCTAACGGAGAAATGCGAGACATGGTATGTTTATACGCACAAGAAAATGTGTCCAAATAGAAGGCAGCCAGATTTTAAAATTTTTAGAAGGCTATAAGACAGACTGGGAGAAAAACGATCCTTGCGTCCAAAACGTAATAGTGGAGGATTCTGTGGATACATTTCCAAATACCGCCGATGTTAAAATTTTCTTGTGGGTATAAACATACCATGTCTCACATTTCTCCGTTAGAAAACAGTTATGTCGCGGCATTTTTAGTTTAATTTTGGATAACAGTATCTTCTAAAACTCCTTAAAAAGACCCACAATGCTGACAAATGAAAATAAACTTTGACAGAAATGAGGTTTCAAAGTTTCATTTTTACCAAAGCCTACTGTGACAAATTTCACATTTACAAATCAAAATTTAAACGGGCGCATTAGAAATTGTAATTGAAAATATCTCGAAAACGGTTAGTCGGAGCGACATTTACAAAGTATACCTTTATTGCTTAAAAATGACGGAAAAACTGATATTTTTAATAAGAACATAATTATACTAAGGCCTAAGAAAGTGACACTTCTTTTTATGTATCCAGAGTACCACAAAGAGCGCCCCCTATAATCTACATCAAAATTATTAACAATTTCAAATTCCTTTCCCCAAGAAAACCCTTGTCACAAAATTTGCTGCAAAAATATTGATTCAGAAATAAGTTATTTAGGAAAATTGAAAATTAAATTTTTACTTGGACACCCTGTATCTCGGTTATTACCAGCCATTGAACTAAACTAAGTATGGCCAAATCGCAGTATTTTTACCCAAGGAATCTGCAGCTTTCCTGTGTACCATTAGTTATGGGACACCCTGTATAGGCTATCCGCCCTCCGTTCGTTCGTTGGATATAGTATAGTTGGACACTATGTAAAATGAATCCAATAGTTATCCGAAGGATAGGAAACCCTACCTTTACCACACTCGGTATTATTTACACGTACAAATGCATTTATTTTACGTTCGTGGAATTTCCGGACACACTCGAAAATGATTGATGCCTTTAATTTTCAGAAAATTCATATTTAATGATCAGAGCCTTACAATAAATTAATAATATAATTGTTAATTTTTTATGATGGCAGTAAAATAAATGGCTGATGAATTTCGCGCGTTTTAACCAAAAAATCGATGATTCCTTTCCTGTGGTTTTTAGGAGAAATATAAATTTTTATCATAATTATTACCTCATAGAATAAATAAAAAGTACAATCCGGTATATCACAGGCAGAGATTCTCGAATCAGTGGTGTAGTCGATATTTTAGTTCCCGATACAAATATAATATCCACCGCATTATTAAATGGTTTGTAACAACTACATATTCAATTCAGGGAAGAACACCACCCGACATTCCTACAGTTCAATCCGAAATGACCGAAATCGTGTTCCGTCAGCGTCCCGTCAAACGAATCCTGAAAGGACTCGACGTCAAAAAAGCTACTGGTCCAGACGAAATTCCTATTATAGTTCTCAAGAGTTGCGCCGATAAACTAGCACCAGTATTTTGTAGACTTTTCAACTTATCCTACAAAAAAGGAATATTTCCATCTTGATGGAAGACGGCGCGAGTCCAGCCTATTCCAAAGAAAGGTAACAGAACCCTGCCTAGCAAGTATGGACCAGTCGCATTGCTTTCAGTTATATCAAAAGTAATGGAGAAAGCTATTAACCAACATCTTCTAAAGTACCTGGAAGGCTTCAACATTATCAGCGACCATCAATATGGTTTTCGGAAGTCCAGATCAACTGGAGATCTTCTAGCCTATGTCACCCATATTTGGAACAGCGCAATCGAACATCATGGGGAGTCTCGGGCTGTTGCACTGGATATTTCTAAAGCTTTTGAACGTGTTTGTCATGAGGGGCTTCTAAGTAAACTGCGATCCTATGGTATGCCCAGTCGATTCTGTACATGGTTGTCTAGCTTTCTTAAGGACCGCTCTCTGCAAGTGGTGATTGACGGATTTCTCTCAGACACCTTCACCATCAATGCCGGTGTTCCTCAAGGGTCCATATTATCTCCCACTCTCTTCTTACTCTACATTAACGACCTTCTAGTGAAAACTAAAAATCCGATATTTAGTTTTGCTGACGATAGCACACTTATCTCATCTTTCTCTTTGAATGCACAAACATCGGCTACCGACGCACATCTTCGCAGGCAGCATGAAGTATCACCCCTCAACAAAGACCTGGAAGAAATTCTGGTTTGGGGTGACAGTAACCAAGTCGAATTTAACGCTAAAAAAACCCAGGCAGCATATTTCGATAATTTGACATAAAAGTAAATGTGAAGTCGTAGAGTAAGTATAGTACACAACTCGAGTAGTAAGCCTATTACACACTCTATCGAAATCGTGGTATGTAATATGCTATTAAATGTTACAACAACGGTAATGAAACGTAAAAAAATTAAAATAAATTACCCGGGAACTCGAGATAAAAATATTTCGACGGGAAACCGATTTAATTTCAGAAAACTACATTCGTTTGCTTTAATTACAATCATTTAACGTAAACAGCGGTTTTTGAGGCGAGAAGCGACTAAAATAACTGAAAAATATGGGACAGAATAATATTTTACTTTTAATTTATTTTGCGTCATTTTAATTTTAGTTTTTAGCAAAAATGTCTGGTTTATGCCAAGGTTGGGATGCATTAAAATAACTTTAGAAGAAAATAGCGGTCGTGTGCGGGTCGCACTCGCGATAACTGTTCCGTAAAATGAGATGTTGTATTTTTTGATATTACGAGATGAATGCATAAATTTTTCCTTTTTTAATAAGTTAATAACAGTAATTTTGCTTTATAAAAGTACCGTTAACGTGTAATTTTTCATTTCTCTCTGAAAACAGCATCCGCGTTGTTCGTTGCCTGAGTGCCGCATTGTTATTGCCATTTTACAAATTTCAATAATATTTCAAAACAAAGCAAAAAACGGGAAGAAATAATTCCGATTTCGGAAGAAGAACGCTCATTTCAATACGCTCCGAATGAAATAATTAATAAAGCCAATGAAACCAGACAAAATTCATTGCCTGAAAAATCGGAAGAAGGAATATACAGTGTATCCTCTTGTTATAACCATGGTAATCATTGTATATACCTTTAATAATTAGTAATTGTCAATGTCATCAATCGGCAAGTGATGAGAATAAAAAGTCACAAAAAATCATTGAAAACGTGGTTTTAATTAGGAATAAAACAATTCCCAAACTCAAGAGTGTTCCTGTGGATCCGAAGCCCAAGGTGGAAGACATAGGCCTCGACACCTCTCTTAGGCGGACATCTACAGGACCATTTAAATGTGTCCGCCTAATAGAGGTGTCCGGCCATGGGAAATTTGTTATTAGGTAATATGTAAATGCAAAATTATTACTATGTATATGTATGTACAAATACACATAACAAAAATACACTAGTTTTAGTTAGGATGTAGTACTAAAAAAATCTAATAACGTAGTTTGACGTGTTTGCGGTTTATACTTGCAATCTAGAAAATAGAATTCCAAGTCTGATAACAATTCCATTGCTGTAGAGTCACCTCTATTCTTTGCATACTCTTATAATACCTTTACCGTACTAATGGCTTGTTGATAATTGGTGACATTTGTTTGATTACTGCATTCAACTTCTTCATCAGAGTCGTCAGATAGTGATGTGGTTTCAGTTTGGACTACATAGTCGGTAGGAATGGGGTCGCTATCATCTTCTAATAGCACATTGCTATCAATGTTAATGAACTCGCCCAAATCATTGTTATCAAATTACAAACTTCCACAACATCAATATTCTCTTTCAGACTCAAAACGCGACATTTTTGTGCCATTGTTTACGATTTTACTCTTACAACTCACAAATAAACGGCGGACAGCTGTCGGGGAATCACACATACTTTCATTCGGCGAAGTCCTTTCGCGCTGCCACGCATACGCGATTGGTTGCCGGTCTGTCTTCAGAGAGTTTTTGCACCGTACTTATTCGTCTCCCAAATACTTTTAAAAAAAAATCCGTTTAAAGGAGGGTTTTCGCACTCTTTGTATGAAAACAGCCTGTCCGCGTCCGCCCAAGAGAGGTTGATTTTCATGGAATTTCATATACCTAGTTCCGGACTATGAAAAAATGTCCGCTTAATAGAGATGTCCGCTTATTAGAGGTGTCCGTTATGAGAGGATTCACTGTATATATTTTTTAATTTCAAAAAGAGAACTGATACGATCGTAGAATAAATATTGAACGAAATAACTATTACAAACTCTACGAAAACTCTTCTATCTGCAGGAGAATCTAAAAACTGGTATTTCAAGACCGCAAAGTGTTTCATTATTTTAATTTTATGTGATTTTGATTGACAATTATTGAAATCTAATGGATGTAGTTCGAAAAAACTTAACACATTTCTTAATTTCTAATAATATGTTAATAATATCGTTTTATACGAATTCTTTTTTAAAAAGTTGATATTATAAACACTTCCGATACGTTATATCGGTTATAAAATGTATTTTGATGGACCGTGGACCAGTTTTAAATAATTTGATATCGTTTTTAAGCGTTGTCAAGATAATTTGACGCATCTAATGATATTGTCCGTTAATTTATGCTCCTCAAAATTTCGGTAGAATTTTTTTTAGAAATATGGTAATGGCGATTCTGTTTTTTATGCAAATGAACGAAGAAGAGAAATCTTGTTAATTTTTAAATTACGAGGTCAAAATCGTTCGTTTACCTTTATTTTTCGTAAAATGTTAGTTGAAGGATGATAGAAAAATACAAGCGAAAAAAATTGTATACGTTTTTATTACAAGTGGGTGTGTGTACCAGGTGGAGTAAATTTTAATATTTTATAGAGGCCATAATAGTATATTAAGATACAAGTTTTATAATACAATAACTTAGAGCACGCGTATAATTTAGAAAACGATCCCGTGCGGGGATTTTTCTAAAGTACAAGTGCTCTAATTGTCTTACGAACTGTGTATTTTATAATACTTTTTCTATTTGGGTCTTTAAAGTCTGTAAAACTTTAAACAATATAGTAGATTGTTTCCATTTGAATTAATATTTTCTTTTTGGGTTGGCAATACCTTTACAATTTCATAAAATGTTACAAGTATCAAATATGCCATGATAGAAACAATTGAACACAACAAAGTTTCTTCCCATCCGTCATAATTAATGTTAATAAAAATGAGTCGGCAACGAATACTTATAACCAGGAAGATGACAAACTGTCATGTTAGATAATCGAAGCAGGCATGATACGCGACATCCATTATGCCTGGCGCGCACGTGCTTTTCAAATTTCTTTTTTGTCCACATTTTTATTACTGTCAATATTTTAAAGTGACATTTAAGCAAAGAAAATATCTAAACCCTTTCATTTGATTTACTAAGTAGAGAAAATCAAATATTAGGATTTTGACATAGGTTTTCAGCTGTAAATATCGCTTTAAAATTGTCCTTACATACTCTTATATTATTATTGAACTAGTGACGAAACTAGAAATAAAGAATTCAGAGATTGACGGTTGTAATTAGTTTTATTAAAAAATAGGAAATAAATCATAATTTACATAAAATATTTTACCATCTTCAACTTCAAACAAATCAAGGTAAATACAATACTATATGTGCAGCTACTAACCAAGTAAATATATGCACCATCATTATGATTATGGGCTTCCAATTTGTTTGTTTCGTAGCATACTCCTGGCAACATTAGTGATCGAAGTCCTCTTTAATGTTCAGTCATTATGGGATTCTCAATTAAACTATGAAAAGAAAGAATTATTATAATAATATATTACCGGACTTATCAAAATTCTGGCTACGGGTTAATATAACTACGCTGTAAATATTAGCTTTTGACTTGTAGATTGTAAAATTTAAGTAAAATACTTTAAAAATGTGTTCCTCCACCATTTTCAATCATATTATAAATCATATGTTACTTGATTTTATTCCATTCCAGACGAAGGATGTTCGGTTGTGAAATAATTTAAGAACGTCTGCTGCTCGCATTCATTAAAGGGAGACAAATATAGCCTAGATCAAATCGAACAAACCCGAACAAATACACTCACGTTATTGACTTTCACATATAGCTACGTAAGTCTGATATTGACACAGAACGATTGACACAAAAGGATAAACGTATGGAGTAACCTGCCTGGCTGTGACGTCACTTGCACGGCCTACTTATATGCTTCGATCCCCGCCATAAGCGGTCTCACCGGGCTGATGAGTCAGGAAGAAAGTTGTACTCCGTCAGAAGTTTGAGAAATTGCAGAAAATCATCTAGAAAAACTTTTAAAAAGAATATGCAAAACTTTGAGGTATGGTGCGAGCAGAACAAAATTCAAAATATTCAACAAAATAATAAATACTTAATACTATTGAACAAAATATTGTGTCGACACAGAATCTGACAGGAATAACAATTAATGCCCAGGAAATGTCTACAGTAACTATAAATATGCATATATAAAGTAATATGTATAATACTATATTGAATTAAAAATAAAAATAGTACTTTATTGAATAAAACTTTAGAAATAGATCGTAAACTGGAAGATATTTCTATTATTTTTAGGTTATGTTGTTTTATAGTTGTGACTAGAAATTATTTGAAGTTTTATATAAAAAATTTTCGAAGCCTAAAATTCAAACCCTACTTGCTGCCAACATAAAAAAAATAAAATTTCAGTTTCATAAAGTGGCAGGTTATTCAATTTTTTTGCATTTCATAATGTCGCCATTATAAAACCCAAATTGAAAAAGTCATTAAACCATACTACAGTAGATGTTTCACATAGTCGGGGAAGTCAGGAACGGACTTACCACTAGATTCATTAAGCCAATATTTTGACAGGTGTCATTTGATCGAACTGAAAACCGATTTGTTAAATACCTTAGTCATTCGTCAGCTCGTGGTCTCCGATTAGATGAATGGCTCTCCTTTCGATGGAATCCAGTATCTGAAAAGTATATGTTTGGGTGCAGAGCTCCAGACATGAGAGCAGTACTCTAGTGATGGTCGAATCTGGGCTTTGTATAGTATGTATGGTGAGGTGTGTACAACTTGTTGGTTCGGAAGAGTACACCATGTTTCTGAGAAGCTATCTTGGCGATTGCCACAACGTGGTTATGCCAAGACATATTTCCTCCCAGATTGACACCCAGCAAATTAATAGATGAAGCCAGTGGGATTGCGTGTCCTGCCTTGACTATATCCGGTTCTGTAATGTTAACCTTTTAGAGAAAACTGCTGCCTGGTGTTTCTTAGCGTTAAATTCGACTTGGTTATTGTCACCCCAGGCCAAAATTTCTTCCAGGTCCTTGTTGAGGCGTGATACTTCATGTGCGTCGGCAGCCGACGTTTGTGCATTGCACCCCCTAGCGGTCATTTTGGAAACGTGAACGTGGTCAATTTAGTCAATTAAATTTTTTTGTCAAAGACCATAATATCGTAACTAGCCGATCTTAGTGAGACACCCTGTACTTGACTTGGCGCCTTCCTGCCCCTACCCCGTTAAATTGTTTGCCTCACTAACCCAATGTTCTAATTTCCAATATATCTTCCTCCCCAAAAACCTAAAATTCGCCATATGTATCAGATTTCTAAAATATTATGACAAACAACCAATAGCGCAGAAAATTCCCATCCTTTTTTTAAACCCAATAGGTCCGTATATTCGATTTTATTATCCTTCCGAAACATCCTTTCAGCGAAATCCGAAATTAGTATTTGTCGGCTGCCAGCGAGCCCCCGGATTATTAAAAACGGCGACTATCGAATTTAAACCCTTCAATTTTGACGGGGCCCTTTCACCCTTTTTTAAAGTATTAAGAGGTTGAATCATATGAGGGCACCAGTATAAAGTTTAAAGACTTTCGTTACTGTACCGGCTGTCCTTTGCGAGTATTCAATAGGGAATTATAGCAGAATTTTTTATTTTTGGTGTACAGTTGACGGTCTAGAGCAGGGTTTCTCAAACTGGGGTCCGCGGATCCCTTGGGGGTCCGCGAGCAGTTACTTAGGGGTCCGCGAATAGCTAAGTGGGAATAAAATGTCACAAAAACAAAATATCGTAATCGGCTTAATGCCGAACCAGATATATAAGGCTGCAGCTTTCTTCAAATTAAGCCCAATATAACATAGCTTCGTGGAAGAAGAAGAAAGCAGAACTATCCATGTCACTAAGTACATTTGCTGCAGCCAGTGATATATTATTCAAATTTTTGCTTATTAATTCTTTCTGATTTGTGAAAAGTAATAAGATTCGAATAGAAATTATTTTTAACTAAAGGTAATTAGTTAGGCATGACTTCCTATCCCAGAATTAATTCTGTACTAATGTAGTGAGCGGCTGGGGGTCCACAACAAAATTCTAGTATCAAAAGGGGCCCGTGGTCAAAAAAGTTTGAGAAACGCTGAGTCTAGCGCATTGAAAGCGCCCAACAATATCTCTCTTTAGCAACACTTAACATTATACAGGGTGTTATGGAAATGACGTATTATATTTAAACCGGCAATTCCTGAGATGAAAATAAATTGAAGAAAAATATCCAAAAATGGTGCTTTAATTTAATATGCCCTGTACATGACCTTATGTCAAACCAAAAATTACCACGTGGTGCCTCTGTTCGGAAGGTAAACATAGCAACATATGGCAGTGAATCTTGAACAGTGTTGTCATATCTTCAGGGTAAACTCTTTAGAAAGTCAATAACCGTTTGACAGATTTCAAGTTGTTTATTTTTCAGGGTACATTATAAACTTTTACGTTCAGTTCACTGGGAAACAATCTCTGATTTATAAACTTGAACTGACTCGAACGAAACGCTGCGGAGTTTATAAATGGTCAGGTATGTTCTCATTTGTTCAATTCGAACGACACACGTCAGATCTGGACTGGAACTTACCCTTTAGAAAAAAAAATGCAATTTTATTTACCTTTTCTGACTTATTTAAAACCAACTTAATTTATAAAAAACATCAAGTACTCACATCACAAAATCACATTAGTTTTCGCGTCACAACACATCTAAGTACCGTTCAATCTGAATTAGTACTTTGAAGTGCTACTGTGTCGACAAAAATACGCCCTTATTGTCTGGGAAATAATGTATTTAACATCTAAAAATTTTAAAAATAAATAACAGGTTGGTTCTCTCGATCGATATCGGCCGGTTTCTTTAAACAGCTGATTTTTGACAATCGGATTAATATTTAAAAATACAGCGTCGCCACTTTCGATGTTTTATAAGCGACTATCATAAATTGCCGAATTTCCTTCTATAATATTACTTTCCTGTATAATTATAGTCTCGGAAATGGCAACCGCGCTGGCTCTACTAGCGGAGATTTCTCGGAAAGAAAGTCCGACTGGTCCGAAGGTGGACTAGACCATTTATTTAAAAGGGTAGTTCCTGTCAATTGTTAACATAATTGTTTCATTTTATCTTTAGTAAAGGGTTAATGTCCCATAGAAATTAGCGTTTTTATTATTTCTATTGCGAAATGATTAAGTGCTCTTGTTCTATGTGTGTCATTGTAAAGTGTAATTATGCGTTAGTGTTGGGGTTTAGTGATAGACTTATTATGCACTCCCACACTATCATCAGGACACGTGATGAGCATAAAGTTTTTCCCATAGAAAAAGAACTGAACGTGTCTGTGCCCTGGATTCCTTAATCGCGTCCTGGATTTACTTCCTAAGTAAGCTAAATATTTATTTTTATAAGAAACTAAAGTTTTACACTTTTAAACATTTTGGCAACATTGTGCTTGAACATCTGTTGATTACCCAGCTGGGCAATGTAATATGTTCATATATGAATGTGCCGAGTAGTGACCGGTGGGTTTAGGGGTGAATTACCCCACTTTTTAAACGTTCGATTTAAAAAAAAATATGTAGCGCTTCCCTAGGGCACCCCAGGAGTCACCCATTTAAATAACGTCATTTCCATAACACCCTGTATAAACAACAAATTTAATAACCCCCCTCCCGAAATTTTAATAAACCCCACTGCGCTGCTATATACATAAAGTTACTTTTTTCATATACGTCTTTGCGGCGCTCGCCTTCGGCTCGTGCGCCAACTATTTTCTCATTTCAATCGATAAAGCGACTAAAAACGGCCCTACTTTACAAATTCAGGACATCCTATATAAACCCCCCTTTATTTATTACGTTACACTGGACCACATACGCGAGAGCCTTAGGTTAGGTATTATTAACTACATTTTAAATCCAGCGGACCAAAATCGCTTTCGACCCTAATCGAAAGAGTCGGGCACAAGAATCCTTTGCCCTCTTGGACGATTAACGGCGGCTCAGTCATACTGTTGCGTGTAAACGCTTAGGGAGTTGCCGAATGGATTGAGCTGGTCGACTGTAAAAATCCGAGCTTCGAGCTTTTATATATTCCGATTTTAAAAAAAGGGTTTAAGATAAATAAGAAACTCTTTTCAAAGCTTCTTTTATGAGTTTCGGTAATTTTAGACCCTATTATTTTGGTGCTTTTTTTACCAGTAATTGTATTATGTTAACACACGTGTGCGAATACGGGAAAGGGGTTGCGGAATTAAAGAGATTTCGGATTAAAAGTTCTTTCGCAAGGGAAAATCAATTAGTTATTTTTCGATTTTAATTTGGGATCCGTCCAGAACCGAAATCAGTCATAGGGATGTAACGATATTAAAAAATATATCGATACGTGGACAATGGATATCAAAATTAATTCTAAAAGTGGCATTTTAACTAGGGAATCCAATCCCGCACCCAAACTTTAATCCCGTAAACCTGAGGGATTGAGCCCATCGATCCCGCGGATCCGCGGGATTTGTGGGATAGCAAACAATGAACTGCGGTATTTTTGGTCGACGCGTCGGGGATTCCCCGCCATGCTGGGCTATTGAAAATACGTTAAACAGAACAGTTTTCTTGCGTACATGCGAAAGAAAGGGCGTTGTTCTACTAGTATCTAGCGACATTTATCAAGTGGTTGAATATAATACATGGAATTTAAACAGCAAAGCTGGTACCAGCAGTTCGTGTAGTTCGTTTAGTTCTATTGCTAAGCGCTCAGATGTTAGTGGTTCTTCTGTGCTACCTAAGAAAATGAAAATTACAGATTTGTTTTCATCTGAGAAAAAAGTTTCGATGGAGGAATGGAGTGTCTCGAATGGTAGCTAAAGATGGTATACCCTTTGGAAAGTTTATCACATCGACCGATATGCGCCAACTATTTGAATCAGAGGGCCACAAATTGTGTAAAATCTATTCCGCCGACAAGTGTCGAAGCTGAACGTGCGTTTTCAGCCGCAGGATACATGTGCAATAAAATATGATCAAATCTAAAAGATGAAACATTAAACATGTTATCTTTTCTCCGAAAATACTTTCACAATCAATGTAACATGTGACCGTTAAACTAGTCGTACTATTGTATTGTACCTATATGCAATAAATATTTTCCTGCTACTCTAGTCTGTTTCTAATTGCATAAAACAACTTTTTATTAACATACAGCGCCCACATCGAGTCCCGCGAATCCCGCACGTTTAATCCCGCAATGTCAATCCCGCGAAATCACATCGCATTTGCGGGATTGGATTCCCTAATGGCCACAAGGCCTGCTTTTATGCGATAAAAGCTTGTTTATTGTCCAATAAAGAAGGTCTTGATGTGCCAAGGTAGTACCGTGTAATCATTTTCATTAAGGGCGAAGTACGGTCCTGTTCGCCGGTTAAGGTAAATAGTTTATTAGTCGGCATTGCGCGTGACATCTGACGATCAGCTTTGTTTACATGCGCGGGGCCATAAATTTGCCACTTTTGCTTTTAGAGCTTGGCTATGCATAGATACAGGTCGACGGTACGAGGGCATAGATTGCTGCTACTTACTGATTTTGAAATTTAAAAAAAATCAAATCGGTTTGAGCCTATTTCGAGCTATGGAGTTTTAAAAATGATGGTGAAAAACCGCCTGTCCAGTACACCTGTAGATGTCCTGCCAAACGAAAAAAAAATTATATTTATAATTCTCGTTTGTTCCATAAAATTATAATATTTCTCGATAGTTCCACGCACGCCTTCATATATTACCAATCTTGTAATTAAAATATTTGTAATTTTTTTGATCAGGTGATCTTGAGCAAGCTGTAATATATTAATAATTAAGAGGAAAAGCCCATAAAGCTAATTTAAATATACCAAACGGACAATTTTTTTTTTTAAATAAAATTTTCCAATTAATCATAAAAGGTATACTTAATTAAACAATTTTTACGAGTGTTTGGTTATAAATACATTTACGTCAATTAACATTTATTGCAAAAAATTAATGTAAAGTTAATGTTTTTGACAAAAAAATGATGGATTCCAAGAATATATTTTAGAGTAGGTATGCTATTGAAATTAATTGCATCATCATCATCATTTCGAAGTAATTTCGTTTTTAATTATTTCTTATAATTTGATGTTATTTAGGAAAATACATCTAAAATAAGGTATTTTAATAAAAATGTTTCTTTTTTCTCAATTTTGACCTTTTCGTTCGCTGGCAGTGCCATTCCCGAGGGGACCTACTGCTTAACGTGGGTTTCGAACCACAATCCTATAGTCATACGGCACGCCTCCCCAAGGGCACATTTTTAAAGGTTGCTCATATCCATTGTCTTGCGTACAGTTCGACAAGCGAGTCTATAGCTACGCGGTATCGGTAAGGGGGAAGCAATATCTTTTAAAACATGGCCGAGTCATGGGCGTGCTATTATTATCTTAATAATGTAATAATATATATTTTTTCATAGCATGAATATATTTGTATCACCAGTGCAATATATTAGGCCTTTTCTTTAATATTCCTCGCTTATTTTGGCATTTTCGCCAATAAAATCCATTTGATTTCAACATGCACCTCAAAGTTTCACGGGAAAATGGAAAGTTTATGTCACTTCTCAGCTGTTGTAGCAACTTTTTTAAGGTTGAAAATACTTTTAGTTCCAAATAAAACTAACAATGCCAAAGTCGAAGCCTTCGCTTTTTTCGACAGCAGAGAGACGGTCCCTTTTTTGACTGGAGATGACAACAATTGATTCGGGTTATTTTCTTCCTTTCAGTATCTTCTTTGTGCATGTTTTTTACTGCACCCACGCTTACTCCCGTATACATTGCGACCCTTTCTAGCTTTCGCTTAAGTGGCAATTTAAATGTATTAATTTGTGATTCGTCTTCACACCCTGTACACATTGGCAATCACTTCGCGGGTTTGACTATGAAGGGTTTTACCAGGGTATATTCATTCATTATCACAGTTTTAAAACAAACCCTATCACTACGCAACTGGATGAAGCATATTGGACATCGCCGAACAAGCACGCTGGCACTATAGGCGTGTCACCAGGCGCGTGACGTCATCCTCTGTCTGGGATATAACCTATCAAGTTAGCTCTAGCCACCAGTTACCCATGGTTACCGTTGATATTGTACCATGTTGCCCTATTTTTAGATTAGAAGTACTTTAATGAAAATATATTTTATTTTGTATTTAAATCTTAAAATAGTATGAAAAGAAAGTTTTAAGAACATCGAAACTATAATAGAATATTAGTTTCTTATATACTTATGACAATTTACTTTAAATGGGTAAATTTAATTTTAGGGTTTACTTGGTAACATGTTATTAAATTAAAATTTAATATATGTGACAACATTGTTAACCCAAGAAATTTTCTTGCCCGCATTCCTTTTGTAGCTACAGTTAAAGTTGTCGAGCTGTACAATGTTGTCGCCGTCATATAGGCAACCCCGCCGTATTGGTGTCGGTTTGGTTGCCAACCAACGATGTGAACCAACGAACGACCACCGTCCTGAACCGAAATCGGTCGTAGCAATGTAACGATTAGTAACAATAGATATCAAAATTAATTCTAACAGAGCCTTTTCAGTGAAATCGGCGAATGTATTTGTCATCTCAATTATTTCGATCAACTCTAAAATTTTAACGAATATTTTTTTGTTTCAGCCATGTTACAACAATCGATGTCAACGTCGCTCCAACCACGAGACTCCGCATTGTCTTCCGCCGGTCTTCTGCTGAACAAGTCTTCATCGACGGACTACTCGAAATACGTGAAAAAGTTTTCTTCTAGTGTGGAATGCGGAAGCACGTATTGCAAAGACCTAAATTACAGGTAACTTTGACTAAATTGTATTACATTATATTACGTTGGTATTATGTTGTAATAAATTGTATTACGTTGTAATAAATTATATTGCGTATAATTACATTGTATTATCAACGTGTCCAAGATAAGGAGGGCCAGTACAGGGATCTCGGAAACCGTAAGAGATACGAAGTCGGTTAAATGGTGGTAAAGTTGCGCATTTACGTGCCTAATAATATGCCGTTTAGAAAGTTTTAAAATTCCGAGTAGTTCCGGAGATACCGGAAAAAAAACGAAATTCTAAAAAATCGTTTTATTGTTTTCCTGGGTTTTTTGAGATCGAATTCTAAAGTAAATTAATTTCACTTTTGCATTGCCACTTTTTCCCCTCTATCTAACAGCGTTAATTGTTTTGTAATCCGACGAGTCGTCTTCGAAGGGCCATTATCAATTTTCTTTTTTTAAATACGGTCCTGCTTTTCTGATATTGGAACTTGAGAGCTTTTTTCTTCCGAATGCAACGATGTATGACACATTATGGTTTAATGACGTTTCGAGGGTTTTTTGAACAACATCAGGAAATTTTGGGATACGTCCTGTATTTCTCCTAATTTAATAAATAATATCTCATAAGTAAGCTCTAAATTTTTTACTTATACACGAACAAACCCGAACAAATAATTTAATAATAAACATCAAATAAGTGAACAAAAATCATTCCAAAACAGTAATAAAACGAACAACGAAAAAAGTAAGGAACTACATAATCAGGTGTTCAAAATGATTTCCGTTATTCTTTAAGCACAAATAACATCTAACTGCCACATAACAGTTCTTTAAAATAAAACATGCGATAGAATATCAAACTTTTCTCCTTTCGCTCCCGTTCGGCTACTCAACTGCTCTGTATTCGTAATGGTGGTATAAATGGTGTAGTATTGTTACATTGTACTGATTTTTTAGGGAACATTTTCACTGCCTGGACTGTAACTCGCGCGTCTTCATCAAAAAGGAAGAAATGATCCGGCATTTTAAGTGGCACAAGAAACGAGACGAATCCCTACAGCACGGTTTCATGAGATACAGCCCGCTGGACGACTGTAGCGATAAGTACTCGAACTGTACTCATAACAAGAAACAGACGCACTATCACTGCATGCAAGAAAACTGTGATAAAGTGTACATATCGACCAGTGACGTGCAGATGCACAGCAATTATCACAGGAAGGATAGCGCTATTATGCAGGAGGGATTTCAAAGGTAAGATACACGTTTCGAAGGCTATACCCTCATCTTCAGTGGAAAATGCATAATAACTAAAACTTTCTTTTTTTAATATTTTTTCATAATCTTTTACCAAAAAAAATTATTTTTTCTGCTGCAAACAGTCCCTTAACACATTAACAATGTCATAAGTTTCTCTTTCTATTCATCAAGAGGCATTTTATGATGTATAACATGTCTTTTTTATTCCGACCAGTGGCGTTCGTGCGGGAATTGCCCTCGGCTTTTTTTAAATAAAAATTATTTTTGAAATTCTTATTCTAGTGGAGTCGATCCGATTTACGAAAATCTTTTGACGAAATCGAGTATTTTTTTCCCCCAATCGATACAGTAGGATCCTCTCGACATTCTGACAAGATTTGTAGGAGGCGCCGCATTGGAGGAGGAGGAGAGGGGGGACACGCCCCGTAAATCTAACCGACAACGGATTTTCCTAAATAACTCAGCCGGTTCTGATGCTACAAAAAAATGTGAAGGGCAAAATGGAAGAGCTTGACAGAGCGCGTAAGCTCGAACAAACCTGATCCCGATATCTCAATTAGTTCGCGAATTATCGCGATTTTTAACTGCAAAAACAATAAAATTCAATTAATTATATCTCGAGAAGGGGCGGAGTTGGGCCATCAATTTTTCGCGAATCAACGGGTGACGAGAAAAACTCGAGAGACCGTTTTCATGTAGAATTGACCAGGCTAATCAGAAAAAATATCCACATGGAAAAATGTCAGCGGCGTACCATCTTTCTTGTAAAAAATATCAGAGGACATGTTTGCAAGGACGCCACTGGTGGAACAATTGAATATCTTTTCTAACTAAAATGTGTGGTTCTATATCCTATTAACACATACCAAAATTGAGCATAATATCTAAAATATTTTCGGAGATATTAAAAAGTTGCCATTTCTTGTATGCCGCGACAAGCGCGCATTTGCGAAAATAAAAATTTTCGACAATTCCCCCTCGTAGCCGATTAAAAAATGAACAAATTGAATCCGGCCCCGTAACTCGATTAATAAACTACTTATTAGCATTTATGTAATGTTTTTCCCTTCCATAACTCCCCTCCTAATTGACCCACCACCCCCAGCCTCCGGCCCATCAAAGTACTCGGTGTCACCCGTTGATTCGCGAAAAATTGTTGCCCCAACTCCGCCCCTTCTCGAGATATAATTAATTGAATTTTATTGTTTTTGCAGTTAAAAATCGCGATAATTCGCGAACTAATTGAGATATTGGGATCAGGTTTATTCGAGCTTACGCGCTCTGTCAAGCTCTTCAATTTTGCCCTTCACTTTTTTTTGTATCATCACAACCGGCTGAGTTTTTTAGGAAAATCCGTTGTCGGTTAGATTTACGGGGCGTGCCCCCCCCCATGCGGCGCCCCCTACAAATGTCACACATGTCAGTATGTCGAGAGGATTCTACTGTATCGAATGGGGAAAAAAATTACTCGATATCGTCAAGGGATTTTCGACCCGTTTATTTCGCCAGAACGACTCAACTATCCTTGCTAAGCAAATGTCATCTCGTGATTTTTTGTCGTTTGACGTACAGTTTTCGTATAAAAAAATTAAATTCATTCATTTGCACATCTAGTAGGTAAGAAGCAGATTTTGTTTTGTAAACTTAAACAGTTTTTTGACAAGTGTCTACCTAGCTATCGTGGGCTTGAGTTGTCACGTATTTCAGTCATTAACCGTAACAAATTATTAAAAAAACATGAATATCTTTATCACCTTGTATCTCGAAAGTTAAGACGTTTAGGACATATGTTCATATGAAGTTTTTATCTGAAAATGGACCCAAGAATAGCCTCCTTAAATATTAGCATGTTATTAAGAAACACTCTGTATATGCCTTGGAATGGCTGGGCGATTCCTTGGGTGTCCTAGAGAAATACAGTTTGTCTATTTCCGGGAATATCTCCAAATTATAAGGTTTAAAGAGATGAAGTTTATCGTGCTTATGTACTTATGATTTCCACACGTAAATGACAAATTTGAGTGCAGGTGAATGGATGATTTTTCATCTATTTATACGTCTTGATCGACTTTTTAAATAATGAATGGTTTTGCCACGAAAAAAAAAAAGAAAAACATATGTTAGGGTTTAGCAAGTGCAGAAAAAAACCTCTAAAAGTTGCCATGGCAATTAATTTTTTTAATGGTATTTTAACTTTTTAGGTATAGGGCTACGGAGGAGTGCGGAGCCTCTTATTGTGCATTTTTTGGCCAGAGAACGACACACTTCCATTGTAGAAGATCCGGCTGTAGATTCACGTTTAAAAATAAGTCTGACATGGGTAAGTAGATCGAATCTAATGAAAAATGCCTTTATTTGACATTTAATACAAATATCGACTTTGTAATGCAATGTAAATGTAACTAAAACTAAAGAGGATAAAGCGAATCGATAAACAAACAGCCGATAGAGCAAATGCACAGAATCCAATCCCACACAGTACGCGGGGTATTCTGGCGGTTGCAAATCAGTTGATAATCGATACATTTTACTCTACGAACACCGACTTTTTAGTCAGCGGTTACAACAGATTTTGCTTCTAACTAATTCGGGCAAAGTTGTTATAAATGGGTTTTTGTGGTGACAATGTTACGATTTTTAAAACGATATTTTTAAAAATGGCCTATTAATTATCGAGTTATAATACCTTAGAAACTGTTGCTATAAATATCATCATAATATCATAGGAAATATTAGCGGGCGATATAATGCCCGGTAATTATTATTAAAGAAAATATTGAACAAAATTTGTATTTATTTTTATGTCATACCAGTGTATTATTGTGTTTTTATACCTTAAATACCATCTACATAATGGATTACTTTATGCCCGTGCGGGCATAAAGTACACATTATGGCCCGCGCTGGCATTAAGACGTAAAAACAGTTTTCGATTAACTTACCCTTTTGACCTTCTGGGTCCGTTACACTATTCGGACACACGAATTTTGAATTTTTACTATTTTTTTCTAAAAGTATACATTTTTAGTAGTAATATTCAGTAAAAAAATTTGCCGAATACTCAGTAATTTTTAAGAAATTAATTAATAAAAATCCTGATTTTATGGTTTTTGAGTGATTTGACAAGGTTCTGACCCCAACATTTTTAGCGATGTTGCCGGATTTATAATTTTATAACAAAAATAAAAAGTAAAGGTTCTGTGCAATGACTACACTTGAGCACCCACGGAATTTAACAATTTTTGAAAATGTAATGGAAAGATATGGTTGTAGAAAAAGAAAACATAAGAAAGTTAGGGTAAGTTACATAAATTGACACTGCCCTGGGAAAACCACTGAAAACCCGCCCCCGCTACACCTTTTGTAGCCGATTTCCTTCTGTATTCGGGAAAAGAAAACACAAGAAAGTTATATAAATTGATAGTGTCCTGGGAAAACAAGTGAAAATCCGCCCGCTACAGCTTTTGGAACCTCATTCCGCCACGCGCCTCTTATGGGCTCAGTGCAGCTCAACCGAGCCACTGAAAACGCCATCCCTCGGCCCATCAGAACTGTGTACAACATAGAGCCCGCACCGTGTAGCGGCCACCGGCGGCGTGACTGTGTTTGCGACCAGCCAGGCTGGTCGCAAACACAACCACTTTGTGGTCGCCACCGGTGTAGTTTAAATATCTGCCTAACAGGAATATTCATATTTTGAAAAAAATATCCCGAAAACAAAGGATAATCTTTCCGGCATTTGCATTAACTTTCTGCCTAATAGTGCATACGAGACGACAATTTCTGGTTTTGCATCTGAAATTATCTCTAATCAATCCTATGTATTGTAAATATTTTGCAAAATCCACATCATACTTGCTTGTAATTGCGTAAACATTATCTATATTTGCTATTTCCATTTTATTTTGATTTGTTCTTTCCTTTTCCTTCAACGCCAAAGTATAACTGTTCTTGGCAACAGTGTTATGCAATGTCAAATTTGCGTTCGACTTAAAAGTGACATCTTCAATAGAGTTGCCAGTTGTCTTTTATTAGCTACATAGGAAAAAAATATTGCACAAAAACGGATATTTGTGGGCCTTTCTATCTCAGTTAACCCTCTTAAAATATATTGCTTAGTCGTGACATAACTACATTGACAATAAACTGCGGTCTTATATCGATATAAACAAACCCGAACAACCTAAAAACTGTATTATTGCAGTAAGCTTTTCTATGTGGCAACACTGTTAAAATACCGAATTTTTGCAAATATACATGTTCGCAGCGTAAATTTAAGAATCAACAATTTTACGACCATTTTTGCCTTTAAACTCAAATTTTATGAATTAATGTGTGTTTTCCGCAACTAATTTTATTTAAAAGTATTAATATTACACAATCAAACAAAAAAAAAAGGTAAAAATACAAGTAATTAGTGTGTCCGAATAGTGTAAAGAAACCCTTCTTTATCATCGAATATTTAGCCCATAGCTCGGGGAAAATTTTCCGATAGATCATTAAAGTACCCCCAACAGCACAGTTTCGTTAATGTTTTCTACAGCATTTTCTGACATCCACTTCAAAACTTGGTCATATTCTTTATCGCATGAGTCTCTGGATTTTCTCGGTAACAGGTTTTGCATTGCCTTTCAGCCTTTTTTTTCAATTTCGTCGGGAATTTCAAAACCTTGTTCCATTTTTTTTGATTTTTAACTGACACATTAAACATTTGAATACTCAACGAATACTTATAAACAGGAAGAAGACAAACAGCCGTGTTAACAACTCGAAGCAAGTATGAACAAACGAACAAACCCGGCATCCATTACGTCTGGTATCAGCTGACAAACGCACGTGCTTTTCAAATATCACTTTGGTCCAAATTTTTATTACTGTCAATATTTTAAAGTGACATTTAACCAACAAAAACATTCAAAATCCTTTTATTTGATTTACTTAAGTGGTGAAAATCAATATTAGGATTCTGACATGTTTTAAGCTGTAAATATCACTTTAAAATAATCCTTACACACTCTTATATCATTTTTTGAACTAGTAACGTAACTACAAATGAAAAATTAAACTTCAGAAATAAGCTTGTAAGTAGTTTTATTAAAAAATAGGAAGTAAATCATAATTTACATAAAGTATTTTACCATTTTCAACTGGGCTCTAGGTTCTAGCAACTATTTCAGGCTTCAAGTCCGAGCATATTTTTGGGCCCCATATGATTTAGGAAAAGAAATTATTATCGATGCTTACTCTCAGTAAAGATGACTAAATGAATATTTCAATTACAAATTACTCACTTGCATCAAAAAGGAAACGACGTTTTTCGTGAAAAGATTAGAAAATTAAAAATTATTTTAAAATTTCTTCTCCAACATTTTAAAACACATCAGTTGTTGCTTGATTTTCATTCCCGCCAGACGAAGGAAGTTAGCTTGTTTAACAATTCGTGCTGGTCGCATTCTATGCCTATCTCTGTCTGCAGCAACCTTCCCTAATTCATTAAAGTGAGACAAATATGACAAGGATCAAGTCGCCTGCATAAACAATCTCTTTTTGGCATTTCATATTAACTCTACGTAAGTCTGATATTGACGCTTAAATGAGAATGAAACAGATAGATAAAAGTAGGTTACTTGTGAGCGTATGGAGCAGAGTAGGCTTAGCATCACTTCCAAGGCCTTCTTACGTGTTTCGATCCCCCCCATAAGCAGTCTCACCGGGCTGTGAATACTTATCTCTTACAACAAAAACGCGGGCTATAATAATGTCTAGGTAATGTCGCAGGTAAAATTAAAAAAATTGGTAAATCCAATTAAATTTAAAAAAAAATATTTACTATTTAAAACGAACTGGTATGACATAAAAGTGTGTATGCACCAAGGGTACTAATAGATATATATACCCTCGGGCGACTTACGAACCCTAGGGCCAGAGGCCCTCAGCTTTGTAATACTGTCGCCCTCAGGGCATAATCATCTACTTAGTACCCTTGGTACATAAATAACTATTATAATATTTTACAAATAGCTCCTGACGATGATTTTTTTTTTCAGAGAAACACAAAACTTACCACATCAAAGACGAGCAACTGTCCCGGGACGGGTTCAAGAAATTTATGAAAAACGAGTCCTGTCCGTTCGAGAATTGCCGGTTTTCGAAAGTGTGCAATCACATTCACTGCATAAGGCCGCAGTGTTCGTACGTCTTGCACAGTTCGGGGCAGTTGTTCTCCCATAAGAGGAAGCACGAGAGGAAGGATAGTGAGTTAGCCTATAGGTAAGATGAGGCGAGAAGCAATTTCTTTCCGCACGTATTAAATCCAGCGGCGGCTCGTGATTTATTTTTTATGGGAGGCTAGAGGAGGGTGGGTGAGCAATGGCAAGAAGAACTCGCCGCGGGCGATTTTTTTTGCTCCCCCTCAAAACAATTTTGTCAATAATTTATAGTAAATACTAGAAAAACCGATGAAATAAGGTGAATTCAGATAATTTTACGATATCCGTCCCGCTATTTTAGCTAAAGAAACAAAAATGATTTCTTTAAAAAAATATGTCATAGTAAAACTGTTCAATTTCATTAGTTTCTTTTTTTGGCCGAGGTGGTTTAAAGGCCCTTCAGACTTGTCGTGTCCTCGTGAACCTAAATCCTGAGACGGGGTGTTATGGACATGACTTCTTATATTTAAACCGACAAATCCTGAGATGAAAATGAATTGAAGAAAAATAACCATAAATGGCGCTTTGAATTATTAAGCGAAATATACACTTTATATGAAATCTGAAAATTTACGTGGCCGCTACTGAGGACGTTCGCAATCAATAATTCATTGAAGCGGTCTCAAGTATCAAAAGAGGTCAGCGCATTCTAGGCGGTGTTGTCATATCGCAACACAGAATTGTAAACGCACGTGTTCAGTTTTTTTACAACAAGACGTCTTTGACCCGCGATATCACTTCTTTTTCAAACTTTTTAGAAAAAAAAAACTACAATTTTAAGGTACATATACTCTCTTACCTTCGATCTTATTTTAAAATAATCCGTTTTATAATTAAATTCCATAAAAAATAAAACACAAAAAGGATGTTTTGCAACAGGTCTAACAGTAGATAATATCACAAAAATTTGAAATCACACATTTATTGTTATGAATTATTTCACAACAAAAAAACTGGTAATGCTACAACTAACAAAACGTTTAAAATTCGTACACGTCAAGCACGTGGAACCCTCGACAACGTCGTTCCAACATTGAGTATCGAAACGTACGGAAGCGACGATACTGAAGGTTAAACCAATACGCACGCGGCGGTTATCCAAGCAAGGGCGAGACAAGCGGTGTGATCTGGCATCACTGTAGTTTACTCTAGGGACCTACATGGTTGCTAACTGAAACCAGATGGAGCGTCGCAACAGTATGTAGGCAAAAAGGGTATGTAGATATTCGATTAAAAAAAAGTATGTAGACTTTCTCTAGGATACCCAAGGAGTCACCCATTTAAATATAATAATGTTATTTTCATAACACCCTGTATCGAGGCAAGTTCACATGTGTTTAGAAATCACACTCGTTGATGGGTCATGGTCAGATAAGCTTAGCCCCGTTAGATGCTGTCAAATTGTACTTTCAAACCAGGTCGGTGTTTCAAACTGATATTTCGCTCCTGCCGGAGATAAAGACAAACGTAGTGACACAAACAGAGACATAATGCATAGAACGGATAAGAGCCGCATGCTCTGATGCCGGATTGTAATAAAAATATTAAATCTCAGGAATTAAAAACAATTTAAAAACTATAAAATGTAAATAAAAACTTATTATTTGAGTAATACACCGAGTAAACATTTAGAGGAGGCTTAGCCTCCATTGCCTTCTTCGAGGAGCTGCCACCGATTAAAATGTTGGTAATGGACACCAAAAAGCGACTAATAACACATTCCTTTTCTTTTACAGGAAATACAAACTTGCTCAAAGCATGATGAAGACCCTGTCCGACGGGGGAATTCCGCCGGTACAAATCAATCCCTTCAATCCCTTGGCCAGAGACTACGAGGCCCAGATAGACTTGGCGAACTTTTACAACCAACAGGGATCCGTCTCGAACATGTCGAACGTCTCGAATACGGAGAGTCTGAGCGACAGGAACTCGCCGTTAAGCTATAACGATGAATCTGAAGGTAAACAGTCACTTACCTAATATAGGATGTTATGGAACTCGATTTATTACACAGGGTGTTCGATGTTCAATGTAGAGTCACCTCTCCAAGTATGCCGATGCCGATGCATTGACCGTACACCCTTTATTTAAACCAATACGCGTCATAAATTATTGGTTATGTTAATAACAACATAACTGTATAAACAGGGTGTAATAAATTCGTCCTTCACCATTGGAATTTCGGAAACGGTAAGAGATACGAAGTCGGTTAAATTGCGGAAAAGTTGCGTACTTATGGGCCCAATGATATGCCGCAAAAAAAGCTGAAAGAAATACAGGGGCTGTCAGAATATTTGGAAAAATCTAAAATTTTGCGTTTCGGATTTTAATTTTTCCTGACTTTGTTCGGGTTCGGGATGTCTAAAATTAATTATCACTTTCTCATTGCTACTTTTTATTTTCCATAAGGTGGCATCTTTAATGCGACGTTTCGACTTTTGGTCACCATCATCAACTTCATTTTATTAAATACGGGGGGGGGGGGGGGGGGGGGGTGGACCGTTGACTATTAACATTTAACGTCAATGTCATTTTTACATATTCATTTGCGAAAATGACCTATCAACATTTTGGAAAATTTTATATGAATCAGTTTATATTGAAAGTGGAAAAAACGAAGAAATGTCGCAAAATGTATATTTTGTTCGCTATCCGGACATATTCCGAACAGTTGCGTGATTCCCGTTATTTTTACCTTAATCTGAATCTTTTATTTCGTTTCAAAGTAATAAAGTTTAAATAAATCGCCTAGGACCAATATCATCCATGGTGTGTTATATATTTGAAAAGATAATTGAAAACGCTATCTTTTTAGATTAAAATATACAGGGTGTTCCATTTAAAAAATTGAGGTTAGGTCCGATAACTCTTTTACCTGACCCCGTATACTTATTGTGAAAACGGCAGATTATTCAACAATCAATATAAAGAAGCTTCTGTATAAAACATTTTTCTGTATCTCTTTTAACTAAGAATATATAGGTAATTTAGAAATTATCATTTTTTTGATTTTCCCCCGTATCTTTTAAGCGAGCGAAAATTTTCAAATTGGGTTTTTACCATTTTAAGTTTGACCCAAAAAGAGCACATGAAACCTACATTACTTTTTTGATATAACTAACAATTACGGAGATACCCTATAAAAGTGTCGAAAATGGGACACACTGTACTAGCGGTATTTTAATGAAGATGGTCGATTTAAGGAACAAAACGTCGGAAAACCAGCAATTATTGTATGTTGCTGAACGTAGATTTTCGTCCTCTTTCTTAATTGAAGCTAAGAGAACCAGGTACGTATTTAAAATAATCATGTTGATGATGGTGACTCAAGGACGAAACGTCGCATTAAAGATCTGATGATGTCATCTTATGAATAATAAAAAGTAGCAATGAGAAAGTGAAATTAATTTTTGAACATCTCTTCGAACAAAGTCAGGAAAAAATAAAAACCGCAAACTTTTAAATTTTTTCAAATATTTTGAAAGCCCCTATATTTATTTTTGATTTCTTGCGACTTATTATTGGGAACTCTGCCCCAATTAAACCGAAACTGAAATAGGCGCATCTAGCTGTGATAGGCGGAAATCGGAGAGAATCGAAGGTGGCTAGTCTAGAGTCTTCTCTTTTTTTGGTATCGTTAACTATCAACTATGCACATTTATGTATTTTTTTGATGACAGTTCGTAGCGAAGATTATCTTTATTTTTACCAGAATATAACCCAATGATTTTGGTATAAATAACATTTTAACTTTATATATTGTGTTATTTTCTAGGCGCCCTAGCGATGGATCTTAGCGCAAGCGAAGCCTCGAACTTTCCGCCTCAAGAAGACACCCTCAACTCTGAAGACTTCTGGAGGAAATTCTTCCAATACGTCCCGGAAGGCCAGCAATGCACCTCCAAGGAGAACTGCGAGTACAGTTTCCAAGAACACTTTCACTGCATACAGGATAGTTGCGAAGTTGTCTTGGCGAACAAAGAGGGCGCTAGGGAGCATTGCAGGTAGGCCAGCTAGCGGTTTTTCTTCTTCTTTCTTCACTTTTCGTTTCAAGTTCAAGTGCAATAATTCATTTCTAATCTCACTTTTCAAAAAGAGCCGCAATATTACTTTGTAAGAAACAAATTACACTTTTTTCAACTAAATATACAGGGTGTTATGGAAATGACGTATATATTTAAATGGGTGACTCCTTGGCTGTCCTAGAGAAACGCTACATATTTTTTTTTCAAATAGACCGTTTTAAAAGTGGAGTCCAGCCCCATAAACCCATACCTCATCCGGTGCTTGTTCGTCATGTCACCCTGTGGTGGCATATCAGGAAACAGGTGTTACGTGCAATGTTGCCAAACTTAATGCAAAACTGAAATTCCGTATAAAATTATAAAAATAAATTGTTTATCTACCTACTTTTATTTATCTTTATACCTCAGGCACAAGTTTTTTAAAAATACACTCAGATCAGATCATTCGATTTTATTACACGCGACACGACGAAATTTGACTTATTCGTCGGCGACATTCCATTTTGCTGTCAAGTCAAACGTCCAAAACAAACTACTCCTTTTAACTGAGGAACTTAGGTTCGTCTATAAAAACAATGTCAAATAATATGCAAAGTTTGGACGCGTAGCCCGAAATCATTACAACTATTATACGCGTACCTTACGAAAACAAAGCGGATAGGCGAGAGTGTAAATGGTTATCAACAGAAGCGACCGCACCCTAACGCTGTTCTTCTATTACTGACACTTGCAAGTCGCACGCTTGTACCCATAGACCTACGTCGGCCCGGCGCCGAGTGAATTGTGTGAAAGAGATGGAGAAATGGCTGCGTGAGAAAGAAAATAAAATCTTTAATTTTTTAAGCTTCTCAAAAGAAAAAGTACAGTCGCAGTATTATCAGCTACCACTATCATTTTATTCAATTTGGTCGAAATTCCATTAACGCCATATCAATTAAACGCCTTGCAAGAGATATCGCGGTAAATAGCCAAGTAATAGAGAAGAATCTCGTGAAATATCAAACTGTCAAATATTGCCCATCTCTATTCCGAGTTTTGAAGGTATCTATTTCGTTCGTTCGTAGGTTAACTGTTTTATGGTTCGTATATAAAATGTCATTTTTAAATTGAAGGATTGCATTGTGTGTATTTAAAATGTGTGTGTTTTAAATTAGTTAAATAAATAAATCCACGCGAGAAAAAAGGACCAAAATTAAAACAGCGTTCGCGTATATTCTTTCCATGTGAATAGCTGCAATTTTTGAGGTTATGTGAGAGGTTTTTTCCTAAAACTTAGATTCTTTGTGTGCAATTATGAAACTAACAATTGTATTTAAATTAGTAAAGGTAAGAAGCATGCGTCTTAAATAAAATTGCTTTTTTTAAAGTGTTTGAACGATAATTATTATTTAAAAGGTCAATGACGTATGACCTATTTACTTTCCTGTGCTTGTAACGAATTTGAAACTTGTGTGTGATATTACCATTATTTGTTTTGCAAAACATCTTTCGTCGTCAGTTTTCTGGAATCATATTTGTTCGTAAATTGTTAAAATTATAAATTTTTTTCTAAAGAGTTTGCCGTGTAGAACACCGTCCGAAATGCGCTGACGTCTTTTGACCCTGCAGACCTCAGTGTTGATTGTTTACATATTACGCCAGTGCCCCCACATGTGTTTGTCTGATTTGACATAAGGTGATATAATCCGGTCATTAATTGAAAGCGCCATTTATGGGTATTTTTCTTCAATTTGATTTCATTTCAGGAATTGCCGGTTTAAATATAATACGTCATTTCCATAACACCAGTATAATATTTGACACTACTTACAGAAAATGAAACAAATTTAAACACTAATAGTTCTTATGAACCGATTTTGAAGATTAAATTCTATACTTTCGTTTAGAACCTTGAAAACCTTGTGAACCACACGACACACAAAAGACATAAATGTCAATATTTTACATTCGACATTTCCGGAATTGGATTTCGTTTCCAAAGAAAGACGTTTTGGATTTGGCATACTTTTTTGTATGCACTTTCACGTTTATGTGCTTTTAACAAAGACGTATGTCGGGTTTGTTCGAATTGAAGACCACAACATTCTATATTTGATAATGATTTTAATGCGCCCAGAAAGTGTCGAAAATGGGACACCGTGTACTTATACGACTATTTTTAAAAGATTCCTATAAGACCGTGAATTTTAAAACCATTCTTACAGTGTAATATTGTGGCTTTACGCAATCTTAGTAATATTATACAGGGAAAACTATATCATGCTCATTCACAGGAATCACGAACAACAAGAAATCATCTCGGATAATTTTTTCTCCACGTCCGAGATAAGCGAGCCGTGCGAGGATCAATCATGCGTCTACCAAAACAAAGAGAAGCATTACCATTGCAACATTGACAACTGTAGGGAGGTGATATTGTCCTCGGACAAGCCTTTCAGGAGGTTGGAGCATTATCGCATGCATCAGTATAGTCAGAAGTTAAGCTTGACCAAGGACCCGCTCACGGCGACGCATCTCGCCACCAGCATCGATGGAATGTTTTGCAGGTAAAAATTATTGTGCACCAAACTTCGCAAATGAATAAATAACATGGGTCATTTTTTTAACGAGTTAAAAAAAGTAATTTATCTCTCTCTGAATGCTTATAATATTAAAATGCCATGAAAACAGCATCTGCGTCGTTCGTTGCCTGGGCGCCGCATTGTTATTGCCACCTGACAAATGTCAACAATATTTGAAAACATCAAAAATGTAGGGTTGTCAGACGTCCGTCAGATGTTTCTAGCAACTAGGCCAACCGGTGAATTATAAAAATTTACTTTTACCACGCGAAATAGCTTCTTATTTTATTCACAACTACCTATGCATGTAATAATGACATTTTATCTATCTTTGAAAGGTGGAAAGTTGACGTTTTTTTAATTTTACTTTGCACCCGGGTGGAAAGTAAATTATTTTTTTGTAATTTTTTTTTAAAAATCTCAAAATAATAAACGAACACACTTTTTTAAAAATGCTAATAGTTTTGCGTGTTTAGATATGTCTACTTTTTCCCTAATTGAGAGAGTGATCCTCAGCATTGAATATTGTGACCAAATCGTTGATATCTTCTTTGTCTTCGCGTTTTCATTGAAATAAGCTAGTAGCGCCGTCTCAGAACCAGGATTTTGAACTTTGTTTCCCGTACACCATTCTTTGAAACAGTTATATGCCTTGTCATATCTCGGGCGGCTTTTAGTTGGCAGAAGATTTTCTTCTACTATTTTGGCTGCTTCCCGAATTTCTGGTGGAGTAGCAGCAAAATCAAATTACTCATCTGATGAGCATTTTTCTGTTGTTAAAATAATATATCGTTTAGTGACATGGAAACCATATTCAAAAAATGGTATTTGCCATCTTGATGTGTATTATTACCTACGTTATTTTACCACCTGCGGTTATTTGAAATTTCTGTTTAAATTTTTCAATGGAAAAGTCAAAATGACATTTTAATTCAAAATAATAAGAAGTGGATGTTAGATGTGGTTGTAAATAAAATAGTATACAAACCTCGGTGAAAAGTTTCATCACTGTCTCGAGATTTAGTTAACCTCGTCGCTTCGTACCTCGGTTAACTACCGACTCTCTCGACAGGAATGAAACACTTTCCACCTCGGTACGTAATATACTATTTTCATCGTAATATCAGCAAAAGTTCCTATGTCTGATTAGAAGAGTATATTTCAATTTTTTGGTTAAATAAATCCGTTATTTTCGTTGGTTTTTGTCGTTTTATTAATAATCGGTGTTTATTTTTGCGTTTAATTTGGGTTGATACTGATTGAACCGACCTTCGCAAAAATTAAAATCACAAAAATATAATTTTTATTTTGTATATTTGTTTAAATGCATTTGTGAAAAAATATCCGGCTTTTTTTATACAATTGTCCTGCTTTTACGCATTGTCCATCTGACAAGCCTGCAACAATGGAAAGAAATAATTCCTAAGAAGAAAAGTAATTTCAAGCAACACAAAATGTATTGGCTGAAAAATGGAAAGAAGCTTACAAAACGGAATATAATATGTTTATTAAATTGCATATAACCAATAGCAAATAAAGAATTTCAGCGAACGGGTATCCCGTATGCTTTTCATACAGGGTGTTAAGTAAGTATGTGCAGAAATTTTAAGAGACGATATTTTCGGTGATTCTAAGATGAAAAGTTCATATAAATGCTTCGTTTTCAAGATACAGGGTGTTGAAAAAATTATTTTCCAAATCAAACCTCGATTAAAAAAGAAAACGTCCATGCATCTCCAGGGACATGGATCAAAGTGGTTTTTATTTTTTTTTCCCGAAAACAAAGTCAGATACGAAAAAAATTCAAGAGACAAAAGTGTTGTATTTTTAATTGCTCAATCCGAGAAAATATAAAAATTCCAAAAAAGCCAGTGACTTACTTTTTTTTTCAATAATATTCGTTAAGATACCGCCCGGGACGCCACTGGACTCAATAAATTTAAGCTAGTTAGGGCTAAATTAGCCCTTCAACACTACAAATAAAACTGCCAAATATCAACAATATCGACAAAAGGATATTTAAGATATTTACGAAAAAAATGAAAATTTTTATTTTGAACACCATGTATCTTGAAAACAAGGCATTTGGGGACCCATATTTATATGAACTTTTCGTCTTAGAATCACCCAAAGAATCGTCTCTTAAAATGACTGCACATACTTGATTAACACCCTGTATATTATAATCTATTTTTTTTAGGAAGCGTGGTAGACCACCGAAAAACCGCGTCATTGAAGTGTGGAACGACTACCATCCGGTAGGGGGTTCACAGAGCCTCATGGACAGCCCGCAAGCTATTTTTACCAGTTTCAAATTACCCAAGCCGTCTACAACGCCCTCTGGTATCAAGGAGATGGAACAGGAGGACGAAGACGAACGGTAAATAATTCTACCTACGACTATCGTGTAGTAAAATAATTATCATTGCCATTTTTAAGTAATTATAATAATCATTAATCACAAGTAAATGCATTACCGTGTTTCTCAAGTAATGATTTATTATTCATGGGCGCTGCCCAATCGCAGCGAAGCCTATTTATTTATTACTCTACAGCTCTCCAAGCCAATTAGGTAAAGTCATTCTAACAAAAATAAAAAAAATAAAAAATTACAGGTTATGTTGTCATACAACTATATACTGCTCTTCTTTTCTTTTTGGTGGCGTATTGAACGTGCAAAGTTAACTACCAAAAACGCTACATATTGCTGAGGAATCCTTGAAATTCATTTTTGGATCGAACTTTATTAAATTAAAAATTATTTAATTATAGTTTTCTCTCCAGGCACCATCACCGCAGTCCCTCGTTCCCTTTCCACCCGTCCACGCCCACCAACTTGGCCGACTACTCCAACACACTCCAATCGTTCGACAGCTACGGCGACAACACCAAATGCCCCGACACACTCTGTCCTTATCTGGGCTCGCCGCATTTCCACTGCAATAAAAAGAGATGCCTATACTCGACGGATCAGATCGAGTACCTCATGAGTCACGCCAAGGATTTTCACGAAAACGTGGAGATTTTGGAGGGATTCGAGTTTTATGATCGAATGGTCGATTGTAGGATGCAAGGGTGTGCATCTAATAAGGTCAATAGGTAAGAAAAATAATACAAAAGGAAAATTTAATCTAACTCTGATGATCGATTACCAAGCTCAAGCTTGTCGTGAATCACTCTGTATATTGGAATAATCTCTAGTCTAGCACTTGACCAATCTTTTATTACAGACATTTCCACTGTACCCGTCCAAACTGCAACTATTCCTTCGTCCAGTACTCGCAAATGACGATACACAATCAGAAGCACGAGACAAGTCAGAGGACATCTCCGGGCTTCCCTACCATACGGGTGAAGAGCGAGGTGGAGCTCGTCGATCAACACGACGGCACCAAATCCGGAGAGTTCGCGGCCGTCAACTTGAGTCAGCAGACTGGAGGCGACAGCAACAAAGTTTCAGGTATGTGTTTTTTTTTGTGTGCAATATTCATAAACATGTAATATAAAAGGGGAGACGAGACATTCCATTCATAAAACACCATTTATTTACAATCATGCGCAGTTCTACAGTTTCAAATAAGATAGAAGAAGATGGCTTTAAAAAATGGCAACGCTGTAATAAGGTACGCGTTTAGATAATTTCGATCTAACATTAGTCATAAACATGTAATCGTTGTAGGTATTTTTTACATAAATTCATATAATATAAAGAAATAATCCATATTTTTCGAATATTTGCTTAAAATATAGAAATAGCTACACCACTGCTTTACCTAAAAAACAACATAACCTCATTATTCTCACTTACCGACGAAATATTAATCGGGGGTTAGAATAGTCGAATTTCTTACACACCGCGCACTGACGAACCATTGTAGATGGCTAATAAATAGCTCGAATCTAAGTAGTTTTAGTTCGAAAAAACACTAAAAATGAATCCAAAAACACAAACAAATACAAAAGCAGCAGCGATAAACCGGTAACAACACCGTTGGCAATAATGAATGAAATAAGTAACCTTCAGGGTCATTTTTACACTGGCAGGTAAAAATGAGCAAACAGCGTTGCCACTGTGATTTCCTTAAAACATTGCAATTTTATGTTCTTGGGATAATATTATACTTTTCGGTTTCAAACGCTGGCGGTAGATTTGGGACTCTCAGTACAGACTTGGCATCATTGATTTCTGTTTATAACTTTGCATGATTTTGACAATAATTCTGTCTATTTATTAATTACATGTTTTTGGTAATATTTAATGTATTAAATTTCGTTACGAAATATTTCGGTGGATTGGAACGGAAAAGTTCGTCGTTGGTCATTTGGTCACATGTGTGGTTTTTACTGCAGTTCAAATTTTTTTTGCATATATGGGTGGTTCTTTTACCCTGTATCTATCTACTTTTACAATCTATCAACAATTCATCTTCTAAGGCATTAAACTCTAGTTTATGGTATTTTACATTCATAGTTAATAAAATAAAAGTGCACAAAAATAATAATCTGCAGCCGAAAAACTCGGTTCAAATCCAGAAGGTTGGATACCGACGACTTTTCGTCAACGAAAAGTTATTCCGCTTGACGTTTGTCATTATTAAGTGACACGGGCTATCGGTTTCTTTGTTTTCGGATATATCACTAGGTATACTAGGCTCTAGCATACGACCTCGTATTTAAAGGGGCTTCGAAAAGAACCACGAAATAAAAGAGTTTAAAATAAAGAATCGGCGTAACTAAACGCGCTCATTAGTTTTACCGACTTTATTATTATTAATAAATCGAAACATACAATGTGTCTATTTTTGGTTATAGGGGTCCTAGGCCCGTTACGCAATTCGGGGTCCTTTATCACTTCAAAAAGTGTTTTTTCGTTAATAAGTTATGCAAAAGTAATTTATTATGATTTACTAATATCATACATTCACAAGTTAGTGTCGTCTTATATATCCTGTACATAACTCTGTAGGTTATTTCGTAAATTACTTGGTTGTATATTATAAAATATATGTCGAACAAATGGCATCAACATCATGTTGAGTAAAACCAACCCTACTTGTAAATCAACAGATCTAAATGATATTTGTTCCCATTGTAAATACTACTTTAAAAACCTTGTATACTAATCGTTTTAATTCTTCTCAAGTATGTAAAATAAAAAGGTTGGTTAGAAATGAATCTACTAATATTTTTAACCACACACTTGTACTGCAGTAAAAACCACACATGTGACCAAATGATTGGTGATTGGTGATTGGACGAACTTTTCCGTTCCAATCCACCGAAATATTTCGTAACGAAATGTAATAAGAACCAGAGCTTTACTTAATTTTTTAAAAAGTAGATACCAAATTTCGATATCCACAATTTGGTAGTTGTTAAATCACGAGTTCGGTAGATAAGGGTCAAATAGATTTTCACATATTTTACAGGGAGTACCAATATTTCAAACAAATATCGGTTTTAATTCCCGAGACCTTTAAACAGTATGTTTTCTTTTGACATAGCCAAACCCGACATATTGTTTAGTATTTTAGCTATAAAGTTTGTTGTAAATATAGTGTAAATTATTGTTTTTAGTGGTGAAGGCTTCTGGAACATTTTACCCTATTTCTACGTTACCGGTGGACCAGCGACGTTCACCGCCCAATCATGTCATTTTGGCAGGTACGATAAAGTACTAACAAGAAAACACATAACAAATAACATTGTTAACACAACCAATATTTGCTTTTTCTTTCATCAAATAACATTACTAATTGTCCTCCTCTTATTTTATTAAATAATTTCGGAAAAATGAAATGAAAATAGCCCGTAATTCATATTCGCGTCTAACAAACCAGAAAAATGTTCCCCCCTAACAGCACACCTTACGATTTTCCTGATAATGATATTTCTCAACATAATCTATACTCGGAGACCACAATTGTAGACAGTGATTCATCTATGGCAAAATGATAAGACAACTACATTTGAGCGAGAAGGAAATAGACTTCCAGTGGCGCGTAAAAAATTTATATAAGTACTTATTATTATACAAAGGGATCTCGGAAACCGTAAGAGATACGAAGTCGGTTAAATGGAGGTAAAGTTGCGCATTTACGTGCCTAATAATATGCCGTTTAGAATGTTTTAAAACTCCCAGTAGTTCCGGCGATTCTGAAAAATCGTTTTATTGGGTTTTTTGAGATCGAATTCTAAAATAAATTGCACTTTTGCATTGCCGCTTTTTCCGCTCTATCTAACAGCGTTAATTATTTTGTAATCCGACGAGTCGTCTTCGAAGGGCCATTATCAACTTTCTTTTTTAAATACGGTCCTGTTTTTCTGATATTGGAATTTGAGAGCTTTTTTCTTCCGAATGCAACGGTGTATGACACATTGTGGTTATGACGTTTCGAGGGTTTTTTTAACAACATCAAGAAATTTTGGGATACGGTCCTGTAATTTTCCTAATTTTATAAATAATATCTCATAAGTAAGCTCTAAATTTTTTACTTATGTTGGACTAGTTCAATAAATAACAAATAATTTAACAAACGAACAAACCACAAATATAAGTGACCAAAATACAGAAACATTATTTCAAACTTCTGTTGATTCGGGATTTAAAAGAAACGTAGGAGCTTGAAACAAAAAATTAAGATGATGACGCGTGATTTGTTTCACTTGATATTCCCATTGTGATCGTTTGAGAGCGTTTTAAGAGGTTTTCTATTTTCCAGAAAATATGGAACATAAATTTACAAATGCTGAAAAGTTTGATATTCTATCGCATGTTTTATTTTATCTCAAAAAAACTGTTATGTGGCAGTTAGAAGATGTTATTTGTGCTTAGAGAATAACGGAAATCATTTTGAACACCTGATTATGTAGTTCCTTACTTTTTTCGTTGTTCGTTTTATTACTCTTTTCGAATGATTTTTGTTCACTTATTTATTATTAAATTATTTGTTATTTATTGAACTAGTCCAACATAAGTAAAAAATTTAGAGCTTACTTATGAGATATTATTTATAAAATTAGGAGAAATACAGGACCGTATCACAACATATCCTGATGTTGTTCAAAAACCCTCGAAACGTCATTAAACCACAATGTGTCATACATCGCTGCATTCGGGAGAAAAGATCAAATTCCAATATCAGAAAAACAGGACCGTATTTAAAAAAAGAAAGTTGATAATGGCCCTTCGAAGACGACTCGTCGGATTACAAAACAATTAACGCTGTTAGATATAGCAATGCAAAAGTGCAATTTACTTTAGAATTCGATCTCAAAAAAACCCACGAAAACAATAAAACGATTTTTCAGAATTTCGGTTTTTTCCGGATATCTCCGGAACTACTCGGAATTTTAAAACTTTCTAAACTGCATATTATTAGGCACGCAAATGCGCAACTTTACCTCCATTTAACCGACTTCGTATCTCTTACGGTTTCCGAGATCCCTGTACTGGCCCTCCTTATCCTGGACACGTTGTATATTAACTGGTTACTGTTATTCTTAACAGTAACAGGCTCGTTCGCAGAGCAGTCACAAACTGCCCGAAGCACGCGCGGTTGGCTTAAAGTGTTCACAGAAGCAAAATTTGCGACCGCAGACCAGAAATTCGGTGTTCGTAGAGCAAAATATAGCGATTGCCAACTAATTTGCAACCGTCCGAAAAATCCGCGTATCGGTACGGAATTGTGGGTTCGGATTCTCGATCGCGACCGTTTGTTTACTTTTGACTTGTTCTATTTACCGATTCGTTTCATTTTCTTTAGATTCGGCATATTTTGGTTAAGCTTACGTTCCGTTATTCTTTAAATATCCATTCCAGAACAAAACAGAAATGAGCAAGATTAAGAATAATTGTAGGTTAAGTTAAGAAGTCAATTGTCACATTTGACAGTTGAAGGTTTGGCATTTGTAGCCGATCACAGAGACAAAAGGCAGCAACCAATTAGATACTCGTCCACAATTTGGTTGGGAATTTCGCTCTGTGAACGAATCTATTATCACTCGAGCATGTATCCTTTTAATTTGCAACTAACAAACACACCACAAACGTATCCAATAAACGAAGCATTCGGTATAAGGACAACACCGACGCCGCCTCGGCACTGATTTATTTTCTTTTACTTACAGATCTCCAACAAGCTCCGCTTACCCCAACGTTCGACCCCCAAACGGCCTGTTCGACGACGCTCTACGGGGCGGAAATATCTTGTAGTCGGCCATTTTGTAAGCTGAAAAGGAAACCCCATTATCACTGTAACGCTTGCAACCAAGCCTTCTCCGAGCTAGACAAACTGTTACCGCACATCGCTAGACACAGCAGCGCCGCTTTACATAGCAACAGTAATATTTCTACATTGTCTGGTAGCAACATCTCCACGCATAGCAGCGCCTCTCCGTCCGGTTTGATGATACATCGTAGGGGTAGTGCGTCGGAGAGAGATACGGAGAGCAATAATAATGGAGTGAGAGAGGGGGAGGAGGGTGGAAGTAGTCCGGAGAATTTGAGTGGGGAGAGGAAGAGCAGTGAAGGACATAAAATTAGTGTGGCTAGTTTGTCGAGTTTGCAAGGAAGTCAGGTATGTAGATTTTTACGATATTAACGAATATTAATGTCGCTTAGACTGTGATACTTGTATATATAACGACACTGCATTTTTTCAGACTTCCATCGACAAATCGCCGGCCGCCACCAAAG
Source organism: Barypeithes pellucidus (assembly GCA_963991005.1). Taxonomy (NCBI): domain Eukaryota; kingdom Metazoa; phylum Arthropoda; class Insecta; order Coleoptera; family Curculionidae; genus Barypeithes; species Barypeithes pellucidus. Next base: position 49,821,124 of record OZ022563.1, on the reverse strand, counting down.
AACCAACCACTCCAGAAGCCAGCCAGTACTTCTCTACGCCAACCTTTGACGCCTACAACCACTTCAGTCAGTTCCCGCCGAATTTCGCCACCCAAATCGCGCTGATGCAGCAACAGAACGCCTTTTTGCCACAAGGACTCTATCAACAAGGGATTCCGTCGCAGATCATGTTCCAACACGCTCAGTTGATGCAGAGTCCGTTGTTGGGACATCAGAATCACGCCTTTCAGGTAAGTTGTCAAGTTTAAATTTTGACAATCTGGGTAAATTTTAACAAAACATGGTAAACGCGCCCAATTGGTGTTGGGACTATCAGGTGTTTAAGGCGAGTTGTCAAGTTTAAATTTTGACAATATTACATAGATAAACGTACTCGACTGAATGTAAGTTTGACAATCAGGGCAAATTTTAACAAAACCTGGTAAACACGCCAAAATGGGTAAGAACACCAACACCACGTTTTTGTTGTCAAGTTTAAATTTTGACAATTTGAATGAAAACGCTTTTAAGTTTAGTTGGGAAGTTTAATTTTTGTTAAATGCGCAACCAAAGTTGGATATTTTATCCATGCTTTTCAAATGAGCTGTCAAAGTTTAAATTGTAATAATTGAAGTGAATTTTGACAAAAAAAAATTACGCCAAATCCGTTGTTGAGGCACCAGAATCGCGGTTGCTGAGATGAGTTGTCAAGTTTAAATGGCTAATGCATTATGTTCAGCTTTGATGTACATTTACGATAAACTGTTTTCTTTCAGGCTGAAAGTTTGACTTCGCCCCTCGCCGCAATGGCAGCAAATTTAAATAAAAGGCCCTTAAGCCCGCACGAAATGAGCCCTGAAGCCAAGAAAGCAAGGATTCAAAATTCGATGCGGATGCTCAAAGACGAGCCTGTTCCTAGTGGATATTTGAGATTTCGTTTCAACGAGGTAAGTAATGCATTAAGAACCTATATGGACAGTTTTACTGTAGTATAAGCATAAATTTTGACAACAAACATACGTCAAGTTTGAGCAAACTCGACTAAATGTACTTTTTAAAATCTGACAACATAGTATATTTTGAAGTCATTTTTTTAAAACTGTTACTAAATATCGACTTTAAACGTTTCAGGACTGCAAGTATCAACATTGCGGCTACAGAGAGCACCAAACTCACTTCCATTGTCAACGGCACGATTGTGGGTACTCGTTTTGTGATAAAACTCGTTTTGTTCAACACACAGCGCGACACGAAAGGCTCGACACCCTTATGGGGGGCGATTTCCAACAATACAGGGCCAATGTGGCCTGTGGAAGGCCGGATTGTGCTTATACGGCTAATCTAGGTGAGTTTAAATTTTGACAATCCAGATGTTGTCACCTTAGAACTTACAATATCGGAAGAAATACACCCTAAAGTTACTTAGGAAATACACTGTATCGTCGGCGTTTCGGAATCTTTAAGCATTGCTATACAGGGTCCGCAAACGAAGCGTGGACGGAAGATTAAATCGTTATCGGAGAACTTATCAAGAATACTAAAACAGCTTGAGATATTGGATTAAAAGCGGCATGTTTTAAAAATATTTTACATTATACAGGGTGGCCCAAAAAAGTGTGACAGCATAAAGTTGCATTTTTTTAAATGGGACACCCAGTATTTTATTGCATATTTAGGTTCGTATCACTATCGTTTATAAGTGCCTCAAATTTTATTTTATTTAATATTGCAGTTTCGGAGAAATAAATTAAAAACTAAAAAAAAAAGTTTTGCAGTCCTGAATAAAAAAATGAAAAAAAATAATCCAGAATTATTTTTTTAACCTCACTATTGAGTGAAATTTATGACAAGAGGTCTAGAGATACTATGAATGTAATTGCGTTTATTCATTTTATACAGGGTGTTCATAATAAGCCTTCAAAAACCCCCCATTTTAAAATAATTTTTCTCAAGTTTTTCAAATGGAACACCCTGTATATTATTTGGCTATTTGACGTAGAATTCATAGACAATTTTTTTTTTTGTAATACAAGCATATAAGTTATATCCAGCCGTTTTCGAGATAATTATAAATATCATAAATTATGTTGTTTAAATAGAGTATTTATTGGGAAATATTGTTATAGGCCACTAGACTAATAATTGTAAACTAAAGTAAATGTTCAAAATAGCTTCCTTTTACTCTTAGAGTTTACCGTATTTTAGTTATTTCGATATAAATTTTAAAAGCCTACATTTTTGCTACTTTTTCTTAAAATCTAGCGGTAACTTTTTAATGGTTTACATTTGTTATGCATAAGTTCATTTGCAGCAACTTCTCGAAGGTTTCTGGTCCCAGCTTTCTCTCAATATCTGGATATCTTTCAGCATATACTCGGCTCGCGAGGAGGCAATTTCTTGCACATTCACCCAGTATGAAAATCATATTTACCATTTCTAAAGTTGTAGAATTCGACATTTTGTGTAAGTTAGTACTTAATTTCGACGACTGAACAAATGAAATAATTTTATTTGGCTGTCATAGTGACAATTTAAATAAAAAAATCATGGCAACTCGATTAAGAATAAAAAATAAAATTAAATAAATAAAAGTAGCAAAAATGTAGGCTTTTAAAATTTATATCGAAATAACTAAAATACGGCAAACTCTAATAGTAAAAGGAAGCTATTTTGAACATTTTCTTTAGTTTACAATTATCAGTCTAGTCGCCTATAAAAAAATTTCCCAATAAAAACTCTATTTAAACAACATAATTTATGATATTTATAATTATTTCGAAAACGGCTGGATATAACTTATATACTTGTATTACAAAAAAAAATTGTCTATGAATTCTACGTCAAATAGCCAAATAATATATCCATTTGAAAAACTTGAGAAAAATTATTTTAAAATGTGGGGTTTTTGAAGGCTTATTATGAACACCCTGTATAAAATGAATAAACGCAATTACATTCATAGTATCTCTAGACCTCTTGTCATAAATTTCACTCAATATTGAGGTTAAAAAAATAATTCTGGATTATTTTTTTTCATTTATTGAGGACTGCAAAACTTTTTTTTTAGTTTTTAATTTATTTCTCCGAAACTACAAAACCAAATTAAATACAAAACCAAATTAAATAAAATTTGAGGCACTTATAAACGATAGTAATACGAACCTAAATATGCAATAAAATACTGGGTGTCCCATTTAAAAAAATATAACTTTATGCTGTCACACTTTTTTGGGCCACCCTGTATAATGTAAAATATTTTTAAAACATGCCGCTTTTAATCCAATATCTCAAGCTGTTTTAGCATTGTTGATAAGTTCTTCGATGACGATTTAATCTTCCGTCCACGCTTCGTTTGCGGACCCTGTATATACAGGGTGTTATGGAAATGGTTTATTATATTTAAATCGGTAATTCCATCTATAAACTTAGGAAAAAAAACCTGAAATATTCCCACATGCGGCGACGACATAGACATATTATGTGTTTACTTAATACTGTTTCGGTTTTCGTTCACAACAGCTGATCGGTTTGATACGTCTTGGTTAGGATAAACAAACAATTGACGGACGTGACTCACAGGTCTGTTTTTATCCAGTTTATGGCAAACTTGGCACTTTCTTACCACATTGAGTTAAGAACTACTAATCTAAACTTTATTATAATAAACGCATTTCAGAAAATATGTCGCACAGACTTTAAAATAAAAATTGTATTTTTCAGGTTCTACCCAAAACAAAGCCTCCCACTTCCACTGTCTAAAGTGCGACTTCGTGTGCACCGACACCAACAAGGTCGTGGCCCACCGGAGGCAACATCAAAAACTCGACAGCATCCAGGCGGCGGGATTCGAAAAGTTCACGCCGAGTCAAATGTGCCGTATAGGCAACTGTCAACACAGCGGGAAACAGACGCACTATCACTGTCTTAGCTGTCAATATGCCGTATTGGGGCTGGCGCAGATGAGCGCGCATAAATACAGACACATGGAGGGTTGACAGTATTGATAGTCAAAGTTTACAGATGCGATAATTTTTTACTTTTGACGTGTTGTTCGTTAAAAATTCTTCCGACGTCTGCTTGTAAGTTTTGACAGAGACAGTGCCAATGTAAAAATACTAGAAGATAAAAAGGTCGATACTAAGTTTCTAATTGGAGAATGGATTCGATCGTTTAAACGTAATTTTTTTCGTGTTTTTGTCGCATCAATTACGGAATAACCTCGAATAATTTAGAAAAATAACTTACTGTAATTGATCAAGACAATATTACCGTAGTAAAAATGATAACATTGCTCAAAATCACATTTCAAAACATTGAACTTCTCAGTTGTCATATTTGACAAAGCCATACAGGGTGTTTCATAATGACGTGCTGGTATGTCAGAGTGCGATTCCTTAGGTCGTTCTATGAAGAAAAATTCATAAGAACATATGTCCGCATCAGCTTCAATTTTTGCTTTGGGGTGTCGACATTTTTTTTATATCTTAGTTTAATATCGAAGCTATTTCGATAGCGTGTTCAGTATCGCAATAAGCTCATTATGAAACCGTTTTTTTTTCTTTTTTAAATGTTGATAATGCGGTCATGTATCTTTGGTTGCAGAAACAATTACTAAACTAACCTCACACTAGTGGTGGAATACTATCGATAATCAGCTCTATCGATAGTCTAAAGAGTTACTATCGATAGTACTATCGAAACTATACCAACCTTGATACGTGGTAGAGTTGTTGAGTAATACATTTTACTTATGGACCTTATGGTTGACATACACTTTTTATAAAATACTCCCAAAAAACGTACGACTTCCCGCGTTTACTCATTTTTTAAATTTTAATTAAATTAATCAAAATTATGGAAGACAGCGAAACGTAGTACACTACAACAAAAAAGCACACATAATACTGAATTAATAGATCCGGGCCGGGGATTCCCTGTAGGATTTTTCTTTAATTTGTTCATAAAGCAATAGATGGCAGCACCAACAACAAGCAGAGTGCGTATGTGATTAAAAAAGAGACAACCTTTAAAACAGATTTATGATCTAGTGCTGAATTTGGTTTATTTTTAATTTAAGTTTTTTAAATCGAATTCCGTGAACTTAAATTTAAGAAATACTAATAACATGCGAGTTTAAACTATCGATGATTACTTAAAACAATCGATAGTTTTCGATAGTAACAAACTATCGATAGTATCGATAGTATTCCACCACTACCTCACACCCATGATACGATAACACAAGGTAAAGCCCGTGCGTTATATATATACACGTGCGTCACCAATCCAAGGATCAAGAGCCGTCGTGATTTAAAACTCCCCATCTTTATTTATTACAGATTTAAAAGTGAATTCCCCAATATATTTTAAATTCAATAACGTGTTAGACAAAGACAACAGTTAACAAACAACGTACGTCTAAACCACATTTGCCATTCTCCTTTTGTCAAACTCATCCTTAGGCGCGTTACACCGTTTCACGGCTCGTCAGTCAGGCTAGAGTCCCGACAAAAGGAGAACGGTCTTTCCAGCACTATCAAGTGCCTAGGGTGGAATGCCTACGGGAGTATAAGGCTTAACGAACCGTGATACGGCGAAACGCATCGACTTTGACAAAAGGAGAAAGGCAAACACGGATAATTTATCAAAGGCTACTATCAACGCATACTTATACTACCAACTTCTGATTGGCCTGATCAATTCTACAATAAATGCGAACACCCTATAGCAAAAAATGCACACTTTTGTTCATAAAATGACTTGAGGAATACCACTCTGAAATATTAGCACGTGATTGAGGACCACCCCGTGTAGGAAAGGCAACAAAACAGGTTATGACCAATAAGAATTCGTGAAAATGTAACTGTGTAAATAAATAATGAGACATGAAGATGTACAAACTTTAGCAATAAGTATAAAAACACTTGAGTAAAATGTATGTAAATACATTGTACATAATTATTTAGCGTTTACAATGTAAGAAAGTTTATTAGATTACCTCATAGGTTATAAGGGTCAGATTTAAAAATGTTTCGCGTTGAAAAAATTATTTCGATGGCAAAAAGTGGGCGTTTTACCACCAATTTCAAAAAATGGCCTAATACTTCCTCAAACAGTCAATACGGAATGATTCTAAAATATTCGTACTGCATAAAAATAGTAAACAGTTTTTGCAAAATTTCTTTAAGCAGCTGACGCTGCGTTTAGGACGGAAATTGTCTTTAATATTGACAATGGTTATCAAGAACTGTGACATAGTCAAAACCTATTTCAAAAAGTTAAAATTCATTTCCTTAAATGATGATTTTTGTAAATTTCAATTTTGATTGTCGTCGATAGTTTTGACAACGGTTGTCCATAAATATACTATACCAGTTTGTGATAAGCTTAAAAAAGTTTTTAGATATTCTAAAAAATAAGTATACTATACAGATTATAATATTTATAGATAGTTTTTTTTAGGGAACAATTCTAGATTTTACGTAAATATCAAAGGAAGAAAGACAAATTATAGTATTCGAGTAGATTTTAAACCGTTTTTTCTTTTTAGAAATTTTTGATAGTGTTACATAGAGGCCTTTTTCGATAGATAGATTTTGTGCCTTAGAAAAAAAGACATATAATATTTTGTGCCTTTTTTTGGTACCGTCGTTTTTTTTTTATATAGAACTTTTAGACAGTCCAGTGTATGCAAACTTGTTTTGACGTAATACTTGCATATTTTATATTTTTAAAAAATATTTTTTTCTTCAATCTTGACCATACAAAGTGATGTCAAAATTTAGGATGTGATACGCGGTGTTTAAAATTCATTATACGGGGTAGCGCAGTATCAACGCAAGATTATATAGGGTCGTCTTAGCTGCAATTTAAAATAATTTACGACTATACAGGATATGTGAAAAAGTCGAAATATACCAAGCTTAATTTTTTGGCCATCCCGTATATTATATTTTTTATATAGCGGGGGCTCCTTGGGTGGAGCCCCTGAATTCCTCTTCAAATGCGTTATTCGGCTTTAAATAAATAATTTATTAGACCAACTACCGAGTCTCCAGAAAAAAATTCGCGTGTGGCAACATTATTTTTATTTGCAGCACGCAGAAGCCAGAGGGATGTTTGCTCTCGGCCCTCATACGTCATTATTACCGTTTTAATATCGCTCAATTTACATTTTTTATGACAACGTCGCAAAATAAATCGACAACAATACATAGAATTAGGGGAGGAATTTAAAGATGCAAAAATATATTTAAAAAATATCGCTCTTTTTCGGTCCGCTTTTATGAGTTGCCCTTGTAAAGCTGGCAGGGTTAATCTTATCTTAGAATGTAGTCTTTTTGATACTCTCTCATTTTATACAGGGTGTCCTGGTTGTAAGAATGCACTCTACAGAGATTTCGTTAACCATATGACATACAGGAACGATGAAATTAGACAAAAGTTGCACATTAATGAATTCTGCAACGTCGTTTTAAATTTTTTTTTAATTCAGAATATTTCCGACAAAACCGATTTTTTACGATTTTGTTTTTCTTGTTTCTGATTTTATTTGAAGCGATATGTGAAAATAAATTTTCTCATTGCCACCCTTTCTTAATAAGTTAATTTAATTAAATTTTTAATCGGACGTTTCGTTTTTGGCAACCATCATCAACTTTGCTTTTTAAATAGTAGTAGTAACATTCTATTTTACGCTTTCTGAACTCCACCAATTCATGATATATCACACATATTATTTTTTTATTATTTTTTAAAAATAATTTATGTTAAAACTACTATTTAAAAAAACGAATATGAAGATGGTTGTGAAAAAGCGAAACGCGGATTACAAATTTAATTAAATCTCTTAAAGAGGAGAGACAGTGGCAATGAAAATGTCAAATTTGTCTTCACATATATACTGGGTGGCCCAGAAGTCCGGAATAAAATTAATATAGCCTTAACCTGTAACTTTTGGGGAAAACGCTCGGACACGTCAATTTAGTTTTATATATGCTCACATTTTGACGTTATTCGTTTGTTTTTTTTGTCGATATTTGTCAAAGATATGACCGCATCGATCTTTTTTTAAATAGAAACATACAGCTTGTGATACATCATTTGAAAGCCGATATCTCGTACAGTATGCTCATAAATTTTAGCGCGATTCTGTCAAGCTAATTCAAAATGGCGACTGTTAAAAGTTTTTAAAAAAATTTCTATTTAAATAAGCTGAAATTATAAATCATTGTAGTTTTTTTACCTTTCAAGGTAAGAAATCTTCTGAACGCGACACAGTGAAGATTCTTACCTTGAAAGGTAAAAAAACAACAATGATTTATAATTTCCGCTTATTTAAATTTTTAAATTTTTTAAAAACTTTTAACAGTCGCCATTTTGAAATAGCTCGACAGAATCGCGCTAAAATTTATGAGCATACTGTACGAGATATCAGCTTTCAAATGCTGTATCACAAGCTGTATGTTTCTATTTAAAAAAAGATCGATGCGGTCATATCTTTGACAAATATCGACAAAAAAACAAACGAATAACGTCAAAATGTGAGCATATATAAAACTAAATTGACGTGTCCGAGCGTTTTCCCCAAACGTTACAGGTTAAGGCTATATTAATTTTATTCCGGACAACCCTGTATAAATATACGAAAACAAAATCGTGGAAATTCGGGTTCGTCCAAACATCTTTGGAATTTTTTTAATTTGAAAACTAATGCGCTGTTATCTGATTTGTCGTCTCTGTATAGTGCATTCTTATCCGGGGCACCCTGTATACGCATTATTTCTATATTTAAAACACAAACGAAGCTATTGTACTTTGCCACCCTGTAAAAAATAAAATTTTGACAACACTAGTATTTGTCAGTTTACGTCAAAACGAAGTCGTAAATGTCATTCCAAAACAATGGGCGCATTCAGCAGAAACCATCGATTTGTAAGGGATTAGTAATCATCTGCAGAATGCACTAAAAAAAAAATCGATTTCACAAATCGATCCATCTTTTCCATCGAATTTAAAAAGCGATTTGTGATCTGACGGCGATTTATGTCAGTTTTGTTTGTCAGGTCGACGAGTAAAATTTTATAACATATTATACACGATCTCTGTCAGTGAAGAGGAACATTAAAAATAAAATTATCCATTTGGTACAGAAAAAAATTAATATTCGATGAAAATATTTAGAAGGGATCCTAACCAAACAAAATGCATTCGGCAGAACCTAAAATCGATGCGCCTCGTGACGTCACCAATTAAAAATCGCTTATAAATCGATGGGCTCTGCTGAATGCAGCCAAACTGTACCGCATGTGCCATATACATTACAAAACTTTTAGAGTTTTTAACGTATAGTAGTTTTTTTTGTAGAAAAACATTATTTATCAACAAAGTGTCATATCATCTTAGTAGTTTATGTTTAAACTAAAACTAATTTTATTATTCTATATAGTATCCCACTTTTATTTATTTTTCCACGTACTCCCCCCACGCCCCCCTTTCCCAGTGTAATAATATTTCATTTGTTTTTTGTGAATCGTTTGCCATATTTTAAGTAGGCCGCGAGACGATTGAATCGCTTTATATTCTTTTGTTCATAGCTAGTCTTTTTTGTTTTCTCTCTTTGTTTTCTTTTGTTTTTATGTATATATTTATTTTTTCAATACGTGGTGAGATCTGATCTTTTGTTTTTAGGCCAACTAAGTTGGCCATTTTTTTTTTGTTTTTTTCCGTGAGAAAAACATTTTTAATGCTTTATTTTCGGTACCTATTTTAAATTAATATTCTCTAAGCTTTTGCGAATCTTTTTTATGATTTTAAAATCGATTGTTCGAGTATTAAATACAGTTTTTCAAAAAGTGTATTTTTAGAATTATTTTTTAAAATGTATATTAATTTAGGTCTATGTTTTTTTTTTTGTATGACGAGTATGTTAAGAGTGTAGTGTATCTATTTTACTGTGATTATGTTTTTTAACTATCAGTATTTAATAAAAATACTATTTATATCGAAACGTGTGGTCTTATTTTCCTCTCCTTATACAGGGTTGGTCAAGAAAGTTTGCAATAACTTTCCATTATCTATTTTTCAGAAAACTTTCTCTTAATAAAAGTTGGTGCATCCCGTCAAACCTCCAATTATACAGGGTGTCCCATAACTAATGGTACACAGGAAAACTGCAGATTCCCTGGGTAAAAATATTGCGATTTGGCCAAACCACAGGGCCAACACTCCATTCATAAATCTGTTGGAAAGTGAGTTTGTGATTGTTTGAAATGTTATTGAAAATCAGTAATGGGTGGAAGAGTGACAAAACATGTTGGTCTCCCTAATGGCAACAATGTTGAAGTCTGGTTAAATCAAAGATCTTACAAGGTTAAATCCAATAACGTTTAAAAGGTTATGGAGCGGTCTTCATCGCTATCACTAGTCTGGGCAAAAAGCCCAACAAGGGCGTATAATTTACTTTGAGATTCTTTACGTTTAACTATATTATCTATTCAAAAAGAGTAGTTTCGAATATTGGATATTTATAAAAAAGATAGAAATATTGATCCAGTTTTTATATACAGTGTATCCAAGGATAGATTTAACTATTTATGCTTAGCATCAATATTTTTGGTGTATTCATTACTGGATGATACTCTCCAGATATAAAAGTGTATATTTCTAGCCAGATTGTCATATTTATCACTAAGACATCTTGCAAAATCCCAATTAAAAATTTGTAAATTTGACAATTACAACTGGTTTAAGGTTAATCCGCAATTGCTCTTAAAATAAGTTTATTTCTAATAATTTGGCTATTGCAGATTGATATACGATACTTTGATATTTTTTGAGGGTAGATGAATGTTACCATTGTGATGTATAAAGTAATAATGTATTGTGAAACGATGTTACATATAGTTATAGTACCATATTACTTTAGTAATGCACACACAAGCCACTAAGGCATATTGTACACTAAAGTGATTAATTAAATAAGTAAATTAAAATAATATGTACCTAAACAAGTTAGATCAAATATATAAAAATAAATAAATAAATTATATAAAACCTGTCTTCACGTACTTGTTACACTGCAAACGTTGTTTAAATATAGAAAAATAAAGATGTAAAATATTTTGACGGGACTGTTCCTTTCTTCAGTATTTTATTCCCATGTACATTACCTACATAATCTTCTTTTGTGAAGTATTTCTCACAAATAACTGTTGTATCACCTGGACTATAATTATTCCTTCTAAGGGCATGTATCCAAATTTGGCGTAGGCTACGGCCCTTTAGTATCCTAACGAAGTGGATAAACATTTGGTACATTCTTAAACAAACCGAATTTTCATAGTGATGCAAACTCAAAATCAAATTTCTAAATATATTTACTAACCTGTGAAATTTTAATTTAACACCATTGCATCTTCTAGTGAAGTATTTTATGGCCGCACAAGACTCAACCATCTTGTAAATGCAAGATTTATATTAAGAAGTAAACCAACTCGACTGCTTTTTGCCCGGACTAGCACCACGGACCGGTCCATAACCTTTTAAACGTCAATGGTTAGTCAGAAATCATATCAATACAATCATATTAAAACATAACCATACTTACCGAAGAAAAGATAAATCCTTGTTGAATGATCCACTCTTTTACAAACTATACATGAATGCACCATCATTGTTTATAATAAAGACGATTTTTCACCAATACTCACAAAAAAAAATAAAAACAACCAAGTATATAAACACTCCCTTAAAAGCGGTTAGTAGCGAGTAGCAACAGTGTATCCTTCTTCCATTGATAAAGTTTGATCGTTTGCCGTCGAGCGTACTATCTTTCAACTTGATGTTGTCAGAGTGCAGTCGGTTTATTTCAAACTTTTATGTATAATAATAATATTTTTTTTCTAAATCTCTCAAGGCCTATTCACAATTTATATTAAAATTATTGGGAAATAAATTTATTTTAAAAGCAATTGCGGATTAACCTTAAACCAGTTGTAATTGTCAAATTAACAAAATTTTAATTGGGATTTTGCAGATACCTTAGCGATAAATAGGACAATCTGGCTATGCTGCAAGCATAACAGCAAGGTGGGGAGTGCACGTTTACAGTCCTTACGTCGACTTCAAATGTAAACAATTCTATCTGGAGTTTGTAAGATCTTTGGGCCAAACTTAGTTTCGTTCAATAGCTGCTAATAACCGAGATACAGGGTGTCCAAGTAAAAATGTAATTTTCAATTTTCCTAAATAACTTATTTCTGAATCAATATTTTTGCACAAAATTTTGTGACTAGGGTTTTTTGGGGGAAAGGAATTTGAATTTGTTAATAATTTTGATAATATAGATTATAGGGGGCGCTCTCTGCGGTACTCTGGATACATAAAAAGAAATGTAACTTTTTTGTGCCTTAGTATAATTATATTTTTATTAAAAATAACAGTTTTTCCGTCATTTTTAAGCAATAAAGGTATACTTTGTAAATGTCGCTCCGACTAACCGTTTTCGAGATATTTTCAATTACAATTTCTAAGCGCCATTTAAATTTTGATTTGTAAATGTGAAATTTGTCACAGTAGGCTTTGATAAAAACAAATACAATGAAAGCACTTTGAAACCTCATTTCTGTCAAAGTTTATTTTCATTTGTCAGCACAGTGGGTGTTTTTAAGGATACTGTTATCCAAAATTAAACTAAAAATGCCGCGACATAACTTGTTTTCTAACAGAGAAATGCGAGACATGGTATTACGCACAAGAAAATTTTAACGGACGCGGGGCACATCGGCGGTATTTGGAAATGTATCCAAATAGAAGGCAGCCAGATTTTAAAATTTTTAGAAGCCTATATGAGAGACTGGGAGAAACAGGATCCTCCACTATTACGTTTTAGACGCAAGGATCCTGTTTCTCCCAGTCTGTAGTATAGGCTTCTAAACATTTCAAAATCTTGCTGCCTTCTATTTGGATATATTTCCAAATATCGCCGATGTGCCCCGCGTCTGTTAAAATTTTCTTGTGCGTATAAACATACCATAAATCTCGCATTTCTCCTAGAAAACAAGTTATGTCGCGGCATTTTTAGTTTAATTTTTGATTACAGTATCTTCAAAAACTCCTTAAAAATACCCACAATGCCGAGAAATGAAAATTAGCTTTGACAGAAATGAGGTTTCAAAGTGCTTTCATTGTATTTGTTTTTACCAAAGCCTACTGTGACAAATTTCACATTTACAAATCAAAATTTAAATGGCGCATTAGAAATTGTAATTGAAAATATCTCGAAAACGGTTAGTCGGAGCGACATTTACAAAGTATACCTTTATTGCTTAAAAATGACGGAATAACTGATATTTTTAATAAAAATTTAATTATACTAAGGCACAAAAAAGTTACATTTCTTTTTATGTGTTCAGAGTACCGCAGAGAGCGCCCCCTACAATCTACATCAAAATTATTAACAAATTCAAATTCCTTTCCACAAAAAAACCCTAGTCACAAAATTTTGTGCAAAAATATTGATTCAGAAGTAAGTTATTTAGGAAAATTGAAAATTAAATTTTTACTTGGACACCCTGTATCTCGGTTATTACCAGCTATTGAACTAAACTAAGTATGGCCAAATCGCAGTATTTTTACCCAAGGAATCTGCAGTTTTCCTGTGTACCATTAGTTATGGGACACCCTGTATTGTCAAATATTTCCTTTAGTAAAGCGGGAGATACAAAAAAGTCAAAAATGGTTCAAGAGTAAACTACCCTTATTTTTGAAAATCGGGAACAAATTTACGCGGAAAAGAAATCTAAAATTTTGTTTCTCTTTAGTTTTTTGAGTACGCCTCATTTTAATAAATTATAACCGTCATCCTTTCGACTTTCTAAAAGAAATAAAAAATTATTGGAACCATATGAGAATATATACACGGTGTTGAAAAAAGGTCGGTACCCCGGAATAACTCCGGTGCATCGCATTGCGGCGGAAAATGTCTGGGGAAAAAGTTGTTTTTTTGAAGGAGGAATAGTTTACGATTTAAACCACCCCCTCAACCCCCGGGCGCGGGTAGGGGCAAGTTAAAAATTTCAAACCTAAATATGCAATAAAATACTGGGTGAGCCATTTAAAAAAAAGACAGCTTTATGTTACCACACTTTTTTGGGCCACCCTGTATATTGGAAAATATTTTCCTGAAATGCACCATATAATACAGCATAAATCGGCATATGAACGGAATTTAACGGAATGTTAATTAGTATAGGAGCTATGGAAGCCCGACACACTATTGCCAGTGCATTTGCTCATTTTTACTATTTTGATTGCGATGAAGGTAGCTCCACGGGATCGCATTTTCTGACCTCGGGCCCATGGAGACTTTTGATCAGCAGGGATAATATCCTCGAGTATCAAAGGTTTTAACCGAGGGCCGATTCCCATATGTTCCGTGCGGGGTCCTTTGGAATTTTTAATTTAATTTTTTTTCGACGTTAATATTAGAGTTCGAGCAAAACTGACATTCTCCAAGCAACTTTTAGGGAGCTCTAAGAACACATAACAAATTTTTTTATACGACGACGTTTCGTTTTCAAGCAATCATCATCAACTTCATTTTTTTCTCATACGGCCCTGATTTTATGACATAATTATAATATAATCATCTTCATGAAATTTTCAGGATACAGACCTGTATTTGCCATAATTTTATAATAATCATTAAAAAATTCCAGTTTTTCTTAAAATAACTCGAAACTTAAAAAGCTTACCAAGCTTACCAAAACTTTTTGTAGGGCATATTGTTAGTCGCTTTGATTGCGATACTTTTTCCCCCATTTAATTGAAGTTGTATCTGTTACCATTAACGATATCTCCATAGAAGCCCTCATCCTTATCTCGGGCACCCTGTATAACATGATCACGAGGAAAAACAATATAACACTCTCCTGAACAAATACAATAGTATTTATTTACCTTTTTTTTAATCTTAACATTTTTTACAAAATTTCTTACACAGACTCTTGTACCGGAGGCTCATAACCTTCGGGCCTGTCCACTTTCGATCCCGCGTCTCCCGAACCTTCTCCGGTCCCCTTGGAATCTCCGTGAAGTTCCAACAGCTTGGAAAGTTCGTAGCGGGGCTTCTTAAGCACCTGAAAAGTAGTAAATGATTATTTTGCGTTCATTCGAAAAAAACGAA
Organism: Barypeithes pellucidus; assembly: GCA_963991005.1. NCBI lineage: Eukaryota > Metazoa > Arthropoda > Insecta > Coleoptera > Curculionidae > Barypeithes > Barypeithes pellucidus. Next base: position 49,805,958 of record OZ022563.1, on the reverse strand, counting down.
TCGTAATTTTCCAAGACCCTATCGGCGTATTCTCAAATTTAGAATTTTTATTAGTTTTATTAGTCAATTAAGTTTTGAATTTTTGAGTCTAATTACTCTAATTTATAAAATATTTTTAATTGCACACGGAAATAAAAATTTAAGTTAAATTTACTATAGAAATAGTAAAACTAACCATAATTTATGGCTCTATATGTGGCTGGAATAACTTTTATTAAGAACTGTCATTGAATTATAGCAAAATTTTAACAAAAATTTTTTAGTAAAAATTACCAAAATATTTGGGGCCGATATTTCAAAGTCACCTTAAGATACAGAATGACATAAGTCATCTTTAACACAAGTTTGACAGTATATTAAAGCTCTCTTTAACTCTCATCTAGAGGAATAGATCTTTAAGGATGTGGTAATCTTCCACCTGACGAGTTGATCGACTCTAAACTTGATTTAAAACATAGTTTTTTTAAGGCTACCTTAGCTGACGTCTAAGCAACCCCCTGCCAAACTGGAGTTCTGGATCTGCCCTTGCTTCTAAGGGCCGATATTTGAAAGATACCTTAACTTAGGGCCGATTAGGGAATCCAATCCCGCGGTGATTTCGCGGGATTAAACGTGGGGGATTCAATTTGGGTGGTGCATGTTAATAAAAAGTTGTTTATGCAATTAGAAACAGAGTAGAGTAGCAGGAAAATATTTATTGCATATAGGTGCAATACAATAGTACGACTACTTTAACGGTTACATGTCACATTGATTGTGAACGTATTTTCGGAGAAAAGATAACATGTTTAATGTTTCATCTTTTAGATTTGATCTCCAATAGGCGCATATCGGTCGAGGTGATAAACTTTCCAAAGGGTATACCATCTTTAGCTACCATTCGAGACACTCTTCCTCCATCGAAACTTTTTTCTCGGATGAAAAAAGAATCTGTAATTTTCATTTTCTTAGGTAGCACAGAAGAACCACTAACATCTGAGCGCTTAGCAATAGAACTAAAAGAACTACTCGAACTGCTGGTACTAGCTTTCATTTCCTATGTTATTTTATCAATATCAACACTACCGCTGCTGCTCTGGACTTTCAAATTAATATTATGCTTTGTTTGTAAGTGGGTGTGAAGACCCTCGCGGTGGAACGAGCAGAGATTTTGATAATGCGAGGGCATAACTGTAAGACCATCTTCACACTTTAAAAAAGAATTCCAAACTAAACTTGAACCTTTATTGTCTTTGTAAAGTACACTGACACTCATTTTTGTGATTTCTGTTTAAATTCCATGTATTATATTCAACCACTTGATAAATATCGCTAGATACTAGTAGAATAACGCCCTTACTTTCACACGTACGCAAGAAAAATGTTCTGTTTAACGTATTTTCAATAGAACAGCATGGCGGGGAATCCCCGACGCGTCGACAAAAAATACCGCAGTTCATTGTTTGCTATCCCGCAAATCCGCGGAATCGATGGGCTCAATCCCGCAGATTTGCGGGATTGGGTTCCCTAGGGCCGATATTTCAAACTCACCTTAAGGTACAGAATGGTCATTAAGGATGTGGTGATCCTTAGACTTAACGCGTCAATTGATCCCCAAAAGTAGGGTAAATATAGGTTTTAGAGACCATATATCCATACAATGGATATACCCCCTATCACACACCTATGAATATACCCCCCTACCACACCCAATACATCCCCCTACCATATAAACACACATATTTCCCCCTTCCACACCCCATACATACATATGTCAGTGTGTAACAGAAGTCTGGAACGCTTTAAAGATCTTTAATACCGTTTGTCCGATTTAGCTAAAATTCAGTGGCGGTATATAAGAGATTATTGCGGAGCTGCTAGTAGTATTTGCGATGTTGCCAAATGTACAGTTTTTTCGCAATCTATATTTTGTTATTTTTTTTAAATGGGACACCCTATATATTTGTCAAAAATATGATTCCGCAACAAATTCTAAACAACTTTTATTACGTTACTTAATGTCTAAACCTAGCCTTTTTTTTCATATTGGGGTTTAAATATCATAAGAACTTCCTATCCAAGAAAACTGATAGGGATATAAGTAGGCCTTGGAAATTCGTGACACAATTAAATTCTGACAGCGACATTGACAAACCTTTCAGAAGAAAATACCATTGAGTTTTATTGATAGAGTTAATAGACATGATTTGTTTAACTGCAACCGAGAGAATAGAAATTCTAATGATTCTGGGTTATGGCGATCGACGACGCACACAGCAAGAAGTTTGCGATATTTTTAATGATAATTATCACAACCGAAATCCAATTACGAGGTCTACTGTTAGCAAAATTTTGAGGAAATTTAAAGCAACGGGACATGTGAAGGATGCTCCACGATCTGGCCGACCGAAAATAGCCATTGACGAAAATAAGGCTTTGGATATTTTAGTAAGCATAACAGAAAATCCTCACCTTTCAACTAGAAAACTCAGTCAAGATAACGATACGTCCCACATGTCTGTGGAACGCCTTTTACAGATGGAAAAATTTCATCCTTACAAGGTTAACTTGATTCAGGAGCTAATGGATGGTGATTTTGACAGGCGTTTACAATTTTGTGAGACCATGATGGACCTCTGTAATACAAATGAACATGTCGTGTACGAAATAATGTTTTCGGATGAGTCGAGTTTTTCTATAAACGGAACTGTTAATCGCCATAATTGCCGATATTGGGCTACGGAAAATCCTCATTGGGCACGGGAGCATCATACACAATATCGACAAAAAATCAATGTCTGGGCCGGCATTGTAGGTCGGAGGATAATTGGTCCGTTTTTCATGGAAGAGAATTTAAACGGTGAAAGATATTTGCAACTTTTGAGGAATCACGTTGTCCCAGCTTTGGCGGAACTATTTCCCAATCCTCGTAAGTCACTTTTATTGTCACAAACAATAAAAATTATAAATATTGTTTTCTTTTAGTAAATAATGGAGTGCCCAACGATAGAATATGGCTTCAACAGGATGGTGCACCTCCCCATTACGCACGAGAAGTTTTGGATGAAACATTTTTTGAGAGGTGGATGGGTAGGAGGGGGACAATTGAATGGCCACCTCGGTCTCCCGACCTCACCCCCTCGATTATTTTTTGTGGGGCCACTTAAAAATTGTAGTCTACAAAACCAAACCACTTGATTTGGAGGATCTAAAACGACGAATAGAAAATGAATGTAGACGAATCGAAGAAATCGGCTGTCTTCACAATGTTCTAAATGCATTTTCACAATATCTAGCTTATTGCCAAGAAGTAAATGGTCGGCAATTTAAACATTTAATATAATGTTTCTATTTTTGATCTTTAAATTAAATACTTTGTTTCATCATTTTATTGGTTTTTATCTCTTCTTTTGTATTTTTGAAATAGCATATCAAAAAAAAGGCTAGGTTTAGACATTAAGTAACGTAATAAAAGTTGTTTAGAATTTGTCGCGGAATCATATTTTTGACAAATATATAGGGTGTCCCATTTAAAAAAAAATAACAAAATATAGATTGCGAAAAAACTGTACATTTGGCAACATCGCAAATACTACTAGCAGCTCCGCAATAATCTCTTATATACCGCCACTGAATTTTAGCTAAATCGGACAAACGGTATTAAAGATCTTTAAAGCGTTCCAGACTTCTGTTACACACTGTATATCCTCCTACCACACCCTAATCCCCTATTTAATACATATTTAAATCTGAAAAAATGAAATGGATGTTACAGTACCAATCGACTTAAGCTGGGAAACAGAACCTTGCGAAAGTTACAATCCAATAGAGTACGTTTTAAAAAATTTAATTATAAGAAAAACACCTTCTAAGTTATCTAAAGGGGCTAAAAGGAATTTTAGGCAACAAGAAAGACAGAGAATTCAAGAATTAGAAGAAAACCATTCCAAACAAAACTTTTAAAAAAATTGAAAGCCTGATTAAGTACACTAAGAACAAAATAGGATGTGCCCATCTTGTTCAGAACCGGCAATAGCGTCTCTTTTTAAAAGGTTTCGCTGTAGTTTAAATGGTGATACGATAGTTGATGTTCAGTTACCATCAACAACCATGTGAACACAAAAGGAATTGTTCTGACGAACAACCCTGTGAACACAAAAGAAATTGCAGCCCTTCTGTTATTTTAGCACACTTAAAACATAGTTTTTTTTAAGGTTTACCTTAACATCAATGCTACCTTAGCTAAGGTCTAACTTAAGGTAACATTCAAATATCGGCCCTTAGAGTTTAGCTAAGGTAGCCTTAACGTTATGGTAAACCTTAAAAAAAACCTAGTTTTAAATTAATTTGAAGATCAATTGATGCGTTAAGTGGAAGATTACCACGTCATTAAAGGTGTATTCCTTTCGATGATAGTTAAAAAAGACTTTAATATACTATCAAACTTGTGATAAGGATGCCTTATGTCATTGTGTACCTTAAGATGACTTTGAAATATCGGCTCTAACTTAAGGTAACATTCAAATATCGGCCCTTCGTAAACCATTTATATGATTTGTAAAATTATGTTAAATTTAATAAAACCTTTTGTAAATTTACTAAAATATTTTGTAAAATTTCACCAAAATCTTTTGTAAAAATTTTGACACATTTTATTCCCAAGCAGTCACCTTACATTCCCTCGCGTGACTTCATCAATCGATGGTATGTTTCCTGTTAAGATCTCCACCTAGTGTTTGTTACAAAAATCGAAATCCCAGGAATCCGTTGCATTTCATTTGCGCCTTTTATTCTTGTAAAAAATAATTGAATATCAATAAAAAATATTTGACTAGCCCCTGAAATGTGCCATACATTTTAAAATATTTAACAACTGGAGTTGCAAATAAATAAATTATTTTCACTATACGTTATTGTAAAATTTACAACATATTTTAATAATTACTTGATTTTACTAAATTTATTAGAAATCTTAACTATACTTTTGGTACCAATTATTAAGAAAATTATAATTAATACAATATTTTATAGGAAATTTTACAATAAAATGTTTACTATAATAAGTTACTAGTCTTTTTTCCCACACATAAGAATTTTTGTCAGTGCTTATCAGAGTTTGTTATATTTGCGTCGTTAGGGAACAAGAAGTTATCTTCATGTATGTATCGAAGCGAGCTGAGTGTCTCATCATATAAGCACTAAACTTATCATTATTCTTGAACACGTAGAGTGAAAATATCCTTCTTACCTTAACTTTACGAATAAATACATCATGGAGTGGGTAGATGCCCTGGCAGGCCTTCTCAATATCTTTAGCGATACTGTCAGGCAACAATTTGTTGACAACTTCTTTCAAGTCCGATCCCTGGATGTCCCTGGTGATAATGTCTACCATTTTTTTACGGATTGACCTAATCTGAAAGAAGTTATTTGTATGGATATGTTTCATATTTAATAATTAAAATAATGGTATTTCAAAACTTGTACTTATCAGAATTAGTTATATTTGCGTCGTTAGGGAACAAGAAGTTATCTTCATATATGTATCGAAGCGAGCTGAGTGTCTCATCATATAAGCACAAGAATAAGATGTTTTTTATAATAAGTATAATAACCCCCAGTTCAACTTACTTGTGTATGCTGAGCATAGCATGTTTTCCTCTGACTCATCTGATCTTTCTGCGTGAATCCAATACAGAAAACCCTCAACAAGTAACCGTCTGACGTTTTGACATCAGCAGAGGCTTCGATGAGGGACTGCCATTTCTTGACCATGGAACGGAGCTTGTCAGTGGTCAAGTCCATTCCGTGGAAGTTGGTGAGAACATACCGACCTAAAATATTTATTATAAAGTCAAATAAAAATGTGGGACAATTCAGGAAAAAATTATTTACCGGTATTGTGCTCGTCAGAGTGTGTTATATTTGCGTCGTTAGGGAACAAGAAGTTATCTTCATGTATGTATCGAAGCGAGCTGAGTGTCTCATCACATAAGCACAACTTATTATTTTTTTAAAATGAAAATCACTTATTATATAACTTACCTTGGACATCTTCAGCAATAAGCCTGAATTTCCTGAAAGATCTTTCGGCATCATTGTCATTTTGCAAATCAGCCAAACTCACTTCGAATACACGTCCTAAAAATAAAAACATTACAAATTGAACAAGCTAAGAAAATTTCCACTTATTTATTATTTTTAAGTAAGAATCGAGGAATGAGAATCCTCCTTTGTACTTATCAGAGTTTGTATTTGCGTCGTTAGGGAACAAGAAGTTATCATCATGTATGTATCGAAGCGAGCTGAGTGTATCATCATTTAAGTACAAAATATTTGTTTAACTTATAAATTAGGAATACTTATATTTCATACCTTTCAAACCTTCGGAGGCGATCTTAGTACCCTGAGTACGGTTAACCAAAGTTTTGCCCACTTGTCTGGTGGCAAACATCGAGGGGGCTTTCACATCATACCAATCTTTACGGGTGAAGGGATCCACTCTAAAAATAATATTAGCTAATAAAGTGAAATGACGTGTATAAGGTGCATAACTCTGATCGAAAAACCGTATGCTAAAATAGGTGATTTTTACTGTTTGAATATTTTGTGACTTAACCTAACAATGTATTTTTCCCAAACAAAACAAATTTGGGGCAACACTTAATAATAAGAAGCAGGAAAACTAAGCTACAGCACTTAACCACCGTATTCAACTTGGAAACTCAAGAATATTTCCATAAAACATCCCAAAAACAAACCACACTTCACTTTGCTAGCCCACGAACCGTCGTTTTTAATCTAAATTTTTCCAAATCATCGGTAGATTTCCCCTTAAACTATGCACCAAATATTATTCTACACAGCTTCTAGTATTAACCTCCCTTCATATTTTTTACTTACACCTTCTTTTTAACTCCCTTTTTGCCACCTTTCGAAAGACCCTTGTTTTTACCGACCGCCATGACTGTTTTTAGGCGAGAAAAGAAATTAGCAAAAATGACAGAACTTCGATTAAACTTGACAACACCGAAGTTATGGCAACAACGACTATCTGCGGTTCCTAACAGCACGAGTCGCAAAATATGGAGATCCCTTCAATCGATTCGGTATCATGCATTCTGATAAAGCGGGGTTGCCAGTTTAGCTTTTAGGGACTTTCCCCAGTTCTATTTTTATTTTAATAAAAAGTTTATCAAAACGCAATAAAAGTAACCCGTTTTGGAACTTTATAAAATAATAGATAAAACAAACCCAAAGTGAATATATGCAAGTTACAAATGACATATATATCTTCTATAACAAACTTAAAGACATATTCAAACAAAACATCCGACTTTGCAAAGAGGTTGCAATTGTGATGCCCCGGGGGAATTCCATGCCCTTTTATTTTTAACAAATAAAGTAATGTTAAAAAATAAGATAAATGTTTTTAAAACCATTCATGAAAGAGGAGATTGGGAAATTGAAAGGATTTATAAAAATTTTAAAATAAAACAAAGATTTTATTTGATTTAAAAAATAAAATGATTTACGATAGTGTTTCAAAAAGTAAATTCAGGAATTAGAATTTTAATAAAGGGTTCAATATTTTTAAAAAGTTCTTAATCAAAATAAATTAAAATCAGGATTAAGTTTTAGAAAATAATTATTTTTTTGAAATAATATTCTTAAAGTTTAAGAATAAAATAAACTTACTTTAAATTAAGAATAAAATCGAAGACCGTCGTGCGCCATCACTCCGAAAACAGAAACGGTAAACTGAAAAGATTCCTAAAGTCAAACCCTACCAAAAGGTTCAAGGAGTGGGAACAAGTTGTGCAATAGTATTTCATCATCACCTTGAGATTTTCTTAGGAAAAATTCCAACTTGTTTTCAATAACAAAATTCTTGGTACTCTGCTCGAGTCGCGCATACCGCAAATTCTTTCGGTTCAAAAGTTAGAGGATCTAAAAAGGTGCAACCAACCAAATTAACATACGAAATTCCTTATAAGAGGTAGCTTAACTAAGCTCGGGGCCTCTTCGAGGATAAAATTCTTAAACTTGGAAACGATCACGTCACTTTTGGCCCTGAGATTGTTTTTCGGTTTTCTTCGCGGAATAAATTCCTTCTTGTTTTTAACAGCAAAAATTCTTAGAAAAGTCAGCGTTGACCATGAGTTTTTGGCACAAACAAAAATCACGCGATCAACAACATACGTAACGAAAACCCCCTATAAATATCCGTCACACGTTTGTGGTAAAGTCAGTCTGAAAAAGTCAGTCTGATAGTCACTCTTAAGCAGTCTTATGGTAGCCTTAGAACAGTGAAAAATCAGTTTTTGAGTCGTTAACTAAAGAAATTGGTCCCGACCCCTCGGAGGTCGGGGTGGGTCAATTTATACAAAGTTCGAAGACAAGTTGTGCGATAGTCAGAAATTGTAGTTGTTAAGCCATCAAGTGAGATAGTTAGACAGACAGAATAAACTTTATTCGGGAAAGATTTCATAAACGGGATAAGAAATTATACGAGACCAGATTTTAGACGAAAGCAGTGCAACAAAAACGCGACGTAAAATCGTATAGTCGGTTCGCGAAAGAACAGTTAATTAAATCGGAAAAGGTCAGTTGCGGCACGGAAAGTCACAAGAGCAAATGAGATAAAAGGAACGTGGTTTACTTTGTAACTTGAAAATGGTAGTGTCAGAAAGAAATTTTCAATCATTGAGAAATTTTATGACAATTTAAAGAAAGTAAAGATCGTTACTAGTGAAGCTCGCTTGTAAAAATGAAAGTGTAAATTGTGGAAAATTGATGAATCACGGTAGTTGTTAAAAATAGAAGGACAGAATTTTGAGTAAGTTAAACATTGCGACAATTTAGAGATTGTTTATGTTCCCTTTCGACTTTCAAGAAAATTGTATTTGATAGTGCAGAAAAACAGTACTTTAACATTTTAAAGAAACAAAAATTATTTGTTGAAGGTGCTCCCTTTCAGACTTTATAAATGACTTTAAATCAAGTGAAGGTAACATTTTGAGAAAATAGAATTTGTTTAATGACAAAGCTCCCTTTCAAGAATTTGTAAATGAATTTAGAACTATTTCAAATGTGACATTTTAAGATTTAACCGGAAGTTATGCACTTATAAAATTATAACCATAATATTGATGTTTACAAGATTTTATGCAGTTTGCCAATGTTAGAAGGCAATGATGAAATTGTAAAAGAACGTATGCAGTTTGTCAAAATTGTAATACCTTGTGAAAATTTAAATACTGATACAATAGATGTTTTAAAATTAAATCAAAGGGTTTTACTGATAGAATAGTACTCTAGGACCGACCCAGTTCCCCTTCAAAGTTCTGCAGTGCTTCTGCCCTTATAAAAAAAGTATAGGAATAGGGGTGGGGCATTACATTGGTGTCAGTTGTGTGGGGTTTTGTTTGGTTGAATTGGAATTATCACTTGAGAAAGAACCAAAGGTCCTAGAACTGTAGAGCATTATTTACCCTCTACGACAGTACTTCTATCAGAAAATCTTACAAAAATAAAAACAATTTTGAAATCAACTACCTACCGTGTTAAACAAAAATATACCAGTTTTCAAAGAAGAGTTTAGTATTGAAAACTAGATTCAGGAGGAGGATAGTGAAACCAGAGATTGAAAGTAATTGAGTAGAAAAACAAAGAACCGGAATTCCTACATATGGAAAGGTCAACCTTACGAATAAGTTTTGAGAAAATAAAAAAATTAGGATGGCACGAATTTCAAGCAGATGAATTCTAATTATGAAAAACAAAAATATACATTTTTGAAGTATGTATGAGCAAGACAGAGTTAAAGTTAAGAAGAAAGACACAAAGGCAACAGTGAGATACTCGAGTTAAAGGAGAACAAAGTAAGTCTTCAAGAGAGGAAGCAAGTAGAAAAAGAGTTTTGCGATGAAGATATCCGAGGTTATTTAAGATTCAATTCTAAGGAAGCATCTAGGGTTAAGGCCCACATAAGAGTTTTCGAACCAAAAGTGTAGATCATCCTCAAGGGTTGTGGAAGAATAATAGAAGATAGGTCTTCAAAAGGAAGCAAAAGGAAAGATTTAGAATTTTGTGAGATATAGAGAAAAAGAAGCTAAGCCTTCAAGAGAGGAAGGAAGAGAGAAAATAAAGTTATGAGAGGCCTCTAAGTGAGTTATATGAGTTACTTGGGAATTAGCTTGAGGGACTATCAAAAGGACGAGGTCAACACTCAGTTCCCGAACTAAGTGCAGATGTCCAAAAGAAGCTCTTGCAAGTTACTAGAGATTTATGTAAGAGATGAAGTAAAAAAAGAAAAAATTTGTTGTTATCCCATGAGAAGGGAAGGAGAACTTTTAGGATTGTATCTAAGGTCAAGGCCAATATTCAGTTGAAAAACTAATGTATAGATAAGCCTAAAAGGTTGTTGTAGGTTGCCAGAGATTTGTGTCAGGAAAGGAAGAGCAAAAAATTCTGTTGAAAAAAAAAAAAAATTAAGAGCCAAGTGGAATGAATCTTAGACAATAAAAGAAATAGAGGAAGTAAAGAACATGAGGATTCAGATAACAAAAATTTAAAAAGGTTACTCTACCAGAGATTCTTCGTTACTGTCAATAACAGAAGAATCAGACGCTCAAGTGCTTGACAGGCGCGTGAATGTCCAGAGGAAGGCAGAAGATAGAGGAACCTTGGAGAATAAGAAAAATATATATATATACGTAACATCAAAGAAGATAAGAAGCCATACGATAACATTAGAAATTGCAAAAAATAATAACCAAAGAATATCGACCAATGAAGAGGAAGAAAACTTAGGGATCCGGAAATCACTAGAAAGATATAAAAAGGAACAAGGTAAAACGAAAATAACACGAAATGGAAAAAAAAAAGTGAAGAATAAATCGTGAAGTCCATACCAGAAGAAGAAGTGGTTGTTGTGCCTAAACTACCTCCGACCAACCACACCCGACGAAACCGCGAGAAGAGAAGAGGGAAACAAGTAGCGACAGAAAATAGAACACGGAGAGCCATCTATACGTAAAGCAATATACGACAAGGTGTCAAGAAGAAGGAACGCAAATTTTAAGAGGATAGTGTCACCTAGCGGAACATATGAAAAGTAAGGCGGTACGAGTCAAAAACTACGTCACTGAAGGTATTAGTTAAATGAATACCTAATAGAGTTCGCAAGTAGTTATTAGAACGAATTAAAAATTATGTGACTCCCCAAAAGGAAGCAGGCCAACGGAAAATTAAGGAATAGCAACATAGACAGAATTTCGGCGGCTCTTTGAAAATTGATACGAGATATAAATCGACATTAAGTTACGTTCAACTCGACTTGGAATGTATCAACTAGCTGACTGGAAAAATGGAGAACGAAAATCTTAAGTAGAATCAGCCTAAAGAAAACAAAACTATGCTGAATCAACTGAAAACATGAACACTGAGGGAAGACGAAAACAAAAATCCTTCAGTATTATCCAAACGCTTAGACAGAGACCGACGGGAAAATTATAAATTCAGAATGTTGTGGCTAGTGTTATTTTTAACCTATATTAACCTTATAGACGACTGGGGGGTACGCGCGACTCTGTACCAGCTTGCCCTGTACCACATCAGGGAACTGAGGCAATTCTACGAAGTGAATGCGATGGGACCGGGAGTGCTACCGATACTAGCTACCCTAGCCTTATGGCAGGGCCATATCCATATGAGCTACCAGATTTTCCGGGAGGCACAGGCAGCGCGCGGGAACCGGCCAGTGAGTCATGCATGTAACTGCGCCCTATGCGACCCAACAACTGGACTAGATCATGGACCGGGCTACTTCTGGAGTATATGGGCGATAGCCGGACTTCCGGTGTGTATCTGCCCGGTATGCAGGGCCCGGCCGCAGCCACTACACCAGCAGAACAATAGAACCAACCCTCCAGCTACCACCACCCACGATGTCTCTTGCCAAACTCCCTCCCCCCTACGATTGCGCCGTCCTACCCGTCAACCACCTGCAACCCCCTCAAGACCATTCCTTTCCGTTGTACGGCCATATCCACCAATTCGACATCACCTTCCCCCCCTAAATCCGCAAAATCCAACAAGCCCAGAAAATCAAACCGAGAACGTAGAAAATGACGACGAAGAATAAACATTACAAATCGAATGTGTAAAAAAAGAAAAGTTTTTTTTAATTTTGAATTATAAATTAATGAAAAATATAGCCTATTATCTAAAAAAGGGGTTTTAATAAAATCAAAAAGGGAAATCGTTTATAACCCAAAGGGCCAAGAGAAAAATTTTCTTAAGATTTAAATTATGTCAGGAATAATGTAAATTAAGGTCAGTAACACAAAAATTAAGAAAATTTTTTTTAGGTAGAAATTATTTCAGGATGAATAAGGAAAGCCAAGGCAAGTTTTTCTTATGTTAAAAAATACTATTGTAATTGGAAGTCACGAAGTCACAAAGAAAAACTTAACCTTGTTGAAGTACTAAATTGGGATTAAGAAAACTGTAACAAAAAAAAAAAAAGGGAAATGTTTCGAAAAATTTACAAAAGGGGATATGTTGACCCAATTCAAGTAAGCAGCGAAATATTTTCTTTAAAGGTTTTATAAATTAGGAATTTATAGGATTTTGTTAATTGTTCTAAGTGCATAACGTTTCAGAAGTTCTTTTGGGATACGTTAGTACAGGTAAATGTAACGAATATTTTAAAAGGTATGTAAAAGGTAAACCACTTTCCGTTTTACAAACAAACAAAAGAAATTAAATTTAACAATGAAATCGGGATTGACCGCCAACCTTAAGTCTATCTCGCTCAGACAGTCAGATGCCCGCGCCGCGCCTATCATGCGCCAAATTGAGAAGCATAAAAAACACACGTGACGTAATCACTATGAAGTCTGCCACAAGGAAAATACGAACGAAAAGGTAACAGAGGAAATCGAGACGCGCACGGTAACCCTATCGATATGAAGCTTATATGAAGGTTGACAAAAAGGATACAAACGAACGAGAATCGTAACACAGGAAAATTTTGTACGGGCGTAGCTAACGAATAAAATGAATTAATCATTTCATTCGTCTTATAAAGGTTGGAGTGATGTGATGCCCCGGGGGAATTCCATGCCCTTTTATTTTTAACAAATAAAGTAATGTTAAAAAATAAGATAAATGTTTTTAAAACCATTCATGAAAGAGGAGATTGGGAAATTGAAAGGATTTATAAAAATTTTAAAATAAAACAAAGATTTTATTTGATTTAAAAAATAAAATGATTTACGATAGTGTTTCAAAAAGTAAATTCAGGAATTAGAATTTTAATAAAGGGTTCAATATTTTTAAAAAGTTCTTAATCAAAATAAATTAAAATCAGGATTAAGTTTTAGAAAATAATTATTTTTTTGAAATAATATTCTTAAAGTTTAAGAATAAAATAAACTTACTTTAAATTAAGAATAAAATCGAAGACCGTCGTGCGCCATCACTCCGAAAACAGAAACGGTAAACTGAAAAGATTCCTAAAGTCAAACCCTACCAAAAGGTTCAAGGAGTGGGAACAAGTTGTGCAATAGTATTTCATCATCACCTTGAGATTTTCTTAGGAAAAATTCCAACTTGTTTTCAATAACAAAATTCTTGGTACTCTGCTCGAGTCGCGCATACCGCAAATTCTTTCGGTTCAAAAGTTAGAGGATCTAAAAAGGTGCAACCAACCAAATTAACATACGAAATTCCTTATAAGAGGTAGCTTAACTAAGCTCGGGGCCTCTTCGAGGATAAAATTCTTAAACTTGGAAACGATCACGTCACTTTTGGCCCTGAGATTGTTTTTCGGTTTTCTTCGCGGAATAAATTCCTTCTTGTTTTTAACAGCAAAAATTCTTAGAAAAGTCAGCGTTGACCATGAGTTTTTGGCACAAACAAAAATCACGCGATCAACAACATACGTAACGAAAACCCCCTATAAATATCCGTCGCACGTTTGTGGTAAAGTCAGTCTGAAAAAGTCAGTCTGATAGTCACTCTTAAGCAGTCTTATGGTAGCCTTAGAACAGTGAAAAATCAGTTTTTGAGTCGTTAACTAAAGAAATTGGTCCCGACCCCTCGGAGGTCGGGGTGGGTCAATTTATACAAAGTTCGAAGACAAGTTGTGCGATAGTCAGAAATTGTAGTTGTTAAGCCATCAAGTGAGATAGTTAGACAGACAGAATAAACTTTATTCGGGAAAGATTTCATAAACGGGATAAGAAATTATACGAGACCAGATTTTAGACGAAAGCAGTGCAACAAAAACGCGACGTAAAATCGTATAGTCGGTTCGCGAAAGAACAGTTAATTAAATCGGAAAAGGTCAGTTGCGGCACGGAAAGTCACAAGAGCAAATGAGATAAAAGGAACGTGGTTTACTTTGTAACTTGAAAATGGTAGTGTCAGAAAGAAATTTTCAATCATTGAGAAATTTTATGACAATTTAAAGAAAGTAAAGATCGTTACTAGTGAAGCTCGCTTGTAAAAATGAAAGTGTAAATTGTGGAAAATTGATGAATCACGGTAGTTGTTAAAAATAGAAGGACAGAATTTTGAGTAAGTTAAACATTGCGACAATTTAGAGATTGTTTATGTTCCCTTTCGACTTTCAAGAAAATTGTATTTGATAGTGCAGAAAAACAGTACTTTAACATTTTAAAGAAACAAAAATTATTTGTTGAAGGTGCTCCCTTTCAGACTTTATAAATGACTTTAAATCAAGTGAAGGTAACATTTTGAGAAAATAGAATTTGTTTAATGACAAAGCTCCCTTTCAAGAATTTGTAAATGAATTTAGAACTATTTCAAATGTGACATTTTAAGATTTAACCGGAAGTTATGCACTTATAAAATTATAACCATAATATTGATGTTTACAAGATTTTATGCAGTTTGCCAATGTTAGAAGGCAATGATGAAATTGTAAAAGAACGTATGCAGTTTGTCAAAATTGTAATACCTTGTGAAAATTTAAATACTGATACAATAGATGTTTTAAAATTAAATCAAAGGGTTTTACTGATAGAATAGTACTCTAGGACCGACCCAGTTCCCCTTCAAAGTTCTGCAGTGCTTCTGCCCTTATAAAAAAAGTATAGGAATAGGGGTGGGGCATTACACAATTGCTGCTGCAAGTCTGGGTAGAGATGGATCATTCTGTTATCTTCAACTATTTATTAGTTGGTCGAAGCAGCTATGAACAGCTAATGGCTATTTAAACTAACTGGTACTTAAATGAGCAGTTCACATTCTTTATTAAGCATAAGTACTGCTAATTCGTCGCGACTTTTTTGAGCTGCTATTTGTAAGTAGCAGTAGCTGCTTTAACTGCTAATCAAAACGAACATGTTTGCCCATCTCTAATTCTGGGGGTATTTTAGAGATTTCGACCGTACCAACTGTTGGCAATGCGCCAGCTGATCGAGAACGGTTTACTGCGCATGAATACGTGCAATTATAATTGCCATTGTGCGACTAGAAGGATTGCCGACTCTAATACGGGTTTAAGGAATCACATTCTCAAATCTTAGCACGGCATTAAAAGAAACACCTTGTTTGGGATGTACGGGACTTGGATAGTGTGATGTTTAGAAAACGGGTGTTGACCAAATTCCCTTTACTTTAACTGTTTATTATCTTATATACAAAACATTTATTAAATGGTAACTTAAATTAAAAAGACGAAGAAAAAATAACCAGCAATAAATATGTACAGTGTAGACAAGGCTAGGTATTAACAGTGGCGCCTATACTTATAGAGGAAGTAGCGGAAGTGTTTAACAATATTTTTAGTCGGCTCTTCCTCTACATTTTCGCCCACGAGCCGCCACTGCTAGGTAAATGTTAGAAAAAAGCGTCCAGCAATGAAAAGTTTATATTTCCCGTCTACCTGAACTTCAACAGGGATCTAATTGTGAAAATGATTTGTTGTGGTGAATCATGTGGCGTACCCAGAGTTTGGGGGCGAAGGGGGTGATATTTTTGGTAGTATGTCCTTTTACACGTGTTAGACTAACTAAAATTGCGTCCAACTCGCACTAGAAGCAGTGGCGGCTCGTGGGCGAAAATATAGGGGAAGAGCCAAGCAAAAATATTCCTAAACGCACAGGCTTTAGTTAGTTACGCGTCAATATAATACACGCCAAAGGCGAGGAACTAGTATTGACGACATAGGTATTGCTGTTTATAATGTGGTTACATAAAAAGTGATAGAATACGAACGAATGAAATACAAATGATACTTAAATCTAAATTAAATCTTAAATTTATTTATTTTTCCTAAAAGCCCAACCAACAGTTCTTTCTATACAGGGTGTCCCAGAATATATGGACAATCTCCCGGGTTTTTGAGATAGAATACTTAAAAATAACAGGAGAAGTTCTTATACATTTTTCTTCCGACGGTCTCTCCTACGGAGATACGGGCCCATAACGGACGTCCCTGGAAATCGTTGTTTCTAAAATAATTTACTAAGTACTAGGTGTAATTTAATATTTTTTTAGTATAATGGTTAGTAGATGAGTATCCTTGAAATTCGCCCTTTTAAACACATTTGGCTTATTTAGTTTGACAGGGACGGACTAGACGTAACACAAAAATGTTGTTTTTTTGTACACCTTGTATGATGAAGGAGCGACAATAATATTTTTGGATACTCTAAACCTTAAGCTGAAAAAAAGGTACTCTTGATCAATGTCGATAAAGTGAACTGTTTTCGAAAAAAAATATTTTTGTTCAATATGGTTTTTTGCATTAGTTGTTGTTTTATGTTCACAAAATTCCCTTATTGTTGTTATGGTTTTTTTCGCATGTACCGATTTAAATAAGAATATTCAGTGTCAGTTTATGGTAGTGTCTTGAAATTTGCGGTTTTTCTCCTTCGTCTTATTAGTTACTAACTTAGTAATGGAATTTATGTATACTGAATATAAATCATATTGAACAAAAATATATATTTTTTCGAAAACAGTTCATTTTATCGACATTGATCAAGAGTACCTTTCTTTCAGCTTAAGGTTTAGAGTATCCAAAAATATTATTGTCGTTCCTTCATCATACAAGGTGTATAAAAAAAAATTGTGTTACGTCTAGTCCGTCCCTGGCAAACTAAATAAGCCAAATGTGTTTAAAACGGCGAATTTTAAGGGGTCTCATCTAGTAACCATTATACTAAAAAATTATTAAATTACACCTAGTACTTAAAAAATCATTTAAAAACCAACGATTTCCAGGGACGTCCGTTATGGGCATGTATCTCCGTAGGCGAGGCCGTAGGAAGAAAAATTTATAAAAACTTCGCCTATTATTTTTAAGTGTTCTATCTGAACCCGGGACACCCTGTATAAAGGCTGTAAGAATATTCGTACGGCAAATATTTGAAACTTCAAGCTGTATAAATTTTTCCCGAAAACGTTCTTACAATCATTAAAAAGGTATATAAAAGTAAAAACCCCATATTTGTTACGAAAAAGTTGCGTAACAGCATTGAGGAAACGTCATAGCACAGTTATGCAGCAAAAAAGCGTACACTACCATCTTGCTGTATAATGTAAGTTGTATTGGAGTTTTTACAACTATTTAAAAAAAACTTCTGTAAAACAGTTCTATAGCTTGATTGACATTGTTACAGCGTGGCTATTTGACCATAAAAACACAAATGTATCAAGGGGAGACCTGTATACAATAAATTTGCATATCGATAGCTGCTATAAAGCTGATATAAATCATAAATCTCCCTTATCCAAATAGTATAAGAAAAGTATCTGCTAGTTGGTACCTATGTACAAGGTGTCCCATTTTCGACACTGTTATAGGGTATCTCCGTAATTGTTAGTGCTATCAAAAAAGTAATGTAGATGTGCTATTTTTGGGCCAAACTTAAAATGGTAAAATCAAAATTTGAATATTTTCGCTCGCTTAAGAGATACGGGGGAAAATAAAAAAAATTGACAATTCCTAAATTACCCTATATTTTCTTAGTTCAAAAGATACAGAAAAATGTTTTATACAGAAGTTTCTTTATATCGATTGTTGAATAATCTGCCGTTTTCATAATAAATATACGGGGTCAGGTAAAAGAGTTATCGGACCTAACCTCATTTTTTAAAATGGAACACCCTGTATATTTTAATCTAAAAAGATATTATTTTAAATTCTCCTTTCAAATATATAACATACCATGGATGATATTGGTTTCCTAGGGGATTTATTAAAGTTTCCATGGTGCGGTATATATTTGAAAGGAGAATTTAAATAGTATCTTTTTAGATTGAAATATACAGGGTGATATATTTTAAAAAATGAGCTTAGGTCCGATAACTTTTTTACCTGACCCCGTATACTTATTCTGAACACGGCAGATTATTCAACAATCAATATAAAGAAACTACTGTATAAAACATTTTTCGGTATCTCTTTCAACTAAGAAAATATAGGGTAATTTTGAAATTGTAAATTTTTTGATTTTCCCCGTATCTTCTAAGCCAGCGAAAATTTTCAAATTTTGATTTTACCCTTTTAAGTTTGATCCAAAAAGAGCAAATGACACCTACATTACTTTTTTGATGGCACTAACAATTACGGAGATACTCTCTATAAATGTGTCGAAAATGGGGGACAACCTCTATATGTATTACCCTAATAATAAAAGCGATAATAATAATAATATAAATAATAAAAATAATACAAAATTATTGAGCTGATTAAATAGTTCCATAACCTGTATACATTGTTTACAATCACAGGATTTAAAATATCTTACACTTTTCAACAATTTACATAACACTAGACATAGAATCAGTCTTGATAAAGCTTTTTTGTCAAATTCAAAATTAAACGAAGGGCAGCTATGAAGAAAAGTAATTTTATTAATATGCAGCGGCCATTATTGTTCCAATTAAAAATAGTTGCTAAAGGGCGTTTGAATCTCTTTGCAATGATGCCATAATTTATTGTTTTTTGAGTAGTAGTCTTCCAGAAATCGCGTTCCAACATTGGACTTATGAATGTAAATTTTTTAGCAAGCGCGAATACCACACACACTGTTCAGAAAACAATAAATTGTGGTATTGGAAATGGATTTAAACGACACGTAAAATTATGTGCCCATTTAAGATTTCAAGGGTAACATCTACCCCTTCCAGGGGGGTTAAGCCGCGGGCTGCATGTTCTTTAAAAGTGTCCCCTTTCACAATAAAATGCCCGTGTCTTTCCGATTATTAACATTAATTACTGGAAGCGAGATGTTAAGGATGAGAAGTTTTTAAATTGACACCCTGTATAGCAAACTGTACCAATCAAAATCAAAGGATCCAAAAAAGGAACAAGAAAAATATAAATATTACTTTTAACAATAATTTACACAGGACCTATGAATAAAATTGATAAATTCTAGCAAAATAGATTATTCTTAAAATTTACTCGTCAATTTCGTATAAATACTATGCTACTAAACTGTTAGTGCCTGTTCTCACCAAAGCAACTGTCAACCGTAACGCAACTGTAACGCGACCGCAACTTCAGTTGAGTTGCTCATGCGTTCCCACTGGAATCGAAGCAACCGCAACGCAACTGCAACTTCAGTTGAGTTGCTCATGCGTTCCCACTGGAATCGAAGCAACCGCAACGCAACTTCAGTCGAGTTGCTTATGCGTTCCCACTGGAATCGAAGCAACCGCAACGCAACTGCAACGCGACTGCAACTTCAGTTGAGTTGCTCATGCGTTCCCACTGGAATCGAAGCAACCGCAACGCAACTGCAACTTCAGTTGAGTTGCTTATGCGTTCCCACTGGAATCGAAGCAACCGCAACGCAACTGCAACGCGACTACAAGTTCAGTTGAGTTGCTCATGCGTTCCCACTGGAATCGAAGCCACCGCAACGCAACTACAACGCGACTGCAACTTCAGTTGAGTTGTTCTTGCGCTCCCACTGCAATGAACTGGTGTGAAGTCTCTTGTGACATGAGCAAAATGCCGTCTTCTTCAGATAAAGAGCCGCAACATACTTGCTCGTTAAAAAGCTTAAAAAAAAAGAGCGACAATTTTGGGTTAACCCTTCTTCTACCATAAATTTGAGACATAATTCGTATATAGTGGCACAGGAATTAAATAATAATTCGGTTAAATTCCATAGGTTTTACCGACTGAGCCATAAAAGTTAAATATTTTGCTCTCTCGTCAGCCATGACACCGCGATTGGAAGGAACTGACGACAGCGACACGGTATGCCGCGCAACTCATAAGCAACTAGTTGCGTTGCAGTTGAGTTGCCTTAAGTCAGTGGGAACACGCGTATTTAAACATTACTGCTGCATCGCGTTGATGTTGCGTTGCAGTTGCTAGTTGCTTTGGTGAGAACAGGCACTCAGAAAACGGCAAGTGATTAGATATTACTCATTAAGACTAATTGTTTCATCACACTTTAAGGAACAAATTTCATTTATGTTCGGTTTTATAAACATAGCTTAAGTGCACTTATCAGTAACCTCCATTAAGGCAAAAAGGTGTGACAAACCACAAGAAAACAATTGGAAAGGATTTGTTAAAATTTTAAATTGAGCTTCGAAATATGGTACATACATGACTATATTATATTGAATTTTTCGAAAAAGAATTTTATGTTTTTTAAAATGGTAAATACGTTTAAACTGAAAAAATGTGGTTATACAGTCATTTTTGAAGTTATTGCATGCACTATCAATAATATCAATTAATTTTATGGCGTAGTCTTAATGCAGGAAAACTATCTAAATTCGCAACTATCTAAAGCGATTTGGCAACGCTTCGGGTGATCAAAGGCAGAAGAATAAGAAAAACGTTTCTTACTCCCACGATACAACCGGCTAGCGCGCTGGCTCTCGTGCCTTAGAATGGCGATGTTGTCTCACTGTTCGTGATTCTACATGTTATAATGTCTTATAACAAAAAGTTGAATACTCATTACTTTTCTTTTCTTGCTTCTATTTGAAAAATTAAAAACTTCAATTGCGCACCTTTTTTATTAGGTATTATTATGTCTTTAAGGTGTCTTGTGATATGTCCTTTTTCCAATAACTATCAAAACAAAAAATATATGTAAAAAATTAAATTTGAATTTCAGGAAAAGTGGCCTCTCCTGGCACAGTACAGGGTATCCCATTTTCGACACGTTTATAGGGTATCTCCGTTATCGTTAGTGCTATCAAAAAAGTAATGTAGTGTCTTGTGCTATATTTGGGTCAAACTTAAAATGGTAAAATCAAAATTTGAAAATTTTCGCTCGCTTAGGATACGGGGGAAAATCAAAAAATTGACAGTTTCAAAATTACCCTATATTTTCTTAGTTTATAGAGATACAGAAAAATGTTCTATACTGAAGTTTCTTTATATTGATTGTTGAATAATCTGCCGTTTTTAGAATAAGTATACGGGATCAGGTAAAAAAGTTATCGGACCTAACCTCATTTTTTTAAATGGAACACCCTGTATATTTTAATCTAAAAAGATACTATTTTAAATTCTCCTTTCAAATATATAACACACCATGGATGATATTGGTATCCTAGGCGATTTATTTAAACTTTATTACTTTAAACCACAGTAGACCATGAAACAACAACTAATATCCTGGAAACAACTATGTTGATTATTAACATTTAACGTCAATTTCATTTTTACATATTCATATCAACATTTTGCAAAATTTGATATGATATCAATTTATATTGAAAGTGGAAAAATCGAAGAAATGGCGCAAAATGTATATTTAAGGACATATTCCGAACATTTGCGATGATTATCGTTATTTTTTTATCTTAATCTGAATCTTTTATTTCGTTTCAAAGTAATAAAGTTTAAATAAATCGCCTAGGAAACCAATATCATCCATGGTGTGTTATATATTTGAAAGAAGAATTTAAAATAGTATCTTTTTAAAATATACAGGCCGTTCCATTTGAAAAAATGAGGTTAGGTCCGATAACTTTTTTACCTAACCCCGTATACTTATTCTGAAAACGGCAGATTATTCAACAATCAATATAAAGAAACTTCTGTATAAAACATTTTTCTGTATCTCTAACTAAGAAAATATAGGGTAATTTTGAAATTGTAAATTTTTTGATTTTCCCCCGTATCTGTTAAGCCAGCGAAAATTTTCAAATTTTGATTTTATCATTTCTAAGTTTGACCCAAATAAAGCACATGACACCTACATTACTTTGTTGATAGCACTAACAATTACAAAGATACCCTATAAAAGTGTCGAAAATCGGACACCCTGTACAGAATAGTTATTTATGTACCAAGGGCGTTAAGAAGACTATAATGCCCGGAAGGCGAAAGCAACTAGCCCGAGGGATAATTTTCGCCTGATGTGTCAAAAAAAAATACAAAATATAAATGCCAGAAATGGAAAAATAAATTCAATTTTCACATCAAATTGGAGTAGTGCCTTCTCAAAACTAATCGGTGGGAGTATCGTGACCGAGTATTCGTTGAAAACAAACGTGGATGTTTTTAAGTGCCCTTTTTGTTTTATTACTAACTTTTATAGGATTAACTCATGCTTATAAAACCGAACGTCAAAATATCTTATGTTAAAGTTATCCAAAGTAAAAAAAAGTCAATTTCCTTTTATGCACATGTGCAAAGAATATACATCGTGTTGAAAAAAGGTCGGTACCCCGGAATAACTCCGGTGCATCGCATTGCAACGGAAAATGTCTGGGGAAAAAGTTGTTTGGATTTGAAGGAGGAATAGTTTGCAATTTAAACCACCCCATCAACCCCCGGGCGCGGGTGGGGGTAAGTTAAGATTTTCAAATGGAACCCCATATGGAATACAAACAACTTTTTCCACGGGCATTTTTTAGTACAAGAAAGAGAAAAAGAGTATTTCCGGGATAAAACTTGATTTTCGCACGGTTCCGATTTTGTCTTCCTCATGGTGATTATTGGTGAAGGATGGGCACGAATAAAAAAAAATTTCGGACAAAAGATGTTTATTTTTGGTCGGAGAACACGATACGCTAAAAAAAAATATGGGGTTCCATTTGAAAATCTTAACTTACCCCCACCCGCGCCCGGGGATTGAGGGGGTGGGGGGTGGTTTAAATTGCAAACTATTCCTCCTTCAAAACCAAACAACTATTTCCCCGGACATTTTCCGCTGCAATGCGATGCACCGGAGTTATTCCGGGGTACCGATCTTTTTTTCAAAACCCTATATAATATTTTATAGATAGCTCCAAACAACTAGATTCCATAATGCGGCGACTAAACGAGGTAGATAGTTCCTAACTAGCTAGCTATCCAAGTCAAAATTTGACTCATTAAAAGCAATACAGCATCATTACAAAAATTGTATTTTATGTGTAACAACAAGGCACTTTTTTAAGGACACGCTTGAAAGTAATACTACCTCTCAGATAGATACATGCACATTTTAAAACCCTTAACAAGTCAAGTCTATCGACTTGTCTAGTCACGTTTAATGGTCCTTGGTCATATGAACTTTCAATACTATACGCAACTTACACGAAAACGAACATTTAGAACACTGAAATGTATTGTTGGGCGAACTACCGGTAGAACTGGACGACAATGTACTCTTTATCTCGCATGTCGCATTTACTAAACTGTGATTTGCCTCATGGTCACTTAAAGTACTTTCATTGGATACGGACGCAACTTCCGGTTTACCTTCGGACTCTGTATCAAAGTCATCATGACTGGAGATTACATCATGCGCTTCTGCAATGGTTCTTTTAACTTGTTTCCTATTTTTGGTGCTATTTACTTCATTAGAGTCAGTTTTTGCACCTTTCGAGGATTTGAATTTTTTCTTTGGAGGCCCATTTACCGACGCCTCTGACAGTACATTTTTCGACTTTTTACTGCAGGAATTTACATGAGCAGATAAAGCCGATGGAGTAGAACGAAAATCGCACCTACTGCATTGCTTAATAGGTAATTTCAACACCGTATGAGAGTTCGTATGTTTCTCGATCAAATATTGCCAAAAACTCGTAAAGGAACAGTATTCACATTGGAAATTCTTAGGACCTGTATGTTTCGGTACCTCTTGCTTCTGATTACCGTTAAAACTGCAAATGGACTTGTGTTGTTCCAACACAGATCGTGTTCCTTCGAAATTACAATATGGACACTGTCTAGGAAGCTCTTTTTCGATTCCGTGGAACTTATTTAAATGACGTTTGAGAATAGATTTTGACGGGGAAGTATAGGGGCAAACATTACACTCAAAAACTTCCGCTATATCATTCACGGAACTTAATTCTACGTTTGGCTCGATTAAGTCGGAGCACTCGAGGAAATGAAGCGATAGAGCTTTGGGTGTCGACTTGTAGCCGCAACTTTCGTTGGGACATGGCCTAATTGGGATATTCTGGCGGTGAAGTTCTCTATGTTTATCCATCTTAGACTTTTCAGGTGCCGTGTAGGAACACATGGAACATGCATATGTGCCAGGAGAAGGCAGAAAAATCTCTTCTTCGTCATAATCACTTTCACCAGAGTCTTTTGTTCCAGTGGAATTTGTCTGATGGATTCTTGAAGCCGTCGCTACGTCGTCGTTAATATCATTCCTAGCAATTCGAGGAGACTTCTCATGATCCTTGCCATGACGCCGTTTGATACTTCCTTCTTCTGACTGCTTTGCGCCAGGTTCAAATTGATCCTCTACATAGGGCATGCTATTACTAGGTTGCAAATTCGCATCTGAACTAGATTCGTCTTCAGAATCATGGGCGTCTTCAACCTTTGACTGCTTCTGCCTAGATTCAGACGGGTCGACGTGTTTCCCCTCAATATGACGTATCAAACTCCATTTGTACTTAGAAGAAAAGTCACATGAAGTACACTTATATACAGCCTGATCATCAGATGCGCGAATTCTTCTCCTACGCTTAGCATTTCGGAACGTCGGCTCAATTTGGTCATTCGTGAGTTTGTCGTCGGATTCTAAATCATCTGACATTTCATGTTGTTTTTCGTGTTTGGCAAATTTACGTTTGAACAACGTAACATAATCACATATAGTACATTCTCTAGCAACGAACATATCTTGACCCTTCAAATCATCATAATGTTGTTTCTCCAGGTGATGTTTTAAATTGTTTTTTTGATTTGAAGAATACGAACAAGCCGTGCATTTTAGTTTAGGTTGCCTATTGCCCTGGCATGTTCGGGAATGAACCTTTATATCATACCGTGTCGATCGATAGTCGCACTTTCTACATTGTATATATGTTAATCTTTTCGGATATAAATGGGTCCGTACATGTCGAAGATAGTGAGTTTTCACCTTGGTAACATATGTGCAATCACCACAATTATATAACGCTTCTGATTTCGTTACACTGCTTCCTGTCAAACTTTCACTGGCTTCATCATGTCTGCTCTGTTCCGAATGGTACTTTCTCATATGCAATTTCAATTTTATTCTCAAGTAAGTAGAAAATGAACATTGCGAACATTGAAATGAAGACTTTTCGGTACTAGGCTTCGATATTTCGTACGTCTCAATCGTTTCACCATCTTTTTTACTGCTAATGTCTTCCTTGGCATCCTTAGAATCATTTTCGTTGATATTTTCTATGGAGCCATGTTCAGATACTTCGTCGCTGTCCTTATCACAAACGCTATGGCATTTTTGTATATGAGCTTTTAGACATTGGGCAGTAGATCGAAAACTACAATGAGTACATTTCGTTATTGGCAGTTTTGATGAGTGCGACATCATATGCATCTTTAAATTATTAGCACTGCGACAGACCAAGGAACATACTCGGCATCTAGTTTCACCATAATGGCACTGTATACTCATATGTTTCGCCAGACAATTAGGCGTAGACTTAAACTTACAACTACGACATTTTTTTATCGGCTGTTTTTGGTCATGTGATTTCATGTGGGACGCAAAAGAAGTACCGCGTGAAGTAACAAAAGAACATAACCTACACTTGTGAACTTTGATAGGCTTGTTCTTTGTCTGGTCTGTTTTAAGTTGCTTGGTTGCTCGATTACTCACGCGACTCGCATTGTCATCTTTAACAAGGGCTGAATTAATTGACTTACTCTTTCTCTGGTGTTTTGAAGAATGATATCTGATGTGGCTAGCGTAAGTTTGATGCTTGATAGTATTAAATGGACATAATTTACAACTGTAAATTTTCCTAGAACTTCTCGCAGTGACGAAACCTTCACTAGAAACCTTTTCATTACTATCACATTTTGCCGTATGAGTTCCTAAATTATTACCAGTCGACTTAAAATTATGTTTTTTCATGTGTTTATTATAATGATCAGTGTTCGACGTAACAAATGAACAATGTTCACAGCCAAAAGTTACTCTTGTAGTAGAGTGAATGTTTTTCATATGTATTCTCAAGAGGCGAGACGTCGATCGATAGTTGCAAAGTGAACATTTGATAATAAATAAATTGTTTTTGTGAACATTAACGTGGAAACCCATTCGTTGCGATGTTCCAGTGTAGGAGCACATCTTACACTGGAACAATTTATAACCAAGCGAATTAACGGAAACCGCAGGCCCCAAGTGATTAGTACTTTGTAACGTTACTATAGACCTTTTGTTGGGAATTTTAGAAGAATCTTCGCTAATTCCAGATGGCTTTATCAAGCTTTGGTCGGCCTCAACTCCACTATTTGATAGCAAGGATCCCGTGCACTTTCGACGGTGAAACCTCATCACTATGTTTGTCGACTTGAAGTCACAATTTGGACACTTGATAATGGGCAAGCTAGTGTTATGCGTATTGATATGACTACTTATCTGGATCAATTTATTACAAACATATGAACACTTTTTGCAGCAGAACAGTTTCTTTCCCGATGAATCGCGTAAAACTTTATGTTCCACAAGGCGGTTTTTCTTGTGTACTTTTAACTTTAGTCCGTCGCTGATTGAACAGGAACGAGTGGAACGGGTGGGAAATGTGTTGGAAGCAACCTCATTGGATTCGGAAGATTCGACTAAATCGTGAGCAATATCAACTTTATTGGGGATTTCCTCGTTGGTTGATTGTAAACTTGATTGTAAACTTACTTGGCACTTACGCATATGATGTTTCACTGTTAAAGGCATCGATTGAAAGTCACAATTCGGGCACTTTACGTTATACAAAATATTTTTATGAGCCTTAATGTGACCTACCATGGAAACAAATTTTATCTGAGTATAAGAACACATTCTACAGTGGTATATCTTGCGACCATACGAATCAGTCAAAATGTCGGGTTCGAAGAAGTGTTTCTTCTTGTGCATTTTCAACTTTAGATCGTCCGATGTAGAAAAAGGACAGGTGGTACACTTAAGGAGTGTTTGAGAAGAAATTTCATTGTTCTTAGACGATCCAACCGAACGTTGGTCAATCTTATCACCGCTAGTGGTCTTTCCCTCGCTTACCGACTCTTCGACAACTTCTTTGCACTTGCGGCGATGAAATACCATCACTCGAAAGGTCGACTTAAAATCGCAATTAGGACACTGTTCTATAGGCAAGTTGTTTTTATGAGAATTTATATGACCCGCAATTGCTATAATATCTTTAGAATCGTACGAGCACATTTTGCACCGGTAACTCTTGTAGCCAGACGAGGTTGTAATGTCAGGTTCAAATAGATGGTCCTTCATGTGAGCCTTCAACGTTATATCGTCGGAAGTGGTAAAGGAACAACTCGAACACCTCTTATCGTCGGATTTGTCTTGGGTTTCTTCAGCACTGTCCGTCTGTTTCGGAATTTGTTGGCAGTTTCGCTGGTGATGTTTCACTGCTCTCTGGGTCGATTTAAAGTCGCAATTTGGACAGTTCACTATAGATAAATATTTGTGAGACGCCATATGACCCGCCATCGCGACAAATTTCTTTTGGGTATATGAACACATTCTACATTTGTAAATCTTGCGCCCAGCCGAATTGGTTCCAACGTCAGGTTCGTACATATGCTTCTTCATGTGGATTTTCAATTTCAGGTCGTCGAAAGTTGAAAAGGAACAGCTGGAACACTTGCGCGGTACCTTGGATGGTTCATCATCATCCCCCAACGCCTTTGGGCTCATCTTAGCAGTAGTGTCTACATTTAAACTTTCCTTGCACTTAGGCAGATGAAAGTTCATCACCCTTTGTGTTGATTTGAAGTCACACTTTGGACAGTTCATTATAGGCAAATATTTGTGGGATGCAATATGACCCACTATCGAGACGAGCTTCCTTTGGGTATATGAACACATTTTACACTTATAAATTCTATGCCCTTTCGAATCAGTCAACGCTTCAGCATTGTGTTTAAGACCTTTGCCTTTGTGGAATTTCAATTTAAGTTTATCCGTCTTTGAAACAGAATAGGTTTTGTATTTAAGAGATGTCTTAAAGGTTCCCTTCTCCTTGGAAGCTTTCACTAAACTGGAACCACTCTGGGTGTCTTGTAACCTATTCGCATCCGTCTCCGAGGACCGTTCAGTGTCTTTACTTGTCGGCAGATGTGTTTCAGAGCTATCAAACGAAGTTGCACGATTTGCTTCAATCAAATTTTCATCGCGAATTTGAAATTTTTGCCCCGGATGAACGTTTTGTATGTGCAGATGAAGCAACACTCTAGTATATCTTTGGCTGCAATAAAAACATTGAAAAATCGGCTGGTTGTTTTTCCGATGGTTTCGCTCGTGATCGTTTAAACGAAGTCGTCTGTCTGTAGTAAAAGAACATAGGGAACAGGAATAGGTGTTGTCCTCTAGAAGAAGAAAATTTCCCGAAGAATCATCAGGGGGATTAATTTTCAAAGGATCTGATACATGCGAATTTTCATTATCATTACTAACTTCAACATAATCATCGACTGAATTGATTAAGACATTAGAAATAACATGAATATTAGTGGTTTTCGTATTTTCATAATCTAAGTTTTGATAACTATTATTAGTATGAGCAGAAGGCGCGTCTTCCTCTAAAATACCTTCCGAGTTATATTCTGGTGTTAGTGAATCAAGAGCTGGATCAACGTCTCCATTTTCTTCTATTTCTGCAGGTCGCTCGTTTATGGTTTTATCGGCAAGTTTTTGAAGATTAACATCGGCCGATTCCTCATTAGAATCGCTGTCTAAAAAAAAACAAATCACATAACCCTTACCTATACAGGGTGTCTCACCAGGAACCACCTCGATCTGTATACAAACATTTTTTCAACATGGTGACAGTTACTGTTATATAAGTCGATATCAACCGAGGGGTGTATTTTACTGGTGAAGGGTATTTCTTGAGACTTTATCTTATTTTTGGGGGTATTTAATGAATATCTATGTAGGTATTTTTTTTTAAAAAAGGGTATTTTTTTGTAAAATTTTTAGGTGGTGGTTTACCCATCGATGTTAACTTGCGTATTTTCAATGGAAGGCAAGATTCTAGGCAGATTTCGTATACAGAGCGATTGACGGTGCAAGGCGTATTACACGTTTATGAAGAAGAAATTTGGGAACTTACACAGGGTACACCAAGTAAACTGGCCTATTAGAAGTATCTCGAGAATTAAATGAGGTCTTATTTTGAAAATTTGGCTGTAGGGATAGTTTTCTAGGTTTATAAAATATTTTGGATGGTGTGGTGTTGCCGGATCATACCGAAAGTGGTATCAACTTCGGAATTTTAAATGAATTACCCTATATATTATATTTTTTTTGAAATTTAGGTAAAAATCTAGAACAGTTTTCTGTATAATATCATATACCTATCTTTAAGAGTTTTTGAATTATATATAATCTTGTGATTTTTTAACGCCGTATCGGGACCTGAGAAGAAATCATATCTTTTTAGCGGTTACAGCTCGGAAGCTAAAATTTTGATAATAGTTTCACAAGACCATCGAAATTTTATAATTTTGAACAGTATTTAATTAGTTGTATACAGGGCGTCTCCATAACAATATTTCTGAGGGAGATGAATTATTGCAAAAATCTTGTTTTTTTTTTTAAATGGAACACCCTATACTTGATATGTTTTGCTAATGGAGGATCGAATTTTCTATCTAATGATATTAAGTGTTCCCCCATATCTATCTTCAATATTTTCGGACTTATAGCGAAATTAAAAAATTATCTTATAAAAATATATTTTTTGGTAGTTGGCTGTGGAATGGATTCATAGAAATAAAATAATGAAAAATCCATTTGACGTTATGTCTGTGTTTTTGTAATAAAAATGGCTAATTCCCATTATTCGAGCTTAGATATTTTAAGTTTATTTTATATTCATGGGGAATGTGGTAGAGTTTTATCTAGAACTTGCAGAAAATTTAATACACTTCATCCTGATGCAGCTCCCATGACTCCCAAAAAGTTGATTGGCCGAGGAGGTCCATGGAAATGACCCCAAGGTCTCCACATCTTACCCCCCTAGATTTTTATCTATGGGGTAGGTTTAAAGAAATAGTATACAAGAAACCCGTCACAACAAGGGAAGATGCCCATGTTATCACCACAATTCATTAATGTTTAAGAGCAAACAAATTAGTTATTTTATTGGTGTTGTTGCGTAATTTTAATTTTGTTTATTTATTTATTAATAAATTGCTTATTTCCTAACTATTTTTTTACAACAACACAGACATAACGTCAAATGCATTTTTTATTATTTTGTTCCTATGAATCCATTCCACGGCCAAAAAATATATTTTTATAAGATAATTTTCCAAGTCCAAAAATATTGAAGATAGGTATAGGAATACTTAATATCATTAAATAGAAAATTCGATCCTCCATTAGTAAAACATTCCCATTTAAAAAAATGAAGATTTTTGCAATAATTCATCTCCCTCAGAAATATTGGTATGGAGACGCCCTGTATAAAACTAATTAAATACTGTTCAAAATTACAAAATTCCTTGGCCTTGTGGCACTATTGTCAAAATTTCAGCTTTCTGGCTGTAACCGCTAAAAAAATACGATTTTCTTTTCAGGTCCCGATACGGCGTTAAAAAATCGCTAGATTATTTATAATTCAAAAACTCTTAAAGATAGGTATATGATATTATTCAGAAAACTGTTCTAGATTTTTACCTAGATTAAAAAAAAATATAATATATAGGGTAATTTATTTAAAATTCCGAAGTTGCTACCACTTTCGGTATGATCCGGCAACACCGCACCATCGAAAATGTTTTATAAACATAGAAAACCATCTCTTATAGCCACAGCCAAATTTTTAAAACAAAATCTCATTTAGTTCTCGAGATACTTTACTTGGTGTACCATGTATAAGCGGAGATGATCTCTCTTTTAAAAATATTTCTAGCCATGCAGTGTTGCCGCGTGTACTAGAAAGTATTTTCAACTTTGATAATTTAAATGGAACACCCTACCTACGGCTTTGGTTGTCTTTGAAGAATAAACAATTCACATTCTTAGGTAGGTTGTAACCAGAAAAACAATCGGGGAGCTCTGAAAGTGAGTTATAATTTTTCTTTGTCGTTTCGCGTTAATTAAACAAAGACATTACGTCGGGATGGTTGCAACAGGGCTTTTTAAATAACAGGTGCAACCTGTTTCGGTTTTAAAAAATACCTGTTTCAAGAAACCAGTTTCAGTTCCAAACGGTTTCAAAATTTCCGCAATGCTGCGGCACGCGGGTCGGTTTGGCTGCTGGTGCCGGAAAAGTAGCCCAGATTGGAACTTTTTCGTTCGTTTTAAGATACCTACGTATTATTATATTCTGTTTAGATATTTATTGTTATTACATAGGTATCAATGTTTTGGTATTCTTTTAAACTTAAACCAACCAAATTTGATTTAAGTTCCTACTTGTTGGATTTTGGTTTTCTATATAGTTTATAAATATATGTTCTTTACTTAATAGTTTTTTTAGCAGGTACCTATTAGTATGTGTGTTGTGTTGTTTAGATGATAACTCACATATACTTTATCTTTGTACATTGCCAAAGGGTTTTATTTACTATATTATTATTTTCTTGTTATAAAAAGTTTTTGTGATAAATATTTAGTTTTGATTTTTACCAACATTTCTGAAAAATATTAAACATTGACAACATTGCACAATCCCTACACGAGGCGACGAATCGTCACGATCAGCCAATCCATCAGCCTTTTGAGTGCGCGAGCATTCGAAACTGTTTGTTCGAAACCGTTTCATCGGAGACTCGGAAACAGTTGTACCGAAACAGTTTCATCGAAACAAGTTGTTTCGGCCGCCTCGGAGAAGCAGACCGCTCCAGCGAAGAGCGAAACAGATAGTTCCAGTGGAACCGGAAAACCTATCGATTTATACCTGTTTCGACCGGTTCCACATAAAAACCTGTTTCGAAAAGAACCGATACGTTTCAAAGCGGCATCCCTACTAGGAAGGAACCTACTTTTTATAAAAGCCCTTATTGGAACGGCCGTCGTTCATACCTGCTTTCACGTTTGACACTACCGGATTAACAACTGTCACATTTGTTGTTATTATTAAATAAAACCCTTTGTTGTTTTCAGTGTTTGTGGAAAAAACAGTAATTCTTTGCTCAATATGGTAAGACTGTTCCAAGTATGCCGTAAACTGGATAAATATATAGACTTTTGAGTCACGCCACGATAAGAGGTTCGAATGAAAACAGAAACAGACAGAAGATAAAAAGAGATAGGGACTCTACAGATAGAATCCCCGTCTCTGTTTTATTCTGTTTATTTTCGTAATAACAGGCGTCACTTGACGTGTACAAAGCAGATAGAAATACCGGGTCCATGTTTGTTTCAAGTCAATGAATATAATAAAGATATACAGGGTGTTATGGAAATGTCGTATTATATTTAAATGGGCGACTCCTTGGGTGTCCTAGAGAAGCGCTACGTATTTTTTTTTCAAATCGACCGTTTTAAAAGTGGGGTCCAGCCCCTTAAACCCACACCTCATCCGGCGTTTGTTCGTCATGCCACCCTGTGGTGGCATATCAGAAAACAGGTGTTACGTGCAATGTTGCCAAACTGTGTAAAAATGTAAAACTTTAGTTTCTTATAAATATTTAGCTTACTTAGAAAGTAAATCCACGCTGACAAGCAGTAAGAAATCCAGACATTTATTTCGCAATAGAAATTCAATAAAAACGCTAATTTCAATGGGTCATTAACCCTTTAATAAAGATAAAATGAAACAATTATGTTGACATAGGAACTACCCTTTGAAATAAATGGTCGAGTCCATGGTGCTTTCTCTCTGCACATTAAGAAAACTAACTGGAGCTAGCGCGGTTGCCATTTCCGAGACTATAATTATACAGGAAAGTAATATTACAGAAGGAAATTCCGCAATTTATCAATATAATCTTATAAAACATCGAAAGTGGCAACGCTGTATTTTTACCGATGAGCTTAATATCGATCGACCGACCGAGTAAACCCGAACAGACAACGTCAAGACTCGAACAGGCTCAAAGGTGTTGTTTAGTTTCAACATTTTTAGATGTCCAATACAAATGTATGGAAAAATTATAGTATTTCCCAGACCACCAGCTGATGAAATTTGACACAATAAGGGCGTATTTTTGTCTACACAGTGGCACTTTAAAATACTCATTCAGATTGAATGGTCCTTAGATGTGTTCAGGAAATGCGCGATAACTAATGTGAATTTATGTGACTTTGTTTTGGTGTTTTGTGACGGGTTTTGTTCGGATTACCTGGTGTTTTTATAACTTAAGTTGGTTTTAAATAAGGCTGAAAAGGTAAATAAAATTGCATTTTTTTCTTCTGAAGGGTAAAGTGGCATTTCAGTTGTTCAGATCCGATGGGTGTCGTTCGAATTGAACACGTGAGAACTGACCATTATAAACTCCGCGGCGGTTTGTTCCAGTCGGTTCAAGTTTATAAATCAGAGATTGTTTCCCAGTGAACTGAACGTAAAAGTTTATAATAATGTACCCTGAAAAATAAACAACTTGCAATCTGTCCAACGGGTATCGACTTTCTAGTTAGTTAGAGTTTACCCTGAAGATATGACAACACTGTTCAAGATTCAGTGACGTTTTTGCCATATGTTGCTTTGTTTACCTTCCTGCCAGGGGCACCGCGTGGTCATTTTTGGTCTGACATAAGGCCATGTACAGAGCATATTAAATTAAAGCGCCATTTTTGGCTATTTTTCTTCAATTTGTTTTCATCTCAGGAATTGCCGGTTTAAATATAATACGTCATTTCCATAACACCCTGTATAGTACTTACCAGTTACATCCAAGAGCTCGTGCTTAATAATGCTTATATTTACTAAGCTTTGTTCTGGATTCGTGTCTGGAGAGTTGTCAGGAGAATTTAGCAAAGACATCATCTGTCTGGGTATAGCCAGTGGATTTTCTAAATCCATTGGGCAACTTGTCTTCGACTGAACTTGATACAAACTGAATATACATCAGGAGTCAGGATCTGAAACAAAATGGGAAAATGTATGCTTCTTGTTTATTATGAATAGCTTGTTATCTCTTGACGTCGGTGGTTCAGTGGTCTCTTATGCTGATGACACCGTGCTGATTTTCAGTGATGGTACATGGCAGGGAGTAAAAGAAAAAATGATAAATGATCGGCTGACCTTGCCCTCTAAATTCCGCCCAGAGCGGCGAATAGAAGCAATCCACGACGAACCACTGCCGCCCGTCCATATGTGGTTAAGCTTAGTACTGCTTGAACTTCAATATTTAAGAATTCTTTCATCCGGAGGACTTCATCCTTATGGCTCGACCTTCCCGAGGTCGTTTTCCCATCGAATATAACCTCCAACGATTCAAAACCAACGTGAATCGCTTTTTGCGCACACGCACCATTCCCAGAGTGCTCTAAAGAATTTCTCCTATAATGCTTGTGCATGATCATAAAAAAAAATACTCCTGAAAGGGCGAATCCTGAGCTTTTAGTGTCCGAGAGTATTCATTTCTGAAATTTGTGGCCTTTTGTACAATATAATAAAATTGTGATAGGTTTTTACTTGTTTTATTGTAAAATTAGATTTAAGTTTTTTGTTGGTTTGTTGGCAAGTGGAGGAAATGAAAAGAAAACACAGGAAAGAAGGTTAACAAGGCAGCATTCAATCGGTGCAATGCCAACATTTTCCATTGAAGAAATAAATAAAATAATAGGCACCAATATGGACGCAAAAAAAGAGGAGATAAGAACATACTTGAGTAAAGATAATCCGAAAAAAGCGAATGTAAATAAATCCCAGCTACGTCAAGGAGATTCCAAACAAAATGAATCATCAAAACATGAAGACGTAAATATAGATGTGCGCGATATACACTGCTCAACAGAATTAAATACATCATATTCTAACATAGACAGCGACGAGGTATTTAAGCCCAAACAAACCACTGCAAGAACACCTCAGAAAACAATACAACAAGAAAATGCAATTCTAGTAAACGTCAAAGGTCTGAAACTAGCCCGGAATTACCCTTAAATAAAAAAAGACAGAGTGATAACAGAAATCAGCAAGAATCAGTGAAAGAAAATAAACAATTCAAAGCATGTTTAAGTGAAAGAATAATCTTAGATATCTTCTTCAATTTGGATAAATTTACTGAAATAACTAATAAAAATAGCCTGGCAGTACCAAGTGATGATCAAATTACATTGCGGGAAGCACACAACAATTTACATAAACTAATTACACTTATGGTTTTTAATATAGGTACACTGGAAAGAGAAAACCTAGAAATCAAAAATCAACTGTGCCCCAAAGTCTTAGAAACAGGGGTATCCATGACCAACAGTAAAGATACCTCCCAACAAGGCAGAAAGGCATATGCTGAAATTGCAAATACAAAAGTTGCACAACTACCGGAAGACACTCAACCATGGACAACCCCTACAATAGTTAAAAAGCACGAGACAGTCATACGAATGGCAGAAATAAATGATCCTAAAGAAGCCCTAAAAAAGTTTAAAAGCGAACTAGATCCAATTGAGGTGGGAAGAGGCTTTAAAAGTGTTCGACAGAAAAAAAATGGAGTAATTATTGTAGAGAGTTTTAACCAGGACCAACAAGACAAACTAAAAACAGCCATACAAAATCGCAAAAATATAGATATTAAAGAGACTCAGAACACTAACCCTATGTTTATGATAACGGGGATTGAAAAAGGTTTCTCGGAAGAAGAATTTTTAACTGAAATAGAAAGATTAAATTTTGAAATTGTTGAGGAACTTGGGTACACTGTGCATGACAAAATACAGGTAGTGACCAAAAAAGAATGCCGAAATCCATTAAAAGAAAATTGGATTCTACAAGCCAGCCCGGACATCTCCAAGTGGTTCCTAAAAAGAGGCAAAATATTTTTTAATCTGGTAACAGTTTATATACAGGAACATTTTAACATGGCGGTGTGTTACAAATGCTGTGGATTTAGCCATGTGGCCAAATACTGCTCGGAAAAAGAATGTTGCCATAAATGTGGTGGTGAGCATAAAAGTATTGATTGTCAAAAAAACCGTTACAACTGTCCGAACTGTACCAAGTTGAAACTTAGTGAAACAAATCATTCGGCCAGAGACCATAATTGCCCAGTGTATAAAAGAAAATTAGCTGCATACAAAAATAACATTAATTATAATACTTTTTTATAGAACATTCCGCATGTAACTCAAATCAAAATATAAAACGGGAAACCTCAAACACACAAAAAGAATACAGCATTATTCACCAGAATGTGCAATCATTAGGAAATTCGGTTGACCAGTTAAACAATCTGATAGAAAACCAACCTGATTGTAAGATCTTATGCGTAACCGAACATTGGAAAACAAGTAACCAACTAAAATGGTTAAACCTGAACGATTTTGTACTAGGAAGCTTTTTTTGCCGAGACTTTAATGAACATGGAGGGAGTGCAGTGTATGTTCATAAAACGGTTAAATTTAAAGTAAGAAGCAAACTTTCAAAGTGGTCTGTAAAGAATGTTTTTGAGGTGCAGCAGTGGAATATACAATTAACAAGGAACAGCACCTAGTGTTTTCAATTTATAGACCACCACAGGGAAATATGGAGACATTTTTTGGTTGCTTGGAAGGTTTACTTTCTGAAATTTTTAATGAAAATAAAAAAATTGTCATTGCCGGCGACTTTAACATTGAAATGTTAAAGACAAATGACGATCATACAAATCTAATCTCATTATTGTCATCCTTTAAGATAATCCCTACGATATTTCAAAACACAAGGATAACGGCAAACACATCTAGTTGCATAGATAATATATTTGTAAATAGTGATTTTGTACATAGCTTAGTTTTAAACACTGTTATTTCGGATCATACTGCTCAAAAGATTGTTTTTCCACTTACAAATTTAGTTGAAGATAAGCCTCAATATGCGCGGATTTTTTCTAAAGAGAACAAACGGATCTTTTTGGAACACTTACAAAATGAGAACTGGTATGATATATATGCCACTGATAAAAACGATGTGAATATGCAATGGGCCAATTTCATGAACACTTTTACTAGACTAATTAATTACAACTTTCCATTAAAGTTACTAAGTAAAAGAAAGAAGCGTCTATACAAAAATAATCAACAAATCATAGACATTAAAAACAGGCTTGATATTCTACTTGTG
Organism: Barypeithes pellucidus; assembly: GCA_963991005.1. Classification (NCBI taxonomy): domain Eukaryota; kingdom Metazoa; phylum Arthropoda; class Insecta; order Coleoptera; family Curculionidae; genus Barypeithes; species Barypeithes pellucidus. Next base: position 49,768,338 of record OZ022563.1, on the reverse strand, counting down.
CTATCAAGGAAAGATAACAATGTTAAAGAGCAATATAATCAGACCAAAAAAGAATATGACAATCTTTTGAAAAAAGTAAGATCTGAAGAATATAGCAATAAAATTAGATGTTCGGTTAATAAAACAAAATGTATGTGGTCTATATGCAACGACATTTTAGGTAAGAACAATAATAATATAGATTTTTTTAAAAATGGGGATCCTATTGAAGTAGCAAATGAATACAATAAGTTCTTATTGTCAGTTGTGCCAGATCTAGTTAATAACTTAGAACCTAAACAATTTAGTTGTAATATACCATCAAATAATCAAACAATGTTCTTAAAACCAGTATTGCCTAGTGAAATTTGTGAAATAGGTATCAAAGTAAAAAATAAACATAGTAGTGGCCAGGACGGCATACCGACAAGTGTAGTAAAATTATCAGTACCGTATATCAAAAATGTATTAGCTTATATGATAAACAATTGTTTTAAACACGGAATTTTTCCAGACCAACTAAAGTTAGCTTTAATAAAGCCGTTATACAAAAAAGGCGATCCAGAAGTGATGGATAATTATAGGCCAATCAGCCTGTTGTCCGGGTTTTCAAAAATACTTGAGATAGCGATATGTAAGAGGCTAATAGATTTTTTTAATAAGTGTAACTTGTTTAGGGAGCATCAACATGGGTATACCTTTGGCAAATCTACTGAAACTGCACTATTTCAGTTTACTAAAGGAATTCTAAAGAATATTGAAAATGATGGCGTGTCACTTGGTATTTTTTTGGATTTGTCAAAGGCCTATGATTGTATTGACAGGGATCTTTTTCTAAAAAAGGTGGAGCGGTATGGGATAAGGGGACATGTACTTCAACTATTAAAATCATACTTATCAAATCGAAAACAGATTGTAAAAATAACAAAAGATGGAACATCTTACCTCTCAGATCTAAAAGAAAACTTATATGGAATTGCACAAGGGAGCGTATTAGGACCGATTTTGTTCATTATATATTTAAATGATATTTATTCAATCGCAGATCTGAACAATGAAAACATTGTCTGTTATGCAGATGACACGAACTTACTGGTAGGTGGAAGGGACATTGGTGAAATTTTAAACAAAGGCAATATAATATTCAGTAAAACAGATAAGTGGTTCAAGGAGAATAAATTGATTCTAAATAAGGAAAAATCGAATGCTATTGTATTTAGAACAAAGCAATCTAAACTAAATAGACCACCAAACATAGAATGTAAGGATGTAAATATTAACATTGTAGATAGTGTTAAGTTTTTAGGGGTAAACATAGATGAATTTATGGACTGGACAGGACATATTAACAACCTTTTAAAAAAATTAAATTCTGTATGTTACGGAATTAGAGTTGTAGGTAAATACATGGAGTATAAAAATGTAAAAATATTATATTATGCTAATTTCTTGTCAGTTTTGGGATACGGCATTATTTTTTTGGGGGGAAACAGTGCCATACAACGGGTTTTTACAGTTCAGAAACGCATTCTCAGAACAATGAAATATATGCAATTTTGGGAAAGTTGTCGGGGTGTTTTTAAGGGGGAGGGTATGATGACGGTTTATGGTGTTTACATCTACCAGTCACTAATATTCTTCTTTAGGAACCGAGACTGTTTTGAATTGCAGGAATCTCACGTATACAATACGAGAACATTAAATGTTAATTATCCAATCCATAGATTAACTTTGACCGAGAAGGGTCCGTGTTATACATGTCTCAGATTTTTCAATAAATTGCCCAACAGTTTAAAAGGGATGACTAGTCTTAGAATTTTTAAAAATAGTATTAAAACACTTCTAATCGACTTAGAACCGTACTCGGTTAAGGACTTTCTAGACAAAACGTTTTAGTATTGCGATATGTGTGTGTGACCTTTTGCTATCTGTTTTGACACAATTTCCTTTGTGTTTTGTATGTTTTCAGGTCATCTGGAATATTACTTGTAACATGATTTGAAATAAAGATTATTATTATTATTATTATTATTAACTTCCTTATTTAAGAATTCTTTCATCCGGAGGACTTCATCCTTATGGATCGACCTTCCCGAGGTCGCTTTCCCATCGAATATAACCTCCAACGATTCAAAACTAACGTGAATCGCTTTTTGCGCACACGCACCACTCCCAGAGTGCTCTAAAGGATTTCTCCTATAATGCTTGTGCATGATCATAAAAAAAAAAAATACTCCTGAAAGGGCGAATCCTGAGCTTTTAGTGTCCGAGAGTATTCATTTCTGAAATTTGTGGCCTTTTGTACACTATAATTGTGATAGGTTTTTACTTGTTTTATTGTTAAATTAGATTTAAGTTTTTTGTTGGTTATGGAATATATAAGTTTTTGTTCAAATTTTGGGCACTGATAAACCTGATCTGTATCAGTGTAATAGTCCATTTGGAATATAGTTTTTATAGTTTTATTTTGTGTCCTTTGCATGTCATTTAATAAATAGTCAGGGATATTTCCCCAGCATGGAATTAGGTACCTAATATGTAGCAAGATTTTGTATTTAACAGTTCTGCACACATTCTTACAGCACCCACTAAAAATATAGGCCCTGGGCTTAGTATGCTTTGTTTTTAAGATATCGGTTGGAAAAACATGAGTTATTGATATTAGTACAGATATTTTTATTACTGTGCATGTATCTGAACGGTTTTCCATTGATATTGTGACTGTAGTATCATTAGCAAATTTAACTGTTAGCCCTCAAGTCAGTTATGAACAGTATAAAAAATTTGACGATTAAATTCTTTTCTGATAGAAAGAACATAAGGTTACCCAGAACATAATAATTTGAATCGTCTTGAATACCTAGGCTGTACTTTTTGTTGTGTAAAATAAAAGTTCAGGGAATCAAAAGCTAGAGTTAGATCGAGAAACACTGCAACCACTACTCACTTTCCTTCCAGTTCCCTATGTATGCTGGCTCTGTTCATCCGTTGGCTCAGAATCCATGTTGTTCATTTAGGTTCAACTAGGTCATTGTACAGGCCCTTAGAAAATATATTTCTTTCCAGAGCTGAGAGGAATGCTTGTTTATAAGGATTTGAAGCGGAAAATATCAGAATTGGACTCGTTGACGTTTGGCGCGTATGTACTTAATAATTTCTGTGACATGTAATATTTGGACTACTTTTTATAACAATTAAGAAAAGGGATTCCCGCATGCATTTAAAAATGTCCATACCATTAGATCTGTTGCTGCATTTTTCATTTAAAATAAAAGGGAAATTACTTACCATTTATTTAATTACAGTTACACCACAAACAAAAAAAGAATCAAAATCAGCTGAGCTGAAGAAAACAGTAATGATGTTGCCAAGTTTATTTCTTAGCCGTACATGGCGTCCGCCAATAACTAATTATTGATCTCACAGCTTGATTGGCAAACTTAATTATTGATTTTAGTTCTTTCAATAGTCAGTTTTTTTTTGGGATGCCATTATTTTTTATTTACAATATACAGGTAAGCTTGCCCTTTTGTTTAAAATAATAACTTCTAATACTCGTGCATAAACGATTTGACACCATCGCATAGGAAGTGTGACGTGAGATTTCTAGAATTCAATATTGGGATATTGTAAACTCGGGCAATTTCTTACATCGTCCAGTTTTCATATTAAAGAATGCAAAAAGCTATTTACAATTTATTTATATATTATGTACATTTATAAGAATTTTTAATATCCCATTTATTTTTCGTTTATTCCCAGAAGTAGTTAGGACTGACAATTCAGTGTGGATTTCAGAACTAGGCAGTAAGTAACTTTGAATTTTGATTTGTCAATTCGAGTTAACAACAGGTTTTGAACAAGATCTCGATACAGCCCTATGTCACAATCAGCGTTATTACGTTCGTAATGGATCTGTTACGAAACATGATTATTACGTTATTGCGCCGCTCATGAATCTATTACGTTTTGTAATTATCTGACTATCGAGTCCTTACAAAATGTGACTAAAAAAAACGTCAACAGTCCAAAAATGTATTACGGAGAACCTTAATCTATTACGAAATTTCAATCCAATTTATTACGGAAAACACTGATCACAATGAGTCCCTGTTGACAGTTCTTACCACCCCGGTGAAAGTTTAAATTAGAGCTTTTGCCGCGCGAGGTCAATTTCTGTGCTAGTTGGGCAGTCCACATGAAGGGAAAAAGTGGCGCTGTCGGCGCACTACTCTTTTTCCTCGGGTATCAGTTTGTCCAGTTTTTATCCCCTCTTTTCGACATGTGAGGAAGAAGGACAGAGATGTTCTAAACTAATTTAACGCTAGTCCAATGATTATTAGATTCCTTACGTCAACCAACAATGTCAACGTCACCATCAACCTAACTTTTGTACGATTAAACACGTTTTCGGTTTTATTTTTAAAAGTTTTTTACTTACAATATTATATTAATCTCTAAGATGTTTGATGTTTATGTATTTTTTTTCTTATTCGTTTAGCTTTCTATGCAGGTAATTATAAAGTATATTTTGTAGAGATTTATTTATCAATTGACTGGTCAGTGTTGCATCATTTTTGAATGGCAATAAGTTTTATAAAATATATTATAACAATATATTATATTGAAGCCAATCGTAATAAATTATTGTTGGGAGCACCTAAATGTACAATACCCCAAAAGATTTGTGTCCCAGCAAACTTATTTAGGTTCGTGATCTTGGAATTTATGTGGGTGATTTTACCTTTTTCATTCATAAAAAACTAAACAGTTTGAATTGTATTCTATAGTGACTTATTTATTTGTTTTAAGCGATGTTATCAAGTAATAGAGGCTAAAGGACGGAAATAAATGACTCGGTGAGTACTTTTAAATATTACGAGCTGTATCACTCTGGTGTTATCATGGCATATGTTAGTTGCAATTTTGGCAGAACAAAATATTCTTGTGTTTATCCAGATTGTCATAATTCATACTTAGTTCAAGTCACTGATAAGGACTATAGAAACAAGCACTTTTTTAAATTCCCTTTAAAAGATCCACCTCGTGTCCTAATCTGGAAAGACCATTGCAATATTGATCAAAAAGTTTAAAAAGAGCAGTATATATTAACTTCATTGCTTTCTAATGCAAATCTAGTGTTGAGCCGATACTGCTTCTATTCCTTTTGTTTCAGCGACCACTACAAGAGTTACCTGGATTGTGAATGTACCCACTGATCTCCGACTTTGTACCTAATTTTGATACTCTACCCGATTTGTGCCTTCCTACCTGATGTGACTTCCTCCCGACGTGACTTCCTACCCAAAGTGATTTCCTACCTGATATGTGACCTCCTATCCAATATGTGACTTCCTACTTAACATGTGACTTCTTATCTGATATATGACTTCCTACCCGATATGGGACCTCCTACTCGATATGTGACTACCTCCTTGATATGTGACTTCCTACCTAATATGTGACTTCCTACTCTATAAGTGACCTCCTCCTTGATATGTGACTTCCAAGTGTTCCTAAGTGATTTGTACCTGATTAGAGACCTTATTTATATATATTAACACATGCATCAAATAACATTGTAAGTGACATTTTGACCAATTTCAGAGTAAATTTCAATTTTTCAAACCTAACATTTGGTTTTTTAGCTTAATTTTTTTTTAAATGCCTCTCATCCCTTTTGTATCTGATTATTTTGGTATTTTGCCTATGTATCATGGTAAAGTAATATACCTGAACCTGTTATGTCTTCTCCTGTAAGAACACAATTTGTCACTTACAATGTTATTCGATGTATTTGAACTGATTTTATTATGATTTTTTTGTTACCTTTATTTATTATTATTCTATCAATAATTGTTTTATTTGATCTTTTTTAAAGTTTTTGTTAGCAGAGTAGTATATTTTTGTTTTGTATTTTATTGCACTTTATTTATTGCAATCAATAAAATTTTATATGTATGTCATATTCTATATACATAAACAGAAGGGCACTGTGACTTAGAATGTGACATACTTTTACAATTTTCTTGATTGTCTATGCACTTTTTGTTCAGAATAAATTCTTCGTTATTTATTTATAAGTAATTGTTTTTTTTTAATAAATATTGCCAAAATGTATCGTCTTATTCCAAAAAATATTGATTTTTGCACGTCCCTTTATTAATTTAACTCGTGATTCGATTTTGTCGCATCCCGATTTAAATTAATAAAAACACGTGCAAAAGTTGAATAAACAAATCGCAACTACGGTTAGAATCTACGTTCAAATTTCCCGCCAAAACGCCACGGGTAGCGATCTGGCAAACTAAAAATCTTCTGTCTTTCTCGCTCGTTGAAGTTTCGACTTATTAACAAGCAGTTGACATTTCTCATGTTATATTTTCTTTGGTTCTTACTATTTATTTGTTAGGGCACGGATTACATTTAATATGTCTATAAAATCGAATATGTCTTTATAAAATCGGATCCGTCTTTATAACAGAAATCTGGTGAAATACAGTATTGAAATGATTTATTATATTTAAATCGGCGACGCCTTATTGGTTGTCCTAAAGAAAGCCTGTTTTGTAATCGACCGTCTTATAGAAACTTCGATAAAAACCTCCTTAAATCATAACACATGCGATGACACCTTAGACATATTATGTGTATGTTCACTTGTTAATAAATGCAATGTAAGTTAATAATGCCATGTTATCAAATCAATGCGCGTGCTCCGATCTTCCGTCGTTCGCTACTACGATGAGGCGCGACGGAAGATCCTCTGCCGTCTTTTTAATCCGGGGTGCAACCTCCACATTTGCAGCAAATAAGGAAAGAATATACCCTACAGCATAAATTATATATACAGGGTGTTATGGAAATGACGTATTATATTTAAATGGGCGACCCCTTGGGTGTCCTAGAGAAGCGCTACATATTTTATTTTTTTTTTAATCGACCGTTTTAAAAGTGGGGTAATAAACACTCTTACTCACAGGTCAGTATGCGCTACTATACAACATTCCACCCAGAGCCAATGGCAATGTTGCCAAACTTAATGTAAAACTGAACTTCCATTAAAATTATAAAAATAAATTATTTGCTACCTACTTGTATTTATCCTTACACCTAAAGAGCGAGGAAATCCAGGCACAAACACAATCAGTTTTTTTTCTATTTCATGGGAACACTCCTGGAAACACTTTATGTACACACAGTAATAGTGAAACAGAACCGATAGTTAGCTTTTGAAAATACAATAATACAGTTATGCTACAGATTATTAGATTTTATTACACGCGACGAAATTTGACGTCCAGAAGAAACGCGTCAATAAAAACAATATTCAAAGATTATTTATGGGCGGACAAGATACACGCGTAAACCGAAAAAACAGAGCGGATTGCTGAGAGTGTGTTGGTGATCGACGAGACGACGTATCCGGCCGCTGGTTGGTCTTCAACTAACAGACGCAAGCGTGCGGCGCTATATGAAACTACTTCGCTCAGCCGATGTAAATCGTCAAGAGGTCATTGGCATTTGACGTAGTGACGCACGTGGCTATTACTATTCCATATATTTTTTTCGGGTTGTTTAAAACATAGTCCGTCGTAAATTTTCTTCAATTAATTGTACAAAAAGGTATTACAGATTGGAAAACTGTTTAAATTATTTTATTTTGTCTAAAGAGTTTAAGGTGTACATATGACAACACCGGCCAGAATTCCTCGATTGCTTACATGTATCGCAGTGCCACCCAGGTGTTTTTCTGGTTTGACGTCAGGTCACTTTTACCGCTGAATGAATTGAAAGCGCCAATTATGGCTATTTTTCTTCAATTTGTCTTTATCTCAGGAATTGCCGGTTTAAATATTATACGTCATTTCCATAACACCCTGTAATTTTCACAAAATATTCTAGTTATTCGACAAAGGAAAGTAAATCGATTAAATCTAACTTTATTTGATTAAAATTTACGTTAACAAATATAATTCTAACTATCATCCTAAAGATATTAAAAGTTTTTCTTACCGGATAAAATATAACAAATTAAGTGTCACCAAGAATTAATCCTAAATAAGAGACTATTTGCTAGTATAGTAGGTAATACTAATAATAATACAATATAACTTTATAACAGGAGGACCTTAACACAAGGACAGAGCCAGAACTTCGATTTGGGGGGTCATACAAGGAAAAGTAATGAAATGTAATACGCTGTAAATGGGTGACTCCTTGGGTGTCCTAGACAAACACTACATACTCTTTTTAAATCGAATGTTTAAATATTTGGGTATTAACCCCCTTAAGTTACCCGATATGTTTCCAAGTGCAAAGCCATACACATCTGCTTTGAGCCAATAAGCGTATCTAGGTCACCCGATGAGCCAGCGATGCCAGATCAAAACGCGGGCCTCGACCTAGGCCAAACGAGAACGTGGATCATTCGCCACACGGCGCTGCTATTTCAGTACGTTTCCGTCCGTCGAAGGAGCATGTCGCGTCGCGTGTAATTTCTCAAAATTTTATACGTTTTTTTTGTGAAATAGTTATGATAATAGTGTGATACTACTATTGGTTGTATGCAAAGCATACATTTTGTGCTGTATTTTTTCATGTAAATTTTTAAATAATGCTATTACACGGTAAGAGAGCATGTATCTTAAAATTGTAATTTTTTTTCTAAAGAGTTTGTTGGCAGAAACTGAGCACGTGTTTGTTCGCGTTTAAGTGTGTTGCAATATGACACCGCCTAACATGCGCCGACATCTTTTGAGACTTGGCCTACGCCAAGAAATTAGTGATTGTGTACGTCGGCAGTGGCGGCCACGTGCATTTTCAGATTTCACATAAAGCGTATCTCGCTCATTAACACCCCCCGTATATAGTAAGCTTATAAACATATATTTTTTAAATAGTATATTATTATATAATTTTTCGTTTCATTGAAAATAGCAACTTAAATCAGTCTTGATCCTTTTTATCTGGTTCAACGAAACTGTGTAATCGTAATCAGACAGATTTAAGGCTGCTCTCCGCATAACCGTCACTGTCATGTACAGTATCAGTACCGATTTCGTCACGTACGTAGTGTGAGTGAGTGATTTGAAAACTATGTTTTAAATTAATTTGAGGGTCAATTGACGCTGGACGTGGAAGATTACCATGTCCTTAAAGATGTATTCCTTTAGACGAGAGTATAAGAGTACTTTAATATAGTGTCAAACTTGTGTTAAGGATGACTTGTCATTCGGTATCTTAAGGTGATTCAGTTCAGTTGCTATCAATTCCGGCTGTCGTTCGAATTGAACAAATGCAAACACACCAGATCATTTATAAATTTCGGGACAGTTCGTTCGAATCAGTTCAAGTACGCTGGGCGACGTTGGGAGATGACCAAGTTTTATCTTTTGTCGACGTGTAACCAATAGAAGGCAAAAAGGTGAATCACGTAATCGTCGACAGTTAAAAGCCGGGGGTGACATGACGACGCCATTTTCTTAGTCTTGTTAGGGTTATAAATTCGTTGTTTATTTTCTCATGCAGGGAGTAGGTGCAGTTGATTTTGTATTAATTTAAAAATTGTTATGTACTATTTATTATTTTGAAATAGAGAGCGAGAATATGTCACGCGAAGCTAAAAATTCCAACACGCTATTGGCCGTTACAGGTTAGCGACTGAAATGCACAAGTTTATAAATTAGAAATTTCCCAGCGAACGTCAGCGGATTCAACCGAACTGAACATAAAAGCTTATAAATGGACCTTTAAGCTAACCAGGCAAGTAAATTGAACTTACGTCAGACGTTAGTTAATAATATAAGAGTTAAATTCACATTGCCACCTTATACAGGTAACTATGTCATACTGTCTTATAATTAAAAATTAAGTCATTCATTAAACTTTTCTATGCATCCCAACAGAAATCGCCTTTCTTGACAGCCTATCAAACATTATATACACTCGTGATCCCATGTCACATCGACACTGATTATGACAACTCTAAAGAATTTGCCACATGTCCACAATGTTTTGTCCTTACACTTCTTGATTCGCATTATTCAATGTCACTTCGAAGCTGATTACACCTAAATTTTTCACGAACTCACGCACCCATTCTAGTTTTATTCTTCCCGTGCACCCTATCTGAATGAATATTCAGTTTTATGCGTAAACGAGTAGCAAAAGGGCATTCCGGACACTTAAAAACTGTCGTCGATCGACTATCTAAACTAGCCGTGTTTCCCGATACACATATACTAGTCCCTTTATCGTTAACGCTTGCTGTATTCTCTGAGCTATATTTTTTAAGAACTTTACTTCTCACTTTGTCTGTACGGTTGCTTAATTTATTAATTTTAAATTCGTTAACCTTTTCATTATTATCATTTACCTTGCCAGTTTCAGGAGTGTTTCGATCGGATAATGCTCCGTGACCGAGCGGCTTTCCCGTACAAACTTTCGCATGAGCCATTAACGCTCCCGGTGTCGACTTGAATTCACACTTCTCGCATTGTCTAACGGGTAACTTTAACAATGTATGAGAATCCATATGACGATCAATTAAATAAGACCAAAAGGTAGTAAACGAGCAATACTGGCATTTAAAACGTTTAGCGCTCCTGTCTTCTCGCGAAAGACAATTTTGTTCGATTTTTTTTTGCTTCGGACTGTCCGAGCAAGTTTTAGAAACTTTACTGCTCTGTTTAATATGCTCAACGCATTTACTTGAATGCAATGAGAGGGCTTTAGGTGTTGATCTATAACTGCAACTGGTACATTGTCGTATGGGTCGAGTACGATGTTGTTTCACATGGAGGCGCATATCGGCTGCTCTTCGAGTGCTATGGGAACAAAGCGGACAAACAATCTTTAGATCTGTAGATACTGTAGTTTCCTTAATATGGCTACCCTGACAATTGACAGAATGAATTCTTAAAGCGTGAAAAGTTGATCTATAATCGCAGTTTTGACACTTTTTAAGGGGCAATTTATATTTTAAGTGTGTATTTATGTGTCTTTTGCAATTCCCTGTATGCGCGCACACATAAGAGCAATAATTACACTGATAGAGTTCGTCCAGTTTAGTAAAATGCCCGGTGGTTATTGGCTGGTGACGTTCCTGCGTATGGTACTTTAATTTAATTCTTAAACATGTGGAATATGAACACTGTGTACATTGAAATATAGACTTTTTACTGTCAGAATTGAATGTTTGAGAATTTGGATCATTAGAAATAGTAGCGACTATTCCTTTGTTATTAGCATCATCACTATTTGTATTATCAATTGAAACATTCGATTGCTGCTCGGATTTTCGATTGTTCTCATGTTTTTTCATATGCCTGAAATAATTGCGCCGTATAGTCGTACTAAAAGGACATAAAGTACATTTGTGCACTTTCCTGCCGTGAGACGATTCTGGCGTGTGTGTTTTCAAGGCCCCACGTGGCAAACGTTTAGCATGCGATCTCATATGTCTTTGGTGAGAACTTGTATCTTTCGCCACAAAAGAACAATAATTAAACTTTAACTTTTGTTCTTTAGCAACGACACACGTTTTTTGATGAAGTTTTAGTTTCAGACGCAAATTAGTAAAAAAAGAACATCGAGAACAATGGAAGCTTTGGGGCAGGGCATTTTTAATAACGGGTTGCTGTGTTTTTAAATGATGTTTCCTGATGTGTAATTTCAGCTTTATGCGTAAGGAAGTGAAAAATGGACACTCGGTACATTTAAATAGCGATTTTGGTTCGGTTTGTACGACAACTATGCTACTTTGGTCGATTTTATCTTTCTTAGGCTCAGATTTATCATTGGCATCAGTAATTTCAATAGACTTAGAGATTTTACATTTTCGCATGTGGTATTTTAATGCAAAGCCTGTAGATTTGAAGTTACAGGTAGGGCATTTCATAATCGGTAGATTCTTCTTATGAGACTTAATATGAGCAATAGTCTGGCCAAGCCTTTGACACCCATAAGAGCATATTTTACAATCGAAGAATGTGGTACCCAAGTCGGTAATCCGCTTAACAGGCTGGAATAGCATCTGTAGATTAGACTCCGCTAACTTCGCCGTTGGCATTTCAGTTGTTGCCTGTCCTGCATCGGAGTCGTCCACACTCTTCTGTTTATCTGCCGATGTAAAATGTTTACAGTTTCGCATGTGGTATTTTAATGCCAAACCTGTAGACTTGAAGTTACAGTTAGGGCATTTCATAATCGGTAGATTCGTCTTATGAGACTTAATATGAGCAATAGTCTTGCTAAGCCTTGGACACCCATAAGAGCATATTTTACAATCGAAGACTGTGGTACCCAAGTCGGTAATCCGCTTGACAGGCTGGAATAGCATCTGTAGATTTGACTCCGCTAACTTCGCCGTTGGTATCTCGGTTGTTGCATGTCCTGCATCGGAGTCGTCCACACTCTTCTGTTCATCTGCCGATGTAAAATGTTTACATTTTCGCATGTGGTATTTTAATGCCAAGCCTGTAGATTTGAAGTTACAGTTAGGGCATTTCATAATCGGTAGATTCTTCTTATGAGACTTAATATGAGCAATAGTCTGGCCAAGCCTTTGACACCCATATGAGCATATTTTACAATCGAAGAATGGGGTACCCAAGTCGGTAATCCGCTTGACAGGCTGGAATAGCATCTGTAGATTTGACTCCGCTAACTTCGCCGTTGGCATCTCGGATGTTGCCGGTCCTGCATCGGAGTCGTCCACACTATTCTGTTCATCTACAGATGTAAAATGTTTACATTTTCGCATGTGGTATTTTAATGCCAAGCCTGTAGACTTGAAGTTACAGTTAGGGCATTTTATAATCGGTGAATTCTTCTTGTGACCCTTAATATGTTTGAGAATGTCCCTATTATAGCGGGTATGGTAAGAACACATTTTACAGCCTAAATATGAGCGACCGGACGGGAGAATTCGCTTCACGGGCTGGAACAGAGTCCGTTTACTCTTCTTCGGTAACTTATCAGCTGTAGAATTTTTACATTTTCTCATATGGTAATTCAATGCCCACCTTGTAGATTTGAAGTTACAATTAGAGCAGTTCATAATCGGTAATTTCTTCTCGTGCCCCTTAATATGTTTGAGAATGTCCCTATTACGAAGGCAACGGTAAGAACACGTTTTACAATCAAAATAAAGGCGACCTGACGGGTCAACTCGCTTCACAAACTGGAACAGTGTATTCTTCCGCGGTAACTTATCAGATGTAGAATTTATACATTTTAGCATATGGTATTTTAATGCGTGGCCTGTAGACTTAAAGTTACAATTAGAGCAGTTCATAATTGGTAACTTCTTCTTGTGACTTGTAATATGTTTGAGAATGTCGCGATTATGGGAGGAATTGTAAGAACACATTTTACAACTGAAAAATTTGTGACCAGACGGGTTAACTCGCTTTAAAGGATTAAACAGCGACTGCGTAGTAGTCTTTCTAGTCACAGATGCACCCGCACTCTTCTGGTCATTCCGAGCCTTGGTCGTCGAGCTATTAATGTTCAATTTTTTTGTCGAATTCGATTTAATCCCGCATTTTTTACGGTGATAAAATAATGCGTTCGCAGTTGACTTATAGTCACATTTAGGGCAAGTTCTGATGGGACGATTATTTTTATGAGAACTCATATGGTTGAGGGCTTTGTTAAATACTTTACTACTATAAGAACAGAATCCACAGTCAAAAATTGGTGTTCCCAATGAATCGGTACGCTTGATGGGTTTAAATGCATGATTCGCTAGGTGCGTCCGTAATAGTCTTTGTTCGCTTGTTTCGAACGAACAAACAAAACATATAAGAGGTGCGATTGGGTCGTCTTTTACGGAATCAGAACCTGTATCCTTACTCACAACGGTTCCTGAAGAATGATCTTGCATGTGCAACACTAACTTTTCTTGGTCGGTAGTTGAGTAACAGCATTCGGAACATTTATGAATCGTGTCTTCGCTTGCCGCTTTTAATTCCTCGTGAACTAGAAACTTTTGTCCTGCATGCACGTTTTGTATATGCAAATAAAGCATATACCTTGTATATCGTTGACTACAATAAACACACCGAAAAATTTTTTGCTTGGTTCTTCGGTGATTTCGCTCGTGATCTATTAAGCTACGTTTCTTATCGGTAGTAAAAGAACATACAGAACAAGAGAACGTATTGTCCTGTAACAAAAGCAGATGAGTATGTGAATAATCCTGAAAGGAAGGCATCGCATCGTTATCGGCAGCAACAATAATTTCAGAATCGGACTGAGAATTGCTATTTTCTGATTCACATATACTATTACCGTTATTTAAATCTATTTGACTAATATTAGGACCAAGGTTTCCACGATTCGTAACACTACATTCCAATGTTCTCGATTCGGAGACATCTTCTAACCCTATTGATTTGAGTAAACTTTGACGATTACAGTTTTCTGTCATAACTGATTTACTTCTGCCTCTTCTTAATGCGAGGCCTTCTATAGCTTTGCCATTAGATGATATCTCGCCAGAACTATTAACTTGTTTGGTATTTCCAATTTCTTTATCTAAAAAATGATTAGAATTGTTAAGTAATCAATATATTAGTAATTAGAACGTAATTAAGGCAAATTGTGGAAATATTTCTTGTCATGCTGATCAAGTCACAAAAACCCCAAGGTCGAAAAATGGGTAGTTTGTGGATGTCCCGTGTCCAAAGTATGTCCAAGGCCATGCATTTGGAGTGCTCTAGTCTGCAGTGTGTGGGCTCTATCTAACCCCGACATAAAGTTTTTTTGGGATCCTGCTTTCTAACGTGGGGTCGAAATACAAATAACAAAAGGTAAGATATTCAGCCGTTCTAAATTGGCCTGGCGCGCGCAGTGATGTTACCGCGAGAGTGATTTTTAAATGGCTTATGGAAATTTACATTGCTGTTCGCGTTTTTCATTCTCTTTTAAAGGTATTTAAAAGGTTTTACGCATTTGATCATGGTATTTAGTGAAGTCAATCAGAGGGTTATTAGCCATGGTTGGTTGGTTGGTTAAAGGCGGGGGTCGGTTTAAAGGCCCGAACTTCAAATCTCTGCAGCCTTTCGGCTTATTGTGTGCCCCGATCTTGTTAGAAGATGTTTGTTCCATCTATGAGGTCCAGTAACCTTCTACCAAGCTTGTCATGTGGGTGGTTCCACCACGTTGTATGTTCCCGAAGATAGTTTGTCTTCTACGAGACAGTGCTACACAGCGGTATATTATGTGTGAGGCGGTTTCATCCTCTTCGCCGCAGAGTCTACATTCAATGGATCCGTTGTTTAGCCCTATCCGTTGAAGGTGTTTTCACAAGTGGCAGTGGCCTGTTAACAGACCCATCACTTGTTTCAACTGGGGCCGCGTCAGGGTTAGCATCCCATTCGATAGTATTTTCGATGGTTTTCCCTTTACGGCCCGTGCGTGTATTAGACCAGGTAACTCTTGCCATCGAGATAGGTGTTGCTTTTCCGACCATCCATCTAATGTTGTTTTTGTTGCCTGTTTTGATATTCCAAAGGCCGCTTCAGGGCCCCTGAAACTTTGGGCAGATCCGGCTCTCGCTAGTTCATCCGCCTTTTCATTCCCTAATATCCCGGAGTGACCAGGGACCCACAAGAGTTCCACCTTGTTCCCCCTGGCCGCCAGTACTTTTAGGTTGGTATGACACTCCAGTGTGAGTTTTGAAGTAAACCGATCGGAGTTCAGAGCCTTAAGAGCAGCTTGGCTGTCCGAAAGGATGTAAATCTTTTGGTCGTGGTAGCCCTTTTCAAGATTTTGTAGTACACATGCTTGTATGGTATGAACTGCGGCTTGGTATACTGTGGCGTAGGTCCCCAGAGGGATGCTTATGTCCATCCTGGGCCTTTCCCCAAATATACCTGCGCCCACACCGTTTGCGGTTTTTGATCCGTCGGTGTACCAAACTAGACCCTTGTCAAACGACGGGGATGCACTGTTTGTCCATTTATCAAAGTTCCAGTCAATCTTGAAAGGCTTTGTGAAATCGTATGTTGCTTTCATACGATCAGATTGCATATCCAAGAGCTCATCGTTGATTAGATCCGTGGCTCTTGTGTGTCCAATTTTTACGGGGTGTTGTGTCCATTCCCCATTTGTGATCATCCTTGAGGCGCTGCAAATAGCCTCCATTCTGATGTGGATGTCTAGGGGTATTAGTCCCAGTATGACTTCCATTGCTGCAGTGGGGGTACTTTTCATCGCCCCACTGGTACACAGGCAGGCCAGCCTCTGCAAACTGTTAAGTTTGTTTGCTGTCGTAATCTGCTGTGTTTTTGTCCACCAGACTACAGACCCATATGATATCAGGGGTCTGATGACTGTGACATAGAGCCATTGCATCATCTGGGGCTTGAGTCCCCAGGTTTTCACAACCAAGCTTCTGCACCGCATTAGGCACATCTTTGCTTTGTTTAGGTTTTTGTTTAATTGTTGGTTCCATGTCAGTTTGGCGTCCAAGGTTAATCCCAGATACTTTACCTCGCTGACTGTGTTTATCCGTTCACCGTTATTAGCCATGCCTCCAACCTAAAAGAACTGGCCTGGCCACTAGAAAGTGCCATACCAACCTAAAAGAACTGGCGGCCAGGGGGGACAAGGTGGAACTCTTGTGGGTCCCAGGTCACTCTGGGATATTAGGTAATGAGAAAGCGGCTGAACTAGCGAGAGTTGGATCCGCTCAATGTCTCAGGGGCCCCGAACCGGCCTTTGGGATATCAAAACGGGCAACAAAATCAACATTAGATAGATGGTCGAAAAAACAACACCTATCTCGATGGCAATGGTTACGTGGTCAAATACACGCACGGGCCGTAATTGGACGACCATCGAATGGGATGCTAACCCTGACGCGGTCCCAGCTAAAACAGGTGGTGGGTCTGCTAACGGGCCACTGCCACCTGCGAAAATACCTTCAACGGATATGTATAAACAACGGATCCATTGAATGCAGACTCTGCGGCGAAGAGGATGAAACCGCCTCACACATAATATACCGCTGCGTAGCGCTGTCTCGTAGAAGACAAAATATCTTCGGGAACATACAACGTGGTGACAACCTTCCACATGACATGCTTGGTAGAAGGTTACTGGACCTCATAGAAGGAACAAACATGTTCGGGGTACATAATAAGCCGGTGTAGGCACAAAATTGGCATTGTATTTTCGAAGCTTTTATTCGACTTGAGATCCCGTATCTCGAAAACTGCCCCGTTTTAAACTTTGGGTCCATAGGGACTGATCAGCATTATATGAGCAGCTTATTCACACAATTTTAGACAATTCAACCAAACAACAATGGTCAAATTTAAAGATCCTGTAATATAAACACTTACCAATATCTTTTCCTTCAGAGCTATTCTGACAACTTCTGGCCTTATCACGAGAAATAAATGGTTCTCTACAGACATAGTTGCTTCGTGTTCGCTTAGGAGAAGATGCTACAGCTAAATTCGTCAGACTCGTAGTTTTGTTAACACTAAGTGATTTGCTTCTAGTTCTCATAATTCGCGGCAGAGACGAAGCTCCACCTGTGTTTTCAGCTAAGTTTTTTTCAGAAACGGAGTTAAATGCTAAAGATTCTGTAATAGGTGTGGTACCACCTTGTCCATTAATTTGACCGTCTACAGTTGTCCGTTTGGAATTGTTGCGTGGTCCTAATAAGCTTTTAAAACGTAACGTTTTAGGACCATTGTCTTGTATATTTTCACAACTTTTAGTCGGTATTCTTTCAAGATTCTTCTTGAGTACTGATCTGCTTTTTGATCCTACAATGTCGCCAAATATGTCAGTGTTATTATTATTACTCGTCGCAGTGAACCTGCTACGAGAGCTGATTCCACTATTCTGAATAACTTGTGGTGTACCGATTTTCCGAATTGTCCCTTCTTCAACTCCTATCGTCATGCGCTCGTCAGTTTCAGTGTTTCTGTCGTGCTCCCTCATATGATTATTCATAAGAGTAAGAGACGTGGAGCAAAAATTACATGTATTACAGTAGACTGTGTTCAGATGACTGATGTCACCGGATAGTTCTCTAAGTTGGTGTAAAGCAGTATCTGCGCTATTCCCATGTACCCTTTTTAGTACTCGAACTCGTACTGAATTTTGAAAACCAGAAGTCATTGAGTTAGTGCCGTGCGGTGAACTAGAATTCAAAGAGACACTACTTGATAAATTCATTGAACCATGCAAATCTGTATTCATTTTCTTGCTACTTGTTACTTCAGATATTTGTGCATTCTCATTTTCGGGGACTGGATTCTTTCTGGTGCAATTAACCATTGATGATTGAATATTTGGACTTGTTATGTTAGGACTTGATGGAACACTTGCTAGTTGTTCGGAACTAAAAATAAATTTAAAAGTACTTAAATATTCATATTTTCAAATAGATTCACCCTGTCACTTACTTTTGAAGATATTCCATTACATTTTGTGTCAGCTGGGGATTGTTCACTATAAAGCAAGTACGCTTCTGTCCATTTATTATTATTTCTCTAATAACGGACACTTGACTATTTATGGTATTCAAATTGCTGGATTGGATTGTAACAATGGATGTGTCAGCATCTGTATTTTCACCAATATTATTAATAATTGTGCTATTATCCTCGTCTGCAATTAATTCAGCGTCCACTGACTCGCATTCAGCAATATAATCCGGTTCCTCTTTAAATTCTGGGTCATCTAGGACACAATCTGCAATTAAAATTAGTATACAGTGATACACCGCCATTCGCCATTCAATGTAGTAAATGATTAAACAAATAAACAATAATAAAATTGTAATTATCCAGGCAATGAGGAAAACAAACTACTTGTTCTGGTTTGTTACCTCAATCGCCTTCGAACCAATTGAATGCGACTTCTTTCCGAAATCTGCTTTTTAGTGCTGTACTGCTGAACCAATAACATCGACTCGCAGACGATCGCATAAATTATTCGGCATAAAACATATCACTCCAGTACATTTTACATGGTTTACACCCTTTTCCATACAAAATTTAATGTCAGCAAAATGAAGTTACAATATATGGACATTTTTGGAGACCGAATAATGTCGAGGAGATCTGCAATCAAATGGCCTCCTAGGTCTCCCGACTTCTTAACCCCATAGGTTCATACCTTGGAGCTCCTGCTAAATTTCGTGACATTGACATTGTGAAATTCTTGCATATAGGACTTTAAAAACACAACGCAGCCAAACTAAGCAGATATGAGTATCATAGGGCATATACGGCAGGTCATATTTATCAAATAATTAATATAGACCACGTTTTTGAGTTAAGTCCTATTACAAATATAAAAAATTAATTACCTTTAATGTCCAACGATTCATTCTTAAGGTCCATCTGTAATAAACCTGTATTACATTTTTTGTGAGGAGAGTCATACAGCCAATTAATCGACTCTCTAATAGGTGAGGACGGTGTTTGCCCTAAATCCATACTGCGTAAATGGTTTTGCTTCTTCTGAGTAGTCAGAATCTGAAACAAATAATATGATCGTTCGCAGAGCAGTCGAAAACCGTCAGCAAACTGACGACGCATTCGCATTTGTTTAAAAACGTTCACACACGACAAACCGATGATAGAAAATCCTATGCTCACAGAAGCCAAACTGTTAATTAATAATAATTCGCTGGTTGGGAGCGAATTTTTAATTTTAAACTTACTCAGTTTGTTTTTACAAAACTATCATAACGTTTTGATAGTGTTTGTATGATAAATTAACCTGGAAAATCTGTATCTATAATAAAGTGTTTGTTTCCAGCCAGTTCGCAATAATTTAAAAGTTTGTTATATCCAGACAATTTGGTTAATGAAAAATGGCCAATATATCAACAAAGCGCTGCCACCACCGCATTTGGTACGTAATCAGTTTTTCGCTATTCTTCCCCTGGGCCAACAGGTCAACCCGCCTAGCTTGTTGAATGGAGGAAACTCGATATGGAGTAAGAGAGCACCAGGGCGGGGCCGTCCCTAAGGGCACGGTCGGGCTGCTTGGCCCTATATGCTACTAAGGGAAAGGAAGGGAAGGGAAGACGTTATATACAGGGTGTTATGGAAATGACTTATTATATTTAAATGGGTGACTCCTAGGGAGTCCTAGAGAAAGTCTACATACTTTTTTTTAAATCGAATATCTAAATACTAAGGTAAAAACCCTTTTTACCCACATACTGTCGCGCCGTTACATCTGGATTCACTTAGCAGCAATGTGGGTCACTAGAGTATAGTAACAGTGTTGTCAGATCACACGCGTGTCTCGCCCTTACTTGAATACTGGCGGCGCGCCCTTCATAGTTCAGTAGGCTTCGCGACTCTGGAGTGGAACGACGTCGAGCGTTCCACGTGCTTGACGTATACGAATTTTAAACGTTTTGTTAGTTGTATTGCCCGATTTTTTTTTTCTTGTGAAATAATTCATAATCATAAATGTTGTGATGTGATTTCAAATTTGTGTGATATTATCTACTGTTACTTCTTGAAAAGCATACTTTTTGTGTTTTATTTTTTTTTTATGGAATTTAATTATAAAATGGATTATTTAAAAATAAGATCGAAGGTAAGAAAGTATGTACCTTAAAATTGTAGTTTTCTTTGTCTAAAAAGTTTGAAAAAGAAGTGATAACGCGCGCCAAGACGTCTTGTTGTCAAAAACTGAACACGTGCGTTTAGAATTAGAATGACAACACCGCCTACAATGCGCTGACCTCTTTTGAAACTTGAGACTGCCTCAATAAAATATTGATTGCGAAGGGCCTCAGGAGCGGCCACGTAAATTTTGAGATTTCATATAAAGTGTATATTTCGCTAAATAATTCATAGCGCCATTTATGGTTATTTTTCTTCAATTTATTTGCCGGTTTAAATATAATACGTCATGTCCATAACACCCTGTATGCAATTGGACGCAAAATTAGTACATATTATATTAATGGTTTCTTGCTCCAAAAGCTGTAGGCTCAGCAGCAACTCTAAGGGTAAAATGTATATGAGATTCCGATAAACGGGTTGTTCGGTTCGGAGAGAATCATGCGCTGTATACCGTTCTCGATCTGTTAACGCAATACGTCTTGTATTGCCAGAAATGAGTGTTGGGCCATTTTAATCGTCATTGCCGCTGCAATTCTGGATAGAGATGTATTTCTGTTACTTTTAAAACTGTTTTATATTCGGTCGAAGTGAACTGCTAAAAGCCGTATTAGAGTCGGGAATTTTTGTGGCGCCAGCAATGGCAATTATAATTGCAAGGATTCATGCGCAGTACACCGTTCTCCGTATTACAGTCGGAAATTCTACTCTTCTGACAATTAAAATGACACGGATTCGTGCGCAGTACACCGTTCCCGATCAGCTGTCTCTCATTACCAGAAATGGGGCACGCGCCATTTTAATTACCATTGCCGGCGCAATTGGGCAGACATGGATTATTCTGTTATTTTTAACTGTTTATTATTTGGTCCAAGCAAGTATCAACAGCTAATGGCCATTTAAACCCACTGGTACTTAAATTAGCAGTTCACATTTTTTATTAAGCTTATGGACTGCTAATTCGTAGCAACTTTTTTGACCACCTATTTGTAAATAGCAGTAGCTGCTTTAACTGGTAATCAAAACGAACAGGTTTGCCCATCTCTAATTCTGGGGGTATTTTAGGGATTTCGACAGTACCAACTGCTGTTCTGACCGTTGACAATGCTCCAGCTGATCGAGAACGGTTTACTGCGCATGAATACGTACCATTATAATTGCCGGCGCAAGAGAAAATATTTCCGACTCTAATACGGCCTTAATGACTATTTAAAATAACTGGTACTTAAATTAGCAGTTCACATTCTTTATATTATGTACGGTTAATTTCTAGCAACATATGTTATTTGTAAGTAGCAGTTGCTGCTTTAACTGCTAATCAAAATGAACAGGTTTGCCCATCCCTAATTTTTGGGGGTATTTTAGGGATTTCGACACTACCAACTGCTGTTCGAACTTACATTGCGCCAGCTGTTCGCTTACTGCGCATGCCTCCGTGAAATTGTTATTGCTGCACGAGAAGAATTGCCGATTGTGATTGTAATACGGCTTTTATTATTATTTATTATTAACGAGGTCGGCATGCCCAAAGCATGATGAATATCGCTGTTTCTCGCGATGTGTGTAGTAGAGTAGGGTGCAGATACCACCACTTAATGAGTAGTATTAAAACATAATTAGTAATTCATAATACTTAAGTTTTGATGTCATAATCTTGCAATATATCTATTGCTAATGTTAAACACAGATTAGAATTAAAATGAAAGTAAAGATGACATCGAGAGTTCCTACAGGCGGCTACAAGCTTGTCTAGCTTTCCATCTGATTTTTTTCCTCTACAATATTTCCAGGTTAGGAGTCAAATATTCAAAAGTGAATATTTAGCATTATAAAGTATATTACTTCTATTAACAGTAAAGACAAGTTCAAATTCAAGGTAAATGAAACCAAAGAGAATCTCAATATTCTTCAAATTAATAACATTGTTTACGTTATATGCAAATATTGAATAAAATTATTAAATTATACTTACCAAAAACTCCTAACCGGAACAGTTCTTAGCTGCTGCCTTGTATCACAATGTGTGCCCGGTTTCTCCAAAAAATCGAGTAAAAACGGAGGGATTTAAGAATGTAACAAACGGAAATTCGGCATCAGCTGATGATGAAACTAGAGCATTGTTGCCAGGGCTATGGAAAAACCTGTTTTAGGAAATTTAAAAAATATCAAAATTAAAGTTTAATAAGCTAGGCAAGCTTCCCATTAAATATAAAAAGAAATTTTCAGTCCAAATTTCAATTCAGCTACAAGAATTCCACAAATCTCTGGTTTACGGGCAATAAGAAATTGGCAACTATGTTTTTACGGTTTCGAAGATACCGCCGCCCTAAATATTAAACCTCTCGACATCCTAATCCTAAGAGCTGGTTTCCTCTGCCGTCGAAATTGTAAAAAAATGATTCTACAGCTGGACACCGACACATCATTCCTCTGTGACTGGAAAGTTTTCAAAGTTCGAAAGTTCTGCCAGTAGTGGTTTTTAATCGTGAAAATTATGCTGAAAAAAATAAAAATGGAGAAAGAACTGAAGGTTGTATTGAAAAGAATTAACATAGAAAAATACCAAAAAGAAAAACCTTTAAATATTAACTGTGATAATGACTGTGAAGTTCTTGTTATGAATTATGTTGATGATGATGACACCTCTGATGATAATGCAGATACTTCAGAGTTTATTCCCAAGGAAGAAGCAAGTAATTGTGATGTTAATGTTGAATCTAAACAATAAAGTTTAATAGATTTTTTTTTATTAATTTGGTATAAATGTTTGCATACATAGGTTATCCATTTCTATTATGCTCATTCGATTAATTTCGAATGGGAAAGATTCACGAGCTGGACGTAAACATAAATGTATAGCTTAAAAGCTAAAAATATGCATCCATAAATGATGCAAAAATAACACACGCTAGTGAAAAGAAGTTAAAGGCCTCCAGCCTGTCTTACGTGGGGAGTTTAGTCGGTCAGCAATATCTCCTTCAGAGAATTGTCATCCCGACACTACTTTACAGCCGCGTCTGTAAACAGATTCTCCTCGGCTCAGGCCCGTAGCCAGGGGGGGGCCAGAGTGGGCAATGCCCACTCTGACAGAAAAAGTTGCCCACTCTAGCAAAACCATGATAGTTGTATATTTATGTAATTTCTTGGGATTCAGTCAAGTTCTTTGGCGTACAGTGGCTGCCGTGGCAACAGAGAATGGCCAATCTGATATATTTAGCGTTTGAGAGTAAACAAACAAATAACATAAACTTTGAGGTGTTTTTACAAAAATTTAACGAAAGGAAGAACAGAAAACTTCAATTATATTAAAGGTATTTACCTACGTTGCGTTTTTTGGTTTTGTTTAAGTTTTATTTTTTGTAATTATATAGGTAGTTAATTCAATGTTGAAATCAACGATGTTTTTTTTTCTCTTGATCTTACATGATCTGATCACAAAAATTATTTTCAAGTTTGCCCCCTCTAAAACTTTGACTGCCCACTCTAAAATCTAATCCTGGCTACGGGCCTGCCTCGGCTGTCAAAAAAAAAAAAGGAAATTAATTTATATGTTTACTGTTTTATTGAGTCTTAATATGCAATGCATCTCAAGAAAGTATTCTCGTGTTCGCAGTAAACTACTAGAAACTGCTGCTATGTGGGTATTAGAAAGAAGGTCTTAGAGAATATGTATCTGTTCTATGTGATTGGATTAACTTGATTAATTTTAAAAGGGTAAAGGGCCTATAGTAGATTTAACTGTAAAGCAATCCTCACATAATTCATCAGGTTGTTTAATTTTAATAGTTTACTTTGTGTAATTGGTAGTGTGATTGTATAGGTATTTGTGTTACTGTGTGAGTGAACCTAAATATAGTGAATTAGTATTATTCTTGATCAGAGACGGGCAAAGCCACTGCCGTCACGTAAAGCCCTTAGCAAGACGCCTGCCAAGGCCTTGGATATTTTTTTTTTTGATTTTTAGATATTCCAGTCAAATTTGAAAATGAAGAGCTGTGTGATGTGGATACAAAGCAGACTATTTTAGTAAAATTTGAAGAGAATGTTAATGACGCTGAGAAAGCAAAGAAGAAAACTAAGTAAGCATTCTATATGGTATTAGTCAGTTGTTGACATAGAAGCACAAACAAGATATTTATGTGCGATGTCCATAATTATGCGAGGATGTATGAATGCATGTATGCCTGCATATGCTCCCCTACTTATGCAAAAATATGAATTTGAAATCTACTTATAGGGTGTTCATTACTAACGTGCTAATAGTTCAGAGAGTGATTCTTTAGGTTATTTTGTGAAGTGCATATGAACATATGTCAATGTTAATAATAATCAAAGTTATTGTAAATTATAGAACTCATAATCCATTCATAAAACTCTTGGAAAGTGAAAGCTGTGATTGTGTGAAATGTTATTGAAAATCAGTAATGGGTGGAAGAGAGAACTACATGTTTGTTGGCTGAATGGCAACAATGTTGAAGTCTGGATGTTAAAATGAAATGGGTCTGAATCGTAGCACAGTAGTAAAATAAAAATAGATGTTGCCAGAGTGCAGTCGGATTAGTTCAAGATTCGTTTGATACTTTTAAGAATAATAATATTTCTTTAAAGAATCTCTCATTGCCTTTTCACAGTTTATAGTAAAATTATTGGGAAATAAATTTATTTTAAGAGCAATTGCGGATTAACCTTAAACCAGTTGTAATTCTCAAATTAACAAATCTTTAATTGGGTTTTGCAAGATACCTTTGCGATAAATATGTCAATCTGGCTATGCTGCAATAATGACCAAAAGAGGTGGGAATTGTGGTGTGTATTTGTTGCGTAGGCTAGAAATGTACATTTTTCTATCTGAAGTTTTACAAGATCTTTGGTATCAACTTTTCTTCATAAAATGACATAAGGAATCATATTCTGAATTACTAGACTTTGTATAACTTTAACAAAATAAAGCAGTGCTAATGAAATCTTCGACATCACTGTTTATAATGAATTTTTAATTCCAGGAACTCCAATTGTCTAAAAAGGAAACTAGTGTGCGATGAGTGTGGGTTTAGAGCTGAGAAAAAACACCATCTCCAATCTCACATCATCCAGGTAGAGTTATAAGATCTCATAACTAGTGTGAACAAACAGACAGACAAACAAATCGAATATTGACAAGTACCATTCGACAATTCCTATCATTTAAACTAGAAATGTGGGTAACGAAAATTGTTTTAAGAAGCCCGTCACGGGTACAGGGTGTCCCAGTTTCAGAGGGTATTAAAATAGATCATCAAAAATAAAATGTTGCAGTTTTCACATGTGTGTCCCATTTTTTAACGAAACGTAAGTTTCCGGTGTCAAATTTGTCATTACTATCTGTCCAGGGGCCACGGCTTTTGGGGTATGCCGCATGTAGTCTGGTTTAATGGGTCTGTCCCATTTTTTGGACCGTCTATTTAAAAAGAAAAATTGTATTTTTCTTTAGGACACCCGAGGAGTCGCCCATTTAAATATAACTCATTTCCGTGATACCCAACAGTAACAGGTTAACTGTTTAAGGCTCACCAAAATAAAAAGGACGTCCCCAAGGAATTCGAATGCGAATATTGTATGTACAAGAGTCGGTGGAAACACGCTGTTGTGGCACATAAGGGAAGTTTCCACATGGACGAATTACAAAAAGAAGGTAGGTTTTGGATTTGTCAAAGGCCTATGATTGTATTGACAGGGATCTTTTTCTAAAAAAGGTGGAGCGGTATGGGATAAGGGGACATGTACTTCAACTATTAAAATCATACTTATCAAATCGAAAACAGATTGTAAAAATAACAAAAGATGGAACATCTTACCTCTCAGATCTAAAAGAAAACTTATATGGAATTGCACAAGGGAGCGTATTAGGACCGATTTTGTTCATTATATATTTAAATGATATTTATTCAATCGCAGATCTGAACAATGAAAACATTGTCTGTTATGCAGATGACACGAATTTACTGGTAGGTGGAAGGGACATTGGTGAAATTTTAAACAAAGGCAATATAATATTCAGTAAAACAGATAAGTGGTTCAAGGAGAATAAATTGATTCTAAATAAGGAAAAATCGAATGCTATTGTATTTAGAACAAAGCAATCTAAACTAAATAGACCACCAAACATAGAATGTAAGGATGTAAATATTAACATTGTAGATAGTGTTAAGTTTTTAGGGGTAAACATAGATGAATTTATGGACTGGACAGGACATATTAACAACCTTTTAAAAAAATTAAATTCTGTATGTTACGGAATTAGAGTTGTAGGTAAATACATGGAGTATAAAAATGTAAAAATATTATATTATGCTAATTTCTTGTCAGTTTTGGGATACGGCATTATTTTTTTGGGGGGAAACAGTGCCATACAACGGGTTTTTACAGTTCAGAAACGCATTCTCAGAACAATGAAATATATGCAATTTTGGGAAAGTTGTCTGGGTGTTTTTAAGGGGGAGGGTATGATGACGGTTTATGGTGTTTACATCTACCAGTCACTAATATTCTTCTTTAGGAACCGAGACTGTTTTGAATTGCAGGAATCTCACGTATACAATACGAGAACATTAAATGTTAATTATCCAATCCATAGATTAACTTTGACCGAGAAGGGTCCGTGTTATACATGTCTCAGATTTTTCGATAAATTACCCAACAGTTTAAAAGGGATGACTAGTCTTAGAATTTTTAAAAATAGTATTAAAACACTTCTAATCGACTTAGAACCGTACTCGGTTAAGGACTTTCTAGACAAAACGTTTTAGTATTGCGATATGTGTGTGTGACCTTTTGCTATCTGTTTTGACACAATTTCCTTTGTGTTCTGTATGTTTTCAGGTCATCTGGAATATTACTTGTAACATGATTTGAAATAAAGATTATTATAAAAAAAAAAAACGAATTGCTGCCGATATTTAAATTTTAACAAAACCATAAGTGGCGCTTTAAATAAGCTCTATCAAGCTAGCGGGCACCCTGTAGCGGCACCACAAAAGACCCTCCTTTGTAGCTCCTTTGTAGCTTTTTTGTTACGCCGGTCGCGCATTTGTAGCTTGAGCCGGTTCCGAGAAAACCGCGGATCCGCTAGCTTGAACGTCTATGGTAGCGGCACAGGTTCAGACCCAACTGGATTTTCGTAACTTTTTGTAGCTTTTTTGTTACGTTGGTCCCATTTTTGTAGCCCTTACCAGTTTCGAGAAAAACGCGGATCCGCTAGCTTAAACTTCAATTGTAGCGGCACAACCTCGGACCATGCTAGTTTTTTGTAACTTTTTCGTTACGTAGGTTTAATCCTTGTAGAGATCTGTCTCATTCGCGGAATATCGCGAGCACTCTTACGCCTTTGTCAGGTGTGATAAATTAAAGCGGAACAAAGAACCTTTTCCGAGGTACCCAAAAATGCAGGTACGGTCTAGGAATTTTGGGGTAATAATTTAAATGGGACAGTGGCTTAAGGTACGCACCCCGGGGGCGTTGTCGACCGAGCTACAAGGATGAAACCTACGCAACAAAAAAACTACAAAAAAGTTACAAAAAACCAGCCTGGTCCGAGGTTGTGCCGCTACAATTGAAGTTTAAGCTAGCGGATCCGCGTTTTTCTCGAAACTGGTAAGGGCTACAAAAATGGGAACAACGTAACAAAAAAGTTACGAAAAACCAGTTTAATCTGAACCTGTGCCGCTACCATAGACGTTCAAGCTAGCGGTTCCGTGGTTTTCTCGGACCCGGCTCAAGCTACAACTGCGCGACCCGCGTAACAAAAAACTGCAATCGAGCTACAAAAGACCCACCTGGTCTTTTGTGGTGCCGCTACAGAGTGCTCGCGATATTCCCCGAATGAGACAGATCTTAAGATACGCACCCCGGGGGCGTTGTCGACCAAGCTACAAGGATGAAACCTACGTAAAAAAAAAGCTACAAAAAAAGTTACAAAAAACTAGCCTGGTCCGAGGTTGTGCCGCTACAATTGAAGTTTAAGCTAGCGGATCCGCGTTATTCTCGAAACTGGTAAGGGCTACAAAAATGGGAACAACGTAGCAAAAAAGCTACGAAAATCCAGTCGAGTCTGAACCTGTGCCGCTACCATGGAGGTTCAAGCTAGCGGATCCGCGGTTTTCTCGGACCAGGCTCAAAAAAGCTACAAAAGACCCACCGGGTCTTTTGTGGTGCCGCTACAGAATGCCCGCTAGTTTGATAGAGCTCTTTAAATAATTGATATCATATTTAACTTTACAAAAAAATATTATAATTTTAACGCCTTTCGAGACGGGAAATGTTTTGCAACACAAAGAATTGTAAACGCGAACAAACACGTGAGAGAATTCCTGCATAAATAAACGAACGCGGACGGTCAGTCTTGGCAACAAGCCTTCATTGATTGTTATTTTTAAAACTCTTTAGGAAAACAAAACTACAATTTTAAAATATACGCTCTCTTACCTTAGGTCTTATTTAAAAACAATTCGTTTCATAAAAAAAATACAGCACAAAGTAAATTGTTTTGCGACAAAACCAATCGTAATATCGAACAAATTTGAAATCACATCGCAACATTTATTATTATAAATTATTTCATAACCGAACAAAAAAAGCGATAATCTGGTAAATTTAACACCTCATTTCTTATACCTAACATTTGAAACTAGTATACAAGCACGTGGGATTGAAATAGACTAAATACATAAACACTTGTTAACTGAAAACAGATTATTCGATTAAAAAATATATACACCATGTCCAAGATAAGGAGGCCCCGTACAGGGATCTCGGACACAGTAAGAGATACGAAGTCGGTTAACTGGAGATAAAGTTGCGCATTTACGTGCCTGATAATATGCCGTTTAGAAAGTTTTTAAATTCCGAGTATTTCCGGAGATATCCGGAATAAACCGAAATTCTGAAAAATCGTTTTATTTTTTTCCTGGGTTTTTTTGAGATCGAATTCTAAAGTAAATCGCACTTTTACATTGCCACATTTTCCGCTCTATCTAACAGCGTTAATTGTTTTGTAATCCGACGAGTCGTCTTCGAAGGGCCATTATCAACTTTATTTTTTTAAATACGGTCCTGTTTTTCTGAAATTGGAATTTGAGAGCTTTTTTTCTTCCGAATGCAACGATATATGACACATTGTGGTTTAATGACGTTTCGAGGGTTTTTTGAAAAAACATCAGGATATCTTGGAATACGGTCCTGTATTTCTCCTAATTTTATAAATAATATCTCGTAAGTAAGCTCTAAATTTTTACTTATGTTGGACTAGTTCAATAAATAACAAATAATTTAATAATAAACCATAAATACATGAACAAAATACAGAAACATTATTTCAAACTTCTGTTGATTGGGGATTTAAAAGAAACAACAACAAAAAAATTAAGATGGTGACGTGTGATTTGTTTCACTTGACATTCCCATTGTGATCGTTTTCAACATTTAAAAGCGTTTTAGGAGGTTCTGTATTTTCCAGAAAATATGGAACATAAATTTACAAATGTTGAAAAGTTTGATATTCTATCGTGTTTTATTTTATCTCAAAAAAACTATTGTGGCAGAGCGGATGCATTTGGAGAAGTATCCAGAAAGGAGACAAACAAATAAAAGAACATTTACCCTTCTTTTCTTTTAAATCCCGAATCAATAGAAGTTTGAAATAATGTTTCTGTATTTTGTTAACTTATTTGTGGTTTATTATTAAATTATTTGTTATTTATTGAACTAGTCCAACATAAGTAAAAATTTGGAGCTTAATTTATGAGATATTATTTATAAAATTAGGAGAAATACAGGACCGTACCCAAAATATCCTAATGTTGTTCAAAAAACCTTAGAAACGTCATTAAACCACAATGTGTCATACATCGTTGCACTCGGAAGAAGAAAAGCTCTCAAATTCCAATATCAGGAAAACAGGACCGTATTTATAAAGTTGATGATGGTCCTTCGAAGACGACGCGTCGGATTACAAAACAATTAACGCTGTTAGATAGAGCGGAAAAAGTGGCAATGTAAAAGTGCAATTTACTTTCGAATTCGATCTCAAAAAAATCCAGGAAAAAAATAAAACGATTTTTCAGAATTTCGATTTATTCCGGATATCTCCGGAACTACTCGTAATTTTAAAACTTTCTAAACGGCATATTATTAGGCACGTAAATGCGCAACTTTACCTCCATTTAACCGACTTCGTATCTCTTACGGTTTCCGAGATCCCTGTACTGGCCCTCCTTATCTTGGACACGGTGTATGTTGGCGTCTTCTAGGAATCCTAAGGAGTCACCCATCTAAATATAATAAGCCATTTCCATAACACCTTCTATATAACTTAAGGGCATTGGCGTAACTAGAATGATTTTGTAGGGGGGGCCTGGCCCCTAGTCTAGTAGGATTTTAATGGCAAGTGTCACTATGACGTATGTATGGCTTCGAACTTCGGAAACACTGGGGTGGGCACCAGAGCAATCTGGGGTGGGCACGGCCCACCTGGCCCCCCTCTAGTTACGCCTATGCTTAAGGGTACAATTCTGACGTCGAAAATCCACACGAAGCTGACCAGAGCATGCCAGAAGGCCAACTGAAGTTACCTGATTTTTTTTTTGTTTGCTGCAAGTTAATTTTTGGTATGAGAGTTGCAAGCAATATGTTACAGTCGGCAATTCTATTGCAGTTGCGGTTTCAACGGCGAGGGCTGCCAACCCAGCAAAAAAAAGTTACGTGAAACTAAACACATAAAACAAAATATACACGATGAACAATAAACAAACGAGACGTATTTTAAGATTAATATTTAGTAACTTTTATTTTTAGTTGGTAATGTAAAAATCACTATGTTATCCACCAGACTTGTAGCAGAAACTGTATTAAAGTCTTGCAAGTTGCAAGAATATTGCTAAAAGAAGTGGACTGGCTTCTTAATGCGCAGGCCTACCTTCAAGTTTATTGCAATTGCAGAAAGACTTGCCGACTGTAAAGGCCGTATTAGACTAGGCAATTTTTTCTCTTGCGCCGGCAATTATAATGGCACGTATTCATGCGCAGTAAACCGTTTTCGATCAGCTGCAGCATTGTCAACGGTCAGAACAGCAGTGGGTACTGTCGAAATCCCTAAAATATCCCCAGAATTAGAGATGTGCAAACCTGTTCGTTTTGATTACCAGTTAAAGCAGCTACTGCTATTTACAAATAGGAGGTGCAAAAAGTGGCTGAATTAGCAGTCCATAAGTTTAATAAAGATGTAAACTGCTACTTTAAGTACCAGTGGGTTTAAATGGCCATTACCTGTTCATACCTGGTTCGGCCAAATAATAAACAGTTAAAAATAACAGAATAATCCATGTCTACCCAATTGCGCCGGCGAGGGCAATTAAAATGGCGCCTGCCCCATTTCTGGTAATGAGAGACAGCTGATCGGGAACAGTGTACTGCGCATGAATCCGTGTCATTTTAATTGTCAGAAGAGTAGAATTTCTGACTGTAGTACGGAGAACGATGTACTGCGCCTGAATCCTTGAATTATAATTGCCATTGCTGGCGCCATAAAAATTGCCAAGTGTAATACGGCCTTAATGCGACCATTAGATTCAGAATAAATCTAAAAATACCACGGCGTGTACAAACTGTTATCTATTAATGATATGATTTATTATTTTTAAATTGGTGACTCCTTGAACATCGGTGTTCACTTAGCAACTGTGACGTAGGTAGGTTAATATACCAAGGTTTTGTGGTGTTGTCAAATCACTACGCGTGACTCCTTGTCTGTCAGTCACCTCGACGCAGCACAATTGCAAATTGAACCGCGAGAGGGACTATAGGTCGACGATTTTGTTGGATTAAAATTGACTGTGTTTTAGGTTCTTCACAAACCAAGCCGAAGAAATCGTGCTACGATGTCCGGGGAACTAATGCAATGGATCACTGTACTCAGGACGAGAATAAAAATTACCTGTGTAACTATTGCTCGCATTCAACCGCCAGCAAGATTTTGATATTGAAACATATAGTGTGTCATGTGGTGAACAAGAGTGAAGTATTCCAGTGTCCCGAATGTCCGAAACGTTTTTTAAAGCAAGGTTAGCCGTTTCCAACATATCTAACCGCATACAGGTCGACAAGATTTCTGGGGTTGACGATGTTGTCACATATATTAAATTTTAATTTAATAATCTCTTACCGAGAAAAACCTAAAATTACATTTACTCATTTAAAATAAATTGTAATGGTGAATACCCATGGGGGTCTTATGGAAATTACTTATTATACAGGGTGTTATGGAAATGACGTATTATATTTAAACCGGCAATTCCTGAGATGAATTCAAATTGAAGAAAAATATCCTTAAATGGCGCTTTCAATTCATTTAGCGGTAAAAATGACCTGACGTCAAACCAGGAATACCTCTGTACCGCACTGCGGCACATCCGAATTCTCACCGGTGTTGTCAGAATTACACTATTTAAGTTTGAAATACCCAACTACGTAACTAGGTCAAATGTCAATGACCTTTTGACTTTTGATTGGCTGATTTTTTAATGTAATTTTATTTAGGCCACACACATACACTTACCTTGTCGGTCTTATTTAAAAATTAATGTCAACAAAAACTTATACAGCGTTTTAGTAAAGAAACCAGCACATCACATAACCCATAACCATAATCGGAAAATTTCACATGAACACTGGCCAAAACACACACAAAATTCACTTGGAGACATCGTTTTTATTAACATTGGGTTGTCTCGCCTAGATTTGTATGAACTTTTGTCTTTAATTAAAAAACACATTGTAAAATGTAAATAACATTTATTTGAACTAAAAATGACGCATTTAAAACACGAACTGTCAAAAACTAGAAATGTATTAATGCAATGCATGTTTTCCGGTAGATTCCTGCGCATTCACCAAAAAAGGTTGAAATAAATAATTATAATAATCTACAGCACTTATTTATTGTTTTCCTTCACTGCTGTAGATACCGATAAAGATTAAAAAACTTGTTAATCGCTGCTCTGGTGCTTTATTTCATTCGAAAAGCTTAAAAAAATTAAATCGATCGTTTCACAGCGGGATTTTAAAACCAGAGATTAGCCACATCTCTAGTATAAATCGACAGGTTAAAAGTTGACATTTGCTTGACAACAAGCGGCTTCGCGCGAAAGAGTTTTTTCGGGATATTTAATCAACTGTACAGTGCGAATAAGTGGGAAAATGTTTAGTACATACAGAAAAATCAAGTCGAAGGCATATTAGAAAATGTTCCTTTAGTAAGAGACTGGAAATCGCAAGGTCACCGGATCTTACATCATGCAATTTTTTCTATGGGGTACGATGAATAAAGAAATAGTTGATAAAGCCGAAGATATGGATCAGTTGCGATATAGGATATTGGATGCAGCAGATAAAATAATTGCTTAACGTTTTAGTTTATAAAGTGCCAATTGTGTCCTATCTCCTATTTGTGTGTTTGTTAAAGAATACATTAGTGTGTAGCGATTTTGTGTGACAAGGGCCTATCTTAAAAAAACTAATTTGAAACATGTGTGTTTCTTTAAGTGATTTATGGTAATTTGTTCAGTGTTTCACTATTTGTTCTGTGTCTCTGACGATATACAGGGTCATGTTCTGAGATTGGAAGAAAAACGCCGAAGGGGTTTTAGCGGGGTATAAGCTTTACCCACTAAAACCAAAAAAACTGAAGATTTATGTGCCCTGGATTACTTGCTAGTATACTGGCACCTGGATTCACTTCTATTTAGATAATAGGTAGCTAAATATTTATTTTTATAAGAATCTAAAGTTTTACACGAACAATTTGGCAACATTGCGCCAGAACATCTGTTTATTACACAGCTGCTCAGTGTAATGTGACTGTGCCGAGGAGTTGTGTGTGGGTTTATGGGTGAATTACTCCACTTTTTAAACGTTCGATTTGAAAAAAAAAATATGTAGCGCTTCTCTAGGACAACCCAGGAGTCGCCCATTTAAATATAATACGTCATTTCCATAACACCCTGTATTTAATCCCGCAAATCTTGAGATGAAAATAAATTGAAGAAAAATAACCATAAATGGCGCTTTGATTTATTAAGTGAAATATACACTTTATATGAAATCTGAAAAATTACGTGGCCGCTACTGAGGATGTTCGCATTCAATAGTTTATTGAGGCGGTGTTGTAATATATTGCACCACAGAATTGTAAACGCACGTGTTTAGTTGTGGACAACAGGACGTCTTTGACCCCCTTATCACTTCTTTTTCAAACTTTAAAAAAAATACTACAATTTTAAGGTACATACTCTCTTACCTTCGATCGTATAATCGGTTTTATAATTAAATTCCATAAAAAAAAATACAAGAAGTAGGTTTTGCAACCGAACCAACAATAGGTAATATCACATAAATTTGAAATCGCATCACAGTATTTCTTATTATGATTTATTTCACAACAGAAAAAAAATCGGGTAATGCTACAACTAACAAAACGTTTGTATTTCATGCAAGATGGGGCTCCACCACATTTTAGTTCAAATGTGAGGGCACATTTAAATGAAGTTTATCCTGAGCGATGGATAGGACGAGGGCCCTGTAGCTTGGCCACCTCGTTCTCTAGATCTAAATCCATTAGATTTTTTTTTATGGGGTTACCTAAAATCCTTAGTATACGAAGTACGAGTTCGCAGCGTTGAAGAATTAGAGCAGCGGGTGTTTGCTTGTTGTGAAGTTATAAGAATTAAACCTCATATTTTTAGAAAAGGTTAGAAGATCTATGAGAAAACGAGTTCGAGGATGCATTGAAATGAACGGAAATCATTTTCAACACTTATTATAAAATTTATAATAACATTGAGAAGGATTTAGAAATTTAGGGACAGCATTGTTTATTATTTTGTTATTGATTTGTTGGTATTTTTATTAATAAAATTATTATTCAAAAAGAAAAATCTGAGCATTAAATTCCGTTTATCTCGAAAATGGTCGACTATACGACTTTATACCAAGGGAACCTTTTTTACGTAAAAATGTTCAAAGAATCATAATTTATTTAAAAGATAGCGAAAATACACTCGGCGAAAAAAATAAGACCCTAAATAACTAACCAACCCTTTGTTCCCACGCCACTGGTTGCAATATGGGTCACCTGATATTTTCAAAAAGTGACCTCTAATCACTGTAACTTATAGTGTAGAAGTTAATTCCTGTATTGTGAGTAGATCCTAATAAATTAAATGAAAACCACTTTTATGGCACCATCTTCAAGGGCCCGTAGCTCGCTCTGGAAGCATTTCCGGACCTATGTTAATATGAACTTTTTTTCATATCTTTTTATGTAGAATGTACCTTAAAATTTTTCATCGTCATTTCCGGACACCCTGTATACCTTTGGGTGCTTTGTAAATGAGAATTTATATTCTTCATACAATAAAGTATATTTTGATAATCATTTTCATTACGTACGGTCGCCGTTAAGGTAAATAGTTTATCAGCCGGCATTGCGCGTCTGTCGATCAGCGCATGTGGCACATGCGCGAGGCCATAAATTTGCCACTTTTGCTTTTAGAGTTTATCTATCCATAGACATATGTAGGTCGTTTCATATTACTAACCAATTTTTTTTTAGCTTTTCTAATTCATCAACGTAAGGAACACTACGACGGTTTCGTCTGTTGCCCTAAGTGTTCGTACCAGACAAAATGGACGAACAACCTACGGAGGCATCTTAAACAAAACAAGGACAAGGAGAAGTGTGCACCTGTGCAAAAAAGGAAACCTCGGAGGCGGGCGGAGGACACGGCGGTTAAGATTGAGAGTGGTACCAGTGAGGGAGAGGAAGAAGACTCGGAGTGACGGTTACTCGTCGTGAAGGTTCATTTTAACTTTTTTAATTTTTTTTTATTGATTTAAGTGAAGAATAATATATTATCGATGAAAGGTTAATGTTATTTACCCTGTGTGCAGTGGCGTTTCTTCCGCAGGAGCACATGCGCACGTGCACCTCCAAAACAAATAAAAAAATATTACTATATTCATTTAATATTATTTATCGTATAAAATCCGACCCTCCCTAATATTTTATCGTACCGTCAAACCAAACTGTATAATATATCTCTCACCTCAAGTCGTATTTAGGCGGGACATAATGGAGTTTCTCTTTAGTGGTGGAGGCGGAGGATAGCGTGTTTAAGGCGATTTAACATGAGAAAGTCTCACAATTTTTGTGTGCGTCTTTGTCCGTTTGTTCGTGCATGTATTATGTAGTAATTTGAGCGTGGATGTTTCAATAGTTTAATATTACATATTTATGAAGTTAAAATGAATAGTTTGACGGTTGCCTATTTAAAATATCACTTTAGCTCTTTGAGTTTGGAGCAAAAAGTTGAAGTGAAGAATGCGGGAACACCTAAACCCGAAATTAATTTAACGCAGACCACAAAGGGTAAATCTAGGGACTTTATTAGAAAGTTTAACAATGAAATATACGAAAAGAATAGCTGGATTTGTGGATGCAGCACAACTAACCGGTTTTTTTTCCTGTTTGTTGTTTGGTTGCGGAGCCTGCCTGGACAAAAAATGGAATAGAAAATAATCTTCAGAGCATATTTTCAGCCACCTTTACACTTTTACGATGTTTTTCAACATTAAAAGGAATAAAAACATTTTTGCGAAGTTCTATGAATGAAGAACAGCCCTAGCAATGCTATCTATTGAAAAAAGAATGTACAGAGGGTATTCCAGGGGTAACTTTTATGACTGCTGATAAATTTTCAACAATTAAGAACCGAAGAATGGACTTTACGTTTAAGCACTATACACTAAAAAAAAACTTTCTTATTTTCCAAAAATTGTATTTCCTTGTGTAAAATTAAAAAATTAATAAAAATATGTTTTTTTTACATGTGCCCCGAAAGTGCCTCTTTTCATGCATGTTCTCTTCACCGAAAATGGCGTTTTCCAAGCGAGCGGACGGGAAAGTATCGACGCGGCCCGCTTCGAGTCGCCATGTGCTCATAAATAAATAAAACCAGAATTATCGTTGCGGGATTTGAAGCCGCGACCCTCAGATCGCCAGGCGGTCACTTTACCCACCGAGCCATACTACAAGCGATAATAAATAGCGGATTACACATAAATTAAATGGGCAGTTATTTTTCAAAGATGTTTTAGAAAAATATCTGAAGAATTTCTTTATTTATATGGACTCAAAGACTCGGGTACTTAAAAAATAAATAAAACCAGATATGCCGAATTTGAACCCGCGACTCTCAGATCACAAGGCGTACGCTATACCACTAGGCCACCGAGCCTATTTGTCAAAAATAATAAATAGATATTTACATTCTCCATGCGCGTGTGTTTTCATGTCATCTAGACAGGAAAACTGTCTGAAGAATTTCTTGTAAAAAAAATACGGTATAGATTGTTTCACGAAAAATGGATATAACTTATTGACTGCAGTAAAAGTACCTGCGGCGATCCCATTATTTATGGCCGTTTGTTATTATTATGTGGGAAGGACCGGATTGTAATAATTATAATTAAATATAGGCACATCAGGTAGGTTAGGTTGCTTAATTTATATTTAAATATCTTTTTGTGGTAAAATTTGTTAGTTTTTATTTCTTGCTGGAAGAGTTTAGTTGTATTACCGATATTATTTTACCAAACGTATAAAAAAAAAAGCATGTGGCGTCCATGGAAAAACATTGATGGTGCTTCTTCTAGTGTTGCAGTAAAACAAAAGCTCCGTCAAATAAAGGAAAAAGAATAAGCATTTTACATGCTGGGTCAGAAAACGGTTGGGTTCCAAACGCCTTGTGGCTTTCTGCAAAAAAACATTAAAGACTCTTGTGTGGACTACCATGAAGATACAACGGCCGAACTTTTTGAGGAAAGGCTCAAGAATTGTCTTTTACCAAACATTCCTCAGAATAGCGTGATAGTAATGGACAATGCGAGCTATCACAGTCGCCAATTACATAAAGCTCCAAGCTCAAATAATACAAAATTGGAGATTCAAAACTACATCGCGGCGAATGATATATATTTTGAAGAAAGTTATAAAAAAAGTGATCTTTTAGAAGTTTTAAAGACATTTTGTATAAAAAAGTATATGTTTGTGACACATTGGCATAAGAAATTGGACATACAGTGCTACGGCTCCCACCCTATTATTGCATCTTTAACCCCATAGAGCATATGTGGCACCAGTTAAAATCACTGGTTAGGTCTGCAAATATTTCTCCGACTTTAAGTTCTAGTGTTGTAGAATTAATACGAAAATGCTTTAATGATATTCCCCCAGGTAGTTGGAAAAATTCAGTCCGTCACGTAATAACTGTAGAAAATTCGTATATTAGTCTGGATCGTATAATTAATCCAATTATAATTAATTTTGATGAGGATAGCGATAGCGAAACAGAACTATCTATAGAATGACATTATAAATGTAAATAAATATGACTAGTAATATTTTAAAAAAATGTTATTTCATTTGATTATTTTAATATAATCATATCATTACTTGTTTTTCTTAGTCCGTCCCGTCGTGATTTATGTAATAGGATTAAAAAGGAATAGTTCCTTTTTCAATCTAAATTTTCGATTTTCACGACAATATGGTATATTTTTTAGTGGATTTACTGCATTTTGTTTAACCAAAATGTGGATTTATGTCCTTTTGCCCGGTTAGTATGGATTTATTCCTTTTTGCTTACTTCTTATGTGGATTTATTGTGTTTTGCTTGAAGTAATTAAGTTTACATTACTTTTTAAGGCCAATAAAATTTAAAACTTCATTGAAATAATTTATTAATAAAATTAGAAAAAAAAAACAATTAAATATGTAAACATGCTTATTAATCTGAAAAATGTAAAACACAGTGCGACATCTGATTGCGAAAGTTTAACTAAGATAATTGAAATAAAAAATGCTTTAAACAGAAATATTATTTTTTGGATTTAATGCACTTTGCTTAAACGTGCATTGGAATCAATCCGTTTTGCTTAGCTGAGTGTTTTTGATATGGATATTTCTAATGGATTTAATGCGCTTTGATCGAACTGGATTGTTCTAATGATAGATTGATTAAAAAGGACTACATTTTTATATTTAACTTGAAAATTATAAAAAATGGATTTAATGCGTTTTGCACAGTTGCTCCTCACTTGTGAACCCCCACCTCTATCATAGGTCACGAGCCGCCACTGTCTGTGTGGAATCGGTGAAATGGGCGCTAGTTAAAACGCCAACATATTTTGCGTATTTTCTTAATAATTTCAAACGAAATGGTATGTTTACGTTGACATTGTAAAAAAGAGTGTCGAGAACAAAAGAATTCATCATCCTTTATTAAATCAATTAAATTCAAATTGAAGCTCGCTTGTATTTATATAGATTTTGTTCCGAGATGTAGAATTGGCCAGGCTAATCGGAAAATATACAGGGCGTTCTATAATAACATGCTAATTTAAGGAGGTTATTCTTGGGTCCGTTTTCAGAAAAAAACTTCAATTGAACTATGTCCTAAACGTCTTAACTTTTGAGATTAAAGATTTTTATGTTTTTTTTTAAAATAATTTATTAAAGTTAGTGCCTTAAATACGTGATAACTAGACTAGGCAGGCAACTGGCAAAACGGGTTATGTTTACAAAATAAAATCTAGTTCTTCTTACCTAGTAGATCCTGTTTAATTCCTGGTAATACCTAATTTCACAACAGAGTGCACATTAATGAATTTCATTGCATGTGCATTGTTCCCCAAGGGTCCCATTTGGGCCCTCTTCTCTTTAATTTGTTTATTAACGACTTGGGGATGCCATTTGATTACGGTCAGTTCCTCATGTTTGCTGATGATCTGAAACTGGTCATAAAAATCTCCTCATTTGAGGATTGCTTAAAGCTCCAGTCGGACTTGAATAAATTGGTTGCATGGTGTGAGATCAACGGTATGGAGATTAACGCCTCAAAGTGTCACTCGATAAAATTTCATAGGTCTAGGTTGTAGTTTGAACAGCATTAATTAATTGAGGGCAATATTCTTACTATTGTTCCCGAAGTTAAGGATTTGGGTCTGACTATGGATGCTAAGCTTACTTTTATTCCTCACATTCAGAACACCATATCCAAGTCTCTCCCACTCTTAGGATTTATTAATCGCATAACCAGTGACTTTACTAATACCAAAGCAATAAAACAATTATATTGCTCATTAATAAGAACCCATCTGGAATATTCCTCCTGTGTCTGGAATCCTTGCTATAAGGTACAGGGTTAGTCAACGATTGCGCGGAGTAAGTTTATGCATTGAAGATAAGATTTGTCGATAATGAGCTATTGTGTTGAGGTATGGTTGTATATTCTGCACATTTTAAAAATATTTTCAATTATACAGGGTGCGTTCAAAAAGTAGGGTGGCAGAAAGTTGTATTTTTTTAAATGGGACACCCAGTATTTTATTGTATATTTAGGTTCGTATTAGTGCCCTCTATAAATATCTAAAATATTATTTAATTTGCTTGGGTAGTTTAAGAGCAATAAATTAAAAACTAAAGAAAAAAAGTTTTGTAGTCCAGTAAAGAAAAATCAAAAAAACATTCTAAAATTATTTTTTTAACCACAGGATTGGGTGAGGTTTATAACAAGGGGTCTAGAGATACTATGCAATTAATACTGTTTATGAATTTTATACAGTGTGTTCATAATAAGGTTCCAAAAACGAAACATTTCAAAATCATTTTTCTCAACATTTTCAAATGGAACACCCTGTATATTTTTATGCCATCTTATAGCTAGTATAATATTCTTCAACTTTTGTAGGAAGTATCCAATTCCTATCTCTAATGGTTTTCGAACTATTTTGGTTTTTCTGGTTTTTACCATTTCACAACAGAATTATAGGTCCATATTTTTTTTAATGAACCATTAAACGGACGTACTTATTTAGTTTTTTTGCAACAGCAGTTGCCAAGGCTATTAACAGAAGTAGATTTACATGAACGGCAAAATATGTGGCTCCAACAAGATGGTGCTCCCTGCTCCCTCCCACTTTTATCGTGAAGCGAGAGAATATTTGGATCAGCACTATCCTCAAAGATGGATTGGCCGCGGCGGTTTTGTTGCATGGCCACCAAGGTCTTGTGATCTTACCCCGTTAGATTTTTTTCTATGGGGCTACGTAAAGGATAGGGTATATGTTACACCTCCTACGACAAACCCAAACAATAACCCCAGGCATGTTATCTAATGTCCGAGAAAATATCATTAAAAGAAGTGACATGTGTATTGAACAAGAAGGACATATATTCGAACATTTATTAAGAAGAAGAAACTGATTGTTTCTTGGAATGTTAAAGTAACAAAAATAGTGTGTTAACCAAAAAAATCAAAATATTTTGAAAACTGATTAAAGTGACATTTACATTTTTCAATTTGTTTTCCATGGCTACCTCGTTCGATTGACAAATTATTTAAAATGGTAAAAACCAGAAAAACCAAAGTAGTTCGAAAACCATTAGAGATAGGAATTGGATACTTCCTACAAAAGTTGAAGAATATTATACTAGCTATAAGATGGCATAAAAATATACAGGGTGTTCCATTTGAAAATGTTGAGAAAAATGATTTTGAAATGTTTCGTTTTTGGAACCTTATTATGAACACACTGTATAAAATTCATAAACACTATTAATTGCATAGTATCTCTAGACCCCTTGTTATAAACCTCACCCAGTCCTGTGGTTAAAAAAATAATTTTAGAATGTTTTTTTGATTTTTCTTTACTGGACTACAAAACTTTTTTTCTTTAGTTTTTAATTTATTGCTCTTAAACTACCCAAGCAAATTAAATAATATTTTAGATATTTATAGAGGGCACTAATACGAACCTAAATATACAATAAAATACTGGGTGTCCCATTTAAAAAAATACAACTTTCTGCCACCCTACTTTTTGAACGCACCCTGTATAATTGAAAATATTTTTAAAATGTGCAGAATATACAACCATACCTCAACACAATAGCTCATTATCGACAAATCTTATCTTCAATGCATAAACTTACTCCGCGCAATCGTTGACTAACCCTGTACATATCTTGAATATTGAAAGGGTTCAACATAAATTTTTGAATTAAATGGCCTATAAACTTAATACACCGCAACTAGATTATTCTCAACTTGAAGCAAGTATCCAGATCAGAACCCTCAGGCTACGTCGGGCTCATAGAGATCTTATAATGTTGTATAACCTATTAGATAACAAATGTAACTGTCCTTTATTACTTGACAGAATAGGATTGCACGTGCCATCTAGGGAAACACGTTTTCTGTACCACCTCATAGAACTAACTATGGCCAAAATATCTTTATATGACGATCATGCAGACTAGCTAATGAGTATCCCACGGTTGATTTCTTTTTAAGTAGATCAGATTTTATGAGGCAACTACTGACTATAGATTGACTTCTCTATTATAATATTTGCCACTGAATTAACATTATAAATAAATAATTTTTTTATTTTTTATTTTACACAATTGATAGTTTACTCCCCTCATTTGTCTAAAATTGGGCTTTGCCCGTTAATAAATAAATAAAATGCACCCAAGAATAACGTCCTAAAATATTAGCGTGTTATTAAGAACCACACTGTATAGTGAGTGATACAGCATTCTCTAACCATTCAAGCAAACACTAGAAAATATACACGGTGTTGAAAAAAGGTCGCTACCCCGGAATAACTCCGGTGCATCGCATTGCAGCGGAAAATGTCTGGGGAAAAAGTTGTTTGGTTTTGAAGGAGGAATAGTTTGCAATTTTAACCACCCCCTCAACACCCGGGTGCGGGTGGGGGTAAGTTAAGATTTTCAAATGGAACCCCATATTTTTTATTGGCGTTTCGTGTTCTCCGACCAAAAATAAGCATGTTTTTTTATTCGTTTGTATTCCACGGGCATTTCTTAGTACAAGACAGAGAAAAAGAGTATTTCCGGGATAAAACTTGATTTTCGCACGGTTCTGATTTTGTCTTTCTCATGGTGATTATTGGTGAAGGATGGGCCCGAATAAAAAAACATGCTTATTTTTGGTCGGAGAACACGATACGCCAATAAAAAATATGGGGTTCCATTTGGTGCCGCGCCTGGGGGTTGAGGGGGTGGGGGGTGGTAATTGCAAACTATTCCTCCTTCAAAACCAAACAACTTTTTCCCCAGACATTTTCCGCTGCAATGCGATGCACCGGAGTTATTCCGGGGTACCGACCTTTTTTCAACACCCTATACAGGGTGTCCTGGAACATGTGGGAAATCACCCGGATATGAAGAAAACACGTGAAAAGAATACTATAGGTTCATATAAACTTCTTTCGTATCGGCCTCCTCTTCGGAGATATGGGCTCCCAACGAGCACCAATGTAATCAAGTTTTTTACACATAATTATTGAACCACCTGGTATATATCAATTATTTTTTAATATGATGTATACCAGGTAAGACCCGTCAAATTACTACCCAAGAAACTGTTGTGAATTACTCACAGCTGCAGGGACGGACTAGCTGTAACACTCATGGGCCCATTTTTTTACGCCCTGTATGATGAGAACTTTGGACAATATTTTTTACATACCTTTAACTATTGGCTAAAAATTAAGTACTCTTCATTCATGTCGCTAATCCTAACCGTTTTCGGAAAAAACGTCATTTTATTTACA
This sequence comes from Barypeithes pellucidus, assembly GCA_963991005.1. Lineage (NCBI taxonomy): Eukaryota > Metazoa > Arthropoda > Insecta > Coleoptera > Curculionidae > Barypeithes > Barypeithes pellucidus. Next base: position 49,724,008 of record OZ022563.1, on the reverse strand, counting down.
CCAGTCCCCTTAATTCTCACGGGTTAAATATGAAAAAGCGGAATTTTGAAGGTTGAACATTTGATCGGAACAAAGATGTATCTTTTACTGAAATACGTCAAATACATGATGTATATGAAATGCCGTTTTATCGAAAACGGTTAGGATTAGCGACATGAATGAAGAGTACTTAATTTTTAGCCAATAGTTAAAGGTATGTAAAAAATATTGTCCAAAGTTCTCATCATACAGGGCGTAAAAAAATGGGCCCATGAGTGTTACAGCTAGTCCGTCCCTGCAGCTGTGAGTAATTCACAACAGTTTCTTGGGTAGTAATTTGACGGGTCTTACCTGGTATACATCATATTAAAAAATAATTGAAATATACCAGGTGGTTCAATAATTATGTGTAAAAAACTTGATTCCATTGGTGCTCTTTGGGAGCCCATATCTCCGAAGAGGAGGCCGATACGAAAGAAGTTTATATGAACCTATAGTATTCTTTTCACGTGTTTCATTCATATTCGGGAGATTTCCCACATGTTCCCGGACACCCTGTATACACATGGAAAAATGTCAGTGGTGTACGACTTTTTTTGTAATAAATATCAGAATCGGCGAATCGATAGTATAACTTATCTAACTAAAATATGTGGTAGGCACTAACCTGAACTTTGCAACATATTGCCGATGGGATAGAAAAACATTCCTTTTTAAAACTTTGAAAAATTTTATTTTTATATGGCAGTGCACAATATAAATATTCAGTTTCAAACACAACACACACTTTATATATTTTACCTAATATGAGAATTGCACAATAAGTCGTTATTGTATATTTAGCCTAACGAGCAATTTACATTGCCTAACAACATTTTACAACAAGCTTTATAATCGCTTTGCAGCATACAACGCAGACGGTAATATACAGGTTGCGCCAAAAACAATGTAGCCATCGTTATGCGGTAATTTTTGGCATATATTTTTTGTTTTGACAGTTATTGGAAGAAAGGACGTGTAATTTTAAAGACAAAAAATATCTAGCTGCTTAGGCGCAAGACTGAAATTAAATTTTTCGTTATTAGTCGTTTTTACTTTGGTTTTAACATGACGGTTCTCCATGTCGCCGCTCTGCAAGAGTGATGGAATGTTTTAACCGTAAATTTCCACCGATATGGATTAGACCAAAGATATTACAAGCTACAGATAGAAAAATGTCCATTTCTAGCCTACGCAACGACTGCAAACAGTATTTCCCACCTCTTTCGGTCATTATTGCAATAATTTTACTATAAACTGTGAGAAGGCGATGAGAGATTCTTTAAAAAAATATTATTATACTTAAAAGTATCGAACGAATCTTGGACTAATCCAACATCCATGGCAACATCTATTTATATTTTACTACTGCACTACATGTGCACTACGATCCCGGAGCCAAAATATGAAAGAATACTAATCTTCGTAACATTACAACGTTGGCACTGTTAACGGATTGTATATATATTTTTTGCGATTATTGGTGAAAAATCGTCTTTATTATAAACAATCATGGTGAATCTATGTGTAGTTTGTAAACTAGTGGATCATTTAAATAAGGATTTATCTTTTCACCGGTAATAGTGCAGCCGCCCGTTACCAGGATTCCAGACTGATCACGGCCTAAAGTTTTGTGAGTTTTTTTTTGTGATTTAATAAGGACCTGAGAAGGAACTTAACAAGAACGGACATTGGCAACGTTGCGAAATCATTGAGAATCATCTTTACATATGTAAAAAAGACGTGGTCGTAATAGTTATCGCGCCTCGTCCGTTCTTTTTATTTTTGACTCAGAGTGATGTTTTTGAGGAGATGACAATAGTAACTGACATTTTCCGTGCGGTGAATAGTTTTATAGTCGATATTTGTTTACAGCGGAGAATTCAACTTAACACGCCTCGTCCGGACATTTTCATCGACGCGCAACCGCAGTGTTGGATCTTAGGTATGTCATTTTTTTAATGCTATTCGAGTTATCGCGCCTCGTCCGTTTTCAAGCTGAAATCGTGTATTGTGGCTCGGAAAATGGGGGAAAAAATATGAACTGACATTTTAACACACGCATTTTTTAGCAAAACCGTTTTCAGTCAACACAGCACGTGTATCAATAATAATGCAATATGGGGACATAGCTGATGCTGAGTTGTTATAGACAACCAAGCCACACAGCAAGCCGTCCCATGCACGCGCCGTGTACCATGATCATGAATTATACAGATACGAGATCCGACTCCGCTGCGTTCCCTGCAGCTGCGCAACACGGAAAATGTCCGTTCGACTCGATTTACTATTTTCTAGAGTGTTATCAACAATTTAAAAAAAAAATTGGCCCGGGCGCTGTAACTTTTTATACCCTTTTCTTTACATCTTTTATTTAAACTATGGAAACACTCAAAACGTCCGTTGTCGATGAATTCACGTTTTTTTTTAAATATTTCATCTAGAACGGACAAGGTGTAGGAACCAAAAGACGATCTGCTTTCCTACGGACTGAAATCACTCTGACGGGTAAGCGCAGCGTTGCCGAACTTTTTCGCTCGAGTAAAACTTTCTTATTTTTATTAATCTAGCGATTAGTCATTGACTAGATGACGGCGTGATAATAGGACATTTTGGTAACGGACTGCCGTACTATAAGTATGGTTATGTTTTAATATTTAACCATCTGATATAACCAGACTTCAGCATTGTTGCCATTCAGCTAACAAACATGTAGTTTTCTCTGCCACCCATTACTGATTCTCGATAACATTTCACACAATCACAGCTTCACGTTCCAAGAGTTTTATGAATAGATTATGGGATCTGTAGTTTGCAATACCTTTGGATTGGACGAAGGTCAGAATTAGCTTGGCCACCAATGCCCCCAGATATAAATCCTCTAGATATTTTCTTATGGGAACTTTTTATCATGTAAAAAATAATGAAAGTTTGGGTGTATTTAAAATAACAACAGAGCTATTATATTTGGCCGCACTATATTATACAGTGTTCTACTTTGTTTTAAATGTATGTTAGTGAGCTTCAATGCTGGCATCGCTGTAAAATTGTCGGTATTTTGAAATTGTAATTACGGAGACCTTATAGTCGAAAAAGTTAATACCCTCGATGCTATGCAATCGTGTATTGAAACGGGCACGCCCTGTACTCGCATATTCTGATGTGAGGCGCACCCTGTATATTAATCAGCTTACGATACCAAGCTTAATTTCAGAAAAAAACATAATACATAGTTGGTTCCCTTATATACGATTTTGAATACTCGTTATCACAGAAAAGGTTATGTTTATATACATATACAATGGAATACATTCAGTAAATCCCGTAGAGATTTATTTTTGGATAGATGACCAAACGCGGGTGTTAACATTCTAAGTTGTGTTTTTTTTTTCATTAAACAAGATATTCATACATATGGGTCGTTCTTTTACCAACATTGAGAATTTAGAATCTTCCGAATTTTTTTACAACTTATATACACTTAGCGGCAAAAATAACGCACAGCCAAAAATTATGCTCAATTTCAAACTTGATTTTCTCGCGACCCGATTAATCGATTTCGCTATTTTTTTTTTGAACTGTAGCTTTTTCTTTGGTAATTGCACTACGATAGCATTTTTTATTCAGATTTCAGTTTTAGGCTTATACAGGGTGCAAAAATGAAAATAGTTTTTTACGTTAAATTTGAGACACCCTGTAGGGAGCATTAGCAACAACAACGGGTGTATGATGAACTCATACTGTAGCCTCATGTTTTCTAAACATTTTGTTTCTTCAATTTCTCTGATATCTGTAATATCGAAGAAAATAGACAGTTTTTTACCAGAACATGTTATGCACAGTGCAATATACGTAAAACAACTTTATTTAATGGAGGCTCTGTGATGTTTTGAGCTTAATAGCACGGACGGATATCGTACCTTCACGTGGGGGTTCTTTAAATAACGAGAGGTATATCAGTGACATTTTCTCTGAGCACGTTGTCCCTTTCGCTCCGTACATTGGGATTAATATGCAAGACCTCATGTTGCGCGCATCGTCAATGAATATTTACGTGAAGTAAATATTCGAACTCTAAATTGGTCACCGCGCAGTCCCGATTTGAATCCTATAGAGCACTTATGGGATATTATTGGTAGGGCACTGAGACAACATGTTATTCTATTTTAATTAAAAATAAACATGTTCTGGTATAAAACTGTGTATTTTCTTTGATATTATAGATATCAGAGAAATTAAAGGAACAAAATGTTTAGAAAACATGAGGCTACATACAGTATGATTTCACATACACTCGTTGTTGCTGCTAATGCCCCCTATAGGGTGTCTCAAATTTAACGTAAAAAAACTATTCTCATTTTTGCACCCTGTGTAAGCCTAAAACTGAAATCTGAATAAAAAATTCTATCACAGTGCAATTGCCGAAGAAAAAAGCTACAGTTCAAAAGAAAAATGAGCGATATCGATTTATCGATTCGCGAGAAAATCAAGTTTGAAATTGAGCATAATTTTTGGTTGTCCGATATTTTTGCTGCTAAGTGTACATAAAATTAGATGACACGTATTTCAGGATTTTGTTGAAAAAAATATCCATACATAAATTTTTGATAATTTGCTGGATTTTTCTCCAACCTTCTCATATTTGAAATTTAATATCTTCAGTTGTACTGATCGGATCATTATCGATCTATTTTTTATTGTACACTTTGTTCCGTTAGCTTTGAGAAGTGCATTAAAAAAAAATTATAATTGTGAAAAAATGAAAAATAATGGTTAATATGGTCCTAACCCATCCTCTTATCTACAACCCCCATTTTACGAGAAAATGGTACCTCTGTTAGTTCGGAAGTTATTAAATATTTTCGATCGCAAGTCACCCAGCGCGCGACTGGTCGAAGAGTGGCAGAACTGCGCTTTCGAATGGCGCAAAGAATGTAAATATTAATGATCTATACTGCACCCAGCTCGATTGTAGAGTCCTCGACCCGTCGCGCTGGTGCATTCCCGCGGTCTGCGTGACTTGCGGTTGAAATATCTAATAACTTCCGAACTAAAAGAGGTACCACTTTTTCGTAAAATGTGCGTTTTCGACACTTTTATAGGGTATCTCCGTAATTGTTAGTGCCATCAAAAAAGTAATGTAGGTGTCACGTGCTCTTTTTGGATCAAACTTAAAATGGTAAAATCAAAATTGAAAATTTTCGCTCGCTTAAGAGATACGGGGGAAAATCAAAAAATTGACAATTTCAAAATTACCCTATATTTTCTTAGTTACAAGAGATACAGAAAAATGTTTTAAATAGAAGTTTCTTTATAACGATTGTTGAATAATCTGCCGTTTTCAGAATATATATACGGGGTCTGGTAAAAAAGTTATCGGATCTAACCTCATTTTTTTTTAAATGGAACTAAAAAGATATTATTTTAAAGTCTCCTCTCAAATATATAACACACCATGGATGATATTGGTTTCCTAGGCGATTTATTTAAACTTTATTACTTTGAAACGAAATAAAAGATTCAGATTAAGGTAAAAAATAACGGGAATCATCCCAAATGTTCGGAATATGTCCTTAAATGTTTGCCGTCTTTCCGGATAGCGAAGAAAATATACATTTTGCGCCATTTCTTCGTTTTTCCACTTTTCATATAAATTGATATCATATCAAATTTTTCAAAATATTGATAGGTCATTTTCGCAAATGAATATGTAAAAATGAAATTAACGTTAAATGTTAATAGTCAACATAGTTGTATCTAGGATATTACCTTTTGTTTCGTGGTCTACTATGGTTTAAAGTAATAAAGTTTAATTAAACCGCCTAGGAAACCAATATCATCCATGGTGTGTTATATACAGTGTCACCATTAAAGTCCGCACCATATGGAACTTTTTTTTATTAATGAGGTTAGTTAAAATTAAATTTTGGCAATCGTTTTTGCTTCAAATTAGACTAAAAATTATATAATCAAATGTCACCATCTGTCATTCGGTATCTGTCAAAAATTACATTCTAATCAAAAAATGCTGAAAAATGGCATTGTTTTACCGAATTTCAAAAAATTTTATTAGAAAAAGTTGTTTCTAGTACAATTCTTGGCCTAAATACAAAGTTTCAGTTTTCTAGCTCAAAGTTGATTTTTTTGCCATTTTTTCTAATTAACTTTTTTTTATTTAATGTAAGTTCGCTTAATGGATATTAAACTATTTGCTTATACCATACTCAATATTTTATTTAGTTTGTATGAGCTTTTTTTTACTAGAATGCCATTTTTTTTCGAAATTTAAAATTAGAGGCAAAAAAATTTGACACAGGTGGTGCAAAGTTATCCTAATTTAAAAATTTTAACAGAGAGACGTCAGATATTCCATTTTTTTGATAGTACATACACCTAAGAAGTTTAAAAAACTTATAATAAAATTCCCAGATATCAGATTAGTTCAAAATTTAGACACATTTTCTTTTTATCCACAATAAAATATCAAGGCAATTTTGAATTTTATAAGTAGGCTATGGAAAAAAACGAATTAGAGTGCCGAATAAATAAAAGAAATGTCATAAATGTGAATATTTTCGCAAGTTATAGTTTTCAGTGTTATCACCAATGTTGTCCATTCAAGAAAAAATAGAAATTGTCTTAATTTGTGGAGAGAATATGCCTCACCGGCAAGTATCTGCCATTTTTAATGAGAGGCATCCAGAAAAAAATTTGCAGCATAGCACTGTTTCAAGAATAATGTCAAAATTTAGAGAAACTGGATCTGTTCGAAATAATTTTAAGAAGCCTCACGCGGCAAGTAAATACGATGAAGCAGCACAACTTGATGTTTGTTTAACTGTTATTGACCACGGTCAAACTAGTGTAACCAAGATAAGTGATGCAACAGGGTGCAAGAGGGAAAGCGTTAGAAAAATTCTTCAGAAAAATCGATTTCGGGCATATAAACCCAAGTTTATAAACACATTAAAAGAACGCGATTTTGATATCCGACTTGATTTTTCGTTTTGGTATCAGGGACAATATGAGGAGAATATTCTTTTTCCATACAAGATATTGTGGACAGATGAAGCCACTTTCTCTTCGAATGGTACCGTGAGCTCACAAAATTGCCGATGGTGGTCCCAAGAAAATCCTAACTTCACAATTGAATGTCGCGACCAGTATCATTTTAAAACCAATGTTTGGTGTGGAATTTTGAAAGATGAGCTTATTGGACCATACTTCTTTAGAGCAAACTTAACTGGTGAAAGGTACCTGAATTTTCTTGATAACGAGATTACCGAAGTTTTGGATAACATGCCCTTACACCATAAACATAACTTATGGTATCAGCTTGATGGTGCACCCATACATCAAACTGTAGCAGTGAAAGAACGCATAAACCAATTATTTCAAAACAGAGTTATAGGGCGTGATAGAGAATGTCACTGGCCACCCAGGTCGCCTGACATAACCCCACTAGACTTTTTTCTGTGGGGTTATCTTAAGCAGAAAGTTTATAAGAATCGACCGTTTAGAAATATCGAGCATTTGGAACAAACGATAGGACAGTTGTGCCGATATAAGACCAAGCTTTTTACAAAATGCTGTCAAAGACGTTTATAGACGGACGGGTGTTTGTATAGAGCGAGAAGGACGTCACACTGAAATGTGAAATTTATATTGCTTTTGTGTTACCTATTTAAAATGATTAAAGTTCCTTTTTGTTCCTTTTAATAATAATGATAGTTTTAAGTATAAAATAAAATTTTTATCAAATATTTAGATGTATTTGTCATTTGAAAAACGAAACATCTGACGTCTATCTGTTAAAATTTTTAAATTAGGATAACTTTGCACCACCTGTGTCAAATTTTTTTGCCTCTAATTTTAAATTTCGAAAAAAAATGGCATTCTAGTAAAAAAAAGCTCATACAAACTAAATAAAATATTGAGTATGGTATAAGCAAATAGTTTAATATCCATTAAGCGAACTTACATTAAATAAAAAAAAGTTAATTAGAAAAAATGGCAAAAAAATCAACTTTGAGCTAGAAAACTGAAACTTTGTATTTAGGCCAAGAATTGTACTAGAAACAACTTTTTCTAATAAAACAATGCCATTTTTCAGCATTTTTTGATTAGAATGTAATTTTTGACAGATACCGAATGACAGATGGTGACATTTGATTATATAATTTTTAGTCAAAAACGATTGCCGAAATTTAATTTTAACTAACCTCATTAATAAAAAAAAGTTCCATATGGTGCGGACTTTAATGGTGACACTGTATTTGAATGGAGAATTTAAAATAGTATATTTTTAGATTAAAATATACTGGGTTTTCCATTTAAAAAAATGAGGTTAGGTACGATCATTTTTCTACCTGACCCCGTATACTTATTCTGAAAACGGCAGATCATTCAACAATCAATATAAAGAAACTTCTGTGTAAAACACTTTTCTGTATCTCTTTTAACTAAGAAAATATAGGGTATTTTGAAATTGTCAATTTTTTGATTTTCCCCCGTATCTCTTAAGCGAGCGAAAATTTTCAAATTTTGATTTTACCATTTTAAGTTTGACCCAAAAAGAGCACATGACACCTACATTACTTTTTTGATAGCACTAACAATTACGGATATACCCTATAAGTGGCGAAATTGGGACACCCTGTACACACTATATCAATATTTTTTTACACAACACAACTTAAAATGCTAATACCCGTGTGCGAGCATTTCTTCCAAAGGGTACCTGTACTCGAGTTACTGAATTTATTCCAGGTTATAAACTCGCACTGTATAAATTTAAAAAGTCAACTGTTGATAATTAAAGACAGGGCGGGGGTTCACCCGTCTTGGCTATTGTCAAAATCGGTCTTATTTGACGGCTCGAAGGACTTTAAAAAACATTATTGTGTTGTCCTAGTATTATTATCAGGGGCAAAGTCACCGTCTAACAATTTACACATCCATTTTTTTTCTCAATTAAATTGACGTGTCTTTCCGATGGAAGCGAGACATTAAAGGTGGGGAGTTTTAAAATTGACACTCTGTATACGGCAGAATGATATCGGTACATTTTTCATAATTCTCGGTGGCTCTCAACCATGTATACAGGCTACACCAAGTAAAGTGGCCTATTAGACGTATCTCGAGAACTAAATGAGATTCTATTTTGAAAATTTGGCTGTGATGGTTTTCTACGTTTATAAAATATTTTGGATGGTGCGGTGTTGCCGGATCATACCGAAAGTGGTAGCAACTTCGGAATTTTAAATGAATTACCCTATATATTATATATTTTTTGGAATCTAGGTAAAAATCTAGAACACTTTTCTGTATAATATCATATATCTGTATTTAAGAGTTTTTGAATTATAAATAATTTTGAGATTTCTTAACTCCGTATCGGGACCCGAAAATAAAATCATATCTTTTTAGCGGTTACAGCTAGAAAGCTGAAATTTTGACAATAGTTTCACAAGACCATCGAAATTTTATAATTTTGAGCAGTATTTAATTAGTTTCATACAGGGCGTCTCCATAACAATATTTCTGAGCGAGATGAATTATTGCAAAAATCTTCTTTTTTTTAAATGGGACACCCTGTATTTGATGTGTTTTGCTAATGGAGAATCGAATTTTCTATCTAATGATATTAAGTGTTCCTATACCTATATTCAATATTTTCGGACTTATAGCGAAATTTAAAAATTATCTTATAAAAATATATTTGTTGGTAGTTGGTTGTGGAATGGAGTCATAGAAACAAAATATTATTATTATGTTTATGCAAAATTCTAATAATTGGATTTTTCATTATTTTGTTTCTATGAATCCATTCCACAGCCAACTACCAAAAAGTATATTTTTATAAGATAATTTTTAAATTTCGCTATAAGTCCGAAAATACTGAAGATAGGTATAGAAACACTTAATATCATTAGATAGAAAATTCGATCCTCCATTATCAAAACATATCAAATCCCATTTAAAAAATAAAAGATTTTTGCGATAATTCATCTGCCTCAGAAATATTGTTATGGAGACGCCCTGTATGAAACTAATTAAATACTGTTCAAAATTATAAAATTTCGATGGTCTTGTGAAACTATTGTCAAAATTTTAGCTTTCTAGCTGTAATCGCTAAAAAGATATGATTTTATTTTCAGGTCCCGATACGGCGTTAAAAAATCACAAAATTATTTATAATTCAAAAGCTCTTAAAGATAGGTATATGATATTATAGAGAAAACTGTTCTAGATTTTTACCTAGATTCCAAAAAAAATATAATATATAGGGTAATTCATTTAAAATTCCGAAGTTGCTACCAGTTTCGGTATGATCCGGCAACACCGCATCATCCGCATTATTTTATAAACTTAGAAAACCATCTCTTATAGCCACAGCCAAATTTTCAAAATAAAATCTCATTTAGTTCTCGAGATACTTCTAATAGGCCACTTTACTTGGTGTACTCTGTATATACAAATTTACCTGTCATTTTGATTAATAGTTGTCAATTTTCTATTCTATTTATACATTTGCTATGACCTTTCACTTTTCACCATTCAACTATCATAGTTAACCCCTAAACAATAACATTTTTGTAAACATAAGCATATTTTGTATACGTAAGCATATTTAACTTCGAATTATACGATAACTTTTGGACCTGCCTAATAAAACCGATTTTCAATATAATATAGTTATATAAAAAAGTATACAGTATGTCGCAATTTATGGCATATTGTTTGAGATAACACAGAGGAATTATAGATTGGCGCGGTAAAGAAAACGGTTTTTGCAAAAGCCACAAACAAAAAGGAAGATTTAACATGGAAAAGGCGCACAATTTTAGTGTGCGTCGCGCGCTGTTGTCGGTTCGTGCATGTATTTAGAAATTCGAGCGTGTAAGTTTTAATATTTTAATATTATATATTTATTAAGTTAAAATGAATAGTTTCACGGCGGACTATTTAAAAAATAACTTTAGCTCTTTGAGTTTGGAGCAAAAAATTGAAGTGAAGAATGCGGGAAGACCTAAACCCGAAATGAATTTAACGCAGACTTGGGGTGAATCTAGGGACTTTATTAAAAGTTTAAAAATGAAATATACGAAAAAATAACTGGACTTACCAAATAAACCTACAGGAGATGTACCATCGTGCCGTTAAAAAACTAGGACAGCAAAATTTCTTATTTTCTCCTTGACAATTAGAAATTATTTACTGTCGAGTCTGGTACCAGTAAAATCTCATATACAAATTTTACATGTCAACATAGATTGTCACTTTATCATTAAATTGTCAAGCACTTCTTTTTAAATATGCCACAATTAACCCCTCAGCAAAATACTATTATCTACAGTCGGTTGCGAGATGGTGCTTTTATTAGGGATATTGGCATTGGCGTAACTAGAATGATTTTGTAGGGGGGGCCTGGCCCCTAGTCTAGTAGAATTTTAATGGCAAGTGTCACTATGACGTATGTATGGCTTCGAACTTCTGAAATACTGGGGTGGGCACCAGAGCAATCTGGGGTGGGCATGGCCCACCTGGCCCCCTCCCTAGTTACGCCTATGGATATTGGGGTCCGTTACACTATTCGGACACACGAATTTTAAATTTTTACTATTTTTTTCTAAACGTATACATTTTTAGTAGTAATATTCAATAAAAACATTTGGGGAATACTCGGTAATTTTTAAGAAATTAATTAATAAAAATCCTGATTTTATGGTTTTTGAGTGTTTTGACAAGGTTCTGACCCCCAACAATTTTAGCGATGTTGCCGGATTTATAATTTTATAACAAAAATGAAAAGTAAAGGTTTTGTGTAATGACTACACTTGAGCACCCACGGAATTTAACAATTTTTGAAAATGTAATGGAAAGATATGGTTGTAGAAAAAGAAAACATAAGAAAGTTACATAAATTGACAGTGCCCTGGGAAAACAAGTGAGAACCCGCCCCCGCTACACCGTTTATAGCCGATTTCCTTCTGTATTCGGAAAAAGAAAACATAAGAAAGTTATATAAATTGACAGTGCCCTGGGAAAACAAGTGAAAATCCGCCCCGCTACAGCTTTTGGAACCTCATTCCGCCACGCGCCTCTTAAGGACTCAGTGCAGCTCAACCGAGCCACTGAAAACGCCATCCCTCGGCCCATAAGAACTGTGTACAACATAGAGCCCGCACCGTGTAGCGGCCACAACCACTTTGTGGTCGCCACCGGTGTAGTTTAAATATCTGCCTAACAGGAATATTCTATTTTGAAAAAAATATCCCGAAAACAAAGGATAATCTTTCCGGCATTTGCATTAACTTTCTGCCTAATAGTGCATACGAGACGACAATTTCTGGTTTTGCATCTGAAATTATCTCTAATCAATCCTATGTATTGTAAATATTTTGCAAAATCCACATCATACTTGCTTGTAATTGCGTAAACATTATCTATATTTGCTATTTCCATTTTATTTTGATTTGTTCTTTCCTTTTCCTTCAACGCCAAAGTATAACTGTTCTTGGCAACAGTGTCATGCAATGTCAAATTTGCGTTCGACTTAAAAGTGACATCTTCAACAGAGTTGCCAGTTGTCTTTTATTAGCTACATAGGAAAAAAATATTGCACAAAAACGGATATTTGTGGGCCTTTCTATCTCAGTTAACCCTCTTAAAAGATATTGCTTAGTCGTGACATAACTACATTGACAATAAACTGCGGTCTTATATCGATATAAACAAACCCGAACAACCTAAAAACTGTATTAATGCAGAATGCTTTTCTATGTGGCAACACTGTTAAAATACCGAATTTTGCAAATATACATGTTCGCAGCGTAAATTTTAAGAATCAACAATTTTACGACCATTTTTGCATTTAAACTCAAATTTTATGAATTAATGTGTGTTTTCCGCAACTAATTTTACTTAAAAGTATTAATATTACACAATTAAACAAAAAAAAAGGTAAAAATACAAGTAATTATTGTGTCCGAATGCGAACTAGGAGTAAACAGAAATAACGTGTTGTTTGCAAAACAAAAAATTGCAGGGCATCGAACTATTATTAGGAGCAGTTTCAGGTTTCCCTAGAATGTTTGCTAAAGATGCAAATAGAAGAATACTAATTATCGAGAAGTAATAAACAGGAATGTTCTATGACGAACTATTAAAAACAATTTGTTGTTACGACAAATTTTGTGTTTGTATATTTTTTTTTTACTTTCTGTTAAATTTCTTTTAATATTCAGTTTTATTTTCATTTTTTGGCGACATTAAAGCTGAATTTATAAACTCGACGTTGACGATTGACGGTGCAGTTTGACGGTGGGTGACGGTAGTGGTGGAATACTATCGATGGCACTATCGATACTATCGATAGTTTGTTACTATCGAAAACTATCGATTGTTTTAAGTAATCATCGATAGTTTAAACTCGCATGTTATTAGTATTTCTTAAATTTAAGTTCACGGAATTCGATTTAAAAAACTTAAATTAAAAATAAACCAAATTCAGGACTAGATCATAAATCTGTTTTAAAGGTTGTCTCTTTTTTAATCACGTACGCACTCTGCTTGCTGTTGGTGCTGCCATCTATTGCTTTATGAACAAATTAAAGAAAAATCCTACAGGGAATCCCCGGCCCGGATCTATTAATTCAGTATTATGTGTGCTTTTTTGTTGTAGTGTACTACGTTTCGCTGTCTTCCATAATTTTGATTAATTTAATTAAAATTTAAAAAATGAGTAAACGCGGGAAGTCGTACGTTTTTTGGGAGTATTTTATAAAAAGTGTATGTCAACCATAAGGTCCATAAGTAAAATATATTACTCAACAACTCTACCACGTATCAAGGTTGGTATAGTTTCGATAGTACTATCGATACTATCGATAGTAACTCTTTAGACTATCGGAAACTATCGATAGGGCTGACTATCCACTAGGTGACGGCCGACATAAACCAATTTTATCTTTCGACGGTGGACGGTCGTAGCAACGTTCGTAGCAAGTTTACACAGCCAATCAAAATCGTGTTTACCTGTCACGTGATATTTTGTAAATATTATTTTATTTTATACCATCTTATTAACCATTTTAAAGTGTACTGTTGATAAGTGTTGATAGTATCATTCAGATCACATAAACACCAAAATTAATATAATCACATAAAAATACAGAAAAGCCTAGAAAAATAGGTTATATTATCATCGTCGCCACCGTCAAGTTTATAAATCCAGCTTTTTAGGGCACCGTCAAACAGCACCGTCAATCGTCACCGTCGAGTTTATAAATTGGCCTTAAATATACCTACTTTAATAGTGGAGTCGATCCCGTTTACGAAAATCCCTCGACGAAATCGAGTAATTTTTTTTCCCCAATCGATACAGTAGGATCTTCTCGACATTCTGACATGATTTGTAAGGGGCGACGCATTAGGGGGAGAGGGGCACACCCCATAAACCTAACCTACAACGAATTTTCCTAGATAACTCAGCCGGTTCTGATGCTACAAAAAAAATGTGAAGGGCAAAATTGAAGAGCTTGACAGAGCGCGTAAGCTCGAACAAACCTGATCCTGATTTCTCAATGAGTTCGCGATTTTTAACTGCGAAAACAATAAAATTTAATTAATTATATCTCAAGAAGGGGCGGAGTTGGAGCATCAGAGCATCAATTTTTCGCGAATCAACGGGTGACACCGAGTACTTTGATGGGCCGGAGGCTGGGTGTGGTGGGGCAATGAGGAGGAGAGTTATGGGGGGGGGGGGGGGGGGAATTTACATAAATGCTAATAAGTAGTTTATTAATAGAGCTACGGGGATCAGGCCGGATTCAATTTGTTCATTTTTTTATCAACTACGAGGGGGGATTGGCGAAAAATTTTGATTTTCGGAAATGCGCGCTTGTCGCGGCATACAAGAAATGGCCACTATTTAATATCTCCGAAAATACTTTAGATATTATGTTCAATTTTGGTATGTGTTAATAGGATATAGAACCACACAGTTTAGTTAGAAAAGTTATTCAATTGTTTCACCAGTGGCGTCCCTGCAAACATGTCCTCTGATATTTTTCACAAAAAATATGGTACGCCACTGACATTTTTCCATGTGGATATTTTTTCTGATTAGCCTGGTCAATTCTACATAAAAACGGTCTCTTGAGTTCTTGATTAAACCCACTAAACTCATATTGAAGCTCATTATTATTTACAAATTATAGGTAGTTTGTTCCTGGGTCTCGATCAGTTTTAAAATGAAGATCCAATTTTCAGTTAACGTTTCGGTTCATTTTATTTAAACCGTCGTCAGAACTATTTGAACATAAATAAAAAAGGTGTATAAACAAAATTAGAAAGAAGCAACATTTTTTGATGGTGTTAAAAGCAAAATTCCTATTTAATGTTAGAGTTAGTCATGTTTAGAATGAAAACAAAAAATATATAAGTGACAGAATGGACATACCTTGTACAAGTCTCACCCGCTTACACTAAGATAGCATTGAAATTAGAAACATTTTGTCACGTTATTTGATGGATGTGAACTAAACTATTTTAGCAGTAGGGCAGGTTAATATTTAGTTGCAATAAAATAGAAGGTATGCATATTTAAATAATTTACATTTTACAGCAGGCCAAAACCCCAAAATGTTCCTCCGGCCTGATCCCCGTAGCTCGATTAATAAACTACTTATTAGCATTTATGTAATTTACCCCCCACCCCCATAACTCTCCTCCTCATTGCCCCCACCATACCCAGCCTCCGGCCCATCAAAGTACTCGGTGTCACCCGTTGATTCGCGAAAAATTGTTGCCCCAACTCCGCCCCTTCTCGAGATATAATTAATTGAATTTTATTGTTTTTGCAGTTAAAAATCGCGATATTTCGCGAACTCATTGAGATATCTCCACTATAAATAAAGCATTTGACTTTTTCTTAATAATATAATAATAAAACAATTAACATATTTTGATGCCACCTCGTATCGCAAAATACAAACCTTTAATTATGTAACCTAGGTTACTTAATTAGGTGTTTTTACCTTTACAGCTGTCGAGCACCTTTTATAGTCTATGAGATATTATTATGTATCTCCGTTCCCAGTTTTGAGATTTTGCTGTGCTAGTTTTTTTTTTATCGGCACGATGGTACAAGTGCAATTGATTATGTAGCGTGTAATAAAATCTTTATCTAAGTTCACTATTTTTAGAACTTGGAGCTTTGCAGAGATTTTTATGTCTTTTTCGGGGCTTTTTAATTTCCAATAAAGTACCGTCCTGGAATTCATACCAACCTATACAAATTAAATAACCAGAAATAAGCTAGGCAGGTCATTAATGTCATTGTCTGGCGAGAAGGTTCGCTGCAAACGCTATACAGGGTGTTATGGAAATTACGTATTATATTTAAATGGGGTTTCCTAGAGAAGCGCTACATATATTTTTTTTAAATCGAACGTTTATAAAGTTAGGTAATTCACCCCTAAACCCACACACAACTCCTCGGCACATTCATATAAGAACATATTACATTGCCCAGCTGGGTAATAAACAGATGTTCAGGAACAATGTTGCCAAAATGTTTAAAAGTGTAAAACTTTAGTTTCTTATTAAAATAAATACTTAGCTTACTTAGAAAGTAAATCCAGGACGCGATTAAGGAATCCAGGGCACAGACACTTTCAGTTCTTTTTTCTATGGGAAAAACTTTATGCTCATCACGTGTCGTTGGAGTGCATAATAAGCTTATCACTAAACCCCAATACTAACGCATAATTACACTTTACAAGAACACACATAGAACAAGAGCACTTAATCATTTCGCAATAGAAATAATAAAAACGCTAATTTTTATGGGCCATTAACCCTTTACTAAAGATAAAATGAAACAATTATGTTAACAATTGACAGGAACTACCCTTTGAAATTAATGGTCTGGTCCACCTTCGGACCAGTCGAACTTTCTTTCCAAGAACTCTCCGCTAGTAGAGCCAGCGCGGTTGCCATTTCCGAGACTATAATTATACAGGAAAGTAATATTATAGAAGGAAATTCGGCAATTTATGATAGTCGCTTATAAAACATCGAAAGTGCAACGCTGTATTTTTAAATATTAGCCCTATTGTCCGTAATTAGCTGTTTAAAGAAGCCGGCCGATATCGATCGAGAGAACCAACGTGTTATTTATTTTTATAGACAATAAGGACGTATTTTTGTCTACACAGTAGCACTTTAAAATACTCATTCAGATTGAACGGTACTTAGATGTGTTGTGACGCGAAAACTAATGTGATTTTGTGATGTGAGTACTTGGTGTTTTTTATAAATTAAGTTGGTTTTAAATAAGTCCGAAAAGGTAAATAAAATTGCATTTTTTCTAAAGGGTAAGTGGCATTTATAAACTTTTAAGTTGTCCAGATCTGACGGGCGTCGTTCGAATTGAACAAACAAGAACATACCTGACCATTTATATATACGCGGCGGTTCGTTCGCGTCAGTTCAAGTTTATAAATCAGAGATTGTTTCCCAGCGAACTGAACGTAAAAGTTTATATTAATGTATCCTGAAAAATAAACAACTTGAAATCTGTCAAACGGTTATTGACTTTCTACAGAGTTTACCCTGAAGATATGGCAACACTGTTCAAGATTCACTGCCATATGTTGCTGTGTTTACCTTCCGAACAGGGGCACCACGTGGTAATTTTTGGTTTGACATAAGGTCATGTACAGGGCATATTAAATTAAAGCACCATTTTTGTATATTTTTCTTCAATTTGTTTTCATCTCAGGAATTGCCGGTTTAAATATAATACGTCATTTCCATAACACCCTGTATTGTACGGTTACTGTTTCAAGACTCCGGTCGATTCGATTACGTAACACTTTAGACGACTGGTTTTTATCCGTTAAATCGGCGACACACTGTATACAAGATTATAAATAAACGATAAAACAACTTTTAAGCCGACATATGTAACATTGAAGGCAGTAACTCGATAAAATTGTATATAAAATTTCGATTACATTTTTTAAAGCCACACGGTTTATAATATTTTTATGATTTTACAATTTCGATAAGTTTTAGTAAAAAATGTAAAAATAGTAATAAAGTAATAACTATCCTACGTCTACATTTTGGATAAATATATTAATCTACTCCTGCTATTCATATACGGCCCAGTTTTTCATCTTAACGTTAAATTTATAGTTCGGCAGCCCGTTAAAAGGATTTCAGACTGATCACGACCTAAAATCTTTTGAGTTTTTTGGGGATTTAATAAGGACTCGAGAAGGAAATGAACAAGAACGGACATTGGCAACGTTGCGAAATCATTCAGAATCATCTTTACATACAGGGTGGTTGATTAGTGCGAGGAAGTCAAATACATACAGGGTGGTTGATTAGTGCGAGGAAGTCAAATATCTCCGTTGTTCTTAAAAATATCGATATTTATTAAATACAAAGGTTCTAGGATAAATAAAAGCGCACATTTTAAAAATATTTTTGGATATACAGGATGCTCCAAAGAAACGGGGCATCATATAAGTAATTTTTTTTTTAATAGTAACCCCCCCCCCATTTCTTTTTGTCTCATCGAATTCGGCATAAAATTTTACATAAGATATGCTATTTTATTTTGGTGATTTATACGACGTTGCCAGATTATTCAATTTTTCATAAAATTTTCTCAAAACATCATATCAAAAAAAGTATTTTAAAATAAACTGCTGGCCATTTGCTTTCGAGCAAGAAAAATTTCGCCTAAATTTAAAAGTTAATGTTTTCTGAACCAGATATGACATCGATCTCCGGTTTTTAATGGTTGATAGATTTGCCCCTTAGGAAACAATTGCCAAAGTTGGATTGTCTTAAACTGTCAGAAAATTTTATATACAGGGTGTTAAAGAGGACGATGATTTTTGCACCAATTTCAATAGCATGTAACTTAAATAATATTTTTAAATTTTATCACTGTACGTCAATTGAATCACTGGTTCATAGCAAAGAAAGTAATCTGGCAAATTTTTGATATCTGCTATATTTTAAGAAATACCGATTTTTTCGAAAAACTTCGTTTTTTTTCAACTTTTTGTTAGCCAGATCCCACTGTGCGTTGTATCGTGCAAACTTTGCAAGTGATTATTATACCTTATGAAAAGCTTGTTTATGTTCAGTAACAACAATTGTACCTAAATGTTGTGATGTGCAGTGGCGTACTTATAATCACTTATATGTCTATGCTTTATGAGTATCTCACAATTTTCTTGTATTGGAAAGTACTCGCGCCCCTAGATTAGGCAAGTTTTTCCTTATTTTTTAGTTTTTCATATCGCGTTACAGGTATATTATACAGTGTTTACAAAATTTTAAAAAAGATAATTTTTTTATTTAATTGTTTGAAAAAATGTATTTAGTTTAATTTTAGGAATAGTGTCGTGTTAGAAAGTTAGAAATTAATAAATAAATTTCTTCAAACAATTAAATAAAAAAATTATCTTTTTTTAAATTTTGTAGACACTGTATAATATACCTGTAGCGCGATATGAAAAACTAAAAAATAAGGAAAAACTTGCCTAATCTAGGGGCGAGTACTTTCCAATACAAAAAAATTGTGAGATACTCATAAAGCATAGACATATAAGTGATTATAAGTACGCCACTGCACATCACAACATTTAGGTACAATTGTTGTTACTGAACATAAACAAGCTTTTCATAAGGTATAATAATCACTTGCAAAGTTTGCACGATACAACGCACAGTGGGATCTAGCTAACAAAAAGTTGAAAAAAGGCAAAGTTTTTCAAAAAAATCGGTATCTCTTAAAATATAGCAGATATCAAAAATTTGACAGAATTCGTTCTTTGCTATGAACCAGTGATTCAATTGACGTACAGTGATAAAATTTAAAAATATTATTGTGAAAGTTACATGCTATTGAAATTGGTGCAAAAATCATTGTCCTCTTTAACACCCTGTATATAAAATTTTCTGACAGTTTAAGACAATCCAACTTTAGCAATTGTTTCCTAAGGGACAAATCTATCAACCATTAAAAACCGGAGATCGAGGTCATATCTGGTTCAGAAAATATTAACTTTTAAATTTAGGCGAAATTTTTCTTGCTCGAAAGCAAATGGCCAGCAGTTTATTAATAATTAATTTAAACTAAAAAAGGAATTTTTATATTTTTAAAAACCTTAGAGGTCCGAATAATTTTACTAAAAATAAGCATCAATATCGTATACAGGGTGTTTTTTACATCGGTACAACTGTAGCAATCTTTAGATAAATATGACTCGATTTTTTCAAATAGACCCCCCCTTATATATTATCTCTCCCCCCCCCCCCCCCCATTTCTTTTTGTCTCATCGAATTCGGCATAAAATTTTACATAAGATATGCTATTTTATTTTGGTGATTTATACGACGTTGCCAGATTATTCAATTTTTCCTAAAATTTTCTCGAAAAACATCATCAAAAAAAAGTATTTTAAAATATTACTAATTTAAACTAAAAAATAAATTTTTATATTTTTATAAACCTTAGAGGTCCGAATAATTTTTCCGTATACAGGGTATTTTTTACATCGGTACAAATGTAGCAATCTTTAGATAAATATTACTCGATTTTTTCAAATGGACCCCCCTGTATATTATTACGTCAGTTTACAGACAATTTCAACCTCTTTAAATAGGCAATTATAATAAATGCTCTAAAACGTAACGTTCGTTTAATATTTTATGTTTTATTTAAAAAATGTAAAAATATCGGCACTTTCAATAAGTTGGCCATGAGTTAAACAAAAATCAACAATTCGTACTGTCATCATAATAATGAATTTAGATTTCTGACGTATTTTGATTAACAACTTTACGTAAGGTAATTATTGTAGATCAAAAAGTATTTTTTATTGACACGCTATGAATTTTTCTACAGACGAATTAGTCGATATGGTTTTCATACTAGGGGCAAGTGACAGAAACTGTCTACTTGCTACAATGCTTTATCGGGAAACTTATCCTGATAGAAGGCAACCAAGAAAAGAAGCATTTGATAAATTAATGGATCGTTTCTCTGGGACGGGAACAGTATAATATGAAAAACTGAAAGAACTAAAAGTGTTAATACAGAAGAAATAAATTAACCGTGCTGCTGGAAGTAACTGAAAATCCCCATATCTCCCAAAGAACAATTTCCAATGAAACAAATGTAAAACGTTGGGCTGCCCAAAATATTTTGACTAAAAATAAAATGCACCCATATCACATTCAACTGATGCAAGAGCTGAACGATCAGGACTATGGAACCAGAGTTACTTTCTGTGAATGGGCTCAACAAAAAATACACCAAGACAGGTATTTTTTTAATTATGTATTGTTCGCTGACGAAGCTACATTTCATAAAAATGGAAATGTCAATAGGCATAATTTCCATTATTATGCAACCGCCAACCCACATTTTAATAGAACTCACAGTCAAACTAGATGGTCACTAAATGCGTGGGGTGGAATAGTTGGAAATTATGTCATTGGTCCTTATTTTTTTGAAACACGAGTAACTGGACAAGTCTATTTGGATTTTTTACAAAATGAGTTACCACGCTTGTTAAATAATTTGCCAAATTTTGTAAAAGACAGAATGTGGTATTTGCATGATGGAGCTCCAGTACACCATACGGCCGCAATCCATGAACATTTAAACAATGAATTTCCTAATAGATGGATAGGTAGAGGTGGACCATTTCAATTGCCACCTCGATCTCCAGATTTAACAAAAATGGACTTCTTTTTGTGGGGATACGTCAAAGATGAAGTGTATGAAGTGCCTCCAACCACAAAAGAGAATTTGAAGAACCGCATTATACAAGTTTTTCGGAATATCAACAACAATGTATTAAATGAAGTTAGTAGATCATTTCAAGAACGCGTAAAGACTTGTTTAGATGTTAATGGAGGTCATATTGAACACTTGTTATAGTTGTTTTATTTAGTTTATTATTTTTTTTGTTCAACTCATTGGCAACTTATTGAAAGTGTCGATATTTTTACATTTTTTAAATAAAACATAAAATATTAAAAGAACGTTACGTTTTAGAGCATTTTTATAATTGCCCATTTAAAGAGGTTGAAATTATCTGTAAACTGACATAATAATATACAGGGGGGTCCATTTGAAAAAATCGAGTAATATTTATCTAAAGATTGCTACATTTGTACCGATGTAAAAAACACCCTGTCCTACGATATTGATGCTTTTTTTAGTAAAATTATTCGGACACTTCTAAGGTTTATAAAAATATAAAAATTTCTTTTTTAGTTTAAATTAGTAATATTTTAAAATAATTTTTTTGATATGATGTTTTTCGAGAAAATTTTAGGAAAAATTGAATAATCTGGCAACGTCGTATAAATCACCAAAATAAAATAGCATATCTTATGTAAAATTTTATGCCGAATTCGATGAGACAAAAAGAAATGGGGGGTACTATTTAAAAAAAATTAGTTATATGATGCCCCGTTGTTTTGGAGCATCCCGTATATCCAAAAATATGTTTAAAATGTGCGCTTTTATTTATCCTAGAACCTTTTGTATTTAATAAATTTCGATATTTTTAAAAACAACGGAGACATTTGACTTCCTCGCACTAATCAACCACCCTATATGTAAAAAAACATTGGTGGTAATAGTTATTGCGCCTCGACCGTTCTTTTTATTTTTTGATTGAAAGCGATGTTTTTGATGAGATGAAAATAGTAACCGACATTTTCCGTGCGGTGAATAGTTTTGGTCCGAGAAAAATCGAAACTTATCACGCCTCGTCCGTTTTACTTGTCGGATATTAATTTTCGTTATTCGTGACCGGAAAAAAATGAGAACGGACATTTTCATCGACACGCAACCGCAGTGTTGGATCTTAGGTATGTCATTTTTTTTTTTTAACGCTGTTCGAGTTATCGCGCCTCGTCGTTTTCAAGCAGAAATCGTGTATTGTGGCTCAGAAAATGGGGGGAAATATGAACTGACATTTTTACACGAGTTTTAGTCAACACAGCACGTGTATCAATCATAATGCAATAAGGGGGACATAGCTGATGCTGAGTTGTTATAGACAACCAAGCCACACAGCTAGCCGTCCCATGCGCGCGCCGAGTACCGCGATCATGAATTATACAGATACGAGATCCGACTCGGCTGCCCTCCCTGCAGCTGCGCAACACGGAAAATGTCCGTTCGACTCGATTTACTATTTTTTAGAGTGTTATCAACAATTTAGAAAAAAAATTGACCCGAGCGCTGTAACTTTTTGATACTCCTTTTCTTTACATCTTTTATTTAAACTATGGAATTTTTGCAACACTCAAAACGTCCGTTGTCGATGAATTAACGTTTTTTTTTCATATTTTTAATATGATTTCATCAAGAACGGACAAGGCGTAATAACCAAAAGACGATCTGCTTTCTTACGGACCGAAATCACTCTGACGGGTAAGCGCAGCGTTGCCGAACTTTTTCGCTCGAGTAAAACTTCCTTATTTTTTAATAATCTAGCGATTAGTCAGATGAAGGCGTGATAACAGGATATTTTGGTAACGGGCTGCCGGACTATTATCAGCTTGAGCAAATAAAAACATCCCAAGTTGCAGACTTACAAAGTTTAAATATCGAATATCGGAAAAGTAATTCACAATTATTGTGATGTAATTTTTTTGTAATAAGCATTACTTGGAATTAAATGTAGAATTGAATGTAAAATAAGAATGTTGATGCTTGGCCAGGAGAAACTAAACACCCTGTATACTACTACTACTGTTCGTAGATTCAAACCCCACGGCCGGTAAACTGATTTGCACTAGGTGGATTCTAGTGGTATAAGTTATGGCGGTTACTGTCCGTGTTTCTTCGGGTTTGTATTGGCCTGTAGGTCTTAGAGGACCCGGCCACTGTCCGCCACCTTCAATGGAAAGTTTTTACGGACTTTTTTTACATATTTTTCTTAGAAATTAGGATTTTCTACATGTTTGAGCTTTACCATAACTATTCATAAAAATTTCAAACTTAAACAGACAAAAGTTTGCACGTTCTGTTATTTTTCAATAAAAATCCTGCCCTTCCTTCATATACAGGGTGCCCCAAGTAAGGTGGCCTATTAGAAGTATCTCGAGAACTAAATGAGATTTTATTTTGAAAATTTGGCTGTGGCTATAAGAGATGGTTTTCTACGTTTATAAAATATTTTTGATGGTGCGGTGTTGCCGGATCATTCCGAAAGTGGTAGCAACTTCGGGATTTTAAATGAATTACCCTATATTTTTCTGGAATCTAGGTAAAAATCTAGAACAGTTTTCTGCATAATATCATATAGCTATCTTTAAGAGTTTCTGAATTATAAATAATTTTGTGATTTTTTAACGCCGTATCGGGACCTGAAAAGAAAATCGTATCCTTTTAGCGGTTACAGCTAGAATGCTGAAAATTTGACAATAGTTTGACAAGATCATCGCAACTTTATAATTTTGAACAGTATTGAATTCGTTTTATACAGGGCGTCTCCACAACAATATTTCTGAGGCAGATGATTTATGGCAAGAATCTTCTTTTTTTTAATGGGACACACTGTATTTGATATGTTTTGCTAATGGAGGATCGAATTTTCTATCTAATGATATTAAGTGTTCCTATACCTATCTTCAGTATTTTCGGACTTATAGCGAAATTTAAAAAAAAATTTTTTTTTGATAGTGTGGTTGGCTGTGGAATGGATTCATAGAAACAAAATAATGAAAAATCCACTTGACGTTATGTATGAGTTATTGTAATAAAAATGGCTAATTCACATTATTCGAGCTTAGATATTTTTAGTTTATTTTATATTCATGGGGCGTGTGGTAGAATTTTATCTAGAACTTGCAGAAAATTTAATGAACTGCATCCTGATGCAGCTCCTATGACTCCAAAAAAGTTGATTGGACGAAATGACCCCAAGCTCTCTGGATCTTACCCCCCTAGATTTATATCTATGGGGTAGGATTAAAGAAATAGTATACAAGACACCCGTCACAACAAGGGAAGATTTAGAAAATCGAGTATGAACAGCTTTGGGGTCTCTAGAAGGGAAAGAAATGAAAAAGGTAACAAATGAACATGTTATAACCACAATTTATGAATGTTTAAACAATTTAGTTATTAGTTATTTTATTGGTGCTGTTGCGTAATTTTCATTTTGTTCATTTATTTATTAATAAATTCCTTATTGGTTAACCATTTTTTTTACAACAACACAGACCTAACGTCACGGATTTTTCATTATTTTGTTTCCACAGCCAACCACACTATCAAAAAATATATTTTTATAAGATAATTTTTAAATTTCGCTATAAGTCCGAAAATACTGAAGATAGGTATAGGAACACTTAATATCATTAGATAGAAAATTCGATCCTCCATTAGCAAAATATATCAAATACAGGGTGTCCCATTTAAAAAAAAGAAGATTTTTGCAATAATTCATCTGCCTCAGAAATATTGTTATGGAGACGCCCTGTATAAAACTAATTAAATACTGTTCAAAATTATAAAAGTTCGATGGTCTTGTGAAACTATTGTCAAAGTTTCAGCTTTCTAGCTGTAACGTCTAAAAAGATACGATAAAATTTTCGCTCGCTTAAGAGATACGGGGGAAAATCACAAAATTGACAATTTCAAAATTACCCTATATTTTCTTAGTTAAAAGAGATACAGAAAAAACTTTTATACAAAAGTTTCTTTATATTGATTGTTGAATAATCTGCCGTTTTCAGAATAAGTATACGGGGTTAGGTAAAAAAGTTATCGGACCTAACCTCATTTTTTTAAATGGAACACCCTGTATATTTTAATCTAAAAAGCTACTATTTTAAATTCTCCTTTCAAATATATAACACACCATGGATGATATTGGTTTCCTAGGCGATTTATTAAAGTTTATTAGTTTAAACCACAGAAGACCGTGAAACAAAAGCTAATATCCTAGAAACAACTATGTGGAAAAAACGAGGAAATGGCGCAAAATGTATATTTTATTCGCTATCCGGAAAGACGGTAACCATTTGAGGACATTCCGAACATTTACGATGATTTCTGATATTTTTTAACCTTAATCTGAATCTTTTATTTCTTTTCAACACAACACAGACCTAACGTCACGGATTTTTCATTATTTTGTTTCCACAGCCAACCACACTATCAAAAAATATATTTTTATAAGATAATTTTTAAATTTCGCTATAAGTCCGAAAATAGTGAAGATAGGTATAGGAACACTTAATATCATTAGATAGAAAATTCGATCCTCCATTAGCAAAATATATCAAATACAGGGTGTCCCATTTAAAAAAAAGAAGATTTTTGCAATAATTCATCTGCCTCAGAAATATTGTTATGGAGACGCCCTGTATAAAACTAATTAAATACTGTTCAAAATTATAAAAGTTCGATGGTCTTGTGAAACTATTGTCAAAGTTTCAGCTTTCTAGCTGTAACGTCTAAAAAGATACGATTTTCTTTTCAGGTCCCGATACGGCGTTAAAAAATCACAAAATTATTTATAATTCAAACAGTCTTAAAGATAGGTATATGATATTATAGAGAAAACTGTTCTAGATTTTTACCTAGATTCCAAAAAAAATATAATATATAGGGTAATTCATTTAAAATTCCGAAGGTGCTACCACTTTCGGTATGATCCGGCAACACCGCACCATCCAAAGTATTTTATAAACGTAGGAAACCATCTCTTATAGCCACAGCCAAATTTTCAAAATAAAATCTCATTTAGTTCTCGAAGTACTCCTAATAGGCCACTTTACTTGGGACACCCTGTATACTTCACGGCACCAAATTTTGGTTTCGGATTTTGTAACGTTTTTATTTTTAACCCGATTTTCATAATTTTTTTTAATCAGGTTGTAAATACACTGCCCGACAATAAGACCCGGACAAAGATAATGTTAGTCAGGTTTATAGTTCTGTAATTTTTTTAATTGTTGTCCGATCTTGGTGAAATTTTTCGCAAAATGTAGACTTGTGTCTCGGGATGATATCCTGAATTAGTTTTCAAAAAATACTGATGTCTTGTATCATTATACAGGCAAAAACAAAAGTTACTTTTTTACCCTAAATTTTTTGACGCCCTGTGGAAAAATTGAGCGGTACAATTTAGCTGAATTGAGTTTTGTTTTGAAATGTGATCTTTTCTTAACACAATGTTTTTTGGTTCACGTAATTAACTGCTCTGTAAAAGAAGATACAAATTTTTAAAGAAAGTATTGCAGTTTTTCAATTTTATTCACAATTCAGAACATTATATTATTTCGTGGAGTAGCATGAACAAAAACTGCGTTAAATACCGTCCTGTTTTCCTGATATTGGAATTTGAGAGCTTTTTTCTTCCGAATGCAACGATGACACATTGTGCTACATAATCAGGTGTTCAAAATGATTTCCGTTATTCTCTAAGCACAAATAACATCTTCTAACTGCCACATAACAATTTTTTTGAGATAAAATAAAACATGCGATAGAATATCAAACTTTTCAGCATTTGTAAATTTATGTTCCATATATTTTCTGGAAAATAGAAAACCTCTTAAAACGCTCTCAAACGATCACAATGGGAATGTCAAGTGAAACAAATCACGCGTCACCATCTTAATTTTTTTAAGCGCCTACTTTTCTTTTAAATCCCGAATCAACAGAAGTTTGAAATAATGTTTCTGTATTTTGTTCACTTATTTGTGGTTCATTATTAAATTATTTGTTATTTATTGAAATAGTTCAACATAAGTACAAAATTTAGAGCTTACTTATGAGATATTATTTATTAAATTAGGAGAAATACAAGACCGTATCCCAAAATTTCCTGATGTTGTTCAAAAAACCCTCGAAACGTCATTAAACCAGAATGTGTCATACATCGTTGCATTAGGGAGAAAAAAAGCTCTCAAATTCCAATATCAGGAAAACAGGACCGTATTTAAAAAAAGAAAGTTGATAATGGCCCTTCGAAGGCGACTCGTCGGATTAAAAAAACAATTAACGCTATTAGATAGAGAGGAAAAAGTGGCAATGCAGAAGTGCAATTTACTTTAGAATTCGATCTCATAAAAACCCAGAAAAACAATAAAACGATTTTTCAGAATTTCGCTTTTTCCGGATATCTCCGGAACTACTCGGAATTTTAAAACTTTCTAAACGGCATATTATTAGGCACGTAAATGCGCAACTTTACCTCCATTTAACCGACTTGGTATCTCTTACGGGTTTCGAGATCCCTGTACTGGCCCTCCTTATCTTGGACACGTTGTATAGTTTTTAATTTGGAAAAAGAAAATCAGTACGATCGTAGAAAAAATATTGTATGAAACTTATGCGTAAAACTGCTTTTCATACATATGGTATTTTGTACCGATCAAATTTCATTCTGTTCAACGTCTTTTGTCATTGGCTGCATTAACCAGAGCCCATCGATTTATAAGCGATTTTTAATGTGTAGTTATGCGGAATGCATTTTGTTGTCAGTTTTTTGTTTGGTTAGGATCCCTCCTAAATATTTTCATCAAATATCGAATTTTTTCTGTACGAAATGGATAATTTTATTTTTAACGCTCCTCTTCACTGACAGAGAGCGTGTATAAGATGTTTTTATAATTATAATTCACTTCTTTCGTAATTTTTTTATAATTTTCTCTCCTCAACCTGACAAACGAACCATAAATCGCTGTTAAATCACAAATCGCTTTTTAAATTTGATGGAAATAAAGGCGTAGTATCTATTCATGCATGAATTCATGAATTTCTTGCTAAAAATCAGTGGATATTTTTTTTAAAGATTGGTCAAGCTTTTAGTTTGTAATTCCAAAGTATATTGTTTTTTAGCGATTTAAACTAGAAAATACGGGCTGATAAAGCGCTTCAGCTTCGCTTTCGCATTATTATCAGTCTGTTCGAGTTTGTTCACAAGACTGAATAATCCCAGTAAATCTATTTAAAAACTGGTTAAAAAATTATGAAAATCGGATTAACAGTAAAAAAGTCAAAAACATTAAACTTAGCCAACATTTTGAAGTGGCGAATGTAGGTACAGGGTGTCCCATTTTCGACACTTTTATAGGGTATCTCCGTTATTGCTAGTGCTATCAAAAAAGTAATGTAGGTGTTTTTGGGCCAAACTTAAAACGGTAAAATCAAAATTTGAAAATATTCGCTCGCTTAAGAGATACGGGGGAAAATCGAAAAATTGACAATTTCAAAATTACCCTATATTTTCTTAGTTAAAAGAGATATGGAAAAATGTTTTATACAGAAGTTTCTTTATATTGATTGTTGAATAATCTGCCGTTTTCAGAATAAGTATACGGGGTTAGGTAAAAAAGTTATCGGACCTAACCTCATTTTTTTAAATGGTACACCCTGTATATTTTAATCTAAAAAGCTACTATTTTAAATTCTCCTTTCAAATATATAACACACCATGGATGATATTGGTTTCCTAGGCGATTTATAAAAGTTTATTAGTTTAAACCACAGAAGACCGTGAAACAAAAGCTAATATCCTAGAAACAACTATGTGAAAAAAACGAGGAAATGGCCCAAAATGTATATTTTATTCGCTATCCGGAAAGACGGTAACCATTTGAGGACATTCCGAACATTTACGATGATTTCCGATATTTTTTAACCTTAATCTGAATCTTTTATTTCTTTTCAAAGTAATAAAGGTTAAATAAATCGCCTAGGAAACCAATATCATCCATGGTGTGTTATATATTTGAAAGAATAATTTAAAATAGTATCTTTTTTAAAATATACAGGGTATAACATTTTAAAAAATGAGGTTAGGTCCGATAACTTTTTTATCTGACCCCGTATACTTATTCTGGAAACGGCAGATTATTCAACAATCAATATAAAGAAATTTCTGTATAGCACATTTGTCTGTATCTCTTTTAATTAAGAAAATATAGGGTAACTTTGAAATTGTCAATTGAAAATTTTCTAATTTTGATTTACCATTTTAAGTTTGACCCAAAAAGAGCACATGACACCTACATTACTTTTTTGATGGCACTAACAATTACTGCGATACCCTATAAAAGTGTCGAAAATGGGACACCTTGTACTTAGTTCTACGACCAAATTCCTATTGCAGTCGCCTCTCTACTTTTCCTCTTCCCAATCTACTTTTGATTCCCGCTTATATCAGTCTGTGTATCGCAATCCGTTTTCTGGGCCTTGTCACTTTTTTTCACACCATGATTAGCAGCGGCACCGCCGTCTTCCTTCGATCAACTGCTCATGCGTACAGTTTGTCGCAATACGTGTTCGATATTGATACAGTCCAATACGGCAGCCCCTACAGAGCTCCTTCTGGACGCCATGCTTTTGACCAGGAGCCATTTGTTCGATTTGGGCTCGTATTGTTCTACGGAGTTCAGGCTGGAGCTGCCGTCAGTGCCCCCTAGGGCGTAAAGGGAGCCGTTGATGGCTACGACTTCGTGGGTGGCTCTTTAAAGAAATACAAATTTGAGTAAACAACTGGAATCAATACTATCGATCAATTTGTTCTTATGTCACGCTTTTCGCTGGATTTTGCTTTTAAATTTTATATACAGAGTTTTATGGAAATGACTTATTATATTTAAATGGGTGACTCCTAGGGTGTCCTGGAGAAAGTCTACATACTTTTTTTAAATCGAATATCTAAATACTAAGGTAAAAACCCTTTTTGCCCACGTACTGTCGCGCCGTTCCATCTGGATTCAGTTAGCAACAATGTGGGTCACTAGAGTATACTAACAGTGTTGTCAGATCACACCGCGTGTCTCGCCCTTGCTTTAATACCCGGTGAGCGCCACTATCGTTGCTTCAGTATGTTTCGAGACTCGGGGTGGAATGACGCTGCCGAGGGTTCCACGTGCTTGATGTATACGAATTTTAAACGTTTTGTTAGTTGTAGCATTACCCGATTTTTTTTCTGTTGTGTAATAATTCATAATAATAAATGTTGTGATGTGATTTCAAATTTGTGCGATATTGGTTCTGTTGCAAAACATACTTTTTGTGTTTTTTTTATGTAATTTAATTATAAAACGGATTATAAGATCGAAGGTAAGAGAGTATGTACCTTATAATTGTAGTATTTTTTTTTCTAAAAGGTTTGAAAAAGAAGTGCTAACGCGGGTCAAAGACGTCTTGTTGTCAAAAACTGAACACGTGCGTTTACAATTCTGTGTTGCAATATATGACAACACCGCATCAATAAACTATTGATTGCGAACGTCCTCAGTAGCGGCCACGTAAATTTTTAGATTTCATATGAAGTGTATATTTCGTACAATAATTCAAAGCGCCATTTAAGGTTATTTTTCTTCAATTTATTTTCATCTCAGGATTTGCCGGTTTAAATATAATAAGTCATTTCCATAACACCGTGTATCTAATTTTTTCCCCTCAACCAGATTTATATACAGTCCATTAGTTGCTCTATTTTGTCTCAATCCCCAACAAAAGGACTAAAAAAAATCACTGAGCTTTTATGTCGTGTGCGTGATAAGGGAATATTTTTATTCCAGACGGATGTATTGGCCAATATTGATTATTTTAATGTCACGCACATTGAGAACGTAATTATATTTAATGGAAAATATTTTCGATCGAATGAGAACTTGGGGTTGATGGTAGGGTAAGGGTAATCTGTCACTAGACTGCTGATTGCACGCCAGGTAGTGTATTCAGGGTGTTATGGAAATGACTTATTATATTTAAACCGGCAAATCCTGAGATGAAAATAAATTGAAGAAAAATAACCATAAATGGCGCTTTGAATTATTAAGCGAAATATACACTTTATATGAAATCTCAAAATTTACGTGGCCGCTACTGAGGACCTTCGCAATCAATAGTTTATTGAGGGAGTATCGAGTTTAAAGTGAGGTCAACGCATTATAGGCGGTGTTGTCATATTGCAACACAGAATTGTAAACGCACGTGTTCCGCTTTTGACAAGGCGTCTTTGGCGCGCGTTATTGCTTCTTTTTCAACTTTTTAGACAAATAAAACTACAATTTTAAGGTACATACCCTCTTATTTTCGATCTTATTTTAAAATAATCCGAATTAAATTCCATAAAAAAATAAAACACAAAAGTATGTTTTGCAACAGAACCAACAGTAAATAATATCACACAAATTTGAAATCACA
Source organism: Barypeithes pellucidus (assembly GCA_963991005.1). Taxonomy (NCBI): domain Eukaryota; kingdom Metazoa; phylum Arthropoda; class Insecta; order Coleoptera; family Curculionidae; genus Barypeithes; species Barypeithes pellucidus. The sequence goes on along the minus strand of OZ022563.1, from coordinate 49,691,745 downwards.
TCGCAACATTTATTATTATGAATTATTTCACGACAGAAAAAAAATCGGGTAATGCTTCAACTACCAAAACGTTTAAAATTCGTATACTCGACAGCGTCATTCCATCCCCGAGTCTCGAAACATACTGAAGCAACAATAGTGGCGCACGGAGGGTATTCAACCAAGGGCGAGATACGCGGTGTGATCTGACATCACTGTTAGTATACTGGTGATCATACAACACTGTTAGTATACTCTTGTGACCCCACATTGTTGCTAACTGAATCCAGATGGAACGGCGCGATGGTATGGGAAAGGGGTTTTACCTTAGTATTTAGATATTCGATTTAAAAAAAAAGTATGTAGACTTTCTCTAGGACGCCCAAGGACATATGCGTAACGGGGGGGCAGGTGGGCCGTGCCCACCCCAGTGTTTCCGAGGTTCGAAGCCATACATACGTCATAGTGACACTTGCCATTAAAATCCTACTAGACTAGGGGCCAGGCCCCCCTACAAAATCATTCTAGTTACGCCAATTCCCAAGGAGTCACCTATTTAAAGATAATAAGTAATTTCCATAACACCCTGTATGATTGCGCTTTAATAAGATTAACTGGCATAAGCGGGAAAGGTGAATAATGGTTTGACGGATAAAAAACGGAAATTCGTAGAATTCGCATCCAAGCATGTTATAGTATGTATTCAATCATTAATTACCTTCGATTATGCATTGCAGAAATAGGTTCCCACGCCATTCTTCTTATATTTAGTCTTTCTCCGCTACTCATGCACATGGTCCCGTCATTTCCTACAAAAGAATATGCAGTTCGATTAAAGAAAAACATGTATTATGATTAAGATATCTCTTAAATGCACTTATTGCAATTTATAGGGTGTTGTGAAATGTATGTGTCACAAACCCATGGATCAAGAATCATCGTGACTTAAAACTCCACATCTTTATTTATTACATAATAGAGTGCCTATGGGGTTGCGAAGTACTTATTGAATTCAATAACGTGTTAGACAAAGACAAAAAAAAGTTGCAATAGTGACTGAATATTGATTTGTAGCGATTTGCCAGCTGTTACTCGTAGTTGCTATTTGATGTGTCAATCTTGATTGGGTTTTTAAAGTTTTTATGCCTTCAAGTTGAATTTAATCCTAAAAACAGTTCTTTTCAGAGCTATTTCATCGTACTTTTGTGTGTGTTCGGTAAATATTTATGGACATTTGTTACTAATATAACATTTATTTGTACAGTCATGTATGTCATTACATGAAAATTTAAGAAGGGGATAAAGTCTCTTAAATGGACGTATTCTTCTGGCTACAACGGTAGCCGTTTTGTGGTCTAATTTTCGTCTAACAACTGTTTTGTTATGTTATATACTCTGTTGTATAAACTGGGTTTATACAATAAAAAATCACCATAAATAATCAAAAAATTAAGAAACAAATAGGGAAATCAACACGCGGTATTGATTTGGGTTTTGTTAAATAGAGGGTGAAATGATATTTCATAATAGGAAGGTATAAAGTCTATTTGTCTGAAAGATTTAAAAGTCTGCATAGCAAAATAGATTTCATAGAACCATAAATAAATAATTTTATGTAATAGAATATCTAAATATCGCGCCTTGTTGTATAAACCGGGTTTATACAATAAAAACCACCAGAAATAATAAAAAAATTAAGAAACAAATATGGTAATCAACACGCGGTATTGATTTGGGTTTTGTTAAATAGAAGGTGAAATGATATTTCATAATAGGAAGGTATAAAGTCTCTTTGTCTGAAAGATTTAAAAGTCTGCATAGCAAAATAGATTTCATAGAGCCATAAATAAATAATTTTATGTAATACAATATCTAGATATCTCGCCTTTCAAAGGGCCCAGAAATCTAGCAGCGTTCACTCGCCCGTCCGTCCGTTCAGACCCAGTCTTAAAAATCGGGGCGTGGCCAAGCGCTGCTGCGGCACGTGGCGCGAAGAAAAAACTCGATGCAGGGTAATAATGTTTCAATTACAAAACAAAATACAAATTAAAGATTAGTAAATTTTGATAATATGATAGGCAGTATTATTACCTACAGTTCGAGGTATGATTTATTATTTTAGGACTGACCATTAGTTAGAAAATCTCATTTTGAAAATTGTCGTCATCCTGAATTTTACGCAAAGAGCTGTAAGGTTATTCTGGCCAATCAGAAAGCTTTTGCGGTCCATAAATACCCCGGTGATGGAAATTACAGGCAAGTTTAGTGAGAGCCCTCGACAGGTTAAGTTGTAAGATACAGGACACGGTTCCCTCTTGACAATTAACTGAAAAACGCTCCCTCGTTTTTAGGCTTCGGTCAGGAGACCCCCTAAAGCGACCCCGGAGTGGTGATACGGTGTTAGCTCTCAACTATTCTGAATTCCACTTTGTTTTGAAAGTAGCAACCACTTGCACAAAGGTTGTGAAATCGAAAGAAAGGCTAGTCCAAAAGTCGAATAACCTAATCTCCAATAAATTACGAAATTAGGGGACTTCGGCCAATGGTGAACAATTGTGAAAGTTTTTACTCAACCGCGTTTAGGGTGAACGTGCTTGCACGGCGTGTATTGTCAGTGGGGGAGGTATAAATGAGACTATCTGTTTACGAAGCTCGTTTGTAAGTAAGGCTGGTTTCTGTCGTCAGCCAAAAAGCTTAGACAGTTAAAAGAAATTCGTGCCCCCTGACAAACCGCCATAGTTTATAACCGCAGATAGACGAAAACTATAGATATTGTTCAAGTTCAAATCTATAGTGAGTAACTATATAGAACTTTACTTAACAAAAACTTTGACCTTTAAGATTCTGTCGGGAGTTTATAAAACTTTGTGTGTCAGTAGTAACAACTATTCAAGTAATACGTTTGGACTATTTAGTATGATAGGGCGTACGAAGTGTCCGCTGGGGACATTATCCTTTTATTAGGGATTTTTACGATTTGTGAATTCTTGGAAGAAGTATAAAGTTTTTGCCGTCCATAGAAACTGTCTAGTGATTGTTTCTTGGGCTACTTATTCAAATTTTTTGTTTTAGTGTTCCGCAGGAACAAGATTTGTTGTGAAACAAAAGGGACTTTCTTTTGTTTTTTGTTTGTGAATTTATTATCCTTGGAAGAAGTATAAAGTTTTTGCCGTCCATAGAAACTGTCTAGTGATTGTTTCTTGGGCTACTTATTCAAATTTTTTGTTTTAGTGTTCCGCAGGAACAAGATTTGTTGCGAAACAAAAGAGACTTTCTTTTGGTTTTTGTTGGTTGAATTTTTATAGACGACAGCGTCGATAAAATTATTTATTAATTTTGGGGATCTGTATTAAAGTTATAAGCTTTACTTATAAAAAATTTTTGTAAGGATTAGACATAAGTAAATTTAAGAAATCTTTTGTAATTCGGATCCGAAAAAAAAAAACTCCAACTACCCCGATGTGTAAATCAAACTTAAAGGCAGGCCGTAGAAATATTTTTTCGGTTTTCTTTTAAATAAGTAAAAACAAAATTGTGAGAGAAATAAGAAGTTTTCTTTTTAAATAAAAGCTACAGGGAGTATTTTCAAAATAAAAGGCCATTACCTATTCAAATAAATTTTAATGTTTTAAAAAATTTATTTTTATATTATCACCCGTTGTGATAATAAAAGAATTTATTTAATTTCAATAAATAAATTTAAAAGTCAACTAATCTCTGAAAATGTCTGACTCCTCAAGTCATAGTCAAGTTGAGGCGTCAGATCTGACAAGTCTGGCGGGTGGCAAGGTGGGTCCTCACAGGCCCCCTTCAGGGGCCGTGCTTGATAACTTGTTTGACGAAATTATTGCCAGTCCTAATTACATGTGGGACAAGGTAAATAACTCTGATACTTTAAAAAAGTCAAACAGCCCCTACCCTGACAGTATTAGCTCAGGTGGGGAATCCAGCATTATCTTCAACGCAAAAAGGCCTCTCCCGTCTGAAAAACTTTTTATGAATAACCAAAATCCAGAAGTTGTAGGCATAGTTAGGGGATATAATCTTATTGACTTAGGTAATAGGGATCGCTTAGATTCTAATTCTGATCTAGGCGACGCGACAATGGATTTCCGCCATCCCCCAAACAACATGCTTTTACAAAATGGCATCCCTGGTGGGGAACAAAAATTAAATTTAGGGAATGAGAACTCGCTAAATGTAAATGACAACATGATTTTGAAAAATGAGATTTTGCACGAGGAGTTATTTAAACTCAAAATGGAAAACAAAAAATTATTAGAAGCGCAGACTTATTTGCTAAATAAAACTCATTGCAGTAACGAAAACACGCCACGGGACACTTACGCGGATATTCAAAGCCGTGAAAACACGGAAAAAGATAAATTTAAAATAAACACTGAATTATTAACTCAGCTCGAAATCGCAAAAACATTACAAACATTAGCACGCGGTATTGAAAACCAAACCCAATCTAAAAAAACCCCATTGCGCGTAAAATTCGCAGGGCTGGAACACGAAGACCCTATACAATTCATACATGACTTAAACAGTTGGTTCGACGCGAATAAAATCGATAACGAAGACAAAATATATTACGCTATAGAAAGGTTAGAGGGAAACGCGAAGAAGTGGTTCGAGCCCTATAGATGTTACGTAAAAACCTATTATGAACTTGCACAAAAGCTTAGAGACAAGTTTGATAGCGTAGAAAACATGGTAGAGCTTCAAGTATCGCTTTTCGGAAAAAAACAAACTAACTCGGAAAATATCGAAGATTTTATCATAAGAAAGAGGGCATTATTCTCTAGAGTACAGCCTTTAGGGCATGAAAACGACTTTTTACAGCTTGTAGTAACGTTAGTTAAACCAGAGATCAGATCTAGATTAAGGGCGGCGCACCTCCCGACACTTGAGCGTTTAGTTACCGTGGCTGGCTGTATTGAACGTGACCTAAAGGAAGAACACACGGTTCCTCAAAAGAACCTGGCATCCCTGGACAGAAATTCGGTAAATAATAATAACACTAATTTTGGGCGAAACCCGCCACGAAATTTTAATTATCAACTTAGAGATGAAAATAAAAAACAAAATACACCGCAGGTGATCGTTAAAGCAATAGAAGACGCGCCACCCCCAAAAAAGAATTTCAAAAACTTTAGGCCTTGTAGGCATTGTCAGGGCAATCATATGGACTACGACTGTCCTAAACCTTCCGAAAATAAAAAATTTAACCAAATAGGTTTATCAGATGACCCTGATAATGAACAAACCGCGTCTTCCAGTACAAAACCTGAGATAAAAACGGTTAATGACGATAAACATAAACTTAAACTAATCAACAAAAAGTTTGAGTCAAAAAACTTGCACAGGACCGACAGGGCGGAACAATAAATAAAACTAAAAATCTTGTCGGTCAAATAAATAAAAAAATATTTTCATTAAATAATGACTCGCCTCTGACCCCCACAATACGCGGATATTATAACGGGTTAGAATACGACATGTTATTCGATACGGGGGCGGCATACAATTTAATATCTTCATACATCGCACCCGAGAAATTAGGTCCCGCCACGATCCCGTCAATGCAGTTAGCATGTGTTGACAGGAATGCTCAAGTCCTTGGGTCGTGCGTTGTTTCAATTAATATTAAAGGTGTTGATTACAATGTTTTTTGTTGGGTCCTGAAAAATCTGGACACCCCAATAATTCTTGGTTCTCCATTTCTGACTAAAGAGCGCGTAGTTTTAGACTATAGCCGACAGTGCCTTTATATAGGCCGTGAAAAACGACAGACCGTCTTTTGGGCGAGAGAAACTTTTATACCGGAAGGTCAAATAATTTTACCGGTTGCCAAGGCTGACACCCCAAAAGAAATAATGAACCTTGTCCAAGAATTCAAAGAGTTATTCCAAATAGGACCAGTACAACCAACTACGAGGGACACCCAACACATTATAAATATTACAAGCAATAAAATCATACATGAAAGGTGCTTTCCTATGAATCCTAGAAAAAAGAAACTTTTGTATGATATAGTAGAAGATCTACTTAACACGGGCGTTATATCACCTTCCACCTCTGCGTACAGCACATCCCCTATCATAGTCGAGAAGCCGGATAAGAAGCCTCGGCTATGTATGAATTTCCAGAGCATCAACGCTATGACCACTGATGAATCCGCGGTGTTGCCACGCATACAAGATGCCCTAAAAGACCTCACGCAGGCAAAGTATTTTACGACTTTAGATCTAAAATCTGGCTACTGGCAGATCCCTATGGATCCTGCATCCAAAAAGTATACAGCCTTTTCGACGCCGGACGGAGCCAGTTACGAGTACAATGTTATGCCGTTTGGGCTCAAAAATGCGCCTGGGTCCTTCCAGAAATTGATGACCGCAGAAGTACTGGTTGGTTTCATCCAACAATTCGTTATAGTATATCTGGATGATATTGTTATTTATAGCGACAATTTAGAAGAACATTATGAGCACGTCAGACTCGTGTTTGAGAGACTGGCTATGCATAATTTGAAAATCGCAGGAGAAAAATGTCAGTTAGCGACAACAGATATAGAATATCTGGGCTATCATATAAAGGGAGAGGAAACGGTACCCCTCAGCAAACACAAGATACAAATAAAAAATTTTACAATGCCTCAAAATAAAAAACAAGTTCAATCGTTTTTAGGCATCTGCAATTGGCTACGAGAATACATACCCAGACTTGCTGAGCTGACAGCTCCCTTATCTGACTTGTTGAAAAAAGATTCAAAATTCAAATTAACAGAAAAACAATTCGAAGCCTTTGAAAACACCAAAATTGCAGTTGAAAATAGCACACCTCTCCATAGACCTGATTACAGTAAAAAATTCATTTTACAAACTGATTCAAGCGGCATTGGCATGGCTGCTTTATTATATCAACAACAGGGTGAACAAAAACATATAATCGCCCATGCCAGTGCCAAATTTTCCAAAACTACACAAAAATACCACATAAACGAGCAGGAGTGTTTAGCCATAGTCTGGGCTATAAAGATGTTTAGAGGGTACTTAGAGGACAAACCGTTTACTGTACGTACCGACAGTAAGGCGTTAACGTGGCTTGCGAAGTTTAAGGATCATAGATCCAAACTAATGCGATGGGCACTCCTATTACAGGAATTTTCTTTTGAGGTGGAACACATTCCAGGCAGGGAAAATCAATTGTGTGATTATCTAAGCCGAAATCCGGCCCTGTGCCCGTATGAGGAATTCACTGATGAAGATAGAATGTTAGCGCCTGCCAATATAAATATTATAAATAAAGACAAATTGCTGGATCAAATTCAGAAGGTACAGCAATCCACAGAACATATTAGACGTACAGTACGGATGTTAGAGAATTTAGAAACAGAAATGAACTTAGGCCAAGGGCCAACCACCAAACAGGAAAAAAGACTACATAAAACTTTATGTTTCAAAAATGGATTGCTGTGCAAAATTTCACCAGAAGGTGAAAGGATTATTGTACCACGTAAATTACAAGACAGGGTAATCTACTTATACCACGACGAAGAAAATGCGGCACACCCAGGTATAGACGAGACGTACAATAAGATCCGGAAACAATTTTATTGGGGTTACCAGAAAAACAGTATCGCGGACTATATAAGAAAGTGCAAAATTTGCGGCGTTTGCAAAACGCAACAAAAACAGGAGACGGCTCCTTTACGCGCGAATAATCCCAAATATCCTTTTCAGGTAATCTCGATGGATATTTTAGGTCCGTATACACCGGCTGCGGATAAAACCGACGCGAAGTATATTTTAGTGTGCGAGGATATTTTTTCCAAGTGGGTTGAAGCAAAAGCGTTAAAGAACGTCTACGCTAAAGACGTGACACTATTTTTACAGAATGAAATAATTGCGAGATATGGCAACCCAGAAATTTTGATTACTGATAACGGGGGAGCCTTTAAAGGTAATATTTTAAAGAAATTCTGTGAAAACCAAAATATTACTCAGCAATTCACTGCTATTCATCACCAACAAGCTAACCCTGTAGAGAGGCGAATACAGGAGTTAAAGAAAGTCTTAAGAGTCTTGACTTATAAAAAGCGTGCTAATTCCTGGGAGGAATACTTGCCTAGGGCACTTCAAACACTAAGAAGCAGAATATGTAGGGCAACGGGACAGTCCCCTGCTGCTATAATCCTTGGGTATGAGCTACCCCCTCCTGGTGAATGGACAGAGAAATGGCCACTTGTACGTGAAAATTTAACAAAAGAAGAGAGACAAAAGAAAAACAAAGCTATCACAAGAAAACAAAGTAAATACATAAATAATGAAATAAATAATGAGTAGGAACCAAAAGTAGAACTCGACGTCGGAGATATGGTAAATATACGTGCATGGCAAAAGAACAAGGGTCCTTTTTCTCCAGCATGGAATGGAAGCCATGAAATAGTTAAGAAAATCAATGACGTCGTTTATGAAGTTTTAGTAAACGATAAACAAGTCCCGGTACATATTAACGACATGAGACTAGAGCCAACAGGGAATTTTGTAAATTTCGATTCAGATTACGAAAATACGGAGGACGAACTATCAGAACCCGAATTCCCTGATGAGTACCAAAGATGCGAAACCGTATCAAATTATTCCGACGAAGACAGTTTTGCAGGACTAATAACGCAAAATAATCAACCGGTAAATTTACAAAATAATATCCCTGAGATCACAATAGATGAACAAGACGTTATACCAGAACATCTCGAGAATTTACTAAATGATTATGAGGGGAATATTTCGCAAGTAACCGAAATCCCGTTATACAGTAGGTATTTTTATAATTCCGCTTATCACAATAAATAAACGGATAAAAGCGCTACGAAGAGAATATTTGGGATTTTCGCATTTAAAGAGAGGGGGGTGTTGTATAAACTGGGTTTATACAATAAAAAATCACCATAAATAATCAAAAAATTAAGAAACAAATAGGGAAATCAACACGCGGTATTGATTTGGGTTTTGTTAAATAGAGGGTGAAATGATATTTCATAATAGGAAGGTATAAAGTCTATTTGTCTGAAAGATTTAAAAGTCTGCATAGCAAAATAGATTTCATAGAACCATAAATAAATAATTTTATGTAATAGAATATCTAAATATCGCGCCTTGTTGTATAAACCGGGTTTATACAATAAAAACCACCAGAAATAATAAAAAAATTAAGAAACAAATATGGTAATCAACACGCGGTATTGATTTGGGTTTTGTTAAATAGAAGGTGAAATGATATTTCATAATAGGAAGGTATAAAGTCTCTTTGTCTGAAAGATTTAAAAGTCTGCATAGCAAAATAGATTTCATAGAGCCATAAATAAATAATTTTATGTAATACAATATCTAGATATCTCGCCTTTCAAAGGGCCCAGAAATCTAGCAGCGTTCACTCGCCCGTCCGTCCGTTCAGACCCAGTCTTAAAAATCGGGGCGTGGCCAAGCGCTGCTGCGGCACGTGGCGCGAAGAAAAAACTCGATGCAGGGTAATAATGTTTCAATTACAAAACAAAATACAAATTAAAGATTAGTAAATTTTGATAATATGATAGGCAGTATTATTACCTACAGTTCGAGGTATGATTTATTATTTTAGGACTGACCATTAGTTAGAAAATCTCATTTTGAAAATTGTCGTCATCCTGAATTTTACGCAAAGAGCTGTAAGGTTATTCTGGCCAATCAGAAAGCTTTTGCGGTCCATAAATACCCCGGTGATGGAAATTACAGGCAAGTTTAGTGAGAGCCCTCGACAGGTTAAGTTGTAAGATACAGGACACGGTTCCCTCTTGACAATTAACTGAAAAACGCTCCCTCGTTTTTAGGCTTCGGTCAGGAGACCCCCTAAAGCGACCCCGGAGTGGTGATACGGTGTTAGCTCTCAACTATTCTGAATTCCACTTTGTTTTGAAAGTAGCAACCACTTGCACAAAGGTTGTGAAATCGAAAGAAAGGCTAGTCCAAAAGTCGAATAACCTAATCTCCAATAAATTACGAAATTAGGGGACTTCGGCCAATGGTGAACAATTGTGAAAGTTTTTACTCAACCGCGTTTAGGGTGAACGTGCTTGCACGGCGTGTATTGTCAGTGGGGGAGGTATAAATGAGACTATCTGTTTACGAAGCTCGTTTGTAAGTAAGGCTGGTTTCTGTCGTCAGCCAAAAAGCTTAGACAGTTAAAAGAAATTCGTGCCCCCTGACAAACCGCCATAGTTTATAACCGCAGATAGACGAAAACTATAGATATTGTTCAAGTTCAAATCTATAGTGAGTAACTATATAGAACTTTACTTAACAAAAACTTTGACCTTTAAGATTCTGTCGGGAGTTTATAAAACTTTGTGTGTCAGTAGTAACAACTATTCAAGTAATACGTTTGGACTATTTAGTATGATAGGGCGTACGAAGTGTCCGCTGGGGACATTATCCTTTTATTAGGGATTTTTACGATTTGTGAATTCTTGGAAGAAGTATAAAGTTTTTGCCGTCCATAGAAACTGTCTAGTGATTGTTTCTTGGGCTACTTATTCAAATTTTTTGTTTTAGTGTTCCGCAGGAACAAGATTTGTTGTGAAACAAAAGGGACTTTCTTTTGTTTTTTGTTTGTGAATTTATTATCCTTGGAAGAAGTATAAAGTTTTTGCCGTCCATAGAAACTGTCTAGTGATTGTTTCTTGGGCTACTTATTCAAATTTTTTGTTTTAGTGTTCCGCAGGAACAAGATTTGTTGCGAAACAAAAGAGACTTTCTTTTGGTTTTTGTTGGTTGAATTTTTATAGACGACAGCGTCGATAAAATTATTTATGATAATTTTGGGGATCTGTATTAAAGTTATAAGCTTTACTTATAAAAAATTTTTGTAAGGATTAGACATAAGTAAATTTAAGAAATCTTTTGTAATTCGGATCCGAAAAAAAAAAACTCCAACTACCCCGATGTGTAAATCAAACTTAAAGGCAGGCCGTAGAAATATTTTTTCGGTTTTCTTTTAAATAAGTAAAAACAAAATTGTGAGAGAAATAAGAAGTTTTCTTTTTAAATAAAAGCTACAGGGAGTATTTTCAAAATAAAAGGCCATTACCTATTCAAATAAATTTTAATGTTTTAAAAAATTTATTTTTATATTATCACCCGTTGTGATAATAAAAGAATTTATTTAATTTCAATAAATAAATTTAAAAGTCAACTAATCTCTGAAAATGTCTGACTCCTCAAGTCATAGTCAAGTTGAGGCGTCAGATCTGACAAGTCTGGCGGGTGGCAAGGTGGGTCCTCACAGGCCCCCTTCAGGGGCCGTGCTTGATAACTTGTTTGACGAAATTATTGCCAGTCCTAATTACATGTGGGACAAGGTAAATAACTCTGATACTTTAAAAAAGTCAAACAGCCCCTACCCTGACAGTATTAGCTCAGGTGGGGAATCCAGCATTATCTTCAACGCAAAAAGGCCTCTCCCGTCTGAAAAACTTTTTATGAATAACCAAAATCCAGAAGTTGTAGGCATAGTTAGGGGATATAATCTTATTGACTTAGGTAATAGGGATCGCTTAGATTCTAATTCTGATCTAGGCGACGCGACAATGGATTTCCGCCATCCCCCAAACAACATGCTTTTACAAAAACTCCTATTCATCTGAAGACGACTGGAGCTACTTACCAGTTGAAACGTTTTGATTTATAACAAATAAAGACAATGCAAGTCCAAAACTCTTCTATCATTCAATGGCAGAAGGAGTTACACGGGGGATATTATCTATACAGCCCTGTGAGGATGACTTCATAGAGGTCCAAACGTAGGCCAAAATACAAGGTTAAATATTAACGTTTGGTTAACTAAAGCCCTGGTTTTTATTATATTTCGTTACGAAATATTTCGGTGGATTAGAACGGAAAAGTTCGTCATTGGTCATTTGGTCACATGTGTGGTTTTTACTGCAGTACAAGTGCGTGGTTAAAAATGGACGATATTAGTAGATTCATTTGTACAGGGTGATCACGTATTATGTACCCCATCTTAACCTTTTTATTTTCCGTACTTGAGAAATATTAAAACGATTGGTATACAAGGTTTTTAAAGTAGTATTTGCAATGGGAACAAATTGTTGATTTACAAGTAGGGTTGAACATACCTGTTTTATTTGGTCCAAATTCTACCGCTATTTTTTCCAAATATTCTCGTTCATTTGTATGTCTTTAAAAGTTTTTAATTTTTTTTTGCATATATGGGTGGATTTTCTTTCACCATCTATCTATCTACTTTTACTTTCTATCAACAATTCATCTTCTCAGGCACTAAACTCTAGTTTATGGTATTTTACACTCATAGTTAATAAAATAAAAGTTCACAAAAATAATAATCTGCAGCCGAAAAACTCCGTTCAAATCCAAAAGGTTGGATACCGATGATATTTCGTCAACGAAAAGTTATTCCGCTTTACGTGTGTCATTATCATAGCATAATATGTCATTATTAAGTGACACGGGTTATCGGTTCTTTGTTTCCATGGCAATCACGATTTTCCACAATAATAATCTGCCGCCGAAAAACTCCATTTAAATCCAAAAGGTTGGATACCGACGAAATTTCGTCAACGAAAAGTTATTCCGTTTGACGTGTGTCATTATTAAGTGACACGGGTTACCGGTTCTTTGTTTTCGGATATATCACTAGGCATACTAGGCTCAAGCTTACGGCCTCGTATTTAAAGGGGCCTCGAAAAGAACCAAAAATAAAAGAGTTCAAAATAAAAAATACGATTTAAATTGAGAAATTAACAACTGGCAACAGGGCAAGAAAATCTACGGCAGAATAAAGAAATAAAGAATCGGCGTAACTAAACGCGCTCATTATTTTTACCGACTTTATTATTATTAATAAATATACAAGTGCCTATTTTCGGTTATAGGGGGCCCTAGGCCCGTTACGCAATTCGGGGTCCCTTGTTACTTCAAAACGTGCTTTTTCCTTAATAAGTTATGCAAAAGTAATTTATTATGATTTACTAATATCATACAATCACAAGTTAATGTCATGTTATATATCCTGTCCATAACTCTGTAGGTTATTTCGTAAATTACTTGGTTTCATATGATAAAATAGGTGTCTAACAAAGTGCATCAACATCATGTTGAGTAAAACCAACCCTACTTGTACATCAACAGATCTAAAAGATATTTGTACCCATTGCAAATACTACTGTAAAAACCTTGTATACCAATCGCTTTAATTTTTCTCAAGTACGGAAAATAAAAAGGTTAAGACGGGGGGACATAATACGTGATCACCCTGTACAAATGAATCTACTAATATCGTCCATTTTTAACCACGTACTTGTACTGCAGTAAAAACCACCCATGTGACCAAATGACCAACGACGAACTTTTCCGTTCCAATCCACCGAAATATTTCGTAACGAAATGTAATAAAAGCCAGGGCTTAACGCGGCAACATATTCCCTATTTATCATATGTTTCGATATTTTCTTATCCTAACACATCGAAGCACTTATCAAATGAACACGTGTTACTGTGTGGTTTGATTTAAGGGGCATTTACCCCACTTTTAAAACGGTCGATTAAAAAATATATATATACAGTGATGGGCTAAAATATGGAACAAATTCATTTAAAATTTTTTTTGTAAAAACGCTCGGACACGTCGATTATAATTTTTTCTTCCGGATTTTTTGCCTCAAAAAGAAATTATACTGGGTGTGTCAAAAAGTAGATGTAGGTATAATTTTGAAAAATTATTTTATTAAGTGTTGAAAATGCAAACCATTAACTCCTTGACAATATGCCAATCTACTTAAAAACCCTTCTAAAACATTATTTACAGTATTTTCATTAATTTGCCTAATTTCATATCTAATTTTAAATTTTAAGTCTTCCAAATTTTGTGGTTTATCCTTATACACTTTTGATTTCAAATAACCCCAAAGAAAGAAATCCATTGGTGTAAGATCGGGAGATCTTGCAGGCCATTCTATGGGTCCTCTTCTACCTATCCATCGTTCGGGAAAAATAGTATTCAAATACTCTCGTACTTGTCGAGCAAAATGAGGCGGAGCACCATCCTGCTGAAACCAAATAGACGCTTCTGGTAGATTATTTGTACTCCAATACCGAAAATTTTGTCTGTTTACCGAACCATTCAAACAAAAACGTGGCTTCATCGCTAAAAAGTACGCTGCGATGGAAAAATAGATTTAAGTTGCAAATTTCCATCATAGTTTCACAAAACTGTAGTCGGCGGTCGGGATCATCTTCGTTTAGCTCGTGCAGCAACCTAATTTTATACGGATGGTACTTTTCTTGTTTCAATACCCGCAAAACAGATCGTCGGCTAACATCATTATTAAGGGCTACTTCAGTGGATGCACTATGGGGATTATCTTCAACTTCTAACAAAATGTTCAATTTTGTATTTTCACTAATTTTTGGACGACCTGGCCGTAGACGATCCTTTACATTCCCTGTTTCCCTGAATTTTTTCTCAATTTTACTCACTGTAGATCTTGTAATCCGTCGTTCTGGATACTTAGCGCTAAACAAGTTACAAACTTCTTCTTGACTTCTTGTTTTGTCTCCACATCCAATTAAAATTAAAATTTCGATTATTTGAGTTTCATTTAAATGCACCATGATCACCGTTTTTTCAAAATTATACTTAAAATTATTTTTGATTGACACATGACTTGCTATCGTAGTAACAATTAATTTAAATTGTTTACCTTTAAGTAGGTACATGTACCTTTTTTAAAGAAATTTCTTTTTTAAGATGAATTATGCTCAGAATTAGACGTAGAATTTATGTGATAAGTAAAAATAGGGTGGTTCTATTTAAAATACAAAAAAATTTTACAACATCTACTTTTTGACACACCCAGTATAATTTCTTTTTGAGGCAAAAAATCCGGAAGAAAAAATTATAATCGACGTGTCCGAGCGTTTTTACAAAAAAATAAAACCTGATTTTTAAATGAATTTGTTCCATATTTTAGCCCATCACTGTATATAAGTAATAGCGTTTCTCTAGGACACCCATTTAAATATTTGGCCTCCAAGATCTCCAGGCCTCACACCACTCGACTTTTTTTGGGGCTGGTTTTGATTAGCTTTCTATGATCGCCATCCCAGAAACAACTGACCTATGATTTTTTTGAACTGTACATTTCTTTTACTTACCTCCGACACAATAAAGATGTCCATCTAAAGCAGCCACGCCACAGCTGGACCTTTTGGAAGACATCGATGGTACCGATTGCCATTTTCCTTCTCTGGGGTCGAACCTGTAGAATTTACAGCGTAAACGAAAGGTTTGCAAATATGATGAACATGTTCAATTTTAATTTGTCGATTTGTTCATTATATCGTTGGCCTTTACTGCAATAAATCAACTACCTTATTAAATCCCATTGTGCAGGTCCCAACATCTTCAAACCGCAATAAATGGGTGCAAGGGTCGGCTTGAACATATAGCTATCTACATTTATTTTAATACTGTTGTGATTTCAAACTTCGTCAACTTGGGACCATTTGGGATTGAAAAATACGATAGGGGAAACACCTTGATTGCTTAAAAATGGTGTTTTTTTTTAGAAGGAAGAATAATTATTAAAATATTGAATATTTTACCTTTCAACTGAGGCTTGGTAATTTGTCGAATCAAATCCGCCCAAGGCATAGATACAATTTTCTGAAACAAACAACCAAATATGTAAATGGAGCTAATAATTATAATTTATAATAACTTATATAGGGTGTGTCCTTAACGATGGACTTATTCCCATCATGCCGTAAACATATTTCAACTAAAATAATGTATATTTATTCCGTCTATCATATGGAACTCTATCCAAACCCTTTGTCATTTCATATATTACTCACTTAACCATAAAATAATATATACAGTGAAACATCTCTTAGGCGGACACCTATGGGACCGTCTAAATGTGTCCGCCTAACAGAGGTGTCCGCCCATGGGAAATTTTTATTAGGTAATATGTAAATGCAAAATTATTACTATGATGTATGTACAAGTAAACATAACATAACAAAAATACACTAGTTTTAGTTAGGATGTAGTACTAAAAAAATCTAATAACGTAGTTTGACGTGTTTGCCTTTTATACTTGCAATCTAGAAAATGTAATTCCAAGTCTGATAACAATTCCATTGCTGTAGAGTCACCTTTATTCTTTGCATACTCTTGTAATTCCTTTACCATACTAATGGCTTGTTGATAATTGATGACATTTGTTTGATTACTGCATTCAACTTCTTCATCAGAATCGTCAGATAGTGATGTGGCTTTTTCAGTTTGGACTACATAATCGGTAGGAATGGCGTCACTATCATCTTCTAATAGCACATTGCTATCAATGTTAATGAACTCGTCCAAATCATTGTTATCAAATTACAAACTTCCACAACATCAATATTCTCTTTCAGACCCAAAACGCGACATTTTTGTGCCATTGTTTACGATTTTAACCTTACAATTCACAAATAAACGGCGGACTGCTGTCGTTCTTATTCGGCTCCCAAATACTTTATAAAATTGTTTTGTCCGTTTGAAGGAGGGTTTTCGCACTCTTTCTATGAAAACAGCCTGTTCGCGTCCGCCCCAAGACAGGTTTATTTTCATGAAATTTCATATACCTAGTTCCGGAATATGAAAAAATGTCCGCTTAATAGAGATATCCGCTTATTAGAGGTGTCCGTTATGAGAGGTTTCACTGTAAATTTAATTTCGGTATACCAAAGATGCTAAAATTCAAACGCGTTTAATTTTTCTGTGAAAAATAAGGAGGTCAGATCTAAAAATATCGACGCGACCTCGCGAACAGTGTCGAGAACGAAACGTTCAGTCCTCCGTCCGTCCGTGAGATAACATAGAATGCTTACGAATCGGTTACTGTATGGTAATTTTTATAGTCACTCTGTAGTAGTGGGTACCTTTAACATTACTCTGTAGTCGCGTCTACTTACAAGTTATAATTCTGTCGTAACGTTCTTTTTACTTTAAAGTTTCGGTGTTAGTAGCTAAATGTTGACGTGCTGTAGCTGTAGTAACCTTTTTACTGACCATAAAGTAATGACCGAATTTTTCGTCAGCGGTCACAGATTTTGCTTCTGCAAACACTTTAGCGCATGCCTCGGGACAGTTGGTAACTATTTCAGAGAGTCGTAACACCGTTCTACCCCGTTCATGCTGGTATCCAGGCGGGTTTAGATCGGATATCTCGTGGGAATAATTCTTAATATTTATACTTACTCTAGTAAAAAAAAAAAGATTGTTTCACGAAAAATGGATATAACTTAATGATTGCAGTAAAAGTAC
This sequence comes from Barypeithes pellucidus, assembly GCA_963991005.1. Taxonomy (NCBI): domain Eukaryota; kingdom Metazoa; phylum Arthropoda; class Insecta; order Coleoptera; family Curculionidae; genus Barypeithes; species Barypeithes pellucidus. Next base: position 49,674,372 of record OZ022563.1, on the reverse strand, counting down.
CTGGGGCCATCCCATTATTTATGACCGTTTGTTATTATTATGTGGAAAGGACCGGATTGTAATAATTATAATTAAATATAGGCACATCAGGTAGGTTAGGTTGCTTAATTTATATTTAAATATCTTTTTGTGGTAAAATTTGTTAGTTTTTGAGGAATGGTTCAAGAATTGTCTTTTACCAAACATTTCTCAGAATAGCGTGATAGTAATGGACAATGCGAGCTATCACAGTCGCCAATTACATAAAGCTCCAAGCTCAAATAATACAAAATTGGAGATTCAGAACTAAATGGCGGCGAATGATATATATATTTTGAAGAAAGTTATAAAAAAAGTGATCTTTTAGAAGTTTTAAAGACATTTTGTATAAAAAGGTATATGTTTGTGATACATGATACATTGGCAGAAGAAATTGGACATACAGTGCTACGGCTCCCACCCTATTATTGCATTTTTAACCCCATAGAGCATATGTGGCACCAGTTAAAATCACTGTTTAGGTCTGAAAATATTTCTCCGACTTTAAGTTCTAGTGTTGTAGAATTAATACGAAAATGCTTTAATGATATTCCCCCAGGTAGTTGGAAAAATTCAGTCCGTCACGTAATAACTGTAGAAAATTCGTATATTAGTCTACTAGATCGTATAATTAATCCAATTATAATTAATTTTGATGAGGATAGCGACAGCGAAACAGAACTATCTATAGAATGACATTATAAATGTAAATAAATATGACTAGTAATATTTAAAAAAAATGTTATTTCATTTGATTACATGAATATAATCATGTCATTACTTGTTTTCCTTAGTCCGTCCCTTCATACTTCACTTGTTTATTGCCAAGCTCTTGTCGACGCAATGGGACCGACCCAGGAAATCATTAAGTCGTATCCAATTTTCGTGAAACGTACTGTACCACAAATTATTCTCTCACCTACAACTGAAATCCTGCAATAGCGTCTTCTAGTATTCATTGCGGGACAACTGCACCAAATTCCTGTTAGAGGATCGAATCGTTCCATAGAGCTCAGACAGGAGGCTCCGTCATACCCCCCGCATGCGTATATCAGCCCGTCGAAAGAACATATGCCCAGGCATGATCTTTTCGTCCCTGAAAGTCGTAAAAAATAAAGTTATGAAAAATATTAAATTCAATGGGATTTCCAACGTTGGCGAGACGAAGTACAGGTCGACAATTTCTTGGGATAACAATGTTGTCACATATATTAAATTTTAATTTAATAACATGTTACCAAGTAAACCCTAAAATTAAATTTACCCATTTAAAGTAAATTGTCATAAGTATATAAGAAACTAATATTCTATTATAGTTTCAATGTTCTTAAAACTTTCCTTTCATACTATTTATTTTAATATTTAAATGCAAAATAAAATATTTTTTCATTAAAGTACTTCTAATCTAAAAATAGGGCAACATGGTACAATATCAACGGTAACCAGGGGTAACTGGTGGCTAGAGCTAATTTGATAGGTTATATCCCAGACAGAGAATGACGACACGCGCCTGGTGACACGTCTATAGTGCCAGCGTGCTTGTTCTGCGATGTCCAATATGCTTCATCCAGTTGCGTAGTGATAGGGTTTGTTTTAAAACTGTGATAATGAATGAATATACCCTGGTAATATCCTTCATAGTCAATCCCGTGAAGTGATTGCCAATGTGTACAGGGTGTGTGAAGAGGAATCACAAATTAATACATTTAAATTGCCACTTAAGCGAAAGCTAGAAATGGTCGCAATGTATACGGGAGTAAGCGTGGGTGCAGTAAAAAACATTCACAAAGAAGATACTGAAACGAAAGAAAATAACCCGAATCAATTGTTGTCATCTCCTGTCAAAAAAGAGACCGTCTCTCTGCTGTCGAAAAAATTGAAGGCTTCGACTTTGGCATTGTTAGGAGAACAATACAAAAGTTTTATTTGGAACTAAAAGTGGTTCCAATCTTAAAAAAGTTGCTACAACAGCTGAGAAGTGACATAAACTTTCCATGTTCCCGTGAAACTTTGAGGTGCATATTGAAATCAAATGGATTTTATTGGCGAAAATGCCAAAATAAGCGAGGAATATTAATGAAAAGGCCTAATATATTGCACTGGTGATACAAATAATATATTCATGCTATGAAAAAATATATATTATTACTTTATTAAGATAATAATAGCACGCCCATGACTCGGCCATGTTTTAAAAGATATTGCTTCCCCCTTACCGATACCGCGTAGCTATAGACTTGCTTGTCGAACTGTAGACTTGCCTTCCGCGATCGAGTCGCTTAACGACTGAATTGGGTTAAAATGGTTATCTTAATCTACACTTAGCAGCAAAAATAACGCACAACCAAAAATTATGCTCAATTTCAAACTTGATTTTCTCGCGAGCCGATAAATCGATTTCGCTAAGTTTTTTTTTGAACTGTAACTTTTTTCTTTGGTAATTGCACTGTGATAGAATTTTTTATTCAGTTTTAGCCTTATACAGGGTGCAAAACTGGAATAGGAATAGTTTTTTTACGTTAAATTTGAGACATCCTGTAGGGAGCAACAACAACGGGTGTATGATGAAATCATATATATATTTCTTTAATTTATCTGATATCTGTAATATCAATGAAAATTACACTCATGCATTTAGCTACATATGTTGTTTTCGCATGATTACATCGAAAACAACCCCTCTAGCTATCGAAAACAACCCGCCAAGTTTTTATTGTTTATTGACAAAGATAATGACACTTTTTGACGTTTAAAAAAATAAATCTTATATTCCCTGCATAGTAACCCCTTAACAACGCCCTTCATTTGAATAATGTGTCAGTTTGACAATTTCATTATTTTAAAGATTTTTCGAGTAAAAAAAATGTCGCGCTTTGGTACAGAATCCATAGAATCCATAGATAGTGTACCGAAAAACACTACAAATAGCAAGCAGTATGTATGGCGGCAATTCATGTCGTTTTGTGAAGAAAGAAAGTATATTTTAACGAAGGAAACGCCGATCAAACAACTTGCAGGCATACTCCAAGATTGGGCTTTCAACATGAAGAAGCAGAACGGTGAGGAGTACAAAGATTTTACCATAAAAACGTTATGGAATTTAACTGCGAAATTACTACAAGAAAAGTATTATAATGAGTATCAAATCAAGTTTGATCCATTTAAAGATTTTAAAGTTGCTCGTGAGGCGAAAAGCGCGAAACGCAAGAAAGTTCAACAAATGCCAGAAAAAAGAAAAGTTAGTTCAGTGTTTTTTAAATATAATGATTTCAAAGCAATTGTTGATAGTTGCGACGAAAGTACGCCGCATGGTTTGGAGAAAAAATTGTTTTTCGTGCTTTCCTATGAACTGGCTTGGAGAGGCGGTGAAGGAGCTCGGTCGCAAGTAAGCTACTTTAAAGAAGAAACCAGCAGCATTGGAGAAAATACGGGGTGTATATGTCAAGCTCCTAATGGTTGATTTCAAACAGAAATAATCCCGACATCTGCCCAGAAGGCTTTTTTGACAAATATTTACTAAAACGAAGTGAGATCAAACATGAAAGATTATTTTTAACCGAAAATCCCTTTTGGAATTCATCTGGACACTGGTATAAAAACATTCTAGTTGGAGTAAACACCATTGGTCAATGGACCACCAAGCAGGCGAAGAAAACAGGCCTAGATACAAAAAATCTGAAAATTACTAACCATTCTTTACGGGCAACCGCAGTTTCAAAACTGGCGAAGCAAGGAGTTGGAGAGCAACAGCTCATAAAAATAACGGGTCACTCAAACACAAAATCAATCTCTTCTTATCTTCAAATGGATGAGGAACATCATGAGCATATAATTCAAGAAATTAGATCAGATGAAATGGATGCCCCCAACCTAGCTGCTCGAAAGTAGCACCGAAACTAAGCTCACAGGATTTTTCAGCTACACACTCAAATATTAAATATTATTACAATTGCGTTATTAATAATTACTAATTTTTTTAGTTCTTTATTTAAAAGTTGTAATATAAAGTTGTTTTAACCATTATTCGAGTAATTTTCTCCCTAAATTACACTCGTGTATAAAAATTCTCAGATAATTTTGCATTTAAGCGTATTTCCTTTGAAAAACAACATTCGTTCATTTTCAAATTTTGTAAAATTTCGCCAAAATATGAAAATGAACTCATGTTGTTTTTAGGCAATACGCTTTCATGCAAAATTATCGGAAATTTTTAGGCACTAGTGTAATTACCTCCGAAAATACACACTTTTATATCCGATATTTGGAATTGACTTGACCATTAGTAGAGGTGGAAACACGCGCTACTAATGGACGTTTTTTGCTATTTATTGTTAGTGTTATTCTTAGTTTAATGTTGTCAAAATGTTATTTTAATTTAAAAAAACATTTTCTGGTAAAAAACTGTGTATTTTCTTTGATATTACAGATATCAGAGAAATTAAAGAAACAAAATGTTTAGAAAACATGAGGCTACAGTATGAATTTATCATACACTCGTTGTTGCTGCTAATGCACGAACAAACACGGTGTCTCAAATTTAACGTAAAAAACTATTCTCATTTTTGCACCCTGTATAAGCCTAAAACTGAAATCTGAATAACAAATTATATCGCAGTGCAATTACCAAAGAAAAAAGCAACAGTTCAAAAAAAAAATTGCGATATCGCTCTATCGGTTCGCGAGAAAATCAAGTTTGAAATTGAGCATAATTTTTGGTTGTGCGTTATTTTTGCTGCTTAGTGTATAATGCGACGTTTCCTCTTTGGGTCATCATCATCAACTTATTTTTTTAAATACGGTTTTTTTCAATTATGAAAGAGGACCTAAATCAATTGACTATCTTCATTAAAATACCGTTAGTGCGTTCCTGTAATTGACTTTCGTTTAAAATACATTCGGTAAATGGTATTATTATTGCTCACATACATACCCATTGGTGTGATCGCCGACCAAATATTTGTTAATGGATTATAGCATTCTGCTGTACTTAAATCTGTTGCTCCGTCATATCTGAAATATTAAAAAAAACATAAAATACTTAATCGTACAGTGACACTTTTTATTTTTAGCTCTATGTGAAGATTGCAATTATGTATTGGTATTTTTTTATTCATTACACTGATCAACATATAATTTGGTGCCGGCATTTTTGTTACTGTTTCTAGGTAATTTGGGTCTGCTAAACCTAAAAAATAACCTCAGATTTGCTCCATGAGATCGTTTTCAAAAACTAGGGCCATAAGCTATATTTTCGAGATTAAGGGTGTTTTATATCGTGTAATTATACAGGGTGTTATGGAAATGACGTATTATATTTAAATGGGTGATTCCTTGGGTGTCCTAGAGAAGCGCTACATATTTTATTTTTTTTAAATCGACCGTTTTAAAAGTGGGGTAACAAACACTCTTACTCACAGGTCAGTCCGCGCTACTGTACAACATTTCACCCTGAGCCAATGGCAATGTTGCCAAACTTAATGTAAAACTTAAATTCCATATAAAATTATAAAAATAAATATTTTCTACCTACTTTTATTGATCCATATACCTAAAGAGCGAGGAAATCCAGGCACAAACACAATCAGTTTTTTTCTCTTTCATGGGAACACTTTATGTACACACAGGCGTAACTAGGGGAGGGGCCAGGTGGGCCGTGCCCACCCCATATTGCTCTGGTGCCCACCCCAGTGTTTCCAAAGTTCGAAGCCATACACACGTCATAGTGACACTTCATTAAAATCCTACTAGACTAGGGGCCAGGCCCCCCCCTACAAAATGATTCTAGTTACGCCAGTGCACACAGTAATAGTGAACCAGAACCGATAGTTAGCTATTGAAAATACAATAATACAGATTATTAGATTTTATTACACGCGACGAAATTTGACGTCCATAAGAAACGCGTCAATAAAAACAATATTCAAAGATTATTTATGGACGGGCAAGATACACGCGTAAACCGAAAAAACACAGCGGATTGCCGAGAGTGTGTTGGTGATCGACGAGACACAACGTATCCGGCCGCTGGTTGGTCTTCAACTAACAGACCGCAAGCCTGCGGCGCTATATGAAACTACTTCGCTCAGATGATGTAAGGCGCCAAGAGGTCATTGGCATTTGACCTAGTGACGTACGTGGCTATTACTATTCCATATGTTTTTTCGGGTTGTTTAAAACATAGTCCGTCGTAAATGTTCTTCAATTAATTGTAAAAAAAGGTATTACAGAATGGTTAAATTATTTTACTTTGTCTAAAGAGTTTAAGGTATACATATGACAACACCGGCCAGAATTCCTTGATTGCTTACATTAATCGCAGTGCCACCCAGGTGGTTTTCTGGTTTGACGTCAGGTCACTTTTACCGCTGAATGAATTGAAAGCGAAATTTATGACTATTTTTCTTCAATTTGTCTTTATCTCAGGAATTGCCGGTTTAAATATAATACGTCATTTCCATAACACCCTGTATAAGTACCAATACCCTAATACACAAGCCAAGTTAACGAATTAATTTATGAGGCTTACGGTATACGATTTCATTCTCTTTTATTGCCTTCTAATGCATATTTTGTGTTAATTGCAAATACGAAAATAAGAAATCTGCAGGTGCAAAAAAATCAAGGAAAAATTATTTCTTATCTGTAATAATTATATGGCGTTTTGCCAGTGATTTATGAATAAATAGGTATAATTAAAAAGGCATTAGTCTTGGAATTAGTTAAATTTTTGATAAAATTTATGATAATTGTCAAATGTTCGTTTTTTCCTCGTCAATCAAAACTGTCGTTCCAGCTCGGTGACTAATGAATTATTTTACTGAAATTGCACTCCTTTACGGCAATTTATTTCATTTTGTCAACTTACCCTCCAACTACGTACAACAACCTCCTCAACCCCGTTACGCCGGATCTCGACCTTCTCCATTGCATAGGGGCGATTGTATTCCACGCGTCAGATTTCGGGTTGTATACTTCACATTCTGCATGGATCGCAAACAAGGAACCACCCCCTAAAAATTAAAGTGAAACTTAATATAACTGATGGTGAGTGCGGAGGAATGAACCAAACTTCACGAGCGTATTATACAGGGTGTCCCAGATAAGAATGCACTTTACAGGGTGAATCATAGGACATACAGAAATGATGCCACTTTTTTCCTCTACAGAAATGATGCCACTTTTTTTCCTCTACAGGGTGTCCGCTAAATAATGGTACATGGAAAATCACAGACTCCTTACGTAAAAATATTAGGATTTAATTATACTTACCTATATCCGAAAGTTGATACTAACTGAGATACAGAGTGTTGAAGTTAAAACTTCATTTTTGTTTCTCTCTAATAACTTTGAAGGAAACCAACGTTTTTTACAAAATTTGGCAATTATGGTTTTTTTTAGGACAAGAAATTGATTTTTTTTATGAAATTTTAATATACAATGTAGGGGGGCGCTGTCTGTGGCCATATTTGCACATTTATTAGGTCATAAGTTTTTTGTGCCTTAGTGTATTTAAGTTTTTCATGAAAATAATACTTTTCTCATATCTTACGTAAAAAAGGTATACTAAGTTGAGGTCGCCCAGAGTTACCGTTTCGGAGATATTTGCATTTAAATTGTTTAATGCACCCTTCCCATTTATTATTAATTTGCAAACACATTTTTTTTTCTTAAAGTAACCTACGAGAAAACAAATAAAATTTAGAGATGCAGTGGTATAGAAAATGTTTCATTTTTGAGTTTATCGTAACTTTGTGTTTTCATTGCTGTTGGTTTCTTTCGACACGATATTTTCTAGGGTCAAAGTTATTTTAATTAAAGTAAGTTAAAGAACAATCCAATTGTTGGATTTATTATTCCCAATTACCTAGAACAGCGTTTCTCAAACTTTTTTGACCACGGACCCCTTTTGATACTAGAATTTTGTTGTGGACCCCCAGCCGCTCACTACATTAGTACAGAATTAATTCTGGGATAGGAAGTCATGCCTAACTAATTACCTTTAGTTAAAAATAATTTTTATTCGAATTTTATTATTTTTCACAAATCAAAAAGAATTAATGAACAAAAATCTGAATAATATATCACTGGCTGCAGCAAATGTACTTAGTGAGATGGATAGTTCTGCTTTCTTCTTCTTCCACGCAGCTATGTTATGTTGGGCTTAATTTGAAGAAAGCTGCAGCCTTATATATCTGGTTCGGCATTAAGTCGATTACGATATTTTGTTTTTGTGACATTTTATTCCCGCTTAGCTATTCGCGGACCTCTAAGTAACTGCTCGCGGACCCCCAAGGGGTCCGCTGACCCCAGTTTGAGAAACGCTGACCTAGAACATTATCATGTAAAAGTTAATTGGTAAGAAGTAACAAAATATTATTTGATTGTATGAGCTAACGCACTAAACAATTTAAGTACAAATATCTCTGAAACGGTAACTCTGGGCGACCTGAACTTAGTATACCTTTTTTACGTAATAAATGTGAAAAAAGTATTATTTTTATTAAAAACTTAAATACACTGAGTCACAAAAAAATTATGATGACAAAGAAATCAATTTCTCGTCCTAAAAAAATCATAATTGCCAAATTTTGTAAAAAACCGTTTGATTCCTACAAAGTTATTAGATAAAACAAAAATGCAGTTTAATAGGTAAGTATAATTTTATTAAATCATAATATTTTTACGTAAGGAGTCTGTGGGTTTTCCATGTACCATTAATTAGCGGACACCCTTATAAGATAATTTAATTAAGTTTTCAATCCGACATTTCGTTTTTCACAACCATCATCAACTTTTTTTAAAAATAGTAGTAACAGTTTATTTTATGCTTTATGAACTCCACTTTATATTCTGAATCCAACGATATATTACACCTATTATTTATTATTAATATACAGGGTGTTATGGAAATAACTTATTATATTTAAATGGGTGACTCCTAGGGAGTCCTAGAGAAAGTCTACATACTTTTTTTTTTTCAAATCGAATATCTAAATACTAAGGTAAAAACCCTTTTTACCCACATACTGTCGCGCCGTTACATCTGGATTCGGTTAGCAACAATGTGGGTCACTAGAGTATACTAACAGTGTTGTCAGATCAAACCACGTGTCTCGCCCTTATTTGAATACTACGGCGCTTCCTTTATTATTCTTCAGTACGCTTCGGTACTTTGGCGGGGAAGGACGTCGAGCGTCGAGCGTTCCACGTGCTTGACGTATACGAATTTTAAACGTATTGCCCGATTTTTTTTTTGTTGTGTAATAATTCATAATAAGAAATGCTGTGATGTGATTTAAAATTTGTGTGATATTACCTACTGTTGGTTCTATAGAAGAACATACTTTTTGTGTTTAATTTTTTTATGGAATTTAATTATGAAACGGATTATTTTAAAATAAGATCGAAGGTAAGAAAGTATGTACCTTACAATTGTAGTTTTCTTTGTCTAAGAAGTTTGAAAAAGAAGTGATAACGCGCGCCAAGACGTCTTGTTGTCAAAAACTGAACACGTGCGTTTAGAATTTGAATGGCAACACCGCCTACAATGCGATGACCTTTTTTGAACCTTGAGACTGCCTCAATAACATATAGATTGCGAAGGGCCTCAGGAGCGGCCACGTAAATTTTGAGATTTCATATAAAGTGTATATTTCGCTTAATAATTCAAAGCGCCATTTATGGTTATTTTTCTTCAATTTATTTTCATCTCGGGATTTGCCGGTTTAAATATAATACGTCATTTCCATAACACCCTGTATGTAAAAATAAAGTAAAACACTCATATCTTCTTATCCGATTTTCATTTGTTTTCAATATATAGAGTAATTAAAACATGGACCCGGTATTTCTAACTGCTTTGTACACTATACAGGGGGTTATGGAAATGACGTATTATATTTAAACCGGCAATTCCTGAGATAAAGACAAATTGAAGAAAAATAGCCATAAATTCATTCAGCGGTAAAAGTGACCTGACGTCAAACCAGAAAAACACCTGTGTGGCACTGCGATACATGTAAGAAATCTAGGAATTCTAGCCGGTGTTGTCATATCTATACCTTAAACTCTTTAGACAAAGTAAAATAATTTAAACACTTTTCCATTCTGTGATACCTTTTTGTACAATTAATTGAAGAACATTTACGACGGACTATGTTTTAAACAACCCGAAAAAACATATGGAATAGTAAAAGCCACGTACGTCACTAGGTCAAATGCCAATGACCTCTTGACGCCTTACATCGGCTGAGCGAAGTAGTTTCATATAGCGCCGAACGCTTGCGTCTGTTAGTTGAAGAAAAACCAGCGGCCGGATACGTTGTGTCTCGTCGATCATCAACACACTCTCAGCAATCCGCTCTTTTTTTTAGGTTTACGCGTGTATCTTGCCCGTCCATAAATAATCTTTGAATATTGTTTTTATTGACGCGTTTCTTCTGGACGTCAAATTTCGTCGCGTGTAATAAAATCTAATAATCTGTATTATTGTATTTTCAAAAACTATCGGTTCTGTTTCACTATTACTGTGTGTACATAAAGTGTTTCCAGAAGTGTTCCCATGAAAAAGAAAAAAAAATGATTGTGTTTGTGCCTGGATTTCCTCGCTCTTTAGGTATAAGGATAAATACAAGTAGGTCGAAAATAATTTAATTTTATATGGAGTTTCAGTTTTACATTAAGTTTGGCAACGTTGCCATTGGCTCTGGGTGAAATGTTGCACAGTAGCGCGGACTGACCTGTGAGTAAGAGTGTTTATTACCCCACTTTTAAAACGGTCGATTTAAAAAAAATAAAATATGTAGCGCTTCTCTAGGACACCCAAGGAGTAACCCATTAAATATAATACGTCATTTCCATAACACCCTGTATATCGCATGTTATTACGAAAATAAACACAACAAAAAAAAGACGGGGATTATATCTGTAGAATCCCCATCTCTTGTTATCTTCTGTATGTTCCTGTTTTCACTCTGATCGGTTAGATATGTCTTGGTTAGGAAAAACAAGCAATCGACGGACGTGACTCAAACGTCTATATTTTTATCCAGACTGGCACATTCTTACCATATTGAGTTAAGAATTACTATTTTTTCCACAAACAATACTTAAATTTAACACACAAATACCGAAAAAACAACAAAGAATTTTATTGAACAATAACGACAAATATGACAGTTGTTAATCCGGTAGTGTCAAACGTAAAAGCAGGTATGTAAGATGGCCGTTCCAATAAGGGCTTTATAGGAAGTACGTTCCGAACGCTCGAAAGTGACGTAAAGTCTTTAGGAAAAAATTATACAAATTTTCGAAGCGCCCCGATTGTTTTTCTGGATAGTTGTTTGCAACCTACCTAAGAATGTGAATTGTTTATTCTTCAAAGACTGTGAACCAAAGCCGTATCCTCCTTCATTTAAGATCCTTTTAAAAGACGCGAATATATCCCATTTTTATATATTTTTTTTTTAATTGATCAGAAGGTTATCAATCTTCCGTCTTTTGCTTTCCTCCAGTTTCCGATATTTTTTTCTTTATTTCATCTGCGAGTTAAATGCCTATATCGGTGACCTCTCCTGCTCCCATTTAAAATAGCAGACTCTCGATAAGCAATGTTATGATGATTTAGTTATTCAGTTTAATAAAAATAATATATATTATTTTAGTGGTAGATCGCGTTGGAGTTTTATAATTTCATTTCATTTTCAAGTTCTTTTTTTGAATTAGAGTGGCCTTAGGTTAACGACAACTCCCGCGAGGATATAGATTCAAGGTAAGTGTCGCTCCGGATATTTTTTTTGGTATGGCACGGGGTGTCCCATTTTCGATATTTTTATAGGGTATCTCTGTTATTGTTAGTGCTATCAAAAAAGTAATGTAGATGTCATGTGCTCTTTTTGGGCCACTCTTAAAATGGTAAAATCAAAATTTGAAAATTTTCGCTCGCTTAAGAGATACGGGGGAAAATCAAAAAATTGTCAATTTCAAAATTACTCTATATTTTCTTAGTTAAAAGAGATACAGAAAATGTTTTATACAGAAGTTTCTTTATAATGATTGCTGAATGATCTGCCGTTTTCAGAATAAGTATACGGAGTCAGGTAAAAAAGTTATCGGTCCTAACCTCATTTTTTTAAATGGAACACGCTGTATATCTTACTCTAAAAAGATACTATTTTAAGTTCTTCTTTCAAATATGCAGGGTTATTCACGTTATTCGAGACGGCATATTATAGCTAAGCTATTTGTTTTAAAAAAACAAATATTCAGGGTGGATAGGGGCCTATTTGAGGTACATTTTAAAATTATTTTCATAATGTACAGGTTGTCCCAAAAACACGAAAAGTATCAAAGTTGCATTTGTTTAAATGGAATGGAATTTCATTTTCGGTTCCTACGATCAAAATAAATATTACTTTCATTAAGGTTTACCGTACTTAAACCTTACGGTTTGTGAAATATTTCATATTTTGTCAAAATGTAGTAACAATTTTAATGATTAAATTCTCAACATAAAACTCGACATGTATTTTGTTTTTTAAATAAATAAATAAATAGTATCTTTATTTCAAATTATGACACTACGAGCACAAAATGAAATGACGTCACAGCTTAACAGTTTTACGAATCTGGACAAAAGTCCTTCAAACTATAGGGTTCCAAACTGATAAACATCTTTCTGATTTTGGCTTTAAACTTTTTTTCTGAATTTAGACCTTGTATGTTACTTGGGAGAGTGTTAAACAGTTTCACACACATATAGCTTGGAGATTTTTCAGTTAGCGTAAGTCTATGAGATACATAAGTGAAGTCCAGGGTTCTAGTATTATATACATGCTTCGGTTTCAAGTCAAAAAGACTTTTATTTCTAAAAATAAACATTAAACATTCGTATATATATACAGCATACACAGTCATTATGCCTAAGCTTCTGAACACAGATCTACAACTTTGCAAATAGTTTATTTTCTTAATTAGTCTAATTAGTCTTTTTTGAATAATGAAAGTACCCTAATGGAGCTGTCCTTTCCCCAAAATATGATACCATATTTCAGGACCGATTCGAAATTAGCAAAATACAAAATTCTTAGTGAGCTTTCATTCATATATTTGCCAACGACCCTAATGCCATAGCAAATTGAGTTAAGCTTTTTAATTAAATTATTTATATGACATGACCAATTAAGATGTTCGTCTATATAAATTCCCAAAAACTTTGCATTATTCGCTATGTTTATTTCTTTGTTGTCAAACGTCAATTGCAAGGGCTTTACAATTCTTGATTGTTTAGTCCTAAATAAAAGTATATTTGGTTTGTCTTTATTTAAAATGAGTTTATTTGTCATAAACCATTCTGTTACTAAATGAAAGCCCTTGCGATCAACTCTTGGACAGATTTACTTCCAATTATTAAATTATTATTGTCTGCATACTTTCCTTTATGTTGGTAAGGGGAATTCATTAAAAGGTATAAATCATTAATGAACAAGATAAAAAGAATTGGACCCAATATACTACCTTGTGCTATGCCTACATTATTTGATAACATTTTTGATCTGCCATTTTTCCCTTCTTTCTCTTATACCATATTTTCCCAATTTTTCTATAAGCAATTCCCTATCAAGACGATCATAGGCTTTAGATAAGTCCAGGAGTATTCCGAGGGCTAGTTCGCCATTTTCCAGATGTTTCAAAATTTTCTGAATGAAATCGAACAGAGCCGCTTGAGTTGATTTCCCTTTTAAAAACCCATGTTGACACTTACTAAATAAATTACAATGATTTAGGAACCCCACTAATCTTGTGCTCATAGCCATTTCAAATATTTTTGAAAACCCTGGTAACAAACTTATTGGCCTATAATTGTCCATTTAAACCCAATTTCTCAGTGGACTCTACTCACTGATTAAGTTTTGTGTATCAGTTATGAAAAATTCACTAACTTATACATGGTGTCTAAAAAGTACTACTAAATAGTTAGCCTGCTTTGTGAATTTGCATTTTTCATGAAAATGCGAGTAATTAGCTATGGGAGAGGTTTTTGATAGACAATTAAATTCTACATCTGCTAGTGATATAAAATACAGGGTGTTATATTTAAATGAAGCAAGTTATTCCCATTTCAAACTTGTAATTACTTAGTAGTACTTTTTGGACACCGTGTATAAGTTAGTGAATTTTTCATAACTGATACACAAAACTTAATCAGTGAGTAGAGTCCACTGAGAAATTGGGTTTAAAAAACAAAATACATGTTGAGAATTTAATCATTAAAATTGTTACTACATTTTGACAAAATATGAAATATTTCACAAACCGTAAGGTTTAAGTATGGTAAACCTTAATGAAAGTAATATTTATTTTGATCGTAGGAACCGAAAATGAAATAATATACTGGGCATTCCATTTAAAAAAATGCAACTTTGATACGTTTCGTGTTTTTGGTACAACCTGTACATTATGAAAATAATTTTAAAATGTACCTCAAATATGCCCCTATCCACCCTGAATATTTGTTTTTATCCAAAACAAATAGCTTAGCTAATAACATGTCGTCTCGAATAACGTGAATAACCCTGTATAATACATCATGGATGATATTGGTATCCTAGGCTATTTATTTACTCTATTACTTTAAACCACAGTAGACCATGAAACAAAAGCTAATATCCTAGAAACAACTATGTTGACTATTAACATTTAACGTCAATTTCATTTTTACATATTCATTTGCGAAAATGACCTTACAGCATTTTGAAAAATTTGATATCAGTTTATATGAAAGTGGAAAAAACGAAGAAATGGCCCAAAATTTATATTTTGTTCGCTATCCGGAAAGACGGCAACCATTTAAGGACATATTCCGAACATTTCGATGGTTCCCGTTATTTCTCACCTTAATCTGAATCTTTTATTTCGTTTCAAAGTAATAAAGTTTAAATAAATCGCCTAGGAAATCAATATCATCCATGGTGTGTTACATATTTGAAAATATAGGGTAATTTAGAAATTGTAAATTTTTTGATTTTCCCCCGTATCTCTTAAGCGAGCGAAAATTTTCAAATTTTGATTTTACCATTTTAAGTTTGGCCCAAGTACATCACACTTGCATTACTTTTTTGATAGCACTAACAATTACGGAGATACCTTATAAAAGTGTCGAAAGTGGGACACCCTGTACATTTAACTTTAACGTTGGCCCCTTATTTCAGGAGTTTCTTGTGTACCAGGTCCCATTTTCGACATTTTCTGGGGTGTATTAGAGCTATTATCAAAGATAGAATGTTGAGGTTTTCACTTTTGTTCGGGTCTGTTCGTTTTAACGAAACGAAAGATTCCGGTGTCAAATTTGTCACGGATCCCTTAATTTTTAATCTACAGGGTGATTTTGAAAATCTTGGCTTATTTGCCACCCCTCGTATTTCCGTTACGCGTTAACTTATCAAAAAGGTAAAAACTGATCTTGTTAGAGATTTTTACGTAAAGTTCAGGGGCGTACCCAGTTTTTCCCCCAATAAGTTTTTTTTTCAGATATTAACAATAGTAAAAAATAGGAAATGAGACAACCCTATGCAGGGTGTTAATTGTAAGAGACGATTCTTTGGGTGATTCAAAGACGAAAAGTTCATATAAACATGGGTCCGATAATGCTTCGTTTTCAAGATACAGGGTGTTAAAAAAGATTTTTTTATCGGGTTTTCGTAAATAATCTTAAATATCCTTTTGTCGATATTGGTGAAATTTGGCAGTTTTATTTGTAGTGTTAAGGGGCTAATTTGGCCCTAAGTAGATTAAATTTATTGAGTCCAGTGGCGTCCCGGGCGGCACTTAACGAATGTTATTGGAAAAATAAGTAAGCCTCTGACTTTTTTTGGAATTTTTATATTTTTCTCGGATTAAGCAACTAAAAACACTTTTGTCTCTTGAATTTTATTCGTATTTTACTTTGTTTTCGAGGAAAAAAAAAATAAAACCACTTTGATGCATGTCCCTGGAGATGCATGGACATTTTCTTTTTCAATCAAGGTTTGCTTAGGAAAATAATTGCAGCATTTAACTTGACAGTTGTCAGCTTAATTATTTACACTACAAATAAAACTGCAAAATTTCGACAATATCGACAAAAGGATATTTAAGATTATTTACCCGATTAAAAAACACCCTGTATCTTGAAAACGAAGCATTTGCGGACCCATGTTTATACGAACTTTTCGTCTTAGAATCACCCAAAGAATCGTCTGTTAAAATTACTGCACATACTTAATTAACACCCTGTATATTGAATTAATTGAGCATACTTTGGGCTTCTCGGGAAACCCCTTAATTACCTATTGCAAAGATATACGGGTCTGCGCCCTTGGGCTTCCTCTCCATAGTCCTGGTGGTGGATAAAGCGCACCTTCTTTCCGGCGCCAGGTGGTACCTCATGGCTTCCAGCAGGAGTTCCCTGCACTCGTTGTTGTCCCTTATTAGTTTCTCCTGGTCCACTCGGGTCATTAAAAATTCCCTATTTACTAGAGGTAGCCTCACATGAATCATTAGCTAAAACATAGTACATTATTTAACAATATCCTAACTTTAATAAACTTATTTAGACAACAACTAATTGAGGGTAGGTTGCCAAATTTAATGGAAATGAGTAATAAGGCCTAGACACCTCGTCCAAAGCCGTGTCTTAGAACAAGAGGAGCCGATTTAGCGGTAAATTAGTCTCGAAAGTATTTTAGTATTATATTAGTCCCATAATAACCGAAGACGAAATTAAAGAGACATACTGGCTGATTGCGAGAGCAGAAGGCCATTTCTGAGAAAAGAAGAAGATAACCTTAAAATAACAACGTGTACAAGATGCGACCCTGAAGTCATTGGATTTAATTTTTCAGATTGCTTACCTTTGAAATATATTTGTCTCTTTCCAACAAATCGTGTTTAACCCAATTTAAAACTGCTGTGAAAACGTCTTCCTCCGAAGATATGTTTAATTGACTATTTGAAATCAGTCCTTTTACCTAAAATAATAAAATATCAAAATTTAAATCTTCTATTAGAAATAGCAAGTTTACATGCACGGACACAAAATACATTTTTGATGGCATTATCTACCTCTTCGAAAGGAAGCAACAAAAACTCCTCTGTGGCAACGACATTTTGAAAGTTTTGTAAGGCGTAGACGTGAGACTTCAGGTGGAGTTCTGTACAAGAATGCGTATCTAAAAAAAAATAATTTATATTAATTTTTATCATTCACATCACCATTAAGTACATGGCCATGCGCACGCAACTGGTTGTGTTAATTTATTGAAATTTTGTATTTGTTCGTTTTCAGGGATGCCAAATCGAGTTTTATATGTATTATTTTAAACCACCTTAATCTGCCGCCTAAACGTTTACCAAATTTCAAAACAATCAATTCGGAAATACCGAAAATAAGCTGCTTTCTATGATAAGTAGAGGACACCCTGTATGTATATTTTTTTCTAGTTTAGACGGGAACGCTAACGGGTCAAAATTGACAACATCGCTGATGATTGACGTCGCTTGACTAATCGTGTCGGTTTGTTTACAAATTTTCAGTAGTGCACGCGGCTTTTTATGACTACGGTCATTTTTCTCGCTTATTAAGAGCACTAATCACTGACCTCCGTTAAGGTAAAAAGGTATGATAAACTACCTACAAGAAAACTATTGGACAGAATTCGTTAAAATTTTAAATTTAGCTATACACCGTGTCCCAGATAAGGAGAGCCCAGTACAGGAATCTCGGAAACCGTAAGAGATACGAAGTCGGTTAAATGGAGGTAAAGTTGCGCATTTATGTGCCTAATAATATGCCGTTTAGAAAGCTTTAAAATTCCGAGTAGTTCCGGAGATATCCAGAATAAATCGAAATTCTGAAAAATCGTTTTATTTTTTTCCTGGGTTTTTTTGAGATCGAGTTCTGAAGTAAATTGCACTTTTACATTGCCACTCTTTCCGCTCTATCTAACAGCGTTAATTATTTTGTAATCCGACGAGTCGTCTTCGAACGGACATTATCAACTTTCTTTTTTTAAATACGGTCCTGTTTTCCTGATATTGGAATTTGAGAGCTTTTTTTCTTCCGAATGCAACGATGTATGACACATTGTGGTTATTGTGGTTTAATGACGTTCCGAGGGTTTTTTGAACCACATCGGGATATTTTGGGATACGGTCCTGTATTTCTCCTAAATTTTATAAATAATATCTCATAAATTAAGCTCTAAATTTGTACTTATGTTGGACTAGTTCAATAAATAACAAATAATTTAATAATAAACCACAAATAAGTGAACAAAATACAGAAACATTAGTTCAAACTTCCATTGATTCGGGATTTAAAAGAAAACTAGGATAAATTTTCTTTTATTTGGTTGTCTCCTTTCTGGATACTTCTCCTTCTTTGCCACATAACAGTTTTTTTGAGATAAAATGAAACACGATAGAATATCAAGCTTTTCAGCATTTGTAAAATTATGTTCCATATTTTCTGGAAAATACAAAACCTCTTAAAACGCTTTCAATTATTGACAATGATCACAATGGGAATGTCACGTGAAAGAAATCACGCGTCATCATCTTAGTTATTTTTGTTTCCAACGCCTACTTTTCTTTTAAGTCCCGAATAAACAGAAGTTTGAAATAATGTTTCTGTATTTTGTTCAGTTATTTGTATCCCAAAATATCCTGATGTTGTTCAAAAAAACCTCGAAACGTCATTAAACCACAATGTGTCATACATCGTTGCATTCGGAAGAAAAAAAGCTCTCAAATTCCAATATCAGGGCCGTATTTAAAAAAAGTTGATAATGGCCCTTCGAAGACGACTCGTCGGATTACAAAACAATTAACGCTGTTAGATAGAGCGAAAAAAGTGGCAATGCAAAAGTGCAATTTACTTTAGAATTCGAAATCTCAAAAAAAACCAGGAAACCAATAAAACAATTTTTCAGAATTTCGTTTTTTTTTTTCGGATATCTCCGGAACTACTTGGAATTTTAAAACTTTCTAAACGGCATATTATTAGGCACGTAAATGCGTAAATGTAAGTTAACCTCCATTTAACCGACTTCGTATCTCTTACGGTTTCCGAGATCCCTGTACTGGCCCTCCTTATCTTGGACACGGTGTATTATCATGAATTTTTCGAAAAAGATTTTTTTTGTTTTCGAAACGGTAAGTAACGTTTAAATTGAAAAATTATGGTTATACAGTCATTTTTGAAAGTATCGCATGCACTATCAATAATCTCAATTAATTTCATATTTTAGTTTTAATGCAAAAAAATGTCACACCGAGGTTTTCAGGAAAAGTATCTAAAATCGTAACTATCTAAAGTGATTTGGCAGCGCTTAGGGTGATCAAAGGCAGAAGAATAAGAAAATCGTCTCCTACTCCCTCGATACAGCCGCTCAGCGCGCTGGCTCGTCGTGTCTTGGAATGGCGATGTTGTCTCATTGTTCAATAACAATGACTTAGTGTGTGTCCACAACGGCGCACCGCCCTTCGCACTTAGCCTGGCACCATAGCACCGCAGCTGCAGCTTCGCACAATAGTACCTCGACATCGAGATCTAAGATGGATTTTTGATTATATCATTACTTGGATTTTATGTAGGACAACACTATTTAAAATAACAATTAAAATATTAAAAATTATTCCAGTATACCTTATATTTTCTAATTAATTAATTACGACCCTGTTTAAACATGTTTTTTAATGTGACATCCTGTATATTAACTGATTTTCCAATTTCAAGTCAAATTCTGAACATATACCACTTTGTCAATTAGCGTCTAAAATAATATCTTCTTCATCGGAAGAAGATGACAACGCACAGTCTATGTTTATATCTCGATGTCGAGAGACAAATTGATCGACGGGCAATGCAATGAGCTAGGCTCGGTGCGCCGTTGTGGACACTACTGTGCGGTGCTATGGTACCAAGCTATGGTCGAAGGCGATGTGCAGTGCTCCGTTGTGGCCATACACTGCTTTGCATTTTTGGTTTAAATATGATAAGGAAAGTGTACGATATATTTTTTCAAAAACACATTATTTTCCATTAAAAGTGCTGTAAAGGCATTAGATACACTTTACATTTTAACCTCTTGTCGCATAATCACCTGCAAAACTTCTAATTCCTAAACAATTTGTGGGGTGTAGTTGTCTTAACAGGAACCTGCAACAAGCTTCTCTCACTTCTTGCATTTGGAGTAAGCTGCTTGCAGGAAGTAACACCTTAAAATTAAAAAAATAAAACTATTAGTCAAAATTTAGAACAAATTTTCAAAAGGTCTATTTTTCAAATGCAAATCTTCGTGGCCACAGGCGCAGTTTCGTCAACAAATCATTTTTATTCGGCGATGGTTCGCTATACTTTCCGAGACCTGACAATTTTATTTGGGAACCTATACAGTTGGGCGTACGTAATAACTTTACGGTAATATCAGAGACCTGTTATGTCATTATTGACATTTATATTTTGTGTTTCCTGTGGTGCACACATTTTTCAAGTTTCTAAACGAAAGTACTTTGCTATATAGAATTTAATCATCAAAATCAGTTACACATTTATTTCCTTTTCTGTAAATATTGTATTTAGTTAGTAATAACAAGTTGTATTTGTTTGAATAATTTATAACAACCAGCGCTGATGGGAACAAAGAAGTCGTACGCCACTGATATTTTTCCATGGGGATATTTTTGCTAATTAGCCTGGTTAATTCTACATGAAAACTTATGTTTTTCCGCCGACCTATATCTATGGATAGCCAAACTCTAAAGGCAAAAGTGGCAAATTTATGGCCTCGCGCATGTAAACAAAGTTGATCGTCAGCTGTCTTGCGCAATGCCGACTGATAAACTATTTACCTTAACCGGCGAACAGGACCGTACTTCGCCCTTAATGAAAATGATTACACGGCAATATTTTGGCACATCAAAACCTTCTTTACTGGAAAAAGACAATCTATTTTCTCGCATAAAAGAAGGCCTTGAGGCCATCACTGAAAAGCCTCTTTTAGATTTAATTTTGATATACAGGGTGTTATGGAAATGACTTATTATATTTAAATGGGTGACTCCTTGGGTGTCCTAGAGACAGTCTACATACTTTTTTTTTAATCGAATATCTAAATACTAAGGTAAAAACCCTTTTTACCCACATACTGTCGCGCCGTTCCATCTGGATTCACTTAGCAACAATGTGGGTCACTAGAGTATACTAACGGTGATGTCAGATCACACCGCGTGTCTCGCCCTTGCTTGGATACCCGCCGCGCGCCACTATGGTTGCTTCAGTATGTTTCGAGACTCGAGGATGGAATGACGCTGTCGACGGTTCCACGTGCTTGACGTATGCGAATTTTAAACGTTTTGTTAGTTATAGCATTACCCGATTTTTTTTCTGTTGTGAAATAATTCATAATAATAAACGTGATGTGATTTTCTCGTCAGACGTCGTTCTTGATGGACTGAAACTCATTATTAAGCTTGATAATGATGACGTTTTATATAAATTATTGGAAACGGTGCGTCAGACGAGAATAATACAAGAGACCGTTGTCATGTAGAATATACCAGACTAATCAGAAAAAATATCCATATGGAAAAACGTCGGTGGCGTACCACATTTTTTGGAAGAAATAACAGAAGACATGTTTGCGGGGACGCTACTGGTTGATCAGTAGAATAACTTTTCTAGCTAAAATATGTGGTTTTATATTCTATTAACACTTACTAAAATTGAAAATAATATCTAAAGTATACTCGAAGTCCACAATTGTAGACTGTGACTCATTTCATAGTCCGAACAACAATGCAGCGAATGCGGTTGATAATATCTTGTACCTTTACCCGCTATTGTCTGTTTAAGATTACCTAAAAAGCCGCTTCCTCGCGCTTATTTGGTCGCAAACGCGCGGCGTAGCCAAACTGTAGTTTTCTCGAGCTTTATATTATTTATAGTAATAGGATTTGCACGGGGAACGGATCAGCGGGCAAACGTTTAAATATAGCATACACATGGCAACAGTGTTTGATATTATTGTATCAGTTGCAAACTGTTGAGAGAGGCGTAACCAGCTGGTTTTACTGTATTTTCATAGATAATTTGAATTCGGGTATATTCTTATTGTGTATTGTTGAGTATTGTTTTTTGCTGAGTATTGTTGTTGCCGAGTATTGTTGTTGTTATTGTGGTTAGTTGTTGCTGTATATAATTATTGTTGTTGCTGTTTTTCTATTATTGACTAATAGTGTTATTTGTGCTAGTGGTAAAAATGTAAACTACTGCATCAACTAGCGGTGATAAAATCTGTGTATGAAGGTGTTCGGACCCGAAATTCGGATTAATCTGTGCTAGATGCAACGGAACTATGTGCTTCTTTAATGAAAGTATCGGCTAATACAGGGGTCGGCAACCTGCGGCTCTTTGGATGTGAAGCTGCGGCTCTTTAGTTCCATACGCAAATATTATTTATTTTATCGAAAAAGAACATTAAAAATTCGTTCTGAATCGATTAACGAAGATTAGGCACCGATTCTAACTCTCAGCCACTTGTACTCGGTTTTCATCGCACCCCTCCCCCGTGACACGCGTCGCTACTGTCGTCAGTCCGTCGAAAGCTCTCGAATGACGCCATCGTCGGATGTTTCTATGTAGGTTTTAATTCGTTTTCGACGCAAGACAATTTGGCGTATTCACCAATGCTTTCACTGTAACCAGGGGGTCGGCAACCTACGGCTTGCGAGCCGCATGCGGCTCTTTCGATGTCAAGTTGTGTCTCTTTCGAATTCAAATTGCGGCCGTTAGTGGCTATTTAAAAACTGAGAAATTGTGTAAATTATAACTTTTGGCTCTTCCGTCTCAAAAGGTTACCCGAACAAACCCCTGGGCTAGTACAGTACTCAGGACTTTAAAAAATAAGAAGAACAAGAATAACTCCAAAGTTCAGAATCATGTAGGCCGAAAAAAAATCGTACTTGATAATGCGACAAAATATGCAATTCCCACATACAAAAAAAATTATGTCGGAAATAAAAAACGACAACTCATTGCCAAAAATATCGCTAAGAGAATTCAGTAATTACCTGAAATTTTGCGAATTTTCAATAATAACTACTTATATAAATTTTTAATTTTACGCGCCACTGGAAGTCTATTTCCTTCTCGCTCAAATGCAGTTGTCGTTTCATTTTGTCATAGATGAATCACTGTCTACCATTGTGGTCTCCGAGTATAGTTTCAGAGGTATTAAAAAATTACGATTTAATTACAAAACATCAACACCCTGTAGCAAAAAATTTAAGCGGTTGCCGACCTTTTATTTTCTCACCTGTACATTATCCGCAGTAATTGTGATTTGTCCCGTATAGGCGTAGTCTAGCAGGAGATCCACTGCCGTAGCGTCCATGTCGTGAATCGCTATTTCATTTTGATTTTGTTCCTTCATATCACCTGAAAATGTACTTATTACTTTTGCACTTTTGCTGTTGTATTGTTGCCTCGAAATACCTTAGGTTCGTTTGCAGAGCGAAATTTCCGCTAATTTCGTTATGCGCCTGAAGTGTTGTGCACGAATTTCTAACTGGTTGCTACTTTTTGTCTCTGTGAGGTGGTATAAATGCCAGATGTTCAAATGACCAATCTGAGAATTGCTCTTAACTTACCGGATCTACGGGAGGGCAAGCCGGTGCCCAAGCCCCGGGCGGCAACTTAAGTGGCCGGCAAATTCAACTATGGCAGTTGTAGCACCCCGGGACGTTGCCCCGTTCACGATTATCAATCGATTAGAAGCCTTTATCAGTGTCCAACTATTCATAATATCGTCCAAATTGCGGTTTTGTTAAAAATATTATACAGAATGTCCCACAATTCATAGTACACATTAAAACTGCAGATTCTTTGGGTGAAAATTTTATTTTCTTATTTTCTAATTAACTTAAATATTTTAGCATAAAATTTTTGGTTTGGGGGTTTTTTGGGGCGAGAATTGGAATATGTTTGTAGATTGTAGAGGGCGCTCGCTGCAGCACTCTGGGTATATAGCAATTATTTTTTCCGGCGAGTAATTTTTACTTAGGCTTATTAGTGGTAGAATGTGGCGTCCTTGGAATTGTGCTGATAGGGGGGCATCTCCAAGTGTCTGGAATGGAGACTTAAATATTTAACAGCTGTTAAACAATTTAGAGAAGAAAATCGTCCAATTATTTACCTTGACGAAACATGGTTCGATACCCATGATACTCCAAGAAAAGGTTGGGATGATTCTTCCAAAAAATTCTCAAACCAAGGCACCATCAAATAAAGGCAAAAGAATCACAATATTACATGCTGGTTCAGAGAACGGGCTTGTTCCAAATTGTCTGTTGCTTTCCGCTAAAAACATAGCAGTTTCTTCTTTAGATTACCATCAAGATACCGACGCACAACTTTTTGAAGATTGGTTTAAACATAAACTCCTTAAAAATATACCCGAAAATAGCGTCATTGTAATGGACAATGCTAGTTATCATAGTCGGCAAGCAAAAATCATTCCCAATTCTAATAATACAAAAGCAGAAATTCAAAATTTTACGATTGAAAATTATTTATATTTTGAAGAAACTTACAAGAAACGAGAACTGCTAGAAGTATTAAAAGTTTTTAAAATAAATAAGGAATACGAGTGTGACAAACTTGCAGCAGAAAATGGACATACAGTGTTGCGTCTTCCTCCGTACTATTGTATATTCAATCCTATTGAGCTAATATGGCACCAATTAAAATCCAATATTAGGAGAAATAATATTTCTCCTACATTAAATGCATCTGTAGTAGAATTAATTAAAAACGAAGTAAGAAAAATTTCTGCAGACAGCTGGAAAAACTGTGTACAGCATGTACTTAAGGTGGAAAATTCTTACAATTGTATGATTACAAATGTTCAACCCTTAATTATAAGTTTAGGCTTAGATGAAGATAGTGATAGTGATACAGAGTTAAATTTTGAATAAAATATCAATGGTTTCTTAGAATGTATTTAATTTTTATAGTACTTGTTATCCTAACAGTTATACTTTTAAATTATATTATTTTCAATTATCATAAATTGCTATCATTATTTTACATTTATTATAGGTACCTAAAACTAAAAATACCTATCTATTTATTTTAAATTATAAAAATAAATCATGTGGTGTGGTATACATTTTCAAGCCGGCCCTGATCCCATTTATTGAGCTTTGAAGAGGTTGAGGCGTATACAATAGGGTTTAATCAGGTGGTTTATTTATGTCAGTAAGAGTCAACGGTATAATTCTGCAACAACTATACTGGCCCTCCTTATCTTGGACACGTTGTACAGCAACAAGTGCAACTTTTTATTAAAAATATCAATTTTCTAATCTCATTTACTCAAAAGTGGTGTGTGTACCTGGTCAATGTCGCTCCGAGCAATTGTTTCCGATATTATTGCATTTATAGGGCCCAGTGTGCGCTTTAAAAAATATTACAACAATTATTGTCAAAAGCAGATCTTTTCTTGATAGTATATTTATGTAACAATAACATTTTTATTTAACTTATAAATATTTTCATTACCGGTCTTTTAATTTCTTTGTAGTCTGGACTTTTTAGAATATTTTAAATATTAATGAATTACTAATACCATTACTGAATATAAGGTTAAGTTAGAAGTCCCGTTGTAATCTGAATTATTTGCAGCTAAATTCTATTACCTAAAATGTAATAATTATTAATAGCTAACATAATAATGCGTTATGTATTTGAATATTTTAAAAATGACACTATAAATGCAAAAATCTCGAAAGCAGTTACTCGGAGCGACATTAACAAGGTAAAGATTGTTTCACGAAAAATGGATATAACTTAATGACTGCAGTAAAAGTACCTGAGGCCATCCCATTATTTATGACCGTTTGTTATTATTATGTGGAAAGGACCGGATTGTAATAATTATAATTAAATATAGGCACATCAGGTAGGTTAGGTTGCTCAATTTATATTTAAATGTCTTTTTGTGGTAAAATTTGTTAGTTTTTGAGGAATGGTTCAAAAATTGTCTTTTACCAAACATTCCTCAGAATAGCGTGATAGTAATGGACAATGCGAGCTATCACAGTCGCCAATTACATAAAGCTCCAAGCTCAAATAATACAAAATTGGAGATTCAGAACTACATGGCGGCGAATGATATATATTTTGAAGAAAGTTATAAAAAAAGTGATCTTTTAGAAGTTTTAAAGACATTTTGTATAAAAAAAGTATATGTTTGTGACACATTGGCAGAAGAAATTGGACATACAATGCTACGGCTCCCACCCTATTATTGCATTTTAACCCCATAGAGCATATGTGGCACCAGTTAAAATCACTGGTTAGGTCTGAAAATATTTCTCCGACTTTAAGTTCTAGTGTTGTAGAATTAATACGAAAATGCTTTAATGATATTCCCCCAGGTAGTTGGAAAAATTCAGTCCGTCACGTAATAACTGTAGAAAATTCATATATTAGTCTGGATCGTATAATTAATCCAATTATAATTAATTTTGATGAGGATAGCGATAGCGAAACAGAACTATCTATAGAATGACATTATAAATGTAAATAAATATGACTAGTAATATTTAAAAAAAATGTTACTTCATTTGATTACATTAATATAATCATATCATTACTTGTTTTCCTTAGTCCGTCCCTTCATACTTCACTTGTTTATTGCCAAGCTCTTGTCGACACAATGGGACCGACCCAGGAAATCATGAAGTCGTATCCATTTTTCGTGAAACAATCTTTAATACCATTCTTGGGTAAAAGTGATGAGAAATTTGATATTTTTAATAGGAACAGAAATACACTAAAGCGCAAGAAAGTTGCACTTGGTTCTATGTACCCGGATAGGCGCAACCCCTTTACAATCTACATACAAATAAAATAATTAACAAATTCAAATTTCTTGCCCTTAAAAACCTCCAATCACATAACTGTATGCAAAAACGTTGGTAAAAATAGTAAGTTAAAGAAAATAGAATTTTCACTTATACAGTGAGTGCATAAAGTAAGGAACAAATTCATTATCTAGGAATCTAAAAATATTTCGGAAAAATCCTCGGACACGTGTATAATAATTTTTAATGGCGCATTTTTTTCCCATACAAACTTAATATACAAGGTGGTTCATGTAGTAGATACTTATGACATTATCGACGATTTTTTTAAATGGGAACCCCTATATTTTAGTTCAGATCTGTAATCTCCAAGAACAGCTGATTTCAAAAACATAACACACTTAGGGCCTAAAATTCATAGTTTCGTTACTACAGGGTAAAACAAATAATTTTATTTAAGATATTTTTAATTTTGCCCAGTATCTACAGTTTTGCCGGTTCATTTCTCCATTTAATTTAAAGGTAGATTCATCGTCAATAGGTTATGAACGGTCATAGCAGCCGCCCCATGATCAATGCTAATCTGGCGGACGCTGTTGTGGGGATCTTCTTCCATAGCCAATAAAATATCTAATTTCTTATCATCCGGAATAGTTGGACGGCCTTTTCTGGAAATATCTTCCACTGAACCCGTTTCCCGAAATTTTATTTCAAGTTTACTCACAGTTGATCTAGTAATTGGTCTTGCTGGATACTTAGTGTTAAACAAAATGCAAACTTCTTGTTGAGTACGGATCCTATCACCATATCCAATCATCATAAGAATTTCTATTCTTTGTGTTAAAGATAAACGCATAGTAACTCAATATGTTTTAAAATAAAATTTATTACTTCTAATAAACTTACTAGAAAAATACAATGTAATGACAATGACATTATCTAAATACCATAGTTACATAACAGCAAATATGCCTACTTGAGAAAAAACATAAGTAACAGCAATTTGATGGTGCGTCCATTAATTACGTAAGGCTTTCAGGTAAAATTGGGTGATGGCGAAAGGGATTGAGCCAAATGTCACGAAATCTTTTATTGGGGGAAGGGGGGTTGAAAAATCGCTAAAAACGCCTCACGTAATTAATTGATGCCTCCCAAGCCAAAAAAAAAAATATCTTAAATAAAATTATTTGTTTTACCCTGTAGTAACGAAACTATGAATTTTAGGCCCTAAGTGTGTTATGTTTTTGAAATCAGCTGTTCTTGGAGATTACAGATCTGAACTAAAATATAGGGGTTCCCATTTAAAAAAATCGTCGATAATATCATATCTACTACATGAGCCACCTTGTATATTAAGTTTGTATGGGAAAAAATGCGCCATTAAAAATTATTATACACGTGTCCGAGGATTTTTCCGAAATATTTTTAGATTCCTAGATAATGAATTTGTTCCTTACTTTATGTACACACTGTATATTATATACAACGCTGTTATTATCAACTCTTGAGCAAGCAATGTTTGACCAAATCGCAATATTTTACCCAAAGAATTGCAGTTTTACTGTGTACTATTAGTTTTAGACCTGTATACAGGGTGTCCCAGAATATGTGGGCAATCTCCCGGGTTCAGACAGAATACTTAAAAATAACAGGAGAAGTTCATATAAATTTTTCTTCCTAAGGAGATTCGGACCCATAACGGACGTCCCTGGAAATCGTTGATTTTTAAATAAATACTAGGTGTAATTTAATAATTTTTTAGTATAATGTAGATGAGTCTCCTAAATTCGCCCTTTTAAACATATTTGGCTTATTTACTTTGACAGGGACGGACTAGGCGTGACACAAAAATGCTTTTTTTGTACACCTTGTATGATGTAGGAACGGCAATAATATTTTTTTTTGGATACTCCAAACCTTAAGCTGAAAAAAGGTACTCTTGATCAATGTCGATAAAGTAAACTGTTTGCGAGAAAAAATATTTTTGTTCAATATGGTTTTTTGCATTAGTTGTTGTTTTATGTTCATAAAATTCCCTCATTGTTGCTATGGTATTTTTCACATGTACCGATTTAAATAAGAATATTTATGCCAGTGTCAGTTTATGGTAGTGTTTTGAAATTTGCGGTTTTTCTCCTTTGTCTTATTAGTTACTCACTTAGTAATGGAATTTACGTATACTGAATATGCCGACATGCATTTAATGTACGAACAAAAATATTACTTCTTCTTCGAAAGCAGTCGTCTAATCCGTCCCTGCCAAATGTGTTTTAAAGGGCGAATTTCAAGGAGACTCATCTACTAACCATTATACTAAAAAATTATTAAATTACACCTAGTACTTAAAAAATGATTTAAAAAACAACGATTTCCAGGGACGTCCGTTATGAGCCCGTACCTCCGTAGGGGAGGCCGTGGGAAAAAAAAATTATAGGAACTTCTCCTGTTATTTTTAAGTGTTCTATCTGAACCCGGGAGATTGTCCACATATTCTGGGACACCCTGTATAGCCCAATCTGGTCGAAATGCGCGAGAGTACGGGCACGTTTCTTTTTAAATACAACTACTAAAAATAACAAGGGATGGAGGATATGCTAGGGCGGCAATTTTAATTTTTTACCCCTTCTCGAAAACCATCAAGATCCGGGTCTGCCTATAGTATTATTATGCTTGCTAATTTCTGCCTTGTTTAGAGCGAGCATTTCATTTTGGAATTGATATTTAAAGCATAATGGAAAGTAAATTCAACCAAAATATGCCAAATCTAAAAAAAATTAAATGTAGCGGTGAAAAGTCAAAAGCTGATCGAGCAAATGCTCAGAATCCAAACCCACAATTCTGTCAGTACCAGTACGGGGATTATTGTGACTGTTGCAAATCAATTGACAATCGCTTAAATTTGTCAGTCACCGATTTTGCTTCTGTGGACACTTTAAATCAACTGCGCATGCCTCGGGGAGTTTGTAACTAGTTCGGCTCCGCGCGAACGAACCCATTATTTTTTACTGATGAAATGTTGCAACTAGGGAATCCAATCCCGCACCTAAACTTTAATCCCGCAAAATTGCGGGATTGAGCGGATCGATCCCGCGGAATTTGCGGGATAGCAAACATTGAACTGCGGTTTTTTTGGCCGACGCGTCGGGGTTTCCCCGCCATGCTGGGCTATTGAAAACAGTTTTCTTGCGTACGTGCGAAAGTAAGGGCGTTGTTCTACTAGTATCTAGTGACATTTATCAAGTGGTTGAATATAATACATGGAATTTAAACAGCAATCACAAAAATGAGTGTCAGTGTAGTTTACAAAGACAATAAAGTTCAAGTTTAGTTTGGAATTATTTTTTTAAGTCTGAAGATGGTCTTACAGCTAAATGTAGGTTATGCCCTAGCATTATCAAAATCTCTGCTCGTTCCACCAAAGGTCTTCACACCCACTTACAAACAAAGCATAATATTAATTTGAAAGTCCAGAGCAGCAGCGGTGGTGTTGGTATTGATAAAATAACACAGGAAATGAAAGCTAGTACCAGCAGTTCGAGTAGTTCGTTTAGTTCTATTGCTAAGCGCTCAGATGTTAGTGGTTCTTCTGTGCTACCTAAGAAAATGAAAATTACAGATTTCTTTTCATCTGAGAAAAAAGTTTCGATGGAGGAAAGAGTGTCTCGAATGGTAGCTAAAGATGGTATACCCTTTGGAAAGTTCATCACATCGACCGATATGCGCCAACTATTCGAATCAGAGGACCACAAATTGTGTAAAATCTATTCCGCCGACAAGTGTCGAAGCTGAACGTGCGTTTTCAGCTGCAGGATACATGTGCAATAAAATAAGATCAAATCTAAAATATGAAACATTAAACATGTTATCTTTCCTCCGAAAACACTTTAAAAATTAAGGTAACGTGTAACCGTTAAACTAGTCATACTATTGTATTGTACCTATATGCAATAAATATTTTCCTGTTACTCTACTTTGTTTCTAATTGCATAAAACAACTTTTTATTAACATACATCACCCACATCGAGTCCCGCAAATCCCGTACGTTTAATCCCGCAATGTCAATCCCGCGAAATCACCGCGGGATCCAGCATTTGCGGGATTGGAGTCCCTAGTTGCAACAAATTAGGAAAACAACTTTATGATACTATTTACACAAAACAAATCATCAACTGGTTAGAAACGGTACTAATTTTGTACTTACCATTGAACATTGCAAAAAAATAGGAACTAACTGAAGCTAGGACGACTTTGTGCGCTCTAAATTTTTCTATTCCTATTTTTAAAATCACATCGCACAACTAAAATAAAGAAAAATAAATGTACTAAATATACTAACTCATCTATAACTATATTTCTATATTAACTTAATGCAAGCATGTACAAACTATCAAATAATACGCAACAATGCAACCAGTTGCAAAAAGTTTTACTTTTCGTAACTAGGTTGTGTCGCAAACGTTATCATTTATCGCTCGTGAGTAATGTACTATTATCTATATTCAACAGAGTGAGTTATTTAATGGATTAAAATATTGACATATGACATTTTGGTGAGGTCAAGCGCGGATACAGGGGGGAGGTCGTGGGGTCATGACCCCCCCCCCCCCCCAACCATCAATTTAACACGAAAAATACCATATATACCGTTTGACTAACGCGGCAGGGTATTACTTTTCGTAACTTTTCCATGCATGACCCCCCGACCCCCCCCCCCCCCCAACTCTCAACTTAGTATACCTTTTTTACGTAATAAATATGAGAAAAGTATTATTTTCATTAAAAATAAATACACTAAGGCACAAAAAACTTATGACCTAATAAATGTGCAAATATGGCCATAGACAGCGCCCCCCTACATTGTATATTAAAATTTCATAAAAAAAATCAATTTCTTGTCCTAAAAAAACCATAATTGCCAAATTTTGTAAAAAACGTTGGTTTCCTTCAAAGTTATTAGAGAAAAGCAAAAATGAAGTTTTAACTTTAACACCCTGTATCTCAGTTAATATCAACTTTCGCATATAAGTAAGTATAATCAAGTCCTAATATTTTTACGTAAGGAGTCTGTGGTTTTTTCATGTACCATTAATTAGCGGACACCCTGTATACCAGGACGGTATAACCTTAAAATACCCTGTTTAAAAAACGCCTGAGCCGCGCCAATAACGAGCCTGGTTCGTCATATTAGTACAGGATGCGAGCCTCAGACGCGCCTAACACGAGCCTCTCGAGGAAGGTTTGTTCGGGAGATCCATTTCCTGTTGGTTTCTACCTCGAGCTCAAAGGGATTTAGTGCGTCTAGTGGAACAGGTTTGTGGCTGGCTCGTAAATAAATTCTGTTTGCAGCGAGACCGGACACTTTTTATAGAATATAGAGTGGTCCAAAGAACGCATAAATATCGCCATGTTCATTTGAAACGAATAATTGTTCTTTTTCCTAAATAATAAAGACGTTCTTTACAGTGGCGGTTCTTCCACAGGAGCACGTGCGCACGTGCACCCCCAAAACGAATAAAAAATGTTTATTTATATTCATTGAATATTATTTATCGTATAAAGTCCGTTCCTCCCTAATTTTATCGTACTGTCAAGCCAAACTGTATTTTATAAGCTCTCGATTCATCCGGCAACTCAGCAAGGATAATGACGCGATATACTCGCATATGCGAATAAGTGGGCGGGGCATAATGCAGTTTCTCTGTTGTAACAGGTGGCGGGGGACAGCGGGGCTATGGCGATTAACATGGAAAAGGCGCACAATTTTAGTGTGTGCCGCGCTTTCGAGCGTGTATGTATAATTATGTATTGTGTAATATTATACAGGGTCCGCAAACGAAGCGTGGACGGAAGATTAAATCGTTATCGAAGAACTTATCAACAATACTGAAACAGCTTGAGATATTGGATTAAAAGCGGCATGTTTTAATAATATTTTACATTATACAGAGTGGCCCAAAAATGTGTGACAGCATAAAATTATATTTTTTTAAATGGGACACCCAGTATTTTATTGCATATTTAGGTTCGTATTACTATCGTTTATAAGTTCCTCAAATTTTATTTAATTTGGTTTTGTAGTTTCGGAGAAATAAATTAAAAACTAAAAAAAAAAGTTTTGCAGTCCTGAATAAAAAAATCAAAAAAAACAATCCAGAACTATTTTTTAACCTCGGCATTGAGTAAAATTTATGACAAGAGGTCTAGAGATACATGAATGTAATTGCGTTTATTTATTTTATACAGGGTGTTCATAATAAGCTTTCAAAAACACCACATTTTAAAATAATTTTTCTCAAGTTTTTCAAATGGAACACCCTGTATATTATTTGGCTATTTGACGTAGAATTCATAGACAATTTTTTTTTGTAATACAAGCATATCAGTTATATTCAGCCGTTTTCGAAATAATTATAAATATCATAAATTATGTTGTTTAAATAGAGTTTTTATTGGGAAATTTTGTTATAGGCGACTAGACTAATAATTGTAAACTAAAGTAAAAGTTCAAAATAGCTTCCTTTTACTCTTAGAGTTTACCGTATTTTAGTTATTTCGATATAAATTCTAAAAGCATACATTTTTGCTACTTTTATTATTTAATTTTATTTTTTATTCTTAATCGAGTTGCCATAATTTCTTTTTGTTTAGATTGTCACTATGACAGTTAAATAAAATTATTTACATTTGTTCAGTCGTCGAAATTAAGTACTAACTTACACAAAATGTCGAATTTTAGAAATGGTAAATATGATTTTTATACTGGATGAATGTGCAAGAAATTGCCTTCTCGCGAGCCGAGTGTATGCTGAAAGATATCCAGATATTGAGAGAAAGCCGATAGCAAAAACCTTCGAGAAGTTGTTGCAAAAATTTGTAGCAACAGGAAGCACTGCGTACACAAAAAGGATAATAATCAATAAACCCGTTATTAATGAAGAAAATGAATTAAGAGTTCTGTTGGCAGTAGAGGAAAATCATTAAATTAAGTAAAAGGATGCTATTTTGAACATTTACTTTAGTTTACAATTATTAGTCTAGTCGCCTATAACAAAATTTCCCAATAAAAACTCTATTTAAACAACATAATTTATGATATTTATCATTATTTCGAAAACGGCTGGATATAACTTATATGCTTGTATTACAAAAAAAAATTGTCTACGAATTCTACGTCAAATAGCCAAATAATATACAGGGTGTTCCATTTGAAAAACTTGAGAAAAATTATTTTAAAATATGGGGTTTTTGAAAGCTTATTATGAACACCCTGTATAAAATAAATAAACGCAATTACATTCATGTATCTCTAGACCTCTTGTCATAAATTTCACTCAATGCCAGGTTAAAAAAAAAAGTTCTGGATTGTTTTTTTTGATTTTTTTATTCAGGACTGCAAAACTTTTTTTTTTAGTTTTTAATTTATTTCTCCGAAACTACAAAACCAAATAAAATAAAATTTGAGGCACTTATAAACGATAGTAATACGAACCTAAATATGCAATAAAATACTGGGTGTCCCATTTAAAAAAATATAACTTTATGCTGTCACACTTTTTTGGGCCACCCTGTATAATGTAAAATATTTTTAAAACATGCCGCTTTTAATCCAATATCTCAAGCTGTTTCAGTATTGTTGATAAGTTCTTCGATGACGATTTAATCTTCCGTCCACGCTTCGTTTGCGGACCCTGTATATTTATTAAGTTAAAATGAAATGAAGTTTCACGGTGGACTATTTAAAAAATATCTTTAGCTCTTTGAGTTTGGAGCAAAAAATTGAAGTTAAGAATGCGGGAAGACCTAAACCCGAAATTAATTTAACGCAGACCACAAAGGGTAAATCTAGGGACTTTATTAGAAAGTTTAAAAATTAAATGTACGAAAAAATTAACTGGATTTGTGGATGCAGCGCAACTAACCGTTTTTTTCCTGTTTGTTGTTTGGTCGCGGCGTTGCGGAACCTGTCTGGACAAAAAATGGAATAGCCGACTTGGGGCACGAAACACTCAAGCTCATATAATGCTCAGTTAGAGATACAGCTGTTGCTTAAAATAATTTCACGATACTTATGAACCCCCTCTATCATAGGTCACGAGCCGCCACTGGTTCTTTATTATCATTATTATTTAGTGGAGACCTACAAATGATAAATCGGTACAATGTCGATAACAAATAAAACCGAAATTCGCACTAAAAACTAGTGACCCATATTTTTCAAGTACCTGCGTACGTTTCAAAACGATAATAAAACCAGACGCCTCAAATTTTGCCAAAGGCCGAAATCCTAAATCACTTTCAAATTACACCAAAGTACTTTTGGATCAATAAATACCGGAAAATGGCCGCAATTAAAAATCCACGGACGCATTACGTAAATTTTAGATCTATTTATTCGCTGCACTAGAATAGCTATAAAAAAAATCGGTTTACAAATCCGGACCGGGATATTCACATTTTGTCTTCATGTCGTACATTTTATGACCAAAAATAGTATATTATATGTTTTATAATAACACGCGCCCATGGCGGCGAGTTTTCTAAGGGGAACAGGCGCTATAATAACTTTATAAAACATGTACGGGGTGTCTCATTTTCGACACTTTCGGATGGGGTATTGGAGTTATTATCAAAGATGGAATGTTACGGATTTCACATTTAGTGTCCCACTTTGTAACTAAAAAATTTACCTGAAGACGACTAAAGATGTTTAGCAGTTGAAACGTTGTGATATTAAATAAATAAACACAATAGAAGTCCAAGATACGTCTATAGTATTTATCTACTTTATACAGGATGTTCATAATAAGGTTCCAAAATCGACACATTTCAAAATCATTTTTCTCAAGATTTTCAAACAGAATACCCTGTATGTTATTTGGACATTGGATGTAGAATTCATAAGCAATTTTTTTTGTAATACAAACATATAAGTTATTTCCAGCCGTTTCGAAATAACTCCAAATTTCATAAATTATGGCATTTAAATAACA
Source organism: Barypeithes pellucidus (assembly GCA_963991005.1). Taxonomy (NCBI): domain Eukaryota; kingdom Metazoa; phylum Arthropoda; class Insecta; order Coleoptera; family Curculionidae; genus Barypeithes; species Barypeithes pellucidus. Next base: position 49,638,456 of record OZ022563.1, on the reverse strand, counting down.
TAGGCGCCTTGACTAATAATTGTAAACTACAGTAAATGTTCATAATGTCTTCTGTTTTGATCTGTGTACAACTAAACACGTTCTTGAAGTGACCTGTTTATATCCCTTAACATTTGAGAAATTGGCTACGCCACTGAACTTTACGTAAATGACTCTTAACGAGATCGGTTTTTACCACATATACTATATAAACGGTATATTACTAATACCATCTGCAATTATGTTCCCGCTATGAGCATCCAAGGGCGCGATTGTGAGTTTGCACAGTTCGGAAATTTCCTTGTGAGAGTAAACATTCGACAGGACCGGATTTCAAATTTTTTTTAACGTAAATTTTGACTGGTTAGTTACTTTTGCAAAAAAGCACCATGCACTTGTGTCCTTTCATCTTAAACAAAACAAGCCACTAACCTACCAAACAGCGAATCGAATCACCACAAATTAAAAACTCCTTTACAAAAATTGTTGTTAGCGGTAATGAAAGTTTATAAGCACTAATATACCGACAATAATGTGGATGAACCACTTTTTATTCTGTAATTTGAAAGAGCATCCAGAACCAAAGATGGCGACGAATAATAACAAACAAATAATGTCGGAGCGGCTCTGACGCGATCGATAAAATTTCCACCCTACTGCGCAAACTCAATGGGCCCGCGCCATCTCCCATAGCGGGGGACACTTTTTGTATTTTGGAACGTTCGTATAGGCAATATACTGTTTGTATATATGTGAACTAAACACGTTCTTGAAGAGATCTTTTTACATCCCTTAACATTTGAAAAACTGGCTACGCCACTGAACTTTACGTAAATGTCTCTAACGAGATCGATTTTTACCTTTTTCATAAGTTAACGCGTAACGGTGCCGCCACGGCACTGTGTCGTCACTGATGTGTGTGAATCGACCTTAAATCTGCTACATACAAGTTGTACATTCTTTACATCATAATATTTGATACAAAAAACAAAAATGGAAACAGTTATAAATCGTAAACATCTGTTGTAAATCTTACCACACTTTTCGCTGGTAAGATCAAAATTCGAAAATTTTCGCTCGCTTAAGAGATACGGGGGAAAATAAACAAATTGACAATTTCTAAATTACCCTATATTTTCTTAGTTAAAAGAGATACGGAAAAATGTTTTATACAGAAGTTTCTTTATAGTGATTGTTGAATAATCTGCCTTTTTCAGAATAAGTATACGGGGTCAAGTAAGAAAGTTATCGGACTTAACCTAACTTTTTTAAATGGAATACCCTGTATATTTTAATCTAAAAAGATACTATCTTAAATTATCTTTTCAAATTCAATTCAATTCAAAAAACTATACAGAGAATTAGGAATTTGTAAGTTAGGGAACCTTTTTGAATTTCAACAATGTAAATTGATCCATGGACTAACAAATAGGACACTCAAATCAAATGTTAAAATTGTATTCAATAATAATATTCATGTACATAATACAAGGTTCTGTGATAATATATGTATATCTTGATAATGTAAGAACTAATATAGGTCTATGTAATCCTATTGCGAAAGCATCCGATGTATTCAATCAGCTACCGGCTCACGTAAAAAATATTAAAACCAATCATATTTATGTCAGGGCATTAAAATCGCATCTTGAGATGTGAGAGAATTGTTTTGTTTCTTCTTTGGGAGTTTGTTGAGTACTTTTTCTTATTTTTTTTGTTATGGATCTTGTGATCATTGATTGATATTTACTTATTATAAGACAGTATTGTTTAGGCTGTTGCTATTATGTGGTAGATATTCCCGAGACCAGTGCTCCATATACTGTTTAGGGAATTAAACAATTGTAACAGTGTATGGTATTGTTTTTTCTAAATAAATGATTAAAAAAAAAATATATATAACACCATGGATGATATGGTTTGTTCGGCGATTGGTTCCCTAGGCGATTTATTTAAACTTTATTACTTTGAAACGAAATAAAAGATTCAGATTCAGGTAAAAAATAACGGGAATCATCGCAAATGTTCGGAATATGTCCTTAAATGGTTACCGTCTTTCCGGATAGCGAACAAAATATACATTTTACGCCATTTATTCGTTTTTTCCACTTTCAATATGAACTGATATCAGATTTTTCAAAATGTTGATAAGTTATTTTCACAAATGAATATGTAAAAATGAAATTGAAGTTAAATGTTAATAACAACTAGAATGTCAACATAGTTGTCTGTAGGATATTAGCTTTTGTTTCATGGCCTACTGTGGTTTAACGTAATAAAGTTTAAATAAAGCCTAGGAAACCAATATTATCCATGGTGTGTTATATATTTGAAAATAGAATTTAAAATGCAATCTTCTTAGATTAATATACAGGGTGATCTATTGAAAAAAATGGGGTTAGGTCCGATAACTTTTTTACCTGACCGCGTATACTTATTCTAAATACGGGAGATTATTCAACAATCATTATAAAGAAACTTCTGTATAAAACATTTTTCTGTATCACTTTTAACTAAGAAAATATAGGGTAATTTTGAAATTGTCAATTTTTTGATTTTCTCCCGTATCTCTAAACCGAGCAAGAATTTTCAAATTTTGATTTTATCATTTTAAGTTTGACCCCAAAAAGAGCACATGACACCTACATTACTTTCTTGATAGCACTAACAATTACGGAGATACCCTATAAAAGTGTCGAAAACGGGACGTCCTGTACTACTGACCTAAAAAAAAACATGCACATTTAAGATATATTTATTCCTGGTTCCATTACAGCTATAAAATTGTATTTTACGACCTGAGCGAGGCTTTTAATAGGGTTGATTGAGGCAAGTTTTATGGCGTCCTCGTAAAATGTCTATATCACTTTGTACAGAGTTTAAGAGCTGGGGTGCGGAATATGACGGATTTTATTGCGTTTTTGGATCTTAAAGTCTGTTTCGTTGCCGTTGATAGCTCGATACCCTCATTAAAGATTCAAAACAAGGGCCCGGTGGCCTAAAATATTTTACCTATAAAATGGTCTTTTTACGTACATCTAGCATAAAGATGAAGAAATTTTGACCTATTCCACCGGGTAACAGATAAAGTAACAATAGAGCCATAAAATGAAATGAAAGGATAATGATTAAAACGGCCCATCATGGTCGGAGAGTTGGGTTTTTAATGTAACCGCTTATTATTTTATTTAAATGTAATAGATTTTATGATTTTATGAATTTATTTACAAGAAAACTAATTTATTTACAGATCAAAAAATATTGACAATTTCAATAATTATAACTCGATAAAATGGTCCTCAGAAGAATCTGAAGAGTCATCATGTCCTACGCTTATTACTAAAGGCTCAATTTCCATAGTTGTGTCAATTACGTTGTCAAGTTCCCACATTTTTTGTTCCTCTACTATAGCATGTTTTATGGCGTTTTGCCAATTTTCTGATGACACATTTGCTAAAGAATGAAGCAAGAGGTGTCGCACTTCTTGCATTTTAAAAGTTTTGTTATTTCTAGCAACATATCCTTTTACTTGAGCCCATATTAATTCGATAGGATTTAGCTCACAATGGTAAGGTGGTAAACGGAGCACTATAATACCTCGATCTCTTGCCATCTCGTCAATAACATACTTTTTATACTGTGATTTATGTAGCCTAACAATATCCAAAAGTTCTTTTTTTACCATGGTATTATCGTAACTCAATTCCTTTCGTTGTAACCAGTTTACGATTTCCGCCTTTTTCCATGAAGTTGTGGGAAGATTCTCTTTTAGCCTAGAGTGATAGCTGGCATTATCCATCACTATTACAGAATTAGCGGGAATGTATTCTATCATTTGCTTAAAATATTCCTCGAAAACATCAGCAGTCATTTCTTCATGATAGTCTTTAGTAGAATTCGACTGGAATTGTAATAATCCTTGATCCAAAAAGCCATTTGAACTTCCTATATGAGTTATAATAAGTCTGCGTCCCTTTCCAGATGGTGGTCTAAGGCCTGTTGACCAGCCTTCCATGACAGCTTGTCGAGAACTTAGGACATTTTTATCTTGCCAAACTTTAGATACGGTGTGCCCTTCGTTCAGCCAAGTTTCATCCAAATAGAAAATGTTTTTGCCTTCGCTGCGGTATTTTCGGATGGACCTTAATTATTGACGTCTCCAGCAAATAATATCTGCTCTATCAATAAGAAAAGATTTTCTGTTTTGCTTCTCCCATCGAAAGTTCATATCATGAAGTATTTTCCATAGTTTCGTTCGTGATAGCTGTGGTAAGTCCTCGTCGTAGTTAATGGCTTGTAAAATTTTGTCTATAGTTGGTATTTCCTTGGCAAAATAAAAACTATGTACTTTTCTTCTATTACCATTTTTAATGAAATTGTCAATTTCTAACGGTTTCTTTCCTGGGAGTGGTTTTGGCTCACTGAGGTTCTTAGATTTTCTTTCACGCAAGAACCTATATATAGTAGCCTCTCCAACTCCTACCATATTGGCACACTCTGCAATGATGCTACGAACATCACTTGCAGGTTTCTGGTACACTAGAGCATCATGCACGTTTAATATTAATGTCTTTTCTCGGAGAGAATATGCACTCTTGCTAATTTGACAAAGACACGTTGGCGAAAAACTTGAAGCCATTGTTACAAGTATAGGAAATAATTCAACTTTGAGATAATGCAGTATCTAAATACAACTAAATACATAGTTTGACAAACGAACATCAAATGGCGTAATAACATCCTAAAGCAGGCAAAAATAGGTAAATTAATTACCCCTGTTGTACCTACTTTAACCCTAATCCTACTTAACAATGGACAGAGGCCAATTTTCTTATTAAATAAGGTAATTACTATTGGCAACGCCTATGGTTTACGGTTGTTTTATGGCTTCAACCCTCGATATGAGCTATCAACTGCAACAAAACGGACTTTAATCAAGATTAATAGTTTTTGAGATACGAACATTTAAAAAAATAACTTAATTTGTTGTACTTTGACGACCTGTATCATTTTAACGGTGTATATTAGAGAATAATGGCTCGCATACGCCTATCTAGGGTAGACCACATATGAGGAGCAGACTTGCTAATTTCTATGGGCCATTAACCCTTTACTAAAGATAAAATGAAACAATTACGTTAACAATTGACAGGAACTACCCTTTGAAATAAATGGTCTAGTCCACCTTGGACTTTCTTTCCAGGAACTCTCCGCTAGTAGAGCCAGCGCGGTTGCCATTTCCGAGACTATAATTATACAGGAAAGTAATATTATAGAAGGAAATTTGACAGTTTATGAATATAATCTTATAAAACATCGAAAGTGGCAACGCTGTATTTTTAGATATACAACAGACACGTGAAGATAGGAACAGGTTCAAAGGTTAGTTTCAACATTTTTAGATGTCAAATACCATTGTATACCAGACTAGCTGATAAAATCTTATACAATAAGGGCGTATTTTTGTCTACACGATAGCACTTTAAAATACTAATTCAGATTGAATGGTACTTAGATGTGTTCACGAGATGCGCGATGTAAATTTATGTGTTCGGTTACCTGGTGTTTTTTTTATAAATTAAGTTGGTTTTAAATAAGGCCGAAAAGGTAAATAAAATTGCATTTTTTTCTTCTAAAGGGTAAAGTGGCATTTTAGTTGTTCAGATCCGACGGGTGTCGTTCGAATTGAACAAGTGAGAACATACCTGACCATAAACTCCGCGGTGGTTTGTTCGAGTCAGTTTATAAATCAGAGATTGTTTCCCAGTGAACTGAACTGAACGTAAAAGTTTATAATAATGTGAAAAATAAACAACTTGAAATCTGCCAAACGTTTGATGATTTTCTAAAGAGTTTACCCTGAATATATGACAACACTGTTCAAGATTCACTCAAGTTTTTCGCCATATGATCTTTTGTTTACCTTCCTGGCAGGGCCACCACGTGGTAATTTTTGGTTTGACATAAGGTCATGTACAGGGCATATTAAATTAAAGCGCCATTTTTGGATATTTTTCTTCAATTTGTTTTCATCTCAGGAATTGCCGGTTTAAATATAATACGATTTCCATAACACCCTGTATATGTGGGGTAGAAAATGAGCATTTTGGTAGAATTTTTGGTATAAAGAATGAATTTAGACGATGCGTATTACATTTTTTTCTTGACAAATGTTTGTTCTTGGCAAATATTTGGAGCTTCAAGCTGACCACGTACAACCATTAGAAAAGATCTGTAAGTGTAATGATTCTCATCATACAAGTTATATAACAGCATTTAGAAAACATCATCAACCGAGTTATGCAGCAGACAAGTTTACAGAACCATTTTGCTATACAGGGTGTTACAAGTACGGCCTTCGCCATTGGGATGTCGGAAACGGTAAGAGATACGAAGTGGGTTGAATTGGGGTAAAGTTGTGTAATTACGGGCCCAATAATATGCCGCAAGGAAATCAAAAATAAATACAGGTGCTTTCGAGATATTTGGATAAATCTAAAATTTTGCGTTTAGGTTTTTATTTTTTCCTGACTTTGTTCGAAGATAGGTCCGAAAATAAATTTCACTTTCTCGTTGCGAAACGTAGCATGCAAGTTCCGATTATGCCATCTCGTGGAGAATAGAAAGTAGCAATGAGAGAGTGAAATTTATTTTTGTACGTCTCTTCGAACAAAATCGGGAAAAAATAAAGACCGAAACGCAAAATTTTAGATTTTTCCACATATTTTGAAAGCCCCTGTATTTATTAACGATTTTTTTGCGGCATATTATTGGGCCCACAATTACGCGACTTTGCCCCGAATTTAACCGAACTCGTATCTCTTACAGTTTCCGAAGTTCCAATGTTGAAGGCCGAATTTGTAACACCCCCTGTATACAGGGTGAGTCGGGAGGAACGGACCAAATTTCAGGAGTGTATTATACACGCGAAAACAATGTAAAAAAACCCATATGTTCTTATCGGATATTCATTTGTTTTCAAGTTATAGCGCAATACCAAATAAAGAAAAGTTCATATATTAACGGTTTCCTAATCATAGCGTTCTTTTAATAAATGTTCAAAAATACCGCCATTGACTTCTAAACATTTTCTGCTTCGTCTACGAAGCTAATGCGTTGCTCTTCTAATTGCTTCATTTCTTTCTTCTTTAAAATTGGCTGCAGTATTTCTAATACGTCGAATTAGTGCATCCCGAGTGTCCACTTTTACTTTGTACACTTCATTTTTAAACCAACCCCATAAACAATAGTCTAGTGCTGTGAGGTCTGGAGATCTTGGAGGCCAATTAATAGGACCACCGCGACCAATCCAACGCCCTGGAAATGTTTCGTCTAAATGTTGCTTGACCTGACGAGCAAAATGTGCAGGAGCTGCATCGTGCTGGTAATACATTCGCCTTCTGATATTTACAGGAACATCCTCTAGTAGTCCTTGTAACTCATGTTGTAAAAAATGTAGGTAGTTGTCTCCTGTGAGGCGATTCTCCAAAATGAAAGGGCCAATTAAATAGCTATCGAGCATACCACACCACACATTAACCGAAAACTTATGTTGAAAATTACTTTCAACTGTTGCGTGGGGATTTTCGATTGACCATACATGAGAGTTACGAGTATTATTAATACCGTCACGGGTGAATGTTGCTTCATCTGTAAAAAGTATATGCGATACAACACGATGATTATTATTTATCCACCGACAAAATTCAATACGATTAGCATAATCTTCCGGTTCTAGGTGCTGTACTCTCTGTACATGGTATGGATATAAGCCTTGCTCGTGGAGTGTGTTTAATACTCTTTTTTGTGAAATGCCCAATTGAGTACCAATTCTTCTTGAGCTGGTCGTTGCATCTTCTTCTACTAAATCCAGAATATTTTCTACTTCTCCTAAACCTTGTCGAGTAGCTCGTTCAGATGTAATGTTGGCACTGGGAAGATTACCATTCTCGCACAAATTACTAAACACTCTGATAAACACGTTTCTAGTCGGATGTCTGTGATGTGGATACCGTTGACGATATTCTTCAACAGCAGCTGTAGCAGTGCCATTACAGAAACCATAAATAAACACCATATTTGCATATTCTAAATTTGAATAAATATTTGGCATTTTGTATCACTTTAATCACTCAAACTTGAAAATATACGTTTAATTACTGCCACAATAGACTGATACATTGTCAAGACAACATCGGTGTCAAATAGTTTAGAATCCCGAGCATAGCATACTCTAATTATGTGAAAATTTTGACAAAAGTGGAACGTAGAAAAAATATTGGATATTGCGCTATAACTTTAAAACAAATGAATATCCGATAAGAACATATGGGTTTTTTTACATTGTATTCGCGTGTATAATACACTCCTGAAATTTGGTCCGTTCCTCCCGACTCACCCTGTATAAGTACATTTTATGGGTTGCATCTGCAATTTTAAACGGATAAATTAAAATAATAATCTTTGTTCTATAAGAAATACAAATTAAAAGACAATTTTTAAATATTTACAGCGTTTCGCGAGTTTTAACTAACTGTCAATGAATAATTAATCGTTTATTTGAGCTTTTCTGGAGGTGGAAATAAGTGTTCGCCCTAGTCGAGGGGGTATGGGGGGTGCTCTTGTATCGCTGTTCCTAAAGTAGAGGCGGGTTTACACGTGCCTGTGCAATTAACACAAAGGTAAACATTTCCTGCTTCCTGGATGTTTTCGCTGACCTTTAGTTACCGGCATAACTGCCCTTCGCAGGGCAATTCATCAATGCCAAGCCATTGTGTGAATATTAATGTATATTTATATAGGCCATTTCAGGACTCTCGCGTTTCGTATTAATGATTTTCCGGTTCCGTATGTCAATATCGCTCCCTTTTTTAGGTAATTTTAGATGTTTAGGGGGTTATTTTTGGCATGCAATTATTTTTTATACTTTTTTTTCCCTTATTTTTTTATTGGGTTTCCGTTAGCTCTGTTCATAATCTCTACAATACTTTTTTAAATTCAGTTCCGGCCAGGTCCGGTCCAAAATCCGGCCGAACCGGATATTAGGAAGCAAGGCCGGATTCACCGGATACCAGATCCGGTTCCGGTGGCATCACTAGTTGGAACGGCTGTGATAGCTCCGTGGTTAAAGCGGTCGCAACTGGGAACTCCAGGACGAGAGTTCGTAGGTTCAAAACACACGGCCGTTAAACCGATTGGCACTCGGTGGATTTTAGTGGTATAAGTCATGGCGTTACTGTCCTGCGTAATGAAAGAAGGAAGAAAAATGTATCATCCCCATTCACGCCGTTACCCAGGCCAGATGAGATCGGAGCACCGACTTATATCTATGGATAGCCAAACTCTAGAAGCAAAAGTGGCAAATTCATGGCCGCTGATCGTCAGATGCGCAATGCCGACTGATAAACTATTTACCTTAACCGGCGAACAGGACCGTACTTCGCCCTTAATGAAAATGATTACACGATAATACTTTGGCACATCAAGACCTTTACTGGGAAATAAACAAACTGTTCTCGCTTAAAAGAAGCCCTAGTTGCCATCACTGAAAAGCCAATTTTAGAATTAATTTTAATACACGGTGTTGAAAAACGGTGGGTACCCCGGAATAACTCCGGTGCATCGCATTGCAGCAGAACGTGTCTAGGGAAAAAGTCGTTTGGTTTTGAAGGAGGAATAGTTTGCAATTTACACCACCCTCCACCCCCTCAACCCCGGGCGCGGGTGGGGGTAAGTTAAGATTTTTAAATGGAACTTCATATTTTTTATTGGCGTATCGTGTTCTCCGACCAAAAATAAACATCTTTTGTCCGAAAATTTTTTTTATTCGGGCCCATCCTTCACCAATAATCACCATGAGATCAGAACCGTGCGAAAATCAAATTTTATCCCGGAAATACTCTTTTTCTCTGTCTTGTACTAAAAAATGCCCGTGGAAAAAGTTGTTTGTATTCCACGAACATTTTTTAGTACAAGACAGAGAAAAAGAGCATTTCCGGGATAAAACTTGATTTTCGCACGGTTCTGATTTTGTCTTTCTCATGGTGATTATTGGTGAAGGATGGGCCCGAATAAACAAATTTTTCGGACAAAAGATGTTTATTTTTGGTCGGAGAACACGATACGCCAATAAAAAATATGGGGTTCCATTTTAAAATCTTAACTTACCCTCACCTGCACCCGGGGGTTTGTTCGGGTTTGTTCGGGGTGGAGGGGGTAGTTTCAAACTATTCCTCCTTCAAAACTAAACAACTTTTTCCCCAGACATTTTCCGCTGCAATGCGATGCACCGGAGTTATTACGGGGTACCGACCTTCTTTCAATACCCTATATATACAGGGTGTTATGGAAATGACGTATTATATTTAAACCGACAATTTCCGAGATAAAGACAAATTGAAGAAAAATAGCCATAAATGGCGCTTTCAATTCATTCAGCGGTAAAAGTGACCTGACGTCAAACCAGAAAAACACCTGTGGGGCACTGCGATACATGTAAGCAATCAAGGAATTCTGGCCGGTGTTGTCATATGTACACCTTAAACTCTTTAGACAAAATAAAATAATTTAAACACTTCTCCATTCTGTAATACCTTTTTGTACAATTGATTGAAGAACATTTACGACGGACTATGTTTTAAACAACCCGAAAAAACATATGGAATAGTAATAGCCACGTACATCACTAGGTTACCTCTTGACGCCTTACATCGGCTGAGCGAAGTAGTTTCATATAGCGCCTCATGCTTGCGTCTGTTAGTTGAAGACCAACCAGCGGCCGGATACGTTGTGTCTCGTCGATCACCAACACACTCTCAGCAATGTGCTCTGTTTTTTCGGTTTACGCGTGTATCTTGCCCGTCCATAAATAATCTTTGAATATTGTTTTTATTGACGCGTTTTTTCTGGATGTCAAATTTCGTCGCGTGTAATAAAATCTAATAATCTGTAGTATAATCTGTATTATTGTATTTTCAAAAGCTAACTATCGGTTCTGTTTCACTATTACTGTGTGTACATAAAGTGTTTCCAGGAGTGTTCCCATGAAAAAGAAAAAAAAACGGATTGTGTTTGTGCCTGGATTTCCTCGCTCTTTAGGTATAAAGATAAATACAAGTAGGTAGAAAATAATTTATTTTTATAATTTTATATGAAATTTCAGATTTACATTAAGTTTGGCAACATTGCTATTGGCTCTGGGTGAAATGTTGTACATTAGCGCGGACTGATCTGTGACTAAGTGTGTTTATTACCCCACCTTTAAAACGGTCGATTTAAAAAAAATAAATTATGTAGCGCTTCTCTAGGACACCCAGGGAGTCACCCATTTAAATATAATACGTTATTTCCATAACACCCTGTATATTGTCCACGTATCGATAGATTTTTAATATCGTTACATCCCTACGACTGATTTCGGTTCTGGGCGGTCGTCGTTGGTTGGCAACCAAACCGACACCAATACCGGCAGGAATACCTATCTGTCGGCGACATCATTGTGCGCAAGACAACCGACGAGCAACCATTAAAAATATGACCACTAAGCCTAATTTTTTCACTCATAAAATTTAACTTTTTGCTGTGGTACGATACGAACTCTCCAATCGAACAAACCAGGACCGAGGATCGTGGTTCGAAGTCCGCGTTAAGCTGTAAGGTTCCGTCGGGAGTGGCCCTATCAGGCTAACGAAGAGGAAAAAATTGAGAAAATAAAAAAGTTCTTCGTCAAACCCTAAAGGTTATGTAACAATTCTCGTAACGAAAGATTCGTGGTAGCAAAAATCTACTTCAACAAGATGGCATGGATTTCACGAAGCGAACTCATGAATTATTTAAAAGGAAAGCCGAAAACCGGTTTAATTTATTTAAGTATAAACCCTAATTTGGCCCAATCTGCTAAAAAGGGCCTTCCGTCATAGTATAAATTTGTTTTCATGTTGAGCAAGCCGATACTGTTTGTGATACATATAATTTTTTTAATTTATCACCATTCCGGACTTTAGCTAGGAAATGTTGTTATTACAAAACGGAGTGAATGGATGTACGTCATCACCTGTAACCGTCCGATTCAAATCGAGATTTTGTAGATCAAATGAAAGCAAAAACTTATTTATTGTACTAAAGTAAATAGTTACATCCTCAAATGGTATGGATGCATTATACGCGTTTTAAATTTTATTTAATTATACAGGGTGTCCCAGAATATGTGTGCAATCTCCCGGGTTCAGAAAGAACACTGAAAAATAACAGGAGAAGTTCCTATACACTTTTCTTCCTACGGCCTCCCCTACGGAGATACGGGCCCATAACGGACGTCCCTGGAAATTGTTGTTCTTTAAATAATTTCTTAAGTACTAGGTGTAATTTAATATTTTTTTAGTATAATGTTTACTAGATGAGTCTCCTTAAAATTCGCCCTTTTAAACACATTTGGCTTATTTAGTTTGCCAGGGACGGACTAGACGTAACACAAAAATGTTTTCTTTTACACCCCCTGTATGATGAAGGAATGACAATAATATTTTTGGATACTCCAAACCTTAAGCTGAAGAAAAGGCACTCTTGATCAATGTCGATAAAATGAACTGTTTTCGAGAAAAAAATTAAAGGCATGTCGGCATATTCAGTATAAGTACGTAAATTCCATTACTAAGTTAGTAACTAATAAGACGAAGGAGAAAAACCGCAAATTTCAAGACACTACCATAAACTGACACTGGCATAAATAGTCTTATTTAAATCGGTACATGTGAAAAAAACCATACCAACAATGAGGGAATTTTATGAACATAAAACAACAACCAATATTGAACAAAAATATCTATTTTTTCGAAAACAGTTCATTTTATCGACATTGATCAAGAGTATATTTTTTTCAGCTTAAAGTTTAGAGTATTCAAAAATAATATTCTCGTTCCTTCATCATACAGGGTGTAAAAATAGCATTTTTGTGTTACGACTAGTCCGTCCATGGCAAACTAAATGTGTTTCAAATGAGACTCATCTACTAACCATCATACTAAGAAATCATTAAATTACACCTATTACTTAAGAAATTATTTAAAAAACAGCGATTTCCAGGGACGTCCGTTGGGGGAGGTCGTAGAAAAAAAAATTATAGAAACTTCTAGTGTTATTTTTAAGTGTTCTATCTGAACCCGGGAGATTGCCCACATAGTCTGGGACACCCTGTATAAGTATAAATATGATTTGTTGTTTAAAATATAATAATATTTATTTTAGTGTTATGATTGTTCGAGCGAAAAACCGCGTGAGTACTCGATTATTGAAATAACTGACATCGCTGGATTATTAAAAAAACTGCTCTAGTTATAAATTCAAGCGAAAAACGTCGCTTGTTACTTTATTACCTTTCACTCGACACCCCAGCTCCGCTTGACGCCGACCGAAATGTGCCGCTTGGTAGTGTGATCGCTCGAGGTAAAAAACTGCTCGTATATTCGAGCAGTTTTTCGCTCGATAGGAATTACTACTCTAATAAATTCAAGCGAAAAATCGAAACGTCGCCTTTCACTTGATACCCGACCTTCGATTGATGCGGCGCGCCACCCGCCGATTTGTGACGTTCGAGTTTGACGCTCAGAAGGCTGACACGACATACGTCTTTGTTAAAGGCACATAAACGAGAAGGTGCATACAAAAAAGTATGCCAAATCCCTTAGTGGATTGATCGCGACATGGGTTTTGTTTTGACCGGGACTGGCTAGCCAGCGGCGATTGTAAATTTTTTAAAAATTAAAGGATATAATTTTTTTTAAAAATCAGAATTAACTGTTCTTCCTTAATAGAAACTCTAGATTAAACTTCCGAAACTTACAAAAACAATTCCTGGTGTTTTATCAACACACAATCAATCGTAGTCATAAAAATTTCGAGTGATTAATCGCTCGAGCGATTAACTCAATTATTAAAATCGCTCGAGTATCAAGTACTCGATTATTAAAATCGTCGGTTTTTCCCAACACTACATTTAACTCCTGAATAGCGCAATTTTGCAGAATTCCAAAATAGGTAGAATTCAATTTCGTATTAATTTTCTTTCAAATTGCCTGACATCATATATATTCTAAATTAGCCATTTAGACGTTATTATCTTTACGATATCCGCTCGTTATCAAAAAGCCCACGTCCACTTAATTTGTGTAATACATTCTATGAACCGAATTAGCTCAATGTGACAAATTAATTTAGAATATTGTTAATATGACTTCACCTTTGCCCCTATTTCCATCTAATTTGTATACGGGGTGTTTACTGTTTATGGAATTAGCTTATTATATTTAAACTACCAAATCCCGAGATGAAAACAAATTGCAGAAAAATATCCATAAATGGCGCTTGGAGTTAATACGCGAGAAAAATCACCTTAAGTCATTATCATCAAAAGCGGCGTGCGCCACTGAAAATTTACAACGCCATATGATCAGTCAAGAGACGACAGTCGTCAGCGATGTTGCCAATTTTATTAAATTTTATTAAAAATTTTGCTACATTAATTAATCAATCAAACAATTCCTTTCACAATTGCAATAAAGATGGCAACGAAAAAATTGCGCACAAACGCGATAACAAATATACACAAATTCGAAATATAAAGCGCATGGAAGCAAATTATTTCACAACATAACTTTACTATAGTTAGATTTTGTTTCTGCGTCGCATTCATCGCCGCTAAGTATTACTAATAACGTCGAAATGCTTAGTTGTTACAATTTAAAACAGTTGTGAAGGTCTTTATATATTTATATACAGGGTGTTCCTTAATGACGTGATAATATTTCAGTGGCGTCCCTGCAAACATGTCCTCTGATATTTTTTACAAAAAAAAAAGGTACGCCACTGGCAATTTTTCATGTGGATCTTTTTTCTGATCAGCCTGGGCAATTCTACATGAAAACGGTCTCTTGAGTTTTTCTCGTCAGAGGCACCGTTCTTGCTTATAACCACTAAATTCTACCATCCACTAAAATGTTAATAATAATAATGAGTTTCAATATGAATTTAGTGGTTTTAATCAAGAACGGTGCGTCTGACGAGAAAAACTCAAGATACCATTTTCATGTAGAATTGACCAGGCTAATCAGAAAAATCCACATGGAAAAGTGTCAATGGCGTGTCATCTTTTTGTAAGAAACATCAAAGGACATGTTTGCAGGGACGCCACTGGTGGAACAATTGAATAACTTTTCTAACTAAAATTTGTGGTTCTATATCCTATTAACACATACCAAAATTGAAAATAATATCTAAAGTATTTTCGGAGATATTAAAAGTGGTAATTTCTTATATTCCGCGCCTAACGCGCATTTGGGAAAATAAAAATGTTTCGCCAATTCCCTCTCGTAGCTGATTAAAAAATGAATAAATCGAATCCGGGCTGATCCCCGTAGCTCGATTAATAAACTACTTATTAGCATTTATGTAATATTTTTTTCCCTCCCCATAACCCCCTCCTAATTGCCCAACCAACCCCAGCCTCCTGCCCACCAAAGTACTCGGTGTTACCCGTTGATTCGCGAAAAATTGATGCCCCAAGTCCGCCCCTTCTCGAGATATAATTAATTAAATTTTATTGTTTTTTGCAGTTGAAAATCGCGATAATTCGCGAACTCAGTGAGATATCGAGATCAGATTTGTTCGAGCACACGCGCTCGAGGGGATCCTACTGTATCGATTGGGGGAAAAAAAATTACTCGATTTCGTCAAGGGATTTTTTGTTAACCGGAACGACTCCGCTATAGTAAATTATACAAAAACTTTTCATATAAATTCAATTATGGTTAGTTTTACTATATGTATTTATATTAAATTTAACTAAGTTTTTCTTTCCGTGATGTCATATTACCAATATTCCTGTATGAATACAAGCTTAATGTTTGTCACCCATTTCAAAATTAGTCAAAAAAACTTATCCTTAAGTCACTGGCGGAGATAAGGGGCCCGCGGCTTTCGTAATTTACCATAAAAAAACGTACTTAGGGCGGCCCCCGAATCCTTATCGCCGCCACTGCCTTAAGTCTATTTATCATCAAAACAACTAAAACTATTAAACGTCTACGCGCAACCAACTAGCCCCATACCTACCTGTCCGTGTTGCCTCATCCTCTGTATGTTCCCCAGTGCGTACACGCTGTGGCCGGAATTTTTCAAACAGTACCCCTTATTGGTAAAAAGGGGCGAGTCCAGCCCCTCCGAGGTCGGCGTCTGGGTAGCAGCCTCGAAGACGATCGAGCCGCTGCCCGAGGCCGCTCCGGGGCTTTCTGGAAGGGCTAGACGGTCGGGTGCCGCCCCTGGTTCCCCTAGGTCGTTGTTCATTTTGGAAATCTGGAAAATAGTTCGGGCAGCAGGCTGTAGAAACTAATAACTTTTTTTTTTACTGCTCCACAACAGTTTCATGAACAGTATTTAAATTTTAATTTCTCGACATTGTTAAGGTAATTTTTTTGAAGCAAAAAATCTATTAAATTCGAAAAAATGTTTAAATAAAAAAAATATTAGAAAGAGAAAATTAAATAAATAGGAAAAACTGTTAAATCTTCATTTTGAGCCGAATTTTGGGATACATTTCAGAACTCTGCACACAAAAAAATAAATACTTAGTTTAAAAATATAATACCTACTCAAACCTACTCAAATAGAAAATAAATAAACCTTACGCAAAGAAATATGTTTTCAAAACAAGTACATATTTCCAAGTATGAATTGAGCACTTAATCACGTAACATCGAATCCATTTTTCAAAATAATAATTATAATATCTATTTATATACAGGGTGTCCCATTTTCGATACTTTTATATCTCCTTAATTGTTAGTATTATCAAAAAATTAATGTAGGTATCATGTGCTCTTTTTGGGTCAAACTTAAAATGGCGAAATCAAAATTTAAAAAATTTCGCTTGCTTAAGAGATACGGGTGAAAATCAAAAAATAGACAATATCAAAATTATCCTATATTTGCTTAGTTAAAAGAGATACAGAAAAATGTTTTATACAGAAGTTTCTTTATAATAATTGTTGAATAATCTGCCGTTTTCAGAATACGTATACGGGGTCAGGTAAAAAAGTTATCGGACCTAACCTCATTTTTTTAAATGGAACACCCTGTATATTTTAATCTAAAAAGATAGAGGCTCAAATAAGGCGATTTAAAGCAACTTACCTTAGTCCGAAATTGCTCCGTTTCCGAGATACAGGGTTAAAATAAAATTGTTCCTCATTTAATTAATTTAAAAAAATATATTCTAATTCTTCTTGCGAAACTTGCTGCAACGGATCCAAGTGAAATATTTGTTCTTGCCGAAAATTTACTGCTTTAAATATTCCGGTGCGGCATCAAACACTAAAAACCGAAATATCTAAAAAACGCCTTACTTTAGCGGATTCTCACAAGAGCACCTTTTTTGTTTCAAAATGTTCAGAAAATTATTTTTTTCACAAAAAAAGAAAAAACCTGCACTGATAAAGAAATTATAGCCATTCTATACCGTAAGAAGAGCATTGTGAAGCGCCCTCTAATGGCCACAGTGAAAAGGTCATCCCAAAAAAAACCCAGGTCCCAAGTTTTAAAGTAAAACTGTTCATTAATTTTTAAAAATTCGATTTTTATTTTTGAACTTTACCACCCTGTATCTCGGAGACGGAGCAATTTCGGACTAAGGTAAGTTGCTTTAAATCGCCTTATTTTGGCCTCAGGAGTATGTGCTCAGATTTTGTACAGACCTTTTAGATACACCCTGTACATATATCTAATATATTTCTTTGCGTAAAATTTATTCTATTTGAGTATTATATTTTTAAACTAAGTATTTATTTTTTTTGTTTATGAATTCTGTGGGGAATTAACAGTTTATTTATTATTTTTTTTGTTTACACATTTTTTCATAATTTATCAGATTTTCTCTGCTACAAGAAGTTTACCTTAACAATGTCATAAGTTTTACTTCGTATGTATTTTCAGCTGAAACACCATGTATATTTTAATCTAAAAGGATAGCATTTGAAATTCTCCTTTCAAATATACGTATAACACACCATGGATGATATTTGAAAGGAGAATTTAAAATAGTATCTTTTTAGATTCAAATATACAGGGTGTTCCATTTTAAAGAATGAGGTTAGGTCCTACAACTTTTTTACCTGACCTCGTATACTTATTCTGAAAATGACAGATCATTCAACAATCATTATAAAGAAACTTCTGTATAAAACATTTTTCTGTGTCTCTTGTGACTAAGAAATATAGGGTAATTTTGAAATTGTCAATTTTTTGATTTCCCCCCGTATCTCTTAAGAGAGCGAAAATTTTCAAATTTTGATTTTACCATTTTAAGTTTGACCCAAAAAGAGCACATGACACCTACATTACTTTTTGGATAGCACTAACAATTACGGAGATACCCTATAAAAGTGACGAAAATGGGACACCCTGTACAATTAGACGTATCAGGACGTAAACTGCCCTGCCCTAAACTCTAGAATGTTTTTCAATCAGTTAAATTTTTTAATAAAATTGGCTCATTATTAACAAAATTTCGCGCGAAATGGGAATTATTTCTTTTTTAAACTCTCATCGTACAGCATGATTAAAATAAAAAGCATTTACGTGATAAATTCTCGCTTAAACTCATCTTTAATAAAGCCGAAATAAATGTAGGCAAACGCCTCCTAAAAAAACTACCCCTATTTTTTCTCTAGTACGTAAATAAGTTCATTAAACTTACCCCTTACCACCTTTGCGCTTTACAAAACAAATAATACTCCCTATGAACTGTAAACACTCCCTTACTGTATCAATTTCACCCCCATAAAAAACGGAAAAAGTCAACCCTTAACCTTAAATGCTCGATAAATGAAACCCCCCGTTTTTTTTTCCTGTTCTCGACGGATTCACTGCGAACGTAGATTTAACTAAAAAAATGTCAACACGGAAACGTCAATCTAGCAACTGGCGCTCACCCACTGCCCAGGGAAGAAAACAACTGAAGAAAAACAAGTGAAAGCGCGCCGACGTGACGTCACAAAGCGTTCCTGGACTGCGCCGCGACGGCTGGCGGGAACGACGACGCTGGCAGGAATAGATTTGGCGGAAGCAGGAATCGCATTGCTGGCCGTGAACGTGCCGACGACGCATGTTGTGAATTTTTGAAGCGGTGTCGTACAAGGTTGTTATGCGTTGATGATGATTATAATGATAATAAAGATAATAAATGATTTTTAAGGAGCGTTATACGCTTGAGCTTGATGCAATGTTGTGTCCGATACACGTAAATTCAATTCAAACTTTGCCTATATTTTTTTAACGTATTAGAATTTATTAATATTTAAAATATTCTAAAAAGTCCAGACTACAAAGAAATTAAAAGACCGGTAATGAAAATATTTATAAGTTAAATAAAAATTGTATTGTTACATAAATAAACTATCAAGAAAAGATCTGTTTTTGACAATAATTGTTGTAATATTTTTAAAAACGCACTGGAGCACTATAAATGCAAAAATTTCGAAAACAATTGCTCGGAGCGACATTGGCAAGGTACACACACCACTTTTGGGTAAATGAGATGAGAAAATTGATATTTTGAATAAAAACATATATACACTAAAACGCAAAAGAGTTGTACTTGTTGATATACAACGTGTCCAAAATAAGGAGGGCCAGTACAGGGATCTCGGAAACCGCAAGAGATACGAAGTCGGTTAAATGTAGGTAAAGTTGCGCATTTACGTGCCTAATAATATGCCGTTTAGAAAGTTTTAAAATTCCGAGTAGTTCCAGGCATAGCCGGAAAAAACCGGAATTCTGAAAAATCGTTTTATTGTTTTCTTGGGTTTTTTTTAGATCGAATTCTAAAGTAAATTGCACTTTTGCATTGCCACTATTTCCGCTCTATCTAACAGCGTTAACTGTTTTGTAATCCGACGAGTCGTCTTCGAAGGGCCATTATCAACTTTATTTTTTTAAATACGGTCCTGTCTTTCTGATATTGGAATTTGAGAGCTTTTTTCTCCCGAATGCAACGATGTATGACACATTGTGGTTTAATGACGTTTCATTTGTCACCTTTTTCATTTCTTCCCCTCTTACCAAAAAATATATTTTTATAAGATAATTTTTAAATTTCGAAAATATCGAAGATAGGTATCCGAACACTTAATATCATTGGATAGAAAATTCGATCCTCCATTAGCAAAAAATATCATTTGTATTTATATATGCATCAGGCATAGGTATAAATTGAATTTGTATACCTGGTCCGGCTCTGCTCGAAAAGGTTTTAAAATTTGGGATTTCCTTATTTATTTTATGGTCGAAGGGATAATGAGGTTTTATTGCAGTCAAAAGATCAACGGTATAATTCTGCAAATACTATACAGGGATCTCGGAAACAGTAAGAGATACGAAGCCGGTTCAATGGAGATAAATTTGCGCATTTAAAAAAACGATCATTTTTGCAATAATTCATCTCTCTCAGAAATATTGTTATGGAGACGCCCTGTATAAAACTAATTAAATACCGTTCAAAATTACAAAATTCCTTGGCCTTGTCCTTGTGAAACTATTTTCAAAATTTCAGCTTTCTAGCTGTAGCCGCTAAAAAGATACGATTTTCTTTTCAGGTCCCGATATACGGCGTTAAAAAATCACTAGACTACTTATAATTCAAAAAATCTTAAAGATAGGTACATATATGATATTACACAAAAAACTGTTCTAGATTTTTAGCTAGATTCCAAAAAAAGTATAATATATAGGGTAATTCATTTAAAATTCCGAAGTTGCTACCACTTTCGGTATGATCCGGCAACACCGCACCATCCAAAATATTTTATAAACGTAGAAAACCATCTCTTATAGCCACAGCCAAATTTTCAAAATAGAATCTCATTTATAGTTCTCGAGATACTTCTAATAGGCCACTTTACTTGGTGTACCCTGTAATACTATTAATTTTGGGACACTCTGTATAAGATTTTTTACAAAACCGCAATTTTGGCAATATTATAGATATTTAGACACTGATAAAAGTTTCTAATTAATTAATAATTTAATTGCCGCCCACTGAAGTTGCCACAAGGGGCATGGGCACCGCGCCTTGCCCCTCCCCTCGCCCCCTAGATCCGGGGCTGCACATTAATAAAAAAACAAACTTATTGCAATAATACCATAATGTACAAGCTTCCACAAAATTTCCCGAGACTGTAGGGTTTGTATAACTGCACATACTCAAGGCCCCCCTGTATAATACGATATAAATCCTATTTTTCTCTGTACAAACCCGAACAAACCTAACATTTTTCTTCGTGTTTGACCTATATTTCCATTAGAAATAAAACGTCATTCGCTACCGTTTTACCCCAATTTTCCCGAATAGAATTCCGATAAGATTTTCCTGGAAAATTATTTTATGGATTTTCGTCCGCACAATATCGGCCAACGACCCCGGCTTGCTAATGTTTCTTTCTGTGGCCTCATTGACCTTGCGCACTGTCATTAGGATATTTCCAGTTCCATTGTCATATGAATTAAACTGATCCCGAATTGAAACTTATACAGGGTGTTTCCAAAAACATGTACCCATCGCTCGTGTGATAATTCCTGAGCCAGGTGCGGGTGTACGCTCTAAGAATGTCAGCAAAATGTCGACAAAAGCCTGGCATTTGTGTCAGATTGAGAAGGTTTTTACTTTACGGCTTACGGTATTTTTATTAAATTATCAGGGCGCCCGATAGCATAGTATGTCCCTGGTAAACAAACCCGCTCTCGCACTTTTATTGCTAAAATGTGTGCTAAAGCAAAAAAAGATCGGCACGGGTTTTTTACCGTCATTTTTAAAACTCTCTGACCAAGGGCTTTTCAATATTATACAAGGCGAAAAAGAAAGTGGCGAATTTACAAAAAAATTAAGCTTTTTTAAATTTTAAAATCAGAAAGTAGCAATAAATTCCCTATTGTGAACGTGATTCATGGTTTATTATCACCGACCTATATCTATGGATAGCCAAACTCTAAAAGCAAAAGTGGCAAATTTACGGCCTCGCGCATGTATAGTGGTTCTAGCGAATCCTCGCGCCAGATATGTCAAGTGTCACGTGACATAATGACTTGCCTGCTTATTTCTGGTTATTTATTTTGCCTAGGTTTGTATGACATTCCAGGACTTTCCAGGACCGTACTACAATAGTACGTACGTTTATTTTAAAAATGAAACGAGTCTATTTATATTTTTAAATACATCTTTTATTATTTATTATAGGGAATAAAACATAACACATTGTATTTTTTGTTATTTATTTATTCAAATATATAAAATAAAGTCATTATTTTATAATTACATGTCTAGTAGGTACCTCTATCTTCACAAAAAGATAGGAAGTACGCATCTACATGCATGTCCATCTTTACCTACTGTAAACTGTATACAGTGTGTCTACACATGGACTTAACTATACCTGTAATAAATTGTATCTTCAATTTTTCGAAAAAGTCATCCTTGATCATTTCTTTTCCCTGTTATGTAAATACAAATCACTTGGAAAAATTTCCATGTTTTGTACCGGATGCACAAAAAAACATTTTTGAAAATAACTATGGACTAAATATACGGTTTGCTTAAAGATTGTTCACTCTTGTTACCTCTGTTTTAAATTTAATGTTCACTAGTAACTTATAAGCGTATAGTATCATAACAAGCAAATTCTATATGCACCCTTCTTTTGTATACGTAGGCTACGTATACTGCAAATATGTAGGTTACGTAAGTCATATATGCAAAAAACTAAAAAAATGGGTATTTCGGCCTTTCCCATTGGGATTTCGGGAAAGGTAAGAGTAAAGAGATACGAAGTCGGTTAAATTGGGACAATTTTGCGATTCGGTTTTTAGTTTTTTCTGACTTTGTTCGAAGAGATGTCCAAAAATAAATTTAACTTTCTCATTGCCACTTTTCATCCTCCCCAAGATGGCATTTTATGAAGGAATGAAGAATATGAGCATGGTCGTTATTACCCATTACTGTCTACATTCAAGTCGCCACACAAAAGTATTACCTGATATTTAACTGAAACAAATCTCAACTCGATCAGAAAGAAATGAAACATCTAGAAATTTTTTTATTAATATTAAATTCACCTTAGTTTCTCTAACGGTGGCATCAGCTGAGGTAGAAGGCAGACAATAATTATGCTCCATAATTATTATTTTCGCCTAAAAACAGATAAATGAAAATATTAACCTATAAATTTTTCATAACGTGACAAGTACTTACTGTGGTTTACCAGATATACAAACAACTCAATATGTAATTAATCAAAGTTTTCAACACAAAATAAACACTTCTAAAACGACGGAAATACACTTTTAAACGTATTAGCACTAATCAAACTCGAAAAATATAAAAACCAAACAAGCTCAATACGGTTCCTATAAAACTGGGGTATTTGGTTAAGTCCCCAAACAGCTGATCGATGACATATTAATGATGTCAACTGTCGAAAAAGCTTGAGGATTCGCTATAAATACTATAAACAAAGCTGATCGTCAGATGTCATGCGCAATGCCGACCTTAACCGGCGAACAGGACCGTACTTCGCCCTTAATGAAAATAATTACACGGCAATGTTTTGGCACATCAAGACCTTCTTTACTGGGCAATAAATATATTTTCTCGCATCACTCGCATCACTTTTAGAATTAATTTTGATATCTGTTGTTCCCATGTCGATAGATTTTTAATATCGTTACCTGGTTGGTTGACAACCAAACCGGCACCAATGCCGGCGGGGTTGCCTATATGACGGCGACAACATTGTGCGCAAGACAACCGACGAGCAACCTTTAAAACTATGACGGGTAAACCGTGCGCACCAACCCATTTTTTCACTCGTAAACTTTACTGTGCTGACATGATGGGCGTCGTTTGGGAGGGGCAAGATGGAGCACTTCCACCCCACTGGCGTCCTGGTTTATAAAATTGCTCATTTTATCATTACAACCCCCTACAAAACTTTCTAACGACGCCTATGTCTGCGGTGCCAAGTTGATATTAATAACTATTTATTTTTTTTTGGGTAAGGAATTACTGTGAAACCTCTCGTAACGGACACCTCCGATAAGCGAGCATCTCCATTAAGCGGACATTTTTTCATAGTTCGGAACTAGGTATATGAAATTCCATGAAAATCAACCTCTCTTGGGCGGACGCGGACAGGCTGTTTACATTCAAAGAGTGCGAAAACCCTCCTTTAAACGGACAAAAAAAGTTTAAAAGTATTTGGGAGACGAATAAGTACGGTGCCAAAACTGTCTGAAGACGGCAACCAATCGCGTATGCGTGGCAACGCGAAAGGCCTTCGCCGAATGAAAGTTTGTATGATTCCCCGATAGCAGTCCGACGTTTATTTGTGAGTTGTAAGGTTAAAATCGTAAACAGTGGCAGAAAAATGTCGTGTTTTGAGTCTGAAAGAGAATATTGATGTTGTGGAAGTTTGTTGTAATTTGATAACAATGATTTGGGCGAGTTCATTAACATTGATAGCAATGTGCTATTAGAAGATGATAGTGACCCCATTTCTACCGATTATGTAGTCCAAACTGAAACCACATCACAATCTGACGACTCTGATGAAGAAGTTGAATGCAGTAATCAAACAAATGTCACCAATTATCAACAAGCCATTAGTATGGTAAAGGAATTACAAGAGTATGCAAAGAATAGAGGTGACTTTACAGCAATGGAATTGTTATCAGACTTGGAATTACATTTTCTAGATTGCAAGTATAAAACGCAAACACGTCAAACTACGTTATTAATTTTTTTTAGTACTACATCCTAACTAAAACTAGTGTATTTTTGTTATGTTATGTTTATTTGTACATACATAGTAATAATTTTGCATTTACATATTACCTAATAACAAATTTGCCATGGGCGGACACCTCTATTAGGCGGACACATTTAGACGGTCCCGTAGGTTCCACCTAAGGGAGGTTTCACTGTACCTCCGTATAATGTATGTATCATTATCCAAAGGCAATGACAATAACGCTCGAGTTCGAGAACTTGTATATTTCACATTAATTTTGTCTTTATTTATTTTACACGTGTTTTAAATGTTATTCTTTGTTAGAAATTACTGGGAGCTCTATTTTTGGCCGGACGATTTTATTTCTTTTTGCGCTTGTAATTAAGTTTGTATTTATAGTTAAATGAAAAAGGGTATTTCCTTTGAGGTCTGGCAACCTTGAAATCGCATACAGTTGTTTTTATTTTGGCAAAAAGTACAGTTTCCCTGCAGCGCGGACAATGAAAATGCGAGAGGACCGTGAAAATTTGAAAATGCGCTTTTGTGTAATAAACCTTAGTCACTGCCATCGATGCGCCATCTATCACGCCAAATGGGAAGTTATCTTTATCTTTATCTTAAAAGCTGAAATGCTTGCGTGTATTTTTCTACAACGTAGTACTTTAACACGTTGTAGAAAACAAATTTTATGAAAGTAATAATCAGTATATGAATATTTAATGAGTGATAACGATTATTTTAATTTTAAAACACCGTTCATTCGCATTTCAGATCAATCCACTACACTGACATCTATTATCAAATAGTTAAATATTGGGAGATTGACTCCTGTTTTACCTGCATAGTTTTGGCGTCCTATTCAAAATTTTAACTATTTTTAAAGTTTTCTTAATATAATAATGGAATACTGGAGTTTTTATTCGTTCATTTATTTTCTTTTAGTCGAACCGCTTGCGGTTTTTAAGGCCCAATCTTAAAATTCAAATAGCTTATTTAACCCTTTTGACCACAACGACCTTCATATGACATTAAGATTAGCTCTTGTTGTTCGAGCTTTGACGTTCCCGGCCCAAAACCACCGACACAAAATTACTGTAAGATTTGCTTCGAAAATGGCTTTAAATAAATTG
This sequence comes from Barypeithes pellucidus, assembly GCA_963991005.1. Taxonomy (NCBI): domain Eukaryota; kingdom Metazoa; phylum Arthropoda; class Insecta; order Coleoptera; family Curculionidae; genus Barypeithes; species Barypeithes pellucidus. Next base: position 49,612,523 of record OZ022563.1, on the reverse strand, counting down.
TCAATCGACTCATTGGACCTCAATGGAAAGCGTATCTTCATGAGGTAAGCAATTTTGGCTTTATTTAAAAATTATTCGAATTATTATGAAATGTTGATATAACCTCACTTTTTCGTATTTTGGGTGGGAATTTTTGAAATTGAAATTTTTTTGTACCAGTTTCCTCTTATTTCACGCAGTTGCAGAACTGGATTGTTGCAATTTTTCAGTTCAATATGGTGTTGTTAGTTCATATTATTATAGGGGGGTTCTCAAACAATTTTACCAAAAATTTTTCAGCTTCTATTTTCAATATTTTCCTTGTTGCCAAGGTAATGTCCAGAGACCGCTTCGATTTTTGCCAATATATTTGGGATAAGAATCTAAATGTAACCTTTTTCAGAGTTGACTTCAATGTTCCTTTGAAAGACGGCAAAATTACCAACAACCAACGTATTGTGGCCGCTCTTGACTCCATCAAATATGCCTTGGACAAGAAGGCCCAAAGTGTAGTCCTATCTTCCCACTTGGGACGTCCCGATGGTACTCCCAATGCAAAGTATACCTTGAAGCCTGTAGCTGATGAATTGAAAAAGTTATTGAACAGGTAAAACCAAGAGTAAAATTGACAGTAATACTCTCACCATGCCGAAATCGATGATTTTTTCAGGTATCATGTAGCTTTGGATTTGTTCAATGATTCAATTGATTTTTGCAGGAACTGTTTTTGACATCCATTCTATTCTCAACATTATTATTATGATTCCTCAAATAAATCATTAATATCGCCGGTGACATAATAAGTCTAGTCACTGTGTTAACATACCTTCGCCATTCTGTCTGCTAAATATACAATGTGTCCGAGGAAGTTATACACAGGTGGGAAACTTTTTTATTGTGCATTTTATGAACAAAAAGTGTATCTTCCTAAGAAGCTCTCCTTGGCAAGAAACTAAGATTTACGAAGAACAAAATATATTATATTATACAGGGTTCTCAAAAAGTACAAGAATATAAAGCTAATTATTATTTTACCCCATTTTAAATGTAAACTAAAACGTTTTTTCTGCCGTTGTCCACTTAACCATTTTTACTGTTCTTAAAAGACAACTTTTAAAATTTAAAAAAGTCATTGGACAATTTATCAAATTTGTGCAGGAGCCACACTTAGTAAATATATTTTTTGGGATATAAAGAGAGAGGGGCTGAAAAATTGTGATTGATCAAGTTGTGAAGGTGTTTTTAATAATAATACGATAGGCGAAAGAGGAATTGTACTCAATTTAGTAAAAAATTATATGGAAAAAATACCACAAATGGTTAAAATCAATAATACATTGAGCGAGAGGCGAGTGATCAGAATTGGTGTTCCTCAGGGAGCCGTTTTGGGCCCGGTCCTCTTTATCATTAATCTTTTAACAGAAAATATAGGGGGTACAGTTATATCTTACCCTGACGACGCGGCTATAATATTTACTGGTAAAGATTGGGAAGAAGTTAAAAATAAGGCAATAGAAGGTTTCAAATTGGTTAAGAGTTGGTTGGAAACTTATAAACTATCACTTAATCTAAATAAAACAAATTACATGGCTTTTTCAATAACAATTTTACAGATATTACTATCGGTACTGATAGAATTGCTGAAGTAATTCGCATAAAAAAACTTTTAGAATCAATAAAAAACTTTTAGTAAAAAGTGTAATCAGTATGTTTACCGGAATACAGAAAAGTTTTCAATACTTTTTCAGTAACTCACTAAATCATTAAGGATTGTGGGCATGTTTCAGTAATGTGTGTCACATAGAAGTATAATACAACGTATCCAGGATAAGGAGGGCTAGTACAGGGATCTCGGAAACCGTAAGAGATACGAAGTCGGTTAAAGGGAGGTAAAGTTGCGCATTTACGTGCCTAACAATATGCCGTTTAGAAAGTTTTAAAATTCCTAGTAGTTCTGGAAAAAAACAAAATTCTGAAAAATCGTTTTATTGTTTTCCTGGGTTTTTTTAAGATCGAATTCTAAAGTAAATTGCACTTTTGCATTGACACTTTTTCTGCTCTATCTAACAGCGTTAATTGTTGTGTAATCCGACGAGTTGTCTTCGAAGGCCCATTATCAACTTTCTTTTTTTAAATACGGTCCTGTTTTTCTGATATTGGTATTTGATACCTTTTTTTCTTCCGATTGCAACGATGCACAACAAATTGTGGTGACGTTTCGTGGCTTTTTTGACCAGCATCAGGAAATTTTGGAATACGGTCCTGTATTTCTCCTAATTTTATAAATAATATCTCATAAGTAAGCTCTAAATTTTTACTTATGTTGGACTAGTTCAATAAATAACAAATAATTTAATAATAAACCACAAATAAGTGAACAATATACAGAAACATTATTTCAAACTTCTGTTGATTTGGGATTAAAAGAAAAGTAGGCGCTTGAACCAAAAAAATTAAGATGGTGACGCGTGATTTCTTTCACTTGACATTCCCATTGTGATCGTTTGAGAGCTTTTTAAGAGGTTTTTTATTTTCCAGAAAATATGGAACATAAATTTACAAATGCTGAAACGTTTGATATTCTATCGCATGTTTTATTTTATCTCAAAAAAACTGTTATGTGGCAGTTAGAAGATGTTATTTGTGCTTAGTGAATAACGGAAATCATTTTGAACACCTGATTATGTAGTTCCTTACTTTTTTCGTTGTTTGTTTTGGAATAATTTTTGTTCACTTATTTGTGGTTTATTATTAAATTATTTGTTATTTATTGAACTAGTCCAACATAAGTAAAAAATTTAGAGCTTACTTATGAGATATTATTTATAAAATTAGGAGAAATACAGGACCGTATCCCAAAATTTCCTCATGTTGTTCAAAAAACCCTCAAAGCGTCATTAAACCACAATGTGTCATACATCGTTGCATTCGGGAGAAAAATAGCTCTCAAATTCCAATATCAGAAAAACAGGACCGTATTTAAAAAAATAAAGTTGATAATGGCCCTTCAAAGACGACTCGTCGGATTACAAAACAATAGATAGAGCGGAAAAAGTGGCAATGCAAAAATGCAATTTACTTTAGAATTCGTTCTCAAAAAAAAAAAACAGGAAAACAATAAAACGATTTTTCAGAATTTCAGTTTTTTCCGAATATCTCCGGAACTACTCGGAATTTTAAAACTTTCTAAACGGCATATTATTAGGCACGTAAATGCGCAACTTTACCTCTATTTAACCGACTTCGTATCTCTTGCGGTTTCCGAGATCTCTGTACTGGCCCTCCTTATCTTGGACACGTTGTATAGGTCATAAAATAAAAATACAAAATAATAATATACATAAAATATCTCTAATTTTAGATTTCGACACATACGGGTGTTTTGCACCTAGGTGTCTATTATTGTTAATTAAAATAAATCCAAATTCTGTATTTGTACTCCAATCAAGATTTGAAACAACTTTTTTATTTGTCGTTTTGCTTAAAAATATAAATATTCTTGTACTTTTTGAGAGCCCTGTATAATAGAATGCATTTTTCTTCGCAAATCAGAGCCTTTTAGGAAGAAACACTTTTTTTTCGTAAAAAAGAAAGTATCCCATTTGTATAGAACTTCATTGAACATGCTATGCCCTATGTTCATGCTTTCTTATGGTGAATCCCAACTTACTTATTCTTTGTATTTCTTTCATAGAGAAATTACATTCCTACCTGATTGTGTAGGCCCAGAAGTAGAACAGGCTTGTGCAAGTCCAGCCCCGGGCAGTGTTATCCTTCTTGAAAATTTGAGATATCATCTTGAGGAAGAAGGTAAGTAATTTATTTTTAAATAGCCTTACCCACATGTTGCCTCGCCATACACATCTGGTTTCACTTAACAAGTGCATGTAGGTCGGTAGATTAGCCAGGTTGCCAAGCCACAACGCGCGCCTTTACCTCTTTCGTTGGAAACCGTTGAACGATTCAGTTGCATTTGATGCGTGAGGGGGACAGTTTTGATCGCAAAATCAATAATAAAGATTTTTAAACAGACTGTACATTGCTTTTATATTTATACAACTTTAAATAATCGTTTATTATAAATTATTTATTTTTAGGTAAAGGAGTTGATGCTTCCGGAAACAAAGTAAAAGCAGATAAAGACAAAGTCAAGGCATTCCGTGAAAGTTTGAGAAAATTGGGTGATGTTTATGTCAACGATGCATTCGGAACTGCTCACAGAGCACATTCCTCCATGATGGGAGAAGGTAAAAGAGAATTGTATTTAGTATGTCATTGCATTTGTGAATTTTGTCCCAACAATTAAATATAGTGAGGTCACTATAAGTAAAAATTTTTGTTAGTCAAAAAATTTGTTTGAAAGAAAAGCAGCAACAGTTGGTTGAATTGACGTCAAATTCACAATAACCTTATTACAATAATAATTCTACTTATACAGTGACAGGGGCAGAATTTACGCAGCATATGGATTGATTGTTTTCATATACAGGGTGCCCCATAAATTATGGGCCATAGAGCAACTGGACAGTGTAAACATCAAACTCTACCAATTAAATCATATAAGTTTTTTCGAAATGTTTCTCATTCTCGAGCTTATTTTCGAGAATAAACTTTCACTTTCGACACCCTGTATTTCTAGAACGAGGAACATTTCGAAAAAACTTATATGATTTAATCGGTCCAGTTTGATGTTTAGTATCTCCAGTTACACTATGGCCTATAAGTTATGGGATACCCTGTATACAGGGTGTTCCAGAATATGTGGGCAATCTCCCGGGTTCAGATAGAACACTTAAAAATAACAGGAGAAGTTCATATACATTTTTCTTCCTACGACCCCCCTACGGAGATACGGACGTCCCTGGAAATCGTTGATTTTTAAATAATTTTTTAAGTACTAGGTGCAATTTAATAACTTTTTAGTATAATGGTTAGTAGATGAGTCTCCTTAAAATTCTCTCTTTTAAACACATTTGGCTTATTTAGTTTGACAGGGACGGAGTAGACGTAGCACAAAAATGCTTTTTTTTTTACACCCTGTATGATGAAGGAACGACAATAATATTTTTTTGGATACTCTAAACCAGTGATTCCCAAACTATTTTGTTTCATAGACCACTATCAAAATTTTGCTGGATTCGGTGGACCCCCTGCATGCTGCATGAGCGTAGCTAGGGGGGGGGGGGGGGGTGCATTGTGGGGCAAACAATTTTTTAATTAAATTTTAATTGATTGTGCTGTGAGTGGATGTCAAAAAAGGTTGGCCGGGAACGGGAATATTCCTACGGCACCTTACTACTCACAGCACCAGAACCAATCAATTCTCACAAATTTTATTTAGAAAACGTCCCATTCGGAGTGGTAAAAAGAAATATAGTATATTTCCTTGTGTTGTAGGCATTTATTTATATACTTATAAATTATTACGCTATTAATTATTATTGTTATAACAGTCGTAATATAATCAAAATTAAACACTTACAACGTATGTACTTGATGGATTGACAGCAAATTATCAATATTTGGCTTGAGTTTTGTAAGGAATAACCGCAAATCTCCCCGTTCTGTGATATTCATTCTGCTTCTTTTTTTTGTGTGTCCGTCTTTAAAGTTTTCGCGAATAGTAGCTCTTCATGAATTTCTTCGCCCATAACAAATCGAACATATGCTAATAATAATGCTTCATTGTCAGGTAAAGTTGACTCGTCCAGTTGATAAGAAAAATGAGTCGTTTGTAGATAATCACACAAGAAACTTTCTACATCAGAGCTCATTTCATCAATACGTCTTTGTACAGTGTTGTTACTCAAAGGAATTCTTTTGAGTATGTCAAATGGAGATTTGTGCAGAACAGTTTTTAAAACCTCTTCAACAGCAGGTAAAATTAACTGTTCTCCAATGGTGTGCGGTTTTCCAGATTTTCCTATAAGTAATGAGATATTGTAAGATGCCCGCAAGCCATCATCGTTGCTTTCAGACGTTGAAGCGAACATACTATGCACGGTGGGTCTCTTTTCATATTTTTCCTTTAATGTTTGGAAATATTTCAAATCTTTACCTATTTTATCAGGATGACACCTTCTTAGATGATCTTCCAACTTTGATGGTTTCATAGAGTCATTGCTCAAAACTTTGTTACATAAAAGGCATGTGGGCAAACATTTGTCTGCCTTTGATTGAAGAAAACCAAATTTTAAATATTCAACACTGTACTGACGACACTTCTTCTTAGATTCAGCCATGATTTGTATCAATTTTCTACCTGTAAATAAATAAAAAAAACTTTGTTTAGTAATCTTAATGCGTATCTAACTTAACAGGATATGTGCGAGTGTTCCTAGACATGATGAAAATCGGTTGAGCCGTTGTAAAGTTAGGGGGGGGGGGGGGGGGGGGGGGTTTGTTCGGGTGAAATAAAAAACTAAATAAAATAAAGTAGGTACTTACTTTTCTGACACTGGCAATCACTAATATCGATTCACTTTACTTATTATCTGCCTATATTGATAGGAGAAGTCAAGTCAACATTTTAGTTCTTCACTATCGAAACCAAATTAATTTTTATGCACCCCCGCTTACGATTGTGGACCCCCATTTTTTGTCACGCCTAACGTAGACCCCCGTCGAGTCTCCCGTGGACCCCTGGGGGTCCACCTGGACCACTTTGGGAAACACTGCTCTAAACCTTAAGCTGAAAAAAATGTACTCTTTATCAATGTCAATAAAATGAACTGTTTTCGAAAAAAAAAATATTTTTGTTCAATATGGTTTTCTGCAATGGTTGTTGTTTTATGTTCATAAAATTCCCTCATTGTTGCTATGATATGCTATTTTTCACATGTACCGATTTAAATAAGAATATTTATGCCGGTGTCAGTTTATGGTAGTGTCTTGAAATTTGCGGTTTTTCTCCTTTGTCTTATTAGTTACTAACTTAGTAATGGAATTTACGTATACTGAATATAAACCATATTGAACAAAATTTTTTTTTTTTTCGAAAACCGTTCACTTTATCGACATTGATCAAGAGTACCTTTTTTTCAGCTTAAGGTTTAGAGTATCCAAAAAAATATTATTGTCGTTCCTTCATCATACAGAGTGTAAAAAAAGCATTTTTGTGTTACGTCTAGTCCGTCCCTGTCAAACTAAATAAACCAAATGTGTTTAAAACGGAGAATTTTAAGGAGACCCATATAGTAAACATTACACTAAAAAATTATTAAATTACACCTAGTACATTATTTAAAAATCAACGATTTCCAGGGACGTCCGTTATGGGCCCGTATCTCCGTAGGGGGGGCGTAGGAAGAAAAATTTATATGAACTTCTCCTGTTATTTTTAAGTGTTCTATCTGAACCCGGGCGATTGCTCACATATTCTGGGACACCCTGTATATTTCATTCTAGTGCATCATACTTATAAACTTTTTAATTTAGGTTATGATAAAAGGGCATCAGGATTTTTGCTTAAGAAAGAGTTGCAGTATTTTGCCAAGGCTTTAGACAATCCAGAGAGGTAAGTAAATTAATACAAAATTATACAGAACGGAAAATGATTGTAAGGTATTGTTAAACTAGTAAAACCATTTTTACCTTAATGGAGGTCCGTCCCACCATCCACATTACGTTTTGTTACCACTTTCAACAATGTTAATAATAATGCGTTTCAATTTTAATTGTGTTAATCAATCAGTACGCGTCTTCATGTAGAATTGACCAGAAAAATATACCACTTATTTTGTAAACAATATCAGAGGTTCATGTTTGCAGGGACGCCACTGGTGGATCGATACATTGAGTAGTGAACTCAGGGTAAGAATTGGTGTACCACAGGGCACGGTATTCGGCCCTATTCTTTTTATTATCTATATAAATTCATTGTTAAAATTTAATATGGGTGGTAAAGCTATTTCTTATGCTGACGACACCGTTTTTGTATTAGTGATTGGCAGGATGGGAGTCCCCCCCCCCCTGAATCGGCAATTTGCCTCGAAATTCCAATATTATTTTAAAAATAATTCGATGAAAGTTATCTGAAAACACACATTTTAGCGCATTGGTTTGGTAAAAATAGGATGAGAGAAAATAGCGATAATAGTAAAAATATACAGGGTGTTATGGAAATGACTTACTATATTTAAACCGGCAAATCCTGAGATGGAAATAAATTGAAGAAAAATAACCATAACTGGCGCTTTGAATTATTAAGGGAAATATACACTTTATATGAAATCTGAAAGGTTTCGTGGCCGCTACTGAGGACCTTCGCAATCAATAGTTTATTGAGGCAGTCTCGAGGTTCAAAAACAGTCAGCGCATTATAGGCGGTGTTGTCATATTGCAACACAGAATTGTAAACGCACGTGTTCAGTTTTTGACAACAAGACGTCTTTGACGCGCGTTATCACTTGACGAGGGTTATCACTTGTTTTTCAAACCTTTTAGAAAAGAAAACTACATTTTAAGGTACATGCTGTCTTACCTTCGATCTTATTTAAAAATAATTCGTTTTATAATTAAATTCCATAAAAAAATAAAACACAAAGAGTATATTTTGCAACAGAACCAACAGTAGATAATATCACACAATTTTGAAATCATATCACAACATTTATTATTATGAATTATTTTACAACAGAAAACAAATCGGGTAATGCTACAACTAACAAAACGTTTAAAATTCGTATACGTTAATGGAACCCTCGAGAGCGTGACTCCTCTCCCGAGTCTCGAACCATACTGAAGCAACAATAGTGGCGCACGGCGGGTATTCAAGCAAGGGCCAGACACGCGGTGTGAGCTGACATCACTGTTAGTATACTCTAGTGACCCACATTGTTGCAAACTGAATCCAGATGGAACGGCGCGACGGTATATGGGTAAAAAGGGGTTTTACCTTAGTATTTAGATATTCGATTAAAAAAAAAGTATGTAGACTTTCTCCAGGACACCCAAGGAGTCACCCATTTAAATAACACCCTGTATATCTGTATTTTTTAAACCAGAGGAACGAGACAGTTCACAATTACTGTATAAAGAAGTTATTCCTAAAGCCATTGGACATAAGAATGGAGTTTCACTTACAAATTAATAAAGTAGTTCGTCTAATTTCGTCGATACCGATTATCGCCAATATTTGCGGTTATTTATATCGGTATCGGCCGATCACTAATATCAGTGTGTTTTAATTTCGAACCACAACTCCCCTGTATGTAATCTTATTCTTTTTAGACCATTCCTAGCCATCTTGGGAGGTGCCAAGGTAGCCGACAAAATCCAGCTGATCGAGAACCTCCTAGACAAAGTCAATGAAATGATCATCGCTGGCGGGATGGCGTACACGTTCCTCAAAGTAATCAACGGCATGAGTGTAAGTACTTTTATTTACTAAATAGCGAACAACCGAATTGATGGAAATATTAATGATTCGCACTGCACCGAGCTCGATTGCGGACGCCTCGATAGATCGGGCGATGCGTTACTTGCGCTCGAAAATATTTAATAACTTCCGATCTAATAGAGGTCGCATGTTTTCGTAAAGTGGCGTTTGTAGATAAGCGGATAAAGAACAAAATTGTGTTTTTTTCAAATTAAGTTAACGTGGGGTTTGTTCACAATAATATTTTAATACCTACGTAACTGTATAATAAAAAACACCGACATTTATCCGATCAGTACAACTGCAGATATTGAATTTAAATAATATACAGGGTGTTATGGAAATGACTTATTATTTTTAAATGGGTTACTCCTTGGGTGTCCTAGAGAAGCGCTACACATTTATTTTTTTTAATCGACCGTTTTCAAAGTGGGGTAACACACCCTCTTACTCACAGGTCAGTCCGCGCTACTGTAAACATATCACCCAGACCCGATGGCAATGTTGCCACACTTAATGTAAAACTGAAATTGCATATAAATTATAAATAAAAATTAATTTCTTACTTGTATTTATCTTATAACTAAAGAGCTGCCTTGTCTTTTAGAATGGAAGATATTGAAAATAACCGACTGCTTCACTGGTAGTGAAGCGGGCGCCTCGAACTCGCTGAAAATTGTTCAGCAATTATTTTATCTGCTGCATCCAATATCTTATTTCACTGATCCATATCTTTGATTGACTCTTTATAAACTTTTTCTTTATTCATTCTACCCGATAGAAAAAAATTGCATGGTGTAAGATTCTATGGTCTCTTACTAAAGTAACTACTAATACGCCGTCGACTTGATTTTTCTGTATGTACTAAACATTTTCGCACTTTCTCGCACATTCTTGGCGATTACAGTTGATTAAATATCCCAAAAAACGCTTTTAAATTCGACATCACGCGACGACGCGGTGGCATTCATCTTTTTGTCAAGCCAAACGTCAACTTCCAACCTTCCTTCGATGTCGATTTAATTTTTTAAGCTTCTCGAATGAAAAAGAGCAGCGATTGACAAGTTTTTTAATCTTTATTAGTACCTATAGCAGTGAAAGAAAACAATAAGTAATGAGCTGTGTTCGTGCTGTAGATTATTATTTATTTCAACCTTTTTGGTGAATGCGGGGGAATCTACAGGTCAAAACGCAGACCCTTTTAATGTATGCTAAGAAGAACACGCATTTAAGTGACCTTCGTTCGTCGTTCCGTGACCCGAACAAATATGAAACGCAAAATGGCGAATCGGTAGAATCACAGGTTATTCTTTCAATATGAAAAAATCACAGACTGTGAAATATTGCTCATCTCTAGTTCCACGTTTTGACAATTCGTTTTGAATGTTTCCGTTTGATCAGATGTCATGTTTTTTTTTAATTTGAAGAAATCCAATTTAAAATGTGTCTTTTTGAGTCAGTTAAAAACGAAAGTGCATACAACAACAGCCAATATTAATAAAAACGACGTCGCCATGTGAATTTTTGCAGTGCGGCCAGTGTTCATGTGAATTTTTGCGATTATGTATGGTCAGTATGGTTATGTGCCGGTTTTTTTACTAAAACGTTTTGGTGTGTAATTTTTAATAGAAAATGTGACACTAATTTTTAAATAAGACCGACAAAGTAAGTGTGTGTGGCTTAAATAAAATTGCATTTTTTTTTCTAGAGTAAAAAATAAACAACGAGGAATCACTCAAAAGGTCATTGGCATTTGACCTAGTTACGTACGTGCGCATTTCCAACTTATTTAATGTTGGTCCTTGTGTTCCAAACATTTTCCGTCGTGATTTTTCTTAAATTAATTGTACAAAAAGGTATGACAGAATGTAAAAGTGTTTAAATTATTGTATTTTGTCTAAAGAGTTTAAGGTGTAAATATGACAACAACGGTCAGAATTCACTGATTGTTTACATGTATCGCAGTGCCCCACACGTGTTTTTCTGGTTTGACGTCAGGTCACTTTTACCGATGAATGAATTGAAAGAGCGCCATTTATGGATATTTTTCTTCAACTTGTCTTCATCTGGAGAATTGCCGGTTTAAATATAATAAGTAATTTCCATAACACCCTGTATACAGGGTGTCCGGGAACATGTGGGAAATCTCCCAGATATGAAGAAAACACGTGAAAAGAATACTATAGGTTCATATAAACTTCTTTCGTATCGGCCTCCTCTTCGGAGATATGGGCTCCCAAAGAGCACCAATGGAATCAAGTTTTTTACACATAATTATTGAACCACCTGGTATATTTCAATTATTTTTTAATATGATGTATACCAGGTAAGACCCGTCAAATTACTACCCAAGAAACTGTTGTGAATTACTCACAGCTGCAGGGACGGACTAGCTGTAACACTCATGGGCCCATTTTTTTACGCCCTGTATGATGAGAACTTTGGACAATGTTTTTTACATACCTTTAACTATTGGCTAAAAATTAAGTACTCTTCATTCATGTCGCTAATCCTAACCGTTTTCGAGAAAACGTCATTTTATTTACACTGAGTCCTCTAACTTTGAGCTAAATATGAAAAAGCGGAATCTTGAAGGTTGAACATTTGATAGGAACAAAGATGTATCTTTTACCGAGATACTCCAAATACATGATGTAAATAAAACAACATTTTCTCGAAAACGGTTAGGATTAGCGACATGAATGAAGAGTACTTAATTTTTAGCCAATAGTTAAAGGTATGTAAAAAACATTGTCCAAAGTTCTCATCATACAGGGCGTAAAAAAAATGGGCCCATGAGTGTTACAGCTAGTCCGTCCCTGCAGCTGTGAGTAATTCACAACAGTTTCTTGGGTAGTAATTTGACGGGTCTTACCTGGTATACATCATATTAAAAAATAATTGAAATATACCAGGTGGTTCAATAATTATGTGTAAAAAACTTGATTCCATTGGTGCTCTTTGGGAGCCCATATCTCCGAAGAGGAGGCCGATACGAAAGAAGTTTATATGAACCTTCATATCCGGGAGATTTCCCACATGTTCCCGGACACCCTGTATAATTATCAAATATTCATGTGTGAATATTTTCGAAAAAAAAAATTTTTTTCAGAAACTAAAGTTGTTGAAAGATGCAGACAAAAAATTTTCGTTCAAATTATTTTTTCCCTAAGATCACCCATAAGCATAATTTATGTTGACAAGCCAAGGATCTTAAAATAAGGAACATATGGCTTTGGTTCACAGTCTTTGCAGGATATTCTTAGGTAGGTTGTCAACAAGTTTCCCGAAAAACAATCGGGGGAACTCATATGATTTTTCTTTGTCGGTTTTTGTTAATTAGACACAGACATTATGTGGCCCTCAAGCGATTGGAACGGAACTCCCTTATTGGAACGGCCGTCTTTCATACTTGCTTTCACGTTTGACAGTACCGCATTATCAACTGTCATTATTGCTGAATAATATTCATTGTGGTTTTCTGTGTTTGTGTGTTAAAATAGTTATGCTTAACTCAATATGATAAGACTGTACCAAGTCTGCCGTAAACAGGATAAAAATATAGACGTCCGTAGATTGTTTGTTTCTCCTAGCCAACACATATCTAACCGATCAGCTGTTACAACGAAAACAGAAACAGATCGAAGATTAAATAGAAACGGAGATTCTAGCTATAGAATTTTGTTGCGTTTATTTTCGTAACAGACATTAACGTGTACAAAGCAGCTCGAGCTACCGGATCCATGTTTGTTTCAAGTCCATGTGCCAAGCGATGTAGCAGTTGCTATTCGAACGTTTGCCTGTATTAATATGTCGTAGGGAAACATACAATTACAAAATAAATACCAACAACAACATATTACATTTTTATTGTACACACTTGTAGTCTAAATTTAGCGCTGTGAACATTAACAAATAGACAAAGACATAAAATCCTTTGAGCAAATTTTCCTTCTCCCCATCGCCTAAAGATTTAAATCGGTGCGTGCGTTGGTTGGTCTCCCGGCCGTCCACCGTCGTGAGAGAACCCTTCCGCCGCAACATACGGATCGCGCGCCTCTTTTCCACGGCTTCTTTGAGTAAGTTCGAGTCGACGAATTGGTTGAGGTTTTTAAGCGGTTCCAAGAGGGAGGCTTCCTCCTCGAGTATCCGAGTCGATAGGATCTCCTGGTTGAGGTTCGTGAGCAGTTTTTCCAGACTGCTGTGTTTTTTGGCGGCTAGGTCTCGGCTGAGGGAGCTCTTCACTTGGAGGATCGATCGCTCGTTGTAAATACCAGCGGTGAGCTGTAATGTAACGATTTATTTTACACCATTATATATATATTCTCAGACAAATGCATAATGATGTTGGTTATCAATAATTTAAATTTTTAAGGCAAAGTAACTTTTTTACGCTTAATTTCGTAACGCCCTGTGGAAAAATTGAGCAGTATAATTTAGCTGCAGTATATTTTGTTTTGAAGTGTGACCTTTTCTTAACACAATGTTTTTTGGGTCACGTCATTACCTGCTTTTTAAAAGAAGATACAAATTTTTATCATCACATTGTATAAGTGTAGTAGCCAATAAAACTCCTGGACAAAATTAACGCAACATCGTAAATTTCCCATATTTTTGATGCTATTTTTTTCTGAATTTATGATCCGATTTGAATGATTTTTTTTGCATTGTAGGTTGGTTCCTTGACAATGTCATAGTTTTCACTGTTTATGATAAAAATTTAATTTTTGATTTATACTGGGTGTACTAAAAATGCTATTTTTTTTCCGAAAATTCGTATCACCCTGTGGAGTATACTAGCAACCGAACCATATAGCAGTTGACATTAAACGGTAGGTCCATCTTTCCCCAACGTTTCCTTTTTTGGTTTACTTCATTATCTCTGTTATTAAAGGAGATACACCGTTTTATAGCATAACATGTTTTTATAGACTTTCATATTCAACACATTCATTGTTAAATGTTTTCAAGTAGGTTTCAAGATTAAAATACTCGTCGGGCAAGCGGGCATACGAAACGAACGATTAATAAGCAGTTTACGAACAGTTTTTATCAGTATGGCGAATTTTATTTGACCTTTGTAACTTTAAAACACAACATCTGCTGACACATCGCTTGCAATGTCAGAAAATGTCCATAGTCTACTTGAAAACATTTAACAATGAATGTGTTGAATATTAAAGTCTATAAAAACATGTTACGCTATAAAACGGTGTATCTCCTTTAATAACAGAGATAATGAAGTAAACCAAAAAAGAAAATGTTGGGGAAAGATGGACCTACCGTTTAATATCAACTGCAATATGTTTCGGTTGCTAATATACTCCACAGGGTGATACGAATTTTCGGAAAAAAAATAGCATTTTTAGTACACCCAGTATAAATCAAAAATTCACAATAAAATCAAACTCTAAAAACTGGCATTTTGCTGAAAAAATCGAAATATTGAGAAAAATATAAGAGATATACAACGTGTCCAAGATAAGGAGGGCCAGTACAGGGATCTCGGAAACCGTAAGAGATACGAAGTCGGTTAAATGGAGGTAAAGTTGCGCATTTACGTGCCTAATAATATGCCGTTTAGAAAGTTTTAAAATTCCGAGTAGTTCCGGGTTTGTTCGGGTTTGGAACAAACCAGATATCCGGAAAAAAACAAAATTCTGAAAAATCGTTTTATTTTTCCTGGGTTTTTTTGAGATCGAATTCTAAAGTAAATTGCACTTTTGCATTGCCACTTTTTCCGCTCTATCTAACAGCGTTAATTGTTTTGTAATCCGACGAGTTGTCTTCGAAGGGCCATTATCAACTTTATTTTTTTAAATACGGTCCTGTTTCTCTGATATTGGAATGTGAGAGCTTTTTTTGTTCCGAATGCAACGATGTATGACACATTGTGATTTAATGAGGTTTCCAGGGTTTTTGAGAAACATCAGGAAAGTTTGGGATACGGTCCTGTATTTCTCTTAATTATATAAATAATATCTCATAAGTAAGCTCTAAATTTTTTACTTATGTTGGACTAGTTCATAAATAACAAATAATTTAATAATAAACCACAAAATATTTATTAGGCACGTAAATGCGCAACTTTACCTCCATTTAACCGACTTCGTATCTCTTACGGTTTCCGAGATACCTGTACTGGCCCTCCTTATCTTGGACACGGTGTATAACATTATATATAAAAAATATTCAGAATTAAATACAGGGTGTTCCATTCCATTTAAGAAAAGCTAAGCTATATTCGCCACGTCTTTGTGGGCCACCCTGTATGCGCCAATGTAATTTTATCTACAACTTTTGTAGTTCGAATTTTTATCTAATTCTTAACGTAAAGGATAAAATCGACTTTACTCTATCGTTGCTTCGCCCTGTGTATTTTGGGGACGCGGAAACAAATAAAATAATTTAAAAAATCCAATTATACGCCATGTTAATCAGTGGCGTATCAGAAATATTAACCCATAAAAATCACTGAACTATACCTTTAAGTTGCTTTGGTCCTTCCCGGACTTGTAATTATCATAGAAAACTTTAACTGCCGGCTGCAGATTTAGTTCTTCCGATCCGGCGCTTACCGCTTCTTCAACAACTTCTTCCGAATCAACTTGTACCCCGCCTTCGGCTCCTTCTAGGGATCTTTTAGTTTCTGCGACGTCGTCTGCGCTCGGGAGAACTGCTGGTCTTTCTAAGATGCAGTTTTCTTCCCCGTTACTGTTCCTGAATATTTCAACGACGTTTTTCTCGACCTCGGCCTCCTCTTTGCCGTTTTTTTCGAGCGTTTCTTGTAGGTTCTGGACGATTTGTTCGGGCATCTACAGACAAAAAAAGGACGAAACGAATTGTTAAATAATTGTCAGTGCTATGTCACTTGTAATTCTGGTGAAAAACAGGTTGAGGTTGGTGGTGATGTTGGTGTATTGTATGCGGCAGTAACGGGTGGCTCTGTACTTTTTATACAGGGGCACGCAAGTTTTTGCGACCAACAATTAAACACGAGTTACCGAATCGTCAAGGTTGTTAAAATACTAGGGATGGCAATCCAATACTTTTGGAGTCGCGTTGCAGTTTTTGCCGCGAGTAGGAAGATGTAGTAGAATCAGAACATCCTCAGAAGTATTTTAGTATACAGTTGTATTAATAAAAAAGTCGTACAAGAATTAGAACGAGGGCAACTTTTATCACATTTGCGTAAATCTGGCTAGTGTCAATACTGTCGATGATTGTCTATTAAGAGGTTATTGTTAATGTTGGGGAAAACCGATCCATTTTTGGGTAGTTTTACGGGGTATCTCCGTTATTAGTAAAGATAGAAAGATGCGGTTTTCGCAGCACTTTGCTACTCTTTTGTCAAACAGAAGATTCCGTAATCAGAATTTTTCTAGGCCGCCTCGTTTTTGATATACGGGATGTTTTTGAGAATTGTGCATTTTGGGACCCCCCCCCCCCCCCCCATATCTCGGTTACCCCGTAACGTATCAAAAAGAAATAAAATGTTCTTTTTGTAGTTTTTTACGTAGAATCCAGTGACGTACTCAGATTTTTCCACATTCAATAGTTTTCAAGGAAAATAAACAGAAGAATTCTCAAACGAAAATAAATGAACCATGAATACAGTACCCGTGAATTTTTAGCTGAAGAATTTTCATCGCTAAAATCAAGAGTGCTCTGATAGGTCTCGTCGTCAGGTATCGACATCTTGTCGACACTCTTGTTCTCGCAAGCATCCAAGTAGGCGCTCACTTGCTCGTCTTTCTTAGTCGATGCCAAAGTATTATCTGAAATAAGTCCGATTTATTAGCATTTTAGCACATTTGCGTAATTTCTGACCACTCTGTACGTTATATTTTTGATTTTTCGCTGTTATATTTTAGGAAGAATTGTTTTTTTTTCCTAAGATCACAGGATAAAATTTTCCATATTTTTGTTTCGCCAATATTTTCACGCACTCTGTATACAGGGCGTTTCTTAATTACATGGTAAGAGTTCAGAGGGCGATTTCTTATGTCATTTTATGACGAAACGTTCATATACATTTTTTGCGGGGTGTTGAATTTTATTTAAACCGTTATACAGGGTGTTATGGAAATGACGTATTATATTTAAATGGGTTACTCCTGGGGTGTCCTAGAGAAGCTCTACATATATTTTTTTTCGAATCGAACGTTTAAAAAGTGGGGTAATTCACTCATAAACCCACACACAACTCCTCGGCACAGTCACATTACAGTGAGCAGCTGTGTAACAAATAGATGTTCTGGCGCAGTTTGTGTAAAACTTTAGATTCTTATAAAAATAAATATTTAGCTACCTAGTATCCAAATAGAAGTGAATCCAGGTGCCAGTACGCTAGCAAGTAATCCAGGGCACATAAATCTTCAGTTTTTTTGGTTTTAGTGGGTAAAGCTTATACCCCACTAAAACCCCTTCGGCGTTTTTCTTCCAATCTCAGAACATGACCCTGTATATCGTCAGAGACACAGAACAAATAGTGAAACACTGAACAAATTACCATAAATCACTTAAAGAAACACACACATGTTTCAAATTAGTTTTTTGAAGATAGGCCCTTGTCACACAAAATCGCTACACACTAATGCATTCATTAACAAACACACAAATAGGAAATTGGCTCTTTATAAACTAAAACGTTCAGCAATTATTTTATCTGCTGCATCCAATATCTTATATCGCAACTGATCCATATCTTCGACTTTATAAACTATTTCTTTATTCATCGTACAAACCCCATAGAATAAAATTGCATGGTGTAAGATCCGGTGACCTTGCGATTTCCAGTCTCTTACTAAAGGAACATTTTCTAATATGCCTTGGACTTGATTTTTCTGTATGTACTAAACATGTTCACACTTTCATGTATATTGGTATCTACAGCAGTGAAGGAAAACAATAAATAAGTGCTGTAGATTATTATAATTATTTATTTCAACCTTTTTTGGTGAATGCGCTGGAATCTACCGGAAAACATGCATTGCATTAGTACATTCCTAGTTTTTGACAGTTCGTGTTTTAAATGTTTCAATTCAGATGTCATTTTTAATTCGAAGAAATGTTATTTACATTTTACAATGTGTTTTTTAATTAAAAACAAAAGTTCATACAAATCTAGGCGAGACAACCCAATGTTAGTAAAAACGATCTCTCCAAGTGAATTTTGTGTGTGTTTTGGCCAGTGTTCATGTGAAGTTTGGCGAGTATGGTTAAGGGTTATGTGATGTGCCGGTTTCTTTACTAAAACGCTTTTATAGAAATTGACATTAATTTTTAAATAAGACCGACAAGGTAAGTGCATGTGTGTGGCCTAAATAAAATTACATTAAAAAATCAGTCAGCCAATCAAAAGTCAAAAGGTCATTGACATTTGACCTAGTTACGTAGTTGCGTATTTCAAACTTAAGGAGTGTAAGGTGTAATTCTGACAACACCGGTGAGAATTCGTATGTGCCGCAGTGCCGTACAGAAGTTTTCCTGGTTTGACGTCAGGTCATTTTTACCGCTGAATGAATTGTCAAATTCAATTTGTTTTAAATATAATACGTCATTTTCATAACACCCTGTATTTGAATATCTCCGAAAGTACTGTATTTAGAATTTCGGATATAAAACCACATATTTTAGTTAGAAAAGTTATTCTATCGATCAACCAGTGGTATCCCTGCGAAGATGTTCTCTCTTAATTTCTAAATTAATTTTTTCTTCATAGCTCGAGCTATTTTTGAGATACATACATAAAAATTTGTAATTGGGGTTTTTTGAGGACGAGTAACATAAATGAATCTATTCCCGTTTTGAAAATGTTGTAGAGGGCGCTATATTACGAGCAAAATTGTCTGCATGTAACTTTATTGGAATTCTCATAATATTCAAAATAAAAATAACTTTTTTTTTAAGTAAGGCGCATTTATTGAAATGGTTTTAATTGATAATTTCTATTACATTGTTATCCAATTTTTTGTCAAAACAAAATATGTTGCCAAATATCTCGAAAACGGATTAATTTGACAAAACGAATGAAGTATACGTTTTTTCTTTAGAAATGGCCATTCTGTTTTTGTTTTTTTTATTTATGATTTTTTTTTTATGATCACTATAGGAAAAATCCTTTAGGGCACTCTGAAGGAGTGGTGCGTGTGCGAATAAAGCTATTCACGTTGGTTTTGAATCGTCGGAGGTTATATTCGTTGGGAAAAACGACCTCGGGAAGGTCGTTCCATAAGGATGAAGTCCTACAGATGAAAGAATTCTTAAATAATGAAGGTCGAGGGGTAAAAAGCTTAACCACATATGGATGGGCGGCAGTGGTTTGTTCGGGTTTGTCCGGTATTTCTGCTATTCGCCGCTCTGGGCGGAATTAAGAGGGCAAGGTCAGCCGAGCACTTTCCATGAAAATATCTTTAAAAGAGAGTCAAATCCCCAACCTGTCTTCGATGTTCTAGGCTGAGAGTATGTTTGGCAGAGCTCCAGATATGAGAGCAGTACTCTAGTGATGGTCGAATCTGGGCTTTGTATAGAGTCAAAAGTTGTTGAGGTGTGTACAACTTTCTGGTTCGGAAGAGTACACCAAGTTTCTGAGAAGCTATTTTGGCGATTACCACAACGTGGTTTGCCAAGACATGTTTCCGCCCAGATTGACGCCCAGCAAATTAATAGATGAAGCCAGTGGGATTGTTATACATTTACATTTTAATCGGAATTCCAATACAAGTTACCCACAAAGGATTTTGCTCGTAACATAGTGGGCTAAAAGTTATTCGAAAAAACCACCTAATTACTAATTTATGTCTGTATTTCAAAAAGAGCTTGATCTATGAAGAAAAAAAATTAAAGTCGGCAATTCTTCACTTGCGCCTGTAATAGCAATTATAATTGCACGTATTCATGCGCACTAAACCGGTCTCGATCAGCTGGCGCATTGCCAACAGTCAGAACAGCAGTTGGTACTGTCGAAATCCTTAATATACCACAGAATTAGAGATGGCAAACCTGTTCGTTTTGATAACCAGTTAAAGTAGCTACTGCTACTTACAAATAGCAGTTCAAAAAAGTTGGGACGACTAATTTAAGTACCAGTTAGTTTAAATAGCCATTAGCTGTTCATAGCTGCTTCGACCGAATAATAAACAGTTAAAAACAACAGAATAATCCATCTCTACCCAGACTTGCAGCGGCAATGGCAATTAAAATGGCGCACGACCCATTTCTGGCAATACAAGACTAAGTGCGTCAGCTGATCGAGAACGGTGTACTGCGCATGTTTCCGTGCAATTATAATTGCCATTGCAGGCGCAAGAGAAAAAATTGCCGACTCTAACACGGCTTTTAGAAATTAAACTTTAACGCCCTGTATCTTATTGACGATCAACATTTTGCTAAGGCATGTTTAGCTCAAACCTGTTATGTTCAGGTTCATAATCGGAACTGTTCTTCATAAAATTACCTAAAGAATCGCGCTTTGAAATATTAGCACCGGTTTAATGGGTTTAACAGTTGATCCGGATTCGGACATTTTAAAATGTAAATCGAATAAGGAATATACAAATGAAATTTTCCAATATTTTCGCTTATTAATCGATGCCTACCCTGCTCACCAGTAACAGTACCAGCAGTAGAAGTAATGTTGATCTTTTGCTGGCTCAGCATCCTCGCCACGTTATGGAACGGGCACGACGCCACCTGCGTGGACTTTTCTTCCTTCACCAGCAGGAAGCTGACTTTCTGCTTGCTCTTCGACATAACGGCTTTCGAATTCTTGCTAGAGGTTTTGAGGCACCCCCCGGATGTCTTCTTGGGTATTTCTACGGGTTTGTTCGCGTCAGCAGATAGAGGCTTGGCGAGCGATGGGGTAGGGGCTATTGCTTTGTCCTCCGATTCGGTAATTTCGGTCGCCTCTTCTGGAACAGTCATGGTGGCGGTGCATGTCGATTGTTCCTGGATGAAGAACTGGTAGAAGGTCTGGGGGATGTGGACTATGTAAGCGACATAATATACCCTGCAAATAAAGAGGTGGTTGTATTTGAAAAACGTAATTACCCGCGCTTAGTTCATTATCTTTAACTGTATTTAATGATGAAGTCATTTTAAATTGATTTATACTACATACAGGGTGTTACAAATTCGGCCTTAACCATTGGGATTTCGGAAACGGTAAGAGATAGGAAGTTGGTTAAATTGGGGCAAAGTGGTGAAATTATGGGCCCAATAATATGCCGGAAAAAATATTTGGAAAAATCTAAATTTTTGCTTTTCGGTTTTTAGTTTTTCCTGACTTTGTTCCAAGAGATGTCCAAAAATAAATTTCACTTCTTCATTGCTACTTTTTATTCTCCACGAGATGGCATCATCATCATATCTTTAGTGCGACGTTTCGTCTTTAGGTCACAATCATCAACTTAATTTTTTTGAAATATGGACCTGGATTTGTTTGTTTAAATTATGGAGGCGGACCACCGAAATCTACGTGGTATACAACACTTTTGTCCGACGTTTTGTTCCTTAAGTTGTTCATTAAAATATCCCTAGTACATTCCTGTAATTTACTTTTATTTCGAAGAAACTGACGAATTTTAAATTATTGTTGCTATTTCTGTCTTTAACTGTTATTGTTATTACGTACTACTATTTTCTTTTTTTATTTCAAACTACAGGGTGTTATGGAAATGACTTATTATATTTAAATGGGTGACTCCTTGAGTGTCCTAGAGAAAGTCTACATACTTTTTTTTACGAATATCTAAATACTAAGGTAAAACCCCTTTTTACCCACATACTGTCGCGCCGCTCCATCTGGATTCACTTAGCAACAATGTGGGTCATTAGAGTATACTAACAGTGATGTCAGAACACACCGCGTGTCTCGCCCTTGCTTGGATACCGGCCGCGCGCCACTATCGTTGCTTCAGTATGTTTCGAGACTCGGGGGTGGAATGACGCTGTCCAGGGGTTCCACGTGCTTGACGTATACGAATTTTAAACGTTTTGTTAATTGGAGCATTACCCGATTCTTTTTCTGTTGTGAAATAATTCATAATAATAAATGTTGTGATGTGATATCAAATTTGTGTGATATTATCTACTGTTGGTTCTGTTGAAAAACATACTTTTTGTGATTTATTTTTTTATGGAATTTAATTATAAAATGGATTATTTTAAAATAAGATCGAAGGTAAGAGAGTATGTACATTAAAATTGTAGTTTTCTTTGTCTAAAAAGTTTGAAAAAGAAGTGATAACGCGCGTCAAAGACGCCTATAATGCGCTAACCTCTTTAGAACCTGGAAACTGCCTCAATAAAATATTGATTGCGAAGGGCCTCAGGAGCGGCCACGTAAATTTTGAGATTTCATATAAAGTGTATATTTCGTATAATTCAAAGCGCAATTTATGGTTATTTTTCTTCAATTTGTTTTCATCTCAGGATTATATAATATAATAAGTCATTTCCATAACACCCTGTATAGTTGTATCAAATTTTTACTTAGCGTAAGTACAAGTAATTTAATTTATTAATACAAATAAAATTTGACTCTTAAAGCCAGAACTTTCTTAATACTTTTAAAAGAGGCATCGAGTTTTACATTTTCGAATTATACCGAATTAAAAAGTAAATTACAGGAACGTACTCGGGTTATTTTAATGAAGATGATCAATTTAAGGAACAAAACGTCTGAAAACCAGTAAGTGTTCTATACCACTGAACGTAGAACGTAGATTTCGGTCCGTTTTCATAATTTAAACAAAAAGATCCAGGCCCGTATTTAAAAAACATAAGTTGATAATGGTGACCCGAAGACAAAACGTCGCATGAAAGATCTGATAGCGCCATCTTGTAGAGAATAAAAAGCAATGAGAAAATTAATTTATTTTCGAGCAAAGTCGGGAAAAACTAAAAACCGAAACGCAAAATTTTAGATTTTTTCAAATATTTCGATTTTGTAAAAAAAATCAGAGGACATATTTGCAGGATCGCCACTGGTAGATCGATAGAATGGCTAAAATGCGTGATTTTATATCCTATTAACACATACCAAAATTGAAAATAATATCTAAAGTACTTCCGGAGATATTAAGAAAAAAATGCAACACCCTGTAGGAAAGAATTTGCGGACATATTTCCATATACAATAATGCAGTTTTGTCTTGCCACCTCATCAAAGCAGTTAGTTGTATACCTTAAAACTTCCATGTTTTGTTCCTAATCGTATCATTTTATTTCCTTTCTTCTCAATTTTTTATTTTTTTGGAAAATTTTCTTGTTTTAAATGATATCGGGCCGATTCGATGGCAATTCTGGACCTAAAAAATAAAAATGCATTAATGACATTGTTAAACGCAACATTAAGTAATACATACCGAGTCATATGCATTTTCCAGATTTTAGGCCCGGAATTGGTCACTGGGAAGGGAACTATTTATATTGGCGTTTGGAAATTAAACAATTTATTTCGCTAGTTGTGATTTGATGGGTCAAAATTCGCGATTTTGTCGCGTTTTAGCAGTTTTTTTTTTGCACCACATACTGACACCGACACATTTTTTGGCACGTTTACAATAGGTATTTTATTATAATTGTCTCTATATGTTATTAGGTCTGACCCCGTTTACAGTTCTTGCAATTTTACCTGATTTTATTACAGGTGGTGTCGATAATTGTTATTATTGCAGGTAAAAGTTCAACGATATTAAAATCAAAATACTTTCAAATGCATATACAGTGACCTGCAAAAAGTTGGCCACATTTTTAGGTTACCAATCGTGCAGTGACAATCGGCCTAAAATGTTCATTTAATATTTCAATAATAGAAAAGTTTCCTATATGTGGACAACTTTTTGTCAGTCACTGTATACTAACTATTCTCCATGCTATAAATAACTAAACAGGTAAGATTCTGCGCCGATGGAGGCGTGGCTTGTGACGTCACCGGGTGAGTGATTTCGAAATCGCTTATGGAGATTTATATTGCTGTCAGCGTTTTTAACTCTCTTTTAAAGGTAAAAGGTTTTACGCATTTAATGGTATGAGAAATGAAAGCATAATATCATGGTGTTTAGGTAGAACATACAAGAAAAATTAAAGCTAAAATACGACTTAAGTAGTTATAAACAAATTAAACTAATTTTTTTTAAATAATCTCTCAATGAAGTGAAATTATGATGAGGTAAAGAAAAAGAAACCCATAGTCTGCTTCAGTAGTTAAATAAACAATATTTTAATTTCCACACATGTTTCGAAGGCATATACCCTCATCAGCTTCAGTGGAAAAGACTTAAGAAGTAAATGTTAATAAAATAAATAAAACCGTAACCATTCTAATATTTTGTTTTTATCCTTAGAAATGCGGAAAGACCTTATATTTCTGTCAAATTTCTTTGCCTGGTTATCCATATGACAACCGAACACAGCGCACCTCATTTTATGAAAATTTAGGTATTTATTTTAATAAACACACACGACTAAATAAGAAAAAATTCTGGTGAACTTTCAAAATTTCCATGGAAAACTACGGCAAACGGCACTACGTGGCAACCAGTGTTACCAGATATCTTTGATCAAAAGAAATAGGGTACTGCTCGAAACCTAATAGAATAATAAAAAATGGTGTCAGAGTACAAAAAGAAAAGGTCGTTACTTGATATATGAAATGTATGTTCAATCTGGAATATCTGGATATACAGGGTTGCCCAGAAGTCCGGAATAAAATGATTATAGCCTTAACCTGTAACTTTTGGGGAAAACGCTCGGACGTTATTCGTTTGTTTTTTTATAGACATTTGTCAAAGATATGACGGCATCAATCTTTTTTTTAAATAGAAACATACAGCTTCTGAAGGCGACACAATGAAGATTTTCTTACCTTGAAAGGTAAAAAAAACCATCAATGATTTATAATTTCCGCTTATTTAAATAGAGATTTTTAAAAAAATTTTAACAGTCGCCATTTTCAAATAGCTTCACAGAATCGCGCTGAAGTTTATGAGCATACTTTACGAGATATTAGCTTTCAAAAGATGTATCACAAGCTGTATGTTTCTATTTAAAAAAAAGATCGATGTCGTCATATCTTTGACAAATATCTATAAAAAAACAAACGAATAACGTTAAAATGTGAGCATATATAAAACTAAATTGACGTGTCCGAGCGTTTTCCCCAAAAGTTACAGGTTAATATTAATTTTATTCCGGACTTCTGGGCCACCCAGTATAATAATAATAAAGACATATTATTATTGTTATTATATATCCAGATATTCCAGATTGAACATAAATTTCATATGGGGAGCCCCGCAACAAGAATGAACATCTCAAACATTGTTAAAATAGTAATGGATATATTACAATTGTAAAAGACTGACAACGCTGGTGGCAACGAGCAGGGGTCGCCGAGCAGCTTCGGCTATCGTCGACCTGTTCCATTGGCGCGGCGGATGTTTTAAAAGTTTGTCGGAATCTTTTCTTATTTCAGTGGTATTTTAGCTGTAATGTGAGTTATATTTCTATGAAATTAATATACGTAAATACTTCTTTCATTTCACATACCATTAATTGCGTAAAACCTTTTAATACCTTTAAAATAGAATTAAATACGCTAACACCGTCCGTATAAATCTCCGTGAGAAATTTAAAAATCACTCTCCCTGTGACGTCACTGCGCGCGTCGGACGAAATTGGAACGGTTCGATATCTTACCATTAGTTATTTGTATCATGACTATTCTCGTTGGCAAATGTCATCATCAGGTCATCTTATTTACGGTCAATGAAGACCCCTGTATTATAGAATTTCTCACATCCATCAAATAAAACAGGCACTGGATGATGGATTTTTATTTGCCAAAATAACTCAAAAACTATGCAACGAGAAAAAAATAAAAATGTATATATACGCGCGCATCAGACAAAACAGAATCACTTCTCCTGCTTATTATACCTGGGAGTAAACACCTCCACGGGCCTCTCCTCCCTAATATCCGACAGGTTATCCAGAAAATTGAGCACGTTGTACATGGACGAGCTCCTGTTCATCCTGGGACTGGATTTCTGGGACGGGATACTCCTGGGACTCGATTTTTGGGACGATAGACTCCTGGGACGTTTTCGCATGTCCTTGACGACTTGTATAAACGGGGCGAGAAATTGGTCCGATTCGAGGTCGGTTATTTCCGGCGAGGGGTGCGGTTCATGGTTCTGGTATACTGGTGGTCTATTGGCTTGTTCCTCGAGCATCTGAAAAGTATTACATTCTAACTATCGTGCGAAGCACGTGCTCGTTAAGGGCAAGACACCGGCTCGGCAACATAGGTTAATCATTGCGTCTTATGAATTTTGACGAGCCGCCGCTTGCCGAGACGTTGCAATTGAAAATATTTAATAACTACCGATCTAATAGAGGTGCCACTTTTTCGTAAAATGGGGTTTGCAGATAAGGGGATAAAGAACAGTGCTCATAGCTTTAAAGATTTGACTAACAAAGAGGAGATAATAAATACTATGGAAAACAGATATTTGACCAAAAATGGATAGAAAACAAGAATTGTCATAAATGATTCAAATTTTGTGCGTGGGCATAACATTACAATACAAACAACTTTCCAAATACATTTTTTTAAGATTCGATCAGTAAATGCCAAAAACTTGTGGTAAATTTATATGTTATCTATGGTTCCAACTTAAATGGTGACACTGTATATTTAAGGTCCAACCTGGCCATCGAGATGGTGATGGCAAGAATTATACAGGTTGTCCGCTAATTAATGGGACATGGAAAAAACACAGACTCCTTACGTAAAAATATTATTATTTAATTATACTTACGTATATCCGAAAGTTGATATTAACTGAGATACAGGGTGTTAAAGTTAAAACTTCATTTTTGTTTCTCTCTAATAACTTTGAGAGAAACTAACGTTTTTTTTTACAAAATTTGGCAATTATGGTTTTTTTAGGACGAGAAATCGATTTTTTTGTGAAATTTTAATGTACACTGTCTGTGACATTTTTCGCACATTCCTGGTACGGTCATAACTTTTTTGTGCCTCACTGTATTTAAGTTTTTAATAAAAATAATACTTTTCACGTAATTATTACGTAAAAAAGGTATACTAAGTTCAGGTCGCCCAGACTTACCGTTTTGGAGATATTTGCATTTAAATTGTTTAGTGCGTTAGCTCAGGCAAGCAAATTACTTCTTACGTTTTATTACTTCTTATCAATTAACTTTTACATGATAATTAATATTCTAGTAATGGCAATTGGGAATAATAAATACAACAATTGGATTGTTCTTTGGCTTACTTTAATTAAAATAACTTTGACCCTTGAAAATATCGTGTCGAAAGAAACCAACAGCAATGAATAGACAAACTTACGATCAACTCAAACATGAAACCTTCTCTGTTCCATAGCAACTGCATCTCTAAATTTTATTTATTTTCTCATAAGTAACTTTAAGAAAAAAATGTATTTGCAAATTAATAATAATTGGGCAGGGTGCACTAAACAAATTAAATGCAAATATCTTCGAAACGGTAACTCTGGGCGACCTGAACTTAGTATACCTTTTTTACGTAATAAATATGAGAAAAGTATTATTTTCATTAAAAACTTAAATACACTGAGGAACAAAAAAGTTATGATCTAATAAATGTGCAAATAATGCCGCAGACAGCGCCCCCTACATTGTACATTAAAATTTCATAAAAAAATCAATTTCTCGTCCTAAAATCACCATAGTTGCCAAATTTTGTAAAAAAAGTTGGTTTCCTGCAAAGTTATCAGAGAAAAACAAAAAGGAAGTTTTAACTTTAATATCCTGTATCTCAGTTAATATCAACTTTCGGATATAGGTAAGTATAATTAAATCCTAATATTTTTACGTAAAGAGTCTGTCGTTTTTCCATGTCCCATTAATTAGCGGACACCCTGTATATTGTTGATGTCTAAAAAAAAATTACCCGTTTACGGTTGATATCCGACCTGTATTGATTTGTAAATTAGGTATTACCTCCTCCTCAAATTCTTCCAACTGGTTATACACGTTCTCGACCCTCGAAATAATCCTGTTCACGTTTTCGTAAAAATTATCTTTCTCACTTTTGCTGTCGGAGTCGTCCAAAAAGCTCGTCATTGCTAGTTCTTTATTTAGACAAACTTGCTTGGAATCGTCTCCGTCTTTGTTCTGCGTCAGTAGCTCTCCTTCGTTTTTATTCGCATCTTCTTTGCCTCCGGTTTGTTTCTCATCTATACATGGAAATTTGTGAGAATTAATTGGAATTCGTTTATTTTTAATAACAAAAAAGTATGTTATTCTTTTTAAAGCAATTTCTATTGGCTTTTCGTTGTTAGCGTTCGAAGCCCCTGCAAGCATTAAGCCGCAAACACACTATTATCACGTCACGTGAGATCACATGATGTCACGGCACACCCGAAATATCTGCAAGACGGTTTATGCGTGCTTATAAATAGGTTTAGAAGTACACTATAGTCACCTACAAGATTCACTTGTAGCCTTCTAGCGTTAAACTCTGATGAAGTGTTATCACGCGTGCCGAATATGTAAATTTGCAGAAATAAAATTGTGCTGTCAAGTATGACTTGCCGTGAGCTGCATGAGGTGACTATAGTGTACTTCTAAACATATTTATAAGCACGCATAAACCGTCTTGCAGATATTTCGGGTGTGCCGTGACATTGCGTGATAGCATGTGATCTCACGTGACGTGATAATAGTGTGTTTGCGGCTTTTCAATGCGAACATGGGCCCCTTGATTTCGAGAGTTGTTTCGTACTTTCAAAAGAAATCACAATTTATACAGAGTGTTGTGGAAATGACTTATTATATTTAAAGCGGCAAATCCTGAGATGAAAACAAATTGAAGCAAATAACCATAAATGGCGCTTTGAATTAATAACCGAAATATAACACTTTATGTGAAATCTGAAAATTCACGTGGTCGCTACTGGCGACGTACACAATTAATAATTTATTGAGGTTGGTCAAGTCTTAAAAGAGGTCAGCTCATTTTAGGCGGTGTTGTCATATTGCAACAGAATTGTAAACGCACGTGGTCAGTTTTTTCCGACAATACGTCTTTTTAAAAAAAAACTACAATTTTAAGGTACATACTCTCTTACCATCGATCTTATTTAAACATAATCCGTTTTATAATTAAATTCAATAAGAAAATAGAACACAAAAAGTATGTTTTGCAACAGAACCAATAGTAATGTCACTCAAATTTGAAATCGCATCGCAACATTTATTGTTATGAATTGATTCACAACAGATAATAAGTCGGGTAATGCTACAACTAACAGAACGTTTAACATTCGTATACATCAACCACATCCAATTTCAACAGGCCCTCGGCGACGTCGTATCAGCACGGAGCATCGAAA
The DNA here is from genome assembly GCA_963991005.1 of Barypeithes pellucidus. Classification (NCBI taxonomy): domain Eukaryota; kingdom Metazoa; phylum Arthropoda; class Insecta; order Coleoptera; family Curculionidae; genus Barypeithes; species Barypeithes pellucidus. Next base: position 49,582,754 of record OZ022563.1, on the reverse strand, counting down.
CATACTAAAGGTTAAAGCGCATTTCACTACGCGCGCGGCTGTTATCCAAGCAAGGGCGAGCCACGCGGGGTGATGTGGCATCACTGTAGTTTACTCTAGTGACCTACATACAGCTGCTAACTGAAACCAGATGGAGCGGCGCGACAGCACGTAGGCAAAAATGGATTTTACCTTGTATTTAGATATTCGATTTAAAAAAAAGTATGTAGACTTTCTCTAGGACACCCAAGGAGCCACCCATTTAAATATAATAAGCCATTTCCATAACACCCTGTATATTAAGTATTTGACATGTCATTCAAGTTATGGTCTCTAACTCTAATTATTCTACTAAAAGAAAAGTCGACGCGTTTTTTAAATAATAACCTGAAAACTATAAATCTGTGCCATTCTAGTTGATCACAGATCAACCGAGAACAATCTAAGAGCACTCAAATTCTCATTGTGTCAATAAATTTCGAAACGACTTGTGTTCTATACTCTATTCATTTTCACATGAATTCATTGGTCAAATGGCGATAAAACTTCCGAGGCTGACGAGAAGCATTTCTAACATGGCCGTTGTTCAGTGTAGGTCTATTCATGCGTGGTTCGAGATTGTACTGTTACAGTGTTCTTAATGCGACCGTGTGTGCTGGTCACCTGTATTTGTTTTGATCTACTGAATTGGGAAAATGAATAGACTATAGTCTGTGATGGTAATTGGATTCATACTTACCACAGTCCTCAGTGTGAGATGCAGAAGATAGCTTCTCCTCTTCGAGAATCGAGCAACGTTGTATGTGATCGATCTCGTCAATCTGGCAACGTTTTTTGACTAGCGGCGACGTTAGAGGCGTAAAGTACGGACCTGTCACGTCCAACGATAGTTGGGACCCTTTTAGTTGGTGAATTACGGGTGTTTTGGGTCTTTCCGACGCAATCGTGCCGACAAGTTTCATTTTGATTGTCTCGTGCATCGATCGTACGTCATTGCGTTTGTTCGATGAACCTGGGGAAAAATTTACGTTTAGTTTTGATTGCCCTGTATAGAAGTTATCCCGGATAAGAAAAGCGCTCTAGCCAAGAAAAAACTACCTCCTAGAGTTTATAGTATGATAGAATATTCGTCGATACAAGCGAATTCTACTCACTTTCCGCAGTTGCCGTGTTTGGATCGCGCCCCGACGTCTCCTCCTCCAAAGCGCTTTGCACGTCCAATTCCGTGTTTTCCGATAACTTGCTGTGCCTCTGGTCCTCCTCGCCCTCCCCTTTAACGCCAGTGGACCCCGCGTAGTCGCCTTGACTGAAGGAGACAGCCAACGAGTGACTTTTTTCATCACTCCCGTCCACCGATTTTAGTTCGTTCTCGAGAAGTTTTTTTAGTTCTTGCAGTTGGTCGCCTGCTGAACCTTCTGGGTGCACTTGGGACACTAGGGCTATGTTTACGACCTGAAAATTAGAGAGAACTTATTACATTACTACTGATGAACGCATTTTGAATGATAAATTGTCATCCAAGAAAATGCATGTGCAAATATAAAATTAAATTTAAACGTTATTGATTTATCTGTTTAAATTGTCGTAGATGAAACCATTACGCTATAGGGCATATTGTGGGTAACGTACGTCAATCTACCAAGGTTTTGCGGTGTTGTCAAACCACTAGTCGTGATTTCGCGAGTTTTTTAAAGATGTAAGGTCTTGCTTAATCAGTATGGTTTCAAATTCGCCAGTTGTGGCGATATCGTTTTTGTGTTCTGTTGTGAAATAATTTGCTTCCATGTGCTTGTAATATAATTGTAAATGGAAGTAATTTTGTTTATGGAAAGAATTGTTGAGGTAAGAACTTCTTAAAATTGTAGGATAGTGGTTGTTTGTCATCGCTGACGAGCGACGTGTTCCGTTAGTAGTACACGCGGCTTTTTATGGCGATGACATAAGATGGTTTTCTCGCTTATTAACTCATTTATGGTTATTTTTCTTCAATTTGTTCATCTCAGGATTCCCATAACACCATGTCTTTTCGGAGGTAATTACACTAGTGCCTCAAAATTATCTGAGAATTTTTATGCACGAGTGTAATTTAGGAAGAAAATTACTCGAATTAACAAAAGTTAAATGCAATAATGTATTATAAATTTCACTTTAATAATTCTAACGCAGTTGTAATAATTAATATTAGAATTTGAAGAATCTCTTGAGGTTGGTTTCGACATTTTCGAGCAACTAGGTTCGGCATTTATATCTTTGTATTCCTCACCATTTTGTATTTTCATGTTATAAGCCCAGTCTTGAAGTATGTCCGCAAGCTTTTTAATCTAAGTCTCCTTTCTAAAAACATACCTTCTATCTTCACAAAACATCATAAACTGACGCCAGACATATTGCTTGCTATTTTTAGTGTTTTTTGGGACACTCTGTGCGATCTTTTCTTGAATAACTTCGATTAATTTCTTTTCAAAACGTGACATTTTTTAAACTAAACTCGAAACAATGAAAATGTCAGACTGACATATTATTCCAATAATGGCGTTGTAAGAAGGTTACTATGGTTTTGCGTTCAATAGCTAGAGGGGTTGTTTTCGATAGCTAGGCGTATTGTTTTCGATGTAATCAATCGAAAACAACACCTCTAGCTTAATGCATGAGTGTAATTTTCGGTGTGATTCAGCCTATACAGTTTTTTTTAGAAGGCAAAAGTTTTAAATTTAAAACCGTCTTAATTGACATTTTTTTTTATGTTCAAACACAAGCACTATAGGAAAAATCCTTTAGGGCACTCTGGGAGTGGTGCGTGTGCGCAAAAAGCGATTCACGTTGGTTTTGAATCGTTGGAGGTTATATTTGTTGGGAAATACGACCTCGGGAAGGTCGTTCCATAAGGATGCAGGGAACATTGCATTTTAGAAGCGTTCAAAATATTGTTATTACAAAAAATACATTCAGAAATAAACATTCTTTAATAAGCATTTCTTCCAATCCATTAAGATTTACCAACGAGAACTATAAATTTCTTGTGAATGAAGTTATAACGAAAAAAACATTGAAATAAAGAAAAACGATTATTTTCCTTCCATTTTTTTAATAGTTACAAAGTTCAGATTTAAACAACAAACAGGGGTATCTGAATTGCCCGATAAAAGCGGGGGTATTAGGGGGAGGCCGTCCAGTATCGGACCGACACGTCGCGGGCCCATACACTACCTGATCTTGTCCCGGTACGCTTTTCCTGTGCTTGAGAATAGACGATCTTTTCGGGACCGTGTTCTGTTCCTTGATCGGTTTGGCTTCGGCGGCGTCCGGATAGTCGCGCGATTGGTCGACATCGTTCGGGGTGTGGTTCAGGTTCAGCTCGTGTTCCAGTTTGCTCAGTTCGTGGGCGATCGTCGAGATGTCGTCCGCGGCGGTTTTGTCCATGGCGTCTTTCACGTAGGGCATCGTGGTCGGGCTTTTAAACGGGCGTTTCGGCGAGATGGCGGTTATGGTGAATGTTTCTTCGCCGGTGGCCGACGTCGAGCTGTAATGATGATGAGTGAGCTTGAATCGTACTTTACTAGAAATTACACATGTGCCATCGGCTGGCATTAAATTACTAAATGATTTTGAGTATAACAGCAAGATAAATCTCCATAGGAGATTTAGAAATCACTCTCCTAGTGACGTCACAAGACACGCCTCCATCGGCGTGGAAACTTATCTCTTAGTTAGTTATACCATGGCTCGATTCCATTTGAACAACCTTAAGCTTTAAAATGTGACTTCACCGCGTTGCTTTATTGAAGTGACACAGAGATTTAAAGACTTTCCCTTTTAAAATAATAGTAGGTTTTTTACCTAAAGCATACTTGATTCATGTCTGTGCTCTTTTGAGGCTCGATACCCTCTAGTTTCTTTCTCCGTTTGGCTATTCTATCTTTTCTTGAGCTGTCCTTGCTACCTTTCTCCGAGATGCATGGCGACTCCAAGATTCTGTCTAGTCGTTGAAACAGCTGTAACGAATAGGAATTAGTCACTAAGTTTCGAAAATGGGTTCAAAATCTTGATCTATTGATATTTTTTGTTTTATTTCGCTCGAATTCATTTAATTCTACCACATAAAGATAGCATATACAGGGTGTTATGGAAATGACGTATTATATTTAAATGGGTGACTCCTTGGGTGCCCTAGAGAAGCGCTATACATATTTTTTTTTTAAATCGACCCTTTTAAATGTGGGGTCCAGCCCCATAAACCTACAGCTCATCATGCGTCACTGTAATACGTCACCCTGTGGTAGCATGTCAGAAAACAGGTGTTACGTGGAATGTTGCAAAACTGAAATTCCATATAAAATTATAAAAATAAATTATTTATCTACCTACTTTATACCTAAAGAGCGAGGAAATCCACGCATAAACACAATCAGTTTTTTTTTTTCATGGGAACACTCCTGAAAACACTTTATGCTCGAAACATTTCATCAAGTCAAACGTCCAAAACAAACTACTCGTTTTAGGTTCGTCAATAAAAACAATGTCAAATAATATACAAAGTTTGGACGCGTAGCCCGAGATTCATTACAAAACAATTATTATACGCGTACATTCTGAAAACAAAGCGGATAGCCGAGAGTGTAAATGGTAAGCAACAGAACCGACCGTATTTTAACGCGTATCTTCTAATACTGACAGTTGCAAGACGCACGCTTGTACGCCTAGACTTACGTTGCCCCGGCGCCCAGTGGATTATGTGAAAGAGATGGAGAGATGGCCGTGTGAGAAAGAAAATTAAATCTTCGTCGGTCTTTAATTTTTTGAGCTTCTCAAGTATAGTCGCAGTATTATCCCTTACCTTCTGATGGATATATCACTACTATCATTTTATTCAATAAGAAATGCATTTAAGCGATCTTAGTCGCCTATTATTAGGATTCAATTACCGTGACATATCAAACTGTCAAATATTGCCCATCTCTATTCCGAGTTTTGCACTTACCATTTCGTTCGTTCGTAGATAAAATGTCATTCTTAAATTGGAAGAATTGTATTTAAAATGTGTGTTTTTTAAATTAGTTAAATAAATAAATCTAAGCGAGAAAAAAGGACCAAAATTAAAACAGTTTTTCCGTGTATTCTTTCCATGTGAATAGCTGCTATTTGTGAGGTTATTTGAGAGGTTTTTCCTAAAACTGAAACCTCCTGATTCTGTGTGGTTTCTGTGAAATTATGAAACTAATAATTGTATTTAAATAAGTAAAGGTATTTGTCTTAAATAAAATTGCATTTTTTTTAAAAGAGTTTGAAAAATAATAGAAAGGACAATGATGTTTGACCTATTTACTTTCCTGTGCTTGTGACGAATTTGAAATTTGTGTGTAATATTACCATTATTTGTTTTGCAAAACATCTTCCGTCGGTTTTCTGGAATCATATTTGTTCATAAATGACAATAAAAAATTGTTAAAATTATAATTTGTTTTCTAAAGAATTTGCAGTGTAGATATGACAACGCCGACCGTCGTCAGTAGCGGCCATGTAAATTTTCAGATTTCATATAAAGTGTATAATTTCGCTTAATAATTCAAAGCGCCATTTATGGTTATTTTTTTTCAATTAATTTTCATCTCAGGATTTGCCGATTTAAATATAATACGTCATTTCCATAACACCCTGTATCAGATTTTTTTAAAAAAATGTTCAGTGGCTATCAACCACGTAAAAATACAAAATTACCTGCCATTTGGATTCAATGGCAAACATCAATTTACCTCGTCGGATATATCGCCTTCGTGATCGTAACCCATTTTTTCTGTTTTGTTAAGCGTTTTCGGCACGGTCGGGGCTTTCATGAGACTCAGGACGTTGGTAATTTCTTTCTCCATCGCGTCGAAAGCTTCTATACTTTCCGATGTCGTGGGTCTAAAAATTCATGTAAGACTAGATATTTTTTTTTTTTTTTTTTTTTTTATGATCAAACACAAGCACTATAGGAAAAATCCTTTAGGGCACTCTGGGAGTGGTGCGTGTGCGCAAAAAGCGATTCACGTTGGTTTTGAATCGTTGGAGGTTATATTCGTTGGGAAAAACGACCTCGGGAAGGTCGTTCCACAAAGATGCAGTCCTCCAGATGAAAGAATTCTTAAATAATGAAGTTCGAGGAGTACTAAGCTTAACCACATATGGATGGGCGGCAGTGGTTCGTCGTGTATTTCTGCTAATCGTCGCTCTGGGCGGAATTAAGAGGGCAAGGTCAGCCGAGCACCTTCCATGAAAATATCTGTAAAAGAGAGTCAAATCCCCAACCTGTCTTCGATGTTCTAGGCTGTCGAGGTTCTTCGTCAGCTCGTGGTCTCCGATCAGACGAATAGCCCTCCTTTCGATGGAATCCAGCAGCCGAAGAGTATGTTGGGGTGCAGAGCTCCAGACATGAGAGCAGTATTCTAGTGATGGTCGAATCTGGGCTTTGTATAGTGTCAAAAGTTGTTGAGGTGTGTACAACTTTCTGGTTCGGAAGAGTACCCCAAGCTTCTGAGAAGCTACCTTGGCGATTAAAAAATATATATAAAACCTTTCTAGATATACAAGGTGGTGCCTCGTTGAGTTGAACCTTTGAATTTCGAACTATAAGAAAGACGGATAGATATGACCGATTCATAATGCGATGAACTCCCAAATCGACATGATTTCAGCGGGCGTTTCTTTTTGTAGCTCACGGATATCCAACAGAAATCCGTGTCTCCCAATATAAGTTGTTAGATTTAGTGTTGTGATCACTCGAGCGAAAAACCGCTTGATCACTCGATTATTGAAGTAACCGACATCGCTCGATTATTAAAAAAACCGCTCGCATTATCTATTCAGGCGAAAACCGTCGCCCGTAACTTATTATCTTTCACTCGATACCCGCGCTTCGCTTCCCGCCGACGGAATTGTACCGCTGTAGCGTGATCGAATTAAAAAACTGCTCGTATATTCAAACAGTTTTTCGCTCGATAGGAAATACTCTAGTTATAAATTCAGGCGAATAACCGAACAATATCAACTGTTATAATGACCTTCGTTTTATACGCCGCGCGATCCGAAAGCTGGCTAGCCAGCGGCGTAGTTTAGGTGCCCGATTGTAAATATTAAAAAATTAAGGGATATAATTTTAAAATTTTTATTTACTATAAACTTGAGAAAACTTCTCAAAAATAACATAATAATAGAAATTCTTAATGAAAAATAACAAAACGAACAAAATTGTTAACAACATATATAGAAAAATTCGTTGGATATGTTATAGTAAACATTTTTAAATCGAAACAGGAACTTTTTATTATTAAACTTAAGAAGACTTCTTAAAAATAACATACATTATAGAAAATGTTAATGGAAAATAAGAAAACGAGCAAAATAGTTAACAAAGCATAGGTATCGAGAAATTTTTTGTTAACCAAAAGTAAACATTCTTAAATTTAAACAGGAACTTTTAGGTAACTATAACCATGAATTTAAAAAAATAATCACCTACTTTTTTATTTTGCCAGTCGCGTAACTAAGCCTAAATTTTTGAAGGGTGCACAGTGGGCACCTGATAAATTAAAGTGAAAGAATTTGACGGCCATTTTAAATATCTACTTATTTTATGCTCGTAGATTGAGAAAGATGTGAAGAAAAATAACTTTTGGTAATACTTTTTGTTTTAAAGCACAAGAATAAACCCGAGCAATAAATACATATTTGGGTGATTTTTTGCAGTTTTTTTTGTTTGGTATCGAGACACGTGGTAAAAATTCATTATTCACAAATACATAAATTTCTGGAATTTTTTTGGTGACACTATAATTTTTTAGCTAAACCTGTGCCCACCCGTAGTTACGTGCCTGCTAAATACCCTACCTGATCACATGTAAAGGGCTAGGCAGCCCGTTAAGCAGTCGGTGACGTCATCGCTTGGTAAATTGGAATTTCAGGCGATTCACTCGATTATTAAAATCGCTCGAGTATCAAGTACTCGATTATTAAAATCATCGGTTTTTCCCAACACTAGTTAGATTTTTACATTGATCCGTTTTTCTGTAACCTTCCAGTTGAACATAGGAAATCCAATGTAAGACGACTACGACTTCTAAAGAATTTTTCGAGTCGCTTTTGGTTCTCCGGTTTTGCGATAATGACACGTTCTTGCCCATTATGACATCTCCTATACAATCCTAATCGTTTTACCCTACTTACTTGGAAAGAATGTCCACCATTTTGTTCTCGATAACCACTATGGCCTTCTGTATATTCGTCTGGATGTTGTCGTTTTTTTGTTTGAGATTCCGGAGTTGGTCCAACATCACTTGGTGTTTGCCTGGACGAGCTGCAGCTTCTAAAACGATATTTTGGTAAATAAATGTGTAGAGACCTCCACTAAATTTAGTGAAATACACTTTTATTATTTATTTAGCCTTTTTAAATTAAAATTAAACACTTTTTTCCACTAATTAGAGTTTTTTTATGACAAAATATATTTTTTTCAAATTTCCAGCCAAACGAGTAGTCACATTACGACTGTCAAAACAGGTTTTTAAGTTACCAATCGGCGTAATTTTGTTTTTTTAATATTTCAATAATAAAAAAGTTTTCCATATGTGTCCAACTTTTTGGCATATACTATGGTTTTTTTCCTTACTTGGCCCGCTTTTGCTTGGCAAAGCGTATTTTGGAACAGGTATTTGGTAGTGATCTGGTTGTTTCTCAATAAAATTAATCAGTTTTTGTCCCACCGATTTTCCGTATTTGTTTTCCCACATTTTTCTTTGTTGGTCGCTCTTCATTCGCGACGTCGCCTCCGCGCTGATTGTTTTTTGGATTTTTTGCCTCACTTCCGTGTCTATAAATATAAGGAGAATATACAGGGCGATGTATCGTTCAGTTGAACATAGGAAATCCAATGTAATTTTTGAGGTAACTGAATATTGACTGGCCTGTACATTTTATGGAAAAACTGCATTATAACTTCTTGAAGAGACCGATATGGTGAACCCATGTGCCAATCAATTAAACGTGATGGCAAAACCACGAAACTCTCATAGTTCAGATAATACAGCAAATAATTATTTCTATGGCGCTATAGCCAAAAATTGACGTAAGCTAAATATGACGAATTAAAATATTGTCACGGACACTAATTTTCGTTTCGTCAATGTCAAAATTTAATTTGCTGGTGTTTACTCTATTACCCGAACTATGAGAGTTTCGTGGTTTTGCCATCACTTTTAATTGAATAGCTTAGGATTGGATTACCAAAATGTATTTAAACTCGGCACATGGGTTTACCATGTCGGCCTCTTCAAGAAGTTATAACGCAGTTTTTCTATAAAATATACAGGGAAGCCAATATTCAGCCACCTCAAAAAAAGATAGGAGTGGAGGCGTTATATTTACCTTTTTGATATTTATATGCATCTGCATTGGGCGAGTTCCAAAGAGTAGGTACTGGAGGCAGGTTAATTTGTTCGGTACTAGGTTTTGAGGGTCTAAAAATATAATTGTTTTAAAGTAAGGTACAGGGTGTCCCATTTTCGACACTTTTATAGGGTATCTCCGTTATTGTTAGTACTATCAAAAAAGTAATGTAGGTCTCATGTGCTCTTTTTGGGTCAAACTTAAAATGATAAAATCAAAATTTGAAAATTTTCGCTCACTTAAGAGATACGGGGGAAAATCAAAAAATTGACAATTTCGAAATTACCCTATATTTTCTTAGTTAAAAGAGATACAGAAAAATGTTCTATACAGAAGTTTCTTTATATTGATTGTTGAATAATCTTCCGTTTTCAAAATAAGTATACGGGGTCAGGTAAAAAAGTTATCGGACCTAACCTTATTTTTTTAAATGGAACACCCTGTATATTTTAATCTAAAAATATACTATTTTAAATTCTCGTTTCAAATATATAACAAACCATGCATATTGGTTTCCTAGGCGATTTATTAACGTTTATTACTTTAAACCACAATAGAACATGAAACAAAAGCTAATATCCTAGAAACAACTATGTTGACATTCTAGTTGTTATTAACATTTAACGTCAAGTTCATTTTTACATACTCATTTGTGAAAATGACTTATCTGCATTTTGGAAAATTGAAGAAATGGCGCAAAATGTTTATTTTATTCGCTATCCAGAAAGACGGTAACCATTTAAGGACATATTCCGAATCTTTTATTTCGTTTCAAAGTAAAGTAATAAAGGAAACCAATATCATCCATGGTGTGTTATATATTTGAAAGGAGAATTTAAAATATTATCTTTTTAGATTAAAATATACAGGGTGTTCCATTTTAAAAAAATGAGGTTAGATTATTTTGGAAAATACATGTTTCTCAGCGAAATCCTGAAATATGTGTCAACTAATTATATGTATACAGGGTGTCCGCTAATTAATGGTACATGGAAAAACCACAGACTCCTTACGTAAAAATATTAGGATGTAATTATACTTACCTATATCCGAAAGTTGATTATTAACTGAGATACATGGTGTTAAAGTTAAAACCTCATTTTTGTTTTTCTCTAATAACTTTGCGAGAAACTAACGTTTTTTACAAAATTTGGTAATTATGGTAATAATATTATTACGTAAAAAAGGTATACTAAGTTCAGGTCGCCCAGATTTACCGTTTCGGAGATATTTGCATTTAAATTGTTTAGTGCACCCTGCCCAATTATTATTAATTTGCAAACAAAATCTTTTTCTTAAAGTAACCTATGAGAAAACAAATAAAATTGAGAGATGCAGTTGCTATGAAACAGAAAATGGTTCGTTTTTGAATCTATCGTAAGTTTGTGTTTTCATTGCCGTTGGTTTCTTTCGAGACGATATTTTCTAGGGTCAAAGTTATTTCAATTAAAGTAAGTTACAGAGCAATCCAATAGTTGTATTGATTATTCCCAATTACCATCACTAGAACAGTAATTATCATGTAAAAGTGAATTTGTAAGAAGTAACAAAATATTATTTGCTTGCGTGAGCTAACGCACTAAACAATATAAATGTAAATATCTCCGAAACGGTATCTCTGGGCGACCTGAACTTAGTATACTTTTTTTCCGTAATAGATATGGGAAAGGTATTATTTTTATTAAAAACTTAAATACACTGAGGCACAAAAAAGTTATGACCTAATAAATGAGCGAAAAATGCCGCAGAAAATGTCTCGTCCTAAAAAACCATAATTACCAAATTGTGTAAAAAAACGTTAGTTTCTTTCAAAGTTATTCACGAAAATGAAGTTTTAACTTTAACACCTTGTATCTGAGTTAATATCAACTTTCGGATATAGGTAATTACATCCTAATATTTTTACGTAAGGAGTCTGTAGTTTTTCCATGTACCATTAATTAGCGCACACCCTGTAAAAGTTGTAAAAAAATTTGCGGACGTCAAGGTTAAAAAAGTGTGAGGTTTGTAAAAGAATGATCCATGTACGTTAACGCATTACTGTTAAAGATTGTTTCACGAAAAATGGATATAACTAATGACTGCCGTAAAAGTAGCTGTGGCCATCCCATTAATTATGACCGTTTGTTATTATTATGTGGAAAGGACCGGATTGTAATAATTATAATTAAATATAGGCACATCAGGTAGGTTAGGTTGCTTAATTTATATTTAAATATCTTTTTGTGGTAAAATTTGTTAGTTTTTAAGGAATGGTTCAAGAATTGTCTTTTACCAAACATTCCTCAGAATAGCGTGATAGTAATGGACAATGCGAGCTATCACAGTCGCCAATTACATAAAGCTCCAAGCTCAAATAATACAAAATTGGAGATTCAGAACTACATGGCGGCGAATGATATATATTTTGAAGAAAGTTATAAAAAAAGTGATCTTTTAGAAGTTTTAAAGACATTTTGTATAAAAAAAGTATATGTTTGTGACACATTGGCAGAAGAAATTGGACATACAGTGCTACGGCTCCCACCCTATTATTGCATTTTTAACCCCATAGAGCATATGTGGCACCAGTTAAAATCACTGGTTAGGTCTGAAAATATTTCTCCGACTTTAAGTTCTAGTGTTGTAGAATTAATACGAAAATGCTTTAATGATATTCCCCCAGGTGGTTGGGAAAATTCAGTCCGTCACGTAATAACTGTAGAAAATTCGTATATTAGTCTGGATCGTATAATTAATCCAATTATAATTAATTTTGATGAGGATAGCGATAGCGAAACAGAACTATCTATAGAATGACATTATAAATGTAAATAAATATGACTAGTAATATTAAAAAAAAAATGTTATTTCATTTGATTACATTAATATAATCATATCATTACTTGTTTTCCTTAGTCCGTCCCTTCATACTTCACTTGTTTATTGCCAAGCTCTTGTCGACACAATGGGACCGACCCAGGAAATCATTAAGTCGTATCCATTTTTCGTGAAACAATCTTTACCTAAGAAAATATTTCTTGAAAGCTTATCTTTTCTTTGGTTACATATTTCCCCCCCTGAAAATTAACATTCTACTCCTCAGTCTTATCAGATACACTAAACCCCTTTGTTAATTAAACAGCGATTGTTGCCCAAGTTGTGTAACAGTCAACATGTACATACCGTTTAAATAATTCGGCAACAGGCACCGGTCGGTTGGCGGCGGGCGGATTTTTCGGTCTTCTGTCTATGGGGTTAACTTTGGTATTAATTACGCGAGATTCGACGGCCTGGCGGACGACTGGTGCACAATATTGGGCAAAGTCTAAAAAATAGTATAACAAACGCATACATTTTTAAAATTCTATTTAGCGTACAAATCAATAAATTTTATAAATACAGGGTGTTCCTTAATGACGTGCTAATATTTCAGGGTGTGATTCCTTAGGTCATTTTATAAAGAAAAGTTCATATGAACATATGTCCGCAACGGCTTAAATTTTTTGCTACAGGGTGTTGAATTTTTATTTTTTAAATGGTTATTTTTTAATATCTCCGAAAGTACTTTAGATATTATTTTCAATTTTGGAACGTGTTAATAGGATATAGTTAGTATAGAGTGACTTAGAAAAGTTATTCAATTGTTCCACCAGTGGCGTCCCTGCAAGCATGTCCTCTGATATTTATTACAAGACAGTACGCCACTGACATTTTTCCATGAGGATTTTTTTTCTGATTAGCCCGGTCAATTCTACATGAAAACGCCCTCTTGAGTTTTTTTCGTCAGAAACACCGTTCTTGATTAAAACCACTAAATTCATATTGAAACTCATTATTATTAACATTGATAAAATAATTAATGATAAATTTTGTTTTATAATATGTTTTATTTATTTATTAATCTTTATTTCATAATTACATTGATACATAGGTACAAGTAAAAAGAAATGTCGTCAAAAGGAAAACAAAAAAAAAGAAATGAAAAACCACACTGATCATTACAATTCACAATTCTTAACTGTCTAAGTAGTCGCTTAGCTTATAAGGTTCTAAATTAACCAGAAAATTTTTCAGCGCCTTTTTAAATACGCGTTCGTTTGGCGCATCCTTAATTCCAACATTCAATTTATTATACATCCTAATACACATATAGTATGGATTTTTTTCAGACAATGTCAATCTATGTTCGTAGATGTACAATGCATAAACTGTAAAACATTTTTTGGCCTAAAAATACCTCTACATGATTGTAAATAATACATATTATACATTATTCGCAAAACTCGTTTCTGAATAACAAAGATTTTTTCCAGTTTCGAATTGCCTCCCCAAAAAATAATTCCAAATCTGGCTGTGGCTTCAAAATTGGCAAAATAGATAGTTCTTTTTGCCGTATCATTTAGATATTTTGATATTATGCGCAAGCTGTAGCATATCTTATTTAATTTGTTACAAAGATAGTCAATATGGTGTGACCAATCCAGAAATTCATCAATATGAATGCCCAAAAATTTGGTATTATATATTTTACATATCCTCATGGAAAAATATCAGTGGCGTACTGTCTTGTAAAAAATATCAGAGGACATGCTTGCAGGGACGCCACTGGTGGAACAATTCAATAACTTTTCTAACTAAAATTTGTGGTTCTATATCCGATTAACACATACCAAAATTGAACATAATAACTAAAGTACTTTCGGAGATATTAAAAAATAACCATTTTAAAAAATAAAAACTCAACACCCTGTAGCAAAAAATTTAAGCCGTTGCGGACATATGTTCATATGAACTTTTCTTTATAAAATGACCTAAGGAATCGCACCCTGAAATATTAGCACGTCATTAAGGAACACCCTGTATACAAATATCCCATAGCTTATGGGCCATAAAGCAACTGGAGATACTAAACGTCAAACTAGAGCGATCAAGTCGTATAAGTTTTATCGAAATGCTTCTCGTTCTAGAAATACAGGGTGTTGAAGGTGAAGTTTATTTTCGAAAATAAGCCATAATTTCAAAACGATTCAATGTATCGGATGAGTAAGAAATGAGAATTTGTAGAAATTTTTAACCTTCACATTAGAGGGCTCTGCACACCCTGTATATGTATAGGTATTTCATTCAAAATCAAAATAGATATGTACAGTTCGCGAACAAAACTGATTGCAGTCCAAACCAACGCAAACCACCAATGACAACACGGCATTTTGACAGTTTCCATGGTTTCGACTGTTACGTCACTGCCATCAGTTTTGGTCGCGAGGAGATATATTTTCACGGCGACTCGGCACCCATTTATTGTGGTTTAATGAGGTAATTGATTTATTGCAGTAAAGGTCAACTAATGTACAGGGTGTCCTATTTTCGACACTTTTACAAGGTATCTCCGTAATTGTTAGTGCTATCAAAGTAATGTAGGTTTCATGTGCTCTTTTTGGGTCAAACTTAAAATGGTGAAATCAAAATTTGAAAATTTTCGCTCGCATAAGAGATAGGGAGGGAAATCAAAAAATTTACAATGTCAAAATTTCCCTATATTTTCTTAGTTTAAAGAGATACAGAAAAATGTTTTATACAGAAGTTTCTTTATATTGATTGTTGAATAGTATGCCGTTTTCAGAATAAGTATACGGGGCAGGTAAAGAAGTTAACGGACCTAACCTAATTTTTTTAAATGAAACACCCTGTATATTTTAATATAAAAATATATTATTTTAAATTCTCCTTTCAAATATATAACACACTATTGATGATATTGGTTTCCTAGGCGATTTATTTAAACTTTATTACTTTGAAACGAAATAAACGATTCAGATTAAGGTAAAAAATAACGGGAATCATCGCAAATGTTCGGAATATGTCCTTAAATGGTTACCGACTTTCCGGATAGCGACCAAAATATACATTCTGCGCCATTTCTTCGTTTTTTCCACTTTCAATATAAACTGATATCATATCAAATTTTTCAAAATGTTGATAGGCCATTTTCGCAAGTGAATATGTAAAAATGAAATTCACGTTAAATGTTAGTCAACATAGTTGTTTCTAGGATATTAGCTTTCGTTTCATAGTCTACTGTGGTTTGTTCGTTGTAGGTTTGTTTAAAGTAATAAAGTTTAAATAAACCGCCTAGGAAACCAATATCATCCATGGTGTGTTATATATTTGAAAGCAGAATTTAAAATCTTTTTAGATTAAAATACCATTTATACCATTAAAGTTCCATTTAAAAAAAATGAGGTTAGGTTCGATAACTTTCTTACCTGACCCCGTATACTTATTCTGAAAACGGTAGATTATTCAACAATGATTACAAAGAAGCTTCTGTATGGAACATTTTTCTGTATCTCTTTTAACTAAGAAAATATAGAGTAATTTTGAAATTGTCAATTTTTTGATTTTCCCCCGTATCTCTTAAGAGGAAGGAGAGGTCCAGGTAGAAGGAGGATCTCTTGGCTCCATAACTTAAGAACATGGTTCTCTTTATCCACCACAGGACTTTTTCGAGCAGCAGCCAACAAGGTCAGAATAGCCATGCTGATAGCCAACATCCGAAACGGATAGGCACCGTGAGAAGCGAGCAAAAAATTTCAAATTTTGATTTTACCATTTTAAGTTTGACCCAAAAAGAGCACATGACACCTACATTACTTTTTTGATAGCACTAACAATTACGAAGATACCCTATAAAAGTGTCGAAAATGGTACACCCTGTACACTATACTATATGCGAAAATTGATTTGTTTTTATGAATAAAATTTAAGCGGTTGCTCGACATTGGATAAGTAAATCTCAACAAAATTCCATAAATTTTATTGCATGACGTCGATAACATTTTACTTACTTTTCGGCGACCAAGAATTGGTTTGACCCATTCTGGCATTCCCCGGTTTAATTTCTGGTTTAACCGCGCCCATCCGAATATCCTTGTCGATTTTTTTTAAAATCGGGTCGTACACAACTCGAGTTGCTAAAAAGAGAGGTTCTTGTAACATTTCAGGTCGTTGGATTTAATATCTTTAAATATGCAAGTTTCTTTAATTAAAATACACATGCACGGTGTCCCACCGGAAGATTATTGGGTGCATTTTTAGAAAAAGCTTCATATGAACATGTCCTAAACGTCTTTACTTTTGAGTGACAAGGTGTTAAAGATTTTCAAACAATCTCCATTTTTATTAAAATGTATGGAGAAATTATTATTTCCCAGACCACCTGATGATACCTTATACAATAAGGGCGTATTCAGTCTACACAGTAGCACTTGAAAATACTACTTCAGATTGAATGGTACTGCTAAGAAAAGGAAGCATTCTCCATTGATAGGATGTCACCACCTGCAGACCAGTTTCGAACTATTTTGTTCTTGTCAGTACAGAGTAGGTGCAGGCTTCCTTTTCTTGGTAGTACCATTCAATCTGAATTAGCATTTTAAAGTGCTACTGTGTAGCCCTTATTGTATAAGGTATCTTCGGGTGGTCTTGGAAATAATAATTTCTCCATACATTGGTATTTGATATTAATACCACCTGAAAAATAATAGATTTTTGATTTTTCCATTTTTGTTAATATCTGTGATACTGCTCTAGATATTTTTGTGAAATTTGGTACACACTTTCTATTCATCAAGAGGCATTTTATGATGTCTAACATGTTGTTTTTTTATCCCGACCAGTGGCGTTCGTGAGGGAAGTGCCCTCGGTATTTTTGAGGAAAAGAATGGTACTCCACTTCTTTTTTTTAAATAAAAATTATTTTTGAAATTCTCATTCATTGCTGAGCCAATGTCGTCTTTTGATTTTTTTGTCGTTTGAAGTACAGTTTTCGTATAAAAAAAATGAAATTCATTCATGTGCACTCTGTTATGAAATTAGGTATTAACAAAGATTAAAAAGAATCTAGTGTAGGTGAGCAGCAGATTTTGTTTTGTAAACATAAACAGTTTGGACAGTTGCCTACCTAGTCTAGTTGTCACGTATTTAAGTCATTAACCTTAACAAATTATTAGAAAACCACGAAAATCTCAGAAGTTAAGACGTTTAGGATATACGTTCATATGAAGTTTTCTCTGAAAATGGACCCAAGAATAACCTCCTTAAATATTAGCATGTTATTAAGAAACACCCTGTATATAGGAAACATTTAAAAATTTGACAGTATGCCTATGTTGATGGCGGCAACTCGCCTAAAATATTTTCAATATGGTGGCACTTCCGGTTTACCTGAAGTCGGTGCCAACTTGCTTATTTTAAATGGAACACCCTATATAATTCCTATCAGGAAAGCTTTTGGGTTGGATTTCTTGTTGAAAAGAACCCGCTTTAATAGATCTTTTTTGATATTTTGATAACTATTAATACAAGAGTGTTCAAACAATAAGATTTAAAAAATAATTGAGGAAACTGCAAAAAATTTATGTTTGAACACCCTGTATTAATGAAAATATTATAAAAAATCTATTAAACAGGTCCTTTTCAACAACGAACAATCCAACTGAAACAATCGAGGCTTTCTTATAGGAAAAAATAATTATTTAATGGTCTGCAAACTTCATTTTCGACATTAAAACTGGAAAAATATATTAAACACGCTTAGACTTATGAATAGGATATAATATATCAAATCTGCCTGGAATCTTGTGTAGAATCCAAAAATATAATAATATACAACGTGTCCAAGATACGGAGGGCCAGTACAGGGATCTCGGAAACCGTAAGAGATACGAAGTCGGTTAAATGGAGGTAAAGTTGCGCATTTACGTGCCTAATAATATGCCGTTTAGAAAGTTTTAAAATTCCGAGTAGTTCCGGAGATATCCGGAAAAAACTAAATTCTGAATTGCACTTTTGCATTGCCACTTTTTCCGCTCTATCTAACACATTGTGGTTTAATGACGTTTCGAGGGTTTTTTGAACAACATCTGGAGGTTTTGGGATAGGGTCCTGTATTTCTCTTAATTTTATAAATAATATCTTATTTTTATTTATGTTGGACCACTTTAATAAATAACAAATAATTTAATAATAAACCACAAATAGGTCAACAAAATACAGAAACATTATTTCGTTATGTGGCAGTAGATGTTATTTGTGCTTAGAGAATAACGGAAATCATTTTGAACACCTGATCATGTAGTTCCGTACTTTTTTCGTTGTTCGTTTTATTACTGTTTTGGAATGATTTTTGTTCACTTATTTGTGGTTTATTATTAAATTATTTGTTATTTATTAAAGTGGTCCAACATAAATAAAAATAAGATATTATTTATAAAATTAGGAGAAATACAGGACCGTATCTCATAATTTCCTGATGTTGTTCAAAAAACCCTCGAAACGTCATTAAACCACAATGTGTCATACATCATTACATTCGGAAGAAAAAAAGCTCTCAAATTCCAATATCAGGAAAACAGGACCGTATTTAAAAGTTGATAATGGCCCTTCGAAGACGACTCGTCGGATTACAAAACAATTAACGCTGTTAGATAGAGCGGAGAAAGTGGCAATGTAAACGTGCAATTTACTCTAGAATTCGATCTCAAAAAACCCAGGAAAACAATAAAACGATTTTTCAGAATTTCGTTTTTTTCCGTATATCTCCGGAACTACTCGGAATTTTAAAACTTTCTAAACGGCATATTATTAGGCACGCAAATGCGCGACTTTACCTCCATTTAACCGATTTTGTATCTCTTACGGTTTTCGAGATTCCTGTACTGGCCCTCCTTATCTTGGACACGGTGTATAGTGTGTTCCATTTAAAATCAGCAAATTGACACCATATTCCGGTAAAACCGGCAGTGCGAGCATATTGAAAATATTCTCGCCGAGTCGCCCCAATCTACGTAAGCATACTTTCTAATTTTCATATATAGATCGAGGTGGTTCCCGGTGGGACACCCTGTATACAAAGTTACTTACGTTTTGCCCTCCTCGCGGCGACGTCATTCGCCTCGGCGTTCTTAACAAAATCCTTAATTTCCTTCATGGGTAGCAGCGGCAATTTTTGGGGCGGCCCTTCCGCATGTCGCCTGGTGTCCGGTGGAATTCGCGCGTTGTCGTAGAACACATGAACTAAAATTTAACCTAAGTTTGTCGGAAAGTGCATCTACCATTGCGCCCAAAAAATATTAGAATCTCATTCTTTATCTCATAAATTATACATGTCGGTTCAAAAGTTAGAGCCAAAGGAGTAAATCGCTAGGTACCGCTTTGGGCTCTGTTAAGGGGCACTTTAATTTTTTTTTCTATGACAATTAGGTATTAGGTTTATTTTGACTTCCTCTGTATGCTCCCGAGAGATTAGGAAGTACCTACCGGACACCCTGTCCGGGAGATTATAGCAAATTTCTTTGTCACTGTATTTTTTGGCCGCAATGGTACACTTTGTTAAACTCACCGACCTATAACTATGGATATGTACAACTTATGGGGTGTGCACAGTAAGAAGTATAATTTTATGAGTGAAAAAATGGGTTGGTGCGCACGGTTTACCGGTCATGTTGTCACAATGTTGTCGCCGTCATATAGGCAACCCCGCCGGTATTGGGGCCGGTTTGGTTGCCAACCAACGACGACCGTCCAGGATCGAAATCAGTCGTAGGGATCTAACGATATTAAAAGTCTATCGATACGTGGACGATAGATGTTAAAATTAATTCTAAAAGTGGGTTTTCAGTGATGGCAACAAGGCTTTCTTTTATGCGAGAAAATAGATCGTTTATTTTCCAGTAAAGAAGGTTTTGATGTGCCAAAATATTGCCGTGTAATCATTTTCATTAAGGGCCAAGTACGGTCCTGTTCGCCGGTTAAGATAAATAGTTTATCAGTCGGTATTGCGCATGACATCTGACGATCAGCTTTGTTTACATGCGCGAGGCCATAAAATTGCCACTTTTGCTTCTAGAGGTTGGCTATCCATAGATATAGGTCGGTGGTTCAACTCGGTTGTAGCCTATTATACAGGGTGATTCACGGCGAGCTTGCATTAGAATTATATGGAGAACTACCGAACATATGTTTCTGGGACTAAAATAATGACATGTCCCTGTCATTTCCGGTTATACCGGAAGTAGCCGCCAGCGTTTTTTTAAATACAACATGGTAATTTTTATTATTTTTCGATTAACAAATTCTAAGCAAATTTTATACAACATCTTTGTGTCTGACTCTGATAGTTTTTGAGATATCTGGACTTTTCTAATTATGCATGGTGATGAAATAATCCACATAATTTTTTTACCTTAGCTCTTGAACTAAAAAATGTTTCTTAACTGATAGCTAGAAGATCATCAAGTCTCAAAAATATTTTAAACTTGCCAAAAAATGTACGGGGTGGTCACAATTCAAGGTTCATTGTGAAAGAATTCAACCATTAAACATTTTCTTATTTTAAATGGAACACCCTGTATATTTTTATTTAATTTAATGACCAATTAGTTGTTCTTTGTAAATAGTATTTTCTGTTCTATATCTATACAATGTTGGAAAAAGGTCGGTACCCCGGAATAACTCCGGTGCATCGCATTGCAGCGGAAAATGTCTGGGGAAAAATTTGTTTGGTTTTGAAGGAGGAATAGTTTGCAATTTAAACCACCCCCCCACCCCATCAACCCCCGGGCGCGGGTGGGGGTAAGTTAAGATTTTCAAATGGCCCGAATAAAAAATTATTATTTTTGGTCGGAGAACACGATACGACAATAAAAAATATGAAGTTCCATTTGAAAATCTTAACTTACTTGTAAATTGCAAACTATTCCTCCTTCAAAACCAAACAACTTTTTCCCTAGACATTTTCCGCTGCAATGCGATGCACCGGAGTTATTCCAGGGTACCGACCTTTTTTCAACACCGTGTATATCAAAGCGTTTCCTCAAAAAATTAAATTTTTCCGAAAACACTATTTTTCAAGTGTGCTATGTTTCAGAAACATACGTTTAGTAGTATGTCCATGAAGTTCTAATGCAAGCTCGTCCTGAATCACCCTGTATGGACTCGATTTTTCCCTGATCTGAAACCAAATTGTTATAAAGATATAAAGACATTGTCTCTGCACCACTAGTGGAGCATAGCAGAGGGAAAGTCCAAAAAAATCTAAATTCACACAAATTCCACATTTTTACGTTACGCGTTAAAATCGGAATGTAAAATACTACTGAAAATTGCTTCCTTTTCAATCAATATTTGCTCATCCAAAACTATAAGAATCTGGTTTCAAATTAGAGAAAAATTGATTATATTTGGCTAAAATATATTGAAAAAGCGTCGACATAACAGGAAACAGGTCAACAGTATCACAGGAAAATAACTATTTGGTTTTGTCATTTTGACAGACTTTTATCATACCTGGCATTACCGTATATACACGATTCGAAGTCGTTTGCTGAACTTCGTCCGCAAAGATGTATTTTGACAGTTTTCTTATGACGTCGCCCTTGTCTAAGTCACAAGTAAGCCCCATCTCGATACCAGAGACGCTGGTCTATGAAAGAAAATTATTCAAGTTTTAAAATGTTCTGAACACCTTACTGACCCATCCTGTATAATAAACCGCATAATATGTGACAGTTACCTTTAAAAAGTATTGTTTACTATTCTTTTCGTATATCAGGTTCGGTTCATTAATATTCTTCTTTGCATCTTCTCTGATAGCAACATTCGCCTTGCTGGATTTTTTGCCGTGTTCCTGCGGACATTTTAGAGTCGGCTGGAAAAGTTGCTCCCAAGCGTTTTGGGTTTCCCTATTTTTACCGTACAGCAGCTTGTGGAGATAGGACTCCTTAACTCCAGATGTAGACTAAAATAAATATATTTTAAGAAATGATTTTCTCTCAGAATGGTATTTTTGTAATCTACGGTCTCACAACAGGGTGTTATGGCAATGACTTATTATATTTAAACGGGTGACTCCTTGGGTGCTCTAGAGAAAGTCTACATACTTTTCTTTTTAATCAAATATCTAAATATTAAGGTAAAAACCCTTATTGCCTACATGCTGTCGCGCCGCTCCATCTGGATTCAGTTAGCAACAATGTAGGTTACTAGAGTAAACTACAGTGATGCCAGAGCAAACCGCGTGTCTCGCCCTTGCTTGGATAACCGCCGCGCGTGTATTGATATATTTAACCTTCGGTATTGTTGCTCCAGTATGTTTCGATACTCGGTGCTGGAACGACGTCGGCCAGAATTCCTTGATTGCTTACATGAATCGCAGTGCCACACAGGTGTTTTTCTGGTTTGGCGTCAGGTCACTTTTACCGCTGAATGAATTGAAAGCGCCATTTATGGCTATTTTTCTTTAATTTGTCTTGATCTCAGAAATTACCAGTTTAAATATAATACGTCATTTCCATAACACCCTGTATTTCCACCCTTTGCGTCGTACGAAAGCGTAATTCTGCGACTCTTCGGCACGTCGCGCCCTTCGCTCTTCTCGCGCTTGGTGACTTGCGATCGAAAATATTTAATAACTTCCGAACTAAAAGAGGTCTACTTTTTGGTAAAATGGGTTTTGTAGATAAGAGGATGAAGAACAAAATGGTACTTCTTAAAATTATTTTAATGTGGGTGAAGAGCATGTTAAAACTATTTAAACAATTAAATTGTTATTATTTTTCATTTGTTCACAATTACAATTTTTTTTAAAAGCTAACTTAACAAAGTGTAAAATAAAAAAGACCGATATTGATCCGATCAGTACAACTGGAGATATTAAATTTCAAATATGAGAAAATTGGAGAAAACCCAGCAATAAATTATCAAAAATTTATGTGTGGAATTTTCGAAAAAATATTTTTTTCAGCGATATCCTGAAATACGTGTCAACTAATTTTATGTATATAAGTTGTGAAAAAAATTTCGGACGATTCTAAAATGCCAAGGTTAAAAAGTGTGCGGTTACTTTTTTTTAAATGGGACACTATGTATATTACTCGATGATCAAGTTTGTTCGGATTTGTGTATCACTTACTTTAATTGTGTCTCTCCTAGGATATTCGGCCTTGATCGGCAGGAGGTCATTCTTAGTTATGTCGTCCAAAATGTCGAGGTATTTAAGTTTCTTCTGTCTCAATTGCGAATATTTGGCCCTCATCCAGTGAAGTTTGCACTTTTGGGCCTCAGACATCGGTTGGTTGTTTGTCACTGTTACTTGACAGTTGCAAGCTGCTGCTAAAACTTGGAAATGTCCAGTATTAATAATATACCGAGTCCGAATACGGTGACGAAAAAATAGGTTTTTTTTTGTGGTTTCCAACTTTTCTCTCTTTATAAAGGTTGTAAAAATATTCTTATATATTTCCCGGCAATAAATTTCGGACTAAAGATAATGTTAGTCAAGTTTATAGTCTTAATACCTTTATAAATTGTTGTCCGATCTTGGTAAAATTAGTAAAATGTAGACTTGCGTCTCGGACTGTTAGCCTGAATTGTGATTTTCAAAAAATGCTGATATGTTGATCATTGTACAGGCAGGAACGAAAGTTACTTTTTTACCCTTAATTTCTTAACGCCCTGTGGAAAAAGTGAGCGGTAGAATTCAGCTTTATTATATTTTGTTGTGAAGAGTGACCTTTTCTTAACACAATGATTTTTGGTTCACATCATTATCTGCTTTTTAAAAGAAGATACAAATTTTAAAAAAAAGTATTGCAATTTTTCACTTCTACTATGTGACGAGGCATGCAATATTAGGTTTCGGAAAACCGGACATCTCCTCCTCTTTTGAGAATTTGCTCCTTTTGCTCCATCCGGCTTTGTCTTCCCGTCCGACGTTTTTTAGCAACCGTTCCAACGGTACATCAAAATTTACCATTACCACGTGAAATCGCTCGTTTTTTTTTTAATCGTAGTACCAGGAAAAGCCCCTCCTAGTCATTATTAGTAGAGCAGATTTTTATTTTTTGGTGAAATAAATGCGTCATTTTTGTTGGTTTTTATGGATAATCAGGGTTTATTTGTGTATTGTATTTAGTCAATACTGACCTTCGCAAAAAATTAAAAATATAAACATTTAATTTTTATTCAGGGTGTTATGAAAATGACGAATTATATTTAAATGGGTGACTTCTAGGGTGTCCTAGAGAGAAGCGCTACATATTTTTTTTTTAAATCAGTTTAAAAAGTGGGGTAATTCACCCATAAACCCACAGGTCACTCCTCGGCACAATCATATATGATCATATTACCCATGCCCAGTTGTGTAATCAACAGATGTTCTGGCACAATGTAGCCAAACTGTGTAAAAATTGTAAAACTTTAGATTCTTATAAAAATAATATTTAGTTTGCCTGGTATCCAAATAGAAGTGAATCCAGGTACCAGTACACTAGCAAGTAATCGTGGGCACAGACATCTTCAGGTTTTTGTTTTTTTTTTCTATGGGAAAAGTTTTATGCTCATCACGTACCCTGATGATAATGTGGAACTGCATAATACGCTTATACCCACTAAACCCCATTCGGCCTCTTATTTCCAATCTCTCGGAACATTTGCACTAAATCACTTAAAGAAACACAGACACCCACGAGTTTCAAATTAGTTTTTTTGAAGATATGCACCTATTATCAGATTACACGAAAGCACTAAATAGCACTTAATTATTTCGCAATAGAAATAATAAAAACGCTAATTTCTATGGGCCATTAACCCTTTACTAAAGATAAAATGAAGCAATTATGTTGACATATAGGAACTACCGTTTGAAATAAATGGTCGCGTCCAAGGTGCTTTCTTTGTGCACATTCCGAGAACTAACTTGAGCTAGCGCGGTTGCCATTTCCGAGACTATAATTATACAGGGAAGTAATATTATAGAAGGAAATTCCGCAATTTATGAATATAATCTTATAAATCATCGAAAGTGGCAACGCCGTATTTTTAAAATATTAACCCCAGCCACTGCCGTCGCGAAAAGAACAGGCAACCCGCTCGATTGTTCAAAATCAGCTGTTTAAAGAAGCCGGCCGATTTGCACACGCGTTATCGGTTTTCTACTGTTTTTACCAAGTTTCAAGCAGATTTGTGTGTTAAATTGTCTATTTGCCCGAGTTTAAATTATTAAGTTATTTGTTCTTTTCGCGACGGTAGTGCCCCAGCCCAGCGGTTCAATATCGATCGACGGAACCAACGTTTTATTTATTTTTAAAGTTAAATACATTATTTCCCAGACCACTCAAACATATAAGGGCGTATTTTTGTCTACACAGTAGCACTTTAAAATACTAATTCAGATTGAACGGTACTTAGATGTGTTCATGAGACGCGAAAACTAATGTGAATTTATGTCATTTTGTGAGATTGTCCAGATCTGACGGGTGTCGTTCGAATTGAACAAATGAGAACATACCTGACCATTTATAAACTCCGCGGCGGTTCGTTCGAGTCAGTTCAAGTTTATAAATCAGAGATTATTTCCCAGCGAACTGAACTGAACGTAAAGTTTATAATAATGTACCCTGAAAAATAAACAACTTGCAATCTGTCAAACGGTTATTGACTTTCTAAAGAATTTACCCTGAAGATATGACAACACTGTTCAAGATTCAGTGACGTTTTTCGCCATACGTTGCTTTGTTTACCTTCCTGACAGGGGCACCACGTAGTAATTTTTGGTTTGACATAAGGTCATGTACAGGGCATATTAAATTAAAGCGCCATTTTTGGATATTTTTCTTCAATTTGTTGTCATCTCAGGAATTGCCGGTTTAAATATAATACGTCATTTCCATAATACCCTGTATATTCGTTGAATTGTGAATAAAATTGAAAAACTGCAATACGTTCTTTAAAAATGTGTATATTCTTTTTAAAAGCAGATGATGACGGGAACCAAAAAACATTGTGTTAAGAAAAGGTCAGACTTCAAAACAAAATATACTGAAGCTAAATTCAACTGCTAAATTTTTCCACAGGGCGTTAGAAAATCAAGGGTAAAAATGTAACTTCTGTTTCTGCCTGTATAATGGCCAACACATCAGTATTTTTTGAAAACTAAAATTCAGGATATCATCTCAAGACACAAGTCTACAGTTTGCTAAAAATTTCACCAAGATCGGACAACAATTAAAAATGTTACAGGACTATACAGTGTGTTTCTTATTAACGTGATAATATTAAGGAGGTTATTCTTGGGTCTATTTTAAGGTTAATGACTTAAATACGTCACGTAAGCTAGTGTCAAAACTGTTTATGTTTACAAAACAAAATCTGCTTCTTGCCTACTAGATCAATTTTAATCTTTGATAATACCTAATTTCACACCATTCTTTTCCTCAAAAATACCGAGGTCAATTCCCGCACGAACGCCACTGGTCGGAATAAAAAAACATGTTATACATCATAAAATGCCTCTTGACGAATAGGAAATGTGTACCAAATTTCACAAAAATATCTGGAACAGTATCACAGCTAGTAATAAAAAAAGAGATTTTTTGAAAATCTTTATATGTATAGATTTTGTTTTGGAAACATGAAACGCGAAACCCATAACACCCTGTATCTGAAAAGTTAAGACGTTTAGGAGATGTGTTCATCTGAAGTTCTTTTCTGAAAATCAACCCAAGAATAACCCCCTTAAATTTTACCATGTTATTAAGAAACACCCTGTATACCTGACTAACAATATCTATGTCGGGAGTTGTAGTATAGTTTACACTACACCTGACTTTACAGCAATAAATCAACTGATCATGCCCCAAAATCTTCAAACCGCAATAAATGGGTTCAGAGTCGACTTGGAAATATAGCTAGCTATCTAATATTGTTTTATTTTTATTTTGAATTAAATACCTGTATACTCAAAATTGTATAACAATTAGGGATGTAAATTTTATAGGATTTTATGGTCAGAGGGTTAATTATAGTTATATGGCAGTCTATAGATCAACTGCATATTGTAAACTATACTATACGGCGCAAATACTTACTATTAACTGGAAACGGACTTTTGAAACTGGATTTATTCACCACGCTGGTCCTTCCAACGCTGGCCGTGCTGCTTTCGATGGTGTAACTTTGTGGCAAAATCGGTTTGTCTTTGTTGTTCTTCTTTTCTCTTTTCTTCTTTGAGACTGATGTTTCTCTTTTACTTCGTTTCGCCTATAAAGAAAATTTCAGAATTTTTTTTTGTTTATGTTTGGATACGCCACTGTATATTGCTAATACCATCTGCAATTATGTCCCCGCTATGGGCATCGAAGGGGGCGTTGTGAGTTTGCGCAGTTCGGAAATTTCCTTGTGAAAGTAATCATTCGACAGGACCGGATTTCAACTTTTTTAATGTAAATTTCACTGGTTAGTTTGGAAAAATATTGCAATCAAAATTTCGATTAGTTCGATTTAAGACGGCGTTCCATGCATACGATTTCTGACGATATGATGATCCGACGGTGCCCTGATTGGTGTAAACTTTTGGTGCCAAATTCCGTTCGAATATTTGTACCAATCGACACGATGAGCTTTATTTTAACTTTCATCCGACGTCGTATGTTTCTTAACCTCACTTTTTTCTAAACCAAAAATTAAGAATGAATGACTATATTGACTATTTTGGGAATTATTATCAGCTACTAATGCACCAACTTAAAAATACATTAATTTTAAGTTTAGGGAGTGACCACATATATATTATATTGTATACCAGTTTTTTACAAGCTTTAAGCAAAATATTTTCGTATATATGTACATGTACGATCCTGGTATTGATCCACGACTTTTGCAAAAAAAGCACCATGCACTTGTGTCCTTTCATCTGAAACAAAACAAGCCACTAACCTACCAAACGGCGAATCGAATTATCACAAATTAAAACCTCCTTTACAAAACTTAGGTAATGAAAGTTTATAAGCACTAATATACCGACAACAATGTGGATGAACCACTTTTTATTCTGTAATTTGAAAAAGCATCCAGAACCAAAGATGGCGACGAATAACAACAAACAAATAATGTCGGAGCGGCTCTGACGCGATCGATAAAATTTCCACCCTACTGCGCAAACTCAATAGGCCCGCGTCATCTCCCATAGCGGGGACACTTTTTGTATTTTGGAACGTTCGTACTGGCAATATTCTGTTTATATATATATGTGGTACGGATTACCAAAAATGAAGTTTACTTTTACCTCAGGTTTTTTCTGTTTAAACCACAGGCTGTTTTGGTATTTCCTGGATAATTCCGACAAAGAGCGCTGTTTTTTATATCGCTGTTGACCCTTTTGGTGCTCCAAGTATTGCATAGCGCATTTAAAGTTGTGGCTAAAACGAAAATTATTCACAATTAAAATAGTATTATTATACAGCGGGCGGCAGAAAGTTGGCCACATATGGAGACCTTTTTTATAATTGAAATATTAAAAAACTTTTTACACCGTTTGCCTCTGCATGATTGGTAACCTAAAAACTTATTTTGACATTTGTCACGTGACTTGTTTGTTGAGAAATTGAAAAATATATATATTGTCATGGAAAACTGGTATTAGATGACTAGATATCGATAAAAGTGACTTGACAAAAGCATTTAGATCTTAATCTTATGCGCTTTTGTTTGGAGCCGAAATTCCAAAAATTGTTTTTCGAATAATAAATTTTTTTAAAAAATTAAGAATTTTTTAAAAAAAAATTTATTTCGTAAGTGCAATTTTGGGAGACACATTAAACCTTGTTCAACACACGCCTAGTTACTGGTTAAAAACTAAATTTGAACAAACAAAATTTTTTAAAAGCAACAAAATTGTTTAAATAATAATAATAATAAACCTTGGTTTTTGATCATTTTCATTATATTCCTGGTAATCTTGAACTAATACTGGATATTTTTTTGAAAAAATATATTTTTTGCAATCATTGCTACAAACTTTGCAAAAGAGCACAAAATTAAAATCTAAACAAACACTCTTTTGAAATAACTTTTTTCGATATCTCCTCATCAAATACCAGTTTTCCATGACAAAATCTTTGAAACAATAATAAAAAAGTTTCGCATATGTGGCCAACTTTTTACCGGTAACTGTATAACTAGTATGGAACCATAAAATAGTTATTGTTATTACCCCTCCGCCGGTTTCTCGATACTTTTATCATCGGTAGTTGCCGGCCTGTCGTCGTTCATATGTTTCATGCTCTTCGCCATCAATTTTTGGAAAAATATCAAACTGTCATTGGCCTCGACTTGCGCCTCAAGTCGCTTGTGCAAGTCGGTAATGGCCCTTTTCCTGTACACATCCGGGTAGGTGAAGTCCAATTTGGCCGCGTCTGTAACAAATAAATTACAACGCTATGAACTTAGCTTAGAAAAAGTTGCTGACACTTAATCGTCGTTAAAATCGCAAGAATCAATCAAAATTACGCTCACGAAAAATATCAAAAGAACGACTGATTTCATAAACATTACATAATAGACGTGTCTAGCGTTCCGATCTACGTATCGAAAAATAATTTATAATTTAGAGAAAAAAAAATTGACAAAACCACGGTCGCCTTTATTTTTCTTTCAAAATGACGACAGATATCAATGACCTCCATTAAGGTAAAAAGGTGTGACAAACTACAAGAAAACAATTCGATAGAATTTGTTAAAATTTTAAATTTAGCTTCGAAATATGGTACTACACATGACTATAGTATTAGCTTGAATTTTTTGAAAAAGAATGTTATTTTTTTAAAAACGGTAAATGACGTTTAAATTGAAAAAATGTGGGTCATACAGTAATTTTTGAACGTATTGCATGCAATCTCAATTAATTTCATAGCTTAGTTTCAATGCAAAAAATGTCACACCGAGGTTTCCAAAAAAAAATACCTAAAATCGCAACTATCTAAAGTGATTTGGCAACGCTGATCAAAGGCAGAAGAATAACAAAAACGTCTCCTACTCCCTCGATACAGCCGGCCAGCGCGCTCGCTAGTCGCGTCTTGTAATGGCGATGTTGTCTCATTGTTCAATAACAATGACTTATGTTCCGCGGGGAAATCCCAAATCGGACCACGCGGTCCACTGATAAATACTCTTAATAATCTTACGATAAAAAAAATTCGACATGTTATGACATTAGTTTACAAAAAAAAGCTTATATTAGTAACAAATGTCCATAAATACTTGCCAAAACTACAAAACCCAAACAGCAACTGTGCCTTAATAGCCCGAACTTCAAATCACTGCAGCCTTCGGGCTTATTGTGTACCCCGATCTTGTCTTTCTATTCACTTTTAAGTCAATAATAAATAAAGATGGGGAGGTCCTTGATCCCTAGATCTGTGACGTACGGGTCAAGATACAACGTACAGACCTTATGTATGTTTGGGTTATAAAATTAATTATTAATTGTATTGAATTAATATCTTTATTATTATTAAAAGCTATTACCAAACATACCTTCATACGATTACATTATTTTACGCATTTCCCGCCGATTATTTTCTAAGTACTTACATACACTCATTCCCATCCTTCTTTGACTTGATCTGTAAGTCGTCAAATCGTTTTCGGAAAATTGGTCTTCCATCAGGTCCCGTTGGACTTTGTTCATTTCGTGGAATCTTTTCAGATCCTCGCTTACGGCTATCTTCTCCTTGCGTTTCTGACACCGTGTAGGCGTCGGTTTGCCGTCCTAGAATTTCATTATTGAATTAGGAAATTGGATTCTTGATAATAGCTGGTGCATGCTCTCAAACCGCTAATTATGATTAGAGTTTGTCAAATATTTCTTTAATAAGGCGGGATATACACACGAATCAAAAATGAGAGTAAACTAACCTTATTTTTGAAAACTTTCTTGGCCATATATCGTATTTACGGATCGATTGAACTGTATTGTATGCCCGGGTGTTTCTGAAGGTGGGGACGAATGCGAACGAAAAATTAGGCTATGCTGCCGTTGTAAAAATCGTTAACAGAAAAGAATCGTGTAATTTCCATTTATATACAGGGTGTCCGGGAACATGTGGGAAATCTCCCGGATATGACGAAAACACGTGAAAGAATACTATAGGTTCATATAAACTTCTTTCGTATCGGCCTCCTCTTCGGAGATATGGGCTCCCAAAGAGCACCAATGGAATCAAGTTTTCTACATATAATTATTGAATCACCTGGTATATTTCAATTATTTTTTAATATGATGTATACCAGGTAAGACCCGTCAAATTACTACCCAAGAAACTGTTGTGAATTACTCACAGCTGCAGGGACGGACTAGCTGTAACACTCATGGGCCCATATTTTTTACGCCCTGTATGATGAGAACTTTGGACAATGTTTTTTACCTTTAGCTATTGGCTAAAAATTAACTACTCTTCATTCATGTCGCTAATCCTAACCGTTTTCGAGAAAACGTCATTTTATTTACACTGAGTCCCCTAACTGCTCATGGGCTAAATATGAAAAAGCGGAATCGTGAAGGTTGAACATTGGATCGGAACAAAGATGTATCTTTTATTGAAATACCCGAAGCACATGATGTATATGAAATGCCGTTTTTTCGAAAACGGTTAGGATTAGCGACATGAATGAAGAGTACTTAATTTTTAGTCAATAGTTAAAGGTATGTAAAAAACGTCGTCCAAAGTTCTTATCATACAGGGCGTTAAAAAAAGGCGCCATGAGTGTTACAGCTAGTCCGTCCCTGCAGCTGTGAGTAATTCACAACAGTTTCTTGGGTAGTAATTTGACGGGTCTTACCTGGTATACATCATATTAAAAAATAATTGAAATATACCAGGTGGTTCAATAATTATGTGTAAAAAACTTGATTCCATTGGTGCTCTTTGGGAGCCCATATCTCCGAAGAGGAGGCCGATACGAAAGAAGTTTATATGAACCTATAGTATTCTTTTCACGTGTTTTCTTCATATCCGGGAGATTTCCCACATGTTCCCGGACACCCTGTATATGGCAATATATGGCATATATGGCCGCGGTCTGCCATACAACATTTTTCCATAGCCTTTCATTAAGCTAACAAGAAATAATTAGGTCTAAATTGACTGAAGTGTAAACAAATTCAAGATAATAAATCCCGCTCTTCCTAGCTTTTGTATGTGTTTATTATACCAGCGTTGGTGTTTTGCTAATTATTTTTTTCTGTCAATTACTGTGATGGATCAGAATCAGAATCTTAATATATTTATCTCGCATTTAATGTTGTCATTCTACACATAGATTCAAAAGTTTTGCATCACTCCGATTTTGGCATGTTAAGATAATTTCACTAATGAATTTTTTTCCTAAATGTTTATTTACGTTTATCAGTTAAAACGATGCCATTTTTTCAAGACATTTGTTTAAGATAACATTTTCAGTGTTGCATTTTGTTGGCGTTGGCCAGTTAAATTTTTCGGTTCAGTGCGAGAATAGTAGCTTTAGTTGCGGAAGGTCATTCCCAAAGATTTGTTGCTGAAAGAATAGGGGTTGTTCAAAGTGATGTATCTCGCATATGGAATCGCTATCTAGAGACCAATTCTGTGCGAGACAGACCACGTAGTGGTAGAAGGCGTGGTACTAACGAACAGCAAAACCGCTATATTACGTTAACAATTCGGAGATATCGTACTATGTCAGTCCCACAACTTCAGAGAGATGTTACGATTGCAATTGGAGTTCGCGTACCCGTCTCTACACTAAGAAGACGCATTCTTGAATCCGATTTAAGATGTCGGCGGCCAGTAAGAGTTCCCCAACTACAATATGACCACCGAGTTCGCCGACTGCAGTTGGCTGAAACGCACGTTCACTTACCCGAAGAATTTTGGAATTCTGTCCTATTTTCCGGCGAGACCAGGATTTGTCTGGTAAACGATAGTCGCCGGATTCGTGTTTGGAGAGAACCAACAAGAGCCGCCCAACTTGCCCATGCTCGCCCCTTGACTTTTGAATCTATGTGTATATGAAATATATAATTTTAATTACCTTTTTCCGATCATCCTTTTTCCCATCGTCCTTTTTGCCGTCGTCCTTTTTGCCGTCGTTGTTCGACGTCGCCTCGACCCTCGGGAACGCCGCATAGCACTGGTCGATCTCCCGATTGATTCCCTCCACCATGCTGGTCAAAAATTCTTCGTAGTCGTTCAGTTTTTCCACTTCGCGCATCGCCTCCTGGAAATTTTCGCTCGTGCATTTCCGCGAGAGTCCGATTCGGGACGACATCGACCGAATGATGTTGACGCCGATCGCCGATTGGGTATTGGGATTTAGAACGGTGAAGAAGGGGGTTATTGTGGGAGATCTGAAAGGGAACAGACGTTAAAAACAATAGGTGTGGAACTGTTACGTAATATATATTACGTAACAGTAGACAGTGAGTAAGTAGGTTTTTACTAATATAGGAATAGAAAAAGTATCGTAGGTAATTCGAGTTGGAATGGAATTTCGCACTCATGGGATTACGTAACATTTCTATTCGTGCGTGTGTAATATTCTTATTTACCACACTCATTACGTAATATACTATTAAAGGGATCTTTGGTGTTGTGTCCCGGTTACTTTGGCACCAAGGGTTTGTTTAGATTTCTAACTAACTTAAGAAATTAAAAACGTCGATACTTTCTATGCCGTCGACTTGAATTCTACCTTTTTGATTTATTTATTCCGTTTTCCTTGTTCTGATCTTGCTTTTCGTAAACCCTCCCTTCGACTCTTTCCGCCGTGGTCGCTTCGTTCGGATCTTCGGGTAGCTCCGGGACTTCATCGACCGACGCGCTCGATTCAATCTCCTCGTCGCAGGTGCTGAGCAGCTGAAAACTTTCTCTTCGGAACGGGGCCGCACGAGTTTCGATACTGTCGGACGCACTCATGTCCGTTCGGGTTTGGACCTTACGGATTTCCAAGCTTTCGGATATGGAACGTTCTAAATTCTCGGGCTTGAGGGTTTCAAGGTTTTCGGATCGACGAATTTGGAGGTTTTCGGATCGACGAAGTTGAAGGTTTTCGGCTGGACGAAGTTGAAGGTTTTCGGCTGGACGGTTTTCGGGTGGCCTACAACAACTACTACTAAACTACACACAAAAAAGTGTTTCTACATTAGTTATAGTTGTTATTCTATTCTGTGATCGAATTCAGATACAAATAAAAATTCTCTCTTAATATTTTATTGCGGGCAGATATAACGACGCCGACGGCGCCTCGTGAACTAATTGGAGCGAGGCGGGCCCAGCGGTGTCGGGCTTGAAACAACCCGTCCACCAGCAAAAAATAATACCAACTGTTGGAAAACCAGTTCCAATAATCGTATCTTTTTCTACAGGGTGTTATGGAAATGACGTATTATATTTAAATGGGTGACTCCTGGGGTGTCCTAGAGAAGAGCTACATATTTTTTTTTAAATCGAACGTTTAAAAAGTGGGGTAATTCACTCCTAAACCCACCGGTTACTCCTCGGCACATTCATATATGATCATATTACATTGCCAAGCTGTGTAATCAACAGATGTTCAGGCACAATGTAGACAAATGCGTAAAAAATTCAAAACTTTAGATTCTTATAAAAATAATATTTAATTTACCTAGTATCCAAATAGAAGTGAATCCAGGTGCCAGTACACTAGCAAGTAATCCAGGGCACAGACATCTTTAGGTTTTTGTTTTTTTTTCTATGCTCATCCCGTACCCTGATGATAATGTGGAACTGCATAATAAGCTTATACCCACTAAACCCCATTCGGCCTCTTATTTCCAATCTCTCGGAACATTTGCACTAAATCACTTAAAGAAACACAGACACCCACGAGTTTCAAATTAATTTTTTTGAAGATATGCACTTATTATTAGATTACACAAAAGCAATAAATACTAACGCATAATTACACTTTACAATAACCTACCGTACACATAAAACAACAGCACTATAGGATACAAAATATTTCACAATAGAAATTCAGAAATAATAAAAACGCTAATTTCTAATGTACTAATCAAACTTATTAATCCTTCACTGAAGAAGAATGATGAAATAATTATGTTGATAGACAGGACAACCCCTTCAAAATAAATAGTCTCGTCCAACTAGCGCGGTTGCCATTTCCGAGACTATCATTATACAGAAAAGTATTACAGAAGGAAATTCTGCAATAATATAACCTTATAAAACATCGAAAGTGGCAACGCTGTATTTTTAAATATTAACCCCAGCCGCTGCAGTCGCGAAAATAATAGGCAACCCGCTCGATTGTCCAAGATCAGCTGTTTAAAGAAGCCGGCCGGTTTCCTACTGTTTTTTCAAGCAGATTTGTGTGTTAAATTGTGTGTTAATACTTAAACCCGAATTTAAATTATTAAGTTATTTGTTCTTTTCGCGACGGCAGTGCCCCAGTCCAATATCGATCGACGGAAGCAACGTGTTATTTATTTTTAAAATTTTTAGATGTTAACTACATTATTTCCCAGACCACTCAGACAATAAGGGCGTATTTTTGTCTACACAGTAGCACTTTAAAATATTAATTCAGATTGAATGGTACTTAGATGTGTTCATGAGACGCGATTTTGTGAGATTATTGTGCCGGTTTGTTTTTGTTCGGGTTATCTAGGTACTTGGTGTTTTTTTATAAATTAAGTTGGTGTTAAATAAGTCCGAAAAGCTAAATAAAATTGCATTTTTTTTTTCTGAAGGGTTAGTGGCATTTATAAACTTTTAAGTTGTCCAGATCTGACGGATGCCGTTCGAATTGAACAAATGAGAACATACCTGACCATTTAAAAACTCCGCGGCGGTTCGTTCGAGTCAGTTCAAGTTTATAAATCGGAGATTGTTTCCTAGCGAACTGAACTGAACGTAAAAGTTTATAATAATGTACCCTGAAAAATAAACAACTTGCAATCTGTCAAACGGTTATTGACTTTCTAAAGAGTTTACCCTGAAGGTATGACAACACTCTTGACATACAGTTCGACACGCGAGTCTATAGCTACGGGGTATCAGTAAGGGGAAAGCAATATCTGTTAAAACATGGCCGACCCATGGGCGTGCTAATATTATTTTAATAATGTAATAAAAATAGGAAATTCTTGTAGATAGGTAATTATTTTTATGAAGGTTTAAATAATTACGTTTTACAAGATGCCATTCTTTCAACATGAAAAAAACAGCTACATGGTTAATCGATTAATGACGATTTTTCAGCTTTGGTCGTATTAATGTCAAAGACACGTAAAATATAGTTTGCGACAAATCAGCGAAATATACAAAAAAAACAGTACATACTTTATTCGTCATCTTCATCTTCTTCGCTTTCACTGTCACTATCATGAGTATCACTATCATCAGTCCCAACCTGTATTATAATGGGTTCAATCTCCTCCATCATATAATCAGTTTCCCAAAACTTATTTTCTATATCGATGACATGTCGACAAAACTTTTCCCAATCGACTGCTGTCACCGTGGCAATTGCTTCGTCCAGAAGCTCCCTTAATTTAGAGATACTAAAATCCCCTGATGTATTACGATCTCTAATGTACTGTTTAATTTGAGCCCAAGACATCTCATGCGCCTCAAAGTTTCACGGGAAAACGGAAAGTTTATGTCACTTCTCAGCTGTTGTAGCAACTTTTTTAAGGTTTGAACCATTTTCAGTTCCAAATAAAACTTTTGTATTGTTCTCCTAACAATGCCAAAGTCGAAGCCTTCGATTTTTTCGACAGCAGAGAGACGGGCCCTTTTTTTGCCAGGAGATGACAACAATTGATCAGGGTTATTTTCTTTTTTTTCAGTATCTTCTTTGTGAATGTTTTTTACTGCACCCACGCTTACTCCCGTATACATTGCGACCCTTTCTAGCTTTCGCTTAAGTGGTAATTTTAATGTATTAGTTTGTGATTCATCTTCACACACCCTGTATACTCTGGCAATCACCTCACGGGTTTGACTATGAAGGGTTTTACCACGGGTATATTTATGCATCATTACAGTTTTAAAACAACGAACACTTTTTAAAAAACACAATAAAATAATAACAACAATATAATATATCTAGCCCTTCGTATCACTACGCAACTGCATGAGCATATCGGATATCGCCCAAGAACAGCGCAGGCTAATTGGGCGTCTCACCAGCCGTGTGTTGTCATGCTCTGTCTGGGATATCACCTATCAAATTAGCTCTAGCCACCGGTAACCCATGGTTACTGTTGATATTGCACCATGTTGCCCTATTTTTAGATTAGAAGTACTTTAATAAAAAAATATTTAATGTTGCATTTAAATATTAAAATAAATAGTATGAAAAGAAAGTTTTAAGAACATTGAAACTATAATAGAATATTAGTTTCTTATATAGGCTTATGACAATTTATTTTAAATGGGTAAATTTAATTTTAGGGTTTACTTGGTAACATGTTATTAAATTAAAATTTAATAGATGTGACAACATTGTTAACCCAAGAAATTTTTTTGCCTGCATTCCTTTTGTAGCTATAGATAAAGTTGTCGACCTCTATGTTGCTTTGCTTACCTACCTGACAGGGGCACCACGTGGTCATTTTTGGTTTGACATAAGGTCATGTACAGGGCATAATAATCTAAAGCGCCATTTATGGCTATTTTTCTTCAATTTGTTTTCATCTCAGGAATTGCCGATTTAAATATAATACGTCATTTCCATAACACCCTATACAGGGTGATTCACGACGAGCGTGCATTAGAACTTTATGGAGAACTACTGAATATATGTTCCTGAAACTTTGGGGATTTGGGTTTATCGATATGCTCTCTTTAACTAAGATATTGACAAGTTTCTGTCATTTCCGGTTATACAGGAAGTAGCTGCCAACTTTCGTTTTTTAAATACAACATGGTAATTTTTATTACATTTTTCGATTAAGCATTAAATACTAAGCACATTTTATAGAAAATGTTTTTGTCAGACTCTATTAGTTTCAGAGATATCTGGACTTTTTGTAATTATTTGGCAAATGCATGACGATGAAATAATCCATATAATTTTTTTACCTTAGCGCTTGGACTAAAAAATTTTTCTCACCGAATAGCTAGAAGATCATCAAGTCTCTAAAACATTTCAAATTCGGCATAAAATGTACAGGGTGGTCACAATTCAAGCCTCATTGTGAAAGAATTCAACCATTAAAAACTTTCTTATTTTAAATGGAACACCCTGTATATTTTTATTTAATTTGATGGCAAATTAGTTGTTCTTTATAAATAGTATTTACTGTCCTATACCTATATCAAAGCGTTTTCTCAAAAAATCCAATTTTATTCCGAAAATACTATTTGTTCAAGTGTGTTATGAAAACAATTGTACTTAAGGCTGTATACTGATGTCTATACGGAGGAAAAGTGATTGATTGCTGGAAAATACAATATTCTAAAGTGTTTCTTAATAATTTATAAATAAAATGCAGTTGATTGTTTTAAATTTAATGGTTTAAATATTATTTTTTTAAAAATAGCAAGGAAACAAGTTTATAAACTTTAAATTCTTTAATTAAAAATGTGTTTGAAAATTATACCTAATATCTTTTGATTATATTTTTAAAACATGTTCGAAATGATTGCCATTTACTTCCAAGCATTTATGTATTCTTTTCATCATGTTATTTCTTGTAGCATTCCTAATTTCTTGTGAGAGATTGAAATGCTGCCTTCACCCTTTCAATTAGATTTTCCTTCGTGGTGATGGGCCGCGCGTAAACTTTATCTTTAATGGTTCCCCAGATGAAAAGTCCAGTGGAGTTAAGTCTGGCGAACGAGCTGGCCAGTGGAAGGGACCTTGGTTTGCGATCCACTGGTCATGAAAAAGTCTGTTTAGGGCAATCTTAACAACTTGGGCGTTGTGTGCTGGAGCCCCATCGTTTTGATACCAATCACTTTTCCTCCGTATAGACATCAGTATACAGCCCCTAAGTACAATTGTTTTCATAGCACACTTGAACAAATAGTATTTTCGGAATAAAATTGGATTTTTTGAGAAAACGCT
This sequence comes from Barypeithes pellucidus, assembly GCA_963991005.1. Lineage (NCBI taxonomy): Eukaryota > Metazoa > Arthropoda > Insecta > Coleoptera > Curculionidae > Barypeithes > Barypeithes pellucidus. The sequence goes on along the minus strand of OZ022563.1, from coordinate 49,543,448 downwards.
TTGATATAGGTATAGGAAAGTAAATACTATTTATAAAGAACAACTAATTTGCCATCAAATTAAATAAAAATATACAGGGTGTTTCATTTAAAATAAGAAAGTTTTTAATGGTTGAATTCTTTCACAATGAGGCTTGAATTGTGACCACCCTGTACATTTTATGCCGAATTTGAAATGTTTTAGAGACTTGATGATCTTCTAGCTATTCGGTGAGAAAAATTTTTTAGTCCAAGCGTTAAGGTAAAAAAATTACATGGATTATTTCATCGTCATGCATTTGCCAAATAATTACAAAAAGTCCAGATATCTCAAAAACTAATAGAGTCTGACAAAAACATTTTCTATAAAATGTGCTTAGTATTTAATGCTTAATCGAAAAATGTAATAAAAATTACCATGTTGTATTTAAAAAACGAAAGTTGGCAGCTACTTCCGGTATAACCGGAAATGACAGAAACATGTCAATATTTTAGTTAAAGAGAGCATATCGATAAACCCAAATCCCCAAAGTTTCAGGAACATATATTCAGTAGTTCTCCATAAAGTTCTAATGCACGCTCGTCGTGAATCACCCTGTATAGATCGATTATTTTGGCTGTGAGCGTAGTTAAACTTTATAAAAAGCCATATACGCTGCTAAAACATAACTATTTCATACTCACGTCGTAGTATTCGCGTTCAATAGGCACATCCTAACTTTTTTACAGATATTGTCAATCCCCGCAAAGCTCTCCTTGAGCAGAAGACTGAGATTGTTGTTGATGGTTATGAGATTCTCATTGGCCAGTTTCTGGTAATCCATGACGCACATCGAAGAGGTACTGGTCGGAGATGCCTTGTTGACGGAGATGGCGTCTCCATGTTTCTCTTCGGTAAAAGAACCTGGAAGTTTTGAAAGGTCTTAAATGTATATTTTTTTCGAAACCACGGGTCCAAGTAACAAATATTGTTACTCGCTAGAGAGATTCCGATTCCGATCTATTTAATGAAGACATTTTGACGTATCTGTCACTTCCGGTTATACCGGAAGTCATTGTCAACTTATTTTAAATGAAAATTTTGGATTGTACGCAGAATCTATTCCGAGGGTAGTGAAACATTTTCTTCTCGTGTTTTGTAAGCAATTGGTTGCCTTTCTGAAGAAACATTGGATTTTAAGCAATAACCCATATACACGTATTTTAAATTTTATTTAATTATATCAATTCAAATACACTTAGCAGCAAAAATAACACACAACCAAAAATTATGCTCAATTTCAAACTTGATTTCGCTAATTTTTCTTTTGAACTATAGTTTTTTCTTCGGTAATTGTACTGTGATAGAATTTTTTATTCAGATTTTCAGCTTTAGGCTGATACAGGGTGCAAACATGAGAATAGTTATTTACGTTAAATTTGAGACACCCTGTAGAGTGCACTAGCAGCAACAACCAGTGTATAATGAAATCATACTGTAAGCCTCGTATTTTCTAAACATTTTGTTTCTTTAATTTTTCCGAAATCTGTAATATCAAAGAAAATACACAGTTTTAACCAGAACATTTTGACAATATTAAACTAAGAATAACAATAAATAGCAAAAAAAGTAACATTAGTAGCGCGTGTTCCCACCTCTACTTCTAATGACTGCTTCACATTGCCTCGGCATACTCGACATTAAATTGGATATTTTATTTTGGTCAAGTCCATTCCAAATATCGGTAACCATTATTTGGACATCTTGCAGGAGGCGGTTGATGCTGTCTCAGTGCCCTACCAATATAATCCCATAAGTGCTTTATAGGATTTAAATCGAGACTACGCGGTGGCCAATTTCTGGTATAAAACTGGGTATTTTCTTTGATATTACAAATATCAGAGAAATTAAAGGAACAAAATATTTAGGAAACATGCGGCTGCAGTACGATTTCATCATACACCCGTTGTTGTTGCTAATGCTCCCTACAGGGTGTTTCCAAATTTAATGTAAAAAGCTATTCTCATTTTTGCACCCGGTATAAGCCTAAAACTGAAATCTAAATAACAAATTCTATCACAGTTCAATTACCAAAATGCAAATTAGTAGTTTATTAATTGAGCTACGGGGATCAGGCCGGATTCAATTTGTTCATTTTTTATCAGCTACGAGGGGGGATTGGCGAAAAATTTAGATATTATGTTCAATTTTGGTATGTGTTAATAGGATATAGAACCACAGATTTTAGTTAGAAAAGTTATTCAATTGTTCCACCAGTGGCGTCCTTGCAAACATGTCCTCTGATATTTTTTACAAAAAATATGGTACTACGCCACTGACATTTTTCCATGTGGATATTTTTTCTGATTGGCCTGGTCAATTCTACATGAAAACGGTCTCTTGAGGTTTTTCTCGTCAGACGCATCGAATTGCCCACTCCAACAATTTTTATAAAACAAAAGTTATCATTAATTATTTTATCAATGTTAATAATAAAATAATGAGTTTCAATATGAACTTAGTGGTTTTAATCAAGAACGGTACGTCTGACGAGAAAAACTCAAGAGACCGTTTTCATGTAGAATTGCCCAGGCTAATCAGAAAAATATCCACATGGAAAAATGTCAGTGGCGTACAATATTTTTTGTAAAAAATATCAGAAGACATGTTTGCAGGGACGCCACTGGTGGAACAATTGAATAACTTTTCTAACTAAAATGTGTGAAAAAATTAACAAATTGAATCCGGCCTGATCCCCGTAGCTCGATTAATAAACTAAACTAAATAAAAAAATTTTCCACCCCAAAACTCCCCTCCTAATTACGCCACCAATACCAGCCTCCGGCCCATCAAAGTACTCGGTATCACCCGTTAATTCGCGAAATAATGATGCCCCAACTCCGCCCCTTCTCGAGATATGATTAATTAAATTTTATTGTTCTTGCAGTTAAAATTCGCGATAATTCGCCAACTAATCGAGATATCGGGATCAGGTTTGTTCGAGCTTACGCGCTCTGTCAAGCTCTTCAATTTTGCCCTTCACATTTTTTCTGTAGCATCAGAACCGGCTGAGTTATCTAGGAAAATCCGTCGTCGGTTAGATTTAGGGGGCGTGCACAGTGCACACACCCCCCATGTCAGAATGTCGAGAGGATCCAACTGTATCGATTGGAAATTGGGAAAAAAATTACTCGATTTCGTCAAGGGATTTTCGTAAACCGGATCGACTCCACTAGTATTTGAATTGATATAATTAAATAAAATCTGAAATACGTGCATCAAGTACCATTTTAAAATGTAATTTTTGACTTTAGTATAAAAAAAGAAGTTTTGTTATATCTACGACCTTTAGCTGTTGACGTGGTTTTGTCTTACTTGATCCACATAAATATCATTGGATATGAATGAATGTATGATTTGAATCATACTGTTATCGGCGATTTCATTCTATATTTCCTATTTACATTTTCTAGTTTTAAAATAACCTAACCTAATAATTTGTTGAATTAACTTTCATTTATTCTCATCAGATAGATATAATAACCATATCGCTGGTGTGAATGTATGGACGTCCATAACCTGCTTTTTCCGAACTCTCATTACCTACTCATACAAGAACTTGCCATGCGCACATACATAATCTTAGTTCTTGGGCTCGTAATGAAATAAATTTCGCGCATAGTTATATGTTTCATATGGGTGTTTACAAAAATATACCTTTTCTCGGCCTTGGTACAAAAAACGGTCTAGCCGATCTCACATCGCCCATCGCACTCAGAGGCTTTCCGTGAGGTATCGCATTCTGCTTGTTCTCGCTTAGAATTACGGGTCTGGCGATCAGAGTGGACTGTTGCGGCATTTCTACTGTAATTTCCAACAAAAATTCTTTTCGATTTTTAAATACTTTTCGGTTTTTACTCTACATAGGATGCATTTTAGTGACAACACTTGGAAAAACGATTTTGACGGTGACAGTAATCCGAAAGGGTACTGGTTCGGTCTGGTTTCGATTTGTAATTTGAGGTGGTGCGGAGGTGAACAAGTACACGTGTTTTCTGGTAAAATATTCTCGTCGAGTTCATTTTTTTTTTATTAATAGTTATTGTTTATTACCTCATAATATATTATTTTCTTTTTCTTGCAGATTGGTACCTCTCTCTATGACGCTGAAGGTGCAAAAATCGTCACGAAACTTATGGACAAAGCGAAGAAAAACAACGTTCAAATTCATCTTCCAGTCGACTTTATCACTGCCCAGAAATTCGACGAGAACGCTGAGGTAAGTTGAACATTAGATCAGATTTTTTTGTCTTGGAACATGCAACTTATTATTAATCCAAAAAAAAAATTTCCTCGGCATTGAGCGAGATTTATGACTATGAATATAATAGCGTTCATCTATTTTATACAGGGTGGTCATAATAAGTTTTCAAAACGACATATTTTAAAATAATTTTTCTCAAGATTTTCAAATGGAGCACGCTGTATACAGGGTGTTATGGAAATGACTTATTATATTTAAATGGGTGACTCCTTGGGTGTCCTAGAGAAAGTCTGCATACTTTTTTTTTTAAATCGAATATCTAAATACTAAGGAAAAAACCATTTTTACCCACATACTGTCGCCCCGTATCATCTGGATTCACTTAGCAACAATGTGGGTCACTAGAGTATACTAACAGTGTTGTCAGATCACACCGCGTGTCTCGCCGTAGCTTGAATACCGGCCGCGCGCCGCTTCATACTTCAATATGTTTCGAGACTCGGGAATGGAACGACGTTGGTTCCATGACGTCGAGGGTGCCGCGTGCTTGACGTATACGACGTTTAAACGTTTTGTTAGTTGTATTGCCCGATTTTTTTTTGTTGTGAAATAATTCATAATAAGAAATGTTGTGATGTGTTTTCAAATTTGTGTGATATTATCTACTGTTGGTTCTGTTGAAAACATACTTTTTGTGTTTTATTTTTTTATGGAATTTAATTATAAAACGGATTATTTTAAAATAAGATCGAAGGTAAGAGAGTATGTACCTTAAAATTGTAGTTTTCTTTGTCTAAAAAGTTTGAAAAAGAAGTGATAGCGCGCGTCAAAGACGTCTTGTTGTCAAAAACTGAACACGTGCGTTTAGAATTATGTGTTGCAATATGGCAACATCGCGTATAATGCGCTAACCTCTTTTGAACCTGGAGACTGCCTCAATAAAATATTGATTGTGAAGGGCCTCAGGAGCGGCCACGTAAATTTTGAGATTTCATATAAAGTGTATATTTCGCTTAATAATTCAAAGCGCCATTTATGGTTATTTTTCTTCAATTTATTTTCATCTCGGGATTTGCCGATTTAAATATAATACGTCATTTCCATAACACGCTGTATTATTTGGATATTTGATCTAGCCTTCATCAGCAATCTTTTTTTGTAGTACAACCAAATAAGTTATTTCCAGCCGTTTCCGAAATAATTTCAAATTTTATAAATTATGTTAATTACGTAACATAGGCGCCTAGACTAATAATTCTAAACTGCAGTAAATGTTGTAAATATCTTCCATTTTGATCTGAACATGTTCTTGAAAAATCTGTTTACATCCCTTAACATTTTAGGTGCAATACTAGCAAACAGGTGTCTTTCTCTTTGCTGCATATTAATAGCAGTTGTGGGTATCTTCATAAACAATTTGGTTATCTATCCCCATAAAAAAGTTAATTTTGGATAACGTGACGCAAAATGACTCTTCTCACACCAAGTACAAAGATCATATCAACGAACCAACAAAATACTTTTTAATTTTAAAATTTATTCGACAAAGACAACTTTTTTAAGTTAAAGAGAACTAGTCGAACTATAAATAAACAAATGAATACCTTGTATTTTATTTCAAAGAATGACATAGTTTTTACGCTTACCACAACTAATGAACCGTTTCCGTGTTTAGTTTTGCATAGATCAAAATGGATGACATTTTGAACATTTACTGTAGTTTACAATTATTAGTCTGGGCGCCTATGCTATTTAAACAACATAATTTGCACCTAGGTGTCTATTATTGTTTTTTTGCTATTCATTATATTACATATTAAAAATGTTAAATGTATGAAATTTGGAAATATTTCGACAACGGCTGGAAATAACTTATATGCTTGTAAGGAGGTAAAGAAACTCACAGTCTGCTCCACTAGTTTAATAGCAATTAATAAAACTAAAAACCGTACATGTTTCGAAGGCTTAAGCCTTCATCTTCAGTGAAACGTAAAACATCAAAGGATACCTATGACATTGAGGTAACTGTAAATAAGAAAAAAGAAGTTTAAATAAGTTAATAAGGCTTAAGCCTTCGAAACATGTATGGTTTTTAGTTTTATTAATTGCTATTAAACTAGTGGAGCAGACTGTGAGTTTCTTTACCTCCTTATAACTTCACTCCACTTTGAGATGGACTACTTCAAGAAATTTATATGCTTGTATTACAAAATAAAATTGCTTGTTCTACATCAAATAGAGACATAATAAACAAGGTGTTCCATTTGAAAATCTTGAGAAAAATGATTTTGAAATGTGTCTTTTTGAAAGCTTATTATGAACACTGTTTAAAATAGATAAACGCTATTAGATTCATAGTATATCTATACTCCCTGTCATCATCATCTTCATATAGCAGCTTGTCTCGTCCACTGCTGCACATAAGCCTCTCTCAACCTAGACCATTTAGCTCGATCCTGGGCATCTTGGATCCAGTTCGGAGAAATCCTTTTTAGATCGTCTGTCCATCGGGTCGGCGGTCGTCCCCTGTTTCTGTGTGCATCATCTCTGGGGCGCCATTCCAGTATTCTCCTCGTCCATCTATTATCCGACATTCTTCCGACGTGGCCGACCCAGTTCCATTTTAGGTATGTGATTCTTTCAATTGCGTACGCAACTTCTGCGTAGTTATTTTGTCTCGTAGTGTAGCTCCTAACATGGACCTCTCCATGGCTCGTTGAGTTGTCCTTATTTTATTTACAGTTCGCTGGGTTAATGTGAGTGTTTCCGAACCTTATGCTAACACCGGGAGGACGCATTTGTCAAATACCTTTCGTTTGAGACACATCGGTATATCTGCCTGTATTAAGTGTTTTAGCCTGCCGAAGGCAGCTCAGGTCAGTCCTATCCTTCTGTTTAATTCGCAAGTCTGATTATATCTATCCATTCGTAGCTCATGTCCTAGGTATTTATAAGATGTTACGTATTTAATTTAATTTCCTTCCATCATTAGGTTTTGGCTGGGGACTAGGTTTGTCATAAATTGGGTCTTGGCAATGTTAATTTTTAAGCCTACCTTTTAAAAGACTACGGATAGTTCTGCGACCATTTCAATTGCCTCATCTAAACGGTCTGTGATCATCACGATATCGTCAGCAAAACGTACGTGGCTGAGCCTTTCTCCATCCACATTTATGCCTTTATTGTCTAGGTCCATCTTCTTAACCATGTATTCTATCAGGTTTGTGAACAGTGTTGGTGAAATTGTATCACCCTGTCGAACGCCTTTTTCAATCTTAAACCGACCTGTTTCCGCATGTATTTTCACTTTTGCCGTTGCATGTTCATATATATATGTTGTAGTATGGAGATGTATCGGTGGTCTACACGACAGTTCGCGAGAGCCTTAAACATTTCATGGTGGTTAATGGAATCGAATGCCTTTTCATAGTCGACGAATATTTGTATTACGGGCTTGTTGTACTATATACTTTTTTCTATTAGCGATTTTAGCGTTCCATATCCGGCTCGGAACCCTTCTTGCTCTCTTGGCTGGTATAGGTCCAATTTATTGGTAAGCCATGCGGTAATGATCTTAGTGAATAGTTTATATAGATGTGTTAATAGACTTATCGTTCGATAGTTTTGTAGGTCTGTGATGCTGCCTTTCTCGTGCATAATCACTATAGTGGCATTATTCCATATTTGTGGGGTTGTTCCTTCATCTAGGCATTCATTGAAGAGTTCCTGTCACAAATCTCACTAAATGCCGAGGTAAAAAAAAATAATTTTGGATGGTTTTCGATAACGATTTAATATGTGTCTGTTATGGGGGTTTATGTTGTAAAAAAATTCCTTGACACACTTCTTCTCTTTTAAAGTTATTTTTATTATAGTCTAGCTGTGCTACTGTTGAAAATGGCATCCCCGGCGGTTGGATGGGACTGGACATTGGTCAGAAGACCATGGAGTTATTCAAGGCACCGATTAGAAGAGCCAAAGTAATCGTATGGAATGGGTACGTGAAGAAAAGTCAATTTCTGATATATTTTTTAAATATTTGGAAGTATGTTCTAGAATGTCTCTCATTCTAAACAATAATTCTATAGTGGCGTCTGTGAGTCGGAAAAAGACCCGAAAAATCGAAATATTTTCAGCCGGAACAAGAGCAACTCAAAACGGCTAAAAACCACCCCCAGAGGGGTTAAATGCGCTTCAAGAGGTTTCCCTGCAGAGAAACACACTTTCCCCCCGTTTTCGAGGATGCTGAGCATGGTGGTGTTTTCCAAACCCTCTACCGGCCTATACTCGTGTTTTTCTCTGCAGGTAAACCTCTTGAAGTGCGTTTAACCCCTCTGGGGGGTGGTTTTAAACCGCCGCCATCGTGTTCAGCATCCTCGAAAACGGGGGGGAGGGGAAAATAAATATTTGCCCCTGATACTTGAAAAATAAAATTTCACCGCTTTCGGGGGCGAGAAGTGGAGGTTGGATATCCAACACCACCACCGTGCTCGGGATTGGAAATCAAAGTTCCTGGTTAGTTAATTATTGTTTCTAAATACAGTAGACACTCCATAGTGTACACATCGCCTAACGGAAACCTCGCATAGTGTGAACAAGATGTTAATTATACAAGACCACCGTATACCGTGAACAAACTAAACCTTCGCTAATGGAAACAAAGTCACTGACCCTAACAATTTACGTGACAGTCGTTGTTCCGCGGTGCTGTAAATCCCAGATATATGCGGTACTTCCCCACCGCGGGCGCTGTGTTAGCTAGAAATGCATACTTTTTGTGCCAGTTGTGCGTTGTTAATGCGTATTTGGGTCACGTAATTTCGGTAAATATTAGTGAAATGTCCCTTAAAAAAACAAAGTTTCTTACTCTTATGAAAAATCCCCAGTGATCCAAGGATTAAATGAAGGACATAGTGTTTCGTATTTAAAAAAAAAATATTGTAAAATAAAACAAAAAATGGAACTGATTTCTAAAACTGTGAAAGATACATATGTGGGGCCCAGGTAAAAGACAAACATTAAAGAGTTCGGGATTTCCCAGAATCGAAAAAAAATTATATAAGTGGTTCCTGGAGCAAAGAAGTAAACATTTTATTTTAAGTGGTCATGATCAAGCAAAAAGCAAAGCAACAAATTAAAGAAAATGATAATTTACCGCTAGTGAGGGATGGCTACACCGCTTTAAGGGCGTACAATGCGCAAATTTATAGGATGATTACCAACGTTTCGCTACTGCAGGATTCTGGAAAGGCTATTTGAACTACCTAACGGGACAAGTTAAATTTTAGTAAAGAAATGTTTCTATTTCTAAGGTACATGGCCCTTTTTTGAAAAAAGTAAGTAAAAAATTTTTTAAAATCGGACCAAAAGTGCATATTTTTAGGCATTTTTCAAGGTTAATATCGTCGCTGATATTTTTTTTTTGAAAAAAGTAGCGATGTACCTTAGAACTTTCATGTCTTAACTTTACAATTCCAAAAATTGAGATATTACAATTTCGTTCTAAGCGAGTAATCTTGCAGCGCGCGAAGCATGTTTTAGAAAAATTTTGGTGAAATGTATTAGAAGTTGCCTATGTATAGCATTATTTATTGTCGGTAGACGTGAAACAAGCTATCACGGTACAGGATTATGCTACACTGAGAAAAATATATAGGTTAGAAAATAGGGCTAAATTGTGTTTTTTTGTATTGTCAGTGCCAACCACATAATATCTGTATTAATTTTATAAGGCGTTACTATTAGTTTTACTTTTAACTTTTAGATCTAAAACCACTTGCATATTAACATAATATACAGTATGTGTATATAGTCGAAACGGCATAATAACTTTTGAGCCGCTAATTTTTTTTTTTTTAAATTTGGGTGTTGGTTATGGGGGAATGTTAACTTCATTTTGGAGGAATAATGACAGTACTAACTGTCAAAATGGCGGATGGGCGCCATTTTAGGGAAGAAAATTAAATAGGAAGGGGGGTCTTGCGGTACATCATTTTGAAGATACTATCGAGTACTTTACGATCCCAGAATATTACTTCTGTATGCCCAACAAAAACAAAATGGCGGCATTTAAAAAATTGCATAGTTGTTATTTTTTATTATCCTTTATTTCATTTATCGTCTTAGGAAAATAAATGCAACTTGACATAGTATAGTAGGAATTAGAGAGCTACTCTTTCTTGTATATTTCATGGTTCTCAAATTCAAAATGGCCGCGGAGTAACATCTTGATAAGAAAAATTGAATAGGAAGTGAGGTCTTGCAATACGTCGTTTTAAAGGTGCTATCGAGTACTTTACGATCCCAGTATATTGGATACCCAAAACAAAATGGCGGCTTGATAAAAAATAACTACTATTTTTCTTTTGTTATTTAACTTTAGATTTGTTGTTGAGATTGTTAGTGGATGTCCTGTTCTTCCTGACTTTTCAGTTTTTTACATTGCCTAAAGAAATAGTACCCGTTCGTTGCGGACGTCGGAATTTTCGGACCTTGATTTTCCGTGTCGTTGGTGCGATCGCCCGATATTTAGTATGAATTGAAATCATACCTGTTAGGTTGGGCGAGTTCGTGTGCGAGAGTGTGCATGTTACTAATTGTTAGTTATACTTGGGTGTGTTATACCGGATGTTTCAGCAGGAACGATAACTTTTTTATTTTTTTAATTACAGAAATAAAATTTGGTGGTTTGTATGTGATATTAATTTGCATTTTATGACATGTCGGACTAAATTTTGCCACTTCCGGTTTAATCGGAAATGACGTCAACTTTTGATTTTTAAATAGAACACCCAGTATAATTTTGGCTAAGTGCATGCTATAATGCAAATAAATTATCTCTCCTTTTTTAACTTGACACAAGGGTATGTGTTTTCAAATTGTTTGAGAAAGTGCTCTATCTTGTTGCCGGAGTGAGCCAATAGGTTTCCATTTGAAAAAATTGAATTTTCTAAGAAAAGGCCTTCTTAAAAATTTAAAAAGTGTGTACATAATTTACAACACAATAAAACTAGAAAATTGCATTTTTATCGAGAAATTGGCTTAGAAGTAAAGTAAACCATTTTAGGGAGTCATAGCAATCTAGATGAAAAATAAAAAGAAAAGTTATTTAGTGTGTGGTCGTTGATTGGAATGGTGTTCTGAATCGATATAGCCAAAAATATACTGGGTGTTCTATTAACAAAATAAAAGTTAAGGTCATTTCCGGTTCCGCCCAGAGCGACGAATAGCAGAAATACACGACGAACCACTGCCGCCCATCCATATGTGGTTAAGCTTAGTACTCCTCGAACTTCAATATTTAAGAACTCTTTCATCTGGAGGACTTCATCCTTGTGGAACGACCTTCCCGAGGTCGTTTTTCCCAACGAATATAACCTCCAACGATTCAAAACCAACGTGAATCGCTTTTTGCGCACACGCACCACTCCCAGAGTGCCCTAAAGGATTTTTCCTAAAGTGCTTGTGTTTGATCATAAAAAAAAAAAAAAAACCGGCAGTTACAAAATGGAGTCGGTCATTTCGTAAAATGCAAAACATACAAACCCACCAAATTTTATTTCAGTAATTTAAACAACAAAAAACTTATAGGATCGTTCCTCCTGAAACAGCCGATATGTGTTTATATGCGTATATTTACTATGAATGTTTTTTATGCTTACGGGTATGCGACTGTGTGTGCAAATACTTTTGCGAGTGCGCGTGAAAGTACTTATGCGAGTACATTTATTATTATCCTATATAAGCATGAGTAAACATTGATTATTTCGATATTATTGTATTTCTTGTGGAAATTTTGGATTTTTGCAAACTGCTCCCATGCTACAGTACTATAAAGTATCACGCACTGGAGTTAGGTTGAAGACCTCTCCGCAGCGAAAGGGTTAAGTACATAGAAACCAATTACAGGTGGATTCAGTAATATTATGCCACATTTGGCAGATATTTTCATAGCAAAGATTTTAAGGCTGATCTACCATTCGTCTAAAACCACCTTTTCAAAAAAACCAACAATCCTTTATCATTTTTAGTGCGATTTTAATAAATTTTCTATTTTTGTGTAGTTTGTGTATAATTTCTTGGCAAAATTAATTTTTTTTAAATTCAAACCGAAAATATCGATTTTCTAAACTCATCGACGCACGCAGAAAATCATAAATATTTTTTATTTAACATTTTTAAATAGGTTAAAAAATAATGTAGTTATATGCGCTTGAAGAGTCCTATAAAAGCCTATATCTATTGTTCTCTGATTTCGCGAACGCGAGGGGGTAGCTTTCCGTAGAAGTACCGGCATGCGGCCTATATTTTCCAGCAAATCGCCTTTTGTTTGGCCATTTTTGCAGCGTCATTCTTTTTATTTGAATTTATAATAATTTTAATAATTATTGATCGTTTGTGTAATATTGTGTATTTGGATTGTTTTAATTTAAACATATTTAGTGTTCTTGAGCATATATATATGTATAATAATATTATTATGTACTTTCGATTGTTGTAATATGGTAAGAGCTATTTCTCATTATGTTACGTAGGTAACGCGAAAACTCTCACTGACCTTCCTTGAGTATAAGAAAGGGCTAAATAGAAGAAATTATATTTTATTCGAACTGCCGTGCCGGGCGGTGAGGTAAGGGGAAGAATAACATTGTCTTTGAAATATGCCGAGACGGAAGATTCACCGATTGGCCTAATTCGATGGTTGTTGTATTTCAGTGTGGAGCCGCTGTTCAAGGAATATTTTGCACCACGTCGTGATATCGCTAGTATGTCCAGCTCGCGGGAGTTTCAGTCGCTAATAAATTTCTTTCTCTACAAAGTACGGCCTTAAGAAAATATTTGGAATCCGCTTTTTGAAAATTTCTGAAGAGAAATTGTCCTCACAGCCAGAACTCTTAATTCATTTAAAATTCAATTAAAAGCCAAAGTAGAAGAACTTGGTATCACATTAGACCAACTTTACAATGCTGATGAAACAGGACTTTACTGGAAATTATTACCAGACAAAAAATTTGTCTCGGCAGCGGAAAGAACTGCGGCTGGTAGGAAAACTGAAAAGCAGCGAATAACTTGTTTAGCTGGCAACTTGAAGTTGAAGATACTGAAGATTGTCGAAGCTATGAGATTGAAATAGCCGAAGAAAATCCGGAATCATCAACTCTATTGGTTACACGAGATGGAGTTATAGAATCATTAAATGTAGTAAACCAGTGGGCTGAGACAGTGACTTTGATAGAGACAAAGCCATTATGCAGAAAATTAAAAATCCCCGAAAAGAAACGAAAATTTCTGACTTTTCTACCAAAAAATAATTCTTTATCCCTTTTTTTTAAATTTGTTACGGTTTGTTTTAATGAGTATTACTAATTTATATGTTTATTATGTTGGTTATAAAAAGTTCTAACATATTAAATATAAACAACAGACGTTGTTTTTTCGGTTCACACTATCGAGTGTCTACTGTAATAACTTTTTATTTCTGAGCCTTAAAAAATAGTTTTTTATTTTAACGCAAATTATTGTGAAAATTTTTAAAAATACATAATTTTTTTATTTGTCGTAGACCCGCCGGAGTATTTGAATTTGCGAAATTCGCCAATGGAACCAAAGCGATTATGGATGAGGTGGTAGCGGTTACAGCGAAGGGTGCCATTACTATTATTGGTAAGTCAACGAAACCTTGGTGATACGTTGTCTCTATCATTTCAATAATGGCAAGCTTTAGTTTGAATTGTTACTATTTGGTACAATACGGGACTCCTAAGGGTCGTTAGGCTGAAGCTAAACCGGCTAGTAAGGGCTAACAGTCCATGTTGACTAGGGCCATTAACGCTGAAGAGAAGGGTTTTGATGTTTTTTCTTTGCAGGTGGTGGCGACACTGCGACCTGCGCCGCGAAATGGGGGACAGAGGACAAAGTTTCTCACGTTTCTACCGGAGGTGGTGCAAGTCTTGAACTCTTGGAGGGAAAAGTCTTACCTGGAGTGGACGCTCTTACTGATGCGTAAAGAACACAATATTCAAAATTATAGCGTATTTAGGCGTGGCAGAACGAATGTATCGACACGGAGCTATAATAAATTGTATGTGAAATAAATTGGAAAAATAAATAAAAAATATTTAGGCGCCGAATGTGTTTTGAATAAAGCGCCAGGAAGTTGGAAATTTGGATTTTCTCCTAATATAAATATTTTATTTTGCGAGCAGTTATAGCGAAGCCGACGGCGCCTCCTGAATTAATTTGACCGATGCCGTCCCAGCGATGTCGGGCTTGAAACGAGCATCGCCGGCAAAAAATAATATTTAAAATAAATAATTTGAGTGGGAATTTTTATTTCCGTGGGAATTCGATCACAGAATTGAAGATCAACTATAAGTAGATGATTTCAAAATTATGTGTATTAGAAATTCGAAAATAAAAAGTTTTGGTTAAAACTTTCGCTTCTTATTCTTTCTCCTTGATACACACCCCAATTGATTTCGAATATTATATACAGGGTGTTATGGAAATGACTTATTATATTTAAATGGGTGACTCCTTTGACATACTTTTTTTTTAATCGAATATCTAAATACTAAGGTAAAAAACTCTTTTTACCCACATACTGTCGAGCAGTTCCATCTGGATTCACTTAGCAACAATGTGGGTCACTAGAGTATACTAACCGTGTCGTCACATCACACCGCGTGTCTCGCCCTTGCTTGGATACCGGCCGCGCGTCACAATTGTTGCTTCAGTATGTTTCGAGACTCGGGGGTGGAGTGACGCTGTCGAGGGTTCCACGTGCTTGACGTATACGAATTTTAAACGTCTTGTTAATTGTAGCTTTACCCGATTTTTTTCTGTTGTGAAATAATTCATAATAATACATGTTGTGATGTGATTTCAAATTTGTGTGACATCATTTACTGTTGAGCTGTTGAAAAACATACTTTTTGTGTTTTATTTTTTTAAGAAATTTAATTATAAAACGGATTATTTTAAAATAAGATCGAAGGTAAGAGAGTATGTGCCTTAAAATTGTAGTTTTTTTTCTAAAAAGTTTGAAAATGAAGTGATAACGCGTGTCCAAGACGTCTTGTTGCCAAAAACTGAACACGTGTTCTGTGTTGCCATATGACAACACCGCATATAATGCGCTAACCTCTTTTGAATCTCGAGACTGCCTCAATAAACTATTGATTGCGAAGGTCCTCAGGAAATTTTGAGATTTCATATAAAGTGTATATTTCGCTACATAATTCAAAGCGCCATTTATGGTTATTTTTCTTCAATTTATTTTCAACTCAGGTTTGGGGGTTTAAATATAATAAGTCATTTCCATAACACCCTGTATACAGGGTGTCCCATAATTAATCGTACACAGGAAACCTGCAGTTCCTTGTATAAAAATACTGCGATTTGGTCATACTTAGTTTAGTTCAATAGCTGGTAATAACCGAGATACAGGGTGTCCAAGTAAAAATTTAATTTTCGATTTTCCTAAGTAACTAATTTACGGAACAATATTTTTGCATAAAATTTTATGGCTATGGTTTTCTGTTAATAATTTTGATGTAGATTGTAGGGGGCGCTCCCTGCGGTACTCTGGATACATAAAAAGAAGTGTAACCTTTTTGGGCCTTAGTATAATATGTTTTTATTAAAAATATCAGTTTTACATCATTTTTACGCAAAAAAAGGTATACTTTGTAAATGTC
Source organism: Barypeithes pellucidus (assembly GCA_963991005.1). NCBI lineage: Eukaryota > Metazoa > Arthropoda > Insecta > Coleoptera > Curculionidae > Barypeithes > Barypeithes pellucidus. The sequence continues at coordinate 49,527,527 of OZ022563.1, read as the reverse complement.
GCTCCGACTAACCGTTTTCGAGATATTTTCAATTACAATTTTTAATGCACCCGTTTCAATTTTGATTTGTTTGAAGGCGCTTTGAAACCTCATTTCTGACGACGTTTATTTTCATTTGTCAGCATTGTGGGTGTTTTTAAGGAGTTTTTGAAGATACTGTTATCAAAAATTAAACTAAAAATGCCGCGACATAACTGTTTTCTAACGGAGAAATGCGAGACATGGTATGTTTATACGCAGAAGAAAATTTTAACGGACGAGGAGCACATCGGCGGTATTTGGAAATGTATCCAAATAGAAGACAGCGAGATTTTAAAATGTTTAGAAGCCATACGACAGAGTGGGAGAAACGGCAATCACTTTAAACAATTATTATCAAAAACAGACCAGTTCGTTTATCGATAGTTTTTTATTTATTTATGTAAAAATTGAATTCTATTTAAATTATAAAATAATATTTTCGTGACCGTTTAAAGTTTTATGTAAATATTTTAAAAAGCGCACTGAGCATTTTAAATGCATAAATCTCGAAACTGTTAGTCAGAGCGAATTACAAAGTATACCTTTTTTAAATGATGGGAAAACTGATATTTTTAATAAAAAAATAATTATACTAAGGCCCAAAAAAGTTACACTTATTTTTATGTATCCAGAGTACCACAGAGGGCACCCCCTACAATTTACATCAAATTTATTCACAAATTCAAATTCCTTGGCCCAAAAAAACCCTAGTCACAAAATTTTGTGCACATACTAAACTCCTGGACAAAATGAACGCAACATCATAAATTTGCCATATTTTTTATGCTATTTTTTTTCTGAATTTATGATCCGATTTGAAAGTTTTTTTTTTGCATTGTCGGTTGGTTCCTTGACAATGTCATAGTTTTCACCGTTTATGGTAAAAATTTAATTTTCGATTTATACTGGGTGTACTAAAAATGCTATGTTTTTTGCCGAAAATTCGCATCACCCTGTGGAGTATATTAGCAACCGAAACAGTTGACATTAAACGGCAGGTCCATCTTTCCCCAACATTTTCTTTTTTGGTTTACTTCATCGTGCCCTAAAGGATTTTTCCTATAGTGCTTGTGTTTGATAATAAAAAAAAAAAAAAAAAAAAAAAAAAATCTCTGTTATTAAAGGAGATACACCGTTTTATAGCGTAACATGTTTTTATAGACTAATATTCAACACATTCATTGTTAAATGTTTTCAAGTAGGTTTCAAGATTAAAATACTCGTCGGGCAACTGGGCATACGAAACGAATGTTTAATATGCCTTAATGACCTTTGTAACTTTAAAACACAACATCTGCTGATGCATCGCTTGCAATATCAGACAAAAGTCCATAGTCTACTTGAAAACATGCGAAAACTATGACATTGTCAAGGAACCAACCTACAATGCAAAAAAGAATCATTCAAATCGGATCATAAATTCAGAAAAAAAATAGCATAAAAAATATGGGAAATTTATGATGTTGCGTTAATTTTGTCCAGGAGTTTATATTGATTCAGAAAGCACAAAATTGTATGCAAAAACATTGTTCCGTAAATAAGTTACTTAGGAAAATCGAAAATGAAATTTTTACTTGGACATCCTGTATCTCGGTTATTACCAGCTATTGAACTGAAGTAAGTATGGCCAAATCGCAGTATTTTTACCCAAGGAATCTGCAGTTTTCCTGTGTACCATTAATTATGGGACACCCTGTATACGCTGTTATTTTGTTAATAATGAACCGAATTTAATAATTTTTTTTTAACTGATAGGAAATAGATTCTAGAGTTTAGGGCAATTTACGTCCTGATACGTATAATTATATATAGGAAAGCGCATAAAATTTGACATAATATCTTAAATAAAAATTGAATTTAATTAATTTTTTAAACTAAACCAATTAGAGATATATCTGAAGCTGACCCAGAAGTACCGCTCCGTGGGGTGGTGATGGGTTTGTTCGATATGCTCTCTTTAACTAAAATATTCACATGTTTTTGTCATTTCCGGTTATAACGGAAGTACCTATCAACTTTCGTTTTTTTAAATACAACATGGTAATTTTTATTACATTTTTCGATTAAGCGTTAAATACTAAGCACATTTTATAGAACATGTTTTTGTCAGACTCTGTTAGTTTTTGAGATATCTGGACTTTTTGTAATTACAGTGCAACGTCGATAATCCGAACCTTTGTTACACCGGATTCTTCAATAATCCGGCCAAATATTTCAACTGCATTGTGTGCTTTATGATCAGGATTTGATAGTACTCGGTAATTCAAGCAAACAGAAATTACAAATTACTTCACAAAATTATATAACATGCATGCTTCTGTTTTAAATAATGTTTGTTTATGTACTATTTTCTAGTTGTTTTGTATTAAATTTTCGTTTTTCAATAAAAAAAAAAACTGTCTCGCTTCAATAATCCGGATTATTTACTAATCCGGATGACCCCGGTTTTAATTAGTCCGGATTATCGAGGTTGCACTGTATTTGGCAAATGCATGACGATGAAATAATCCATATAATTTTTTACCTTAGCTCTTGGAGTAAAAATTTTTCCTCGCGGAATAGCTAGAAGTTCATCAAGTCTCAAACATGTTTCAAATCCGGCAGATAATATACAGGGTGGTCACAATTCAAGGTTCACTGTGAAAGAATTCGACCATTAAAAACTTTCTTATTTTAAATGGAACACTCTGTATATTTTTGTTTAATTTGATGGCAAATTAGCTGTTCTTTATAAATAGTATTTACTGTCCTATACCTATATCAAAGCGTTTTCTCAAAAAATCCAATTTTATTCCGAAAATACTATTTGTTCAAGTGTGCTATGAAAACAATTGTACTTAGGGTCTGTATACTATATTCCCGAAGTTGCTTTTCTATTTGGCTTCTGACCCTCTTTTACTATTTTCCTCGTTCAAGTCGGATTTGCTATAGGTCTGTATAATATTTCAAATTTTACTATTTATTATCTCTACAATATAATTTTAAAAACGATTTAAACTTACGTTGTGAATATTCTGTTCGCATCGACCATCGGAATCCCATCTCCTCTAGGAGCCAGTCCGCAGGCACCGGCTCTTCCCCATAATAAGGTTCCAAGCTCAGGAAATCGCTACATTGCGAGGTATCGTAATGGGTAAACTCCCTGACCCCCGAACTAAACATTAAAATTTGCAAGATCCCCCGATGAGCCTCACGGACACCGCGGTTCATGTCGCTATCCTCCACTGGACCAGAGTCAACATGGGCTTGCTCTATGAGGCCCAACGGTACCTCAAGTTGTACCAAACGCCTTCCCACTGAACCCTCCAGGCCCGATTCTTGCGTCAATGGAATTGACTTGTCGGATACAAAGAATGCAGGACCTAGAACCCCCCTCTTACAAGTGCCGCAGGGTTATAGTTGTAGCTTTCTGGCCTTCCCGACCGAACCCCAATTATCGACCTTAATCAATGAAGGACTCCTACGTGCAAGTGACCTGACCCTAGAATCGATCGCGCCACTCCTGGATGGTCGTTCAGTTTTGATTATTACGCCTGAAAAAAAAAGACAATCATAATAACATCTCATACCACCTGTTATTATTACTATTACTATTATTACTTATACGTAAATGTTCAGCGGTAAAGAAAGAAGTGTAATTTTAAAATAATTTCTTTTTGTAATTTGGTTCCTAATCCAAATATGTTAAGTGTTAATAAGGTATTATAAAATACACTAGACTGGAATAATATGATTTTTCACTCTTCTCTATTTTTTGGCATGGCGCCCGACAGCAACGCAATGACTTATACCACTAGAATCCACCGAGTCCTCGTCCTGGACCCAGTGACTGCCGCTTTAACCCACATATATATATAAACAGTATATTGCCAATACGAACGTTCCGAAATACAAAAAGTGTCCCCGCTATGGGAGACGGCGCGGGCCCATTGAGTTTGCGCATTAGGGTGGACATTTTATCGATCGCGTCAGAGCCGGCCCGACCTTATTTGTTTGTTTATAAACTTTCATTACCCAACAACAATTTTTGTAAAGGAGTTTTTAATTGTGATTCGATTCGCTGTTTGGTAGGTTGGTGGCTTCTTTTGTTTAAGATGAAAGGACACAAGTGCATGGTGCTTTTTTGCAAAAGTCGTGGGTCAAAACCAGGTATAAAGTATTTCAGGTATGTACATATATACGAAAATATTTTGCTTATCACATTATCCGATCTTCGGAACCGAATTTCACTAAAAAGCTTGTAAAAAAAGAAGAGAGTGTCACTCGTATACAATATAATATATATGTGGCCACACCTTAAGATTAATGCATTTTTAATTTGGTGCATTAGTAGCTGATAATAATTCCCAAAATAGTCGACATATTCTTAATTTTTGGTTTAGAAAAAAGTGTGGTTAAGAAACATACGACGCGTGACGTCGGATGAAAGTTAAAATAAAGCTCATCGTGTCGATTGTTACAAATATTCGGACGGAATTTGGCACCAAAAGTTTACACCAATCAGGGCACCGTCGGATCATCATTACGTCAGAAATCGTATGCATGGAACGCCGTCTTAAATCGAACTAAGTTGAAATCCGGTCCTGTCGAATGTTTACTTTCACAAGGAAATTTCGAACTGCGCAAACTCACAACGCCCCCTTCGATGTCCATAGCGGCAACATAATTGCAGATCGTATTAGCAATATACTGTTTATATATGTGGGTGTTACCTACCTGCTAACCTTTCAGAGTGTGATTCCGTATCTCGCTTGTTAATTCATAATTCATTCGCGAGTTTAAATATCATTTCCATGACACCCTGTATAATTAATAATTGCTTTTTGCTGCACTGCAGCTGCTGCACTTTTCAAAAGGTCTAATTGTTGTAAAATCTTTTGTTTATAGGCTTGGACCTTGAATAGTAATCATGCAAATATTTTCCCCTAAGTGGAAAAATAAAATTAATGTTGTTAATTTAGAAATTTAAATAAGTACATACTTTTTCTATTTAGCATTGAATTTTCACAATTATTGTCGAGGGATATAATTCGAAAAATCCACTTGGAAATTTTAATAGATCAAATAAAATGTTTTGCTGTACCAAATTGGTACCAGGTACAGTAGGTTTCACGAAAATTAGATACGACTTAATGATTTCCTGGGTCGGTCCCATTGTGTCGACAAGAGCTTGGCAATAAACAAGTGAAGTATGAAGGGACGGACTAAGGAAAACAAGTAATGATATGATTATATTAATGTAATCAAATAAAATAATATTTTTTATAAATATTACTAGTCATATTTATTTACATTTATAATGTCATTCTATAGATAGTTCTGTTTCGCTATCGCTATCCTCATCAAAATTAATTATAATTGGATTAATTATACGATCCAGACTAATATACGAATTTTATGTGACGGACTGAATGTTTCCAACTACCTGGGGGAATATCATTAAAGCATTTTCGTATTAATTCTACAACACTAGAACTTAAAGTCGGAGAAATATTTTCAGACCTAACCAGTGATTTTAACTGGTGCCACATATGCTCTATGGGGTTAAAAATGCAATAATAGGGTGGGAGCCGTAGCACTGTATGTCCAATTTATTCTGCCAATGTGTCACAAACATATACTTTTTTTATACAAAATGTCTTTTAAACTTCTAGAAGATCACCTTTTTTATAACTTTCTTCAAAATATATATCATTCGCCGCCATGTAGTTCTGAATCTCCAATTTTGTATTATTTGAGTTTGGAGCTTTATGTAATTGGCGACTGTGACAGCTCGCATTGTCCATTACTATCACGCTATTCTGAGGAATGTTTGGTAAAAGACAATTCTTGAACCATTCCTCAAAAACTAACAAATTTTACCACAAAAAGATGTTTAAATATAAATTAAGCAACCTAACCTACCTGATGTGCCTATATTTAATTATAATTATTACAATCCGGTCCTTTCCACATAATAATAACAAACGGTCATAAATAATGGGATGGCCTAGGTACTTTTACTGCAGTCATTAAGTTATATCAATTTTTCGTGAAACAATCTTTATCCTCTATTTATTAAACTTTTGCTTGTAATGCCGGTATTCTTCGTAATGTTTTAGGCCGGCTTAAAAGTGAAGACAGCTTAACGTCATGATTTCGTATTCCCGGTAGCAATAAAGCCGGCCAGAAACACCCTGTATTTCAAAAACACTTAATTCATTAGTTTACTAAAAATTTCAATATTTAATATCAATTGGCCTAATGGCTTTAAAAGTTCGTTGGGAATAAATAATGTTCGGTATAAAAATACTATTTCGGGTCTTACGTTAGAAATGTATTACGTTTCGTTAAAAGCACTGGTCCAATTTTCAAATAACTCCGACAAATTAGTACTTACCTTAAGCCTCTACTAAACTATACCTACAATGAGCCCACAATAGATTAATCTTTTGTTATCTGATAATGGTGCGGAATAGTGACTTTTATATGACGATTATTATTTGCTGAATTAACTTCCGCTTTTATAAAATTACAGTGAAACCTCTAATAACCAGTGGCGTAGCGTTACTACCGAAAGCTTGGGGGGCCCGAAAGCTTCGAGTGCCGATAGAGCCTATTGCTAATTAGCAAATCTTTCAAATAAATACCAATATTACCAATGTCCACCTGATCTAGATTTTGTCACACTGTGCCCGTAATTATATAAATTTGAAGAATGAAGCAATTGGTATATCAAGATCATGGAATATAAACCCGGAATTTGAAGATAAAAGACAATTAAAACCAAAAAAACGCTTTGATGAATCCAATACAAATTATCTATTTTCTAGTTGAGAAAACTATTATAGGATAAATATATATTACAAAGTATTTGATATTGTAATTAACCAAATAGGTAATCGTTTTGAGGGAATGGAGTTATTTGTTAATAAATTTAGATTTCTATGTCCCCAAGTTCTAGTAACTTTGCCAGAAACAGAATTATTTATGTCTGCAGAAACACTACAGCAAACATATTCCAGCGATCTGTCTGCGACTTTTCCTTTAGAGATAGTCGCGTTGTGTATGCCGTTAAAGGAAAAAATTGCTTCTCTTCAAAGTATTAAAGACTTTGCTGTATTTTTAATTGTGGAAAATAACACTTTATCATCAAATTTTCCAGAGGTAACAACAGCCTTATTATTATTTTTAACTCTTCCAGTAAGTGTTGCTACAGCTGAGAGATCCTTTTCCAAATTAAAAATCATTAAAAATTATTTACGAAATAGTTCCTCTCAAACAAGGTTAACCAACTTGGCTATCCTGTCTATAGAGGCACAAGAGGCGGCCAAAATGGATAATAACCATTTAATAAAAAATTTTGCGGAGGAAAAAAACAATTTACCTCCTGAAAGCAACAATATAAGAATAATTTTACAATATAATAAATAAAATAGGCAATTAGCCAATTGCCTCGCAATAACTATTGAGATACCTATAATATTATATTCAAGATTTTGTTGCTTAATTTGAAATACTTTTGGTTTTATCTCACTGTAACTTTCAAGTATCGCTACCTTAGCTCGGTACCTAAAGAATTTTTTCGTGTTTGTTCCTTTTAGTTTTACAGAATGTTTTTTGTTTTCTTCTTGTTGTTCAATAATTTTATTTTTTGTAACGTTCTCTACATATAGGTTTGTAGTTTATATAATAAACAGTATTATCTAATTTTGTTTGTTTATATGTTTATATATGTATATTCTTAATATAGGGTAGGGGGCCCTAACTCAATTTTCGCGGGGGGGGGGGGGCTATAATTTGTCTCTACGCCACTGCTAATAACGGACACCTGTAATTAAGCGGACATAACATAACAAAAATACACTGGGTTTAGTTAGGATGTAGTACTAAAAAAATCTAATAACGTAGTTTGACGTGTTTGCGTTTTATACTTGCAATCTAGAAAATGTAATTCCAAGTTGGAATTATAACTCTGTTAACGTAGACGTTCTGTACCTGGATTTTATTAAAAATGTGCAAGAAGCTGTCGACAAGATTGCTCCTTTAAAAGCCAGAACTGCACGTAAGTGTCCTTGGATAACGGCGGATATTAGAGAAGTACAGCGTAAACGCGATAAAGCTTACCAAAAGTTTCGCCTAACAAAGGAAGAAATTGATTGGGTGGACTACAAAGCTCAAAGAAATAATGTTGTATCGATCATCCGAAACAAGAGAAAAGAATACTATGATCGAAATATAGATAAATGTAAGAAAGACAGTAAGAAAATGTGGAGTACATTGAAGGAACTTATTGGGACAAAGAATCCGAAAGTCGACTTTAGTGATATTAACTTTGAGCAGGATACAGGCAACAATGCAGAAAATTTCAACAATTTTTTTCTGGACAGCATTAATGAAGTCTCTGATAGTATTGAATTTAAAGAATGGAAAGCCACTGGTTCTTATACTGAGACAAGTTTTCTCAGTTTCAGAACCATCTCTATATCGGATTTGCGAAAAACAGTGTATGGGCTCAAAAACAAAAGCACAAGTGACGAGACTCTCAATGTTAAATTGTTAAAACAGTTGTTCTGTGTGATAGGGTACCCACTTTTGTATCTGATAAATACCTCATTAAAAACAGGAAAATTTCCAAGTTTACTGAAAATTAGCCTCATTGTACCGATTCCAAAAGTGAATAAGCCGGAGACCGCCGCGCAATTTAGACCAATAAATCTCCTGCCAGTAGTGGACAAAATTATCGAGACTATTGTGTGCAATCAGCTTAAACAGTACTTTGAAGAGAATCAGTTGCTATTCGTGGGACAGTCCGGATTTCGAAGTAATCATTCATGTGAATCGGCCATCCAATATATTTGTGCAGAATGGAGGAAAAAAATCAATGAAGGAGACATAGTGATTGGTGTTTTTGTGGACTTAAAGCGAGCCTTTGAAACAATAGATCGCAACATATTATTAAAAAAATTGATAGCATATGGGATAGGAGAGAGCGCATTAAGCTGGATTGGTGACTATTTAAATTATAGGTTCCAAAGGACAAAAATAGATAATACAGTGTCTGGAAATAGTATTACTAGACTAGGTGTCCCGCAGGGTAGCGTACTGGGTCCACTTTTATTTATAATATATATAAATGACATTTGTAAGTCTTTAAAAAAATGTTTTGTCAGTTTATTTGCGGATGACACCCTAATTTCTGTTTCTGGTAAGAATTGGCGAGAAATAGTTACTGTTCTTAATAGTGAGCTCACCATTTTATATGACTGGTTATGCCAGAATAAATTAAAGTTAAATGCAACAAAAACGAATTGTATGATAATTGGTTCAAAGACACAATGTAATGCTTTTAATGAGTTAAATTTATCGCTGTACATAAATAATACTCCAATCACATATGTAAGTGAAATTAAATATCTCGGAATAATTTTGGATCCACAGCTCAATTTTTCTGCTCATGTTGACTATCTCTGTAAAAAGTTGGCAAAAAAGATTGGGTTTTTTTATCGAGTATCTTCCTGTGTGTCTCAATGGACAAAAAGATTAATTTATAAAACAATTATTTTGCCGCATTTTAATTACTGTACGTCTTTGTTAATTTCATGTACGGGGGAGGAGATTGGTAGATTGCAGGTACAGCAAAATAAGGTAATGAGGATTTTGCTCGGATGTAATAAATATACACCAATAGATTGTATGTTAACAGAGTTGGGCTGGTTGAACGTCGGGCAGTGGATTGGAAGGGCGAACCTCATTTTAATATACAAAATGGAAAACAATTTATTGCCTCATTATCTCAACTCATATCTTGAGAGAAGATATGACTGTCACAATTATGGTATCAGATCAGCAAGAAACTACAACATTCACTATGTAAAATCTGTTGGTCTACAAAAAACTCTTTTTTATGAGGGACTTCGCCGTTTTAATGAGCTTCCCGATGTGATAAGGAGCTCACCTAGTTTGACTGTATTTTGTAGAAAACTTTTTGTGTATTTGCGAGGACAGAGCTTATGTTAGCATTTTGTATTTGTAAACAATGTATGTAAATATGTATTTATTTTGTTCTTTTTACTAGCCAAGTGCTAAATAAAGTATATATAAATAAATAAAGTCTGATAACAATTCCATTACTGTAGAGTCACCTCTATTCTTTGCATACTCTTGTAATTCCTTTACCATACTAATGGCTTATTGATAATTGGTGACATTTGTTTGATTACTGCATTCAACTTCTTCATCAGAGTCGTCAGATAGTGATGTGGTTTCAGTTTGGACTACATAATCGGTCATGGCGTCACTATCGTCTTCTAATAGCACATTGCTATCAATGTTAATGAACTCGCCCAAATCATTGTTATCAAATTACAAGCTTCCACAACATCAGTATTCTCTTTCAGACTCAAAACACGGCATTTTTCTGCCATTGTTTACGATGTCCTTTCGCTCTGCCACGCAAACGCGATTGGTTGCCGGTCTGTCTTCAGAGAGTGCTTGCACCGTACTTATTCGTCTCCCAAATACTTTTTTGTCCGTTTAAAGGAGGGTTTTCGCACTCTTTGTTTGAAAACAGCCTGTCCGCCCAAGAGAGGTTGATTTTCATGGAATTTCATATACCTAGTTCCGGACTATGAAAAAATGTCCGCTTATTAGAGGTGTCCGTATTGAGAGGTTTCACTGTATTTTGAAATTGTAGAATTGGCCCTGCACATAAACAAGAAACTTTAATGGAAACGACACTCATCGTGATCAGCAGATTCCCTGAACAAAAATCTTTCGGAAAAATACAAACAAAATCTGGCGAAATCTCCTTTTCGCACCGAGATAATAAAATATTTTGCAACGACCTAAAATTTTGCGACCGAAGAAGAAATTACCGCAATTCCAGTAATATCCGGATCGGGAAAAAGAACCAACTATGTTATATTTTTCGAGAGAGGTTATCGTGCGGGTCGACATAACAAGAGGGAATTAGATAATTCCTCGTGCTAATTGACAATGGTGCAATAAACATTTTTTTTTAAACGACTTATTGCGACATAATGGAATTGGCTGTGTTATTAATAGATTTTTGATTAGAAGAAGGAGGAAGGAATTTCTTTTGTACTCGTTGCTTCTTCGGTATATGGCTATGGGCATGGGAGTCGTTCGGGAGGGGCAAGATGGGGACGTCTCCTCTCCGTTGGAAGTTGTCAACTTTATACATCAATAATCTTTTATTTCGTTAGCGGGAAAAATAGTATGTTGTTCTATTTTTTTTCTCTAATTTGGTACGTATTTTTAAAATCTAGAATAAATTCGCCATTCGCAGCGGTGCATCGTGGTATAATCCCATTAATCTAACCAGTATATTGCTAATACCATCTGCAATTATGTCCCCGCTATGGGCATCGAAGGGGGCGCAGTTCGGAAATTAAGAATGAACGACTATATTGACTATTTTGGAAATTATTATAAGCTACTAATGCACCAAATTAAAAATACATTAACTTTAAGGTTATGTAGTGACCACATACATATTATAGGTTTGTTCCAACAACCGTCACGAAACTGTTGGAATCGATTTTGTGCGCAGGCGTTAATTTTGCACTGTTTGTTGCCGATGCACAAGGGAGGCAAGGTTGGTACGTTTTTGTGACCATTCGGTAAAAATCTCAGCTGATTCTAGGAAATAAGTTTAGTAATTAGTTAATTACATTCATAAATCACAACCCTACTTTTTGATTTCTTCGTCTAAGCTTGAGTATTATCTTTTTTCGTTCCGTTTTGTTGTATTTAATAATCATGAAAGAGAATAACGTTTAATGTTAAGAATATCTTGCAGGTTTGGGAACCGGATTATACAAATTTAATACGAATAAATTAAATAATCAAAATATTAAGCAACAACTCCTACAAAACAAGGCTAAAAGAACTGCATGAATGCCAGGAATACAAAAACAACGGTTAAAATTCTTAGGGCGCAAGTCAGTACAAGCGGTTCCTGGTCTTGGCCATGTATCGTTTTTACCGTTCAGGAACTGGTTTGCGAACGATCACAATTTGGTTGGAACACCAAAGGGATCGCCAGCTACACCGTTTTGTGTCGGTTGGAACGCCTTTCGACTACTACGCATGTGCGTGACCGTACATTGTACGATTTTTAGGGTGGTTGGAACGAACCTTATATTGTATACGAGTGACACTATCTTCTTTTTTACAAGCTTTTTAGTGAAATTCGGTTCCGAAGACCGGATAATGTGATAAGCAAAATATTTTCGTATATACATACTATGTACATACCTGAAATAGTTACTTTATGCCTGGTATTGATCCACGATTTTTGCAAAAAAGCACCATGCACTTGTGTCCTTTCATCTTAAACAAAACAAGCCACTAACCTACAAAACAGCGAATCGAATCCCTACAAATTAAAAACTCCTTTACAAAAATTGTTGTTAGGTAATGCAAGTTTATAAGCACTAATATACCGACAACAATGTGGATGAACCACTTTTTATTCTGTAATTTGAAAAAGCATCCGGAACCAAAGATGGCGACGAATAACAACAAACAAATAATGTCGGACCGGCTCTGACGCGATCGATAAAATTTCCACCGTACTGCGCAAACTCAATAGGCCCGCGCCATCTCCCATAGGGGGACACTTTTTGTATTTTGGAACGCTCGTATTGGCAATATAGTGTTTATATATATGTGGGTATAATGTCTTCGAAAATATGAGTGAAGTGAAAATTCTAATATAGCGGATCCGAAGCTGCTATACGAACAAATTTATGAAGAAATGTTAGGCACCGTTATTAATTAAATAAAAACTAGATTTTCGGACATCAGTGAATTAAATTTTTTCGACTTAAGACCAAAAATAATTTTGAATACTATTCAAAATTGTTTCCGCAAGAACTATTTGACAGTTTATTGAAGCAATATAAAATGTTTGAACTTGTTCAACTGAAAAATTAACTTAAAAACCCATTACTTCCGTTTCAGTCGAGTGGAGCTTTTCTGGTTTAATATTAATCAAAACTTATGCGGGAAATACGAAATACAACTGACCAGGACACTCCTCGTTGTAGTATTAAGTTTAACTCTTAGACAAGGGAAGAGAGGGGATGGATAATTCCGCTTTACGGGCCGTCGCAGAAAGTGAAGCCTAAAATTGATACGCCGCCATTTTTTAGGAGCCAGACATTCGAGGTGGCACCTAGTGTATTTCAGTGATTTGTGGTGTGAAGAGCTATCAAAAGAATTCAGTGTATTTATAGAAATATGGAGTATTGTTGTGCCTACGGCTATAAAAGCAGAAATGAGCGAAAGGATCTTGGAATTACTTTCCATCGGTAAATATTCAAATTGTATTTTTTGCATGCATTTATTTTATATTAGATAACTCCCTTGTAAGTTCAACAGTATATATTATTTGAAACTATGATTAAGGCCATAGTTGAAGCTACCTTTCTTTGTAATTTGTACTAGATTTGTTGCACTTTTCATTCAAGATTTCTAATAAGAACCAGCTAATTGCCCTGGAAGAGGGTATATCACTCAATGGCGTACCTGCATGATTTGTATATTTTGACAAAATTAAATTATTTCTTATTTAATTTTGGTTAGATATTAGTGAAAGCATTATATTATTTCGAATGTATGCCAGTGTTATTTTTTTTTAAGAAAGCGATTAACGTTTGTCTTGATTCGTTGAAGGCCATAGTCTTTGAGAAACACGACCTCAGGAAGGTCGTTCCACAAAGATGGCGTCCTGTTAAAACTTATTTTAAACCACTAAGCTCAACCACAGTGTTATGTTTTTAGATTTCCGAAAGATCCACAAAAAGCAAACATTTGGGTGCAGAACATGGGACTTAGAGATTGGACACCTTCTCCTGCCTACAAGGTTTGTTCAAAGCATTTGGAGAAGGTCTTTTTTTTATAAAGTTGAGATTGAACTCTTTCGATTACTTGAAGGTGCTGTGCAAACAATATTTTCAGAACTACCAGTACCTATATATATACCACCAAAGAAGGTATTTACTTTAAGTTAATTTCTGGAATAAAAAAATTATTAATTTTAAAAACAGAAACATTTTAAATTACAGAAGCATGTAGATAATATTGATTTTTTTAGAGGGTTAAAAAAGGCGAGCTACTGAAAGGTCAACTCAACATAGAGATGTAAAATTACCGGTAATTTAAAAATCGGTAATATTACCGGTAATATTACGCAATGGTAATGCATTGGTAATTTATAAAAAAAACAGCTTTTTAAGTAATACAAGTTTTTTTTATTTCAAAACTGTAAAAACATTACGAAAAACAATAAGAACGTTTTTTTAAACTAGTCAGAGTCAGAATGGACTACGCAATAGAGTGGATAATGGTAAATCATCCTCATCATCATCCCCAACCTCGTCATCTGATTCTTCTTTCTCTTTCGTTAATTGAGTCAAGTCTATAACTTCGAAACCGATATCTTCTTTTTCTATTTCTTCCTCAGTATCTTCTACTATTCTCGAATGATCTTCTTCATTTAGTAAATTATAATTATGGGCAATATAAGTTAGTTTTCCGGCCCTCTCCACGGTTAGTCTGTTTCTTTTTTGCCGATGAATAAATCCATAAGTACTAAAGGTTCTTTCGGTTGCGGCTGTTGACGATGGTAAATTTAAAATGTCTACAGCTAACCTACTTATTTTAGAAATGGAGCAAATTCCTGCCCACCAAACAGATCCAGACATAGATTTTTCGCTGGAAATGACGAATTCCTTAGCAAAAATATTACCTCTAATTTTGTACAATATTTCCAATGTTACCGATCATGCGGTAATATTACGTAATATTACCAAAATTACGGTAACATTACCTCGGTAATATTACCCTTTACATCTCTAACTCAACATGATGCTGAACTGTATATAGCTGGTACAAGAGCTGGGTCCACGCAACCGAAGAAGAATATATTACTTTTAAATAATTTCTAAAAAATGTCTTCAGTTTAAAAACATCTCCAATCATGTATGTAATATTAATTTTTTTACAGGCTACCGAAAGTTCAAATCTTTTGTACTGGGATAATACCTACTAATAAAATATTGATGTTACGCCACTGCTAAACCCGGTTTGGAGCCACGCGGTAACAAAATAGCTTCTGGTTTTACGCGTCTCCTCTCTTCCCTTGTCTAAGGTTTAACTGATAAGTTTTATTTGAACAAGTTGAACGTCAGGTAAAACCTCATGTATAGACGACACTTGTATAGTGCAATAAAATTGCAATAGGAAGTAATTTAAAAGCCGTATTAGAGTTGGCAATTTTTGTATCTTGCGCCTGCATTGGCAATTATAATTGCACGTATTCATGGGCACCAATCCGTTCTCGATCAGCTGGCCCAATACTGCTCGCATTGCCGGCGCAATGCGAGAATGGAATCCGTATTCAGTCGGCAATTCTATACTTCTGGATATTAAAATTGCACGGATTCATGCGCAGTACACCGTTCTCGATCAGCAGTCTCGCATTGCCAGAAATGAGACAAGCGCCATTTTAAATGCCATTGCCGCTGCAAGTCTGGGTAGAGATATATATAATATATATATATATATAATATACTGTTATTGTTAACTGTTTATTAGTTGGTCGAAGCAGCTATGAACAGCTAATGGCTATTTAAACTAACTGGCACTTAAATTAACAGTTCACATTCTTTATTAAGCAAATGGGCTGCTAATTCGTCACAACTTTTTTGAACTGCCATTTGTAAGTAGCAGTAGCTGCTTTAACTGCTAATCAGAACGAACAGGTTTGCCCTAGTTCTGGGGGTATTTTAGGGATTTCGACAATACCAACTGTTGTTCTGACTGACAATGTGCCCAGCTGATCGAGAACGGTTTAGTGCGCATGAATACGTGCAATTATAATTGCCATTGCACGCGCAAGAGAAGAATGGCGGACTCTAAGGGCCGTATTAGAGTCGGAAATTTTTTCTCTTGCGCCGGCAATTATAATGGCACGTATTCATGCGCAGTAAACCGTTCTCGATCAGCTGGAGCATTGTCAACGGTCAGAACAGCAGTTGGTACTGTCGAAATCCCTAAAATACTCCCAACATAGAGATGGGCAAACCTGTTCGTTTTGATTACCAGTTAAAGCAGCTACTGCTATTTACAAATAGGAGGTGCAAAAAGTTGCTGAATTAGCAGTCCATAAGTTTAATAAAGAATGTAAACTGCTAATTTAAGTACCAGTGGTTTTAAATGGCCATTACCTGTTCATACCTTCTTCGGCCAAATAGTAAACAGTTACAAATAACAGAATAATCCATGTCTACCCAATTTGCGCCGGCAATGGCAATTAAAATGGCGCGTGCCCCATTTCTGGTAATGAGAGACAGCTGATCGGGAACGGTGTACTGCGCATGAATCCGTGTCATTTTAATTGTCAGAAGAGTAGAATTTCCGACTGTAGTACGGAGAACGGTGTACTGCGCATGAATCCTTGAATTATAATTGCCATTGCTGGCGCCATAAAAATTCCCGACTGTAATACGGCTTTATGAAATAATAATTAATGTTTTTATGTTTCATTTGTTTAGCTGTATTTCTTGAGGGTTTGCGCAAATCCTGCAAACCCCAGGTAAAGTCGCCACTGCAGCCGACATCGTCCGGTTACCGTCGGTCAGTGCCAAGGACGTTAACGAATCGCCGCCCGTTAAAATTTGGAACCACTGCCCAGGTGTGACGCGACGTCATCGGTGACGTAAAACACTTACCTGTCGGCTCTTTTAACTTTCTATTTTAATCCCGACCGGTATACTGTGACAGTTACACCCAAGAAAACAAATAATTAAATCTACATAATTTGCCGACAACAGGTCAAGAAATCTGAAAAGCGAACTGGAAATAACCGGATCGAAGAAATCTTATAATGGATACGTATCTGGTTTTTAGAAAAAAATACATTTATATGGCCATCGATTAGCGGCTGCCTTGACGTTGATTGGTTCCGAAGTGGTGGAGTGCCACCGTTGGTGCGACGGTATACTATGTTGATATTTGATTCTTCGATCTAATTTCAATTCAAATTAAAATAAAATAAAATCTATTGTAGCACGAATATAAACGCCTGGCACCTGCTGGACAGGGGTCCAATATCAAATATCATATAATACACAATTTTAAAAATCAATTGTCTACATGTGCCGCCTAATAGAGGTGTTCGCCCATGGGAAATTTGTTAGTAAAGATTGTTTCACGAAAAATGGATATAACTTAATGACTGCAGTGAAAGTACCTGTGGCCATCCCATTATTTATGACCGTTTGTTATTTTTATGTGGAAAGGACCGGATTGTAATAATTATAATTACATATAGGCACATCAGGTAGGTTAGGTTGCTTAATTTATATTTAAATATCTTTTTGTGGTAAAATTTGTTAGTTTTTGAGGAATGGTTCAAGAATTGTCTTTTACCAAACATTCCTCAGAATAGCGTGATAGTAATGGACAATGCGAGCTATCACAGTCGCCAATTACATAAAGCTCCAAGCTCTCAAATAATACAAAATTGGAGATTCAGAACTACATGGCGGCGAATGATATATATTTTGAAGAAAGTTATAAAAAAAGTGATCTTTTAGAAGTTTTAAAGGCATTTTGTATAAAAAAAGTATATGTTTGGGACACATTGGCAAATAAATTGGACATACAGTGCTACGGCTCCCACCCTATTATTGCATTTTTAACCCCATAGAGCATATGTGGCACCAGTTAAAAACACTGGTTGGGTCTGAAAATATTTCTCCGACTTTAAGTTCTAGTGTTGTAGAATTAATACGAAAATGCTTTAATGATATTCCCCCAGGTAGTTGGAAAAATTCAGTCCGTCACGTAATAACTGTAGAAAATTCGTATATTAGTCTGGATCGTATAATTAATCCAATTATAATTAATTTTGATTAGGATAGCGATAGCGAAACAGAACTATCTATAGAATGACATTATAAATGTAAATAAATATGACAAGTAATATTTAAAAAAAATGTTCTTTCATTTGATTACATTAATATAATCATATCATTACTTGTTTTCCTTAGTCCGTCCCTTCATACTTCACTTGTTTATTGCCAAGCTTTTGTCGACACAATGGGACCTACCCAGGAAATCATTAAGTCGTATCCATATTTCGTGAAACAATCTTTAGGTAATATGTAAATGCAAAATTATTACTATGTATGTAAATAAACTTAACATAACAAAAATACACTATATTTGGAAAGGAAGTAGTACTAAAAAAATCTAATAACGTAGTTTGATGTGTTTGCGTTTTAAACTTGCAATCTAGAAAATCTAATTCCAAATCTGATGACAATTCCATTGCTGCAGAGTCACCTCTATTCTTTGCATACTCTTATAATTCCTTTACCATACTGATGGCTTGTTGATAATTGGGGACATTTGTTTGATTACTGAATTCAACTTCTTCATCAGTCGTCAAATACATACTTTCATTCGGCGAAGTCCTTTCGCTCTGCCACGCGTATACGATTGATGATTTAAAAATAATATTTCTTGAATGAATAATTTAAGAGATAATTTTTAATTCGATGGGGATTCGATCGAATGATAGAACATCCACTATACGTTTAAATAACAATATCAATATTTAATAAAACTTTCAACCTTCAAAAACCGTTTTTATGCAGTAATTATTATAAAACTACATACAAATTTTGACACTATACAAAGCCCAGATTCGACCATAGCTAGAGTACTGCTCTCTGACTGGAGCTCTGCACCCAAACATACTCTTCGGCTACTGGATTCCATCGAAAGGAGGGCCATTCGTCTGATCGGAGACCACGAGCTGACGAAGAACCTCGACAGCCTGGAACATCGAAGACAGGGACTTTCTTTTACAGATATTTTCATGGAAAGTGCTCGGCTGACCTTGCCCTCTTAATTCCGCCTAGAGCGACGAATAGCAGAAATGCACGACGAACCACCGCCGCCCATCCATATGTGGTTAAGCTTACTACTCCTCGAACTTCATTATTTAAGAATTCATTCATCTGGAGGACTTCATCCTTATGGAACGACCTTCCCGAGATCGTATTTCCCAACGAATATAACCTCCGACGATTCAAAACCAGCGTGAATGGCTTTTTGCGCACACGCACCACTCCCAGAGTGACATAAAGGATTTTTCCTATAGTGCTTGTGTTTGATCATAAAATTTTAAAAAAAAATTCCATAGACCGAACCAAAATAATTTTCATATTACAATGTGCTTTTTTAAAAAATAGGGAGCATTAAATTCCATACATTTCTTCCGCCCTTTATTTATCACCGTTGGTGAAAATTTACAGCACCTTGGTTCTACCTGGTGATTATGTTACTGCTATTGCGATACCGTAATAATAAATAATTTTAATTTAAAAGCCTGCGGGCTAGTTCCTTGCAACATGGTGAATAAATTATTTCTAATATTGTTTATTTATAACTCCACAAGATATTTATCGTAAACCTTATATATAAGATCCTTCCTGTTAATAATTTGCAGTAGTTGATATTTTATTCTCTGATGGAATGGAAATAAAAGTTATCTCTTAAATTATTTATTTAACAAGGGTATATTACGTACCGAGGTGGAAAGTGTTTCCTGTCGAGAGAGTCGGTAAATCTCGAGACAGTAATGAAACTTTTCACCGAGGTTTGTATACTATTTTATTTACAACCACATCTAACATCCACTTCTTATTATTTTGAATTAAAATTATTAATAAAAAATGTCATTTTGACTTTTCCATTCAAAAATTAGATAGAAATGTCAAATAACGGCAGGTGGTAAAATAACGTAGGTAATAATACACATCAAGATGGCAAATATCATTTTTTGAATATGGTTTCCATCAACGAATACTTATAACCAGGAAGAAGACAAACTGCCGTGTTAAATAATCGAAGCAGGCATGATACGGCGACATCCATTATGCCTGGCGCGCACGTGCCTTTCAAATGTCACTTTTGTCCAAATTTTTATTACTGTCAATATTTTAAAGTGACATTCAAGCAAAGAAAACATCAAAACCCTTTTATTTGGTTTACTAAGTAGAGAAAATTAAATATTAGGATTTTGACATAGGTTTTCAGCTGTAAATATTGCTTTAAAATTGTCCTTACATACTTTTATATTATTATTGAACTAGCAACGAAACTAGAAATAAAGAATTCAGAGATTGAAGGTTGTAATTAGTTTTATTAAAAAATAGGAAATAAATCATAATTTACATAAAATATTTTACCATCTTCAACTTCAAACAAATCAAGGTAAATACAATACTATATGTACAGCTACTAACCAAGTAAATATATGCACCATCATTATGATTATGGGCTTCCAATTTGTTTGTTTCGTAGCATACTCCTGGCAACATTAGTGATCGAAGTCCTCTTTAATGTTCAGTCATTATGGGATTCTCAATTAAACTATGAAAAGAAAGAATTATTATAATAATATATTACCGGACTTATCAAAATTCTGGCTACGGGTTAATATAACTAAGCTGTAATTATTATGTTGTAGCTTTTGACTTCTGGATTGTAAAATTTAAGTAAAATTCTTTAAAAATGTGTTTGTTGCTAGTTTGCGTGACAAGTTTGGGACATAATGGGCAATTTTATAATGTAAAATAACAATAACGAATAAAAATTAGTAAAAAAATATTTCAATCATAAATTACTTACCTGCAACCAAACGAGAAGGTCCGTTTTCGTGAAAAGAATGAAATTAAAAATTATTTTAGAATTTAATGACGCTTCCTCCACCATTTTCAATCACATTATAAATCATATGTTACTTGATTTTATCCCCTTCCAGACGAAGGATGTTCGGTTGTGAAATAATTTAAGAACGTGTGCTGCTCGCATTCTATGTCTGTCTCTGTCTGCATCAACCTTCTCCGATTCAATAAAGGGAGACAAATATGGCCTAGATTAAATCGAACAAACCCAAAGTCTGATATTGACACAGAACGATCGACACAAAAGGATAAACGTATGGAGTAACCTGCCTGGCTGTGACGTCACTTGCACGGCCTACTTATATGCTTCGATCCCCGCCATAAGCGGTCTCACCGGGCTGGTTTCCATGTCACTAAACGATATATTATTTTAACAACAGAAAAATGCTGCAGATGAGGAATTTGATTTTGCTGCTACTCCACCAGAAATTCGGGAAGCAGCAAAAATAGTAGAAGAAGATCTTCTGCCAACTAAAAGCCGCCCGAGATATGACAAGGCATATAACTGTTTCAAAGAATGGTGTACGGGAAACAAAGTTCAAAATCCTGGTTCAGAGTCAGCGCTACTAGCTTATTTCAGTGAAAATGCGCAAGACAAAGAAGATATCAACGATTTGGTTACAATACTCAATGCTGAGGACCACTCTATCAATTAGGGAAAAAGTAGACATGTCTAAACACGCAAAGCTATTAGCATTTTTAAAAAAATGTGTTCGTACCTATATTATTTTGAGATATCGATTTTTAAAAAAATTACAAAAAATAGAAATATCTTCCAGTTTATGCTCTATTTCTAAAGTTTTATTCAATAAAGTACCATTTTTATTTTTAATTCAATATAGTATTATTATACATATTTATAGTTACTGTAGATATTTCCTGGGCATTAATTGTTATTCCTGTCAGATTCTGTGGCGACACAATATTTTGTTCAATAGTATTATTCATTATTTGTTCAATATTTTGAACTTTGTTCTGCTCGCACCATAACTCAAAGTTGTGCATATTCTTTTTAAAAGTTTTTCTAGATTATTTTCTGCAATTTCTCGTATTTCTGACGGAGTACAACTTTCTTCCTAACTCATTGTTATTAACTTTAATAATATATTTATTTGGCATATATGATACTTGTAACATTTTATGAAATTGTAAAGTATTGCCAACCCAAAAAGAAAATATTAATTCAAATGGAAAAAATCTACTATATTTTTTAAAGACTTTAAAGACCCAAATAGAAAAAGTATTATAAAATACACGGTTCATAAGACGAAAATAAGACGAAAATAAGAAGAAATTAGAGCACTTGTACTTTAGAAAACTCCCCGCTTCGCGGGTCCTTTTCTAAATTAAACGCGTGCTCTATGTCTTATGAAACTTGTATCTTAATATACTATTATGGTTCCAACCAGAACTAATCAGAAAATGTGTCCAGCCGGTATAGTAGTGCTGTAACGCATACAGAAAGAGAAAGGAACACATGCCGGTCAGTTCTCCAAAGGCAACTATGTGATAAGAATTTGTTTAGGTTTAGGATTTGTATAAATTATAGCGGACAGATCGACAAGTACCCAGTCGAATGCGCTAAGCTCACACAGAAACACATAAAAATTGGGTTTGGGAAAATCCGGATATCCGATCATAGAAGTTTCGTGATTAAGTGTTTCTATTACGGACTTCGTCGTTTTTAAAAAAATTTTTGGAAGTGACATACGAATAAAATGCCGCCAAATGTAAGTACCTACCTACATAATTTATTTTTCAAACGGCTGTAACGATGTATAATTTATAAACTAAAAAAATATTAATTTAATGTTTTATATGCTTGAAACGAATTTTTTAAAAAGTTTTTAAAGGATTTTTTTTTCAATTTTTTCGTTTTTGTTATCCGGATAGGGTCATTCCCAAGGGGACCTACAGTCTAACGTGGGCTCCGAACCATGATCCTCAGTCATATGTTGCGCCCAAGGGCTATCACCCTTGGTTTCCCGCATTGCGGTATGGGGGTTCCCTACTTTTTGCATGACGCCCGATAGTAACGACATGACTTATTCCACTAAAATCCACCGAGCGCGAATCGGTTTACCGGTCGTGGGGTTCGAACCTATGAACTCTCGCCATCGCGACTATTTTAAGGGAATTAACCAGAGCATCGATATTTTTAATTTGAATGTACAATGAACAGAAAACTCTTAATTCCTTTCGATTTAATGTATATTTTTGCTACAGGGTGTTGAAATTTTCTTTTTTAATTCGTTATTTTTTAATATCTCCGAAATTACTTTTATTTTTTTGTAAATTTTGGTATGCGTTACAAATTCGGCCTTCACCGTTGGGATTTCGGAAACGGTAAGAGATACGAAGTCGGTTAAGTTAGGGTAAAGTTGCGTAATTATGAGCCCAATAATATGCCGCAAAAAAATCAAAAATAAATAAAGGGGCTTTCAAAATATTTGGAAAATAAAATTTTGCGTTTCGGTTTTTATTTTTTCCTGCCTTTGTTCGAAAAGATGTCCAAAAGTAACTGTCACTTTCTCATTGCTATTTATTATTCTCCACAAGATGGCATTATCGGATCTTTCATGCGAC
Organism: Barypeithes pellucidus; assembly: GCA_963991005.1. Lineage (NCBI taxonomy): Eukaryota > Metazoa > Arthropoda > Insecta > Coleoptera > Curculionidae > Barypeithes > Barypeithes pellucidus. The sequence goes on along the minus strand of OZ022563.1, from coordinate 49,504,149 downwards.
TTTTCGTCTTCGGGTCACCATCATCAACTTAATTTTTTTAAATACGGGCCTGGATCTTTTTGTTTAAAGCATGAAAGAGGACCGCAATCTACGCTCAGTGGTATAGAACACTTGCTGGTTTTCCGACGTTTTGTTCCTTAAATTGACCATCTTCATTAAAATATCCCTGGTATGTTCCTGTAATTTACTTTTTTTTAATTCGCTATAATTCGAAAATGTAAAAGTCAATGCCTCTTTTAAAAGTCTTAAGAGAGTGTTGGTTTAAGAGTCAAATTTTATTTGTATTAATAAAATAAATTACTTGTATTTACCCTAAGCAGAAATATGATACAACTATTAGTTTGAAATAAAAAAAACACAGTAGTAGAACGTAATAACAATGACAATTAAAGACAGAAATAGCAACAATCTTCAGTTTCTTCGAAACTAGGGGTATTTTAATGAAGATGATCAATTTAAGGAACAAAACGTCGGAAAATCAGTAAGTGTTGTATACCACTGCACGTAGACTTCGGTCTTCTTTCATAATGTCAACACAAAAATCCAGGCCCGTGTTTAAAAAAATTAAGTTGATGATGCTGACCCAATGACGAAACGTCGCATTAAAGATCTGATAAAGCCATTTTGTGAAGAATAAAAAGTAGCAATGAGAAAGTGAAATTTATTTTTGGTCATCTCTTCGAACAAAGTCAGGAAAAATAAAAACCGAAACACAAAATTTTAGATTTTACCTAATACTTGGGAAGCCCCTGAATTTATTTTTGATTTTTTTGCGGCCATATTATTGAGCCCAACGGTGAAGACCGAATATTTTACACCCTGTATAAAAATAATTGTTTTAGGAGAGATTTCTTATGTCATTTTATATTCGATCAAACAATAAAAATCCAACTTCGAAAATCCATTTCTATTTTTCAATATTCATTTATTATTAACTAAATAAATAACAACGCTAAGATGCAATCTCATTTCTTTTAACGTGAGTATTACACAACTCGTTCACATTATATCTTCCTATAGGTCACTGTGCCTGCTCGATTAAACGGCTTCGTATTTTTTAAGTCTAACATTATTGGAACAAAAGTGTGGGTTATCGAGGAAGGTCAGGCATTTGTAAATGATCCAGATTCGTTAGGAACATGTAAATGTATCCTGAATAATTTTTTTTAACTAGAGGTTATTATGTAGTTCTACATTAATATTTATAATATAAATATAAACGATGTATGATGAAATTCATCTTAAATATTACACAACAAACGCTTGACGAAAATAATTAGGTTATTAGTCCGGCCCTTGTATCCCTACCTCGGGAGTACCTCAAGGCTCATACTTTGGGCCTCCTTTTTATTTGGTACTGACTTGTTGGTATGGATTCTTGTTTTTACAGACGCGTTTCATTTTCTTTAGTTGCGGCATACCTACAGGTCGACAACTTTATCTGTAGCTACAAAAAGAATGCGGGCAAGAAAATTTCTTGGGTTAACAATGTTGTCACATTTATTAAATTTTAATTTAATAACATGTTACCAAGTAAACCCTAAAATTAAATTTACCCATTTAAAGTAAATCGTCATAAGTATATAAGAAACTAATATTCTATTATAGTTTCAATGTTCTTAAAGTCATACTATTATTTTAATATTTAAATGCAAAATAAAATATTTTTTTATTAAAGTACTTCTAATCTAAAAATAGGGCAACATGGTGCAATATCAACGGTAACCATGGGTTATTATTATTATTATCCCAGACAGAGGATGATGACACGCGTCTGGTGTCACGTCCATTGTGTCGGCGTGGTTGTTCGGCGATGTCCAATATGCCTCATCCAGTTGCGTAGTGATAGGGTTTGTTTTAAAACTGTGATAATGAATGAATATATCCCAGTAAAACCCTTCATAGTCAAACCCGTGAAGTGATTGCCAATGTGTATCGGGTGTGTGAAGAGAAATCACAAATTAATACATTTAAATTGCCACTTAAGCGAAGCTAGGAAGGGTCGCATTCACAAAGATACTGAAAGGAAAGAAAATAACCCGGATCAATTGTTGTCATCTCCTGTCAAAAAAGGGCCCGTCTCTCTGCTGTCGAAAAATCGAAGGCTTCGAGTTTGGCATTGTTAGGAGAACAATAGAAAAGTTTTATTTGGAACTAAAAGTGGTTCCAACCTTAAAAAAGTTGCTACAACAGCAGAGAAGTAACATAAACTTTCCGTTTTCCCGTGAAACTTTGAGGTGCAAGTTGAAATCAAATGGACTTTATTGGCGAAAATGCCAAAATAAGCGAAAAATATATATATTTTTTTATGATCAAACACAAGCACTATAGGAAAAATCCTTTAGGGCACTCTGGGAGTGGTGCGTATGCGCAAAAAGTTATTCACGTTGGTTTTGAATCGTTGGAGGTTATATTCGTTGGGAAAAACGACCTCCACAATGATGAAGTCCTCCAGATGAAAGAGTTCTTAAATAATGAAGTTCGAGGAGTACTAAGCTTAACCACATATGGATGGGCGGCAGTGGTTCGTCGTGTATTTCTGATATTCGCCGCTCTGGGCGGAATTAAGAGGGCAAGGTCAGCCGAGCACTTTCCATGAAAATATCTGTAAAAGAGAGTCAAATCACCAACTTGCCTTCGATGTTCTTCGTCAACTCGTGGTCTCCAATCAGACGAATGGCCCTCCTTTCGATGGAATCCAGTAGCCGAAGAGCATGTTTGGGTGCAGAGCTCCAGACCTGAGAGCAGTACTCTAGTGATGGTCGAATCTAGGATTTGTATAGTGTCAAAAGTTGTTGAGGTGTGTACAACTTTCTGGTTCGGAAGAGTACACCAAGCTTCTGAGAGGCTATCTTGGCGATTGCCACAACGTGGTTATGCCAAGACATATTTCCTCCCAGATTGACGCCCAGCAAACTAATAGATGAAGCCAGCGGGATTGCGTGTCCGACCATGACTATATCCGGTTCTGTAATGTTAACCTTTTTAGAGAAAACTGCTGCCTGGGTTTTTTTAGCGTTAAATTCGACTTGGTTACTGTCACCCCAAGACAAAATTTCTTCCAGGTCTTTGTTGAGGCGTGATACTTCATGCTGTCTGCGAAGATGTGCGTCGGCAGCCGATGTTTGTGCATTCAAAGAGAAAGATGATAAAAGTGTGCTATCATCAGCAAAACTAACTATCGGGTTTTTCGTTTTCACTAGAAGGTCGTTAATGTAGAGTAAGAAGAGAGTGGGAGACAATATGGACCCTTGAGGAACACCGGCATTGATGGTGAAGGTGTCTGAGAGAAATCCGTCAATCGCCACTTGCAGAGAGCGGTCCTTAAGAAAGCTAGACAACCATGCACAGAATCGACTGGGCATACCATAAGATCGCAGTTTACTTAGAAGCCCCTCATGCCAAACACGATCAAAAGCTTTAGAAATATCCAGTGCAACAGCCCGAGACTCCCCATGATGTTCGATTGCGTTGTTCCAAATATGGGTGACATAGGCTAGAAGATCTCCAGTTGATCTGGACTTCCGAAAACCATATTGATGATTGATGAAATATTAATGGAAAGTCCTAATATATTGCACTGGTGACACAAATACATTCAAGCCATGAAAAAATATATAGTATTATTACATTATTTATAATAATAATAGCACACCCATGACTCGGCCATGTTTTAAAAGATATTGCTTTCCCCTTACCGATACGTCGTAGCTATAGACTCGCTTGTCGAGCTGTACATTATTTTTATTATTATTTTATGGTCTATTATTTTAAATAGATCTATAAGTACGTATGGGAATTTACAAATCGTCAATTCCTTGATAACAAAACCGCATTCTTAATGAACTAAACTAGCCTAGAAAACCGTTATTTATAACAATCAAATCAAATTTTATTGCTTATTCTTCGAAAAAAATATTTGAAAAAATTTTCCTCGCTAGATAATTGCTATTGTTTATCTAATTGAAAACTAACTTGCATTCCATCAATTCTAAGAAGTATTTCTGTCGCTATAAGCGCGAAATTAGTATAATTGTGAAAAAAAACTTATTAGAGAAAATGATAGTCTAGAACTTTGCATGCATGTCATACGTCGTATCTATTATGATTTAGAAAATCCGTGTAGAGTGTATTCTTATATGGGACAACCCGTATATTTTACCATTTAACCTAATAATATTTTTAGCAAAACAACGTGACCGGCCGCACTGCCCTCAGAGTGGCCATCATTGGACAGAGTCCATTCGCCGTAGACGTTATGGAAAGGCTTATCCAACATGGACACAAAATTGTGGGAGTCTTCACCGTTGCCGATAAAGGGAAAAGAGAAGATCCATTAGGTAAGTTCAGGGGGTGTCCTATTTTCGACACTTTCTGGGGGGTATTAGAGTTATTATCAAATATAGAATGTCGCGGGTTTCACTTCGTTCTAACGGCAAGGGAAGATCCAGTTCGCCTCGTGCCTACAAAGCGCGAAATGGGATCAAATCGGAGATTTAGACCGACTCCAGCATCCTCTTCATAAGACCGAGTTTGACTATATTTGAAATCGAAGTCGTTTGTGACAAAGTTTACTCGTGTTTTTAGCAAAGGCCGCCAGAGAAAGCGATATAACCTGCTTCAAAATCAAAGCGTGGAGAAGCAAAGGGGTGCCCCTGCCAGAAGTTTTGGAGAAGTACAGAAGCGTCAACGCAGATTTGAACGTGTTGCCTTATTGCTCACAGTTCATTCCTATGGATGTTATAAATTACCCCAGGTAAGCAAAAGTCTGTAATTTACAGATTGCAAACTATGTAATGTAATTTTACAGAACCTGATATAGGTATCTGTAAAATCAAATGCGCTATTTTGATCTAGAAAAAAGTATAATAAGTTTACATGTGTAATTGACCAGGCTAATCAGAAAAAATATCCACAAGAAAATATGTCAGTGGCGTACCACTTTTTCTGTAAAAAATATCAGAAGTTTGCAGGGACACATACAAAATTGAAAATAATATCCTAAGTACAGGGTGTGCCGTTTTCGACACTTTTATATGAAATCTCAGTTATTGTTAGTGCTATCAAACAGTAATGTAGGTGTCATGTGCTCCTTTTGGGTCAAACTTAAAATCGTAAAATCAAAATTTGGAAATTTTCGCTCGCTTAAAAGATACGGGGGAAAATCAAAAAATTGACAATTTCAAAATTACCCTACATTTTCTTAGTTAAAAGAGATACAGAAAAATGTTTTGTTCAGAAATTTATTTATATTGATTAGTGAATAATCTGCCGTTTTCAGAATAAGTATACACGGGGTCAGGTAAAAAAGTTATCGGACCTAACCTCATTTTTTTTAAATGGAACACCTTGTATATTTTAATCTAAAAAGATACTATTTTAAATTCTCCTTTCAAATATATAACACACCATGGATGATATTGGTTTCCTAGGCGATTTATTTAAACTTAATTACTTTGAAACGACATAAAAGATTCAGATTAAGGTAAAAAATATGTTCGGAATATGACCTTAAATGGTTACCGTCTTTCCGGATAGCGAACAAAATATACATTTTGCGCCATTTCTTCGTTTTTCCACTTTCAATATGAACTGATATCATATCAAATTTTTCAAAATGTTGATAGTTCATTTTCGCGAATGAATATGTAAAAATGAAATTGTCGTTAAATGTTAATAGTCGACATAGTTGTTTCTAGGATATTAGCTTTTGTTTCATGGTGTACTGTGGTTTAAAGTATTAAAGTTTAAATAAATCGCCTAGGAAACCAATATCATGTGTTATATATTTAAAAGGATAATTTAAAATAGTATCTTTTTAAAATATACAGGGTGTTCCATTTTAAAAAATGAGGTTAGGTCCGATAACTTTTTTACCTGACCCCGTATACTTATTCTGAAAACGGCGGATTATTCAACAATCAATATAAAGAAACTTCTATATAAAATATTTTTCTGTATCTCTTTTAACTAAGAAAATATAGGGTAGTTTTGAAATTGTCAATTTTTTGATTTTCCCCCCTATCTCTTAAGCTTTTTTGATAGCACTAACAATTACGGAGATACCCTATAAAAGTGTCGAAAATGGGACACCCTGTACTTTCGGATAATAAAAAATAATTTAAAAAAAATGTAGCAAAAAATACAAGACATATTATGTTCATAATGAACTTTTCTTAATGAAATGATCCATGAAATATTAGCACGTCATTAAGGAACACCCTGTATATGATATACAAGCATACAAGGTACCCGATAGGAACAGTCTATCTGCATAAATATGGCCAATAAAATGAATCCTCCTCTCAAAGAACCAACAATTAGTTTAATAAATAGGGTACTTGGTACCGATTTGTTATTAAAGTTTCTAAGTGGATTTTTCGAATTATATCCCTCGACAATAATTATGAAAATTCAATGATAAATAGAAAAATGTATATACTTATTTAAATTACTCAATTAACAACGTTATACGATTTTCCACTTAGGGAAAATGTTTGCACGATTACTATTCAAGGTCCCAGGATATAGACAAAAGATGTGCTAATTTACCATAATTAGACCTTTCGTATAAAATACATTTCAAATAATAGATATTATATTAATTGTCCAGGGAGTTATAATAATGGTTTGTTATCAGTGGCGGCTCGTGACTAATGATAGAGGGGGTTCACAAGCATCATGAAATTATTTTAAAAATTTTATTTTTCTGCAACAACCAAATAATTATATTCTTCGGTTTTGTTTTAAACGTCCGAAGAAAAAGCAATAAGAAAATGCGTTAGATAAAACACATTTTTATTAATTTCTTTAATTTTACACAAGGAAATACAATTTTTGAAAAAAAAGAAAGTTTTTTTTTAATGTATAGTGCTTAAACGTAAAGTTCATTCTTCAGTTCTTAATTATTGAAAATTTATCAATAACAGTCATTAAAGTTTGGAATACCCTCTATACATTATTTTTTCAATAGATAGCATTGCTAGAGCTGTTAGCCTTTCTTCATTCATAGAACTTCGCAAAAATGTCTTTATTCCTTTTAATGTTGAAAAACATCGTAAAAGTGTAAAGGTGGCTGAAAATATGCTCTTGTCCAGGCAGGCTCCGCAACACCGCGACCAAACAGGAAAAACAAAACAAACGGTTAGTTGTGCTGCATCCACAAATCTAGTTATTTTTTTCGTATATTTAATTTTTAAACTTTCTAATAAAGTCCCTAGATTTACCCTTTGTGGTCTGCGTTAAATTAATTTCGGGTTTAGGTCTTCCCGCATTCTTCACTTCAATTTTTTGCTCCAAACTCAAAGAGCTAAAGTTATTTTTTAAATAGTCCACCGTCAAACTATTCATTTTAACTTAATACATATGTAATATTAAAATATTGAAACATCCACGCTCGAATTACTGCATAATACATGCACGAACAAAGGCGCACACAAAAATTGTGCGACTTTCTCATGTTAAATCGCCATAACCCCGCTATCCCCCGCCCCCACCACTAAAGAGAAACTGCATTATGTCCCGCTTAAATAATCGCATATGCGAACATCTCTCGCCATCAACGACGTCAGCGACGACTGGCGCGACGGCCGAAACGCGCCGCCGTGAGAGATATATACAGTTTGGTTTGACGGTACGATAAAATATTTGGGAGGGTCGGACTTTATACGATAAATAATATTAAATGAATATAACTTAATATTTTTTTATTCATTTTGGGGGGTGCACGTACGCATGTGCTCCTGCGGCAGAACCGCCACTGCTTGTTATACAGGGTAATCTCTCGGGAGCATACAGAGGAGGTTAAAATACTCCTAATTTGTCATAGAAAAAATCCTACAAAGCCATTTACTTTTTTGGCTCTTGCATTTGAATAATTTAATGAAATTTTAATACTTTATAGCGGCCATAAAAAGTCATTAAACCATGTTGTAGTAGATGTTTTAACATCGTCGGGGAGGTCAGGCACGGACTTGCCACCACACTTGTTGGGCCAAAATTTTGACCGGTGTCATTTGACAAAGTTGAAAACTGATTTTTTAACCTAGGTATTTAGAAAATCGTAGTATGTAGGCTCTTTCTAGGACACCCAAGGAGCCACCCATTTAAATTAATAAGCCATTTCCATAACACTCTGATATTCAGTAAATATTCAATATAATATATTATCAAAGGTATTGCCAGCTATCCCATAATCCATTCGTAAAATTCTTGGAAAGTGAATCAGTAATGGGTGGAAGAGAGAACTACATGTTTGTTGGCTGAATGGCAACAATGCTGAAGTTTGGTTATATCATATGGTTAAATATTAAAACCATACTTACCAATGAAAAGATAAATCCTTATTTAAATGATCCACTATTTTACAAACTACACATGAATGCACCATGATTGTTTATAATAAAGACGATTTTTCACCAATAATCACAAAAAAACACAAATCAACCGAAATATATAATCAATCCGTTAGATCAGGTTTGTTCGTTGAGCAAAGCACCAACGTCTCAATGTTGACGAGATTAGTAATTCATTCATCTCTTGGGTCCGAATCGTAGCGCAGTTGTAAAATAAAAATAGATGTTGCCAGAGTGCAGTTGGATTAGTTCAAGATTCGTTTGATACTTTTAAGTATAATAATATTTTATTTAAATAATCTCCCATCGCCTTTTCCCAGTTTATAGTAAAATTATTGGAAAGAAAATTTATTTTAAGAGCAATTACGAATTAACCTTAAATCAGTTGTAGTTGTCAAATTAACAATTTTTTAATTGGGATTTTGCAAGATACCTTTGCGATAAATATGTCAATCTGTGCTGTAATAATGACCGAAAGAGGTGGGAAAGACTGTTTGGATTCGTTGCGTAGGCTAGAAATGTACATTTTTCTATCTGTAGTTTGTAATATCTTTAAATATTATAAATATGTTATTTTAACATTTTTTTTTAGGTTAAAAAGCATTTGCTATCATCCTTCTCTCTTACCACGACACAGAGGTGCCAGCTCGATAAATTGGTAAGTAAAATGAAAACAGGAACGGGAACCGAAGACTGTAACTGATAAATTCATAATAGCATACTATACCAGGTGATGCATCGTTATGTTGATGGCTGAATATTGGCCCCCTGTATATTTTATAGAAAAACTGCATTATAACTTCCTGAAGAGGCCGATATGGTGAACCCACGTGTCGAGTTTGAATACATTTTGGTGAGCTAATCCTAAGGTATTCAATTAAACGAACCCACATATATATAAACAGTATATTGCCAATACGAACGTTCCAAAGTACAAAAAGTGTCCCCGCTATGGGAGATCGCCCGGGCATATTGAGTTTGCGCAGTAGGGTGGAAATTTTATCGATCGCGTTAGAGCCGGCTCGACATTATTTGTTTCTTCTTATTCGTCGCCATCTTTGGTTCTGGCTGCTTTTTCAAATTACAAAATAAAAAGTGGTTCATCCACGTTATTGTCGGTATGTTAGTGCTTATAAACTTTCATTATCTAACAACAATTTTTGTAAAGGAGTTTTTAATTTGTGGTGATTCGATTCGCTGTTTGATAGGTTAGTTTCTTGTTTTGTTTAAGATGAAAGGACACAAGTGCATGGTGCTTTTTTGCAAAAGTCGTGGATCAATACCTGGTATAAAGTATTTTAGGTATGTACATACCATACGAAAATATTTTGCTTATCACATTAGCCGATCTTCGGAACCGAATTTCACTAAAAAGCTTGTAAAAATAGAAGAGAGTGTCACTCGTATACAATATAATATATATGTGGTCACTACCTAACCTTAAAATTAATGTATTTTTAATTTGGTGCATTAGTAGCTGATAATAATTCCCAAAATAGTCAATATAGTCATTCATTCTTAATTTTTGGTTTAGAAAAAAGTGAGGTTAAGAAACATACGACGTCGGATGAAAGTTAAAATAAAGCTCATCGTGTCGATTGTTACAAATATTCGGACGGAATTTGGCATCAAGAGTTTACATCAATCACGGCACCGTCGGATCATCATATCGTCAGAAATCGTATGCATGGAACGCTGTCTTAAATCGAACTAATCGAAATTTTGATTGCAATATTTTTCCTAACTAAGAAGTGCAATTTACATTAAAAAAGTTGAAATCCGGTCCTGTCGAATGTTTACTTTCACAAGGAAATTTCCGAACTGCGCAAACTCACAACGCCCCCTTCGATGCCCATAGCGGGGACATAATTGCAGATGGTAGTAGCAATATACTGTTCATACAGGGTGTCCCATAACTAATGGTACACAGGAAAACTGCAGATTCCTTGGGTAAAAATACTGTGATTTGGCCATACTTAGTTTAGTTCAATAGCTGGTAATAACCGAGATACAGGGTGTCCAAGTAAAAATTTAATTTTCAATTTTCCTAAATAACTTATTTCTGAATCAATATTTTTGCACAAAATTTTGTCACTAGGGTTTTTTTGGGGAAAGTAATTTAAATTTGTTCATAATTTTGATGTAGATTATTGGGGGCGCTCTCTGCGGTACTCTGGATACATAAAAAGAAATGTAACTTTTTTGTGCCTTAGTATAATTATATTTTTATTGAAAATATCAGTTTTTCCGTCATTTTTAAACAATAAAGGTATACTTTGTAAATGTCTACCGTTTTCGAGATATTTTCAATTATAATTTCTAATGCGTCGGTTTAAATTTTGATTTGTAAATGTGAAATTTGACACAGTAGGCTTTGGTAAAAACAAATACAATGAAACCACTTTGAAACCTCATTTCTGTCGAAGTTTATTTTCATTTGTCAGCATTGTGGGTGTTTTTAAGGAGTTTTTGAAGATACTATTATCAAAAATTAAACTAAAAATGCCGCGACATAACTGTTTTCTGACGGAGAAATGCGAGACATGGGATGTTTATACGCACAAGAAAATTTTAACAGACGCGGGGCACATCGGCGGTATTTGGAAATGTATCCAAATAGAAGGCAGTCAGATTTTAAAATTTTTAGAAGCCTATACGACAGACTGGGATAAATAGGATCCTTGCGTCTAAAACGTAATAGTAGTATGGCCAAATCTCAGTATTTTTACCCAAGGAATCTGCAGTTTTCCTGTGTACCAGTGGGTTCAGGTAATGCAGCAAACACTATAAAATAATTTTTATGACGCAAAAATAGCGTAAATAGTCGTAAAGCTGAACATAACGAATAATGAAAATATTGTCACCGACACTAATTCTCGTCGTGTCAATGTTCAAATTTAATTTGCTGGCATACCTGAACTGACAGTTTCGGGGTTTTACAATCACGTTTAATTGAATAACGTAGGATTGGCTCACCAAAACGTATTCAAACTCGGCACATTCATTTACCATGTCGACCTTCTCAAAAAGTTATAATGCGGTTTTTCTATAAACTGTACAGGGGAGTCAATATTCAGCAACCTCAATTATTACATGGGATTTCCAATGCTCAAGTTAACGATGCCATCACCCGGTATGAAACTATGTTTTTTGACCCAATGTTTCTTTTTAAATGTATAGGACTTTGATTTGCGGCGACAAGAAAGGAGGATTGACAATTTTCTGGGCTGACGATGGGCTTGACACGGGACCAATTCTTTTACAGGAAGAATGCGATGTATTGGAAGATGACACCGTGGACAGCTTGTATAAACGGTAAGGGGGCGTTTACATTAACCAATTTATTCTAGAAAGTTTACCAGAACTAAGCTGTCTTCACAATAAATAACTTTTCTACTAATGTTATTAAAAATCCCAAAGAATTTGAGATGTTTTGTAAAGTATGTTATTTAATACAAGTATTATTAATTAACCCTATAGTTTTAAATGTAATGAAATTTTGTTGAGAATTCTTCAAACACTATCTTGTGCTACTATTTTTTAAATTTTTGACCTGGCAACATTGCATCGATACGCATGAGCCGCTTGCAGGATTTCCCTTTCTCCGAGCGTAACGCATGAGCGCGTCGCGTCATATTGATTGGTGATGGAAGGAGAAATCGATTTGCTTTAAAGTACGACGGACAATTTTGCTTCTCTATTCAATGGGTACCCTGGTATAGCCAGGGTTGCCAATTTGAGAGTAATTCCTCATATTTATGAGTATTTTACCAGTTTGTGAGTAAAGGGCAATTGTGCGTAACTCGAAGACCAACGTATATTCCTGGTTGTTATTTAAACAAAAAGGTTGCCTTTTTACACGCCATTAAATTATATTTGTGGAAGCAATCTTTCCGCGTTTCGTTCGTTTGACAGTCACCGGTGTACCGTATGGGGGAATAAGGGTGAAACCTTAGACAACATAGTATTAATGGTGTTTTTAATTGTTCCAGATTTTTATATCCCGTTGGAATATCAGCCTTGGCGAGAGCTGTCGATATGGTGGCCAATGAAACGGCTCCCAAAGCGGTACAAACCGAAAAAGGGGCTACATACGATCCGATGTTAAACAAGCCTGAATTACAAAAGGTACAGAAATATAATATAAGAAAAACAAATATAAGAGGAAATAAGTCTATTTGCTTGTCAGGTGGTAAAGTTGGATTTTTATGCTCCTGACAGAGTGTCCCCGGATTGACGCGTGAATAGACATTTTAGCATTGTCCAAAATTCTTTTTAGAACTTATGCAGGGTGTCTCAGAATATGTGGGCAATCTCCCGGGTTCAGATAGAACACTTAAAATTAACAGGAGAAGTACCTATAATTTTTTTTTGCCTACGGAGATACGGGCCCATAACGGACGTCCCCGGAAATCGTTGTTTTTTAAATAATTTATTAAGTACTAGGTGTAATTTAATAATTTTTTAATATAATGATTACTAGATGAGTCTCCTTAAAATTCGCCCTTTTAAACACATTTGGCTTATTTAGTTTGCCAGGGACGGACTAGACGTAACACAAAAATGTTTGTTTTTTGTACACCTTGTATGATGAAGGAATGACAATAATATTTTTGGAAACAAACGAGCAAACCCAAATAATTCAGTAATAAACCACAAATAAGTGAAAAAAATACAGAAACATTATTTCAAACTTCTGTTGATTCGGGATTTAAAAGAAAAGTAGGCGCTTGAAACAAAAAAATTAAGATGGTGACGCGTGATTTGTTTCACTTGACATTCCCATTGTGATCGTTTGAGGGCGTTTTAAGAGGTTTTCTATTTTCCAGAAAATATGGAACATAATTTTACAAATGCTGAAAAGTTTGATATTCTATCGCATGTTTTATTTTATCTCAAAAAAACTGTTATGTGGCAGTTAGAAGATGTTATTTGTGCTTAGAGAATAACGGAAATCATTTTGAACACCTGATTATGTAGTTCCTTACTTTTTTCGTTGTTCGTTTTATTACTCTTTTCGAATGATTTTTGTTCACTTATTTGTGGTTTATTATTAAATTATTTGTTATTTATTGAACTAGTCCAACATAAGTAAAAAATTTAGAGCTTACTTATGAGATATAATAAAATTAGGAGAAATACAGGACCGTATCCCAAAATTTCCTGATGTTGTTCAAAAAAACCCTCGAAACGTCATTAAACCACAATGTGTCATATATCGTTGCATTAGGAAGAAAAAAAAATTCCAATATCAGAAAAATAGGACCGTATTTAAAAAAAGAAAGTTGATAATGGCCCTTCGAAGACGACTCGTCGGATTACAAAACAATTAACGCTGTTAGATAGAGCGGAAAAAGTGGCAAGGTAAAGGTGCAATTTACTTTAGAATTCGATCTCAAAAAACCCAGGAAAACAATAAAACGATTTTTCAGAATTTCGGTTTTTTCCGGATATCTCCGGAACTACTCGGAATTGTAAAACTTGCTAAACGGCATATTATTAGGCACGTAAATGCGCAACTTTACCTCCATTTAACCGACTTCGTATCTCTTACGGTTTCCGAGATTCCTGTACTGGCTCCTTATCTTGGACACGTTGTATAAGTTGTAAAAAAAATCGAACGATTCTAAAATGTCAAGGTTAAAAAGAATGACCCGTAGGTGAAAAAGACTAATTCTTTATTTGTCGTTTTGCTTAAAATTTAAGAATAGGGGTTGTTCTCCCTTGGAACATTCTTATTATATTCTTATACTTTTTGAACGAACCCTGTATAGTATAATACATTTTTTTTCTTCGTAAATCTTAGTTTCTTGCCAAGCAGCGCTTTTAAGGAAGGGGCACTTTTTTTTCATAAAACGCATTTTCCGATTTGTGTAGAACTTCCTTGGATACGTTGTATGTTTAAAACGCCTGATACAATTATTTTTATCAGATCAATTTTACGAAAACTGGCTTGGAACTTCACAACTTTATCAGAGGTATGGATTCAGTGCCGGGAGCGAGCTGTCAAATACGAGTACCCGGTACCGAAGCGTTTCAAGAGGGACTACTTTTTGGATCCAGTTTATGGAAGGCAGCGGTTCCAATAGGAAAAGAGGTTAGTTTCAAAATATCAGAAAGCTTACCGTTTTAACGACATTGATACTCTCCGATGGCTCACTTGTATCTAAGTTTATCGACGATTGTGGTTGTTGTGTGTGTTACCCAGGTTGTGTGTGTTACCCAACACAATGGGCACTTTTATCTGCCATTTTGTCTGAAATAAACCAAAATTAGAAATTAAAAAGTTTCCAATTGCTTACGATATTTAAGGAAATAAACGTTCTATAAATTAAAATAATGTACACTCAAAGTCAAAATAACCGATCCGCGAATAATTGTCTTATTTTATCTCCGATTTTTATTTTGTAGATAAATTTATCGAAAATCTCGCACAAGTGTGAAATTTTAAAGTTATTTTAAGACAAGAGGTGTTCTAAGCTCATGTAAACTTGCAGGAGCAAGTATCGGAGATCGTATTTTTTGCCCGGTGCATCCCAGATATATCCTATTGGGTTTAAGTCGGGAGTGCGTGGGTTCCAATCATTCGACCTATATTTATGGATAGCCAAACTCTAAAAGCAAAAGTGATCGTCACATGTCATGCGCAATGCCGACTGATAAACTATTTACCTCAACCGGCGAACAGGACCGTACCATTTTCGACACTTTTATAGGGTGTCTTAGAAATTTGTTAGTGTTATCAAAAAAGTAATGTAGGTGTCATGTGCTCTTTTTGGGTCAAACTTAAAATGGTAAAATCTAAATTTGAAAATTTTCGCTCGCTTAAGAGATACGGGGGAAAATCAAAAAATTGACAATTTTAAAATGACCCTATATTTTCTTAGTTAAAAGAGATACGGACAAATGTTTTATACAGAAGTTTGTTTATATTGATTGTTGAATAATCTGCCGTTTTCAGAATAAGTATACGTGGTCAGGTAAAAAAGTTATCGAACGTCACCTCATTTTTTTAAATGGAACACCCTGTATATTTTAATCTAAAAAGATTGCATTTTAAATTCTCCTTTCAAATATATATCACACCATGGATGATATTGGTTTCCTAGGCGGTTTATTAAACTTTATTACTTTAAACCACAGTAGACCATGAAACAAAAACTAATATCCTAGAAACAACTATGTTAACTACTAACATTTAACGTCAATTTCATTTTTACATATTCATCTGCGAAAATGACTTATCAACATTTTGAAAAATTTGATATGATATCGGTTTATATTGAAATTGAAAAAAACGAAGAAATGGGGCAAAATGTAAATTTTGTTCGCTATTCGGAAAGACGGTAACCATTTATTATTATTATTCCGAACATTTGCGATGATTCCCGTTATTTTTTACCTTAATCTGAATCTTTTATTTCTTTTCAAAGTAATAAAGTTTAAATAAATCGCCTAGGAAACCAATATCATCCATGGTGTGTTATATATTTGAAAGGAGAATTTAAAATAGTATATTTTTAGATTAAAATATACAGGGTGTTCCATTTAGAAAAATGAGGTTAGGGTCGATAACTTTTCTACCTGACCCCGTATACTTATTCTGAAAACGGCAGATTATTCAACAATCATTATAAAGAAACTTCTGTATAAACATTTTTCTGTAGCTCTTTTAACTAAGAAAAATAGGATAATTTTTATATTGTCTATTTTTTGATTTTCCCTCATATCTCTTAAGCGAGCGAAAAATTTCTAATTTTGATTCTATCGGGGTTTAAGTCGGGGCTGCGTGGGTTCCAATCATCCGACCTATATCTATAGATAGCCAAACTCTGAAAGCAAAAGTGGCAAATTTATGGCGTCGCGCATGTAAACAAAGCAGATGTCATGCGCAATGCTGACTATTTACCTTATCCGACGAGCAGGACCGTACTTCGCCCTTAATGAAAATGATTACACGGCAATATTTTGGCACATCAGGACCTTCTTTACTGGTAAATAAACAATCTATTTTCACTGAAAAGCCACTTTGAGAATTAATTTTCATATCTATTGTCCACGTATCGATAGATTTTTAACATCGTTCCATCCCTACGACTGATTTCGGTTCTGGACGGTCCTCGTTCGTTCACGTCGTTGGTAGGCAACCAAACCGACACCAATACCGGCGGGGTTTCCTATATGACGGCGACAACATTGTGCGCAAGACAAACGACGAGCAACCCTTAAAAATATGACCGGTAAACCGTGCGCACTAACCCTAATTTTTTCACTCATAAAATTAAACTTATTACCGCGCACCCCATAAGTTGTACGTATTCATAGATATAGGTCGGTGGTTCAAATTCATTTTTGGGATTTCGACCTCATACTCGTTAACAATTATTGTATAAATTGTACTCCAACAAATGGTGCGAAAGGAACTGATAATTTATCCGTTTTTTTTAGATCGAAATTCAAGGAACTACAGCCGCTATCATTCACGACGGTGGACTATTAATCAGAGGCTCCGATGGAGTGTATATCAATGTCAAACGAGTCAAAGTAGCAGGTGTGGATAAAATAGTTTAATAATTAAAATCTCATCCGAACAAACCAGTGAATAATGAGTTATTATTATTTACTATTTTTAGTTTTTCGTAAACGAATAATAATTTTCTTAAATCGTCTTAGAACAAAGGGATTTTTTAGATATCGTTTAAACTAAACATTTGCTCCTAAATTTTAGGTCGAATGAAAAACGCGGCAACCCTGGACCAAGTCGCTAAACAAATCCAAATAGAATATACGTCAGAGGAAAAGACACTGATAGAGGAAGTAAGAGATGCTTGGGAATCCATTTTAAGTGTAGACATAGAAGATGACACTGATTTCTTCGCTTGCGGAGCCGGCTCGATGGATGTAGTAAGGTAAAAAGCGTTTTTCATGGTGGAAAAAGTGGAAATTCAAGAAAATTTTGTTCCAATTAGAGGCTCGTAATATATTTATTATTTATTATACAAAAAATGAACTTCTTGGTGGTTCTAACGTACTGTTTTCTTTTGCAGGCTTGTCGAAGAAGTAAAAGATGTATTTAAGACTGAACTAGAAAATGAAGACGTATTTTTAGCACCGACTTTCTCCGAATTTGTATTAAACGTAGTTCTTAAGAGTAGAGGAGCTGGAGGAAATATAGAAATAGATTACAGGTATGACGAATTATTAGTTTTTAGATTTTTATTCAAAAACAACACTATATGGATAAAGATGGCATGCAGGTAGTTTAGGGGATGTAGGAGCCAATGAAAAATAGTCCTAGCTTCTATCTTGTTCAACTCTGGATTTTTAACGTTCTACCTAAATTTAAATTTAGTTTTTAACGTTCTTCCTACCTTTACATTTGGGGTTCTAACGTTTTTTTAACTTTAAATTCATAAATGGCTATTAATGTTCTTCCTAACTTTAAATTTGGGTTTTTAACGTTCTTCCTAACTTTAAACTTACTTTTTAAAGTTCTTTCTTACTTTATATTTGGGGTTCTAATGATCTTTTTAACTTTAAATTCATAATTGGTTATGAATGTTCTTCCTAACTTTAAATTTGGGTATTTAACGTTCTTCCTAACTTTAAATTTAGTTTTTACCATTCTTCCTACCTTTACATTTGGGGTTCTAACGTTCTTTTTAACTTTAAATTCATAATTGGTTATTAATGTTCTTCCTAACTTTAAATTTGGGTTTTTAACGTTCTTCCTAACTTTAAACTTAGTTTTTAAAGTTCTTCCTAACTTAACATTTGGGGTTCTAACGTTCTTTTTAACTTTAAATTCATAATTGGTTATTAATGTTCTTCCCAACTTTAAATTTGGGTTTTTAACGTTCTTCCTAACTTTAAACTTACTTTTTAAAGTTCTTTCTTACTTTATATTTGGGGTTCTAATGATCTTTTTAACTTTAAATTCATAATTGGTTATGAATGTTCTTCCTAACTTTAAATTTGGGTATTTAACATTCTTCCTAACTTTAAATTTAGTTTTTACCATTCTTCCTACCTTTACATTTGGGGTTCTAACGTTCTTTTTAACTTTAAATTTATAAATGGTTATTAATATTCTTCTTAACTTTAAATTTGGGTTTTTAACGTTCTTCCTAAATTTAAACTTAGTTTTTAAAGTTCTTCCTAACTTGACATTTGGGGTTCTAACGTTCTTTTTAACTTTAAATTCATAATTCGTTATTAATGTTCTTCCCAACTTTAAATTTGGGTTTTTAACGTTCTTCCTAACTTTAAACTTAGTTTTTAAAGTTCTTCCTAACTTTACATTTGGGGTTCTAACGTTCTTTTTAACTTTAAATTCATAATTGGTTATTAATGTTCTTCCCAACTTTAAATTTGGGTTTTTAACGTTCTTCCTAAATTTAAATTTAGTTTTTAACGTTCTTCCTACCTTTATACATATTTGGGGTTCTAACGTTCTTTTCTTTAAATTCATAATTGGTTATTAATAACTTTAAATTTGGGTTTTTAACGTTCTTCCTAACTTTAAATTTAGTTTTTAACGTTCTTCCTACCTTTACAATTTTGGGGTTCTAACGTTCTTTTTAACTTTAAATTCATAAATGGTTTTTAATACTCCTAACTTTAAATTTGGGTTCTTAATGTTCTTCCTAACTTTAAACTTAGTTTTTAAAATTCTTCCTAACTGTACTTTTGGGATTCTAACGTTCTTTTTAACTTTAAATTTATAAATGGTTATTAATATTCTTCTTAACTTTAAATTTGGGTTTTTAACGTTCTTCCTAAATTTAAATTTAGTTTTTAACGTTCTTCTTACCTTTACATTTGGGGCTCTAACGTTATTTTTAACTTTAAATTCATAATTCGTTATTAATGTTCTTCCTAACTTTAAATTTGGGGTTTTAACGTTCTTCCTAACTTTAAACTTAGTTTTTAAAGGTCTTCCTAACTTTACATTTGGGGTTCTAACGTTCTTGTTAACTTTAAATTCATAATTGGTTATGAATGTTCTTCTTAACTTTAAATTTGGGTTTTTAACGTTCTTCCTAACTTTAAATTTAGGTTTTTAACGCTCTTTGTAATTTTAAATTCATAATAACGTTTTTTCTAACTTAAAATTTTGGTTTTTACTCTTCATAATTTTAAATTCACATTCGGTTTTTAATGTCCTTTCCAACTTTAAATTGTAAGTTCTAACTTTAAATGTTGAACTTTAAATTTTGATTTTAACGTTCCTTCTAACTTTAAATTTGGGCTTTTAACGTTCTTCCTAAGTTTAAATCATATTTGGCTTTTAACGTTCTTTCCAACTTAAAATGTTGAGTTTTTACGTTCTCCCTAACTTTAAATACATGTTTGGTTTTTAAGGTTCTTCATAACTTTAAATTTGGTTCTTAGGAAGAACATTAATAACTTTAAATTCATATTTGGTTTTTAACGTTCTTCCCAGCTTTAAATTTGGGTTTTTAATAGTCATCCTAACTTTAAATTCATAAGATAGAGGACCTTTGAACTCCAATAATAAGCCCTGGTTTCGACTATACATATTTCAACAGTTTTCCTGTAGACAGTACTTTTTAACAAATTTCAGACCAATCGAAATGGACGTGAACAAGAGGAAGATCAGATTCCCCTGCCAACTGTTCATCGACGGCGAATTCGTCGATGCCGAAGGAGGCCAAACTCTACCGACTATCAATCCCGCGACCGAAGAGAAGATATGCGACGTACAATGCGCGTCCGTCAATGACGTTAACAAGGCCGTTTTGGCCGCGAAGAAAGCATTCGAGGAGGGGGAGTGGAGTAAGATTAGCGCGAGGGAAAGAGGACAAATGTTATTTAGGTAAATGGATGCATATATTATATTAATTAATAAAATTAACTAACTCCGTTTCTACAGGTTAGCAGACTTAATGCAAGAACACAAAGAAGAACTGGCAACGATCGAAAGCATCGACTCCGGAGCAGTCTACACTTTAGCGCTGAAGACGCACGTTGGAATGAGTATCGAAACGTGGAGGTACTTCGCCGGTTGGACGGACAAAATTTGCGGTTCTACTATTCCAGTATCGCATGCGAGACCGAATAGGAATTTGAGTTTTACCAAAAAAGAACCAATTGGGTAAGTGTTATGCTGATTATGCCGCCCTGGCTAGTACCAGCGGCTTCGCTAGCGTCACACTATATAGTCTGTATAAATATGTAAAGACCCCAGTAAAGACCGAATCCACATAGTTTTTTAAGGAGACAAAATAATGTTTCTTCTATTTTTGCTTTAGAGTTTGTGGGCTCGTTACTCCCTGGAACTACCCCCTCATGATGTTATCGTGGAAAATGGCTGCCTGTCTAGCGGCCGGCAACACGGTAGTCATCAAGCCGGCTCAAGTGTCACCGTTGACAGCTCTGAAGTTCGCGGAGTTGTCCGTCAAAGCGGGAATCCCGGCGGGAGTGATCAATGTGGTAGCAGGAAAAGGTATGCATCGTTTTATTTACGTAGTTATTTATACAGCAGGGTTAGTAGAATGTGGGTCACTCTGGCGCGCTTCTCCAGGAACTGGCCCGGAGATTCGATGTTACCTAGGGTCAGAAAATAGCTAAATGACAAAGTTGATTATGAAACAGGGTTCCAAACAGCTATAGAACCATATAAACAGGTTCAGTTGATATAGACAGACTATATGTTACCTAGGGTCTGAAAACAGCTAAACAACGAACATAATTATTGTTTATTAAACAGGTTTAGAACCAGCTCTAAAAAAATAAAAACAGGTCTAGTTGCTAGAGACAACTAGATATTACCTAGGGTCTGAACAGCTAAACAACAACAGAGTTGTGTATTAGACAGGTTTAGAAACAGCTCGAAAAACATATAAACAGTTCTAGTTGACATATACAGCTAGATGGTACCTAGGGTCTGAAAACAGCTAAACAACAAACAGAGTTGTGTATTAGACAGGTTTACAAAGAGCTCTAACAACATATAAACAGTTCTAGTTGACATATACAGCTAGATAGTACCTAGGGTTTGAAAACAGCTAAACAACAAACAGAGTTGTGTATTAGACAGGTTTAGAAAGAGCTCTAAAAACATATAAACAGTTCTAGTTGACATATACAGCTAGATGGTACCTAGGGTCTGAAAACAGCTAAACAACAAACAGAGTTGTGTATTAGACAGGTTTAGAAAGAGCTCTAAAAACATATAAACAGTTCTAGTTGACATATACAGCTAGATGGTACCTAGGGTCTGAAAACAGCTAAACAACAAACAGAGTTGTGTATTAGACAGGTTTACAAAGAGCTCTAACAACATATAAACAGTTCTAGTTAACATATACAGCTAGATAGTACCTAGGGTTTGAAAACATCTAAACAACAAACAGAGTTGTGTATTAGACAGGTTTACAAAGAGCTCTAACAACATATAAACAGTTCTAGTTAACATATACAGCTAGAGAGTACCTAGGGTTTGAAAACAGCTAAACAACAAACAGAGTTGTGTATTAGACAGGTTTAGAAAGAGCTCTAAAAACAGATAAACAGTTCCCGTTTGTTGATTAGCTGCTTTCAGACTCTAGAAATTATGTAAACTGTAGAATAAAGGTTTATTTTAATTCGAAATTCTCGTTTTAGGTTCCGAAGCCGGTAATGCCTTGGCCCACCATCCTCTGGTAAGAAAACTGGGCTTCACGGGCAGTACGGAAGTCGGACAAGTAATAATGAAGAGTTGCGCAGATTCGAATTTGAAAAAAGTTTCCCTGGAATTAGGAGGGAAGTCGCCGTTGGTTATTTTCAACGATTGCGATTTGGATAAGGCCGTAAGATTGGTAAGTATTGACAAAAATAACCAAAAAAGCATGCAGATTTACCCATAAACCGTGATTTAACACCATGAACTAGGTTTTCTTTAAACTTAAGTACCTTTATTACAACCAGGTATACAGTATATACAGTGATAATAATTGTCTACGATGCTACTATAGATTTTTTCCCCAGGGCATGCAATCTGTATTTTTCAACAAAGGAGAGAACTGCATCGCGGCCGGTAGACTGTTCGTAGAAGACAGTATTCACGACGAATTTGTAAGGAGGGTGACGGCGGAAACAAGAAAAATAGCCATTGGAGACCCGTTAAACAAATCTACATCCCACGGACCCCAAAACCATTTGGCACATTTAAACAAGCTATTAGAGTATGTTCAAACAGGTGAGTGGTAACATTTTCTTTGTATAATTTGAAGTTTCATCAGGGCCAGCAATTTCGATCAAAATTTTAGGATTATGAGTGTTTTACTAATTTACAGATATCTTGCTGAAATTAAATTATAGACAACGCATGTACAGGGTGTCCCATTTTCGACCCTTTTATAGGGTATCTCCGTAATTGTTAGTGCTATCAAAAAAGTAATGTAGGTGTCATGTGCTCTTTTTGGGTCAAACTTAAAATGGTAAAATCAAAATTCGAAAATTTTCGCTCGCTTAAGAGATACGGGGGAAAATCAAAAAATTATCAATTTCAAAATTACCCTATATTTTCTTAGTTAAAAGAGATACAGAAAAATGTTTTATACAGAAGTTTCTTTATAATGATTGTTGAATAATCTGCCGTTTCCAGAATAAGTATGCGGGATCAGATAAAAAAGTTATCGGACCTAACCTCATTATTTTAAATGAAACAGCCTGTATATTTGAATCCAAAAAGATAGCATTTTAAATTCTCTTTCTAAACATATAACACACCATGGATGATATTGTTTCCTAGGCGATTTATTTAAACTTTTCTTCATTTTCCTTGGTTTCTTTATTATAAGTTTTTGATCTAAGCATAGTAAAAGAGTCTTATATTTTTAAATCATGTCCCAGTCGTCGGAATATGTCCTTAAATAGTTGCAGTATTTCCGGATAGCGAACAAAATATAAATTTTGAGCAATTTCTTCGTTTTTTCCACTTTCAATATAAATTGATATCATATCGAATTTTTCAAAGTGTTGAAAAGTCATTTTCACACATGAATATTAAAAAATGAAATTGACGTTAATGTTAATAACAATAAGACTGTCAACACAGTTGTTTCTAGGATATTAGCTTTTGTTTCATGGCCTACTGTGGTTTAAAGTAATAAAGTTTAAATAAATCGCCTAGGAAACCAATATTATCCACGGTGTGTTATATTTGAAAAGAGAAATGCTATCTTTTAAGATCAAAATATACAGGGTGTTCCATTTAAAAAAATGAGGTTAGGTCTGATAACTTTTTTATCTGACCCCGTATACTAATTCTGAAAACAGCAGATTATTCAATAATCATTATAAAGAAACAACATAGAAAACATTTTTCTGTATCTCTTTTAACTAAGAAAATATAGGGTAGTTTTGAAATTGTAAATTTTTTGATTTTCCCCCGTATCTCTTAAGCGAGCGAAAATATTCAAATTTGGATTTAATCATTTTAAGTTTGACCCAAAAAGAGCACATAACACCTGCATTAATTTTTTGATAGCATTAACAATTACGGAGAAATCCTATAAAAGTGTCGAAAATGGGACACCCTGTACAGTGCCACCATTAAAGGTGGAACCATACGGGGAAAATATTTATTAGTCGATTTAGGTAAAATTTAAATTTACCATAAGTTTTTGCTTCGATAAAGACGAAAAATTACATCATTTAGTGGCTTTTGTTAACTGTCAAGTTTGACATTTTCTCCACAAAATGTCCAAAAATGGCATTTATCGACCGAATTTTAAAAAAATTTATTTGGAAGAGTTGTTTGTATTGTAATTTTATATCCACAAGCCAAAGTCCACCCTGAACAACGTGAAGGAAAAAAGAATGACCTATAAAATCACCCCCCACCCACCCAATATTTTTAAAAAATTGAAAACAGGATAGCTATCTAAATGGGTACTAATTTATTTTATCTTTTCAGGTGTCAAGGAAGGTGCGAAATTAGTATACGGAGGAAAACGAGTCAACAGGAAGGGGTATTTCTTCGAACCAACGATATTGAGTAACGTAGAAGACAGCATGTATGTCGCCAAAGAAGAATCGTTCGGGCCGATCATGATAATCAGCAGATTTAACGACGGGTAAGAGGCGAGATCTGATCAAATTATTTTAATTTTTTACTGTATGACAACACCGGCCAACATGACATGTGACACTGACATCTTTTGAGAGCGTATTTATTTAACATGACCTACCAGATTGATCGTTTACATCTCTAGCCAGTGCCTACCACGTGGTTTTATTCATTTGACAACAAAATGGCCATTTAAAAATATTAAATTGACAATATTTTGGAAAACTACAAATAAGTTAGGGCCGATACATCTTTGAATGATACCTTAAGTTAGACCTTAGCTAAGGTAACCTTAATGTTATGGTAAACCTTAAAAAACTATTATGTTTTAAATTAATTTGAGGGTCAGTTGACCAAAGTCTAAGATAACCCCACGTTCTTAAAGGTCTATTCCTTTGGATGAGAGTTAAAAAGAACTTTAATATACTGTCAAACTTGGGTTAAGGATGACTTATGTCATTCTGTACCTTAAGGTGACTTTAAAATATCGACCCTTAATAATCATTTTAAGGTATGCAAACGTCATTTTTGACATAAAAAGTTAAATACGTCAAACATGCTTAGACTTACGTATAGGATGTGATATGAAGAAATCTGCCTATAATCTTCCATAGAATCCACAAATGTAATAATATATGGGGTATTCCATTTACAATAAGCAACACGACACCGACTTCCGGTATAACCGGAAGTGCCACCATCAACATTAGCATACTGTCCAGTTTTCAAAATTTTCATTTTCCTATACAACGTGTCCAAGATAAGGAGGGCCAGTACAGGGATCTCGGAAACAGTAAGAGATACGAAGTCGGTTAAATAGAGGTAAAGTAGCGCATTTACGTGCCTAATAATATGCCGTTTAGAAAGTTTTAAAATTCCGAGTAGTTCCGGAGATATCCGGAAAAAAACAAAATTCTGAAAAATCGTTTTATTGTTTTCCTGGGTTTTTTTGAGATCGAATTCTAAAGTAAATTGCACTTTTGCATTGCCACTTTTTCCGCTCTATCTAACAGCGTTAATTGTTTTGTAATCCGACGAGTCGTCTTCGAAGGGCCATTATCAACTTTCCTTTTTTAAATACGGTCCTGTTTTCCTGATATTGGAATTTGATAGCTTATTTCTTCCGAATGCAACGATGTATGACACATTGTGGTTTAATGACGTTTCGAGGGTTTTTTAACAACATCAGGAAATTTTAGGATACGGTCCTGTATTTCTCCTAATTTTATAAATAATATCTCATAAGTAAGCTCTAAATTTTTTACGTATGTTGGACTAGTTCAATAAATAACAAATAATTTAATAATAAACCACAAATAAGTGAGCAAATACAGAAACATTATTTCAAACTTCTGTTGAATCGGGATTTCAAAGAAAAGTAGGCGCTTGAAACAAAAAAAATTAAGATGGTGACGCGTGATTTGTTTCACTTGACATTCCCATTGTGATAGTGCGTTTTAAGAGGTTTTCTATTTTCCAGGAAATATGGAACATAAATTTACAAATGCTGAAAAGTTTCATATTCTATTGCATGTTTTATTTTATCTGAAAAAACTGTTATGTGGCAGAAGAAATGATTTTGAACACCTGATTATGTAGTTTCTTACTTTTTTCGTTGTTCGTTTTATTACTGTTTTGGAATGATTTTTGTTCACTTATTTGTGGTTTATTATTAAATTATTTGTTACTTATTGAACTAGTCCAACATAAGTAAAAAATTTAGAGCTTTCTTATGAGATATCATTTATAAAATTAGGAGAAATACAGGGCCGTATCCCAAAATTTCCTGATGTTCAAAAATCCCCGGAAACGTCATTAAATCACAATGTGTCATACATCGTTGCATTCGGAAGAAAAAAGCTCCCAAATTCCAATATCAGAAAAACAGGACCGTATTTAAAAAAGAAAGTTGATAATGGCCCTTCGAAGACGACTCGTCGGATTACAAAACAATTAACGCTGTTAGATAGAGCGGAAAAAGTGCAATTTACTTTAGAATTCGATCTTAAAAAAAAGGGAAAACAATAAAACAATTTTTCAGAAGTTCGTTTTTTTCCGGATATCTCCGGAACTACTCGGAATTTTTAAACTTTCTAAACGACATATTATTAGGCACGTAAATGCGCAACTTTACCTCCATTTAACCGACTTCGTATCTCTTACGGTTTCCGAGATCCCGGTACTGGCCCTCCTTATCTTGGACACGTTGTAGATCGAGGTGGTTCCCGGTGACATAACCCAGTATTTCACAATCAATTAATTATTGTATTTAATTTGTTACAGGGACATAGATGGCGTTATAAAACGAGCAAACGCCACAGAATTCGGCTTGGCCTCCGGAGTATTCACCAAAGACATCTCGAAAGCCCTGAAGTTCGCGGAAAGAATAGAAGCGGGCACCGTTTTTATAAATACATACAACAAGACGGACGTAGCGGCACCTTTCGGCGGGTGCAAACAGAGCGGTTTCGGAAAAGACTTGGGAGCAGACGCCCTCAACGAATATCTCAAAACGAAGTGTGTTACTGTAGAGTATTAGGTTAGGTTTCGGTTTTCGACATTTGATTTTGTCGAGGCTGTAGTGATTGCATTGTCTTTACGGAAACGGTGATCGAGTTAATCCGATTACAAGCGTTCGTCCAAAAGTGATTTTAAGACAGTTCACCATCGTAACGGTTAACTGGATGGGTATCATTTCAGGTGCTCTCATCAACTCCGCTGATAAAGATAACATAACCCGAATAAACCTCAAAAAGAATGGCGCGGCTTTAAAGAATAAAATATATTTTTGAGAAACTTCAAAAAAAGTTTGGTTAAAGTGAGGTTAGGTTATCACGTCAACTGTCTACCTAAATCAGGTGATAGTAGCAATAATCACTCTGATCACAGTTTTCGTAAAGCTATATAGATAGTTCAATAATGATAGTACTTGGGTTCCTTTTTGTGTTTAGCTGGACTATAATATTTGACATAAAAGGGTGTCGGGTAAGTATAGGGCGATATTTCGCCAGCTTACAGGAGAAATTTTGTAATTTCGTACAGCCCATATACAGGGTGTTCCTTAATGACGTGCTAATATTTCAGGGTGTGATTCCTTAGCTCATTTTATAAAGAAAAGTTCATATGAACATATGTCCGCAACGGCTTAATTTCTTTGCTACAGTGTGTTGAATTTTTATTTTTGAAATGGTTTTTATTTAATATCTCCGAAAGTACTTTAGATATTATTTTCAATTTTGGTATGTGTTAATAGGATATAGAACCACAAATTTTAGTTAGAAAAGTTATTCACTTGTTCCACCAGTGGCGTCCCTGCAAACATGTCCTCTGATATTTTTCACAAAAAAGATGGTACACCACTGACGTTTTTCCATGTGGATATTTTTTCTGATTAGCCTGGTTAATTCTACATGAAAATGGTCTCTTGAGTCAGACGCATCGTTCTTGATTAAAGCCACTAAATTCATATTGAAACTCATTATTATTAACATTGATAAAATAATTTGTTTCATAAAAATTATTGGAGTGGGCAATTCGATGCCAAGACGGGCGGAAGCATGCCTTTTAAGTGAAGGTGGTCATTTCCCACAATTTTTATGAAACAAAATTTATCATTAATTATTTTATCAATGTTAATAATAATGAGTTTCAATATGAATTTAGTCGTTTTAATCAAGAACGGTGCGTCTGACGTGAAAAACTCAAGAGACCGTTTTCATGTATAATTGACCAGGATAATCAGAAAAAATATGCACATGAAAAAATGTCAGTGGCGTACCATCTTTTTTGTAAAAAATATCAGAGGACATGTTTGCAGGGACGCCACTGGTGGAACAACTGAATAACTTTTCTAACTAAAATTTGTGGTTCTATATCCTATTAACACATACCAAAATTGAAAATAATATCTACAGTACTTTCGGAGATATTAAAAAATAACCATTTAAAAAAATTAAAATTCAACACCCTGTAGCAAAAAATATAAGCCGTTGCGGACATATGTTCATATGAACTTTTCTTTATAAAATGACCTAAGGAATCACACCCTGAAATATTAGCACGTCATTAAGGAACACCCTGTATATGGACTAAGAAACACATCAATCTTGTACATAGTCAGGGGAGAAAGGGGCGGACTTGGCATCGCACGGTCAAATTTTTGACAGGTGTCAATTTCGAAAAAAATCACCCATTTTTGAGATAATCAAATTCTTATATAATCTAATATCAGCAGTTAGTTAGGAGGGACATTAGGAGAAATTATTACCCACCCTGTACGCTGGCGAAATATTGCCCTATACTTACTGGACACCCTGTATATTATAAATAATTTTGATATTTATTTGTGCATAAATATCACTATGTACAACGTGATAAAGATGTATATTGTTTGATATACAGTGTGGCACGGAAGTTTGAAGACAGCCATTCTTCTCAGTGCTTCAAATTTTAGACGGAGGGGTAAAAAATGGTCTCGCATTCGTTGGTGATCGGTGCGACGTTGTCAGACCTACCGCTTGTCTGTTATTGACATGGTTGATTTCCTTATGAAATACCATGTATTTTTAATTTTTTTTCGGATTTTTTGTATGTCTCAACCCTATGTCTCAAATTTAACGCACTTCTGTGTCACACTGTATAGTACAGTACATGTTGTGTAGCTGTAAACCTTAAAAAATACATTCACTTTATAAGATAATCCTCCACAGTGTATTTTCTTATCATTTTGGAGAAAAGGCACAAAGATTTATATGATAATCCCATATGATATTCTGATATACACAGTGCCCTATATAAGAATGCATTTTACACAGATATCACAAACCAAACGTCGCAAAATAAGAACTGTTTCTACTTGAATCATATTGTTTTCCCATCCGAAGAATACACTGCACTGCGTATTCAAACATTTGTCATGGTACAATAGTGTGCAAATCTAGCTCGCTGTCTGTACACATTGTGGTATTATTTCTATAATGGATCTTCATCAATTAAGTAACGGCTGCTTTATCGTATCTCTTTTAGTTTATGATATTCCTGTAGTGCGCATTTTTATCTGGGACACCCTGTATATTTTTATTATTTAATTTAGCAGTGATTTTAATTTTTGTTTATCCTTATGTATGTGCGTTCCAGAAATAAGTCTCAAAATACTTTTGTGTTTGTTATTATTTGTTTTTCGTTCGTGCAAGTTATATATTTAGTAAGCCTAAAGTAGCTTTAGTTAATTTATTAACTATTAAGACATATACTTTTATTGTGTTTAAATAAATAATTTTAAATTAACTGTTTTTTTTTTTTACTTACCTTGGCACACCACACGGAACATAACATACCGATCCGATAGAATATCGGTGTGTGAACAGTTGCATGTTTAGTTTATTACTATTAAAATATAATTCTGCATAATCCATCTTAGGAAACAAACAGTTGTTCCTTGTTTCCCTGAGAATATAGAAAACCCAAAGTCACAGTCTAAAAAACCATTTTGCTCATCTTTAGGCATGATCAAACCCAATAACATCAAACCTTGTATTTTGAGACTTCCTATAATTATTGTGCTTATCCTACTTTATAGGTACCCAGACATTGACAAAAATTCTTTTCAGACTTACCTTCAAAGGCATGTTGCTTAGTTTTTGATATGGTTTACGAAATACTCTTTCCAAAGTGGTCGTTTTTTGTGGATATATTGCGGCTATATAAATTTTCCTTCTTCTGACAAAACTGGAAAACTGGAGAAAAAATACAGTTCAAAGAGAAGTTCCACCTTATTAAATAAATTTTTGTTACCTGTATTCCTATTTCTTTAGTTTTTAGCTTAAAATGTATTAATCCAACAACTCCTACAAAACAGCCTGTTTTGTAGGAGTTTTAAACAGGAGTTGTTGATTAATCACGAAACCAAACAAAAAAAAGTAAATAAAACAAAACACTAAAAATACAATACGCCATCGGCTAATACCAACTTAAATTAGAACAGAACAAGTAGTGACAAATATACGATTTTACTTTTTTCTGTGATGGCAGCCGTTTTTTCATTGTTACAAGCACAAACCTATAATCGTGTACATTTCATAAAAAACAACCAATCTAACCATTCTAACCTACAAGATCGGCGGGAAAATCGGTTA
The DNA here is from genome assembly GCA_963991005.1 of Barypeithes pellucidus. Lineage (NCBI taxonomy): Eukaryota > Metazoa > Arthropoda > Insecta > Coleoptera > Curculionidae > Barypeithes > Barypeithes pellucidus. The sequence goes on along the minus strand of OZ022563.1, from coordinate 49,473,583 downwards.
TTAGACGAATTTACTAACGTCCACAGTGACGTCAAATTCACCATTCAAATTCGTCACCCTCTCGCCCCACTCACTGCGAATGTTCCGTAAGCACAAATTTCTTCGCGTCGCTGATGAGCAGGAAAAAGTTTTCGAAAACAAAATATTTAATTCAAAAATTGCCCTACGAACTCTCATTTTTTTGAATTTCAATTGGCGACAATGAATATTCATTTGGTTTCGAACGGTGTACACGGCCTACTTGGTCATTTCGTCAGTTTTTGTCGTGTCGCGACGTCGTTTGGGAAGAAGTGAGGTTAGGTGTGAAGTTTTATGTTTTCATTTGATATTGGAAAATTTTTCGGTAAGTGTTAGATCAATATTACGTTTTTAATTAAAAATCAGGGTAAGTTTTATTAATAGGCCCTTTATTTGGCCGATAAGGGCCCCTGAAAATCAATTAACAAATTTGTCAGGGATTGTCAATTAGCCAAGTTTTATTTATAGCGGGAATTGGCGATATTTAATAAACAAAAAATCTAAATTAATGTTCTTTGTGTATCTAGCCATTTAGCGTAAAACTATTTAACTTTACATAAATATTTTAAAACATAAAATATTACTCTATTAGTAAGTTGAACAAAAACATCTGATAATAATTTGATGTAAAAAAAAAATTTTAATATTTGTGGAACTACATGGTGTGTGCAGGCAGCAAAACTGCCATGCCACTGCTTTTTTCTAAAAGGCCATTTTACCAAATTGCTCATGTTCCTCATTATTTGATCAATCGCAGAATTCTGTCCATACTCTCAGTTAACTCTTCTCGAAAGGTTCTCTATATCAAGATGAGATTCTAATACATTGTCTTTTTTGCAAATACCCAATTTGTATATTATCAATATAAATACTATGTTCAAAAATGAGCCCAAATGATAGAATGTCACCCAAGATGGGATCTTACCACTGAGAAGTAGAGAACCCTCAAACAATCAATAAAAAATGCCAGCTTCCAACATTCTTAAATCGCGATTTTAGTGCAGTGAATATTTTCATTACAGATATGGAAAACTGCTGCCATTAAGGTTCAAAGTACTAAGTATTTGTTGAACGCCAAATAAGACAAAGATCAATGTCAGATTGAAGGTCAATGACCAAGTCCATGGCTAAGAACATTTTGAGATAATTTGCAAACAATTGCAATGTGGAGTTCCGAAAGTCATAATTATTAATACATTGATAACTAGATTGCAGCTTTTAGCATACCTGAAGTCAATCGGTTTAGTGTCAGGTACAAACTAATTCAGTTGATAGAAAGTAAAATAGTGTGATCCACACTATCAAATGCCTTGGAGAAGTCGTGGTACAGGGTTATCTGTTTTTGACACTTTTACTGGGTATCTCGGTAATTATTGAACTTACCAAAAAACTCAGAAGAAGAGAATCATGAGATTTTTGCATTTATAGTGTCCAGTGCGCTTTTTAAAATTTTGAAATAGACAGCAAAGGAATTAAAAGACCAGAAGTTTATATTTACATAAATAAACTATCAAGCAAAGATCTGTTTTTGACAATAATTGTGGTAATATTTTAAAAAGCGAACTCGGCACTGTAAATGATAGAGATACACGCAGTGGCGGCTCGTGACCTATGATAGAGGGGGTTCACAAGTATGGTGACATTATTTTTAAAATTTTATTTTTGTGTAACGACCAAACAATCACTGTCTAGGCGTTTTAAATGTAGAAAGAAAAGAAGTAACAAGAAAACGCGTTAGGTAAAACATATTTTTATGTATTTTTTAATTTTACACAAGGAAATACAACTTTTGGAAATAAGAAAGGTTTTCTTAATGTGTATAGTGCTTAAAAGTAAAGTCCGTTCTTCGGTTCTTAATTGTAGAAAATTGATCAATAACAGCCTCATTAAAGTTTGGAACACCCTCTATAATTTTTTTTCATATATTTAATTTTTAAACTTTCTAATAAAGTCCCTAGATTTACCCTTTGTGGTCTGCGTTAAATTAATTTCGGGTTTAGGTCCTCCCGCATTCTTCACTTCAATTTTTTGCTCCAAACTCAAAGAGCTAAAGTTATTTTTTAAATAGTCCACCGTCAACTATTCATGTTAACTTAATAAATATATAATATTAAAACATACACGCTCGAATTTCTAACTAGATACACGAACAGACAACGGCGCGGCGCACACAAAAATTGTGCGTCTTTCCCATGTTAAATCGCCATAGACCCGCTGTCTCCCGCCACCTGCTATTACAGAGAAACTGCATTATGCCCCGCCTACTTAATCGCACAGAGCAAATCTCTGAGTGATGAGAAAATTGATATTTTTAATAAAAACATAAATACACTAGTGTAAAAGAGTTGCACTTGTTGCTATGTACCCGGAGGGCCGCCGCGAGCGTCCTCTACAATCTACATTAAAATTATTAACAGATTCAAATTTCTCGCCCCAAAACCAAAAGTTTTATGCTAAAATATTAGTTACTTAAATAATTAAGAAATTAGAAAATAAAATTTTCACTTGGTTATTATCAACTTTTGAACTAAGTAAAGTGGCTAAATCGAAAACATTTTTAACCAAATAATCTGCAGTTTTACTGTACAGGGTGTCCCATTTTCGACACTTTTATAGGGTATCTCCGTTATTGTTAGTGCTATCAAAAAAGTAATGTAGGTGTCAGTGCTCTTTTTGGGTCAAACTTAAAGTGGTAAAATCAAAATTTGAATATTTTCGCTCGCTTAAGAGATACGGGGGAAAATCAAAAAATTGACAATGTCAAAATTACCATATATTTTCTTAGTTAAATGAGATACAGAAAAATGTTTTAAATAGAAGTTTCTTTATATTGATTGTTGAATACTCTACCGTTTTCAGAATAAGTATACGGGGTCAGGTACAAAAGTTATCGGACCTAACCTCATTTTTTTAAATGGAACACCCTGTATATTTTAATCTAAAAAGATATTATTTTAAATTTTCCGTTCAAATATATAACACACCGTGGATGATATTGGTTTCCTAGGCGATTTATTAAACAATTTAATTTGTACATATTCATTTGCAAAAATGACCTATCAACATTTAAAAAAAATTGATATGATATCAGTATATTTAAAGTGGAAAAAACGAAGAAATAGCGTAAAATGTATATTTTGTTCGCTATCCGGAAAGACGGTAACCATTTAAGGACCTTATTCCGAACATTTGTGATGATTCCCGTTATTTTTTACCTTAATCTGAATCTTTTATTTTGTTTCAAAGTAATAAAGTTTCAATAAATCGTCTAGGAAACCAATATCATCCATGGTGTGTTATGTATTTGAAAGGAGAATTTAAAATAGTATATTTTTAGAGTAAAATATACAGGATGTTCCATTTTAAAAAAATGAGGTTAGGTCCGATAACTTGTTTACCTGACCCCGTATACTTATTATGAAAACGGTAGATTATTCAACAATCAATATAAAGAAACTTCTGTATACAACATTTTACTGTATCTCTTTTAACTAAGAAAATATAGGGTAATTTTGAACTTGTCAATTTTTTGATTTTCCCCCGTATCTCTTAAGCGAGCGAAAATTTTCGAATTTTGATTTTACCATTTAAAGTTTGACCCAAAAAGAGCACATGACACCTACATGGATACTCTATAACGGGACGCAGGTTACGCTATAAAAAAACATAGGAGGCGGTTTCTTTATCACAGGGTATCATGAATTTTGTCTCTTCCACAAGGATAAGTGAATATTTATTTGATGGCAGATTAAGTTGGATAATAATAGCGCTGGTAGAACAATAATTGTAGGATAGGAATGTGCAAGCCTCACAAAGTACGATAAATCGTCGCCCATAAACCAGACAGCTCATGTGCACTTTTACAAATTAGACAGATGGTGTTCCTTAATAACATGCCAATATTTCGGAATGTGATTTGCTTGGGTCATTTCGTGAAGAAAATATATTATGAACAGTTTTTGTTATATCGTTATTGTTTTTAATATCTCCGAAAGTATTTTAGATATTATGTTCATATTTGGTATATGTTAATAGGATATAACATGGTCTGTGATATTTTTTCAACTTATGGGGTGCACAGTAAAAAGTTAAATTTTATGAGTGAAAAAATGGGTTGGTGCGCACAAAGTTGTCGCCGTCATATAGGCAACCCCGTCGGCATCGGTGCCGGTTTGGTTGCCAACCAACGGGGACCGTCCAGAACCGAAATCAGTCGTAGGGATGTAACGATATTAAAAAATCTATCGATCGTGGCCAATAGATATCAAAATTAATTCTAAAAATGATGATCTTCTCTTCAAATAGAAACAGGAAACAAAAGAACGAAATCGCAAAAATTCGGTTTTTCCAAAGATATTACGAACTACAGATGGAAAATACTATATTGTACAACAAGTGAGAAAAATTACATATTTCTCCCGAGCGCAGAAGTCTGTTGCGCAAATCAAGCGAGGAACAAATATGCCATATTCGCACGTGTCGTACACTGTACTTTTTCTACGGCTGCGTTCTTTATACGTGTTTAAAACGAGATTCAGAATTAATAGTATATTGTCCAACAAGTACAACACCCGTTTGGCAAGTTGACAGCAATAATAATTGTGCAGTGTTTCGGTTGTGTTGTTATGGAAACGCCTGCAAATGTTTTCATGGCCTAAGGAGATATTTCGCGTTCAACATGCGTCGTCAACATGGAATCAATTTGCCATGTAACAATTCATGGCTGCCTTGGGTTATCATAATAACAGTGAGAAATTATTTCTCACTATAATGGCGGATATTTCTCACTGCGTGAGAAATTCTCCGTTTTGAACGTATGGAAGCGATGAGAGAAGTGGAACATTCCATAGCATCCGTAGAAAAATGTACATTTCTAGCCTACGCAACGACTGTGAACAGTATTTCCCACCTCTTTCGGCCATTATTGCAGCATAGCCAGATTGACATATTTATCGTAAAGGTATCTTGCAAAATCCCAATTAAAAATTTGTTAGTTTGGCAAATACAGCTGGTTTAAGATCAATCCGCAATTGCTCTTAAAATACATTTATTTCCCAATAATTTTACTATAAATTGTGAAAAGGCGATGACAGATTCTTAAAAAAATATATTATTATACTTTAAAGTATCAAACGAATCTTGAACTAATCCAACTGCACTCTGGCAACATCTATTTCTATTCTTCTACCGCGCTGCGATCCAGGAGCTAAAATATGAATCAATCATGAAATTGGAATTGACCAATCCAACGACCTGTCAAATAAAATTTTTAGGTTATCTGGTGGGCAAACAAAGGTCGTGTCCATATGTTTACTGTTAAGCTCGTAGCGTTTTTGGAGCGTTTTACTGTGATTGTGTGGTCTTTTGTTAACAAATTTATTATTAGAATAGATTCATTTAAGTGTATATAATAAGTATTTGTGGAAGAAAAATGCCGACAACGTGTATTGTGGTCAAATTGTGGAAGCCGTCGTGATCGCGACCATTTCTAGTTTCATTTGATTCGCAGTAAAAAGACTATTCATTACCCACAAATAAACGATTTATCAAAGAAAAGGCGGGATATGTGATTAATAAAGCAGCTATCAAGAGGGAAGATCTTACAGAATCAGTTTTAAGAAACCAGAGAGTGTGTAGTTAGCTATTCAAATGGCCCTACTCGAAGAGAACTTTAAAATATTTTTTCCTATCACTTTATCTACTTAAGTTTTATAATAATTAAAAATATACTTACATAGTTTTAAAATATATATTTTGAATCTTATAGAACATATAGTGCATACCATTTGTAAATAAACCCATTTTGATAATACATATTTTTAAAAACAATTCATGTTAAATAAGGATATTTAGTACAAGTACTTATATTTAAATGTTTGATACGCACTGAATTATATATATAAATAAAACAATATATTTAATATAAATAATATATTTACCAAATGGAAAATTAGGAAACAAATTATTATTAAATAAAAATAACAAGCAAGGTTTTGAGTTCATATTTGAATAAATTTACCATCCCTTCTTTGAACACTGAAGGTAAAGCTAAGCACTGGCTTTTTGTGAATGCTTCACCTGAAAAAGAATATTATATACATTAAGTAACATAAAGTATTGCATTCCGAAAATTGAGTGACACTCCTTAAATTTTTTTAGTTCAAAAGTGAAAGATCTTATAAAAAAGTTGGTCACTCCTGCACTAGGTATCAAAAACTTGAAGTAAACAAAAATAATTACCTTTCCAAGCATGACATAGAACTCATTTACAACCTTCGCTCCAAGATTTATAACAGAACTGGCTGAAAAATATTAATGAGCTTCAAGGGTTTTGTAGGCTTTCATCTGCTCATGTGAATAAAAACTATATGTTAAGGCTACAAAAATCGAAATACGAGATGATAGGCCACTGGTAGAATCCCAGTCCAGTGGTTTAGTCCAAATCAACAACTGCCATGGTAAAAAGATTCAAATCCTTTATTAATTTCAGCTTCATTAGAAATCTAAAACAAATTATAATTTTATATCATTTGAATATGATATTCAAGAATAGAATTTTACTATTTAAATGAGAAAAAGGCTCATGAATCTTAAATTGAAAGTATAATCAAAATGTAAACAAACATACCTCTGGTCGTCGTCCGAGCATTATTGCAATAATTTCTTCAAATATGAACTTTGCATGATAAAACACACTGGTACGCTTTCACAATTAAATGGTCTTAACAGAACTAGCCAGAACCAGCAAATATTTAGAATTTAGATGGTTTAAAACTCCCAAGAAATGTAATAAACCTATCTAAATCAATGCAAACAATGGGTTTGTTTGCCCACCAAGGAAATTTTGACAGATGAAAAGTCACGTGGTTTGGATTGCCTAATACTAATCTCGTAAATATTACAACGTTAGCGTTATTTTGGTTGATTTGTGATTATTGGTGAAAAATCGTCTTTATTATAAACAATCATGGTGCATTCGTGTGTAGTTTGTAAAATAGTGAATCATTTAAATAAGGATTTATCTTTTCATCGGTAAGTATGGTTATGTTTTAATATTTAACCATCTGATATAACCAGACTTCAACAATGTTGCCATTCAGCCAACAAACATGTAGTTCTCACTTCCACGGATTTCCACCCAATACTGATATTCGTTAACATTTCACACAATCACAGCTTCACTTTCCAAGAGTTTTATGAATGGATTATGTGATCTGTAGTTTACAATACCTTTGGGTTTTTCCCAAATATTTGAAATTAAATTTGTAAAATTTGAAAACATGACTGCTGTAAGGATTTTTTATGATCAAACACAAGCACTATAGGAAAAATCCTTTAGGACACTCTGGGAGTGGTGCGTGTGCGCAAAAAGCGATTCACGTCGGTTTTGAATCGTTGGAGGTTATATTCGTTGGGAAATACGACCTCGGGAAGGTCGTTCCATAAGGATGAAGTCCTCCAGATGAACGAATTCTTAAATAATGAAGTTCGAGGAGTACTAAGCTTAACCACATATGGATGGGCGGCAGTGGTTCGTCGTGTATTTATGCTATTCGCCGCTCTGGGCGGAATTAAGAGGGCAAGGTCTCAGCCGAGCACTTTCCATGAAAATATCTGTAAAAGAGAGTCAAATCCCCAACCTGTCTTCGACGTTCTAGGCTGTCGAGGCTCTTCGTCAGCTCGTGGTCTCCAATCAGACGAATGGCCCTCCTTTCGATGGAACCCAGTAGCCGAAGAGTATGTTTGGGTGCAGAGCTCCAGACATGAGAGCAGTACTCTAGTGATGGTCGAATCTGGGCCTTGTATAGTGTCAAAAGTTGTGTACAACAAGCATATTCTTACAACCTAAACGGTTGGTTGGGTATTTCACACCGCAAACAAAAAAATAAATCCGAAACCAAATATCGAAAACACGAGCATCAGTACAATTGACTATTTTTCGTGTCATTGCCCTATCGCGCGCAGTTACTTCCAAGCTCACTCACTTAAAGGCTGTTCCCCGAGAAATATAATTCGCGACGATAAGGTTGGACTTCGTGAAGTAATTTTTTTTGGGGATTTTTTCATTGTACAATTTTATTAGGTCGTATTAAGTGCGATTTGAATGGTTAAAGGAAGAATCTAATTTAAAGTCGAGCCTTCAACGATGTTTATTGAATAATTCCTTTTGTATCTCGAAAATTTGAATAGATTTGCATGAGTTTGCGTACTCGCTTGGACGTACGAGATTAGTAAATAATCGAGGTCATCCGTGCGAGTTTCAATGTTGAAAATATACGGGGCTTCACAAAAGTTTCGCATAAAATTACTATTTTCTTAATTTTTGGTTTTTAATTTATTTTTATTCCCAACCAACTACAAAATTGATTACAGGAAATATTAGTAATAACTTATATATCTAAGCAGCAAAATATAGCCAAGGGATCAACAGTAATTGCTAGTGATGCCTCCTGATCCACTTTTTGAAATTCCCGGATACCGCCAATGCTAACATTTTTGACTGAATCCCGGACCGGAACCGGATATTGTACTTACAACAAAACGTTCTAAAAAGAGATCAAAATTCATTTGCCTGGTGGAAAACATGAAGAAAACTATCCATTTTTATCAAAAGTGGCAAAAAATACGTATCTGCGCTACCGACCAATATCTATGGATAGCCAAACTCTAAAAGCAAAAGTGGCAAATTTATGGCCTCGCGCATGTAAGCAAAGCTGATCGTCAGATGTCATGCGCAATGTAGACTGAAAACTATTGACCTTAACCGGCGAACAGGACCGTACTTCGCCCTTAATGAAAATGATTACACGGCAATATTTTGGCACATCAAGACCTACTGTAATGGGAAATAAACAATCTATTTTCTCGCATAAAAGAAGGCCTTGTGGCCATCACTGAAAAGCCACTTTTAGAAATAATTTTGATATCTATTTTTCACGTATTTATAGTTGTTGCAGAATTATACCGTTGACTCTTACTGCCATAAATAAACTACCTGATTAAACCCTATTGTATACGCCTCAACCTCTTCAAAGCTGAATAAATGGGATCAGGGCCGCCTTGAAAATGTATACCACACGATTTATTTTTATAATTTAAAATAAATAGATAGGTATTTTTAGTTTTAGGTACCTATAATAAATGTTAAATAATGATAACAATTAATGATAATTGATATTAATATAATTTAAAAGTATAACTAATAGGATAATAAGTACAATAAAAATTAATTAAATTCTAAGAAACTATTTATGTTTAAACCAATCTTCAAAAAGTTGTGCGTCGGTATCTTGATGGTAATCTAAAGAAGAATCTGCTATGTTTTTAGCTGAAAGCGACAGACAATTTGGAACAAACCCGTTTTCTGAACCAGCATGTAATATTGTGATTCTTTTGCCTTTATTTGATGATGCCTTGGTTTGACATTTTTTGAAAGAATCATCCCAACATTTTCTTGGAGTGTCACGGGTATCGAACCATGATTCGTCAAGGTAAATAATTGGACGATTTTCTTCTCTAAATTGTTTAACAGCTGTTAAATATTTAAGTCTCCATTCCCGTCAACGTTGAGATTCCATTAATGTTTGTCTTTTATCAATGCTTCGGTATTAAAACCCATTTTACGCAATATTTTCCTAAGGCTTGAAAGGCTACAAGAGATATTTGTTTCGTCTTTAATCAGCCGCGTCTTTAATCAGCCGCCCATTGAGGGAAATCATATAATCATTTATATATGCATCAGGCATAGGTATAAATTGAATTTGTATACCTGGTCCGGCTCTGCTCGAAAAGGTTTTAAAATTTGGGATTTCCTTATTTATGTTATGGTTCACTTATAAAATTTAACTTTTACTGCGCATTCCATAAATTGTACGTATCCATAGTTATTGGATATAATAATGTACTATACAGGGTGTTTCGTAACGTCCCTGCCGATATGTCCTCCGATATTTTTTACATAAAAAGTGGTACGGCACTGAAAGAACCCCGCAGTTTTTAAATGGAAATTGGGTTTCACTCAAATTTACTAAAAAGTATTGCATCATACGAATTGTATTATCCTGATAAAATGTCTCCATGGGCGCAATGAAAAATAATGACAGGATTTCGAGATACGAGCCATGCAAGGTGCTGATGTTTCAAGTCCAAAAGTCGTATCTGACCGGTACGTATTACGAATAATGATCAATATATTCACGTATATTCTCATAAACATCGTACATATAAATATAGATAGATATCTACCCTCTCCATGTATATGCACACATACACGAGATTTTCGGATTCAACGCCACCCGAGAATGAGAATATACGTGAATATATTGATCATTATTCGTAATACGTACCGGTCAGATACGACTTTTGGACTTGAAACATCACCACCTTGCATGGCTCGTATCTCGAAATCCTGTCATTATTTTTCATTGCGCCCATGGAGACATTTTATCAGGATAATACAATTCGTATGATGCAATACTTTTTAGTAAATTCTGTAAATTTGAGTGAAACCCAATTTCCATTTAAAAACTGCGGGGTCCTTTGTCCATGTGTACCTATATTTTTTCTGATTAGCCTGGTCTCATGCGATTTTCTCATCCCTTGATTAAAACTGAAGAGGTTTGATATTTAATAAAAACTGTTTTTATTTAAATCACTTTTTTCAATTTACTGATCAGGCTGCGATTTTATGCGGCCTTTAAACATTACGCAACGTCATTGGCTCTCGGATGTCAGAAGATCCGTGCAAATCACGTGATTGGCGGATTTTGAACAGGCCACATGGCTGTGTTTATATGGATTATTATGGATTGATGTATAGAGTGGACCGAAAAAAGTCGTGCCGAAGAATGTAAGATTAAATATTTATACTTACGAGAACAAAAAGTAAACCGCACCTGGATTCGGTATCTGGCGAATCCGGTTTCCTTTTTTAATATCCGGTTCGGCCGGATTTTGTACCAGATCAGGCCGGAACTGAATTTTAATAAATATGTCAATTGGAGGAACAAAACGTCTGAAAGTTGATGATTGTGACCTAAAGACGAAACGTCGCATTGAAGATCTGATGATGCCATCTTGTGGAGAATAAAAAGTAGCAATGAGGAGATGAAATTTATTTTTGGAACAAAATCTGGAAAAACTAATAACCGAAACGCAAAGTTTTAGACTTTAAAATATTTTGAAAGCCTCCATATTTATTTTTGATTTTTTTACGGCAGATTATTGGGCACTAAATTACGGAACTTTGACTCAATTTAACCGACTTCGTATCTCTTAAAGCCGTATTAGAGTCGGCAATCTCTAGCGCCGGCAATGGCAATTATTATTGCACGTATTCATGCGCACTAAACCGTTATCGATCAGCTGGCCCAATACTGCTCGCATTGCCGGCGCAATGAGAGAATGGAATCCGTATTAAGGCCGTATTAGACTCGGCAATTTTTTCTCTTGCGCCGGCAATTATAATGGCACGTATTCATGCACCGGCAATTATAATGGCACGTATTCATGCGCAGTAAACCGTTTTCGATCAGCTGGAGCATTGTCAACGGTCAGAACAGCAGTGGGTACTGTCGAAATCCCTAAAATATCCCCAGAATTAGAGATGTGCAAACCTGTTCGTTTTGATTACCAGTTAAAGCAGCTACTGCTATTTACAAATAGGAGGTGCAAAAAGTTGCTGAATTAGCAGTCCATAAGTTTAATAAAGAATGTAAACTGCTAATTTAAGTACCAGTGGGTTTAAATGGCCATTACCTGTTCATACCTGGTTCGGCCCAATAATAAACAGTTAAAAATAACAGAATATTCCATGTCTACCCAATTGCGCCGGCAAGGGCAATTGAAATGGCGCCTGCCCCTTTTCTGGTAATGAGAGACAGCTGATCGGGAACAGTGTACTGCGCATGAATCCGTGTCATTTTAATTGTCAGAAGAGTAGAATTTCTGACTGTAGTACGGAGAACGGTGTACTGCGCCTGAATCCTTGAATTATAATTGCCATTGCTTGCGCCATAAAAATTCCCGACTGTAATACGACCTTTACAGTTGGCAATTCTAGTCTTCTGGCAATTAAAATTGCACGGATTCATGCGCAGTACACCGTTCCCGATCAGCTGTCTCGCATTGCCAGCAATGGGGTACGCGCCATTTTCATTGCCATTGCCGGTGCAAGTCTGGGTAGAGATGGATTATTCTGTTATTTGTAAATGTTTATTAGTTGGTCGAAGCACCTATGAACAGCTAATGGCTATTTAAACTAACTGGTACTTAAATTAACAGTTCACATTCTTTATTAAGCATATGTACTGCTAATTCGTAGCAACTTTTTTGAACTGCCATTTGTAAGTAGCAGTAGCTGCTTTAACTGCTAATCAAAATGCACAGGTTTGCCCATCTCTAATTCTGGGGGTATTTTAGGGATTTCGACACTACTCGCTTACTCTAATACGGCTTTTACAGTTTCGGAAACCCCAATGGTGAAGGCCGTATATGGCAATCTACATAACAGTACGAAAAATTATATTAGTGTTGTGATCACTCGAGCGAAAAACCGCTTGATCACTCGATTATTGAAATAACCGAGATCGCTCGATTATTAAAAAAACCGCTCGAATTATCTATTCAGGCGAAAACCGTCGCCCGTAACTTATTATCTTTCACTCGATACCCGCGCTTCGCTTGCCGCCGTGTACCGCTGTAGCGTGATCGAATTAAAAAACTGCTCGTATATTCAAACAGTTTTTCGCTCGATAGGAAATACTCTAGTTAAAAATCAGGCGAAAAACCGAAAAATATCGCCGGTTATCTGATAGACGACCTCCGGTCTAAGCGCCGCGCGATCCGATTGGCGACGTTCGAGATTGACGCTGAGCAAGTACACGACATACGTCTTTCCTAAAGGCACATAAACGAGAAGGTGCATATAAAAAAGTATGCCGAATCCCTTAGCCGAGTCATCGCGACATGATTTGGTAAAGTTTTGTTTTAACTGGCTAGCCAGCGGAGTAGTTTAGGTCTCCGATTGTAAATATTAAAAAATTAAAGGATATAATTTTTAAATTTTTAATTACTATAAAGACGAGAAAACGTCTGAAAAATAACATAATAATAGAAATTGTTAATGAAAAATAACAAAACGAACAAAATGGTTAACAAAATATATAGAAAAATTCGTTGGTATCTTATAGTAAACATTTTTAAATCTAAACGGGAACTTTTTATTATTAAACTCGAGAAGACTTCTCAAAAATAACATACATTATAGAAAATGTTAATGGAAAATAAGAAAACGAGCAAAATAGTTAACAAACCATAGGGATCGACAAATTTTTTGGTAATTAAAAGTAAGCATTCTTAAATTTAAACAGGAACTTTTAGGGAACTATGAATACATGAGTACATGAATTTAAAAAAATAATAACCAATTTTCTTATTTTGCCAGTCGCGTAACTAAGCCTAAATTTTTGAAGTGCACACAGTGGGCACCTGATAATTTAAAGTGGAAGAATTTGACAAGCTATTTTAAATATCTACTTATTTTATGCTCATAGATTGAGAGAGATGTGAAGAAAAATAACTCTTGGTAATACTTTTTGTTCGGGTTAAAAACGCACAATAATAAACCCGAACAATAAATACATATTTGGGTGATTTTTTGCAGTTTTTTTGTTTGGTATCGAGACACGTGGTAAAAATTCATTATTCAAATAAATCAATTCCTGGAATTTTTTTGGTGGCTACTACAATTTTTTAGCTAAACCTGTGCCCACCCGTAGTTACGTGCCTGCTAAATACCCTACCTGATCACATGTAAACGGCTAGGCTGCCGGTCAAGCAGTCGGTGACATGATCGCTTGATAAATTGGAATTTCAAGCGATTCACTCGAGCGATTAACTCGATGATTAAAATCGCTCGAGTATCAAGTACTCGATTATTAAAATCATCGGTTTTTCCCAACACTAAAAAATATACTAAACTATTTTTTACTGGCCTGGAATATAACCAAATATTTGCCTGGAAAACCTGGAAAAGACATGGAATTTTACAGCTATTGAAAAGTCCGAACCCTGTTGCGGTTGCGGGTCCTTTTAAATCCGATGGCACCACTACTAATGTTGTTTTAATCTTAAGTATTATACAGTTGTTATCAAAGGGGTCAGATAAGTAGTTTCCCGTAGTAACACTCACAACGAGTGCATTTGCTAATATAGATTATAATCTCAATCGAACGTTAATCTCTGGCAAGTACTAATTTTGATAAGAACAACAGAATTGGCAGTATTGAACGAGAAAACGTCAACAAGTCAGTTGTGGTGATACTTTAATATTTAGCATAACATTTTGTACACCTGATTTTAGTAGTGAAGTTGTTTTTTCAAAGCGCAAAGGTTGATTATTATTTGGTATATACCAGGACAATTACAAATACATACCTAATATAGGAGGATCCACGCTACAGAAGAATAAACAACTCACGTTCTTAGGTAGGTTGTAAACAACATTCCAGAAAAAACAATCGGGAAGCTCTGACAACTAGTATCATTTTTCTTTATCGTTTTCTGTAATTAGACAAAGACATTACGTCGCCTTCGATCGTTCGGACTGTACTTTCATACCTGCTTTCACGTTTGACACTACCGGATTAACTGTCATATTTGTCGTTATTGTTAGATAAAATTCTTTGTTGTTTTCCAGTGTTTGTGTGTTAAATTTAAGTATTGTTTGTGGAAAAAATAGTAATTTTTAAGTCGATATGGTAAGACTGTGCCCAGTCTGCTGTAAACTGGATAAAAATATAGACTTTTGAGTCACTTCAGTCGATTTTTTTTGTTTTTCCTGGCCCTGCCGGTGTGTCAATGATAGCGACCAACGAATACTTATAAACAGGAAGAAGACAAACAGCTAGTGTTGTGATCGCTCGAGCGAAAAAACGCTTGATTACTGGATTATTGAAATAACCGACATCGCTCGATTATTAAAAAAACCGCTCGAGTTATCTATTCAGGCGAAAACCGTCGCTCGTCACTTATTGTCTTTCACTCGATACCCGCGCTTCGCTTGACGCCGACGGAAATGTACTGCTGTAGTGTGATCGAGTTAAAAAACTGCTCGTATATTCGAACAGTTTTTCGCTCGATAGGAAATACTCTAGTTATAAATTCAGGCGAAAAACCGAAAAATATCGCCTGTCACTTGATAACCGACCTTCGTTATACGCGCCGCGCCATCCGATTGGAGACGTTCGAGTTTGACGTTGAGCAGGTAATACGACATACGTATTTCTTAAAGGCACATAAACGAGAAGGTGCATATAAAAAAGTATGCCAAATCCCTTAGCGGAGTCATCGCGACATGAGTTTGGTAAAGTTTTGTTTTAACTGGCTAGCCAGCGGCGTAGTTTAGTTCTCCGATTGTAAATATTAAAAAATTAAAGGATATAATTTTTAAATTTTTATTTACTATAATCTCGAGAAAAATGTTAATGGAAAATAAGAAAACTAGCAAAATAGTTAACAAAACATAGGTATCAACAAATTTTTTGGTAATCAAAAGTAAACATTCTTAAATTTAAACAGGAACTTTTAGGTACCTATAAACATGAATTTAAAAAAATAATAACCAATTTTCTTATTTTGCCAGTCGCGTAACTAATCCTAAATTTTTGAAGTGCACACAGTGGGCACCTGATAATTTAAAGTGGAAGAATTTGACAAGCTATTTTAAATATCTACTTATTTTATGCTCGTAGATTGAGAAAGATGTGAAGAAAATTAACTTTTGGTAATACTTTTTGTTCGGGTTAAAAAAGCACAATAATAAACCCGAACAATAAATATATATTTGGCTGATTTTTTGCAGTTTTTTTGTTTGGTATCGAGACACGTGATAAAAATTCATTATTTACAAATAAATAAATTTCTGGAATTTTTTTGGTGGCTACTACAATTTTTTAGCTAAACCAGTGCCCACCCGTAGTTACGTGCCTGCTAAATACCCTACCTGATCACATGTAAACGACTAAGCTGCCTGTGGAGCAGTCGGTGACGTCATCGCTTGGTGAATTGGAATTTCAAGCGATTCACTCGATTATTAAAATCGCTCGAGTATCAAGTACTCGATTATTAAAATCATCGGGTTTTTTCCAACTAACAGCCGTGTTAAAAAATCGAAGCAGGCATGAACAAACGAACAAACCCGGCATCCATTAGTACAGCATCAGCTGACAAACGCACGTGCTTTTCAAATATCACTTTTGTCAAAATTTTGATTACTGTCAATATTTTAAAGTGACATTTAACCAACAAAAAACATTCAAAACCCTTTTATTTGATTTACTAGTGGTGAAAATCAAATATTAGGATTCTGACATGTTTTATGCTGTAAATATCCCTTTAAAATAATCCTTACACACTCTTATATCATTTATTGAACTAGTAACGTAACTACAAATGAAAAATTAAACTTCAGAAAAGAGCTTGTAAGTAGTTTTATTAAAAAATAGGAAGTAAATCATAATTTACACAAAATTGTTTACCATATTCAACTGGGCTCTAGGTCCTAGCAAATATTTCAGGCTTCAAGTCCGAACATATTTTTGGGCCCCCATATGATTTATGAAAAGAAATTAATATTGATGCTTACTCTCAGTAAAGATAGCTAAATGAATATTTCAATTACAACTTACTCACTCGCACCAAAAAGGAAACGACGTTTCTCGTGAAAAGAATAGAAAATTAAAATTTATTTTAGAATTTAAGGACGCTTTGCTTTCGCCATTTTCATTCACTTTCCATACCATTCATATGTTGCTTGATTATATTCCATGCCAGACGAAGAAAATGAACTTGTAAAATTATTTAACAACTCGGCCTGTTCGCATTTTATGTCTGTCTCTGTCTGCATCAACCTTTCCCGATTCGGTAAAGTGAGACAGATACGGCCAAGATCAAATCGCCTTCATTAAAGACGCCCACTGTATGGCTTCCAGATATAACTACGTACGTCTGATATTGACACTTAATGCATACTAATATATGAAGATTAACGTAGTTTACTTGTGAGCGTATGGAGCAGAGAAGGCTTAGCATCACTTCCATGGCCTTCTTACGTGTTTCGATCCCCCCCATATGCAGTCTCACCCAGCCCGGTGAGACTGCATATGAGTTGTATTTCCTTGTGTAAAATTAAAAAATAAATAAAAATATGTTTTCTTCTTTTCTTTCTACATTTAAAACGCCTAGAAAGTAATTGTTTGGTCGTTACACAAAAATAAAATTTTAAAAATAATTTCACCATACTTGTGAACCCCTTCTATCATAGGTCACGAGTCGCCACTGCCGGCAACCAATCGCGTATGCGTGGCAGAGCGAAAAGACTTCGCCGAATGAAAGTATGTGTCATTCCCCGACAGCAGTCCGCCGTTTATTTGTGAGTTGTAAGGTTAAAATAGTAAACAATGGCACAAAAATGTCGCGTTTTGAGTCTGAAAGAGAATATTGATGTTGGGGAAGTTTGTAATTTGATAACAATGATTTGGGCGAGTTCATTAACATTGATACCAATGTGCTATTAGAAGATTATAGTGACCCCATTCCTACCGATTATGTAGTCCAAACTGAAACCAAATCACTATCTGACGACTCTGATGAAGAAGTTGAATTCAGTAATCGAACAAATGTAACCAATTATACAGCAATGGAATTGTTATCAGACTTGGAATTACATTTTCTAGATTGCAAGTTTAAAACGCAAACACGTCAAACTACGTTATTAGATTTTTTTTAGTACTGCAACCTAACTAAAACTAGTGTATTTTTGTTATGTTATGTTTATTTGTACATATATACATAGTAATAATTTTGCGCATTTACATATTTCCTGATAACAAATTTCCCATGTGCCGGACACCTCTATTAGGCGGACACATTTAGACGGTCCCGTAGGTGTCCGCCTAAGAGAGGTTTCACTGTATTTTAGCAATACAAATGTGTACAGGGACATGCGTGCCACCAGGCGCTTTAATAATTTTGAACAAAAAATAGATACGACACCAATTTTTCACATTTTGATAGCACAATTTGTTAATGCCGTTTACAAGGTAGATGCAATTTTATTAGGTAAATAAAATTGCGATTGCACATGTTTCTGAAACGCCCTGTATATGGCTACGAGTTTAATATTCCCCGTAATGGAAATATCGTTAAGAATAAAATAAAATAATAGTAAATATTTAATAACTGTGATAATTTTATTTTTATTGGCATTGTTATGTAAAAAAATTGCGAAATTATAGGACCTTCTATCGTACCACCCACCCGTTTAGGAGGTGCCCACCTAAATTGTTGGCCGCCGGCGGTATTATTCCTGGCAAAAAAGATGTTATTTTTGTTGAAATTTTTTTTTCTGTTTAAAATGAACCAAAGAATAAAAATCCAATTTCATATGACAACGTCCAATTGAAAATAGCGCGAGCTCGAGTTTATGTTTTTAATTTTAAATCCCTCGTACATCAACCCAAAAACGAAGACTTATCTTTTGCATTAAAGAGATTACCGTCTTCATTTAAAAGCCATACAAGTGGACAGTGGTCATATCACGCCAAGGTTATCACAATCAAAATTATAATTTGCGGAATATGTATCATTTTTAGTAAAACTTGGATTATTATTTCGCCTTTTCAAATTTTACGATTAGTTTAGTTGAGACAATAAACCCGATCGGTTTATACAAGGCTGCGGAGCTGTAGTGTCGCGCTGTAAGCTGTAGTTTATGTCAGTGTCGCTTCCGATTATTATTATTGCCATCGCGGGACTGTATTGGGTGTTTAAATATCTGCTGGATTTGGTGAGACCCCGAACTGCTACAAGTAAGTGCCTGGGCTTTAAAGGTCGAATCGATAATAATCCTTCAGTAAACGCCTCTGGGAGCTACGTGGTTAAACCTGCAGTCAGTGTGAACTGTAGGACGAGAGGTACTCGGTGGATTTTATTGGTATAAGTCATATACGGGGTGTGTCAGTAAGGTGACTTGTTCCAACATTATCTTGACTAAATTCTGTAATCAGAACTTCCAATGTTTACCTGAATTAAGACAAATCTTAAAATATTTCAGAAATTATAAGAATTAGGTATAGGACATATTTAACAAAAAATAACGGTATTCGCAAAATAAATCCATATACCTAGAAATATATAGGGTATCCTATTTAAAAAAATGAAATTAAAGCATATTTAAAATCCCTAAATTGTCCACGATCTAACGAACGCTTTGTATAAGAGAATTGAAAATTACTAACATAAATCGATATAAAGCACTTTAGGGTACCCACAATGTAAATCGCATTTGTTCAGGTTGTACCAGTGCACAGTGGGTTGCTATGATTTTTATATCGTACCATTAAAAAGTACTAAAATTTCAGAAAAAAATTAGTTACTTGACAACGCTGCATTTTAGTTCAAAAAATTAAATACGGTTGTAACGATCTTGGTCTGCTAAATCAAAATGTGGAAAAAGATACCTAGTGTTTCATTTAAAAAAATTATAAAATATTCCTTGCCACTTTTTGGGGCCACCCTGTAGATTGCAAAATATTTGCAGGTTATGTCAATAACAATATAATCAACTGTCCTTCCTTAATAAGAACTCTAGACTAAACTGCTAAAACTTCCAAAAGCAACCCCTGGTGTTTTATCAACACATTCTTCTTAGTCCTTAAGTTAAGTTCAGATTTTCAAATGGAAAAATAAACATCTTTTGTCCGAATTTTTTTTTTATTTGGGCTCATCCTTCACCAATAATCACCATGAGAAAGACAAAATCAAAACCGTGCGAAAATCAAGTTTTATCCCGGAAATACTCGTTTTCTCTGTCTTGTACTAAAAGATGTTCGAGATTATTGGTGAAGGATGGGCCCGAATAAAAAAAAATTTCGAACAAAAGATGTTTATTTTTGGTCGGAGAACACGATACGCCAATTCGTTCCATTTGAAAATCTTAACTTACCCCCACCCGCGCCCGTGGGTTGAGGGGGTGGGGGGTGGTTTAAATTGCAAACTATACCTCCTTCAAAGCAAAACAACTTTTTCCCCAGACATTTTCCGCTGCAATGCGATGCACCGGAGTTATTCCGGGGTACCGACCTGTTTTCAACACCTTATATAAATCGAGGCTGTTCCTGGAGATACACCATGTATGTCACACTGTATCTGCAAAAAAGACTGTAACAGATGTTTTTGACGTATTAAAATGACCAATTTTAGAGTCACGCACGTGACTTTTTCAAAAAATCAAACGCATGCATAGAACTACGTTCAATGTTAATTCACCCGAATTTTTGACCTTATGTAAATCGTTACTCGATGGATGTACACAAAAATAGAATCAATATCAGTGAGGGTCAAGAGTCACTTTATTGATTATTGGAATTATGTCATTAAATCGTAGAATACAGAAAATATTTTTTTGTTTTCAGATTCTTGATTTTTTACAAAATAATGTAATTTTTTGAGCACCGATTTTCAGAGATTACTATAAAGAGATACTTTAGTCACGACGTTTATATACTATTTTTTCTGTCTGGGTGTGGAACAAACCCGAACATTTCTTTTAACCAAATCATCGACTAAATTAAAACCTTTAAGTATGAAAATATTCTTAATATACTCTTTAAAAATTAAAAATTATATTTTTGAATTTAATGTGGAATTTTATTGAACATATAAGATACTGTTATCAAAAATTAAACTAAAAATGCCGCGACATAACTGTTTTCTAACGGAGAAATGCGAGACATGGTATGTTTATACGCACAAGAAAATGTCGCATCGCACATCGGCGGTATTTGGAAATGTATCCAAATAGAAGGCAACCTGATTTTAAAATTTTTAGAAGCCTATACGACAGACTGGGAGAAACAGGATCCTTGCGTCCAAAACGTAAAATATCTCGGCATTTAATTTTTGATAACGGTATATTCCAAAAATTCCTTAAAACCAACCACAATGCTGACAAATGAAAATAAACTTTGACAGAAATGAGGTTTCAAAGTGCTGTCATTGTATTTGTTTTTACCAAAGCCTACTGTGACAAATTTCACAATTACAAATCAAAATTTAAACGGGACCATTAGAAATTGTAATTGAAAATATCTCGAAAACGGTTAGTCGGAGCGACATTTACAAAGTATACCTTTATTGCTTAAAAATGACGGAAAAACTGATATTTTTAATAAAAACATAATTATACTAAGGCACAAAAAAGTTACATATAAGGGATAAGAACATATTGAACATATAAGCTTAAGATGAAATAGTTTTTTTAATGGGTTTTAATGAATACATCAAGGGTACTTCTTAAAACTACATTAAAACTATTTGTTCCAAGATTGATTGTTTTAAAACTACTTTAAAAAGGCAAATTAGTTTTTAAGAGCAAATAGTTTTTTTTAATTTTAATTTAAAGAGTGTATTAAATTCTTTGCACAAGAATAAGTGGTCTTTAAGAACTTTTAGTTTATTTTAAGGTGACTTTAAAACCAACATCTTTTTATTGAACATATTAAAGCACTTTTAAACCATAAATAAGTCAAAAGTGTCTTACAATTGTTAGTTACTTGGGACATTTTTGTCCTTTCTTGGATCAATGTACTGCTAATTGTTTTCTAATGGTTAAAGCATGATGAAGCAACTTATTTTCTTGTAGGTTTATCCAGATCCACAGGAACGGAAAATATTGATGATACGAAGCCGATTGATGAGGCCGAAGTAGATCCAGTCGCACAAAACGAAGAAAATATGGCGGAAATTCCGGGACCTTCTAAAACTGGCGGGGAGAGCCGTTGGATCGTAGGTAAGTTCAACTGTACAATGCGGTTATATAATCCCCCCCCCCCATGCTAAAATCTTGATAAAAAAAATCGTAGGAGGGGGCTTGCGACATATCATTTTAAAGTCTTAGCGAGTACGATCCCATGTGTCCCCATTCGTACCCAAAACAAAATAGCGGCTTTTTAAACCATGGGTGGGCAACGTCCGGCCCGCTGTATGATTTGATCCGGCCCGCGAGACATTTTGAAAAATCTTAAAAATTATATTAAAAAATTAAAAAATTAAATTAAAAATATTACACGACTTACTCATACTCACGGAAGCAAGTGAACGAGCAAGCCGAGTGGCGGCGATCATCAAAGAGTGAGGCGGCAAACAAACATCAAAGCCTTTGATGTTTGCCGCCTCACTGGCGGCGCAACAAAAGAATGTTCTACACTAGACAATTCTAGATCAATTCGCAAGAAGATTGATTTGTGCCTTTGGCAGTACTTACAAATGCGAACAGTTCTTTTCAATGATGAAAGTTAATCATAAGGAGTAAGTCAAAACATCGTACAAGGCTGACTGACGATAATTTGGAAAATTCCTTACGTCTTTGTATCAGTGGAATTAATCCAAACATCGATGGATTTAGTTTCCCAAATTCAAGCTCAAGTGTCTCATTGATTTCGGTGTCGCTACTTAACATTATATATTTTTGTATAATATATTTATGTTTCTTTTATATTTATCTATTTATTTTAATAAATAAAATTAAATATTTTTGTATCGCAATTTTTTCACTCATCTCGGGGTTTTTTTAATTAATTTATTTACGGGACTAGCCCATTTTCGTAATAACAATATGTTTTTCAGAAAGTTTGCTGGATGAAACCTCTTTTTCGGAGAAAATATTTTTGTATCGCAATTTTCTAACTTTTCCTTAGAGCGCTTGACCTTGAAAATTTCAAAAAAATTCGCCTATGGCGCTAATTGGAAACGGCACGCTTCGCTCGCCTGCGGAGGGTGTATGGTGTGCCACAGAAATAATCCCGTGTGGCCCGCTATCCATTTTACATTTATTATGTGGCCCGTTAGCCCAAAAGGTTGCCCATACCTGTTTTAAACAATAATATTTTTAATATCGTTACATCCCTACGACTGATTTCGGATCTGAACGGTCGTCGTTGGTTGGCAACCAAACCGGCACCAATGCCGGCGGGGTTGCCTATATGACGGCGACAACATTGTGCGCAAGACAACCGACGAGCAACCTTTGAAAATATGGCCGGTGAACCCTCCGCACCAACCCATGTTTTCATTCATAAAATTTAATTTTTTACTGCGCACCCCATAAGTCGTACAGGGTGTCCCCTTTTCGACACTTTTATAGGGTGTCTCCGTTATTGTTAGTGCTATCAAGAAAGTAATGTAGGCGTCATGTTCTCTTTTTGGTTCAAACTTAAAATGATTAATGATGATGAAAATTTTCGCTCGCTTAAGAGGAAAATCAAAAAATTGACAATTTCAAAATTACCCTATATTTTCTTAGTTAAAAGAGATACAGAAAAATGTTTTATACAGGAGTTTCTTTATAATGATTTTTGAATAATCTGCCGTATTTGGAATAAGTATACGCGGTCAGGCAAAAAAGTTTTTGGACCTAACCCCATTTTTTTTAAATGGAGCACCCTGTATATTTTAATCTAAGAAGATTGCATTTTAAATTATATTTTCAAATATATAACGCACCATGAATAATATTGGTTTCCTAGGCGACTTATTTAAACTTTATTACTTTAAACCACAGTAGGCCACGAAACAAAAGCTAATATCCTAGAGACAACTATGTTGACATTCTAGTTGTTATTAACATTTAACGTCATTTTCATTTGTACATATTCATTTGTGAAAATGACTTATCAACATTTTGAAAATTAAATTTAAATAATCGGACCTAACCTCATTTTAAAAAAAAAGAGGTTAGGTCCGATAACTTTCTTACCTGACCCCATATACTTATTCTGAAAACGGTAGATTATTCAACAATGATTATAAATAAACTTCTGTATAAAATATTTTTCTGTATCTCTTTTAACTAAGAAAATATAGGGTAATTTTGAAATTTTAAATTTTTTTATTTTCCCCCGTATCTCTTAAGCGAGTCAAAATTTTCTAATTTTGAATTAAACATTTTAAGTTTGACCCAAAAAGAATACATGACACCTACATTACTTTTTTGATAGCACGAGTGAAGAAATGGGTTGGTGCGCACGGTTTACCGGTCATATTTTTAAGGGTTACTCGTCGGTTGTCTTGCGCACAATGTTGTCGTTATATAGGCAACCCCGCCGGTATTGGTGCCGGTTTGGTTGCCAACCAACGACGACCGTTCAGAACCGAAATCCGTCATAGGGATGTCCACAAAGCCTTCTTTTATGCGAGAAAATAGATTATTTCCCAGTAAAGAGGGTCTTGATGTGCCAAAATATTGCCGTGTAATCATTTTCATTAAGGGCGAAGTACGGTCCTGTTCGCCGGTTAAGGTAAATATAGCTTGTCGTTTGGATCTGTGGCTACGCGGTATCCGTAAGGGGGAAGGAAGCCAACAGGTCAAATGGACAATCCATGAGCGTGCAACTATTATTTCAAAATTAAATATAAAATACTAAAATCTATAAAACAATGTTGTTTATTAATTAAAAGTCTAAACAAACCGGATTTTTTTTGTAAAGAATGGGTTTTGGTCGTAAAATCAATCATAAAGAATTTTTCCCCTTGGCACACTGTATATATATTTGACGATAGGCCTTAATAAATTCATGTTTTCTTCTTAATTCGGTATTTAATTTGATAATCGTAATCGTAACAGTTATTATTTTTGCAAGTAGTACAAAGTATTTTATTATATATATTAATTAAATTTCCATACCTGTTTTAAACTCTAGATATAACTTTTCGATAATGCGTCTTATTACATTAAAGTCAAATTTTAATTTGTCTGTAACTGATAAACGAGACCTTTTCTTGTCGGTAGACGATAACAACTTTTCAGGATTATTTGCTTTGCTTCATCTTCCTTATGATTTTTTTTAATCTTGCTAATACCAGCTCCTGTATACATGGAGACCCTGTCCAAATTTCGTTTTAACGGCAAATTAAATGCATAATTTTTGGCTTCCTCATCGCAAGCATTATAAAAATTAGCAATAATTTCCCAAGATTGGCCATGCAAAGTTTTTTCACGAATATATGCCATTGCAATACAAAGAAAAACGCACAGAAGTTTTTTTTACTATTTGCGCCATTAATTATATAATACCCGTAACCTCCACCACTCGCTGCCGCTGGTCAAAAACCAAAGCGCGTCTACGCATAGCAGTGCCATGTGTCTGGCGTATGTCTGCGGAGGCGTGTCCAAATCATTCGCATATTATATTGTTGTCTCTGTTTAATGCTGTGAAACAAA
The DNA here is from genome assembly GCA_963991005.1 of Barypeithes pellucidus. Classification (NCBI taxonomy): domain Eukaryota; kingdom Metazoa; phylum Arthropoda; class Insecta; order Coleoptera; family Curculionidae; genus Barypeithes; species Barypeithes pellucidus. The sequence continues at coordinate 49,448,286 of OZ022563.1, read as the reverse complement.
ATAGAGGCGGAAGTGATCCTATTAATCGACTAAATGTTTGGAGTAAATGCGTATTCACATGTTGTCAGATTTGCTAGTAAATAGATAATTCAATTAATATTTTAATTCCGTGCGCTAATTAAAATTAATGAGGTGTGAAAATATTAATTAAAACTCAAAATACCTCTCAGCTTTTCAGTCTGACTAATAATATTTTCTAACTTTTTAACGATTAGGTTAAGTTCTGTATTCATAGGAGGTGTAAATAATAAATTTCATAAAACTTATGAGATTTTTGGTAAGTAATTTGACAACAACGATAATATTTCGTCTGCATTCTTTAAATAGTTTTGGTAGCCGCAGAACGAAACGACAAGCTGTAGTTTACCAGTCGGAATTGCGCATGACATCTGACGATCAGCTTTGTTTACATGCACGAGGCCATAAATTTGCCACTTTTGCTTTTAAAGTTTGGCTATAGATATAGGTCTGTGGTTCAACTATACAATGCGGTTCTTTAATGTCCTAACTATACGTTAGTTTATAAGCAACTTTGTTTCATAACATTTTTGTTAAACGTAATAAATAATGGTACTTCTCTCTTAAAGCCTTTTTCATATTTTCCTAATTTATTAACACCCTGTACATGTACATACATAACTTTTTATAAAGAATGTCTTTTGATCGTAATATCAATAATAATTTTTTTCCCTGTTGGGGACCCCATCTGCGAACACACTGTATTTTTAAAACAATTAAATTCATGCCTAATTGTATATAACGCGAAGCGATAGGTGCATTAAGTAAGTTAGATTATCAATCAATAACAATTGCCCCTTATCGCTTAATTGTAGTTGTTTATTTTGAATAGAACATAATGATTGCAAAGGTAATTGTAATGGAGAAGGGGGTATGAAAAACAAACCGCTGGATATACAATGGCGCAAAAAAATATTGATATTACCAATAAACCTCAAAATATCGCTGTCTCTCTTAATTTAAATCAGAATAAAATGAATGACATAGGGATCAATCAAAGGTATTATCAACTCCAGATCCCATAATCCATTTATAAACCCCTTGGAAAGTGAAGCTGTGATTGTGTGAAATGTGAAAATCAGTAATGGGTGGAAGATAGAACTACATGTTTGTTGACTGAATGGCAACAATGCTGAAGTCTGGTTATATCAGATGGTTAAATATTAAAACATAACCATACTTACCGGTGGAAAGATAAATCCTTATTTAAATGATCCACTCTTTTACAAACTACACATGAATGCACCATGATTGTTTATAATAAAGACGTTTTTTCACATATAATCACAAAATATTAATTAATTAATTAATCCGTTAGATCAAAGCGCCAATGTCGCAATGTTTACAAGATTAGTAATTCATTCATCTTTTGGGTCCGAATCGTAGCGCAGTTGTAAAATAAAAATAGATGTTGCCAGAGTGAACGAATTTATTACACCCTGTATACAGGCTGTTATGGAAATGACTTATTATATTTAAATCGGTGACTCCTTGAGTGTCCTAGAGAAGCGCTACATATATATTTTTTATAATCGACCGTTTTAAAAGTGGGGTCCAGCCCCATAAACCCCACAGCTCATCCCGCGTCACTGTAATACGTCACCCTCTGGTGGCATGTCAGAAAACATGTGTTACGTGCAATGTTGCCAAACTAAATGCAAAACTGAAATTCCATATAAAATTATAAAAATAAATTATTTATCTACCTACTTGTATTTATCTTTATACCTCCAGGAGCAAGTTTTTTAAAAATACACTCAGATCAGATCATTACATTTTATTACACGCGACGCGACGAAATTTGACTTGTTCGTCGGCAACATTCTAACTTTTCTGTCAAGTCAAACGTATAAAACTACTCCTTTTTAACTGAGCTACTTAGGATCATCAATAAAAACAATGTCAAATAATACAAATACAAAGTTTGGACGCGTAGCCGAAAATCATTACAAAACGACTATTATACGCGTACCTTCTGAAAACGAAGCGGATAGCCGAGAGTGTAAAAGGTAATCAACAGAATCGACCGTATTCTAACGATTATCTTCTAATAGTGACACTTGCAAGACGCACGCTTGTACGCCTAGACCTACGTTGCCCCGGCGCCCAGTAGATTGTGTGAAAGAGATGGAGAGATGGCCGTGTGAGAAAGAAAATGAAATCTTCGTCGGTCTTGTCATTTGGAGTAGAGCTGGCTAATTTAATTTTTGAAGCTTCTCAATAGAAAAAGTACAGTCGCAGTATTATCCCGTACCTTAATTGATGGATATATCACTATTATCATTTTATTCAATTCAGGGAAGAATCTCGTTTATCACCATAAGAAACGCATTTAAGCGATCTTGGTCCGTCCCGTATCGCCTATTATTAGGATTCAATTACCGTGACCGTGAAATATCAAACTGTCAAATATTGCCCATCTCTATTTCGAGTTTTGCACGTACCATTTCGTTCGTTTGTAGATAAAATGTCATTCTTAAATTGAAAGAATTGTAATTAAAATGTGTGTTTTTTAAATTAGTTAAACAAATAAATCTAAGCGAGGAAAAAATTAAAACAGCTTTCTCTTTCCATGTGAATAGCTGCTATGTGTGAGGTTATGTGAGTGGTTTTTTCCTAAAACTTAGATTCTGTGTGGTTTCTTTCTATAGAAATTATAAAACTAATAATTGTTTTTAAATACGTAAGTAAAGGTAAGAGAGCATGTGTCTTAAATAAAATTGCTTTTTTTTTGAAGAGTTTGAAAAATAATCATTCAAAAGTCAATGACTATACTTGTGACGAATTTGAATTTTGTATGTGATATTACCGGTTTTCTGGAATCATATTTGTTCATAAATGTGAATGTTCGTTTTGTTCATGAATGTGTTAAAATTATATATTTTTTCTAAAGAGTTGGCCGTGTAGATATGACAACAGCGGTCGAAATGCGCTGACGTCTTTTCACACTCCAGACGTTAATGTTGATTGTTTACATATTCCACCAGTGCCCCACATGTGTTTGTCTGATTTGACATAAGGTGATATAAACCTGTCATTAATTGAAAGCGCCATTTATGGGTATTTTTCTTCAATTTATTTTCATCTCAGGATTTACCGGCTTAAGTCATTTCCATAACACCCTGTATAGTTTCTTAACTACCCTTAGTGTAAATTATTTTATTTCATTATGGAGCACAGAAGTCCTTCGGAATTAACCTGTCCATGGTTTTTTAGGCGATGAAGACAGCAGAGAGTCCTACGACGACTTCGCCCAGAACGCCGACGAACAGGAAAGCATACCTCCCCCCGCCCGTTCTGACGGTCAGGGTGGCCTTGGAGGTTTATCTGCGATTGATCAGGTAGCTTTGATGGAGAGGAGGAAACGTTTAAAGTAAGTATTCCTACGGTCAAAGTAACGTAGCTTCAAATTACGCTCTAAACATCAGTCGGGCAGTTTCCTGATAGCAATGTCATTCGTACTGGTCCATACACCAAATGTGCCGCAATGCGTAAAGGAGTTTTTACCACTGTGTTTGATAAAAAGTTAGGAAGAATATCTAGCTTGGTACGGTCAGGTCATATTGTTGTAAAACGAGCATGTATGGGTTTGCGTACAATCCTTTTGTTATCATGTGTTACCTTAGGCAACCATAGTATACATAACGCCTCCCTGTTTTCAACGGATGTGAAATTAATATACCTATAGATAGATAGATAAACTTTTTTTATTCAATAAAGCCAAAGAGGCATAGAACAATGTTAGAATTACAATACTATATAACATTAAATAAATAAACATTTTTAAAAAAATCCAGTACACGAAATATATAAAACATCTTCACTCTTCCAAAAAAATCATATTTTGAAACTACATCAGAATTAAACAATATGAAACAATACTTTCTCTTACAAACAGAACACACGCAGTAGCGACAATAGTAATAATATTTAAGACCACATAACATATCAAGATCAAATACCTTAAATACATTAAAACAGAAACAGAGTCACAATGAGACCCACTATGCCATACTAGATCTATCAAGGTCATTATAAAATTCACCCATATTCTAAAAGGCCTTTCCTATTAAATAAGTCTTTAAAACAGTTTTAACTCTGTCTTGAGACAGGTCACGCACACTCTCTGGGAAGCTATTATAAATTTTAATCAATGTGTAGGGGACATTTTTTTGCATGTAACTAAAATTCAATTTTTCTATTAACAAATCCGTCTTATGTCTAGTTGGATAGCAGTGCTCATTTATAGCGTCTGTAAATAAATCTTTTTTATTATAAATAAACATGAAAGAGTCCAAAATGTACATACTAATCAAAGTTAAAATTTTCCTATCTCTAAACACATCCTTACAACTTTCACGCTGAGTCATGCCGAAAATACATCTGAGACATCTTTTTTGAAGTATTAAAATTCTCTCAATTTCTATTGAGTTTCCCCAAAAAATAAGACCATACCTTATTCTAGAGTGAATGAAGGCATGATAGGCCGAAATGGCCGCATCCACTCCAACATTTCCCGCAATAACTCGTAAAGCATAACAATACTTAGACGCACCCGTCGCAACGCTCTCGACATGCACCCTCCAGTCCAATCTCCTATCTATTTTTACACCGAGAAAGGAAACGTGTTCAGAATTTTGAATTTGATTATGCTTGTATTGGAAAGAAAATGCGTTATCTGTTCGATGTCCAAAGACAATACATTGAGTCTGGGCCACGTTCAAGAGAAGATCATGTTCTGAAAAGTACCTGCCAAGGACCTCACAAGCCCCCTTCACACTCAGCAGCATCGCATCGGGGTTCTCCTCACTAAAGATCAGTGTTGTATCATCCGCGTACAAAACCGTGTACTGTCCTGACACATCAGGAAGTTCGTTTGTATACATTATATAAAGCAACGCCACATATGCCATGATATTATTCTTTCATTTCACCTACTATTAAATGCGTAAAACCTTTTAATACCTTTAAAATATAATTAAAAACGCTAACACCGTATAAAATCTCGATAAGATATTTGAAAACCACTCGCCTCATGACGTCACTGCGCGCGACTGCCGAAATTGGAACGGTTAGATATCTTACCTGTTGCCACTTGTACCATAGGCAACCCATGTTGCTTCCCAGACAAGTCGGCTGGCTGGAGCGAAAGTGATCGTCCGTAATCCGAACCATCAGAGTAGGAACGACGCCATTGTCATTGCTTTCTGTATGGCTGGCTAGAGCGGGCCGAGTAGAGCCAATAAACAGTCGAACATGGCAATTATTTCGTTCTTTTAATGGCTCAAAGGTTCACTTTTCGAATGTATTGTAAATGACACTCGTGTGCAAAGAAACCGGCCATTACGTTTTAGGCTTAATAACTTTTTTATTTTGTCCGATTTTAGTGATTTTTTTAGAGAACGCTAGGTACATATATCGAGTTTAACGTGTCTTTTACAGTGGCGGTTCTTCCACAGGAGCATATGCGCACGTGCACCCCCAAAACAAAACGAATAAAAAATATTAATTTATATTCATTGAATATTATTTATCGTATAAAGTCCCTAATATTTTATTGACCGTCAAACTAAAAAAAGTCCTACCCTCCCTAATATTTTATTATCCCGTCAAACCAAACTGTATAGATCCGGCAACCGTGCCTCGGTCGAGGTAAATGACGATTATGACGAGACTTGCTCGCACGTGCGATTAAGTAGTGCAGTTTCTCTGTAGTAACAGGTGGCGGGGGATAGCGGGGCTATGGCGATTTAACATGGAAAAGGCGCACAGTTTTTGTATGCACCGCGTTGTTGTCTGTTCGTGCATCTAGTTAGAAATTCGAGCGTGTATGTTTTAATATTTTAATATTATATATTTATTAAGTTAAATGAATAGTTGACGGTGGACTATTTAAAAAATAACTTTAGCTCTTTGAGTTTGGAGCAAAAAATTGAACTGAAGAATGCGGGAACACCTAAACCCGAAATTAATTTAACTCAAGACTACAAAGGGTAAATCTAGTGACTATTAGAAAGTTTAAAAATGAAATATATGAAAAAAAAGTTATAGAGGGTATTCCAAACTTAATGAGGATGTTATTGATCAATTTTCTACAATTAAGAACCGAAGAATGGGCTCTACGTTTAAGCACTATTGTGTAGGGTCGATAAATGTTGGGCATTTCGATAAATGATACTCGATATGATTTTAAACCATTTTATTTAAGGATTTAAACTAAAAAACACTGAAAATATGAAGAATGGCAACTTGTCAGTCTCGTGGCTCGATTCGTTCTCGTCATAAAACAGTTAACTATTGTTCTCGTCTTGGTTGCGCCTAATGACGTAGCCGTAGATGGCGTAGTGGTATTTGGCATCATTCGGTTTTCTTGATAACTCGTAGATGACGGTAGTAGTATTGGACCTCATTCCGTTTTCTTGATAGCTCGTAGATGGCTTTAGTAGTATTAGTAGTGGACTGTATAAATATTGTTACGAGGGTTGCATGCGACGAGGTTAAGATCCGACAGCTATACACACTAAGAAAACGTCCCACACAATCTGAACAGACGTTTTTCGAATAAATCAATTAAATGAATCTGAAATATTTCATAAATATTCTGGATGAAACATTACAAGTTAGATTTCAGAAATATTTCAGCAATATTGATATGAAATGTTATGTTTTTGAGACATTTGAAATATTTCCGAGATATTTCTGAAATGAGATGTGCTGTGTGGGCACAGCGTTGCAGATGAGTGTACGTAGGGTAAACAAATGCTACTTAGACTGCATTATTATTCCACTTTTGTTATAGGTCGGCATTAAAGCCCTCTAGGCCCAACGCATTTGACCGACATTTAGTCACCTTCACCCACATATTATGCTCACCGTATACAGTGCGTTCTCTCTCTCCCTCCCGTTATTCGGATATCCAATATCCACCTGTTTGAACGATGCGAACCGACACAACTCCGTTAGTGTTTTGTTTCTTTTGCGCCAATCGCGTTGGCGCGCCCCCGATCGTACGAGGCCGCGTCATCGCGTCGATATTCGTTCGTCTCACCCACTTAACCGATCGTCGAATGTTTTTTTCCCGGTTTTCTTGATTTTCGCTGGAAAACGCGGAAAATGTGCCAAAGCGGTGAGTTTCCTTGTTGTTTATATTAAAAAGCGCGATAAATGTCTAAAACATAATGGAATTGGTGTCAAAACAATGTTTATATTTGTCGAGGAATGTGATGAATGCGGTGCGGAAATATGAAAATCAACTATTGAAGGTTAATTTGATTAAAATGTACGTTTGGAATTATTAATTGTTAATTATTTTACCGGAAAATATTCCTCGTCTTAAAACAAATCTAAGGATGATATATTTGGGTGTTGTCGCTTATAACTTTTGGAGTTTTCTTGGAAAATTCGAGGTTAGATTTTAGATTCGGTGTTTTAAGGTATTGTGTTTTTAATGCCGCGTCCACACCAAAACAACAAAACAGCAACACAATGTTTTTCAACAATTTAGAAGCAAATCGGCAATATTTTACCAACTTGTATGTCTTGTTTTGAAAATTATTCCTGTGCGAAATTCTTTGGTGATTGAGAACGAAAATATTTTGAGTGCCGCAATCCCGTATACTTTATTAGTGATGAGCGATATTTCAGGAATTGTAATTTAATCACATAAAACCAACAAATCACAGGTAGTCACAGTTCCTTAGCAGCAATAAAAAGCGTGATGCGATCACAGTTTAAACAAATCACTCTCTTTAATAAGTATTTCTATTTTTTTGTTTAAAATTTATTCCGATGGGGTCGACTTGTTGTAACACCATTAGAAATACATTTATTACATTTGCCATAATCGGCCTTATTATGTTGTACCAACACCAATTGTGTTAAAATAATAAGGTCCATTTTCGCCGTTAGAATAACATGGGTGATAGGGGACTTCGTGCCTTATTGCTTTTTGGTGGATTTTCTCAAATCACATCACATACAGGGTGTTATGGAAATTACGTATTATATTTTAATTGGTGACTCCTGGGGTGTCCTAGAGAAGCACTACATATTTTTTTTTCAAATCGAACGTTTAAAAAGTGGGGTAATTCACCCATAAACCCATAGGTCACTCCTCGGCACAGTCGTATTACACTGAGCAGCTGTGTTGTAATAAACAGACGTTCTGGCGCAATGTTGCCAAACTGTTAGTGTAAGGTTCTTATAAAAATACATATTTAGCTACCTAGTATCCAAATAGAAGTGAATCCAGGTGCCAATACACTAGCAAGTAATCCAGGGCACATACATCTTCAGTTTTTTTGGTTTTAGTGGGTTAAGCTTATACCCCACTAAAACCCCTTCGGCGTTTTTCTTCCAATTTCAGAACGTGACCCTGTATATCGTCAGAGACATAGAACACATAGTGACACACTGAACAAGTTACCATAAATCACTTAAAGAAACACACACATGTTTCAAATTATTTTTTTGAAGATAGGCCCTTGTCACACAAAATCGCTACACACTAATGCATTCTTTAACAAACACACAAATAGGAGATAGGACACATATTGGCCCTTTATAAACTAAAACGTTCAGCAATTATTTTATCTGCTGCATCCAATATCTTATATCGCAACTGATCCATATCTTCGACTTTATAAACTATTTCTTTATTCATCGTGCCCCATAGAAATAAATTGCATGGGGTAAGTTCCGGTGACCTTGCGATTTCCAGTCTCTTACTAAAGGAGTAGTTGCGTATTTCAAACTTAAAGAGTGTAAGGTGTAATTCTGACAACACCGGTGAGAATTCGTATGTGTCGCAGTGCCGCACAGATGTTTTCCTGGTTTGACGTCAGGTCATTTTTACCGCTGAATGAATTGAAAGCGCCATTTAATGATATTTTTCTTCAATTTGTATTCATCTCAGGAATTGCCGGTTTAAATACAATACGTCATTTCCATAACACCCTGTATATACCTATTATTTAAAATGTGATTCCGTGAAGTTGTCAGGTTGTTAATTGGTACTTGACTGTGACTTCTGAATCTTGAACTTCAAACCGTGAAATGAAAATGAGTAGTAATATTCGAAATACTAGCGAGCTCTGGGCATTCTTTAAAGAAACAGGCTAAGTAATAAGAAAACTCAAATGATTAACGATTCTATTCTTAAATGATAATATACAATACGCACAAAACGACTAAGAAACCATGCGTATTTGCATGAACAAATAGTTTGTTGTAAAGTACACAGTGTTTAGTTCATCATAGCTTTTTTAAAAGGTATAATTCTACTTTAATCTAGGTAGAAATAACGTTTTCTTTTGTTTGTTATCAATGTTGTGTAATATTTTTTACAGATTTTAGTTTCTTTTTTTTTATGATCAAACACAAGCACCATAGGAAAACTCCTTTAGGGCACTCTGGGAGTGGTGCGTGTGCACAAAAAGCGATTCACGTTGGTTTTGAATCGTTGGAGGTTATATTCGTTGGGAAAAACGACCTCGGGGAGGTCGTTCCATAAGGATGAAGTCCTCCAGATGAACGAATGATGTTCGAGGAGTACTAGGCTGAACCACATATGGATGGGCGGGAGTGGTTCGTCGTGTATTTCTGCTATTCGCCGCTCTGGGCCGCTTTCCATGAAAATATCTGTAGAAGAGAGTCAAATCTATGCTGTCGAGGTTCTTCGTCAGCTCGTGGTCTGTAATCAGAAGAATGGCCCTCCTCGAGATGGAATCCGGTAGCCGAAGAGTATGTTTGGGGCAGAGCTCCAGACATGAGAGCAGTGATGGTCGAATCTGGGCTTTGTATAGTGTCAAAAGTTGTTGAGGTGTGTACAACTTTCTGGTTCGGAAGAGTACACCAAGTTTCTGAGAAGCTATCTTGGCGATTGTCACAACGTGGTTATGCCAAGACATATTTCCTCCCAGATTGACCCCCAGCAAATTAATAGATGAAATCAGTGGGATTGCGTGTCCGTCCATGACTATATCCGGTTCTGTAATGTTAACCTTTTTGTAGAAAACTGCTGCCTGGGTTTTTCTACCGTTAAATTCGACTTGGTTACTGTCACCCGAAGCCAAAGTTTCTTCCAGGTCTTTGTTAAGGCGTGACACTTCATGCTGTCTGCGAAGATGTGCGTCGGCAGCCAATGTTTGTGCATTCAAAGAGAAAGATGAGATAAGTGTGCTATCGTCAGCAAAACTAAATATCGGATTTTTCGTTTTCACTAGAAGGTCGTTAATGTAGAGTAAGAAGAGAGTGGAAGATAATATGGACCCTTAAGGAACACCGGCATTGATGGTGAAGGTGTCTGAGACAAATCCGTCAATCGCCACTTGCAGAGAGCGGTCCTTAAGAAAGCTAGACAACCATGCACAGAATCGACTGGGCATACCATAGGATCGCAGCTTACTTAGAAGTCCCTCATGCCAAACACGATCAAAGGCTTTAGAAATATCCAGTGCAACAGCCCGAGACTCCCCATGATGTTCGATTGCGTTATTCCAAAGATTGGTGACATAGGCTAGAAGATCTCCAGTTGATCTGGACTTCCGAAAGCCATATTGGTGATCGCTGATAATGTTGATGCCTTCCAGGTACCAGATGTTGGTTAATAGCTTTCTCCATTACTTTTGATATAACTGAAAGCAATGGGACTGGTCGATAGTTGCTAGGCAGGGTTCTCTTACCTTTCTTTGGTATAGGCTGGACTCGCGCCGTCTTCCAGCACGATGGAAATATTCCTTGTTTGTAGGATAAATTAAAACGTCTACAAAATACTGGTGTTAGTTCATCGGCGCATCTCTTGAGAACTACAACAGGAATTTCATCTGGACCAGAAGCTTTCTTGACGTCTAGCCCTTTCAGGATTCGTTTGACTAGACGCTGACGGAGCACGATCTCCACTAATTATTTTACGATGCTCGCAATATTATCTTACGTATATTAGCTAGTTAATATCTCGCTTAGCAGTGATAAAAATTTATAAACCGTGATCACGTCACGCTTTAATATCATTCATATCAAAAAATAACAATTACGTGTCACAACGTCATTGAAAAATATCGTTATCGCCCACCACTATACTTTATGCATTTCTTTCTTACATAAATACGTGTTGTTATGTCCAAAAATGCGAACGTCATTTCAGGAAAATAATTTCTGTTCAATTATGTATGTGAATTATTATTCTGATGTACCTTCAGGTTAGAGTACAAGGTAGTATTACCTATCGTTAGACATCGTTGTGTCATATTATCGGTTCAATGCCAAAGGAGCTGTGCTATTTTGTATTTTTTTGTTGGAAAACATTGTAATTTTGCCCAAATTTGTAATAAGAAAATCTCGGATATAAATGTAGAATTTCATATAAAAAAGTTTTTAGGTTTACATTTTTTAAGATAATATTGTAGATGAATCTAAAGGGTCTGCCTTTACCATTGGGATTTCGAAAACGGTAAGAGTTACGGCGTCGGTTAAATTGGGACAAAGTTGCGTAAATATGGACCCAATAATATGCCGCAAAAAATCAAAAATACAGAGGAAAATCGAAATTTTTGCGTTTCGCATTTTATTTTTTCCTGACTTTGTTTGAAGAGATATCCAAAAATAAGTTTCATTTTCTCATTGCCACTTTTTATTCTCCACAAGTTGGCATTATCAAATCTTTTATGCGACGTTTCGTCTTTAGGTCATCATCAACTTAATTCTTTTAAATACGGGCCAGGATTGTTTTGTTTAAATTGTGAAAGAGGACTGAAATGTACGTTTCAAACTTGATTTTCTCGCGAAAAGATAAATCGATTTCGCAAATTTTTTTTTTGAACTGTGACTTTTTTCTTTGGTAATTGCACTGAGATAGAATTTTTTAGTCAGATTTCAGTTTTAGGCTTATACAGGGTGCAAAAATGAGAATAGTTTTTATACGTTAAATTTGAGACACCCTGTAGGGAGCATATGATGAATCATACCTGCCTAGCAACTATCGACCAGTCGCATTGCTTTCAGTTATATCAAAAGTAATGGAGTAAGCTATTAACCAACATCTTCTAAAGTACCTGGAAGGCTTCAACATTATCAGCGATCATCAATATGGTTTTCGGAAGTCCAGATCAACTGGAGATCTTCTAGCCTATGTCACCCATATTTGGAACAACGCAATCGAACATCATGGGGAGTCTCGGGCTGTTGCACTGGATATTTCTAAAGCCTTTGATCGTGTTTGGCATGAGGGACTTCTAAGTAAACTGCGATCCTATGATATGCCCAGTCGATTCTGTGCATGGTTGTCTAGCTTTCTTAAGGACCGCTCTCTGCAAGTGGCGATTGACGGATTTCTCTCAGACACCTTCACCATCAATGCCGGTGTTCCTCAAGGGTCCATATTGTCTCCCACTCTCTTCTTACTCTACATTAACGACCTTCTAGTGAAAACAAAAAATCCGATATTTAGTTTTGCTGATGACAGCACACTTATCTCATCTTTCTCTTTGAATGCACAAACATCGGCTGCCGACGCACATCTTCGCAGACAGCATGAAGTATCACGCCTCAACAAAGACCTGGAAGAAATTTTGGCTTGGAGTGACAGTAACCAAGTCGAATTTAACGCTAAAAAAACCCAGGCAGCAGTTTTCTCTAAAAAGGTTAACATTACAGAACCGGATATAGTCATGGACGGACACGCAATCCCACTGGCCTCATCTATTAATTTGCTGGGCGTCAATCTGAGAGGAAATAAGTCTTTGCATAACCACGTTGTGGCAATCGCCAAGATAGCTTCTCAGAAACTTTGTGAACTCTTCCGAACCAGAAAGTTGTACACACCTCAACAACTTTTGACACTATACAAAGCCCAGATTCGGCCATCACTAGAGTACTGCTCTCATGTCTGGAGCTCTGCACCCAAACATACTCTTCGCCTACTGGACTCCATCGAAAGGAGGGCCATTCGTCTGATTGGAGACCACGAGCTGACGAAGAACCTCGACAGCCTAGAACATCGAAGACAGGTTGGGGATTTGACTCTCTTTTACAGATATTTTCATGGAAAGTGCTCGGCTGACCTTGCCCTCTTAATTCCGCCTAGAGCGGCGAATATCAGAACTACACGACGAACCACTGCAGCCCCTCCATATGTGGTTAAGCTTAGTACTGCTCGAACTTCATTATATAAGAATTCTTTCATCTGGAGGACTTCATCCTTATGGAACGACCTTCCCGAGGTCGTTTTTACCAACGAATATAACCTCCAACGATTCAAAACCAACGTGAATCGCCTTTTGCGCACACGCACCACTCCCGGAGTGCCCTAATGGATTTTTCCTATAGTGCTTGTGTTTGATCATAAAAAAAAAATCATACTGTAGCCTCATGTTTTCTTAACATTTTGTTCCTTTAATTTCTCGGATATCTGTAATGTCAAAGAAAATACACAGTTTTATACCAGAACATGTTTTTTTTTAAATTAAAATAACATTTTGACAACACTAAACTAAGAATAACACTAACAATAATAATTAACAATCAATAACAAGAAAGTACATTAATAGCGCGTGTTCCCACCTCTGCTTCTAATGACTGCTTCGCATTGCCTCGGCATACTCGATATTAAATTGGATATTTTTTTTGGTCAAGACCATTCCAAATATCGGTAACCATTATTTGGACATCTTGCGATGTTGCACTGCCCTACCAATAGTATCCCATAAGTGCTCTATAGGATTCAAATCGGGACTGCGCGGTGGTCAATTTAGAGTTCGAATATTTACTTCATGTAAATATTCATTGACGATGCGCGCAACATGAGATCTTGTATATTATCCAATGTCCGGAGCTCAGACAAAATGTCACTAATATACCAAATACCAATATGGAAAACTATTATTTCCCAAACCACCCGATGATCCTTATACAATAAGGGCGTATTTTTGTCTACACAGTAGTACTTTAAAATACTAATTCAGATTGAGTGGTACTACCTACTATTGATAGGATGCAACCACCTGCAGTCCGGTTTTGAACTCATTTGTTCTCGTCAGTACAGAGTAGGTGTACATACCTATCATCAGAACGCTGTAGAGGGCTTCCTTTTCTTGGTAGTACCATTCAATCTGAAATAGTATTTTAAAGTACTACGGTGTAGACGGGTGGTTTGAGAATTAATAATTTTCCATATTGGTATTTGATATTAATACCACCTGAAAAGCATATTTCTTAAATAGATCACTAATATACCTCTCGCTATTTGAAAACCCCCACGTACAATATCCGTCCGTGCTGTTAAGGACGTTTCTGCTCAAAGCATCACAGAGCCTCCATTAAATAAAGTTGTTTCACATACAGGGTGGCCAATTAGTGCGACAAAGCTCAATATCTCTTTTACCGCTAGGGATAGCGGAAAACTTTTTTCACGAAAGTTATTAAGCGTTAAGAGGTGCAGCTTTTAAAATTATTTTCGGCCATACAGGGTGCTCCAAAAAGGCGGTGTGACAAAAAAATTCATATTTTTTAAATGGGACAATATGTATATTTTTACATATTTGAATTCACCGTAAAATTCTGTACATAGCACCGTACTTATTTGTACACATTTTTGCAACGTTGCCAAATAGATTGGAAAATTCCTAAAATTTGTGCAAAAACATGGTTCAATGAAATGTGTAATATTTCTTAACTTATAATAATTTGAAATAAAATATTTTTATGTCGGAAAGAGGAATGTTGACAGAAGTCCCCTATGATAACACATATCAATATTTTTATACAGGGTATTTTCTGTGGATATGCCAACATTACGAACTTGAAACCTGAGTTTCGTAAGTTTTTTAAATGAAACACCCTATATATGATTACTTTATCTTGTAGATATTGTAATCCTCTCTAATTTTTATTAAGGTCTTTCTATGCCTATCTCTACCAATCTTGGTGGTATTTCAATTTTTATTTAAACTCGAGCAAAAAAAAGTGAATGTTACCATTGTCCCTTTTCTAGTCACCTATGACAAAATAAAAACAAAATGTTGTAATTTAAAAAAAAATTATTTATTCATACGAGAGGATACGACACAAAAATATTTTAGCAATTGAAGCTTGTGGACAATTTCTAAAGTAAATTATTACCTAATTATTTGTTCATATAGTGACCCCCATTAACTTGAACACATTTTCAACTGTTTTCAAACGAATTACTCGGCAAATTTGTAGAAACATTACTCATTCTTTTGAAAAATGTATTGAATTATGTGTTCAAGTTAATGGGGGTCACTATTTGAACAAATAATTAGGTAATAATTTACTTTAGAAATTGTCCACAAGCTTCAATTGCTAAAATATTTTTGTGTCGTATCCTCTCGTATGAATAAATAATTTTTTTTTAAATTACAACATTTTGTTTTTATTTTGTCATAGGTGACTAGAAAAGGGACAATGGTAACATTCACTTTTTTTTGCTCGAGTTTAAATAAAAATTGAAATACCACCAAGATTGGTAGAGATAGGCATAGAAAGACCTTAATAAAAATTAGAGAGGATTACAATATCTACAAGATAAAGTAATCATATATAGGGTGTTTCATTTAAAAAACTTACGAAACTCAGGTTTCAAGTTCGTAATGTTGGCATATCCACAGAAAATACCCTGTATAAAAATATTGATATGTGTTATCATAGGGGACTTCTGTCAACATTCCTCTTTCCGACATAAAAATATTTTATTTCAAATTATTATAAGTTAAGAAATATTACACATTTCATTGAACCATGTTTTTGCACAAATTTTAGGAATTTTCCAATCTATTTGGCAACGTTGCAAAAATGTATAAGAATAATTACGGTGCTATGTACAGAATTTTACGGTGAATTCAAATATGTAAAAATATACATAGTGTCCCATTTAAAAAATATGAAATTTTTATCACACCGCCTTTTTGGAGCACCCTGTATGGCCGAAAATAATTTTAAAAGCTGCACCTCTTAACGCTTAATAACTTTCGTGAAAAAAGTTTTCCGCTATCCCTAGCGGTAAAAGAGATATTGAGCTTTGTCGCACTAATTGGCCACCCTGTATGTTGCACTTTCTGATATAAAACTATGTAGTTTCTTTGATATTACAGATATCAGAGAAATTAAAGGAACAAAATGTTTAGAAAACATGAGGCTACATACAGTATGATTTCATCATACACTCGTTGTTGCTAATGCTCCCTACAGGGTGTCTCAAATTTCACGTAAAAAGCTATTCTCATCTTTGCACCCTGTATAAGCCTAAAACTGAAATCTGAATAAAAAAAATCGATCACAGTGCAATTACCAAAGAAAAAAGCTACAGTTCAAAAAAAAAATTGCGAAATCGCTCTATCGGTTCGCGAGAAAATCAAGTTTGAAATTGAGCATAATGTTTGGTTGTGCGTTATTTTTGCTGCTAAGTGTATGTAACCAATTATGGTACGTAAACGTTACACCCATAAACATACAGGGTGTCCGGGAACATGTGGGAAATCTCCCGGATATGAAGAAAACACGTGAAAAGAATACTATAGGTTCATATAAACTTCTTTCGTATCGGCCTCCTCTTCGGAGATATGGACTCCCAAAGAGCACCAATGGAATCAAGTTTTTTACACATAATTATTGAACCACCTGGTATATTTCAATTATTTTTTAATATGATGTATACCAGGTAAGACCCGTCAAATTACTACCCAAGAAACTGTTGTGAATTACTCACAGCTGCAGGGACGGACTAGCTGTAACACTCATGGGCCCATTTTTTTTACGCCCTGTATGATGAGAACTTTGGACAATGTTTTTTACATACCTTTAACTATTGGCTAAAAATTAAGTACTCTTCATTCATGTCGCTAATCCTGACCGTTTTCGAAAAAACGGCATTTCATATACATCATGTGCTTCGGGTATTTCAATAAAAGATGCATCTTTGTTCCGATCCAATGTTCAACCTTCAAGATTCCGCTTTTTCATATTTAGCCCATGAGCAGTTAGGGGACTCAGTGTAAATAAAATGACGTTTTCTCGAAAACGGCGACATGAATGAAGAGTACTTAATTTTTAGCCAATAGTTAAAGGTATGTAAAAAACATTGTCCAAAGTTCTCATCATACAGGGCGTAAAAAGAATGGGCCCATGAGTGTTACAGCTAGTCCGTCCCTGCAGCTGTGAGTAATTCACAACAGTTTCTTGGGTAGTAATTTGACGGGTTTTACCTGGTATACATCATATTAAAAAATAATTGAAATATACCAGGTGGTTCAATAATTATGTGTAAAAAACTTGATTCCATTGGCGCTCTTTGGGAGCCCATATCTCCGAAGAGGAGGCCGATACGAAAGAAGTTTATATGAACCTATAGTATTCTTTTCACGTGTTTTATTCATATCCGGGAGATTTCCCACATGTTCCCGGACACCCTGTATAATTAATTAAATGTTTTTGGTTACACAAGCGCGAAATAGCTCTTATGTCGTATGATAATGACGGTGATCTGAATATCGCACCTCATACTATCTTTCAGCGATTGCCGCATTTTGAAAACGCACAAAGTAAACAGCAATCATTCAGTAAACGACATTTGTAATCTTTAAATTAAAAGAAAATATCGAAAACTTGAAGCGTCAAGCGCTTTACCAATGTCAATGCCACTGCCAAGACGCCAAGTAGGCCACGCTCGCGATGCGTATTTATTTATGCATTATCTATCGTTTGTTTCATGGCCGCATCGTAACCTAGGAAAGAGGTTTTATGGAATATTTTCGCATATCTGAACATTGTTTTGACTCAATTTTTGTCTAATTACGAGCTTCAAGTAATTACCTAATATTTCTTTTAGATATTTAAAAACAACATTACCTAATTGATGGTAGGAAACTTACACGTGAAAAAAACTCGTTTTATAAAACCAATTAGTCGTCGATTTTAGTAATACGTTAAGGGGGGAAAAAACAAGTTCCATGGACAAATTATTCGACACAATTCGTAGTATTTTTAGTTACTTTTCGAGTCTCTTCAGGCTCGCCCGTCTATTGTTTATGAGCGCGATAACGTTCGAAAATACAGCCGCTGTTGAAACAAAAGAAGATAAGACAAGTGAACGTGCGTCGACAAAGGAGGATAACACTTACACAAAATCTAGTGGGCTTGATGAAATCGATAGTGAAATAAGTGGCGAGACGTGTTTCGGTGAAACAGATGAACTGAGTGGTAGTGGTGGGGGTGGTGACAAAAACGATTACGGAGAGAACAGTTCCGTAATTCCTAATACTAGATTGAAACGTCCTGATACATTGAATTTTGTGCCTAAAACGTACAAGAACTTCAAGAATAAGGTGACCAAAAGGCACGCGACAAAACCTGTAATCCCAAAAAATACTCGGGCTTCGACAGAGTCTTCGAAATTAATTAGGGATTGTCTGGATATTGAAAAGAATACAACGAATAGTCCAAAATCTGGTAATCTCTTAGAGCAAACCACAAAACCTCTAAATGCCCCAAAATACGTAAGGAGAACTTGGAATAGTGCTTCTCAACTTCAAGAAGTCGAGGACAAGGACAGGTATTTTCAGGGTAATTCGCGAGCGCCTCAAAATACTCTACAAATCAACCCAGATAATTTAATCAAATCACGGCCATTGTGTTGTCAAGATCAAGAATTTCGAGACTGTTTGAACACGACCGTGTCTAGATGTCCTCCAGATATTAAACCAATCATTCAAGAGGCAAGAGATTGCGATAAGAAGAACGTGAACACCGACGAACTCTCTTTATGTCAAAACCAATTTGGACGAGTAGAAACTAACTCTCAAAACGACCATACAGAGTTTTTCCAAAAAGATGACAAAGAAGATTTGAGTAAAAGTAACTTGTTACAAAGAGAGTGTTACTTTAAGACAACAAAAAATACAGCTTCTTGTTGCGATAGTACTGACCAAAGGGACCCACTTGAGAATTTTGAAACCGACTGCCTTCAAGATAACTCCAAAGTAAACCAGGTGCTTTTTGATTTAGACGAAACTAATCAAAATATTTTGGAAGTAAAGGTAGGAACAAACAACAATATTACCACTGCCCAGGAGGCTAGTACTCCCGACGAACAGACCAAGTCCCCCTTTCAAGCGTTTACTCCAACATTTAACTTTGTCCTCGCCGAAACGATGAGCAAAAAATTTTTGACCAGGAGGAATAGCAAGAGGTTCGTGATTGGAGATGGTGACGATGAGTTATCGTCGCCTAATACCCCCGACGTTACCATAACGGAGAGTCCTACTGTGGAGAATCGATCCGATTGGTTAAATCAGGAGAATGTCGGGAGGCTGTTGGTGCCAAGGAAAGGGCTTACGTAAGTAATTTGAAAATATGATCTACTTCATAACACCAAGTACAGGGTGTTCTATTTTCGACACTTTTATAGGGTATCTCCGTAATAATTGTTAGTGCTTACAAAAATGTAATGTAGGTGTCTTTTTGGGTCAAACTTAAAATGGTAAAATCAAAATTTGAAAATTTTCGCTCGCTTGAGATAAGGGGGGAAATCAAAAAATTGACACAATTTCAAATTTGCCCTATATTTTCTTAGTTAAAAGAGATAGGTACGGAAAAATGTTTTATACAGAAGTTTCTTTTTATTGATTGTTGAATAATCTGCCGTTTTCAGAATAAGTATACGGGGTCAGGTAAAAAAGCTATCGTACCGAACCTCATTTTGTTAAATGAAATACCCTGTATATTACATTCATATATGATCATATTACATTGCCAAGCTGTGTAATCAACAGATGTTCAAGCCCAATGTTGCCAACTGTGTAGAAAATAACTTTAGATTCTTATAAAAATAATATTTAGTTTACCTAGTATCCAAATCACAGAAGTGAATCCAGGTGCCAGTACACTATCAAGTAATCCAGGGCACAGAGACATCTTCAGGTTTTTGTTTCTTTTTCTATGGGAAAAGCTTTATGCTCATCACGTACCCTGATGATAATGTGGAACTGCATCATAATAAGCTTATACCCACTAAACCCCATTCGGCCTCTTATTTCCAATCTCTCGGAACATTTGCACTAAATCGCTTAAAGAAACACACAGACACCACGAGTTTCCAATTAGTTTTTTTGAAGATATGCACTTATTATTAGATTACACAAAAGCAATAAATACTAACGCATAATTACACTTTACAATAACCTACCGTACACATAAAACAACAGCACTATAGGATACACATTATTTCGCAATATAAATTCAGAAATAATAAAAACGCTAATTTCTAATGGCCTAATCAAATTTATTAATCCTTTACTGAAGAAGAATGATGAAATAATTATGTTGATAGACCCTTCCATCCTTTTAAAATAAATAGTCTCGTCCAACCAGCGTGGTTGCCATTTCCGAGATTATCATTATAAAGAAAAGTATTACAGAAGGAAATTCTTCATTTTATGAATATAACCTTTCAAAACATCGAAAGTGTGGCAACGCTGTATTTTTAAGTATAAACCCCAGTCAAGTAAAAAAGAATATGCAACCGTTTCGGCTGATCAGCTGTTCCTCCAAAATTAGCCGGCCGATTTCATACTGCTGTTTCAAGCAGATTTGTGTGTTAAATTGTATGTTAATACTTAAGCCCGAGTTTAAATTATTAAGTTATTTGTTCTTTTCGCGACGGAAGTGCCCCAGTCCAGCAGTTCAATATTGATCGACGGAATCAACGTGTTATTTAGACAATAAGGGCGTACTTTTGTCTACACGGTAGCACTTTAAAATACTAATTCAGATTGAACGGTACTTGGATGTGTTGTGACGCGAAAACTATGTGATTTTGTGATGTGAGTACTTGGTGTTTTTTATAAATTCAGTTGGTTTTAAATAAGTCCGAAAAGGTAAAAGTAAAGGTAAAAGGTTATAAACTTTTAAGTTGTCCAGATCTGACTGGTGTCGTTCGAATTGAACAAATGAGAACATACCTGACCATTTAAAAACTCCGCGGCGGTTCGTTCGAGTCAGTTCAAGTTTATAAATCAGAGATTGTTTCCCAGCGAACCGAACTGAACGTAAATGTTTATAATAATGTACCCTGAAAAATAAACAACTTGCAATCTGTCAAACGGTTATTGACTTTCTAAAGAGTTTACCCTGAAGATATGACAACACTGTTGACATATGTTGCCTTGTTTACCTTCCTGACAGGGGCATCACATGATCATTTTTGGTTTGACATAAGGTCATGTACAGGGCATATTAAATTAAAGCGCCATTTTTGGATATTTTTCTTCAATTTGTTTTCATCTCAGGAATTGCCGATTTAAATATAATACGTCATTTCCATAACACCCTGTATTTGAAAGGAGAATTTAAAATAGAATCTTTTTAGATTAAAATATATAGGGTGTTCCATTTTAGAAAATGAGGTTAGGTCCGATAACTTTCTTACCTGACCCCGTATACTTATTCTGAAAACGGCAGATTATTCAACAATCATTATAAATAAGCTTCTGTATAAAACATTTTTCTGTATCTCTTTTAACTAAGAAAATATAGGTCAATTTTGAAATTGTAATTTTTTTGATTTTCCCCCGTATCTCTTAAGCGAGCCAGAATTTTCAAATTTTGATTTTACCATTTTAAGAGTGACCCAAAAAGAGCACATGACCCTACATTACTTTTTTGATAGCACTAACAATTACGGAGAGACCCTATAAAAGTGTCGAAAATGGGACACCCTGTACTGTCCTGTTCGCCGATTAAGGTCAATAGTTTATCAGTCGGCATTGCGCATGACATCTGACGATCAGCTTTGTTTACGTGCGCGAGGCCTTTAATTTACGGAGAAACCTTTTTATTAGTTTTAAATTATCGTGATGACCTTAATCAACTTGTTTTTCTGGTTGAGGGAGGACCACTCTGTATTCCTATGCGGCTATATCACATATCCATCATCATCAGTGTGTAATTTTAAATACTTTAGGCACATTAAAATAAACGTAAATATTTACATATGAGCTTGACATTAACATAATCGTTATTATTTTTATCGTGTCACTTTCGCGGTGGCGTGATTTCAGCTTTATTTAATGAAAATATTAAATTGGACAATTTTCCTCAACAAAATGTTAATTATTAAGTGAATAAATAATTACACTAATAAGTTTTGTTCAATTTAAGAAGATTAAAAAATTAACATTTCCTTTTAATTATATTTTTCTCGAAATTCATCATACGCCAAAAATTTATTTGAAATTATGATGTTTTCTCGTACGATGACGTATAATGTCATATTTGAGAAAAATATTGCTGTATAGGGTGTTCCATTTTCGTCACTTTTATAGGGTATCTCCGTTATTGTTAGTGTTATCAAAAAAGTAATGTAGGTGTCATGTGCTCTTTTTGGTCAAACTTAAAATGGTAAAATCGATATTTGATAATTTTCGCTCGTTTAGTGATACGGGGGAAAATCAAAAAATTCACAATTTCTAAATTACCCTATATTTTCTTAGTTAAAGAGATACAGAAAAATGTTTTATACAGAAGTTTATTTATATTGATTGTTGAATAATCTGCCATTTTCAGAATAAGTATACGTGGTCAGGTAAAAAAGCTATCGGACCTAACCTCATTTTTTTTAAATGGAATACCCTGTATATTTTAATCTAAAAAGATGCTATTTTAAAGTATCCTTTCAAATATATAACATATAACACACCATGGATGATATTCGTTTCCTAGACGATTTATTAAACTTTATTACTTTAAACCACAGTAGACCATGAAACAAAAGCCAATTTCCTAGAAACAACAAGATTGACTATTAACATTTAATGTAAAATTCATTTTTACATATTCATTTGTAAAAATGACCTATCAACATTTTGAAAAATTTCATAAGATATCAGTTTATATTAAAAGTGGAAAAAACGAAGAAATGGCTCAAAATGTATATTTTGTTCGCTATCCGGAAAGTCGGTAACCATTTAAGGACATATTCCGAACATTTGCGATGATTCCCGTTATTTTTACCTTAATCAGAATCTTTTATTTCGTTTAGTAGTAAGTTGGTTGGTTGGTTGGTTAAAGGCGGGGGTCGGTTTAAAGGCCCGAACTTCTATCACTGCAGCCTTCCGGCTTATTGTGTACCCAGATCTTGTTAGACGATGTTGGTTCCTTCTATGAGGTCCAGTAACCTTCTACCAAGTTTGTCATGTGGGAGGTTGTCACCACATTGTATGTTCCCGAAGATATTTTGTCTTCTACGAGACAGTGCTACGCAGCGGTATATTATGTGTGAGGCGGTTTCATCCTCTTCGCCGCAGAGTCTGCATTCAATGGATCCGTTGTTTATACCCATCCGTTGAAGGTGTTTTCGCAAGTGGCAGTGGCCTGTTAGCAGACCCATCACTTGTTTCAACTGGGGCCGTGTTAGGGCTAGCATCCCATTCGATAGTATCCTCGATGGTTTTCCCTTTACGGCCCGTGCGTGTATTAGACCAGGTAACTCTTGCCATCGAGATAGGTGTTGTTTTTTCGACCATCTATCTAATGTTGTTTTCGTTGCCTGTTTTGATATCCCAAAGGCCGGTTCGGGGCCCCTGAGATTTTGGGCGGATCCGGCTCTCGCTAGTTCATCCGCTTTTTCATTTCCTAATATCCCAGAGTGACCAGGGACCCACAAGAGCTCTATCTTGTTCCCCCTGGCCGCCAGTACTTTTAGGTTGGTATGGCACTCCAGTGTAAGTTTGGAAGTAAACCGATTGGAGTTCAGAGCCTTAAGAGCAGCTTGGCTGTCCGACAGGATGTAAATCTTTTGGTTGTGGTAGCCCTTTTCAAGATTTTGCAGTACGCATGCTTGTATGGCATGAACTTCCGCTTGGTATACTGTGGCGTAGTTCCCCAGAGGAATGCTCATGTCCATCCTGGGTCTTTCCCCAAATATACCTGCGCCCACACCGTTGGCGGTTTTTGATCCATCGGTGTACCAAACTAGACCCTTGTCAAATGACGGGGGTGCACCGTTCGTCCATTCATCAGTTCCAGTCAATTTTGAAGGGCTTTGTGAAATCGTATGTTGCTCTCATACGATCGGTTTGCATGTCCAAGAGCTCATCGTTGATTAGATCCGTGGCTCTTGTGTGTCCAATTTTTACGGGGTGTTGTGTCCATTCCCCATTGGTGATCATCCTTGAGGCGCTACAGTTAGCCTCCATTTTGATGTGTATATCTAGGGGTATTAGTCCCAGTATGACTTCCATTGCTGCAGTGGGTGTGCTTCTAATCGCCCCACTGATACACAGGCAGGCCAGCCTCTGCAAACTGTTGAGTTTGTTCGCTGTCGTAATCTGCTGTGTATTTGTCCACCAGACTACAGACCCGTATGATATCAGGGGTCTGATAACTGTGACATAAAGCCATTGCATCATCTGAGGCTTGAGTCCCCAGGTTTTCCCAACCATGCTCCTGCACCGCATTAGGCACATTTTTGCTTTGTGTAGGTTTTTATTTAATTGTTGGTTCCATGTCAGTTTGGCGTCCAAGGTTAATCCTAGATACTTTACCTCGCTGACTGTGTTTATCCGTTCACCAAAGATTTTTAGGTCGTTGTAGTTCCCTGTTTGTCTTCGTTTGGTGAATGGTAGTATAGCGGTCTTTGCAGCGTTGACTTTGACTTAGTAGTAAGTAATAAAGTTTAAATAAATCGCCTAGGAAACCAATATCATCCATGATGTGTTATATATTTGAAAGGAGAGGGTCTGGAGCACTTGAGCGCCCACGGAATTTAACAATTTTTGAAAATGCAATGTAAAGATATGGTTGTATAGAACACTTTAAAACAAAAAAATTTGCGGATGATACAGTTTTTCTATAAGAAAAATTGAAAAAAAGGTCGACTTTGACAGCAATATTTATGCGAAAACTCCCCGTTGAAGACAGGTACGTCAGTCATTCGCAAACATGGTTGCCACGTTTACTATCATGTACAAATTTACAGGAAACATAATAAGGGCATCGTTTTGGGAACACAAAGCAACTTCCAAATATTTTATTCAACAGAAAAATAATTAATAAACAAGTGCAAGACCATCCCGCTATACCTTTGAAGCCGATTTCCTTCTGTATTCGGAAAAAAAAACACAAGAAAGTTACATAAATTGACAGTGCCCTGGGAAAACGAGTGAAAACCCGCCCCGCTACACCTTTTGTAGCCGATTTCCTTCTGTATTCGGCGAAGGAAAACACAAGAACGTTACATAACTTGACAGTGCCCTGGGAAAACGAGTGAAAACCCGCCCCGCTACACCTTTTGTAGCCGATTTCCTTCTGTATTCGGCGAAGGAAAACACAAGAACGTTACATAACTTGACAGTGCCCTGGGAAAACGAGTGAAAACCCGCCCCGCTACACCTTTTGTAGCCGATTTCCTTCTGTATTCGGCGAAGGAAAACACAAGAACGTTACATAACTTGACAGTGCCCTGGGAAAACGAGTGAAAACCCGCCCCGCTACACCTTTTGTAGCCGATTTCCTTCTGTATTCGGCGAAGAAAAACACAAGAAAGTAAGAATGTAAAGATTATTAAATCATATATTTATTTTAATTTCAAGAGCAAAAAGAAATATTTTAGAAGTAATTTGACAACAATGCATTAATACAATCACCAGTGACAAGTTGTGGAAGAGAGTATTAATATTTTGTGGTCCAAAGAAGGTAGTTTTGATATTATAATATGACACCAGTTTTTTTAAAATAATCAACTCTTTATGCTATTGTTTTTCTAATAATCAGCCCTTTAATGTTATTCTTGTTGTGTGTGTATGTTAGCAATTTGGATTTTTAAGAAATAGTTAAGAAACGGGTAAAAACATTCCCAAGCATTCCCTTGTAATACAATCTGTATCTGGTTTTTTGTAAATATCTTTGTAAAAAATGGTTCATCCGCAAATTTTTTTTTTCTAAATAACTTAAAATTAAATACTCTTTCCGTTTCTATTTCAAAAATTGTTAAATTCCGTGGGCGCTAAAGTGCTCTAGAGCCGAAAGGAGAATTTAAAATAGTATCTTTTTAGATTAAAATATATAAGGTGTTCCATTTAAAAAATGAGGTTAGGTCCGATAACTTTTTTGCCTGACCCCGTATACTTATTCTGATTATACAACTCCATGTATATTTTTCCCATATAGAAGGATGTGATTAATGAGTGATAATCATTTAAGTGATTATCACTTGGTGGTCACATTGTTGTAATTGTCATTTTTTGACAAATTACTTCAGAAGTAATTTCTGTCAGTTCTTGTTACAAAATGGCAAAAGAAAGATTTGGTAAAATTTTGTTGTCTAAAGTCGACGATGCTATTAAAAATGTGAAGCCCAAAAATACCGAGCGTTCCGACAAATATGTATGGAAGCAGTTTACTGAGTTTTGCCTTGCGCGAAGTTTCGAAATTGAGAAAATGTCAACAGACAAGGATTTGTGCAACATTTTAAATGACTGGGCATATAATATGCGAAAATCCGACGGAAGCGATTATAAAGAAGCTGTGGTCAAGCTTTTATGGAACAAAACGGCCAAAATGCTCCAGGAACTATATTTTGAAAAATATAATCGCCACATAGATCCATTCAATGACATGGTTTTTTCAAAGCGCCCGTTTTGCCCGTAATGCAAAACGAAAAGAGTTGCAGGCGGTACCTGGTGCACGAAAGGAGAGTTCCACGGGTTTGACGAGACAGGAAATAGAAAAAATGGCCTTTAGTTTGGATGAAAATACCCCAGATGGGCTTCAACGGAAATTTTTCCACATAGCTGCATCCGAAGAACTAGCATGGAGGGGAAATGAAGCAGTTTTTTTGCTATTGGAATATTTTAAGGAGGAAAAATATAATAACGGGTCTAGTACCGGTCGTCTGCAATACAACCCAATATTTTCTAAAACGGCGCAAGGAGGAGCAAGTCGAACATGCGAAAGTAAGTGGCTTGTAAAAAATCTTGTGAATCCGGATTTATGTCCAATACGGTTATATTTTAAGCTAATGTCCAAAAGAGGCGAAAACATTAAAACTAATCGATTCTTTTTGACGGTCAATCAGAAATGGAAACAGAATGATAATTTCCCATGGTTTAAGAATTGTCCAGCAGGTATTAACATTATAAGAAACTGGACAAAAATGGGAGCAATCAACATCGGCCTAGATACGAAAAATAAAAAGATTACGAATCACTCTAATAGAGCTTCAACAGTAAGTGCCCTTAGCAGTTCAGGTGCTAATCTCCAGGAAGTTATCAAAATAACGGGCCATAGTTCTATAAATTCTGTTACTCCCTATCTCCAACTCAGCGAGCAACATCGTCTCAAGATTTTGTCGCAAATGAGAGCCGAAAATACATCGTCATCTACTTCTGATGCTGAAGCCCAATTTCAAACACCTCCAACCTATGATAATAATTTATCCAATAGTTCAAGTTTTAACTATAATAATTGTAATTTCGTAATTAACAATAATTACTGTAATAAAAATGTTTAACTCAGAAAGATATATGTACTTTATTTCGTTGTATAATCCTTTGAATACAACTCGATGTTTCGGTATTACCTAATACTTTTACCTGACACTCAAAGCGTTACCCGGCAACACTACTCCTCCTTCGGAGTCGTAGTGTTGTTGCCGGGTAACGCGTTTCGTGTCAGCTAAAAGTATTATTCGGTAATCCCGACACATCTTGTGGTATTACATTCGAAAACGCCAGATTATTCAACAATCAATATAAAGAAACTTCTGTATAAACATTTTTCTGTATCTCTTTTAACTAAGAAAATATAGGCTAATTTTGAAATAGTCAATTTTTGATTTTCCCCCGTATCTTTTAAGCGAGCGAAAATTTTCAAATTTTGATTTTACCGTTTTAAGTTTGACCCAAAAAGAGCACATGCCACCTACATTACTTTTTTGATAGCACTAACAATTACGGAGATACCCCATAACAGTGTCGAAAATGGGACACCCTGTACAGTGATTTTAAAGTAGTATTTGCAAGGGGATCAAATATCATTTTAGATCTGTTGATTTACAGGGGGGTTCAAAACGTTTTTTTTTAATTCTACGTCAAATTCTGAACGTAATTTGTGCGATATACCCTATACCCAAATACAACCGTGTTCGATATATTAAAAATATCTAAAAATGCAGGAATGAAGAAAATCGAGATTGCTATGGAAAACAAAGAACCGTCTCACAAATTGACACACAAATGAAAAATAATAACAATTTAATCGTTTAAATAGTTTTAACATGCTGTTAACCCATCTTAAATTAAATTTAAAAAATACCATTTTGTTCTATATACTACAAAATGCAATTTACGGGAAAGTGGTATTTCTTTTAGTTCGGAGTGGAGTGTATATTCGATGATAAAGGCCACAATTGCAATAGAAGTTATTTTTTATAGTTTAATATATTTCTAAACACGTTACACTTTTGTTGCATCCATGTCATGTTATATTTTCTAATAAAATTATTGAAAATAAATTTCGAAATTTATATTTTTTTGCAAATAAATTTACTTTAAATCCCTAGGGATTTAAAGTACCACTTTTTTAACTGAAAATAGGGATTTAAAGGGTATTTTAAATCCCTAAAGTACATAAAACTATTTAAGCGATTAAATTGTTATTATTTTTTTAATTTGTTCACAATGACCATTTTTTTTAAATACACTTCGAAAGCTAACGTAACAAAGTGCAAAATAACAAAAAACCAACATAATTTTTTTTGCTAAATCCTGTAATACGTGTCGGCTAATTTTATGTATACAGGGTGTTCCTTAGATCATTTCATAAAGAAAAGTTCATATGAATATATGTCCGCAACGGCTTAAATTTTTTGCTACAGCGTGTTGAATTTTTATTTTTTAAATTGTTATTTTTCAATATCTCCGAAAGTACTTTAGATATTATTTTCAATTTTGGTATGTGTTAATAGGATATAGAACCTCAAATTTTAGTTAGAAAAGTTATTCAATTGTTCCACCAGTGGCGTCCCTGCAAACATGTCCTCTGATATTTTTTACAAAAAAGATGGTACGCCACTGACATTTTTTCATGTGGATATTTTTTCTGATTAGCCTGGTCAATTCGACATGAAAACGGTCCCTTGAGATTTTCTCGTCAGACGCACCGTTCTTGATTAAAACCACTAAATTCATATTGAAACTCATTATTATTAACATTGATAAAATAATTAATGATAAATTTTGTTTTATAAAAATTGTTGGAAATGGCATTCACTTAAAAGGGATGCTTCTGCCCGTCTTCACATCGAATTGCCCACTACAACAATTTATAAAACAAAATGTATCATTAATTATTTCATCAATGTTAACAATAATGAGTTTCAAAATGAATTTAGTTGTTTTAATCAAGAACGGTGACGTCCGACGAAAAAAACTCAAGAGTCTGTTTTCATGTAGAATGGATCAGGCTAATCAGAAAAAATATTCACATGGAAAAATGTCGGTGGCGTACCATCTTTTTTGTTGCGGACATATGTTCATACACCCTGAAGTATTAGCACGTCATTAAGGAACACCCTGTATAAGTTGTAAAAAAAATTTCGGACGATTCTAAAATGTCAAGGTTAAAAAGTGTGCGGCTTGTAAAAGAATTACCCATAACTAAGATTAACTTTGTGGTTTAGGCAAACATTTATTCCAATTTAATGATTTAACTACTGGGAGAATGAGATGTTGAACCTTAAAATAAAATTATAAATTATTATGACACTCGAACGTAATAAATTGTTATTTAATTTTAGTGGATTGACGTCTCGATCGTCTCGTTTTTTATTGATTTTCTGACGTAAAAGTATTTAGTCCGATTTGAAAAGAAAACAGGTTTAACTTAATAATTTGGGGATTCCCGAATACTGTTATTATTCTTTTCCGAAACGTTTCCATTCTTTTGTTGATAGTTCATTTTTTATACAGTGTGACCGGGATAATGTGGGAAATCTCCCGGATATGAAGAAATGAAGTGAAAAGGGTACTACACGTTCATATAAACTTTTTTCGTATAGGCCTCCTCTTCGGAGATATGGGCTCCCAAAGAGCTCCAATGTAATCAAATTTTTTACACATAATTATTGAACCACCAGGTACAGTGAAACCTCTCTTAGATGGACACCTACGGGGACGTCTAAATGTGTCCGCCTAATAGAGGTGTCCGCCCATGGGAAATTTGTTATTAGATAATATGTAAATGCAAAATTATTACTATGTATACATAACAAAAATACACTAGTTTTAGTTAGGATGTAGTACTAAAAAAAATCTAATAACGTAGTTTGACGTGTTTGCGTTTTATACTTGCAATATAGAAAATGTAATTCCAAGTCTGATAACAATTCCATGGCTCTAGAGTCACCTCTATTCTTTGCATACCTACTCTTATAATTCCTTTGCCATACTAATGGCTTGTTGATAATTGGTGACATTTGCTTGATTACTGCATTCAACTTCTTCATCAGAGTCGTCAGATAGTGATGTGGTTTCAGTTTGGGCTACATAATCGGTAAGAATGTGGTCTTATCAATGTTAATGAACTCGCCCAAATCATTGTAATCAAATTACAAACATCCACAACATCAATATTCTCTTTCAGACTCAAAACGCGACATTTTTATGCAATTGTTTACGATTTTAACCTTACACATCACAAATAAACGGCGGATTGCTGTCGGGGAATCACACATACTTTCATTCGGCGAAGTCCTTTCGAGCTGTCACGCATACGAGATTGGTTGCCGGTCTGTCTTCAGAGAGTTTTTGCACCTTACTTATTCGTTCATAACGTTCTTCGCCGTCTTCTGATTTACAGTCTCCATCTATCTCGGTCCTCCCATGAGTTCTCATTTAGACCTCTTTCTTCGATGTCCCTATCTATTCCTTCTCTCCAACTAAGTCTAGGTCTTCCTCTCCTTCGTCTTCCTTGCGGTGTCCAGTTTAGTACTTGTTTAGGAAGTCTATTATCTTCCATTCTTTGGACATGTCCGTACCATCTAAGTTGGTTTATCCTGATGTCTTCTGTTATTTTGTGTTTAACTCCCATAATCTCTCGTATTCTATCATTTCTGACTCTATCCAGTTTGGATTTCCCGGCAGCACGTCTCCAATAATCCATTTTTGTGGCTTCCAGTGACTTTATTGTTCTTTCCTTCAGTGTCCATACTTCACTCCCGTAAGTGATGATACTTTTGACTATGCTGTTATAAATTTTATGTTTGTTGTTCTTAGATATTGATTTGTCCCAAAGAACCCTGTTGAGATGTCTAATGGCTTGTCTTCCCTGGTTATTTCTATGTTTTATTGCTTCATCCTTGATTCCGTCATCCGTAAGGTTCATGCCAAGGTATTTATATTTTGTGCAATAATTTATCTCTTGTTGTTCCAGAACTAAGTTACGCTGATCTCCACCAATACACATGTATTCTGTTTTCTCGATGTTCACTTTTAATCCCCACTTGTCGTATTCTTCTATGAGCTTCCGGGTCATATATTCTAGATCTTCATACTCTTGAGCTATTACTATCTGATCGTCAGCGAAACAGAGGGTGTACAGTATGTAATCGTTAAGTGGTAATCCCATACTTCTACATTTCCGCTTCCACGTTTTCAAGGCTTGTTCTAAATAAATTTTGAATAAAGTTGGGGACAAGCAGCAACCCTGTTTTAGTCCTTTGCTAATACTAAATCCCTTAGACATCTCCTGGCCCTTCTTTATTTTGCTTGTGTTGTTTTTATATAGTTCTTGGACAGCCTTGATTAGAGTGATACTGATGTTTGTTTTCTCGAGAGCTTCCCAGAGTTTTTGTTGGGGCACGCTATCATATGCTTTTTTGAGGTCGACGTAAAGGAGGTGAACTTCTTGGTTTCGTGCCATTTTCTTCTCAATTATCTGTGTTATGGTAAATAGGTGGTCCACTGTAGAACTACCAGCCCTAAAGCCTGCCTGTTCTTCGGCCTCCATATCACAGTATTCGCCCTCAATCCTTCTTTTCACCAACTTTCCGTATACTCTCGAAATACTGCTAAGTACAGCAATTCCTCGATAGTTGTCGCAGACGTCTCCCAAATACTTTTAAAAAATTTTTTGTCCGTTTAAAGGAGGGTTCTCGCACACTTTGTATGAAAACAACCAGTCCGCGTCCGCCCAAGAGATGTTGATTTTCATGGAATTTCATATACCTAGTTCCGGACTATGAAAAAATGTCCGCTTAATAGAGATGTCCGCTTATCAGAGGTGTCCGTGATGAGACGTTTCACTGTATATTTAAATTATTTTTTAATATGATGTCCCTTCGATTAACTATCCAAGAAAGTGTTGTGAATTACTCACAGCTGCAGGGACGGACTAGCTGTAACACTCATGGGCCCATTTTTTTTACGCCCTGTATGATAAGAACCTTGGACAGCGGTTTTCACATACCTTAACTATTGGCCAAAAATGAAGTACTCTTCATTCACATCGCTAATCCTAAATTTTATGAGTGAAAAAAGGGGTTGGTGCGCACGGTTCACGAGTCATATTTTTACAGGCTGGACGTCCGTTGTGTTGCGCACAATGTTCTCGCTCTCATATTCTGTTCCTTAGGCAACTCCGCCTGCACCCATGCCGGTGAACCAAAAACCATCGTACAGGACCGAAATCAGTCGTAGGGATGTAACGATATTAAAAATATATCGATACGTGGACAATAGGTATCAAAATTAATTCTAGAAGTGGCTTTTCAGTGATTGTCACAAGACCTTCTTTTATGCGAGAAAATAGATTGTTTATTTCCCAGTAAAGAAGTTCTTGTATGTGCCAAAATATTGCCGTGTAATCATTTTCGCTAAGGACGAAGTACGGTCCTGTTCGTCGGTTAAAGTAACTAGTTTATCAGTCGACATTGCGCATGACTTCCGACGAGCGGGTTTGCTTGCATGTGCGAGGCCTTAAATTTGCCACTGTTGCTTTTAGACTGTGGCTATCCATAGATACAGGTCGGTGGATCCGCTCGATAAGATGGTAAAGAGAAATTATAAAAGTTTACATAGCCCCGCTATTTACCACGTTTTTTTGGCAGTGCAATTACCTCAGTCGCCCACCCGCATAAATATCGGAACATAAATACGAGTCAGTGTGCGCATTTTGGTATTTTGGGTTCACGTTAAATAAATCGGAAGATAATTCTGGTGAAAAAAAATGATGAACTCTATAGACGTATAATATAAAAGATACAAGACATTCCCGTCATAAAACATAATTTTTTTACAGTCATAAAACCAATTCAATCGATATATGGAAAACTATGCATAGGAGAATATTGAAAATTGGACAGTATGCTAATGTTGATAAGGGCAACTCGCCTATATAAAATATTTTCAATATGGTGGCACTTCCGGTTATGCCGGAAGTCTGTGTCAACGTGCTTATTGGAATCGGAACACCCTGTACAGGGTGTTATGGAAATGACTTATTATATTTAAACCGGCAAATCCTGAGATGAAAATAAATTGAAGAAAAGTAACCATAAATGGCGCTTTGATTTATTAAGCGAAATATACACTTTATATGAAATCTCAAAATTTACGTGGCCGCTACTGAGGATGTTCGCAATCAATAATTTATCGAGGCAGTCTCAAGTCTTAAAAGGGATCAGCGCATTGTAGGCGGTGTTGTCATATTGCACAGAATTGTAAATGCACGTGTTCAGTTTTTGACAACAAGACGTCTTTGATCCGCGTTATCACTTCTTTTTCAAACT
The DNA here is from genome assembly GCA_963991005.1 of Barypeithes pellucidus. Classification (NCBI taxonomy): domain Eukaryota; kingdom Metazoa; phylum Arthropoda; class Insecta; order Coleoptera; family Curculionidae; genus Barypeithes; species Barypeithes pellucidus. Next base: position 49,414,475 of record OZ022563.1, on the reverse strand, counting down.
TTTTAGAATAAATACTACAATTTGAAGGTACATACTCTCTTACCTTCGATCTTATTTTAAAATAATCCGTTTTATAATTAAATTCCATAAAAAAAATAAAAAGTATGTTTTGCAACAGAACCAACAGTAGATAATATCACACAAATTTGAAATCACATCACAACATTTATTATGAATTATTTCACAACACAAAACAATCGGATAATGCTACAACTAACAATTAAAATTCGTATACATCAAGCACGTGGAACCCTCGGTAACATCGTACCAGCACCGATCATCGAAACATACTAAAGCAACGGTACTGAAGGTTAAATATATCAATACGCGCGCGGCGGTTAGCCAAGCAAGGGCGAGACACGCGGTATGATCTGGCATCACTGTAACTGAAACCAGATGGGGCGGCGCGACAGAATGTGGTTAAAAAGGGTTTTTACCTTAGTATTTAGATATTCGGTTAAAAAAGAAGTATGTAGACTTTCTCTAGGACACCCAAGGAGTCACCCATTTAAATATAATAAGTGATTTCCATAACACCCTGTATGTAAAAAACAAGTTCATTTTTAAAGAACTCTTTTATACAGGGTGACACTTTAAAAACTTGAAATGGCCATATATTAGAAACGAAAAACTGAAGAAAAAAACGCAAAAAACAGTTTCTATAAAACGAAGGGGGAACAAAAACAAGCGTATTAGCCCACCCCTATCTGCGACCCCTTGGACAAGGTGAGATAAGCCCTTAAAATCTTAAATAGAAAGGGGGTCGAGTGATACATCATTTTGAAGCTCTTGAAAAATGCTTTCCAATGGTACCATAGAAAGGTACATTTCAGGAAATTCTTCTCTGTTTATTAAGGAAAACAATAAATTAAAAGACAATTTTGAAATTTTTTATTATTAGTTAATTAAATGTTCAAAATGATTGCTACCAATATCCTGGCATATTAAGAGATATCTCTTAAGAATTCTAAACAGCCTCGGTATTTCGTTTTGGTTTATTTGCTATTTTTTTTTTGTCGAAAAAAAAAATTTGTTTATAAATATTCGCATTTTATTATCACAGAATTTACCTTAAAGGTAACTTCTACTAGTATTATTATTTTAAGAACAGTTAACTTTCGGTTCAGTTTAAATGAAAAGCAGCACAGCTGAACGGGTAGAAATTATTTTCATTTATGGTTCCCAGGATCAATATTTTTTAAGAACAGCTCAACGTTTTAACGAAAGGCATCCAGGTCAAAATGTACGCCCGGAGTATGTTCGCCAACTAGTAGCCAAATTTAAAGAAACTGGTTCTGTCGCGAATATAAAGAGAAATCAACCGAGACTAGCCGACGAAGCAGCGCAAATTGAAATTCTGGGGCAGTTTGCAATGAATTCAACTTTATCAACTCGTCAAGCAGCTGTAGCAACTGGATTATCTCGTGAATCAATAAGAAAGGTACTTAAAATTCATAAGTTTTATCCCTATAAACTGCACATACTGCAAGAACTTGGTGACGACGACCCTGACAGAAGAATACAGTTTTGTGAAATAATGACAGATAGAATTACGGCAGAACCTCGACTAGTTAAAAATATTTGCTTCAGTGATGAGTGTACCTCTTATTTAAATGGGCATATTAGTAAGCAAAACTGTCGTTACTGGAATGACCCCCACGTATTTAGAGAAGGGCATACCCAGTACCCCCAGAAAATTAATGTTTGGGCTGGTATATTGGGAGATGGTATTATCGGCCCAATATTTATACAAGGAAATTTAAATGGCGACAGGTATGCTGAAATGCTACAGAGGTCTATCGAACCACTAATAGTGCGAGAATTAGAAAATCAGAGGGACATACTCGGAAATTTATCTTTAGAAGAACGCTTACTACATTTCCAACAGGATGGAGCACCTCCGCATTATGTAGTTCCCGTTAGGCAGTGGTTGGATGATAATTATCCCAACCAGTGGATTGGAAGAAGAGGTCCTGTTGAATGGCCACCTAGATCCCCGGACCTAACACCTCTTGACTTCTTTTTGTGGGGTCACCTAAAATCTGTGGTTTTTAAAACGCAACCTGAGTCACTAGAGCAACTTCAGCATAGAATAGTTCATAAATGCCGTGCTATATCCAGAGAAACCTTTGCAAATGTGCGTGAAGAATTTGAAAGTAGGCTTTATTATTGTCTTCAAAACAACGGAAATCATTTTGAACATTTAATTAACAAATAATAAAAAATTTCAAAATTGTCTTTTCATTTATTGTTTTCCTTAATAAACAGAGAATAATTTCCTGAAATGTACCTTTCTATGGTACCATTGGAAAGCATTTTTCAAGAGCTTCAAAATGATGTATCACTCGACCCCCTTTCTATTTAAGATTTTAAGGGTTTATCTCACCCTGTCCAAGGGGTTGCAGATAGGGGTGGGCTAATACGCTTGTTTTTGTTCCGCCTTCGTTTTATAGAAACTGTTTTTTGCGTTTTTCGTTTCTAATATATGGCCATTTCAAGTTTTTAACTTGTCACCCTGTATAATTTATCCCGGGATTTTCGAGATTGATTTTTCCTTGAGATCCCGGGACTAGACAAGATGGTTTAGAAATTATAAACAATGAAATATTGACTTCAAGACACGTGAGAAGATATTGTCCTTCGTTACCCCGTTTGACTCTAGAGGTACACGAAAAAGTTATTTTCGGAATTATGTCATTTAACTTTCCACAGACGCTCGGACCGCGAATGTAGTTTTTTTTCGCTGTGTACTGTGTTTAGTTGTGCGAATTTGTCGATTTTTTTACTAGCAGTGAAAACATGTTTCCACGGGGACATTTTGTGAATAAGTTATTTCAGAAATTGCATTTTTCATGTACTAAATTATTCTATGGCGTTTGTTTATAGCTTCTGCATCCTTGCTGTAACTTTCTTGACATGTGAAATAAACGGCAGTATAGTCCGGATTTAGGTCCGTTTGACTTATTTTTAATGACAAATTTAAAAAATCTTCTCGAGGGACGTCGTACGATGGAAATTCGGCCTTCGTCATTGGGATTTCGACAATAAAGTGCCGCAAAAAAATCAAAAATTCAAAGGCTTTCAAAATATTTGAAAAATTTTGAGTTTTGGTTTTTATTTTGAGCATCAGATGGCAGCATCAGATCTTTAATGCCACGTTTCGTCTTTGGGTCGCCATCATCAACTTAATTTTTTTAAACGCGGGCCTGGTTTTTGTTTAAATTATGAAGGAGGAACTAAATCTACGTTCAACGGTGGTTCAACTTATGGGTTTTCCGACGTTTTGTGCCTTAAATTGACCATCTTCGTTAAAATACCCCTAGTACAGGGTGCCCCATTTTCGACACTTTTATAGGGTATCTTCGTAATTGTTAGTGCTTTCAAGAAAGTAATGTAGGTGTCGTGTGCTCTTTTTGGGTCAAACTTAAAATGATAAAATCAAAATTTGAAAATTTTCGCTCGCTTAAGAGATACGGGGGAAAATCAAAAAATTGACAATTTCAAAATTACCATATATTTTCTTACTTAAAAGAGATACAGAAAAAGGTTTTATACAGAAGTTTCTTTATAATGGATTGTTGAATAATCTGCAGTTTTCAGAATAAGTATATGGGGTCAGGTAAAAAAGTTATCGGACCTAACCTCATTTTTTAAAATGAAACATCCTGTATATTTTAATATAAAAAGATAGCATTTTAAATTCTGCTATGCTATCTTTTTAGATTAAAATATACATGGTGTCCCATTTAAAAAAATGAGGTTAGGTCCGATAACTTTTTAACCTGGCCTCATATGCTTATTCTGAAAACTGCAGACTATTTCACAATCATTATAAAGAAACTTCTGTATAAAACATTTTTCTGTATCTCTTTTAACTAAGAAAATATAGGGTAATTTTGAAATTGTAAATTTTTTTATTTTCCCCCGTATCTCTTAAGCGAGCGAAAAGTAAATTACAGGACCGTACTAGGGGTATTTTAATGAAGGTGGTCAAGTGTTGTATACCGCCGACCGGAGATTTAGTTCCTATTTCTTAATTTAAACAAAAAAAAATCCAGGCCCGTATTTAAATTAAATTAAATTAAAAATTTAAAGTTTTCGAAATCCCAACGGCGGAGGACAAATTTGAAACTGAAATTTTATTTTTTTTATGTTGACAGCAAGTAGGGTTCGAATTTTAGGCCTACTTCGATTTCGTTGAAATTAGCTTTCTCGACATTATGGATTCGACAAAAATGTCTTATTATAAAAATTTTAAAATACTAACCTTTAACCTTGCAAATGGATCATTTTTACTAGATATTTATCTGAAATACCTATACTCGCAAATACATAACATGCTGACGCTGTCCGTCAACTAACTTCTATTCACAACTATAAAACAACATAACCTAAAAATAATAGAAATATCTTCCAGTTTATGCTCTATTTCTAAAGTTTTATTCAATTAAGTACTATTTTTATTATTAATTCAATATAGTATTATACATATTACTTTATATACAGGGTGGCCCATCGAAAACAATCCAGCAAGGTTTACGGCTGTGTACGTGAAAATTAAAAAAAAAACTCGGACCCGTAATTTACAAAACAAGGCGTCATTTTAAAGAGAATTTAATTCCCTTTAAAAAGATGTATCACAACATACCCATTCCCATTTGAAAAACAAGGGTAGTAGCCGCCCCCGCTAGGGGGGTTGAGGTTACAGGGATGCAATGAATAGTGAAACGTGTCCCCCTGAAAACACAAGTTTTACGGGTCCGAGGTTTTTTTTTAATTTTCACGTACACAGCCGTAAACCTTGCTGGACTGTTTTCGATGGGCCACCCTGTATACATATTTATAGTTAATGTAGACATTTCGTGGGCATTAATTGTTATTCCTGTCAGATTCTGTGTCGACACAATATCTTGTTCAATAGTATTATTTATTATCATGTTCAATATTTTGAACTTTGTTCTGCTCGCACCATAACTGAAAGTTTTGCATATTATTTTTAAAAGATATTCTAGATTATTTTCTGCAAGTTCTCGTATTTCTAACGGAGTACAACTGTCTTCCTGACTCATTTTTATTAACTTTAATAATATATTTAGTTTTAATTATGACGGATAGGAAGAAGCTTTGTTGTGTTCAATTGTTTCTATCATGGTATATTTGATACTTGTAACATTTTATTAAATTGTAAAAGTATTGCCAACCCAAAAAGAAATTATTAATTCAAATGGAAAAAATCTACTATATTTTTGAAAGTTTTTCAGACTTTAAAGACCCAAATAGAAAATGTATTATAAAATACACGGTTCATAAGACAATTAGAGCACTTGAACTTTAGAATTATTAAATTAAACGCGTGCTCTAAGATAATGTCTTATGAAACTTGTATCTTAATATACTTATATGACTTAATCGGTCTACATTGATGTCTAATATTTCCAGTTGCTATATGGCCCACAAGTTATGGGGACACCCTGTATACATAAATCGTGATAAAAACTAAAATATTCGATATTTTATCGACAAGATCAAGCAAACACCTGTCAAATGATTAAAAATTGATAAGAATTATTTATTTATATTCGACGGTTTTTTTTAAAATGAACATTGATCTCAGGTTCAGTAGCAAATAGTTCATTGCATCGTATGTAGCTATTCAAAAAAATGTTCAAATAATTGTTAGTGTACGCGGAATAACGTTATTTGCCATACATATTAGTGAGGGTTGCACCAATTGGGTATACATAATAATATACACCGTAAGGGGCACAATTGTAAAGTAAATATTAAAATTCTAAATTTCTCCCAATATTCCCTCATTTAGGATACCTTTGGTTAAATCCTTAGAAAGTTTGGACATATATACATACACGAGATATAAACATGGACTGTGCGTTGTCATCTTCTTCCGATGAAGGAGATATAATTTTAGACGCTATTATAACAAAGTGGTATATGTTTAAACATAAATCACGGTTACCAGTGCATCCTATTAACACAAAGCGAAGATAATGGAGGATTTTATCACCTTTATAAAGATCTAAGGAAAGATCCCCAACGCTTTTGTGAATATATGAGAGTGCATATAAATACTAGATTTTTGTTTAAGCATATAAGTACCACTTTGTTTTATTAGGAGATAACAACGCACAGTCCATGTTTATATATCGATGTCGAGGGAGTACTGTGCGAAGCGCAAGCGAGGCTGTGCGGTGCTATGGCACAAGGCTATGGGCGAGGGACCGGGCGGTGCGCCGTTGTGGACACAGACTTAGACCAAAATAATACAGAATTGTATAGAAAGAACTTTCCAACGATGCTAATAAAGGCATACATGTGGGAATATTTGGAGAAATTTAGGATTTTAATATTTATATATCAATGGTGCCCCCATGGGCAACTTCTGTTTAACTGAATCGCTCCTGTATGTCCTGTTAACGGGATCCCTATAGGGTGCACTCTTATACGGGACACCCTGTGTATTATTTTTCCGAAATTTTGCTATTAAAATGCAAAAAGAATGTTGTCAAAAATATCGATGACTTTTTCGTATTAAAGATTATTCGTCTATCTAGTTAATAATATTTTAAAAAATCCCTTCTTAAGTTCAAATTATTTAAAAATTGTGTAATTTCGGAAAGTGTGCTTTTCTAGAAAATTCACATCGCCTATCGAAATGGATGAAATGTGTCAAAGGATATACGATAAAAGGTTAGCATCTACTGTCACTTTTATGTCATTTATTATTGAAGTTTGAATTTGATGTTTGATACGTAGATCAATATTGTATTATGATAATAAAAACACGGTATGTACTAGATTGAATTACTTAAATATTTTTTAATAGTGTATACCATAAACATATAATATAAAAGGGGAGACAGAACATTCCGTTCATAAAACACCATTTATTTACAATCATGCACAGTTCTACAGTTTCAAATAAGTTAGAAGAAGATGGCTTTAAAAAATGGCAACGCTGTAATTAGGTACGCGTTTAGATAATTTCGATTTAACATTAATCATAAATAGTTCATCGTTGTAGGTATTTTTTATAGAAATTCAAATAATATAATGAAATAATCCATATTTTTGCAATATTTACTTAAATTATAGAATTAGCTACAACACTGCTTTACCTAAAAAAAAACATAACCTCATTATTCTCACTTACCGACGAAATATTAATCCGGGGTTAGAATAGTCGAATTTCACACACCACACTGACAAAATGCAATTACCAATGTCGTGGGTTACAAAATTGGAGCTACCTCAATCCACCTCTCTATGTTGTTCTAACTGAGCCTACAAATTATCACAAATTATTTAAAAACGCTACAGTAATTCAGGTTCTTTTGGTTCGCCTCAACCCAGAAAGAGATTTTTTATCAACATTTTAAACATATTTGGGATCACCACAATTCCTCATCTTGTAACTATTTTATGGGTTACCTGAACTTAGTTTCTGGGTTGGGAAAGCTTACTAATTGATTATAAAGTGTCGTTTTAACCCGGACGTGCATTATTTTAACTCATTACCATGTGTAAATTATTTTGAGTTGGAATAATTCAGGAAGCGTGCTCCAAAACCCCATATCGAGGGTAAAACGCAAGATCGTAAGGTCACGGAAAGTTCCGAATTCGTGCTCGTGCATTGTTATTCGTCAATTCTCCTTCGATCGCGCGTATAGACACCTGTTGGCCGTTGCGCCATTTGCGGGATTTTTCATCTTTGTTTTCTGTGCGTGAAAATTTGTGTTTTGCATAATGTTGGTCAGTTTGCGTAAAATGGAGGGACAGGAGGGAGATGCGTACAAATTGTTATTATTGGAATCCTTATTATTTATAAGCAATCGTCATCACTTCGTCCGCATGGTTTCTTAGCCGTAGTATGCTCTCCTGTCTATAATTCATTTGATTATTTTTTTTAATATACAACAATGTCACATCTTGAAAAAAGTAACAGGAAATTGAAGTCCACAATGTGCAGGCATTCAAAGAAATATTTTGATTTCCGATAGTCCACAATTTAGGTTCTGGTAGTCCAAAATTTGGGGTCTGGTAGCCCAAAGAGTGAGTTATTCCAGCCACCGTCATAAGGTAGAACAACTTAAATGTCGAGTTTTGATAGCTCCAATCATGAATTAATCTAGCCCGACTAGTAACGCATCACAATTCACATACTGGTAGTATGTGTATGTATATTTAAGACGGTGGGGCGTGAGCTATTCCAACGCATAAAATAACCCATCTTCTGTGCTATCATAACTTATGAATAGTGAGTTGATGCAATTTCTTCGATTTGGTTGCCGTAAATCACAATAGCAGCAGCGATAAAACGGCAAGAACACCGCCGGCGAAATTGAATGAAAATAGTAAACTTCAGGATCATTTTACACTAGCAGGTAAAAATGAGCATACAGCGTTGCCACCGTGATTTCCTTAAAACATTGCAATTTGATGTTCTTGGGAAACTATAAATAACTTTACGAGTAGAATATTTTAAAAATACACACATATTTAGTATAATATATTTACTTAATAGGTACACATGAGAAATGCATTCAATATAATTAATATTATACTTTCTATAAGGTTAAAGAAATAAACAAAACAAGCCACCATAGCAGTTGACAAATTATAACAAGAAGAAGAATATTGCAAAAGATATTTTGCAACAAATACGATGTAGATGATAATGCTACGAAAGGCGTCTGTCTTAACATTAAGATAAAACATTTTTTTAAATCGTTTGATCCTTTTTTATACACGTTTAATCAGTTATTTTTACTTATATTGTTATGTTATTCTAATATATTTTACCTTATGCCTAAAAAAACAACATATGATAGCTAAAGGATTGTACGTATGCCCCAACATGCGCGACTACCATTATTTTTACATCATATTAATTTGTTTACTTTGTTAGAAATACTTTATTTCCGATTTAAATCACTAAAGGTTTTATAATCTTATGTTTTTCCTCCCTTTTCTAGGCCTTCTATGTCCCAGGGCACTGTTATGTTACATAATAACAGGCTGCAAGAGAAAGATTTTACAGTAGCAACGCCAGAAGAATTCGTTAAGAGATTCAACGGTACCAAAGTTATAAACAAAGTAAGTAGGATGACTGTCAAATTAAATCGATACGATCATTTTTTTTTGTAACTATGCAAGGGAAATGATTTTGTAACCCTGAAAGATACTTTATTCAATAAGATAATGCTAAACAGTTATCCTTCGGGATACGGGCCCCGCCCACATATATATAAACAGTATATTGCTAATACCATCTGCAATAATCAAAATTTCGATTAGTTCGATTTAAGACAGCGTTCCATGCATACGATTTCTGACGATATGATGATCCGACGGTGTCCTGATTGGTGTAAACTTTTGGTGCCAAATTCCGTCCGAATATTTGTAACAATCGACACAATGAGCTTTATTTTAAGTTTTATCCGTCGTCGTATGTTTCTTAACCTCACTTTTTTTCTAAACCAAAAATTAAGAATGAATGACTATATTGACTATTTTGGGAATTACTATCAGCTACTAATGCACCAAATTAAAAATACATAAATTTTAAGGATAGGTAGTGACCACATATATATTATATTGTATACGAGTGACACTCTCTTCGTTTTTTACAAGCTTTTTAGTGAAATTCGGTTCCGAAGATCGGATAATGTGATAAGCAAAATATTTTCGTATATGTTATGTACCTAACATACTTGAAATACTCTATACCTGGTATTGATTCACAACTTTTGCAAAAAAGCACCATGCACTGTGTGTCCTTTCATCTTAAACAAAACAAGCCACTAACCTACCAAACAGCGAATCGAATCACCACAAATTACAAACTCCTTTACAAAAATTGTTGTTAGGTAATGAAAGTTTATAAGCACTAATATAGCGACAACAATGTGGATGAACCACTTTTTATTCTGTAATTTAAAAAAGCATCCAGAACCAAAAATGGCGACGAATAACAACAAGCAAATAATGTCGTGCCTGCTCTGACGCGATCGATAGAATTTTCAACCTATTGCGCAATCTCAATAGGCCCGCGCTATTTCCCATAGCGGGTACACTTTTTGTATTTTGAAACATTCGTATTGGCAATATACTGTTTATATATATGTGGCCCCGCCGAGCTCTGAATTATGTAGAAGCTTGCAAGCAGAAGCTTGTCGTATTCTGTCTAGTAGGTTAGTTATGAAAATATATGAATTCAGATTGAACGGTACTACCGAGAAAAGGGAGCTTTTCCCATTGGTATGATGGTCACCACCTGCGAACCGGTTTCGAACTGGTCTGTTCTCATCAGTACACTTAGTAGGGTACCTTTATAGAGTTATGGTATTTTTAGGTTCTCATCGCCAACAACGGCATAGCGGCAGTGAAATGTATGCGATCGGTACGAAGATGGTCGTACGAGATGTTCAAGAACGAGAGGGCCGTGAGATTCGTGGTCATGGTGACGCCGGAGGATCTAAAGGCGAACGCCGAGTACATCAAGATGGCGGACCATTACGTTCCGGTGCCCGGTGGGACGAACAACAACAATTATGCGAACGTGGAACTTATTGTGGATATTGCTGTGAGATTACAAGTGCAGGTAAGGTTAAACGGGAAAAATATGTATAGTTGGAACTTAAATAATCGTATATTATATCACAAGACCTATAAATTTAATTGATTAAATTATCCAAAATATTTTGAGCATGATTTTGCTTGGAAAATAGTTGAATGCATAATAATTTAATAAAAACACGAGAGTGTTTTATTTCAACATTATTGTGCATGAAACTATTTGCCAAAAAGCACAATCATGCTCAAAATATTAATAAACAGGACCGTACCGCGCCCTTAATGAAAATGATTACACGGAAATATTTTGGCACATCAAAACCCTTACTGGGAAATATACAATCTATTTTCTCGCATAAAATAAGGCGCTGTGGCCATCACTGAAAAGCCATTTTTGGAATTAATTTTCATATCTATTCTCCACGTTTCGATAGATTTTTAATATGATTACATCGCTACGACTGAGTTCGGTTCTGGACGGTCGTCGTTGGTTGGCAACCAAACCGGCACCGATAACGGCGGGGTTGCCTATATAATGGCGTCAACATTGTGCGCAAGACAACCGACGCGCAACAGCGCATCCCATAAGTTGTACGTATCCTTAGTTATATGTCGATATTCCTTAGTCACCTTAAGGAGAACACTCGAGTGGCCGACTATGAATACGAACATCTAAACAATGAATATGAATATCTAAACAAAATTTATTTTAAAAAAATGGTGGTGTTTGATTGGTCTATTTCGTAATGAGGGAAATAAGCAGACAAATATGTCTGCCATGTTGTGTCTATAACCTCACAATATTGCTTTATTTAATTAACTACCAAGGAGTATTAATAAATTATAAATAGATGTAAACCAGGATATTATTTTATGAGAATATCTTTAAGGCTTAGTTTGTGCAAACGGAAATTTTTATTTTCTGCAAGCTTTAGACAGCTGATGCATGATAATATGACTCTTATATTTTTAGGCTGTGTGGGCGGGCTGGGGCCACGCCTCCGAAAATCCGAAACTTCCAGAACTTTTGCACAAAAATGGGATAATCTTCATCGGACCGTCCGAGAAGGCGATGTGGGCCTTGGGGGACAAAATCGCCTCCTCCATAGTCGCTCAAACTGCCGATGTTCCTACTTTACCATGGTCAGGTGGAGGTAAAGCATTTTCTTTATTGACCTTTGATGTCTATTAGAGATTTATGAAACTTATGATAACACGAATTGTTCCGTAACTTCCAGGTCTCAAGGCACAATACTCCGGCAAGAAAATCAAGATTTCCTCGGAGCTGTTCGCCAAGGGCTGCGTCTTGACGCCCGAGGAAGGGCTTGCCGCCGCTCACAAGATCGGCTTCCCCATTATGATAAAGGCGTCGGAGGGTGGCGGGGGGAAGGGGATCAGGAAGGTCGAGGCGGGGGATGATTTTGCCGCAGCATTCAGACAGGTAAGCGCGCATGATATACATTCGCAGCCAAAATATGTTTAGTTCGATTTTTATTGATTATGTGTGGGATTTTACGAAAGTTGAAAATATGTCCATAATACCGGGTGTTCCTTAAGGACGTGCTAATATTTCAGGGTGTGATTCCTTAGGTCATTTTATAAAGAAAAGTTCATATGAACATATGTCCGCAACGGCTTAAATTTTTTGCTACAGGGTGTTGAATTTTTATTTTTTAAATTGTTATTTTTCAATATCTCCGAAAGTACTTTAGATATTATTTTCAATTTCGGTATGTGTTAATAGGATATAGAACCACAAGTTTTAGTTAGAAAAGTTATTCAATTGTTCCACCAGTGGCGTCCCTGCAAACATGTCCTCTGATATTTTTTACAAAAAGATGGTACGCCACTGACATTTTTCCATGTGGATATTTTTTCTAATTAGCCTGGTCAATTTTACATGAAAACGGTCCCTTTAGTGTTTCTCGTCAGATGCACCGTTCTTGATTAAAACCACTAAATTCATATTGAAACTCATTATTATTAACATTGATAAAATCATTAATGATAAACTTTGTTTTATAAAAATTGTTGGAAATGGCCACTTAAAAGGCATGCTTCCGCCCGTCTTCGCATCGAATTGCCCACTCCAATAATTTTTATAAAACAAAATTTATCATTAATTATTTTATCAATGTTAATAATAATGAGTTTCAATATAAATTTAGTGGTTTTAATCAAGAACGGTGCGTCTGACGAGAAAAACTCAAGAGACCATGTTCATGTAGAATTGACCAGGCTAATCAGAAAAAATATCCACATGGAAAAATGTCAGTGGCGTACCATCTTTTTGTAAAAAGTATCGGAAGATATGTTTGCAGGGACGCCACTGGTGGAACAAATGAATAACTTTTCTAACTAAAACTTGTGGTTCTATATCCTATTAACACATACCAAAATTGAAAATAATATCTAAAGTACTTTCGGAGATATTGAAAAATAACAATTTAAAAAATAAAAATTCAACACCATGTAGCAAAAAATTTAAGCCGTTGCGGACATATGTTCATACGAACTTTTCATTATAAAATGACCTAAGGAATCACACCCTGAAATATTAGCACATCATTAAGGAACACCCTGTATAGAAAAGAATAATAAAAGTCGGACTTAAAATAAGACAAACAATTTTGCTATCCTATATATACTCCTGTTTGCACGGGTTCCACTTAAGACGTTTTAGGTGAACCTTAACCTTAAGTGTAACTTAAACTGTTATTTTCCGTTATACATTGCCATTGAACCGGTGCATAACCCAGGCTTAAGTAGAGATAATATAAGCAGAAGATTTTTACGGCTGAAACTGGACCTTAAATGATTCTAACGTCATTTTGGCACTTTTCTGTTGAAACTGGTTTATTTCAAAGGAATATTTTCTTATTATTGATAAGATAAAACGAATGGAATTCCTAGAAGGATCTATAATCGGAGTGAATATTTTCATTCCTTTGATGAACTTACTTTTTTCAAAAATTTCGTGTTAGAAAAAACAGTACTATTTATTTTAAGGCCAAATATATTATCATACAATACTCTAAGAGATTCCTTTGTCCTAGGGCAGGGGTCGGCAACCTTTTGAGACGGAAGAGCCAAAAGTTATAATTTACACAATTTCTCAGTTTTTAAAGAGCCACTAACGGCCGCAATTTGATATCGAAAGAGACACAACTTGACATCGAGAGAGCCGCATGCGGCTCGCGAGCCGTAGGTTGCCGACCCCTGGTCACAGCCAAAGCACTGGTGAACAAGCCAAATTGTCTTGCGTCGAAAACGAATTAAAACCTACATAGAAACATCCGACGAAGGCGTCATTCGAGAGCTTTCAACGGACTGACGACAGTAACGACGCGTGTCACGAGAGAGGGGTGCGGTGAAAAGCGAGTACAAGTGGCTGAGAGATAGAATCGGTGCCTAATCCTCGTTAATCGGTTCAGAACGAATTTTTAATGTTTTTTTTTCGATAAAATAAATAATATTTGCGTATGGAACTTAAGAGCCGCAGCTTCACATCCAAAGAGCCGCATGTGACTCGCGAGCCGCAGGTTACCTACCCCTGTCCTAGGGCAATTCTCTGGTGTTTGGCAATTGAATTGAAATGTTATTTTGTTCCAAGCATCATCCTTGACGACAAGTTACAACATCCCTCTTTTGGTTTCTGATTACGCTTTAATATGTGATTATAATGTTTAATTTAGCTGCTTTTTATCTAGCCAAAGAATTAGTAGGCTCTTTTTTTTTGTAACCTCACTCATTTCTTCCCCTTTTTAACAATAATAATTAGGAACAAAAATAAAACCCTCCAAACAAAAATAATCTTTTTTTTACATGTGCCCCGAAAGTGCCTCTTTTCATGCGTGTTCTCTTCACCGAAACTGGCGTTTTCCAAGAGAGCGGGCGGAAAAGATTTTTCCCGCCCGCTTCGAGTCCCATGTGCTCATAAATAAATAAAACCAGATCGCCAGGCGGACACTCTACCCACCGAGCCAAACTACAAGCGATAATAAATAGCGGATTATATATAAATTAAATTGGCAGTTAATTTTTCAAAGACGTTTTAGAAAATGTCTGAAGAATTTCGTTATTTATATGGCCTCATGCACTTGTAAAAAAATAAATAAAACTAGAGATGCCGAGTGCGGGATTTGAACCAGCGACTCTCAGATCACAAGGCGTACGCTATACCACTAGGCCACCGAGCCTATTTGTCAAAAATAATAAATATATATTTACATTCTCCATGCGCGAGAGTTTTCATGTCATGTAGACAGGAAAACTGTTTGAAGAATTTCTTTATTTATTTAGCATAGTTCGGAGCACTTGTAAAAAAAAATACGGTACATATCTCGGGCTGTCGGAGGCTTTTCCGGACTCGTCCGTAAAAGCCTCTTTTCGGCCCTTGATAAAGTAAACTATACTAAAACGATGGAAATACACTTTTAAAGCTTATTAGCACCAATCAAACTGGAAAAATTTAAAAACACAACACACGCTGAATGCGGTTCGTATAAAACTGGGGTATTTGATTATCTCCCCAAACAGCTGATTGATGACATATTGCTGATGTCAACTGTCGAAAAAGCTTGAGGGTTCGCTGCAAAAACTATATATGTTCATGTTAATTACTATATTTTGCCCCGTTGCCACTTTTACCTGTAATTTAGCTAAACTTTAGATAAGTGGAACCTCGGCAAACGAGATGATCATGAAGGTGCACCTTACATTTAGGTTTCACTCACCTACGAATAAGATTTGAGTGTAACTCGTGCAAAGGGCTATTATTCATCCAAATATCGATTATTTTGGCTGTGAGCGTACTTTTGTTGTAAAACTGTAGCTTCTTCTTTATACAAGTAAATATTTCAGGTGCAAACGGAAATACCCGGTTCCCCCATTTTCGTAATGAAGCTGGCGCGAGGCGCGCGCCACTTGGAAGTTCAACTGTTGGCCGACAACTACGGCAACGCCATCTCGCTGTTCGGAAGGGATTGTTCGATCCAGAGGAGGCATCAGAAAATTATCGAGGAGGCGCCAGCGACCATCGCTAGTCCCGAAATTTTCGAAGAGATGGAGAAGGTAAATGAATTGATACGTTGAAATATAATTCGCCTGTGAAGTACTTTTCATTCATATGCAGGGTGCCCCGCCGGAAACCAATTCGATCTATGTATGGAAAACTATACATAGAAAACTGTTGACAATTGTACAGTATGCTGATGTTAATAGGGGCAACTCCATTAAAATATTTCCAATATGGTGTCTCTTCCGTTTATACCTGAGTTTGCTTATTTTAAATGGAACACCCTATATATTATTACATTTTTGGATTCTACGCTAGATTATAGGCAGATTTCGTATATCATGTCCTATACCTAAGTCTAAGCTTGTTTGACATATTTAACGTTTTATGTCTAAAATGACGTAAAACAATAATTAATATGTCCTATGAGGGGAAGCCTTTATTATTTAATTTTGAAAAGGACTTGCTTTAATAGATATTTTATGATATTTTGTTAACTATTAATACGGGGTGTTCAAACAATAAGATTAAAAATGATATTGAGAAGACTGCAAAAAATCTACATTTTCAAATGGAAACCCTCAAATTTTATAATTATTTCCTATTTAGCATTAAAAATACGGGTAAGTTTGTGTAAGGTTTGTTGTGTTGATTATTAATAATCAATAAGTTGAAATAATTGATGATTATTAATAATTTTCAAATGGTAGATACAGGGTGTTATGGAAATGACTTATTATATTTAAACCGGCAATTCCTGAGATGAAAATAAATTGAAGAAAAATAACCTTAAATGGCGCTTTGAATTATTGTACGAAATATACACTCTATATGAAATCTGAAAATTTACGTGGCCGCTACTGAGTACGTTCGCAATCAATAGTTTATTGAGGCGGTGTTGTCATATATTGCAACACAGAATTGTAAACGCACGTGTTCAGTTTTTTCACTTCACTTCTTTTTCAAACTTTTTGGAAAAAAAATACTAACATTTTTAGGTACATACTCTCTTACCTTCGATCTTATAATCCGTTTCATAATTAAATTTCATAAAAAAATAAAACACAAAAAGTAACAGAACCAACAATAGGTAATATCACACAAATTTGAAATCACATCACAATATTTCTTATTATGAATTATTTCACAACAGAAAAAATCGGGTAATGCTACAACTAACAAAACATTTAAAATTCGTATACATCAAGCACGTGGAACCCTCGACAGCATCATTCCACCCCCGAATCTCGAAACATACTGAAGCAACGATAGTCGCGCGCGGCAGGTATCCAAGCAAGGGCGAAACATGCGATGTGATCTGACAACACTGTTAGTATAATCTAGTGACCCACATTGTTGCTAACTGAATCCTGATGGAACGGCGCGACAGTATGTGGGTAAAAAGGGTTTTACCTTAGTATTTAGATATTCGATTAAAAAGAAGTATGTAGACTTTCTCTAGGACACCCTAGGAGTCACCCATTTAAATATAATAAGTCATTTCCATAACACCCTGTATAGTGTGTTTCATTTAAAATAACCAAGTTGTCGACGACTTCCGGTATAACCGGAATTGCCGCCATATTAAAATTATTTTAGCCGAGTTGCTCTTTTTTTTGTGGGTCAAACTTAAAATGGTAAAATCAAAATTTGAAAATTTTCGCTCGTTTAAGAGATATGGGGGAAAATCAAAAAATTGACAGTTTCAAAATTACCCTATATTTTCTTAGTTAAAAGAGATACAGAAAAATGTTCCATACAGAAGCTTCTTTATAATCATTGTTGAATAATCTACCGTTTTCAGAATAAGTATACGGGGTCAGGTAAGAAAGTTATCGAACCTAACCTCATTTTTTTAAATGGAACACCCTGTATATTTTAATCTAAAAAGATAGCATTTTAAACTGTCTTTTCAAATTTATAACACACAATGGATGATAGATATCATCAAATTTTTCAAAATGTTTCTAACTCTTTGTCACAAATGAATATCTAAAAAATGAAATTGACGTTAAATGTTAATAACAACTAGAATGTCAACATAGTTGTCTCTAGTATATTAGTTTTTGTTTCATGGCCTACTGTGGTTTAAAATAATAAAGTTTAATAAATCGCCTGGTGTGTTATATATTTAAAAGGAGAATTTAAAATAGTATATTTTTAGATTAAAATATACAGGGTGTTCCATTTAAAAAAATTAGGATAGGTCCGATAACTTTTTTACCTGACCCCGTATACTAATTTTGAAAACGGCATATCATTCAACAATCAATATAAAGAAACTTCTGTATAAAACATTTTTCCGTATCTCTTTTAACTAAGAAAATACAGGGTAATTTTGAAATTGTCAATTTTTTGATTTTCCCCCGTATCTCTTAAACGAGCGAAAATTTTCAAATTTAGATTTTATCATTTGAAGTTTGGCCCAAAAGGAGTGTATGAGACCTACATTACTTTTTTGATAGCACTAACAGTTACGGAGATACCCTATAAAAGTATCGAAAATGGGACACCCTGTATACTCAATAATCAATAAAGAGAAAAATTACCGAGGCCAGAGGTATTTTCTTGAAAATTGTACGCCAATAACGAAGCTACTTTGTAATAAGTTATTTTTCAAACTTCAGGCAGCCGTGCGCTTAGCCAAAATGGTCGGATACGTCTCCGCCGGTACGGTGGAGTACCTTTACGAAACGAGCGGCAACTACTTCTTTTTGGAGCTGAACCCGCGTCTCCAAGTGGAGCATCCGTGTACCGAGATGGTGTCCGACGTGAACTTGCCCGCGGCTCAGCTGCAGATCGCCATGGGATTGCCGTTACATTATATTAAGGATATTAGGTGAGCATGATTGGTCTTATTGCAGGATATCTGTTATAATGCATGGTTTTATAACGATTTAATATTTTAGTCGAGTATTGAAATAATGTTTTTTCTAGTCTTATATTAGTAAGACCAGTGGCGGTTCTTCCACAGGAGCACATGCGCACGTGCACCCCAAAGTCCGACCCTCCCTAATATTTTATCATCCCGTCAAACCAAACTGTATAGATCCGGCAACCGTGCCTCGGTCGAGGTAAATGACGATTATGACGAGACAGACTCGCACGTGCAATTAAGTAGTGCAGTTTCTCGGTAGTAACAGGTGGCCGGTGGCAGCGGGGATAGCGGGGCTATGGCCATTTTAACATGGAAGAGGCGCACAGTTTTTGTGTGTTCGTGCATCTAGTTAGAATTTCGAGCGTCTATGTTTTAATATTTTAATATTATATATTTATTAAGTTAAAATGAATAGTTCCACGGTGGACTATTTAAAAAATAACTTTAGCTTTTTGAATTTCGAAAAAAAAATTGAAGTGAAGAATGCGGGAACACCTAAACCCGAAATTAAGTTAACGCAGACCACAAGGGGTCAATCTACGGACTTTATTAGAAAGTTTAAAAATGAAATATATGAAAAAATAACTGGATTTGTGGATGCAGCATAACTAACCGTTTTTTTTCCTGTTTGTTCGCGGCGTTGCGGAACTTGCCTGGACAAAAAATGGAATAGCCGACTTGGGGTACTTATCACAAAAAATTTTAAAAAATGAAAACACTCAAGCTCATATCAATGCTCAGTTGGAGATACAGCTGTTGTTTAAAATAATTTCACGATACTTGTGAACCCCCTCTATCATAGGTCACGAGCCGCCACTGGTAAGAACCTACTTACGCATTGTCTACTGTTACCTAATGACTGTTACGTAATATACATTACGTAACAGTTGCACATAATACATGACCCGTGATATGCCGAAACCGTCAATGTTTCCAATGGATTTTATGCAAAGTCGGCGTTGAATTCCATCGGGTTTGTTTTTCTCTAATAGCTTTGAGAGAAACCAACGGTTTTTTACGAAATTTGGCAATTATGGTTTTTTTAGGACGAGAAATTTTTATTAACAATGTCTGCGGCATTTTTCGCACATTTATTAGGTGATTTTTTGTGCCTTAGTATATTTAAGTTTAATACTTTTTCATATCTATTACGTAAAAAATGTATACTAAGTTGAGGTCGCCCAGAGTTACCGTTTCGGAGATATGTATTTGCATTTAAATTGTTTAGTGCACTCTGCCCGATTACTATTAATTTATTTTAAACAAAAATTTTTTCTTAAAGTAACCTATGAGAAAACAAATGAAATTTAGAGATGCAGTTGCTATAAACCCTCCATGTTGTTATTTGTTTGTTGATTATTGTGAGATAGCTGTGTGAATTATTTGAATTCTGTTTAGGACGAATGATACCTGTTTCGCCTAATCGGTCGTAAATATTTTTGAAGATCTTAAAATAAGGTTGTTGGATAGAGTTCCGAATATCGTCTCTGGGCATCTCGTCCATTAAAATTGTCCTGCGCGTATACACATAACATATCCCGCATGAGACATTTTTCTCACAAAGCTATCTTACAATAATCAACAAACAAATAACAACATGGAGGGTTTATAGCAACTGCATCTCTATAAATTTCATTTGTTCTCTCATAGGTGACTTTAAGAAAAAAAATTTTGTATGGAAATTAATAGTAATTGAGCAACCAATTTAAATGCAAATATCTGCGAAACGGTAACTCTGGGCGACCACAACCTGGTATACCTTTTTTACGTAACAAATATGAGAAAAGTATTATTTTTATTAAAGATTTCAATACACTGAGACACAAAAGAGTTATGACTTAATAAATAAAATGCCGCAGACAAAAATGAAGTTTTAACTTTAACAACGTACATTAAAATTTCATAATAAAATCAATTTCTCGTAATAAAAATACCATAATTGCCAAAATTTTGTAAAAAAACGTTGGTTTCCTGCAAAGTTATTAGAGAGAAACAAAAATGAAGGTTTAACTTTAACACCCTGTATCTCAGTTAATATCAACCGGATATAGGTAAGTATAATTAAATCCTAATATTTTTACGTCAGGAGTCTGTGGTCTTTCCATGTACCATTACACCCTGTATACGTAATATAATATACTAGGATATATTTAATGCTTTATAAAACTTGTACTTTAATACAGGGCGTTATGGAAATTACGCATTATATTTAAATGAGTGACTCCTCGGGTGTCCTAGAGAAGCGCTACATTTTTTTTTTTAAATCGAACGTTTAAAAAGTGGGTTAATTCACCCCTAAACCCACACACAACTCCTCGGCACATTCATATATGAAGATATTACATTGCCCAGCTGTTCAAGCAGAATGTTGCCAAAATGTTTAAAAGTGTAAAACTTTAGTTTCTTATGAAAATAAATATTTAGCTTACTTAGAAAGTAAATCCAGGACGCGATTAAGGAATCCAGGGCACAGACACTTTCAGTTCTTTTTTCTATAGGAAAAACTTTATGCTCATCACGTGTCCTGATGATAGTGTGGAAGTGCATAATAAGCTTATCACTAAACCCCAACACTAACGCATAATCACACTTTACAATAACACACATAGAACAAGAGCACTTAATCATTTCGCAATAGAAATAATAAAAACGCTAGTTTCTATGGGCTATTAACCCCTTACTTCAATTACTAAAGATAAAATGAAACAATTATGTTAACAATTGACAGGAACTACCCTCTGAAATAATGGTCTAGTCTGTCTTCGGACAAGTCGTTAAACTTTCCTTTCCGAGAAATCACCGCGCTCTAGAGCAAGCGCGGTTGCCGTTTCCGAGACTATAATTATACATGAAAGTAATATTATAAGGAAATTCGGCAATTTATGATAGTCGCTTATAAAACATCGAAAGTGACAACGCTGTATTTTTAAATATTAGCCCGATGTCCACAATCAGCTGTTTAATGAAGCAGGCCGATATCGATGAGAGAAACAACGTGTTATTTATTTTTAAAATTTTTATGTTAAATACATTATTGCCCAGACCGCTCAGACAATAAGGGCGTATTTTTGTCTACACAGTAGCATTTTAAAATACTAATTCAGATTGAATGGTACTTAAATGTGTTATGTGATTTTATTGTGCCGGTTTGTTTTTGTACAAGTTACCTAGGTACTTGTGTTTTTTTTATAAATTAAGTTGGTTTTAAATAAGTCCGAAAAGCTAAATAAAATTGCATTTTTTTTCTAAAGGGTAAGTGGCATTTATAAACTTTTAAGTTGTCCAGATCTGACGGGTGCCGTTCGAATTGAACAAATGAGAATATACCTGACCATTTAAAAACTCCGCGGCGGTTCGTTCGAGTCAGTTCAAGTTTATAAATCAGAGTTTCCTAGTGAACTGAACTGAACGTAAATGTTTATAATAATGTACCCTGAAAAATAAACAACTTGCAATCTGTCAAACGGTTACTGACTTTCTAAAGAGTTTACCCTGAAGATATGACAACACTGTTCACATATGTTGCTTTGCTTACCTTCCTGACAGGGACAGCACGTGGTCATTTTTGGTTTGACATAAGGTCATGTACAGGGCATATTAAATTAAAGCGCCATTTTTGGATATTTTTCTTCAATTTGTTTTCATCTCAGGAATTGCCGATTTAAATATAATACGTCATTTCCATAACATCCTGTATACTAATTACACACTGTGGAAATAAATAGCATTTATTATTGTTTGCATGAAGAAATGCTTAAAATATCAATCTCATCTGCAAAATGTCTAATGTTTTCGTTTATTTTTTCAGATTATTATATGGAGAATCTCCATGGGGTACGACTGAAATCGATTTCGACCTACCCCAGCACAAACCCCAACCTTGGGGACACGTTATAGCCGCTAGGATAACCTCGGAAAATCCGGATGAAGGTACGAAATATTTTTTTTAGTGGTTTTATACGTAAAATTATCAAATTCTTATACAATCTAGTATAGGCAGTAATCAGACAAATTTTGTCACACGTACCTGTATCCAGGACGACAAACCATTGCTTGACCTTTATTGCAGTCAATTGCAATATTCTCACTTATTTGAATAATTAATGACATAGCAAGCTAGGAGTAACTGAACTTAAATTCCCCAGCAAAGTCGCCTTATAGAACTATTAAATTGGAAATATTTCGAAAACTATAAATTTTCGAAATATACGGGATGTTTCTTAATAACATGCTAATATTTAAGTAGGTTATTCTTGGGTCCATTCTCAGAAAAAAACTTCATATGAACATATGTCCTAAACGTCTTTACTTTTGAGATACAGAGTGTTAAAGGTTTTCATGTTTTTTTAAATAATTTGTTAAGGTTAATGACTTAAATACGTGACAACTAGACTAGGCAGACAACTGTCAAACCTGTTTCTGTTTACAAAACAAAATCTGCTTCCTACCTACTATAGCTTGTCGTTTGGATCTGTGGCTACGTGGTATCCGTAAGGGGGAAGGAAGCCAACAGGTGAAATGGACAATCCATGAGCGTGCTACTATTATTTCAAAATTAAATATAAAAATACTAAAATCTATAAAACAATGTTGTTTATTAATTAAAAGTCTAAACAAACTGGATTTTTTTGTAAAGAATGGGTTTTGGTCTTAAAATCAATCATAAAGAATTTTTCCCCTTTGCACACTGTATAATATATATTTGACGATAGGCCTTAATAAATTCATGTTTTCTTCTTAATTCGGTATTTAATTTGATAATCGTAATCGTAACAGTTATTATTTTTGCAAGTAGTACAAAGTATTTTATTATATTATATATTAATTAAATTTCCATACCTGTTTTAAACTCTAGATATAACTTTTCGATATTGCGTCTTATTACATTAAAGTCAAATTTTAATTTGTCTATAACTGATAAACGAGACCTTTTCTTGTCGGTAGACGATAACAACTTTTCAGGATTATTTGCTTTGCTTCATCTTCCTTATGAATTTTTTTAATCATGCTAATACCAGCTCCTGTATACATGGAGACCCTGTCCAAATTTCGTTTTAACGGCAAATTAAATGCATAATTTCTGGCTTCCTCATCACAAGCATTATAAAAATTAGCAATAATTTTTCAAGATTAGCCCTGCAAAGTTTTTCCACGAATATATGCCATTGCAATACAAAGAAAAACGCACAGAAGTTTTTTTTACTATTTGCGCCATTAATTATATAATACACGTAACCTCCACCACTCGCTGCCGCTGGTCAAAAACCATAGCGCGTCTGCGCATAGCAGTGCCATGTGTCTGGCGTATGTCTGCGGAGGCGTGTCCAAATCATTCGCATATTATATTTTTGTCTCTGTTTAATGCTGTGAAACAAAATAGAGGCGGAAGTGATCCTATTAATCGACTAAATGTTTGGAGTAAATGCGTATTCACATGTTGTCAGATTTGCTATTAAATAGATAATTCAATTAATATTTTAATTCCGTGCGCTAATTAATATTAATTAAAACTAAAAATACCTCTCAGCTTTTCAGTCTGACTAATAATATTTTCTAACTTTTTAACGATTAGGTTAAGTTCTGTATTCATAGAAGGTGTAAATAATAAATTTCATAAAACTTATGAGATTTTTGGTAAGTAATTTGACAACATCGATAATATTTCGTCTGCATTCTTTAAATAGTTTTGGTAGCCGCAGAACGAAACGACAAGCTGTAGATCCTGTTTGATCTTTGTTAATACCCAATTTCACAACAGAGTGCACATGAATGAACTTCATTTTTTTATACGAGAACTGTACGTCAACCGACAAAAAATCAAGAGACGACATTTGCTCAACAAGGAATGGGAATTTCAAAAATAATTTTTATCTAAAAAAAAATGTATCTTCAAAAATACCGAGGGCAATTCCCGCACGAACGCCACTGGTCGAAGTAAAAAACATGTTATGCGTCATAAGATGCCTTTTGATGAATAGAAAGTGTGTACCAAATGTCACAAAAATATCTAGAGCAGTATCACAGATATTAATAAAAAAGGAGATTTTTTTTGAAAATCTTTAACACCATGTATCTCAAAAGTTAAGACGTTTAGGACATATGTTCATATGAAGTTTTTTTCTGAAAATGGACCCAAGAATAACCTCCTTAAATATTAGCATGTTATTAAGAAACACCCTGTATACAGGGTTATTTTTTTTAAAACTTGCCATAGGCTACCTTTTTTTATTTGAAAAGATGGACCTATAGTTCCTGAAGCAAAGTTTTAGCAATTAGTTCAACTAAGTAAAATGTGTGGAACAAATAAACGCGTTGTTGCTTATTTTGGGCGATATTTAAAAACTACTTATTTTCTTAAATGGCAACACCCCATGTTTTTAACAAATTTTGACACATCTTGAGAATCTAGACAAAATAAAAAGAGTGCAAGTTTTTGATTAGAGTGGCGTTTATGAGCCAAGTGCCTAAACTTAAATTTGTTTTCCAACATTTAATAAAAATGGCAATAATAACAAAAATTAATTAACTAATCTTCATTTATTAAAAAATGTTCGAACTGATTTCTTTGTTGAGTTCTATAGCAACAAATACGTTCGACAAAATTTGTTTTAACATTATGTAACATTTGAGGGATTCGTTCGGGTTTGTTAGCCTCCTTATAGGAAAAATTAATAATTATTTTAAGGTCTGTAAGCGTCATTTTAGACATAAAACCTTAAATATGTCAAACACGCTTGGACTTGACAGGACATGATACACGAAATCTGCCTAGAATCTCGCGTAGAATCCAAAAATATAATAATATACACTGTGTCCAAGATAAGGAGGACCAGTACAAGGATCTCGGAAACCGTAAGAGATACCGTTTAGAAAGTTTTAAAATTCCGAGTAGTTCCGGAGATATCCGGAAAAAAACCGAAATTCTGAAAAATCGTTTTATTTTTTTCCTGGATTTTTTTGAGATCAAATTCTAAAGGAAATTGCACTTTTGCATTGCCACTTTTTCCGCTCTATCTAACAGCGTTAATTGTTTTATAATTCGACGAGTCGTCTTCGAAGGACCATTATCGACTTTATTTTTTTAAATACGGTCCTGTTTTCCTGTGGTTTAATGACGTTTCGAGCGTTTTTTGAACAACATCAGGAAATTTTTTAATACGGTCCTATATTTCTCCTAATTTTATAAATAACATCTCATAAGTAAGCTCTAAATTTTTACTTATGTGGGACTAGTTCAATAAATAACAAATAATTTAATAATAAACCACATTATTTCAAACTTCTGTTGATTCGGGATTTAAAAGAAAAGTAAGCGCTTGAAACAAAAAATTAAGATGGTGACGCGTGATTTGTTTTACTTGACATTTTCATTGTGATCGTTGTCAATATTTGAAAGCGTTTTAAGAGGTTTTGTATTTTCCAAAAAATATGGAACATAATTTTACAAATTATTACGCCAGAAATGTTGTGAAATGTTTTAGAATCGACAGTTAGAAGATGTTATTTGTGCTTAGAAAATAACGGAAATCATTTTGAACACCTGATTATGTAGTTCCGTACTTTTTTCGTTGTTCATTTTATACTGTTTTGGTATGTTTTTTGTTCACTTATTGTTGTTTATTATTGAATTATTTTTTGTTCACTTAGGTATCTGTGGTTTATTGTTAAATTATTTGTTATTTATTGAACTAGTAGTTATGAGATATTATTTATAAAATTAGGAGAAATACAGGACCGTATCCGAAAATTTCCTGATGTTGTTCGAACAAACCCTCGAAACGTCATTAAACCACAATGTGTCATACATCGTTGCATTCGGAAGAAAAAAAGCTATCAAATTCCAATATCAGAAAAACAGGACCTTATTTAAAAAAAGAAAGTTGATAATGGCCTTTCAAAGACGACTCGTCGGGTTACAAAACAATTAACGCTGTTAAATAGAGCGGAAAAAGTGGCAACGTAACAGTACAATTTACTTTAGAATTCAATCTAAAAAAAACCTAGGAAAAAAATAAATCGATTTTTCAGAATTTCGGTTTTTCCGGATATCTCCGGAACTACTCGGAATTTTAAAACGTTCTAATCGGCATATTATTAGGCACGTAAACGGTGTATAGGGTGTTTCATTTAAAATAAGCACTTTTGTACCAACTTCCGATATAACCGAAAGTGCCACCATATTAAAAATATTTTTTCCTAGTTGGCCCCTTTAACGTTAGCATACTGTCCAATTATTGTCATTGTCCCATGTATAGTTCGAATTGGTTCCCGATGGGACACCCTGTATAATATGGTCGTATTTTTTTATCTGTTATTTTATTAGGACTGACCATGTTTACAGTTCTTACAATTTTACAGCTGGCGTCGAAAATAGTTTATTGCAGCGACCGAATATTAAACTAATCTATTTTTAGGTTTTAAGCCCAGTTCCGGTACAGTTCAGGAGCTGAACTTCCGGTCGTCGAAAAACGTCTGGGGCTACTTCTCGGTGGCGGCCTCCGGTGGCCTCCACGAATTCGCCGATTCCCAATTCGGACATTGTTTCTCGTGGGGGGAGAACAGGGAGCAGGCCAGGGAGAACTTGGTCATTGCTTTGAAGGAGTTGTCGATTAGAGGAGATTTTAGGTGAGTTCTGTAAGATATTTTTCGATTGGTGGACATTATACGATAATAATAATAATAACATCATGTGTTTTTATTATTAAATTTTTTTCCTAACCAAGTATACCAGGGAAATTTAGAATTACTTGCATATCTAAAAAGTGAAATATAAAGATACAAAAATTATCATAAAATAAAAACAATATACGCGAATATAACGCTCAACCAAAAATTATGCTCAATTTATTGATTTTCTCGCAAACCGATAAGTCGATTTCGCTAAAAAAAATTTTGAAGTGTAACTTTTTTCTTTGGTAATTGCACTGTGATAGAATTTTTTTATTCAGATTTCAGTTTTAGGCTTATACTGGGGGCAAAAATGAGAATAGCTTCTTACGTTAAATTTGAGACACCCTGTAGGGAGCATTAGCAATAACAACGTGTGTATGATGAAATCATATTGTAGCCTCATGTTTTCTAAACATTTTGTTTCGTTAATTTCTCGGATATCTGTTATATTAAAGAAAATACACTGTTTTATACCAGGGCATGTTATGCACACAACATACGTGAAACAACTGACGCTCTGTGATGTTTTGAGCTGGCATTTCCTTCACAGCACGAACGGATATCTCGTATCTTCACGTGGGGGTTCTTTAAATAGCGAGAGGTATGTCAGTAACTTTTTTGTCTGAGCGTCGAATTGCCCACTTCAACAATTTTTATGAAACAAAATTTATCATTAATTATTTTATCAATGTTAATAATAATGAGTTTCAATATGAATTTAGTGGTTTTAATCAAGAACGCGTCTGACGAGAAAAACTCAAGAGACCGTTTTTATGTAGAATTGACCAGGTTAATCATAAAAATATACGCATGGAAAAATGTCAGTGGCGTACCATATTTTTTGTAAAATATATCAGAGGACATGTTTGCAGGGACGCCACGGGTGGAACAATTTAATAAGTTTTCTAACTAAAATGTGTGGTTCTATATCCTATTAACACATACCAAAATTGAACATAATATCTAAAGTATTTTCGGAGATATTAAATAGTGGCCATTTCTTGTATGCCGCGACAAGCGCGCATTTGCGAAAATAAAAATTTTTCGCCAATCCCCCCTCGTAGCTGATAAAAAATGAACAAATTGAATCCGGCCTGATCCCCGTAGCTCGATTAATAAACCACTAATTAGCATTTATGTAATATTTTTTCCTCAACTATAACTCTCCTTCTCATTGCCCCACCACACCCAGCCTCCGGCCCATCAAAGTACTCGGTGTCATCCGTTGATTCGCGAAAAATTGATGCCCCAACTCCGCCCCTTCTCGAGATATAGTTAATTAAATTTTATTGTTCTTGCAGTTAAAATTCGCGATAATTCGCCAACTAATTGAGATATCGGGATCAGGTTTGTTCGAGCTTACGCGCTCTGTCAAACTCTTCAATTTTGCTCTTCACATTTTTTTTGTAGCATCAGAACCGGCCGAGTTATCTAAGAAAATCCTTTGTCGGTAAGATTTACGAGGCGTGCCCCCCAATGCGGCGCCCCCTACAAATCATGTCAGAATGTCGAGAGGATCCTACTGTATCGATTGGGGGAAAAAAATTACTCGATTTCGTCAAGGGATTTTCGTAAACCGGATCTACTCCACTACAATTATAGAGCGTTCCCGCTCAATAATTAGCACACAATGAAATATAGGTTGTTTTTTTTTGCAGGACTACCGTCGAGTACCTAATCACCCTGCTAGAAACCAAAGATTTTCAAGAAAATACCATAGACACTGCGTGGCTGGACCTTTTGATTCAAGAAAAAGTCCAGGTCGAGAAGCCGAATGTTATGTTGGCAGGTATGTGTACGGAAATACATACCTTTTATTTATATTTTACGTACAAAACTACCACTTGTGGCACTTGTTAGGCAAACAGGATTATGTGTGTGAATTAAAAAAATTATGTTTTTTGTAGTGCTTTGTGGCGCCCTCCACATAGCGGACAAAACGATAGAGACGGCATTCCAGGAATACATCAGTTCATTAGAAAAGGGTCAAATACAAGCCTCAAATACACTCACAAATGTAATAGACGTAGAATTAATTAATAATGGACATAAGTACAAAGCGCAAGCTACCAAAAGTGGACCAAATACGTATTTTTTAGTGGTAAAGTATTTTTTATTATTATACAGGGTTTTTGTCTTATTATATTTAAACCCACAAATCCTGAGATGAAATCAAATTGCACAAAAATAACCGTAAATGGCGCTTCGAGTTAACAAGCAAGAAAAATCTCTTACTTTACTAAGTCTAAGATTACTACTTCCCTAAAGATCTATTCTTTTAGATGAGAGTTAAAAATACCTTTTATACAGGGTGTTATGGAAATGACGTATTATATTTAAATGGGTGACTCCTGGGGTGTCCTAGAGAGCGCTCAATATATATTTTTTTTTTAATCGAACGTTTAAAAAGTGGGGTAATTCACGAATAAACCTACAGGTCACTGCGCGGCACACATATATATTACATTGCCCAGCTGTGTAATCAACAGATGTTCAGGCACAATGTTGCCAAACTGTGTAAAAAAACAGGTTTTTGTTTTTTTTTCTATGGGAAAAGCTTTATGCTCATCACGTGCCCTTAAGATTGTGTGGAACTGCATAATAAGCTTATACCCACTAAACCCCATTCGGCCTCTTCTTTCCAATCTCTCGAGAGAAAGAAACATATAGTAAAACACAACAAATTGAACTAAATCACTTAAAGAAACGTACAGACACTCACGAGTTTCAAATTAGCTTTTTGAAGATAGGCACACAAAATCACTACACACTAATGCATTACTTTATAAAAAACACACAAATAGGGGATAGGACACAAATTGACCTTTGCTGGCAGGATATGTGCCTCCAGACACAAAAATATCAGTTGTTTTAGAGACACTATCAGATTATTAGGTTTTATTACAAACAAATATGGAACATAAATTTACAAATGCTGAAAAGTTTGATATTCTATCGCAGGTTTTATTTTATGTCAAAAAAACTGTTATGTGGCAGTTAGAAGATGTTATTTGTACTTAGAGAATAACGGAAATCATTTTGAACACCTGAATATGTAGTTCCTTACTTTTTTCGTTGTTCGTTTTATTACTGTTTTGGAATGATTTTTGTTCACTTATTTGTGGTTTAATATTATTTTATTTTGTTATTTATTGAACCAGTCCAACATAAGTAAAAATTTAGATCTTACTTATGAGATATTATTTATAAAATTAGGAGAAATACAGGACCGTCTCCCAAAATTTCCTGACGTTCAAAAAACCCTCGAAACGTCATTAAACCAAAATGTGTCATACATCGTTGCATTCGGAAGAAAAAAAGCTATCAAATTCCAATATCAGGAAAACAGGACCGTATTTAAAAAAATAAAGTTGATAATGGCCCTTCGAAGACGACTCGTCGGATTACAAAACAATTAACGCTGTTAGATAGAGCGGAAAAAATGGCAATGCAAAAGTGCAATTTACTTTAGAATTCGATCTCAAAAAAACCCAGGAAAACAATAAAACGATTTTTCAGAATTTCGGTTTTTTCCGGATATCTCCGTAACTACTCGGAATTTTGAAACTTTCTAAACGGCATATTATTAGGCACGTAAATGCGCAACTTTACCTCCATTTAACCGACTTCATATCTCTTACGGTTTCCGAGATCCCTGTACTGGCCCTCCTTATCTTGGACACGTTGTACAGCCATTTTTGAAAGTATTGCATGCATTATCAATAATCTCAATTAATTTCATAGTTTAGTTTTAATGCAAAAAAATGTCACACCGAGGTTTTCACGAAAAATATCTAAAATCGCAACTATCTAAAGTGATTTGGCAACACTGATCAAAGACAGAACGCCACTGATCAAAGACAGAAGAATAAAGGCCGTATTAGACTAGGCAATTTTTTCTCTTGCGCCGGCAATTATAATGGCACGTATTCATGCGCAGTAAACCGTTTTCGATCAGCTGGAGCATTGTCAACGGTCAGAACAGCAGTGGGTACTGTCGAAATCCCTAAAATATCCCCAGAATTAGAGATGTGCAAACCTGTTCGTTTTGATTACCAGTTAAAGCAGCTACTGCTATTTACAAATAGGAGGTGCAAAAAGTTGCTGAATTAGCAGTCCATAAGTTTAATAAAGAATGTAAACTGCTAATTTAAGTACCAGTGGGTTTAAATGGCCATTACCTGTTCATACCTGGTTCGGCCAAATAATAAACAGTTAAAAATAACAGAATAATCCATGTCTACCCAATTGCGCCGGCAAGGACAATTAAAATGGCGCCTGCCCCATTTCTGGTAATGAGAGACAGCTGATCGGGAACAGTGTACTGCGCATGAATCCGTGTCATTTTAATTGTCAGAAGAGTAGAATTTCTGACTGTAGTACGGAGAACGGTGTACTGCGCCTGAATCCTTGAATTATAATTGCCATTGCTGGCGCCATAAAAATTCCCGACTGTAATACGGCCTTAAGAAACACGTCTCCTACTCTGTCTTGGAGTGGCGATGTTGTCTCATTGTTCAATAACAGTGACTTATGCTGTTCCGCGGCGAAATCCCAAATCGGACCACGCGATCCACTGATAAATACTCTTAAGGTGACTTTGAAATATCGGCCCTAAGAAACAAAATTTTAAGTGATACTTAAATTAATATTTGCAAACATTAATTCGTTGTACAAACTATATATTTTTTTTTAGATGAATAAAACTTTTAAAGAAATCGAAGTCCACAAACTTAGCGACGGCGGTATCCTACTTTCGGTAGACGGTTCCTCGTTTACCACGTACATGAAGGAAGAAGTTGACAGGTAAAGCGAATGAAAAGCACAAAATCCTCATCCTTTACGGTGACTTTACGAAAGAGATAAGCTTATTTATTTTCGTAGGTATCGTATCGTGATCGGCAACCAAACGTGCGTCTTCGAGAAAGAAAATGACCCGACCATCCTGAGGTCGCCCTCTGCCGGCAAACTAATCGGATACATGGTAGAGGACGGCGGCCACATCGTCAAGGGCCAGACGTACGCGGAAATCGAGGTTATGAAGATGGTGATGACGTTGACGTGCGCCGAGGAGGGCAGGATAACGTACGTGAAGCGCGCCGGCGCCGTCCTGGAAGCGGGATCGGTGATAGCCAGTTTGGAGCTGGACGATCCGGGCTTGGTGACGAAGGCCGTGTTATATACAGGTGAGCGGCAGCTGCTGTAGTTTGCCCGGCGGTTTCTGAACAAAGAAATTTACCCGGTAAATTAGAATGCTCTAAAAAAGTTATTATATTAATACAAAAAAAATTATCTATAAAGACTGCGGCATTTTATAACATTGAATGTTTATTTTCTGTTAAGGACCTTTTCCCGAAATGGACACTTCAGCAATGGGCGTTCCAGAGAAACTGAACCACATCCACAACAGTTTCAAGACTATGCTGGAAAATACTCTCGCCGGATATTGCCTACCCGATCCGTACAACATTCCGAGACTGCGCGAGGTAAGTCTCTACAAAATATTCTTTATTAATGAAGATTGTGAGAGAATAAATACAACAACAAAAAAATTTTCCGTATTGTTATGGAGTCTGTTTTCACTTAACAATTGTATGCAGGCCAGTCATACCAAGAAAAAATGACGTCAAAATTGCACCCTACGCCGCTGTCACCACATATATATCAACAGTATATTGCTAATACTATCTGCAATTATGTCCCCGCTATCGGCAGTTCGGAAATTTCCTTGTGAAAGTAAACATTCGACGGGACCGGATTTCAACCTTTTTAATGTAAATTTCACTGGTTAGTTAGGAAAAATATTGCAATCAAAATTTCGATTAGTTCGATTTAAGACAGCGTTCCATGCATACGATTTCGATGATCCGACGGTGCCCTGATTGGTGTAAACTTAACGACTATATTGACTATTTCGGGAACTATTATCAGCTACTAATGCACCAAATTAAAAATACATTAATTTTAAGGTTAGGTAGTGATCACATATATATATTATATTGTATACGAGTGACACTCTCTTCTTTTACTACAAGCTTTTTAGTGAAATTCGGTTCCGAAGATCGAATAATGTGATAAGCAAAATATTTTCATATACAGGGTGTCCCATAACTAATGGTACACAGGAAAACTGCAGATTCCTTGGGTAAAAATACTGCGATTTGGCCATACTAAGTTTAGTTCAATAGCTGGTAATAACCGAGATACAGGGTGTCCAAGTAAAAATTCAATTTTCCTAAATAACTTATTTCTGAATCAATATTTTTGCACAAAATTTTGTGACTAGGGTTTTTTTGTGGAAAGGAATTTGAATTTGTTAATAATTTTGATGTAGATTATTGGGGGCGCTCTCTGCGGTACTCTGAATACATAAAAAGAAATGTAACTTTTTTGTGCCTTAGTATAATTAAATTTTTATTAAAAATATCAGTTTTTCCGTTTCTAATGCGCCCGTTTAAATCTTGATTTGTAAATGTGCAATTTGTCACAGCAGGCTTTGGTAAAAACAAATATAATGAAAACACTTTGAAACCTCATTTCTGTCAAAGTTTATTTTCATTTGTCAGCATTGTGGGTGTTTTTAAGGAGTTTCTGAAGATACTGTAATCAAAAATTAAACTAAAAATGCCGCGACATAACTGTTTTCTAACGGAGAAATGCGAGACATGGTATGTTTATACCCACATCAAAATTTTAACAGTGCCGGGGCACATTGGCGGTATTTGGAAATGTATCCAAATAGAAGGCAGCCAGATTTTAAAAGTTTTAGAAGCCTATACGACAGACTGGGACAAACAGGATCCTCCACTATTACGTTTTGGACGCAAGGATTCGGTTTCTCCCAGTCTGTCGTATAGACTTCTAAAAATTTTAAAATCTGGCTTCCTTCTATTTGGATACATTTCCAAATACCGCCGATGTACCCCGCGTCTGTTAAAATTTTCTTGTGGTTATAAACATACCATGTCTCGCATTTCTCCGTTAGAAAACAGTTATGTCGCGGCATTTTTAGTTTAATTTTTGATAACAGTATCTTCAGAAACTCCTTAAAAACACCCACAATGCTGACAAATGAAAATAAACTTTGACAGAAATGAGGTTTCAAAGTGCTTTCATTATATTTGTTTTTACCAAAGCCTGCTGTGACAAATTGCACATTTACAAATCAAGATTTAAACGGGCGCATTAGAAATTGTAATTGAAAATATCTCGAAAACGGTTAGTCGGAGCGACATTTACAAAGTATACTTTTATTACTTAAAACTGACGGAAAAACTGATATTTTTAATAAAAATTTAATTATACTAAGGCACAAAAAAGTTACATTTCTTTTTATGTATCCAGAGTACCGCAGAGAGCGCCCCCTATACTCTACATCAAAATTATTAACAAATTCAAATTCCTTTCCCCAAAAAAACCCTAGTCACAAAATTTTGTGCAAAAATATTGATTCAGAAATAAGTTATTTAGGAAAATTAAAAATTAAATTTTTACTTGGACACCCTGTATCTCGGTTATTACCAGCTTTTTAACTAAACTAAGTATGACCAAATCGCAGTATTTTTACCCAAGGAATCTGTAGTTTTCCTGTGTATCATTAGTTATGGGACACCCTGTATACAGGGTCCGCAAACGAAGCGTGGACGGAAGATTTAATCGTTATCGAAGAACTTATTAACAATACTGAAACAGCTTGAGATATTGGATTAAAAGCGGTATGTTTTAAAAATATTTTACATTATACAGGGTGGCCCAAAAAAGTGTGACAGCATAAAGTTATATTTTTTTAAATGGGACACCCAGTATTTTATTGCATATTTAGGTTCGTATTACTATCGTTTATAAGTGTCTCAAATTTTATTTAATTTGGTTTTGTAGTTTCGGAGAAATAAATTAAAAACTAAAAAAAAGTTTTGCAGTCCTGAATAAAAAAATCAAAAAAAACAATCCAGAACTTTTCTTTTTAACCTGGCATTGAGTGAAATTTATGACAAGAGGTCTAGAGATACTATGAATGTAATTGCGTTTATTTATTTTATACAGGGTGTTCATAATAAGCTTTCAAAAACCCCATATTTTAAAATAATTTTTCTCAAGTTTTTCAAATGGAACACCCTGTATATTATTTGGCTATTTGACGTAGAATTCGTAGACAATTTTTTTTTGTAATACAAGCATATAAGTTATATCCAGCTGTTTTCGAAATAATTATAAATATCATAAATTATGTTGTTTAAATAGAGTTTTTATTGGGAAATTTTGTTATAGGCGACTAGACTAATAATTGTAAACTAAAGTAAATGTTCAAAATAGCATCCTTTTACTTAATTAATGATTTTCCTCTACTGCCAACAGAACTCTTAATTCATTTTCTTCATTAATAACGGGTTTATTGATTATTATCCTTTTTGTGTACGCAACGCTTCCTGTTGCTACAAATTTTTGCAACAACTTCTCGAAGGTTTTTGCTATCGGCTTTCTCTCAATATCTGGATATCTTTCAGCATACACTCGGCTCGCGAGAAGGCAATTTCTTGCACATTCATCCAGTATAAAAATCATATTTACCATTTCTAAAATTCGACATTTTGTGTAAGTTAGTACTTAATTTCGACGACTGAACAAACTAATGGCAGAGCGTGTAGCTTAGAAAGTGGCTTTCGTCAAGTCCGCAGTGTTGACGTTTCGCGATATAACCGCATGCAAAGACTAAATTGAATTTGGGACTGACCGGCCTTGTTTGGATTCCAGGATGGTTGTTTAGTTTGCCGGAACAAAGAAAACAGCCATGTGTTTATTCTGCTTGAAATAGCAAGCCACTCCCCGGCAACCGTGCCGCTAACGCCGCGGTCGCTGCTGAGGTAAACACCTCGATGAGATATTCGGCCTGTGGTCAGACCGTCCGCCGTTTACCTTATTTCCACCCCATCCTGTTTGGTGGCTCATTTATCTTCTGACTATGTTTATTTTTTCAGATAAAATATAAACAAACCGTTCATACATTCGGAAACGCATCACATATACGATTTAAGAAATACAAAATCGACCTGACCAGGAACTGAACACTGTCAAGTCAAGTCAAATACACAAGTCGACAAATTTAAATTTTTGTAAAGTAACATTGATGAAAATAGGTTTGTCTGAAGTATTTTAGAGTCCTAAATCCGAAAATGATAAGCTAATTACTGTAACACGTACAGTTTTTTGTTATAAGGGGTGGGGGGTGGAGAAAAAAGAGGAGACGACATGTTTTTACAACCTAATATACAGGGTGTTATGGAAATGACGTATTATATTTAAATAGGTGACTCCTGGGGTGTCCTAGAGAAGCGCTACATATATTTTTTTTTTAAATCGAACGTTTAAAAAGTGGGGTAATTCACCCCTAAACCCACACACAACTCCTCGGCACATTCATATATGAACATATTACATTGCCCATCTGGGTAATCAGCAGATGTTCAGGCACAATGTTGCCAAACTGTTTAAAAGTGCAAAACTTTAGTTTCTTATAAAAATAAATAAATAATTTTATTTAACTGTCATAGTGACAATCTAAACAAAAAGAAATCATGGCAACTCGATTAAGAATAAAAAATAAAATTAAATAATAAAAGTAGCAAAAATGTATGCTTTTAGAATTTATATCGAAATAACTAAAATACGGTAAACTCTAAGAGTAAAAGGAAGCTATTTTGAACTTTTACTTTAGTTTACAATTATTAGTCTAGTCGCCTATAACAAAATTTCCCAATAAAAACTCTATTTAAACAACATAATTTATGATATTTATAATTATTTCGAAAACGGCTGGATATAACTTATATGCTTGTATTACAAAAAAGAATTGTCTATGAATTCTACGTCAAATAGCCAAATAATATACAGGGTGTTCCATTTGAAAAACTTGAGAAAAATTATTTTAAAATGTGGGGTGCTTGAAAGCTTATTATGAACACCCTGTATAAAATAAATAAACGCAATTACCTTCGTAGTATCTCTAGACCTCTTGTCATAAATTTCACTCAATGCCGAGGTTAAAAAAATAGTCCTGGATTATTTTTTTTGATTTTTTTATTCAGGACTGCAAAACTTTTTTTTTTTAGTTTTTAATTTATTTCTCCGAAACTACAAAACCAAATGATATAAAATTTGAGGCACTTATAAGCGATAGTAATACGAACCTAAATATGCAATAAAATACTGGGTGTCCCATTTAAAAAAATATAACTTTATGCTGTCACACTTTTTTTGGACACCCTGTATAATGTAAAATATTTTTAAAACATGCCGCTTTTCATCCAATATCTCAAGCTGTTTCAGTATTGTTGCTAAGTTCTTCGATAACGATTTAATCTTCCGTCCACGCTTCGTTTGCGGACCCTGTATATGTGGCTGTCACTGGCAAGTTTCGTTTGATGCGCGAGAGCGATTAGGTCGTCGATCCAAGTTCTTCTTGAATGCCCATGTGCTTGTTCGAATTGAGGACGTTTCTTACTTAATAAATAAAGTGTAAAATTTAGAAAAAAGTTGCGCTAAATGATGTTTTGTACATTTCTCTCCAGGATAATTCCTAAATTATTCAACCGATTTGACTCAAATTTGTCATGCCTATGTAAAATGAGTGTACAATTACGGGAAAAATATTTATACCCGCCGATTCGCTCGCGGTTATACCATTTGTTCCGTATCAAAATTAAAATCCATCAAAAAGTGAATTAAATGATGTTCAGCACGTCTCTCCCTAGGATACTAACCTTAAACTGTGATTAAGGCGGGCATTAATATATTCTTATTTTCTAGGTCATTGAGAAATTCATGTCTTCCCTTCGAGACCCCAGCTTGCCCCTCCTCGAGCTCCAAGAAGTGATGGCTTCCATATCGGGGCGCATCCCGATAGCCGTAGAAAAAAAAATCAGAAGACTGATGTCGTTGTACGAGAGGAACATCACCTCCGTCTTGGCACAGTTTCCTAGTCAACAGATAGCTAGTGTGATAGATAGCCATGCGGCGATGTTGCACAAGAGGGCCGAGAGGGACGGGTTCTTTTTGTCGACCGAGGGTATTGTGCAGCTCGTACAGAGGTAATAAGAGAAATATGTTAGGAGGTGGTATTTTCGTTAAAAAGTCGGACACCGCAACATTATATCTTTGATAATAAGTCTAAGATTGGTGTTGGGAAAAACCGATGATTTTAGTAATCGAGTACTTGATACTCGAGCGATTTTAATCATCGAGTGAATCGCTCGAGCGATTAATCACTTGAAATTTTTATGACTAAGAAGAATGTGTCGATAAAACACCAGGGGTTGTTTTTGTAAGTTTCAGAAGATTAGTCTAGAGTTTTTATTAAAGAAGAACAGTTGATTCTGATTTTCAAAAAAATATAATCTTTAAATTTTTTTAAAATTTACAATCGCCGCTGGCTAGCCAACCCCAGTCAAGACAAAACCCATGTCGCGATTAATCCACTAAGGGATACGGCTTGTCAAGCGAGAAGCTTCTCGAATATACGAGCAGTTATATTCGTTGGGAAAAACGACCTCGGGAAGGTCGTTCCATAAGGATGAAGTCCCCCAGATGAAAGAGTTCTTAAATAATGAAGTTCGAGGAGTACTAAGCTTAACCACATATGGATGGGCGGCAGTGGTTTGTCGTGTATTTCTGCTATTCGCCGCTCTGGGCGGAATTAAGAGGGCAAGGTCAGTCGAGCACTTTCCATGAAAATAACTGTAAAAGAGAGTGAAATCCCCAACCTGTCTTCGATGTTCTAGGCTGTCGAGGTTCTTCGTCGGCTCGTGGTCTCCGATTCGATAGAATCCAGCAGCCGAAGAGTATGTTTGAGTGATGAGCTCCAGACATGAGAGACTCTAGTGATGGTCGAATCTGGGCTTTGTATAGTGTCAAAAGTTGTTGAGGTGTGTACAACTTTCTGGTTCAGAAGAGTAGACCAAGCTTCTGAGAAGCTATCTTAGCGATTGCCACAACGTCGTTATGCCAAGACATATTTCATCCCAGATTGACGCCCAGCAAATTAATAGAAGAAGCCAGTGGGATTGCGTGTCCGTCCATGACTATATCCGGTTCTGTAATGTTAACCTTTTTAGAGAAAACTGCTGCCTGGGTTTTCTTAGCGTTAAATTCGACTTGGTTACTGTCACCCCAAGCCAAAATTTCTTCCAGGTCTTTGTTGAGGCGGGTTACTTCATGCTGTCTGCTGCTTGAATTTACAACTAGAGCAATTTTTTTAATAATCGAGCGATGTCGGTTATTTCAATAATCGAGTACTCGAACGGTTTTTCGCTCGATCGATCACAACACTATCTAATATGCACAGAATGTATAGAAAATGGGACACCCTGTACCTGAAAGACGTACTAATATTTCAGAGTGTGATTCCTTAGATCAGAAGTGGGTGACATTCTACCAATAGATTAATAGAATACCAGAAACTTTGGCACATTCCGATAAGATAATTATTTTTTCTTATATTTTAGGTATCGGAATGGCATAAGAGGTCGAATGAAAGTGGCTGTTCAAGACCTTTTAAAACAATATTACGAAGTAGAAAGTCAGTTTCAACATGGTTCCTATGACAAGTGCGTCTCGTTATTAAGGGAGAAGCACAAAGACGACATGAAAGCCGTTTCTGCTACGACATTCTCACACGCTCAAGTAAGTGCATATTTTCTTACGAGAAATTGTTAAGTTATTTAAAAAATGCCTTGCAATGCGTTAGGACCATCTCGGAAACCTACTCTACCTACTCTAAAAAGAATTATCAATATCGGTTAATCCAGAAAAAGTTCTGCGCGAACAAAAAAAAAGCAAACTTGAAAAATGGTAATAAAAATTTCTTTAATCGCAATTTTTTCAAATTATTTTCAAAAATATATTATGTTTTCAGGTTGCCAAGAAGAATCTTCTTATTACGATGCTCATAGACCATCTTTGGTCGAACGAGCCTGGATTGACAGACGAACTCGCCCCAGCTCTAAACGAACTAACGTCGTTAAATAGAAGTGAACATTCCAGGGTTGCCCTGAGGTACGTTAAGGTTCCAGAGATGTAAAAATTCCAATTTTTGGAATCTCTTAAAATAAACTAGAAGCCTGCGCTGTTCTTGAAATTGTTCGGGTTCGGTATATTTATTAAATTTTATTCCTTAGAGCGAGGCAAGTCCTCATCGCCGCCCACCAACCGGCCTACGAACTGCGTCACAACCAAATGGAGAGCATATTCCTTTCGGCAGTCGACATGTACGGACACGAATTCCATC
This sequence comes from Barypeithes pellucidus, assembly GCA_963991005.1. Lineage (NCBI taxonomy): Eukaryota > Metazoa > Arthropoda > Insecta > Coleoptera > Curculionidae > Barypeithes > Barypeithes pellucidus. The sequence continues at coordinate 49,374,038 of OZ022563.1, read as the reverse complement.
CGGAGAACTTGCAGAAGTTGATCGTGTCCGAAACGTCGATATATGACATTTTGCATGACTTTTTCTATCACACGAACAAGTCGGTGTCTGGAGCGGCATTGGAGGTTAGAAAATTGTTTTATTATTACCAAAAATGTTCACAGCGAATTTCTTATTAGAAAAATCGTCCATTTTTCTTAAAAAGTAATATAAATTTATGTCTAATTGTAGATTTCGACACATACAGGTGTTTTGCGGTGTGTATTATTGGCTCTTGCTATTATACAGGGTGTTATGGAAATGACTTATTATATTTAAACCGGCAAATCCCGAGATGAAAATAAATTGAAGAAAAATAACCATAAATGGCGCTTTGGATTATTAAGCGAAATATATACTTTATATGAAATATCAAAATTTGCGTATGAATTATTTCACAACAATACAACTAACAAAACGTTTAAAATTCGTATACGTTAAGCACGTAGAACCCTCGACAACGTCGTTCCACTCCCGAGTCTTGAAACATATTGAACATAAATACTGAAGTATGAAGCAACGATAGTGGCGTGCGGCCGGTATTCCAGCAAGAGCGAGACACGCGGTGTGATCTGACAACACTATTAGTATACTCTAGTAACCCACATTCTTGCTAAGTGAATCCAGATGGAACGGCGCGACAGTATGTGGGTAAAAAGGATTTTTACCTTAGTATTTAGATATTCGATTTAAAAAAAAAGTATGTAGACTTTCTCTAGGACACCCAAGGGGTCACCCATTTAAATATAATAAGCCATTTCCATAACACCCTGTATTATATTATACAGGATGTTATGGAAATGACTTATTATATATATAATTGGCCACTCCCTGGTGTCCTAGAGAAAGTCTACGTACTAAAATAAATTCAAGAAAAATAACCTTATATGGAGCATTGAATTATTGTACGAAATATACACTTTATATGAAAATCTGAAAATCCACGTGACCGCTACTGAGGACGTTCGCAATCAATAGTTTATCGAGGCGGTGTTGTCATATATTGCAACACAGAATTGTAAACGCACTTGTTCAGTTTTTGACAACAAGACGTCTTTGACCAGCGTTATCACTTCTTTTTCAAACTTTTTAGAAAAAAAATACTACAATTTTAAGGTACATACTCTCTTACCTTCGATCTTATAATCCGTTTTATAATTAAATTCCATAAAAAAATAAGACACAAAAGTATGTTTTGCAACAGAACCAACAATAGGTAATATCACACCAATTTGAAATCACATCACAATATTTCTTATTATGAATTATTTCACAACAGAAAAAAAATCTAACTAACACAATGTTTAAAATTCGTATACATCAAGCACGTGGAACCCTCGACAGCGTCGTTCCATGCCCGAGTCTCGAAACATACTGAAGCAACGCTAGTCGCGCGCGGCAGGTATCCAAGCAAGGGCGAAACATCCGGTGTGATCTGACAACACTGTTAGTATACTCTAATGACCCACATTGTTGCTAATCATCCAGATGGAACGGCGCGACAGTATGTGGGCAAAAAGGGTTTTTACCTTAGTATTTAGATATTCGATTAAAAAAAGAGTATGTAGACATTCTCTAGGACACCCTAGCAGTCATCCATTAAAATATAATAATTTTCATAACACCCTGTATATTAAAAATGTTAAAATATTGTTCGAGTCGCAACAACAAACATGCCGCGCAAAACTGGAATTAAAGTTTTTGTTAGCAGTAAAGTCGGTTTTTCAAATGGAAGCAAAAAAGTATTCAGTTTTCTACTTTTTGTTATATGACTTTTATGCTACCTTTATTTTAACATATAGAATCACTTCGCCAAGTATCTGGATGCATTATCCGAATACCTTGTATATTATAACATTTCCTTATTGACACATATATTCAACAACCTGTAACGAGCGATTTAAGCCGTTACCGACAAACTATGTTAATACTTTTTTTTCTTCATAAAGTTACCTAAGCAATCACACTCCCGTCATTATGGAACACCCTGTATTCATTATCAACGTGTTATTCCTTATAGGTGTACGTCAGACGGGCATATACAAGCTACGACATAGTAACCCTACAACACTTGGAGCTGAGCGGCGAGATTCCAGTGGTGCATTTCCAATTCTTGCTACCTACCAGCCATCCCAACAGATTGTCCAAGTTGATCAACAGCGGGCTATCCGAAGGAGGTAAAAAGTTACCTTTAGTATTATAGCAGATTACAGAAACAATAAGTTCGTTCGCTGAAAGCAAAAGTGGCAAATTTATGGTCTCGCGCAGGTAAACAAAGCTGCCGACATTTACCTTAACCGGCGAACAGGACCGTGCTTCGCCCTTAATGAAAATGATTACACTGCAATATTTTGGCACATCAAGACCTTCTTTACTGGGAAATAAACAATCTATTTGCTCGCATAAAAGAAGGCCTTGTTTCCATCACTGAAATGCCACTTTTAGAATTAATTCTGATATCTATTGTCCACGTATCGATACGATTTTTAATATCGTTACATCATTATGACTGATTTCGGTTCTGGACGGTCGTCGTTGGTTGGCAACCAAACCGGCACCAATGCCGGCGGGGTTGCCTATATGACGGCGACAACATTGTGCGCAAGACAACCGACGTGAAACTGACATGTTTTTCTCTATCACTGTAGCTTCTTTAGATTGAGATTGAATGAATATTTTTCTATATCTAACGAAATGTACAATCTTAAAATATTATTACAGGTATAAAGATGGTGTAGGGGATATAATAGTAACAGTGGGATTTTTCAAATGGTCAGTAAAGTGATTGTAGATAAATTATTTTATAGATTTATGTATACGTGTAATAGCGGATTAGTGAAATAAATCAAAGGAGAATTGTTAATGTCTATTTGATCATTCAGTAAAACATCGGTATTTTTAAGTTTATTTATTTCCATGGATTCTAACAGATTAAGTTTTATGCCTTTATTTTCAGTATGTAAGATTTTAAAATTTGAATCAAAATTATGTTGATTTTCTTTTAAATGGTTGGAATAATTAGAATCTGTTTTATCTTTTATGTAACTATGATAATGTTCTTGTATTCATTTTCCAAAATGACTCCCTGTTTGGCCAATGTATGTTTTCGGACAATCTTTAGATTTTAGTTTATACACTCCTGATTTTCTATTTCTATGATTTCTAGTTTTATTATTTTTTATATATTTCCCTAAAGTGTTGTTAGTTTTGTAAGCTACCCTTAGGTTGAGTTTCTTAAGCAACTTACCCACATTTTTACTAGATTTTCCAATGAAAGTGACAACTTTAAATTTGTCTGTTGACGTTTTAGTATTTGGAAAAACTAAATCAATCGTTTTTTGTAAGTCTTTTTCTTCAAGATTTTGTTTATTAAATTCGAAGAATAACCATTATTGACTGCTATTTGTTTAATGATATTTAGTTCTGTATGAAGGTTATTTTTGTTAAGTTATTAATCTATGAATCATACTGTGGAAAGCTGCTAACTTGTGTTGTATTCGGTGACTAGAAGAATTATGGATCGTTGTGTATGTATGAGAAGGTTTGTGTTGTTTCCTAGATTTAACTGTAAAAAGAGAAAATAATAAACATATTTTCTCAGTTTTCTACAAACCTTCTCATACAGACACAACGATCCATAATTCTTCCTGTCAACCAATACAACACAAGTTAGCAGCTTTCCACAGTATGATTCATAGACTATTAACTCTCCCACTTAACAAAAATAACTTTCATACAGAATTAAATATCATTAAACAAATAGCAGTCAATAATGGTTATTCTTCGAATTTAATAAACAAAATCTTAAAGAAAAAGACTACATATAAAAGATTGATTTAGTTTTCCCAAATAGTAAAACAACAGCAGATAAATTTAAAGTTGTCACTTTCACTGGAAAACCTAGTAAAAATGTGGGTAAGTTGCTTAATAAAGCCAACCTAAGGGTAGCTTACAAAACTAAGAACACTTTAGGGAAATATATAAAAAATAATAAAACTAAAAATCATAGAAATAGAAAATTAGGAGTGTGTAAACTAAAATGTGAAGATTGTCCGAAAACAAACAGGGAGACATTTTGGAAAAAGAATACAACAACATTATAATAGTTACATAAAAGATAAAACAGATTCTAACCATTTGAAAGAAAACCAACATACTTTTGATTCAAGTTTTAAAATCTTACATACTGAAAATAAAGACATAAAACTTAATCTGTTAGAATCCATGGAAATAAATAAATTTAAAAATACCGATGTTTTACTGAATGATCAAATAGATCTTAACAATTCTCCTTTGTTAAATTTATTTCACTAATCCGCTATTACATGTATAAATAAATCTATAAAATAATTTATATAATCACTATACTGACCATTTGGAAAATCCAACTGTTACTATTATATTCTTCCCTGCACCATCTTTATACCTGTAATAATATTTTAAGATGGTACATTTTGGTAGATATAGAAAAATATTCATTCATTCTCAATCTGAAGAAGCTACAGTGATAGCAAAACATGTAATTTTTAAGAATATAGTGGTAAAGAAATATAAGGTAGTTTCATTGTTCTCATAATATTAGTTATGGATTTCCACCAGGTATCGGCTGAATCAATTAATTTAAGTTTTCTTTTTCTATAAACTATCATTTTTCAGATGGAATCTTTATGGAGCTACCGACAGTCTTAGATACGTTCCAACGGACCGGTTGCATGGCTGCATTCGAAAATTTCCGCCAGTTCGAGGAGTACTCCGACGAAATTTTGGATCTGATTGAGGACTTCTCCAATCCCGCCGCTATTAACGCCAAAGATCTGCACGCTGTGGAATCAGGTCAGTTACCTTAGCCTCCACTCGTCTTATTTACATCGGTTCAATATCAACTTTAAAGTTAAAACGTAGTACGTCGAGCTCTTTGCATGTGATACCGTTGTATGCTTTGATGATGACGATTATGATCTCTGACATTTATTGTAACATCACATACGATTTAAATACAGTGGAACCACTCTTAACGGACACCTCTGATAAGCGGACATCTCTATTAAGCGGACATTTTTTTCATAGTCCGGAACTAGGTATATGAAATTCCATGAAAATCAACCTCTCTTGGGCGGACGCGGACCGGCTGTTTTCATACAAAGAGTGCGAAAACCCTCCTTTAAACGGACAAAAAAATTTTAAAAGTATTTGGGAGACGAATAAGTACGGTGCAAAAACTCTGAAGACAGACCGGCAACCAATCGCGTATGCGTGGCAGAGCTAAAGGACTTCGCCGAATGAAAGTATGTGTGATTCCCCGACAGCAGTCCGGCGTTTATTCGTGAGTTTTAAGGTGAAAATCGTAAACAATGGCACAAAAATGTCGCGTTCTGAGTCTGAAAGAGAATATTGATGTTGTGGAAGTTTGTAATTTGATAACAATGATTTGGGCGAGTTCATTAACATTGATAGCAATGTGCTATTAGAAGATGATAGTGACCCCATTCCTACCGATTATGTAGTCCAAACTGAAACCACATCACTATCTGACGACTCTGATGAAGAAGTTGAATGCAGTAATCAAACAAATGTCACCAATTATCAACAAGCCATTAGTATGGTAAAGAAATTATAAGAGTATGCAAAGAATAGAGGTGACTTTACACTACAGCAATGGAATTGTTATCAGACTTGGAATTGCATTTTCTAGATTGCAAGTTTAAAACGCAAACACGTCAAACTACGTTATTAGATTTTTTTAGTACTACATCCTAACTAAAACTAGTGTATTTTTGTTATGTCATGTTTATTTGTACATACATATTTATAGTAATAATTTTGCATTTACATATTACCTAATAACAAATTTTCCATGGGGGGACACCTCTATTAGGCGGACGCATTTAGAGGGTCCCGTGGGTGTCCGCCTAAGACAGGTTTCACTGTACATCCTTATTATATTTAAACCCACAAATTCTACTATGAAAACAAATTGTTGACTACTGAAACTTTGTAAACAAACCCAGATGTTGTCAATTTTACCCGCTAAGTTGAAACTTAAGCGCGTAATTTTTCAGCAACTGTAAAAATATATTTTTATTGGTAAGGTGCCTCCCACATCCTGTATTCTAATTAATTTCCTAACGTTAAAGAAATTATTTGTTGACTACTGAAACTTTGTAAACAAACCCAGATGTTGTCAATTTTACCCGCTAAGTTGAAACTTAAGCGCGTAATTTTTCAGCAACTGTAAAAATATATTTTTATTGGTAAGGTGCCTCCCACATCCTGTATTCTAATTAATTTCCTAACGTTAAAGAAATTATCTTATTATGAAATTTTACACGTTTATCGGTAAGGATTTAATGAACAAGGAATATGGACCCCATTTAGCGTTTTGAAATTTCATTGAATTTTAAAATTGTATTGGCTTGATTTTAGGATCTGAGTCGAGGAAGAATTCTACTTCTATAAACGTCAGCTTGTCGGTGGACGGGCCCAGGGCACCTCAAGACGATAATGTCATTCACGAGCCTATACATATTCTCCACGTCGGTATTAAGGATGACGGTAAGTTATTTAATAATTTTTTTCTATTTGGGTTTCATAATGGCTACATTATGAAATGCAAAAAAAAATTAATAACCTGCCACTTTATGAAACTGAAATTTTTTTATTTTGGCAGCAAGTAAGGTTCGAATTTTAGGCTTACTTCGATTTTGTTGAAATTAGTATTCTAGGCATTTTGGATTCGACAAAAATTTTATATAGAAAACTTTTAAAATACTAACCTTTAACCTTGCAAATGGATCATTTTACTAGATATTTATCCGAAATACCTATACTCGGAGATATATAACATGCTGATGGTGTTCGTCAACTAATTTCTATTCACAACTATAAAACAACATAACCTAAAAATAATAAAAATATCTTCCAGTTTATGCTCTATTTCTAAAGTTTTATTCAATAAAGTACTATTTTTATTTTTAATTCAATATAGTATTATACATATTACTTTATATATTATACATATTTATAGTTACTGTACACCTGTACACATTTCCTGGGCATTAATTGTTATTCCTGTCAGATTCTGTGGCGACACAATATTTTGTTCAATAGTATTATTTATTATTTTGTTCAATATTTTGAAGTTTGTTCTGCTCGCACCATAACTCAAAGTTTTGCATATTCTTTATAAAAGTTTTTCTAAATTATTTTCTGCTAAATTTTCTTCCTGACTCATATTTATTAACTTTAATAATATATTTATTTTTAATTATGACAGATGGGAAGAAACTTTGTTGTGTTTCAATTGTTTCTATCATGGCATATTTGATACTTTTGTAACATTTTATTAAATTGTAAAAGTATTGCCAACCCAAAAAGAAAATATTAAGTCAAATGGAAAAAATCTACTATATTTTTTAAAGTTTTTCAGACTTTAAAGACCCAAACAGAAAAAGTATTATAAAATACACGGTTCATAAGAGCACTTTTACTTTAGAACAAAAATGTCTTATGAAACTTGTAACTTAATATACTATTTTTTTTTAATTAATTGAAAAATACCCCTTTCCTTAAGTGGTTCGTATGTTCCTTGTATGTATATTTTTTTGAGGGTCCATTGTTTTACCCGAATTACAAAAACAAACTCAGTATATTTGATAATATAAGACTTATTGCGTTTTTATATTATAAAGTGAACGGAACGGAAAACATACACACAGGAAATGACTTATTATATTTAAATGGGTGACTCCTGAGATGAAACCAAGTTGAAGAAAAATAACCATAAGTGGCGCTTTGAATTAATAAGTGAAAATATTCATTTGAAAAATTATGTGGCCGCTACTGACGACGTGCACAATCAATAATTTATTGGCGTAGGCCAAGTCTCAAAAGAGGTCACCGCATGTTAGGCGGTGTTGTCATATTGCAACACAAAATGCCCAGTGGTAAGTTTTTGCCAACAAGACTAGTTTGGCCCGCATCGTTAGCTTCTGACACTCTTTGGAAAAAGTACAATTTTAATATTCATGCTCTCTTGCTTTGTAAAAGTATTATTTAAAAATTTCCATAAAAAAAATACGGCACAAAATGTATGTTTTACAACACAAATTCGAAATCAAATCACATTAATTATTATTATAAATTATTTCACAAAAAATCGTTTAAGATTCGTATAAACATGTAGGAATTTTTGCGCGACGCAACTTACACCAACGACTGATGGAAATGATCTGAAAGCCGCCCGCCCAGCTCTGCCAGACGAAAATGAAGCGGTAGATCTGGCAGCACAGCGCCCCCCCCCCCGCGTTTGGGAGTGATCGACGTTCTCGTTCGAAGCCCCGCGTTTTGGTTTGGCAACGTTGGCTCTACGTTTCACCTAGAAACGGTTCATATTTTTTGCTACAGTGTTTGAAGTTATTTTATTGCACAATGCGGCATTGAACTAAGAGATTTCTATTTTTTTTTGTGAAGTCCAAGTTATAGAGAGGCAAAGAAACTGCTCCACTAGTTTAATAATTTGATACAAAACTACAAACCAAACATGTTTCGAAGGTTCAAACCTTCCTCATCAGTGGAAAAAGCCAAAACATAATATATTTATTATATATTTTTTTCCTAACGTAATTCCTTCTTCCTTGTTTAATGTTAAAAAAAAATTTATTTAAAAATTTTTTTTTTCCCCTGCTTTGGCTAGTTTAACAATGTCATGAGTTTTTCTTATGTTTTGGCTTTTTCCACTGATGACGAAGGTTTGAACCTTCGAAACATGTTTGGTTTGTAGTTTTGTATCAAATTATTAAACTAGTGGAGCAGATTATGAGTTTATTTGCCTCTCTAAGAGATTTCTTATTATTTTTAGGTGATAAAGACGACGAGACAATGAGCAAGATGTTCCGTAACTTCTGTCACAAGCACCTAGACGAACTCATTTCCAGGCGAATGCGAAGAATAACCTTCAGCCCTTTCATGCACAAGCAGTTCCCCAAATTTTTCACTTACAGGTAAAATATATTTTCAAAAAAATATGTTTATATTGGTATTTTTTATTCTTGCCACGTTGTGCGTCAATTTTTGAAAACTTCCCACTCTTAATATCTCGCTTGCAGTAAATAATATAAAAGGCACGTCCTTCTGTCTTCCATGCACCCCTGTCCTTCGCTAGCTGAAACCAATGTCGTCCTACGTGTTGTTTAATGTCGTCAAGCCATCGTTTTAAGGGTCTTCCCCCCCCTGCTCCGGTTAGTTTCTCTGGGTCTCCAATGAACGAGTCTTGTAGTCCATCGATCACAGTCCTGTCTACCCGCATGTCCAACCCACTGCCATTTCATGTGTGCGATGCTTTCGATAATATCTGTTATCCGGGTGCTGTTCCGAATGTCTTCATTTCTTATTCTTTGCCTGAGAGTTAAGCTGGATTCATAGTTGCCGTAACGTATGCCGTAAGACGTAATGTTAAGACGTAAGAAAAATAAACATGTGAGTTGCCATAGAACCGTTCATAGTCCGAGTTAAGCCGTAAGCAGTAAGAAGTAAGAAATGGTTCAATTCCATTTCTTACGTTACGGCTTACGGAATCGGTTCGGATCGGTCATACTCACTTTTAAATAAACGCACATGTGAAAAACCTACAAACTCGTAACCTGAAAATTCTTAACGAGAATATAAATGGGCATATCTTTACGTCTTACGGCATACGTTACGGCAACTATGAATCCAGCTTTACTCCCAGCATTCTTCTCTCTCTTTAGTATATAAAAGGGGCATAACACTTAATAACATTAAACGTTACCTGATGCGTTTGATAGCCAACGCCGACCACTCTGCGATCAAATGCTGCGCAAGTCGACCATATCGCCGACAGGTCGCAACCACCAACCTATATCTATGGATAGTCAAACTCTAAAAGCAAAAGTGGCAAATTTACGGCCTCGCGCATGTAAACAAAGCTGATAGTCATGGGTCATGCGCAATGCCGACTGATAAACTATTTACCTTAAGAGCGCGGCCTAGTCGAGCGGGACATCAAGATCGATTGCAACGACGCCGCGCGGTTAGAACTGCAAACCGTTAACTTCTGGTTGTAAAAACTAATAAACTTTTACTTTGAGCTACATCTGGCAACCACGGTCAAAGGTCGTGCTGCCAAGTGCCGATTTACGCGCAATGCACAAGGAGCAGGGTGAAATTCCGAGAATTATGTCTAGCCGGCCTACTGCCTGGTCTGCCAAATATAATTAGATTTTATTTTTATATATTTGCATTTGCATAGGTATGAGGAATATAGAAGATTAATTGATTATTAGGTTGTAATAAAACGTCAATTTACTAATAAATATAATTTTATTGTCAAATATTAATTATAATAGGTACAAAATGTGTAAAAAGAATATAATACATATGTATGTACAGGTATGGTCAAAAATTTGTTTAGGTAGTTCCATTGCAAGCAATTAAAATAATAAAGGGGAGCAGGGGTACGAGAGGATGAAATATAGCGTCGATATTTTTTCATCGTAAATGTTGAGTCCTTGGCCAATTTGGGGGGCTTTGAGGTCTGAAAATCCAATTTGAAAAAATAAATTTCAAAAGTCGGTGAGGGTAACAGTAGACGAAATAACGTTTTTATACGTATAAATATACATATATGATGTCGTTTTCGGGGTTATTGATAGGTATCTGAGTAACCATCACACTAGATGTATATAGTTAAATAGCCTGTCCAAACGAAGGGTGTGTCAAAATCAAAAGTAAATACCATTTGTAGTTAAAAATTTGAGGTAGGGGTGAGACGGGTAAAATAGGACTTTGAAAAAATGATTGGGTGGTACCTATCTTGTTTCTCGGTTTATTTGCATCAGACAAACTAAACTTGTGTACCATTTGTCAAAAACAGTTACAGATTCGACGTTGGGGTGACATGGGTAAAATAGGACATTTACGACATGTTGGATGCCATTTTCTTTTCCGGATTATTGTCATCAGAAAAACTAAATGTTTGCACTATTTGTCAAAAATAGTTAGAGATTAGATATAGCGGAAATATAGGTAAAATAGAACATTTTTTGGTGGTATCTTGTTTTCTGGATTATTCGCTAAATGTGTATACTATTTGTCAAAAATAGTTTAAAATTTGGCGTAGGGGTGAGACTGGTAAATTAGGCCTTTTATTCGAAATGTTGGGTGTTATCGTGCCTTCGGAGTTATTGACATTAGAGAAACTATACATACTTGTGTATAATTTGTCAAAAATAGTGAGCGGTACAAGCGCGGATCCAGGGGGGTGGTCATTGTGGTCATGACACACACCCCCCCCCCCCCCCCCCAACCAACAATTTAACACGAAAAATATCATATACCGGTTTGATTAACGCGGCAGGGTATTACTTTTCGTAACTTGTATGACACCCGGATTATTGGTATCAGAAAAACTAAATATGTGTGCTATTTGTCAAAAATGAGCGGAAAGACGGGTAAAATAGGACATTTGTTGGGTGGTATCTTGTTTTCCGGATTATTGTCATCAGAAAAACTACATGTGTGGTGCACTTACTATTTGTTAAAAATAGTTTAAAGAAACTCGAAGTAGGGGTTAGACGGGTAAAATAGGACCTTTATAAGAAATGCTGGGTGATATCTTGTTTCCGGGGTTATTGGCATCAGAAAAATTAAACTTGTGTAACATTTACCAAAAACAGTTAGTTTCGAAGTAGTGGTAAGACGGGTGAAATAGGACTTTTATAAGATTGGGTGGTATTTCATCTTCTATGTTATTGGCATCAGAGAATTTTGTGTACTATAATTTGTTAGAATAGTTCCAGACCCGAAGTAGGATAAGTGGGGTGTGAAAAGAATTTTACCAAAAATGTTTAGTGAATCGAACTAGGGTAGTGAGCTCTAATAAAATTTTTATTATTTTATATGTCAAATAATAAAACTTTTATTATTTTATATGTCAAATTAGTCTCTTGATGGATTTATAATTGACAAATTTGGTACATGCCGAGGGTCAACTAGCTCCGGTAGTAAACAGTTATGATAAAAAGTTGTTAGTTTTGACTCCATCTTTACACCCCAGAATTGATCGTCCCGGTAAATCTGAAATCAATCAATAATAACATACACATAAAATCTTAGGAAAATAATAATTTATAATTTCCTTGAAAATAAATATATGTTCCTTTACCTAAATCTAAAATGTAATTTATTGATTAATGATAACTTTTACCTTCTGCACCAACATTCCTTTGGAAGACCAAACAATAAAATAACAAAATTGCCTTTGACTTATATGAAGCTGCCCCTGTACTTGATAATAATAATTGTGATTTGTGACATTGTTTTAGTTCCATCTCGTTTAAGTTCGTCAGTATGGCAAATTTTAGTAATTTCTGTTTAATTGCTTCCGCAGGGATATTTTTATAAATATATTTTATATTGATACATTAGTTCATTGCGTTCAATACTCGACTCAACCAGTTTGAAATTATTTCCTCTTTCCAGCACATACACACCTTTTACTTTCTTTAATTAAATATAGGTACAGTTCAACATGATCTAATATAAAATTTTATCATCCCTCCACTCCTTCCCTTTAACTTTCTTTACCAAATACTAAAGAATATAGTTCTTTGGACCTCAATAAAACTGAATACAAACAATATACTGCTTAGTATTTTCGAAAAAAAAATTGTTATCCCGTCGCACTCCTGCCGTCTTAACTTTATTTCAACAAATTCTAAGCAAAATATGTTTCCTGAACTTAATAACTCCGAAAAAGAGTACTCAGTCAACATTTTTGACAAAATATTAACTTGTTTTAAGAAATAACTACAAAGCATTTTTTTTGTCAATAACTCAGAAAACAACATAAGGTTATTCGACTATAAAAAAATATACCTTTCCTATATTCCTCTCCTGACCTTAAAACAAAAAAGGGCAACATGGGATTTTCACCTGAATAACCTAAAAACATTTAAAAAATGTCTCTTTCAACATTTTTTTAAGAAATTCTAACCAAAACAGTCTTTCGGACCCCCAACATCTCCCAAAACTCCATACCGCTCAACACTGAAGAAAGAATTGGATATTTGTTTAAATTAACTATGTAAAATGGGACGTCGTAAATTTTGGGGTGGCAAAATACTAAGGTAGACAATTTTGGGGTGGCAACAACCCCGAATTACGCCACTCATAATAACTTTGACAAAAGTACACCGCCCAACATTATTGCAAAACATTTCTTTCCTTTTCACTCCTACCTGACCACACTTAACTTTTATTTTAAACAAATATACTAAGCAACATGTATTTTTCTTACTTGAATAAAGCCAACCCGTTCAAAATACATCCTCACCTCAATCTTCATTCAGCGAAACTTTTTTTTATTAAATAACGATATATCTATATCCGACCAATTTTAAAGTGTATTCTTAGATAACAGAAAAACGATAAAGATTTAAATAAATAAATATTTTATTTATTTTTATACACTCTGTGCTTTACGGACTTCCGCCTACTTTTCCGCTTTGCGGATAACTTGGGATAAATAATATAAATACAAATAAACTAATCGACACTTTAAACACAAATAGTCAGTTCGTGCGAACACTAACTAAACGCGAATACTCCCCAATTCGATAATTAAAAATCAAAAGTTCTTCCGGCGCGTTGTTCTAGACGAGAAACTAAACGAAGAGGCGCTACCAAGAATTGCTGCGTTGCCATATTGTACAAAGATTTTGCATTACGAAAACCGCGGTAAAATAAACATGGTCAATTTCAATTCCTTTCTATTTGAAAAATGAAGCATAATTCATAATGAAATAGGCATAAATGTATCAATGATATATACAGAAATTGCACTGTTTGCTCAGTTTTTAATCTGTTTTACTATGAAATGATGAAAAATGATAAATAAATCAAAATTTTGAATGAATAAATAAAAAATAGCAAAAAAAGCACAATAATTAACTAGACTTAGTAATTTAAAGCAAACAGTGCATAGAAGCACATGATTTTACGTCTTTCTGTGAAAGAATCAATTGAAATGATCCAACGATACTTTGTTAATAAGTAATTTACTCCATAAGAATTTTCCCCATAAGGAAGCATGTAAAATATTAGCTGACAGAATGGCGAAGGTAAATTAAATTCAACACTGCTCCGGAATCTTAACCGGCGAATAGGACCGTACTTCGCCCTTAATGAAAATGATTACACGGCAATGTTTTGGCACATCAATTCTTTACTGGGCAATAAACAATCTATAAAAGCAGGCCTTGTGGCCATCACTACGAACGCTATCGAACAAACCCTCGCTTTATATCTTATGAAAATTATTTAATGTATCAAAATAAGTTTTTTATAAGGTTTTCTTCTTTTATAGAGCTCGAGACGGTTTTAAGGAGGACAAGATCTATCGACACCTGGAACCCGCGGCGGCGTTCCAGTTGGAGCTAGACAGGATGAGATCGTACAACCTGGAGGCATTGCCAACCTCGAATCAGAAGATGCATTTATACCTAGGTAATACCTCCACATTTCTCTCGGTGTGAAATAAAAGTGATTTACCAAAGGTGTTGTAAACTACAGATTCCATAATCCATTCATAAAACTCTTGAAAAGTGAAGCTGTGATTGTGCGAGTTGTTATTGAAAATCAGTAATGGGTGGAAGAGAGAACGACATATTTGTTGGCTGAATGGCAACAATGTTGAAGTCTGGTTATATCAGATGGTTAAATACATAGACAAAGGAAGAGAGGGGACGCGTAAAACCAGAAGCTATTTTGTTACCGCCTGGCTCCTTATCGGATTTAGCAGTGGCGTTACATGAATATTTTCTTAGTATTATCCCAGTACAAAATTATTATTTATGGAATATGGAAGTAATATTTTTATTGAATGAATAATTTATGAATGTTTAGTAAATATAAATTTTATTAGCCAAAAATATAATTTCATATAGGAAAGGTTGTGAAATTTAAATATCTTTCAACTTTAGGGAAAATGTAAGATAAAAAACAAAATTGGTCGATTCAAAATTTATTACAAAGAAGCAACAAAATGTAATTACTGGTAGTTTTGAAAATATTGTTGGCACAGCACCTCCAAGTAATTGTACTCTTTCCTCATCTTTATAAAAAGGGACTTCTCAAAATGGTCTGAACAAATCCTGTAGGCAGGAGAAGGTGTCCAATCTCTAAGTCCCATGTTCTGCACCCAAATGTTTGCTTTTTGTGGATCTTTCGGAAATCTAAAAACAATACAACAATGTGTGAGCTTAGTGGTTTAAAATAAGTTTTAACAGGACGCCATCCTTGTGAAACGACCTACGCCTGAAGTCTTGTTTCTCAAAGACTATGACCTTCAACGATTCAAGACAAACGTTAATCGCTTTCTTTAAAAAAATAACACTGGTATACATTCGAAATAATATAATGCTTTCACTAATAATTAACCAAAATTAAATAAGAAATAATTTAATTTTGTCAAAATATACGAATCATGCAGGTACGCCATTGAGTGACACACCCTCTCCAAGGGCAATTACCTGGTTCTTATTAGAAATCTTGAATGAAAAGTGCAACAAATCTAGTACAAATTACAAAGGAAGGTACCTTTAACTATGGCCTTAATCATAGTTTCAAATAATATATACTGCTAAACTTACAAGGGAGATATCTAATATAAAATAAATGCATTCAAAAAATACAATTTGAATATTTACCGATGGGAAGTAATTCCAAGCTTCTTTCGTTCATTACGGCTTTTACAGCTATAGGCACAACAATTCACCATTTTTCTGTAAATAAACTGAATTCTTATAATAGCTCTTCTCACCACAAATCACCAAAATACATTGGGTGCCACCTCGATTGTCTGGCTCCCTATCAATGGCGGCCGATCAATTTTAGGTAACACTTTCTGCGACGGCCCGTAAACCGGAATTATTCCTTTGTCTATGGTTAAATATTAACACATAACCATACTTACCGATGCAAGGATAAATCCTTATTTAAATAATCCACTCTTTTATAAACTACTCATGAATGCACTATGATTGTTTATAGTAAAGACAATTTTTCACCAATAATCACAAAAAAACACACAAATCAACCTAAATATATAATCAATCCGTTAGATCAAAGCGCCAACGTCGCAAAGTTTCGAGATTAGTATTTCATTCATCATCTATAAATAAAAATAGATGTTGCCAGAGTGCAGTTGGATTAGTTCAAGATTCTTTTGATCCTTTTAAGTATAATAATAAATTTTTAAAGAACCTCTCATCGCCTTTTTACAGTTTAGAGTAAAATTATTGGGAAATATATTTATTTTATGAACAATTGCGAATTAATCTTAAACAAGTTGTAAAATTAACAAATTTTTAATTGGGATTTTGCAAAATACCTTTGCGATAAATATGTCAATCTGGCCATATGCTGCAATAATGACTGAAAGAGGTGGGAAAGGCTGCTTGCATTCGTTGCCTAGGGTAGAAATGAACATATTTCTATCTGTAGTTTGTAATATCTTTGTGATTTACCCATTTCTGTTGGTCGGGACGATCCGTAGGAGACAGCAGGTGATGGTACATTCCTTTAACCACTACCTAGTTTCGATGAATGTAATATTAATATCTATATTTTTTTTAGGAAAAGCCAAAGTACCTCCAGGAAAAGAAGTTACGGACTATAGGTTCTTTATTAGAAGTATTATAAGACATTCAGATCTGATAACTAAAGAAGCCTCGTTCGAATATCTACAAAACGAAGGTATTATTTTATTATATACAATTTATGTAACAAATTCGTACGAACGGGAAATTTGAGATCACGAGCCGAAGGCGAGTGCCGCAACGCCGATGTGAAAAAGTAACTTTATGCATAAGCTTTTTACAATATTTTTCTACGATCGTATCAGTTACCTTTTCAAAACTAAAAAATATACCGGATATTTCAGGAGGAACGCTCCTATAACTTTTTTATTATTTAAATTACAGAAATAAAATTTGGTGGGCTTGTATGTGATATTATTTTGGATTTTATGACATGACTGATTATATTTGGTTGCTTCCGGTTTAACCGGAAATGACCTCGACTTTTGATTGTTAAATGGAACACCCAGTATATTTTTGGCTGTATCGATTCAGAATACCATTCCAAATTCAACGACAAACGACCCAGACAGAGTTATAGGGATGAGCGTTTCTCCTAAAACACCCGGTATATTGGTGTATAACACTATCACTTAGAAAAGCAATAAGTTTGGTTTATTTCCTTATATTGACTTGATTATTCAGAATTAATGTGCACTTTAGCTTGAAATAGCACGACCATAAAGTCGAAGATTTAAAAATGTCTTACATTTCTTGATAATACGTCAACGATACCCGTTCGCTGCAACTCTTAACTTGCTTTTGGTTCATTACAATCTATAAACTTATTATATTCCTTTTTGTAAACGTCTTTTGATTTTTCAGGCAATAAATGTCGTGTTGCCTCATTGGCTTTATTAATTATTTCATCCGGAGCGCATTGAAATGCGTTTTCTTCTTCGGAATAGAATTATTTCGTTCCATTTTTCATGTTTTCAAATATTATTGCAATTTGTAAGGTCACAATAGCAATGCGACTTGATATTATTACCATTAAGAGAGATGTTTTAACGCTAAATTTTATGTATATTTTTTATAACGATAGTAGAAGAAACATATTTTTTTATATTTATTTCCCGCTAGTAAATTAATGTAAAAATTACAAGGAAAGATAATGAGGGATCCGCACTTGATACAAATTACCACTCCTTAGGTGAAAGAGTCCTCCTGGAAGCCATAGACGAGCTGGAGGTGGCCTTTTCCCATCCTCAGTCCAAGCGCACGGATTGTAACCATATCTTTTTGAACTTCATACCCACCGTGATAATGGACCCTGCCAAGATCGAGGAAGCCGTGACGAATACCGTTCTGAGATACGGTCCCAGATTGTGGAAGCTTAGGGTGTTACAGGCCGAAGTAAAAGTTCTAATAAGGTAAGGTTCTAGTAACGTATTTTTTTTATTGGATGTAGCCTCGCTATGTAGTCGATAGAGGCCATCGTGCATTGAAAGCAGCTAGAGAGACGGAATGTAATGTTACCCCGTATATACAGTGGGTTATGGAATTTCCTATTGAAAAAAATAACCATAAATAGCGTTTTCAATTAAGCGAGATTAAATATAATAAACGATTTTCATAATATCCGGTATATTGCCATATCGATATAATGAACTATTATATAACGTGCCCATGTTTGAAATTCGTACTTTTTTGTTATTTTTTTTACTTTGCGACTGGGTGCGTGACTAATTAGTCAAATGCCAAAAAAATAAAAAAATAAAAATAAAAAAATAAAAATAACGTTCCCACGATAGTTCTATATAAATGGGAAACTTTTTTATTATGCGTTTTATGAAAGAAAGTGTCCCTTCCTAAAAAGCTCTGCTTGGCAATAACTAAGATTTACGAATAAAAAAATTGTATTATACAGGGCTCTCGGAAAGTACAAGAATGTAAAAAGGTCCAACGACTATAACTATGGATATGTACAAAGTTAAATTTTATGGGTGAAAAAATGGGTTGGTGCGCACGGTTTACCGGCCATATTTTTAAAGGTTGCTCGTCGGTTGTCTTGCGCACAATATTGTCGCCGTCATATAGGCAACCCCGCCGGTATTGATGCCGGTTTGGTTGCCAACCAACGACGACCGTCCAGAACCGAAATCAGTCGTGGCGATGTAACGATATTAGAAATCTATCGATACGTGGACAATACAGGGTGTTATGGAAATGACGTATTATATTAAAATGGGTGACTCCTTGGGTGTCCTAGAGAAAGTCTACATACTTTTTTTTTAAATCGAATATCTAAATACTGAGGTAAAAACCCTTTTTACCCACGTACTGTCGCGCCGTTTCATCTGGATTCCCTTAGCAACAATGTGGGTCACTAGAGTATACTAACCGTGTTGTCAGATCACACCGCGTGTCTCGCCCCTTACTTGGATACCGGACGCGCGCCACTATCGTTGCTTCAGTATGTTTCGAGACTCGGGGTTGGACTGACGCTGTCGAGGGTTCCACGTGCTTGACGTATACGAATTTTAAACGATTTAGTAGTAGCAGTACTCGATTTTTTTTCTATTGTGAAATAATGCATAATAATAAATGTTGTGATGTGATTTCAAATTTGCGTGATATTGGTTCTGTTGCAAAACATACTTTTTGTGTTTTATTTTCTTATGGAATTTAATTATAAAACGGATTATTTTAAAATAAGATCGAAGGTAAGAGAGTATGTACCTTAAAATTGTAGTTTTTTTTTCTAAAAAATTTGAAAAAGAAGTGATAACGCGTATCAAAGACGTCTTGTTGTCATAAACTGAACACGTGTTCTGTGTTGCATTATGACAACACCGCCTATAAGGCGCAAACCTCTTTTGAACCTCGAGACTGCCTCAATAAACTATTGATTGCGAAGGTCCTCAGGAGCGGCCACGTAAATTTTGAGATTTCATATAAAGTGTATATTTCGCTTAATAATTCATAGCGCCATTTATGATATAATAAGTCATTTTCCATAACACCCTGTAGATATCAAAATTAATTCTAAAATTGGCTTTTCAGTGATGGCCACAAGGTCTTCTTTTATGCGAGAAAATCGATTGTTTATTGCCCAGTAAAGAAGGTCTTGTGTGCCAAAATATTGCCGTGTAATTATTTTCATTAAGGGCGAAGTACGGTCCTGTTCGCCGGTTAAGCTAGGTCAATAGTTTATCGGTCGGCATTGCGCATGACATCCGACAATCAGCTTTGTTTACATGCGCGAGGCCATGAATTTGCTACTTTTGCGTTTAGAGTTTGGGTATCCATAGATATAGGTCGGTGCCTTGGACACGTATATAATTTTTATTAATAATTTTTTATAGATCAGCGCCAAACGCTCCAACTACACCGATCCGTCTTTGTTTGTCCAACGACAGCGGGTACTACTTGGACATCAACATGTATACGGAAGTAGTAGATCCGGAGTCGGGGCAGATTACCATTCAGGCGTATGGGAACAAGCAAGGGCCTTTACACGGATTGCCGATATCTACTCCGTATTTGGCCAAGGATTATCTTCAACAAAAAAGGTAAAAATCGGCAAATGTAGCAGTTTTAGATTAGTTTGTACGATAAACATATAATATAACGCACCATTTATTTACAATCATACACACTTCTGCAGTTTCAAATAAGTTAGAAGAAGATGGCCTTAAAAAATCTCACACATGTACGAGATTGTCGATAAATTTACCTACATTATAAAAAAAGAATAATAAAAATCGGACCTGAAATAAGATAATAAAATTATTCACGATCAAAATCCGTCCAAATATTGCGTGGATCGATTATTTGGACTGTGAGTGTATTTATTTAATTCATATTTTAATTCTTGCACAGATTCCAAGCCCAAAGCAACGGCACAACCTACGTGTACGACTACCCCGAGATGTTCCGGCAAATGGTCGACTTGCAATGGAAGCAACATAGTCAACAATTTATCTCGGAACCGGTGGACTTACCCGATAAGTTCATGGACTTCGTCGAGCTGGTATTGGACGTCGAGACTGAAACGAGACTGATCGAGCAGAAACGAGTGGCTGGTAAGTGGGATTACTTATTTTTGTTCCATCGTTATAAATATTGGACTTTTCTAATCATTATATGGTCAAAAATAGTCCACTTTTTATTAATATTGTAGAAGTTGGACTATTTGATCCTATAATTCTTCTGGAACGATTTATTTGTCTGTAAGTTCCTTTGTGATGAACGAACAGCAGAGAAATCGACAGTACCGAGTCCGGCCTATGGTTTGTCGTGACCTAATTGACATATCCAAACATTTATACAGGGTGTTTCCTAACCTCTCTGAAAAAATTGAAGGAGGTGAATACTCACCTTATTTTACGATGAAAATGTGTTATAAAAGTTTTTCGCATGTCGCTTCGTTTTCGAAATACAGGATGTTAGAAAAAATATTGTAATTTTCATTTTATTAATTAATGTCAAACAGACGACGTGTACATGGGTGTTTCTGGCCCATGTAGGACATTTGCAGCAATTTATTTGACTTTTGTTCATATGAGTTCATTAATCAAAGTTTTTAAATCATATGCATTATCAAATCATTGGCATTAATTAATAAAATGAAAAATACAATATTTTTTTTAACACCCTGTATTGCGAAAACGGAGCGACATGCGAGAAACTTTTATACCACATTTTCGTCTTAAAATAAGGTGGGGATTCACCTCCTTCATTTTTTCAGAGGTTATGAAACACCCTGTATACTATACTAAATCAACGAAAGAACGGAGGACGTCGAAACAAAAATCACGTGACCTATCAAAGTAGGAATGTTTGTGCAGAGTTGCATTAAGGGTCGACCGGAACTGTATTAAATTTTTGAATTGTCGATTATATAACTTTTACGCATTTTAATAAAAATAGGAATATAAACGACATGCAAGTATGTAAAAATTATTGAAAATTGAAAGTCACGAATAAGAAAACAAACGACTTTTACGTCGGCAGTTTTCAAATCTGTCTAAATGCCGTTATTGCAATGCACAGAAGATGTGCGGCGCGTCTCTTCAATACAGTATAGTCGTTGCAACAAACCCTCGCGCCCGATATGTCAAGTGTCACGTGACCTTAATTACTTGCCTGCTTATTTCTGGTTATTTATTTTACCTAGGTTTGTATGACATTCCAGGACCGTACTACAATAGTACGTACGTTTATTTTAAAAATGAAACGAGTCTATTTATATTTTTAAATGCATTTTTTATTACTTATTATAGGGAATAAAACACACATACACATTGTATTTTTCTGTTATTTATTTACTCAAATATATAAAATTAAGTTATTATCTATAATTACATGTCTAGTAGGTACCTCTATATTCACAAAAAGATAGGAAGTCTGTATCTACATGGATGCCCATCTTTACCTACTGTAAACTTTATACGATGTGTCTACACATGGACTTAACTATACCTGTAATAAATTGTATCTTCAATTTTTCGAAAAAGTCATCCTTCATCATTTCTTTTTCCTGTTATATAAATACAAATCACTTGGGAAAATTTCCATGTTCTTGTACTGGATGCACAAAAAAACATTCCTGAAAATAGCTATGGACCTTTTCTAAGGAAAAGTTATTGTATTAAAAAACTAAATATGTTGTTACCTCTGTTTTAACTTTAATGTTCAATAGTAACTTATAAGTGTATAGTATCATAACAAGCAAATTCTATATGCACCCTTCTTCTAAGGTAAGAGATACGAAGTTGGTTAAATTGGGACAATTTTTTTCGGCACCAAGTTGCTCATTGGCCATATATATTTCAAGAAATCTGCGTCTCTTCTGAGCAACACAAGGCTTTTCCATTAGAGCTCGGCGATTATCATCAGCTCCATATATAAATCAAAAGCTTTCGACAATATATTTAGTGTTCTGTGCAAAGTTCTAAAAATAGTGAACTTAGATCAACATATTATTACACACTACATGATCAATAATTGCACTTGAATTCAGACCAAAACTATTAAAAATATCATGCAGATATTTCCTACTTTCCCAGCTAACCAAACTGTCGCCACACAAAAGTATTACCTGATATTTAACTGAAATAAATCTCAACTCACTCGGAAAGAAATAGAACATCATTAGAAATTTTTTTATTAATCTTAAAATTCACCTTAGTTTCTCTAACGGTGGCATCAGCTGAGGTAGAAGTCGGACAATAATTATGCTCCATAATTATTATTTTCGCCTAAAAACAGATAATTAAAATATTAACCTATAAATTTGTCGGTACGTGATTAGTACTTACTGTGGTTTACAAATAACACAAACAACTCCATATGTAGTTAATCAAAGTTTTTAAAACAAAATAACTATACTAAAACGACGGCAATACACTTTTAAAACTTATTAGCACCAATCAAACTGATCAGCTGATCGATGACATATTGCTGATGTCAATTGTCGAAAAAGCTTGAGGGTCCGCTGCAAAGACTATACAAAAGCGATATTTAGACAGCTTCCTAAGTTAAAAGTTGTTTGTTTTTTTATTCGTGACTTGAATTTTGATTAATTTTTATATACTTGCATGTCGTTTATGTTCCTATTTTTTTTATAAAACTTACATAATCAACAGTTATGCAGTTTATACATTTTCAACAATTTTATAAAGTTCCGGCCTACCCTTAATGCAACTCTTCACAAACATTATAACTTTTATAGGTTATGCGATATTGTTGTGTTCTTCTTTCTTTCGTTGGATTTAGTATAATAATGCCGGAGTTAGGGGGGTGCAAGCCAGAGCCAGGGGGTGCCGGAGCATCCCCTCCCTGCTCCCATATTTATTATAACGCTTGTTATATGTTATTAAATGAAGTCGAATGCATCTGTTACATAGACCACGTATACTTTTAGGCGAGAATAACGTAGGGATGGTAGCATGGAGATTGACGCTCTTCACGCCGGAATATCCTTTAGGAAGAGATATAATCGTTATAGCTAACGATATCACACATCAGATTGGATCGTTTGGTCCTAGGGAAGACAAAGTAAGTACATTAAAGTGAAAGAGAGAGAGACACAATTTCACAAAAAATACGAGGGAAATAACAGATATTTATTATATTTTAGGTGTATGGTCTCGCATCGGAAATAGCCCGGAAACTAAAAATTCCAAGAATATACATATCGGTGAACTCCGGGGCCAGGATAGGACTGGCCGAGGAAGTGAAAGCGCTGTACAAGGTGGCGTGGCTCGATCCAAAAGATCCGGAAAAAGGTGTCAAATATCTGTACTTGACGGCCGAGGATTATGCCAAAATAAGCTCGTCCAATTCGGTAAGCGAACCAGCCACTTGCTTGCTTTGCACAGCTCGTAAGAATAAGCTTACAGCTTATATTTTGAGGTTCAAGCTGTATAAATATCCCTGAATGCGTTCTTACATTAAAAGAGACCAATAAGGGTGGTTGCTACATATATGTTATGTAACGGCATTTGAGAAACATCAACACTCGAGTCATACACCAAAATTGCTTATAGAACTATTTGGCTGTATAGATATATTTTTTAAAAATCTATAAAAAATGTTTATAATTAATATCGTGAATATACGATATAAATTAAATTAAAGGCAATTTTGACCTGACCTCCTCGGCGTATTGTAATGCCGAAGACAGATAAGCTACCAATCTCCTACCCTCTCATTTCTTGATAACAAATAATTTAATATATACAGGGTACCTGAATGACGTGCTAATATTTCAGGGTGTGATTCCTTAGGTCATTTTAAAAAGAAAAGTTCATATGAACACATGTCCGCAACGGCTTCAATTTTTTGCTACAGGGTGTTGAATTTTTATTTTTTAAATGGTTATTTTTTAATATCTCCGAAAGTACTTTAGATATTATTTTCAATTTTGGTATGTGTTAATAGGATATAGAACCAGAAATTTTAGTTGGAAAAGTTATTCAATTGTTCCACCAGTGGCGTCCCTGCAAACATGTCCTCTGATATTTTTTACAAAAAATATGGTACGCCACTGACATTTTTTCATGTGGATATTTTTTCTGGTTATCCTGGTCAATTATACATAAAAACGGTCTCTTGAGTTTTTCTCATCAGACCCACCGTTTTTGATTAAAACCACTAAATTCATATTGAAACTAATTATTATTAACATTGATAAAATAATTAATGATAAATTTTGTTTATAAAAAATTGTTGGAGTGGGCAATTCGATGCGAAGGCGGGCGGAAGCATGCCTTTTAAGGGAAGGTGACCATTTCCAACAATTTTTATAAAACAAAATTTATCATTAATTATTTTATCAATGTTAACAATAATGAGTTTCGATATGAATTTAGTGGTTTTAATCAAGAACATGCATCTGACGAGAAAAACTCGAGGGCTAGTCAGAAAAATATACAAATGGAAAAATATCAGTGACGTACCATCTTTTTGATAAATAATATCTAAGTAAAATTTGTGGTTCTATATCCTATTAACACATACGGAAATTGAAGATAATATATAAAGTACTTTCGGAGATATTAAAAAATAACGATTTAAAAAAAAAAATTCAATTGAACTTTTCTTTATAAAATGACCTAAGGAATCACACCCTGAATTATTAGCAAGTCATTAAGGAACACCCTGTATAACAATATTTCATATTTAATGATATAGGTATTCCGAAAAATAATTTATAATTATTCGAAAAAAATTGAAATGATGACTGCGAAAAACTGGCGTTCTATTTTTTAATATAAGAGTATTGTAATCAAACCCTCGGTCTCCATTTATTTCGCTTTCGAAATTCGGTGTTTTCGTAACGGACTTCGATATGTTATGACATGACTTTACAAACAGATATCCATAAATATTTACCGAAAACACAAATGTACGATGAAATAGCTCTGAAAAGAACTGTTTTTAGCATTAAATGCAAGACACAAAAACTTATAAAAACTAATTAAGTTTGGCACTTGATTGACACATAAAAATAGCAATTATGAGTTAACGGCTGGCAAATAGTTAATGACTACGAACCAATATTCAACAACCATAATCTTCTGTCTTTGTCTAGCACGTTATAGAATTCGAAACGTATTGCGGAACTGAGCTGACGCTCTATTATGTTTTTATTCACTTTTAAGTCTGTAATAAATGAAGATGGGGAGTCTTAAATTACTATGGCTCGTGATCCATGGATTTGTGACGTACGTGTAATGATATGACGTAGTTATACGTACGACTTTACACAATGGTCAAATGTATTATTTAAATTGTAGGTTAGAGCAGTTTTGATCGACGACGAAGGCGAATCTCGATACAAAATCACTGATATTATAGGAAAGGAGGATGGGATAGGTGTAGAAAATTTAAAGTATGCTGGTATGATTGCAGGTTAGTAAACGAAGGTTAATTTTATTCTGCAGGGAGTCTATTCATTTTCTCAATTCAGTAGACCAAAAGAAATACACGCGACGAGCACGTGAACATCACACAGGGTCGCATTAAGAACAATATAACAGTACAATCTGGAACCATGCAGGAATAGACCTGAAATAAGAACAACGACCCTGTTAAGAAAAGCAGCGCGCCAGCATGGGAAGTTTTATCGCCGATTGACCGATAGCAATAAGTTTATGCATCGAGCATTTAGCAATCACGCGCTGATGTTTATTTATGCTCCTGAATTGGTAAAATGAATAAGAGTATAGGAACGTCCTTATGAACATACATAAGTGATTGTTTTAATTGAAGAAAAAGTTACTTGAACAATTGAACAATATTTATTGTCTAAAATTATATCCATTTTTAGGTGAGACATCTGCCGCCTACGATGAAGTAGTTACCATTTCAATGGTCACGTGTAGAGCGATAGGAATTGGCGCCTACTTGGTTAGGTTAGGACAGAGAGTGATTCAGCTTGAAAATTCTTACATAGTATTAACAGGGTACGTATTTTATACTTGTTTTGGTGACTGGTATTTCACATGGCCTTTGCCTTGGTTGAAATAATGTAAAAATAGAAAATAAAATGTATATACATGGTGTACTAAGTTCTAAAGTCGGGGAAAGTAACATGAAAACTATCTCGGACGTATGTTATACTCTTTATCGTTTAAAAATTTAATGCTGGTACAGTACGTTTCACGAAATTTGGATACGACTTAATGATTTCCTGGGTCGGTCCCATTGTGTCGACAAGAGCTTGTCAATAAACAAGTGAAGTATGAAGGGACGGACTAAGGAAAAGAAGTAATGATATGATTATATTAATGTAATCAAATGAAATAACATTTTTTTAAATATTACCAGTCATATTTATTTACATTTATAATGTCATTCTATAGATAGTTCTGTTTCGCTATCGCTATCCTCATCAAAATTAATTATAATTGGATTAATTATACGATCCAGACTAATAGACGAATTTTCTACAGTTATTACTTGACGGACTGAATTTTTCCAGCTAACTGGGGGAATATCATTAAAGCATTTTCGTATTAATTCTACAACACTAGAACTTAAAGTCGGAGAAATATTTTCAGACCTAACCAGTGATTTTAACTGGTGCCTATGGGGTTAAAAATGCAATAATAGGGTGGGCGCCGTAGCACTGTATGTCCAATTTCTTCTGCCAATGTGTCACAAACATATACTTTTTTTATACAAAAGATCACTTTTTTTATAACTTTCTTCAAAATGTATATCATTCGCCGCCATGTAGTTCTGAATCTCCAATTTTGTATTATTTGAGCTTGGAGCTTTATGTAATTGGCGACTGTGATAGCTCGCATTGTCCATTACTATCACGCTATTCTGAGGAATGTTTGGTAAAAGACAATTCTTGAACCATTCCTCAAAAACTAACAAATTTTGCCACAAAAAGATATTTAAATATAAATTAAGCAACCTAACCTACCTGATGTGCCTATATTTAATTATAATTATTACAATCCCGTCCTTTTCACGTAATAATAACAAACGGTCATAAATAATGGGATGGCCCCAGGTACTTTTACTGCAGTCATTAAGTTATAACCATTTTTCGTGAAACAATATTTACTTGAAATATGTCATTTCTAGTAATATTCGGTTCACACAACCATCACATCAGTTGTACATATCACCATTGTGATCTAAGCACGGAAATCCGAACGCAGAACTGCCGGAAAGAGATGCTAGTGCAACCGCGTGACACAAGCATGTCATTCACATGTCTTTCGATTTGTGGTGGTTCACCTATTTGACGTTTTGACGCTTTTCGGTTAAGACGATCGTAAGAACATACGCATCTTCGTCGCGTACATCTAACTATATAGACATTAATATATTTATCTTCTATCAATTCGGCGATTAACTAAGTACGGGGGTTTAGCTACTTTTCAATTAGGCATAGGTCAATATATTTGACATGTTATATTTTATTTATTTATTTATTTATTTATTTGTTAGGAAGTCTATTACATTTCTGAACAAATATTCCTGTTTGAAATCCAAAAGCTACAAGCAGCTTGTCTAGATTTCAGGTTATGAATAACTTTTCCCTTTTAAAATAAAATAAAAAGAATAAAGATAACATATGCTAAAACTATTTATGCAGTACAGTCTAAACTAGACTAAAGAAAATATTACCAATGTTAAAATGATTTATTAAACGTTATTGTTAATGTTAAATGGATATTTCAAAACACCCTCTAGTATTCATTCAATAAAGGCACCGTATAGGTTATTTGCTGATAATTTATCTTTATCCATTTCGAGATTCCAAGCAAGAAAGTACGTAAATTTACAACAGACTTCAAATTTAAAGGTAACATATTGAATAATTTGGGGCCGACATACCTAATGTGCCTCTGCGAGGCTGTATATGATGCCAGAGGAACGAATAGGCACCCACTATCTACAGATCTGGTGTGAACACTGTGCATAATCCTACTTTTGTATTTATTACACTTTTTCATAAACCTAAGAGTACCCTTAACATACAATTGCCTTACCGGTAGCAGGTCAGCTTCTTTAAATAATAAATCTGATGGATACCTCCTGTTTCTGTTCATGAATATCTTTATTATATATTTTTGAGTAATATTTAAACGGTGAAGGATGCTACAACAAGCACTACCCCAAACACTCAAACCGTACATCAAAACTGATTCAATTAAGGCCTGGTACGTCATTTTTAAGAGTTTTAAAGATAAAAATTCTCTAAGTTGGTAAAATTTATGTACAGTTTTACGAATTTTTTTGGTAATATAGTTAACATGAGTTTCATACCTTAGATTCTTGTCAATGAATACCCCCAGGTATTTTACACTATCTTTTGCTAATATTGTCTCTTCACATCTGCACACTGACATATCCATAACACATTCAAAATTATGCACCCTAAGTTCAGGATGGATCACACCTCCTGGGTTATTCATAGAAAAGGCCATATGAACAGTTTTGTTTACATTCATTGTCAGAAGATTCTGATCCATCCACAAACGTACCTTGGAGATGTGATCCTCTGCCCTCTGAAATGTCTCTGGCCAGGATTTGCCTCTAACTAAAATTACTGTATCATCAGCATAGCACACACATTCACTATTTTCATTTGGCAGAACAGAAAAGAGATCATTAATATACAAGGAAAAAAGTGTGGGACCCAGTACGGTACCCTGCGGCACCCCAAATTCCACCGTACCCGTTTTGCTCAATGAATCATTTATTCTTATTCGCTGGGTTCTATTTTTTAAATAAGACTCAAACAGGCTGTGCGCAAGACCTCTTACTCCAATATCTTCAAGTTTTTTTAGTAAAATTTCGTGTGCCACAGTATCGAACGCACGGGCCAAATCCACAAATATACCCAATGTTTTGAATTTGTTATTATAATTTTGCAATACATAATCTGTGACGTGCACCATAGCTTCCTCACTGCTTACTCCTGACAGAAACCCATACTGAGACTTGGATAAAATATTGTTAGTGTTCAAAAAGCTGTCTAACCTTAGTTTTATACACTTTTCAAATAGACGGCTAACTGAGCTAGTCATAGCAATCGGTCGATAATTTTCTTTGTTTAACCTATCTCCAGTTTTGTAAATAGGAACAATAACAGCCTTTTTTAGGATTTCGGGATATGTACCTTTTTCAAATATTAAATTTATTAGATGTAAGAGTGGTTTTAGGAGGTAAATATGATTATCTTTTAATAGTTTAGCCGAAATATTGTCGTCACCAGGTGATGCTTTGGTCTTCAAGGAATTAATAGCAGAAATTAATTCATTTTCAGTTATTGGATTAAAAAACAAAGAATTTGAGATACGCTTATTTAAAAACCTATAGTTATTTTTTTTTATTTTATTTGCCAAGTTTTTGCCAATACTACCAAAATATTCCAAGAATACATCAGCAATTTCCCGATTGTCATAAACAAGTTTGTTTTCATTCTTAATTATAGTTATTCCTTTACATTTTCTAGTTTCATTAGTCGCCTGCTTAATAACCTCCCATGTTTTTTTAATGTCGTTCCCACATTGAGCTAGCCTATTCTTGAAATACATATATTTGGATTTTTTAATAAGATTCGTAAGATTATTTCTATACTTACGAAACTTTTCTATTGCTTCAATACTCTGCG
This sequence comes from Barypeithes pellucidus, assembly GCA_963991005.1. Classification (NCBI taxonomy): domain Eukaryota; kingdom Metazoa; phylum Arthropoda; class Insecta; order Coleoptera; family Curculionidae; genus Barypeithes; species Barypeithes pellucidus. The sequence goes on along the minus strand of OZ022563.1, from coordinate 49,343,771 downwards.
GGATCCTATCAGCTATTTTTTTTAGTTTATCTCTATGTTTAATAGACGCAATAATTCCTCTGGTGATCCACTCTTTTTTTTTCTTAACATTTTTTATTTTGATTAATTGAGTCGAGCTGGTGATACAATTATTTAATATTTGAATGAAATTTTCTGTACATAAATTAATGTCTATATCGCAAACTGAGTCCCACTCTTGATTCTTAATCTGACTTTGTAGTTTTATGCAGTCTAATCTCTTTATCAGTAAGGGCGAATTATTACCCTCATTAATAGATTGACCATTTGCGGTTTTGAAGTCTATATTTAGTAATATTGGAAAGTGGTCAGTAAGACCACAATTTAGAACAACAGGCTTAATGCTACTATCACCAAGCCTATTGTATACAAAGAAGTGGTCGATACATGACCTATATATATATCAAGTGTCATCATTGTAAACTAAGATTATATAGACTTTAGTCAGTAATACTTCCTTTAATAATAATTCGCCAAATGCGAGACGTGTACTGGCTGAATGCGAAGGCAGAACGCCATTAATTGATGGAAGAAGAAAAGTAACTTAACTTCCTTTCTTTGTGGTTCGTTCGCCTTACATTGACGGTGTAGAATGAGATTATCTTTAGTAATTTATACTATTCTAGGATGATATATATTTTTTTAAATTCTAGGTACATGGCTTTAAACAAAGTTTTGGGCAAAGAGGTATACGCCTCGAATAACCAACTTGGTGGAATACAAATCATGCACAATAATGGGGTCTCGCACAAAACTGAACAAACCGATTTAGGTAAATTATTTTGAAAAATTGAATATTTCATTTTGATAGTCCTTTGTTTTTATATGAATTATTGATTTTTTTATTAATACTTGAATATCCCACCGACCTATATCTATGGATGGAAATGTCATGCGCAATGCCAACTGATAAACTATTCGCCTTATCTGCGAACAGGACCGTATTTCGCCCTTAATGAAAATGATTACACGGTAATATTTTGGCACATCAAAACCTTCTTTACTGAGAAATAAACAATCAATTTTCTCGCATAAAAGAAGGCCTTGTGACGATCACTGAAAAGCCACTTTTAGAATTAATTTTGATAACTATTGTCCACGTATCGATAGATTTTTAATATCGTTACATCCCTACGACTGATTTCTCGTTTCTGGGCGGTCGGCAACCAAACCGGCACCAATACCGGCGGGGTTGCCTATATACGGGCGACAAGATTGTGCGCAAGACAACCGACGAGCAACCTTTAAAAATATGACCGGAAAACCGTGCGCACCAATCCATTTTCTCACTCATAAACTTTAACTTTTTACTGCGCACCCCATAAGTTGTACGTATCCATAGTTATAGGTCGGTGGTGTGATTCCTTAGGTCATTCTATGAAGAAAACTTCATATGAACATAATGAACATACAGTTCTAATGCAAGCTCGTCGTGAATCACCCTGTATAAAATATTATTCGACCTTCTGAAACTTTGACATGTTGATTTTTGTCCCACAACACCAAATATACTTTTTTCCAAAGCCCAGCCTTAAAAACCCCTATTTTATTTCACAGATGGTATCTACACAATTCTCAAATGGCTGTCATATGTTCCTAAGGACAAGATGTCCCCGTTGCCGATGGTTCGAACTAGTGACCCCGTCGATAGAGAAATAGACTATGTACCAACCAAAACTCCTTATGATCCTAGGTAAGATCATAAGAATCTATCATCCGGTTAGAAGATGATAGTAAAGCCGCAAACACACTATTATCATTTCACGTGTTGTCATATTGTCAAAATAGCACATGCTCTCACGGCTTAGAAACAGACTACGTACTACTGCAGATCATTTTTATCACATATTTTGTGTTTGTGAAGATGGCAAGTGATTCTTGCAGCCCTCTAGCGCCAAACTCTGACACCGTGCTATCACTAGTGCCGAAGATGTAAATTTTAGTGTTGTGATCACTCGAGCGAAAAAGCGCTTGATCACTCGATTATTGAAATAACCGACATCGCTCGATTATTAAAAAAAACCGCTCGAATTATCTATTCAGGCGAAAACCGTCGCCCGTAACTTATTATCTTTCACTCGATACCCGCGCTTCGCTTGCCGCCGACGGAATTGTACCGCTGTCTGTAGCGTGATCGAATTAAAAAACTGCCCGTATATTCAAACAGTTTTTCGCTCGATAGGAAATACTCTAGTTACAGATTCAGGCGAAAAACCGAAAAATATCAACTGTTATAATGACCTTCGTTTTACACGCTGCGCGATCCGAAAGATGGCTAGCCAGTGGCGTAGTTTAGGTCTCCGATTGTAAATATTAAAAAATTAAGGGATATAATTTGAAAATTTTTATTTACTATAAACTCGAGAAAACTTCTCAAAAATAACATAATAATAGAAATTGTTAATGAAAAATAACAAAACGGACAAAATTGTTAACAACATATATAGAAAAATTCGTTGGTTATGTTATAGTAAACATTTTTAAATCGAAACAGGAACTTTTTATTATTATACTCGTGAAGACTTCTTAAAAATAACATACATTATAGAAAATGTTAATGGAAAATAAGAAAACGAGCAAAATAGTTAACAAAACATAGGTATCGAGAAATTTTTTGGTTAACAAAAGTCAACATTCTTAAATTTAAACAGGAACTTTTAGGTAACTATAAACATGAATTTAAAAAAAAATCACCTATTTTCTTAATTTGCCAGTCGCGTAACTAAGCCTAAATTTTTGAAGGGCACACAGTGGGCATCTGATAATTTAAAGTGGAAGAATTTGACGGCCATTTTAAATATCTATTTATTTTATGCTCGTAGATTGAGAAAGATGTGAAGAAAAATAACTCTTGGTAATACTTTTTGTTTTAAAAAAGCACAAGAATAAACCCGAACAATAAATACATATTTGGGTGATTTTTTGCAGTTTTTTTGTTTGGTATCGTGACACGTGGTAAAAATTCATTATTCACAAATAAATAAATTTCTGGAAATTTTTTGGTGGCTACTACAATTTTTTAGCTAAACCTGTACCCACCCGTAGTTACGTGCCTGCTAAATACCCTACCTGATCACATGTAAAGGGCTAGGCAGCCCGTTAAGCAGTCGGTGACGTCATCGCTTGGTAAATTGGAATTTCAGGCGATTCACTCGATTATTAAAATCGCTCGAGTATCAAGTACTCGATTATTAAAATCATCGGTTTTTCCCTACAATAGTAAATTTGCAGAAAAAAATTGTGCTGTCACGTATGACTTGCCGTGAGCTGCATGAGGTGATTATAGTGTACTTATAAACCTATTTATAAGCAATAAGCACGCATAAACCGTCTTGCAGATACTTCGGGTGTGCCGTGACGTTGCGTGATAGCATGTGATCTCACGTGACGTGATAATAGTGTGTTTGCGGCTTAAAGGACTTGCTGCGTCTTGTATTAGGCGAGGACACCTGGCAATCTTGACGTTACTCATACTAACCGTTACAGCAATTCTATTATCTTGTAACCGGAGATAAAGATTTCCATAAAATATTATAACAAAATGGAAGTTATTATTATGTTACTTTCTTCCAAACAAAAGAAATATTAAAAATTAACTTTTCTATATCTCGAAAATTGTTTAGAATGTGAAGTCCATAAATACACCGATGAATTACTTCGCGCATTTTAAGCCGTCCATTATAAAACTGTTATTTCCAGGTGGATGTTGGAAGGGAGAGAATCGCCCATCAACTCGGGAATATGGGAATCCGGGTTCTTCGACCATGGATCCTGGGGCGAAATTATGCGACCATGGGCGCAAAGCGTCGTCGTCGGTCGCGCCAAACTTGGTAAATAACCTTTTCGTATCGATTGATCAAAAATACAAATAAATGTGTATTTATCACATATAGATAAACAGTATATTGCTAATACCATCTGCAATTATGTCCCCGCTATGGGCATCGAAGGGGACGTTGTGAGTTTGCGCAGTTCGGCCTTGTGAAAGTAAACATTCGACAGGACCGGATTTCAACTTTTTTAATGTAAATTTCACTGGTTAGTTAGGAAAAATATTGCAATCAAAATTTCGATTAGTTCGATTTAAGACGGCGTTCCATGCATACGACAAAAAATATTTTCGTATATATGTACCATACCTGAAATACTTTATACCTGATAGCGATCCACGACTTTTTCGAAAAAGCACCATGCACTTGTGTCCTTTCATCTTAAACAAAACAAGCTACTAACCTACCAAACAGCGAATCGAATCACCACAAATTAGAAACTCCTTTACAAAAATTATTGTTAGGTAATGAAAGCTTATAAGCACTAATATACCGACAACAATGTGGATGAACCACTTTTTATTCTGTAATTTAAAAAAGCATCCAGAACCAAAGATGGCGACGAATAACAACAAACAAATAATGTCGGGCCGGCTCTGACGCGATCGATAAAATTTCCACCCTACTGCACAAACTCAATAGACCCGTAGTTTGTATTTTGGAACGTTTGTATTGACTATATACTGTTTATATATATGTGGTATTTATTTATTTCATTGTTACGCACAGAACTGATCGTTTCGTTTATGTCTCGCTTATTATTTCATTTTATTGTTTAGGTGGCATTCCAGTTGGAGTGATAGCAGTAGAAACGAGAACGGTCGAGCTAAAGATGCCGGCCGATCCTGCTAATCTGGATTCGGAAGCGAAGACCGTGTCTCAAGCTGGACAAGGTAAAGCAAATTTATACAAAACGAGAGAAACAATTATTAAATATTTTTAAGCGCTACTTAACAATAATGTGGGGGTTCTAGCATTATACAGGGCGTCCACTAACTAATGGTACATGGAAAAACCACAGGCTCCTTACGTAAAAATATTAGGCTTTAATTATACTTACCTATATCCGAAAGTTGATATTAACTGAGATACAGGGTGTTAAAGTTAAAACTTCATTTTTGTTGTTCTCTAATAACTTTGCGAGAAACTGTCGCAAAATTTGGCAATTATGGTTTTTTAGGACGAGAAATTTATTTTTTTGTGAAAATTTAATGTACCGGGTGTCCCACTAAGAATGGCTCTCGGCCGTATCTCTGAAAGTGTTAGTCGTATGGCTTGCGGAAAAATTTTTTAATATGAAAAGTGATCATAAGAAATTGCTGGAAATTATTTTCAAGTTTCTCAGTCGAGCGCTAGAGGGCGCAACCGTAACGGTAAATCCGTAAAGCTTAGTTTTTTCAAAAGTTGCCGCGTTAAGGTATATTGAAAATAGCATTTTCGTATACTTTAAGGTTTTATGAAGAAAATTTACTTATAACATATTTTTGTCACTATTAAAATAAAGTGGCGGGGAAGGTTGAACATTATTTTAAATAAATGCCTAGAACTCCGGGTTCGCTCAACAGAATTTAGTGAACTTTATTTTGTTAAAAAGTGGTTCCCTTACTCTATACTTTACTGTATAAACTATGACAATATGACTTTTAAAGTAGGCGCTAGAGGGAGCTATTTTACAACTTAACAAACATTGCGCATTTTTTCAAAAATTTTAAATACAACAGTATATTTAATTTTACTTCATCACAAAGATTAGTAAAAGCCTAAAAAACTGACGAAAACCACAACTTGATATCTTTTTTCAAACCGGAGATATTAACAAGAACAAAAATAAACACGGAAAAATATGATTATATTTAAGTTTCAACGGTACAGGTTTTTTCAAAAGTCAAATAAAAACTTTGACGTGAAAGCACCGAATTTTAAATTAGATTTTGTTTTTCCAATGCCTATTTGACTTTTGAAAAAACCTGTACCGTTGAAACTTAAATATAATCATATTTTTCCGTGTTTATTTTTGTTCTTGTTAATATCTCCGGTTTGAAAAAAGATATCAAGTTGTGGTTTTCGCCAGTTTTTTAGGCTTTTATTAATCTTTGTGATGAAGTAAAATTAAATATACTGTTGTATTTAAAATTTTTGAAAAAATGCGCAATGTTTGTTAAGTTGTAAAATAGCTCCCTCTAGCGCCTACTTTAAAAGTCATATTGTCATAGTTTATACAGTAAAGTATAGAGTAAGGGAACCACTTTTTAACAAAATAAAGTTCACTAAATTCTGTTGAGCGAACCCGGAGTTGTAGGCATTTATTTAAAATAATGTTCAACCTTCCCCGCCACTTTATTTTAAAAGTGACAAAAATATGTTATAAGTAAATTTTCTTCATAAAACCTTAAAGTATACGAAAATGCTATTTTCAATATACCTTAACGCGGCAACTTTTGAAAAAACTAAGCTTTACGGATTTACTATTACGGTTGCGCCCTCTAGCGCTCGACTGAGAAACTTGAAAATAATTTCCAGCAATTTCTTATGATCACTTTCATATTAAAAAATTTTTCCGCAAGCCATACGACTAACACTTTCAGAGATACGGCCGAGAGCCATTCTTAGTGGGACACCCGGTACAATTTTTCCCACCATAACTTTTTTGTGCCTTAGTGTATTTAAGTCTTTAATGAAAATATTAATTTTCTCATATTTGTTATGTAAAAGAGGTATATTAAGTTGAGGTCGCACAGAGTTACCGTTTCGGAGATATTTGCATTTAAATTGTTTAGTGCACACCCTGCCCAATTACTATTAATTAGCAAACAAAATTATTTTCTTATATTAAAATATGAGAAAACAAATGAATTTAGAGATGCAGTTGCTATGAAACCTCCATGTTGTTATTTGTTTGTTGATTATTGTAAGATAGCTGTGTGAGAAAATGTTTCATTTTTGAGTTTATCGTAAGTTAAGTAACAATGCCGAGACACAATTTGTTTTCAAACGCAGAAATGCTGGATATGTTGTGTGTATACGCGCTGGAAAATTTTAATGGACGAGATGCCCAAAGACGATATTCGGAACTCTATTCAACAACCTGATTTTAAGATCATCAAAAATATTTATGACCGATTAGGCGGAACGGGTACCTTTCGTCCTAAACGGAATTCCAAATAACTCACAAAGCTATCTTACAATAATCAACAAACAAATAACAACATGGACGTTTCATAGCAACTGCATCTCTAAATTTCATATGTTTTTTTCATAGGTTGGTTGGTTGGTTAAAGGCGGGGCTCGGTTTAAAGGCCCGAACTTCTATCACTCACTGAAGCCTTTCGGCTTATTGTGTACCCCGATCTTGTTAGAAGATGTTTGTTCCTCCCATGAGGTCCAGTAACCTTCTACCAAGCTTGTCATGTGGGAGGTTGTCACCACGTTGTATGTTCCCGGAGATATTTTGTCTTCGGAGGTAATTACACTAGTGCCTAAAAATTTTCGATAATTTTGCATGAAAGCGTATTGCCTAAAAACAACAAGAGTTCATTTTCATATTTTGGCGAAATAGCCCGACTCCGAAGGAGGAGGGCTATTTTAAAAAATTTGAAAATGAACGAATGTTGTTTTTCAAAGGAAATACGCTTAAATGCAAAATTATCTGAGAATTTTTATGCACGAGTGTAATTTAGGGAGAAAATTACTCGAATTAACATAAGTTAAATGCAATAATGTATTATAAATTTCACTTTAATAATTATAACGCAGTTGTAATAATTAATATTAGAATTTGAAGAATCTCTTGAGGTTGGTTTCGACATTTTCGAGCAACTAGGTTCGGCATTTATATCTTTGTATTCCTCACCATTTTGTATTTTCATGTTATAAGCCCAGTCTTGAAGTATGTCCGCAAGCTTTTTAATCTAAGTCTCCTTTCTAAAAACATACCTTTTATCTTCACAAAACATCATAAACTGACATATTGCTTGCTATTTTTAGTGTTTTTTGGGACACTCTGTGCGATCTTTTCTTGAATAACTTCGATTGATTTCTTTTCAAAACGTGACATTTTTTAAACTAAACTCGAAACAATGAGAATGTCAGACTGACATATTATTCCAATAATGGCGTTGTAAGAAGGTTACTATGGTTTTACGTTCAATAGCTAGAGGGGTTGTTTTCGATAGCTAGGCGTATTGTTTTCGATGTAATCAATCGAAAACAACACCTCTAGCTTAATGCATGAGTGTAATTTTCTACGAGACAGTGCTACGCAGCAGTATATTATGTGTGAGGCGGTTTCAGTGGCGTAACTATAGAAATGGGGCCCCAGTCAGATTTTCATTAAGGGGCTCTTATCAGAAGAATTCTTTAAATCATTCAAACTTTTCTCACTCCACCCCCCCCCCCCCCCCCCCCTCCTGCTTTACACATTTATATTCATCGCTCAGGATTTCGTAGGGGTGTATTATTCAAGGTACGGATACAAATGATGTTGAAAAAAAGGATCAAGTGTTATTCACGTAAAACATTTTATTTTTATGGTATAATACTGAAATAAAAAACAGTGAATAAAATAAACAATTTTTGAGTTCTCAAAGTTGTGATATGCATATTCAGAATTTAATGCGCCTTACTTTCAAATCAGCAAACTTGTGAATAATTTGATCCAAGTTATTTCTCAAACGATTGGCCATTTCGTGTTCAATGGACAGAATACTCAAATTACTCAAACGCTCTTGGCCCATGGTACTTCGAAGATAAGTTTTTATGATTTTTAATTTTGAAAAGGATCTTTCAGCTGTAGCAATTGTAACTGGAATAGTTAAAAATAAAATCAAAGCTGTGCAAACTTCTTGAAAACTCGAAGATAAAGCAGCATTTTCAATAATTAACAAATTTGCAAGTTGCTTGACAGAACTGAGTTTTTCAATTTGTTTTTTGAGACATGATCGAAGAGATAACAACTGTTCAGGAAATTTGTCGCCGATGTCTTCAGCATAAGTATCTGCAAGTATCACAGCTTCCCTGTGCAGTTCTTGGTCCGTCATTTTTGTCAATTCCTTAGGTTGGAGTACTCGAAAAGTTTTGATCACGTTCTTCAAACTTTCAAACCGATTTAGTAATTGATTGCAAATGATATCGAGACATCCATGGAAAATATTTACACGGAATCGTGCCTCTCCATCAGACAGTCTTTCGTCCTGGCACAATTCTTCGAAATATTTCTTGGTTTTCTTGATCCGCTTGTTCTGAAACTCAACCTTGACTTTCCAATCCGCACTTAGTTTGATGGCCTGTGATTTTGCTCCCTCGTAGTCATTTCGGAATTCTCGTAGTTCTTGATACGCTTGCTCGAGTAAAACATTTGCTTGGGAAAGATCGACATCTGGCTTTTGGAGAGCTTTTGTAACCAGGTTTGTTGTTGTCAGAACTTTTGTGTGCAAAATGACTTGAAAAACAAATTCGAAATTTTCCATCACTTGGCGTAGATAGGTTGCTTCATTTCGCTCGGTTTTCGAATTGCTGATAAGGATGATTTTGGACAGCGCCTTCAAAATATCACTATACCTGAATCGAACAGCTTGTAAAGAATCGTTCCGGGATGACCATCGAGTTGGACAGAGTCGTTTCAGTTTCAACGAAGAATTTTCGGAGAGAAAAGTTGATAATAACTCCCATCTTTTTATACTGTTCGCGAAAAAAACGTAAATTTGCTCAATTGTTTCCCAGAATTTTTGGACTTCAGGTATTGCACCCATCGAGGCATCATTGAGAACAAGGTTAAGTCTATGTTCTGCACAATGGACAAAAATGGCTTTTTCTTCCCTATCAAGAATTTTTCTTTGAACACCATTGTAAATTCCACTCATTGTCGCAGCTCCATCGTACCCTTGCCCTCGACATTTTGAAATTTCAATTTTCTTTTTTTCCAGTCCATCAACAATTTTTGATTCTAATCCAGAAGCCGTTTGGTCATCGACTTTTTCAAATCCCAAAAAAGATTCAGTGATTTTAACATCGACTGGTTTTCCTTTTTCATCCTTATTAATTCTCACATATCTAAAAATCTGACTCATCTGGTCAATTTTGGCAATGTCTTGGGTTGTATCCGTTATAATGGAAAAAAATGGCGCTTCTTGAATATTTTTGACGATTTCATCTTCTACAGTCTTAGATAGAAGTCCAATTATTTCATTCTGAATTTTAGGGCTCAGGTATCGAATGGAATTATCAGGTTTCGCGATAAGTTCTTTCAAAACAGGGTCATATACCGCCAGCAATTCAATAATTGATAAGAAATTTCCATTATTTCCAGAATCACCAATGACCTCGCGATGCCCGCGAAATGAAAGGTTGCATGTAGCCAAGGTGAGGATTGTATTCATGATTCGGTCAAGAACTTTGCACCAGAAAGATTTTTCTTGGAGAGCTCGATCCTCAAGATCTTTATCAATCACATATTTATTCAATCGCCACGATTCGTATATCATGCAGGCGTTGCAGTGAATCTTCGATTTTTCATGATCGAGAATTTTGTTACTCAATTTAGGCCAGTTCCTTATTCCATCCACCCAAGCTGGCTTATAACTTGGACAGCCTCTATCAGCAAATAACCAGCAAACCTCACAATATACGCAGTCAAGAAGTTCCGAATAGCATAACCTACAAACAGGAAAATTATTAGTAAATCTAAATATCGTGTTATTTGAAATAATAAGTAAGTAATTCGCTAATAACCATGTTCGTGGAATTTTCAATCCTGCTTTATTTTTTGATTCATAAAAAAACGAAGTAAATTGATTCCCTGTTTCTTCATTTTGTGGGAAAGGCCCTTTCGGTTGGCATGGTCCATGTGAGATTATAAATCTTTTCAATTCTGCAGTCAAAACGCTTTTGTAATGTCCTTTATCAGTAGGATGTTTCTTTTCTAGCAAATCGTTCTGCTCCAAAGTAGTGTTTAGCATAGTAGGTGGTGCCATGTTTTCCTCTTCAAAATTGTCCGTATTCATGAGAATGTCAGGGTCAGTGTTTGGTGGTGCAACGATTACATCTGCTTCTGTTGCTTTCTGCTGCAAATCGCTACTAGAAAAATCACTTCCCTCACAGCCGTCATCAGATTGTTGATCTTTCTTTTCCTGATGTTGCGGCGAAAAAAATGAGGTTATTGGTTTCAATTTTTTCACAGCCGCTTCGGTCTCCAGTTTTATTTTCCTTTTTTGAGCACCACTCAGATAAAGGCGTTTGTTGGAGCTCATGTTTTATGATTTTATCTGTAATGAAAAATTTATCATCAGATCTACGCTACGTTTCAAAGAATATTTTATTCCAATATTTCAAACTGTCTGATTGCAAACATATATGCTATATTACTTTATAGTACTATACTAATTTATGCTATATTATAATTAATATTCCGAATTTATTAACTTATTATTTTGAATTTATTAATTTATCAATTTGAATTTGGAACCTCAAAGTTTTTAATGTCCAATTCTTTATTTCTAGTTAGAATTTTGAATTCTAAACTTCACATTTTAAATCCTGTTGTGTTGTTAACATCTCAAATTTTGAATTTCGTTTTCGTTTAATTTTTGATTCCAAATTTTAGTTTTGGTGAAAATAATTGAAATTTGAAATACCTACTTCTAATTTTTGAATTTTTCTTCTTCAATTTTAACGTTTGACACTAAATTGCAGAATGAGCAAATTTGAAAATACGGAGAACAAATAATTTTCACTTATCGATCTGTATCGATCCCGATAGTGTAACTTTTATTTGTCGTTCGGCAGAATTTTTTATTTATACAAATAAAACTGAATGAAGGAAATGTCAGAACATAACCACAATAATGGAGTATTATTCTTATGATCTATAATATTTGTAGGATAACAGTCACTTACCAGAGGAACGATTCACTCCAAAATTTACCATAAAATTAGCGCAATTCACATTTAAACTCGAATTCCAGCAATTCAAACCGCATACAAGTCGCAAAGCCTTATGATTTCGATTTGAAAATATGATAATATATGCAACAGCAAGGATTGTTGACGCAAGTTTGTTTGTGTTCCATATTTGTCACTACTCACTCGATATTCAGTGTCACAAACTTCCTGAGCTTGAGCAAAAACAGCGAGAAAAAAAAAAGATTGGCAAGAATGAAACATGCTCATATGAAATAGCGCGAAAATTTGAAAAATGAAAAACACGATAGAAATGTAATATTAAGCTGGCAACGAATATTTATAACGAAAGAACACCAAAATTTTTATTTTTTCATATTGAACATTTTTCTGATATAAAGATGAAAAAAATTTTTCTCTCTTGCCACTTTTGGGGGCCCCCTGGTGCTCGGGGCCCCGGTTTCTGAGACCGGTAAGACCGGTGGTAGTTACGCCAGTGGGCGGTTTCATCCTCTTCGCCGCAGAGTCTGCATTCAATGGATCCGTTGTTTATACCTATCCGTTGAAGGTGTTTTCGCAAGTGGCAGTGGCCTGTTAGCAGACCCATCACTTGTTTCAGCTGGGGCCGTGTTAGGGCTAGCATCCCATTCGATAGTATTTTCGATGGTTTTCCAATTACGGCCCGTGCGTGTTTGTTGACCAGGTAACCCTTGCCATCGAGATTGGTGTTGTTTTTTCGACCATCTATCTAATGTTGTTTTTGTTGCCTGATTTGATATTCCAAAGGCTGGTTCGGGGCACTGAGATTTTGAGCGGATCCGGCTCTCGCTAGTTCATCCGCTTTTTCATTTCCTAATATCCCAGAGTGACCAGGGACCCACAAGAGCTCTATCTTGTTCCCCCTGGCCGCCAGTACTTTTAGGTTCCTTTAAGAAAAAAATTTTGTTTTCAAATTAATAGGCAGGGTAGGGTGCACTAAACAATTTAAATGCAAATATCTACGAAACGGTAACTCTGGGCGACGTCAACTTAGTATACCTTTTTCGTAATTAATATGAGAAAAGTATTATTTTCATTAAGAACTTAAATATATTAAGGCACAAAAAAGTTATGATCTAATAAATGTGCGAAAAATGCCGCAGACATTTTGCATTAAAATTTCGCAAAAAAATCTATTTTTCGTCCTAAAATTGCCAAATTTTGTAAAAAAAAAAACGTTGGTTTCTCTCAAAGTTATTAGAAAAAACAAAAATATAGTTTTAACTTCAACACCCTGTATCTCAGTTAATATCGACTTTCGGATATAGGTAAGTATAATTAAATTCTAATATTTTTACGTAGGGAGTATATGGCTTTTCCTTGTACCATTAATACCAGTATATATAAAGGGTCCGCCAGATAACTTTTTTTTTTTGAAAATGCTATAAAAAAAACTACTGAATATTTTCTCAAATTTCTTTTTTTATTTGAAAGTACAATCCTTCCGGTTAATAATGAAAAATAATTTCATTCAAATGGCTGCCTCGGCTGGCCGTGCAGTAGCCTACACGATCGGTCCAATTTTTAAGCACATTATCGATTGTGTGCAGCAGTATTTCACCAATGGCTTCACGAATATTGTCCTTTAAAGCGTCAATTATCTCTGGCTTGTCGACGTAACACTTATCTTTGACGGCACCCCACAAATAATAGTCCAACGGTGTCAAATCGCAGCTCCGAGGTGGCCAAACGACATCAGCTCTGCGGCTGATAATGCGATCTTCAAAAACAGGGCGCAAAACATCGAGTGTAGCTTCGGCTGTGTGGCACGTAGCGCCGTCCTGTTGAAACCAAATGTTGCCAATATCCTCCTCTTCAATTTTTGTGAACAAAAATTCGTTCAACATGGCCCGATAACGATCGCCATTGACTGTAACGGCCACTCCTTGCTCATTTTCGAAGAAAAATGGCCCAATTATGCCTCTGGACCAAAATCCGCACCAAACAGTGACTCGTTTTGGGTGCGTCGGCTTTTCAATGTATGCGTGCGGGTTTTCTGTGCCCCAAATGCGACAATTTTGTTTGTTTACATACCCGCCAAGATCAAAATGAGCTTCATCTGAAAATATGATTTTTTTGGCAAAATCGGCATCTTCTGTAAGTCGATCGCAGGCCCACTTAGCGAAGCCAAAACGCATTGGATGGTCAGTTGGCTTCAACTCCTGAACCAATTGGACTTTGTATGGCGTCATACCAAGGTCTTTATGCAAAATTCGTCTCAATGATGTGTCCGAAATGTTCAATTGTTGAGAACGACGGTGAATTGATGTTGATGGCGCTTCACGCACACTTTCTGCCACAGCAGCAATATTCTCGGGTGTACGCACTGTTTTTGGCTTTTCACGCTTTGGTTTATCGATGAGGATGCCAGTTTCTTTCACTTTTTTCACGAGATAACGAACATACGGAGCTGACGGTGCTTCTCTTCTTACAAAATCCGTACGTAATTTTCGAAGATTCTGCAACATTACCATGATTTTCAAAGTAATGTCGCAATATTTCCCAGCGTTGTTCAAGCGTATACACAACCATATTCGTTCAGCGGAAGGATAAAACTAATTATCTGTCAAATCAGACATGAGCTAAGTGTTACCATTCACGAAATAAGCACTAGTTGAAAAAAAAAACGTTAGATGGCGGACCCTTTAGTTGGGCCGATGAACGAATGAACGCGCCTCATTCCTTTACAGTAGTATCAAAATTCCGAGTAGTTCCGGAGATATCCGGAAAAAACCCGAAATTCTGAAAAATCGTTTAATTTTTTTCCTGGGTTTTTTGAGATCGAATTCTAAAGTAAATTGCACTTTTACATTGCCACTTTTTCCGCTCTATCTAACAGCCTGATGAAAACTATGATTTCAATAGTGAATAGTTTGATTGCTTTGAAGTGGTTCGACTCTATAGAATGGTTCATGGCTATAGTTTTAATGGTTATCTTATCTTATATATACAGGGTGTCCCATAACTAATGGTACACAGGAAAACTGCAGATTCCTTGGGTAAAAATACTGCGATTTGGCCATACTTAGTTTAGTTCAATAGCTGGTAATAACCGAGATACAGGGTGTCCAAGTAAAAATTTAATTTTCAATTTTCCTAAATAACTTTTTTCTGAATCAATATTTTTGCACAAAATTTTGTGACTGGGGTTTTTTTGGGGAAAGGAATTTGAATTTGTTAATAATTTTGATGTAGATTATAGGGGGCGCTCTCTGCGGTGCTTTAAATACATAAAAAGAAATGTAACTTTTCTGTGCCTTAGTATAATCATATTTTTATTAAAAATATCAGTTTTTCCGTCATTTTTAAGCAATAAAGGTATACTTTGTAAATGTCGCTCCGACTAACCGTTTTCGAGATATTTTCAATTACAATTTCTAATGCGCCCGTTTAAATTTTGATTTGTAAATGTGAAATTTGTCACATTAGGCTTTGGTAAAAACAAATACAATGAAAGCACTTTGAAACCTCAGTTCTGTCAAAGTTTATTTTCATTTGTCAGCATTGTGGGTGTTTTTAAGGAGTTTTTGAAGATGTTATTTTTAATAAAAATATAATTATACTAAGGCACAAAAAAGTTACATTTCTTTTTATGTATCCAAAGTACCGCAGAGAGCGCCCCCCATAATCTACATGAAAATTATTAACAAATTCAAATTCCTTTCCCCAAAAAAACCATAGTCACAAATTTTTGTGCAAAAATATTGATTCAGAAATAAGTTATTTAGGAAAAATGAAAATGAAATTTTTACTTGGACATCCTGTATCTCGGTTATTACCAGCTATTGAACTAAACTAAGTATGGCCAAATCGCAGTATTTTTACCCAAGGAATCTGCAGTTTTCCTGTGTACCATTAGTTATGGGACACCCTGTATATATCTTAAGATTGGACGTGCGCAAACAAAACATTGTACCAAGCATGAATAAATCTATTGTCTATTCTTACATAGAAAGAAATGTTGCTTGTGATATAATTTATTTAAATTTGATTTTGTGCCAGGTGCCGTATTATTAATATTTACTTAATTTTTCAGTATGGTACCCTGATTCTGCATATAAGACCGCCCAAGTCATTAAAGACTTTTCGCGAGAGGACTTGCCGCTGTTTATTTTCGCCAATTGGAGAGGATTCAGTGGGGGTATGAAAGGTAAGTAGTAAATATCCAAAATTGGAGAATACCGGCTTCGAATCCATGTGGTTCCATTCTTTTCTTGATAACAAACCCAATCTCTGACTCAGTTACATTATTTTTAGTATTAATAAGTTACAGCAGCAACAATGTTGTATGATAGCCACTTGAGCGATGCATAAACTTATTGCTATTGGTAAATGGGTGATAAAACTTATATTTCAGGTCCATTCATGCGTGATTCGAGATTGTATAGTTGTTGCAGAATTATAGCGTTGACTCTTACTGCCATAAATAAACTACCTAATTATAATGCATACCACACCACATGATTTATTTTTATCATTTAAAATAAATAGATAGGTAATTTTAGTTTTAGGTATACCTATAATAAATGTAAAATAATGATAACAATTAATGATAATTGAAGATAATATAATTTAGAAGTATAACTATTAGGATAACAAGTACAATAAAAATTAATTAAATTCTAAGAAACTATTTATGTTTCAAAAAGTTGTGCGTCGGTATCTTGATGGTAATCTAAAGAAGAATCTGCTATGTTTTTAGCTGAAAGCAACAGACAATTTGGAACAAACCCGTTCTCTGAACCAGCATGTAATATTGTAATTCTTTTGCCTTTATTTGATGGTGCCTTGGTTTGACATTTTTTGGAAGAATCATCCCAACCTTTTCTTGGAGTGTCATGGGTATCGAACCATGTTTCGTCGTCAAGGTAAATAATTGGACGATTTTCTTCTCTAAATTGTTTAACAGCTGTTAAATATTTAAGTCTCCATTCCCGTAAACGTTGAGATTCCATTAATGCTCGTCTTTTATCAATGCTTCCGTATTTAAAACCCATTTTACGCAATATTTTCCTAAGGCTTGAAAGGCTACAAGAGATATTTGTTTCGTCTTTAATCAGCCGCTCTTTGAGGGAAATCAAAGTGGGTACACTGGTACAGTTTGTGTCTCATACATTTGGTAAATCTTTCTTCTTAATAAATCCATGTCATTTTCGTCAATGCTTCTAAATGTGCCAGAATCACTCCGATTTTTTCTAGGATTGACAGGTTTAAGTACTATGTCTCTTACCGAAGATAAATGAGTTTTTGTCAAAGTAGACATCTCTGATAAAGCATCCATCGAATTAAAATTTCTACTCAACAACGATTGATACACATTTTTAATTATTAGTTTGGCATCAGTAGATAAATGCTTTCTTTTAAAAATGACACTTGAAGATGCCCCCCTATCAGCACAATTCCAAGGACGCCACATTCTACCACTAAAGATTAAAATTATTAAAAATCACTTTGTATTTACATATGCATCAGGCATAGGTATAAATTGAATTTGTATACCTGGTCCGGCTCTGCTCGAAAAGGTTTTAAAATTTGGGATTTCTTTATTTATTTTGGATAATTATTGCAGTCAAAAGATCAACGATATAATTCTGCAAATACTATACTGTTATATTGTTCTTAATGCGACCGTGTGTGCTGTTCACGTGCCCTTCGCGTCTATTCGTCTGGTCTTCTGAATTTGAAAAATGAGTAGACTATAGTTCGAAACCCGACCACAGCAGCACTAAACTAAAACAACATGAAATGTAGCGAAAATAATTTGATTGTCGAAAATATTGAGCGACCTATAATTTTTGGGATAGTAATATCTACAAATTTTAAGAGGTGATTTACATAAAAAAAAGTTCATATTAACATAAGTATGCAAATGTAAAAGACACCCTGTATATCAGCTCCCAATGTTCGGCATGTACAATTCTACTATAAATGCTTCGATTTTTCTTTTTAGATATGTACGAGGAAATTATGAAGTTCGGCGCATACATCGTCGACGGCCTACGGGAGTACAAACAGCCGGTCATCGTGTACATTCCGCCGTACGCAGAAATGAGAGGAGGTTCCTGGGCCGTCGTGGACCCCACTATTAACTCCAGGTAATGTTTTTATTATTTTATTTTCAGATGGTCGATTTGTTGGGTTAATAAAATAATGTAACAAAGTTTCATACAATATATTTTCTACGATCGTATCTAGTGGTGAGCGATATCGTGATTTTTTAATCACATTGTGAAACCTGATTGTTATTTTTTGATATCAGTGAAATTAAAGCGTGACGTGATTACGGTTTATAAATTTTTATCATTGCTAGGCGAGATATTAACTAGATAATATACGTAAGAGAATATTGCACGCATCGTAAATTAATTAGTGGGTGATGGTCGATGGATTTAATTTATTTATTATGTATACCACTTTACTACTAATAGAACTGTAACAAAAGAAGACTAAAATCTGTAAAAAATATTACACAACATTGATAACAAACAAAAAAAGACGTTATTTCTACCTAGATTAAAGTAAAATTATACCTTTTAAAAAAAACTATGATGACCTAAACACTGTGTACTTTACAACAAACTAATTGTTCATGCAAATACGCATGGTTTCTTAGTCGTTTTGTGCGTATTGTATATTATCATTTAAGAATAGAATCGTTAATCATTTGAGTTTATTGTACTATCACCAATAAAATTTGAATAACCTTTTTAGGTATATGGAAATGTACGCGGATCCCTTAGCGAGGGGCGGCATTCTAGAACCCGAAGGTATCGTGGAGGTCAAGTACAAGAAAAGAGATCTGATTAAAACTATGCATAGGTTAGATGCGACGCTCATCTCGCTCGACGAACAAGTGCTTGCCTTTAAAGCGACGCAACCAGTGAGGGAAAGGTGAGTTTTCATGGTTATTTCTAGTGATGGACCGTTACGGTTTCGTTTTGCCGATACCGATTAGTAGTGTATTGACTTTTCTGAAGAAAAAACTTGGCAACAATTACACCGAGATCGAGAATTACCTTCGATCTACTCGGTGTTTATCGATATCGAATCGAAAATGATTACACGGCAATATTTTGGCACATCAAGACCTTCTTTACTGGGAAATATACGATCTATTTTCTCGCATAAAAGAAGGCCTTGTGGCCATCACTGAAAAGCCACTTTGAGAATTAATTTTGATATCCATTGTCCACGTGTCGTTAGATTTTTAATATCGTTACATTCTTCTGGACGGTCGTCGTTATTTGGCAACCAATCCGGCACCAATGCCGGCGGGGTTGCCTATATGACGGCCACAACATTGTACCGCAAGACAACCGACGAGCAATCTTTAAAAATATGATCGGTAAACTGTGCGCACCAACCCATTTTTTCACTCATAAAATTTAACTTTTTACTGCACTGCGCACCCCATAAATTGTACTTATCCATAGTTATAGGCCAGTGATCCCGCATCATAAAATGCGTGTAGCGGGTGGGGTGCCTCTAGGTGGAGTAACTTTTACGATTTAAATTTTATTATTTCTGTTTGGTATAAAGTTGGGAGAGAATCGTTAATTTTCAGAATCCAGTACACAAGAATCGGGAACTTTCAAGAATCGAGAATTTGTTCCGAGTACCGAGTAGTACAAAAGTGATCGCCGAGAAATAAATCGCCTAACCCCAAAAAAATTGCATATGATAATATTTTTAAATTCTTATCGTCATTAAATTTGTTGCTTATGTTAAAATGTATTCGTTTTTACTATTAAAAATTAATAAAAATTAAATACAGGGTGTTATGTAATGTAGTATTATATTTAAATGGGTCACTCCCTGGGTTTGTTCCTAGAGAAGCGCTACATATTTTAAATCGACCGTTTTAAAAGTGGGGTAATCAACACTCTTACTCACAGGTCAGTCTACGCTACTGTACAACATTTCACCCAGAGCCAATGGCAATGTTGCCAAACTTAATGTAAAACTGAAATTCCATATAAAATTATAAAAATAAATTATTTTCTACCTACTTGTATTTATCCTTATACCTAAAGAGTGACGAAATCCAGGCACAAACACAATCAGTTTTTTTTCTTTTTCATGGGAACACTTCTGGAAACATTTTATGTACACACAGTAATAGTGAAACAGAACCGATAGTTAGCTTTTGAAAATACAATAATACAGATTATACTACAGATTATTAGATTTTATTACACGCGACGGAATTTGACGTCCAGAAGAAACGCGTCAATAAAAACAATATTCAAAGATTATTTATAAACCGAAAAAACAGAGCAGATTGCTGAGAGTGTGTTGGTGATGGACGAGACACAACGTATCCGGCCGCTGGTTGGTCTTCAACTAACAGACGCAAGCGTGCGGCGCTATATGAAACTACTTCGCTCAGCCGATGTAAGGCGTCAAGTGGTCATTGGCATTTGACCTAGTGACGTACGTGGCTATTACTATTCCATATGTTTTTTCGGGTTGTTTAAAACATAGTCTGTCGTAAACGTTCTTCAATTAATTGTACAAAAAGGTATTACAGAATGGAAAAGGGTTTAAATTATTTTAACGGCAAATCATTACACCGGCCAGAATTCCTCGATTGCTTACACGTATCGCAGTGCCACACAGGTGTTTTTCTGGTTTGACGTCAGGTCACTTTTACCGCTGAATGAATTGAAAGTGCCATTTATGGCCATTTTTCTTCTATTTGTCTTTATCTCAGGAATTGCTGGTTTAAATATAGTACGTCATTTCCATAGCACCCTGTATTAGGATTGAAAATTAAGCAACAACGTCACATCCATCCTATTCCATCCCAGTGTTCACTCAGCTTCGTATTCAGACGCGAGAGCAGTTTTTGTTTTGCAGGTAAACTAGTTCCAAATCGAATCGACCGAGGAGTATCCCGAGCACATTAAAGAATCGATTTCTTTTTTGATTCTTGTACTCGAGTACCGCATCACTAATCCTGATACATCTAATTGTCCGCTGTACGGGATAGCGATATAGAATCTAGATGCATGTAAATGTTTGACCAATCTTACATAAAAATTGATTTTAATTAATTTTTTAAACAAACTAAACCATTTAGAGATAGAGAGGTACTGGCCTAAAAGTATCGCCATGCGGGACCACCGTACACACTGAGCATTTAATTTATGGTGTATTATTTCGCAGATCTTCCAGCATCACGCCTATAACTCCCGCACCGGAAAGAGAGAAGCCCAAAGAACTGAAAGAGCTAGAACAGAAAATTAAAGAACGGGAAGACCAACTGGAACCGATGTATCGTCAAGTGGCGGTACTTTTTGCCGATCTACACGACACACCCGAGCGGATGTTGGAAAAATCCGCGATTTCTGTAAGTTTGCCATTACAAAAATTTTTAAAAATTCTTTAATTCTTTGCGTTTTTTTCAGGAAATTGTTCCATGGAAGAGGTCGCGCTACCACTTTTTCTGGAGGCTAAGGAGGTTGCTACTCCAAGACAGGGTATTAAAGGATCTTTTGGAGGCGCAACCCGAAATAGCACTAGGTCAAGGCGAATCCATGTTGAGGAGGTGGTTTATCGAGGACAAGGGTGCAACGGAGGTAAGACATTTTCTTATAGATTTTTAATTAGTAATAAAATTTAAAAGTAACGGTGCCAATTGTTGTAAAATATCCTAAATTTATTAGTGTTGTGATCGTTCGAACGAAAAACCGCTCGAGTACTCGATTATTGAAATAACCGACATCGCTCGATTATTAAAAAAACCGATCGAGTTATCTATTCGGGCGAAAACCGTCGCTCGTCACTTATTATCTTTCACTCGATACCCGAGCTTCGCTTGACGCCGACGGAAATGTACCGCTGTGTGTGATCGAGTTAAAAAAATTGCTCGTATATTCGAACAGCTTTTCGCTCGATAGGAAATACTCTAGTTATAAATTCAGGCGAAAACCGAAAAATATCGCCTGTCACTTGTTAAACGACCTTCGGTCTACGCGCCGCGCCATCCGATTGGCGACGTTCATATAAAAAAGTGTGCCAAATCGCTTAGCGGAGTCATCGCGACATGGGTTTTGTAAAATTTTGTTTTAACTGGCTAGCCAGCGGCGTAGTTTAGGTCTCCGATTGTAAATATTAAAAAGTTAAAGGATATAATTTTTATTTACTATAAACTCGAGAAAACGTCTCAAAAATAACATAATAATAGAAATTGTAAATAAAAATAACAAAACGAACAAAAAGGTTAACAAAATATATAGAAAAATTCGTTGGTAATCTTATAGTAAACATTTTTCTAAACTAAACAGGAACTTTTTATTATTAAACTCAAGAAGACTTCTCAAAAATAACATACATTATAGAAAATGTTAATGGAAAATAAGAAAACGAGCAAAATAGTTAACGAGCAAAATAGTTAACAAAACATAGGTATTGAGAAATTTTTTGGTAACCGAAAGTAAACATTCTTAAATTTAAACAGGAACTTTTAGGTAACTATAAACATGAATTTAAAAAATAATCACCTATTTATTTTGCCAGTCGCGTAATTAAGCCTAGATCTTTTTGACATTTGAATTTGTCTTTTTTTTGTTTGGTTAGGATCCCTCCCTGGGACCGTTCAATTTAACGAATTCGTGCAGATAATCTCGTTCTGTAGGGAACAAAACCGGAAATTAGTTTTTAACAAATTAAAAATATAGGTCACAGATAGTTTAATAATAGAAATTCAAGAATAAATCATTTTCGTAACCCAACAAACTGAAGAAACAAATCGCTTAAATTCGATGGAGAAAATTGCGTCTGATGGATATGTAAAATCAATTTTTTTTTAGTGCATTCAGCAGATGATTACTGGTCGCTTACAAATCGATGGGCTCCGTTGAATGCACCCATCGATGATGTGGATAAAAACGAGGAAGAAATTACGTAGCGCTCTTCTCATCCATTATTATTTATTCATTTTATTTCTCCATTTTCAGGGATATAAATGGGACAAGAACGAAATAGTAGTCGAGTGGTTAGAGGACCAACTAGCCAGGCCTCCTGGCAAATCCATAATTAGCCATAATATCCATGCTGTGAAAAGAGACGCTGGACTTGGACAAATAAAAGGATTGCTAGAGGTAGGAATATTTTTAAATCCCATTCAAAATTTGTTTCCGCAAGAACTATTTGACAGTTTATTGAAGCAATATAAAATGTTTCATTCTGTTCAACTGAAAAATGAACTTAAAAGCCTATTACTTCCGTCTAAGTCGAGAGAAGCTTTTTTTGGTTTAAAATGTATCAAAACTTATACGGGAAGTACGAAATACAACTGGCCAGGACACTCAGTTTACAAACAAGCACACTAATCAATGTTCAGTGGCGGAACTTCAAAATTTGGCTCCCCCCCCCCCCCCCCCCCCCCCCCCCTCACAAAATTATTTATTGGGCCCCCTATAAAATGATTTAAAAAGTGACCGCACTATTCTTTTCTGAATAACTTTATTGTTTAAAATTACTTTTGAACCAAATTTCCAGGAAATATTTACAAAAGTATAAGTTCTCGTAAAATTAATTTAAATATACTTAATAAGATCGAATAATTAGAATATCATACAAGGCAGGTTAAAGTTAGAAGTCACTTTAGACAAGTCGCAAAAAAAGTTTTTTCTTTCCTCAAATAATTTAGACTCGGAAGCCCCCAATTTAACACGAAAAATACCATAAATACCGGTTTGACTAACACGACAGGGTATTACTTTTCGTAACTTTTCCTTGTATGACCCCCCAAAACGAAGTTTGACCCCCCAAACCGAAGTTCTGGATCCACCCTTGTGTTAAATCTTCTTATATTCCGACCAAAAAATATGTTAAGAGATTTTTTGATATTTCACTTGATTAACCATTTATAACTAATTTTCTGACCAAATGTTTCTAAGCAGTTAATAACTGAATATCACAATGTTTAGTCATCAGTTAGCCATGGAAACAATTATTGTATAAAATGAAACATAAATGATATTTGAATAAAAGGAATGTATTTCAGCTTGCTAATAATAATAATCTACAAAAAAATGATTTGAAAAATTGTTCAATGCATTTCTGTAAATGTATTTTCCCTAAATTGAACCATTTACCAACTTTTCAATTAATTTTGTTTGTAGATTAGTATATTACTAGTAAGTTATTCTTTTGATGTTAATAATTCATTAAGAAATAATTGTTTGAAAACTTAGCACCGCCATACCGCCAAATAAGTATAAAAAATATTATTTATAAATAACAAGTGCTGTATTTAGACCAGTTTGCTGTCGCTCCGGAGCGCTTATTTCGTTGCGTTAGGGATATTTTATATTGTAAATTTAATTTCCTTAAATTATTTGTTTAGGAATAGGAAGTTCTGGGTGGGTCTGGGCCTGGGGCCCCACTTTCAGAGGAGTTCAGCACTTGGCTTGCGCGACATTAACTTATTCAACAAAAACTTAACTTATTTGCAAAACGAATAGGTACCTATGCTTTTGTATCACAAAAAAATTGTAAAGGTTCTTAAAATCTAAGGCGATCGACAGATGTGCAGGAACTCCTTTTCTTGATGATAGTATAAAATCATAACATTTTTAAGTGGCGAAGGGCCTCGCATTCCGTAACGGGAGGTCACTTTGGGCCGAGGGCCCCCTGGACGCCTGCACACCCCCCCCCCCCCCCCCCTGCGTTGCATGGTCTTGCTGCATAGTAGTTCCGCGCCTGTCAATGTTTCTTAAAATAAATATGGAGTTATTTTTTGGTTCGTTTTCGGCTGTCTATTTTTGTATACAGGTCGTAAAAACGGGATCGTTTAGTCGACATAGAACAGAAAACTCTCCTCGAAAAAGAAACTTTTGTTCGTCTGTTGTGACTTAAGTAAAAATGTCGCGCTTTATAAATGAAGTATAAGTTATCTGAATTTACACCTTACCGCATCGGATTTTCTAGTATTTGCTATAAATTATTGACCAAATTGAGGTGTGTATTTTGGGTTTGTTCGTGGGGTGTGGTCCATAAGAAATTTCGCCTGCAGCGGGTTTTTTTCCCGCTTTTTGCTACCACTGGGGTCCTGGATTTTAAGTTTTTAAAATTACTCATTTTATCATTGTCACCCTCTACAGAATTTTCTAACGACGCCCATGCTTTGATGTCTTGTGACTTGCACTTATTTATTTATTCTGTTTTCTATAGGAATGTCCCGACATGACACTAGACGCCATAGACGTGATTATAGAAAAACTGAACGACAACCAAAAAGCCGAAGTCATAAGGAAATTGTCACAATTGGGATCGCTAGAGAACATCGATTAACAACGAATTTTTTTTTTTAAATAGTAGGCAATAGGATTTTAAAAATCATATTATGTAGCGCCGTTAACGGACAGACGTCTTAAACTACAGAGCTGCCTTAAACCATCCATAGAGTTCAAAATATTATTTCGGAAATTAAATTTCTAAAATATTTAATAAAAAATAGGTTTGGGACGATGGTCGATTTTAGGGAATCCAATTCCGCCAATTGCGGGACTCGATGTGGGTGCTGTATGTTAATAAAAAGTTGTTTTATGCAATTAAAAACAGAGTAGAGTAGCAGGAAAATATTTATTGCATATAGGTACAATACAATAGTACGACTAGTTTAACGGTTACATTGATTTTGGAAGTATTTTCGGAGAAAAGATAACATGTTTAATGTTTCATCTTGATCTTGATCTTGATCTTATTTTATTGCACATGTATCCTGCGGCTGAAAACGCACGTTCAGCTTCGACACTTGTCGGCGGAATAGATTTTACACAATTTGTGGCCCTGATTCGAATAGTTGGAGCATATCGGTCGATGTGATAAACTTTCCTAAGGGTATACCATCTTTAGCTACCATTCGAGACACTCCATTCTTCCATCGAAACTTTTTTCTCAGATGAAAACAGATCTGTAATTTTCATTTTCTTAGTTAGCATAGAAGAACCACTAACATCTGAGTGCTTAGCAATAGAACTAAACGAACTACTCGAACTGCTGGTACTAGCTTTCATTTCCTGTGTTATTTTATCAATATCAACACTACCGCTGCTGCTTTGGACTTTCAAATTAATATTATGCTTTGTTTGTAAGTGGGTGTGAAGACCTTTGGTGGAACGAGCAGAGATTTTGATAATGCGAGGGCATAACTTACATTTAGCTGTAAGACCATCTTCAGACTTTAAAAAATAATTACAAACTAAACTTGAACCTTTATTATCTCTGTAAACTACACTGACACTCATTTTTGTGATTGCTGTTTAAATTCCATGTATTATATTCAACCACTTGAAAAATGTCACGATACTAGTAGAATAACGCCCTTACTTTCGCAAGTACGCAAGAAAAATGTTCTGTTTAACGTATTTTCAATAGCCCAGCATGGCGGGGAATCCCCGACATGTCGACCAAAAATATCGCAGTTTATTGTTTGCTATCCCGCAAATCCGGCTGATCCGCGGGATCGATGGGCTCAATCCCGCAGGTTTGCGGGATTGGACTCCCTAGTCGATTTTGTTCGTTTGTGTTTTACGATTATAACTTTCAAGATTTTGTGTAGCACAAAGGAACAAATCCATTCTCTAGCTAGATTTGTTGCGTGGCGGCAAATACAGTCCACGACAATAAATTCCGGACAAAGATAATGTTAATCAGGTTTATAGTCCTGTAACTTTTTTAATTGTCGTCCGATCTTGGTGGAATTTTTAGCAAAGTGTACACTTGTGTCTCGGGATGATATCCTGAATTTTAGTTTTCAAAAAATACTGATGTTTGATAATTATACAGGCAGAAACAAAAGTTACTTTTTTTACTCTTCATTTGTTAACACCCTATGGAAAAATTGAGCCGTAGAATTTAGCCCCATTATGTCTTGTTTTGAAGTGTGATCTTTTCTTAAAACAATGTTTTTTGATTCACGTCATTATCTGCTTTTTAAAAGAAGATACAAATTTTTAAAGAAAGTATTGTAGTTTTTCAATTTTATTCACAATTCAGAATATTTCATTATTTTATCGAGTAGCATAAACAAATATCCAAAAATTAATAGCGTTTTTGCCACCTCATGTTCTTATCACTTCTACCATGTGTCGAGGTATGCTTCAATACAATACGGGCATTATTTTTTTGGATATTTGTTTATGCTGCTCGATAAAACAATGTGATGTTGTGAATTGTGAATAAAATTGAAAAACTGCAATACTTTTTTTTTAAATTCGTATCTCCTTTTATAAAACAGATAATGACGTGAACCAAAAAACAATGTTTTAACAACAGGTTACGCTTCGAAACAAAACATAATGGGGCTAAATTCTACCGCTCAATTTTTCCACAGGGCGTTAAGAAATTAAGGGTAAAAAAGTAACTTTGTTTCTGCCTGTATAATGACATCAATATTCTTTGCTAGAAATTTAATGAAAATCGGAAAACAATTTAAAAAGTTACTGACGTTATCGTTTCTCCAATTGTGCTAAATTTTGCGATTCTAAAACAGTTTTCCATCAGAATCCCACCGCTTTTTCGTGTATTCTCACGGACAATATTATTCAAAAGCTGTTTCGAGATGCCCATCAAACCAAACCTAAAGTATGCATTGCCAAAGAAAACATTACCGATAAGTGTTGTATGATAGTTCTATCTCTGTTCATTGAATGTACAAGGTGATCTAGATAAATAACATAAGTGGGAAAAGGGCCTTGTATTTTTGTAGATATAAAGAAATGTAAATACAATGGACTTCGGTTATAAAGTACCGTGATACGATAAACATAAGGATATTTAAAGGTTTTACGCATTTGATAGCAGACGAAATGAAAGAATAATTTTATGGCATTTAGGTATATTAAGTTCATAAAAATACAACATAAATTAGAGCTAAAATACCACTAAAATAAGACAAAATTCTTTTAAAACGTGAAAAGGCCGCTCGCCCCAGCTAGTCACCACTTGACGTCATTAAATCGCGCCTCCTTGCGCGATATCATACCTTGTGTTTATTGTATCGTAATAAAGTACCCTCGGAGATACGCTATAAAAAATAATAATCAGAACTACGTTAAGTCCCATTTTCGACAGTTTCTGGCGGCAACCAACCAACCAATACCCCCAGGAACGGGTCGGAAATGGGATTAGTTATAGCCGTAGTTCATTTTAGCCAATTATATTAATCAGGGCAGATTTGTTTCGAACGGTATAAGAACAAATTAAATATGGATCACCCGGTATATAGGATTTATACCTAAACAAAATTAATGTTAATTAATATTTATTACGATCATTGATGTTTGCAAACGGAAAAATTTTACGTTTGCGAGATAAAAAGTACAAATACAGCAAACAAAGGTGTTCCGAACGTGACATGACATATTAATTGTAAGCAAATCGTTTTTTTTTTTTAGTTTGTTTTAATGGCAGTTTAGAAATGTTCGTAAATTCATTTCAAACTATTTTTAATGGGCATCATTTAACTGGTTAGCAAAATATTCTAATTTTTGCAGAAACAGAAACATGTAATCGGTCAGCCAAACCTGGAAAAGTCGTGGTATTTTACTGCTGTTGAAAAGTCCGAACCCTGTTAAGAGGAAGAATAGTTTGGTGCATACCGCTCCTCATTTTTAAACTGTCATTACGGTCATGGTGCCGCTTAGGCTTAATTCGCATAAGCCTAAAGCTGCAAATACACTATTATCACGTCACGTGATATCACATGCTATCACGCAATGTCACGGCATACCCGAAATATCTGCAAGACGGTTTATGCGTGCTTGTAAATAGGGTTGGAAGTATAGTGGTTGCAGCGAATCCTCGCGCCAGATATGTCAAGTGTCACGTGACATTAATGACTTGCCTGCTTATTTGTGGTTATTTATTTTGCCTAGGTTTGTACGACATTCCAGGACCTTCCAGGACCGTACTACAATAGTACGTACGTTTATTTTAAAAATGAAACGAGTCTATTTATATTTTTAAATACATCTTTTATTATTTATTATAGGAAATAATCTTATTGTGCAACCACTCGTGCCAAGAACTGAAATTTCAACATCCACTTTAATAAACAATATATTTAGTATTCTCTGCAAAAAAATGTGCAGATATTTTCTACTTTCCCAGCTAACCAAACTGTCTACATTCAAGTCGCCACACAAAAATATTACTTGATATTTAACTGAAACAAATCTCAACTCGATCAGAAAGAAATGAAACATCAAGAATTTTTTTTATTAATATTAAAATTCACCTTAGTTTCTCTAACGGTGGCATCAGCTGAGGTAGAAGGCAGACAATAATTATGCTCTATAATTATTATTTTCGCCTAAAAACAGATAAATGAAAATATTAACCTATAAATTTTTCATAACGTGACAAGTACTTACTGTGGTTTACCAGATACACAAACAACTCAATATGTAATTAATCAAAGTTTTCAACACAAAATAAACACTTCTAAAACGACGGAAATACACTTCTAAACGTATTAGCACTAATCAAACTCGAAAAATATAAAAGCAAAACACGCTCAATACGGTTGCTATAAAACTGGGGTATTTGGTTAAGTCCCCAAACAGCTGATCGATGACATATTAATGATGTCAACTGTCGAAAAAGCTTGAGGATTCGCTGCAAATACTATACACTGTAGTCACCTCATGCAGCTCACGGCAAGTCATACTTGACAGCACAATTTTATTTCTGCAAATTTACATATTCGGCACGCGTGATAACACTGTGCCAGAGTTTAACGCTAGAAGGCTACAAGATTCACTTGCGATCTTGACGAACACAAAATATGTAATAAAAATGATGTGCAGTGTACGTAGTCTGTTTCTAAACCGTGACATCATGTGCTATTTTGCCGACATGACATCACGTGAATTCACGTGACGTGATAACAGTGTGTTTGCGGCTTAACATGCCTTGTGATACCCTAAACTGTGAGGTACCAACTAAATTTAGCTAGGGTGTATTTTTATACATATTAAACACACTTTCAAATTAGGTAATTTTTGTATATTTAGTATAAAATTGAGTTTCTAGTAATTTATATTTTTTCAAGTTTTTTTTTTTCGCACGTAGTTTAAGGGTATCGGTGCTATCTGAGAAATATGTACAGGGTGTCCCAGAAGTATTGAGCCATCTTTCCAAATTTCGAAGTATGTATGTACATCGTAACAAAACATATTTCTGGGACATCGGGTAGTATATCAAATATTATAGATATATACATCCTATAAAACAAGTTCTGGGACTCGTGACGATTATAAACGTTAATGATAAAAATCGTCGTTGCCAAATAAGGTATTTGTTTTGTACGGATCGTGTATGAATTGGGCTTCTTAGTTCTGTGATTCTAGGATGTATTAAGGTACGGTTCCCTGCACGCGCCCGCGGCTGCGACGGCCACAACACGGCGACCGGATACATCAGTCATTTCGCCAAACGTTTCCATCTGTACGATTCTTGTAAAGTGCATTTTGGTCACACAGAGACGGATGTGTGTGTGTGAAACCATTTCGACTAATAATTCATAAGTAGATAATACCTTGTAGTCCTTGGATAAAAAATAACCTCCAAAATGACACATGGTGACATCACTACCTACTGCGGCTGCGATTGGGCTGCTTCGAGAGCAAACGATCGCAGTCGTACACGGCCGACGTGTACCGCGGCTGCGTGGAAGGAAACGGATAGATAAAGAGCAACAGCCTCGCGCGGGCCGCGCCGAGGGAACCGTACCTTAAAATAGAACATTATTTTTAGAGGTATGGAATTAATTTCGAATATAGTTTTTAAAAAAATTTACACAATAGTTCCATAGCGCGAGTATTTTTACAAAGCCGTGCGGAAGCTATCCCGACGAATTATACATGCCAGTTACCTTTTCAGCGCTGGGAATCAAATTATTTTTTTGAGGTTAGAATTGACAACGAATCTAAACAATGGGCCACCGATTTCGGGAGTTTATCGCGTGCTTTTGAATTAAATTAGCAAAATTACATATAAGGTTTGTTCCAACACCCTATTTTTGTATCGTTCTAGAACCGTCACGAAACTGTTGGGGGTCGATTTTGTGCGCAGGCGTTAATTTTGCAATGTTTGTTGCCGATGCACAAGGGACGCAAGGTTGGTACGGTTTTGCGACCACTCTCTGTAAAAATATCCGCTGATCCTGATCGCCTGTCTGATTAGTTACTTATCATAACCCTACTTTTGTTGCTCGAGTTCTTCGTCTTAGCTCGAGTATTATCTTTTGTGGTTCCGTTTTGTTGTATTTAATAATTATGAAAGAGAATAACGTGTTTACCTAACTGTACGAATAGCTTGTAGGTTTGGGAACCGTATTATAACAATAATTTAATAAGAATAAATTAAATAATCAAACTATTAAAGATGGGGGTAAGCAACAACTCCTACAAGACAAGGCTAAAAGAACAACTGTTAAAATACTTAAGTCGGTGCAAATGGTTCCTGCTCTTGACCATGTATCGTTTTCACCGTTCAGGAACTGGTTTGCGAACGATCACAAATTTGGTTGGAACACCAACGGGATCGCCAGATACACCGTTTTGTGTCGGTTGGAACGCCCTTCGACTATTACGCATGTGCGCGACCGTACATTGTACGATTTTTAGGGTGGTTGGAACGAACCTATAGACTCGTGCAATAGGGATGGGTCATGGCCAGGAAACATATAAGAAGATGCAAAACGAGTATAACATTTTTCAAATTTTGTTCAATAAGCAGGGGTTTATTTTGTTTGCCTAAACAGATTATAGGAGGTGTGGCCCAAAAAAACAAGGTTTAATAAAACTAGTGAAAACCGGACTCTTTACCAGTGGCGGATTTAACAGGTGGGCAAAAGCGCGCTTGCCCACTGGGCCCCCCAACGAAAGGCTTTTTCAGGGCCCCTCTTGCTGAAAGTTACACCTTCGATTTCTTGTTTTTATTTTTTTGTCGAAAAAATGTTTCGGTGAGTCCCTTGTGGACAGCACAAGTTCAATTTTCATTCAGGGGCCCCCTGTTGTCAGAATAATTGCAATGCTTGATAACTATCGTAAATTAAATATAAAATCAAATAACTTTTGTAATCAGTCAGTTATTTAAAACGTCTACGATTTTCTCAGTGTGTCGAATATTTCTGACCTATCAAAAACGTTCTAAAGGGGCCCCGCGCATCTAAATTCAGTTGACAGTCGGACAGAAACAGAGAAGAAAGCGAGAAGAGGATTCAAAAATATGTAAATTTTCTCGATGTAAAAAAGAATACAACTATTTTTATATTCATTAAATTCTTAAAACATATTTCACTTTCCATGGAACACCTGAAACAACATAATTTTCTAGGGGGGTTTGTTCGGGGGGGGGTTGTTGTTCGGGTTTGTGGGGGCCCTGAAGAAATTTTGCCCACTGGGCCCTTTTCCTTAAATCCGCCACTGCTCTTTACTTAAAATAATAACATAGATATGCCCGGTAAAGATAGCGAGTCATCGTATGACGTCATAAGAGCCCAATCGGACCAATGGCAGTGATTTGTTTACTGGCTCTTGTGACGTCATACCGACATACAGACATACTGTAACTGGGGATCATCTCGGCTATTATCTTTAGGAAAGTGGTGCGGTTTTCACTAGGGTTCTTAGAAAATAAGTAATTTTTTTGGGTCACACACCCTTTATTTGAATCTCTCGAATTATTGTTCTTGTGCCACAAAAGAAAACTTTTTTTTATACGGTTTAAATAAGATTACACATATTTAGTCCCTGTAGAGTTCAATCACTGATTTTTACATTATACAGGGTAAATCAAAATAGACGGCTCATTAAACACCGGCACCCTATATATGAACGTTTTTTTTTTAACAATCTGTATAATTTCGTTGACCGCGCTTCATTGCAAAACTGTAACATTTCCGTGGACCAATTTATGCATTTTTTAAAAATTAAATAATTTTAATGGTTGTTTTGTATAGTTTGAATTTTGTTTAATCGCTAAGATTGTTTTTTTTTAGACAAGGTTGTATATTTTTCGTTCCCGTCTGTTTTTCTCTTTATTATTTATTACATTTTCTTTCTCGAGGCTGTTATAGACTGGGAGTTGTTATCTTTTATTGTTAGATACTGATTATTTTCAATAAAAAACAAGTTGAAAGGAGACGATTTGAATTTTTATTCCGTACTTTTTGTAGTGTGACGACCGTAGCCAAACTCTAAAAGCCGTATTAGAGTCGGTAATTTTTGTCTCTTGCGCCGGCAATGGCAATTATAATTGCACGTATTCATGCGCAGTACACCGTTCCCGATCAGCTGTCTCTCCTTGCCAGAAATGGGGTACGCGCCATTTTAATTGCCATTGCCGGTGCAATTGGGTAGAGATGGATTATTCTGTTATTTTTAATTGTTTATTATTTGGCCGAAGCAGGTATGAACAGCTAATGGCCATTTAAACCCACTGGTACTTAAATTAGCAGTTCACATTCTTTATTAAACTTATGGACTGCTAATTCGTAGCAACTTTTTGCATCTCCTATTTGTAAATAGCAGTAGCTGCTTTAACCGGTAATCAAAACGAACAGGTTTGCACATCTCTAATTCTGGGGCTATTTTAGGGATTTCGACACTACCAACTGCTGTTCTAACTGTTGATAATGCTCCATCTTATCGAGAACGGTTTACTGCGCACTCTAATACGGCCTTTAGAGTCGGCAATTTTTTCTCTTGCGCCGGCAATTATAATGGCACGTATTCATGCGCAGTAAACCGTTCTCGATCAGCTGGAGCATTGTCAACGGTCAGAACAGCAGTTGGTACTGTCGAAATCCCTAAAATACCCCCAGAATTAGAGATGGGCAAACCTGTTCGTTTTGATTACCAGTTAAAGCAGCTACTGCTATTTACAAATAGGAGGTGCAAAGAGTTGCTGAATTAGCAGTCCATAAGTTTAATAAAGAATGTAAACTGCTAATTTAAGTACCAGTGGGTTTAAATGGCCATTACCTGTTCATACCTGCTTCGACCAAATAATAAACAGTTAAAAATAACAGAATAATCCATGGCGCCGGCAATGGCAATTAAAATGGCGCGTGCCCCATTTCGGGTAATGAGAGACAGCTGATCGGGAACGGTGTACTGCGCATGAATCCGTGTCATTTTAATTGTCAGAAGAGTAGAATTTCCGACTGTAGTACGGAGAACGGTGTACTGCGCATGAATCCTTGAATTATAATTGCCATTGCTGGCGCCATTCCCGACTGTAATACGGCTTTATTACAGTAGGAAATTCTATTCCTCTGGCAATTAAAATTGCACGGATTCATGAGCAGTACACCGTTCCCCATCAGCTGTCTCTCATTGCCAGAAATGGGGCACGCGCCATTTTAATTGCCATTGCCGGTGCAAGTCTGGGTAGAGATGGATTATTCTGTTATTTTTAACTGTTTATTATTTGGTCGAAGCAGCTATGAACAGCTAATGGCTATTTAAACTAACTGGTACTTAAATTAACAGTTCACATATGTACTGCTAATTCGTTTTAAACGTTTTTGACCTGTTTTTGTAAGTAGAAGTAGCTGCTTTAACTGGTAATCAAAACGAACAGGTTTGTCCATTTCCAGTTCTAGCAACTGCTGTTCTGACTGTTGGAAATGCGCCAGCTGATCGAGAACGGTTTAGTGCGCATGAATACGTGCAATTATAATTGCCATTGCACGCGCAAGACTCTAATACGGCGTTAAAAGCAAAAGTGGCAAATTTATGGCCTCGCGCATATAAACAAAGCTTATCGTTAGATGTCATGCGCAATGCCAACTGATAAACTATTAACCTTAACCGGCGAACAGGACCGTACTTCGCCTTTAATGAAAATGATTACACGGCAATATTTTGGCACATCAAGACCTTCTTTACTGGGAAATAAACAATCTATTTTCTCGCATAAAAGAAGGTCTTGTGGCCATCACCGGAAAGCCATTTTTAGAATTAATTTTGATATCTTTGGCCCACGTATCGATAGATTTTTAATGTCGTTACATCCCTACGATTGATTTCGGTTCTGGCCGGTCGTCGTTGGTTGGCGAGGTTGCCTATATGACGGCGTGTATGTGGAGCTAAATTCGTTATTTTAAAACGGAAAAATATAGTAAAATTACTAATACATTTTATTTCAAAAAGAAGTATTCGTCTTTATTGTACAATAAAATAATTTACAAAATATGTATTTACATGAAACGAAATCTGTTTAAAAGCGTTGGCACAGAAATGTTTTTGAAATAAACTTTAGATAAAACTAACTTTAATACTTATACAAAACGGTTCACCTACAATAAAGGAATCAAAGCCGGGGGGAGTCATGGGGGTCTCGGCACCACCCTCTCCACAAGCAGATAATGGAACACGGAAGAAAAATAACATATATTGGTTATAAAGTCATTTGACTGCTTCTTGCCTTTTAAAAAAACAATTATCGAAAAATTCGCAACATCTCCATTGTACTTATTGCCACATATTAAATCTAAGAGTCCCAACATTACATAAATACAAAAGTACCCTTAGACAAAACGTCGATTAAAGAAACTGCGGGGTTCGTCAGATTTCGGTAAATTTCGGGCATAATGTTGAGATTGAAAATAAAGCGATATATATTTCTGAGAAGCTCGTTAAAAACTGAATTACATTATTAACGAATATATACAGGGTGTCCGGGATAATGTGGGAAATCTCCCGGATATGAAGAACACAAGTGAAAAGTGCAACTATAAGTTCTTATAAACCTTTTTCGTATAGCCCTCCTCTTCGGAGATATGGGCTCCCAAAGAGCTCCAATGGAATCAAGTTTTTTACACATAATTATTGAACCACCAGGTATATTTAATTTTTTTTTAATATGATATATACCAGGTAAGACCCTTCAAATTACTATCCCAACTTTAAATTATCAGGTGCCCACTGTGTGGCCTTCAAAAATTTAGGCTTAGTTACGCGACTGGCAAAATAAGAAAGTAGGTGATTATTTTTTTAAATTTATGTTTATAGTTACCTAAAAGTTCCTGTTTAAATTTAAGAATGTTTACTTTTGGTTACCAAAAAATTTCTCGATACCTATGTTTTGTTAACTATTTTGCTCGTTTTCTTATTTTCCATTAACATTTTCTATAATGTATGTTATTTTTAAGAAGTCTTCTTAAGTTTAATAATAAAAAGTTCCTGTTTCGATTTAAAAATGTTTACTATAACATAACCAACGAATTTTTCTATATATGTTGTTAACAATTTTGTTCGTTTTGTTATTTTTCATTAAGAATTTCTATTATTATGTTATTTTTGAGAAGTTTTCTCGAGTTTATAGTAAATAAAATTTTTTAAATTATATCCCTTAATTCTGACGCAAATCTGGCAACGTCGGCCAGCCGAGCTCACTAATCAGCACCACAAACACCTGTTTTATTACCACAAACACCTGTTTTATTACCGCTATTGAACAGGTAAACAGGATGCGCGTATCCCCAGACGAGCGAGAGGGACTATTTGTTAATTTAACAATACTTTCCACAATTTTTCTTCATTAACTTTCGAAAATTAAGCAAAATACACAACCGAATGTAAACAAACGTACTACAACGTTGCCATATTGTTACTTTTTCAATCGGAGACATAAACTACGCCGCTGGCTAGCCAGCTTTCGGATCGCGCAGCCTGTAAAACGAAGATTATTATAACAGTTGATATTTTTCGGTTTTTCGCCTGAATTTTTAACTAGAGTATTTCCTATCGAGCTAAAAACTGTTCGATATACGAGCAGTTTTTTAATTCGATCACGCTACAGCGGTACAATTCCGTCGGCGGCAAGCGAAGCGCGGATATCGAGTGAAAGATAATAAGTTACGGGCGACGGTTTTCGCCTGAATAGATAATTCGAGCGGTTTTTTTAATAATCGAGGGATGTCGGTTATTTCAATAATCGAGTGATCAAGCGGTTTTTCGCTCGAGTGATCACAACACTAATAATGGCCCTTCGAAGACTACTCGTCGGATTACAAAACAATTAACGCTGTTAGATAGAGCGGAAAAAGTGGCAATGTAAAGGTGCAATTTACTTTAGAATTCGATCTCAAAAAAACCCAGGAAAAATAAAACGATTTTTCAGAATTTTGTTTTTTTCCGGATATCTCCAGAACTACTCGGAATTTTAAAACTTTCTAAACGGCATATTATTAGACACGTAAATGGGCAACTTTACCTCTATTTAACCGACTTCGTATCTGTTACGGTTTCTGAGATCCCTGTACTGGCCCTCCTTATCTTGGACACGTTGTATAAAATGTAGTTTTTTCGAAAACGGTTACGATTAGTGACATGAATGAAGAGTACTTAATTTTTAGTCAATAGTTAAAGGTATGAAAAAAAACGTTATCCAAAGTTCTTATCATACAGGACGTTAAAAAAAGAGGCCCTGAGTGTCACAGCTAGTCCGTCCCTGCAGCTGTGAGTAATTCACAACACTTTCTTGGATAGTAATTTGAAGGGTCTTACCTGGTATACATCATATTAAAAAAACAATTTAAATATACCTGGTGGTTCAATAATTATGTGTAAAAAACTTGATTCCATTGGTGCTCTTTGGGAGCCCATATCTCCGAAGAGGAGGCCCATATGAAAAAAGTTTATATGAACTCTTTCCACTTGTCTCCTTCATATTCGGGAGATTTCCCACGTTTTCCCTGACACCCTATCGAGTGGCTAATTTAAAAAAAAAGAATTTTTTTCTTGTAATCGATTGAACGTAGAAAAAATCCGAGTACGTCCCTGGATTCTACGTAAAAATACTACAAAGAGATCATTTTATTGGTTTCTGATAAGTTACAGGGTAACCGAAATATGGAGGGTGTCCCAAAATGTAAAGTTCTACATCCCGTATATCAAAAACGATCGGGGCATTTTTTGTGTCACAAAAAAAAGTAGCACGGTTCTATCTTTATTAATAACGGAGATATCCAGTAAAACCACCGAAAAATGGACACTCTGTACACTAGTAGAACTGAGCGCTTTTCTAGCTTACACTAAACTATTACCCATTTACAAACCTTCACCGGTTCCAATGCTGGCATTCTCAATGTGTTGATCAGGATTTGTGAGTTTGGGACACGTTTGAGACACACTGACTTCATTTTTTCGGTATCAGGCAAATCCTAATTGAAATCGAGCAGCAGGAGTCGTCGTAATGTTTTAAAAAATGGGACGAAATCGTCAAATTTGGCGACAAGCGCCATTCTACATGGGAGATTGCGTACGTTCTATTCACTATCATACACCCTGTACCAAATAACATTTATTACTAAACTCCGGACCCTAATGGTGGTGACCCAGCGACAACAGCAACGGACACAGACAACCGACGACCAAATATACCAACTCTCTGGGTCTCAGCGCGGTCGAATGAGAATGCGTTTGAGTTTTGCCCGCCTCGACGTTCGGCGGCAACTTCGAGTACTGCCCGTGGCTGGAGTTTTGAGTGAGGTCGGCTAATACGTGAACGGTGGCCACGTAGAGGAATGTACCGGCTGAGAATAGCATCGCTATACCTGCAAAATAAGACATAGTTTAAATAGTGTATAACCAGACGTACAGAAAAGGAAACATTTGTAAGTCATAGCCCCCATAAGAATTTATTTTAATGATTAAATCCTATACCATCATAATTTTTTTTAAATACGGGCCTGAACTACGTTCAGTGATATACAAGACTTACTGGTTTTCCGACGTTTTGTTCCTTAAATTGACCATCTTCATGTCAAACACGTTTAGACTTAGGTATAGGACAATATATGAAATATGCCTTGAATCTTGCGGAGAATTTCAAGAATCTAATAATATAGTATATATAGGGTGTTCCATTTAAAATCAGCAAGTTGACGCCGACTTCCGGTATTGAAAATATTTTAGCCGCGTTGCACGCATCAACATTAGCATACTTTCCAATTTTTAAAATTTTCCCATTTCCTATTTCCTATCCAATTTTTATATGTATAGTTTTTCATACATGGTGGCCCATCGAAAACGAAACAGAGACATTTACTGGCGGCTCAGTTCTTTTTTGGAAAAACGCTCAGACCCGTCGATTTTGTTTTCGAGGGGGACACAAAATTGGAAAAAAATCACGTCAACAAGTGCAGCCCCCTGGGCGGGGGTGGCACCACCCCTAAAATCTTAAATGGAAAGGGGGGGTCGAGTGATACCTTATTTTAAAGGTCTTTCAATTCCCTTTATAATGATCTAAAATTCATAATACTTCAGTTCAGTAGTTTTGGAGATTTATTGATTTTAAACTTAAATAAAACTTTAAATACATCATTAGTGGAAATCAATACATTTGGTAGCAAAGTACTTTAAAAATTAAGAATGAACTGACCCGTCAGCCAAGTAAATGTTGGAAATGACCACCATGACTCTCCATGCAGTAATAAAGATTTTGCTCAAAACGTTGCCCCACATTTTGCAATATTTGAGGAGTAATTTCAAGGCACTCATTCACAATTCTTTGTCGCAAATCTTCTAACGATGTTGGTTGAGTAGCATAGATTTTGCTTTTTAAGTGACCCCACAGAAAGAAATCCAAAGGTGATAAGTCTGGCGATCTTGGGGGCCATTCAATGGCACCTCTTCTACCAATCCATCGACCTGGAAACGTCTGATCTAAATATTGTCGAACACGTAATGCGTAATGTGGTGGGGCACCATCCTGTTGGAACATCAACCTATTCGCAATGTACCGCCGATCATTCCCATTTTCAATTATGGCTGTTAATGCAGGATCTATGGCGTCTTGCAGTAATTCCAAATACATTTCACCGGTTAAATTTCCAGGCAAGAAAAAAGGACCAACTAAATGATCGCCAAAAATACCAGCCCAAACATTTAATTTTTGTGGCTGCTGTGTGTGTACCTCATGATAAACTCTGGGATTAGAATCTGACCAATATCGGCCGTTATGACGGTTTACTAGGCAATGTAAGAAAAAGGAACATTCGTCGGAAAAGCAAGTGTTGAATAGAAAATGTTCATCGTTTATAATTCGTTCACTCATATCTTCACAAAATTGTAATCGCCGATCAAAATCGTCTTCATTAAGTTCTTGTACAAGGTGAATTTTATACGGATAAAAACTATGGGCCTTCAGAATCCGTTGGATACTACATCGACTAACACCACACACAGTATCCAATTTGCGGGTACTTGACGTAGGATCTACATAAACTTGCCCTAAAACCCCCACTTCTATTGCTTCGTTCCTTATGGGATTTTCAATGTTGCGTTTTTTATTGGCGACTGATCCAGTGTCCCGAAATGTAGCTATAAGTTCTAGGACATATTTTCGATGCACGTTACTGTTCTCATGTCGCTCATTAAATATGTGTGCTGTTCTATTAGCGCACTGATTATTTCCGAAAAATATTTCGATAATTTCAATCCTTTCTGCCGTGGAATATACCATGGTTAATTTATGAATAAAGCGGTAAAAGGTATTTTAACAAACAAAGTTTGGTCGATTCAATCGCAAACTATGTACAAATTCCTATTTAAAATAAGTACGAGACATTCCCTGCTTATCTTTCTTCAATAAACCACTTTTTTCGCGACAAAAACCGCTCCAATCGCTATTTTGAACACCAAAATGATAAACAAACCATGGGCGTAGTGAAGAAAAGCATTAAATTAATAAGTAACTGCCTTTACTCAAATTTCTTCTGAAAGTAGTACAAACTAATCAGATGTACCTATTAAAGTGTACTGTAAGCTTAAAATCAATAAATCTCCAAAACTACTGAACTGAAGTATTGTGAATTTTACATCATTATAAAGGGAATTGAAAGACCTTTAAATTAAGGTATCACTCGACCCCCCTTTCCATTTAAGATTTTAGGGGTGGTGCCACCCCCGTCCAGGGGGCTGCACTTGTTGACGTGATTTTTTTCCAATTTTGTGTCCCCCTCGAAAACAAAATCGACGGGTCTGAGCGTTTTTCCAAAAATGAACTGAGCTGCCAGTAAATGTCTCTGTTTCGTTTTCGATGGCCACCCTGTATATAGATCGAGGTGGTTCCCGGTGGACACCCTATACAGGGTGTTCCTTAATGACGTGCTAATATTTCAGGGTGTGATTCCCACGTCATTTTATAAAGAAAAGTTCATATGAACATATGTCCGCAACGGCTTAAATTTCTCGCTACAGGGTGTTGAATTTTTATTGTTTAAATGGTTATTTTATTTTCAATTTTGGTATGTGTTAATAGCATATAGAACCAAGATTTTAGTTAGAAAAGTTATTCAATTGTTCCACCAGTGGCGTCCCTGCAAACATGTCCTCTGATATTTTTTACAAAAAAGATGGTACGCCACTGACATTTTTCCATGTGGATATTTTTTCTGAATAGCCTGGTCAATTCTACATGAAAACGGTCTCTTGAGTTTTTCTCGTCAGACACACCGTTCTTGATTAAAACCACTAAATTCATATTGAAACTCATTATTATTAACATTGATAAAATAATTAATGATAAATTTTGTTTCATAAAAATTGTCGGAAAAGACATGCTTCCCGCCCGTCTTCGCATCGAATTGCCCACTCCAATAATTTTTATAAAACAAAATTTATCATTAATTATTTTATCAATGTTAATAATAGTAAGTTTCAATATGATTTTAATGGTTTTAATCAAGAACGGTGCGTCTGATGAGAATACCGTTTTCATGTAGAATTGACCAGGCTAATAAGAAAAAATATCCACATGAAAAAATGTCGGTGGCGTACCATCTTTTTTGTAAAAAATATCAGAGGACATGTTTGCAGGGACGCCACTGGTGGAACAATTGAATAACTTTTCTAACTAAAATTTGTGGTTCTATATCCTATTAACACATACCAAAATTGAACATAATATCTAAAGTATTTTCGGAGATATTAAAAAATAACCATTTGAAAAATAAAAATTCAACCCGAACAATCCCTGTAGAAAAAAATTAAGCCGTTGCGAACACCCTGTATTGTCGTGACATCTATAGCTCGCGATCCAAACTGATGGCAGTGACGTAGGAGTAGAAACCATGGAAACCAATGCAAACCACCAATGACAACACAGCATTTTGCCAGTTACCACGGTTTCGACTGTTACGTCACTGCCATCCCTTTTGGTCGCTAACTATAGTAGTAGTTCTTAGGGCCGATATTTGAATGTTACCTTAAGTTAGACCTTAGCTAAGGTAGCCTTAACGTTAAGCCAAATCTTAAAAAACTATGTTTTAAATTAATTTGAGGGTCAATTGACTCGTTAAGTGGAAGATTACCGCGTTCTTACAGATCTATTCCTTTAGATGACAGTTAAAAAGAACTTTAATATACTGTCAAACTTGTGTTAAGGACGACTTATGTCATTCTGTACCTTAAGGTGACTTAGTGATAATTTTTAGGGTTCCATAAAAACATGGAACCCCAAAAGGTGGCGATATGTTGTCTTTTTATATTGATTTGTTATTCCAGACTGCACTTACCTGTAGCGTTGAAGGAACTTAAGGTTTCTTTTTGCTTCTGCCCAATTCCAAAATACGTCAAAACTGTCATCACCGGGGCAGATAACGCGAAAATCATTAAATGTTTTCTAATTCTTCGTCTAAAAAAAAAATATTAGTAATAAATAGCAATATGTACTAGATTTCTATACTCATTGAATTTATACAATAGGAAAAAACTTTCTCTTTAAGAATAAGTATTAACTCGCCTTTCTATGCCCTCGTGCATCAAAAATGTTACCAATCCGAAGGCTGCCGGTGCCTTGTGCAACATTATTGCCAAAAATATAATCATTTCCACATCCGCATGACTTGTTGTCGCTGCAGCTCCTAGAAAAATATTAAAAATGGCCGCTAACTCTACAGCGTCGTGTTTACTATACCCTATTCAAAACCAATAGTCAGTAAACGTAAACAGTAGTCCACGCGTATGGCACGCTTGATCCGCGATCGCTACTGGAATTCCTGCATTCCGATTGGTTAATTAGCCATAAAATATCCAATGGCGGCGCGGAGGGCGGTGCTTGCGACAGGATTGGACTTATTCAGTTTGTTGTGTTTTTAATACTGTTTTATAATAGTATTATAATCGTAGTGCCTTTGGGGTCTAAATCACATCTATATAAACAGTATATTGCCAATACGAACGTTCTAAAATACAAAAAGGTGTCCCCGCTGTGGGAGATGGAGCGGGCCTATTGAGTTTGAGCAGTAGGGTGGAAATTTTATCGATCGCGTCAGAGCCGGATTATTTGTTTGTTGTTATTCGTCGCCATCTTTGGTTCTGGATGCTTTTTCAAATTACAGAATAAAAAGTGGTTCGTCCACATTGTTGTCGGTATATTAGTGCTTATAAACTTTCATTACCTAATAACAATTTTTGTAAAGGAGTTTTTAATGTGTGGTGATTTGATTCGCTGTTTGGTAGGTTAGTAACTTGTTTTGTTTAAGATGAAAGGACAAGGAATGGATCAATACCAGGTATGTATATATATACGAAAATATTTTGCTCATCACATTATCCGATCTTCGGAACCGAATTTCACTAAAAAGCTTGTAAAAAAGAAGAGAGCGTCACTCGTATACAATATAATATATGTGTGGTCACTACCCAACCTTAAAATTAATGTATTTTTAATTTGGCGCATTAGTAGCTGATAATAATTCCCAAAATAGTCAATCTAGTCATTCATTCTTAATTTTTGGTTTAGAAAAAAATGAGGTTAAGAAACATATGACGTCGGATGAAAGTTAAAATAAAGCTCATCATGTCGATTATTACAAATATTCGGACGGAATTTAGCACCAAAAGTTTACACCAATCAGGGCACCGTCGGATCATCATATCGTCA
Organism: Barypeithes pellucidus; assembly: GCA_963991005.1. Lineage (NCBI taxonomy): Eukaryota > Metazoa > Arthropoda > Insecta > Coleoptera > Curculionidae > Barypeithes > Barypeithes pellucidus. The sequence goes on along the minus strand of OZ022563.1, from coordinate 49,300,074 downwards.
GAAATCGTATGCATGGAACGCCGTCTTAAATCCAACTAATCGAAATTTTGATTGCAATATTTTTGCTAACTAACCAGTGAAATTTACATTAAAGAAGTGGAAATCCGGTCCTGTCGAATGTTTACTTTCACAAGGAAATTTCCGAACCGCGCAAACTCACAACGGCCCCTTCGATGCCCATAGCGGGGACATAATTGCAGATGGTATTAGCAATATACTGTTTATATATGTGGCCTAAACCGAGACTACTTTTAATCACCGTTAAATAAATATGTCTAGCAGCACTGATACCGTAGATGAACCTATCACCATTGGATTGTCTCCCTTGTATGAACAAAATATTACCATTTCTTAGTGTGATCCTGGTGAATATTAAAAACCACGTGCATTTATTTACGTATACTGACTCTCGGTTTTGAATAGAGTATAGAGACAACGGCATAAATTATTCAATCACAGACGTCTCCTCAAAGAAATAAACCGAGAAATTATTATCGACGTAGTTTTCAAAATTTCTATTAAAAAAACAGCGTCTTGATATCGACAGAAAAAATATTATACCTAATGCCACACCATCTGCTGCTGCGTGCACTACCAAACCGATTGTAGCTGTTATATTCCTTTCTGACGGATTTAAATTTTCATTTCTACTTTGTGAAATCTAAAAAACAAAAATATGTATAATTCGTATGTATTCTTTTAAATAACCCAAACATCAATACAATATAGTACAAGTACATGAGGCTATTTTAAAATAATACTTATTGATATTCATAATTAAGATTATCTTGCTAAATTACGATAAAAATCATAATGAATCATACACAACTGGATTATTAAATTATTCGTTTTCGCGAACACGCGATTTGTCCTGTACCAATGTATTCCTTAAAACGGTGATCATCTCAACGGTTAAATGACTTAAATTTTACTAAGTCCTCCGTTCGGCACCATCACTTGCCGTCTAGCAACTGCCGCAATGCGGCGTCATGCAAAAGATAGGGAAGAGTGACAAAAATGTACCATCCTCCATCCCTACCCCGTTCACGTCGGTAACCACGCCGGATGAGATCGGAGTGGGTACTCCCCAATCGGTAGGTTATATCGCAATGAGAGAAACCAAGAGTTTATATCCCTTGAGGGAGCAGCAAATGACTAAGAATCGTGGGTCGGGGCCCAATTTAAGCGGTAGGTCCATACAGCAGTATGAATTAACTTTTTTTCTCTACAAATACTATTAAAAGTAGATATTTTAACGCTTGTTGTCGGTGTCCAAAATGTCATTTTATAACACTAGTGTTAAAAATAAGTGTCAACAATAAATACAAGGTTTTTAACCCACAATAATTAATAATACAGGGTGGGCCATAAAGCAACTGGAGATACTAAACCAGATACTGAATATTTTTTATATACAGGGTGTCCCATAACTAATGGTACACAGGAAAACTGCAGATTCCTTGGGTAAAAATACTGCGATTTGGCCATACTTAGTTTAGTTCAATAGCTGGTAATAACCGAGATACAGGGTGTCCAAGTAAAAATTTAATTTTCAATTTTCCTATTTCTGAATCAATATTTTTGCAGAAAACTTTGTGACTAGGGTTTTTTTGGGGAAAGGAACTAACCGTTTTCGAGATATTTTCAATTACAATTTCTAATGCGCCCGTTTAAATTTTGATTTGTAAATGTAAAATTTGTCACAGTAGGCTTGGGTAAAAACAAATACAACGAAAGCACTTCATTTCTGTCAAAGTTTATTTTCATTTGTCAGCACAGTGGGTGTTTTTAAGGAGTTTTTGAAGATACTGGTATCAAAAATTAAACTAAAAATTCTTCGACATAACTGTTTTCTAACTGAGAAAAAATTAAAATTTTTAAAAGCCTATACGATAGACTGGGAGAAACAGGAACCTTGCGTCCAAAACGTAATAAGGGAGGATCCTGTTTCTCCCAGTCTGTCGTATAGGCTTCTAAAATTTTTTAAATCTGGCTGCCTTCTATTTGGATACATTTCCAAATACCGCCGATGTGCCCCGCATCTGTTAAAATTTTCTTGTGCGTATAAACATACCATGTCTCGCATTTCTCCGTTAGAAAACAGTTATGTCGCGGCATTTTTAGTTTAATTTTTGATTACAGATTAGAAATTGTAATTGAAAATATTTCGAAAACGGTTAGTCGGAGCGACATTTACAAAGTATACCTTTATTGCTTAAAAATGACGGGAAAACTGATATTTTTAATAAAAACATAATTATACTAAGGTCCAAGAAAGTTACACTTCTTTTTAGGTATCCAGAGTACCGCAAAGAGCGCCCCCTATAATCTACATCAAAATTATTAACAAAATCAAATTCCTTTTCCCAAAAAAACCCTAGTCACAAAATTTTGTGCAGAAATATTGATTCAGAAATAAGTTATTTAGGAAAATTGAAAATTAAATTTTTACTTGGACACCCTGTATCTCGGTTATTACCAGCTATTGAACTAAACTAAGTATGGCCAAATCGCAGTATTTTTACCCAAGGAATCTGCAGTTTTCCTGTGTACCATTAGTTATGGGACACCCTGTATAATGTTATATATCTAATATAGTTTTTCCAATATTTCTATTTTTTCAGAAAAATGTCAGATTTCAGCGTTGGATTTAATTGTTAATATCTACACTACTTTTGCAAATTAAAAGTTCATATTTGGAATGGACATTATATGGAGTTAAGGCAAATAAATTATGGAAACAAATTTACCTCGCTTTTTACAGGGTGTTCAAAATATATTTTCGAATTTCGGTAACTTAAAACAAAAAAATCTCGGTTTTTTTAAATGGCACACCCTGTATATTTTATTTCTTTCTGATCATCATCAGGGTATGTAACTAGCGCCGTCTAATGTGCACTATGGCCCATAAGTTATGGGACATCCTGAATAATAGCTTCATCGATATAAGGACTACTGTTAATATTTAATAATTGTATTACTCACCTGGTCAACAATTAACATAAAAATAAATCCAGTAACTAAACTAATTCCTATCACAGACAAGGGATCACTGTGCTCGTGCGTATCTGACTCGTTGTGAGCGTGAGTAATGTCTGGTTCAGACATCATCGATCTTACACCTATAAAACAGAAATAATAATAGTATTTTTATAAACTCAAAAAGTTCAAATTTGAAAAACGCTTTATTTTCTTTAGTTAGTTTTGGCATGTTTTGGTTAAACTTTTTATTATTCTTTAAATATCCATTCCAAAACAAAAGGTTAGCTCTAAACAAACCAGAAATGAGCAAGAATAAGAAGACATGTAGGGTAAGTTAAGAAGTCAATTCTCACAATTGAACAAACCCGAACATGCGCTGAACGAATTTCGCAGCCTGTTGAAAAGTTCGATCGGCGAACTAACCTATCCTATTTTAACTTTATAATAACCCTATATCTCGGACTGTAACGTAAAATTTATTAGATTACCTTCTGGTATGATAACTGCCAGCGCTGTTCCGACCAGCAGGCCAGCTCCAAAAACTGTTATCTTTTTGAGTTTGTCCTGAAAAAAAAAACGTTTTAGAAACATATACAAGAAAATATTTGTAAATAAAATTTTCCTATTGGAACCAGCAAAAATACAGTGAAACCTCTCATAAAGGACACCTCTAATAAGCGGACATCCCTATTAAGCGGACGTTTTTTCATAGTTCGGAACTAGGTATATGAAATTCCATGAAAATCAACCTTTCTTGGGCGGACTCTCTTTTTGGCGGACGCGGACAGGCTGTTTTCATACAAAGAGAGCGCAAACCCTCCTTTAAAAGGACAAAAAAATTCTTTAAAGTATTTGGGAGACGAATAAGTACGGTGTAAAAACTCTCTGAAGACAGACCGGCAACCAATCGCGTATGCGCGGCAGTGCGAAAGGAATTGGACGAATGAAAGTACGTGTGATTCCCCGACAGCAGTCCGTCGTTTATTTGTGAGTTGTAAGGTTAAAATCGTAAACAGTGGAAGAAAAATGTCGCGTTTTGAGTCTGAAAGAGAATATTGATGTTGTGGAAGTTTTTAATTTGATAACAAAACATTGATAGCAATGTGCTATTAGAAGATGATTCCTACCAATTATGTAGCCCAAACTGAAACCACATCAATATCTGACGACACTGATGATGATGAATGCAGTAATCAAACAAATGTCACCAATTATTAACAAGCCATTAGTATGGTAAAGGAATTACAAGAGTATGCAAAGAATAGAGGTGACTCTACAGCAATGGAATTGTTATCAGACTTGGAATTACATTTTCTAGATTGCAAGTATAAAACGCAAACACGTCAAACTACGTTATTAGATTTTTTTAGTACTACATCCTAACTAAAACTAGTGTATTTTTGTTATGTTATGTTTATTTGTACATACATATACATATACATGGTAATAATTTTGCAATTACATATTACCTAATAACAAATTTCCCATGGGCGGACACCTCTATTAAGCGGATACATTTAGACAGTTCCGTAGGTGTCCACTTAAGAGAGGTTTCACTGTATTATAAAATTATTATTGCATTTCTGTTCCTAATTGTTATTGTTATTACGTAATACTACCGTTGTTTTTTTTATTTCAAACTAATAAGTAGTCGTATCAAATTTCTAGTCAGCGAAAGTACAAGTAATTTATTTTATTAATACAAATAAAAGTTTACTGTTAAAACCAGCACTTTCTTAAGTCTTTTAAAAGAGGCCTTGAGTTTTACATTTTCGAATTATACCGAATTAAAAGAAAGTAAATTACAAGAACATACTAGGGGTATTTTAATGAAGATGGTAAATTTAAGGAACAAAACGTCGGAAAACCAGTAATTGTATGTATACCACTGAACGTAGATTTCGATCCTCTTTCATAATTTAAACAAAAATATCCCCCCAAAATGAAGTTGATGATGGTGACCAAAATACGAAACGTCGCATGAAAGTACTGATAACGCCATCTTGTGAATAATAAAAAGTAACAATGAGAAAGTGAAATTTATTTTTGGACATCTCTTTGAACAAAGTCAGAAAAACCGAAACGCAAAATTTTAGATTTTTCCAAATATTTTGAAAGCCCATGTATTTATTTTGATTGTTTTGCGGCATATTATTGGGCCCATAATTACCCAACTTTGCCCCAATTTAACCGACTTCGTATCTCTTACCGTTTCCGAAAGCCCAATGGTGAAGGCCGAATTTGTAACACCCTGTATAGAATTTAATCATCAAAATCAGTGTATAAGAACTATTAGTTACAAATATACCCTCTTCTCTGTAAGTAGTGTTTAAATACTGTATATTTAGTTATAAAAAAATGTTTTTTGGTTGAATAACCTATGACAAGTAATAACAACCAATGATGGGAACAGGGAGTGTCTCATGTCGATAGGGAAAAACATTTTATGTCTAAGGGGTTGTTTCCTACGAATATATTTTGAAAATCGCAATGGTATTCATCTTTTCTTCTCGTCGGTACCGAAACCTTTTTCTTGACATGTTTTGTAAACGATTAGTTACCTTTGCCAAAAAAATTATTGTATTTTAAACAATAAATCATATTTGAATTGATATAACTAAATAAAATTTAAAATATGTATAATGCATCAACTACCATTTAAAAATTGAAATTTTGACTCTTAAGTACAATATATCTACGGCCTTGATAATGTTAATTACATCCATTAGTTGCTGACGTGGATTTGCCTTATTTGATCTACATAATATCGATTTGAATCATAATGTTACAGGGCATGACACACGTTCATTATTTCCCCGGTTCAACTGCATATTGTAATTACCTCTGAAAAATTAATCCATAACGGCACACAACCGGCCAATACCGAGCCAATGAACATGGCACAAGCTAAAAAAAGTGGTCCTGCCCACATTTTAAGTGGTTCCTTCATTTGGCACTGTTATAACCACCAGTGTAAAGAACACTTTGTTATTAAATGAATCCACAAAAAACAACACCCAGGAAGATACTTTGTTACTATACAGGGTGTTCCTTAATGACGTGCTAATAGTTCAGAGTGTGTTTCCTTAGATCATTATATGAAGAAACGTTCAGAACACTTCGTTATTAAATGTGTGTGATACCTTAGATCATTATGTGAAGAAACGTTCAGAACACTTTGTTATTAAATGAAGCCACAAAAACAACACCCAGGATTCCCAGGAAGATACTTTGTTACTATACAATGTGTTCCTTAATGACGTGCTAATAGTTCAGAGTGTGTTTCCTTAGATCATTATATGAAGAAACGTTCAGAACACTTTGTTATTAAATGTGTGTGATTCCTTAGATCATTATATGAGAACCTTAGATATTATTTTCAATTTTGGTATGTGTTAATAGGATATAGAACCACAAATTTTAGTTAGAAAAGTTATTCAATTGTTCCACCAGTGGCGTTCCTGCAAACATGTCATCTGATATTTTTCCATGTAGATATTTTTTCTGATTAGCCCGGTCAATTCTACATGAAAACGGTCTCTTGAGTTTTTATCGTCAGATGCACCGTTCTTGATTAAAATCACTAAATTCATATTGAAACTCATTATTATTAACATAATTAATGACAAACTTTGTTTTATAAAAATTGTTGGAGTGGGCAATTCGATTTATAAAACAAAATTTATCATTAATTATTTTATCAATTGTTAATAATAATGAGTTTCAATATGAATTTAGTGGTTTTAATCAAGAACGGTGCATCTGACGATAAAAACTCAAGAGACCGGTTTCATGTAGAATTGACCAGGCTAATCAGAAAAAATATCTACATGGAAAACTGTCAGTGGCGTACCATCTTTCTTGTAAAAAATATCAGAGGGCATGTTTGCAGGGACGCCACTGATGGAACAATTGAATAACTTTTCTAACTAAAATTTGTGGTTCTATATCCTATTAACACATACCAAAATTGAAAATAATATCTAAAGTACTTTCGGAGATATTAAGAAAAAACCTTTTAAAAAATAAAAATTCAACACCCTGTAGCAAAAAATCTAGGCCGTTGCGGACATATGTTCATATGAACTTTTCTTTATAAAATGACCTAAGGAATCACACCCTGAAATATCGTCATTAAGGAACACCCAGCACAAGCTGTAAAAAAAATCGGACAATTCTAGAAGAATGACTCATATACATAAAAGGCCTCTAAAGCACTCTAACAATATGACAACTACACATTGCACCTCACACAGTCCACACTATAGCTTTTCTATTCCAAACTCTCACTAGAAAAAGTGCCAATGACAAAATTTAAATAACTATAACTAAGCATTTTTATGTTTAAATATTTTGATTTTATTGCTTTATTGGACACCTATACTAACGATCGAATAAATATTACGAAATATTTCGAAGAATTCACCTAATAGGTAAACATGTATTTATGAATTTAGAAAAGAAATGTTGCAAAATTTCTTATGAAATAAATATGGTTGTGTAATCTCAGGTCCCAGTGTCAGTGATCTTTTCTAATAATGCTCTTCATCTGATCAAGATCTCTTCTGAAGATTAGAATGTCCCCATCGACAATTGTTTTTAACAGAAATCAATACCTCCTATTTAAAGATCATTATTAGCTATCTAAAATGGTTCGTCAGTGCATGGTGTGCAATAAACTCAACTAATCTAACAAGACCAGGGTTGCAAAAAAACATGTATTCTTTTAATTTAAAACAAAACAAGTGTTTTTTTTAAACATGTTTTTTATTTGCTTTAAGTTCATGTTTTAAACAAATAAAACCTTATTAAAAACGATCTTTGTTAAAAACATAGTTTAAAACATGTTTTCAATGTTTCGAGTAGAATTTAAAAGATAACTTAAACTCCTTTCCTGGTGGACATCTCATAATGTTTTCTGACAGTTTTATGTCATTTAGGATTTTTTACAAGAATATATACTTTGTTGCTTAATGGCTCTAGATAAAGTTAAAAAAAACACTTGCACGATAGGAGAAGCGACAGAAATATGGCTCGAACTATTGGAGACGTTTGAAAACAAAAAATCAAATGGGGAATTTTCAATCAGTGACGTAAATAAGGATTACAGAACGTTTGGAGATGGCCCCTCTTCATTTTTTAGCAAACTTGCTTGATCATCGTTTTAGGGGAGATAGACTAACTCAAAGGTAATTAGAAATTGCCATGGAATATGTAGAAACCTACCATTCAGAGGCAATGCCAACGATTGTTAATTTTCAGGCTAGGTGTGCTCCATTAATGCCATATATGTTTTCTCAACGCATACTTGAAAATGTAAAATCATTAGCATGGTGACGGTCTATTAAACATTTAAATACAAGAGCAATGGAACTTGTCCAACAGCTACATACAGGTATTGCTTCTTCTGCCAACATAGAAAGACTTTTTTCGTCTTATGGTTTAGTTCATTCCAAACTCCGCAATAAGCTAGGCAATGTCAGAGCAGCTAAGTTGGTTACAATTTTTAAAGAACTAAATTTTAATGCACCCACTTACGGCGCTAACTGATGTCACTTCAAACCTTTTACTTCATTATTTTATCATTATCATGAGGAAGTTACTTTGAGTCACTCTACGTAAGGCATCCCTTTTCATATTTGACTTCATTCACTATCACTAATTTAGAAATCAAAGGAAGGAACAGTTGTCTACAAATTTCTCAAAATATCTAAACTTATGGGATTTGAATTTGATAAGATTAAGAACAGACAACAAATAACCTTTATTTAAACTGATTGTGCTAAAATTATATGCTAATACCCTGAAGTCTTAATACTAATAAGACATATATTATGATAGGATATCATTTTCTTTTTAGAAACATTCTTTTAGAGTGAATTTCATAACTAAAATAGAACCAAAAGGTCACGATCAATACAATCGGTAAAATGTAATAAAATATTGAATATATGTTACGTTACCTCTGAAAAACTGAAAAATAAGGGTATGGAGCCGGCCAAAAAAGACCCTACCAACATCACAAGGGCCAACACAATCAACATTGGTATTTCCTCCATTTTTACAGTTTTTAACTCTTAACTAACACAAAATGGTATTAAACGGTCAGCATTATTTAGTAAAATAAGCTTCTAAATGGTTTTAAACCTTATGTTTGCATTTTTAATTGTAATAACAGTAGAACTCCACGTAAACAATTTTATGAAGAATATTTCTGCAGGAAAAGTGACATTTCTGTATTGACATAACCTCACTTTTCAATCAGCTGACTTTTATATGACGTTTCACGGTCAAACGAGGCGTTAAATCCCGCGGACTCCAAGGTTGCCATATCGTCGAGATATGACATTTGAGTGACGTTAATTAATTACGTTTGGTCGTGGTCGTGGTGTCGTGGAGTCTGTTATTGTGTTGTTTGATTTGTTCGTATATCTAATAACTTTATTTTTAAACGAGAAAGTGCTTTTATTTTTTATATTCGTGCCAACTTCTTTATTAAAATGGGAGTTATGTGTAAAGAATGTAAAAAAGTTTTCACCAAACAGTGTAATTTAAGTAGACATTATCGAGAAGTTCATTAGGTGTCCTATGTTGGAAATTGTTTTAATTTTAAGTGCCTAGCCTGCGACTCCTCTTCAAAAATCGAACATTTACAAAATAAACATTCGCAGATAATATCAAAAGAGAATATCGTATTTCCAAGTTTAGAAGGCAAGTAGGACACTTTCTTCCTTTCAATTTGCTTATATGCCAATAATCTTTTCTTTTTACAGCATTTAAATCTTGGAAACTTGATATTGAAACGAAGGAAAAATGCAATTATGTTGTTGCAAGAGGCAAGGAAACTTTGAGTTCAGGAGATGAAGTAAAATATTTTAATTTCAATAGAAGTGGTAGGTTCAATGTTTACTTACCTAGTTCATTCTAGAACTTTTTGTACATTAGTCGTAGCTGTGTGGCATTCTTGTGGATATAAAGTCATTTGGAACTCCAGCCTTGAAGATATTAACCTCCGTTGTCACAGATACTTTTATATTAGCTAACATCAGCCAATATGTAAGCGCTGCCCTCTCAGCTTCAGTTTGAACCTAAAAGTGAAACTTTTAAACTTTATATACACTTACGTGCAAAGAAAACCGCTATTTCAAAATTTTGATAAGTTTAGGTTTGATCTTGGATATCAAAAATTTAAATTTTTCCATAATTTCATTATTGTTGTTGGAATTAGAATAATTTATCATTAGGAGGCAGAAATTATTGTTGTAATCGAGTTTAAACTAGAAATTCATTTAGAAACAAACTTAACTACCAATTTTTACTTAAATATGTTATATTAGTTAAAAATAAACCTTTTAACTTAAATATGTCTCAATACTTTATACTATTTACAGGTTGGGATTTCGGACACGGTAAGAGATGCGAAGCCTGTTAAATTGGGGCAACTAAGTTGCATAAATATGGACCAAATAATATGCCGCAACAAAATCCAAAATAAATACAGGGGCTTTCAAAATATTTGGAAAAATCTAAAATTTTGCGTTTCGGTTCTTAGATTTTCTGACTTTGTTCGCTTGACGCTTGCTACTTTTCATTCTCCACAAGATGGTATTGGTAGATTTTTCATGCGACGTTTCGTCTTTAGGTCACCATCATAATTTTTTTTTAAATTCGGGTCTGCATTTTTTTGTTTAAATTATTATAGAGGGCCGAAATCTACGTTCAGTGGTATATAACACTTACTGATTTTCCGACGTTTTGTTCCTTAAATTGACCATCTTCATTTAAATACCCCTAGTATGTAAGTAATTTATTTAACTAATCAATCAATCAATCATTTATTCATTTTGGATATTAATACAATTATATTTTACAATATACAATAATTGTTGTCATATCTATAACTAATTGTATTTTGACACCTAGGTACACTTTTATACCTGTATGTGTCACATAAATTACTATATTTATGTTATCTTCTAAAACTATTCTGAAAATAGTACTTATTACATGTTGCATTACTTACTAACCTATGGAAAAAAACAAAAAAGCAAAAGAGAACAATCGAAAAGAAAAGAACAAAGGAAACAGTAAAAAGGAAAAAAAATCACCTATACAATATTTTCAAAGATAATATAGTTTTGAAATATAAAACTTTTACAGTGTCTGTTGAATTGTTTTGGTTGTCTTATATTTTTAATTGCGACAGGCAACAAATTATAAAACTTAGAGGCAAGGTTATGTAGAGATTTTAAACTGAGGGTTTTTTGACTTTTAGGAATAGTAACATTTTTATTAGTCTTATTGCGCGTGTTATGTTTGTGGTGAATGGATATTACTGTTTTTTCCCTTTTGTGCATATAATTGCAGGTAGATAGAATGTATAATTGCCGAATATTTAAAAGTTTCTCATTATATAAACATATTGTGGGGTATAATTTATTTTTTCTAAGTATAACCTTTAGTACATAATTCTGGACAATCTGTAGTGGTTTTAGATTAGTTTTATAGGCACCACCCCATGCAGTGATTCCGTAGCGTAATAAAGATTCGATTAAAGCTTTATATATTAGTTCAGTAAGTTTATTATTGAGAATCTCTCTTAAGATATAGAATTTGTATACGAGCTTTCTTATTCTGGTTACTACATAGTTTATATGGTGGTTCCACTTAAGATGTTGGTCGATCACTATCCCAAGATATTTTGTTTTTTCACAAGAATTAATGGAGTCATGTTCAGTTATGTCAATGCTGTCAAAGTCCGGTCTGTTTTTATTTACTGGGGAGAATGCGATATAGTTTGTTTTTTGTATGTTCAGTGAGAGCTTAAAGCTTTCGAGCCAATTTTTTACTTGGTTTACTCCTAAAATAACCTTTTGTTTAGTCTCAATCCAGGTGTGACCTCTAAAAATCAGAGCCGTGTCATCTGCGTAGGAGATGGCTGTGCCCTCAAGCTTCATGCTTAGTAGTGAGTTTATATAGCTTATAAATAGTATTGGGCCCAGTATGGTCCCTTGTGGGACACCGGTGTTAATTATTTCTGCGGAACTTATAATTTTGTTAATTTTTGTATGCTGATGTCGGTTTGAAAGGTATCCCTCAAAGACGCCCAGTGCAGCTCCCCTAACTCCAGAATGTTCAAGAACACTCAGTAGCTGTTTGTGGGGTACCGTATCAAACGCCTTAGCGAGATCCATAAAGACCACTATTGTTTTTAAGTTGTTGTCCATATTTTTTGTGATTTCTGATGTTAGGTGTTGTATAGCGTCCGCAGTGCTGGTCCCCTCAGTAAATCCGTATTGATTATTAGATAGAGTGTTATTTGATTTCAAGAAAGTTACTAGTCTGTCCTTCAGAGCCTTTTCAAATATTTTTGCAAGGTTGTTAATGAGGCTTATTGGTCGATAATTCTGTATTTTATGTATGGGACCGGACTTGTGTATTGGTGTTATAACGGATACTTTAAAGTGATGTGGTACGATTCCAGTTTCAAAGATTCGATTAATAATGTGTTTTAGAGGTGTAATTATGTGTGGGTGTATAATTTTTATTAATTTATTGGTTATTCCGTCCAGACCGGGTGCACTATCTGATTTCAGGGATGTAATATATTTGATAAGATCTAAATTAGTTACAGGTCTGAGAAACATAGAACTGTTAGACGCGCTTATTGCAGATAATCGATATGGTCGTTGTGGAGTGTTAATTTGATTTTCTAATTCCACGCCTACATTAATGTAGTAATTGTTACAGTAGTCAACCATGTTATTTTCATTGTCAAATTCCTCGTTATCGCTATTTAATATTTTTATGTTTTTTGAGGTTTTATATTTGTCACCTGTTATGTCATTTACCATTTGAAATATTTTTTTAATATTATTGTTGTTTTTATCTATTTTCTTTTTGTAGTAGTTATATTTAACTTTTTTAATTAATTTGTTTAGGCTGTTTCTATAGTTTTTGTAGTGTTGTTCAAGGTCTGGGTTATAACTTTTTAATAATTGTTTTTTCAAATTATCTCGTCGTTTTATCGAGGTTACTAATCCGTTTGTTATCCATTCCTTACATTTTCGCGGTAGAACTGTCATAATTTTGGTCGTTTTTGAGTCATTGATACTCTCAAGTAGTTGTTTTACGAATATATCAGTGGCCGCATCTGGATTATTTGATTGTATTACCTCCGTCCAGTTGAGGTCTGTTAGTTTTTTGTTTTAGTCTGTCATAGTTAATTGTTTCTCTCTCCACTCTCATCATCTGTCTGCTAACGATTTTGTTTTCCTGTGGTTTATATTTTATATTTAACATAATGGGATAGTGATCTGTTATATATGTATTTAAGATAAAAGTCTCAAGATTAAGGTTGCGTGTTTTATTGTTTATAAAGAAGTGATCGATACAAGAATTTGTATCATATCTTGTGGTTGTTTGTATATGTGGTACATAGCCATACTTTGCAAGCAGACACAAGTATTCGTTAACCGTAACATCATTTATTGCATGATGATCTAATCAGAGTGAGAATCCCGTCGTTTTTGTTGTAGTCGCCTTGATTATAATAAGTAGTATATCCTGTAATGTTATATAATTCAGGATTAAATATTCTGAAACATTCTGTTAGTATAAAAATATCACAGTATAAAAGTTTACCTTGCTCTATCATCAATAGCAGTTTATCGAAATTTTCGTTTGCACTTCTAATATTCAACTGTATTATGTTAAGAACTAATACAAATAAAATTTGACTCTTAAAGCCAGCCCTTTCTTATGACTTTTAAAAGAGGCATTGAGTTTTACATTTTTGAATTATACCGAATTAAAAAAAAGTAAATTACAGGAACGTACTGGGGAATTTTAACGAACAATTTAAGGAACAAAACGTCGCAAAGCCAGTTAGGTGTTGCATATCGCTGAACGTAGATTTAGGACCTCCTTCATAATTTAAACAAAAATATTCAGGCCCGTATTTAAAATAATTAAGATGATGATGGCGACCCAAAGACGGAAACGTCGCATAAAAGATCTGATAATGCCATCTTGTGGCAATGAAAAAGTGAAATTTATTTTCGGACATCTCTTCGAAAAGTCAGGAAAAAATAAAAATCGAAACGCAAAAGTTTAAATTCTTTCAAATATCTTGAAAGCCTCAGTATTTATTTTTGATTTTTTTGCGGCATATTATTGGACCCATAATTATGCAACTCTGCCCCAATTTAACCTACTTCGTATCTCTTACTGTTTCTGAAATCCCTATGGCGAAAGCCGAATTTGTAACACCCTGTATATACTTCGGTTCATACCATCACGGAACCTCCTCCTTGTGAAAGAAATTACTGTATTCATATTGCAGCAGAAATTATGGAAAAACTTAAATTATTGATAACCAAGATCATTTTGCATGTATTGGACATGAACCAAAAAACAAAATGTACAAAATAGATTACTCTAAATGAAAACTGATATATCGAAATAATTTTGATACTTGATTATTCGACAGGGTGTTGGGTTTTGTAAAAGGGACACCCTGTAAAAGACACGTTAAAACTGATAGTTGTAGCTAGTGCTCTAAAAAAAATCATTAAATATCGGACTAAAAATAAAAAGGTTATAAAGCCTAAAATTTTATCAAAATTCTGTAGTGGCCGTTTTCTTTGCACGTGAGTGTATTATAATAAAAAATACTTTAAAAAAAAAACAGAACAATTATTATAGAAGAAAGCGCTGTTTTCAAAGATAAATGTTTTTAACTAGGGTGTGCCCAGAATATGTGGGCAATCTCCCGGGTTCAGATAAAACACTTAAAAATAACAGGAGAAGTACCTATAAATTTTTCTTCCTACGGCCTCGCCTACGGAGATACGGGCCCATAACGGACGTCCCTGAAAATCGTTGTTTTTTAAATAATCTTTTAAGTACTAGGTGTAATTTAATAATTCTTTAGTATAATGGTTACTAGATGAGTCTCCTTAAAATTCGCCCTTTTAAACACATTTGGCATATTTAGTTTACCCGGGACGGACTAGACGTAACACAAAAATGCTTTTTTTGTACACCTTGTATTATTAAGGAACAATCAATAATATTTTTGGATACTATAAACCTTAAGCTGAAAAAAGGTACTCTTGATCAATGTCGATAAAATGAACTGTTTTCGAAAAAAAAGATATTTTTGTTCAATATGATTTATATTCAGAATACGTAAATTCCATTACTAAGTTAGTAACTAATAAGACAAAGGAGAAAAACCCCAAATTTCAAGACACTACCATAAACTGACACTGGCATAAATATTCTTATTTAAATCGGTACATGTGAAAAAACTATAGCAACAATGAGGAAATTTTATGAACATAAAACAACAACTAATGCAAAAAACCATATTGAACAAAAATATTTTTTTTTCGAAAACCTTTAAACCTTTATCGACATTGATCAAGAGTACCTTTTTTTCAGCTTAAGGTTTAGAGTATCCAAAAATATTATTGCCGTTCCTTCATCATACAAGGTGTACAAAAAAACATTTTTGTGTTACGTCTAGTCCGTCCCTGGAAAACTAAATAAGCCAAATGTGTTTAAAAGGGCGAATTTTAAGGAGACTCATCTACTAACCAATATACTAAAAAAATATTAAATTACATCTAGTACTTAATAAATTATTTAAAAAATAAAGATTTCCAGGGACGTCCGTAGGGGAGGCTGTAGGAAAAAAATTTATAAGAACTTCTCCTGTTATTTTTGAGTGTTCTATCTGAATCCGGGAGATTGCCCACATATTTTGGGACACCCTGTATATTGTATATTAGGAGCAAAGCTTGAAAAAAAAATAACCAACAGTTTTGCTCAATTTTGGGATTTTATAGCAAAGTTTAATTTACTTTCGGGCTTTGACCTTCTCCAAACAGCCAAACCTGGAATTGTGCAATTATGAAACGACCAAAGCGTAGCAACAATTTTTAGTAAACCGGTACGTAAATTTTAAAACTCAAAAAAAGTACGTGGGAATCATGTTATTTAAATTTGTAGGATAGTTAATTTAGTTAATTCATAGAAACATTTAAATAAATACTGGATTGAGTATGCATACCTTGTATTAATATCCTCTAAGGCCTCAGCAACTGTTTCGGCCTTCCATGGCCATCGTCAGTGTTGTACGGCCCTGGACCAGGGGGGGGGGGGGGCAACAACAGACAGCTGCTTACCCATTAAAAACAACAACCTAAAATGCAAACAGCTGCCAAGAATATATAAGGACCATTCAAGTTTGACCACTTATAATATATTCTTAAATCCTAAAAAAAAACTGTTAATTAAAACACCAAAAAGGGTGGTTTTATGCATCAACATTTGAAAATGTTGGACAAAACCTTTCCTAAAAGTAAAATCGTTAATTAAAACCTAAAAAAAAATGTATAAAATTAATATAAACCGGTGGTTTTATACATCAACATTTGAAGATGTTGGACAAAACCTGAGCTAAAAATGAATTGGTTAGTAACCTGAAAATAAAAGGTTTATTAGTAAAGGATAATGATGGTTATGCATCAAAATTAATTCGATTCCATTTCTTCCTTTTTCTGGCTTTTATTGACCATGGATTATAGATTCCCCATCGGTTCCATGTTGGCCAGTATAATCGAATAGTGTGGCTAAAACAAATGTATTAGTAGACGGCCAATTTATCTTAAATTAATTTAGGTATCTATATTTAAATAGTTCACCAAATATTGTACATTTATACCATACCAGAAAGCCGTCCTCCATAATTTAATAGGCTTGTTTCTTCAGTTGCAGCTTCTTATTTTCACTCACTTCACTAACTTACCAGAATTGGCACCGTGTCCCATCTTTAAGAGCAATAACAAAGCTCCTTCACCATATTTTAGTGATTATAAAGAGATGCGCACAGCCCGATTTTTAAAAACTATTATAAATATCTTAATAGTGTCCAAAATTTAATGAATGAGAAAGAAGAAACAAAATGGTGCGAACCTATATATTGCTATTGCTCTTAACCCTTTATTCTTTCACCTGTAGCAACAGAAAAGGAAAGAAAACTATCTTACCTTTCAATCATGATAGAAGCAAAGGTAATGGTATTAACAACGGTGCCAATTGCAGCAAGAAGGATCAATCCACATTCAAGCAAGCACTTGAGTGAGGAATGACCCGTAAAACACTAAAGGTCACTGTTCACTTATTCCAGGTTGTAACAACAGTCGAAGACTTGTTTGCCGACAACGCGAAACGGACGCTTCCAACACCAATCATGCTCACTTACCTGAAACAATAGAGAAAATTTTTAGTTACACAGTTTACATCAATAAAAGTTTAATCAATTATTATAGGTTTGATAAAATTTGATTTTTGTTCTTATTAATTTGTACGTTAAATAATGATATGGCGAATGCGTCACTACCATTAGCTCTAAAAGCGAATATGATATATCTAAAACTAAATTACATTGTGTTATGATTAGTACCAACCCTTTTTTAATCCTTACTTATTTATCGGTGAACAATTTCGACGACACAATTTTTTATCAACTTTGACTTAATAGTTATAAAAGTCCAAAGGATATAAATTATTAACCAGAGCAGTACTAAATGTAACAAAAATCAATTTTTATCATCCTCACAGTTGGTACAGTCATTATTCTAAAATTTTTTTACTGCCCATCACAATAAATGTTTGGTCATTCGTTTGACACACACAATACGATTCGGACCCAAAAGATAGGCAAAAGATGAATGAATACTAATCTCGTAAATATTGCGATGTTTGTTCTTTGATCTAACGGATTGTTATATTTTGGTTGATTTGTGTTTTTTTGTGATTATTGGTGAAAAATCGTCTTTATTATAAACAATCATGGTGCATTCATCTATAGTATGTAAAAGAGTGGTTCATTAAAGAAGGATTTATCTTTTCATCGGTAAGTATGGTTATGTTTGAATATTTAACCATCTGATATAACCAGACTTCAACATTGTTGCCACTCAGCCAACAAACATGTAGTTCTCTCTTCCACCCATTAATTATTGTTCAATTACAAATCTTTTGATTGCCAAACTGCTTTGCATATAAAAATAAAATATTATTAGTTTCAAGCTTCCCCAGTAAAATTGATTTTTTGGTTGGTGAACGCAGAAAACAGAAAACCAAGTAAATGCACATTTAAAATATTGGCAACTACGATTCATTTCACACAAACTTATTTTCGAAAATAACGAAACATTGATCAACCAACACTGATGAAAATATATTTTTTAACTAAATATTACCTTAATAAATTCTCGCAGGCTGCTCTAATCCAGCTTGTGTCCCGAACGTTTAGCTTGCAGGTTTATGTTTCCATGGTCGCAGTCAATTGAAGCCCTTGGACCGATCCAAAAAACAACAATTTTTTGCAACAACTGGTCCTTAGGGAATCGGCAATTAAACAGACACAGAAACCAACGGAGTTTGATTGGATGAATCTACTTCAAATACTGCATATACATTTTTATAAAGTTACGATTGCTTATAATAGCTGCTTAAAGTTAGGTATGTCATCATAACGCGTTAAAAAGTTCATTTTGTTTAATCATTCATACCCCATTTTGAAATTGTCAATACGATCAGTCAGATCCTTCCTGTACGTTAGACTAGGAAAAGTCGGACTGATTTATCAATCAGATTTTTTCTGTACGTTAGACTAAAAAAAATCGGATTGATTAAGGCGCGATGGGGTTCAGCAAAACGATCAATCAGATCAGTCCTGTACGTTAGACTAGGAAAGACCGGACTGATTTATCAACCAGATTCTTTCTGTACGTTAGACTAAAAAGAATCGGATTGATTTGACTGCGCGATTGGTTTCTGTGTCTTCTGCTACCCTGGAAAATTCGCGTTCCCGATTTTATAAATTTTCTTTAGTGCCCATGGCCATGATCCTAAAACAAAGGAAAATGCGTTTAGTTTTCATGTAAATAGGCAAATTTGAGTAAATTAGTAAAGTGTAGGTCATAATCGACACGAAGGCTTATTTGAGAAATTGTACATTTTGACATGAACAAGTGATTGAGTAAAAATATTAGGTCAATGCTAATGAGCATAAATTACAAATAAATAGCCAATACTAGCGAACTCCAGATGAGTTATGAAATAAGAAATACCTGTTCGGGGAAGAAGGCTTGGGGGAAGCCCAAGCCAAAAAATTAAATTAATTTCCGTTCACATTAGTTGGGAGGGAAAAAAATGTTTTCTTGAAAAAAATTCTAGTTATAATCACAACTAGCTATAATAGATTCGCTAACTTATTTAGCTGATTCTTGCTATACAAGGTGTAACAAACAAGTCCTTCACCATTAGAATTTCGGAAACGGTAAGAGATACGAAGTCGGTTAAATTGGGGCAAAGTTGCATAATTATGGGCCCAATAATATGCCGTAAAAAAAATCTTAAATAAAAACAGGGACTTTCAAAATATTTGGAAAAATCTAAAATTTTGCGTTTCGGTTTTTATTTGTTGCTGAATTTGTTCCAAGAGATGTCCAAAAATAAATTTCAGTTTTTCATTGTTACTTTTTATTCTCCTCGGGATGGCATGATCAGATCTTATTTAATATGACGTTTCGTCTTTGGGTCACCATCATCAACTTAATTTTTTTAAATACTATAATACAATAATAATTTTTGAAATTTTCAGTTTCGTCGAAACAAAAGTTAATTACAGGAACGGATTAGGGGTATTTTAATCAAGATGGTCAATTTAAGGAACAAAACGTCGGAAAACCAGTAAGTCTCATATACCGCCGAACGTAGATTTAGTTCCTTTTTCATAATTTAAAGAAAAAAATCCAAGCCCGTATTTTAAAAATTAAGTTGATGATGGTGACTCAAAGACAAAACGTTGCATTAAAGATCTGATGATGAAATCTTATGGAGAATAAAAAGGTAGCAATGAGAAAGTGACATTTATTTTTGGACATCTGTTCAAACAAAGTCAGGAAAAAATAAAAACCGAAACGCAAAATTTTAGATTTTTTCAGTTATTTTGAAAGACCCTGCATTTATTTTTGATTTTTTTTGGGGGATATTATTGGGCCCATACAGGGTGTTTTTTAATTGAGTGCCGATACTTAAGGTTGTGAATCCTTGGGTGATTTTAAGAAGAAAAGTTAATACAGTGCAACCTCGATAATCCGGACTAATTAAAACCGCGGTCATCCGGATTAGTAAATAATCCGGATTATTGAAGGGACACGGTTGTTTTATTGAAAAACGAAACATTTAAAACATTTAATAGAAAATAGTACATAAACAAAAATTATTTAAAACAGAAGCATACTTATTAAATTTTATATTATTTTGTGAAGTAATTTGTAATTTTTGTTTGCTTGAATTTCCGAGTACTATCAAATGCTGATCATAAAGTATACAATGCAGTTGAAATGTTTGGCCGGATTATTGAAGAATCCAGTGTAACGAAGGTTCGGATTATCGAGGTTACACTGTATTAACATACAGGGTGATTGATGGTGGATGGCCTATTAGACGTTTATAGAGAACTAGTCATCGGACCACTTTGAAATTTTGGGAGGTTATAGAAGCGGACATGATCTCTCTTTTAAAAATATTTTTAGCTATGCAGTGTTGCCGCTTCTACTTGAAAGTATTAGCAACTTTGATACTTTAAACGGAACACCCTGTGTATTATTCTTGTTTTAGAATCCTTATTAATTTCTTAATAACTTTCCTTAATATTTTCCTATACCTATTTGTTATAGTTCTCGAGATAATAATTAATTTCGCTTTTTTTTTCGGAAAATATGTCCTATAAAAAGTGATGATATTTTTAAACTCTGACAAATTAAAGCACTGCCATTTGGTACGGAGGCAGGTTATATCCTGAGGTCTTTCACCCTCTTTCCAAATATTATTTATAATAGTACAGGGTGTTTCAAAATACAAATATTTTGATGGTTTGGAAAAATGGTAAATAGTACCTTTTATTTAAATGAAATACCCTATATTTTATCTGTTGTCCTAAAAGCTATTGAAATTGTCTATCTTTATATGTATAATGTTACTATACCTATCTTGTACAGTTTTTGACTTATGAGCATTTATTTAGCAAAATTAATTATTACAGATAACAATCACACTTTTTAGACCAATTTGGCAAGTAGCCTATGGAAATTGTTTTGTAATGGTTGACATTTTGCTGTTATTCATTCAGTCTTGTTGTCAGTTGGTCTATTTAAATATTTTAATTTTTTAAAGTTAAATTTAAAGTTTAAAAAAAAATGGAAGAAAACAACAACTATTCAGATGTAGTACTTATGAATTTATTTATTTTACATGGTCAGTATAATAAGATCATCAGCCGTACATGTAGAAGATTCAATGAAATGTATCCAAATTTACCAACAATGAGCAATAAGAAATTTAGACGAATTCGAAGCAATTTCGAAAATTTTGGATCATGCTTGAAACATACAGAAATTTACCTAGACCTATAACGTCCAATGAGGAAACTGAAACCAATGTTTTGGCTTATTTTCATGCCTATCCGCATGCTTCAATAAGAAGTGCCAAAGAAGATTTGGGCTTATTGTTTCTTTGTGTGCAAGAAATATTGTCTACACATAATATGCATGATTATAAGTGTACCAAAGTTCCACAAAGAAATTTGTTTTTTTTTTCAAAATGCAAAATGTCAACCATTACAAAACAATTTCCATAGGCTACTTGCCAAATTGGTCTAAAAAGTGTGATTGTTATCTGTAATAATTAATGTTGCTAAATAAATGCTCATAAGTCAAAAACTGTTCAAGTTCAGTATAGAACCATTATATTATATCGGAAGATAGACAATTTCAATAGCTTTTAGGACAACAGATAAAATATAGGGTGTTTCATTTAAAAAAACGTACTATTTACCATTTTTCCAAACCATCAAAATATTTGTATTTTGAAACACCCTGTACTATTATTATAACTAATATTTGGAAAGAGGGTGAAAGACCTCTGGATATAACCTGACTCCATACCAAATGTCAGTGCTTTAATTTGTCAGAGTTTAAAAATATCACTTTTTGTGGGACATGTTTTCCGAAAAAAAAAAGTGAAATTAATTATTATCTCGAGAACTATAACAAATAGGTATAGGAAAATATTAAGGAAAGTTATTAAGAAATTAATAAGGATTCTAAAACAAAAATAATACACAGGGTGTTCCGTTTTAATTATCAAAGTTGCTAATACTTTCAAGTAGAAGCGGCAACACTGCATGGCTAAAAATTTAAAAATTTAAAAAATAGATCATGTCCGCTTCTATAAGCTCCCAAATGTTCAAAGTGATCCGATGACTAGTTCTCCATAAACGTCTAATAGGCCATCCACCATCAATCACCCTGTATGTCCTAAAGCTCTTCATTTTTGAGCGACAGAATGTTAAAATTTAAACAATAACTTTTTTATCATAATTATAATCACTCTTAGATATTTTTATGAAATTTTGTACACATCATTATCAACCAGAAATAAAATGTTTCCTTCGTAGTTTTTTACGTGAAATCCAGTGACGTACTCAGATTTTTTCTACTCAATAATAAACATTAAGGAGCATTTTTGATATTGAATGGTAGATAGAAAAAAACGGTAAGCATATTATAAAAATAAAAATTAGCAGGCTGGGTAAAGCTTTCGAACATATGTTAATATTAACCTTTCTTCTTAAAATCACCCAAGGATTCAAAACCTTAAGTATCGGCACTCATTTAAAAAACACCCTGTAGATACAAATATTGTTATCACAAATATTTTCTCTTGCCAAAAAACTATAAATAATTTTTTAAATATTTATTAAACAATTGGGGTATAGTTTTAAATTTAAACAACAAACAATGAAATAAATAGTTACCTCCTTATATGTGCCCATTTGCCCGACGACATCATCTTCATTCTTCCAGTTCCGCTCTCCAAGGGACGAACAAAAAGGACATCGCCCTGGATACGCCAGGTTGCCCATCAGCCTTTTTCAGACATGCGGGAGTCTTGAAAAGGGTTATCTCTACCACGCTCTAAACTGCGACGATGTTTAGGCAAACCCTTGAAGAGCGGAACCCTCACACCTCACACGCGGTACCGCACTCTGTTTTAGGCCCGTCAAGTATCTGAAACAAATAAAAGTAATTGTTAGGGAAATGTTTGTTTGGATTTGTTCATTAACTTTTCTATTTTTATTTTAAAAATGGACAATTTTTTCAGGAAGACCGCTCAACTTTTATAATAATTGTAAGAATTAATTAAAAACGTATATTTTTTAAATCAGAACGGAGGGGTAATTTTAATTAATAAAAAAAATATAATTGTAAATAACGCGATGATAAGTTATTTTTAGTTTTTTTATGAATAAATTTGCAAAATAGAAATAAATAATAACAGCATCTCTGCCATCCTAAAGGAAATAATGATGGAAAAAAACAGTTTTAAAACGACAATCAATATTCAAATTTTACATCCTACTTACCAAATTATTTTTAGGTGGAGACCTTAACGATGAGGTTGCTGATCTTGTCCAACGATGGGGCTGCTCTGTTCCCAATCCGTAAAGTCCGTTAATGGTATTTTATAACGTAAATGAATATTTAATTTTATAATAACGACATCTAATGAAAGATTTAAACACACCGCAAATTTTGAAAGCCCGTCATCGTGTCTTCTCCAAAACTCACAGAATCTTTGCTCCTCCTGTATAGATCCATGAACGTTTCCGCTCTCATAACGACCATCGGGAACTCCGATCCGTGACACGCACAATGCCGAACCACATTGACGGGTGCTGGCACCGGTATGCCCGAGATCCGTGGACACACCAGTTTGCTGCTGCCATTAACACATCTGACACACCAAATTAATCGGTCACGGATTTGACAAAGTGCGTGCTTGTGGACTGGATAGGACCGCGTCGCGTTCCGTGATACATAATTGTGTGTATAAAGAATAGTCTGAAAAAAAAAAACAGCAAAATTAATAAGAATATAATGCTTATTGTTATTCTATCAAGAAGAGTAGGCAGGTACCTAGGCTAATTTAAAATTAAATCCCCCCTCTCAAAAAAAAATCCCCCCACTCCTCAAAAAAACTCCATGCGAAACCGTCTTCACATGAAACTTACTAAGTTATCACAAAACCGCATAATAGATTCAAAAATAACATAATTCGATACATGCATCGAATAACATTGTAAGCGACAAATCGTGTTTTTACAGGAGAACACATAACAGGTTCGGGTATGTTTAATTGTAATATATATTTATTATTCCGGTTTTTATAAAGTTTATATTTACAGAAGTAACAGAGTTTAAAAATTACTTCCTGTTTAAGAAGCCAGTTTTGTTCTAAGTTATGTTTTAACTAATAATCTTGTCGCTTACCATTTTCAAAAAATGTAATTTTTATTAGCAGTAACATTTTAACCTCATTTACCATTATTTTGGGAAAAAATATGTTTGAAAATAATATAGTATGGTATTTTACGATTTTTGAAATCATTAAATATTGCATAAGAAACATTGTTAAATATTTGGTTAAATATAATACAATAAAACAAAAGAAATATAATGATATATCATTGTAAAGTATATTTATTATCATTAGAATATTGTGATATACAGGGTGACCCATCGAAAATAGTCCAGCAAGGTTTACGGCTGTGTACGTGAAAATTAAAAAAAAAACGTCGGACCCGTAAACTTGTGTTTTCAGGGGAACACGTTTCACTAATAATTTCATCCCTGTAACCTCAACCCCCCCTAGAAGGGGCGGCTACTGCCCTTGTTTTTTCAAATGGGAATGGGTATGTTGTGTTACATCTTTTTAAAGGGCATTAAATTCTCTTTAAAATGGCGCTTCGTTTTGTAAATTTGAGCTACGCGCCACCGAGCAACGGAATTTGAAACATTTCACTGCACAGGTTTGCACGTAAACAATTTTTTTT
The DNA here is from genome assembly GCA_963991005.1 of Barypeithes pellucidus. NCBI lineage: Eukaryota > Metazoa > Arthropoda > Insecta > Coleoptera > Curculionidae > Barypeithes > Barypeithes pellucidus. Next base: position 49,275,113 of record OZ022563.1, on the reverse strand, counting down.
AAAGTAATAAGTATCAGTCAATTCAACTTTATCTTCAGTAAAGCGGTTGATCCAGATCTACATACGTTATTTCTGCGCTATTATTTTCTTTTGATTTGATCGTGACACAAAAAATAAGTTTCCCATAAATAATAGTTCACTCTTTGATGATTTATTAATATAGGAAATATTAAAAAATGTATAAGTTCTGTTTCCAATAATAGAGATTATCACAGGCAAGGAAACAAATAAAGTATAAAATAATTGACGCAACTAATTTAAAAATATGCATAATTTTTGCCCAGGAGTCGTTAAATTTTGAACACGGTCTTGCACGGTTGCTTTTTTCTAGAACTTAACCGTCTTTTATACAGGGTGAGTCACGACGAGCTTGCATTCGAACTTTATGGAGAACTACTGAACATCTGTTTCTGAAACTTAAGTGTGTCGATGCGTTCTCTTTAACTAAAATATTCACATGTTCCTGTCATTTCCGGTTATACCGAAAGTAGCTGTCAACTTTGGTTTTTTAAACACAATATGGTAATTTTTATTATATTTTTCGATTCACCATTAAATTCTAAGCAAATTTTATAGAACATCTTTTTGTCAGACTTTGCCTGTTTTTGAGATATCTGGACATTTTGTAATTACTTGGCAAATGCATGGTGATGAAATAATCCAAGTCATTTTTTTACCTTAGTTCTTGGACTAAAAAAGTTTTCTTACCGAATAGCTAGAAGATCATCAAATATTTGAAACTTGACAGAAAATGTACAGGGTTATCGCTATTCGAGGTTCATTGTGAAAGAATCCAACCACTAAAAACTTGTTTATCTTAAACACCCTGTCTATTTTTATTTAATTTAATAACAAAGTAGTTGTTCCTTATAAATAATGTTTACTGTTCTATACTTGTATAAAAACATTTCCTCAAAAAATCAAATTTAGTCCGAAAATACAATTTTTTCAAGTGTGCTGCTATGAAAACAATTGTACGTAGGTACTCTTAACGGAGGAAAACTGATCGATTGCTTGAAAAACAACTTGTTGAATCGCTTCTTCATTGAATTTTCAAATAAAATACAGTTGATTATTTTAAATTTATAATTTTAATATTAGAATTTTCAAACACTTAATTTCACTAAAGTTTATAAACTCAATGAATGCTTTAGAAATTTGTTTTTTCAAGCAATCAATTAATTTTTCTCCGTATAGACATCAGTAAAACTAGTATAGAGTACCTATATATACAATCGTTTTCATAGTACACTTGAAAAAATATTATTTTCGGAATAATTTTGATATAAGTATAGAACAGTAAACATTATTTATAAAGAACAACTACTTTGTCTTTAAATGAAATGAAAATATACTTTTCAAGTGTACTATGAAAACAATTGTATATTAGGTACTCTATACTAGTATTACTGATGTCTATACGGAGAAAAAATAATTGATTGCTTGAAAAAACAATTTTTTGAATCGTTTCTTCATTGAATTTTCAAATAAAATGCAGTTGATTATTTTAAATTTATAATTTGAATATTAGAATTTTCAAACACTTAATTTCACTAAAGTTTATAAACTCAATGAATGCTTTAGAAATTTGTTTTTTCAAGCAATCAATTAATTTTTCTCCGTATAGACATCAGTAAAACTAGTATAGAGTACCTATATATACAATCGTTTTCATAGTACACTTGAAAAAATATTATTTTCGGAATAATTTTGATATAAGTATAGAACAGTAAACATTATTTATAAAGAACAACTACTTTGTCATTAAATGAAATACAAATATACTTTTCAAGTGTACTATGAAAACAATTGTATATTAGGTACTCTATACTAGTATTACTTATGTCTATACGGAGAAAAATTAATTGATTGCTTGAAAAAACAAATTTCTAAAGCATTCATCGAGTTTATAAACTTTAGTGAAATTAAAAATGTGTTTGAAAATTCTAATATTAAAATTGTAAATTTAAAATAATCAACTGCATTTTATTTGAAAATTCAATGAAGAAACGATTCAAAAAATTGTTTTTTCAAGCAATCGATCATATTGCCTCCGCATAGAGTACACTTCTTGTTTTCATAGCAGCTCACGTGAAAGAATTGTATTTTCTTAATAAATTTGATTTTTTCAGGAATAGTTTTGATATAAGTATAGAACAGTAAACATTATTTATAACGAACAACTGCTTCGTCATTAAATTAAATAAAAATATACAGGGTATTCCGCTTGCAATAAACACGTTTTTAATGGTTGAATTATTTCACAAAGAACCTCGAATTGTGAGCACCCTGTACCATTTTAGGCCAAACTTGACATATTTTTGAGACCTGATGATATTCTGTTTATTCAGTAAGAAAACTTTTTTAGTCCAAGAGCTAAGGTAAAAAAATTATGTTAATTATTTCATCACCTTGCATTTGACAAAGGAATTACAAAAGGTCCAGATATCTCGAGAACTAGAAGAGTCAGAGAAAAAGATGTTCTACAAAATTTGTTTAGAATTTGATGGTTAATCGAAAAATATAATAAAAATTACCATATAATATAATATATAATCTAAGATGCAATCAAATAACGCTGGGATGTGAAACGACATTATTCCCCGGACTTATTTTCGTTAGTATACAGGGCGTTTATAAAAACTTGTGCCATCGCTCGTATGGTAATTTCCTATCAAAAAAATTAGACAAACAGATCCGATAAACATGGCTTTAGTAATTTCAGTGATTTGGGTTATGAAAAGTACCTAATAAATAAAATAAAATATTTTAGCAATACAAATGTGGGGGGGGTCATGACCCCTCATTCAAACAACCAGTGGAACCCAAAAAAATATATACAGGGTGTCCCACCGGGAACCAATTCGATCTAAATATGTCGGAGTTAATTAGTGAAATCCGTCATTCCCAGAAATGCCTAGTCAATTCACGTATTGCCGGCAAATAGTGTAACTCTAAGTTTCGTACACCGTTTGCCTAAGAGTATCAGGCATTCCCTGTAATGACGGAATTCTTTCAGTCAAGCGCTGTACTTAACTAAATGGTTTAAGTTACCCTGTTTGCCGGCTTTAGTCAATCATTGCAATTAGGACAGTGTTGCCAGTAGTGCATGAAAATAAGGTATTTTACATTAAAAGGTTTGTAAATAACTGATTATTATCAGGAATTTCCTTAAAATTGAAACGAATTTTCACCTCCGTCAATTCCGTAATATTTCAAGGTTTTTTCTTACTTTGATTGGAGTAATAGTCATCTAACTTCTTATAAAACAATTCTGAGTGCTTCAACATTTCATTTAAAAAAAAACAATTACTACAAAGATGTTAACAACAGTTACAGCGTTCGACTAAAATCGGCAAACAAGGTAACTTAAATCATTTAATCAAGTACAGCGTTTGACTGAAAGAATTCCGTCATTACAGGGAATGCCTGATGCTCTTAGGCAAACGGTGTACAAAGCGTAGAGTTACACTATTTGCCGGCAATACGTGAAATGACTAGGCATTTCTGGGAATGATGGATTTCACTAATTGACGCCGACATATACATACATAGGCAAATTTTGAAAATTGGACAATACGCTAATGTTGATGGGGGCAACCCTCCTAATATATTTTTAATATGGTGGCACAAATGGAACACCCTATATATTATTACAATATTGGATTCTATGCAAGATTCTAGACAGATTTCGTATATCATGTCCTGCCCCTAAGTCTAAGTGTGTTTGCAATATTTAAGGTTTAATGTCTAAAGTGACATTTGCAGACCTTAAATTAATTATTAATTATTCCTATAAGGAAGCCTTGATTGTTTCTTTGGGGTTGAATTCAAGGTTGAAAAAGACCTGCTTTAATATATTATATATAACTATTAATACAGGGTGTTCAAACAATAAGATTACAAATTAAATTGAAAAAATCTACATTTTCAAATGGAAACCCCAAATTTTATAACCATTTTCTATTTAGAATTAAAAATAAAAGTTTATTTGTATAAGGTTGTCTATTAAAAAAATTTGTAGTTTCAAAAATGCTAAAGAAATAAATTTGTTATAATATGTTCTTGATATAGTTTACCAAATACTGGAATTTCATTTCAAAGTGACCTAAACCCAAAAACATCTATAGTTCTTGGTATTATTATTATTTATATTCAGGATACGTAAATTCCATTAATATAAGTTAGTAACTAATAAGACAAAGGAGAAAAACCGCAAATTTCAAGACACTACCATAAGCTGACACTGGCATAAATATTCTTATTTAAATTGGTACATGTGAAAAAAACCATAACAATAATGAGGGAATTTTATGAACATAAAACAACAACTAATGCAAAAAACCATATCGAACAAAAATATTTTTTTTTTCGAAAACAGTTCACTTTATCGACATTGATCAAGAGTACCTTTTTTCAGCATAAGGTTTAGAGTATTCAAAAATATTATTGTCGTTCCTTCATCGTACAAGGTGTACAAGAAAAATCATTTTTGTGTTACGTCTAGTCCGTTCCTGGCAAACTAAATAAGCCAAATGTGTTTAAAAGGACGAATTTTAAGGAGACTCATCTACTAACCATTATACTAAAAAGTTATTAAATTACACCTAGTACTTAATAAATTATTTAAAAAAACAACGAGTGACGTCCGTTATGGGCCCGTATCTCCGTAGGGGAGGCCGTAGGAAGAAAAATTTATAATAACTTCTCCAGTTATTTTTAAGTGTTCTATCTGAACCCGGGAGATTGCCCACATATTCTGGGACACCCTGTATAGGGTGTGCCATTTAAAATAAAGAAGTTGACACCGACTTCCAGTTTAACCGGACATATTACCATAATAAAAATATTTTAGCCCAGTGATCAAATCAACATTAGCATACTATCCAATTTTAAAAATTAGAGAGAGCAACAGGGCCCGCTCAAGACGCCTTAATCATTTTGTGCTGTTATTAATACATATTAATAATATTTCTGAAAAGAAATTAAAAAAATGTGCTATTCTAACTCATTAAAATAATAATTATCAACAAACCACCTTGTAACTCTGTAAAATTTTTACTTTAAATCTATTTTATTAGCTATTTCGTGCTCAATAGATATCATAGTAAAGTTAGCCCGTTTCGGGCTTGTTCGTACCATGCCGCCCAGTTTACCCCCTCCTCAGTGGCGTATATAGCCCCCCCCCCCCGAAATGTAATGTTGTAACGAATTTATTCAAAGATGAATTCGCTAGGAAAAATATAAATCTTGATTTTACTCGATGTTTGTTTTTTGTAGATGATTATTTTGTTCGTTATTTTTTAAACGCTCAGTATATTTTTTGTTCAGTTCATAATTAAGCCAGAGCTAGTGGCGCATTCACCATTTTGTTTTTCGATCAATATTTTTGATAATATTTCGTTTTATCCTAAAAGCGGTTAATTACCTGTTTTTAGGGACCAATTACCTTAAGTTTAGAGTAGAAATTTTTTTAATTAATAAATTAATGGAAGCAAGAACCGAAATTTTGTCAATTTGCACAAATTTCGTTTCCTGCACAAATTTTTTTATCAGAAATTTTAAAATTTAGGTAATTGATCCCTTAAATCGGATATTTTCGGATAAAACTAAAAAGAAACGAAATATTTCAAAAAACGAAAAGGCGAAAGCGCCACTACTTTTTTATGCCCCCCCAAACACATTCCTATATACGCCACTGCCCCTCCGAACCAAAAACGGTCCTCGTCGACTCTTAGAATCCAGATTTTTCCACCCCAATATACTTGACCCCCCTTCTCATTTACGATTTTAAGGGTTACCCCTGCCAAGGGGGGGGGGGGGGGGGGGGGGGACCTTCACAATAAAATTTTATTCTTATTTACCGGAAGCGACCTATTAAAGGTGGGTAGTTTTCAAATTAAAACCCTGCATAAGTGAAAACTGAAGGGGCCCATACACTTGCGACCAAATTGCGCAACGAAGGTTGTTGCGCAACGAGTTGAGCGTGAAAGCCGCTGTTCGACGCGTTGCGCAACATCGAGTAAAGCAATGGTAAAAACGACTCAAAAAGAATTGTGGAAAGAGTTTATAAGTATTTATCGCCAGTTACTACCCCAGTAGGTAAAAAGCGAGGAACCCGTTGCATAATAGTGTACGGGGGCCCCATGTGATGCGACTTCGTCAGAATACGACTAAATACTTGTAATGCTACTAAATGTTTTTTGAAAAAAAATGTTTAAAAACTCACCTTTCAGGGAACAGAGCAAAACTTCGTTTTAGGATGACACTATTACCCGGAATTCCGACAACTCTTTAAGCAGTGGCAGGAGCACCATGGTCTGGACGTTGGAATTATCACGCGGGATAATTTTCCAGAAAAAATAAAACCGGCGAATACGCGAGCTCCTTTCGAACCGACCACTGCAAATAAAGTAACAAGTAAGCAAGGCAAAGGTATTTTGGTGCAAAAAATTCGTTTGTTTTTCTAACGATTACTCGCTTAGATTGTAGAAAAAACGGAATGACTCATGCCGAGTCGTTGTACGTCCGAGATTTTTATATCCAAATTCATTCCGTTTTACGAAATTTAAAATGAATTGTATTTTGATAGGGATAATTTCATTTTTAAAAATAGGGAATTTATCTTCCCGGAGGATCCTAAATTTTTGTATGAGGCGGTAACCCTTGTGTCACGTCATTTGACTTGTGTTTCGTATCGTTTTTATTAGAAAAATTACAATTACCGGAAAATTTAACGCAGAGAATTGGGCGTTCTGAAATAAATAAAATATTTACTTATACAGGGAGTCCATTTAGTGTGTAATTCTTCGATATCTCCTATATCGTGGATAGAAGGGAAACTTTAAAAATAAATATTAGCGGACTGTTGAAGACGCATATTATAAAAGTATGTTTAAGTATACAGGGTGTCCATTTTTGGGTAGTTTTACGGGGTATCTCCGTTATTATAGTAAAGATAGAAGCATGCTGTTTTCGCAGCACTTTGCTACTTTTTTGTCAAACAGAAGATGCCGTAATCAGAATTTTTCTAGGCCGCCTTGTTTTTGATATACGGGATGTTTTTGAGAATTGTGCATTTTGGGACAACCCCCATATCTCGGTTACCCCGTAACGTATCAAAAAGAAATAAAATGTTCTTTTTGTAGCTTTTTATGTAGAATCCAGTGACGTACTCAGATTTTTTCTACATTCAATAAGTTTCAAGGAAAATAAACAAATTTGCTTTTTTAAATGGGCCACCCTATATAAAAAAATGGTATATTTTTGAAAAACGTATATTTCGGGCCTAATACTAAGACTAAAAATAAAGTGTTATATATTTGAGAAGCTTGTTACAAACTAAATTATATTATTAAAAAATATATAGGGTGAAAACAAATTTGTTTATTTTCCTTGAAAACTATTGAATGTAGAAAAAAAATCTGAGTACGTCACTGGATTGTACGTAAAAAACTACAAAAAGAATATTTTATTTCTCTTTGCTATGTTACGGGGTAACCGAGATATGGGGGGTAATCAGAACCTCTAGAATGTTTTAGTAATATGGACGTCACTGACCAGGAAAACAGACGCTATATAATACACAGTTGAAGTCTATGCGCGCTCGACAATAACCGTATTTCTATATATAGCCGTTCGACCGGTCTATTACTACTGTCTCTCTCGTTTAAACTTATATATGTAGTTAAATATTATCAGGAAACGGCGGTGAGATATTAATAAAATACAGAGACCCTTAATCCACAGTTTACGCTATTACTTCATAGATGGAGGCACACACACACAGTATCATTTTTCGGATGAATAAAACTTAAAAGGAATGTTTTTGCAAGTTCCTGATCTCAAAATTGTTTTATGGATTTAAATATGTTGTTGCTGTTTGTATAAAGTCGAAATACGAGTACAAACCCACGCCTACTTTGTGTTGTGACGTCACAGTAGGTGACTTATTCCTACTCTGTTGCGTGTCTTGACATACGTCAGAATTTCGGACGAAATGGCAACCTTGGGTGTAGTTGCTAGTAACATATATGTGGCTCCCAACCCACCACCGGGAATATTGACTGTTTCCCATACAAATGGGCAAATTTCCATAACCTTCCTCAAGATAATGGAAATAGCTAATGGGAAATAGAAATTTAGTTCTTATGATGCTTCAAATTTGCCATATTCCATATTAACGTCAAAAAAAAACTGTAAATGGGTTTTTGAAAATAGTATTAGTTTCGGGCTTGTTCGAGACCGTTGTTCGAGTTCCTAGCCACCCGACTACTTCTGACATTTTATTTCTTCACGGTGCACGAACCAAAACATCAAAAGTAAAAAATAAAAAACATGGACTATAAATTTCAGATTTTCCTATAATAACCATGAATTTACAAACACTTTTCCAGGATTTTAATCCAAGGTAAATGTGAATTTGATATTATAAATACATATTGGCTAGAGCGTCAATGTTTATGGTAAAAATGTCATGTGTTTACACTGTGGTAATAAACCTATTTTTATTTTATAATTATATCTTGGGGATTTATTTAGTTATTTGCACATGATTTTCTAGTATTATTTACCATTATTACTAGATAATAACAATTTTAATGCCTCAAACTCGAAATGCTTTTTTATTTAAAAGTTCACTTTCAACTAAGGTTATTGTAACAATAAAAAAATTAGAAACTACGAAATTTTTTATAAGCCCAAGAATCCTTGATCTTAAATATGTCACCAATACAAAATTCAACAATGGACAATTATTACCTAATGTAACAATTGTATTTGGTAAATGAAATTTTGAAGATATGAAATTGTTTGTATTATCAGTGTTCTAATAAAATGTATACAGCATTTATAAGCAGGTATATAACCCATTATTATCTTCTCATTTAGCAAATTTGTGGTGCACACTTGCCTGTTAACATTTACAATATTATTCGCCCTAAGATTGGACGAGTACATAACTTGGTCTTACTGGACGATTTTTTCTCCTATATGGGTTTGGAAAGCATTGGTAATCTGCGGTGCTACAGTGGGGAGTTATGTCTGGTGGAGGTATCCACATTTTAGGTAAGACTTTTGGAAAATCTTTAATAAAGTATCTTTGGGGGGAAAACCTCTTATTTCAAATTATAGAGAATTCTCTTAGTTAGTAGTCATTCCAACCAGTGCGACTTTGACGACCATTTTTTATTTTTATTATAGGTTAGAAGGTGAAGCATACATTCACTACAAATCGATGCTAATATCGCTGGCATTACATCTCATATTACTGATGTTCGAATTGTTGGTTTGCGATAAGTTAGAATCGTCGAGGCATTTATGGATTTTAGTGTTTATTCCCCTAATTTTTATTAGTATCGTTAGTATAGCCGTCTGTATATGGGCTGTTAAGCATGATAGAACTTTTGAGGTAAGTACCAAATTTGTATACAGTGTTTAAGTTTGTAAGTTGTTTAAGTTAAATGTTTTTGTTAAACACATAAAATTTTACTTTTACTGCTCACCCTCCATAAGTTGTATGCTATTCAATCTACAAATGATGAGGGGATTAAAATTCCAATTCTGTAAAATTCAATTTTTTTGCATCCAGTTACACGAAATGAATTAATAAATCATAATATATCATCTTTAAGGAACAGCAGATCACCTGGACACAATGGTTTTCAGGTAGAAATAATAAAACGGACTCATCAAGAAATAATCACTCCATTATTGCATATATTAAACTTAATTTTTGAAATGGGAATTGTCCCAAGTGCATTTAAAATCTCAATTGTCACTCCTATGCATAAATCTGGATCAAAAAATGCTATCAACAATTATAGACCAATAAGTCTTATAAGTAATTTTGTGAAGATCTTTGAGAAGTGTCTTAAGCGACGGCTCACCGAGTTTTTTAGGGATAACAACATAATATCAGTTTGGTTTTGTGGAAGGAGTCAGCACTTCGGACGCTATGCATAGGATGATTACAGAGGTTGTAAACAATTTAAATAATAGAAAGAAGTGCCTGACTGTGTTTTTAGACCTTGCAAAAGCGTTTGATACTGTTCCCCACAATAAACTGATTAATGTGCTTAACAATTATGGCATATGGGGAATTGCTGGTGAATTGGTTGTTAATTACCTATCAGATAGATATCAAATGGTAAAATTAAATAATGTTATTAGTAATAAACAAATAATTAGTATTGGTGTACCAAAGGGGACTGTAATCGGGCCACTTTTCTTCATTGTTTACATAAATTCTTTGTTGAAACTTCATATTGATTGTTTGACGATTTCATATGCTGATGATACAGCCATTGTATTTTCTGGTGATACTTGGGAATGCGTGAAGAATAGAACAATGATTGGTTTGAACAAAGTAAAAGAGTGGCTACAAGAATATAAACTGACACTGAACTTAACGTTAACAAATTATATAGCATTTTCACTAATTAAAGCTGACCGACCAACATTTAATAACATTTTAAAAGGAAACCACCTTATGCAAGAAATATCACAGACTAAGTATCTCGGAATCATTATTGACCAGCACATTAAATGGCAGCCTCATGCTGAGTATTTGTCCAACAAAATACGTAAACTAATTCACAAATTCTATTTGCTAAGGGAATTCCTTGATAAAAAAAACCTAATAATGATATATAAGGCATTTGTTGAATTAATCCTTGGATACGGAATCTTGGTATAGGGGGGACTTTACAGTAACGGTTTGTATAAGTTAGATATTGTCCAAAGATACATTTTAAAAGTAATATTTAAAAAAAAAACACAGACTTTATCCTACCAGAATGTTATTTACACCCGAGGTATGTAACATAAGAACTTTATATATGCAATCAATTTGCTCTTATATTCCTCAGAGAGAAAAGTTGCAGAATTTCATAAATCATGGTTATGTTACACTTGGTTATGTGAATAAAAAATTGCAAATACCTATAAGTAACAATAATCTAAACTTGAGATATGTAAATTATATTGGACCTAAAGTTTATAATATGTTGCCAAGGCATGTTAAAGAGATTAACAACATGAAAAAGTTTGCATGTTTCTGCAGGGAGTTTGTGTATAGAAATTTTGAACAATTTGAGAGGTTGTTTTGATTCTTTCATTTTTCTCTGTTTTTGTTTTTGAGTTTGTTTTTCTTCTTGTATAGATTGCCGTTGTTTGTATTGATACTGTACATTATTATTAACGGAAATATATTGATCGTTGTTATATACAGTGTGTATATAAAGTAAGGAACAAATTCATTATCTAGGAATCTAAAAATATTTCGGAAAAATCCTCGGACACGTGTATAATAATTTTTAATGGCGCATTTTTTTCTCATACAAACTTAATATACAAGGTGGCTCATGTAGTAGATATGACATTATCGACGATTTTTTTAAATGGGAACCCCTATATTTTAGTTCAGATCTGTAATCTCCAAGAACAGCTGATTTCACAAACATAACACACTTAGGGCCTAAAATTCATAGTTTCGTTACTACAGGGTAAAACAAATAATTTTATTTAAGATATTTTTAATTTAAAAAAATGTAAAAAAATTAAATAAGCTATTTAATCAAGTGTTGAAATTGTCCTCCTTCTGCTGCCTGACAGTACCCCAAGCGATCAATAAATTCTTGTTGGACTTTTCTTATGGTTTCTTCTGAAATGTTCCTGCATTCTGTTGTTATTCGATTTTTTAAATCTTCAATATTGGCAGGTCTGACTTTATAAACAATATTTTTCAGGTGACCCCACAAGAAAAAGTCCATAATTTTGTTTTTCACAATACCAGCCCAAACATTAATTTTTTGAGGATATTGAGTATGGTGCTCACGCATCCACCTGGGATTTTCTTTTGCCCAGTATCTACAGTTTTGCCGGTTCACTTCTCCATTTAATTTAAAGGTAGATTCATCCGAAAATAGGATATTTTCAACAAACAAAGGATCTAAGTTACATCTTTCCATTAATATTTGACAAAACTCCATCCTACGATCTGGATCATCTTCATTCAACTCATGAATCAATCGGATTTTAAACGGGTGCCATTTTTCTACCGTCAATAGGTTATGAACGGTCATAGCAGCCGCCCCATGATCAATGCTAATCTGGCGGACGCTGTTGTGGGGATCTTCTTCCATAGCCAATAAAATATCTAATTTCTTATCATCCGGAATAGTTGGACGGCCTTTCCTGGGAATATCTTCCACTGAACCCGTTTCCCGAAATTTTATTTCAAGTTTACTCACAGTTGATCTAGTAATTGGTCTTGCTGGATACTTAGTGTTAAACAAAATGCAAACTTCTTGTTGAGTACGGATCCTATCACCATATCCAATCATCATAAGAATTTCTATTCTTTGTGTTAAAGATAAACGCATAGTAACTCAAAATGTTTTAAAATAAAATTTATTACTTCTAATAAACTTACTAGAAAAATACAATGTAATGACAATGACATTATCTAAATACCATAGTTACATAACAGCAAATAAGCCTACTTGAGAAAAAACATAAGTAACAGCAAATGATGGTGTGTCCATTAATTACGTAAGGCTTTCAGGTAAAATTGGGTGATGGCGGAAGGGATTGAGCCAAATGTCACGAAATCTTTTATTGGGGGAAGGGGGGTTGAAAAATCGCTAAAAACGCCTCACGTAATTAATTGATGCCTCCCAAGCCAAAAAAAAATATCTTAAATAAAATTATTTGTTTTACCCTGTAGTAACGAAACTATGAATTTTAGGCCCTAAGTGTGTTATGTTTTTGAAATCAGCTGTTCTTGGAGATTACAGATCTGAACTAAAATATAGGGGTTCCCATTTAAAAAAATCGTCGATAATGTCATATCTACTACATGAACCACCTTGTATATTAAGTTTGTATGGGAAAAAAATGCTCCATTAAAAATTATTATATACGTGTCCGAGGATTTTTCCGAAATATTTTTAGATTCCTAGATAATGAATTTGTTCCTTACTTTATGTACACATTGTATAAACTTATTTAAGAATATTATGACGCATACAGCTATTGGATTAGCTAGGCGTCTTTCATTAAGGATATTTTGAATTGTATTATATAGTTTAATTATTTGTCTATAAGTTAGAACAGAATAAATGCAGAAATAAATAAAATATATAGGGTGCTATAAACACACAAACCCTCCTTCATTTGCATACATAATGTTTTAGAATATTGTTTTTCCTTTTGATAAATAAATGGAAACATAATATTTGAATTTTTTTAAAACTATTTGGTAATAATTATTTTTTGTCTTTTGCAGTTGGAACTTTTTTGTGCCGTAAACGTCCTACAATTTATATTCCTAGCTTTAAGACTAGACGGTTTCATTGGATGGTCGTGGGAGGTTGTGTTTGTGCCATTGTGGATAGTCATGTGTCTATCGTTGGTAGGTAGTACAGTCAATGACAATAAAATTGAATTTGTAGTCTTTGATTGAATGGTTTCTCGCATATCCGATCTCATCGGGCGTGGTTACCGGCGTGAATGGGGTAGGGATGTCACTCTTCGATAATAAAGATAATCGGCCGATACCGATATACAGGGTGTCCCAGAATATGTGGGCAATCTCCCGGGTTCAGATAGAACACTTAAAAATAACAGGAGAAGTTCTTATAAATTTTTCTTCTTACGGAGATACGGGCCCATAACAGACGACCCTGGAAATCGTTGTTGTTTATATAATTTATCATTACATGTAATTTAATAATTTTTTACTATAATGGTTAGTAGATGAGTCTCCTTAAAATTCGCCCTTTTAAACACATTTTGGCTTATTTAGTTTGCTAGGGACGGACTAGACGTAACACAAAAATGTTTTTTTTTGTACACCTTGTATGATGAAGGAACGACAATAATATTTTCGGATACTCTAAACCTTAAGCTGAAAAAAAGGTACTCTTGATCAATGTCGATAAAGTGAACTGTTTTCGAAAAAAATATATTTTTGTTCAATATGGTTTTTTGTATTGTTGTTTTATGTTCATAAAATTCCCTCATTGTTGTTATAGTTTTTTTCACATGTACCAATTTAAATAAGAATATTTATGCCAGTGTCAGTTTATGGTAGTGTCTTGAAATTTTCGGTTTTTCTCCTTTGTCTTATTAGTTCCTAACTAGTATAGGAAATCATATTGAACAAAAATATCTTTTTTTTTCGAAAACGGTTCATTTTATCGACATTGATAAAGAGTACCTTTTTTTCAGCTTAAGGTTTAGAGTATCCAAAAATATTATTGTCCTTCCTTCATCATACAAGGTGTACAAAAAAAAACATTTTTGTGTTACGTCTAGTCCGTCCCTGGCAAACTAAATAAGCCAAATGTGTTTAAAAGGGCGAATTTTAAGGAGACTCCTACTAACCATTATACTAAAATTATATTAATAAATTATTTAAAAAACAACGATTTCCAGGGACGTCCGTTATGGGCACGTATCTCCGTAGGCGAGGCCGTAGGTAGAAAAATTTATAGGTACTTCTCCTGTTATTTTTAAGTGTTCTATCTGAATCCGGGAGATTGCCCACATATTCTGGGACACCCTGTATACATATACGGAGCCAAAGAGCTGTAACTTCAAAATCAAAATTCTATTCAAAAATAAAAATTCTATTCAAAAAATATAAATGCAATAATTTTTAAACGTTTTGAAACTAACCCCGTTTTGTCGACCCGTCCGATTAATGCCCCGAACTATAGCTTCAATTATGTGGTGTTTGGTTGTTGTTGTTAAGTTTAGTTATCGCAGTGTTTTAATGAATCGACGAAATACAAATAACTAACTTAAAAATTATGACTCTATAAAACATCTGTTTGGCAACTGGACAGGATTTATGCTGTATGTTGCCAATAATGATCTACTTTTTAGGTTGGCGTTCTGTACACAGTAATATTTGCTGCTATTTTATTAAGGACGCCGGAAGTGAATGCGCAGCAGAGGAGAAGCAGTTTTAATTCTGCGTTGGGGTATACGTTCTTAGTGATTCCAGTTTTAATATTTCAAGTGAGTATAACATAGAGAATAAAAACGTTTATAAACCTTAAGAGATGTTTTAACTTTTGAAAATAACAGAAATTTCGAAGAATTGTTTTTATTTTTTGATATTTCAAAAAATTCTCGTTGCTCTACAACAGTGGTCTCCAATCTTTTATTCTGACGGACTGGTATATAATTAATACTTTTTTGCGAACCGCGTACCTACACTAAAGGAGACAATTAAAACACGAAACGACTCTAATTTTAAGTAATTTTTGTGACATCTTTTGATCGGCTTAATGGACTTCACTTTTCACTTAGCTACACATTGACGTAGCAAAGCTTTTCCCGTTCATTTAATTTAATATACGGGATAAAATAAAAAGTGATATTTTTTTGCTAAACTTTAAACTGCGACAAGGGAGTTTTCAGGTATATCTAAGTACTCATATAGTCGGGAGAGTAAAGGTTCGTCATTTCTCTACATTTTTTAAATTTGTCGTTTATCTTTAACAGTATTAAAGTTATATTGCTTCTTCCAGAATAGTACATTTTATGT
Organism: Barypeithes pellucidus; assembly: GCA_963991005.1. Taxonomy (NCBI): domain Eukaryota; kingdom Metazoa; phylum Arthropoda; class Insecta; order Coleoptera; family Curculionidae; genus Barypeithes; species Barypeithes pellucidus. The sequence goes on along the minus strand of OZ022563.1, from coordinate 49,259,554 downwards.
ATAGGACAGTGGCGGCTCGTGACCTATGATAGAGGGGGTTCACAAGTATGGTGAAATTATTTTTAAAATTTTATTTTTGTGTAACGACCAAACAATTACTTTCTAGGCGTTTTAAATGTAGAAAGAATAGAAGTAATAAGAAAATGCGTTAGGTAAAACATATTTTTATTTATTTTCTAATTTTACACAAGGAAATACAACTTTTGGAAAATAAGAAAGGTTTTCTTAGTATGTATAGCGGTCGGATCTTAACGTCGTCGCATGCAAGCCTCGTAACAATATTTATACACTCCATTACTAATACTACTAAAGCTATCTACGAGCTATCAAGAAAACCGAGTGATGTTCAATGATACTACCGCCATCTACGAGTTATCAAGAAAACCAAATGATGTCTAATACCACTATGCCATCTACGGCTACGTCATTAGGCGCAACCAAGACGAGAACAATAGTTAACTGTATTGTGACGAGAACGAATCGAACCACGAGACTGACAAGTTGGCATTCTTCATATTTTCAGTGTTTTTTTAGTTTAAATCCTTAAATAAAAAGATTTAAAATCATATTGAGTATCATTTATCGAAATACACAACATTTATCGACCTTACACAATAGTGCTTAAACGTAAAGTCCATTCTTCGGTTCTTAATTGTAGAAAATTGATCAATAACAGCCTCATTAAGTTTGGAATACCCTCTATAAATTTTTTTTCATATATTTCACTTTCAAACTTTCTAATAAAGTCCCTAGATTTATCCTTTGTGGTCTGCGTTAAATTAATTTCGGGTTTAGGTGTTCCCGCATTCTTCACATAAATTTTTTGCTCCAAAGAGCTAAAGTTATTTCTTAAATAGTCCACCGTCAACTATTCATTTTAACTTAATAAATATATAATATTAAAACATACACGCTCGAATTTCTAACTAGATGCACGAACAGACAACGGCGCGGCGCACACTAAAATTGTGCGCCTTTCCCATGTTAAGTCGCCATAGCCCCGCTGCTACCCGCCACCTGTTACTACAGAGAAACTGCACTACTTAATCGCACGTGCGAGCAAGTCTCGTCATAATCGTCATTTACCTCGACCGAGGCACGGTTGCCGGATCTATACAGTTTGGTTTGACGGGATGGTAAAATATTAGAGAGGGTCGGACTGGTATAGGACCTACCTACTCATACGTAGGTATACATGATACAAGAACTTACATTTTTGTCGCGTCAAAGACCATAGAAGGTTTATTAATAAAGACACGATTTAGCAATATTCCAAACACTATAATCTATAAACTAACAACAGAAATACATATCAAATTAAACAATACAAAAGTTAATAAAAAACCAAAATGGAATAAATAAATAATCATGAATTATTCAATAGTTTGTTGGTCCCCCTTGATTTTAAAATGACGGCACATCGCCTGTCCATGGTCGAGATGCAGTTATTTATTTTTTCTTTGACGCGACAAAAAAGTTGTCGCATCATGTATACCTACGTATGAGTAAGTACATATATATGTTAAAGATAAAAAAGACAAATAAAGAAGGAATATGTAGAAAACAGACTAACAGTTACTCCCGTGAGTATGTAAGTACATAGATATACCTAAAAACCCACGTGTCGCAATTTAAATTTTATTCGAAAAATACCACTTTTTATTTTATCCCGTACATTGAATTAAATGAACGGAAAAATTAAACTTGGCTACGTCAATGTGTAGCTAAATAGTTAGGCGACATTCCAGTGAAAAGTTTATAAAAATCCATTCAGCGGATCAAAAGATATGATGTCGCAAAAAGAATTTAAAATTATCGTGAGTCGTTTCCTATTAGTGTATTTGTATGGGTATATTTTCGCGGACAGGTGAAACACTTTTACGGACCGGCGGTTGGAGACCACTACTCTAGGAGTCGCCCATTTAAAAATAATAAACTATTTCCATAACACCCTATATAACATTACAAGTAGCAACCATCGACCTATAACTATGGCTACGTACAGCTTATGGGATGCGCAATAAAAAGTTAAATTTGACGAGTGAAAAAATGGGTTGGCGCGCACGGTTTACCGGTCATATTTTTAAAGGTTGCTCGTCGGTTGTCTTGCGCACAATGTTGTCGCCGTCATATAGGCAACCTCGCCGGTATTGATGCCGGTTTGGTTGCCAACCAACGACGTCCTTCCACAGCCAAAATCGGTCATTGGGATGTAACGATATTAACAATCTGTCGATACGTGGACAATATAAATAGATTGTTTATTTCCCAGTAAAGAAGGTCTTGATGTGTCAAAATATTGCCGTGTAATGTTTCATTAAGGGCGAAGTACGGTTCTGTTCGTCGGTTAAGGTAAATAGTTTATCAGTTGCCATTGCGCATGACCTCTGACGATCACCCTTTGTTTACTATACATGCGCGAGGCAATAAGTTTGCCACTTCTGCTTTTAGAGTTTGGCTATCCATAGATATAGGTCGGTGGTGGCAACTAACTGGTGACCCAGTGTTTTTTTTTATATGAGGACGCTGGTAATTTGCCACCTATAGTATGCAAAATGGTAACTCAACTATTCGTTTAATTTTTAGGTATTATTAGCTAATAAATTAGACGAGGACATTCGGATGTCTTTTACGGCTGTAGTTAGTCCACTGTTCATATCGTTCATCACGTTAATCTTGATGTCGTTTAGTGCCAAAGGAGCTAACAAATGTAAGTAGAAGAAGACGTTGTTTGTATTTAATTTTAAAGTTATGAGGAGCTTGCTCCACAGATGGGAACATTTTTAAACTGATTTACTACATATGATATACGGATAAACTAATTTTTTGAGGAAAATGAATATTTTGGTAGAATTTTTGGTACAGTATGTCTCACGAAAATTGTATACGACTTAATGATTTCCTGGGTCGGTCCCATTGTGTCGATAAGAGCTTGGCAAAAAACAAGTGAAGTATGAATGCGTATACTAGGTAGATATATTCCCCCAGAAACCAAGAAAATGCTGTACCATGCGAATTTTGAATCACATGTAAGGTATGGACTTATCATGTATGGGAATTGCAGAGATATAGGAAGAATTTTTATTTGCCAGAAATGAGCTCTTCGAATTTTGATGAATTTAAATTATCGAGAGTCATGTAGGGGAAAATTCAGGGAGTATGGAATATTGACTGTGTCTGCAATTTTTATTGAAGAATGCATACTCTTCTTCTTTAGGAATAGACCGTTATTTGTTAAGTGTGAAGCACAACAAATATATCCAACAAGAAGTCTAGAATATACATACCCAAGACATAGATTAGCAATGACAGAAAAGGGTGCATACTATCAATGCTTAAAACTTTACAATCACCTGCCAAACTATATAAAAAAAATAGATAACTTAAAACAACTAAAGAAAAAGATTTTTAATTTTCTGTTGGAAATGGAACCATACAATGTGGATGAATATTACAGATGTCTCGGTTATGGATAAGATCTTGTAGGATAGAGATTGTTATTTACAGACGTACATACTTATTTACAGTATTTGAATTCGACACTATTTAATTGTATTTACTATTAAATAAAGATAATTTATTATTATTATTATTATTATTATTATTATTATTATTATGAAGGGACGGACTAAGGAAAACAAGTAATGATATGATTATATTAATGTAATCAAATGAAATAACATTTTTTTTAAATATTACTAGTCATATTTATTTACATTTATAATGTCATTGTATAGATAGTTCTGTTTCGCTATCGCTATCCTCATCAAAATTAATTATAATTGGATTAATTATACGATCCAGACTAATATACGAATTTTCTACAGTTATTACGTGACGGACTGAATTTTTCCAACTACCTGGGGGAATATCATTAAAGCATTTTCGTATTAATTCTACAACACTAGAACTTAAAGTCGGAGAAATATTTTCAGACCTAACCAGTGATTTTAACTGGTGCCACATATGCTCTATGGGGTTAAAAATGCAATAATAGGGTGGGAGCCGTAGCATTGTATGTCCAATTTCTTCTGCCAATGTGTCACAAACATATACTTTTTTTTATACAAAATGTCTTTAAAACTTCTAAAAGATCACTTTTTTATGACTTTCTTCAAAATATATATCATTCGCCGCCATGTAGTTCTGAATCTCCAATTTTGTATTATTTGAGCTTGGAGCTTTATGTAATTGGCGAGTGTGATAGCTCGCATTGTCCATTACTATCACGCTATTCTGAGGAATGTTTGGTAAAAGACAATTCTTGAACCATTCCTCAAAAACTAACAAATTTTACCACAAAAAGATATTTAAATATAAATTAAGCAACCTAACCTACCTGATGTGCCTATATTTAATTATAATTATTACAATCCGGTCCTTTCCACATAATAATAACAAACGGTCATAATAATGGGATCGCCACAGGTACTTTTACCGCAGTCATTAAGTTATATCCATTTTTCATGAAACAATCTTTATAAAGAATGAATTTAGATGACGAGTATCGCATAAATAGACAGATAGATACAGGAAAACCATTTTTCCCATTTGCAGGGTGGTTCGGGATGCGGAAAGACTTCTGCTCCTTCCTCCTGGGCGCCTGTCCCCTTCTCCAAGAGTACGGCAACATCGCGTACCAGCCCGAGCGACGGCCGAACGGCGTCGAATTGCAACAACAGAACGGGAAGCACGACGGGCACGCCAAAAAGGCGGAGTTCATGAAGCCCGTCCTGCCGATCATCAGCATCGAGATGCCAGACTGAATTTATCGTTAGGTTAGGAATTTTAAGAAGAAAACTGCAACGATCGGGTTTGTTCCGTTCTTGAACAGCGTCGCGAAAAGATCTACGAGTACGAAGTGCTGAAATGCTGAACTGTTTTAAGGGTTTGTAAGTCACTTTTACACCCGTAAAATACGGGGGTTCCTTAATGACGTGGTAATATTTCAGAGGGTGATTCCTTAGGTGGTTTTATAAATAAAAGCTCATACAAACATACAGTAACCCGCAAAAAGTTGGCTACACAGGGTGATTGACGGTGGATGGCCTATTAGACGTTTATGGAGAACTAGTCATCGGATCACTCTGAAAATTTGGGAGCTTATAGAAGCGGACATGATCTCTCTTGTAAAAATATTCTTAGCCATGCAGTGTTGCCGCTTCTACTTGAAAGTATTAGCAACTTTGATAATTTAAACGGAACACCCTGTGTATTATTTTTGTTTTAGAATCCTTATTAATTTCTTAATAACTTTCCTTGATATTTTCCTATACCTATTTGTTATAGTTCTCGTGATAATAATTAATTTCACTTTTTTTTTTCGGAAAACATGTCCTACTTAAAGTGATGATATTTTTAAACTCCGACAAATTAAAGCACTGAAATTTGGTATGGAGTCAGGTTATATCCAGAGGTCTTTCACCCACTTTCCAAATATTAGTTATAATAGTACAGGGTGTTTCAAAATACAAATATTTTGATGGTTTGGAAAAATGGTAAATAGTACGTTTTTTTAAATGAAATACCCTATTTTTTATCTGTTGTCCTAAAAGCTATTGAAATTGTCTATCTTCCTATGTATAATGTTACTATACCTATCTTGAACAGTTTTTGACTTATGAGCATTTATTTAGCAACATTAATTATTTCAGATAACAATCACACTTTTTAGACCAATTTGGCAAGTAGCCTATGGAAATTGTTTTGTAATGGTTGACATTTTGCAAAAAATATCTAATTACTTTTCAACAAATGTTCAATATGTTGGCCGTTCACTGCTAAGCATTTCAGAATTCGGGTATTGACACCATCTGTAGTAGTAAGTCTAAGTTCATCAATATCCAAACTTTGAAAAGCGCGATTCACCCGATCTTCTAAATCTTCCCTTGAATTTACCGGTGTTTTATAAACAATATCTTTGAGAGTACCCCAAAGGTAAAAATCTAGAGGCGTTAAATCTGGAGACCTGGCAGGCCAATTCCAAGGTCCCAAACGCCTGAACCAGCTATCCTCAAATATTCTCCGTATTTCCACACTTAATTCGGCAGTGCAATGAGCTGGAGCCCCGTCCAGTTGGTACCACCTGTTGCGATCCTGGGTAAGGGGAAGATTTATCAATGAAATTTTCAACAAATGTAGTTAAAATTTCGACGTATTTTCTGGATGTTAAATTTTCATCATACCTAATCAAATATCGAATTTTGTCAACCATCATTAAATAAAAAACACTAAAACTAAACGTTTCTTGGAATGAAGAATCTCTCGTAACAGGGGGATTTTCTTGCGCCCAATAATGAATATTCTTCCTATTAAAGATTCCTTCGCGTCAAAATTTCGACTCAGTCAGTCCAAATAATATTTTGTAAGAAGTGTGGGTCTTCTTGTATATGAATTAATAAGTTTCCGCAAAACAAAGTTCTTTGTGGACAGTCCTCAGCCTTGAGAAATTGACCTTTGGTATACATATAATCATGCATATTATGTGTAGACAATATTTTTTGCACACAAAAAAACGATAAGCCCAAATCTTCTTTGGCGCTTCTTATTGAAGCCTGCGGATAGGCATGAAAATAAGCGAAAACATTGATTTCATTTTCCTCATTGGACATTATAGGTCTAGGTAAATTTCTGGATGCTTTCAAGCATGATCCAAAATTTTCGAAATTGCTTTGAATTCGTCTAAATTTCTTATTGCTCATTGATGGTAAATTTGGAGACATTTCATTGAATCTTCTAAATGTACGACTGATGATCTTATTATACTGACCATGTAAAATAAATAAATTAATAAGTACTAGATTTGAATAGTTGTTGTTTTCTTCCATTTTTTTTTTAAGTTTAAAAAATTAAAATATTTAAATACACTATAAGACGAATAACAGCAAAATGTCAACCATTACAAAACAATTTCCATAGGCATGTAATAATTAATTTTGCTAAATGAATGCTCACAAGTCAAAAACTGTTCAATATAGGTATAGTAATATTATACATAGGAAGATAGACAATTTCAATAGCTTTTAGGACAATAGATAAAATATAGGGTATTTCATTTAAAAAAACGTACTATTTACCATTTTTCCAAACCATCAAAATATTTGTATTTTGAAACACCCTGTACTATTATAACTAATATTTGGAAAGAGGGTGAAAGACCTCTGGATATAACCTGACTCCATACCAAATGTGAGTGCTTTAATTTGTCAGAGTTTAAAAATATCATCACTTTTTGTAGGGCATGTTTTCCGAGAAAAAAAAGTGACATTGATTATTATCTCGAGAACTATACCAAATAGGTATAGGAAAATATTAAGGAAAGTTATTAAGAAATTAATAAGGATTCTAAAACAAAAATAATACACAGGGTGTTCCGTTTAAATTATCAAAGTTGCTAATACTTTCAAGTAGAAGCGGCAACACTGCATGGCTAAAAATATTTTTAAAAGAGAGATCATGTCCGCTTGTATAAGCTCCCAAATTTTCAAAGTGATCCGATGACTAGTTCTCCATAAACGTCTAATAGGTCATCCACCGTCAATCACCCTGTATATGGGAATCTGCGTCTACATGATTGGTAACAAAAACCGAAACAATCGCGCTCTGAACTATTACCACGTCATTAGGGAACACCCTGTATAGTGGGACGAATGATGTTTGCGTAAGATAAATGTTAGGATTAATTTTACTTTAGTTGTTTTTTGGCTCAAGGAATTATTTTCCACGTTTAAGTAGCTCCACACTTGGTTATTGTTCACGTTATTTTTGAGGAAGAGTATTTACGTTAAAACCGTTTTTGTAGTTTTAGGTTTCGAGTCGGGTAACTTGCGTTTTATTTTTTTAATCGACATCGGAATGTTATTTGGTTTCTGTAGTCGATCGGCGTGCTTTGTTTTATCGTTTCTATTCTACACTACGACAATTAATTGTCGAATATTCGAAAATTCAAGTCCTAATTAATAATGAACCAATTTTAATAATTTTAAAAAATTTTAAATTTTTAAAAACTATTTAAAGCTCCGGAATTCGGGCCACCAGATCCACATATATATACAGGACTGTCCAGAAGTCCGGAATAAAATACATATAGCCTTAACCTGTACCTTTTGGGGAAAACGCTTGGCCACGTCAATTTACATTATATATTTGAAAACTTCCCACCACGGATTTATCGAAAACCACCGATTAAAAGAAAAAACGCCGAGACACGTCAAAAGATTTGCCAAAGGGGACAACTTTTTAACCAAAAACTACTTCACCCCCTTTTACTCTCTGGCCCCCGGGGTCATCCCCTTAAAAATTTTAAATGACAAGGGGTAGCAAGTAATAGCTTGTTTGAAAGGTCTTTCAAGGTGCTTTATTTTGACGTTTGATTTTTTAAAATCGGTCGATTCGTTTTCGAGAAAATTGGAAAAATCTTTATTTATCTTAATTTGTTCAGATAGAAAAAAAAGCACACGAAAATATCAATTTTTATTTCAAGTTTTCAAATTGTTGCCCGTTATCGGCCAAACAATGATATAGGCGATTTTCAAATTCCTGACGGACATTTTCAATTACGTGTTGTGGGAGATCATGGCAGCTTTCGGTGATGCGTTGACGAAGTTCATCCAAACTGTTAGGTTGGGGAGTGAACACAATAGTTTTCAAATGGCCCCATACAAAAAGTCTAATGGCGTCAAGTCAGGAGATCTAGCAGGCCATTCTATAGGCCCTCTTCGCCCTATCCGTTTATCTGGAAACTCGTCGTCTAGCCATTGCCGAACCGGAAGAACATGGTGAGGAGGAGCGCCGTCTTGCTGGAAATATATTTCAGCCTCATCAAGTATAGGGTTTCCATCGTCTTCGATTTGGTTTTCAATGGTTTCAGTGATAAGCGGATTGATGGTATTTTCCAACATATCTAAATAAATGCCTCCATTTAAATTCCTATTAATAAACAATGGCCCAATCACTTTGTTTCCTAAAATGCCTGCCCATACATTAATTTTTTGGGGGTACTGAGTATGCCCTTCTACAAAAGCATGAGGATTTTCATTGCTCCAATACCTGCAGTTATGCTTATTAACAAATCCATTTAGATAAAATGTGCATTCAACACTGAAGCAGATATTCTTTACATGAATGGTATTATCATTAATCGCTGATGGATGGATGGATGAAATTTATGTAATTTAGTAACTGTGTGTACAGAGCCTAATGAAATACCAGTCGCATCAACAATTTTGCGTAATGAAGTATTAGGATTTATGGCAAAATGACCCAAAACTTCAACTTGAGCGGCTTCATCCAAAACTCTACGATGATTACGTTTTTTATTTGCAACAGATCCAGTTTGAGTAAATTTAGTAACAAGATCCAAAACATACCTATGCGAAGTTATCTTTTCCGGATGTCTGGCGTTAAATGTAACGGCAGTTTGCCGAGCACATTGATTTTGGGCACCATAAATTAGAATCATTTCCACTCTTTCCGCTAGTGTGTAAACCATTTTGGAAGTAAAATCTGAATCAATAAATTAATTTTCACTGTCCCAATTACTTGCTACCCCTCGTCATTTAAAATTTTTAAGTGGATGACCCCGGGGGCCAGAGGGTAAAAGGGGGTGAAGTAGTTTTTGGTTAAAAAGTTGTCTCCTTTGGCAGATCTTTTGACGTGTATCGGCGTTTTTTCTTTTAATCAGTGGTTTTCGATAAATCCGTGGTGGGAAGTTTTCAAATGAACACCCTGTATTTTCTGATATTTTGTGACATTGTGAATTTATCAAATTTCGCAATTATAGTTTTTTTACGACGAGAAATTGATTTTTTTGTGAAATTTTAATGTACAATGTAGGGGGGGGCGGTGTCTGCGGCATTTTTCGCACATTTATTAGGTCATAACTTTTTTGTGCCTCAGTGTCTTTAAGTTTTTAATGAAAATAATACTTTTTTCATATTTATTACGTAAAAAAGGTATACTACCAAGAGTTACCGTTTCGGAGATATTTGCATTTAAATTGTTTAGTGCATCCTGCCCAATTATTATTAATTTGCAAACAAAATTTTTTTCTTAAAGTAACCTATGAGAAAACAAATGAATTTGTTTTTTTTCATTTCAAATGAATTTGTTTTCTCATAGGTTACTTTAAGAAAAAAATTTTGTTTGCAAATTAATAATAATTGTGCAGGATGCACTACTTAAACAATTTAAATGCAAATATCTCCGAAACGGTAACTCTTGGTAGTATACCTTTTTTACGTAATAAATATGAAAAAAGTATTATTTTCATTAAAAACTTAAATATGCGAAAAATGTACATTAAAATTTTACAAAAAAATCAATTTCTCGTCCTAAAAAAACCATAATTGCCAAATTTTGTAAAAATACGTTGGTTTCTCTCAAAGTTATTAGAACGAGACAAAAATGAAGTTTTAACTCAGTTAATATCAACTTTCGGATATAGGTAAGCATAATTAAATCCTAATATTTTTACCTAAGGAGTATGTGGTTTTTCCATGTACCATTAATTAGCGGACACCCTGTATAAATGGGCATCGGGCAAATTAAATTTTTTATTAATTATGCGACAAAAAATCGGCCACAAATAATCAAAATGATGAATTTTAGTTAACGGTGTTGTCAAATTGAGACAAAATAAATTGAGAAATTATGTATAGTGCGCTGCAAAAACCAAATAAATACCAGATGGAAAAATGAGAGTTTTATCTTAATTTAATCGATTTTTTTGTGCCAATAACTGTTGAGATTTACGTATATATAGGTAACATAACCGTTAAAAATAGTTGTAAAGTGTTTTTTATTAAAGACCTTTTTAATATACTTACCATGCAGTTTCACTTCACATGCGGCCGATATAGTTTTTTGCTTCTTCCGATAAAAATACGTTTTACCCTCTTTTTTGACGCCGTTTCTGGCGATTCTCTATCTTCGTCACCCGGCAACGCTGCATTGTTCTTATAAAAGAAAAAAATACATCGTTTTAAATTTTAAATTTATTTCTAAAATATTAAAGCTTGGAAAAAGGTGTACATTTTTTTAAGTCAAATTACGATTTTTTATCGTTAATATTTTACAACTAAAACAATATTCGGAGTGTTCATTTTTTTTTTATGGCAAATTAAAGGATTCATATACATAAATATTTATTACATCGAAAAACTCAAAAATATAATATACAAAAAATTCGCTTTGGCTTAATTACTAGAAAAATATGGTATATTTTTCTTTAGTGATGTGCGGAAATATGGCGATTACTATGACTTATATCTAATCTACCAATCTACAGGGTGATCACGTATAACTTTTTAATTTTTTTATACTCGAGAAAAATTAATAAGATTGCTATACAGGGGTTTTCAAGTAGTATTAGGGATCGACTGTTCATATACAGGGGGATAAAAAAAATTTTTTTTAATGAAACATCCTATTTATTAATTGATTTTCCAATTCTACATCAAATTCTGAACGTAATTTGTGTGATATACCCAAATTCAACCGTTTTCGATATATCGACGATTGACAAGATCCAATATTAAAAGTATCTAAATACTAGTGTTGTGATCGCTCGAGCGAAAACCCGCTCGAGTATATGATTATTGAAATAACCGACATCGCGCCATTATTAAAAAACTGTTCGAGTTACGAAAGAAAATCGAGATTGCTATGAAGAACAAAAGTCAGACGGGTTATCGGTTCTTTGTTTTCCATAGTAATCTCGATTTTCTTTCATTCCTGCATATTTAGATACTTTTAATATTGGATCTTGCCAATGGAAACGGTTGAATTTGGGTATAGGGTATATTCACATATATATATAAACAGTATATTGCTAATACCATCTGCAATTATGTCCCTGCTATAGGCATCGAAGGGGGCGTTGTGAGTTTGCGCAGTTCGGAAATTTCTTTGTGAAAGTAAACATTCGACAGGACCGGATTTCAACTTTTTTAATGTACATTTCACTGGTTAGTTAGGAAAAATATTGCAATAAAAATTTCGATTAGTTCGATTTAAGACAGCGTTCCATGCATACGATTTCTGACGATATGATGATCCGACGGTGCCCTGATTGATGTAAACTTTTGGTGCCAAATTCCGTCCGAATATTTGCAACGATCGACACGATGAGCTTTATTTTAACTTTCATCCGACGTCGTATGTTTCTTAACCTCACTTTTTTCTAAACCAATTGACTATTTGGGGAATTATTATCAGCTACTAATGCACCAAATTAAAAATACATTAATTTTAAGGTTAGGTAGTGACCACATATATATATATTATATTGTATACGAGAACACTCTTCTTTTTTTACAAGATTTTAGTGAAATTCGGTTCCGAAGATCGGATAATGTGATAAGCAAAATATTTTCATATACAGGGTGATTCACGATGAGCTTGCATTAGAACTTTATGGAGAACTACTGAATATATGTTCCTGAAACTTTGGGGATTTGGGTTTATCGATATGCTCTCTTTAACTAAAATATTGACATGTTCCTGTCATTTCCGGTTATACCGGATGTAGCTGCCTACTTTCGTTTTTTAAATACAACATGGTAATTTTTATTACATTTTTGGATTAAGCATTAAATACTAAGCACATTTTATAGAAAATGTTTTTGTCAGACTCTAATAGTTTTTGAGATATCTGGAATTTTTGTAATTATTTGGCAAATGCATGACGATGAAATAATCCATATAATTTTTTTACCTTAGCGCTTGGACTAAACATTTTTGCTCACCGAATAGCTAGAAGATCATCAAGTCTCAAAAACATTTCAAATTCGGCATAAAATGTACAGGGTGGTCACAATTCAAGCCTCATTGTGAAAAAATTCAACCATTAAAAACTTTCTTATTTTAAATGGAACACCCTGTATATTTTTATTTAATTTGATGGCAAATTAGTTGTTCTTTATAAATAGTATTTACTGTCCTATACCTATATCAAAGCGTTTTCTCAAAAAATCCAATTTTATTCCGAAAATACTATTTGTTCAAGTGTGCTATGAAAACAATTGTACTTAAGGTACTGATGTCTATACAGAGGAAAATTAATAATGGCGGCAATATTTTCTAGTGTGCTTTGACAAGAAAAACAATTGTCTGATATTTCTTGGCGTATTTTCAAACTGTCAATTATTCTGTTACTAAAAAATGTCACGCTCCGGATTTTCAAGTGAAGATTTTTTAAATTTATTTACGGTTTACATTGAATGTGGTAAAATTAAGCTAAGAGCTTGTCGAATATATCGGGATAAATATCCGAATAGGCCTATTTCCACACCTGATATTATTAGAAGACTAAATAATAATTGTTTAAAATTTGGATCATTTGAAGCCAAAGTACGAAGAATTAAACCAATACTGGACAATGAGGTATTTGAAGTTACCATTTTAGCCTATTTTTACACTTTCCCAAAAGACTCAATTCGTGAAGCTGCAATGCAATTAAGAGTTTCGTATTCCAGTATACAAAGAATTTTAAAAAAATATGGCTGGAGGCCATATTCATATGCCCAAGTTCAGCATCTAAAACCACAAGATTTGCCAGCTCGAGTCGAACTTTGCGAGTTTTTTCTAATCAAAACCCAAGAAAATGAGCAATTTACTAATTCTGTAATATGGAGTGATGAAGCCAAATTTACTCGTAATGGTTTTCATAACAGACACAACAGCCATTATTGGGCTCACGAAAACCCCCATATTGTCAGGATAGGACGTTACCAGGAATCATTTCAATTTAATGTTTATTGTGCTATTAAACATGACCGTATATTTTGCTTACACATTTACGACGAAAATTTAAATGGTCAGAATTATTTGACAATTCTTGAGGATCAGTTAGAAGAACGTCTGGATGATTTGCCGCTCCAAGAGCGAATAAATGCATGGTACCAAAACGATGGGGCTCCAGCACACAACGTCCAAGTTGTTAAGACTGCCCTAAACAGACTTTTTCATGACCAGTGGATCGCAAACCAAGGTCCCTTCCATTGGCCAGCTCGTTCGCCAGACTTAACTCCACTGGACTTTTTCATCTGGGGAACCATTAAAGATAAAGTTTACGCGCGTCCCATCACCACGAAGGAAAATCTAATTGAAAGGGTGAAGGCAGCATTTCAATCTCTCACTGCACAAGAAATTAGGAATGCTACAAGAAATAGCATGATGAAAAGAATACATAAATGCTTGGAAGTAAATGGCAATCATTTCGAACATATTTTAAAAATATAATCAAAAGATATTAGGTATAATTTTCAAACACATTTTTAATTAAAGAATTTAAAGTTTATTAACTTGCTATTTTTAAAAAAATAATATTTAAACCATTAAATTTAAAACAATTTAAAACAATAAACTGCATTTTATTTATAAATTATTAAGAAACACTTTAGAATGTTGTATTTTCAAGCAATCAATCGCTATTCCTCCGTATAGACATCAGTATACAGCCCCTAAGTACAATTGTTTTCATAGCACACATGAACAAATAGTATTTTCGGAATAAAATTGGATTTTTTGAGAAAACGCTTTGATATAGGTATAGGACAGTAAATACTATTTATAAAGAACAACTAATTTGCCATCAAATTAAATAAAAATATACAGGGTGTTCCATTTAAAATAAGAAAGTTTTTAATGGTTGAATTTTTTCACAATGAGGCTTGAATTGTGACCACCCTGTACATTTTATGCCGAATTTCAAATGTTTTTGAGACTTGATGATCTTCTAGCTATTCGGTGAGCAAAAATGTTTAGTCCAAGCGCTAAGGTAAAAAAATTATATGGATTATTTCATCGTCATGCATTTGCCAAATAATTACAAAAATTCCAGATATCTCAAAAACTATTAGAGTCTGACAAAAACATTTTCTATAAAATGTGCTTAGTATTTAATGCTTAATCCAAAAATGTAATAAAAATTACCATGTTGTATTTAAAAAACGAAAGTAGGCAGCTACTTCCGGTATAACCGGAAATGACAGAAACATGTCAATATTTTAGTTAAAGAGAGCATATCGATAAACCCAAATTCCCAAAGTTTCAGGAACATATATTCAGTAGTTCTCCATAAAGTTCTAATGCAAGCTCGTCGTGAATCACCCTGTATATGTACATACGTGAAATACTTTATACCTGGTATTGATCCACGACTTTTGCAAAAAAGCACCATGCACTTGTGTCCTTTCATCTTAAACAAAACAAGCCACTAACCTATCAAACAGCGAATCACCACAAATTAAAAACTCCTTCACAAAAATTGTTGTTAGGTAATGAAAGTTTATAAGCACTAATTTACGGACAACAATGTGGATGAACCACTTTTTATTCTGTAATTTGAAAAAGCATCCAGAACCAACAAATATTGTCGGGCCGGCTCTGACGGGATCCATAAAATTTCCACCCTACTGCGCAAACTCAATAGGCCCGCGCCATCTCTCATAGCGGGGATTAGTATTTTGGAAGTTCGTATTGGCAATATACTGTTTATATATATGTGGGTATATTACACAAATTACATTCGGAATTTGATGTAGAATTGGAAAATCAGTTACTATACAGGATGTCCCATAAAAAAAAAAATTTTTGATCCTCCTGTAAATCAACAGACCTAAAATTATATTTGATCCCCTTGCAAATAACTTTAAAACCGCTGTATAGCAATCTTTTTAATTTTTCTCAAGTATGAAAAATAATTTCATCATTTCCGGACCCCCCTGTATAATTCCGTGACTATACATATTTTTTCTTGTATTACAAAATGGCACAAACAAATTGTGAAAAAGCTAAAAATTAGGGAAAAATGAATATACAGAGCCAAAAGGATAAGGATGGAAGAGTATTTTATATGCAAAGAGTTACTAAATATACTGAGAATTAAAAAAATACAAAAATGATGGTGATAGTGCAACCAATTACGGCATTAATTAAGTGTATTTGACGAACAAGGGCTAAATTCTAAAATAGGGATACTAATACCATAGGAAATAACAACATAAGTCTTAGAAATTTTCGATATAATATTGCTTTTTAGGAGTGTCGATTGTGTTCAATAAAAAGAGTATCTATACAGGGTGTCCCAGAATATGTGGGCAATCTCCCGGGTTCAGATAGAACATTTAAACATAACAGGAGAAGTTCCTATACATTTTTCTTATTATGGCCTCCCCTACGGAGATACGGGCCCATAACGGACGTCCCTGGAAATTGTTATTTTTTAAATAATTTATTAAGTACCTACTAGGTGTAATTTAATAATTTTTTAGTATAATGTTTACTAGATGAGTCTCCTTAAAATTGGCCCTTTTAAACACATTTGGCTTATTTTGTTTGACAGGGACGGACTAGACATAACACAAAAATGCATTTTTTTACACCCTGTATGATGAAGGAACGACAATAATATTTTTTATATTCCGACGTGTCATAATGACATTATTATGGATTTCATTTTCAGTGTCAAAATTACATACTTTATAGGACTGAGTACTATAATGATTTCATTATAGGACTGAGTACTATAATAAAAAATAGACGCAAAAATGAAAAAACTTATTTAAAACAAAATGGAACAAAATTTAATGATTAAAATTAAAAGTAACATTATTACAATTCGTTAAATGGACATAGGAGTTGAAATTGTTGCGTTGTTGTGATTTTTAATTTCTATGGTTTCTATTTCTTCTGAGGGAACGACAGTCGATGAAACACTCGATGATGATTTCTTCCCGAGAATGGCTGCTGAAATTCTTTTCTTGTTTTCGCAAGAGTTCTCTATATATCCTTCAGCAACTGTGTCACCTTTCCAGCCACCATGGCGTTTAATAGTATGAAGATCGACTCCTGAATCAGCCAGCCGTGAAGCTGGAGACCTCCGGAAACAGTGACCTGTGTATTCGGCGGAATGGGGTAACTTTAAAAAAGTAGCGATCGTTTTGCACATATTTCCGAAAGTATGGATACCCACTGGTTGCTTTGTACATTTGTTGTTTCTGAATGATAGAAAAAAACGAGAAACTTCGGCATCGGGGGGTCTCATTGCTACATAGGTCCGAACAAGCTGCACCATATTTATTCCTTCGACATCGCCAGGCGTTACGTAAAATTCTCGGGGAACGTTGGGTTTTGTACTAGGTATGAAAATTCGAAAACAACCCCCTCATCGTGTACATCTTTTATCCTTAAGTTTTTTAACTCAACTCTTCGACATGCTCCACTTATACCTATTATCATTGACACTTTTAATAGCAAGTATGTTTCGTTGTCTGCCTCTTGTAAAGACTTTGCAATATTTTCTTTAGTCAAAATCCTGGATTTTTTGGGTGTGTAAGAATCAGATTTTCGTTTTAAAAAAGCTATCAATTAATTGAACTTACTTATGTCGACGTTTTTCTCACGTAATAGTATACTCCGTAACATAGAGTAATAACTCCATAAACTCGAAGACTTTTTCTTCATTGATTCTTCCTTGAAATATGCCAAAAGTACCTTTTCGTGTACGATATTGACAACCTTTTCTGGGAACACCAAGTTTTGTAATTGGCATAAGTTTTTTTCATATATGCCTTTAGACTTTTCGGGCAACAAACCAACAACTGCTTTATTGGCCAATTCTTCGATTTCTAATGGCAAATTATCCATATTATATTATATAAACGTTAAAATTAAAAATTCAATTCTGACAATGACAATACAAACAAATATTTCTATAGTTACCTGGTTTTATTAAAATCAAGCTATTAGTTTACTGACGAAAACTTAAAATTCATCAAAAAAAACACAAAAATCGTCTGAATATAAAATATTGTATGAAATTCGGATCATAAACAATCATTATGGTACTAGCCGTGAGTATTATTGGACGAGGCGTCAGCCGAGTCTAATAACACGGCGTGTATTATGATCCTTATAACATAAATATCTATTATATTCCGACGTGTCATAATGACATTATTATGGATTTCATTTTCAGTTGTTGTTTGTTCGTAAAATTCCCTCATTGTTGCTATGGTATTTTTCGCATGTACCGATTTAAATAAGACTATTTATGCCAGTGTCAGTTTATGGTAATGTCTTGAAATTTGCGGTTTTTCTCCTTTGTCTCATTAGTTACTAACTTAGTAATGGAATTTACGTATACTGAATATACCGACACGCATTTAATGTATGAACAAAAATTTTTTTTTTTCGAAAACAGTTCATTTTATCGACATTGATCAAGAGTACCTTTTTTCAGCTTAAGGTTTAGAGCAGCGTTTCTCAACCTTTAAGTGATGGCGGCCCATTAAAGCAAAACTTGGGCCCTTTAAGGACCACGAATAAAGGGGTTGCGCCTTGGGAAAGAGAACGAAAGCTCGCCTTTTTTTCGGAACCATGCCCAAATGGTGCTAAATTTGGTCAATAATTTATATAAAACTAACAAAATCGCTGGGTACCACGTAGTATATTATTATAAAAAACTAATTTTGTATGAAACGTTTATTGAGGAACCAAGCGACCTAAAAACAAAACCAAAACCATTATTAGGTTCTAAAAACATTTCCTAATGAGATTTCTGAGCCTGCATTTGCTTGATTAGCTGAGAAGTTGACATTTCCCGAACCTTGAAGCTGTAAATTCAACTTAATTAAATGTGAAAAATGTCTACAAGATAAGTCACACTCGTTTCAGATCTCGGGTCACAAAACTATTTTAACATATCAGTATTTTTTTTCATGTGCAAAATAGTACATTACGTATCAAGGGCCGAAAAGAGGCTTTTACGGACGAGATGCGGAGATGGCCGGCCGAGCCGAAGGTGAGGGAGGCCATCACACGAGTCCGGAAATGACTCGCGACGGCCCGAGATATGTACCGTATTTTTTTTACAAGTGCTCCGAAGCTTTGATCCCAAATAAATAAAGAAATTCTTCAGACAGTTTTCCTGTCTACATGACATGAAAACACTCGCGCATGGAGAATGTAAATATCTATTTATTATTTTTGACAAATAGGCTCGGTGGCCTAGTGGTATAGCGTACGCCTTGTGATCTGAGAGTCGCGGGTTCAAATCCCGCACTCGGCATCTCTGGTTTTATTTATTTTTTTACAAGTGACCGAGTCTTTAAGGCCATATAAATAAAGAAATTCTTCAGACATTTTTCTAAAACATCTTTGAAAAATTAACTGCCAATTTAATTTATATATAATCCGCTATTTATTATCGCTTGTAGTATGACTCGGTGGGTAGAGTGTCCGCCTGGCGATCTGAGGGTCGCGGGTTCAAACCCCGCACCGACAATTCTGGTTTTATTTATTTATGAGCACATGGTGACTCGAAGCGGGCGGGAAAAATCTTTCCCGCCCGCTTTGATACTTTCCCGCCCGCTCTCTTGGAAAACGCCACTTTCGGTGAAGAGAACATGCATGAAAAGAGGCACTTTCGGGGCACATGTAAAAAAATAATTTTACTTCCTCTCTGAGCTCGCACAATCGTTCCAACATATTTCCGTTCGAGAGCCAGCGAACTTCTGTATGAAAAAGTAGCATTTCATGTTCGGAATACAAAGCAGCAGAGTTTTTAAAAAACGCGGATGTTTAAAGCAGTACAATTTTTATGGACAGTTTTATAATAATTCATAAGTTTTATGGTGAAGTTTGCGAAGCCAAGGGTTGGCGATGGATAATGCGATGTGTTATTAGTGTGAGGGGGTTCTTTTGTTTTATGAGTGTTGCTAAACCTGAACGTGATCCCAACATTGCTGGAGCGCCATCTGTGCAAAAACCAGAAACTTTTTCCCACATGTGGTTTTAAGTTCTCGGGTTTGTTCGCGAATATTATTGTCTTATTGTCTCATCGCATTGAAGAGCAAGAGCTGGTGATTTTTTAATTTATCCAAGAGCTATTCTTCAATAGCTTGCGACATTTTCCGAATTCGATTCTTAACTGTGCTGTTTGACAATGATATTTCCTGAACCCTATTTTTGGCGTCCTCTCCTAGAACGCCTTCCACAGCTTTTAGCAAACATGGCTTTACTAATATCTCACCGATTCTATGCGTTTTTTTTTGATTTTGCAATCAATTTTGAAATTTCGAACGATGCAGTCTGGATGTACCCGCTTTCTTCTTGTGGACCACCTGGAAGTTGGGCACGGACCACCGGTTGAGAAACGCTGGTTTAGAGTATCCAAAAATATTATTGTCGTTCCTTCATCATATAAGGTGTACAAAAAAAAGCATTTTTGTGTTACGTCTAGTCCGTCCCTGGCAAACTAAATAAGCCAAATGTGTTTAAAAGGGCGAATTTCAAGGAGACTCATCTTTTTTTTTAAGCACTGTAGGAAAAATCCTTTAGGGCACTCTGGGAGTGGTGCGTGTGCGCAAAAAGCGATTCACGTTGGTTTTGAATCGTTGGAGGTTATATTCGTTGGGAAAAACGACCTCGGGAAGGTCGTTCCACAAGGATGAAGTCCTCCAGATGAAAGAATTCTTAAATAATGAAGTTCGAGGAGTACTAAGCTTAACCACATATGGATGGGCGGCAGTGGTTCAACGTGTATTTCTGCTATTCGTCGCTCTGGGCGGAATTAAGAGGGCAAGATCAGCCGAGCACCTTCCATGAAAAGATCTGTAAAAGAGAGTCAAATCCCCAACCTGTCGTCGATGTTCGAGGCTGCCGAGGTTCTTCGTCAGCTCGTGGTCTCCGATCAGACGAATAGCCCTCCTCTCGATGGAATCCAGTAGCCGAAGAGTATGTTTGGGTGCAGAGCTCCAGATATGAGAGCAGTACTCTAGTGATGGCCGAATCTTTGCTTTGTATAGTCTCTAAAGTTGTTGAGGTGTGTACAACTTTCTGGTTCGGAAGAGTACCCCAAGCTTCTGAGAAGCTATCTTGGCGATTGCCACAACGTGGTTATGCCAAGACATATTTCCTCCCAGATTGACGCCCAGCAAATTAATAGAAGAAGCCAGTGGGATTGCGTGTCCGGCCATGACTATATCCGGTTCTGTAAATCTAGTAAACATTATACTAAAAAAAATATTAAATTACACCTAGTACTTAAAAAATTATTTAAAAATCAACGATTTCCAGATGCGTCCGTTATGGGCCCGTATCTCCGTAGGCGGGGCGGTAGGAAGAAAAATGTATATGAACTTCTCCTGTTATTTTTAAGTGTTCTATCTAAACCCGGAAGATTGCTTACATATTCTGGGGCACCCTGTATATAAGTCGATATTTCTTCCATCGAGATAATGTAAGTCGTTAAGAGGACGCGGAAAAAGAAACCATTCGTTACAGAAACGACCGTCGACTCTGTCACAACTAATAAATGTAACAAAAATATATACACACAACCAAAGAAACTTATCGTCTAACTTTTGCCCGCCGGCATAATATATCTACATAAATTTTTATAATAAATATTTCAATTAAAATACACATGCATTTTAAACAAATTTTAAAATACCTTAACAAATCTATTCGAAAACGAAATCTCGATCGCCAAAACTTCATTTTTTTCAACACAAAAATAACGGTACGGTACAAATAACATAAACTACTGGACAGAACAGGGGTGTAAGGCCAAAAAGGATTTTGTATGTAGCATTTACAAAAATATTTACCACAGACAGACACAAAATGTGCGGGTGTAGGAATTTATCATCACTATCCTAGAGTTACCCTGCTTTATAGAGGGTGTTTCAAAACACATGTGCCATCGCTCTTGCGGTGATTCCTTACCAAAAATAAGACAAATAATTCCTATCACAGGATGTTTTAAATTTTCAAACTTATTTATTTATTTACCAAATTTATAGTTAGAGAGACGGTGACAATAGGGGGTCCGTGAAGTGGAATATCAGTAATTTGCTTTTTCGTGGAGTTTAGGTCCCCCTCTACACCTTTTTTATCTGATGAAATGCCGTAGAGCGTTGCTGAGAGGCGCTGTACCGCTTTAGATAGGAAATTCTCAATAAATTCAAAATTATATCGAGCCATGTCTGAAAATGAATTTACAGCATCTGCGTGGCCCCCAAAGTCACTGGAAACACCTTTTCTGACAAGTCAACCCTTGCATATACTTTTCCGAGCGTGTTAAAAAAAATGGAAATTTAGAAAAAAATAAAAAATGCGAATGTGAAGTTGAAACTTTCTATCTAGAATGGAACATTATACACAGTGTGTAAAAAGTCCCGGAACAGTCAATTATTTAAAAAATGGTGCACAAGATAAAAAAAACTTTCTGTATAAAAGTTGTTGGTCTTAAAGAAATTTATTAAACTTAGATCCCTGTAATTATACACGGTTGCCCAAAAAGTCGTGGTAACCGAAACTTCATTTTTTTTAAATGGAATGACCCTTTTTTGATCACATTTTCTGATTCCTCTAAACATTCTAAACAACAATTATAGAACATGTCATATGGCCTGCTAGGTCGCCAGACTTAACGCCCCTTGATTATTTTCTTTGGGGACACCTAAAAAATGAAGTATTTGTGACAATACCTGCAGAGCTGAATGAATTAAGAGGAAGAATTATTGAAGAATGTGCATCTATTGACCAAGAAATGTTACAAAACGTCATCGACAAATTTTATTATAACCTAGCCCATTGTCAAACTGTGGGAGGAGGACATTTTCAGCATTTAATTAAATAACGACTTACACTTAATTTTATTTTTGTTCTTTTCAAGTTATTGTTAATTTTACTGCTTGTATTTAATAATTTAGTTGTTATTAAAATTTTGACACAACTTGAGTGAGGTTCATTTTACACGAGTTTAATGTTTTTCTTTTAATTTTAACGTAAAACATTTGAGCCGACTCGAAACAATGCAAAAGGTAATATCGTACCTATCGCATTTATGTCCTTCAACTCAAATTATTTCTAAAACGAATAGGTTTAGCCATATGACATGTTCTATAATTGTAGTTTAGAATGTTTAGAGGAATCAGAAAATGTGATCAAAAAAGGGTCATTCCATTTAAAAAAAATGAAGTTTCGGTTACCACGACTTTTTGGACAACCCTGTATAATTACAGGGATCTAAGTTTAATAAATTTCTTTAAGACCAACAACTTTTATACAGAAAGTTTTTTTATACTGTGCACCATTTTTGAAATAATTGACTGTTCCGGGACTTTTTACACACTGTGTATGTTAAAGACTATGTGAAAACAATTTTATCCATCCAGGTCTCGTCATTTCATTATTGGAATTTTTTAAAAATCTCCTCGGAGGAAATTCGGAAAACGATCGTGACATGTCAGAAAATTATCACACTACATTCCTTGACACCCAAATATTCTGGAAAAAAAAATTCCAGACGAATCGCACCTAGTTAGGCGGAATTCTGACAATGTTACGCAGAGATACCGGAAGGCAGGTATCGTTCAGTTGTATGACGGGATATTATATTCGCAATATTACCAAATTAAGCCTATTTTTCCATTAGGCGTGTATGATTTATTCAAATCTGACGATTTTAAACATTTGCCCTTGTCTACTTTTCACTAATTACAGTAAAAGCCACGCCTTTCATGCATTTCTCCAATATAGAACATGTTTCTGGTAACTTTACATATATCAAAATGCTCGGAAAAGATGAGGGAATCAGATAAACCTAGAAATAATTCGCCAAGGGGAATATTTTAGAAAATATAGCAGAATAAACCAGACTTTTAATAAAAAAATTTTGAGAAAAAATACCGCACTTTCGCAATATTCTTTTTATCAGAAAATTGTTTACGACTCATCTCCATGGGAATACAAATCGATTAAGCCCACTTGGACCCATGTCACTTGAAACTTTATAATTTTGCCATTAATTTTTTTTGACGAGCTCGGAAAAGTATATGCAAGGGTTGACTTGTCAGAAAATGTGTTTCCCGTGACTTTGGAGGTCACGCAGATGCTGTAAATTCATTTTCAGACATGGCTCGATATAATTTTGAATTTATTGAGAATTTCCTATCTAAAGCGGTACAGCGCCTCTCAGCAATGCTTTACGGCATCAGATATAAAAGTTGTAGAGGGGGACCTAAACTCCACGAAAAACCAAATTACTGATATTCCACTTCACGGACCCCCTATTGTCACCGTCTCTCTAACTATTACGGGTAACCCCATTTACAAAATATTCAAATGTAATAATGCTACAAGATAGTGGAAGAATAAACATACAAAACAATTTTACATAATTTAACAAACCACAGTTAACTACGCCCCACCAATTTTATTCAATCTACTCTTATGGCAGAGAAAGACTAGAATGAAAAATGTCAATATGCTCTTGATCACTCAAGAGATTAACAAAACGAAGAGCTCTATCCACCGGGGAATGCATTCCAGTTAGTTGGGTCAAAAAGGAGTGTGAAACAGATCAACTTGGCGCAACCGTCTATTAGGCACGTGACAATAGTTGTGGACAACTAGATAAACCCTTAATTAGATTATTACCAAAATATGCATCGAATATGCAACGTCTGCTTTCCAGAGAGACAGTGGCGGGTCGTGACCTATGATGGTATGGCGAAATTATTTTTAAAATTTTATTTTTGTGTAACGACCAAACAATTACTTTCTAGGCGTTTTAAATGCAGAAAGAAAAGAAGTAATAAGAAAATGCGTTAGGTAAAACATATTTTTATTTATTTTTTTAATTTTACACAAGGAAATACAACTTTTGGGAAATAAGGAAGGTTTCCTTAGTGTGTATAGCTGTCGGATCTTAACGTCGTCGCATGCAACCCTCGTAACAATATTTATACAGTCCACTACTAATACTACTAAAGCCATCTACGAGCTATCAAGAAAACCGAATGATGTCTAATGCCACTACGCCATCTAGGAGTTATCAGGAAAACCGAATGATGTCTAATACCACTACGGCTACGTCATTAGGCACAACGAAGACGAGAACAGTAGTTAACTGTTTTATGACGAGAACGAATCGAGCCACGAGACTGACAAGTTGGCATTCCTCATATTTTCAGTGTTTTTTAGTTAAATAAAATGGTTTAAAATCATATCGAGTATCATTTATCGAAATACACAACATTTATCGACCCTGCACAATAGTGCTTAAACGTAAAGTCCATTCTTCGGTTCTTAATTGTAGAAAATTGATCAATAACGGCCTCATTAAAGTTTGGAATACCCTCTATAAATTTTTTTCATTTATTTAATTTTTAAACTTTCTAATAAAGTCCCTAGATTTACCCTTTGTGGTCTGCGTTAAATTAATTTCGGGTTTAGGTCATAAACCCGCATTCTTCACTCCAAACTCAAAGAGCTAATGTTATTTTTTAAATAGTCCACCGTCAAACTATTCATTTTAACTTAATAAATATATAATATTAAAACATACACGCTCGAATTTCTAACTAGATGCACGAACAAACAACGGTGCGGCGCACACTAAAATTGTGCGCCTTTCCCTTGTTAAATCGCCATAGCCCCGCTATCTCCCGCCACCTGTTACTACAGATAAACTGCATTATGCCCCGCCTGCTTAATCGCACATGCGAGCGAGTCTAGTCATAATCGTCATTAAACTCGACCGAGGCACGGTTGCCGGATCGAGAGCCTATAATGTACAGTTTGGTTGACGGTACGATAAAATATTAGAGAGGGTCGGACTTTATACGATAAATAATATTCAATGAATATAAATTAATATTTTTTTATTCGTTTTGGGGATGCATGTGCGCATGTGCTCCTGTGGAAGAACTGCCACTGGATGGTAATTTGTCATATCAATAATCAGCTTGTAAGCTGCAAATCTTAAAAATTTGTTCTGTACCCCTTCTTACATATGCACTTGGTAAAATGGCGGCCAGATTGGCGATTGGATCTAACAAGTGAACAAAAAAACAACTTAATTACCTCAGTTGAGAATTGGGAACAGTTTCACCAAACAAACACTAACATTTTCATACTCGTCAGACTTATAGAATTTAACACCCCCCCCCTTTCAAACCAAGCATATGCTGACCCATGTTGATAGGAACTATTTATCTTATTTTTCGGTGGTAAAGAATTCTCACACAAGCGATGTCACATGTTTTTTGAAACACCCTGTATAAAGAGTAAATGCTGGAACCGGAAATCAGATAGTGTTCGTTTAAAAGAGTTATAATAATAAATTAATAAATGAACCAGATTATGTGAATTGGAAAAGAAAACATGTGAAAAACTAAATCCCGTAAAGTTAAATGTTTTTGTAAATACACACAATACCTACAGACCCATGGTAGAATAAACACAAGGTATGTGGCGGCGAGCAGCTTCTGCAGTAGTCAACCAGTTCCAATATGGTAAGTTTACCGGAATTTTTTCTTATATGAGTGGTATTTAAGCTGTAAACTGAGTTATATTTTTATGAAATTAATATACCTAAATACCATGATATTATGCTTTTATTTCGTCTACTATCAAATGCGTAAAACCTTTTAATACCTTTAAAAGAGAATTGAAAACGCTAACAACAATGGAAATCTCCATAAGCAATCTTAAAATTGATCACGTCAATGCGCGCGCGAGACGACATCGGAACGAACCTTGTATTTATTCTATCAAGACTACGACCGAAGTCAACGTGGGCCCAGAACAAACCACCTCCCATTTAGTTTAAAGCTGATGCGCGTACGATCGATTTTTACTGAATAAAAAAACTGTGCATCCCATCAGATATTCTGATTAAAGTTTTATTTGCGACGTTTATGAGATTTCAATAATGACAACGTTTTGCAACAATGTACTTTCTGTCTGCTAAGACTAGTTATCCTGCAAAATTTCACTTTTTGAGATGTGTTTGAAATGACTTATTATATTTAAATGGGTGACTCCTAGGGTGTCCTAGAGAAAGCCTACATACTTTTTTTGTTTAATCGAATATCTAAATACTAAGGTAAAACCCTTTTTACCCACATACTGTCGCGCCGTTCCATCTGGATTCAGTTAGCAACAATGCGACTCACTAGAGTATACTAACGGTGATGTCAGATCACACCGGGTGTCTCGCCCTTGCTTACATACCCGCCGCACGCGACTATCGTTCCTCAGTATGTTTGGAGATGCGGGGAAGGAATGTCGTGCTTGATGTATACGAATTTTAAACGTTTTGTTAGTTGTAGCATCACCCGATGTTTTTCTGTTGTGAAATAATTCATAATAACAAATGTTGTTGATGTGATTTCAAATTTGTGTGATATTATCTACTGTTGGTACTGTTGCAAAACATACTTTTTGTGTTGTGTTATTTTTTTTATGAAATTTAATGATAAAACGGATTATTTAAAAATAAGATCGAAGGTAAGAGAGTATGTACCTTAAAATTGTAGTTTTTTTTTCTAAAAAGTTTGAAAAAGAAATGTTAACGAGGGTCAAAGACGTCTTGTTGTCAAAATCTGAACACGTGCGTTTATAATTCTGCGTATATGACAACACTGCCTCAATAAACTATAGATTACGAACATCCTCAGTAAATTTTGAGATTTCATATAAAGTGTGATTAATAAATCAAAGCGCCATTTATGGTTATTTTTCTTCAATTTATTTTCATCTCAGGATTTGCGGGTTTAAATATAATAAGTCGTTTCCATAACACCAGTATTCCTGTATATTTTCAAAAATATTCAGGAAACAACACTCTTCTAAATGAATTTAGAAAAAAGTGCATGTAAAAAACGCAATAACAAAATGCGCAATTTTTCAGAACTACTCTTAAGCAATTAGGATTTATTTTAGTTTTAGTCTTACCAGGGCAGTATATACAGGGTGTTTATGTTATATTTCACAGTGTAATTCCTTAGGTCATCTTATGAAGAAACGTTCATATCGATTTTAATTTGAATTACTGTAAAAAATATCAGATGAGACGTTTGCAGGGACGCCACTGGTGGAACAATTGAACAACTTTTCTAACTAAAATTTGTGGTTCTATATTCTATTAACACATACCAAAATTGAAGATAATATCTACACTACTTTCGGAGATATTAAAAAATGACGATTGACACAAAAATTTAACCACCCTGTAGCAAACAATTCTTCATACAAGGACCTAAGCAATCACACGCTGAAATATTAAAGCACGTCATTAAGAAACACCCTGTATATAAGTCGTCATTTATTCGATTGATGTGAGATTCCAAACTGAATTGCTTTTAATATTTAGTCGATGTGGTCATGGCATTCAGCCATGACTGTACCTTTCTTTGCTAGACTTAGGGCCGATATTTGAATCTTACCTTAAGTTAGACCTTAGCTAAGGTAGCCTTAAGGTTAAGGTAAACCTTAAAAAAACGATGTTTTAATTTAATTTAAGGGTCAATTGACGTGTTAAGTGAAAGATTACAACGTCCTTAAATATCTATGCCTTTAGATGAGAGTTAAAGAGAACTTTAATATACTGTCAAACTTGTGCTAAGGATGACTTATGTCATTCTGTACCTTAACGTGACTTTGAAATGTCGACCCTTAGGGCTGAGTTTCTTGTCGCGGCGTTTTCTAAATACATTGTTCTTATGGTCGGAAACGCCGCAACAAGAAACGCGTGCATAAAAGGGGCCTAGCTGCTAGTCCCACGACAACACAAACACTTGCGAGTATTTTCTTATATACAGGGTGTTCAGCAACAGAGCTTCAACATTTTCTTAACCAAACTTCTTCTTACAACTCGCTCAAGGCCTCGTCCTTTGAAATGGCTCGGTTTAGAACACCCTGTATAGCTTAGCGAGTCACAAAGAAACAATTTACAAAGGTGGATTTAAAAAACGCCAAGTATACAATCCATAAAAACTAAGCGTGTTATCTGTATTTATTACTGGACAATATTGAACAAAACCTAACGATCTTTCAGACTTACGTAAACAATGGCAAATTGTGGAAATGGTAGCCCCGCATGCCTTTTGCTGCGAGGTATATGTACACGACGTGGTAAGCTCCAGGAATGAAGCAGATAAAACCTGAAACCAAATTGTTTATTAAGGACCAAAGATATTACAAAGTACAGATGGAAAAATGTACATTTCTAGCCTACGCAACGACTGCAAACAGTATTTCCCACCTCTTTCGGTCATTAGTGCAGCATTGACATATTTATCGCAACGGTATCTTGCAAAATCCCAATTAAAAATTTGTTAATTTGGCAAATACAACTGGTTTAAGATTAATTCGTTCTTAAAATAAATTTATTTCCCAATAAATTTACTATAAACTGTGAAATCGCGATGAGAGATTCTTTAAATAAATATTATTATACTTAAAAGTATCAAACGAATCTTGAACTAATCCAACTGCACTCTGGCAACATCTATTTCTACTTTACTACTGCGCTACGATCCAGGAGCCAGAATACTAATCTCATAAACATTGGATTGTTTATATATTTTGGTTGATTTGTGTTTTATTTGTGATTATTGGTGAAAAATCGTCTTTATTTTAAACCATCATGGTGCATTCATGTGTAGTTTGTAAAAGAGTGGATCATTAAATAAGGATTTATCTTCTCAGCGGTAAGTCTGGTTATGTTTTAATATTTACATCTGATATAACCAGACATTGATGCCATTCAGCCAACAAACATGTACAAGTCGACAACTGTATCTGTAGCTACAAAAGGAATGCGGAAAAGAAAATTTCTTGGGTTAAGAATATTCTTTAGTTGTTTGTTTGATAGGTCGGCATTCCTTTGATTATTTGATATCGCTCGACTTAAAAATATTAATATAAATTAACATAACAGATATAACAAGTACCTCTACCTCTTTAAAAATGCGTCAGTCACCACCAAGGCCTATTTGCTTATTTTACCAGTCCCGTAACTAAGCCTAAATTTTTGAAGGGGCAGACAGTGCGCACCTGACAATTTAAAGTGGCAGAATTTGACAATCAATTATTAAAATCGCTCGAGTATCAAGTAAAGATTGTTTCACGAAAAATGGATATAACTTAATGACTGCAGTAGGAGTACCTGTGGCCATCCCATTATTTATGACCGTTTGTTATTATTATGTGGAAAGGACCGGATTGTAATAATTATAATTAAATATAGGCACATCAGGTAGGTTAGGTTACTTAATTTATATTTAAATATCTTTTGTGGTAAAATTTGTTAGTTTTTGAGGAATGGTTCAAGAATTGTCTTTTACCAAACATTCCTCAGAATAGCGTGATAGTAATGGACAGTGCGAGCTATCACAGTCGCCAATTACATAAAGCTCCAAGCTCAAATAATACAAAATTGGAGATTCAGAACTACATGGCGGCGAATGATATATATTTTGAAGAAAGTTATAAAAAAAGTGATCTTTTAGAAGTTTTAAAGACATGTTGAATAAAAAAAGTATATGTTTGTGACACATTGGCAGAAGAAATTGGACATACAGTGCTACGGTTCCCACCCTATTATTGCATTTTTAACCCCATAGAGCATATGTGGCACCAGTTAAAATCACTGGTTAGGTCTTAAAATATTTCTCCGACTTTAAGTTCTAGTGTTGTAGAATTAATACGAAAATGCTTTAATGATATTCCACCAGGTAGTTGGAAAAATTCAGTCCGTCACGTAATAACTGTAGAAAATTCGTATATTAGTCTGGATCGTATAATTAATCCAATTATAATTAATTTTGATGAGGATAGCGATAGCGAAACAGAACTATCTATAGAATGACATTATAAATGTAAATAAATATGACTAGTAATATTTAAAAAAAATGTTATTTCATTTGATTACATTAATATAATCATATCATTACTTGTTTTCCTTAGTCCGTCCCTTCATACTTCACTTGTTTATTGCCAAGCTCTTGTCGACACAATGGGACCGACCCAGGAAATCATTAAGTCGTATCCATTTTTCGTGAAACAATCTTTAGTCGATTATTAAAATCATCGGTTTTTCCCAACACTAATTCTATCAGGAAGCTAGGCTATAACTAGAAACTATACCCTACCTGCTAATAAAAATACCGACGCCTGCAATCCAGAATTCGGCTCGCTCAGCGTTAACGTCCCCGTCACCAGCAACCCGGTCCCGATGAGTAACAGCGTAGTGGCAGCCAATACCATCCTCCAGTTTTCTCGCACCTTCGGGTGTCTGAAGCACGACTTGTGCATATTGTCCTCGCTTGTGCAGTCGTAGTAGTCTTGGATCAGCGAATCGCTGTCCCTGGATGTATCCGTCACAGCCTTGTAGCCTCTGAAAGGAAAAGAAAATACTTAGTTTTCTAGAAATTGACTCCGCTGCCAGGTATGCCACAATAACTAAAGGTAAGATATCTAACCGTCCCAATTTCGTCTGCCGCGCGCAGTGACTTCACAGTGAGAGCGATTTTTAAATTTCTTATGGAGATTTACATTGCTATCGGCGTTTTAAATTTTATTTTAAAGGGTTTATGCATGTAATGGCATATGAAATGAAAGAATAATAGATGACAAGTATCTACATATATTAATTTCATAGAAATATAACACACATTACAGCTAAAATACCACTAAAATAAGAAAAGATTCCGACAAACCTTTAAAACATCCGCCGCGCCATTCGAACCGGTCGACGATAGCCGAAGCTGCTCGGCCATCCCTGCTTGTTGCCAGTCTCTTATAATTGTAATATATCCATTACTATTTTAACAATTTTTGAGATGTTGAAATTTATGTTGAATTTGGGGGTGGCCCCCATACCATAGGAAAGTAACGTACTCTTCTTACACTGACACCGTTTTTTACTATTCTATTAGGTTTCCAATCGTCAACCTATTACTTTTGATCAAAGTTTTCTGGCAACACTATTCGCCGCGTAGTGAGTGCCGTTTGCCGTAGTTTTCAATGGAAATTTTGAAAGTTCACCAGAACTGTTTCTTATTTAGTCGTGTGTGTTTATTAAAATAAATATCTGAATTTTCATTAAATGTGCGCTGTGTTTGGTTGTGATATGGATAACCAGGCAAAGAAATTTGACAGAAATATAAGGTGTTTCCGCTTTTCTAAGGATAAAAGCAAAAAATTAGAATGGATACTGTTTTATTTATTTTATTAACATTTACTTCTTAAGTATTTTCCACTGAAGCTGATGAGGGTATATGCCTTCGAAACATGTTTGGAAATTAAAATATTGTTTATTTAACTACTGAAGCAGACTATGAGTTTCTTTACCTCTTCATAATTTCACTTCATTGAGAGATGGACTATTTAACAAATAGTTTAATTTGTTTATAACTACTTAGGTCGTATTTTAGCTTTAATCTTTGTTGTATGTTCATGAAATAAATATACCTAAATACCATGATATTATTCTTTCATTTCACATACCATTAAATGCGTACCACCTTTTATTATCTTTAAAAGAGAATTTAAAACGCTGACGGCAGTATAAATCTTCACAAGAGATTTAAAAATCACTCGCCCGTTGACGTCACAAGCCACGCCTCCATCGGCATGGAATCATACCTCTTAGATCTTTATACCATGGCTGCCAGGTTAGGACAAACGAATGAGAGTACATATGCATTTATTACCCGAGGGTACCGAACTGTCGAGTGCTGGATCCCGTTTAAAAATTCTTAGCTTGAACGGGCAACGTCAGTGGTGGATCTACGGGGGGAGGTAGACGGGCTATAGCCCATAACAAATTAAATTTAAAATCGACAAGTTAGGCACGCAACAGCATGACAAAGAACAATTTAGGGCCGGTAAAGACACGACAACATGTCGTCGAATCTGAAAGCGTCCAATTGTGGTACAAAAAGAATGAATACCAATAATTTTCCAAACGACGTCGACACTACGTAACTGTAACAAAAATGGTCACGAAAATTTGCATAAAAAAATTAAATCCAAGGTCTAAATAATTACCACATTTTGCCAATTTTGGACTAGAACTAGACACCAGAATGATTAGTAATAATTAAATAATACATCATTTATAGTATAATAATTATCAGTTTGTCCGAAATAATTATATTCTACTGAAAATAAAATAATTTGTTTGCCTTACCGTTTGTTTCACTGAGAATGCAAATTCTATATAATTAGTACTAGTACTAGGGTACAATACATACAGGTTGTTATGGAAATGACTTATTATATTTAAATGGGTGACTCCTCCTTTTTTTAGTTAACAAGTGTATGTAATTTTTTTTTACTTCTTACAAAATTATTAAAAGTTAAAAAAATAAGCAAAAAATTTCTAATTCTGTACTAATTAATTTTGCTACATAAATGCTCATAAGTCAAAAACTGTTCGAGATAAGTATAGTAATATTAGAAAGTATAGAAATATAGGAAAATAAACAATTTCAAGAGCTTTTAGGACTACAGATAAAATACAACGTGTTCAAGATAAGGAGGGCCAGTACAGGGATCTCGGAAACCGTAAGAGATACGAAGTCGGTTAAATGGAGGTAAAGTTGTTTTCCTGGGTTTTTTTAGATCGAATTCTAAAGTAAATTGCACTTTTACATTGCCACTTTTTTCGCTCTATCTAACAGCGTTAATTGTTTTGTAATCCGACGAGTCGTTTTTGAAGGGCCATTATCAACTTTCTTTTTTTTAACTACGGTCCTGTTTTTCCGATATTGAATTTTGAGAGCATTTTTTCTTCCGAATGCAACGATGTATGACACATTGTGGTTTAATGACGTTTCGAGGGTTTTTTGAACAACATCAGGAAATTTTGGGATACAGTCCTGTATTTCTC
Source organism: Barypeithes pellucidus (assembly GCA_963991005.1). Classification (NCBI taxonomy): domain Eukaryota; kingdom Metazoa; phylum Arthropoda; class Insecta; order Coleoptera; family Curculionidae; genus Barypeithes; species Barypeithes pellucidus. The sequence continues at coordinate 49,225,857 of OZ022563.1, read as the reverse complement.
CTAATTTTATAAATAATTTCTCATAAGTAAGCTCTAAAATGTTACTGATGTTAGACTAGTTCAATAAATAACAAATAATTTAATAATAAACCACAAATAAGTGAACAAAATACAGAAACATTATTTCAAACTTCTGTTGATTCGGGATTCGCCTATTCCCCCCTTCTATTGATTCGGGGGGAGTAGGCGTTTGAAACAAAAATATTAAGATGGTGACGCGTGATTTGTTTCTCTTGATATTCCCATTATGGTCGTTTGAAAGCGTTTTAAGAGGTTTTCTATTTTCCAAAAATATGTTTAATTTTTCAAATGCTGAAAAGTTTGATATTCTATCGCATGTTTTATTTTATCTCAAAAAAACTGTTATGTGGCAGTTAGAAGTTGTTATTTGTGCTTAGAGAATAAAGGAAATCATTATGTAGTTCCTTACTTTTTTCGTTGTTCGTTTTATTACTGTTTTGGTATGATTCTTGTTCACTTATTTGTGGTTTATTATTAAATTATTTGTTATTTATTGAACTAGTCCAACATAAGTAAAAATTTAGAGCTTACTTATGAGATATTATTTATAAAATTAGGAAAAAACAGGACCGTATCCCAAAATTTTCTGATGTTGTTCAAAAACCCTCAAAACGTCATTAAACCACAATGTGTGCGCAAAAAGCGATTCATGTTGGTTTTGAATCGTTGGAGGTTATATTCGTTGGGAAAAACGACATTTAAAAAAATAAAGTTGATAATGGCCCTTCGAAGTCGACTGGTCGGATTACAAAACAATTAACGCTGTTAGATAGGGCGGAAAAAGTGGCAATGCAAAATTCGATCTCAAAAAAACCCAGGAAAACAATAAAACGATATTTCAGAATTTCGGTTTTTTCCGGATATCTCCGGAACTACTCGGAATTTTGAAACTTTCTAAACGGCATATTATTAGGCACGTAAATGCGCAACTTTACCTCCATTTAACCGACTTCGTATCTCTTACGGTTTCCGAGATCCCTGTACTGGCCCTCCTTATCTTGGACACGTTGTATAGGGTGTTTCATTTAAAAAAAAACATACTTTTTATAATTTTTCCGAATAAACAAAATATCCTGGACTATATTTTGGAACAGAATGAAAGGCCTCTAGGTATTACCAGACTCCCAACCAAATTTCAGTGCCCTAATTTGTCAGAGTTCAAAAATATTAACCCTTGTTCAAAGACATGTTTTCGCTCGGTCAGCTCCCAGCAGATTTCCAATGTCAGGAGCGCAGCTTTTGGACTCTATAGGAATTAAGGAGAGGGTAACAGTCATGTTTATTTAAATAAAATAATTTTAAATATTTTTAAGAAGAAAATAAAATTTTATCATTTTTACCGCTTATATTATTTTCTTGGAACTTTTTTTCAGCATAAAAATAACTCATATAACTAGCGATAATGATTTCTAATTTAAAACCACTGTCTATATAAGTATTTGAGCAAAGGTATTTTACAATTATCATTGTGTGACGAAGTAAATAAATCCTATTTACTTATCCGTTTATTCTATAAACAACATAAACCTAAATTTAGACTGTTGAATATAAAGCTCATAAAAAATTGTAATTACTTCTCATACAGTTACAATATTAACATACAGAGGAGTGCATTGGGAATTCAGGAAAAGGGAACAATTTCTACAAACCTAGCCAAAATGCAATTTTATTTAAATTATTATCAAGTGCAGTTTTGATTTACCTACCTTTATCTGTTTTCTTTCAACAAAAAAAAGTCTGGACAGCATTTAGCCCTTCTCCAAAGAAAACCGTCTTTATTGCATCCAAGCTACTTCAATGTTGGCCAGGTCATTTTTTTGTATTTTTATGTAATAATGTTTGGGGCTTTGGAAGGAAATCTTGTAAATTTATATAATGTATATATTGAGAAAGAACCATGTCATAAGTGCATTGTCAATGTAGGAGAGAGGAGGTATATACTGACTAATGTATTCAAATGAATAAAGACCATTTTGTTGCAACAGATAAAATATGTCGAGGCCTATAATTAGTAAGGTTTGAACCATAGCTTTCATAGACTGCAGCCTATATAGTACCACTGAAATATCCACGTTACACCGGGCAATACCTTGCAGCAATTTTCTTTCATATTTTTATCAATTGTTGGATTAATGTCTTTTATTGTATGTTAGATAAAACTTCACTGACTTACACTTCTCTCTTGACTCATGAAAAACCCCCTTTACAAAGCCTTACAACTAAATTAAATAATCTAAACCTACTTACCGTCCATTTTCAATATTTACACTTATCGAATCCCCATGTCCGACTTTGTCATTGGGCGTAGAAGGTCTTGTGGACCCATAGACCTTTATAGCCTCGTCAGTCTCTTCCTCAAAAGCGTCGTCTATCGAAAACCTCTTCTGCTTACCATTTTGCCTTGAAAATTGCGAAGACATGTTTGTTTCAGTTCAATGTGTTCTTGGAGTCACTGGGTATGGAAACGGAAATATTATGGTCAAGTCATTTTAAGTAATGCTCCTGAATAACAATTAAGCATTATATCGAATTAGGACGGAAGTATATTTAAAATTTATTGACGCTTTTCGGTGTACGGAGGTGTTGTTTATCAAGAGATTTTGATGTTTTTTTTCGTACTCCTGTCAGTGTCAGCGAAGTACGTCGTCGTCGCCAAACGAGAGGGCGCTGGGGGGATTCAACCAGTTTTGATCCTATTTCTTTTCTGTGGTTGTAGTTTTGTATTATCCTAATCTTAAAGAGTAAAAATCTTACATAAATGTGCTGGAATAGATTAAGAGCGACATCTGTTGACGATAGGTAATTTTTATTAAAATGTTACATGCAGCGAATAAGCGATTTCCATTCTACTTTTCGAGAAATAGCAGTGTAGGATTCCCCTGAAAACTGGCTTGGGTTAGGGATGCGCACGATGTATCGATGTTTTAAAAACACCGATTTTCTATTTCGATATTATTGGGGAACATCGATATTGTTTCGATGTATTTTAAAAACGATTTTACTTAACTTCAAAGGGTCTGGCTGGCTAAAATTTGGTACACGAGTCTACTACTCAAGTAAGTTCGGTGACAATACAATATTATGAAAAAAATTAGCACTATTTCTATCTAAAAAGACCGTTTAAGTTTGATTGATCCGTGGAAATTGTTACTAACTTGTTCATTGAAATAAACCTTATAATTTATATGAAGAATTTTGTACAATGAAACCCACCTATGAGAAAGCTGGCACTTTACCTGCAGGCACTATTCACAAATGGAATAACATTTTCATAGCTCATCCCGAAATGAATAATTTTTTGAAAATAATAAAATTTGTTTCTTTAATATACAGGGTGTTACGGAAATGACCTATTATATTTAAACAGGCAAATCCCGAGATGAAAATAAATTGAAGAAAAATAACCATAAATGGCGCTTTGAATTATTAAGCGAAATATACACTTTATATGACATCTCAAAATTGACGTCGCCGCTCCTGAGGCCCTTCGCAATCAATATTTTATTGCGGCAGTCTCGAGGTTCAAAAGAGGTTAGCGCATTATAGTGATGTTGTCATATTGCAACACAGAATTCTAAACGCACGTGTTCAGTTTTTGACGCGCTTTATCACTTCTTTTTCAAAATTTTTAGGCAAATAAAACTACAATTTTAAGGTACATACTCTCTTATCTTCGATCTTATTTTAAAATAATCCGTTTTATAAGTAAATTCCATAAAATAATAAAACACAAAAAGTATGTTTTTCAACAGAATCAACAGTACCTAGATAATATCACACAAATTTGAAAACACATCACATTTCTCAGTATTCAACCAAGGGCGAGACACGCGGTGTGATCTGACAACATTGTTATTATACTCTAGTGACCCACATTGTTGCCAAGAGAACCAACGTGTTATTTATATTTAAAATTATTAGATGTTAGACATTATTTCCCAGACAATAAGGGTGTATTTTTGTCTACAAAGTAGCACTTTAAAGTACAATTCAGATTGAACGGTACTTAGATGTATTGTGACGCGAAAACTAATGTGATTTTGTGATGTGAGTACTTGGTGTTGTATATAAATTAAGTTGGTTTTAAATAAGTCCGAAAAGGTAAATAAAATTTTTTTTTCTAAAGGGTAAGTGGCATTTATAAACTTTTAAGTTGTCCAGATCTGACGGGTGTCGTTCGAATTGAACAAATGAGAACATACCTGACCATTTATAATCTCCGCGGCGGTTGGTTCGAGTCAGTTCAAGTTTATAAATCAGAGATTGTTTCCCAGCGAACTGAACGTAAAAGTTTATAAAAATGTACCCTGAAAAATAAACAACTTGAAATCTGTCAAACGGTTATTGACTTTCTAAAGGGTTTACCCTGAAGATATGACAACCCTATTCAAGATTCACTGCCATATGTTGCTGTGTTTACCTTCCGAACAGGGGCACCACGTGGTAATTTTTGGTTTGACATAAGGCCATTTTTGGATATTTCTCTTCGATTTGTTTTCATCTCAGGAATTGCCGGTTTAAATATAATAAGTCATTTTTATAACACCCTGTATAAGGGTAAATTATAGTTATGCAGGAACCCTATATAGTATAGGCATAGTAGCAGGTGTAGGCATAATTAAAAAAATACGTGTATAAATTTATTAAAATAATAAAAACCTATAATACTTATTGTAAAAATATACAAATTCATATATTTAATATTTATTGAATATAACCAATGTAAGTATTTATAAAAATATTCACTATATAATGGCACTCGTTTTTAATTAAAAATTATGTAAAAAATATAGGTACCTACTTAAACAAACCCAGAGTTCACCAAAATGTTACTAAAATGAACATTAGATTTTTTATTTTCAAAATAATATAGGCGATTTAATACTATCTTTTGATTGGTGATGTAATACCCCCGAAAATGCCATCATGATCAAAGTCCTTTATAGATTTTTTAAAATAGCTTGTAAGGACATCAAACAGAACTTACAATATGCTTTGTTGATGTACAACTAGGTGGTTGACGTTTGATAAAGGATGTTATACCTAGAGATGTAAAGGTAATATTACCGAGGTAATGTTACCGTAATATTACGTAATATTACCGCAAGATCGGTAACATTGGAAATATTGTTTTTTTTTTTGTTTTTTTTTTCCATAAGCCAAATCCAGTTGAACAAAACGGGGCGATACATCTCTTTAAAATTGCCGGTGAAAACAAGATGTGGTTCCTTTGTTTCTTGTATAAAAAGCTTTTTGGAGACTAAACATTCATTAAAAAGTTTAGCAGTTGATGATAGCCCAGATATTTCTGATGTTCTTTCATCAAATACAGTAAGACTTCTTCTTCAAAACGAATTTTGGTTGCAAATAGAAGCAACTTATGACTTGTTCCAGCCAATGTCTAAGTGGATAACGATTTTTGAAGCTAACGGGCCAACAATCTCAAAAGAGTTTATCTGCTTTTTTGAAATAAGGTCTATACTACGTGACAAAGTATCAAATTTATCTATTACTATGTTTGAAAACCAGAAAATGTGTTCAATTCTTGAAAAACGAGAAAATATATGTTTAAAACCCGTTCATCTTGCTGCTTACCTATTAGAACCAAGTCAACGCGGCGAGAAGTTAACTGAAGCTGAAATTTTAATTGCAACGGAGTTCATCTATGAAACTGCAAGGCGTCATCCAAAGTATTCTTCACAAGTAGATCTTATTATGGAAGCACTCGCACAGTACAAAATTAGAGGTAATATTTTTGCTAAGGAATTCGTCATTTCCAGCGAAAAATCTATGTCTGGATCTGTTTGGTGGGCAGGAATTTGCTCCAGTTCTAAAATAAGTAGGTTAGCTGTAGACATTTTAAATTTACCATCGTCAACAGCCGCAACCGAAAGAACCTTTAGTACTTATGGATTTATTCATCGGCAAAAAAGAAACAGACTAACCGTGGAGAGGGCCGGAAAACTAACTTATATTGCCCATAATTATAATTTACTAAATGAAGAAGATCATTCGAGAATAGTAGAAGATACTGAGGAAGAAATAGAAAAAGAAGATATCGGTTTCGAAGTTATAGACTTGACTCAATTAACGAAAGAGAAAGAAGAATCAGATGACGAGGTTGGGGATGATGATGAGGATGATTTACCATTATCCACTCTATTACGTAGTCCATTCTGACTCTGACTAGTTTAAAAAAACGTTCTTATTGTTTTTCGTAATGTTTTTACAGTTTTGAAATAAAAAAAACTAGTATTACTTAAAAAGCTGTTTTTTTTTATAAATTACCAATGTTACCGTAATATTACGTAATATTACCGGTAATATTACCGATTTTTAAATTACCGGTAATTTTACATCTCTAGTTATACCACTTTTATGTAGCAAATTTGGGGTTTACACTTATTGATCGCTCAATATAGAACTTGAAGCTCAAAATAAGAAGGATAAGCACACAACGGTTATATCATATCCTAAGACAATTATTTTTTATAAAAATGACTGGCAATATTTTTCTTTACTAGGCACGCGCATCACATGTGTAGGTATGGTATATTTTGGCATAAATACATACAATAAATATGTTCAGTATGTTTATACAAAACAATTCGTTCCGCCCTTTGCAGGAAGGTGTGTAGGAAGCTCTAATTATCTTATGAACCGTGTATTTTATAATACTTTTTCTATTTGGGTCTTTAAAGTCCGAAAAACTTTTAAATATATAGTAGATTTTTTCCATTTGAATTAATATTTTCTTTTTGGGTTGGCAATACTTCTACAATTTAATAAAATGTTACAAGTCTCAAATATGCCATGATAGAAACAATTGAACACAACAAAGCTTCTTCCCATCCGTCATAATTAAAACTAAATAATCAAAGTTAATAAAAATTAGTCAGAAGAAAGTTGTACTCCGTCAGAAATACGAGACATTGCAGAAAATAATCTAGAAAATTTTTTAAAAATAATATGCAAAACTTTGAGTTATGGCGCGAGCAGAACAAAGTTCAAAACATTGAACAAAATAATAAATAATACTATTGAACAAAATATTGTGTCGACACAGAATCTGACAGGAATAACAATTAATGCCCAGGAAATGTCTACAGTAACTATAAATATGTATACAGGGTGATTCACGACGAGCGTGCATTAGAACTTTATGGAGAACTACTGAATAATATATAATGTTCCTGAAACTTTGGGGATTTGGGTTTATCGATATGCTCTCTTTTTTAACTAAAATAGTGACATGTTTTTGTCATTTCCGGTTATACCGGAAGTAGCTGCCAACTTTCGTTTTTTAAATACAACATGGTAATTTTTATTACATTTTTCGATTAAGCGTTAAATACGAAGCACATTTTATAGAAAATGTTTTTGTCAGACTCTATTAGTTTTTGAGATATCTGGACTTTTTGTAATTATCTGGCAAATGCATGACGATGAAATATCCATATAATTTTTTTACCTTAGCGCTTGGACTAAAATTTTTTTCTCACCGAATAGCTAGAAGATCGTCAAGTCTCAAAAACATTTCAAATTCAACATAAAATGTACAGGGTGGTCACAATTCAATCCTCATTGTGAAAGAATTCAACCATTAAAAACTTTCTTATTTTAAATGGAACACCCTGTATATTTTTATGTAATTTGATGGCAAATTAGTTGTTCTTTATAAATAGTATTTACTGTCCTATACCTATATCAAAGCGTTTTCTCAAAAAATTCAATTTTATTCCGAAAATACTATTTGTTCAAGTGTGCTATGAAAACAATTGTACTTAGGGTACTGATGTCTATACGGAGGAAAATTAATAATGACGGCAATATTTTCTAGTGTACTTTTACAAGAAAAACAAGGTCTGATATTTCTTGGCGTATTTTCAAACTGTCAATTATTCTGTTACTAAAAAATGTCACGCTCCGGATTTTCAAGTGAAGATTTTTAAAATTTATTTACGGTTTACATTGAATGTGGCAAAATTAAGAGCTTGTCGAATATATCGGGATAAATATTCGAATAGGCAAATTCCCACACCTGTTATTATTAGAAGACTAAATAATAATTGTTTAAAATTTGGATCATTTGAAGCCAAAGTACGAAGAATTAAACCAATACTGGACAATGAGGTATTTGAAGCTACCATTTTAGCCAATTTTTACGCTTTTCCAACAGACTCAATTCGTGAGCTGCAATGCAATTAAGAGTTTCGTATTCAAGTATACAAAGAATTTAAAAAAATATATAATATGATATCAGTACCCTTGTTGTTACATTGTACAATTGTTTTCATAGCACACTTGAACAAATAGTATTTTCGGAATAAAATTGTATTTTTTGAGAAAACGCTTTGATATAGGTATAGGACAGTAAATACTATTTATAAAGAACAACTAATTTGCCATCAAATTACATAAAAATATACAGGGTGTTCCATTTAAAATAAGAAAGTTTTTAATGGTTGAATTCTTTCACAATGAGGCTTGAATTGTGACCACCCTGTACATTTTATGTCGAATTTGAAATGTTTTTGAGACTTGATGATCTTCTAGCTATTCGGTGAGAAAAAAATTTTAGTCCAAGCGCTAAGGTAAAAAAATTATATGGATTATGCCAAAGTCATGCATTTGCCAAATAATTACAAAAAGTCCAGATATCTCAAAAACTAATAGAGCCTGACAAAAACATTTTCTATAAAATATGCTTAGTATTCAATGCTTAATCGAAAAATGTAATACAAATTACCATGTTGTATTTAAAAAACGAAAGTTGTCAGCTACTTCCGGTATAACCGGAAATAACAGAAACATGTAAATATTTTAGTTAAAGGGAGCATATCGATAAACCCAAATCCCCAAAGTTTCAGGAACATACATTCAGTAGTTCTCCATATAGTTCTAATGCACGCTCGTCGTGAATCACCCTGTATATAAGTAATATGTATGCTATATTGAATTAAAAATAAAAATAGTACTTTATTGAATAAAACCTTAGAAATAGAGCATAAACTGGAAGATATTTTTATTATTTTTAGGTTATGTTATTTTATAGTTGTGACTAGAAATTAGTTGACGGACACCGTCAGCATGTTATATATTTCCGAGTATAGGTATAGGTATTTCAGATCAATATCTAGTAAAAATGATCTATTTGCAAGGTTAAAAGTCCATGCCTAGAAAGCTAATTGCAACGAAATCAAAGTAAGCCTAAAATTCGAACCCTACTTGCTGCCAACATAAAAAAAATAAAATTTCAGTTCCATAAAGTGGCAGGTTATTCAATTTTTTTGCATTCCATAATGTAGCCATTATGAAACCCAAATAGAAAAAATTCTAAACAAATTCCACAGAACATCTTTTTGTCTGGCTTTGCCAGTTCTCGAGATATCTGAACTTTTTGTAATTATTTGTCAAAGGCATGGCGATAAAATAATCCACATATTTTTTTTACCTTAGCACTTGAACTAAAAAAAATTTCCTTACAGAATAGCTACAAGATTGTAAGTCTCAAAAATATTTCAAACCTGGCAAAAAATGTACAGGATGGTCACAGTTGTATAATTTGGAGCTTAAGGTAATACCGGTGAGCACTTAAGAAAATCCCTAATACTTCCGGAGATATCCGAAAGAAACCGAAAATGTCATCGTCCGTTTTCGTTTTTTTTTGTGACGATACTTATAAACATACTGAAAAGAGGAAAGCACTTTCTACAGGCACTCTTTTACGAAGCTTTAAAGATAGTACCATTGCCACCTGTACAGGTGGCATTGACAGTACTTAACAACCCATCCTTATTTCTTCACACTATTAAAACAATCGTGCGAACAATACAACTTCTCGTTTCTCAACAACAACTTCTTCCCCATCAACGGCGCACTGCACACAATACACCTGAAGCACCTATCCTCCGCGTGAAAGTGCACCCCGTTCAGCTGACACCCTACCTCGTCCGGTTTAATGATATTTTCACACGTACTACAACGGGCAGCTTTAGATGTTTCGTAACAAGGTAGACAATACGGTTTTTCATCTTCCAACGTATAATCCTGGCCGGCCAACGGCGTATCGCATTGGAAACAGCAAAAATGCTTCAAGTGGAACGTAGAATTCTCCGCCAAACAGTACTCTTTAGTGAAAATCAACTCGTCGCAAGCCGTACACCTCGGGTACCCCTTGATTTTCGCATAGTCCCGTCCACAATACACGTTGTCGGTCTCCTTGTGATAGAAATATATATTATCGGCCAAATTTTGGTTACAGCCGGCGCACTTGAAACATTGCGCATGGAAGAAGACATTCGCTCTCTCCACTGTCACCGCATACTCGTTCTCTTCAAAGGGCTTCTTACAATAATGACAATCGGGGAGTTTAACATTATTCAAAATCTCCCTAATACTTTCCGGGCTGTATTCGGAACCATTATCGCTGAGAACACTTTCGTTATCAAACCCTGGGTTATTTTCCGTTGTAGCTACTCTTATATCGGGATTTAAATCTTGGATAGACCCAACGTTCACCAAATGGGGTTCCAAATAGTCCTCTGGAACAGTCAATTGACCCGGCTGTAGTTGAGACAGTGGTTTTCTAGGTCTGCCCAGACTAGCATTAGGATTTCCAAACTGGGAATCTGGATTCTGACCAAACGCGGGGTCATTAGGGTCGTAATTATCGATTCCTAGGATATGCTGGGGTCTGCCTGATCCTAAATTTCCGCCGGTATTCGAGTCGATGTTGCCATGTCCAGGGTAATACTGAGGGTTTGAAATATCATACGATTGTGTTTCCGGATCAGGTAAATACTTTCCAGTTTGGGGGTCAAAAATGCCATGTCCAGAAATGTATTTGGCGGTCCTGGGGTCAAAAATACCAGGTGCACTTGGATTCCTAGGGTCAAATTTAGCAAGTTCCGTGTCTCCACCATCGCCTGGAGCATACTTGCCAGGTCGATGTGGGTTGTTAGGATCGTAATTTGGATGTCCAGGGGCGAAGTTTCCTTGCCTATGATCATATTGACCCGCAGGAATGTAGGTTCCTGTTTTGGGGTCATAATAGCCAGGCCCGCGCAGATGTTCAGGGTCATAATTCGGATGTCCAGGAACGATGGAGTCATATCCATCTTCAAGACTATACTTTCCTGTTTTAGGGTCATAATACCCAGGCCCGTGTGGGTGTTTGAGGTCATAATTCGGATGTCCTGGACCAACTTTTCCTTGTCCATAATTCCTGGGATCATAACTGCCGTCTTCTGGATGATAATCATCTCCGCCAACAAATTTTCCTGTGTTAGGGTCCAGATATCCCGGACCATAAGCGTTTCGTGTATTTGTAGGATCATAGTTTGGATGTTCAGACACAAAGTTTCCAGTTTTGGGATCAATATAGCCTTTATTTTTAAGAATACCAGGACCGAAGGGCGCCTTTTTGTCAAGAGGCTGAGCAGGGTCACTTTTACCCAGCAAGGGTGGACTTTCATATCTAATAACGCTAGGGTCATGTTTGTAAGTGTTAAAGGTGACACTGGGGTCATAACCAGGATCCGTAGGGTGAATACTTTTATTCTTGGGGTTATTTTCGTTCTCATCTTCGGGTAAAGGTCCTTGGCTTGGATCATAGGTACTGTACATCAAATCCTTAACACTTCGTGGACCCTTTGGATCTTGGGTATCAATTGGAGGGTCATATTTGCTTGGGGAATACCCGGGTAATTTACCAAAGTTTGCTTTCGGAGGGGCATTTCCAGGAAGGCTCTGGTTAAAATACGGATTTTCAAATCCATATTGCTCAGGTACCTGTTTATCACCGTGCAACTTTTGGGCATAGTTCGGGGCCGTACCATGCAATGCCTCGTTATATTCAACATCCCCCGGCGGCATATAACCCCTAAGACAGTAAGGCAGCTCTTCCTTCTGATCTAATGCACCCGATTTTAGTGCCTCAGATTTTTCCACGTCAGAACTAACAGCAAAATCATTAGCGTGAGGTCTACTGGACACTTTTTCATATAAAATACCATCTTCATTTTGAAATTGAGGACCGCCGGGTTGCACAGGTCGGTAACCTGGCGTATGGTATCCCAAAAACTGACTGGGGGTTTTGGTAGGGTCAAAATTGGTTCCGTCCAGTAGCCTTTGGTCAATGGAGTAATCTGGATGTTTGGGGTGTACGCTTTTCGATTGTCCCGATTTAAAGCCTTGCGAGTACTGGGGTTGTGGAAGACCTTTATTGGGGCCGGAATCCGTATACCAAGGGTGAGTTATATCTTTAAATTTGGCCGCGATTAAAGGATTTTGTAAGTCTTGTTCGGTAATATTATCGCCTAACTTATTCGGTTGCATATTGGGTAAACTAGGTTTATTTTTGGGGTTTTTAGCGTCGTTAAGGGTTAGTTTTTCGAGGTTTTTGGCTAGGCCGGATTGTAGTTTGACTATTTCGCTGAACGGGATCCCTTTTGCGTAGCGGCTGGCTATGATGTGGGCTTCTTGCGGACTAATGTTGTGGAGATTAGCTGGAAAACAATTTCAGTTCAATTTGACGTGATTTAGGGACTAATTGAGGTAAATTAATAGAAAACACCATGTTTTTTAAGTAGAAACGCAGACCCTCGAAGAAAATGTCAAAAATAAGGACTATTTTTTTAAATTTAAGTCACAAATCCACCTTTAAACGTTAGATATAGAGGGCGTTATGGAAATATACAGGGTACACCAAGTAACGTGCCCTATTAGAAGTATCTCAAGAACTAAATGAGATTTTATATTGAAAATTTGGCTGTGTCTATAAGAAATGATTTTCTACGTTTATAAAATATTTTGGATGATGCGGTGTTGCCGAATCATACCAAAAGTCGTAGCAACTTCGGAATTTTACATATTATATTTTTTTTGGAATCTAGGTAAAAATCTAGAACAGTTTTCTGTATAATATCATATACCTATCTTTAAGAGTTTTTGAATTATAAATAATCTTGTGATTTTTTAACGCCGTATCGGGACCTGAAAAGAAAATCGTATCTTTTTAGCGGTTACAGCTAGACATCTGAAAATTTGACAATAGTTTCACAAGACCATCGAAATTTTATAACTTTGAACAGTATTTAATTAGTTTTATACAGGGCGTCTCCATAACAATATTTCTGAGGGAGATGAATTATTGCAAAAATCTTCTTTTTTTTTAAATGGGACACCCTGTATTTGATATGTTTTGCTAATGGAGGATCGAATTTTCTATCTAATGATATTAAGTGTTCCTATACCTATCTTCAATATTTTCGGACGAAATTTAAAAATTACCTAATAAAAATATATTTTTTCGTAGTTGGCGGTGGAATGGATTCCTAGAAACAAAATAATGAAAAATCCATTTGACGTTATGTCTGTGTGTTGTTGTAATAAAAATGGCTAATTCACATTATTCGAGCTTAGATATTTTAAGGTTATTTTATATTCATGGGGAGTGTGGTAGAATTTTATCTAGAACTTGCAGAAAATTTAATGAACTTCATCCTGATGCAGCTTCTATGACTCCCAAAAGGTTGATTGGCCGAGGAGATCCATGGAAATCGCCCCAAGGTCTCCGGATCTTACCTCCCTAGATTTTTATCTATGGGGTAGGATTAAAGAAATAGTATACAAGACACCAGTCACAACAAGGGAAGATTTATAAAATCGACTAAGAACAGCTCTGGGGTTTCTAGAAGGGGAAGAAATGATAAAGGTGACAAATGAACATGTTATCACCATAATTCATGAATGTTTAAGAGCCAACAATTTAGTTATTAGCTATTTTATTGGTGTTGATGCGTAATTTTAATTTTATTTATTTATTTATTAATAAATTGCTCATTTGTTAACTATTTTTTTTACAACAACACAGACATAACGTCAAATGGATTTGTCATTATTTTGTTTCTGAATCCATTCCACAGCCAACCACCAAAAAATATATTTTTATAAGATAATTTTTAAATTTCGCTATAAGTCCGAAAATATCGAAGATAGGTATAGGAGCACTTAATATCATTAGATAGAAAATTCGATCCTCCATTAGCAAATCATATCAAATACATGGTGTCCCATTTAAGAAACAGAAGATTTTTGCAATAATTCATCTCCCTCAGAAATATTGTTATGGAGACGCCCTGTATAAAACTAATTAAATACCGTTCAAAATTATAAAATTTCGATGGTCTTGTGAAACTATTGTCAAAATTTCAGCTTTCTAGCTATAACCGCTAAAAAGATACGATTTTGTTTTCAGGTCCCAATACGGCATTTAAAAATCACAAAATTATTTATAATTCAAAAACTATTAAAGATAGGTATATGATATTATACAGAAAACTGTTCTACATTTTTACCTACATTCCAAAAAAATATAATATATATAGGGTGATTCATTTAAAATTCCGAAGTTGCTGTTGATATTTGTGGCAATTTGCTATCGAGACTCTTGTATTTAACCTTCTCTGTGTATATGTTGGTTATACTGTTTAAGCACATGTGAACGTACCTTTAGTATGCAGAATGTCAAAAGGGTAAATATGATAGTAAGTAGCAAGAAGTAGTAGAAAGAGGGAAGAAGTGGCCGTACTCTTAGAAACTTTAAAAGTATATATTAAACAAAGTGTTCTCAAATTAGGCTTTTTATTGCAATCATATCAATTTCAACTATTCTACAAGGACTGGAATTCAATAGTTGCTATCACTTTCGGTAGGATCCGGCAACACCGCACCATCCAAAATATTTTATAAACGTAGAAAACCATCTCTTATAGCCACAGCCAAATTTTCAAAATAAAATCTCATTTAGTTCTCGAGATACTTCTAATAGGCCACTTTACTTGGTGTACCCTGTATATAAATTATGTCTCATGCTACCAAGTTTATTAAATAACATCAAGAAAATTCATTGGCAAAGCATAAGTTCTTATTCTTATCTTACCTTTAATGACACTCGACAAATTGACAATCTGCCCCACACCCACGGAACTCTTCTTTATATGAGCAATGTACTCTTCCATTTTCTTCACCTCTTCTTCATTAAGTTCGTGGCATAAAGCCGGATCGATGTCGTGTATCGGGATTTGCTTTTGCAGCATCTGTTTACGTTCTTGAGCAGCCAGAGATCCTACAAATTAAAACGTTCGATATTATATTATCGAATTTTCCGATAATTGCAACGGCCTTTTTTATTTTGGATTATTTTTTGGTTTCGTCCCGTCAACATCTTTCTTTGATATTTCTATTTAATTTTAAATACGTATTGTTTTTATACAGGGTGAGTCACGACGAGCTTCCATTAAAACTTCATGGAGAACTATTGAACATATGCTTCTGAAACTTTGGGAATTTAGGTTTATCGATACCTATATTCACATGTTCCTGTCGTTTCCGGTTATACCGGAAGTAGCTGTCAACTCTCGTTTTTTAAATACAACACGGTAATTATTATTATATTTTTCGATTGGCCATTAAATTCTAAGCAAATTTTATACAACATCTTTTCGTCCGGCTCTGCCAGTTTTTGAGATATCTGGACATTTTGTAATTATTTGGCAAATGCATGGTGATGAAATAATCCATATAATTTCTTTACCTTAGCTCTTGGACTACCGAATAGCTAGAAGACCATCAAGGGTCAAAAACATTTCAAATTTGGCATATATACAGGGTGGTCATAATTAAAGGTTCATTGTGAAAGAATTCAACCATTAAAAACTTTCTTATTTTAAATGGAACATCCTGTATTATTTTATTTAATTTGACGACAAATTAGTTGTTCTTTATAAATAGTATTTACTGTCGTATACCTATATCAAAATTCAAGAAATCGTTTGAGTTTGCTACAAACCTTTGACTGGCAACGCTTCTGGGGGCAGCGTCTTCAAATACTTATCGATGGTTTCTTTCTGACCTTTGGGAGCCCATTCCAACTCTACTTCATCCTTCTTTCCTGGTAAAACTATAAAACAAGATATAATAGTAAAGTCTTTATTCTAATTTAAAATAAAAAATTACAAATGGAGGTTGAAGCTTCCTCACGTAACCTCTCTAGAGAATTAAAATGATACAAAAGTTTAAAGAGCCATAAAAAAAATGTATTATCAATCCTCAAAACTCAATTTTTCAATTTTAACGTTTGATCTGAATTAGTATAACGATATCCAAATGTGCTAGACACCTTTTTTAATTTTAAAACCTTGGTCTGAACGCCGGAAAACTTATTTCCTAATACCTTTCTACCGCTTACCAATTTTAGTCTTAATTTTATTTGGTTTGCTGCCTAGTAATTGGAACTGCGCCCATCCATAGATGTCATCATCGTGCACGTCATGTTCTTCTTTCGGACACCGACAAATTTTGCAGGCTTTTCTCCAAAAATGAAGGTCTAACCCTGTATCATAATGGTAAAAAAACGGTCAAGTTATTGTCGTCCTAAGTTAAACAAAAAAATACAGGCCCGTATTAAAAAAAATTAAGTTGATGATGACCTAAAGATGAAAAGTCGCATAAAAGATCTGCTGACGCCATCTTTTGGAGAATAAAAAGTAGCAATGGGAAAGTGAAATTTATATTTGGACATCTCCTCGGACAAAGTCGGGGAAAAATAAAAACCGAAACCCAAAATTTTTGATTTTTCCAAATATCTTGAAAGCCCCTGTATTTGTTTTCGATTTTTTTGCGTATATTATTGGGCCCATAATTAGGTACGTAACTTGATTACACCCTGTAATTATGATATATCGCATACAAGCAAAATAGCAAATAATAAATGTGGGTAAATATATGGGATTTTAAGGTAACAATATACAGGGTGTTATGGAATGACGTATTATATTTAAACCGGCAATTTCTGAGATCAAGACAAATTAAAGAAAAATAGCCATAAATGGCGCTTTCAATTCATTCAGCGGTAAAAGTGACCTGACGCCAAACCAGAAAAACACCTGTGTGGCACTGCGATACGTGTAAGCAATCAAGGAATTCTGGCCGGTGTTGTCATATGTACACCTTAAACTCTTTAGACAAAATAAAATAATTTAAACACTTTTCCATTCTGTAGTTAATACATTTTTGTACAATTAATTGAAGAACATTTACGACGGACTTTGTTTTAAACAATCCGAAAAACATATGGAATAGTAATAGCCACGTACGTCACTAGATCAAATGCCAATGACCTCTTGACGCCTTACATCGGCTGAGCGAAGTAGTTTCATATAGCGCCGCACGCTTGCGTCTGTTAGTTGAAGACCAACCAGCGGCCGGATGTGTCTTTTCGATCGCCAACACACTCTCAGCAATCCGCTCTGTTTTTTTGGTTTACGCGTGTATCTTGTCGGTCCATAAATAATCTTTGAATATTGTTTTTATTGACGCGTTTCTTCTGGACGTCAAATTTCGTCGCGTGTAATAAGATCTAATAATCTGTAGTATAATCTGTATTATTGTATTTTCAAAAGCTAACTATCGGTTCTGTTTCACTATTAATGTGTGTACATAAAGTGTTTCCAGGAGTGTTCTCATGAAAAAGAAAAATAACTGATTGTGTTTGTGCCTGGATTTCCTCGCCCTTTAGGTATAAGGATAAATACACGTAGGTAGAAAATAATTTATTTTTATAATTTTATATTGAATTTCAGTTTTACATTAAGTTTGGCAACATTGCCATTGGCTCTGGGTGAAATGTTGTACAGTAGCGCGGACTGACCTGTGAGTAAGAGTGTTTATTACCCTACTTTTAAAACGGTCGATTTAAAAAAGATAAAATATGTAGCCCTTCTCTAGGACACCCAAGGAGTCACCCCATTTAAATATAATACGTCATTTCCATAACACCCTGTATAACAGACAGTAATAGCATTATTGCATAAGTAAATTCTTCTAACTGCGAATTTTAGTACTGATAAAGAACATTTTTTTCTATGTTGATGCAGTACTAACATAGATTATTTTTTAATCTGTTTATTTATTACTAATATATGTAGATAGGTATGTGTAAATTATCTTTTCAAACTGATGATAAGGTTATTATAATTGGACAGTACTATTCTATATTTAGACAGATTACTAAAGATATCCCTTGGCTTGCCCCAGAAAATAACTTTTATATAAATACAAATTAAAATTTTACCTGCTGTAGCTATATTCCTTTTGGCCATCGAAATCATGATTAAAATTTAAAAAAAACAAGCAATTAGATTCAGCAGAGGAAAGCATTATTACAGCCTGAATAAATATATTGAGGATGAGGTGATGAAAAGTGTCATTTTGATGTATGAAAAGTTTATTCTTTTAATTATTATTTATTTTTAGTATTACTATTAGTGACACAATCCATTTTATATGGACGCGTTAAGTGGAAGTTTACCACGTCCTTAAAGATACATTGCTTTAGATGAGGATGAAAGGGCCGATATTTTAATGTTACCTTAGGTTAGACCTTAGCTAAGGTAGCCTTAACGTTGTTGCCTTAAAAAAACTATGATTAAAATTAATTTGAGGGTTAATTGATGTGTTAAGTGTGTTGTAAAACTGGTTTTTTCCAATTCCAGAAAATTAATGAATTTTATTTTCCCTCAAATTATTCTAAATAATTTAATAAGGAAATTTGATCGAAGGTTGACGTAATCTTTAGTGTTGTGATCGCTCGAGCGAAAAACCGCTTGATCACTCGATTATTGAAATAACCGACATCACTGGATTATTAAAAAAAACCCTCGAGTTATCTATTCAGGCGAAAACCGTCGCCCGTCACTTTTTATCTTTCACTCGATACCCGAGCTTCGCTTGACGCCGACGGAAATATACCGCTGTAGTGTGATCGAGTTAAAACACTGCTCGTATATTCGAACAGTTTTTCGCTCGATAGGAAATAATCTAGTTAAAAACCAGGCGAAAAACCGAACAATATCGCCGATTACCTGATAGACGACCTCCGCTCTAAGCACCGCGCGATCCGATTGGCGACGTTCGAGATTGACGCGGAGCAAGTACACGACATACGTCTTTCTTAAAGGCACATAAACGAGAAGGTGCATATAAAAAAGTATGCTGAATCCCTTAGCGGAGTCATCGCGCGGAGTAGTTTAGGTCTCCAATTGTAAATATTAAAAAATTAAAGGATATAATTTTAAAATTTTTAATTACTATAAAGACGAGAAAACTTCTCAAAAATAACATAATAATAGAAATTGTTAATCAAAAATAACAAAAGGAACAAAATGGTTAACAAAATATATAGAAAAAATCGTTGGTAATCTTATATATAGTAAACATTTTTAAATCTAAACAGGAACTTTTTATTATTAAACTCAAGAAGACTTCTCAAAAATAACATACATTATAGAAAATGTTAATGGAAAATAAGAAAACGAGCAAAATAGTTAACAAAACATAGGTATCAACAAATTTTTTGGTAATTAAAAGTAAGCATTCTTAAATTTAAACAGGAACTTCTATGTAACTATGAATACATGAGTACATGAATTAAAAAAAATAATAACCAATTTTCTTATTTTGCCAGTCGCGTAACTAAGCCTAAATTTTTGAAGTGCACACAGTGGGCACCTGATAATTTAAAGTGGAAGAATTGACAAGCTATTTTAAATATCTACTTATTTTATGCTCGTAGATTGAGAAAGATGTGAAGAAAAATAACTCTTGGTAATACTTTTTGTTCGGGTTAAAAACGCACAATAATAAACCCGAACAATAAATACATATTTGTGTGATTTTTTGCAGTTTTTTGACACGTGGTAAAAATTGAATTATTCACAAATAAATAAATTTCTGGAATTTTTTTGGTGACGCTATAATTTTTTAGCTAAACCTGTGCCCACCCGTAGTTACGTGCCTGCTAAATACCCGACCTGATCACATGTAAAGGGCTAGGCAGCCCGTTAAGCAGTCGGTGACGTCATCGCTTGGTAAATTGGAATTTCAGGCGATTCACTCGAGCGATTAACTCGATTATTAAAATCGCTCGAGTATCAAGTACTCGATTATTAAAATCATCGGTTTTTCCCAACACTAGTAATCTTTCAATATGCTTCATCAGCAAAAATCATGAGAACGGCTTTACGGGCGTCGACGGCAAGAGATTAGATGGTTTAAGAACGACGCAATGTAGCGTTGGGAAGGATGAAATAAAAAAATTGTTTTAGAAGTCAGTCGGTGTTCTGCTATCCCCAGAACCGCGCTCACTCGCGATTTTATTTTTTCAAAACGGGAGCCGCAATGGTGACTACAGGTTTCAGCGTGTTTTTACATAAAGAATTCCGAGAACAGTCGACAGCGGATTTTCCCTGAGAAAATTTTTATCTTCGCCTACTCGGGTTTCCGGCGAGTTTAAATAACTCTGGAATCTTTTCAAACACTCGTATGTTTCAGTGCGAGTACAAAGAACTCTGAAATATCTTCGAACACTCGTGAATTCTAGTGCGAGTCTAAATAACAACTAAAATTGATTTACGAAAACTCGTAGCTGTCCGTGCGAGTATAAATAATGCCGCGATATCTTATTACCCGATCAAAAGTAAGTGTTAAAATATCTTAAGTTAGTATTAGTGGTCACTACCGCGAGTTTTTTTTGGAAATTATTAGGGTAGTTGAGATCCCTTTAGTTGGGAACAAAATGCTAGCTTAGGTTTATTTTATATTGTAAATAATGAAAATAAATCTAAATTTAAACAGAATACGTGACAGATGAATGACAGGTTGGTTGAAACAATTGAATGATAGTTCATAATTGTACATAATTAACTACGAGTACTTCGGGTCGCGTTACTCAACGGACGAAAGGACTAACCCCTTAAATTGACCCAAATTGACAACAGACAGTAAAATTAAATAAGTAAAAGCCCTCCGTGTTCAATATAATAACTTGCATTGTTATTATATTCATTGAACGCGCCCGAGCCAATACAATCAAAAGTATAGCCTGAATATCAGTTAGGCCTCGTCCTAAGTTCAACTAACTATACTTTTAAATTAAAATCATTCATTCTTTCTTATGACAAATTTGCCCTCATCTCTTCAATTGCTCTGGTGGACTGCTGACAGCTTCCAGTTAGCTGGGAAAGGATGGTGGGCCCACACATTAATTGCCTGGCATCCCTGGCAAAAAACACCTATTCGATTCGAAAAACCATAATCGAGAAAATTGCGTTCGAAAATACTTTAAGTAGGAGCGTCTCTAAATTATGATGAATTTTTCATTGAATATCAAGACTGGCGACATTACCGATAGTGTCGACCAGCACTCACACATATATTCAAAATTGAATGATTAAGAAAGTTAGATTAGCTCTAAATAAATAATTCCTGGGTGGGGAATTCACCTCTGGATAGAATTCAAAAATGGGGACAAAATTAAATTTCCAAAAAATAGCCGTCTACTGAATAATATGATTAAACTAAATTCAATCAATCATTTTTATTCATTTTTGGATATTAATACAATTATATTTTACAATATACAATAATTGTTGTCATATCTATAACTAATTGTATTTTGACACCTAGGTACACTTTTATACCTGTATGTGTCACATAAATTACTATATTTATGTTATCTTCTAAAACTATTCTGAAAGTAGTACTTATTACATGTTGCATTACTTACTAACCTATGGAAAAAAAACAAAAAAAAACAAAAGAGAACAATCGAAAAGAAAAGAACAAAGGAAACAGTAAAAAGGAAAAAAAAAATCACCTATACAATATTTTCAAAGATAATATAGTTAATATAGTTTTGAAATATAAAACTTTTACAGTGTCTGTTGAATTGTTTTGGTTCGTTCAATTCAAATAAAACTTAAGGGGAAACTTGGTTATACGGGGGTTATCAAAAAACGTCTTACGTGAAACGCGCAGATAAGGAGAATGTTTAGAGTTACCTATCATTTATTAAGCGCAAAACGGACGGACGTTTCGGGCTACGTACTCCACTCATATCATGGTAAAATGACGTACATTCAGCTTGAAAAAAAATTCCTTCGTTTTTTTTTCCCCTCAATTCGGCGACAGTAGCCTTAACGTTGTGGTAAACCTTAAAAAACTATGATTTAAATTAATTGACGTGTTAAGGGGAAGATTACCATGTCCTTAACGATCTATTCCTTTAAATGAGAGTTAAAGGGAACTTTAATATACTGTCAAACTTGAATGATATGTCATTCTGTACCTTAAGGTGACTGAAATATCGGCTCTAAGGGCCAATATTTGAATGTTACCTTAAGTTAGACCTTAGCTAAGGTAGCCTTAACGTTGTGGCTTTAAAAAACCGAACATTTAAAATTAATTTGAGTGTTAACTGATGTGTTAAGTGGAAGATTACCATATCCTTAGCTAAGGTAGCCTTAACGTTAAGGTAAACCTTAAATACTATGTTTTAAGAGCCGATATTTTAATGTTGCCTTAAGTTATACCTTAGCTAAGGTAGCCTTAATGTTAACAAAAACCTAAAAAAACTACGTTTTAAATTAATTTGAGTGTTAACTGATGTGTTAAGTGGAAGATTACCATATCCTTAGCTAAGGTAGCCTTAACGTTAAGGTAAACCTTAAATACTATGTTTTAAGAGCCGATATTTTAATGTTGCCTTAAGTTATACCTTAGCTAAGGTAGCCTTAATGTTAACAAAAACCTAAAAAAACTATGTTTTAAATTAATTTTAGGGTCAATTGATCCGTTAAGTGAAAGATTAAATCATCCTTAAAGATATATTACTTTAGATGAAAGTTAAAAAGAACTTTAATATAATGTCAAACTTGTGTTAAGGATGACTTATGTCATTCTGTACCTTAAGGTGACTGAAATATCTGCGCTTACTTTCAGTACTATTTTGTAAAAAAAATAATAATTAATAAAGATTTTTGTTTGTTTTAATAAAGATTATAATAATAATTTTTTAATAAAGATCATTCGAGTAAAGGTTCATTTATAAGCACTTAAGTTCAGTTCAGTTACGCTGCGCTCGCAGTTGCAGTTCGCTGGGAAACAATTTCTGATTTATAAACTTGAACTGACTAAAACGAACCGCCGCTGGAGTTATAAATGATCTGGCATATTTTCATTTGTTCAAGTTGAACGACAGCCGGCCGAAATAAACTGAACTGCAGCGATGCTACTTAAGTAGGTAAAAAAAATAACATTTTTATCATACCTGGGCATTTATCCCCACACTTGAGACAAGGGGCCCCTGCACCCGCTTCATGTCCCAATCTAGCTTTCAGTCTATGCTCCCTCTTCTCTTCTAAACTTTTTAGCCAATTTGGAGTTTCTGGAACTATGATTTCTCCACTCATCTAAAAAAAACATGGAAAGTTTTGCAACAAAAATACATTCTTTTCAATGAACGCACTACTTTGGTGCCTAGGCAGTAAAATGGCTACTTAAGCGCCTCTAAATACTGATTTGATTTAAACAATATTATGATCTATCGTTTTTTTTTAAAGATAAAACACTGGCATTACCTCCTGCAAAGAGGTAATGACACTGGGTTGGGTTTCTGTTTTCTCTTTATTATAGCATCAATATAAATAATTCTCTTTGCCCTTTAATCAAATTTAATAACACTCACCTTTAACAGTTTAAAATAGCTTGTAAACGTAGAGTACTACACCCAGAAAACATGAAGTTCTGTTATCTGTAAAGTTTTCTCATAAGTATTAAAGTATTTTTCTATGCTCGCGACATGCAACAAGTTGCCGAGAGTGTGACGAATCGTCATCGTGACTCATCCGCGGACCGCGACAAAGTACAAAAGAAAACATAAGTGAAGTTGGCAATAAATTGAGATTAATGTGAAATTAGCCGCTCATCAATGTGGCGCTTGCTATGTTTGTGTCCCGGCTAATAAAATAACAATCTAAACCATCTACGACCGTGACAACAGACTTATCATGTTTTAATGGATAATAATCATAGGCGAAGCCATACATACGTCATTGTGACACTTGCCATTCAAATCCTACTAGGCTAGGGGCCAGGCCCCCCCTACAAAATCTTTCTACTTAAGCCAATGATAATAATGTATATTTAATATAAGAACCACCTATACCGGTTAAGAATAGCTATGGATTGGCCTTTGTCGACACTACAAAGTATACACATACTTCTAGTTCTAATGTCGGGAGAATTAATATTCGTACAGTTTCAGGAGAATCTTAATATACATACTTCCTTTCATAATGACTGAAGATGAAATTATAGAAACGCACTGGCTGATTGCGAAAGTGGAAGGCCATTAATTGGGAAACGAACACGAATGATTAACCTCACTTCTTGGATTATTTAATTTAATTAGGCAATCCAAACCACGTGACTTTTCATCTGTCAAAATTTCCTTGGTGGGCAAACAAACCCATTGTTTGCATTGATTTAGATAGGTTTATTACCTTTCTTGGGAGTTTTAAACCATCTAAATTCTAAATATTTGCTGGTTCTGGCTAGTTCTGTTAAGACCATTTAATTGTGAAAACGTACCAGTGTGTTTTATCATGCAGAGTTCATATTTGAAGAAATTATTGCAATAATGCTCAGACGTAGACCAGAGGTATGTTTGTTTACATTTTGATTATACTTTCAATTTAAGATTCATGAGCATTTTTCTCATTTAAATAGTAAAATTCTATTCTTGAATATCATATTCAAATGATATAAAATTATAATTTGTTTTAGATTTCTAATGTAGCTGAAATTAATAAAGGATTTGAATCTTTTTACCATGGCAGTTGTTGATTTGGACTACACCATTAGTGGGATTCTACCAGTGGCCTATCATCTCGTATTTCGATTTTTGTAGCCTTAACACATAGTTTTTATT
The DNA here is from genome assembly GCA_963991005.1 of Barypeithes pellucidus. Lineage (NCBI taxonomy): Eukaryota > Metazoa > Arthropoda > Insecta > Coleoptera > Curculionidae > Barypeithes > Barypeithes pellucidus. Next base: position 49,201,004 of record OZ022563.1, on the reverse strand, counting down.
CACATGAGCAGATGAAAGCCTACAAAACCCTTGAAGCTCATTAATATTTTTCAGCCAGTTCTGTTATAAATCTTGGAACGAAGGTTGTAAATGAGTTCTATGTCATGCTTGGAAAGGTAATTATTTTTGTTTACTTCAAGTGTTTGATACCTAGTGCAGGAGTGACCAACTTTTTTATAAGATCTTTCACTTTTGAACTAAAAAAATTTAAGGCGTGTCACTCAATTTTCGGAATGCAATACTTTATTTTACTAATGTATATAATATTCTTTTTCAGGTGAAGCATTCACAAAAAGCTGTGGAATATATCAACAGAAATAAAGGTATGATTTTTTGTACCAATGTACCTGCCGTTATTGTCCACGGAACTGCCCATTATCCCAATTGCAAATATGAACTTCGGCACAGTTTCTGGTTCGTTAAGACAAAGGTAGCTTTACCTTCAGTGTTCAAAGAAGGGATGGTAAATTTATTCAAATATGAACTCACAACCTTGTTTACTTATTTTTATTTAATAATAATTCGTTTCCATTTGGTAAATATATTATTTATATTAAATGTATTGTTTTATTTATATATATAATTCAGTGCGTATCAAACATTTAAATATAAGTACTTATACTAAATATCCTTATTTAACATGAATTGTTTTTAAAAATACTTATTATCAAAATGGATTTATTTACAAATTGTATGTACTATATGTTCTACAAGATTGAAAATATATGTTTTAAAACTATGTAAGTATATTTTTAATTATTATAAAACTTAAGTAGATAAAGTGATAGGAAAATATATTTTAAAGTTCTCTTCGAGTAGGACCATTTGAATAGCTAACTACACACTCTCTGGTTTCTTAAAATTGATTCTGTAAGATCTTCCCTCTTGATAGCTGCCCTATTAATCACATATCCCGCCTTTTCTTTGTTTGTGGGTAATGAATAGTCTTTTTTACTGCGAATCAAATGAAACTAAGGAAATGGTCGCGATCACGACGGCTTCCTCAATTTGACCACAATACACGTTGTCGGCATTTTTCTTCCACAAATACTTATTATATACACTTAAATGAATCTATTCTAATAATAAATTTGTTAACAAAAGACCACACAATCACAGTAAAACGCTCCAAAAACGCTACGAACTTAACAGTAAACATATGGACACGACCTTTGTTTGCCCACCAGATAACCTAAAAATTTTATTTGACAGGTCGTTGGATTGGTCAATGTTTTGTGTTGTGCTTATTTTTTTGTTTATAAAATATGAGCTTCCTAAAGACTGACATCTATTTATTTCTATGATATTGGATATTGCACACATTTTCCAGAATGGGTACTATCAAGAAATGCTTTGGAAAAGACGGTTTTCAACGAATGAACTATTTATATCAGATTTGTAATATGCTTGCAACGAAAGATAAACCGTCCCACAAAGTCGCACTGCAGTCCTCGAATTTGTTAGTGAATATCTCAAAAAGGGTCGTACAAAGGTTAGATGTAAGACTGAAGAGAACCATATGCAAAGGTTGCCGATCATTGCTGGTACCAGGCATAACTTGCAAAGTAAGAATTAAGAAAAAAAGAGTGATTAAGCACTGTTTGATTTGTGCTCGGCGTAAAGTTTTCAATTGCAAAGAAAAAAGCTATAAGCCCTGGAGTCAGAAGGGCGAAAGTGTGGTTGAAATTTTGGATTATACGCCACCAAAAGAGTTGCGTACAAGGGACCATAGCCGGACTGCTAAACCATAACCCATAGAATGATATTTAAGATTTATAAAATGTAACTTTGTTATATTAAATACTACTTCACATGTTCAGGTATAAATAAATATAATTTGTGTCTCAAAATTTATTTTCTATACTAATTACATGCTGACAAATTTTTTTCCCGATTAAATAATGTAACTGACCTAATGGCTGCATCTATTCTAAGACCTTTGAGATTAGTTAAACTACAATCCCCTGATGTGTTTAGGTTTTAATTTGTGCCCATGCCAACACAATTGGGGTTAGCAAATGCGAAAAGCTTTTCGCGTTGCAGATCGAATTTACTAGCGCTGGATCGTGGGATTCCTAAAAAAATACATGTTTATTTTACAAAAATGACTAATGTTATAAGATGTTACTTTTGCTGAGCCAGTTGGTAAAGTCTTCTCGGTTCATTTGACCATGGTCGCCAGTTGCATCACCAAAACTATGTTTCATTCCAGCGCTTTTTACAAGACAACACGACCATGCACTAGAACCTGCACTTATAAGGAAAGTCGATCTACAAAATTACATCAAACGTTAAATTCCATTTTATAAAAGGTTATTTAATTATTTACCAATTGAGCTTATATTACTTGGTGCCATAGACTTTGGGTACCCTACTTCCTATTTCGAGTTGTAGATATCCTTACCTGTTTGATATAAGTTTTACTCATAGGTTTTCCTCCTGTAAATGGAGAGGACATTTTCCTAGAATTGTACTTTTTGTTGCAGAAGTAAAAGAACATTTTATCTCCGCGGCCCGCCAACAACGAATTTCAAAATCAGTAATATTTAAAATTACTGAAATTAAAATATGTCACAGAGTAGAGATTATGCTTGTTAAGCATTTAGCCGATAGATGGGGACAAAACAACTCATTGTCAAAAAATGCTAACCTACAAAAAAATATGGCAGATATACAAATGCGAAACATTTCAAATGAAAACTTAAAAAAACTACAAGTAGAAACGACAATTACTCGTAAATCTATATGCAAAAAATACAATAAAACGTCCCAGACTGTTAGACGTCGGAACAGAAGGAAAAGAAGTAAAAAAGCGTACTTTAAATCGCTGAGAAAGAAGAGGACTCGGAGACTAACTGAAGATCTTTGTACTGGCTTAGAAGAATTTACAGTGATCGATATGGAAATGGCCCCAATGTGTGATCTGAATAAGTTACCAGAAGAAATTACTGAATGGCAGAAACAAGTACATATTTATTTGTATAACAAATTTAGTTTTAGACCTCCACACCGATATTTAATTTGCCAGTCTAGCTGGATATATTTTGGCTTTTTAGTTTAACTGGTTATAAAAGGCTCGTTTTCGTTTTCAGGACCAAATCGCTTATTGGAAGTCCAGAGCCATCACCCTAGAAATAGAGAACCGAATGTTACACCAACATTTACGAAATGTATATGCTCAACAAATTGAATACTATGAGAGGAGCAAAGATTGGAAAGAACTATCAAATAGGCAAACTGATACAATAAACAAGGATAAAGTTACTAAATCTACTCCAAATAGTAAGAGCATCAAAAGTGAAAAAGAAAGCATTGAGAGTTGTAAGACAAGCATCGATAGAAACTCAAAACCAAGCACGTCTAAAGAATCAAATATCTCAGAAACGAAAAAAGAAAGAAAAACGGAGGAGAGAGTATTACCGAAGATACCTGAAGGTAAAAATAGACTCGAGGAAATGAAGAAAATATATGGCGACATGGCACCCAAAATTATGGGAATGGAAACTGCCATTCAGTTAAACTATGAAAGACTGGTCGAGGAGAAGAAAACTATGTACTGGCCCAATATCCCCTTAAAATTGTAAAAATAATTTTTAAGTGAATAATTTTATACAGTGTGTCCGAATATTGTGGCAAAACAAAATAAATACGAATATAGTAATTTGTCCGTGAGATTACTTGTTTTGAGTTTTAACAAATTATCAGGATTACCCCTACTTGTGAGCCACTGTAGAATTATACTGTATTTATAAGAAAAAGTCATCATATTCTCCAAATCAAATTATATTTTAAGTAAAAAAATTGTAAATAAAATAACAGAAATAAATCGCATATAAAATTTAAACAGTCTTTAATAAAGCTTATAACCATATTATAACCTATAGCCATGTCTGTCATATGTATACAGGAGTTCTGAATGTACTTAAAACAAGTATACTATAAGGATGATTGTATTTCAATAAAAAAAACCGTAAGCAGACATGAACTCCCAAATTTGTCAACCTGTTAATTTTCCACCATTTTCTTAGTAATTGATATATTAGAAGATTTCTCCAGTTATTATCATACAATTCTCAACTATTTTTTATCCTTGTTTTTGAAATTGGAACTACAGGGTGTCCCATTTTCCACATTTTTTTAGGGTATCTCCGTAATTGTTAGTGCTATCAAACTTAAAATGGTAAAATCAAAATTGGAAAATTTTCGCTCGCTTAAGAGATACGGGGGAAAATCAAAAAATTGACAATTTCAAAAGTACTTATATTTTCTTAGTTGAAAGAGATAGAGAAAAATATTTTATACAGAAGCTTATTTGTATTGATTGTTGAATAATTTGCAGTTTTGAGAATAAGTATACGGGGTCAGGTAAAAAAGTTATCGGACCTAACCTCATTTTTTTAAATGGAACACCCTGTACATTTTAATCTAAAAAGATACTATTTTAAATTCTCCTTTCAAATATATAACACACCATGGATGATATTGGTTTCTTAGGCGGTTTATTAAACTTTATTACTTTAAACCACAGTGGACCATGAAACAAAAGCTAATATCCTAGAAACAACTATGTTGACTATTAACATTTAACGTCAATTTCATTTTTACATATTCATTTGCGAAAATGACCTATCAACATTATGAAGAATTTGATATATCAGTTTATATTAAAAGTGGAAAAAACGAAGAAATGGCGCAAAATGGATATTTTGTTCGCTATCCGGAAAGACGGTAACCATTTAAGGACATATTCCGACATTTGCGATGATTCCCGTTATTTTTTACCTTAATCTGAATCTTTTATTTCGTTTCAAAGCAATAAAGTTTAAATAAATTGCCTAGGAAACTAATATTATCCAATGGTGTGTTATATATTTGAAAGAAGAATTTAAAATAGTATCGTTTTAGATTAAAATATACAGGGTATTCCATTTAAAAAAAAAAGAGGTTAGGTCGGATAACTTTTTTACCTGACCCCGTATACTTATTCTGCGGCAGGTTATTCAACAATCATTATAAAGAAACTTCTGTATAAAACATTTTTCTGTATCTCTTTTAACTAAGAAAATATAGGGTAATTTTGAAATTGTCAATTTTTTGATTTTCCTCCGTATCTCTTATGCGAGCGAAAATTTTCAAATTTTGATTTAACCATTTTAAGTTTGACCCAAAAAGAGCACATGACACCTACATTACTTTTTTGATAGCACAAATAATTACAGAGATACTCTATGAAAGTGTCGAGAATGGGACACTCTGTACATCATAAAATATAGGTGATATATGTATGTATATCAAGTACTCTATTTAAAATACAGGGTGTTATGGAAATGACTTATTATATTTAAACCGGCAAATCCTGAGATGAAAATAAATTGAAGAAAAATAACCTTAAACGGCGCTTTGAATTATTGTACGAAATATACACTTTATATGAAATTTGAAAATTTACGTGGCCGCTACTGAGGACGTTCGTAATCAACAGTTTATTGAGGCGGTGTTGTCATATATTGCAACACAGAATTGTAAACGCACGTGTTCAGTTTTTGACAACAAGACGTCTTTGACACGCGTTATCCCTTCTTTTTTAAACTTTTTAGAAAAAAAATACTACAATTTTAAGGTACATGCTCTCTTACCTTCGATCATATAATCCGTTTTATAATTAAATTCCATAAAGAAATAAAAGACAAAAAGTATGTTTTGCAACAGAACCAACAATAGGTAATATCACACAAATTTGATATCACATCACAATATTTCTTATTATGAATTATTTCACAACTGAAAAAAAATCGGGTACTGCTACAACTATCAAAACGTTCAAAATTCGTATACATCAAGCACGTGGAACCCTCGACAGCATCATTTCACCCCCGAATCTCGAAACATACTGAAGCAACGATAGTCGCGCGCGGCAGGTATCCAAGCAAGGGCGAAACATGCGGTGTGATCTGACAACAATGTTAGTATAGTCTAGTGACCCACATTGTTGCTAACTGAATCCAGATGGAACGGCGCGACAGTATGTGGGTAAAAAGGGGTTTTACCTTAGTATTTAGATTTAAAAAAAAGTATCTAGACTTTCTCTAGGACACCCAAGGAGTCACCCATTTAAATATAATAAGTCATTTCCATAACACCCTGTATCATCATTTTTTATTATGGAATTGTTACTTTTCCTGACCGATTCTGACGAACCAGAATAAATTGCACACTTAAAATAAAATTTATATAATTATTTAATTATACAGCATGTCCAAATTTTTTTATTAACGATTTCTCAGAAAATTGCATTCTTGATAAAAGTTGGTTCATTCCTTAAAACTATAAACGCATATTTCACCTGCCTGCAGCTAATAGTAAGGCAGCAAATGCCATTTTTTTCGAAATTGCCTTAAGAGTAATAGTTAGAGAGACGGTGACAATAGGGGGTCCGTGAAGTGGAATATCAGTAAATTGGTTTTTCGTGGAGTTTAGGTCCCCCTCTACAACTTTTTTATCTGATGAAATGCCGTAGAGCGTTGCTGAGAGGCGCTGTACCGCTTTAGATAGGAAATTCTCAATAAATTCAAAATTATATCAAGCCTTGTCTGAAATGAATTTACAGCATCTGCGTGACCCCAAAGTCACGGGAAACACATTTTCTGACAAGTCAACCCTTGCATATACTTTTCCGAGCGTGTCAAAAAAAAAATTAAAATAAAAAAGTCTCGCCATTTCATTATTGGAATTTTTTTTAAATCTTCTCGGAGGAAATTCGGAAAACAATCGTGACATGTTAGAAAATTGTCACCCTACATTCCTCGACACCCAAATATTGTGGAAAAAAAAAATTCAGAAGAATCGCACCCAGCTAAGCGGAATTCTGACAATATTACTCAGAGATACCGGAAGGCAGGTATCGTTCAGTTGTATAACGGGATATTATATTCGCAATATTCTCTTTATCAGAAAATTATTTACCAGCCATCTCCATGTGAATACAAATCGATTAAGCCCACTTGGACCCATGTCACTTGAGACTTTATAATTTTTCCATTCATTTTTTTTGACACGCTCGGAAAAGTATATGCAAGGGTTGACTTGTCAGAAAATGTGTTTCCCGTTACTTTGGGGTCACGCAGATGCTGTAAATTTATTTTCAGACATGGCTCTATTGAATTTTGAATTTATTGAGAATTTCCTATCTAAAGCGGTACAGCGCCTCTCAGCAACGCTCTACGGCATTTCATCAGATATAAAAGTTGTAGAGGGGAACCTAAACTCCACGAAAAAACAAATTACTGATATTCCACTTCACGGGCCCCCTATTGTTACCGTCTCTCTAACTATAAAGCACCTTAATTATTAAAAATACAGCAAAATTCTACATATATGGAAATGTTGCTGCAAATGAAAAACCAATCCGTATTGGTCGATCACTAGTTTAAATATAAGTAATTTCTATAACACCCTGTATATCGGTATCGGTCGATTTCTAGTTTCAGCTGGTATTTTGCTTATTTTTGTAATAAAGATGTGTACGGTAACATAGCGAAATAATATATACAGGGTGTCCGGGAACATGTGGGAAATCTCCCGGATATGAAGAAAACACGTGAAAAGAATACTATAGGTTCATATAAACTTCTTTCGTATCGGCCTCCTCTTCGGAGATATGGGCTCCGAAAGAGCACCAATGGAATCAAGTTTTTTACACATAATTATTGAACCACCTGGTATATTTCAAATATTTTTTAATATGATGTATACCAGGTAAGACCCGTCAAATTACTACCCAAGAAACTGTTGTGAATTACTCACAGCTGCAGGGACGGACTAGCTATAACACTCATGGGCCCATTTTTTTTACGCCCTGTATGATGAGAACTTTGGACAATGTTTTTTACATACCTTTAACTATTGGCTAAAAATTAAGTACTCTTCATTCATGTCGCTAATCCTAACCGTTTTCGAAAAAACGGCATTTCATATACATCATGTGCTTCGGGTATTTCAATAAAAGATACATCTTTGTTCCGATCCAATGTTCAACCTTCAAGATTCCGCTTTTTCATATTTAGCCCATGAGCAGTTAGGAGACTCAGTGTAAATAAAATGACGTTTTCTCGAAAACGGTTAGGATTAGCGACATGAATGAAGAGTACTTAATTTTTAGCAAATAGTTCAAGGTATGTAAAAAACATTGTCCAAAGTTCTCATCATACAGGGCGTAAAAAAAATGGACCCCATGAGTGTTACAGCTAGTCCGTCCCTGAAGCTGTAAGTAATTCACAACAGTTTCTTGGGTACAGAGCTGGGCAGTATTTGTACTCACAAATACTTTTTTTTATTTAAATACTTTTTGTATTTAAATACTGAGTATTTAAATACTTTTTTATAATAGGTATTTGTATTTATTTCACAAATACTTTGCAAAAGTATTGAGTATTTAAATACTTTTTTTATGTTCCTTTCAGTATTTAAATACTTTTTGGAGTATTTAAATACTTTTTTAGTATTTAAATTCTTTTTTGAGTATTTAAATATTTTTTTAGTATTTAAATACTTTTTGGAGTATTTAAATACTTTTTTGGGGTATTTAAATACTTTTTACTATTCAAGTACTGTTCTCTATTTAAATATGGTTCATGTGGAAAATTCTAAGTTTGCACTTGTCACGCGTGTCAGGAAGCGAAAGATAGTTTCCGTACGATGCCGACACAAGTGGAAGGAACGAAATGGTAGCTTTGATGGTCAGAAATCAAATGATTCTGGACCGAAAATCATAGCTGTTCATCCTGATCAATGGCGTAGGAATCTCGAAAATAGGTGATGCAGGCGCGTATAAAAGGAGGGCCCTTGGTTGTAATTACCCAGGCAAGGCGACCAAAGTCAGCCGAAATTATTAAAGACGTTTTGGGTCATCATCTGAGGTATTCAGGTGTCACAAGATGGAATTCCGATTACGATTCTATTACCCAAATTCTAGACGAGAAGGAAAAGCTACCAGTTTTATACGAAAAACTTGGAATTAAACAATATTCTCTCAAGGAACATGAGGTGGAATATTTGACAGAATATGTCGGAGTGCTTAAGCCAATAGCTTTATCGTTAGATATTCTGCAAGGAGATACTAATATATTTTACGGGTTTGTAATACCAACAATTGCTAGTATGAAAATTAAATTAGAGAAGCTCAAAACAGAGCATTTCAAATATTTATCTTCGGTCATAGATTAACTTCTGACGGCAGTCACCAAACGATTTCATAAATACCTTTCACTTTCAAATGAAGAGGCAATAGTAGCAACCATCTCTCATCCATCATTTAAAATGAGATGGCTAACGCTGTATAAGTATAATAATGAATATGAACAGAAGCAAATTATGAATAAAATAAAAACTATATTTATAAATGCTGCCAACGACGTGGTTATGGCTGAAGGAAAGTTAGAATCTATAGAAAATTCAAAAAGAACCCGAAATGAGTTTTTTGAATTCGACGATAATGATGGATTTTCAATTCAGTCATCAATAAGGTCTGGAAGAGGAGAATTCCAGGCTCTGCAATATATGCAAGACTCACAAACAGACATAGAAATGCTGAGAAAATATCCCATTATCAACAAATTATTTTTGAAATATAACACTACTCTTCCCTCATCTGCCCCAGTTGAAATAATGTTTCCATTTGCAACATTCATTAATACGCCACGACGACATGCTTTATCAGACGATAATTTCGAAAATCTTGTTCTTATGAAAGCTAACGCATAAATTATTATTCTTGCATTACAAATTTTGAGTAATTAGGTTTAGGTAGAAAGTATTTTGTTATGTTTTCAGTTGAAGAATACAGGGATAAAATAAGGATTGTCAGAAAGTTTTGAGATAAAATGCATTTTTTAGTATGGACATCCCTAGTTTTATTTCAGTACAGTAAAACTTTGACTCTAATTTCTACAGACGTTCCTAGTTTTATTCGGCTAATATTTTGACCATGGAAAGTAACAACATGTGCCAACAGGTTGCGCTAGTAATCTCGATTTCGATAAATATGGACAATTCCTGTTTTATTCCTGTACCCTTAAGATTATGTTGTCGTGGTTTTTTAATTAAAATTTACTGTCAATAGCAATAAAATATTACAAAACACACTTTTTATTGCTGTTAAATCTTATTTGATTCTAAAATATTTTGAGGATTGAGGTACCTACCTATTCAACTGCGTTTCATTCTTAAAAGTATTTATAAATATTTAAAAAAAAAGTAATTAAATACTCAGAAAGTATTTATAAATACTTAAAAGTAATTAAATACTTAGAAAGTATTTATATATAGTATTTAAACCTAAAAAGTATTTAAATACTTTTAGTAATTAAGATTTAAATACTTCATTACTTCAAAAAGTATTTAATATTTAAATACTTTTGAATTTAATTAAGTATTTAGTATTTAAATACTTTTAAAAAGTATTTGCCCAGCTCTGCTTGGGTAGTAATTTGACGGGTCTTACCTGGTATACATCATATTAAAAAATAATTGAAATATACCAGGTGGTTCAATAATTATGTGTAAAAAACTTGATTACATTGGTGCTCTTTGGGAGCCCATATCTCCGAAGAGGAGGCCGATACGAAAGAGGTTTATATTAACCTATAGTATTCTATTCACGTGTTTTCTTCATATCCGGGAGATTTCCCACATGTTCCCGGACACCCTGTATACTAATCAACATTTTCACTGGTGCTCGGCAAAGACTATAAATCACAAAATGCAACTTATCCTAAATTTACACAGGTAAGCGTCTACTTCTCTGCGAATGCAACCAATCCTTGAGCTGGGACACCATCAGTCCGCCGAGAATTATCTGTGTCGGATGGTAAACCAGCAGGGGTAGGCTTATTTGACTCAGGTGGGAGTAACCATGGAACATAATTCTCAATATTGGAATGCCTACAAAGAGAGCGGTCGGTTTTAAAGCAGCGTTTTTATTCGAGTACAAGAATCGAAGAAGAACTCGATTCTTTAATGTACTCGGGATACTCGTCTCGAGAATCGAGTACGGAGTTACTTTTCGCTTTCACCTCAGATACTCTCGGTCGATTCGATTTGGAACTAGCAAATTAAAAAAAGGGGTATCATTTAACTGACAAAATATTCTTATTTTTGCGAACATAAAAATGTAATCGGTCAGCCAAAATGGCCAGTTGGTCAGCAACTTATGAACAGCAAACATTTCCGAATCGGTCAGTAATTAATGTCATACTAGAGTGCTCTAAATTATTTTGGTACGCAAATTAAATATATAAGCTGCTATGAGCAGCTATCAGCGGGTAAGCAAAATATTTAATCTTGGTCATCAAAAAAAAAGCAATAAAATGTGAAATAGTGACAGTGCCCTGGGAAAACAAGTGAAAACCCGCCCCGCTACACCTTTTGTAGCCGATTTCCTTCTGTATTCGGCAAAAGAAAACACAATAAAGTTGCATAAATTGACTGTGCCCTAGGAAAACAAGAGGAAACCCGCCCCCGCTACCTTTTGGGCCTTGACTGCTACACCGAATGAAAACACACGCACGCAATTAGCTACTCGTATCACGCGACTGCATTCGCTCCGCCCACAATAGCGAACTTTGCGGATTATCCAAAACAAACGCAATCCAATGATTTATATTGATAACCATTCTTTAAGTCTGAAATATTATTGTATTTTTTGAAATTTTGGAGATTTTGAACTTACCTAAAGTTAAGGATTTGTGTGTCGAGCAAAATACAATAGCTATGACATCGGCTGCCGTGAAAACTTTCTTCATAGAACTAGAAATCTTGAAACTTAATATTATAAGAGCTATTTGCAGGAGCAGTACTAAAATTTAAAAAAATAATAATTAAAAGTATTTACAGGATGGAACCAATGACGTATATCTGTGGATAGCCAAACTCTAAAAGCAAAAGTGGCAAATTTATGGCCTCGAGCATGTAAACAAAGCTTATCGTCAGATGTCACGCGTAATGCCCACTTGATAAATTATTTACCTTAACTGGCGAACAGGACCGTACTTCGCTCTTAATGAAAATGATTACACGGCAATATTTTGGCACATCAAGACCTTGTTTGCTGGGAAATAAATAACCTATTTTCTCGCATAAAAGAAGGCCTTGTGGCCGTCACTGAGAAGCCACTGTTAGAATTAATTTTGATATCTATTGTCCACGTATCGACAGATTTTTAACATCGTTACGATCAAAGATCTTATAAACTCCAGATAGAAACGTGTACATTTCTAGTCTACGGAACGAATACAAACAGTCTTTCCCACCTCTTTCGGTCACTATTGCAGCATAGCCAGATTGTCATATTTATCGCAAAGGTATCTTGCAAAATCACAATTAAAAATTTGTTAATTTGACAATTGCAACTGGTTCAAGGTTAATCCTCAATTGTTTTTAAAATAAATTTATTTCTTCATAATTTTTCTATAAACTGTGAAAAGGCGATGAGAGATTCTTTAAAAAATATTATTATACTTAAAAGTATCAAACGAAACTTGAACTAATCCAACTGCACTCTGGCAACATCTATTTCTATTTTGCTACGCCTTACATGTGCTCAACGATCAAGGAGCCAAAATCTGAATGAATACTAATCTCGTAAACATTTCAATGTTGGCGCTATGATCTAAGGGATTGTTTATCTATTTTGGTTGATTTGTGCCTTTTTTGTGATTATTGGTGAAAAATCGTCTTTATTATAAACAATCATGGTGCATTCATGTGTAGTTTGTAAAAGAGTGGATCATTTAAATAAGGATTTATCTTCTCAGCGGTAAGTATGGTTATGTTTTAATATTTACATCTGATATAACCAGACTTCAACATTGTTGCCGTTCAGCCAACAAACATGTAGTTCTCGCTTCCACCCATTACTGATTTTCAATAACATTTCACACAATCACAGCTTCACTTTCCAAGAGTTTTATGAATGGATTATTGGACCTGTGGCTACGACTGATTTCAGTTCTGGACGGTCGTCATTGGTTGGCAACCAAAGCGGCACCAATATCGGCGGGGTTGCCTATATGATGGCGACAACTATTTTTTTTACATGTGCCCCGAAAGTGCCTCTTTTCATGCATGTTCTCTTCACCGAAAGTGGCGTTTTCCAAGAGAGCGGGCGGGAAAGGGTTTTCCCGCCCGTTTCGAGTCACCATGTGCTCATAAATAAATAAAACCAGAATTGTCGGTGCGGGATTTGAACCCGCGACCCTCAGATCGCCATGCGGACACTCTACCCACCGAGCCATACTACAAGCGATAATAAATAGCGGATTATATATAAATTAAATTGGCAGTTAATATTTCAAAGATGTTTTAGAAAAATGTCTGAAGAATTTCTTTATTTGTATGGCCTCAAAGACTCGGGCACTTGTAAAAAAATAAATAAAACCAGAGATGCCGAGTGCGGGATTTGACCCCGCGGCTCTCAGATCACAAGGCGTACGCTATACCACTAGGCCACCGAGCCTATTTGTCAAAAATAATAAATAGATATTTACATTCTCCATGCGCGAGTGTTTTCATGTCATGTAGACAGGAAAACTGTCTGAAGAATTTCTTTATTTATTTGGCAACAAAGCTTCGGAGCACTTGTAAAAAAAAATACGGTACATATCTCGGGCCGTCGGAGGCTTTTCCGGACTCGTGCGGTTCTTCGCATCTCGTCCGTAAAAGCCTCTTTTCGGCCCTTGATACGTAATGTACTATTACACCTCAACAAGAAATTTTGCACTTGCAACATAAATTATTAGATGTCCTATATACAAAATTTAATTTTATAGCAGAAAATACACGCCACTGTACGCTGGTAATTTTTTTTAGATGAAGCAGTTAAACAGGCAACATTTTTGGTAATTGGCTAATTCCTTATCCCTCATATTTTAGATGTAGAAGCCGTATTAGGGTCGGCAATTCTTCTCTTGCGCCTGCACTGGCAATTATAATTGCACGTATTAATGCGCACTAAACCGTTCTCGATCAGCTGACGCATTGTCAACAGTCAGAACAGCAGTTGGTACTGTCGAAATCCCTAAAATACCCCCAGAATTAGAGATGGACAAACCTGTTAGTTTTGATTACCCGTTAAAGCAGCTACTGCTACTTACAAATAGCAGTTCAAAAAATTTGCGACGTTTAGCAGTACATGTGCTTAATAAAAAATGTGAACTGCTAATTTAAGTGTCAGTTAGTTTAAATAGCCATTAGCTGTCCATAGCTGCTTCGACCAACTAATAAACAGTTAAAAATAACATAATAATCCATCTCTACCCAGATTTGCAGCGGCAATGGCGATTAAAATGGCGCACGACTCATTTCTGGCAATGTAAGACTAATTGAGCCAGTTGATCGAGAACGGTGTACTGCGCATAATTCCGTGCAATTTCAATTGCGGCAGGAGTAGAATTGTAATACGGATTCCATTCTTGCATTGCAGTCGCAATCCGTGTAATTATAATTGCCATTGCAGGCGCAAGAGAAGAAATTGCCGCCTCTAATACGGCTCTTAATATTTTTAAAAAGAAATAAATATAAAATTGATCATATGCATATTAATGGTTCCGTCAATTTATTAAAATTTTGTATTTAATATTTGGTCGTTTTGAGGGATGCCAAATCGACTTCAATGTTAGTTTTGACATAAAATGATCGCTAAAGCTACTTTACTCTTTAAATTATTATTTTAAAACCCGTATAAACCCGTACGCCAATGATTTAACTAGAGTGTTAAGCAATAGAAACGTGTGCCCTGGGACATAGGGACACCAAAATTGGAAACAATCAGAAACAATTCAGAAATACCGAAAATATAAGCTTGTGTACATTATAAGTGGGACACTTTCTATATTGAGGACAACCAGATGGAATTTTGTAACGCATCGTTTTATGGCTAAATTTTACAAATTACTTTATTCGTAGGCCTGTAGGAATAATACAACTTCACACATGCAAGTGAGAAAACCCATAGAACTGTGCTTTTCCATGTGTGCTTACCTGAAAAAATTGTAAAAATTACATCCAGCGCCGTCAATCCAGTCTCGGGAACCAAAAAAGTATCACAAAACGTGGTATATATCACAAACAACAATGCACACTGACTGATCGTGTTCAATGGTATTCTGTGGCCACGAAACGGGGTAAATATTTTTATGGCCTGACCTATACCCAGTGGCAGGAGGACTGTGCTTGTTAGCTGTAAAACTGTGCCCAGAAGGGGCACGATCGTCGTCGAACCTAGCTGAAAAAAATGGTCAAGTGCAAGTCAATGCAAACCATTTGAAATATTTCTACTTACATTAAATAATAAGGATAAAGGTGTAATTAGAATGCCTAAGAAGCTACCCACAACTGAATTAAATATTGCAGCTGTCTCATTACCCTGAGCAGCTCTTGTCAAAATTACAGCACTTGATACGGGGGGTGGCATACAGGCTACAGTAATTAGTCTACAACAAAAAGTATATTACTGTAAATGATACAATTATGACGGATTTTTAATATAATTTAGAACTTGCAAATTCTTAAAAAATGTAAACTTTGCTTACCCTTTTAAAACCCAAGTATTGATACCAAACATACTCAAAAACTTGATAAAACATTGTGTATAAATTGGAATAAGAATAAATGTGAAAATTTGTATAAATAAATGCAGCTTATAGCGTCGAAATGTATGAAAGATGCTTTCAGTTTTCAGCGAAAAACCACTTATTAGAAACATAAGGGAAACGGCTCCATATTTAACAGAATATTCCGTTTTCAGGGGACCTAAAAATAACAAAATTCGCTCTATTTAATAAACTTACGATTAAATTTATAAGATATTACATTTTTAAGGAATTGCAACAAAAATTATTAAAAGAAAAATAAAGTTAAAGTGTACCTGCTTTTGAACCAAGCTTTGGGTATATACCAGCCAAAAATATACAGCATAAAATGGCAACTAAAAGCCAATTTTTTCTCAGAAAGTCGCCAGGAGTTATTCCGTGTTTCATTTTAAGTTTCTTTCGTTACATTTTTAAAAAAATTTAAGAATCGGAATCAAACAAAAATCTAGGTAATGTTTTGAAAAAGTCAGGTTAAGTCGTCGGCCTTCTTCTTCTGCTAAGAAATGTGGCCATAACAAATAATCTTGTGATAATCTCGCAATGGAGAGTTTGGTGGAGAGAACGTATAGAAGGGAAGTAATGCTCACTGTTTGCTCCACTCTGGTTTAAATTGAAATTGTACATGTCTCGAAGGTAGAACCCTAAAGAATCTTTAGTAGTCTGGACTAAAAGAACAAGATTGTTAATAAAATAAAGAACTAATAAAGGTGGAAATCTTAACAAGAGTCCCAAAACCTCAATTTAGTATAAATTTAAACCCGTGGTGTGAACATAAAACCGGAGAATCAACATCGATCAGCTACCCTGCCCTTCTTCCGTGATGCTTATCCTATTAGTCCTATTACTGTATAGATGGCACCACTGTATAAGGTATAAATTGTGGTTTGAAACCTTGCTAAATTACCATATGTCATTTTTGTCAGTTGACTTGTCAATGTCAAATAACAGAACTTGTCATCATCACGGTTTTATTTAACAAAAACCAGCAAAAATTCTGTTTGAAACAGATAAGGACCAAAAAAATTGTAATTTTATTGATATAACCAGTTGAAGAAAGCTTTAAAAATAGGTAGCAAAAAGATGGCCCGAGATTACGACCATTTGTTCAAGTTGCTGATTATAGGAGACAGTGGTAAGTGCATAAAGAGCCTTTTGTGGGGCGGGGTTTGGATTTAAATTAAACCAAATAATTAAAAATTAGTGCATTATCTTTCGGATTATCAAGAATTTAATTTGCATCCGGTATGTGAGAAGTGGGCGAAAATATCTACTTTGATTGGTGCTATTAGGTTCTATTGATTGTATTCACTTATGCTGTCGACTTCTAATGTTTCTCAATACACAAATAATTTGAAACCATAAACGAACTAGAACTAGCTACCCTTATGATAATTAGGGAATGCCTAATTTTAGTTAATTCGAGCGTTAATTACATTGTAATTTAGTATTAACTTATCATTAAAAAACTAGGGTTGCTCGTGTTGACTGCTCAAGTTTAAACTTTCTGTTTATTCCGTATATCGTTCCAAGCTCGTGTCACCCTGCATTCTTTTAAATTAATTATTTCCTGTTTCATTGTAAATTAATTATAATGCCTAAAAGTTTATATTTATGAAAATTGTTAAAAGAAATGATGAACGATGGCTTAGTTTTATTTATTACATGTATTGTAGTCATGTAACTCAAAGTGACATTTCTACTTGTCTTCATAGAATTTTTGCAAAATTTATATTCATTGATTTTCATATAAAGATAAAGAAGTATTTCAAATATGTAAGTATAGATAGGTAGATAGATAGATAGATAGATAAACTTTTTTTTATTCAATAAGCCAAAGAGGCATAGAACAATGTTACAATTACAATACTATATAACATTAAATAAATAAACATTTTAAAAAAAATCCAGTACACGAAATATATAAAACATCTTCACTCTTCCAAAAAAATCATATTTTGAAACTACATCAGAATTAAACAATATGAAACAATACTTTCTCTTACAAACAGAACACAGGCAGTAGCGACAATAGTAATAATATTTAAGACCACATAACATATCAAGATCAAATACCTTAAATACATTAAAACAGAAACAGAGTCACAATGAGCCCCACTATGCCATACTAGATCTATCAAGGTCATTATAAAATTCATCCATATTGTAGAAGGCCTTTCCTATTAAATAAGTCTTTAAAACAGTTTTAACTCTGTCTTGAGGCAGGTCACGCACACTCTCTGGGAGCTATTATAAATTTTAATCAGTGTATAGGGCACATTTTTTTGCATGTAACTAAAATTCAATTTTTCTATTAACAAATCCGTCTTATGTCTAGTTGGATAGCAGTGCTCATTTATAGAGTCTGTAAATAAATCTTTGTTATTATAAATAAACATGAAAGAGTCCAAAATGTACATACTAATCAAAGTTAAAATTTTCTTATCTCTAAACACATCCTTACAACTTTCACGCTGAGTCATGCCGAAAATACATCTGAGACATCTTTTTTGAAGTATTAAATGGGATGGGGGAGAGTAGTATATGGGATTGTATATAGATAGGGGTGTTATGGAAATGACATATTATATTTAAATGGGTGACTCCTGGGGTGTCCTAGAGAAGCGCTACATATTCTTTTTTTAAATCGAACATTTAAAAAGTGGGATAATTCACCCCTAAACCCACCAGTTACTCCTCGGCACATTCATATATGGTCATATTACATTGCCAAGCTGTGTAATCAACAGATGTTCAGGCACAATGTTGCCAACTGTGTAAAAAATGTAAAACTTTAGACTCTTATAAAAATAATAATTTTTATTTTAAAGTTAACCTAGTATCCAAATGGAAGTGAATCCAGGTGCCAGTACACTAGCAAGTAATCCAGGGTACATACATCTTCAGGTTTTTTTTTTTATGGGAAAAGCTTTATGCTCATCACGTACCCTGATGATAATGTGGAACTGCATAATAAGCTTATACCCACTAAACCCCATTCGGAATCTTATTTCCAATCTCTCGGAACATTTGCACTAAATCACTTAAAGAAACACCCACGAGTTTCAAATTAGTTTTCTTGAAGATATGCACTTATTATTAGTGTGATGTATCGGGAACTAATTAAGGAATGAAATAACCGTATTTCATATTCAGTGTAATATATTTATAAGATAGAATGACGTGATTACAATGTGTATCACTTCGGTGATCATTACAGTTATCGCCACTGTCAACGTACGAACGAAAGCCACAATCGCCACGTAGCGCCCCAACACTTCGTTGGTTCCGTACCGTACTGCCGGCCTTTCGCCAGACCCTTCTCCCATCGCGTGCTCGCGCACGTCGCGACCTTGGCCATCCGTCCTAATACCCTAATACATTACAATTAGATTACACAAAAGCAATAAATACTAACGCATAATTACACTTTACAATAATCTACCGTACACATAAAACAACAGCACTATAGGATACTGAATTATTTCGTAATAGAAAATCAGAAATAATAAAAACGCTAATTTCTAATGGGCTAATCAAACTTATTAATCCTTCACTGAAGAAAAATGATGAAATAATTATGTTGATAAACAGGACAACCCCTTCAAAATAAATAGTCTCGTCCAACTAGCGCGGTTGCCATTTCCGAGACTATCATTATACAGAAAAGTAGTACAAAAGGAAATTCTGCAATTTATGAATATAACCAGAATAAACCCGAACAAATGAGAACATACCTGACCATTTATAAACTTCGCGGCGGTTCGTCGAGTCAGTTCAAGTTTATAAATCAGAGATTGTTTCCCAGTGAACTGAACTGAACGTAAAAGTTTATAATAATGTACTCTGAAAAATAAACAACTTGCAATGTGTCAAATGATTATTGACTTTCTAAAGAGTTTACCCTGAAGGTATGACAACACTGTTGACATATGTTGCTTTGTTTACCTTCCTGACAGGGGCAGCACGTGGTCATTTCTGGTTTGACATAAGGTCATGTACAGGGCATATTAAATTAAAGCGCCATTTTGGATATTTTTCTTCAATTTGTTTTCATCTGAGGAATTGCCGATCTAAATATAAGACATCATTTCCATAACACCCTGTATACTATACTATATTCAAAGTGATCCCCATTGACTAGTTTTTCATAAACGTCTAATAAGCTGTAGAATTGCAATTTTTCAGGAAATCGATAATAAAAACTTTGGTGCATACTTCTCGCCAACTCAGTATAATATTTTAGTTACACACACAATGTTTTATTGTCATAATCCAAAAGAATAAAATTTAATCACCATGAAATTAAATAAAACATTGGAACCTTTTATAACATTCAATAAATAATTTATCATGTGTTTATTGGATGGTCCGAAATCATTTTATTTTATTTAGGAAAGGTTAGTTTATGGAAGGTATTTTATTTTAAAATTGCTCTATGGTTTGATCGGGTTGCACAATTGATATGTTTATTTTTTAACACACAACATTATGAAGGCCTTAGATATAAAAAAAAAAACTTCTTTATTGTACTGATCTTTCAATTTTAAATTTTATTGAATGATATCAATTCAGATATGATTATTGTTTGTTCGGGTTTGTTCCTTGTTAAAAGATCTCCGGAAGAAAAGATATTTCTTTGAAATATTGGCACTCCCTAGAAAAGTTGCTGATCTTTTTAGTGGAGGTACTTTACGTATCTATCACTTGCGGTTATACCGGAAGTCGGATCAACTTGCTTTTTTTATACAGGGTGTTATGGAAATGACGTATTATATTTAAACCGGCAATTCCTGAGATAAAGACAAATTGAAGAAAAATAGCCATAAATGGCGCTTTAAATTCATTCAGCGGTAAAAGTAACCTGACGTCACACCAGAAAAACACCTGTGTGGCACTGCGATACATATAAGCGATCAAGGAATTCTGGCCGGTGTTGTCATAGGTACACCTTAAACTCTTTAGACAATATAAAATAATTTAAACACTTTTCCATTCTGTAATACCTTTTTGTACAATTTTTAAACAACCCGGAAAAACATATAGGTCAATAGGTCAAATGCCAATGACCGCTTGACACCTTACATCGACTGAGCGAAGTAGTTTCATATAGCGCCGCGGCCGCACGCGTGCGTCTGTTAGTTCAAGACCAACCAGCGGCCGGTTACGTTTTGTCTCGTCGATCACCAACATACTCTCAGCGATCCGCTCTGTTTTTTCGGTTTACGCGTGTATCGTGCCCGTACATAAATATTCTTTGAATGTTGTTTTTATTGACGCATTTCTTCTGGACGTCAAATTTCGTCGCGTATAATAAAATCAAATAATCTGTAGTATAATCTGTATTCTTGTATTTTCAAAGGCTAACTGTCGGTTCTGTTTCACTATTACTGTGTGTACATAAAGTGTTTCCAGGAGTGTTCTCATGAAAAAGTAAAAAAACTGATTGTGCTTGTGCCTGGATTTCCTCGCTCTTTAGGTATAAGGATAAATACAAGTTGGTAGAAAATAATTTATTTTTATAATTTTATATGGAATTTCAGTTTTACATTAAGTTTGGCAACATTGCCATTGGCTCTGGGTGAAATGGTGTACAGTAGCGTGGACTGACCTGTGAGTAAGAGTGTTTATTATCCCAATTTTAAAACGGCAGATTATAAAAAAAATTCACTATGTAGCGCTTCTCTAGGACACCCAAGGAGTCGCCCATTTAAATATTATACGTCATTACCATAACACCCTGTATATATCGTCGGCGTTCTGGCAAAAGTCACTAAGTCCAATTTATTAGTTTTGAGAAAAATGGATTTTAAGTTTAAAAGTGAATGTAAAATTTCATTTCGTTTAATAGAGCTGTGATGAATTCAAAATAGGTACAGTTTAACTAAGAAGAAGTTGTAATGTAACGGGCTAAATAAAAAAAATATAATATATATTATAATGTACATCAAAAATTGATATTTGATGGACTTAGTGATATTTAGCAGACAAAAAAGTTGTTATAGGTATTATAGTGAAAATTATATTACACTGTTTTTTAATTTTAAAACAATAATTTTTGGAAGTAAATCACCTTTATATTAATCAACTGTATTACAATTTTTATAATAATCTTCAAAAACGTTAAATAAACAGAACAACAAAAAAAAGGTTAGTTTCTTCGCTTTCACTTTGAATGCTGGGCTCGGGGTTTTTGTCCTGAATAGATTTTGATGATGGCAACGATAAATACCAATGATGAAATTCTTCAGGGATCACTTCTGTTGTGCATAACCTTTTAAGGTCATTATATTTTTTTCAGAAATTGGTAGCATCTTTGAATATACCTTATTAAGCATTGGTAAGGAATTAGATGTTGAAGGTCTGGCCCTTCCTAGAATATTAAGATAAAGATATTCACCTGAATGATTGTATCTATATTTCACTATGCCTGGGCTAGATTTTTCGATTCTGAAGCATTTTACTTGAAGCCACTTAACTTTCTCGCCTTGCGTATTAACATTTCTATTTTTTAATAGTGCTTGCGAAATTGCTTTAAAGTCAATAAAGTCAGAATACTTTAGTTCTTTAACAATATACGGGTCATTTTTTTTGTTTCCCCTTTTAGACCGTGCCATTTTGAATATATTAATCCAGTCGTTTAAGGTGAAAACAGCCAAATGTTTCTTTTGTTTCTCAATTGGCTATCACATTCCATCATTGAATGCCCAGATTCAAGAAATTTTTGTTCTATAGTAGTGATTTGACTGTCTTCGTAATGAACAAAATAGTAAAGCATAGCAAGAACATTTTGATTTCTATTTTGCCCACCACATGTATCAGAAAAATGTGAAATTTCTGTAACATGATTGGGCAAGTTACGCATGTATTGAGATACATGTTGCAATTTCTATACTTCCTCTGGCTCCATTGATTTCAGTCCAGGTATAACAAAATGCATTTATTTGTCTGCTAAAAATCACTAAGTCCATTTAGTGATTTCTGCTTGTTATAGGAACGCATTGTTTGGGACTTAACGACTATTTACATGTCGGCAACCAGTTATACACTTAGCTCTGGACTTAGTGATATTTATCAGATTAAAGAAATGGTTTTTTCTAAACGAGTAGTGGTTTTAACTCAAAAGTGCCAATATTGGACTTAGTGACTTTTGCCAGAACGCCGACGATATATACCATTTATTTCTATTGGAATTCGATCAGACCATAGAACAAGAACTTTTTTACCAATTGCTGACAAAACATGCCAAGAAAACGTTTGGTTATCATTGGAATAGATCCACGTTTCATCTAGAAAACTACTTTCACGTTTATGAATACAATTGCGATTTTCAAATAGCACACTTGTCTCATCTTTCTCTTTGAATGCACAAACATCGGCTGCCGACGCACATCTTCGCAGACAGCATGAAGTATCACGGCTCAACAAAGACCTGGAAGAAATTTTGGCTTGGGGTGACAGTAGCCAAGTCGAATTTAGCGCTAAGAAAATCCAGGCAGCAGTTTTCTCTAAGAAGGTTAACATTACTGTACTGGATATAGTCATCATCAGAAACTTGGTGTACTCTTCCGAACAAAGCCCAGATTCGACCTAGAGTACCTGCTCTCATGTCTGGAGCTCCGCCCCAAACATACTCTTCGGCTGCTGGATTCCATCGAAAGGAGGGCCATTTGTCTGATCGGAGACCACGAGCTGACGAAGACCGACATCCTAGAACATCGACGACAGGTTGGAGATTTGACTCTCTTTTACAGATATTTCCATGGAAAGTGCTCGGCTGACCTTGCCCTCTTGTTGTAAAACTGGATTTTTCCAATTAAAGAAAATGTATGAAGATTTTACGTTGGATTATTTTTTAAATAATTTAACAAATAAAAAGGATCGAAGGTTGTTAATCTTTCAACATGCATCATCAGCAAAAATCATGAGAACGTTTGTCGGGCAGGAGAGGAGACAGGGACGGCAGTCGGTTTTGGGTTCTCTGCGCGGTCGATCGCCGATCGGGATTCCCAAAATCGTTCTCACCCGCGGCTTCGTTTTTTACGTAAGAAGGGGGGTATTTTTGGTTACAGGTTTTAGAGTGTTTATCACAGAAGATACCGAGAAAAGTCAACTACGGACCTTTCCCTCAGTAAATTTTTTTTTAAACACTTAGTTTCCGTGCGAGTATAAATAACGCTGGAATCTCTTCAAACACTCGTATGTTTCAGTGCGAGTACAATAACAACCTAAATATCTTCGAACACTCGCGTATTTTGGGGTGAGTATAAATAAAAGCTAAAATTGATCTTCGAAAACTCGTAGTTGTCCGTGCGAGTGTAAATAATGCTGCGATATCTTCGAACACTCGTCTTTGGTGCGGGTATAAATAAGTCTGAACTTGAAAGACATCTGAAGTGCGAGGAAAATTATTCTATAAAGACTTTGCGCCCAAAGCCTAGAATAAATTTCGAAATCAAAATTCACCCGATTGTGACGTTAATAAACATTTTGAGCTCAGAATATGAAGAAATGGTTACTAGTTTTTGCTAAGTCCGGAACAAGTGACGGTAACCAAAAATATTCTAAGTACGACATAAAATATCTTAAGTTAGATATTAATAACTTCTACCGCGTTTCTATATTTTTTTAAAACGATAGGTTGGTTTGAAACGCAGAATGTTAGTGTAGGATAATTTTTATTGAAAATATAAAATGTAAATAATTATCGCACTAGTACTTCGGGTCGCGTTACTCGACGTACGTAAGACAAAACCCCTGAATCAACCCTCAAAGACAGAAGACTTTAAAATTAAATAAATAAAAATCCTCCTTGTTCCATATAACAAAATAGCATTGTTGTTATATCACATTGGACGTGTCCGAGCCAATAAACTCAAAAGTATAGTTCGAACAATAGTTAGGCTTTGTCCTACGTTCGAACAACTACATATACTTATAACAGTAAAATCAATCCTCTCACTTCTAAGACTTGCCCACACCTTCTTCAATTGCGCTGGTGGACTCCTGACAGCTTCCAGTTGGTGGGAAAAGGATGGTGGGCCCACCTAAGACCGACAGACTCTGTCGTCGGCTGGCATCCCTGACAAAACAAATCAAGAATCGAATCGAAAAATCCGTAATCGAAATTTGCGTTCGAAATAATAATTTAAGTAGGAACGTCTTCGGCTTACGATGAATTTTTCATTACTCACTAAGATTGGCGACATTACTGATAG
The DNA here is from genome assembly GCA_963991005.1 of Barypeithes pellucidus. Lineage (NCBI taxonomy): Eukaryota > Metazoa > Arthropoda > Insecta > Coleoptera > Curculionidae > Barypeithes > Barypeithes pellucidus. Next base: position 49,176,145 of record OZ022563.1, on the reverse strand, counting down.
TGTCGACCAGTTCTCACATATTCCAAATTAAATGATTCAAAAGTTGAATTGGCTTTACTAAATAATTCCTGGGTGGAGGGAATACACCTTCTGGAAGAAACCAAAAAGGGGACAAAATTAAAATTCCAAAATGGCCATCTAACTAATGATCAGTTCGAATTAAATTAAAATAAAGTCGAGGGGTAAATTGGTTATACAGGGGTTATCAATAAACGTCCTACGTAAAAGCGCCGATAAGGAGAACGCATAGAGTTACCTATCGTTTTTTAAGCGCATAACGGACGGACGTTTCGGGCTACGTACTCCACTCATATCATTGTATAATGATAATTCAGCCCAGAGCGCCGAATAGAAGAAATACACGACGAACCAATGCCGCCGATCCATATGTGGTTAAGCTTAGTACTCCTCGAACTTCATTATTTAAGAATTCTTTCATCTGGAGGACTTCATCCTTATGGAACGACCTTCCCGAGGTCGTTTTTCCCAACGAATATAACCTCCAACGATTCAAAACCAACGTGAATCGCTTTTTGAGCACACGCACCACTCCCAGAGTGCCCTAAAGGATTTTTCCTATAGTCCTTGTACTTGATCATAAAAAAAATAATAATAATACCTGTCGGAAGGATATGTTGAACAAAAACATAGTTTTGAATTTTCCGGAAGAATCCCACTGCGGAATCAACACAGTGTATTTATTTATTTTCCAATTAATAAATTCTTGTTTGAGCACGCCAATGGTAAGACGCTTTCTAGCATGGTTTTTATACATTTTCTCTCCTCGCTCTTCATACGGAAACGTCCAAATAAAGCTGGGCAAACAATTAGAAATGTGGTTTATTCTACCAAAAAAAAAAAATTATATTTCAGGTGTAGGAAAGAGCTCGCTGCTGCTACGGTTCTCCGATAACACCTTTACAGGGAGCTACATTACTACGATAGGAGTAGACTTTAAGATTAAAACGATCAATATAGATGGGCAGAAAGTCAAGCTGCAGATTTGGGATACGGCTGGACAGGAGAGATTCAGGACAATAACCAGCACGTAAGTTTACCTGGTTCTCGATGTTGTTTATTCTTTTTCAAAACTTACTTATAACAATGTATTTTAGTTACTTAAATGTGTATTTTAAAAGCCTACTTTAATCACAAGTGCATAAAATAAATAAGAAAACAACACTTCAGCTCACGATGACACATAAACGTGTTTGCCTCAAGCCCAAGGCAAGAAACTTAGTATCTGTTTTAAAACATAATGCATCTTTGTCTATTTATTCCAAAAACATCGGTTTGGTTCGGAGGCAGAACTCCGACGTGGGAGCGAAGCAAGGCGTGAAAACTTAAAGAAACAGATAAGGACCACATATACAGGGTGTTTCGGGAGGAAAGGGAAATATTTTGGGAACATGTTCAGAAGGTCAAAATAAGAGAAATTAACCCATATGTTTTAATCCGATTCTTAACCGTCTCTGAAATAATCGGTTCTAAAGTTTTTTTTGTAAAGTTTTGGAGTAATTAAGAAGTTTTGGAGTAATTAAGAAGTTTTGTATTTCTAACTCCAGTTTGTAGGTATTTCATTGCTTGTCAATACCTAATACCAGACCTAAACCCACTGGATTATTGCCTCTGGGGGTGGATGAAATCACTAGTATACGAAACACGAGTAGAAACCGTGGAAGGACTCCACAATCGAATTTTTAATGCTGCAAATATCATTATAAACAATCCCCAAGCAATTCAACGCGCAACACGAGCGATTAACAAACGTGGTGCAGCTTGTATTGAAGTTGGTGGGGGTATTTTCGAAAACATTCTAAATTAGTGGAATTTTGTTGTTTTACTAGTATCTATTGGTGTTGCTTTTGAAATAAAAAATAGTTACAAAAAAAAATTTAGAACCGATTATTTCAGAGACGGTTAAGAATCGGTTTAAAACATATGGGTTAATTTCTCTTATTTTGACCTTCTGAACATGTTCCCAAAATATTTCCCTTTCCTCCCGAAACACCCTGTATATAAACAGTATATTGCCATCTGCAATTATGTCCCCGCTATGGGCATCGAAGGGGGCGTTGTGAGTTTGCGCAGTTCGGAAATTTCCTTGTGAAAGTAAACATTCGACAGGACCGGATTTCAACTTTTTTAATGTAAATTTCATTGGTTACTTAGGAAAAATATTGCAATCAAAATTTCGATTAGTTCGATTTAAGACAGTGTTCGATGCATAGGATTTCTGACGATATGATGATCCGACGGTGCCCTGATTGGTGTAAACTTTTGGTGCCAAATTCCGTCCGAATATTTGTAACAATCGACACGATGTGCTTTATTTTAACTTTCATCCGACGTCGTATGTTTCTTAACCTCGCTTTTTTTCTAAACCAAAAATTAAGAATGAATGACTATATTGACTATTTTGGGAATTATTATCAGCTACTAATGCACCAAATTAAAAATACATTAATTTTAAGGTTAGGTAGTGACCACATATATTATATTGTATACGAGTGATACTTTTTTTACGAGCTTTTTTTTGAAATTCGGGTCCGAAGATCGGATAATGTGATAAGCAAAATATTTTCGTATATGTACTTTATGTACATACCTGAAATACTTTATACCTGGTATTGATCCACGACTTTTGCAAAAAAGCACCATGCACTTGTGTCCTTTCATCTTAAACAAAACGAGCCACTAACCTACCAAACAGCGAATCGAATCACCACAAATTAAAATCTCCTTTACAAAAGATTGTTGTTAGGTAATGAAAGTTTATAAGCACTAATATACCGACAACAATGTGGATGAACCACTTTTTATTCTGTAATTTGAAAAAGCATCCAGAACCAAAGATAACGACGAATAACAAGAAACAAGTAATGTCGGGCCGGCTCTGACGCGATCGATAAAATTTCCACCCTACTCCGCAAACTCAATAGGCCCGCGCCATCTTCCATAGCGGGGACACTTTTTGTGTTTTGGAAGGTTCGTAATGGCAATATACTGTTTATATTAATGTGACAAAGACACGGTACGCTGTTCCCTGACATTGAACAATTGAATATTATTACAGACGCTTTGCAAAATTTATATGTATAGCAGAACTTTTATTTATAGAAGTTTAGAGACCGACCGACTCTGGTTGTTACTGGTACATTAAATAGGTACCTGCAATTAAACCAAGATTGAACCATATTACATTATCTTTTGTTGTAGATTGTAAGTATTTTCATATTTTTTTCGTTCACAGGTACTATAGAGGAACACATGGGGTAGTAATAGTATATGATGTAACAAATGGAGAAACCTTCGCCAATGTTAAAAGGTGGCTGCAAGAAATAGACCAAAATTGTGATGTTGTCAATAGTGTGTTAGGTAAATTTATTATGACTTACTCTACTCTCAGAAGACGTCAGTGAATTTCGGCCGGTGTTGTCATATTTACACGTCATTATTCACTGGTAGTTAGAGCCTGTGCTAGTTTAAAACTAGGACGGATGTCACTTATCAACCACTTTCCATGCTTGACTGACTCAGTTTCAAATTAAATGCATTTTAATATGTCAATCTGTCAATTTCTGTTCCTGATTGCGTCCAGTGTCCATCCTATACAGCTTTGTTTAACTCTAATGATTTGTTTGTTTTTTAGTTGGTAACAAGAATGATACTCCAGACCGAAAGGTGGTATTAACGGAAGATGCTCAAAGGTTTGCGGATTCCATGAACATTCAACTGTTTGAAACATCGGCCAAGGATAATATTAATGTAGAAGAAATGTTCATGGCGATAACTAGGCTTGTTATAAGGTAAGTTTTGCGACGTAGTTATCGACCTTAAAAGCGGACATTGATGTTTCTGTCGTGATTGATACAGCTCGTTGGCAAAACTAGATAGTTTGGGTTCCCTGTGGGATACTTATGAAATTAAACTTATGATGGATGACGGAAGAATGGGCGAGACCCCACTGCCTATTGATGTAGGGTTCAAAAACCCAAGGGGGGTGAGCTGAGACGTCATACAAATCCTCTTTCAATCTGTGATTTTTCTAGTCTACACCAGGAAAGGGAAATTTGGCCGAGGGCTGGAAAGCAAAAGGCAATAGCAAGCAAATGTTTCAATAGAACACCTGCAATGTGAAATACAGTACAGTACAGTAATGCTACACGAATTTGAAATCTCATGTCAAGATTTATTATTATTAATTATTTCACAACCTTAGATTATACAACTCTACAGATAGAAAAGTTTATATTTCCAGCTTACGCAACTAATGCAAATGTGCTTTCCCCACCTCTCTGTTATGATTGCAGTATAGCCAGATTGTCATATTTATCGCTAAGGTATCTTGCAAAATCTCAATTAAAAATTTGTTAATTTAACAATTACAACTGGTTTAAGGTTAATCCATAATTGCTCTTAAAATAAATTTATTTCCCAATAATTTTACTATAAACTGTGAAAAGGCGATGAGAGATTCTTAAAATAAAATTATTATACTTAAAAGTATCAAATGAATCTGAACTAATGGGTGTGCCCAAAGATCTTACAAACTCCAGATAGAATTGTTTACATTTGAAGTCGACGTAAGGACTGTAAACGTGCACTCCCCACCTTGCTGTTATGCTTGCAGCATAGCCAGATTGTCCTATTTATCGCTAAGGTATCTGCAAAATCCCAATTAAAAATTTGTTAATTTGACAATTACAACTGGTTTAAGGTTAATCCGCAATTGCTTTTAAAATAAATTTATTTCCCAATAATTTTACTATAAATTGTGCATAGGCCTTGAGAGATTTAGAAAAAAATATTATTATACATAAAAGTTTGAAATAAGCCGACTGCACTCTGGCAACATCAACGCTACAGCTACTACGCTCTACGGTACAAAGTCAAACTTTATCAATGGATCGGATTATAGTAAACAATACAGTGTTGCTGGTGACTGCTAACTGCTTTTAAGGGAGTGTTTATATATTTTGGTTGTTTTTATTGTTTTTTTGAGTATTGGTGAAAAATCGTCTTTATTATAAACAATGATGGTGCATTCATGTATAGTTTGTAATAGAGTGGATCATTTAAGCAAGGATTTATCTTTTCTTCGGTAAGTATGGTTATGTTTTAATATGATTGTATTGATATGATTTCTGACTAACCATTGACGTTTAAAAGGTTATGGACCGGTCCGTGGTGCTAGTCCGGGCAAAAAGCAGTCGAGTTGGTTTATTTCTTAATATAAATCTTGCATTTACAAGATGGTTGAGTCTTGTGCGGCCATAAAATACTTCACTAGGTGTTAAATTAAAATTTCACAGGTTAGTAAATATATTTAGAAATTTGATTTTGAGTTTGCATCACTATGAAAATTCGGTTTGTTTAAGAATGTACCAAATGTTTATCCACTTCGTTAGGATACTAAAGGGTCGTAGCCTACGCCAAATTTGGATACATGCCCTTAGAAGGAATAATTATAGTCCAGGTGATACAACAGTTATTTGTGAGAAACACTTCACAAAAGAAGATTATGGAGGTAATGTACATGGGAATAAAATACTGAAGAAAGGAACAGTCCCGTCAAAATATTTTACATCTTTATTTTTCTATATTTAAACAACGTTTGCAGTGTAACTAGTACGTGAAGACAGGTTTTATATAATTTATTTATTTATTTGATCTAACTTTCCGTTTCTCCCTGCTTGCTAATTGGCCACACCCAATGCATGTGAGCGGGTAATAAACGAAAGATAGATGACCAGAGTGCAGTTGCATTATTTCACGATTTATTTGATACTTTTCAGTATAATAATATTCTTTTAAAGAATTTCTCATCCTTTTCAGTTTATAGTAAAATTATTAGGAAATAAATTTATTTTAAGAGCAATTGCGGATTAACCTTAAACCAGTTGTAATTGTCAAATTTACAAATTTTTAATTGGGATTTTGCAAGATATCTTAGTGATAAATATGACAATCTGGCTAGAAATATACACTTTTATATCTGGAGAGTATCATCCAGTAATGAATACACCAAAAATATTGATGCTAAGCATAAATAGTTAAATCCATCCTTGGATACACTGTATATAAAAACTGGATCAATATTTCTATCTTTTTTATAAATATCCAATATTCGAAACTACACTTTTTGAATAGATAATATAGTTAAACGTAAAGAATCTCAAAGTAAATTATACGCCCTTGTTGGGCTTTTTGCCCAGACTAGCTCCGCTCCGAAACGAGGAGGGCCGCTCCATAACCTTTTAAACGTTATTGGATTTAACCAGACTTCAACATTGTTGCCATTAGCGAGACAACCATGTTTTGTCACTCTTCCACCCATTACTGATTTTCAATAACATTTCAAACAACCACAAACCCACTTTCCAACAGATTTATGAATGGAGTGTTGGCCCTGTGGGTGTGCCCAAGGAGCTAGGAGGGGATATCTGCTAGGAGGGGATATCTGAATGATCATATTCTAACAGTGTTGCCATAGTGAACCCTCGTATATTATAATAAAATATTGTTTATTATGTTTGTTTTGTGACTATTGGTGAAAAATCGTCTTTATTATAAACAATCATGCTGCATTCATGTGTAGTTTGTAAAAGAGTGGATCATTTAATTAATTATCTTTTCACCAATAAGTATGGTTATGTTTTAATATTTGACGTTGACATTTAATAGGTTATAGACAAGTCCGTGGAGCTAGTTCGGGCAAAAGGAACCCCATTTACTGGTCAATTCTGTGTTGGGGTAGTGTTTGTGCCGCAGTATTTTTATTAATTACTTGATATTCAGATGTGTCTGTGCTTGGTGATTTAATTTCAGTTGAGTTGGTTTATTTCTTAATATAAATTTTGCATTTGCAAGTTGGTCGAGTCTTGTGCGGCCATAAAATGCTTCACTAGGAGATACAAGAGTGTAAAATAAATAAATAGTTAAATCCATCCTTGGACACACTGTATATAAAAAGAGGGTTTAAAAAGGCCAGCACTATTTCTATCTTTTTTATAAATAACTAATATTCGAAACTACACTTTTTGAATAGGTAAAAGCAAAACGTACGGAATCTCGATGTAAATTATACGCCCTTGCCTGGCTTTTTGCCTGGACTAGCTCTGTTTCTTTCTCGGACCTCTCTTTCTAATGTTGGCCGCAAGCAACGATCTTACGGTAAACGAAAAAGGCCGGTCCATAACCTTTTAAACGTCATTGGACCATAACCAGACTTCAACATGTAGTTCTCTCTTCCACCCATTACTGATTTTCAATTACATTTCACACAATCACAGCTTCACTTTCCAAGAGTGTTGGCCCTGTGTTTACAACCGAACAAAATAACGGTAGCGCTACAACTGGTACATTTAACACCTTATGACAAGAGAGTGAGAACCTGTCTGTCTATACAGTGAGGACGTAAAGTAAGGAATAAATTCATTATCTCGCAAACTACAATTTTTTAAAAAAATCGCTCGGACCTTCGATTTTGTTTTTCGAACGCGCAGATTCTGACATAAAATATAGATATACAGGGTGTTGCAAATAAGAGTGACACAAAATTTTTTTCTTAAATAGAACCCACTGTATATTATTGCATGTACGGATTCTTCGGAAAATCCTAAACATTTTTCATGTAGCATGTGCTATACCTTAGCCCAAGCGTTTTGTAGTTACTCATTCAAAATTTAAAAAGTGGAAAAAGTCATGGAGAAAACAAAGAATAAAATTATTTTAAAAATGTCTTATTTATCGAAAAAACAGTTAGGTGAACTTAAAAATAATTTTTCTAAAGTAAATGTTCGAAGTGTCTTCCGTTGGTCAACTGACAATAGCCTAACCGATCTACAAATTCTCGCTGAACATTTCGAACCATTTGGGGTGTAATTTGCCGAATTTCTTGCCGGATGCGATCTTTTAAATCATCTAAATTTGCAGGCTGGCTTTTGAATACTTTTCCCTTAAGGTATCCCCATAAAAAAAAGTCGAGTGGTGTTAAATCGGGTGACCTTGGCGGCCACTCAATAAAACCACCTCTTCCAATCCACCTGTTTGGAAAAGCATCGTCCAAATATGTACGAACTCCCACAGCGAAATGTGGGGGAGCACCGTGCATCTTGTTGCAACCAGATATTATGATGTGGCAAATCGGGACGTTCTAACTTGGGAAAAAGGGTGGCCAGGGCTGGAACAAGTTCTTGTTCTAAAAAACTCAAGTATCTCTCGCCTGTTAAATTTCCGCCAAAAAAGAAAGGCCCTATAACAATGTCATCGACAACGCCAGCCCACACATTGATCTTTTGATTAAATTGTGTGTGTCCTTCCCTCATCCAGTGTGGATTTACATCGGACCAATATCGATAATTTTGGGTATTTACGTCACCATTCAAGCAAAATGTGGACTCGTCGGAAAAAATTATATTTTTTACAAAATTTCTGTTTACGAAACACATATCCTGTGAACGCTCACAAAATTCAAGGCGCCTCTCAAAGTCCCTTTCCAAAAGTTCTTGGAGAACTTGCATTTTATAAGGATGGTATTTATTTGTATGCAGTATTTTAAGAACTGTTGTTTTTCCAATATCCACGTCACTTGCTACCTGCCTAGACACCACATGCTGGTTCTCTTGAACTGCCAGTAAGACTTCTAATTGTTGATTTTCATCAACTTGAGGACGACCAAATCTAGGGACATCTCTTACATGACCGAATTGCCTAAACTTGTACTCAATTTTGCTTACTGTTGATTGTGATATTGGGGGACGATTGGGGTATTTTTGATTAAATTACTCACAAGTTTCTTGCTGTGTTCTAACCCTATCACCGTAGCCCATCATCATCAAAACCTCTATGCGCTGTTTCTCAGTGAGCCGCATTTTAATTTAATTTAGTTATGAAAAAACGAAATGAGTCTTTTGAAAACTAGTAAAACGTTAGGAAAATACACATAAAACTGACAATAACAGTAACTATTGACATTAATTCTTTTGGTTCTTGCATCATAACTCCAAAGCCTACTTGACTTTTCTTGCGCTTCACGCATGCTGACTACAGGTTTTCCTCAGCGTGCATGAATCAATGCAAGTCTTGATTGATTGCGAAATATCTGATTTTCAAATTTTGAATGAGAATAACTCCAAAACGCTTGGGCTAAGGTATAGCACATGCTACATGAAAAATGTTTAGGATTTTCCGAAGAATCCGTACATGCAATAATATACAGTGGGTTCTATTTAAGAAAAAAAATTTTTGTGTCACTCTTATTTGCAACACCCTGTATATCTACATTTTATGTCAGAATATGCGCGTTCGAAAAACAAAATCGAAGGGTCCGAGCGATTTTTTTAAAAAATTGTAGTTTGCGAGATAATGAATTTATTCCTTACTTTACGTCCTCACTGTATTATCTTGGTTGCGTTAGTGTTGCGATGGAGTTCTCAACGGAGTTTCCTTTGGTTGTTCTGAGTTTTGATTATAAACTGTTTCTTATTTCAGGACGAAACTAAATTCGATAGAACAACGAAACGACGTAAAAGACGTTGTTAGCTTAAGGGACAAAAAGAAAAACAAAAAGAGAGGCAACACGTGCTGTTAGCAAAGGCGTGCGACTGGTCGAGTGTATGTTTATCAAGTGTAAGAAAGAGAGAGAGTAGATTATAGAGATGTGAATAAGAATGTGAGTATTAGATTTAAGAGTTTTAAAAATGTTCATTTCATTGACGAAAGCCGTTTACTTTGTAACAAGGAAATTTGCTCTTCCAAACTTTCGGGATTTCTCCTTTTAAACAATATTCGCTAAAACCCGGTTTTCCTATATGCTGTTATTTTGTTACCAGTCGGATAGCATTTAACAGTAATCGTTGGATTCCGGCGGCCTTGTCGCATTCTAACCCGCGTTGATGTTTTAACAGCAGTGAAACAACAATGAGAATGGCTATCGAGACTTTACAATGATATGGACATTTTTTGAAATTTTCTGTTAAATTTTTTTAATTCGCGTGAAATCCGCTTCCATACGCTATTTTTGCCAAGCCAAAAGTATGTGATATTACTGGAAAATATTCACTTGAAGGAAGGATGATATGATTTTGATATACAGTGGTCGGCATTGGAAGAAAACTCCATAATAATAAGAAAATTAAGTTCATTTGTGCTAATAAATTAAATACTTTGATGATATGTATTTTTGAAATTTGTTGAACGTTTCGAACAAACCCGAACAAAGCCCCCAGAAACGAAGCTATATACGGCACTGTATCTGCAATATCTTGCGATGCCGATTGTATAACAGTTTTATAACACCCGGTATAATATTAAAGTTACTTTCAACCAAAACAATAAAGTCAGTGATATTTATAAGAAAAGACCTACAATTTTTCTTACAGAGGCGGCTCGTGACCTATGAAGAGGAGGTTCACTAGTAGCGTGTAATTATTAAAAAAAAAAGAATGTTGGTGTAAAAAGAACCAAAAAGTACTAAGAAAAAGCGTAAAGTAAAACATATTTTTATCTCTTTTTAATTTTACATAAGAAAAATTTTCGGAAAATCAATCCAATTTATTATAAAAAAAAAAAGTTGCTGCTGGCAACCCTGTATATACACGTGCAAAGGTACACTCCGAAAGTGTGCGGCCTATACAGGGTGTCCCATAACTAATGGTACACAGGAAAACTGCAGATTCCTTGGGTAAAAATACTGCGATTTGGCCATACTTAGTTTAGTTCAATAGCTGGTAATAACCGAGATACAGGGTGTCCAAGTAAAAATTTAATTTTCTATTTTCCTAAATAACTAATTTCTGAATCAATATTTTTGCACAAAATTTTGTGACTAGGGTTTTTTTGGGGAAAGGAATTTGAATTTGTTAATAATTTTGATGTAGATTATAGGGGGCGCTCTCTGCGGTACTCTGGATACATAAGAAGAAGTGTAACTTTCTTGGGCCTTAGTATAATTATGTTTTTATTAAAACTATCAGTTTTTCCGTAATTTTTAAGCAATAAAGGTATACTTTGTAAATGTCGCTGCGATTAACCGTTTTCGAGATATTTTCAATTACAATTTCTAATGCGCCCGTTTAAATTTTGATTTGTAAATTTGAAATTTGTCACAGTAGGCTTTGGTAAAAACAAATACAATGAAAGCACTTTGAAACCTCATTTCTGTCGAAGTTTATTTTCATTTGTCATCATTGTGGGTGTTTTTAAGGAGTTTTTGAAGATACTGTTATCAAAAATTAAACTAAAAATGTTTATACGCACAAGAAAATTTTAACAGACGCGGGGCACATCGGCGGTAGTTGGAAAAGTATCCAAATAGAAGGCAGCCAGATTTTAAACTTTTTAGAAGCCTATACTATATGTCGTATAGGCTTCTAAAAATTTTTAAATCTGGCTGCCTTCTATTTGGATACATTTCCAAATACCGCCGATTTGCCCCGCGTCTGTTAAAACTTTCTTGTTTGTGCGTATAAACATACCATGTCTCGCATTTCTCCGTTAGAAAACAAGATATGTCGCGGCATTTTTTGTTTAATTTTTGATAACAGTATCTTCAAAAACTCCTAAAAAACACCCACAAAGCTGACAAATGAAAATAAACTTTGACAGAAATGAGGTTTCAAAGTGCTTTCATTGTATTTGTTTTTACCAAAGCCTACTGTGACAAATTTCACATTTACAAATCAAAATTTAAACGGGCGCATTAGAAATTGTAATTGAAAATATCTCGAAAATAGTCGACATTTACAAAGCATACCTTTATTGCTTAAAAATGACGGAAAAACTGATATTTTTAATAACAACATAATTATACTAAGGCCCAAGAAAGTTACACTTCTTTTTATGTATCCAGAGTACCGCAGAGAGCGCCCCCTATAATCTACATCAAAATTATTAACAAATTCAAATTCCTTTCCCCAAAAAAAACCCTAGTCACAAAATTTTGTGCAAAAATATTGATTCAGAAATAAGTTATTTAGGAAAATTGAAAATGAAATATTTACTTGGACACTCTGTATCTCGGTTATTACCAGCTATTGAACTAAACTAAGTATGGCCAAATCGCAATATTTTTACCCAAGGAATCTGCAGTTTTCCTGTGTACCATTAGTTATGGGACACCATGTATATCCCCGATATCCCCCGCCGCCTGATAGTAAAGGGAAACTGCATAACGTCCCGTCTACATGAGCGCATATGCGACCATTCCTCGTCATCAATCTAACGATCGGCGCGCGGAACATGCTACGGTGATAGCTACTACGTATAAATTTGGTTTGACGGTACGATAAAATATTAGGAAGGTTCGTCCTTTTTACGATAAATAATATTAAATGAAAATAAATTACTATCGCCACTGGTTGCGCACATGCGCAGTGTATATCAATAAACGACATTTTTAAAAATCATAAATTTTCTAGAATCTCTTTGAATTTGGATTTTTACACGGATTATGCTAATTTTTTTTAAAACGTTTATTTTTTTAAATCGTTCTTCAATGTTGCCCACTGTATATTTGAAATATATATCTCGATATGTATAATACTGGAAATACTAGGTAAACAAAGTTAAGACTTTAAGCACAAATTCTGTATTATTTGAATTTTTGCCAAGGGTACGGGGCAAGAACTATACAGGGTGTTCCCTGTTGTCCGAATTTTTTTTATATGGTTATTTTTTAGTATCTCCGAAAGTACTTTAGATCCTCTTTTCAATTTCGGTATGCGTTAATAGAATATAAAACCACATATTTTAGTTAGAGAAGTTGCCCTATCGACCGACCAGTGGCGTCCCTGCATCTGCTATTATTTTTTAAAAATCGTGGTACGTCACTGACATATTTCCATGTGGACATTTTTTGTAATTAGCCTGGTCAATTCTACATAAGAACGGTATCTTGCGTGTGTGACAAAATGACAATGATTAATTTTATTTTACGAAAATCGTTATACGAAATTTGAGTGTCTGGCGTGAAATGCGTAAGGCACCGTTTTCATGTAGAATTGGCCAGGCTAATCAGAAAAATATTCTCATTCTCAATAAATATCAGAGGACATGTTTGCAGTGACGCCACTGGTGGAGCGATAGATTTTTTCTAACTAAAATGTGTGTTTTTTTTGTGTTTTTTTTTATATCGTTATTCTTTAATATCTCCGACAGTACTTTAGATATTCTTTTGAATTTTGGTATGTGTTAATAGGTTATAGAACCACAAATTTTAGTTAGAAAAGTTGTTCTATCGATGGACCAGTGGCGTCCCTGCAAACATATCGTCTGATATTTGTTACAAAAATCGTGATACGTCACTGACATTTTTCCATGTGGATATTTTTTGTAATTAGCCTGACCAATTCTACACGTGTTTCTCGTCTGATTAACAATTAAATACGAATTAAAAATGATTTATTTTATTCTATGAAAATTGTTATACGAAATTTGAGCGTCTGGCGTGAAATACGCAAGAGACCGTTTGCATGTAGAATTGGCCAGGCTAATCAGAAAACATATTCTCATCGATATATGTCGATGGGTTAACACTTTTTTGTAAAAAATATCGGGAGGACATGTTTGCAGGGGCGCCACTGGTGGAACAATTGAATAACTTTTCGAACTAAAATGTGTGCTTTTATATCCTATTAACACATACCGAAACTGAAAATAATATCTAAAGTATTTTCGGAGATATTAATAAAAAAACGTTTTAAAAAAAAATGTCGACACCCTGTAGCAAAGAATTACGGTTTTGCGGACACAATTTCGTATGACTTTTCTTCATAAAATCACACTTTGAAATATTAGCATTAGTCATTAAGGAACACCCTGTATCAGAAGTGAAAATTTCATCCCTACACTATTTCTGATAAAATTCATGAATTCCACGGTAAATGATCGAATCGAATTCCCTTGGGGGATGATGAGGAGGGTCAAATCTAACGCTTCTAGTCCTAGGTATGAATTTTCCATTTCCACCAGCAGATACCCTAAAAATTAAAATCTGATTTTTTTGTTTGTAAAAATCTTGTTTTTATATTTCGTAAGCTTTTGTTGTTTAGAATAGTTTAGAAACCACCTGTGTGAATGCGCGCGTGACTGAATAATGTAAATTAAAGCAAACGGTCTGAGTGTAAAGGTTAATTTTTTTACCCTAAAATAACTTGTGGTTAGCCGTCGGTTAAAAGAAGCCTGTACATAACCAAAAAAATGTGTATATATACTATAATACCAGTTATATGTTTTTTTTAGCTAGGATTAGTGAAATAAAGAACAATTTTTATTTTTCCACTGCTTCGGTTAGTTAGTACTAGTGATGCTACCGGAATCGCCTTTTGAAAATGCCGGGTACCGGAACCAACGCCCAAAATTTGTCACCAGATCATGTAATTTGGGTCATTTTTTTACGAACTGCACACCTTGACGTTTCAGAATCGTCCGTTTCTACAACCTTTCATTTTTACAACTTATACAGGGTGCCCCAAGTAAAAGTGGCCTATTAGAAGTATCTCGAGAACTAAACGAGATTTTATTTTGAAAATTTGGATGTGGATATAAGAGATGGTTTTCTACGTTCATAAAATATTTTGGATGGTGCGGTGTTGCCGGATCATGCCGAAAGTGGTAGCAACTTCGGAATTTTAAATGAATTACCCTATATATTATATTTTTTTTGGAATCTAGGTTAAAAATCTAGAACAGTTTTCTGTATAATATCATATACCTATCTTTAAGAGTTTTTGAGTTATAAATAATTTTGTGATTTTTTAACGCCATATTGAGACCTGAAAAGAAAATCGTATCTTTTTAGCGGTTACAGCTAGAAAGCTGAAATTTGGACAATAGTTTCATAAGACCATCGCAATTTTATAATTGTGAACAGTATTTAATTAGTTTTATACAGGGCATCTCCATAACAATATTTCTGAGGCAGATGAATTATTGCAAAAATCTTCTTTTTTTTTAAATGGGACACCTTGTATTTGATATGTTTTGCTAATGGAGGATCGAATTTTCAATCTAATGATATTAAGTGTTCCTATACCTATCTTCGATATTTTCGGACTTATAGCGAAATTTAAAAATTATCTTATAAAAATATATTTTTTGGTGGTTGGCTGTGGATTCATAGAAACAAAATAATGAAAAATCCATGTGACGTTTTGTCTGTGTTGTTGTAATAAAAATGGCTAATTCACATTATTCGAGCTTAGATATTTTAAGTTTATTTTATATTCGTGGGGAGTGTGGTAGAGTTTTATCTAGAACTTGCAGAAAATTTAATAAACTGCATCCTGATGCAGCTCCTATGACTCCAAAAAAGTTGATTGGCCGCACCGGTCCATGGAAATGGCCCCAAGGTCTCCGGATCTTACCCCCCTAGATTTATATCTATGGGGTAGGATTAAAGAAAGTAAAGACACCCGTCACAACAAGGGAAGATTTAGAAAATCGAGTACGAACAGCTTTGGGGTCTCTAGAAGGGAAAGAAATGAAAAACGTGACAAATGAACATGTTATAACCACAATTTATGAATGTTTGAGAGCCAAACATTTTAAACAATTTAGTTATTAGTTATTTTATTCGTGTTGTTGTGTAATTTTCATTTTGTTTATTTATTTATTAATAAATTCCTTATTGGTTAACCTTTTTTTTACAACAACACAGACATAAGGTCACATGGATTTTTCATTATTTTGTTTCTATGAATCCACAGCCAACTACCAAAAAATATATTGTTATAAGATAATTTTAAAATTTCGCTATAAGTCCGAAAATACTGAAGATAGGTATAGGAACACTTAATATCATTAGATAGAAAATTCGATCCTCCATTAGCAAAACATATCAAATACAGGGTGTCCCATTTAAAAAAAAGAAGATTTTTGCAATAATTCATCTGCCTCAAAAATATTGTTAAGGAGACGCCCTGTATACAACTAATTAAATATTGTTCAAAATTATAAAATTTCGATGGTCTTGTGAAACTATTGTCAAGATTTCAGCTTTCTAGCTGTAACCGCTAAAAAGATACGATTTTCTTTTCAGGTCCCGATATGGCATTTAAAAATTCCAAAATTATTTATAATTCAAAAGCTCTTAAAGATAGGTATATGATATTATACAGAAAACTGTTCTAGATTTTTACCTAGATTCCAAAAAAAAAAATATATATAGGGTAATTCATTTAAAATTCCGAAGTTGCTACCACTGTCGGTATGATCCGGCAACACCGCACCATCGAAAATATTTTATAAACGTAGAAACCCATCTCTTATAGCCACAGCCAACTTTTCAAAATAAAATCTCATTTAGTTCTCGAGATACATCTAATAGGCCACTTTACTTGGGGCACCATGTAGTTGACACGTATAGTTGACACGTATTTCAGGATTTTGATGATAAAAATGCATTTTCCAAAATATCCACACATGAATTTTAATCTATTACGAAATTTCAATCCAATTTATTACGAAAAAAAAGTTCGTTCTGGCAACCCTGTATATACACCTGCAACAAAGGCGCACTCCAAAAGTGTGCGCCTTTTCCATTCAAAATCGCGATATCCCCGCTCCCTCGCCACAGTCGCCACCCGATAGTAAAGGGAAACTGCATTAGGTACGTCCCGTCTACATGAGCGCATGTGCGACCATTCCTCGTCGTCAATCTAACGACCGGCGCACAGATCACGTGACGGTGAGAGCTACTACGTATGTTTGGTTTTATGGTACGATAAAATATTACGATACGATAAATAATATTACGATACGATAAATAATATTAAATGAAATTTTTCTCCAATCTTCTCACGTTTGCAATTTAATATCTTCAGTTGTACTGATCGTATCAATGTCGGTCTTTTTTTATTTAACGCTTTGTTATGTTAGCTTTCGAAGTGCATTAAATAAAAAATTGTCACTGTGAACAAATGCAAAATAATAACAATTTAATTGTTTAAATAGTTTTAAAATGCTCGCCCCCCCACCTTAAATTAATTTTAAAAAATACCATTTTGTTCTTGGTCCTCTTATCTGCAAAACCCGTTTGACGAAAAAGCGGCACCTCTAGTAGATCGGTAGTTATTAAATATTATCGATCGCAAGTCACGGGTCGAGACGTCTACAATCGAGCCGGGTGCAGTGTTCGTCATTAATGTTTCCATACTTTCCGTCGTTCGAACGCGTAGTTCTATCATGCTTCGGCTGGTCGTGCGCTTCGCTCTTCGCGCGCTTGGCGATTGAAAATATTTAATAACTACCGATCTAGTAGAGGTGCCACTTTTTCGTAAAATGGGATTTGTAGATAACTGGATAAAGAACGAGAAGTTAAAAAGTGTACGGTTTGTAAAATAATGCCCCTTTTACGACAAAACGTTCTGGTTTTGTTTTTATCTTAGTTTCGTTAAATTAAACGGCTCAACTGTGTCGCTGTGGTTTTGTTCATAATTTCCACAACAATTTTTTTTTAAATTCGGATACCAGATGCGGTTCCGGTTGCGTCACCAGTACATAATTTTAAATATTAAGAAGAATTATATGCTAGAAAAATTATCGCTTCGCATAGCGGTAGCGTTAAGCGATTGTATTCGGAATTTTACACTGCATTAGGTAACAGAAGCAGTGATCGGACGATATAAATACCGGTACATCGCTAAATATTGTCGATAATCGGTACCAATTAATCTTAAATATGCCATACCGATTATCGGCATTATTTGCCGATGTCCCGGTATTTATATCATCCGATCACTAATTTTTAACATTTAACGTTTAATTTTTATTCCCCTGGCTAAAGCAGCGCAGCATAAACTCGCGTTGTCGTCTCATCTTCTTCGTCGTGAAATTAAAGCGTGACGTGATCACGGTTTATACATTTTTATCACTGCTAAGCGAGATATTAACTAGATAATATAAGTAAGAGAATATTGCGCGCATCGTTAAATAATTAGTGGGTGATGGTCGATGGATTTAAATTATTTATTATGTTTACTACTTTACTACTAAAAGAACTGTAACGAAAGAAACCTAAAATCTATAAAAAATATTACACAACATTGATAACAAACAAAAGAAAACGTTATTTCTACCTAGATTAAAGCAGAATTATACCTTTAAAAAAAAACTATGATGAACACTGTGTACTTTACAACAAACTATTTGTTCGTGCAAATACGCATGGTTCCTTAAGGTTCGTTCCAACCACCCTAAAAATCGTACAATGTACGGTCACGCACATGCGTAGTAGTCGAAAGGCGTTCCAACCGACACAAAACGGTGTAGCTGGCGATCCCTTTGGTGTTCCAACCAAATTGTGATCGTTCGCAAACCAGTTCCTGAACGGTAAAAACGATACATGGCCAAGGCCAGGAACCGCTTGTACTGACTTGCGCCCTAAGAATTTTAACCGTTGTTTTTGTATTCCTGGCATTCATGCAGTTCTTTTAGCCTTGTTTTGTAGGAGTTGTTGCTTAATATTTTGATTATTTAATTTATTCTTATTAAATTTGTATAATCCGGTTCCCAAACCTACAAGATATTCTTAACATTAAACGTTATTCTCTTTCATGATTATTAAATACAACAAAATGGAACGAAAAAAGATAATACTCAAGCTTAGACGAAGAAATCAAAACAACAAAAGTAGGGTTGTGATTTATGAATGTTATGATAATTAACTAATTACTAAACTTCTTTCCTAGAATCAGACAGGCGATCAGCTGAGAGTTTTACACAGAATGGTCACAAAAACGTACCAACCTTGCCTCCCTTGTGCATCGGCAACAAACAGTGCAATATTAACGCCTGCGCACAAAATCGATTCCAACAGTTTCGTGACGGTTCTAGAACGATACAAAAATAGGGTGTTGGAACAAACCTTTAATCATTTTGTGCGTATTGTATATTATCATTTGAGAATAGAATCGTTAATCATTTGAGTTTTCTTATTACGTCGCCTGTTTTTTTAAAGAATGCCCAGAGCTCGCCAGTCGTTCGAATATTACTGCTCATTTTCATTTCACGGTTTCACAAGATTCAGAAGTCACAGCCGAGTACCAAATAACGAGCTGACAACTTCACGGAATCACATTTTAAATAATAGATCTATATGTGATGGGATTTGAGAAAATCCACCAAGAAGCAATAAGGCACGAAGTCCCGCCTTTATAATTTTAACACAATTGATATTGGTACAACATAATAAGGACGCTAATGGCAAATGTAATAAATGTATTTCTAATGGCTTTACAACAAGTCAACCCTATGGAAATAAATTTTAAACAAAAAGATAGGTTTAATGATTAGTAACAGTGAAATACGTACGCAAAAGTAATTTGTTTAAACTGTGATCACATCACGCTTTCTATTGTTGCTAAGGAACTGTAACTACCTGTGATTTGCTGATATCAGTGATCAAATCACAGTTCGTGAAATATCGCTCACCACTAGGCGCACGGGATCTTCGTTAGTCCCGGAGTATCTCCGGGGTTACAATAACTAAACGCTCGCGTGCGACGCGATCGCTTTTCTAGCTGATGATTACACTAAATGATATTTTAAACTTACAAGAAAGGAAATACCGCCGTAGGAAAGAAATCATTCTAAACCCACTTCCAATGGAGTTATGATTGAGGAGTTATAGACCTTTCCAATTGTTGGCCCTAAGAATGGACTTAAGTCTATCGATTGTATTGTTAATGCTGTTGTAATGTGTTATTTTTTTATTACTTAAACGCGTATTTCCAAATTTTAACCAAATTCAGCGAGACGCCAATATCCGCGTTAGTTCGGCATTATGTACAAATGTTGCAGAAAGTTGCCAGCATTTTATTTTTTGCCTTAATTGTTTTTAAGGCCGTATTAGACTCGGCAATTTTTTCTCTTACGCCGGCAATTATAATGGCACGTATTCATGCGCAGTAAACCGTTTTCGATCAGCTGGAGCATTGTCAACGGTCAGAACAGCAGTGGGTACTGTCGAAATCCCTAAAATATCCCCAGAATTAGAGATGTGCAAACCTGTTCGTTTTGATTACCAGTTAAAGCAGCTACTGCTATTTACAAATAGGAGGTGCAAAAAGTTGCTGAATTAGCAGTCCATAAGTTTAATAAAGAATGTAAACTGTAAATTTAAGTACCAGTGGGTTTAAATGGCCATTACCTGTTCATACCTGGTTCGGCCAAATAAACAGTTAAAAATAACAGAATAATCCATGTCTAGCCAATTGCGCCGGCAAGGGCAATTAAAATGGCGCCTGCCCCATTTCTGGTAATGAGAGACGGCTGATCGGGAACAGTGTACTGCGCATGAATCCGTGTCATTTTAATTGTCAGAAGAGTAGAATTTCTGACTGTAGTACGGAGAACGGTGTATTGCGCCTGAATCCTTGAATTATAATTGCCATTGCTGGCGCCATAAAAATTCCCGACTGTAATACGGCCTTTAACAATTTTAGACGTCGTCGGAGCAATGTTAAGGGCGGTACGAATATGTGGCCATTTTATTTGTTTTATAGGAGCAATGTAAGTTCCTATCGGCATTTTCGACACTTTTTAGGGGTATTAGAGTTATTATCGAATATAGAACGTTTCGATTTTTAATTTGAGGGGTGATTTTGAAGATCTTCTGGATGATATCCTGAATTTTAGTTTTCAAAAGTATTGATGTCTTGATGATTATACAGGCAGAAGTAAAAGTTACTTTTTTACCCTCAATTTCTTAACGCCCTGTGGAAAAATTGGGCGGTAGAATTTAGCTGAATTATGTTTTGTTTGAAAGGGTGATCTTTTCTTAACACAATATTTTTTGGTTCACATCATTAACTGCTTTGTGAAAGAAGATACAGATTTTTAAAGAGCGTATTGCAGTTTTTCAATTTTATTCACAATTCAGAACATTACATTATTTTATGGAGTAGCATAAACAAATATTCAGAAACTAATAGCGCGTATTGCCACATCGTTGTCTTATCACTTCTAACATGTGACGAGGCATGCTTCAATACAATAAGGGCTATTAATTTTTGGGTATTTGTTTATGCTGCTCGATAAAACAATGTGATATGTTCTGAATTGTGAATAAAATTGAAAAACTGCAATGTTTTCTTTTAAAAAATAGGTAATTACGTGAACCAAAAAACTTTGCGTTAAGAAAAGATCACACTTCAAAACAAAATATAATGAAGCTAAATTTTACCGCTCAATTTTTCCACAGGGTGTTAAGAAATTAAGTATAAAAAAAGTTACTTTTATTTCTGCCTGTATGAATAATACATGATTATTTTTTGAAAACTAAAATTCAGGATATCATCTCAAGACACAAGTGTATACTTTGCTAAAAAATTCACCAAGATCGGACAACAATTAAAACAGTTACAGGATGAATTGTAATTAAAATTGAAAAACTGCAGTACTTTCTTTAACAATTTGTATCTTCTTTTAAAAAGCAGATAATGACGTGAACCAAAAACCATTGTGTTAAGAAAAGGTCACACTTCAAAACAAAACACAATATGGCTCAATTCTACTGCTCAATTTTTCCACAGGGCGTTAAGAAATTAAGGTTAAGAAAGTAACTTTTGTTTCTGCCTGTATAATGATCAAGACAACAATATTTTTTGAAAACTAAAATTCAGGATGTCATCCCAAGACACAAGTCCACACTTTGCTGAAAATTTCACCAAGATCGGACGACAATTAAAAAAGTTACAGGACTATAAAAAAAGACTAACATTATCTTTGTCCGGGATTTATTGTTCGGGAGAGTATTAAATTGGATCATATAAAACATGCCACCATATCATACTTTTCATAATTCTTATCATAAACAGTCATTGTCAAGAATAATTAAATAACAGGCATATTATTAAAAACTCTTACGTAATAGGCGTTCTATGAATGAGGGGCCCAATTCCAAAGGGTATAATGTCAATTTTGCATAAATTTACAGGGAACGAAAATATATATATTGAATTTGTTTCCTTTTTTTTTAATTTGATGCTTTTTTGAGATGTAGTGATTATCCATAGATGTTTTGTGGCGTTATAGAAAAAAAAAATATCTCTTTGCAAAACAGATATGGAGTTTGTACGTTATGAAATTATACAGGGTGTTCCATAATGACGTGCTAATATTTCAGGGTGTCAACAGGAATTTCAATTTTTAAATGGTTATTTTTTAATATCTCCGAAAGTACTTTAGATGTTATTTTCAATTTTGGTATGTGTTAATAGGATATAGAACCATAAATTATGGTTAGAAAAGTTATTCAATTGCTCCACCAGTGGCGTCCCTGCAAACATGTCCTCCGATATTTTTTACAAGAAGATGGTACGCCACTGACATTTTTCCATGTGGATATTTTTGCTGATTAGCCTGGTAAATTCTACATAAAAACGGTCTCTTGTGTTTTTCTCGTCAGACGCCCCTTTCTTGATTAAAACCACTAAGAAACTCATTATTATTAACATTGATAAAATAATTAATGATAAATTTTGTTTCATAAAAATTGTTTGAGTGGGCAATTCGATGCGAAGACGGGCGGAAGCATGGCCTTTTAAGCGAAGGTGGCCATTTCCAACAATTTCAATCAAAAATCAATGTAGATTTGACCAGGCTAATCAGAAAAATATCGACATGGAAAAATGTCGGTGGCGTACCATCTTTTTTGTGAAAAATATAAGAGGACATGTTTAGAGGGACGCCACTGGTGGAACAATTGAATAACTTTTCTAACTAAAATTTGTGGTTCTATATCCTATTAACACATACAAAAATTGAAAATAATATCTAAAGTACTTTCGGAGATATTAAAAAATAACCATTTAAAAAATAAAAATTCAACACCCTGTATCAAAAAATTTAAGCCGTTGCGGACATATGTTCATACGAATTTTTCTTTATATAACGACCGAAGGAATCACACCCTGAAATATTAGCACGTCATTAAGGAACACCCTGTATACTGGTGGAGCTTGTTCACTTTTTAAACAAAATGACGCTTTTGAATTCAGGTAACCGTTGATATTTAGACTAAACTAGCAAACATACTTTATACTCGGCTATATAACATAAACTATTGTGTTTAACGTTTCTCCATAAAATTTAAATAAGAACTGGAACTAACTACTGAAACGGTCAAGCAACACTCTCTATCATTTCTTCGCATATTAACTAACAGAGAAAACTAATGCCCGCCAGAAAGTGTTGAAAATGGAACACCCTGTACATCAAACAAAATAATTTCCCTTTAGTTAGTTTAAAGTTGCGTGAATCTGTATCCAGGGAATTCTATGGCGTTTTATGACTAAAAAGCAAATATTTTAAGTAAACTTAAAATTGCTGTAAAGAAAGTGACTTCATTTTCGCGTGTTTAACATTGGAACGACGTCACGTTTGAATTTGCTTTAATAAAATTCAATATAATGCGGAGCAAGAGAATATACAGGTCGCCATTAAAGTCGGATGGGGGAAAAAATGTATTTTTCGATTTAGGTGAAATTTGAATTTACCATACGTTTTTGCTTGAATAAAAACCAAAAATAACATAATTAAATGGGACCCAGTAGCTTTTGTTAACTGTCAAATTTGACATTTTCTTCACAAAATGTCAAAAAATGGCATTTATTTTGAGTAGAGGAATAATATACGATTTTGATCGAATTTTAAAAGTTTTTTGCTTTGTTTGCATTGTAATTTTATACCCGCATACCGAATTTGAATCACTTACGGTAATTTTTGTTTTCTATCCCTGTTTGGTCAAGATCTGTTTTGATTGAAAACAGAAATCGACTCATCCATCATAAATCTAATTTATTTATACAACAGTCATCGTAATTCACTCTTTATACCAAAAATTCTACCAAAATGTTCATTTTTGTCAAAAAAATAAATTGCAGGTTAAAAGTGTTGCCATCTGTGGAGCAAACTCCTCACAACTTTAAAGATTTTACCAACGAAGAGGAGAGTCTTGTTTTGTGAATAATAAATACGTTAAAAAAATGAACATACAGTAGACACTCGATAGTGTGAACCGAGAAAAACAACGTCCGTTCGCATTATCGATTTATTCACGTTAACGGAGGTTATAGTTAATATGTTAGAACTTTTTATAACCAACATAATAAACATATAAATTAGTAATACTCATTAAAACAAACAGTAACAAATTTAAAAAAAAAGGGATAAAGAATTATTTTTTGTTATAAAAGTCAGATATTTTTGTTTGTTTTCGGGGATTTTTAATTTTCTATAATGGCTTTGTCTCTTAGCCTTTTTATAACTACAAGATCATTAATATCAATATCACTTTCCTCAGCCCACTGGTTTACTACATTTAAAGACTCTATAACTCTATCTAGTGAAACCAATGGAGTTGATGATTCCGGATTTTCTTCGGCTATCTCAATCTCATCACTTTGACAGTCTTCAGTATCTTCAAGTTGCAAGCTAAATAAGTTATTCGTTGCTTTTCAGTTTTCCTACCAGCTGCAGTTTTTTCCGCCGCCGAGACAAATGTTTTGTCTGGTAATAATTTCCAGTAAAGTCCTGTTTCATCAGCATTGTATAGTTGGTCTAATGTGATACCAAGTTCTTCTACTTTGTTTTTTAATTGGATTTTAAATGAGTCCACAAGTTCTGGCTGTGAGGATAAATTCTCTCCAGAAATTTTCAAAAAGCGGATTGCAAATCTCTTTTTAAAGCGTTGTAGCCATCCCTCACTGGTTGTAAATTGCGTATCATTTTCTTTAATTGGATGGATTTGCTTTGCTTTTTGCTTGATCATATCCCCAATTAAAATAAAATGTTTACTTCTTTGCTCCGGGAACCACTTATATAATTATTTTTCCATTATGGGAAATCCCGAACTCTTTAATGTTTGTGTTTTACCTGGGCCCACATATGTATCTTTCACAGGTTTAGAAATAGGTTTCTTTTTTTGTTTTATTTTTCAAATTGTGGATTTTGCAACGCCATATTTGTTTGCTAAATACATAACACTTTGCCCTTCATTTAATGCTTGGATCACTTTGGTTTTTAAGCGACATTTCACCGATATTTACCGTAATTACGTGACCCAAATACGCATTAACATCGCACAACTGGCACAAAACGTATGCATTTCTAGCTAACACAGCGCCCGCGGCGGGGAAGTACCGCATATATCGGGGATTTACAGCACCGCGGTACAAGGGCTGTAACATAATGTAAATTTTTAGGACAAATGACTTTGTTTCCATTAGCGAAGGTTTGGTTTGTTCACGGTATACGGTGGTCTTGTATAATTAACATCTCGTTCACACTATGCGAGGTTTCCGTTAGGCGATGTTCACACTATCGAGTGGCTACTGTATTAGAATAATAGCGCCGTTGAATATTGACCAAAAATAGTTAGAAAACGAAAGTTTACTGAACCCAAATTTAGTGTGTGTGCATAAAATTACAGTACAAACAACTTTACCAAATAATGTTTTTTAAAATTCGAGCAATAAATGCCATTTTTCGACCTTTTGTGGAAAAAATGTCAAATTTGACAGTCAAGAAGAGCCGCATGGTCCCATTTAATTTTTGTTCTTTAGGGCCGATAGTTGAATGTAACCTTAGGTTGGACCTTAGCTAAGGTAGCCTTAACGTTAAGCTAAACCTTAAAGAAACTGTTTTAAATTAATTTGGGGGGTCAATTGACGCGTTAAGTGGAAGATTACCACGTCCTTAAAGGTCCATTCTTTTAGATGAGGGTTAAAAAGAACTTTAATATACTGTCAACTTGTGTTAAGGATGACTTATGTCATTCCGTACCTTAAGGTGCGTAAGGAATAGATATTTAAGGACGTGATCATTTTCCAGTTAACGCGTTAATTGGCCCACAAATTAATTTAAAACATATTTGTTTTAAGGTTTAGCTTAACGTTATAAGGCTTCCTTAGCTGAGGAGTAACAAAGCAAGAAACGAACTAAAACTTTAACGCTACAGGTTTCTTACTTGGTTACGAGGGATAAAAATACATATACAGGGAGATTCACGGTCTGTGGTATAGTTGTTGCAGAATTATACCGTTGCCTCTTACTGCCATAAATAAACTACCTGATTAAACCCTATTGTATACGCCTCAACCTTTTCAGAGCTCAATAAATGGGATCAGGGCTGACTTGAAAATGTATACCACACCACATGATTTATTTTTATAATTTAAAATAACTTTAATTAATTCTACTACAGATGCATTTAATGTAGGAGAAATATTATTTCTCCTAATATTGGATTTTAATTGGTGCCATATTAGCTCAATAGGATTGAATATACAATAGTACGGAGGAAGACGCAACACTGTATATCCATTTTCTGCTGCAAGTTTGTCACACTCGTATTCCTTATTTATTTTAAAAGCTTTTAATACTTCTAGCAGTTCTCGTTTTTTGTTTAAGTTTCTTCAAAATATAAATCATTTTCAATCATAAAATTTTGAATTTCTGCTTTTGTATTATTAGAATTGGGAATGATTTTTGCTTGCCGACTATGATAACTAGCATTGTCCATTACAATGACGCTATTTTCAGGTATATTTTTAAGGAGTTTATGTTTAAACCAATCTTCAAAAAGTTGTGCGTCGGTATCTTGATGGTAATCTAAAGAAGAATCTGCTTTGTTTTTAGCTGAAAGCAACAGACAATTTGGAACAAACCCGTTCTCTGAACCAGCATGTAATATTGTGATTCTTTTGCCTTTATTTGATGGTGCCTTGGTTTGACATCCCAACCTTTTCTTGGAGTGTCATGGGTATCGAACCATGTTTCGTCAAGGTAAATAATTGGACGCTTTTCTTCTCTAAATTGTTTAACAGCTGTTAAATATTTAAGTCTCCATTCCCGTAAACGTTGAGATTCCATTAATGTTCGTCTTTTATCAATGCTTCGGTATTTAAAACCCATTTTACGCAATATTTTCCTAAGGCTTGAAAAGCTACAAGAGATATTTGTTTCATCTTTCATCAGCCGCTCTTTGAGGGAAATCAAAGTGGGTACAGTTTGGGCCTGATACATTTGGTAAATCTTTCTTCTTGATAAATCCATGTCATTTTCGTCAATGCTTCTAAATGTGCCAGAATCACTCCGATTTTTTCTAGGATTACAGGTTTAAGTACTATGTCTCTTACCGAAGATAAAGGAGTTTTTGTCAAAGTAGACGTCTCTGCTAAAGCATCCATCGAATTAAAATTTCTAGTCAACAACGATTGATACACATTTTTAATTATTAGTTTGGCATCGGTAGATAAATGTTTTCTTTTAAAAATGACACTTGAAGATGCCCCCCTATCAGCACAATTCCAAGGACGCCACATTCTACCACTAATAAGCCTAACTAAAAATTACTCGACGTAAAACCACTAAAGATTAAAATTATTAAAAATCACTTTGTATTTATATATTATGCATCAGGCATAGGTATAAATTGAATTTGTATACCTGGTCCGGCTCTGCTCGATATTGTTTTAAAATTTGGGATTTCCTTATTTATTTTATGGTCGAAGGGATAATGAGGTTTTATTGCAGTCAAAAGATCAACGATATAATTCTGCAAATACTATAGGTTAAACGTATATTGAAATTATATACAGTGTCCTCATTAAAGTTGGAACCATATGCGGAAAAAAATGTTTTTCGATTTAGGTAAAATTTGAATTTATTTTAGTTTTTGCCTCAATAAAGACCAAAAATTACATAATAAAATGCGACCAAGCGGCTTTTGTTAACTGTCAAATTTGACATTTTCTCCACAAAATTTCGAAAAATGCCATTTAGCGATCGAATTTCAATCAAATTTTATTTGAAAAGGCTGTTTGCATTGTAATTTTATGCCCACATACCGAAATTGAATCACTTTCACACTAATTTTTGTTTTTTACCTATTTTTGGCGAATATCTATTATCATTGACCCTACCACCGTAAATCTATTTATTTATACAATACTTATCGTCTAAATTCATTCTTTATACCAAAAATTCTACCAAAATGTCCGTTTTCCTGAAAAAATCAAATAGTGGAGCAAATCTGTGGAGCAAACTCCTCAACTTTAAAGATTTAATTAACGAAGAGGAGTTCCATATACGTCCAGCCTACCATAGACCGTGAATCGCCCAGTATATCTACTACCTGTGCAAGAAATTAAACGGATATAAAAGTCGCCTGTCTGGTTTTTTCAAAGATCGCAAACAAAATGATAAATATAGAAAAGGCA
The DNA here is from genome assembly GCA_963991005.1 of Barypeithes pellucidus. Classification (NCBI taxonomy): domain Eukaryota; kingdom Metazoa; phylum Arthropoda; class Insecta; order Coleoptera; family Curculionidae; genus Barypeithes; species Barypeithes pellucidus. The sequence goes on along the minus strand of OZ022563.1, from coordinate 49,147,919 downwards.
AATTATTTTCTTTCGTTTTCTAGCTTTATTTACTTTACCAAATCTGCTTGGTTAAATATTAGTTTGTGAATTAAAAAATCCCTCGAGCTCATTTGTAATATAACAAATTATTAAAATGGCTTTTAGCTTTATACCTAGTGTAATAAAAAAATGAGCATATCAAACTATTAATTTATTCTCATGACATTATGTTAGTTTTCTTTAAAAAAAAAGGTGCATTTATTTATATAGATTTTAAATTTTATATTAATTTGATTGTATAACTACATATATCAAGAAATCTGTGCATTTGTTTCTTATAATAAATTGTATATTTGTTGTGAAAAATTTACTTTTATGATTTTTTTTTCGGCACATCCACCCCTTTCTTCATACCTTTTTAGCCAGAAACTGTGATCCAGTGTGAACGGTGTTCCTCAAGGGTCCATATTGTCTCCTACTCTCTTCTTACTCTACATTAACGACCTTCTAGTGGAAACGAAATATCCGATATTTAGTTTTGCTCACTATAGCACACTTATCTCATATTTCTCTTTGAATACACAAACATCGGCTGCCGACGCACATCTTCGCAGACAGCATGAAGTATCACGTCTCGGTCTCAACAAAGACCTGGAAGAAATTTTTGCTCGGGGTGCCAGTAACCAAGTCGAATTTAACGCTAAGAAAACCCAGACAGCAGTTCTCTAAAAATGCAAACATTACAGAACCGGATATAGTCATGGCAGCGCACGCAAACCCACTGGCTTCATCTATTAATTTGCTGGGCGGCAATCTGGGAGGAAATATGTCTTGGCATAACCACGTTGTGGCAGTCGCCAAGATAGCTTCTCAGAAACTTGGTGTACTCTTCCGAACCAGAAAGTTGTACACACCTACACTATACAAAGCCCAGATTCGACCATCACTAGAGTACTCTGCTCTCATGTCTGGAGCTCTGCACCCAAACATACTCTTCGGCTACTGGATTCCATCGAAAGGAGGGCCATTCGTCTGATTGGAGACCACGAGCTGACGAAGAACCTCTACAGCCTAGAACATCGAAGACAGGTTGGTGATTTGACTCTCTTTTACAGATATTTTCAAGGAAAGTGCTCGGCTGACCTTGTCCTCTTAATTCCGCCCAGAGCAGAAATACACGACGAACCACTGCCGCCTATCCATATGTGGTTAAGCTTAGTACTCCTCGAACTTCATTATTTAAGAATTCTTTCATCTGGAGGACTTCATCCTTATGGAACGACCTTCCCGAGGTCGTTTTTCCAAACGAATATAACCTCCGACGATTCAAAACCAACGTGAATCGCTTCTTGCGCACACGCACCACTCCCAGAGTGCCCTAAAGGATTTTTCCTATAGTGCTTGTAATTGATCATAAAAAAAAAGATATTCTATACTATAAGAATGACAGGTCTAACTATCAAAATGGTGGACGGGCGCCATCTTGGCAAAGAAAATTAAATAGGAAGAGGGGTCCTGCGATACATTATTTTGAAGGTCCTAGCGAGTACTTTACGATGCCGGAATATTACTTCTCTATTCGCATCCGACACAAAATGGGGGCGTTTTAAAAATTGCATTATTTTTTTATTATTCTTTTGTTTATTTACCGTCTACCGAAAAATCGGTACAACTTGTGTATCTATGAGAGAGCGACATTTTCTTGCATCAAATTCAAAATGGCGGATGGGCGCCTTCTTGATAAAAAACATTGAATAGGAAGATGGGTCTTGCGATACATGATTTTGCTGGTCCTATCGAGTATTTTACGATCTTATCGAGTATTTTACGATGCTGCATTGTTACGCCAAATCGCGGGTAAAAACCCTTTATCAATGTACACTATAATGAATCACTTGTAATGTTCACTATTTAATCATATTAAAAAACAATACGCATTTTAACTGTTTATGCGACGCAGTTATAATGCATAATCGGTTTCAAGGTTCTTTCGGTGCAATATAAGATGATGCCGAGTTCGTTTTGTCGCTTTGTCAGTTCGTCTTGGTACTTAAAAGTTCCTTTAGTAACATAGTAACTACGTTTTCTTTTTACTCTAGAAAATTCTTGTTCGGGAATATTCAAAAGAAACAAATTATATACAATTAGAGCACCTTTTACTTCAAAACATCTTTTAAAAAAGAATTATTAATAAATCAAGATGTGTTATCCAAAATTAAACTTAATTAAAAGTAGTGAAGCAGCAAGATTGATGGTCAACAATGATGTCGATGTGGAAACGAATGCAGTAGAATTGATTGATTTTGATCAGCAGGAAGAATGGACTAGTGATATCAGTACATCATCAGATTCTGATTATTTAAATGCATCTTCTGATTCTGATGATGAAGATTTAAGTGATTATTTAAGTACTACATCTTCTGATTCTGATGATGAAGAATCAACTAATCATTTAAATATATATTCTGCTAATGACGAATTTGCTATACTTCCTATAGTATTCGTATCTTATTCAGATTTTGATGATGCAATAGATTATCTTCTGATGAGAGAAACAATGTGGTTATAAACCAATTATTCGGAAAAATAGATTTTGTTTGTTGATTAGGGGTGAAGAAGGGATCTTCAATACAACCAAAGCAAGTCCTAAGTTTTGTTAAAATTGTAGATTTAAGTATATCTAATATTTAAGGTTAATGACTTAAATACGTGAGAAACTAGACTAGATAAACAACTATTTATGTTTACAAAACAAAATCTGCTTCTTAACTACTACTAGATCCTTTTGAATTTTTGTTAATACCTAATTTCATAACAGAGTGCAGATGAACTAATTTTTAAGCTAAGATTTTTAAATTATTTTATGTCAAAAATTTGAGAATATTGTGCGTTTTTTCTAAGTACGCTAGGTTCTTAGACTTTTTTAACTAATTCGATTCGATTTTAGGTAATTTACCCAATTCTGGAGATGGATGAGTTATACCGATCTTTGGTTATACCTACTCCTACACATTTAATTTCTCAAATATTTACTTATCAATAATATCAATAAAGTTTTTTAAAAAGACAGAAAATCTTGAAATTATTTAATTATTTTTTTTTTACGAGAATGTACCGGTGGTTCACTATAAGAGAGGACGCCGGCTATATACAGTGAGGACGTAAAGTAAGGAATAAATTCATTATCTCGCAAACTACAATTTTTTAAAAAAATCGCTCGGACCCTTCGATTTTGTTTTTCGAACGCGCATATTCTGACATAAAATGTAGATATACAGGGTGTTGCAAATAAGAGTGACACAAAATTTTTTTTTTCTTAAATAGAACCCACTGTATATTATTGCATGTACGGATTATTCGGAAAATCCTAAACATTTTTCATGTAGCATGTGCTATACCTTAGCCCAAGCGTTTTGGAGTAATTCTCATTCAAAATTTGAAAAGTGGAAAAAGTCATGGAGAAAACAAAGAAAAATTATTTTAAAAATGTCTTATTTATCGAAAAAACAGTTAGGTGAACTTAAAAATAATTTTTCTAAAGTAAATGTTCGAAGTGTCTTCCGTAGGTCAACTGACAATAGCCTAACCGATCTACAAATTCTCGCTGAACATTTCGAACCATTTGGGGTGTAATTTGCCGAATTTCTTGCCGGATGCGATCTTTTAAATCATCTAAATTTGCAGGCTGGCTTTTGAATACTTTCCCTTAAGGTATCCCCATAAAAAAAAGTCGAGTGGTGTTAAATCGGGTGACCTTGGCGGCCACTCAATAAAACCACCTCTTCCGATCCACCTGTTTGGAAAAGTATCGTCCAAATATGTACGAACTCCCACAGCGAAATGTGGGGAAGCACCATCTTGTTGCAACCAAATATTATGATGTGGCAAATCGGGACGTTCTAACTCAGGAAAAAGGGTAGCCAGGGCTGGAACAAGTTCTTGTTCTAAAAAACTCAAGGATCTCTCGCCTGTTAAATTTCCGTCAAAAAAGAAAGGCCCTATAACAATGTCATCGACAACGCCAGCCCACACATTTATCTTTTGATTAAATTGTGTGTGTCCTTCCCTCATCCAGTGTGGATTTACATCGGACCAATATCGATAATTTTGGGTATTTACGTCACCATTCAAGCAAAATGTGGACTCATCGGAAAAAATTATATTTTTTACAACATTTCTGTTTACGAAACACATATCCTGTAAACGCTCACAAAATTCAAGGCGCCTCTCAAAGTCCCTTTCCAAAAGTTCTTGGAGAACTTGCATTTTATAAGGATGGTATTTATTTGTATGCAGTATTTTAAGAACTGTTGTTTTTCCACTATCCACGTCACTTGCTACCTGCCTAGACACCACATGCTGGTTATCTTGAACTGCCAGTAAGACTTCTAATTGTTGATTTTCATCAACTAGAGGACGACCAAATCTAGGGACATCTCAACATGACCGAATTGCCTAAACTTGTACTCAATTTTGCTTACTGTTGATTGTAATATTGGCGGACGATTGGGGTATTTTTGATTAAATAACTCACAAGTTTCTTGCTGTGTTCTAACCCTATCACCGTAGCCCATCATCATCAAAACCTCTATGCGCTGTTTCTCAGTGAGCCGCATTTTAATTTAATTTAGTTATGAAGAAACGAAATGAGTCTTTTGAAAACTAGTAAAACGTTAGGAAAATACACATAAAACTGACAATAACAGTAACTATTGACATTAATTCTTTTGGTTCTTGCATCATAACTCCAAAGCCTACTTGACTTTTCTTGCGCTTCACGCATGCTGACTACAGGTTTTCCTCAGCGTGCATGAATCAATGCAAGTCTTGATTGATTGCGAAATATCTGATTTTCAAATTTTGAATGAGAATAACTCCAAAACGCTTGGGCTAAGGTATAGCACATGCTACATGAAAAATGTTTAGGATTTTCCGAAGAATCCGTACATGCAATAATATACAGTGGGTTCTATTTAAGAAAGAAAAATTTTTGTGTCACTCTTATTTGCAACACCCTGTATATCTACATTTTATGTCAGAATATGCGCGTTCGAAAAACAAAATCGAAGGATCCGAGCGATTTTTTTAAAAAATTGTAGTTTGCGAGATAATGAATTTATTCCTTACTTTACGTCCTCACTGTATACTTGGAAAGCGTTAATCCGACAGCTTTGGGAAAGCAATGTGATCAAACATTTATTTTTCTAAAAGTTGATATCTCCGGTTTGCGTTAATAAAATTAACCGAATTTAGTCTCATTGTAAAGGGCTTTTGTTGTTTTATAATTTATATTACAAGTCACTTCGTTTAAGTTTTTACAGTAGACGGTAGGGGGCGCCATTTTTTTATAATATTTTGATAACTATTTATACAGGGTGTTCAAAAATAAGATTAAAAGTTAAATTGAGGAAACTGCAAAAAGTTTACATTTTCAAGTAGAAAGTCCCTAATTTTATAATTATTTTCGATTCAGCACTAAAAATAATGGTAAGTTTGTATAAGGTCGTCTACTCCGAAAATTTGTAATTTTCGAAATATTGCCAATTTAATATTTTTATATGGCGATTATTTTGCTGCGGATTTTAAGGTCAGTTACTCCTAGTTGGCTATGACGGTGTTAAAGAACAGTCAAATGCTAAATAAATAAATATGTCAGATATGTTCTTAATATTACTTTATCACATTCTCCATAAAAATGAGTTTAAATAATCTTCGTTTGTATCATTTAAGCGCCCCCTTATGGCGCCCCCAATGGTAAGTCACAAACTTACCCTTATTTTTAATGCTAAATAGAAAACAATTAAAATTTGGGCGGTTTCCACTTGAAAAAGTTGATTTTTTGCAGTTTGTTCAATTTTATTTTTAATCTTATTTTTTTGAATACCCTGTATTAATAGTTATCAATATATTATAAAAATCTATTAAAGCAGGTCCTTTTCAACAAGGAATCCAACCCAAATGAAATAAGAAAGCCTTATAGGAAAAATTTATTATTTTAAGACCCGCAACGTCATTTTAAACATGAAACCTTAAATATGTCAACACACACACACACTTAGGTATAGGACATGGTATACGAAATCTGCCTAGAATCTTGCGTAGAATCCAAGAATGTAATAATATATACAGCGTTTCATTTAAAATAAACACGTTGACACCTACTTTCGGTATAACCGGAAGTGATAGGTACGTCAAATTATATTCTATAAGCATCTTTTATAGCGAGTATTGTATGGCGAGTACCAATATTTCACACATCTTTTCAATTCTCAGGACTTTTAATAGGCCCATCCCTATATAGGTACTGATTTTTCCAATAAGGTAAAATGCAATGTAATCTTGATGAAATTTAATTCACTTTATAGACGAGGAGGGTCTGGTTATACATATGTGGGAGGATCACATTTGATACTCATCTATCCTTAACTTTCCTAGGTATCTATTTTTCATATAACATGGGACTGTGTATATTATATACTGTGACTGTATAATTTGCTACCCTAGAATTGCGGTTAGCTGTCGGTTAAAAGAAAGAACCTGTTCAACCAAAAAATTGTATGTTTTTTAACGAGGATTAGTGAAATAAAAATACGTTTATTTTCAAGAACGCAACCAACCATGCAACCAAATAAAATTTTTTAAATTTTTTAGCATTATTTTCAAAAATTACCAGAGTTTAATTTAACATTTCGACGTATGACTTTTTCTAATTTAAGAGTTGGATGTTATACGCCTCATTTTATTCTTTTTGGGATTTTCCATATTTTTGATTTGGGATATTAAGAAGCGCATTGCTTTGTTATAGCGACATCTATTAAAGAGTGGCTGAAATTGCTATATTACTTGTCGCTATTTCGTTTTCCCCTCAACTAGAAAGAGATGGGATGGTAATCGGGTAGTTATTTCTTTTAAAGAACTGCATTTTAAATGAACCAAGTCAACCAATTAGATTCGTAGCATCTGGCAGATGCAGATTATGCAAAATTTAACGGTCAAAGCTAAAGTTTGTTGACGTTTTATAACCGTTTCGCGTTTAAAATTCAATATTCTTGCCAAAAGTACTTAATTTATTAATTAGATAATAAAAACCCGAAAATGGAATCCTCAAAAGAGCCGGTGAGTGTAAGAATAGCTCGCATCAACACCGAAATCACAGGAAAAACACAAAGTTTGGATAAGGCCCCCCTGCTTGGCCGAGAGTGCCTTTTGGACGCACTGCAGGTCCTATACGATGAATGTTGCTCAGAGAATTTACAAAAGTATGATCAGAATATTGCTGAATTCGTAAAAAAGTATAAAAGTGCCATGAAGGAAGTAATGTCTCTACGAGTTAACATCAGTGATTTTGAGATCAAAAACATCATTGGTAAGACACTAATTTCGCATGCTAATTAGGTATATATTTTTACTTAAAGCCGCGCAATCCACATACTTTTTACACTTTCCGAATGGTGCATTTTTCTTCATAAAGCACAAGTTATGGAGTTATACAAAACCTGTTGACTGCAGATAAGTAATACTGATACCATAATAATTTCTCCAAATTAAGGTTGTGGTCACTTCGGAGATGTCCATGTTGTCAAAGAAAAACAAACGGGCGACGTCTATGCAATGAAAACAATTAGAAAATTCGACAACGAAACCAAAAGGATGTCTTTCGAAGAGGAAAGAAATATTATGGCCTTTTCAAATTCACCCTGGCTTACAAGCGTGCAGTATGCGTTTCAAGACAGTTCGTATCTGTTTTTTGTAATGGACTATCATCCTGGAGGGGACCTCTTAGGTAAGAAAACTTTAAATCTCTCTATATATAGTTTGCTTCAAGTCAATGGTCTAATTTGATGTTTAGTATCGCCAGTTGCTCTATGGCTCATAACTTTTATGGGACGCCCTCTATATCACTAGTTCAATTCACACTTTTTAATTATTTTTCATTATTTAGGTCTCCTCTATAGAAAAGGCGGTACATTACCTGAAAGTGCGGCCCTATTTTATATAGCAGAGTTAGTTCTAGCATTAGAAGACTTGCACGACATAGGATACGTTCATAGGGACATCAAGCCAGATAATATCTTATTGGGTATGTATTTTTAGCAACAGCTGAACAATTTTGAACCTGAAAAAAATAGCAATAATAAATATGTAAATGTTTATAACTAAATGATATTTATTTTGTGAAAATAATCCATCTGGCATTGTCGTCAACGTTTGTTGCATTTCCGCCTAAATTCCCAGTATGAGGCCTCGTCGACATATTTTTGTTTCTAGATCGTTGCGGTCACCTAAAGCTGGCAGATTTCGGTTCGGCCGCAAAGTTGGATAAGAATAGCCTGGTGAAAATGGGGCCGCCCGTAGGAACTCCCGACTACATAGCACCGGAGGTCCTGCTGTGTCTCGATAACAAAAGCGAAACGGACGGCGGATATGGGGTATGTACAAGAGGCAATAAAAAAAGTTTCCTCCATATAGAATTCGAAACGTTTTGTAGGTTTCTTGTGACTTTTGGTCTCTGGGCATCCTCGCCTATGAGCTTGTCGTCGGCAGCCCACCTTTTCAAGGACAGAACACCACGGCGGTCTATTCGAAGATCATGAATCACCATAACAATCTGAAATTCCCTCCCGATGTTGTTTTGAGTCAGGCGTACGTCAGCTTTGTTAAAGTGAGTATTATTTCGATAAGGTCTTATTTTACGAATTTATTACGGAAGGTTGCCAACAAACAAAGGCGAATTTTAATGTTCAAGTTGATATATTTATTGCTTAATTAAACGTGGAAGATAATTTTAATGTGCAAGTTGATATATTTATTGCTTAATTAAACGTGGAAGCGAATTTTAAGGTTCAAGTTGATATATTTATTGCTTAATTAAACATAGAAGTGAATTTTAATATTCAAGTTGATATATTTATTGCTTAATTAAACATAGAAGTGATTTTAATATTCAAGTTAATATGTTTATTGCTTTAGTAAATGTGGAAGCAAATTTTAACGTTCAAGTTGATATGTTTTGTTGCTTAATTAAACGTGGAAGAGAATTTGAATGGTCAAGTTGATATATTTATTGCTTAATAGAGAATTTTAATGTTCACGTTGATATATTTATTGCTTAATTAAACGTGGAAGCGAATTTTAATGTTCATGTTGATATGTTTATTGCTTAATTAAACGTGGAAGCGAATTTTAATGTTCATGTTGATATGTTTATTGCTTACGTAAACATGGAATCGAATTTTAACGTTCAAGTTGATATATTTATTGCTTAATTAAAGATAGAAATGAATTTTAATATTCGAGTTAATTTATTTATTTATTTATTTATTTATTTATTTAGCCATAGTACACTACAGAATTAAAATCCTAAATGGTACATATCATAAAACGACATAAACATTCCAACAAAAATAAGAAATAAGAAAGAACACAGTCAATGTCTCTTTAATACTGCTAGACTAATTCCAAAAATATCACAATCGGTGAAATGTCTGTTGTAGTTATTCAACATCCTCTCCACAAAAGCGCTGCTGCCGTAGTTTGTTCTGTGTACGCTCAAAAAACAATTGGTTATGCCTGGTTATCCTCCCTGGGACACGAAATGTAATTGAACGTAGCAGCCACTCGCAGTCCATAAGACCATTGACCAGTTTGTATAAAAAAATCAATAGTGCTTTTCTTCTCCGACATTCTAGTGATTGCAAACCACACAGGAGCAGCCTCGTGTCATAAGGAACGCCATCATATGGGAAACGGAGCGTGAATAGTAGATACTTTGCAAACTTATTTTGTACCCTTTCCAGTCTGCCAATATGGACTTGATAAATAGGGCTCCATATTACTGAACAATACTCCAGAACACTACGCACCAAACCGTTGTAGAGGGCTGTTAAGGCCTTGGTGTCAAAAATATGCTTTGTGTGTCTCTTTATGAAACCCAACAGCCTAAAACTCTTCCGAACAATGTTATCCACATGTACAACGAAAGATAAATCGCTTTGAAATGTTACCCCGAGGTCGTTAAAATTTGATACAACTTCCAAATTGACACCATCAATACCATAGACCTCACTCTGCGGATTTGTACATTTGAAGAATCGTAAAACCTTGCATTTGTTTATTGCTTTAGTAAACGTGGAAGCAAATTTTAATGTTCAAATTGATATGTTTATTGCTTAATTCAACATGGAAGCGAATTTTAATGTTCAAGCTGATATGTTTATTGCTTTATTAAACGTGGAAGCGAATTTTAATTTAAAAACAACAGACGAAGACATTTCCTAATCACTTTAAATTAGCTTGACTATTCCTTCTGGGGTTGTATAGACTTATAGAGGACAAAGCGATGGCACCACAATAATGTGTTGAAGGATTTTTTTCTTTTTTTTTAGAATCTCATAACAGATTGTAAATCTAGACTGAAACGGGATAAAATCAAGACACACGTCTTGTTTAAAAGTATGAATTTCGATACGTTACGGGACCAAGTGCCGCCTTATGTCCCGAAAATCACGTCGATCGAAGATACGAGCAATTTCACCGATATACAGGCCAAGAAGAGGCATCCCAGTATTGAAAATTTTAAAAAGAAGTCTCAGTTTTCTGGAAGAAATTTACCTTTTGTGGGTAGGTAGATAAATTTTAAATTAAAAAAAATAGATACCATTTATTTTCCTTTATAACCTTATCTATCGCACTTGAACAGTTTTACGAGGATGTACGAGTGGTCGATTGAGCATCCAATTACTCAATTTCCCTAAGTTAAAGTTTCGGAAAAGAAAATGACCAAATTTTGTATAAAAATATCAACATTCAACAATTTAAAAACATAATTTTTAACTTTTTGTCACAGACACAGACAGCTAATTTATGCATCGTAGAAAAAGTTTATTTTCCAAAATATCCACACATGAATTTTGGATAATATGTTATTCTAATTCATATTAATTTCTTATGGACCACGCCAACGAACAAACCCGACCACGCCCCACGAACAAACCCAAAATACACACCTCAATACTAGAAAAACCGATGCGGTACGCTGTGAATTCAGATAACTTGACAGAACTTTAGACGAATTCTCGTTATACTTAATTTAAAAAGCGCGATTTTTACTTAAGTCACAACAGACGAACAAAAGTATTTTTTTTTACTTTATGCGTCAATACTAGAGGACGTACCTAAACTAAGATTACATTTGCTTAACAGGGGTTTCCAAATGTTCCTTATATCTAAAGAGGGTTTGCTAAAACAACCAGGATTCTGAGTGATGACAGTTGCTTCTTTGAATTTCCTCTTTCGCCAATGTTCTTCCTTAAGTATGATACTTGATTGTCCCCATTGTAAGTGGTGGCCGTGGGTCCAAGCGTGATCTGCTGCTCCGGATCTGTTTGTTTCTCCCTTTCGTGTGTGGCTCTGATGTTCCTTGATCCTTGTTTCCAATGGCCGTAGGGTTTCACCAACATAGGATTGTCCGCACTCGCAGGGTATTCTATATACACAATTCTTTGTGTCTTTGTGGTTGGTTGATTTTGTCTTTGTCAGGTGGCTTCTTAAAGAGTCTTTGGAGTTGAATACTGTTCGAATATTGTATTGTTGTCCTATTCTTCGAATCTTAGGAGGGTGCTTATTTGTATTTTAATGGTATTCTACGGTTGTAATGCCAAATAGGCAATAATTTCATTGTAAAAAAGTTCATTGTTCGTTAATACCACAACGAGATCTCCTGAGCAGTGACTGCTCGTGACCTTGAAATTATTTTTTAAATTTTATTTTTGTGTAACGACCAAACAATTACTTTCTAGGCGTTTTAAATCTAGAAAGAAAAGAAGTAATAAGAAAATGCGTTAGGTAATAGTACATTACGTATCAAGGGCCGAGCCGAAGGCGAGGGAGGCCACCGGAATAGCCTCCGACGGCCCGAGATATGTACCGTATTTTTTTTACAAGTGCTCCGAAGCTTTGATGCCAAATAAATAAAGAAATTCTTCAGACAGTTTTCCTGTCTAGATGACATGAAAACACTCGCGCATGGAGAATGTAAATATCTATTTATTATTTTTGACAAATAGGCTCGGTGGCCTAGTGGTATAGCGCACGCCTTGTGATCTGAGAGTCGCGGGTTCAAATTCGGCATATCTGGTTTTATTTATTTTTTACAAGTGCCCGAGTCTTTGAGGCCATATAAATAAAGAAATTCTAATCTATCTAAAACATCTTTGAAAACTAACTGCCAATTTAATTTATTTATAATCCGCTATTTATTATCGTTTGTAGTATGGCTCGGTGGGTAGAGTGTCCGCCTGGCGATCTGAGGGTCGCGGGTTTAAATCCCGCACCGACAATTCTGGTTTTATTATATGGTTATACCGCGTGGTGCATCGTGGTTGGAAACATAGGAAATCCCATGCAAGTTTTAGACTGTCCAAATATTTGCTCCCCTGTTGACTTTAGAGCGGGGTTGTAAGGAGAATTTTTTAGGGTCTCTGTGTGGTGAGTGCACATGCGAAGTTTGAACAATTTTGGACAAGCCGATCTTAACTTATTTGAATAGTGTTGCGGCTGGGTTTTCATTGAAATTATTCAACAGGTAATTCTGCGACACCAGCATTGATCGTACTTGTCAACCTGTGATTTGTCATTGTCAAACGTAATTTGCAAACGGTAGGCTCTTTAAAAATCTTTGACAGATTCATTTTACACTGGAACTAACATTTTCGAATAAAACGAACATTATTTTCTAAACGGATCTTTTAATAGAAAACGAATTATTTTACTTACAATAGAACATATTAAATAGTATTAAAATCATCAAGAATTGCTAAAAGGGGAAGGAAATAAGAGGACGTTTAAAAATAAACAAATCGTTTGGAATATTGTTAATGCTTAATTAAATGTTCAAATAAACCGCCATTTGCTGCTAAACAATATCCTAAACGATCGTAAAATTCTCTCCGAACATTAGCGAGTTGGTACTGGGTAATTCTTTCAGATTGCATTAAAATTGAATTTTTTAACTGTTCTAAATTTTCAAACCTAACACTTTGATAAAGAAAATTTTTTAAATGCCCCCAGAGGAAGAAGTCGTTTGGTGAGAGGTCAGGAGACCTAGCTGGCCAATTAATTGTTGAATTTGGACCGACAACATGCCCATTAAAGGCATTATTTAGATATTCGCGTACCATAAGCGAATTGTGGGCCGGGCAACCATCCATTTGGAACCAAATCTCCTGATTTTCATCAGCGACTTCCTCCAATGCGGGTCCAATTTGATTTTGAAGAAGATCTAAATATGTTTGACCCGTCAGATTTCCATCAATAAAAAATGGTCCAATGATGCGATGTCCAAAAATTCCTGCCCAAACATTAACTTTCTGAGGGTATTGGGTTCGAGTGCATGCAAGACGATGTTCATTTTGTAGGCTCCAGTACCGATAATTTTGTATATTCGGCTCATTATTTAATGTAAATGTGCATTCGTCTGAGAAGCAAATATTTTGTAAAAAATATCTGTTGTTGTTAGCTCGCTCCATCATTTCAAAACAAAAAAGTGATCTTCGCTCTTCATCCCCTTCTAGCAATTCTTGATGATTTTGATACTTATATGAATGATATTTATGCTTTGTCAAAGTTCGCAGTACTGTGGTGTGATGTTTTTCTACCACTTGCCCGAGAGTTCTAGTGCTGATATTTTTATTTTCTTCGACGTGAAGTAAAATATTAAGTTCTCTATTATCGTTTTCTTCAGCTCTTTCATGATTCTGTGCTGTGCATTTGCAGTTGTTTATTACAGTGCGTCTCGCCTCAAACTTAGTAATAACTTTTTGTATTGTCGACTTGGTAGGAATGGGCCTATCAGGGAAATAAACGGAAAACATATCAGATACAATACTTAAGCTATTCCCCGCATAGTACCATTTTATCATAGTGACTTTTTCTTCTACTGTGTAACTCATAATAATTACCTAATAAAATTATTACTAGTAAAAAATATAAACTTTCAAATTACGTTTGACAATGACAAATCACAGGTTGACAAGTCACAATGCTGGTGTCGCAGAATTACCTGTTGAATAATTTCAATGAAAACCCAGCCGCAACACTATTCAAATAAGTTAAGATCGGCTTGTCCAAAATTGTTCAAACTTCGCATGTGCACTCACCACACAGAGACCCTAAAAAATTCTCCTTACAACCCCGCTCTAAAGTCAACAGGGGAGCAAATATTTGGACAGTCTAAAACTTGCATGGGATTTCCTATGTTTCCAACCACGATGCACCACGCGGTATATATCGCCTGCCTTCCCTGACAATCCGCCGCTATGCTCTCTTTCTAACCTAGCAAGCAGCGGCAGATTTTTTAAATTCAACTGTTGCCCATAGATGGCTGTACTTGCTAATTTCAAAGGGTCTACGCGCCAGACGACGACGACCAATTAAGAAATGTCCGGATTATCGAAATTTACACGCATATTGATAAAATACGTTTTACGCTCGTCGCCCGTCGCCAAAATAGTTAACTACCTCGATAAATATAAATATTCCTGGATTCTTAGATGACGCCCGAGTCGGAGCGATTTAAAGTCGGGAATAATTTTGGGGGCAATTGAAATTTTGTTAAAGTATGTCTGATTAAAAAATATTGTTTATGGAATTCAACTGGCCAACAGAAAGGTCGGCAAACGGATTTCCTTACCCACGTTGTTAAAACTCTTTAGCTCGAAAGAAGCTAAAGTTAAAAATGTTTTTTTTACCAAAAACGACTATTCAATATTATACAGGACCCCCTCCCCATTTAAGATTCTAAGGATAACATTTATGGAAAGTGCTCGGCTGATCTTGCCCTCTTAATTCCGCCCAGAGCGGCGAATAGCAGAAATACAGACGAACCACTGCCGCCCATCCATATGTGGTTAAGCTTAGTACTCTTCGAACTTCATTATTTAAGAATTCTTTCATCTGGAGGAATTCATCCTTATGGAACGACCTTCCCGAGGTCGTTTTGCCCAACGAATACAACGTGTCCAAGATAAGGAGGGCCAGTACAGGGATCTCGGAAACCGTAAGAGATACGAAGTCGTTTATATGGAGATAAAGTTGCGCATTTACGTGCCTAATAATATGCCGTCTAGAAAGTTTTAAAATTCCGAGTAGTTCCGGAGATATCCGAAAAAACCCGAAATTCTGAAAAATCGTTTTATTGTTTTCCTGGGTTTTTTTGAGATCGAATTCTAAGTAAATTGCACTTTTGCATTGCCACTTTTTCCGCTCTATCTAACGGCGTTAATTGTTTTGTAATCCGACGAGTCGTCTTCGAAGGGCCATTCGCAACTTTCTTTTTTTAAATACGGTCCTGTTCTCCTGAAATTGGAATTTGTTAGCTTTTTCTTCCGAATGCAACGATGTATGACACATTGTGGTTTAATGACGTTTCGAGGGTTTTTTTGAACAACATCAGGAAATTTTAGGATACGGTCCTGTATTTCTCCTAATTTTATAAATAATATCTCATAAGTAAGCTCTAAATTTTTGCTTATGTTGAACTAGTTCAATAAATAACAAATAATTTAATACTAAACCACAAATAAGTGAACAAAATACAGAAACATTATTTCAAACTTCTGTTGATTCGGGATTTAAAAGAAAAGTAGGCGCTTGAAACAAAAAAATTAAGATGGTGACGCGTGATTTTTTTCACTTGACTTTCACATTGTGATCGTATGAGAGCGTTTTAAGAGGTTTTCTATTTTCCAGAAAATATGGCACATAAATTTACAAATGCTGAAAAGTTTGATATTCTATCGTATGTTTTATTTTATCTCAAAAAAACTGCTATATGGCAGTTAGAAGATGTTATTTGTGCTTAGAGAATAACGGAAATCATTTTGAACACCTGATAATGTAATTCCTTACTCTTTTCCTTGTTCGTTTTATTACTGTTTTGGAATGATTTGTGTTCACTTATTTGTGGTTTATTATTAAATTATTTGTTATTTATTGAACCAGTCCAACATAAGTAAGTATTTAGAGCTTACATATGAGATATTATTTATAAAATTAGGAGAAATACAGGACCATATCCCATAATTTCCTGATGTTGTTCAAAAAACCCTCGAAACGTCATTAAACCACAATGTGTCATACATCGTTGCATTCGGAAGAAAAAGCTAACAATTTCCAATTTCAGGAAAACCGGACCGTATTTAAAAAAAGAAAGTTGATAATGGCCCTTCGAAGAGGACTCGTCGGATTACAAAACAATTAACGCTGTTAGATAGAGCGGAAAAAGTGGCAATGTAAAAGTGCAATTTACTTTAGAATTCGATCTCAAAAAAATCCAGGAAAATGATAAACGATTTTTCAGAATTTCGGTTTTTTCCGGATATCTCCGGACCTACTCGGAATTTTAAAACTTTCCAAACGCATATTATTAGGCACGTAAATGCGCAACTTTACCCCCATTTAACCGACATCGTATCTCTTACGGTTTCCGAGATCCCTGTACTGGCCCTCCTTATCTTGGACACGTTGTATAACCTCCAACGATTCAAAACCAACGTGAATCGCGTTTTGCGCACACGCACCACTCCCAGAGTGCCCTAAAGGATTTTTCCTATAGTGCTTGTGTTTGATCATAAAAAAATCTACTTCTTCCAGGGGGTTGAACCACGAGAGGTGCAAATATTCTTCAATAACGTCCCTGTTCACAATAAAATTGCCATGTCTCCGACTTTTAATATTATTTTACTGGAAGAGAGATATAAAGATTGGGAAGTGTTCAAATTGACACCCTGTAGGTTATTGCAGGTAAATGGTCAATGAAAGATTGTGAAGCGTACTGTAGCTACGGCCCACCGCCGAATCTTGCAGACGTTATTTCCGTAGGCGCCAAGAAGTCGACGACAACCAATAATTATCTCAGTAACTTTGTCATTCTGTTTATAGACTTTAAAAATGCATTTACCTATTTGATAGTTAAGATATCCGGCGTTATAGACGACGTATTATATATTTTAAATCGTCTTCGTAGGGTTTACGTTCACGCACGATCCAAACGGCGCCTTCGAACCGGCCTTCCGAAGGCGCTCCATACAGAGAAGCGAGGCGGTCGAGAGTATGAAAGCCGAACTGGAGAGTCTGAGGACGAAAGTGTCGAAAAGTGGCGATTTTAATCAAGAAAAGGAGACGTTGGAGAAAAAATTGCAGGAAAAGAGTAGGAAGTTGGAGAGCATCGAGGTTTTGAGGGACAAGTTGGAGAAGGATTTGGCTGGTAGCATAGCGGAAAGTGCGGTAAGTGCCCGAGGTCAACCACGTTTTGTATTTTAGTTCATTTTTGAACGTCATTATACAGGGTGATTCATGACGAGCGTGCATTAGAACTTTATGGAGAACTACTGAATATATGTTTCTGAAACTTTGGGGATTTGGGTTTATCGATATGCTCTCTTTAACTAAAATATTGACATGTTTCTGTCATTTCCGGTTATACCGGAAGTAGCTGCCAACTTTCGTTTTTTAAATACAACATGGTAATTTTTATTACATTTTTCGATTAAGCATTAAATACTAAGCACATTTTATAGAAAATGTTTTTGTCAGACTCTATTAGTTCTTGAGATATCTGGACTTTTTGTAATTATTTGGCAAATGCATGACGATGAAATAATCCATATAATTTTCTTACCTTAGCGCTTGGACTAAAAAATGTTTCTCACCGAATAGCTAGAAGATCATCAAGTCTCAAAAACATTTCAAATTCGGCATAAAATGTACAGGGTGGTCACAATTCAAGCCTCATTGTGAAAGAATTCAACCATTAAAAACTTTCTTATTTTAAATGAAACACCCTGTATATTTTTATTTAATTTGATGGCAAATTAGTTGTTCTTTATAAATAGTATTTACTATCCTATACCTATATCAAAGCGTTTTCTAAAAAAATCCAATTTTATTCCGAAAATACTATTTGTTCAAGTGCGTCCCATCACCACGAAGGAAAATCTAATTGAAAGGGTGAAGGGAGCATTTCAATCTCTCACAAGAAATTAGGAATGCTACAAGAAATAACATGATGAAAAGAATACATGAATGCTTGGAAGTAAATGGCAATCATTTCGAACATATTTTAAAAATATAATCAAAAGATATTAGGTATAATTTTCAAACACATTTTTAATTAAAGAATTTAAAGTTTATAAACTTGTTTCCTTGCTATTTTTAAAAAAATAATATTTAAACCATTAAATTTAAAACAATCAACTGCATTTTATTTATAAATTATTAAGAAACACTTTAGAATATTGTATTTTCAAGCAATCAATCACTTTTCCTCCGTATAGACATCAGTATACAGCCTCTCAGTACAATTGTTTTCATAACACACTTGAACAAATTGTATTTTCGGAATAAAATTGGATTTTTTGAGAAAACGCTTTGATATAGGTATAGGACAGTAAATACTATTTATAAAGAACAACTAATTTGCCATCAAATTAAATAAAAATATACAGGGTGTTTCATTTAAAATAAGAAAGTTTTTAATGGTTGAATTCTTTCACAATGAGGCTTGAATTGTGACCACCCTGTACATTTTATGCCGAATTTGAAATGTTTTTGAGACTTGATGATCTTCTAGCTATTCGGTGAGAAAATTTTCTTAGTCCAAGCGCTAAGGTAAAAAAATTATATGGATATTTCATCGTCATGCATTTGCCAAATAATTACAAAAAGTCCAGATATCTCAAAAACTAATAGAGTCTGACAAAAACATTTTCTATAAAATGTGCTTAGTATTTAATGCTTAATCGAAAAATGTAATAAAAATTACCATGTTGTATTTAAAAAACGAAAGTTGGCAGCTACTTCCGGTATAACCGGAAATGACAGAAACATGTCAATATTTTAGTAAAGAGAGCATATCGATAAACCCAAATCTCCAAAGTTTCAGGAACATATATTCAGTAGTTCTCCATAAAGTTCTAATGCACGCTCGTCGTGAATCACCCTGTATAGTATAGGGTGTTGGGATTTCGGAAACGGTAAGAGATACGAAGTCGGTTAAATTGGAACAAAGTTGCGCAATTATGGGCCCAATAATATGCCGCAAAAAATCTAAAATTAATACAGGGGCTTTCAAAATATTTGGAAAAATCTAAAATTTTGCTTGTAGGTTTTTATTTTTCCTGACTTTGTTCGAAGAGATGACCAAAAATAAATTTCACTTTTCTCATTGCTACTTTTTATTCTGCACAAGAGGGCATTATCAGAATTTTCATGCGACGTTTCGTCTTTGGGTCACCATCATCAACTTAATTTTTTTAATTGCGGCCTGGATGTTTTTGTTTAATTTATGAAAGAAGACCGAAATCTACGTTCAGTGGTATACAACATTTACTGGTTTTCCGACGTTTTGTTCCTTAAATTGACCATCTTCATTAAAATACTCTTAGTACAGGGTGTCCCATTTGCGACACTTTTATAGGGTATCTCCGTAACTGTTAGTGCTATCAAAAAACTAATGTAGGTGTCATGTGCTCTTTTTGGGTCAAACTTAGAAATGGTAAAATCAAAATTCGAAAATTTTCGCTCGCTTAAGAGATACGGGGGAAAATCAACAAATTGACAATTTCTAAATTACCCTATATCGTCGGTTTAAAGGTAAAACTCATTAAGTGCAATTTTTAATAAAAGTGAGTTAAAAGTTTCGAAGTGTTTAACAGTCATAATCCTTAACAGGAAAAATTCATTAAATGTCTAAAGCTATTCGGACGTACTAAATTAGCTTTAGACATTAAAATGAATTTTTCTTGTTATAGGATTATGACTGTTAAATGAGTTTTACCTTTAAACCGACGATATTTTCTTAGTTAAAAGAGAAACAGAAACATGTTTTATACAGAAGTTTATTTATAATGATTGTTGAATAATTATTTCATGAATTATTTAACCTTAAACCGCATTGTCGAGTTCTTCCTTTTTGGGGATTAGTTCCCCTTAAATGTATATTATAATATTAATAAATCGAATTTGAATAGATATAATTAGAATTTTAAGCCTGGGTCCAGGTAGATAATATTTATTCAAATTAAGTGTCATCATCTGCCTTTTGGAAAGAAAATTGTCTGTTGTTCTGTACTGTAAGTGAGTGTGTTCTCGAAAATCGGTGTTTTCTTAGTGATTAGATAATCTTTATCTCGTCAAAAAATAAAAACCATTAAACCGGAAGTGAGAAAATGGAGTCCGTCATGTCATAAGACCTGTCAAATCGAAACGGTTTTACATGAATTTTTTTTGAATATTGTAGGCTCTAAAACGTACATTGGATCTAGAACGCAAGGACCGTGTCGATCTCGAGAAAAAGGCATTGGATTTAATAAAAGGAGCTAAATTAAAATGGGAACTGGCGGAGAAGGGCAAGATTGAAGTACTTAATTTGGAAATAGAGCAGCAAAAGGAGAAAATCGAGCAGCTCACCAACACCAGTAAGATGTTGGACGAACGGTTACAGCACGCTCTGAATATGGAAGAGAAGAACAGGTAATTAAATATAAATTGTGTGTCTTTTACAAATTTTAAGTATAGTATTTGCAGAATTATACCGTTGATCTTTTGACTGCAATAAAACCCCATTATCCCTTCGACCATAAAATAAATAAGGAAATCCCAAATTTTAAAACCTTCTCGAGCAGAGCCGGACTAGGTGTACAAATTCAATTTATACCTATGCCTGATGCACATATAAATACAAAGTGATTTTTATCTTTAGTGGTTTTCCGGCGAGTAATTTTTAGTTGGGCTTATTAGTGGTAGAATGTGGCGTCCTTGGAATTGTGCTGACAGGGGGGCATCTTCAAGTGTCATTTTTAAAAGAAAGCATTTATCTACCGATGCCAAACTAATAATAAAAAATGTGTATCAATCGTTGTTGAGTAGAAATTTTAATTCGATGGATGCTTTAGCAGAGACGTCTACTTTGACAAAAACTCCTTTATCTTCGGTAAGAGACATTGAAAAAATCGGAGTGATTCTGGCACAATTAGAAGCATTGACGAAAATGACATGGATTTATTAAGAAGAAAGATTTTATGATTGAAAATGATTTATATTTTGAAGAAACTTACAAAAAACGAGAACTGCTAGACGTATTAAAAGCTTTTAAAATAAATAAGGAATACGAGTGTGACAAACTTGCAGCAGAAAATGGACATACAGTGTTGCGTCTTCCTCCGTACTATTATATATTCAATCCTATTGAGCTAATATGGCACCAATTAAAATCCAATATTAGGAGAAATAATATTTCTCCTATACATTAAATGCATCTGTAGTAGAATTAATTAAAAACGAAGTAAGAAAAAATTCTGCAGACAGCTGGAAAAACTGTGTACAGCATGTACTTAAGGTGGAAAATTCTTACAATTGTATGATTGCAAATGTTCAACCCTTAATTATAAGTTTAGGCTTAGATGAAGATAGTGATAGTGATACAGAGTTAAATTTTAAATAAATTATCAATAGTTTCTTAGAATTTAATTAATTTTTATTGTACTTGTTATCCTAATAGTTATACTTTTAAATTATATTATTTTCAATTATTATAAATTGTTATCATTATTTTACATTTATTATAGGTACCTAAAACTAAAAATACCTATCTATTTATTTTAAATTATAAAAATAAATCATGTCGTGTGGTATATATTTTCAAGCCGGCCCTGATCCCATTTATTGAGCTTTGAAGAGGTTGAGACGTATACAATCAGGTAGTTTATTTATGGCAGTAAGAGTCGACGGTATAATTCTTCAACAACTATAACATTGGTTATTCGACATATTATACAAGGATAATCAAAATGTTGTTTAGTTCATGTAATTTCAAAACACCCTGTGAAATAATCAAGTAGCAAAATTATTTCAAAACACCGGTTTTCATTTAGAGTTATCTATCATTTTGTTTTTTGGTTCATTTCAACAAAATTCTCACGCAAATGCAAAATTATCTTGGTTATTAATACAGTGAAACCTCTAATAAGCGGACATCTCTATTAAACGGACATTATTTCATAGTTCGGAATTAGGTATATGAAATTTCATAAAAATCAACCTCTCTTGGGCGGACTCTCCTTTGGGCGGACGCGGACAGGCTGTTTTCATACAAAGAGTGCGAAAACCCTCTTTTAAACGGACAAAAAAAAGTATTTGGGAGACGAATAAGTACGGTGCAAAAACTCTCTGAAAACAGACCGGCAACCAATCGCGTATGCGTGGCAGCGCGAAAGGACTTCGCCGAATGAAAGTATGTGTGATTCCCCGATAGCAGTCCGCCGTTTATTTGTGAGTTGTAAGGTTAAGATCGTAAACAATGGCACAAAAATGTCGCGTTTTGAGTCTGAAAGATGATATTGATGTCGTGGAAGTTTGTAATTTGACAACAATGATTTGGACGAGTTCATTAACATTGATAGCAATGTGCTATTAGAAGGTGATAGTGACCCCCATTCCTATCGATTATGTAGTCCAAACTGAAACCACATCACTATCTGACGACTCTGATGAAGAAGTTGAATGCAGTAATAACACAAATGTCACCAATTATCAACAAGCCATTAGTATAGTAAAGGAATTACAAGAGTATGCAAAGAATAGAGGTGAGCAATGGAATTGTTATCAGACTTGGAATTACATTTTCTAGATTGCAAGTTTAAAACGCAAACACGTCAAACTACGTTATTCATACATATACGTAGTAATAATTTTGCATTTACATATTACCTAATAACAAATTTCCCATGGACGTACACCTCTATTACATTTAGACGGTCCCGTAGGTGTCCGCCTAAGAGAGGTTTCACTGTAATTAAAATTTTTCCATAATTTCTAATGCAATATGAATTTTCTTTGTTAAAGAGAAGGTTCCGTGATGGTATTAACCGACTTACAGGTCGACAAGTTTATCTGGAGCTACGAAAGGAATGCGGGCAAAAAAATTCTGGGATTAACAATGTTGTCACATATATGAAATTTTAATTGAATAATCTTTTACCGAGAAAACCCTAAATTTACATGTACGCATTTAAAATAAACTGTAATGGGTATATAAGAAACCAATATTCTATTATAGTTTTAATATTATTAAAAACCTTATTTTCAAACTATTTATTTTGATATTTAAATGCAAAGTAATATATTATTTTTGATTAAAGTACTTTTAATCTAAAAATATGGCAACATAGTCCGTTGTCAAAGGTTACAGTTGGTAGCGCATGCGTCTCGTGAGTCACCCAATGGGCAATCGGGTTTGTTCGGCGATATCCGATATTTGATTGATGTACCCACCTAGTTGCTTAGTGATAGAAAGGGCAATAGTTATTGTCTTAAATTGTGTCGGGTTTTTGGGTGTTATTTTAAAATTTTGAACTTTGTGATAATGAATGAGTGAGTGTCAGATCCAATCCGAAGTAATTGCAAATGTTTATAGGGTAGGTGAAGAGGAATCACAAATCAATATATTTAAATTGCCACTTAAGCGAAAGCTAGAAATTGTAAAAAGTAATTTTTTAAACCTTGAAAAAAAAATAGTTACTTACCTACCTTCAAACATAATTACTGAAGAATTTCCTACCTTTATTACATTATTTAAAATAATAATAGCACGCCCATGACTAGACCATGTTTTAAACGATATTGCTTCCCCTTGCCGATACGTCGGAGACACAGATCCATTTGTCGCCCTGTATACAGGGTGTTCCTTAATGACGTGCAAATATTTCAGGGTGTGATTCCTTAGGTCATTTTATAAAGAAAAGTTCATATGAACATATGTCAGCAACGGCTTAAATTTTTTGCTATTTGAATTTCTATTTTTTAATATCTCCGAAAGTACTTTAGATATTATTTTTAATTTTGGTATGTGTTAATCGGATATAGAACCACAAATTGTAGTTATTCAATTGTTCCACCAGTGGCGTCCCTGCAAACATGTCCTCTGATATTTTTTACAAAAAAGATGGTACGCCACTAATATTTTTCAATGCTGATATTTTTACTGATTAGCCTGGTCAATTCTACATGAAAACCGTCTCGTGAGTTTTTCTCATCAGACGTTCTTGATTAAAACCACTAAATTCATATTGAAACTCATTATTATTAACATTGATAAATTAATTAACTATAAATTTTGTTTTATAAAAATTGTTGGAAATGGCCACATTGTGACGAGAAAAATTCAAGAGACCGTTTTCATGTAGAATTGACCAGGCTAATCAGAAAAGATAGCCACATGGAAAAATGTCAGTAGCGTACCATCTTCCTTGTCAAAAATATCAGATGACATGTTTGCAAGGACGCCACTGGTGAAACAATTGAACGACTTTTCTAACTAAAATTTGTGGTTCTATATCCTATTAACACATACCAAAATTGAAAATAATATCTAAAGTACATTCGGAGATATTAAAAAATAACCATTTAAAAAATAAAAATTCAACACCCTGTAGCAAATAATTTAAGCCGTTGCGGACATATGTTCATATGAACTTTTCTTCATAAAATGACCTAAGGAATCGTACCCTGAAATATTAGCATGTCATTAAGTAACACCCTATATAGCAATTTAGGGTTAGAGGAGTCAATACAAAGTATTGAGGCATATTTAAGTAAGAATTTGTAGTTAAGTTTGTTTCTAAATGAATTTGTAGTAGAATCTTGATTGCAACAATAATTTCTGCGTCTTGATAATAATTTCTCGTTTATCCATCAAAAATTGTATTCTCATTCCAACAAACATTATGAAATTATTATGAAAAAATTTTGAAATTAGTTAAAAAAAAACAATATTTTCATTATCCTTGATCCTATAATATGGCGAATAACCAATGTTACTTAAAATTTGTAAAAGACACGTTAAAACTGATAGTTGTTTCTACAGTTCTCTAAAAAATCATTAATATCGTACTAAAAATAAAAAAAGCTATTTAGACAAACTTTATCAAAATCTTGCAATGGCCGTTTTCCTTACACTTAGTATATGTGTATAAATCATTTTACTACTAACCAAATGATATTTGAGATGAGCATATTAGGTACATCAAAATATTTTGATATTACTCAACATATACAGGGTGTTTCAAAAAAACATGTGTCTTCGCAAGCACGTCCCTATTAAATCTGTTCTGAAGATATTTTTACGTATCTATCACTTCCGGTTATATAACCACCGGAAGTAGGTGTCGACTTGCTTATTTTAAACGGAGCACCATATATATTATTACATTTTTGGATTCTACCCAAGATTATAGGCAGATTTCAGATATCCTTTTCTTCTTGGCATATTTCCTAGATTCACTTTTAATGTATAAGATAGATGGTTGGCAAACAAAGACCAAATGACCATTAATTAATTCTTATGGCATATGATAACACTGGGAAACAAATTTCAACTTTTTTTTTGTTTCCTGAACAAAACCTATTTTTTTGGATTCAACTGTACCCAAGTAACTAAAAAATACCTATTAAAGATTTTAGTTGGCTCGCAAAAAAAAAAATCTCAATTATTTGTTACAAAATTTTAATTCATAGGCATATACAATGGACATACAAAATACAGATAACAATATATTGTTGGTTCAACAAAAGCAACTAAATAGCACATTTTTATCATTGAATCCAACTCATTTTGCGCTTCTTAGCTTGCCTTTTGAAAGCAGCCTCTGGGGCATCTCTCGTAATAGTCCAGCAGTAGTCGGCTAACATCTCACAGTTCCATTTTCCCTGATATCTTCTTTCCATGTTCGAAATATCCTGGTGGAACCTCTCACCGTGTTCGTCACTTACAGCACCACAATTTTCCGGAAAGTAATCCAGATGAGAATCCAGGAAATGAATTTTCAACGACATATTACACCCTAGGTTTTGGTAACACAAAAGAAGTTGGGCAACCAGGTCTTTATAATTTTCTGCTTTTATGTTTCCCAAGAAATTTTTTGCAACCATTTTAAAGGCATCCCAAGCGTCTTTTTCCTTGCCTTCAAGTATGGAATCGAACTGCGCATCTCCGAAAAGTTTCCTAATCTGGGGACCCACAAATATTCCCTCTTTAATTTTAGCGTCACTGATTCTAGGGAACTTTTCTTTTAAATAACTAAAAGCACGGCCTTCTTTGTCCATTGCCTTCACAAAATTTTTCATAAGTCCCAATTTTATATGAAGTGGCGGTAGTAAAATCTTTTCTGGGGCAACTAATGGCGCGCTGGTCACATTTTTCTTTCCTGGCTCAAAAGACTCTCTCGGTGGCCAAATTTTCTTTCTGTAGTGATCCGATCGTGCTCGACTGTCCCATTCGCAGATGAAGCAGCAGTATTTGGTATAACCTAGCTGCATTCCAAGCAAGATCGCCACAACTTTTAAATCCCCACAAATTTGCCATTTATATCTTTCATATTGTATGGTCTCAAGTAACAATTTCAAATTGCTATATGTTTCTTTCATATGGACTGCATGACCAATTGGGACTGAAGGCAATTTGTTTCCATTATGGAGTAACACAGCTTTAAGACTTACTTTTGAGGAATCAATGAAAAGTCTCCAGTCTTTTGGATCATAGTCCAGATTTAAAGCTGCCATTAATCCCTCAATGTCCCTACAGGCTACCAAATTGTTATCCATGTTAAAAAATGGTGTTAGGTTTTTCTGACGGCTTCGGTACACAGAAACTTTTACTTCATCTTCAAGTAAATTCCATTGTTGCAATCGAGAGGCCAATAGTTCTGCTTTTGTCTTGGGCAGTTCCAAATCCCTTATAAGGTCACTTAATTCACTTTGACTTATTTTGTGAGGCTTTTTACTTGGAAGTTCACAGACAAAATCGGAGTCTTGCGAGGTTGATGGGCCGGCGACATTTTCCGGTACACTACCGTTTGAATCCTCTTGATCATCATCAGAATGAAGGGTATATTCCTGAGGTGGATTAGGTATAGGCAACTCGTCACTATGAGGCACCGGGCGTATGGCGGATTGTAAATTTGGATACTGTATCGCAGACCTTTTTTTCTCTGAAAAGCCTTTTTTGATGGGAGGTGTCAAACAAAAGTAACAGTCAGTAACGTGGTCTTTCGGTTCTCGCCAGATCATAGGAACAGCGAAGGGCATCTTACGGTTTTTTCCACTTAGCCAGCCGCGAATGTTGGACGCACATTTGTAGCAGCAGATATGGGGAGCCCAATTTTTATCCTGGTCTCCAACTTTGCAGCCAAAATACAAGTGGTAAGCCTTTTTTATTAAAGGGCTAAGCGTACGTTTTTGTTTCACAAAAGTCATTTCACCACATATATAACAAAAATGATCCGGCTTATTTACACAAACTCGCGACATGTTGCTCAAAACTCTCTAATTTCTCAAATACGAACAGCTCTCGATCAACTGGTGGTTGAAATACAACTAACTAACAATTTAGGGTTTATATTATATGTATTTAAACCCCTTATAAAGTACACCTGTTATAATAAATCCAGGTATTTCTCATTTAATGGTGAAATTTTCCCATATATTAAGGGCAGGTAGGTAAATTATCATAATTGGGATGGATCTATAAAACCGGAGCCAACTGAGCCTTTTGAAAGACAGATTGTTAATTAGTATAATAAAATAAGTAAGATTTTGCTATTTTGGTCTGGAAACATTTTTGCTGTTCCCCAGTGTAACAAGCAAATAGAAAGAAATATTCATTAAACGCGTGTGCATTTTTATTGATAAGTGGTACATGTCTTCGATCAATATTTGCGTTTAATTTTTAGTGATAAGTGCCGATAGACTGTTCATAGTAATCATAACTTTTAAATTCCTAACGATTTTAATAGGTGAATGCGCTTCTTAAAACAGTTTAAAAACTGCGGATTTAATCGATATGATACTTAAGTTAACTTTATTATTATAGTGCATAGTTCTCGCCAGTTCAGATGCGGTTTTGTGCCGTTGATCTTCGGGTAAAACACTCGTTCCATAAAATATCGTCGTTTCGGGGGTTTTGCTGATTTTTTTTTTGATGTTTAGTATATTCAGTTCCTCTATGACCTATAACTTATGGGACACCCTGTATACCCTTCCCTTGACCTTAGTAAGTTTGATATTAATTACTATATCGACGGTTTTTATTCTTTTAGGCAATCCATAGAGAACGTACAAAACCTAAGTAGGAGAAGTGTGGTTGGACTTGAAAATCGACTCGAAAAGGTTACAACAGAAACTCAAAGTACCATCGCAGAATTACAGAGGTAAGTCTACTTTTTCATTGCTATAACTACTTTGTTCTTTTTTTGCGATATCCGTGACTCAAAGCTCAAACTTGTTTATTCACTTTACTAAATAAAATTTGTCCGTTCCGTCTTGCTGCAAAGATGGAATCTGTTAACCCAATTTTATCTTCTCCCGTTGACTTGCAGCAAAGTAAGTGAAGAAAGCCACAAAAAGGCTATACTGCAAAACAAAATGACCGCCCTCCAGGATAAAGAACGGGATCTCAAAGAAAAGCTAAAGGTGTCCAAAGAAAATTACGAGGGACTTAGTAGCAAGGTTTTCAAAGCTGAAACCGTCATCAAGGAGCTTAGCAGTCAAGTTAACCACTTAGAGAAGGTTAGTGCCAGGTTCCCTCGATCCCCTGGAATTCCTTTTTTAAAAATTTGATTCATTATAAGTGTTATATAATGAAAAAGGATTCTGAATAATAATAGATATTTATGTCATTGTGTTAAACTCAAAACTGTTGTTCAATATATGTGTGTTCCTCACTCGTCATCTGTGTAGCCAGTTGATCCCCACGTGTCTGTGGAAAAGTAGAGCAGGAAAACCTCAACTTTGATAATAACTCTAATACCCACAGAAAGTGTAAAAAATGGGACATCCTGTACAGGGTAAAATCAAAATTTGAAAATATTCGCTTGCTAAGAGATACGGAAGAAAATCAAAAAATTGACATTTCAAAATTGCCCTATATTTTCTTAGTTAAAAGTGATACAGAAAAATGTTGTATACAGAAGTTTCTTTATATCGATTGTTGAATAATCTGCCGTTTTCAGAATAAGTATACGGGGTCAGGTAAAAACGTTAACGGACCTAACCTCATTTTTTAAAATGGAACACCCTGTATATTTTAATCTAAAAAGATACTATTTTAAATTCTCCTTTCAAATATACAGGGTCCGCAAACGAAGCGTGGACGGAAGATTAAATCGTTATCGAAGTACTTATCACCAATACTGAAACAGCTTGAGATATTGGATTAAAAGCGGCATGTTTTAAAAATATTTTACATTATACAGGGTGGCCCAAAAAAGTGTGACAGCATAAAGGTATATTTTTTTAAATGGGACACCCAGTATTTTATTGCATATTTAGGTTCGCATTACTATCGTTTATAAGTGCCTCAAATTTTATTTAATTTGGTTTTGTAGTTTCGGAGAAATAAATTAAAAACTAAAAAAAATGTTTTGCAGTCCTGAATAAAAAAATCAAAAAAAACAATCCAGAACTATTTTTTTAAACTCGGCATTGAGTGAAATTTATGACAAGAGGTCTAGAGATACTATGAATGTAATTGCGTTTATTTATTTTATACAGGGTGTTCGTAATAAGCTTTCAAAAACCCCACATTTTAAAATATTTTTTCTCAAGTTTTTCAAATGGAACACCCTGTATATTATTTGGCTATTTGACGTAGAATTCATGAACATTTTTTTGTAATACAAGCATATAAGTTATATCCAGCCGTTTTCGAAATAATTATAAATATCATAAATTATGTTGTTTAAATAGAGTTTTTATTGGGAAATTTTGTTATAGGCACTAATAATTGTAAAATAAAGTAAAGTAAATGTTCAAAATAGCTTCCTTTTACTATTAGAGTTTGCCGTATTTTAGTTATTTCGATATAAATTTTAAAAGCCTACATTTTTGCTACTTTTTCTTAAAATCTAGCGGTAACTTTTTAATGGTTTACATTTGTTATGCATAAGTTCATTTGCAACAACTTCTCGAAGGTTTCTGATCTCGGCTTTCTCTCAATATCTTTCAGCATATACTCGGCTCGCGAGGAGGTAATTTCTTGCACATTCACCCAGTATGAAAATCATATTTACCATTTCTAAAGTTGTAAAATTCGACATTTTGTGTAAGTTAGTACTTAATTTCGACGACTGAACAAATGAGATAATTTTATTTGGTTGTCATAGTGACAATCTAAACAAAAAAAATCATGGCAACTCGATTAAGAATAAAAAATAAAATTAAATAAATAAAAGTAGCAAAAATGTAGGCTTTTAAAATTTATATCGAAATAACTAAAATATGGCAAACTCTAATAGTAAAAGGAAGCTATTTTGAATATTTACTTTAGTTTACAATTATTAGTCTAGTCGCCTATAACAAAATTTCCCAATAAAAACTCTATTTAAACAACATAATTTATGATATTTATAATTATTTCGAAAACGGCTGGATATAACTTATATACTTGTATTACAAAAAAAAATTGTCCATAAATTCTACGTCAAATAGCCAAATAATTCCATTTGAAAAACTTGAGAAAAATTATTTTAAAATGTGGGGTTTTTGAAAGCTTATTACGAACACCCTGTATAAAATAAATAAACGCAAGTACATTCATAGTATCTCTAGACCTCTTGTCATAAATTTCACTCAATGCCGAGGTTAAAAAAATAGTTCTGGATTGTTTTTTTTGATTTTTTTATTCAGGACTGCAAAACTTTTTTTTTTTTAGTTTTTAATTTATTTCTCCGAAACTACAAATCCAAATTAAATAAAATTTGAGGCACTTATAAACGATAGTAATACGAACCTAAATATGCAATAAAATACTGGGTGTCCCATTTAAAAAAATATAACTTTATGCTGTCACACTTTTTTGGGCCACCCTGTATAATGTAAAATATTCTTAAAACATGCCGATTTTAATCCAATATCTCAAGCTGTTTTAGTATTGTTGATAAGTTCTTCGATAACGATTTAATCTTCCGTCCACGCTTGGTTTGCGGACCCTGTATAACACACCGTGGATGATATTGGTTTCCTAGGCGATTTATTTCAACTTTATTACTTTGAAACGAAATAAAAGATTCAGATTAAGGTAAAAAATAACGGGAATCATCGCAAATGTTCGGAATATGTCCTTAAATGGTTACCGTCTTTCCTAATAGCGAACAAAATATACATTTTGCGACATGTCTTCGTTTTTTCCACTTTGAACTTTGAATATAAACTGATATCATATCAAATTTTTCAAAATGTTGATAGGTCATTTTCGCAAATGAATATGTAAAAATGAAATTGACGTTAAATGTTAATAGTCAACATAGTTGTTTCTAGGATATTAGCTTTCGTTTCATGGTCTACTGTGGTTTAAAGTAATAAGGTTTAAATAAATCGCCTAGGAAACCAATATCTTCGATGGTGTGTTATATATTTGAAAGGAGAATTTAAAATAGTATCTTTTTAGATTAAAATATACCGGTGTTCCAAAGTGAGGTTAGGTCCGATAACTTTCTTACCTGACCTTGTACACTTATTCTGAAAACGGCAGATTATTCAACAATCAATATAAAGAAACTTCTGTATAAAATATTTTTCTTTATCTCTTTTAACTAAGAAAATATAGGGTAATTTTGAAATAGTCAATATTTTGATTTTACCATTTTAAGTTTGACCCAAAAAGAGCACATGACACCTACATTACTTTTTTGATAGCACTAACAATTACGGAGATACCCTATAAAAGTGTCGAAATTGGGACACCCTGTACATAAAACATATCGATGCAAAATATTGTGTCTTGTTTCTCACAGGACTTGGAAAAAATGGACACCTACAAAGCGAACCTCGAAACTTTACAACATCTCTTCGACGACGGCCAAAAGACGATCAAGGATCTGCAAAACAAGAACGTGTTGCTGCAGAACGAGTGCAAAGTTTTGGAGGACTACAAAAGGGAGATGGACGAGATGAAGAAGCGAATCTTGACGATGCAGAACGACAAGCGGGTCGGCGGTTTGGAGAAGGAATTGGAGAAGGAGAGGGAACAGTGTCTGATTTTAAAGAAGCGGTGAGTAAGGAGTTTTCAGCGCATTTCGACCGATGTTGTCATATCTACACGGCAAACTCTTTAGAAAAAAAATTATGGTTTTAACAATTAATCATTCTATCATTTATGAACAAATACGATTCCAGAAAACCGACGGCGAGAAATGTTCTGCAAAACAAATAATGGTAATATCACACAAAAATTTCAAATTCGTCACAAGCACACAGAATCTAGTTTTCGGAAAAAACCTCTCGCATAACCCCACAAATATCAGCTATTCACATGGCAAGAATACACGGGAAAGGTTTTAATTTTGGTCCTTTTTTCTCGTTTAGATTTATTTGCTTAACTAACTTAAAATACACACATTTTAAAAATTTAAATTAGCTCAGCTCTACTCCAAATGACAAGACCGACGAAGATTTAATTTTCTTTCTCACACGGCCATCTCTCCATCTCTTTCACACAATCCACTGGGCGCCGGGGCAACGTAGGTCTAGGCGTACAAGCGTGCGTCTTGCAAGTGTCAGTATTAGAAGATGAACGTTACAATACGGTCGATTTTGTTGTTACATTGACAGTCTCGGCTATCCGCTTTATTTTCAGAAGGTACGCGTATAATAGTTGTTTGCTACGCGTCCAAACTTTGTATATTATTTGACATTGTTTTTATTGACGAACCTAAGTTGTTCAGTTAAAACGAGTAGTTTGTTTTGGACGTTTGACTTGACAGAAAAGATGGAATGTCGCCGACGAACAAGTCAAATTTCGTCGCGTCGCGTGTAATAAAATCTAATGATCGCTCTGAGTGTATTTTAAAAAAGCTTGTGCCTGGGATATAAAGATAAATACAAGTAGGTAGATAAATAATCTATTTTTATAATTTTATATTGAATTTCAGTTTTGCATTAAGTTTGGCAACATTGCACGTAACACCTGTTTTCTGACATGCTACCACAGGGCGACGTATTACAGTAACGCGGGATGAGCTGTGTGTTTATGGGACTGGACCCCACTTTTAAAACGGTCGATTAAAAAAAATATATATACAGTGATGGGCTAAAATATGCAACAAATTCATTTAAAAATCAGGTTTTATTTTTTTGTAAAAACGCTCGGACACGTCGATTATAATTTTTTCTTCAGGATTTTTTGTCTCAAAAAGAAATTATACTGGGTGTGTCAAAAAGTAGATGTTGTAAAATTTTTTTGTATTTTAAATAGAACCACCCTATTTTTACTTATCACATAAATTCTACGTCAAATTCTGAGCATAATTCATGTAGCATACTCTATCCTTATCTCTAACGGTTTTAGAGAAAAATTACATCTTAAAAAAGAAATTTCTTTAAAAAAAGGTACATGTACCTACTTAAAGGTAAACAGGTAAATTTAAATTAATTGTTACTACGATAGCAAGTCATGTGTCAATCAAAAAGAATTTTAAGTATAATTTTGAAATAACGGTGATCATGGTGCATTTAAATGAAACTCAAAGAATCGAAATTTTTATTTTAATTGGATGTGGAGACAAAACAAGAAGTCAAGAAGAAGTTTGTAACTTGTTTAGCGCTAAGTATCCAGAACGACGGATTACAAGATCTACAGTGAGTAAAATTGAGAAAAAATTCAGGGAAACAGGGAATGTAAAGGATCGTCTATGGCCAGGTCGACCAAAAATTAGTGAAAACACAAAATTGAACATTTTGTTAGAAGTTGAAGATAATCCCCATAGTGCATCCACTGAGGTAGCCCTTAATAATGATGTTAGCCGACGATCTGTTTTGCGGGTATTGAAACAAGAAAAGTACCATCAGTATAAAATTAGGTTGCTGCACGAGCTAAACGAAGATGATCCCGACCGCCGACTACAGTTTTGTGAAACTATGATGGAAATTTGCAACTTAAATATATTTTTCCATCGCAGCGTACTTTTTAGCGATGAAGCCACGTTTTGTTTGAATGGTTCGGTAAACAGACAAAATTTTCGGTATTGGAGTACAAATAATCCCCGTTAGATGAGAGAACAGCATACGCAATACTCACAAAAAGTAAATGTTTGGGCAGGGATATTAAATGATAGAATTATTGGACATTTTTTCTTCGATGGAAACCTTACAGGAGACCGGTATTTACAATTTCTTCAAAATGAATTAATTCCCACACTGGCAGCGGATTTTCCAAATCCGAATCAGCCTAATCTACCAGAAGCGTCTATTTGGTTTCAGCAGGATGGTGCTCCGCCTCATTTTGCTCGACAAGTACGAGAGTATTTGAATACTATTTTTCCCGAACGATGGATAGGTAGAAGAGGACCCATAGAATGGCCTGCAAGATCTCCCGATCTTACACCACTGGATTTTTTTTCTTTGGGGTTATTTGAAATCAAAAGTGTATAAGGATAAACCACAAAATTTGGAAGACTTAAAATTTAAAATTAGATATGAAATTAGGCAAATTAATGAAAATACTGTAAATAATGTTTTAGAAGGGTTTTTAAGTAGATTGGCATATTGTCAAGAAGTTAATGGTTTGCATTTTCAACACTTAATAAAATAATTTTTCAAAATTATACCTACATCTACTTTTTGACACACCCAGTATAATTTCTTTTTGAGGCAAAAAATCCGGAAGAAAAAATTATAATCGACGTGTCCGAGCGTTTTTACAAAAAATTAATACCTGATTTTTAAATGAATATGTTCCATATTTTCGCCCATCACTGTATATGTAGCGCTTCTCTAGGACACCCAAGGAGTCACCCGTTTAAATATAATAAGTCATTTCCATAACATCCTGTATAACCAATACCGTTTTCGTTGGTTAGAAAGAGGGAAATGAGGGTATGTTCATCCTTGTCTCAACTATTAACAGAAAGTGTCGAAAATGGGACACCGCGACTGTTCAAACGGTTTTGCAACGGAGCTGTAAAGCAGTAAATGATTATTACTAAATGAACTTTATTTAAGGTTGGAAGAAGCTGAAAATTCTGTGACCAAATCGCAGGAATTGAGAGAAAAACAGATGCAATTTTGGAAAATCGAAAAAGAGCTGTCGAATTGCAAAATCGACAAGAGAATATTGGAGAGGGAATTAAAAGAAGCACAGGTAAGAATAAATACTTTAGGATAATTCTAAACACTTTCTTTCCTTGAAGAAGAATGAGAAAATTAATGTTGATTAATGAAGATTTAAATATGTTTTAACTTTCTTGAAAATACATCAACAAACCCGTTCGGTGAAATTAATCACTTGCTTTTGGTCGAATGGAATTTAATAAACGTATTATATAGGCGGGCAATAAATTTTGTGTTGCTTCATTGACTTTATTAATTTTTTCGTCTGGAGCGCATTGAAATGAATTTTCTTCTTCGGAATCGGAATTATTTCTTTCCATTTTTGTTGTTTTCAAATATTATTGACAATTTAAGGTAACAATAACAATGCGTCGCCCAGGCGACGAACGACGCGGATGCTGTTTTCATGGCAACTTGATATTATAAGCATCCAGAGAGAAGTGAGATGATTACGATTTTTTAATTTGCAGGCCGAAATAAAGCAGTTGCAAGAGAAACTAACAAATTGCGAGAGAGATTTCGCCGAGAAGAAGAAAGGACAAGACGCAGCCATGTTAGAAATGTCATACATTAATGAAAATATATCGATGGAGTTGGTAAAAGTGAAAGAAAACAACAAAATTTTACAGGTATGAGCAACTATTTATCGTTATTTTTTAATTTCCTATCAAGTGAAGTTCCAAAATTTTTATAAAAAAAAACATTAATTACACAATCAAATATTATTTTATTTCAGGAACAATTTCAGAATGAGAAAGGTAGAACGGACGAGGAAAAAACGGTAATAAACGAATTGAAAGAGATAATCAACGGCAAGGAGGACAAAGTTAGGAACTTGGAAAGGGACATAAACACAATGAGGAATGAAAATGCGTCTCTGTTGGCAAAGTAAGTAATTTTTACTTCAAGGGAACATAAGGTACCTTGTACAGGTTGGCGAACTAAGCGAGGAATATTTATAGGAAAAACCGGCAAGAGAAATGGCTGGAAATTATTTGCAGGCTTGTCAGGTTTGTTCGACAACATTGATTTGGAAAAATGCAATCTCAGGAACCCCTTATCGGAAAATACTTGGTGTCATTTAAAAGAGTCTCTCTTTCTCTATCAACTATATTACAAGCGATGGTTATGCCATTTTTACTGTAGTGGCCAGATTTAACATATTTTATATTTTTTCTCGAAAAATTTGAATAAGATGGTAAAGATGTTATTAGACCTGTACAAAGAGGAGTACATGCCAAAGCAAACGGTGTAAACTGCAAGATTCTATCCTTTCCTAACCGGAGATATAGAGGAAACATTTCACATTTAAGCAACTCTTTTTTAATATGCTTTTTTCTTTCTGCACCATGAATTTGAATGTCCAGATGCCAAGGGTCTGCTGCGTCCCAACCATGTTCGGGTTCTAATTAGCTTAAAGTGCTGCTGATGAAGGTTTTTAATCTTCGAAACATGTCCTAGTGGAGCAGATTTAGTTTTACTTTCGTTTCTATAATTTCACTTCACTGCGAGATGGACTGCTTCCGTGAAATTAACCACGCATTATTTTTCCCAGCGTTTCGTTTCCTAATAAAACTTCCTCGATAGTACAACTTTGTTTTTTTTTAAATTAGGTGTAAAAAAGAAGAAAACGACAAATCAAAAATGTTGGTGCTTGTGGAAGAATTGCAGAAGGAAAAAGGACAACTGTACAACGAAATTGAAAAAAGTAAACGAGAAATAACGAATACGAATCTGGTAAGTTTATAGTTCACATTTCAGCCTTTTATAATAATAATAATAATGCATTTATTGTCATAAAATTCAAAAAGAAATTGAACATGGACATTGGACAACGTCAAGTCTTGTACTAAAAACAGTTAGAAACGAAATAAAAGTAATAATATAATAAGTAAAAGCAAATATGTAAATAAATAAAATACATTTCAATAATACCAACAACAATCAGCACAGATAAATATTCACACATACAGACCAGTCAGAATTATAACAAAAAAGCAGTAAATTGCTAGTGTAAAAAAATAACAAGTAATGTATACCATTAAATAAAACGAGAGTCTGCCTTCAACCTCACTCATCGTTAAGGTAATGGTGAAGTAAGAATTTTTTAAGAAGGGTCCTAAATTTAATATCACTTTGCACCTGCCTCAAAGTTGGAGGCAGGGCATTGTAAACCTTTATGCACCCAATAAATGGACTCTTACCGTAGAGGGCTCGAGAATAAATGTAAATTTTTTTCTTGTAAAGCATTAAAAATATACAAATATGGAACAGTCGTGATATTCAGCTGTCTAAACTTACCCCTACAAGACTCATTGAACCCCAATCCAAGTATTAATCTAATGATTTTTTTTAGACTATAAAAACTTTATGTGAGTTAAGCACTGATGCACGATACCAAAATATTATGTTATATGATACTATAGACTGGACACATGCATGATAAAACATCAAGATGCTGTTTAAACCTATCTGGTCCCTTAAATACATAACGACATACAATGACGAGCTCATTTTTGAGAAGACTGCAGCAACTTGCTTTCTCCACTGCAGCCCCTGGTCCACAATCACTCCAAGAAACTTAACAGTCAGAACTTCCGATACAGTCTCATCGTTATTATGCTTAAAAATTATAAACTCAGTTTTACCTATATTACGGCGAAGATGGTTTCTCGTACACCAACTTGACATCCGATTTATCACCTCAATCACCTGACCGGCAAGGGCAGAGAGACTGCGGCCAGAAACGATGCAAGAAGTGTCATCCGCAAACTGGTATAGAGCAGTCAAGTTAATTTTTTTATGCAGGTGATTAACAAATATTAGAAAAAGTATTGGGCCCAGAATAGAACCGTGAGGAACACCGACAGCCACATTTCTCGCCTTCGACCTCACGGGCCTTCCACCTCCAGCTGAATTCATTGACACAACAAATCTCAAATATGAACGGAATAAGTTATTTGGAGTTCCACGAACACCCAAATACTCAAGTTTAGCAAGCAGCAGTTCATGGTTAATAATTATCGTGTTTATAATACACAATGCTCCACCAATCAGTAGACATTATACATCTTAATATAAAATACTAGTCCATCGTTAAACCCTTTTGCTCTTCTTATTTATGTATCAATGCAAAAGTATCACTTTTTTTAACAAATGGGAAATTTGTAAAAAGAAATTTGTTTGAAAATGTTTTACCTTTCTAATACTCATCCGCTGAAACTCTTCACTTGCTTATGGTCCACTGCCGTTTAATAAACGTATTATACAGGGTGTTATCGAAATGACGTATTATATTTAAACCGGCAAATCCCGAGATGAAATTAAATTGAAGAAAAATAACCATAAATGGCGCTTGGAATTATTAAGCGAAATATACACTTTATATGAAATCTCAAAATTTACGTGGCCGCTCCTGAGGCCCTTCGCAATCAATATTTTATTGAGGCAGTCTCGAGGTTCAAAAGAGGTCAGCGCATTGTAGGCGGCGTTGTCATTCTAATTCTAAACGCACGTGTTCAGTTTTCGACAACAAGACGTCTTGGCGCGCATTATCACTTCTTTTTCAAACTTTTTAGGCAAAGGAAACTACAATTTTAAGGTACATACTTTCTTACCTTCGATCTTATTTTAAAATAATCCGTTTTATAATTAAATTCCATAAAAAAATAAAACACAAAAAGTATATTTTCAACAGAACTAACAGTAGATAATATCACACAAATTTTAAATCACATCACAACATTTCTTATTATGAATTATTTCACAACAAAAAAAAACGCTTAAAATTCGTATAAGTCAAGCACGTGGAACGCTCGACGTCGTTCCACACGAGAGTCGCGAAGTATGAAGGGCGCGCCGCCAGTATTTAAGCAAGGGCGAGACACGCGGTGTGATCTGACAACACTGTTAGTATACTCTAGTGACCCACATTGTTGCTAAGTGAATCCAGATGTAACGGCGCGACAGTATGTGGGCAAAAAGGGTTTTTACCTTAGTATTTAGATATTCGATTTAAAAAAAAAAGTATGTAGACTTTCTCCAGGACTCCCTAGGAGTCCATAACACCCTGTATTCCGTTTTGTAGCGTTTTTCGCTTTTTCAGACAATAAATTTTGTGTTGCTTCATTGGCTTGGTTAATTATTTCGTGTGGAGCGCATTGAAATGAGTTTTCTTATTCGGAATCGGAATTATTTCTTTCCTTTTGTGATATTTTCAAATATTATGTAACAATATAGTTTTTATAACGATCATAGAAAAAAAGTATATAAAAAACGTTTTACTAAATCCCCCTTCAAGGTTTTTATTTCATTTTTTTTTAAAGAATCTTGATGCACTGCGAGAAGCCTGTACGCTACTGGAAAACCAAGTTATTGAATACGAAAATATCGTCGCCGCTACGAAAGCCAAGGAAGCCGAACTCAATGCCAATACAGAAAAGCTAATCGGCGACCTCTGCCAAGCTAGACGGGAAACACAAGAAGCTAAGAGGTAAGAATTAATAATTTTTTAAATTCTTTATATAACGTGTGTGAAAATATTGGCGCGATGTGAAAGATAAACCGTAATTAAAATGTTATTTTCATCAACCAAGCGATAATAGAATGTATGATAACGGGTTTGATTTTATTACATTTTTTACGATTTATTATCTTTTTTACAGGCATATCAATGAACAGAAATCTCTAAGGGCGGTCTCCGAACAGGCAATAAAGAGATTGAAAGAAGACATCGAATGTTTGGAGAAAGAAAATACCGATTACAAGAAACAGTGCATGGACTACAAGCAGTTTTCCTCTGGGTTATCTGAGGAATTAACGGTAATAAAAGTCACCATAACGTAAAATTCATTTTATTTATAGCCCTAGCTTTTGCTCGTCCCAAGCGGAATGTCTACGAGCCTCACAATTTTCGTCTCGGAACAAAACTAAATTGGTTTTGTACCCATTTCCACTTCACCATTAAGAAGGACTGATTGATTTTATTAAGAAAGTGTGTCTTCTCACAATTTTAACTTATTCGCACCAAACCAACGAGTAACAGTTCTTACTCTTGGTTTATCAGATCCAAGGGACCCGAGATTGATCCCTGGGGAACTTCTTCCATTTTACTGTCTTTCAAGGAAGAGTTGCACCATATTAAATTTACAAGGTGAGAGTTAAAAAAATGTTTATTTTGCCATTGTTTCAGGGCACGGAGGAAAAGCTAAGTCACATTGAGGTCAAAATTAAATCTTATGAGAGACAGATTGACAAGTTGTCGTCGGAAAACAATCTGCTGAAAGAAGAGATATCGGAAAACATTACCATGATCGGCAATCTAAGAGATTCAAATCACAAGTTAACGCATCAGGCGAAAGATCTGAAGGAAAATGGTGCAGGTAGGTGTACTTATGTACATTCTTCGTCTCTTGTATTTCGCAAAGGAACTTTTTATTCTGACTTTATTTATATAAATGATATAAACTCCTACCTTAAAAAACCCAGATTTGCTACATAAAAGTTATGTAACAGCATCAACAACCAATCCAAAAAGTTATACAGTAAAAAGCTTAGAGAACCAGTTTACTGTATATTGTAAGTTCTATCGATGATCTTACAGTTGTTTAAACAAAACTTCTATACAGGGTGTCCGCTAATTACTGAGATACAGGGTGTTCAAGTTAAAGCTTCATTTTTGTTTTTCTCTAATAACTTTGCAGGAAACCAACGTTTTTTTACAAAATTTGGCAATTATGGATTTTTTGGGAAGAGAAATTGATTTTTTTATGAAATTTTAATGTACAGTCTAGGGGGCGGGGCGCTGTCTGCGGTATTATTTACACATTTATTAGGTCATAACTTTTTTGTGCCTCAGTGTATTTAAATTTTTAATGAAAATAATACTTTTCTCATATTTATTACGTAAAAAAGGTATACTAAGTTCAGCTCGCCCAGAGTTACCGTTTCGGAGATATTAGCATTTAAATTGTTTAGTGCACCCTGCCCAATTATTATTAATTTGCAAACAAATTTTTTTTCTTAAAGAAACCTGTGAGAAAATAAATAAAATTAGAGATGCATTTGCTATGGAAAGAAAATGTTTCATTTTTGAGTTTATCGTAAGTTTTGTGTTTTCATTGCTGTTGGTTTCTTTCGACACGATATTTTCTAGGGTCAAAGTTATTTTAATTAAAGTAAGTTAAAGAACAATCCAATTGTTGTGTTGATTATTCCCAATTACCATTACTAGAACATTAATTATCATGTAAAAGTTAATTGGTAAGAAGTAAAAAAATATTATTTGCTTGCCTGAGCTAACGCGCTAAACAATTTAAAGGCAAATATTTCCGAAGCGGTAACTCTGGGCGACCTGAACTTAGTATACCTTTTTTACGTAATAAATATGAGAAATGTATTATTATTAAAAACTTAAATACACTGAGGCACAAGAAAGTTATTACCTGATGAATGTTCGAAAAATGCCGCACATTGTACATTCAAATTTTACAAAGAAATCAATTTCTCGTCCTAAAAAAACCATAATTGCCAAATTTTGTAACAAACCGTTATCAAAGTTATTAGAGAAAAACAAAAATGAAGTTTTAACTTTAACACCCTGTATCTCAGTTAAATCAACTTTCGGATATAGGTAAGTATAATTAAATTCTAATATTTTTACGTAAAGGAGTCTGTGGTTTTTCCATGTAGCATTAATTAGCGGACACCCTGTATAACGGTTTTATGATTTGGTTGTATAACATTCTACAGCGTAATATTGTAGTTGGTTGACCCTAAAAACAAAAATATATCACGATAGACCTTTATATGGCATATTGCAAATCGAGAGCTTTTATAAAACTCCGTTAACCAAATTTTATAAAGGAAGGGCTGGCGTCAACTTCCTGTTATTGAAAGCTTATTCGTCTCGAGATATTAATTAGTAAGCATATCCTTATTTTAGGTTTGGTGCAAAAAATCCGCGAATTGGAGAGGATCCTACACGAAAAGAGCAACTATTACAAAGAGAGAGAGATGAAAGCTGATGCAACCGTCAAGCAACAGATCAAGTTGATCGATTATCTGCAAAGCAAAGTAAGAAATTTTTTTTAAAAAGCACATATTGTATCGGATGTAGCTATGCAGCCTAAAATTTGATCGAGAAACCGTTATTTTTGTGATAACTATTGTTGTTTCGATAAAAAAAAAATACATATAAATGTTTTTGTAGAGCAGGACGTAATTTTTGTGCAACGATGTTCCTGAGGTTGTGTTTCCCAACGTATATATTCTCCACCGATTCAAATCCAACGTGAATCGCTTTACTCCAACAAGCGCCACTCTCAGAGTGGATTGTTCCTATAGATATTAAATTCTCCACAATTCTGCTGCAAAAATAATATTATTATTATTAGATATTACGTGTATAAGTAGAGTGGGGACACCCAGTATATTTTACAAATCGCCTCTCTCTATTTAGATCGATGAACAAAGTCATAAGAAGAAAACTCTAACGGAGGTCATATTCGGCAGTTCAAAGAAGGAGAACCATCCTCCAGTGTCCTTGGTGTTGAACTACAAGGATTTGGAGACGGAACTGACGAAGGAACGGCAGAATAACCGACAGTTAAAAGAGGAGGTGTATAAGCTGAAAGCTACTACTTTAAGAGAGGTAACTAAACTCGGGCCAATATTTAGATGGATTTTGATCGTGAATAATTTGTCTTATTTTAAATTCTATTTTTATTATTCTTTTTTATATTGTGGGTAAATTATGTGTGAGATTTTAAGAAAGTTAAGAATATGTCCATAATATACAGGTTGAAACTTTTTCGGTTTTTTGACTCAAACTTTAAAATACTCTGTAGAGTCATGGATATGTCAAACCTTTTATTTTGTCATTTAATTGTCGAGTGACATCTATTCTGGTTCATTTCAATACTTTAACTGCTGTGATACGATTTTTTTTTAAGAAACAAACTTGTGTAAGAAAACTGTATTAATTTCCAAACATAACAAAAACTTAAACCTAAAATTACGAGAATGGAGTGAATTAAATGAAAACCAAATACCAATTATTTAAATTATTATAAAAATTATTATTTCCCAGACCACCCGTGATACCTTATACAATAAGGGCGT
This sequence comes from Barypeithes pellucidus, assembly GCA_963991005.1. NCBI lineage: Eukaryota > Metazoa > Arthropoda > Insecta > Coleoptera > Curculionidae > Barypeithes > Barypeithes pellucidus. The sequence continues at coordinate 49,104,683 of OZ022563.1, read as the reverse complement.
ATTTAGTCTACACAGTAGCACTCAAATTATACTATTTCTGATTGAATGGTACTACCAAGAAAAGGAATCCCTTTCCATTGATAGGATGTAACCACCTGCAGACCGGTTTCGGACTCTTTTATCCTCGTCAGTACAGGGTAGTACCATTCAATCTGAAATAGTATTTTGAGTGCTACAGTGTAGACTAAATACGCCTTTATTGTATAAGGTATCATCGGGTGGTCTGGGAAATAATCATTTTTCAATACATTGGTATTTGATATTAATACTAGTGTTGTGATCACTCGAGCGAAAAACCGCTTGATCACTCGATTATTGAAATAACCGAGATCGCTCGATTATTAAAAAAACCGCTCCAATTATCTATTCAGGCGAAAACCGTCGCCCGTAACTTATTATCTTTCACTCGATACCCGCGCTTCGCCTGCCGCCGTGTACCACTGTAGCGTGATCGAATTAAAAAACTGCTCGTATATTCAAACAGTTTTTCGCTCGATAGGAAATACTCTAGTTAAAAATCAGGCGAAAAACCGAAACATATCGCCGGTTATCTGATAGACGTCCTCCGGTCTAAGCGCCGCGCGATCCGATTGGATACGTTCGAGATTGACGCTGAGCAAGTACACGACATACGTCTTTCTTAAAGGCACATAAACGAGAAGGTGCATATAAAAAAGTATGCTGAATCCCTTAGCGGAGTCATCGCGACATGATTTGGTAAAGTTTTGTTTTAACTGGCTAGCCAGCCAGCGGAGTAGTTTAGGTCTCCGATTGTAAATATTAAAAAATTAAAGGATATAATTTTAAAATTTTTAATTACTATAAAGACGAGAAAACTTCTCAAAAATAACATAATAATAGAAATTGTTAATGAAAAATAACAAAACGAACAAAATGGTTAACAAAATATATAGAAAAATTCGTTGGTAATCTTATAGTAAACATTTTTAAATCTAAACAGGAACTTTTTATTATTAAACTCAAGAAGACTTCTCAAAAATAAAATACATTATAAAAAATGTTAATGGAAAATAAGAAAACGAGGAAAATAGTTTACAAAACATAGGTATCGACAAATTTTTTGGTAATTAAAAGTAAGCATTCTTAAATTTAAACAGGAACTTTTAGGTAACTATGAATACATGAGTACATGAATTTAAAAAAATAATAACCAATTTTCTTATTTTGCCAGTCGCGTAACTAAGCCTAAATTTTTGAAGTGCACACAGTGGGCACCTGATAATTTAAAGTAGAAGAATTTGACAAGCGATTTTAAATATCTACTTATTTTATGCTCGTGGATTGAGAAAGATGTGAAGAAAAATAACTCTTGGTAATACTTTTTGTTCGGGTTAAAAACGCACAATAATAAACCCGAACAATAAATACATAGTTGTGTGATTTTTTGCAGTTTTTTGTTTGGTACCTATCGAGACAGGTGTTTCATTATTCACAAATAAATAAATTTCTGGAATTTTTTGGTGACACTATGTTTTTTTAGCTAAACCTGTGCCCACCCGTAGTTACGTGCCTGCCAAATACCCGACCAGATCACATGTAAAGGGCTAGGCAGCCCGTTAAGCAGTCGGTGACATCATCGCTTGGTAAATTGGAATTTCAGGCGATTCACTCGATTATTAAAATCACTCGAGTATCAAGTACTCGATTATTAAAATCATCGGTTTTTCCCAACACTAATTAATACCACCTGAAAAGTATACACTTTTTATTTTTGATTTATTTAAATGAAAACCATCTTAAAAAATATCATAGACCTCAGTAATTGGTGTTTCCCCACCGACCTATAACTATGGATACGTACAACTTATGGGTTGCGGAGTAAAAATTTAAATTTTATGAGTGAAGAAATGGGTTAGTGCGCACCCTTTACCGGTCATATTTTTAAAGGTTGCTCGCCGGTTGTCTTGCGCACAATGTTGTCGTCGTCATATAGGCAACCCCGTCGATATTAGTGCCAGTTTGGTTGCCAACCAACGACGACCGTCCAGAACCGAAATCAGTCGTAGGGATGTAACGATATTAAAAATCTATCGATACTTGGACAATAGTTATCAAAATTAATTCTAAAAGTGGATTTTCAGTGATAGCCACAAGGCCTTCTTTTATGCGAGAAAATAGATTGTTTATTTCCCAGTAAAGAAGGTCTTGATGTGATAAAATATTACCGTGTAATCATTTTCATTTAGGGCGAAGTACGGTCCTGTTCGCCGGTTAAGGTAAATAATTCCCTATAGATATAGGTCGGTGTGGTTCCCCCACTAGCACTTATGACAGCTGCAATACGCCGATATCTTCAATGATGTTCCGTAGTAAATGTGCTCAATTTGCTGCCATTCTTCAATAAAACCTCCACTAAGCTCATGTAAATTTGCAAGAGCAGGCACCAGAGATAGTATTTTTCGCCCAGTGTGTCGTAGATATGTTCTACTGGATTTAAGTCGGGACTGTGTGGAGGCCACTTCATTTTTGGGATTTCGACCTCATCTAAAAACTCGTCAACAATTCTCACAATACGAGGTCGAGCATTACCCTGCGTCAGCATAAAGTTTACTGTGATAAATGGCGCGACAGGAACAACATGTGGCTCTAAAACATCTCCACTATCTGCTGTCATTGTTTCTCCATTGACCATTACCAAGTCCGTCCGAGGAAATTGTAATATTTCTTTAAAAAAATCGTACCTGCTAAAAAAAAAAGAAACTATTTAAATTAAAATGTTAAGAATAGATGACACTTGATAATTAACTGACAAATAACAAGTTTGTGCCATCTATGTCACTCTACAGAGTATTTTAAAGTTGTTAGTCAAAAAACAGTCTTTGTTTCAACCTGTAGATTATGGACTTTCTTAAAATCTCACACATGTGCGAAATTTTCGATTAATTTACCTACAATCGATCAAAATCTATCCAAATATTACGTGTATCGGGTTTGTTCGGGTTTGTCGGGTTTGTCTTGGCTGCGAGTGTAGTAAAGGGTTTTTTTAATTTTGCGGCATATCATTCACATTTGTATTTTTCTTTAGACGAATGCAAACGTAATGGAAAAAATGGCAAAAATGGAGAAATCAAAGTCCGAAATTCTTTCCCCGAAGAGCAAGCGGGCCGCTCTGAGTCAAATTGTGAATTCTCCGAGTTCGAAAAAAGGCGAAGTCTATAGACAGAATTCATTGGAGAGGATGCATCACAACATACCACACAGGTAATGTTAGAACAAAATGTGTTAATTGTTTAAGCGACGATAAATTGATGTAAGTAGCTACATTAACACTGAAGTAGCCCTACGAATTTATTTGTCATCGTTCAGGGTTTTTCTTAATAACATGCTAATATTTATTAGGGTTCGTTTTTGGGCCCATTTTCAGAAATATGAACATATGTCCTAAACGTCTTAACTTTTGAGATACGGGGTGTTAAGGATTTTCATGTTTTTTAAAATAATTTGTTAAGGTTAATGACTTAAATACGTGTTAACTAGACTAGGTAGGCAACTGTCAACACTTTTATGTCTACAAAAGAAAATCTGCTTCTTACCTACTAGATCCTTTTTAGGGCCAACAAGCTTTTTCCGAACATTGATAAAACCCAGAGGATGGTCTTCTCGATGAGATGGCTTCCTGAGGAGGATGAACCTGTTAGATTTTCAGGTGTAAACTTGGATTCTAGGTTACTTTGGAGTCATCATACGTCCCTCTTGGTCTCCAGGCTGTGCGCAAATACATTTTTACTTCGTAGGCTTTCGGACAATGTTTCGCATCGTGTCTTGAGGCTTGCTCTTCTGCATTCCCACATCACCTATGCAATCTTGGTTTGGGGCCATTGCACTGGTGCCATGGATGTTTTTCGGGTCCAAAGGCGTGCAGTTAGGATATTTGCTAACGTATCTTATCGAGGAATGTAGGCAGGCTTTTGTGTTTCTGCGAATTTTAACGTTGCCTTCCCAATTTATTTTGGATTGTCTGATGTGTGTGAAGAACAACCTGCATAAGCTCAGGAGACATGAAGATGTTCCCTCTTATGGAACGCGAAATCGAGGGCATATAGTACCGACTTACAAACGACTCCGGAGATGTCAGGTTGGTCCTGGCTTCCTTGGAGTGCGTCTCTATAATAAATTGTTCGGGAAATGTCCCCAATTGTTTTTAGGCGGGTTCTAAAGAATTTTCTCCTCGGTAAGGGATTCTATAGTACTGCTGAATATTTTAATTACGACTTTTCAGACTTGTGAATGGTCAATTTTAACATGTTGTATGTGGCTTTTTTTTTGTTGATTTTAACTAACTTGTTTTAAATATACTTATGCGTAAACTTAAAGAAATGTTAGTGTGAATTTTCATGTCTTTCTTGTAATATTTTTAATCTTAATAATATTTTGACATTTTAGCGTTACTTACTTACTTGACTTTGCCTTTTAATGAATAGAAAGTGTATACCAAATTTCACAAAAATATCTAGAGCAGTATCACAGAACAAAAAGGGAGATTTTTTAACACTCTGTATCTCAAGAGTTAAGACGTTTAGGACATATGTTCATATGAAAATGGACCCAAGAATAACCTCCTTAAATATTAGCATATTATTAACAAGCACCCTGTATACAGGCTGTTATATATACAGGGTTGCCCAGAAGTCCGGAATAAAATTAATATAGCCTTAACCTGTAACTTTTGGGGAAAACGCTTGGACAAGTCAATTTAGTTTTATATAGGCTCACATTTTGACGTTATTCGTTTGTTTTTTTATAGACATTTGTCAAAGATATGACGGCATCGATCTTTTTTTAAAAAGAAACATACATCTTGTGGTACATCATTTGGAAGCTAATATCTCGTACAGTATGCTCATAAATTTTAGCGCGATTCTATCAAGCTATTTCAAAATGGCGACTGTTAAAAGTTTTTAAAAAAATCTCTATTTAAATAAGCGGAAATTATAATTCATTGATGGTTTTTTACCATAAGTAAGAAATCTTCATTGTGTCGCATTCAGAAGATTTCTTACCTTGAAAGGTAATCAATGATTTATAATTTCCGCTTATTTAAATAGATATTTTTTAAAAACTTGTAACAGTAGCCATTTTGAAATAGCTTGACAGAATCGCGCTAGAATTTATGAGCATACTGTACGAGATATTAGCTTTCAAATGATGTATCACAAGCTGTAGGTTTCTATTTAAAAAAAAACGATGTCGTCATATCTTTGACAAATGTCTATAAAAAAACAAACGAATAACGTCAAAATGTGAGCATATATAAAACTAAATTGACGTGTCCGAGCGTTTTCCCCAAAAGTTACAGGTTAAGGCTATATTAATTTCATTTTAGACTTCTGGGCCACCCAGTATATAAACCCGCAAACCCTTGAATGGAAAGAAGTTGAAGAAAATAATCATATCATAAGCGAGAAAAATCAGCTCATGTCAGTTTCATAGAAAGCCCTGTGCACTAGGGATGGTTGCAACAGGGCTTTTTAAATAACAGGTGCAACCTGTTTCGGTTTTAAAAAATACCTGTTTCAGTTCCAAACGGTTTCAAAATTTCCGCTGTTCTTCTGTTACATCGCAATGCTGCGGCACGCGGGTCGGTTTGGCTGCTGGGGCCGGAAAAGTAGCCCAGATTGGAACTTTTTCGTTCGTTTTAAGATACCTACGTATTATTATATTCTGTTTAGATATTTATTGTTATTACATAGGCATCAATGTTTTGGTATTCTTTTAAACTTAAACCAACCAAATTTGGAGAAATTTAAGTTCCTACTTGTTGGATTTTGGTTTTCTATATAGTTTATAAATATATGTTCTTAACTTAATAGTTTTTTTAGCAGGTACCTATTAGTATGTGTGTTGTGTTGTTTAGATGATAACTCACATATACTTTATCTTTGTACATTGCCAAAGGGTTTTATTTACTATATTATTATTTTCTTGTTATAAAAAGTTTTTGTGATATATATTTAGTTTTGATTTTTACCAACATTTCTGAAAAATATTAAACATTGACAACATTGCACAATTCCTACACGAGGCGACGAATCGTCACGATCAGCCAATCCATCAGCCTTTTGCAATATAGAGTGCGCGAGCATTCGAAACTGTTTGTTCGAAACCGTTTCATCGGTGACTCGGAATCGGAAACAGTTTTACCGAAACAGTTTCATCGAAACGAGTTGTTTCGGCCGCCTCGGAGAAGCAGACCGCTCCAGCGAAGAGCGAAACAGATAGTTCCAGTGGAACCGGAAAACCTATCGATTTATACCTGTTTCGACCGGTTCCAGATAAAAACCTGTTTCGAAAAGAACCGATACGGTTCAAAGCGGCATCCCTACTGTGCACTACTGAAAATTTGTGAACAAACCCATATGACCAGTCGAGAGGCGTCAGCAATTTTACCCTTTATTTTTTCCAAAATTGAAAAGAATATGTGTCCCATTCTCGTCACTTTCTGGGGTATAAAAGTTGGTTAGTAATGATGGATAAAATAAATGCTGCAGATCGTCTAATGTGGAATAAATTGATTAAAATTGATTTTTAATCTTTCTGTTTTAGATTCGAACCAAAAATATCTACGAGCACACAAAGATGCGCCCAATGCCGCAACCAAATCTTCCTGGGCCGCAAATATCACGAATGTAAAGAGTGCAAGACCGCTGCCCATACGGCGTGTTCGGCGCATTTGCCGAAAGTGTGCGGGTTGCCCAAAGAATTGGCCGAGCGGTACGTGGAGAGTCTGGAGAAGCAGGGGAGCGCGAACGGGGAGAAGAGTGGGAATGCGGCGGAGAAGAGGGAGATGCAAGACGCGGTGTACGAGGGATGGGTTAAGATGCCGTGGTAAGTGTAGGTGTATGCTATAACTCTATTTGCTAATGTTCTGTTATTCTGGCAAAATTGACCGTTTATTTATTTCAGTACCAAGTCGAATTCTTGGGAGAAACGCTACGCCCGCCTTACCGAATCTTCTCTGGATATTTATTCCCAACCTCCCAAGGGTACCGCCTCCATTCCAGCGGAAACTTTTCCCCTAAAACCCGACGGCAGTCATGGCAAAGTAAGTGCAAAGGTTTTTAATCGTTAGCTATACTTACAGTGTTGCCATTAACGTTGGAACCACATGGGGAAGAGAAGTATTTTTCGATTCAGATAAAATTTAAATTTACCATAAGTTTTTGCTTCAATAAAGACCAAAAAATTACATAATTAAGTGAGACCATGCGGCTGACCTTAGCTAAGGTAGCCTTAACATTAAGCTTAACCTTAAAAAATTGACGCGTTAAGTGGGAAGTTACGACGTTCTTACCGATCTATTCCTTTAGATGGCTAAATTCTTTAGATAGTCAATAACCGTTTGACAGATTGGAAGCTGTTTATTTTTCAGGGACATTATTATAAACTTTTAAGTTCAGGTCAGTTCGCTGGGAAACAATCTCTGATTTATAAATTTGAACTGACTCGAACGAACCGCCGCGGAGTTTATATATGATCAGGTATTCATTTGTTCAATTTGAACGACACCGGCCGGGCACTTTATCCTTTAGAAAAAAAAACAACAACAAACAACTTAATTTATAAAAAAACACCAAGTAGGTAACCCAAACAAAAACCGGCACAATAACCTCACAAACCACAAAACAAAACCACATAAATTGACATTAGTTTTCGCGTAGATTTGTATACGTCTCATGAACACATCTAAGTACCATTCAATCTGAACTACTATTTTGAAGTGCTACTGTGTAGACAAAAATACGCCCTTGTGTTTAAGGTATCATCAGGTGGTCTGGAATTTAATAATTTTTCCATACATTGGTATTCGACATCTAAACATTTTGAAAGTAACTAAATAACACCTTTAAGTCAGTTTGACATTTTCGGGTTTATTCGGTCGATCGATATTGGATAATATCTAAAAAATACAGCGTTGCCACTTTCGATGTTTTATAAGATTATATTCATAAATTGTGGAATTTCCTTCTGTAATATTACTTTCCTGTATAATTATAGTCTCGGAAATGGCAACCGCGCTAGCCAGCTATCTTTCCGAATGTGCACGAAGCATCGAGCCTTGGACGCCACCATGTTAAAGATGTGAAGGGGAGGTCCTGTCAACATAATTATTTCATTTTTGAATAAACGATTACTAAATCTGATGTTTTAGGCCTATTAGAAATTAGCGTTTTTATTATTTCTGAATTCAATTGCGAAATAATTTGAATCCTATCTTCTAGGTACTGTTGTTCTATGTGTATTGTGTACGGTAGTGTTATTGTAAAGTGTAATTATGCGTTAGTGTTTAGTGCTTTTGTGTAATCTGATAATAGGTTCATATCTTCAAAAAAAAACAAATTTGAAGCTCGTGGGTGTCTGTGTGTTTCTTTAAGTGATTTAGTTTTGTTCTGTTTCACTATGTATTTTTTTCTCTCGACGATATGCCGGTTATGTTCCGAGATTGGAAATAAGGGGCCGAATGGGGTTTAGTTATAAGCTTATTATGCAGTCCCACACTATCATCAGGGCACGTGATGAGCATAAAGCTTTTCCCATAGAAAAAAGAAGTGAAGGTGTCTGTGCCCCGGATTCCTTACTCTTGTCAGCTTCCTGGATTTACTCTCTAAGTAAGCTTAATATTTATTTTTATAAGAAACTAAAGTTTCACATTTTTACACAGTTTGGCAACATTGCGCGTAACAGGTGTTTGTTATACACTGCCACAGGGTGCTGTGATTCATTACCGCGGAGTCACCTGTGAGTAAGAGGGTTTTTAAAACTATGTTTTAAATCAATTCCTTTAGATAAGAGTTTAAGAGAACTTTAATATGCTGACAAACGTGTGTTAAGGATGACTTATGTCATTCTGTGCCTTAATTGAAATATCGGCCCTTAGGAATAGATCTTTAAGGACGTGGTAATCTTTGACTTAACGCGTCAAATTAATTTAAAACTTAGCTAAGGTCCAACTTAAGGCAACATTCAAATATCGGCCCTTATTGAAGCAAAAGCTTATGGTGAAATCAAATTTTACCTAAATCGAACAATACATTTTTCCCCATATGGTTCCAACTTTAATGGTGATACTTTTATTTTCCAGTGGCGCTCGTACCGAAGATAGCTTATAATTATTTTATTGTTACTTATTAGGTCATCCTCGAGCCGCTACAATCTGAAATAGACATTTCTGTGGCGGGAAGCGATCTTCCGTTTGTAATGAAAGTAGAAGTGACACCTGAAACTACGTGTTGGCCGTCAAAGTGCGTCATTATTATGGCTCTTAGCGCGAAAGACAAGGATGCCTGGTTTTCCGGTAAGTCGAGCGATAGTTATTTGTTCATCTATTAGTACAGCAAATATTTTCCTCGCCGAGGTGAAGAATTTGTTAGAATTGTAGGATGTAATAGTTTGACACCCTGTAGAGAAAATAGTTATTTGTGTGTATCGTCCTATAAATATTGCTTTGTTGCACTGAATTTACCTACTGCTGTTAAAATGGAATATCTTTTTTAGCGCTACAAAGATGCTTTGATTCCGACGAGCTAGATTCGAAACTAGAAACTATACTGAAGCTTCCAGCTAGTACTGTGGCGAACTGTATGATTGAACTGGGCGAAAACATGAAAGTACTGGGCACAGATCAGGGGCTGTACTCGTATTACGACAACAATTTGTTGCATATTGACGGTGTTACGAAAGTGGAACAGGTGAGATTAGATTTAGCATGTGTAACATAAATGGCGGGTTTGTCCGGGTCATTGTTTGCCCAATGATTTCTTAAGGGTTCCGTATGAAGGGCGAGGGGAGAAAAATGTACAAACACCAAACTTGAAAGCGTGTTACCAGAGGCATGCTCAAATAATAATGCACCGACCTATAACTATGGAATACGTACTACTTATGGGGTGCGCAGTAAAAAGTTAAATTTGATGAGTGAAAAAATGGGTTGGTGCGCACGGTTTGCCGGTTATATTTTTAAAGGTTGCTCGTCGGTTGTCATGCCCATAATGTTGTCGCCGTCATATAGGCAACCCCGCCGATATCGGTGCTGGTTTGGTTGCCAACCAACGACGTGAACCAACGACGACCGTCCAGAACCGAAATCACTCGTAGGGATTAGGGATCATATTAAAAGTCTATCGATATGTGGACAATAGATATGAAAATTAAATCTAAGAGTTGTAAGGCCATTTTTATGCGAGAAATTATATTGTTTATTGTCCGGTAAAAAAGGTCTCGATAAGCCAAAATATTACCGTGTAATCATTTTCATTAAGGGCGAAGTACGGTCCTGTTCGCCGGTTGAGGTAAATAGTTTATCAGTGTTGTCAGTTGAACAAATTATCTTGAATTTGTTCACATTTCAGTCAATTTGGACCTAATTATTTCATGTCAGCTTAATGAAAGGCTGTATGGTTTCGCCCCCTTATCAAAAAACAGACCGCGGCAAACAGGGTAACTTAAATCATTTAGTTAAGTACAGCGTTTGACTGAAAGTATTCCGTCATTACAGGGAATGCCTGATACTCTTAGGCAAACGGTGTACAAAGCGTAGAGTTACACTATTTGCCGGCAATACGTGACATGACTAGGCATTTCTGGGAATGACTGATTTCACTAATTGACGCCGACATATACATCTTCACGTTGGTCAAGGTTGATTTGATAACACTCTGCATAACATTGTATTAAAATTTATTATATTACTGGTAAGTTTACTTGTTCTAATTGGAAATTACATGATTCTTTTCCGTTAACGATTTTTATAACGTTCCGACGTTCAGAAACTGCCGGGCATACAATAATTGTCGTCAAATTTATATTTAACTTATATATATTTTTTTCAGATTGCGACCTTTACACCTGCAAACCTGGTCCTTATGATTGCGGGACCGAAATCAACATTGATCTCTTGTGATACCAACCACCTTATCAATTTGATCCAATGCGCTGGTTGCACGACACCTGCTCTTAAGTACAAAGATGTCAATGTAAATTGTTTGAACGGATTTCACGTCTTACAGGTAGGAAAAGCTATTTGCTGCTACTGTACAGGGTCCTTTAATAGTACGTCGGGCTTTCCATAGCTCCTATACGGGTTAAGTTAGGAATTTCATTCATATATCTCTGAATGCATTTAAAGTTATTTGTAGTTTTCCAACAACATCAAATTGCAATGATTTAGGGAAATCGCTGTGGCAACGCTGTATGGCCCTTTTTACGGGCTATAGTACACCTGACCCTGAGGATTCTCATTCATTTTTCGGCGTCGGTGTTGTTCACGCTTATTCGCTACTGCTTTTGTGATTGTGTGTGATTCGTTGTGTTTTTGAATTAATTTTGAGTGTTTTTTCGAATTAAAACTATTTAGAGCTATTTATTAGCTATCTACGATGGTTCGTCAGTACGTGGTGTGTAAGAAATTCGACTGTTTTAACCCCATTTTTTCTATAGGTTACCCAAAAAGGATTACTTTTATATTTCATAAAATAATAATATTTTTTTATGGATGTGAGTTTTGATATAAAATCATACTGGCTTTTTTAAATCTGCAACGTCAACAGCTGTGGTTCCTGCTGTCCGTTATCGTAACGCATCGTCAGCAGGAGATTAGATTGTTTAGAATGACGCCAACTAACATGTAAAAAAGTCCAGTAAAAAGGGTAGTCGGTTTTGGGTTCTTTGCGCCGTCGATCGCCGATCGGGATTCCCAAAATCGTTCTCGCCCGCGGTTTCGTTTTTTACGTAAGAAGGGGGGTCCGTATTTTTAGCTACAGGTTTTAGAGTGTTAGAAGATTCCGAGAGAAGTCAACTGCGGACCTTTCCCTCAGTAAAATTTATTTTTAAAACAATCGTAGTTTCCGTGCGAGTATAAATAATGCTGCGATATCTTCGAACACTCGTCTTTGGTGCGAGTATAAATAAGTCTGAACTTGAAAGACATCTGAAGTGCGAGAAAAATTATTCTATAAAGACTTTGCGCCCAAAGCCTAGAATAATTTTCGAAATCAAAATTCATCCGATTGTGACGTTAAAAAACATTCTTATTGTATATAAAAGTAATAATTAGCTTACGAGTATTCCGGTCTCGTGTTACTCGACTGACGAAAGGACTAACCCATAAAGCAACCCTCATTGACAAAAAAAGACATAAAATTAAACAAATTACTGGCCTTGCCTATACTTATAAAGTAAAATCAATCCTTTTAATTTTTAATAGTTAAATTTTGCCCTCATCTCTTCAATTGCGCTGGTGGACTGCTGACAGCTTCCAGTTGGCGGGGAAAGGATTGCGGGCCCACCTAAGACCGACAGACTATTGTCGTCGGCTGGCATCCCTGCCAAACCGAAATAAAAATCGTGAACGAAAAAAGCGTCCGAAATGTAATCTTAAGTAGGTACAGCTGTACTTTGCGATGAATTTTTTATTACATATTAAGATTGGCGATATTACACATAATGTCGACCAGGTCTTAAACACCTACTGAAAATTTCAAAGATTCAAAAGTAATTCCTGGGTGGGGAATACACCTTCTGGAAGAAAGAAGCCAACTTGGGACAAAATTAAAATTCAAAAATGGCCATCAGTTAAATTAAATTCAAATAAAGTTAAGGGGTAAATTGGTTATACGGGGGTTATCAAAACGTCTTCCGTGAAACGCGCAGATAAGGAGAACGCTTAGATTTATTTTTTATTTATTAAGCGCAAAACGGACGGACGTTCGGGCTACTTACTCCCCTCATATCATTGTATAATGTACGTACGTTCCGCTCTTTTTAAAATTAGGCGACAGCGTACTTTATCACAGCGTTGCCATTTTTTAAAGCCTAACTTATTCGAAACTGTAGAACTGTGTTTGATTGTAAATAAATGGTGTTTTATGAACGGAATGTTTCGTCTCCCGTTTTATATTATATGCCTATGGAGGAGTATCTTTCTTAAAAATCAATTTCCTTTACAGATATCCAAACAATCTTCTCAGAATAAAGTCGCTGTGGCGACGACCAAGCAACTCATCATCCTCGAATACCAGTATAATACAAACGAATTCGTTCCGTTTCGCATTTTGGACACGGCCCAACCGACGAGCTGCTTGTTGTTCACCGAGAACAGTCTTATCGTCGGTGCGGATAAATTCTTCGAAATCGATTTGAACTCGTTTAGCGCCGAAGAGTTCTTGGATGTTTCGGACGACAAGCTTAAGCAAGCGTTGAAATGCTACAAAATGGGAAGTTTTCCGATAGGTATCATGGAAGTTTGCGCTAATCCCAAGGAATATTTGCTATCGTTCAATGAGTTTTCCGTTTTCGTGGACGAATATGGACGGTCGTCGAGACAAAGGGAGATAAAGAACGATCATCTTCCTCTAGGTAAGCTATTGGCGATCTATCGTAAAGAAGATTAGCAAACCATCTGCACGGTTGGCCAAAAAATGTGACCACATTATTCTTTACTGAATAACTTTATTGTGTGAAATCATTTTTATGCCAAATTTGCAGAAAATATTTACAAAAGTGTAAGTTCTCGTAAAATGATTTTAAAAGTAACCAAATCGAGTTATAAAATTGTACAGGACAAGTTAAAATATCAATTCGCAATAGTAAGTTATTTCTTTTTTCAATAATTGGAACGTACACGTTAAAGCCTCTTATATACTCGACAAAAAACATTCTTGGGGATTTTTTGGTATTTCACTCGGGTAAGCATTTGTGACTAATTTTCTCACCAAATGTTTCTAAGCAGTTAATAACTGAATATCACTGTTTTTAGTCATGAAAACAATTTTATAAAATGAAATAGAATTGATATTTGGATGAAAGAACCCTTTAAGTGTTAAAGAATATGTGAAAACCATTATTAACATTAAAATAATAACTTACTAGTAATAATGACAATCTACCAAACAAAAATTATTTTAAGAATTGTTCCATATGACCTCCGATTTTTTAAATCCATTTCTGTAAACGTCTTTTCAAATATTTTTTTTATATACAGGGTGTTATGGAAATAACTTACTATATTAATGGGTGACTTCCTGGGTGTCCTAGAGAAAGTCTACATATTTTTTTTTAAATCGAATATCTAAATACTAAGATAAAAACCCCTTTCGCCTACATGCTGGCGCGCCGTTCCATCTGGTTTCAGTTAGCAACAACGTAGGTCACTAGAGTAAACTACAGTGATGCCAGATCACACAGCGTGTCTCGCCCTTGCTTGGATAACCGCCGCGCGCGTATTCATATGTTTAACCTTCAGTATGTTTCGATACTCGGTGTTGGGACGACGTTGCCGAGGGTCCCACGTGCTTGATGTATACGAATTTTAAACGTTTTCTTAGTTGTAGCCTTGTAGCGAACAAACCCGATTTTTTTCTGTTGTGAAATAATTCATAATAATAAATGTTGTGATGAAATAACATATACATACTTTTTGTGTTTAATTTTTTTATGGAATTTAATTATAAAACGGATTATTTTAAAATAAGACCGAAGGCAAGAGAGTATGTACCTTAGAATTGCAGTTTTTTCTAAAAATTTTGAAAAAGAAGTGATAACACGCGGGTCAAAGACGTCTTGTTGTCAAAAACTGAACACGTGCGTTTACAATTCTGCGTTGCAATATGACAACACCGCCTACAATGCGCTGACCTCTTTTGAGATTGCCTCAGTAAAGTGTTGATTGCGCACGTCGACAGTAGCGGCCACGTAAATTTTGAGATTTCATATAAAGTGTATATTTCGCTTAATAATTCAAAGCGCCATTTAAGGTTATTTTTCTTCAATTTATTTTCATCTCAGGATTTACCGGTTTAAATAATATAATAAATCATTTCCATAACACTCAGTAGATTATTATTACTAGTAACAGGGTTCGTACTGACTTGGAAAACCTGGAAAAGTCTTGGAATTTAAAACTGGTTATAAAAAACATGGAAAAGTCATGGAATTTCATAATTATACCCACAATCCTGGGAATTTGTAATGTATGGCAATCTACATAATAGTAGGAAAAATTAAGAAATAAAAATGCATTTCCAAAAGGGCTAACTCGTTGGATACAGGTCAGTAAAACAAACTTAGAAGATCAAATTGTGTATTTTGATCTATGTTTCGACCTCCATGAGGTCATCCTCAGGGCTATACAGATTTAAGATCCCCGTGTAACACTTTCTACCATTATTAATACTATGAGGACTTATGTAGATTTTTTTGCATAATACACACACATAAAGCATACATATTTTTGTCTAACGGTTTGGTTTTGTTGTTGTTTTTTTTTTTGTTGGAGCCCTAATAATGGTATGTGTGTACTATGCAACAAAAAACAAAAAAATCTACGTCAGTCTATATATCTATATAGCCATGAGGATGACCTCGATCGAAACGTAGGCCAAAATACAAAATTTGATCTGATTCGATTATTCGGGCAATAAACTCAATATAGATGCGATAGCTTCATTAGTTTCAGATGGTGTTGATTGAATGAATGCTACCGAATCACTTTCATTCATGTTTTCTATTTTAACAGGTAAAAGCGCACAAATATTAATCGTAATTATAAAATAACTACTCGGCAAAACGCGAAATTCGTCAAATAACAGACCTGTGACGGACGCAAGCTTTGTTGTTAGGGCCAATAGCCAGCGAGACGGTCTCGGCATACTATGTTTCCATAACTGTATCGAAATGGGTTGATTAAAGTATTGTTTGGGTTCATCCCACATCGCTAGATTGATGGAAATGAAAACCTGTAGTGGAAATGGGTGTTAGTGTGTGTTCGTTATTGATTTCACTATGTGGCTATTACTAAGTGGTCGTAGAAAATTATTATTTCCTTACAGACGACAAAAATAAACCTGGTTAGGTCATTTGGGAATATTTAGCTTTTCCTCCTAGGTATACAATGTACTTTTTCACATACTAAAGGTGAAATACATTTCTTTCATCCAAATATCAATTCCGTTTCGTTTTATACATAAAAATAACAGTGATATTCAGTTGTTAACTGCTCAGACACATTTGGTCAGAAAATTAGCCATAAATGCTTAACTGAGTGAAATATCAAAAATATCAAAGAATGTTTTTCGTTGAGAATATAAGAGACTTTAATATGTAAAAGAAAGAAGTTATTTTTGCGACTTGTTTAAAGTAACTTCTTATTTTAACCTGTCCTGTATGATATTCTAATTCGATTTGATTTACTTTTAAATTCATTTTACGAGAACTTATAATTTTGTAAATATTTCCTGCAAATTTGGTTTCAAAATGATTTCAGAAAAGAACAATGTTGGCACTTTTTTTGGCACACAGTGTAGACTTTTTCATCACAATAATATACAGGGTGTTACGGAAATGACTTATTATATTTAAACCGGCAAATCCTGAGATGAAAATAAATTGAAGAAAAATAACCTAAATGGCGCTTTGAATTATAAGCGAAATATACACTTTATATGAAATCTGAAAATTTACGTGGTCGCTCCTGATGACCTTCGCAATCAATAGTTTATTGAGGCAGTCTCAAGGTTCAAAAGAGGTTAGCGCATTATAGGCGGTGTTGTCATATTGCAACACAGAACACGTGTTCAGTTTTTGACAATAAGACGTATTTGACGCGCGTTATAACTTCTTTTTCTAACTTTTTTTAAAAAAAACTTAAATTTTAAGGTACATACGCTCTTACCTTCGATCTTATTTTAAAATAATCCGTTTTATAATTAAATTCCATAAAAAATAAAACCCAAAAAATATGTTTTGCAACAGAACCAACAGTAGATAATATCACACAAATTTAAAATCACATCACAGCATTTATTATTATGAATTATTTCACAACAGAAAATAAATCGGGTAACGCTACAACTAACAAAACGTTTAAAATTCGTATACGTCAAGTACGTGGAACCCTCGACAGCGTCAATCCACCCCCGATTCTCGAAACATACTGAAGCAACGATAGTGGCGCGCGGCCGGTATACATCCAAGGGCGAGACACGCGGTGTGATCTGACATCATTGTTGGTATACTCTAGTGACCCACATTATTGCTAAGTGAATCCAGATGGAACGGCGCGACAGTATGTGGGTAAAAAGGGTTTTTACCTTAGTATTTAGATATTCGATTTAAAAAAAAAGTATGTAGACTTTCTCTAGGACACCCAAGGAATCACCCATTTAAATATACTAAGTCATTTCCACAACACCCTGTATTGTTCAGTAGGGTCCAGTAATATGTATATGTTTCGAAGGTAGATTCAGCAATCGAGACCTAAAAATAATATTGTAACAATGTGTTGTTTTAAAGCCAAATGTGAACGCTTGAAAAGGTAATAAATTAGTCAGAATATTATGCATTCCCAATTGACATACACATGTAATAATATTTTATTTATAGTTTTTATCAATATCACATAATAAAACTTTTCCTATCTCTTACAGCGCTACACCTAGCGAAGAACTACCTATACATCGCACAGTTCGCCGCCGTCGAAATCCTAAAAATAACAGAAGAAACCTGTAATACCGACTCGTTCGACCTCTACCGGCTGGAACTATCAAAATTCAAATACCTCGGCGCGAACACGAAAGGCCTATTCATCGAACAAGACTCGGAAGTGAAATATTTAAGCGCCAGGAACTTGCCCGATTTTGATGCGGTGTCGATTACCTCGGAAAGTACCGAGAGTGGGTTAAGGATGGGCAACGAATTGAACGATAGTCGATTCAGCTTTACGAGCTCGATGGTGCAGAGTTTGGACGGGAATCTGAGCGATTCGGCTAGTTCGGAGCGTGGCGAGGGCAGAAGGAGGGTTCAGTTCGATCAGACTGATTTCTAGGATAGTATTGTGTAAAATGTAAATAACATAAGTAAATAAGCGTATTACAAAGATAAGTCGAGCGCGCGGTAACTATAATGAAGAACTCTTACCATATATACTAAAATTCGAAAATCTATCATGACGAAAAATTTTTGTGCGGATTAAATTTTAAAAATATTCGTCAGAGGTGGGATTCGAACCCACACGCAAAGACTGGGCTGCAACTTGAACGCAGCAGCGTCTTCCTGAATTTGTATCAGAGGAGGTATACAAGCCCTGCCAGTTGTTGTACGGTTTTGACAAATTAAAAAAATCCCAAACACCTTCTTGAGTTTCTGTGCTCCTGATACAAACATTCCCTAAGAATTGGGAAATTTAAAATGGTCTGGCAACATTGTGTTCCTAAAACCTCATCGTGTTTTTGTACTCTTAACAAAAAAATCGTTATTTGCAAGATTTTCAACCACATTTTACGCATGACACAATAACTAAAAGTAAGGTTCCAATTTCGTCTGCTGTGCGCAGTGACGTCACAGGGAGAGTGATTTTTAAATTCCTTATGGAGATTGATAGGGTGTTAGCGTTTTTAATTCTATTTTAAAGGTATTAAAAGGTTTTACGCATTTAAAGGTATGTGAAATGATAGAATAATATATGACGAGTATTTACGTATATTAATTTCATAGAAATATAACAGATATTACAGCTAAAATACCACTAAAATAAGAAACTTTTAAACCAACCGCCGCGCCATCGGAACTGGTCGACGATAGCCGAAGCTGTTCGGCAACCCCTGCTCGTTGCCACCAGCGTTGTCAGTCTTTTACATTTATAATATCTCCATTATACATTGTTGTATATTCATGAAATATATATACCTAAATACCATGATATTATTCTTTCATTTCACATACCATTAAATGCGTAAAACCTTTTAATACCTTTAAAAGAGAGATAAAAACGCTGACAGCAATATAAATCTCTACAAGACATTTGAAAATCACTCACCCGGTGACGTCACAAGCCACGCCTCCATTGGCGTGGAATCATACCTCTTACTTATTTATACCATGCATTTTACGGATATTTGAATTTTGTACCAGGAACTCAGAAATGCGAAGAGGTATACGAAGCCTGGTATCAGACGAACAATGTTGCCGAATCATCCAACATTTCTTTAAATGCCTTCTCTAATTTATATGCCGATACAAGAATCCCTAAAAATAAGGAAATTGATATTGATTTGGCAACAATGTACTACCTTTTCGCGTCTAGGTGATTCTAATCAAAAGTTCTATTTGCAAGATGAGAATTTTAAATATATTTTCGTATATATAGTCGTTATAAATTATTTACATGTTTCGACAATTTAATTTGCATCGAGATCACTAGTCGTTATAACCATTTACATTTTCCGACAAAAAATTTAATTTGCATCAAGATCACTAGATGGCACCAGTATTATAGTTGGAAAGTTTCGCGTAAATACCAACCAAAATTATATCGTCGTTGAAGTACTAATACCTCGTAAGCCACAAATGAAAATTGACATCGTCTTAACACATAATATGGGCATTTGCAATGCAAGGCATTAGAAGTCTTAAATATTCAGTGAAGTGATCTGTTGTGGTATAAAATATAAACTCCTGGACAAAAAATTAACGCAACATCATAAATTTGCCATATTTTTGATGCTATTTTTTTTCTGAATTCATGATCCGATTTGAATGATTCTTTTTTGCATTGTAGGTTGGTTCCTTGACAATGTCATAGTTTTCGCATGTTTTCAAGTAGACTATGGACTTTTTCTGATATTGCAAGCGATGTATCAGCAGATGCTGTGTTTTAAAGTTACAAAGGTCAAATAAAATTCGCCATACTGATAAAAACTGTTCGGAAACTGCTTATTAAACGTTCGTTTCGTATGCCTAGTTGCCCGACGAGTATTTTAATTTTGAAACCTACTTGAAAACAACAATGAATGTGTTGAATATTAAAGTCTATAAAAACATGTTACGCTATAAAACGGTGTATCTCCTTTAATAACAGAGATAATGAAGTAAACCAAAAAAGAAAATGTTGGGGAAAGATGGACCTGCCGTTTAATGCAATATGTTTCGGTTGCTAATATACTCCACAGGGTGATGCGAATTTTCGGAAAATAACATAGCATTTTTATTACACCCAGTAAAATCGAAAATTAAATTTTTATCTTAAACAGCGAAAACTATGACATTGTCAAGGAACTAACCTACAATGCAAAAAAAATCATTCAAATCGGATCATATGAGAAAAAAATAACATCAAAAATATGGGAAATTTATGATGTTGCGTTAATTTTGTCCAGGAGTTTAATAGCGAAGTTGTAGAATTTGGCTTACACTACCCAATGCCGCCAAAAACGCAATTTCGAGTTTTTGTGGGTTAAGCCCTGGTTTTTATTACATTTCGTTACGAAATATTTCGGTGGATTGGAACGGAAAAGTTCGTCGTTGGTCATTTGGTCACATATGTGGTTTTAGTGCAGTACAAGTGCGTGGTTAAAAATGGACGATATTAGTAGATTTATTTGTACAGGGTGATCACGTATTATGACCCCCCATATTAACATTTTTATTTTACGTACTTGAGAAAAATTAAAACGGTATACGTATACGGTACGTATTAAACGGTATACAAGGTGTTTCAAGTAGTATTTGCTATGGGAGCAAATATCATTTAGATCTGTTGATTTACAAGTAGGGTTGGTTTTACTCAACCTGATGTTGAGGCCCTTTGTTAGACACCTATTTTATAATATGCACCCATGTAATTTACGAAATAACCTACAGAGTTATGTACAGGGTATAAGACGACACTAACTTGTGTTCGTATGATATTAGTAAATCATATTAAATTACTTTTGCATAATTTATTAAGGAAAAAACATTTTTTGAAGTGATAAGGGACCCTGAATTGCGTAACGGGCCTAGGGCCCCTATAACCAAAAATATAGCATAGCATATAACATATAGGCATATTCCGATTTATTAATAATAATAAAGTCGGTAAAAATAATGAGCGCATTTAGTTACGCCGATTCTTTATTCTTTCGTAGATTTTCTTGCCCTATTGCCAGTTTGAGGCACCGCACGCCTAATTTAATTTGTCAATTTTAAATTGTATTTTTTATTTTAAACTCTTTTATTTTTTGGTTCTTTTCGAGGCCCCTTTAAATACGAAGCCGTAGGCTAGAGCCTAATATGCCTAATGATATATCCGAAAACAAAGAACAGGTCACGTCAAGCGGAATAACTTTTCGTTGGACGAAATTTCGTTGGTATCCAACCATTTTGATTTGAACGGAGTTTTTCGGCTGCAGATTATCATATTTGTGAACTTTTATTTTATTAACTATTAGTGTAAAATACCATAAACTAGAGTTTAGTGGCTTAGAAGATGAATTGTTGATAGAAAGTAAAAGTAGATAGATAAAGGGTAGATGAAAATCCACCCATATATGCAAAAAAACTAAAAACCTTTTAAAGACATACAAAGGAAGGAGAATATTTGGAAAAAATAGCGGTAGAATTTGGATCAAATAAAACAGGTATGTTTAACCCTACTTGTAAATCAACAGACCTAAATGATATTTGTTCCCATTGCAAATACTACTTTAAAAACTTTGTATACCAATCGTTTTGTTTTTTTCTCAAGCACGTAAAATAAAAAGGTTAAGATGGGGGGGACATAATACCTGATCACCCTGTACAAATGAATGTACTAATATCGTCCATTTTTGAACCACGAACTTGTATTACAGTAAAAACCACACATGTGACTAAGTGACCAACGACGAACTGTTCCGTTTCAATCCACCGAAATATTTCGTAACGAAATGTAATAAGAACCAGGGCTTTACGAGGTATTAGTACTTCAATGGCGAAATTTCAGATACATGCATAAAAAGACTGAACGACTCAATTTATTTAAAAGGGTTTATTTGTTCCGTAATACAGGCATATTTATTTACACTATCAATAATATCATTCCTATTTATATACATACTTGTAACTTTCAATTGAAGAGCGACAATACACAATATTTAATATATTCACGGGCCGATTCTGTAAAGGAATTTGACATCGCTTGTTTTATTATCACGGTGTAGCTTTTATTACTTATTACTGAAACGTTTGCTCATCGAAACGTTGCGTTTATAAACAAAAAAAAAGGAGACATGACATAAAGTAAGCGTCAAAAGGTTAATTGGGACATAATAACCCATTTTTAATCAAAATTTGAAAAAACACATGGAAACGATATCCCAAAAAACCGGACCCTTACCGGAACTGTTACTCTCTTGCAGGTCACCACCCTCTGTAATTGATTAAATTAATTTATTAAATCTTTTAATTAAATTAATTTATCAAATTAAAAAATTAAATTTTTTATTCTGTCATGAGCTGGCTATAGAAATGTGCGATTGGACGGATCTACTCCTACTTCTCGTTTTGCTCCTACTGGATATGGATTGTGCTATGGATATAGACCTGGACTTGGACGGAGATCTCGATCTTTTGTGCTTCCTCGATTTCTTCCTGGGCTTTGGTTCGTGGTCTTTGGATTTTGAATGCTTCCTGAAAGAAATATAATATTACTTATAATTTGTTTTGGGTCTCAAAGTACCCCTAAGACTTCACAGTGACATTATTGGATTCTAATACAGATGTTCAGAGAAGAGGGATGCATATCAACCATCAACTTTGTTGAACATATGAAATCCCATGTAATTATTGAATATCGGCTCCCCTGTACATTTTATAGAAAAACTGCATTATAAGTTCTTGAAGAGGCCGACATGGTAAACCCATGTGCCGAGTTTGAATACATTTTGGTGAGCCAATCCTAAGCTATTCAATTAAAAGTGTCCAAATGCTATAATTTCTGGACACGCCGTATCGTTTTATCTAATTACCTTTTATGTGACTTTTTCTTCTTTTCTTTCTTTACTTTTTTCTCATCGTCTTTGTCCTTATTCCCGATCGTGTCTTTCTCTTTGCTCTTCTTGCGCTTTTTACTATCTTTCTTCCTATCTTTCGACCGTGACCTGCGACTTGAACGGCCGCTTTCTTTCGATTTTGATCGGCTCTCGTTCCTGGATGCGCTCTTTTCGTCGATTTTGCTTTTCTCTTCGGTTCGACTTCTTGACGTCTTTGCTCTGAAAAATCGGGACGGAGAATTTTGTCAAAAATATACCGAACTAAAATTATAAATAAAGTTAGAGAGTCGAGTACTATTGGTATAATTCAAGGATCTCAAATCGAGGAGGATGCGGCTTTAGTTCACAGTCTTTGAACAATAAACAATTCACATTCTTAGGTAGGTTGTAAACAATTTTCCAGAAAAACAATCTGGGAGCTCTGAAAAGTAGTATAATTTTTCTTTGTCGTTTTCTGTTAATTAGACAAAGCCATTGTGTCGTCTTCGAGCGTTCGGATTCATGTTTGACACTACCGCTTAACAACTGTCATTATTGTTAAATAAAACCATTTGTTGTTTTCAGTGTTTGTGTGTTAAATTTACGTATTGTTTGGGGAAAAAATAGTCATTCTTAACTCAATATGGTAAGACTGTCCCGAGACATATCAAACAGATCAACTGTCACAATGAAAACAGAAAGAGATGGAATTCTACAGAGAGAATCTCCATCTTTTTCTGTTGTGGTTATTTTCGTAATAACAGGCGTCACAATGACGTATACAAATCAGATAGAAATCATCGGCCGTATTTATTATTTAGTATTATTTGTAATATTGTATAAAATAAGAAGGGGTAGGTAAAATGGATATAGTTATAAGAGAGACGGTGACAATAGGGGGTCCGTGAAATGGAATATCAGTAATTTGTTTTTTTGTAGAGTTTAGGTCCCCCTCTACAACTTTTATATGTGATGAAATGCCGTAGAGCGTTGCTGAGAGGCGCTGCTGTGCCGCTTTAGATAGGAAATTCTCAATAAATTCAAAATTATATCGAGCCTGTCTGAAAATTAATTTACAGCATCCGCGTGACCCCAAAGTCACGATAAACACATTTTCTGACAAGTCAGCCCTTGCATATACGTTTCCGAGCGTGTAAAAAAAATGAAGATTTAAAAAAAGAAAATAAAAAGCGAATTTGAAGTTGAAACTTTCTAGAATGGAACATTATATGTTAAAGATTATGCGAAAAAAATTTTGTCGTTCCAGGTATCGCCATTTCATTACTGAATTTTTTTTTAAATTGCCTCGGAGGAAATTCGGAAAACGATCGTGACATGTCAGAAAATTGTCACAGTACATTCTTTGACACCCAAATATTGTGGAAAATTTTTTTTTAGAAGAATCGCACCTAGCTAGGCGGAGATACCGGAAGGCAGGTATCGTTCAGTTGTATGACGGGAAAAATGATAAATGGTGATTAAGACACGCAAGACACGACTCACCAAAGTGTTTTCGTCCTCTGAATCGATGGGATAGGTTTCAAACCCCCTCCCCCATACCGTGTTATTGTAACATTTAAGAAAAATAAAATACCACACTTTTGCAATATTCTTTTTATCAGAAAATTGTTTACGAGTCATCTCCATGTGAATACAAATCGATACAGCCCACTTGGACCCATGTCACTTGAGACTTTATAATTTTTCCATTCATTTTTTTTGACACGCTCGGAAAAGTATATGCAAGGGTTGACTTGTCAGAAAATGTGTTTCCCGTGACTTTGGGATCACGCAGATGCTGTAAATTCATTTTCAGACATGGCTCGATATAAATTTGAATTTATTGAGAATTTCCTATCTACAGCGGCACAGCGTCTCTCACCAACGCTCTACGGCATTTCATCAGATATAAAAGTTGCAGAGGGGGACCTAAACTCCACGAAAAAACAAATTACTGATATTCCACTTCACGGACCCCCTATTGTCACCGTCTCTCTAACTAACACTATCCATAATCAAAGAAAAAGTCCATTTTCTCCAAGAGACCTGTTTGGTAACTAACAAGGGGTAAATGCATTGAACAATTTACACCACAACATGTTGTGATGTAAATTTTTATTCTAAGGTAACTTAGTGACGTTGTTTCGTGGTTTTATCTTTTTTCTGTTCAAAAGTTATTTAAAATAAATAAAAATTTTTTAGGTCTGATGATGCCCAGTTGGGCGAAACATGTAGCCACGCTTCTTTAAATATACAATAGATAATTTATGAGACCGTGACTTTGAGGTCACCCCTTGTTACTTAACACTATCCATGATGAACATATCATCCTACCACTACCCCGCTTCTCTCCCTCACACCTCCTCCCACTCCTATCTTCACCATCACCCCCCACTCTTCTCCCCACCACCAATCGCAACCAACATTCAAAATCGTAACAAGCCACCGGATCATACAAACAAAATACCGGGTCCATGTTTATTGCAAGTCGATGGTAAAATTTTTCAAAATTTATAATCTACTCTAGTTAGAAAAAAAATTAATTTACCTCGCAACTTTCACAGCGTCTTCCGAATTTTTCCTGCTACTCCTGGACGAAGCCGTCGGCGAGGACCTGGAACTCCTCGTACTTTTCTCGGACTTTACCGATTTCACGGGGGAAGATTTCTCCTTCTTACCGGGTACTGTAAGGGTGGCGGGTACGGACGTCTCGGCCGATTTCAACTTGAGGAACATTGCCGCTTTTCTCTTCCTTTCTAATTGTCGAGCTCTCTCTTTGGCATCTGCTGCTTTTTCTTCAGCTGGAAATATGTTATACATAATTATACAAAGTATTCTTTAAATTCGCATTTAACAAATTTCTTATGTGGAAAAGAGTTGTCATGTACCCCCAGAAAGTGTCGAAAATGGGACACCCTGTACATTCATTAATATTGCAAGATATTTAAGCCAAAGACCCAATTAAACTTACCCGACTTTTCGACCTCCAACTCCAGCATCTCCAAGATAGGATCGTCATTCTCCAACATTCCGTTCACTTCCCTCCTAGCCCCTCCCCCGCCACTGTCCCCGTCCGCTTCGAACATATCTATAACAGGAGACTTTTTATTCCTGACGGGTGTCGCTCGCTCTTTGATAGGCGACAATTGGTTCCTGGTAGGGGATAGTTTGTTTCTAGCAGGAGACTTTTTACCGGGGGTTTTAGAACGTGATTTGGAACGTTTTGAAGCTACATGGGAAGTTCTCGGAGACGCCGATCGTTTTTTGGGAGTGTGGGACCTTCTGACCCTCCTAGGAGATGAAGTCGGAGACCTGGAACGTCTCCTAGGCGATCGGGAGTTACGTCTGGCCCTGCGATGCATCCCAGGCGACTCCGATCGTCGCTTAGATGACAACTTTTCTTTCTGAGGTGACAGTCTGTCGTTTACTTGCTCAATATTTACCTCCTCTACCTGTGCAATCTTTGGTTGAGGTAAAACATAAGTGGCTAAATTATAGATCAGGGGGCCTATTTTAGGGGCCAAGGGCATCTTTTGTGACGCAACGTTGCTGCCGTTCGTCGCTGCGTTGTTCTGGGGACTTTTAGGGATGATATCGAGGTATCCTTCCTCTTCGGAAGAATCTTCCATGGGCAGAGCGCTTTTGATTTCTTTGGGAGTGTCCTCCTTGGGCTTCTTAATCGAAAAGCAAACTGGTGCTGAAACGAAAAATTGTTATTTATTACTTTAAACCCCCCGAGCAAACCCTGTATATGTTAAATGGGACTTACCTATAACTTTCTTTGGTTTGGGGGGTTTCTTCGATATTTTCTTAATTTCCTTTATCACTGGTTCGCCCTTTAATTCCCTTAGTTTAGCCCTAAAAAAATATAAAATTGCTACAATCACAAGTAATATATATACAGGGTCCGCAAACGAAGCGTGGACGGAAGATTAAATCGTTATCGAAGAACTTATCAACAATACTGAAACAGCTTGAGATATTGGATTAAAAGCGGCATGTTTTAAAAATATTTTACATTATACAGGGTGGCCCAAAAAAGTGTGACGGCATAAAGTTATATTTTTTAAAATGGGATACCCAGTATTTTATTGCATATTTAGGTTCGTATTACTATCGTTTGTAAGTGCATCAAATTTTATCTAATTTGGGTTTGTAGTTTCGGAGAAATAAATTAAAAACTAAAAAAAAAAGTTTTGCAGTCCTGAATAAAAAAATCAAAAAAAAACAATCCAGAACTATTTTTTTAACCTCGGCATTGAGTGATATTTATGACAAGAGGTCTAGAGATACTATGAATGTAATTGCGTTTATTTATTTTATACAGGGTGTTCATAATGAGCTTTCAAGAACCCCACATTTTAAAATAATTTTTCTCAAGTTTTTCAAATGGAACACCCTGTATTTTATTTGGCTATTTGACGTAGAATTCATAGACAATTTTTTTTTGTTATACAAGCATGTAAGTTATATCCAGCCGTTTTCGAAATAATTATAAATATCATAAATTATGTTGTTTAAATAGAGTTTTTATTGGGAAATTTTGTTATAGGCGACTAGACTAATAATTATAAACTAAAGTAAATATTCAAAATAGCTTCCTTTTACTTAATTTAATGATTTTCCTCTACTGCCAACAGAACTCTTAATTCATTTTCTTCATTAATAACGGGTTTATTGATTATCATCCTTTTTGTGTACGCAGTGCTTCCTGTTGCTACAAATCTTTGCAACAACTTCCCGAAGGTTTTTGATCTCGGCTTTCTCTCAATATCTGGATATCTTTCAGCATACACTCGGCTCGCGAGGAGGCAATTTCTTGCACATTCACCCAGTATAAAAATCATATTTACCATTTCTAAAATTCGACATTTTGTGTAAGTTAGTACTTAATTTCGACGACTGAACAAATGTAAATAATTTTATTTAACTGTCATAGTGACAATCTAAACAAAAAGAAATCATGGCAACACGATTAAGAGTAAAAAATAAAATTAAATAATAAAAGTAGCAAAAATGTATGCTTTTAAAATTTATATCGAAATAACTAAAATACGGTAAACTCTAAGAGTAAAAGCAAGCTATTTTGAACTTTTACTTTAATTTACAATTATTAGTCTAGTCGCCTATAACAAAATTTCCCAATAAAAACTCTATTTAAACAACATAATTTATGATATTTATAATTATCTCGAAAACGGCTAGATATAACTTATATGCTTGTATTACAAAAAAAAATTGTCTATGAATTCTACGTCAAATAGCCAAATAATATACAGGGTGTTCTATTTGAAAAACTTGAGAAAAATTATTTTAAAATGTGGGGTTTTTGAAAGCTTATTATGAACATCCTGTATAAAATAAATAAACGCAATTACATTCATAGTATCTCTAGACCTCTTGTCATAAATTGCAATCAATGCCGAGGTTAAAAAAATTGTTCTGGAATGTTTTTTTTTAATTTTTTTATTCAGGACTGCAAAACTTTTTTTTTTAGTTTTTAATTTATTTCTCCGAAACTACAAAACCAAATTAAATAAAATTTGAGGCACTTATAAACGATAGTAATACGAACCTAAATATGCAATAAAATACTGGGTGTCCCATTTAAAAAATATAACTTTATGCTGTCACACTTTTTTGGGCCACCCTGTATAATGTAAAATATTTTTAAAACATGCCGCTTTTAATCCAATATCTCATGCTGTTTTAGTATTGTTGATAAGTTCTTCGATAACGATTTAATCTTCCGTCCACGCTTCGTTTGCGGACCCTGTATATATTAGATATTGACAATAATATTGATTGTGTGAGGCAAAATATTAAAGTATTGTCAATATATTGATGAATTTGTGGTCATGTGAGACGATATTATTCAACGTGTGAGGGCTTCATAACAAGAACCAACTCCTGGTTGATCTTAACAGACGATAACCAATCGAAAGAGGATATTCAAGCCTACTCTGAAGGCTAACAGAAATTATTGACGGAGGGACAAACTCGATCAAACCGCTATCCCCCTCCCTAAACTGAAGCTTTTCTAGTGCCTCTGGTAACTCGGTTGAAGGTTACCTGTAATATTTATTGAACTCGTGTCCATCCTTCAAAAAATCAAATCTCTGATCGCCCTTTTCCTTTATGATTTCTTCGAAGGCTTCCCCGTTCTTGGATACGTACTCCGCCATCTTGTCTATCACCGTCTGAGCTTCGCCGGCGGGAACCCTGTTAAACGAAACGGCGATAGTAATTTGATCACGATTAACTTTCATCAATGTAATACTTAGTAGAGGGAGATGATTCTTTTGATGCCAATACTACAACACATCTTGACAACTAACAGATGATAAGTGACAACTGTCAATCCATGACAAGTGACAGCTCCTAATACGCAGACATCGGCTAGGTCTGCAGTGGTTCAGCGCAAGGAGCATGCGCAGTAGGGTGTGAGGAATTGGAGTAAAAGGAATAATCTCTCTCTACTCTTATTCAAAGGAATAATCTCCCTGGGCTCTTATTCGACAGAAGAACAAATATATAGTTTATATCAGATTGATTAAAGTAAATTCAAACTTGTTAGCTGTAATTCGCTCCGACCTTACCTGTAAACTTCTATCTCTTCTTTAGTTTCCTTAGCCTCCGATCCTTCCACCGAATCGCTTTCCGATCCCGAGTCGGAACTTTCGGAGTCGCTTTCTGATCCTGATGCGTAAGCAGCGGCCAAGGACAGCAAAGGTTTTTTAACTGGAATTTGTTCCAAAAATTATGATAAACTCTTTGAGGTGTATTCTGGTTAAGAATATTATAAAATTCCTCAAGTAAAAAAAGTCCAGTACAAGGACTGTACAGTTAGCAACAGTTCTGTCAAAAAATAGTCGCTGTATTTATACTATATTGAAACGAGTGGTAATGTAAAATATTCATAATATTTATATCACAACCCAAGTAACGCTAATTTTTTGTTTGCTATAATCGGACAACTTTTGTGTGAAATAGTTAACATCAAGTGTAAGTGGTAATATTTTAAATGTAACGCATAATATCAAGCAGATCATTAATGATGTTCATATGCAAACTGTTCTCGTAAGGAATTTACCAACGGAACGCACTTTTCTGATAAAATATGATAAAAAGGTTCTACATAAATCGAGGGCTAACAATTTAATGATTTTCTAATTATTAAATTGCATGTTTGGACACACCGTTCTACAGTTATTTAAGAGAATGTGATGCACATACAGGGTGTTATGGAAATGACGTATTATATTTAAACCGGCAATTCCTGAGATGAAAACAAATTGAAGAAAAATATCCAAAAATGGCGCTTTCATTTAATATGCCCTGTACATGACCTTATGTCGAACCAAAAATGACCACGTGGTGCCCCTGTCAGGAAGGTAAACAAAGCAACATATGGCGAAAAACGTCACTGAATCTTGAACAGTGTTGTCATATTATCTTCAGGGTAAACTCTTTAGAAAGTCAATAACCGTTTGACAGATTGCAAGTTGTTTATTTTTCAGGGTACATTATTATAAACTTTTACGTTCAGTTCAGTTCGCTGGGAAACAATCTCTGATTTATAAACTTGAACTGACTCGAACGAACCGCCGCGGAGTTTATAAATGGCCAGGTATGTTCTCATTTGTTCAATTCGAGCGACACCCGTCAGATCTGGACAACTTAAAATTTTATAAATACCACTTACCCTTTAGAAAAAATTTAGCTTTTCTGAGTTATTTAAAACCAACTTAATTTCTCAAAAAACACCAAGTACCTAGGTACCCCGAACAAAAACAAACCGGCACAATAATCTCACAAAATCACATAAATTCACATTAGTTTTCGCGTCT
This sequence comes from Barypeithes pellucidus, assembly GCA_963991005.1. Lineage (NCBI taxonomy): Eukaryota > Metazoa > Arthropoda > Insecta > Coleoptera > Curculionidae > Barypeithes > Barypeithes pellucidus. The sequence continues at coordinate 49,074,055 of OZ022563.1, read as the reverse complement.
CATGAACACCTCTAAGTACCATTCAATCTGAATTAGCATTTTAAAGTATATAAAATATTTTGAGCATGATTTTGCTTGGAAACAAGTTGAACGCAAAATAATTGACCTTTACCTTCCTCGGGTTTGACGACGGTCACTTCTACCGCAACAGGCTGCGGTTGGTCCGTTTTAGGTTCTGGAGGTGGCAACTGGGGCACACTTGCCGTGTAAGGATTGACGCCATCTTTGTTCAGGTTGGACACTGAAGAAAAGTAGGCAACAGTAAGTATGGTTACCGAATAAGAGGCGCATATGAGATAAAATATGGGTATACTTATACAGTGCATTTCTCTGTGGGTCACCGTGCAAATATTTGCAACAAACGTATTATTATTTAAATTATTAAATAGCGATAGCGAACCAATGTACTGATAAACGAATACAGGGTGTTTCTTAATAACATGCTAATATTTAAGGAGGTTATTCTTGGGTCCATTTTCATGGAAAAAAACTTCATATGAACAGATGTCCTAAACGTCTTAACTTTTGAGATACAGAGGACGTTCGCAATCAATAGTTTATTGAGGCAGTGTTGTCATATACGCAGAATTATAAACGCACGTGTTATCACTTCTTTTTCCAAACTTTTTGAGAAAAAAAAACGACAATTTTAAGGTACATACTCTCTTACCTTCGATCTTATAATCCGTTTTATAATTAAATTCCGTAAAAAAATAACACAACACAAAAAGTATGCTTTGCAACAGAACAAACAGTAGGTAATATCACACAAATTTGAAATCACATCACAACATTTGTTATTATGAATTATTTCACAACAGAAAATAAATCGGGTAATACTAGAACTAACAAAACGTTTAAAATTCGTATACATCAAGCACGTGGAACCCTCGACATTCCATCCCCGCATCTCCAAACATACTGAAGAACGATCGATAGTCGCGTGCGGCGGGTATATAAGCAAGAGCGAGACACGCGGTGTGATCTGACATCACCGTTAGTATACTCTAGTGACTCCAGATGGAACGGCGCGACAGTATGTGGGTAAAAAGAGTTTTTATCTTAGTATTTAGATATTCGATTAAAAAAAAAGTATGTAGACTTTCTCTAGGACACCCTAGGAGTCACCCATTTAAATATAATAAGTCATTTCCATAACACCCTGTATGTTCATATGAGGTTTTTTCTGAAAATCGACCCAAGAATAACCTCCTTAAATATTATCATGTTATTAAGAAACACCCTGTATAGTGCAGTGTTAAAAATGCCAAAATTTGTCAAGAATTTATCAGGACAAGCTTCTTGTAGATGATAAAATGTTGTTTAATCGTAGATGGGAAGTATTACCTACCAATTTGAGCATAAGAGTTATTGTTGGCTTTGGCCTGCACTTCCTGGGCCTCCTGCATCTGCTTCTGATAGTGCTGCACGAACTGAGCCCACGCCATCTGGTGAATGTAGCTCTGCATATTCGGATCTAGCTGGCTGAAGTCCGTCGGCAAACTGGCATATGCAGCTTTAAAAAAAAGAGACATAAACGATCTCAATATTTATATAATAATAATAATAAAAAAGGTCTTTATTATTTAGGAAAAAGAACAATAAAGTAAACATTATACAATACAAAATCATTCAAATGGAAAAAAAATCAACATATTTCTTTATAATTTTTATACCGGTTGTTGCATAGTTACTCGCCTACATATATACAGGGTGTCCCATAACTAATGGTACACAGGAAAACTGCAGATTCCTTGGGTAAAAATACTGCGATTTGGCCACACTTAGTTTAGTTCAATAGCTGGTAATAACCGAGATACAGGATGTCCAAGTAAAAATTTAATTTTCATTTTTCCTAAATAACTTATTTCTGAATCAATATTTTTGCACAAAATTTTGTGACTAGGGTTTTTTTGGGGAAAGGAATTTGAATTTGTTAATAATTTTGATGTAGATTATAGGGGGCGCTCTCTGCGGTACTCTGGATATATAAAAAGAAATGTAACTTTTTTGTTCCTTAGTATAATTATATTTTTATTAAAAATATCAGTTTTTCCGTCATTTTTAAGCAATAAAGGTATACTTTGTAAATGTCGCTCCGACTAACCATTTTCGAGATATTTTCAATTACAATTTCTAATGCGCCCGTTTAAATTTTGATTTGCAAATGTGAAATTTGTCACAGTAGGTTTTGGTAAAAACAAATACAATTAAAGCACTTTGAAACCTCATTTCTGTCAAAGTTTATTTTCATTTGTCAGCATTGTGGGTGTTTTAAGGAGTTTTTGAAGATACTGTTATCAAAAATTAAACTAAAAATGCCGCGACATAACTGTTTTCTAACGGAGAAATGCGAGACATGGTATGTTCATACGCACGTGGAGGATCCTGTTTCTCCCAGTCTGTCGTATAGGCTTCTAAAAATTTTAAAATCTGGCTGCCTTCTATTTGGATACATTTCCAAATACCGCCGATGTGCCCCCGCGTCTGTTAAAATTTTCTTGTGCGTATAAACAAACCATGTCTCGCATTTCTCCGTTAGAAAACATGTCGCGGCATTTTTAGTTTAATTTTTTATAACAGTATCTTCAAAAACTCCTTAAAAACACCCACAATGCTGACAAATGAAAATAAACTTTGACAGAAATGAGGTTTCAAAGTGCTTCTATTGTATTTGTTTTTAGCAAAGCCTACTGTGACAAATTTCACATTTACAAATCAAAATTTAAACGGGCGCATTAGAAATTGTAATTGAAAATATCTCGTCGCAGCGACATTTACAAAGTATACCTTTATTGCTTAAAAATGACGGAAAAATTGATATTTTTAATAAAAACATAATTATACCAAGAAAGTTATACTTCTTTTTATGTATCCAGAGTACCGCAAAGAGCACCCCCTAATCTACATCAAAATTATTAACAAATTCAAATTCCTTTCCCCAAAAAAACCCTAGTTACAAAATTCTGTGCAGAAATATTGATTCCGAAATAAGTTATTTAGGAAAATTGAAAATTAAATTTTTACTTGGACACCCTGTATCGCGGTTATTACCAGCTATTGAACTAAACTAAGTATGGCCAAATCGCAGTATTTTTACCCAAGGAGTCTGCAGTTTTCCTGTGTACCATTAGTTATGGGACACCCTGTATATTTTTTTTTATGGTCAAACAACTATAGGAAAAATCCTTTAGGACACTCTGGGAGTGGTGCGTGTGCGCAAAAAGCGATTCGCGTTGGTTTTGATTCGTTGGAGGTTATATTCGTTCGGAAAAATGACCTCGGGAAGGTCGTTCCATAAGGATGAAGTTCTCCATATGAAAGAATTCTTAAATAATGAAGTTCGAGGAGTACTAAGCTTAACCACATATGGATGGGCGGCAGTGGTTCGTCGTGTATTTCTGATATTCGCCGCTCTAGGCGGAATTTAGAGGGCAAGGCCAGCTGAGCACCTTTCATGAAAATATCTGTAAAAGAGAGTCAAATCCCCAACCTTTCTCCGATGCTCCAGGCTGTCGAGGTTCTTCGTCAGCTCGTGGTCTCCAATCAGACAAATGGCCCTCCTTTCGATGGAATCCAGTAGCCGAAGAGTATGTTTGGGTGCAGAGCTCCAGACATGAAAGCAGTACTCTAGTGATGGTCGAATCTGGGCTTTGTATAGTGCCAAAAGTTGTTGAGGTGTATACAACTTTCTGGTTCGGAAGAGTACACCAAGTTTCTGAGAAGCTATCTTGGCTATGCCAAGACATATTTCCTCCCAGATTGACGCCCAGCAAATTAATAGATGAAGCCAGTGGGATTGTGTGTCCGTCCATGACTATATCCGGTTCTGTAATGTTAACCTTTTTAGAGAAAACTGCTGCCTGGGTTTTTTTAGCGTTAAATTCGACTTGGTTACTGTCACCCCAAGCCAGAATTTCTTCCAGGTCTTTGTTGAGGCGTGATACTTCATGCTGTCTGCGAAGATGTGCGTCGGCAGCCGATGTTTGTGCATTCAAAGAGAAAGTGTTAACTGAAAACAGATGTGCATGGCACGGGAACACTTGGGATAACGGGGTTTTTACCTAAATATTTAGACATTCGATTTTGAAAAAATTAGATATCTAGACATTCGAAATCGCGTTAAACACTACACGAAATATTGATGATTGTCTCATCAACTCATATAAAAATTATTAAATTACCTCCTTGCTCTCCACTTATAACCGCATGCCTCCAGTACTCGTAAAACTGCTGCACATAATAATAATGATGATACTGCTGCTCCATCGTCATCTGAGTCAAATTATCCGCTTGCTGCGTAGCAACAGCACCCACCTGAGCCGTCGTCACGCCCTGTTGACCAATAACCACGCCCTGGCCAGCGATACTCTGTTCCGATTGGCTAGCATTGTTAAGCCCGGCTCCTTGGATGCGGTTGACCAATTGCGAGTAGGCGCAGTCCGCCGAGGGACGGTACGGCACGCTCGGGATTGGCGGGTTCTTGGGTAGAGGGGGCGCGGCCTGTTTAAAGAAACAAAATACGACGTATTATTAGTTGAAGAGCACCAGGGGGGTGTGTGTGACCTTATAAAAAAAGGTCGTGGTTAACGAGAAGGGATGTTTCAGAATAAAAGTATCGCGTAAAAGACTTTCAGTGATCAGTTTTCAACATATTGCTTCGCATTTAATGAGTTAAAAGATTAATTTTGTCAAAGTCTTTTACGCGATATTTTTGGTATATATTCTTCCATTCACCATCGGCGATTGTAGAAGAACCGGAACAGTTCCGACATCGTGGCCAGCTGTCGAGAATAACGCCGAAATGCTCCGGAGGTACGTAGTTCCATGGTAGTTACTGATCTTGAATTCTGGCAAATATTCTTGGCAGATAATAAAACACTTTTAACGTTTACTGCCAGTAAATTTAATCCTAAAATATGTTTATTTTTTTTTAGTAGCTTTATGATATTGAATAGCATATCTTTACAAAGAAATCGGTTCTAGGCGCTACAGCCGGGTATTTATTTATAAAAATACTAAATAGGTACGCCTAGTAATTTGTTAAAATTCAATTGCCTGCGTAGAACCTCTCGGTTTCCCATGTTGGGGTAATTTTTAGCCAGAGGGAAGATTTACGCAGCCAACGGAGCTTACGAAGCTGCTTCGCGGCAAACTCTTATGCCAATTTGTCAGAAGAACTATAGATATTCCAGCGAACCCTCGCGTTTTCCGACAGTTGACACCAGCAATATGACATTGATCAGCTGCTGGGCAAATTCAATAAAATTCCCCAGTTTAGAGGTTTAACTGATTCTAGGTGCTGGTTTGAAAAGTGTATTTCCATCGTTTTAGTATAGTTTAATTTGTTTTTAAAAGTTTCGAGTAACTACATACGTACCCCGGAATAACTCCGGTGCATCGCATTGCAGCGGAAAATGTCTGGGGAAAAAGTTGTTTGGTTTTGAAGGAGGAATAGTTTGCAATTTAAACCACCCCCTCAACCCCCGGGCGCGGGCGGGGATAAGTTAAGATTTTCAAATGGAACCCCATATTTTTTTATTGGCGTATCGTGTTCTCCGACCAAAAATACCATACCATAAGAAAGACAATATCAGAACCGTGCGAAAATCAAGTTTTATCCCGGAAATACTCTTTTTCTATGTCTTGTACTAAAAAATGTCCGTGGAAAAAGTTGATTGTATTGTATTAAAAAAATTTGTAGATGTTTATTTCGTTGTGATGCTGAGTGAGTTCGGATTTATTTCAGGTAGTACCTTTGTGTTTTGTGTCGCGACTTGAAGGTGGACAGTTTGGTTGACTGGGTTATCTGCATGATATTTTTAATAGTTTTGGTTTAAACTCTTGAATCTACAAGTGTTGTATTTGGTCAGAATCCAAGTGCAGGCAATAAGCAGGCATTATGTTACGTCTGACCGTCATTATCTGGCGAGAGGGTTCGCTGCAAACACTATAGCACCTCTTGTAAGTCGATATCACGGAAAATGAACACATCATTTAAATATTATCACATAGCTAAGTTTTAAAAGCAAAAATGACATGGATTTTATTATGAATCGGTACGATTCCGTGATCCTTGCTGCTTCCTAGAAAACTCGCAAAAAGCACACCTGGAACATAAAATAGTTGGTTATTTGAGATAGTAGCTGAAGTAATAAGTACATAAATAAAAAAATGTTTTATAGATTTAGACTGAGAAAAATAAAATTGACAATGGTTACAAAGCAGCATTATATCAAAAAATATAAAGTTATTGGAATAAACCGGCGTTTAAAATATATTCTTTTATCGAATAAGATATTTCTTTGAGATTTTTCACGTTGCAACAGACCTTAATTCAAGTTAAATTATTGTAAAGGTCATACTTTTACGTTCCTCAATGTAAATCATTAAAGTAATACCCTAATTTAAAACGTAAACATACATACATTTGTTTCAGGTAGGTAATCTTGCCAAACAGCCTTTTCCTAATGATAACTAATTAATGAAAATATATTCACTAACATAACCTCTACAATCACTGCATGTCGATTCATATTCGGGGAGGGGCTAGCAATGCTAGCCAATCGGAACGGAGCATCGCTGTCGAGGGCGTGGTTATTTGTCAACGGGGCGTGACAATGCTCGCGTGTGAATATTATATTGCGTCACCAACGATTGTGAAATTCTATTCAGTTGTGTCTTTTCACGTATATAAAATATTTGTAAAGTTACACTCTATAGATGTATCAGTGTAACATTCTTCTGTTCCAATCCTTGCAATGCTTTTTTAGCCTTCGAATTCATTCCATGAATAAATTACGATAAGATATTAACTTCAGCTAAAAATTTCTCTTCATGTAATTGGTATATTTCTGTATTGTGTATTGAATATCCACTAATATTGGAATTATTACGATGAATAGTTTATGTTACTATAAGATATCATCGAAGTTGTCTTTGTTTCAAGCTTACAGCAATATTGGCAGTTTCTTTGAAAATTTTTTATTTCCTTAACCATGGTCTTTCTTCCATATGGTTTAAGTATATTCCAACCTTGGTTCAATGGTGACTTATATAAAGTACATTTTACTATATTATTATTATGTTTGCTTTTTCAAATATATCAGATACCAGTGTTCTTCCCATTTCCAAACATATCTAATAATAATACCCAAATTTCTTTTTTCGTAATTATTATAAGGGGATTTTTTAAAACTATTAAGGCCCTTGGGGTTGGAAGTTTATCTTCATACAACTCTCTATTTATTAAAATTTGTTAGGTATACTAATGAGCAAAATTTAAAAAATTACCCCTGTATTTAGGGGTTGAAATCAACCCCCCCCCCCACTTTTGCTTTTCATATGGAACGTTAAGGCTTATATAGAAATATCATAAAAAGTGGTATCTAACTAACAAAAATATTTATAAACCAAAAATTTGGCACACGAGACTCGACAAATAACTCCAGAAGTCCTAATGAAGAATAACATTTTCCTGCTTACCAAGGATCGGGCAAATTAATATTGCGCCAGATTCCTCTTTCTTCCACCTTATCATTAGAGGAATCACAAAAAAAGGGTTTGTTCGGGTTTGTTCTTTCTTTTACAGAATTATTTTTCCATTAAAAATTTCCGCTCTGCATAACTTTTCCAAATTTTTCGCTTTCTAATATCCGATTCACATTCACAACTAAATTTCGGGCCTTAAATTAGTTGTCGATTAAACAAAAAGTATTTTTTAACTTATTTATTTCTTATTTTCCCTAATTACATTATTTAATATCCATATTATCTACAAACTACTTCACTAAAGACTCTTTTAAGGATTTAAAGTAAAATTTATCTAAAATATTTAATGATTCTTCTTTTAAAGACTCGGGGCTGAAACAACAGTCACTACAACACACATAAAAACTTTTGTCTATCTCCCGCAGTTTGTTTTTACCAGTTTTGTCTCGAGTAATTTTAACCTGCAATACCCATAAAACTACAAAGAACAAAGGTCTGTTAGAGATAAATCTGGTGAATTCGGAGGCACCTACCAATTTCGCACTCGCCGAGAGCAAGCTCGGATGTAGATAGTCGTGGTCATCGTCCTGGTGTTCGTCGGGACCGGGCTCTTCTGAAAGTATAAAAAAAGTCTTTGTTGGTGCCAGTCACGTAGAAGACTAAACTTGCAAATAGCCTTGCCAGAAAACGAATCGCATAGAAGTGTTGGAAAGGTATAGAAAAGGGCGAGGTAGGCAAAACATTTTTTGGATCAACTATTGGTAAATTTAGTCACTAGTTTATAGTAAATACTAGAAAAACCTATCTAGGAAATATTAAACTATGTTACAGTCTAAATTAAAGCTGGCATCACGTATTTTTCACAGTAGTTTATACTCAAAGTACAGGGTGTTATGGAAATGACGTATTATATTGTCACGAAAATAGGGCATCACCCTAATTCCCTTGAACTGTTTTATAATAATTATTATTTTTACTTTGAATCTAGTCCAAGCTTGTTTTGCAAACTGCACATAAACATGGGTTTGTTTTATTTATACTGGTCTAATTAAACAAAGGACGACCAGTATAAATAGCAGATCGACAAGCTTGGAAGGGGCGATCCTCTTACGGTCTTAGTTGGGACTAAGACCGTAAGGGACGTAGACCCATCATCTTACGAGACCCATCATCTTACGAGACCCATCCTCTTACGGTCTTAGTTGGGTCCGATAAGAGCTTCCCATACACGTTTCGACCCCGCCACTGTGCAGACGCCAAGCCAGAAAGTTACGCCCCTATAGTTGGTTAAGTTCACATAATGTAAGTATGGTAATTTAGGACTGTGAAAGTGTCGTTTATTTATGTATCAGGTTTCCCGCTAATATTAATATACGTCTTGTTTTTGGAAGACTTGTCTACCATTCAATCCTTACAACCCCCCTCGTGACATTTGGTGGAGGTGCCGTGTTCGTTCTCGTTGGTAGGTTCTTCCTAACCTATCAAATAATTTATTTTGTTTTTCAGGAGTGTTAGTGAATGTAAATATTTCCCTAAGGCCTGCTATAGTACTATCTTGTGCCAGTTTGCGCTGGCGAGATTAGTGTTATTCAGACTTTTGCTGATAGTAATATTACCTTGTGCCTAGTTCACGCTGGCGAGGTTAATATTTCTATAGTCCTTACGGTTGGTATTAATTTCTACCTTGGGCCTAGTTAACGCTGGCGAGGTTTAGAGGTTTTTATCGATAGTATAGAGGTTTTTTTATTTTTACCAGTTACCCGCTGGCGAGCATAAGAATACTGATTTTTCACCCCCCATTATTATTGTCTTCTCCAGATATTATACGGTTCTTTTAAGATACGTACGATTGGTACTAATTCTACCTTGTGCCTAGTTAACGCTGGCGAGGATTTAGAATTTTTATCAGCGGTACATACGCTAGTTTTACTGTTTGTTGTGCCTAGTTACCCGCTGGCGACAAATAGTACACTAGTTGTTTATCTTGAATCAAAATATTTCATATTTTATTTCACCATATGAGTTCAATAGACACCAAAGAGAACGAAAAAGGCAAGAAAAGATAGGTCTTGTTGTTGCGGAAATAAAAATACGTAAGGAGACAGGTCTTCCGGTAACACCTACTTTTGAAAAATCTGAATTTTTTAGTTCCGCGGAAGATACGCGTGTAATCAAGTTGAAACAAAAATATTTGAGATTATTCGGAGACGACGAGCTCTGAATCATTAAATAATATTATTGTTTTTAAAGGGAAACTGCTGACCGTGCATAAGTAAATATAACTACACACATTTAATTATTATTCACGGTCAGGTCAAAATAAACAATTACGATGACTTCGTCATAATGCACAATATGAAACTATATGTTTACATTTCAGCCGGGATGGTAATTAACTAATAACTTACAAACGTTTGTTTATTTCAGACCTCACTTATTATACAGGGTATTAATTATATTTTATTTATTTTATTTTTTTTGATTATTTGGGGAAATATATTTATTTCTTCTCCCTTTTCTTTATATTGGCAACCAATGCCTACTCACGCGACCTCTACCCTAACTAGGAATAAACTGGGCAGATCTATGGATAATATACCCTTAGCGAAAAGGTTTGGAGAAGAATCATCGGGGAATAATGAGAGGGATTACAAATTTTATAGACCCCAGACGACGAACTTTGGAACATTATATTATCGGTTCTATTAGCACTACTATTATTTAGAAACCAACACCAATTAATGATTTTGCAAAACCTAATCAACCCTGCGCATGGTAATAACGGCATTGACGAGCATGACATTTTCTTAGGAATCCTCATTATAGCATTCATATTGTTTACCATGTATATTCTCACAAAATTTGTTTTAATTTTCCTCAAAGCCAGGAAGTCAAGGAAAAATAGTGAAAATACTACACATGTACAAAACGATTCTGATCAACAAGAATTTATTATAAAAATACCTAGTACGGAACTACATATTCCAGTAGGTACAACGTTGTCATGCTCATTATCACAATTAAATAATATGTAATAAGTCTTTCTCGAATAACTACGGACATTTCTTAGATACAAGAAAGTACTCGTCATTAATATCAAATTGTACTTTATATATATATTACCTTAATATTTTTAAAATAAAATCATTCACCCGTGTTATTTGAGAGTGTATAATAAAACACATAACGTAAATAAAACAACAAAATTAAAATTCCATATCATCCAATACCTGACGAGGCACATAGCCAGAGGAGTAGTTGTTTTGATCTTTTACTTTTGTTGTATATGTATCGTTTTATCTAAACAGACTCAATGAATAATTAAAATATAAATATTGGATTGTAAAGGAGTATAGGGGGACATGGAAGATGACTTTATCAAGTTGAATGTCTGCCTACACTCGGTGAATAATGAATAATGAATAATAAGAGGAATAATAAAAATTTGTAGAAGGGTATAGGGGGACATGGAAGATGACTTTATCGAGTTGAATGTCTGCCTACACTCGGTGAATAATGAATAATGAATAATAAGAGGAATAATAAAAATTGTAGAAGGGTATAGGGGGACATGGAAGATGACTTTATCAAGTTGAATGTCTGCCTACACTCGGTAAATAATGAATAATGAATAATAAGAGGAATAATAAAAATTGTAGAAGGGTATAGGGGGACATGGAAGATGACTTCACCAAGTTGAATGTCCGCCTAGATTCAAGAAGGGTCTGCTATAGAAAAATATAGCTAGTTTTTTAAAAGTATAAGGGAGAAATACGATGTGAAAATATGATAATTTTCTAGAGTCTAAAAAATGTTTTAATAAAATATTGTAAAAAACAAGGGTGAATGTTGATAAAAACCAATCACATACTTTCTTGATCTAAGAATTCCCTCAAAATTTTATAGGCAGGTATCTTGTTTTTCGGGTTTCATTAAATTAATCACACTGTTAAGAAAAATATTGCTAATTAAATAGCTTTACTGGTCACATATTTTTTTTTCTTTCATGTATGGACTCCACACGCTGCCAATACCTGAGCCAGACACACACCCACAAATGCAGCCAAGACTGATATATCATCATCCGCCATGCCCTGCAAATCGTTCAAGTCCATTGACCCAGCCACCTGAGCCATAGCGTCCACTTCTCCAGGAGGAGAAGGTGTAGTAGTCATCATGTGGTCAGCTATGCTCAGCAGTTCGGCGGCCGAACTTCCAGGAGGGGGGGCCCCACTTCAATAGGCCCCAGCTCCAAAGCTATGACCTCCAACCAGGAACAATGGTTATGGGTTTTTGTCCATTCCAACCAGGAACAATGGTTATGGGTTTTGTTCGGTATTACAGACATTTAACCAATGCGGTCCGGAACTACAATTGCAGTGACATGATGGACGGATTAAAGATAATAGTGATATAAGACAGTTCGTAACAGACAGACAGTGTCGGGTGTGTATGCGCTCAAAAACATTTCAAATTGGCGTGTGTCGGAACTCCAATAAAAGATGTTATAGTGACCAGTAATTTAATAAAAGGAAATAGACGGTTTTACGGTTTATTTTTTCCATTTCAGTTTTGCTCTAAGTAGAGTTTATTTCATGCGAAGCAACAGCGTAACAAAAACCGTCTGTTTCTATCAATGTTGCTATTGTTTATGTATAAGTATTATGTATTAGTTTTATTTCTTTATAAGCTAGGGGCTAGCTTTCAGTGGTGCGGGGGATGTCACGAAAATAGGGCATCACCCTAATTCCCTTGAACTGTTTTATAATAATTATTATTTTTACTTTGAATCTAGTCCAAGCTTGTTTTGCAAACTGCACATAAACATGGGTTTGTTTTATTTATACTGGTCTAATTAAACAAAGGACGACCAGTATAAATAGCAGATCGACAAGCTTGGAAGGGGCGATCCTCTTACGGTCTTAGTTGGGACTAAGACCGTAAGGGACGTAGACCCATCATCTTACGAGACCCATCATCTTACGAGACCCATCCTCTTACGGTCTTAGTTGGGTCCGATAAGAGCTTCCCATACACGTTTCGACCCCGCCACTGTGCAGACGCCAAGCCAGAAAGTTACGCCCCTATAGTTGGTTAAGTTCACATAATGTAAGTATGGTAATTTAGGACTGTGAAAGTGTCGTTTATTTATGTATCAGGTTTCCCGCTAATATTAATATACGTCTTGTTTTTGGAAGACTTGTCTACCATTCAATCCTTACAACCCCCCTCGTGACAATATTTAAATGGGTGACTCCTTGGGTGTCCTAGAGAAGCGCAACATATTTTCTTTTTAAATCGACCGGTTTAAAAATCCAGCCCCATAAACCTACAGCTCATCCCGCGTCACTGTAATACGTCACCCTGTGGTGGCATGTCAGAAAAGAGGTGTTACGTGGAATGTTGCCAAACTTAATGCAAAACTGAAATTCCATATAAAATTATAAAAATAAATTATTTATCTACCTACTTGTATTTATCTTTATACCTAAAGAGCGAGGAAATCCACGCATAAACACAATCAGTTTTTTTTCTTTTTCATGGGAACACTCCTGGAAACACTTTATGCTCGAAACATTCCGTCAAACGCCCAAAACAAACTACTCGTTTTGGTTCGTCAATAAAAATAATGTAAAATTATATACAAAGTTTGGACGCGTAGCCCGAAATTCTTTACAAAACAATTATTATACGCGTACCTTCTGAAAACAAAGCGGCTAGCCGAGAGTGTAAATGGTAAGTTACAGAACGGACCGTATTCTAACGAGTATCTTCTAATACTGACACTTGCAAGACGCACGCTTGTGCGCCTAGACTTACGTTGCCCCGGCGCCCAGTGGATTGTGTAAAAGAGATGGCCGTGTGAGAAAGAAAATTAAATCTTCGTCGGTTTCGTCATTTGGAGTAGAGCTGAGCTAATTTAATTTTTTGAGCTTCTCAAGTACAGTCGCAGTATTATCCCTTACCTTAATTGATGGATATATCACTACTATCGTTTTATTCGATTCAGGGAAAAATCTCGTTTATCACCATAAGAAATGCATTTAAGCGATCTTAGTCCGTCCCGTATCGCCTATTATTAGGATTCAATCACCGTGACCGTGAAATATCAAACTGTTAAATATTGCCCATCTCTATTCCGAGTTTTTCACGTACCATTTCGCTCGTTCGTAGATAAAATGTCATTCTTAAATTGAAAAAATTTTATTTAAAGTGTGTGTTTTTTAAATTAGTTAAATAAATAAATCTAAGCGAGAAAAAAGAACCAAAATTAAAACAGTTTTCCCGTGTATCCTTTCCATGTGAATAGCTGCTATTTGTGAGGTTATGTGAGAGGTTTTTTCCTAAAACTTAGATTCTGTGAAATTATGAAAATAATTGTATTTAAATAAGTAAAGGTAAGAATTCACGGGTCTTAAATAAAATTGCATTGTGTTTAAAGTGTTCAAAAAATAATAGAAAGGTCAATGACGTTTGGCCTATTTATTTTCTTGTGCTTGTGACGAATTTGAAGTTTGTGTGTAATATTACCATTATTTGTTTTGCAAAACATCTTTCGCCGTCGGTTTTCTGGAATCATATTTGTTCATAAATGATGAAAAATTGTTAAAATTATAATCTGTTTTCTAAAGCGTTTGCCGTGTAGATATGACAACACCGACCGTCGTCAGTAGCGGCCATGTAAATTTTCAGATTTCATATAAAGCGTATAATTTCGCTTATTAATTCAAAGCGCCATTTATGGTTATTTTTTCTCAATTTATTTTCATCTCAGGATTTGCCGGTTTAAATATAATACGTCATTTCCATAACACCCCGTATAATAATAATAAACTAAACACAAAATTGTGTAGGCAAAAAGCTGCTGATTAGGTAATCCCGGGGCGATCTAAGAAGACCACGACGGAGGCTGCTGTTCAGCAGACGTTGCCAATTGTACTTACAAACTAACATTGGGCTCTTGAAGGCGCATTCAAATTTATTGGTGCTAGACAATGACAATAATCCTAAAGATATTGTAATATGGAGACACGACCATAGACAAAACCACCGACCTATATCTATGGATAGCCAAGCTACAACAAAATGATATTTAATCTTCATTATGACCATGTTGTCAACAGATCTTTTAAACTTCTGGGTTTCCTTAACAGATGTTCGCATGGTTTCACAGAAATAAAATGACTCAATTTTCTGTACAATAGCTTAATTCGCTCACAGCTTGAGTACTTATCTAGCATTTGGTCTCCTTCCTACCTAGTTCACAGGTTGAATATTGAAAGAGTCCAAAACAGATATATTAAACTGGCAACTAATTTATTTGCGCTGCATTTCCACAGATGCAACAATGGCGCATTCTCACCAATGGCAAGAATTAATTGCAGCCAGTGGGAATAAATTGGATGTGGATTTTTTTTCGCACTCCTTTGATTCCTTCAAGAGACGCATGGGGAGAATAAACATGTAGCTATTATTGTATATGTTGTAAGCATAACATAAGTTGTATATTGTTTACTATGTATTATTTTAATATTGTAATTGGGTGTTTACATCCGTAAATAAATAAATAAATAAATAGAAGCAAAAGTGGCTTCTTACTGCGCACCCCATAAGTTGTATGTATCCATAGTTATAGGTCGGTGGACACAACAGGCAAAAGCCTCATGCATTGTTATCAGATTGTAATGAAAATATTGAATAGTAACAAATGAGGGAAAATATTAAAAATATATGGGTTACTTTAAGTCAGACCTTAGCTAAGGTAGCCTTAACGTCAAGGTAAACCTTAAAAAACTATGTTTTAAATTAATTTGAGGGTTAATTGACGCGTTAAGTGGAAGATTGCCACGTCCTTACAGATATATTCCTTTAGATAAGAGTTGAGAGAACTTTAATATATGGCCAAACTTGTGTTAAGGATGACTTATGTCATTCTGTAAGGTAACTTTGAAATATCGGCCCTTATCCTCTTTCAAGGAGCCGCCACTGATCCTATACCGCTATTTTTTCTCTGAACTTGTGGAAAAAATAATGGGGAAAATGAAAAAAAAAATTGTTGGGTATTATGCCCTTTGGGGCCAGAGAAATTAAACAAAGAAAAATCATCAAAAGTGTTCGCTAATAAAATATCGTAAAAGAACCCATCTAACTTCTTTTGTACATACATCTAAACCAAAAATCCTACCTTGTTTTTTCTCACACTGTGGCTGGTACCTTCCGTTCTTAAAGGAGGAATACACGTGTCTATAAAACTTGTACAACGGGTCGTTGACCGTTAGAAAACTAAACTGCGGGTTGTCGGCCTGCTTGGCTTTGATCAGGATCTCCATTTGCGGCCCCTGACGACAGACGAAAAGAGCCGTTTTCTCTATTCTGGCGTATACTTTGACGGTTTGAGGCTAAGAACAAAAATGAAAAGTTGTTGTTTAAACAAGTATGCATTCTATCTACATACAATTAACATAATATCAAACACAGCCAAAGTACTGTTCCTGGGGAGATACATTTTGATACTGAAATGGCTGTTAACGGAACTGACATTGCAAATATTTTCGCCCCTTACTTGTCATCGGTCTTTAATCCTAAAAATATATAAACTCCTGGAGGACAAAATTAACGCAACATCATAAATTTCCCATATTTTTGATGCTATTTTTTTCTAAATTTATGATCCGATTTGAATCATCTTTTTTTGCATTATAGGTTGGTTCCTTGACAATGTCATAGTTTTTCGCTGTTTATGATAAAAATTTAATTTTCGATTTATACTGGGTTAACTAAAAATGCTATGTTTTTTTCCGAAAATTCGTATCACCCTGTGGAGTATATTAGCAACCGAAGCAAATTGCAGTTGACATTAAACGATAGGTCCATCTTTCCCCAATATTTTCTTTTTTGGTTTACTTCATTATCTCTGTTATTAAAGGAGATACACCATTTTATAGCGTAACATGTTTAACACATTCATTGTTAAATGTTTTCAAGTAGGTTTCAAGATTAAAGTACTCGTCGGGCAATTAGGCATACGAAACGAACGTTTAATAAGCAGTTGCCGAACAGTTTTTATCAGTATGGCGAATTTTATTTGACCTTTGTAACTTTAAAACACAACATCTGTTGACACATCGCTTGCAATGTCTGAAAGAGTCCATAGTCTACTTGAAAACATTTAACAATGAATGTGTTGAATATTAAAGTTTATAAAAACATGTTACGCTATAAACCGGCGTATCTCCTTTAATAACAGAGATAATGAAGTAAACCAAAAAAGAAAATGTTGGGGAAAAATGGACCTACAGTTTAATGTCAACTGCAATATGTTTCGCTTGCTAATATACTCCACAGGGTGATGCGCATTTTCGGAAAAAAACATAGCATTTTTAGTACCTACACCCAGTATAAATCGAAAATTAAATTTTTATCATAAACAGCGAAAACTATGACATTGTCAAGGAACCAACCTACAATGCAAAAAAAAAAATCATTCAAATCGGATCATAAATTCAGAAAAAAAATAGCATAAAAAATTTGGCAAATTTATGATGTTGCGTTAATTTTGTCCAGGAGTTTATAATGCTCAAGACGCCGCTTCATCCAAGACATTTGAAACAATCTCTAACATAAGTATTAGTGCTGTGGTGATTGAGAAGGCCTTGTCTGAACTCGATATTAAAAAGGGGCCGGACCCGATGGGGTTCCCAATAGTATTCTAAAATATTGGTCACATTCGCTTTACCTGCCTTTACATCACATATTTTCGAAATCCCTAGACTCTGGACTTTTCCCAAATGTCTGGAAGTTATCATTTGTTTCGCCCATTTACAAATCAGGTAACAAATGTGATGTTAGGAATTACAGACCTATTAGCAGTCTTTCAGCAATACCAAAACTCTTTGAGCACTGTATTGAAACAATTCTGACAAATATCTTTCAGAAAATCATAGTTACTCAGCAGCATGGATTTACTTCTGGACGTTCTATTGACACCAACCTAAACTCCTGGACAAAATTAATGCAACATCATAAATTTGCCATATTTGAATTTATGATCCGAATTGAATGATTTTTTTTTACATTGTAGGTTGGTTCATTGACAATATCATAGTTTTCGTTGTTTATGATAAAAATTTAATTTTCGATTTATACTGGGTGTATTAAAGATGCTATGTTTTTTTCCGAAAATTCGCATCACCCTGTGGAGTATATTAGCAACCGAACCATATAGCAGTTGACATTAAACGGTAGGTCCATCTCTCCCCAACATTTTCTTTTTTGGTTTACTTCATTATCTCTGTTATTAACGGAGATACACCGTTTTATAGCGTAACATGTTTTTATAGACTTTAATATTAAACACATTCATTGTTAAATGTTTTCAAGTAGACTATGGACCTTTTCTGACATTGCAAGCGATGTGTCAGCAGATGTTGTGTTTTAAAGTTAAATAAAAAAGGTCAAATAAAATTCGCCATACTGATAAAAACTGTTAAACGTTCATTTCGTATGCCCAGTTGCCTGACGAGTATTTTAATCTTGAAACCTACTTGAAATCATTTAACAATGAATGTGTTGAATATTAAAGTCTATAAAAACATGTTACGCTATAAAACGGTGTATCTCCTTTAATAATAGAGATAATTGAGCAAACCAAAAAAGAAAATATTGGGGAAAGATGGACCTACCGTTTAATGTCAACTGCAATATGTTTCGGTTGATAATATACTCCACAGGGTGATGCGAAATTTCGGAGAAAAACATAGCATTTTTAGTACACCCAGTATAAATCGAAAATTAAATTTTTATCATAAACAGCGAAAATATGACATTGACAAGGAACCAACCTACAATGCGAAAACAAAATCATTCAAATCGGATAATAAATTCAGACAAAAAATAGAATCAAAAATATGGGAAATTTATGATGTTGCGTTAATTTTGTCCAGGACTTTATTTATTTATACCAATTTTATATATGACTCCTTTGATAAAGGTTTTGAGACTCATGCAATATACACAGACTTCAGCAAGGCCTTCGATAAGCTAAATCACATGATCCTGCTGTCTAAGTTGTGGGGTTATGGAATTTCCGGAGTGTTGCTGTCCTGGTTAGAGTCTTATTTGACCGATAGGGAGCAGCAGGTTAAAATCAATGGGTATTTATCTCAGCCATTTAAAGTTACCTCTGGGGTTCCCCAAGGGTCCCATCTGGGACCCCTTTTGTTTTGTCTGTTTATCAATGATCTGGCTAAGTTGTTGTTCGGGTTTGATCTGAAACTGTTTAAATGCATAGCTTCCTTCCAAGACATTATTGCTATGCAACAAGATATTAATACTATTTTTTCCTGGTGTCAATCTAACGATATGTCCCTCAATATTTACAAATGTTGCGTTATGAGATTCAGCAGGTTAAAATGCTCCTTTCCTTGTCATTATTCTATTTACAATATTCCTTTGAAGGAGGTTCCGTTGGTTAAAGATCTCAGTATATACCTCGACACCCAGTTAACATTTGCAGAACACCTTGAGAAGGTGGTGTGTAAAGCAAATATGATGCTAGGATTCATTAAGAGGTCGTGTAAGGACTTCAAAAATGTTAATGCTTTAAAGTCTCTGTATGTTTCACTTGTGAGATCTGTGTTGGAATGTTCGAATATAGTTTGATCACCATACTACCAAATCCACACAAATAAACTAGACTAATTTATAAGTCAGGGATAAGTTCTACTAACAACCAGACCATGCCCTACCTAAACTTGACTACGCTTGCCTGTAGGAGGGAGTACTATGATGTCTGCTTTCTGTTCAAAATATTTAATAACTTTATTAGAATGTCTTCAGGCTTTTTCTATTCATGTACCTAGTTAACAGACCCGTACTCACGCCCTTTTACAAGTGCCATACTGTTGTACTAATTATCTATTGAGCAGCCCAATAAATAGAATCGCTACAAATGTTAACCATTATTATAATAGACTGAACTTTTTTAATGTATCCTTTTATAAATTCAAAATCTCTGCTAAAAAAATAATCTTAGGTTAGTTTAAGCTGTATAATTTTATCATACTTGTAAATGTTGAATACCTAAATAAATAAATACCTGTTATTTTTAATGTCTCTTTGTTTTATCAGGTAATGAAAAAGGATAAAACAGACATTTATCTTTGGAACGAAATTCAATTCCATTAGATGGGAATGACAAAATTAAAATATTGACATCATTATCTTTCTTGATCTACATTAGCTCGAACAGACTGTTACAAGTGATGATGTAAATTCATGCGCTTTTCCGCCTCAACTATCTATTGTATTTACTCACTATATTTATGTTTATTGGTACATCTAAAACAGGTGAAGGCTTATAAGGCTCATCTTCCTCTTCTTTTTCAGGTACTGTGGGTATTCCATCCTTCATTTCTTCCTTGGGTGGAGTTTCAGTAGATTCCTCAGGGTTGTCATAGTTGAAAGCAATCGCAGTGGTCTTTTGTCTTTTAGCAACCTCTTCTACAAAAACAACACCATTTTCAGTTAATTTCCTATAATTGTCGTTTTCTATAGGCCGCTACCAGCTAAGGATTTCTTTATTTTGATTATATGTTTATTAGTTCTGAACCTATATTATTTATGCAAATGATATAAGAGAACAATACACATAGAATTATATTCTATTTTTGTTCTACGTTGGTACTCCATGTAATTGCATCACATAAAAGACAATTTTTTTAAACTTCTTAAACATTTTGAACATATATATTTTCACCTTTATACATTTCCTCCTCTTCCTCATTAATCTCTAACGAATAATATCTCTCACTATCACACAATTCTTCCAATTTTTTCTCCGATTCACTAAGTCCCATCCAACGTAAGACATCGTAGCCTTCTCTATTTGCTTCGTATTGTCTGAGATCAGATAGAGCACCTCGACCGTCATATCTGAAGATAAAATGACACAATTAATACAAGGACTACAGCAATCTCATTAGATAAAATAACGGCGCATATTATTAATGTGTATTACCGCACCAAAAAGTATGTTATATGACCAAGATCAATATTATAGCTATTAACAGACCTTCATTTAAGAGCTAATTGACCAAATACAAAGAATTCCTCGAGCCTTGCTGTAATAAAAGAATAATTTTTGGCCCTCAACAATCCAAGCAGTAGCTTACCTGTCTATCTTCAAGGTTTCATCGCCCATCCAGGGTATAAGGTGCTTCCCCTGGTCGACGTAAATGGCTTTCTCATCATCCCTGAAGATTTTACACGAATATCCGAACACCAAAAGTTCATCTAGGTTCTCGTCGACTTTATTTTTACGTAAAATGCCGGAGTCCGAGGTGCCCCAATGCGACATTGTGTTTTTTGTTGCGGCGTCACGTGGCGTGCGCCTTCAACTCCAACTGACACTATTGACGTTTACGGATTGACAGTTTAAAAACCAGAACAGGTTTTCTGTTTTACAAGCGAATGTGGCCTTTAGCATCCGAATCTTAAATGCTAAGAAAGCTATTTTATTATGAAGTTTGACTTTCGCTTGCTAGATGACTCTGGGTTATAAATCTCACCTGCCAATACTTTACAAAGAGACCAGGGGAAATACCGGTTCAATTCTTAAATTTAGAACATTAAGCGAACAGATTCGCTAAGCAGCAGCGCAAACGTTCTTGAGTCCTTTTTTGTCATGGAAATCTCGTGATAGATTTGCAATATCGCAATGCGAATAATTTTCTTTCTGTTAGTTGCGATTTAAAAGAATTTTGGTCGTGGCAACCGTGCCTACACAATTAAATTGTATTCAAAGGAACGTAACAATATAGTAATCGAAAAAAAATCACATAAAGGGCTTATCAGACCTTCACGTTTTAGGATTTGTAGACAAAAAAGCACATTTATTATTTCCATCGCCCTGTGCTGTCCAGCCTATCCTTTCTCTGCAATTAGTTGTCTATTATCCATGCTTATTCGCCGTCATGACGCTGAAGTCGTCTGGTAAACTTCCATTCTCGATTTTAAAATATTAACGTTCACAGGGAAACTTTCAAAAAATTTTAAAACCAGAAAGAACATACAAATATTGGAGAACGACAAATACAGTAATTAAAAATACTATTTAAGTAATAATTGGTTTTAATTGTAAATAACTTATAAAAAATTTAAACAAAGAACAAAACAATTATATAATGTACCTACCTAAGTACTACATTTGAACTAAAATGGCTACCACATAGATTTAAAAAAATAATACCCATTTGGTGGACAAAATGTTTTGGTTTCCTGAAAATTTAAAACTCATACTTTTCCCAATTCCCCAGTTTTTCCAGAAAGATAGACCATATCACCGGTCCTAAACATCTTGGTAACATTTTTCACTCCAACTATACAGGGTAGACCATATTCTCTAGCCACCACAGCACCTTAAAATGTAAAAATAGAAGAACAGCGTAACAATGTAGGTATTGGACCCAAAAACCCTTACTTTATACAATTAATTTGCAGATACAGCGTTTTCTATAAATCTCTGCTAACGAAATTCTATAATTCGACGATAGCCGAAGCTACTCGGCCACCCCTGCTTGTTGCCACCAGCGTTGTCAGTCTTTTACAATTGTAATAAACTCCTGGACAAAATTTACGCAACATCATAAATTTCCCATATTTTTGATACTATTTCTTTTTCTGAATTTATGATCCGATTTGAATGATTTTTTTTTGCATTTTGCATTGTAGGTTGGTTCCTTAACAATTTCATAGTTTTCACTGTTTATGATAAAAATTTAATTTTCGATTTATACTGGGTTTACTAAAAATGCTATGTTTTTTCCCGAAAATTCGTATCACCCTGTGGAGTATATTAGCAACCGAAGCATATTGCAGTTGACATTAAACGGTAGGTCCATCCTTCCCCAACATTTTCTTCTTTGGTTTACTTTATTATCTCTGTTATTAAAGGAGATACACCGTTTTATAGCGTAACATGTTTTTATAGACTTTAATATTCAACACATTCATTGTTAAATGTTTCCAAGTAGGTTTCAAGATTAAAATACTCGTCGGGCAACTGGGCATACGAAACGAACGTTTAATAAGCAGTTTCCGAACAGTTTTTATCAGTATGGCGAATTTTATTTGACCTTTGTAACTTTAAAACACAACATCTGCTGACACATCGCTTGCAATGTCAGTAAAAGTCCATAGTTCATCACTCGCCCGTTGACGTTACAAGCCACTCCTCCATCGGCGTTGAATTATACCTCTTAGATCTTTATACCATGGGTGAGTAGGGTAGTTACTGAGATAAATAAATGATTCTTCGTTTTTTGTATATTTTAGGTGTTACTGAATGTTTTGTTTGAATAACATATAAAAATGTGCGAGTGTCGACAGTTTAAAAATATTACAATTGTTGCCTTCGTTATACAGAAGACAATGACAATGCATTGACAGCTTTAAAACGAAATAACACACTGTTCAGAGTTAAATAAAATGTGTTCCTACGAGATACATAATACACACAAAGCTTTCATTACAGTTTTAAACTGAGTGTCTTAATTTTACTAATATAGGAAAATATTCTTAGACGGATACAATTAACAAGTAAATACAACACTACAACTGTATTATCACTTTTTGAGAATGTCTTGCTTGGCAAATAAATATTGTTAACTGTTTACCTTTATTCTTGTAGTGTCGTTTAAAAAAAGAATATAATATAGAGCTTGCTCAATTGCTGCTGGTATCAACTCCATTTACATGTTGTACGGATGTACTTATTCTCGAAGAAGGAAACAAATTTGCGAGAGATTCGACAGCGGTTGAAGTAAAGAGGAGCGGTTCAACTGGTCCGAGAACGGTCGTCAAAGATCGGCGAGTGGAGAGAATAAGCGCGATTTTGGGGAATAAAACCGTTGTAGGGCATTTTTCGAATACTGACAATTGAAGACAGATAGCTCGTTGAATGAGAATGTAGTTTGATAGAGGTTTGATAGATTACAATTTATTCGATAGTTGAAATACATGCGTATTTACAAAGAATAATGTGGTTTAGATTTAATTGTTTTGTATGAAGGAAGAATAAGGCATTCACTTGTACCAGGGAAGTTTAGACATTAAATATAATTATAATCCGATAAAAAGATTGTTGAAACTAGTTTCCCAACAGGAAATTTCTTACCATGCGAAACGAGTCCTCCTAATTCAGTCACAACTCCAGATAACATTGGGAAATATGGCGACCATCCAATGTCCGTACAGTACGTTATTAAAACATCTCCTGAAAAAAATACCATTATTATACAATGTGTCAAAAAGAAAGGTATCTAAAAATTAATGCGCCATACAGCGTCATTCTCGCTACAAAATATGTTCATCTTTTTAATAAAGACATTTGTTATTTTAAATAGAATGCCATGTATATACAGGGTTTCCCAGAATATGTGGGCAATCTCCCGAGTTCAGATAGAACACTTAAAAATAACAGGAGAAGTTCATATAAATTTTTTCTTCCTACGGCCCCCCTACGGAGGAGATACGGGCCCATAACGGACGTCTCTGGAAATCGTTGATTTTTAAATAATTTTTTAAGTACTTGGTGTAATTTAATAATTTTTTAGTATAATGTTTACTAGATCTCCTTAAAATTCGCCCTTTTAAACACAATTGGCGTAATTAGGGACGGACTATACGTAACACAAAAATGCTTTGTTTTTACACCCTATATGATGGTAAAGGTACTCTTGATCAATGTCGACAAAGTGAACTGTTTTCGAAAAAAATATATTTTTGTTCAATATGTTTTTTTGCATTAGTTGTTGTCGGTTTTATGTTCATTAAATTCCCTCATTGTTGTTATAGTTTTTTTCACATGTACCGATTTAAATAAGAATATTTATGCCGGTGTCAGTTTATGATAGTGTCTTGGAATTTGCGTGTTTTCTCCTTTGTGTTATTGGTTACTAACTAAGTAATGGAATTTACGTATACTGATTTGTGTGTTAAATTGTATGTTAATACTTAAACCCGAGTTTAAATTATTAAGTTATTTGTTCTTTTCGCGACGGCAGTGTCCCAGTCCAGCATTCAATATTGATCAACGGAACCAACGTGTTATTTAGACAATAAGGGCGTACTTTTGTATACACAGTAGCACTTTAAAATACTAATTCAGATTGAACGGTACTTAGATGTGTTGTGACGCGAAAACTATGTGATTTTGTGATGCGAGTACTTGGTATTTTTTTTAAATTAAGTTGGTTTTAAATAAGTCCGAAAAGGTAAATAAATTTTTTTCCAAAGGGTAAGTGGCATTTATAAACTTTTAAGTTGTCCAGATCTGACGGGTGTCGTTCGAATTGAACAAATGAGAACATACCATGACCATTTATAAACTCCGCGGCGGTTCGTTCGAGTCAGTTCAAGTTTATAATAATGTACCCTGAAAATTAAACAACTTGCAATCTGTCAAACGGTTATTGACTTTCTAAAGAGATTACCCTGAAGATATGACAACACTGTTGACATATGTTGCTTTGTTTACCTTCCTGGCAGGGGCATCACATGGTCATTTTTGGTTTGACATAAGGTCATGTACAGGGCATATTAATTTAAAGCGCCATTTTTGGATTCCTTTGAAGAATCTTATCTCAAAAACGACTGGAGATGGACATAGGAAATTGTTAACACAAGTTACTTGAAGTTTTACTGAATATACCCCCATCTTTTTTGACAGCTCGAAAAAATGTTATTTACCTTTCTCTAGCTGCCCGATATCATCTAAACTAGTTATCACACACGCCCGGGCCTGTACACTTCCAGTGCAAACAGGTGTACCGATACATTTCGTTCCCGAGACCATTTCTATTGGTATCACTGCTTCCTTCTCGGGTTCCGGGAGTCCAAAGATCAGTTCCGGAAATTTTAATTTGTTCCATTTCGGATAGAGACGTTGACGTTTCATGGCTCTAAAAAAAAGGAAAATGGTAGAGATGGACAAGATAATGTCCTGCTCGCGTATCAAACGAGACTGAAGCGTTTAACGGTTCCAACGACCAAAGCACGCGTTGTGGTGTGGCATCACCGCTAACCTCACTGACCTACATGCACTTATTAAGTCAAAACAGATGTGTATGGTATCATAGCAGTTTTCACCTAAGTATTTAGATATTCCCCTATATAGGTTTTTTTTAGGGCACCCAAAGAGTCACCCATTTAAAAATAATAACGCGTGAAAGCGGCTGGCTCCCTTAAAATCGCCGGCGTATTAGCTTTAAACCACAGGGCCAACACTCCATTCATAAATCTGTTGGAAAGTGAGTTTGTGATTGTTTGAAATGTTATTGAAAATCAGTAATGGGTGGAAGAGTGACAAAACATGTTTGTCTCGCTAATGGCAACAATGTTGAAGTCTGGTTAAATCCAATAACGTTTAAAAGGTTATGGAGCGGCCTTCCTCGTTTCGGAGCGGAGCTAGTCTGGGCAAAAAGCCCAACAAGGGCGTATAATTTACTTTGAGATTCTTTACGTTTAACTATATTATCTATTCAAAAAGTGTAGTTTCGAATATTGGATATTTATAAAAAAGATAGAAATATTGATCCAGTTTTTATATACAGTGTATCCAAGGATAGATTTAACCATTTATGCTTAGCATCAATATTTTTGGTGTATTCATTACTGGATGATACTCTCCAGATATAAAAGTGTATATTTCTAGCCAGATTGTCATATTTATCACTAAGATATCTTGCAAAATCCCAATTAAAAATTTGTAAATTTGACAATTACAACTGGTTTAAGGTTAATCCGCAATTGCTCTTAAAATAAGTTTATTTCTAATAATTTTACTATAAACTGTGAAAAGGACGATTCTTTAAAAAAATGCACACACAAGCCACTAAGGCATATTGTACACTAAAGTGATTAATTAAATAAGTAAATTAAAATAATATGTACCTAAACAAGTTAGATCAAATAAATAAAAATAAATAAATAAATTATATAAAACCTGTCTTCACGTACTTGTTACACTGCAAACGTTGTTTAAATATAGAAAAAATAAAGATGTAAAATATTTTGACGGGACTGTTCCTTTCTTCAGTATTTTATTCCCATGTACATTACCTACATAATCTTCTTTTGTGAAGTGTTTCTCATAAATAACTGTTGTATCACCTGGACTATAATTATTCCTTCTAAGGGCATGTATCCAAATTTGCCGTAGGCTACGACCCTTTAGTATCCTAACGAAGTGGATAAACATTTGGTACATTCTTAAACAAACCGAATTTTCATAGTGATGCAAACTCAAAATCAAATTTCTAAATATATTTACTAACCTGTGAAATTTTAATTTAACACCATTGCATCTTCTAGTGAAGTATTTTATGGCCGCTCAAGACTCAACCATCTTATAAATGCAAGATTTATATTAAGAAATAAACCAACTCGACTGCTTTTTGCCCGGACTAGCACCACGGACCGGTCCATAATCTTTTAAACGTCAATGGTTATATCAGAAATCATATCAATACAATCATATTAAAACATAACCATACTTACCGAAGAAAAGATAAATCCTTGCTTAAATGATCCACTCTTTTACAAACTATACATGAATGCACCATCATTGTTTATAATAAAGACGATTTTTCACCAATACTCACAAAAAAAAATTAAAACAACCAAAATATATAAACACTCCCTTAAAAGCAGTTAGCAGCGAGTAGCAACAGTGTATTCTTTACTATAATCCGATCCATTGATAAAGTTTGATCTTTTGCCGGCGAGCGTACTAACTTTTAACTTGATGTTGTCAGAGTGCAGTCGGTTTATTTCAAACTTTTATGTATAATAATAATATTTTTTTTCTAAATCTCTCAAGGCTTATTCACAATTTATATTACAATTATTGGGAAATAAATTTATTTTAAAAGCAATTGCGGATTAACCTTAAACCAGTTGTAATTGTCAAATTAACAAATTTTTAATTGGGATTTTGCAGACACCTTAGCGATAAATAGGACAATCTGGCTATGCTGCAAGCATAA
Source organism: Barypeithes pellucidus (assembly GCA_963991005.1). Taxonomy (NCBI): domain Eukaryota; kingdom Metazoa; phylum Arthropoda; class Insecta; order Coleoptera; family Curculionidae; genus Barypeithes; species Barypeithes pellucidus. The sequence continues at coordinate 49,046,519 of OZ022563.1, read as the reverse complement.
CAGCAAGGTGGGGAGTGCACGTTTACAGTCCTTACGTCGACTTCAAATGTAAACAATTCTATCTGGAGTTTGTAAGATCTTTGCTTTAAACGTTTAAGGTTCTGCTCAAGTAAATATGATGTAAACTGTACCAGTTGTTATTAGTTTAACAATGCAGATACAAAATCTAACCGCGTCGTCTCGTACACTACCGTAAAGTTCTGTTGTGAAATTATTTGCTTTCATGTTTGTTTTAGATTTGAAATTTGTGCACGTTTGTTGATTTCGTTTGCAAAATATAAATTTCCGGATAGAGAATCGGTGGAAAATGTTATCGCAAACATCCATTAGTTTTCATGCCAATGAGACAAGGTAATTTTTCCCGATTGTTAACTCCAAGCGCACACACACCTGTATATGCAGTCGCATGACCAATAACAAACGACATAAAAAAAACGTTACTCAACAGCGTAGGTACAGGGTGTCCCAATTTCGACACTTTTATAGGGTATCTCCGTAATTGTTAGTGCTATCAAAAAAGTAATGTAGGTGTCATGTGCTCGTTTTGGGTCAAACTTAAAATGGTCAAATCAAAATTTGAAAATTTTCGCTCGCTTAAAAGATATGGGGAAAATCAAAAAATTGACTATTTCAAAATTACCCTATATTTTCTTAGTTAAAAGAGATACAGAAAAATGTTTTATGCAGAAGTTTCTTTATATTGATTGTTGAATAATCTGCCGTTTTCAGAGTATACGGGGTCATGTAAAAAAGTTATCGGACCTAACCTAATTTTTTAAATGGAACACCCTGTATATTTTAATCTAAAAAGATACTATTTTAAATTCTCCTTTCAAATATATAACACAACATAGATGATATTGGTTTCCTAGGCGATTTATTTAAACATAAAGATTCAGATTAATTAAATAAATCGCCTACGAAACCAATATCATCCGTGATGTGTTATATATTTGAAAGGAGAATTTAAAATGGTATCTTTTTAGATTAAAATATACAGGATGTTCCATTTAAAAAAAATGAGGTTAGGTCCGATAACTTTTTTACCTGACCCCGTATACTTATTCTGAAAACGGCAGGTTATTCAATAATCAATATAAAGAAACTTCTGTATACAACATTTTTCTGTATCTCTTTTAACTAAGAAACTATAGGGTAATTTTGAAATTGTCAATTTTTTGATTTTCCCCCGTATCTCAAGTTTGACCCCAAAAAGAGCATATGACACCTACATTACTTTTTTGATACCACTAACAATTACCGAGCTACCCTATAAAAGTGTCGAAAATGGGATACCCTGTACAGTTAGTTGTTTCTGGTATTACTCGGTAGCATATACTAAATAACCTTATACTGTTCACTGCCATTTATTGTTGCCGGCTTCATTTATGCTTAGATAGTGGCGATTTTCACCAGACCCACACTTAGAAATGCTTCTTTTCTGGAGATCGCCACGTCTAGGGTCCTTAAACAACCTTTGTTTACTTATTTCTGTAGCGGTAGGTAGTTCAGATACTTACTTGGTTATCAGTAAAGGATTTCTCATATTTATAACTTCTCCCAACTCATAAGTAGTCAAATGGAATATAAGGCTTTCGGAAGGCATTAGACCTTGTTTCACCATCTTCTTTGCCAATACTTTATATGCTCTTCTAAGTTTGTCTACTGCCAAAATTATCGCGGACTTTGACTGTTCCCTTTTGCCTACGGCCACTCTCAAATTGGACATGACATATTTTAAAATTTGCCTGCAATAAAAAAAGGTTACGATGGGCGATATTAAGACGTCCGACGAGAAAAGCGCAGGAAACCGTTTCCATGTAGAATCGATCGGGATAATCAGAAAAAATATACACATGGTCGTCCACGTTCAATGTCAGTGACGTACCACTTTTTTTTTGCAGGGACGCCGCTGGTGAATCGATTGAATAACTTTTCAAACTAAAATATGTGGTGATATATCCTTTTAACGCATACCAAAATTGACAACAATATCTAAAGTACTTTCGGCGATATTAACAAATAACGATTTTAAAAAAAGTCAACAAATAATATCTTCATAAAAGTACCTAAGGAATCACACTCTGAAATATTATCCCGTAATTAGGGAACACCCTGTATACTATTACTCACTTCGTTACGAAATTGACCGGCGACGACAACGTATCAATAACTTGACCGATCGTCTTGTGTTCCTTGACGCTCGCTCTCATATGTTTCGCGTTCGCCTGTATCATTGGTATCACTATGGACGGATTGAAACCCCACGTTTCTTCCATTAATTCGAACTAAAAAAAAAATGAAAAAAATTATTAAAGATGACGCCTGCACCGTATTTATTGAGAAAGGGCACCTTACACGTTTAAAACGCGTGTAAGGCCGTAGTCGACGTACAGCCGCCATCACGTCTCGAACAGCCCCTGGATCGAGCCATATCGCGAGGGAAGAGAAGTGAGGGGAACTTCGATCGCGCCAGATCATCGAAGCGAACGACCAAAGAAGGTCAGAGCCCACACAGTTATTGGCAACGGTTATTTGGGATGATTTTAGGGGTTTTTAACTAAATCCATTAGACGCTCGATTAAAAAACAGAATGTAGGGTTTCTCTAAGACGCGCAAGGAGCAGTGGCCGCTCCTATATGAGCACATGAGTACGTCGTCATAACACCCTCTATATTAACAAATATTGACTCACGTAGATTCTGAAAAGAAGCAAGGAATATATCGAGACAGAACAACAAGATGTAATTGGTGGGATTAGTTCGAAAAATGCGGATTTTTTTTGATTTGAAGCCTCAGCTTAGGCAATGACATATCTTATTCTTCCGTCTCACTTTTGGTTACAACAACACGTTTCTACGGCCTCGCCTGTAACATATTTTATATTCCGACGATTTTTGTGTTTTTTTTTGATGAATTTTAAGTTTTCGTCAGTAAACTAATAGCTTGATTTTAATAAAACCAGGTAACTATACAAATATTTGTTTGTATTGTCATTGTTAGAATTGAATTTTTAATTTTAACGTTTATACAGGGTGTCCGGGAACATGTGGGAAATCTCCCGGATATGAAGAAAACACGTGAAAAGAATACTATAGGTTCATATAAACTTCTTTCGTATCGGCCTCCTCTTCGGAGATATGGGCTCCCAAAGAGCACCAATGGAATCAAGTTTTTTACACATAATTATTGAACCACCTGGTATATTTCAATTATTTTTTAATATGATGTATACCAGGTAAGACACGTCAAACTACTACCCAAGAAACTGTTGTGAATTACTCACAGCTGCAGGGACGGACTAGCTGTAACACTCATGGGCCCATTTTTTTTACGCCCTGTATGATGAGAACTTTGCACAATGTTTTTTACATACCTTTAACTATTGACTAAAAATTAAGTACTCTTCATTCATGTCGCTAATCCTAACCGTTTTCGAGAAAACGTCATTTTAATTACATCATGTATTTGGCTTATCTCGGTAAGAGATCCATCTTTGTTCCTATGAAATGATGAACGTCAAAATTCCGCTTTTTCATATTTAACCCGTGAGAAGATAGGGGGATCAGTGCAAATAAAATGACGTTTCCTCGAAAACGGTTAGGATTAGCGTCAGGAATGAAGAGTACTTAATTTTTAGTCAATAGTTAAAGGTATGTAAAAAACATTGTGCAAAGTTCTCATCATACAGGGCGTAAAAAAAATGGGCCCATGAGTGTTACAGCTAGTCCGTCCCTGCAGCTGTGAGTAATTCACAACAGTTTCTTGGGTAGTAATTTGACGGGTCTTACCTGGTATACATCATATTAAAAAATAATTGAAATATACCAGGTGGTTCAATAATTATGTGTAAAAAACTTGATTCCATTGGTGCTCTTTGGGAGCCCATATCTCCGAAGAGGAGGCCGATACGAAAGAAGTTTATATGAACCTATAGTATTCTTTTCACGTGTTTTCTTCATATCCGGGAGATTTCCCACATGTTCCCGGACAACCTGTATAATATAATATGGATAATTTGCCATCAGAAATCGAAGAACTGGTCAATAAAGCAGTTGTTGGTTTGTTGCCCGAAAAGTCTAAAGGCATATATGAAAAAACTTATGCCAATTACAAAACTTGATGTTCCCAGAAAAAGGTTGTCAATATCGTACACGAAAAGGTACTTTTGGTATATTTCAAGGAATAATCAATGAAGGAAAAGTCTTCGAGTTTATGGAGTTATTACTCTATAAGGAGTACACTATTACTTGAGAAAAACGTCGACATAAGTAAGTTCAATTAATTGATAGCTTTTTTAAAACGAAAATCTGATTCTTACACACCCAAAAAATCCAGGATTTTGACTAAAGAAAATATTGCAAAGTTTTTACAAGAGGCAGACAACGAAACATACTTGCCATTAAAAGTGTCAATGATATTAGGTATAAGTGGAGCATGTCGACGAGTTAAGTTAAAAAACTTAAGGATAGAAGATGTACATGATGAGGGGGTTGTTTTCGAATTTTCATACCTAGTACAAAACCCAACGTTCCCCGAGAATTTTACGTAACGCCTGGCGATGTCGAAGGAATAAATATGGTGCAGCTTGTTCGGACCTATGTAGCACCCCGATGCCGAAGTTTCTCGTTTTTTTCTATCATTCAGAAACAACAAATGTACAAAGCAACCAGTGGGTATCCATACTTTCGGAAATATGTGCAAAACGATCGCTGCTTTTTTAAAGTTACCCCATTCCGCCGAATACACAGGTTACTGTTTCCGGAGGTCTTCGGCTTCACTGCTGGCTGATTCAGGAGTCGATCTTCATACTATTAAACGCCATGGTGGCTGGAAAGGTGACACAGTTGCTGAAGGATATATAGAGAACTCTTGCGAAAACAAGAAAAGAATTTCAGCAGCCATTCTCGGGAAGAAATCATCATCGAGTGTTTCATCGACTGTCGTTCCCTCAGCAGAAACAGAAACCATAGAAATTAAAAATCACAACAATGCAACAATTTCAACTCCTATGTCCAACATCAATTTAACGAATTGTAATAATGTTACTTTTAATTTTAATCATTAAATTTTGTTCCATTTTGTTTTAAATAGGTTTTTTCATTATGGTACTCAGTCCTATAATGAAATCATTATAGTACTCAGTCCTATATAGTATGTAATTTTGACACTGAAAATGAAATCCATAATAATGTCATTATGACACGTCGGAATATAAAATATTGTATGAAATTCGGATCATAAACAATCATTATGGTACACGCGGTGGCGCGCGGCTGACGCCTCGTCCAATACTACTCACGGCTAGTACCATAATGATCGTTATTATGATCCTTATAACATAAATATCTATTAGATCTCACTATCATGATATCGTACCTCTCCCAAACATCTATGTCCATGGTTTTTCAAAAATTCCTCGAATACTTTGTACGCTTCCGGACATTTTGTTTTCATCCAATCTACTCCGAATTCGGCTTTTATCGTACAAAATTCTTCTGTATACCTATAAAGGACATGTTTTTATAAGTTATATACAGTGAGTCCCAGAAGAAATGTCTAAATTCATTTAAAATTCAGCGGTAAGTTTTTTCAAAAAACGCTCGTACCCGTCGATTTTGATTTTTTAATTTTTTTTTTGTGGTAATTTCATGTATACAGGGTAGCTCAAAAATAAGTTACGACCATCAACTTCATTTTTTCAAATGAAAACATATATTTTTTATTTCATTTTTGAATTTTGCATTGAATTCTAAGCATGTTTCATGTACCATGTCCTATACATAAACTCAACAGTTATTGAAAAAATTAGGATTGAACATATCATTAAGGGAATCCAACGATCTATCAAATCTTCTGGCAATATGGCATTTTGGGCTCCATAATAAGTAAGAGTGTACTGTCTCACTGTCACCGTTTATTTCCATAGAAACTGTATGACAATTTTATTTCAAATAAGTATAATTATTGTCAAGCGTAGTTTCAAAGTTGCGTTTTTCACAATAATGGTGAAGTTAACGGAACGGGAAAAATTTGAAATTCTATGCATGGTTGGGTTTGGTGATAAAACACGTACTCAAATAGAAACAGCCCAATTATTTAATGAAATCCTTCCTGATCGTCCTCCCATATGTCAAAAGATGGTGAGTAGAATAGAGGCTAAGTTTAGAGAATTCGGTCATGTTAGAGATTTGCCTAAATCTGGTCGTCCTACTCGAGATGAAAATGAACAACTTGACGTTTTGCTTTCCTTGGAAGAAAATCCATGTACTCCCCTGTCGCACATTGGGGCCGATTTACACATGCCGAAATCTGTTGTTCACCGAGTAGTTCAAAAGTACAAATATCACCCATACAAAGTTATTCCAGTGCACGAGTTATTTGAAGATGATTTCGATAGGCGAAGTGAGTTTTGCGGACGCATGCAAAATATGTGCAATCTAGATAATAATTTAGTAAAAAATATTATTTTTTCGGATGAAGCTACGTTCTATTTGAATGGTAATGTGAACAGACAAAATTGTCGATATTGGGCAACAGAAAATCCGCATTGGATGATAGAGGTTCACAGAATGCATAGAATTTCAATTTTTTCCCCGTTCCGTTAACTTCACCATTATTGTGAAAACCGCAACTTTGAAACTACGCTTGACAATAATTATACTTATTTGAAATAAAATTGTCATACAGTTTCTATGGAAATAAACGGTGACAGTGAGACAGTACACTCTTACTTATTATGGAGCCCAAAATGCCATATTGCCAGAAGATTTGATAGATCGTTCGATTCCCTAAATGATATGTTCAATCCTAATTTTTTCAATAACTGTTGAGTTTATGTATAGGACATGGTACATGAAACATGCTTAGAATTCAATGCAAAATTCAAAAATGAAATAAAAAATATATGTTTTCATTTGAAAAAATGAAGTTGATGGTCGTAACTTATTTTTGAGCTACCCTGTATACATGAAATTACCACAAAAAAAAAAAAATTAAAAAATCAAAATCGACGGGTACGAGCGTTTTTTGAAAAAACTTACCGCTGAATTTTAAATGAATTTAGACATTTCTTCTGGGACTCACTGTATACGTAACAGCAAGGAACTGGATAAGTTAACCACAGAATGTTCTTAATTTTATTTTTTTATTAAAAGAATCATACATAAAAGTTGAGTAAAAGCAATTAGGAAATATGAAGAAGCGGGAGACCTTTATATGACTTTATATGACTATACAACACCAACGTTTTTAAATTTTTTGGTACATACCCTTCGTCCTGTATTATTTTGGCAATTTTTTCCAAGTACGTGGGCACTTGCGCCGACACGACATCTTCACAAGACGACAATATATTTGCAAAATCTGCGTAATGCTCGGTCTTCAAATCTACAATATACAATAACTGAAGAAGCGTATTGATTGCAGCGGTAAAGTTCACTTTTATTCTTTGATAGATTCAATTCAAGCAGTCGACGCCGTGCAGCTGAACACAGCTAATAAGGCGCTTGGGCGGCAGCTTATTTATTTCTTGCAAAAAAAGGATTTTATATTTGAAGATAATTTTTATTTCTACTTAAATTCGAACATAGAATAAAGATTGAACTTTACAAAGCAATTTTTTGGAAATACGGCGTATTCTTTGCTGGATAAAAGTCCTGACCCAGTCTGACTCTGTGACGTATATTCATTCATTATCACAAAGTTCAAAATTTTACACCCTAAAACACGACACAATGAACACTTACTTATATAAAACACAATTTAACACAATACAATAACTATTGCAATTTCTATCACTACGCAACTGGGCGAGTACATCAATCAAATATCGGACATCGCCGAACAGGTCCGATGGCCCATCGGGTGTCTCACGAGACGCATGCGCTATCAACTATCTGGGACATAACCTATAAAATTAGCTCTAGCTACCTGTAATTGCCTTAAGAATTACCGATAATATTTTTACCATAAAATAAGGCACCCTCTACGATAAAACCGAACTCACCTTTATCTTTCCCCACTAAAATAGTCATACAAAGAATTTGCCACAGTACGGAAGCCGTAGACGTCGCCGCGTGATAAAATCCGGGTATCTCAAGGGCGTCGTGATTGGTCGTGATTTTGTCGTATATTTCCTTCAAAGGGTCGCCATCTTTGATTCCAAAATCTAGGCTTTGGCTGAAATCCTCGATTATTCGAACGTATTCGTTAACTTTTCTTGCTCTAAACCTAAAAGAAGTTTTGACTTGAACAAAGTTAGGTTAGGGGCCACCGTCCCCTGAGTTTGCAACCCCTTTTTCAACTTTAAAGACTTAAAAGACGTAAAACGTTTAATTTACTTACAATTGCTTAAGAAAGTTTAAACCTATCTCTGTAGACGATACCGGTCCCCATCGTGCGAAAACCATGGAATTAATTCGGTCGTTTATCACCGGATGTCCGAAAATGGCCAAGTCTAGAATTTTCGATGACATCTGTATCTCTTGCTTCCTCGAATTTAAATGAATCGACTAAAAATATTTTGTTCGAATCAAATAAATATTTATTTATTTATCGACGGGTTGGACCAAACCCATTTAAACTGCCATTTCTTTCATTATAAAGGTTGTCTTATGGTAAATATGTCGACCTTCAAGCTGTGCAAACTTCCCCTGAACAACTATTAAAATAGATCTACAGGGCGATGGCCTATTATATGTGTATGTAGTCGACGGATCACTTTGAAAATTTGCTACCTTATACAGGGTGTTCCTTAATGGCGTGCTAATATTTCAGGGTGTGATCCCTTAGGTCATTTTATAAAGAAAAGTTCATATGAACATATGTCCGCAACGGCTTAAATTCTTTGCTACAGGGTGTTGAATTTTTGTTTTTTAAATGGCTATTTTTTAATATCTCCGAAAGTACTTTAGATTACATTTTCAATTTTGGTATGTGTTAATAGGATATAGAACCACAAATTTTAGTTAGAAAAGTTATTCAATTGTTCCACCAGTGGTGTCCCTGTAAACATGTCCTCTGATATTTTTTACAAAAAAAATGGTACGCCACTGACATTTTTCCATATGGATATTTTTTCTGATTAGCCTAGTCCAGTGGTCGGCAACCTTTTGAGACGGAAGAGCCAAAAGTTATAATTTACACAATTTCTCAGTTTTTAAAGAGTCACTAACGGCCGCAATTTGATATCGAAAGAGACACAACTTGACATCGAAAGAGCCGCATGCGGCTCGCGAGCCGTAGGTTGCCGACCCCTGGTCACAGCCAAAGCACTGGTGAAGACGCCAAATTGTCTTGCGGCGAAAACGAATTAAAACCTACATAGAAACATAGAAACATCCGACGACGACGGCGTCATTCGAGAGCTTTCGACGGACTGACGACAGTAACGACGCGTGTCACGGGGGAGGGGTGCGGTGAAAAGCGAGTACAAGTGGCTGAGAGATAGAATCGGTGCCTAATCCTCGTTAATCGATTCAGAACGAATTTTTAATGTTTTTTTCGATAAAATAAATAATATTTGCGTATGGAACTAAAGAGCCGCAGTTTCACATCCAAAGAGGCGCGTGTGACTCGCGAGCCGCAGGTTGCCGACCCCTGACCCAGTCAATTCTACATAAAAACGGTCTCTGGAAATTTTCTCGTCAGACGCACCGTTCTTGATTAAAACCACTAAATTCATATTGAAACTTATTATTATTAACATTTTAGTGGATGGTAAAATTTAGGGGTTTTAATCAAGAACGACGAGAAACACTCAAGAGGCCGTTTTCATGTAGAATTGATCAGGATAATCAGAAAAAATATCCGCATGGAAAAATGTCAATGGCGTACCATCTTTTTTGCAAAAAATATCAGAGGACATGTTTGCAGGGACGCCACTGGTGGAACAATTGAATAAATTTTCTAACTAAAATTTGTGGTTCTATATCCTATTAACACATACCAAAATTGAACATAATATCTAAAGTACTTTTGGAGATATTAAAAAATAATCATTTAAAAAATAAAAATTCAACACCCTGTAGCAAAAAATTTGAGCCGTTGCGGACATATAATCATATGAACTTTTCTTTGTACAATGACCTAAGGAATCACACCCCGAAATATTAGCACGTTATTAAGGAACACCCTGTATAAATGGGCATGTCTATCTTTTAAAAATATTTTCAGCTGTGCAGTGCTGCCGCTTCTACTAGAAAGTATGTACAACTGTGTATTATTTTTGTAAGAATCCCTATTAATTTCTTAATATATTTCTTAACATTTTCTATACCTATCGGTTATCGTCTTCGAGATAATAAATTAATTTAACTTTTCTTTTTTTTGGAAAACATCCTTCAAAAAGGGCCGATATTCTTTAACTCCCGACAAATTAGCGTACTGAAATTTGGTCGGGAGTCATCCAATACACAGAGGATTTTCACTCTGTTTCCAAAAATCAGTTATAATAGTACAGGGTGTTTCAAAATACAAATATTGTAATTGTTTGCAAAAATGATGAAAAGTATGTTTTTTTAATGAAACAGCAAAAAAAGTGATGAAAGTGCTTTCATTATTAACAACTCTAGGAATTCGATTCCTGGATAACGCCTCGAAATGCTTTTGAAAAAAAAATCATCTCTTTCGACGTGGTGGGGCCTCCAATAGATATTTACCATTATAATTTTTTTACTTACCAATATAACGTCGAGCATAACCCTATGATGGAAGCTGAAAACGCACTTCGGAAAATAAGGCTCGTAAACATTACTAACATTTAATTGGACGCCTTTGTCAATGTCTCGCACTATATGCGTACGAGTCAAGGCACTAGTAGCTACCGGGAACACCTAAAATAATATTCATACAGGGTTATGATAAAGAAATGGATCAAGCTTTCATACAGGGTGTCCGGGAAAATGTGGGAAATCTCCCGGATATGATACGTGAAAAAGGTACTACCTACAAGTTCATATAAACTTTTTTCGTATAAGCCTCCTCCTTCACAGAGCTCCAATGGAATCAAGTTTTTTGCACATAATTATTATGTGAACAAACCCGAACAACGTGTCCAAGATAAGGAGGGCCAGTACAGGGATTTCGGAAACCGTAAGAGATACGAAGTCGGTTAAATGGAGGTAAAGTTGCGCATTTACGTGCCGAATAATATGCCGTTTAGAAAGTTTTAAAATTCCGAGGAGTTCCGGAGATATCCGGAACAAAACGAGATTCTGAAAAATCGTTTTATTGTTTTTCTGGGTTTTTTGAGATCGAATCCTAAAGTAAATTACACCTTTGCATTGCCACTTTTTCCGGTCTATCTAACAGAGTTAATTGTTTTGTAATCCGACGAGTCGTCTTCGAAGGGCCATTATCAACTTTATTTTCTTAAATACGGTCCTGTTTTTCTGATATTGGAATTTGATAGCTCTTTTCTTCCGAATTCAACGATGTATGACACATTGTGATTTATTGACGTTTCGAGGGTTTTTTGAACAACATCAGGAAATTTTCGGATACGGTCCTGTATTTCTCCTAATTTTATAAATAATATCTTATAAGTAAGCTCTAAATTTTTACTTATGTTGGACTAGTTCAATAAATAACAAATAATTTAATAATAAACCACAAATAAGTGAAGAAAATACAGAAACATTATTTCAAACTTCTGTTGATTCGGGATTAAAAAGAAAGTAGGCGTTTGAAACAAAAAAATTAAGATGGTGACGCGTGATTTGTTTCACTTGACATTCCCATTGTGATCGTCTGAGAGCGTTTTAAGAGGTTTTCTATTTTCCAGAAAATATGGAACATAAATTTACAAATGCTGAAAAGTTTGATATTCTATCGCATGTTTTATTTTATCTCAATGTGGCAGTTAGAAAATGTTAATTGTGCTTAGAGAATAACGGAAATCATTTTGAACACCTGATTATGTAGTTCCTTACTTTTTTCGTTGTTCGTTTGATTACTGTTTTGGAATGATTTGTGTTCACTTACACTGGGAACAGCAAAAATGTTTCCGAGACCAAAATAGCAAAATCTTACTTATTTTATTATACTAATTAACAATCTGTCTTGCAAAAGGCTCAGTTGGCTCCGGTTTTATAGATCCATCCCAATTATGATAATTTACCTACCTGCCCTTAATATATGGGAAAATTTCACCATTAAATGAGAAATACCTGGATTTATTATAACAGGTGTACTTTATAAGGGGTTTAAATACATATAATATAAATCCTAAATTGTTAGTTAGTTGTATTTCAACCACCAGTTGATCGAGAGCTGTTCGTATTTGAGAAATTAGAGAGTTTTGAGCAACATGTCGCGAGTTTGTGTAAATAAGCCGGATCATTTTTGTTATATATGTGGTGAAATGACTTTTGTGAAACAAAAACGTACGCTTAGCCCTTTAATAAAAAAGGCTTACCACTTGTATTTTGGCTGCAAAGTTGGAGACCAGGATAAAAATTGGGCTCCCCATATCTGCTGCTACAAATGTGCGTCCAACATTCGCGGCTGGCTAAGTGGAAAAAACCGTAAGATGCCCTTCGCTGTTCCTATGATCTGGCGAGAACCGAAAGACCACGTTACTGACTGTTACTTTTGTTTGACACCTCCCATCAAAAAAGGCTTTTCAGAGAAAAAAAGGTCTGCGATACAGTATCCAAATTTACAATCCGCCATACGCCCGGTGCCTCATAGTGACGAGTTGCCTATACCTAATCCACCTCAGGAATATACCCTTCATTCTGATGATGATCAAGAGGATTCAAACGGTAGTGTACCGGAAAATGTCGCCGGCCCATCAACCTCGCAAGACTCCGATTTTGTCTGTGAACTTCCAAGTAAAAAGCCTCACAAAATAAGTCAAAGTGAATTAAGTGACCTTATAAGGGATTTGGAACTGCCCAAGACAAAAGCAGAACTATTGGCCTCTCGATTGCAACAATGGAATTTACTTGAAGATGAAGTAAAAGTTTCTGTGTACCGAAGCCGTCAGAAAAACCTAACACCATTTTTTAACATGGATAACAATTTGGTAGCCTGTAGGGACATTGAGGGATTAATGGCAGCTTTAAATCTGGACTATGATCCAAAAGACTGGAGACTTTTCATTGATTCCTCAAAAGTAAGTCTTAAAGCTGTGTTACTCCATAATGGAAACAAATTGCCTTCAGTCCCAATTGGTCATGCAGTCCATATGAAAGAAACATATAGCAATTTGAAATTGTTACTTGAGACCATACAATATGAAAGATATAAATGGCAAATTTGTGGGGATTTAAAAGTTGTGGCGATCTTGCTTGGAATGCAGCTAGGTTATACCAAATACTGCTGCTTCCTCTGCGAATGGGACAGTCGAGCACGATCGGATCACTACAGAAAGAAAATTTGGCCACCGAGAGAGTCTTTTGAGCCAGGAAAGAAAAATGTGACCAGCGCGCCATTAGTTGCCCCAGAAAAGATTTTACTACCGCCACTTCATATAAAATTGGGACTTATGAAAAATTTTGTGAAGGCAATGGACAAAGAAGGCCGTGCTTTTAGTTATTTAAAAGAAAAGTTCCCTAGAATCAGTGACGCTAAAATTAAAGAGGGAATATTTGTGGGTCCCCAGATTAGGAAACTTTTCGGAGATGCGCAATTCGATTCCATACTTGAAGGCAAGGAAAAAGACGCTTGGGATGCCTTTAAAATGGTTGCAAAAAATTTCTTGGGAAACATAAAAGCAGAAAATTATAAAGACCTGGTTGCCCAACTTCTTTTGTGTTACCAAAACCTAGGGTGTAATATGTCGTTGAAAATTCATTTCCTGGATTCTCATCTGGATTACTTTCCGGAAAATTGTGGTGCTGTAAGTGACGAACACGGTGAGAGGTTCCACCAGGATATTTCGAACATGGAAAGAAGATATCAGGGAAAATGGAACTGTGAGATGTTAGCCGACTACTGCTGGACTATTACGAGAGATGCCCCAGAGGCTGCTTTCAAAAGGCAAGCTAAGAAGCGCAAAATGAGTGTCTAAACTTTGGATTCAATGATAAAAATGTGCTATTTAGTTGCTTTTGTTGAACCAACAATATATTGTTATCTGTATTTTGTATGTCCATTGTATATGCCTATGAATTAAAATTTTGTAACAAATAATTGAGATTTTTTTTTTTGCGAGCCAACTAAAATTTTTAATAGGTATTTTTTAGTTACTTGGGTACAGTTGAATCCAAAAAAATAGGTTTTGTTCAGGAAACAAAAAAAAAGTTGAAATTTGTTTCCCAGTGTTATTTGTCATTTATTATTAAATTATTTGTTATTTATTGAACTAGTCCAACATAAGTATAAATTTAGAGCTTACTTATGAGATATTATTTATAAAATTAGTAGAAATACAGGACCGTATCCCAAAATTTCCTAATGTTGTTCAAAAAACCCTGGAAACGTCATTAAACCACAATGTGTCATACATCGTTGCATTCGGGGGAAAAGAAGCTTTCAAATTCCAATATCAGGAAAACAGGAACGTATTTAAAAAAAGAAAGTTGATAATGGCTCTTCGAAGACGACTCGTCGGATTACAAAACAATTAACGCTGTTAGATAGAGCGGAAAAAGTGGCAATGCAAAAGTGCAATTTACTTTAGAATTCGATCTAAAAAAAAAAACAGGAAAACAATAAAACGATTTTTCAGAATTTCGTTTTTTTCCGGATATCTCCGGAACTACTCGGAATTTTAAAACTTTCTAAACGGCATATTATTAGCCATGTAAATGCGCAACTTAACCTCCATTTAACCGACTTCGTATCTCTTACGGTTTCCGAGATCCCTGTACTGGCCCTCCTTATCTTGGACACGTCGTATACCAGGTATATTTCAATTTTTTTTTAATAAGATGTATACCAGGTAAGACCCTTCAAATCACTATCCAAGAAAGTGCGTATGTGTGAATTATTCACAGCTGCAGAGACGGACTAGCTGTGACACTCATGGCCCCATTTTTATAACGCCCTGTATGATAAGGAACTTTGGACAACGGTTTTTACATACCTTTAATTATTGGCTTTATTATTACTTTATTTATTCAACTAAAATTTAAATTAAATTGACGATTCTTACATAAAAATTGAATTGAATTTATTTTTTAGAATAAACCAATTAAAGATATATCTGGATTAGACCGTGGCCTAAAAGTATCGCCATGTAACAAAAAATTAAAATTAAATGAACAGATAATCGCGTAGAAATGTCATATAGATTGTTTACGAATTTACGACAATGTATGTAGAAGGAATGACAATTTTTTGTTACCTAGGGCGATACTTTTGGGCCAGCATCTAACCCAGATATATCACCAATTGATCTAGTTTAAAAAATAAATTAAATACAATTTTTATGGAAGTTATTTTAGAAATTCACATTCATCTACAATTTATGCACTACCCTGTATAATTAGACGTATCAGGACGTAAATTGCTCTGTCCTAATCTCTAGAATCTGTTTTCTATCAGTTAAAACAATAATAATTAAAATTGGTTCACTATTAATGAAATAACAGAGCTTATTAATTTCGACTTGCATTTTTGAATATTCGAGAATAAATTGGGGGTAGTGTATTATATGAATTAAATTGTTATTAAAATACAAGTAAGACTAGGAAAGAAAAATCCTGAGGATGGAAATATATTTTCCAAAACGTCGGAACATTAAAATTTGGCTAAATAATATTATTTAACGTTTTTGACGTCATTATACATATGTTTTGAAAAACATGCTTTAGTTATTTTTGTATTCTGTCGACGCTGTATTATTTTATTTGTATTTACCTCTCCGGTATTGGCCATAGTAAAAATGCTATTTTTAGTTATGACTGCCGAATCTAATTCGTGGGTCAGTTCAAATTCAGTCCAAGTGTTCAGAGTCGTGATCGGCCTCGATTGGAGAAGGTATAATTCGCCCTAAAATGCATAAACTTGTCAGATTGGCTAAAAGTTTCTTATTCGAAAATGGCACAACTTTAATACTAATATTTATTAGTAGATATACGTGCGCACTAAACCGCTCTCGAGCAACTGGCGCGTTGCCAACAGCCAGAACAGCAGTTGGTACTGTCGAAATACCTAAAACACCCCCAGAATTAGAGATGGGCAAACCTGTTCGTTTTGATTACCAGTTAAAACAGCTACTGCTACTTACAAATAGCAGTTCAAAAAAGTTGCGACGAATAGCAGCGCATATGCTTAATAAAGAATGTGAGCTGCTAATTCAAGTACTAGTTAGTTTAAATAGCCATTAGCTGTTCATAGCTGCTTTGAACAAATAATAAACAGTTAAAAATAACAGTAATCCATCTCTACCCAGATTTGCAGCGGCAATGGCAATTAAAATGGCGCACGACCTATTTCCGGCAATGCAAGACTAATTACGTCAGCTGATCGAGAACGGTTTACTGCGCATGAATACCTGCAATTATAATTGCTATTGCAGGCGCAAGAGAAAAAAATTGCCGCCTCTAATACGACTTTTAGGGATGGGAACCCAACAATGGCAATGATCCAGTGGAACAATTTTTATAAATCAAAATTTTTCAATGTCAATAATATTTTGAATTTAACTTGTTTTAATCAATAACGGGGTGCGTCCGACGAGAAAAACGCAAGAGACCGTTTTCACGTAGAATTGACCAGGCTAATCAGAAAAAATAGCCGCATGGAAAAATTCCAGCGGTGTACCACTTTCTTTGTAAAAATATATATAGGACATGTGTGCAGCGACGCCACTGGTGGGTTGACTGAATAACTTTCCTAACTAAAATATGTATTTTAAAAGCCGTATTAGAGTCGGCAATTTTTGTCTCTTGCGCCTGCAATGGCAATTATAATTGCACGTATTTATGTGAACTAAACCGTTCTCGATCAGCTGGCCCAATACTGCTCGCATTGCCGGCGCAATGCGAGAATGGAATCCATATTACAGTCGGCAATTATATTCTTCTGGCAATTAAAATTGCACGGATTCATGCGCACTATACCGTTCTCGAACAGCTGTCTCCCATTGCCACAAATGGGGCAAGCGCATTTTAATTGCCATTGCCGGTGCAAATCTGAGTGGAGATGGATTATTCTGTTATTTTTAACTATTTATTAGTTGGTCGAAGCAGCTATGAACAGCTAATGGCTATTTAAACTAACTGGTACTTAAATTAGCAGTTCACATTCTTTAAGCATATGTACTGCTGTTCGTTGCAACTTTCTTGAACTCCTATTTGTAAGTAGCAGTAGCTGCTTTAACTGGTAATCAAAACGAACAGATTTGCCCATCTCTAGTTCTGGGGGTATTTTAGGGATTTCGACAGTACCAACTGCGGTTCCGACTGTTGGCAATGCGCCAGCTAATCGAGAACGGCTTAGTGCGCATGAATACGTACAATTATAATTGCCATTGCACGCGTAAGAGAAGAATTGCTGACTCTAATACGGGGTTTATATCCTATTAATACATAATAAAATTGAAAGGGATATCTAAAGTACTTTCGCAGATATTAAAAATAAAAATTGGCCAATTGTTTACAATGTGATACCTTGTAAAATGCCCATTCGATATCTCTTGGTCCGCCGAATGCCTCTTCCAGTAATATTCCTACTTTTCCTAAAAATACTGCCTGCTCTTTCGTTATACTCCATTTTTCTTTACCTGAAAAATTTAATTAAAAAAAATCCACTTTAAAAAAGTACAAAATAATATTATTTTAAGGATATTAGAGTATACAGGGTGTTCCTTAATGACGTGCTAATATTTCAGAGTGTGATTCCTTCGGTCATTTTATGAAGAAAATGTCCCCCATACAGTGGCGGATCGTGACCTATGATAGAGGGGGTTCACAAGTATGGTGAAATTATTTGAAAAATTTTATTTATGTGTAACGACAAAACAATTACTTTCTAGGCGTTCTAAATGTAGAAAGAAAAAAAGTAATAAGAAAATGCGTTAGGTAAAACATATTTTTATTTATTTTTTAATTTTATACAAGGAAATACAACTTTTGGAAAATAAGAAAGATTTTCTTAGTGTGTATAGCTGTCGGATCTTAACGTCGTCGCATGCAACCCTCGTAATAATATTCATACAGTCCACTACTAACACTACTAAAGCCATCTACGAGCTCTCAAAAAAACCGAATGATGTCCAATACCACTACCGCCATCTACGAGTTATCAAGAAAACCGAATGATGTCTAATACCACTACGCCATCTACGGCTACGTCATTAGGCGCAACCAATCCGAGAACAATAGTTAACTGTTTTATGACGAGAACGAATCTAGCCACGAGACTGACAAGTTGACATTCTTCATATTTTCAGTGTTTTAGTTTAAATCCTTAAATAGAATGGTTTAAAATCATATCGAGTATCATTTATCGAAATACACAACATTTATCGACCCAACACAATAGTGCTTAAACGTAACGTCCATTCTTCGGTTCTTAATTGTAGAAAATTGATCAATAACAGTCTCATTAAGTTTGGAATACCCTCTATAATTTTTTTTTCATATATTTCATTTTTAAACTTTTTAATAAATTTAAATCGCCATAGCTCCGCTATCTCCCGCTGCCACCCGCCACCTGTTACTACAGAGAAACTGCGCTACTTAATCGCACGTGCGAGCAAGTCTCGTCATAATCGTCATTTACCGCGACCGAGGCACGGTTGCCGGATCTATACACTTTGGTTTGACGGGATGTTAAAATATTAGGGAGGGTCGGACTTTTTTAGTTTGACGGTACGATAAAATATTAGGGAGGGTCGGACTTTATACGATAAATAATATTCAATGAATATAAATTAATATTTTTTATTCGTTTTGTTTTGGGGGTGCACGTGCGCATGTGCTCCTGTGGAAGAACCGCCACTGCCCCCATACGTCCGCAACGGCTGAAATTTTTTGCTACTCCGAAAGCGCTTTAGGTATTATTTTCAATTTTGGCGTGTGTTACTAGAATATGAAACCACACATTTTAGTTAGAAAAGATATTCTCTCGATGCACTATTTTTTTTAAAATTGTTAATCTTTGATATCCCCGAAAGATATCATTTAGGAATCACATTATGAAATATCTCCCTCTTTAATTTTCTCTTTGTATCTCTATCATATAAATATGTATGGAAAAACATTCTACCTCCTAGTGTTGACACTATAGCTTAAGTAAAGTTGTTATTCTGAACATGTATGAACACCTAGTACTGATGAGAACATAATGCTTCAAAACCGATATGCAGGTGGTGAAATACAAGTAATTTAATATCTAACTGTGCCAAACAAAATACGATACAGTGTTGCTTTTTCTTTGATGATAAAACACAAGCACTATAGGAAATATCCGTTAAGGCACTCTGGGAGTGGTGCGTATAAAGCGATTCACGTTGGTTTTGAATCGTTGGAGATTATATTCGTTGGGAAAAACGACCTCGGGAAGGCTGACGTCCTCCAGATGAAAAAATTCTTAAATAATGAAGTTCGAGGAGTACTAAGCTTAACTATATATGGATGGGCGGCAGTAGTTCGTCGTGTATTTCTGCTACTCGCCGCTCTGGGCGGAATTAAGAGGGCTAGCCGAGCACTTTCCATGAAAATATCTGTAAAAGATAGTCAAATCCCCGACTTGTCTTCGATGTTCTAGGCTGTCGAGGCTCTTCCTCAGCTCCTGGTCTCCGATCAGACGAATGGTCCTCGTTTCGATGGAATCCAGCAGCCGAAGAATATGTTTGGGTGCCTGTGCTCGACTTAGCATTATTTATTCCTTATTATACAAGGTGTTTCTTCATAACATGCTAATATTTATAGATGTCCTAAAGGTCACACACAAGCGAATTTCAGGTAAAAGCTGGTCAAAATTGATAAAACCAAAGTTATAATTTTGTCGTAAAATCATTAGCACCCCTCAACTCTCAACTCAACTTGGCCAACCTTAAAATTATTTCAGTTCAAAGTTTGTTTTTCTAGTGTGGTGTCAATTAAATTAGAGTGACTGAAAAAAATCAGTGTATTTAGTTCTGTTATTCCGCTAAGTTTTTGTAAAAATTGTGAAAAACCATCGTAAAACGTACAATGGAGTTTAGGGTTTGAAAAACTCGAGGGTGCTGTAGGGAGATTAAAAAAAACATAAAATAAATGTATCTATAATGATAATATCGTAAAAATAAACCACCTTTGTCTATTCCAATTTCTATAATTTAATAACCATAAAAAGGGGTGTGGAGGGGGCAAAAATGTAAGATATTAAACAAAATGCAACGTTACCATATTTATAACGGTTTCTTACAATTAAAAACATTTTTTGTCTCATGTTACCAAGATAATCTTTTTGGCCACGATTCTGTGGAAATTAGCCTGTGTGCATCAGGGTGTTTAAAAAAAATCTCCTTTTTCATTAATATCTGTGATACTGCTCTAGATAGTTTTGTGAAATTCGGTACACACTTTCTATTCATCAAGAGGCATTTTATGATGTATAACATTATTTTTTATTCCGATCAGTGGCGTTCGTGTGGGAATTGCTCTCGGTATTTTTGAAGAAAAGAATGGTACGCCACTCTTCTTTTTAAATAAAATTATTATTTTTGAAATTCTCATTCATTGCTGAGCAAATGTCGCCTCTTGATTTTTTTGCGTTTAACGAACGGTTTTCTTAGAAAAGAATTAAATTCATTCATGTGCACTCTGTTATGAAATTAGGTATTAACAAAGATTAAAACGGATCTAGTAGGTAAGAAACAGAATTTTTTCGGGTTGGTTTTTATGTATGTACAAGAAATACTTACCATCAGTTCCATTAACGATAATGAAACTACCCTCTTGTTCATCACCAACTGTGATTTCCTTCACACCATTTTCGGTTAAAGTGAGCACCTTTAAAGTAAAAAAGGAGGGATTAAAACAATTGGCAAAATACGTCAACTAAGAAAGAGGTAATTTATCTTTTTGCCCATGTTGTCATGTTAAAATCTTTAAATTCCTAAATTCGATTCATTGATGTAAAAGTTGCAAGAGAAATTTCCGAAAAATCCACCGACTTGAAACACGTCTGTTATTACGAAAATAAACACAACAGAAAAGAGACGAGGATTATATCTGTAGAATCCCCATCTCTTTTCTATCTTCTGCCTGTTTCTGTTTTCATTCTAACAGCTGATCGATTCGATATGTCTTGGTTAGGAAAAACAAACAATCGACGGACGTGACTCAAAGTATATATTTTTATCCAGTTCACGACAGACTTGGCAGAGTCTTGCCATATTGGAATTATTAATTTTTCCACAAACAACACTTAAATTTAACACACAAACACTGAAAAACAACAAAAAATTTTATTTAACAATAACGACACGCGACAGTTAATCCGGTTATGTCAAACGTGAAAGCAGGTATGAAAGCCGGCCGTTCCAATAAAGGCGACGAATGTCATTGTTAATCAACAGAAAACGACAAAGAAAAATAGTAATTTTGTTGTTTTTCTGGAAAGTTGTTCACAACCTACCTAAGAATGTGAATTGTTTATTCCTCAAAGACAGTGAACCAAAATCACATTTTCCCCACCCGACAGAACTACTAGTGATTGACCGATACGGTTTTTTTTGCCGAATACCGATAATATAGCGATAATATGGCGGTATCGGCACCACATTCTGAAAAGATCTGTAACGATTCATTATATTTCTATATAAGTAAAAATTGTTAATATTGGCAACGTTGTAAAGCATCTTCAAAGCAAATTGTATTGAAGCGGACGTGACGGTAACAAATTTCGGTAATTCCCCCCACCGCCCGAGTCAAATAGTCCAATAAACGAAGCCCTTAAAAAGGAATTTTAGTTAGAGAGCTGCTTCTTTGAAGGAAGGTAGACTTTATAATGTGAAAGAACATTTGAGTACTATTTTAAGTCTATCCCTTGCACAAGAGTTAAAAAAAAATCCAAATGGTGTTAAAAATAATTTTCTGGTCTATAACTCTTAAACGAAAAATATATGGAAAAAAAGTTTTTTACAAATGTGATAGATCGTTAAATTTCGCACAAGAAAGGTTATTACTACTTTTTTCTTATCTACAATCGACAAGCCGTAAAACAATTTTTCGACCAGATCTTTAAAAACTGGAGCTTAATCACAATATGGCACCACTGCACTGGCACCAGCGTCAAAGTGTGACATTTTACAAATAGAAGAATATGATCGGATTCTTAAATGCTGAATAATCCCGTAAATTACTTTTTGCGGAAACAGGGTGCGCAAATAATATATTTATATCTATACGTCGGTTTAGATGAAATTTGGTGGGTAGATTTAATACCTCGGCCATAGGCGTAACTAGAGGGGGGGCCAGGTGGGCCGTGCCCACCCCAGATTGCTCTGGTGCCCACCCCAGAATTTCTGAAGTTCGAAGCCATACATACGTCATAGTGACACTTGCCATTAAAATCCTACTAGACTAGGGGCCAGGCCCCCCCTACAAAATCATTCTAGTTACGCCAATGACCTCGGCATCGCACATAGGGTAGTTTTCATTTCGAAAAATGTTCAAGTGCGTGTCGGACATCGCGCAAAGCCGAATGGGGCTGCTATATTATACATGTCGATAAAAATAAGACTAAAAATAAGACAACGAACATTTATTTTTTATTCAAAAATTCAAAGTTCAACTAAAACGGATTAATGTGAGACTATGAGCATAATTTTTATGCAAAATACACCCCAATAAAATTATGATATTATGTCAAATAATTACAAACCATCCCATATGCCAGGGTTGAATACAAAATAATAATGAAGTGTCTTTTCAAATAATAAAATGTGCTTTCCACCAAAAAAGCAGCTGTCTAACTGAAATTCCTTTTTAAGGGCTTCGTTTATTGGACTAAAATACGATTGCCCATTTTACTCACCGCTTGCGCCGCTGTGAAGGGGGGGAGGGGGGGGGGGGGGGTAACATTTTGTCGATACCGATTATCGGCAAAATTTGCCGATATGCCGGTATCGGCCGATCACTCGCAACTACATAGACTAAGAAAGAATTTACCTTATCTTTCGTTCCTATAATTTGATCCAGTAAACAAACCGTCCCGTCGTGGGTACGGTTCAAAATGAAAGTATCAGGATCCGTCTTGCCAGAAACCACGCTCTGCAAAAGAACATAAAAAAAATCTTGATCAGAAATGTAATTTTTATATTTCAGATTCGGGAGGACGATCCATATTTTGTATGTGCACATTTCTCGGAATATCATTCAATCGCAGCATACTGCACCAATGCACGATACAAAACAAGGTATGATATCGCACAAGGAGCCGTTGCTTAGTGAGGGAAAGTGGAACAAGGGCGTTTTATTGGTACTTTTCGAAAAAATTTCTTACCTCCCCCAGACCGTAGTTCGACGTGATCACCATCTGCGAAGGGTTCGAAGACGACGGGTGCCACGTGAACAACACCCCGGCAGATTCGGCTGGTACCATTTTTTGGACTACGACGGCCATATCTGCGATGATTGGAAGACCGTGTTGCCTAAACAAAAAGAGGAAGGTAAAGATTGTTTCACGAAAAATGGATATAACTTAGTGACTGCAATAAAAGTACCTGTGGCCATCCCATTATTTATGACCCTTTGTTATTATTATGTGGAAAGGACCGGATTGTAATAATTAGAATTAAATATAGGCACATCAGGTAGGTTAGGTTGCTTAATTTATATTTAAATATCCTTTTGTGGTAAAATTGGTTAGTTTTTGAGGAATGGTTCAAGATTGTCTTTTACCAAACATTCCTCAGAATAGCGTGATAGTAATGGACAATGCGAGCTATCACACTCGCCAATTACATAAAGCTCCAAGCTCAAATAATACAAAATTGGAGATTCAGAACTACATGGCGGCGAATGATATACAGGGTGTCCGGGAACATGTGGGAAATCTCCCGGATATGAAGAAAACACGTGAAAAGAATACTATAAGTTCATATAAACTTCTTTCGTATCGGCCTCCTCTTCGGAGATATGGGCTCCCAAAGAGCACTAATGGAATCAAGTTTTTTACACATAATTATTGAACCACCTGGTATATTTCAATTATTTTTTAATATGATGTATACCAGGTAAGACCCGTCAAATTACTATCCAAGAAACTGTTGTGAATTACTCACAGCTATAGGGACGGACTAGCTGTAACACTCATGGGCCCATTTTTTTAACGCCCTGTATGATGAGAACTTTGGACAATGTTTTTTACATACCTTTAACTATTGGCTAAAAATTAAGTACTCTTCATTCATGTCGCTAATCCTAACCGTTTTCGAAAAAACGGCATTTCATATACATCATGTGCTTCGGGTATTTCAATAAAAGATACATCTTTGTTCCGATCCAATGTTCAACCTTCAAGATTCCGCTTTTTCATATTTAGCTCAAAGTTAGAGGACTCAGTGTAAATAAAATTACGTTTTCTCGAAAACGGTTAGGATTAGCGACATGAATGAAGAGTACTTAATTTTTAGCAAATAGTTAAAGGTATGTAAAAAACATTGTCCAAAGTTCTCATCATACAGGGCGTAAAAAAATGGGCCCATGAGTGTTACAGCTAGTCCGTCCCTGCAGCTGTGAGTAATTCACAACAGTTTCTTGGGTAGTAATTTGACGGGTCTTACCTGGTATACATCATATTAAAAAATAATTGAAATATACCAGGTGGTTCAATAATTATGTGTAAAAAACTTGATTCCATTGGTGCTCTTTGGGAGCCCATATCTCCGAAGAGGAGGTCGATACGAAAGAAGTTTATATGAACCAATAGTATTCTTTTCACGTGTTTTCTTCATATCCGGGAGATTTCCCACATGTTCCCGGACACCCTGTATATTTTGAAGAAAGTTATAAAAAAAGTGATCTTTTAGAAGTTTTAAAGACATTTTGTATAAAAAAGTATATGTTTGTGACACATTGGCAGAAGAAATGGGACATACAGTGCTACGGCTCCCACCCTATTATTGCATTTTTAACCCCATAGAGCATATGTGGCACCAGTTAAAATCACTGGTCAGGTCTGAAAATATTTCTCCGACTTTAAGTTCTAGTGTTGTAGAATTAATACGAAAATGCTTTAATGATATTCCCCCAGGTAGTTGGAAAAATTCAGTCCGTCACGTAATAACTGTAGAAAATTCGTATATTAGTCTGGATCGTATAATTAATCCAATTATAATTAATTTTGATGAGGATAGCGATAGCGAAGACATTATAAATGTAAATAAATATGACTAGTAATATTTAAAAAAAATGTTATTTCATTTGATTACATTAATATAATCATATCATTACTTGTTTTCCTTAGTCCGTCCCTTCATACTTCACTTGTTTATTGCCAAGCTCTTGTCAACACAATGGGACCGACCCAGGAAATCATTAAGTCGTATCCATTTTTCGTGAAACAATCTTTACACGTTAATGATCTTGGATAAAATAAAAGGCTTTGCGAAATTCTAAATCAAATTTCCTCGTATTCGATCGAATTAAAAAAAAATTTTCAACGGAATAAAACCGCGGGCGCCCAGATATTTAGGTGAACACTTGGCTATACAGTGATGGTCAGGGTAAATAATTTGAAAAATATTTTTAGTATCTTACCAGCGATATTGTACGCTCTGATATGTAAAAAGGGATGCCCAACATGTCGATACAGCCTTTAACACTTCTTCTTCTGTGACGCAGCCTAGGATCGTTTCATTCTGTCCCGCCGCCGACAATTCCTCGGAATCTTCACCTACGGAAAAAATCTTATTATAGTATATTACATACCGAGGTGGAAAGAGTTTCATTTTTGTCGAGAGAAAAGGAATTATTTACCGAGACGGGAATTTTCACCGAGGCTTGTATGCTATTTTATTTACAACCATACCTTTTAAATGCTAATTTTTGTGACAAATACAGGGTGTCCGCTGTCCGCTAATTGCTACATGGAAAAACCACATACTCCTTACATAAAAATATTAGGATTTAATTATACTTACCTATATCTGAAAGTTGATATTAACCGAGATACAGGGTGTTAACGTTAAAACTTCATTTTTTTTTTATGATCAAACACAAGCACTATAGGAAAAATCCTTTAGGGCACTCTGGGAGTGGTGCGTGTGCGCAAAAAGCGATTCACGTTGGTTTTGAATCGTTGGAGGTTATATTTGTTGGGGAAAACGACCTCGGGAAGGTCGTTCCATAAGGATGAAGTACTCCAGATGAAAGAATTATTAAATAGTGAAGTTCGAGGAGTACTAAGCGTAACCACATATGGATGTGCGTGTATTTCTGATATTCGCCGTATGTTTGGGTGCAGAGCTCCAGACATGAGAGCAGTACTCTAGTGATGGTCGAATCTGGGCTTTGTATAGTGTCAAAAGCTGTTGAGGTGTGTACAACTTTCTGGTTCGGAAGAGTACACCAAGTTTCTGAGAAGCTATCTTGGCGATTGCCACAACGTGGTTATGCCAAGACATATTTCCTCCCAGATTGACGCCCGGCAAATTGATAGATGAAGCCAGTGGGATTGCGTGTCCGTCCATGACTATATCCGGTTCTGATACTCTGATACTTCATGCTGTCTGCGAAGATGTGCGTCGGCAGCCGATGTTTGTGCATTCAAAGAGAAAGATGAGATGAGTGTGCTATCATCAGCAAAACTAAATATATAATATTTTTCGTTTTCACTAGAAGGTCGTTAATATAGAGTAAGAAGATAGTGGAGACAATACGGACCCTTGAGGAACACCGGCATTGATGGTGAAGGTGTCTGAGAGAAATCCGTCAATCGCCACTTGCAGAGAGCGGTCCTTAAGAAAGCTAGACAACCATGCACAGAATCGACTGGGCATACCATAGGATCGCAGTTTACTTAGAAGCCTCTCATGCCAAACACGATCAAAAGCTTTAGAAATATCCAGTGCAACAGCCCGAGACTCCCCATGATGTTCGATTGCGCTGTTCCAAAGATGGGTGACATAGGCTAGACAGTGGTGCGCAAACTATTTTCATTTGCGACCCCTTATTTTGTGTAAAATTTGTCACGGCCCCTGACTAGACAGTAGGCGTGAATTTCTTTGAATTTGGCGACCCCCAAAAATTTATCGCGACCCCTCCGAGGCGACCCACAGTTTGCGCACCACTGGGCTAGAAGATCTCCAGTTGATCTGGACTTCCGAAAACCATATTGATGATCGCTGATAATGCTGAAGCCTTCCAGGTACTTTAGAAGATGTTGGTTCATATTTGTTTTTCTCTAATAACCTTGAAGGAAACCAACGGTTTCTTACAAAACTTGGCAATTATGGTTTTTTTAGGACGAGAAATTGATTTTTTTATAAAATTTTAATGTACAATGTAGGGAGAGCTGTCTGCGGCATTATTTGCACATTTATTAGGTCAAAACTTTTTGTGCCTCAGTGTATTTAAGTTTTTAATGAAAATAATACTTTTCTCATATTTATTACTTAAAAAAGGTATACTAAGTTCAGGTCGCCCAGAGTTACCGTTTCGAAGATATTTGCATTTAATTTGTTTAGTGCACCCTGCCCAATTATTATTAATTTGCAAACAACATTTTTTTCTTAAAGTAACCTATGAGAAAACAAATAAAATTTAGAGATGCAGTTGCTATGGAAAGAAAAGTTTCTGTTTTCATTGCTGTTGGTTTCTTTCGACACGATATTTTCTAGGGTCAAAGTTATTTTAATTAAAGTAAGTTAAAGAACAATCCAATTGTTGTATTTATTATTCCCAATTACCGTTACTAGAACATTAATTATCATGTAAAAGTTAATTGGTAAGAAGTAACAAAATATTATTTGCTTGCCTGAGCTAACGCACTAAACAATTTAAATGCAAATATCTCCGAAACGGTAACTCTGGGCGACCTGAACTTAGTATTCCCTTTTTACGTAATAAATATGAGAAAAGTATTATTTTCTTAAAAACTTAAATACACCGAGGCACAAAAAAGTTATAACCTAATAAATGTGCGTAAAATGCCGCAGACAGCGCCCCCATATTGTACATTAAAATTTCACAAAGAAATCAATTTCTCGTCCTAAAAAAACCATAATTGCCAAATTTTGTAAAAAAAGTTAGTTTCTCTCAAAGTTATTAGAGAAAAACAAAAATGAAGTTTTAACTTTAACACCCTGTATTCAGTTAATATCAACTTTCGGATATAGGTAAGTATAATTAAATTCTAATATTTTTACGTAAGGAGTTCGTGGTTTTTCCATGTACCATTAATTAGCGGACACCCAGTATAAATATGTGAAAAATTAACAAAGTAAGACCACTGTATAATCACAAGTTTCGCCACCATCCACAAATTAAAAAAAACGTCAAGTTATCAAGTCATTTTGGTTATTCAATGAATGTTGATATTTACCTGGATGGAAAGTGTTAGTTTTCCACCCGGGCAAATGCCACTTTCCTCCTAAATCAATGTGAAAGTTAAAAATATGTTTCGTTCAAGCTTTTAAAAGGTCTGAAATGTCAACATTACATACATGGTTGTAAATAATGAATATATTCCTAATTTCGCCAACTTTCAACCATGTAAAAGTACAACTTTAGACCTGTCATTTTGATTAACGTCACAAATTTTTGAGGTATAAAAACAGCAGATTACCGATTGCAGAGGATCGCACGGCCCAACTAACGACATCTATGGCATCGTTGGCCGAATCTCTTTTGACTTCTCTAAGGCTTTCGATAATGTCTTTGACGATTTCTGGATGAACGGGCTCGTTCTTAAATATCTGAACGGTCCTGGAAAAAAAGGAATCCATGTAATATTAGAAAGGCTAGCGGACAAGTGCATGTGCGCGTATCTGTCGAGTCAAAAGTCCGAAAAAGACAACGTTTCATAATTAAATGCACAGTGGCCGGCATAATTCCAGCTCCATATGGGAAACTATGTTATTATTGATTTCTCAGAAAATCTTATTCTTGTTAAAAGTTTCGGTGTCCCCTTAAAATTAAACAAGCGCTCATTAACCCTGTATGTTACTTACTCCGAGCATATTTCTGCCTGTTTTCCATTTTTTCTTCCACAAAAAACATCGTCAATATTGTTCACCAATTTCTGCAAGAGAGCATTGTCTGAAAGTTGACGCTTGAATGAGTTAACTGTCAGTATGAACCCGTCTGGTACAATAAACTAAAATATACGACAAATAATAGTTATTTGCATCATTTCTCTGCGATGCCTTACGTCATTTTATCAAAAACATTTAATATAATAGACAGAATTGTTTATATTCTGTCCGAATCATGCAAAATTTTAAACATAAATCAATGATGCCAAGTCTGTACCGAGAGTCCTAAATCTACCGCCTGCGTTTGAAACCGAAACGTATAATATTAATTATATTGAATGCATTTCTCATGTGTAAAGATTGTTTCACGAAAAATGGATACGACTTAATGATTTCCTGGGTCGGTCCCATTGTGTCGACAAGAGCTTGGCAATAAACAAGTGAAGTATGAAGGGACGGACTAAGGAAAACAAGTAATTATATGACTATATTAATGTAATTAAATGAAATAACATTTTTTTTAAATATTACTAGTCATATTTATTTATATTTATAATGTCATTCTACAGATAGTTCCGTTTCGCTATCGCTATCCTCATCAAAATTAATTATAATTGGATTAATTATACGATCCAGACTAATATACGAATTTTCTACAGTTATTACGTGACGGACTGAAGTTTTCCAACTACCTGGGGGAGTATCATTAAAGCATTTTCGTATTAATTCTACAACACTAGAACTTAAGTCGGAGAAATATTTTCAGACCTAACCAGTGATTTTAACTGGTGCCACATATGCTCTATGGGGTTAAAAATGCAATAATAGGGTGGGAGCCGTAGCAGTGTATGTCCAATTTCTTCTGGCAATGTGTCACAAACATATACTTTTTTTATACAAAATGTCTCTAAAACTTCTAAAAGATCACTTTTTTTATAACTTTCTTCAAAATATATATCATTCGCCGCCATGTAGTTCTGAATCTCCAATTTTGTATTATTTGAGCTTGGAGCTTTATGTAATTGGCGACTGTGATAGCTCGCATTGTCCATTACTATCACGCTATTCTGAGGAATGTTTGGTAAAAGACAATTCTTGAACCATTCCTCAAAAACTAACAAATTTTACCACAAAAAGATATTTAAATATAAATTAAGCAACCTAACCTACCTGATGTGCCTATATTTAATTATAATTATTACAATCCGGTCCTTCCACATATTAATAACAAACGGTCATAAATAATGGAATGGCCACAGCTACTTTTACTGCAGTCATTAAGTTATATCCATTTTTCGTGAAACAATCTTTACCTATTAACTAAAAATATTATACTAAATATGTGTGTATTTTTTATATTTTCTACTTGTAAAGTTATTTATACAGGGTGTTCCTTAATGACGTGCTAATATTTCAGGGTGTGATTCCTTAGGTCATTTTATAAAGAAAAGTTCATATGAACATATGTCCGCAACGGCCTAGATTTTTTGCTACAGGGTGTTGAATTTTTATTTTTTTAATGGTTATTTCTTAATATCTCCGAAAGTACTTTAGATATTATTTTCAATTTCGGCATGTGTTAATAGGATATAGAACCACAAATTTTAGTTAGAAAAGTTATTCAATTATTCCACCAGTGGCGTCCCTGCAAACATGTTCTCTGATAATTTTTACAAAAAAGATGGTATGTCACTTACATTTTTCCATGTGGATATTTTTCTGATTAGCCTGGTCAATTCTACATGAAAACGGTCTCTTGAGTTTTTCTCGTCTTGATTTAAACCACTAAATTTATATTGAAACTCATTATTATTAACATTGACAAAATAATTAATGATAAATTTTGTTTTAGAAAAATAGTTGGAAATGGCCACCTTCACTTAAAAGGCTTCCGCCCGTCTTCGCATCGAATTGCCCACTCGTTCAAATATTCAAATTTTTATAAAACAAAATTTATCATTAATTATTTTATCAATGTTACTAATAATGAGTTTCAATATGAATTTAGTGGTTTTAATCCAGAACGGTGTGCCTGACGAGAAAAACACAAGAGATCGTTTTCATGTAGAATTGACCAGGCTAACCAAAAAATATACCCACATGGAAAAATGTCAGTGGCATACCATCCTTTTTGTAAAAAATATCAGAGAACATGTTTGCAGGGACGCCACTGGTGGAACAATTGAATAACTTTTCTAACTAAAATTTGTGGTTCTATATCCTATTAACACATGCCGAAATTGAAAATAATATCCAAAGTACTTTCGGAGATATTAAAAAATAACCATTCAACGCCCTGCCCTGTTCCAAAAAAATTAAGTCGTTGCGGACATATGTTCATATGAACCTTACTTTATAAATTGACCGAAGGAATCACACCCTGAAATATTAGCACGTCATTAAGGAACACCCTGTATATAGTCCACTTGCTCTCTTTTTTTATGTACTTTCGGAAATATTAAAAAATAACTTTTTAAAAATAACTTTCTGAATTGGTACGTCATAAAGAATGGTATCAGCTTACGTCTGTCGTTTCCAAAGATGCCAATAAGGCCAATGAATTGCCTTTTCCCCCGGTGAGTTCCAAAATTTTTGCATTTTCTTCCTTTATGTTTACAACAAAATCGTCAGGCAAAGCATCCACTTTAACTTCGCTAAGTACGTGTCTGAGTTTGGGGGTTTTAATTTTATCTAAAAATTATTTCATGAACATACAACAAAGATTAAAGCTAAAACACGGCCTAAGTAGTTATAAACAAATTAAACTAAACTCCTGGACAAAATTAACGCAACATCATAAATTTCCCATATTTTTTAAGCTATTTTTTTTCTGAATTTATGATCCGATTTGAATGATTTTTTTTTGCATTGTAGGTTGGTTCCTTGACAATGTCATAGTTTCAGCTGTTTATGATAAAAATTTAATTTTCGATTTATACTGGGTGTACTAAAAATGCTATGTTTTTTTCCGAAAATTCGCATCACCCTGTGGAGTATATTACTTACCGAAACATATTGCAGTTGACATTAATCGGTAGGTCCATCTTTTCCCAACCTTTTCTTCTTTGGTTTACTTCATTATCTCTGGTATTAAAGGAGATACACCGTAACATGTTTTTATAGACTTTAATACACACATTCATTATTAAATGTTTTCAAGTAGGTTTCAAGATTAAAATACTCGTCGGGCAACTGGGCATACGAAACGAACGTTTAATAAGCAGTTTCCGAGCAGTTTTTATCAGTATGGCGAATTTTATTTGACCTTTGTAACTTTAAAACACAACATCCGCCGACAGAAAGGTCCATAGTCTACTTGAAAACATTTAACAATGAATGTGTTGAATATTAAAGTCTATAAAAACATGTTACGCTATAAAATGGTGTATCTCTTTTAATAACAGAGATAATGAAGTAAACCAAAAAAGAGAATGTTGGGGAAAGATGGACCTATCGTTTAATGTCAACTGCAATATGTTTCGGTTGCTAATATACTCCAGAGGGTGATGCGAATTTTTGGAAAAAAACATAGCATTTTTAGTACACCCAGTATAAATCGAAAATTAAATTTGTATCATAAACAGCGAAAACTATGACATTGTCACGGAACCAACCTACAATGCAAAAAAATCATTCAAATCGGATCATAAATTCAGAAAAAAATAGCGTCAAAAATATGGCAAATTTATGATGTCGCGTTAATTTTGTCCAGGAGTTTATTTTTTAAATAGTCCATCTCTCAATGAAGTGAAATTATGAAGAGGTAAAGAAACTCATAGTCTGCTTCAGTAGTTAAATCGACAATATTTTAATTTCCATACAAGTTTCGAAGGCATATATCCTCATCAGCTTCAGTGGAAAATACTTAAGAAGTAAATGTTAATAAAATAAATAAAACCGTATCCATTCTAATTTTTTGTTTTTATCCTTAGGAAACCGGAAACACCTTATATTTCTGTCAAATTTCTATGCCTGGTTGTCCATATCACAACCGAACACAGCGCACGTCATATTACGAAAATTCAGATAATTATTGTAAAAAACACACACGACTAAATGAGAATCTTGAAACATTCAAAATTTCCATGGAAAACTACGGCAAACGGCACTCACTACGTGGCGACCAGTGTTGCCAGGAATCTTTGATCAAAAGTAATAGGTTGACGGTTCGAAACCTAATAGAATAGTAAAAAACGGTGTCAGAGTAAGAAGGGTACGAAAAAAAAGGTCGTTACTTTCCTATGATATGGGTGCTACCTTCAGATTGAACATAAATTTCATATGGGGAGCCCCACAACAAGAATAAACATCTCAAAAATTGTTAAAATAGTAATGGATATATGACAATTGTAAAAGACTGACAACGCTGGTGACAACCGAGCAGTTTCGGCTATCGTCGACCGGTTCCGATCGCGCGGCGGAGGTTTTAAAAGTTTGTCGGAATCTTTTCTTATTTTAGTGGTATTTTAGCTGTAATGTGTTTTATATTTCTATGAAATTAATATACGTAAATACTTGTCATATATTATTCTTTCATTTCATATACCATTACATGCATAAAAACGTTTAATATCTTTAAAATAGAATTAAAAATGCTGACAGCAATATAAATCCCCATAAGAAATTAAAAAATCGCTCTCCCTGTGACGTCACTGCGCGCGGACATAACAGAATCACTGAAAAGCCACTTTTAGAATTAATTTTGATATCTATTGTCCACGTATCGATAGATTTTCAATAGCGTTACATCCCTACGACTAATTTCGGTTCTGGACGATGGTCGTTGGTTGGCAACCAAACCGGCACCAATACCGGGGGGGGGGGGGGGGGGGGGGTGTTGCCTAAGACAACCGACGAGCAACCTTCAAAAATATGACCGGTAAACCGTGCGCACGAACCCATTTTCTCACTCATAAAATTTAACTTTTTACTGCGCACCCCATAAGTTGTACGTATCCATGGTTATAGGTCGGTGGCTGTAACTCGAAAACAGGGTTGCAAAAAAACATGTATTTTTTTAATTTTAAACAAAACAAGGGTTTTTTTGTTTTAAAAACGGTTTTTTTTTTGGTTTTAAAGTTAGTTTAAATAAATAAAACCTTATTAAAAACATAGTTTAAAACATGTTTTCAATGTTTTCCAGTGAACATCTCAGAACGTTTTCTATTCATAGAGTTTTACGACATTTAGAATTTTTGCCGAGAATCATGACATTCTCACGAAGCCTAGTTTGTTAGATGATAGATGGCGGCGGCACTATTAAACAGTTTTCGAGTAGACATCAAAGCGAAACTAACAAACCCTTTTTCTTTTGTGGCAAAACCACCGTGCTTGGTGTGAACTGTGAATCCCGTAAAACCAAGTCGGGGAACTACACAGATAGATTCATGGGTCATAAATTTATGTTGCGAGTTTGCGAGGAAGAGTTATTATAGTTAAACAGTTATAGTATATTTAGGAAGAGTTATTATAGTTATCGTGATATTTGCATGTTATTTCATGGTTTTTATTTTGTACCGTTGCCATATATGTTTTCTCAATAGATATTTGAAAATGTAAAACCATTAGCATGGTGGCGGTCTAATAAAGATTTAAATACAAGAGCCATGGAAGTTGTCCAACATAGTTCATTCCAAACTCCGCAATAAGCTAGGCAATGTCAGAGCAGCTAAGTTGGTTGCCATTTTTAAAGAACCAAATTCTAATGCACCCACTTACGGTGGTGCTAACTGATGTCGCTTCCGATCAGTGATTATTATACATTTTTACCTTATTCCTTTTTTTTTACGGGTTATACACTTATTTGTAGTTTTTTGAACATACCAAAGTTCTGTGCATGACGTTCATTAGGTACCTAACTTTTATTATTTTGTTAATTTGAATGGAAATTACTGTTTTAGTAAGTAGTTTTATTACTATTTATCAATAAATATTTTTCACACCAAGTTGTTGCATAAATTAAGTAGGTACCTATAATTCTGTTAAATAATGAATTTACTAAAAAAAAACCGTGTGTTTAATTTACCTGTTTTAAACATTTTTAACAAAACATTGTTTTAAACTCAAACGATTGTTTAAAACATGTTTTATACAAAATGTTTAAAACGAAACAACCCTGCTCGAAAAGTATCGAGTTTTCAACTTTTTGTTATACTGCCTTTATTTTAACATGTAGAATCACCTCTACAAGTATCCTGGTGCATTGTCCAAATACCCTTACTTGTATACATATTTACTCACTATTTGATGTGTAGTACGTGATTTCAATCGATGATTTTCCTTGGCTTAAGTTGACGTCACATTCTGCATCGACAGTCGATACCTCAAAACCAGCTTCAGACTTGGCTTGGTTGAGCGAGGATTTATTTATATTGAACGCACACGTATATTCGTCAGATTTTGCTAAAACAATATTTCGACACTCTTTAATGGAATTGATAAAAATTCATGGAGAAAGGTAAGGTGTAGAGAAAACTGAATACTTCTTTACTACTAAAAACAGGGTGACCAGCTTACTTAATGGCTGGTCAGGTATTTTGAACTATAAGTTATAGGGGGTGGTTGTGAGGTTAATAAAAGAGATTAGTTGCTCGTGTGAATTTTGACTTTAATTTGTGGTTAAAGAGATATGTTTTATTGTTACAAAAAGACTGGTGTGTGTGTGTATATAGGAAATGTTTGGCATTTTACATGGTTGAATGATACAAGATTATGAAATTTACAATTTTACATGAGCTTACAAAATACAATTTATTCAACTGCAGGTTTATCTAAATCAAAATAATGGGGTTGACGTTACTAAGTTCACGCACAATCCTGCTTATATATCCTTGACAAGCGCAAGGTGACTGAAGAGAACTAACACAACATCACAAGTAAACAATGTCTTGCTTGGCAAAAACTAACTACGGTACAGATTACCTTGGTCTTGCAGCGTCGTTAAAAAGGATATAATAGTGTTTGGTAGTTTTCTCAAGAGTATTACAACATTTCTCTTTCCACTTAGTTAATACGTCTGCCTTAAATTGCCAGTCTTGGTTAATTACTACCCATTTTGTACTCCAGAAGTCTTATTTGTTCATCAAGTAAAACAATCGGTGATGTTATTTTTCGTCCAAAAATGACACAAAGAACTTTACGAAGATTTACGACTTAATCGTGACAAAG
This sequence comes from Barypeithes pellucidus, assembly GCA_963991005.1. Classification (NCBI taxonomy): domain Eukaryota; kingdom Metazoa; phylum Arthropoda; class Insecta; order Coleoptera; family Curculionidae; genus Barypeithes; species Barypeithes pellucidus. The sequence continues at coordinate 49,010,266 of OZ022563.1, read as the reverse complement.
TTTTGTCTTGTTGAGGTCACAAGAACAACAATATGAATTAGCAACCTGTGCCGTGTTAAAAAATGAGAACTTAAATGCATAAGCGGTCGGTACCTGCACCGACTCGAGTCGACGTCGAACGGAATCTGTCTTCACCGCGTGCCAACGCTTGCTCTTGCGTCACGACAACGCCAGACATATTATCGTAGTTCTCATTGGTTGAGAAGACAAAGGAATTTTTGACGTCCAGCGCGTGCGGAGTGAATGAGAGAGAAGAGCAATACAGAGGACGAGATTAAGAAAGATGGGGATACGTTAGAGAGTTAAAGGGTTGAATCGTAGGAATGTAGAAGTAATTTGGCTTGCGGTCTAGTAAAAGGGCGTAAGAGATAGAGTTATCCACAACAAGAAGGTGTGAGAGAGAGAAAAAATATGCAAAAAACGGTCAAATTACTACGAGGGAAAAAATGCTTTCTGTTTACCGGGGTACACGAGGAAATTATGATTTAAGAATTATAAACTAAAAATAAACACGATTGTTGGGAACTGGTTTCCCAACATACTGCCCGACGTTGAAGCGTTCGTAGCTTCAAGAAATATTAGTGAGAGAGAACAAATGAGAATCGGGGCGCAAGCTATTCCGATGAAAAGGAAAGTATAAGGTAGAGAAACAAAAAAACATGATAGGGTCGCTGAGGCTACCCTCCAGACACCGAAGCATTTGGAAGTGGACAGATCTTTGTAATTGATCTGTTGTAGATCCCATCGACAGTTTTTAGTGTGACCATGCGGACTTTACCGTCAGGTCCAGGAATAATATTGATGACTCTAGCGAGAGGCCATCTTAGGGGGTGAGAAGTATTATTGTCTTTCAACAGAACGACATCGTTAATTTTTATGTTATCAAGGGGGAGTAACCATTTAGGTCTATGTTGGAGCTGATTTAAATATTCAACTGACCAACGATTCCAGAATCGTTGTTGAATCTGAGTACATTTTTTCCAAAAGGAAAGTCGATTTTCAGGGGTTTCAGATAAATCTCTTTCAGGGAATGCGGTAAGACTACTACCAATTAGGAAGTGTCCTGGGGTTAAACTTTGTAAGTCTAATGGGTCATTTGATAGAGCGCACAACGGGCGTGAGTTTAGTATTGCTTCGATTTGAGCTAACACGGTATTCAATTCCTCGTAGGTTAATTGAGCATTTCCAATGAGACGTATCATGTGAAATTTTGCGCTTTTGATTGCTGCTTCCCAAATACCACCCCAATGGGGAGATTTAGGTGGAATGAATTTCCAAATTGTTCCAGTCATGGTAAGGAAATCATGAATAGTGTCAGAATTTTGGGGAATTTTAAAAAATTGATAGAGTTCGTATAATTGATTTTTGGCGCCTTGAAAGTTGGTGCCGTTGTCTGAATAAATGATAGATGGATTGCCTCTTCTTGCAATAAAACGTTTGAGGCATGCAATAAAGGCTTCAGTTGAGAGACTCGACACAATTTCAATGTGTACTGCCTTTGTTGTCATGCAAACAAAGACTGAGATGTAGCATTTGACTACAGGGGATTTTCGAAGACGAGATGCCTTGGTGAGAAAGGGTCCACCGAAATCTACACCAACCTTTTGAAACGGTCTACAGGATTGAACTCGATCTTTGGGAAGATCTGCCATGATTTGTTGAGCGGGCTCAGCGCGAAATCGGTAGCACGTGATGCAATGTCTGATAACTTTCTTTGTTTCCTTTAAGCCGTTTAATGGCCAACATCGTAGGCGGAAGTTCGACAAAACTGTTTGAGCGCCAGCGTGACCTAATCGAATGTGTTCTTGTAACAACATCATGGTAACAACGCTATTGTGAGCAGGGAGTAAAATTGGGTGCTTGTGATCAAATGAGATATCTGCGTTTTCTAAACGACCTCCGACGCGTAGAAGACCGTCAGATTCACAAAGAAATGGTTTAAAGGGTAACAGATTTTTGTTTGATAATGGTTTACCATTTTTTAAGTCGGTGAGTTCATTAGAAAAGTGTTTACTTTGTAACACTTTAGCGATAAGGAGAAATGATTGATCTAACTCTGCACAAGATAATAGGTTACACAATTTTTCAGAGCGAGGTTTTGAGTTTTGTGCGAAGCGAAGACAATACGCGACTACTCTTTGTAGTTTGGGAAAGGTGGAGAACCTTGCGAATAGAGTGTTCCAAAATTCATTTGGTTCAGCTAAAATGTGCAGAGACGTGGTTGGTAATTTTCTTTCTTCTGAAAGAATTACTTTTTTAAGTTCGTGATCTGGGTTGCAAATATCAGAACTGCTTTGTATGTTGATCAGATCGAAATTTTCATTGGTCAATAAGAAGTTTGGTCCGTTAAACCAGAGGGGGCAATGAATTAATTGCTGTGGTAGACAGCCACGTGAAGGTAAGTCTGCGGGGTTATTTAACGAATCTATGTGTCTCCAAGTAGAGGTTGAGGTTGTTTCTTGTATCTGCGATACTCGATTTGAGACAAAAACAGACCATCTGGATGCATGCGATTGTATCCAAAAGAGAGCGATTGTGGAGTCAGTCCACAAATGAATAGAGTCAAAAACATGTTTGTCCTCATAAATCTTGAGTATGTTTTTTATGAGTTGGGATAAGAGTAGCATTGCGCATAACTCTAATCGAGGGAGGGATTTTGTTTTAAGGGGAGCGACACGAGATTTCGAGGTAATTAAGTTTGACGAGACTGTTCCATCGTCATAGAGAGTACGAAAATATGCACACGCTGCGTATGCTGCCATGCTTGCATCTGCGAATCCATGGATTTGAATTTTTACTTTCCTTTTTGTTAGGAATAAATTTCGGTTTATTTTTATTTGTGTAAGATTCACAATGTTAGTAATGAAAGTTTCCCATAAAGAGAGAACATGAGGGTCGGTGATTTGAGTATCCCAATTGATTTTTAGCAGCCACAATTTTTGCATGATTAGTTTTCCTAACACTATCACGCAAGATACTAAACCAAGGGGGTCATACATTTTTGCAATCGTGGAGAGGATCGAGCGTTTCGTTACCACAGGTGTAACTAAATTGTCAGGGGGAGAGAAAGTAAAAATGTCTGAAGTAGGATTCCATTTTAACCCTAAGATTGAGTTTGATATTTCAAGAAAATTCGATTTGGTTTCAATGGGTTTGTCAGATGACATATTTTTCATGAATTCAGCGGAGTTTGAGCACCATTTGTGCAGATTAAATCCGTGTGAGGGTAAGAGAGAATTAAGTTCATTATATATTTTTTCTAACTGTGGCTCTGAGTCACAGCCGTAAATAATGTCATCGACATATGTTTGGTTGAGAATAGCATCGGATGCCAAGGGAAATTCTTTACTTCGCTTTGTAGCTAAGTCTTTTAAGACTCGAGTGGCTAAGTAGGGGGCACAGTTCGTACCGTACGTAACTGTGTTGAGTTCGATACATTTGAGGTCATCATTTGCGTTCTGCCTCCAAAGAATATTGAGTAAAAAACATTGATCCGGGTTGATTTTAATTTGTCTATACATTTTTTCAATGTCACCAATTAGTACAAAATTAAAAGATCGAAATCTGCAAAGAATATCGTAAAGGTCAGGCTGCACCTGAAAACCTTTTAGCATTACATCATTTAAAGAAGTCCCATTGCTGGTTTTGCAGCTTCCGTCGAACACAACTCTGATTTTTGAGGTTAAACTATTTTCACGAAACACAGCGTGATGAGGAATAAAATATTTGTTTATTTCTTGATTCTGAGTGTTTTTAGTGACAAGAGAGAGGGGAACATATTTTGCGTGACCTAAGTCAGTGTAATCATCGATAAATTTTTTATAATCAATTTTTAACGCGGGGTTTCTTTCGAACTTTCTTTCGAGATTTGTAAATCGTTTTTTAGCAATATAAAAAGATTCACTTAATTTTTCATTTTCATTTGGGGTTATTAGGGGTAAGTCGACCTGATATCTGCCATCAGGTAATATCTTTGTGGTGTCAAAAAAGATACGTTCAGCATCTTCATCGAGAGGTGGCCGAGTAGTTTTTGGAGGAAGTTCCTCCATAGTCCAAAAACGTTCGATTAAATTGTCAAGGTTATTTTGTTCATCTTTAGTTTGTAAGAATAAAGAGACATTTGGGGGTGCGTTGCCTTGTGCAACTGAGTGAGAATGATGAGACGCGTTATGAGTGTTTATTATATTCTGGGGTATATTGCCAGCTATAATCCAGCCTAAGTAAGTTTCTTGTAAGAGGGGGAGGTTTTTTCCTAAGCGAATGATATCTTGCAAGAGTAAATCATAATATAAGTCTGCTCCAATGAGGAGGTCAATATCTAGCGATTGTCCAAAGTCTGGGTCAGCTAGATGTATTTTTCGAGGTATGCGGAGTTGAGAAGTGTCTAAAGTGACTTGTGGGAGTTTGCAGGAAATATTTGGAAGTACTGCGCAAGATAATTTAAATTTTTGGCGAGAGTGCACTTTAGAATGTAGGGTTAAATCTACCATTTTGTTTGAAGTCGAACTGGTTTGAGATATTCCAGAAATACAAAGTTTTTTGTCATAAGTAGGGAGTTGCAATTTATTTATCATAGATTGAGTGATAAAGGATGTTTGAGAACCACTGTCTAACAAACATCGTGTAGATATTCGAACGCCATTTGTGTTGTATATGTATACTGACGCGGTTGCCAATAAAACATGAGATTGTTTCGTTGCCACAGCAGACAACGATTGAGATACTACAGTTGTAGTGGGGGTATTATTTGAATTTGTATTTTGGCTTGTTTGCCCATTATTATTTGAAGGAGGGTTAGTATTCTGAGCATTTGACTGAGAATAACTTGGTGTGTTTTGTGAAGTATGTTGAGTTCTTACATTTGAATTATTATGAACTTGGGCATTTGGGAACGTAGCGTTTTGATTGTTGACAGAATTCATGCCTTGCATCTGTTGAGAGTGATTGCCTTGATTCGGAGAGGTGTTACCATTTTGAGTATTAGAATAATTATTACTATATCGAGTTTTCACAAAATGCAACAGTGTATGATGTTTTTGGGAACATATATAGCATGATCGTGTTGATTGACATTGATTTGTTTGGTGTTTCCCACCTAAACAATTATAGCAACAATTTTTTGATTTTATGAATTTATGTCGCTCAGCAATTTGTAAGCTCTTAAATTTGACACAAAAATAGATTTTATGTGACTCATTACAAAATAAGCATCGTTCTTGTGGCTGATTGGTGCTGTTACCATGTAAAGATAAATTATTATGTCTTTTTTGAGTATTGCCTTCCAGGCTTGCCAAGTTTTCTAACACTGAACAGCGTTTGTTTAAAAATTCAAAAAATTCATCAATAACAGGGAGATTATTAACACCTTTTTCCGATTCAAAGGCCTTTTTTGAGACGAAATCTAACTTTCTTTCGAGTAAGTGAACAATAATTAAGTTCCATAATTCTTCAAATGACAAATTTAAATTTTTTAGTGACTCGACACTGCGTCTGCAGTTTGTTACAAAGTCTCTTAAGGTTTGAGAACTACCTTTAGCGATAGAAGGAATGTCAAGCAAGTTTATTAAATGGTTGTTTATTATTGCAGTTCTATTCTCATAGCGGTTTTTTAGAATATTTCGCGCGGTGTCGTAGTTCTGATTAGTAACTGCGAGAGTGTCGATCAGTTTTAGAGGTTCTTCTTTTAAGAACGATTTTAAGTACATGAATTTTTGTACATCACATAATGAAGGGTTATCGTGAATTAATGCGGAAAATAATTGATAAAAAGAAGTCCATTCTGAAATATCACCTTTGAAAATGTTTATGTGAATTTCAGGTAACCGTACTTGCGGCAGAGATTGTGTAGTACTTGGTGGTACTACATTAGGGGAAAGGAGTTGCATATTTGCATTGCGAGGGGTTGATAATAAATCAATTTTTCGTTTGAATGAAGCGTGTAGGTCAAAAACCTTATTTTCAATGTCTTCGCGGTCACTGTCGGTAGGATCAATCGATTCTATTGCATCCTGTACATCGGAATAGCTTGAGTATGCTTTTTTCAAACCTTCCAACCTAACTTCAAACTGACAGTAGTCTTCAAGGTCACAATTGGTAGCATACCAATTGCTTAACCGGGTAATCAGACCCTTGTGGCCGCCACGTTTTTTACACAATTCCTCTTTTTCCGTCATGGTAGGAAATTTTAAAAAAGGGATAAGCAAAAAACCAAGATTTTGTGCGCGCGCGCGACGTGTCTTTACACGTACTTACGAGAGTAATAAGTGAGTGTGTATTGAGAAATGTTTTAGTATCAATTTTCAATTGAGTAAAAACTTTACAAATTCTTTGGGATTTCTACGTTATACAAATGGGATAGCGAAAAATATCACAAATATAGCAAATATAACACACTTACAATTATACACTGCTACATCTAGTAATGTCAATATTTGAAAAAATAGGATGCAATTATTTATTGCATGTGAAATTTCACACCAATGGCGAAACTTGCAAAAAATAAAGTTTAGAAATATTTTCAATTAGACAACTGAAAATTATATTGACTACCACACGTAGTCAATATCAAATGAGAGAGATGCAAATTTATTGCGTGTAAAATTTCGCACTGATGGCGAAATTTATCAAAAATTAAAGTTGGAAATATTTTCAATAAACAACGGAAAATTATATTGACTACCACACGTAGACAATATCAAATGAGAGAGATGCAAATTTATTGCGTGTAAAATTTCGCACCGATGGCGAAAATTACCAAAAATAAAGGTTTTAAAAATATTCAATAAAAAAACACTGAAATGGTACACTATATGCACAAACAATAGAAAGCTAACAAGACTACCTCTTCAATGTGTATATTTCAATACACTGAATCTGCGAATTAAATTTTTGACATAAAAATATTTTTTAAATTATTTACACCTACCAGTCAGATCTTTTATTTTTTAATTCAACAAACAACTAATCACGTATCTAGGCTCGAAGGACCATTTATTAATATGTAGAGAAAACTGAATACTTCTTTACTACTAAAAACAGGGTGACCAGCTTACTTAATGGCTGGTCAGGTATTTTGAACTATAAGTTATAGGGGGTGGTTGTGAGGTTAATAAAAGAGATTAGTTGCTCGTGTGAATTTTGACTTTAATTTGTGGTTAAAGAGATATGTTTTATTGTTACAAAAAGACTGGTGTGTGTGTGTATATAGGAAATGTTTGGCATTTTACATGGTTGAATGATACAAGATTATGAAATTTACAATTTTACATGAGCTTACAAAATACAATTTATTCAACTGCAGGTTTATCTAAATCAAAATAATGGGGTTGACGTTACTAAGTTCACGCACAATCCTGCTTATATATCCTTGACAAGCGCAAGGTGACTGAAGAGAACTAACACAACATCACAAGTAAACAATGTCTTGCTTGGCAAAAACTAACTACGGTACAGATTACCTTGGTCTTGCAGCGTCGTTAAAAAGGATATAATAGTGTTTGGTAGTTTTCTCAAGAGTATTACAACATTTCTCTTTCCACTTAGTTAATACGTCTGCCTTAAATTGCCAGTCTTGGTTAATTACTACCCATTTTGTACTCCAGAAGTCTTATTTGTTCATCAAGTAAAACAATCGGTGATGTTATTTTTCGTCCAAAAATGACACAAAGAACTTTACGAAGATTTACGACTTAATCGTGACAAAGTTTTGTCTTGTTGAGGTCACAAGAACAACAATATGAATTAGCAACCTGTGCCGTGTTAAAAAATGAGAACTTAAATGCATAAGCGGTCGGTACCTGCACCGACTCGAGTCGACGTCGAACGGAATCTGTCTTCACCGCGTGCCAACGCTTGCTCTTGCGTCACGACAACGCCAGACATATTATCGTAGTTCTCATTGGTTGAGAAGACAAAGGAATTTTTGACGTCCAGCGCGTGCGGAGTGAATGAGAGAGAAGAGCAATACAGAGGACGAGATTAAGAAAGATGGGGATACGTTAGAGAGTTAAAGGGTTGAATCGTAGGAATGTAGAAGTAATTTGGCTTGCGGTCTAGTAAAAGGGCGTAAGAGATAGAGTTATCCACAACAAGAAGGTGTGAGAGAGAGAAAAAATATGCAAAAAACGGTCAAATTACTACGAGGGAAAAAATGCTTTCTGTTTACCGGGGTACACGAGGAAATTATGATTTAAGAATTATAAACTAAAAATAAACACGATTGTTGGGAACTGGTTTCCCAACATACTGCCCGACGTTGAAGCGTTCGTAGCTTCAAGAAATATTAGTGAGAGAGAACAAATGAGAATCGGGGCGCAAGCTATTCCGATGAAAAGGAAAGTATAAGGTAGAGAAACAAAAAAACATGATAGGGTCGCTGAGGCTACCCTCCAGACACCGAAGCATTTGGAAGTGGACAGATCTTTGTAATTGATCTGTTGTAGATCCCATCGACAGTTTTTAGTGTGACCATGCGGACTTTACCGTCAGGTCCAGGAATAATATTGATGACTCTAGCGAGAGGCCATCTTAGGGGGTGAGAAGTATTATTGTCTTTCAACAGAACGACATCGTTAATTTTTATGTTATCAAGGGGGAGTAACCATTTAGGTCTATGTTGGAGCTGATTTAAATATTCAACTGACCAACGATTCCAGAATCGTTGTTGAATCTGAGTACATTTTTTCCAAAAGGAAAGTCGATTTTCAGGGGTTTCAGATAAATCTCTTTCAGGGAATGCGGTAAGACTACTACCAATTAGGAAGTGTCCTGGGGTTAAACTTTGTAAGTCTAATGGGTCATTTGATAGAGCGCACAACGGGCGTGAGTTTAGTATTGCTTCGATTTGAGCTAACACGGTATTCAATTCCTCGTAGGTTAATTGAGCATTTCCAATGAGACGTATCATGTGAAATTTTGCGCTTTTGATTGCTGCTTCCCAAATACCACCCCAATGGGGAGATTTAGGTGGAATGAATTTCCAAATTGTTCCAGTCATGGTAAGGAAATCATGAATAGTGTCAGAATTTTGGGGAATTTTAAAAAATTGATAGAGTTCGTATAATTGATTTTTGGCGCCTTGAAAGTTGGTGCCGTTGTCTGAATAAATGATAGATGGATTGCCTCTTCTTGCAATAAAACGTTTGAGGCATGCAATAAAGGCTTCAGTTGAGAGACTCGACACAATTTCAATGTGTACTGCCTTTGTTGTCATGCAAACAAAGACTGAGATGTAGCATTTGACTACAGGGGATTTTCGAAGACGAGATGCCTTGGTGAGAAAGGGTCCACCGAAATCTACACCAACCTTTTGAAACGGTCTACAGGATTGAACTCGATCTTTGGGAAGATCTGCCATGATTTGTTGAGCGGGCTCAGCGCGAAATCGGTAGCACGTGATGCAATGTCTGATAACTTTCTTTGTTTCCTTTAAGCCGTTTAATGGCCAACATCGTAGGCGGAAGTTCGACAAAACTGTTTGAGCGCCAGCGTGACCTAATCGAATGTGTTCTTGTAACAACATCATGGTAACAACGCTATTGTGAGCAGGGAGTAAAATTGGGTGCTTGTGATCAAATGAGATATCTGCGTTTTCTAAACGACCTCCGACGCGTAGAAGACCGTCAGATTCACAAAGAAATGGTTTAAAGGGTAACAGATTTTTGTTTGATAATGGTTTACCATTTTTTAAGTCGGTGAGTTCATTAGAAAAGTGTTTACTTTGTAACACTTTAGCGATAAGGAGAAATGATTGATCTAACTCTGCACAAGATAATAGGTTACACAATTTTTCAGAGCGAGGTTTTGAGTTTTGTGCGAAGCGAAGACAATACGCGACTACTCTTTGTAGTTTGGGAAAGGTGGAGAACCTTGCGAATAGAGTGTTCCAAAATTCATTTGGTTCAGCTAAAATGTGCAGAGACGTGGTTGGTAATTTTCTTTCTTCTGAAAGAATTACTTTTTTAAGTTCGTGATCTGGGTTGCAAATATCAGAACTGCTTTGTATGTTGATCAGATCGAAATTTTCATTGGTCAATAAGAAGTTTGGTCCGTTAAACCAGAGGGGGCAATGAATTAATTGCTGTGGTAGACAGCCACGTGAAGGTAAGTCTGCGGGGTTATTTAACGAATCTATGTGTCTCCAAGTAGAGGTTGAGGTTGTTTCTTGTATCTGCGATACTCGATTTGAGACAAAAACAGACCATCTGGATGCATGCGATTGTATCCAAAAGAGAGCGATTGTGGAGTCAGTCCACAAATGAATAGAGTCAAAAACATGTTTGTCCTCATAAATCTTGAGTATGTTTTTTATGAGTTGGGATAAGAGTAGCATTGCGCATAACTCTAATCGAGGGAGGGATTTTGTTTTAAGGGGAGCGACACGAGATTTCGAGGTAATTAAGTTTGACGAGACTGTTCCATCGTCATAGAGAGTACGAAAATATGCACACGCTGCGTATGCTGCCATGCTTGCATCTGCGAATCCATGGATTTGAATTTTTACTTTCCTTTTTGTTAGGAATAAATTTCGGTTTATTTTTATTTGTGTAAGATTCACAATGTTAGTAATGAAAGTTTCCCATAAAGAGAGAACATGAGGGTCGGTGATTTGAGTATCCCAATTGATTTTTAGCAGCCACAATTTTTGCATGATTAGTTTTCCTAACACTATCACGCAAGATACTAAACCAAGGGGGTCATACATTTTTGCAATCGTGGAGAGGATCGAGCGTTTCGTTACCACAGGTGTAACTAAATTGTCAGGGGGAGAGAAAGTAAAAATGTCTGAAGTAGGATTCCATTTTAACCCTAAGATTGAGTTTGATATTTCAAGAAAATTCGATTTGGTTTCAATGGGTTTGTCAGATGACATATTTTTCATGAATTCAGCGGAGTTTGAGCACCATTTGTGCAGATTAAATCCGTGTGAGGGTAAGAGAGAATTAAGTTCATTATATATTTTTTCTAACTGTGGCTCTGAGTCACAGCCGTAAATAATGTCATCGACATATGTTTGGTTGAGAATAGCATCGGATGCCAAGGGAAATTCTTTACTTCGCTTTGTAGCTAAGTCTTTTAAGACTCGAGTGGCTAAGTAGGGGGCACAGTTCGTACCGTACGTAACTGTGTTGAGTTCGATACATTTGAGGTCATCATTTGCGTTCTGCCTCCAAAGAATATTGAGTAAAAAACATTGATCCGGGTTGATTTTAATTTGTCTATACATTTTTTCAATGTCACCAATTAGTACAAAATTAAAAGATCGAAATCTGCAAAGAATATCGTAAAGGTCAGGCTGCACCTGAAAACCTTTTAGCATTACATCATTTAAAGAAGTCCCATTGCTGGTTTTGCAGCTTCCGTCGAACACAACTCTGATTTTTGAGGTTAAACTATTTTCACGAAACACAGCGTGATGAGGAATAAAATATTTGTTTATTTCTTGATTCTGAGTGTTTTTAGTGACAAGAGAGAGGGGAACATATTTTGCGTGACCTAAGTCAGTGTAATCATCGATAAATTTTTTATAATCAATTTTTAACGCGGGGTTTCTTTCGAACTTTCTTTCGAGATTTGTAAATCGTTTTTTAGCAATATAAAAAGATTCACTTAATTTTTCATTTTCATTTGGGGTTATTAGGGGTAAGTCGACCTGATATCTGCCATCAGGTAATATCTTTGTGGTGTCAAAAAAGATACGTTCAGCATCTTCATCGAGAGGTGGCCGAGTAGTTTTTGGAGGAAGTTCCTCCATAGTCCAAAAACGTTCGATTAAATTGTCAAGGTTATTTTGTTCATCTTTAGTTTGTAAGAATAAAGAGACATTTGGGGGTGCGTTGCCTTGTGCAACTGAGTGAGAATGATGAGACGCGTTATGAGTGTTTATTATATTCTGGGGTATATTGCCAGCTATAATCCAGCCTAAGTAAGTTTCTTGTAAGAGGGGGAGGTTTTTTCCTAAGCGAATGATATCTTGCAAGAGTAAATCATAATATAAGTCTGCTCCAATGAGGAGGTCAATATCTAGCGATTGTCCAAAGTCTGGGTCAGCTAGATGTATTTTTCGAGGTATGCGGAGTTGAGAAGTGTCTAAAGTGACTTGTGGGAGTTTGCAGGAAATATTTGGAAGTACTGCGCAAGATAATTTAAATTTTTGGCGAGAGTGCACTTTAGAATGTAGGGTTAAATCTACCATTTTGTTTGAAGTCGAACTGGTTTGAGATATTCCAGAAATACAAAGTTTTTTGTCATAAGTAGGGAGTTGCAATTTATTTATCATAGATTGAGTGATAAAGGATGTTTGAGAACCACTGTCTAACAAACATCGTGTAGATATTCGAACGCCATTTGTGTTGTATATGTATACTGACGCGGTTGCCAATAAAACATGAGATTGTTTCGTTGCCACAGCAGACAACGATTGAGATACTACAGTTGTAGTGGGGGTATTATTTGAATTTGTATTTTGGCTTGTTTGCCCATTATTATTTGAAGGAGGGTTAGTATTCTGAGCATTTGACTGAGAATAACTTGGTGTGTTTTGTGAAGTATGTTGAGTTCTTACATTTGAATTATTATGAACTTGGGCATTTGGGAACGTAGCGTTTTGATTGTTGACAGAATTCATGCCTTGCATCTGTTGAGAGTGATTGCCTTGATTCGGAGAGGTGTTACCATTTTGAGTATTAGAATAATTATTACTATATCGAGTTTTCACAAAATGCAACAGTGTATGATGTTTTTGGGAACATATATAGCATGATCGTGTTGATTGACATTGATTTGTTTGGTGTTTCCCACCTAAACAATTATAGCAACAATTTTTTGATTTTATGAATTTATGTCGCTCAGCAATTTGTAAGCTCTTAAATTTGACACAAAAATAGATTTTATGTGACTCATTACAAAATAAGCATCGTTCTTGTGGCTGATTGGTGCTGTTACCATGTAAAGATAAATTATTATGTCTTTTTTGAGTATTGCCTTCCAGGCTTGCCAAGTTTTCTAACACTGAACAGCGTTTGTTTAAAAATTCAAAAAATTCATCAATAACAGGGAGATTATTAACACCTTTTTCCGATTCAAAGGCCTTTTTTGAGACGAAATCTAACTTTCTTTCGAGTAAGTGAACAATAATTAAGTTCCATAATTCTTCAAATGACAAATTTAAATTTTTTAGTGACTCGACACTGCGTCTGCAGTTTGTTACAAAGTCTCTTAAGGTTTGAGAACTACCTTTAGCGATAGAAGGAATGTCAAGCAAGTTTATTAAATGGTTGTTTATTATTGCAGTTCTATTCTCATAGCGGTTTTTTAGAATATTTCGCGCGGTGTCGTAGTTCTGATTAGTAACTGCGAGAGTGTCGATCAGTTTTAGAGGTTCTTCTTTTAAGAACGATTTTAAGTACATGAATTTTTGTACATCACATAATGAAGGGTTATCGTGAATTAATGCGGAAAATAATTGATAAAAAGAAGTCCATTCTGAAATATCACCTTTGAAAATGTTTATGTGAATTTCAGGTAACCGTACTTGCGGCAGAGATTGTGTAGTACTTGGTGGTACTACATTAGGGGAAAGGAGTTGCATATTTGCATTGCGAGGGGTTGATAATAAATCAATTTTTCGTTTGAATGAAGCGTGTAGGTCAAAAACCTTATTTTCAATGTCTTCGCGGTCACTGTCGGTAGGATCAATCGATTCTATTGCATCCTGTACATCGGAATAGCTTGAGTATGCTTTTTTCAAACCTTCCAACCTAACTTCAAACTGACAGTAGTCTTCAAGGTCACAATTGGTAGCATACCAATTGCTTAACCGGGTAATCAGACCCTTGTGGCCGCCACGTTTTTTACACAATTCCTCTTTTTCCGTCATGGTAGGAAATTTTAAAAAAGGGATAAGCAAAAAACCAAGATTTTGTGCGCGCGCGCGACGTGTCTTTACACGTACTTACGAGAGTAATAAGTGAGTGTGTATTGAGAAATGTTTTAGTATCAATTTTCAATTGAGTAAAAACTTTACAAATTCTTTGGGATTTCTACGTTATACAAATGGGATAGCGAAAAATATCACAAATATAGCAAATATAACACACTTACAATTATACACTGCTACATCTAGTAATGTCAATATTTGAAAAAATAGGATGCAATTATTTATTGCATGTGAAATTTCACACCAATGGCGAAACTTGCAAAAAATAAAGTTTAGAAATATTTTCAATTAGACAACTGAAAATTATATTGACTACCACACGTAGTCAATATCAAATGAGAGAGATGCAAATTTATTGCGTGTAAAATTTCGCACTGATGGCGAAATTTATCAAAAATTAAAGTTGGAAATATTTTCAATAAACAACGGAAAATTATATTGACTACCACACGTAGACAATATCAAATGAGAGAGATGCAAATTTATTGCGTGTAAAATTTCGCACCGATGGCGAAAATTACCAAAAATAAAGGTTTTAAAAATATTCAATAAAAAAACACTGAAATGGTACACTATATGCACAAACAATAGAAAGCTAACAAGACTACCTCTTCAATGTGTATATTTCAATACACTGAATCTGCGAATTAAATTTTTGACATAAAAATATTTTTTAAATTATTTACACCTACCAGTCAGATCTTTTATTTTTTAATTCAACAAACAACTAATCACGTATCTAGGCTCGAAGGACCATTTATTAATATGTAGAGAAAACTGAATACTTCTTTACTACTAAAAACAGGGTGACCAGCTTACTTAATGGCTGGTCAGGTATTTTGAACTATAAGTTATAGGGGGTGGTTGTGAGGTTAATAAAAGAGATTAGTTGCTCGTGTGAATTTTGACTTTAATTTGTGGTTAAAGAGATATGTTTTATTGTTACAAAAAGACTGGTGTGTGTGTGTATATAGGAAATGTTTGGCATTTTACATGGTTGAATGATACAAGATTATGAAATTTACAATTTTACATGAGCTTACAAAATACAATTTATTCAACTGCAGGTTTATCTAAATCAAAATAATGGGGTTGACGTTACTAAGTTCACGCACAATCCTGCTTATATATCCTTGACAAGCGCAAGGTGACTGAAGAGAACTAACACAACATCACAAGTAAACAATGTCTTGCTTGGCAAAAACTAACTACGGTACAGATTACCTTGGTCTTGCAGCGTCGTTAAAAAGGATATAATAGTGTTTGGTAGTTTTCTCAAGAGTATTACAACATTTCTCTTTCCACTTAGTTAATACGTCTGCCTTAAATTGCCAGTCTTGGTTAATTACTACCCATTTTGTACTCCAGAAGTCTTATTTGTTCATCAAGTAAAACAATCGGTGATGTTATTTTTCGTCCAAAAATGACACAAAGAACTTTACGAAGATTTACGACTTAATCGTGACAAAGTTTTGTCTTGTTGAGGTCACAAGAACAACAATATGAATTAGCAACCTGTGCCGTGTTAAAAAATGAGAACTTAAATGCATAAGCGGTCGGTACCTGCACCGACTCGAGTCGACGTCGAACGGAATCTGTCTTCACCGCGTGCCAACGCTTGCTCTTGCGTCACGACAACGCCAGACATATTATCGTAGTTCTCATTGGTTGAGAAGACAAAGGAATTTTTGACGTCCAGCGCGTGCGGAGTGAATGAGAGAGAAGAGCAATACAGAGGACGAGATTAAGAAAGATGGGGATACGTTAGAGAGTTAAAGGGTTGAATCGTAGGAATGTAGAAGTAATTTGGCTTGCGGTCTAGTAAAAGGGCGTAAGAGATAGAGTTATCCACAACAAGAAGGTGTGAGAGAGAGAAAAAATATGCAAAAAACGGTCAAATTACTACGAGGGAAAAAATGCTTTCTGTTTACCGGGGTACACGAGGAAATTATGATTTAAGAATTATAAACTAAAAATAAACACGATTGTTGGGAACTGGTTTCCCAACATACTGCCCGACGTTGAAGCGTTCGTAGCTTCAAGAAATATTAGTGAGAGAGAACAAATGAGAATCGGGGCGCAAGCTATTCCGATGAAAAGGAAAGTATAAGGTAGAGAAACAAAAAAACATGATAGGGTCGCTGAGGCTACCCTCCAGACACCGAAGCATTTGGAAGTGGACAGATCTTTGTAATTGATCTGTTGTAGATCCCATCGACAGTTTTTAGTGTGACCATGCGGACTTTACCGTCAGGTCCAGGAATAATATTGATGACTCTAGCGAGAGGCCATCTTAGGGGGTGAGAAGTATTATTGTCTTTCAACAGAACGACATCGTTAATTTTTATGTTATCAAGGGGGAGTAACCATTTAGGTCTATGTTGGAGCTGATTTAAATATTCAACTGACCAACGATTCCAGAATCGTTGTTGAATCTGAGTACATTTTTTCCAAAAGGAAAGTCGATTTTCAGGGGTTTCAGATAAATCTCTTTCAGGGAATGCGGTAAGACTACTACCAATTAGGAAGTGTCCTGGGGTTAAACTTTGTAAGTCTAATGGGTCATTTGATAGAGCGCACAACGGGCGTGAGTTTAGTATTGCTTCGATTTGAGCTAACACGGTATTCAATTCCTCGTAGGTTAATTGAGCATTTCCAATGAGACGTATCATGTGAAATTTTGCGCTTTTGATTGCTGCTTCCCAAATACCACCCCAATGGGGAGATTTAGGTGGAATGAATTTCCAAATTGTTCCAGTCATGGTAAGGAAATCATGAATAGTGTCAGAATTTTGGGGAATTTTAAAAAATTGATAGAGTTCGTATAATTGATTTTTGGCGCCTTGAAAGTTGGTGCCGTTGTCTGAATAAATGATAGATGGATTGCCTCTTCTTGCAATAAAACGTTTGAGGCATGCAATAAAGGCTTCAGTTGAGAGACTCGACACAATTTCAATGTGTACTGCCTTTGTTGTCATGCAAACAAAGACTGAGATGTAGCATTTGACTACAGGGGATTTTCGAAGACGAGATGCCTTGGTGAGAAAGGGTCCACCGAAATCTACACCAACCTTTTGAAACGGTCTACAGGATTGAACTCGATCTTTGGGAAGATCTGCCATGATTTGTTGAGCGGGCTCAGCGCGAAATCGGTAGCACGTGATGCAATGTCTGATAACTTTCTTTGTTTCCTTTAAGCCGTTTAATGGCCAACATCGTAGGCGGAAGTTCGACAAAACTGTTTGAGCGCCAGCGTGACCTAATCGAATGTGTTCTTGTAACAACATCATGGTAACAACGCTATTGTGAGCAGGGAGTAAAATTGGGTGCTTGTGATCAAATGAGATATCTGCGTTTTCTAAACGACCTCCGACGCGTAGAAGACCGTCAGATTCACAAAGAAATGGTTTAAAGGGTAACAGATTTTTGTTTGATAATGGTTTACCATTTTTTAAGTCGGTGAGTTCATTAGAAAAGTGTTTACTTTGTAACACTTTAGCGATAAGGAGAAATGATTGATCTAACTCTGCACAAGATAATAGGTTACACAATTTTTCAGAGCGAGGTTTTGAGTTTTGTGCGAAGCGAAGACAATACGCGACTACTCTTTGTAGTTTGGGAAAGGTGGAGAACCTTGCGAATAGAGTGTTCCAAAATTCATTTGGTTCAGCTAAAATGTGCAGAGACGTGGTTGGTAATTTTCTTTCTTCTGAAAGAATTACTTTTTTAAGTTCGTGATCTGGGTTGCAAATATCAGAACTGCTTTGTATGTTGATCAGATCGAAATTTTCATTGGTCAATAAGAAGTTTGGTCCGTTAAACCAGAGGGGGCAATGAATTAATTGCTGTGGTAGACAGCCACGTGAAGGTAAGTCTGCGGGGTTATTTAACGAATCTATGTGTCTCCAAGTAGAGGTTGAGGTTGTTTCTTGTATCTGCGATACTCGATTTGAGACAAAAACAGACCATCTGGATGCATGCGATTGTATCCAAAAGAGAGCGATTGTGGAGTCAGTCCACAAATGAATAGAGTCAAAAACATGTTTGTCCTCATAAATCTTGAGTATGTTTTTTATGAGTTGGGATAAGAGTAGCATTGCGCATAACTCTAATCGAGGGAGGGATTTTGTTTTAAGGGGAGCGACACGAGATTTCGAGGTAATTAAGTTTGACGAGACTGTTCCATCGTCATAGAGAGTACGAAAATATGCACACGCTGCGTATGCTGCCATGCTTGCATCTGCGAATCCATGGATTTGAATTTTTACTTTCCTTTTTGTTAGGAATAAATTTCGGTTTATTTTTATTTGTGTAAGATTCACAATGTTAGTAATGAAAGTTTCCCATAAAGAGAGAACATGAGGGTCGGTGATTTGAGTATCCCAATTGATTTTTAGCAGCCACAATTTTTGCATGATTAGTTTTCCTAACACTATCACGCAAGATACTAAACCAAGGGGGTCATACATTTTTGCAATCGTGGAGAGGATCGAGCGTTTCGTTACCACAGGTGTAACTAAATTGTCAGGGGGAGAGAAAGTAAAAATGTCTGAAGTAGGATTCCATTTTAACCCTAAGATTGAGTTTGATATTTCAAGAAAATTCGATTTGGTTTCAATGGGTTTGTCAGATGACATATTTTTCATGAATTCAGCGGAGTTTGAGCACCATTTGTGCAGATTAAATCCGTGTGAGGGTAAGAGAGAATTAAGTTCATTATATATTTTTTCTAACTGTGGCTCTGAGTCACAGCCGTAAATAATGTCATCGACATATGTTTGGTTGAGAATAGCATCGGATGCCAAGGGAAATTCTTTACTTCGCTTTGTAGCTAAGTCTTTTAAGACTCGAGTGGCTAAGTAGGGGGCACAGTTCGTACCGTACGTAACTGTGTTGAGTTCGATACATTTGAGGTCATCATTTGCGTTCTGCCTCCA
Source organism: Barypeithes pellucidus (assembly GCA_963991005.1). NCBI lineage: Eukaryota > Metazoa > Arthropoda > Insecta > Coleoptera > Curculionidae > Barypeithes > Barypeithes pellucidus. The sequence goes on along the minus strand of OZ022563.1, from coordinate 48,991,393 downwards.
AAGAATATTGAGTAAAAAACATTGATCCGGGTTGATTTTAATTTGTCTATACATTTTTTCAATGTCACCAATTAGTACAAAATTAAAAGATCGAAATCTGCAAAGAATATCGTAAAGGTCAGGCTGCACCTGAAAACCTTTTAGCATTACATCATTTAAAGAAGTCCCATTGCTGGTTTTGCAGCTTCCGTCGAACACAACTCTGATTTTTGAGGTTAAACTATTTTCACGAAACACAGCGTGATGAGGAATAAAATATTTGTTTATTTCTTGATTCTGAGTGTTTTTAGTGACAAGAGAGAGGGGAACATATTTTGCGTGACCTAAGTCAGTGTAATCATCGATAAATTTTTTATAATCAATTTTTAACGCGGGGTTTCTTTCGAACTTTCTTTCGAGATTTGTAAATCGTTTTTTAGCAATATAAAAAGATTCACTTAATTTTTCATTTTCATTTGGGGTTATTAGGGGTAAGTCGACCTGATATCTGCCATCAGGTAATATCTTTGTGGTGTCAAAAAAGATACGTTCAGCATCTTCATCGAGAGGTGGCCGAGTAGTTTTTGGAGGAAGTTCCTCCATAGTCCAAAAACGTTCGATTAAATTGTCAAGGTTATTTTGTTCATCTTTAGTTTGTAAGAATAAAGAGACATTTGGGGGTGCGTTGCCTTGTGCAACTGAGTGAGAATGATGAGACGCGTTATGAGTGTTTATTATATTCTGGGGTATATTGCCAGCTATAATCCAGCCTAAGTAAGTTTCTTGTAAGAGGGGGAGGTTTTTTCCTAAGCGAATGATATCTTGCAAGAGTAAATCATAATATAAGTCTGCTCCAATGAGGAGGTCAATATCTAGCGATTGTCCAAAGTCTGGGTCAGCTAGATGTATTTTTCGAGGTATGCGGAGTTGAGAAGTGTCTAAAGTGACTTGTGGGAGTTTGCAGGAAATATTTGGAAGTACTGCGCAAGATAATTTAAATTTTTGGCGAGAGTGCACTTTAGAATGTAGGGTTAAATCTACCATTTTGTTTGAAGTCGAACTGGTTTGAGATATTCCAGAAATACAAAGTTTTTTGTCATAAGTAGGGAGTTGCAATTTATTTATCATAGATTGAGTGATAAAGGATGTTTGAGAACCACTGTCTAACAAACATCGTGTAGATATTCGAACGCCATTTGTGTTGTATATGTATACTGACGCGGTTGCCAATAAAACATGAGATTGTTTCGTTGCCACAGCAGACAACGATTGAGATACTACAGTTGTAGTGGGGGTATTATTTGAATTTGTATTTTGGCTTGTTTGCCCATTATTATTTGAAGGAGGGTTAGTATTCTGAGCATTTGACTGAGAATAACTTGGTGTGTTTTGTGAAGTATGTTGAGTTCTTACATTTGAATTATTATGAACTTGGGCATTTGGGAACGTAGCGTTTTGATTGTTGACAGAATTCATGCCTTGCATCTGTTGAGAGTGATTGCCTTGATTCGGAGAGGTGTTACCATTTTGAGTATTAGAATAATTATTACTATATCGAGTTTTCACAAAATGCAACAGTGTATGATGTTTTTGGGAACATATATAGCATGATCGTGTTGATTGACATTGATTTGTTTGGTGTTTCCCACCTAAACAATTATAGCAACAATTTTTTGATTTTATGAATTTATGTCGCTCAGCAATTTGTAAGCTCTTAAATTTGACACAAAAATAGATTTTATGTGACTCATTACAAAATAAGCATCGTTCTTGTGGCTGATTGGTGCTGTTACCATGTAAAGATAAATTATTATGTCTTTTTTGAGTATTGCCTTCCAGGCTTGCCAAGTTTTCTAACACTGAACAGCGTTTGTTTAAAAATTCAAAAAATTCATCAATAACAGGGAGATTATTAACACCTTTTTCCGATTCAAAGGCCTTTTTTGAGACGAAATCTAACTTTCTTTCGAGTAAGTGAACAATAATTAAGTTCCATAATTCTTCAAATGACAAATTTAAATTTTTTAGTGACTCGACACTGCGTCTGCAGTTTGTTACAAAGTCTCTTAAGGTTTGAGAACTACCTTTAGCGATAGAAGGAATGTCAAGCAAGTTTATTAAATGGTTGTTTATTATTGCAGTTCTATTCTCATAGCGGTTTTTTAGAATATTTCGCGCGGTGTCGTAGTTCTGATTAGTAACTGCGAGAGTGTCGATCAGTTTTAGAGGTTCTTCTTTTAAGAACGATTTTAAGTACATGAATTTTTGTACATCACATAATGAAGGGTTATCGTGAATTAATGCGGAAAATAATTGATAAAAAGAAGTCCATTCTGAAATATCACCTTTGAAAATGTTTATGTGAATTTCAGGTAACCGTACTTGCGGCAGAGATTGTGTAGTACTTGGTGGTACTACATTAGGGGAAAGGAGTTGCATATTTGCATTGCGAGGGGTTGATAATAAATCAATTTTTCGTTTGAATGAAGCGTGTAGGTCAAAAACCTTATTTTCAATGTCTTCGCGGTCACTGTCGGTAGGATCAATCGATTCTATTGCATCCTGTACATCGGAATAGCTTGAGTATGCTTTTTTCAAACCTTCCAACCTAACTTCAAACTGACAGTAGTCTTCAAGGTCACAATTGGTAGCATACCAATTGCTTAACCGGGTAATCAGACCCTTGTGGCCGCCACGTTTTTTACACAATTCCTCTTTTTCCGTCATGGTAGGAAATTTTAAAAAAGGGATAAGCAAAAAACCAAGATTTTGTGCGCGCGCGCGACGTGTCTTTACACGTACTTACGAGAGTAATAAGTGAGTGTGTATTGAGAAATGTTTTAGTATCAATTTTCAATTGAGTAAAAACTTTACAAATTCTTTGGGATTTCTACGTTATACAAATGGGATAGCGAAAAATATCACAAATATAGCAAATATAACACACTTACAATTATACACTGCTACATCTAGTAATGTCAATATTTGAAAAAATAGGATGCAATTATTTATTGCATGTGAAATTTCACACCAATGGCGAAACTTGCAAAAAATAAAGTTTAGAAATATTTTCAATTAGACAACTGAAAATTATATTGACTACCACACGTAGTCAATATCAAATGAGAGAGATGCAAATATATTGGGTGTAAAATTTCGCACTGATGGCGAAATTTATCAAAAATTAAAGTTGGAAATATTTTCAATAAACAACGGAAAATTATATTGACTACCACACGTAGACAATATCAAATGAGAGAGATGCAAATTTATTGCGTGTAAAATTTCGCACCGATGGCGAAAATTACCAAAAATAAAGGTTTTAAAAATATTCAATAAAAAAACACTGAAATGGTACACTATATGCACAAACAATAGAAAGCTAACAAGACTACCTCTTCAATGTGTATATTTCAATACACTGAATCTGCGAATTAAATTTTTGACATAAAAATATTTTTTAAATTATTTACACCTACCAGTCAGATCTTTTATTTTTTAATTCAACAAACAACTAATCACGTATCTAGGCTCGAAGGACCATTTATTAATATGTAGAGAAAACTGAATACTTCTTTACTACTAAAAACAGGGTGACCAGCTTACTTAATGGCTGGTCAGGTATTTTGAACTATAAGTTATAGGGGGTGGTTGTGAGGTTAATAAAAGAGATTAGTTGCTCGTGTGAATTTTGACTTTAATTTGTGGTTAAAGAGATATGTTTTATTGTTACAAAAAGACTGGTGTGTGTGTGTATATAGGAAATGTTTGGCATTTTACATGGTTGAATGATACAAGATTATGAAATTTACAATTTTACATGAGCTTACAAAATACAATTTATTCAACTGCAGGTTTATCTAAATCAAAATAATGGGGTTGACGTTACTAAGTTCACGCACAATCCTGCTTATATATCCTTGACAAGCGCAAGGTGACTGAAGAGAACTAACACAACATCACAAGTAAACAATGTCTTGCTTGGCAAAAACTAACTACGGTACAGATTACCTTGGTCTTGCAGCGTCGTTAAAAAGGATATAATAGTGTTTGGTAGTTTTCTCAAGAGTATTACAACATTTCTCTTTCCACTTAGTTAATACGTCTGCCTTAAATTGCCAGTCTTGGTTAATTACTACCCATTTTGTACTCCAGAAGTCTTATTTGTTCATCAAGTAAAACAATCGGTGATGTTATTTTTCGTCCAAAAATGACACAAAGAACTTTACGAAGATTTACGACTTAATCGTGACAAAGTTTTGTCTTGTTGAGGTCACAAGAACAACAATATGAATTAGCAACCTGTGCCGTGTTAAAAAATGAGAACTTAAATGCATAAGCGGTCGGTACCTGCACCGACTCGAGTCGACGTCGAACGGAATCTGTCTTCACCGCGTGCCAACGCTTGCTCTTGCGTCACGACAACGCCAGACATATTATCGTAGTTCTCATTGGTTGAGAAGACAAAGGAATTTTTGACGTCCAGCGCGTGCGGAGTGAATGAGAGAGAAGAGCAATACAGAGGACGAGATTAAGAAAGATGGGGATACGTTAGAGAGTTAAAGGGTTGAATCGTAGGAATGTAGAAGTAATTTGGCTTGCGGTCTAGTAAAAGGGCGTAAGAGATAGAGTTATCCACAACAAGAAGGTGTGAGAGAGAGAAAAAATATGCAAAAAACGGTCAAATTACTACGAGGGAAAAAATGCTTTCTGTTTACCGGGGTACACGAGGAAATTATGATTTAAGAATTATAAACTAAAAATAAACACGATTGTTGGGAACTGGTTTCCCAACATAAGGCTTTTATTTTTCAGAAAAATTCTTAAATTTCTTCGACGTAGAGTTGTTCAAGGATGGCACGAAAGGAATTTGTATAAATTTAAATGTGACGTTGTTAATCGCGAGTATGACTGCTGGAGAAGCCCACCAGATCGAGTGTTATGGTGAAGCTGTTGGTCGTGTTCTCTGGTATAGCCTGATAAATAAACAGACCCACGGAGGTAAAAATTCCATTGCACATAAACATTGGTCTGCAAGACTCAATAATACTTTTATTTATATTATACAGGGTGTTATGGAAATGACTTATTATATTGAAATGGGTGACTCCTGAGATGAAACCAAATTGACGAAAAATAACCATAAACGGCGCTTTGTTCACGTGGCCGCGACTGACGAGGGGCACAATCAATACCGTTACTTCAGTATATTTCGATTCACGGTGCTGGAACGACGTTGTCGAGGGTTCCACGTACTTGATGTATACGAATTTTTGTTGGTTGTAGCATTACCCGATTTATTTTCTGTTGTGAATTAATTCATAATAATAACAAATTTCAAATTTGTGTGATATTATCTACTGTTGGTTCTGTTACAAAACATTCAAAACAAAAAATTTTCGCTTGCTTAACAAATTTTAAGTCCAAAAGTTCACACACTGTATACCTACAGGGTGTTATGGAAATGACTTATTATATTTAAACCGGCAAATCCTGAGATGAAAATAAATTGAAGAAAAATAACCATAAATGGCGCTTTGAATTATTAAGCGAAATATACAGTTTATATGAAATCTGAAAATTTACGTGGCCGCTACTGACGACGTTCGCAATCAATAATTTATTGAGGCAGTCTCAAAAGAGATCAGCGCATTGTTGGCGGTGTTGTCATATTGCAACACAGAATAATGTGTTCAGTTTTTGACAACAATACGTCTTTGACTCGCGTTATCACTTCTTTTTCAAACCTTTTAAAAAAAAAAACTACAATTTTAAGGTACAGGGTCTCCCATTTTCGACACTTTTATAGGGTATCTCCGTAATTGTTAGTGCTATCGAAAAAGTAATGTAGGTGTCACGTGCTCTTTTTATTTAAAATGGTAAAATCAAAATTTGAAAATTTTCGCTCGCTTGAGAGATACAGGGGAAAATCAAAAAATTGACAATTTCAAAATTACCCTATATTCTCCAAGTTAAAAGAGATACAGAAAAATATTTTATACAGAACTTTATTTATATTGATTGTTGAATCAATTGCAGTGTTGAGAATAAGTATACGGGGTCAGGTAAAAAAGTTTTCGGACCTACCTAATTTTTTTAAATGGAACACCCTGTATCTTTTAATCTAAAAATATATATTACGATGATATTGTGATGATTCCCATTATTTTTTACCTTAATCTGAATCTTTTATTTCGTTTCAAAGTAATAAAGTTTAAATAAATCGCCTAGGAAACCAATACATCCATGGTGTGTTATATATTTGAAATGATAATTTAAAATGCTATATTTTTAGATTAAAAGATACAGGGTGTTCCATTTAAAAAAATGAGGTTAGGTCCGATAACTTTTTTACCTGACCCCGTATACGTATTCTGAAAACGGCAGATTATTTAACAATCAATATAAAGGAACTTATGTATAAAACATTTTTCTGTATCTCTTTTAACTAAGAAAATATTGGGTAATTTAGAAATTGTGAATTTTTTGATTTAACTATTTTAAGTAAAAAGAGCATATGACACCTACATTCCTTTTTTGATAGGACTAACAATAACGGAGATATCCTATAAAAGTGTCGAAAATGGGACACCTGTACCTTAAAATTGTAGTTTTTTTTCTAAAGGTTTGAAAAAGAAGTGATAACGCGGATCAAAGACGTGCGTTTATAATTGTTGCAATATGATAACACCGCCAACAATGCGCAGACCTCTTTTGAGACTACCTCAATAAATTATTGATTGCGAACGTCCTCAGTAGCGGCCACGTAAATTTTCAGATTTCATATAAAGTGTATATTTCGCTTAATAATTCAAAGCGCCATTTATGGATATTTTTCTTCAATTTATTGTCATCTCAGGATTTGCCGGTTTAAATATAATAAGTCATTTCCATAACACCCTGTATACAGTGTGTAAATTTTTGGACTTAAAATTTGTTCAGGAATCATACAATAAGAGTATTTATCAGAGGACGGCGTGGTCCGATTTGGGATTGCGGCGCGGAACAGCATAAGTCATTGTTATTGAACAATGAGTCAACATCGCCGTTCCAAGACACGCCGAGCCAGCGCGCTGGCCGGCTGTATCGAGGGAGTCGGAGACGTTTTTCTTATTCTTCCGCCTCATCACCCGAAGCGTTGCCAAATCACTTTAGATAGTTGCGATTTTAGATATTTTTCCTGTAAACCTCGGTGTGACATTTTTGCATTAAAACTAAGCTATTTAATTGAGATTATTAATTAAAAAATGAATGATAACCATATTTTTTCAATTTAAACGTTATTTACCATTTTGAAGATAATATAGTCATGTAGTGCCACATTTCGAAGCTCAATTTAAAATTTTAACAAATTCTATCGAATAGTTTTCTTGTAGTTTGTCATACCTTTTTTCCTTAATGGAGGTCACTGATAAGTGCTCTTAAAATAAATACAGATCCCTAAGTAACACCCTGTATTAATACATACCCTTGATGTGCGCTAAGAAAATATCTGGAATGGATCCCTTTTTGGCTAGATGTTTTATGCTTATGTCCTGACTGGTAATCGGAACTGTGATGTTATTCTTGTGACAGATATAACCATAATTTATCCTAAAAATATATTTCAATTTAATAATTTTCATTTATAAAGTAATAATAAAGTGTCCTGTTTCTTTTATGACTTTTAGTTGACTCCGTTGTGTCATGGGAAAAACTTCATGAACATATGGAACATATTGGAAAAGGTCATTGTAGAGAGTCATACGCGGATCGTGTTAAGATTTATGAGAATAACTAGGGTTGTGATCACTCGAGCGAAAAACCGCTTGATCACTCGATTATTAAAAAAACCGCTCGAATTATCTATTCAGGCGAAAACCGTCGCTCGTCACTTATTATCTTTCACTCGATACCCGCGCTTCGCTTGCCGCCGACGGAATTTTACCGCTGTAGCGTGATCGAATTAAAAACTGCTCGTATATTCAAACAGTTTTTCGCTTGATAGGAAATAATCTAGTTAAAGATTCAGGCGAAAAACCGAAAAATATCAACTGTTATAATGACCTTCGTTTTACACGACGCGCGATCCGAAAGCTGGCTAGCCAGCGGCGTAGTTTAGGTCTCCGATTGTAAATATTAAAAAATTAAGGGATATAATTTGAAAATTTTTATTTACTATAAACTCGAGAAAACTTCTCAAAAATAACATAATAACAGAAATTCTTAATGAAAAATAACAAAACGAACAAAATTGTTAACAACATATATAGAAAAATTCGTTGGTTATGTTATAGTAAACATTTTAATGATAAATTTTTTTTTATAAAAATTGTTGGAAGTGGCCACCTTCACCTAAAAGACATTCTTCCGCCCGTCTTCGCATGGAATTGCTGACTCCAACAATTTTTATAAAACAAAATTCTTAAATTAATTATTTTATCAATGTTAATAATAATGAGTTTCAATATGAATTTAGTGGTTTTAATCAAGAACGGTGCATCTGACGAGAAAAGCTCAAGAGACCGTTTTCATGGATAATTGACCAGGCTAATCAGAAAAAATATCCACATGGAAAAATGGCAGTGGGGTACCATCTTTTTTGTAAAAAAATATCAGAAGACACGTTTGCAGGGATGCCACTAGTGGAACAATTGAATAACTTTTCTAACTAAAATTTGTGGTTCTATATCCTAACACATACCGAAATTCAAAATAATATCTAAAGTACTTTCGGAGATATTAAAAAATAACCGTTTAAAAAATAAAAATTCAACACCCTGTAGCAAAAAATTTAAGCCGTTGACCTAAGGAATCACACCCTCAAATATAAGCACGTAATTAAGGAACACCCTGTATATAAAACTAAGGCTTTAAAAAAAACTATAGCAAAAATATTTAAGACGATCTAGTGTAATATGTCATATTATGACATTTCCTTCATAAAATGACATAAGGAATCACACTCTGAAATATTAGGACGTCATTAAGGAACACCCTGTATCCATTTACATTTTGCAAACTTACTGTGATTGGTCCTTAGTCTTAAAAGACTGGATATTTAATTTAATCAAGGCGCCATTGGCTTCCGCTAAGAACAATTTGATTTCTTTGTCGAAAATGAGCCTCTCGTCGGGTCCCCAATAATTCGATCTACAGGCTGGCAGATTTAAAACCTACAATTTAATTAGCAGTTCTATACTCATAAGAATTGCCAGGTATACTTGAATTCGCATAGTGGTTTCGTTACAGGTAAATATACGGTAATATACACGGTGTCCGAAAAAATGTGGGAAATCTCCAGGATATGAAGAAAACAAGTGAAAAGAATATTACAAGTTCACATAAACTTTTTTCATATAGGCCTCCTCTTCGGAGATTGAACCACCAGGTATATTTTTTTTTTAATATGATGTATACCAGGTAAGACCCTTCAAATTAATATCCAAGAAAGTGTTGTTAATTACTCACAGCTTCAGGGACGGACTAGCTGTGACACTCATGGCCCCATTTTTAACGCCCTGTACGATAAGAACTTTGGACAACGGTTTTTACATACCGCTGGCTAAGATTATAAGGGTATCTCCGTAATTGCGTAATTGTTAGAGCTATCAAAAAAGTAATAGAGGTGTCAAGGATTTTTTTGGGTCAAACTTAAAATGATAAAATTAAAATTTGAAAATAGAAATACGGGGGAAAATCAAAAATTGACAATTTAAAAATTACCCTATATTTTCTTAGTTAAAAGAGATACAGAAAAATGTTTTATGCAAAAGTTTCTTTATAATGATTGGTGAATAATGTGCCGTATTTAGAATAAATATACGCGGTCAGGTAAACAAGTTATCGGACCTAACCCCATTTTCTTAAGGGGGTCGTCTACCCAGAAATTTGAAAATTTCGGTTTTTTCTCACATAAATTTGATCTCTAGGGTTTCAAGAACATTTGTGCCAGAGGATTCTTTTTTTCTTCCATAATTAACGGAGATGCAGATGAAAAGGCAAGCGCTGCCGTGGTCCCGAGCGAGCGAGCGCCCTCAGGTACCTACCGCGCGGTCGGCTGCTTCTTCTCCGCCCTCTTCTATTGTCCGATTGACCTGACCTACTGACGGAGATTCCTGTATTGTTAACGGTTAGTTTCTTCTCGGCAGTTGATTATTTTCCATCTTTCTCTCCACGTGCTCCAATTTATTTATATAAAAAATGATCCGATCCTCGGATTTTCAATCTCGTTTTTCTCGAAACAATGTTTTTCCGGGAAACTCCGGCGATATCTCGGAAACTTCCCAACGGATTCGGCTGAAATTTGGCACAGATCTTTAGTGCATGCATCGCTATAACCGGTACCTCAATGACTGTCGTAAAAACAACATTTTTTGGTTTACAAGCAAAAAACCTTTCAAAAAAACGAAAACATCCATTGTTTTTTCTAAATTACGCTAAAGTTTTTTGTTCTTTTTTTTTGATTCTGGTAGGGGACATAGCTAAGAGTGTGCAGATGCTGATTTTTTGTTGTTGCTTCCTTTCAGACACCTGAGTCGCCTACAATCACCGGAGTTCTGTTTCGTACCCACCGTCTCAGGAGCACAACTTCCGCAATTTTCAAAATTAAAAAAAAAGACACTCGTACTTATGAGATATGAATAAAGACATGTACCAAACGGCAATTCTGTATCTCGCTTTCTCTCCACACAACGAACTGTAGAATATAGCGCTTGAAACGCGTCCTATTGGGTAAACGACCCCCTTAAATGGAACACCCTGTATATTTTAATCTAAAAAGATAGCATTTTAAATTTTCTTTTTAAATATATAACACACCATGGATGATATTGGGTTCTTAGGCAATTTATTTAAACTTTATTACTTTAAACCACAGTAGGCCATGAAACAAAAGCTAATATCCTAGAGACAACTATATTGTCATTCTAGTTGTTATTAACATTTAACGACAATTTCATTTTTTACATATTCATTTGGTGAAAAATACTTATCAACATTTTTAAAAGTTGAACATTTGATCGGAACAAAGATGTCGAATACGCCAAATACATAATGTATATACAGGGCGTAACAGAAAGATTGGGCGTAAATTTAGCAGTGATTTCCTTGGCAAAAAATAATATTGTATACAGTATATCTATTCGCTTTTCTTAAAGAGAAACTAACTTACCTGTTCTTCTGGGTATGAATCTCCTTTAATAAAACCATGCAAAGCCCCAAATTGTTCATAACCCTCCGACTGATAGCGGCTACAAAAATAATATATTAGGGAAATAATCTACAATATTAATAAATAATTAACAATTCTTACAGGAATTCCTTCCAACTGGCGTCTTTCCACGGTCTCGTCGCCAATGTTTCAGATATTAAGTTCGTATCCGCATCTTCAGGATAAAACTTTGGGGCGGAGCAACAATTAAAGCTAAAATTATAAAATACAGTTGGATTTGGGTTAACGAATACTTAGCATAAAGATACGACTAACTAACATCTATGCGTCTCCACCACATATACTCGTATATAAACAGTATATTGCCAATACGGGTTTGTTCGAGTTCCAAAATACAAAAAGTGTCCCCGCTATGAGAGATGGCGCGGGCCTATTGAGTTTACGCAGTAGGGTGGAAATTTTATCGATCGCGTCAGAGCCGGCCCGACATTATTTGTTTGTTGTTATTCGTCGCCATCTTTGGTTCTGGATGCTTTTTCAAATTACAGAATAAAAAGTGGTTCATCCACATTGTTGTCGGTATATTAGTGCTTATAAACTTTCATTACCTAACAACAATTTTTGTAAAGATGTTTTTAAATTGGTGGTGATTCGATTCGCTGTTTGGTAGGTTAGTGGCTTGTTTTGTTTGAAAATGGAATGTTTTGTTTAAGATGAAAATGGAAATGGAAATAACACACAAGTGCATGGTGCTTTTTTGCAAAAGTTGTGGATCAATACCAGGTATAAAGTACTTCAGGAATGTACATATATACGAAAATATTGTGCTTATCACATTATCCGATCTTCGGAACCGAATTTCACTAAAAAGCTTGTAAGAAAAGAAGAGAGTGTCACTCGTATAGAATATAATATATATGTGGTCACTACCTAACCTTAAAATTAATGTATTTATAATATGGTGCATTAGCAGCTGTCTTAAATCGAACTAATCGAAATTTTGATTGCAATATTTTTCCTAACTAACCAGTGAAATTTACATTAAAAAAGTTGAAATCCGGTCCTGTCGAATGTTTATTTTCACAAGGAAATTTCCGAACTGCGCAAACTCACAACGTCCCCTTCGATGCCCATAGCGGGGACATAATTCCCAAAATGAAAAGATGAGGCATAGAAATATTCTAATTAGGGCATCCTTTGTTTCACAAAAAGTAGCACGGTGCTGCGAAAATCCCATCTTCACTAATAAACCACTCAAAAGAGGACACCCTGTACATTCTTACAAAATAAAAAACAGACCCTTATACAACAAATCTACGAATCGAGAGCCGTTATAAAACTCTTATAAATCATAAAAAATTTATAAAAACTAATTCTGCTGATAATTCTTTTAAATTTTTACCCTTTTCCTGTCTCGGTTATCCATACAAAATTCTACTAAAATTTCGATATATTTATTTATTTTTGCATTAATCGCATTGAATATTTGTTTTAAAAAGTATACGTGTTAACGACCGCTGTTTCATAAATTTTCTGAGAAATTTAAGTGTGTTTCTTTTGATGTAGGAGTTCTGCCACAATATTTAACGACGGCGATAAATAATTAATTAGTAATAAGGAAAATCTGTTTTATACTTATCAACTGGTAAGGTAGTAAAATATTACAAACATTCTGTAGTTGCTTATACAGGATGTGATGTACAGGGTATCGCATTTTCGACACGTTTATAGGATATCTCCGTAACTGTTAGTGCTATCAAAAAAGTAATGTAGGTGTCATGTACTCTTTTTGGGCCAAATTTAAAATGATAAAATCAAAATTAGAAAATTTTCGCTCGTTTAAGAGATACGGGCGGAAATCAAAAAATTGACAACTTCAAAATTACCCTATATTTTCTTAGTTAAAAGAGATATGGAAAAATGTTTTATACATAAGTTTCTTTATATTGATTGTTGAATAATCTGCCGTTTTCAGAATAAGTGTACGGGGTCAGGTAAAAAAGTTAACGGACCTATCCTCATTTTTTTAAATGGAATACCCTGTATATTTTAATCAAAAAATATACTATTTTAATTGTCCTTTCAAATATATAACACACCATGGATGATATTGGTTTACTAGGCGATTTATTAAACTTTATTACTTTAAACCAAAGTAGGCAATGAAACAAAAACTAATATCCTAGAGACAACTATGTTGTCATTCTAGTTGTTATTAACATTTAACGTCAATTTCATTTTTTACATATTCATTTGTGAAAAATACTTATCAACATTTTGAAAAATTTGATGATATCTATCATACATGGTGTGTTATAAATTTGAAAAGAGAGTTTAAAATGCTGTCTTTTTAGATTAAAATATACAGGGTGTTCCATTTAAAAAAAATGAGGTTAGGTCCGATAACTTTCTTACCTGACCCCGTATACTTATTCTGAAAACGGTAGATTATTCAACAATCATTATAAATAAACTTATGTATTAAAGATTTTTCTGTATCTCTTTTAACTAAGAAAATATAGGGTAATTTAGGAATTGTTCTTTTTACTGTGCATCCCATCCCATGTACGTATCCATAGTTATAGGTCGGTGGTATCACATCACAGAATAGTACTTAGGGACTTCCCCGTTCTGGGTTTTAATGAAATAAAACACCTAGCGTCATAAAGGCGAACCGCATTACAAACGAGCATTGTTGAACACTTGAACAACTTGAAATGACTCATTTGTATACCATTTAAAATAAGGCTTGTAAAAAAACTACTTACATGAAATTAAACTGTACATGTTCGATTTTCTCGTAACTGTTACACGACGTATTTTGTAAGAGGCCGTTGTATACTATCCTCAATCTTTTGTACGGTTCCAAAGTTTCAATGACGAGTCCATTTATTTTCCATTGGTTGTCTTTTGCACTTGTAATGTGAACTTTTTGAGATCCTAAACGTTGAAAAATGTACAGGGATGGCAAATGAAAACGAAATCGCAAGCAGCTTATTTTTGTAATTATTGGAAAATTAGATTTTATTAATAAATTAACTTTAAAAATTCTTTCTTGTATAATACAGGGTGTTAGGGAAATGACTTATTATATTTAAATGGGTGCCTCCTTGGGTGTCCTAGAGAAAGTCTTCATACTTTCTTTTTAAATCGAATATCTAAATACTAAGGTAAAAACCCTTTTTGCCTACATGCGGTCGCGCCGCTCCATCTGGTTTCAGTTAGCAACAATGTAGGTCACTAGAGTAAACTACAGTGATGCCAGATCACACCGCGTGTCTCGCCCTTGCTGGGATAACCGCCGCGCGCGTATGATATATTTAACATTTAGCATCGTTGCTTCAGTATGTTTCGTTACTCGGTGTTGGACTGACGTTGCCGAGTCCACATGCTTGATGTATACGAATTTTAAACGTTTTGTTAGTTGCAGCATTACCTACCCGATTTTTTTTCTGTTGTGAAAAAATTGAAAATAATAGATACTTAAATGTTGTGATGTAATTTAAAATTTCTGTGATATATTACCTACTGAAGGTAAGAGAGTATGTACCTTAAAATTGTAGTTTTTTTAAAACAGTTTGAAAAAGAAGTTATAACGCGGGTCAAAGACGTCTTGTTGTCAAAAACCGAACACGTGCATTTACAATTCTGTGTTGCAATATGACAACACCGCCTACAATGCGCTAACCTCTTTTAAGACTTGAGACGGTCTCAATAAATTATTGATTGCGAACGTCGTCAGGAGCGGCCACGTAAATTTTCAGATTTCATATAAAGTGTATATTTCGCTTAATAATTCGAAGCACCATTTATGGTTATCTCAGGATTTGCCGGTTTAAAATAATAAGTCATTTCCATAACACCCTATATAATAAATACTCGCTCAATCATTTTAAAAGCTACTTAAATTAGGAACATGCATGTACTACATTATAAACCTAGGGACTAAAGTGGTATTTTAAATCCCGAGACAAAAAATTTATAGCCCGACCAACGGGAGGGCTATATTTTGTCAAGGGATTTAAAAACACTTTGGTCCTGAGTTGTATATACTATTTTATGTACTTTAGGATAGGTAAAACGTTAAAAAAAATTAAATGCCATCATCGAAGCGGCTGATGTTACCATATCAACGACCAAATGACAAGTTATGACAAGTAACTAAGTAAAACAAAGGTCACTCGATAAATATTAGTCAAACACGCTACATCCACTTTTGTTGCATCAATGTCATGTTATATTTTCTAATAAGATTATTGAAAATAAATTTCGAAATTTATATTTTTTGCAAAGAAATTTACTTTAAATCCCTAGGGATTTAAAGTGCCACTTTTTTCCCTGAAAATAGTGATTTAAAGGGTATTTTAAATCCCTAAAGTACATAAACAATTATAAATAATGTATTTCTGCACTTAATGGTAAATTAAAATACAGATTGTTGCATTAAAAAATTAACTTATGAGTATTTCTTATATCATTCCGGAAAGGCATCATTTTTAAAATACCCTGTATAAAAAATGCCCTAGTACCTATTTTTATGAAATAGAAATATCCATACCTAATTTTGTTCCGTTAAAAGAAAAGTTCCTTTTTAAAAACAGTTTTATTTCAATACAGAGAAGATGTTTACTGTAAGAGCTTAAAACAGAGAGTGATTTTAATATTTCATTAAATAAAGCATTACAATTCAAATATGCTGGTGTCATCACCAGATAAGGCTTCTAAGAAAGATGTCGTGAGAATCATCTAGGTCGGCAGGTTCCATGGATGTAACTACCTCCTCTAATTTTTCTCAAATTTTTAAATCTTTACCTACATTAGTTGCAAAGTATGGCTAAATTTTTCACGTTTTTTATTTATAAAAAAACTACTTGGATTTTTACCTAGGATCGAAAAATGCCTAAATATACAGGGCATTCAATTTAAAATAACAGTGTAAGCCCGACTTCCATACGTCAAAATATCTTCGTTAAGAAGGTCGGCAACTTTTATAGGGAGTACCAATATTTCAAAGAAATATAATGTTTAGTTAGATAGTGTCAAGTAGTTGTAATGACGGAACCTGCATATTTTGTACACTTTTAAACAGTTAAAATAGAAATAATAATTACCTGGAAAAGTGTAAGCCGTGCCATTTGCTAATTTTAAAACTAAGGTAACTTCGGCTGATTTATTTGATCTTAAGGTAAATTTTAGGGTAAGGCCATTTCCTTTTTGATCGCATCCTTGGAAACTTTGATAATGAGTATGCTAAAAAGAAAATTCTACATTAACTTTAACACATTTGCGCCCTCTGTGCTGAAACGATACAGGTCGACAAGTGCATCTGTGTCTCCGACGTATCGGTAAGGAAAAAGCAATATCGTTTAAAACATGGTCTAGTCATTGGCGTGCTATTATTATTTTTAATAAAGTAATAATAAGGGGAAATTATTCAGTAATTGCATTTTATGTTTGAAGGTAGGTAACTATTTTTATCAAGATTTAAAAACTTACTTTTTATAAGATGTAAATTTTTCAATATGAAAAACAAAACAGCTGCATGGTCGTATTAATGCCCGTTAAATTGATTTGTGAAGGTTTTTACCATTCATTATCACAAAGTTCAAAATTTTAAAATAACACCCTAAAACCCGACACAATTTAACACGACACAATAACTATTGCCCTTTCTATCACTACGGAACAGGGTGGGTACATCAATCAAAGATCGGACCCCGCCGAACAAGCCCGATGGCCCATCGGGTGACTCACGAGACGCATGCGCTATCAACTGTCGGGAAGATAACCAATCAAATTAGCGCTAGCTACCTGTAACCATTGACAACGGACTATGTTGCCATATTTTTAGATTAAAAGTACTTTAATCAAAAAAATATATTATTTTGCATTGAAATATCAAAATAAATAGTTTGAAAAGAAGGTTTTTAATAATATTGAAACTATAATAGAATATTGTTTTGTTATATACCTATTGTAATTAATGAGTAAATGTAAATTTTGGGTTTTCTCGGTAAGCGATTAGTAAATTAAAACTTAATATACAGGGTGTTATGGAAATGACTTATTATATTTAAATGGGTGACTCCTAGGGTGTCCTAGAGAAAGTCTATATACTTTTTTTTAAATCGAATATCTAAATATTTAGGTAAAAACCCTTTTTACCTACATACTGTCGCGCCGTTCCATCTGGATTCAGTTAGCAACAATGTGGGTCACTAGAGTATACTAACAGTGTTGTCAGATCACACCGTATGTTTCACCCTTGCTTGGATACCTGCAGCGCGCGACTATCGTTGCTCAGGGGTGGAATGACGCTGGCGAGGGTTCCACGTGCTTGACGTTTACGAATTTTAAACGTTTTGTTAGTTGTAGCATTACTTTCTGTCGTGAAATAATTCATAATAAGAAATATTGTGATGTGATTTCAAATTTGTGTGATATTACCTATTGTTGGTTCTGGTGCAAAACATACTTTTGTGTTTTATTTTTTTATGGAATTTAACTATAAACCGGATTATAAGATCGAAGGTAAGAGAGGATTTACCTTAAAATTGTAGTATTTTTTTTAAGTTTGAAAAACAAGTGATAACGCGGGTCAAAGACGTCTTGTTGTCAAAAACTGAACACGTGCGTTTACAATTCAGTATTGCAATATATGACAACACCGCCTCAATAAACTATTGATTGCGAACGTCCTCAGTAGCGGTCACGTAAATTTTGAGATTTCATATAAAGTGTATATTTCGTTTAATAATTTAAAGCGCCATTTAAGGTTATTTTTCTTCAATTTATTTTCATCTCAGGATTTGCCGGTTTAAATATAATAAGTCATTTCCATAACACCCTGTATAATCAACTTTATTCGGATGCATGATACAATGAACACTGATCCACGACTTTTACAAAAAAGCACCATGCACTTGTGTCCTTTCATCTTAAACAAAACAAGCCACTAACCTACCAAACAGCGAATCGAATCACCACAAATTAAAAACTCCTTTACAAAAATTGTTGTGAGGTAATGAAAGTTTATAAGCACTAATATACCAACAACAATGTGGATGAATCACTTCTTATTCTGTAATTTGAAAAGGCATCCAGAACCAAAGATGGCGACGAATAACAACAAACATAACAATAATGTCGGGCCGGCTCTGACGCGATCGATAAAATTTCCACCATACTGCGCAAACTCAATAGGCCTGCGCCATCTCCCATAGCGGCACCTTTTGTATTTTGGAACGTTCGTATTGGCAATATACTGTTTATACAGGGTGTTATGGAAATGACGTATTATATTTAAACCGGCAATTCCTGAGATAAAGACAAATTGAAGAAAAATACCCATAAATGGCGCTTTCAATTCATTCAGCGGTAAAAGTGAGCCGACGTCAAACCAGAAAAACACTTGTGTGGCACTGCAATACATGTAAGCAATCAAGGAATTCTGGCCGGTGTTGTCATATGTACACCTTAAACTCTTTAGACTGTAATAACTTTTTGTACAATTAATTGAAGAACATTTACGACGGACTATGTTTTAAACAACCCGAAAAACATATGGAATAGTAATAGCCACGTACTTTTAGCGCCTTACATCGGCTGAGCGAAGTAGTTTCATATAGCGATTCTGTTTCACTATTACTGTGTGTACATAAAGTGTTTCCAGGAGTGTTCCCATGAAAAAGAAAAAAAAAACTGATTTTGTTTGTGCCTGGATTTCCTCGCTCTTTAGGTATAAGGATAAATACAAGTAGGTAGAAAATAATTTATTTTTATAATTTTAGATGGAATTTCAGTTTTACATTACGTTTGGCAACATTGCCATTGGCTGTGGGCGAAATGTTGTACAGTAGCGCGACTGACCTGTGAGTAAGAGTGTTTGTTACCCCACTGTTAAAACGGATGATTTCAAAAAAATAAAATATGTAGCGCTTCTATAGGACACCCAAGGAGTCACCCATTTAAATATAATACGTCATTTCCATAACACTCTGTATATATGTGCCGTCAACACAGTGTTTTTATTTATTTTCACACATAATAAATAATTGTTTGAGCACGCCTATGGTAAGACGCTTTCTAGCATGGTTTTTATAAATCTTTCTCCCCTCGTATTTCATACGCAAACGTTCAAATTAAACCGGGCTACCAATACCAACTAATTATTTTCGGGTTTCTAAAGATAGTTATTAATTTATTTACCTGCTTAGCTGAAAATGTTACGTCTGGCTCCCGCTCACACCCGCGTCTCTCTCTATTCTTTCGACTATTTTCTTGTCCCGATCTCACTACCCTTTTGGCAAGGTAAAATTTAATGGGGTAAAAAAAATCTAAAAATAACGAAATATTATTGTAACGACTAAATTTTAATTTACAAATATGCATGTATTTGTATTATATGAAGTTATTTATACAGGGTGTTCCTTAATGACGTGCTAATATTTCAGGGTGTGATTCCTTAGGCCATTTTATAAAGAAAAGCTCATATGAACATATGTCCGCAACGGTTTAAACTTTTTGCTACAGGGAATTTTTATTTTTTAAATGGTTATTTTTTAATATCTCCGAAAGTACTTTAGATATTATTTTCAATTTTGGTATGTGTTAATAGGATATAGAACCACAAATTTTAGTTAGAATAGTTATTCAATTGTTCCACCAGTGGCGTCCCTACAAACATGTCCTCTGATATTTTTTACAAAAAAGATGGTACGCCACTGACATTTTTCCATGTGAAATTTATCTGATTAGCCTGGTCAATTCTACATGAAAACGGTCTCTTGAGTTTTTCTCGTCAGACGCACCGTTCTTGATTAAAAGCACTAAATTCATATTGAAACTCATTATTATTAACATTGATGAAATATTAATGATTAATTTAATTAATTTTGTTTCATAAAAATTTCAATATTTGAATGAGTGACTAATTCGATGCGAAAACGAGAGATGCCTTTTAAGTGAAGGTGGCCATTACCAGCAATTTTTATAAAACAAAATTTTTCATTAATTATTTTATCAATGTTAATAATAATGAGTTTCAATATTAATTTAGTGGTTTTAATCAAGAACTACTGACGAAAAAAACTCAAGAGACCGTTTTCATTTAGAATTGACCAGGCTAATCAGATAAATTTCATATGGGAAAATATCAGTGGCGTACCATTTCTTTTGTAAAAAATATCAAAGGACATGTTTGCAGGGACGCCACTGGTGGAACAATTGAATAACTTTTCTAACTAAAACTTGTGGTTCTATATCCTATTAACACATACCAAAATTGAAAATAATATCTAAAGTACTTGCGGAGATATTAAAGAATAACAATTTAAAAAATAAAAATTCAACACCCTGTAGCAAGAAATTTAAGCCGTTGCGGACATATGTCCATATGAACTTTTCTTTACAAAACGCCCTAAGGAATCACACCATGAAGTATTAGCTCGTCATTAAGGAACACCCTGTATAGGAACATTATATCCTACCTTTCGTATAAAGCAGAAATATTATCAAACTTAAAATCATTACATCAATCTTATATGAATCAACGAATTATAAAAACAATAGCATCTAATTTCAGCGTTCAACTTTGTAAAATATTACATTGGGTTATTTGGCGAAGGTTATTTGTTAGTTAGTTAGTCAATTATTTAACCTAGTGGGGTATATACAAGGTTAACGGATCCCGTACGCGAACCGCTGGACCCACTGACCTGTATCTATATGAGATGTGCAGTAAATAGTTAAACTTCATGAGTGAATAAAATGGGTTGGTGCGCACGGTTCACGAGTCATATTTTTAAAGGTTGATCGTCCGTTGTCTTGCGCACAATGTTTTCGCTGTCATATGCTGTTCCTAAAAGCCGTATTAGAGTCGGAATAAAAATTTCCGGCACAATGGCAATTATAATTGCACGAATTCATGCGCAGTAAACCGGTCTCGATCAGCTGGCGCATTGCCAACAGCCAGAACAGCAGTCGGTAGTGTCGAAATCCCTAAAATACCCCCAGAATTAGAGATGGGCAAACCTGTGCGTTCTGATTAGCAGTTAAAGCAGCTACTGCTACTTACAAATGGCACTTCAAAAAAGTTGCTACGAATTAGCAGTACATATGCTTAATAAGGAATGTGAACTGTTAATTTAAGCACCAGTTAGTTTAAATAGCCATTAGATGTTCATAGGTGCTTCGACCAACTAATAAACATTTAAAAATAACAGAATAATCCATCTCTACCCAGACTTGCACCGGCAATGACAATGAAAATGGCGCGTGTCGCATTTCTGGCAATGCGAGACAGCTGATCGAGAACGGTGTACTGCGCATGAATCCGTGCAATTTTAATTGCCAGAAGACTAGAATTGCCTACTGTAATACGGATTCCATTCTCGCATTGCGCCGGCAATGCGAGCAGTATTGGGCCAGCTGATCGAGAACGGTTTAGTGCTCATGAATACGTGCA
Source organism: Barypeithes pellucidus (assembly GCA_963991005.1). Lineage (NCBI taxonomy): Eukaryota > Metazoa > Arthropoda > Insecta > Coleoptera > Curculionidae > Barypeithes > Barypeithes pellucidus. The sequence goes on along the minus strand of OZ022563.1, from coordinate 48,969,797 downwards.
ATTCTAATTGCAATTGCCGGCGCAAGAGACAAAAATTGTCGACTCTAATACGGCTTTTAGGCAACTCCCCCTGCACCCATGCCGGTCAACCAAAGACTATGTATTGTTTATTTCTCATTAAAGAAGGTTTCGATGTGGCAAAATATTGCCGTGTAATCATTTTCATTAAAGGCGAAGTACGGTCCTGTTCGCCGGGTAAGGTCGAGAGTTTATCAGTCGGCATTGCGCATGACATCCGACGAGCGGCTTTGTTAACATGCGCGAGGCCGTAAATTTGCCACTTTTGCTTTTAGACTTTGGCTATCCAGAGATACAGGTCAGTGGCTGGACCCTGTTATACAGGGTGTCCCATAACTAATGGTACACAGGAAAACTGCAGATTCCTTGGGTAAAAATACTGCGATTTGGCCATACTTAGTTTAGTTCAATAGCTGGTAATAACCGAGATACAGGGTGTCCAAGTAAAAATTTAATTTTCAATTTTCCTAAATATCTTATTTCTGAATCAATATTTTTGCACGAAATTTTGTGACTAGGGTTTTTTTGGGGAAAGGAAATTGTTAATAATTTTGATGTAGATTATAGGGGGCGCTCTCTGCGGTACTCTGAACACATAAAAATAAATATAACTTCTTTGTGCGTTAGTATAATTATATTTTTATTAAAAATATCAGTTTTTCCGTCATTTTTAAGCAATAAAGGTATACTTTGTAAATGTCGCTCCGACTAACCGTTTTCGAGATATTTTCAATTACAATTTCTAATGCGGCCGTTTAAATTTTGATTTGTAATGTGAAATTTGTCACAGTAGGCTTTGGTACAAACAAATTCAATGAAAGCACTTTGAAACCTCATTTCTGTCAAAGTTTATTTTCATTTGTCAGCATTGTGAGTGTTTTTAAGGAGTTTCTGAAAATACTGTTATCAAAAATTAAACTAAAAATGACGCGACATTTTAAGTTTTGGACGCAAGGATCCTGTTTCTCGCAGTCTGTCGTATTGGCTTCTAAAAATTTTAAAATCTGGCTGCCTTCTATTTGGATACATTTCCAAATACCGCCGATGTGCCCCGCCCCGCGTCTGTTAAAATTTTCTTGTGCGTATAAACATACCATGTCTCGCATTTCTCCGTTGAAAACAGTTATGTCGCGGCATTTTTAGTTTAATTTTTGATTACAGTATCTTCAAAAACTCCTTAAAAACACCTACAATGCTGACAAATGAAAATAAACTTTGACAGAAATGTGGATTCAAAGTGCTTTTATTGTATTTGTTTTTACCAAAGCCTACTGTGACAAATTTCACATTTACAAATCAAAATTTAAACGGGCGCATTTTTGATAAAAATATAATTATACTAAGGCACAAAAAAGTTATATTTATTTTTATGTGTTCAGAGTACCACAGAGAGCGCCCCCTATAATCTACATCAAAATTATTAACAAATTCAAATTCCTTTCCCCAAAAAGACCCTAGTAACAAAATTTTGTGCAAAAATATTGATTCAGAAATAAGTTATTTAGGAAAATTGAAAATTAAATTTTTCCTTGGACACCCTGTATCTCGGTTATTACCAGCTATTGAACTAAACTAAGTATGGCCAAATCGCAGTATTTTTACCCAAGGAATCTGCAGTTTTCCTGTGTACCATTAGTTATGGGACACCCTGTATAATTAAACAATTCTGCGACAGGTCGCTACCATTGTAAGTAAAATCTTCAACACCATGTATGTCAAAAGTTAAGACGTTTAGGATATATGTTCATATGAAGTTTTTTTTTTGAAAATGGACCCAAAAATACACTTAGCAGCAAAAATAACGCACAACCAAAAATTATGCTCAATTTCAAACTTGATTTTCTCGCGAACCGATAAATCGATTTCGCAAAAAAAAATTCAACTGGAAGTTTTTTCTTTGGTAATTGCACCGTGATAGAATCTTTTATTCAGATTTCAGTTTTAGGCTTATACAGGGTGCAAAAATGAGAATAGTTTTTTTACGTTAAATTTGAGACACCCTGTAGGGTGCATTAGCAGCAACAAGTAGTGTATGATGAAATCATACTGTAGCCTCATGTTTTCTAAACATTTTGTTCCTTTAATTTCTCCGATATCTGTAATATCAAAGAAAATACACCGTTTTATAACAAAACATGTTATGCGCAGTGCAACATACGCGAAACAACTTTATTTAATGGGGGCTCTGTGATGTTTTGAGCTGGGATTTCCTTAACAGCACGGACGGATATCATACCTTCACGTGGGGTTTTTTTAAATACCGAGAGGTGTATCAGTGACAGTTTGTCTGAGCACGTTGTCCCTTTCGCTCCGTACATTGGGAATAATTATTTGCTAATGCACGATAACGCAAGACCTCATGTTGCGCGCATCATCAATGAATATTTACATGAAGTAAATATTCGAACTCTAAATTGGCCACCGCGCAGTCCCGATTTGAATCCTATAGAGCACTTATGGGATATTATTGGTAGGGCACTGAGACAGCATCAACCCTCTCCTGCCAACCTACAAGATGTCCAAATAATGGTTACCGATATTTGGAATGTACTTGACCAAAATAAAATATCCAATTTAATATCGAGTATGCCGAGGCCATGTGAAGCAGTCATTAGAAGTTGAGGTGGGAACACACGCTACTAATGTACTTTTTTTGCTATTTATTGTTATTCTTAGTTTAATGTTGTCAAAATGTTAGTTTAATTTAAAAAAAAAACATGTTCTGGTATAAAACTGTGTATTTTCTTTGATATTACAGATATCAGAGAAATTAAAGGAACAAAATGTTTAGAAAACATAAGGCTGCAGTATGATTTCATCATACACGCGTTGTTGCCGCTAATGCACCCTACAGGGTGTCTCAAACGTAAAAAAACTATTCTCATTTTTGCTCCCTGTATAAGCCTAAAAATGAAATCCGAATAAAAAATTCTATCACAGTGTAATTACCAAAGAAAAAAGCTACAGTTCAAAAGAAAAATGAACGAAATCGATTTATCGGTTCACGAGAAAATCAAGTTTGAAATTGAGCATACTTTTTGGTCGTGCGTTATTTTTGCTGCTAAGTGTATTAGCATGTTATTAAGAAATACCCTGTATAATAGTGTCGCTTACACTGTGACCGCCCCTATAAGTGTAAGCACAGGGCAATTGACTTTTGAAACTATATACAAGGATCCATAGGTGATATTTTATGCGACGTTGCAACGTTTTTTACGTTTCTAAATATGGACTTATTATAGTGTCTGCAATATACATACATGTATTATACAGGATGTCCGCTAAGTAATGCGACATGGAAAAACCACAGACTCCTTACGTAAAAATATTAGGATTTAATTATACTTACCTATATCCGAAAGTTGATATTAACTGAGATACAGGGTGTTAAAGTTAAAACTTAATTTTTGTTTTTCTTTAATAACTTTGACAGAAACCAACAGTTTTTTACAAAATTTGGCAATTATAGTTTTTTTAGGACGAGGAACTGATTTTTTGGTGAAATTTTAATGTACAATGTAGGGGGCGCTGTCTGCGGCATTTTTTGCACATTTATTAGGTCATAACTTTTTTGTGCCTCCGTGTATTTAAGTTTTTAATGAAAATAATACTTTTCTCATATTTATTACGTAAAAAAGGTACACTAATTTCAGGTCACCCAGAGTTGCCGTTTCGGAGATATATGCATTTATATTGTTTAGTGCATATTATTAATTTGCGAACAAAATTTTTTTTTAAAGTAACCTATGAGAAAACAAATGAAATTTAGAGATACAGTTGCTATGAAACCTCCATGTTGTTGTTTGTTTGTTGATTATTGTAAAATAGCTGTGTAAAAAAATGTTTCATTTTTGAGTTTATCCTAAGTTAAGTAACAATGCCGAAACACAATAATCAACAAACAAATAACAACATGGAGGTTTCATAGCAACTGTATCGCTTAATTTTATTTGTTTTCTCATAGGTTACTTTAAAAAAAAAATTGTTTGCAAATTAATAATAGGCACTAAACAATATAAATGCATATATCTCCGAAACGGCAACTCTGGGCGACCTGAAATTAGTGTACCTTTTTTACGTAATAAATATGAGAAAAGTATTATTTTCATTAAAAACTAAATACACGGAGGCACAAAAAAGTTATGACCTAATAAATGTGCAAACAATGCCGCAGGCAGCGCCACCTACATTGTACATTAAAATATCAGCAAAAAATCAGTTCCTCATCCTAAAAAAAATTGCCAAATTTTGTAAAAAAACCGTTGGTTTCTGCCAAAGTTATTAGAGAAAAACAAAAATGAAGTTTTAACTTTAACACCCTGTATCTCAGTTAATATCGACTTTCGGATATAGGTACAGTACGTTTCACGAAAATTGGATACGACTTAATGATTTCCTGGGTCGGTCCCATTGTGTAGACGAGAGCTTGGCAATAAACAAGTGAAGTATGAAGGGACGGACTAAGGAAAACAAGTAATGATATGATTATATTAATGTAATCAAATGAAATAACATTTTTTTAAAAATATTACTAGTCATATTTATTTACATTTATAATGTCATTCTATAGATAGTTCTGTTTCGCTATCGCTATCCTCATTAAAATTAATTAGAATTGGATTAATTATACGATCCAGACTAATATACGAATTTTCTACAGTTATTACGTGACGGACTGAATTTTTCCGACTACCTGGGGGAATATCATTAAAGCATTTTCGTATTAATTCTACAACACTAGAACTTAAAGTCGGAGAAATATTTTCAGACCTAACCAGTGATTTTAACTGGTGCCACATATGCTCTATGGGGTTAAAAATGCAATAATAGGGTGGGAGCCGTAGCACTGTATGTCCAATTTCTTCTGCCAATGTGTCACAAACATATACTTTTTTTATACAAAATGTCTTTAAAACTTCTAAAAGATCACTTTTTTATAACTTTCTTCAAAATATATATATCATTCGCCGCCATGTAGTTCTGAATCTTCAATTTTGTATTATTTGAGCTTGGAGCTTTATGTAATTGGCGACTGTGATGGCTCGCATTGTCCATTACTATCACGCTATTCTGAGGAATGTTTGGTAAAAGACAATTCTTGAACCATTCCTCAAAAACTAACAAATTTTACCACAAAAAGATATTTAAATATAAACTAAGCAACCTAACCTACCTGATGTGCCTATATTTATGAAACATGAAACAATCTTTACCTTTTTTACGTAATAAATATGAGAAAAGTATTATTTTCATTAAAAACTTAAATACACGGAGGCACAAGAAAGTTATGACCTAATAAATGTGCAAAAATGCCGCAGGCATGTACATTAAAATTTCACCAAAAAATCAGTTCCTCATCCTAAAGAAAACATAAGGGAATATCATTAAAGCATTTTCGTATTAATTCTACAACACTAGAACTTAAAGTCGGAGAAATATTTTCAGACCTAACCAGTGATTTTAACTGGTGCCACATATGCTCTATGGGGTTAAAAATGCAATAATAGGGTGGGAGCCGTAGCACTGTATGTCCAATTTCTTCTGCCAATGTGTCACAAACATATACTTTTTTTATACAAAATGTCTTTAAAACTTCTAAAAGATCACTTTTTTATAACTTTCTTCAAAATATATATATCATTCGCCGCCATGTAGTTCTGAATCTTCAATTTTGTATTATTTGAGCTTGGAGCTTTATGTAATTGGCGACTGTGATGGCTCGCATTGTCCATTACTATCACGCTATTCTGAGGAATGTTTGGTAAAAGACAATTCTTGAACCATTCCTCAAAAACTAACAAATTTTACCACAAAAAGATATTTAAATATAAACTAAGCAACCTAACCTACCTGATGTGCCTATATTTATGAAACATGAAACAATCTTTACCTTTTTTACGTAATAAATATGAGAAAAGTATTATTTTCATTAAAAACTTAAATACACGGAGGCACAAGAAAGTTATGACCTAATAAATGTGCAAAAATGCCGCAGGCATGTACATTAAAATTTCACCAAAAAATCAGTTCCTCATCCTAAAGAAAACATAATTGCAAAAATTTTGTAAAAAACCCGTTGGCTTCTGCCAAAGTTATTAGAGAAAAACAAAAATGAAGTTTTAACACCCTGTATCTCAGATATCAACTTTCGGATATAGGTAAGTATAATTAAATCCTAATATTTTTACGTAAGGAGTCTGTGGGTTTTCCATGTCCCATTACTTAGCGGACACCCTGTATAATTTATGTCTGTCTATGTATATATTTTATTTAAAGTTAAAACAAATTATTGCCAATTTAAATATTTTCAAAGATAAGAAGAATGAATGAAGATAAACAAATTGGCAGAGTACCTTACCTCGATTCGAATATAGACTACGCCCGTTGTTTTTCTTAAAAAACAAAAAGTAGCACACCACCGGCACAAGTAACAACGCCTCTAAGCTCATAATATTGTAGAGATCCATTTTGGTCACCGGGTGACAAAAATCACTGGGTTATCTTTAACTGTACTAAAATACTCTGCTAATTGCCGACATGTATGTACGTCAACGAAGTATAGATAATAACAACAAACGGGATTTCGGAGATAAAATTCGTATTTAATTGACGGAAAGCTTTATTTCGAATTTTTTACACATTTCAAAAAATAATTAAAAACCTATGACCCTTATCGATCGTGTAAAGGTTACATACTATATCTTTTTGAAACACTTGAAAAACTCGAGCTTGCACACGTTAACTAACTAGGTATTTTTATTCAAGGATCCTGTAAGATTTTTATGGCTGTACTATCTATAATTTTGTATATTATCTTTGAGTATACAGTGAGCTCGAAATAAAATTATGGAAAAAAAAGTAAATTGTTTTAGGAATGCGAGTATATATTAATAATCGAGTGGATCCACACTGAGCGAAATTTCGAGTTGATATAACTCAAATATGAGTTGTCCTAGACCGAAACGTGTTGCTAATAGGGGACAGCCCAGACCTCTGAATTACGGCAACCAAATCGAAGAAATTGCATCAACTCACTATTCATAAGTTATGATAGCACAGAAGATGGGTTATTTTATACGTTGGAATAGCTCCCCCATCCCACCGTCTTAAATTATTGATGGGATACCGTAGCTACCAATATATATTGTGATGCGTTACTAGTCGGGCTAGATTAATTCATGATTCGAGCTATCAAAACGTGACATTTAAGTTGTTCTAGCTTACGATGGTGACTGGAATACAGTGGCGTAGCGCTACTACCGCGAACCCCCGCAGTCGCGGGGGGGCCCGAAAGCTTGGGGGGCCCGAAAGCTTCGAGTGCCGATAGAGCCTATTGCTAATTATCAAATCTTTCAAATAAATACCAATATTACCAATGTCCACCTGATCTAGATTTTGTCACACTGTGTCCGTAATTATATAAATTTGAAGAATGAAGCAATTGGTATATCAAGATCATGGAATATAAACCCGGAATTTGAAGATAAAAGACAATTAAAACCAAAAAAACATTTTGATGAAGCCAATACAAATTATCTATTTTCTAGTTGAGAAAACTATTTTAGGATAAATATATATTACAAAGTATTTGATATTGTAATTAACCAAATAGGTAATCGTTTTGAGGGAATGGAGTTATTTGTTAATAAATTTAGATTTCAATGTCCCCAAGTTCTAGTAACTTTGACAGAAAAAGAATTATTTATGTCTGCAGAAACACTACAGCAAACATATTCCAGCGATCTGTCTGCGACTTTTCCTTTAGAGATAGTCGCGTTGTGTATGCCGTTAAAGGAAAAAATTGCTTCTCTTCAAAGTATTAAAGACTTTGCTGTATTTTTAATTGTGGAAAATAACACTTTATCATCAAATTTTCCAGAGGTAACAACAGCCTTATTATTATTTTTAACTCTTCCAGTAAGTGTTGCTACAGCTGAGAGATCCTTTTCCAAATTAAAAATCATTAAAAATTATTTACGAAATAGTTCCTCTCAGACAAGGTTAACCAACTTGGCTATCCTGTCTATAGAGGCACAAGAGGCGGCCAAAATGGATAATAACCATTTAATAAAAAATTTTGCGGAGGCAATAGCTAGAAAAAAACAATTTACCTCTTGAAGGCAACAATATAAGAATAATTTTACAATATAATAATTAAAATAGGCAATTGGCCAATTGCCTCGCAATAACTATTGAGATACCTATAATATTATATTCAAGATTTTGTTGCTTAATTTGAAATACTTTTGGTTTTATCTCACTGTAATTTTCAAGTATCGCTACCTTAGCTCGGTACCTAAAGAATTTTTTCGTGTTTGTTCCTTTTAGTTTTAAAGAATGTTTTTTGTTTTCTTCTTGTTGTTCAATAATTTTATTTTTTGTAACGTTCTCTACATATAGGTTTGTAGTTTATATAATAAACAGTATTATCTAATTTTGTTTGTTTATATGTTTATATGTATATTCTTAATATAGGGTATGGGGCCCTAACTCAATTTTCGCGGGGGGCCTATAATTTGTCGCTACGCCACTGCTGGAATAACTCGCTCTTTGGACTACCAGTACCTAAATTGTGGACAATCGGAACTCAAAATATTTCTTTGATTTAACGCCTGCATATTGTGAACTTCAATTGCCTTTTGTTTTTTCAAGATATGACATTTTTGTTGTATATTTAAAAAAAAAATAATAAAATGAATTATAGACAGCAGAGCATACTACGGCTAAGAAACCATGCGGACGAAGTGATGACGATTGCTTATAAATAATAAGGCTCATTCCAATAATAACAATTTGTATGCATCTCCCTCCTGTCCCTCCATTTTACGCCAACTGACCAAAATTATGCGAAACACAAATTTTCACGCACAGAGAACAAAGATGAAAAATCCCGCAAACGGCGCAACGGCCAACAGGTGTATATACGCGCGATCGAAGGAGAATTGACGAATAACAAATTAACAATGGAATGAACCGCGCCAAACCTGCATGGGTACGAATTCGGAACTTTCCGTGACCTTACGATCTTGCGTTTTACCCTCGATATGGGGTTTTGGAGCACGTTTCCTGAATTATTCCAACTCAAAATAATTTACACATGGTTACGCCCGGGTTAAAACGACACTTTATAATCAATTAGTAAGTTTTCCCAACCCAGAAACTGAGTTCAGGTAACTCATAAAATAGTTACAAGATAAGGAATTGCGGTGATCCCAAATATGTTTAAAATGTTGATAAAAAATCTCTTTCTGGGTTGAGACGAACCAAAAGAACCTGAATTACTGTAGCGTTTTTAAATAATTTGTGATAATTCGTATGCAACATAGACAGGTGGGTTGAGGTAGCTCCAATTTTGTAACCCACGACATTGGTAAATGCTTTTTTGTCAGTGCATGTCGCGATGAATCCCCTAAGGGATTTGGCATAGTTCTTTGTATGCCTCTTCTCGTTTATGTGCCGTTAACAAAGACGTATGTCGTGTCGGCCTTCTGAGCGTCAAACTCGAACGTCGCCAATCGGCACATTTCGGGTGGCGCGTGGCGTCGAGCGAAAATCGGGTATCAAGTGAAAAACTGCTCGAATATACGAGTAGTTTTTTACCTCGAACATCACACTACCAAGCGGCACATTTCGGTCGGCGTCAAGCAAAGCTCGGGTATCGAGCGAAAGGTATAAGTAACAAGCGACGATTTTCGCTTGAATTTATAACTCGAGCAGTTTTTTTAATAATCGAGCGATGTCGGTATCAAGTAATTCGGGGGGTTTGGACCCCCAAAACCCACCCTCTTGGATGCGCTACCGGTCTAGCAGGTTATTTCGTGTAAACGAGCACCAATTAAGAAACATCGGAAATGTAATTAAAATATTTTCTAAACTTGCTTTGAAGACATATACATAATGAAACCTTTACGATGACGTAAAGGTGCGTTTCCACCGAAGGAGCAAGCAAGAGCAAATATTTGCTTGCTCTTTTATTAATTTGCTCGCGAGCATGCAGGCTTGCGAAGCAAAAACCGCGTTTCCACCGAAGGAGCAAGCAAGAGCGTGCAAGAGCAAGCACGCATTCTTTATATTTGCTCGTGGTCGAAACCGACTTACGAGCGTGCAAACACGTGCATGCTCGTGCACGAATGTGATCGGGACGGTGACGGTACTTCAAAGAGAAATTTTGCTAGTAGGTATTTTGGTTGAAACGAGTTTGCAGCAAAACGAACGCGCCCGCTAAAATACTTACTTTTGAGAAGTTTATGGTAATTAATTTCTGTTGTCATGGAGTGCAGTAATGAAGAAACGCTGCAATTAATTGACGAATACCCCATAAGACATCTGCTATGGAATCCTACAAATAACTTAATTATTTAAAAATCGCAATAAAAAGGAAGATGCTTGGAAAGACTTGGCAAAACTATTTAAAACAGACACGGTTGAAATTAAAAGAAAAATTAATTCTCTTTTGGCTTCATTCAGACGCAACAAACAGAAGGTAGTACTCAAACCTTCTGGATCGGGAATCGCTCCATTTTTAACTCGTCCCGCATTGGATCATCCACGAATCTGAGCACACGTGTTCGCGTTTGATTAATTTATTTAGCCGCGAGCCTGCATGCTCGCGAGCAAATTAATAAAAGGGCAAGAAAAAATATTTGCTCTTGCTCAAGCAAACAGAGTTTAATTTCGGGGTGTGGAGCCGAGTTATGACATATTTCTTGGGTTTTATGAATTAAAAATTATCGATTAAATATTGATAGTTCGATAAACGATGGTGCGACTATCGATAGATCTCGACCTTTACCTGTCAGTGCTGCTGTGCTTCGTTTTAAGCCGCGTTCTCAGAGCTTCGACGTGTCGCAGCGACAGTCCCCCACTCTTTTTGTAGGGGGTGACGTCTGTCACTTGTCATTCGGATGTAACCTAACCTTACAATATTTTGTTATTGTTTTGTAAATGAAAACAATTTGTTTTGTACAAATTTCGTTTTGAATAATTTATCATACTGACTGAGACTTTGATAATGAAAGCGGCGAAGCAATGAAATATTTGAATAATATCTGGCAGTGTATTTTAATATATGATTATTCTTCAAGACTAAATAGCTAGCTAGGTAGTTTTTAAGGAGAACCATTTCATTCCTCCAATAAGGAAGTCTAAAATCATAGACATGGGCGTTCTGACAGTGTCTCCTCATCATTCCATACCCTAGGTATTGTGGTGGTCACTAGCTTGTATCTCCTCTATATCTTCATTCCAAGCAGATACAAAGCCATCTTTGTGCAGAGCATACTTGCCCTTTGTAATCTGTATCTACAATAATTTAAAAATATTTATATTATAAGATTTAGGGATCTATAGAGGTACAAAACTAATTTTTAGATAATATTACAAAAATACCAACAGGGCTAACAAAATACCATGGGACTTTAAAAACAGTTTACAATTTTAAGTCAAAATGATGTTTTACCAGTATTATTAACTCTTGCACTTTCTTCTGCAGATAACTTTTTTCTAAATTCAGCTGCAGAGCGGTGAAGAATTTCCACAGGAATATAATTTGAATTTGTGGCCACATCCATTATGGTTTTCGTTTAACCTAAAATTTAACGTTTTAAACTTGAACTCGTCACATTTCTTTAAAAAACTTATAGTATAGTCGATAACCTCTTCCGATTGCAGCAGGCCAATATTTAAGTTTCTTTAGGGTGTGAGTATGTGGAATGCGGATGTTGGATTAAAATTTTCCCCTCTTGGAGGTTATATTTGGGTTTGTTTTTTTTTAAAGATTTTTTCGAAGTATGATTTTTTAGGTTAAGCCTTGAAGCGTTGCTTGGTGTGTTTCGGTTACAGCTCTTAACCCTTTCTTATTTGAATTTAATCAAATAAGCAAGTTTTAAGAGCTCCGTTAACATACTGGGTGTAGAGGTAGAGGGGTAGTTATTGTAATTGTTTACAGAGGCGTATAGTGTGCGCGTAGTGTGCGTGTATACTTATTTTATACAGAACAAGTTCTTAAATAATTTGGAGTGTGGATTTAGCGAGTGATCCAGTCTTTAGGCATTCTGTGTTTTTGACGCGGTAGTCTGCGTATGTGCGATGAGGCTATCTTGGCGTTGTTGGCCAAGTTACCCTTGGTGTGATATTTCACGATTATTTTATCGAGAAACTCCGAAATTGTGTCAATTTGGAGGTCTCGATGTATAGCGTGAGTTCTGGTATATCTAGGTGTATTCAGTATTATTTTAAGTGCCTTGTTCTGTATTACCTGTAGTCTTTGTAAGTCCTGCTTACCCAGTGTGCACCATGTCGGTGCTCCGTATGTGAGCACCGGCCTGATGAGCACTTTGTACATCATGACTTTTGTCCTGGTTGTTAGCTTGCTCCTACTGTTGAGCAGCGGGTATAGAGTGCTCAGTTGGGCGTGAGCCATCTTTCTCCTGTGGGCTGTATTTACTTTCCAATTGAGGCGTTTGTCGAAGTGAAGTCCCAAGTATTTTACGCTTGGGCTCCAATCGATTAGTTTGTTTCCTACAGTGACCCTGCCTTCCGGTCTTCTGAACCTTGATGAGTTCTTGGTAAAGTAAATTGTCTGTTTTTTTTTCTGGATTGATTTTTATTTTCCACTTGCTGAGCCATTTTTCCAGAGTAATGATGTTTTCTTTTAGCGCCAGCATTATTTGTTTTGGATTTCTTGATGTCACTGCTATGGTTGTGTCATCAGCGTATATGCATTTTTCGCAAGACGGATGCATTGGGATATCACAAGTAAAGATATTGAAGAGTAGGGGGGCTATTACCGAACCTTGTGGGACTCCGGCCCTGATTATTTTTGACGTAGAATAACACTCTTCAACAAAAGTTTTAAACGATCGATTTTCAAGATAGGAGGCTATAAGTTTTATCATATAGTTTGGTACTCCTAGCCTGATCATTTTGACAATTAACCCGTTATGCCATACCCTGTCAAAAGCTTTACTGATATCGAATAGGACGGCTCCCGTGCTCCTCCGTCTATTGAATCCATTGATTATGTTAGAAGCCAGTCTTGTTGTCTGTCTAACGGTGCACAAGTTAGCTCTAAAGCCAAACTGCTCCACTGGTAGACAGTTGTTAGTTTCGACAAAGGTTGTGAGCCTACCCGAAATTAACCGTTCCACTATCTTGCTTATGTTAGACAGAAGACTGATTGGCCTGTAACTGGTCAATTTTCTTCTGTCTTGGCCTGATTTCCCTATCATAATGATTTTTGCCTGTTTCCATGGGACGGGAAAATGTCCAGTTTTCAGTATAGCATTTGCGATGTTGGCTATGTCCTTTATTGTCTTCTCCGGTAGATTTTTCAGTGATAGGTTGGTGATTCTATCTAGCCCGGGAGCTTTTTTGACCTTTACGTAACGTATGATCTTTTTGACATCTTCTGCGGTGACTTCTTGCAGATTTGGTTCAGGAGGGTGATCCATGCTTCTATATATTTCGGCAGTCCTGTTGATCCGATTTTCTAGGTCTACATCTGTAGCCGGATTTTCGCTGAATTGCTCGTAGAGTGCTTCAGCGAATTTTTCCGCTTTTTCCTGAGGTTCAATGATTACAGTGTTGCCGCTCGTTGTTATGGGTTGTTATGGGCGGCATTGGTGTCCTACTTCCGTTGACAAGCGAACTTGTCATCCAATAGAGGGATCCATCTTGTGTATTTAGGCTTTCGACCTTCCTTTCCCATCTCTCGGATTCCAAGCCGCTAAGCAGCTGTTTGACCCTCTGTGTTGCGGTTCTTCGCTCTTATTTCGTTCTTTATGTCATGACTGAGATTACCATATTTAGTGTAATCAGCTGTTTTTGTTGTTGTTGCTCTAGCAAGTGCTTGCTGTATGTTCTTTGTGAGCACATTTACAGCCTCGTCGATATCTGGTTTGCCTACAAGAGGAGCGATAGATTCGCAACCCTCCAGCTGAGTCTGGAATTTTTTCCAGTCAGTTCTGGTTTTGGTTATGATGCTAAGACCCCTCCTGCGTGGGTCACCATATTCGATAATCACTGGGAGATGATCAAATGTTAGATCATTGATTACTACAGGCTGTGACATGTGATCTGTGTTTTTAATTACGAATATATCTAGTAGCTCCGGTAATCCGTTGGCACTTAGATGTGTGTGACCCTCTGGTGGTAATATATGGTAATTAAAAACATCAGAATTGTTGTATAACATTAGCCCTCTGGTGTTGGTTGCTCTACAGTTCCATTCTCGATTTTTGGCATTCAGATCTCCTCCGATTATTGTTGTCCTGTTATTGTTGAAGATATTTCCTAAACACTCCCTGTTAAGACTGTCGTGAGGGAAGGGGCTGCAGTAAACGGACCCGACCACTACAGACCTGTGGTTCACTGCAATCTTAACGTATGTACCATCTATAATATTGCTACTATCCGGATTTGGCATAGAAGTTGCTTGGACGTGCTTTTTGACAAGAATCATGGTTCCGCCCATTCTAGTTTCGCGATCGTTTCGAAATACATTATAATTTGGAAAGGTGGATTTCTTGAGAGAGAGGACTTTAACTTAACGCCGTACCATCGACGGTAGTCGATCAAATACAGTGCGCAGCGTCATCTCTTAGTAGTCACCACATAATCTGAACAGACGTTTATTTGATTAAATCAAATTTTAAAAAAATCTATTCAAGAAATAAAAAGTCTATGCTTATCAGGAGAGGGCTTCCTTTTCTTGGTAGTACCATTCAATCTGAAATAGTATTTTAAAGTGCTACTGTATAGACAAAAATACGCGCCCTTATTGTATAAGGATCATCGGGTGGTCTGGAAATAATAATTTTCCATATTCGTATTTAATATAATACAGAAAAATACTAAAAAATGTAAACGAAGAAAGCCCAAGACTGAAGACTTGAGCGAAAATATTAAATGGGTAGGGAAGGGCACATCATTTTAAAGGTTGTTTAAATATCTTTCCAATAATACCAAGATTTATCATTACGATTGGCAACGCTACAGACAATAATAAAATATTTTGTACTTATAAGGAGTAGAAGTTTCAATTCTTGATGAAATATACAGGGTGTTCCATTTGAAAATACTGAGTAAATTTAATCCAAACAAACCCGAAGTTTGGAAGTAAAATTAAAGCACCCTGTATAAAACTGTAAAATTTTATAAATAGTACTCATATAATCCAGATAAAAATTTTTGATCTAATTAAAATCAATAAAGAATCTGTAGCATGTTTATTACGATCGTACCAATGCAATAAAAATAGGAAAATTAATAATATCTTTGCAACACCGCAACAGATTGGGGAAAAAAATTGGGGTTACATAAACGATAAGGAGGGGCACTGATTCCGAGTAAAAATATAGGTCATTTCATTTATGACACACGCTGTACAGGGTGTCCATTTTTGGGTAGTTTTACGGGGTATCTCCGTTATATTTGTTTTCACACGTACCCTATACCTATATTTTTAATAATATAATTTAGTTTGTAACAAGCTTCAAATATATAACACTTTATTTTTAGTCTTAGTATTAGGCCCGAAATATACGTTTTTCAAAAATATACCATTTTTTTATATACGGTGACCCATTTAAAGAAGCAAATTTGTTTATTTTCCTTGAAAATTATTGAATGTAGAAAAAATCTGAGTACGTCACTGTATTCTACATAAAGAGTTACAAAAAGAACATTTTTATTTCTTTTTGATACGTTACGGGGTAACCGAGATATGGGGGGGGGTGTCCCAAAATGATTACGGCATCTTCTGTTTGACAAAAAAGTAGCAAAGTGCTGCGAAAACAGCATCCTTCTATCTTTACTAATAAGGGAGATACCCCGTAAAACCCAAAAATGGACATCCTGTATAATTAAACATACTTTTAAAATATGCGTCTTCAACAGTCCGCTAATATTTATTTTTAAAGTTTCCCTTCTATCCACGATATAGGAGATATCGAAGAATTACACACTAAATGGACTCCCTGTATTAGTAAATATTTTATTTATTTCAGAAAACCCAATTTTCCGCGTTAAATTTTCCGGTAATTGTAATTTTGCTAATAAGAACGTTACGAAACACAAGTCAAATGACAAAAGGGTTACCGCCTCATACAAAAATTTAGGATCCTCCGGGACATAACGAATCGACATGAGTCATGCCGTTTTTTCTACAATGTAAGCGAGTAATCGTTAGAAAAACAAACGAATTTTTTGCACCAAAATACCTTTGCCTTGCTTTACTTTGTTAGTTTATTTGCAGTGGTCGGTTCGAAAGGAGCTCGTGTATTCGCCGGTTTTATTTTTTCTGGAAAATTATCCCGCGTGATAATTCGACGTCCAGGACAGGGTGCTCCTGCCACTGCTTAAAGAGTTGTCGGAATTCCGGGTAATAGTGTCATCCTAAAACGAAGTTTTGCTCTGTTCCCTGTAAGGTGAGTCTTTAAACATTTTTTTTTTCAAAATACGTTTAGCAGCATTCACAGTTCCATAAATTAATTTATAATAGAGAAGAAGTATTTAAGTCACATCACAAGGGGCCCATGCGCTATTATGCAACGGGTTCCTCGCTTTTTACCTTCCATAACTGGGGTAGTAACTGGCGATAAATACTTATAAACTCTTTCCACAATTCTTTTTTTTTGCTCGCAAGTGTATGGGCCCCTTCAGTTTTCAGTTATGCAGGGTTTTAATTTGAAAACTACCCACCTTTAATAGGTCGCTTTCGGTAAATAAAAATAAAATTTTATTGTGAAGGTCCCGCCCTTCACAAGAATTGTTGCAGCCTTCGTGGTTTAACCCCCTTGGCAGGGGTAGATGTTACCATTAAGATCTTAATTGGGAAGGAGGGGGGGGGGGTCAAGTGACCCATCATTTTTAAAAATCGTTGAAATCTCTTTCCAATAATAATAAAAGAGGAGTCGACACAATAAATTTTTTGTTAAATAATACCCTAAAAGGAATTTAAAAACTATTTAAAGCCTTCATGGAGTAACCCACTGGGAGGGGTAACTGTTACCCTTAAAATCGTAAATGAGAAGGGGGGTCAAGTATATTGGGGCGGAAAAATCTGGATTCTAAGAGTCGCCGAGGACCGTTTTTGGTTCGGAGGGGCAGTGGCGTACTTGTACAAGAAATGAAATTTGTGCAAATCGACAAAATTTCGTTTCTTGCTTCCGTTAATTTATTAATTAAAAAAATTTCTACCCTAAACTTATAGCAATTGGTCCCTAAAAACAGATAATTAACCGCTTTTAGGATAAAACGAAATAGTATCAAAAATATTGATCAAAAAACGAAATGGTGAATGCGCCACTAGCTCTGACTTAATTATTAACTGAACAAAAAATATACTGAGTGTTTAAACAACAACGAACAAAACAATCATCTACTAAAAACAAACATCTAGTAAAATCAAGATTTATATTTTTCCTAACGAATTCATCTTTGAATAAATTGGTTAAAACATTACATTTCGTGGGGGGCGGGGGGCAACGCCACTGAGGAGGGGGTAAACTGGGCGGCATGTTACGAACAAGCCCGAAACGGGCTAGCTTTACTATGATATCTATTGAGCACGAAATAGCTAATAAAATAGATTTAAATAAAAAAATTTACAGAGTTACAAGGTGGTTTGTTGATAGTTATTATTTTAATGAGTTAGAATAGCATAGTACATTTTTTTAATTTCTTTTCAGAAATATTATTAATATGTATTAATAAGAGCACAAAATGATTAAGGCGTCTTGAGCGGGCCCTGTTGCTCTCTCTCACTAATTTTGAAATTGAAATTTTGATAGTATGCTAATGTTGATTTGAGCACTGGGCTAAAACATTTTCATTAAGGTACTACGTCCGGTTAAACTGGAAGTCGGTGTAAACTTCTTTATTTTAAATAGCACACCCTATACAGGGTGTCCCAGAATATGTGGGCAATCTCCCGGGTTCAGATAGAACACTTAAAAATAACAGGAGAAGTTCTTATAAATTTTTCTCCCTACGGCCTCTCCCCTACGGAGATACGAGCCCATAACGGACGTCCCTGGAAATCGTTGTTTTTTAAATAATTTTTGAAGTACTAGGTGTAATTTAATATTTTTTTAGTAAGTATAATGGTTAGTAGATGGGTCTCCTTAAAACTCGCCCTTTTAAACACATTTGGCTTATTTAGTTTGCCAGGGACGGACTAGGACACAAAAATGTTTTTTTATACCTTGTACGATGAAGGAACGACAATAATATTTTTGATACGAGATATGCTGAAAAAAAGGTACTCTTGATCAATGTCGATAAAGTGAACTGTTTTCGAGAAAAAAATATTTTTGTTCAATATGGTTTTTTTGCATTAGTTGTTGTTTTATGCTCATAAAATTTCCTCATTGTTGCTATGGTTTTTTTTACATGTACCGATTTAAATAAGAATATTTATGCCAGTGTCAGTTTATGGTAGTGTCTTGAAATTTGCGGTTTTTCTCCTTTGTCTTATTAGTTACTAACTTAGTAATGGAATTTACGTATACTGGATATAAATCATATATTATAATTATTTTCTATTTAGCGTTAAAAATAAAGGTAAGTTTATATAAGGTTGTCGATTCAAAAAATTTGCCAATTTTATATTTTTATATGGCCATAATAATACCAAGAACTATAGATAGTTTGTTTTTGTTTAAAATAAAAATAGGAAAGTTAATGAACAAATCCAAACAAACCTTTCCCTAACAATTACTTTTATTTGTTTCAGATACTTGACGGGTCTAAAATAGAGTGCGGTACCGCGTGGGAGGTGTGAGGGTTCCGCTCTTCAAGGGTTTGCCTAAACATCGTCGCAGTTTAGAGCGTGGTAGAGATAACCCTTTTCAAGGCTCCCGCATGTCTGAAAAAGGCTGATGGGCAACCTGGCCTGTCCAGGGCGATGTCCTTTTTGTTCGTCCCTTGGAGAGTGGAACTGGAAGAATGAAGATGATGTCGTCGGGCAAATGGGCACATATAAGGAGGTAACTATTTATTTAATTTTAAAAGTATACCCCAATTGTTTAATTAATATTTAAAAAATTATTTATAGTTTTTTGGCAAGAGAAAATATTTTGTGATAACAATATTTGTAACTACAGGGGGTTTTTTAATTGAAAGCCGATACTTAAGGCTGTGAATCCTTGGGTGATTTTAAGAAGAACTGGCACTTCTTATTGAAACATGCGGATAGGCATGAAAATAAGCCAAAACATTGATTTCAGTTTCCTCATTGGACGTTATAGGTCTAGGTAAATTTCTGTATGTTTCAAGCATGATCCAAAATTTTCGAAATTGCTTTGAATTCGTCTAAATTTCTTATTGCTCATTGATGGTAAATTTGGATACATTTCATTGAATCTTCTAAATGTACGGCTGATGATCTTATTATACTGACCATGTAAAATAAATAAATTCATACTACATCTGAATAGTTGTTGTTTTCTTCCATTTTTTTTAACTTTAATTTAACTTTAAAAAATTAAAATATTTAAATAGACCAACTGACAACAAGACTGAATGAATAACAGCAAAATGTCAACCATTACAAAACAATTTCCATAGGCTACTTGCCAAATTGGTCTAGAAAGTGTGATTGTTATCTGTAATAATTAATTTTTCTATATAAATGCTCATAAGTCAAAAACTGTTCAAAATAGGTATAGTAACATTATACATATAAAGATAGACAATTTCAATAGCTTTTAGGACAACAGATAAAATATAGGGTATTTCATTTAAATAAAAGGTACTATTTACCATTTTTCCAAACCATCAAAATATTTGTATTTTGAAACACCCTGTACTATTATAAATAATATTTGGAAAGAGGGTGAAAGAGTTTAAAAATATCATAACTTTTTGTAGAAGATGTTATCCGAAAAAAAAAAGCGAAATTAATTATTATCTCGAGAACTATAACAAATAGGTATAGGAAAATATTAAGGAAAGTTATTAAGAAATTCATAAGGATTCTAAAACAAAAATAATACACAGGGTGTTTCGTTTAAATTATCAAAGTTGCTAATACTTTCAAGTAGAAGTGGCAACACTGCATGGCTAAAAATATTTTTAAAAGATAGATCATGTCCGCTTCTATAACCTCCCAAAATTTCAAAGTGGTCCAATGACTAGTTCTCTATAAACATCTAATAGGCCATCCACCATCAATCACCCTGTATGTTAATACAGTGTAACCTCGATAATCCGAACCTTCGTTACACCGGATTTTTCAATAATCCGGCCAAACATTTCAACTGCATTGTATACTTTATGATCAGCATTTGATAGTACTCGGTAATTCAAGCAAACAAAAATTACTAATTACTTCACAAAATAATATAAAATTTAATAAGTATGCTTCTGTTTTAAATAATTTTTGTATTATGTTTATACTATTTTCTAGTTGTTTTCTATTAAATGTTTTAAATGTTTCGTTTTTCAATAAAAAAACTGTGTCGCTTCAATAATCCGGATTAATTACAAATCCGGATGACCGCGGTTTTAATTAGTCCGGATTATCGAGGGTTGCACTGTATTAACATTTCTTCTTAAAATCACCCAAGGATTCGGCACTCTATTAAAAAACACCCTGTATGGGCCCAATAATATCCCCCAAAAAAATCAAAAATAAATGCAGGGTCTTTCAAAATAATTGGAAAAATCTAAAATTTTGCGTTTCGATTTTTATTTTTTCCTGACTTTGTTTGAACAGATGTCCAAAAATAAATGTCACTTTCTCATTGCTACTTTTTATTCTCCATAAGATTTCATCATCAGATCTTTAATGCAACGTTTTGTCTTTGGGTCACCATCATCAACTTAATTTTTTAAATACGGGCTTGGATTTTTTTCTTTAAATTATGAAAAAGGAACTAAATCTACGTTCGGCGGTATATGAGACTTACTGGTTTTCCGATGTTTTGTTCCTTAAATTGACCATCTTGATTAAAATACCCCTAATCCGTTCCTGTAATTAACTTTTGTTTCGACGAAACTGAAAATTTTAAAATTATTATTGTATTATAGTATTTAAAAAAATTAAGTTGATGATGGTGACCCAAAGACGAAACGTCGCATTAAATAAGATCTGATCATGCCATCCCGAGAAGAATAGAAAGTAACAATGAAAAACTGAAATTTATTTTTGGACATCTCTTGGAACAAAGTCAGCAACAAATAAAAACCGAAACGCAAAATTTTAGATTTTTCCAAATATTTTGAAAGCCCCTGTGTTTATTTAAGATTTTTTTACGGCATATTATTGGGCCCATATTTATGCAACTTTGCCCCAATTTAACCGACTTCGTATCTCTTACCGTTTCCGAAATTCCAATGATGAAGGACTTGTTTGTTACACCCTTTATAGCAAGAATCAGCTAAATAAGTTAGCGAATTTATTATAGCTAGTTGTGATTAGAACTAGAATTTTTTTCAAGAAAACATTTTTTTTCCCTCCCAACTAATGTGAACTGAAATTAATCTTATTTTTTGGCTTGGGCTTTCCCAAAGCCTTCTTCCCCAAACAGGTATTTCTTATTTCATAACTCATCTGGAGTTCGCTAGTATTGGCTATTTATTTTTAATTTATGCTCATTAGCATTGGATCACTTGTTCATGTCAAAATGTACAATTTCTCAAATAAGCCTTCGTGTCGATTATGACCTACACTTTACTAATTTACTCAAATTTGCCTATTTACATGAAAACTAAACGCATTTTCCTTTGTTTTAGGATCATGGCCATGGGCACTAAAGAAAATTTATAAAATCGGGCACGCGAATTTTCCAGGGTAGCAGAAGACACAGAAACCAATCCCGCAGTCAAATCAATCCGATTCTTTTTAGTCTAACGTACAGAAAGAATCTGGTTGATAAATCAGTCCGGTCTTTCCTAGTCTAACGTACAGGAATGATCTGATTGATCGTTTTGCTGAACCCCATCGCGCCTTAATCAATCCGATTTTTTTTAGTCTAACGCACAGAAAAAATCTGATTGTTAAATCAGTCCGACTTTTCCTAGTCTAACGTACAGGAAGGATCTGACTGATCGTATTGACAATTTCAAAATGGGGTATGAATGATTAAACAAAATGAACTTTTTAACGCGTTATGATGACAGAACTTTTAAGCAGCTATTATAAGCAATCGTAACTTTATAAAAATGTATATGCAGTATTTGAAGTAGATTCATCCAATCAAACTCCGTTGGTTTCTGTGTCTGTTTAATTGCCGATTCCCTAAGGACCAGTTGTTGCAAAAAATTGTTTTTTTTTGGATCGGTCCGAGGGTTTCAATTGACTGCGACCATGGAAACATAAACCTGCAAGCTAAACGTTCGGGACACAAGCTGGATTAGAGCAGCCTGCGAGAATTTATTAAGGTAATATTTAGTTAAAAAATATATTTTCATCAGTGTTGGTTGATCAATATTTCGTTATTTTCGAAAATAAGTTTGTGTGAAGTGAATCGTAGTTGCCAATATTTTAAATGTGCATTTATTTAGTTTTCTGTTTTCTGCGTTCACCAACCAAAAAATCAATTTTACTGGGGAAGCTTGAAACTAATAATAGTATTTTATTTTTATATGCAAAGCAGTTTGGCAATCAAAAGATTTCGAGCTGTAATTGAACAATAATTAATGGGTGGAAGAGAGAACTACATGTTTTTTGGCTGAATGGCAACAATGTTGAAGTCGGGTTATATCAGATGGTTAAATATTCAAACATAACCATACTTGCCGATGAAAAGATAAATCCTTCTTTAATGAACCACTCTTTTACATACTACAGATGAATGCACCATGATTGTTTATAATAAAGACGATTTTTCACCAATAATCACAAAAAAACACAAATCAACCAAAATATAACAATCCGTCAGTTAGATCAAAGAACAAACATCGCAATATATACGAGATTAGTATTCATTCATCTTTTGCTTATCTTTTGGGTCCGAATCGTAGTAAAATAGAAATAGTTGTTGCCAGAGTGTAGTTGGATTAGTTCAAGATTCTTTTGATACGCCTTTTCACAGTTTATAGTAAAATTATTGGGAAATAAATTTATTTTAAGAGCAAGTGCGGATTAATCTAAACCAGTTGTATTTGCCAAATTAACAAATTTTTAATTGCAATTTTGCAAGATGCCTTTGCGATAAATATGTCCATCTGGCTATGCTGGAATAATGACCGAAAGAGGTGGGACAGACTGTTTGCAGTCGTTGCGTGGGCTAGAAATGTACATTATTCCATCTGTAGTTTGTAATAGCTTTGGTCCGTACCAACATTGGAAAAACGAATCGCTTGATGTCTGTATGCGTGTTTGTTTGTCCGTCTGTCTATCGCAGCCCGTTTCCCTCGGGATCGTTTCGTTTGACATAAATAGTTAAAACAAGCCATTGTTATTTACTTAGGAGCATGACATAAAACGTTTTAAAAATTTCAACTTATCCGTTTGGGGGGGGGGGGTGTTTCAAACGAATGACTAAACATTTATTGTGATGGGCAGTAAAAAATTTTTGAATAATGACTGTACCAACTGTGAGGATGATGATAAAAATTGATTTTTGTTACATTTAGTACTGCTCTGGTTAAGAATTTATATCCTTTGGACTTTTATAACTATTACGTCAAAGTTGATAACAAATTGTGTCGTCGAAAAATTTTTCACCGATAAATAAGTAAGGATAAAAAAGGGTTGGTACTAATCATAACACAATGTAATTTACATTTAGATACATCATATTCGCTTTTAGAGCTAATGGTAGTGACGCATTCGCCATATCATTATTTAACGTATAAATTAATAAGAACAAAAATCAAATTTTATCAAACCTATAATAATTGATTAAACTTTTATTGATGTAAACTGTGTAACTAAAAATGTTCTCTATTGTTTCAGGTAAGTGAGCATGATTGGTGTTGGAAGCGTCCGTTTCGCGTTGTCGGCAAACAAGTCTTCGACTGTTGTTACAACCTAGAATAAGTGAACAGTGACCTTTAGTAGATAAGCTACAAGAGTTCGGGGCCAAATACCACCACTTTTACATGTTATTTCTTATGGGAAAATTTAAGGTTCGATCTGCATTTTTTTCTACCGACGCCCAGCGTCGCGACGCCCAGAATGACAAGCACGTGAGGAGTGTGGAGATGAATGGAGAGCAAATATCGTCATTTTTACATGTATTTTCCCATAAGGAAATTTAAGGTTCGATTTGCATTTTAAATCTAACGACGCTTAGCGTCGCGACGCCCACAATGAGAAGAATGTGGGAAGTGTGGAGATGAATGAAGAGCAATATCATCATTTTTACAGGTATTTTCCCATAAGGAAATTTAGAGTTCGATTTGCATTTTTTTTACCGACGCCTACCGTCGCGACGCTTAGAATGAGAAGAACGTGACGCAATTTACCAGTGGCTGTTAGCGTCTCCACCATAACCATCAAACTTTAATATTTGATTTAAATTTTACTTTTTGTGTGTGTGTGTGTGTGTTTATCGCAACCATTTGAGGATGGCTGATAAATTTTCAGTCATTACTTATAATGAAATAGAAAATTTATTAAATCATCCTGAGAGGGTTGCGATAAATAATAGAGTTAAAACTTAAATATTTTATATACGATTTGGCTTCTGTGATATAAAGGGATGATCGACTTTTTTCCGCATGGAAACACGACAGGTACCCTTCCGAGGGGAGACGTACCGACTCTGGTGATCGATAATCCCTCCCTACAAAAGAGGTTGACACTTTTAAAGAGTTAGGTATATACAGTGTTTTCCATATGTCTTATAGACACGATCAGGGAAAATTGTTGCCTGTTGGCTATTAAAGAAATCATCTATCGCCCATCTCTAAAGGGTTATGATGGGAAATTATAATTTTCTAAATTTGTATGTGTCTTTCCTTCAATATTTTTTTTTAATTAGGGGTTTAAATTTATCAGCCATCCTGAAATAGTTGCGATAAACACACACACAAAAAGTAAAATTTAAATCAAATATTAAAGTTTGATGGTTACGGTGGAGACGCTAACAGCCACTGGTAAATTGCGTCACGTTCTTCTCATTCTAAGCGTCGCGACGGTAGGCGTCGGTAAAAAAAATGCAAATCGAACCCTAAATTTCCTTATGGAAAATACCTGTAAAAATGATGATATTGCTCTTCATTCATCTCCACACTTCCCACATTCTTCTCATTCATTCAAAATGCAGATCGAACCTTAAATTTCATTATGGGAAAATACATGTAAAAATGACGATATTTGCTCTCCATTCATCTCCACACTCCTCACGTTCTTCTCATTCTGGGCGTCGCGACGCTGGGCGTCGGCACAGATCGAACCTTAAATTTTCCCATAAGAAATAACATGTAAAAGTGGTGGTATTTGGCCCCGAACTCTTGTAGCTTATCTACTACCTTTAGTGTTTTACGGGTCATTCCTCACTCAAGTGCTTGCTTGAATGTGGATTGATCCGTCTTGCTGCAATTGGCACCGTTGTTAATACCATCACCTTCGCTTCTATCATGATTGAAAGATAAGATAGTTTTCTTTCCTTTTCTGTTGCTACAGGTGAAAGAATGAAGGGTTAAGAGCAATAGCAATATATAGGTCCGCACCATTTTGTTTCTTCTTTCTCATTTATTAAATTTTGGACACTATTAAGATATTTATAATAGTTTTTAAAAATCGGGCTGTACGCATCTCTTTATAATCACTAAAATATGGTGAAGGAGCTTTGTTATTGCTCTTAAAGATGGGACACGTTGCCGATTCTGGTAAGTTAGTGAAGTGAGTGAAAATAAGAAGCTGCAACTGAAGAAACAAGCCTATTAAATTATGGAGGACGGCTTTCTGGTATGGTATAAATGTACAATATTTGGTGAACTATTTAAATATAGATACCTAAATTAATTTAAGATAAATCGGCCGTCTACTAATACATTTGTTTTAGCCACACTATTCATTATACTAGCCAACATGGAACCGATGGGGAATCTATAATCCATGGCCAATAAAAGCCAGAAAAAGGAAGAAATGGAATCGAATTAATTTTGATGCATAACCGTCATTATCCTTTACTAATAACCTTTTATTTTTAGCTCAGGTTTTGTCCAACATCTTCAAATGTTGATGCATAAAACCACCGGTTTATATTAATTTTATACATTTTTTTTAGGTTTTAATTAACGATTTTACTTTTAGGAAAGGTTTTGTCCACTATTTTCAAATGTTGATATATAAAACCACCGGTTTATATTAATTTTATACATTTTTTTTAGGTTTTAATTAACGATTTTACTTTTAGGAAAGGTTTTGTCCACTATTTTCAAATGTTGATATATAAAACCACCGGTTTATATTAATTTTATACATTTTTTTAGGTTTTAATTAACGATTTTACTTTTAGGAAAGGTTTTGTCCACTATTTTCAAATGTTGATATATAAAACCACCGGTTTATATTAATTTTATACATTTTTTTTAGGTTTTAATTAACGATTTTACATTTAGGAAAGGTTTTGTCCACTATTTTTAAATGTTGATATATAAAACCACCGGTTTATATTAATTTTATACATTTTTTTTTAGGTTTTAATTAACGATTTTACTTTTAGGAAAGGTTTTGTCCACTATTTTCAAATGTTGATATATAAAACCACCGGTTTATATTAATTTTATACATTTTTTTTAGGTTTTAATTAACGATTTTACTTTTAGGAAAGGTTTTGTCCACTATTTTCAAATGTTGATATATAAAACCACCGGTTTATATTAATTTTATACATTTTTTTTAGGTTTTAATTAACGATTTTACTTTTAGGAAAGGTTTTGTCCACTATTTTCAAATGTTGATATATAAAACCACCGGTTTATATTAATTTTATACATTTTTTTTAGGTTTTAATTAACGATTTTACTTTTAGGAAAGGTTTTGTCCACTATTTTCAAATGTTGATATATAAAACCACCGGTTTATATTAATTTTATACATTTTTTTTAGGTTTTAATTAACGATTTTACTTTTAGGAAAGGTTTTGTCCACTATTTTCAAATGTTGATATATAAAACCACCGGTTTATATTAATTTTATACATTTTTTTAGGTTTTAATTAACGATTTTACTTTTAGGAAAGGTTTTGTCCACTATTTTCAAATGTTGATATATAAAACCACCGGTTTATATTAATTTTATACATTTTTTTTAGGTTTTAATTAACGATTTTACATTTAGGAAAGGTTTTGTCCACTATTTTTAAATGTTGATATATAAAACCACCGGTTTATATTAATTTTATACATTTTTTTTTAGGTTTTAATTAACGATTTTACTTTTAGGAAAGGTTTTGTCCACTATTTTCAAATGTTGATATATAAAACCACCGGTTTATATTAATTTTATACATTTTTTTTAGGTTTTAATTAACGATTTTACTTTTAGGAAAGGTTTTGTCCACTATTTTCAAATGTTGATATATAAAACCACCGGTTTATATTAATTTTATACATTTTTTTTAGGTTTTAATTAACGATTTTACTTTTAGGAAAGGTTTTGTCCACTATTTTCAAATGTTGATATATAAAACCACCGGTTTATATTAATTTTATACATTTTTTTTAGGTTTTAATTAACGATTTTACTTTTAGGAAAGGTTTTGTCCACTATTTTCAAATGTTGATATATAAAACCACCGGTTTATATTAATTTTATACTTTTTTTTTAGGTTTTAATTAACGATTTTATTTTTAGGAAAGGTTTTGTCCAGTATTTTCGAATATTGATGTACAAAACCACCCTTTTTGTATTTTAATTAACAGTTTTTTTTAGGATTTAAGAATATATTATAGGTGGTCAAACTTGAATGGTCCTTATATATTCTTGGCAGCTGTTTGCATTTTAGGTTGTTGTTTTTAATGGGTAAGCAGCTGTCTGTTGTTGCCCCCCCCCTGGTTCAGGGCCGTACAACACTGACGATGGCCATGGAAGGCCGAAACAGTTGCTGAGGCCTTAGAGGATATTAATACAAGGTATGCATACTCAATCCAGTATTTATTTAAATGTTTCTATGAATTGACTAAATTAACTATCCTACAAATTTAAATAACATGATTCCCACGTACTTTTTTTGAGTTTTAAAATTTACGTATCGATCTACTAAAAATTGTTGCCACGCTTTGGTCGTTTCATAATTGCACAATTCCAGGTTTGACTGTTTGGAGAAGGTCAAAGCCCGAAAGTAAATTAAACTTCGCTATAAAATCCCAAAATTGAGCAAAACTGTTGTTTCGACGAAACTGAAGATTTTAAAATTATTATTGTATTATAGTATTTAAAAAAATTAAGTCGATGATGGTGACCCAAAGACGAAACGTCGTATTAAATAAGATCTGATCATGCCATCTCGAGAAGAATAAA
The DNA here is from genome assembly GCA_963991005.1 of Barypeithes pellucidus. Classification (NCBI taxonomy): domain Eukaryota; kingdom Metazoa; phylum Arthropoda; class Insecta; order Coleoptera; family Curculionidae; genus Barypeithes; species Barypeithes pellucidus. The sequence goes on along the minus strand of OZ022563.1, from coordinate 48,941,356 downwards.
AAGTAACAATGAAAAAGTGAAATTTATTTATGGACATCTTTTCGAACAAAGTCAGCAACAAATAAAAACCGAAACGCAAAATGTTAGATTTCTTCAAATGTTTTGAATGCCCCTGTATTTATTTTTGATTTTTTTGTGGCATATTATTGGGTCCATAATTATGCAATTTTGCCCCAATGTAACCGACTTCGTATCTCTTACCGTTTCCGAAATTCCAATGGTGAGGGACGTGTTTGTTACACCCTGAATAGCAAGAATCAGCTAAGCTAAGTTAGCTAATTAGTTAATGAATTTATTATAGCTAGTTGTGATTAGAACTAGAATTTTTTTCAAGAAAATATTTTTTTCCCTCCCAACTAATGTGAACTGAAATTAATTTTATTTTTGGCTTTGGCTTCCCCCAAGCCTTCTTCCCTGAACAGGTATTTCTTATTTCATAACTCATCTGGAGTTCGCTAGTGTTGGCTATTTATTTTTAATAATATATGCTCATTAGCATTGACCTAATATTTTTACTCAATCACTTGTTCATGTCAAAATGTACAATTTCTCAAATAAGCCTTCGTGTCGATTATGACCTACACTTTGCTAATTTACTCAAATTTGCCTAATAATATGAAAACTAAACGCATTTTACTTTGTTTTAGGATCATGGTCATGGGCACTAAAGAAAATTTATAAAATCCGGCACGCGAATTTTCCAGGGTAGCAGAAGACACAGGAACCAATCGCGCGGTCAAATCAATCCGATTCTTTTTAGTCTAACGTACAGAAAGAATCTGGCTGATAAATCAGTCCGGTCTTTCCTAGTCTAACGTACAGGAATGATCTGATTGATCGTTTTGCTGAACCCCATCGCGCCTTAATCAATCCGATTTTTTTTAGTCTAACGCACAGAAAAAATCTGATTGTTAAATCAGTCCGACTTTTCCTAGTCTAACGTACAGGAAGGATCTGACTGATCGTATTGACAATTTCAAAATAGGGTATGAATGATTAAACAAAATGAACTTTTTATAGCGTTATGATGACATAACTTTTAAGCAGCTATTATAAGCAATCGTACCTTCATAAAAATGTATATGCAGTATTTGAAGTAGATTCATCCAATCAAACTCCGTTGGTTTCTGTGTCTGTTTAATTGCCGATTCCCTAAGGACCAGTTGCTGCAAAAAATTGTTGTTTTTTGGATCGGTCCGAGGGCTTCAATTGACTGCGACCATGGAAACTTAAACCTGCAAGCTAAACATTCGGGACACAAGCTGGATTAGAGCAGCCTGCGAGAGTTTATTAAGGTAATATTTAGTTTAAAAATATCATTTTAAGGTTTCCATCAGTGTTGGTTGATCAATGTTTCATTGTTTTCGAAAATAAGTATGTGTGAAGTGAATCGTAGTTGCCAATATTTTAAATGTGCATTTATTTGGTTTTCTGTTTTCTGCGTTCACTGGGGAAGCTTGAAACTAATAATATTTTATTTTTATATGCAAAGCAGTTTAGCAATCAAAAGATTTCGAGCTGTAATTATTGAACAATAATTAATGGGCGGAAGAGAGAACTACATGTTTGTTGGCTGAATGGCAACAATGTTGAAGTCTGGCTATATCAGATGGTTAAATATTCAAACATAACCATACTTACCGATGAAAAGATAAATCCTTATTTAATGAACCACTCGTTTACAAACTACAGATGAATCAACCAAAATATATAACAATCCGTTAGATCAAAGGGCAAACATAGCAATGTTTACGAGATGAGTATTCATTCACCTTTTGCTTATCTTTTGGGCCCGAATCGTAGTAAAATAGAAATAGTTGTTGCCAAAGTGCAGTTGGATTAGTTCAAGATTCGTTTGATACTTTTAAATATAATAATATTTGTTTAAAGAATGTCTCATCGCCTTTTTACAGTTTATAGTAAAATTATTGGGAAATAAATTGATTTTAAGAGCAATTATTGAATAATCTTAAACCAGTTCTATTTGCCAAATTAACAAATCTTTAATTGTGACTTTGCAAGATACCTTTGCGATAAATATGTCAATCTGGCTATGCTGCAATAATGACCGAAAGATTTGGGAAAGAGTGTTTGCAGTCGTTGCGTAGGCTAGAAATGTACATTTTTCTATCTGTAGTTTGTAATAGCTTTGGTCCGTACCAACATTGGAAAAACGAAGCGCTTGATGTCTGTATGCGTGTTTGTTTGTCCGTTTGTCTGTCACAGCTCGTTTCCCTCATAAATAGTTAAAATTAGACATTGTTATTTACTTATGAGCATGACACAAAACGTTTTAAAATTTTCAACTTATTCGAATAATGACTGTACCAACTGTTAGGATGATAAAAATTGATTTTTGTTACATTTAGTACTGCTCTAGTTAAGAATTTATATCCTTTAGACTTTCATAACTATTAAGTCAAAATTGATAAAAAATTGTGTCGTCGAAATTGTTCACCGATAAATAAGTAAGGATAAAAAAGGGTTGGTACTAATCATAACGCAATGTAATTTAGATTTAGATATATCATATTCGCTTTTAGAGCTAATGGTAGTGACGCATTCGCCATATAATTATTTAACATATAAATTAATAAGAACAAAAATCGAATTTTATCAAACCTATAATAACTGATTTCAACTTTTATTGATATAAACTGTGTAACTAAAAATTTTCTCTATTGTTTCAGGTAAGTGAGCATGATTGGTGTTGGAAGCGTCCGTTTCGCGTTGTCGGCAAACAAGTCTTCGCCTTAACGTCATGTTGTTACAACCTGGAATAAGTGAACAGTGACCTTTAGTGTTTTACGGGTCATTCCTCACTCAAGTGCTTGCTTGAACGTGGATTGATCCTTCTTGCTGCAATTGGCACCGTTGTTAATACCACCACCTTCGCTTCTATCATGATTGAAAGGTAAGATAGTTTTCTCTCCTTTCCTGTTACTACAGGTGAAAGAATGAAGGGTTAAGAGCAATAGCAATATATAGGTCCGCACTATTTTGTTTCTTCTTTCTCATTCATTATATTTTGGATCATATTAAGATATTTATAATAGTTTTTAAAAATCGGGCTGTGCGCATCTCTTTTAATCACCAAAATATGGTGAAGGAGCTTTGTTATTGCTCTTAAAGATGGGACACGTTGCCAATTCTGGTAAGTTAGTGAAGTGAGTGAAAATAAGAAGCTGCAACTGAAGAAACAAACCTATTAAATTATGGAGGACGGCTTTCTGGTATGGTATAAATGTAAAATATTTGGTAAACTATTTAAATATAGATTACCTGAATTAATTTAAGATAAATCAGTCGTCTTATACGTTTGTTTTAGGTACACTATTCATTATACTGGCCAACATGGAACCGATGGAGAATCTATAATCCATGTTGAATAAAAGCCAGAAAAAGGAAGAAATAGAATCGAATTAATTTCGATGCATAACCCTCATTATCCTTTACTAATAACCTTTTATTTTCAGGTTACTAACCAATTCATTTTTAGCTCAGGTTTTGTCCAACATCTTCAAATGTTGATGTATAAAACCACCGGGTTATATTAATTTTATACATTTTTTTTAGGTTTTAATTAACGATTTGACTTTTAGGAAAGGTTTTGTCCAATATTTTCGAATATTGATGTATAAAACCACCCTTCTTGTGTTTTAATTAACAGCTTTTTTTAGGGTTTAAGAATATATTATAAGTGGTCAAACTTGAATGTTCCTTATATATTCTTGGCAGCTGTTTGCATTTTAGGTTGTTGTTTTTAATGGGTAAGCAGCTGTCTGTTGTTGCCCCCCCTGGTGCGGGGCCGTACAACACTGACGATGGCCATGGAAGGCCGAAACAGTTGCCGAGGCCTTAGAGGATATGAATACAAGGTATGCATACTCAATCTAGTATTTATTTAAATATTTCTATGAATTGACTAAATTAACTATCCTACAAATTTAAATAACATGATTCCCACGTACTTAGTTTTAAAATTTACGTATCGATCTACTAAAAATTGTTGCCAAGCTTTGGTCGTATTTCATAATTGCAGAATTCCAGGTTTGGGTGTTTGGAGACGGTCAAAGCCCGAAAGTAAATTAAATTTCGCTTTAAAACGTCCAATCCTAAAATTTAGCAAAAGTGGTGGTTATTTTTTTCGAGCTTTGCTCCTAATATACAATATACAGGGTGTCCCAAAATATGTGGGCAATCTCCCGGATTCAGATAGAACACTTAAAAATAACAGGAGAAGTTCTTATCAATTTTTCTTCCTACGGCCTCCCCTACGGACGTCCCTGGAATTCGTTGTTCTTAAATAATTTATTAAGTACTAGGTGTAATTTAATAATTTTTTAGTATATTGGTTAGTAGATGAGTCTCCTTAAAATTCGCCCTTTTAAACACATTTGGCTTATTTAGTTTGCCAGGGACGGACTAGACGTAACACAAAAATGTTTTCTTTTGTACACCTTGTATGATGAAGGAACGACAATAATATTTTTGGATACTCTAAACCTTAAGCTGAAAAAAGGTACTCTTGATCAATGTCGATAAAGTGAACTGTTTTCAAAAAAAACATTTTTGTTCATTAGTTGCATTAGTTGTTGTTTTATGTTCATAAAATTCTCTCATTTCACATGTACCGATTTAAATAAGAATATTTATGCCAGTGTCAGTTTATGGTAGTGTCTTGAAATTTGCGGTTTTTCTTCCTTGTCTTATTAGTTAGTAACTTATAGTAATGAAATTTACGTATACTTAATATAAATCATATTGAACAAAAATATTTTTTTTTTCGAAAACAGTTCATTTTATCGACATTGATCGAGAGTATCTCGACATTTCTCTTTGAAAATTATGTTCTATGTTTTTTTTAACTATTTTTTATTATAATACACTCACGTGCAAAGAAAACGGCCACTACAAAATTTTGATAACGTTTTAGGCGTTATAACCTTTTTATTTTTAGTCCGATAATGAATGATTTTTTTTAGAGCACTGTAGCTACAACTATCAGTTTTAACGTGTCTTTTACAGGGTGTCCCTTTTACAAAACCCAACACCCTGTCGAATAATCAAGTATCAAAATTATTTCGATATAACAGTTTTCATTTAGAGTAATTTATTTTGCACATTTTGTTTTTTTTTGATTCATGTCCAATACATGCAAAATGATTTTGGTTATCAATAATTTAAGTTTTTCCATAATTTCTGCTGCAATATGAATTCAGTAATTTCTTTCATAAGGAGGAGGTTCCGTGATGGTATGAACCGAAGTATATACAGGGTGTTACAAATTCGGCCTTCGCCATAGGGATTTCAGAAACAGTAAGAGATACGAAGTTGGTTAAATTGGGGCAGAGTTGCATAATTATGGGACCAATAATATGCCGCAAAAAAATCAAAAATAAATACTGAGGCTTCCAAGATATTTGAAAGAATTAAAATTTTTGCGTTTCGATTTTTATTTCTTCCTGACTTTTCGAAGAACTGTCCGAAAATAAATTTCACTTTTTCATTGCAACAAGATGGCATTATCAGATCTTTCATGCGACGTTTCCGTCTTTGGGTCGCCATCATCAACTTAATTATTTTAAATGCGGGCCTGGATCTATTTGTTTAAATTATGAGAGAGGTCCGAAATCTACGTTCAGTGGTATACAACATCTACTGGGTTTTCGACGTTTTGTTCCTTAATTGACTATCTTCATTAAAATTCCCCCAGTATACGTTCCGGTAATTTACTTTTTTTTTAATTTGGTATAATTCGAAAATGTAAAACTCAATGCCTCTTTTAAAAGTTTTAAGAAAGTGCTTACATTACTTACATACTAGGGGTATTTTAATGAAGATGGTCAATTTAAGAAACAAAACGTCGGAAAATCAGTAAGTGTTGTATACCACTGAACGTAGATTTCGGCCGTCTTTCATAATTTAAACAAAAAGATGCAGGCCCGTATTTAAAAAAATTAAATTGATGAAGGTGACCTAAAGACGAAACGTCGCCTGAAAAATCTACCATACCACCTTGTGGAGAATGAAAAGTAGCAATGCGAAAGTGATTTAATTTTGGACATCTTTTCAAACAAAGTCAGGGAAATTTAAAAACCGAAACACATTTTAGATTTTTTCAAATATTTTGAAAGCACCTGTATTTGTTTTGGATTTTTTGCGGCATATTATTTGGCCCATTGAAGGCCGAATTTGTAACATCGTGTATTGAGATATATTTAAGTTAAAATGTTTGTTTTTAAATAATATAGCGTATTTAAGTAAAAATTGGTAGTTAAGTTTGTTTCTAAATGAATTTGTAGTTAAATCTTGATGATAATATTTTGTTTATCCATTAAAAAAAATATTCTAATTCCATAACAATAATGAAATTATGGAAAAATTTAAACTTTTGATAACCAAGATCATTTGTTTGAGAATGTGTTGTGTGTAGAGATGTAAAGGTAATATTACCGAGGTAATGTTACCGTAATATTACGTAATATTACCGCAAGATCGGTAACATTGGAAATATTGTTTTTTTTTTTTTTTTTTTCCATAAGCCAAATCCAGTTGAACAAAACGGGGCGATACATCTCTTTAAAATTGCCGGTGAAAACAAGATGGGGTTCCTTTGTTTCTTGTATAAAAAGCTTTTTGGAGACTAAACATTCATTAAAAAGTTTAGCAGTTGATGATAGCCCAGATATTTCTGATGTTCTTTCATCAAATACAGTAAGACTTCTTCTTCAAAACGAATTTTGGTTGCAAATAGAAGCAACTTATGACTTGTTCCAGCCAATGTCTAAGTGGATAACGATTTTTGAAGCTAACGGGCCAACAATCTCAAAAGAGTTTATCTGCTTTTTTGAAATAAGGTCTATATTACGTGACAAAGTATCAAATTTATCTATTACTATGTTTGAAAACCAGAAAATGTGTTCAATTCTTGAAAAACGAGAAAATATATGTTTAAAACCCGTTCATCTTGCTGCTTACCTATTAGAACCAAGTCAACGCGGCGAGAAGTTAACTGAAGCTGAAATTTTAATTGCAACGGAGTTCATCTATGAAACTGCAAGGCGTCATCCAAAGTATTCTTCACAAGTAGATCTTATTATGGAAGCACTCGCACAGTACAAAATTAGAGGTAATATTTTTGCTAAGGAATTCGTCATTTCCAGCGAAAAATCTATGTCTGGATCTGTTTGGTGGGCAGGAATTTGCTCCAGTTCTAGAATAAGTAGGTTAGCTGTAGACATTTTAAATTTACCATCGTCAACAGCCGCAACCGAAAGAACCTTTAGTACTTATGGATTTATTCATCGGCAAAAAAGAAACAGACTAACCGTGGAGAGGGCCGGAAAACTAACTTATATTGCCCATAATTATAATTTACTAAATGAAGAAGATCATTCGAGAATAGTAGAAGATACTGAGGAACAAATAGAAAAGGAAGATATCGGTTTCGAAGTTATAGACTTGACTCAATTAACGAAAGAGAAAGAAGAATCAGATGACGAGGTTGGGGATGATGATGAGGATGATTTACCATTATCCACTCTATTACGTAGTCCATTCTGACTCTGACTAGTTTAAAAAACGTTCTTATTGTTTTTCGTAATGTTTTTACAGTTTTGAAATAAAAAAAACTAGTATTACTTAAAAAGCTGTTTTTTTTATAAATTACCAATGTTACCGTAATATTACCGGTAATATTACCGATTTTTAAATTACCGGTAATTTTACATCTCTAGTTGTGTGTGTTTGCGTCGTGTATTGACATGAACCAAAAAACAAAATATACGGAATACGTAACAAAGAACATTTCAATTATCTTTGTATAATATGTCGAATAACCAATGTTAATTAAAACTTATTAAACCTAAACTTATCAAAATTTTAAAATGACGGTTTTCTTTGCATGTAAGGGTATATAAAGTTTAAAAGTTGTACTTTTAGGTTCAAACTGAAGCTGAGAGGGCAGCGCTTACATATTGGCTGATGTTAGCTAATATAAAAGTACCTATGACAACGGCGGTTAATATCTTCAAGGCTGGAGTTCCAAATGATTGCCATACAGCTGCGAATATTGTACAAAAAAGGCTTGGGTTTCCAATTATAATTAAGTAATTTAATAAGATCCCGAACATATTGTTAAATATTAAATTATATTAAACATAATTCCTCCAAAAATAAACGAATTCTTGCATAATTTTCTCGAATGGTTTAAGAAACAAAATAAATTTCTCGTTATTTCTATTTTTTTTCTTAAACCATTCGAGAAAAATATGCAAGAATTCGTTTATTTTTGGAGAAATAACCAATATTCTCAAAGTAAACTTTATTAGGTAGTTTTTATTAACCACTGTTAAGTAGGTAGGTAGGCGAACCATTTCATTCTAATATAATTTCCTCCAATAAGGAAGTCTAAAATCATAGACATGGTCGTTCTGACAGTGTCTCCTCATCATTCACATTCCACAGTCTTGATCTCATGGTACTAATTGTAATAGGAAGGCTTTTGATAGCTTCACTACTATCCTCACTAGCTTGTGTCTCCTCTATATCTTCATTCCAAGCAGATGCAAAGCCATCTTCGTGCAGAGCATACTTGCTCTTTGTAATCTGTATCTACAATAATTTAAAAATATTTATATTATAAGATTTAGGGATCTATAGAGCTACAAAACTAATTTTTAGATAACATTACGAAAATGCCAACGGTAGTGCTAACAAAATACCTTCTAACTTAAAAATAGTTTACAATTTTCATTCAAAATTATGCTTTACCAGTATTATTAACTCTTGCACTTTCTTCTGCAGATAACTTTATTCTAAATTTAGCTCCAGAGCGATGGAGAATTTTCACAGGAATATAATTTGAATTTTTAATGTTTTAAACTGGAAATGGTCACATTTCTTTAAAAAACTTATAGTATAGTCGATAGTCTCTTCCGATTGTACCAGGCCAATATTTACGTTTTAGGGTGTGAGTATGTGGACTGCGGAAAAGAAAATTGTCTGTTGGATTAAAATTCTCCCCTCTTGGAGGTTAGGTTTTTATTCTTTTAAAGATTTTTTCGATGACAGCTTATAAAAGCAAAAGTACATACTATTTACACGGCAAAATAATTAGTAATTACCTTTGTTCGGAAAACTGAGGTTCAAATTTCAAAACAAAATAAAAAATATATAAAAAAATAATGATACTACAGCGCAGCGTTGCCAGGTATCTCGTGAAATTAGAGGTCGAGAACTATCGATAGCGGATCGATAGTATATCGATAGTTTTCACTATCTAGTGCCATCGATAGTTTTTTTAAACTATCGATATATTTCGATAGTAGTCTAAATCTGTTGCACCACACTGTCGCAGACGTAAGCGGTACGAGAGAGACAAAATAAATTGATTGGCTAGTGATACATACATACACACATCTCTAGTATTAACATTTAATGTCGCCTTTGAATATAAAAATTTATATTTAAAAATTGTCTTCAATACTTGGGCAATATCAGCATTGTACTCCTACTAAGCACTAGATGGCGCGCCCTCTGTCCTGTCAATCATAGGGCAGTGTTCACAAAGGTTGTTTCCTTATGAGACCAGGTCAGTTACAAAGTTAGCTACATTGCTTGACCCTAGGTTTAAGAAAGAGGGCTTTCGCAGCCCTGAAAATGGTTCTGTGCTTGTGGCAGTTACTCAACTTGAACAGTACATGTTTGGTATATTAAAAAAGAGACAGGAGAATGAAAAAACAATGAAAACAAATAATGAGGAGCAAAACAAGATCTTTGAGCAAAACCCTACGTCGGTTCAAGAAGAACCAAGTACTTCAACTTCACTTTTTGATTTTCTACAAGAGAGAAATGACTTGAAAACAAAGTCGTTGACTGCAGACATAATAATTACAAAAAGGCAATATTTAGAAACCGCTAACTCTAAACAGGATACAGACCCCCTTTTATTTTGGAAGATATTTCTTTAAAAAAAATAAAATAATGATAGGACGTAAATATACCTATTAATTTTTATAGATCACAGGAAATGGATTGTCTCCCCTAGATGAATGTGCTGCTAAATATTTGTGTATCCCGGCGACTTCCGTGGAATCAGAAAGATGCTTTAGTACAACAGGCCAGATTATTTAACTGAAAGGCGATCTCGCCTGAAGCCAGAGAATGTGGACAAGATAGCATTTCTTCATAAGAATTTGTAAATTATTCTAATGCTATGCTAATCAATAAAAACATTACAATAATGTCATAGTATATTTACGACACACCTACTCTTCCCAGTTTTCCAGGGGCCTGCCCTTCCATATACCCCTGGAAAGCTGGAAATTGCTTAAAACGTATGAATAATGTTTATTAATACTGTCGATGGATTTGATGATAGTCGCATCCAAAGAAAAGTCGCATATCTGAAGTCAGGTTAGGCTTAGGATTAGCAGCGGACTTCGGACTATCGAATACTATCGATAATAATCGATAGTCAAAGACCCGACTATCGATAATTATCGATAGTGGGGATTTTCGATAGTTCTCGACCTCTACGTGAAATGTCACCAGATCTGTTGATTATTTTGTGATTTTATGAATAATCTGGTGTACAATGAAAAACTTTTTTAAAAAGTCCGTTTTCGGGTGTTACCAGCTTCGTTTTGGGGAGGTATATTTTATAAATCACAAAAAATCACCCGATCTGGTAAAATTTCACCAGATACCTGACAACACCGCTACTTCGGCACCGTTCGATGGTGGGGATAAGGGGTAATGACGTAAACGGTTCTGATTGGTTAGGATGGTGTCGCTGGCGACAGTACGTAGCTCTGAGAACGCGGCTTTAGATTTGTTTTACAGTACGTACATAACGCACTGACAGTGTTGCCGGAAACGGAAACCAATCAGAAACCCTTTGATGCTTACCGCTCCGCGACGTGAAGACATTAAGTTGCAAAAAACCAAAACAAAAATATCGTGGCCGGCCAGAGAATTCCATTCAAATTATATAACTATATTTTGATCTTGTATACTGTATGTATAGTGTACACTACACTAACCTCATTTTCCCTCGGCAGTTAAAAATATATTATAAGGTATTACGAGACTTACCCAAATTAATAGTGAACACACATAAGTAAGTATCCCGTCTGCGTTATCTTACTAGATTGAATACTACTTAGTAGGAAATGTAATAAATTTTTTGCTCGAAAATGTTTCTTGTTTGATGCATTACGTATTGTTATTTTGCTTCAGCATTTTTTCGAAATTTCGGTGATAATAAATTTGAGAAAACATGTGCAGGCAGAGCCATCTATCCAAAAGGTTCTCCAACAATCTCTATCGTCAGAATAGGACTTGCACTTCTTAAGATTCGGATGTTGAAAACAACTCATAAATATAGAAATCTACGGGAGGAAGGAACTGTCAAAGTCGTCCTTTTAAAACCATAGTTTCTATCTTAACCCTATTTTTATTTAAAATTCAAAATGTTACAAAACAGTTTAAAATTAAAAAATAGTTTTAAGTTGCTAAAATATTCCCAAGCTCCTAAAGAAACATTTTTGAAATGTTTTTCAACTTCCGAACAAGTAATACCTGTAAAACTAGCGTCTGCCATATACGAATCGAGCTCGGACGTTGCGCAAGAGCCCCCTTTTGTAATACTGCACGGTTTGTTTGGTTCCAAACAGAATTGGAGCAGTTTGTGCAAGGCGTATAATCAAAAAATGATTCCACAAAGAAGAATTATAGGTAATTATCCTGTGCATTTGCATGTTTAGCTTTGATCAAGTTTTTTGTAAGACTGAATAACGAGAGCAATGAATTATCTTTTCTTGATAGATTACATAATGTAATAAGTAATTCATTTTAGCACTTGATCTTCGAAATCATGGCGAAAGTGAACATTCAGACGCACATTCATATTACCACATGGCAGCCGATGTAAAACAGTTTTTAGTGGAAAATAATTTTGATAAAGTAGCCCTCATGGGGCATTCCATGGGGGGAAGATGTGCCATGTTGTTTGCATTACAATATGTAAGTATTTAGTCAAATTATCTTATGTATTATAGTGGTTAAATAGGCCGGGCTGGCTGGGAAAGGACATGTACCACTGTAGGAACTATTTGAGAGAACAACAGTCAACAAATCCCAAGCCCCGATATTTTATTTGTCGACCAATATAGTATACGTATCGGCATCACATTTTTAAAAGATCTAGCTATTCAATATACAGGATGTCCCATCGGGACCCTGCTCGATCTGTATATGAAAATCTATAGGAAAATTTTGTGTTGACTTTCGATTGTAAGTATGTGGTTTCAAAAATCGTTATTTGCCCTCCTTTTTGAATAAACCAAAAAAAGTTTCGAAATATCAATCAAAAACTAAAAGGGCGAGTACGTAGTTGCAATTATGTAAAACAGTTAACCTACATCCTACATACTTAAAGTACAGTTCTGGTCATAAAAAAACCCTACAACATTAAAATGAGAGGTGCTATTTGTCATATATGTTTTCATGTGACATGTCACCTGTCCTTTACTACTTGTAGAGTTTTTTTATGAACATAACTGTACAGGGTGTCCCATTTGTGGGGTATCTCCGTGATTGTTAGTGCTATCTGTTTGGATCTTGCTATTGATGCCCGTTAAGCCTGTAAATATTCAGTTTTATAATAAAATTCAGATAAAACACACGTCCTAGCAATATCTAACAAGTTAAGAATTACGTCATACCGACGGTCTAAATAATACAATTTAATATCAAAACCCGTTCATAATCGCATTCTTCGCTGTCTACCAGTGTTGACTTTCGTTCCCAATGTTTAATTTCCACCCAGACTGCAAGCTATTAATAGAATTCAAGAAAAATCAATACTTTAATACTGTAAGTTCACGCGAATATCGCCTCTAACGACTAAATTTGCTTTAAAACAAAACATTTCCAACTCATACATGTCAAAACAAAGCAACGTGTTTTTTATGCACAACTGTACCTCCTACAATTGTGTCTCGTCGAAAACAACAAATGCACACATTATGTACAACAGCTGTTCTACCTTAACGTGTTTTAAAACGCAGAAATCAATAAATCTCCATATAGGGCTGTCAAATTCCAAGAAATTACCAACGCTGCTGCACGTGCCAGTAACACCGACGCGTCATATTACTCTGATTGGCCGACCTTTACCCCTGCCTGAAAACAATCTCGTCCGTCCGATGCCTTTTTGCCTATTCAAATCACTGCTGACTGCTGAACTAGAGCCCGTACGTACTACGTACTTACGTAGTGCATCGTCGTACCTTTAAGGTGGCGATAAAAGGCTAGTCCACTGTCACTCAAGAGAACGCACTTAGCGAGCTTGTTTTAAGTTTAACTATAAAGTGTACTAATTATTGTAATCAACCTGCCGATGCGCACTGACCAGACCTTTACTAATTAAGGTGGCAGTAACGGGTTTAAATTTGAAGTGTTTAAATTTGAAGTATTTAAAGTTGAAGTATTGAAGTGAGGTAGTGTTAAGTAAATTTTCCGACAATCGCTCGACCACCACTTAAAGCGAGAATTCTTCATGACACGGTGTTCTATGTACGGATAGGACCCATTCTTTATAAGAATAAGTGAAGAAAATAAATCTTTTTGTCATACACGAATTGTGTTTCTTTCCTGCTTTCACATAGTCGCATTGAACCAGCGAACCAACCTACGGATTGACGGTAAGACCAAAACACGACGGTCCAGCGGATTAGTAAGCCCTGCCCCATCACTATCAAAAAAGTAATGTAGGTATCATGTGCTTTTTTTGGGTCAAACTTAAAATGGTAAAAGCAAAATTTGAAAATTTTCGCTCGCTTAAGAGATACGGGGGAAAAATCAAAAAATTTAGAATTTCCAAATTACCCTATATTTTCTTAGTAAAAAGAGATACAGAAAAATGTTTTATACAGAAGTTTCTTTATACTGATTGTTGAATAATTTGCCGTTTTCAGAATAAGTATACGGGGTCAGGTAAAAAAGTTATCGGACCTAACCTCATTTTTTTTAAATGGAACACCCTGTATATTTCAATCTAAAAAGATACTATTTTAAATTCTCCTTTCAAAAATATAACACACCATGGATGATATTTGTTTCCTAGGCGATTTATTTAAACTTTATTACTTTGAAAGGAAATAAAAGATTCAGATTAAGGTAAAAAATAGCGGGAATCATCGCAAATGTTCGGAATATGTTCTTAAATGGTTACAGTCGTTACGGATAGCGAGCAAAAGATACATTTTGCGCCATTTCTTCGTTTTTTCCACTTTCAATACAAACTGATATCATATCAAAATTTTCAAAATTTTGTTTTTCACAAATGAATAGGTATGTAAAAATGAAATTGACGTTAAATGTTAATAGTCAACATAGTTGTTTCTATGATATTAGCTTTTGTTTCATGGTCTACTGTGGTTTAATGTAATAAAGTTCAATAAATCCCCCGGTGTGTTATATATTTGAAAGGAGAATTTAAAATAGTATCTTTTCAGATTAAAATATACAGGCTGTTCCATTAAAAAAAAATGAGGTTAGGTCCGATAACTTTTTTACCTAACCCCGTATACTTATTCTGAAAACGGCAGATTATTCAACAATCAATACAAAGAAACTTCTATATAAAACATTTTTCTGTATCTCTTTTAACTAATAAAATACTTATAGGGTAATTTTGAAATTGTCAATTTTTTGATTTTCCTCCGTATCTCTTAAGCGAGCGAAAATTTTCAAATTTTGATTTTACCATTTTAAGTTTGACCCAAAAAGGAGCACATGACACCTACATTACTTTTTTGATAGCATTAACAATAACGGAGATACCCTATAAAAGTATCGAAAGTGGGACACCCTGTACATACATGGAAATATAAAGCTTGAAATTACTAAAAATCAAGATTAGGAACTTGTTTGCTCAAGATTAAATTACATATAATATTATCATAATCTTATCAAGGTAATTAAGCTGTGATTTTGAACATATTACAATTTGTTATGCAAATATTACAATGTTGGCAGAACCCCTTATAATAAGAAAAAATAAAACACTGTATGACAATATTGTTAAATATGGCCGAAACCAGACAGCTTCATTTATAATTATTAAATTATAGAAATTGGAATAAACAAAGGTGGTTTATTTTTACGATATTATCATTGGAGAAACATTTATTTTAATCTCCCCCCAGTACCCTCGAGCCCCCCTCATATAAATAGTACTAATTTTCAATTAACTTACTGTCTATAAGCTTACCAAACTGTCTTAAACTGACCATAGCTAAATCAACATCTGACGCAAACTCATTATACAAATTACACATACGATACACAGGGGAATTTTTATAGAGTTCTGTTTTTGGGAACAGATGGCATGTAAGAGACTTTTTTTTCCAAATATTCATGTTGTTCTTTAGCGCTTTTGGATGGACAGTCTCTTAACCATTCCACGAGCTGAATCCTTGTTAAAGATACTGATTTTGCTGTGGATCCTGCAAGAACAACGAAAAATTGACAAACTGTATGATTTTTGTAAAAATTTATATACTCAGAAAAAAATAGCCACCATTTTGAAAAATATGGGAAATTTTTTTCGCCTGTTTAAAAGTATGTTTAATTCTCCATGAAACTATGTACGTTTTATCGGAATCGGTTTAGTAATAATAAAGTTAATCAAAATTGGTTCGATGTCTTAATCGCATATTTGTAAAAATGAACCTAACAATTTTTTTTTTAAATTGAATTTTCGGCAAGATCGCAAATTGTTGCAGCAACTCTCAGTTGGACCTTATTCAGGGCCCTTCAAACAATAGTAAACAAATAGTTTGGTCGCATTCCAACGCGCCGTTTTTTACATTTTGCCTGATACCAAAAGTACTAGTGTAAATATTTTTAATTTGAAAAATTTATAGGGGTGTATAGTTGTTGCAGAATTATACCGTTGACTCTTACTGCCATAAATAAACTACCTGATTAAACCCTATTGTATACGCCTCAACCTCTTCAAGGCTCAATAAATGGGATCAGGGCCGGCTTGAAAATGTATACCACACCACATGATTTATTTTTATAATTTAAAATAAATAGATAGGTATTTTTAGTTTTAGGTACCTATAATAAATGTAAAATAATGATAACAATTAATGATAATTGAAAATAATATAATTTAAAAGTATAACTATTAGGATAACAAGTACTATAAAAATTAATTAAATTCTAAGAAACTATTGATAATTTATTCAAAATATAACTCTGTATCACTATCCCTATCTTCATCTAAGCCTAAACTTATAATTAAGGGTTGAACATTTGTAATCATACAATTGTAAGAATTTTCCACCTTAAGTTCATGCTGTACACAGTTTTTCCAGCTGTCTGCAGATATTTTTCTTACTTCATTTTTAATTAATTCTACTACAGATGCATTTAATGTAGGAGAAATATTATTTCTCCTAATATTGGATTTTAATTGGTGCCATATTAGCTCAATAAGATTGATTATACAATGGTACGGAGGAAGACGCAACACTGTATGTCCATTTTCTGCTGCAAGTTTGTCACACTCGTATTCTTAATTTATTTTAAAAGCTTTTAATACTTCTAGCAGTTCTCGTTTTTTGTAAGTTTCTTCAAATTATAAATCATTTTCAATCATAAAATTTTGAATTTCTGCTTTTGTATTATTAGAATTGGGAATGATTTTTGCTTGCCGACTATGATAACTAGCATTGTCCATTACAATGACGCTATTTTCAGGTATATTTTTAAGGAGTTTAAACCAATCTTCAAAAAGTTGTGCGTCGGTATCTTCATGGTAATCTAAAGAAGAATCTGCTATGTTTTTAGCTGAAAGCAACAGACAATTTGGAACCAACCCGTTCTCTGAACCAGCATGTAATATTGTGATTATTTTGCCTTTATTTGATCAGAATCATCCCAACCTTTTCTTGGAGTGTCATGGGTATCGAACCATGTTTCGTCAAGGTAAATAATTGGACGATTTTCTTCTCTAAATTGTTTAACAGCTGTTAAATATTTAAGTCTCCATTCCCGTAAACGTTGAGATTCCATTAATGTTTGTCTTTTATCAATATTGAAAACCCATTTTACGCAATATTTTCCTAAGGCTTGAAAGGCTACAAGAGATATTTGTTTCGTCTTTAATCAGCAGCTCTTCGAGGGAAATCAAAGTGGGTACAGTTTGTGCCTCATCTTTCTTCTTAATAAATCCATGTAATTGTCGTCAATGCTTCTAAATGTGCCAGAATCACTCCGATTTTTTCTAGGATTAACAGGTTTAAGTACTATGTCTCTTACCGAAGATAAAGGAGTTTTTGTCAAGTAGACGTCTCTGCTAAAGCATCCATCGAATTAAAATTTCTACTCAACAACGATTGATACACATTTTTAATTATTAGTTTGGCATCGGCAGATAAATGCTTTCTTTTAAAATTGATACTTGAAGATGCCCCCCTATCAGCACAATTCCAAGGACGCCACATTCTACCACTAATAAGCCTAACTAAAAATTACTCGCCGGAATACCACTAAAGATTAAAATTATAAAAAATCACTTTGTATTTATATATGCATCAGGCATTAGGTATAAATTGAATTTGTATACCTGGTCCGGGTCTGCTCGAAAAGGTTTTAAAATTTGCGATTTCCGTATTTATTTTATGGTCGAAGGGATAATGAGGTTTTATTGCAGTCAAAAGATCAACGGTATAATTCTGCAAATACTATACTTACCACCAGCAATAGGCTGCATGATGGTTTTTCAAAATTTTGACAAAAACTTAGCGGAATAACAGAACTAAATACACTGATTTTTTTCAACCACTCTAATTTAATTGACACACCACACTAGAAAAACAAACTTTGAACTGAAATAATTTTAAGGTTGGCCATAATATAAATATAACAGGGGTGATTTATGATACCCTGGCTGTTTCTTAATTAAGTGCCAATGATTTTACGACATAATTATAACTTTGGTTTTATCTATTTTGACCAGCGTTTACCTGAAATTCGCTTGTGTGCGTCGGTACGACTTCTATTAATTGAGAATACTTCAATAAGACGCGTATCACGTGCGGGTACCCGATAATTAATAAGCTCTAAAAGATCGGAGCAGTCCATGTTATTAGTAATAATTTTAAACCCAAACAGAATAGTTAGGAAGATTCTTCGATCTTCCAGGCCCAAGATTGGCAACCGCTGTTGATGTGATAAAGAGCTCTTGTCTATACCCAATTTAAATAACAAGAAATTCGCAAACTTTGACTGAACGCGTTCAATTCGATTAATATGAATTTTATAGTTTGGGGACCAGACTACACAACAGTATTCCAGATGGCTTCAAACAAGGGCGTAATAAAGAGACTTTAGAACCTCAACATTGGTAAACTCCCAGCAACGTCTCATTATAAATCCTGCCATTTTGAAAGATTTAGATAGGATATAATTAATATGGTTAATGAATCTCAACTCGGTGTCAAAGATAACTCCGAGGTCATTAATTAAGTTGACTCGGGGTAGAAGAAAATCGGAAATAGAATAGTGATATAGTAATGGTGCCTTTTTCTTATGAATAAAACCGAAACGTTAACAAAGTATCACTCTTTCACTCCAGTGCATGACCGAAAACCTAGGAAAGAATCACTATATTCAGAAATAATAATCACATGGAACAATGTCAGTATCGACTTTGTGCTTGTTTTTATAATGTGCATTATTAATGAACATACCTAACGTAGAAACAGATGTAAATCAATGAAAAATGTAAGTATAAAACTTTTCTAAATTGGCTGGAAGGTGCATCGCTGCATAATTTACTAAATTATTTGTGATAAATATCCGCTTTATCGCTACAGCACTTTAGTTCATCGCTAGATAGCTGTCAGTTAATATCACAGGTGCTATAATAGAAGTCGAATGTCAAGATAGAATTATTTTCTGAAAGCGCCCATTTTGCTCCACATAGTACCGTATCAAAGGCTTTAGCCAGATCAATAAATATCCCTAAGCATTTTGTACCCTGGTTTAGATTTTTTATTATAGTATTTGCAGAATTATACCGTTGATCTTTTGACTGCAATAAAACCCCATTATCCCTTCGACCATAAAATAAATAAGGAAATCCCAAATTTTAAAATCTTTTCGAGCAGAGCCGGACCAGGTATACAAATTCAATTTATACCTATGCCTGATGCATATATAAATAGAAAGTGATTTTTAATAATTTTAATCTTTAGTGGTTTTCCGGCGAGTAATTTTTAGTTAGGCTTATTAGTGGTAGAATGTGGCGTCCTTGGAATTGTGCTGATAGGGGGGCATCTTCAAGTGTCATTTTTAAAAGTAAGCATTTATCTACCGATGCCAAACTAATAATTAAAAATGTGTATCAATCGTTGTTGAGTAGAAATTTGAATTCGATGAATGCTTTAGCAGAGACGTCTACTTTGACAAAAACTCCTTTATCTTCGGTAAGAGACATAGTACTTAAACCTGTTACTCCTAGAAAAAATCGGAGTGATTCTGGCACATTTAGAAGCATTGACGAAAATGACATGGATTTATTAAGAAGAAAGATTTACCAAATGTATGAGGCACAAACTGTACCCACTTTGATTTCCCTCGAAGAGCGGCTGATTAAAGACGAAACAAATATCTCTTGTAGCCTTTCAAGCCTTAGGAAAATATTGCGTAAAATGGGTTTTAAATACCGAAGATTTGATAAAAGACAAACATTAATGGAATCTCAACGTTTAGGGGAATGGAGACTTAAATATTTAACAACTGTTAAACAATTTAGAGAAGAAAATCGTCCAATTATTTACCTTGACGAAACATGGTTCGATACCCATGACACTCCAAGAAAAGGTTGGGATGATTCTTCCAAAAAATATCAAACCAAGGCACCATCAAATATAGGCAAAAGAATCACAATATTACATGCTGGTTCAGAGAACGGGTTTGTTCCAAATTGTCTGTTGCTTTCAGCTAAAAACATAGCAGATTCTTCTTTAGATTACCATCAAGATACCGACGCACAACTTTTTGAAGATTGGTTTAAACATAAACTCCTTAAAAATATACCTGAAAATAGCGTCATTGTAATGGACAATGCTAGTTATCATAGTCGGCAAGCAAAAATCATTCCCAATTCTAATAATACAAAAGCTGAAATTCAAAATTTTATGATTGAAAATGATTTATATTTTGAAGAAACTTACAAAAAACGAGAACTGCTAGAAGTATTAAAAGCTTTTAAAATAAATATAATTTTGAATAAATTATCAATAGTTTCTTAGACTTTAATTAATTTCTATTGTACTTGTTATCCTAATAGTTATACTTTTACATTATTTTATATTCAATTATCATTAATTGTTGTCATTATTTTACATTTATTATAGGTACCTAAAACTAAAAATACCTATCTATTTATTTTAAATTATAAAAATAAATCATGTGGTGTGGTATACATTTTCAAGCCGGCCCTAATCCCATTTATTGAGCTTTGAAGAGGTTGAGGCGTATACAATATGGTTTAATCAGGTAGTTTATTTATGACAGTAAGAGTCAACGGTATAATTCTGCAACAACTATACCTCCGATACGAATGCATACAAATCATCTGCAGTACTAGATCCTTCCAATTGACTATGTGATAAAATTTTGTTTCTTCTAACGAATGTCATTTCAAATAGCTTTGCAAAATGAGTTATTAAGCTAATAGGCCTAAAAAATTGTATTTTTGAATGTGAAATTTTGAGTATAGGACAATTAGTCTTAGCAGGGCAGTATAGGTGTCGGCGTTTTGCTTTGCCTGCGATTACAATAAACCTGCATTAATATTTAGGTTGTACGAGCAATATTTATGTCTGTTTCAGCCAGAGTTGGTAGAAAAACTAATAATAGTGGACATATCCCCCAGTACGCAGAGTCCCCATTTTGGAGAGCTGCCGTCGATACTCGCCTCGATGGAGAGGTAGGTAAGATTATGGGCATGCCTTTTTAATATACCGTTGTAAGAAAAAGTAGATACGAGGGAAACTGAAAAAAAATAACCTACCTAACCATTTTTTTTGTGTTTTGTAACAAGAAACGAGTTTTTTACAAAACGAACAGAATTGGCCTAAAAATATTAACGAATGAATAAAGTGACGGTTTTTATAACACAAGAATTATCGTTATCAATGTTATTAGTCAATTTCAATTTGAATTTAAGTGTTTTAATCAATAACGGTGCTCCAGGCGAGATACCGTTTTCATGTAGAATTGACTAGGCTAATCAGAAAAATGTCAGTGGCGTAGGTACCCCTTTTTGTAAAAAATATCGGAGGACATGTTGGTAGGGACGCCACTGGTGGAACAATTGAATAACTTTTCTAACTAAAACATATGTTATATCCTATTGACACATTCCAAAATTTAAAATAATATCTAAACAAAGGTATTGTAAACTACATCAGATCCCATAATCCAACAACGAACAAACCCGAACAAACCCAATATAGCATCAACGTTGTGGTATTGGCTAGTGGGAGTTATTAATGCTTAAATTAAGTATACATTTTTAAATCTAATTATAGACATATCGAACATTTCCATTCTTAAAGAAAGGCTATTACATGCCCTAGTCGCTCTACAGAGAGGAGAATTTTTTCCATAATTTGTATTTCTTAGTGGAATATTAAACGTATTTTGAAGCCTTAAGTCCCTAACCGGTTCATTAAAGCTTAACTTTGACCTCAGCGTTGGCGAATCAACAAGACCGTTCACCAACTTGTAGATCATAACTACATCGGAAACCATTCGTCTTTCAGTAAGTGGCATTACTGAAAATTTCTCCATTATAGGCTTATAGTTGCTATTGACTATAGCTATGTCTGATTTTCGTGATAACAACCGTAAAAATTTATTTTGAATACTTTCCAGCCTTCGCTGGTAAACCGCGTACTGAGGGTTCCAAACAACCGATGCAAAACTAAGTTTACTAAATATAAACGCATAATACAAGTTTAGAACTGTTTGAGGATTATTAAAATTTAAACTATTTCTTATAATAAATCCTAAAAATCGATTACACTTATTGATAACCTGTTCAATGTGAGAACTAAAAATTAACTTAGTGTCCATTATAACACCCAAATCTATATCTTATGTCTCAAAATAAATACGATATTTCGCCAATAATCACAAGAAAAAAACACAAACCAACCAAAATATATAATCAATCCGTTAGATCAAAGCGCCAACGTCGCAATGTATACGAGATTAGTAATTCATTCATCTTTGGGAACAAACCCGAACAAACCCGAATTTGTTCAAGGATACTTTTAAGTATAATAGTATTTTTTTAACGAATCTTTATCGCCTTTTCACAGTTTATAGTAAAATTATTGGGAAATAAGTTTATTTTAAGAGCAATGGCGGATTAATCTTAAACCAGTTGTAATTGCCAAATTAACAAATTTTTTATTGGGATTTTGCAAGATACCTTTGCGATAAATATGTCAATCTGGCTATGCTGCAATAATGACCGAAAGAGGTGGGCAAGACTGTTTGCATTCGTTGCATAGGCTACAAATGCACATTTTCTATCTGTAGTTTGTAATATCTTTGTATCTAAAGTACTTTCGGAGATATTAAAAAATAACCATTTAGTCATGGCGGACATATGTTCCGGCTTTCTTCATAAAATGACCTAGGGAACCACATTCTGACGTATTAACACGTCATCAAGGAACACCCTGTAGATTTGTTGTAACCTAACCCTTTTTTTAGTGTTCAGTTTCCAGTAGATGTTACCATGAGCCAAGCAAGAATTATGGTAGACAAGCAACTAGCCGAAAATATCTCCAGTCCAGACATGAGGGCGTTTATATTGACTAACATGGCACAGACAGATAATCAGAGGTATTATAACTAAATTAATTAAAATACAATCATATTTTGCATATTTAGATTCTATGTAGATATTCAAGTAACTTTGGTTAACAATTTCCTATACCCTTTTCCGACCGTTTCTGAAATAAAATTCCTTAAAAAGATTTTTTTATGAAAAAACATGTCGAACGTAATTTGACCTTACTTTGTAACTAATGCAGTTAAAGATTCAAAAATTTGTGAAAATTTAGGGAAGGTATGGGCCTTTTTAATTCATACAAATACTAGACATTTTTTATACAGGGTACTTATTTTTAAAATTATACCTTTCAGGTATAATAGACTGCCCGACAATAAATTCCGGACAAAGATAATGTTAAGTCAGGTTTATCGTCCTGTAACTTTTTTAATTGTTTTCCGATCTTGGTGAAATTTATAGCAAAGTGTACACTTGTGTCTTGGGATAATATTCTGAATTTTAGTTTTCAAAAAATACTGACGTGTTGATCATTATACAGGCAGAAACAAAAGTTACTTTTTTACCTTTAATTTCTTAACGCCCTGTGGAATAATTGGGGGTTTTAATTTAGCTGAATTATGTTTTGTTTTGAAGTGTGACCTTTTCTTAACAAAATGTTTTTTGGATCACGTCATTACGTGCTTGTTGAAAGAATATACACATTTTTGAAGAAAGTATTGCAGTTTTTCAATTTTATTCACAATTTACATTATACACTCGCCGGCGGGAAATTCCGCCACCCTGATATTTTGGTCAAGTTTGATATTTTATAACTTTTTTATTTTTTATGCGATTTTCATGATTTTGTTATCAGTTTGTAGATCCGTTTATTGTATTTTATTATTAATTATTTTATAAAGTAACATTTTTTCGATTAGGCTATATTATATAGGAGTAAATCAAACTGTTGTTTTTTGTCGTAATTTCAAAACACCCTGTAGGAAATTTGAGGTGGATAATTTTATTTACATACTGTTTCTTGTAATCTTTGATATATTCTAAACAGTTCGTTTTTTTATTCATTCCATTATCTCATTTCTGCAGCGAGCTGCAAAATTTTAAATGAAACGCTTGAAGCCTATTTGTATTAAGAAAAACAAACACTAGGTACAGTGGCTGCTCGTGACCTATGATAGAGGGGTTTCACAAGTACGTTGAAATTATTTTTAAAATTTTATTTTTGTGTAACCCAACAATTACTTTCTAGGCGTTTTAAATGTAGAAAGAAAAAAGTAATAAGAAAATGCGTTAGGTAAAACATATTTTTATTAATTTTGTAATTTTACACAAGGAAATACAACTTTTGGAAAATAAGAAAGGTTTTCTTAGTGTGTATAGCTGTCGGATCCTAACGTCGTCGCATGCAACCCTCGTAACAATATTTATACAGTGCACTACTAATACTACTAAAGCCATCTACGAGCTATCAAGAAAACCGAATGATGTCCAATACTACTACCGCCATCTACGAGTGATCAAGAAAACCGAATGATGTCTAATACCACTACGGCTACGTCATTAGGCGCAACCAAGACGAGAACAATAGTTAACTGTTTTATGACAAGAACGAATCGAGCCACGAGACTGATAAGTTGGCTTTCTTCATATTTTCAGTGTTTTTAGTTTAAATCCTTAAATGAAATGATTTAAAATCATTATCGAAATACACAAAATTTATCGACCCTACACAATAGTGCTTAAACGTAAAGTCCATTCTTCGGTTCTTAATTGTAGAAAATTGATCAATAACAACCTCATAAATTTTTTTTCATATATTTAATTTTTAAACTTTCTAATAAAGTCCCTAAATTTACCCTTTGTGGTCTGCGTTAAATTAATTTCGGGTTTAGGTGTTCCCGTATTCTTCACTTCAATTTTTTGCTCCAAACTCAAAGAGCTATAGTTGTTTCTTAAATAGTCCACCGTCAACTATTCATTTTAACTTAATAAATATATAATATTAAAACATACACGCTCGAATTTCAAACTAGATGCACGAACAGACAACAGCGCGGTGCACACAAAAACTGTGCGCGTTTTCCATATTAAATCGCCATAGCCCCGCTATCCCCCGCCACCTGTTACTACAGAGAAACTGCATTACTTAATCGCACGTGCGAGCAAGTCTCGTTATAATCGTAATTTACCTCGACCGAGGCACGGTTGCCGGATCTATACAGTTTGGTTTGACGGGATGATAGAATATTAGGGAGGGTAGGACTTTTTTAGTTTGACGGTACGATAAAATATTAGGGAGGGTCGGACTTTATACGATAAATAATATTCAATGAATATAAATTATTACTTTTTATTCGTTTTGTTTTGGGGGTGCACGTGCGCATATGCTCCTGTGGAAGAACCGCCACTGACTAGGTATATCATAAAGTTAATTAACAAAAACAATTTTAATATCGTGTATTTCCTCCTTTCGCAGCAATGACAGCTTGTAGTCTTCGTGATATCGAGCAAATAAGGTTACTTATCCTTTCTTAAGGGATAGCCTGATATTCTTCGGTCACCGCCAGTCGCAAGTCTTGCAAGGTTTGTGGTTGTACAGGACAACGACAAACGGCCCTTTTAAGTTGATACCAAAAATGTTCGATTGGGTTTAGATCCGGGCTACATTCCAATCTTGGAAGTAAAACTTCATCCAGATATTCGCTTACTACATGTGCAACGTGAGGTCTAGCATTATCATACATTAATGTAAATGGTACAACAACTTATTGGAGGATTTCCTCAATGTGACGGTGGGCGATTAGAGCTCAACAAATATAAGATTGGTGCGTTCTTCGGTGGAAATACCCATGATGTATATTTTCTAAAAATTACATCGTTTCATTTAAAATGTTGCAGTTCGCAGCAGAAATGAGATAATGGAATGAATCAAGAAACGAAATGTTTAGAATTCATCAAAGATGACAAGAAACAGTATGTAAATAAAATTATCCAGCGCAATTTTCCTACAAGGTGTTTTGAAATTACGACAAAAAATACCAGTTTGATTTGCTCCTGTATAATATAGCCTAATCGAAAAATGTTACTTTATAAAGTAATTTAGGAAAAACACAATAAACGGATCTACAAACTGATAACAAAATAATGAAAATCGCATCATTTTTTTAGTTAAAAACTGCTTAAGATAGAAAAATATATTTACTAAGCAATTAGATAAAGAATATAATTCTATACGGAATGGTAAAGTATAATGGAGGGTGTTCCATTTAAAAAAAATTACTTTATGAGTATTTATTATATTATTCCAGGAAGGTATAATTTTTAAAATATCCTGAGAAGTTCTCAAATTGACCCCCCCCTGTATTTATTTATAACCGTTCTTTAAAAAAAATTTTTTTTTAGATATAAATGGAGATTGAATATTCCAGTGTTGTTGGAAAATTTCGACGACATTGCACGATTTCCATTACTTAGCAACATGGGATATACGGGGAAGACGCTGTTTTTGGGCGGCGGAAACTCTGGTTTCATCCCGTAAGTTTTTAGACACAAAATATTATAAAGTTGAAGAAATATACGACAAATACAATTACAAGACGATACTAATACTAAAAGGAAGACAATATTATTGTTGGGAAAAACCACATATACATATATACAGGGTGTTTCAGAATAAGATGCTGATCCTTAACGTTGTGAATCCTTAGGTGATTTTAAGAAGAAAAGTTCAAATTAACATATATCCTTAACCTATCAACTTTCGAACTACAGGGCGTTAAAGTTTTAAGAAAAAAATCGTTTTTCTATCATAACTTTAACAACTTTCTAGCTATTTTTATGAATTTTTCACATATGCCCTCTAAGCATCAATAGACTTTTTTGGTGTAGAAAATTTTTAAAAAAATTTAACCAGTGGCGTCCTGAAAGGGTTTGGACTAGACATTTTGGAAAAATATTATCTACGCCACTGCTTTTTCTCAAGATAAAAATTATTTTTAAAATACTCATTCATTTTAGGCCACATTTAATATCTTGCCTTTTTATCGTCCCACAAACAGTTTCCGACAAAAAAAATAAAAAGCATTAAATGCACATTCGCTATGTGCCTATGGTTTCTGACTAGTAGGCTATGAACTTTGTTAAGGAAACAATGACAATAACGAAATATTTAATAATAGTTTGATAGCTATTTATTTATGTACACGGCTTTCCACTTAACTTAAATTTTAAAAACGTAATACTTTTTAAACGTATAAGTATCATGGTAAATTTTACAAATGTCGAGTTTGCGGATATGCATTACCTGTACGGGCTTGCTGACGGCAATGCATTCGAAGCCAGACGATTATACCAAGAGCGTTATCCAAATAGAATAGTTCCGGATGCACGAACGATTTCAGGAACTCACAGAAAGTTATGTGAAACGGGATCTTTTGAAACAAAAACTACTTAAAAGGGGCACACCAAGCTACACGAACACCGGAAACCGAAGAAGCTGTTTTAAATTTAGTGGAACAAAACCCTAATATAAGTACCAGAAAAATTTCGAATATTTTAAATATTACTCATGTCCTAGTCTGGAGAATTCTTCAAAGTTATTTGTTATATCCGTACCGTATTCAACGGGTCCAGGCCCTATTTCCTAGGGATTTTCCATTACGCATCAATTTCTGCCAATGGTTTATTCAAATGGTTACCGAAAATCAACAATTTGATGCCAAAATTTTGTTCACGGACGAAGCTAATTTTTCCAGGAACGCCATACAAAATTTTCATAACAATCATTTCTGGGCAGAAGAAAACCCATATGCCATTACGGAATCCCACCACCAAGAGCAATTTTCTGTAAATGTTTGGGCAGGAATTATTGGTGATTATTTAATTGGGCCTTATTTTTTACCAGCCCGATTGAACGGAATCAATTATCGCCAATTTCTTGAACACACTTTACCAAATTTGCTAGACGACGTCCCTGTTTTTACCCGACATCGTATGTAGTTTATGCACGATGGTGCACCTGCCCATTTCAGTCTCTTAGCACGAGAGTTTTTAAATCAACATTATCGTAATCGATGAATAGGGCGCAGAGGAACACAATTGTGGCCACCTAGATCCCCTGATCTAAACAGTCTAGATTTTTTCCTGTGGGGACATCTGAAAACGTTGGTTTACAGCATCCCAATAAATACTGAAGAGGAGTTGAGAAACCGCATAATAGTTTGTTTCGACACTATCAGGAATACTCCAGGAATTTTTCAAAGGGTACGAGACTCAATGAGGAGAAGAGCTGAAGCATGCATTCTTGCAGGTGGTGGCCACTTTCAACAGCTAATCTAAATTATTTTCGTTTTTGTTCACACGTTATTTAATGTTAGTTGTTTTAATTTAATTTTTTAAAATAAACCATAGGCACATAGCGAATGTGCATTTAATGCTTTTTATTTTTTTTGTCGGAAACTGTTTGTCGGACGATAAAAAGGCAAGATATTAAATGTGGCCTAAAATGAATGAGTATTTTAAAAATAATTTTGATCTTGAGAAAAAGCAGTGGCGTACATAATATTTTTCCAAAATGTCTAGTCCAAACCCTTTCAGGACGCCACTGGTTAATAATTTTTAAAAATTGTCTACATCAAAAAAAGGCTATTGATGCTTAGAGGGTATGTGTGAAAAATTCATAAAAATAGCTAGAAAGTTGTTAAAGTTATGATAGAAAACCGATTTTTTTCTTAAAACTTTAACGCCCTGTAGTTCGAAAGTTGATAGGTTAAGGATATATGTTAATTTGAACATTTCTTCTTAAAATCATCTAAGGATTCACAACGTTAAGGATCAGCATCTTATTCTGAAACACCCTGTATATATATAAACAGTATATTGCCAATATGAACGTTCCAAAATACAAAAAGTGTCCCCGCTATGGGAGATGGCGCGGGCCTATTGAGTTTGCGCAGGCCCGACGTTATTTGTTTGTTGTTATTCGTCGCCATCTTTGGTTCTGGATGCTTTTTCAAATTACAGAATAAAAAGTGGTTCATCCACATTGTTGTCGGTATATTAGTGCTTATAAACTTTCATTACCTAACAACATTTTTTGTAAAGGAGTTTTTAATTTGTGGTGATTCGATTCGCTGTTTGGTAGGTTAGTGGCTTGTTTGCTCTAAGATGAAAGGACAGAAGTGCATGGTGCTTTTTTGCAAAAGTCGTGGATCAATACCTGGTATAAAGTATTTCAGGTACGAAAATATTTTACTTATCATATTATCCGATCTTCGGAACCGAATTTCACTAAAAAGCTTGTAAAAAAAGAAGAGAGTGTCACTCGTATACAATAATACAGGGTGTTATGGAAATGACGTATTATGTTTAAATGGGTGACTCCTGGGGTGTCATAGAGAAACGCTACATATTTTTTTTTTTTAAATCGAACGTTTAAAAAGTGGGGTAATTCACCCCCAAACCCACCGGTCACTACTCGGCACATTCATATATGATCATATTACATTGCCAAGCTGTGTAATCAACAGATGTTCAGGAACAATGTTGCCGACTGTGTAAAAAATGTAAAACTTTAGATTCTTATAAAAATAAATATTTAGCTTACCTAGTATCCAAATAGAAGTGAATCCAGGTGCCAGTACACTAGCAAATAATCCAGGGCACAGACATCTTCAGATTTTTGTTTTTTTTTTCTATGGGAAAAGCTTTATGCTCATCACGTCCCCTGATGATAATGTGGAACTGCATAATAAGCTTATACCCACTAACCCCATTCGGCCTCTTATTTCCAATCTCTGGGAACATTTGCACTAAATCACTTAAAGAAAAAACACAGTCACCCACGAGTTTCAAATTAGTTTTTTTTGAAGATATGCACCTATTATCAGATTACACGCAAACACTAAACAGCACTTAATTATTTCGGAATAGAAATAATAAAAACGCTAATTTCTATGGGCAATTAACCCTTTACTAAAGATAAAATGAAGCAATTATGTTGACAGGAACTACCCTTTGAAATAAATGGGCTCGTCCATGGTGCTTTCTTTGTGCACATTCAGAGAACTAACTTGAGCTAGCGCGGTTGCCATGTCCGAGACTATAATTATACAGGGAAGTAATATTATAGAAGGAAATTCCGCAATATATTCACGCAACATCGAAAGTGGCAACACTGTATTTTTAAATATTAACCCCATTCCGGAACTAGGTATATGAAATTCCCTGAAAATCAACCTCTCTTGGGCGGACTCTCCTTTTGGCGGACGCGGACAGGCTATTTTCATACAAAGAGTGCGAAAACCCTCCATTAAATGGCCAAATTGTGGGTTGTAAGGTTAACATCGTAAACAATGGCAGAAAAACATCGCGTTTTGAGTCTGAAAAAGAAATGAGATTTGGGCGAGTTCATTAACATTGATAGCAATGTGCTATTAGAAGATGATAGTGACCCCATTCCTACCGATTATGTAGCCCAAACTGAAACCATATCAATATCTGACGACTCTGATGAAGGAGTTGAATGCAGTAATCACACAAATGTCACCAATTATCAACAAGCCATTAGTATAGTAAAGGAATTACAAGAGTATGCAAAGAATAAAGGTGACTCTACCTACAGCAATGGAATTGTTATCAGACTTTGAATTACATTTTCTAGATTGCAAGTATAAAACGCAAACACGTCAAACTACGTTAATAGATTTTTTTAATACTAACTAGTTATCTTTGTTATGTTATATTTATTTGTACATACATATACATAGTAATAATTTTGCATTTACATATTACCTAATAACAAATTTCCCACGGGCGGACCCCTTTATTAGGCGGCCACATTTAGACAGTCCCATAGGTGTCCGCCTAAGAGAGGTTTCACTGTATCTCCTAAAATATTTCCTTTTCCTATCGAAACACTCTGTATATTTGACATTACCTATTTTTTTCTGGCAAGACTTTCGTCACCTTTTACCTAAGAACCACCCATAATTAACCAAATAGAATGACATGCATGCGTCAGTAAAGTTTCGAGACTTTTTCAAAATGTCCACCCCTCAAAATTTTAGTAATTTATTCAGCAAACACGCACTATCCAATTTTCTCATACAGCGCGTTCGCAATAAGATGGATCTGGCAAAAACGGCCAACTATCGGAGCATAATCGATTTGGCTTACGCCTCGTATCAAGGCACCGAGTCCGTTTTCGTCGCGGGGAAGAAACAAGAATTTCCCACTCCCTTGGTGATACTGCATGGCATTTTGGGATCGAAGTCGAATTTTAATGCCTTGTCGAATAGGTATTTACAGTTATATGTTGTCTTTAATAGGATATTATTTGAGAATATACAGCGTGTCCCACTGTTGGGTCAACAACGAACTTTTAAACTAAGCAATTTGTTTGTACGGGGTGTCCCATTTTCGACACTTTAGGGTATCCGTAATTGTTAGTGCTACCAAAAAGGTAATGTAGGCGTCTGTGCTCTTTTTGGGTCAAACTTAAAATGGCAAAATCAAAATTTGAAAATTCTGGCTCGCTTAAGAGATACTGGGGGAACTTAAAAAAATTGAAAATTTCAAAATTACCCTATATTTTCTTACTTAAAAGAGATACAGAAAAATGTTTTATACAGAAGTTTCTTTATATTGATTGTTGAATAATCTGGCGTTTTCCGAATAAGTATACGGGGCCAGGTAAAAAAGTTATCGGACCTAACCTCGTTTTTTTTTAAATGGAACACCCTGTATATTTTAATCTAAAAAGATACTATTTTGAATTCTCCTTTCAAATATACAGGGTGTCCCATAACTAATGGTACACAGGAAAACTGCAGATTCCTTGGGTAAAAATACTGCGATTTGGCCATACTTAGTTTAGTTCAATAGCTGGTAATAACCGAGATACAGGGTGTAATTTTCATATTTTCCTAAATAACTTATTTCTGAATCAATATTTTTGCACAAACTTTTGTGAGTAGGGTTTTTTTGAGGAAAGGAATTTGAATTTGTTAATAATTTTGATGTAGATTGTAGGGATCGCTCTCTGCGGTACTCTGGATACATAAAAATAAGTGTAACTTTCTTAGGCCTTAGTATAATTATGGTTTTAGTAAAAATATCAGTTTCTCCATCATTTTTAAGCAATAAAGGTATACTTTGTAAATGTCGCTCCGACCAACCGTTTTCGAGATATTTTCAATTACAATTTCTAATGCGGTCGTTTAAATTTTGATTTGTAAATGTGAAATTTGTCACAGTAGGCTTTGGTAAAAACAAATACAATGAAAGCACTTTGAAACCTCATTTATGTCAAAGTTTATTTTCATTTGTCAACATTTTGGGTGTTTTTAAGCAGTTTTTGTAAGATAGTGTTATCAAAAATTAAACTAAAAATGCCGCGACATAACTGTTTTCTAACGGAGAAATGCGAGACATGGTATGTATCCAAATAGAAGGCAGCCAGATTTTAAAATTTTAAAATCTGGCTGTACGACAGACTGGGAGAAACAGGATCCTCCACAATTACGTTTTGGACGCAAGGATCCTGTTTCTCCCAGTCTGTCGTATAGGCTTCTAAAAATTTTAAAATCTGGCTGCCTTCTATTTGGATACATTTCCAAATGTTAAAATTTTCTTGTGCGTATAAACATACCATGTCTCGCATTTCTCCGTTAGAAAACAGTTATGTCGCGGCATTTTTAGTTTAATTTTTGATTACAGTATCTTCAAAAACTCCTTAAAAACACCCACAATGCTGAAATTAAACAGAAATGAGGTTTCAAACACATTTACAAATCAAAATTGAAACGGGCGCATTAGAAATTGTAATTGAAAATATCTCGAAAACGGTTAGTCGGAGCGACATTTACAAAGTATACCTTTATTGCTTAAAAATGTAGGAAAAACTGATATTTTTAATAAAAATAAAGTTACATTTCTTTTTATGTATCCAGAGTACCGCAGAGAGCGCCCCCTATAATCTACATCAAAATTATTAACAAATTCAAATTCCTTTCCCCAAAAAAACCCTAGTCACAAAATGTTGTGCAAAAATATTGATTCAGAAATAAGTTATTTAGGAAAATTGAAAATTAAATTTTTACTTGTACACCCTGTATCTCGGTTATTACCAGTTATTGAACTAAATTAAGTATGGCCAAATCGCAATATTTTTACCCAAGGAATATGCAGTTTTCCTGTGTACCATTAGTTATGGGACACCCTGTATAATACACCATGGATGGATATTGGTTTCCCAGGCGATTTATTTAAACTTTATTACTTTGAAACGAAATAAAAGATTCAGATTAAGGTAAAAAATAACGGGAATCATCGCAAACTACCTAAAGATTGGATCAGTCGCGATCGCGACTGATCCAAAAACTAAGTGTCACAAAAAACAAAAAACAGGGCCTTGATTGCTGAACCCAATTCAACCACAACCCCAAAAATGACAGCCTACGCCTACCCACTACCCCTACCCTATACGTTCGGAGCTCCTGAGAGTTTAGTCGGTCAGCCGCCAAACCCGACACCACCTTACAGCCCTGTCTGTCTGCAGATTCTCATCGTCAGTTCTCCAAAAAAAAAAAAGGGAATCATCGCAAATGTTCGGAATATGTCCTTAAATGGTTGCCGTCTTTCCGGATAGCGAACAAAATATACAGTTTGCGCCATTTCTTCGTTTTTTCCACTTTCAATATAAACTGATATCATATCAAATTTGTCAATATGTTGATAGGTCATTTGATAGGTCATTTTCGCAAATGAATATGTAAAAATGAAATTGACGTTAAATGTTAATAGTCAACATAGTTGGGAAATGTGGTACACGCTGTAAATAATCAAATAACCAAAAACAACTCTTACAGAATAACGATAATAAGTAAATTAAAATCCCATTTTGAAAGGTACCATGACAGTTCGAAACCGAAAAGGCTGGTCTACGCGGTAGACCTTAGAAACCACGGAGATTCGGCCCATTCCAAAGACAATTCCTACGACGATTGCGTTATGGATGTGTTAAAGTTCTTGCAAACGATGAATTTGAAAAAAATTGCATTGATGGGGCACGACGTGGGCGGAAGAGTAGGAATGTTGTTTTCTTTGAAATACGTAAGAAAACACCACTGAGCTTCGAAAACAATTGGAGGGAACACAGCTGTTCCCGCTTTGATCATAGTTTTGGTCGATGTCACCGTACAGGATGTTCATTTTTCGATTGTTTTACGGCGTATCTCCGTTATTAGTAAAGATCACTTATATATAAACAGTATATTGCTAATACCATTTGTAATTATGTCCCCGCTGTGGGCATCGAAGGGGGCGTTGTGAGTTTGCGCAGTTCGGAAATTTCCTTGTGAAAGTAAACATTCGACAGGACCATATTTCAACTTCTTTAATGTAAATTTCACTGGTTAGTTAGGAAAAATATTGCAATCAAAATTTCGATTAGTTCGATTTAAGACGGCGTTCCATGCATACGATTTCGAACGATGCCCTGATTGGTGTAAACTTTTGGTGCCAAATTCCGTCCGAATATTTGTAACAATCGACACGATGAGCTTTATTTTAACCATTTTCATCCGACGTCGTATGTTTCTTAACCTCACTTTTTTCTAAACCAAAAATTATGAAGGAATGACTATATTGACTATTTTGGGAATTGTTATCAGCTACTAATGCACCAAATTAAAAATACATTTATTTTAAGGTTAGGTAGTGACCACATATATATTATATTTTGTATACGAGTGACACTCTCTTCTTTTTTACAAGCTTTTTAGCGAAATTCTGTTCCGAAGATCGGATAATGTGATAAGCAAAATATTTTCGTATATACATATGTACAGTACATACCTGAAATACTTTATACCTGGTATTGATCCACGACTTTTGCAAAAAAGCACCATGCACTTGTGTCCTTTCATCTTAAAGAAAACAAGCCACTAACCTACCAAACAGCGAATCT
Source organism: Barypeithes pellucidus (assembly GCA_963991005.1). NCBI lineage: Eukaryota > Metazoa > Arthropoda > Insecta > Coleoptera > Curculionidae > Barypeithes > Barypeithes pellucidus. Next base: position 48,906,488 of record OZ022563.1, on the reverse strand, counting down.
AATCACGACAAATTAAAAACTCCTTTACAAAAATTGTTGTTGGGTAATGAAAGTTTATAAGCACTAATATACCGAGAAGAATGTGGATGAACCACTTTTTATTCTGTAATTTGAAAAAGCATCCAGAACCAAAGATGGCGACGAATAACAACAAACAAATAATGTCGGGCCGGCTCTGACGCGATCGATAAAATTTCCACCCTACTGCGCAATTGGCCCGCGCCATCTCCCATAACCCGGACACTTTTTGTATTTTGGAACATTCGTATTGGCAATATACTGTTTATACAGGGTGTTATGGAAATGACGTATTATATTTAAACCGGCAAATCCCGAGATGAAAATAAATTGAAGAAAAATAACCATAAATGGCGCTTTGAATTATTAAGCGAAATATACACTTTATATGAAATCTCAAAATTTACGTGGCCGCTCCTGAGGTCCTTCGCAATCAATATTTTATTGAGGCAGTCTCAACTTTCAAAAGAGGTCATCGCATTGTAGGCGGTGTTGCCATTCAAATTCTAAACGCACGTGTTCAGTTTTTGACAACAAGACGTTGGCGCGCGTTATCACTTCTTTTTCAAACTTCTTAGACAAAGAAAACTACAATTTTAAGGTACATACTTTCTTACCTTCTTGTCGGTTAAAATCTAAAAGGTTAATAACCGGTTTACAGAAGATGTTTATTTTTCAAGGTACATTTCTAAACTTTACGTTCAGTTGTTCGCTGAAAATTTTTTTTTTTATTTAAGCTCTGTTACCTTTTCGGTATTATTTAAAACAACACATAAATGCACATTAATTAACGCACACACAACACTTTTGCTGGTTAGAAATGCTCCCATCTAAATTTTTTGCATGGATGAAGGATTTATGAACATAACATTTTTTACAACTACTTTCAAAAATTCAATAATGTTCTAATGGTAAATAACAGATAACAAGTTGATGAAGGTAATATGTACTGATGACGCCAGACAAAAAACTTTAAACTCAATTTTCTCTAACCTAATTAGTAAACAAACAGACCCTTCAACCACTTAACGTATCAAAACGTTCGGGGGCGGGCCCTTTGATTTGACATTTTCGTTCTTCTTCTTTTTCTGTATGGCATCACTACACAACAACACTACAATGTTGCCACCTGCTGGCGTATTTTTTATAAGATGCCGTTTTATAAGATTATATTCATAAATTATGTCATTTGCTTTTGAATATTACTTCTCCGTATAATTTTCAGTCATGCTTTAGGACAAAATTCATATTATTTAATCGAATTTTCAATTTAATGTTTTGCCGCGAAAAATTTCGATGGTCCAGTTTCAAAACTGGCAACAGCGCAATAGTTGTGGTATTTTCCTAAAATTGCGATAGAGGGATATAAATTATTTTCTAATATTATAAATTTGCTATTCAAACTCAAAATGCCAAGAACTTCAATCGAACTAACGGACATGGTCTTATGCTATGGAGCAGCACAGGAAAATGCCCTATACATGGAGCTTCGCATTACCCGAGATGGGATATTTAATCAGCGAGTTATAGAGGAGAGAGAAACCCAAACACGTTAGCCACTGTACTACAAAAGTTAAAAAGTTGAGACTACAAGACTTCCTTTACTTTACAAGAAGGTTACAACAGTGGTACATACAGTCAAGTCGAAGCACCTGACTAATTCCGAAGGATAGTTCATAGATGAGGTTGGCTTTACCCGAGATGGAATATTTAATCAGCGAGTTATAGAGGAGAGAGAAACCCAAACACGTTAGCCACTGTACTACAAAAGTTAAAAAGTTGAGACTACAAGACTTCCTTTATTTTACAAGAAGGTTACAACAGTGGTACATACAGTCAAGTCAAAGTACCTGACTAATTCCGAAGGATAGTTCACAGATGAGATTGGCTTTACCCGAGATGGAATATTTAATTAGCGAGACCAATAGCCAGATAAGGTTTTTCTTGAACATATCAGCAGGTATTATTGATAATCAACTAATACGACCACATATCCTGCAAGACGACCTGCCAGAACTTTTAGAAAATGTTCCTTTAGGTCGGATAAGGGACATGTGGCTTCTGCAAGCATAGTTTACGGATTGTCACTGAAATTTGGACGTCCTATGTGCGTTTATTCTAGCGTATGGTAGTGTTTATAGTGGTTTTGTGGGTGTCTGTCTGTTTCTTTAAGTGATTTAGTTACTTTTGATATGCAGAAGAAGAGGACAAAGCAGTTTTAGTGGGTTTGCAAGCAAGGAGTAGACTGTGACTTTGAGTTTACTTCTTAATAGCTATTAGGCAGTCCCACACTATTATCAGGGCACGTATAGAGCATAAAGTGTGAGCATAGAGTATCCTCGATTTACTTCCCTTGTATCCTAAGGTAAGCTAAATAATTAATTTTATAAGAAACTAAAAGTTCTATAGTTTTACAAAGTTTGGCAACATTGTAGGAACATGTGTTTGTCAGACAGCTCCGCCGGATAATATCATATGGTGCCGCGGAGTCACGGGTAGGTTTAGGGGTGAATTACCCCACTTTTTAAACGTTGGATTTAAAAAAAAAAAAAATGTAGCGCTTCTCTAGGACACCCCAGGAGTCACCCATTTAAATATAATACGTCATTTCCATAACACCCTGTATACAGGGTGTCCGGGAACATGTGGGAAATCTCCCGGATATGAAGAAAACACGTGAAAAGAATACTATAGGTTCATATAAACTTCTTTCGTATCGGCCTCCTCTTCGGAGATATGGGCTCCCAAAGAGCACCAATGGAATCAAGTTTCTTACACATAATTATTGAACCACCTGGTATATTTCAATTATTTTTTAATATGATGTATACCAGGTAAGACCCGTCAAATTAGTACCCAAGAAACTGTTGTGAATTACTCACAGCTGCAGGGGCGGACTAGCTGTAACACTCATGGGCCCATTTTTTTTACGCCCTGTATGATGAGAACTTTGGACAATGTTTTTTACATACCTTTAACTATTGGATAAAAATTAAGTACTCTTCATTCATGTCGCTAATCCTAACCGTTTTCGAAAAAACGGCATATATACATCATGTGCTTCGGGTATTTCAATAAAAGATACATCTTTGTTCCGATCCAATGTTCAACCTTCAAGATTCCGCTTTTTCATATTTAGCCCATGAGCAGTTAGGGGACTCAGTGTAAATAAAAATTTTTTCTCGAAAACGGTTAGGATTAGCGACATGAATGAAGAGTACTTAATTTTTAGCCAATAGTTAAAGGTATGTAAAAAACATTGTCCAAAGTTCTCATCATACAGGGCGTTAAAAAAATGGGCCCATGTGTGTTACAGCTAGTCCGTCCCTGCAGCTGTGAGTAATTCACAACAGTTTCTTGGGTAGTAATTTGACGGGTCTTACCTGGTATACATCATATTAAAAAATAATTGAAATATACCAGGTGGTTCAATAATTATGTGCAAAAAACTTGATTCCATTGGTGCTCTTTGGGAGCCCATATCTCCGAAGAGGAGGCCGATACGAAAGAAGTTTATATGAACCTATAGTATTCTTTTCACGTGTTTTCTTCATATCCGGGAGATTTCCCACATGTTCCCGGACACCCTGTATATGTGGTAAAGATAGAAGGCTGCGGTTTTCGCAGCACTGCGCTACATGTTTGTGAAACAAGATGCCACAATTATAATTTCTTAGGCGTCCATGTTTTTGCATTATCCTGTATCTTATCAAAAAGAAATGAAATGTTCTCTTTGTAGTTTTTTACGTAGAATCCAGTGACGTGCTCAGATTTTTTCTACGTTCAATAATTTTCAAAATTTCATCCATCCCCTTTAGTTGTTTTCGTTGCGCGGTGGAAAACAAACAATAATTAGAACTTTTAGTATGTTTTATAAGTTTTTGTGTGTTTTACTTTGTCGTACTATTAGTACAACATGTATACAGGGTGAGTCACGACGAGCTCGCATTGGAACTTTATGGACAACTACTGAACATATGTTTCTGAAACTTTGGGGATTCAGGTATATCGATACGCTCCTGTTAACTAAAACGTTCACATGTTCCTGTAATTTCCGGTTATACCGGAAGTAGCTGTCAACTTTAGTTTTTTAAATACAACATGGTACTTTTTATTATATTCTACGGTTAACTATTAAAGTCTAAACAAATTTTACAGAACATCTTTTTGTCTCACTTTTAAAGGTTTTGAGATATCTGGACTTTTTGTAATTATTTGGCAAATGAATGGTGATAAAATAACCCACATAGTATTTTTAACTTAGCTCTTGGACTAAAAAAAAATTTCCATTTTATATTTAAAAAACGAAAGTTGACAGCTACTTCCGGTAATGACAGGAACATGTGAATATTTCAGTTAAAGAGAGCGAGTTCTAATGCAAGCTCGTCGTGAATCACCCTGTATAAATGTCTAATAGATGGAGGGAAATAAACCGATCGTGTTTAATTTATTATTTTGAATAACTTTTCTTAAAGAAATTTTTGTTATTTCCATCTAAAATCTAAAAATCAAATTTTTAAATTAAATTTAATAAACTTACGACTTACACAAACACCGTAATACGTAACGATAACTTTACATGGTGGGCGTGTGTGCCTCCAGCCCAATGGAAAAACGTATTATCTGTTTTAAAACATAGTGCTTATTTGTCAATTTATTCCAAAAACATCGTCCATGGTCCGGAGGCAAGACTCTGGCGCAGGTGCGATAAATTAATGAGGCAGACAAGGACGCGGTGCGTTATTGCCAGACGTTGAGCAATTGAATATTATTAGAGGCTCTTTGCAAAATTTATATAGGAGAGCTATTATACAGTGTGTACATAAAGTAAGGAACAAATTCATTATCTAGGAATCTAAAAATATTTCGGAAAAATCCTCGAACACGTTTATAATAATTTTTAATGGGGCATTTTTTCCCATACAAACTTAATTACAAGGTGGCTCATGTAGTAGATATGACATTATCGACGATTTTTTTAAATGGGAACCCCTATATTTTAGTTCAGATCTGTAATCTCCAAGAACAGCTGATTTCAAAAACATAACACACTTAGGGCCTAAAATTCATAGTTTCGTTACTACAGGGTAAAACAAATAATTTTATTTAAGATATTTTTAATTTAAAAAAATGTAAAAAAATTAAATAAGCTATTTAATTAAGTGTTGAAATTGTCCTCCTTCTGCTGCCTGACAGTACCCCAAGCGATCAATAAATTCTTGTTGGACTTTTCTTATGGTTTCTTCTGAAATGTTCCTGCATTATGTTGTTATTCGATTTTTTAAATCTTCAATATTGGCAGGTCTGACTTTATAAACAACATTTTTCAGGTGACCCCTCAAGAAAAAGTCCAGTGGTGTAAGGTCTGGAGACCTAGGCGGCCATTCAACAGGCCCACGTCTTCCAATCCACTTGTTCGGAAAAACTTGGTTTATGTAATGGCGCACTACTGCTGCATAATGTGGAGGTGCGCCGTCTTGTTGGTACCACAAATTTTCATCTAGAATTCCTGGATTATTTCTACTAGGGTATAAGTTAACTAGCGTAGGGATAAGAAAGTTCTGAAGAAAATGAAGATAATTTAGCCCGTTTACATTGTTGTCAAAAAAATATGGCCCAATAATTTTGTTTTTCACAATACCAGCCCAAACATTAATTTTTTGAGGATATTGAGTATGGTGCTCACGCATCCACCTGGGATTTTCTTTTGCCCAGTATCTACAGTTTTGCCGGTTCACTTCTCCATTTAATTTAAAGGTAGATTCATCCGAAAATAGGATATTTTCAACAAACAAAGGATCTAAGTTACATCTTTCCATTAATATTTGACAAAACTCCATCCTACGATCTGGATCATCTTCATTCAACTCATGAACCAATCGGATTTTAAACGGGTGCCATTTTTCTACCGTCAATAGTTTATGAACGGTCATAGCAGCCGCCCCATGATCAATGCTAATCTGGCGGACGCTGTTGTGGGGATCTTCTTCCATAGCCAATAAAATATCTAATTTCTTATCATCCGGAATAGTTGGACGGCCTTTTCTGGGAATATCTTCCACTGAACCCGTTTCCCGAAATTTTATTTCAAGTTTACTCACAGTTGATCTAGTAATTGGTCTTGCTGTATACTTAGTGTTAAACAAAATGCAAACTTCTTGTTGAGTACGGATCCTATCACCATATCCAATCATCATAAGAATTTCTATTCTTTGTGTTAAAGATAAACGCATAGAAACTCAATGTTTTAAAATAAAATTTATTACTTCTAATAAACATACTAGACAAATACAATGTAATGACAATGACATTATCTAAATACCATAGTTACATAACAGCAAATAAGCCTACTTGAGAAAAAACATAAGTAACAGCAAATGATGGTGCGTCCATTAATTACGTAAGGCTTTCAGGTAAAATTGGGTGATGGCGGAAGGGATTGAGCCAAATGTCACGAAATCTTTTATTGGGGGAAGGGGGGTTGAAAAATCGCTAAAAACGCCTCACGTAATTAATTGATGCCTCCCAAGCCAAAAAAAAATATCTTAAATAAAATTATTTGTTTTACCCTGTAGTAACGAAACTATGAATTTTAGGCCCTAAGTGTGTTATGTTTTTGAAATCAGCTGTTCTTGGAGATTACAGATCTGAACTAAAATATAGGGGTTCCCATTTAAAAAAAATCGTCGATAATGTCTTATCTACTACATGAGCCACCTTGTATATTAAGTTTGTATGGGACAAAATGCGCCATTAAAAATTATTATACACGTGTCCGAGGATTTTTCCGAAATATTTTTAGATTCCTAGATAATGAATTTGTTCCTTACTTTATGTAGGTACACACTGTATAGTTTTTATATTTGAAAAAATGTATTTAAAAAAATTGGTTTATTATTTAATTTATTCGCTTGTAGCAGGGAAGGCGGTGCCTTCCCGGACGAGCCGCCACTGCTAAGTGTTAAAATTATGCAATAAAATATTATAAAGTAATATTGTCTTATACTATATACATATACAGGGTCCTGCAATCGTATGTCAGGCTTCCATAGCTCCTATACGAATTAACTTAGGAATTTCTTTCATATGCCGATTTATACTGTATTATAGGGTGCATTGTAGGAAATTATTTTTAAATATACAGGGTGGCCCAAAAATGCGTGGTAACATAATGCTACCTTTTTTTAAATGGGACACCCTGTATTTTATTACATCATTAGATTCGTATTAGTGTCCTTTATAAATGCCTAAAGTTTTATTTCATTTGGTTATGTAGTTTAAGAGTAATAAGTTAAAAATTAAAAAAAAAAGTTTTGGAGTCTTAGAAAAAGTTCAAAAAAACTACCTATAATAACTTTTTTAACCAAGGCATTGGGTGGAATTTAAGACAAGTGGTCTAAAGATACTGTGAATATAATAGCTTTATCTATTTTATACAGGGTGATCATAATTAGGTTTCAAACACGACATATTTCAAAATAATTTTTCTCCAGATTTTCAAATGGAACACCCTGTATATTATTTGGCTATTGGATGTAGAATTCATACGCATTCTTTTTTGTAATGGAAGCATATAAGTTATTTCCAGCCGTTTTCGAAATAATTTCAAATTTCATAAATTATGTTGTTTAAATACAGTTTTTATTATGAAAATTAAGCATAGGCGACTAGATTAAGAATTATAAACTACAGTAAATGTTCAAAATGCCTACCATGTTGATCTGAGCAAAAGTTAATACGCTCTTCAAATGATCTATTTACATTCCTCAACATTTCGGATGAAATACTATCAAGACGGCGCATTATTGATGGTTATGCCTAAAACCATAGTAGGCTTTGAAATAAAATAAGAACTCATTTGTTTATTATAGTTTGACAGTTCTTTAATGTAATATTGTTGTTATTTAGGGCTAAAAACTATAAGAAATTAAAATGAATTTTAATAAAAATGAGTTGATCGATATGATCTTTGTACTTGGTGAGCTAGATCGCCGGATCTGACGAAACTTGCCTTTTTTTATGGGGACACGTAAAGCAAATTGTTTATGAAAGTCCGCCTACCACTGCTATTAATATGAAGCAACGAATAAGAGATGTGTTTGCTAGTATTTCATCTGAAATGTTGAGGAATGTAAATAGATCATTTGAAGAGCCTATGGACTTGTGCTCAGATCAACATGGTAGGCATTTTGAACATTTACTGTAGCTTTATTAATATAGTCACCTATGCTTAATTTTCATAATAAAAACTATAGCATTTATGAAATTTGCAAATATTTCGAAAACGGCTGGAAATAACTTATATGCTTCCATTACAAAAAAAGAATGCGTATGAATTCTACATACAATAGCGAAATAATATACAGGATGTTCCATTTGAAAATCTAGAGAAAAATTATTTTGAAATGTGTCGTGTTTGAAATCTAATTATGAACACCCTGTATAAAATCGATAAACGCTATTACATTCACAGTATCTCTAGACCTCTTGTCTTAAATTCGACCCAATGCCTTGGTTAAAAAAGTTACTTCAGGTAGTGTTTTTGATTTTTTTTCTAAGACTCCAAAACATTTATTTTTTATTTTTATTTATTACTCTTAAACTACATAACCAAATAAAATAAAACTTTAGGCACTTATAAAGGACACTAATACGAACCTAATTATGTAATAAAATACTGGGTGTCCCATTTAAAAAAAGACAGCATTATGTTACCACACATTTTTGGGCCACCCTGTATATTTAAAAATATTTTCCTGAAATGCACCCTATAATACAGTATAAATTGGCATATGAATGAAATTCCTAAGTTAATTCGTATAGGAGATATGGAAGCCTGACACACTATTGCAGGACCCTGTATAATGTTACCATTAAAGTTGGAACCATATGGGGAAAAATTTAGATAAATTTAGGTAAAATTTGAATTTACCATAAGTTTTTGCTTCAATAAAGACCAAAAATGACATATGGGACCATATGCGGCTTATGTTAACTGTCAAATTTGATATTTCCTGGTTGGTCTTTATTGAAGCAACTTAATGGCAAAGTCAAATTTTATCCAACGATACATTTTTATGGTGATACTGTATGTGCATGTGTTTATTCATCATGTAACCATCGACCATTATTATTGTTTACGCTTAGAACGTGCGGAAAACCGATACTTTCCGCTTGTTCGCGGGAAAACCAATTTTTCTTATTATTTTTGCAGCCCGAGTTTGTCGAAAAACTAATCGTCGTCGATATGTCCCCCATAACGACCAGTCACACTTTCCAAACCATCCCCGATATCTTGAAAACCCTTTACGACCTGAAATTCTCCCAGAACATGTCGCTGCAACAGGCGAAACTGCACGCGGCCAATCACCTGGCCAGATTGATCAAAAATAGGGGGCAATTGCTGTTTGTGCTGATGAATTTAGTGCAGCACACCGATGGAAGGTATTATTTGGGAGGGGGCTTAGTGATTTCAATGCAGGTCCCTAAGGGCCATCGGTTTCTTCCTTTCTCTTCTTCTTTCTCCAAATAATTTGTAGGCTTTCGTCTAGGTCTGTCTCTTTCATCCTCTTTGATATTCTGTTTCTGGCATCCTTGTTAGATATACAGGGTGTTCCTTAATGACGTGCTTAGGGCATTTTATGAAAAAAAGTTCATATCAACAGGGTGTTCCATTTTCGACACTTCATGTGGATATCACAGTTATTATCAGAGATAGAATGTTGCGGTTTTCACAAACGAAAGATTCGGACAACGAATACTTATAACCAGGAAGAAGACAAACTGTGTTTGACATAGGTTTTCAGCAGTAAATATTGCTTTAAAATTGTCCTTACATACTTTTATATTATTATTGAACTAGTAACGAAACTAGAATTAAAGAATTCAGAGATTGAAGGTTGTAATTAGTTTTATTAAAAAATAGGAAATAAATCATAATTTACATAAAATATTTTACCATCTTCAACTTCAAACAAATCAAGGTAAATACAATACTATATGCACAGCTACTAACCAAGTAAATATATGCACCATCATTATGATTATGGGCTTCCAATTTGTTTGTTTCGTAGCATACTCCTGGCAACATTAGTGATCGAAGTCCTCTTTAATGTTCAGTCATTATGGGATTCTCAATTAAACTAAGAATTAGAAATTAATAATTATTATAATAATATATTACCGGAATTCTGGCTACGGGTTAATATAACTAAGCTGTAATCATTATGTTGTAGCTTTTGACTTCTGGATTGTAAAATTTAAGTAAAATTCTTTAAAAATGTGTTTGTTGCTACTTTGCGTGACAAGTTTGGGACATAATGGGACAATTTTATAATGTAAAATAACAATAACGAATAAAAATTATTAAAAAAATATTTCAATCATAAATTACTTACCTGCAAGAAAACGAGAAGGTCCGTTTTCGTGAAAAGAATAGAAAATTAAAAATTATTTTAGAATTTAATGACGCTTCCTCCACAATTTTCAATCACATTATAAATCATATGTTACTTGATTTTATCCCCTTCCAGACGAAAGATGTTCGGTTGTGAAATAATTTAAGAATGTGTGCTGCTCGCATTCAATGTCTGTCTCTGTCTGCAGCAACCTTCTCCGATTCAATAAAGGGAGACAAATATGGCCTAGATTAAATCGAACAAACCCAAAGTCTGATATTGACACAGAACGATCGACACAAAAGGATAAACGTATGGAGTAACCTGCCTGGCTGTGACGTCACTTGCACGGCCTACTTATATGCTTCGATCCCCGCCATAAGCGGTCTCACCGGGCTGGATTCGGATGTCAAATTTGTCATGGCTCTCTTAGTTTTTAATCTACAGGGTGATTTTGAAAATCGTTGTTTCTTAGACATCCCCCCGTATTTCCGTTGCGTGTTAACCTTAGGTTGGTGCGCACGGTTTACCGGTTATATTTTTAAAGGTTGCTCGTCGGTTGTTTTGTGCACAATATTGTAGCCGTCATATAGGCAACCTCGCCGGTATTGGTGCCGGTTTGGTTGCCAACCAACGACGAGCGTCCAGAACCGAAATAAGTCGTAGGGATGTAACGATATTACAAAATATATCGATACGTGGACAATAGATATCAAAATTAATTCCAAAAATGGCTTTTCAGTGATAGCCGCAATGCCTTCTTTTATGCGAGAAAACAGATTGTTTATTGCCCAGTAAAGGAGGTCTTGATGTACCAAAGTATTGCCGTGTAATCATTTTCATTAAGGGCGAACTACGGTCCTGTTCGCGGGTTAAAGCCCAGATTCGACCATCACTAGAGTACACGCAATCCCACTGGCGTCATCTATTAATTTGCTGGGCGTCAATCTGGGAGGAAATATGTCTTGGCATAACCACGTTGTGGCAATCGCCATGATAGCTTCTCAGAAACTTGGTGTACTCTTCCGAACCAAAAAGCTGTACACACCTCAACAACTTTTGACACTATACAAAGCTCAGATTCGACCATCACTAGAGTACTGCTCTCATGTCTGGAGCTCTGAACCCAAACATACTCTTCGGCTACTGGATTCCATCGAAAGGAGGGCCATTCGTCTGATCGGAGACCACGAGCTGACGAAGAACCTCGACAGCCTAGAACATCTAAGACAGGTTGGGGATTTGACTCTCTTTTACAGATATTTTCATGGAAAGTGCACGGCTGACCTTGCCCTCTTAATTCCGGCCAGAGCGGCGAATAGCAGAAATACACGACGAACCACTGCCGCCCATCCATATGTGGTTAAGCTTAGTACTCCTCGAACTTCATTATTTAAGAATTCTTTCATCTGGAGGACTTCATCCTTATGGAACGACCTTCCCGAGGTCTTTTTGCCCAACGAATATAACCTCCGACGATTCAAAACCAACGTGAATCGCTTTTTGCGCACACGCACCACTCCCAGAGTGCCCTAAGGGATGTTTCCTATAGTGCTTGTGTTTGATCATAAAAAACAAATGGTCAATAGTTTATCAGTCGGCATTGCGCATGACCGCTGACAATCAGGCCTCTGCGGGCATTATTTTTTCTTCATAAAATGACCCTAAGGAATCGCACTCTTAAATATTAGCCACGCAATTAAGAGCACCCTGTATGTCTTGATTTGTGGCTTTTTATCGTTTATTTCCCGCGTTCCTCTTCGACTTTATTTTGTTTAATTTCTTTTCCTTCTTCACCTGCTTTTTATAGAGGGGGTACTTTCCTCTAGAGTTCCTGCTGTGTGCTAGAGTTAGGCCTAGTTCCGATTTTTCTCCGTGGCGTATTTAATGGTTGCAGGAGATGAAAGGACCCCGCAGTTTTTAAATGGAAATTGGGTTTCACTCAAATTTACTAAAAAGTATTGCATCATACGAATTGTATTATCCTGATAAAATGTCTCCATGGGCGCAATGAAAAATAATGACAGGATTTCGAGATACGAGCCATGCAAGGTGGTGATGTTTCAAGTCCAAAAGTCGTATCTGACCGGTACGTATTACGAATAATGATCAATATATTCACGTATATTCTCATTCTCGGGTTGCGTTGAATCCGAAAATCTCGTGTATGTGTGCATATACATGTAGATATCTGTCTATATTTATGTGTACGATGTTTATGAGAATATACGTGAATATATTGATCATTATTCGTAATACGTACCGGTCAGATACGACTTTTGGACTTGAAACATCACCACCTTGCATGGCTCGTATCTCGAAATCCTGTCATTATTTTTCATTGCGCCCATGGAGACATTTTATCAGGATAATACAATTCGTATGATGCAATACTTTTTAGTAAATTTGAGTGAAACCCAATTTCCATTTAAAAACTGCGGGGTCCTTTGAGCAAATCGACAAAATTTCGTTTCTTGCTTCCGTTAATTTACTAATTAAATAAGCCAACCCTAAACTCCGGGTAATTGGACTCCGAAAAGGTGTTTGGTGCCTTCTTTCTGGGACCATGTACCTCGACGTTGTAACCAAGTGCATATAATACAAACGTTTATAACATTTTTTAGATATTCATGGAGATTTAACGTAAAAAGCTTGCTGGAAAATTTCTCCGATATCGCGTCCTTTCCCGAAATCCACAACATAAACTTTCCCGGACCCACGTTGTTCGTCGGAGGCGTCAAGTCTGATTTTATACAGTAAGAAAAGCGTTATCTAAGGTTTCCTTTATTTTGTGATAAGAAGGTGCAGGTTCTTATTGTTTTTAAGATTTAACTTTGAAACCTAAAAACTCGGTTTCCGGGTTTTTATATTTTAATATATTTGCCAGTAGCTTATCTTACAAATGCCTATTTTTACCGGAATAGTGTAAAAATCGTTTTAGTGGGGGCGAAGTCATAACACAGTCTAGGCCATATTGCCGGAAAGACGCATATTAATAATAGTTTAGCAGGTATGGGCAACCTTTTGGGCTAAAGGGCCACATAATAAATGTAAAATGGGTAGCGGGCCACACGGGATTATTTCTGTGGCACACCATACACCCTCCGCAGGCGAGCGAAGCGTGCCGTTTCCAATTAGCGCCATAGGCGAATTTTTTTTGAAATTTTCAAGGTCAAGCGCTCTAATGAAAAGTTAGAAAATTGCGATACAAAAATATTTTCTCCGAAAAAGAGGTTTCATCCAGCAAACTTTCTGAAAAACATATTGTTATTACGAAAATGGGCTAGTCCCGTAAATAAATAAATTAAAAAAACCCCGAGATGAGTGAAAAAATTGCGATACAAAAATATTTAATTTTATTTATTAAAATAAATAGATAAATATAAAAGAAACATAAATATATTATAAAAAAATATATAATGTTAAATAGCGACACCGAAATCAATGAGACACTTGAGCTTGAATTTGGGAAACTAATCCATCGATGTTTGGATTAATTCCACTGATACAAAGACGTAAGGAATTTTCCAAATTATCGTCAGTCAGCTTTGTACGATGTTTTGACTTATTAACTTTCATCATTGAAAAGAACTGTTCGCATTTGTAAGTACTGCCAAAGGCACAAATCAATCTTCTTGCGAATTTTCTAAGCTGCGGAAAATGGTCTTCTTCGAGGTATTTTTTGTAGAAATCGCACAACTCCACGTCTTCAAATTTAGATTTTAGGAGTGAGTTTTATTGAACCTCGATCAACTCCATTTGCAAGTGTATTGGAGCATTTTGTACATTACTTTTTGTTGGAGTAGCAAATAAATTGAAACAGTCTTCCATGTTTTTGAAATCGCTAAATCTGTTCGAAAATAGCTCCGACAGTAACTTGAGTTCTTCTAGTTCTTCAGCGTATTGAGCATAAGCAATATTTTCATACGCAGAGAGCGTGGTGAAATGGTAACTGTTACCAGACAGCATCTGTGCCTCCCACAAGCGGATTTTGTTCTGAAACGCTTTCAAATGGCTGTACAAATCATTTACTAACTGTCCTTGTTTTTGAAGTTTCAAATTTAAATCATTCAAATAGCCTGTAAGGTCGACCAGCAAACATCAAAGGCTTTGATGTTTGTTTGCCGCCTCACTCTTTGATGATCGCCGCCACTCGGCTTGCTCGTTCACTTGCTTCCGTGAGTATGAGTAAGTCGTGTAATATTTTTAATTTTATTTTTTAATTTTTTAATATAATTTTTAAGATTTTTCAAAATGTCTCGCGGGCCGGAGGTTGCCCACCCATGGTTTAGATTGTTATTAGTTGGAGCTTCTGTGTGGCAAGCATAAACACCTACTTATAAAAATTGAATTTAATCACTGATATACACACACTCCCCGACAACAAGCGCGGATCCAGGGGGAGGGGGGGGGTCATGGGGGACATGACCCCGCACCCTCCATCCAACAATTTAACACGAAAATACCCTATATACCGGCTTGACTAACGCGACAGAGTATTACTTTTCGTAATTTTTCCTTGTATGACCCCCCAGGCAGAGACAAAAGTTACTTTTTTACCCTTAATTTCTTAACGCCCCGTGGAAAAATTGATTGGTAGAATTTAGATCCATTAGGTTTTGTTTTGAGCGTGACCTTTTCTTAACACAATGTTTTTTGGTTCACGTCATTATCTGCTTTTTAAAAGATGATACAAATTGTTAAATGGAAGTATTGCAATTTGTTATTTTATTCACAATTCAGAACGAGTAGCATAAACGAATATCCAAAAATTAATAGCGCGTATTGCCACCTCATGTTCTTATCACTTCTACTATGTGACGTGGCATGCTTTCAATCAGTGGCGGTTCTTTCACAGGAGCACATGCGCACGTGCACCCCCAAAACGAATAAAAAAATATTAATTTATATTCGTATAAAGTCCGACCCTCCCTAATATTTTATCGTACCGTCAACCAAACTGTATATTATAGGCTCTCAATCCGGTAACCGTGCCTCCGTCGAGGTTAATGACGATTATGACGAGACTTGCTCGCATGTGCGATTAAGTAGGCGGGGCATAATGCAGTTTCTCTGTAGTAACAGGTGGCGGGGGATAGCGGGGCTATGGCGATTTAACATGGGGAAGGCGCACGATTTTAGTGTGCCCCGCGCCGTTGTCTGTTCGTGCATCTAGCTAGAAATTCGAGCGTGTATGTTTTAATATTTTAATATTGTATTTTTTTTTTTTATGATCAAACACAAGCACTATAGGAAAAATCCTTTAGGGCACTCTGGGAGTGGTGCGTGTGCGCAAAAAGCGATTCACGTTGGTTTTGAATCGTTGGAGGTTATATTCGTTGGGAAAAACGACCTCGGGAAGGTCGTTCCACAAGGATGAAGTCCTCCAGATGAAAGAGCTCTTAAATAATGAAGTTCGAGGAGTACTAAGCTTAACCACATATGGATGGGCGGCAGTGGTTCGTCGTGTATTTCTGATATTCGCCGCTCTAGGCGGAATTAAGAGGGCAAGGTCAGCCGAGCACTTTCCATGAAAATATCTGTAAAAGAGAGTCAAATCACCAACTTGCCTTCGATGTTCTAGGCTGTCGAGGTTCTTCGTCAGCTCGTGGTCTCCAATCAGACGAATGGCCCTCCTTTCGATGGAATCCAGTAGCCGAAGAGTATGTTTGGGTGCAGAGCTCCAGACATGAGAGCAGTACTCTAGTGATGGTCGAATCTGGGCTTTCTATAGTGTCAAAAGTTGTTGAGGTGTGTACAGCTTTTTGGTTCGGAAGAGTACACCAAGATTCTGAGAGGCTATCTTGGCGATTGCCACAACGTGATTATGCCAAGACATATTTCCTCCCAGATTGACGCCCAGCAAACTAATAGATGAAGCCAGCGGGATTGCGTGCCCGTCCATGACTATATCCGGTTCTGTAATGTTAACCTTTTTAGAGAAAACTGCTGCCTGGGTTTTTTTAGCGTTAAATTCGACTTGGTTACTGTCACCCCAAGACAAAATTTCTTCCAGGTCTTTGTTGAGGCGTGATACTTCATGCTGTCTGCGAAGATGTGCGTCGGCAGCCGATGTTTGTGCATTCAAAGAGAAAGATGATAAAAGTGTGCTATCATCAGCAAAACTAACTATCGGGTTTTTCGTTTTCACTAGAAGGTCGTTAATGTAGAGTAAGAAGAGAGTGGGAGACAATATGGACGATTGAGGAACACCGGCATTGATGGTGAAGGTGTCTGAGAGAAATCCGTCAATCGCCACTTGCAGAGAGCGGTCCTTAAGAAAGCTAGACAACCATGCACAGAATCGACTGGGCATACCATAGGATCGCAGTTTACTTAGAAGCCCCTCATGCCAAACACGATCAAAAGCTTTAGAAATATCCAGTGCAACAGCCCGAGACTCCCCATGATGTTCGATTGCGTTGTTCCAAATATGGGTGACATAGGCTAGAAGATCTCCAGTTGATCCGGACTTCCGAAAACCATATTGATGATTGCTGATAATGTTGAAGCCTTCCAGGTACTTTAGAAGATGTTGGTTAATAGCTTTCTCCATTACTTTTGATATAACTGAAAGCAATGCGACTGGTCGATAGTTGTTAGGCAGGGTTCTCTTACCTTTCTTTGGAATAGGCTGGACTCGCGCCGTCTTCCAGCAAGATGGAAATATTTCTTTTTTGTAGGATAAGTTGAAAAGTCTACAAAATACTGGTGTTAGTTCATCGGCGCATCTCTTGAGAACTATAATAGAAATTTCGTCTGGACCAGTAGCTTTTTTGACGTCCAGTCCAGGATTCGTTTGACGGGACGCTGACGGAACACGATTTCGGTCATTTCGGATTGAACTGCAGGAATGTCGGGTGGTGTTCTTCCCTGAAAATCTACAGTGGAATGTGAAGAAAATAGTTCAGCAATTATATTATATAATAATATTTTATATTATATTTATTAAGTTAAAATGAATAGTTTGACGGTGGACTATTTAAAAAATAACTTTAGCTCTTTGAGTTTGGAGCAAAAAATTGAAGTGAAGAATGCGGGAAGACCTAAACCCGAAATTAATTTAACGCATACCACAAAGGGTAAATCTAGGGACTTTATTAGAAAGTTTAAAAATGAAATATATGAAAAAATATTTATAGAGGGTATTCCAAACTTTAATGAGGCTGTTATTGATCAATTTTCTACAATTAAGAACCGAGGAACGGACTTTACGTTTAAGCACTATACACACTAAGAAAACCTTAATATATTTTCCAAAAGTTGTGTTTCCTTGTGTAAAATTAAAAAATAAATAAAAATATGTTTTACCTAACGCATTTTCTTATTACCTACTTCTTTTCTTTCTACATTTAAAACGCCTAGAAAGTAAATGTTTGGTCGTTACACAAAAATAAAATTTTAAAAATAATTTCACCATACTTGTGAACCCCCGCTATCATAGGTCACGAGCCGCCACTGCTTTCAATGCAATACGGGCTATTAATTTTTGGATATTCGTTTAGGCTACTCGATAAAATAATGTAATGTTCCGAATTGTGAATAAAATTAAAAAACTGCAATACTTTCTTTAAAAATTTGTATATTCCTTTAAAAAGCAGTTAATGACGTGAATTAAAAAACATTGTGTTAAGAATAGATCACGCTTCAAAACAAAACATGAAGCTAAATTCTACTGCAAAATTTTTCCACAAGGCGTTAAGAAATTAAGAGTAAAAAAGTTACTTTTGTTTCTTCCGGTATAATGATCAATACATGATTATTTTTTAAAAACTAAAATTAAGGATATCATCCCAAGACACAAGTGTACACTTTGCTAAAAATATCACCAGGATCGGACAACAATTAAAAAAGTCTATAAACCTGACTAACATTATCTTTGTCCGGTGTATTAATAATAAATTATGACCTCTTAGGAATCTATTATTATTTTTATGTCATACCAGTGCATTATTGTGTTTTTATACCTTAGATACCATCTACATAATAGATTACTTTATGTCCGTGCGGACTTAAAGTACATATTATGGCCCGCGCTGGCATTAAGACGCAAAAAACCGTTTTCAATTAACTTCTTTATTAACAAAATATAAATTTACGTTTATATATTATTTGATTGTATTTACATAGAACTGGCAATTCTGGAAGGTTCCTGCAGCAAAGGTTGACTCATGATTCATTGTCTGGGTCTCTAGTTTCTATAAGGAAATGCGAGATCCAGATGGTACGCCTGTCAACATCCTTGAAACCTCATTTTTTGAGGCTATGCTATCCTCTAAATATCCTTCAGCAACTGTGGTACTCTCCCATCCATCATGGCGCTTCAGCCTAGTCATACTTGCTCCAGCTTCTGCTAAAAGAGTTGCCGACGTTCGACGTAAACAATGACCAGTGTACTTTTCGGGGTTGTTCAAACCCAAATATTTTTCAATAAAACAGGGAATTTTCCCAAATGTGTTTGTTCCAATAGGTTGTACAGTACAGCGGCCTTGTCTGTAGCTTAAAAATAGTATTTTTTCTGAGCAGCCATGTGGCCGCAAAGACGTATAATCTCTTATAAGTTTCAAGCTATTCATTTCGTCTTCATCAATAATGGTTGGTGAAAACTCGTTTTTTTTTTATCAGTTTTGGTTTCTGGCACCGATACAACAAAGACTGATTTTCTATCTTCTACATGTGTGACTAATATATTTACAAGTTCTTGCCGCCGACATCCACCAAATACACCAAATAATAATGTGACCTTGTTCATTAAAAACGTTTCATTTGGTGCCTCATGAATAAATTTTAGGTCATTTTCTCTAGATTCCTGGTACCCTTTTGACCCTTGCTTTAAATACTCGCATAATTTGTGAAAATTACATATATTAATATTCTTATTTACCATTAAAGTCTTCTTTATCATCGAATATTTAGCCCACAGAGAGCTCGGGGAAAATTTTTCAGATAGATCATTAAAGTACCCCAACAGCACAGTTTCGTTAATGTTTTCTACAGCATTTTCTGACATCCACTTCAAAAATTGGTCATATTCTTTGTCGTATGAATCTATATGATTTTCTCGGTAACAGGTTGTGCGTTGCCTTTTCGGCCTTTTTTTCAAGTTCGTCGGGAATTTCAAAACCTTTCCGTTCCATTTTTGATTTTTGACTTTGACACATTAAACATTTGAATACTTATCTCTCTAGCAACAATAACGCAGGCTATAATAATGTCAAGGTAATGTCGCAGGTGAAAATAAAAAATTGGTAAATCAAATTAAATTTTAAAAAAATTTCTATTATTTAAAACGAACTGGTATGACATAAAAGTTTGTATGCACCACGGGTACTTACGAACCCTCGGGCCAGAGGCCCTCGGCTTTGTAAGACTGTCACCCTCGGGGCATAATCATCTACTTAGTAAAGTACGTTTCACGAAATTTGGATACGACTTAATGTATTCCTGGGTCAATCCCATTGTGTCGACAAGACCTTGGCAATAAACAAGTGAAGTATGAAGGGACGGACTAAGGAAAACAAGTGATGATATGATTATATTAATGTAATCAAATGAAATAACATTTTTTTTAAATATTACTAGTCATATTTATTTACATTTATAATGTCATTCTATAGATAGTTCTGTTTCGCTATCGCTATCCTCATCAAAATTAATTATAATTGGATTAATTATACGATCCAGACTAATATACGAATTTTCTACAGTTATTACGTGACGGACTGAATTTTTCCAACTACCTGGGGGAATATCATTAAAGCATTTTCGTATTAACTCTACAACGCTAGAACTTAAAGTCGGAGAAATATTTTCAGACCTAACCAGTGATTTTAACTGGTGCCACATATGCTCTATGGGGTTAAAAATGCAATAATAGGGTGGGAGCCGTAGCACTGTTTGTCCAATTTCTTCTGCCAATGTGTCACAAACATATACTTTTTTTATACAAAATGTCTTTAAAACTTCTAAAATATCACTTTTTTTATAACTTTCTTCAAAATATATATCATTCGCCGCCATGTAGTTCTGAATCTCCAATTTTGTATTATTTGAGCTTGGAGCTTTATGTAATTGGCGACTGTGATAGCTCGCATTGTCCATTACTATCACGCTATTCTGAGGAATGTTTGGTAAAAGACAATTCTTGAACCACAAAAAGATATTTAAATATAAATTAAGCAACCTAACCTACCTGATGTGCTTATATTTAATTATAATTATTACAATCCGGTCCTTTCCACATAATAATAACAAACGGTCATAAATAATGGGATGGCCCCAGGTACTTTTACTGCAGTCATTAAGTTATATCCATTTTTCGTGAAACAATATTTTACCCTTGACACATAAATAACTATTAATAAACATATCTATCTCCACTTGTGAACTATTTTACCTACCTCAGTGGCGTCTCAGTGTGGACAGATTAAATGCAGTTAATGAATCTTTTCATTTGACATATGGTGGTATTATTAACAATTACCTTTTATTTTCTAGGAAAAGCGATTATCCAAAGATACAGGCGCTCTTCCCCAACGCGGACTTGACGTACATTGAAGGGGCGGGCCACTGGGTACACTCGGAGAAGCCGAACGAATTCCTTAAGGTTACACTAAATTTCCTAAATCGACCCAATTCCGAGAGCTGACGGAAAATTGTGATATGTATAGTACAAATTTGATTTCCGTCTATAATAATATTTATTGAAGCTGTATGAAGCCTTATTTTGTTGGCCTATATCTTAGCTTAGAACCATGATATAATAAACACATATATATGATATCGCGCAAGGAGGCGAGGCGTTAAATCACTCTCCAGTCGCGTCGCTGCCACATATATAAACAGTATATTGCCAATACGAACGTTCCAAAACACAAAAAGTGTCCCCGCTATGGGAGATGGCGCGTGCCTATTGAGTTTGCGCAGTAGGGTGGAAATTTTATCGATCGCGTCAGAGCCGGCCCGACATTATTTTTTGTTGTTGTTCGTCGCCATCTTTGGTTCTCGATGCTTTTTCAAATTACAGAATAAAAAATGGTTCATCCACATTGTTAACGGTATATTAGTGCTTATAAACTTTCATTACCTAACAACAATTTTTGTGAAGGAGTTTTTAATTTGTGGTGATTCGATTCGCTGTTTGGTAGGTTATTAGTGGCTTGTTTTGTTTAAGATGAAAGGACACAAGTGCATGGTGCTTTTTTGCAAAAGTCGTGGATCAATACCAGGTATAAAGTATTTCAGGTATGTACTGTACATATGTATATACGACAATATTTTGCTTATCACATTATCCGATCTTCGCTTGTAAAAAAGAAGAGAGTGTCACTCGTATACAAAATATAATATATATGTGGTCACTACCTAACCTTAAAATTAATGTATTTTTAATTTGGTGCATTAGTAGCTGATAATAATTCCTAAAATAGTCAATATAGTCAATAGTCAATATAGTCAATATATTCATAATTTTTGGTTTAGAAAAAAAAGTGAGGTTAAGAAACATACGACGTCGGATGAAAATTGAAATAAAGCTCATCGTGTCGATTGTTACAAATCTTCGGACGGAATTTGGCACCAAACGTTTACACCAATCAGGGCACCGTCGGATCATCATATCGTCAGAAATCGTATGCATGGAACGCCGTCTTGAATCGAACTAATCGAAATTTTGATTGCAATATTTTTAATAATTAACCAGTGAAATTTACATTAAAAAAGTTGAAATCCGGTCCTGTCGAATGTTTACTTTCACAAAGAAATTTCCGAACTGCGCAAACTCACAACGCCCCCTTCGATGCCCATAGCATTGCAGATGGTATCAATATACTGTTTATATATATGTGTGTGGCGAAGACCTTTAAAAAAATATTCTCTACAATAATGAAAACATTTGATGAGCTTTTACTCGACATTATATTTTTTTCAAAATTCTGTTTTTAAAGGGGAAATAATCAATGAAACAAATTTTTAAATAAAAAATAACTGTATTTCAACAGATTCCATCCAATAAAAACCTTCCGTTATCCACAAAAATCTCCACGAGACTGATGTTCGGATACACAAAATATTACAAAAAAAGATTCCATGAATAATTTACTTAATATTAACAATAAGTAGTCCAGTATTTACAAAATACATAATCGACTATAGTACAAACATAAATTTTTATAAGGATCTTGCACGATCGACTAACCGAGACTTAATCAACGTGTAGGTAACTAGTAGTTGGCAGATAACTATCCGTTTTCATATCTCTTGGTTAAAGTCCGGAAGAGTCTAAGGAATCACACTCTGAAATATTACCATGCCATTAAGGAACACCCTGTATATCCTAGTGTACAGGGTGTCCATTTATGGATGGTTTTACGTGTTTGTGTTTGTAATGGCCGACATTACTGCTCCAACCCCTAGAAATAGTGTCGCACGGTACATCAAACGCGGACCCAGGGGGACACAGGAATACAAAAAGATAATAGATTTCTTCTATCGCTTTTCTCGGCAGATGGAATCCGCAAATAAACGAGTTTAATGGCTTTTTTTCTGACAACTCGCCCACGGTTGTTCATACAAAAAAAAATATGGAAAATTTTGCTACCTTTAACTTATTACTTGGACATTTTGCCGTTGGATTAACTGTTAAGGGGTTATTCATAAAAAACTAATTTTTTATACCTTTTAACGGAGATACCTCGTAAAACCATCGAAAAATGTACACCCTGTATGTTATTTACGGAGTATAATTAAGCGAATACGATTATCAATAATTGACGGAGCGGCCAAATAAGAACGTTTTCGAGTATAGTCCAGGCTATTCGTGAAGTTCCAGATTTCGCCCGGGCGTAACAAATTTTATTATTTTTTTTTAAACTGTTTCCTCGCGTGCAAGACCTCGGATTTTCCTAAAAAAATTATATTTGTCATGTGACTAATCTACCCCAAAATTACTTAATATGGCTCGATCACATCAAATCTCACAAATCACTCGTAGTTTGTACTAAAGCTCTTTTATCGCTTTGCAATTGCAACACCCGCCGGAAAGTGACCTCTTACTTAAGCCTTGGCTGTACAGGTAGTGGTTAAATCGGAGTTTATTATCAGGTTAAACCCTCCGGCACAGTCTTAGTATAGTATACAGGGTGTCCCACTACAGGGTGGTAAAAACATTGTGATTTGGCTAAACTTTGCGTAGTTCAAAAGAAAATTTTATTTCCTAATTAACTTACTTTTTAACCAATATTTTTGCATACAATTTTGTAATTGGGGGGTTTCTTGGGGCGAGAAAGGACCCCGCAGTTTTTAAATGGAAATTGGGTTTCACTCAAATTTACTAAAAAGTATTGCATCATACGAATTGTATTATCCTGATAAAATGTCTCCATGGGCGCAATGAAAAATAATGACAGGATTTCGAGATACGAGCCATGCAAGGTGGTGATGTTTCAAGTCCAAAAGTCGTATCTGACCGGTACGTATTACGAATAATATGATCAATATATTCACGTATATTCTCATAAACATCGTACATATAAATATAGATAGATATCTACCCTCTTCATGTATATGCACACATACACGAGATTTTCAGATTCAACGCCACCTGAGAATGAGAATATACGTGAATATATTGATCATTATTCGTAATACGTACCGGTCAGATACGACTTTTGGACTTGAAACATCACCACCTTGCATGGCTCGTATCTCGAAATCCTGTCATTATTTTTCATTGCGCCCATGGAGACATTTTAGCAGGATAATACAATTCGTATGATGCAATACTTTTTAGTAAATTTAAGTGAAACCCAATTTCCATTTAAAAACTGCGGGGTCCTTTGAATTTGTTAATAATTTTGATGTAGATTGTACAGGGTGTTTGCTGTAGCAACTTTTGTCATTATATTATAGGTAATATAATTTAACTACAAATAATTCAGATTACAACAGGAGTTCTAACTTAACCTATATTTTTTACAGTATTATTAATTTATTAATATTTTACAAATTATGAAAAGTCCACACCGCTAACAAATTAAAAGACGTCTATGAAAATATTTTTAAGTTAAATAAATGTTGTTTTTACATAAATACGCACAAAAACTATCAATAAAAGAAAATACGGTGAAACCTCTCATAACGGGCACCTCTAATAAGCGGACATCTGTATTAAGCGGACATTTTTTCACACACATCAGGAACTAGGTATATGAAATTACATGAAAATCAACCTCTCTTGGGCGGACGCGGAAAGGCTGTTTTCATACAAAGAGTGCGAAAACCCTGCTTTAAACGGACAAAAAAATTTTAAAAGTATTTGGGAGACGAATAAGTACGGTGCAAAAACTCTCTGAAGACAGACCGGCAACCGATCGCGTATGTGTGGCAGCGCGAAAGGACTTCACCGAATGAAAGTATGTGTGATTCCCCGACAGCAGTCAGCCGTTTATTTGTGAGTTGTAAGGTTAAAATCGTAAACAATGGCACAAAAATGTCGCGTTTTGAGTCTGAAAGAAAATATTGATGTTGTGGACGTTTGTAATTTGATAACAATGATTTGGGTTTGTTCGTTTGATATGTGACCCAATTCATCAATATCTGACGACCCTGATGAAGAAGTTGAATGTAGTAATCAAACAAATGTCACCAATTATCAACAAGCCATTAGTATGGTAAAGGAATTATAAGAGTATGCAAAGAATAAAGGTGACTCTACAGCAATGGAATTGTTATCAGACTTGGAATTACATTTTCTAGATTGCAAGTATAAAACGCAAACACGTCAAACTACGTTATTAGATTTTTTTAATACTACATCCTAACTAGTTATCTTTGTTATGTTATGTTTAATTGTACCGGGTGTCCCACTAAGAATGGCTCTCGGCCGTATCTCTGAAAGTGTTAGTCGTATGGCTTGCGGAAAAATTTTTTAATATGAAAAGTGATCATAAGAAATTGCTGGAAATTATTTTCAAGTTTCTCAGTCGAGCGCTAGAGGGCGCAACCGTAACGGTAAATCCGTAAAGCTTAGTTTTTTCAAAAGTTGCCGCGTTAAGGTATATTGAAAATAGCATTTTCGTATACTTTAAGGTTTTATGAAGAAATAGGCCTTGGAAAAACAAAATCTAATTTAAAATTAGGTGCTTTCACGTCAAAGTTTTTATTTGACTTTTGAAAAAACCTGTACCGTTGAAACTTAAATATAATCATATTTTTCCGTGTTTATTTTTGTTCTTGTTAATATCTCCGGTTTGAAAAAAGATATCAAGTTGTGGTTTTCGCCAGTTTTTTAGGCTTTTATTAATCTTTGTGATGAAGTAAAATTAAATATACTGTTGTATTTGAAATTTTTGAAAAAATGCGCAATGTTTGTTAAGTTGTAAAATAGCTCCCTCTAGCGACTACTTTAAAAGTCATATTGTCATCGTTTATACAGTAAAGTATAGAGTAATGGAACCTCTTTTTAACAAAACAAAGTTCACTAAATTCTGTTGAGCGAACCCGGAGTTGTAGGCATTTATTTAAGATAATGTTCAACCTTTCCCCACCACTTTATTTTAAAAGTGACAAAAATATGTTATAAGTAAATTTTCTTCATAAAACCTTAAAGTATACGAAAATGCCATTTTCAATATACCTTAACGCGGCAACTTTTGAAAAAACTAAGCTTTACGGATGCGCCCTCTAGCGCTCGACTGAGAAACTTGAAAATAATTTCCAGCAATTTCTTATGATCACTTTTCATATTAAAAAATTTTTCCGCAAGCCATACGACTAACACTTTCAGAGATACGGCCGAGAGCCATACTTAGTGGGACACCCGGTACATACATATACGTAGTAACAATTTTGCATTTACATATTACCTAATAACAAATTTCCCATCGGCGGACACCTCAATTAGGCGGACACATCTAGACGGTCCCGTAGGTGACCGCCTAACAGAGGTTTCACTGTATATATTTTTGGCAATAATTTCTTAATTAATTAAATGGATGCGTTAAAATTAGAAACGCAAAAATCTCGAAAACAGCTGCCCGGAGCGACATTGACAAGGTACACCATTTTTGGGCAAAAGTGATGAGAAAATTGATATTTTTAATAAAAACGTACATACACTAGAGCGCAAAAAAGTGGCACTCGTTTCTATGATACAAATTATCAACAAATTCAAATTTCTCACCCCAAGAAACCCCCAATCACAAAATTATATGCAAAAATATTGACAATTGGGAATTTACAAAATAACATTTTTACTTGGACACCCTATACCTTGGCTATCAACTTTTGAACCAAGCAAAATTTGACCAAATCGCAATATTTTTACCCGAAAAACCCGTAGTTTTTGCGACACCCTAAGGAATTTTTTTAATTCTTTACCCGATTCTGCTACCGATCATCAACACTAAAAACTGGTTTAGGTACGAAACTTTCAAGAACCCAGTACCTATACAACCAAGTCCAAGGCGAATAATTAAATACTTCTAAAATATACAGATAAAAAAATAATATAAACACCGGGCTCGGAAACGCTAACTTTTATCAACAATTATGTACTCCTTTGTGGTCACTTTGCACATAAGATACTAAAAAATATTAATCCTATTATTTACACGGAGCTTTCGACAATGGAGAAGACGAAACTTATGCAACCGAATTTCAATAAGGAACCATGGTTCAGGATGGCCGAGCCTTCCCAGCCGCGCTTTAGTTCTTCGAAGTTCGTTGAGCAACAGCATTCCACTCTAAAGAAAAAATAAAGGTTAATATAAAAATTAAATTTTTTTCATTATCACTACAATAATTATTTATGTAACAATCAGTGGCGGTTCTTCCACAGGAGCACATGCGTACGTGCACCACCAAAACAAAACGAATAAAAAATACTAATTTATATTCATTGAATATTATTTATCGTATAAAGTCCGACCCTCCCTAATATTTTATCGTACCGTCAAACTAAAAAAGTCCGACCCTCCCTAATATTTTATCATCCCGTCAAACCAAACTGTATAGATCCGGCAACCGTGCCTCGGTCGAGGTAAATGACGATTATGGCGAGATTTGCTCGCACGTGCGATTAAGTAGTGCGGTTTTAGTAACAGGTGGCGGGTGGCGGCGGAGCTATGGGGATTTAACATGGAAAAGGCGCACAGTTTTTGTGTGCACTGTAAAGTATTAAGTTAAAATGAATGATTGAGTTTGGAGCAAAAAATTGAAGTGAAGAATGCGGGAACACCTAAACCCGAAATTAATTTAACGCACACCAGAAAGGGTAAATCTAGGGACTTTATTAAAAAGTTTAAAAATGAAATATATGAAAAAAAATTTATAGAGGGTATTCCAAACTTAATGAGGCTGTTATTGATCAATTTTCTACAATTAAGAACCGAAGAATTGACTTTACGTTTAAGCACTATTGTGTAGGGTCAATAAATGTTGTGTATTTCGAAATTTATACTTGATATGATTTTAAACCATTTTATTTAAGGATTTAAACTAAAAAAAACACTGAAAATATGAAGAATGCCAACTTGTCAGTCTCGTGGCTCGATTCGTTCTCGTCATAAAACAGTTAACTATTGTTCTCGTCTTGGTTGCGCCTAATGACGTAGCCGTAGATGGCGTAGTGGTATTAGACATCATTCGGCTTTCGGTTTTCTTGATAGCTCGTAGATGGCTTTAGTAGTATTAGTAGTGGACTGTATAAATATTGTTACGAGGGTTGCATGCGACGACGTTAAGATCTGACAGCTATACACACTAAGAAAACCTTTCTTATTTTCCAAAAGTTGCATTTCCTTGTGTAAAATTAAAAAATAAATAAAAATATGTTTTACCTAACGCATTTTCTTATTACTTTTTTTCTTTCTACATTTAAAACGCCTAGAAAGTAATTGTTTGGTCGTTACACAAAAATAAAATTTTAAAAATAATTTCACTATACTTGTGAACCCCTCTATCATAGGTCACGAGCCGCCACTGGTAACAATGCAGTATCAGTCTTCGGGTTTGTTCGCTGAAACTCCTCACTTGCTTTCGGTCAAATGCTATTTAATCCTTTTTGTACGCGTCTTTCGATTTTTCAGGCAATAAATTTTGTGTTGCTTCATTGGTTTTATTAATTATTTCATCTGCAGCGCATTGAAGTGAGTTGTCTTCTTCGGAATCGGAATTATTTCTTCCCATTCTTCATGTTTTCAAATATTATTGACACTTGTAAGGTGACAATAACAATGCGGCGGCCAGGCAACGAACGACGCGGATGCTGTTTTCATGACAACTTGGTATTATAAGCATTCAGAGAGAAGTGAAAAATGACCAATTTATGCATTCATTTGCGTCAAAAAAAATATAGTATTTATACAGTGTGTCCACTTAAGTTCACACCATATGGAAAACTTATTTATTATTAATTTTACGAAAAAAAGTTATTCTTTATAAAAAGTTTTGCATGATCCAAAACCTAATATGCAACCATCAGATGTTACATTTTTTTAGCCGTATACGAGGTTTGTCAAAAAATATGAATTTTGCCCAAGAGTAAAGTACCTTTATTTTTGACAATATCGAAAAATGTAATTAAGAAAAGTTGTTCGATATGAAAAACTATGTTCTAATATGCAATTACACCGATTTTTATTTTTTTATTTTTACAAATATTTCTTTTAATCACCGATAAATTTGTAAAAAATTTAAAAATAATTGTTGTTTTAATGCATATTAGAGCATAACTTTTCATATCGAACAACTTTTCTTAATTACATTTTTCGATATTGTCAAAAATGTACTTTACTCTTGGGCAAAATTCATATTTTTTGACAAACCTCATATACGGCTAAAAAAATGTAACATCTGATGGTTGCATATTAGGTTTTGGATCATGCAGAACTTTTTATAAAGAATAACTTTTTTTCGTAAAATTAATAATAAATAAGTTTTCCATATGGTGCGAACTTAAGTGTATAACTGTATAACGATAGTAGAAAAAAAATATTTATAACACTTACAGTTAACGTCAAATCATCATTAATCCGGATTTCCCCGTACAAAACCCGGCAATGTCAGACCCGTTAAACTTATTCCTCAATTCGTGTTACATTTTAAAAGAAAAATAATATTTCAATCTTACCTTTCACACCAATCGGCCGCCATTTTAGGCTCCCCCCGCCTACCGATACTGCAATTACTGCCGATACTACCGATACTATCAGATCTGCCTAGTTTCCGTTTTCTATTTATCACCTCTCTTACTTGGGACTCCACACTAGCTGCCTAAAAATAAAATAAATTAACGTAAACTTCGTTGCCGTCGAAAAACCAACATCAAATTTAATAAGGGATCGGGTCCATTTTCAGAAAAATACTTCATATGAACATATGTCCTAAACGTCTTAACTTTTGAGATACAGGGTTGTTAAAAATTTTCAACAAAATCTCCTTTTTATTAATATCTGTGATACTGCTCTAGATATTTTTGTGAAATTTGTTACACACCAAAGATATTACAAACTATAGATAGAAAAATGTACATTTCTAGCCTACGCGACGACTGCAAACAGCCTTTCCCACCTCTTTCGGCCATTATTGCAGCATAGCCAGATTGACATATTTATCGCAAAGGTATCTTGCAAAATCGCAATTAAAAATTTGCTAATTTGACAATTACAACTGGTTTAAGATTAATCCGCAATTGCTCTTAAAATAAATTTATTTCCCAATAATTTTGCTATAAACTGTGAAAAGGCGATGAGAGATTCTTTAAAAAAATATCATCATACTTAAAAGTATCAAACGAATCTTGGACTAATCCAACTGCACTCTGGCAACATCTATTTATACTTTACTACTGCGCTACGATCCAGGAGCCAAAATTTGAATGAATACTAATCTTGTAAACATTGCGGTGTTTCAGAGCTGTGAGTAACTCAATAAAAAAGATACTTTTAGTATCTAGTTTCTTAAAGTAACTAGATACTTTGTAACTAAGATACTTTTTTAATTATGCCAAAAGTAACTATAACTGCGTTACTTTTGAAAAGTATCTTGTATCTAGTTACTTTTTAGGAGTAACTATACATTTCAAAAGTAACTAGTTACTTTAAAAGTAACTAAGATACTTTTAAAGTACCTAAGATACTTTAAGAGGTTAGTTGAACCCTTTGGTTGAACAAAAAATGCACGCCGTCTGTATATTTTTTTACGAAGAAGGGCGGCGAGCTGCGAACATCAAAGCTGTTCGAACGCGAAATTTCTAGGAATTTCTACTTATTCTGCTATTACAACTAGTCGAGTTTTCTATTGAATAGAATAGTGCGTTGTTTGCAGGTATTATAGAAGTTCGGTTTATGTGAATTATTTTTTTATAAGGTAAGTTATAAACTCTGGTTATAAGGACAACGTATACATAACATATTATTTATTAGGATGATAAGTAGGCGTAAGAGATAATTTGAATAAAAAGTGGTTGTTAAAAATCAATCAAAAATATTTATTATAACGTATGATTTTGTGAACTAACCTATGGAACTAATCAAACTTGTCCACAATTTAGTGATTCTGCTAGAATTAAGCAGCACCCAGCACTTTATTCGTTCAATATTTATATTAATATTTTTCTGATGAATATCGAAAAAGATATTATGTCAATGTCAGATTCAGAATCTATTCCTGATCCATATGCGCTATCTCTGGTGATGGAAATGACCCCGACTACGTACCTGTCCATTTCTCTCTTCCAAATATAACTTTTATGTTATTGACCTATCGAGCCTTAACATGAATATATTTTTTAAAATCTTAGTATAAAGTTGTGCTGTCTCTTTATCTTTATTACTCAATGTGTACTTTTTCATGTAACTTAATTATAGATAATGTTTTCACTACCTGGTAACTTCCTGTAGCCTTCGGAATATCTAGTTACTTCAAAAGTATCTTAGTTACAATAAAAGTAACTAGTTACTTTTAAAGTATCTTAGTTACAATAACTAGTTACTTTAACCAAGTAACTAAGAACTAAGATACTTTTGTTAAAAAGTAACTATTCATTTTAAGTATCTAGATACATTTATGTAAAAGTATCTATAAAGTAACTACTTACTTTTCTGAAGTATCTTTCACGACTCTGCGGTGGTTGATTTGTGTTTTTTGTGCTTATTGGTGAAAATTCATCTTTATTATCAATAATCACGGTGCATTCATGTGTAGTTCGTAAAAGAGTGGATCATTTAAATAATATAATATCTTTTCATCGGTAAGCAAGGTTATGTTTTAATATTTAACCCTCTGATAGAACTAGACTTCAACATTGTTGCCATTCAACCAACAAACATGTAGTTCTCTCTTCCACCCATTACTTATTTTCAATAACATTTCACACAATCATAGCTTCACTTTCCAAGAGTTTTATAAATGGATTATACCTTTGGTACACACTTTCTATTCAACAAGAGGCATGTATAACATGTTTTTATTTCGACCAGTGGCGTTCGTGCGGGAATTGCCCTCGGTATTTTTGAAGAAAAGAATGGTACCCCACTTCTTTTTTTAAATTGAAAGTATTTTTGAAATTGTCATTCCTTGCTGAGGAAATGTCGTCTCTTGATTTTTTGTCGTTGGACGTAGTTTTCGTATAAAAAAAAAATGAAATTCATTCATGTGCACTCTGTTATGAAATTAGGTATTAACAAAGATTACAGATGTCTACCTACTATAGTATTTAAGTTATTAACCTTAACAAATTATTAAAACATATGAAAATCTTTAACACCCTGTATCTCAAAGGTTAAGACGTTTAGGACATGAAGTTTTTTTTTCTGAAAATGGACCCAGGAATAACCTCCTTAAATATTAGCATGTTATTAAGAAACATCCTGTATAAAAGTTTAATCACAAAACCTAGCAGAAAGGTAATTTCTACTGACAGCCCCTTAAAAGTAATCTGAGGGCCGATATTTCAAAGCCACCTTAAAGTACAGAATGACATAAGTCATCCTTAACACAAGTTTGACAGCATATTAAAGTTCCCCTTAACTCTTATCTAAAGGAATAGATCTTTAAGGACGCGGTAATCTTCCGCTTAACACGTCAGTTGACCCTCAAATTAATTTAAAACATAGTTTTACCATAGCGTTAAGGCTACCTTGGCTAAGGTCTAACTTAAGGTAACACTCAAATATCGGCCCTAAAACGCTTAAATTATAAAGGGCGGCGACGTTGCATACCTTTTCTTCAGGGGAAAGTCCGCCATTCTGTCCTTTCTCGGCACCTTCCGGAGAATTGCCACCAGATGCCACCTCGCTCGTTCTCTTTATACATACGTTGTTGGAGTATAGCACGTTGTTCACGTAGGTACCGCAGGGCGCGTAGTTGATCAGTTCGTAGCTTTTTGTATACTAAAATATAAAAATGTTCATTTTCCAAAAATCGATAAGAAATATTGACGTTTTTGATAACATTTTTTTAAAGAAAAACACACAAACACTATAGGAAAAATCCTTTCCTATCCTTAATCCTTTTCCACGTGGGTTTTGAATCGTTGGAGGTTATATTCGTTGGGAAAAACGACCTCGGGACGCTTAACCACATATGGATGGGCGGCAGTGGTTCGTCACGTATTTCTGCTATTCGCCGCTCTGGGCGGAATTAAGAGAGCAAGGTCAGCCAAGCACTTTCCATGAAAATATCTGTAAAAGAGAGTCAAATCCCCAACCTGTCTTCGATGTTCTAGGCTGTCGAGGTTCTTCGTCAGCTCTTGGTCTCCAATCAGACGAATAGCTCTCCTTTCGATGGAATCCAGTAGCCGAAGAGTATGTTTGGGTGCAGAGCTCCAGACATGAGAGCAGTATTCTAGTGATGGTCGAATCTGGGCTTTGTATAGTGTCAAAAGTTGTTGAGGTGTGCACAACTTTCTGGTTCGGAAGAGTACACCAAGTTTCTGAGGAGCTATCTGGGCGATTGCCACAACGTGATTATGCGAAGACATATTTCCTCCCAGATTGACGCCCAGCAAATTGATAGATGAAGCCAGTGGGAACCTTTTTAGAGAAACCTGCTGCCTGGGTCTTTTTAGTTAAATTCGACTTGGTTACTGTCACCCCGAGCCAAAATTGCACGGAAATGTTATCGGAAAAAAAAGTTACCACACATTAAAAATGAACAAAATTGATGGATCCAATACGAGTTTATGTTTGCAATACGAAAAAAAAAAAACAGCTATTTTTTTGTTCAATTCCGATACGAAGCGCTAAAAATTAAGTACTTACATCGTCAAAAAATATAATGGCATGTTTGGCGGCAATAAAATTGCAGTAGCCGAACTTGTCTAAATCGACGTCATTGGAGGACCCTTTGCCGACATTCAGGATCCTGTAGCGCATCGCTACTGCTTCAGGAAATCTCGTCGAAACGGTGGGTCTGAAGCCCATAAAGCTAGAAAAAAAACGTAGCTATGGTATTTCTTTCGAGGTTGATCTGAAATAGGATTTATTTTGAACAAGAGAGAGAACAAACAGAAATAGCTATTTGTGCAACGCTGTAATAAGGTACGCGTTTAGATAATTTCGATCTAACATTAGTCATAAATAGGTAATCGTTGTAGGTATTTTCAGGAAATTCAGATAATATAAAGAAAAAATCCATATTTTTGCAATATTTACTTAAAATATAAAATTAGCTACACCACTGCTTTACCTAAAAAAAAAAACATAACCTCATTATACTGACTTGCCGAAGAAATATTAATCCGGGGTTAGAATAGTCGAATTTCTTACACACCACGCACTGACGAACCATTGTAGATAGCTAATAAATAGTTCTAAATAAAAAAAACACTAAAATTGAATTCAAAAACACAATAGATCACAAAAGCAGCAGCTAACAACATCGCCGCGCCGAGAAATGAATGAGAATAGTAAACTTCAGGGTCATTTGTACGCTAGCAGGTAAAAAGAACCATACAGCGTAGCCAAAGTGATTTCCCTAAAACATTGCAATTTGACGTTCTTGGGATATATACAGTGAATCCCAGAAGAAATGTCTAAATTCATTTAAAATTCAGCGGTAAGTTTTTTCAAAAAACGCTCGTACCCGTCGATTTTGATTTTTTAATTTTTTTTTTGTGGTAATTTCATGTATACAGGGTAGCTCAAAAATAAGTTACGACCATCAACTTCATTTTTTCAAATGAAAACATATTTTTTATTTCATTTTTGAATTTTGCATTGAATTCTAAGCATGTTTCATGTACCATGTCCTATACATAAACTCAACAGTTATTGAAAAATTAGGATTGAACATATCTATAAGTAAGACCTGTTTATTAAAAAAAAACACAACAAAATCAAATTAAATGTTGAAAATGTGCGCCATTTACGGCTTGACAATATCCAAGACGATCAATAAACTCTCTTTGCACGTTTCCAACCATTTCCGGAGTTATGACACGCACTTCTCTTCGGATCCTTTCTTTCAACTCCTGCATATTGTTTGGCCTGTTAACAAATACTTTTGATTTAAGGTAACCCCACAAAAAAAAGTACAGCGGAGTTAGGTCTGGCGACCTAGCAGGCCATTCGATAGGTCCTCTCCTTCCAATCCACCGATTGGGAAAGGTTTCATCCAAAAATGTGCGCACAGTGGCCGCATAGTGCGGAGGAGCACCATCTTGTTGGAATATCAGTTCTTCGTCAGGGGAGTCTGGATCCAATGGATTCGGAAATAAAGCCACTAATGCTGGAATTAATTCTAGTTTGAGAAATTCGAGATATACTTGTCCAGTTAAAGACTGTTCAAAGAAAAATGGACCAATTACTCTTTCGCGTACGATTCCACACCAAACATTTATTTTCTTAGGGTACTGGCTGTGAACCTCTATCATCCAATGCGGATTTTCTGTTGCCCAATATCGACAATTTTGTCTGTTCACATTACCATTCAAATAGAACGTAGCTTCATCCGAAAAAATTATATTTTTTACTAAATTATTATCTAGATTGCACATATTTTGCATGCGTCCGCAAAACTCACTTCGCCTATCGAAATCATCTTCAAATAACTCATGCACTGAAATAACTTTGTATGGGTGATATTTGTGCTTTTGAACTACTCGGTGAACAACAGATTTCGGCATGTGTAAATCGGCCCCAATGTGCGACAGGGGAGTACATGGATTTTCTTCCAAGGAAAGCAAAACGTCAAGTTGTTCATTTTCATCTCGAGTAGGACGACCAGATTTAGGCAAATCTCTAACATGACCGAATTCTCTAAACTTAGCCTCTATTCTACTCACCATCTTTTGACATATGGGAGGACGATCAGGATGGATTTCATTAAATAATTGGGCTGTTTCTATTTGAGTACGTGTTTTATCACCAAACCCAACCATGCATAGAATTTCAATTTTTTCCCGTTCCGTTAACTTCACCATTATTGTGAAAACCGCAACTTTGAAACTACGCTTGACAATAATTATACTTATTTGAAATAAAATTGTCATACAGTTTCTATGGAAATAAACGGTGACAGTGAGACAGTACACTCTTACTTATTATGGAGCCCAAAATGCCATATTGCCAGAAGATTTGATAGATCGTTGGATTCCCTAAATGATATGTTCAATCCTAATTTTTTCAATAACTGTTGAGTTTATGTATAGGACATGGTACATGAAACATGCTTAGAATTCAATGCAAAATTCAAAAATGAAATAAAAAATATATGTTTTCATTTGAAAAAATGAAGTTGATGGTCGTAACTTACTTTTGAGCTACCCTGTATACATGAAATTACCACAAACAAAAAAATTAAAAATCAAAATCGACGGGTACGAGCGTTTTTTGAAAAAACTTACCGCTGAATTTTAAATGAATTTAGACATTTCTTCTGGGACTCACTGTATAAATAACTTTACGAGTAGAAAATTTAAAAAAAAATACACACATATTTAGTACAATATTAAGGTACAGATGAGAAATGCATTCAATATAATTAATTATTTAGGACCCTCAGTACAGACTTGGCATCATTGATTACCGTTTAAAACTTTGTATGATTCTGTTCTATTTGTTAATTAAATGTTTTTGGAATAGATAGACACCTTTATTTAATATGTGAAATGCCAACCTAAACCAATAGTTTTCCAGTTCCAATTCTTACCTTGCATCATGTCGGACATCAGTAGGATCAACTTCCCGAGTCCTTACATTATAAAAATGTTTCGAAACGACCGGACAGAGCATCGCTCGGGCTCTAATCGTGGGCTTCGGTTTGTACTTCTTTTTGGGACTGGCAAAAACCCTAAAATAAAATAATAAACCATAATAACCCGAATAAACTTAGATTTCCAATCATATTTTTCAGTAATACGTCATTATTTATATAAGAAAGAACCCAATTTACCTCGATATTCTATCAATATCGGCCGGAGTCAACAGCTCGCTCGGCAAAGGCATCTTCAAATTGTTTCCGTTGCCCTGCAGATGGCCGTACGAAAGGTTATTTTGAGTGTGGTTCACACTGGTTAAAAGTTGCTGCAATCGTTGATATGCGAGTATTTTGATCAGGCGCTCGTCCAGCTGTTTTAGTTCGAACTCGGCTAAAAAAAATAAGAGCTAAAATTATCAACATTATTTTATAGTAGTATGTAACTGTCACAGTTTACTCGCTAAGGGAGAGTTGTATACGTTTGGTTTAAACCACAAGTTATATTTAAACTTCAGTTTCGTGTCAAATATCCCTTATATATACTGTGTTGTTATACAACGTGTCCACGATAAGGAGGGCCAGTACAGGGATCTCGGAAACCGTAAGAGATACGAAGTCGGTTAAATGGAGGTAAAGTTGCGCATTTACGTGCCTAATAATATGCCGTTTAGAAAGTGTTAAAATTCCGAGTAGTTCCGGAGATATACGGAAAAAAACGAAATTCTGAAAAATCGTTTTATTGGTTTCCTGGGTTTTTTTGAGATCGAATTCTAAAGTAAATTGCACCTTTGCATTGCCACTTTTCCCGCTCTATCTAACAGCGTTAATGGTTTTGTAACCCGACGAGTCGTCTTCGAAGGACTATTATCAACTGTATTTTTTTAAATACGGTCCTGTTTTCCTGATATTGGAATTTGAGAGCTTTTTTCTCCCGAATGCAACCTTGTATGACACATTGTGGTTTAATGACTTTTTCGAGGGCTTTTGAACATCAGGAAATTTTGGGATACGGTCCTGTATTTCTCCTAATTTTATAAATAATATCTCATAAGTACTCTCTAAATTTTTACTTATGTTGGA
Organism: Barypeithes pellucidus; assembly: GCA_963991005.1. Lineage (NCBI taxonomy): Eukaryota > Metazoa > Arthropoda > Insecta > Coleoptera > Curculionidae > Barypeithes > Barypeithes pellucidus. The sequence goes on along the minus strand of OZ022563.1, from coordinate 48,868,794 downwards.
CTAATTCAATAACTAACAGATAATTTAATAATAAACACCAATAAGTGAACAAAAACATACCAAAACAGTAATAAAATGAAAAAGTAAGGAACTACATAATCAGGTGTTCAAAATGATTTCCGTTATTCTCTAAGCACAAATAACATCTTCTAACTGCCACATAACAGTTTTCTTGAGATAACATTAAACATGCGCTAGAATATCAAACTTTTCAGCATTTGTAAATTTATGTTCCATATTTTCTGGAAAATAGAAAACCTCTTAAAACGCTCTCAAACGATCACAATGGAAATGTCAAGTGAAACAAATCACGCGTCACCATCTTAACTTTTTTGTTTCAAGCGCCTACTTTTCTTTTAAATCCCGAAGCAACAGAAGTTTGAAATAATGTTTCTGTATTTTGTTCACTTATTTGTGGTTTATTATTAAATTATTTGTTATTTATTGAACTAGTCCAACATAAGTAAAAATTGAGATATTATTTATAAAATTAGGTGAAATACGGGACCGTATCCCAAAATTTCCTGATGTTGTTCAAAAAATCCTCGAAACGTCATTAAACCACAATGTGTCATACATCGTTGCATTCGGAAGCAAAAAAGCTATCAAATTCCAATATCACAAAAACAGGACCGTATTTAAAAAAAGAAAGTTGATAATGGCCCTTGGAAGACGACTCGTCGGATTAAAAAATAATTAAAGCTGTTAGATAGAGCGGAAAAAGTGGCAATGCAAAAGTGCAATTTACTTTAGAATTCGATCTAAAAAAAAAACAGGATAACAATAAAACGATTTTTCAGAATTTCGGTTTTTTCCGGATATCTCCGGAACTACTCGGAATTTTAAAACTTTCTAAACGGCATGTTATTAGGCACGTAAATGCGCAACTGTATATCCATTTAACAGATTTCGTATCTCTTGCGGTTTCCGAGATCCATGTACTGGCCCTCCTTATCTTAACACGTTGTATAGTGAAAAAATTCAAAATATTAGATGTTTATATATTCATACCATCTGCTGTTACATACATAAACATGAATTTCTGAAAAACCCGATAAATGATTGGCATGTCACTAGAAATGTTTCCAACGAATAAATTACAGTTCCCCGGCCAAAAAAAAACTACTTAGGGCCAAAATGTTACAATACCTTACCGATTGAGGCCAAAGCGTTGTATAAACCTAACAAATTTAGTGAAACTGCCAAAATTTATATCTATCAAAATTATAAGAATTTTTATAGACATTTTTTAGAATAATGCGTTGTTCAGTGGTTGATGTAGATTCTCACACAAATTCACGTCAAGTTCATGTATGTATTACTTCAAATTTACTTCTTTTACTGACTAACATATTCATATGGCACATACAGGTGCTCTCACCTAGGCCCCAGATTACAAGCCGCTCGAATTTTTTTGTGTATTCTTTTGATTATGTAGATATTTTTCTGAATAAACAAATAAATAAAATAAATATTTGACTGTAACAAGTCCCTAGAACTACCAACTCATGGATTAAGTAAGTACAGTGAAACCTCTCATAACGGACACCTCTAATAAGCGGACATTTTTCATAGTCCGGAACTAGGTATATGAAATTCCATGAAAATCAACCTCTCTTGGGCGGACGCGGACAGGCTGTTTTCATACAAAGAGTGCGAAAACCCTCCTTTAAACGGACAAACAATTTTTTTAAGTATTTGGGAGACGAATAAGTACGGTGCAAAATCTCTCTGAAGACAGACCGGCAAACAATCACGTATGCGTGGCAGAGCGAAAGGCCTTCGCCGAATGAAAGTATGTGTGATTCCCCGACAGCAGTCCGCCGTTTATTTGTGAGTTGTAAGGTTAAAATCGTAAACAATGGCACAAAAATGTCGCGTTTTGAGTCTGGAAGAGAATATTGATGTTGTGGAAGTTTGTAATTTGACAACAATGATTTGGGCGAGTTCATTAACATTGATAGCAATGTGCTATTAGAAGATGATAGTGACCCCATTCCTACCGATTATGTAGTCCAAACTGAAACCACATCACTATCTGACGACTCTGATGAAGAAGTTGAATGCAGTAATCAAACAAATGTCACCAATTATCAACAAGCCATTAGTATGGTAAAGGAATTACAAGAGTATGCAAAGAATAGAGGTGACTATAGCAATGGAATTGTTATCAGACTTGGACTTACATTTTCTAGATTTATATTAATAAATCAAAACAGAAGATAAGGAAAAGAGAGCGCCCATTTTGTGTATAAATTAATTTGATTTTGGGACGCTGAATTTACCTCCGTTGTTAAAGATCCCTAGCCCATCTACATCGGCAAGCCGACGTGAGCAACTAGAAAACTCTTAACAAGTAGAAGAAAATTAGTTATATGTGTCTATAGAAAAAAAGTGATATACTGAGAGTAGCATACCATGTCGAATTTACTTCCGTTGTTAAAGATTCCTGACGCATCGACAATCGACAAGCCGAAGTGAGCATATTTAAACTTCAAGTTCAAAAATGGACAAAAAGGAGAAGATTCCATGATTTTTACGTCTGCAAGTCAACAAAATTATTTTTAAAATGACATTTAAAAAAAACCATTAGTAAGTCTTAGTTTAAACATAAATAACTATAATACGCTCACCACGCTGACATTGTAGATTTTATCAGGAATTATTTAGTATGGGAGGTGGATATTCCTCCTTTTTGTCAGTCTTTTTGCGTAATTTCGTATTTATTCGATTTTAAGGCACTTTAAGACGGAATATTTCAAAAACTAAGCGTTACCGCCAACAAAAGTTTTCATTACTAAGGTTTGTGTAGTTTAAACTTACTTTAAACTCATATTTAAACGAAACATATAAAACTGACCCTTAAAAGCTACGCTTTTATGCCCAAAAAATAACATACGGTTACTTAATTATGGGTAAGGTTTCCGCTTTAAAACGCCACGCTATTCGCTAACAAAAACTCACCCTTTTCGGCAAAAACTTATCGAAACTTTGAAATTATAATTAAGTTCACCTTCCCGCGAAATGGCTCACAAAGTTTTTTTTAGGTTACTGAACCGCTGTGACATTTGTGAAAGTCATAAGTTATTTTTTGTTTTTCATGTCAACACAAATAGCCGCCTTGATTTTGATACATCAGGTAGGTGCGAGAAAGAGGGACGGAAGATGTTAATACCTTACCGCTATTTTCCGTCAACTTTTGTAGAACGTAATTTTACGATAAGAATAATTTTCCTCTGTGATTGCTGTCACTTCGTTTGACGATGATCGAATATGTTTACTGTCAATGTCAATTAAACTTGATAAATTTACTTTGTTTCGAAGAAACTGAAGAATTTTAAATTAATTATTGCTATTTCTGTTTTTAATTGTTATTGTTATTACGTACTACTACTGTTTTTGTTTATTTCATAATAGTTGTATCAAATTTCTACTTAGCGTAGTACAGGAACGTACTAGGCAGTGGAGGTTCTTCCACGGGAGCACAAGGTAAAATGACGATTATGACGAGACTTGCTCGCATGTGCGATTAAGTAGGCGGGGCATAATGCAGTTTCTCTGTAGTAACGGGTGGCGGGAGACAGCGGGGGATAGCGGGGCTATGGCGATGTAACATGGGAAAGGCGCACAGTTTTAGTCAGCCCGGTGAGACTGCTTATGGGGGGGGGGGACACCTAAGAAGGCCTTGGAAGTGATGCTAAGCCTACTCTGCTCCATACGCTCACAAGTAACCTACTTTTGTCTATCTGTTTCACTCAGCGTCAAGCGTCAATATCAGACTTACGTAGAGTTAATATGAAATGCCACAAAGTGATTGTTTATGCAGGCGACTTGATGCTGGTCATATTTGTCTCACTTTACTGAATTAGGGAAGGTTGCTGCAGACAGGCATAGAATGCGAACAGCACGAATTGTTAAACAAGCTAACTTCCTTCGTATGGCGGGAATGAAAATCGAGCAACATCTGATGTGATTTAAAATGGTGGAGAAGACGCAGCATCTTTAAATTTTAAATAATTTTTAATTTTCTAATCTTTTCACGAAAAACGTCGTTCCCTTTTTGGTGCAAGTGAGTAATTTGTAATTGAAATATTCATTTAGTCATCTTTACTGAGAGTAAGCATCAATAATAATTTCTTTTCCTAAATCATATGGGGCCCAAAAATATGCTCGGACTTGAAGCCTGAAATATTTGCTAGGACCTAGAGCCCAGTTGAAGATGGTAAAATATTTTATGTAAATTATGATTTACTTCCTATTTTTTAATAAAACTACTTACAAGCCTATTTCTGAAGTTTAATTTTTCATTTGTAGTTACGTTACTAGTTAAAAAAATGATATAAGAGTGTGTAAGGATTATTTTAAAGTGATATTTACAGCTTAAAACATGTCAGAATCCTAATATTGATTTTCACCACTCAGTAAATCAAATATAAGGGTTTTGAATGTTTTTTGTAGGTTAAATGTCACTTCAAAATATTGCTGGTGCACGTGCGTTTGTCAGCTGATGCCAGACGTAATGGATGCCGGGTTTGTTCGTTTGTTCATACTTGCTTCGATTTGTTAACACGGCTGTTTGTCTTCTTCCTGTTTATAAGTATTCTTTGATGCAGTTTCCCGGTAGAAACAGGTGGCGGGAGACAGCGGGGGATAGCGGGGCTGTGGCGATTTAACATGGGAAAGGCGCACAATTTTAGTATGCGCCGCGCCGTTGCCTTTCCGTGCATCTAGTTAGAAATTCGAGCGTGTATGTTTTAATATTATATATTTATTAAGTTAAAATGAATAGTTGACGGTGGACTATTTAAGAAATAACTTTAGCTCTTTGAGTTTGGAGCAAAAAATTGAAGTGAAGAATGCGGGAAGACCTAAACCCGAAATTAATTTAACGCAGACCACAAAGGGTAAATCTAGGGACTTTATTAGAAAGTTTAAAAATTAAATTTATGAAAAAAATTTATAGAGGGTATTCCAAACTTAATGAGGCTGTTATTGATCAATTTTCTACATTTAAGAACCGAAGAACGGACTTTCGTTTAAGCACTATACACACTAAGAAAACCTTTCTTATTTTCGAAAAGTTGTATTTCCTTGTGTAAAATTAAAAAATAAATAAAAATATGTTTTACCTAACGCATTTTCTTATTAGTTTTTTCTTTCTACATTTAAAATGCCTAGAAAGTAATTGTGTGGTTACACAAAAATAAAATTTTAAAAATAATTTCACCGTACTTGGGAACCCCCTCTATCATAGGTCACGAGCCGCCACTGGTACAAGGGGGTATTTTAATGAAGATGGCCAATTTAAGGAACAAAACGTCGGAAAACCAGTAAGCGTTGTATACCAATGAACGTAATTTCATAATAAGGATCACGCCTCAACAAAGACCTGGAAGAAATTTTGGCCTGAGGTGACAATAACCAAGTCGAATTTAACGCTAAGAAAAGCCAGGCAGCAGTTTTTTCTAAAAAAAGTTAACATTACGGAACCGGATATAGTCATGGCGGGACACGCAATTCCACTGGCTTCATCTATTGATGTGCTGGGAGTCAATCTGTTTGTCGAAAGGCGACGAAAGATCGTGCAAAGGACTTTACCTTCTCTATTCTCTACCTATGCCTTACTCTATGCCTTACCTTCATGACTAAAACACCCCTCCATAATATCCTTGATCACATTTTCCTCCTTCTTCAGCAGCTCCTTCTCATAGTACCCGTTATTTAATTCCGACTGCCCGTTCTCCTTGATGACACCGTGGTTACCACTGTTACTAAGGTTGCCGTTATTATTACCGTGACTACCGCAATTTAAATTAACGTTAAGAACGTTGTTCATGTAATAGGTGTTGTTGGTTATGTTTATGCACGTCCCCACTGGGATTGACGGGGCAGGGTTGCCGGCGTTTTCACTTTTGATTGCCGCGTTGCCGGTGGTTTCTGTTTTAACGGCTAGGTTCCCGGGTTGTTTGGGTTCGTCGGTGATTTGCGAACTTCTTTCGTTGTTACTAAGAAGAAAACGGTTTGTTAACAATACCTGCTTACAGTTAATTATTACTAATTAAAGAGTCTTATCACTAATTACTGTTCTAAAATATTTACCTTAAATTACTAATATCACATTGTGTATTCTCTACTTCTTCCTCCTGTTTATCTTCCACTTCAATTTCTTCTACTTCCGTTTTAATTTCTTCTACTTCTTCAGCTATACTTTCGGCAGTGTCTAGATCGTTTTCTACAATTGTCTGGAAATACAAAATTCACTTCAACATACAGAAAACAACAGCAAGATTAATTTGTTTAATTAACATTAATAGGTTAAAAGAAAACAGCATGTGTATTAGTCGACGTTTTGACGTCTACTTGGTCAACCTCAGGACCTTAAATACAGGGTGTTATGGTAATGACGTATTATATTTAAACCGGCAAATCCTGAAATGAAAATAAATTGAAAAAAAAATAACCATAAATGGCGCTTTGAATTAGTAAGCGAAATTATACACTTTATATGAAATCTCGTCGTCACGACGACGACGACGGTCGGTGTTGTCGTATCCACACGGCAAACTCTTTAGAAAACAAATTATAATTTTAACAATTTTTCATTCTATCATTTATGAACAAATATGATTAAAGAAAACCGACGGCGAAAGATGTTTTGCAAAACAAATAATGGTAATATTACACACAAATTTCAAATTCGTCACGAGCACAATCATTGACCTTCCTATAATTTTTCAAACTCTTTTAAAAAAATGCAAGACCAGTGCTTTCTTACCTTTACTTATTTAAATACAATTATTAGTTTCATTTGTTTCACAGAAACCACACAGAATCTAAGTTTTAGGAAAAAAACCTCTCACATAACCTCACAAATAGCAGCTATTCACATGCAAAGAATACACGAGAAAACTGGTTTAATCCTTCTGTCCTTTTTTCTCGCTTAGATTTATTTATGTAACTAATTTAAAAAGCACACTTTAAATACAATTCTTTCAATTTAAGAATGAGCTTTTATCTACGAACGAACGAAACAGTACGTGCAAAACTCGGAATAGAGATAGGCAACATTTGACAGTTTGATATTTCACGCTCACGGTAATTGAATCCTAATAATAGGCGTTACGGGACGGACTAAGATCGCTTAAACGCGTTTCTTATGGTGATAAACGAGATTCTTCCCTGAATTGAATAAAATGATAGTAGTAATATATCCATCAATTAAGGTAAGGATAATACTGCGACTATCTTTTTATCTATTTCCTACAAACATTTTTGAAATAAAGGAAGTTTTTAAGGAAATTCAAAACAAAAATGCCACAGGTTGGGACGAACTGTCGCTAGGGATATTTTTGCGTTTGCCCGATACTGCTTTAGTGGTACTTGCCGAAGGAATTAATAGTTCTTTTGAATCGGGAAATTTTCCCTCATGTTTAAAAATTGCAACGGTCATACCATTGTACAAGGGGGGTGACTCCGATTCCCCTTCTAATTTCAGGCCTATATCCTTGTTGCCCACTTTGGCAAAGATTGTAGAAAAATTAGTAAAGCGTCGACTGCTATCTTTCTTAAAGAAGCATAACATTCTCTGCTCCGAGCAGTTTGGTTTTAGGGAATCGAGAGGCACAGGTGATGCTATGTTTGCGTTTCTTGAGAGATTGTATGCGGGTATTAATGATGGCGAGGTGGCTGCAGCGGCGTTCTGTGATTTGTCAAAGGCATTTGGCTGTGTCAATCATGGAATACTGCTATGGAAGCTGGATAAGTATGGGATAAGGGGAAGATCTTTGGACTGGTTTAGATCGTATTTGACGGCACGTATTCAGACTGTTAATTTTAATGATAAGAGTTCTAAACAACTAGAAATTCAGTATGGGGTGCCACAGGGGTCTGTTCTCGGCCCTTTGCTTTTTTTGATATATATTAATGACCTAGCTAGTATTGCTGTCAGGGACAGATTCACACTTTTTGCGGATGACTCCACCATACTTTGGGTTAGTAAAAATGCGACCGAACTCCAGAACTGCATCAATGATGATCTCACCAAGGTAAAAGAGTGGACTGATGCAAATTTCCTATCTCTTAATATTTCTAAGACGAATATAATTTCTTTTAAATGTTCTCTCGATGATGTTAGATTGGGGGACCAGTCAGTGGCCAGGGAGAGTGTAAGTAGATTTTTAGGTTTATACATAGACAATAAGTTGAAATTTGAGGTACACATAACTAATCTGGCTAAGAGACTGGCATCCAATTGTTATGCAATCAGGATTATAGCAGATAGTTTGGATTTGGAAGTGGTGAGAAGTACGTACTTTGCACTGATGGAATCTCATCTTAGATATGGTATATGTTTTTGGGGGGGATGTTCACGTTATTTGTTTGATATGTTGTTTGTTCTGCAGAAGAGAGCCGTGAAATATATGTTTAGAGCCAGACTTAGGGACTCAAGCAGACCATTATTTATTTCACATAAGATCTTAACCTTGCCTTGCCTGTTTTTGCTGGAGTCATCATGTCTGGTATATAAAAAATTTCGAAATGAAATTAGTTCGGTTTCTGTGTGTAATACGCGTCAGACATATGTTACTCATCTACCTATACCAACTTCTAGCCAAACCAGGAACTCTGTTATGTACAAGAGTAAAAAAATTTTTAATCATCTTCCGTTACGCATTCGAAGGATTAATGGTTTTAAGAGATTTAGAAGGGAAGTAAAGGCTCTGCTATGCACAAAAGCATATTATTCTGCTGATGATTTATTTATGGATGATCTTAGCGGTCTTTAAGCTTCTGATATATGTGTATGTTGTATTATTGTAAAATGTATCATCTTTTAGCTTTATCTTGATAATGTTTAATGTTTTAATTATGTTTAATGTTTTAATTCTGTATTTTAATTTAGTATATTATGTGGTTACTTGTCAGAGTTATTTTGTTCTATATATATTGTCTAATTGTTTTACCAATTGTTGTAATATTTAATTTTTATATTTTTTTTTCATATACTTTTTCTGATTTGATTTATATTTTCTAAAATAAAATTTTTTTTTTTATATAATAACAATATTCTTATGACAATAAAGCATATTTTGATTTGATTTGATTTATACTTGAGAAGCTCAAAAAATTAAATTAGCTCAGCTCTACTCCAAATGACGAGACCGACGAAGATTTAATTTTCTTTCTCACACTGTCATCCCTCCATCTCTATCACACAATCCACTGGGCGCCGGGGCAACGTAAGTCTAGGCGTACAAGCGTGCGTCTTGCAAGTGTCAGTATTAGAAGATACGCGTTAGAATACGGTCGGTTCTGTTGCTTACCATGCACACTCTCGGCTATCCTCTTTGTTTTCAGAAGGTACGCGTATAAGAATTGTTTTGTAATGAATTTCGGGCTACGCGTCCAAACTTTGTATGTAATTTTACGTTGTTTCTATTGACGAACCTAAAACGAGTAGTTTGTTTTGGTCGTTTGACTTGATGGAATGTTTCGAACATAAAGTGTTTCCAGGAGTGTTCCCATGAAAAGAAAAAAAACTGATTGTGTTTGTGCGTGGATTTCCTCGCTCTTGAGGTATAAAGATATATATGGAATTTCAGTTTTGCATTAAGTTTGGCAACAATCCAAGTAACACCTGTTTGCTGACATGCCACCACAGGGTGACGTATTACAGTGACGCAGGAGGAGCTGTGGGTTTATGGGGCTGGACCCCACTTTTAAAACGGTCGATTTAAAAATAAATATGTAGCGCTTCTCTAAGACACCCAAGGAGTCACCCATTTAAATATAATACGTCATTTCCATGACACCCTGCAGTATGTATTTAATAGTGTCTAGTTTACCTCTTTAATCCTTCTCTTTTTATAAACGGCTTCTATCCGCAATACGTCTTTGAGACTGGGCAGCAAGTTAACTGGTTTCTTATAGTGGTATTTTATCATATCGGGGACCTGGACCTAAAAAAGGAACATAAACCTTTTAGCATAATGCTTCAGTTACACTGTATATGTAAAATAATATAAGGGAGGCGCAAATGAATCTATAGTTAACAATTTAATAAATTTATTGTTTCCTAGTCAACACTGTAGCGGAATCTCAATTTTCCTCATGCATTATTGCCTTCCTAAGTGACAGTGAGTTGGTTATACACCAATATGTATTTTTTTAATTTCGAAAAAGAAAACTGATACGATTGTAGAAAAAATGTTGTATGAAACTTTTGCCTACTTTCTTTCACATACGGGATAGCGGCACTCGCCTTTGGCTCGTGCGCTCAAATTTCCTATTCAAAACTAATACTTTATGCAGGTCTTGGCCCCTTCACCCGACTAAAATTACATTTGAAAAATTACAAGAATGGTCAAAACAGCTTCATCTTACTCACAGTCTAAAATACATTACCATAAAGAAATATCTCAATGGTACTTTAGACTGTGAACTAGATGGACCCTTATTCTGGAAGCTGTGAGTACCTTGGGTATCTGTGGCAGTTTCTTTTTTATTCTGAACGGTGGATTTTTCCTATGGATTTTCCGAAAGAACTCGAGTCTTATTGCGTCTTGATCTATGGGAGTTGAAAATTTATCCCACAGTTGGACACGCTCGCACAGGGACACCGAAGTCAACACGTTGGAGTCCTGCAACAAAATTATTTTGATATACCAATTTGAAATACCTCCCCGGGCACAGATCATTTAGTCTTTTTTATAGTGCTGTAACTTCTTTAATTGTTTTCCGATCTTGGTGACATTTTTAGCAAAATGTAGACTTGTGTTTTGGAATGATATCCTAAATTTTAGTTTTAAAAAAATAATCATGTATTGATCATTATACAGGCTGAAACAAAAGTAACTTTTCTACCATTAATTTCTTAACTCCCTGTGGAATAATTGAGCGATAGAATTTAGTTTCATTATGTTTTGTTTTGAAGTGTGACCTTTTCTTAACACAATGTTTTTTGGTTCATGTCAGTACCTATTTTTTAAAAGAAAATATTGCAGTTTTTCAATTTTATTCACAATTCAGAACATCACATTTAGGGAATTCAATCCCGCAAATGCTGCATCCCGCGTGATTGGCATTGCGGGATTCGCGGGATTTTCGGGACTCGATGTGGGTGCTGTATGTTGATAAAAAGTTGTTTTATGCAATTAGAAACAGAGTAGAGTAGCAGGAAAATATTTATTGCACATAGGTACAATACAATAGTGCGACTAGTTTAACGGTTACATGTTACATTGATTGTGAAAGTATTTTCGGAGAAAAGATAACATGTTTAATGTTTCATCTTTTAGATTTGATCTTATTTTATTGCGCATGTATCTGCGGCTGAAAACGCACGTTCAGCTTCGACAGTTGTTGGCGGAATAGATTTTACACAATTTGTGGCCCTGATTCGAATAGTTGGCGCATATCGGTTTATGTGATGAACTTTCCAAAGAGTATACCACCTTTAGCTACCATTCGAGACACTCTCTCCTCCATCGAAACTTTTTCTCAGATGAAAAAAATCTGTAATTTTCATTTTCTTAGGTAGCACAGAGGAACCACTAACATCTGAGCGCTTAGCAATAGAACTAAACGAACTACTCGAGCTGCTGGTACTAGCTTTCATTTCCTGTGTTATTTTATCAATATCAACACTACCGCTGCTGCTCTGGACTTTCAAATTAATATTATGCTTTGTTTGTAAGTGGGTGTGAAGACCCTCGCGGTGGAATGAGTAGAGATTTTGATAATGCTAGGGCATAACTTACATTTAGCTGTAAGACCATCTTTAGACTTTAAAAAATAATTCCAAACTAAACTTGAACCTTTATTGTCATTGTAAACTACACTGACACTCATTTTTGTGATTGCTGTTTAAATTCAATGGATTATATTCAACCACTTGATAAATGTCACTAGATACTAGTAGAATAACGCCCTTACTTTCGCAAGTACGCACGAAAACTGTTCTGTTTAACGTATTTTCAATAGGCCAGCATGACGGGGAATCCCCGACGCTTCGACCAAAAATACCGCAGTTCATTGTTTGCTATCCCGCAAATCCGCGGGATCGATGGGCTCAATCCCGCAGGTTTGCGGGATTAAAGTTTGGGTGCGGGATTGGATTCCCTAATCACATTGTTTTATCGAGTAGCATAAACAAATATCTAAAAATTAATAGCCCGTATTGTATTGAAATATGCCTCGTCACATGGTAGAAGTGATAAGAACATGAAGTGGCAATACGCGCTATTCATTTTTGGATATTTGTTTATGCTACTCCATAAAATAATGAATGTTTTGAATTGTGAATAAAATTGAAAAACTGCAATACTTCCTTTATAAATTTGAATCTTCTTTCACAAAGCAGTTAATGACCTGAACCAAAAAACACTGGATTAAGAAAAGATCACACTTTAAAACAAAATACAATTCAGTTAAATTCTACCGCTCAATCTTTGGACAGGGCGTTAAGAAATTAAGGGTAAAAAAAGTAACTTTTGTTTCTGTCTGTATAATGACCAATACATGTTTATTTTTTGAAAACTAAAATTCAGGATATCATCCCTCCCAAGACACAAGTCTACACTTTGCTAAAACTTTCACCAATAGTGGAGTCGTTCCGGTTTACGAAAATCCCTCGACGAAATCGAGCAATTTTTTCCCCCCAATCGATACAGTAGGATCCCCTCGACATTCTGACATGATTTGTAAGGGTCGCCGCATGCGGGGGGAGGGGGGCACGACCCGTAAATCTAACCTACAAGGAGAAATGGAAAATAACTAGGCGGGTTTTGATGCTACAAAAAAAATGTGAAGGGCATAATTGAAGAGCTTGGCAGAGCGCGTAAGCTCGAACAAACGTGATCCCGATATAGCAATGAGTTCGCGATTTTCAACTGCATACACTAAATTTAACAACAACAACAATAAAATTTAATTAATTATATCTCAAGAAGCAGCGGAGTTAGGGCATCAATTTTTCGCTGGGGTTGGTAGGGCAATAAGGAGGGGAGTAATTGAGCGGGGGGGGGGGGGGGGGTTATTACATAAATGCTAATAAGTAGTTTATTAATCAAGCTACGGGGATCAGGCTGGATTCAATTTGTTAATTTTTTTATCAGCTACGGCTACGAGGGGGGATTGGCGAAAAACCGTCATTTTCCCAAATGCGCGCTTGGCGCGGCATACAAGAAATGGCCACTTTTTAATATCTCCGAAAATACTTTAGATATTATTTTCAATTTTGGTATGTGTTAATAGGATATAGAACCACAAATTTTAGTTAGAAAAGTTATTCAATTTTTCCACCAGTGGCGTCCCTGCAAACATGTCCTTTGATATTTTTTACAAGAAAGATGGTACGCCACTGATATTTTTCCATGTGGATATTTTTTTGATTAGCCTGGTCAATTCTACATGAAAACGGTCTCTTGAGTTTTTCTCGTCAGACGCACCGTTCTTGATTAAAATCGCTATATTCATATTAAAACTCATTATTTTTAACATTGATAAAATAATTAATGATAAATTCGCTTTTATAAAAATTGTTGGAGTGGACAATTCGATACGAAGACATTGACACCTCGTGTCATTATGAAAAAATGTCCGTTCTTCCAGTGTATTTATGTCGCTCTCCACTTCGATACTTCCCGATAAACGCGAAGTGAATGCAAACCCGCAGCCGAATCTGTGGGCGGCATAGGCGTAACTAGAGGGGGGCCCAGGTGGGCCGTGCCCACCCCAGATTGCCCTGGTGCCCACCCCAGTGTGTCCGAAGTTCGAAGCCATACATACGTCATAGTGACACTTGCCATTCAAATCCTACTAGACTAGGTGCCAGACCCCCCCCTACAAAATCATTCTAGTTACGCCAATGGTGGGCGGTAGTCCCGATAACGTCCCCTTAGAACTTGCTGCACTTTTTTTAAAATGCGCGTATCTACATCTTCGTAAACTCTGTCTTTCCGTTGTCGCAGCCATACATAAAAACATCAGTGTGTAATATAAGTATAACCACTAGTAGTCTGATTCCGAACGGATACTAGTCTGATTCCGAACGGATACTAGGTGAGGATGAAATAGTTAATTTTGTCAATTAACGATTTCATCCGTGTTATGCTTAGTGGACTGATTAAATAGCAATATTGTAACATCAAAGGTGAATGCTCGGAATAGTTAGATTTGGATGTATTGTAAATGAAACATGGATTATGATTTAAGAAAGAGTTTGAACGAGAACGTCGTTTTTATTTTAATGAAGCTCTGAGACGATTAGTAATACCAAAGGGAAAGATTATTACAATTGGCGCCCACTGGTGGAAGAATTGAATAACTTTTCTAACTAAAATTTGTGGTTCTATATACTATTAACACATACCAAAATTAAACATAATATCTAAAGTATTTTCGGAGATATTAAAAAGTGGCCATGTCTTGTATGCCGCGCCAAGCGCGCATTTGGGAAAATACAAACTTTTCGCCAATCCCCCCTTGTAGCTGATAAAAAAATTAACAAATTGAATCCAGCCTGATCCCCGTAGCTCGATTAATAAACTAATTATTAGCTTTTATGTAATATTTTTCCCAATTACTCCCCTCCTAATTGCCCCACCAACCCCAGTCTCCGGCCCATCGAAGTACTCGGTTTCACCCGTTGATTCCCGAAAATTTGATGCCCCAACTTCGCCCCTTCTCGAGATATAATTAATTAATTTTAATGTTTTTTTGCAGTTGAAAATCGCGATAATTCGCGAACTCATTGAGATATCGGGATCAGGTTTGTTCGAGCTTGCGCGCTCTGTCAAGCTCTTCAATTTTGCCCTTCACATTTTTTTTGTAGCATCAAAACCGGCTGAGTTATTTTCCATTTCCCGTTGTAGGTTAGATTTACGGGGCGTGCCCCCCTCCCCCCGCATGCGGCGCCCCCAACGAATCATGTCAGAATGTCGAGGGGATCCTACTGTATCGATTGGGGGAAAAAAATTACTCGATTTCGTCAAGGGATTTTCGAGCCGTGATTTCGCCAGAACGACTCCACCACAAGATCGGACAATAATAAAAAAAACTATAAACCTGACTAACATCATCTATGACCGGGTTTTATCGTCGGGGAGTGTATGTTCACCATTTTCTCCTACCTACCAATGTATGTTCCACATGTTGCGGGCACATCCATATGCCGGGAGGGAGGGCAGTGAGAGGGGGGTCCAAGCAGTCCATGTGAAAGTAAGAAGAGCAGAAATCGCACTCCACCAATGGCGCCACTCGGCAGGACTTCTTGCATTCCGCACATTTCCTTGCAGGCAACGGGACGAGCCCGTTGGGTAATTTCTCGTGGTCGCTCCTTTTGAATTTTTTTAACAGTCTAGGGTTTTCGACTAAAAAAAATAATATGTTTTAAATTATAATATCTATCTAGTTTGTAATAACATTAAGTCCAATAGTGCAACATTTTTCTACTTATGTGTCGAAATTTATCTCTTTTGTTCATTATTTTGTGTTGGAACAGCGCAATCCATCAATAGATGGTGGGAGAAGGTGACAGAAAACTCTACTCGTACTGCAATCGGAACAAAACTTTGGGTCTCGCGTCATTTTAATTGCCACAGCAATTCTGGGTAGAGATGAATTTCTGTTATTTTTACCTGTTTTATACAACGTGTCCAAGATAAGGGGGCCAGTACAGGGACCTCGGAAACCGTAAGAGATACGAAGTCGGTTAAATGGAGGTACAGTTGCGCATTTACTTGCCTAATAATATGCCGTTTAGAAAGTTTTAAAATTCCGAGTAGTTCCGGAGATATCCGGAAAAAAACGAAATTCTGAAAAATCGTTTTATTGTTTTCCTGGTTTTTGTTGAGATGGAATTCTAAAGTAAATTGCACTTTTACATTGCCAATTTTTCCGCTCTATCTACAACGTCAATTGTTTTGTAATCCGACGAGTCGTCTTCAAAGGGCCATTATCGTGTTTTTCTAATATTGGAATTTGAGAGCTCTTTCCTTCCGAATTCAACGATGTATGACACATTGTGGTTTAATGACGTTTTGAGGGTTTTTTGAACAACATCAGGAAATTTTGGGATGCGGTCCTGTATTTCTCCTACTGTTATAAATAATATCTCATAAGTAAGCTCTAAAATGTTACTGATGTTGGCCTAGTTCAATAAATAACAAATAATTTAATAATAAACCACAAATAAGTGAACAAAAATCATACCGAAACAGTAATAAAAGGAACAACGAAAAAAGTAAGGAACTACATAATCAGGTGTTCAAAATGATTTCCGTTATTCTCTAAGCACAAATAACATCTTCTAACTGCCACATAACAGTTTTTTTGAGATAAAATAAAACACGATAGAATATCAAACTTTTCAGCATTTGTAAAATTATGTTCCATATTTTCTGGAAAATAGAAAACCTCTTAAAACGCTTTCAAACGATCACAATGGGAACGTCAAGTGAAACAAATCACGCTTCACGATCTTAATTTTTTTTTGTTTCAAACGCTTACTATTCTTTTAAATCCCGAATCAACAGAAGTTTGAAATAATGTTTCTGTATTTTGTTCACTTATTTGTGGTTTATTATTAAATTATTTAAATTTTAAATTATTTGTTATTTATTGAACTAGTCCAACATAAGTAAAAAATTTAGAGCTTACTTATGAGATATTATTTATAAAATTAGGAGAAATACATACAAAATTTCCTGATGGTGTTCAAAAAACCCTTGAAACGTCATTAAACCAAAATGTGTCATACATCGTTGCATTCGGAAGAAAAAAAGCTATCAAATTCCAATATCAGAAACACAGGACCGTATTTAAAAAAAGAAAGTTGATAATGGCCCTTCGAAGACGACTCGTCGAGAGCGTAAAAAGTGGCAATGCAAAGGTGCAATTTACTTTAGAATTCAATGTGAAAAAAACCCAGGAAAACAATAAACTATTTTTCAGAATTTCGGTTTTTTCCGGATATCTCCGGAACTACTCGGAATTTTAAATCTTTCTAAACGGCATATTATTAGGCACGTAAATGCGCAACTTTACCTCCATTTAACCGACTTCGTATCTCTTACGGTTTCCGAGATCCCTGTACTGGCCCTCCTTATCTTGGACACGTTGTATTTGGTTGAAGCAGCTATGAACTACTAACTGGAACTTGAATTAGCAGTTCAAATACTTTATTAAGCATATGTAGGTACTGATAATTCGTAGCAACTTTCTAGAACTGTTATTTGTAAGTAGCAGTAGCTGCTTTAACTGCTAATCAATGTGGACAGGTTTGCCTATCTCTAACTCTTTCGCACCACCAACTGCTGTTCTGACTTTTGGCCAGCTGATCGAGAACGGTTTACTGCGCATGCCTATGTTCAATTTCTATTGCAATTGCAGCTGCAAGAGAAGAATTGCCGACTCTAATACGGGTTTAAGCGTTTTAAATGTTTGTTTGTTCGAGACCAATCGTGCATCTCCTTTTCTTATCTTGTAAGTAGAAATATGTTACTTCATAAAACACATTCGCGAATTCAAAGGAACCGTCTACTCTCGTTCTTCTCTCGCTATTCGATCGATATCGTATAGGCGCACGACAGAAGGTCGGAGCACGCGCGATTGTTTGGCAACATCGCAATACAATGCCAAGATTAATCTACATTACAGTAGTTAAGTATACTTACTCTTATCGGCCCCAGGGAACATTGTGTTGGGTAAGCCCATCTCTTTGGGCAGTTCAAACTGTATTGGATTCATCGAACTAGCCGCCTCAATTAGAACTTCTATCGCGCTCATTTTGGACTTTTTGAAAGGTTTCACTCCTGCAAATTTAAAATGTTTTTATTTTTAATATGAAATAGGTAAAAATATTAATATAGCCAAAAGATAAGGTTTTGTGGTAGTAAAATTAAAATATCAAAGGGACCAATTAATATCTTAGATTAAAGATTGAAACATTTTAGCGCATTAAGCATCTTTTTTTTGAGAGGTACACCTAAGTTTTTTACATGTCTTGTAAAAACATACGCATATTATTATGTAATATATAATATTTTATCCTCACCTGATGTACTAGATACAGAAGCCGATGTACTATTGGATCTGCTTCTTAAACCGCTTGCCTGAATTTGATTTTTCTGATATTTACAGCTATGGCACAGCCAGTCGCCCTTGGGTATGTCCTCGAAGTCCAGTGGCGGGTCACTATAAGAATTGTTTTTTGTCAGTTAATAAACTAATTACAGATAAAAATTTCGATTGAACCCAGTGCAGGCCGAGATAAAAATGTGGCGCCACATTTCTGGCTTTGAAAGTTAACTCAAGGAATAATAAAATAGAAAAGCATATAATTTTTGGGATCTCTTACACTATTAATTAAATATATTATTATGTAGATAATTTCTCTGTACAATTTTAACCAAAGCCACTGTACAGGGTGTCCCATTTTCGACACTTTTATAGGGTATCTCCGTAATCGTTAGTGCTATCAAAAAAGTAATGTCGGTGTCATGTGCTCTTTTTGGGTCAAACTTAAAATGGTAAAATCAAAATTAGAAAATTTTCGCTGGCGGGGGAAAATCAAAAAAATTAACAATTTCAAAATTCCCCTTTATTTTCATCGTTAAAAGAGATACAGAAAAATGTTTTATACAGAAGTTTCTTTATAATGATTGTTGAATAATCTGCCGTTTTCAGAATAAGTATACGGGGTCAGGTAAAAAAGTTATAGGACCTAACCTCATTTTTTTAAATGTAACATCCTATATATTTTAATCTAAAACGATAACCTTTTAAATTCTCTTTTCAAATATATAACACACTATGGATGATATTGGTTTCCTAGGCGATTTATTTAAACTTTATTACTTTAAACCACAGTAGACCATGAAACAAAACCTAATATCCTAGAAACAACTATGTTGACTATTAACATTTAACGTCAATTTCATTTTTACATATTTATTTGCGAAAATGACCTACCAACATTTTGAAAAATTTGATATCAGTTTATTTTGAAAGTGGAAAAAACGAAGAAATGGCGCGCAAAATGTATATTTTGTTCGCTATCCAGAAAGACGGTAACATTTGCGAGAATTCCCGCCTAGGAAACCAATATCATCCATGGTGTGTTATATATTTGAAAGGAGAATTTAAAATAGTATCTTTTTAGATTAAAATATACAGAGTGTTAAATTTAAAAAAGAATGATGTTTGGTCCGATAACTTTTTAACCTGACCCCGTATACTTATTCTGAAAACGGCAGATTATTCAACAATCAATATAAAGGAACTTCTGTATAAAACATTTTTCCGTATCCCTTTTAACTAAGAAAATATAGGGTAGTTTTGAAATTGTCTATTTTTTGATTTTCCCCCGTATCCTTTCAGCGAGCGAAATTTTTCAAATTCTGATTTTCTCATTTTAAGTTTGGCCCAAAAAGAGCACATGACACCTACATTACTTTTTTGAAAAAACTCATTGATTTAATTCCCGAATTAAATCACTCATTAAATTCATGTGAATTAGTTCAGCCCAACCCTGGTTAAAATGAAGACGATTCATTCTCGTTTCGTACACATCAAAAATGTATGGATTAATTACTTGGCTGTACCAAACAAGAATATTTCAGGTACGAAACAAGAAAACACCATGAAAACCAACATTGGAGCCTTAAAAATACTCACTGACATCCCAAATGAAAACTGCTCGGGCATTTATCGCAACATATAAGGTCTCCTCCTTCGCCGCACGCGTCGCACAAATCATGATTATGTCCCTTCCCCGGCCTCTTGAAGTACGGATGCTCCGGCTTTCCTTTCTTTTCTTTTTTCTCGCTATCGGGTGGGGCAATGAGGGCTTGAATTTCCTAGGGAACAATAATTATCATAATTACCATTAATTGAGTAAACAATAATAATAATAATTTTATTTATAAACCACACAACCATAGAAAAAGCATTTTTTATAACGGCTTTTCCTCTACAATTGGAACAATTTAGTGTAACCTACAGGGTGTTCCTTAATGGCATGCTAATATAGGTCATCAGTTGTTTCAAAATCAGCCATAGCATACGATATTTTTTTACTTATTCATTTTACGCCTGATATGATGTTTTTTAAGTCATTTAAATTTCTCTAACAAATTGGCTATCAAAATGTTAAAAGTCAGTCCCATACCTACACTACGACAATTAATTATCGACTATTCCAAAATTGACGTCCAAATTAATAAGCTGTTATTTTAAATTTTTTTAAACTGATAGAAAATATAACAAACCTGAACAAACTACAGATAGAAAAATGTACATTTCTAGCCTACGCAACGAATACAAACAGTCTTTCCCACCTCTTTTGGTCATTATTGCAGCATAGCCAGATTGACATATTTATCGCAAAATCCCAATTAAAAATTTGTTAATTTGACAATTACAACTGGTTTTAAAATAAACTTATTTCCCAATAATTTTACTATAAACTCTGAACAGGCGATGAGAGATTCTTAAAAAAATATATTATTATACTTAAAAGTATCAAACGAATCTTAAACTAATCCAACTGCGCTCTGGCAACATCTATTTCTATTTTACTACTGCGCTACGATCCAGGAGCCAAAATATGAATGAATATTAAACTCGTAAACATTACAACGTTGGCGCTGTGATCTAACGAATTGTTTATATATTTTGGTTGATTTGTGTTTTTTGTGATTTTTGGTGAAAAATCGTCTTTATTATAAACAATCATGGTGCATTCATGTGTAGTTTGTAAAAGAGTGGATCATTTAAATAAGGATTTATCTTTTCATCGGTAAGTATGGTTATGTTTTAATATTTAACCATCTGATATAACCAGACTTAACATTGTTGCCATTCAGCCAACAAACATGTAGTTCTCTCTTCCACCCATTACTGATTTTCAATAACATTTCACACACACACAATCACAGCTTCACTTTCCAAGAGTTTTATGAATGAATTAGGGGATCTGTTGTTTACAATACCTTTGGTGCTATGTAATTATCTTCTCATTTAACTAAATTACTTAACATTAAAAAATCGTTGAACTTTGTACTTGTATCGTTATTTTCGAATTTTTAATGTTAAATAAATGAAAATATAATTGCACTCCGTATTATAGGCATTATTTGTTGAAATGATTTTTATTTTTAATTTAGCAAGAGCAAAAAGTGAGAAAATATTGATGTAATTTTCATATATAAAAACTATTTACATTAACAGAACCCGAACAAACCCGAACAGGACCGTATTTCGCCCTTAATCAAAATGATTACACGGCAAATTATGGCACCTCAAGACCTTCTTTAGTGGGATATAAACAATCTATTTTCCAGCATAAAAGAAGGCCTTGATCACTGAAAAGCGATTTTTAGAATTAATTTTAATATCTATTGTCCACGCATCGATAGATTTTTAATATTGTTACATCCCCACGACTGATTTCGGTTCTCGACGGTCGTCGTTGGTTGGCAACCAAACCGGCACCAATGCCGGCGGGGTTGCCTATATGACGGCGACAACATTGTAAGTGAGCAACCTTCAAAAACATGACTGGTAAACCGTGCGCACCAACCCATTGTTTTCACTCATACAATTTAACATTTTACTGTGCTTCCAATAAGTTGTATAGTCTTTGCAGCGAACCCTCAAGCTCTTTCGACAGTTGACATCAGTAATATGTCATTGATCAGCTATTTGGGGACTTAATCAAATACCCCAGTTTTATACGGACCACATTGAGTGTGTTGTGTTTTTATATCTTTCCAGTTTGATTGGTGCTAATAAGTTTTAAAAGTGTATTTCCGTCGTTAGTATAGTTTATTTTGTTTTAAAAACTTTGATTAACTACATATTGAGTTATTTGTGTATCTGGTAAACCACAGTAAGTACTACCAATCACGTAACGAAAAATTTATAGGTTAATATTTTATTTATCTGTTTTTAGGCGAAAATAATACTTATGGAGCATAATTATTGTCTGCCTTCTACCTCAGCTGATGCCACCGTTAGAGAAACTAAGGTGAATTTTAATATTAATAAAAAAATATGACTTACGTATCCTACGTACAGAAGAAGGGTGCATATAGAATTTGCTTGTTATGATACTATACATTTATAAGTTACTATTGAACACTAAAGTTAAAGCAGAGGTAACAAGAGTGAACAACCTTTAAGCAAACCGTATATTTAGTTTTTTAATACAATAATGTTTCCTTAGAAAAGATCCATAGCTATTTTCAGAAATGTTTTTTTGTGCATCCGGTACAAAAAAGTGATTTGTATTAATATAACAGGGAATAGAAATGATCAAGGATGACTTTTTCGAAAAATGAACAAACCCAATTTTTTACAGGTATAGTTAAGTCCATGTGTAGACACACTGTATAAAGTTTACTGTAGGTAAAGAGATTATAGATAATGACTTTATTTTATATATTTGAATAAATAAATAACAAAAAAATACAATGTGTTTGTGTGTTTTATTCCCTATAATAAATAATAAAAAATGCATTTGAAAATATAAATAGACTTGTTTCATTTTTAAAATAAATGTATGCACTATTTTAGTACGGTCCTGGAATTTCATACAAACCTAGCCACAATAAATAACCAGACATAAGCAGGAAAGTCATTAATGTCATGTGACACTTGACATATCTGGCGAGAGGGTTCGCTGCAATGACTATACATATTCATAGTTATAGGTCAGTGGTAATAAGCGACTGTGTTTGATTAAAGCCAAAACAGTGATAAAAACTGTATATTAATTCCAATTCCAATACAATCCTTTCTTAACATTAATGTATACAATTTATCAAAAAATTACAAATTGCAGGCCAAAGGCCAAGGCTGCTCCTATGATGACTGAAAATGTGAAACATAAAAAGTATGAATATAAGTAGTAGCTTATTGTTCTCCCTTAAACGTCCTTGGTTGTCATCTGGGACATGACATTCGGAATGTCAATTTAAAAACTTCCCAACCTTAACATCGCGTCCAGTAAATAATATGAAAAATCGGAAAGACACATCAATTTAGTTGTGAAGGGGGACACTTTTGCACAATATTTGTAGCCTTTAACTTCCGAGAAGAGCTAGATACCACCCCTAAAATCTTAAATGTGAAGTGTGGTTCTTAAGGTTAAACCCCTTAGTGAATGCAACTGTACATGTTTAGATTAGTGCTATGATCCAAAATATATCTATGCTGGCATGTTACCCCTAGCAACTGGAAATGACCAAAATTCCACAAAAAATTAAGCAAGTTGATATGTATGTATAAAACTATAATATACATAACATGCCATATTTGGTTATGACAATCACATTATGAAAAACTTGACATTGTAGCGCTCTCGATAATAACATAAATGCCACATTGCACAATGAATTTTGATTATGATCTACCTCCACCCTAGAGTATCTATAGGTATTCTAAATTCTTAAGGTATGTCATGATTATTTCAATTTGACAGGGTAAATCTGTCAAATTCATGCACAATATCTTGTGACACAATGATATTAATCAAGTGAACTTTGTGGATTGCAAAATCATCTTGCTTGATATTTCTTGTGAAAACAAAGGGCTGCAAGTACAGCAAAGAAAAGGCAATAAAAGGAGAGATAACCAAAGGTAAACATACAAAAAGGATTTTAACGAAAAAAAAACTATGTGCACAAGACACAAAACAGGTTCCTTGATTGAAATAGCCCATAAAGCTTGGTCTTGTTTAAGGGCATGGCCTTCTAGAAACCAAGACAAGCACACCAGTTTATCCTAGTAAACTATGCTATGGAATATTATGCTTAGCACCTACAATTGTATGCTATACAGCCCAAACTTGGATAGGAGAGTCTAATTGACTGCTGCTATTCCCTGCCAATATTTTTCAAGGTATAATTAGCATTTCCGCCATTTTATGGCATGTGAGCCTTTTAGTTTCATGCTAAAACAAATGAACTCAACTTACATCCATAAGCCCTCCAGAGGTATCTAGATCATACACACAAGTCGACATTCTTCTGTTTGAGGTACTTTTACTGTTTACCACTGTTTTCGCCTAAACGACCTAAAATAAAGGCGAGTTGAGTCCTTAAATTAATAGCAATATTTTAGCTGTTTGGAGTCGGTTCAAAAGTGTCAGTTATTTTATATTTAACAGTCACTCTACACAACTTATTTTAATTTCTAGGAGTTGATCATTCACAAGAGTTTACTTTCCAGAAGAAAGAGAAATTAAAATTTATTGTTTCTCACTAAGAAATTTATTTTTTCTGGAAAAGCACAAATCAAAATTGCTTTGACATTTTTGCTTTTCTTTCTGGCGCCTTTTCTTTCAAAAGAGCATGCGCAGTCTATAACAGAAATCTGCTTTATCGATCTTCGTGCAGGACCGGCACTGACAGGGAGAGAAATTGTCGTTACTACGATATATGCAGTCACAGTCATTGGGGTATTCAGATTATTCAAAAGATAAGAGGAATAGGCAAACATAGAATATCACGCAATGCAGAATAAAACATGCTGCTCTGCTGCATGTTATGAGTGAAGGAATGATTTTCATCAGCAGGAAACTGATAAAAATATACATTTTTAAAGTCCTATTCATTTTGGGGTATTATTTCCAAGCCCAATAAAAATTCATCAGGAATGTGCTAACGGCAGTGCTGTGGCATCCGTACCGCAACACTATTTAATTTACGCCTGTAAAAAACTTTTACGTTCAATTCAGTTGCGCTGTGTTCAGACGTTGCGGGTTTTTAACCTGCAAGTAAATAGTATACATTTACTTCAGTTAGTATTTTAACTTTTGTCTTTAAACTTGGATTCTTTTTCGTATCGTTTAGCAGGTAGAGAATTTCCTGATCCGTACCTGTGCCTTTTGCATGCGTATCGTTAGGGTACGTTATAAAGTAACTGTGGCATCACAGAGGAATGGTAGGTCGGTCGTATTGACAACCGTCCGTCACTTCCGCCATCTTGAGAATTTAATTATAACGTTTTATATGTATATTAGAATTCTGTATTACGATAAGCGTTATCTATCAATTTCCCTGAGAACTAACATCTAAAGCAGCGTTGCAATGTCTACCGTAGAGGTTCGTTTATTTGTCTGGTAAATAGCGAAATAATTCAAATAATATACTTATTGGATCGATTCTGCCATATGCGTTTGGTTTAACGCATTTATCGTTTACCTTTCATACCGTCTCGTTAATTGCATTAAAGTAAATGCACAAGTTGGCACCATTGGTTAGTTCGGTTGAAGATATTCTGATGTGTTTACAAACACCTACTGGCGTTGTCCAATAAATCCAAGATTTTGAATAAAAAGGTCCATTTTATGCCTATAAATGGACCTTAGCATTAAAAATAGTTAACAATAAACCCCATCCTAGCTGATAAGTTATAAGAACAATTGTAGAAACTTGGTTAAGAAGGTTCCAACAGGTGGACACCCAAATAGTTTCAACATGGTAAAAGGTAAGTTTTTATTTATTTTATTGTTGAAGCATACTTGTATAGATTTTTATGTGAAATTAAATTAATGTAGACAAATATATAGTACATGATAGAAATGTAACAACGGTCCGCTTATAGCGAACATCCATATACAGGGAACCTTATTTACCAATTTCGAATAAGTAATCCGAGTTGCGTGAATGGGATCAAAACCTGAACTTGGAAAAGAGAAAAATTTTACTTTTTATTGAAAATTGTCCAGCACATTCCAATTTTGGGTTAGACCAAATAAAGTTAATTTTTATGCCACCGAACACAAGTTCAAAGCTTCAGCCTATGGATCACGGAGTAAAATATTCCCTAAGATGTCATTACACGAAAATTCTTCTTATGAAAATGTCTGATGCAATTGATAAAAATACAAGTTTTTCTGTAGACCTCTTAGACGCCATACGATATTTATTGCCTATATCTCACAAATAGAAAGAAAACATTTTCTTGGATTCTTTCCGTAAAGAACTTTATAATTTCCTTCTCTCTCTCCCTAGCTCCTAAACAAAAAGTAACACCAACTGTCCAAGGGTACAACCATAAGCTAACTGAATATTTTGCTGTAAGAAAGTCTGCTAGGAAGACCAAGAAACAAGTTTTGAGGGAGAAGCAGCGGACGTTGGAAAACATGATACGTGATGAACTTGAAGATGGTTTAGAGGTAAATTTTTTTTTTTTTTTATTTCTAATCATCTATAATAATTGTTGTCATATCTATAACAAATTGTATTTTGACACCTAGGTACACTTTTATACCTGTATGTGTCACATAAATTACTATATTTATGTTATCTTCTAAAACTATTCTGAAAATAGTACTTATTACATGTTGCATTACTTACTAACCTATGGAAAAAAACAAAAAAGCAAAAGAGAACAATCGAAAAGAAAAGAATCGAAAAGAAAAGAACAAAGGAAACAGTAAAAAGGAAAAAAAATCACCTATACAATATTTTCAAAGATAATATAGTTTTGAAATATAAAACTTTTACAGTGTCTGTTGAATTGTTTTGGTTGTCTTATATTTTTAATTGCGACAGGCAACAAGTTATAAAACTTAGAGGCAAGGTTATGTAGAGATTTTAAACTGAGGGTTTTTTGACTTTTAGGAATAGTAACATTTTTATTAGTCTTATTGCGCGTGTTATGTTTGTGGTGAATGGATATTACTGTTTTTTCCCTTTTGTGCATATAATTGCAGGTAGATAGAATGTATAATTGCCGAATATTTAAAAGTTTCTCATTATATAAACATATTGTGGGGTATAATTTATTTTTTCTAAGTATAACCTTTAGTACATAATTCTGGACAATCTGTAGTGGTTTTAGATTAGTTTTATAGGCACCACCCCATGCAGTGATTCCGTAGCGTAATAAAGATTCGATTAAAGCTTTATATATTAGTTCAGTAAGTTTATTATTGAGAATCTCTCTCAAGATATAGAATTTGTATACGAGCTTTCTTATTCTGGTTACTACATAGTTTATATGGTGGTTCCACTTAAGATGTTGGTCGATCACTATCCCAAGATATTTTGTTTTTTCACAAGAATTAATGGAGTCATGTTCAGTTATGTCAATGCTGTCAAAGTCCGGTCTGTTTTTATTTACTGGGGAGAATGCGATATAGTTTGTTTTTTGTATGTTCAGTGAGAGCTTAAAGCTTTCGAGCCAATTTTTTACTTGGTTTACTCCTAAAATAACCTTTTGTTTAGTCTCAATCCAGGTGTGACCTCTAAAAATCAGAGCCGTGTCATCTGCGTAGGAGATGGCTGTGCCCTCAAGCTCATAGGCGTAACTAGAGGGGGGGCCAGGTGGGCTATGCCCACCCCAGACTGCTCTGGTGCCCACCCCAGAATTTCCGAAGTTCGAAGCCATACATACGTCATAGTGACACTTGCCATTAAAATCATATGCGACTAAGGGCCAGGCCCCCCCCTACAAAATCAGTCTAGTTACGCCAATGCTCAAGCTTCATGCTTAGTAGTGAGTTTATATAGCTTATAAATAGTATTGGGCCCAGTATGGTCCCTTGTGGGACACCGGTTTTAATTATTTCTGCGGAACTTATAATTTTGTTAATTTTTGTATGCTGATGTCGGTTTGAAAGGTATCCCTCAAAGACGCCCAGTGCAGCTCCCCTAACTCCAGAATGTTCAAGAACACTCAGTAGCTGTTTGTGGGGTACCGTATCAAACGCCTTAGCGAGATCCATAAAGACCACTATTGTTTTTAAGTTGTTGTCCATATTTTTTGTGATTTCTGATGTTAGGTGTTGTATAGCGTCCGCAGTGCTGGTCCCCTCAGTAAATCCGTATTGATTATTAGATAGAGTGTTATTTGATTTCAAGAAAGTTACTAGTCTGTCCTTCAGAGCCTTTTCAAATATTTTTGCAAGGTTGTTAATGAGGCTTTTTGGTCGATAATTCTGTATTTTATGTATGGGACCAATAAGTAGATAAGAAAATAAATAGATAAGAATTTGCAACCGCTTGGAATTTAGTTTTTAAAATATAAAAAACAAATCTTGTGTCAAAATGGACTGCCCATTTGGTTTCAACCAGGGTCAAAAACCCTTACACAGGGTGTTAAAAATACGATGTTCACCATTGGGAAAGGACCCGCAGTTTTTAAATGGAAATTGGGTTTCACTCAAATTTACTAAAAAGTATTGCATCATACGAATTGTATTATCCTGATAAAATGTCTCCATGGGCGCAATGAAAAATAATGACAGGATTTCGAGATACGAGCCATGCAAGGTGGTGATGTTTCAAGTCCAAAAGTCGTATCTGACCGGTACGTATTACGAATAATGATCAATATATTCACGTATATTCTCATTCTCGGGTGGCGTTGAATCCGAAAATCTCGTGTATGTGTGCATATACATGAAGAGGGTAGATATCTATCTATATTTATATGTACAATGTTTATGAGAATATACGTGAATATATTGATCATATTATTCGTAATACGTACCGGTCAGATACGACTTTTGGACTTGAAACATCACCACCTTGCATGGCTCGTATCTCGAAATCCTGTCATTATTTTTCATTGCGCCCATGGAGACATTTTATCAGGATAATACAATTCGTATGATGCAATACTTTTTAGTAAATTTGAGTGGAACCCAATTTCCATTTAAAAACTGCGGGGTCCTTTTATGTACTTTTATTTTGAATAGGAAGGTTATTTTTGAAAAGTTCATAGTTTCCGAGTTATAAGCAAGAAACCTTAAAAAAATGAGATTTTTGACGTTTTTTTGCATTGTTTTCAATGTTGCGTAATGAAATTTTGTTAGCAAACCTCAAATTCGGATTCGGCACCCCAAAAACATATATAGGGTGTTGAAAAAAGGTTGGTACCCCAGAATAACTCCGGTGCATCGCATTGCAGCGGAAAATGTCTGGGGAAAAAGTTGTTTGGTTTTGAAGGAGGAATAGTTTGCAATTTAAACCACCCCCTCAACCCCCGGGCGCGGGTGGGGGTAAGTTAAGATTTTCAAACGGAACTCCATATTTTTTATTGGCGTATCGTGTTCTCCGACCAAAAATAAACATCTTTTGTCCGAAAATTTTTTTTATTCGGGCCTATTCTTCACTAATAATCACCATGAGAAAGACAAAATCAAAACCGTGCGAAAATCAAGTTACACCACTTTTTCCACGGGCATTTTTTAGTACAAGACAGAGAAAAAGAGTATTTCCGGGATAAAACATGATTTTCGCACGGTTCTGATTTTGTCTTTCTCATGGTGTTTATTGGTGAAGGAGGGGCCCAAATTAAAAAAAATTTCGGACAAAAGATGTTGATTTTTGGTCGGAGAACACGATACGCCAATAAAAAATATGGGGTTCCATTTGAAAATCTTAACTTACTCCCACCCGCGCCCGGGGGTTGAGGGGGTGGGGGTTATTCCGGGGTACCGACCTTTTTTCAACACCGTGTATAATGGAAGAAATAAAAACTACCCGGAAACTTTCCTGGTAAATACACAAAGATTCTGTTAATCCTCCTATTTGCTGATAATTAATGTAAAGCTAAACGAGATATTAAAAAATTATAAAAATAAAATATTTATTTATAAAGTGTAAGTTTGACTCGTAGTTACATACACTTCTTGTATTTTTAGCGTCGGCATATTGAGGGTAAAGGTCGCGGCGTCTTCGCGACTAAAAACTTCGATAAAGGTGCTTTTGTGGTAGAATATAGCGGGGACTTTATCAGTTTGGTTGAAGCTAACGAAAGAGAGGATCAATATTCCAAGGATGAGAAAACTGGGTGTTATATGTATTATTTTAGATATAATGATCAAACGTTCTGGTAAGTATAGCCACATACTTTGTCTCGGAAACTGTTCGACATAGCGCGCTGACATTTGTCAGTAGCTGTATGATTGAATCAGTTTCCAAGCCCGTTATGTGCGATATCCACTAACCTATAGCTATGGATATGTACAACTTATGGGGTGCGCAGTAAAAAGTTAAATTTTATGAGTGAAAAAATGGGTTGTTGCGCACGGTTTACCGGTCATTTTTTTGAAGGTTACTCGTCGTTTGTGGTGCTTACAATGTTGTCGCCGTCATATAGGCAACCCCGTCGGCTTTGGTGCCGGTTTGGTTGCCAACCAACGACGACCGTCCAGAACCGAAATCAGTCGTGGGGATGTAATGATATTAAAAATCTTGATGTCAAAATGAATTCTAAAACTGGCTTTTCAGTGATAGTCACAAGACCTTTTATGCGAGAAAATAGATTGTTTAATTCCCAGTAAAGAAGTGTCGCCGAATTTGTAAAAAGATTTGGATTTACCATTTAAGATTTTAAGGGTACGTCATAAGATCCGTCCGTTTTGCGCTCGCTCAAAGGTAGGCAACTCTAATGTTCTCCTAGCGGCGCTTTTTACGTAAGACGTTTTTCGATAACCCCTGTATAACCAATTTACCCCTTAAGTTTGATTTGAATTTAATTTAATCAGATTGTTAAGTAGAGGACTATTTTATGAAATTTAATATTGTCCCCATTTTTTGGTTCCCATCCAAAGGTGTATTCCCCCACCCAGGAATTGATTATTTAAAGCTATCTAACTTCTAAGCCTTTTTAATTTAAATTTTGAAAATATAAGAACTGGTCGACACTATGAGTAAAGTGGCCAGTCTTAGCAAGTAATGAATATACCATAGCAAACTGTTCCTAATTAACTATTATCGGACGCGATTTTTCTTTGCTTGAATGAGTTTTTTCGATTTTTCGGTGCTATGTCAGGGATGCCAGGCGTAATGCCATTGCCGACTTGACACGCACGTGTCAGTCGGTCTTGGGTGGGCCCACCATCCTTTCCCCGCCAACTGGAAGCTGTCAGCAGTCCACCAGAGCGCATGAAGAAATGAGGGCAATAATTTTGTCTAAGAAGTAAATGACTGATTTTAATTTGAAGTATAGTTGTTCGAACGTAGAGCGAGGCCTAACTTTTGTTCAAACTATACTTTTGGTTGCATTGGCTCGGGCGTGTCCAATGTAATTTAACACAATGCAAGTTGTTATATTAGAACACGGAGGGCTTTTATTTATTTAATTTTACTGTCAGTTGTCATTGAGGGTGAATGTAAGGGTTAGTCTTACGTCAGTCGAGTAACGCGACCCGAAGTACTAATGCGATAATTATTTACAATAAAGAATTGTCCTACACTAACATTCAACAACCTATCACTCTTCTGTCACGTACTCCATTTAAATTTAGATTCATATTATTTTACAATATAAAACTACCCTAAGCGAACATTATATTCCCAATTAAAGGGATCTCAACTACCCTAATAATTTCCAAAAAATTATAACACGCGGTAGTGAATGCTAATACTAACTTTTAAGATGTTTTATTTCACACTTACTTCTTATTCTGGACTAGGAATGTTTTTGTCACAATGGGGTGAATTTTCTTGTAAGAACTTATTTATACCGCGTCGGAAACGAGAGTTCGAAGGTCAATTTCGGTTATTATTTAACTTGGCACCAAAATACACGAGGGATCGAAGATATTCCAGAATTATTTATACTCGCACTGAAATATGCGAGTGTTTGGGAAAATTCCAGTATTATTTAAACTCGCCGGAACCACGAGTATGCGACGATGAAAATTTTCTCAGGGAAAATCCGCGGCTGGCTGTTCTCGGAATTACTTGGTGTAGAAACACTCTGAAACCTGTACCCACCATTGCGGCACCCGTTTGAAAAGATCGAATCGCTGGCGAGTGCGGTTCTGTGGATGCCAGAAACCGACTGACCCGTCTCCCAACTGCTTTACAACCCGGCCGGCGGTGGCCGTTACGCCGATAGCGGGGACTCAAGGTTGTCGACGCTGTAAACTTTAAGAAAACCGTCGTTTGACGTTGCATGCTTGAATTATCGATCCATTTATTTGGTAAATTATTAAAAAATAATTTGACCGGGAAATCCTTAATAATTTTCATTAATTGGAAAAAGGTAGTTTTACACCAGAAGGTCTTGATGTGCTACAATTTTGCCGTGTAATCAATTTCATTAAGGGCGAAGTACGGTCCTGTTCGTCAGTTAAGGTAAATAGTTTATCAGTCGGCATTGCGCATGACAGCTGACGAGGAGCCTTGTTTACATGTGCGAGGCCATACATTTTCCACTTTTGCTTTTAGAGTTTGGCTATCCATAGATATAGGTCGGTGGCGATATTAAATAAAAGCACAGCAACAATGTAAAAAAATTCAGAAATATACAGGGTGTCATGAAAATAACTTACTCCTTGGGTGTCCTAGAGCAAGGCTCAATAGTTTTTCGAAAAGCGGTAGATAAAAACGAGGCTTCAGTGCTGCTAGACACGCGACAGCAGCTATAGTCGGTACGTTGTATGAAGTCCGCTAAGCAATAAAACCTCTCGAGCCGGGTAGTCGGTGGCTCTCAAACAATAAATTATATTTTAGGTATTTTCTAAATAAAATAATTTAAAATAAATAAAAAATTAGTATAGGTAAAGAAAAATAATTATTTTTTAGCTTTTATAGTATTTAGGCAAATTAGTTTTACGAATTCTTTTTTTATAAATTTTTGGTTCTAAAAAGAACCGATGTCGCCATCTTTTTGAAACATTATTGGATAGCTCGCAAAGCACTTTTCTGTTGTTCGTTTTGTTGTATTTGAAGCTCAGCTCTTTTAAAATGATGGACAAACTGCTAGTTCCAATATCGCGAAGTTCTTTATTTTTGATCTTTTCAAGAATAGCTTTGAGGGTAACATATTCCTTGGCTTTATACGTTTATTTATTTATTTGTTAGGAAGTCTATTACATTTCTGAACAAATATTCCTGTTTGAAATCCAAAAGCTACAAGCAGCTTGTCTAGATTTCAGGTTATGAATAACTTTTCCCTTTTAAAATAAAATAAAAAGAATAAAGATAACATATGCTAAAACTATTTATGCAGTACAGTCTAAACTAGACTAAAGAAAATATTACCAATGTTAAAATGATTTATTAAACGTTATTGTTAATATTAAATGGATATTTCAAAACACCCTCTAGTATTCATTCAATAAAGGCACCGTATAGGTTATTTGCTGATAATTTATCTTTATCCATTTCGAGATTCCAAGCAAGAAAGTACGTAAATTTACAACAGACTTCAAATTTAAAGGTAACATATTGAATAATTTGGGGCCGACATACCTAATGTGCCTCTGCGAGGCTGTATATGATGCCAGAGGAACGAATAGGCACCCACTATCTACAGATCTGGTGTGAACATTGTGCATAATCCTACTTTTGTATTTATTACACTTTTTCATAAACCTAAGAGTACCCTTAACATACAATTGCCTTACCGGTAGCAGGTCAGCTTCTTTAAATAATAAATCTGATGGATACCTCCTGTTTCTGTTCATGAATATCTTTATTATATATTTTTGAGTAATATTTAAACGGTGAAGGATGCTACAACAAGCACTACCCCAAACACTCAAACCGTACATCAAAACTGATTCAATTAAGGCCTGGTACGTCATTTTTAAGAGTTTTAAAGTTAAAAATTCTCTAAGTTGGTAAAATTTATGTACAGTTTTACGAATTTTTTTGGTAATATAGTTAACATGAGTTTCATACCTTAGATTCTTGTCAATGAATACCCCCAGGTATTTTACACTATCTTTTGCTAATATTGTCTCTTCACATCTGCACACTGACATATCCATAACACATTCAAAATTATGCACCCTAAGTTCAGGATGGATCACACCTCCTGGGTTATTCATAGAAAAGGCCATATGAACAGTTTTGTTTACATTCATTGTCAGAAGATTCTGATCCATCCACAAACGTACCCTGGAGATGTGATCCTCTGCCCTCTGAAATGTCTCTGGCCAGGATTTGCCTCTAACTAAAATTACTGTATCATCAGCATAGCACACACATTCACTATTTTCATTTGGCAGAACAGAAAAGAGATCATTAATATACAAGGAAAAAAGTGTGGGACCCAGTACGGTACCCTGCGGCACCCCAAATTCCACCGTACCCGTTTTGCTCAATGAATCATTTATTCTTATTCGCTGGGTTCTATTTTTTAAATAAGACTCAAACAGGCTGTGCGCAAGACCTCTTACTCCAATATCTTCAAGTTTTTTTAGTAAAATTTCGTGTGCCACAGTATCGAACGCACGGGCCAAATCCACAAATATACCCAATGTTTTGAATTTGTTATTATAATTTTGCAATACATAATCTGTGACGTGCACCATAGCTTCCTCACTGCTTACTCCTGACAGAAACCCATACTGAGACTTGGATAAAATATTGTTAGTGTTCAAAAAGCTGTCTAACCTTAGTTTTATACACTTTTCAAATAGACGGCTAACTGAGCTAGTCATAGCAATCGGTCGATAATTTTCTTTGTTTAACCTATCTCCAGTTTTGTAAATAGGAACAATAACAGCCTTTTTTAGGATTTCGGGATATGTACCTTTTTCAAATATTAAATTTATTAGATGTAAGAGTGGTTTTAGGAGGTAAATATGATTATCTTTTAATAGTTTAGCCGAAATATTGTCGTCACCAGGTGATGCTTTGGTTTTCAAGGAATTAATAGCAGAAATTAATTCATTTTCAGTTATTGGATTAAAAAACAAAGAATTTGAGATACGCTTATTTAAAAACCTATAGTTATTTTTTTTAATTTTATTTGCCAAGTTTTTGCCAATATTACCAAAATATTCCAAGAATATATCAGCAATTTCCCGATTGTCATAAACAAGTTTGTTTTCATTCTTAATTAAAGTTATTCCTTTGCATTTTCTAGTTTCATTAGTCGCCTGCTTAATAACCTCCCATGTTTTTTTAATGTCGTTCCCACATTGAGCTAGCCTATTCTTGAAATACATATATTTGGATTTTTTAATAAGATTCGTAAGATTATTTCTATACTTACGAAACTTTTCTATTGCTTCAACACTCTGCGGGGTCCTATCAGCTATTTTTTTTAGTTTATCTCTATGTTTAATAGACGCAATAATTCCTCTGGTGATCCACTCTTTTTTTTTCTTAACATTTTTTATTTTGATTAATTGAGTCGAGCTGGTGATACAATTATTTAATATTTGAATGAAATTTTCTGTACATAAATTAATGTCTATATCGCAAACTGAGTCCCACTCTTGATTCTTAATCTGACTTTGTAGTTTTATGCAGTCTAATCTCTTTATCAGTAAGGGCGAATTATTACCCTCATTAATAGATTGACCATTTGCGGTTTTGAAGTCTATATTTAGTAATATTGGAAAGTGGTCAGTAAGACCACAATTTAGAACAACAGGCTTAATGCTACTATCACCAAGCCTATTGTATACAAAGAAGTGGTCGATACATGACCTGGACAAGCGATCTTGCCTGGTTGTAGAATTTATCATACTCACATATCCCAAACCATTCAAACAATTTAAATAATTACATGTTGTTTCATTACCTTCATCCATCAAATTGATATTTATATCACCACAAAACACCTCTAAGGGATTTTTCACTATATGTTCTTCAAGAAGAGTCTGTAAGTCGATTACAAATTCATCAGCATTCAGAGAAGGCAATCTATACACAGCAGTCACACCAATTTGAACATTATTTTTTGTGAGAACAGTTCTTAAAAATTTTGTTTTTCTTACCTGAACTATTTCAAAACTTGGCAACAACACAGATTTAACCAGGGCAATGGTCCCATCACATTTATTTTGCTGACTATCATTATAAAAAATGTCGAACCCATCTATGCCAAAACTATCCAGATCATGCACAATGTTGGTCTCAGAAAGTATGATCATCCCAAACTCAACAGTAGTTGACTCAAGAAAAGCAACCAAATCATCGTAATTTTTTTTAATACTACGTATATTAAAATGAATAATGTTAATATTTGTCTTAGAGTTCTTAAGAAAGTCCATCTCATCCAAGCTATCACAGTGAAATGAGTTAAATAACTGATAATCATCCAGTATATCATACAGAGCCATGTTAGTACTCAAAGTAGCAATAGGATCTTACCATAAATAATTTTAGTAAAATATTTTTTTTTTTTTTTTTTTTTTTTTTAATGATTCATCAAGCCATCAACATCGCTCTCCTTTTTTATTCTTATAATTGCACTATCATCACTCTGCCTAACCAGAACATTACCATTCTTTGCCCACACATATTTAAACCCCTTTTCCTTGAGTTCCCGTGCTTTTCTGAAGAGACTACGTTCTTCCGGTGATAGGTCTTCGTTGAAGTAGATAGCTGTGTTCTCTCCCTGTAACCCACAGTTGGCGGCAGTTATTTTTCCTTTATTTTTCCTTTCCTCCAAGAATGCTTTCTTGTCATCTTTATTTTTAAATTCGACTATTACCGGACAATTTTCTTTCCTAGTATTGGCGAGTTTTATCACAATATCACTTCTTTTCAAGTTTGGACACACATGTTTAAGAACTTTCTCCACCTTAGGTACTACTAGATGAGGTACATTTATCCCCTCTTCAACTTCATATTTTACCCCCACAACAACAAGATTGGCACTTCTGCCTACCTTGTCTTGACGAGATGCGATTCCTTTCAATTTGTTAATTTCATTGTTCAATCGTTCATTGTCCGTTTTTAAGTTGCTTATTTCCCGTTCATACTCTTCATTTTTTATTTTTTGCTCTTCGTATTGCTCGGCGTAGAATAAACAATATTCCGAATCGATAGTTTTATCCCATGGGATAAATCAAAGGTTTTAGAATGGAGTCAAACCCTTTTATATGGCCTGTTCAATTCCTCTTCACTCTTTTTTCGAAGTCTTCTTAAGGTCTTATTTGAAATGCCGCAAGCATCAGACGTTCGTTTTTGCACTGCCAAAACAGACACTAACGGGCCCGAGTTATCTTTTTCTAAGTAAAATAACGTTCCACGCCAAACGGCGTGGCATTGTGAACATTTTCCATAACTTTGCTTTATAACTGCTTTTAAAATAGAACATACCATCCTGCACTTGAGCAAATTTTAATTATTTCTTGGAAAATAGTGATAATTATATAGATTTAACTATAACGATCGCAAAATAACTAAATTCTAGGAAAAAGTACCTGAGAACATCTTTAACTTATTGACACAAAATGGCTTTCATTTGATAAATAAAAAAAACTATGAGCGAAAAATAAACAAAATAAAAATATTTATCGCGGTACATAATTCCAAGATAATTTTGTTTTGGAATCGCTGATTTTGCACGGCTGACTACAGTGAACCAGTGGAATGTTCGGTACGATCAAGTATAGCGAAGGTATTGTTAACTTAACGGTCTTACTGTTTAACAACTTTTAATTATTTAATCCGATATCGGACTTCATAAAACGAACCGACTTTACAGTCGGCACGATAGGCTGGTTCCCTTAAAGCGAGCATATTAGATTTAAATTAAATATGGTGTAATATTTACCAGCTGTTACTACTTCAACAGCGCAGATGCAAAATCTAACCGCGACTACACCCTGAAAAAATACTTTTCGTAATTCCAATTTAATAAAAAGGTAATGATTGTTTTTCTAGTATTGATGCAACTCAGGAAACCAGGAAACTGGGACGATTGATAAATCATTCTAGAACTAATGGCAATTTATACACCAAGACGGTTCTTGTCGACGGTTTACCTAGGTTAGTATCATGTTATTTGTTAGATATTATTTTCAATTTTGGGTTGTTCGAGTTATTATTATTATTGATATTTTTTTTATAGACTGGTATTACTAGCCAAAGAAAATATAAAAAGGGGCCAAGAATTGTTGTACGATTATGGAGATAGGAGTAGGGAATCGATTAAGTACCATCCTTGGTTAAAGGAGTGAGAAGAAAAACTGATTACTTAGTAAGTATTTATATGTAAATTTGGGTTTTGTGACTGTCGCAGCGTCTGAAAACATGTAATAAAATTCAATTACTTATGCAGTTGTACAGTGTACAGGGTGACCGAAATGTAGCTGAAAACATTAATTTTTTTCAATAGTTTTCAATCCACCAGTGGCGTTCCAGCAAACATATCCTTTGATTTTTTTTTACAAGAAAAGTGGTACGCCACTGACATTTTTCCACGTGGATATTTTTCCTGATTAGCCTGATCAATTCTATATGAGAACGGTCTCTTGCACAATTGTCGATAAAATAGTAAAGCAATTGTTTTAATTAATTAAATTCAAATTGGAAAATTGTTGGAAACGCCACCTTCACTTACTAATAGGCATAATAATTTTAGGCCTGGTCACTTACTATATCTGTACACCCTGTACATAAACAAAAATGACGATCTGTCGGCCCGGTCCCAGAATTAATTTAAAAATACAGTGAAACCTCTCTTAACGGGCACCTCTGTTAAGCGGACATTTTTTCATAGTCCGGAACTAGGTATATGAAATTCCATGAAAATCGACCTCTCTTGGGCGGACTCTCCTTTGCGCGGACGCGGACAAGCTGGTTTCATACGAAGAGTGCGAAAACTCTCCTTTAAACGGGCAAAAAAATGTTTTAAAGTATTTGGGAGACGAATAAGTACGGTGCAAGAACTTTCTGAAGATATAAGAGTATGCAAAGAATAAAGGTGACTTTACAGCAATGGAATTGTTATGAGGCTTGGAATTACATTTTTTAGATTGCAAGTATAAAACGCAAACACGTCAAACTACGTTATTAGATTTTTTTAGTACTACATCCTAACTAAAACTAGTGTATTTTTGTTATGTTATGTTTATTTGTACTATACATATGACCTTATAACAAATTTCCCGTGGGCGGGACCTCTTGCCGCAGCAGTGGCGGTTCGTTCACAGGAGCACATGCGCACGTGCACCCCCAAAACGAATAAAAAAATATTCATTTTATTTTATTTATCGTATAAAGTCCGACCCTCCCTAATTTTATCGTACCGTCAAGCCAAACTATATTATAAGCTCTCGATTCATCCGGCAACTCAGCAAGGATAATGATGCGAATGACACGATATACTCGCATATGCGAATAAGTGGGCGGGGCATAATGTAGTTTCTCTGTATAACAGGTGACGGGGGATAGCGGGGCTATGGCGATTTAACATGGAAAAGGCGCACAATTTTAATGTGCGCCGCGCTGTTGTCTGTTTGTTCGTGCATGTACTTAGTAATTCGAGCGTGGATGTTTCAATATTTTAATATTACATATTTATTAAGTTAAATGAATAGTTTGACGGTGGACTATTTAAAAAATAACTTTAGCTCTTTGAGTTTGGAGCAAAAAATTGAAGTGAAGAATGCGGGAAGACCTAAACCCGAAATTAATTTAACGCAGACCACAAAGGGTAAATCTAGGGACTTTATTAGAAAGTTTAAAAATTAAATATATGAAAAAAAATTTATAGAGGGTATTCCAAACTTTAATGAGGCTGTTATTGGTCAATTTTCTACAATTAAGAACCGAAGAATGGACTGTACGTTTAAGCACTATACACACTGAGTAAACCTTTCTTGTTTTCCAAAAGTTGTATTTCCTTGTGTAAAATTAAAAAATAAATAAAAATATGTTTGTTTGGTCGTTACACAAAAAGAAAATTTAAAAAATACTTTCACGATACTTGTGAACCCCCTCTTTCATAGGTCACGAGCCGCCACTGTCCCGTAGGTGTCCGCCTAAGAGAGGTTTCACTGTATACAGGACGTTTCTTAATAACTGCTTGTTGACCTTTCTTATCTAGTCGGCCACTTGTAAATTCTCCTGTGTTTTTCAGTTCCGTATAATATTCTCTATAGAAAATAATCTGATTAAAATTGTAATAATTGTGTTGGTTAAAGATGTAGCCATGGCGAGTTTATTTCAACAAATGTTTAGACATTAGTATTTATTAGAAAAAGAAAAACACTGCCAAAAAAAATATGTAAAATGTTTTACCACGGTTCTATTAGGTCGTTATTAAGAAAATATACACTATTTACACCAGACAATGGTTTATTTATTTTAAGAATGATATTTCATGTCGAATATGGACCCCTCATTTCGAGACTGGCCCCGTACTCTTTTTGCTTGTGGGCCTCCATTATGTTCTGTTTTGTTATACTCCCTCCTCTCCCCCCCACAATTAGTACAATATTTTTACTTAATAGGTACATATGACAAATGAAAACTTTGAATGATTCGTACAAACACAAAAAAAAAAACAATGTTTTTGGTTAAATTTATATTTAATTTACCTATTTACTTTTTATTGGGTAAGGTAACCTATTGTTTTCAGCGCGCAACGCATTGTAATAAAAATCGATAAGAATTATCGACATTTTTGGAAGAAAACGTGGTAAAGCCGTATTAAGGCCGTATTACACTTGGGAATTTTTATGGCCCCAGCAATGGCAATTATAATTCAAGGATTCAGGCGCAGTACACCGTTCTCCGTACTACAGTCGGAAATTCTACTCTTCTGACAATTAAAATGACACGGATTCATGCGCAGTACACCGTTCCCGATCAGCTGTCTCTCATTACCAGAAATGGGGCAGGCGCCATTTTAATTGCCCTTGCCGGCGCAATTGGGTAGACATGGATTATTCTGTTATTTTTAACTGTTTATTATTTGGCCGAACCAGGTATGAACAGGTAATGGCCATTTAAACCCACTGGTACTTAAATTAGCAGTTTACATTCTTTATTAAACTTATGGACTGCTAATTCAGCAACTTTTTGCACCTCCTATTTGTAAATAGCAGTAGCTGCTTTAACTGGTAATCAAAACGAACAGGTTTGCACATCTCTAATTCTGGGGATATTTTAGGGATTTCGACAGTACCCACTGCTGTTCTGACCGTTGACAATGCTCCAGCTGATCGAAAACGGTTTACTGCGCATGAATACGTGCCATTATAATTGCCGGCGCAAGAGAAAAAATTGCCCAGTCTAATACGGCCTTTAGAGTCGGCAATTTTTCGTCTTGCGCCAGCAACGGCAATTATTATTGCACGTATTCATGCGCAATAAACCGTTCTCGGTCAGCTGGAGCATTGCCAACAGAACAGAACAGCAGTTGTCAAAGTCCCTAAAATACCCCCAGATGATTAGAGAGAGCTGATCGGAAACGGTGTACTGCGCATGAATCCGTGCAATTTTAATTGCCAGAAGAGTAGAATTGCCGACTGTAATACGGATTCCATTCTCGCATTGCGCCCGCAATGCGAGCAGTATTGGGCCAGCTGATCGAGGACGGTGTACTACGCATCGATTCTTGCAATTATAATTGCCATTGCTGGCGCAAGAGACAAAAGTTGCTGATTCTAAAAGCCGTATAATTGCAAGGATTCATGCGCAGTACACCGTTCTCATTACAGTCGAAAATTCTACTCTTCTGACAATTAAAATGACACGGATTCATGCGCAGTACACCGTTCCCGATCAGCTGTCTCTCATTACCAGAAATGGGGCAGGCGCCATTTTAATGGCCATTGCCGGCGCCATTGGGTAGACATGGATTATTATGTTATTTTTAACTGTTTATTATTTGGTCAAAGCAGGTATGAACAGCTAATGGCCATTTAAACCCACTGGTACTTAAATTAGCAATTCACATTCTTTATTAAGCTTATGGACTGCTAATTCGTAGCAACTTTTTTGACCTCCTATTTGTAAATAGCAGTAGCTGCTTTAGCTGGTAATCAAAACGAACAGGTTTGCCCATCTCTAATTCTGGGGGTATTTTAGGGATTTCGACAGTACCAACTGTTGTTCTGACCGTTGACAATGCTCCAGCTGATCGAGAACGGTTTACTGCGCATGAATACGTGCCATTATAATTGCCGGCGCAAGAGAAAAAATTTCCAACTCTAATACGGCCTTAATACGGCTTTAAAGAAATGTTATTATTGTACCGTAAAG
This sequence comes from Barypeithes pellucidus, assembly GCA_963991005.1. Classification (NCBI taxonomy): domain Eukaryota; kingdom Metazoa; phylum Arthropoda; class Insecta; order Coleoptera; family Curculionidae; genus Barypeithes; species Barypeithes pellucidus. Next base: position 48,826,861 of record OZ022563.1, on the reverse strand, counting down.
GCCGTATTAGACTCGGCAATTTTTTCTCTTGCGCCGGCAATTATAATTGCACGTATTCATGCGCAGTAAACCGTTCTCGATCAGCTGGAGCATTGTCAACGGTCAGAACAGCAGTGGGTACTGTCGAAATCCCTAAAATATCCCCAGAATTAGAGATGTGCAAACCCAGCGGCGGCTCCTCCATTAGGTCATTGGGTCAATGACCTCCCTATAAAAATTTAGGAAATAAAACTTTTTTTAAAATTAGAATTTACTACAAATGTACCTACTATAATAATTTACCTATAATATTTGAAACGCCCCCGTAAACGCAAGCGTGTAGTGCGATTCAAAATCGGGCTGGAGCCAGTAATTGACCACGATAGCTTAAATGGAAACGAATTTATCCGAGCTCTGACGATTCCGGCAAGAGGGAGAAAAATACGCAAAGTTAAACGCCGCTGGGTCAACAGCCCGGTTTATTAAAAATCTGAATATAAGATGTACCTATGAACCTATGTCGTCTCATTATTAGTAATTATTAAATGCTTGGAAAAGAGATGGCAGGTTCCAGGTTGGACGTAGGTCGTAGGTCGCGCAACATTTTCATTTAGTCTACTTTAATTTTGGTTGTAATAATTTGTCTTAATACGAATAGAAAAACCATTTATAAATAGTATTGCTAATTTTAATGAGCGTGTTATAACTCATTTTGCAAATGCTAAAGACCGAAGGGTTGATCTAAAATTTAAAATAGTTTAAAAAAATAATTTTTTCTATATTGGTATCAACTCCAAGCTAATTCGATGCCGTTTTCAGTATCGAACTGAGCTTGTCTCGATACCATTTTTTATCTTTTTTAAAGGTTGGTAATTTAAGGTCATATATTTTATGTTTGTTTGCAGAAATAATTTCTAAAGTAACGCCACACCTGTCAAGTTTACTTTCTTTGTAAAGCTGAACACAGCACTACAATATTTAACAAATTTAAAGCTTTGCAATTTCCGTTAACTCAGGAGGATTAAAATCATCTTGGTTCATATTGTTTAATTATTTAAGAAAATTTTCAGTCTTGCGAAAAAATGATAGACATGGATAATTTATCAAATGCTATAAAATCATAATTTGATAGTACATATTACCAACATAAAATTTTCACATAAATATTTACGAAAGTTATATAAGTATAGCATGTATTTTTTAATATGGATTTTTCTTATTAAGAAAACGTAAAATAGAAAAAATAGTACCTATAAAGTACTTGTACTTTAATATACTATTCTTGTATCGCATATAGCGTAATGACCCCCCAATGAGATTGACCACGAGCCGCCACTGTGCAAACCTGTTCGTTTTGATTACCAGTTAAAGCAACTACTGCTATTTACAAATAGGAGGTGCAAAAAGTTGCTGAATTAGCAGTCCATAAGTTTAATAAAGAATGTAAACTGCTAATTTAAGTACCAGTGGGTTTAAATAGCCATTACCTGTTCATACCTGGTTCGGCCAAATAATAAACAGTTAAAAATAACAGAATAATCCATGTCTACCCAATTGCGCCGGCAAGGGCAATTAAAATGGCGCCTGCCCCATTTCTGGTAATGAGAGACAGCTGATCGGGAACGGTGTACTGCGCATGAATCCATGTCATTTTAATTGTCAGAAGAGAAGATTTTCGGACTGTAGTACGGAGAACGGTGTACTGCGCATGAATCCTTGAATTATAATTGCCATTGCTGGCGCCATAAAAATTCCCGACTGTAATACGGCCTTAAGGAAATGTACTATTGCGATAAAATAAAAAAAACATTTTAATCATTTAACTATTATATTTTATTACATTAAGAAAGACAAATATACATATTTTTTGAACAATCAGAGATTAACTAAAGGGCTTTGAACCAAACGTCAATAGGAAAAGTAAAAACAATAGACTTTTTTCCAAGGCAGAAACATAAAAAATAGTTTATTTCCCCTGGTAACCGTTTGTTGATAGCAAATATACATAAACTGACATTTTCTAAATTTCTGCCGTAGAAAAAATATATTTATAACAATTATAAACAGAATCACAGTTTTTCGGCATGCGAAAAGCTGTGACCTACAAAATTAATCAAGTAGGTCAGTTTTGTTTCTGGTACGTGTTACGCACACATAAATGAATCTATACAGTATAAGGTTTAAAAAGTTATTAAAATTGTATAGTGTCCGGCAAAAATCCCGCTGCATACAGGGTGTTATGGAAATGACGTATTATATTTAAATGGGTGACTCCTGGGGTGTCCTAGAGAAGCGCTACATATTTTTTTTTAAATCGAACGTTTAAAAAGTGGGGTAATTCACTCCTAAACCCACACGCAACTCCTCGGCACATTCATATATGAACATATTACATTGCCCAGCTGGGTAATCAACAGATGTTCTGGCACAATGTTGCTGAAATGTTTAAAAGTGTAAAACTTTAGTTTCTTATAAAAAATAAATATTTAGCTTACTTAGAAAGTATATCCAGAACGCGATTAAGGAATCCAGGGCACAGACACCTTCAGTTCTTTTTCTTTGGGAAAAACTTTATGCTCATCACGTGTCCTGATGATAGTGTGGGAGTGCATAATAAGCTTATCACTAAACCCCATTCGGCCTCTTATTTCCAATCTCTTAACATAACCGACATATCGTCGAAAGAAAAAAACGCAGTGAAACAGAACTAATTGCACTAAATCACGTAAAAAACACACAGACACCCATGAGTTTCAAATTAGTTTTTTGAAGATATGCACCTATTATCAGATTACACGAAAGCACTAAACACTAACGCATAATTACACTTTACAATAACACACATAGAACAAGAGCACTTAATCGTTTCGCAATAGAAATAATAATAACGCTAATTTCTATGGGCCATTAACCCTTTACTAAAGATAAAATGAAACAATTGGCAGAACTACCCTTTGTTCAAATGAATGGTCTAGTCCACATTCGGACCAGTCGAACTTTCTTTCCGAGAACTCTCCGCTAGTAGAGCCAGCGCGGTTGCCATTTCCAAGACTATAATTATACAGGAAAGTAATATTATAGAAGGAAATTCGGCAATTTATGATAGTCGCTTATAAAACATCGAAAGTGGCAACGCTGTATTTTTAAATATTAACCAGATTGTCCAAAATCAGCTGTTTAAAGAAGTCGGCCGATATCGATCGAGAGAACCAACGTGTTATTTATTTTTAAAATTTTTAGATGTTAAATACACACAGTAGCACTTTAAAATACTAATTCAGATTGAACGGTACTTAGATGTGTTGTGACGCGAAAACTAATGTGATTTTGTGATGTGAGTACTTGGTGTTTTTTATAAATTAAGTTGGTTTTAAATAAGGGCGAAAAGGTAAATAAAATTGCATTTTTTTTTTCTAAAGGGTAAGTGGCATTTATAAACTTTTAAGTTGTCCAGATCTGACGGATGTCGTTCGAATTGAACAAATGAGAACATACCTGACCATTTATAAATTCCGCGGCGGTTCGTTCGAGGCAGTTCAAGTTTATAAATCAGAGATTGTTTCCCAGCGAACTGAACGTAAAAGTTTATAATAATGTACCCTGAAAAATAAACAACTTGAAATCTGTCAAACGGTTATTGACTTTCTAAAGAGTTTACCCTGAAGATATGACAACACTGTTCAAGTTCAATGCCATATGTTGCTGTGTTTACCTTCCGAACAGGGGCACCACGTGGAAATTTTTGGTTTGACATAAGGTCATGTACAGGGCATATTAAATTAAAGCACCATTTTCGGATATTTTTCTTCAATTTGTTTTCATCTCAGGAATTGCCGGTTTAAATATAATATGTCATTTCCATAACACCCTGTATAGCGTTTGTCTCCTACATTAATACTACAAAAAAATATGGACTTTTGCAAAGTTAGTCCAAAAACTTCTCCTATAAAAGAGAGTGTTTTTAGTGTTTTGAATGCCGTTAACTTATTTAACTCACAACCAAAAAATTGACTCAACTTTGATGTTTTGTATTTTCAAAATCAGTCGATCGATTTAATTGGTTTTTTTTAATTGTAGGTTTTTTCTTAAGAATATCACAACATCAAAGTTGGTTTTGCCTTAAATAAGTTGCGAAGTGTATAAACTTCATTTCCTAACACAATGCGGGATTTTTACCGGTCCCTATATGTCTACACATTACCTTTATAAAACTTGTTACTAACCTTAAACATAACCGCGCGATAATGCCTTTAACCGGTCATTAAAATACCAGCCTAACAAGAAAAGTTTTATAGGCCACATTGCAAGAGTTAACGGTAAGTGTTAAGGTGCTTTATCGAGCGCCGCGACATTTGTCGCAAGGAGACCGAGAGCATTTTTATAGACATGTTAAATAGGAACCCGTGTATGAAAACTGCTGTGCTCGCTATCTGTGACACATATCGCGGCGCTCCACAAGGTACCCTTATGGGATTCGAAAGTCGAATAGAAATATAAACAGGTGTGGTAAAAAAATCGTACAAGTTGCTAAAAATTTAAGCAACATAACTACACAACCCTAATTAACTATTGAAAATTTTTAACTGATAGAAAACAGCTTCTGGAGTTTAGGGCAGAACGTGCATAAACATGTACAGGGTGTCCTTTTTCCGGTGGTTTTACGGGATATTATTAGTAAAGATAGAAAGGATGCGGTTTTCGCTGTGCACTGTGCTACTTTTTTGTGAAACAAAAGATGCCCCATTAGAATCTTTCTAGGTCTCCTCGTTTTTGATATAAGGGATGTTGTTGAGAATTTTACATTTTTTTTTTAAATATCCTACCAAAAAATTGTATATTTAAGAAAAAAAACGTAAATTTCGGGCATACTATTAAGACTAAAAATAAAGTATTATATTATAGCTTGTTAAAAACTGAATTACATAATTAAAAATAAATACGGCGACCCATTGAAAAAAAAGCTAATTTATTACTTTTCTTGAAAACTATTGAACGTAGAAAAAATCTGAGTACATCACTATTTAATTTTGTTTTGATAAGCTACAGGGTAACCAAAATATAGGGGTGTCCCAAATGTAAAATTCTCAAAAACATCTCTTATATCAAAAAACGAGGAGAAATTCTCATTGGGGCATCTTGTTTCACAAAAAAGTTGCAAAGTGCTGCGAGAACCCCATCCTTCTATCTTTACTAATAACGGAGATGCCCCGTTAAACCACTGAAAAATGGACCCCTGTACAGGGTGTCCCATTTTCGACGCTTTTATATGGTATCTCCGTAGTTGTTAGTGCTATCAAAAAATGTAGGTGTCATGTGCTCTTTTTGGGTCAAACTTAAAATGGTAAAATCAAAATTAGAAAATTTTCGCTCGCTTAAGAGATACGGGGGAACATCAAAAAATTGACAATTTCAAAATTACCCTATATTTTCTTAGTTAAAAGAGATACAGAAAAATGTTTTATACAGAAGTTTCTTTATATTGATTGTTGAATAATCTGCCGTTTTCAGAATAAGTATACGTGGTCGGGTAAAAAAATTATCGGACCTAATCTCATTTTTTTAAATGGAACACCCTGTATATTTAAATCTAAAAAGATACTATGTATTTTAAATTCTCCTTTCAAATATATAACACACCATGGATGATATTGGTTTCCTAGGCGATTTATTTAAACTTTATTACTTTGAAACGAAATAAAAGATTCAGATTAAGGTAAAAATAACGGGAATCATCGCAAATGTTCGAAATATGTCCTTAAATAGTTACCGTCTTTCCGGATAGCGAACAAATGGCGCCATTTTGCGTTTTTCCCACTTTCAATATAAATTGATATATTAAATTTTTCAAAATGTTGATAGGTCATGTTCGCAAATGAATATAGGATGTACTAGGTGGGGTGAAAAGTAACTTTGACCGCCAAAATGCGCTGCTACTGCAAAAAAGGTTATGGTGCCTTGAAGTCCGTTCATATTTAGGCAGACATGCCAAACTTCAGTGCGATACTGTCTTTAGTGTTGTTTTGACAGCTGATTGTTGTTGACGTGTTTGGCATCATGTTGAGTATGGACAAAAACGATTTTCGTTCTCTCATAAAACATTATTTTTTGAGAGGCAAAACGGCGAAGGAAACAAACGAAAAGTCGAGATAAATATTATGGGGTTAATGCTCCGTGAGATTACACCGTCAAATATTGGTTTCGAGAGTTTCGTGGTGGCCGCAACTCCACTACCGATCAAGTCCGCAGCGGCAGGCCCTCCGATGCGGTTACAGAGGACAATGTCAAAAAAATACTCTTCGTGTACTACCTCGAAAAAGGAAAAACCATCAAGCCATTTTAAGTTTGACCCAAAAAGAGCACATGACACCTACATTACTTTTTTGATAACACTAACAATAACGGAGATACCCTATAAAAGTGTTGCAAATTGGTACACCCTGTACATACGTTTATGACGTAAATTACTCTGCCTTAAACTCTAGGATCTATTTTCTATCAGTTAAAACAAAAATTGGTTCATATAAAAAATTAGGGGAATTTCGACTATATGCAAAAAGTACGATTTTTTTATTGTGGCTGTATGTATTGTATAAGAGAGCTCTGCGCAGAGTGAGGGAAAAAATGGACGAAAAACACTCCCGACGCATATACGATAGATAAAAAAAAATATGAAGGATCGCAGTTTTCTTGCTTGTAGATAATTTTATCGTTTCGGATTTTCGTAAAAACATAAGTCTAGCTAAAAGCTAGCAATGTTGAAGTCAGGTTAGGGCCTAAGCCGACTTCGCTGGGGCCCAACGGTAGTGAACCACGTCATCCATGTTTTGTAACGTCGCAGCGATACCTGTTCTTTGAGAACTTAAAGGGGGGCGACATAAATTTAATATATAAATTATCATTATCTATTTTTTCTAATATGCTTCGAATATTATTTTGCAAGAGAATTATTGCTACGCCACTGGAAGAAGGTAGCGCCGTGACGTCACATCATTAAAGTTAGATAATACTATACAATATTTTACTACTGAAAAATAAATTTTATTAAATCGGCTCGCATCACAAGCGGCCACAGGCTTGTCGTTCATCTGGACGTTATTTTTTTCATGAACGCACGAACGAAAATGGTTTATACAGGGTGTCCCGGAATATGTGGGCAATCTCTCGAGTTCAGATAGAACACTTAAAAATAACAGGAGAAGTTCCTACGCCCCCCCCCCTACGGAGTTACGGGCCCATAACGGACGTCCCTGGAAATCGTTGTTTTTTAAAGGCCGTATTAGACTAGGCAATTTTTTCTCTTGCGCCGGCAATTATAATGGCACGTATTCATGCGCAGTAAACCGTTTTCGATCAGCTGGAGCATTGTCAACGGTCAGAACAGCAGTGGGTACAGTCGAAATCCCTAAAATATCCCCAGATTTAGAGATGTGCAAACCTGTTCGTTTCGATTACCAGTTAAAGCAGCTACTGCTATTTACAAATAGGAGGTGCAAAAAGTTGCTGAATTAGCAGTCCATAAGTTTAATAAAGAATGTAAACTGCTAATTTAAGTACCAGTGGGTTTAAATGGCCATTACCTGTTCATACCTGGTTCGGCCAAATAATAAACAGTTAAAAATAACAGAATAATCCATGTCTACCCAATTGCGCCGGCAAGGGCAATTAAAATGGCGCCTGCCCCATTTCTGGTAATGAGAGACAGCTGATCGGGAACAGTGTACTGCGCATGAATCCGTGTCATTTTAATTGTCAGAAGAGTAGACTTTCTGACTGTAGTGCGGAGAACGGTGTACTGCGCCTGAATCCTTGAATTATAATTGCCATTGCTGGCGCCTTAAAAATTCCCAAGTGTAATACGGCCTTAAATAATTTATTAAGTACTAGGTGTATTTTAATATTTTTTTAGTATAATGGTTAGTAGATGAGTCTCCTTAAAATTCGCCTTTTTAAACACATTTGGCTTATTTAGTTTGCCAGGGACGGACTAGACGGAACACAAAAGTGTTTTTTTTGTACACCTTGTATGATGAAGGAACGACAATAATATTCTTGGATACTCTAAACCTTAAGCTGAAAAAAGGTACTCTTGATCAATGTCGATAAAGTGAACTGTTTTCGAGAAAAATATATTTTTGTTCAATATGGTTTTTTTGCATCAGTTGTTTTATGTTCATAAAATTCCCTCATTGTTGTTATGGGTTTTTCCACATGTACCGATTTAAATAAGAATATTTATGCCAGTGTCAATCTATGGTAGTGTCTTGAAAATTGCGGTTTTTCTCCTTTGTCTTATTAGTAATGGAATTTACGCATATACTGAATATAAATCATATTGAACAAAAATATCTTTTTTTTCGAAAACAGTTCATTTTATCGACATTGATCAAGATTACAAGATTTACAAGATTTTTTCAGCTTAAGGTTCAGAGTATCCAAAAATATTATTGTCGTTCCTTCATCATACAAGATGTACAAAAAAAAAAACATTTTTGTGTTACCTCTAGTCTGTCCCTGGCAAACTAAATAAGCCAAATGTGTTTAAAAGTGCGAATTTTAAGGAGACTCATCTAGTAACCATTATGCTAAAAAATTATTTAATTACACCTAGTACTTAAGGACACCAAAGAAGGATTATCTTGGCGGGTGACTTTAACGTGCTCTTTGGCTCAGATCACCCAAATTCCGTTGGTCTGCTTGACCTTCTGGATACTTATGGATTTCAGCAGCTTATACGTGAACCGACACGTGGGGAAGCCTGCCTAGATAATATTCTTGTAAACTTTGCGTATGATTCTTTCTTATCAAAAATAATAGATTATAATATATCTGACCATTCTGGTCAAATTGTTCATTTCAATATACCAGAAAAAAAAGTTGAAAAAACAAAAAATACTTTTAGACCTGTGACACAAGAAGGACTAAATCACTTCTTCCATACTGTACAGTATTTCAATTGGGATTTCATTGAAAATCAGGGACTTAGTGCTGAGGAAAGGGTTAACTTTTTCATGTCAATGCTGGGGGAGGCATTTCTGCAGTCCTTCCCAGAAAAAACACACTCGGTGCGGTCAGACCAACCAAATAAAATTGGTTGGTTTAATGATGATTTAAGACGAATGAGAGAACATCTGAACCTATTGCATGATGTATGTAAGAAATACCATAGAGTGAATGATCGATCAGAGTATGTGAGATTTAAACGACAATACAAAACTGCTATAAGAGATTCAAAGAAACTCTCGAATGATAGGGCTATTAGTAGTGCAAAGAACCCTACTAAATGCATGTGGAACATTATAAACACACAAAGAGGTAATAAAAAAAAGAACTTTCTTGCCAGATCACACCCCAAGAATTCAACGACTTTTTTGCCAATATTGCAAATAACTTAATAAAAGATCTTCCTGAGACAAACGTAGATTCCTGCTCACATCTTAAGCAAGAAAAAATCTTGTGTGATAAATTTTGCTTCAAGGAAGTAAGCTTTAACAATATAAGAGATATTATCAAAAAATAAAAAAAGCTCAGACATCTACGGGCTAACTGTTAACATCATAAAATCGATAAAAGATCTAATTACCATACCTCTTACTAAGCTTGTAAATCTGTGCATCCGTGATAATGTATTCCCAGAAGTTTTAAAAAAAGCCGTAATCTCTCCAATTTTTAAAAAAGGTAATGCCAACATTGTTAACAACTACCGACCTATCTCCTTATTGCCCATCATCTCTAAGGTCTTTGAGAAGGCACTGGCGATCCAGATAGTCGACTATTTTGAATTGAATGATCTTTTCTCTGATTGTCAATACGGTTTCAGACAGGGTAGGAGCACTGTAGATGCGGTCCTGCAGCTCCTGGATCATATTATGGACGGTTTTGAGGACCAATTATGCTTTTCTGCATTGTTTTGCGATTTGAGCAAGGCATTTGATTGTGTCTCACATAAATTGCTGCTCGAAAAGCTCAACTTATATAACTTCAACAGTGACAGCACCAAGCTTATCCATTCATACCTGCAGAGACGATGTCAAGTTGTGAGGGCAAATGGGGTGTTATCAGCACCAGCCATGGTGGATATCGGAGTCCCACAAGGATCAATCATGGGACCTGTTCTATTTCTAATTTTCATAAATGACTTGCCATTTGGTCAACAGTTGGGTGAATATGTGCTGTTTGCAGATGACACTACTGTGTTCACAGGGGATAAATCTGAGCAGATTGCTATTGCAAGACTAAAGGAGGCACAAGTGACTGTGGAGGAATGGTTTCTATCCAACAGACTCCTACTAAACCAGGAAAAAACGCAGGAAATGGTTTTTACGCTAAAACATACAGACTCTACAGTGTCTACTGTACGGTTCCTGGGGGTCTGTTTGGATACAAAACTGAAGTGGGATGTGCACGTGGAGAGTGTATGTAAAAAGCTTGGAAGTAGTGTGTTTGTCATGCGTAACTTGTACGGTTGCGTATCAGAGTCAACTTTGGTAACAGCATACTTTGCAATTTTCCATAGCGTGATGTCATATTGTGTGATTGCATGGGGTCGGTCCTCGCACGCACAGAGGGTATTTAAGCTGCAGCGACGGGTGATCAGGTTAATGAGCGGCTTAGGATACAGGGAGGACTGCAGGGATGCTTTTGTCAGACTAGGGATTCTTACCTTTCCCTCGGTATATATATTGAAGAGTCTGCTACTTGTGAAACAAAAAGTAAACCCTATTACATACCAGGACATTCACAGTCATGACACACGAAACAAAACGAACTTAGTCCCAACACATTGCAGACTGGGGAAGTGTCAAAATAGACCGGAGTTCTCGTCGGTCAAACTCTTTAATAACCTACCACGAGTAATAAGGGACCTACCCCTATTACAGTATAAAAAAACTATTAAATCTTTCCTATTAAGCAAGGCCCTATACAGCATAGATGCCTTTCAGAACCTGAACATTAGTGATTTTAATATATCTTAATATTTTAATGTATTTAAACTCTGTGATGTACGTCATTTTATTTAATGTTTTTAAATGTAATTCAGTGTGTGTATCAACACTGTTTGTTCGGTGAATTGGCTTTTAAAACTTATTTTAGCATGTGTTACTGTCTCTTAGTGAGTGTAAACTTTTTAATTGCAATTTTATTTTATTCCCCTGACAAGTGTAAGCAAATTTTGTACTTTGACATAATAAAGATTGATTTGATTTGATTTGATTTGATTTGATTAAAAAATGATTTCCAGGTACGTTCGTTATGGGCCCGTATCTTCGTAGGCGAGGCCGTAGGAAGAACAATTTATAGATACTTCTCGTATTATTTTTAAGTGTTCTATCTGAACCCGGGAGATTGCCCACATATTCTGGGACACCCTGTATAGTTTCCTTCCTAGAATAAAAAACTAGAAGCTCTATACAGGGTGTAACAGAAAGGTTGGGAGTAAATTTAGCATTGATTTCCTTGGCAAAAAAATTAAATTTTTTTTCGTAATAACTTTTTTGGCGCTGGCAGATAATGAAATGAAATTTTAGCAGGAGCTTACTTTGATATTGCCCTAATAACGTTAAAAAAATTGACTTCGTAGATTACTCAGTGGCGTGTGTACGGATATTATTGAAAAATGCAACATTTTCAGCATCTTTTGTAATATTCTCTTTATTTTGTTAAATATTATTAATTAATAATTAATTTAAGTTTGCAAGTTAGTATTTGATACATTTATTATTGTTAATTAATTAATTATTAGAATTTTATTACAAACTTTTAACACCGTGTAGTTTGGAAACAAAAATCAGTAGAGCAAAAAAAAATTATTTTTTGCCCAGGGAAATCACTGCTAAATTTACGCCCCACCTTTCTGTTACACCCTGTACATATACAGGATGTCCGGTCAGTGCCTCCTAATCTCTCGGGAACATACCGAGGAGGTCCAAATAAACCTAATATATCATAAAAAAATCCTAAACTGCCCCATAGCGGAGATAGAGCCCCAAGGGGGCGATTTAGTTTTTTGGCTCCAACTTTTGAACCGATGGGTATAATTTAATGAAATTTTAATATTTGATAGCGGCCATAAAAAGTGATTAAACCATACTACAGTAGATGTTGTACATTGGCAGGGAAGCCAGGAACGGACTTGGCACTACATTCATTGGGCCAAAATTTTGACAGGTGTCATTTGATAGAGCTGAAAACTGATTTGTTAAATACTTTAGTCATTTCTCCTTAAAAAGGCACTTTGTTTGTTTGTTATTAGAAATGTTTGAGTTTAGCATTAGTAACTTATGAGTGTTTCGTGTGTTTCCCTGACAATGTAAAACATCTACTGTAGTATGGTTTAATCACTTTTTATGGCCTCAATAAAATATTAAAATTTCATTAAATTATACCTGTCAGTTCTAAAGTTAGAGCGAAAGAAGTAAATCGCCGTTTAGTGTGACCTATTAGGTTTATTTTGACCTCCTCTGTATGCTCCGGAGAGATTAGAAGGTACTTACCGCCCACCCTGTAAATTGATGGCAGCCAAATTTTTTTTAAGTAGAAAAATATCGTCGAAAACTGAAGGTGCTGAGGAATAGGTACTCTGGACAGTTCGTCAGGCAATTTTTGTAAATTTCAACATCACTGGCTCCCAGTCTATAATAGATCATTTGGGGAATTCGCGTTCAATTTTGATAAAAAAGAACCATATCGAACGAAAAAGTTACCATGGCATAAAATATCAAAATCGAACAAAATGTACAGGGTGTGTTCCAAAGATCTACTTGCTAGATATACAGCTAGATGTCGCCTACTGCAAACCAAATTAATTTTGCGGAAGTTTCTGTATCAGAGCGAACGAAACAATATTAACTATGTTTACTCTGTATCGGGGTAAATGTTACAATATTGATTATGTTTACTCTGTATCAGAACGAACATAACAATATTGCAAATAAGAACCAAACCAAGACGCAACAGCAACAAATGTCCCTTCCTTATCTAGCAGAGCAGACTTCTGCAATACACCCTGTATATATATGTAAGTAGATATTTATTATTATATTTTTATAAACTTACATGCTATATATTAATAGTTAACACAGAACGTTGTTTTAAGCTTAAATTTTAAGGGGATAGGTCTCCTAAGTAAAAAGTACATTGGCGCAGCCATCCTCCTGTGAGGGTTTAATAACGACAAATTTCACAAAAGAAGTATTGCAGGAAACCTATTGAAATATTATCATATAAGATATATACAGGGTGGTCGAGATTAAAAATGTGTCCGACACCGCTTGCATTTCGAGGTGCAAGGCAAAATTTTTATTTATTTTAACACCCTGTCATGTATATCGGGATTTAAGCGTTTCCGGGCACGTGTTTATAGTAGATATTATATTTTCTTCATAAAACATGGTTGAAGTTACGGACCGAACAGGGTGTCCCATTTTCGACACTTTTATAGAGTATCTCCGTAATTGTTAGTGCCATCAAAAAGGTAATGTAGGTGTTATGTGTGTGCTCTTTTTGGGTCAAACCTAAAATGGTAAAGTCAAAATTCGAAAATTCTCGCTCGCTTAAGAGATACGGGGGAAAATCAACAAATTAACAATTTCTAAATTACCCTATATTCTCTTAGTTAAAAGAGATACAGGAAAATGTTTTATACAGAAGTTTCTTTATATTGATTGTTGAATAATATGCCGTTTTCAGATTAAATATACGGGGTCAGGTAAAAAAGATATCGGACCTAACCTCATTATTTTAATCTAAAATGATACCATTTTAAATTCTCCTTTCAAATATATAACACACCATGGATGACATTGGTTTCCTAGGCGATTTATTAAAGTTTATTACTTTAAACCACAGTAGACCATGAAACAAAAGCTAATATCCTAGAAACAACAATGTTGACCATTAACATTTAACGTCAATTTCATTTTTGTGTTCCATTTAAAAAAATTAGGTTAGGTCCGATAACTTTCTTACCTGACCCCGTATACTTATTATGAAAACGGCAGATTATTCAACAATCAATATAAAGAAACTTTTGTATAAAATATTTTTCAGTATCTCTTTTAACTAAGAAAATATAGGGTAATTTTGAAATTGTTAATTGTTTGATTTTTCCCCCGTATCTCTTAAGCGAGCGAAAATTTTCAAATTTTGATTTTACCATTTTAAGTTTGGCCCAAAAAGAGCACATGACACCTACATTACTTTTCTGATAGCACTAACAGTTACGGAGATACCCTATAAAAATGTGGAAAATGGGACACCCTGTATTTAGGAAACACCCTGTATATTGAAATTTGGAAAAATCTGAAATTTCGGAGTCACAACACGAGGGCATCGTTAGTTTTTTTGATCCGACGTTTCGCGTATTCGCGACCATCATTAACTTTTTGTAACTGGCCCAAAAATTTTATCAGGGTTGAATGAACCTTTTTACTCAGAAATTTCGGACAAATTAAGTTGATGATGGTCACCGATAATCGAAACGTTCGATCGAAAATGTAATGACATATCCGGGTGCATTATCCGAACATCCCAAATACCCTTTCCCAGATTGAACTGGTTGCGCCGCTGACAAAAGTAATATCAGATGATTTGGGCAGTTTCGTGTACAAGGCGTTAGGGTGAAAAATATTTTTTAAATAAATAACGCCCTGTATGATGCATTAACGCGACTAATTTAATAAAAGGACAATTTAGGTGTACAAAACATATTTGGTAAGCATTTTGGCAATTGACTATTCCCCCATAACTAAAAATGCCTTACGTCGCACGAATTTCATCGTTTGTGCGTTTGGAGTTTTTATCTAAAGGTAGATTTCCCGTACTCTAATTTCAAGCCATACGCTTAAAGGGTGTCGCCATCGCTTGCGAGCGACTTGTCGCGTAAGACAAGCTGGGCTCTGTAAAAGCGATAAATAACTAGAGATCCATGGGATATACCGTCAATCGCTTGTCGCAGTACATACCGTCGCGCTACATAAAAATACCGTAAACTGTCAAATTTATTTGCGATCAGATATAACGAAAGCATAGCGCCCTCTATCGCCTCGTGTAAGAATCCAGTCTAAGTACTTCGACTTTCGACCTAATAGGACCGTCCAATGAAATGCGATTATTGAAGTCCAACGGAAGGTCTATCGCGACAAATCGCACACCCTTTTATTCCGAACAAACTGGTCGAATATGAGACCGCCGAAACAAATATTGCGTATACGCGAATGGTCGATCAATTTCTCGTCGGCCGACCAATCGTAGACGTGTCCCAACCGTTTGATGACGTGAATGGCTTGATCTTACAGTACGGGCGCTATACTTGGCTGCAAAAGTACCTACGGACATTATAGTGAGCGTAGGTATGTAAAATATTTCCGTCAAGTATTTTGACAAAACCTAGTCAATTTAATAAAAATTAGAGATACAGTCAGGAAGGGTATTAGCAAATAAAATCTAAGAAACTAATAAGATGTATTTTTGCCCTTCCTGTAAATGAGTGAAAAGTTGAATACAAGACTTTCCTAAGTTTGGACTTTGTCTACAGATCCAGTCCCAGATAAGAATGCAATTTGTTTCCCGATTCTCTTTCAAGAGATATTTGAAAATAAATTTTACTTTCTCATCGCCACCTTTTTTTCGTCGACTCCTCCAAGTATAAGTCAATTTAATTACATTTTCAGTCCGACGTTTCGTGTTTTCGCAACCATCATCAACGTTGTTTCTTTAAACAGTAGTAACATTTTATTTTCTGGTTTATGAATATCACTTTATACAGGGTGTCAGAAATTCGGCCTTCACCATTCGTTAGTTTTCATTTTCAAAGAGGCATCATTTTTTAAAACAAAAATACTAATAAATAATAGGCGTTGATGACGGTTGGGGAAAAACGAAACGTCGGATCGAAAAATTATATCATCTCTTCAGATGGAAGCACAAGGCAAATGGAAATAAAACGTCAAAAATTCGGGCTTCTCCTTGAAAACTTGACGTTGCAGAACTCACTAATTTCGCAACTTTCGTCTAATTTGATAATTTCTGTATGCCCGGTTAACGAGATTCCCGCAGAGTGCATTCTGATCCGGGTCACCCTGTATACCATTAATTTTTAAAAACCAACTTCCTTATGAGCAAATAATTCGAGTTCAGCTCTTTCCGAGATATTGACGTTTAACGTTTTTCATTAAAAGCGATATGTACAGGGTGTACCATTTTCGACACTTTTATAGGGTATCTCCGTAATTGTTAGTGCTATCAAAAAAGTAATGTAGGTATCATTTGCTCTTTTTGGGTCAAACTTAAAATGGTAAAATCAAAATTAGAAAATTTTCGCTCGCTTAAGAGATACGGGGGATAATCAAAAAATTGACAATTTCAAAATTACCCTATATTTTCTTAGTTAAAAGAGGTACAGAAAAATGTTTTATAAAGAAGTTTCTTTATATTGATTGTTGAATAATCTGCCGTTTGCAGAATAAGTATACACAAGTTATTGGACCTAACCTGATTTTTTTAAATGGAACACCCTGTATATTTTAATCTAAAAGATACTATTTTAAATTCTCCTTTCAAATATATACCACACCATGGATGATATTGGTTTCCCAGGCGATTTATTTAAACTTTATTACTTTGAAACGAAATAAAAGATTCAGGTTAAGGTAAAAAATAACGGGAATCATCGCAAATGTTCGGAATATGTCCTTAAATGGTTACCGTCTTTCCGGATAGCGAACAAAATAAACATTTGGCGCCATTTCTTCGTTTTTCCACTTTCAATATAAACCGATATCATCAAATTTTTGAAATTGTTCATAGGTCATTTTCGCAAATGAATATGTAAAAATGAAATTTACGTTAAATGTTAATAGTCGACACAGTTGTCTCTAGGATATTAGCTCTTGTTTCATGGCCTACTGTGTGTATATATTTGAAAGGATAATTTAAAATAGTATCTTTTTAGATTAAAATATACAGGGTGTTCCATTTTAAAAATGAGGTTAGGTCCGTTAACGTTTTTACCTGACCCCGTATACTTATTCTGAAAACGGCAGATTATTCAACAATCAATATAAAGAAACTTCTGCATAAAACATTTTTCTGTATCTCTTTTAACTAAGAAAATATAGGGTAATTTTGAAATTGTCAATTTTTGATTTTCCCCGTATCTCTTAAGCGAGCGAAAATTTTCAAATTTTGATTTTACCATTTTAAGTTTGACTTAAGAAGAGCACATGACACCTACATTACTTTTTTGATAGCACTAACAGTTACGGAGATTCCCTATAAGAGTGTCGAAAATGGGACACCCTGTACAGGGTGTCCCATTTTTGACGTTTTCTGGGGGGTATTGGAATTATTAGTGTGAATGTCCCACTTTTTAACGAAATGAAAGATTTCGGTGTCAAATTTGTCACGGCTCTCAGAGTGTTAAATCTACAGGGTGATTTTGAAATCTTCGCTTTTTAGACACCCCTCGTATTTCCGTTACGCGTTAACTTATCTAAAAGGTAAAAATTGATCTCGTCAGAGACCTTCGCATAAAGTTAAGTGGCGTAGCCAGTTTTTCTCTAAAAAGTTTCGTTTTTGAGATATAAACAAAATTTAAAAATGTTAACCCAATATTATTTTTTAAATTAATTAAGCGTACTTTGGGCGTTAGAAGAATGTATAGCTGTTTATGTTTATATTCAGAAATAACCTAAAAAGCGATATATATTTTTAACAATTTACATTACTTATAACAGTCAATTTATTAGAAACAAATGCAAATGGTCAAAATTTGACAGATGTCTCGTATTCATAACAATGGCCGTTTATGATAATAATTATGAAAAATATGATACTATGTTGCCATGTTTTATATAATCCAATTTAATATTTAGAATAGCAGTCAAAATTTTGGATTTGTTTCTAATAAATTGACCATGGCCTACTGTTACAAGTAACGTAAATTATAATAAATATCATATTTTTAGGTACCTTTTGAATATAATTATAAGAAACTACATATTTTTGTAAAGCCCAAAGCCTGCTCAATTAATTTAAAGGGTGTACCCTATTTAAAAAATTTTTTTTTGTTAATATCTCAAAAATTAAAATTATTAAATATATCGCATTTTCAGGTCGTTTTTGATATACATCTTTGTAAACCCGAAGTATGCTAAGTTTATAAAAAAAAATAAAATATAGGCTGTCCCCTTTAAAAAATTTTACATTGTTAATATCTCAAAAAATAAACCTTTTTAGAGAAAAACTGGCTACGCCACTGAACCTTACGTAGTTTACCTTTTTATTAATAAGTTATCGCGTAACTGAAATCTGAGAGGTGTCTAAGAAGCGAAGGTTTTCAATAACCTGAGAAAACCATGACAATAATAATGCCCCCTAAAAAGTGTCGAAATTGGGACACCTAGTACATTATATAAAAACGGCATTTAAAAGATCGAGGCGAGGCAAACAAAATACTTGACAAAAATAACTTTTAAAACCAAACGTTCTCGTCAACAATCCTTCATTACAAAAAGGCAACAAAATTATCTATACTTATTTATGCACCGTCATATTCCACGTAAAACAAATAAAACCGCGGTAAAAGCCGGCATATCTAGTCCCAGTTAAACCAATAATAATTTAAACCTAACGTTAAACCCGGACAAAATATTCAGACCTTTCCCGCCACAAACCGAAAAAAAAAAATCAAAAAACTTGTATCAACAAAATAAATTTATTCAAAAAAGTTATTTATAGCTAAATAAAAAAAACTTTAAATTTAACATATCCCCGAGCCGAAGCGTGTGTTTAATAAAAAAAAAACCGTTCGAACCAATAGAAATGCATGATTGCCACGCATGACTATATCCCGCGTGGCTCGGGGGCAGTGTTCTAAAAAATATCCGTTCCGTACTTTACAAAAAATAACCTGGTTAACTTTTTCAGATTATTATTAATTTAAATAAAAAAAACAGTCAAATCTAGGGGTTAGGAATAAAATTGAATACTGGTTGGGAAAAGGGTAGGGGAATGAGATTTCTGTCTCCTCTTCGTCCGTTTATCCACTCTTAAATAGGAGTATTGCCACCTGGAAATAAAAACTACAATCAGCAACTCCAAGGCTTAAAGAATTTTAATAGGGCATATCACCGCCTTATAACTATGGATACGTACAACTTAAGGGTGCGCACGGTTTACCGGTCGGTTGTCTCGCGCACAATGTTGTCGCCGTCATATAGGCAACCCCGCCGGTATTGGTGCCGGTTTGGTTGCCAACCAACGACGACCGTCCAGAACCGAAATCAGTCGTAGGGATGTAACGATATTAAAAATCTATCGATATGTGCACAATAGATATTAAAATTAATTCTTTTCAGTGATGGCCACAAGGCCTTCTTTTATGCGAGAAAATAGATTGTTTATTGCCCAGTAAGGAAGGTCTAGATGTACCAAATTATTGCCGTGTAATCATAATCACGACTAGGCATAAGGTAAACTTTTATGGATGTACCGTCCGTTAAAAGATCCGGACGGAAAGAAATTAGTCGATAGTACCTTCAAAACTGTAACAACACTGTATAATAACCCATTTCCATAACCCCCTGTATATGTTGGGGTCGAGCCACCTTAAAATTTCATATTTTTAGGACCGGTTATTGCTAAATTACCAATGTGACAGAAGTTACTAAAACTGATTGGTAGTATGAAAGCAACCCTAAAATTTAACATTGACAAACCCGACACTGGTAAAAAGTAATCAAAAAAATCCTCAAATTTGTATGGTCTGAAAAAAAAGGGTTACAAACAAACCCGTAACAAAACGCTGTCTTAATTCGAACTAATCGAAATTTTGATTGCAATATTTTTCCTAACAAACCAGTGAAATTTACATTAAGCTGAAATCCGGTCCTGTCGAATGTTTACTTTCACAAGGAAATTTACGAACTGGGCAAACTCACAACGCCCCCTTCGATGCCCATAACGGGGATATAATTGCAGATGATATTACCAATATACTGTTTATATACAGTGTGTCTGGGAACATGTGGGAAATCTCCCGGATATGAAGAAAACACGTGAAAAGAATACTATAGGTTCATATAAACTTCTTTCGTATCGGCCTCCTCTTCGGAGATATGGGCTCCCAAAGAGCACCAATGGAATCAAGTTTTTTACACATAATTATTGAACCACCTGGTATATTTCAATTATTTTTTAATATGATGTATACCAGGTAAGACCCGTCAAATTACTATCCAAGAAACTGTTGTGAATTACTCACAGCTGCAGGGACGGACTAGCTGTAACACTCATGGGTCCATTTTTTTTACGCCCTGTATGATGAGAACTTTGGACAATGTTTTTTACATACCTTTAACTATTGGCTAAAAATTAAGTACTCTTCATTCATGTCGGTAATCCTAACCGTTTTCGAAAAAACGGATTTCATATACATCATGTGCTTCGGGTATTTCAATAAAAGATACATCTTTGTTCCGATCCAATGTTCTACCTTCAAGATTCCGCTTTTCATATTTAGCCCATGAGCAGTTAGGGGACTCAGTGTCAATAAAATGACGTTTTCTCGAAAACGGTTAGGATTAGCGACATGAATGAAGAGTACTTAATTTTTAGCCAATAGTTAAAGGTATGTAAAAAACATTGTCCAAAGTTCTCATCATACAGGGCGTAAAAAAAATGGACCCATGAGTGTTACAGCTAGTCCGTCCCTGCAGCTGTGAGTAATTCACAACAGTTTCTTGGGTAGTAATTTGACGGGTCTTACCTGGTATACATCATATTAAAAAATAATTGAAATATACCAGGTGGTTCAATAATTATGTGTAAAAAACTTGATTCCATTGGTGCTCTTTGGGAGCCCATATCTCCGAAGAGGAGGCCGATACGAAAGAAGTTTATATGAACCTATAGTATTCTTTTCACGTGTTTTCTTCATATCCGGGAGATTTACCACATGTTCCCGGACACCCTGTATATTTGGTTGTTACCGACTGGTATCCATTACCAGGGATGTCAAAGTAGATAATACAACATTTACTACGTAATTTACTACTGCAATAAATGCAATTACTATGCATTTTACTATAATAATAAAGTTGAGGTTATGTAGTATTGTTTACACTTTCAGCCAATCAAAACAATAATTACATTTACCACGTTTCCGACGTAGCAAATGTAACCATGTAGTAAATTCAATTTTTCTGCGACATTAACAACCCTGATTTTATGCAAACCTTACTTAACAAATACTTGCCTGCCCAAGGTAGAAATAGATGAAGTGACGAGTTTCGTGCGTTACATACGACCCAAAATTCCTGCCTACAATGCAATGCCACGTGGGGTTGTATTTTTTGTCAAATTCTTTCTTAATGTACGCTGCAATATCCTACAAAAAAAAAGGTATCAAAAATATAAAGAGAGTGAATCGTTCAAGAATTCAGCAGTTTTGACATTCATTTTAATGAAGAGCCCTACCAGAGACTATCTTCGAGAAAGAAAAACTCATTCCCAGCCACACAAAATTATCAAGATTCTTTACAGTAATTACGAAGTTATTTTTATGAGTTTACTAATCAAATTTGCACAGAAAAGTAATACGTCTATTTTTAAAACTTATTATATGTATCGGTACTATATTCATGCTTCTGTTATTGGCACTTATTATTATTAATACACCAAACTCTATTATTATCGCGCAATCGATGCAATTTAGCTAAGTAGATTATGAAAAGCAACCCTTCACCAAGCTGTGACAATTACTTTTTCTGTTATAAGCAGTAATGGATGTATTTGTTGAAGAATTATTTTAGATTAAATTGATTTCGTCACCCTTTTGGGTGGAAGTTGCAAAAGCTATCACGTTTTAATATTTTTCTATTAAAAATCAAAATATCAATCAATCAGAAAACTGTCAAGATGGATATCTGCCAAAGTCAGATTCGGCAAACCGATGAAAAATCCCAAAGTATGTGGGGGGCTTAATATACAGGGTGTACCAAATTCGTCCATCACCATTGGGATTTTGGAAACCATAAAGCTGCCAACACACATTATCATGTCACGTGAGATCACGCAATGTCGCGGCATACCCGAAATATCTGTGCTTATAAATA
This sequence comes from Barypeithes pellucidus, assembly GCA_963991005.1. Lineage (NCBI taxonomy): Eukaryota > Metazoa > Arthropoda > Insecta > Coleoptera > Curculionidae > Barypeithes > Barypeithes pellucidus. Next base: position 48,804,770 of record OZ022563.1, on the reverse strand, counting down.
GGTTTAGACGTACACTATAGTCACCTCATGCAGCTCACGGCAAGTCATACTTGACAGCACAATTTTATTTCTCAAAATTTACATATTCGACACGCGTGATAACACTGTGTCAGAGTTTGACGATACAAGGCTACAAGATTCACTTACGATCTTGACAAACACAAAATATGTAATAAAAATGATCTGCAGTGTATTCGCGTGTTATCACATCGACAAAATAGCACTTGCTGTCACGGCTTAGAAACAGACTACGTACACTGCAGACCATTTTTATTACATATTTTGTGTTTGTGAAGATGGCAAGTGAATCTTGTACCCTTCTAGCGTTAAACTCGTCAGTGTTATCACGCGTGCCGAATATGCAAATTTGCAGAAATAAAATTGTGCTGTCAAGTATGACTTGCCGTGAGCTGCATGAGGTGACTATAGTGTACTTCTAAACCTATTTATAAGCACGCATAAACCGCCTTGCAGATATTTCGGGTATGCCGTGACATTGCGTGATAGCATGTGATCTCACGTGACGTGATAATAGTGTGTTTGCGGCTTAAAAAGGATTTGGAAATTTGTACCTATTTTTTTTAATAAACGTGTTAAAAATACTAGTTTACATTTGTTCCCACCTTTCCCGCTAAAACGACATAGTATGTCATTTTATACCATCGGCCATTTAAAAAAAAAATAATGGGTTGAATTTATGGTAAAGATTGTTTCACGAAAAATGGATATAACTTAATGACTGCAGTAAAAGTACCTGTGGCCATCCCATTATTTATGACCGTTTGTTATTATTATGTGGAAAGGACCGGATTGTAATAATTATAATTAAATATAGGCACATCAGGTAGGTTAGGTTGCTTAATTTATATTTAAATATCTTTTTATGGTAAAATTTGTTTGTTTTTGAGGAATGGTTCAAGAATTGTCTTTTACCAAACATTCCTCAGAATAGCGTGATAGTAATGGACAATGCGAGCTATCACAGTCGCCAATTACATAAAGCTCCAAGCTCAAATAATACAAAATTGGAGATTCAGAACTACATGGCGGCGAATGATATATATTTTGAAGAAAGTTATAAAAAAAAAGTCTTTTAGAAGTTTTAAAGACATTTTGTATAAAAAAAGTATATGTTTGTGACACATTGGCAGAAGAAATTGGACATACAGTGCTACGGCTCCCACCCTATTATTGCATTTTTAACCCCATAGAGCATATGTGGCACCAGTTAAAATCACTGGTTAGGTCTGAAAATATTTCTCCGACTTTAAGTTCTAGCGTTGTAGAGTTAATACGAAAATGCTTTAATGATATTCCCCCAGGTAGTTGGAAAAATTCAGTCCGTCACGTAATAACTGTAGAAAATTCGTATATTAGTCTGGATCGTATAATTAATCCAATTATAATTAATTTTGATGAGGATAGCGATAGCGAAACAGAACTATCTATAGAATGACATTATAAATGTAAATAAATATGACTAGCAATATTTTTAAAAAATGTTATTTCATTTGATTACATTAATATAATCATATCATTACTTGTTTTCCTTAGTCCGTCCCTTCACACTTCACTTGTTTATTGCCAAGCTCTTGTCGACACAATGGGACCTACCCAGGAAATCATTAAGTCGTATCCATTTTTCGTGAAACAATCTTTACTTTTATTATCTTTATTGAAAATGGCATATTCGTAGCTAAGTTTAAAAAAAGAAAAGGTAGTGCTTGAATCAAGCTTAGCCTAGATATAAGCGCCAATGTTGAGGGTATGTCATTTTAGGCAGAACTCCACTACTTAATAATAATAATAATTAAGGACAGAAACAACAATACTAATTTTAAAAAAATCTTCATTTTCTTGGAAACAAACACTTAGAAATCGATGGGCTCTTATAAATTGACTAAAATATTTCTGGAATCTCACATTAACATGATTGAAGTCTTAGTAAAAAGAGGAATTTAATTTATAAAGAGATATGGAAAAATGGTTGATGACGGTCGCAAAAAACCGAACCTTCGGTTCGAAAAACTAATGATGCCAACTTGTAGACCAGAAAATAGTGACAATTGAATGTCCGATAATATTCTCAACGGCAAATATTACTTGATTTTTCCCAAAATGTAACCTATATCATAGTTCTTCTTACAGTTTACGAGATATCCCTGTAGAGTGAATTTGATATTCGTTAATGCTTTATTTGCTTTTGCTTTAAGATGAGGATCCCAAATTAGCAATCAGAGCCATCTATGTTGCATCAATTTAATTAAAAAATATGCCGCTTTTTGGCAGGTTAGAAAGAGACGAGGGTCATCAGCTGATCAATATTTATTTTCGTGAAGTTTTAGCCGTTAATAATAAAGTTATTTAGTTAATTTATTCATATTTAGATTGTCCGACATGTCGATTGGAGTATCAACAAGTTTCAGGAAGATCTGTGACAAAAATTTGAAAATTGTTCATATTTGAAATCATTATTATTATTCTTATAACATTATATTTTTTTACGCAATTTTTTCATACCGTTTTCCAATCCTTTAACGTTACAAATCCAGTTTTAAATTAGAAAAAAACAAAGTATATTTGGCTAAACGTTCGCATAAAATGCTGCTCGGCAACCTGTGATAAAACGCAGCTCTTAACAAAAATCAATAGCTACATAATTCAATAATCAATAAACCTCTGCAAAATATTAAACTGATTTAAATATGAATGTGGGGGACCTATAAAAATAGAAATTTCCAAATCAAAACTACCTACATAAGTAAATAAAACAGTAACACCTTCATATTTTAAAGACCGTCCTTGAACGAGTATAGTTTATTTAAATATATTCAAATTTTACTTGTTAACAACTTCCTCCTGGACAGAATTTTTAAAAATCAAGTTTCTTTCGTGAACTACAGACAGATAAGAGATCTGACAGTACTGGGATTGTTGAAAATAATACTTATTTTGTACTCCCTCTTGAACTTAATTACCTTTTCAATATTGTATTTTTCAATGGCCTGTGTGGCACAATCAACAGCGTCCTGCTGCATGTCTTCTGACATGTCAGCATTCTTGATAACGGCTTTCCTGTCAGTCATCTTGCTTACTTTTGGAGTCGAATTAAACCTATAAAAGGAGGTTACTTAAGTAAATGTTTAAGATTCATACATAAGAGGCATAGTTAAATCACACAAATAGTTCTTTGGAACTTGAGCTCGACAGTTGTTTAGATTAGAATTTGCTTGTATGCCTCTACCTTAGGTAGGTAGATACCTACATTTTAATTATTTGTGGTATCAACAAGATAAGCTAAGAAGGAACATCTCAAAAACTAAGCTTTGAAGTCAAAAATTCCTGAAAAAATCATCAATTTTGGCACACAAGATTTAGGTATTCGATGTGCAATGGATCGTGGAGATTTTGTTCATAATGTAGTATTTATTGCTGGTTAGCAAAAACATGTACCTTAAACTTTAATAAAGGTTCTTGCATGCACCAAAAAGCTACGGCCCGAGTTATATTCTGAAATAAACGTTTATGACCTACACATATTGTGCAATGTAAATATACAAAACCCAATAATAAATTAAAAATAAACAGGTGCAATTCAAAAACTACACGAATACCTAGGACCTCTCAGCAGGTCCCTCGTTAACCAAATTTAACAAATATGTATTTCTTTTTAATATGACTCTTTTAATCACAAAACAGGGAATAAATGGAATGGTGTGCCTTTAATAATACAAACCCCAGATTAAAAAACATACGATTTATGGGTCGTTTTCTTGTAGCCAGATATGTGTTTGATGCGAACCTTGGCATGGGCAATAATTTCGCCCATACCTCGAAAAGAACTGGCACAGACGACCCCCGCTTATTTATGTTTTATCAATATCCTAAAACTTATCAAAATGATGCATGCGATATCAATATCTGAGGATCTAAAAATTGATCAGACAACCGTTCTAACCAGATATAAGCAATTCAGGCGGGAGGAAAACTCGTTGGAATAATTCAGTACTTACGTGAAATTTTACAGATTTTCTGCTGAAACCAAGTGAAAAAATGTTTTCAGTGACTTTTCACGACTTTTAATTTATTTATTTTGTTGAAAAAAGCGATTTTCAACTATTTTTTCTGGCTGACTTCAGCTGCCTTTTCAACTAGCATAAAAATCAAATGACAAAAATACCATGCAATTATTGGTTGGTGGTAGAGGCTTCTGGCAGAGGCATCTGGCAAAACGCGCCTGATTGGTCGGCACCTTTTGCCAGTGCCGGGTCGTCATACCGCGATCGCGAAAATAAAAAAAAAAAATGTTAAAAACATTTATGGTCTAAATATGGATAAAATGCAGGTGCCCTATTGATTTTATTTAAATTAATGCGGATAGATATAGCTTAAGTCAGGCAATACGTGCGTTCCAGAAGCTAATATTCATAGCTTTTCATCATGCGACGACGAGAACGACTAAAATTTAAAAAAAAAATTATTACCAATTTACTTTTACATTTATGTTTTCTGAAAAAGTGGCCGTGACAGTGCTGGACATAGATGTTCTTGTGCTCTAAAAGCAATAAAATCATCACCTAATGGTACAAATTACCGATAATACACGTTTTATGTGAAATATTTACATAAAATAAGTAGACTCTTAGAAATGCCAAATTTCACCACGGAAATAATAACGTTTCTAATGAAATAAGCATTTTTATGCGTATAATATGATGTGAAGTCATAAAAATGAAGCATTTCAGCATGATAACAGGAATAATAGCCAAAAAGCATGCATATGCGACAAAAAACGTGTAAAATACAATTAAGAAACAAAGCCCTGATGAAACAAACCTACCCGAGACGACCGTTTATCGGTTCTACTCAAAAATTCGTCCTAATCGAAACAAAGAAACTAACCGGTTTTAACTATAATAAATTTTGAACCCGTGTAAACGACAAACTTCATATACAGGCATAGGTTTTTCCCGTATAACAAAAATCGATTTCATGGCTAATGCGCATGGGCCAACCCTCTGCCAACGCAATATTTGAAAGTTATCGACGACCCGGGGGGGGGGGTTAAAAATAGAAAATGCTAAAGATGAACGGGACCCAGTCACGGCAGGTACTTAGTAACAGGATAGTTTCTAAACTTTGACAAAAGAGCTATTAATAAAATCTAATTGTTGATATAGCTAAACTTATTTTACGTTTGGGTGAATAAAGGAGGGCGAAAGTTAAATTGATGTCATTTATCTTTGGCACAATGTTATATCCCTTATTGTACGGATGGTGTATTATTGGTTGCATAAAAATTATAATTCTAGCACCCTTATACATAGGCGTCACGACGCAATATTTTTGCAAGGGGACACCTACTGTAATCCAAACAATGATGACGCCTTTTGCTGTAAATAAACATGATGGGAATAAAATAAAACAATGGGACGTTTTCAAAATAAATTCTATTTACAAGTTAATATGAATATCTATAAATGTTATAAAAAATAAAAATAATATAAACACATTCGGTGTGTAAAAAGTATAAAAAATCGAGTGTAAAACGGGAATGATGTAAGAAGCCGAACTTAAAATTAAAAGACGAGATTGGAAGGGACCGATTTCCGTCAAAGGTTTAGGTTAACTGGACTACTTCACTGAAATGGAACAAAATTCGGTAAAAACATCGTTAGAAGAAGCAGTTAATCCCCTAGCTATTTACGTCTAGTGCAAAAAGTTTTTGTTTAGTTGTTAGGTTTAGTTATCGCAGTGTTTTGTACATTTGCCTGCCTAATTATCAGCATAACGATAATTTTTTTTAATGAATTGTGTTCCATTTGAGCTAACCTTTCCAATGAACCCAAAAATGTTAAGAAAATCAAGGGGTCTCATACTGCGTACAATTTTGCTCGTAACTCTTTCTGTCACCTCGACACAAGTCACTCTAAAATAATTGAACAATGATATAGGGAAGAAAAATCCAGCGTTGTTTCAAGTAATTTTAACTACAACTCTATATCTGTCGATTTCAGTAAATATTTTTATTTAAAATGCAAATTTAGTGTGTTATAGAAGCGAAAATAAATCCTGCTTTGAGCAAAAATGTTTGAACTTATAAATAATACCATATTATTATGTTATTTGAGAGATGTCACGAGGGCGGGAGGGGTACTGTGATTACGCCCATAGCTATCGACCATTTGAATCGAGCGGATCCACCGACATACATCTATGGATAGCCAAACTTTAAAAGCAAAAGTGACAAATTTCTGGCCTCGCGCATGTAAACAAAGCTGCGCGTCACATGTCATGCGCAATGCCGACTGATAATAGTATGTTAAGATACAAGTTTCATAAGACATTATCTTAGAGCACGCGTTTAATTCAGAAAACGACTCGCGAGGCAGGGAGTTTTCTAAAGTACAAGTGCTCTAATTGTCTTATAAACCGTGTATTTTATAATACTTTTTCTATTTGAGTCTTTAAAATCTGAAAAACTTTAAAAAATATAGTAGATATTTTCCATTTGCATTAATATTTTCTTTTTGGGTTGGCACTACTTTTATAATTTCATAAAATGTTATAAGTATCAAATATGCCATGATAGAGACAATTGAACACAACAAAGCTTCTTCCCATCCGTCATAATTAAAAATAAATATATTATTAAAGTTAATAAAAATGAGCCAGGAAGAAAGTTGTACTCCCGTCAGAAATACGAGAAATTGCAGAAAATAATCTAGAAAAACTTTTAAAAAGAATATGCAAAATGAGTTATGGTGCGAGCAGAACAAAGTTCAAAATATTGAACAAAATACTAAATAATACTATTGCACAAAATATTATGTCGACACAGAATCTGACAGGAATAACAATTAATGCCCAGGAAATGTCTACAGTAACTATAAATATGTACATATAAAGTAATATGTATAATATTATATTGAATTAAAAATAAAAATAGTACTTTATTGAATGAAACTTTAGAAATAGAGCATAAACTGGAAGATATTTCTATTATTTTTAGGTTATGTTGTTTTATAGTTGTAACTAGAAATTAGTTCACGGACACCGTCAGCATGTTATATATTTCCGAGTATAGGTATTTCAGATAACTATCTAGTAAAAATGATCTATTTGCAAGGTTAAAGATTAGTATTTTAAAGTTCTTTATAAAAAATTTCAACGAAATCGAAGTAAGCCTAAAATTCGAACCCTACTTGCTGCCAACATGAAAAAAAATAAAATTTCAGTTTCATAATGTAGTCGTTATGAAACCCAAATAGAAAAACTATTTGCCTTAGCCGACGAACAGGACCGTACTTCGCCCTTAATGAAAATGGGCCTTGTGGCCATCACGGAAAAGCCATTTTTAGAATTAATTTTGATATCTATTATCCACGTATCGATAGATTTTTAATATCGTTACATCCCTACGACTGATTGCGGTTCTGGACGGTCGTCGTTGGTTGGCAACCAAACCGGCGCCACTATTGTGCGCGAGCAACCTTTAAAAATATGACCGGTAAACCGTGCGCACCAACCCATTTTTTCCCTCATAAAATTGAACTTTTTACTGCGCACCCCATAAGTTGTACATATCCATCCATAGATCTAGGTCGGTGAGTGGATCTATCTACCACAAGGTAAATACGGAGACGGAGACGAGAGGAAAATTTGTATTTGAACTTCTATTAGACGATTTATTTAATTTAAAAAGTAAAATTAGCGCTTCAAACACGTCCCAGCTTGAGCTCGTCTCCCCCCTCGCCGTTCCCTAGCGACACCACTGCGTTATTTTAACAGTTTAACACATAATAAACCATATCACATATTGTAAAAGAAATACAAACAAGCTTATCTAATGACAATAGATGCTTAGGCCTTGCGACATGAATGTTTATTTTAAGTGATGATCGAACAATTGTTTTCATGTTTATAAGAGGATATAACCTTAGGGGTAGATACTTGTGCGTAAAAATTGTTGAAAAATTGAAAATTCAAGTTCTGGTATAGAAATTTAAGTTGTATTATATGACCAGACAGATACTTAATCAAAGTGTAGAGAATTTTGTATGGTTATAGCACGTATAGTAAATATGTACGCATGCATTGATAAAAAACATCATCGAGTATTTTTAAGACGAGTACCTTTTTCATAATTATCTGATCAACAAAAATATGCGACATTCCAATTCTACAAAGGGTCACTAAGAAATAAAATTTATAATCTCTAGTTTAAACTTAAAGTTAACCTTAATCCTGAGTTTAAACTCGCCTTTACTCATAATTCTCAGTTTTAACGCGGAATTACCTTAGGGAAACAGTTCCCTAGTCATATTTAAAAAATAATAACTTTCTACAGTTACCGATATCTATTCTCCGGTTACAAGATAGTAAAGGGATTGTCAAAAAAGACGATTAGTTATGTCAAAAAGTGCGCTTTGCATTTTATTTCGGTTGGAATTTCTGAAATTTAAATACCATGTAATTTCGACACTTTTATAGGGTATCTCCGTTATTGTTAGTGCTATCAAAAAAGTAATGTAGGTGTCATGTGCTCTTTTTGGGTGAAACTTAAAAAGGCGAAATCAAAATTTGAAAATCTTCGCTTGCTTAAGAGATACGGGGGAAAATCAAAAAATTGACAATTTCAAAATTACCCAATATTTTCTTAGTTAACAGAGATACAGAAAAATGTTTTATACAGAAGGTTCTTTATATTGATTGTTGAATAGTCTGCAGTTTTCAGAATAAGTATACGGGGTCAGGTAAAAAAGTTATCGCACCTAACCTCATTCACCCTGTATATTTTAATCTAATAAGATACTATTTCAAATTCTCCTTTCAAATATATAACACACCAGGCGATTTACTAAACTTTATTACTTTGAACCGCATTAGACCATGAAACAAAAGCTAATATCGCAGAAACAATTGTGTTGACTATTAACATTTAACGTCAATTTCATTTTTACATATTCATTTGCGAAAATGACTTAGCAACATTTTGAAAATTTTGATATGATATCACATTATATTGAAAGTGGAGAAAGCGAAGAAATGGCGCAAAATGTATCTTTTGCTCGCTATCCGGAAAGACGGTAACCATTTATAAATTTGAAAGGAGAATTTAAAATAGTATCTTTTTAGATTAAAACATACAGGGTGTTCCATTTAAAAAAATGAGGTTAGGTCCGATAACTTATTTACCAGCCCCCGTATACTTATTCTGAAAACGGCATACTATTCAACAATCAATATAAAGAAACTTCTGTATAAAACTTTTTTCTGTATCTCTTTTAACTAAGAAAATATATAGTAATTTTGAAATTGTTAATTTTTTGATTTTCACCCGTATCTCTTAAGCGAGCGAAAATTTTCAAATTTTGATTTTACCATTTTAAGTTTGACCCAAAAAGGGCACATGACACCTACATTACTTTTTTGATAGCACTAACAATTACGGAGATACCCTATAAAAATGTCGAAAATGGGACACCCTGTACCTTCGTATTCAGGGTTCGGACTTTTCAACAGATGTAAAAGTCCATGACTTTTCCAGGTTTTTCAGGCAAAGATTTGGTTATACTCCAGGTCTGTTAAAAATAGTTTAGTATATTTTTATTTCTTAATTTTTCCTACTAGATTGCCATATACATGGTTGGCAAAAAGAACAAACCCGAACAAACCCAAAAACATTTAATTAATAAATCGACAGAATTGTTTTTATTCTGTCAGAATCATGATATAAGCCTTAAACAGTAATCAATAATGATAATGCGGGTCAAAGATGCCTTGTTGTCAAAAACTGAACACGTGCGTTTACAATTCTTTGTTGCAATATGACAACACCGCCTACAATGTGCTGACCTCTTTTGAGACTTGAGCTTGCCTCAATAAATTATTGATTGCCAACGTCGTCAGTAGCGGCCACGTAAATTTTCAGATTTCATATAAAGTGTATATTTCGCTTAATAATTCAAAGCGCCATTTATGGATATTTTTCTTCATTTTAAAATTTAAAAAAAAAAATTCTTTTTAAACGTCGTATATCCTCTTATAAAGAAAAACTACCGGGGTAACGATTATATTAACAATTTGCATCCAGCTTATTTCTTACTTGCATCAGAGGCGCAAAAATTGTTAGTGTTTGGAAAAACCGATGATTTTAATAATCGAGTATTTGATACTCGAGCGATTTTAATAATCGAGTGAATCGCTCGAGCGATTAATCACTTGACATTAAGTTTTGAAAAATTTACAATCGCCAGTCCTAGTCAAAACAAAACTCATGTCGCGATCAATCCACTAAGGGATTTGGCATACTTTTTTGTATGCACCTTCTCGTCTATGTGCCTTTAACAAAGACGTATGTCGTGTCAGCCTTCTGAGCGTCAAAGTCGAACGTGGCCAATCGGCACACTTATAACTAGAGTAGTATTGCCTATCGAGCGAAAAACTGCTCGAATATACGAGCGGTTGTTTACCTCGAGCGATCACACTAACAAGCAGCACATTTCGGTCGGCGTCAAGCGAAGCTCGGGTATCGAGCGACAGGTAATAAGTAACGAGCGACGATTTTCGCTTAAATTTGTAACTCGAGCGGTTTTTTTAATAATCGAGCGATGTCGGCTATTTCAATAATCGAGTACTCAAGCGATCTTTCGCTCGAGCGATCACAACACTAACGTCATGCGGTATTGCAAGTAAAAAATATCCCTGAACACTCAGAGTATTATCCTATCCTTCGCCCATCCAAAAACACGCATATTTGTTTAGTTTAAGTGTTTAGTATAAAGATGTTAAATATTATTCTTTTTTAATATCGCTTTATATACAAAATACTTAAGATTTATCACAGTAGTATAATTAGTAGAAAAGTTTAGTCTTACTAAACTTACAAATCTTACAATAGCGCTATTATAATCTACGTATACAATGGAAGAGGATTTCAACTACACAACCATTTATAAATCATGAAATACGTAAAATAAAACGTAGTAGCGGGCATGGAAAATGTTAAAAATACGATTAATGAAAAATCCGATTCATTCGTTCGTTAAAAACTTAATTTTTCAGACGTATTAAGGCCGTATTAGACTCGGCAATTTTTTGTCTTGCGCCGGCAATTATAATGGCACGTATGCATGCGCAGTAAACCGTTTTCGATCAGCTGGAGCATTGTCAACGGTCAAAACAGCAGTGGGTACTGTCGAAATCCCTAAAATATCCCCAGAATTAGAGATGGGCAAACCTGTTCGTTTTGATTACCAGTGAAAACAGCTACTGCTATTTACAAATAGGAGGTGCAAAAAGTTGCTGAATTAGCACTCCATAAGTTTAATAAAGAATGTGAATTGCTAATTTAAGTACCAGTGGGTTTAAATGGCCATTACCTGTTCATACCTGGTTCGGCCAAATAATAAACAGTTAAAAATAACAGAATAATCCATGTCTACCCAATTGCGCCGGCAAGGGCAATTAAAATGGCGCCTGCCCCATTTCTGGTAATGAGAGACAGCTGATCGGGAACAGTGTACTGCGCATGAATCCGTGTCATGTCAGAAGAGTCGAATTTCTGACTGTAGTACGGAGAACGGTGTACTGCGCCTGAATCCTTGAATTATAATTGCCATTGCTGGCGCCATAAAAATTCCCGACTGTAATACGGCCTTTATTGAACAATTGAAATTGTACACCTTTCGGAGGTAAAAACATCTTCCGAGTTTATGCGATCACAGCAAACTGCACCAATAATAGTACGTACAGGGTGTCCCATTTTCGAGACACATTCTCAAATAAATTAAAAATCTGGAACCGGAATCTCTTGTTTCGTTAAAAAGTGGGACGGACTTTAAAGTGAAAACCGCAACATTTTATCATTTATAATAACTGGGACATCCTGTACATAATCGCGCAAATCCAATATGGTTGCAAAGTCGAAATCGTCTTAGCTAAACCACAATTTTTTTAAAGCACTTTTAATGTCTTAAATTTTAATACTTATCGTTACAAATATTGCATTAAAGCTGGTTCTACTATAAGCATACCAGTTCCGACGCTAAAATCACTTATTTTTAACCAAATCTGGCAAATTTTTAAGTTTCTTATCTATTTAAAACTTTTTTTTAATTTTAAAACTTGACGAAATTTTTTTTAGATCGATACAGCAGATGTATCGCCTATCACCATGTACAGGGTGTCCATTTTTGGGTAGTTTTACGGGGTATCTCCGTTATTAGTAAAGATAGAAGAATGCGGGTTTCGCAGCACTGTGCTACTTTTTTGTCAAACAGAAGAAGAAGGTAGACAAAATCTGAGTACGTCACTGGATTCTACGTGAAAAACTAGAAAAAGAACATTTTTTTTGATACGTTACGGGGTAACCGAGATATGGGGGGGGGGGGTATCCCAAAATGCACAATTCTCAAAACCATCCCGTATATCAAAAACAAGTCGGCCTTGAAAAATTCTGATAACGGCATCTTCTGTTTGACAAAAAAGTAGCACAGTGCTGCGAAACCCGCATTCTTCTATCTTTACTAATAACGGAGATACCCCGTAAAACTACCCGAAAATGAACACCCTGTATATTGGCATAGAGTCCGATAGTCAGATCCAACCTGTTTTTGTAAAATTAGAGAGTTCATAATAAAATTTTTAAATGCATTCAATTTCAGACTTAAAACGTACAGTTGTATTCATTGAAAACGGGGACACTAAATTTGATATAATGTAAATCGGTCTTCGATTTTGACTTCTTCAAAAGTTTATGGTTGACAACGCTGTCACTCTCGCCATTTAACAGAACTTGAAAAATAGCCAGAATTGAAGATGGGTGGTCAATACGGGCACTAGCAAATATACAGGGTGTTATGGAAATGACGTATTATATTTAAATGGGTGACTTCTGGGGTGTCGTAGAGAAGGGCTACATATATATTTTTTTAAATCGAATGTTTAAAAAGTGGGGCACTTCACCCCTAAACCCACCGGTCACTCCTCGGCACATTCATATATGATCATATTACACTGCCAAGCTGTGTAATCAACAGATGTTCAGGCACAATGTTGCCAAACTGTTTAGAAGTGTAAAACTTTAGTTTCTTATAAAAATAAATATTTAGCTTACTTGGAAAGTAAATCCAGAACGCGATTAAGGAATCCAGGGCACAGACACCTTCAGTTCTGTTTTCTATGGGAAAAACTTTATGCTCATCACGTGTCCTGATGATAGTGTGGGAGTGCATAATAAGCTTATCACTAAACCTCATTCGGCCCTCTTATTTCCAATCTCGGAATATAACCGGCATAAAGTCGAAAGAAAAAACACAGTGAAATAGAACAAATTGCACTAAATCACTTAAAGAAACACACAGGCACCCACGAGTTTCAAATTAGTTTTTTTTGAAGATATGCACCTATTATCAGATTACACGAAAACACTAACGCATAATTACACTTTAAAATAACACTACCGCACACATAGAACAAGAGCACTTAATCATATCGCAATAGAAATAATAAAAACGCTAATTTCTATGGGCCATTAACCATTTACTAAAGATAAAATGAAACAATTATGTTAACAATTGACAGGAACTACCCTTTGAAATAAATGGTCTAGTCCACCTTGGACTTTCTTTCCGAGAACTCTCCGCTACTGGAGCCAGCGCGGTTGTCATTTCCGAGACTATAATTATACAGGAAAGTAATATTATAGAAGGAAATTAGGTAGTTTATGAATATAATCTTATAAAACATCGAAAGTGGCAACGCTGTATTTTTAGATAGACAACAGACACGTGAAGACAGGAACAGGTTCAAAGGTTAGTTTCAACATTTTTAGATGTCGAATACCAATGTATGAAAGAATTATATTATTTCCCAGACTACCAGCTGATAAAATGTTATACAATAAGGGCGTATTTTTGTCTACACGGTAGCACTTTAAAATACTAATTCAGATTGAATGGTACTTAGATGTGTTCATGAGATGCGCGATGTGAATTTATATGACTTTGTTTTGGTGTTTTGTGACGGTTTTTGTTCGGTTACCTGGTGTTTTTTTTATAAATTAAGTTGGTTTTAAATAAGGCAGAAAAGGTAAATAAAATTGCATTTTTTCTTCTAAAGGGTAAAGTGGCATTTTAGTTGTTCAGATCCGACGGGTGTCGTTCGAATTGAACAAGTGAGAACATACCTGACCATTATAAACTCCGCGGCGGTTTGTTCGAGTCAGTTCAAGTTTATAAACCGGAGATTGTTTCCCAGTGAACTGAACTGAACGTAAAAGTTTATAATAATGTACCCTGAAAAATAAACAACTTGAAATCTGTCAAACGGTTGTTGATTTTCTAAAGAGTTTACTCCGAAGATATGACAACACTGTTCAAGATTCACTCACGTTTTTCGCCATATGTTCTTTGGTTTACCTTCCTGGCAGGGGCACCACGTGGTAATTTTTGGTTCGACATAAGGTCATGTGCAGGGCATATTAAATTAAAGCGCCATTTGTGGATATTTTTCTTCAATTTGTTTTCATCTCAGGAATTACCGGTTTAAATATAATACGTCATTTCCATAACACCCTGTATACGGAAAAGGCAAGAACACAATTTTAACAGTTAAGCAACTTTGGGGACAAGAGGGGTATTTGAAAAGAAAAACTGATACTGGCCAGGCCCGCATTTCCGACCCAAAAGCATAGGAGCTAAAAAACTGGGTAGCTGCGTAAAAAAATAATGCTCACATATGAATGCAGACAGTCTCGGATAGTTTTCGCCTTAAATTCCGCCACTGTCAGTTATGGAATGAGGCAGTGTTCACTGTTATTAGTTACGTCGAGTAAAAAATATGTGTTATTACAGAAATATTTTTATACATTTATCACAGTTAATTAGATTATTTTTTTTTGTTTAGCGACGCCAATGCAGAAGAGCCTGATTTATGCAAATATCGCAAAACTAGTCATAAGACTTGTCCCCATTTTCAATGAATACAACTGTACATACAGGGTGTCCCATATAAGACTGCACTCTACAGGAATTTTGTTAACCATAAGACATACAGAAACGATCACATTTGAGGAAAGTTGCACAGTAAGATATTTGAGCTAAGCCGAATTTTTACGATTTGGTGCTTTTTAGTTTCTGATTCCATTTGAAGAGATATGTGAAAATAAATTTTAGCCACCTTTTCTCCTCTATAAGGCGATTTAATTATATTTTCAAATCGACGTTTCGTTTTTTTTTGCAACCATCATCAACTTTGTTTTTTTTTTAAATAGTAGTAACATTTTATTTTATGCTTTATGAATTCCACTTATTGAATGCGGTGATTCCAAAAACTTAGCTTTTCTTCGTATCAGCCCTAGTTTTTGAGATAGAGCTTACTCATAATAAATTGTAATATTAATACATTTGACAAATATAATGGTTATAAATTTTATTAAAAATTTAACTAATTCCCAGAATAATGCCTTTTGAATTATACCTATTTATTCATAAATCACTGGAAAACCCTAATCTTATATTGACAAAAGGCAATATAATTATTACAGATAAGAAATAATGTTTCCTGAAGTTTTTTGCACCTGCAGATTTCTTATTTTCGTATTTGCAATTAATACAAAATATACATTAGAAGGCAATAAAAGAGAATAAAATCGTATACCGTAAGCTTCATAAATTAATTGGTTAACTTGGCTTGTGTCCTAGGGTATTAGTACCTATATATCCCCATATGCGGAATATTGCCTGAATGCATTTGCAAAATTTAGTAGAAGAATGGTCCAGTAAATTTCCTGCACTCAGCAAGGAGAAATTGAAAGCCGGAATATTTGATGCACCTCAGATCAGAGAGCTCATAAAAGATTCACATTTTACAGAATCAATGACCGAAACTGAATTTAATACACGGTGCTTTTTTGTTAAAGTTGTGCAAAATTTTCTCGGCAACAATAAATCGGTAAATTACCGAGAGATAGTGGAAGATATCCTCAACAACTTTAAGCAACATGGATGTATTCATTATCTCCACAGCCACTTGGAACGATTCCCAGGTAATCTTGGCGACCTTATATATTCCACCAGGATATAAAAACTATGGAAAAGAGATATCAGGGTAGATGGGACATTTATATGATGGCGGATTACTGCTGGAGTCTTCAACGAGACCGTCCTTTTCAATCTCATGCGAGAAAATCTTGTAAATGGAACTTTTTGGCTGATGCTGATTAGCTCATTTTTATTTATTAGTTTAGGTTAATTTCAATTAATAACTTAAGTTAATATTGTTAACGTTATTGACAGATGATTTATGTATTTGTTGTGGTGTACAATAAACATTTTTCTTCCATTCCCGAGTTGTTTTTTTGGTGGTAGGAGTAATACACATATAATTTAGATATAAAATACCCTTAAAGCCGCAAATATACTATTATCACGTCACGTGAATTCACGTTTTCACTTTTCAATTTTCAATTCAATTTTTAGTACATATTTTGTGTTTGTCAAGAACGCAAGTGAATCTTGTAGCCTTCTAGCGTTAAACTCTGACACAGTGTTATCACGCGTGTCGAATATGTAAATTTGCAGAAATAAAATTGTGCTCTCAAGTATGACTTGCCGTGAGCTGCATGAGGTGACTATAGTGTACTTCTAAACCTATATATAAGCACTCATAAACCGCCTTGCAGACATTGCGGGTATGCCGTGACATTGCGTGATAGCATGTGATCTCACGTGACGTGATAATAGTGTGTTTGCGGCTTAAGCTGCACAGAGTTAAACGCTAGAAGGCTACAAGATCCGCCTGCCATCTTGACAAACACAAAATATGTAATAAAAATGATCTGCAGTGTACGTAGTCTGTTTCTAAGCCGTGAGAGCATGTGCTATTTTGCCGATATGACAACACGTGAATTCACGGGATAATAGTGTGTTGGCGGCTTTAATCTCGAAAATATAGCTTATGGCCCTAGTTTTTTAAAACGATCTGATGGAGCAAATCTGATCTGGTTATCGGATTCCGAATATAAATTGGAGTTCACAAAACCCAAAATAAAATATTACTCCTGTTTAATTGCGAAAAAACGAAACGTCGGATTGAAAATTTAATTAAATTATCTCATAAAGGAGAGAAACTGGCACTGAGAATGCAAATTTTCTTTCCCTTATCCCCTCAAATAGAATCAGAAAGCAAAAAGAACGAAAATCTTCGGAAATATTGGGAATTTTTTAAATTTGAAAACATGACCTTGGAGAACTCGCTAACGCGCAACTTTTGTCTAATTTCATCATTCCTACAAGTCCTATGATTAAAGGGATCGCCGTAGAGGTCAATCTTATCCCGACCACCCTGTATGGCCAAATTTCCCCTATACCGCCACATCTTTTACAGTGTACGAACCATAAACGGGCAATTATTAGAGAGCTGTAAACTCCGAATCGAGACCTCCCCTAACGCCCTTCAAATTAACCTTAGGAGTTCCGATAACCTTCAGAGAACTCCGCCCATACCCCCCTCTATTGCCGAAACTCAACCCTCCCCCCTTCCGATCCAAACTGTGCACTATATTCCTCACTATACTACTGCTAGTTCCTTTAAAAGTACTCGGCGAAGGGGCACTAGCTTGCTCCACGCCTATACAGGCCGGCGAAGGTCTCAAACGCGACTTCTCCTCGCAATATCTCGGCTTTATCGGAATCGGTTCGATTTGGGCGGGTCTAAATTGCTTGCGTTCGAAAATAGGGGTTCTCCTAAGGACCTTAGCTAGAATCCCCGACGGTTCACTATCTTTACACGGCAAGTCGTCGTCCTTTGACGAATAAAACTTGCTAGTGACCTTTCTTTGTAACAAAGGCGTTCTTTTCAACACGTGGTGGTCCTCGGAGTCTCTAGTATACGTATGCCTAGGCAAACTACAGCGTCCAGCGATATTTCTACAGAAACCTTTGCTTTCTGGGACGTTACTACTAGAAAAAATATTCCTACTTATACTAAAAGGCGATTTGTTAGAGGGCGCACTTTTCCCGTCACACTGACGTGCGGTGTCACCTCTAGATGGCGCTGCTGTAACCTCACTAACCAGCGCCGACGATATCAAGTCGGGTATCAGTCTACGGGCTCCTATATTCGACTCCTTAACCCCTACATTGGCCTTACCGGACGTATTCGCGCTGCAATTAACAAATTTATCGGTGACAGGCGACGTGGCGGCGTTCATGCTACATAAACTCAGATTATTGTGACTGGGCGCGAGCGTATTGCTTTGCTTAGCCAAAAATTTGTAATTTTGCCCGGTGTCGTCGAAGCTATCTGTGCTGTTATCTTTAATTTCCTTAATAAATCTGTTGCGTGTGAAGTTCTTAGGTACCGTTCTCAATTTGACACTAAACGTGTTCTCTTTCAAATTATTCTCGCTATTACAGTCCAGTTTTTTCAAAAACGGCGGTTTTTCGACCGATTTCAGTTCGGAGTTGGCAAGGTTCTTGATACAAATGGGTTTCTCGTTGATTTTACTGAACATTTTATCGTTCTTAAGAAAGTCTAAGTTCTCATACGTAGGACAAGGAATGTTACGCTTTGTACTGTCGTCGTCATCATTGATGATATTCTCCAATATGTCAGTTTTACTGTTCGAAAGGGATCTACTTTTAAGGGTATTATCACAGGCGTAATCGGATGAGTCACCTATACTATCCGAGCTAGAAACTTTAATGATGGGTTTTAGAAGCTTTTCACCTTTGTGCGGCAGGTTTTCCGACGAGGAAATCTTTATTATGGGTTTGAGGTTTTCGATGCTCGCGTTCTTCTTTTCCAGCATGAGTTTCTGGGACAAATCTGCAGGTCTTCCTTCCGTTATGGGTTCGAGGGCCGGGCTTCTGTGTCCTGATGGGATACCTAGAAAAAAATAACAATTTATAAGGACTCTCTGACCTTTCAAGTAATATACAGGGTGTTAAAACTTCGATGTTCACCGTTGGGATCTAATAAACGTTAAGAGATACAGTAAAGGTTAAATTGGTTGCGTAATTCATAGCCGATTAATTGGCGGAAAGCCGCCTTCTTGGTTTAGAATTTTTTCTGGTTTTATTAAAGAGATTATGTAAAATAAATTTCACACTTTCATTGCCACTTTTCATCTTCTATGAAGCAGTGCTTTTAGATTTCGCATCAGACGTTTTGTCTTTCGGATACCATCGTCAGTTTTTTTTTTAAATAACATAACATGTATTTTTTATTGCATTGGGATCCGATGTAATCTTAATGCGAAGTTACTTTTAGTACATATCAACGTTTCTACCCAAATATATTGCAAACTACAGATAGAAAAATGTACATTTCTAGCCTACGCAGCGAATACAAACAGTCTCTCCCACCTCTTTCGGTCATTATTGCAGCATAGCCAGATTGACATATTTATCGCAAAGGAATCTTGCAAAATCCCAATTAAAAATGTGTTAATTTGGCAATTACAACTGGTTTAAGATTAATCCGCAATTGCTCTTAGAATAAAATTATATCCCAATAATTTTACTATAAACTATGAAACGGCGATGACAGATTCTTGAAAAAAAATATTATTATACTTAAAAGTATCAAACGAATCTTGAACTAATCCAACTGCGCTCTGGCACCATCTATTTCTATTTTACTACTGCGCTACGACCCAGGAGCCAAAATATGAATGAATACTAATCTCGTCAACATTACAACGTTGGCGCTGTGATCTAACAGATTGTTTATATATTTTGGTTGATTTGTTGTTTTGTGATTATTGGTGAAAAATCGTCTTTATTATAAACAATCATGGTGTATTCATGTGTAGTTGTGTAGTTTGTAAAAGAGTGGATCATTTAAATAAGTATTTATCTTTTCATCGGTAAGTATGGTTATGTTTTAATATTTAACCATCTGATATAACCAGACTTCAACATTGTTGCCATTCAGCCAACAAACATGTAGTTCTCTCTTCCACCCATTACTGATTTTCAATAACATTTCACACAATCACAACTTCACTTTGCAAGAGTTTTATGAATGGTGGGATCTGTAGTTTACAATACCTTTGTTTCTACCCCATAAAAAACATCTCCAGCAATATTTTATTTTAAAAAAAGTTTTTGATTAGGCGATGCAGATCATTTTTTAAAAACTGCAACAATATTTTCGAAACACGAATTAAACAAATAGAACAAAAGCTATAACTAAAATAATAACAAACATTACATTCCATGACTAACTACGATACATTAAGCAAAAGGGTGAATTCTCTAATTAATTGTAAAAAACTCGAAAGCTTTTAAAAAATGATCTACATACAACAAACTTCTAGAATAAGGTTTTTAGAAAAAGAAAAATTATTCCTTTTCACACATTATCAAAGATGGCTTTAATCTGAAATAATAAAAAAGTTTTTTAAGAAAAAATTGCTGTATATCCTGTATATACAGGGTGTTATGGAAATGGTTAAATATTTTTTTGCAAGAACGCGATTCCTTGGGTATCCTAGAGAAAATCTCCATAATATTTTTTATCGATCGTCTATAAGCTTAGGAAAAACCCAAAAATTATCCCACATGCGGTGACCCAATAAACGTCATGTCCCCACTTAACAACTGTAATGTATGTCAATCTACCAAGGTTTTGCAGTGTTGTCAACTCACTACACGTGCCTTGACTTTCTGTCGTTTGCTACCACGATTCGGTGAGTCCCTTCCCGCTCCAACGGCGAGGCTGCAGCAGTGTTACCAGATTGACGGATTAATCCGTTTTTGACGGATTTTTGCTACCCTGAGAAAATAAACGGATTTTCGACGGATTTCAGACTTCGGACGGAATTTTGCGGATTTTTGAATATGGAAGAATCTTAATGCATGTTTTATCATGATTCAGCTAGTTTTGTTACCGTAAATAGTTGTTACTGTATGAATGATGACCAGCATGATGGGCGTTTTCATTTCTCAAGTTGGTCAACGATCTAACCAATTTCTTTCTTGGGGTTGGTATGACGTATGACATTATTTTGAACGCGCTTGTTTCGCGCGCAGTTGAAAGTTGAAACACGGACCCCTATATCTCTATATACTCGTATTGGTTACTAGGGTTCATGGCGCAGCTACTTCTGAACAACCAGTAACAACGCAATTTTATTTAATAATTTCAATTTCAAATATTCAATAATTTTTTATGAATAAAGTACGTAATTCACGCGAAAACGAAAAATAATACCTTTTTAGAACAAATTTGCATGAAATTAGATAAGTTTAACTATTTCTACACAAAACGGATTTTTACGGATTTTTGAAAGCCTTCCCCCACCCTTTCCCCAGTATTCTACGGATTTCCCGACGAACCATTCTGGCATCACTGGGCTGCAGTCTTCTTCAGTACTATTCGAGACGTGGGCGCGGCTGCACGTCGACTTCCCTTTATTTTCAACGTCTCGTCTTCGTATTATTTTAATAACACGTAATCTTTATAGAAATTGTGACGAGAATTGTTGAGGTAAGAATTCTTAATATTATAGCATACATCTTTTTTCCAGAGCTTGTACCTACCGGGAAAATTGGCAACATTGCTGACGACTGACTTTCCTTGGTTAGGGTCTGTTTACCAATTTTCAGTAGTACATGCAGCTCTTTATGACAATGACATACATTTGTTTCAATCTCAAAATTTGCGGATTTCCATGCACCCTGTATATTAAGTATAAAAATATTCTAAGTAAAAAAAAACGTGAAAACCATTAACTACTTTTTAAAAACGTGCAATTTTAATTTTGGTCACGATTGTGACAAAAAAAAGCAAATGGCAATGCATCTACAAACTAAAGTCATTATTTACTTTCAAATTGGTTCGCATTACGTCGCTCAGTATTCCAATTTCCAATCGACAACTTTCAAAGTGTCAAAAATAGCCGAAATTCGTATTTCCTGACCGATTTTAACCAACTGAAAATATAAGGAATATATATTTAAAAACATCTGAAGTAACTAGAGTTTTAAGTCTAAAATTCAGGGTTTAGAATAATAACTGTCAGAACGACTAGTCTCCGGTTACAATATAGTAGAAGAGCTGTCAAAGTTAGCATAAGTTTTTCCACATTAGTGTATACCCAAAGTATCAATAAAATAAACTCGACGCGCCATATTCAATAAGACGTTTCCCGCGTTCCACCCCCATATATATAAACAGTATATTGCCAATAGGAACGTTTCAAAATACAAAAAGTGTCCCCGCTATGGGAGATGGCGCGGCGCGGGCCTATTGAGTTTGCGCAGTAGCGTGGAAATTTTATCGATCGCGTCAGAGCCGGCCCGACATTATTTGTTTGTTGTTATTCGTCGTCATCTTTGGTTCTGGATGCATTTTCAAGTTACAGAATAAAAAGTGGTTCATCCACATTGCTGTCGGTATATTAGTGCTTATTAACTTTCATTACCTAACAACAATTTTTGTAAAGGAGTTTTTGATTTGTGGTGATTCGATTCGCTGTCTGGTACGTTAGTGACTTGTTTTGTTTAAGATGAAAAGACACAAGTGCATGGTGCTTTTTTGCAAAAGTCGGGGATCAATACCAGGTATAAAGTATTTCAGGTAAGTACATATATACGAGAATATTTTGCTTATCACATTATCCGATCTTCGGAACCGAATTTCACTAAAAAACTTGTAAAAACGAAGAGAGTGTCACTCGTATACAATATAATATACCGGGTGTCCCGCTAACGGCGCTGTATCTCGATAACTGTTTGTCCTACTGTGACTCCTAGAAGCTAGATGGCGTATTTTGAATTCAAAATCAAGAAATGATAATATCTCTTAAAATCGATAGTGAAGGTATGTCATGTGGAACTGTTTTGGACTCTCCAATTAACACTGTACAAATAATTTATTTGACATTTTGGTCTATCTCCTAAAATAAGGGGTGGGGGGAAGTTAAGGCTAACATTTTAATTCATTATTTCGATTGTCATGGCTTACTTGTTATTAATGAACATTTCATGTTATAATTTAAATATTAAAAAAAATATATTTTTGCTCATAACTTAAGTTAGAAAAATGGTATCGACTTCCGGTTTGTGCCACTTTTTAAATAATTTTACGAGTAATACAACTGTTACTAATGAATTAAAATGTTAGCCTTCCATTAAACTTTTCATGGAAAATTGAGTAAATTACTAAGGCGGTCAAAAAACGCCATCTGGTGATTCTTGCTTAAACGAAAACTTAAGTATTATAATAGACTATAATTCGACTGTCAAGGGGCTTTAAAACAAGACCAAGTTCGATGAAATCGGTTAACGTATTCGGGAGTTATCGAACTTTTTCTGCAACACGATTCAAACCTCCCCCCACCCCTTATTTTAGGAGATAGACCAAAATGTCAAATAAATTATTTGTACAGTGTTAATTGGAGAGTCCAAAACAGTTCCACATGACATACCTTCACTATCGATTTTAAGAGATATTATCACTTCTTGATTTTGAATTTGAACTCAAAATACGCCATCTAGCGGTAAAATTTCAAAGCTAAAAATAATTTTAGTATACTTCTAGGAGTCACTTTTGTAATACATTTTTTTTCCCGGAAGTCGTAGGACAAACAGTTATCGAGATACAGCCGCTCGTCGACCTTAGCGGGATACCCGGTATATGTGGTCACTACCTAACCTTAAAAATAATGTATTTTTAATTTGGTGCATTAGCAGCTGATAATAATTCCCAAAATAGTCAATATAGTCAGTCATTCTTAATTTTTGGTTTAGAAAAAAGTGAGGTTAAGAAACATACGTCGGATGAAAGTTAAAATAAAGCTCATCGTGTCGATTGTTACAAATAATCAGATGGAAATTGGCACCAAAAGTTTACACCAATCAGGGCACCGTCGGATCATCATATCGTCAGAAATCGTATGCATGGAACGCCGTCTTAAATCGAACTAATCGAAATTTTGATTGCGATATTTTTCCTAAAGGCCGTATTACACTTGGGAATTTTTATGGCGCCAGCAATGGCAATTATAACTCAAGGATTCAGGCGCAGTACACCGTTCTCCGTACTACAGTCAGAAATTCGACTCTTCTGACATGACACGGATTCATGCGCAGTACACTGTTCCCGATCAGCTGTCTCTCATTACCAGAAATGGGGCAGGCGCCATTTTAATTGCCCTTGCCGGCGCAATTCGGTAGACATGGATTATTCTGTTATTTTTAACTGTTTAGTATTTGGCCGAACCAGATATGAACAGGTAATGGCCATATAAACCCACTGGTACTTAAATTAGCAGTTTACATTCTTTATTAAACTTATGGACTGCTAATTCAGCAACTTTTTGCACCTCCTATTTGTAAATAGCAGTAGCTGCTTTAACTGATAATCAAAACGAACAGGTTTGCACATCTCTAATTCTGGGGATATTTTAGGGATTTCGACAGTACCCACTGCTGTTCTGACCGTTGACAATGCTCCAGCTGATCGAAAACGGTTTACTGCGCATGAATACGTGCCATTATAATTGCCGGCGCAAGAGAAAAAATTGCCTAGTCTAATACGGCCTTAACTAACCAGTGAAATTTACATTAAAAAAGTTGCAATCCGGTCCTGTCGAATGTTTACTTTCACAAGGAAACTTCCGAACTGCGCAAACTCACAACGCCCCCTTCGATGCCCATAGCGGGGACATAATTGCAGATGGTATTAGCAATATACTGTTCATATATATGTGGTTCCATAAGACCACATGGCATGTTCACAAGTATTAGAAACCACACTCGTTTGTTGGTCAGAGGCTAGGCGCCAACAGACGTTGCCAACTTCTACCTTCAAACTGATAATTAGCTTTTGCCGGAGCATTCCAATCTTTGGTGCTAGAGAATGATAATAATACTAAACATAAATGACAAAGACCTAATGGACACAACAGATAAAGCCTCAGGCACTGTTGTCAGATCGTAATAAAAATATTAAATAGCAGCAAATGAGCCGCCACTCGTTCTTACCTTCAGGGGTAGTACTTCCCGAAGAACTAGGGCTTATTCCCCTGTAGTGTTGAATGTCGAACAACAAATCAGGCGGCAAGGGCATTCCCACTGCTATGTGCATCGACAGGGATTCCAACCACACCTCCATAACTTCAAAAGGCGGCCTGAGGAATAATTAAATAATAATTAAGTTTTATGGGTTTTAATTAAAAAATTTTAATTAAAACTGTATATGTTTTGGAGGTAGGGCCGTAGCCAGCTATTAAGTCGCCGTCGAAATTTTTCTTTAAAACTTCCGCAATTTGAGGGGGAGCGGGAGGAGAGGTGGTCATGGCCCTGTTTGGAGGTAAAGACCTCCGTACAATGGATGAGCACCAAAAATATTTGGATATTGTGACGCCACAGAACCCCATCGAGAAATATAAAGGAATTAAGGGCCGATATTTGAATGTTACCTTAAGTTAGACCTTAGCTAAGACAGCCTTAACGTTAAGCTAAAACTTAAAATGACTATGTTTTAAATTAATTTCAGGGTTAATTGACGCGTTAAGTCTAAGATTATGACGTTCTGAAAGGTCTATTTCTTTAGATGAGAGTTAAAAAGAACTTTAATATATTGTCAAACTGCTGCTAAGGATGACTTATGTCTTTCTGTACCTTAAGGTGTCTCGTTCTAAAGATACTGACGAGAAATAGCCACCAATAAGATATAATTAGGGGATTTCATAAAGTCGGAGCTCGATTAAAGATTGTTTCACGAAAAGTGGGTACGACTTAATGATTTCCTGGGTCAATCTAATTGTGTCGACAAGAGCTTGGCAATAAACAAGTGAAGTATGAAGGGACGGACTAAGGAAAACAAGTAATGATATGATTATATTAATGTAATCAAATGAAATAACATTTTTTTTAAATATTACTAGTCATATTTATTTACATTTATAATGTCATTCTATAGATAGTTCTGTTTCGCTATCGCTATCCTCATCAAAATTAATTATAATTGGATTAATTATACGATCCAGACTAATATACGAATTTTCTACAGTTATTACGTGACGGACTGAATTTTTCCAACTACCTGGGGGAATATCATTAAAGCATTTTCGTATTAATTCTACAACACTAGAACTTAAAGTCGGAGAAATATTTTCAGACCTAACCAGTGATTTTATCTGGTGCCACATATGCTCTATGGGGTTAAAAATGCAATAATAGGGTTTGAGCCGTAGCACTGTATGTCCAATTTCTTCTGCCAATGTGTCACAAACATATACTTTTTTAGGGAGGTAAAGAAACTCAGTCTGCTCCACTAGTTTAATAGCAATTAATTAGAAATAAAAATAAAAGCCATACATGTTTCGAAGGCTTAAGCCTTCATCCTCAGTGAAAGGAAAAAACATCAAAAACATCAAAAGGAGGGTACCCATGACATTGTTATAACTGTAAATGAGAGAAAAAAAGGGAAATTAAGTAAGTTTAAGTGTAAATTTAAGCAAAAAGATTGAAGAAAATGAATTGACTCAATGGAATAATAGCTATAATTATAGGGGAGTAAAGAAATTATATAAATTGTATAAAATATATATGAAAACTCTTTCTTACCTAGAAAGCAGGAAAAGAAAAACTTTTTTATTATGTAAAAAATTGCAAAATATGAAATAAAAAGTAAAAACTAAGGTTTATTTTTTGGAAAAACATAATAAAAATTCCCTTAAATTATTCTCAGGAAAGACACGATAAAAAATTTATTCATATTTTAATTTTAATAAAATCTTTTTAAAGATATTTAATTTTGAATTTGATATAAAACTCGTTCATTTTGTTTTAGTTTTATATCAAATTCAAAAATAAATATCTTTAAAAAGATTTTATTAAAATTAAAATATGAATAAATTTTTTATCGTGTCTTTCCTGAGAATAATTTAAGGGAATTTTTATTATGTTTTTCCAAAAAATAAACCTTAGTTTTTACTTTTTATTTCATATTTTGCAATTTTTTACATAATAAAAAAGTTTTTCTTTTCCTGCTTTCTAGGTAAGAAAGAGTTTTCATATATATTTTATACAATTTATATAATTTCTTTACTCCCCTATAATTATAGCTATTATTCCATTGAGTCAATTCATTTTCTTCAATCTTTTTGCTTAAATTTACACTTAAACTTACTTAATTTCCCTTTTTTTCTCTCATTTACAGTTATAACAATGTCATGGGTACCCTCCTTTTGATGTTTTTGATGTTTTTTCCTTTCACTGAGGATGAAGGCTTAAGCCTTCGAAACATGTATGGCTTTCATTTTTATTTCTAATTAATTGCTATTAAACTAGTGGAGCAGACTGAGTTTCTTTACCTCCCTATAAATTCACTCCACTTTGAGATGGACTACTTCAAGAAAAAAAATATACTTTTTTATACAAAATGTCTTTAAAACTTCTAAAAGATCACTTTTTTTATAACTTTCTTCAAAATATATATCATTCGCCGCCATGTAGTTCTGAATCTCCAATTTTGTATTATTTGAGCTTGGAGCTTTATGTAATTGGCGACTGTGATAGCTCGCATTGTCCATTACTATCACGCTATTCTGAGGAATGTTTGGTAAAAGACAATTCTTGAACCATTCCTTAAAAACTAACAAATTTTACCACAAAAAGATATTTAAATATAAATTAAGCAACCTAACCTACCTGATGTGCCTATATTTAATTATAATTATTACAATCCGGTCCTTTCCACATAATAATAACAAACGGTCATAAATAATGGGATGGCCACAGCTACTTTTACTGCAGTCATTAAGTTATATCCATTTTTCGTGAAACAATCTTTAGCTAATAATTGATTTACTAACCTCTTATCCGGGTTGAGATCAGTACACAAGAAAGCTATCTTGTAAAAAGGCTCTGGGCAAGATTGGCAAAATTTTTCTTTAAAGGCCATTTGATTCAAACCGAAATCGTTCGATCTAGGCAAAAAGTCGGGATCTGCTTGCACGCGGCCAATTATCTGCAAAAAATAAATAAAACAATAACAATCGGCCAAGTACGTGTAGAGTTCGCGTGTCGTCCTGTAACTTCATTTTAATGTGGACGATAATATTGTCAACCCTGTATTAACGGTTTTCCACGCGTCGGCTCTTTCTGCTGGCCCCGTACCCAGTACAAGTACGTTGCGCGCATTACTTCGGCGCTACGGTGAGTGAACCCGAGTCCTGCTGGATAGTGCCGAGGAGACCGAGAGACACTTGGTGTACGACTTCATGCTCGACTTGGTCTTCGACTTCTTAAGTAACCACGACTGGTAGAACGAACCTCTCGCGGCAAGACAAGCGACCTAACAATTCTTGACATAACCCCCCACCATAAGCAGTAGTCGACTAAGGTAGGACTGGGTTTTTATTAATTAATGTGTTTAGGGAAAATAGATAAATAATAAAAAACTAAAATCTGTAAAACATATTACACAACATTGATAACAAGCAAAAGAAAACGTTATCTCTACCTAGATTAAAGTAGAATTATACCTTATAAAAAATACTATAATGAACTAAACACAATGATGAAGTCCTCCAGATGAAAGAGTTCTTAAATAATGAAGTTCGAGGAGTACTAAGCCTAACCACATATGGATGGGCGGCAGTGGTTCGTCGTGTATTTCTGATATTCGCTGCTCTGGGCGGAATTAAGAGGGCAAGGTCAGCCGAGCACTTTCCATGAAAATATCTGTAAAAGAGAGTCAAATCACCAACTTGCCTTCGATGTTCTAGGCTGTCGAGGTTCTTCGTCAGCTTGTGGTCTCCAATCAGACGAATGGCCCTCCTTTCGATGGAATCCAGTAGCCGAAGAGTATGTTTGGGTGCAGAGCTCCAGACATGAGAGCAGTACTCTAGTGATGGTCGAATCTGGGCTTTGTATAGTGTCAAAAGTTGTTGAGGTGTGTACAACTTTCTGGTTCGGAAGAGTACACCAAGCTTCTGAGAGGCTATCTTGGCGATTGCCACAACGTGGTTATGCCAAGACATATTTCCTCCCAGATTGACGCCCAGCAAACTAATAGATGAAGCCAGCGGGATTGCGTGTCCGTCCATGACTATATCCGGTTCTGTAATGTTAACCTTTTTAGAGAAAACTGCTGCCTGGGTTTTTTAGCGTTAAATTCGACTTGGTTACTGTCACCCCAAGCCAAAATTTCTTCCAGGTCTTTGTTGAGGCGTGATACTTCATGCTGCCTGCGAAGATGTGCGTCGGCAGCCGATGTTTGTGCATTCAAAGAGAAAGATGATAAAAGTGTGCTATCATCAGCAAAACTAACTATCGGGTTTTTCGTTTTCACTAGAAGGTCGTTAATGTAGAGTAAGAAGAGAGTGGGAGACAATATGGACCCTTGAGGAACACCGGCATTGATGGTGAAGGTGTCTGAGAGAAATCCGTCAATCGCCACTTGCAGAGAGCGGTCCTTAAGAAAGCTAGACAACCATGCACAGAATCGACTGGGCATACCATAGGATCGCAGTTTACTTAGAAGCCCCTCATGCCAAACACGATCAAAAGCTTTAGAAATATCACTGTGTACTTTACAACAAAGTATTTGTTCGTGCTAATACGCATGGTTTCTTAATCATTTTGTGCGTATTGTATATTATCATTTAAGAATAGAATCGTTAATCATTTGAGTTTTCATATTACTTAGCCTGTTTCTTTAAAGAATGCCCGGAGCTACTAATTTGCATTTCACGGTTTCAAGTTCAAGATTCAGAAGTCACAGTCAAGTACCAAGTAACGACCTGACAACTTCACGGAATCACATTTTAAATAATAGGTCTATATGTGATGTGATTTGAGAAAATCCACCAAAAAAACAATAAGGCACGAAGTCCAGGGTACCATGTTATGATCGTATGCTAAAATGACTTTTATTGCTTACTCTTTAGGCACGAAGTCCCGTATCACCCATGTTATTCTAATGGTGATATACGCTTCACGCTTTTTATTGCTGCTGAGGAGCCGTGACTACCTGTGATTTGTTGATATCAATGATTAAATCACAGTTTGTGTATATCGCTCACCACTAAGTATGTTACTCAAGGGGTTGGACAAAAGGTAACTTATCTCGCTTATTAATTTAAATTGCCATTTATAGTCACTTCTCTTCAATTCGTTTTCATCTCAGGACTTGCCGGTTTAAATATAATAATAATAGAAAAATATTTATTATTATAATAATAGTAAGAAATTAGTTCCTGGCGATATAAACTATATTTTTTTTAGGAAACACCCAGTATATTGAAGTGCCTTAATAAAAACCGAGTAATGGCTCCATCTTATGAAGAGAAAATATATATGAAAGAAAATTTACCTCGCATAAAATGATACCAAAACTAAATATGTCGACTTTTTCATCATATTTGTTCCCCTTCATCATTTCTGG
Organism: Barypeithes pellucidus; assembly: GCA_963991005.1. Classification (NCBI taxonomy): domain Eukaryota; kingdom Metazoa; phylum Arthropoda; class Insecta; order Coleoptera; family Curculionidae; genus Barypeithes; species Barypeithes pellucidus. The sequence continues at coordinate 48,774,356 of OZ022563.1, read as the reverse complement.
AGCCATCCAGTATGGATTTCCTACCACGGTGTACCTTTTCTTGCGCTCTTGTCTTGTTTTAGCACCGGCAGACCCTAAAAAAAAACTTTTACCCTTAAAATCTTAAATGGGAAGGGATGTTCAAGTGACCCATCATTTTAAAGGTCGCTTAAATCTCTTTCCAATAATGCCATAATTTATTGTTTTTTGAGTAGTAGTTTCCAAGAAATCAAAGATATTTCATCATTAATCATTCTACTAAAACAGGAGCCAACACAGTAATGTTTTTTAAATAATAACCTAAAACCATGAATTTCAGTGCCAATTATAATTAAATTTACCTTCCTAAATTGTCAAATTATGTTTGTTTACATTTATCAGTCGTAAAACAGGTTTCTATCAAAATTCCAAAACGAAAATGAATCGATCATAGACGAATATTGCTTTTTCCCAATGGACGTTTTCACACTTACCGATACGACACGGCAAGACGCAGCATGACACCGACACGATACCGTCAAATTTTGAAGGGTCGGGTGTCAATTCGATGTGTTATTTACAAAAATAGAAAAATGCCGGCTATTAACAAATTATATTTGTTATATTTATATCGCAAAAGGCGAAATAAGCAAAGGCAAAACTCCTTCAAGTTATTGATCTTTTCAATCATTTTTTCTTCCTTAGCACCCAGTTCTTCTTCTCTTCACACTGTTTGGAAATGATGAAATGATTTCTATTAACAACCATGCATGTAATAATGACATTTCATCTATCTTTGAAAAGTGGAAAGTTGACGTTTTTTTACTTTTACTTTCCACCCGGGTGGAAAGTAAATTATTTTTTTGTAATTTTTAAAAAAAATCGATATCTCAAAATAATATACGAACACACTTTTTTAAAAATGCTAATAGCTTTGCGTGTTTAGATATATATGTCTACTTTTTTCCTAATTGATAGAGTAGTCCTCAGCATTGAATATTGTGACCAAATCGTTGATATCTTCTTTGTATTGGCATTTTCACTGAAATAAGCTAATAGCGCGGATGCAGAACCAGGATTTTGAACTTTGTTTCCCGTACACCAGCGGTTCTCAAACTTTTTGGGTGACGGAACCCTTTTGGGAAGCAAAATACTTGACGGAACCCTACAATAAAACAATAGTTTTTAAAAGTGTATTCTTTATTAATAAGCATAATAAAAGTACAATGTAACAGTTACTAATTATTACTTACTTTACCACATGGCAAGTACAATAATAGAAGATATTAAAAAAGAAAAAATCTAACTAATGGGAGGTATGAAACTGTTTTTTATTTTTCATCAATTGGTTGATATCAGGTTTGATAGAAGACAGTTGAAGTCTCATATCAGGTTCGGCGTCCAGTCTATTGCGATATTTTGTTTTCGTGGCTGCATAGGTTGAGAATCCTGTTTCGCACAAATATGTTGTTGGGAACGGGAGAAGAATATTCAGAGCCATTTTGCCAAGCATTGGATATTCATCACGGATTCTGCACCAAAAATCGTTGAGAGGCGTCGTTTTGAACAGTGACTCCATACTTGTGTCTGATGACATTTCTAAAAGAGATTCATATATCTCGTTTGACATACTTTCGGGCTTTTCCAAGTTGGGTAAAAAAGGATTATGAATCCATGAATTCAGTTTCATTTTTGTATTCTGTTCTTCGGGAAAATACTTTTCAAAAGATGCGCGCATCGAACTGAGATATTGGACCAATTCTTCAAACACATCATCTTGAAACATTTCTGAGTCGTTATCGCTAACAAACTCACTGAGTGACGTAAAGCTTTCTATTTCTTTCTTACCAACGCAAATAATCCAAAAATCTAATTTTCTTTTGAATGCAGTTATTTTGTTATAGGCCTGAAACACTGTTGTCTGTTTACCTTGCAATGATAAATTCAATTCGTTCAGTTTTTGAAAGATATCCGCCATAAAAGACAATCGGAACAACCAAGTTTTATCATACAAACGGTCCTTCAAATTAAAAGAAGTATCTGCTGAAAGAAACATTTGTAACTCGGCTCTAAGTTCAAATAGCCTTGTTAAAGTTTTACCCCGAGACAGCCATCGCACTTCTGTATGGAGCAGCAGTGTTTTATGTTTGCTGCCATAATCTTCACACAATAATGAGAACAATCGGGATTGTAGTGGTCGTGATTTGATAAAATTAATTATTTTTACCGCTTCATCCATAACTAATTTTAGATTTGACGGCATTTGCTTCATCGCAAGTGCTTGTCTATGCAGAATACAATGGCTGGAACTACAATTAGGCGCTTTATTTTTTATTCGTGACACTGCTCCTGCTGTTTTACCTGTCATCGCCTTGGCCCCATCTGTACAAATGTCAATGCAATTGTTCCAACTGAGATTATTTTCTTCAAAAAATATATTTATTTTATTAAAAATTTCTTCCCCGGTAGTGTTTGTGAGCAGCGGTGAACACATAAGCATGTCTTCTTCAAAAGAACTTTCATATGGATATCTCACGATAACCAGCAAGATAGCCAAACCAGCGACTCGTCCATTTGCAAGGCGAATCGTGTTTTTTGTAGACGTGTAACTAGTTCTTGTTTGACGTAGCTTGCCAGATCATGGATTCGCCGTGAAACAGTATCGTTTGATAGCGGCACAGTAGAAAGATGCTTTGCGGATTTTTCATCGAGCATACATTTTGTTATGTCTAATACACATGGCTTTATTAAATTCTCAGCGATAGTGTGCGCTTCACCTGCTTGTGCAATGCGATAGCTAACTAAATATGATGCCTCCGTGGCCTTTTCGTTGATAGTTTTTGTTACATGCATCATATTTTTTTGACTTTCCAATAACTGATCTTTTTTACGAACAAAAAATTCTTTATTCTTGTCTTTAGACTCGGGGTGTACAGTTTGTAAATGTCGGCGCAATTTGGCAGGTGCCATGGAACTATTAGGAAGCAGTTTACTACATAGCATGCAGAGAGGTGAGCCCTTGGAATCAACAAATCGGAAACTGGTATATGATTCATCATACTTCCTTTTTTTCGTCTTTGAAACCGTCGAGCTTGAGGTCGTGGCATCATCGTCTGGATCGGTGATTGCTATATTCTCCGCGCGTACTGCTTTTGAACATTCAGCGTCATTAGAAGATGTTGTTGCAACACGTTTAACACCTTTAAGCCAACGTTCCATTCTTCTTTATTTATAATGTTACACGTCAGGCTGGTGGGGTCTAAATAATGCACAATCGTTACTGCGTATAAGAGACTAAGTTTAGTACAATGAAGAAATGTATAAAACTGAGACAACAGAATACAGCAGGCAGTAGAACAATGAACACTAGTTTCTCGCTAGCGAGCTTGTAAGTAGGTAGGTAGGAACTTATCGCTCCGAACGCTAATCGTCAACTGACTGACGAGGCGCGACGCGCGATCGCCGCTTTTATACTTAGTCCTAGAGTCGATCTCGAATATTCTCGAAAATACTCGAGTCGGCGCCTTTGATAAACAAAAAGCAAAAATAAAAAGAGAAATATAAAAATTGCGTTGTAAACAATTCAGAGGCGGCAGACTGCGCGCTCACAAGTATACAAGTATACATGTTGATACCAAACTTATGAGATATTGTACCAGCTATTGTAACACATGTTTATACAAATACAAATAAATAAATAAATATACCTACGCCGCGGCCGCGGAGTCAAAACGTTCGACCAGAGAGAGGTGTTTTGATTTTTTTTCTAAATTCTTGAGGAACCCCTACAGAGGTATCGCGGAACCCTAGGGTTCCGCGGAACACACTTAGGGCCGGTTGTATAAACTCTTTGAACTGTAGTTCATTCTTGAACTCTAGTTCAAAGTAAAAAAGTTGTTGTACCAACATTATTTTACGCTGATCTCAGTTCAAATCAGGAGTTCAACTGAACGTCGAATTTCGGCGGTTCAGAAGTTGAACTGTCGATCATTTGTAACCTTCAAATTTTTCTTCTGTCACTTTGTGTCAGGTTAGTGTCAAGTAAATTATTGTCAACCAAATCTAAATATTATTCTATGATTATCGTATTGTTTTTAAAAATGGATGAATATAACGAAGTTTTAACGGATGATGAAGATTTTTTGGGCCTTGTGAATGCTGTAGCGAATGCTAGAATGCCACGGACATTCAGGGAACGTCCTGATCATTTCACTAAATGGAAGGATAATGAATTTTTGGAAAGATTTCGATTAACAAAAGACACAGTTGCTTTCATTATAGAACGTCTTTCCCCATCAATCTCTTCTACAAGCAGAAGGTAAAGGAACCATAAATTGCGCTTTGTAAATTGTAAAATTGTAATTGTAAACGCGAACAAACCCAAACCCCTTTTATGCACGCGTTTCTTGTTGCGGCGGTTTGTAAACACATTGTGCTAAGTAGGCACATTTTATGTAAGCGTTTCTTGTCACGGCGTTTCCACCCATGAGAACAATGTGTTTAGAAAACCCCGCGAAACGCCGAGACAAGAAACGCGTGCATAAAAATGGCCGTAAGGATTCAAGGAAAACCGCACGGGGCGTCATTGACCCCGTTGTCAGTTATTTCTCAAGACCCTTAGAAAAAATACAATAATTATAAACCACATGCTCCCTCACCTTAGATCTTATTTAAAAGTAATGATATTTATAATTAAATTGCATAAAAAAATAAAACACAAAAAGTATAGTACGTTTTGAAACACGACCAATAGTAATGTAATACAAATTTTAGACATTCAATTAGATTAAAACAAAGTATGTAGGCTTCCTCTAGGCTACCCAAGGGGTCACCCTTTTAAATTTAGTAAGTCCCTAACACCCTGTATATTTTTTTAAGGAATAAAGCTCTATCCGCGGCAGAAATGGTACTCCTAACCTTAAGGTTTCTTGCAACAGGATGTATTCTACAGGTGGTTGGAGATTTTTCTGGTGTGGATAAATCTACAGCGAGTAGAGTAATTAACAAAGTGTCCCGGGCAATTGCACATATGCATGAAAACTATATATGAGGAAATAAATATTGTTCGACAGGGATTTTTTAACATAAGCAGATTTCCAAGGTGCATAGGGGCTTTGGATTGTACCCATGTAAGAATTCAATCTCCTGGCGGAGAAGAACCAGAAAATTTTAGGAATCGGAAAGGTTATTTTTCCTTTAATGTGCAAGCAATATGTGACTCCCAATTAAAAATTTGGGATATTGTCTGTAGATGGCCAGGGTCTGATCATGATGCAAATATATTCAGAAACTCAACAGTGCGAGCTCGGTTTGAAAATGGAGAATTTGGTGAAAATTTATTGGTGGGCGATAGTGGATATGGTATCAAACCATACCTGATTACACCTCTTTCTAATCCAAGAAGTCGTATAGAGCATTTATTTAACGAATCCCAAATAAGAACGAGAAATCCAATAGAGAGATGTTTTGGTGTATTAAAACGTCGATTTCCAATATTAGCATTAGGAATCAAATTAAATGTGCAAAAAGTAGAATCAATTGTTATTTCATGCGCAGTGCTTCATAATATCGCTTGCATGTTAAGAGATGATGTTCCTCTTGTAAATGAAGAAGTTGAGGCAGCTATTGAATTGGGTCATATTGCTATACAGCCAGGTGTTGATAATATAGCCTTAAATAATATTGTACGGCAAACTTTGATAAATGAGTACTTTCAACCTATGTTAAATAATGTAGCACATGAATAGAATATATGATTTTTATTAAAAACTATTTTAAAAACTTGTAACTTCATATAACTTCATAACTTTCATATTATCATTTTTTACTTAATTTAACCTATTACGTAATATATTATTATTATTAGTATTACTAAATTTTGTTAAGCTGCTCTTTCTGCAGCTGAAGGATCTCCAGTTCTAGCTCTGCTTTTTTATTTTGGATTAGCAGTCTCTGATCACTTTCCTTCGTGTCTAGTGTCATTTGATGATTGTGCCTCTCTCTCATCAATTCAATTCTTATAAGATGTTCTTTTTCTAAAAATTCTTTCTGCTGAGAGGCTAATTCAGCTTTATTTGTAGCCCACAAAGTAACTTTGTTCGATAAAACATTTTCCTTTACTAAAAATAAAAACAAGTTGTAGCTCTTAAATATTTTGTGACATGTAGAAAATCTACCTTTACCAGAGGCCGCCTTCAAAATTGTTTTTAATGGCTTGGATTTTGGAGTCTTGAGCTTGTCTGGGGTCATTTTGCTCCAATCGGTTAGTATAGCAGCTAAAAAAGGAATCTGATAAGCATTTTTAATATTCTCTGGATATGTATGTATCTAAATAAAGATTCTGCTTCTCACCTAATATTGAATCCTGAAAAATATTTACTTACATGTATCTTGCAAAAGCTCTGTCTTCTTTTGTTTAAAAGTCACTTCTAAAAAAACACATTATTTGTTAAATTAATATCAGTAGAAATATTGTACCTACATACCTGACAATGAATTATCCTCCTCAGAATCTTTCGCATCTTCCTCCAGTAGTTGCTCTACAATTAAAAGAAGTCATTATATAGTAGTTACATACTATAAATAAAAATCAACTATAAGGACTTACCTGAATCAGAAAAAATGTTATGGCCACTTTCTATCTGCATATTGTCACATTCTAAAATAAATGCTACTTTTACAATAATTACATTTTTTAACTTAATTTTAATAAAATCTTACTACAGTCTCCACCAAATTCTGAATTAAAGCCGGTCATCTGTGTACCGATGATATCTTTGACTTTTTCATCAATGTCATTGAATATCTTGGGTTTTACAGGTCCCCCTCCTGTTCCTCGTAAGTAGCTTTTTTCATCAGCAAACTTTCGTTTGGACCTCTTTTTTTGATTTTCATATTTGCCACGAAGAACTTTTGCATTTCTAAATGGCTCCCCACAAATGCTATTAAATTCATTTGATAGTTGCTCCCAAGCTTTCTGCTTCAAATTATTGTTCATTTTGTCAGTCTTTTTACATTCAATTGAGCTTTTAAATTTCATTGCGAGGTTCATTAGTATGCTAATCTCTTTTGCACTGAAATTAATATTTCTTCTGTTTTCCATATCAATATATTCCACCAAAGAATAATCTATAAATGAATACAAAAATCTTTAAGACCTTGTTCAAATAAAATTACATAAATGCAAAGGTAATGTTCATATTGCACCTAGCCAGAATAAAAATTTGTACCTACCTACTTGTTAGTATTGGGCTGTATCACCAGTCCGTAAATAAAATGAAAATTTTTAACAATATTTTATATCGAAGTACACCGAATAGGATAAAAACACCCTTCTTAACAAATAAAACCGGTTTTACTGCCAAGCAAGTCCACCAAACGTCAAATCACTTTTATGTCAAAAATCGAAAAACACCTAGGTAACTAAGGTAATTAGTAATGCCAACATAAACTGATCGCGGTTCAGCTGAACTAAGGTTAAATTTATATTGAACAACGCAATATAAAATGAACGCAGTTCACAGGTTGATCGCCGTTCAATTGAACTTAAGTTCAGAATTGTTTTATACAACTGGGCCTTAGAGTATAGCTGCCGTACACCATTCTTTGAAATAGTTATATGCCTTGTCATATCTCGGGCGGCTTTTAGTTGGCAGATCTTCTTCTACTATTTTTGCTGCTTCTCGAATTTCTGATGGAGTAGCACCAAAATCAAATTCCTCATCCGATGTGTATTATTACCTACGTTATTTTACCACCTGCGGTTATTTGAAATTACTGTCTAATTTTTCAATGGAAAAGTCAAAATGACATTTATCATTTATTAATAATTTTAATTCAAAATATGTGGTTGTAAATAAAATAGTATACAAACCACGGTGAAAAGTTTCATTACTGTCTCGAGATTTAGTAGAACTACCGACTCTCTCGACAGGAATGAAACACTTTCCAGCTCGGTACGTAATATACTATTCTTTAGCTATTGTGCTATTAAAGTAGTGTTCTGATTCCAGATCTAGGAAGATATTTTGACAGGTGAGATCTTATCCTTTTCCTTGAATGGTTATAAGAAGTTTAGAGTCTTTAATTCCTTCTGCAGTTTCCTTTTTCAGCTGATCAGTTGTGATATTCTTACTTTTTAACTCTGTCTTAATTTTTTCAAGTTGCTCACTCAATTTTTTTATTTGTGAAAAGTCCTGCAAATAACGGGTATTTTCATCCATCTGGAGGACAAAGCGGAATGATTTATTGCTGTTTTCAATCGTTTTGTCCCAAGGACATGGTGTTGTTTCTATAGGTTCAATTAGAGGAAACAGTCTGAAAGCTTCCCATTTGATTACATGAGATTTGCCGTCCACCGGTGTCGTGTCGGTAAATATGAAAACGCCCAATATCGAGCATAACAGAAAAAACTTGCTATTTTTACCTTACCTTTAGGCGACCTCCTAACACTGCTCGTCGCATGAGAAATTATTCGAGCTAAACCGAAATCGGCCACTATCACACTTTTGTCATCTCTCACCAAGCAGTTGTGAGAATTCAGATCCCTAAAATTATGATAATAATTAATTTAATTGAAGTACTTAGTTTCCAAAAGGGTTAACTCGTTGGATACAGTAAAACAAACTTAGAAGATCAAATTTTGTATTTTGGCCTACGTTTCGACCTCTATGCGATCATCCTCAGGGCTATGCAGATAAGATCCCCGTGTAACACCTTTTATCATTATCAATACTATACAGAACATGTAGATTTTTCATAGTACAGGGTGTCCCAATTTCGACACTTTTATAGGGTATCTCCATAATTGTTAGTGCTATCAAAAAAGTAATGTAGGTGTCATGTGCTCTTTTTGGGTCAAACTTAAAATGGAAAAATCAAAATTCGAAAATTTCCGCTCGCTTAAGAGATAGGGGGGAAATCAAAAAATTGACAATTTCAAAATTACCCTATATTTTATTAGTTAAAAGAGATAAAAATGTTTTTCTATTTTGGTTTCATATGAAAGCTATTTCGATATCGTTTTCAGTTTCGTAATAAACTTTTTTCAATACCATTTTTTTAATTTTAAACCGTTGGTGGTACTGCTGTGTATGTTTGGTTACATAATATATTCTGTTACAAAGATATCAATTTAAAACTAATAAATACACTGTACACTAATTATACTTATTTATGATTAAAAGTGCAGTTGTTATAAACATTTATTGTGACCGTACTTGTGTCTGCAGCGTTAATTTTAAAATCCGGCATAGTTTCTGCAATTTCAAAATTACCCTATATTTTCTTAGTTAAAAGAGATACGGAAAAATGTTTTATACAGAAGTTTCTTTATATTGATTGTTGAATAATCTGCCGTTTTCAGAATAAGTATACGGGGCCAGGAAAACAAGTTATCGGACCTAAACTCATTTTTTTAAATGGAACACCCTGTATATTTTAATCTGAAAAGATTACTTTAAATCACAGTAGACCATGAAACAAAAGCTAATATCATAGAAACAGCTATGTGACTATTAACATTTAACGTCAATTTCATTTTTACATATTCATTTGTGAAAATGACGTATCAACATTTTGAAAATTTTTATATGATATCAGTTTATATTGAGAGTGGAAAAAACGAAGAAATGGTGCAAAATTTATATTTTGTTCGCTATCCGGAAAGACAGCAACCATTTAAGGACATTTGCGATGATTCCTGTTATTTCTTACCATAATCTGAATCTTTTATTTCGTTTTATAGTAATAACGTTTAAATAAATCGGCTAGGAAACCAATATAATCCATGGTGTGTTATTTGAAAAGAGAATTTAAAATGTTATCTTTTTAGATTAAAATATACAGGGTATTCCATTTTAAAAAATTAGATTAGGTCCGATAACTTTTTTACCTGACCCTGTATACTTATTCTGAAAACGGCAGATTATTCAACAATCATTATAAAGAAACTTCTGTATAAAACATTTTTCCGTATCTCTTTTAACTAAAAAATATAGGGTCATTTTGAAATTATCAGTTTCTTGATTTTCCCCCGTATCTCTTAAGCAAGCGAAAATTTGCAAAATTTGATTTTACCATTTTAAGTTTGACCCAAGAAGAGCACATGACACCTACATTACTTTTTTGATAGCACTAACAATTACGATTACACTGTGCATACGTATAGAGTATACCATTAACTGCTTTGTTTTGTTGTTTTTTTTTGTACAATCTATGAAAAATACACATGTTCTGTATGGTATCGATAATGATAAAAGGTGTTACATGGGGGATCTTATCTGTATAGCCTTGAGGATGACCTCAGAGAGGTCGAAACGCAGGCCAAAATACAAAATTTGACTTTTTAAGTTTGTTTCACTGACTTGTATCCAACGAGTTAACCCTTTTGGATATTTAATTTATGTAAAAAATAAATACAGGTTTTTAAAATGCAGAATGCGATCATGATAAGTTTATTCGCTCCGCAACATTCTTGCTCGATGTGGAGATGAGGAGGTCTAGAAAAAATCTAATTGGAGCATCTTTAGGCTTATAAAATAGTAGCACAATGCATCTATCTTTACTAGTAACGGAGACACCACGTAAAACCAACGAAAAATGGTCACTTTAGATATTGTTTTCAATTTTGGTATGTGTTAATAGGATATAAAACCACAGAAAAGTTATTTTATCCAATTCCTCTGATACTTTTTACAAAAAAATTGGGTACGCCACCGACATTTTTCCAGGTGAATATTTTTTCTGATTAGCCTGGCGACTTCTACATAAAAACGGTCTCTTGCGGTTTTCACGTCAGGCGCGCCCTTATCGATTAAAACAATTAAATTCAAATTGAAACGCATTATTATTAACATTGGTAATGACAAATTGTGTTTCGTAAACATTGTTGGAAGATGACGATCGATCATTACTCACGGGCACTAACTACCAGTGAATAATGCTTATTTATTATTGCTTAAAATTGGAATTATAATAATTATATTTGTAAATAATCGTAAGAAAATTAATTTACCTGTGAATTATATTCATGGAATGCAGGTACGCCATTCCGGCGGCAATATCTTTGGCGAAAGAAACTCTTTGTTCCCATGGCAAAGGTTGTTGGACAGAATCGTGTAACAATTCAGTTAGAGTACCACCTGTAATTTAAAAAACAGTTCAGTAACGAATACAAGGCGAAGTAGAAAAGTTTTCTATTCTTCATAACATTATTAAGATTTTTTTTAATGATCAAACACAAGCACCATAGGAAAAATCCTTTAAGGCACTCTGGGAGTGGTGCGTGTACGATTAAAGCGATTCACGTTGGTTTTGAATCGTTGGAGGTTATATTCGTTGGGAAAAACGACCTCGGGAAGGTCGTTCCATAAGGATGTAGTCCTCCAGATGAAAGAATTCTTAAATAATGAAGTTCGAGGAGTACTAAGCTTAACCACATATGGATGGGCGGCACTGGTTCGTCGTGTATTTCTGCTATTCGCCTTTCTGGGCGGAATTAAGAGGGCAAGGTCCAATCCCCAACCTGTCTTCGATGTTCTAGGCTGTCGAGGTTCTTAGTCAGCTCGTGGTCTCCAATCAGACGAATGGCTCTAGTTTCGATAGAATCCAGTAGCCGAACAATATGTTTGGGTGCACAGCGCCAGACATGAGAGCAGTACTCTAGTGATGGTCGAATCTGGGCCTTGTATAGTGTTAAAAGTTGTTGAGGAGTATACAACTTTTTGGTTCGGAAGAGTACACCAAGTTCCTGCGAAGCTATCTTGGCGATTGCCACAACGTGGTTGTGCCAAGACATGTTTCCACCCAGACGTCCAAGCAAATTAGTAGATGAAGCCGGTGGGATTGCGTATCCTGTCCTGCCATGACTATATCCGATTCTGTAATGTTAACCTTTTTAGAGAAAACTGCTGCCTGGGTTTTCTTAGCGTTAAATTCGACTTGGTGACTGTCACCCCAAGCCAAAATTTTTGGGCCGTGATACTTCATGCTGTCTGCGAAGAAGTGCGTCAGCAGCCGATGTTTTTGCATTCAAAGAGAAAGATAAGACACGTGTGTCATCATCAGCAAAACTACATATATGATTTTTAGTTTTCACTAGAAGGTCGTTAATGTAGAGTAAGAAGAGAGTGGGAAACAATATGGACCCTTGAGGAACACCGGCATTGATGGTGAAGGTGTCTGAGAGAAATCCGTCAATCGAAACTTGCAGAGAGCGGTCCTTAAGAAAGCTAGACAACCATGCACAGAATCGACTGGGCATACCATAGGATAGCAGTTTACTTAGAAGCCCCTCATGCCAAACACGATCAAAGGCTTAAGAAATATCCAGTAGTGCAACCGCCCGAGACTCCCCATGATGTTCGATTGCGTTGTTCCAAAGATGGGTGACATAGGCTAGAAGGTCTGCCGTTGATATGGACTTCCCAAAACCATATTGATGATCTTTTCGATCATTTTCAACATAATTTCCTTTAACTACAACGCACTTGCTATTAAATGGGATTCACCACAGTACACACTGTTTATCTTACACATCTGTAAGTCTCACCTGATATATATTCCGTTACTAAATGGAGTTTCTGCTCCTTATACAACACTCCTATGAACCTTAACACATTGTTGTGATGTAAGGATCTCAACACAGCTACCTAAAAGCAAAAAAAAAATAACATCTTGTTAGAAATGGAATTACCTGTCAATCTAGTAACCGCATTTTAAGTGCATACGAGCAACACCTTCCAGATTGAACAGTTTTGATATAAAAATGAACTAATTTGATATTAACAATACAAAAGTCTACTCCAATGAGTATTACCTCCTTAAGAAAATTCTTTTGTGCCTCCTCATCTACCCTGTACAATTCCTTAAGCACCATCACTTCCGAGGTATCTTTGGTCGTGACCTAAAAATGTTAAAATAGTTTTTAAATGGAAATAAACAAAGATTTCAGTATGACTAAGGTGCGCATCATTTCTCGTCTTAATTTTAAGCGAAATTTAAATTAAAATATGTCCTTGTTTTCCTGACCGTTCTATATGTATCATTATAGTGTCTTTTTCTCTCCTAGGTTTTCCGTCATATTGTGGATTAAGAGTTTTACTGTGTTTAGTTTTTAGCCATCTTCAGAACTCTATTGCAGATATACACTTAATTTCTTAACAGCACTTAGGGCCGATATTTTAATGTTACCTTAAGTTATACCTTAGCTAAGGCAGCCTTAGCGTTATGGTAAACCTTAAAATGACTATGTTTTAAATTAATTTGAGGGTTAATTGACGCTATAGGGTGGGTATACTCTATGTTGATAAATACAGTGCAATAAGCTGTTTTTAACAGAAAAATAACAATTTAAATCTCCCTATGCAAACAATAATAACATAACCTCAAACAAGATGTTGATTAAAAATCTTCAAAAAACACTTACGTCAATCTGTTTCTGAAAATGAAATGAATAATAACATCTAATATACAAATAATACCAGGAAATTGCTTATTTATCCCTTATAATTTTAGTTTGGAAAGGTTTTCACACGCCTCTCGTGACGTCACACCGCGGCTGTCCATACCCAACCTTTCTTTTCTGTGCATGCAAGGAAACCTTTTTTTTATGTGGCATTCACCTTACAAACCATTTATTCTTCTGTGCATCATGGAAACATTATAGAAGCCAAAGAGTAGAAATTGTGTGTCGAGTCCATTTTGGACCAGAATAATTTCTTGCTTTCTAGCGGCCATTTTAGGAAATGAATTTTTATTTTGTTAAAATGAGTTTTAATGAAATTCCTGCATCTCTTGCAAAGCCAAAATTTGTTAGATAAGTTCCATTTTCCTAGCTAAGTCGATTTATAAAGGAAATAAACAAAATATTGATAATATTTTAATTTTTATTTTTTTGACGAAGTATATTTTTTTCTGTAAATGAAAATAAATCGAGGGCACGTTAAAAATATAAAGCCAAGTTACTAAACTGCACGATAAAATTTACTGCGACAATGATTTTTTGGTTCTAATGTGCAATAACTAGGTATATAAAATAAAATAACTTATAGGAAATATACTTATAACGAATTCATCATGGCGAAAATATTGCTTCATATTGTTTTTCTTTTATTTTACAACAGTGAAGGTATCCTAATTGTTTTGCGCATGGTTTAACATAGGCCCGCCCCTTTAGCTGTCATTTTTAAATACAAATAAGTAACATTTTCGATAAAAGTTTCGATTGTGCATCGAAACAGCGAAAGTCACAGCTAGTACCAACCACTTGGAAACACGTGTAAATGTCCCATTTAAAATGTATACGGTTCGAAAATATTTCCATTCTTGTTGCCAACAGTTTCCAATTTTGATCGGAAACAGAAACGATAGTTACGATACATGTACCACAATGTGTCTAAAAATGCTACTTGGGTAGCGTAATGGTAAACCTTAAAAATGTTTTAAATTAATTTGAGGGTCAATTGACGCGTTAAATCTAAGATTACCACGTCCTTAAAGATCTATTTCTTAGATGACTTATGTCATTCTGACCCTTAAGTTGAACCTTGCCTAAAGTAGCCTTAGCGTTATGGTCGACCTTAGAAAAACCGATTTAAATTATTTTGACGAGTTAAGTCTAAAATTACCACAAAGATATATTCCTTAGATGAGAGTAAAGAGAACTTTAATATACTGTTAAGGATGACTTATGTCATTCTGTACCTTGAGGTGACCTCGAACTATCGTGCCTAAGACTACATGTAGTCTCCTTGCTAGGATTTTGATAGCCACAAGCCGTTACTTTATTTGCCCTACTCATTTTATCAAAATTATATAAAAACCCACCTTAAAAACTTGACCAAAAAAGCCTTGACCCAACAATTCTCCTTTTACCAAATCAGAAGCTCGAAAAACTCTTTGAGGAGGCCGAGATTCCAAGAAAGAATAAGCCCTTGATAGTTCCAGGCATCTTTTCGAATTTGGAGCCCTAAAATAAGAAACACGGATAATAACAACAATCAAATAGAATTGGAACCTTGTGAACTGCATTTGGTTCCTGAGTTACTGACCTATTAAACATGTTAAACCGGTAAACAATCAATACCCAATGGATAATACCATCAGTAACCGGTATAAAAAAAGTAGTTCAAATGCACCAGTTACAATTTCAGGTAAATACATCATTGAAGTGCACAAATACATATAGTATGTGTATAAAATGATGGAACAGTGGCCCACACCCAAGCTCCAAGTTGGTAAGTCCCTAAAGCCGTAAACACACTATTATCACGTCACGTGAATTCACGTGTTGTCATATCGTCAAAATAGCACATGCTGTCACGGCTTAGAAACAGACTACGTACACTGCAGATCATTTTTATTACATATTTTGTGTTTGTCAAGATCGCAATTGAATCTTGTAGCCTTCCTGCGTTAAACTCTGACACAGTGTTATCAAGCGTGCCGAATATGTAAATTTGCAGAAATAAAATTGTGCTGTCAAGTATGACTTGCCGTGAGCTGCATGAGGTGACTATAGTGTACTTCTAAACCTATTTATAAGCACGCATAAACCGCCTTGCAGATATTTCAGGTATGCCGTGACATTGCGTGATAGCATGTGATCTCACGTGACGTGATAATAGTGCGTTTGCAGCTTAAATCGCATAGAATATTTTTGTAAAAATGTAAATACTTTTAATTTTATAAAATCAAATTTTCTTTGTGCGCTGTAAAAAAATTAAGTTTGTGCAATTGGAAAAGTATTTTTTTCAATGTATGTATATTTCTATTTTATCAGGATTTACTATTTCTGTATATGTATTGTGATTCTTAGCAAAGTGTAGACTTGTATCTTGGGATGATATCCTGAATTTCAGTTTTCAAAAAATAATCATTTATTGATCATTATACAGGCAGAAACAAAAGTTACTTTTGTACCCTTAATTTCTTAACGCCCTGTGGAACAATTGAGAGGTAGAATTTAGCTTTATTATGTTTTGTTTTGAAGTGCAACCTTTTCGTAACACAATGTTTTTTGGTTCACGTCATTACCTGCTTTTTAAAAGAAGATATATATTTTTATAGAAAGTATTGCAACTTTTCACAATATTACATTATTTTATTGAGTAGTATAAACAAATATCCAAATATTAATAGCACATATTCCCATTTCGTGTTCTTAATGTGACGTGGCATGCTTTCAACGCAATGCGGACTATTAATTCTTGGAAATTTGCTTATGCTACTCCATAAAATAATGGAATGTTCTGAATTGTGAATAAAATTGAAAAACTGCAATACTTTCTTGAAAATTTTGTATCTTCTTTTAAAAAGCAGATGACGTGAACCGAAAAACATTGTGTTTAGGAAAAGGTCACACTACAAAACAAAACCTAATTCAGCTAAATTCTACCGCTTCATTTTTCCACAGGGCGTTAAGAAATTAATGATAGAAAAATAAAAGTCTACACTTTGTTAAATTTCACCAAGATCGGAAAACAATTTAAATAGTTACAGGACTCTAAAACTGACTAACAGTATCTTTGTCGAGTGTATGTATAATGCTGTATAAAACATGACATTTTAGAACAGAAGCACCTTTTTTCTTGTTACTCACTCATCCAACAATCTACTCATAGAGGAACTTCTCTCTTTATCCAAAGTCTGATCCTTCTCGGCCAAATGATTCTTCCTTCTTAGTTGCCGCGATCTCGTTCCGCTCATATATCCTTCGTCCTTTCTTTTATACAGCCTTTCTTTGTTTTCTCCCCTAAAATTTAATAATGAAAATTATTACATTCACGTGAATATTTGTATGTTTTATGTTAGTGACAGGCGCATAAAATCTTCAGCTGCAGAGGTCATTGCAACAGCTTTTTGGGGACCAAGCAGCAATTTTTTTCCTGAACTTGTGGATGATCTCCATGATTTCTGGCAGAATAAATAAACCTTTATATAAAAAAAAAGGTTAGTGTTACCTATGCATAACTGACAATGTCAAGGATCTTAAATCAAGGAGGATCCAGTTTTGATTCACAGTCCTTGAAGAATAAACAATTCACATTTTTAGGTAGGTTGCAAACAACTATACAGAAAAACAATCAGGGAGCTTTGAAAATTTGTATAATTTTTTCGCTATCGTTTTCTGTTAATTAGACAAAGACATTACGTCGCATTCGAGCGTTCGGAGCGTACTTTTTATAAAACCCTTATTGGCACGGCCGTCTTTCATACCTGCTTGCACGTTTGACACTGCCGGATTAACAACTGTCATATTTGTCGTTATCGTTAAAAAAAATTCTTTGTTGTTTTTCAGCGTTTGTGTGTTAAATTTACGTATTGTTTGTGGAAAAAAATAGAAATTCTTAACTCGAAACGGGATAAAAATATAGACTTTTGAGTCACGTCCGTCGCTTGTTAGTTTTTCCTAACCAAGACATATCGAACCGATCAGCTGTTAGAATGAAAACAGAAACAGACAGAAGATCAAAAGAGATGGGGATTCTACAGATAGAATCCCCATCTTACTTGTTGTGTTTATTTTCGTAATCACATTGACGAGAAATGGCAAAATCAAAATTTGAAAATTTTCGCTCGCTTAAGAAATACGGGGAAAATCAAAAAATTGACAATTTCAAAATTAAACTATATTTCCTTAGTTAAAAGAGATACAGAAAAATGTTTTATACAGAAGTTTCTTTATATTGATTGCTGAATAATCTGCCGTTTTCAGAAAAAGTATACGGGGTTAGGTTAAAAAGTTAACGGACCAAACCTCATTTTTTAAAATGGAACACTCTGGATATTTTAATCTAAGAAGATAGCATTTCAAATTATTTTTTCAAATATATAACACACCATGGGTGATATTGGTTTCCTAGGCGATTCATTAAACTTTATTACTTTAAACCACAGTAGACCATCAAACAAAAGCTAATATCCTAGAAACAACTATGTTGACTATTAACATTTAACGTCAATTTTATTTTTACATATTCATTTGTAAAAATGACTTATCAATATTTTGAAAAATTTGATATGATATCAGTTTACATTGAAACTGGAAAAAACGAAGAAAAGGCTCAAGATTTATATTTTGTTCGCTATCCGGAAAGAAGGAAACCATTTAAGGACATATTCGGACGACTGGAACTTAACCCTTTCACTGCTCTGGACCAGCTATGCCGTAGACTGCTCTAGACGAGTATTTTCGCATTGCTTGTAAAAATAGGACCACACTGCTCTTGACAAATAAGCACGTTGACATAGTTTTCCACGTGTTCCACTGTATAATTCCGTGTTTTCAGTTATATCATACTAAAAAGTTAAAAAGCACTCTTGAGTTGCTATTTGTATATACCTGGTAACGTTGCGAGTTTTTCTTGAAATTATCTTTTATGTTTTTATCAGACTTTTTTTTACATTTTATGTAACTAAAATATGTTTGGATTGTGTGTTTTATTCAAAAAAATTAAAAAAAATATAACTTTGAGACACACTAAATTGGATTAAACTGCTCTTGACCAATATATTCACAAACGATGAAAAAATAGCGAACCTGTCGTGCCACTTTGTTTCAGCACCGCGCAGTGAAAGGGTTAATTTAAAAATATACGGTTCTTTTACTATGCCGAGATCAAAAACTTATAAGAAAGAAAACAAGGGAAATGAAGAAAAGTTTAAATAAATCGCCTAGGAAATCAAAATCATCCATGGTGTGTTATAAATTTGAAAAGATAATTCTAAATGCTCTCTTTTTAAATTAACATATACAGGGTGTTCCATTTAAAAAATGAGGTTAGGTCCGATAAATTTTTAACCAGACCCTGTATAGTTATTCTGAAAACGGCAGATTATTCAACAATCAATATAAAGAAACTTCTGTATAAATTTTTAAGTTTTATAAAGCATGATATTTTAGCACGCGTCCATGTTAGGAAACGAGCTGCTTGCGGCGTGGACAAGTGCTATAATAGCTTTATAAAACATGTACTTTATACTACCTTTTTCTATTTTGTGTATTTTTAATAAAAAAACACATAATTAAAGCCATAAAAATCTTGTAAATTTGTATGTTTAAATTTTATGTTGGCAATAGTCAAATTAGTTATCAAGTAAGCGTTGATAAATTATACGTGTCCGCCATTTTGTTGCGAATATTGAAAGCTTTCTTAAAATTAATCTATAATGGATCAAGAAGATATTATTAATTTAACTCCTCCTGAGTTAAGGGAAATTGCAAATAATACATTGGATCAACTTTTACCAAGAAAGTATACAAAAAAGACTACAAGACCTTCACAACCTGGTGTACTGGGAAGGGTGTTTCTAGAAGTAGTGAAAATGTTCTAATTGCTTATTTTGAGAAGGAAAGTTAAACTAAGAAGTCGTCGACTCTGTGGTCCTTATACTCAAAATTAAGAGCTTGCATTAACATTTATGAAAACACAGATATAAGAAATTATGAAAGACTTCAAGCCTTTTTAAAAAGGCAATCTGAGAGCTACAAGCCCAAAAAATCTTCCATTTTAGATTTAGAGGATATCAATAAGTTTATAAC
Organism: Barypeithes pellucidus; assembly: GCA_963991005.1. NCBI lineage: Eukaryota > Metazoa > Arthropoda > Insecta > Coleoptera > Curculionidae > Barypeithes > Barypeithes pellucidus. Next base: position 48,754,855 of record OZ022563.1, on the reverse strand, counting down.
TGAGGCTGAAAATAGCATTTACTTAGGTTTAAAGGTAAAAAAACAGTACCTAACTATACATTAATTTTTTACAATATTACAGTTCTTAATAAAAGTGGAATATTGGATTCGCAAATAAGGATTAATCCTGAACAAAACGTTTCAAACACACAAACTATGCCCGAATTTAAAATTAACGCTGCAGACACAAGTACAGTCACAATAAATGTTTATAACAACTGCACTTTTAATCATAAATAAGTATAATTAGTGTACAGTGTATTTATTAGCTTTAAATTGTTATCTTCGTAACAGAATATATTAGGCAATCCAAACCACGTGACTTTTCATCTGTCAAAATTTCCTTGGTGGGCAAACAAACCCATTGTTTGCATTGATTTAGATAGGTTTATTACCTTTCTTGGGAGTTTTAAACCATCTAAATTCTAAATATTGGCTGGTTCTGGCTAGTTCTGTTAAGACCATTTAATTGTGAATACGTACCAGTGTATTTTATCATGCAGAGTTCATATTTGAAGAAATTATTGCAATAATGCTCGGACGTAGACCAGAGGTATGTTTGTTTACATTTTGATTATACTTTCAATTTAAGATTCATGAGCATTTTTCTCATTTAAATAGTAAAATTCTATTCTTGAATATCATATTCAAATAATATAAAATTATAATTTGTTTTAGATTTCTAATGAAGCTGAAATTAATAAAGGATTTGAATCTTTTTACCATGGCAGTTGTTGATTTGGACTACACCATTAATGGGATTCTACCAGTGGCCTATCATCTCGTATTTCGATTTTTGTAGCCTTAACACATAGCTTTTATTCACATGTGCAGATGAAAGCCTACAAAACCCTTGAAGCTCATTAATATTTTTCAGCCAGTTCTGTTATAAATCTTGGAACGAAGGTTGTAAATGAGTTCTATGTCATGCTTGGAAAGGTAATTATTTTTGTTTACTTCAAGTGTTTGATACCTAGTGCAGGAGTGACCAACTTTTTTACAAGATCTTTCACTTTTGAACTAAACAAATTTAAGGCGTGTCACTGAATTTTCGGAATGCAATACTTTATGTTACTTAATAATATTCTTTTTCAGGTGAAGCATTCACAAAAAGCCAGTGCTAAACCAATTTTTGCAGTGGAATATATCAACAGAAATAAAGGTATGATTTTTTGTACCGATGTACCTGCCGTTATTGTCCACGGAACTGCCCATTATCCCAATTGCAAATATGAACTTCGGCACAGTTTCTGGTTCGTTAAGACAGAGGTAGCTTTACCTTCAGTGTTCAAAGAAGGGATGGTAAATTTATTCAAATATGAACTCAAAACCTTGCTTACTTATTTTTATTTAATAATAATTTGTTTCCATATTTTCCATTTGATAAATATATTATTTATATTAAATGTATTGTTTTATTTATATATATAATTCAGTGCGTATCAAACATTTAAATATAAGTACTTATATACTAAATATCCTTATTTAACATGAATTCTTTTTAAAAAATACCTATTATCAAAATGGGTTTATTTACAAATTGTATGTACTATACAGGGTGTTATGGAAATGACGTATTATATTTAAATGGGTGACTCCTGGGGTGTCCTAGAGAAGCGCTACATATTTTTTTTTTTTCAAATCGAACGTTTAAAAAGTGGGGTAATTCACCCATAAACCCACACACAACTCCTCGGCACAGTCACATTACACTGAGCAGCTGTGTAATAAACAGATGTTCTGGCGCAATGTTGCCAAATTGTTCGTGGAAAACTTTAGATTCTTATAAAAATAAATATTTAGTTACCTAGTATCCAAATAGAAGTAAATCCAGGTGCCAGTATACTAGCAAGTAATCCAAGGCACATAAATCTTCAGTTTTTTTGGTTTTAGTGGGTAAAGCTTATACCCCACTAAAACCCCTTCGGCGTTTTTCTTCCAATCTCAGAACATATCGTCAGAGACACAGAACAAATAATGAAACACTGAACAAATTACCATAAATCACTTAAAGAAACACATGTTCCAAATTAGTTTTTTAAGATAGGCCCTTGCCACACAAAATCGCTATACACTAATGCATTATTTAACAAACACACAAATCGGAGATAGGACACAATTGGCACTTTATAAACTAAAACGTTCAGCAATTATTTTATCTGCTGCATCCAATATCTTATATCGCAACTGATCCATCTTCGACTTTATCAACTAATTCTTTATTCATCGTACCCCATAGAAAAAATTGCATGATGTAAGATCCGGTGACCTTGCGATTTCCAGTCTCTTACTAAAGGAACATTTTCTAATATGCCTTCGACTTGATTTTTCTGTATGTACTAAACATTTTTCCACTTATTCTCACTGTACAGTTGATTTAATATCCCGAAAAAACTTTCTCGCTCGCGCGAAGACGCTTGTTGTCATGTTGTCAAGCAAATGTCAACGTTTAACCTCAAAGAAAATATAACATTTAACCTGTCGATTTTATACTAGAGATGTGGCAAATTTTTGGTTTTAAAATCCCGCTGTGAAACGATCGATTTAATTTTTTTAAGCCTTTCGAATGAAATAAAGCACCAGAGCAGCGATTAACAAGTTTTTTAATCTTTATTGGTATCTACACCATAAATAAGTGCTGTAGAATATTATTAATTATTTATTTCAACCTTTTTTGGTGAATGCGCAGGAATCTACCGGAAAACATGCATTGCATATTAATACATTCCTAGTTTTTGACAGTTCGTTTCAGACAGCGAAATGATACATTTCACAATGTGTTTTATAATTAAAAACAAATGTTCATACAAATCTAGGCGAGACAACCCAATGTTAATAAAAAACGATGTCTCCAAGTGAATTTTGTGTGTGCTTTGGCCAGTGTTGTGAATTTTGTGTGTGTTTTGGCCAGTTCATGTGAAGATTTCCCATTATAATTATGGGTTATGTGCCGGTTTCTTTACTAAAACGCGGTATAAGTTTTTATAGAAGTTGACATTAATTTTTAAATAAGACCGACAAGGTAAGTGTATGTGTGTGGCCTAAATAAAATTACATTAAAAAATCAATCGGCCAATCAAAAGTCAAAAGGTCATTGACATTTGACCTAGTTACGTAGTTGGGTATTTCAAACTTGTGCGAGTGTAAGGTGTAATTCTGACAACACCGGTGAGAATTCGGATGTGTCGCAGTGCGGTACAGTGATATTCCTGGTTTGACGTCAGGTCATTTTTACCGCTAAATGAATTGAAAGCGCCATTTAAGGATATTTTTCTTCAATTTGTATTCATCTCAGGAATTGCCGGTTTAAATATAATACGTCATTTCCATAACACCCTGTATGTTCTACAAGATTCAAAATATATATTTTAAAACTATGTAAGTATATTTTTAATTATTATAAAACTTAAGTAGATAAAGTGATAGGAAAAAATATTTTAAAGTTCTCTTCGAGTAGGGCCATTTGAACAGCTAACTACACACTCTCTGGTTTCTTAAAATTGATTCTGTAAGATCTTCCCTCTTAATAGCTGTTCTATTAATCACATATCCCGCCTTTTCTTTGATAAATCGTTTATTTGTGGGTAATGAATAGTCTTTTTTACTGCGAATCAAATGAAACTAGAAATGGTCGCGATCACGACGGCTTCCACAATTTGACCACAATACACGTTGTCGGCATTTTTCTTCCACAAATACTTATTATATACACTTAAATGAATCTATTCTAATAATAAATTTGTTAACAATAGACCACACAATCACAGTAAAACGCTCCAAAAACGCTACGAACTTAACAGTAAACATATGGACACGACCTTTGTTTGCCCACCAGATAACCTAAAAATTTTATTTGACAGGTCGTTGGATTGGTCAATTACGTGTTGATCTAAACTTGTAATTGTGAAGTTAGTTTAGGAATTGTTTATTATGCAACCAAACATACACAGCAGTACAACAAACGGTTTAAAATGAAAAAAAAACGGTATCGAAAAAAGTTTATTACGAAACTGAAAACGATCTCGAAATAGCTTTCATATGAAACCAAAATAGAAAAACATTTTTATCTCTTTTAACTAAGAAAATATAGGGCAATTTTTAAAATGTCAATTTTTTGATTTTCCCTCGTATCTCTTAAGCGAGCGAAAATGTTCAAATTTTGATTTTACCATTTAAGTTTGACCCAAAAAGAGCACATGACACCTACATTACTTTTCTGATAGTACTAACAATTACGGAGATACCCAATAAAAGTGGCGAAAATGGGACACCCTGTACAAATCAGATAGAATACCGGGTTCATGTTTGTTTCAAGTCGATGAACAATATCAATATCTAAAAAAAAGGTTATGTAAGCAGCGCCGCCTTCCAGGATTATAACAAAGTAATCCGCAACCCGGAAAAACAGTTGTATGAAAACGTCTACCATTCCCGGCAACCTTACAAGCGGGAGTTATTTTTGTCGAATATTACCTGTTATTTCCTTTCTTTGTCTCCTTCCCACCATTCTCAATGATATTCTCGTCGCTTCTGCTCTTCTCGTTATTCACCGAATCGTTCGAACCGAACGATTTCACGTCTAGGGGAATGTTCTTGTTAGTTGGAATGTTCGTATCACTTTTCGTGGTTGTCAAGGGGCTACCGGCGGGGGAGAGGGTGGACAGCTGCGAGATCTTGCGGGAGATCGAATCTGGATCGTGCTCAATGGTCAGCTGGAATGGTTAAATTACTAGTTTTTGGATCTGTATATGAACGGCAGTATCTGAACATTTGGTCTGAATATTATAAATGGTTAACCGAATGAAATATCAAAAAATTTCTGAACACGTTTTTTGTTTAGAAGCTTCATCGTGTAAGTCCCAATTATTTGGGAAAAAAACTTATTTCTGCGACTTGTTTAAAGCAACATCTTCTTTTAACCTGCACTGTACGATACCCTAATTCGATCTTATTACTTTAAATTAATTTTACGAGAACTTATACTTTTGCAATTACAGTACACACTCGCCTATCGGAAACCTTGCATAGTGTGAACAAGATGTTAATTATACAAGACCACCGTATACCGCGAACAAACTAAACCTTCGCTAATGGAAATAAAGTCATTGACCCTAAAAATTTACACTTTGTGGCAGTCATTGTTCCGCGTTGATGTAAATCCCCGATATATGCGGTAATTCCCCACCACGGATGCTGTGTTAGCTAGAAATGCATACGTTTTGTGCCAGTTGTCCGATGTTAATGCGTATTTGGGTCACGTAATTTCGGTAAATATCGGTGAAATGTCGCTTAAAAAAACCAAAGTGTCTTACTATTTATGGAAAATCGCTAGTGATCCGAGGATTAAATGAAGGGCAAAGTGTTACGTATTATATATATAGCAAAAAAATATGGTGTCGCAAAATCCACAATTTGAAAAATAAAACAAAAAAAAAGGAACTGATTTCTAAAGCTGTGAAAGAAACATATGTGGCCCCAGGTAAAAGACAAACATTAAAGAGTTTGGGATTTCCCAGAATGGAAAAAAAATATACAGGGTGTCCGGGAACATGTGGGAAATCTCCCGGATATGAAGAAAACACGTGAAAAGAATACTATAGGTTCATATAAACTTCTTTCGTATCGGCCTCCTCTTCGGAGATATGGGCTCCCAAAGAGCACCAATGGAATCAAGTTTTTTACACATAATTATTGAACCACCTGGTGTACATTTCAATTATTTCTTAATATGATGTATACCAGGTAAGACCCGTCAAATTACTACCCAAGAAACTGTTGTGAATTACTCACAGCTGCAGGGACGGACTAGCTGTAACACTCATGGGGCCCATTTTTTTTGCGCCCTGTATGATGAGAACTTTGGACAATGTATTTTACATACCTTTAACTATTGGCTAAAAATTAAGTACTCTTCATTCATGTCGCTAATCCTAACCGTTTTCGAAAAAACGGCATTTCATATACATCATGTGCTTCCGGTATTTCAATAAAAGATACATCTTTGTTCCGATCCAATGTTCAACCTTCAGATTCCACTTTTTCATATTTAGCCCATGAGCAGTTAGGGGACTCAGTGTAAATAAAATGACGTTTTCTCGAAAACGGTTAGGATTAGCGACATGAATGAAGAGTACTTAATTTTTAGCCAATAGTTAAATGCATGTAAAAAACATTGTCCAAAGTTCTCATCATACAGGGCGTAAAAAAAATGGGCCCATGAGTGTTACAGCTGGTCCGTCCCTGCAGCTGTGAGTAATTCACGACATTTTCTTGGGTAGTAATTTGACGGGTCTTACCTGGTATACATCATATTAAAAAATAATTGAAATATACCAGGTGGTTCAATAATTATGTGTAAAAAACTTGATTCCATTGGTGCTCTTTGGGAGCCCATATCTCCGAAGAGGAGGCCGATACGAAAGAAGTTTATATGAACCTATAGTATTCTTTTCACGTGTTTTCTTCATATCCGGGAGATTTCCCACATGTTCCCGGACACCCTGTATAAGTGGTTGCTGGATCAAGGAAGTAAACATTTTATTTTAAGTGGGGATATGATCAAGCAAAAAGAAAAGCAAATCCATTTACAAATTAAAGAAAATGATAGGCAATTTATAGTGCAGTGAGGGATGGCTATAACGCTTTAAAGAGAGATTTAGAATCCGCTTTTTGAAAATTTCTGGAGAGAAATTGTCCTCACAGCCAGAACTTGTGGATTCATTTAAAATCCAATTAGAAAACAAAGTAGAAGAACTTGGTATCACATTAGACCAACTTTACAATGCTGATGAAACAGGACTTTACTGGAAATTATTACCAGACAAAACATTTGTCTTGGCAGCGGAAAAACCTGCAGCTGATAGAAAAACTGAAAAGCAGCGAATAACTTTTTTAGCTGGCAACTTGAAGTTGAAGATACTGAAGACTCTCGATGACTGTCAAAGCGATGAGATGAAGATAGCCAAAGAAAATCTGGAATCATCAACTCCATTGGTTTCACTAGATAGAGTTATAGAGTCTTTAAATGTAGTAAACCAGTGGGCTGAGGAAAGTGAGATTGATATTAATGATCTTCTAGTTATAAAAAGGCTAAGAGACAAAGCCATTATGCAGAAAATTAAAAATCCCCGAAGCCAAAGAAAACTTTCCGACTTTTTAACAAAAAATAATTCTTATCCCTTTTTCTAAAATTTGTTACTGTTTGTTTTAATGAGCATTACTAATTTATATGTTTATTGTGTTGGTTATAAAAAGTTCTAATATAACCTCCGTTAACGTGAATAAATCGATAATGTGAACGGACGTTGTTTATTTCGGTTCACACTATCGAGTGTCTACTGTAGTTCCTGCAAATTTGGTTTAAAAATGATTTTAAACAAAAAAGTTATTCAGAAAAGATATTAATAATGTGGTAACTTTTTTTTGACCGATCGTGTATTATTCAGAAGTAGAAATTACTATCAATAGAATACCTACTTGTAGTACAGTGTCAGAATATCTTAGAAGATTCTCCACATTTTCTACTGGGGTGTCTTTTACTGGCAATCCGTTGATTTCCAAGATTTTGTCCCCAATGTGCAGGGACATTAAGTCATTGTTCACATCCAATCTAAAACATTATTATCTATGTGAAGTTGGTGACCTCTTGTGCAGTTTCAGTATTGGCAACTTTGATAATTTAGATAGAACACTCTGTGTATTATATTTTTTAGAACTATTAATTCTAATTAATAGTTTAAGAAGACCGAGTCAACGGATCATTTTAAAAATTTGAGGGGCTTAGAATACCTACTTGTAGTACAGTATAACTGGACCTGCTCTCTCTTTTACAAATAGTTTCAGCCGTGCAGCGCTGCCGCTTCTACTAGAAAGTATCAGCAACTTTGATATTTTAAATAGAACATCATACTATTTTTCCATCAAAATATTTGTATTTTGAGGCACCCTGTACTATATTTTGGAACAGAGTGAAATGCCTCTCGGTATTACCTGATTCCCAACCAAATTTCAGTGCGCTAATTTATCAGTGTTAAAAAATAACAGCCCTTTTTGAAGAAAATGATTTTCAAAATATTAATTATTATGTCGCGAACAGATAGGTATAGGAATATCATAAGTTATTAAGAAATTACTAGAGATTTAAAAAAAATAATACACAGATTGTTTTAAATTATCAAGCTGGCTAATACTTTCTACTAGAAGCGGCACCACACATTTTTAAAATAGAGAGCATGTGCACGTATACAGGGTGTTATGGAAATGACTTATTATATTTAAATGGGTTTGTTCTCCTAGGGTGTCCTAGAGAAAGTCTACATACTTTTTTATTTTTTAATCGACTATCTAAATACTAAGGTAAAAACCCTTTTTACCCACATGCTGTCGTGCCGTTCCATCTTGCTAGGATACCCGCCGCGCGCCACTATTGTTGCTTTAGTATGTTTCGATACTCGTGGATGGAATGACGCTGTCGAGGGTTCCATGTGCGAATTCTAAACATTTTGTTAGTTGTAGCATTACCCGATTTTTTCTCTTGTGAAATAATTCATAATAATAAATGTTGTGATGTCATTTCATTGTGTGATATTATCTACTGTAGGTACTGTTGCAAAACATGCTTTTTGTGTTTTTTTTTTATGGAATTTTATTATAAAACGGATGATTTTAAAATAAGATCGAAGGCAAGAGAGTATGTACCTTAAAATTGTGTTTTTTTTTCTATAAAGTTTCAAAATGAAGTGATAACGCGCGCGCTTGTTGTCAAAAACTGAACACGTGCGTTTACAATTCTGTGTTGCAATATGACAACACCCGCCTTTGAGACTCAAGACTGCCTCAATAAACTATTGATTGCGAACGTCCTCAGTAGCGGCCACGTAAATTTTGAGATTTCATATAAAGTGTATAATTCGCCTTAATAATTCAAAGCGCCATTTATGGTTATTTTTTTTTTCAATTTATTTTCATCTCGGGATTTGCCGGTTTAAATATAATAAGTCATTTGCACATAACATCCGGTATATCTTGAAAACTCCTTTTAAAAATAAATATTATGTATTGCCACCAAATCCATACATTTAGTGCTACAAAAATACTGGGTGGCCCAGAAGTCCGGAATAAAATTAATATAGCCTTAACCTGTAACTTTTGGGGAAAACGCTCGGACACGTCAATTTAGTTTTATATATGCTCACATTTTGACGTTATTCATTTGTTTTTTTATAGACATTTGTCAAAGATATGACGGCATCGATCTTTTTTTTAAATAGAAACATACAGCTTGTAATACGTCATTTGGAAGCTAATATCTCGTACAGTATGCTCATAACTTTTAGAGCGATTCTGTCAAGCTATTTCAAAATGGCGACTGTTAAAAAGTTTTTAAAAAATTTCTATTTAAAAGCGGAAATTATAAATCATTTTACCTTTCAAGGTAAGAAAACTTCATTGTGTCGCGTTCAAAAGATTTCTTACCTTGAAAGGTAAAAAAACATCAATGATTTATAATTTCCGCTTTTAAATAGAAATTTTTTTAAAACTTTTAACAGGCGCCATTTTGAAATAGCTTGACAGAATCGCGCAAAAATTTATGAGCATACTGTACGAGATATTAGCTTTCAAAATATGATCTATCACAAGCTGTATATTTCTATTTAAAAAAAAGATCGATGCCGTCATATCTTTGACAAATGTCTATAAAAAAAACAAACGAATAACGTCAAAATGTGAGCATACAGGGTGTTATGGAAATGACGTATTATATTTAAATGCGTGACTCCTGGGGTGTCCTAGAGAAGCGCTACATATATGTATATTTTTAAATCGAACGTTTAAAAAGTGGGGTAATTCACCCCTAAACCCACACACAACTCCTCGGCACATTCATATATGAACATATTACATTGCCCAACAGGTGTTCAAGCACAATGTTGTCAAAATGTTTAAAAGTGTAAAACTTTAGTTTCTTATAAAAATAAATATTTAGCTTACTTAGAAAGTAAATCCAGGACGCGATTAAGGAATCCAGGGCACACTTTCAGTTCTTTTTTCTATGGGAAAAGTTTTATGCTCATCACGTGTCCTGATGATAGTGTGGGAGTGCATAATAAGCTTATCACTAAACCCCAACACTAACGCATAATTACACTTTACAATAACACACGTAGAACAAGAGCACTTAACCATTTCGCAATAGAAGTAATAAAAACGCTAATTTCTATGGGCCATTAACCCTTTACTAAAGATAAAATGAAACAATTATGTTAACAATTGACAGAAACTACCCTCCTTTGAAATAATGGTCTAGTCCGTCTTCGGACCAGTCGTCGAACTTTCTTTCCGAGAAATCTCCGCTCTCTAGAGCCAGCGCGGTTGCCATTTCCGAGACTATAATTATACAGGAAAGTAATATTATAGAAGGAAATTCGGCAATTTATGATAGTCGTTTATAAAACAACGAAAGTGGTAACGCTGTATTTTTAAATATTAGCCCGATTGCCACAATCAGCTGTTTAAAGAAGCAGGCCGATATCGATCGAGAGAACCAACGTGTTATTTATTTTTAAAATTTTTAGATGTTAAATACATTATTTCCCAGACCACTCAGACAATAAGGGTGTATTATTGTCTACACAGTAGCACTTTAAAATACTAATTCAGATTAAACGGTACTTAGATGTGTTGTTACACGAAAACTAATGTGATTTTGTGATGTGAGTACTTGGTGTTTTTTATAAATTAAGTTGGTGTTAAATAAGTCCGAAAAGCTAAATAAAAACGGATTTTTTTTTAAAGGGTAAGTGACATTTATAAACTTTTAAGTTGTCCAGATCTGACGGGTGTCGTTCGAATTGAACAAATGAGAACATACCTGACCATTTATAAACTCCGCGGCGGTTCGTTCGAGTCAGTTCAAGTTTATAAATCACAGATTGTTTCCCAGCAAACTGAACTGAACGTAAAACTTTATAATAATGTACCCTGAAAAATAAACAACTTCCAATCTGTCAAACGGTTATTGACTTTCTAAAGAGTTTACCCTGAAGATATGACAACACTGTTGACATATGTTGCTTTGTTTACCTTCCTGACAGGGGCACCACGTGGTCATTTTTGATTTGACATAAGGTCATGTACAGGGCATATTAAATTAAAACGCCATTTTTGGATATTTCTTTTCAATTTGTTTTCATCTCAGGAATTGCCGATTTAAATATAATACGTCATTTCCATAACACCCTGTATATAAAACTAAATTGACGTGCCGAGCGTTTTCCCCAAAAGTTACAGGTTAAGGCTACATTAATTTTATTCCGGACTTCTGGGCAACCCTGTATATATTAGTAGTATTCCGTATTAAGGCTGTTAGTAATTAAGTTAACCTACCTATAAATAGGGATTTTAAAGCAGCATAGGTTAAAAGCCGAAGTTAGTAAGGCAAAAGCCACCTGAAGAAGCGTTCCCCGCAGCCTCCATAAGAACCTACAGAATAGTTAGGTCATTAGTTTATTTAATAATTAGCACTTGCAGTTAACTAAAGCTAGTAAAATGTTAAGCATTTACCCCTATCTTCTCCGCTTTAAGTAAAACCGGTTTAGTTGGATGAGGTTTATTGATTATGAGTCGTGGACAGTTTTGAGAATCCAAGAAAATAATTTGGCAACAGCAGATTTTCATAAAATAAATATGAAAAAGAGGATAAAGCAGTTGTTTTTAGTATTTCTTAATAGCGACTTGCCAAAGGGCTCCAGAAACACTTGGCGCGGCTCTGTGAAGGATTATCCATTTCATTAAAATAACTCATCCTTATTTTAATCGACGAATTACTTGCGACGTCAAATGTGCACGGCGCATAAGAAAACTATGATTTAAACTGGATTAAGCATCTAATCCGGATTAAATGCATACGGAGAATACGAGCCTTAAAGAACAATGGAGTAAGCATTATCAATGTTTAAAAAACCCTACTAAATATTGCTTACCCAAGTCTCAAATAAAGCAACTTAATACTCATTTTTAAAGAAAAATCGACAATAAAAAAACTAAAACAGTTTTGTTGCAATGTTCCGACTGTAATGAAAATGATTCATGAAAATACTTAAGGAAATAGGTAGTATTTACTTAGACAATGTCTATTCATTACGAAACAATTTCCAGTAAATATTTTAAAAGGTTTTGTTATCAGTAATTATTATTGCAAGTCGCTGACACGTGAATGAGGTAAACAAAGAAATAAAAAACACTTCTAAAAAATAAATGTTATCACTGAAAGGCGATCAATGGGTGCATTCCACATATAAACAGTATATTGCCAATATGAACGTTCCAAAATACAAAAAGTGTCACCGCTATGGGATATGGCGCGGGCCTATTGAGTTTGCGCAGTAGGGTGGAAATTTTATCGATCGCGTCAGAGCCGGCCCGACATTATTTTTTTGTTGTTATTCGTCGCCATCTTTGGTTCTGGATGCTTTTTCAAATTACAGAATAAAAAGTGGTTCATCCACATTGTTGTCGGTATATTAGTGCTTATAAATTTTCATTACCTAACAACAATAACAACAACAGTAAAGGAGTTTTTAATTTGTGGTGTTGTTTTGTTTAAGATGAAAGGACACAAATGCATGGTGTTTTTTTGCAAAAGTCGTGGATCAATACCAGGTATAAAGTAAGTATTTCAGGTATATACATATATACGAAAATATTTGGCTTTGACATTATCCGATCTTCGGAACTGAATTTCACTATAAAGCTTTTAAAAAAAGAAGAGAGTGTCACTTGTATACAATATAATATATAAGTGGTCACTACCTAACCTTAAAATTAATGTATTTTTAATTTGGTGCATTAATAGCTGATAATAATTCCCAAAATAGTCAATATTTCATTCATATATTCATTCTTAATTTTTAGTTTAGAAAAAAGTGAGGTTAAGATACATACGACGTCGGATGAAAGTTAAAATAAAGCTCATCGTGTCGATTGTTACAAATATTCGGACGGAATTTGGCACCAAAGGTTTACCCCAAGCAGGGCATGGAACGCTGTCTTAAATCGAACTAATCGAAATTTTGATTGCAATATTTTTCCTAACTAACCAGTGAAATTTACATTAAAAAAGTTGAAATCCGGTCCTGTCGAATGTTTACTTTCACAAGGAAATTTCCGAATTGCGCCCCCTTCGATGTCCATAGCGGGGACATAATTGCAGATCTGTCGTGCAATACAAGAACCTAGTAAGTCGACTTACTATAAAATAGAGTAGTAAGTTTTTAATATTTATTTAACTGTTTATTTGTTAATAAAAATCAATGATTTTTTTGGAAAATGAAACTATGTAACAAGAGCTTTCTGTGTATAAAATTTTAGAACAATAAATTAAATATTAAAGAAGTTGTGCCATTTTTAAATGGAATGTCTTAAAATTTACTTTTACGACTTACTAGGTTCTTGTATTGCACGGAAGAGATGGTATTAGCAATATACTGTTTATATAATATGTGGTGCGTTCCTTTATAGTCAACATTTTATCGATGCGACAAGATTGATAAGGAGCAACTTTGTTTTGTTTGAGTAGTGATGTCAAAAGCAGATATTGGAAAGATTCGGTTATTTTCGCGAAAGCTCGGGTGTGTTATGTTTGGGTAGTAATCTTGATGGCGAATATTGGAAATATTCGGTTATTTTCGCAAAAATCCGGATTTGTTTTGTTTGGGTAGTGATTTCAAAAGCGAATATGTAAATAACGGACTCACTCGGAGATGGTCAAACACTGACTGTCATCAGTAGGCATCACATCTTTGGACAGTTTAATGCCTTTTTGACCGCCCGGTATCTCAACCAGCCTTATGGAATGGGGTTTTCTTGCGAAGGGAAACCGCGCCGTTTTTTGGAGGGGTTGCATTTGTCTCTTGTAGCACTGTCCACTGAAATAAAAGGAATAGAAATCATCATAAAATTAACCAGTGTCGTCGCAGCGGAATTAGGTTTCCTTATAGTTTATAATGAAATAATTCTTATGGCCATGGTATATTATATCTTACAGAAAATTGGTACTCTTCTACAACAGCAATGATGGGATGTGTCAAACTTACCAATATAATTTGGATCTTTCCACCAAAGCATACGAATCCCCGTCTCCGATGAAAGCTCCGCAAGAGCCGCAGCAGAAACATTCGGGATGGAATTTGTGTTCGCCTGCCACCATGACTGGACCTGTAATAATCTAAAGAAACAAATAACATTTAATAGTTTCAGGCTCTACGCGATAAAAATGATATAGAAAAGAACTGACATCAAAATGCTCTAAGGTGCGGAATAATGTTTTAAGAATGTAGAAATACTAAAGGCCGATATTTGAACAAACCCGAACAAACCTTAAGTTCGACCTTAGCTAAGGTAGTCTTAACGATATGTTAAACCTTAAAAACAAACTAAGTTTTAAATTAATTTAAGGAGTAATTGACCTGTTAAGTGGAAGATTCCACGTCCTTATAGATGTATTAATTTAGATGAGTGTTAAAGAGCAGTTTAGTTTAATATACCGTCAAACTAGTGTTAAGGATGACTTATGCCGTTCTGTACCTTAAGGTGACTTTGAACTATCGGCCATAGTAAGTTATCTTTTATACAAATAAACACCTTTGAAAATAATTGTTGTTTTAATTGTTATACACCGTGTCCAAGATAATGAGGGCCAGTACAGGGATCTCGGAAACCGTAAGAGATACGAAGTCGGTTAAATGGAGGTAAAGTTGCCGAACAACATCAGGAAACTTTGGGATATGGTCCTGTATTTCTCCTAATTTTATAAATAATAGCTCATAAGTAAGCTCTAAATTTTTGCTTATGTTGGACTAGTTCAATAAATAACAAATAATTTAATTATAAACTACAAATAAGTGAACAAAAATCATTCCAAAACAGTAATAAAACGAACAACGAAAAAGTGTTCTGAAACACCATGGCCAGCACGTTCGCCTGATAGAACACCGTTAGATCTTTTCCTCTATATATCGAAAATTATGTTTATAAATACAACTTCGAAACAGAAGGTTGGTGCTTGAAGCCTTTCAAAGTATTACGCCAGAAATGTTGTCAAATGTTTTAGAATCGACAGTTAGAAGATGTTACTTGTGCTTAGAAAATAACGGAAATCATTTTGAACACCTGATTATGTAGTTCCTTACTTTTTTGTTGTTAATTTTATTACTGTTTTGGTATGTTTTTGTTCACTTATTGGTGTTTATTATTGAATTATTTTTTGATCACTTATTTGTGGTTTATAATTAAATTATTTGTTATTTATTGAACTAGTCCAACATAAGTACAAATTTAGAGCTTACTTATGAGATATTATTTATAAAATTAGGAGAAATACAGGACCGTATCCCAAAATTGCCTGATGTTGTTCAAAAAAACCCTCTATCTTTAAGTATAAGCGAGTTACCCTACAAAAGTGCCCAAAAATGGACACCCTGTACAGTGGCTTTGGTTAAAATTGTACAAAAATTAACATTTGCACACCTGGTACGTTACAATTTATAAAGAAATAAAAAGGATTACATGTATTATTATTATTATTATAATTACTAATACTGGTAAAAAAATATCTCTTTTACCTGACTGCATTGTTGGCAAGCCTCTCCATATCGCGTCCAGTAGTCATCTTTACAGAATAATAGCCCATCTTTTTCAAAATACCAGTTTGATAGGGCAGCATCACATGCAGAACACCTTAGACAAAAAAAATTAGGATAGTCAGTTAGGTAATTCTAGGAGTGGACTTTATCGTGAGAACAGTCACTCAAGGGATTAACGTCACTGACCTGTATCTATGCCGGTCAACCCAAGACCATCGTACAGGATCAAAATCAGTCATAGGGATGTAACGATATTAAAAATATATCGATACGTGGACAATAGATATCAAAATTAATTCTAGAAGTGATTTTTCAGTGATGGCCACAAGGCCTTCTTTTATGCGAGAAAATAGATTGCCGTGTAATCATTTTCATTAAGGGCGAAGTACGGTCCTGTTAGCCGGTTAAGGTCAATAGTTTATCATGATTCAATAACTAAAAGTAAGATATCTAACCGTCCCAATTTCGTCTGCCGCACGCAATGACGTCAAAAGGAGAGCGATTTTTAAATTTCTTATGGGATTTATATTGCTGTCAGCGGTTTTAATTCTATTTTAAAGGTATTAAAAGGTTTTATGCATGTAATGGTATATGAAAGGAAAGAATAATATATGACAAGTATTTACGTATATTAATTTCATAGAAATATAACACACATTACAGCTAAAATAAGGAAAGCTTTCGACAAACTTTTAAAACATCCGCCGCGCCATCCGAACCGGTCTACGATAGCCGAAGCTGCTCGTTGCCACCACAGTGTTGTCAGTCTTTTACAATTGTAATATATCCATTACTTTTTGAACAATTTTTGAGATGTTCATTCTTGTTGTGGGGCTTCCCATATAAAATTTATGTTCAATCGGGAGGTGGCCCCCATATCATAGGAAAGTAACGACCTTTTTTTTCGTACTCTTCTTACTCTGACACTGTTTTTTACTATTCTATTAGGTTTCGAACCTATTACTTTTGATCGAAGATTTCTGGCAACCGGTGGCGGTTCTTCCACAGGAGCACATGCGCAAGTGCACCCCCAAAACAAAACGAATAAAAAATATTCCTTTATATTCATTGAATATTATTTATCGTATAAAGTCCGACCCTCCCTAATATTTTATCGTACCGTCAAACTAAAAAAGTCCGACCCTCCCTAATATTTTATCATCCCGTCAAACCCAACTGTATAGATCCGGCAACCGTGCCTCGGTCGAGGTAAATGACGATTATGACGAGACTTGCTTGCGCGTGCAATTAAGTAGTGCAGTTTCTTTGTAGTAACAGGTGGCGGGTGGCAGCGGGGGGATAGCGGGGCTATGGCGATTTAACATGGAAAAGGCGCACAGTTTTTGTGTGCACCGCGCTGTTGTCTGTTCGTGCATCTAGTTAGAAATTCGAGCGTGTATGTTTTAATATTTTAATATTATATAGTTATTAAGTTAAAATGAATAGTTGACGGTGGACTATTTAAGAAATTTAAGAATTTAGCTCTTTGAGTTTGGTGCAAAAAATTGAAGTGAAGAATGAGGGAACACCTAAACCCGAAATTAATTTAACGCAGACTACAAAGGGTAAATCTAGGGACGTTATTAGAAAGTTTAAAAATGAAATATATATGGAAAAAAAATTATAGAGGGTATTCCAAACTTAATGAGGCTGTTATTGATCAATTTTCTACAATTAAGAATTGAAGAATGGACTTTACGTTTAAGCACTATTGTGTAGGGTCGATAAATGTTGTGTATTTCGATAAATGATACTTGATATGATTTTAAACCATTTTATTTAAGGATTTAAACTAAAAAAGACTGAAAATATGAAGAATGCCAACTTGTCAGTCTCGTGACTCGATTCGTTTTCGTCATAAAACAGTTAACTATTGTTCTCGTCTTGGTTGCGCCTAATGACGTAGCAGTAGATGGCGTAGTGGTATTAGACATCATTCGGTTTTCTTGATAACTCGTAGATAATAATAATAATAATATAATATATACTTTATTTAGCACTTGGCCAGTAAAAAGAACAAAATAAATACATATTTACATACGATGGCGGTAGTAGTATTGGACATCATTCGGTTTTTTTGATAGCTCGTAGATGGCTTTAGTAGTATTAGTAGTGCACTGTATAAATATTGTTACGAGGGTTGCATGCGACGACGTTAAGATCCGACAGCTATACACACTAAGGAAACCTTTCTTATTTTCCAAAAGTTGTATTTCCTTGTGTAAAATAAAAAAATAAATAAAAATTTGTTTTACCTAACGCATTTTCTTATTACTTTTTTCTTTCTACATTTAAAACGCCTAGAAAAATTTCACCATACTTGTGAACCCCCTCTATCATAGGTCACAAGCCGCCACTGTGCGAGAGGCCATAAATTTGCCACTTTTGCTTTTAGACTTTGGCTATCCAGAGATACAGGTCACTGATTAATGCCCATTTCCACCAACGTTTCTCTAGGTCTCGGATTATGCCCGATTGTATATTTTACCTGAAACAGTCCATGTGCCATTCTTGTCCCAATGCCGAGATGAACTCCTCATCATCTAACAGATTAAGACAGCCGGAACAAATGTTCTCTGTTGGCGTGGAAGGAGTGGCCACCTTCGATTCTAGGAAGAAAAATTAAATTGGTAGTTTTGTAATTATAACGATAATTTTAAAATGATGTCTACAAAAAAGGCGAATGCGTCAACAAGGAACATATATTCTTCAGGTAGGCGGACACTGGTTCTTTTGCAAAAGTGGCAAATATCCTAGAGGCGGTCCGGGTGGAAAGAAGATAAATAGTTATTTTGCAAAAATTGAGGTTTTTAAATTGTGCAAATCTTATCTTTATAGTTTTTGCGCATCCTGTACATTAACATCAAAGCTTTTCTATGTGAATCCTATTTAAACGTACATATAAATAATGCCACAGAGATAAATAATAACTTATTATTCGTTCATTGTTTATCTATTATCTTGTAAGAAAAATCCTGCAGTCTGGCATTTCCTGTTAAACTGCATTAATAAATTCAACGTTGCCAGGTCTTAACAAGAGAAAATCTGAAAATTAGAGTTATAGCAGCCATTTCTACGAGAAGACAAAAATGTTTGAATTTACTTGAATAAATATATATATCGATAAGAATATAAAATTTATTCTTCTCAAATGGTAATTTTAAAACGCTCCTTTTTACATAAATCCAAAACCAAAACGATTACTAATCCTTTATTTTCAGTAATTATTGCAAGTAACGGCAATACTGAATTGCACCAATCCAGGAAACCCCAGCGCACACGATAACATTTCAAAATATAAACAAATTTAAAATTTTAATTAGGGGACTTTCTAGGAGGTCGAAGTAATATTTCCCATTTTTTTTATGAATATTTAAGGCAAATTTAATTGAAGTCATGGCTTTTCATACTTGCAATATGGGAAAAATCGCAATAGAAATACCAGGTTTTTCTTTGACACTTCCTCTTCATCCCACACAAACAAAAATAATTTTTCTGTTTTTAAAGAAATGTTGCAGAAAATTTAGATAACACCAATTTGTATTAAGTTTAACTCGTAAAAAAATAAGTTAACTTACCATTGTCCAGGTCTTCCTGCATCTTTATGCATTTATTTCATCTTCATATTACCATAGCTTCGCAAGACACACCGATCTTCGACATTATATTAAAGTCCTACTCACACGATAGCATTTCTTCCATAAAGAAACAATATCAAGTTTTAACAATAATTCAATAGAAATAAGTTAAATGATTAAGAAGTTTGTATTACAGGAAAGCGGAAAAATACCCTGATATTGCAAGTTCTATATAAATAAGAAAAGGCGCATACATTAGAAGATATTCAGTTTCCATTTTGAATTTCCCACCGAACGCCATTACAAGTAGTCACGTGACTATATCCAGCAAATCAGCTGTTTTATATTTAGGCTAACGTCAAATGTCAAAGAAATAATTCCAAACAACGGACAGGCATTTATTTCAGGTTCAGGCCTTGGTTTCAGGCAGTGTCGTGATGATTTTAGGCCCAATTATAAAAGAAAATGTAAATCTTTAGTGAAGAAAAGTATATTTTTTGTGAATAAACTTTATGCGTGTCGTTTTAGCTTTAAATTTTAAAAATTCAGAGATTTATAGATTCCCATCGTATATTTTGAACTCCCAGTGACTTTTCCAGAGAAGAACGCCTACAGAATGGTTCGGGGTAAGGCCATGATATTTCTATAATAATGGTAGCCTAGATATTACATACGTAAATCAACATTTAGATATATTAACGACAATAATAATTCAAAATTTGTTGCTCTACTCCTATGTTGAGACGCCATTTTATTTTTTAAAAGGGCTTCTGTCACGTTTGACAAATGTCCATTGGCCTTCTATAACCTCAATATACTTTATATTTTTTTATAACAACAAATGTAATATAAATAAGTCATACTTATCAGTATATCTTTTTTGCTTTATTTTTTAATATCTAACAAATAGACAAAAATAAAACCGAAAAATCAATAATAAACGTTTATTACATTTGTACAAGTCAAAGAAGGATACAAAAGGTTGATGGGGGTGAGACAGGCTTTACAACAAGGATTCCATATCATTGAAGGTATTAAATTTTTCAATTTTCATTAAAAACTGGGTATGATTCGCAACTATGCAGGGTTTGCTATAAAGTAGGGAAAAGAAAAATTAGAAACAAATAGAAATTGAAAGGATACCTAAAAGCATGCACTTCCAAATTGGCTATTCAAATATTAACAATTTTCATAAATAATCAGGATACCTAGAGAGGTGATTCTACATGTTAAGAAAAAGGTAGTAGTAGTCGGAAACAGATTGTATTCGAGCAATAGCTATAATATTTCTCAGCATAATCTATTTGACGTGTCTACCTGGCCCAGTAATGTGCATTAATTCTGCTTATTTTAAAGCGAAAGGCGGTTTATGCATGAACCAGTTTGCTGGCCGCTATTTCTTTTTTAGAAATACTAACATTTTTAAAAGTCGGTGATGCTAGCTAGATATTGGATGATGTGATGTGACAGTTATTTGAATCGTCCTTTGGGGTTCGTTACATCAGAAACATCCTTTTTATCAATTCTTTCGGCTAGATAGCTGCTGTTCTTGCTCATATCAAGCGAGCTGTTCTGTGTCCCACTGGATCTTTGTGACTCATGGGATCCTTGTCTAGTCTTCAGCTTAGAGTGCTCTCGTGACGCTTCAACCTCACCTAAAAACAATGAAATATGAATGTTTAGTGATGAGACAGATAAGATATCCATATAGCGTTAAGAAATCGCTTGTTAATGAACACAAAGATAAAGTGTATGGTAATACACTTCCCGACAAAGATAATGTTAGTCTTTTTTATAGCCCTGTAACTTTTTTAATTGTTTGCCGATCTTGGTGAAATTTTTAACAAAGTGTAGATCTGAGTCTTGGGATGATATCTTGAATTTTAGTTTTCAGAAAATACCGATGTCTCGATTATTATACGGGTACAAACAACAGTCACTGTTTTAACTTTAATTTCTTAACGTCCTGTGGAAAAATTGAGAGGTAGAATTTAGCTACATTGTGTTTTGTTTTGAAGTGTGACCTTTCCTTAACACAATGGTTTTTGGTTCACGTCATTATCTGCTTTTTAACCTTCCAGTGCACGGGTTGGGTCTCACAGACCGCATAGTTTATTTTTTGATTCCCATTTTTAGACATTTTTGAATTCAGGGTTGCGCCATGGTGTACCTTTTGGTCGACTCCTTCCACAACTTAAAATATGGATTCAGGACAAATTTAGTGTATATGGAGATCGCAGTACCTGATAACGTCCTGTGAGACCCAACCCGTGCATTCGTGTTAGTTTTCGGGGAATCTCTAAATTTTTGCTTTTACTTGTTATTCTTTAAATTTTTATTAAAAAGTGTTTATATTATTTTGTTGTATCGATATACAACATGAATAAGGATAGTTATGAAGCTGAAGTTGCTACACTCTGGAAATATTACAAAGAAGTAGAAGCAGTGGCGAATTAGACATAACCAGTGATGATGATTCAGTTGCCGATCCTAACTATGAAGAAGTTCCTGATCATGAATCTGACACAGAGCTAGATGATTTGATTTTAGAGGAAGAGGAATCAGGAGATAGCAGCAAGAAATATTACTACAGCATGTTGTAATTTCTTGTCAAGAATGTAGCGAAAAAAAAACAGTAACATTCTTAGAAAAAAATTTTTGGATACTGTTTATTGTTTTTATATTTTTTTTTTTCATATATCAATTGTTTGAACATCTTTTTAGAATAATATTCAGTTTAACTTGTAAAACTTAGGTTTAAGGTTTATTTTTCCAATTTTTACGTAACGGCGATAAAAATGTAAGGCTTTTTATTTCAATTTAATAAAGACATTTATAAAAATACCGTATTGTTTTTTTTTCGCCAAATCTGCAAAAAAATACTCACTATCTTATAATAAAAATCAGTTGCTCACTAAAATATAAAAGAAAAAAAATACCTAATATTTGTTATTGGGTCTAATAGACCCAACCCGTGCATCGGTATAACTTTTTTTCACCCGTGCACTGGAAGGTTAAAAGAAGAAACAAATTTTGCTGCAGTTTTTCACTTTTAATCACAATTCATCCTGTAACTTTTTTAGTTGCTGTCTGATCTTGGTGAAATTTTAGCAAAGTATACACTTGTGTCTTGGAATGATATCCTGAATTTTAGTTTCCAATATATAATCATGTATTGATCATTATACAGGCAGAAACAAAAGTAACTTTTGTACAGTACGTTTCACGAAAATTGGATACGACTTAATGATTTCCTGGGTCGGTCCCATTGTGTCGATAAGAGCTTGGCAATAAACAAGTGAAGTATGAAGGGACGGACTAAGGAAAACAAGTAATGATATGATTATATTAATGTAATCAAATGAAATAACCTTTTTTTTAAATATTACCTACTAGTCATATTTATTTACATTTATAATGTCATTCTATAGATAGTTCTGTTTCGCTATCGCTATCCTCATCAAAATTAATTATAATTGGATTAATTATGCGATCCAGACTAATATACGAATTTTCTACAGTTATTACGTGACGGACTGAATTTTTCCAACTACCTGGGGGAATATTATTAAAGCATTTTCGTATTAATTCTACAACACTAGAACTTAAGGTCGGAGAAATATTTTCAGACCTAACCAGTGATTTTAACTGGTGCCACATATGCTCTATGGGGTTAAAAATGCAATAATAGGGTGGGAGCCGTAGCACTGTATGTCCAATTTCTTCTGCCAATGTGTCACAAACTTATACTTTTTTATACAAAATGTCTTTAAAACTTCTAAAAGATCACTTTTTTTATAACTTTCTTCAAAACATATATCATTCGCCGCCATGTAGTTCTGAATCTCCAATTTTGTATTATTTGAGCTTGGAGCTTTATGTAATTGGCGACTGCGATAGCTCGCATTGTCCATTACTATCACGCTATTCTGAGGAATGTTTGGTTAAAGACAATTCTTGAACCATTCCTCAAAAACTAATAAATTTTACCACAAAAAGATATTTAAATATAAATTAAGCAACCTAACCTACCTGATGTGCCTATATTTAATTATAATTATTACAATCCGGTCCTTTCCACATAATAATAACAAACGGTCATAAATAATGGGATGACCCAGGTACTTTTACGACAGTCATTAAGTTATATCCATTTTTCGTGAAACAATCTTATTATTATTATTATTGGGTAAAGTTAGGCGGCCATGCCGTTAAAACCTATTTCTCACAGAGTCTACAGGACTAATTTTGTGATTTGTACAAATGATAGCGGTTTTTAAAGTAGTTGGTTGTATCAGCAGCAACACAGTCATTGGGTAGATTATTCCATTCTCTGTATACTCTGTTAGATATGAAGTACTGTCTACAAAGTTTTCTGAAGCGGTCTCGAATCAACTTGAAATTATGCCCTCTTAGTCTATGGTCTGAATTCAAGGAAAAGAAGTTAAGATCCACTGAATAATGTCCATGTAGTATTTTAAAAGTTTCTATTACATCCCCTCTGAGTCTTCTTTGTTCCAGTGAAGTTAAGTTTAGTATTTTTAATCTTTCTTCATATGTCATATGTGCTATAGTGGGAGCAAGCCTGGTGAATCGTCTCTGAGTTTGCTCAAGTGCGTGAATGTCTTTAGCAAAGTATGGGTTCCACACTGGAGCTGCATAGTCCAAGATAGGTCTTATATAGATTTTGTATATCTTTGCAAGCAGCTGTGGAGACATGTTTTTAAAGGTTCGTGATACCATATACGAGATAGAGTTTGCTTTTTTAATAATGTTTCCCACATGAACTTCCCACTTGAGATCTTTGGTTATTGTTATTCCTAGGTCTTTTTGACTTTTCACAGATTTTATTACTTCCCCCTTAAGAGTATATGATCTTTCAGGGTTGTTGAAGCCGACGTGGAGGACACAGCATTTTGTTTCATTCAAATGTAAATCCCACTTGGTGCACCACTGTTCTATTTTAGCCAAGTCTCTGTTGAGTAAGTCATAATGTGTAGAAGGGTTATTGTACAATTTCGTGTCATCAGCAAACATTGACAATGGGGAACTGATGCCAGTTGGTAAATCGCAGGTATATAAATTAAATAGTATTGGAGCCAGGACTGAACCTTGTGGTACTCCTATAGAGGTCTTGAAACTGTGTGATGACATGCCCCCAACTCTCACATAGTTCACGACTGACTGAGAGGGCGGAGCTGTGGTTTTCACAGAACTGTCTCAAACTTAATGCAGGTAAAACTCAGGAAATGGTATTTTCAACAAGCCGTGATGTTGTTGAAGGTCATATTGTTAAAGTACTGGGTTTAACTATCGATGACACTCTTAGTTGGACTCCCCATATCGAATCTCTTCGGAGTAAGATATCATCGGCAATTTTTGTAATAAGAAGACTAAAATCAGTTCTTGAACACGGGTCAGTTCTTAATATCTACTATTCGCTTTTTCAAGTCCATCTTTCTTATGGTGCTATTTTGTGGGAAAACTCATCCAATTCTGTGCAAATCTTTAAATTGCAGAAAAAATGCATTGGAGTAATTGGGGGTGTTGGTCCCAACCCAATTTAAAAAGTTTGACGCTGCCATCGCTGTTTGTTTTACACCAATTACTTGAAATTCATAGAAATAATAAACATTTTCCACATAATTCCGACATTCATCACTATGATACAAGATCTGCTAATTTGATTAGACCAAATAGGTATAGGCTCAATAAATCTATTAACAACTCGCTCAGAATTGAGCTGTATAATGTGCTTCCTTCAAGGGTTAAAAGCTTTAAAGAAAAAATTTTAAACTTGTTATAAAAAAATTCCTCGAAGCAAATGCTTTCTACTCTATCGTGGAATACCTTGATGTTGCTTCAAAATATAATTTTTAATATTTGTTTGTTTGTTTGCTTATGTCTGTTGTTTGGTTTCTTTAAATTTTCGTATACACTTTTGTATTATTTTATATACCATATGTTTTAGTGAAATTTTAATTTTTTTATTAACACATTTTTATTAGACAAGTCTAACAGGCTATCGACCTAGGTCTTTCAGCCTTTAATCTACATTAAGAAACTAGTATAAATCACAATATCAAATCTTATATACAACAAAACGTTACAAAAGAATCATGTAGGAAAAAAAAAAAAAAAAAAACTACTAATTTGTTATCAATTCAAAAACTGTCCTTTCAGGGTATTGGTGAAATTTTAATTAATTTACTTTATTGTATTACTTAATTTATTAATGTAATCACGATTTGCTACAATTTGTATTATACAAAAATGTGGTTAAATAAAATATGTTTATGTTTATGGTTTATGTCGGTGTCGTGTGAAAACGCCCATTAGTCTATTATGAGTAGGGACGAGACGGTATCAGCGTACCGCTATTTTGTCGCGGTATTTTTTAATACCGTCGCTCCGCGGTATTCAGGTTCGAGTGGGTATTTTCCCTCAAGGTATATATTTTGTATGGGTCATCCAGGCGCACTGGTAAGTAGTAGTGGGTATTTATTGTCCCTAACTGTATTTTCCTTCAAAAAGAAAGTCATTCGGTGTGAAAACGCCGCTGGATATTTTTCTTCAAGGTACATATTTTCTTTTTCCCTAACGGTATTTTTTTGGTAACTGTATTTCGACGCGGTATTTTTGTGTAGCGCGACGGTATATACCGCGACAAGCGGTTGACGGTATGTCCCATCTCTAAAATTATATGTATATCGTTTTGACCATTTTTCTGTTCAAGTAAAGGTTGACTTACTTGACCGGTTAAGACCTTGTCGTATTCTCGCCAGCATTAGGCTGGTAGAGACATCCCCCTTGTCGTCTTGGGGTATCAGAGGCAGGGCACCGCCGGGTTTATCGAAGCTATAATGCGTTTCCATCTCGTCTATTCTGTTGCGTCTTGAGGCTTCCCGACTGCTGTTACATTCTGAAATATGGCATTATTATACTCGAAGTCCACAATTGTAGACTGTGACTCATTTCATAGTCCGAACAACAATGCAGCGAATGCGGTCGATAATATCTTGTACGTTTACCCGCTATTGTCTGTTTAAAATTACCTAAAAAGCCGCTTCCTCGCGCTTATTTGGTCGCAAACGCGCGGCGTAGCCAAACTGTAGTTTTCTCGAGCTTTATATTATTTATAGTAATAGGATTTGCACGGGGAACGGATAAGCGGGCAAACGTTTAAATATAGCATACACATGGCAACAATGTTTGATATTATTGTATCAGTTGCAAACTGTTGAGAGAGGCGTAACCAGCTGGTTTTACTGTACTTTCATAGATAATTTGAATTTGGGATATTGTTATTGTTTATTGTTGTTGTTGAGTATTGTTGTTTGCCGAGTATTGTTGTTGCCGATTATTGTTGTTGCTGCGTGTTGTTGTTGTATCTTATTGTTGCGTATTGTTGTTGTTATTGTTGATAGTTGTTACTGTATATATTTATTGTTGTTGCTGTTTTTCTATTATTGACTAATAGTGTCCACCTTTAAAGAAAAGACGACCTAATTTAACACAGAGGGAACAAGACATCTGTGTATGAAGGTGTTCGAACCCGAAATCCGGATTTATCTGTGCTAGATGCAACGGAACTATGTGCTTCGTTAACGAAAGTATCGACTAGTACAGTACTCAGGACTTAAAAAAATAAGAAGAACAAGAATAAAAAGTTCAGAATCATGTAGGCCGAAAAAAAAATCGTACTTGATAATGCGACAAAATATTCAATTCGTCGAAAGGTACGGTTTTTATTTTAAGAATGAAATTCCCACATACAAAAAAATTATGTCGGGAATAAAAAAGGACGACTCATTGCCAAAAATATCGCTAAGAGAATTCAGTAATTACCTGAAATTTTGCGAATTTTCAATTATAAGTACTTTAAATTTTACGCGCCACTGGAAGTCTATTTCCTTCTCGCTCAAATGCAGTTGTCGTTTCATTTTGTCATAGATGAATCACTGTCTACAATTGTGGTCTCCGAATATAGTAGAAGTCACTAACAAATTCTACACTATTGGATTACGCATAATTACTACTCTTACTTTCTCCCATCGTATTTTTACTTGTATTGCAAACAATTAAAATATTACAATGTAATATTAATTCTTCTACTTCACCTTATTATGACATTAAGCGAAAACAACCAAACCGGTGTGGTAAAAGGTGTGATTTCGGATAACTTCTCGCGAATTGTTTTAAAGAGAATATTGGAATTCGGACATTCTGGCATTACTTGTTTGTATGGTTCCCATACTCTCAAACTTTACTTCTATTTCGAGGCAAATTACCAATTCTGAATGGCACGGACGGTGATTACAATGGGCAATCACTGCCAGTTATTGGTGAGCGATATCGTGATTTTTCAATCGCGTTGTGAAACGTGATTGTTATTTTTTGATATCAGTGAAATTAAAGCGTGACGTGATCACGGTTTATAAATTTTTATCACTGCTAAAGCGATTAACTAGACAATATACGTAAGAGAATATTGCGCGCATCGTTAAATAATTAGTGGGTGATGGTCGATGGATTTAAATTATTTATTATGTATACATGATACAACAAGACAAGGTAAGATATCTAACCGTCCCAATTTCGTCTGCCGTGCGCAGTGACGTCACCTGTAGAGTAATTTTTAAATCTCTTATGTAGAGTTACATTGCTGTCAGTGTTTTTAACTCTTTTTTGAATGTATTGAAAGGTTTTACGCATGTAATGGTATATGAAATGAAAGAATAATATATGACAAGTATTTACGTATATTAATTTCCTGGAAATAAGACACTCAAATACCACTAAAAAAAGAAAAGAATCCGACAAATCTTTGCCGCCATTTGAGCCGGTCGACGATAGCCGAAGCATGCCGAAAGGTGCTCGGGCCGCTTCTGGTTTTGAAACAGCGTTGCCAGTCGTTTACAATTGTAATATATCCATTACTATTTTTTTTTTTTTTTTTTTTTTTTTTTTTTTTTTGGACACACGATGAGAAATCTGCTTACAGACACCTGACCCTCGCGGGGGCCAGGTAGTGTCAGGTTAGCAACATTGCGGGGAAAGACCAGACCAATGTCAACTTACAGAGTGTAAGTTTCGCCTACGAGGTAGACGAGCCGACTGACTAAAACTCACCGTCTGAATTAGGTATCATACCTATAACTCGATTTCGCTATATGACTGGTTAACTGCATATTCTGATTTTGATTTAGCTATGCTATACATTTATGTTGGGTGCCAGCTCTAGAGATTTTTTCACTCGAAGTTAATCGAGTGAACAAATTTCGAGAGCTCCGAACGTATAAGGTAGTGGGTAGTAGGGTAGGCGTAGTCGTCATGTTACACCTGGTTTTTGCAGGTTGTGCAAAGCAAGGCAATCTTTGTTGTTTTTTGTATTTTGATTGTTTTGGACTCAGACGCGGTTGCGCGTGAGCCAGTCTTTCGGTAATTTGTATGTAGCGTTAGGTCGTGAATGTATGTGTGAAGCAGCGATCGTGCTATTGTTGGCAATGTTAGCCTTAGTATGGTATTTGGTGATGGTTTTGTCTAGAAACTCCGAAATTGTAGCAATTTCGAGGTCTCTGTGTATAATGTCGTTCCGTGTGTATCGAGGAGTGTCAACTATTATCTTTAGTACCTTGTTTTGAATTACCTGTATTTGTTGAAGGCTCGACTTACATAGGGTGCACCAGGCTGGGGCACCATACATCATCGCTGATCTGATGAATGTCGTGTAGAGGTTTACCTTCGTTCTTAGATTGAGTTTACTCCTTCTGTTGAGTAAACAGTATATAGCGCCAAGTTGTTGGTTGGCCTTCTTCATGATGTTGGCTGAGTTTACCCTCCAGGTCAGCCTTTTATCGAAGTGTAAACCAAGATACTTAACACTCTGTTTCCAGTCGATATCCTGGTTTCCCACTTTGAGTTTCCCCGTTGGGAGTTTGAGGCGTGCCCTGGAAAAGTAAATTGCCTGAGTCTTGTCCGGGTTTATTTTGATCTTCCATTTTGAGAGCCACTCTTCAAAGAGGGCGATGTTCCTGTTGAGCCTTAGGGTTAGTATTCTAGGGCTTTTTCCTGATACTGCAAACGCCGTGTCGTCTGCGTATATGTAATTGTCGCACATGGGAAACTTCGGCATGTCAGCAGTGTAGATGTTGTAAAGCAGGGGGGCTATTGCTGAACCCTGAGGTACACCAGCTCGAATATTCTTTGATGATGACAGTTCTTCGTCAATCCATGTTTGGAAAGACCTGTCTTCCAGATAAGACGCAATCTGTCTTATCAGGTAGTCAGGTACTCCCATCCTAATCATTTTTAGTAGAAGCCCGTTGTGCCATACTTTATCAAACGCCTTGCTTACATCGAATAACACGGCCGCTGTGTGTCTCCTGGTGTTGAAACCCCTAAGAATATTAGAGGCGAACCTTGTCGCCTGTCTAACGGTGCACAGATTTGCTCTAAAGCCGAACTGCTCCTCTGGTATACAGTGATTAATTTCGACAAAGGCTGATAGCCTACCCGAGATTAACCTTTCCGCTAATTTGCCCAAGTTAGACAGTAGACTGATTGGCCTATAGCTACTCAGGAGTTTCTTATTTTGTCCAGCCTTCCCTATCATTACGATCTTTGCCTTCTTCCAGGCGACAGGGAAGTGTCCGAGGGTCTGCATTGCTTCTGTTATACAGACTATGTCGTTTATGATGTTGTCCGGTAGATTTTTTAAGGCTTTGTTGGAGATGCCATCAATACCGGGTGCCTTCTTTATTTTGGTCTTGGCTATTAGACCTTTCACTTCATCTGCTGTGATGTGTTGCAGGTTGGGATCGGGGTGGGGATCCATGCGTTTATAGATCTCTACAGTTCTGTTAATCCGGTTTTCTGATGCTTTGTTGTTGGCTGGATTTTCGCTGAACTGTTCGTAAAGAACTTCAGCAAATTTCTCAGCTTTTTCTTTAGCGTCTGTCAGAATGACGTTGTCTGCGGTTGTTAGTGGCGGCATCTGTTTGCGTGAGCCCTTCGTTAGAGTTCTTGTCATTCTGTAGAGACTGTTATCTTCGATATTCAGGCTTTTGACCTTCCTATCCCACATATCAGACTCTGCATCTATCAGTTGTTTCTTGATACGCTGTGTTGCCAGATTTGCTTGGATTTTGATCGCCGGATCACCAGTTCTATAGGCTTGATGTAAGAGTCTGTTCTTCTCTCTTATCTCGATTTTTATCTCATGACTTAGATCACCGTATTTGGAGTAATTTATTGTCACAGTGCTCGATGCTCTAGCAAGTGCTTGCTTTATGTTGTTGACTAGCACTACCGCTGCCTCGTCAATGTCTGGTTTGTTCGCAATAGGAGGAATCGCATCGCAGCCCTTTAATTCATTTTTGAATTTTTCCCAGCTCGTTTTGGTTAAGGCTACGGTGTTTTTCCCCCTCCTGCGAGGGTCACCATATTCCATTATCACGGGCAAGTGATCTGACGTTAGATCGTGACATACTTTAGGCTGAGATATCCTGTCAGTGTTCTTGATCACGAATATGTCCAGTGTTTCCGGTAATCCGATAGGACTTAGATGGGTGTGGTCCTCAGGTGGGAGCATATGGTAGTCAAGAACGCCTGACCTATTGTATAACAGCTGACCTCGTTTGTTTGTGGCTCTGCATCCCCAAATACGATTTTTGGCATTCAGATCTCCCCCGATTATCATGGTGTTATTGTTGTCGAAAATGTCTTCGATACACTGCCTGTCAAAATCAAAGATCGCAGCAGGACCGCAGTACACGGAGCCGAGCACTACGCTCCTTCCGCTCACCCTGATCTTGACGTATGTCCCTTCTATTTTTCTGCAACTATCCGGATTAGGCATAGAGCTCGCCTGAATGTGTTTTTTAACAAGAACCATGGTTCCACCTAATCTAGTTACTCTGTCATTTCTAAAAACGTTGTAGTTTGGGAAAGAAAAACGTATTTTTTCTTTTAACCATGTTTCTTGTAACAGAATCACATCGAGGCTGTGCTCTTCTGAGAATTTTATTAGTTCGAGTTTTTTGCCCTTAATCCCATTAATGTTTATAGTGCAAATCTTTAGAAAGTCCACTGGGCGTGCAACCACTATTGGTTCAGCTTGGACATTTGCAGTACTGGTGTGAGAGTCTGCATCATCTTGGTGAACTCCATCATCAAGGTTTGCATACTCTGAAGCGTTGCTTGTAGCGCGTTGACTTCCTTTGCAGGCTGCGCTGTAGCTGTAACTATCTGGTTAGTATTTTTCAGTTTATTGTTATTTTGGCTTCCCCAAACGAACTTGCCTGGGCCTGCTGCTGTCTTTCGAGCAGCAGCAGCCTCCTGCAGATTCCTGGGGTGCCGAGGACACTCCCTAGAATTCGATTGGTGCGCACCACTGCAGTTGCAGCACTTGGTTTGTGAGC
Organism: Barypeithes pellucidus; assembly: GCA_963991005.1. Classification (NCBI taxonomy): domain Eukaryota; kingdom Metazoa; phylum Arthropoda; class Insecta; order Coleoptera; family Curculionidae; genus Barypeithes; species Barypeithes pellucidus. Next base: position 48,723,214 of record OZ022563.1, on the reverse strand, counting down.
TGCTTGGACAATCTCTAGAGACATGACTCTCCGCGCATCTCATACATTTTATTTGTGCTGTGCACTTTACTTGGGTGTGGCCGTACAGCTGACACCTGTGACACTGCGTATCAGTGTGTTTAGAGCGATGGGTATCTACGCGCACCCTGAGATTGTCCAAGTAGGTAATTTTATATATGTCACTTTGTGTTTTGGGAACCAAAACCGTACAAAATGGCATGGCGGTTCCATCTCGCCTCTTCCACGTTCTTACACTGGAGGGTGTGAAGCCGAGCTCCTCCAGGTCGGCCTTTATCTTATCCTCGGACCAGGTCTCGAGGATACCGCGGATTACTACATGAAGTAGCTTCTCATCCGTGAAGCGGAATGAGTGACTCGGGATTTTGTTATCGTTTAGATGTTTTAGTATCTTATTATAATCGTTAGGGGTGGCAGGGTGGATCTTTACACCCTCAGACACATTTATTGCCTTCCCATAATCGATATTTAGGGCCTTTAGGTGCCGCGTTACGTCGTTATACCGAGTTTTATCCCTGATTACGATGGGGGGGACTCGGATTCTAGGGGATGGCTCGGTCACAATGTCCCCTTTCTGTGTTGTATTGGACACTGATGACGTTTGTTCGGGTTTGTTCGGGTTTGTTCGGGTTTGTCTGGGGGTTGGCCGTGCCTTCGGGGTATTTTTGGCTATATTTTTAAGCATATGTTGTTGTAGGGCTACATTTGTGGTTATGGGGAGACGGGGGGGCACAAGCAACGGGGGGAACTCCGCGTTAGCGCGTTTTACCGAGCTACCCTCGCTGTCGGAGTGAGATTCCCTCAGTCTCGCCCTTTTTTGTTTTCTGTTCTCTACTGGTGTAAAACCCTGTGAAGCAGGGCTTACGTTTTCTGGGGAGATGTCGACCTCTAGCTCCATCTCCTCGTCCTCACTACTATCTACTTCTACTGGTGAGTTCACTAGAACGTTCACCTCTAAAGCGTTTGGATGCAAATTAGTTGATTCTACTTTACTAACCTGTTTTTCAATGATTGCTCGAAGTTCAGCCTTGAGCCTGTCGATCTCTTTATCTTTCTCTGCCAGCAGGGATTGGAACTGCAGTTCCATGGCCCTGTTTGACTTTGCTACAGCATCAGTGGTGTACTGCTGTTGCTGCTGTTTGAGCACGTTCATCTCTATGATGTTTTGTTTCTTCCACTCTAGGTTTTGTTCTTCGCTTCGCTGTTGCCATGCGGCCATTTCAGACCGCATGTCGAGGGATGCGTTGGCGGCATTAGCTCTTTTTTGAATGTCCTGCGCTTGCCGGTACATCGCTTCTTCCTCCCGTTTTTGTCCGTCGAGGAACTTTTGCACAGATGATGGTGCCTCCGACATCTTGAAATCCTATAATTGAGTGAATCTAAAAAAAATTATCAAAGGGGTTATGTATAGCGTGGGTGTCGTAACACTTAGGTATAATGGCACCGATTCGTCTTTAAAAAGACAAATACGGCACGAGGGCTTCTTCTTCGCTCTGTCACGGGATCGCTGTTAAAAGTCGACGTTCTCTCACGCTGGTCGCGGTCGAACTGCACGATCCATTACTATTTTAACAATTCAATTTTTAACGTTCTTGTTGTGGAGCTCCCCATATGAAATTTATGTTCAATCTGAAGGTGGCTCCATCTAATAGGAAAGTAACATAACATGTTTTTTTCGCACTCTTTTTACTCTGACGCTGTTTTAATTAAAAGGTTTTACGCATTTAATGGTATGTGAAATGAAAGAATAATATCATGGTATTTAGGTATATTTATTTCATGAACATACAACAAAGATTAACGCTAAAATACGCGCGGATGTTACACTAAATTTGTCTTTCCGACAACACAACCGTATCCATTCTAATTTTTTGTTTTTATCCTTAGGAAAGCAGAAAAACCTTATATTTCTATCAAATTTCTTTGCCTGGTTATTCATATCACAAACGAACACAGCGCACCTCATTTTATAAAAATTCTGATATTTATTTTAATAAATACACAAGACTAAATAAGAAAAAATTCTGATGAACATAAATTACTGGTGAACTTGCAACATTTCCATTGAAAACTATGTCAACCATGCAGCAGTGTTGCCAGAAATCCATGATCAAAAGTAATAGGTTGGACGTTTCGAAACCTAATAGAATATTAAAAAACGGTGTCGGAGTTCAGATTGAACATAAATTTCATATGGGGAGCCCCACAACCCACAACAAGAATATTAAAAATTGAATTGTTAAAATAGTAATGGATATATTACAATTGTAAACGACTGGCAACGCTGTTTCAAAACCAGAAGCGGTCGCCCAGCAGCTGTCGGCATGCTTCGGCTATCGTCGACCGGCTCAAATGGCGGCAAAAAAATGTCGGAATGTTTTCTTTTTTTTTTAGTGGTATTTGTGTGTCATATTTCTATGAAATTAATATACGTAAATACTTGCCATATATTATTCTTTCATTTCATATACCATTACATGCGTAAAACCTTTTAATAACTTCAAGAAAGAGTTAGAAACACTGACAGGAATGTAACCCTCCATAAGAGATTTAAAAATTACTCGCCGGTGACATCACAAGCCACGCCCAAACCCGACGTGCAATCATACCTTCTTACATTCTTTATACCATGTTATGTATACAGTTCGACAAGCAAGTCTATAGCTACGCGGTATCGGTAAGGGGGAAGCAATATCTTTTAAAACATGGCCGAGGCATGGGCGTGCTATTATTATCTTAATAATGTAATATTATATATTTTTTCATAGCATGAATATATTTGTATCACCAGTGCAATATATTAGGCATTTTCATTAATATTTCTCGCTTATTTTGGCATTTTCGCCAATAAAATCCATTTGATTTCATCATGCACCTCAAAGTTTCACGGGAAAATGGAAAGTTTATGTCACTTCTCAGCTGTTGTAGCAACTTTTTTAAGGTTGGAAATACTTTTAGTTAGGCCGGTATTAGGCCGATATTAGACTATCAAATATATTTGACAAAGATCTTTTATAAAATGTTTTGTAGCATTTCTTTTATAAAAGTTTTTACTAGTATTACACTGTCAAAGAACTTTGACAATTTTTGAAGGGACGTGTCAAGTTTTACAATTAAAAATGAACATGAAATGAACGATAGACGTGCATTAGCTTGTCTAGCGTTAAGTGCTGCTGTGATTACAATGTGTTTAGTATTAAAAATGAAAAAAAAAGAGCCAGGCGCCTTTCGGTAAGGCCCTGGGTGGCAAGACGTAATTTAAGGGGTGTCCACCACAATCTCCTTCGGGAGTTACGAGTTGAAGGTATTAGGAGTTATAAAAACTATTTAAGAATGGACGAGGAAACATTTAACTTTATTGTTTTAAAGACATCACCATTGATAGCCCGACAGAATACACATTTAAGGAATTGTATCAGCGTTGAGGAACGCCTTATGGTTACCCTTCGGTTTATGGCAACAGGAGAGAGTTATGATAGTTTACAGTACAGCAGTCGCATACCTCAATGTACCCTTTCAGGCATAATCCCAGAAACTTGCAAGGCAAAAAATGAAAATAAATAAATAAATATATCCAGTCTTTTATTTCGGTTTTTGTCATCCGGGTGTTGATGGTTATACAATATTTCGAACCTTTCATATTCCGAAATTAGCAATTTTGTTGTTGAAATGCACCAGACAAACTTATTTTCCGCCATGGTATTATATACCAATACCAGTCGCAGTCAATGTCAAATTTATGCCTTATTGTCAGAAAATGAGGTTACTACCGTTACCAATCAACTATAAAATCTTTTATCAAAGATAATCGTCTGTTGTAATCTTTTATAAAATATCTTTTATAAAATAAATATTTTATAAAAGAACTGATATTACACTTCAAATATTTTATAAAATTTCTTTTATAAAATATCTTTGTCAAATATATTTGATAGTCTAATACCGGCCTTACAAATAAAACTTTTGTATTGTTCTCCTAACAATGCCAAAGTCGAAGCCTTCGATTTTTTCGACAGCAGAGAGACGGTCCCTTTTTTGACAGGAGATGACAACAATTGATTCGGGTTATTTTCTTCCTTTCAGTATCTTCTTTGTGCATGTTTTTTACTGCACCCACGTTTACTTCCGTATACATTGCAAGCCTTTCTAGTTTTCGCTTAAGTGGCAATTTAAATGTAGTAATTTGTGATTCCTCTTCACACACCCTGTACACATTGGCAATCACTTCGCGGGTTTGACTATGAAGGGTTTACCAGGGTATATTCACTCATTATCACAGTTTTAAAACATACCCTATCACTACGCAACTAGATGAAGCATATTGGACATCGCCGAACAAGCACGCTGGCACTATAGGCGTGTCACCAGGCGCGTGACGTCATCCTCTGTCTGGGATATAACCAATCAAATTAGCTCTAGCCACCAGTTACCCATGGTTACCGTTGATATTGTACCATGTTGCCCTAGTTTTAGATTAGAAGTACTTTAATGAAAAAATATTTTATTTTGCATTTAAATATTAAAATAAATAGTATGAAAAGAAAGTTTTAAGAACATTGAAACTATAATAGAATATTAGTTTCTTATATACTTATGACAATTTACTTTAAATGGGTAAATTTAATTTTAGGGTTTACTTGGTAACATGTTATTAAATTAAAATTTAATATATGTGACAACATTGTTATCCCAAGAAATTTTTTTACCCGCATTCCTTTTGTAGCTACAGTTAAAGTTGTCGACCTGTACTACTTTACTACTAAAACAACTGTAACAAAAGAAAACTAAAATCTGTAAAAAATATTACAGAACAGTGATAACAAACAAAATAAAACGTTATTTCTACCCAGATTAAAGTAGAATTATACCTTTAAAAAAAACTATATACTGTATACTTTACAACAAACTATTTGTTCACGTAAATACGCATGGTTTCTCATTTTGTGCGTATTGTATATTATCATTTAAGAATAGAATCGTTAATCATTTGACTTTTCCTATTACTTAGCCTGTTTCTTTAAAGAATGCCCAGAGCTCGCTAGTATTTCGAATATGACTACTCATTTTCATTTCACGATTTCAAGTTCAAGATTCAAAAGTCACAGTCAAGTACCAAGTAACGACCTGACAACTTCACGGAATCACATTTTAAATAATAGGTCTATATGTGATGTAATTTGAGAAAATCCACCAAAAAGCAATAAGGCACGAAGTCCAGTACCCTCCATGTTATTCTTTGATCATAATCTAAAATGACTTTTATTGCTTAAAGCCGTATTAGAGTCGGCAATTGTTCTCTTGCGCCTGCAATGGCAATTATAATTACACGTATTTATGCGTACTAAACCGTTCTCGATTGTCGAAAACCCTAAAATACCCCCAGAATTAGAGATGGGCAAACCTGTTCGTTTTGAATACCAGTTAACGCAGCTACTGGTACTTACAAATAGCAGTTCAAAAAAGTTGCGACGAATTAGCAGCACATATGCTTAATAAAAAATGTGAACTGCTCATTTCAGTGCCAGTTAGTGTAAATAGCCATTAGCTGTTCATAGCTGCTTCAACCAACTAATAAATAATTAAAAATAACAGAATAATCCATCTCTACCCAGACTTGCAGCGGCAATGGCAATTAAAATGGCGCTTGCCCCATTTCTGGCAATGAGAGACAGCTGATCGAGAACGGTGTACTGCGCATGAATCCGTACAATTTTAATGGACAGCCTAAGTCTGACGTCACGAGAGGCGTGGTTTCAAAAACCTTTCCAAACAAACTAAAATTACATTGAAGATCCCATAAGAATTTTTTTAAAGCATCGGTACAAGTTTATAAGGGATAAATAAGCAATTTCCTGATATTATTTGTATATTAGATGTTTTAGATGTTTGATTCATTTTCAGAAACAGATTGGCGTAAGTGTTCTTTGATGGTTTTCAATCACCATCTTAACAAGTTTGAGGTTATGTTATTATTGTTTACATTATCGTTTAGGGAGATTTAAATTGTTATTTTTCTGTTAAAAACAGCTTATTGCATTGTATTTATCAACATAGAGTATACCCACCCTATAGCTTGGAATATTTTTTTTTATTATAGATTGAAAACATGCAAAAATGATTGTGTTTCGTACCAGATTGTAAACATTATAATGAAAAGAAAATTTGAAAGTTTTTTACACTGCCTACAAAGTAGGAAGAAAAGAAAGTCTGGATATCACCATAAATGTTCATACCTATAAAGAAATAAAACACTACTTGGCAATAAAGTATAACTTTTAAATGTTAACCACTGAAAATTTAAAAAATAAATACAATATTTATGAATATATTATTCTACTTCTTTAATTAGTGGATACTGAAAGCTAGTAAGTGCTACACATAACATATAATGTTGAGGTATTTGTTGCAAAATAATGCATGGTCGGTTTTGCTCTCTCGACATGGATTCTTGCCTTCATAATTGTCTGGATTTCATAAACCCGAGCTTCTGTAAATTGATGAGTGCTCAAAAATGATTAATGGACTCATTCAGGTAGCAACTCTTCTATTAAAAAACCCTCGTCAGCTAGTATAAGTTTTCATGCTGTCTGGCTAGCTGTCTTCGTCACAAACCGTAAAGGTTTCCTATCTTTTCTAAAAAAAAGGAACTAATTTAAATAGCAAACACTAACATAATAATTGATTTACCCAATCATTGTGTTCAGATATGTAGTAGAAGGTACCTTATAACTTATAAGTGATATCCAGGCTTTCTTTTCTTCCTTTGCAAATGTAGGTACTTCTCATTATAAAACACAACCATTTTTGCAGATTTCGAATCTATAATAAAAAATATTTCAAGCTAAATGGTGGTCGGCATACCTTATGTTGATAAATACAGTACAATAAGCATTTTTTTCAGAAAAATAACAATTTAAATCTCTCTAAACAATAAAGTAAACAACAATAACATAACCTCAAACTTGTTCAGATGGTGATTAAAAATCTACTTAAAACACTTACCGCAATGTGTGGTTGAAAATAGATCAATAATAACATCTAAAATATGAATAATATCAAGAAGTTGCTTATTTATCACTAATAAACGTACAACGATGCTATAAAAAATCTGTTATGGGAAATTCAATGCAATCTTTTTTTGTTTGGAAAGGTTTTCAAAAATTTGACGTTTCTGACGTCATCACTTAGGCTGTCCATTGCCAGAAGACTAGAATTGCCGACTGTAATACGGATTCCATTCTCGCATTGCGCCCGCATTTTATTTTAACACAATTGGTATTGGTACAACACAATAATATGGTGTTACAACAAGTCGACCCCATGGGAATAAATTTTAAACAAAAATATAGATTTAATGATCAGTAAAAGTGAAATACGTACTAAAAAGTGATTTGTTTAAACTGTGATCACATCACGCTTTTTATTGCTGCTAAGGAACTGTGACTACCTGTGATTTGTTGATATCAGTGATTAAATCACTGTTTGTGAAATATCGCTCGCCACTACTGCTGCGGCACGTCCGCGGCTCTATCATGTATAGTCGTTGCAGCGAACTCTCGCGCCAGATATGTCAAGTGTCACGTGACATTAATGACTTGCCTGCTTATTTGTGGTTATTTATTTTGCCTAGGTTTGTATGACATTCCAGGACCGTTCTACAATAGTACGTACGTTTATTTTAAAAATGAAGCGAGTCTATTTATATTTTTAAATGCATTTTTTATTACTTATTATAGGGAATAAAACACACATACACATTGTATTTTTTTGTTATTTAATTACTCAAATATATAAAATGAAGTCATTATCTATAATTACATGTCTAGTAGGTACCTCTATATTCACAAAGAGATAGGAAGTCTGTATCTACATGGATGCCCATCTTTACCTACTGTAAACTTTATACAATGTGTCTACACATGGACTTAACTATACCTGTAATAAATTGTATCTTCAATTTTTCGAAAAAGTCATCCTTGATCATTTCTTCTTTTCCCTCTTATATAAATACAAATCACTGGGAAAAATTTGCATGTTTTGGTACCGGATGCACAAAAAAATATTTCTGAAAATAGCTATGGACCTTTTCTAAGGAAAAGTTATTGTATTAAATAGCTAAATATACGGTTTGCTTAACTCTTTTTTCGCCTAAAAACAGATAAATAAAATATTAACCTATAAATTTGTTATTATGTGATTAGTACTTACTGTGGTTTACAAATACACAAACAACTCGATATTTAGTTAATCAAACTTTTCAAAACAAAATAAACTATACTAAAACGACGGAAATACACTTTCTTTTACATGTGTCCCGAAAGTGCCTCTTTTCATGCATGTTCACTTCACCGAAAGTGGCGTGTTCCAAGAGAACGGGCGGGAAAGTATCGAAGTGGGCGGGAAAGATTTTTCCCGCCCGCTTCGAGTCACCATGTGCTCATAAATAAATAAAACCAGAATTGTCGGTGCGCGATTTGAACCCGGGACCCTCAGATCGCCAGGCGGACACTCTACCCACCGAGCCATACTACAAGAGATAATAAATAGCGGATTATATATAATTTAAATTGGCAGTTAATTTTTCAAAGATGTTTTAGAAAAATGTCTGTGAAGAATTTCTTTATTTATATGGCCTCAAAGACTCGGGCACTTGTAAAAAAATAAATAAAACCAGAGATGCCGAGTGCGGGATTTGAACCCGCGACTCCCAGACACAAGGCGAACGCTATACCACTAGGCCACCGAGCTTATTTATCAAAAATAATAAATAGATATTTACATTCTCCATGCGCGAGTGTTTTCATGTCATGTAGACAGGAAAACTTTCTGAAGAATTTCTTTATTTATTTGGCATCAAAGCTTCGGAGCACTTGTAAAAAAAAATACGGTACATATCTCGGGCCGTCGGAGGCTTCTCGGCCTTTGATACGTAATGTACTATTTAAAACTTATTAGCACCAATCAAACTAGAAAAATATAAAAACACAACACGCTAAATGCGGTTCCTATAAAACTGGGGTATTTGATTAAGCCCCAAACAGCTGATCGATGACATATTGCTGATGTCAATTGTCGAAAAAGCTTGAGGGTTCGCTGCAAAGACTATACCTTAAGGATGCTTTACAACGTTGCCACTATTAAGACAGACAAGTTGTCATTACGTCCATTTTTGGAACGCGATAAGAAAAAAACCATAAATTATGGTATTAGTGGATAAAGATTTAAACGACCTTTAAAATGATGCCACTTGACCCACCCTTCCCATTTTAGATTTTAAGGGTAACAATAACATTGACGTGCGTTTCCGATTTTTAATATTATTTACTGGAAGCGAGAATTTAAGGATGGGAAGTTTTCAAATAGACACCCTGTATATGTTAAGTAATACCCTTGTTCGGGGTAATTGAAGCCACTTCAGTCTCAGTCGCTAGCTCTAAATCTGACGACGTTTTATCATAGATATGCGTATCTATGTCATTGCTTTGATCGTTCATAGCTCGGTTGGTGCTGGAAGTATTAAGAGGATCATCGGAAATTGTCGGTTTATCGGCAGAACGGATGCTTTTATTCATATCGCTGTTGTGTGAACTGTTCTTTGAACTGGCGTTTAAACTGTCCTTTAAACTGTTGTCCCGGCTTTGGCCGGGATCCTTTTCCGGTAGCGGTTGGTCTACATTGGGATCGTCCTGGTATGGGGCGCCGCCGCCTTGTTCGGGTGGGTCCTGGAATGGGGCGCCTTGTTCCACCGGATTGTCTTTCGTCGGCGGTTCGACCATATATTCGCAGGGGCAGTCGTCCGGTCCTTTCCTGAAAGTTTTTAAATCGACGATTAATATGGAAAAATTTGCACTTTAGTTTAATAAATTTTAACAATTCTGGGGGTTAACAAATTTGTCACATGTATTAAATTTTAATTTAATAATCTCTTACCGAGAAATACCTAAAACTACATTTACGCATTTAAAATAAATTGTAATAGGTATACAGGGTGTAACTAAATAAGTGTAAAACATTTAAGGGGGTGATTCCTCATCGAAAAAAAGATAGGATCTTTCATATAAAGAAACTTCATTGGAGCATCCCTTGTTAAGATACAGCCCCTTAGAGGGGGTACATAAAATTTATAAATAAACAAAACTAATTTATTAATAACAAAACATACAACATCTAGAAATCATAGTAAATGTTCAATATGTCTACCTTCAGACATTACGCATGCGTCTAGACGTCCGCGCATTGAGCAACGTATTCGCGCCTTTTATGGCGATATGTATCTTGTTCGTAAAATAATTTTTTGCTGCGAACTGGTTTATTTTGGGCAAAAAATTCAAGAGACATTTTTTGTTTAGAATGAAACAGGCTATCGGAAATAAATTTTTAGATGGTAAACAAATAATAAGACAAAAACTTACATTGGAAATAAATTTTAGGGGTTGCGTTTTCCACCCTTACAGCCATGGGGTAAACCAAATAAATTACTGGCTAAGTGTCTTTTTGGTAGTAGAAAATGTCAGGTTAATTTCAATATTGTAACTTTTTTAGTGCTTGTGAAAAAAATTGTTAAACACATTTTATGTACCCGCTTTAAGGGGCTGTATCTTAACAAGGGATGCTCCAATGAAGTTTCTTTATATGAAAGATCCTATCTTTTTTTCGATGAGGAATCACCCCCTTAAATGTTTTACACTTATTTAGTTACACCCTGTATATACAACGTGTCCAAGATAAGGAGGGCCAGTACAGGGATCTCGGAAACCGTAAGAGATACGAAGTCGGGTCAATGGAGGTAAAGTTACGCATTTACGTGCCTAATAATATGCCGTTTAGAAAGTTTAAAATTCCTAGTAGTTCCGGAGATATCCGGAAAAAAACGGATTCTGAAAAATTGTTTTATTGTTTTCCTGGGGTTTTTTGAGATCGAATTCTAAAGTAAATTCCACTTTTGCATTGCCACTTTTTCCGCTCTATCTAACAGCGTTAATTGTTTTGTAATCCGACGAGTCGTCTTCGAAGGGCCATTATCGACTGTATTTTTTTAAATACGGTCCTTTTTTCCTGATATTGGAATTTGAGAGCTTTTTTCTCCCGAATGCAACGATGTATGACACATTGTGGTTTAATGACGTTTCGAGGGTTTTTTGAACAACAGGAAATTTTCGGATATGGTCCTGTATTTCTCCTAATTTTGTAAATAATATCTCATAAGTAAGCTCTAAATTTTTTACTTATGTTGGACTACTTCAATAAATAACAAATAATTTAATAATAAACCACAAATAAGTGAACAAAAATCATTCCAAAACAGTAATAAAACGAACAACGAAAAAAGTAAGGAACTACATAATCAGGTGATCAAAATGATTTACGTTATTCTCTAAGCACAAATAACATCTTCTAACTGCCACATAACAGTTTTTTTGAGATAAAATTAAACATGCGATAGAATATCAAACTTTTCAGCATTTGTAAATTTATGTTCCATATTTTCTGGAAAATAGAAAACCTCTTAAAACGCTCTCGAACGATCACAATGGGAATGTCAAATGAAACAAAATCACCCGCCACCATCTTCATTTTTTGTTTCAAGCGCCTACTTTTCTTTTAAATTCCTAATCGTTTGAAATACTGTTTCTGTATTTTGTTCACTTATTTGTGGTTTATTATTAAATTATTTGTTATTTATTGAACTAGTCCAACATAACTAAACATTTAGAGCTTACTTATGAGATATTATTTATAAAATTAGGAGAAATATAGGACCGTATCCTAAAATTTCCTGATGTTGTTCAAAAAACCCTCGAAACGTCATTAAGCCACAGTGTCCAATATCAGAAAAACAGGGCCGTATTTAAAAAAAGAAAGTTGATAGTGGCCCGCCGAAGACGACTCGTCGGACTATAGAACAATTAACGCTGTTAGATAGAGTGGAAAAAGCGGAAATGTAAAAGTGCAATTTACTTTAGAATTCGATCTAAAAAAAAAACCAGGAAAACAATAAAACGATTTTTCAGAATTTCGTTTTTTTCCGGATATCTCCGGAACTACTCGGAATTTTAAAACTTTCTAAACGGCATATTATTAGCCATGTAAATGCGCAACTTCACCTCCATTTAACCGACTTCGTATCTCTTACGGTTTCAGAGATCCCTGTAATGGCCCTCCTTATCTTGGACACGTTGTATTTACTGTTCCATACCTATATCAACGCGTTTTCGGTGTTGTTTGTTTGATTTTGTTCGCTTCTTTCATGCTCTTATTGTGTAAATTACTATTCGATAATTTTTCACTCACTCGCCCGATTTAATATATAACATCTTGATTTCCTCGCCGCTTGGTTCGGTTCCGGTTCCGATTTTTTTGTTCATTATATCGTCCAGTTCCTGTTGCCGGTTCGCCACTCTTTTCCTCAGGGTGGTCGAGCTGATGACCAGCCGTTGATAGTGGGATTTAATTTCTTCGATGGTTTTGTCGTAGTTGTTTTTCGACTTGATGCGCATCGCTAGACTCTTGTTGATCTAAAATGAATACGTATATTATCAGTATTTTTTAAAGAAACATATTAAATTCTTTATAAGTGTATGGCCACAACGGCGCACCGCATAGAACCCTCGCCCATAGCCTGGTACCATAGCACCGCATAGTAGTGGCCATAACTGCGCACCGACCCTCGCTCATTGCCTTGCCTGTCGATCAGTTTGACTATGAACATCGAGATATAATAAACATGGACTGTGCGTTGTCATCTTAGATATTATTTTAGCCGCTAATATAACCAAGTGGTATATGTTTAAACAGAAATCATGATTACATCCTATTAACGCAAAGCGAAGATTCTATGGAGAATTGTATCACCTTTATAAAGATCTAAGGAGAGATCCCCAACGCTTCTGTGAATACAGGGTGTTATGAAAATGACGTATTATATTTAAAAGGGTGACTTCTGGGGTGTCCTAGAGAAGCGCTACATATTTTTTTTTAAATCGAACACACAACTCCTCGGCACATTCATAGATGAACATATTACATTGCCCGGCTGGGTAATCAACAGATGTTCAGGCACAATGTTGCCAAACTGTTTAAAAGGGTAAAACTTTAGTTTCTTATAAAAATAAATATTTAGCTTACTTAGAAAGTAAATCCAGAACGCGATTAAGGAATCCAGGGCACAGACACCTTCAGTTCTTTTTTCTATGGGAAAAACTTTATGCTCATCACGTGGCCTGATGATAGTGTGGGAGTGCATAATAAGCTTATCACTAAACCTCATTCGGCCTCTTATTTCCAATCTCGGAATATAACCGGCATAAAGTCGAAAGAAAAAATCACAGTGAAACAGAACAAATTGCACTAAATCACTTAAAGAAACACACAGACACCCACGAGTTTCAAATTAGTTTTTTTTGAAGATATGCACCTATTATCAGATTACACGAAAGCATAAACACTAACGCATAATTACACTACCGCACACATAGAAATTAATATTCCAGTTTTAATATGGCCTTCACCTATCGAAACAAAATTCACTTGGAGACATCGTTTTTTATTAACATTGGGTTGTCTCGCCTAGATTTGCATTAACTTTTGTTTTTAATTAAAAAATATATTGTAAAATGTAAATAACATTTCTTCGAATTAAAAATGACATCTGAACTGGAACATTTTAAACACGAACTGTCAAAAACTAGAAATGTATTAATGCAATGCATGTTTTCCGGTAGATTCCAGCCCATTCACCAAAAAAGGCTGAAATAAATAATTATAATAATCTACAGCACTTATTTATTGTTTTCCTTCACTGCTGTAGATACCAATAAAGATTAAAAAAACTTGTTAATCGCTGCTCTGGTGCTTTATTTCATTCGAAAAGCTTAAAAATTTTTTAAGGATTTTAAAACCAAAGATTAGCCACATCTCTAGTATAAATCGACAGGATAGAAGTTGACATTTGCTTGACAACAAGCGGCTTCGCGCGATAGAGTTTTTTCGGGATATTTAATCAACTGTACAGTGCGAATAAGTGGGAAAATGTTTAGTACATACAGAAAAATCAAGTCGAAGGCATATTAGAAAATGTTCCTTTAGTAAGAGACTGGAAATCGCAAGGTCACCGGATCTTACATCATGCAATTTTTTCTATGGGGTACGATGAATAAAGAAATAGTTGATAAAGTCGAAGATATGGATCTGTTGCGATATAAGATATTGGATGCAGCAGATAAAATAATTGCTGAACGTTTTAGTTTATAAAGTGCCAATTGTGTCCTATGTCCTATTTGTGTGTTTGTTAAAGAATGCATTAGTGTGTAGCAATTTTGTGTGAAACATGTGTGTGTGTGTTTCTTTAAGTGATTTATGGTAATTTGTTCAGTGTTTCACTATGTGTTCTGTGTCTCTGACGATATACAGGGTCATGTTCTGAGATTGGAAGAAAAACGCCGAAGTGGTTTTAGTAGGGTATAAGCTTTACCCACTAAAACCAAAAAAACTGAAGATTTATGTGCCCTGGATTACTTGCTAGTATACTGGCACCTGGATTCACTTCTATTTGGATACTAGGTAGCTAAATATTTTTTTTTTTTATAAGAATCTAAAGTTTTACACGAATAATTTGGCAACAATGTGCCAGAACATCTGTTTATTACACAGCTGCTCAGTGTAATGTGACTGTGCCGAGGAGTTGTGTGTGGGTTTATGGGTGAATTACCCCACTTTTTAAACGTTCGATTTGAAAAAAAAAAATATGTAGCGCTTCTCTATTACACCCCAGGAGTCACCCACTTAAATATAATACGTCATTTCCATAACACCCTGTATATTCCTTTGGTCCAATACATGTGCGTCAGGGCTCGTATACTCCACAGTGTGTATTAAATTTTCTTGAACAAACACAACAGTTTACCGGTATAATACCAAAGTTACTTTTGTAACCAGAACAATAGAGGCAGTGATATTCTTTAAAAAAAAACTACAATTATAGAAAAAAATTAATTAAAGCGAACAACCAATTTGGAAAATACAAAACATAGTAGTAGATGCAAATTTTTGGTTGTGAGCTAAACAAGTTGCGCAGTCTAGTAAGGAGTTTTCAAGTATTGTTCTTTACGTAGGGGCCCGGGGCCCATGTGCCCCGTTATAAATCCGTTCGTTGCCTTTCCATAAAATGGTGTTTATTTCACTAAATTTAAACATTTCAACATTCATTCCCGACTCACCAAACACAACTTGTACGTCAATTTTTCTATCTCCGCCTCGATTCTCCTTCTTTCTTGATATTGTCTCTGTATGATATGATCCAATGTGTTCTTTTCCTCGTTCAGACTGCACAGATAATTGACGATATCCTGATTGTTTTCGTACAGCAGCTTCCCCGTCTCCTCCAAACATTTAGCTTTAGTCTCGTCCATCGCGAGAAGTACAAAATAATTTTACAATAAGTATTAAAACGATCTTTTGAAATGCGGTGGAAATTGCGAATATTTGTTTACTAACAAATTTTGACAGACATGTCGCTTTTGACTTTTCGTTGACAGTTTGGTTTTTGAACAGTTTTTTTTTATTATGTTACCTATGATATACAGGGTGTTCCCTTATGAGAATGCACTCTACGGGGATCAATATACAATACCGGGTCCGCAAACGAAGCGTGGACGGAAGATTAAATCGTTATCGAAGAACTTATCAACAATACTAAAACAGGTTTTTTTAAATGGGACACTCAGTATTTTATTGCATATTTAGGTTCGTATTAGTATCGTTTATAAGTGTCTCAAATTTTATTCAATTTGGTTGTGTAGTTTCGGAGAAATAAATTAAAAACTAAAAAAAAGAGTTTTGCAGTCCTGAATAAAAAAATCCGGAACAATTATTTTAACCTTGGCATTGGATGAAATTTATGACAAGAGGTCTAGAGATACTATGAATCAAATTGCGTTTACCTGTTTTATACAGGGTGTTCATAATAAGCTTTCAAAAACGACACCTTTTTAAAATATTTTTTCTCAAGTTTTTCAAATGGATCACCCTGTATATTATTCGAACCGCTATATATTTTTTGAAATTATATTATTTCCCAAAACACCGGATGAAACTTTATACAATAAGGGCGTATTTTTGTCTACACAGTAGCACTTTGAAATACTAATTCAGATTGAATGGTGCTTAGATGTGTTCATGAGATGCATACAAATTTACGCGAAAACTAATGTGAATTTGTGCTTTTGCTTTTGTGTTTTGTGAGGTTATTGTGCCGGTTTTTGTTTGGATTACCTACTTGTTGTTTTTTTATAAATTAAGTTGGTTTTAAATAAGGCCGAAAAGGTAAAAAAAATTGCAGTTTTTTTCTTCTAAAGGGTAAAGTGGCATTTAAGTTGTTCAGTTCCGACGGATGTCGTTCGAATTGAACAAATGAGAACATACCATGACCATTTATAAACTCCGCGGCGGTTGGTTCGAGTCAGTTCAAGTTTATAAATCAGAGATTGTTTCCAAGCGAACTGAACTGAACGTAAAAGTTTATAATAATGTACCCTGAAAAATAAACAACTTCCAATCTGTCAAACGGTTATTGACTTTCTAAAGAGTGACAACACTGCTCTAAATTCATTGACGTTTTCCGCCATATGTTGTTTTGTTTATCTTTCTCCCAGTGTCACCACGTGCTTAATTTAATTTTTTTAATTTTGGTTTGACGTCAGGTCATGTAGAGGGCACATTAAATTAAAGCGCCATATTTGGATATTTTTCTTCAATTTGTTTGCATCTCAGGAATTGCCGGTTTAAATATAATACGTCATTTCCATAACACCCTGTATATACTTCTGAGTCACGTCCGTCGATTGTTTGTTTTTCCTAGACACAAACAGACAGAAGATTAAAAGAGATGGGGGATTCTATAGATAGAATCCCCATTTCTTTTTTGTTGTGTTTATTTTCGTAATTACATGCGTTACATTGACGTGTATAGTTTTTGCAGAATTATATCGTTGATCTTTTGACTGCAATAAAACCTCATGATCCATTCGACCATAAAATAAATAAGGAAATCCCAAATTTTAAAACCTTTTCGAGCAGAGCCGGACCAGGTATACAAATTCAATTTATACCTATGCCTGACGCATAATATATAAATACAAAGTGATTTTTACTAATTTTAATCTTTAGTGGCTTTCCGGCGAGTAATTTTTAGTTAGGCTTATTAGTGATAGAATGTGGAATGTCCTTGGAATTGTGCTGATAGGGGGGCATGTTCAAGTGTCGGGAATGTAGACTTAAATATTTAACAGCTGTTAAACAATTTAGAGAAGAAAATCATCCAATTATTTACTTTAACGAAACATGGTTCGATACCATGACACTCCAAGAAAAGGTTGGGATGATTCTTCCAAAAAATGTCAAACCAAGGCACCATCAAATAAAGGTAAAAGAATCACAATATTACATGCTGGTTCAGAGAACGGGTTTGTTCCAAATTGTCTGTTGCTTTCAGCTAAACACATAGTAGATTCTTCTTTAGATTACCATCAAGGTACCGACGCACAACTTTTTAAACATAAACTCCTTAAAAATATACCTGAAAATAGCGTCATTGTAATGGACAATGACAAATTTTATGATTGAAAATGATTTATATTTTGAAGAAACTTACAAAAAACGAGAACTGCTAGAAGTATTAAAAGCTTTTAAAATAAATAAGGAATACGAGTGTGACAAACTTGCAGCAGAAAATGGACATACAGTGTTGCGTCTTCCTCCATACTATTGTATATTCAATCCTATTGAGCTAATATGGCACCAATTAAAATCCAATATTAGGAGAAATAATATTTCTCCTACATTAAATGCACCTGTAGTAGAATTAATTAAAAACGAAGTAAGAAAAATTTCTGCAGACAGCTGGAAAAACTGTGTACAGCATGAACTTAAGGTGGAAAATTCTTACAATTGTATGATTACAAATGTTCAACCCTTAATTATAAGTTTAGGCTTAGATGAAGATAGTGATAGTGATACAGAGTTAAATTTTGAATAAATTATCAATAATAATAATAATAATAATAATCTTTATTGTCTAACAGAGTAAAATCCAATTACAAGACAATATGACCTATAAAAAGAAAAAAAAATACATGAGCAACAAAAAATCCAAAAGATAGGAAAAAGAAGAAAAAAAAAGAGAAGAAAATAATGGTTGCATCAAGGTAACAGTTTATGTTTTATAAGTTTAGTAAATTGGGTATTGGACAAACCGAATACATCAATGTCATTAAGGGTATTATTGAAAATCAACATGGATTGGTATACAGGTGTTTTAATCAGAAAGTTAGAGGAGGGAGTTGGGAGATAAAAGACGGGATGGTGCCTAACTGAACGAAGAGGAACATGGAAAAGAATACAAGACAGCAGCTCCGGGGAATCGATGAGCGAACAGCAAATACGATACAAAAACTGCATAAACATGAGGTATCTGCGGTTAAGGAGCGATGGCATCTGGAATCTAGACAACAGTGCATTCTGGTTAGTACCCCGGGTAGGATATATACCATCTTCTCTATAGGCGATAAACTTGACAAACTTTCTTTGTACGTTCTCTAGTAAAATAATATATTTATGAAAGACCGGATGCCAAATAACACCACCATACTCCAACTTAGACCGCACAAAACTGTAATAAAGGGTTTTCAGGGTTTTGGTGTTTGAGAAATCAGTCGAACTCCGTATGATAAATCCCAGGGCCTTCATCGCACTGCTGTGAATGCTCCTAAAGTGGTGGGAGAAGGAAAGCTTATTGTCGAAAACTACCCCGAGGTCTTTAAACGTTTCGCAGTGCTCAATGGTTGTGTTGTCAAGAGTGTAATCAAAATAAACGTAATCGGCTTTGTTCGTAAAAGACATAGTGAAGCATTTACTTAAATTTAGCGGCAGGTTGTTTGTCTTACACCACATCTCCAGAATGTTCAAATCCCTTTGCAACAATATACAGTCCGTTATATCAAGTATTATTCTGAAAAGTTTCAAGTCATCAGCGAATAGTAGTACTTTGCTGGATAGATTTACACTTATGTCATTGATAAACAAGAGGAATAATAAGGGGGCCAAATTACTACCCTGCGGAGCACCACTCGAGGCTAAAAAAGTAAAGGATTTATGACCACGAATCATCACATATTGTACACTATCCCTAAGATATGAGTTAAGAAAAGAGACAAATTTATTAACAAAACCCAAGCCGGCCAGTTTATGTAACAGGATGGAGTAGTCAACTCTGTCAAAGGCCTTCGAGAAATCCGTATATATCGCATCTACTTGCTTGCGGTCATCCATAGCCTGCCCAACAAATTGGGTAAAACAAGCCAGGTTAGTCACTGTGCTACGAGCATTGAAGAAACCGTGTTGATGAGGTGAGATAAGCAGTTTTACCTGATTAAAAGTACATTCATAAACCGCCATCTCGAAGACCTTGGCAAAGGCCGACAATATAGGTCTGTAATTGGATATCACACTGGCATTACCTTTTTTAAGTACTGGGGTAATCCTTGCTTCCTTCCATACATCAGGAAAGGAACTAGTTTTAAGCGATAGGTTAAAAATAAAAGATAGAGGTTTAAGAAAGGGAGCGGCACAGTCTCTGACAAGAAAACTAGGCACATTGTCGGGCCCATGAGTTGGCTTATTTTTTAATTTCTTTAGAGACTTCAAGATTAGTTCGTCAGGAAGGTGTTCCAGGGAGATAGATGAGCTCTCCATAGATAAGTGTGGTGAAAGAGCTTGCCTGGAAGGGGTGGAATAAGCAGATTTGAAAAAGTTTGCAAATGCATTTACAATATCGTTAGGCTTAGAGTATTGGGTGGTGTTGTCAGTGAATATCTCAGGTAAAGCGCAGGTTTTGTTTTTTGAGTTGATGAAGGACCAGAAGTTATTCGGATCGTTGGATATAGAAGTTTCGGCCTTATTGGTGTAGGCTTTATAGGCAACATTGATCTTTCTCTTAATACTAGCACGGAGTGCTCTATATTGTTGCTGGAGCACTAGCGAGTAGGATTTTTTGATTTTTTTGAGAAGTCTATGTTTGCGCTTTGTCTCTTTAATAATGTCAGGTGTAAACCATAAGGGAAATGATCTCTTGTGGATGACAGATCTCGGAACGTAAGCATCGAAAACTTCATACAGTAACTTATAGAAACAGGCACAAGCTTCATTAGCATTAGACGAGGTATATAGAGTTGACCAATCCATATTCAAGATCACGTCATATAACAGAGGATAATTTACTCTCCTGAAATTATACTTAAGTTGAGATTGATTTACAGGGAAACCTGAATCAAGGCCGGATTGAAGGGATAGGTTAATTCTTAGACAAGGATGGTAATTGTCCTCTTTGACTAGAGGGAAAGATTCGCCGGAGACATCACATATAACATTGGAAAGAACAAGATCTAGGAATGAACCATAGGAGTTTGGGATTTTGTTTACTTGCTCTAAGGCGAGTAGGTGAAGGAAATTGTTGAGAGATTCGGATTTAGCGTCGTCGGCATTATTACCGTAGAGTGCAGGTATGTTGAAATCACCCATGATGACAATATTACTATCATATAAGTAGTGGAGTGATTCAAGACATTCAAAGAAGGTTGTCAGGTCGTTATGAGTTGCACTAGGCGGTATGTAGACAACTAGTATGAGCAATGAGACAAAGTCAACGCTCACCCTGCAACCCACAATATCCACTTTGATGACATTGGTGCGAACGGCCTGACAATCTAGTTGAATTGCTTTAAGTTTATTGTTCACAGCCAGTATAACTCCACCACCCCGTGATACACCCACACCAGCCAAGTCTCTGTCACAACGGTATACTGTGTATCGACCATCGAAGAGTTCGCTCGAAGAAACACCATCCTGGATCCAACTCTCGGAAATTGCTATAACATCTTGATCAGCTTCACAAACCGATTTGTAAAATTCGATAGATTTCGTATTGAGTCCCCGTACATTTTGATATAAACAGGATATTGTTAGTTTTGAGGATGGTGCCGCACTGTTAGACAAGTTAATTAGTTTAAATTTTCTTTAATTTTAATAATCTTAGGAAAACCATTGAAATATTTAATCTTAAGATTTGTTTCACCATTCACTAAACGGGAGTCCAAGGTTGTTTTTAATTGTTTGTATTCTTCAATCTGCTATAGTTTCTTAGAATTTAATTAATTTTTATTGTACTTGTTATCCTAATAGTTATACTTTTAAATTATATTATTTTCAATTATCATTAATTGTTATCATTATTTTACATTTATTATAGGTACCTAAAACTAAAAATACCTATCTATTTATTTTAAATTATAAAAATAAATCATGTGGTGTGTTATACATTTTCAAGCCGGCCTTGATCCCATTTATTGAGCTTTGAAGAGGTTCAGGCGTATACAATAGGGTTTAATCGGGTAGTTTATTTATGGCAGTAAGAGTCAACGGTATAATTCTGCAACAACTATACAAAGCAGATAGAAATACCGAGTCCATGTTTGCTTCAAGTCAATGGTTATAACAATATTTTTACAGCATAATATTGTAGCTAGTTGGCCCTAAAAGGAAAAATGTATCACTGGGCACCTTTACACAACAAATTTCTATAGCGTCTATAAACCTGTTATAAATCATTAACCAATTCTTATAAGGGATGTCAGCTAGTTTGGAGGTGAATTAATCCACCTTGTGTTTTAATTATACATTTTCTACTTTACTACATATTTCATTTTTATTTTCAGCTTCGATTGCTGTTCCCACGACGCCGCTTCAAGTCCAGACGAGGCGGCAGAAACTGATAAACACATCATCGCCACCGACCCCGCACAGGATCGAACTTAGGAGCGACAGCAACGAGGAGAACAATTGCAAGAAGCCTTTTGTGTTGGGCCAGCCTCCCGCACCGAAAGCCAGAAAAAAGTAAGAACATTATGCTTGTAGTCTTGCCCCTAATTGTTTAAGACCAAAGCAGATATTGCCTAAATAGCTAGTGCCAATGCTAACTAGCACCAGTGGTAACAATGGTCCGTGGTAACTAGGGCCAACCGTAGGTAATGCCTAAGAGATTGACAGCTGTATCTCTTTGCATTTTGGCAAAAGTGCACGGAAAGCCATTAAATTATAACAAAATTTTAACCTACATTTTAAGTAAAAATTACAAAAATATTTAATAAACCATTTAAAAGTTTTTGTAAAATTTACTAAAATCTTTTGTCAAATTTAATAAAATCTCGTAAAAATGTTGACACATGGTATAGTACCAACCGTGCCCCAACGTCGGTTGACTTCATCGACCGATGATATGGTCCTTGTTAAGTTCTCCTCCTATTAAAAAACGAAATCCCAATAATCCGTTGCATCCACCGCGACCTATGGGTAGCCAAACTCTAAAAGCAACAATGGCAAATTTCTGGCCTCCAAATGTAAACAAAGCTGGTCGTCAGATGTCATGCGCAATGCTGACTGATAAACTATTTACCTTAACCGACGAACAGGACCGAACTTCTCCCTTAATGGAAATGATTACAAGGCAATATTTTGGCACATCAACACCTTCTTTACTGGGAAATAAACAATATATTTTCTCGCATAAAAGAAGTAGTGTTGGGAAAAACCGATGATTTTAATAATCGAGTACTTGATACTCGAGCGATTTTAATAATCGAGTGAATCGCCTGAAATTCCAATTTACCAAGCGATGACGTCACCGACTGCTTAACGGGCTGCCTAGCCCTTTACATGTGATCAGGTCGGGTATTTAGCAGGCACGTAACTACGGGTGGGCACAGGTTTAGCTAAAAAATTATAGTGTCACCAAAAAAATTCCAGAAATTTATTTATTTGTGAATAATGAATTTTTACCACGTGTCAAAAAACTGCAAAAAATCACACAAATATGTATTTATTGTTCGGGTTTATTATTGTGCGTTTTTAACCCGAACAAAAAGTATTACCAAGAGTTATTTTTCTTCACATCTTTCTCAATCTACAAGCATAAAATAAGTAGATATTTAAAATAGCTTGTCAAATTCTTCCACTTTAAATTATCAGGTGCCCACTGTGTGCACTTCAAAAATTTAGGCTTAGTTACGCGACTGGCAAAATAAGAAAATTGGTTATTATTTTTTTAAATTCATGTACTCATGTATTCATAGTTACCTAAAAGTTCCTGTTTAAATTTAAGAATGCTTACTTTTAATTACCAAAAAATTTGTCGATACCTATATTTTGTTAACTATTTTGCTCGTTTTCTTATTTTCCATTAACATTTTCTATAATGTATGTTATTTTTGA
The DNA here is from genome assembly GCA_963991005.1 of Barypeithes pellucidus. Classification (NCBI taxonomy): domain Eukaryota; kingdom Metazoa; phylum Arthropoda; class Insecta; order Coleoptera; family Curculionidae; genus Barypeithes; species Barypeithes pellucidus. The sequence continues at coordinate 48,699,880 of OZ022563.1, read as the reverse complement.
GAAGTCTTCTTGAGTTTAATAATAAAAAGTTCCTGTTTAGATTTAAAAATGTTTACTATAAGATTACCAACGAATTTTTCTATATATTTTGTCTGCTTTGTTATTTTTCATTAACAATTTCTATATTATGTTATTTTTGAGAAGTTTTCTCAGTTTATAGTAATTAAAAATTTTAAAGTTATATCCTTTAATTTTTTAATATTTACAATCGGAGACCTAAACTACTCCACTGGCTAGCCAGTTAAAACAAAACTTTACCAAATCATGTCGCGATGACTCCGCTAAGGGATTCAGCATACTTTTTTATATGCACCTTCTCGTTTATGTGCCTTTAAGAAAGACGTATGTCGTGTACTTGCTCAGCGTCAATCTTGAACGTCGCCAATCGGATCGCGCGGCGCTTAGACCGGCGGTCGTCTATCAGATAACCGGCGATATTTTTCGGTTTTTCGCCTGATTTTTAACTAGAGTATTTCCTATCGAGCGAAAAACTGTTTGAATATACGATTAATTCGATCACGCTACAGCGGTAAATTTCGTCGGCGGCAAGCGAAGCGCGGGTATCGAGTGAAAGATAATAAGTTACGGGCGACGGTTTTCGCCTGAATAGATAATTCGAGCGGTTTTTTTTAATAATCGAGCGATGTCGGTTATTTCAATAATCGAGTGATCAAGCGGTTTTTCGCTTGAGGGATCACAACACTAAAAAGAAGGCCTTCTGGCCATCACTGAAAAGCCACTTTTAGAATTAATTTTGATATCTATCGTTACATCCCTACCAGTTGGCAACCAAACCGGCAGCAATACCGTCGGGGTTGCCTATCTGACGGCGACAACATCGTGCGCATGACAACCGACGAGCAACCTTTAAAAATATGGCCGGAAAACCGTGCGCACCAACCACTATTTCAACTCATAAAATTTAAATTTTTACTGCACACCCCATAAGTTTTGTATTATCCTAACACCTTGTATAATATAGATAACTATAATTTTATTCGTTTTTAGATTGATAAATAACCAAGTTATCAACGGCACACATCAAAATGGCGAATTCAAGAGCCACGAAATCAAAGAATCTGCAAAAAATAACTTGAATAATAATCACAAACTCAATGGGCAACTTAAATTGACAGGTGAGGATTCTTATACAAGATACCGCTTAGTCACTGTTAAACAGTTTAAGGCCCTAAAATTAGGGCGTGACCTTTGTTTTTTTTTTGGTGCCTTAAGCATTGATCTATAATAAGCAATATAATATATAAATATTTTTAGAATATTTTCCTGTTAGAAGGTCTGTAAGAAAAACAAAGACGACCGTGTTAGAAGAAAAACAGCTAGCTTTAGAACAGCTAGTGCGGAAAGAAGTCGAGGAAGGACTAGAGGTAAATTGAGAGATTAGGTTTTTATTATTGGGGAGGATGTCATACTAGATGATTGACCCTCTAATTTTTTTTACAAAAGTTGGATGTGTCCAATGGGGGTTGGTAAACTACCTTTTGACATAAGAATGACAGTTCTAACTGTCAAAATGACATATGGGCGCCATCTTGGTAAAGAAAATTAAATAGGAAGAGAGGTCTTGCGATACATCATTTTAAAGGTTCTGTTGAGTACTTTATTTATTTTATAATAGTTTGCAGATTGTGAATGCGATTTTTCATTCGCAGTGAATATTTAGCAGTTAAGCGATTATCTATTCAACACTACTGGTTATACAGGGTGTCCCATAACTAATGGTACACAGGAAAACTGCAGATTCCTTGGGTAAAAATACTGCGATTTGGCCATACTTAGTTTAGTTCAATAGCTGGTAATAACCGAGATACAGGGTGTCCAAGTAAAAATTTAATAATTAATTAATTAATTAATTTAATTTTCAATTTTCCTAAATAACTTATTTCTGAATCAATATTTTTGCACAAAATTATGTGACTAGGGTTTTTTTGGAGAAAGGAATTTGAATTTGTCAATAATTTTGATGTACATTATAGGGGGCGCTCTCTGCGGTACTCTGGATACATAAAAATAAATGTAACTTTTTTGTGCCTTAGTATAATTATATTTTTATTAAAAATATCAGTTTTTCCGTCATTTTTAAGCAATAAAGGTATACTTTGTAAATGTCGCTCCGACTAACCGTTTTCGAGATATTTTCAATTACAATTTCTAATGCGCCCGTTTAAATTTTGATTTGTAAATGTGAATTTGTCACAGTATGCTTTGGTAAAAACAAATACAATGAAAGCACTTTGAAACCTCATTTCTGTCAAAGTTTATTTTCATTTGTCAGCATTGTGGGTGTTTTTAAGGAGTTTTTGAAGATACTGTTATCAAAAATTAAACTAAAAATGCCGCGAAATAACTTGTTTTCTAACGGAGACATGATATAATTATAAGCAGAAGAAAATTTCGGTTTTTGGAGATGTATCCAAATAGAAGGCAGCCAGATTTTAAAATTTTTAGAACCCTATACGACAGACTGGGAGAAACAGGATCTTTGCGTCCAAAACGTAATAGTAGAGGATCCTGTTTCTCCCAGTCTGTCGTATAGGCTTCTAAAAATTTTAAAATCTGGCTGCCTTCTATTTGGATACATTTCCAAATACCGCCGATGTGTCCCGCGCCTGTTAAAACTTTCTTGTTTGTGCTTATAAACATACCATGTCTCGCATTTCTCCGTTAGAAAACAGTTATGTCGCGGCATTTTTAGTTTAATTTTTGATAACAGTATCTTCAAAAACTCCTTAAAAACACCCACAATACTGACAAATGAAAATAAACTTTGACAGAAATGAGGTTTCAAAGTGCTTTCATTGTATTTGTTTTACCAAAGCCTACTGTGACAAATTTCACATTTACAAATCAAAATTTAAACGGGCGCATTAGAAATTGTAATTGAAAATATCTCGAAAACGGTTAGTCGGAGCGATATTTACAAAGCATACCTTTATTGCTTAAAAATGACGGAAAAACTGATATTTTTAATAAAAATATAATTATAGTACTAAGGCACAAAAAAGTTACATTTCTTTTTATGTATCCAGAGTACCTCAGAGAGCGCCCCCTATAATATACATCAAGATTATTAACAAATTCAAATTCCTTTCCCCAAAAAAACCCTAGTCACATAATTTTGTGCAAAAATATTGATTCAGAAATAAGTTATTTAGGAAAATTGAAAATTAAATTTTTACTTGGACACCCTGTATCTCGGTTATTGCCAGCTATTGAACTAAACTAAGTATGGCCAAATCGCAGTATTTTTACCCAAGGAATCTGCAGTTTTCCTGTGTACCATTAGTTATGGGACACCCTGTATAAGATGGTTAAAAATTAAACCATAACCGTACTTACCGATGAAAAGATAAATCCTTATTTAAATGATCCACTCTCTTACAAACTACACATGAATGCACCACGATTGTTTATCATAAAGACGATTTTTCACCAATAATCACAAAAAAACACAAATCAACCAAAATATACAGGGTGTTATGGAAATGACGTATTATATTTAAATGGGTGACTCCTTGGGTGTCCTATAGAAGCGCTACATATTTCCCATAAACCCACACCTCATCCGGCGTTTGTTCGGGTTTGTTCATCATGTCACCCTGTAGTGGCATATCAGAAAACAGGTGTCACGTGCAATGTTGCCAAACTGTGAAAAAATGTAAAACTTTAGTTTCTTATATAAATAAATATTTAGCTTACTTAGAAAGTAAATCCACGCTGACAGGAGTAAGAAATCCAGACAGTTTCAGTTCTTTTTTCTATGGGAAAAGCTTTATGCTAATCACGTGCCCCAGATGATAGTGTGGAACTGCATAATAAGCTTATACCCACTAAACCCCATTCGGCCCAATCGCTCGGAACATAACCGGCATATCGTCCAGAGAAAGAAACACATAGTGAAACACAACAAATTGCACTAAATCACTTAAAGAAACACCCACGAGTTAAAAATTAGTTTTTTTGAAGATATGTATTTACCTATTATCAGATTACACGAAAGCACAAAACACTAACGCATAATTACACTTTACAATAACACTATCGCACACATAGAACAACAGCACTTAATTATTTCGCAATAGAAATAATAAAAACGCTAATTTCTATGGGCCATTAACCCTTTACTAAAGATAAAATGAAACAATTATGTGGACATAGGAACTACCCTTTGAAATAAATGGTCGAGTCCAAGGGGCTTTCTTTCTCCGAAAACTGCTAGCGCGGTTGCCATTTCCGAGACTATAATTATACAGGAAAGTAATATTATAGAAGGAAATTCCGCAATTTAAGAATATAATGTTATAAAACATCGAAAGTGGCAACGCTGTATTTTTTACCGATGAGCTTAATAGAATAAACCCTAACAGACAACGTCAAGACACGAACAGGCTCAAAGGTGTTATTTAGTTTCAACATTTTTAGATGAAATCTTATACAATCTTATACAATAAGGGCGTATTTTTGTCTACACAGTAGCACTTTAAAATACTAATTCAGATTGAATGGTACTTAGATGTGTTCATGAGATCCGCGATAACTAATATGAATTTATGTGACTTTGATTTGGTGTTTTGTGACGGTTTTTGTTCGGGTTACCTGGTGTTTTATTATAAATTAAGTTGGTTTTAAATAAGGCCGAAAAGGTAAATAAATTTGCATTTATTTCTTCTAAAGGGTAAAGTTGCATTTCAGTTGTTCAGACCCGACGGGTGTCGTTCGAATTGAACAAGTGAGAACATACCTGACCATTATAAAGTCCGCGGCGGTTTGTTCGAGTCAGTTCAAGTTTATAAATCAGAGATTGTTTCCCAGTGAACTGAACTGAACGTAAAAGTTTATAATAATGTACCCTGAAAAATAAACAACTTGGAATCTGTCAAACGGTTAGACTTTCTAAAGAATTTACCCTGAAGATATGACAACACTGTTCAAGATTCATTGACGTTTTTCGCCATATGTTGCTTTGTTTACCTTCCTGGCAGGGGCACCACGTGGTCATTTTTGGTTTGACATAAGGTCATGTACAGGGCATATTAAATTAAAGCGCCATTTTTGGATATTTTTCTTCAATTTGTTTTCATCTCAGGAATTGCCGGTTTAAATATAATACGTCATTTCCATAACACCCTGTATAATCAATCATTTAGAACAAAGCGCCAACGTTGTAATGTTTACGAGATTAGTGCTCATTCATATTTCGGCTTCTGGCTCGTAGCGCAGTAGTAAAGTAGAGATAGATGTTGCCAGAGTGCAGTTGGATTAGTTCAAGATTCGTTTGATACTTTTAAGTATAATAATATTTTTTTAAAGAATCTCTCATCGCCTTTTCACAGTTTTTAGTAAAATTATTGGGAAATAGATTTATTTTAAAAGCAATTGCGGATTGATCTCAAACCAGTTGTAATTGTCAAATTAACAAATCTTTAATTGGGATTTTGCAAGATACCTTTACGATAAATATGACAATCTGGCTATGCTGCAATAATAACCGAAAGAGGTGGGAAAGACTGCTTGCAGTCGTTGCGTAGGCTAAAAATGTCCATTTTTCCATCTGCAGTTTGTAATATCTTTGGAATAACCACACGAGCGAAGACACATGTTTTTTGAAACACCCTGTATATCTCTTGCAAGTAAAGTAGTTTTAAAATTCTAGCGGTGATGCGAACTGCTTTTAGAATAAAACGGCTCTATTAAAAAATCGTGTTTCCACTATTTTAGGTTAGATATTTCGACGGAAAAGGGAGGGGAATCGTTGCGGCCAAAGATTTTTACAAAGGAGACTTTGTGGTGGAATATAGCGGCGATCTGATCGATATAGTGGATGCCAAGGACAGGGAGGAGACGTACGCCCAGAACGAGAATGCGGGGTGCTATATGTATTATTTTAAACACAACGGTGTACAGTATTGGTAAGTTGAACATAATAGAACGTGTCCAAGATAAGAAGGGCCGGTACAGGGATCTCGGGAACCGTAAGAGATACGAAGTCGGTTAAATGGAGGTAAAGTTGCGCATTTAATAATATGCCGTTTAGAAAGTTTTAAAATTCCGAGTAGTTCCGGAGATATCCGGAAAAAACCGAAATTCTGAAAAATCGCTTTCCTGGGTTTTTTGATGTCGAATTCTAAAGTAAATTGCACTTTTGCATTGTCACTTTTCCGCTCTATCTAACAGCGTTAATTGTTTTGTCATCCGACGAGTCGTCTTTGAAGAGCCATTGTCAACGTCCTTTTTTTAAATACGGTCCTGTTTTCCTGATATTGGAATTTGAGAGTTTTTTTTCTTCCGAATGCAACGATGTATGACACATTGTGGTTTAATGACGTTTCGATGGTTTTTTGAATAACATCAGGAAATTTTGGGATACGGTCCTGCATTTCTCCTAATTTTATAAATAATATTTCATAAGTAAGCTCTAAATTTTTTATTTATGTTGGATTAGTTCAATAAATAACAAATAATTTAATAATAAACCACAAATAAGTGAACAAAAATCATTCCAAAACAGTAATAAAACGAACACTGAAAAAAGTAAGAAACTACATAATCAGGTGTTAAAAATGATTTCCGTTATTCTCTAAGCACAAATAACATCTTTTAACTGCCACATAACAGTTTTTTGAGATAAAATAAAACATGCGATAGAATATCAAACTTTTCAGCATTTGTAAAATTATGTTACATATTTTCTGGAAAATAGAAAACCTCTTAAACGCTCTCAAACGATCACAATGGGAATGTCGTGAAACAATTCACGTGTCACCATCTTAATTTTTTTGTTTCAAGCGCGTACTTTTCTTTTAAATCCCCAATCAACATAGGATTGAAGTAATGTTTCTGTATTTTGTTCACTTATTTGTGGTTTATTATTAAATTATTTGTTATTTATTGAACTAGTCCAACATAAGTAAAAATTTAGAGCTTACTTATGAGATATGGAGCGTGCAAGTATGATCATATTACACCCTTGTATAATATTTCGAAGTGGCTTAAACTAAATGAGCGATTCAAAATTCATTTTGCAACTCTGGTACAAAAGATTTTACTTTCTGGGACCCCTCATTACCTTAGAGAAAAACTCGTTTATGGGTTTAATATTCATGGAAGAGACACTAGACATAATCGACAGCTAACAGTGCCTAGACATGTATCAGCCATGTTTCAGAGATCTTTCTCGTATAATGCGACTAAAATATATAACAGGTTACCTGCACAACTTAAAGCGATTAATAAAATTCCACATTTCAAAAAAGCAGTTAAACACTTTATATCAGAGGATTAATGGCTGATCATTGGTGGATATTAGGGTAAAATTAATTGCCATTATGTTTATATTTTTAAATTTTATTTTTATTTAGAGTAAGAAGTAAACTATAAAGTATTTGATATAATATATTATTCCATGTTTTGTTTGGATAATCCATAGATTGCTTTGGAACTGTAATTGTTCAAGTATAAGTAGTTTTAAGGATCTATTACAGCGAATATTTAATATTAATATAGTAGGTTAAGTAGTAACTAGCGTGGAAGGTTAGATTGAGTAGCCTTGGCTAGATCTCGCCTCCATTCTTTTATTATGTATTTAATTCTTATTCAGTAATAAAATACATTTATTATTATTATTAGTATTATTATATTATTTATAAAATTAGGAGAAATACAGGACCGTATCCTAAAAATACGGTACATATCTCGGGCCGTCGGAGGCTTTTCCGGATTCGTGCGCATCTCGTCCGTAAAAGCCTCTTTTCGGCCCTTGATACGTAATGTACTATTTTGATGTATGTAATCAATCAATCTAACACCTCTAGCTTAATGTACGAGGATAATTTTCGGAACAATTACACGCGAGTTCGACTCGCACCGATCCCGGTTTGTTCTTTCCGTTTTATTTTCAATTATTTTGTTTTAGTATTGACGCTACAAAAGAGACCGGGCGGTTAGGGAGGTTGGTTAACCATTCACGAAACAACGCCAATCTTCAAACGAAAACCGTCATGATCGACAAGAAACCGAGACTGGTCCTAGTTGCCAAAGAAGATATTAAGAAGGGAGAAGAGGTGAGTAACTTGGGAATTAAGTTAATCGGGACCCTATACAGAATTTCGTCCTTCCCACTCGGTAGTTTTTGGAGATTTCGTGTCGACAAACTGACGGAAATAGAAACAATATCTAATAATAGCTAGAGTGTAATTTTTTTGCCATTACAATATTTCGCTTTTTTTTGGACAACCGAGGAGAATCTGCTTACAGACACCTTACAGACTTGGCTGTAAGGTAGTGTCTGGATGACAATTCTCTGAGGGAGATGTTGCCGACCGACTAAACTCCCCTTGTAAGTCAGACTAGAGCCTGAAGTTAAATTTTATGAGTGAAAAAATGGGTTGGTGCGCACGGTTTACCGGTCATGTTTTTAAAGGTTGCTCGTCGGTTGTCTTGCGCACAATGTTGTCGCCGTCATATAGGCAACCCCGTGGGCATTGGTGCCGGTTTTGTTGCCAACCAACCAGGTAGGGATGTAACGATATTAAAAATATATCGATATGGGGACAACAGATATCAAAATTAATTCTAAAAGTGGCTTTGCAGTGATGCGAGAAAATAGATTGTTTATTGCCCAGTAAAGAAGGTCTTGATGTGCCAAAATATCGCCGTGTAATTATTTTCATTAAGAGCGAAGTACGGTCCTGTTGCTTTTCGAGTTTGGGTTTGTTCTATCCATAGATATAGGTCGATGGTGCCGTGTCTGTGTCGTGTCGGTAAGTGCGAATACGCACAATCTGCGCCAAAACTTTTTTATAGGAAAATATCTACGTTTACTTTATTTTGGTAAAAACTAAGATTGCGAATGAAATTGGGATTACAGATTTTGATACGCTAGCACTATCGTCCCACGTATACAACGTGTCCAAGATAAGGAGGGCCAGTACAGCGATCTCGGAAACCGTAAGAGATACGAAGTCGGTTAAATGGAGGTAAAGTTGCGCATTTACGTGCCTAATAATATGCCGTTTAGAAAGTCTTTAAATTCCGAGTAGTTCCGGATATATCCGGAAAAAACCGAAATTCTGAAAAATCGTTTTATTGTTTTCCTGGGTTTCTTTGAGATCGAATTATAAAGTAAATTGCACTTTTACATTGCCACTTTTTCCACTCTATCTAACAGCGTTAATTGTTTTGTAATCCGACGAGTCGTCTTCGAAGGACCATTATAAACTTTCTTTTTTTAAATACGGTCCTGTTTTTCTGATATTGGAATTTGATAGCTTTTTTCTTCTGAATGCAACGATGTATGACACATTGTGGTTTAATGACGTTTCGAGGGTATTTTGAGCAACATCAGGAAATTTTGGGATAAGGTCCTGAATTTCTCCTAATTTTTTAAATAATATCTCATAAGTAAGCTCTAAATTTTTACTTATGTTGGACTAATTCAATAAATAACAAATAATTTAATAATAAACCACAAATAAGTGAACAAAATACAAAAACATTATTCAAACTTCTGTTGATTCGGGATTTAAAAGGAAAGTAGGCGCTTGAAACAAAAAATTAAGATGGTGACGCGTGATTTGTTTCACTTGACATTCCCATTGTGATCGTTTGAGAGCCTTTTAAGAGGTTTTCTATTTTCCAGAAAATATGGAACATAATTTTACAAATGCTGAAAAGTTTGATATTCTATCGCATGTTTTATTTTATCTCAAAAAAACTGTTATGTGGCAGTTAGAAGATGTTATTTGTGCTTAGTGAATAACGGAAATCATTTTGAACACCTGATTATGTAGTTCCTTACTTTTTTCGTTGTTCGTTTTATTACTGTTTTGGAATGATTTTTGTTCACTTATTTGTGGTTTATTATTAAATTATGTGTTATTTATTGAACTAGTCCAACATAACTAAAAATTTAGAGCTTACTTATGAGATATTATTTATAAAATTAGGAGAAATGCAGGACCGTATCCCAAAATTTCCTGATGTTGTTCAAAAAACCCTCGAAACGTCATTAAACCACAATGTGTCATACATCGTTGCATTCGGGAGAAAAAGCTCTCAAATTCCAATATCAGGAAAACAGGACCGTATTTAAAAAAAGAAAGTTGATAATGGCCCTTCGAAGACGACTCGTCGGATTACAAAACAATTAACGCTGTTAGATGGAGCGGAACAAGTGGCAATGCAAAAGTGCAATTTACTTTAGAATTCGATCTCAAAAAAACCCAGGAGAAAAATTAAACGATTTTTCAGAGTTTCGTTTTTTTCCGGATATCTCCGGAACTACTCGGAATTTTAAAACTTTCTAAACGGCATATTATTAGGCACGTAAATGCGCAACTTTACCTCCATTTAACCGACTTGGTATCTCTTACGGTTTCCGAGATCCCTGTACTGGCCCTCCTTATCTTGGACACGTTGTATTGTTCATTTTAAAAAATACATGCTATTATTTCGATCTGTTGCATAAATAACCTCTTTTAGGTTCTCTATGACTACGGCGACCGATCGAAAGAGTCCTTGAAGCACCACCCATGGCTGGCGTACTGAGGAAGACTTAATTTTTAGGTAGAAATTGAATAGGTAGCGAATTAGAGTGAATAGACGACGTGCCCACGAATTTAAAGGTACAATTTTATAAAGGGAAATTGTAAATTGTTTCACTTTTCGACGATCCTAACTTGGTGGTGATTGATTTAGAATGTACAGTGCCGAGGAACAAAATATCATGTATAATTCACACGCTCGTAGCTCTGCAGGGTGATCCTTAATTTCATGTTAATACTTTTAGACTTTTATGAACATATTTATGTCTACACCGGTTAAATTTTTTGGCTTTTTTTAAATCGTTATTTTTTGATATCTCCGAAAGTACTTTAGATATACTTTTCAATTTTGGAATGAGTTAATAGGATAAACAACCACATATTTTAGTTAGAAAATTTAGTCAATGGTTCCACCAGTGGCCTACCTGCAAACATGTCCTCCGATATATTTTACAAAAAAAGTGGTACGCCGCTGACATTTTTCCATGCGGATATTTTTCTGATTAGCCTAGTCAATTCTACATGGAAATGATATCTTGCGATTTTCTCGTCAGACGCACCATTCTTGATTGAAACGATTAAACACTAATCGAAACTTACAATTCCAACAGTAATTTTTATAAAACTAAATTTACGATTATCAATATAAATAATATTAATTTAATTGTTTTAATCAAGAAGACTGACGAGAACTGACGAGACTGACGAGAAAATCGCAAAATATCGTTTTCATGTAGAATTGACCGGGCTAATACGAAAAAGTATCCGCATGAAAAAATGTCAGTGGCTTACCACTTTCTGTAAAAAATATCAGATGCCACAATTGCAGGGGCGCCACTGGTGCATCGATAGAATAACTTTTCGCATTAAAAAATAATATAAATGGGGAGACGAAACATTCCATTCATAAAACACCATTTATTTACAATCATGCACAGTTCTACAGTTTCAAATAAGTTAGAAGAAGACGGCTTTAAAGAATGGCAACGCTGTAATAAGGTACAGTACGTTTTACGAAAATTGGATACGACTTAATGACTTCCTGGGTCGGTCCCATTGTGTCGACAAGAGCTTGGCAATAAACAAGTGAAGTATGAAGGGACGGACTAAGGAAAACAAGTAATGATATGATATATTAATGTAATCAACTGAAATAACATTTTTTTTAAATATTACCAGTCATATTTATTTAAATTTATAATGTCATTCTATAGATAGTTCTGTTTCGCTATCGCTATCCTCATCAAAATTAATTATAATTGGATTAATTATACGATCCAGACTAATATACGAATTTTCTACAGTTATTACGTGACGGACTGAATTTTTCCAACTACCTGGGGGAATATCATTAAAGCATTTTCGTATTAATTCTACAACACTAGAACTTAAAGTCCGAGAAATATTTTCAGACCTGACCAGTGATTTTAACTGGTGCCACATATGCTCTATAGGGTTAAAAATGCAATAATAGGGTGGGAGCCATAGCACTGTATGTCCAATTTCTTCTGCCAATGTGTCACAAACATATACTTTTTTTAAACAAAATGTCTTTAAAACTTCTAGAAGATCACTTTTTTTATAACTTTCTTCAAAATATATATCATTCGCTGCCATGCAGTTCTGAATCTCCAATTTTGTATTATTTGAGCTTGGAGCTTTATGTAATTGGCGACTGTGATAGCTCGCATTGTCCATTACTATCACGCTATTCTGAGGAATGTTTGGTAAAAGACAATTCTTGAACCATTCCTCAAAAACTAACAAATTTTACCACAAAAAGATATTTAAATATAAATTAAGCAACCTAACCTACCTGATGTGCCTATATTTAATTATAATTATTACAATCCGGTCCTTTCCACATAATAATAACAAACGGTCATAAATAATGGGATGGCCACAGGTACTTTTACTGCAGTCATTAAGTTATATCCACTTTTCGTGAAATAATCTTTACACGTTTAGATAATTTTGATCTAACATTAGTCATAAATAGGCGATCGTTGTTGTTTTTTTTACAGAAATTCATAATAATATAAAGAAAATTCATCGCCATTCTCACTTACCGACGAAATATTAATCCGGGGTTAGAATAGTCGAATCTCTTACACACCACGCACTGACGAACCATTGTAGATGGCTAATAAATAGCTCTGAATAGTTCTAGGTCGAAAAAACACCAAAAATTAATTCAAAAACACAATAGATCACAAACAATCACAAGAGCAGCAGCGATAAACCGGTAACAGTACCGCCGGCGAGAATGAATGAAATTAGTAAAGTTCAGGGTCATTTTTACACTAGCAGGTAAAAATGCGCATACAGCGTTGCCACGGTGATTTCCTTGAAACATTGCAATTTGATGTTCTTGGGATATACATAAATAACTTTACGAGTAGAAAATTTAAATAATTCGCACATATTTACTACAATAGTTTTACTTAATAGGTACGCATGAGGGGTCTTTCGCCTTTTCGTTTTTTGATCAATGTTTCGTTTCTTTTTAGTTTTATCCGAAAATACCCGTTTTAAGGGATCAATTACCTAATTTTAAAATTTCTGCAGGAAACAAAATTTGTGCAAATTGACAATATTTCGTTTCTTGCTTCCTTGCTTGCTTATTAATTAAAAAAATTTCTACCCAAAACTTAAGGTAATTGGTCCCTAACAACAGGCAATTAACCGCTTTTAGGATAAAAAACAAAATGGTGAATGCGTCATTAGCTCTGACTTAATTATTAACTCAACAAAAAATATACTGAGCGTTTAAACCACAACGAACAAAACAATCATCTACTAAAAACAAACATCTAGTAAAATAAAGATTTATATTTTTCCAAGCGAATTAATCTTTGAATAAATTGCGGGGGGGGGGGGGGCACTCTGGGACCCCCCCCCCTATGTACGCCACTGCTATTAACACATATTGAAAGTAATATTGAAAATACTGACGTTATTAAAAAATAACGATTTAAATTAAAAAAAATTTAAGTCGTTGCGAACATATGGACCTTTTCCTCATAAAATGACCTAAAGAATAACACAAGAAAATATTAGCACGTCCTTAAGGAACACCCTGTATAGACTTTTGCGTTTTCACCTTCACTTTATGACACGAGAAATGAAATGTTGTACATGATCGCATACGTACACCTTTATTTATAAAACACTGAAGACATTGATTGGCATTCGTAATGACGTCGACACCAACGGAGGAACACATATTTTAATGTAAATTTGTTAAAAAATCACAGTTTTTGACGATAATCACTAGATGTTATACATTATAAGTTCTTTTGCGGGCAGGAAATCGGTTCCGTTCCTATACAGGGGCGTTCAAATGTCATATTAAACATTTAAGACAGTAGAAATGGTAAAGAATGATATTTTTACGTAAAACCTAGACGTAGTTATGATAATGCCTTTATTAATGTAAGGTGGGTGGAAAACGAAAGAAAAATTACTATCGGGTTCGTTCTCGGAGCGAACTTTGTAAATTTCGTTCTGCGCATGTTCGATTTTGACTTATATTTAAACAATAATGGAAATTAAGTTTAATCAAAACATGCCAAAACTAAAGAAAATGAAACGAATCGGTAAAAACATGAAGTCAAAGGTAGCGTGGAATCCAAACCCACAATTCCGTAACAGTACGGGGATTATTCTGACAGTTGCAAATCACTTGGCAATCGATACATTTAGCTCTACGAACGCCGATTTTTAGTCGGCGGTCACTGATTTTGCAGTTTGTAACTGTTCATGAGTGCTCTGCGAACGAACCTGGTATTAGTTGCATTTTTACAGCACAATTAGGGTTATAATGGATGTAGTCGTCCATTATACTGGGGCGCTCAAAAAAGTTTCCAATAAACTTTTATTTACAGAATGTACAAAAAAAAATTAGATGCATAAATGGAAACGAAAAAGAAAACGTAAAAAAACAAGAATCTTTCGTTCGCAATCACTTGCAATGCCTAGTATACTCCGCAGCATGATACAATAACTAAAGGTAAGATATCTAAATCTAACCGTCCCAATTTCGTCTGCCGCGCGCAGTGACGTCACAAGGAGAGCGATTTTTAAATTTTTTATGGGGATTTATCATTCTGTCGGCGTTTTTAATTCTATTTTAAAGGTATTGAAAGGTTTTATGCATGAAATGGTATATGAAATGAAATAATAATATATGACAAGTATTTTACTTATATTAATATATTATTATATAACACATATTACAGCTAAAATACCACTAAAGTATTCCGACAAACTTTTAAAACATCCGCCGCGCGATTCGAACCAGTCGACGATAGCCGAAGCTGCTCGGCCACCCCTGCTTGCTGCCACCAGCGTTGTCAGTCTTTTACAATTGTAATATATCCATTACTATTTTAATAATTTTTGAGATGTTCATTGTTGTTAACGACCTTTTTTTTCTTCTACTCTTCTTACTCTGACACCGTTTTTTATTATTCTATTAGGGTTCGAACCGTCAACCTATTACTTTTGATCAACGATTTCCGGCAACACTGATCGCCTCGTAGTGCCGTTTGCCGTAGTTTTCCATGGGAATTTAGTAAGTTCACCAGAACTGTGTCTTATTTAGTCGTGTGTGTTTTTTAAAATAAATATCTGAATTTTCATAAAATGAGGTGCGCTGCTGTGTTCGGTTGTGATATGGATAACCAGGCAAATATATTTGATAGACATGTATAAGTTGGTAATTCCGATTTCCTAAGGATAAAAAAAAAATTAGAATTGATACGGTTTTATTTATTTTGTTCACATTTACTTCTTAAGTATTTTCCATTGAAGCTGATGAGGGTATATGCCTTCGAAACATGTATGGAAATTAAACTATTTTTTATTTAACTACTGAAGCAGAGTATGAGTTTCTTTACCTCTTCATAATTTCACTACACTGAGAGATAGACCATTACCTCCTGCATAGTATTAGCGAACACGGGGAGTTTAGTCAGTAAGAATCTGGCACTACCCTGACTACAGGGTGTCTATGAAAGATTCCCCTCGATAACAAAAAAAAAAAAAACTTTGTGACAAAAAAAAGTTCATACATGTTCTGCATTTTAAATTCCATTCCATTTCCAAATACCTTAAAATAACATTTGGCAACAGCGCATCGCTGGTCTCTTCACGGCCCGGAGTTTTAGGAGGTAATGGATGGACTATTTAAAAAATAGGTTTATAACTACTTAGGCCGTGTTTTAGCTTTAATCTTTGTTGTATGTTTATGAAATAAATATACCTAAATACCATGATATTACTCTTTCATTTCGCATACCATTAAATGCGTAAAACCTTTTAATACCTTTGAAAGAGAGTTAAAAACGCTGACAGCAGTATAAATCTCCATAAGAGATTTAAAAATCACTCGCCCGTTGACGTCACAAGCCACGCCTCCATTGCCGTGGAATCATACCTCTTAGTTCTTCATGCCATGGCCCACAGGGTGTTTTGAATTTTCGTAAACACACACATACTAAAGATACTCTTTTATTCTTAAAAAAATACCTACAATTAAAAGAAATGAATTAAAATGACCAACAAATTTCGAAAATACATAAAATCAAAGTTGAGGCAAATTTTTGGTTGTGCGCGGTGTGTATTTGACTTTAAAATCTCGAGAACAAAAACATTTTTTAAGATATCGGATAAAATATAATTTGTTGCAAACTTTTTTGATCACCTGGTATAAGCAAAATGTTGATTTTTCTTGATTTTTGTAAACGTATTTATTGAATATTCCTGTATAATTGAAACATTTGAGTGATTGAATGGAAACATTCGATATATTTTATTTCGTAGAAGTTTGTTTTAAAATTTTATAGAGCAATTTTAACGACATTAAAGGCCTTTTTCTAAGAAAAATGTGTTTAATAACAAACGAGTTTGGCCTTTGTAAAAGATTTTAATTCTAGTTAGAAGCGTATAAGTGATAATGGTAAGGTTTTTGACATGTACAAGGTTTAGCAAAAATATTATCGATTTAAAAATATTATTTATACAGGGTGCTTTAAATATGTATGTAATGCGTCCGTACTGTAATTTAAAGATTGGTTGATTGGTTATAAGCGGAGGAGGCACCCCACGACTATAATTATAATGCAGATATTTTTAAATGTCTTAAAGTTACAATAGACGCACTATACCATAATTAGAATAAATGTTGAAACCTGTAGCTTTATACAGTATCGCCATTTAAAGTTGGAACCATATGTGGAAGAAATATATTTTTTTCTGTCATGGACACAACTGCCGTTGATGTACCTGGTCCCAAATCGGGTGTTATTTCAGCACTGCCACACGTTTTAAACACTATTGGATATTTCTGTCCTGTGTGCTACCGTTTCATCAACATACCCTTCAGCGACCGTTGATGACTTCCAACCGCCATGTTTCTTTAATGTCTTCAAGTCTCCCCCAGATTCAACTAAAAGTGTATCAGACGATCTTCGAAATGAATATCCCATTCATTTCAAGTTGAAGAAAATTAGCTGCCGTTTAAGGTACATTCAGTAAAATTTAATATATTTTTTAGTAACTACAAATCTGTTTACATCATTCTTTGTTTGCTTAATTTTCACAATTACTAACGCTCCCGAATCTTCAATATCATCTGATGTTACCTGCCTGATTTCACAAGCTCCTGCAATCGCAAATAAAACAACAACCTTGGCCATTAAATAAACTTCATCGGGAGCATTATTTAAAAAATCACTAATATCTGTAATCGTGCTTGGGCGTGTAACCTTTCCCATTTTGTTTCAGGAATGTAGGTCTACATTATTATTAACATACTTTTAATCATTGAATAATTCGACCACACTGTTGATGGTTTTTGTTGTTCTGCCAATTCCGAAAAATATGCCAATAACACCGTCTCCGACAAAGAACTGCATGTCTTTTTCATCTTTCATTCCATAAATCTTGAATAAGCGGTTTCGTAAATTTTGCGCGATTTAGTTGACAATAATTTTTGTGCCGCTACTTTCGCTGCTTCTACCAATTCCGGTGGAGTCGGAGAAAACTAGGAATCAGACATTTTTAACTTTATAATATTCAAAATAACTAATAAACAACAACTAAGTTCTTAATTTTTAAATTAAATTACACAATTAAATTGACAGATATTTGATTATTTTAAAGGTTTCCTTAGCAACTCAGGTCTAATTGTCGCTCTATAAGTAAAACAGCCTACTATAGTCTATTCATTTCCAAGATAGACCGACCACAACAAACGCACGTGATCGGTGAAACTAACAGTGCTTATAATATTATAATTATAAAAAATTATGATCCCAATATTGTTGAATACACTTTGGAAATATCGGAATGTAAATAAGTATTCATGGTAAAATATAAAATAAATTAATAAATAGAGGGTTTCCGGAAAATACGTGTCGATTTACATTTTGTCAGAATTGTCAATTTATTCGAAACGAAAGAATCCGTGATCCAAATTGTCATTAAAAAAATTATGTTGAAGCGTGCCGTACAAGATCCGAATTCACCAACCTGTATTGACCAACCTGTATATCTTATTGATCCTATTGTGATGAAATTATTCTGATAAGTTTGAGGAGTTATCGCTGTGATCGTCGCTTTAGTCTACAGTAATGCCTAATTAGTCGTTCAACTTGTATCTCGATAATATTATCGAGTTCCCACATTCTGGTTCCTACTTTTTGTTGTACTAATACATTTTTGACTCTTCTCAGGTGTAATAGTTGCTAATGCACGGCCAAAAAGGTCTTTCATATCGACAAGCTTGTAGGTTGAATTATGTTTGGCAGCAAAAGTCTTTAAAATTACTTCTTTCATTTCAAAACTAAAATGATTTTTCTTGCGGCGTTTCTTAGATGGAGTCAAATTAATATACACTTCGGCTTCGTCTGCAGTATCGGTGCTAGACATTCCTTTAACAAATATACTAAGGTAGGTATGTTAAGTAGCACTCCCAACAACAACAACAAACAAAAAATTAACGCACAAAAATAAAAATGGAATAATCACAACCAACGAACCAACACGAAACTTGGCCTCAATGACCAACAGACCAAACAATTTCTTTATTTCAACTCTGTAAAAATTATAAGCCCCGCCCCGTCCCACGTTCGCGCCATATCGAACGGCCAATGAGAATACGCATGCGCGGAGGCTCCTCCTACTCACATGATGATCATGCGCAAACAGTGTTTATGCCTAGTCTATCTTGGAAATAAATAGACTTTAGTTTAAAAATTCAAATTTTACATCGATATTTTTCTAATTTTAATATATTGTAATAATATGTTTTTCAATATTGAATTGTCGTTTTTCCCGTCACAGAAAAAAAAAGTGTATTATACAGCGGAAAAGTATTAGATTTTAGCTCCCACAACACAACCTCGAGCTAAATAAAATGTAATACTTTTTCCCTTGTATAATAAAAAAAACCATAAGTTTTGTTTCACTACAGACCAAAAACGACGTAATTAAATGGGACTATGTATCTGTAAAATTTGACATTTTCTCCACAAAATGTCGAAAAATAGCATTTATTGATCGAATTTAAAAAGAATATATTTGGAGATGTTGTTTGTATTGTTATTTTATGCCACATACCCAATTTGAATCACTTAGGTATGATAATTTTTTTTTTCTATCTACTTTTGGCCAATATCTATTTTTATTCAGAACGGAAATCGACCGTACCACCGTAAATCTATGTATTTATACATACTCATTGTCTAAATTCATTCTTTATACCAAAAATTCAACCAAAATGTTCATTTTCCTCAAAAAATTGCACTTTAATAATGTTGCCATCTGTGGGGCAGACTCCTCATAAGTTTAAAGATTTAACCGACGAAGAGGAGAGTCTTGGAAAAAATGGATATATGTACATATGTATTAGCCGTTGTTTATAAGTAAGTCTTTATTTTATCTCATCTTACCTTAAAGACTTACTTGTTCATACATAAATTAAAACAATAAGAAGGTATTAAATGTTAACAAATTAATAGGTTGGTTGTGAGCGATATCGTGATTTTTCTCAAGTTGTAATTTTTTGATATCAGTGAAATTAAAGCGTGACGTGATCGCGGTTTATAAATTTTTATCACTGCTAAGCGAGATATTAACTAGATAATATTGCGCGCATCGTAAAATAATTAGTGGATGATTTATTATATACTTTACTACTAAAAGAACTGTAACAAAAGAAGACTAAAATCTGTAAAGATATTACACAAAATTGATAACAAACTAAAGAAAACGTTATTTCTACCTAGATTAAAGTAGAATTATATCTTAAAAAAAAAACTATGATAAACTTAACACTGTGTACTTTACAACAAACTATTTGTTCATGCAAATACGCATGATTTCTCATTTTGTGCGTATTGTATATTATCCATTTAAGAATATAATGGTTAATCATTTGAGTTTTCCTATTACTTAGCCTGTTTCTTTAAAGAATGCCCGGAGCTACTAATTTTCATTTCACGGTTTCAAGTTCAAGATTCAGAAGTCACAGTCAAGTACCAAATATCGACCTGACTACTTCACGGAATCATAGATCTATAATGAGGTGAGAAATAATTTCTCACTGTTATTATGACGACCCAAGGCAGCCAATATCTGCCATTATAGTGAGAAATAATTTCTCACTGTTATTATGAATTATGATAACCCAAGGCAGCCATGAATTGTTACATGGCAAATTGATACGGCACGTTTTTCATGTCGACGATTAGCGAGCAATATCTCCTTAGGCCATGAAAACATTTGCCGGCGTTTCCATAACAACACAACCGAAACACTGCACAATTATTATTGCTGTCGACAGCGAACAAACCCGAACAAACTTCTGCGTTCGGGAGAAATATGTAATTTTTCTCACTTGTTGTACAATATACTATTTTCCCCATATGGTTCCAACTTTAATGGTGACGCTGTACATACTTCGAAATTATTGGAATTCACTAGACATAGAGCGATAATGATCAGTTAGTGACAGGTACTAGTTATATAAACAAAATTACTGTAGATTAGTAACCGAAAGCTGTTCAAATCTGTCATAATATACTGTATTATTGTCGGCTAAGATTGTCGAATTTGGTTAAAAAATTGCTAGAATGAATAGGTTTTTTTACTTGCTGAAAATAATAGTGTAGCTCCTCGTCACCGAGTTTTTTACTGCATGACCGGTTTTAAGGGGGAGCGTGCGAGAAACTCTTATTTTCCCTACCGGTAATACAATGAACTACATATTTTGAAATAAGTAAAAAACCTTATTTAAAAAGGAGCATTAAATTGTCAATTTTTAAACTATATTTTTTTCTCTAGATGAGTGTTTGGTGTGTCTTTGAGTTTCGATCTCTTTAAGAGATACGTATAGATATGAACAATTCTTCAACAATAATGAATTGTCATATTTTTAAAGCCGTATTAGAGTCCGGAGCAATGGCAATTATAATTGCTCGAATTCATGCGCAGTAAACCGTTCTCGATCAGCTGGCGCATTGTCAACAGTCAGAACAGCAGTTGGTAGTGTCGAAATCCCTCAAATACCCCCAGAATTAGAGATGGGTAAACCTGTTCGTTTTGATTAGCAGTTAAAGCAGCTACTGCTACTTACAAATGGCAGTTCAAAAAAGTTCGGACGAATTAGCAGTACATATGCTTAATAAAGAATTTGAACTGTTAATTTAAGTACCAGTTAGTTTAAATAGTCATTAGCTGTTCATAGGTGCTTCGACCAACTGATGAACATTCAAAAATAACAGAATAATCCATCTCTGCCCAGACTTGCACCGGCAATGGCCATGAAAATGGCGCGTGCCCCATTTCTGACAATTTTAATTGCCAGAAGACTAGAATTGCCGACTGTAATAGGGATTCGATTCTCGCATTGCGCCGGCAATGCGAGCAGTATTGGGCCAGCTGATCGACAACGGTTTAGTGCGCATGAATACGTGCAATTATAATTTCTATTGCCGGCGCAAGAGGCAAAAATTGCCGACTCTAATACGGCTTTTCGAATGTGCCGTTGTTAGTTAGAATCGACACTCAAAGGTGGCGTTATTTTTTAAGGTTTGTTAATTTTTGTTTTAAAGGTACTTATACAGGGTGTTCGGATAATGCTTCAGGATACTTGCAGATGTGATTCTACATGTTAAAATAAAGGTAGTCGGCCATTGTAACGAAAAGTCGAAATCTCAATATTGGTTTTTATTTTTGAAAAACTGATTTTACTGCTAACAAAAAATTTAATTCCAGTTTGCGTCTAAATGGTGTGTTGTTCGACTCGTATGAATAGTATCTTTTTTATTAGATATTCTTTTGTCTTCAAAATGGCATCTTATTTTTTCCAATAACAGTCCTAATAAATACGATATGCCAAAAATTAAATTTGAATTTTGAGGTAAAACGGCATCTGTTGGCACAGTATAGAAACATTTTTAATCTAAAAAGATAGCATTTTAAATTCTCTGTTCAAATATACAGGGTGTTATGGAAATGACGTATTATATTTAAACCGGCAAGTCCCGAGATGAAAATAAATTGAACAAAAATAACCATAAATGGCGCTTTGAATTATTAAGCGAATCTATATGAAATCTCAAAATTTACGTGGCCGCTCCTGAGGCCCTTCGCAATCAATCAATATTTTATTGAGGTTCAAAAGAGGTTAGCGCATTATATGCGATGTTGTCATATTGCAACACATAATTCTAAACCCACGTGTTCAGTTTTTGACAACAAGACGTCTTTGACGAGCGCTATCACTTCTTTTTCAAACATTTTAGACAAAGAAAACTACAATTTTAAGGTCATACTCTCTTACCTTCGATCTTATTTTAAAATAATCGGTTTTATAATTAATTTCCATAAAAAAAAAAACACAAAAAATATGTTTTTCAACAGAACCAATTTGAAATCTCATCACAACAAAAAAAAAATCGGGCAATACAACTAACAAAACGTTTAAAATTCGTATACGTCAAGCACGTGGCACCCTCGACGTCGTGGAACCAACGTCGTTCCACTCCCGAATCTCGAAACATACTGAAGTATGAAGCGGCGCGCGGCCGGTATTCAAGCTACGGCGAGACACGCGGTGTGATCTGACAACACTGTTAGTATACTCTAGTGACCCACATTGTTGCTAAGTGACTCCAGATGGAACGGGGCGACAGTATGTGGATAAAAAGGGGTTTTACCTTAGTATTTAAATATTCGATTTAAAAAAAAAAGTATGTAGACTTTCTCTAGGACACCCAAGGAGTCGCCCATTTAAATATAACAAGCCATTTCCATAACACCCTGTATAACACACAATGGATGATATTGTGTCCTAGGCGATTTATTTCAACTTAAACTTTTACGAACAAACCAAGCATTATCCGAACACCGTATCTTAAATTAGGAGGGACATAAAGGACATACGGTGGTCAAAAAATTAAAATTGCAACTACTGTCTTTGCAAAACCAAATGATATTGCTCAAAGTTTTTTAAAAATATTGAGGACGGGATATCCGAAATGGAAAACGACCTAAATATAATTCTCATATCAATTAAATTAATATCAACCGATAAATTTTGTATGAATATTTTCGTTATAAAATTCTTACGACTTGTTTTCTTATTTATTGTAATTTTTTGGTTTGTTCGTTTGTGTTGTACTTATTTTTCTTTGTTGGTGTGAATATCAAATATTAAAAAAAGTATTTTTGTTTATTAAATATAACTGGACAAATCGATCTTTCCTTTCTCTTAAAAACATCCTCGTCGGTTTAAAATCGCCGGTGATTTCAATATGCAAGTAATAGAAAAATTGAATCATTTATATTGCCGGAGTTATATCTCAAAGGCAAGAAAGTAAACTTTATTGTTCATTTTGGAAACCACAGTTCTTTCACAACACAACTTGTTTTCACGCAGCGGCTCTGTTTTTCTATCGAGCTTCGATCGATATTGAGCAGAGAATACGCGACGTGGAGAAAGTTTAATCGCGCCTTATAGTGGTAGCGAACGAGGGAAGCTCGGAGCATGCGCAGTGCTTTGGCAACATCGCAATATATTGGTATGATTAATCTACATTGCATTTGTTAAGTGCATTTCTATGGCGTCGCCGCATGAAGATTGATTTTCAGGGTTTTTACCTAAGTTTATAGGCGATTAAAAAAAAAACAAGTACAGGGTGTCCATTTTTGGGTGGTTTTACCGGGTATCTCCGTTATTAGTAAAGATAGAAGGATGCGGTTTTCGCAGCACTGTGCTACTTTTTTGTGAAACAATAGATGCCTCGATTGGAATTTTTTAGGCCTCCTCGTTTTTGATATACGGGTTGTTTTTGAGAATTTTACATTTTGGGACACTCCCTATATTTCGGTTACCCTGTAACTTATCAAAAAGAAATAACATGTTCTCTTTGTAGTTTTTAACGCAGAATCCAGTGACGCACTCAGATTTTTTCTACGTTCAGTAGTTTTCAAGAAAAAAAACCAAACTTGCTTTTTTTAAATTTAATGTTGAATACAACTTTATTTAGAAAAATAATTTCAAAATTTAATTATATTATTTATATATTTTTTTAGCGGATGCGTGTACTTCTAAATTTGTTAAAAATATCTTTAGTATTAAATACCAAACATCGAATATGTTCAGAAGATTTTCAAAAATTTGGTTTTTAATCCAGATGTCGGCCAAATATATTAAATTTTTCTCTGGTCTGAGACTGGATTTCTAACATTAATGTTTTGCACATGCATGTACAGGGTGTCCCATGTTCGACACTTTTATATGGAATCTCCGTAATTGTTAGTGCTATCCAAAAAGTAATGTAGGTGTCATGTGCTCTTTTTGGGTCAAACTTAAAATGGTAGACTCAACATTTGAAAATTTCCGCTCGCTTAAGAGATACGGGGGGGTTTGTTCGGGTTTGTTGGGGGGGGGGGGGGGGGGGGGGTTACAATTTCAAAATTACCCTATATTTTCTTAGTTAGAAGAGATACAGAAAAATATTTTATACAGAAGTTTATTTATAATGATTATTGAATAATATGTCGTTTTCAGAATAAGTATACGGGGTCAGGTAAGAAACTCATCGGACCTAACCTTAGTTTTTAAAATGGAACACCCTGTATATTTTAATCTAAAAAGATAGCATTTTAAACTCTTTTAAAATTTATAACACACCATGGATGATAGATATCCTATCAAATTTTTCAAAATGTTCATATGTCATTTTCACAAATGAATATGTAAAAATGAAATTGACGTTAAACGTTAATAACAACTAGAATGTCAACATAATTTTTCCTATGATATTAGCTTTTGTTTCATGGTCTACTGTGGTTTAAGGTAATAAAGTTTAAATAAATCGCCTAGGCAAACCAATATCTTCGATGGTGTGTTATATATTTGAAAAGATAATTTAAAATGCTATATTTTTAAATTAAAATATACAGGGTGTTCCATTTAAAAACAATGAGATTAAGTCCGTTAACTTTTTTACCTGACCCCGTATACTTATTCTGAAAACGGCAGATTATTCAACAATCATTATAAAGAGACTTCTGTATAAAACATTTTTCCGTATCTTTTTTAACTAAAAAAATATAAGGTAATTTTGAAATTGTCAATTTTTTGATTTTCCCCCGTATCTCTTAAGCGAGCGAAAGTTTTCAAAACCAACAAGAACACATGACACCTACATTACTTTTTTGATAGCACTAACAATTACGGAGATACGAACAAACCCTATAAAACTGTCGAAAATGGGACACGCTGTACTCTTTACAAGAAAAATCATAATAGTATTCGACAATTTTTTATTTCAAGTTTTCTGAATATTATTAAGAATCTGATAATATAGTGGCTTAGTAGACTAAAATTTGTACCACAACTGTAGATATAGTTAATAAAAAAAACACGTGTTTTTGTTCGTTCATCAATATACAGGGTGTTATGGATTTGTTTATTATATTTAAACCGGAAAATTCTAATTTGAAAACGAATTACAGAAAAATACTCGTAAATGCTCATTTGTAAACAAATTCGCATCGACAACATTTATCAATGATTGCCAATGTAATGGCTTTTAATAGTCTTTACCCATAGTTCGTAAATACTCGATTTAAGCATAATAAACCATATCCATAAGACCTTGCGTCTATGTAGTTTTGCAGTGGTTTGTATAGGTACTGATTAAATAAAATTGACATCGTAGTTTTCTATATTGTTTGATCGAGGAAACAATAAAGTATTTATTTCAACTGTATTTTTATTTTATCCCTATGGATACATACCTCATATACAGGGTCCGCAAACGAAGCGTGGACGGAAGATTAAATCGTTATCGAAGAACTTATCAACATTACTAAAACAGCTTGAGATATTGGATTAAACGCGGCATGTGTTAAAAATATTTTATATTATACAGGGTGGCCCAAAAAAGTGTGACAGCATAAAGTTATATTTTTTAAATGGGACACCCAGTATTTTATTGCATATTTAGGTTCGTATTACTATCGTTTATAAGTGCCTCAAATTTTATTTAATTTGGTTTGGTAGTTTCGGAAAAATAAATTAAAAACTAAAAAAAAAAGTTTTGCAGTCCTGAATAAAAAAATAAAAAAAAAACAATCCAGAACTATTTTTTTAACCTAGGCATTGAGTGAAATTTATGACAAGAGGTCTAGAGATACTATGAATGTAATTGCGTTTATTTATTTTA
The DNA here is from genome assembly GCA_963991005.1 of Barypeithes pellucidus. Classification (NCBI taxonomy): domain Eukaryota; kingdom Metazoa; phylum Arthropoda; class Insecta; order Coleoptera; family Curculionidae; genus Barypeithes; species Barypeithes pellucidus. The sequence continues at coordinate 48,673,575 of OZ022563.1, read as the reverse complement.
TACAGGGTGTTCATAATAAGCTTTCAAAAACGCCACATTTTAAAGTTTTTCAGTTTTTCAAATGGAACACCCTGTATATTATTTGGCTATTTGACGTAGAATTCATAAACAATTTTTTTGTAATACAAGCATATAAGTTATATCCAGCTGTTTTCGAAATAATTATAAATATCATAAATTATGTTGTTTAAATAGAGTTTTTATTGGGAAATTTTGTTATAGGCGACTAGACTAATAATTGTAAACTAAAGTAAATGTTCAAAATAGCTTCCTTTTACTTAATTTAATGATTTTCCTCTACTGCCAACAGAACTCTTAATTCATTTTCTTCATTAATAACGGGTTTATTGATTATCATCCTTTTTGTGTGCGCAACGCTTCCTGTTGCTACACATCTTTGCAACAACTTCTCGAAGCTTTCTCGGCTTTCTCTCAATATCTGAATATCTTTCAGCATACACTCGGCTCGCGAGGAGGCAATTTCTTGCACATTCACCCAGTATAAAAATCATATTTACCATTTTTAAAGTTGTAAAATTCGACATTTTGTGTAAGTTAGTACTTAATTTGAACGACTGAACAAATGTAAATAATTTTATTTGACTGTCATAGTGACAATCTAAACAAAAAAAAATCATGGCAACTCGTTTAAGAATAAAAAATAAAATTAAATAATAAAAGTAGCAAAAATATAGGCTTTTAAAATTTATATCGAAATAACTAAAATACGGTAAACTCTAAGAGTAATAGGAAGCTATTTTGAACATTTACTTTAGTTTACAATTATTAGTCTAGTCGGCTATAACAAAATTTCCCAATAAAAACTGTATTTAAACAACATAATTTATGATATTTAAAAATTCTCTCGAAAACGGCTGGATATAACTTGTATACTTATATAATATGATTGTATTACAAAAAAAAATGTCTATAAATTCTACGTCAAATAGCCAAGTAATATACAGGGTGTTCCATTTGAAAAACTTGAGAAAAATTATTTTAAAATGTGAGGTTTTTGAAAGCTTATTATGAACACCCTGTATAAAATAAATAAACAATTACATTCATAGTATCTCTAGACCTCTTGTCATAAATTTCACTCAATGCCGAGGTTAAAAAAATAGTTCTGGATTGTTTTTTTTGATTTTTTTATTCAGGACTGCAAAACTTTTTTTGTTTAGTTTTTAATTTATTTCTCCGAAAGAACAAAATGAAATTAAATAAATTTTGAGGCACTTATAAACGATAGTAATACGAACCTAAATATGCAATAAAATACTGGGTGTCCCATTTAAAAAAATATAATTTTATGCTGTCACACTTTTTTGGGCCACCCTGTATAATGTAAAATACTTTTAAAACATGCCGCTTTTAATCCAATATCTCAAGCTGTTTTAGTATTGTTGATAAGTTCTTCGATAACGATTTAATTTTCCGTCCACGCTTCAATTGCGGACCATGTATATAAACAGTATATTGCTAATACCATCTGCAATTATGTCCCCGCTATGGGCATCCAAGGGGGCGTTGTGAGTTTGCGCAGTTTTGGAAATTTCCTTGTGAAAGTAAACATTCGCCAGGACCGGATTTCAACTTTTTTAATGTAAATTTCACTGGTAATATTGTAATCAAAATTTCGATTTGTTCGATTTAAGACACGATGAGCTTTATTTTAACTTTCATCCGACGTCGTATGTTTCTTAACCTCACTTTTCTCTAAACCAAAAATTAAGAATGAATGACTATATTGACACCAAATTAAAAATACATTAATTTTAATGTTAGGTAGTAGTGATCACATATACAGGGTGGCCCATCGAAAACAGTCCATCAAGGTTTACGGCTGTGTACGTGAAAATTAAAAAAAAACCTTGGACTATTAACTTCATCCCTGTAACCTCAACCCCCCCCCCCCCCCCCCCCTAGAGGGGACGGCTACTGCCCTTGTGGTCTGCGTTAAATTAATTTCGGGTTTAGGTGTTCCCGCATTCTTCACTTCAATTTTTTGCTCCAAACTCAAAGAGCTAAACTTATTTCTTAAATAGTACACCGTCAACTATTCATTTTAACTTAATAAATATATAATATTAAAATATTAAAACATACACGCTCGAATTTTTAACTAGATGCACGAGCAGACAACAGCGCGGTGCACACAAAAATTGTGCGCCTTTCCCATGTTAAATCGCCATAGCAGCGCTGCCACCCGCCACCTGTCACCACAGAGAAACTGCACTACTTAATCGCACGTGCGAGCACGTCTCGTCATAATCGTCATTTACCTCGACCGAGGCACGGTTAACGGATCTATACAGTTTGGTTTGACGGGATGATACAATATTAGGGAGGGTCGGACTTTTTTAGTTTGACGGTACGATAAAATATTAGGGAGGGTCGGACTTTATACGATAAATAATATTCAATGAATATTAATTAATATTTTTTATTCGTTTTGTTTTGCGGTGCACGTGCGCATGTGCTCCTGTGGAAGAACCGCCACTGCTTATTTGAACTATGTATATATAGTTTTAAAAATAAATGTCGATTTGCTATTAAACTGATGTTCATACCTATAACACATGACAAGTCAGCTCATTTAGAGTTCTTTTTAACCGACTGAATGTGTGTAGAACATCACCAAACTCATTGGGGCCAGCAACCTTTAACAAGCTATCACCAAACCTGAAGGCTGTTGATAGTATCATATGTTGTTTAAAAAACTTTTTAAGCAATATTTGTTGTCTGAGGCTTTTTATTCAGTTAATGAATATCTCACCAGGGTGCAATAATGCCTTTACATTTTTTTATATTTACTTTTTTTTTAAACAATAACAACTTTTATTTTAGTTATTTGTTTTTTTTCTAAATTTTATATATTGTGTATTTGTATATCATACATTTTATATACAGGGTGTTCATTTGAAAACTTCCCACCACGAATTTATCGAAAACCACTGATTAAAAGAAAAAACGACGACACGTCAAAAGATTTGCCAAAGGGGACAACTTTTTAACCAAAAACTACTTCACCCCCTTTTACCCTCTGGCCCCCGGGGTCATCCCCTTAAAAATTTTAAATGACACGGGGTAGCAAGTAATAGCTTGTTTGAAAGGTCTTTCAAAGTGCTTTATTTTGACGTTTGATTTTTTAAAATCGGTCGATTCGTTTTCGAGAAAATTAGAAAAATCTTTATTTATCTTAATTTGTTCAGATAGAAAAAAAAGCACACGAAAATATCACTTTTTATTTCAATAAGTGTTCAAAATGTTGCCCGTTATTGGCCAAACAATGATATAGGCGATTTTCAAATTCCTGACGGACATTTTCAAAAACATGTTGTGGGAGATCATGGCAGCTTTCGGTGATGCGTTGACGAAGTTCATCCAAACTGTTAGGTTGGGGAGTGAACACAATAGTTTTCAAATGGCCCCATAGAAAAAAGTCTAATGGCGTCAAGTCAGGAGATCTAGCAGGCCATTCTATAGGCCCTCTTCGCCCTATCCATTTATCTGGAAACTCGTCGTCTAGCCATTGCCGAACCGGAAGAACATAGTGAGGAGGGGCGCCGTCTTGCTGGAAATATATTTCAGCCTCATCAAGTATAGGGTTTCCATCGTCTTCGATTTGGTTTTCAATGGTTTCAGTGATAAGCGGATTGATGGTATTTTCCAACATATCTAAATAAATGCCTCCATTTAAATTCCCATTAATAAACAATGGCCCAATCATTTTGTTTCCTAAAATGCCTGCCCATACATTAATTTTTTGGGGGTACTGAGTATGCCCTTCTATAAAAGCATGAGGATTTTCATTGCTCCAATACCTGCAGTTATGCTTATTAACAAATCCATTTAGATAAAATGTGCATTCATCACTGAAGCAGATATTCTTTACATGAATGGTATTATCATTAATCGCTGCAGTCATTTGTTTACAAAACTCAACTCGCCTATCGAAATCATCTTCGGTTAACTCTTGCAATATTTTCATTTTGAATGGATGAAATTTATGTAATTTAGTATATGTGTGTACAGAGCCTAATGAAATACCAGCCGCATCAACAATTTTGCGTAATGAAGTACCTATTAGGATTTATGGCAAAATGACTCAAAACTTCAACGATTATTACGTTTTTTATTTGCAACAGATCCAGCTTGAGTAAATTTAGTAACATTAAGATCCAAAACATACCTATGCGAAGTTATCTTTTCCGGGTGTCTGGCGTTAAATGTAAAATGTAACGGCAGTTTGCCGAGCACATTGATTTTGGGCACCATAAATTAGAATCATTTCCACTCTTTCCGCTACTGTGTAAACCATTTTGGAAGTAAAATCTGAATCAATAAATTAATTTTCACTATCCCACACTTGTCACAAAGGTAACTGACAGCAAATTAAATTGTTTCTTTCCCTTAGCAACTATAAAAAACTAAACAGTTATAAGAATAAAAACAGTTCGCCCATGTTATCTGTGTTGATAAAAAGAAGGCGGTAAAAATGTTTCTAATTTTCTCGAAAACGAATCGACCGATTTTAAAAAATCAAACGTCAAATTAAAGCACTTTGAAAGACCTTTCAAACAAGCTATTACTTGCTACCCCTTGTCATTTAAAATTTTTAAGGGAATGACCGCGGGGGCCAGAGGGTAAAAGGGGGTGAAGTAGTTTTTGGTTAAAAAGTTGTCCCCTTTGGCAAATCTTTTGACGTGTCTCGGCGTTTTTTCTTTTAATCACTGGTTTTCGATAAATCCGTGGTGGGAAGTTTTCAAATGAACACCCTGTATATTCATGTAATTGACTTTGACTTTGACGTTTTCCACACATTGTAAATTTGTAATGTCTAAGGAAATAAAGCATAAATAAATAAAAACCAAACAACTTTTCCCCCTTACATTTTCCGCTACAATGCCATGAGTTATTCCGGGGTATCGACCATTTTTCAACACCTTATATATTTGTTAATTTCGAAAAAGAAAGCAGACACGAGCATAGAGAAAACATTGTATGAAACCTATGCATACAGTTAATTTTCTTCACGAATGGGAAATTTGAGCGCGCGAGCCGAAGGCGAGTGAACTAATCTCGTATGCAGTTTACGCATTCGTTACATAATTCTATTTTTGAGTTAAACAACCAATCAAATCTACAGCAAATTATTTCACAACGGAACTTTACGATAGTGATACACCATATTCATAACACCCTGTGTAGTAAATTTTCTTCCTTTCTTTTTAATGGCGTACCTATAAAATGGGCGACGAAAATAATTCGCAATAATCGCAAACTTTGCGTGGCACTAGCATGATACCCGTGGCATTGGAACAGTCTGGGTTATCTAATCATCAGCTATACGTCCGTTATTTCTCTAAAGAAGTGTGTTTATTTTTATGTCGCACTAGCTGGTACCCGCAACACCAATATAATAAATTCCCAACTAAGATAAATAAAGAAAACTATGGAAATTCAAACTCCCGCCTGTCATCCATTTATTAATGAAAACTGACCTACCTTACCCCTCCCCGCGACCCACTCCGCCTGCGCGAAGCGCCAGCGTGACGTCACGCGCGTCAATATCCAAAGCCCACTGAGGACCGCTGTTTTCCCGAGACCAAAGTGCCCGATTTTCGCGATTTTACCATTTTTAACATTAAGTTTCACAGTTAGAATTGCAAAATGTAAGTAGCAAGCCTTATTTTTATTAGTTTTCCATGGAATTTGCCCTTTTTCCCCTCGAATCGTTCGGGTTTAAAAGTAAAGGGAGATTTGGCAGGGTGAAAAATTTAGGGCGGCATTGAAAGATGGGAATTTCTTTTGTTTTCCGTGGCACACTTTATTTTTAAACGTTGTTAAGGCAATTTTGGGCGAGGGTGTTTTTGTTTTAGCCCCGAGACTGCGATTTCGGGTTTCGTATGTAATGAAATTAGATTATTGTGGCGATTGCAATAATTCCAAAACAAAATTATCTATTGATTAAATTGGAACTATCTAAATTATAACTTGTGTGTTTTACTGTGTAGGAGTATTAATATTATACCGAACTTAAGGACTTATTTGAATGTTGAATGGGTTATTTCCTTACATTAAATACAACAATAACTTGTAGTGGTTTGTTGGCTCTTTTTAAATTTCTTGTAATATCCATTTAAAACTGAACAACAAACAGGGAAATTTTTAATAATAAATTGTGAAGTAAAAAAAATGCAAGAAAAAGCTTAGGAAACCATTTTTAATGTTTTTTTGGCAATAAATTGAAGAAAATTGATTTTGAAATCGGACGTTTCAATGTGCGCACGCGCCCTGGCAAAAATTGAACTTTGAATCCACAATCTTTACCTAAATATCGGGAAATTTCTTTAATTTTCTTATTCTTATTTTGAAAGGTTTCCTATGATTATACACCCGGACAACCCCCCCCCCCCCCTTTTTGTTTGCGTATGTAGGGTATTTTTAGCGATTATTAATGTTTATTTTCTATGTAATTTCGATGACTGATTCTTTTATAATGTTTTCAAACACACCCTTTGGCTCGTAAACATGTGTTTGTTGTGGAAAAAGAATATTATCGTCAAGTAGACTAAAGAAAGTCAGCCAGGTGTTCAGGGTGCCCCATTTTCGACACTTTTATAGGGTATCTCCGTTATTGTTAGTGCTATCAAAAAGTAATGTAGGTGTCATGTGCTCTCTTTGGGTCAAACTTGAAATGGTAAAATCAAAATTTGAAAATTTTCGCTTGCTTAAGAGATACGGGGGAAAATCAAAAAATTTACAATTTCAAAATTACCTTATATTTTATTAGATAAAAGAGATACAGAAAAATGTTTTATACAGACATTTTTTTATAATGATTGTTGAATAGTCTGCCGTTTTCAGAATAAGTATACGGAGTCAGGTAAAAAAGTTATCGGACCTAACCTAACTTTTTCCTAAATGGATCACCCTGTATATTTTAATCTAAAAAGATACTATTTTAAATTCTCATTACAAATATATAACACACCATATTGGTTTCCTAGACGATTTATTAAACTTTATTATGCGTTTTATACTTGCCATCTAGAAAATGTAATTCCAAGTCTGATAACAATTCCATTGCTGTAGAGTCACCTCTATTCTTTGCATACTCTTATAATTCCTTTACCATACTAATGGCTTATTGATAATTGGTGACATTTGTTTGATTACTGCATTCAACTTCTTCATCAGAGTCGTCAGCTAGTGATGTGGTTTCAGTTTTGGCTACATAATCGGTATGAATGGGGTCACTTTCATCTTCTAATAGCACATTGCTATATAAACTCGCCCAAATCATTGTTATCAAATTACTAACTTCCACAACATCAATATTTTCTTTCAGACTCAAAACTGTTTACGATTTTAACCTTACAACTCACAAATAAACGGCGGACTGCTGTCGGGGAACCACACATACTTTCATTCGGCGAAGTCCTTTCGCGCTGCCACGCATACGCGATTGGTTGCCGGTCTGTCTTCAGAGAGTTTTTGCACCGTACTTATTCGTCTCCCAAATACTTTAAAATGTTTTTTGTCCGTTTAAAGGAGGGTTTTCGCAATCTTTGTATGAAAACAGCCAGTCCGCGTCCGCCCAAAGGAGAGTCCGCCCAAGAGAGGTTGATTTTCATGTAATGTCATGTACCTAGTTCCGGACTATGAAAAAATATCCGATAAATAGAGATGTCCGTTATGAGAGGTTTCACTGTACTGCAGTTTTTCAATTTTATTCACAAGTCAGAACATTACAGTATTTCATGGAGCAGCATAAACAAATATCCAAAAATTAATAGAGCCTATTTCCACCTTATATTCTTATCACTTCTACCATGTGACGAGGCATGCTTCAATAGCATATGGGCTATTAATTTTTGGTTTTTTGTTTATGCTTCTCGATCAAACAATGTGATGTTCTGAATTGTGAATAAAATTGAAAAGCTGCAATATTTTCTTTTGAAAAATAGATAATGTCGTGAACCAAAAGACATTGTGTTAAGAACAAGACACATCTTCAAAACAAAACATAATGGAGCTAAATTCTACTGCTCAATTTTTCCACGGGGCTTTAAGAAATTAAGGGTAAAAAAATTACATTTGTTTCTGCCTGTATAATGATCAATACATGATTATTTTTTGAAAACTAAAATCCGGCAATTAAAAAAGTTACAGGATGAATTGTGATTAAAATTGAAAAGCTGCAGTACTTTCCTTAAAAATTTGTTTCTTCTTTTAAAAAGCAGATAATGACGTGAACCAAAAAACATTGTGTTAAGAAATGGTTACACTTCAAAACACAACATAATGAAGCTAAATTGTAGCCCTCGATTTTTCCACAGGGCGGTAAGAAAGTAAAAAATAATCTGAGTACCTACTTGATTCTACATACAAATCTATAATGAGAACCTTTTATTCCTTTTTGATAAGTTACAAGGTAACCGAAATATGGGGGGGGGGAGGAGGGGGTTCCCAAAATGTAGAATTCTCAAAAACATCCTGTATATCAAAAACGATCATCTTTTGTTTAACAAAAATGTAGCACAGTGCTGCGAAAACCGCGTCCTTCTATCTTCACTAATAACGGAGATACCCAGTAAAACCACCCAAAAAAGGACACCCTGTACATCAATACGGGACCCCATTCGCATTCTGTTTAGCATAAGTTCTACGGATCTTTACAAAAATACTTAAGAGCCCTTATCAGTGACCTCCATTAAGGTAAATAGGTGTGACAAACTACAACTATTGGATAGATTTTTTTTTTATTTTAAATTTATCGAAATATGGTACTACATGACTATTATTATCATGAATTTTTCGAAAAAGAATTTAATTTTTTTCAGAACGGTAAATAACGTTTAAATTGAACAAATATGGTTATAATTTTTGAAAGTATTGCATACACTATCAATAATCCCAATTAATTTCATAGTTTAGTAATAATTGCAAACTGCAACTATCTAAAGCGATTTGGCAACGCTTCGGGTGATCATCGGGCGTCTTGGAATGGCGATGTTGGCTCATTGTTCAATCACAATGACTTATGCTGTTCCGCGGCGAAATCCCAAATCGAACCACGCGGTCCACTGATAAATACTCTTAATTTTTGTTACTAAAGGTCGGCAGGCGACACCTTAGGAGCGGGCGGACCGGGGGCGGGCGGCGACGATGGAATCGTGGGCGGCCCCAGGACGCCCCAGCAAGTTGCCGCCCAGAAGAGGCTGCAGCAAACGCAAGCGCAGGTCGACGAGGTCGTGGACATCATGAAGACAAACGTCGAGAAGGTCCTGGAGAGAGATCAGAAGTTGTCTGAATTAGATGATAGAGCTGGTAAGTGTGTGGCTTCGTATTTTCATGACAGCAAATCTATACCACCATTCTTTTGTTCGTCAAATCCTTACTGAGCCGTGATTTGGCTAAGCGCGCGAGCGAACAATATATTTTTCTACGATCGTTATAAAAATTATATTTGTTTTTGAATGCATAAAATTTTAATAATTTTTTAACGAGTTAAAAAAAGTGTCGTAACGTGTAATTTTTTCACTTCTCTCCCAATACTTATAATATCAAGTTGCCATGAAAACAGCATCCGCGTCGTTCGTAGCTTACAAATGTCAGTAATATTTGGAAATATCAAGAATGGAAAGAAAAAATTTCGATTCCGAAGAAGAAACTCATTTCATTGCGCTCCAGACGAGACAATTAATAACGCCAATGAAGTAACACAAAATTTCTTGCCTGAAAAATCGAAGCACGCTTACAAGGAATATAATACGTTGATTAAATTACATTTGACGAAAAGCAAATGAAGAGTTTCGGCGAATGGGAATTGTTAACGTATTTTCAAGAAAGGTAAAACATTTTTAAAACTTCGACTTTATGGTCATGCTATTCTAAGCTAAAGTCAACATTAATTCTGAATAATCAAGTCGATATAGGCAAATATCCCAATCTTATTGTATTTCTGTGGCAGTGAGTTGGGTATACACCACATATACAGGGTCGCTTTTATGTATGGAAACGGTCGATTATTTGCTAAAGTAAGATAGCTAGCGAAGAATGTTAAATACAAAACTTTTAGGATTTTTAGAAATCTATTATACTACACGTAAACTAAGTATACAGGATCAGTCAAAAAGCCATGGAAGAACAAAGTTACTTTATTTTAAATGGAGCCCCCTGTGTATTATCCAATATTTCAATTATTTACAAGATTCTAAAAAAAAAATGTTAATCACATCACATACCCAATCTTAAGCGTTTTCGAGATATCGAGTTTCGAATTTCGTTTTCAAATAAATCTAATAACAATAATAAAAAAGACAAACTAAGTTTTAGTAAACAACAATTTAAAATCCTATTTTATAAGGTGCTCAAGGTGTCCACCGTTTACCTCCTGGCAGTAATGAATTCGGTGAACAAAATTTTGTAGCGAATCTAAAAGGATATTGGGAGCAATACTGGAAATTTCATGCATTATTCTTTGTTGCAAATCTTCGATATTTTGTGGCTTATTTTTGTACATTAAATTTTTGATATGGCCCCACAGGAAAAAGTCAAGAGGGGTCATATCAGGAGACCTAGCAGGCCATTCAATTGCACCTCTGGTGCTTTAATAGTTAGATAATAATTCCCAAAATAGTCAATATAGTCCTTTTTGGTTTACAAAAAAGTGAGGTTAAGAAACATACGACGTCCGATGAAAGTTAAAATAAAGCACATCGTGTCGATTGTCACAAATACTCGGACGGAATTTGGCACCAAAAGTTTACACCAATCAGGGCACCGTCGGATCATCATATCGTCAGAAATCGTATGCATGGAACGCTGTCTTAAATCGAACTAATCGAAATTTTGATTGCAATATTTTTCCTAACTAACCAGTGAAATTTACATTAAGAAAGTTGAAATCCGGTCCTGTCAAATGTTTACTTTCACAAGGAAATTTTCGAACTGCGCAAACTCACACAGCCCCCTTCGATGCCCATAGCGGGGACATAATTGCAGATGATATTAGCAATATACTGTTTATGTATAGGTATATATATGTGATATACACCAATACATATTTCTTAATTTCGAAAAAAGAAACTAATTAATACAATCGTAGAAAAGCTATTGTATGGACCTTATGCGATTTTCACATACCGGATTGCGGATTGAAGTTGACCGTTCCTGCATAAAGTAATAGTTTATGCCTTTGTTACATAAATAACTATTTCACACTTGTATCAGAAACAGCTATTTTATTTGAGGCCTCGCTCGATTGGATACGACAAATAAATTCTCGTTTTTTATCAGACCGACCTAAAAAAGATATGGGATCGTTCCAGTTCGTAGCGGAATTCGCTCTTAATTGGGTATTTCAATTAGTAATAAGTCCGCAAATGACAGCAACCCACACTGTGCCAGAAGGGCATTTCGTAACCCTTGACATTATGACAAAATGCGTTCTCGTATATTCACGTGGTTTATTTTACCGCTGTAATAACAACGGGACAATGGCGGAGATAAGAGGCCCGCCGTGCACGGACGACCCAGATTCGAAAAAGGGCCCCATTAAGGATTTTAAACCACGTAGATACGGCTTTGGTTCACATTTTTTGAAAAGTAAACAATTCACATTCTTTAGTAGGTTGTAAACAACCAGAAAAACAATCGGGGAACTCAGAAAATTAGTATAAGTTTTCTTTGTCGTTTCCTGTTAATTAGACAAAGACATTACGTCGACTTCGAGCGTTCGGAACGTAGTTTTTATAAAACCCTTATTGGAACGGCCGTCGTTCATATCTGCTTTCACGTTTCACACTACCGGATTAGCAACTGTCATATTTGTCGTTATTGTTAAATAAAATTATTTGTTGTTTTTCAGTGTTTGAGTTAAATTTAAGTATTCTGGGCAAAAAAATAATAATTCTTTACTCAATATAAGACTGTGCCAAGCCTCTGAATAAAAATATAGATTTTTGAGTCACGTCCGTCGATTGTTTATTTCTCCTAACCAAGAAATATCAAACCGATCAGTTGTTACAATGAAAACAGAAACATATAGAAGATAAAAAGAGATGGGGACTCTACAGATATAATCCCCGTGTCCTTATTGTTGTGTTTATTTTCGTAATAACAGCTTCACATTGATGTGTACAAAGCAGTGCCGTAGATTGCTTTGTTTTCTGGGGAGGAAGGGGGTACAGGGGGGGGGGGTGGTACTGGTGCGACCACCTTCACTTTACGGTTCCCTTTTCGAGGCAAATTCCCTGGGGAGGTATCTATTTTATTGTAATGTTCTCGCGTAAAGTTTATGCAGCTTGAAGCTGAAATTATTTGATCGAGTAAAATAATTGGCAAAGGGTCAAGTATCAGCAGGTGCGACACAGCATTAGAATGAAGATTGTAATACTCAAACATATGTCTGTTAACAATTGATAAGAAAAAACATTTTTTTGGGCATAGTTATACAGCGTACAGGGTGTCCATTTTTGGGTAGTTTTATGGGGTATCTCCGTTATTAGTAAAGATAGAAGGATGCGGTTTTCGCAGCACTTTGCTACTTTTTGGTCAAACAGAAGATGCCGTAATCAGAATTTTTCTAGGCCGCCTTGTTTTTGATATACGGGATGTTTTTGAGAATTGCACATTTTGGGACACCCCCCCATATCTCGGTTACCCCGTAACGTATCAAAAAGAAATAAAATATTCTGTTTGTAGGTTTTTACGTAGAATCCAGTGACATACTCAGATTTTTTCTACATTCAATAGTTTCAAGGAAAATCTGAAATTATGTCCCCGCTATGGACATCGAACGGGTAATAGTGAGTTTGCGCAGTTCGGAAATTTCCTTGTGAAAATAAACATTCGACAGGACCGGATTTCAACTTTTTTAATGCAAATTTCACTGGTTAGTTCGATTTAAGGCAGCGTTCCATGCATACGACTTCTGACGATATGATGTCCGACGGTGCACTGATTGGTGGAAACTTTTGGTGCCAAATTCCGTCCGAATATTTGTAACAATCGACACGATGAGCTTTATTTTAACTTTCATCCGACGTCGTATGTTTCTTAACCTCACTTTTTGCTAAACCAAAAATTAAGAATGAATGACTATATTGACTATTTTGGGAATTATCAGCTACTAATGCAACAAATTAAAAATATATTAATTTTAAGGTTAGGTAGTGACCACATATATATTATATTATATACGAGTGACACTCCTTCTTTTTTTGTACAAGCTTTTTAGTGAAATTCGGTTCCGACGATCGGATCATGTGATAAGCAAAATATTTTCGTATATGTTATGTACCTAACATACTTGAAATACTCTATACCTGGTATTGATTCACAACTTTTGCAAAAAAGCACCATGCACTTGTGTCCTTTCATCTTAAACAAAACAAGTTACTAACCTAACAAACAGCGAATCGAATCACCACAAATTACAAACTCCTTTACAAAAATTGTTGTTATGTAATGAAAGTTTATAAGCACTAATATACCGACAACAATGTGGATGAACCACGTTTTATTCTGTAATTTGAAAAAGCATTAAGAACCAAAGATGGCGATGAATAACAAAAACAAATAATGTCGGGCCGGCTCTGACGCGATCGATAAAATTTCCACCCTACTGCGCAAACTCAATGGTGCCAAGCGATATCCCATAGCGGGGACACTTTTTGTAATTTGGAACGTTCGTATTGGCAATATAATGGTTATATACAGGGTGTAACTAAATAAGTGTAAAACATTTAAGGGGGTGATTCCTCATCGAAAAAAAGATAGGATCTTTCATATAAAGAAACTTCATTGGAGCATCCCTTGTTAAGATACAGCCACTTAAAGGGGGTACATAAAATGTGTTTAACAATTTTTTTCACAAGCACTAAAAAAGTTACAATATTGAAATTAACCTGACATTTTCTACTACCAAAAAGACACTTAGCCAGTAATTTATTTGGTTTACCCCATGGTTGTAAGGGGTGGAAAACGCAACCCCTAAAATTTATTTCCAATGTAAGTTTTTGTCTTATTATTTGTTTACCATCTAAAAATTTATTTCCGATAGCCTGTTTCATTCTAAACAAAAAATGTCTCTTGAATTTTTTGCCCAAAATAAACCAGTTCGCAGCAAAAAATTATTTTACGAACAAGATACATATCGCCATAAAACGAAAATACGAAACTAATTTATCCAGTAGGCCGCTATTAGCGATAGTGACAATTAAATTGGTCTGAAGGTAGACATATTGAACATTTACTATGATTTCTAGATGTTGTATGTTTTGTTATTAATAAATTAGTTTTGTTTATTTATAAATTTTATGTACCCCCTTTAAGGGGCTGTATCTTAACAAGGGATGCTGAAATGAAGTTTCTTTATATGAAAGATCCTATCTTTTTTTCGATGAGGAATCACCCCCTTAAATGTTTTACACTTATTTAGTTACACCCTGTATATGTGGTCATCCTATATATTTTTTTAAAATATAATTTAGTTTGTAACAAGCTTCTCAAAAATATATAACACTTTATTTTCAGTCTTAGCATTAGGCCCGAAATATACGTTTTTCAAAAATATAGATACCATTTTTTTTTAGTAGGCCATGACGGATATTAAAAAAAATACTGGTGTGATTAAATATTAGACACAAAAATTGAAAATTTATTGAACTCCCTCATAAATATTGCTCAAATTGTTCTTCATTATGCCTTAGACATGTTACACACATGGTTCTTATACGCCTTAATGAATTAAATATAATAAACGGCCGCGTTTGTAACTCCCTAAAAGCTCTGTCAATGGCAATTCCTAAATCTGCCATAGTTTGGTACTGAATGGAATACATTTTATTTTGAAGGTATCCCCCATTAGAAGAAATCCAAAACCGACAAGTCTGGTGACCTTGGATTGGAACGAATGAACCTTTGGAACAACTTGAGCAATATTTATGCGGGAGTTCAATAAATTTTCAATTGTTGTTACATATTTTTGAGAAGCTTGTTACAAACTAAATTATATTATTAAAAAATATATAGGTGTGACCCGTTTAAAAGAAGCAAATTTATTTGTTTTCCTTGAAAACTATTGAATGTAGAAAAAATCTGAGTACGTCACTGGATTCTACGTAAAAAGCTACGAAAAGAACATCTTATTTCTTTTTGATACGTTACGGGGTAACCGAGATATGGGGGGGGGGGGGGTGTCCCAAAATGCACAATTCTCAAATACACCCCGTATATCACGGCATAGAAAAATTCTGATTACGGCATTTTCTATTTGACAAAAAAGTAGCACAGTGCTGCGAAAACCGCATGCTTCTATTTTTACTAATAACGGAGATACCCCGTAAAACTACCCAAAAATGGATACCCTGTACTACTCTCGGAACCTCCCAATGAATGACTAAAAACAAGCGATCGCGTGAACTTAATTTCTTTCTAGCTTCCTCGCTTTAACTCTTGATGCTTCCCGTCGATGGTGTTGGACCACATATATATAACCATTATATTGCTAATACCATCTGAAATGATGTCCCCGCTATGGACATCGAACGGGTAATAGTGAGTTTGCGCAGTTCGGAAATTTCCTTGTGAAAATAAACATTCGACAGGACCGGATTTCAACTTTTTTAATGCAAATTTCACTGATTAGTTCGATTTGAGACAGCGTTCCATGCATACGATTTCTGACGATATGATGATCCGACGGTGCACTGATTGGTGTAAACTTTTGGTGCCAAATTCCGAATATTTGTAACAATCGACACGATAATCTTTATTTTAACTTTCATCCGACGTCGTATGTTTCTTAAACTAACTTTTTTCTAAACCAAAAATTAAGAAAGAATGACTATATTGACTATTTTGGGAATTATCAGCTACTAATGCAACAAATTAAACATACATTAATTTTAAGGTTAGATAGTGACCACATATGTATTATATTGTATACGAGTGACACTCCTTCTTTTTTTTTACAAGCTTTTTAGTGAAATTCGGTTCCGACGATCGGATCATGTGATAAGCAAAATATTTTCGTATATATTATGTACCTACATACCAGTGCTTCCAGAATGGTTCGTCGGGATATCCGTAGAATACTGGGGAAATGGTGGGGGAAGGCTTTCAAAAATCCGTAAAAATCCGTTTTGTGTAGAAATAGTTAAAAAATGGAGCTCTAATCGCCCCCCGTTATATTGAGGAAATCCTCCAAGAAGTTGTTGTTCCATTTGCTCCTTTCGTTGGGAACCAATTTACATTAATGCATGATAATGCGAGACCTCACGGTGCACATGTAGTGAGCGAATATCTGGATGAAGTTGGACTTCCCAGATTGGAATGGCCCGCATGTAGCCCGGATCTCAACCCAATTGAACATCTGTGGGATCAACTTAAAAGGGCCGTTCGTCGTCCTGTACAACTATAAACCTTGCAAGACTTACGACTGGCGTTGATCGAAGAATATCAGGCTATCCCTCAAGTAACCTTATTCATTCGATGCCACGAAGGCTGCAAGCTGTCATTACTGCGAGAGGAGGAAATACACGATATTAAAATTGTTTTTGTTAATTAACTTTATGATATACCTAGTGTTTGGTTTTCTTAATAAAAATAGGCTTCAAATCGGCGTTTCATTTAAAATTTTGCAGCTCGCTGCAGAAATGAGATAATGGAATGAATCAAAAAACGAAATGTTTAGAATACATCAAAGATTACAAGAAATAGTATGTAAATAAAATTATCCACCTCAATTTTCCTACAGGGTGTTTTGAAATTACGACAAAAAACAACAGTTTGATTTACTAATGTATAAAATAGCCTAATCAAAAAATGTTACTTTATAAAAAATTCAGGAAAAACACAATAAATGGATCTATAAACTGATAGCAAAATCATGAAAATCGCATAAAAAATAAATAAGTTATAAAATGTCAAACTTGACCAAAATATCAGCGTGTCAGAATTTTGCGTTCTTCTAGTGCATAACTAATGAACAATTCTGTTACTGTCGATTTTAACATTATATTTTAAATTTTTTAGATGCTTTACAACAAGGAGCGTCGCAATTTGAACAACAAGCGGGTAAACTTAAACGAAAATTTTGGTTACAAAATTTAAAGGTAAGTTTTGGGTGTTGTATAGTAATTTTAAGGTGGTAGGCAACTTGAACGTTGGTAGTTCTTGTTGTACGCAATCATGACAATGTGAAATTATCTAGAATTTAAAAATAACACCAATAATACTTCTCGTATTTTTGGGGAATATTCACGAATTTATCTCTTTTTACTGCATTGTTGAATAATAATCTATACAACGTGTCCAAGATAAGGAGGGCCAGTACAGGGATCTCGAAAACCGTAAGAGATACGAAGTAGGTAAAGTTGCGCATTTACGTGCCTAATAAAATGCGGTAGAAAGTTTTAAAATTCCGAGTAGTTCCGGAGATATCCGGAAAAAACTGAAATTCTGAAAAATCGTTTTATTGTTTTCCTGAGTTTTTTTTGAGATCGAATTCTAAAGTAAATTGCACGTTTGCATTGCCATTTTTTCCGCTCTATCTAACAGCGTTATTTGTTTTGTAACCCGACGAGTCGTCTTCGAAGGGCCCTTATCAACTTTATTTTTTTAAATACGGTCCGGTTTTTCTGATATTGGAATTTGATAGCTTTTTTTCTTCCGAATGCAACGATGTATGCCACATTGTGGTTTAATGACGTTTCGAGGGTTTTTTTGAACAACATCAGGAAATTTTGGGATACGGTCCTGTATTTCTCCTAATTTTATAAATAATATCTCCTAAGCTCTAAATTTTTACTTATGTTGGACTAGTTCAATAAATATCAAATAATTTAATAATAAACCACAAATAAGTGAACAAAAATCATACCAAAACAGTAATAAAACGAACAACGAAAAAAGTAAGGAACTACATAATCAGGTGTTCAAAATGATTTCCGTTATTCTCTAAGCACAAATAATATCTTCTAACTGCCACATAACAGTTTTTTTGAGATAAAATAAATCATGCGATAGAATATCAAACTTTTCAGCATTTGTCAAATTATGTTCCATATTTTCTGGAAAATAGAAAACCTCTTAAACGCTCTCAAACGATCACAATGGGAATGTCGTGAAACAATTCACGCGTCACCATCTTAATTTTTTTGTTTCAAACGCGTACTTTTCTTTTAAATCCCCAATCAACATAGGATTGAAGTAATGTTTCTGTATTTTGTTCACTTATTTGTGGTTTATTATTAAATTATTTGTTATTTATTGAACTAGTCCAACATAAGTAAAAATTTAGAGCTTACTTATGAGATATTATTTATAAAATTAGGAGAATACAGGACCGTATCCCAAAATTTCCTGATGTTGTTCAAAAAACCTTCGAAACGTCATTAAACCACAATGTGTCATACATCGTTGCATTCGGAAGAAAAAAAGCTATCAAATTCCAATATCAGAAAAACAGGACCGTATTTAAAAAAGGAAAGTTGATAATGGCCCTTCGAAGACGACTCGTCGGATTACAAAACAATTAACGCTGTTATAGAGAGCGGAAAAAGTGGCGATGCAAAACTGCAATTTACTTTAGAATTCGATCTCAAAAAATCCAGGAAAACAATAAAACGATTTTTCAGAATTTCGTTTTTTTTCCGGATATCTCCGGAACTACTCGGAATTTTAAAACTTCCTAAACGGCATATTATTAGGCACGTAAATGCGCAACTTTACCTCCATTTAACCGACTTCGTATCTCTTACGGTTTCCGAGATCCCTGTACTGGCCCTCCTTTTCTTGGCCACGTTGTATAGGGTCAATTTGAAATTGCAGCAATTCATTTGAAATCCGGGGATTTTTTTTTAAACGCCCGAACGTTTGTTATTTTTGTTTTACGTCTAGTCCGTCCCTGGCAAACTAAATAAGCCAAATGTGTTTAAAAGGGCGAATTTTAAGGAGACTCATCCAGTAACCATTATACTAAAAAAATATTAAATTACACCTAGTACTTAAAAAATTATTTAAAAAACAACGATTCCCAGGGACGTCCGTTATGGGCCCGTATCTCCGTAGGCGAGGACGAAGGAAGAAAAATTTATAAGGAGTTGTCCTGTTATTTTTAAGTGTTCTATCTGAACCCGGGAGATTGCCACATATTCTGGGACACCCTGTTATAAGCTGTTGATTTTCGATATATTCTAAGTCATTTTTGGAACAAATAATGTAATAAACAGGAAGAGAACTAAGCGTGTACAAACACATACAAAGTTTTTCAACAGAAATATATTTTGCTTGTTGCTTTTCCAAAATATAATAGAAAAGATAAATTCGCCAATTTTTTTGAGTATTTTTAAATTCTCGAGAATTAATAATAATTGTCCTAATGTGTATTAATACTTTTTTTCAGATGATGATCATAATGGGAGTTATTGGTTTGGTAATTTTAATCATCATTGTCAGTAAGTAGCTTTTTGATTTCTTATATTTAAACATTACCATTTATACAGCCAATCGCGAAAGTAGTCTAGTACCTATTGTAATAAATCTATTCCGTCGGTATCGACGAATATGTCTGGAATTTCTCTATGTCCGCATTGGGTAACACCTCTGGATACAATAAACACGACACACAACACTAGGCCACGCCTCCTTGCGCGATATCATACCTTGTGTTCATCGTATCATGGGTAACCCCCGTCCGTAGATTAGTCTTCTGTTCTCGCATAATAGATGTCGTGCAATTCAATCTGAACAATGTTGTCCTAAAAACACAATACCCCAAAACACTGAAACCTACTAAATGCTTACCGGTGTGAAGTTGGTAGCCAAAAGTTAGCAGCCAAAATTCCGAAGATGACCGAACGTCCATAGGCGGAGATATATTTTTTAAATTTTTAATAAATATGAATCAAAGTTATTTGGGTTTTGAAATGGTGTGGTTAGGATTAAAATTTATATAATTAGTGTACCAATATTTTTAAATATGACCACGTAGATTTTGCATTAAAGTCATTCAGGGGGATGAACAATTAATTTGAGGATTGTACACCCTACTTTTAGTTGAAAGTATTCAAGGGGATACCACTTAACTATCAAATCTATCAAAATGACTTCCACTCCCTTAAGGGCGCGGTTATGGAATTAAACATGTTAAATTTTAAATAATTACTACACAATTCATTTGACGATTGTACACCCTAATTTTAGATGGGAAGTATTCAAGGGGATGCCATTTAACTAACTATCGAACCTGTCAATTATATGTACAATCGTCAAATGAATTGTGTAGTAATTATTTAAAATTCTACATGTTTAATTCCATAACCGCGTCCTTAAGGGAGTGGAAGTCATTTTTATAGATTTGATAGTTAAGTGGTATCCCCTTGAATACTTTCCATCTAAAACTAGGGTGTACAATCGTCAAATGAATTGTGTAGTAATTATTTAAAATTTAACATGTTTAATTCCATAACCGCGCCCTTAAGGGAGTGGAAGTCATTTTGATAGATTTGATAGTTAAGTGGTATCCCCTTGAATACTTTCAACTAAAAGTAGGGTGTACAATCCTCAAATTAATTGTTCATCCCCCTGAATGACTTTAATGCAAAATCTACGTGGTCATATTTAAAAATATTGGTACACTAATTATATAAATTTTAATCCTAACCACACCATTTCAAAACCCAAATAACTTTGATTCATATTTATTAAAAATTTAAAAAATATATCTCCGCCTATGGACGTTCGGTCATCTTCGGAATTTTGGCTGCTAACTTTTGGCTACCAACTTCACACCGGTTAAATGCTTATAGTCAGTGAATAAGAACAGACGAAAATAACAGTGACTACGTTTAAAAATATTATACATTAGAAACAAGTATATTTTAGAGTCAGATCCGCCAACAAAATAACCAAAATTTTTATTCTCCCCTAGTGAACTTCATGTAACTGTCATTAGCACAACCGGGCCAAAATTCGGTAATTTTACAACCCCTATTTTCTGTGGTAATTGGTGTATATTATACAGGGCGTACCAAAAGTATGTGCATCTTTTTTTTTTAACGCGTATACGGTTACACCAAGTAAAGTGTCCTATTAGAAGTATCTCGAGAACTAAATGGGATTTTATTTTGAAATCTTTGCTGTGGCTATAAGAGATGGTTTTCTACGTTTAGAAAATATTTTGGATGTTGCGGTGTTGCCGGATCATACCGAAAGTGGTAGTAACTTCGGAATTTTAAATGAATTACCCCATATATTATATATTTTTTGGAATATAGGTGAAAATCTAGAACAGTTTTCTGTATAATATCATATACCTATCTTTAAGAGTTTTTGAATTATAAACAATCTTGTGATTTTTTAAAGCCGTATCTGGACCTGAAAAGAAAATCATATCTTTTTAGCGGTTACAGCTAGAAAGCTGAAATTTTGACAAGATCATCGAAATTTTATAATTTTGAACAGTATTTAATTAGTTTTATACAGGGCGTCTCCATAACAATATTTCTGAGGGAGATGAATTATTGCAAAAATCTTCTTTTTTTAAATGGGACACCCTGTATTTGATATGTTTTGCTAATGTAGGATCGAATTTTCTCTCTAATGATATTAAGTGTAGGTATAGGACTATCTGCAATATTTTCGAACTTATAGCGAAATTTAAAAATATATTTTTTGGTAGTGGGCTGTGGAATGGAATGGATTCATAGGAACAAAATAATGAAAAATCCATTTGACGTTATTTCTGTGTTGTTGTAAACAAAAATTAAACAAATAAGCAATTTATTAATAAATAAATAAACAAAATTACGCAACAACACCAATAAAATAACTAATAACTAAATTGCTGGCTCTTAAACATTAATGAATTGTGGTGATAGCATGTTCATTTGTCACCTTTTTCATTTTTTCCCCCTCTAGAGACCCCAGAGCTGTTCTTACTTGATTTTTTAAATCTTCCATATTTCTGACGGCTGTCTTGTATACTATTTCTTTAATCCTACCCCATAGGGATGAAGTATATTAAATTTTCTGCAAGTTCTAGATAAAACTCCACATTCCCAATGAATATAAAATAAAAATATCAAAGCTCGGATAATGTGATTCAACGAATACTTATAACCAGGAAGAAGACAAACTGCCGTGTTAAATATTCGAAGCAGGCGATGATACGGCGACATCCATTATGCCTGGCGCGTACGTGCTTTTCAAATGTCACTTTTGTCCGAATTTGTATTACTGTCAATATTTTAAAGTGACATTTAAGCAAAGAAAACATCAAAACCCTTTCATTTGATTTACTAAGTAGAGAAAATCAAATATTAGGATTTTGACATAGGTTTTCAGCTGTAAATATCGCTTTAAAATTGTCCTTACATACTTTTATATTATTATTGAACTAGTAACAATACTAGAAATACAGAATTCAGAGATTGAAGGTTGTAATTAGTTTTATTAAAAAATAGGAAATAAATCAAAATTTACATAAAATATTTTACCATCTTAAACTTCAAACAAATCAAGGTAAATACAATACTATATGTACAGCTACTAACCAAGTAAATATATGCACCATCATTATGATTATGGGCTTCCAATTTGTTTGTTTCGTAGCATACTCCTGGCAACATTAGTGATCGAAGTCCTCTTTAATGTTCAGTCATTATGGGATTCTCAATTAAACTATGAAAGGAAATAATTATTATAATAATATATTACCGGACTTATCAAAATTCTGACTACGGGTTAATATAACTTATATAGCTGTAAATATTATGTTGTAGCTTTTGACTTTTAGATTGTAAAATTTAAGTAAAATTCTTTAAAAATGTGTTTGTTGCTAGTTTGCGTGAGAAGTTTGAGACATAATGGGACAATTTTATAATGTAAAATAACAATAACGAATAAAAATTAATAAAAAAATATTTCAATCATAAATTACTTACCAGCAACAAAACGAAAAGGTCCGCTTTCGTGAAAAGAATAGAAAATTAAAAATTATTTTAGAATTTAATGACGTTTCCTCCACCATTTTCAATCACATTATAAATCATATGTTACTTGATTTTTATTCCATTCCAGACGAAGGATGTTCGGTTGTAAAATAATTTAAGAACTTGTGCTGCTCGCATTCTATGTCTGTCTCTGTCTGCATCAACCTTCTCCGATTCATTAAAGGGAGATAAATATGGCCTAGGTCAAATCGAACAAACCCGAGTCTGATATTGACACAGAACGATAGACACAAAAGGATAAACGTATGAAGTAACCTGCCTGGCTGTGACGTCACTTGCAGGGCCTACTTATATGCTTCGATCCCCGCCATAAGAGGTCTCACCGGGCTGATGTGATTTAGCCATTTTTATTACAATAACACAGATATAACGTCAAATGGATTTTTCATCATTTTGTTCCTATGAATCCATTCCAAAGCCAACTGCCAAAAAATATATTTTTATAAGATAATTTTTAAATTTCGCTATAAGTCCAAAAATATTGCAGATAGGTATAGGAACACTTAATATCATTAGATTGAAAATTCGATCCTCCATTAGCAAACCATTTCAAATACAGGGTGTCCCATTTAAAAAAAGAAGATTTTTGCAATAATTCATCTCCCTCAGAAATATTGTTATGGAGACGCCCTGTATAAAACTAATTAATTACTGTTCAAAATTATCAAATTTCGATGGTCTTGTCAAAATTTCAGCTTTCTAGCTGTAACCGCTAAAAAGATATGATTTTCTTTTCAGGTCCAGATACGGCGTTAAAAAATCACAAGATTGTTTATAATTTAAAAACTCTTAAAGATAGGTATATGATAATATACAGAAAACTGTTCTAGATTTTTACCTAGATTCCAAAAAATATATAATATATAGGGTAATTCATTTAAAATTCCGAAGTTGCTACCACTTTCGGTATGATCCGGCAACACCGCATCATCCAAAATAGTTGACAAATGTAGAAACCCATCTAATTATAGCTACAGCCAATATTTCAAAATAAAATCTCATTTAGTTCTCGAGATACTTCTAATAGGCCACTTTACTTGGGGCACCCTGTATAAGTACACGAACTAAAGTTATGTCTGCGTGTAAATTATAATTTGCGATGGTCTCTATAATTTAGGTGTCATACTTTTGGCTCATCTTGTATAGCTTTTATCTGTCTTTCTGTCTGTAGAAGAACTCTCTATAACATAATGCCCTTCTTCGAATCACCATTTTTCATTTTTTTTTAATAGTCACCCAAAGTAGTACAGATATTTTTGATTACTGAATCGTTCCGATAGTGCGACAAGTAAAATACCTACTTAGACACGCAAACTCATTTATACAGGGTGGTGTATCACATACGTGTCGGTCCATTTACGGCATCCAGTAGACTATTTATTTTTTTCTTTGTAGAAGCATATTTAGGTCGATTAAGAGCACGTTTTAAAATTATTTTGAAATATACAGGGTTTCTCAAGAAAATGTTACATAATAAACTTGCAAGAATTGAACCGAAATGCCCTGTATATTATTGCATATTTCGATTATATGGACAACTAAAGGCAAGTTGCTGTTATGTTTCCTATAGTTAAGATAAGGCATTTTCGAGATATTTAACTTTTTTTGAAAATGTCGACCTAATTAAATTTAAATGAATTGTTTACTTTATGTATTCTCGGTAAAGATTGTTTCACGAAAAATGGATATAACTTAATGGCTGCAGTAAAAGTACCTGTGGCCACCCCATTATTTATGACCGTTTGTTATTATTATGTGGAAAGGACCGGATTGTAATAATTATAATTAAATATAGGCACATCAGGTAGGTTAGGTTGCTTAATTTATATTTAAATATCTTTTTGTGGTAACATTTGTTAGTTTTTGAGGAATGGTTCAAGAATTGTCTTTTACCAAACATTCCTCAGAATAGCGTGATAGTAATGGACAATGCGAGCTATCACAGTCGCCAATTACATAAAGCTCCAAGCTCAAATAATACAAAATTGGAGATTCAGAACTACATGGCGGCGAATGATATATATTTTGAAGAAAGTTATAAAAAAAGTGATCTTTTAGAAGTTTCAAAGACATTTTGTATAAAAACAGTATATGTTTGTGACACATTGGCAGAAGAAATTGGACATACAGTGCTACGGCTCCCACCCTATTATTGCATTTTTAACCCCATAGAGCATATGTGGCACCAGTTAAAATCACTGGTTAGGTCTGAAAATATTTCTCCGACTTTAAGTTCTAGTGTTGTAGAATTAATACGAAAATGCTTTAATGACATTCCCCCAGGTAGTTGGACAAATTCAAATACTGTAGAAAATTCGTATATTAGTCTGGATCGTATAATTAATCCAATTATAATTAATTTTGATGAGGATAGCGATAGCGAAACAGAACTATCTATAGAATGACATTATAAATGTAAATAAATATGACTAGTAATATTTTTTTTAAATGTTATTTCATTTGATTACATTAATATAATCATATCATTACTTGTTTTCCTTAGTCCGTCCCTTCATACTTCACTTGTTTATTGCCAAGCTCTTGTCGACACAATGGGACCGACCCAGGAAATCATTAAGTCGTATCCATTTTTCGTGAAACAATCTTTAACCTTAATACAATTTAAAGGGCAATTAAAAATCGAATAAAATAACGATATAAAATATTGGGTGTTCCATTTAAAATAAACAAATTATTTGTTTTTATCGATGACCCCTAATCAAAGGTATGTTTTTCCTACCCTGTATAACTTTAAGAAAATGCTTCCATTTTACCATTCAACCTAATGTTTTGCTAAACGATCAATACTATTTTAAATACCTAGTTTAAATGCACCAAACAATTCATTTAAATTTAGGTCGACATTTTCAAAAATAATTAAATATCTCGAAAACGCATTGTCTTAACTATAGGAGGGATAACAGCAATTTGCCTTTATTTAGTCCATATACAGGGTGTTCCTTAATGACGTGCTAATATTTCAGGGTGTGATTCCTTAGACCATTTTGTAAGGAAAAGTTCATATGAACATATGTCAGCAATGGCTTAAATTTTTTGCTACAGGATGTTGAATTTTTATTTTTTAAATGGTAATTTTTTAATATCTCCGGCTCTCTCAATTTTGATATGTGTTAATAGAATATAGAACCACAAATTTTAGTTAGAAAAGTTATTCAATTGTTCCACCAGTGGCGTCCCTGCAATCATGTCCTCTGATATTTTTTACAAAAAAGATGGTACGCCACTGATATTTTTCCATGTGAATATTTTTTCTGATTGGCCTGATCAATTCTACATGAAACCGGTCTTTTGCGTTTTTTCTCGTCAGACCGTTCTTGATTAAAACCACTAAATTCATATTGAAACTCATTATTATTAACATTGATAAAATAATTAATGATCAAATTTTGTGGGCAATTCGATGCGAAGACAGGCGGAAGCATGCCTTTTAAGTGAAGGTGGCCATTTCCAACAATTTTTATTAAACAAAAGTTATCATTATTTATTTTATCAATAATAAGAATGAATTTCAATATGAATTTAGTGGTTTTAATCAAGAACGGTGCGTCTGACGATAAAGCCTCAA
The DNA here is from genome assembly GCA_963991005.1 of Barypeithes pellucidus. Lineage (NCBI taxonomy): Eukaryota > Metazoa > Arthropoda > Insecta > Coleoptera > Curculionidae > Barypeithes > Barypeithes pellucidus. The sequence goes on along the minus strand of OZ022563.1, from coordinate 48,646,959 downwards.
GAGACCGTTTTTATGTAGAATTGACCAGGCTAAACAGAAAAAATATCCACATGGAAAAATGTCAGTGGCGTACCATCTTTATTGTAAAAATTATCAGAGGACATGTTTGCAGGGACGTCACTGGTGGAATAATTGAATATCTTTTTTAACTAAAATTTATGGTTCTATATCCTATTAACATATACCAAAATTGAAAATAATATCCAAAGTACTTTCCGAGATATTAAAAAATAACCATTTAAAAAATAAAAATTCAACACCCTGTAGCAAAAAATGTAAGCCGTTGCGGACATATGTTCATATGAACTTTTCTTTACAAAATGGTCTAAGGAATCACACCCTGAAATATTAGCACGTCATTAAGGAACACCCGGTATATGCAATAATTTACAGGGCATTTCATTTAAATTTTTGCAAGTTTGGTAGGTAACTTTTTGTCGAGAAACCCTGTATATTTCAAAATAATTTTAAAACGTGCTCTTAATCGACCTTAATATGCTTGTACAAAGAACAAATTAAAATAATATACTGGTTGCCGTAAATGGACTGTATACAGGGTCCGACCACAAACCCGAATAAACCCTGTATACAGGGTCATTCATGGTTCATGGCTATTACTCTGGCAATTTCAATATTCCGTATTGCCCCGGGTAAGGGGTGATGCCCCCAACCCCCTCTACTGCCGGATGATCAGGATTTTTGTTTTTATTTACAACTCTGGTATTTTACTTGGTCGCACTAATAGGGACATTGCTATAAATAGTAAATTTCCCAGAAAAACTTGCATGAAGGCTGGTATCTATATTTAAATATTTTCTAGAATTTTTGGTAGTTGCATGGTAGTTTTAATAAGTAGTTTAATAGCGTGTGTTTATTATAAACTCTGTAATAAATGTAAAATAGATAAATATGATAAATCCTGTAATAAATACGATACGTATACAGGGTGTAATAAATTCGTCCGCCACCATTGGGATTTCGGAAACGGTAAGAGATACGAAGTCGGTTAAATTAGGGCAAAAAAATCAAAAATAAATACAGGGGCTTTTTAAATATTTGGAAAAATCTGAAATTTCTCGTTCCACGTTCCAGTTTTTATTTTTTCCTGGCTTTGTTCGAAGAGATCCAAAAATAAATTTCAAATTCTCATTGCTACTTTTTATTCTTCCCAATATGGCATCATCAGATCTTTAATGTGACGTTTCCTCTTTGGTTCGCCATCATCAACTTAATTTTTTTAAATACGGACCTGGATTTGTTTGTTTAAATTATGAAAGAGGGACTAAATCTATGTTCAGCGGTATAAAACTCTTACTGGTTTTCCGACGTTTTGTTCCTTAAATTTACCATATTTATTAAAATACCCCTAGTAAAGGGTGTCCCATTTTCGACACTTTTATAGGATATCTCCGTAACTGTTAGTGCTATCAAAAAAGTAATGTAGGTGTCATGTACTCTTTTTGGGTCAAATTTAAAATGATAGAATCGAAATTTGAAAATTTTCACTCGCTTAAGAGATACGGGGGAAAATCAAAAAATTTACAATTTCAGAATTACCCTATATTTTCTTAGTTAAAAGAGATACAGAAAAATGTTTTATACAAAAGTTTCTTTATAATGATTTTTGAATAATCTGCCGTATTTAGAATTAGTATACGCGGTCATGTAAAAAGTTATCGGACCTAACCCCATTTTTTTAAAATGGAGCACCCTGTATATTTTAATCTAAGAAGATTGCATTTTAAATTATATTTTCAAATATATATCACACCATGATGATATTGGTTTCCTAGGCGATAAACACTTTGAACTGTAGTTCACTCTTGAACTCTAGTTCAAAGTAAAAAAGTTGTTGTACAAACAGTATTTTACACTGATCTCAGATTAAATCAGGAGTTCACGTGAACGTCCACTTTTGGCGGTTCAGAAGTTGAACTGTCGATCCAAGTCACTTTCTAACCTCAAATACATTTCTTGTAGGTCAGTGTCATATTATACAATACAGTAAATTATCGTTATTTTATTGTTTATAAAAATGTAGGAAATTAATGAAATTATAACTGATGATGAAGATTTTTGGATTTTGTGGATACTGCAGTCAATGCTGTGAACACGGATATACCGGAAAATCCTGATCAATTTACTAAATGAACAGACAATGAATATGTCCAAAGATTACGCTTAACAAAAAACACAGCTGTTTGTTTTTATTTAATTTAACGTATTTATCTCATAATATATATTTTTTATGGAATCAATAAGCTCTATTCGCTTTAGAAATGTATCGCCAGTCTGCAAATAAAATTTTAAATATTTAAGTCATGCCAACATAAATTGATCTTAGTTTAGTTGAACTAAGGTTCAATTTATATTGAACAACGTAATATTGAATGAACGTAGTTCACAGGTTGATCGACGTTCCGTTGAACCTAAGTTCAGAATTGTTTTATACAACCGGCCCTTAACCACAGTAGGCCATGAAACACAAGCTAATATCCTAGAGACAACTACGTTGCATTCTAGTTGTTATTAACATTTAACGTCAATTTCATTCTTACATATTCATTTGTGAAAATATCTGATCAACATTTTGAAAAATTTGATACGATATCTATCACCAATGGTGTGTTATAAATTTGAAAAGAGAGTTTAAAATGCTATCTTTTTAGATTAAATTATACAGGGTGTTCCATTTAAAAAAGTGAGGTTAGGTCCGATAACTTTCTTACCTGACCCCGTATACTTATTATGAAAACGGCAGATTATTCAACAATCATTATAAATAAACTTCTGTATAAAACATTTTTCTGTATCTCTTCTAACTAAGAAAATATAGGGTAATTTAGAAATTGTAATTTTTTTGATTTTCCCCCGTATCTCTTAAGCGAGCGAAAATTTTCAAATTTTGATTTTACCATTTTAAGTTTGACCCAAAAAGAGCACATGACACATGCATTACTTTTTTGATAGCACTGACAATTACGGAGATACCTTATAACAGTGTCGAAAATGGAACAACCTGTACGGTTTCTGTAATCTACTTTTGTTTCAAAATACATATTCGTTGAATTCGAAACGGTAAAACTCCTCTTACAGTAAGTAGAACTGTGATAAAACTGTTAATTTGAAATTAAAAAAAAAAAACAGTTGTGGTACATAATAATAATAATTACGAACAGAAATAGCAATAATAATAATTAAAAAATGTCCAGCTCCTTGGGAACAAAATTAAATTACAGGAACGTGCTAGGGGTATTTTAGGGAAGACGGCCAATGCAAGGAGCAAAACGTCCGAAAACCAGTAAGTGTTATACAGGGTGTTCATTTGAAAACTTCCCACCACGGATTTATCGAAAACCACTGATTAAAAGAAAAAACGCCGAGACACGCCAAAAGATTTGCCAAAGGGGACAACTTTTTAACCAAAAACTACTTCACCCCCTTTTACCCTCTGGCCCCCGGGGGTCATCCCCTTAAAAATTTGAAATGACAAGGGGTAGCAAGTAATAGATTGTTTGAAAGGTCTACTAGATCTCCTGACTTGACGCCATTAGACTTTTTTCTATGGGGCCATTTGAAAACTATTGTGTTCACTCCCCAACCTAACAGTTTGGATGAACTTCGTCAACGCATCACCGAAAGCTGCCATGATCTCCCACAACGTGTTTTTGAAAATGTCCGTCAGGAATTTGAAAATCGCCTATATCACTGTTTGGCCAATAACGGGCAACATTTTGAACACTTATTGAAATAAAAAGTGATATTTTCGTGTGCTTTTTTTTCTATCTGCACAAATTAAGATAAATAAAGATTTTTCTAATTTTCTCGAAAACGAATCGACCGATTTAAAAAAATCAAACGTCAAAATAAAGCACTTTGAAAGACCGTTCAAACAAGCTATTACTTGCTACCCCTTGTCATTTCAAATTTTTAAGGGGATGACCTCGGGGGCCAGAGTGTAAAAGGGGGTGAAAGTTGTCCCCTTTGGCAAATCTTTTGACGTGTCTCTGCGTTTTTTTTTTAATCAGTGGTGGTCGATAAATCCGTGGTGGGAAGTTTTCAAATGAATACCCTGTATATCGCTGGACGCGATTTAGTTCCTCTTTCATAATTTAAACAAAAAAGTCCAGGCCCGTATTTATAAAAACATAAGTTAATGATGGTGACCCAAAGACGAAACGTCGCATAAAATACCTGATAGCGCCATCTTGTAGAGAATAAAAAGTAGTAATGAGAAAGTGAAATTTATTTTTGGACATCTCTTTGAATAAAGTCAGGAAAAAATAAAAACCGAAAGGAGAATTTTAGATTTTTACAAATATTTTGGATACCCCTTCAAATATTTTAGATGTTATTACGGCATATTATGTGCCCCGTAATTACGTAACTTTGTCTCAATTTAACCGACTTCATATCTCTTAGGGTTCCCGCAAACCGAATGGTGAAGGACGACTTTGTTGCACCCTGTATGTAATACAACTGTTGCGAAAAGTAAATTTTGAAAACACTCTTGTTGCACACATACGCTTATTTAAAAAGGTCTAGACTATATTAAGATGCGCAGAAAACATTTTTGCCTAGCTCTCTATGTGCGAGAAAAATTTAAAATGTGATAAACCATTATGGCGATGTTGTAAAAATGCTTTATAATAAGACAGTAAAGTACTATGATATTGTTTTATCTATTTTGGTGCCGTAAAGTTTACTTTATACAACCGGATTTAGTTACTAGACGTTCAATTAATGTCACTGAAATTTAATCGTTTTATATGTCGGCGTCAAATTTCAAGGTTTACTTAGATCTTTTAAAAGGATTATTTCACGGTAATATGACGTCAATACAATATTTTTTAAATAAAGACACCAAATGAATCCATGATCAAACTATCAAATGAAGAAGTATTATTGGTTGGAATGAGAAAGATCTTGAGACGATCAACACCAAAATAGAAAAACATTAAAAATACACGTTCCATAAGAAATTTTTTTTACTTTACTCTAAAATAATTTCTTATGTTACTTATATTTTAATGTAAAAACAAAATCTCGAGGTATGACACATTTTTTAGTGTTATAACATTTTATATGACTGTGCTTGGAAGGTAAACGATTTTCTGTAAAGTGTTACAACATTAAGATGCGTTGTAAACAATATTTTAATATAATACTGACAGTAATTTACACAGTAATTTTCCAAATAACAGGCACTTTATACAACAATACTTACTTATGTAATATGTAATGATATGACATAAATCTGTCTAAAACCTTATAATTCTTTTAACATACGACCAACCATTTTTAAATACTATGACAATACTCTAGGTTCTAGGATATGACATACATTTCTTTGAACGCTTACAATACTTTTAAGATGTGACAGACGCTTTTTAAATACTATGAAAATATTCTAGGATATGACATACATTTCTTTGAAACCTTACAATACTTTTAAGATACGACAGACACTTTTTAAATACTATCACAATACTCTAGGATATGACATACATGTCTTTGAAACCTTACAATACTTTTAAGATACGACATACACTTTTTAAATGTTATAACAATACTCTAGGATATGACACACACTTCTTTGAAACCTTACAATACTTTTAAGATACGATAGACACTTTTTAAATATTGTGACAATACTCTAGGATATGACATACATTTCTTTGTAACTTCATTCTTTTAAGATACGACAGACACTTTTTAAATACTATGACTCTCTATACTATCTCTAGGATATGACGTACATTTCTTTGAAACCTTACAATACTTTGACAGACACTTTTTAAATATTATAACAATACTTTGGGAATATGAAATTTATTACTTTAAAGTTCTACAACAAATAATACGACAAACATATTTTTCTATGCTATAACAACACTAAAAATAGTAGAAATGTAAAAACTGTTAGTTATGTGTGTCTAAGTGGGCATGAAATCGATAACTGCATGACATATTCTCTATATAGAATATATAAAATTTCGAAAATAAAATACTAAAGTATTTTCGGTTTTTCTTTTACAGTTTGAATTGGCAAAAAGAAAATTCTACCATTATATAAATATTAACATGCACACACCAAAAAATTATCATCTTAACATATTTACAAAATGAGATAAATAGAAGGGAGTGTATTTTGGAAAATGGACGATTGGTTGTTGTCGTATGTTGATCATAGAATGTGCAGTTTCTTATGATTCTTTGGCAAATTGAGGTGGTTAGGGAAAAGACTGGTCAGGGCCGTAATCAGGGGAGGGCTAAGCACCCCCAATAGTTCAGAAACCTTTGGACTTTGGTCCTGATTACCGCCCTGTTCCTATTGCCCCTCTAAAAACCCAATTCGTATGTCTACATGCTAAATTTTGTCAGGTTTCTTTACGAATATGTAGAGTGACAATGCGTATTGTCCATACACCAAAATAAACATTGCTAGGAAGTTTTAGAACTGTCTATGTGGTAAAAAATGTATGTAATTCATTGTTAATAACTTTTAAAAAATTGTAAAAATATAGGAGCAGACATTTTTGACAATGCAAAATACAACGTGTATATCGTACATTTGAAAATTGTACACGGGTTTATTTTACATTTCCGTATCGTGTATAGAAAGCTTGAATATAGAAATAGATATACGGGGTGTATATTTTAAGTGGTGTCGAGTATTGGAGATGCAAGATCTGTGGAATTTCAAACATTTGGATATTTCAATCTCTAATAATCAGATTAATAAATTAAATTCAATAAACTTAAGCAGTAAGTCGCACTACACTTTGATTTAAATCTACGCCCTACACAAACACCGTAACGGTTACCGAATTTTTAAATTTACAAGGTCGGCGTGTTTGCCTTCAGTCCAAGCGAAGAAACTTATTATCTGTTTTAAAACATAATGCTTACTTGTCAATTGATCCTAAAAACATCGGTTCGGTGCGGGAGCGAAACAATGTGCAATAAATTAATGAAACAGATAAGGACGCCGTGCGCTGTTCTCAGACCTTGAACAATTGATTATTATTTTGCAAAACTTATCTAGGAGAACAAACTAGTATAGAGTTTTATATTTAAACAATGTGTTTTAAAGCTGTAATTATTGTATATTTATAAAAATAAGGTTTATTATTTGATTCGTAGTAGGGGCGGCTCCTTGCCACCCCTGAGTAACCGCCACTGCTTAAAGATACCAATACTGCGATACCGCTTAAAATGAACATCGGAGGAAATAGATTAATGAACATATTTAGAATATCATATTATTAAATTATTTTGTTGAAAGGAGAGAGAAAAAAATGGGATACACCAGCAGTATCGTAGTGAGATTAAAGCACTAAATTGCATTAGAAGATTCTACTCTTAGATACTAGTTTACCGGCTTAACAGCAATTGTTTGATGACATTCCTATTTTCACTCGCTGAAGGGATGTCACGTGTAGATTTTTTGGACCCAATAAATATGACTGCTTTTTCTGATAATAATTCAATAATCTCGCTCAAGGTTATTGGGCTTAAAACTGAATATTTTGTCAGTCATGAAACCTAATTTTTATAGCCATAACCATCGAACAATCCAAGATCAATTTTTTTTAACTATACAGGGCGTTAAGGAAATGGATTATTATATTAAACGTTTGTCTTGCGCACAATGTTGTCGCCGTCATATAGGCAACCCCGCGAGTTTTGGTGCCGGATTGGTTGCCAACCAACGACGACCGTCCAGAACCGAAATCAGTCGTAGGGATGTAACGATATTAAAAATCAATCGATACGTGGACAATAGATATCAGAATTAATTCTAAAAGTGGTTTTTCAGTGATGGTCACAAGGCCATCTTTTATGCGAGAAAATAGATTGTTTATTTCCCAGTAAAGGTCTTGATGTGCCAAAATAATGCCATGTAATCAGAGCTGGGCAGTATTTGTACTCACAAATACTTTTTTTTATTTAAATACTTTTTTATAATAGGTATTTGTATTTATTTCACAAATACTTTGCAAAAGTATTTAGTATTTAAATACTTTTTTTATTTTCCTTTCAGTATTTAAATACTTTTTGGAGTATTTAAATACTTTTATATTATTTAAATACTTTTTGAGTATTTAAATATTTTTTTAGTATTTAAATATTTTTTGGAGTATTTAAATACTTTTTTGGGGCATTTAAATACTTTTTACTATTCAAGTACTGTTTTCTATTTAAATATGGTTCATGTGGAAAATTCTAAGTTTGCATTTGTCACGCGTGTCAGACCGTGCCGACACAAGTGGAAGGAACGAAATGGTAGCTTTGATGGTCAGAAATCAAATGATTCTGGACCGAAAATCATAGTTGTTCATCCTGATCAATGGCGTAGAAATCTCGAAAATAGGTCATGCAGGCGCGTATAAAAGGAGGGGGGCCCTTGGTTGTAATTACCCCCCATATACGATGAAACAGAAAAAATAACTGGAGAAATCAGGCAAAAGTAATTAAAAAAAATACGATAATCTTAGCACATGTTACGTAATATACGAAGTTATTAATGTATTTTGTATTTATTAAAGTGTGTTTTTTAAAAATATATTTCAGCTTCAAGTTTGCAGCTTAATTTTATCATATCACAAAAGAATGTACTTAATGTACAAAAGACTAACTACATTGCATTTTCTCTCGCGGAAGCAAATCGTCCCCACTTTGAAAGCATTCACAATATATGCAAGACTCGCAAACAGACATAGAAATGCTGAGAAAATATCCCATTATCAACAAATTATTTTTGAAATATAACACTACTCTTCCCTCATCTGCCCCAGTTGAAAGAATGTTTTCATTTGCAACATTCATTAATACGCCACGACGACATGCTTTATCAGACGATAATTTCGAAAATCTTGTTCTTATGAAAGCTAACGCATCGAACATTTAAAACATTACATTATAAATTATTATTCTTGCATTACAAATTTTGAGTAATTAAAATTTACTGTCAATACCAATAAAATATTACAAAACACACTTTTTATTGCTGTTAGATCTTATTTGATTCTAAAATATTTTGAGGATTGAGGTATCTACCTATTCAACTGCCTACTTAGAGGAGACAAAAATACATACTCCTATACTATTTAAATATTTTTAAAAGTAATTACAGTCGAACCTCTATAACTCGAACTTGAAGAGACAACCGAAAAAGCTCGAGTTACAGAGAGTTGGAAGAGAGAAGGGAAAACCACATGAATATTCCAAAACATTTTTTTATTACATACATTATGTCTATGTACCATTAAAATATGTACATAGAAATCTTGGAAAATGTACAAAAACCACTAAAAAGTCCGAGTTAAAGAGAGGTTCGAGTTATAGAGGTTCGACTGTAATTGTTTACAAAGTATTTAAATTTTGTGTTTCATTCTTAAAAGTATTTATAAATATTTAAAAAAAAAGTAATTAAATACTCAGAAAGTATTTATAAATACTTAAAAGTAATTAAATACTTGGAAAGTATTTAAATACTTAGAAAGTATTTAAATATAGTATTTAAACCTAAAAAATATTTAAATACTTTTTGTAATTAAGATTTAAATACTTCATTACTTCAAACAGTATTTAATATTTAAATACTTTTGAATTTAATTAAGTATTTAGTATTTAGTATTTAAATACTTTTAAAAAGTATTTGCCCAGCTCTGCATGTAATCGTTTTCATTAAGGGCGAAGTACGGTCCTGTTCGCCGGTTAAGATCTATCAGTCGGCATTGCGCATAAACAAAATGATTAATAAATCTTATTACATAGCACCAATTCTGGTGCTATGTATTACGGCCAGTGGGTGACCTTGAGTTCGTCCGTTGTCGTCGTCGTCGTATCTTTTGACATTTTTCCGGTTGCGAATTTTTTGCGAGAAAACTATCAGAGTCGAAACGACGAAACTTTTTGGTTTTAATTTTGGATAGTGCACGCGTGTTGTCTCAAAATTTAAAATATACAGGGTGAACCATTTCGAAGTTATTAAGCGTCAAAGTCGACTTTTCGGCGATTCCCGTTGAAACACATTTCAAGTCGCAAAACTCAATTTTTTCGATTTAAATTTTCGGAGTATGGCGTAGACCGGTCGATACAGAACGCTATTGAAACTGGGTAACGTACGATGATTAGAAGTAATTTAAAAGAATTTTTGAAAGTCGAAATTTGACAAAAAAGGGTCATTTTTGGTACCTAATAGCTCGAACTGGGTGAGTCCGAGCGTAACGCGGTTTAAAATTTAAGATTTCCCATCTCAAAAACTAGGTGCCATCAATACATCTATCTATACCTAAAGTTATTAGAAAATGGGAAAAATTTTAAAATACTGAACAAGTTGATATTTCGGGGTAAAAATGGACGGTTTTTCATTTTTTTCAAGGTAAAAACGGCTTTTGATCGAATTTTAGTTTACGTTACCGGAAAGTTCGAGGTAAATCATATTCGATCCGTATAATTTGATTTCTTCGATTTAAATACCGAAATTACTATTAAGGAATGAATTTTAGTTTTTTGGAAATGCAAAAATTTGTCACCGCTACACTTAATTTCGTCTATACGATTTCCTATTTAACATTTTTCATATTTTTTTGCTTTTTCGTCAAGCGGAATGATGGTACTTGAATATTAACACCAAGAGCGCTCTTCGAATTACGATCTAAAGGGTTAAAAGAAATTAAGAATATCCATTTTCACCCATTTTTCACTAAAAGTTTTGTTCAGTCACGAATAACTCCTACAAATATCATTTCGGAGAGTTCTTTATATGCGTATTCTTTTCGTCCATCTTTTATCTAAACATTATTATTTTTCAAAATTTTTGAAATTTCCTTTCAATCAGGAGAAAAATGACGTTTCTCCGAGCTGGGACGGCCAATTTTTGCAAATCTGCACACTTCGTCGATTTTAATCAGCATGCCTTGGAATAAAATTAACCCAATTTGTTGACTGTCAAAATTCGGCCGAAATGGGCCAAAATAGCCTTTTTCTTAGCGAGATCCTGAAGTTAATTGAACGATTTGAGGATGGAAATGATATGGAAAAGATTCTATGGGATTTCGGCTTTCGATAATGACCCCTATCGTTGCCCAAAATGGAAAATTTCCTACCATTTTCCCGATTTCCAAAATGGTCTGCAACGACATATTTACATTGGGCTTATGGGAGCGTCCAAAAACGGTGCATCTTGACACAATTTATTTCATTTCTTCTAAACCGTCCACGTTGGAGCAATGAAACTTTTTGGGTATATTTTAGTATATATGGCGTATCCTTAGCCGATGTACGTCATTATACAGGGTGTTCCGTTCATAAGTTATTAAACGAAATAGTCAGAAAATGTGCAAAAAATTAAATATTTTTTTCTACGACTTGCTGGTCTCGTAAAACTTAAGCGATTCAGTTTATATTCTAGTATGTTATCAAGAAACTTATTTAGAAAAACTCGTCGCGAGGGTTTTTTGATAAAATATCGGGAAGTCAATTTTTTGGATTTTTTTAAAGTTGGAAAGCATGGAAATGCAGGGTCATTTTCGATAATGAATTATTCGACTTGGGTCGCATAGATTTGCTCCGGGTTTGAACCGGTGCATAGGTCATCTCAAATACTAATATTTCACAATACATCATATCATGCTAAAAGGCCTATAAAATGGAGAAATTTGTGAAAAACTGAACTTGATGATTTTGTAAAAATTTTTTTTTGCTTTTTATGGGGTAAAATAATATTTCATCGAAATGTTATGTACGTCATCGGAAAGAGCACATCAGAACACGATTATGGACCATAGTTTAGTTTCTTCATTTCTTATACACATATAACTATAATCAATTAAGCAATAATCACAAATTTTGACATCCTCTTACTGAAAGCCTGCTGTACGCTAGTGTATGTAACTTTTTCAACGGTTCTTTAGCCTATCGTTTAAAGGAAGAAATGACCTTTAAGTTCCACATGGACTGTCTGATCCAAAAATATCCTTTGGCGGATAAAAAAAATATTTTATAAATTTTTTCGAAATTTTTTTTATTAAAAGTCAAGTTTACTCTGCTATATCTTCTATAACTTTTCTTTTAGAGATTTCTTTCTAGGTTTATCTGATTCCCACATCTTTTCCGAACATTTTTATATATATAAAGTTATCATAAAGATGTTCGAACTTGGAGAAAATTAAGAAAATTCGTAACGGTGACAGCAAAATTTCTAACTTTCGCTCGAAATGCATGAAAGGCGTGGCTTTTACAGTATTTAGTGAAAATTAGACAAGGGCAAGTGTTTAACTTCATCAGATTTGAATAAATCATGCACGCCGTCTGGAAAAATTGGCTTAATTTGATAATTTGGCAATTTGAAGAAAATTCAACTAGTACGTTATGTTAATATTGCTAAAAGGATTTAAAAAATATTTTAAATTTTTTGACACCTGTCAAATTGACGTTTCCTTGGTTAGTAAAAAGTGCAAGATTAATAGAATTTCACAAAGTTGGTGTCGTTTTCGTATCATTCGAGGGCAAGGAATCCGAAAATTTAATTCATATTTTGACAGCTGTCATTTTTAACAATTCTTTGATTTCGGTTAACTGCCGATCATAGGCGTAATGGTAACATAATTTCGCAAAGTTGGTGTCGATTTCGGATAACTCGAATGCAGGCAATCCGAAAATTTTTTAAATTTTTTGACAGCTGTCAAATTGACGTTATATTACGTTGGTAATAGTTGCAATGTTAACAAAAATTCACGAGTTTGGTATCGCTTCTATATAACTTGAGTATGAGGAATTCGAAAATTTTATATATTTTTTGACAGCTGTCAAATTGACGTTTCTTAGGTTAGTAATATGTGCAAGGTGAACAAAATATCGCAAGTTTAGTATCGTCTCTATGTAATTCAAATGCAAGGAGTCCGAAAATTAAATTTATTTTTGGACAGCTGTCAAATTGGTGATTCTTTAGTAAAGAATAAGTGCAAGGTTAACAAAATTTCAAAAATTTTGTATCGATTCTAGTTATATAATTTGAGTATAAGTTATCGGAAAAATGTATTTATTTTTTGACAGCTGTCATTTTTCACATTTTTTTGTTAACATATTTTAACAAGTTTGGTATCATTTCTATATAATTTGAGTATGAAGAATCCGAAATTTTTATCTATTTTTTGACAGCTGTCAAATTGACGTCTCTTAAGTCAATAATAAGTACAAGGTCGACGGAATTTCGCAAGTTTGGTATCCTTTTTATGTAACTCGAATGCAAGCAATCCGAAAATGTTATTTATTTTTGACAGCTGTAATTTTTTACATATTTTTTTCTATTCGATACGTAAAATAGTGAACGGATTGTTCGCAATCGGTTTTAGCTGGTACCTTAAAATGTGAAACGGTCACATATGTTATAATTAACGAATTTGGGTGCTATGTACCCCCATCACAGTCCGCAGGAGTGTGGCCAACCAATTAAAGCATCAACCTGCATTCAAACTTCTCGATGCATCCACGCGAATCGGTTGATAAATCTATACAATAACAAAACACATATAGGCGAATCTGTCGCATATAGAGGGTCCGCGGAGCCCCGCGCGGAGCGCCTAGGGGGGCTATGCCCCCCTAGTTATAATTAATTATAATAAACCAAAGGAATGCGATATAACTACAATCAATAATGGGAACCCAATCTAACCAGAACACCCTATAGCAAGTGAATTAAAATATGTCATTAGCTTCCCCCTATAGAATATAATATACAGGGTGTCCGATATATGAACATACAGTACGGGAAAAATTGACATACCTAATACAAAATCAGTTAAATTAAAATTGAAAATCCCTTAAAAATAGAAAGTTTTTAACGAAACTGCTGCTCTACAAATTTAGTAAGAACCTAATCCACGTTTATATGTAAATTGTACACGTTTCGGCGGTAAAACCTTCATCTTCAGCAGTCAAGACAAAAATAACATTATTCTTTTCTCTTCCACTCTAACTTTTTTCTTGTCTATGTATGTATTTGGCTGATATCGGTAGTGAGATTTCTAAAATCGATTAATTTCCCATAATTCACATTCTTATACGACGCACCCTGTATGGATCGAAGCCCTAAATTTTTTGAAAATCTATATAGTTATAAGTAATTTTTATATTTTTTATTATATCTAAATAGTTAGTTCAGTTGCGTATTATAGTCGATAAAATGAATTAGCTCTTAAATCAGATGGTCAAAATACAGTGTAACATCGAGTGTACTATTTAATTTTTTTAATTTATTTTAAAAGCGGGCCTATCTAGGGTTGTTGGCATGATACAATAACTAAAGGTAAGATATCTAACAGTCCCAATTTGGTCTGTCCCGCGCAGTGACGTCAAAGGGAGAGCGATTTTTTAATTTTTTATGGGGATTTATATTGCTGTCAGCGTTTTTAATTCTATTTTAAAGATATTAAAAGGTTTTATGCGTGTAATGGTATATCAAATGAAAGAATAATATATGACAAATATTTACGTATGTTAATTTCATAGAAATATAACACACTTTACAGTTAAACTACCACTAAAATAAGGAAATATTTCGACAAACTTTTAAAACATCCGCCGCGTCATTCGAACCGGTCGACGATAGCCGAAGCTGCTCGGCCACCTCTGCTTGTTGCCACCAGCGTTGTCAGTCTTTTACAATTGTAATATATCCATTAGAGATGTCCATTCTTGTTGTGGAGCTCCTCATATGAAATTTATGTTCAATCGGGAGGTGGCCCCCATATCATAGGAAAGTAACAACCTCCTTTTCGTACTCTTCTTACTCTGACACCGTTTTCGACTATTCTATTAGGTTTCGAACCGTCAACCTATTACTTTTGATCAAATATATCTGACAACACTGGTCGCCATTTAGTGCCGTTTGCCGTAGTCTTCCATGGAAATTTTAGAAGTTTCTTATTTAGTCGTGTGTGTTTATTAAAATAAATATCTGAATTTTCATAATATGACGTGCGCTGTGTTCGGTTGTGATATGGATAATTGGATAACCAGGCAAAGAAATTTGACAGAATTATAAGGTGTTTCCGCCTTCGTAAAATTAGAGTGGATACGGATTTATTTATTTTATTAACATTTACTTCTTAAGTATTTTCCACTGAAGTTGATGAAGCTATATGCCTTCGAAACATGTATGGAAATTAAAATATTGCTTATTTAACTACTGAAGCAGACTGAGTTTCTTTACTTCTTCATAATTTCACTCCACTGAGAGATGGACTATTTAACATATAAACTGCTGGCCATTTGCTTTCCAGCAAGAAAAATTTCGCCTAAATTTAAAAGTTAATATTTTCTGAACCAGATATGACCTCGATCTCCGGTTTTTAATTGTTGATAGATTTGTCCCTTAGGAAACAATTGCCAAAGTTGGATTGTCTTAAACTGTCAGAAAACTTTATATACAGGGTGTTAAAGAGAACGATAATTTTTGCACCAATTTCAATAGCATGTAACTTTCACAATAATATTTTTAAATTTTATCATTGTACGTCAATTGAATCACTGGTTCATAGCAAAGAAAGTAATCTGTCAAATTTTTGATATCTGCTATATTTTAAGAGACACCGATTTTTTTGAAAGACTGCCTTTTTTCAACTTTTTGTTAGCTAGATCCCACTGTGCGTTGAATCGTGCAAACTTTGCAAGTGATTATTATACCTTATGAAAAGCTTGTTTATGTTCAGTAACAACAATTGTACCTAAATGTTGTGATGTGCAGTGGCGTACTTATAATCACTTATATGTCTATGAGTATCTCACAATTTTTTTGTATTGGAAAGTCTCGCCCCTAGATTAGGCAAGTTTTTCCTTATTTTTTAGTTTTTCATATCGCGCTACAGGTATGTTATACAGTATTTACAAAATTTTAAAAAAGATAATTTTTTTATTTAATTGTTTGAAAAAATTTATTTAGTTTAATTTTAGGAATAGTGTCGTGTTAGAAAGTTAGAAATTAATAAATAAATTTTTTCAAACAATAAAATAAAAAAATTATCTTTTTAAAATTTTGTAGACACTATAATATACCTGTAGCGCGATATGAAAAACAAAAAATAAGGAAAAACTTGCCTAATCTAGGGGCGAGTACTTTCCAATACAAAAAAATTGTGAGATACTCATAGACATATAAGTGATTATAAGTACGCCACTGCACATCACACCGTTTAGGTACAATTGTTGTTACTGAACATAAACAAGCTTTTCATAAGGTATAATAATCACTTGCAAAGTTTGCACGATTCAACGCACAGTGGGATCTAGCTAACAAAAAGTTGAAAAAAGGCAGTCTTTCAAAAAAATCGGTATCTCTTAAAATATAGCAGATATCAAAAATTTGACAGATTACTTTCTTTGCTATGAACCAGTGATTCAATTGACGTACAATGATAAACTTTAAAAATATTATTGTGAAAGTTACATGCTATTGAAATTGGTGCAAAAATCTCTTTAACACCCTGTATATAAAATTTTCTGACAGTTTAAGACAATCCAACTTTGGCAATTGTTTCCTAAGGGACAAATCTATAAACCATTAAAATCCGGAGATCGAGGTCATATCTGGTTCAGAAAATATTAACTTTTAAATTTAGGCGAAATTTTTCTTGCTCGAAAGCAAATGGCCAGCAGTTTAGTTTAATTTGTTTATAACTACTTAGGTAGTATTTTAGCTTTAATCCTCGTATTTTCATGAAATAAATATACCTAAATACCATTAAATGCGTAAAACCTTGTAATACCTTTAAAAGAGAGTTAAAAACGCTGACAGCAGTATAAATCTCCATAAGAGATTTAAAAATCACTCGCCCGTTGACGTCACAAGCCACGCCTCCATCGGCGTGGTATCATACCTCTTAGATCTTTATACCATGGGTTGTTCGGGTTTTAGGCTCCTATTTTAAAAATAAATAAGTTGTATCATAAATTAAGTTGGGATAGGACACTATGCCATAACGAGATTGCATATTATTCACTAAAATGTAAGTTATTAGCGACATCTAGTAGGAAACTGCTCCAATGCAAAATTTACTAGGAAACGTCATTTTGCGACTCTAAAAAACATTTTTCCATTGATCACCGTCACACAGCAAGCCATTAAATTCATGTTAGTTTTTGATATAATTTTAGGTAATTAAACCGCAAATAACACCCAATATTGTCCCAAAACACGATTTATTATAACGAAATTAACAGTTCAACATACAAAATCAGACTGGCTTTTTATATTTTGTCAGCAGGAGATTAGATGGTTTAGAATGACGCAAACTAACATTCATAAGCCCGTTTTTAACAGAAATTAAAAGATATAATACACGATGTTACTCGACCCCGCGTTTAGGATGGGCGACAATGTATAATTAAAGAATTTCTTAATTTAGAAATTTTCCGCTTTGGCCATTCTGCGTATACGTATTGCACATAAAAGAATGAATAAGATTCTGCCCCTATAAAGAGATGACGTCGCTAATACTATAAATAAAATATCGCTCTAACGAATATTTTTTATGTAGACCTTGTTTTGTGATACCGGGTGATAATATAAATAAGAAACGTACAGTCCTTTTTTTGAAAGATTTAATTCGGGGATGTTTAGCCATGTTTGAATGTAATTTCTATTCTGTGACAAAACCGGATGTCAATTTAAAAATTTGCCACGTTGCTTCCAATAAATAATACTAAAGATTGACGAATAAACAATTCACATTCTTAGGTAGGTTGTAAACAACATTCCAGAAAAGCAGTCGGGGAGCTCTGAAAATTGGTATAATTTTTCTTTGTCGTTTTCTGTTAATTAGACAAAGACATTACGTCGCATTCGAGCGTTCGGAGCGTACTTTTTATAAAACCCTTATTGGAACGGCCGTCTTTCATACCTGCTTGCACGTTTGACACTACCGGATTAACAACTGTCATATTTGTCGTTATCGTTAAAAAAATTCTTTGTTGTTTTTCAGCGTCTGTGTGTTAAATTTACGTATTGTTTGTGGAAAAAAATAGAAATTCTTAACTCGATATGGTAACACTGTACCAAGTCTGCCGTAAACGGGATAAAAATATAGACTTTTGAGCCACGTCCGTCGATTGTTAGTTTTTCCTAACCAAGACATATCGAACCGATCAGCTGTTGGAACGAAAACGGAAACGGACTGAACACTCCAAAGAAACGGATATTCTAGTCCTAGCTATATAATTTTCTTGTGTTTATTTTCGCAATAACATGCGACACATGGACGTGTACAGGGTGTCCCAATTTCGACACTTTTATAGGGTATCTCCGTAATTTTAGTGCTATCAAAAAAATAGTGTAGGTGTCATGTGCTCCTTTTGGGTCAAACTCAAAATGGTAAAATCAAAATTTGAAAATATTCGCTCGCTTAAAAGATACGGGGGAAAATCAAAAAATTGACAATTTCAAAATTACCCTATATTTTCTTAGTTGAAAGAGATACAGAGAAATGTTTTATACAGAAGTTTCTTTATATTGATTGTTGAATAATCTGCCGATTTCAGAATAAGTATACGGAGGTCAGGTAAGAAAGTTATCGGACCTAACCTCACTTTTTAAATGGAACACCCTGTATATTTTAATCTAAAAAGATAGCATTTTTAACTCTCTTTTCAAATTTATAACACACCATGGATGATAGATATCATATCAAATTTTTAAAAATGTTGATACTTCATTTTCACGGCGAATATCAGAAATACACGACGAACCACTGCCACCCATCCATATGTGGTTAAGCTTAGTACTCCTCGAACTTCATTATTTAAGAATTCTTTCATCTGGAGGACTTCATCATTGTGGAACGATCTTCCCGAGGTCGTTTTTCCCAACGAATATAACCTCCAACGATTCAAAACCAACGTGAATCGCTTTTTGCGCACACGCACCACTCCCAGAGTGCCCTAAAGGATTTTTCCTAGTGTGCTTGTGTTTGATCATAAAAAAAAAAAAAAAAAAAAAAAAAAAAATAACAACTAGAATGTCAATATAGTTGTTTCTAGCATATTACCTTTTATTTCATGGCCTACTGTGGTTTAATGTAATAAAGATTAAATAAATCGCCTAGGAAACCAATATCATCCATGGTGTGTTATACAGGGTGTAACTAAATAAGTGTAAACATTTAAGATGGTGATTCCTCATCGAAAAAAAAGATAGGATCTTTCATATAAAGAAACTTCATTGGAGCATCCCTTGTTAAGATACAGCCCCTTAAAGGGGGTACATAAAATTTATAAATAAACGAAACTAATTTATTAATAACAAAACATACAACATCTAGAAATCTTAGTAAATGTTCAATATGTCTACCTTCAGACCAATTTAATTGTCACTATCGCTAATAGCGGCCTACTGGATAAATTAGTTTCGTATTTTCGTTTTATGGCGATATGTATCTTGTTCGTAAAATAATTTTTTGCTGCGAACTGGTTTATTTTGGGCAAAAAATTCAAAAGACATTTTTTGTTTAGAATGAAACAGGCTATCGGAAATAAATTTTTAGATGGTAAACAAATAATAAGACAAAAACTTACATTGGAAATAAATTTTAGGGGTTGCGTTTTCCACTCCTTACAACCATGGGGTAAACCAAATAAATTACTGGCTAAGTGTCTTTTTAGTGGTAGAAAATCTCAGGTTAATTTCAATATTGTAACTTTTTTAGTGCTTGTGAAAAAAATTGTTAAACACATTTTATGTACCCCCTTTAAGGGGCTGTATCTTAACAAGGGATGCTCCAATGAAGTTTCTTTATATGAAAGATCCTATCTTTTTTTCGATGAGGAATCACCCCCTTAAATGTTTTACACTTATTTAGTTACACCCTGTATATTTGAAAGGAGAATTTAAAATAGGATCTTTTTAGATTAAAATATACAGAGTATTTTGTTTAAAAAAATGAGGTTAGGTCCGATAACTTTTTTACCTGACCCCGTATACTTATTCTGAAAACGGCAGATCATTCAACAATCAATATAAAGAAACTTATGTATAAAACATTTTTCTGTATCTCTTTCAACTAAGAAAATATAGGGTAATTTTGAAATTGTCAATTTTATTGATTTTCCCCCGTATCTCTTAAGCGAGCGAAAATTTTCATTTTACCATTTTAAGTTTGACCCAAAAAGAGCACATGACACCCACATTACTTTTTTTGATTGCACTAACAATAACGGAGATACCCTATAAAAGTGTCGAAAATGGGACACCCTGTACAAAGCAGATAGAAATATCGGGTCCATGTTTGTTTCAAGTCGATGGCTTTTAGGTTATGATTTAAAAAACTCCTCTTTTAGTAGAATGATTAGAAGTCCATAGGTACTCAAGGTGACGTTCTTTCCAATTCTTCAAAAAAATTTATATGAACAAGTACATTTTGGAATGTCATTTCTTGAAGACTACTATACTAAAAAAATAATAAATTATGGGTATTGGAAAGCGATTAGGCGACCTCTCTCCCTCCTTCCCATTTAAGATTTTAAGGGTAACATCTACCCCACCCAGGGAGTTAAATCACACGAAGACTGCAATTACTCTTTAAAAGCATCCAACTTCACAACAATTGATGTGTCTTGCCGATTTTTTATATTATTTACATGAAGCGAGACATTAATTTTGGAGAGTTGGCAAATTGACACCCCGGTATTATGTCTGATATCGAAAAGTTTAAGGGCCGATCTTTGAATGTTACCTTAAGTTAGACCTTAGCTAAGGTAGCCTTAACGTTATGGTAAACCTTAAAAAGCTGCGTTTTGAGGGTCAATTGATGCCTTAAAGCTAAGATTACCACGTTCTTAAAGGTCCATTCCTTTAGATGAGAGTTAATAAGAACTTATGTCATTATGTACCTTAAAGTGACATAAGTCATCCTGAACACAAGTTTGACAGTATGTTAAAGTTCTCTAATCTAAAGAAATATATCTTTAAGGACGTGGTAATCTTAGACTTAACGCGTCAATTGACCCTCAAATTAATTTAACGTAGTTTTTTAAAGGTTTACCATAAGGTTAAGGCTACCTTAGCAAAGGCCTAACTTAAAATAACATTCAAATATCGGTTCTAAGTAGTGCTAAATGGTACCATACCAAATTTCGTTAGCTTAAAAATTTACAGAATATGACTGTGTGTCTCTTATTTGTAACATTACCTGATATTAACGTTGTTTTAGTCAATATACAGAGTGTATGTGAAACATGAGAATAATCTTCCGTTCCAAATACACCCTGTTTAAAGTAATACCAAATTATTCTAGAGAAGAAATGTTTATTACTAATTTTCAATGTTATGTAGTTTTCTTTTTTTTTATCAAATAATGATAAAAGTATTTAGGAATTTCCAAGGCAAAAATATATTACCGGGTGAACATAAAAATATACCCAACTATTATGTTTTAGTGACAATTAAATATAAGAATAATTAATATGAAGAACTTAATATGAAGATTTTTATCTTTGATCGAATTCAAAATGAACAAAAAATCTTCCTTAAAGTAATTCTTTTATACAGGGTGTCCGACCGGGAATCGCTTAGATATACAGGGTGTTATGGTAATGACTTATTATATTCAAACCCTGAGATGAAAATAAATTGAAGAAAAATAACTATAAATGGCGCTTTGAATTATTGTGCGAAATAAATGAAATCTGAAATTTTACGTGTCGCTACTGAGGACGGTCGCAATCAATAGTTGTCATATATTGCAACACAGAGTTGTAAAAATTTGAAATCACATCACAAATTTCTTATTATGAATCACAACAGAAAAAAAATCGGGTAATGCTACAACTAACAAAACGTTTAAAATTCATATACATCAAGCACGTGGAACCCTCGATAGCGTCATTCCATGCCCGAGTCTCGAAACATACTGAAGCAACGATAGTCGCGCGCGGCAGGTATCTCTTAAGCGAGCGAAAATTTTCAAATTTTGATTTTACCATTTTAAGTTGGGCCCAAAAAGAGCACATGACACCTACATTACTCTTTTGATAGCACTGACAATTACGGAGATACCCTATAAAAGTGTCGAAAATGGGACACCCTGTACATCCGTACACACACTTCCACTATAATACATTTTCTCGATTATTTTCATGTCCACCCGGTAACATTTTGTATTATATTCACAAAAACGCTGTTTTCTATTTATGAAATTAGTTGATAATAATATGAAATATTTGTTCTTATGTGTCCTAGTCAATAATAATGTATAAAATAAATATACTTGAAATTGGGTTAAAACTTTTATTTGTAAAAAAATGCAAATAAATTGAAAAGGCAACGCGAAATTCTCGTATAGAGGAATTTTATCCACACGCAGAATTTAGGCACTCGAGCTTCGCTCTCGTGTACTAAATCTATTTGTGGATAAAACTGTCTTTGATCGCTTTAAACTGCGCGCCAAAAGATTGATAAATTGATTTTCGAAACTTACACCCTTAAATATGTCGCTTCCAGTATACAGGATGTCCCAGAATATGTGGGCAATCTTCCGGGTTCAGATAGAACACTTAAAAATAACAGGAGAAGGTCATATAAATTTTCCTTTCCTTTAAATTATTTAAAAAACGACGATTTCCAGAGACATCCGTTATGGGCCCATATCTCCGTAGGGGAGGCCGTAGGAAGAAAAATTTATAGGAACTTCTCCTATTATTTTTAAGTGCTCTATCTGAATCCGGGAGATTGCCCACATATTCTGGGACACCCTGTATAATATTAAAAATCGGAAAGACGTCACAATTTCATTGTGAAAAGGGACGCTTTTAAATAGTGTTGTGATCGCTCGAGTACTCGATTATTGAAATAACCGACATTGCACGATTATTGGAAAGACTACTCGAGTTATAAATTCGAGCGAAAATCGCCGCTCGAGCCATCGGTGACGTTATCGCTTGATATACAGTGAGTCCCAGAAGAAATGTCTAAATTCATTTAAAATTCAGCGGTAAGTTTTTTCAAAAAACGCTCGTACCCGTCGATTTTGATTTTTTAATTTTTTTTTTTTGTGGTAATTTCATGTATGCCAAAAAAAAGATAAAAAAACAAACTTAAAAAAAAAATAGAATAGAATACAAATTACCCCCTAAAAATATCATTCTAGGGTAGGGTGCTGAGGGTAGCTCAAAAATAAGTTACGACCATCAACTTCATTTTTTCAAATGAAAACATATATTTTTTATTTCATTTTTGAATTGAATTCTAAGCATGTTTCATGTACCATGTCCTATACATAAACTCAACAGTTATTGAAAAAATTAGGATTGAACATATCATTTAGGGAATCCAACGATCTATCAAATCTTCTGGCAATATGGCATTTTGGGCTCCATAATAAGTAAGAGTGTACTGTCTCACTGTCACCGTTTATTTCCATAGAAACTGTATGACAATTTTATTTCAAATAAGTATAATTATTGTCAAGCGTAGTTTCAAAGTTGCGGTTTTCACAATAATGGTGAAGTTAACGGAACGGGAAAAAATTGAAATTCTATGCATGGTTGGGTTTGGTGATAAAACACGTACTCAAATAGAAACAGCCCAATTATTTAATGAAATCCATCCTGATCGTCCTCCCATATGTCAAAAGATGGTGAGTAGAATAGAGGCTAAGTGTCATGTTAGAGATTTGCCTAAATCTGGTCGTCCTACTCGAGATGAAAATGAACAACTTGACGTTTTGCTTTCCTTGGAAGAAAATCCATGTACTCCCCTGTCGCACATTGGGGCCGATTTACACATGCCGAAATCTGTTGTTCACCGAGTAGTTCAAAAGCACAAATATCACCCATACAAAGTTATTCCAGTGCATGAGTTATTTGAAGATGATTTCGATAGGCGAAGTGAGTTTTGCGGACGCATGCAAAATATGTGCAATCTAGATAATAATTTAGTAAAAAATATTATTTTTTCGGATGAAGCTACGTTCTATTTGAATGGTAATGTGAACAGATAAAATTGTCGATATTGGGCAACAGAAAATCCGCATTGGATGATAGAGGTTCACAGCCAGTACCCTAAGAAAATAAATGCTTGGTGTGGAATCGTACGCGAAAGAGTAATTGGTCCATTTTTCTTTGAACCGTCTTTAACTGGACAAGTATATCTCGAATTTCTCCAACTAGAATTAATTCCAGCATTAGTGGCTTTATTTCCGAATCCATTGGATCCAGACTCCCCTGACGAAGAACTGATATTCCAACAAGATGTTGTTCCTCCGCACTATGCGGCCACTGTGCGCACATTTTTGGATGAAACCTTTCCCAATCGGTGGATTGGAAGGAGAGGACCTATCGAATGGCCTGCTAGGTCGCCAGACCTAACTCCGCTGGACTTTTTTTTGTGGGGTTACCTCAAATCAAAAGTATTTGTTAACAGGCCAAACAACATGCAGGAGTTGAAAGAAAGGATCCGAAGAGAAGTGCGTGTCATAACTCCGGAAATGGTTGGAAACGTGCAAAGAGAGTTTATTGATCGTCTTGGATATTGTCAAGCCGTAAATGGCGCACATTTTCAACATTTAATTTGATTTTGTTGTGTTTTTTTTTAATAAACAGGTCTTACTTATAGATATGTTCAATCCTAATTTTTTTCAATAACTGTTGAGTTTATGTATAGGACATGGTACATGAAACATGCTTAGAATTCAATGCAAAATTCAAAAATGAAATAAAAAATATATGTTTTCATTTGAAAAAATGAAGTTGATGGTCGTAACTTATTTTTGAGCTACCCTGTATACATGAAATTACCACAAAAAAAAAAATTAAAAAATCAAAATCGACGGGTACGAGCGTTTTTTGAAAAAACTTACCGCTGAATTTTAAATGAATTTAGACATTTCTTCTGGGACTCACTGTATACTTGAGATATACAAAACGAAGCGCCATTTTAAAGAGAATCTAATGCCCTTTAAAAAGATGTATCACAACATACCCATTCCCATTTGAAAAAACAAGGACAGTAGCCGCCCCCACTAGGGGGGTTGAGGTTACAGGGATGAAATTAATAGTGAAACGTGTTCCCCTGAAAACACAAGTTTACGGGTACGAGGTTTTTTCTTAATTTGCACGTACACAGCCGTAAACCTTGCTGGACTGCTTTCGATGGGCCACCCTGTACTATTTAAAAGCGCCCCCATTCACAATAAATTGTTGAAATAATTTTTATTTAGTCTCAATGTGAATAAAATAATGTGAAAAACTGTAAGAAGATAGAAAAGCGGAAACATCAAAACATTCCTTCAAGAGTCCACGAAAAGGATTTAAAAAAAATCATAAATAAAGGTAATATCATCAGTATTACATTACAAACAAGTTTCAGCATGACATTACTTAACATTTTTACTAATTTGTGAGATTTATGGAAAGTTAGTTTAATTTTTTAAATCGATATTTGAAAAATGTCTGGTTGCAGAAAGATTTTAAACGATAATTGTATTAAATTTATTTATTTACTAAACAAACGAACATATAACTTTTTTTGTGACATCAATGACATCGGCAGAAACAATCAAAGTTGTATTGATAATAAATCAAAAATGAATCCGAATGCAGAAACACCGAAAATGTAAGCTTCTTTCCATTATACGTGGGACACCCTGTATACAACGTGTCCCAAGATAAGGAGGGCCAGTATAGGGATCTCGGAAACCGTAAGAGATACGAAGTCGGTTAAATGGAGGTAAAGTTGCGCATTTACGTGCCTAATAATATGCCGTTTAGAACGTTTAAAATTCCGAGTAGTTTCGGAGATATCCGGAAAAATCGAAATTCTGAAAAATCGTTTTATTGTTTTCCTGGGGTTTTTTGAGATTGAATTCTAAAGTATACTGCCCTTTTGCATTGCCACTTTTTCCGCTCTATCTAACAGCGTTAATTGTTTTGTAATCCGACGAGTCGTCTTCGAAGGGCCATTATCAACTTTATTTTTTTAAATACGTTGCTGTTTTCCTGATATTGGAATTTGAGAGCTTTTTTTCTCCCGAATGCAACGATGTATGACACTTTGTGGTTTAAGGACGTTTCGAGGGTTTTTTGAACAACATCAGGAAATTTTGGGATACGGTCCTGTATTTATCCTAATTTTATAAATAATATCTCATAAGTAAGCTCTAAATTTTTTCTTATGTTGGACTAGTTCAATAAATAACAAATAATGTAATAATAAACCACAAATAAGTGAACAAAAATCATTCCAAAACAATAATAAAACGAACAACGAACATCATAATCAGGTGTTCAAAATGATTTCCGTTATTCTCTAAGCACAAATAACATCTTCTAACTGTCACATAACAGTTTTTTTGAGATAAAATAAAACATGCGATAGAATATCAAACTTTTCAGCATTTGTAAATTTATGTTCCATATTTTCTGGAAAATAGAAAACCTCTTAAAACGCTGTCAACCAATCACAATGGGAATGTCAAGTGAAAGCAATCACGCGTCACCATCTTAATTTTTTTGTTTCAAGCGCCTACTTTTCTTTTAAATCCCGAATCAACAGAAGTTTGAAATAATGTTTCTGTATTTTGTTCACTTATTTCTGGTTTATTATTAAATTATTTGTTCTTTATTGAACTAGTCCAACATAAGTAAAAATTTAGAGCTTACATATGAGATACTATCTATAAAATTAGGAGAAATACAGGACCGTATCCCAAAATTTCCTGATGTTGTTCAAAAAACCCTCGAAACATCATTAAACCACAAAGTGTTATACATCGTTGCATTCGGAAGAAAAAAAAATATCAAATTCCAATATCAGAAAAACAGGACCGTATTTAAAAAAAGAAAGTTAAAAGTCGAAGACGACTCGTCGGATTACAAAACAATTAACGCTGTTAGATAGAGCGGAAAAAGTGGAAATGCAAAAGAGCAATTTATTTTAGAATTCGATCTCAAGAAACCCAGGAAAACAATAAAACGATTTTTCATAATTTCGGGTTTTTTCGGATATCTCCGGAACTACTCGGAATTTTAAAACTTTGTAAACGGCATATTATTAGGCACGTAAATGCGCAACTTTACCTCCATTTAACCGACTTCATATCTCTTACGGTTTCCGAGATCCTTATACTGGCCCTCCTTATCTTGGACACGTTGTATACGGAACCTATACAGGATGTTTGTTAATGACATGTTAATATTTAAGGAGGTTATTCTTGGATTCATTTTCAGAAAAAAAACTTCATATGAACATAATATGTCCTAAACGTCTTAACTTCTGAGATACAGGGTGTTGAAGTTTTTCAAAAAAATCTCCTTTTTTAGTAATATCTGTGATACTGCTCCAGATGAGATGTTTGTGCAATTTGGTACACGCTTTCTATTCATCAAGATGCATTTTATGATGTGTAAGTTTTCTTATTCCTACCAGTGGCGTTCGTGCCGGAATTTTTGACGAGAAGAATGGTACGTCACTTTTTTTTTAAATAAAAAAAAAACACCCTGTATCTCAAAAGTTAAGAAGTTTAGGACATATGTTCATATAAAGTTCCTTTTCCGTCCCAAGAAATAGCATCCTTAAATATTAGCATGTTATTAAGAAACACCCCGTATATTGTTTTAATTAAAATCTTTAAAAACTCTTGCAGCTCAATTAAACTATTTTTTCTAAAAATTTAAATACATTTTTAATTTAAATGCTCTTTCCACAAATCTCAGGTTTTACACATTTTTTCTGCTGCTTGATTTCATTACATTTCGCATTTTTACAAGCATTAAACTGGCATACATGCTAAAATATATAAGAAATTAACCATATTTCTTACACGGAAAGACAGACAAAGATACACTACAAAATTATTAAACAAATTTCAATTAGAAAATAATGTATCACGTTAAATTGTCTTAGATTTATATTTTAATGAAAATAATATGGATATGACGCCCAGTGGCGGCGATAAGGATTAGCCCCACCCCCCCTAGATTTGGTCAAGTGTTATATGTCGTATTTGTAGTATTAGAAACAAGGAAATCAAATTATGGGGGGTCCTCAAATTAGGACCTGGGGGCCTCTTATCGCCGCCACTGAAAAAGGGACTATACCGACACTGGCGTAACTAGAGAGGTCTAGAGTAAATATTTTACCCTTAAGATGGACCCGCCCTAATGTACATATCAACTATTCATTTCTCTGACACACCTTTTTCAGTGAAATTCATGCCCGACAACCCACCAGCCCAACAAGCCTATGCGCCCCAACCAGCGGCACCTCAACCCGGTGCGGGAGTGCCAGCGGTTGCGCCTGCAGCAGCTCAGAGCGCCCCCGCACCCAACGCGGGCTAATTATCGAATCGCCGATGGAAATGAATGGCTTTGATTAATGATTTTGAAATAGGTTTTTTCTAAGCAGTCTTGTTATTAATTAATTAATTTAATACATACTTATGACATACCTACTACTTTAGAATATTTTAACATGATTAAGAGGCATGTGTGGTACAACGTTTCTGTATTTTTTTGGTGAGTCTTGTTAACACATACAGCGTGTCCACGGATAGAGTCCCTAAGAGGAAAGTCTTTATTATTGATTTTATTTTCATGTCTCAAATAAATTACTTATAATACCTTAAGAAACGGTGACACGCCACCCTGATATTTTGGTAAAGTTTGATATTTTATAACTTATTTATTTCTTATGCGATTTTCATGATTTTGTTATCAAAGTGTTGATCCATTTATTGTGTTTTTCCTGAACTATTTTATAAAATAACGTTTTTCGATTTGGCTATATTATACACAGTGGCGGCCCGTGGCCTATGATAGAGGGGGTTCACAAGTATGGTGAAATTATTTTTAAAATTTTATCTTTGTGTAACGACCAAACAATTACTTTCTAGGCGTTTTAAATGTAGAAGGAAAAAAAGTAATAAGAAAATGCGTAGGTAAAACATATTTTTATTTATTTTTTAATTTTACACAAGGAAATACAACTTTTGGAAAAAAAAAGGTTTTCTTAGTGCGTATAGCTGTCGGGTCTTAACGTCGTCGCATGCAACCCTCGTAACAATATTTATACAGTCCACTACTAATACTACTAAAGCCATCTACGAGCTATCAAGAAAACCGAATGACGTCTTAAATCACTACGCCATCTACGGCTACGTCATTAGGCGCAACCAAGACGAGAACAATAGTTAACTGTTCTATGACGAGAACGAATCGAGAAACGAGACTGACAAGTTGGTATTCTTCATATTTTCAGTGTTTCTTAGTTTAAATCCTTAAATAAAATGGTTTAAAATCATATCGAGTATCATTTATCGAAATACACAACATTTATCGACCCTACACAATAGTGCTTAAACGTAAAGTCCATTCTTCGGTTCTTAATTGTACAAAATTGATCAATAACAGCCTCATTAAGTTTGGAATACTCTCTATAAATTTTTTTTCATATATTTCATTTTTAAACTTTCTCATAATGTCCCTAGATTTACCCTTTGTGGTCTACGTTAAATTAATTTCGGGTTTAGGTCTTCCCGCATTCTTCACTTCAATTTTTTGCTTCAAACTCAAACAGAAACAGAAACTGCATTATGCCTCGCCTACTTAATCGCACATGCGAGCAAGTCTCGTCATAATCGTCATTAACCTCGACCGAGGCATGACTGCCTATACGATGCAGTTTGGTTGACGGTACGATAAAATATTAGGAAGGGTTGGACTTTATACGATAATTGACCGTACGATAAATTATTAGGGAGGGTTCGGACTTTATACGATAAATAATATTCAATGAATATAAATTAATAGATTTTTATTCGTTTTGGGGGTGCACGTGCGCATGTGCTCCTGTGGAAGAACCGCCACTATTATCCACCTCAATTTTCCTACAGGGTGTTTTGAAATTAAGACAAAAAACAACAGTTTGATTTACTCCTGTATAATATAGCCTAATCGAAAAATGTTACTTTATAAAATAATTAAGGAAAAATACAATAAACGGATCTACAAACTGAAAACAAAATCATGAAAATCGCATAAAAAATAAAAAAGTTATAAAATATCAAACTTGACCAAAATTTCAGGGTGGCGGAATTTTGTGCCGGTGAATGTATAAACATCATCATAATATCATAGGAAATATTAGCGGTCGATAAAATTCAGAATACATCTTTTTCAGTGAAATTCATGCCCGACAAGACTACGCGCCCCCTGCACCTCAACACGGTGCGGGAGTGAAAGTAGTTGCGCCTGGAGCAGCTCAGGGCGCCCCCGCACCGAGCGTCTGCTAATTGTCGAATCGCCGATGTAGGTACATTACTTTTGGTCGTAAAATCGATAATAAAGATTTTTTCCTTCTTGGGGACCCCATCCGCGGACACACTGTATATTTTTGAAACTTCTGTAATCTAACAAGTGAATTCGATTCTGCTTGCTTGCTTTTCCGGCAAGGGCGTTTAAATCCTAATTTTTGACGTGGTAAGGATGGCTTGGCAGGTCCAGTGACGTATCTACAGGTGTTGTTGTTATAACTTGCGTCGTTACGCCACTGGGCAGGCCTATGCAGTGCATAGTTCCTGCCTGTCACTGTATATATTTATTACACAGCACTAGAAGCTTTTTCTTTATACAAAATTAATTGTCCACCATTTCCTATGCTTGCGATCAAACTCGCGATTTTAAATTTATTAAAATGGGTTGGTGATTGTGGTTATTTTTTGCTAAACAGTGATATTTCTAACAATACTAGATACGCATTTAACACTGTAAAGCCGATTTAACCCATGGTTTACCAGAATGTAAAACGCGGCTATAAAACAAAGCATACAATTATTACTATTAGAGATGTTTCTTTCTTTAACGCGAAGTTTTGAGGTTATAAACGATGCTCTTTTTTTAATCTAGTCTGTATAATATCATAACCTACAAATAAACTACGAAATAGAAATATGTTTGTTGTAATATCACTATTACAAAAAAATAAAACATCAGGGGGACTAGTTCGATGATGTGCGTGTGGAAAGTTTAACTTCGTGGGAGCTCTTTAAACGTTAAGTTGCAAATTCGGGAAGTAATAATTTGTTAAAGCCGTATTAGAGTCGGCAATGGCAATTATAATCGCACGTATTCATGCGCGGTAAACCGTTCTCGATTAGCTGGAGCATTGCCAACAGTCAGAACAGCAGTTGGTACTGTCCAAATCCCTAAAATACCCCCAGATTTAGAGATGGGCAAACCTGTTCGTTTTGATTATCAGTTAAAGCAGCTACTGCTATTTACAAATAGGAGGTCAAAAAAGTTGCGACGAATTAGCAGTACATATCCTTAATAAAGAATGTGAACAGCTAATTTAAGTGAGTTTAAATAGCCATTAGCTGTTCATACCTGCTTTGACCAGAAAATAAACAGTTAATAATAACAGAATAATCCATCTCTACTCAATTGCAATGGCAATTACAATGGCGCGTGCCCCATTTCTGGCAATGAGAGACAGCTGATCGGGCAATTTTAATTGCCAGAAGAGTAGAATTGCGGACTGTAATACGGATTCCATTCTTGCATTGCGCCCGCAATACGAGCAGTATTGGGCCAGCTGATCGAAGACGGTGTACTGCGCATGAATCCTTGCAATTATAATTGCCATTGCTGGCGCAAGAGACAAAAATTGCCGAGTCTAATACGGCTTTTAGAGTCGGCAATTTTTGTCTCTTGCGTTGGCAATGGCAATTATAATTGCACGTATTCATGCGCACTAAACCGTTCTCGATCAGCTTGCCCAATACTGCTCGCATTGCCGGCGCAATGCGAGAATGGAATCCGTATTACAGTCGGCAATTTTAGTCTTTTGGCAATTAAAATTGCACGGATTCATGCGCAGTATACCGTTCCCGATCAGCTGTCTCTCATTGCCAGAAATGGGGCAGCTAATGGCTATTTATACTAACTGCATGGTACTTAAATTAACAGTTCACATTCTTTGTTAAGCATATGAACTGCTAATTCGTAGCAACTTTTTTGAACTGCCATATGTAAGTAGCAGTTAGTAGCTGCTTTAACTGCTAATCGAAACGAACAGCAATGCACCAGCTGATCGAGAACGGTTTACTGCGCATGAATTCGTGCAATTATAATTGCCATTGCGCCGGAGATTTTTATTGTCGACTCTAATACGGCTTTAAGTGTTCCGGAAATTGTAGAAAAATATCCATAAATGGCGCTCTGAAAATAAGCGAGATAAGCCCAGTGCCGTAGATAGCTTTATTTCCTGGGGGGGCTTGGTATGGCCACTTCATTTTACGGATTTAACACTCTTTCATTCATATCTTTTTGAACGCAACGAACAAAAAAAAACAGCACAGTTATTTATTAAGCCGAAAATACCTTAACGTTTAACCTTCGTTGTAATCTGGCATCACTGCTTACCTACCGACCTACATAAACTTGTTAACTGAAAACAGATATGTATGGCGCGGAAACGCTGTGCTTATTTCGATTGGCAATGCGCGGCAGTGTTGCCACAACGATCTCGTGTGACAATTGGTAGCAATAGTAGCCTTATCATACTTGCATTATCAACCATTTGTCAGTTAAAATCTTTGACTGTCATTTTCCGAACCACAAACGTACAAACCCGTTGATGTTCTATTTTTTTGAAAAAGTTATCGTTTAGCGTATTATTTTGAGTGATTAATATAAGCAGCTTTACGATAAGATTAGAATATTATAAATTTAAAAAGGTCCTTTTCCTTCATATTAGAATCTACACAACAGGGCTACACATACACAATATACACAGTATCTCTATAGATAAATAAGATCGATTTTGACTACATGATCAAACCATCAACGTATTCATTCAATTGAACAAAACGAGTCACGTACGTTTTTTCTGCAATTTTTTGTAGCTCTACATACGGTGTCGGCATTAAAGTTGCCAAATTTGAAATTTTCTTCACCAAAGGTCAAAAAATTTAATTTATTGCTCGAAATTCTCAACGTATTTATTATTCAAAAAATAAGATTCACCTCTTCGTTGGTTAAATCTTTAAAATTGTGAGAAGTTAGCTCCATTGACACTATCAAATATTTTATGTGTAACCCTATTGGGACCTGTTTATGTTATTAATTGGGAAAAGGAACAATAAATTATTAAATGACGAAACATAATTAAAACTAAAACCCATACTTCTTAAAACATTCCGAATGTGTATATAAATTACAATTAAAATAAGGACTTATCAGAATGCTTTGTTCTATTTTTTTCTTCGTTTTACGTGCAACGGATCCAAGGGAGTTCTACACAATTGGGAAAAATTCTTAGTATGCGTTTTATGAGTGTTCGTCTCCTAAAAAGCTCCGCTTAGCAAGAAACTAAGATTTACGAAGAAAAAAATGTATTATACTATACAGGGTTCTCAAAAAGTACAAGAATATAAAAAAAGATCCCAGAGAACTACCCTTATTTCAAAACTCAATTTCTCAGCCCCCCCCCCTCTTGTATGTTTCATAAAAATATGCAGTAGAAATGATTGACGACAGCAAAAAAAATCTTTTTACATTTAAAATATGCTAAAATAATAATTTAATTAGACTTTTGAAACCCCATGTATGTCATAGGTAATTTACGGTACTCTAACACTTAAACGAAAGGTCTATCGACCTCAGCCCATTTGATACAAACTTAAACAGAAGGTGTATGGACCTCAGCCCATTTGATACAAACTTAAACAAAAGGTGTATCGACCTCAGCCCATTTGACACAAACTTAAACAAATCTCGACCTCAGCCCATTTTATACAAACTTAAACAAAAGATGTATCGACCTCAGCACATTTGATACAAAGTTAAACAAAAGATGTATCGACCTCAGCCCATTTGATACAATCTTAAACAAAAGGTGTATCGACCTCAGCCCATTTGATACAAACTTAAACAACATATGTACCGACCTCAGCAAATTTGATACAAACTTAAACAGAAGGTTTATCGACCTCAGCCCATTTGATACAAACTTAAACAACATATGTATCGACCTAAGCCCATTTGATACAAACTTAAACAGAAGGTGTATCGACCTCAGCCCATTTGATACAAACTTAAACAGAAGGTGTATCGACCTCAGCCCATTTGATACAAACTTAAACAAAAGGTGTATCGACCTCAGCCCGTTTGATACAAACTTAAACAAAAGGTTTATCGACCTCTGCTTATTTGATACAATGGTGGGGCTGAAAAATTGTGAAGGTGTTTTTAAAAATAATAATATTCAATTCAAATGTGCACTTTTACTCCCAACAAGATTTGAAACGACTTTTTTATTTGTCGTCCTGATTAAAAATAGGGCTAGTTCCTCATTGAAGCATTTCTATATCATAATACATTTTTTTCTTCGTAAATCTTAGTTTCTTGCCAAGCAGAGCTTTTTAGGAAGGGACACTTTATATCATAAAACTCATAATAAAAAAGTTTCCCCAACTTCCTTGGACACGTTGTATACAGGGTGTGACAAATTCGTCCTACACCATTGGGATTTCGGAAACGGTAAGAGATACGAAGTCGGTTAAACTGCGACAGAGTTGCGTAATTACGGGCTTAATAATATACCGCAAAAAATCTAAAATAAACACAGGGACTTTCAAAATATTTGGAAAAATTAAAAATTTTGTGTCTCGGTTTTTATTTTTTCCTGACTTTGTTCGAAGAGATGTCAAAAATAAATTTCACTTATTGCTACGTTTTATTCTCCACAAGAAGGCATCATCAGATCTAAGCCCGTATTTAAAAAAATTAAGTTGATGAAGACCCGAAGACGAAACGTCGCATTAAAGATCTGATGATGCCGTCTTGTGGACAATAAAAAGTAGCAATGAGAAAGTGAAATTTATTTTTAGACATTTCTTCGAATAAAGTTAGGAAAAAATAAAAACCGAAACGCAAAATTTTAGATTTTTCAAAATATTTTGGAAGCCCCTGTATTTATTTTTGATTTTTTTGCGGCATATTATTGGGCCCGTAATTACGCAACTTTACCCCAATTTAACCGACTTCGTATCTCTTTCCGTTTCCGAAATCGGTGAAAAACGAACTTGTTACACCGTGTATAATACTTTCGATCCTATGAAATCTCGAGTTAAGAGTATAATTTTACTTGTTAAAAATTTTATGAAGTTATAAAACTATTCATATCCTGTGATTAATCGGCATTTTCCATTGGAAACACAAGTACGCTCCAAATGATTGTTATCCTTTATCAGCTCATATGGTTAGTAAAGGAGATAAATACATTGGGCGCCTATTATATTAATGTAACCAATTGAGAGTTTACTTGACTTTTTTGCTTTAGAAGTCGATCAGAGTAAAAAATATATTATATGTACTTAGTTAACGTTATTATTAATCCAAAATATGAATTAGGAAATGTTAGAAACACATTTTAGAGAAACTGTAACATGAATGTGTATATTACTTTAAAATCTTTACAAATAAAATCTGTAACTATACTATTGTTTTTTTGTTACCCCCCTTTAAAATTAACAAATCGTACCAGAGGCAGTTGCGCTATCTGCCGACCAGTGGCGGCCACTGACATGTATGTAGGGATACATACAGCTTATGGGATGCGCAGTAAAAATTTAAATTCTACCAGTGAAAAAATGGGTTGGTGCGCACGATTCACGAGTCATATTTTTAAGGTCTGGGCGTCCGTTGTCTTGCGCAGAATCTTCTCGTCAGCCCGGTGAGACTGCTTATGGGGGGGATCGAAACACATAAGAAGGCATTGGAATTGATGCTAAGCCTACTCTGCTCCATACGCTCACAAGTAAACTACGTTAATCTTTATATATTAGTATGCATTAAGTGTCAATATCAGACTTACGTAGTTATATCTGGAAGCCATAAAGTGGGCGTGTTTAATGAAGGCGATTTGATCTTGGCCGTATTTGTCTCACTTTACCGAATCGGTAAAGGTTGATGCAGACAGAGACAGACATAAAATGCGAACAGGCCGAGTTGTTAAATAATTTTACAAGTCAATTTTCTTCGTCTGGCATGGAATATAATCAAGCAACATATGAATGATATGTAAAGTGAATGAAAATGGCGAAAGCGAAGCGTTCTTAAATTCTAAAATAATTTTTAATTTTCTAATCTTTTCACGAGAAACGTCGTTTCCTTTTTGGCGCAAGTGAGTAATTTGTAATTGAAATATTCATTTAGTCATCTTTACTGAGAGTAAACAACAATAATAATTTATTTTCATAAATCGCCCCAAAAATACGCTCGGGCTTGAAGCCTGAAATATTTGCTAGGACCTAGAGCCCAGTTGAAGATGGTAAAATATTTTATGTAAATTATGATTTACTTCCTATTTTTTAATAAAACTACTTACAAGCTTATTTCTGAAGTTTAATTTTTCATTTGTAGTTACGTTACTAGTTCAATAAATGATATAAGAGTGTGTAAGGATTATTTTAAAGTGATATTTACAGCGTAAAACATGTCAGAATCCTAATATTGATTTTCACCACTTAGTAAATCAATTAAAACGGTTTTGAATGTTTTTTGTTGGTTAAATGGTCACTTTAAAATATTGACAGCAATAAAAATTTGAACAAAAGTGACATTTGAAAAGCACGTGCGTTTGTCAGCTGATGCCAGACGTAATGGATGCCGGGTTTGTTCGTCTGTTCATTCTTGCTTCGATTTGTGAACACGGCTGTCTTCTTCCTCTTTATAAGTATTCGTTGCTTCCCGCTGTCATATGCTGTTTCTTAGGCAACCCCGCCTGCACCCATGCCGGTCAACCAAAGACTGTCGTACAGGACCCAAATCAGTCGTAGGAATGCAACGATATTAAAAATCTATCGATAGGTGGACAGTAGATATCAAAATTAATGCTAAAAGTGACTTCTCAGTGATGGCCACCAAGGCCTTCGTTTATGCGAGAGAATAGATTGTTTATTGCCCAGTATAGATGGTCTTGATGTGCCAAAATATTGCCGTGTAATCATTTTCATTAAGGGCGAAGTACGGTCCTGTTCGCCGGTTAAGGTCGAGCGTTTATCGGTCGGCATTGCGCACTACTTCCGACGAGCGGCTTTGTTTACATGCGCGAAGCCATAAACTTGTCACTTTTGCTTTTAGACTTTGGCTATTCATAGATACAGGTCAGTGGTGGCGGCTCGTGACCTATGATAGAGGAGGTTTCTAGTAGCGTGAAATTATTAAAAAAAAATCTTTGGTGGAACGACCAAATACTTTTTCTTCTTAGGCCTTCTGCGCACGGGGCTTATCGTCATAGACGCGTAACATATTCGTTTACGCCTCAAGTTCTGCGCACGGAGCTTATCGTCATACTCATAGACGTGTAAAAGATTCGTCTTGCTGCGATATCAGAGATATTGTTAAAGATATAATGTTGCGGTTTTCACTCTGGTTTCCTACTTTTTAATGAAACGACCGGTTAGGGTGTAAAATTTGTCAAAGCTCTATTTCTTTTTCTTTTTTTGTTATGATCAAACACAAGCACTATAGGAAAAATCCTTTAGGGCACTCTGGGAGTGGTGCGTGTGCGCCAAAAGCGATTCACGTTGGTTTTGAATCGTTGGAGGTTATATTCGTTGGGAAAAACGACCTCGGGAAGGTCGTTCCATAAGAATGAAGTCCTCCAGATGAAAGAATTCTTAAATAATGAAGTTCGAGGGGTACTAAGCATAACCACATATGGATGGGCGGCAGTGGTTCGTCGTGTATTTCTGCTATTCGCCGCTCTGGGCGGAATTAAGAGGACAAGGTTAGCCGAGCACTTTCCATAAAAATATCTGTAAAAGAGAGTCAAATTCCCAACCTGTATTCGATGTTCTAGGCTGGGCTTTGTATAGTGTCAAAAGTTGTTGAGGTGCGTACAACTTTCTGGTTCGGAAGAGTACACTAAGTTTCTGAGAAGCTATCTTTACGATTGCCACAACGTGGTTATGCAAAGACATATTTCCTTCCAGATTGACGCCCAGCAAATTAATAGATGAAGCCAGTGGGATTGCGTGTCCGGCCATGACTATTTCCGGTTCTGTAATGTTAACCTTTTTAGAGAAAACTGCTGACTGGGTTTTTTTAGCGTTAAATTCGACTTGCTTAGTGTCACCCCAAGCCAAAATTTCTTCCAGGTCTGTTGCATCAGCAAAACTAAATATCGCATTTTTCGTTTTCACTAGAAGGTCGTTAATGTAGAGTAAGAAGAGGGTGGGAGACAATATGGACCCTTGAGGAACACCGGCATTGATGGTGAAGGTGTCTGATAGAAATCCGGCAATCGCCATTTGCAGAGAGCGGTTCTTCTCTTAGTTTTTAATCTACTTTTAGACACCCCTCTTATTTCTGTTACGCGTTAACTTATCAGAAAGGTAAAAACTGATGTTGCTAGAGATTTTTACCTAAAGTTCAGTCGTCCAGTCAGTTTTTCTCTAAAAAGATTATTTTTTGAGATATTAAATAACATTTTTTAAATGTGGACAATCTCCCGGGTTCAGATAGAACATTTAAAAAATAAATTTTTCTTCCTACGGAGGACGTCCCTGGAAATCGTTGTTTTTAAATAATTTATTAAGACTAGGTGCAATTTAATAATTTTTTAGTATATTGGTTAGTAGATGAGTCTCCTTAAAATTAGCCCTTTTAAACACATTTGGCTTATTTAGTTTGCCAGGGACGGACTAAACGTAACAGAAAAATGCTTATTTCTTGTACACCTTGTATGATGAAGGAACGACAATAATATTTTAGGATACTCTAAACCTTAAGGTGAAAAAAAGGTACTCTCGATCATGTCGATAAAATGAGCTGTTTTCGAAAAAAAAGATATTTTTGTTCAATATGATTTATATTCAGTATACTAAGTTAGGAACTAATAAGACAAAGGAGAAAAACCGCAAATTTCAAGACACCATAAACTGACACTGGCATTCTTATTTTAATCGGTACATGTGAAAAAAACCATAACAACAATGAGGGAATTTTATGGACATAAAACAACTGATGCAAAAAAACATATTGAACAAAAATATATTTTTGTCGAAAACAGTTCACATTATCGACATTGATCAAGAGTACCTTTTTCCAGCTTAAGGTTTAGAGTATCCAAAAATATTATTGTCGTTCCTTCATCATACAGGGTGTAAAAAAACGCATTTTTGTGTTACGTCTAGTCCGTCCCTGGCAAACTAAATAAGCCAAATGTGTTTAAAAGGACGAAATTTAAAGAGACTCATCTACTAACTATTATACTAAAAAATTATTAAATTACACCTAGTACTTAATAAATTATTTAAAAAACAACGATTTCCAGGGATGTCCGTTATGGGCCCGTAGGGGAGGCCGTATGAAGAAAAATGTATAAGAACTTCTCCTGTTATTTTTAAGTGTTCTATCTGAACCAGGGAGATTGCCCACATATTTTGGGACACCCTGTATATTATTTTTTTAAATAATTAAGCATACTTTGGGCTTTACAAAAATGTTAAGTTGCTTATATTTCTATTCAAATACAATATTTTTAATAATTTAAGTTACTTATAACAATAGGCCATGGTCAATTAATTAGAAGGGTGCCTAAAAAGCGAAAATTTTCAAAATCACCCTGTAGATTAAAAACTAAGAGAGCCATGCCAAATTTGACACCGGAATCTTTTGTTTCGTCAAAAAGTGGGACACTAAAGTAAAAACTCTAACATTCCATCTTTGATAATAGCCCCAAAAAGTGTCGAAAATGTAATTCTAACAAACATTTCCTAATGTAATTTTTCTTAAAAACGAAAAATTAGGTAGTTAATTCTTAGGGAAAATCAATATTTTTTAAGATTTCGACGTCCCTGTAGAAAAAAACTAAATTTTCTGATGACAAATCTTAATTTGTTTACAAATTATTTACCGGATTATTGGCAATATTTGCCGATATGCCAATGTACCGATATTTTTCTATCGGTATCTGCAGGTTACTAGTTGAAAAAAATGTTCTGGTTTGTTGTTGTGTTCTCTTGAAAAAAAAAAGATAAAAAAAATAATAAATAAAAATGTTTCTTATCACCTTTTTATTATCCTATTATTTCTATACAGTCCATGTTCGTACTGTAACTTAGACCAAATACCCAGACACATTTTCACCAGCCTCATCTGGTCCCCTATCATTTTGTCTTTGGCCGCGTTATACTCTGGTCTAATTATCTTCATGGCAGTCTTAAATTTCTTCTTCTGTATAAGGCTTAAACTGAGATATAGGCGGCATCTTGACATTATGTGAGGGTCTCCTATAAATAAGTAAAGTATAGGGAGGATCTGCTTTAATAGATTTTTTATAATATTTTAAAACTATTAATACAGGGTGTTCAAACTATAAGATTAAAAATGACATTGAGAAAACTGAAAAAATCTACATTTTCAAAAGGAATCTAACCCCATAAGCAGTGGCGTAGCTAATTCTATTATTTCTGGCATGTTTATATTGGAAGCCCTATATTTAGCATTAATAGTAAAGGAAATTTAGCCTCCCTTATTTCAAAAATATTATTTATTACTTACCTAATTTAAAAGCTAGCTTTAACTGATTTATAGATATCCTCCCTGCCGTATCTGCACATCTTTCGAAATAATCTCCCAGAGCCGAAAAAGCACCTCCTAAAGTGGACAACCAGCTGAGAGCATGGTCCAGCTCACATCTTTCTCTTGCTAAATAATACACCCTCTCATTCCTGTAAAAAAAAATTACCGATTTATTTAAACATCTTGAAAAAATTAAATACAAATCTTACCAATTATAGTCTATCAAATCGCTTTTCGTAGGTTTCAAGCTTATAATATCAGGTCCCTGTCTTCTCTTAACGTTTTTTATAAAACATTCTCTATAGAAATCACAAATTCTTAATTCCTTTACAAAATAGTGCACAAAGGCACAGTCGAGACCAATTTGTTTAGTTCTTCTTTTATTGCTTTTAAACTTAGGAAATAGTTGAGGTCCATATAAACGCCTAAACTTATCTTGTGTAAGTTCTATTTTATCATATTTGTAGAAATCACAGCTATAAATTGCTAAAATAATAGGTTCCATGAACAGGTTAGGTCTATATTTTTTCTATTTCCAACGGTTTCTCCGCACGAAGATTAAATCTAGACTCGTTGAGAATATTTGAGCAAAAAGACTTTCCGATATTCTTTTAAAAACTTAAGTCAAGAAGGATTTTTCTTTAAAAATTTGCAAAATCTATCCATGACAAATGGAACTTGTCAAATTTATAAACAAAAGTGCTGCCAACTGAAATTCCTAAACACAAAACGGCTAATAATAAGGCCTTGGCTTCAAGCTTGCTTCAGGCAACCGTTTAAAAAAACTGAGCCTATCAAGTCAAGGACAGCACTCAGCGGTTTGAATTTCTTTAATTGTTATTGGTTGCTTGCATCGAGTTCACGTTTGAATAAAGTTGACTTGCAAATGAGTTATCGCATGCTGTATAAGAAGGAGGGCATTAATGCTAATTTTCCTTGATATTTTTGTCTAAATATTTCAATATATCGTTATTGAAAATAAAATCTTTACAAGATAATTTAACCGCCAGAATCTAGGAACTTTTCGTGGTAACATAAATCCGCCAATTGAAACGTCAGTTTTTCAGTTGGTAATGGATTAAAGAAATGCGTCTGATTTGTGGCATATTTTTGCAAAGAAAATAAACAGTTTTTAAACATTTTTTGTACTTAAATGCGCCTTATAAACATTCTAGAATGAAGAAATTTTGTGTTTACATGAGATTTAAAAGGAATTATTAAAGTAAAGTGAAGAAATCTGTGTT
Source organism: Barypeithes pellucidus (assembly GCA_963991005.1). Classification (NCBI taxonomy): domain Eukaryota; kingdom Metazoa; phylum Arthropoda; class Insecta; order Coleoptera; family Curculionidae; genus Barypeithes; species Barypeithes pellucidus. The sequence continues at coordinate 48,605,128 of OZ022563.1, read as the reverse complement.
TTTTAAGTGGGGACGCCATTTTTGCAATATAACTGTCAAAGCTAGTAGAAAGGTTTGTGTCAAATGAATAAACATAAATATTGAAAAATCCAATAAGTTACATATAAACTGGCCAGTAAATTGGCAAATGCACGTAGCATAGTTTTTATAGTACCCAAAAAACAGATTATAAACAAGCCAGGATTCATTTGTAGGCCAAAAAACAACATGAGCATATGAAGACCTACTTACGGAGGGGTACCCGTTACAGGGGCTTTTAGCAATGTAAATGGACAAAAGCAAAGTTGGGACTATGATGCAAAGTGCCGCGAAGGTACCTATAAGTGAGCTGAACGAATGTATTACTTGTAAACTGTGCAAGGGCTATTATATCGAAGCAACAACCATTATTGAATGTTTACACACATGTAAGTAAAAATACAGTACTTAGTAGTGTTATTCCGTTTTATTTTTATTAAGGTATGTAGAAATTAACAATAACAGTTGTCCAACTATCCATGAAATATTTAACAGTATAACAGATTAATTGATCGTATAATTTTTTACTTATACCTTTTTTTTTAGTTTGTAGAAGCTGTATTGTTCGCTACTTGGAATCAAATAAATATTGTCCCATTTGCGATGTGCAAGTTCACAAAACAAAGCCTTTGCTCAACCTCAGGCCAGACAAAACCATACAAAATCTCGTCTACAAATTGGTTCCCAGATTATATCAAAGTATGTATGATTTTAATTTTTATATTTAGGGTTTGAGTTGATAAATAGGGGACTCTGCGACATTCTTAAGTTTCAAATGATATAAAAATGGTGTAATATGTTGTGTAATTTACTTGAAAAGCTATATTTTTCGTTACATAATATCTCGGGGGATATGGATATTACATAGAGGATGTATCCTAAAATTAGTTGTGTAAATACAGTTTAGATTGTAAGAACATACCAAAAAATGACTATTTATATGGTAAAATTACATAATTATTTTATTTCACGGTACTTTTTTAGCTACTTATAGATTAACCATGGTAGAGAAATGTTTTTTTTTGTTTTGTTTGGAATAAAACATTTGAAACGTTTTTATTTGCTGCTAAATTTTATGTTTTAAATAAGTAAAACCTAAAAAAACTGTATTTAAAACTACCTATTCACATGGAAAGAATACACGGGAAAGCTGTTGTAATTTTGGTCTTTTTTTTCTCTCTTAGATTTATTTATTTAACTAATTTAAAAAACACACACTTTAAATACAATTCTTTCAATTTAAGAATGACATTTTATCTACGAACGAATGAAATGGTATGTGCAAAACTCGGAATAGAGATGGGCAATATTTGACAGTTTGATATTTCACGGTCACGGTAATTGAATCCTAATAATAGGCGTTACGGGACGGACTAAGATCGCTTAAATGCGTTTCTTATGGTGATACACGAGATTCTTCCCTGAATTGAATAAAATGATAGTAGTGATATATCCATCAATTAAGGTAAGGGATAATATTGCGACTGTACTTGAGAAGCTCAAAAAATTAAATTAGCTCAGCTCTACTCCAAATGACAAGACCGACGAAGATTTAATTTTCTTTCTCACATTATCATCTCTCCATCTCTTTCACACAATCCACTGGGCGCCGGGGAAACATAAGTCTAGGCGTACAAGCGTGCGTCTTGCAAGTGTCAGTATTAGAAGATACGCGTTAGAATACGGTCGGTTCTGTTGCTTACCATTTACACTCTCGGCTATCCGTTTTGTTTTCAGAAGGTATGCGTATAAGAATTGTTTTGTTATGAATTTTGGGCTACGTGTCCAAACTTTGTACATAATTTTACATTGTTTTTATTGACGAACCTAAAACGAGTAGTTTGTTTTGGACGTTTGACTTGATGGAATGTTTCGAGCATAAAGTCTTTCCAGGAGTGTTCCCATGAAAAAGAAAAAAAACTGATTGTGGTTGTGCGTGAATTTCCTTGCTCTTTAGGTATAAAGATAAATACAAGTAGGTAGATAAATAATTTATATTTATAATTTAATATGGAATTTCGGCTTTGCATTAAGTTTGGCAACATTCCACGTAACACTTGTTTTCTGACATGCCACCACAGGGTGACGTATTACAGAGACGCAGGATGAGCTGTGGGTTTATGGGGCTGGACCCCACTTTTAAAACTGTCGATTTAAAAAAAAATATATGTAGCGCTTCTCTAGGATACCCAAGGAGTCATCCATTTAAATATTACCTATTGACTTTCCTGTGCTTGTGACGAATTTGAAATTTGTGTGTAATATTACCATTATTTGTTTTGCAAAACATCTTTCGCCGTCGGTTTTCTGGAATCATACTTGTTCATAAACGATAGAATGTAAAATTGTTAAAATTATAATTTGTTTTCTAAAGAGTTTGACGTGTAGATATGACAGCACCGACCGTCGTCAGTAGCGGCCACGTAAATTTTCAGATTTCATATAAAGTGTATATTTCGCTTAATAATCATTTCCATAACACCCTGTAATCGGCATATTGTAAAAGTAGAATAATATTATATGAACAGAAAATTAATTTTATTATGATTGGTGATACACCACCGGCGAGTCTCGTGCCAAACATAAACATTATTGCCATTCAGCCGACAAACAAGTAGTTCTCGCTTCCATCCATTACCGATTTCCAATAACATTTGACACAATAACTGCTTCACTTTCCAGAAGTTTTATGAGTGAAGCATTGCATCTGTAGCTTATAAAATCTTTGGGTACAATAAAGAGGTTTTTTTATATCTAGGGCTCTCCAATGTTAATCACTTTCATTAGTTATTATGTCATGTATTTTAAGGTTATTTTAAAATTGCTTTATATTTGAATTTTCAGATGAAAGTCAAAGAAGAAAGACATTCTATGAAAATCACCCTGATGGCGAACCCACTGCAGCTGAACAGGCTGCGGAGTCCCAGTATGACTATATTTTGGCCCCCGAAAAGTCCATAAACTTAACATTGCACTATCATGGCTGCGGCGCTGCACCACGGTAAGTCATTAGTATTATTAACAAAATCACCAAATAATACACAATATAGTTTCCTTACATGTTTTGTGTAGTAGTAATCTTAATATGGTCTGTCAGGTGACCATATTGATGTCATGGTGACAGTACATGTATTTTGTTGATAAAAAATAAGGTAAAAAACCTATAAAATTTGTGTAAATAAAAAGTAGGGGAGAATGGGGGAATGGCGGTCACTACACACACAGCTAGATTATGTATAATTGATAAAATATTAGTCTTTTGATATAAGTAAATAGAATAGAAATCCACTAGATCATGGTTTTCCATTCAAATTGAAATAATTGACCTAAAAAGAAATGTCAGGACCTGAGAAATGAGGTGTATTGACCAGTATTCTCAAATCCTGCAATCAATCAATCAATCAATCAATCAATCGATAATGCTTTATTATCTTAAGAAACAAATTCTTATTGACAAAGCTGAAATAAAGTAACACCATTACACATTAAATAAAAGGGAATAAAAAAAAAAAAAAAATTTTCAATATAGGTACAATTCATTCACATCACACTGAACAACAATACAGAATAAAAACAATTAGCGGATGTTATCACTATAAAATTCATCCACAGTGTAATATGCTCTTGCAACGAGGAGTTTTGTTAATTGTTTCTTAAATCTCATGTCACACTGGATACTTCTGATACCCAGTGGAAGAGAGTTAAAGAGTTTCCTCCCATTGTAGAAAAAGGAATTCCTCACTAGAGCCGAGTCTGGGATCGGCAAGGCCAAAGTGTGTGTCTTACGCAAGGGGTATGCTAGGGCAGTTCTAATTATAGATTTTTTTCTTATAAGGCAAACCGTTTCAAGAATCAGCAGACAAGCAGCAGTTAAAATTTTGTGCTTAATGAATAGCGGTCTGCATGAATCTCTAGACTTAGCCCGACACAAGAATCGGACAGCTCTTTTTTGTAAGATAAACACCCTGTTGAAAAGATAGTCAGAACAAGAACCCCAAAAGCAGATGCCATATCTCAGGTGAGACTCAATTAGCGCAAAATAGACATTACGAGCTATTGCAAATTCCAAATCACGAGACACTACTCGCAATGCATAGCATCCGCGAGCCAACTTTGCATTTAAACTCAATAAGTGACCATCGAATTTCAACTTGGAATCAATGAAAAGCCCCAAAAATTTATTCTCCCCCACATTATTAATAACCCGATCTTGTAAATGAATATCATTTATACAACATTTAAAATTTACAATGTTAGTCTTTGAGACTTTTAGTGACAATTTGTTTGCATCACACCAATCCTTAACCTTAATAATATCAGCCCTTACAGTCTCCTCCAGGATTCTGTCATCTATATGATGCCACAGGATCGTTGTATCATCTGCGAATATAATGAATTTTCCAGAGATATTCAGCATTGGTAAGTCGTTCACATATATCAAAAAAAGTAAAGGCCCCAGCACAGATCCCTGTGGCACCCCTGACGCAACCTCCAGTGGGGTAGACAATTTGTTATTAATAGAAACCGCCTGGTGACGCCCAGATAAGTACGATTTAAACCATTCCAACGAAATGCCTCTAAAGCCATAAATTTCGAGTTTGCGCAGCAGTATTCCATGATCGACACAGTCAAAGGCCTTAGAGAGGTCACAGAACACCGCCGCGGCTCCCTCCCCATCATTCAGACGCAAATACAAATCATCAAGAAAGGCAAAAATTGCATCATTCGTGCCCCTTGATGACAGAAAACCGAACTGTTCCACACTAAGTAACCCGTGCCTGTCCAGAAACCCAATCATTCGCACCTTAACCAGCCTCTCCACAATCTTGGACAATGTCGGTAGCAAAGAAATAGGTCTATAGTTAGCTGGTTCATCACTATCCCCCCCCTTAAAAAGAGGTAAAACTGTCGCAAGCTGAAGGCATGGAGGAAAAGTCCCGGAAAGAAAGGACAAGTTAATAGCTTCAGCCAAGACCTCCAACACCAGATCAGGGAGTCTTGAAAACACTTTTAAGGATATTTCGTCATATCCCGACGAGACCTTGTTGACCATTGCTCCAAAAACCTCCTTAATTTCATAAATATTAGTAGGATTGAAGTAAAACGTTTCAGGCACATTAACGCCATTTAGGTATTTTAAAGCATCATGATTTGAAGTGATTTTCTTAGATATGTTAGTCGCTACAGAACAGTAATAAGAGTTTAGCTCATTAGGATTTAGGTTAATGTTATTTTTAAAGTTGCCAGCCCTACCAGTAAGATCGTTAACAATCTTCCAGCTCTCCCTTTGTTTGTTACCAGCGTTTAAAAGTCTTTGTGTGAAGTAGTTTTGCTTGGCGATTTTAATGGTTCTTCTATAAATAGCACGATACTTATTATAATGCAACAGAAATTCTAAATTATATAAGAAATGCTTCCTTAGAGTGTGCAGGAAGCGCATATTCCTTGCGGACACCCTCAAGCCTTTAGTGAACCATGGAGTTCTTCTCCTTTCTTTAATCCACGTTAATGGGAAGGCAGTATTAAATTTCTGAACCAAAACCTTATGAAATTGACTCAGAGGCTCAGAACACTGCAAAATTTCTCCCCAATTCCCCTCGTTGCAGAGTTGCAGAAACCTATCATAATTGTGTGCTGTATACAGTCTGCCACGACGTCTCTCTAATCGAGGCTTACAAATATTAATTTTAAACTTAAGTAATTCCGGTCAGGTAATTTTGAATGCTTGTTATATAGCAAAAAATTGCTTTAGAATTTTTTTTTGAAAATAAGAAAGAAATAATGCACATACATTTATAATAATGTAATATATCATTAAGCCTTTTACTAAGTTCATCTAAATCAGTGTTTCCCAAAGTGGTCCAAGTGGACCCCCGGGGTCCACGGGACCACGGGAGACTCGACGGGGGTCTACATTCGGAGTAACGTTACTCATTTGTTTCTGGAATTTCTGGAAGTGGAGAATGTGATATTACAAGAGGAGCTACTGGAGCTCAGCACTAATGAGGAGCTGAAAGTGATATTTAAAAGAGGGTATCAAAAATTTTGGCTGCAGGCAGAAATACCCGAAAAATATCCTGGACTGTGGGGAATTGTGCAAAAGCTTCTGATAGCGTTTCCATCCTCATATCTCGTCGAGAAAAGTTTTAGTGCCATTACAAACTTATTAACAAAAAAAAAGAAGCAGATTGAATATCACAGAACGGGGAGATTTGCGGTTATTCCTTACAAAACTCAAGCCAAATATTGATAATTTGCTGTCAATCCATCAAGTACATCCCTCTCATTAAAATTATATTTTTTTGTAATTATCATGGTAGAAATTACATTACGTTGTAAGTGTTTAATTTTGATTATATTACGACTGTTATAACAATAATAATTAATAGCGTAATAATATATAAATGCCTACAACACAAGGAAATATACTATATTTCTTTTTACCACTCCGAATGGGACGTTTTCTAAATAAAAGTTGTGAGAATTGATTGGTTCTGGTGCTGTGAGTAGTAAGGTGCCGTAGGAATATTCCCGTTCCCGGCCAACTTAGCTTTTTTGACATCCACTCACAGCACAATCAATTAAAATTTAATTAAAAAATTGTTTGCCCCACAATGCACCCCCCCCCCCCCCCCAGCTACGGTCATGCAGCATGCAGGGGTCCACCGAATCCAGCAAAATTTTGATAGTGGTCTATGAAACAAAATAGTTTGGGAATCACTGATCTAAATGATAATAAACTGAAAACAATAGAAAAAGAAGGGAACAGTAAGAGTTCTACTCTCTTAAATAAATATAGCATTCGCAAAGTTTTCGTCCATTTTCCGTATTCTTCTCAAATAAAACATGACTGGTATCGTCCCAAGGTTTTGACCGGCATTACCCGAAAGCTCGTTGCAATAAAAACCCGGAATTCCCCACCTGCCTGGAATTCCCCACTTCCCCCTAATACTTAATTAAATAACAAAAATTGGGGACCTTTTATATTTTATCGAAAATGTAATTTCTTCTGGTCAACCTTTATTTACAAAAGTTACAAAGCGGTTTTTTAAAATGCGCTCTTTCAAAAAAATATTCCCTTAGTGCTAAATTATCTGTAACTGTCCATACTTCCTCGTCATCTTTCTTAAATATTATATTCAGCAGAACTCATCTATTTGTATTACGCCAATTTTCAACTAAAGTCGGTTCGTATTATGAAGTCCGCTATCGGATTAAATCATTAAAGGTTGTTAAACAGTAAGACGGTTAAGTTAACAATACCTCACAGTAGAGTATACGGTAGATACGTGTTTCTGGCGCTGTTTTCAATATTTACCAAGGTTATAGTGCGAATTAATTGGTGAAAGGGGACCCAAACGGTGCCCTAATGGGTGATGAAAGTGAAGAAGATGATAAATTGATGAAAAATCTTACAGAAAACAGGTTAAAAGGCCTTAGAAGTTATTCGATAGGCTCGGCTACTTTTAAAAATAGGGATCCTATTGTGTTCCGATTGCCACAAAAAACATATGCTGATAAACAAAGATCACAAAAACGTGCCAATACTGTAAAGGACAAAATAACCAACAGCACGTCACAAGCAGAGAGTTTTAGCGTGTCGGACGTAAATTTTAAGGGAAGCAGCGAACACGAAAACGTGGATGAGGTTTTTCAACCTCGTAAGTCGGTTACTAGAACTCCCCCAACCAAAGCCCCGGCGAGTTTTCTACTCCCTCCCGGGAAAGAAAATAATAATATAGAAAATATGGAAAATGTTAATGAAGATTACAATAATGGCAAAAGATTAAGAATTGACAGCACCCCTGAAACCGATAAAGTAGTGAAAAAACAGTGTGATAAAAGCCTTATGCAGAGGGTATCTGAGCAACAAATTTTTTCAGAAAAGAGAGACGACGCCCTAGAGCGACAATTTCCGAAAGACGAAATAGTCATTACTGAAGTGTTCTCATACCTGGACCAAATGCAGAAAATAGTTAACAAATGTAAAGATGTTATCGAAAAAGAAGATCAGGAGTGCATAACAAACGCTAGCTTCTCTATCCACAGATGTTTAACGGTACTAATACATAAAATTGGAGTCTTAAAACAAGAAAATCTAGAGCTAAAATATAAACCGAGAAATATAGAGGTACCACAAGACATTTTTAATGATAATAATGTGCAAATAGGCCGTGCAGATGCACCTAAATCATACGCAGATGTGAGTGCAATAAAATCTACCAGACAGGAAATATCTACAGAAAAAAACAAAGAATCTACATGGACAACGCCTAAAATGACAAAGAAACTTGAAACAGTAATAAGCATTGAGAATACTTCAGACCCCAGACAAACAATTAAGCAGTTAAAACAAAACATAAACCTAAAAGATACAGATGGTGAATTTAAAAGTATTAAATACTTAAAAAGCGGTGCAATCATTCTTGAAAGCCATAATGTAGGACAACAAACTAAACTAAAACAGGCCCTTCAAAATAAAAACGAGATTAGAGTTAAGGAGGCCCCAAACACTGACCCTATGTTTATGGTGACTGGAATCGAAAAGGGTATAAGTGATGAGGATTTCCTGGAGGATCTAGTTCGTTTAAATGATATAAATAGTCAGCTAGGATATGAGGTAAAGGACAAAATTAATATTGTAACCAAAAAGCAGTGTAGAAATCCTAAGAAAGAAAACTGGATTCTCCAAGCTCCACCAGACATCTCAAAATGGTTCTTAAAAAAAGAGAAAATTAACTTTGATTTAGTAAAGGTTTATGTACAGGAACACTTCAATCTGGCAATATGTTTTAAATGCTCTAGGTTTGGCCACGTACAAAAATATTGTAGTGATGAGCAACTTTGTCATAAGTGTGGTGGAAAACATTTTAGTAAGAACTGCTCTTCCATAGTGTTGCAATGTCCAAATTGTGCAAGAATGAAACTCGATCCTGAAGTGAGCCATCACTCGGCACGGGATACCAAGTGTCCAGTGTACAAGAGACGGTTAGAACAATATCAAAGCCAGGTAAACTATTCAAAGGAGCAACCAAATTTTTAATAGACAAAAATGCTAAATCATATAAAACCACCAAAAGCATTATTCACCAAAATGTGCAATCAATAGGTAACGCCATCGATACTATAAATAATATGTTAAACAGCCACAAAGAATGTGAAGTACTATGTATTACTGAACATTGGAAATCACTAGAACAACTAAAGAAAATAGGTATTCAAGACTATAAACTAATTTCAATGTTCTGTAGGGAAGAAGGGAAGCACGGTGGTACTGCAATCTATTGTAAAAATAATTTAAAATGCAAGGCTCGGACAAAGATTAATAGCATGTCAGTTACTGGTAGCTTTGAGTGTGCGGCGGTGGAATGTCATTTCGGGAAAAAGGGAGCAATAATAATGTCGATATATCGACCACCCTCAGGGGACATAAATATTTTCATGGTCAATATGGAAAAACTTTTAGTAAAGGTATTTAAGGAAAACAAGGACATTTTTGTAGTAGGGGATTTCAATATAGAAATGTTAAGAGATAATAAAACGAAATCGGAATTGTTTTCTATAATGAACTCATTTAACATACGTCCAACCATCTTTGTAAATACTCGTGTATCTCGTAATAGTAGTAGTTGTATAGATAATATTTTTACAAATTGTGACTTTGTTGAAACCATTGTATTTGAAAGTTTTATATCTGACCATACTGCACAGAAAATAGTCTTTAAAGTAGAACCTATAGAAATCAACTACATTAAATACACTCGGTCTTTCACCCAAGATAACAAGGACAATTTTTTGTGTAGTTTACAAGAGCAGGATTGGTTTGAGGTGTATAATGTGGATAAAAATGATGTTAACAGACAATGGAATTTATTTATGATTGCGTTTACACGGTTGTTCAATCAGAGTTTTCCTCAAAAATTATCAAGGAAAAAAAAACATGCGAGTTTTAGGTATCAAGATAATGAGCAGATTGTAGAATCTAAACGCAGATTAGATATCCTTTTAACATTATCAAGACATGATGAAAATTATAAACCTACTTACATTAACGAAAAAAAGAATTATGATAATTTGCTAATAAAGAATCGCGCTACTAAATACGGAAATAGAATTAAAAATTCAGATAATAAAACAAAATGCATGTGGTCAATATGTAAAGAAATAAATGAAGATAATAAGAAAGAAGGTGGAATGCAAGTTGAGGGAGACCCTGAGTGTTTAGCCAATAGATATAACGAACATTTACTTGAGGTTGTGCCTAATTTATTGAAAGACCTTGTCTCTGTCCCATTTGATTGTGCGGTACATAAAAACATGGGATCAATTTTTTTGAGGCCCGTAACACCAACTGAAATCTCCGAAATAGCTAAACAACTTAAAAATAAGCACAGTTGTGGTTTTGATGAATTTCCTACTAGTATTGTAAAGTTGGCAGTTCCTTTTATTCTAAATATATTGTGTTTTATAATTAACAACTCTTTCAAATATGGTACATTTCCAGATAATTTAAAAATAGCTGTGATAAAACCAATATATAAAAAAGGAGACCCAGGAAGTCTGGATAATTATAGGCCAATAAGTCTACTGCCCAGCTTTTCCAAGATCTTCGAAAGAGCTATGTATTCCAGGTTAATAAGTTTCCTGAACGATAGCAGGATATTCGTCGAAACTCAACACGGTTTTTTAACAGGAAAATCCACGCAAACAGCGATATATAAATTTATTCAATATGTTTTGGAACATCTGGAAAAGGGAGAAATAGGGCTGGGAATGCTGTTGGACTTATCAAAGGCCTATGATTGTCTGGACAGGAAATTACTAATTAAAAAATTGGAAATGTATGGTGTTAGGGGCAATGCAAAGGAATGGATTTTGTCATATTTAAGTGATAGGATACAATGTGTGTATGTGACCAGTCATGGTAAAACTTACAAGTCAGAGATGCGAGAAAATAACATAGGAATCGCACAGGGCAGCATATTAGGACCGCTGTTATTTATAATATTTGTCAATGACCTGTCACTTCTTGTGAATTCACCTCAGCAACATATCGTCAGTTACGCTGATGATACAAACCTAATTACGGGCTGTAAAACTTTGGAAGAATTGATCGAAATGTCCCGGGAGTTTTTTAATATGGTCATAGATTGGTACAGTAAAAACAAGTTAATATTGAATGAGGAGAAGACTAATCTATTATTGTTTAGAACCAAGCAATCAAACATTATAAAACCCATTGATATTACGCTTGGCAATAGGGAATTAGGCTTCTCTGATAATGCAAAGATCCTGGGAATTTCGGTCAATGAACACCTTGACTGGGCACATCACATAGACAGTTTAGTTAGAAGACTTAATTCAGTTTGCTACGGTATTCGAGTAGTATGTAGGTATATGAATGTGGAAACACTTAGAATAATGTATTTTGCAAGTTTTGAATCAATACTCAAATACGGCATTATTTTCTGGGGTGGAGATAGTAGAATGCAGAGCATCTTTGTAGTCCAGAAAAGGTTAATTAGGGTAATAAAGAAAATGAATTACTTGGAAAGCTGTAGAAGTGTATTTAAAGAAATGGGTGTTATGACTGTGTACGCAGTCTATATATTTGAATGTTTGATGTTCTTTTTTAAACATAAAGAGTATTTTGATATAGATTCTACGCATGAGTACAGTACAAGATCATCAGATGTTAGGTATCCCATACATAGACTAACACTAACGGAGAAATCTCCACATTATATGTGCCTTAAGTTACTTAATGCATTGCCAGAAACTTTGAAACGGATTGATACCCAAAAAATATTTAAAAGAGAACTAAAAAAATTTTTAATAGATTTAGAACCTTACAGTCTCCGAGAATTTTATGAAAGATTGTAAATGATGGTATTATTAGTGAAGTAAGTTTGTTGTTTGTTTGAATGTGACGTCATTTCATTTGTTTGCTCTGTTTACAATTTGAAATAAAGATTATTATTATTATTATTATTATTATTAAAGTTTTTTACATGTTCAAAAGGAGGATCTGCCGATGTACTACTGCCTCGTTTTGAAAGGATCTTTTTATAAAAATTGCAAATTGCTATTTATGTACATACTTCAAAAAAAATGACACACTTTACTTATTTGTGTCAAGAATGTAGGAAAAAAATCGATGCTCGGCAAAATAGTTAGCATTGAATCTTATCGATTTTACGGGGTAAATTCACATTATGCGCGCAACGTCTTGGCAAGCGAGGGCCCCGCAAAGTCCATGCGATTCAATGATAACCTATTTTGCCGAACCGGTGCCTTGCACGATAGTGACATTTGGCCTTTAGTCCTAAACTAATAAATAATTATCCGGACACACCAGACGACACTGAAATGAGTATCACATCATAGAGGGACTTCCCCGTATTTTTAATGTAATAAGAGACCTAGCGTCATAAACGTGAACCACATTACTGACGAGCATTGTCGGATGTCTATACGAGAGAACACGATACGGTGGCCGGAATTCCGGCGGTTCGGTCCGGCCATTGGCCGGATTTTACTGTTCCGGTGGTCCGGCCAAATTCCCGGTTCGGTCCGGTAAATAATATTAAAAATCGGAAAGACACGTCAATTTTATTGGGAAGGGGGATGCCTTTGTATTTGGAGGCTTCTTGGTTTACGCCCAGTGAGGGGCAGATGTTACCCTTACAATCTTAATGGGGTGGTCAACTAGCACATCATTTTAAAGGTCTTTTAAATCTCTTTCCAATATTACCATAATGTATTATTTTTTTAATAGTACTGCACTGAAATTTGTTGTTTTTAGGTTATTATTTAAAATAATATTGTATATTGACTATTCTGTTAGTAGAATGATTACGGGTTCGTAGGTAGTCCCTCTGAGTAACACCCTATCCAATTTTTTACCATAAATTACATACTTCCATTTTCGGAAGGCGATTTCTCGGAGACTACTACCCAAAAAATAATAAAACTTATGGTATTATTGGAAAGAGATTTAGACCACTTAACCTTCCCATATAAGATTTTAAGGGTAAGAAGTTAAATAATTTACAATAAAATGGTGAATATCAGTAACACCAGTAATTATTTAAAATAGCTTTATTTGATTTTAATGTACAGGGTGTTATGGAAATGACTTATTATATTTAAATAGGTGACCCCTAGGGTGTCCTACCGAAAGTCAACATACTTTTTTTTTCATCGAATATCTAAATACATACTAAGATAAAAACCCTTTTTACCCACATACTGTCGTGCCGTTCCATCGGGATTCACTTAGCAACAATGTGGGTCACTAGAGTATACTAACAGTGATGTCAGATCACACCGCGTGTCTCGCCCTTGCTTGATTATCCGCCGCGCGCCACAATTGTTGCTTCAGTATGTTTCGAGACTCGGGGATGGAATGACGCTGTCGAGTGTTCCACGTGCTTGGCGTATACGAATTTTAAGCGGGTTGTTAGTTGTAGCATCACCCGATTTTTTTTCTGTGAAATAATTCATAATAATAAATGTTGTGACGTGATTTCAAATTTGTGTGATATTACCTACTGATGGTTTTTTTGGTATTTAATTATAAAACGGATTATTTTATTATTTGTCGAAGGTAAGAGAGTATGCACCTTAAAATTGTAGTTTCTTCTAAAAAGTTTGAAAAAGAAGTGATAACGCGCGTCAAGGACGTCTTGTTGTCAAAAACTGAACACGTGCGTTTACAACTCTGTGTTGCAATATGACAACACCGCCTATAATGCGCTGACCTCTTTTGAGACTCGAGACTGCCTCAATAAACTATTGATTGCGAACGTCCTCAGTAGCGGCCAGGTAAATTTTGAGATGGTTATTTTTCTTCAATTTATTTTCATCTCAGGATTTGCCGGTTTAAATATAATAAGTCATTTCCATAACACCCTGTATGTATTTTACATTAATAATTATTATACCTTCAGTTTTTTCATATTAATGTGTGGTTTTGCCTGTGAAACACACAGAAATAATACAAAAAAAAATGAATTATTACAAATAAAAATCTCCGTGAATCACGATTCTATCAAAGATATGACATCTACAGGTAGTTTTTTCCTGCCTTTCAAATCGACAAGTTCGAGGATGACTAAGCAGTTGACAACCTTGCCACCGATCCCCGTAACTAGCTCGCAAGAAGCTTTGAGAGTGCCGCCAGTAGCTAGCAAATCGTCGACAATCAGAACTCTTTGTCCCGGTTTTACTACGCCTTCTTGAATTTCGATGGTATCCTAAAAATGATAAAAATAATTATTTCCAGCTATTTCTCTTGGCCACTTTTGTTAAGAAAAAAGTGTTCCCAAAAGTGTGCGATTAACGGTTTCCGATATATAGCGGACGTCCTCTTTTTGTGGGCCACCTGGTACAATCATTTTTTTCTTTTACGAAACCAATCGTTAAATTATTTGATCCCAAATTGACCCAAACCCAGTGGCGGTTCTTCCACAGGAGCAAATGCGCACGTGCACCCCCAAAACAAAACGAATAAAAAATATTAATTTATATTCATTGAATATTATTTATCGTATAAAGTCCGACCCTCACTAATATTTTATCATCCCGTCAAACCAAAATGTATAGATCCGGCAACCGTGCCTCGGTCGAGGTAAATGACGATTATGACGAGAAAAGGCGCACAGTTTTTGTGTGCACCGCGCTGTTGTCTGCTCGTGCATCTAGTTAGAAATTCGAGCGTGTATGTTTTAATATTTTAATATTATATATTTATTAAGTTAAATTGAATAGTTAACGGTGGACTATTTAAGAAATAACTTTAGCTCTTTGAGTTTGGAGCAAAAAATTGAAGTGAAGGATGCGGGAGCACCTAAACCCGAAATTAATTTAACGCAGACCACACCGGGTAAATCTAGGAACTTTATTAGAAAGTTTAAAAATGAAATATATGAAAAAAAATTTATAGAGGGTATTCCAAACTTAATGAGGCTGTTATTGATCAATTTTCTACAATTAAGAACCGAAGAATGGACTTTACGTTTAAGCACTATTGTGTAGGGTCGATAAATGTTGTGTATTTCGATAAATGATACTCGATATGATTTTAAACCGTTTTATTTAAGGATTTAAAATAAAAAACACTGAAAATATGAAGAATGCCAACTTGTCAGTTTCGTGGCTCGATTCGTTCTCGTCATAAAACAGTTAACTATTGTTCTCGCCTTGGTTGCGCCTAATGACGTAGCCGTAGATGGCGTAGTGGTATTAGACATCATTCGGTTTGTTGAGAGCTCGTAGATGGCTTTAGTAGCATTAGTAGTGGACTGTATAAATATTGTTACGAGGGTTGCATGCGGCGACGTTAAGATCCGACAGCTCTACACACTAAGAAAACCTTTCTTATTTTCCAAAAGTTGTATTTCCTTGTGTAAAATTAAAAAATACATAAAAATATGTTTTATCTAACGCATTTTCTTGTTACTTCTTTTCTTTCTACATTTAAAACGCCTAGACAGTAATTGTTTGGTCGTTACACAAAAATAAAATTAAAAAAATTATTTCACCATACTTGTGAACCCCCTCTATCATAGGTTACGAGCCGCCACTGCCAAACCCATAGATTTTTCTGTAATGTCTGAATAAAATTCTAACAATATCTCAATCGAGGTGTATTTGTTAGCCTCGGCTTTCATTTTAAGGTAAACTTAAATTTTACGCTTTCCTTAGTAATTCCATACTTATAGTCCGGCAGCCCATTACCAAAATGTCCTGTTATCACGCCTTCATCTAGTCAATGACTAATCGCTAGATTATTAAAAAATAAGTTTTACTCGAGCGAAAAAGTTCGGCAACGCTGCGCTTACCCGTCAGAGTGATTTCAGTCCGTAAGAAAGCAGATCGTCTTTTTGTTAATACGCTTGTCCGTTCTTGGTGAAATCATATTAAAAAAAAAAAAAACGTGAATTCATCGACAACGGACGTTTTGAGTGTTGCAAAAATGCCATAGTTTAAATAAAAGATGTAAAGAAAAGGGGTATAAAAAAGTTACAGCGCCCGGGTCATTTTTTTTTTAAATTGTTGACATCACTCTAAAAAATAGTAAATCGAGTCGAACGGACATTTTCCGTGTTGCGCAGCTGCAGAGACGGCAGTGGAGTCGGATCTCGTGTCTGTATATTTCATGCTCGCGGTACACGGCGCGCGCATGGGACGGCTTGCTGTGTGGCTTGGTTGTCTATAACAACTCACTCAGAATCTATGTCCCCATGTAGCATTATTATTGATACACGTACCGTGTTGACTGAAAACGGTTTTGCTAAAAAATACGTGTGTAAAAATGTCAGTTCATATTTTTGCCCCATTTTCCGAGTCACAATACACGATTTCTGCTTGAAAACGGACGAGGCGCGATAACTCGAACAGCGTTCAAAAAATGACATACCTAAGATCCAACACTGCGGTTGCGCGTCGATGAAAATGTCCGTTCTCATTTTTTTCCGGTCACGAATAACGAAAAATAACATCCGACAAGTAAAACGGACGAGGCGTGATAAGTTGAATTCTCCGCTGTAAACAAATTTCGATTTTTCTCAGACCAAAACTATTCACCGCACGGAAAATGTCAGTTACTATTTTCATCTCCTCAAAAACATCACTCTGAGTCGAAAAATAAAAAGAACGGACGAGGCGCGATAACTATTACGACCACTCCTTTATTTCATATGTAAAGATGATTCTCAATGATTTCGCAACGTTGCCAATGTCCGTTCTTGTTAATTTCCTTCTCAAGTCCTTATTAAATCACCAAGAAACTCGAAAAAATTTAGGTGGTGATCAGTCTGAAATCCTGGTAACGGGCTGCCGTACTGAGTTGGGAAAGCGGGCATTAAACGTAGATCGATCTGCGACATCATTACTTACCTCTCCATATTCCAGAGCGTACTTGTAGCTCCGAATTTTTCCGGGTAACTTCCCTTTCTTCCTGATCGGCACGAAAGGTATCTGCAGTGCCAGGGCTATAAGGGGGCCGAAAAGGAACCCTCGTGCGTCCAGGCCGACGACGACTTCTATCGTGGGCTTTATCTGTTTCGCTGCTTTAATCAGCTGTTCATTTAATAGGGCGAATATGGGAGGATCTTGTAGGACACTGAAGAGATCACTAAAAGCAAAAGAGCAGCCGTATAGATCTCCTTAACAGGATTCCGTAGCATTAACAGATTCATAATAAATTTCTAGCGATTTAACCTCCCGGCGCGGGTCTCCGAGAGTAGCGTTCGTCACTGATAGAGAGAGAGAGCATTAGTGGCAGGGTTGCCAGCAGAAACTTTGTTTTCCTAATAAATTGTATAAATCTATCGATAATTACCAAAACGTTATAGATTCATGAGCGGCGTAAAAACGTAATACCTCATCGTCTTCCGTAACAAATCTATTACGAACGTAATGACGCTGGCAACGCTGATCAGTGGGCGACTGTTCTTTTAAAAGCCGTATTAGAGTCGGCACTTTTTGTCTCTTGCGCCGGCAATGGCAATTATAATTGCACGTATTCATGCGCACTAAACGGAATCCGTATTACAGTTGGCAATTCTAGTCTTCTGGCAATTAAAATTGCACGGATTCATGAGCAGTACGCCGTTCTCGGTCAGCTGTCTCGCATTGCCAGAAATGGGGCAAGCGCCATTTTAATTGCCATTGCCGCTGCAAGTCTGGATAGAGATGGATTATTCTGTTATTTTTAACTGTTTATTATTTGGTCGAAGCAGGTATGAACAGCTAATGGCTATTTAAACCAACTGGTACTTAAATTAACAGTTTCCATTCTTTATTAAGTATATGGGTTGCTAATTCGTCGCTTTTTTGACCTATTTTTTGTAAGTAGCAGTAGCTGCTTTAACTGGTAATCAAAACGAACAGGTTTGCCCATTTCTATTTCTGGGGGTATTTTAGGGATTTAGGCAGTACCAACTGTTGTTCTGACTGTTGGCAATGCGCCAGCTGATCGAGAACGGTTTACTGCGCATGAATACGTGCAATTATAATTGCCATTGCACGCGCAAGAGAAGAATCGCCGACTCTAATACGGCTTTTATAAATCGATGGGCTCTGTTGAATGCAACCAATGCCTTGACGATTGTGACTTGACTTCTGAACGTTATTATGTCGAGAAACATATCAATGATGCATACCAGCATTAAAGTACATATTAATAAACGGTTGAAGATAGTTAGAGGGCATGATTTATGAAAAATGTCTAGAATTGATTGGATTAAGAACCGCTCTCTGCAAGTGGCGTTTGATGGATTTCTCTCAGACACCTTTACCATCATTGCCGGTGTTCCTCAAGGGTTCATATTGTCTCCCACTCTCTTTTTGCTCTACATTAACGACCTTCTAGTGAAAATTAAAAATCCGATATTTAGTTTTGCTGACGATAGCACACTTATCTCATCTTTCACTTTGAATGCGCAAACATCGGCTGCCGACGCACATCTTCGCAGACAGCATGAAGTATCGGCTTGGGGTGACAGTAACCAAGTCGAATTTAACGCTAAGAAAACCTAGGCAGCAGTTTTCTCTAAAAAGGTTAACATTACAGAACCGGATATAGTCATGGACGGGCACGCAATCCCACTGGCTTCATCTATTAATTTGCTGAGCGTCAATCTGGGAGGAAATATGTCTTGGCACAACCACGTTGTGGCAATCGCCAAGATAGCCTCACAGAAGCTTGGGGTACTCTTCCGAACCAGAAAGTTCTACACACCTCGACAACTTTTGACACTATACAAAGCCCAGATTCGACCATCACTAAAGTACTGCTCTCATGTCTGGAGCTCTGCACCCAAACATACTCTTCGGCTGCTGGATTCCATCGAAAGGAGGGCTATTCGTCTGATCGGAGACCACGAGCTGACGAAGAACCTCGACAGCCTAGAACATCGAAGACAGGTTGGGGATTTGACTCTCTTTTACAGATATTTTCATGGAAGGTGCTCGGCTGACCTTGCCCCCTTAATTCCGCCCACAGCGACGAATAGCAGAAATACACGACCAACCACTGCCGCCCATCCATATGTGGTTAAGCTTAGTACTCCTCGAACTTCATTATTTAAGAATTCTTTCATCTGGAGGACTTCATCCTTGTGGAACGACCTTCCCGAAGTCTTTTTTCCCAACGAATATAACCTCCAACGATTCAAAATCAACGTGAATCGCTTTTTGCGCACACGCACCACTCCCAGAGTGCCCTAAAGGATTTTTCCTATAGTGCTTGTGTTTGATCATAAAAAAAAAAGTTTATAAATATACAATATATTTCATTTAAAAATTAAAGTCGATACAAGTAGCATTTTTATGATCCACCCTGTATCATATCCGATCGATTTTTAATTAAGTGGGCAGTATTCTATATAAAAAGCTGATCCGTTTCTTTATCATAACCCTGTATATGTTAATATATAAACTTTTCTTCATAAAATAACGTCATTTAGCATCTCCCTGTATGTGGCTGATTTTTGACCGCTCGATATAGTAAAGCGCCAACTGTATTGCATGAACAATCCAAACGTACAGTGGAGCAATAGTGTCGGACGTCATCTCGTTTTAAGGTTATATTTATTCGTGATCTTTGTTGATAGTTTAAACGGCCTTGTTTTTTAAAATTTTTCGCCGAAAATAGCACCGTATCGCATTTTTGTTTGTTCCACGCAATTATCGAATAAAACCGCATAATTTGATTACGATTTCACGGTGCTCGGCTGATCTCATAATGTACCTTTACGTAATTTCGTTTCAATACAAACACTTCCATTCGCACTGCGAAATATCTTTTTTCTTTTAACAAAAAAAGCCTACCTGAAAAGTACACCACTGACTGGAAAATCTGGATACTGCTTCACGGCATTCTTGATTACCTGTAGCTTTTCCTTGTCACTCAAATTCGAATAATCCGTCATTTTTGGTCCGATTGTGCACGTCGCCTTTTTGCCGCTAAAATAATGTATTATTTCAAGGTTTATTTTTATAGAGACTGGTTAATTGTTATCTAAGTACCAATTGTGGGAATCCATACGTGGCGTGTGATGGAACTTATTGGTCAATTAATTATTTAAGCACAGCAATCTGAACACGTGCGATTGGCGGCACTTTAGCTTGTTTTCCGTCTCTCTCTCTCTCTGTTACGTTGTTTAGTATATTCTGTGTCTGGCAAAATCGATAGCGATTCCTTGCTAGACAGTGGCGTAGTTGTTTTGTATTAATTTCGAGAATCATTGTTTGGTGACAAATTTTTAACATATTTATTAGTAATTGATAATTATATACAACGTGTCCAAGATAAGGAGGGCCAGTACAGGGCTCTCGGGAACCGTAAGAGATACGAAGTCGGTTAAATGGAGGTCAAGTTGCGCATTTACGTGCCTAATAATATGCCGTTTAGAACGTTTTAAAATTCCGAGTAGTTCCGGAGATATCCGAAATTCTGAAAAATTGTTTTATTTTTTTCCTGGTTTTTCTTTGAGGTCGATTTTGTAAGACGAATAAAAGTGTATATATTTGGGATATTATATTAACAATTAGTTAATAACATTCATTATATTCAACGCAATGATGAACCGTGCAACTTATCGACAGCCCTTCTCGATACCCTCCACCAGACTGGTCCCTTTTATTTTTCAAAGAATCCATGTGTTTACATAACACCATTAAATTAATGGCCTCTTGAAATAGGATATTTAAAAGGAACCTGACTGTTCAGGTCTTAGTAACCTAATATAGTTTCTTTTACAAATCATCTAATATAGTCTGTTCACTCTGTTCAATACAATAAATAATAATTAATTAAAATTATATTACAATTTCTAAAGTAAATTGCACTTTTGCATTGCCACTTTTTAGGCTCTATCTAACAGCGTTAATTGTTTTGTAATCCGACGAGTCGTCTTCGAAGGGACATGATCAACTTTCTTTTTTTAAATACGGTCCTGTTTCCTGCCTGTTTCCTGATATTGGAATTTGAGAGCTTTTTTCTTCCGAATGCAACGATGTATGACACATTGTGGTTTAATGACGTTTCGAGGGTTTTTTGAACGACATCAGGAAATTTTGGGATACGGTCCTGTATTTCTCCTAATTTTATAAATAATATCTCATAAGTAAGCTCTAAATTTTTACTTATGTTGGACTAGTTCAATAAATATAATAATTTAATAATAAACCACAAATAAGTGAACAAAATACAGAAACATTATTTCAAACTTCTGTTGATTCGGGATTTAAAAGAAAAGTAGGCGTTTGAAACAAAACAATTATGATGGTGACGCGTGATTTGTTTTACTTAATATTCCCATTGTGATCGTTTGAGAGCGTTTTAAGAGGTTTTCTATTTTCCAGAAAATATCGAACGTAATTTTACAAATGCTGAAAAGTTCGATATTCTATCGCATGTTTTATTTTATCTGAAAAAAACTGTTATGTGGCAGTTAGAAGATGTTATTTGTGCTTAGAGAATAACGGAAATCATTTTGAACACCTGATTATGCAGTTCCTTACTTTTTCGTTGTTCGTTTTATTACTGTTTTGGTATGATTTTTGTTCACTTATTTGTGGTTTATTATTAAATTATTTGTTATTTATTGAACTAGTCCAACATAAGTAAAAAAGTTAGAGCTTACTTATCAGATATTATTTATAAAATTAGGAGAAATACAGGACCGTATCCTAAAATTTCCTGATGTTGTTCAAAAAACCATCGAAACGTCATTAAACCACAATGTGCCATACATCGTTGCATTCGGAAGAATAAAAGCTCTCAAATTCCAATATCAGAAAAACAGGACCGTATTTAAAAAAAGTTGATAATGGCCCTTCGAAGACGACAATTAACGATTTAAATAGAGCGGAAAAAGTGGCAATGTAAAAGTGCAATGTACTTTAGAATTCGATCTTAAAAAAACCCAGGAAAACAAAACGATTTTTCAGAATTTCTTTTTTTTTCCGGAACTACTCGGAATTTTAAAACTTTCTAAACGGCATATTATTACGCACGTAAATGCGCAACTTTACCTCCATTTAACCGACTTCGTATCTCTTACGGTTTTCCGAGATCCCTGTACTGGCCCTCCTTATCTTGGACACGTTGTATTGTTGACTTATGTACGTAAAAATATACAGGGTGGCAATTTGAAAGCATCCCTCCCTTCATATCTTGCTTCTAGTAAATATTAGTAAAAATAGGAAAAACGCAATTACTGAAGAATTTCCTATTTTTATTACATTATTTAAAATAATAATAGCACGCCCATGACTAGACCATGTTTTAAAGGATATTGCTTTCCCCTTACCGATACGTCGGAGACACAGATCCACTTGTCGACCTGTAACATACCATCTGCGATATTATAAATTTAACACTGTATGCATTTTAAGCACCACATATATATTATATTGTATATGAGTGACACTCTCTTCTTTTTTAACAAGCTTTTTAGTGAAATTCGGTTCCGAAGATCGGATAATGTGATAAGCAAAGTATTTTCGTATATATGTACATACGTGAAATACTTTATACCTGGTATTGATCCACGACTTTTGCAAAAAAGCACCATGCACTTGTGACTTGTGTCCTTTCATCTTAAACAAAACAAGTCACTAACCTACCAAACAGCGAATCGAATCGAATCGCCACAAATTAAAAACTCCTTTACAAAAATTGTTGTTAGGTAATGAAAGTTTATAAGCAACCGACAACAATGTGGATGAACCACTTTTTATTCTGTAATTTGAAAAAGCATCCAGAACCAAAGATGGCGACGAATAACAACAAACAAATACTGTCGGTCCGGCTCTGACGCGATCGATAAAATGTCCACCCTACTGCGCAACCTCAATAGGCCCGCGCCATTTCCCATAGCGGGGACACTTTTTGTATTTTGGAAGGTTCGTATTGGCAATATAATGGTTATATACAGTGAGGACGTAAAGTAAGGAATAAATTCATTATCTCGCAAACTACAATTTTTAAAAAAAATCGCTCGGACCCTTCGATTTTGTTTTTCGAACGCGCATATTCTGACATAAAATGTAGATATACAGGGTGTTGCAAATAAGAGTGACACAAAAATTTTTTTCTTAAATAGAACCCACTGTATATTATTGCATGTACGGATTCTTCGGAAAATCCTAAACATTTTTCATGTAGCATGTGCTATACCTTAGCCCAAGCGTTTTGGAGTTATTCTCATTCAAAATTTGAAAATCAGATATTTCGCAATCAATCGAGACTTGCATTGATTCATGCACGCTGAGGAAAACCTGTAGTCAGCATGCGTGAAGCGCAAGAAAAGTCAAGTAGGCTTTGGAGTTATGATGCAAGAACCAAAAGAATTAATGTCAATAGTTACTGTTATTGTCAGTTTTATGTGTTTTACTAATTTTTGAAAAGACTCATTTCGTTTTTTCATAACTAAATTAAATTAAAATGCGGCTCACTGAGAAACAGGGCATAGAGGTTTTGATGATGATGGGCTACGGTGATAGGGTTAGAACACAGCAAGAAACTTGTGAGTTATTTAATCAAAAATACCCCAATCGTCCGCCAATATCACAATCAACAGTAAGCAAAATTGAGTACAAGTTTAGGCAATTCGGTCATGTAAGAGATGTCCCTAGATTTGGTCGTCCTCAAGTTGATGAAAATCAACAATTAGAGGTCTTACTGGCAGTTCAAGATAACCAGCATGTGGTGTCTAGGCAGGTAGCAAGTGACGTGGATATTGGAAAAACAACATTTCTTAAAATACTGCATACAAATAAATACCATCCTTATAAAATGCAAGTTCTCCAAGAACTTTTGGAAAGGGACTTTGAGAGGCGTTTTGAATTTTGTGAGCGTCTACAGGATATGTGTTTCGTAAACAGAAATTTTGTAAAAAATATAATTTTTTCCGATGAGTCCACATTTTGCTTGAATGGTGACGTAAATACCCAAAATTATCGATATTGGTCCGATGTAAATCCACACTGGATGAGGGAAGGACACACACAATTTAATCAAAAGATCAATGTGTGGGCTGGCGTTGTCGATGACATTGTTATAGGGCCTTTCTTTTTTGACGGAAATTTAACAGGCGAGAGATACTTGAGTTTTTTAGAACGAGAACTTGTTCCAGCCCTGGCCACCCTTTTTCCTGAGTTAGAACGTCCCGATTGCCACATCATAATATCTGGTTGCAACAAGATGGTGCTCCCCCACATTTCGCTGTGGGAGTTCGTACATATTTGGACGATACTTTTCCAAACAGGTGGATTGGAAGAGGTGGTTTTATTGAGTGGCCGCCAAGGTCACCCGATTTAACACCACTCGACTTTTTTTTATGGGGATACCTTAAGGGAAAAGTATTCAAAAGCCAGTCTGCAAATTTAGATGATTTAAAAGATCGCATCCGGCAAGAAATTCGGCAAATTACACCCCAAATGGTTCGAAATGTTCAGCGAGAATTTGTAGATCGGTTAGGCTATTGTCAGTTGACCAACGGAAGACACTTCGAACATTTACTTTAGAAAAATTATTTTTAACTGTTTTTTCGATAAATAAGACATTTAAAATAATTTTATTCTTTGTTTTCTCCATGACTTTTTCCACTTTTCAAATTTTGAATGAGAATAACTCCAAAACGCTTGGGCTAAGGTATAGCACATGCTACATGAAAAATGTTTAGGATTTTCCGAAGAATCCGTACATGCAATAATATACAGTGGGTTCTATTTAAGAAAAACATTTTTTTTTGTGTCACTCTTATTTGCAACACTCTGTATATCTACATTTTATGTCAGAATATGCGCGTTCGAAAAACAAAATCGAAGGGTCCGAGCGATTTTTTAAAAAAATTGTAGTTTGCGAGATAATGAATTTATTCCTTACTTTACGTCCTCACTGTATATGTGGTTAATACACGGACTCTTTCATTGTATTGTTAGCAGTGCGCTACGGTTACCAGTATTTTTCACATTTATTACTTCTATGTTCTAAAAATAATACGCTCTACCCCCCTGAAGTAATGAATCAATACTTACTGAAATCAGTGCTACCCACGCAATACGCTTTGAGTAAATTGACTTTATGAATGATTAAATAGCGTTTTATTTGCTATTTTATTAACTTAATCTTAATAATGTAATTTAGATAAGATTTGATATCATGTTTGCTAATTATTGATATACGTGATAGTCACTGACCTATATCTACGCCAAACTCTAAAGCAACGAATACTTATAATTGGGAAGAAGACAAACTGCCGTGTTAAAAAATCGAAGCAGGCATGATACGGCGGCATCCATTATGCCTGGCGCGCACGTGCTTTTCAAATGTCACTTTTGTTCAAATTTTTATTACTGTCAATATTTTAAAGTGACATTTAAGCAAAGAAAACATCAAAACCCTTTCATTTGATTTACTAAGTAGAGAAATTCAAATATTAGGATTTTGACATAGGTTTTCAGCTGTAAATATCGCTTTAAAATTGTCCTTACATACTTTTATATTATTATTGAACTAGTAACGAAACTAGAAATAAAGAATTCAGAGATTGAAGGTTGTAATTAGTTTTATTAAAAAATAGGAAATAAATCATAATTTACATAAAATATTTTACCATCTCCAACCAAATCAAGGTAAATACAATACTATATGTACAGCTACTAACCAAGTAAATATATGCACCATCATTATGATTATGGCATTCCAATTTGTTTATTTCGTAGGATACTCCTGGCAACATTAGTGTCAGTCATTATGGGATTCTCAATTAAACTATGAAAGGAAAGAATTATTATAATAATATATTGCCGGACTTATCAAAATTCTGACTACGGGTTAATATAACTAAGCTGTAAATATTATGTTGTAGCTTTTGACTTGTAGATTGTAAAATTTAAGTAAAATTCTTTAAAAATGTGTTTGTTGCTAGTTTGCGTGACAAGTTTGGGACATAATGGGACAATTTTATAATGCAAAATAACAATAACGAATAAAAATTAGTAAAAAAATATTTCAATCATAAATTACTTACCTGCAATAAAACGGAAAGGTCCGTTTTCGTGAAAAGAATAGAATATTAAATATTATTTTAGAATTTAATGACGCTTCCTCCACCATTTTCAATCACATTATAAATCATAAGTTACTTGATTTTATTCCATTTCAGAAGAAGGATGTTCGGTTGTGAAATAATTTAAGAACTTGTGCTGCTCGCATTCTATGTCTGTCTCTGTCTGCATCAACCTTCTCCGATTAATTAAAGGGAGACAAATATGTCCTAGATCAAATCGAACAAACCCGAACAAATACACTCACGTCTTTGACTTTCAGATATAGCTAAGTAAGTCTGATATTGACACAGAACGATCGACACAAAAGGATGAACGTATGGAGTAACCGGCCTGGCGACCTGGGCCTGTGACGTCACTTGCATGGCCTTCTTACGTGTTTCGATCCCCCCCATAAGCAGTCTCACCGGGCTGCTCTAAAGACAAAAGTGGCAAATTTGTGGCATCGCACATGTAAACAAAGCCGCTCGTCTGATGTCATGCTCAATGCCGACTGATACACGCTCGACCTTAACCGGCGAACAGGACCGTACTTCGCCCTTAATGAAAATGATTACACGGCGATATTTTGGCACATCAAGACCTCCTTTATTGGGAAATAAACAATCCATTTTCTCGCATAAAAGAAGGCCTTGTGGCATCACTGAAAAGCCCCTTTTAGAATTAATTTTGATATCTATTGTCCG
The DNA here is from genome assembly GCA_963991005.1 of Barypeithes pellucidus. NCBI lineage: Eukaryota > Metazoa > Arthropoda > Insecta > Coleoptera > Curculionidae > Barypeithes > Barypeithes pellucidus. The sequence goes on along the minus strand of OZ022563.1, from coordinate 48,578,336 downwards.
CGTATCGATAGATTTTACGACTAATTTCGGTTCTGGACGGTTGTCGTTGGTTTACATCGTTGGTTGGCAACCAAACCGGCACCAATGCCGGCGGGGTTGCCTATATGACGGCGACAACATTGTGCGCAAGACAACCACTCATAAAATTTAACTTTTTACTGCGGATCCCATAAGTTGTACTTAGCCATAATTATAGGTCGGTGGTAGTAGTACGCTGAAGACAATTCAAATTCTTGGGAACGTTCTAAACATATGAGTGCTAGAAGCAAGAAGGTCCAAGTTCCACTGATGTGTACATGGTGGTCTATAATGAATGTTCCATAAAGTAACTACAGAGTTCTTTTGCTATTTTAGTTTAGATTTTACAACTTCATACAAAGTCAATTTATCAGCTGAATGTTACTCACTGCTGTGGATTTAGTGGTAAAAAAAATGTTTCATCCCCCATTCATGTCGGGAGACTTGTATTTGACTTGAATTGTATTTTCAAATATAGTAGAAGTTATTTAAAAAGACCGAAACCCCAATAAAGCGTGTAGAAGAGAATGCTACAGGGTATTCTTTGTTGTCATACAAATCAATAGCAAGAATAAATTAAAGGGAATAACCAGTTGACGCCCTTCAAAATCAGTAAAATAATAAATCACATAAGTCTTAGTGTTCTATCTTTTACCAGGTACCCAAGGGTGTACCTGAGGAAGAGAGACATAGTGTAATATGAGGGTGTATTTTGTATCCTGATGGGTATCTGTGGTGAATGCTATTGGGTTATTGGGTCAGATCCGGAACGTATTATTTCAGAAAAGTTTTGCACCAAATATTCTAGGTCTAATAAACCCCAAAATTCCTCGGCCGTATATACCTGCATTTTTGGGTACCTCGGAAAAGGTTCTTTGTTCCGCTTTAATTTCTCACACCTGACAAAGATAGGTAATTGAGGGTTGGTACTTGCTGATTTCATGCCTATGATTTGTTTAGAAGAAAGAAAATTAGACGCAGTGGCTTTCTTTGTTCATGTTTTATTGCCATTTCGGTTAAATAATTTCTACTATAACGGTTTTTGTTTTCAGATATCTACGATGTCCAAGCGCCGTATCTGTCGCACACCTCAAGAAGCTCATCCGGGCCAAGTACGGACTGACGGATCATCACAGGGTGGACGTGTTTTTTAACCAAGATTGCCTTAATCCTTCCTTTTCTCTTATGGATATTTCCTATATTTATTCGTGGAAAAGGGTAAGAAAAATGGTGTAATCGAATTAGAATAGAATAGAAATATTCTTAAAACTATACAGGGACCCGCATCTCTCCCGTCTTGTATATTTTACGGACATTTACATTTGAGTACTATTTATAAAATTCCACAAGATATCTTATACTGAGTGCTTTAATTTTACTTCTAAATTTCGCCAAGTTCGAATTAAATTTAGTCGATATTTTCAAATGGAACACCCTGTATATTTTATCAACACTTCTATTAAGCCTCCTTATAACTTCAAAATAGTTTTATTATTGTATGTGTAGTGTTGCCAAATCGTAACGATTTTCTCAAAATTTTCGGTATTTGTTATTTTTATTTTATAGGATTAGATATTCGGATATAAAGCGTAGAAGATATATAGCAAAAGATAGGGTATTACAATAATTTCGGCAATTTACACATATGTATAATAAAAAATAAATAACGGCACTTTTGAGACAATCATTACGATTTGGCAACGCCGCAGATAATAAAATTATTTTAGAGTTATGAGGGGGCTTAGTAGAAATTTTAATTCTTGATAAAATATACATAGTGTTCCATTTGAAAATATTGAGTAAATTTAATCAAATCTTTCGAAGTTTTGGCAGTAAAATTAAAAAACCGTGTATAAAAGTCTTGTAAAACCCTATAAATAGTACTCATAGATGAAACGATATGTAAAAAAATTGTCAAATTAATATCGATAAAAAAACTGTAATATACAGGGTGTTATGGAAATGACTTATTATATTTAAACCGGCAAATCCTGAGATGAAAATAAATTGAAGAAAGTAACCATAATTGAATTATTAAGCGAAATACACAGTTTATATGAACTCTGAAAATTTACGTGGCCGCTACTGACGACGTTCGCAATAATTAATTTATTGAGGCAGTCTCAAGTATCAAAAGAGGGCAGCGCATTGTAGGCGGTGTTGTCATATTGCAACACAGATACGTAAACGCACGTGTTCAGTTTTTGACAACAAGACGTCTTTGACCCGCGTTATCACTTCTTTTTCAAGCTTAAAAAAAAACAACTACAATTTTAAGGTACATACTCTCTTACTTTCAATCTTATTTTTATAATTAAATTTCGTAAGAAAATAAAACACAAAAAGTATGTTTTGCAACTGAACCAACAGTAGATAATATCACACAAATTTGAAATCGCATCAAAACATTTATTATTATGAATTATTCAGCAGAAAAAAAATCGGGTAATGCTACAACCAGCAAAACGTTTAAAATTCGTATACATCAAGCCCGTGGAACCCTCGGCAACGTCGTTTCGACACCGAGTATCGAAACATACTGAAGCAACGATACTGAAGGTTAAACATATCAAAACGCGCGCGGCTGTTATCCAAGCACGGGCGAGACACGCGGTGTGATCTGGCATCACTGTAGTTTACTCTAGTGACCTACATTGTTGCTAACTGAAGCCAGATGGAGCGGCGCGACAGCATGTAGGCAAAAAGGGTTTTTACCTTAGTATTTACATATTCGATTAAAAAGAAAAGTATGTAAACTTTCTCTAGGACACCCAAGGAGTCACCCATTTAAATATAATAAGTCATTTCCATAATACCCTGTATTTATTGCGACCTTACGATATTAACGAGTAAAAACTACAGGGTGTTCCATTTAAAAGTATTTAAATTTTAATGGTCCCGCTTCTATGAAACACACTGTATAATTAAAAATATTTTTAAAATATACATCTTCAATAGTCTCCTAATTTTTATGTTTAAAGTTGTCCTCTATGGATTATACAACGTGCCCAAGATAAGGAGGGCCGGTACAGGGATCTCGGAAACCGTAAGAGATACGAAGTCGGTTAAATGGAGGCAAAGTTGCGCATTTACGTGCCTAATAATATGCCGTTTAGAAAGTTTTAAAATTCCGAGTAGTTCCGGAGATATCCGGAAAAAGCCGAAATTCTGAAAAATCGTTTTATTGTTTTCCTTGGTTTTTTTGAGGTCGAATTCTAAAGTAAACTGCACTTTTACATTGCCACTTTTTCCGCTCTATCTAATAGCGTTAATTGTTTTGTAATCCGACGAGTCGTCTTCGAAGGGCCATTATCAACTTTCTTTTTTTAAATACGGTCCTGTGTTCCTGATATTGGAATTTGAGTTTTTTTTTCTTCCGAATGCAACGATGTATGACACATTGTGGTTTAATGACGTTTCGAGGGTTTTTTGAACAACATCAGGAAATTTTGGGCTACGGTCCTGTATTTCTCCTAATTTTATAAATGATATCTCAAAGCAAGCTCTAAATCATTACTTATGTTGGACTAGTTCAATAAATAACAAATAATTTAATAATAAACCACAAATAAGTGAACAAAATACAGAAACATTATTTCAAACTTCTGTTGATTGGGGATTTAAAAGAAAAGTAAGCGTTTGAAACAAAAAAAATTAAGATGGTGACGCGCGATTTGTTTCACTTGACATTCCCATTGTGATCGTTTGAGAGCGTTTGAAGAGGTTTTCTATTTTCCAGAAAATATGGAACATAATTTTACAAATGCTGAAAAGTTTGATATTCTATCGCATGTTTTATTTTATCTAAAAAAAACTGTTATGTGGCAGTTAGCAGATGTTATTTGTGCTTAGAGAATAACGGAAATCATTTTGAACACCTGATTATGTAGTTCCTTACTTTTTTCGTTGTTCGTTTTATTACTGTTTTGGTATGATTTTTGTTCACTTATTTGTGGTTTATTATTAAATTATTTGTTATTTATTGAACCAGTCCAACATAAGTAAAAAATGTAGAGCTTACTTATGAGATATTATTTATAAAATTATTGTTGCATTCGGAAGAAAAAAAGCTATCAAATTCCAATATCAGAAAAACAGGACCGTATTTTAAAAAATAAAGTTGATAATGGCCCTTCGAAGACGACTCGTCGGATTACAAAACAATTAACGCTGTTAGATGCGGAAAAGGTGGCAATGCAAAAGTGCAATTTACTTTAGAATTCGATCTCAAAAGAACCCAGGAAAACAATAAAACGATTTTTCAGAATTTCGTTTTTTTCCGGAACTACTCGGAATATATATAATAATCAGGTGTTCAAAATGATTTCCGTTATTCTCTAAGCACAAATAACATCTTCTAACTGCCACATAACAGTTTTTTGAGATAAAATAAAACATGCGATAGAATATCAAACTTTTCAGCATTTGTAAAATTATGTTTATTTATTATTCCAGAAAATATGGAACATAATTTTACAAATGCTGAAAAGTTTGATATTCTATCGTGTTTTATTTTATCTCAAAAAAACTGTGGCAGTTAGAAGAATTTCCTGATGGTGTTCAAAAAACCCTCGAAACGTCATTAAACCACAATGTGTCATACATCGTTGCATTCGGAAGAAAAAAGCTATCAAATTCCAATATCAGGAAAACAGGACCGTATTTAAAAAAAGAAAGTTGATAATGGCCCTTCCAAGGCGACTCGTCGGATTACAAAACAATTAGCGCTGTTAGATAGAGCGGAAAAAGTGGCAATGGAAAAGTGCAATTTACATTAGAATTCGATCTCAAAAAAACCCAGGAAAACAATAAAACGATTTTTCAGAATTTCGTTTTTTTCCGGATATCTCCGGAACTACTAGGAATTTTAAAACTTTCTAAACGGCATATGATTAGGCACGTAAATGCGCAACTTTACCTCTATTTAACCGACTTCGTATCTCTTACGGTTTACGAGATCCCTGTACTGGCCCTCCTTATCTTGGACACGTATTATACGAGATATCGAAGAATTACACACTAAATGTGCAACCTCATCATCGAACGATCTTTGTTTTGTAGAAAGACCCCCTGGACTTAACCTACAAGATTTACGAATGTCGGGCGAAGAGGCCCAAGCTCGATACCGCTGACAAAAGCGACAACAATGCAAATAACTCGGCGAACAACAACAATAACAACAATTGGAAAGAAGTACAGCTAAGAATAAGTGAGACCGGTGAAATGTCGATAACGGGGATAGGAGGAGATTCCAGCATGCTAGAATTGCTAGACGCGACGGAAAATTTTAAAAACGAAATCGTAATAAACGAGGGTAAAAATTTGGAAAATTTTCCGAAACCTATACAGGTCGACACGGATATCGGTAACGGTGAGGTTAAAATCCAAGCGAATCGTACCGTGAGCATAGATAGTCACGTTAAAGCGCCTGAGAATGCTCCCAGTAGTAATAAGCAGCAGGAAGGTGCTCAAAACCCTGCGGCAACGTCTAAGAAAGATCTTCCGGGCCTGAAATTTATAGGCAAGTCTTCCGTCGGGACCTGTACGACTTCTACAGCGACTAACACGAATCCGTCTTGCGTAGGCACTAAAATAGCAAATAGCAGCGCTAAGATGGGAAATAACGCTTCTAAGACCGTGAATAGCAGTAGTAAAACCGGCTTAGAGTCTAAGAGAACACTCGGTAAGGCTACCCACGCCTCGGAGGCCTCTAAGACACCAGCCTGCCCGACCAAAACTAGCGCTAAGTCCAGCAAATCCTCCTCAGATACCAAACAGCCCAAAAATACTGTGTCTATGCCGAAAAGTATGGAGCTCAGCGCGTCGTTAAATCTAAATAGCGAGTTGTCTGTGATTCCCCTCAGTGCTAGTACGAGTTGTGTATCGCTGAGCTCGTGTGGCGGTACTACTACTGTGTTTAGTACGATTAGTAATAGTATGTGTAGTACAAAGATGGAATGTGGCGGGTGCACGGATGAGAAGAGTCGAGCCGTAGTGTAAGTATCTATTTGGGTTATTCTGGGTTATTCTGGGTTATTCTGGTTGTTCTCCACATATACAGGGTGTCCGGGAACATGTGGGAAATCTCCCGGATATAAAGAAAACACGTGAAAAGAATACTATAGGTTCATATAAACTTCTTTCGTATCGGCCTCCTCTTCGGAGATATGGGCTCCCAAAGAGCACCATTGGAATCAAGTTTTTTACACATAATTATTGAACCACCTGGTATATTTCAATTATTTTTTAATATGATGTATACCAGGTAAGACCCGTCAAATTACTACCCAAGAAACTGTTGTGAATTACTCACAGCTGCAGGGACTGACTAGCTGTAACACTCATGGCCTATTTTTTTTAACGCCCTGTATGATAAGAACTTTGGACAACGTTTTTTAAATACCTTTAACTACCTACTACCTTAACAACCGTTTTCGAGGAAACGTCATTTTATTTGCACTGATCCCCCTATCTTCTCACGGGTTAAATATGAAAAAGCGGAATTTTGACGTTCATCATTTCATAGGAACAAAGATGGATCTCTTACCGAGATACGCCAAATACATGATGTAATTAAAATTACGTTTTCTCGAAAACGGTTAGAATTAGCGACATGAATGAAGAGTACTTAATTTTTAGTCAATAGTTAAAGGTATGTAAAAAACATTGTCCAAAGTTCTCATCATACAGGGCGTAAAAAAAATGGGCCCATGAGTGTTACAGCTAGTCCGTCCCTGCAGCTGTGAGTAATTCACAACAGTTTCTTGGGTAGTAATTTGACGGGTCTTACCTGGTATACATCATATTAAAAAATAATTGAAATATACCAGGTGGTTCAATAATTATGTGTAAAAAACTTGATTCCATTGGTGCTCTTTGGGAGCCCATATCTCCGAAGAGGAGGCCGATGCGAAAGAAGTTTATATGAACCTATAGTATTCTTTTCACGTGTTTTCTTCATATCCGGGAGATTTCCCACATGTTCCCGGACACCCTGTATACAGTATGTCCACGGATGGGGTTTACAAGAGGACAAATGGACTAAAAATTGAAAGATACGAAAAAAAGTCACTCTTAATAAACGTTTTTGCTTGTCTAGAAAGGTCTAGGGTGGGTAAAAACTTCAAAAATGTTATTTTGCTTAAGAGTAAACATACTTTATTTTGAAAGATACGAAAAAAAGTCACTCTTAATGAATGTGTTTTCTACACAACAAACCGAAGTAGAACAATTCATTAAAAGGTTTATTTCCCAAAAAGTATTCTCTGGCACACCTCTGACTGGTGAACCTAGTTAAAATAATAATGACACTTAAGGTGATAGGTACTTGTTGTCAATGTCTTTATTTAATGAAGAAATGCTATCTACTGAACAAAGAGTTTTATAATACAATGTTATGGGGATGGTCAAGTTTCATACCGCTACGTCATGGAACAATTTACCGAGAAATTTGTAGGAATCCCAATAACTAGAATGGCAATCTGCAAGTTAATAAAAAAGTTCAAGAGAACTGGTTCGGTTTTGGACCTCAAAAAAAAAAGAAGAAATACGACCATGATGATGCTGCTACAGTCTTAGTTCTTCATTCTGTGGCAGAAAATCTTATGACGTCCTTAGAAATCGTGTTACTCAGTTGGAAGTTGTGAAAAAAAGTCAAATTCAGAAGATCCTTAAAGCAAATAAATTGTATCCGTATAAATCGCACTTTAATCAAAGATTGGAAGAGGGAGACGACGCGAAACGACTTGATTTTTTCCTGTGCATAGGAGACAAAATTTTAAGTGGAAATGTTTATTTTTATAAATGTTTCATGTTTTCTGATGAAAGTACATTTTCAACAAATGGAACCGTTACAACCCAGCACGTTAGGTACTGGTCTTTAGAAAATCCCGAATTCAGAATTATGACGGGAAGACAATATTTCACAAGAGTGAACGTGTGGTGTGAGATATCCATCCATGGCATTATAGGGCCATATTTTTTTGATAACACGTGCAATAGATTATCATATTTAGAAATGAAAATACATTTTTCAATGATGAACTCGTAAATCTACCATTAATTTTTCGAAAAAATATGTATTTTCAGCAAGATGGTTGTCCAGCTCATTTCGCTCGTGAGGTTAGAGAATGGCTTGACCGCAGATTTGGTCCAAGGTGGATTTGCAGGAATGGCCCAGTTTTGTGGCCCCCAAGAAGTCCCGACTTAACCTTGGCTGATATGTTTTTATGGGGCCGTTTAAAACAAATTGTTTTTGCAACCGCAATACCAACTGATATTGAAGTGCTGAAGGGCAGAATTATCCAGGCTGTCCAATCGATATCTCAGGAAGAAATCGGAAATTCTTTTACTTATTTGAAAAAGCAATGTGAATAGTGAATGAAATCGTTATCGTATTCTTTTCATGTTAATAAAAATGCTCGTATTATTATTATTAATATAATTACTTCATTAAATAAAGACATTGACAACAAATATCACCTATTCATTATTCAAGTAAAAACGTTTATTAAGAGTGACTTTTTTTCGAATCTTTCAATTTTTCAGTTGCTAATACCATCTGCAATTATGTCCCCGCTATGGGCATCGAAGGGGGGCTTGTGAGTTTGCGCAGTTCGGAAATTTCCTTGTGATAGTAAATATTCGACAGGACCGAATTCCAACTTTTTTAATGTGAATTTCACTGGTTAGTTAGGAAAAATATTGCAATCAAAATTTCGATTTAAGACAGCGTTCCATGCATACGATTTCTGACGATATGATGATCCGACGGTGCCCTGATTGGTGTAAACTTTTGGTGCCAAATTCCGTTCGAATATTTATAACAATCGACACGATGAGCTTTATTTTAACTTTCATCCGACGTCGTATGTTTCTTAACCTCACTTTTTTTCTAAACCAAAAATTAAGAATGAATGACTATATTGACAAATTTAGGAATTATTATCAGCTACTAATGAACCAAATTAAAAATACATTAATTTTAAGGTTAGGTAGTGACCACATATATATTATATTGTATACAAGTGACACTCTCTTCTTTTTTTACAAGCTTTCTAGTGAAATTCGATTCCAAAGATCGGATAATGTGATATTTTCGTATATATGTACATACCTGAAATACTTTATACCTGGTATTGATCCACTACTTTTGCAAAAAAGCACCATGCACTTGTATCCTTTCATCTTAAACAAAACAAGCAACTAACGTACCAAACAGCGAATCGAATCACCACAATTAAAAACTCCTTTACAACAATTGTTGTTAGGTAATGAAAGTTTATAAGCACTAATATACCGACAACAATGTGGATGAACCACTTTTTATCCTGTAATTTGAAAAAGCATCCAGAACCAAAGATGGCGACGAATAACAACAAACAAATAATGTCGGACCGGCTCTGACGCGATGGATAAAATTTCCACCCTCTGCGCAAACTCATTAGGCCCACGCCACCTCCCATAGCGGGGACACTTTTTGTATTTTGGAACCTTCGTATGGGTAATATACTGTTTATATGTATCAGATTTCTTCAATTTTAAAGAGCGCTTTTTTAGGTTAAGGGGACGCAGAAACTTTTATCAAGAATACAATTTTTTGAGAAATAAATAATAAAAATAATAATAAATTTTGACATTTTTAGGATTAACAGTAAAGAAGGCCTTGCAGACCGTGAAAAAGAGTCTGTAGTTAACAACGTCCCGAAGGATTCAAAAAACTTGAAAAGGAAGTGCGAGGAAGAAGGAAAGGCGCCCGACGTCCCCGCCAAGCTTCCTAAACCGACTATTCTGAACCACTCCATCGGTCTGATGAACCTCTCCAACAACCATCCCCTGAAAAAACACTCGAAGATGAACCGCAACGGAGAACATCTACTGAGAAGCTCAGAAGTAGGCGAGAAAGTACCAATTTCCACTCCTACGTTGACGGTCAATCACGTGTCGGTATCTCAGAAACCCATGGATACCACGGCGTCTAAGCCGATTATCATCAACAAGAACGTCAGCAACTTGCAAATCAATAGACCCGGGACTCCTAAGTCTGGTCAGAGGGGAGGCCAAGGGGCGAATGTGCCATTATATACTAATAATGCGATGTATAATTCTGTGGCGGGCCTGGGTAAACTGGTGGAGAGGAATGGGGAGAAGGTGGAGGGGGCCCAGGGAAAACCTGAGGTAAGATCAATTACAATTAAAACTACTTGGTAATCTATTGTACTATGCGCAAATGTTATGTTATTTTAACTAGTATTACACTCATGAACATTTTTAAAAATGTATTTCCTCCCTGGAATGATTTTGGCTGGATTTTATATATTTTGGCCTGCTGAATCCGGATGTGGCCTCAGATTTTCGATATCAGCAGCCTCCAATGATAAGGGAGGGATATTATGCTTTGAACAATTAAAAACCTATAATATATTTTATTAACAGTTAGCTTAGGTACATTATAAACATTTATAAATAATTTAAAATTTAATATTTACTTCCCTAACGTGTTTCTTTTATAAGAACTCCTGGATGTGTCTCGTATTAGGGTCCAGCAATAGTCGGCTAACATATTCGGGCTCTACTTTCCTGTATACTTTTTCTCTATGGAGGCAATATCTTGGTGAAATCGTTCTCCATGCTCATCTGATAGTGCTCCTAAATTTTCAGGAAAAAAGTCCAAATGAGATTGGAGAAAGTGAAGTTTTAGTGACATGTTGCATTCTAAAATATGATAAGCCGTGAGTAGTTCTTCCACGAGTTCACGATAATTTTCTGATTTATTATTTCCAAGAAAATTGTTGCAAATACTTTCAAATGCATTCCATGCCCGCCTTTCATTGTCACTTAAAATTTGCCTGAAGTTCGCATCTTTAAACAATTGCCTAATTTGGGGACCAACAAAAATTCCTTCTTTAATTTTGGCCTCACTGATACGTGGAAATTTGTCATTTAAATACTTGAAAGCATTTCCTTCTCTATCCAGTGCTTTAACAAAATTTTTGATCAGACCCAGCTTAATGTGAAGTGGAGGTAAATATATTTTTTCTTTCTGAACTAATGGTTCTCGGGTCAAATTTTTAACGCCAACTTGTATTGTGTCACGTGGAGGCCAAACCTTAATTTTATAATGTTTGTCTCTTGCACGGCTGTCCCATTCACACAAAAAGCAACAGTATTTTGTATAGCCTGCTTGGGAGTCCTGTCAGTAACGCCACCACTTTTAAATCTGCACATATGTTCCATTTGTGATCTTCGTACTTTACACATCTTAAGATTGTCATATGTTTCTTTCATATTTACCGAATGACCTATAGGAACCGATGGATGCTCGTTTCCATTAAAAAGTAAAACAGCTTTTAGACTTGTTTTAGACGAATCTATGAATAGTCTCCATTTATCGGGAGTATATGGTAAGTTCAGTTCGGTCATTAGGCCAGGTATGTCATGGCAAAATACTAAATCACCTTCCACTGCAAAAAAATTTGTGAGAGTAGATTGTCTTTTCCTGTAGATGGACACCTTCACTCCTTTTCCCAAGAGCTTCCTCTGCTGCAGGCGGGATCCGAGAAGTTCAGCTTTTGTTTTCGGGAGGTCCAAGTCACGAACAAGGTCATTTAATTCACCTTGAGTGATTAAATGAGGTGTATCAGGCAAATCATGAGAACTAGGGATGTAGCTTGGTCCGGCTTCTGGTGAAATACTTCCGGAGTCTGATTCGGAATCAAGCGTGTAACTATCAGGTGGGTAATGAGTTGTCATGGGGCACTGGTCGCATTGAAGAAGGAATATTGGGGTACTGAATGCTACACTTGGTTTTGCTAGTAATTCCTTTAATATTCGTCATGCAAAAATAACAATCATCTACGTGATTACGAGGTTCCCTCCAAACCATTGGAACTGCGAATGGCACAGATTTATGAGTACCTTTCAGCCATCCAGTCAATGTTCTCGAGCATGAACTGCAACACATTTTTGGGGCCCAGGACCTATCTTCATCGCCAACTTTGCATCCAAAGTACAGTTCATAAGCCTTTTTTACTAATGAAGATATCGGTTTTTGGTACGCTTTCGCGGTAACTTCGCCACAACTATAACAGAAGGTATCGACTTTATTAACGCAAACACGCATCGACATTTTTGGTACCGTTTTACCACGCACGTAGATCTAAGCGAAAATATTAATAGATGTTTACTAAATGATTATATAGTAACGACTAAAGGGATATTTCAAGCATAGATCTAAATAAGCTGTAAATAACAATGGGGCGACCGTTTATTACCTATTAATGGGCCTATTCGACCCTTCCAAGGAATCTGAGGCTAATATAACATTTGAGGTCAGTTGTATATTAGTTTAAGTCCAAATGTTACAAAATACACCATATTTTTATAAAGATAATTTTTGTGTTGATTAGTGTTATCAGATAATCTTTATTTTTTATTACAGGTCCTTAACTCGACAGTCAACTCAGTCCCAAAGCATACTTATCACCCAGTTCACCAAAACCAACTCTATCAAACTACCCACCACACCCCTATCATAACCCCCGCTCAACTGCTCCACCATCAGAACATGAATTCCCTTCAGGCGAAATCATCACCAGGCTCCAATTCAATCGCCAACCAAGAAAACACTGAACAAAAGGGGTGTCAGGGTAACGTGGCAACATCGCAGAGCAACCTAGCTACATCGCAGGGCAACGTTGTCACATTACACAGCAACGTGGCGACGCTGCAAGGAATCATGGCAACATCGCCAAATGTAATATCTCAAAAGCGAACTGATATCGCTCACGAATCTCTTCCGCTCTCTATGCAAACCACGATAATTTCTGCAGCTACAGATCACTCGATTCACGCCAATACTTTAAGCTCCGCCCCTGCTTCCATCCAAAACACGCCCACGTCTCAAGCCCCGCCCGTCACGGTAACCACGCCCGTGGGTCACGCCCCCGCTTCTATTAAAACTAAACCCAGCACGCCGATTGGCTACAAGACGCTGCGGGATCCACCCAAAAGCTGGAATTCGCAAATTAACTCGCAGATAGCGAGGGTTAATCAAAATGTGAAGGCGCAGCAATTGGCTAATGCGGCAGCGGCGGCGGCGGCGGCAGCTTCTCAAGGGGGCGGGGTTAACGCGCAGGGGCGTTTCCAGGGGGACTTGAAGAGCGTGAGGCCTGCCAAGTTTTTTAAGGGGCGAAATATGCCGCGGTATTTGGGTAAGTACTTTTTTTTATGGTATTGTATTAGAACACTGCAGGCTGTTTGCTAAATAATAATATACAGGGTGTTCCGTAATGAGGTGTTAATATTTAACATAGTGGTTTTTATATTCCATTATCAAAATTGAAATTAATATGTTCTTTCTCTTCTATACGCAATTGTGGACATATCTTCGTCATTAAGGAATACCCTGTATACAGTATGAACTAAATCATGACCGAAAAAAGATCGGACAATAAAGATGTTGATCAAGTTTGATGTGGAATTTGATCGGGAATATTAACCATTCTTTCCTTTAAATTTTGATCACCCTGGAAATGAATGAGTGATGCGATAATATTCTAGAGTAGTGTTGTGATCGCTCGAGCGAAAAACCGCTTGATCACTCGATTATTGAAATAACCGACATCGCTCGATTATTAAAAAAACCGCTCGAGTTATCTATTCAGGCGAAAACCGTCGCTCGTCACTTATTATCTTTCACTCGATACCCGCGCTTCGCTTGACGCCGACGGAAATGTACCGCTGTAGTGTGATCGAGTTAAAAAACTGCTCGTATATTCGAACAGTTTTTCGCTCGATAGGAAATACTCTAGTTCTAAATTCAGGCGAAAAACCGAAAAATATCGCCTGTCACTTGATACACGATCTTTGGATCCGATTGGCGACGTTCGAGTTTGACGCTGAGCAGATACACGACATACGTCTTTCTTAAAGGCACATAAACGAGAAGGTGCATATAAAAAAGTATGCCACATCCCTTAGCGGAGTCATCGCGACATGGGTTTTGTAAAGTTTTGTTTTAGCTGGCTAGCCATCGGCGTAGTTTAGGTCTCCGATTGTAAATATTAAAAAATTAAAGGATATAATTTTTTAAGTTTTATTTACTATAAACTCGAGAAAACTTCTCAAAAATAACATAATAGTAGAAATTGTTAATAAAAATAACAAAACGAACAAAATGGTTAACAAAATATATAGAAAAATTCGTTGGTAATCTTATAGTAAACATTTTTAAATCTAAACAGGAACTTTTTATTATTAAAATCAAGAAGACTTCTTAAAAATGGAAAATAAGAAAACGAGCTAAATACTTAACAAAACATAGGTATGGACAAATTTTTTGGTAACCAAAAGAAAACATTCTTAAATTTAAACAGGAACTTTTAGGTATCTATAAACATGAATTTAAAAAAAATAATCACCTATTTTCTTATTTTGCCAGTCGCGTAACTAAGCCTAAATTTTTGAAGGGCACACAGTGGGCACCTGATAATTTAAAGTGGAAGAATTTGACAAGCTATTTGAAATATCTACGTATTTAATGGTCGTAGATTGAGAAAGATATGAAGAAAAATAACTCTTGGTAATACTTTTTGTTAGGGTTAAAAAAGCACAAGAATAAACCCGAACAATAAATACATATTTGGGTAATTTTTTACCGTTTTTGTTTTTGTATCGAGACACGTGGTAAAAATTCACAAATAAATAAATTTCTGGAATTTTTTTTGGTGGCTACTTCAATTTTTTATCTAAACCTGTGCCCACCCGTAGTTACGTGCCTGCTAAATACCCTACCTGATCACATGTAAACGGATAGGCTGCCGGTCGAGCAGTCGGTGACGTCATCGCTTGGTGAATTGCAATTTCAAGCGATTGACTCGATTATTAAAATCGCTCGAGTATCAAGTACTCGATTATTAAAATTATCGGTTTTCTCCAACACTAAAATTAGCGCTAGCTATAGCTATATTTATGGTTTAAAAGTACTTTAATCAAAAAATATATTATTTTGCATTTAAATATCAAAATAGATAGTTTGAAAATAATGCTTTAATAATATTGATACTATAATAGAATATTGGTTTGTTATATACCTATTACAATTTATTTTAAATGCGTAAATGTAAATTCAGGTTGTTCTCGGTAAGAGATTATAAATTAAAATTTATTATATGTGACAACATTGTTAACCGCAGAATTTCGCTTGCCCGCATTCCTTTCGTAGCTACAGATAAGCTTGTCGACCTGTGCACACACTGCATTTATAATATTTAAAGATTAAAAATATTATTTATCATCAAACTTGATCAACTTTTTTTGTCCATTGTTGTATGTTTAATTGACTATAATTCTTAGGGTGTCCTGCGTCAGGCGTCAAGCCAATGTATCAAGTCCAAGCCAGTTCGGACAAGGAGAAAAGTCAAGAGCAGCAAACCGTGCAGATCAAGGTGGAAAAGAGCGAGATCAAGAAACATTCTATCGTCAAGATAGATCCGAAAACGTTGCGACCGATCAGCGAGAAGGCACCGGAGACGTCGAATTTAAGCAATATCAGCAGTAACCTGTTAAGTGCAAGTCAGGGTAGTCAGGAGTTAAGGTAAGGGTAAGCATATGAGCGCTGACATTTTTTTTTTGTTCACTTTTTAAAAATATATTTCTTGTTTTATATGGTTAAGAGACGGATCTCTCATATTTTGATGGTTTACGAAATACCTATTTATTATGTAAGAGTTTTTATCGTATGCTTTTGTAATTCTTCAGGTCCGTCTTTGTTAGGAGCTATATTAGGAAAAATGATTATATCAACAACTGGTATTATTTTGACGTCCCCTGTACATTGTGTCCCATTTTCGACACTTTTATAGGGCATCTCCGTAATTGTTAGTGCTATCAAAAAAGTAATGTAAGTGCCATGTACTCTTTTTGGGTCAAACTTAAAATGGTAAAATCAAAATTTGAAACTTTTCGCTCGCTTAGGAGATACGGGGGAAAATCAAAAAATTGACAATTTCAAAATTACCCTATACTTTCTTAGTTAAAAGAGATACAGAATAATGTTTTATACAGAAGTTTCTTTTTAATGATTGTTGAATAATCTGCCGTTTTCAGAATAAGTATACGGGGTCAGGTAAAAAAATTATCGGACCTATCCTCATTTTTTTAAATGGAACACCCTGTATATTTTAATCTAAAATTATAGCATTTTAAATTCTCTTTTCAAATATATAACACGCTATGGATGATATTGGTTTTCTAGGCGATTTATTTAAACTTTTCTTCATTTTCCTTGTTTTCTTTATTGTAAGTTTTTGATCTCGGCATAGTAAAAGACCCGTATATTTTTTAATTATGTTCCAGTCGTCGGAATATGTGCTGAAATGGTTGCCGTCTTTCCGGATAGCGAAGAAAATATAAATTTTGAGCCAGTTCTTCGTTTTTTCCACTTTCAATATAAACTGATATCATATCAAATTTTTCAAAATATTGATAAGTGATTTTTACAAATGAAGATGTAAAAATGAAATTGGCGTTAAATGTTAATAACAACTAGAATGTCAACATAGTTGTTTCTAAGATATTAGCTTCTGTTTCATGGCCTATTGTGGTTTAAAGTAATAAAGTTTAAATAAATCGCCTAGGAAACCAATATTATCCATGGTGTGTTATATATTTGAAAAGAAAATTTAAAATGCTATCTTTTGGATTAAAATATACAGGATGTTCCATTTAAAAAAATGAGGTTAGGTCCGATAACTTTTTTACCTGACCCCGTATACTTATTCTAAAAACGACAGATTATTCAACAATCATTATAAAGAAACTTCTGTATAAAACATTTTTCTGCATCTCTTTTAACTAAGAAAATATAGGGTAATTTTGAAATTGTAAATTTTTTGATTTTCCCCCGTATCTCTTAAGCGAGCGAAAATATTCGAATTTTAATCTTACCATATTAAGTTTGACCCAAAAGGAGCACATGACATCTACATTGCTTTTTTGATAGCACTAACAATAACGGAGATACCCTATAAAAGTGTCGAAAATGGGACACTCTGTCCTCTGGCGAAATATTGCCCTATACTTACCGGTCACCCTGTATATAAAAAAACATGAAATAATTAAATTAAAAAATTTATTTGATAATCTCTTTTAAGGGTCAATTCCACACCGGGTGATTTGAAGATCAACACGAGCTCCGTGTCGATATTCAACCCGTTGAAGTTGCAGAGCTCGCCGAAAAGCGAGAGGAAGTCGCCGAAGAGTCCGCACTCGCCGAAAGTGAAAGGCGGTCCCAATGGTAACAATTTGTCTGGTAAGCGTTTACTAGTTCCTATTATATCAGATATCGTCAAATAATTGCGGTGTTGTCACTTTTTTTTTTTTTTTTATGATCAAACAAGCATTATAGGAAAAATCCTTTAGGGCACTCTGGGAGTGGTGCGTGTGCGCAAAAAGCGATTCACGTTGGTTTTGAATCGCCGGGTGCGTAATTTCTTGAATAATCGTTTTCCTGATCGTTGGATTGACAGAGGAGGACCTCAAGCTTGGCCACCGAGGTCACCAGACCTAAACCCACTGGATTATTGCCTCTCGGGGTGGATGAAATCACTAGTATACGAAACACGAGTAGAAACCGTGGAAGGACTCCACAATCGAATTTTTAATGCTGCAAATATCATTATAAACAATCCCCAAGCAATTCAACGCGCAACACGAGCGATTAACAAACGTGGTGCAGCTTATATTGAAGTTGGTGGGGGTATTTTCGAAAACATTCTAAATTAGTGGAATTTTGTTGTTTTACTAGTATCTATTGGTGTTGCTTTTGAAATAAAAAATAGTTACAAAAAAAACTTTAGAACCGATTATTTCAGAGACGGTTAAGAATCGGATTAAAACATATGGGTTAATTTCTCTTATTTTGACCTCCTGAACATGATCCCAAAATATTTCCCTTCCTTCCCGAAACAACCTGTATTTAATAATAATATTTTTTTTTTGCAAAGACTTTAGCGTTTGTAGTATTCTTTATGTTTACTGGAAGCGAGTTATATGTCTTTAGCATCTTTATTGTAATTTTGTTTTGATGGATGTTTGTTCTTGATCTCGGCACATATAAGTTGTCACGGGCTCTCGTGTTGTGTTGATGCAGATCACTGTTTCTTATGGGACTTTTGTTAGTTTTTATTTGCTTTTTTAGGATTTTATGAACCAGTTTACATTCTTCTAGCTTTATTATGTCACTAACATTAATCAATTTATAGTTTTTATATATTTGTTTGGTTGGATATAGTCTCGGTAGTCTATGTAAACATTTAAGAACTCTATTTTGATATCGTTGGAGTTTTCGTATTATTGCATTGTTTGAAAATGTCCAAACAGCACACATATATTGTAGATGGGACCTGAACAAGGCCTCATAAATTGTCATTTTCATTATGTTTGGTATATAATTCACACATTTTCTTATAAGACCACAGGCAGAAACCAATTTCTTGGTGACATGGTCGATATGTTTTTTAAAATTTAACTCTGCATCTATATTTAGTCCTAGATATTTATAGCAGTTCACCATTTTTATTTGTTCCTTGTTTATTTTTATATTGAATTTTTATATTGGAAAGAAACGTCAAATCAGTCATTTGATTTGATTTTAATTTGATTTTATTTACGAAAATTTACAGGAGCGACCACGATCACAACGACCAGTTCGCCCTCTAACGCACTGTCCCCGAAGCAACACAGGGACAAAACGAACCTGACCTTCACGCCGCCGAATCCGTTCGTGCCGAACCTGGCCAGTCCGACGATGAGCCCGAATCAGTTCTTGTATCCGGCCGGCGGGTTTCCGAGCTACGATCCCAGAGTGATGGCGGCCTATCACAGGTAAGCCAAAGCATAGAAAATAAGTAAAACTAGAATGATCACCAAGCCGAAAAAGTGGCTATCGTCGCGTGCCGTTCAAGGTTGCTTAAGTAACCACGCAACCCCCCCCCCCCCCCCTTTTGTGTGAAATAGGAATTTTTTTTATGATCAAACACAAGCACTATAGGAAAAATCCTTTAGGGCACTCTGGGAGTGGTGCGTGTGCGCAAAAAGCGATTCACGTTGGCCTTGAATCGTTGGAGGTTATATTCGTTGGGAAAAACGACCTCGGGAAGGTCGTTCGGCAAGGATGAATTCCTCCAGAAGAAAGAATTCTTAAATAATGAAGTTCGAGGAGTACTAAGCTTAACCACATATGGATGGGCGGCAGTGGTTCGTCGTGTATTTCTGATATTCGCCGCTCTGGGCGGAATTAAGAGGGCAAGGTCAGCTGAGCACTTTCCATGAAAATATCTGTAAAAGAGAGTCAAATCCCCAACCTGTCTCCGATGTTCTAGGCTGTCGAGGTTCTTCGTCAGCTGGTGGTCTCCAATCAGACGAATGGCCCTCCTTTCGATGGAATCCAGTAGCCGAAGTGTATGTTTGGGTGCAGAGCTCCAGACATGAGAGCAGTACTCTAGTGATGGTCGAATCTGGGCTTTGTGTAGTGTAAACTTATTCTTTATTAACAAAATATAAGTTTACGTTTATATATTATTTGGTTGTATTTACATAGAACTAGCAATTCTGGAAGGTTCCGCTGATAGCTAAATTTCCTGCAACAAAGGTTGACTCATGATTCATTGTCTGGGTCTCTAGTTTCTGTAAGGAAATGCGAGATCCAGATGGTACGCCTGCCAACATCCTTGAAACCTCATTTCTTGAGGATATGCTATCCTCTAAATATACTTCAGCAACTGTGGTACTCTCCCATCCATCATGGCGCTTCAGCCTAGTCATACTTGCTCCAGCGTCTGCTAAAAGAGTTGCCGACGTTCGACGTAAACAATTTCCAGTGTACTTTTCGGGGTTGTTCAAACCCAAATATTTTGCAATAATACAGGGAATTTTCCCAAATGTGTTTTTTCCAACAGGTTGTACAGTACAGCAGCCTTGTCTGTAGCTTAAAATTAGTATTTTTTCTGAGCAGCCATGTGGCCGCAAAGACATAATATAATCTCTTATAAGTTTCAAACTATGCATTTAGTCTTCATCAATAATGGCGAAAACTCTTTTTTGTCGGTTTCTGGCACCGTTACAACAAAGACTGATTTTCTATCTTCTACATATGTGACTAATATATTTACAAGTTCTTGCCGCCGACACCCACCAAATAATAATGCGACCTTGTTTATTAAAAACGTTTCATTTGGTGCCTCATGAATAAATTTTAGGACATTTTCTCTAGATAACACACTGGACCTTCTGACCTTTGCTTTAAATACTCGCATTATTTATTTAGCCCACAGAGAGCTCGGGGAAAATTTTTCAGACAGATCATTAAAGTACCCCAACAGCACAGTTTCGTTAATGGTTTCTACAACATTTTCTGACATTACTTCAAAAATTGAGTCTCTGGAATTTCTCAGTACCAGGTTTTGCGTTGCCTTTTCAGCTTTCTTTTCAATTTCGTCGGGAATTTCAAAACCTTTCCATTTCGGATTTTTGACTTTGACACATTAAACATTTGAATCCTTATCTCCCTAGCAACAAAAACGCAGGCTATAATAATGTCAAGATAATGTCGCAGGTAATTCTTTTAACCAAATCGACTAAATTAAAACCTTTGAGTTTTAAAATATTCTTAATGTACTCTTTAAAAAGTAAAAATCATATTTTTGAATTTAATGTGGAACTTTATTGAGCATATAGGCTTAAGATGAAATAGTTTTCTTAATGGGTTTTAATGAGTACATCAAGGGTACTCCATAAAACCACATTAAAACTATTTGTTCCAAAATTGATTTGTTTTAAAACCAACTTGCTAATTAATCCTTTAAAAAAGCAAATTAGTTTTAAAATAGCCAATGTCACGAGTATTATAAAGCCAGTATAAGATCAATAGTTTTTGTAAATTTTAATCTAAAGAGTGTATTAAATTCTTTGCATAACAATAAGTGGTCTTTAAGAACTTTTAGATTAAATTAAAAACAAACATGTTTCGAAGGTTCAAACCTTCATCTTCAGTGGAAGATACAAGGACATTAGAGACAAAATTAATTAAATATTAACGTTTTCTTTTAATTAATTTTTATAATTTATAAAGGGATTTTTCTTTTTCCTGCTTTGCTTAGTTTAAACAATGTCATTGTATTTTCCACTGAAGATGAAGGTTTGAACCTTCGAAATATGTATGGTTTTTAATTTTGTCATTAAACTAGTGGAGCAGATTATGAGTTTCTTTACCTACCAGTCCACTTCGAGATGGACTACTTCAAAAAAAATAAAAACTTTTAGATTATTTTAAGTTAACTTTAAAATCAACATCTTTTTATTGAACATATTAAGGCACTTTTAAACCATAAATAAATTATAAATAATTGTTACTTGGGCCTAGAAAATGATGCGGAATTATTTTACGGCCCGTGTTAAACATTAGCCAGAAGAATTTCCGGGTATCGGTGAGTTTGTCTGGTAAAAATCGCCAATATCTAAGCATAAATGAAGCCCACAGCATTAAACGGCAGTGAAAACAGTATATGTTTATTAAGTATAATATGGCCAAAGTGAATATTCAAAATGGCAGAGAACTGTCGCGAGAATAACGTTAATAATATTTTTCTTAGTTTATGGTATACTCAGAGGATGGCCGCAGCTGCCGCAGCAGGTTTCGTCCCTCCGCCGATGCCCCACGCTTTCGGCATGAACATCGCATTAAATACGGGAACGACTACGATGGGTCAACAGCAGCACAACCCCGGGGTATGAGAATAACGTTATTTTACTGATTGGAATGATTGAAAATGATGGATGGATGAGATTGAAAATTAATTTTACATTTTTGGATCTATGCAAGATACTAGTATATCATGTCTAGGGAATCCAATCCCGCAAATGCGGGATCACGCAGTGATTTCGCGGGATTGACATTGCGGGATTAAACGTGCAGGATTTGCCGGACTCGATGTGGGTGCTGTACCCAAGTAGCATTTTTAGACACAAATTGGACACACATTCTTTGCTGAGAAACGTTTCGACAAATTTTCGATTCGAATGTATCGAGACATATGTCATTGTGTTACGAAACTTTTGTGACACATTTTCGAATCCAGTTACTAGAAACACTTAAAGACGTGCTTGTTTCGAAATATTTTACAAATCGTGGTGTCGATATATTAACGACACGCGAAGATAAATATTTTTCGAAAAATTTTTAGTTAAAATTATAAAGTTTTGGTAAGACACAAGATTGCATTGAATTTCTCATAAGAGATTTTTTATAGCATCGGTGTACGTTTATTAGCGATAAATTAGCAACTTCTTGATATTATTTATATTTTAGGTGTTATTATTGATCCATTTTCAACCACAGATTGAAGTAAGTGTTTTAGGTACATTTTTAATCACCATCTGAACAAGTTTGAGGTTATGTTATTGTTTAGCGAGATTTAAATTGTTATTTTTCTGTAATAAAAAGCTTACTGTACTGGATTTATCAACATAAAGTATGGCTATAGGGTGGTTATGCTCTATGTTGATAAATACAGTGCAATAAGCTGTTTTTAACAGAAAAATAACAATTTAAATCTCCCTATGCAAACAAAAATAACATAACCTCAAACAAGATGTTGATTAAAAATCTTCAAAAAACACTTACGTCAATCTGTTTCTGGAAATGAATTAATAATAACATCTAATATACAAATAATACCAGGAAATTGCTTATTTATCCCTTATAATTTTAGTTTGGAAAGGTTTTTGCAACCACGCCTCTCGTGACGTCATACCGCGTCTGTCCATACCCAACCTTTCTTTTCTGTGCATGCAAGCAAACCTTTTTTTCTGTGACATTCACCTTACAAACCTTTCATTCTTCTGTGCATCATGGAAACATTATAGAAGCCAAAGAGTAGAAATTGTGTGCCGAGTCCATTTTGGACCAGAATCATTTCTTGCTTTCTAGCGGCCATTTTAGGAAATGAATTTTTATTTTGTTAAAATGAGGTTTAATGAAATTCCTGCATCTCTTGCAAAGCCAAAATTTGTTAGATAAGTTCCATTTTCCTAGCTAAGTCGATTTATAAAAGAAATAAATAAGATATTGATAATATTTTAATTTTAATTTTTTTGACGAAGTATATTTTTTTCTGTAAATGAAAATAAATCGAGGGCACGTTAAAAATATAAAGCCAAGTTACTAAACTGCACGATAAAATTTACTACGACAATGATTTTTTGGTTCTAATGTGCAATAACTAGGTATATGAAATAAAATAACTTATAGGAAATATACTTATATCGAATTCATCATGGCAAAATTATTGTTTCATATTGTTTTTCTTTTATTTTACAACAGTGAAGGTATCCTAATTGTTTTGCGCATGGTTTAACATAGCCCCGCCCCTTTAACGGTCATTTTTAAATACAAATAAGTAACATTTTCGATAAAAGTTTCGATTGTGCATCGAAACAGCGAAAGTCACGGCTAGTACAACCACTTGGAAACACGTGTAAATGCCCCATTTAGAATGTATACGTTTCGAAAATATTTCCATTCTTGTTGCCCACAGTTTCCAATTTTGATCGGAGACAGAAACGATTGTTACGATACATGTACCACAATGTGTCTAAAAATGCTACTTGGGTATATTAATAAAAAGTTGTTTTATGCAATTAGAAACAGAGTAGAGTAGCAGGAACATATTAAAAATTATTTCTATAAATTCCAGATCTCTCCCAAACACTCGACACCGCCGAAAACGTCGCCAAGAGGCGGCACTACCACGCCCACCCAAATAACGAAAACCTCCTCGACGCCGCCCAATAAGAGAACCAAAGAAACCGCTTCGAAAAATGAGAAAAGCCTCGAAACGGCCTTGAATAAATTGTCCCAAAATAAGGCTAAAGAATTGGGCGAAAGTAAACAAACGAAACCGCAATTGGGCGCCGGTAAGAAAGCGACTGGTAAGGAATCGGGAGGTGAAATCAACATGCCGGTAGTCGCCCAACATAACTCGCCACCCAAGGTATTGGGCGTGAGTAAAACGGTCGGGCTCGGTAATTCTCTAGGGGACGCACGACAGAGGATATCATCTCCCAAGCCCAAGTCGTTGGGCGACAGTAAAAAATCGGAATTGGGCAATACCAACGTGAGTACGCAACAAAATAGGGGTCCGACCAAGAATGTGGAAAGAAATATCAGTGCGATGTCGGCGTTGGAAAAACTGAGTCAAAATAAGGCGATAGAAATAGTGCGGGAACGAGATGGGAGTAATTCGCCGATGGGCGGAGCCAAGCCTGGCGTGGGTGGTGGTCGAGGTACGTGTAAATCACAATGTATCGTATAAATATGTATGGTATATGGTATATATACACACTCGCAGTCAAAATAATCGATCCACGCAATATTTTGTTTAGAGGGCCAGTACAGGGATCTCGGAAACCGTAAGAGATACGAAGTCGGTTAAATGGAGGTAAAGTTGCGCATTTACGTGCCTAATAATATGCCGTTTAGAAAGTTTTTAAATTCCGAGTAGTTCCGGAGATATCCGGAAAAAAACCGAAATTCAGAAAAATCGTTTTATTGTTTTCCTGGGTTTTTTTGAGATCGAATTCTAAAGTAAATTGCACTTTTGCATTGCCACTTTCCCGCTCTATCTAACAGCGTTAATTGTTTTGTAATCCGACTAGTCGTCTTCGAAGGGCTATTATCAACTTTCTTTTTTTAAATACGGTCCTGTTTTCCTGATATTGGAATTTGATAGCTTTTTTCTTCCGAATACAACGATGTATGACACATTGTGGTTTAATGACATTTCGAGGGTTTCTTGAACAACATCAGGAAATTTTGGGATACGGTCCTGTATTGCTCCTAATTTTATAAATAATATCTCATAAGTAAGCTCTAAATTTTTACTTATGTTGGACTAGTTCAATAAATAACAAATAATTTAATAATAAACCACAAATAAGTGAACAAAATACAGAAACATTATTTCAAACTTCTGTTGATTCGGGATTTAAAAGAAAAGTAGGCGCTTGAAACAAAAAATTAAGATGGTGACGCGTGATTTGTTTCACTTGGCATTCCCATTGTGATCGTTTGAGAACGTTTTAAGAGGTTTTCTATTTTCCAGAAAATATGGAACATAAATTTACAAATGCTGAAAAGTTTGATATTCTATCGCATGTTTTATTTTATCTCAAAAAAACTGTTATGTGGCAATTAGAAGATGTTATTTGTGCTTAGAGAATAACGGAAATCATTTTCAACACCTGATTATGTAGTTCCTTACTTTTTTCATTGTTCGTTTTATTACTGTTTTGGAATGATTTTTGTTCACTTATTTGTGGTTTATTATTAATTATTTGTTATTTATTGACCTAGTCCAACATAAGTAAAAATTTAGAGCTTACTTATGAGATATTATTTATAAAATTAGGAGAAATACAGGACCGTATCCCAAAATTTCCTGATGTTGTTCAAAAAACCCTCGAAACGTCATTAAACCACAAGGTGTCATACATCGTTGCATTCGGGAGAAAAAAGCTCTCAAATTCCAATATCAGGAAAACAGGACCGTACTTAAAAAAAGAAAGTTGATAATGGCTCTTCGAAGACGACTCGTCGGACTGCAAAACAATTAACGCTATTAGATAGAGCGGAAAAAGTGGCAATGTAAAAGTGCAATTTACTTTAGAATTCGATCTCAAAAAAACCCAGGAAAGAAATTAAACGATTTTTCAGAATTTCGGACTTTTCCGGATATTTTTCCGAACTACTCGGAATTTAAAAACTTTCTAAACGGCATATTATTAGGCACGTAAATGCGCAACTTTACCTCCATTTAACCGACTTCGTATCTCTTACGGTTTCCGAGATCCCTGTACTGGCCCTCCTTATCTTGGACACGTTGCATTGTAGGTAAATTTATCAAAAATATCCCACACGTGCGAGATTACAATAAATTGAAGAATATATTCTTAATACAGGGTGTTATGGAAATTACTTATTATGAGATGAAAATAAATTGAAGAAAAATAACCATAAATGGCGCTTTGAATTATTAAGCGAAATATACACTTGATATGAAATCTCAAAATTTGACGTGGCCGCTCCTGAGGACCTTCGCAATCAATAGTTTATTGAGGCAGTCTCGAGGTTCAAAAGAGGTTAGCGCATTATAGGTGATGTTGTCATATTGCAACACAGAATTCTAAACGCACGTTCTCAGTTTTTTACAAGAATCCTTCGACGCGCGTTATCACTTCTTTTTCAAACTTTTTAGACAAAGAAAACTACAATTTTAAGGTACGTACTCTCTTACCTTCGATCTTATTTTAAAATAATCCGTTTTATAATTAAATTCCATAAAAAAATAAACCACAAAAAGTATGTTTTGCAACAGAACCAACAGTAGATAATATCACACAAATTTGAAATCACATCACAGCATTTATTATTATGAATTATTTCGCAACAGAAAAAAAATCGGGTAATACATACAACTAACAAAACGTTTAAAATTCGTATACGTCAAGCACGTGGAACCCTCGACAGCGTCATTCCACACCCGAGTCTCGAAACATACTGAAGCAACGATAGTGGCTCGCGGCCGGTATCCAAGCAAGGGCGAGACACGCGGTGTGATCTGACAACACTGTTAGTATACTCTAGTGACCCACATTGTTGCTAAGTGAATCCAGATGGAACAGTATGTGGGTAAAAAGGGTTTTTACCTTATTATTTAGATATTTGATTAAAAAAAACACGTATGTAGACTTTCTATAGGACACCCAAGAAGTCACCCATTTAAATATAATAAGTCATTTCCATAACACCCTGTATACGGGTTGAAACAAGAACGTCGCATCTCTATTAGGCGGTCACATTGCGGTCCCGTATGTGTCCGCTTAAGAGAGGTTTCGCTGTATGGGCTCGATTATTTTTGCGGCGAGTGTAGTTTATGGGATCCAGACTTCCATTTTACTGCATTTTTTTTTCTAATTTTAGAAAGTTCCGCATTAACATTGACGGACGAAACTGCAAAAAAACCAGCACCTACTGAACGAAAAGATACAACGCCAGAAATAAACGCCGAGCTTCTCGCGTCTCGTCAAGAACTGAAAAAATCCTCAAGTATACATCATACGATAGACGGTAGTAAATCTGCTTCTATTCCTGTTCCTACTCCGTCAGAACTTCAGACAAGGTTAGGACAATGTTCGGAAACACTAACCAACAAATTCGAACAAACACCAGGTGCTCATGATAGGTTAGATAAATGTGAGAAAGAAGTGGAAAGGTTAGAACAGGATAGATCTGATCAGGGTGAAAACAGGTTAGATCAAGTTCTTTGCAGCACGGAAACGAATCGGGTTGCTTTAACCGAGAAAAAATCGGCACCACCAGACGCCAGTAGGTCTGAAGCTGATTCGAATACCAATCCTAGAGTGGCTTCCAGTGATACAACCGATAAAATCGAAACGAACAGTGACAAAAAACAATCGATTTTCGATAGTAGTGATATTAAGTGTAGTAGTCCTCGAAGCTCAACTGAGGCAGCTCCGGTCACTGTAACCGACGTTAGTTGTGACAACGTTGCAGCCGCTAATTCCACCGGCAACGTCGCAGGCAGTGTAACGAGCGAGGTTGCAGTGGCTGTAACGCCAGGCGGCGCCGACGCAGAAAGTAGGGTTACGGACGCCGTCGCCGATGATACATCCGGGAACGGCGAGGATAAATCGGACAGTGTTGCGGAGAGCGATAGAGGTGGCGGGGAGAAGTAATAGCGCGTAGGTTTTACTAGTCTTTTTAAAGTTTTTATTATTTATGCGAGAATGGTGTAAATTTTTTAGAAAGCTTTCGGAACAGAAGTTGTTTAGTACTTTTTGAGATCCGTACTTATTCAGAGTGTGACGAACATTATATAGGGTGTTCCTTAATGACGTGCTAATATCAGAGTGTGATTCCTTAAGTCAATTTAAGACCAAAAGTTCATATGAATATTTTATATTTTTTTCTACGAGTGTGATTTTTTTAAAAATCGTTATTTTTTATTATCTCCGAAAGTACTTTAGATATTATTTCCAATTTTGGTATGTATTAATAGGATATAAAAACCACTTATTTTAGTTAGAAAAGATATTCAATTGTTCCACCAGTGGCGTCCCTGCAAACATGTCCTCTGATATTTTTTACAAAAAAAAATGGCACGCCACTGACGTTTTCCCACATGGATATTTTTCCGATTAGCCTGGTCAATTCTACATGAAAACGTTCTCTTGCTGTTTTCTCGTCACATTATTAATATTGATAATGATAAATTTTGTTTTATAAAAATTGTTAGAAATGACCACCTTCACTTAAGTCGGGCGTCGCATGTGGTGAGAAAAACGTAAAACCCCGTTTTCATGTAGAATTGACCAGGTCAATAATTAAAAAATATAGCAGGACGTGCTTGCAGGGACGCCACTGGTGAATCGATAGAATAACCTTTCTAACTAAAATATGTATTTTTATATCATACTAACACATACCAAAATTGACAGTAATATCTAAAGCACTTTAGGAGATATTAAAAAATAAAGATTTAAAAAAATGGATGTTAACATCCTGCAGCAACATGTTTAAGTCTTTGCGGACATATTGTGTTCATATGAATTTTTCTTCATTAAATGACTCTGAAATGCTAGTTATTAAAGAACACCCTGTACACTAAAATATGATGTAATCAATTTTTTTAAAAATTATTCGAGTCAATCTCCTGAGTATGTTTATCAAGTAAATCACTGCGTAAACGTTCCTGTGCCATCAGTTAACTTTTGCGAAAAGTTCGATGCAAAATATGGCGCACACAAAAATGATTTTTTCGTAGCTCTTTAAGTTCTCCACAACTTTGTTCATACATTAAAATATCAAATAAGGTGTATTTTTGACTTGTATGAACAATACTGCGGGAAATAATTTGCAAACTTTGACATGCTATAGCTCAGGGGTTCTATAAGCGTCGTGGAGATAAACAAGGGCGCCGCGAGGCGTTCCTGTTTTCTCTTCTCCTATACTAAACCTGTAAGGGTGCCGCGAACTGAAAAAGTTTGAGAACCCCTGCATAGCTCATAAACGAGTTTTCTCTACGGAAATGATCCTTGTGGAGCAAAGTTGTAGAGAATTTCCAAGTCTACACCAATTCAGTTTTTACTACTTTTGTTGTATCATCAACAAATCTGTTACAAATCGTGCACTTTTTAACCTTGACATGTTAGAATCGTCCGAAATCTTTTTTTACAACTTATATACATAAAATTAGTTGACACGTATTTCAGGATTTTGCTGGAAAAAATTTATTATCCAAAATATCCGCACTAGGGAATCCAATCCCCCAAATGAGGGATCCCGCGGTGATTTCGCGGGATTGACATTGCGGGATTAAACGTGCGGGATTCGCGGGACTCGATGTGGGTGCTGTATGTTAATAAAAAGTTGTTTTATGCAATTAAAAACAGAGTAGAGTAGACTAGTTTAACGGTTACATGTTACATTGATTTTGAAAGTACTTTCGGAGAAAAGATAACATGTTTAATGTTTCATCGTTTAAATTTGATCTTATTTTATTGCACATGTATCCTGCGGCTGAATACGCACGTTCAGCATACAAAACGAACGTTTAATAAGCAGTTTCCGAACAGTTTTTATCAGTATGGCGAATTTTATTTGACCTTTGTAACTTTAAAACACAACATCTGCTGACACATCGCTTGCAATGTCAGAAAAAGTCCATAGTCTACTTGAAAATATTTAACAATGAATGTGTTGAATATTAAAGTCTATAAAGACATGTTACACTATAAAACGGTGAATCTCCTTTAATAACAGAGATAATAAAGTAAACCAAAAAAGAAAATGTTGGGGAAAGATGGACCTACCGTTTAATGTCAACTGCAATATGTTTCGGTTGCTCATATACTCCACAGGGTGATGCGAATTTTTGGAAAAAAACATAGCATTTTTAGTACACCCAGTATAAATCGAAAATTAAATTTTTATCATAAACAGCGAAAAAGGCACCAACCTACAATGCAAAAAAAATCATTCAAATCTGATCATAAATTCGGCATAAAAAATATGGCAAATTTATGATGTTGCGTTAATTTTGTCCAGGAGTTTATTTTGCATTTGTTCACAATTCAAAAGCTAACATAACAAACAGTTAAATGAAAAAGATCGACATTGATACGATCAGCATAACTGGAGATATTAAATTTCAAGTATGAGAAGATTATAAAAAAATTTTGTGTTGATATTTTGGAAAGAAAATTTTTTTCAGCAAAATCCTGAAATACGTGTCAACTAGTTTGGGTTTATCCGGGACGATTCTAAAATGTCAAGGTTAACAAGTGTGCGGCTTGTAAAATAATAACCCGAGATGCGAGATATTGGCTTTGACAACTTACTGGGAATGGTCTCCAATAATATAATATTAATCAATGGAATCGGTGCAGTAAAAGTGCAAATTTTATTGCACTAATAATCACTGTTCACATAAGTAAGACAAACATGCCTGCGAAAGTTTTCTAAAAGGTTTGCACTGCACTCGAGGATATTTTAAAAACAAGTCATATTTCTTAATGACCTGTTTAAAATAGATCTGTTCGTTGCGCTGAACAGACACATGTTGCACTAGGTACTGCCTTAAGCTAAAATGATCTTGGTACACTTATCAGTGCAAAAACTGTAGGTAGTGCAGCTTCAGCGAACAGATCTAATATTCCACGATTTTATCCCTTATTGTACGACGAGCACTAAAAACGTTTTCTTCCTGATAATAACGATTTTATTTGTGTCGATCTACTCCATCAGAAAACCGATACTCCTATTGGCCTTCAAAATAGGCTTTATTATCCTCTTTTGATTGGTTGTCATCAGCTGGAGAGCTCATGGCTACCAATGCCGGCGGGGTTGTCTATATGACAGCGAGAACATGGTGCGGAAGACAACCGACGAGCAACCTTTGAAAATATGGCCGGTGAACCGTGCGCACGAACCCCATTTTCTCACTTATAAAATTTAACTTTTTACTGCGCATCCCATCCCATGGTGATAGGTCGGTGCGCGTACCGCGGCCGCCTGGAGGGGATCGAATTTTGCAGATGATAATCAGTCTAAAGAGAGTGAGAGAGGCCAACAGGAATAATAAATGAAATGAACAAATCGTAATGTGTACACTTAGCAGCAAAAATAACGCACAACCAAAAATTATGCTCAATTTCACACTTCATTTTCTCGATTTCGCTAAATTTTCTTTCGAACTGTAGCTTTTTTCTTTGGTAATTGCACTGTGATAGAATTTTTTATTCAGATTTCAGTTTTAGGCTTATACAGGGTGCAAAATTGAGAATAGTTTTATTACGTTAAAGTTGAGACACCCTGTAGGGTGCATTAGCAGCAACAAGTAGTGTATGATGTAATCATACTGCAGCCTCATGTTTTCTAAACATTTTGTTTCTTTAATTTCTCTGATATCTGCAATATCAAAGAAAATACACAGTTTTATACCAGAACATGTTTTTTTTTTAAATTAAAATAACATTTTGACAACATTAAACTAAAAATAACACTAACAATACATAAGAAAAGAAGTACATTAGTAGCGTTTGTTTCCACTTCTACTTCTAATGACTGCTTCACATTGCCTCGACATTAAATTGGATATTTTATTTTGGTCCAAATATCGGTAACCATTATTTGGACATCTTGCAGGTTGATGCTGTCTCGGTGCTCTACCAATAGTATCCCATAAGTGCTCTATAGGATTCAAATCGGGACTGCGCGGTGGCCAATTTAGAGTTCGAATTCATTGACGATGCGCGCAACATGAGGTCTTGCGTTATCGTGCATCAGTAAAAAACTAGTCCCAATGTACGGAACGAAAGGGACAACGTGCTCAGACAAACTGTCACTGATACACCTCTCGGTATTTAAAAAAAAACCCACGTGAAGGTACAGTTCTGTTCATTAAAAACCCGTACAAGTCTTATAATTAGTTTCTCTATTATTTAAGCTATTTAGAACAAGCTTTTGTGACTGATTATTATTGTTAGGTTATCATTTATGTTAAAGGTTAGATTATGCCAAAAATGCAAATTTGGATTATAATATGAAGTAACTAAAAGAAAAACGTAACAAAAACTAAAATTATATTAAACAAGAATTATAAAAGATTTAAAAAATTAATATTTGGTCATTGAACCTTCTTTTTCGATCACCTGTGCCAATCTATTAGGCATAGAGTTTATTAAATTTCTTGCAATATTTTGGTCAAGTTCCCAGCATTGATGTATAATTTCCCACAATTCATTAGAATTATGAGGAAAAAAATTCCGATGATAGATTTTCTTTACGATTATAGCCCATACATTTTCTATCGGATTAATATCCGGACTGATAGAAGGCCAAGGTAACACTTCTACATTATTGTTGCGAAACCAGTCCTTCACAACATTTGCAGTATGCACTGGGCAATTATCCTGCTGATAAATAAAATAATTATTTGGATAAATGGAGCGAACAGATGGAAGCATAATATGTTCTAGAACTTGACGATAATTTTCAGCATTGAACCTTCCCTCCAATTTCCAGCATACCCCAAGCCCATAGTAACTTATCCAACCCCATACATTGACAGAAAAGCGCCCTGGTCTAAAAGCAAGATCACTGGTATAACCCTCTTCAAATCTTGTTCGGTCAGGTCGATACACTCGAATTGATCCATTGTATGTAGATTGGAAAGTCTTTTCATCCGTGAATATTACCCTATTCCAAAATTGAGGTTCGCGATATATATAATTTAATGCAAACAATAACCGCGATTGCTTTCGTTCTTCTGTTAGTTTAATTTTTTTCGCGGCCACGCGGTTCCTTAATTCTGATTTATTGACTCTTCTACTGGCCGTAGGTCGAGAGCCAGGAAATCCTGTGGCATTCATAGCTTGCCTCACCATTTGAAAGGGATTATCTCTTAAGTGGCCTAGAAACAAAACATCTTCTTCAAGACTGGAAATTCTAGGACCTCCAGAACCCCCTCGTCGGTCGAATGACCCTTCTTGTTGCCAGCGCTTCTTAATTTCTTGGATTGTGCTCTTATTTCTGCCATATAATTGTGCTATGGCACGAATTGACCATCCGTCTTGGATTCTTGCTACTATTTGTGCCTTCTCTACAATAGTTAATTGACGAGGCATTTTAAATGTTTGACTTTTAGACGTCTAACAACAATTGCCACCATGCAATTTTAAAAGTGTATGCCAAAAATTAAAACGAACGACTTACACCGGGACAAATTAGATGTACGGGTTTTTAATGAACAGAACTGTACGATATCCGTCCGTGCTGTTAAGGAAATCCCAGCTCAAAACATCACAGAGCCTCTATTAAATAAAGTTCTTTCACGTATGTTGCACTGCGCATAACATGTTTTGTTATAAAACTGTGTATTTTCTTTGATATCATAGATATCGGAGAAATTAAAGGAACAAAATGTTTAGAAAACATGAGGCTGCAGTATGATTTCATCATACACCCGTTGTCGTTGCTAATGCTCCCTACAGGGTGTCACAAATTTAACATAATAAGCTATGTCATTTTTGCACCCTGTATAAGCCCAAAACTGACATCTGAATAAAAAATTCTATCACAGTGCAATTACCCAAGAAAAAAATTAGCGAAATCGATTCATCGGTTCGCGAGAAAATGAAGCTTGAAATTGAGCATAATTTTCGATGGTGAGTTATTTTTGCTGCTAAGTGTATATTAATTAGGAAGAAAACTGACCCAGTGGCCCTTGTGCTTTCCTCAAAACCTTATATTTTGTTTTTGTGTATTTACCAAATACAGTTTTACATATAATTTATTCTGTGTGTAAAAAATGCCGTAGTTTTTTGTTGTACATTTTAACCTGTTTATAGTGTGTTTTTTCTTTGTTTGTTTTGTATTTTTTATTTTTTTGATGGTTTTATTTGTATATACTAAGAATAATTTCCTATCGATTTGTAAAAATGTGTAAAGCCCTTGGGGGGGATATATTTTTTTCAGTATTTTTAAGTATAACCTGGGTTTTAAATACATAAAATAGTGGTAAATACGCAAAAAAACACTGTTAAAGTACATTAACCGTTTTCTCCAATGTGTAAATGAAAAAGTGCCTAGTAGTATGTCGAGCCTTTTTTCTAACGTTTTAAGGCGAAAAAATATTTTTTTAAAATCGAAAAATTACTTGCAAAATAATTTACTTTAGTCGGCGGCGGTATTTTCGGTGATTTTTTTCAAAATGAGACGTGCGCCGGTTGTATTGATTTCGGTAAATTTTGTGCAAATTTAGATATGTTACATGATATACAGGGTTGCCATCGAGAGCGTACCGTAAGACATTGGAGGCTGGGAAAGAACTTTTCGACAAAATTCAAAAACACGTCGAGTTTCTTTCTCAGAGGCACAAACAAATACCTCATTGAAAAGGGCTTTTAATTCCCTATACATTGCAGCTTAGTTTTTGAAAATCGATCCACTCGTTGAGAAAATATGGAGCTTTGAAATATCAACGAAACGTATGACGAAAAATTCAAAAATCGATTTAATTTATTATTAGTAAAATTAAATTTATATTTAAATATGACATGAGCAAACGTCAAGTTCGATATCTCATTGGCCACGGGCTAATCATTGTCATGATAGTCCGGCAGCCCGTTACCAAAATGTCCTGTTATCGCGCCTTCATCTAGTCAATGACTAATCGCTAGATTATTAAATAATAAGAAAGTTTTACTCGAGCGAAAAAGTTCGGCAACGCTGCGCTTACCCGTCAGAGTGATTTCAGTCCGTAAGAAAGCAGATCGTCTTTTTGTTACTCCGCCTTGTCCGTTCTTGATGAAATCATATTAAAAATATAAAAAAAAACGTGAATTCATCGCCAAAGGACGTTTTGAGTGTTGCAAAAATTCCATAGTTTAAATAAAAGATGTAAAGAAAAGGGGTATCAAAAAGTTACAGCGCCCGGGTCAATTTTTTTTAATTGTTGATAACGCTCTAAAAAATAATAAATCGAGTCGAACCGATATTTTCCGTGTTGCGCAGCTGCAGGGAGGGCAGCGGAGTCGGATCTCGTATATGTATAATTCATGATCGCGGTACACGGCGCGCACGCATGGGACGGCTTGCTCTGTGGCTTGGTTGTCTATAACAACTCGGCATCAGCTATGTCCCCATATTTCATTATTATTGATACACGTGCTGTGTTGATTGAAAACGGTTTTGCTAAAAACTGCGTGTGTAAAAATGTCAGTTCATATTTTCCCCCCATTTTCCGAACCACAATACAAGATTTCTGCTTGAAAACGGACGAGGCGCGATAACTCGAATAGCGTTAAAAAAATGACATACCTAAGATCCAACACTGCGGTTGCGCGTCGATGAAAATGTCCGTTCTCATTTTTTTCCGGTCACGAATAACGGAAAATATCATCCGACAAGTAAAACGGACGAGGCGTGATAAGTTGAATTCTCCGCTGTAAACAAATTTCGATTTTTCTCAAACCAAAACTATTCACCGCACGGAAAATGTCAGTTACTATTTTAATCTCCTCAAAAACATCACTCTTCGTCATAAAATAAAAAGAACGGACGAGGCGCGATAACTATTACGCAACGTTGCCAATGTCCGTTCTTGTTAATTTCCTTCTCAAGTCCTTATTAAATCACACCAAAAAACTCAAAAAACTTTAGGTCGTGATCGGTCTGAAATCCTGGTAACGGGCTACGGGTAATATGATAAATCGTAGGCTGGATGATTCTCTACAAACAAGGTTTTATAATTGTTAAGGTGTATATCTCTTACAATTTCCGAAATCCCAATGGTGAAGGTCGAATTTGTGACACCCTGTATATTGTTTATAATAATTTTGTAAGAAGCAAATTTAGACGCAAAGTATGTCAATTTTTATCGCCGAAATCAATGCTACAGGTACTTGCTTCTCTAAAAATTGTGATATGTACAGGCTAGTTTTGATAACGCTAAAAGTAAAATTTTAATAACAGACATATCACTTTCAATTTTTTGCACGTAATTTTTTTTTTGGCCATATGTTCTTTTCGTGATTTTAATCTTTGACGGACACGTGAGTTCTTGTGCAGATGACACCGAACGATCACGTGCCTCGTCATAATTTCGATCAAAAATATTTACGTTCAAGAACTTTATAAGATTATAAACTTTTGCGAGCAAAAATGTTGAACCGAGACCGACGACGTTGTTAAAGCGGCAGTTACCGGAAATTTTAGGACAATTCATAACTTCTACAACGCATTTTTTAAAATTCAGTTCCAGCCGGATCCGGTACAAAATCCGGCAGAACCGGATATTAAAAAAGAAAGCCGGATACCGGTTCCGGGGGCATCACTATTTAAAATTAAGACCGACGAGGGGCAAAGCTGTTTATCGCTGGCTACGAAGCTGTTTAGACCCCGACCTATATCTATGGATAGCCAAACTCTAAAAGCAAAAGTGGCAAATTTATGGCCTCGCGCATGCTCGTCAGATGTCATTCGCAATGCCGACTGATAAACTATTGACCTTAACCGGCGAACAGGGCCGTATTTCGCACTTAATGAAAACGATTACACTGCAATATTTTGGCACATCAAGACCTTCTTTACTGGGACATAAACAATCTATTTTCTCGCACTTTTAGTATAAATTTCGATCACTATTGTCCACGTTTCGATATATTTTTAATATCGTTACATCCCTACGACTGATTTGGGTTCTGCACGGTCGTCGTTGGTTGGCAACCAAACCGGCACCAATACCGGCGGGGTTGCCTATATGACGGCGACAACATTGTGCGCAAGACAACCGACGAGCAACCTTCAAAAATATGACCGGTAAACCGTGCACACTATAGCAACCACCCTGTATATTCTGTTGGTAAAATCCGAGCGGCTTGATTTATTTTACAAGGTGGGCTATATAAAACACTTTCGCAGGGTTCGGAAGATTCCTGTGTTAGTATCGAATGACCCTAATTTTTGTTATCTGATGTTATTAATTCAGAGGGGTTGAAAAGACACCCTCGAATAGTTTTAATTGATATCACACCTAAATTCCTGTAGTTTTAACTATATGTTTGCTCCAAAGTTAGGCAATTAGACACGAATTAGCTTTGACATACACTTGTTTTATTATCTTGTAAAAATCATTCAGCTTCTTACATAATTGTCATTCCTTAAGAAATATTTACTTGCTATTACAAATGTCACTTCCCATTTTACTTATGCTGGCTTTCTAGTTTAATAGACAATATAACTTTTGACAAAACTTCTAAATTTAACACAATTTACTAAAATTGTGGAGTCACCCAAGTTGTTACGAACTGAATCTACAAAATTCTCAAAAGGTCATAAAACTCACGTATTTCCGAGTTAATATCTTTCAGTCACAATAACTCACAAAATAACTTTGTTCTGGATAGCGTAAATTAATCGGTTTCTTGAGCGCTAACCTTCCACGTCCTAATCGATTTAGGAAGACCCGATGACATATATTCGCGTTCTACTTTTTGTCAGACAGAGATTCGTTCTGGATCAAAACTTTTTACTTATTTTCCCGGAAAACGGGCAGAGTTTTCTGTAGACTTCGCGACCAGTTCGTTGGATTGACTGCTGAAACGAGCGGAATTTTCCGCTTAAATAAGGCTTTTCCGCCCTCTGGGTGGCCAAAAGAAGGGTTCCCCTTCGACAGTTTTATTGCTTTTTCTTGGAATACTGACAGAATTCACGATTTATCGGCGTATAAGGTTCAAAATCGCGCATTAGTCCCCGAAATCCCTGACTCCCAATATGCCCACGTCGTAAATCCTGTCATTGAGGGCACCCCTCTTATTTGTTTAGTCATGTTTTCCAGAGGTAGTAGGGGAAAAGTTACCCAATTGCCGTATCGTTTTCCGCGCGTTTAGTTATATTAAAATTTCCGTCGCGGTTGGTCCGAATTACAAGTGTTTTCCGAAGTTGAGAAAGAAGGGAATTATACGTATAAAGTGCATTTTTCTAAGTTATTTTAAAAAAAAAATAAAATTATAGCAATTTTATTTTCTTCTGTGAAATTACTCTTTGGATTATCTATAAAAACGTAAGTTTTTTAATAATTTTCTACAATTTATTTGCATTTATTTTATTTTATTTAATTTTGGCTCTTATGGACTTAGAAAATTCTGGTAAATAGATAAAAAAAATTTTAATTCCTTATTAAGTCGTTTTTAAAAGTTTTTCCAATATTATTTGTCATTAATTTAATTTTCTACAGTTTTGAATATTAAATTTTAATTTTATTAAATTATTTATTTATTGTTTTTTTTTTGATTGAGGACTTAGCAAATTTTTGATAAAAATTAAATTTTAATTTAATTTTTTTTTGAAATATTATTTGGACTAATAATATTTTTATTTATAATTGCTAAATTTTTCAAATAAATAATTAATTAATTTATTTTTAGTTCTTTATATTTTTTTTAAATTTTTATAAAATATTTTGACAATATCAGCTGATCGGTTTATCCCAATTTTCAATAAAATTTTTATAAAGTTTTTCTCTATTTTTAAATATTTTTCTTTCGCGTTTTCGTATAGTTTTTCGTGTCCACCACAGCACCAACCCATTTTTTCACTCATAAAATTTAACTTTTTACTGCGCATCCCATAAGTTGTACGTATCCATAGTTATAGGTCGGTGGTTCCCCTTCATTACCAGTTGATCGTCGTTAAGGTTCAACATTTGCTCCTAAACAAGAAATTAAAAGAGCAGCTAGTGTAAAATGACGGTGCCTTTCGAAACGAGAAGAAACTTTGTCGAATGATCTAAAAAAAGATACTCTATAGGAATTTTAGTGTATTTACAGGCCAATGAAGGCAGAGAACCGAATATTGCGGAATTTGACAGATTTTATATTAGGTTTTCACTGTTTATTATTTCACAAATTTATTAATTTTTAAATATCGGCTTGAAATAAATTAGATGAAACAAACGGTCATTCCGTTTTATACGTCGAGGACAATAATCGGCCTCTTTGGGTAAAATTTTATGATAAAAATATGTGCATTCTTATTGCGCAGCGTTTTGTTTTAGCCTTGATATACAGTCGCCGACAACAAATTCCGGACACGGATAATGTTAGTCGAGTTTATAGACCTGTAACTTTTTAAATATTTTTCCGATCTTGGTGACATTTTTAGCAAAATGTAGACTTGTGTCTCGGAACGATATCCTGAATTTTAGTTTTCAAGAAATAATCATTTATTGATCATTATTAGTGTTGTGATCGCTCGAGCGAAAAACCGCTTGATCACCCGATTATTGAAATAACCGACATCGCTCGATTATTTAAAAAACCGCCCGAGTTATCCATTCAGGCGAAAACCGTCGCTCGTCACTTATTATCTTTCACTCGATACCCGAGCTTCGCTTGACGCCGACGGAAATGTACCGCTGTAGTGTGATCCAAGTTTAAAAACTGCTCGTATATTCGAACAGTTTTTCGCTCGATAGGAAATACTCTAGTTATAAATTCAGGCGAAAAACCGAAAAATATCGCCTGTCACTTGATACCCGATCTTGGTTCTACGCGCGATCCGAAATATGCCGATTGGCCACGTCGAGTTTGACGCTGAGCAGGTAACACGATATACGTCTTTCTTAAAGGCACATAAACGAGAAGGTGCATATAAAAAAGTATGCCAAATCCCTTACGGAGTCATCGCGACATGGGTTTTGTAAAGTTTTGTTGTAACTGGCTAGCCAGCGGCGTAGTTTAGGTCTCCGATTGTAAATATTAAAAAATTAAAGGATATAATTTTAAAATTTTTATTTACTATAAACTCTAGCAAACTTCTCAAAAATAACATAATAATAGAAATTGTTAATGAAAAATAACAAAACGAACAAAATTGTTTAACAAAATATATAGAAAAATTCGTTGGTAATCTTATAGTAAACATTTTTAAATCTACACGCAAACTTTTTATTATTAAACTCAAGAAGACTTCTTGAAAATAACATACATTATAGAAAATGTTAATGGAAAATAAGAAAACGAGTAAAATAGTTAACAAAACATAGGGATCGAGAAATTTTTTGGTAACCAAAAGTAAACATTCTTAAATTTAAACATGAACTTTTAGATAACTATAAACATGAATTTAAAAAAAGAATCACTTATTTTCTTATTTTGCCAGTCGCGTAACTAAGTCTATATATTTGAAGGGCACACAGTGGGCACCTGATAATTTAAAGTGGAAGAATTTGACAACCATTTTAAATATCTACTTATTTTATGTTCCTAGATTGAGGAAGATGTGCAGAAAAATAACTCTTGGCAATACTTTTTGTTTTAAAAAAGCACAAGAATAAACCCGAACAATAAATACATATTTGGGTGATTTTTTGCAGTTTTTTTTGTTTGGTATCGAGACACGTGGTAAAAATTCATTATTCACAAATAAATAAAATTCTGGAATTTTTTTGGTGGCTACTATAATTTTTTAGCTAAACCTGTGCCCACCCGTAGTTACGTGCCTGCTAAATACCCTACCTGATCACATGTAAACGGCTAGGCTGCCGGCGGTGACGTCATCGCTTGGTTAATTGGAATTTCAAGCGATGCACTCGATTATTAAAATCGCCCGAGTATCAAGTACTCGATTATTAAAAGCATTTGTTTTTCCCAACATTAATCATTATACAGGCAGAAACAAAAGTTACTTTTTTTACCCTTAATTTCTTAACGCCCTGTGGAAAAATTGAGCGGTAGAATTTAGCTTCATTAAGTTTTGTTTTGCGGTGTGACCTTTTCTTAACGCAATGTTTTTTGGTTCACGTCATTATCTGCTTTTTAAAAGAAGATACAAATTTTGAAAGAATGTCGTGCAGTTTTTCAATTTATTCAAAATTCACTACATGACATTATTTTATCGAGTAGCATGAACAAATATCCAAAAATTAATACGTAGATTGCAACCTCGTGTTCTTATCACTTCAACCATGCGACGTGGGGGCATGCTTTTAATGCAGTTTTGAATTGCTTCTTGAGGAATATTTTCACATTCTTCAAGAAGGCGTTTTCGCAGATCTGGCAATGTTTATGGGTGTCGATTGTGGACACGTCTACATAGCATACATGTTGATTTAAGTCTGAATGTTCACCTCGTCTAAATACCCAGTTACAACCCGTAAAGTAGAAAGAAGGTGTTTTAATTGCTAGGCTTGATTTATATTATTAAATACAACAATTCCTGAAGAATGGGAAAATATTTCTCGAGAAGCGATTCAAAACAGTTGCATGGTAGAAGTTCATGTTACTCGATAAAATCATGTAATGTTGTGAATTAAATTGAAAAACTGCACGACTTTCTTTCAAAATTTGTATATTCTTTTAAAAAGCAGATAATGACGTGAACCAAAAAATATTGTGTTAAGAAAAGATCACACTTCAAAACAAAACATAATGACGCTAAATTCTACCGCTCAAGTTTTCCACAAGGCGTTAAGAAATAAAAGTAAAAAAAGTTACTTATGTTTCTGCCTGTTTAATGACCAATTCATGATTATTTTTTGAAAACTAAAATTTAGGATATTATCCCAAGACACAAGTGTATACTTTGTTAAAAATTTCACCAAAATCGGAACAATATTTAAAAAGTTACACGACTATAAAGTTAACAAACCGTATCTTTGTCCAGGATTTATTGTCGACGAGTGTATTTTTTAATTTAAAAAAATTCATTGTTTAAGGATTTCTTTTGATCGATCGCTATCTCAATGGGTTATTCTTTAGCCGCGCTAGGGCAATCAAAACTTACGAGGTATCCCAAAATATTTGTACTTTTAGATGGATTAAAATTGTTATACTAGAAATTATTTTTATGCGTTTTGTGACTGGTAGGGAAAATACAATGTCAATTAAAAAAAGGCATTTTTAGCAAAAAATCGTAGTATAGTACTTTAGATATTATTTTCAATTTTGGCATGTGTTAATAGCATTCACCAGTGGCGTCCCTGCGAACGTGTCCTCTGATATTTTTTACAAAAATAGTGATACGCCACTGACATTTTTCCATGTGGACATTTTGTGGTTAGCCTGGTGAATTCTACATTAAAACGGTTTCTTGCATTTTTCTCGTCTGACGCACCAATCTTGGGTACGAATTCAAATTGAAACTTTAATGTAATTTTTTTCATGATGAATTGACCGTGCTAATCAGAAAATAACCTCATGGAAAATGTCAGTGGCGTACACGTCAATGTGACGCCTCTTATTATTGAAGTTCCCTACTTGTGGCGAAACTAAAACTAATTTCTAGTATGAATCCGCCACAATCGTATTAATTTGAAATTATTTCTCTCTATTTCGGCACTTCAAACGGCTTTTAAAGCCGGCCTTGATATTTAATTAATTCTTCAAAAAATGTTTTTGTTAAAAATGCGACCACGTCAGAATCCAGCTTTTTAAAACGGATTTTCTATCACAAATGGATGATTTCATGTGGGTATGCGAAAAATAGTTTCAAGAAAAAAATATAAATTAGTAAACTTAATTATTAAATGATTGGTTGCATGGCCGGTTTCGGGTTGTAAAGAAGATATGCGATCAGTATGAAATAGATAATTCAATTACAGTTGAACCCGGGGAAAGAATGAACATACGTCTTCGCCTGTAATAGTATGGTTCAAATCGAGATTATAACATTATGAAGATCTTGTATTTTGATGCTTAAATTCTATACAGCAAAGTCTTTTGGTTTAGAAACTTGCAAAATTTGTGATCCACAAGAAATATAAATGTCAATGTAATGTCTTTTGCCTTTTAATATACTGAAATTCTATTTTGTTTCCAAAGAAAAGCGTCTCAATCCTTTTCATTAACTGATGAAACAAAACGACATAAAAAATAGTAGGTATTTGATATTACTGTAAGGTTCATTCT
Organism: Barypeithes pellucidus; assembly: GCA_963991005.1. NCBI lineage: Eukaryota > Metazoa > Arthropoda > Insecta > Coleoptera > Curculionidae > Barypeithes > Barypeithes pellucidus. The sequence goes on along the minus strand of OZ022563.1, from coordinate 48,535,271 downwards.
TTTCTCGTCGCAACTGCAGACATCTTTACTCGTTATTTATACGGGATTATAATGTAAAAACCATTTTTGTACTGTATGTAGAGGTGGGCGAAGCACGTTAGGAGAGGGCGCACAAGCACCGAGTCCTAACCTAACGGGCTTAGGGGATTTGCAAGCAAAATGCAAAATTGCGAGCAATAATAAGGACTTTTGAAAATAAAGATAATCGGAAGAAGATACCGACAATACAAATATGAAATCTAAACTTGCAGAGGACAAAAAAGTCTGATCAAATCAAGTTGAAAAAGACGAATACGATTTTTTTTTTAAAATTAGTTTTCGAGTCCAAGTACAAATTACCAAGCGGACTAGTTTGCAAGCCCTCAAGTCCTGCCCAGCTCCGATTTCATGATATAACAAGTATACAGGGTGTTAGGGAAATGACTTATTATATTTAAACCAGCAAATCCTGAGATGAAAATAAATTGAAGAAAAATAACCTTGAATGGCGCTTTGAATTATTGTACGAAATAGACACTTTATATGAAATCTGAAAATTTACGTGGCCGCTACTGAGGATATTTGCAATCAATAGTTTATCAAGGCGGTGTTGTCATATATTGCAACACAGAATTGTAAACGCACGTGTTCAGTTTTTGACAACAAGACGTCTTTGACCCGCGTTATCACTTCTTTTTCAAACTTTTTAGAAAAAAATACTACAATTTTAAGGTACATACTCTCTTACCTTCGATCTTATAATCCGTTTTATAATTAAATTCCATAAAAAATAATACACAAAAAGTATGTTTTGCAATAGAACCAACAATTTGAAATCACATCACAATATTTCCTATTATGGACAGAAAACAAATCGGGTAATGCTACAACTAACAAAACATTTAAAATTCGTATACATCAAGCACGTGGAACCCTCGACAGCGTCATTCCACCCCCCGAGTCTCGAAACATACTGAAGCAACGATAGTCGCGCGCGGCAGGTATCCCAGCAAGGGCGTAACATGCGGTGTGATCTGACAACACTGTTAGTATACTCTAGCGCCGTTCCATCTGGATCAGTTAGCAACAATGTGGGTAAAAAGGGTTTTTACCTTAGTATTTAGATATTCGATTAAAAAAAAAGTATGTAGACTTTCTCTAGGACACACTAGGAGTCGCCCATTTAAATATAATAAGTCATTCCCATAACACCCTGTATATTGCGGAAACAAAATGTCGGTAATTTTTCTTTCGTCAGCTTGTAGAATTGTGAAAAGTTTCGTTCGATCTGCAAATTTGTATCTTCCAAAAATGACGTGTTGAAAGTGGACTTCAAAATTCAATTTGTAACAAATCTAGTAGGCTGTGAGCGGATCCACTTTATTTTTAAAAATTTTGAGAATGAAGAAAAACTTTGATATTTTTATGAAATAATTGTTGTATACTCTGATTCGCGTCGTAGTTATTTTTAATAGAATTGGACAATATTTGGCTAAGAAAATATGCGTATATCATCAGAGGAAACACTGTATATTTAGGGAGGAGGCTACAAAATTGTAGCCTCCTCCGACGTTGCATGTATGCACTAGAACTGGTCTTGCTATGGACAAGTCTAGCGAAATTTATTTTGGCAAATAGAAGTAGGTAATAAAAATTATACTGCGACAGGCATAAAGTATAAATTTCTTATCATAAAAATGGTTTCTTCTATTTTGGTCTCAGGATTTAATAATTACAAGGTCAACTTATAAAACGCCCGTTTCAACGAAGTTTACAGCACTTTTTGCTTGTAGAGCGTTATCCGAATTCCCTTCTCAAGGTCTGGTTTTGGTAGAACTGCTGGCAGTAACGTCTGGCCGCGACGCCTGGCAGTCGATCACCGGAGCGTCCGACGGTTCAACGGTTCGCCGTTGACTGCTGTGTACCTACTGCTCCGAGACTGGCCGACTGCTTGCATGTAACTTTGCTTCTAAAAGCCTTTAATCGCCTAGGAAACCAATATCATCCATGGTGTGTTATATATTTGAAAGGAGAATTTAAAATAGTATCTTTTTAGATTAAAATATACAGGGTGTTCCATTTAAAAAAACGAGGTTAGGTCCGATAACTTTTTTACCTGACCCCGTATACTTATTCTGAAAACGGCAGATTATTCAACAATCATTATAAAGAAACCTCTATATAAAACATTTTTCTGTATCTCTTTTAACTAAGAAAATATAGGGTTATTTTGAATTTGTAAATTTTAGGATTTTCCCCCGTATCTCTTAAGCGGGCGAAAATTTTCAAATTTTGATTTTACCATTTTAAGTTTGACCCAAAAAGAGCACATGACACCTACATTACTTTTTTGATAACCCGAACAAACCCTATAAAAGTGTCGAAAATGGAACACCCTGTACATACTTTCTGCCTGCAACAGTATCACTCTTTTAAGCATAAACCATTCAAAATTGACAATAACGAAATTTGATGAATTACTTTTTAATAAAGTTGCATATACAGAATGTTACTTAATGATATTATGAGTGATTCCGTTTTTTTTCAAATTATAAATTTTTGGTAGGCTGTGATATAAAACCACACATTGTTAGCCCAAAAAATTGTTTTTTTTAATGCCAGTGGCGTAGGTATAGCTGCGCCACAATACAATTTGAACCAAAAAATCTGTAGCCAAATATGCCACTAATATTGTCGAAACAATTGTTTTATTATCAATTGTCATTCAAATCTAAATAATCATCTTTCTCTTAAATCTTACCGCTTGGAAGACAATGGCATGATAATAATAATTATGCATCCCTTCTTGTTATAATATTTTATAAAAATCTTTATCGAGCCAGAATTGTTTAAATAAAATAAAGGATATCATTTAACTGGTAAATATTCTTATCTTTGCGAACAGAAAAATGTAATCGGTCAGCCAAAATGTCTAGTTGGTCAGCAACTTAAGGACAGCAAACATTTCTGAATCGGTCAGTAATTAATGTCATACTAGAGTGCTCGAAATTATTTTGGTACGCAAGTCAAATATATAAGCTGCTATAAGCGATCCACTTTTAATCAGATATTAGTAAGCAATCGGCGGGTAAGCAAAATATTTAATCTTGATCATAAAAAAAGCAATAAAACGTGAAATAGTGACAGTGCCCTGGGAAAACAAGTGAAAACCCGCCCCCGCTAGACCTTTTGGGCCCTGACTGCTACACCGAATGAAAACACATGCACGCAATTAGCTACTCGTATCACGCGAACAATAACGAACTTTGCCGATTATTCAAAACAAACGCAATCCAATGATTTATATTGATAACCATTCTTTAATTTGCAAACCTCTGAATTAAACTGCTTCTAGACATGTTTTTTCTACTGACCAATTGTAAAATCTTGCTGACCAAGTAATCATTTCGCAGCTCGACTGTTAATTAAGCGAACACATGATATTACAAGCGGACCGATATCGGTTAAATTGTTTAAAACAGTTTGTAGCATTTTTTGCAGAACAAGTGTTGCAGACCGATTTTTTTTTATGCTGATCAAATGATTTAATGGCTATTTTTTGCTGCGAACCAATTTTAATAACAGCAAACCATTTAATTACTTCTCTAAAATAAATAATACGACATAAAGAGATGCATAATTATTATTATCATTGTTTTCTTCCAAGTGTTTAAGGAGATGGAGGAGATGAAAGATACCTTTTCTGTTTATAATTGAACGATAATTAATAACAAAATAAGTGTTTCGAAAATTTCAGTGGCGTACATATTTTTTGGTTAAAATTGTATCGAGGCTGTACCTACACCACTGGCGTGAGAAAATAACTTTTCTGGGTAAAAACGTGTGGTTTCATATCGTGATAGTACCAAAAGTTAGTGTCGTATCTCAAACTGGTTCGGAGATTTTTAATAAAAACCAGAACAAAAAAAATCTTTAACACCCTGTATATCGAAAACGAAGCCTTTTAGGACACACGTGTATGTAAACATTTCGACTCAAAATTGGTCCAGGAATCGCCCATTAAAATAACAACACCCTGTATCTGGGAAACAATTTATTAAAAAATTATTTGTTATAACCTAAAGTACAGGCGCCAAAAAAAAAAATCCAGCCAGGTCGCAGTCTAAACCCCCATTGAGCGGCGTCGGTATGCTAAAGCCGCTTAGACTGCGCGCCACATGGCACCTTGTGCGCCCGTGCTTATTTTGTATAATTATTTGCATCGAGTACAAGAAAATAATCCTCGTTTCGTTTTAAATGCAACCGTACAATCTATTGGACGAGTTTTTCGAAATAAAATCCTAAACTTAATAATGTAGAGTCTAAGCCACGTTTTATATTTTTAATTTGTAAAATAGAGATTTTATTATTACTGTACAATTGTAAATAATAAGCACAGATGATTTTAATAAAATATTTATAGTTTATTTATCGGGTTTTATTTACCAAAAATACCATGATAAGTGATGCCACCGGATCTACTTTCTGATAATGCCGGATACCGGAACCAACGGCAACATTTTTGGGCGGATCCCGAATCGGATCCTGTATTTATTTTACAACGATCTAAAAGATATTAAAATCCATTTGAACGATGGAAAAACCACGAAGAATATATTCCATTTTCCTTTCAGTAAACCTTTTTAATGTTTACGAAATCAAATATCCTTCTTTACATAAAAAAACATTTAAATATGTTTTTTTTTACAAGTGTATCGAAAGTGCCTCTTTTCATGCATGTTCACTTCACCGAAAGTGGCGTTTTCCAAGAGAGCGGGCGGGAACGTATCGAAGCGGGCGGGAAAGATTTTTCCCGCCCGCTTCGAGTCATAAATTAATTAATAAAACCAGAATTGTCGGTGCGGGATTTGAACCCGGGACCCTCACATCGCCAGGCGGGTTTGTTCTCTACCCACCGAGCCATACTACAACCGATAATAAATAGCGGATTATATATAATTTAAATTGGCAGTTAATTTTTCAAAGATGTTTTAGAAAAATGTCTGAAGAATTTCTTTATTTATATGGCCTCAAAGACTCGGGCACTTGTAAAAAAATAATTAAAACCAGAGATGACGAGTGCAGGATTTGAACCCGCGACTCCCAGATCACAAGGCGAACGCTATACCACTAGGCCACCGAGCCTATTTGTCAAAAATAATAAATAGATATTTACTTTCTCCATGCGCGAGTGTTTTCATGTCATCTAGACAGGAAAACTGTCTGAAGAATTTCTTTATTTATTTGGCATCAAAGCTTCGGAGCACTTGTAAAAAAAATACGGTACATGTCTCGGGCCGTCGGAGGCTTTTCCGGACTCGTCCGTAAAAGCCTCTTTTCGGCCCTTGATACGTAATGTACTATTCCCTCTTTTACAGTTGTCTTATCAATGTCAAAAGTATCTGCTTATGGATAATTCTAGCACTGCGCCTTCGAAACATGTATGAAAATTAAAAACTGAACTTTTATTTAAACTAGTGGAGCAGACTACAAGTTTCTATTCCTCTTAATATTCTACAGGGTGATTGATGGTGGATGGCCTATTAGACGTTTATGGAGAACTAGTCATAGCATCACTTTGAAAATTTGGGAGCTTATAGAAGCGGTCATGATCTCTCTTTTAAAAATATGTTTAGCCATGTAGTGTTGCCGCTTCTACTTCAAAGTATTATCAACTTTGATAATTTAAACGAAACACCCTGTGTATTATTTTTGTTTTAGAGTCCTTATTAAATTCTTAATAACTTTACTTAATATTTTCCTAATAGTTCTCGAGATAATAATTAATTTCACTTTTTTTTTTCGGAAAACATGTTCTACAAACAGTGATGATATTTTTAAACTCCGACAAATTAAAGCACTGAAATTTGGTATGGAGTCAGGTTATATCCAGAGGTCTTTCACCCTCTTTCTAAATATTAGTTATAATAGTACAGGGTGTTACAAAATACAAATATTTTGATGGTTTGAAAAAATGGTAAATAGTACGTATTTTTAAATGAAATACCCTATATTTTATCTGTTGTCCTAAAAGCTATTGAAATTGTCTATCTTCCTATGTATAATGTTACTATACCTATCTTGAGCAGTTTTTGACTTATGAGCATTTATTTAGCAAAATTAATTATTACAGATAACGATCACACTTTTTAGACCAATTTGGCAAGTAGCCTATGGAAATTGTTTTGTAATGGTTGACATTTTGCTGTTATTCATTCAGTCTTGTTGTCAGTTGGTCTATTTAAATATTTTAATTTTTTAAAGTTAAATTTAAAGTTTAAAAAAAAACAACAACTATTCAGATGTAGTACTTATGAATTTATTTATTTTACATGGTCAGTGTAATAAGATCATCAGCCGTACATGTAGAAGATTCAATGAAATGTATCCAAATTTACCATCAATGAGCAATAAGAAATTTAGACGAATTCAAAGCAATTTCGAAAATTTTGGATCATGCTTGAAAGCATCCAGAAATTTACCTAGACCTATAACGTCCAATGAGGAAAATGAAATCGATGTTTTGTTGTTTCAATAAAAAAGTGAAATTAATTATTATCTCGAGAACTATAACAAATAGGTATAGGAAAATATTAAGGAAAGTTATTAAAAAATTAATAAGGATTCTAAAACAAAAATAATACACAGGATGTTCCGTTTAATTTATCAAAGTTGCTAATACTTTCAAGTAGGAGCGGCAACACTGCATGGCTACAAATATTTTTAAAAGAGAGATCATGCCCACTTCTATAAGCTCCCAAATTTTAAAAGTGATGCGATGACCAGTTTTCCCTTAACGTCTAATAGGCCATCCACCATCAATCACCCATCCACCATCAATCACCCTGTATATGATTTGGGACCTGGCAAAATTAATTTTTTTCGCACCATAATCTGCCTGTTATTAATTCCAAATATTGTGTTAATCTACATATTATTTATATTAATTACATTATTTGTTCCACAGTTTGTATTTTGTTTCTATCTTAGTTCCGCTAAATAAAACTGCTGTACTGTTCATAATTTCCGTAACACATTTTTTTAAATACGGGTCCAGCCTGATTAGACAAAATCCGGCCTAACCGGATATTAATAAAGAAGGCCGGAAGTGGACCCGGTAGCATCACCAATGCCAATACTATGGAGGGGGGACTGAAATATTTAACCTCGCCGTCTGATATCGTGAAATTTATTATTTACCGAAAAAGCTCGAACTGGATCATCTAAGAAGTTTCCCGGTTTGGATCCGTCGACTTCCGTGTCCCTCTCATTTGATCCAAAACTATTACCGGATCTTCTTTTCCCAAACTATTCCCTATTGTTATAAATCTGGACGCATCAAGTTCTTCCATTTCTTTACGCTTCGCTCGCCAGGTCGTGTGGCCAGGTGTTTGCCCAAAAACGTAAACTTCAGTTTGTCGAGCACAAATTCGAACACCGACGTGTCCTTGAGAATGGCTGAAAGAAAATGATGATCGCTTTTTAGAGTTAAAGCCGTATTAGAGTCGGCAATAGAAATTTCCGGTGCAATGGCAATTATAATTGCACGAATTCATGCGCACTAAACCGTTCTCGATTAGCTGGAGCATTGCCAACAGTCAGAACAGCAGTTGGTACTGTCGAAATCCCTAAAATACCCCCAGAATTAGAGATGGGCAATCCTGTTCGTTTTGATTAGCAGTTAAAGCAGCTACTGCTACTTACAAATGGCAGTTCAAAAAAGTTGCAACGAATTAGCAGAACATATGCTTAATAATGAAAATAACCTGTTAATTTAAGTACCAGTTAGTTTAAATAGCCATTAGCTGTTCATAGGTGCTACGACTAACTAATAAACATTTAAAAATAACAGAATAATCCATCTCTACCCAGACTTGCACAATGAAAATGGCGCCTGTCCCATTTCTGGCAATGCGAGACAGCTGATCGAGAACAGTGTACTGCGCATGAAATCGTGCAATTTTAATTGCCAGAAGACTAGAATTGCCGACTGTAATACGGATTCCATTCTCGCATTGCGCCGGCAATGCGAGCAATATTGGGCCAGCTGATCGAGAACGGTTTAGTGCGCATGAAGGATGGCACGTGGAAGAGGGGGAAAGTCCTCTTCACCGCGTATCTCTCTATCGTTCGCATCGCTTGCGCAGGGCACTGCGTGGGAAGTAACACGCTATAGGGAAAAGATTGTGCGCAAGCGCATACTCGTTTGATTTTGAAAAATATAACCTTGTGCATCAACCCGTTTTTTCACTCATATGCTACATTTATTTATTACACTTCGTATCTTCTTCACTTACTTTTTAATTTATCTTGCGGAGTTACTATCTGAAAAGTCATCTTGGTTTCCAAAACGACAGTTCCGGACATTCCAATCAAACTGGGCACTTTGGACTTGACTACTTTTAATTCGGCCCCGACCATTTCGGATTTTGCAACTATCACGCTAAAAAAACATTTTTATTAGAACACGACAAATTCATATACAGGGTCATCCTAAATGACAAATGCCAATATTTCATTGTGTAATTCGTAAAACAAACGGTTAGTTGTGCTGCATCCACAAATCCAGTTATTTTTTTCGTATATTTCATTTTTAAACTTTCTGATAAAGTCCCTAGATTTACCCTTTGTGGTCTGCGTTAAATTAATTTCGGGTTTAGGTCTTCCCGCATTCAATTTTTTGCTCCAAACTCAAAGAGCTAAAGTTATTTTTTAAATAGTCCACCGTCAAACTATTCATTTAACTTAATAAATATGTAATATTAAAATATTGAAACATCCACGCTCGAATTACTATACAGTGAGTCCCAGAAGAAATGTCTAAATTCATTTAAAATTCAGCGGTAAGTTTTTTCAAAAAACGCTCGGACCCGTCGATTTTGATTTTTTAAATTTTTTTTTTGTGGTAATTTCATGTATACAGGGTAGATCAAAAATAAGTTACGACCATCAACTTCATTTTTTCAAATGAAAACATATATTTTTTATTACATTTTTGAATTGAATTCTAAGCATGTTTCATGTACCATGTCCTATACATAAACTCAACAGTTATTGAAAAAATTAGGATTGAACATATCATTTAGGGAATCCAACGATCTATCAAATCTTCTGACAATATGGCATTTTGGTCTCCATAATAAGTAAGAGTGTACTGTCTCACTATCACCGTTTATTTCCATAGAAACTGTATGACAATTTTATTTCAAATAAGTATAATTATTGTCAAGCGTAGTTTCAAAGTTGCGGTTTTCACAATAATGGTGAAGTTAACGGAACGGGAAAAAATTGAAATTCTATGCATGGTTGGGTTTGGTGATAAAACACGCACTCGAATAGAAACAGCCCAATTATTTAATGAAATCCATCCTGATCGTCCTCCCATATGTCAAAAGATTGTGAGTAGAATAGAGGCTAAGTTTAGAGAATTCGGTCATGTTAGAGATTTGCCTAAATCTGGTCGTCCTACTCGAGATGAAAATGAACAACTTGACGTTTTGCTTTCCTTGGAAGAAAATCCATGTACTCTCCTGTCGCACATTGGGGCCGATTTACACATGCCGAAATCTGTTGTTCACCGAGTAGTTCAAAAGCACAAATATCACCCATACAAAGTTATTCCAGTGCGTGAGTTATTTGAAGATGATTTCGATAGGCGAAGTGAGTTTTGCGGACGCATGCAAAATATGTGCAATCTAGATAATAATTTAGTAAAAAATATTATTTTTTCGGATGAAGCTACGTTCTATTTGAATGGTAATGTGAACAGACAAAATTGTCGATATTGGGCAACAGAAAATCCGCATTGGATGATAGAGGTTCACAGCCAGTACCCTAAGAAAATAAATGTTTGGTGTGGAATCGTACGCGAAAGAGTAATTGGTCCATTTTTCTTTGAACAGTCTTCAACTGGACAAGTATATCTCGAATTTCTCCAACTAGAATTATTTCCAGCATTAGTGGCTTTATTTCCGAATCCATTGGATCCAGACTCCCCTGACGAAGAACTGATATTCCAACAAGATGGTGCTCCTCCGCACTATGCGGCCACTGTGCGCACATTTTTGGATGAAACCTTTCCCAATCGGTGGATTGGAAGGAGAGGACCTATCGAATGGCCTGCTAGGTCGCCAGACCTAACTCCGCTGGACTTTTTTTTGTGGGGTTACCTCAAATCAAAAGTATTTGTTAACAGGCCAAACAATATGCAGGAGTTGAAAGAAAGGATCCGAAGAGAAGTGCGTGTGATAACTCCGGAAATGGTTGGAAACGTGCAAAGAGAGTTTATTGATCGTCTTGGATATTGTCAAGCCGTAAATGGCGCACATTTTCAACATTTAATTTGATTTTGTTGTGTTTTTTTTTAATAAATAGGTCTTACTTATAGATATGTTCAATTCTAATTTTTTCAATAACTGTTGAGTTTATGTATAGGACATGGTACATGAAACATGCTTAGAATTCAATGCAAAATTCAAAAATGAAATAAAAAAATATATGTTTTCATTTGAAATAATGAAGTTGATGGTCATAACTTATTTTTGAGCTACCCTGTATACATGAAATTACCACAAAAAAAAAAGAAAATAAAAAAATTAAAATCGACGGGTACGAGCGTTTTTTGAAAAAACTTACCGCTGAATTTTAAATGAATTTAGACATTTCTTCTGGGACTCACTGTATATATATGCGCGAACAAACAGACAAAGGCACACTCCAAAATTGTGCGACTGTCCCATGTTAAATCGCCATAACCCAGCTATCCCCCGCCACCACAACTAAACAGAAACCCCATTATGTCCCGCCTATTTAATCGCATATATGCGAACATTTCTGGTCATCAACGACGTCAACGACGACCGGCGCGACGGCCGGAACGCGCCACGGTGAGAGATATAATATACAGTTTGGTTTGACGGTACGATAAAATATTAGGGAGGGTCGGACTTTATACGATAAATAATATTAAATGAATATAAATTAATATTTTTTTATTCGTTTTGGGACTGCACGTGCGCATGTGCTCCTGTGGAAGAACCGCCACTAGGTTTAACTGATACAAGGGTAAATGGAAAAATTGTTGATTAGATTTGTTCTGTATATTGTTTTATTACTAATAATAGAAGAAAATGTTTAAAATTTATATCGAAATAACTAAAATACGATAAACTCTAAGAGTAAAAGGAAGCTATTTTGAACATTTACTTTAGTTTACAATTATTAGTCTAGTCGCCTATAACAAAATTTCCCAATAAAAGCTCTATTTAAACGACATAATTTATGATATTTATAATTATTTCGAAAACGGCCGGATATAACTTATATGCTTGTATTACAAAAAAAAATTGTCTATTAATTCTACGTCAAATAGCCAAATAATATACGGGGTGTTCCATTTGAAAAACTTGACAAAAATTATTTTAAAATGTGGGATTTGTGAAAGTTTACTATGAACACCCTGTATAAAATAAATAAACGCAATTACATTCATAGTATCTATAGACCTCTTGTCATAAATTTCACTCAATGCCGAGGTTAAAAAAATAGTTCTGGATTATTTTTTTTGATTTTTTTATTCAGGACTGCAAAACTTTTTTTTTTAGTTTTTAATTTGTTTCTCCGAAACTACAAAACCAAATTAAATAAAATTTGAGGCACTTATAAACGACAGTAAAACGAACCTAAATATGCAATAAAATATACTGGGTGTTCCATTTAAAAAACTATACTTAACTTTATGCTGTCACACTTTTTTGGGCCACCCTGTATAATGTAAAATATTTTTAAAACATGCCGCTTTTAATCCAATATCTCAAGCTGTTTTAGTATTGTTGATAAGTTCTTCGATAACGATTTAATCTTCCGTCCACGCTTTCGTTTGCGGACCCTGTATTACAAGACCTCACTTCCTATTCAATTATGTTTATCAAGATGGCGCCCATCCGCCATTCTGAATTTGAGCACCACGAAATATGCAAGAAAGTGTAACTCTCTGATTAATACTATACTATGCCAAGTTGTATTTATTTCTCTAAGACCATAAATGAAATGAGATAATAAAAAATAATAACTATGCAATTTTTAAAACGCCGCCATTTTGTTTTCGTTGCGCATAGCGAAGTAATCTTTGAATATAAAAACTGAACACGTATGCACAATCACACAAGAGGAAAGACGGTATTTTCCTTTCAACAATCAATATTAATTTTTAAACATTTTTGTATAATACATTTTTGAATCTCTGGTTTACCTGAATGTGTTCCACTCTTGATCTCGACATGTAGGGGCCCTTTTGACCAAATCTAAATTTTCTCTCATGTATTCTTTCCAGAGTTGTCTTACAGATTCTAAACTTTGATAATTCCATTCGTCCTGAAATAAAAAACGAAATTGAGATTTATGTTGACTGACGTGACTATTAATACAGGGTGTCTCGCTGGAAATCAAATGGAATACTATAGTATATGGGAAGATTTTGAAAATTGGACACAAGGCTATGTAAAGTTTCCAGTATACAGGGTGATTCACGACGAGCGTGCATTAGAACTTTATGGAGAACTGCTGAATATATGTTCGTAAAACTTTGGGGATTTGGGTTTATCGATATGCTCTCTTTAACTAAAATATTGACATGTTCCTGTCATTTCCGGTTATACCGGAAGTAGCTGCCAACTTTCGTTTTTTAAATACAACATGGTAATTTTTATTACATTTTTCGATTAAGCATTAAATACTAAGCACATTTTATAGAAAATGTTTTTGTCAGACTCTATTAGTTTTTGAGATATCTGGACTTTTTGTAATTATTTGGCAAATGCATGACGATGAAATAATCCATATAATTTTTTTACCTTAGCGCTTGGACTAAAAATTTTTTCTCACCGAATAGCTAGAAGATCATCAAGTCTCAAAAACATTTCAAATTCAGCATAAAATGTACAGGGTGGTCACAATTCAAGCCTCATTGTGAAATAATTCAAACATTAAAAACTTTCTTATTTTAAATGGAACACCCTGTATATTTTTATTTAATTTAATGGCAAATTAGTTGTTCTTTATAAATAGTATTTACTGTCCTATACCTATATCAAAGCGTTTTCTCAAAAAATCCAATTTTATTCCGAAAATACTATTTGTTCAAGTGTGCTATGAAAACAATTGTACTTAGGGGCTGTATACTGATGTCTATACGGAGGAAAAGTGATTGGTATTAAAACGATGGGGCTCCAGCACACAACGTCCAAGTTGTTAAGACTGCCCTAAACAGACTTTTTCATGACCAGTGGATCGCAAACCAAGGTCCCTTCCACTGGCCAGCTCGTTCGCCAGACTTAACTCCACTGGACTTTTCATCTGGGGAACCATTAAAGATAAAGTTTACGCGCGTCCCATCACCACGAAGGAAAATCTAATTGAAAGGGTGAAGGCAGCATTTCAATCTCTCACAAGAAATTAGGAATGCTACAAGAAATAACATGATGAAAAGAATACATAAATGCTTCGAAAAAAATGGCAATCATTTCGAACATATTTTAAAAATATAATCAAAAGATATTAGGTATAATTTTCAAACACATTTTTAATTAAAGAATTTAAAGTTTATAAACTTGTTTCCTTGCTATTTTTAAAAAAATAATATTTAAACCATTAAATTTAAAACAATCAACTGCATTTTATTTATAAATTATTAAGAAACACTTTAGAATATTGTATTTTCAAGCAATCAATCACTTTTCCTCCGCATAGACATCAGTATATAGCCCCTAAGTACAATTGTTTTCATAACACACTTGAACAAATAGTATTTTCGGAATAAAATTGGATTTTTTGAGAAAACTCTTTGATATAGGTATAGGACAGTAAATACTATTTATAAAGAACAACTAATTTGCCATCAAATTAAATAAAAATATACAGGGTGTTCCATTTAAAATAAGAAAGTTTTTAATGTTTGAATTCTTTCACAATGAGGCTTGAATTGTGACCACCCTGTACATTTTATGCCGAATTTGAAATGTTTTTGAGACTTGATGATCTTCTAGCTATTTGATGAGAAAAATTTTTTAGTCCAAGCGCTAAGGTAAAAAAATTATATGGATTATTTCATCGTCATGCATTTGCCAAATAATTACAAAAAGTCCAGATATCTCAAAAACTAATAGAGTCTGACAAAAACATTTTTTATAAAATGTGCTTAGTATTTAATGCTTAATCGAAAAATGTAATAAAAATTACCATGTTGTATTTAAAAAACGAAAGTTGGCAGCTACTTCCGGTATAACCGGAAATGACAGGAACATGTCAATATTTTAGTTAAAGAGAGCATATCGATAAACCCAAATCCCCAAAGTTTCAGAAACATATATTCAGTAGTTCTCCATAAAGTTCTAATGCACGCTCGTCGTTAATCACCCTGTATAGATTGAATTGGTTCCCAGTGGGACACCCTGTATAAATTGGGACAATTTTTCTCGTGATGAAACAAAATAAACTCCCATGTTAAATTTTACAACCGACTTGGGATTGTGGATAAAACTTAAACCTTTGATAAGATAACTTTTGGGGGAAAAGATAAATTTGTGAATATTGGAAATATTTTAAAATTTTTAAGAACTTACCTTAGGTAACTTTAACATGTTCATTTCTTTCCTCTGTTTCCTCGTTAAAAATGTCTTGTTGGGCTTTCTTTTTCTCTTCTTTACAAGCGAGTGTTGTTGGAGCAGAAGCTGCCATTTTAATTCACTTTTAATATGTCTTGCATCGCTGCCTGGCAATGTTTGCTTCAAAAATCGTTCGAGGTAGCTAAAAATATTTAATACTTTTAAAAATGTAGGATATCGACACTAAACCGAGAAATTCAGTAAGTACCAACAAGGTTAGTTATATCGAAAGTGAATATTGCACTGCCAACATTAGAAATATTTATTAAAAATATGCCAACAATGTGAAGAATGATTAAAGGTTCATTTATAAACTTTTAAGTTCAGTTACTTGCTGTCTTCCCTAAATGGTATTTATGTGGTTTATTTAAAAATAAAGATTTTCTTCCTATTTTATATCAAAAAATAATTTATCCCGTCATATCTACTATACCTCACAGCATCCTCCTTGCTTACATATCCTCCTTTTATTATATCTTCAGACAAGGGAACATTTAATTCATCTAAAAATAAATAAAATTTCAAACTTAAAGCAAAAAAATTAAGGTCTTAGAAACTTGAAATTTTTCATTTCATTCATCCCCTTAAAATCTGTTCTAAGGAGATGAATATAATAATAAGATGTAATGTTTAATGAAAGGTTTACCTTTCAAATTACTTCCCATTTTTTCAAGGAAAATTAAAAATTACACATTGGAGGTTAGAATGTTAGATCGTCTTCTTCTTCTTAACTTTATATGGCGTCGGCTGCTGTAGGCGCCATTCCCCATCACAATTTTGGTAAATTAGTTTGCCTTTACGGCCACAACATTTTTCTTCCTTTATATTTTTATTCACATTCACCATTGTTTTTATTTATTTTGTTCCATCGACATCTAATACAATGTTTTCGACAAACTTTATTTTTTCCATTTTTTGGTTTAGGTTCTAATTAAGCTCCATTTTGTGCAGATTTCAGGATTTGGAGGTGGTGAACAGCATATCAAAATCGTACCTTTTGGGAAACATCTCAGTATTCGGAAGGATTCATAGATGTCGCAATAGACTTAAAATAAGAAAGTCCCTAGAAATTAGACGTTCTCGTTTCTCGTGTGCATTTATTTTGACAGCGACAGCTCAACAAAGGTTATTTTGTGGAACACTTACATTTTTCAGCTGGGGTTATAAATAAATAAATAAATTACTTAAAATTAATTGACAACATTGAATTAGTCAATAAAACAATTAATTTTGTAATAGGAATGTGATTGAGACGTAGCTTTTCAATTGGCAATCCAGAGATACCATAGGGTTAACCTCTAAAAGTTATTGAAAGTGTTGGGAGTTATTTTTAGTTTATTTTAAATTCTGGCACGTGAATATATGACCGTAAAGTTGAGGGAGAGTATGGCCAAAGAGGAGGACTACGATAAATTGCCAGACAAAGATGCTGCCAAGGAGTTTTACGCCAAGTATGAACCAAAGGAAATATTAGGAAGGTAGGTGCTTTTTTGATAATATTTATTTTGGGCTATTTTTATAGTCTGTGTAATTAGTAACTAGGTAGCTATTAGTAGTTTTACTAGATCATCCTCAGTATAAGCTATTTATTGTAGGATACAATCAATGGGAAAAGAACTATCATTCAACAATATGTTTGGAATTGACCACACAGAATTATTTCATTGTAACCCTTTCGGTCCCCTAAGTCTATAGTGTATTTTCCTTTAATTTTAAAAAATTATAAGACTAGTTGGACCTGAATAGTTCCCCATTATTAAATTTATAATTAGTATTTGCACCCTTAATAAAACTAACTTTTTATGATTTATCCTTCAAGTATGGTGAAGAGGTAGTTTATACATAATTTACAGTATACATTAACATTAAGTTGTAAAATCTAGGTAAAGAGCTGTAAAGTAGGATTAATATTGAATAAGAACTATTTTTATTGAATCAATTTGTTTCTGCAATCCAAAGATGGTACAATAATAAAAATTTAGTGAATACTGTATACATTGTGGTGTTGTTTACTTAATTCTACAATTTTTAGTATTAAAACTTAACAAACACATATACAGGGTGTCCCAGCGGAAACCGCCGTGATTAATATATGGAAAACTATACATAGAATTTTTTTTTGAAAATTACACAGTATGCTAATGTTGATTCCATCCGCCATGAGTGGGCTGTTGTCACTTGCACCCCTGGTTAGTTTTTTACCTGCCAATAGTATGAAGGATGACAACTTTTATGGGTCAGCTGCATGGAAAGCAATAAAAGCATTAAAGGATTATTTTAATCAACTATTGTAATTATCCACAGGAATTCCCTTGCTATAGTGTTTGCAGGGAACCCTCTCACCAGATAATGACCTATAGTTGTTGCCGAATTATAGCCTTGACTCTTACTGCCATAAATAAACTACCTGATTAAACCCTATTGTATACGCCTCAACCTTTTCAAAGCTCAATAAATGGGATCAGGGTCGGCTTGAAAATGTATACCACAGCACATGATTTATTTTTATAATTTAAAATAATTTTAATTAATTCTACTACAGATGCATTTAATGTAGGTGAACTATTATTTCTCCTAATATTGGATTTTAATTGGTGGCATATTAGCTCAATAGGATTGAATATACAATAGTACGGAGGAAGACGCAACACTGTATGTCCATTTTCTGCTGCAAGTTTGTCACACTCGTGTTCCTTATTTATTTTAAAAGCTTTTAATACTTCTAGCAGTTCTCGTTTCGTTTGTAAGTTTCTTCAAAATATAAATCATTTTCAATCATACAATTTTGAATTTCTGCTTTTGTATTATTAGAATTGAGAATGATTTTTGCTTGCCGACTATGATAACTAGCATTGTCCATTACAATGACGCTATTTTCAGGTATATTTTTAAGGAGTTTATGTTTAAAACAATCTGCAAAAATATGTGCGTCGGTATCTTGATGGTAATCTAAAGAAGAATCTGCTATGTTTTTAGCTGAAAGCAACAGACAATTTGGAACAAACCCGTTCTCTGAACCAGCATGTAATATTGTGATTCTTTTGCCTTTATTTGATGGTGCCTTGGTTTGACATTTTTTGGAAGAATCATCCCATCGTTTCTTGGAGTGTCATGGGTATCGAACCATGTTTCGTCACGGTAAATAATTGGACGATTTTCTTCTCTAAATTGTTTAACGGCTGTTAAATATTTAAGTCTCCATTCCCGTAAACGTTGAGATTCCATTAATGTTTGTCTTTTATCAATGCTTCGGTATTGAAAACCCATTTTACGCAATAAGGCCACAAGAGATATTTGTTTCGTCTTTAATCAGCCGCTCTTTGAGGGTAATCAAAGTGGGTACAGTTTGTGCCTCATACATTTGGTAAATCTTTCTTCTTAATAAATCCATGTCATTTTCGTCAATGCTTCTAAATGTGCCAGAATCACTCCGATTTTTTCTAGGATTAATAGGTTTAAGTACTATGTCTCTTACCGAAGATAAAGGAGTTTTTGTCAAAGTAGACGTCTCTGCTAAAGCATCCATCGAAATAAAATTTCTACTCAACAACGATTGATGCACATTTTTAATAATTAGTTTGGCATCGGTAGATAAATGCTTTCTTTTAAAAATGACACTTGAAGATGCCCCCCTTTCGGCACAATTCCGAGGACGCCACATTCTACCACTAATAAGACTAACTAAAAATTACTCGCCGGAAAACCACTAAAGATTAAAATTATTAAAAATAACTTTGTATTTATATATGCATCAATCAGGCATAGGTATAAATTGAATTTGTATACCAATAATGACCGAAAGAGGTGGGAAAAACTGTTTGCAGTCGTTGCATAGGCTAGAAGTGTACATTTTTCTATCCGTAGTTGTAATATCTTTGGTCACAACTATGTCAGAATCTGACTTCCCCCCTTTGCCCCTGCTAACACACCCAGATTTTCGTCTAAAAATTTACATGATATGTCCATTTTTGGCCTATTACATATTATACAATCAATTTTTAGAAAGCTTCTGGGCTCCTACTTGCTGTAAGATAGTGTGGTTTCTTTCCCTGTAAAGTTTAGTCGAGAAAACTTATAAATACATTTTCTACAGGGGTATATCCTCGACTGTGCGAAGATGCATTGAAAAAGAGACGGGCAAAGAGTATGCTGCCAAAATCATCGATCTCAGTAACGACGACTCTTCTGTGGAGGCCACAAGACAAGAAATAAATATTTTAAGAATTGTTGCTGGACATCCATATATTAGTAAGTACATTCCTTCCTTCGCCATTTACAGCTGAGTATTATCTACACTAGACCAACAAAACCAAAGCATCCAACAAAACAGAAACACAACAAACTAGCAACTTTCTGGAAACAAAACATTTAAGTTCGTTATAGATGATGTAGGTGATAGATATGATGATCCGACGGTGACCTGATTGGTGTAAACTTTTGGTGCCAAATTCCGTCCGAATATTTGTACCGATCGACACGATGAGCTTTATTTTAACTTTCATCCGACGTCGTATGTTTCTTACCTCACTTTTTTCTAAACCAAAAATTAAGAATGAATGACTATATTGGCTATTTTGGGAATTATTATCAGCTACTAATGCACCAAATTAAAAATACATTAATTTTAAGGTTAGGTAGTGACCACATATATAGTATATTGTATACGAGTGACACTCTTCTTTTTTTATAAGCTTTTTAGTGAAATTCGGTTACGAAGATCGGATAATGTGATATATAGATAGATATATGTACATACCTGAAATACTTTATATCTGGTATTGATCCACGACTTTTGCAAAAAAAGCACCATGCACTTGTGTCTTTTCATCTTAAACAAAACAAGTCACTAACCTATCAAACAGCGAATCGAATCACCACAAATTAAAAAGTCCTTTACAAACATTGTTGTTAGGTAATGAAAGTTCATAAACACTAATATACCGACAACAATGTGGATGAACCACTTTTTATTCTGTAATTTGAAAAAGCATCCAGAACCAAAGATGGCGACGAATAACAACAAACAAATAATGTCGGGCCGGCTCTGACGCGATCGATATAATTTCCACCCTACTGCGCAAACTCAATAGGCCCACGCCATCTCCCATAGCGGGGACACTTTTTGTATTTTGGAACGTTCGTATTGGCAATATACTGTTCATATATGGGGAAATCTCAGCAAATGTGACTTTCGGTGTGAACAGGCCTCGGTTCGTCGAGCAAGTACCCGTTGCATTTCCCACCCGTTCTAACATGTTTGGGACACTTATTGGATGATCCTGAATACAAAAATATGCGTGTGCCGCCGCCCGGGAGCTTTATTTTTTCATTTTTTCGCGAAAATTTGATCAAAATCCACAAATTTTGAGTGTGAATAGAAAAAACCGCTTCCGTTATTAAGCTATAACTTTTGAGGCGATTCAGCAGATTGTTTGGGACTTTCAGGATCTTTAATATGGGTGTTTAGACGTAAGAAAAACCCCATCCCGTTGATGTGCCTCCCCTAGAACGCTAGATACGGGTCTCTCAAGTTGTGTGAACAGCTTTTTCCCGAAATCTGGTAATTTTCGGTTTATAACGCGCCGCTCTCGAGGCGATTTTTTTTTCGCAATATTCCCCATGAAATATTCATTCTTAATGTTATGACTAAAAGATCTGACCCAATAGAAGGGTGTGCCACTTCGGGTTCGGTTGTAACACACTTCAGAAGATGCTCAAAAGGCGACTTTTTCATGCGTAATCGGATCTAAAAAAACGGTATTTTGAGGGGCACAACAACACGGGGGCAAAAAACAGTCTCAAACCGCGCGTGATCGCTGGATCCAAGGCCAACTAATATGTAAACGGTCACTGGGTAAATTTCGACCAGTATCGAGCCAAGTGTTAACTGAGATCACCCGTAAACTAAAATTTGATTGGGCAATTACACCTGGAATTCTCAAAGGTAGAACCAGTGGAAAGTTTCCGTATAAGTATTTTTTCAAGATATTGGGGGAGGCGATCAAAAAAAGTCAGTAACGCTGGCGGAAATATACTTCTAATATATCTAAAATTGATAATTCGCGGTCCAAAATAGTGTGAAACATGTTTGAAAAATAACTATTTTTTTTTCGAAAAAGTCACATTTGCTGAGATTTCCCCATATATGTGAAAGTAACGCCGACGCGACGTTGCGATATAACAGAAGAACAGCGAACCGTTTGAAATAGTTTGGAACTGGAACAGGTTTCTTGAAACAGGTATTTTTTGAAGCCGAAACAGGTTGTACCTGTTATTTAAAACACCCTGTTCCAACCATCAATTATATTTTTCACAGAGTCACACATCATAGCAGTTTTATAAATATCATTGATATATGCATAATGCTTATAATTGTGCATTGCTTATAAATATCATGATATTTATCGGCGATATACAGGGTGTTATGGAAATGACGTATTATATTAAAACCGGCAATTCCTGAGATGAAAACAAATTGAAGAAAAATATCCAAAAATGGCGCTTTAATTTAATATGCCCTGTACATGACCTGACGTCAAACCAAAATTAAGCATGTGATGACACTGGGAGAAAGATAAACGAAACAACATATGGCGGAAAACGTCAGTGATTTTGAGCAGTGTTGTCACTCTTTAGAAAGTCAATAACCGTTTGACAGATTGGAAGTTGTTTATTTTTCAGGGTACATTATTATAAACTTTTACGTTCAGTTCAGTTCGCTGGGAATCAATCTCTGATTTATAAACTTGAACGGACTCGAACCAACCGCCGCGGGGTTTATAAATGGTCAGGTATGTTCTCATTTGTTCAATTCGAACGACACCCGTCGGAACTGAACAACTTAAATGCCACTTTACCCTTTAGAAAAAAAAATTAAATTTTATTTCCCTTTTCAGCCTTATTTAAAACAAAACTTAATTTATAAAAAAACACCCAGTAGGTAATGTAAACAAAAACCGGCACAATAACCTCACAAAACACAAAAACAAAAGCACAAATTCACATTAGTTTTCGCGTAAATTTGTATGCATCTCATGAACACATCTAAGTACTATTCAATCTGAATTAGTATTTTAAAGTGCTACTGTGTAGACAAAAATACGCCCTTATTGTATAAAGTTTCATCCGGTGGTGTATTTAACATGTAAAAATTTCTAGTAACTACACGTTTCAGTCTGTTTCGGGTTTATTCGGTCGATCGATATTACGTTATTTGGAAATAACTAAAAATACAGCGTTGCCACTTTCGATGTTTTATAAGATTATATTCATAAATTGCGGAATTTCCTTCTGTAATATTACATTTCTGTATAATTATTATCTCGGAAATGGTAACCGCGCTATTTTTCCGAATATGTAAGAAGCACTCGACCCTTGGTTGGACTCGTCTATATTAAGACTTAAGGGGAGGACTGTTGTCAACATAATTATTTCATTATTCTTCATTACAGGATTAAACATTGTTTTAGGCCCATTAGAAATTAGCGTTTTTATTATTTGTGACTTTCTATTGCGAAATAATTTGTATCCTATCTTCTGTGTGTGCTGTTGTTCTATGTGTATGATAGTGTAATTATGCGTTAGTGTTTAGTGCTTTTGTGTAATCTGATAATAGGTGCATATCTTCAAAAAAAACTAATTTGAAACTCGTGGGTGTCTGTGTGTTTCTTTAAGTGATTTAGTGTAATTTGTTCTGTTTCACTATGTATTTTTTTTCTCTCGGCGATATACCGGTTATGTTCCGAGATTGGAAATAAGAGGCCGAATGGGGTTTAGTGGGTATAAGCTTATTATGCAGTCCCACACTATCATCAGGGCACGCGATGAGCATAAACCTCTTCCCATAGAAAAAGAACTGAAGGTGTCTGTGTCCTGGATTCCTTACTCGTGTCGGCGGCCTGGATTTAATTTCTAAGTAAGCTAAATATTTATTTTAATAAGAATCTAAAGTTTTACACGTTTCCACAGTTTGGCAACATTGCGCCAGAACATATGTTTATTACACAGCTGGGCAGTGTAATATGATTGTGCCGCGGATTGACCTGTGGGTTTATGGGTGAATTACCCCACTTTTTAAACGTTCGATTTAAGCGCTTCTCTAAGACACCCCAGGAGTCACCCATTTAAATATAATACGTCATTTCATAACACCCTGTATATCGGTCGAACCCCGCGATAAAGAATGTAGACTTTTTCTAGGAGTCACCCATTTAAATAAAACAAACCATTTGTGTATCATCCTGTATACATACAAAAAGTATAATTTCTTGTATAATTTAGTGTTTAATTAATTCTAGTTGAACTACAAGACGTCTTTGAATCGACTACCTTCATGTTCTTGGTGTTCGAACTATGTAAACACGGTGAATTATTTGATTACCTGACCTCCGTAGTTACCCTTAGCGAGAAAAAGACGAGATATATCATGAGGCAGGTGTTTGAGGGTGTTCAACATGTACATTCTAGAGGCGTGGTACATAGGTTTGTATTTTTGGTTTTTTAATTTGTTTGTCGAAGTTACTTATTTTTACATGAATTTAATTCCTCGAATTGTCCCAATTTTAAACCATTCTAATTTGACTAGTATATTATGTATACAGGGTGTCCCATAACTAATGGTACACAGGAAAACTGCAGATTCCTTGGGTAAAAATACTGCGATTTGGCCATACTTAGTTTAGTTCAATAGCTGGTAATAACCGAGATACAGGGTGTCCAAGTAAAAATTTAATTTTCAATTTTCCTAAATAACTTATTTCTGAATCAATATTTTTGCACAAAATTTTGTGACTAGGGTTTTTTGGGGAAAGGAATTTGAATTTGTTAATAATTTTCATGTAGATTGTAGGGGGCGCTCTCTGCGGTACTCTGGATACATAAAAAGAAATGTAACTTTTTTGTGCCTTCTTATAATTATATTTTTATTAAAAATATCAGTTTTTCCGTCATTTTTAAGCAATAAAGATATGCTTTGTAAATGTCGCTCCGACTAACCGTTTTCGAGATATTTCAATTACAATTTCTAATGCGCCCGTTTAAATTTTGATTTGTAAATGCGAAATTTGTCACAGTAGGCTTTGGTAAAAACAAATACAATGAAAGCACTTTGAAACCTCATTTCTGTCAAAGTTTATTTTCATTTGTCACCATTGTGGGTGTTTTTAAGGAGTTTTTGAAGATACTGTTATCAAAAATTAAACTAGAAATAGACGTAACTGTTTTCTAACGGAGAAATGCGAGACATGGTATGATTATATGCACAAGAAAATTTTAACAACGTCCGAAACGTAATAGTGGAAGATCCTGTTTCTCCCATTCTGTCGTATAGGCTTCTAAAAATTTTAAAATCTGATTGCCTTCTATTTGGATACATTTCCGAACAAACCCGCGTCTGTTAAAATTTTCTTGTGCGTATAAACATACCATGTCTCGCATTTCTCCGTTAGAAACCAGTTATGTCGCGGCATTTCTAGTTTAATTTTTGATAACAGTATCTTCAAAAACTCCTTAAAAACACCCACAATGCTGACAAATGAAAATAAACTTTGACAGAAATGAGGTTTCAAAGTGCTTTCATTGAATTTGTTTGTACCAAAGCCTACTGTGACAAATTTCACATTTACAAATCAAAATTTAAACGGGCGCATTAGAAATTGTAATTGAAAATATCTCGAAAACGGTTAGTCGGAGCGACATTTACAAAGTATACCTTTATTGCTTAAAAATTACGGAAAAACTGATATTTTTAATAAAAATATAATTATACTAACGCACAAAAAAGTTATTTTTATTTTTATGTGTTCAGAGTACCGCAGAGAGCGCCCCCTATAATCTACATCAAAATAATTAACAAATTCAAATTCCTTTCCCCAAAAAAACCCTAGTCACAAAATTTTGTGCAAAAATATTGATTCAGAAATAAGTTATTTAGGAAAATTGAAAATTAAATTTTTACTTGGACACCCTGTATGTATCTCGGTTATTACCAGCTATTGAACTAAACTAAGTATGGCCAAATCGCAGTATTTTTACCCAAGGAATCTGCAGTTTTCCTGTGTACCATTAGTTATGGGACACCATGTATAAATCATGTTTATTAAAAAAAAACAACTTAAAATTGAAGTGCATCGGGATTGGTGATCCTACATGTTAAAATAAAGGTAGTATGCAAAGGTATTGTAAACTACAGATCCCATAAACCATTCATAAAACTCTTGGAAAGTGTAGCTGTGATTGTTTGAAATATTATTGAAAATCAGTAATGGGTGGAAGAGAGAACTACGAGCCCTGATTATGTTCCTTTTTTAATAATGCCGACACCCATGATACAATAACTAAAGGTAAGATATCTAGATCTAACCGTCCCAATTTCGTCTGCCGCGCGCAGTGACGTCACAGGGAGAGCGATTTTTAAATTTATTATGGGGATCTATATTGGTGTCAGCGTTTTTAATTCTATTTTAAAGGTATTAAAAGGTTTTATGCATTTAATGGTATATGAAATGAAAGAATAATGTATGACAAGTATTTACGTATATTAATTTCATAGAAATATAACACACATTTCAGCTAAAATGCCACTAAAATAAGGAAAGATTCCGACAAACTTTTAAAACATCCGGCGCGCCATTCGAACGGGTCGACGATAGCCGAAGCTGCTCGGCGACCCCTGCTCGGTGCCACCAGCGTTGTCAGTCTTTTACAATTTTAATATATCCAGTACTATTTTAACAATTTTTTAGATGTTCATTTTTGTTGTGGGGCTGGCTCCCCATATGAAATTTACGTTCAATCTGGAGGTGGCCCGCATCTAATAGGAAAGTAACGACCTTTTTTTCGGTACTCTTCTTACTCTGACACCGTTTCCTACTATTCTATTAGGTTTCGAACCAACAGCCTATTACTTTTGATTACAGATTTCTGGCAACACTGGTCGCCACGTAGTGCCGTTTACCGTAGTTTTTCATGGAAATTTTGAACGTTCATCAGATTTTTTTCTTATTTAGTCGTGTGTGTTTATTAAAATAAATACCTAAATTTTCATAAAATGAGGTGCGCTGTGTTCGGTTGTCATATGGATAACCAGGCAAAGAAATTTGATAGAAATATAAAATATAAGGTGTTTCCGCTTTCCTAAGGATAAAAACAAAAAATTAGAATGGATACGGTTTTATTTATTTTGTTGACATTTACTTCTTAAGTATTTTCCACTGAAGCTGATGATGTATATGCCTTCGAAACATGTATGGAAATTAAAATATTGTTTCTTTAACTACTGAAACAGACTATCAGTTTCTTTACCTCTTCATATTTTCACTTCACTGAGAGATGGACTATTTAAGAAAAATAGTTTAATTTGTTTATAATTACTCAGGTCGTATTTTAGCTTTAATCTTTGTTGGATGTTCATGAAATAAATACATGGTGTTATGGAAATGACGTATTATATTTAAACCGGCAATTCCTGAGATAAAGACAAATTGAAGAAAAATAGCCAT
This sequence comes from Barypeithes pellucidus, assembly GCA_963991005.1. Lineage (NCBI taxonomy): Eukaryota > Metazoa > Arthropoda > Insecta > Coleoptera > Curculionidae > Barypeithes > Barypeithes pellucidus. The sequence goes on along the minus strand of OZ022563.1, from coordinate 48,509,134 downwards.
AAATGGCGCTTTCAATTCATTCGGCGGTAAAGGTGACCTGACATCAAACCAGAAAAACGCCTGTGTGGCACTGCGATACATGGAAGCAATCGAGGAATTCTGGCCGGTGTTGTCATATGTACACCTTAAACTCTTTAGACAAAATAAAATAATTTAAACACTTTTCCATTCTGTAATACCTTTTTGTACAATTAATTGAAGAACATTTACGACGAACTATGTTTTAAACAACCCGAAAAAACATATAGCATAGTAATAGCCACGTACGTCACTAGGTCAAATGCCAATGACCTCTTGACTCCTTACAGCGCCTCACGCTTGCGTCTGATTAGTTGCAGACCAACCAGCGGCCGGATACGTTGTGTCTCGTCGATCACCAACACACTCTCAGCAATCCGCTCTGTTTTTTCAGTTTACGCGTGTATCTTGCCCATCCATAAATAATCTTTGAATATTGTTTTTATGGACGCGTTTCTTCTGGACGTCAAATTTCGTTGCGTGTAATAAAATCTAATAATCTGTAGTATAATCTGTATTATTGTATTTTCAAAAGCTAACTATCGGTTCTGTTTCACTATTACTGTGTGTACATAAAGTGTTTCCAGGAGTGTTCCATGAAAATGAAAAAAAAACTGATTGTGTTTGTGCCTGGATTTCCTCGCTCTTTAGGTATAAGGAAATACAAGTAGGTAGAAAATAATTTATTTTTATAATTTTATATGGAGTTTCAGTTTTACATTAAGTTTGGCAACATTGCTATTGGCTCTGGGTGAAATGTTGTACAGTAGTGCGGACTGACCTGTGAGTAAGAGTGTTTATTACCCCACTTTTAAAAAAAATAAAATATGTAGCGCTTCTCTAGGACACCCAAGGAGTCACCCATTTAAATATAATACGTTATTTCCATAACACCCTGTATACCTAAATACCATGATATTATTCTTTCATTTCACATACCATTAAATGCGTGAAACCTTTTAATACCTTTAAAAGAGAGTTAAAAACGCTGACAGCAGTATAAATCTCAATGAGAAATTTAAAAATCACTCGCCCGTTGACGTCACAAGCCACGCCTCCATCGGCGTGGAATCATACCTCTTAGATCTTTATACCATTGCCGACACCTAATTGTTTTTTTTTCCTCAATGGTATACTGCCCTGACGTATTTTGTTTTATTAATGCTGAGTCGCAAGCGAAAATAAATATTATAGAATTTAAAACATGTCAAAATAGCGACTCTACATCTTGGTTATTTTTAAGGGATTTGAAGCCAGAAAACATACTCTTAGACGATAATTTGAATGTGAAAATTACCGACTTTGGTTTCGCAAGGAAATTAGAGAATGGTGAATTATTACATGGTAAGTAGGTAGTTCCAATTTTTTTTATCGAAATTATTTTTATTTGTGGAAAATAAAAGTTATAAGAGTTTTAATGGCATAATTTTGAAAATATCAGACACTTTTTTAAGGTATTTAGGGTTTTTTCGTCTTTGTTGAAAAAATTTAAATTAAGTTATTTTTTTTCTAGACCTTTGTGGTACCCCTGGCTATCTAGCGCCGGAAACGTTAAAAACGAACATGTACGAAGATGCACCAGGCTATTCCTTTGAAGTGGACGTGTATGTACAAAAATCTGTAAAATACGATTTTTTATATTTTAATTTTAATATTTTTTTTTTGTTACAGATGGGCATGCGGCGTCATCATGTATACCTTGTAAGTAAATCAGAATTTCCGTAAAATTCGCTTGTAAGGTTTGGTTAAGAGAGTAAATCTCTTTTATTTACAACCATGTATGTAATAATGACATTTCATCTATCTTTGAAAGGTGGAAAGTTGACGTTTTTTTACTTTTTCTTTCCACCTGGGTGGAGAATAAATTATCTTTTTGTAATTGTTTTAAAAATCGATTGAATATTGTGACCAAATCGTTGATAGATATCTTCTTGCTCTTGGCATTTTCACTGAAATAAGCTAGTAGCGCAGACTCAGAACCAGGATTTTGAACTTTGTTTCCCGTACACCATTCTTTGAAACAGTTATATGCCTTGTCATATCTCGGGCGGCTTTTAGTTGGCAGAAGATCTCTTCTACTATTTTTGCTGCTTCTCGAATTTCTGGTAGAGTACCAGCAAAATCAAATTCCTCATCTGATAGCATTTTTCTGTTGTTAAAATAATATATTGTTTAGTGACATGGAACCATAGTCAAAAAATGATATTTGCCATCTTGATGTGTATTACGTTATTTTACCACCTGCGGTTATTTGAAATTTCTGTCTAATTTTTCAATGGAAATGTCAAAAGACATTTATCTTTTATTAATAATTTTATTTCAAAATAATAAGAAGTGGATGTTAGATGATGTGGTTGTAAATAAAATAGTATACAAACCTCGGTGAAAAGTTTCATTACTGTCTCGAGGTTAACTAATATCGATAGGAATGAAACACTTTCCACCTCTGTACGTAATATACAGGGTGTTTCGGGAGGAAAGGGAAATATTTTGGGAACATGTTCAGAAGGTCAAAATAAGAGAAATTAACCCATATGTTTTAATCCGATTCTTAACCGTCTCTGAAATAATCGGTTCTAAAGTTTTTTTTTGTAACTATTTTTTATTTCAAAAGCAACACCAATAGATACTAGTAAAACAAAAAAATTCCACTAACTTAGAATGTTTTCGAAAATACCCCCACCAACTTCAATACAAGCTGCACCACGTTTGTTAATCGCTCGTGTTGCGCGTTGAATTGCTTGGGGATTGTTTATAATGATATTTGCAGCATTAAAAATTCGATTGTGGAGTCCTTCCACGGTTTCTACTCGTGTTTCGTATACTAGTGATTTCATCCACCCCCAGAGGCAATAATCCAGTGGGTTTAGATCTGGTGACCTTGGTGGCCAAGCTTGAGGTTTGTGCAGCTCTGCCAATCCAACGATCAGGAAAACGATTATTCAAGAAATTACTCACCCGGCGACTAAAATGAGGTGGGGCTCCATCGTGCTGAAAGAACATTCGGTGTCGAACAATTAGCGGAACATCATCCAACATGTGTGTTAAATAGTCTTCCAAAAACCGTAAATATCCATCTCCAGTATGACGCTCATTCAATACAAAAGGACCAAACAACTGGTCGTTGAGCATTCCACACCACACATTAATACTGAATCGATGTTGAAAGTTTCGTTCAAACGTGGCATGAAGATTTTCATCTGACCACCGATGTTCATTGTGACAGTTATTGATTCCATCGCGGATGAACTGAGCTTCATCGCTAAATAAAATGTATTTATGTAGGCCTCGATTTTGTTGGATCCATTCATAAAATTGAACATGTGATTCTAATCGAAGTTCTTTCGTAATCCGCCTCGTACTAACACCTGGGTTCTCTTCAGCCATATCCAGAACATTCTCTTCATTTTCCACATTTAGACCCGCCGCTCGTTCAGAATCAATCCTTACGCTTGGAAGCATTCGTGTTTCCTGAGCATTTGCAAAAACTTCTTGAAACACTTTTCGATTAGGAACTCTTCGATTTGGAAAACGACGTCGGTATTCATCAACAGCCCGTAATGCGCTACCATTACAGAAACCATACACGGATATCATGTCAGCATACTCCCTATGGGTGAATGTGTGAGGCATTACGTATGGAACCTTTTCTCTTTTCGAGTCGAAACGCTCAGAATAAATCAAACTGACAACCATGCTTATCAATTAAATTAGGTAATGACAAGCAATGAAATACCTACAAACTGGAGTTAGAAATACAAAACTTCTTAATTACTCCAAAACTTTACAAAAAAAACTTTAGAACCGATTATTTCATAGACGGTTAAGAATCGGATTAAAACATATGGGTTAATTTCTCTTATATTGACCTTCTGAACATGTTCCCAAAATATTTCCCTTTCCTCCCGAAACACCCTGTACTATTTATAACAGTTTTTTAACCAGTCGGAAGCAACAATTTGGCCATAAGAATCCAAAAAAATACTATTTTTATTCTACGTCATTGCGTGGCGGTTCGGTGAACCCCAGGGGGTACCTGCCCCTGTTCATTGTATTATGCTTAGCAGTCTGAAGCAACAACTTGACATAAAAACAATCGCGATTATTTTCGACATTCGCTCGAAACGACTTCAAAACAAATCGATTTTAATGTTTTTTTCTTTTTAGGTTGGTAGGTTGCCCCCCCTTTTGGCACAGGAAGCAAATGATCATGCTCCGCAATATAATGGACGGCAAGTACTCGTTTAGTTCGCCCGAATGGACGGACGTATCAGGTAATGATTTTCCTATTAACCATTTTTTGATAACTAAAGCAGGTAAACCTCGTTTAAAATACAGGGTGTTATGGAAATGACGTATTATATTTAAACGGGTGACTTCTGGGGTGTCCTAGAGAAGCGCTACATATTTTTTTTTAAATCGAACGTTTAAAAAGTGGGATAATTCACCCATAAACCCACAGGTCACCCCGCGGCACAATCATATTACACTGCCCAGCAGTGTAATAAACACATGTTCTGGCGCACTGTTGCCAAACTGTGTAAAAGTGTAAAACTTTAGATTCTTATAAAAATAAATATTTAGCTTACCTAGTATCCAAATAGAAGTGAATCCAGGTGCCAGTACACTAGCAAGTAATCCAGGGCACAAACATCTTCGGTTTTTTTGGTTTTAGTGGGTAAAGCTTATAACCCACCACTAAAACCCCTTCGGCGTTTTTCTTCCAATCTCAGAACATGACCCTGTATATCGTCAGAGACACAGAACACATAGTGAAACACTGAACAAATTACCATAAATCACTTAAAGAAACACACACGTGTTTCAATTTAGTTTTTTGAAGATAGGCACACAAAATCGCTACACACTAATGCAGTACATTTTATAAAAAGCACACAAATAGGAGAGAGGACACAAATTGGCCCTTGCTGGCAAGATATGTGCCTCCAGGCACATACATATCAGTTGTTTTAGAGACACTATCAGATTATTAGATTTTATTACACAGGTCACAGGTTTCGCGAACAAAAGCACATTTCAACACGATATTTGGCAATATTTAGTACATAAACAAAATCTACAGATAATAAAAACGCTGATTTCTGTACAATAGGCATCACAGCAAATTTGTAGATTCCAAACTATTATTCCTTCTTTGATTTTCTTTTAGAATGGAAGATAATGAAAATAACCGACTGCTTCACTTGTAGTGAAGTTATTTCGCAACTGATCCATATCTTCGATTATTGACTCTTTATAAACCATTTCTTTATTCATCGTACCAGATAGAATCCGGTGACCTTGCGATGCCCATTGCCTCTTACTAAAGGAACATTTTCTAATATGCCTTTGACTGATTTTTCTGTATGTCTAAACATTCTCACACTCTACGCACACACATTATTTTCTCTTAAAGTTGATTAAATATCCCGAAAAAAACGCTTTTAAATTCGAAATCACACTTGTCACGCAAATGTCAACTTACAACCTTCTTTCTTCTGTCGATTTGGAGTAGAGATGGCTAATCTTTGTTTTTAAAATCCCGCTGTGAAACGATCGATTTAATTTTTTAAGCTTCTCGAATGAAAAAGAGCACCAGAGCAGCGATTAACAAGTTGTTTAATCTTTATTGGTACCACAGGGCTAACACTCCATTCATAAATCTGTTGAAAGTGAGGTTGTGATTGTGTGAAATGTTATTGAAAATCAATAATGGGTGGAAGAGAGACAAAACATGTTTGTCTCGATAATGGCAACAATGTTGAAGTCTGGTTAAATCCAATAACGTTTAAAAGGTTATGGAGCGGCCTTTCTCGTTTCTTTGCAGCGGAGCTAGTCTGGGCAAAAAGCCCGACAAGGGCGTATAATTTACTTTGAGATTCTTTACGTTTAACTATATTACCTATTCAAAAAGTGTAGTTTCGAATATGAGATATTTATAAAAAGATTGAAATATTGATCCAGTTTTTATATACAGTGTGTCCAAGGATGGATTTAACTATTTATGCTAGCATCAATATTTTTGGTGTATTCATTACTGGATGATACAAAAGTGTATATTTCTAGCCAGATTGTCATATTTATCACTAAGGTATCTTGCCAAATCCCAATTAAAAATTTAATTTTACAATTACAACTGGTTTAAGGTTAATCCGCAATTGCTCTTAAAATAAATTTATTTCCTAATAATTTTACTATAAACTGTGAAAAGGATGAGAAATTCTTTAAAAATATTATTATACTTAAAAGTATCAAATAAATCGTGAAATATTCCAACTGCACTCTGGTCATCTATCTTTAGTTTATTACCCGCTCACATGCATTGGGTGTGGCCAATTAGCAAGGAGGGAGAAACGGAATGGGAGAATATTCTCGTAAATCTTACAGTGTTGTTAGTTTGTTCGCAGTCTCTCGCAGTCATTGTTAATTTTTTTTTGTTCCATTTGAGTTTTTTTGTGATTGTTGGTGAAAAATCGTCTTTATTATAAACAATCATGGTGCATTCATGTGTAGTTTGTAAAAGAGTTTATCGTTTAAATAAGGATTTATCTTTTCATCGGTGATGCAAACTCAAAATCAAATTTCTAAATATATTTACTAACCTATGAAATTTTAATTTAACACCATTGCATCTTCTAGTGAAGCATTTTATGGCCGCACAAGACTCAACCATCAATGCAAGATTTATATTAAGAAATAAACCAATTCGACTGCTTTTTGCCCGGACTAGCTCCACGGACCGGTCCATAACCTTTTAAATGTCAATGGTTATATCAGAAATCATATCAATACAATCATATGAAAACATAACCATACTTACTTCAAAAAAAGATAAATCCTTGCTTAAATGATCCACTCTTTTACAAACTATACATGAATGCACCATCATTGTTTATAATAAAGACGATTTTTCACCAATACTCACAAAAAAAAATAAAAACAACCAAAATATATAAACACTCCCTTAAAAGCACTTAGCAGTGACCAGCAACACTGTATTCTTTAATATAATCCGATCCATTGATAAAGTTTGATCTTGTGCCGTAGAGTGTAGTAAATTTAACTTGATGTTGCCAGAGTGCAGTCGGTTTATTTCAAACTTTTATGTATAATAATATTTTTTTTCTAAATCTCTCAAGGACTATGCACAATTTATAGTAAAATTATTGAGAAATAAATTTATTTTAAAAGCAATTGCGGATTAACCTTAAACCAGTTGTAATTGTCATATTAACAAATTTTTAATTGGGATTTTGCAGATACCTTAGCGATAAATAGGACAATCTGGCTATGCTGCAAATATAACAGCAAGGTGGGGAGTGCACGTTTTTCATTCCTTGCCTAGACTACAAATATAAATAATTCTATCTGGAGTTTGTAAGATCTTTGATTGGTACCTACAGCAGTGAAAGAATACAATAAATAAGTGCTGTAGATTATTATTTATTTCAACCTTTTTTGGTGAATACGCTGGAATCTATCGACCATTTTAATTGATGCTAAGAAAAACACGTATTGCAATAGTGCCTATCTCTACTTCACGTTTTGACAGCTCGTGTTTTGAATGTTTGTTTCAGTTCGGATGTCATGAATCTTGTAATTCAAAGAAATGCTATTTGCAATGTGATTTTGAGTTAATTAAACACAAAAGTTCATACAAATCTAGGCGAGACCACTCAATGTTAATAAAAACGATGTCTACAAGTGAATTTATGCATTTAACTGTTTTATGGCGGCCAGTGTTCATGTGAAGTTTTGCGATTATTATGTTTATGTGATGTGCCGGCTTTTATACTAAAACGTATTTGATGTATAAGTTTTTATAGAAATTGACACTAATTTTTAAATAAGACCGACAAGGCAAGGTATGAGCAATCACTCAAAAGTCAAAAAAGGCCATTGACATTTGACTTAGTTACGTAAGTGCGTATTTCAAACTTGTTTAATACTATTCTGTGTGTTGAAAAAACTAGTAATCTTTCTTAAATTAATTGTAGAAAAAGGTATGACAGAATGGAAAGTGTTTAAATTATTGTATTTTGTCTAAAGAGTTTAAGGTGTAAATATGACAACACCGGCGAGAATTCGTATGTGTCGCAGTGCCGCACAGATGTTTTTCTGGTTTTACGTCGGGTCACTTTTACCGCTGAATGAGAGAGCGCCATTTATGGGTATTTTTCTTCAATTTGTTTTCGTTTCAGGAATTGCCGGTTTAAATATAATACGTCATTTCCATAACATCCTGTATAACCAGTGACCCTGTACACAGCCAGAAGCGCTCCGGTGTGTTACAGGTGCGCCGGGGGAACGTGCGTCATATCTTTACGGCAATAACAAAGAACTGTTATTTTTAATATTTTTTGTCCCATCGTTTTCTGACTTATCCTTTTTCATTAAGCGATAGAACAAAAAGACGGAATAAGATATACGGACGGAAATGCAAAATTACAAGGATCTTACATCAAGGATGATACAACTTGGGTCCGGAGTCTTTGGAGAATAAACAATTCACATTCTTAGGTGGATTGCGAACAAGTTTCCAGAAAAACAATCGAGGAGCTTGACCCTGTACATTTTTTTAGAATCGCCGAAGGACTTGATCAGGAAGCTCCTGGTGGTGGACCCCAAACAAAGAATTAGCATAGAGGAAGCCTTACAGCATGCATTTTTCCAGTCGGTGGTGAGCATGATTTATTTTATTAAATATTTTTTTACTTGGGTTTATAAGAATGGGCTTGTGGCCGATAATCTTGTTTCGTAATATTTTTTATGGTATTCAATAGAATTCGATCATCTAAATAAGCTGTTAAAATTTCAGCTCAATAGGTTTAGCCAATCCTCGGATATTCAATGTTAAAGATTGTGTTTCAGTACAAAGCGCCGCGCCGATTCGTGACGTCATGCCCTATAAACGCGCGGGTCGCCGTAGTAGTCACTTCATTACAGTTCGTATGAAAACTTTGGTTTCCAATATACTTGGGGCTATTTATGGCTAGGTATACCTAAATATAGTTTTGGATTTTTTTCTATCAATAAAAATGTGCTCGTTTGTATTTCTTCTGGAAGATCTTATTTTCTACTATCGGAATCTGAATCTGACGGGCTTAAATCTGTTAAAATAATTGTTGATGTAGAGTCGCTACCGGAAACTGAATCGGTATTATTTCCTTCTAACCATATTTCCTTCGGAACCCTTTCTCTTTTTTTGATGATCAAACACAAGCACTATATGAAAAATCCTTTATCGCCGTATTCAACAAAAAAACTGATTTATGCCAGTGTCATTAAATAGCTGACGACCAGCTGCAACTTGTGTCGCAGCTGACCTTTCCTCGTATCTCAAATGTCGCTCGTATTTCAAAACAAAACTTCGCTCGCTCGACAGCTCGTATCTCAAATAACTCGTATGTTAAGGCACTCGTATCTCGAGGTACAGTACGTTTCACGAAATTTGGATACGACTTAATGATTTCCTGGGTCGGTCCCATTGTGTCGACAAGAACTTGGTAATAAACAAGTGAAGTATGAAGGGACTGACTAAGGAAAACAAGTAATGATATGATTATATTAATGTAATCAAATGAAATAACATTTTTTAAATATTACTAGTCATATTTATTTACATTTATAATGTCATTCTATAGATAGTTCTGTTTCGCTATCGCTATCCTCATCAAAATTAATTATAATTGGATTAATTATACGATCCAGACTAATTTACGAATTCTCTACAGTTATTACGTGACGGACTGAATTTTTCCAACTACCTGGGGGAATATCATTAAAGCATTTTCGTATTAATTCTACAACACTAGAACTTAAAGTCGGAGAAATATTTTCAGACCTAACCAGTGATTTTAACTGGTGCCACATATGCTCTATGGGGTTAAAAATGCAATAATAGGGTGGGAGCCGTAGCACTGTATGTCCAATTTCTTCTGCCAATGTGTCACAAACATATACTTTTTTTATACAAAATGTCTTTAAAACTTCTAAAATATCACTTTTTTTTATAACTTTCTTCAAAATATATATCATTCGCCGCCATGTAGTTCTGAATCTCCAATTTTGTATTATTTGAGCTTGGAGCTTTATGTAATTGGCGACTGTGATAGCTCGCATTGTCCATTACTATCACGCTATTCTGAGGAATGTTTGGTAAAAGACAATTCTTGAACCATTCCTCAAAAACTAACAAATTTTACCACAAAAAGATATTTAAATATAAATTAAGCAACCTAACCTACCTGATGTGCCTATATTTAATTATAATTATTACAATCCGGTCCTTTCCACATAATAATAACATTCATCACGGTCATAAATAATGGGATGGCCCCAGGTACTTTTACTGCAGTCATTAAGTTATATCCATTTTTCGTGAAACCATCTTTACCACTGTATTTTATAGTCTGCTTTCACGTTGGCGTATTTAAACTTACGTTAAAGCATCGGCTTTTCTAATATTTACTAAATTATTGACCAAACTAAGCAATATTTGAGCGTGGCCCTAAAAAAAATTTTGCCTCCGCCTGTTTCTCCTGCGGGGGACTTTTTCTCTCAACTTTGCCCGCCTCTCAATTAAATCCTGCATGGCACGCTTATAAACAGTTTTTCTGTGACATTTCTGGAAGTGTTAAGGCACTCGGGAACCACACAGTATTTATTACAAACTTTCTTCTCACTCATTTTAACCCGGCGAGAAGATAAAAAGATATAATTAAACAATCAAACGACGTTTTCATACAGAAACACGCCGCTATACGCTTCTAAATCCCAACTGTCTTCCGACCAGCATATAGGGAGTGACGTCACGCGAAGCTCCGCCCCTTTTTCGCTAGGTCCAACTTTGACAATTTATTCAAGGGCTTTAAAGTCCGAATAAAAATCAAAAAATTTGGAAATATCTTAAGAAGTGATCTACTTTCGATTTCTAATTATATTATATTTAATATTAAAAATTATATCATGGGGTTAATTTTTTTTTTGTTAATCTTTCTTTTCCGAATTTAGAAACTAGAGTTTGACTCACTATGCCTGGATAGTATTAAGAATGTAGTTGTAAGTAACGACACAAACAATATATGGGCTTTTTCAATTAGCAGCTTTCTATGGCTAACATATGTAGGCGCTGATTATACAGGATGATTCACGGTCTATGGTAGGTTAGAAGTAGTGTTGGACAAAACCGATGATTTTAATAATCGAGTACTTGATACTCGAGCGATTTTAATAATCGAGTGAATCGCTCGAGCGATTAATCATTTGAAATGAACACCAGGGGTTGTTTTTGTAAGCTTTAGAAGTTGTCTAGAATTGTTATTAAGGAAGAACAGTTGATTGTGATTTTTAAAATGTTTAATTTTTTTGAAAATTTAAAGGGTCCGCCATCTAACGTTTTTTTTTCAACTAGTGCTTATTTCGTGAATGGTAACACTTAGCTCATGTCTGATTTGACAGATAATTAGTTTTATCCTTCCGCTGAACGAATATGGTTGTGTATACGCTTGAACAACGCTGGAAAATATTGCGACATTACTTTGAAAATCATGGTAATGTTGCAGAATGTGTGCGAAAATTGCGTACGGATTTTGGAAGAAGAGAAGCACCGTCAGCTCCGTATGTTCGTTATCTCGTGAAAAAAGTGAAAGAAACTGGCATCCTCATCGATAAACCAAAGCGTGAAAAGCCAAAAACAGTGCGTACACCCGAGAATATTGCTGCTGTGGCAGAAAGTGTGCGTGAAGCGCCATCAACATCAAGTCACCGTCGTTCTCAACAATTAAACATTTCGGAGACATCATTGAGACGAATTTTGCATAAAGACCTTGGTATGACGTCATACAAAGTCCAATTGGTTCAGGAGTTGAAGCCAACTGACCATCCAATGCGTTTTGGCTTCGCTAAGTGGGCCTGCGATCGACTTACAGAAGATGCCGATTTTGCCAAAAAAATCATCTTTTCAGATGAAGCTCATTTTGATCTTGGCGGGTATGTAAACAAACAAAATTGTCGCATTTGGGGCACTGAAAACCCGCACGCATACATTGAAAAGCCGACGCACCCAAAACGAGTCACTTTGGTGCGAATTTTGGTCCAGAGGCATAATTGGGCTTACAGTCAATGGCGATCGTTATCGGACCATGTTGAACGAATTTTTGTTCACAAAAATTGAAGAGGAGGATATTGGCAACATTTGGTTTCAACAGGACGGCGCTACGTGCCACACAGCCGAAGCTACACTCGATGTTTTGCGCCCTGTTTTTGACGATCGCATTATCAGCCGCAGAGCTGATGTCGTTTGGCCACCTCGGAGCTGCGATTTGACACCGTTGGACTATTATTTGTGGGGTGCCGTCAAAGATAAGTGTTACGCCGACAAGCCAGAGACAATTGACGCTTTAAAGGACAATATTCGTGAAGCCATTGGTGAAATACTGCTGCACACAATCGATAATGTGCTTAAAAATTGGACCGATCGTGTAGGCTACTGCATGGCCAGCCGAGGCAGCCATTTGAATGAAATTATTTTTCATTATTAACCGGAAGGATTGTACTTTCAAATAAAAAAAGAAATTTGAGAAAATATTCAGTAGTTTTTTTTTATAGCATTTTCAAAAAAAAAAGTTATCTGGTGGACCCTTTACAATCGCCGCTGGCTAGCCAGTCAAAACAAAACCCATGTCGCGATGAATCCATTAAGGGATTTGTCATACTTTTTTGTATGCACCTTCTCTCGTTTATGTGCCTTTAACAAAGACGTATGTCGTGTCAGCCTTCTGAGCGTCAAACGCGAACGTCGTCAATCGGCATATTTCGAGTGGCGCGCGGCGTCGCGGTAGCAAGTGAAAGGCGATGATTTTCGATTTTTCCTTGAATTTATAATTAGAGTAGTATTTCCTATCGAGCGACAACTCGAATATATGCGCAGTTTTTTACCTCGAGCAATCACACTACCAAGCAGCACAGCACGGGTATCGAATGAAAGGTAATAAGTACCAAGCGACGTTTTTGCCTTGAATTTATAACTCCAGCGGTTTTTTTAATAATCGAGCGACGTCCGTTATTTCTATAATCGAGTACACGAGCGGTTTTTGGTTCGAGCGATCACAACACTAGTTAGAAGTATAAAACTCTTATACTATAAACCTCTTATACTATAAACTATACTATAAAAAAATACTATAAAAAAATACTATCAAAAATCTGCATCGATCTAGGATAATTTCGACGTTGCCGTTTTTACAAAAAACTTGAAGCAACTTTGAATGTTAAATTTTTAGAAGAGAATTAATAATTTCATGAGAACTTCATTGGTGTAACTATTTTCGTCCCGACAATGAGAAATAAACCGTTGTTTTTTTTAACTGTCGATATTTAAATACCAACATATGAGGAAATCTCAAAAGATGATAATTTTCCAAGAAACCGGTTCTATTGGAGAAGTTTCAGGTATAGGGATATGGTATATCGATTGAAAGGAGCTTTAAACTTCTTTTAATTCTAAAAATAATATTCCATTCCATTAAAAAAATTAGTGTTGTGATCGCTCGAGCGGTAAACCGCTTGAGTACTCGATTATTGAAATAACCGACATCGCTCGATTATGAAAAAAACCTCTCGAGTTATAAATTCAAATTCAGGCGAAAAATCGAATCCATTAGCTTTCACTTGATACCCGCCACCCGAAATGACCCGATTGGCGACGTTCCAGTTTGACGCTCAGAAGGCTGACACGACATACGTCTTTGTTAAAGGCACATAAACGAGAAGGTGCATACAAAAAAGTATGCCAAATCCCTTAGTCGATTCATCGCGACATGGGTTTTGTTTTGACTGGCTAGCCAGCGGCGATTGTAAATTCTGAAAAAGTTAAAGGATGCATTTTTAAAAAATTCAGAATCAACTGTTCTTCCTTAATTAAAACTCTAGACATACTTCTAAAACTTCCAAAAACAACCCCTGTTGTTTTATCAACACATTCTTCTTAGTCATAAAAATTTCAAGTGATTAATCGCTCGAGCGATTCACTCGATTATTAAAATCGCTCTAGTATCAAGTACTCGATTATTAAACTTATCTGTTTTTCCCAACACTAGAAAAAATTGCCATTAACCGCTTTTTAGAAATAACGGAAATAAACATGCTTTTAACCTCCCCTGTATGATATCGACTCGATTTTTCTCAGGGGATTGAATACATTGGGTTTCCCTAAATTATACCAAAATTTCAATTTTCCATGAATTCAGACCACAAATTTACAAGTGTTTAATGGCAATATTTTTTTTTCTCGGAAACAATAAGAGATTGGTATAGGAACGTTATAAGAAACTATTATTAGAATTGAAACGTAATTCTAAAAATTTAATAAGATATGAGATATCCCATTTAAAATAACAAAGTTGCTACAAAGTGTCGATAAAAGCGGCAACGCCGAAATTATTACTTATTATTATATATCCGAAAGTTGATATTAACTGAGAAACAGGGTGTTAAAAATAAAACTTCATTTTTGTTTTTCTCTAATAGAGAAAGTAACGTTTTTTTACAAAATGTGGCAATTATGAATTTTTTAGGACGAAAAATTGATTTTTTTGTGCCTCCATGTATTTAAGTTTTTAATGAAAATAATACCTTTTTCATATTTATTACGTAAAAAGGGTACTATACTAAGTTCAGGTCGCCCAGAGTTGCCGTTTCGGAGATATTTGCATTTAAATTGTTTAGTGCACACTGCCCAATTACTATTAATTTGCAAACAAATCTTTTTTCTTAAAGTAACCTATGAGAAAACGAATGAAATTTAGAGATGCAGTTGCTGTGAAACCTCCATGTTGTTATTTGATTGTTGATTATTGCCAAGATAGCTTTGTAAGAAAATGTTTCATTTTTGAGTTTATCGTAAGTTTGTGTTTTCATTGCTGTTGGTTTCTTTCGACAGGATTTTCTAGTTTAAATGCAAATATCTCCGAAACGGCAACTCTAAGCGACCTGAACTTAGTATACCTTTTTTACGTAATAAATATGAGAAAAGTATTATTTTTATTAAAAACTTAAATATACTGAGGCACAAAAAAGTTGTGACCTAATAAATGCGCGAAAAATGCCGCAGACAGCGCCCCCTACATTGTACATTAAAATTTCATAAAGAAATCAATTTCTCTTCCTTAAAAAAACATAATTGTCATATTTTGTAAAAAAACGTTAGCTTCTCTCAAAGTTATTGGAGAAAACCAAAAATGAAGTTTGAACTTTAACAGCCTGTATCTCAGTTAATAGCAACTTTCGGATATAGGTAAGTATAATTAAATCCTAATATTTTTACGTAAGGAGTCTGTGGTTTTTCCATGTACCATTAATTAGCGGACACCCTGTATAATTAGTTATTTCAGGATTTCAGGATTTTGCTGAAAAAAATTAATTTTACAAAATATCCATACATAAGTTTTTGAGATTTTGCTGGATCGCCTAAAACCGTAAATTAATTTAAAAAAATACCATTTGGTTCTTTATCTTTCGATCTGCCTGAACCCGTTTAACGAAAAAGTGCCACCTCTATTAGATCGGTAGTTATTAAATATTTTCGATCGCAAGTCGCACAACGCGCGACTGGTCGAAGCGTGGTAGAACTACGCTTTCGAACGAACGGAAAGTATGGAAATTTATGATTCAGACTGCACCGAGCTTGATCGTAGACGCCTCGACCTGTCGCGCTGGTGCAATCCCCGCACTCTGCCTTGCGATCGAAAATATTTATTAACTACCGATCTAATAGAGGTTCCATTTTTTCGAAAATTCGTTCAGATAAGAGGATAAAGGACAAAACGGTATTTTTTAAAATTGATTTAAGGTAGGGGGCGAGTATGTTAAAATTATTTAAACAATTCAATTGTTATTATTTTCCATTCCAATGAAATTTTTTTTTAAATACACGTCGACATAACAAAGCGTTAAATAAAAATAGCGACATTGATACGATCAATACAACTGGAGATATTAAATTTGAAGTATGAGAAGATTGGAGAAAATCCAGCAAATTATTAAAAATTCATGTGTGATATTTTGGAAAATAAACTTTTTTCAACACAATCCTGAAATACGTGTCAACTAATTGTATGTATACAGTATGTCCACGGATGGGGTTTACAAGAGAACAAATGGACTAGAAATTGAAAGATACGAAAAAAAAGTCACTCTTAATAAATGTTTTTGCTTGTCTAGAAAATACGATTCATCATAAGAAACTTCAATTTTTTTATACAGGGTGGGTAAAAACTGCAAAAATGTTATTTTGCTTAAGAGTAAACATACTTTATTTTGAAAGATACGAAAAAAAGTCACTCTTAATAAACGTTTTTACTTGAATAATGAATAGGCGATGCTTGTTGTCAATGTCTTTATTTAAATGAAGTAATTATAATAATAATAATAATAATACGAAGATTTTTATTAATATGAAAAGAATACGATAACGATTTCATAATTCAAAAACTCCACCCCCATACTCGACACATTTTTCTAATTGCTTTCTCAAATAAGTGAAAGAATTTCTGATTTCTTCCTGAGATATCGATTGGACAGCCTGGATAATTCTGCCCTTCAGCACGAACAAACCAATATCATTTGGTATTGCGGTTGCAAAAACAATTTGTTTTAAACGGCCCCATAAAAACATATCGGCTAAGGTTAAGTCGGAACTTCTTGGGGGCCACAAAACTGGGCCATTCCTGCCAATCCTCCTTGGGCCAAATCTGCTATCAAGCCATTCTCTAACCTCACGAGCGAAATGGGCTGGACAACCATTTTGCTGAAAATACATATTTTGTCGAAAATTTAATGGTAGATTTTCGAGTTCATCATTGAAAAATGTATCCGGCATTTCTAAATATGATAATCTATTGCACGTGTTATCAAAAAAATATGGCCCTATAATGCCATGGATGGATATCGCACACCACACGTTCACTTTTGTGAAATATTGTCTTCTCGTCATAATTCTGTATTCGGGATTTTCTAAAGACCAGTACCCAACGTGCTGGGTTGCAACGATTCCATTTGTTGAAATGTACTTTCATCAGAAAACATGATACATTTATAAAAAATCAACATTTTGTCTCCTATCCACATCAAACCAAATCAAGTCGTTTCGCGTCGTCTTCCTCTTCCAATCGTTGATTAAAGTACGGTTTATACGGATACAATTTATTTGCTTTAAGGATCTTCTGAATTTGACTTTTTTTCACAACTTCCAACTGAGTAACACGATTTCTAAGGGATGTCATAGGATTTTCTTCAACAGAATGAAGAACTAAGACTGTAGCAGCATCATCATGGTCGTATTTCTTCTTTTTTTGAGGTCCAAAACCGAACCAGTTCTCTTGAACTTTTTTATTAACTTGCAGATTGCCATCCTAGTTATTGGGATTCCTACAAATTTCTCGGTAAATTGTTTTTTTAAATAGGTAAACCTTTTAAAGAATTGTTCTACTTCGGTTTGTTGTGTAGAAAACACATTCATTAAGAGTGACTTTTTTTCGTATCTTTCAAAATAAATTATGTTTACTCTTACGCAAAATAACATTTTTGCAGTTTTTACCCACCCTGTATAAAAAAATTAAAGTTTCTTATGATGAATCGTATTTTCTAGACAAGCAAAAACGTTTATTAAGAGTGACTTTTTTTCGTATCTTTCAATTTTTAGTTCATTTGTCCTCTTGTAAACCCCATCTGTATAAGTTGTAAAAAAAATTTCGGACGCTTCTAAAATGTCAAGGTAAAAAAGTGTGAGGTTTGTAAAAGAATAATGACCGATATACTATTAGGTACGTCTAACCTACCATAGACCGTGAATCCTCCTGTATAGGATTAGAGTAAAATGTAGTACTGATTTAGTTAGGCACGGTTTGTGCTGTTAATTGTCCAATAAGAGTGACAAAAGTCACCGTTTGGGCGTACGAAGTGTATAGTCAAAAAACACAGTAGCAGCCAAAGGTATTGTAAACTACATATCTTCTTCGCTTTTAAAATTTATATCGAAATAACTAAAATACGGAACACTCTAAGAGTAAAAGGAAGCTATTTTGAACATTTACTTTAGTTTATAATTATTAGTCTAGTCGCCTGTAACAAAATTTCCCAATAAAAACTCTATTTAAACAACATAATTTATGATATTTATAATTATTTCGAGAACGGCTGGATATAACTTATATACAGCTATGAATTCTACGTCAAATAGCCAAATAATATACAGGGTGTTCCATTTGAAAAACTTGAGAAACATTATTTTAAAATGTGGGGTTTTTGAAAGCTTATTATGAACACCCTGTATAAAATATATACACGCTATTACATTCATAGTATCTCTAGACCTCTTGTCATAAATTTCACTCAATGCCGAGGTTAAAAAAATAGTTCTGGATTGTTTTTTTTTTGATTTTTTTATTCAGGACTGCAAAACTTTTTTTTTAGATTTTAATTTATTTCTCCGAAACTACAAAACCAAATTAAATAAAATTTGAGGCACTTATAAACGATAGTAATACGAACCTAAATATGTAATAAAATAATAAAATACTGGGTGTCCCATTTAAAAAAATATAACTGTATGCTGTCACACTTTTTTGGGCCATCCTGTATAATGCAAAATATTTTTAAAACATGCCGCTTTTAATCCAATATCTCAAGCTGTTTTAGTATTGTTGATAAGTTCTTCTATAACGATTTAATCTTCCGTCCACGCTTCGTTTGCGGACCCTGAATAAATAGATGTTGTCAGAGTGCAGTCGGATTAGTTCAAGATTCGTTTGATACTTTTAAGTATAATAATATTTTTTTAAAGAATCTCTCATCGCCTTTTCACAGTTTACAGTAAAATTATTGGGAAATAAATTTATTTTAAGAGCAATTGCGGATTAAAGTTGTAATTGCCAAATTAACAAATTTTTAATTGGGATTTTGCAAGATACCTTTGCGATAAATATGTCAATCCGGCTATGCTGCAATACATTTTTCTATCTGTAATTTGTAATATCTTTGGTAGCAGCAGAGTCATGTGATGACTTGATCATTATACAGGCAGAAGCAAAAGTTACTTATCAACTTCTGAACTAAGCCAGGTTTAGCCAAATCGCAATCTTTTTACCCGAAGAATCTGCAGTTTTACTGTGTGTTATTAATTTTGGAACACCCTGTATATAACAATCTAATTATCGTCACATGCTCGTCCCATAAATCGGTACTACATTGTTAAAACAGTAGATAGTTCCAGCAATCAATTAAATTCTAATTTGTACTTCTACTAACTTTGTTTTAGTCTACAAAGCTGGTATTAAAAAGTCTAACAATGTAAGGTTGTAGCACATACTAAGGTTTAGTTAGTTATTTCTATGGTTGTAGTTAATTTTTTTTGTATATAATATCGAGTAATTAATTTTTATAACTTTATTTAAAAAGGCCCATTGTTCTTAACAGAAATCAGCATATTTCCATGCGGTTCTTACATTCTATGTTTTCATGCAAAGAAAACTATTTGTCAAAAAGAAAGTCACCGAAAAACGTGTGAAAGCGCGTAAGAAACTAGTGAGTTAAGTACCATTGTGACTGCCTACATCTCAAAGAATACAAATTCTTTTTATATCCTTGTAAAAGTGGCTTGTTCGGGTATGTTGCATTGTTCAAGTGGTTGGAGTTTTAAAATACAGGGTGTTATGGAAATGACTTATTATATTTAAATGGGTGACTCCTTGGGTGTCCTAGAGAAAGTCTACATACTTTTTTTTTTAAACGAATATCTAAATACTAAGGTAAAAACCCTTTTTACCCACATACTGTCGCGCTGATCCATCTGGATTCACTTAGCAACAATGTGGGTCACTACAGTATACTGCTTGGATACCGGCCGCGCGCCACTATCGTTGCTTCAGTATGTTTCGAGACTCGGGGATGGAATGACGCTGTCGAGGGTTCCACGTGCTTGACGTATACGAATTCTAAACGTTTTGTTAGTTGTAGCATTACCCGATTTTTTTTCTGTTGTGAAATAATTCATAATAATAAATGTGGTGATGTTATTTCAAATTTGTATGATATTATCTACTGTCTGTGTTTTATTTTTTTATGGAATATAATTATATAACGGACTATTTTAAAATAAGATCGAAGGTAAGAGAGTATGTACCTTAAAATTGTAGTTTTTTTTTTTTTTAAAGTTTGAGAAGTGATAACGCGCGTCAAAGACGTCTTGTTGTCAAAAACTGAACACGTGCGTTTCCAATTCTGTGTTGCAATATGACAACACCGCCAATAATGCGCCAACCTCTTTTGAACTTCGAGACTGCATCAATAAACTATTGATTGCGAAGGTCCTCAGGAGCGGCCACGTAAATTTTGAGATTTCATATAAAGTGTTCATTTCGCTCAATAATTCAAAGCGCCATTTATGGTTATTTTTATTCAATTTATTTTCATCTCAGGATTTTCCGGTTTAAATATAATAAGTAATTTCCATAACACCCTGTATAATCGCCTTAACGTTAGATAACCATATACATTGACTGGCAGAAAGTTGGCCACGTATGAAACACTTTTTAATGAAATATTAAAAAAACTGTTTACGCCAATTAAGATCCTAAACATAAAATATAAATATATTTTGACGTGGAAAACTGGTGTTAGATGACGGGATATCGAAAAAAGTTATTTGAAAAAAGTGTTTAGATTTTAATCTTATGCTCGTTTGCGAAGTTTCGGGCCACGATTCAAAGAATTCGTAAAAATCCAAGAATTTTCTTTAAAATTTTTAATTTCCTATAGAACATTTGGGAGACACGTAAAAACTGGTTCAAAATTAGAAAAAATGGCGTTTCATAGGTGTATTGTTCCAGAAATATGGTAAAATGGTAAATGTGGTTGCCGGCTTGGCCACGCACAGTTACCATGGTAAAGAGCTAAATTTTAACAAATAAAATTTAAATAAAATATATAAATGAAACATATGTCCTAAACGTCTTAACTTTTGAGATACAGGGTGTTAAAGATTTTCAAAACAATTGCTTTTTTTTATTAATATCTGTGATACTTCTCTAGATATTTTTCTGAAATTTGGTACACACGTTCTATTCATCAAGAGGCATTTTATTGGTTATAACATGTTTTTTTTTAAATTCCGACCAGTAGCGTTCGTGCGGGAATGTCCCTCTGTATTTTTGAAGAAAAGAATGGTACACCACTTCTTTTTTTAAATTAAAATTATTTTTTAAATTATCCTTGCTGAGCAAATGTCGTCTCTTGATTTCTTGTCGTTTGACGTACAGTTTTCGTATAAAAAAATTAAATTCATTTATTTGCACTCTGTTGTGAAATGAGGTATTAACAAAGGTTCAAAAGGATCTAGTAGGTAAGAAGCAGATTTTGTTTTGTAAACATTAACATTTTTGACAGTTGTCTACCTAGTCTAGTTGTCACGTATTTAAGTCATTAACATTAACAGGGTTCCGGAGTACTTGTAAACGAGTTTTCTTCCCAAGCCTTTATTCCTGTTTTAGGAAAAAAATGTCAAAGGAAAAAAAACTTTGTAATATAACTAGAACTCGCCGGAAAGTCTATATTTTTTTGTTTCGGAAGATTTTTAGATTTAATTTTTTTTACTGCTCCATATACATAGAAAAAAACGATGGACTTTCCTCGAGTTGTTAACAAAATTTAGACATCTTTCGTTAAATTTTTTTTTTAAATGTACCGTTTTCATAGGAAGCGAAGTTTCTGTCGACGTACCGATTACGGGCGGACGCTCGACGTATTCTTCTAACTGCAAGGGAAGATCCAATTCGCCTCGTGCCTTCAAAGCGTGAAACGAACAGGGGTCAAATCGGAGATTTCGACTGACTCCGGCATCCTCTTAACATGTTATTAAGAAACGCCCTGTATATTTTTTAATTTCCCAGCCAAACGAGTAGTCACGTGACAAATGTCAAAATAAGGTTTTTATGTCAATCATGCAGAGGCAATCTGCGTAAAAGTTTTTTTTTAAATATTTCAATAATAAGAAAGTTTTCCATATGGGCCTTACCTTTGCCGGTCACTGTTTGCCGGTCACTGTATAAGTATTTTCTGATGGTCAGGTATAAACACCTCCCCTTACCGATTAAATAAGAAGACTTTATTTTTATTATTATATTGAGGGCGCGTGACTTTTTTTTACAAGTAGTTCAATCGTCGCTTTTTTTTTTGTTCACCATTTTTTCACTGTGTTAATCCCATAACAGCAACTGTGGGATCAAGACATAACGACACTGAAGCACTCGCTCAGAGGAAACTCCCGCCGAATGACGATTATTTCCGAGTTGGCGATGGTAATTTACCGAGTTTTTTTTTTAATAACTTGGGAGTGTTTTTTTAAGCCTAATATCGCTTACACGGTTTTTTTTTGAGCTTTCAGGCATTACAGAGAAAATTGGAAAGTTTTTATAAACAAATAGCGTTGTCCATCGCACTGATAGTGTGGTGAGACTGAGTCACCATTTTAAGCGTGGAACACCTGTCGTCGATGATCTTACAAAGTGACCTATCTCATGAGAATACGGTTTTGATATAATATATACAGGGTGATTGATGGTGGATGGCCTATTAGACGTTTATGGAGAACTAGTCATCGGATCACTTTGGAAATTTGGGAGCTTATAGAAGCGGACATGACCTCTCTTTTAAAAATTTAACTGTTTTAACTATTTAAATTGTTTTAGAATCCTTATTAATTTCTTAATAACTTTCCTTAATATTTTCCGATGCCTATTTGTTATAGTTCTCGAGATAATAATTAATTTCACTTTTTTTTTTCGGGAAACGTACAAAAAGTGATGATATTTTTAAACTCTGACAAATTAAAGCACTGAAATTTGGTATGCAGTCGTGCAGTCGGTCACAATTTCCATAGGCTACTTGCCAAATTGGTCTGAAAAGTGTGATTGTTATCTGTAATAATTAATTTTGCTAAATAAATGATCATAAGTCAAAAACTGTTCAAGATAGGTATAGTAATATTATACATAGGAAGATAGACAATTTCAATAGCTTTTAGGACAACAGATAAAATATAGGGTATTTCATTAAAAAAAACGTAATATTTACCATTTTTCCAAACCATTAAAATATTTGTATTTTGGAACATCCTGTACTATTATAACTAATATTTGGAAAGAGGGGAAAGACCTCTGGATATAACCTGACTCCTGATACCAAATTTCAGTGCTTTAATTTGTCATAGTTTAAAAATATCACTTTTTGTAGGACTTGTTTTCCGAAAAAAAAAGTGAAATTAATTATTATCTCGAGAACTATAACAAATAGGTATAGGAAAATATTAAGGAAAGTTATTAAGAAATTAATAAGGATTCTAAAACATAAATAATACACTGGGTGTTCCGTTTAAATTATCAAAATTGATAATACTTTCAAGTGGAAGCGGCAACACTGCATGGCTAAAAATATTTTTAAAAGAGAGATCTTGTCCGCTTCTATAAACTCCCAAATTTGCAAAGTGATCCGATGACTAGTTCTCCATAAACTTCTAATAGATCATCCACCATCAATCACCATGTATGGTACATGTTGATAAATTATGTTACAACTTACAGTTGTTCTCATGTTAAACATCAGAAAATGAGTTACGTCACTTAGATCGTAAGATCAACGACGCGATGGCGGCCAGACCACCGACATATACCTATGGATAGCCAAACTCTAAAGTCAGAAGTCGTTCGCAATGCCGACTGATAAACTATTTACCTTAACCGGCGAACAGGCCAGCAATATTTTGGCACGTCAAGACCTTCTTTACTGTTAAATAAACAATCTATTTTCTCGCATAAAAGAAGGCCTTGTAGCCATCACTGAAAAGCCACTTTTAGTGTTCATTTTGATATCTAGTGTCCACGTATGGATATACAGGGTGGCCAATTAGTGCGACAAAGCTCAATATCTCTTTTACCGCTAGGGATAGCGGAAAACTTTTGTCACGAAAGTTATTAAGCGTTAAGAGGTGCAGATTTTAAAATTATTTTCGACTATACAGGGTGCCCCAAAAAGGCGGTGTGATAAAAATTTCATATTTTTTAAATGGGACACTATGTATATTTTTACATATTTGAATTCACCGTAAAATTCTGTACATAGCACCGTAATTATTTGTAAACATTTTTGCAACGTTGCCAAATAGATTGGAAAATTCCTAAAATTTGTGCAAAAACATGGTTCAATGAAATGTGTAATATTTCTTAACTTATAATAATTTGAAATAAAATATTTTTATGTCGGAAAGAGGAATGTTGACAGAAGTCCCCTATGATAACACATATCAATATTTTTATACAGGGTATTTTCTATGGATATGCCAACATTACGAACTTGAAACCTGAGTTTCGTAAGTTTTTTAAATGAAACACCCTGTATATGATTACTTTATCTTGTAGATATTTTAATCCTCTCTAATTTTTATTAAGGTCTTTCTATGCCTATCTCTACCAATCTTGGTGGTATTTCAATTTTTATTTAAACTCGACCAAAAAAAAGTGGATGCATTTAACCATTGTTCTTTTTCTAGTCACCTATGACAAAATGAAAACAAAATGTTGTAATTTAAAAAAAAATATTTATTCATACGGGAGGATACGACACAAAAATATTTTAACGATTCAAGCTTGTGGACAATTTCGAAAGTAAATTATTACCTAATTATTTGTTCATATAGTGACCCCCACTAACTTGAACACATAATTCAATACGTTTTTCAAAAGAATGAGTCATGTTTATACACATTTGGAACTGTTTTCAAAGTATTGCCTAATTATTTGTTCATAGTGACCCCCATTAACTTTAACACATATTCAATACTTTTTCAAAAGAATGTTTCTAGACATTTGCCGAGTAATACTTTGAAAACAGTTGAAAATGTGTAGAGACATGACTCATTCTTTTAAAAAACGTATTGAATTATGTGTTGAAGATATTGGGGGTTACTATATGAACAAATAATTAGGTAATAATTTACTTCAGAAATTGTCCACAAGCTTGAATCGCTAAAATATTTTTGTGTCCTCCCGTATGAATAAATAATTTTTTTTTAAATTACAACATTTTGTTTTTATTTTGTCATAGGTGACTAGAAAAAGGACAATGGTAAAATACATCCAATTTTTTTTGCTCGAGTTTAAATAAAAATTGAAATAGCACCAATATTGGTAGAGATAGGCAGAGAAAGATCTTAATAAAAATTAGAGAGGATTAAAATATCTACAAGATAAAGTAATCTTATACAGGGTGTTTCATTTAAAAAACTTACGAAATTCAGGTTTCAAGTTCATAATGTTGGCATATCCATAGAAAATACCCTGTATAATAATATTGATATGTGTTATCATAGGGGACTTCTGTCAACATTCCTCTTTTCGACATAAAAATATTTTATTTCAAATTATTATAAGTTAAGAAATATTACACATTTCATTGAACCATGTTTTTGCACAAATTTTAGGAATTTTCCAATCTATTTGGCAACGTTGCAAAAATGTGTACAAATAATTACGGTGCTATGTACAGAATTTTACGGTGAATTCAAATATGTAAAAATATACATATTGTCTCATTTAAAAAATATGAAATTTTTATCACACCGTCCTGTTGAAGCACCCTGTATGGTCGAAAATAATTTTAAAAGCTGCACCTCTTAACGCTTAATAACTTTCGTGAAAAAAGTTTTCCGCTATCCCTAGCGGTAAAAGAGATATTGAGCTTTGTCGCACTAATTGGCCACCCTGTATATCGTTACATCCCTACGACTGATTTCGGTTCTGGACGTTCGTCATTGGTTCACGTCGTTGGTTGCCTATCTGACGGCGACAACATTGTGCGTAAGACAACGACGAGCAACCTTTAAAAATATGACCGGAAAACCGTGCGCACCTAACCCATTTCTTCACTCATAAAATTATACTTCTTACTGTGCACACCCCATAAGTTGTACGTATCCATAGTTATAGGTCGGTGGATCAGACGCGTTTCCTGCAAACTAGTCGCCGTTAACTGTGTTGAATGACACTATTGTATTGATACTTGCCAGGGTGTCACAAGTGTTGAAGCAGCGTTGCTGTGTCATAGATACAATGACACTTTTATGGCACACTCCCTGTGGGTGTTGCGACGTTTCCTGATACGATTGTGATTCTATCATGACGGCGTTTCATGATACATTGTATTGTAAATTGTCGTTGTAATAACAATTTAATTGTTTAAATAGTTTTAACAGGCTGTTAACTTATCTTAAATTAATTAAAAAAAATATTATATTGTTCTTTATCCTCTTATCTAGAAACCCTATTTTTTTGAAAATAATAGCTAAAGTACTCTCGGAGATACCAAAAAAAATAACTTTTCTTCATAAATCGACCGAAGGAATCACACACCGAAATATGCAACACACTGTATATCGATATGACTATATTCTCATATATTTTTTTTTTGTAGAAACTGCACACTAGTAAATTCGACGCGCGGCGAAAATTCAAAATGGCCATATTATTCGTCAGGGCGATGGTGCGGATCCAAAGGCTGCGCTTTACACCCGAACCACTGTCACTCGAAACTGCCAGAACCGATCCTTATAGGATTAAGATACTTAGAAAGGTGCGTATACATTTTAAAATTTAATATCTACACTCTACCGGCAAAATTAAGTAGAAGTTTGGCTGCTTTACCATCCAAAAGGTTCGTTCGCATAGCAGTCAGAAACCGTCGGCAAACTGATGACGCATGCGCGTTTTTTTAAAAGCATGCGCACACGACAAATCCCAAACCGTTGATAGAAAATCCGACGTTCGCAGAGGCCAAACTGTTGGTTACGGACACTGTTGCCAATCCGTGGAATATTTTCCATTTCGTGGGATTTTTGAGGCCTCTGTATGACAGGCAGGCTACCGTTTTGTACTTTTCTACAGGGTGTTATGGAAATGACGTATTATATTTAAATGGGTGACTCCTGGGGTGTCGTAGAGAAGCGCTACATTTTTTTAAATCGAACGTTTAAATAGTGGGGTAATTCACCCCTAAACCTACAGGTGACTCCGCGGCACCATATGATATTATCCGGCGGAGCTGTCTGACAAACACATGTTCGTGCAATGTTGCCAAACTTTGTAAAACTGTAGAACTTTTAGTTTCTTATAAAATTAATTGTTTAGCTTACCTTAGGATACAAGGAAAGTAAATCGACGATACTCTATGCTCATCACATCATGCTCATCACATCATGCTCACACTTTATGCTCTATACGTGCCCTGATAATAGTGTGGGATTGCCTAATAGCTATTAAGAAGTAAACTCAAAGTCACAGTCTACTCCTTGCTTGCTTATACCCACTAAAACTCCTTCGTCCTGTTCTTTCCAATCTCGGGACATGACCGGCATATCTAAACTAACTAAATCACTTAAAGAAACAGCAAGAACTCTTCGTCGACAAGCTGGATTTATTGTTATTAGTATTTGGTAGTTTGGAAACACCGATCCGAAATTCACAGATCGATTCACCCGGCCGACAGAAGACGGAATGTCAGCTAAAACATTATTTACCATTAGAACAATATTGAAAGTAGTTGTAAAGAATTTTATGTTCATAAATCCTTCATCCATGTAAAAAACTTAGATGGGAGCGTTTTTTAACCTGCAAAAGTGTACGCGTTAATTAAGGTGCATTTATGTGTTGTTTCAAATAATAACGAAACGGTAACGGAGCTTAAATTAAAAAAAAATTCTCTAAAGAGTAGTGACAATATAAAATATGTTCAGATCTGTTTCAGATCTACAGTTTGTTTACGTTTGGTCAGTAGTAACAGGTGTGTTTATTTGGTTTTACATAAGGTGTTATATAATTCGGTTATTAATTGAAAGCGCCATTTTTGGTTATTTTTTTTTCAATTTCTTTTCATCTCATGAATTGCCTGTTTAAATATAATACGTCATTTCCATAACACCCTGTTATACTTTTCGGTTTGGTTTGCCAAAAAATTATATTTTTATTTCGTTTATGTGTACTGCCTAAAGTTTTGTGGTGGCATTTTTTTAAAATATGGGATATTTCGTCCTCGCATTTGGGATATTATTCATGGCTAAGGTTGGCAACACTGGTTACGGGTCGGTTGCTAACCGTCAGAATTATCCGCTGACTGGAAGCGATTTTTTAGTTGGAGACTTGGGCAGTTTGCTTTTACAGCCTGTTATGACGTTTTGTTTGTTGTTGTATGATAAATGAGCCTCAAAACTTGAGATTTCAGGGAAGAAAGTATTGTCTTGAGCATATTTTTGACTACCACAGTAAGCGCAATGAATATTATTAATATTTTGCATTGAATTTTTTTATTAGGTTAGGTTTCACTTATCTGTCAGTTACGGATGTGTTCGCAGAGCAGCAAATCTCCGATCATTTCCTAACCACTTACAAACCACGCGTGCGCAGAGTAAAATTGACAGTTCAGTTGCCAATTTTTCCCTAAAAAGTTTAGTTTTGAGATATTAACAGACGAATTTTTTTTAATGGGACACCCTGTATATTATTATTTTAATCAATTGAGCATACTTTTGGCTTTACAAAAATGTATAGTTGATTATACAGGGTGTTATGGAAATGACTTATTATATTTTAACCGGCATATCCTGAGATGAAAATTAATTGAAGAAAAATAACCATAAATGGCGCTTTGAATTATTAAGCGAAATATACACTTTATATGAAACTGAAAATTTACGTGGCCGGAGGACCTTCGCAATCAATGGTTTATTGAGGCAGTCACGAGGTTCAAAAGAGGTTAGCGTATTAGTGGCGGTGTTGTCATATTGCAACACAAAATTGTAAACGCACGTGTTCAGTTCTTAACAACAATACGTCGTATACTCTAGTGACCCACATTGTTGCTAAGTGAATCCGGATGGAACGACGCGACAATATGCGGGTAAAAAGTGTTTTTACCTTAGTATTTAGATATTCGATTTAAAAGAAGTATGTAGACTTTCTCTAGGACACCCAAGGAGTCACCTATTTAAATATATTAAGTCATTTCCATAACACCCTGTATTTATGTTCAAAATTTAACTTTTGTTAACATCTCAAAAAGAAGCAGAACTTCGTATGAAGAATACCGTTTTTTCCGAAAGTAAAAAATAATATAGGGGATTGTCAATTTCGGTATAGTATTTGCAGAATTATACCGTTGATCTTTTGACTGCAATAAAACATTATCCTTCGACCATAAAATAAATAAGGAAATCCCAAATTTTAAAAAATTTACGAGCAAAGGCGGACCAGGTATACAAATTCAATTTATACCTATGCCTGATGCATATATAAATACAAAGTGATTTTTAATAATTTTAATCTTTAGTGGTTTTCCGGCGAGTAATATTTAGTTAGGCTTATTAGTGGTAGAATGTAGCGCCCTTGGAATTGTGCTGATAGGGGGGCATCTTCAAGTGTCATTTTTAAAAGAAAGCATTTATCTACCGATGCCAAACTAATAATTAAAAATGTGTATCAATCGTTGTTGCGTAGAAATTTTAATTCGATGGATGCTTTAGCAGAGACGTCTACTTTAACAAAAACTCCTTTATTTTCGGTAAGAGACATAGTACTTAAACCTGTTAATCCTAGAAAAAATCGGAGTGATTCTGGCATATTTAGAAGGATTGACGAAAATGACATGGATACAAATATCTCTTGTAGCCCTTCAAGCCTTAGGAAAATAATGCGTAAAATGGGTTTTAAATGCCGAAGCATTGATAAAAGACAAACATTAATGGAATCTCAACGTTTACGGGAATGGAGACTTAAATATTTAACAGCTGTTAAACAATTTAGAGAAGAAAATCGTCCAATTATTTACTTTGACGAAACATGGTTCGATACCCATGACACTCCAATAAAATGTTGGGATGATTCTTCCAAAAAATGTCAAACCAAGGCACCATCAAATAAAGGCAAAAGAATCACAATATTACATGCTGGTTCAGAGAACGGGGTTGTTCCAAAATGTCTGTTGCTTTCAGCTAAAAACATAGCAGATTCTTCTTTAGATTACCATCAAGATACCGACGCACAACTTTTTGAAGATTGGTTTAAACATAAACTCCTTAAAAATATACCTGAAAATAGCGTCATTGTAATGGACAATGCTAGTTATCATAGTCGGCAAGCAAAAATCATTCCCAATTCTAATAATACAAAAGCAGAAATTCAAAATTTTATGATTGAAAATGATTTATATTTTGAAGAAACTTACAAAAAACGAGAACTGCTAGAAGTATTAAAAACTTTTAAAATAAATAAGGAATACGAGTTTGACAAACTTGCAGCAGAAAATGGACATACAGTGTTGCGTCTTTCTCCGTACTATTGTATAATATTCAATCCTATTGAGCTAATATGGCACCAATTAAAATCCAATATTAGGAGAAATAATATTTCTCCTACATTAAATTCATCTGTTGTGGAATTAATTAAAAACGAAGTAAGAAAAATTTCTGCAGACAGCTGGAAAAACTGTGTACAGCATGTACTTAAGGTGGAAAATTCTTACAATTGTATGATTACAAATGTTCAACCCTTAATTATAAGTTTATCACTATTTTATTTTACATTTATTATAGGTACCTAAAACTAAAAATACCTATCTATTTATTTTAAATTACAAAAATAAATCATGTCGTGTGGTATACATTTTCAAGCCGTCCCTGATTCCATTTATTGAGCTTTGAAGAGGTTCAGGCGTATACAATAGGGTTTAATCAGGTAGTTTATTTATGGCAGTAAGAGTCGACGGTATAATTCTGCAACAACTATACTACGACACTAAAATAGTCCCGTTCCTTTCAGATTATCGACGGCTGTGCCTTCAGAGTCTACGGTCACTGGGTGAAGAAAGGGGAGGGGCAAAACCGCGCCGCCCTGTTCGAGAACACCCCGAAGACCGAATTGAAACATATATATCTGGCGAATCTTAGTCGATAATGTCGCCAGTCGTAGGAGATCGAATTTTTAGTTGGAATTGTTAAATTACGGAATATTTAAATTATTTTTTGCGAGTTAAGTGAAAAGAGTGGTCTCGATTTAAATGATGAAGTCACTGTAATTAGTAATGTGCAGAAAACATAGTAAACGTATCTGATTATAATTTTTAACCGAGTATCCGGTAAAGGTTGCCGATACAATACCGGATTACCCTGTAAAATTGCACGGGTATCCGGTAAAATTATATTTTGTAAACACTAATTTGAAATAATGTACAGGGTGTCACATTTTCGACACTTTTATAGGGTATCTCCGTTATTGTTAGTGCTATCAAAAAAGTAATGTAGGTGCCATGTGCTCTTTTTGGGTCAAACTTAAAATGGTAAAATCAAAATTCGAAAATTTTCGCTCGCTTAAGAGATACGGGGGAAAATCAAAAAAATGACAATTTCAAAATTACCCTATATTTTCTTAGTTAAAAGAGGTACGAAAAGTGTTTTATACAGAAGTTTCTTCATATTGATTGTTGAATAATGTGCTATTTTCAGAATAAGTATACGGGGTCAGGTAAAAAAGTTATCGGACCTAACCTCATTTTTTAATTGGAACACCCTGTATATTTTAATCTAAAAAGATAGCATTTTAAATTCTCTTTTCAAATATATAACACATTATGGATAATATTGGTTTCCTAGGCGATTTATTTAAACTTTATGACTTTAAACCACGGTGGACATGAAACAAAAACTAATATCATAGAAACAACTATGTTGACTATTAACATTTAACATCAATTTAATTTTTACATATTCATTTGCGAAAATGACCTATCAACATTTTGAAAAATTTGATATGATATCAATCAGTTTATATTGAAAAATGTATATTTTGTTCGCTATCCGGAAAGACACATTTAAAGACATATTCCGAACATTTGCGATGATTCCCGTTATTTTTTACCTTAATCTGAATCTTTTATTTCGTTTCAAAGTAATAAAGTTTAAATAAATCGCCTAGGAAACCAATATCAACCATGGTGTGTTATAAATTTGAAGGAATAATTTAAAATAGTATCTTTTTGGATTAAAATATACAGGGTGTTCCATTTAAAAAAAATGAGGTTAGGTCCGATAACTTTTTTACCTGACCCCGTATACTTATTCTGAAAACGGCAGATTATTCAACAATCAATATAAAGGAACTTCTGTATAAAAGATTTTTCTGTATCTCTTTTAACTAAGAAAATATAGAGTAATTTTGAAATTGTCAATTTTTTGATTTCCCCCCGTATTTCTTAAGCGAGGGAAAATTTTCAAATATTGATTTTACGGTGATACCCTATAAAAGTGTCGAAAATGGGACACCCTGTACAGGTAATGACAAATAGTCAGGTTACCAGATTGTAAGATAATATTGACTAGAATAAGAAGAGACCACTTTATTGTTTATTTGTATACTTAGTTGTATTTTAGGTTAAGTTTTAGTGTATTTTCTAGTTAAGATTTTATAAATAGTAATAGAATTACAAAATTCTTCGCAGATTTAAGCCCAAAAGTACAACGCCTTTTTTAGCACTAAATTGTCAGCAATTTGCTGTACATTCTTCTATCACTTAGCTATTTTAATAATAATAATAATAACATTATTATACACTGATTCACAGTTCGGCAATGGTCATTTTTCTCGTAAAGGTAAAAAAATTTTTACAGGCAACTTTCAGTAAATCGGATTTTAAAAATAAATAATCTCAAAAACACCTGTTAATTTTTTAATAGGTTTCTTATAGTATCTAATTAGAGGAATTATATATGTCCGCGCAAAATATCATCGTCACAAAGATCTTGGTCTATAGCATCGATTCTTTAATAATTTAACGCCGGTCACATGGCTAATTTTACTCTTCTGAATCATATAACGCCAATATTTGGAACTGAGTTATTTTAATCAGTCACTATAACCATTTTCCTATTATTTATAACAGCCCTGTCTTATATTGGCTTAAAGTTTTGGAATGTTCCTTATAGAATGTTAAAATACTAAGAAAATTAGTCATATTTTTAATCTACCTAAGGTGTAAACGAAACTTGCACATCAAAATATATTGTTCCTTAATGGTTTATAAATGCGTGGCCGGCGATACTGTGATCGGCGATACAAAAATGCAAAAATTTGTGGATAACAGTTCATACAAGCTATTTCTGAAACTTTTTTAGACTGAAATGAGTATCTGTACTCAAGAGGATGACTTCGTGTAGTATTTTCCCTTAATTAATAATAATAATAATAATAATAATAATAATCTTTATTGTCTAACAGAATAAAATCCAATTACAAGACAATATAACCTGTAAAAAAAAAAATTGTACATAAGCAACAAAAAATCCAAGAGATAGGAAAAAGAAGAAAAAATAGAGAGAGAAATAATGGTTGCATCAAGGTAACAGTTTATGCTTTATAAGTTTAGTAAATTGGGTATTGGACAAACCGAATACAACAATGTCATTAAGGGTATTATTGAAAATCAACATGGATTGGTATACAGGTGTTTTAATTAGAAAGTTAGAGGAGGGAGTTGGGAGATAAAAGACGGGATGGTGCCTAACTGAACGAAGAGGAACATGGAAAAGAATACAAGACAGCAGCTCCGGGGAATCGATGAGCGAACAGCAAATACGATACAAAAACTGCATAAACATGAGGTATCTGCGGTTGAGGAGCGATGGCATCTGGAATCTAGATAACAGTGCATTCTGGTTAGTGCCCCGGGTAGGATATATACCATCTTCTCTATAGGCGATAAACTTGACAAACTTTCTTTGTAATTATAAGCAATTTCTGCCGTGACCGGCGATACATGCAGCTGCGGGGACGGAACTTCGGGTTAATAATTGGGTTAGAGAAACTAAACCGTTGATCTTTGAACATTATTTTTTTGCCAATACAAATTGTAGTAGGAGTGTAAATTATTTATATATAAAAGTAACTTTAGTAAAATGACGTGAAATATAAAAGGGTAAAGTAAGAAATTATTGACTGGGGACACGCGACCGGCGGTACATTTTTAAATTCAAATTTGAATACTGCAGCTTTAATCTAAAAAGAAACTTTTAAAATTGCTTTCTAATGCAGGAAGTAACATATATTTCGCAAATTATAATCGTTTCTGCAGGCAAATAGTTTATTTTAGTAAGTTACAGTTCGACAAGCGAGTCTATAGCTACACGGTATCGGTAAGGGGGAAGCAATATCTTTTAAAACATGGCCGAGTCATGGGCGTGCTATTATTATCTTAATAATGTAATAATATATTTTTTTTCACGGCATGAATATATTTGTATCACCAGTGCAATATATTATGCCTTTCCATTAATATTCCTCGCTTATTTTGGCATTTTCGCCAATAAAATCCATTTGATTTCCACATGCACTTCAAAGTTTCACGGGATAACGGATAGTTTATGTCACTTCTCAGCTGTTGTAGCAACTTTTTTAAGGTTAGGACCACTTTTAGTTCCAAATAAAACTTTTGTATTGTTCTCCTAACAATCCCAGAGCCGAAGCCTTCGATTTTTCCGACAGCAGAGAGACAGGCCCTTTTTTTACAGGAGATGATAACAATTGATCCGGGTTGTTCTTTTTCCTTTCAGTATCTTCTTTGTGAATGTTTTTTACTGCACCCACGCTTGCTCCCGTATACATTGCGACCCTTCCTAGCTTTCGCTTAAGTTGCAATTTAAATGTATTAATTTGTGATTCCTCTTCACACACCCTGTACACATGGGCAATCACTTCACGGGGTTTGACTATGAAGGGTTTTACCAGGGTATATTCATTCATTATCACAGTTTTAAAACAAACCCTATCACTACGCAACTGTATGAAGCATATTGGACATCGCCGAATAACCACGCTGGCACAATAGGCGTGTCACCAGACGCGTGACGTCATCCTCTGTCTGGGATATAACCCATCAAATTAGCTCTAGCCACCGGTTACCCATGGTTACCGCTGATATTGCACCATGTTGCCCTATTTTTAGATTAGAAGTATTTTAATAAAAAAATATTAAAATAAATAGTATGGAAAGAAAGTTTTATGAACATTGAAACTATAATAGAATATTAGTTTCTTATATACTTATGACAATTTACTTTAAATGGGTAAATTTAATTTTAGGGTTTACTTGGTAACATGTTATTAAATTAAAATTTAATATATGTGACAACATTGTTAACCCAAGAAATTTTCTTGCCCGCATTCCTTTTATAGCTACAGATAAAGTTGTCCACCTGTATATGCTAAGGACTGAAAGTTGCCTGTAAAAAATAGTATTGCATTCGTTGGTGATATCCGCGACGTTGTCAGACCTACCTTATACGCTAGAGAAATGATTGCAACGCCAGCCGGCGTTTAGTAATAAACTTATAAGCATGCAAGTCCCTTTTATCGAACAGGGGGTGCCCCACAACCGTCGAGCAACTGGTGATACTAAACATCAATCTATTGATCGATATAAGTTAGTAAGTTCTAGAAATACAGGGTGTCGAAAGTGAAAGTTTATTTTCGAAAATAAACCGTAATTTGAAAGCGGTTCAATGTATCGGGTTGAAAGTTAACGGCATTATGTTTTATGAGTAAGAAATGGGAATTTGTAGAAATTCTTCAGTTACACGTTAGATTGCGCTGGTTACATTCACTGGGTTTAATAAATCTATGATGTTTTCTTACTTGTTATTAAGTATTTTTAATCAAAGATTATCAAAAAAAAGGCAATTTCTGAACTAAAAAGGCGTACGTGGCTCGACCTTAATGTCTCTAACAGTTTTCGAGATATTTCCATTTAAACATCAAAAAAATCAAAGTAAAAATGGAAATATCTCGAAAACGGTTAGAGAACCCGAACACACCCCCTGGAAGGGGTAGATGTTACCCTTAAAATCGTAAATGGGAAGGGGGTCAAGTGGCACATTATTTTAAAGCACGATATAAAGATCTATGAGGTATGATTCCACGTCGATGGAGGCGTGGCTTGTGACGTCAACGGGCGCGTGATTTTTAAATCTCTTATATAGATTTATATTGCTGTCAGCGTTTTTAACTCTCTTTTAATAGTATATTACAATACAAGTACGGTAGGTACGTCTCTACCTCATGCGCGTGAAGTTTAACAAAACGAGCCGAAGGCGAGTTTGGTAAATCACGGAAATGCGGTAAAGACAACTACCGTAAGTGTATTGTACGATATTTTTATCTACAGGCGTGTTTTAGGGCACCAATATAAAAAACTACAAGAGCATTGTTTTAATTTACCCCGTAGGTGCCTCGTAAGTCGTTATCAAAATGCATTAATATCAGGTTGCTAGGGAAATAAATTCTAAAAATTTATTGACTAATACAAAAACTTGTTTTTATAGTATGTAATTACTTACGGCATAGTGCGGTAAAGTGCTACTTACCGCACGCGAATAGATAAAGGTATTAAAAGGTTTCACGCATTTAATGGTATGTGAAATGAAAGAATAATATCATGGTATTTAGGTATATTTATGTCATGAACATATAACAAAGATTACAGCTAAAATACTATCTAAGTAGTTATAAACGAATTAAACTATTTTTTTAAATAGTCCACCACTCGGCGCAGTGAAATTATGACGAGGTAAAGACACTCATAGTCTGCTTCAGTAGTTAAATAAACAATATTTTAATTTCCATACATGTTTCGAAGGCATATACCCTCATCAGCTTCAGTGGAGAATACTTAAAAAGTAAATGTTAATAAAATAAATAAAACCGTATCCATTCTAATTTTTCTGTCGAATTTCATTGCCTGGTTATCCATATCACAACCAAACACAGCGCACATTTAATGAAAATTCAGATATTTATTTTAATAAACAGACGCGACTAAATAAGAAATAGTTCCGGTGACCTTTCAAAATATCCATGGAAAACTACGGCAAACGGCACTCACTACGTGGCGAACAGTGTTGCCAAAAATCTTTGATCAAAAGTAATAGGTTGACGGTTCGAAACCTAATAGAATATTATAAAACGGTGTCAGAGTAAGAAGAGTACGAGAAAAAAAGCTCGCTACTTTCCTATGATAGGGGGGCCACCTCCAGATTGAACATAAATTTCATATGGGGAGCCCCACAACAAGAATGAACATCTCAAAAATTGTTAAAATAGTAATGGATATATTACAATTGTAAAAGACTGACAACGCTGGTCGCAACGAGCAGGGGTGACCGAGCAGCTTCGGCTATCGTCGACCGGTTCGAATAGCGCGGCGGATGTTTTAAAAGTTGGTAAGTCGGAATCTTTCCTTATTTTAGTGGTATTTTAGCTGTTGTGTGTGTTATATTTCTATGAAATTAATATACGTAAATACTTGTCATATATTATTCTTCCATTTCATATACCATTACATGCATGAAACCTTTTAATGTCTTTAAAATAGAACTAAAAACCTGACAGCAATACAAATCTCCATAAGAAATTTAAAAATCGCTCGCCTGTTGAGGTCATTGCGCGCGGCAGACGAAATTGGGACGTTAGATATCTTACTTTTAGTATTTGTATCATGATTTTAAAGGTAGTTTAAATCCAATAATACCATAATAATAATTATTTTTTGATTAGCACTTTCCAATAAATAGCGTTCCAAGAATGGACTAATTAATATAAAATTTTAAACGGTACTGCTCCTCGCAAGAAATTGTACGGACCCCTAATCATTCTAATAAAAGAGGAGTCGGCACAATAATGTTTTTGTGAATAATGACCTAAAAACCATAAATCTCGGTGCAGTTAAGTTCCCATTACGTCCATTGACGCCGTTTCTTGGAAACATTTATACGTAGGTACTTTATAAGATACTTTGAATCGATATTGTAGGAGACTACGATAACTTTGTGATATAGATTTTCGAGTTTTGTATAGGAACATTTTTTAGGTTAAGTAGTGTTCTATTTGATTTACTTTAGAGCGAGTTTTATCAATATTTAAATGTAATGAACCAGTAGGTATCTGGCTGTTCCGTGTTCAGTATCGGGTGTCCAGAAGCTAGTGGTCATAAATGACGTCGAAATTATATCAGTAGTTCGTTTAATAGTGTACAACGTGTCCAAGATAAGGAGGGGCAGTACAGGGATCTCGGAAACCGTAAGAGATACGAAGTCGGTTAAATGGAGGTAAAGTTGCCCATTTACGTGCCTAATAATATGCGGTTTAGAAAGTTTTAAAATTCCGAGTAGTTCCGGAGATACCCGGAAAAAAACGAAAGTCTGAAAAATCGTTTTATTGTTTTCCTGGGTTTTTTTCAGATCGAATTCTAAAGTAAATCGCACTTTTGCATTACCACTTTTTCCGCTCTATTTAACAGCGTTACTTGTTTTGTAATCCGACGAGTCGTCTTCGAAGGGAAATTAACAACTATCTTT
The DNA here is from genome assembly GCA_963991005.1 of Barypeithes pellucidus. Taxonomy (NCBI): domain Eukaryota; kingdom Metazoa; phylum Arthropoda; class Insecta; order Coleoptera; family Curculionidae; genus Barypeithes; species Barypeithes pellucidus. The sequence continues at coordinate 48,470,625 of OZ022563.1, read as the reverse complement.
TTCCTGTTTTTCTGATATTGGAATTTGAGAGCTTTTTTCTCCCGAATGCAACGATATATGACACATTGTGGTTTAATGACGTTTCGAGGATTTTTTTAACAACATCAGGAAATTTTGGGATATGGTCCTGTATTTCTCCTAATTTTATAAATAATATCTCAAAAGTAAGCTCTAAATTTTTTACTTATTTGGGACTAGTTCAATAAATAACAAATAATGTAATAATAAACCACAAATAAGTGAACAAAAATCATACCAAAACAGTAATAAAACGAACAACGAAAAAAGTAAGAAACTACATAATCAGGTGTTCAAAATGATTTCCGTTATTCTCTAAGCACAAATAACATCTTCTAACTGCCACATAACAGTTTTTTTAGATAAAATAAAACATGCGATAGAAAATAGAAAACCTCTTAAAACGCTCTCAAACGATCACAATGGGAATGTCAAGTGAAACAAATCACGCGTCACCATCTTAATTTTTTTTTTCAAGCGCCGACTTTTCTTTTAAATCCCGAATCCCGAAGTTTGAAATAATGTTTCTGTATTTTGTTCACTTATTTGTGGTTTATTATTAAATTATTCGTTATTTATTGAACTAGTCCCAAATAAGTAAAAATTTAAAGCTTACTTATGATATATTATTTTTTTTATAACTTTAATATTTTTCTGCCAAAGCCAAAAAAAAAAAAAAAAAATAGATAATGGCATGAACCAAAAAACATTGTGTTAAGGATAGGTCACACTTCAAAACAAACCATAATGAAGCTAAATTCTACAATTTTTCCACAGGGCGTTAAGAAATTAAGGGAAAAAAAGTAACTTTCGTTTCTGCCTGTATAATGATCAATTCGTGATTATTTTTTGAAAACTAAACGTCAGGATATCATTCCAAGACACAAGAGTATGCTATGCAAAAAAATTTCACCAAGATCGGACAATTAAAAAAGTTACAGGACTATAAAAAAAGATATTATCTTTGTCCGGGATTTATTGTCGTATTTCCACTCTCCTTAATTTACTAAAAAAATCTATCTATGTCTTATGCAATATTTTTTACCATTTTCCAGATAAATCTATTAACAATTATTGTGGTTTCAAAATTGCGTGCTTTAAATAAAACGGATTTATGGTGAAAATGGTGAAATATATTGAATAAGACAAAGATAACTTTTTTTAGTGAATTAAGGGGATTGCAACTGCGAAAGCCAAATATCAAATTTGGCAACACCGTTAAAATCGTATAAAACTTAAAATTTAATTTCGACCGTACCTGTATCTGTTAGGATCGCCAAAAAAATTAAACATTTTATTACAATCCTGTATATGAACAAGGAAACCCGATAGGAGAAATATTTATATGAAGTACTGGCATTATTCCGACTTCCCCTGTATATCCTATCATTTATGACCTCTAGTTTCTGGATATCCTGTGTGAAGAAAATTCACTGGAAATCGTAATTACCGACCAAATCACTAATTTGGTATTAAAAAAATGTTTATTGTTACTTCCGCATGTCTTCATTCTATTAGGTTTGTAATTTGTTATTTACACCGCTGAGGTAACAAATGTTCCATCTACTATAATTCACAGTCGTAAAGTTCTATTAGGTGACTTCATTTCATGATTATGTCGCCAAGACGGCGAACTAGATTTCTTTTACCATTTTTATTGATTCAATTGTCGGCAAAGAAAAGCGTTTGTTCTTTTTGTTATGTTTTAAATATTGATAATGTTGTTTTAAACATTTTAAAATAAACCAGAAAGTAATATTTTTTTCTTTTTTATTGCGTTGCTTTATTTTTCATTGCATCTCGTCGTACCATCGACCGATAACTATGGATACGTACAACTTATGGGGTGCGCAGTAAGAAGTTTAATTTTATGAGTGAAAAAGTGGGTTGGTGCGCACGGTTTACCGGTCATATTTTTTAAGGTTGCTCGTCGGTTGTCTTGCGCACAATGTTGTCGCCGTCATATAGGCAACCCCGCCGGTTTGGTTGCCAACCAACGACGACCGTCCAGAACCGAAATCAGTCGTAGGGATGTTGCGATATTAAAAATCTATCGATACGTGGACAATAGATATCAGAATTAATTCTAAAAGTAGCTTTTCAGTGATGGCCACAAGGCTTTCTTGTATGCGAGAAAATAGAGTGTTTATTGCCCAGTAAAGAAGGTCTTGATGTGCTAAAATAGTGCCGTGTAATCATTTTCTTTAAGGGTGAAGTACGGTCCTGTTCGCCGATTAAGGTCAATAGTTTATCGGTCGGAATTGCGCATGACATCTGACGACCAGCTTTGTTTACATGCGCGAAGCCATAAATTTGCCACTTTTTTAGAGCTTGGCTATCCATAGATATAGGTCGGCGCGTTGTACTGACCTGTGTTGGTTGGTTGGTTGAATGAGGACTGGCATGTTGCCATTATACTGCAGCCGAACGGCTTGTTGTATCCCTTTTGTTTAACGTCTGGGAAATGTCAGCCAGACGGGACCTACAGCTTTTGACGTGGGATCCGAACCACGCGCATGCCCCCAGTCTGTCCATCAGTCCCCAAAGGAGTACGATTATCCGCTCCAGTCAGGTCTTATTCAGGACTAAACCCCCAGTCTGTCCATCAGTCCCCAAAGGAGCAGGATTATCCGCTCCAGTCAGTGGGTCTTATTCAGGACTAAACTAGCAACATGCTGCATTCTTGCCTACTAAAATTACTGACGTACACCTACCGGGAATCGAACCCGGGTCGCCACGGCCGAATGCGGTAGTTCTGTTTACTGAGCTACCATAACGGGCTCCTGACCTGTGTACTTTCAGTAATAATACAAGACAGTGGCGGGGAAGGGCCACTTCCTCAAGAAGGAAAGAAGAAGAAGAAAATAGAAACAATCGGTATATTTTTATTCAATAAATTAAATTAACTTCCGTATAATTTTTTTTTAGTGATTTAATAATTGCTAGTATTATTCGTTACTCTTCTAGTTGTTCAATGGGTTAATACCACATATACAGTGTGTACATAAAGTAAGGAACAAATTCATTATCTAGGAATCTAAAAATATTTCGGAAAAATCCTCGGACACGTGTATAATAATTTTTAATGGCGCATTTTTTTCCCATACAAACTTAATATACAAAGTGGCTCATGTAGTAGATATGACATTATCGACGATTTTTTTAAATGGGAACCCCTATATTTTAGTTCAGATCTGTAATCTCCAAGAACAGCTGATTTCAAAAACATAACACACTTAGGGCATAAAATTCATAGTTTCGTTACTACAGGGTAAAACAAATAATTTTATTTATTAAACAATTAATTACGTGAGGCGTTTTTAGCGATTTTTCAACCCCCCTTCCCCCAATAAAAGATTTCGTGACATTTGGCTCAATCCCTTCCGCCATCACCCAATTTTACCTGAAATCCTTACGTAATTAATGGACGCACCATCATTTGCTGTTACTTATGTTTTTTCTCAAGTAGGCTTATTTGCTGTTATGTAACTATGGTATTTAGATAATGTCATTGTTATTACATTGTATTTTTCTAGTAAGTTTATTAGAAGTAATAAATTTTATTTTAAAACATATTGAGTTACTATGCGTTTATCTTTAACACAAAGAATAGAAATTCTTATGATGATTGGATATGGTGATAGGATCCGTACTCAACAAGAAGCTTGCATTTTGTTTAACACTAAGTATCCAGCAAGACCAATTACTAGATCAACTGTGAGTAAACTTGAAATAAAATTTCGGGAAACGGGTTCAGTGGAAGATATTCCCAGAAAAGGCCGTCCAACTATTCCGGATGATAAGAAATTAGATATTTTATTGGCCATGGAAGAAGATCCCCACAACAGCGTCCGCCAGATTAGCATTGATCATGGGGCGGCTGCTATGACCGTTCATAACCTATTGACGGTAGAAAAATGGCACCCGTTTAAAATCCGATTGGTTCATGAGTTGAATGAAGATGATCCAGATCGTAGGATGGAGTTTTGTCAAATATTAATGGAAAAATGTAACTTAGATCCTTTGTTTGTTGAAAATATCCTATTTTCGGATGAATCTACCTTTAAATTAAATGGAGAAGTGAACTGGCAAAACTGTAGATACTGGGCAAAAGAAAATCCCAGGTGGATGCGTGAGCACCATACTCAATATCCTCAAAAAATTAATGTTTGGGCTGGTATTGTGAAAAACAAAATTATTGGGCCATATTTTTTTGACAACAATGTAAACGGGCTATCTTCATTTTCTTCAGAACTTTCTTATCCCTACGCTAGTTAACTTATACCCTAGTAGAAATAATCCAGGAATTCTAGATGAAAATTTGTGGTACCAACAAGACGGCTCACCTCCACATTATGCAGCAGTAGTGCGCCATTACATAAACCAAGTTTTTCCGAACAAGTGGATTGGAAGACGTGGGCCTGTTGAATGGCCGCCTAGGTCTCCAGACCTTACACCACTGGACTTTTTCTTGTGGGGTCACCTGAAAAATGTTGTTTATAAAGTCAGACCTGCCAATATTGAAGATATAAAAAATCGAATAACAACAGAATGCAGGAACATTTCAGAAGAAACCATAAGAAAAGTCCAACAATAATTTATTGATCGCTTGGGGTACTGTCAGGCAGCAGAAGGAGGACAATTTCAACACTTAATTAAATAGCTTATTTAATTTTTTTACATTTTTTTAAATTAAAAATATCTTAAATAAAATTATTTGTTTTACCCTGTAGTAACGAAACTATGAATTTTAGGCCCTAAGTGTGTTATGTTTTTGAAATCAGCTGTTCTTGGAGATTACAGATCTGAACTAAAATATAGGGGTTCCCATTTAAAAAGATCGTCGATAATGTCATATCTACTACATGAGCCACCTTGTAATTAAGTTTGTATGGGAAAAAATGCCCCATTAAAAATTATTATACACATGTCCGAGGATTTTTCCGAAATATTTTTAGATTCCTAGATAATGAATTTGTTCCTTACTTTATGTACACATTGTATATATAACCATTATATTGCTAATACCATCTGCCATTATGTCCCCGCTATGGGTATCGAAGGGGGCGTTGTGAGTTTGCGCAGTTCGGAAATTTCCCTGTGAAAGTAAACATTCGACAGGACCGGATTTCAACTTTTTTAAGTTGAAATCCGGTCCTGTCGAATTCTGTTCTGTTTTATAATTTAAATACGTTCAAATCCGGGAGACGAGATTTATATTTGATTCAAGCAATTAATACTAGAATAGAAAACAGAAATAACATTAAACCTCAAAAATTTTCATATCGAAAATTATAATTATTATAAATACGTTTGTTTCGTTTAGGGAACCATATTACTGCTACAAGGGACGTTCAAGAAAACGTTACCTCCAACAGGTTGCCTACAAAAGGTTAGCCCAACTAGAAAACTTCGCGAGACATATCTTATACAGATATTTCCATAATAACTTTTCTTACAATATAACCTATCTGTTATCGTTCTCAAGATGATATAATTAATTTGACTTTTCTTTTTTTGAAAGCATGTCCTTCAAAAAGGCATGACATTTTTTTATTTACAAATTAATACTCACAAATTAGCACTGAAATTTGGTTGAGAGTTAGGTAATACCCAGAGGCCTTTTACTCAGTTCCAAAATATAGTACAGGGTGTTTCAGAATACAAATATTTTGATTGTTTGGAGAAATGATAAAAAGTACGTTTTTTAAATGAAATACCCTGTATTTGATCAGTGGTTCTGTTATAATACTTAATTTATATTCTGGAAATAATCTTAGCAAATGTAACTCCACCGTCGTTTTAATTATGAATTGAATTTTTAATTCAAATTTTTTTTTTTGGAAATTTTACACAATGATCGTTCGTGCATGTTGATTCTGCTGAGCTTCGCTCTCGGAATTTAATCTATCTATCTATATCTTAACCTAGCGAACTTATAAGGACCATCCACAATTAACACAAAGTAAAATGCCGAGAAGATTTTCGAAAACGTTTATTTGAAGGAAACTTTGAAGTAAAAAAACAGACTCTTCCGAAGTTGAAATATGTATTGATATACAGGGTGTTATGGAAATGACGTATTATATTTAAATGGGTGACTCCTTGGGAGCCCTAGAGAAGCGTTACATATATATATTTTTTTAAATCAACCGTTTTAAAAGTGGGATAACAAACCCTCTTACTCACAGGTCAGTCCGCGTTACTGTAAACATATATCGCCAAAGCCCAATGGCAATGTTGCCAAACTTAATGTAAAACTGAAATTCCATCTAAAATTATAAAAATTAATTATTTATCTACCTACTTGTATTTATCTTTATAGCTAAAGAGCGAGGAAATCCAGGCACAAACACAATCAGTTTTTCTTCTTTTTCATGGAAACACTTTATGTACACACAGTAATAGTGAAACAGAACCGATAGTAAGCTTTTGAAAATACAATAATACAGATTATAACTACAGATTATTAGATTTTAATACACGCTATGAAATTTGACATCCAGAGGGAACAGCCGGTCTTAAACTGAGCCATTTAGTTAAGTCAATAGAAACAATATTGAAAGATTATTTATGGACTGGCAAGATACACGCGTAAACCGAAATAACAGCACGGATTACTGCTACTGTGTTGGTTATCGACGAAATACAACGTATGCGGCCGCTGGTTGGTCTTCAACTAACAGCCCGCAAGCGTGCGCCTCTATACGAACACTTCGGCTCAGCCGTTGTCAGCCGTCAAGAGGTCATTGGCATTTGACCTAGTGACATACGTGCCTATTTAAAACTTATTTAATACTATTCTTTATGTTCATTCTGGTTATTTAAAACATTTTTTGTCGTAAAGTTTCTTAAATTAATTGTACAATAAGGTATTACAGAATGGGAAATTGTTTAAATTATTTATTTTGTCTAAAGGGTTTAAGGTGTACATATGACAACACCGGTCAGAATTCGCATTTTGTTTATATACAGGGTGGCCAATTAGTGCGACAAAGCTCAATATCTCTTTTACCGCTAGGGATAGCGGAAAACTTTTTTCACGAAAGTTATTAAGCGTTAAGAGGTGCAGCTTTTAAAATTATTTTCGGCCATACAGGGTGCTCCAAAAGGGCGGTGTGATAAAAATTTCATATTTTTTAAATGGGACACTATGTATATTTTTGCATATTTGAATTCACCGTAAAATTCTTTACATAGCACCGTAATTATTTGTACACATTTTTGCAAGGTTGCCAAATAGATTGGAACATTCCTAAAATTTGTGCAAAAACATGGTTCAATGAAATGCGTAATATTTCTTAACTTATAATAATTTGAAATAAAATATTTTTATGTCGGAAAGAGGAATGTTGACAGAAGTCCCCTATGATAACACATATCAATATTATTATACAGGGTATTTTCTATGGATATGCCAACATTACGAACTTGAAACCTGAGTTTCGTAAGTTTTTTAAATGAAACACCCTGTATATGATTACTTTATCTTGTAGATATTTTAATCCTCTCTAATTTTTATTAAGGTCTTTCTATGCCTATCTCTACCAATCTTGGTGGTATTTCAATTTTTATTTAAACTCGACCAAAAAAAAGTGGATGCATTTAACCATTGTTCTTTTTCTAGTCACCTATGACAAAATAAAAACAAAATGTTGTAATTTAAAAAAAATATTTATTCATACGGGAGGATACGACACAAAAATATTTTAACGATTCAAGCTTGTGGACAATTTCTAAAGTAAATTATTACCTAATTATTTGTTCAAATAGTGACCCCCATTAACTTGAACATATAATTCGATACGTTTTTCAAAAGAATGAGTAATGTTTCTACACATTTGGAACTGTTTTCAAAGTATTACCTAATTATTTTTTCATAGTGACCACCATTAACTTTAACACATAATTCCATACGTTTCTCCAAAGAATGAGTCATGTTTCTAGACATTTGCCGAGTAATTTGTTTGAAAACAGTTGAAAATGTGTAGAAACATGACTCATTCTTTTAAAAAACGTATTGAATTATGTGTTCAAGTTAATGGGGGTCACTATACGAACAAATAATTATATAATAATTTACTTTAGAAATTGTTCACAAGCTAAAGCGCTAAAATGTTTTTGTGTCGTATCCTCCCGTATGAATAAATATATTTTTTTTAAATTACAACATTTTGTTTTTATTTTGTCATAGGTGACTAGAAAAGGAACAATGGTAAAATACATCCACTTATTTTTGCTCGAGTTTTAATAAAAATTGAAATACCACCAAGAATGGTAGAGATAGGCATAGAAAGACCTTAATAAAAATTAGAGAGGATTAAAATATCTACAAGATAAAGTAATCATATACAGGGTGTTTCATTTAAAAAACTTACGAAACTCAGGTTTCAAGTTCGTAATGTTGTCATATCCATAGAAAATATCCTGTATAAAAATATTGATATGTGTTATCATAGGGGACTTCTGTCAACATTCCTCTTTCCGACATAAAAATATTTTATTTCAAATTATTATAAGTTAAGAAATATTACACATTTCATTGAACAATGTTTTTGCACAAATTTTAGGAATTTTCCAATCTATTTGGCAACGTTGCAAAAATGTGTACAAATAATTACTGTGCTATGTACAGAATTTTACGGTGTATGGCCGAAAATAATTTTAAAAGCTGCACCTCTTAACGCTTAATAACTTTCGTGAAAAAAGTTTTCCGCTATCCCTAGCAGTAAAAGAGATATTGACCTTTGTCGCACTAATTGGCCACCCTGTATACATATATCGCAGTGCCCCACCGGTGTTTTTCTGGTTTCACGTCAGGTCACTTTTACCGCTGAATGAATTGAGAGCGCCATTTTTGGGTATTTTTCTTCAATTTGTCTTTATCTCAAGAATGGCCGGTTTAAATATAATACGTAATTTCCATAACACCCTGTATAATATTTATGTAGTCAAGTTAGCTTCGGTTATGTAAACCCGGAAAGTAACCTTAAACCTTAGGTTAAACATACGTTTAAACTTTGCGGATTCGAACTTATGTTTAAACTTCAGTTTAAACGAATCTTATACAACTGGCATTAAATATGATAAGGCAAATCGAAGACGTGCTGTATACACTTACCAGATGGCCAGATATGTTGTTCGCCCTATAGAAGGATATGGATTAGTAATAAAAAAGCAGTGAGAACAAATCTCAGTTTAAAAAAATATTAATAGCTATCTTAACCTTTAATTTCTACCTTTTATTTATTGGGTAATTTATTGAAACAGTTAATAGCTTTATAGGTGGTACTTTTACATGTCTGGCTATACTATCAGTCTACCAGCATGATACAATTTATACCATGGTCTACCACAAGCGCGGATCCAGGGGGAGGTCAAGGGGGTCATGACCCCCACCCGAAACAAACAATTTAGCACGAAAAATGTCATATATACCGGTTTTACTAACGAGGCAGAGTATTACTTGTTCCTTGTATGACCCCCCCCCCCCAACGAAGTTTGACCCCTCCAAACCAAAGTCTGGATCCACCCTTGGTCTACCAGTATGTACATATAATAACTAAGACAAATTGATGTAGGGCTGATGTTTGACAATAGGTCCGAGCACCGTATCGATATATTCAAACAACTGCATGCAGTGTGCTCTGGTATTGGCGTCTGCACTGGCACCCCATAAAATGATACCATCGATTTTATAGGTGGTTAATAGTGTCAATGTAACGAGGAGGTCTTGCTGAAAATAAAAGTAACAATTTTTTTTTAATAATTGGGATCAATATACTCATTAACGGCCAGTTTTATAGGTTCAGATTATCTTCAAGGTTGCAGTTAAACTAAGGATTTTGTGTGTTTCCAGATCAGTTTAAACTCTGCCACGAGTTTAAACCGAACCTATAATACTGACCGTAAAGTAGTACTTAGTACAGTCAATGCTACACTGCTATACATACTGTCAAATAGTGTCACCATTAAAGTTTGGTTCCAATTATGGGGAAAATATTTATTTTTCGATTTAGGTCAATTTTAAATTTATCATAATTATTTGCTTCAGTAAAGACATACTTAAATGGGACCATGACTTTTGTTAACTGTCAAATTTAACATTCTCTCCACAGAATATCGAGAAATAGCATTTACTGATCGAATTAAAAAAAAAATATTTGGAAAAGTTCCGTTTTCAATGAAGATTATATTTATTATTGCTATTTATTTCTGCCCTTGATTATTATTTTTACGTACTGCTACTGTTTTTCTTTATTTCAAACTAATAATTGTATCAAATTTCTACTTAGCGTAAGTACAAGTAATTTATTTTATTAATACAAATAAAATTTGATACTTAAAGCCAGCACTTTCTTAAGGGTTTTAAAAGACCCATTGAGTTTTACATTTTCGAATTATACCGAATTTAAATAAAAACTAAATTACAGGAATGTACTAGGGGTATTTTAATGAAGATGGTCAATTTAAGGAACAAAACGTGGGAAAACCAGTAAGTGTTATTGATGACTGAACGTAGATTTTCATCCTTTTTCATAATTTAAACAAAAAAAATCCAGGCCCGTATTTAAAAAAATTAAGTTGATGATGGTGACCCGAAGACCAAACGTCGCATTAAAGATCTGATGATGCCATATTTTGGAGAATAAAAAGTAGCAATGAGAAAGTGAAATTTATTTTTCTACATCTTTTCGAACAAAGTCAGGAAAAAATAAAAACCGAGACGCAAAATTTTAGAGTTTTCCAAATATTTTGAAAACCCCTCTATTTATTTTTGATTTTCTTGCGGCATATTGTTGAGCCCATAAGTACGCAATTTAACCGACTTCGTATCTTTTACCATTTTCCAAATCCCAATGGTGAATGACGAAGTTGTTACACCACCCCGCATACCTTTGATAAATAGTTGCTTGTGTCCTGATATTTGTACCAATAGTAAACGTATATTTTCTTTGTGCTATTTGATTTCTTCTTAATTCGTAATGCTTCATCTAATCCACCCTCGATAAACTGTGTGTGTTGGGTAACTGTGTGAGCTTCTTGTAGGTAAACTGACGGGTATAAGTTGTCGGATTGATTAAATAACCAGCTCAACCTAAAAAATCCAAAAAAATTGTTTAGATGTGCTGCTTTTAATGATCCTTGCAAAAGTTAGGTGTTCCTTGCAAAAACTTTTCACTTTAAAAGTACCTAAATAAGAATATTGGAGGTACTTAATCATTAATTTGTTTACGTTCTTATTCCATCATTATCCCAAGTTTCCCTTGAAATCCCACGTCTTTGTATACGAATAAATATTTCTGCCTTAGGTGTTAAATTTATGAGTTGTGGCATTACCGTTATTTTGTTCTGTTGTGAAATAATTTTTAATAATAAATGTTTCGATGTGATTTGATTGTTGTGTTTGAAAATGTACATTTTTCCACGTCATCTCAATTTGGAAAGAATTGTTCAAAAAGGTATCAAAATTAAAAAGGTTTTAAATTTTTTTAGTATTTTTTTTGTAATGCAACTAAAATCGGAGGAAAGTACCTATATATTTTTTGCTTCGGAAGATTTTTAGATTTAATTTTATTTATTGTTCCATGTAGAAAGAAATTATGGACTTTCCGCCAATTATTAAGAAAATCTAGACATCTTTTATTCAACATTCAACAAAAAACGCAGCATTTTCATAAAAAGAGAAAACTCCGTTTTTCAGTGCTAAAAATTGCTCAAAATGGAGGGGGCTCGTCAATTTAATTTTGTCCTTTTTGAAAATTTTTTTTGCCCATTTTCCAAAAATAATTAAAAACTCTTAAAGTCGTATTAGAGTCGGCAATTTTTGTCTCTTGCGCCGGCAATGGCAATTATAATTGCACGTATTCATGCGCACTAAACCGTTCTCGACCGGCTGGCCCAATATTGCTCGCATTGCCGGCGCAATGCGAGAATGGAATCCGTATTACAGTCGGCAATTCTAGTCTTCTGGCAATTAACATTGCACGGATTCATGCGCAGTACATCGTGCTCGATCAGCTGTCTCGCATTGCCAGAAATGGGGCACGCGCCATTTTCATTGCCATTGCCGGTGCACGTCTGGGTAGAGATGGATTATTCTGTTATTTTTAAATGTTTATTAGTTGGTCGAAGCACCTATGAACAGCTAATGGCTATTTAAACTAACTGGTACTTAAATTAACAGTTCACATTCTTTATTAAGCATGTACTGCTAATTCGTAGCAACTTTTTTGAACTGCCATTTGTAAGTAGCAGTAGCTACTTTAACTGCTAATCAAAACGAACAGGTTTGCCCATTTTTAATTCTGGGAGTATTTTAGGGATTTTGATACTATGAACTGCTGTTCTGACTGTTGGCAATACGCCAGCTGATCGAGAACGGTTTATTGCGCATGAATTCGTGGAATTATAATTGCCATTGAACTGGAAATTTTTATTGCCGACTGTAATACGGCTTTTAGATTGTATTTCAGGATTTTTCAGTAATTTATTAATATAACTTTCATATATTAATTTTTTTTGCTGCTACAAAAGGTAAGTTATTTTACACTTTTTCCTTCTACCTTAATTTTCTGAACGTTCTATGAATCATTTTAATGTTTCCAAAATCATAACTTCCTTCTTTACATAAAAAAACGCTATACAGTTTATCTTAACAATGTCAAAAGTTTCGGCTTTTGTATAATTTTTCCACTGAAGATGAGGGAATGTGCATTCGAAACGTGTATGGAAATTAAAAACTGTACTTTTATTAGATTAGTGGAACAGACTATGAGTTTCTTTTCCTCTTAATATTTTCACTCCACTGAGTGATGGACTATTTAAGCAAAATAAAAATATTTGTTTTTGAACACCGGAAGATACGCCACTGTAGACAACGTCGGGTAATGTTGGCCGAAAACATTTAATTAAAAAATAGACAGAATTGTTTTTATGCTGTCAGAATCATACAAAGTTTTAAACAGTAATCAATGATGGCAAGTCTGTACCGAGAGCCCTAAATCTACCGCCTGCGTTTGAAACGAATACATTTCTCATGTGTACCTATTAAGTGAAAATATTGTACTAAATATGTGTGAATTTTTTTAATTTTCTACTCGTAAACTGTTTATATATAACCCAAGAACATCAAATTGGCAACGCTGTATGTTCATTTTTACCTGCTAGTGCAAAAATGACCCTGAAGGTTACTAATTTCATTCATTCTCGCCGGCGGTGCACTTACCGGTTTATGGCTGCTGCTCTTGTGATTTTTTGTGATTTATTGTGTTTTTGGATTAATTATTAGTGTTTTTCGAACTAAAACTATTTAGAGCTACTTATTAGCCATCTACAATGGTTCGTCAGCGCGTGGTGTGTAAGAAATTCGACTATTCTAACCCCGGATTAATATTTCGTCGGTAAGTAAGAATAATGAGGTTATGTTTTTTTTAAGGTAAAGCAGTGGTGTAGCTAATTCTATATTTTAAGTAAATATTGCAAAAATATGGATTATTTCGTTATATTATCTGAATTTCTGTAGAAAATACCTACAACGATTACCTATTTATGAATAATGTTAGATCGAAATTATCTAAACGTGTACCTTATTCCAGCGTTGCCATTTTTTAAAGCCATCTTCTTCTAACTTATTCGAAACTGTAGAACTGTGCATGATTGTAAATAAATGGTGTTTTATGAATGGAATGTTTGTCTCCAATTTTATATTATATGTTTATGGTGTTGGCCTTTCTGGGCGACCATTCTTGTCGACAGAATAGCGTTAAATTTTGTAAAAAATTAGTTGCAAGTCAGGGAATTACTAAAAAAAATGTTACTCGAGATGTAACTGATGACAGGAACCCAAATGCGACTCGCACCATCTTTTAAAATATACCTGTCATTGTCGTTAATGACTTCCTTCGAACAATGATTGGTCGGATTGTTTCTCACTATGTTAAAACAATATGGATAATGGTAGTAGCCCCAGCTGGCATTCGGTCTGAGGCTTTGAGCCAATACTAATGTTTCGTTCATAAATATTTCGGCAGCCTCTTCAAATCTAAAAAGTTAAGATGTATGAAGGTTTTAGGCAGTAACTATACGGGCTGGTATGGAAATAGTTTATTATACAACGTGTCCAAGATAAGTAGGGCCAGTACAGAGATCTCGGAAACCGTAAGAGGTACGAAGTCGGTTAAATAAAGGTAAAGTTGCGCATTTACGTGCCTAATAATATGCCGTTTAGAAAGTTTTAAAATTCCGAAACCGAAATTCTGAAAAATCATTTTATTGTTTTCCTGGGTTTTTTTTTCAGATCGAATTCTAAAATAAATTCCATAACACCCGGTATAGGCCAGTCATTCACATCAAATTTATATACAAGTAGGATTGTGCAGTTACTTGCTTGTCTTGTTTATTTTTTTATCCCAATAGGGATAAAAACAGCGAGTATCCACACGATATTTTTGTAAGATTATACAGGGTGTAACAAATTCGATAAGCGCCCAACAAATTTCGAGAATACATAAAATTTTTGATTTTGCGATAAATAAGTTAAGGAGTGTATTTGGAAAATTCTAAAATTTATGTTCCGGGTTTACTTTTTCCTGGCTTTGTTCGATTAGATGTCTTTTTCGTTTAAATTATGACAGAGGAACTAAATCTACGTTCAGCGATAACATTTACTGATTTTCCGACGTTTTGTTCCTTAAATTGACCATCTTCAGTAAAATACTGTACTTATGTTTCGAAGAAGCTGAGTATTTTAAAATTATTATTGTATTTCTGTCCTACTGTATTTTTAGCCATATTAGAGTCGGCAACTTTGGTCTCTTGCGCCGGCAATGGCAATTATAATTGCACGTATTCATGCGCACTAACCTGTTCTCGATCAGCTGGCCCAATACTGCTCGCATTGCCGGCGCAATGCGAGAATGGAGTCCGTATTACAGTCGGCAAATCTAGTCTTCTGGCAATTAAAATTGCACGGATTCATTCGCAGTACACCGTTCGCGATCAGCTGTCTCGCATTGCCATTGCCAATGCAAGTCTGGGTAGAGATGGATGATTCTGTTATTTTTAAATGTTTATTAGTTGGTCGAAGCACCTATGAACAGCTAATGGCTATTTAAACGAACTGGTACTTCAATTAACAGTTCACATTCTTTATTAAGCGTATGTACTGCTAATTCGTAGCAACTTTTTTGAACTGCCATTTGTAAGTAGCAGTAGCTGCTTTAACTGCTAATCAAAACGAACAGGTTTGCCCATCTCTAATTCTGGGGGTATTTTAGGGATTTCGACACTAACAACTGCTGTTCTGACTGTTGCCAAAAATACTGATGTTTTGACCTTTATACAGGCAGGAACAAAAAGTTATTTTCTACCCTTAATTTCATAACGCCCTGTTTTTTTAACACAATGTTTTTTTTGGTTCACGTCTTTATCTGCTTTTTAAAAGAAGATATACATTTTTAAAGGAAGTACTGCAGTTTACAATTTAAAATAATTACCAGATTATTATTAGTTACTGAAAAACATAGATTTAGTTACTCTCTCATAATTAAAACAAAAAAATCCAGGCCCGTATTTAAAAAAATTAAGTTGATGATGGTGACTTAAATACGAAACGTCGCAATAAAGATCTGATGATGCCATCTTGTGGAGAATAAAAAGTAGCAACGAAAAAGTGAATTTTATTTTTGGACATATCTTCGAACAAACTCGGGAAATAAATATGTAAAAATGAAATTTAATAGTCAACATAGTTGTTTCTAGGATATTAGCTGTTTCATGGTCTACTGTGGTTTAAAGTCATAACGTTTAATAAATCGCCTAGGAAACCAATATCATGGCGTGTTATAGATTTGAAAGGAGAATTTAAAATAGTATCTTTTTAGATTAAAATATACAGGGTGTTCTATTTTAGAAAATGAGGTTAGGTCTGATAACTTATTTAGCTGACCCCGTATACTTTATCTGAAAACGGCAAATTATTCAACAATCAATATAAAGAAACTTCTGGAACAAAACGTCAGAAAACCAATATTTGTTATATACTGCTGGACGTAGATTTAGCTACCCTTTCATAATTTGAACAAAAAATTCAGGCCCGTATTTAAAAAAATTAAGTTGATGATGGTGACCCGAAACGTCGCATTAAAGATCTGACGATGCCATCTTGTAAAGAATAGAACGTAGCAATGAGGAAGTGAAATTAATTTTTGGACATCTCTGCGAACAAAGTCAGAAAAAAACAAAAATAAAAACCGAATCGCAAAATTTTAGATTTTTCCAAATATTTTGAAATCCCCTGTATTTATCTTGCGCATATTATTGGACCCATAATTACGAAACTTTGCTCCAATTTAGCCTACTTCGTATCTCTTACCATTTCCCAAATCCCAATGGCCAAGGACGAATTTGTTACACCCTGTATACAGTAAGTTTATATACAGTTTATATGTTGATTCTTAGGACACCTATGTATACCTTTTTACGGCTTCTTTGACGATCCACCCTTTTGGCCACGAAGGATGTCTTTGTCGTTCCACCTCTTCAGATAAAGTCTTGTATGGTACTAAACTACCCCAATTTTGCCTGAAGATGGGCCTCCAACTTTCAAAATCAATTATACCAATGCCGGAAAATTCCTCCTCTGGTATTAACTGCTGCAAAATATCGCTGAAAATCTCCAAATGATTGGTTAGATTTCCTTCCTGGGGCAGACCACCATTCCTAAAATATGCCGCATTAGATACCCTGGATCAAGTGCCAGTGGCGACTATTTAGAGGAAGTAGGGGAAGGGTCACTTCCTCGCCTTTGGTATGAATTATATTAACACGTAACGATAGTCCACTGCGGAGGTTGTTTCTAAATATTTTAAGATTTTCTATTTCATCGCAAAAAGGAAAAATTTTCAGCGTGTGATTCCCACAGACCTATAACTATGGATACGTACAACTTATGCGGAGCGCAGTAAAAAGTTAAATTTTATGAATGAAAAAATATGTTCGTCCGCATGGTTTACCGGTCATATTTTTAAAGGTTGCTCTTCGGTTGTCTTGTGCACAATGTTGTCGCCGTCATATAGGCAACCCCGCCGGTATTGGTGCCGGTTTGGTTGCCAACCAGCGACATAAACCAACGACGACCGTCCAGAACAGAAATCAATCGTAGGGATGTAACGATATTAAAAATCTATCGATACGTGGACAATAGATATCAAAATTAATTCTAAAATTGGTTTTTCAGTGATGGCCACAAGGCCTTGTTTATTTCCCAGTAAAGAAGGTCTTGATACGTGAAAATATTGCCGTGTAATCCTTTTCATTAAGGGCGAAGTACGGTCCTGTTCGCCAGTTAAGGTAAATAGTTTATCAGTCGGCATTGCGCATGACATTTGACGAGCAGCTTTGTTTACATGCGGGAGGCCACAAATTTGCCACTTTTGCTTCTAGAGTTTGGCTATCCATAATGTGAGAAATGTTATTTTATTGGCGTCCTTGCAAAACATATTCTCTGATTTTTTTACAAAAAAGTGCAACGCCACTGACATTTATCCAAGCGTGGATATTCTTTCTGATTGGCAATTCTACATGAAAACACTGTCTGTGGCGTTTGTTCGGGTTTGTTCCGCTTACATTAGAAGATATATACAGGGTGTTATGGAAATATCGTATTATATTTAAATGGGTGACTCCTTGGTTGGCCTAGAGAAGCGCTACATATTTTTTTTTATCGACCGTTTTAAAAGTGGGTGTAATAAAACTCTTACTCACAGGTCAGTCCGCGCTACTATACAACATTTCACCCAGAGCCAATGGCAATGTTGCCAAACTTTGTATTTATCCTTATACCTAAAGAGCGAGGAAATCCAGGCACAAACACAATCAGTTTTTTTTCATGGGAACACTCCTGAAACACATTATGTACACACAGTAATAGTAAAACAGAACCGATAGTTAGCTTTTGAAAATACAATAATACAGATTATACTACAGATTATTAGATTTTATTACACGCGACGAAATTTGACGTCCACAAGAAATGCGTCAATAAAAACAATATTCAAAGATTATTTATGGACGGGCAAGATACACGCGTAAACCGAAAAAACAGAGCGGATTGCTGAGAGTGTGCCGGTGATCGACGAGACACAACGTATCCGGCCGCTGGTTGGTCTTCAACTAACAGACGCAAGCGTGCGGCGCTATATGAAACTACTTCGCTCAGCCGATGTAAGGCGTCAAGAGATCATTGGCATTCGACCTAGTGACGTACGTGGCTATTACTATTCCATATGTTTTTTCGGGTTGTTTAAAACATAGTCCGTCGTAAATGTTCTTCAATTAATTGCACAAAAAGGTATTACAGAATGGAAAAGTGTTTAAATTATTTTATTTTGTCTAAAGAGTTAAAGGTGTACATATGACAATACTGGCCAGAATTCCTTGATTGCTCACATGTATCGCAGTGCCACACAGGTGTTTTTCTGGTTTGGCGTCAGGTCGCTTTTACCGCTGAATGAATTGAATGCGCCATTTATGGCTATTTTTTTTCAATTTGTCTTTATCTCAGGAATTGCCGGTTTAAATATAATACGTCATTTCCATAACACCCTGTATAGGGTGACCCAAAAAAACAATTTTTTCTCGAAAACTATTGACTGTAGAAAAAATCAGAGTGCGTCACTGGTAAAGAACTACAAAGAAACACACACACTCACACGCACACGCACACCTGTAATCTTATGATTTCGGACGTCTAATATACTTACCTTAAAAATATTTCCTTTCCTTTATTTAGTATAGCAGGAAAATTACCGGGATCGTATAAAATAACCAGTTTATCTCCCCTGAACCGGGCATTGTCATTTTGAGTAATATTATATTTTTCCAGGATTTTGGAGAAATTTAGTTTGAAAGGATCGCATTGAAACGAAGGCGCGTTCCAGAATACCGGTAAAGGTCTTCGGTCAAGTTTTATTTCGATGTCGTTGCTGAAATAAATAAATAAATGAATTATAAAGGGTGTACCAAATTAGTCCTTCACCATTGGGATTTCGGGAACGGTAAGAGATACGATTAAATTGGGACAAAGTTGCATTTCTATATATGGACCCAACATACACACTACCTAAAGACTGGATCAATCGCATTCGTGATTGACCTAAAACAATTCTGACCCAAAAACACTGATACCTTGTCTAGCATAACTAAATAACACGCAACAAACCAATAAGACAACCTACGCCTACCCTCTACCCTATACGTCAGGAGCTCTTAAATTTTGCTCATTCGATTATTTTCAATTGGGAAAGATTCAAGAGCTGGTACCCAACATAACTGTATAGCTCAAAAGCTAAATCTAATCACTCATACATGATGCAAAAAAACACACTCTAGTGAAAAGGAGTCAAAGGTTTCTAGCCTGGCTCACACGGTGAGTTTAGTCGGTCGGCCCGTCCTCCTTCAGAGGCGGTTCTTTTCCCTCAGAAAAGAAGATATTGATGGTTTGGTATAATCCCCACAAGTTGCAGAAACCCGACACTACCTTGCAGCCGCGTCTGTAAGGTGTCTGTGTGCAGATTCTCATCGGCTGTCCCCAAAAAAAAAACGCCGCAAAACGTTGTTACAAATATTTGGACGGAATTTGTCACCAAAAGTTTACACCAACCAGGGCACCCTTGGATCATCATATCGTTAGAAATCGTATGCATGGAACGCTGTTTTAAATCGAACTAACCAGTGAAATTTGCATTAAAAAAGTTTAAATCCGGTCCTGTCGAATGTTTACTTTCACAAGGAAATTTCCGAACTGCGCAAACTCACAACGCCCCCTTCGATGCTCATAGCGGGGACATAATTGCAGATGTATTAGCAATATACTGTGTATACTGTATTAGCAATACGTGTGTAAGAGATAAGAGATACGGTTAAATTGGGGCAAAGTTGCGTAAATATGAGCCCAATAATACCCCGCAAAACATCAAAAATGAATACAGAGGCTTTCAAAATATTTGGCAATATTTAAAATTTTGCATTTCGGTTTTTATTTTTCCTGAGTTGTTACTTTTTATTCTCTACAAGATGGCATCATCAGATCTTTAATGCGACGTTTCCTCTTTAAGTCACCATCACCAACTTAATTTTTTTAAATACGGACCTGCATTTTTTTGTTTAAATTATAAAAGAGAAACTAAATCTACGTTCAGCATGTATAGCGTATTTGTTTTGCAGTGACTAATAATAATCTGGTAATTATTTTAAATTATAAACTGCAATACTTCCATTAAAAATTTATATCTTCTTTGTAAAAGCAGATAAAGACGTGAACCAAAAAAAACATTGTGTTAAAAAAAAGGGCGTTAAGAAATTAAGGGTAAAGAGTAACTTTTTGTTTCTGCCTATATAGTAATCAAAACATCAGTATTTTTTGAAAACTAAAATTCAGGATATCATCCCAAGACACAAGTGTACAGGGTGTCCCAATTTCGACAGTTTTATAGGGTTTGTTCGTAATTGTTAGTGCTATCAAAAAAGTAATGTAGGGTCATGTGCTCTTTTTGGGTCAAACTTAAAATGATAAAAATCAAAATTTGAAAATTTTCTCTCGCTTAAGAGATACGAGAGAAAATCAAAAAATTAACAATTGCAAAAATACCTTATATTTTCTTAGTTAAAAGAGATACAGAAAAATGTTTTATAAAGAAGTTTCTTTATATTTATTGCTGAATAATCTGACGTTTTCAGAATAAGTATACGGGGCCAGGTAAAAAAAGTTATCGGACCTAACCTCATTTTTTTAAATGGAACACCCTTTATATTTTAATCTAAAATGATTTTAAATTCTCTTTTCAAATATATAACACACCATGGATGATATTGGTTTCCTATGCGATTTATTTAAGCTTTTCTTCATTTTCCTGGGTTTCTTTATTATAAGTTTTTGATCTCGGTATCGTAAAAGAGCCGTATATTTTTAAATTATGTTCCAGTCGTCGGAATATGTCCTTAAATGGTTGCCGTCTTTCCGGATAGCGAACAAAATATAAATTTTGCGCCATTTCTTCGTTTTATCCACTTTCAATGTAAATTGATATCATATCAAATTTTTCAAAATGTTGATAAGTCATTTTCACAAATGAATATGTAAGAATAAAATTGACGTTAAATGTTAATAACAATTAGACTGTCAACATAGTTGTTTCTCGGATATTAGCTTTTATTTCATGGTCTACTGTGGTTTAAAGTATAAAGTTTAAATAAATCGCCTAGGAAACGAATATCATCCATGGTGTGTTATATATCTGAAAAGAGAATTTAAAATGCTATCTTTTTAGATTAAAATATACAGAGTGTTCCATTTACAAAAATGAGGTTAGGTCCGATAACTTTTTTACCTGACCCCGTATACTTATTCTGAAAACGGCAGATTATTCAACAATCAATATAAAGAAACTTCTGTATAAAACATTTTTCGAAAATCTTTACTATCATAATTTTACTATAGTCCTTTTTGTGTATATATTTGTTCAAACGCATTTGTGAAAAAATTACAGGCTTTTTATACAGGGTGTCCGCTAATTAATGGTACATAAAAAAACCACAGACTCCTTACGTAAAAATATTAGGATTTAATTATACTTACCTATATCCGAAAGTTGATATTAACTGAGATACAGGGTGTTAAAGTTAAAACTTCATTTTTGTTTTTCTCTAATAACTTTGAGAGAAACCAACGTTTTTTTACAAAATTTGGCAATTATGTTTTTTTAGGACGAGAAATTGATTTTTTTTGTGAAATTCTAATGTACAATGTGGGTTTGTTCGGGTTTGTTCGGGGGGTGGTGCGCTGTCTGCGGTATTTATCGCACATTTATTAGGTCATAACTTTTTTGTGCCTTGCGTATTTAAGTTTTTAATGAAAATAATACTTTTCTCATATTTATTACGTAAAAAAGGTAGGAAAAAATTTTGCTTGCAAATTAATAGTAATTGGGCAGGGTGCAATAAACAATTTAAATGAAAATATCTCCGAAACGATAACTCTAGGCGACCTCAACTTAGTATACATTTTTTATGTAATAAATATGAAAAAAGTATTATTTTCAATAAAAACTTAAATACACTAAGGCACAAAAAAGTTATGACCTAATAAATGTGCAAACAGCGCCTCCTACATTGTACAATAAATTTTCACAAATAAATTAATTTCTCGTCCTAAAAGAACCATAATTGCCAAATTTTGTAAAAAACCCGTTGGCTTCCCTCAACGTTATTAGAGAGAAACAAGAATGAAGTTTTAACTTTAACACCCTGTATCTCAGTCAATATCAATTTTTGGGATATAGGTACGTATTATTAAATCCTAATATTTTTACGTAAGAAGTCTGTGGTTTTTCCATGTACCATTAATTAGCGGACACCCTGTATAAAAAAATCAGGCTTCTCTCGATCTAAATAAGGCACTACACTACACCCTGTATACACGGCAACAAAATTAGGTTATTGTATTATGATACTTGACGATTGGGGTTTCCTCAAAGAGTTTCAGTTAACGACCAATCGAAGGAATAACCCAAGATACGACAAAAAAACCATCCCAATTAACTATATCATACATACCTTGCTGTAAGCAACAAAATATTGAAAATTACTAATATTTCTGACAAAATCATCGTTTGGTAACGCTCGATGCCTAAAAGTTTTAAAAACTAGTGCTCTTGACTTAGTTACCTTATTTTTATATCTTTATTATGCATTTGCAATGCTATTTACCATAATAAAAATATCTATGTATAACAGGAAGGTAAAATAAGTAAGGATTATATTATTTAAATTTATTATTGTTTTTTTTAATTGTCTTTACCGGGGCACGTGTAATGAGAGAGTAAATGGGGGTGGAGATATAAGGGGAAACAAGTAATAATTATTGCTACATAACTGAGGAGGCATAGCGTGTTGGGAAGGTAAGCAAAAGCCACAGTCAAATGTTGCTAAATTTGGTTAATAATTTAGCATAGAAAATAAAAACGTCGATGTTTTAAGGTGTGATTGATCAAGTGGTGAAGGTGTTATAATAGTAATTTATGTATCAAGGGTACTAAGTAGATGATTATCCCCTGAGAGCGACAGTCTTACAAAGCCGAGGGCCTCTGGCCCGAGGGGTCGTAAGTCGCCCGAGGGTATATACCTATTAGTACCCGTAGTGCATACAAACTTTTATGTCATACCAGTTCGTTTTAAATAATAAATATTTTTTTAAAATTTAATTTGATTTACCAATTTTTTATTTTTACCTGCGACATTACCTTGACATTATTATAGCCTGCGTTTTTGTTGCTAGGGAGATAAGTATTCAAATGTGTCAAAGTCAAAAATCAAAAATGGAACAAGGTTTTGAAATTCCCGACGAAATTGAAAAAAGGCTGTTACCGAAAAAATCCAGAGTCTCATATTATAGAAGAGTACCACAGTTGCTGAAGGATATTTAGATGATAGCATATCCTCAAAAAATGACGTTTCAAGGATGTTGGCAGGCGTACCATCTAGATCTCGCATTTTCTTACAGAAACTAGAGACTCAGACAATGATTCATGAGTCAACTTTTGCTGCAGGATGTAGCTATCAGCGGAACCTTCCAGAATTGCCAGTTCTATGCAAAAACAACCAATAATATATAAACGTAAATTTATATTTTGTTATTTTGTTAATAAAGAATAAGTTAATCGAAAACTGTTTGTGTAATGGGATCTAATTGCATATTAGAACATATTTTTTCACACCGAACCACCTTTCATAATTAAAGTTTTCGATATTGTCACAAATAAAAGTACTGTACTTTTGAGCCTAATTTATATTTTGTGACAAACCTCGTATACGACTGAAAAATCTAACATCTGATGGTTGCATTTTAGGTTTTGGACCACGAATAACTCTTTTTCGTAAAATCAATAATAAAAAAGTTTCCCATATGACAACTTAAGTAGACAAACTATTTTATACACTTTAAGGGAAGATTGAGTCTTAAAACAATTTAAAAAAGAAAAAATATTCAACAAATTTTCTTCTGAGGGATTAAATTTTCTTTTAGTCACTCAAGGATTTTTCAACACCCTATATACTCTATACAGGGTGTCCGGGAACATGTGGGAAATCTTCCGGATATGAAGAAAACACGTGAAAAGAATACTATAGGTTCATATAAACTTCTTTCGTATCGGCCTCCTCTTCGGAGATATGGGCTCCCAAAGAGCACCAATGGAATCAAGTTTTTTACACATAATTATTCAACCACCTGGTATATTTCAATTATTTTTTAATATGATTAAAAATTTTAAATTTAATATTAATTTTTAAATAAAAATAAAAATATAAAATTATTTAATTAATATTTTCAAGTACACCAGGTAAGACCCGTCAAATTACTACCCAAGAAACTGTTGTAAATTACTCACAGCTGCAGGGACGGACTAGCTGTAACACTCATGGGCCCATTTTTTTTACGCCCTGTATGATGAGAACTTTGGACAATGTTTTTTACATACCTTTAACTATTTGCTAAAAATTAAGTACTCTTCATTCATGTCGCTAATCCTAACCGTTTTCGAAAAAACGGCATTTCATATACATCATGTGCTTCGGGTATTTCAATAAAAAGTAAATTTTTGTTCCGATCCAATGTTCAACCTTCAAGATTCCGCTTTTCATATTTAGCCCATGAGCAGTTAGGGGACTCAGTGTAAATAAAATGACGTTTCCTCGAAAACGGTTAGGATTAACGACATGAATGAAGAGTACTTAATTTTTAGCCAATAATTAAAGGTATGTAAAAAACATTGTCCAAAGTTCTCATCATACAGGGCGTAAAAAAAATGGGCCCATGAGTGTTACAGCTAGTCCGTCCCTGCAGCTGTGAGTAATTCACAACAGTTTCTTGTGTAGTAATTTGACGGGTCTTACCTGGTATACATCATATTAAAAAATAATTGAAATATACCAGGTGGTTCAATAATTATGTGTAAAAAACTTGATTCCATTGGTGCTCTTTGGGAGCCCATATCTCCGAAGAGGAGGCCGATACGAGTTTATATGAACCTATAGTATTCTTTTCACGTGTTTTCTTCATATCCGGGAGATTTCCCACATGTTCCCGGACACCCTGTATAACGAAAATCCCGGGATTGGAACAATGCTTCGGGACTGACACCCGTAATACACACACAGATGGTTCGATTACATCAACGAAACGCACTTGGCCAACAAACGGTTTTTGTTTCTGTAGTTACTGACTAATACTAAATTTAAACCCCTAAATATTAAATATAATAATACTAAAAAATATAAGTACTTACAATTTGTGTTGCCACTTGTATAGCAACGCGCATAGTACACACTTGTGAAAAAATCCCATTTTCAAACTTTCGGTAGAAAATTGATTTCGTAAAATTTGTTAATTAATTTTGTAATTAATTATTTATAACCTTCTGTTTTCTAATTTAAATACCTGAAAATCCAGTAGACAAGATTTATATTTGATTCAAGCGGTTAATGATTTTATAGAAATATATTAATAATAAGCGTTGGCTTCCTGTTTGCAGGTACATTTTAAATGAAGAATCCAGGAAAACAAACACAACTAGAAAAGCGGTGGGTATTAACACGATGGAAAATCAATAAAATGTTAACAATGGTTTTTATCATTTATTACGTAAATTTCTAAGGGGCGGATGCAACAAATTTGTAAACAATTTTAAAGTTTATTAGACCAATTATTTTCATATCGCAAATTATAATTATTAAATATGGGTGATTCTTTTATAAATTGCACAGATTTTAGGAAAAAAATAATTTCATATCCACCTATGAATTGTTGATAATAATTCTATTTACATTAGCTTTCGAAGTATATTAAAAAAAATGTTATTGTTCATCGGGTTTGTTCGTCGTGTTCGGTCAACCTCCAGTCAAACGAATCCTGAAAGGGCTCGACGTCAAGAAAGCTTCTGGTCCAGACGAAATTCCTGTTATAGTTCTCAAGAGATGCGCCGATGAACTAACACCATTGTTTTGTCGACTTTTCAACTTTTCCTACAAAACAAGGAATATTTCCATCGTGCTGGAAGCCGGCGCGAGTCCAGCCTATATCAAAGAAAGGTACGAGGACCCTGACTAACAACTATCGACCAGTTGCATTGCTTTCAGTTATATCATAAGTAATAACATCTTCTAAAGTACCTAGAAGGCTTCAACATTATCAGCGATCATCAATATGGTTTTCGGAAGTCCAGATCAACTGGAGATCTTCTAGCCTATGTCACCCATATTTGGAACAACGCAATCGAACATCGTGGGGAGTCTCGGGCTGTTGCACTGGATATTTCTAAAGCCTTTGATCGTGTATGGCATGAGGGACTTCTAAGTAAACTGCGATCCTATGGTATGCCCAGTCGATTCTGTGCATGGTTGTCTAACTTTTTTAAGGACCGCTCTCTGCAAGTGGCAATTGACGGACTTCTCTCAGACAAATTCACCAGCAATGCCGGTGTTCCTCAAGGTTCCATATTGTCTGCCACTCTCTTCTTACTCTATATTAACGACCTTCTAGTGAAAACGAAAAATCCGATATTTAGTTTTGCTGACGATAGCACACTTATCTCATCTTTCCCTTTGAATGCACAACCATCCGACGCACATCTTCTCAGACAGCATGAAGTATCACTCCTGAACAAAGACCTGGAAGAAATTTTGGCTTGGGGTGACAGTAACCAAGTCGAATTTAACGCTCAAAAAACCCAGGCTGCAGTTCTTCTCTAAAAAGGTTAACATTACTGAACCGGATATAGTCATGGACGGACACGCAATCCCACTGGCTTCATCTATCAATTTGCTGGGCGTCAATCTGGGAGGAAATATGTCTTGGCATGACCACGTTGTGGCAATCGCCAAGATAGCTTCTCAGAAACTTGGTGTACTCTTCAGAACCAAAAAGTTGTACACACCTCAACAACTTTTGACACTATACAAAGCCCAGATTTGACCATCACTGGAGTACTGCTCTCATGTCTGGAGCTCTGCACCCAAACATACTCTTCGGCTACTGGATTCCATCGAAAGCAGGGCCATTCGTCTGATTGGAGACCACGAGCTTACGAAGAGCCTGGACAGCCTAGAACATCGAAGACAGGTTGGGGATTTGACTCTCTTTTACAGATATTTTCATGGAAGGTGCTCGGCTGACCTTGCCCTCTTGATTCCGCCCAGAGCGGCGAATAGCAGAAATACGCGACGAACCACTGCCGCCCATCCATATGTGGTTGGTTAAGCTTAGTACTGCTCGAACTTCATTATTTAAGAATTCTTTCATCTGGAGGACTTCATCATTATGGAACGACCTTCTCGAGGTCGTTTTTCCCAACGAATATAACCTCCAACGATTCAAAACCAACGTGAATCGCTTTTTGCGCATACGCACCACTCCAGAGGATCTAATAGAGATATTTTCATCAAATATTACGTTTTTTTTCTGTACGAAATGGATAATTTTATTTTTAATTTTTTCTTTTTTTTTTATGATTAAACACAAGCACTATAGGAAAAATCCTTTAGGGCACTCTGGGAGTGGTGCATGTGCGCAAAAAGCGATTCACGTTGGTTTTGAATCGTTGGAGGCAGTTTACTTAGAAGCCCCTCATGCCAAACACGATCAAAAGCTTTAGAAATATCCAGTGCAATAGCCCGAGACTCCCCATGATGTTCGATTGTGTTGTTCCAAATATGGGTGATATAGGCTAGAAGATCTCCAGTTGATCTGGACTTCCGAAAACCATATTGATGGTCGCTGATAATGTTGAAGCCTTCCAGATACTTTAGAAGATGTTATTACTTATGATATAACTGAAAGCAATGCAACTGGTCAATAGTTGTTAGGCAGGGTCCTCTTACCTTTCTTTGGTATAGGCTGGACTCGCGCCGTCTTCCAGCACGATGGAAATATTCCTTGTTTGTAGGATAAGTTGAAAAGTCTACAAAATACTGGTGTTAATTCATCGGCGCATCTCTTGAGAACTATAATAGAAAAAACCAGTAGCTTTTTCGACGTCGAGTCCTTTCAGGATTCGTTTGACGGGACGCTGACGGAACACGATTTCGGTCATTTCGGATTGAACTGCAGGAATGTCGGGTGGTGTTCTTCCCTGAAAATCTACAGTGGAATGCGAAGAAAATAGTTCAGCAAGTAAGTTGGCTTTGTCTCCGGCTGTGGATGCTATTGTACCATCGGGACGTGTTACTCCTCTTCACTAGCGGAGATCGTGTATAATATGTTTTTATAATTATAATTCACTTTCTTCGTCATTTTTTATATATTTTACTGCTCAACTTAACAAACAAAACGGACATAAATCTCTGGCAAATCACAAATCGCTTTTTAAATTCAATGGAAAAAATGGCGTCCGATTTCCCATCGATTTGGGAAATCGATTTTTTTAGTGCATTCAGCAGATGATTACTAATCGCTTACAAATCGATGTGTTCTGCTGAATGTGCCCATTAATGCTTAAATTTTACCAGTAAAACACATCATCACGTCATCATTACAGTGACAGTAAAATGCTCAAATTTATGTTGACAGTTTTTCGATTTTTTTTTGTCGCGTTTTTTTTTTGTTGCAAAATATCATCAAACATGGAAAGAAAAGAAACGAATCGAAAACGGAGGCACGATGAAGAAAGGCAAGACTGTTCACATGAAAAAAGAAAACGTGATGGTGACGGGATTAATCATACATCAAAAGAAAGTGGAGTTTTCAAAAATTTAATACATACCGAATTATACTGGAGTCGTCCTGGCGAAATAAACGGCTCGAAAATCCCTTGACGAAATCGAGTAATTTTTTTCCCCCAATCGATACAGTAGGATCCCCTCGATATTCTGAAATGATTTGTGTAGGGCGCCGCATGGGGGGGGGGGGGGGACGCTAACTCACCCGGTTTTGATGCTGCAAAAAAAATGTGAAGGGCAAAATTGAAGAGCTTGAGAGAGCGCGTAAGCTCGAACAAACCCGATCCCGATATCTCAATGAGTTCGCGAATTAACACGATTTTCAACTGCAAAAACAATAAAATTTAATTAATCATATCTCGAGAAGGGGCGGAGTTGGGGCATCATTTTTTCGCGAATTAACGGGGGATACTGAGTACTTTGATGGACCGGAGGCTGGGGTTGGTCGGGCAATTAGGAGGGTAGTAGGGCGGATTGGAATTTTTTTTACATAAATACTAATAAGTAGTTTATTAATCGAGATACGAGGATCAGGCCGGATTCAATTTGTTAATTTTTTTATCAGCTACGAGGTGGGATTGGCGAAAAATTTTTGTTTTCCCAAATGCGCGCTGCGCGCGGCATACAAGACATGACTATCTCCGAAAATACTTTAGATATTATGTTTACTTTTGGTATGTGTTAATGGGATATAGAACCTCAAATTTTAGTTAGAAAAGTTATTCAATTGTTCCACCAGTGGCGTCGCTGGAAATATGACCTTTGATATTTTTTACAAAAAAGATGGTACGCCACTTATATTTTTCCATTTGGATATTTTTCTGATTGGCCTGTTCAATTCTCCATGAAAACGATCTCTTGAGTTTTTTTCGTCAGACGCACCGTTCTTGATTAAAACCACTAAATTCATATTGAAACTCATTATTTTTAACATTGATAAAATAATTAATGATAATTTTTTTTATAAAAATTGTTGGAGTGGACAATTCGATGCGAAGACGAGCGGGAATATGCCTTTTAATTTTTATTTTCGCAAATGAAATGAAAAAAAATTATCATTAATTATTTTATCAATGTTAAAATGTTTTAATCAAGAACGGTGCGGTGCGTCTGACGAAAAAAACTCAAGAGATCGTTTTCATGGAGAATTGAACAGGCCAATCAGAAAAAATATCCAAATGGAAAAATATAAGTGGGTACCATCTTTTTTGTAAAAAATATCAAAGGACATGTTTGCAGCGACGCCACTGGTGGAACAATTGAATAACTTTTCTAACTAAAATTTGAGGTTGTATATCCTATTAACACATACCAAAAGTAAACATAATATCTAAAGTATTTTCGGAGATGGCCTACGATCCCACCTCGTAGCTGATAAAAAAATTAACAAATTGAATCCGGCCTGATCCCCGTATCTCGATTAATAAACTACTTATTAGCATTTATGTAAAACATTTCCAATCCCCCTTACTACCCTTCTAATTGCCCCACCAACCCCAGCCTCCGGTCCATCAAAGTACTCGGTATCACTCGTTAATTCGTGGAAAAATGATGCCCCAACTCCGCCCCTTCTCGAGATACATTTGATTAAATTTTATCGTTTTTGCAGTTGAAAATCGCCTTAATTCTCGAACTCATTGAGATATCGGGATCGGGTTTATTCGAGCTTACGCGCTCTGTCAAGCTCTTCAATTTTGCCCTTCACATTTTTTTTGTAGCATCAAAACCGGCTTATTTATTTTCAATTTGCAGTTGTAGGTTAGATTTACGGGGCGTGTCCCCCTCCCCCCATGCGGCGCCCTACACAAATCATTTCATAATGTTGAGGGGATCCTACTGTATCGATTGGGGGAAAAAAATTACTCGATTTCGTCAAGGGATTTTCGAATACCAGAACGACTCCACTATTAGGTTTCGATCACTAAATCTTGTGAGATTAAAAAATATATTTGGCCATATTTGCAACGTTTAAGGTTCCACCAGAAGGTCCACACTAAACTATCCTTCTTTACTTTGATTAATTTGGTCAAAGATTTCATCATACTCTTTAAAAAATCGTTTCTCGCGTTAAATATCGTTGAGAGTGTTAATTTCTTAATCATACCTGATTTTCAAAGAACGATATGTTGGTATCTAGATACAGGATGTTTTGGAATTGCCTTATTATATTTAAATTCAGTGGCGGCTCGTGGTCAATCTCATGGGCTTTTTCTGGTTTCTAAAGGCGATACAAGAAAACTCTTTTTTACCGTTTTAAATTTTAGTTTGGTCTTTAACATTTCAAAATCAAGCTCAGTTGTAAGAACACTTATCAGTGACGCCCATTTAGGTAAAAAGGTGTGACAAATTACAAGAAAACTATTGGATAGAATTTGTTAAACTTTTAAATAGCTTCGAAATATGGTACTACATTACTGTATTATCTTGAATTTTTCGAGAAAGAATTTTTTTTAAAAAGGTAAATAACACATATACAGGGTGCCCCAAGTAAAGTGGCCTATTAGAAGTATCTCGAGAACTAAATGAGATTTTATTTAGAAAATTTGGCTGGGGCTATAAGAGATGGTTTTCTACGTTCATAAAATATTTTCGATGGTGCGGTGTTGCCGGATCATACCGAAAGCGGTAGCAACTTCGAAATTTTAAATGAATTACCCTATATATTATATTTTTTTTGGAATCTAGGTGAAAATCTAGAACAGTTTTCTGTATAATATCATATACCTATCTTTAAGAGTATTTGAATTATAAATAATTTTGTGATATTTTAACGCCGTATCGGGGCCTGAAAAGAAAATCGTATCTTTTTAGCGGTTACAGTACAGCTAGAAAGCTGAAAATTTGACAACAGTTTCACAAGACCATCACAATTTTATAATTTTAAACAGTACTTAATTAGTTTTATACAGGGCGTCTCCATAACAATATTTCTGAGGCAGATAAATTATTGCAAAAATCTTCTTTTTTTAAATGGGACACCCTGTATTTGATAAGTTTTGCTAATGGAGGATCGAATTTTCTATTGATATTAAGTGTTTCTATACCTATCTTCAGTATTTTCGGACTTATAGCGAAATTTAAAAATTATCTTTTAAAAACATATTTTTTGATAGTATGGTTGGCTGTGGAATGGATTCATAGAAACAAAACAATGAAAAATCCACTTGGCGTTATGTCTGAGTTATTGTAATAAAAATGGCTAATTCACATTATTCGAGCTTAGAGATATTTTAAATTTATTTTATATAGAACTTGCAGAAAATTTAATGAACTGCATCCTGATGCAGCTCCTATGACTCCAAAAAAAGTTGATTGGACGAGGCGGTCCATGGAAATGGCCCCAAGGTCTACGGATCTTACCCCCCTCGATTGATATCTATGGGGTAGGATTAAAGAAATAGTATACAAGACACCCGTCACAACAAGGGAAGATTTAGAAAATCGAGTACGAACAGCTTTGGGGTCTCTAGAAGGGAAAGAAATGAAAAAGGTGACAAATAAACATGTTATAACAAAACCGAACAATTTATGAATGTTTAAGAGCCAAGCATTTTAAACAATATAGTTATTAGTTATTTTATTGGCCATTTTTTTACAACAACACAGACATAACGTCACATGGATTTTTCATTATTTTGTTTCTATGAATCCATTCCACACTCGACTACCAAAAAATATATTTTTATAAGATAATTTTTAAATTTCGCTATAAGTTCGAAAATACTGAAGATAGGTATAGGAACACTTAATATCATTAGATAGAAAATTCGATCCTCCATTAG
Organism: Barypeithes pellucidus; assembly: GCA_963991005.1. Lineage (NCBI taxonomy): Eukaryota > Metazoa > Arthropoda > Insecta > Coleoptera > Curculionidae > Barypeithes > Barypeithes pellucidus. The sequence goes on along the minus strand of OZ022563.1, from coordinate 48,438,055 downwards.
CAAAACATATCAAATATACGGTGTCCCATTTAAAAAAAAGAAGATTTTTGCAATAATTCATCTGCCTCAGAAATATTGTTATGGAGACGCCCTGTGTAAAACTAATTAAATACTGTTTAAAATTATAAAATTGTGATGGTCTTGTGAAACTATTGTCAAATTTTCAGCTTTCTAGCTGTAACCGCTAAAAAGATACGATTTTCTGTTCAGGTACCGATACGGCGTTAAAAAAAATCACAAAATTATTTATAATTCAAAAACTCTTAAAGATAGGTATATGATATTATACAGAAAACTGTTCTAGATTTTTACCTAGATTCCAAAAAAAATATAATATATAGGGTAATTCATTTAAAATTTCGAAGTTGCTACCACTTTCCGTATGATCCGGCAACACTGCACCATCGAAAATATTTTATAAACGTAGAAAACCATCTCTTATAGCCACAGCCATATTTTCAAAATAAAATTTCATTTAGTTCTCGAGATAGGCCACTTTTCTTGGGGCACCCTGTATATAAACAGTATATTGCTAAATACCATCTGCAATTATGTCCCCGCTATGGGCATCGAGGGTTGCGTTGTGAGTTTGCGCAGTTCGCAAATTTCCTTGGGGAAGTAAACATTCGACAGAACCGGATTTGAAATTTTTTAATGTATATTTCACTGGTTAGTTAAGAAAAATATTGCAATTAAAATTTCGGGTTTGTTCGTGGAACAGCGGGGGAGAGTGGGGTTATGGCGATTTATCATGGAAAAGACGCACAATTTTATTGTGCGCCGCGCTGTTGTCTGTTCGTGCATGTATTTAGAAATTCGAGCGTGTATTTTTTAATATTTTAATATTTTAATATTATATATTTATTAAGTTAAAATGAATAGTTTGACGGTGGACTATTTAAAAAATAACTTTTGCTCTTTAAGTTTGGAGCAAAAAATTGAAGTGAAGAATGCGGGAACTTGAAATTAATTTAACGCAGACCACAAAGGGTAAATCTAGGGACTTTAGAAAGTTTAAAAATTAAATATACGAAAAAAATAACTGGATTTGTGGATGCAGCACAACTAAGCTTTTTTTTCCTGTTTGTTGTTTGATCGCGGCGTTGCGGAACCTACCTGTACAAGAAATGGAATAGCGGACTTGGGGCACTTAACACAAAGAATTTAAAAAAATGAAAACACTTAAGCTCATAACAATGCTCAGTTGGAGATACAGCTGTTGTTTAAAATAATTTCACGATACTTGTGAACCCCCTCCATCATAGGTCACTAGCCGCCACTGTAGAACACCCATTTACACACTGGCGTAGCAAAGTTTTACTTTTCCGTTCATTTAATGCAATATATAGAAAGTAATATTTTTTTTTAATCACACACTCGCGAAGGAAAGCGTTAGTCATTTCTAATAAACCATTTCCATAACACCCTGTATATCTTCATATAAAGTAACAAAACTAAATCTGATGGGACTTTTTAAGCCGATGTCGCATGAACGAGCCAAACAAACTTATATTTTTTATATCTATAACCACGGGATGTTCATTTTAAGTAATAACAGCAATATTGCTATTTTTTTTGGGCAAATTAATTACAATATTACGGTGTAAGAATGTTTTTGCGACAAAATTATAAAACTTTATAGAAGCTTTTTTAAATAGCTGTAAAGGCATTAATATAACTTATATTATACAACATGAAGCTTGCTGCTGTTACATAACTTTTAGGTTATGTAGTAAATATTGGGTTACACTTGTTTACAGGAAGATATAGCCATAAGTATCACTTAAAATGGACAACCTGTGTACAGGGTGTTTCAAAAAATATATGGCATCGATCTAGTGGTGATTCCTTACCCAAAAACAAGATAAGAAGTTCCTATCGACATGGCCCCGGCTTGAAAGTTACAGGGTGTTTGAATTTTTCCGGTAATTTCAAGATATTTCCGAGACGGCTTTAGAAATTTTAGTGAAATCTGGATTATGAAAGGTACCTAAAATAGAAAAAATAAAATCTGTGAACATGTTAAGCAGCGGCGTGCGTGCGATTAGGCGCTCTTATAATTTAGAAAAAAAATAAGTACGATACTGGCTTTTCACATTTTAATAGCCAATTTTTTAAAGACATTTAAATTGTTGAACAATCTCTTTATTATAGGTAGTTAGTTTTCGGTTTCGGTCACTTTGAATTGAAATTGAAGCATGTATTTGGTTTACGTTTCGGTTTATTGTGCTAAACCATCGTCAGAACTATTTGTTAGAAATAAAGAAAAAAAAGCATATAAATGAAATAGGAAGAAACAACATTTTTGATGGTGTTTGTGACAAATTTCTTATTTTATGTTAATATTAGTTGTGTATACAGGGTGTCCGCTAATTAATGGTATTATAATAAAATATTATGATTTAATTATACTTACCTATATCCGAAAGTTGATATTAACAAATATACTGGGTGTTAAAATTAAAATTTCATTTTTGTTTTTCTCTAATAACTTTGAGAGAAACCAACGGTTTTTTACAAAATTTGGTAATTATGGTTTTTTTAGGAAGAAAAATTGATTTTTTTGTGAAATTTTAATACACAATGTAGGGGGCGCTGTCTGCGGCATTCTTCGAACATTCATAAGGTCATAACTTTTATGTGCCTCAGTGTATTTAGGTTTTTAATAAAAATAATACTTTTCTGATATTTATTACGTAAAAAAGGTATACTAAGGTCAGGTCGCCCAGTGTTACCGTTTCGGAGATATTTGCAATTAAATTGTTTAGCGCGTTAGCTCAGGCAAGCAAATGATATTTTGTTACTTCTTACCAATTATAACTTTTACATGATAATTAATGTTCGAGTAATGGTAATTGGGAATAATAAATACAACAATTGGATTGTTCTTTAACTTACTTTAATTAAAATAACTTTGAGCCTAGAAAATATCGTGTCGAAAGAAACCAATAGCAATGAAAACACATAATTACGATAAACTAAAAAATGAAACATTTTCTGTTCCATAGCAACTGCATCTCTAAATATATTTGTTTTCTCATAGCTTACTTTAAAAAAAAAATTGTTTGCAAATTAATAATAATTGGACAGGGTACACTAAACAATTTAAATGCAAATATCTCCGAAACTGTAACTCTGGGCGACCTGAACTTAGTATACCTTTTTTTAGGTAATAAATATGAGAAAAGTATTATTTTCATTAAAAATTTAAATTCACTGAGGCACAAAAAAGTTATGACCTAATAAATGTGCAAATAATGCCGCAGACAGTGCCCCGCCCCCTACATTGTACATTAAAATATGCAAAACAATAATTGCCAAATTTTGTAAAAAAACGTTGGTTTCCTGTAAAGTTATTAGAGAAAAACAAAAATGAAGTTTTAACTTTAACACCCTGTATCTCAGTTAGCATCAACTTTCGGATATAGGTAAGTATAATTAAATCCTAATATTTTTACGTAAGGAGTCTGTGGGTTTTTCGTGTACCATTAATTAGCGGACACCCTGTAGAATGAAATGAAAAAATATATAAATGAACATACCTTGTACAATTCTCACACTAAATTTTTTTAATTTTATAATAATACAACCCATGAACCAAATAATAGTAAAGAACAAAAATATATCTCTTTTTCGCATATTCCTGAAATTAATAACAAAATCAAAAAAGTACTTAAACCACATAACATAACCATATCAGAAAACCTAATAACCAAACAGAAAAACTTTTCAATAAATTAAAACCCACAGAACCAAAATTAAACCAAACAAATCTGACATATAAAATATATTGTTCCGACTGCTCTAAAACTTACATTGGCCAAACAAAACAATATCTCAAAAATAGAATCACAGAAAATAAAACCAGTTTACGCATTACAAATCAATCCCAAACTGCATTATCGAAACACTCATTAGATTATCTACAGTCAACATTAATTTTGACGAAGTTCAAATCTTAGATTATGAAAGAAATTACAAAAAACGTAACATTAAAGAAAAGATTCATATAAAAAAAATAAAAAAAATAATACGATTAATATTAGAACTGACACAGATAACCTTAATAATATTTGCAATAAAATAATTGCATCAAACTAAATGCAAATTTTTACCATCATTAAAATAAACATTAATACCACCAATTAATTTAATATAGGATTTCCCAAACCCTTCCTTTAACCACCATTGTAAAATATAAACAAACCCAGTACCCAAAACGTAAATATTGCTAAATATGTATACCTACCTTTTATTTTATTATATTTAAATAGTAACCTACCTTACTGCTAAATGGTACAACTAAATTAGTTCACGTCCAATCGTCAAAAATTCAACATCAAACAAAAATACAAAATGTGATCAAATTTAGTGTAAATGAGAATTGTACAAGGTATGTTCATTTATATATTGTTCATTTATATATATTTCCATCTTGCTGGAAGACGGCGAGAGTCCAGCCTATTCCAAAGAAAGGTAAGAGAACCCTGTCTAACAACTATCGACCAGTCGCATTGCTTTCAGTTATATCAAAAGTAATGGAGAAAGCTATTAACCAACATCTTCTAAAGTACCTAGAAGGCTTCAACATTATCAGCGATCATCAATATGGTTTTCGGAAGTCCAGATCAACTGGAGATCTTCTAGCCTATGTCACCCATATTTGGAACAACGCAATCGAACATCATGGGGAGTCTCGGGTTGTTGCGCTGGATATTTCTAAAGCTTTTGATCGTGTTTGGCATGAGGGGCTTCTAAGTAAACTGCGATCCTATGGTATGCCCAGTCGATTCTGTGCATGGTTGTCTAGCTTTCTTAAGGACCGCTCTCTGCAAGTGGCGATTGACGGATTTCTCTCAGACACCTTCACCATCAATGCCGGTGTTCCTCAAGGGTCCATATTGTCTCCCACTCTCTTCTTACTCTACATTAACGACCTTCTGGTGAAAACTAAAAATCCGATATTTAGTTTTGCTGACGATAGCACACTTATCACATCTTTCTCTTTGAATTCGCAAACATCGGCTGCCGACGCACATCTTCGCAGACAGCATGAAGTTTCACGCCTCAACAAAGACCTGGAAGAAATTTTGGCTTGGGGTGACAGTAACCAAGTCGAATTTAACGCTAAGAAAACCCAGGCAGCAGTTTTCTCTAAAAATGTTAACATTACAGAACCGGAAATAGTCATGGCCGGACACGCAATACCACTGGCTTCATCTATTAATTTGCTGGGTGTCAATCTGGGAGGAAATATGTCTTGGCATAACCACGTTGTGGCAATCGCCAAGATAGCTTCTCAGAAGCTTGGCGTACTCTTCCGAACCAGAAAGTTGTACACACCTCAACAACTTTTGACACTATACAAAGCCCAGATTCGACCATCACTAGAATACTGCTCTCATGTCTGGAGCTCTGCATCCAAACATACTCTTCGGCTACTGGATTCCATCGAAAGGAGGGCTATTCGTCTGATCGGAGACCACGAGCTGACGAAGAACCTCGACAGCCTAGAACATCGAAGACAGGTTGGGGATTTGACTCTCTTTTACAGATATTTTCATGGAAGGTGCTCGGCTGACCTTGCCCTCTTAATTCCGCCCAGAGCGACGAATAGCAGAAATACACGACGAACCACTGCCGCCCATCCATATGTGGTTAAGCTTTCATCTGGAGGACTTCATCCTTGTGGAACGACCTTCCCGAGGTCGTTTTTCCCCAACGAATATAACCTCCAACGATTCAAAACCAACGTGAATCGCTTTTTGCGCACACGCACCACTCCCAGAGTGCCCTAAAGGATTTTTCCTATAGTGCTTGTGTTTGATCATAAAAAAAAATATATTTTTTAATTTCATACACAACTAATATTAACGTAAAATGAGAAATTTGTCACTATGACACCGTCAAAAATGTTGTTTCTTTCTATAATATTTAACTGGTTAGCAAAATATTCCTATTTTTGCGAACAGAAAAATGTAATCGGTCAGCCAAAATGGCTAGTTGGTCAGCAACTTATGGACAGCAAACATTTCTGAGTCGGCCAGTAATTAATGCCATTCTAGAGTGCTCTAAATTATTTTGGTACGCAAATTAAATATATAAGCTGCTATGAGCGATCCACTTTTAATCAGATATTAGTAAGGAATCGGCGGGTAAGCAAAATATTTAATCTTGATCATCAAAAAAAAGCCATAAAACGTAAAATAGTGACAGTGCCCTGGGAAAACAAGTGATAACCAGCCCCCGCCACACCTTTTGTAGCCGATTTCCTTCTGTATTCGGCAAAAGAAAACACAAGAAAGTTACATAAATTGACAGTACCCTGGGAAAACAAGTGAAAACCCGCCCCCGCTACACCTTTTGGGCCTTGACTGCTATACCGAACGAAAACACGCACGCAATTAGCTACTCGTATCACGCGACTGCCCACAATAACGAACTTTGCCGATTATTCAAAACAAACGCAATCCAATGATTTATATTGATAACCATTCTTTTAATATGCAAACCTCTGAAGTAAACTGCTTCTAGACATGTTTGTTTCTACTGACCAATTGTAAAATCTTGCTGACCAAATAATCATTTCGCAGCTCGACTGTTAATTAAGCGAACACATGATATTACAAGCGGACTGATATCGGTAAAATTGTTGACAGTTTGTAGCATTTTTTGCAGAACAAGTGTTGCAGCCTGACTTATATTTATTCCAAGCAATATCTTATGCTGATCAAATAGTTGAAGGGCTATTTCTTGCTGCGAACCAATTTTAATAACGGCAAACCATTTAATTACTTACTTCTCTTATTTATATGCCTTTTTCTCTTAATTTCTAACAAAGAGTTCTGACGATGGTTTAGTACAATAAACCGAAACGTAAACCAAATACGGCAAAATGAACATACATTAAACCATTTGTTAAGAGCACGTTTAAGTAAGTTTAGTCAAAATAATAACCTAAATAACATACACATATTTAAAACTTACCTTCCAATACAGCCGCCAAATGGTAAAGATTATTTTTCTTGAAAAAGTTTTCCATCTTAAACTGTACACTGTCACTTAAAGCCGCCATATTAGAAGTGTGTCTTCCACGTCTGCCTCCATTAACTCCGCCGTCCGTCAATATCAAATATCTGCCCTATTGATGGGCACACTACGTTAGTGTTTTTAAATGACTATAGAAATGAAGGTCAATGTATAAAAAAATTCTTTTTTAATGAATTTAAGATAAATGGTTATTCATTTAAGGCACTTGAATATAGGTTAAATATAATTTCATGTCAACTTGACATAAATAAAATATTTCTTTATTCAAATTAATTATACAGGGTGTCCCATAACTAATGGTACACAGGAAAACTGCAGATTCCTTGGGTAAAAATACTGCGATTTGGCCATACTTAGTTTAGTTCAATAGCTGGTAATAACCGAGATACAGGGTGTCCAAGTAAAAATTTAATATTCAATTTTCCTAAATAACTTATTTCTGAATCAAAATTTTTGCACAAAATTTTGTGACTAGGGTTTTTTTGGGGAAAGGAATTTGAATTTGTTAATAATTTTGATGTAGATTATAGGGAGCGCTCTCTGCGGTACTCTGGATACATAAAAAGAAATGTACCTTTTTTGTTCCCTTAGTATAATTATATTTTTATTAAAGATATCAGTTTTTCCGTCATTTTTAAGCAATAAAGGTATACTTTGTAAATGTCGCTCCGACTAACCGTTTTCGAGATATTTTCAATTACAATTTCTAATGCGCCTGTTTAAATTTTGATTTGTAAATGTGAAATTTGTCACAGTAGGCTTTGGTAAAAACAAATACAATGAAAGCACTTTGAAACCTCATTTCTGTCAAAGTTTATTTTCATTTGTCAGCATTGTGGGTGTTTTAAAGGAGTTTTTGAAGATACTGTTATCAAAAATTAAACTAAAAATGCTCCACTATTACGTTTTGGACGCAAGGATCCTGTTTCACCCAGTCTGTCTTATAGGCTTCTAAAATTTTTAAAATCTGGCTGCCTTCTATTTGGATACATTTCCAAATACCGCCGATGTGCCCCGCGTTTTCTTGTGCGTATAAACATACCATGTCTCGCATTTCTCCGTTAGAAAACAGTTATGTAGCGGCATTTTTAGTTTAATTTTTGATAACAGTATCTTCAAAAACTCCTTAAAAACACCCACAATGCTGACAAATGAAAATAAACTTTGACAGAAATGAGGTTTCAAAGTGCTTTCATTGTATTTGTTTTTACCAAAGCCTACTGTGACAAATTTCACATTTACAAATCAAAATTTCAACAAGCGCATTAGAAATTGTAATTTGAAAATATCTCGAAAACGGTTAGTCGGAGCGACATTTACAAAGTATAGCTTTATTGCTTAAAAATGACGGAAAAACTGATATCTTTAATAAAAATATAATTATACTAAGGCACAAAAAAGTTACATTTCTTTTTATGCATCTAGAGTACCGCAGAGAGCGCCCCCTATAACCTACATCAAAATTATTAACAAATTCAAATTCCTTTCCCCAAACAAACCCTAGTCACAAAATTTTATGCAAAAATATTGATTCAGAAGTAAGTTATTTAGGAAAATTGAAAAATAAATTTTTACTTGAACACCCTGTATCTCGGTTATTACCAGCTATTGAACTAAACTAAGTATGGCCAAATCGCAGTATTTTTACCCAAGGAATCTGCAGTTTTTCTGTGTACCATTAGTTATGGGACACCCTGTATATGAGGCAAATAGACGATTTATTTAATTATGCTTTACTGATTTTTTTCTGTGTAGAGGTAGATACAATTGCATTTATTTTGTAAACAAAGCTGATTTCAAATAAATATTAAAACTTTTTTTTTAATAATTCATATGTCTCTAACAGACTATCAACATGTGAAAAAGTCAGTGGCATTCGGAAATATATTGAAATTAAATAACGTTAACACCCTGTATCTTTCAAACAGAGCAGCTGCGGACCCATGTTGATTGTCTTATTTTTGGTTAAGGAATTCACCACATGAGCGATTGAATATGTTTTTGAATCACCCTGTATATGCAGGATTCGGTTGTACTCGATGGTGGAAAATCGGCAGGAAACCCGGATACTTGTCCAATTTGTCTGAATTCAGTTGAGAAAAAGTTGTTAGGATTTCCTGCAACCTGCGGTCATCAGTTTTGTCTGCGTTGCATCAAACGGTGGTCGAAGCGAAAAACCACGTGCCCGATTTGTAGGAAGAAATATCGTGCACTTTTGGGTAAGCTACCTACTTTGGGTTTTCTACTAAAGTTTTTTATATTGATTGTTGAATAATCTGCCGTTTTCAGAATAAGTATACGGGGTCAGGTAAAAAAGTTATCAGACCTAACCTCATTTTTTTTAAATGGAACGCTCTGTATATTTTAATCAACAAATATACTATTTTAAACTCTCCGAACGAAATAAGAGATTCAGATTAAGCTAAAAAAATAACGGGAATCATCGCAAATCTTCGGAATATCTCCTTAAATGGTTACCGTCTTTCTGGATAGCGAACAAAATACACATTTTGCGCCATTTCTTCGTTTTTTCTACTTTCAATATGAACTGATATCATATCAAATTTTTCAAAATGTTCATAGGTCATTTTCGCGAATGAATATGTAAAAATGAAATTGACGTTAAATGTTAATAGTCGACATAGTTGTTTCTAGGATATTAGCTTTTGTTTCATGGTGTACTGTGGTTTAAAGTTATAAAGTTTAAATAAATCGCCTAGGAAAGCAATATCATCCATGGTGTGTTATATATTTGAAAGGAGAATTTTAAATAATATATTTTTAGATTAAAATATACAGGGTGTTCCATTTAAAAAAATGAGGTTAGGCCCGATAATTTTTTTACCGACCCCGTATACTTATTCTGATAACGGGAGATTATTCAACAATTAATTTACAGAAACTTCTGTATAAAACATTTTTCTGTATCTCTTTTAACTAAGAAAATATAGGGTAATTTTGAAAATGTCAATTTCTTGATTTTCCCCCGTATCTCCTAAGCGAGCGAAAATTTTCAAATTTTGATTTTACCATTTTAAGTGTGACCCAAAAAGAGCACATGACACCTACATTACTTTTTTGATAGCACCAACAATTACGGAGATGAATACGGAATATTATATAAAAGTCTCGAAAATGGGACACCCTGTACAGATTAATTTTTGCCAAATAAATGCCCATAAGTCAAAAACTATTCGAGATAGGTATAGCAACCATACACATAGAAAGATAGACAATGTCAAGAGCTTTTAGGACCACAGATAAAATGGGGAATGTTTCATTAAAAAAAAACATACTTTTCATCATTATTCGAAACTTCTAAACAATCAAATTATTTGTATTTTCAAACAGAGTGAAATACTTCGGGGTTATTACCTGACTCCCAACCAAGTTTTAGTTCGCTAATTTGTCAGAGTTCAAAAATATCAGCCCTTTTTAACGGACATCAAAGTTGTTACTACTTTCTAGTAGAAGCGGCAGCGCCGCACGGCTGAAAATATATTCGAAAGAGAGGGCATGCCCACTTATATAAGCTAATTTTAGTTCGTAGTCGTTACACGAGAAGATACATGAAACAAATTACCGTGAAAGAATCTTCCAGACGAGATGACTCCAGATTTGTGGAATTCATGGAACGCTTGTCCAGATACTTCATCTATCTGATGGGGAACCTGTTCGTTGTGATGCATGGATAATTGAATATTCCCGAATTTTGCATTAGGGTAGAATTATTTTTAATAAAACAATAAAGGGGTGTAGCAAATCGTAAATAGTATTTTTATTGGCGGTTTCTCAGTCCTATTCACACTATACAGGGTGTTCCTAAATGAACATATTTTTTGCGCGCTACAGCTTAAAATGTTTGCTGGGTCAAAAATTTTTTACATGCAACTTTCAGTCCTTATATAACTTACTAAAATAAAGTATTTGCCTGTAGAAACGATTATAATTTGCGAAATATATATTACTTCCTGCATTAAAAAGCAAGTTTAAAAGTATTTTTTAGATATAGCTGCAGTATTCAAATTTTAATTTAAAAATGTATCGCCGGTCACGTGTTCCCAGTCAATAATTTCTTACTTTCCCCTTTTATATTTCACGTCATTTTAGTAAAGTTACTTTGTAAATAATTTACACTCCTACTACAATTTGTAGTAAAAAAAAATATTCAAAGATCAACAGTTTAGTTTCTCTAACGCAATTATTAACCAGAAGTTACGTCCCCGCAGCTGCATGTATCGCCGGTAACGGCAGAAATTGCTTATAAATAACGCAATTAGAGGTCGGCCTAATAGTTTTACAAATATGACGGTATGTGTTTGAATTTGTGTAAAGCGTGCTCCCGTTTAGGTAAGCTTCTTATTATGTTTATTTAGGTATAAACTAGAACATTGCCTACTTTTTACCAGGCGTATGTTTTTATGTTGTATCGCCGGTCACAGGGTTAACTCAGACCTAGTAGTCTTAATTAAGAGAACAATACTACACGAAGTCATTCTCTTGAGTCCAGATACTCATTTCAGTCTAAAAAAGTTTAAGAAATCGCTTGTATTAGCTGTTATTCACAAATTTGTGCATTTTTGTATCGCCGGTCACAGTAACACCGGTCACGCATGAAAATGCTACCTGAGATACATTGATGTGACGGTTTAATCCGAAGCTATATACAATATTTTTTTATTAACCATTTATAAACCATTAAGGAAAAATATATTTTGATGTGCAAGTTTCGTTTACACCTTAGGTAGATTAAAAATATGACTAATTTTCTTAGTATTTTAACATTCTATAAGGAATATTCCAAAACTTAAAGCCGATATAAGACAGGGCTGTTATAAATAATAATAGAAAATGGTTATAGTGACTGATTAAAATAACTCAGTTCCAAATATTGGCGCTATATGATTCAGATGAGTAAAATTACCCAGTGACGGGCGTTAAATTATTCAAAAATCGATGCTATAGACCAAGATCTTTGTGACTATGATCTTTTGCACGGACATATATAATTCCTCTAATTAGATACTATAAGGAACCTATTAAAAAATTAACAGGTGTTTTTGAGATTATTTATTTTTAAAATCCGAATTACTGAAAGTGGCCTGTAAAAAATTTTGACCCTGCTACAGGATATATTGAAATTAATATTTTTAAATAGTTAGTTTTTAATATCTCCTTAAGTACGGCCGATATTTCAAAGTACAGAATGACATAAGTCATCCTTAACACAAGTTTGACAGTATGTTAAATTTCTTTTTAAGTCTCATTTAAAATAATAGACCTTTAAGGACGTGGTCATCTTCCGCTTAACCCTCAAATAAATTTAAAACATAGTTTGTTTTAAGGTTTACCAGAACGTTAAGGCTACCTTGCCTAAGGTCTAACTTAAGGCAACATTCAAATATCGGCCCTTAAAGTCAGTTGAAAATCTCGCTTATACAACGTGTCCAAAATAAGGAAGGCCAGTACAGGGATCTAGGAAACCGTAAGAAATCGGTTAAATGGAGGTAAATTTGCTCATTTACGAGTTTCAAAAGAGGTCAACGCATTATAGACGGTGTTGTCATATTGCAACACAGAATTCTAAACGCACGTGTTCAGTCTTTGACACGCGTTATCACTTCTTTTTCAAACTTTTAAAAAAAACTACAATTTTAAGGTACATACTCTCTTACCTTCGATCTTATTTTAAAATAATCGACAGTACGTGGGTAAAAAGGGTTTTTACCTTAGTATGTAGATATTCGATTTAAAAAAAAAAGTATGTAGACTTCCTCTAGGACACCCAAGGAGTCACCCATTTAAATATAATACGTCATTTCCATAACACCCTGTATTAATGAGGAATGCAATTTTTTTAATTTTCAATTTTTCTCTTTATTACATGCTAATAACAATAAATACTTATACAATAGAGGCTAAAAATAATAATAATAATATAAATATAAAAAAGGGGTATTTTATAGATATATGGTAGGTTATTTTGCAAATATACAAGTACCGAGTTAGTCAACGATTGCGCGCAGTAAGTTTATGCCTTGAATATAAGATTTGTCGATGATACTCTGTGTTGAGATACGATTCTACATTATGCACATTTTAAAATAAACAAAAGTAGGAACGTCAGAAAGTTATATTTTTTTCAAGTGAGACACCCAGTATTTTATTGCATACTTAGATTCGTATTAGTGTCCTCTATAAATATCTAAAATATTATTTAATTTGTTTGGGTAGTTTAAGAGTAATAAATAAAAAAAAAGTTTTGTAGTCCTGAGAAGAAAAAACAAAAAGACATTCTAAAATAATTTTTTCAAGCACAGAATTGAGTGAGTTTTATAACAAAATGTCTAGAGATACTATGAATCTAGTAGTGTGCATCTATTTTATACAGGGTGTTCATAATAAGCTTCCAAAAGCGACACATTTCAAAATAATTTTTCTCAAATGTGGCACCCTATACAATATTATTTGTTTATTTGATGTAGAATTAATGAGCAATTTTTTTTTGTAAGACAAACATATAACTTATATCCAGCCTTTACGAAATAATTCGAAATTTTATAAATGTTGTTGTTTAAATACCATAGGCACCTTGACTAATAAATTGCAGTAAATGTTCAAAATGTATTCCAGTTTGAACTGTGCACAAGTAAACACCTTCTTGAAAATATTTATTTATATCCCTTAATTTGAGGTTAAATACTATAACACTGCGGTTCTTTATTAGTGGTTAAGCCTTTCAAATAAATAGGGATATTTAGGGCGAATAATTTTATTGGTTGGTTGATGTAATCTTTGTACTTGGTGGGAGCGAAAATAATTGTTTGTTAGCAAGGAGTTATTTTACGTCACGTTATCCCTCGCCTTATCCCGAACTACAACTGCTATCAATATGCAGCAAAGAATAAGACACGTTTTTCACCTGAAATATTGAGGAATATAAGCAGATCTTTTCAAGGACGTATCAAAATGGAAGACATTTTGAACATTTACTGTATTTTACAATTATTAGTCAAGGTGCCTACGGTATTTAAACAACATAGTTTATAGAATATTTTATTGATTTTTCTTCCTTGGACTACAAAACTTTTTTTACTTGTTAATACTACCCAAGCAAATTAAATAACATTTTAGATATTTATAGAGGACACTAATATGAACCTAAATATGTAATAAAATACTGGGTGTTCTATTTAAAAAAAAAAAACTTTCTGCCGCACTCCTTTTTGAACCTCCACACAAAGCCCATGATCGACATTCAAGGCATAAAATGACTCACCTCAATCGTTGACCATATACGATACAACAGTTTAAATACTATACTGGATATAAAAAAATTATGGAGTCATTTCCTGCTCTTAATCGTTTGAAGATGGAAAACACTTCTTTGCTGTTATTTTATTTACTTTACGTATATCCACCACTCAACGTGACTAGATATTAGGATGTACTAACATTAATTTAAAGACTGTGTGTGTTCTCGTTTACGGATTTAAATAATAGAAAACGATATTATTATTAAATGGTTGAGTTTTCTAGATTACTACATATATAAATTCTTCTAGATTACAGCTATAAATTATTAATGATTAGAGTTTTTGTTATCTTTTGATTAGAGCACTCAGATTGGGATATTTTAGCCAATATTTTGTTCTTGTTCCTTAAGGAAAAGAAAAATATTATTAGATGTAATCCCTTCACACCTTTGATCATCTGATGTGACTTGCAAATTTTTTAAAAAACAATATTTTTACACAAAAATATTGCCTTTCCCGATATAATCTGTAAATAGAGATCCGATACAGGTAGATTAAAATTTGTTTATAATACATATACAACTTTCCTATGTATTACTAAAGCATGATTTCAATTTGTTCCTATTTATTAAATCTACGTCTTGGTTGGACATACATTAAGTCAGTCTTTAAACGTATTCGGAAGAGCGAGCTTCTGTACAGAATTTCTTTATTACGAATTGAGTAACCTATATTTTACTATATAATAAAAATTTAAGTGTTATTGATTCCTAGTACCAGTCAACAACATAAAATGGTTGTCTTCAAACGAATATTACAAATACCTTAAAGACTAATGGAGCTCCAGAAACAACCAGAGAGAATACACCAGTTCCCAGGAATTGTTGAGGTAAGAACGGATTAAAATTGTAGCATTCATATTGATTCTACAGTTTGAACACGTGTACTCTCTCTTGTTGTATTTATTGCTCGTTGATAAAATTGCACGATTCTGTGACCGACTTTACAGCGCTATAAGCTTGTGGCGTTCTGGTATCTAAATGTGATAGATAGCATGGCCGAACAGGGTCGCCACGATCTGGGGACGGAGTGTAGTGACCAGCCCAGCTATAATTCTTTTAAATTAGAAATTTAAAATAAAAGGCAAATTGAAAGCAAATACGCGTTTAGCAAATTATAAATAAAGGACGAGACTATTTGGCGCCACGCGGAATTATGTAACGCGCGCGCGAGAATTGTATAATCAGCATTTATAACATCTAGAATACGAGAGAATAATAAAAAGAATAATCATTTCTCAAGACAAATGCATAACAAAGTTGGCTTAAGTTTTAATTAAATAAATTCAAATTAAATAAAATGATGAATTATTTTCAGAAAGAAAATAATTACATGAGTTTCCAAATTTAAATGATGTTCCAAAAAGTTGAATAAATTATTTTAAAGAAATGAAATGAATTTTCCAAAAATAATATAATTTAAGAGTAAGTATTTTCAAAAATAAATACGGTAAATAAATTGTTTTTCAAAAGAAATTATTTTCAAAATAATTTAATTTAAATAGTCTAAGATGAAAAATAAAAATCATTCAAATTATTTTTATTCGAAATCAATAAAAACCTACCTTCGGTTTTATAAGTCAAGAGCAACACACGGCTGAACGCACAGAATTTTCATCTGGAACTAAAGTATTAATTCTCCGTCTAACGGTCGAAAATTTTAACGTCAACTTATTGACAAAAGGGAACTGCGCACGGCCCATGATAAGATGCACACGACACCGTTTTGCACACGACCCGAATTACACACGAACCCATTGTGCACACGGCACCGTTTTGCACACGACCCTTGATGATGTCAACTAACTCTTGAGAAATAACCAACGATTTAGCTTTGGGTTCTCACGGTATGGAAAAAAATAAACGACGGATATGGCGAAATATCCTATCTTTTCGCGATTCATTTGCGTCATATTCCCCTATAAATAACCGAGCGCATCTATAGAAAAAGGTTAGTCTTGAAGTCGATACCCATACCCAAGTAGTAGTAGTATAGTAGTTATTCAGAAAGTCAAAGAAGTTCCTTACAAAGAGTCTTAGAGTAGTGGGCCCAAATGGGTCCCGACCCTCTCGGTGCGTCGGGGTGAACTTTTATTCGGGAAAGATTTTATAAACGGGATAAGACTTTTATACGGAAAGATTTTATACGAAAGTAGTGTAACCAAACGCGACGTTAAATAGTATAGTATAGACAAAAAGCCACATAGATAAAAAAAATGAACGCGGTTAAAGAAATTGTTTTACCTTGTAACTTGAGCATGTAAAAGTGTTAAGAAGAGAAATTTCAAAATGTAAGATTGTTATATATTGAAGCTCCCTTGTAACCTGAAGATATAAAATGTGTTAAATCAATGAATCACGGTAGTTGACAATTTTAAAGATCAGATTATGAGTAAGTTGAACATTGTGAAAAATTAGAGATTGTTTTATGCTCCCTTTCAAGAAATTAGAAATGATGTGGGACAAACTAACAATCGTACGAAAATACAGAACTTGATTTAAAATAACAACATTTTAAGAAAAAATAAATCGTTTAAAGCTCCCTTTCAGACTATGTAAATGACTTTAATCCAAGTGAAAATAACATTCTAAGAAAACAGAAATTGTTTGATGATAATGCTCCCTTTCAGACTTTGTAACGGAATTTGGAAACTAAGTGAAAAATGACATTGATAATTCAACATTTAAATAGACATTGTTCATGTAGAATCTCCCTTTCAAAACTTGTAACTGATGTTAAGTAATAAGTGAAACTAGTGCGAAAAATAGAATTTAATCAGAACTATTAACAATTTAAGATGTAAACAGAAGTTATGCACTTTATCCATTTTATAATCCATGCAGTTTAACAAATTTATAATAGAATGTGGAAATTTAAATACTTATGAAATAGATGTTTTAAAATCAATTTAAAGGGTTTTGACTGATAGATAGTACTCTAGGAAAGTTTAGATCAGATGAATCTTTTGAGAAAATTATTTTGGGGTTGGTACTGAAGTTGATGTAGAGCCTAGTTTTGAAGCTACAACATCACGTCATCGTGTTAAAACTGAAAAAATGTACGAGGACGAAGATTCAAGAATTCACACAAGATAGACTGAATGGGTTAATTCTTATCAATGTTGGCCACATTGAGCACGAATTGTACAACGAGTTAGATTTGAAACAACTTTGCTGAAACTAAAGTTCGTAAAAAGCCGTTTCTATTGTTTCGTTAGTAGTTTATTTTGTTATTTTTTGTTTGTTTTTCACTTATTCAACTTTAGAAAGTTGTGTAAAATGTTTATTTTCAACAAATTCGTTCTGAAATCTTAATAAATTCGTTTTTTCATGAATTTAAACGAGCAGATGTATTTTCTTCCATAAAAAGAGGGCGCCAAATTTAAGTTCCGCCCCGGGCGCCAAAAACTCTAGGGTAGGCTCTGCAGGTAGTCGTCACATTCATAGGTCGCTGTCAGCTTATAGGGGTGCAAATTTCATTAAAGAATCGGCCTAAAAGTGCTCTAGATGTACGAGGTAGTGACTCTAAACGCTAGATACATCGTAATTAATTGAAATATCTTTTGGAACCAGTATAGCCTGAAAAAAAAGATTTAAAATTATACAGGGAGAGTCGGGGTGAACGGGCCGATATTTCAAAGTCACCTTAAGGTACAGAATGACATAAGTCATCCTTAACACACGCTTGGCAGTATATTAAAGTTCTTTTTAACTCCCATCTAAAGGAATAGAATTCAGAACGTGGTAATTTTAGACTTAACGCGTCAATCGTCCCTCAAATTAATTTAAAACATAGTCTCTTGTTTGCTATAACGTTAAGGCTACCTTAGCTAAGGTCTAACTTAAGGTAACATTCAAATATCGGCCCTTAGTGTGCTAACTGACCTGTTTAATTTCCTCCTCGCCTTTGGCAAACTGCTAATGTCATCCTTCAACACGTACAGACGGATACCCTTCAAGAACTCGGCTACATAGCCGTCCCATTGGAAGCCGTTTTCGGGACTCATATCTACTTCAAAATTGTTTCCATCTTCAGCATTTTTTACGGCCTCGATAAGATGAGTGAGCGACGAAGTGGTGAAGGTCCAGTCGTTCGTCGAGAAGAAACTTCCGGCTTCGAGAGCTTGGGCGAATTTTTTGGCTATTTTAAACATCCTAGAAAGATTGTTAGAAGTAAGTAGCGAATCCGCCCTTCTTTTGCAATTTAGAGGGGATTCACGAGTATGGTGAAATTTTTATACGCGTTTTAAATGTAGCAAGAAAAAAAGTAATAAGAAAATGCGTTAGGTGAAACATATTTTTATTTATTTTTTAATTTTACACAAGGAAATACAACTTTTGGAAAATAAGGAAGGTTTTCTTAGTGTGTATAGCTGTCGGATCTTAAAGTCGTCGCATGCAACCCTCGTAACAATATTTATACAGTCCACTACTAATACTACTAACGCCATCTACGTGCTATCAAGAAAACCGAATGATGTCCAATACTATACTACCGCCATCTACGAGTTATCAAGGAAACCGAATGATGTCTAATACCACTACGCCATCTACGGCTACGTCATTAGGCGCAACCAAGACGAGAACAATAGTTAACTGTTTTATGATGAGAACGAATCAAGCCATGAGACTGATAAGTTGGCTTTCTTCATATTTTCAGTGTTTTTAGTTTAAATCCTTAAATGAAATGGTTTAAAATCATTATCGAAATACACAAAATTTATCGACCTTACACAATAGTGCTTAAACGTAAAGTCCATTCTTCGGTCTTTAATTGTAGAAAATTGATCAATAACAGCCTCATTAAGTTTGGAATACCCTCTATAATTTTTTTTTCATATATTTCATTTTTAAACTTTCTAATAAAGTCCCTAGATTTACCCTTTGTGGTCTGCGTTAAATTAATTGCGGGTTTAGGTGTTCCCGCATTCTTCACTTCAATTTTTTGCGCCAAACTCAAAGAGCTAAAGTTATTTCTTAAATAGTCCACCGTCAACTATTCATTTTAACTTAATAAATATATAATATTAAAATATTAAAACATACACGCTCGAATTTCTAACTAGATGCACGAACAGACAACAGCGCCGGTGCCCACAAAAACTGTGCGCCTTTTACATGATAAATCGCCATAGCCCCTCTATCCCCCGCTGCCACCCGCCATGTGATACTACAGAGAAACTGCACTACTTAATCGCACGTGCGAGCAAGTCTCGTCATAATTGTCATTTACCTCGACCGATGCACGGTTGCCGGATCTATACAATTTTATTTGACGGGATGATAAAATATTAGGGAGGGTCGGCCTTTTTAGTTTGACGGAACGATAAAATATTAGGGACGGTCGGACTTTATACGATAAATAATATTCAATGAATATAAATTAATATTTTTTATTCGTTTTGTTTTGGGGATGCACGTGCGCATGTGCTTCTGCGGAAGAATCGCCACTAAAAACTAAGCAGTAGAATTTAGCTGAATTGTCTTTTGTTTTGAAGTGTGATCTTTTCTTAACACGATGTTTTTGGTACACGTCATTATCTATTTTTTAAAAGAAAATATTGGAGTTTTTCAATTTGATTCACAATTCGGAACATCACATAGTTTTATCGAGTAGCATAAACAAATATCCAAAAAATGTATAGCTCGTATTGTATTGAAGCATGCCATCCCACATGGTAGAAGTGATAAGAACATGAGGAGGTAATATGCGCTATTAATTTTTGGATATTTGTTTATGCTCTACATAAAATAATGTAATTTTCTGAATTGTGAATAAAATCGAAAAAATGCAATAAAACACTATAAAAAAAGACTAACATTATCGTTGTCCGGGATTTATTGTCAGGGAGTGTATATTTGTAATTAATAATGGGAAGATTATGGTGCAGAAAAATTATTTTTCCTCCATTGCTTGCTTTTTTTTTTCGTATGAATTGCATCACTATAAACACTGCAGACGCATGATTTTTTTGCTCTTTTGATAAAAATGGAAAATTTGAAATGGAAAACCTCCAATTTTACCGCAATAAATTAATTAACAGTATTAAATTATACATGTCGGCGGTTCAAAAGTTAGGGCCAAGAAAGTAAACAGCAGGATACCCCTTCGAGGCTGTGTATAAGTTAGGAATTTTTCTTCTAGGACAAATTATATTTATTTTGACCTGCTCTGTATGTTCTCGAGAAATTAGGAGCTACATACCGGACACCCTGTATACTATGTCTAATTACTGTACAGGGTGTCTCATTTTCGACACTTTTATAGGGTATCTCCGTAATTGTTAGTGTTATCAAAAAAGTAATGTAGGTGTCATGTGCTCTTTTGGGGTCAAACTTAAGATACGGGGGAAAATCCAAAAATTTACAATTTCTAAATTACCATATATTTTCTTAGTTAAAAGAGATACAAAGAAAAGTTTTATACAGAAGTTTCTTTATAATGATTGTCGAATGATCTGCCGTTTTCAGAACAAGTATACGGGGTTAGGTAAAAAAGTTGTCGGACCGATCCTCATTTTTTTAAATGGAACACCCTGTATATTTTAATTTAAAAATATACCATTTTAAATTCTCCTTTCAAATATATAACACACCATGGATGATATTGATTTCCCTGGCGATTTACTTAAACTTTATTACTTTGAAGTCATTTCTTCGTTTTTTCCACTTTCAATATAAACTGATATATCAAATTTTTCAAAATGTAGATAAGTCATTTTCGCAAATGAATATGTAAAAATGAAATTGACGTTAAATGTTAATAATCAGCATAGTTGTTTCTAGGATATTAACTTTTGTTTTTGGTCTACTGTGGTTTAAAGTAATAAAGTTTAAATAAATCGCCTAGGAAACCAATATCATCCATGGTGTGTTATATATTTGAAGGGAGAATTTAAAATAGTATCTTTACAGATTAAAATACACAAGGGCGTTCCATTTAAAAAATGAGGTTAGGTCCGATAACTTTTTTACCTGACCCCGTATATTTATTTTGACAACGGCAGATTATTCAACAATCACTATAAAGAAACTTCGGTATAAAACATTTTTCTGTATCTCTTTTAACTAAGAAAATATAGGGTAATTTAGAAATTGTAAATTTTTTGATTTTCCCCGTATCTCTTAAGCGAGCGAAAATTTTCAAATTTTGATTATACCCAAAAAGAGCACATGGCACCTACATTACTTTCTTGATAGCACTAATAATTACGGAGATATAAAAGTGTCGAAAATGGGACTCCCTGTACCAGCTTTACTCATGCACGCAAAAGTACTTACATCGGCTTCTGTCCGGTACAATACAGATACACATCCAAGAACGCCGACGGAATCAAGTGGTACAGCGTGATGTAAATGGCGTGGGTCGTCCTGTTAGTTCTGTATGAAAAACCCGGATACCACGTAACGTATTTACTGGGATATTCGATCGAATGCTTGTGAGTGAGTTCGCTGAATAGGTTCCAAGTTAACGGGTTAAAGTTTCCGTTCGTACAGTTGTAAACTCGCAGCGAGCTGGACCTAAAACGATAAATACGGCTGGTATATTGATCCATATGATGGATGAAATTAACTGAATACAGCATAGGTTTTTATTTTTGATATACAGACACACTCGATAGTGTGAACATCGCCTAACGGAAACCTCGCACAGTGTGAACAAGATGTTGATTATACAAGACCACCGTATACCGTGAACAAACTAAACCTTCGCTAATGGAAATAAAGTCATTGACCCTAAAAATTTACACTGTGTGGCAGTCATTGTTCCCCGTTGATGTAAATCCCCGATATATGCGGTAATTCCCCACCGCGGATGCTGTGTTAGCTAGAAATGCATACGTTTTGTGTCAATTGTTCAATGTTATGGCGTATTTGGGTCACGTAATTTCAGTAATTATCGGTGAAATGTCGCTTAAAAACCCAAAGTGTCTTTCTTTATGAAAAATCGCTAGTGATTCGAGGATTAAATGAAGGGCAAAATGGTACGCATTTTTAACAAAGAAAATATGGTGTTGCAAAATTCACAATTTGTAAAATAAAACAAAATAAGGAACTGATTTCTAAAGCTGTGAAAGATACATATGTGTGCCCAGGTAACAGACAAACATTAAAGAGTTTGGAATTTCCCAGAATGGAAAAACATTATACAGGGTGGTCCTTAAGTACATCAAGAAAATCTAGGATATGATTTCTGACATCATTTTAAGACGAAAAGTTCAAATAAACATGGGTCCGAAAATGCTAACCCTCTAAGATACAGGGTGTTAAAATATTTTTAAAAAATAATTGTTTTCTTAAAATTTCGGAACTCCTTGAAGATACGGTATTGAAAATTGATGTGGATTGATTTCGTATTAAACTGCACTTTTTGGTTAAAAAGGGTTTGCCTACTTCCACCAGTGGCGTGCGTGAAGGTACCATCAATATTTTTTTTGTGAAAATATGTGATACGCCACTGATTTTTTTAAACTCTGGTGCATTTTTATGCATTACTGATATAAGCGGAACAAAAGTTGTCTCTACTATCTTTTTGAAAAAAATGGTAGTTTTAGAGATAACTCGTAGTATATTATACTAAACAAAATTAATTTATTAATTAAATAATAACTAAACATAATATTATGTAACACCAAACAAACTTGATTTAAATAAATTGTTGAAAGTGGCCACCTTCTGCTAAAATACAAGCATCTAGCCGTCTTATCATTGAATTTCTAACATTTCTAAAAAGTCCTGGGGTGTTTTTAATATTTTCGCAAGCCATTATTATTCGGTTTCTAAGATCTTCCTGGTTTTCAACGGGAGTTTTGTAAACTATCGATTTTAAATGACCCCAGAAATAAAAATCCAATACATTTAAATCTGGGGACCTTGGCGGCCACGGTTGATTAGGTACTGCGACGCCTCTACCGATCCATCGATTTTCGTAATGAACATTTAAATATTCTCTGGCTGTGGCACTAAAATGGGCGGGAGCTCCATCATGCATAAAAAACAACTGGGTTCGTTGAGCTAATGGCAAGTCTTCCAATAATGTTGGCATCTCATTTTCTAGAAAATGGCGATAGGTTTGGCCATCTAACCGCTGGGGAAGAAAGAAAGGACCTATTAGTCTGTCACCAACTATTCCTGCCCATACATTTAACGAGAATTGGTACTGAAAATATCTTTCGCTAATAGCGTGTGGATTTTCTTGACTCCAAACATAATTGTTATGAAAGTTTGTTATGGCATTCTTAGAAAAATTTGCTTCATCGGTAAAAAAAAAATTATTTAAAAATTGTGGATTTCTGGCCAACCTTTCCAAAAACCATTGACAAAAATTTACGCGTTGAGGATAATCACGTGGTAAAAGGGCCTGAACCCGTTGTATATGGTAAGGATACATTTGTTGGTCCTGAAGGATTCTCAATACGGTTGATGACTAGCGTTTACCTCATTCGCAATTTTTCGAGTACTAGTTTCTGGATCTTCCTCAATTCTATTCAATACTGCTTCTTCTAATTGTGGCGTTCTTACTGTCCTTGGCCTGCCGAGAATATCAGAAACTCTTGCAAAACTTCCTGTTTCGGATAAACGGCGATGGAGACTTACAAAGGTCTGCGTACACGGTGCTACACGATTCGGATATCTTGCCTGGTAAATGCGTTTTGCTTCGTATGAATTTCCATCAGCAAGACCATAAACAAAATGCATATCTGCCAAATGAGCACTGTTTTGTAAATCATTCATAATTCTAAAACTTTTGGATCGACTAATAACTCACAAAAACGACGCACTAAAACTTAAATTATTTTTCGGTCATTTAATTTTTGTTATTTGCACAATATGTGACATAAGCCTACTTTGAAAAAACTAGAATCACAGTCGAGATAGTTTATCTTTTACAATTTTATATATTTCTCCATTTTCATTTAAAACTACCATTTTTTTCAAAAAGATAGTAGAGACAACTTTTGTTCCGCTTATATCAGTAATGCATAAAAATGCACCAGAGTTTAAAAAAATCAGTGGCGTATCACATATTTTCACAAAAAAAATATTGATGGTACCTTCACGCACGCCACTGGTGGAAGTAGGCAAACCCTTTTTTAACCAAAAAGTGCAGTTTAATACGAAATCAATCCACATCAATTTTCAATACCGTATCTTCAAGGAGTTCCGAAATTTTAAGAAAACAATTATTTTTTAAAAATATTTTAACACCCTGTATCTTAGAGGGTTAGCATTTTCGGACCCATGTTTATTTGAACTTTTCGTCTTAAAATGATGTCAGAAATCATATCCTAGATTTTCTTGATGTACTTAAGGACCACCCTGTATAAGTGGTTCCTGGAGCAAAGAAGTAAACATTTTATTTTAAGTAGGGATATGATGAAGCAAAAAGCAAAGCAAATCCATTTACAAATTAAAGAAAATGATAAGCAATTTATAGGAAGTGAGGGATGGCTACAACGGTTTAAAAAGAGATATAGAATCCGCTTTTTGAAAATTTCTGGAGAGAAATTGTCCTCACAGCCAGAACTTGTGGATTCATTTAAAATCCAATTAAAAATCAAAGTAGAAGAACTTGGTATCACATTAGACCAACTTTACAATGCTGACGAAACAGGACTTTACTGGAAATTATTACCAGACAAAACATTTGTGTCTGCGGCGGAAAAAACTGCGGCTGGTAGGAAGATTGAAAAGCAGCGAATAACTTTTTTGGCTTGCAACTTGAAGGTGAAGATATTGAAGACTGTCATAGCGATGAGATTGAGAGAAAGCCGAACAAAATCAGGAATCATCAACTCCATTGGTTTCACTAGATAGAGTTATAGAACCTTTAAATGTAGTAAACCAGTTAGTGGAGTCGTCCGGGCGAAATAAACGGCTCGAAAATCCCTCGACGAAATCGAGTAATTTTTTTAAATTGTAAAGGGAAATATAGAGCGCGCAACAAGATTATCGCGATTTTCAACTGCAAAAAACACAATAAAATTTAATTATTAATCATATCTCGAGAAGGAGCGGAGTTGGGGCAGGAATATTTCGCGAATCAACGGGTGACACCGAGTACTTTGAGGGGCCGGAGGCTGGGAGTGGTGGGGCAATTAGGAGGGGAGTTATGGGGGGGGGGGGAGCAAATATTACATAAATGCTAATAAGTATACATCGTACCATCTTTTTTATAAAAAATATCATAGGACAGGTTTGCAGGGACGCCACTGGTGAAACAATTGAATAGCTTCTGTAGCTAAAATTTGTGGTTCTATATCCTATTAACACATACCAAAATTGAACATAATATCTAAAATATTTTCGGAGATATTAAAAAGTGGCCCTTTCTTGTATGCCGCGCCAAGCGCGCATTTGTGAAAAAAAAATTTTTCGCCATAAAAATAATGAACAAATTGAATCCAGCCTGATCCCCGTAGCTCGATTAATAAGCTACTTATTAGCATTTATATAATATGTGTTTCCCCCCCATAACTCCCCTCCTAATTGCCCCGTCATCCCCAGCCTCCGGTCCATCAAAGTACTCTGTGTGATGCCCCAACTCCAAGATATAATTAATTAAATTTTATTGTTTTTTGCAGTTGAAAATCGCGATAATTCGCGAACTCATTGAGATATCGGGATCAGGTTTATTCGAGCTTACGCGCTCTGTCAAGCTCTTCAATTTTGCCCTTAACATTTTTTTGTAGCACCAAACCCGGCTGAGTTAGTTTCCATTTACCAGGAAAATCCGTTGTCGGTTAGATTTACGGGGCGTGCCCCCTTCCCCCCGCATGAGGCGCCCCCTACAATCATGTAAAAATATCGAGGGGAGCCTACTGTATCGATTGGGGGAAAAAAAATTACTCGATTTCGTCAAGGGATTTTCGTAAACCGGAACGACTCCACTAAGTGGACTGAGGAAAGTGACATGATATTAATGATCCAGTAGATATAAAAAGGCTAAGAAACACAGCCATTACGCAGGAAATTAAAAATCCCCGTAAACAAACAACAATTTTTGACTTTTTTAACAAAAAATAATTCTTTATCCCTTCTTTTTTAATTTGTTACTGTTTGTTTTAATGAGTATTACTAATTTATATGTTTATTATGTTGGTTATAAAAATTTCTAACATATTAAATATAACCTCCGTTAACGTGAATAAATCGATAATGTGAACGGACGTTGTTTTTTTCGGTTCACACTATCGAGTGTCTAGTGTAATACCTATAAGCTGCAGTGTGCCACGCGCTGGTGATCAGTGTGTTAACAACAATATCCACTGGAACCAAATCCATCTTGCACCTGCCATCGCAAATGATCGATTTTATGGTACCCCTGGCACACTCCATGAGTATTCCCGTGATTCCGCTGATGTTGTCGACCCATCCGGGATAAGGTTCTTTCCAAGCCGCTGTTACTAAAAGTTTTATTGGGAATTGAATTATCTACTGTTTAAGATATATTTTTTTGTAAAAGGATAACTATCACGCCATTTTTGGGAAATAATATTAATTTCTGCTTAGAAGTTGAACATTCTCTCTGTTTGTTGTAGTTCATAATAGTACCTACGAACAAACCCCTTACCAGGATTTCAGACTGATCACGACCTGAAGTTTTTTGAGTTTTTTGGTGATTTAATAAGGACTTGAGAAGGAAATTAACAAGAACGGATATTGGCAACGTTGCGAAATCATTGAGAATCATCTTTACATATGTAAAAAAAAGTGGTCGTAACATTTATCGCGCCTCGTCCGTTCTTTTTATTTTTTGACGCAGAGTGATGTTTTGGACGAGAAGAAAATAGTAACCGACATTTTCCGTGCGGTGAATAGTTTTGGTTGGAGAAAAATCGATATTTGTTTACAGCGGAGAATTCAACTTATCACGCCTCGTCCGTTTTACTTGTCGAATGTTATTTTTCGTTATTCGTGACCGGAAACAAATTAGAACGGACATTTTCATCGACGCGCAACCGCAGTGTTGGATCTTAGGTATGTCATTTTTTTAACGCTGTTCGAGTTATCGCGCCTCGTCCGTTTTCAAGCAGAAATCGTGTATTGTGGCTCGGAAAATGGGGGAAAAATCTGAACTGACATTTTTACACACGCATTTTTTAGCAAAACCGTTTTCAGTCAACACAGCACGTGTATCAATAATAATGCTATATGGGGACATAGCTGATGCTGAGATAACGCCACTACAGGCCGGCCTAATAGTTTTACAAATATGACGGTATGTGTTTGAATTTCTGTAAAGCGTGCTCCTGTTTAGGTAAGTTCCTTATTATGTTTATTTAGGTATAAACTAGAACATACTTTTTACCAGGTGTATGTTTTTATGTGGTATCGCCGGTCACAGGGTTAACTCAGACCTAGTAGTCTTAATTAAGGAAAAAATACTACACGAAGTCATTCTCTTGAGTAGAGATACTCATTTCAGTCTAACAAGTTTAAGAAATCGCTTGTATTAGCTGTTATCCACAAGTTTGTGCATGGTCACGCATGAAAATGTTACCGGAGATAAATTGATGTGACGGTTTGTTATCCGAAGCTATATACAATATTATTTTATTAACCATTTATAAACCATTATGGAAAATTATATTTTGATGTGCAAGTGTCACCTTAGGTAGATTAAAAATACGACTAATTTTCGTAGTATTTTAATATTCTACAAGGAACATTCCAAAACTTTAAGCCAATATAAGACAGGGCTGTTATAATGTTATAAATAATAGGAAACTGGTTATAGTGACTGATTAAAAGAACTGAGTTCCACATATTGGCGTTATATGATTCAGAAGAGTAAAATTAGCCATGTGACGGGCGTTAAATTATTAAAAAATCGATGCTATAGACCAAAATCTTTGTGACGATGATCTTTTGCGCGGACATATATAATTCCTCTAATTAGATACTATAAGAAACCTATTAAAAAATTAACAGGTGTTTTTGAGATTATTTGTTTCTTAAATCCGATTTACTGAAATGTGTTGAAAAAAAAAATTTTGCCCCAGACCTATAAATTTAAATGGATTTAAATATCCAAATATTTTTTACATAATTGTGCTTTTTGGCAAATAGTTTCATGCAAACTATATGATTACTTACTAATAGAAGGGCGGACAATCGCTGTTGGAATTTTGTCAGAATGTTCCATAACTAACTGTTCCGCTAAAGCTTTGGCGAACGTGTACGTGTTTGGATGTTTACCCTAGAAAATCGAGAAAACATAATTAGTCAAAACAAAATGAATAGTATATTATATACCAAGAGTGGTAAGAAGCTTATTACACACGATTTGGAAACTTACGGTACGAGCGCGAGTGTGTTACGAAAAAAACTCACTCTTAATGAATGTGTTTTCTACACAACAAACCGAAGTAGAACAATTCATTAAAAGGTTTACCTATGTAAAAATTATTTCCCAAAAAGTATTCTCTGGCACACCTCTGACTGGTGAACCTAGTTAAAATAATAATGACACTTAAGGTGATAGGTACTTGTTGTCAATGTCTTTATTTAATGAAGTTATTATTTAAGTAGAAATGCTATCTACTGAACAAAGAGTTTTTATAATACAATGTTATGGGGATGGTCAAGTTTCATACCGCTACGTCATGGAACAATTTACCGAGAAATTTGTTGGAATCCTAATAACTAGGATGGCAATCTGCAAGTTAATAAAAAAGTTCAAGCGAACTGGTTCGGTTTTGGACCTCAAAAAAAAAGAAGAAATACGACCATGATAATGCTGCTACATTCTTAGTTCTTCATTCTGTTGAAGAAAATCCTATGACGTCCCTTAGAAATCGTGTTACTCAGTTGGAAGTTGTGAAAAATCAATCAGAAAATCCTTAAAGCAAATAAATTGTATCCGTATAAACCGCACTTTAATCAAAGATTGGAAGAGAGAGAGGACGCGAAACGACTTGATTTTTGAATGTGGATAGGAGACAAAATCTTAGGTGGAAATATTGATTTTTATAAATGTATCATGTTTTCTGATGAAAGTACATTTTCAACAAATGGAACCGTTGCAACCCAGCACGTTAGGTACTGGTCTTTAGTCCATTTCGCTCGTGAGGTTAGAGAATGGCTTGACCGCAGATTTGGTCCAAGGTGGATTGGCAGGAATGGCCCAGTTTTGTGGCCCCCAAGAAGTCCCGACTTAACCTTGGCCGATATGTTTTTATGGGGCCGTTTAAAACAAATTGTTTTTGCAACCGCAATACCAAATGATATTGAAGTGCTGAAGGGCAGAATTAGCCAGGCTGTCCAATCGATATCTCAGGAAGAAATCAGAAATTCTTTCACTTATTTGAGAAAGCAATTAGAAAAATGTGTCGAGTATGGGGGTGGAGTTTTTGAATTATGAAATCGTTATCGTATTTTTTTGATGTTAATAAAAATGTTCGTATTATTATTATTATTATTATAATTACTTCATTAAATAAAAACATTGACGACAAGTATCACCTATTCGTTATTCAAGTAGAAGCGTTTATTAAGAGTGACCTTTTTTCGCATCTTTCAAAATAAAGTTTGTTAACTGTTAAGCAAACTAACATTTTTGCAGTTTTTACCCACCCTGTATAAAAAAATTTCTTTCTTATGATGAATCGTATTTTCTAGATAAGCAAAAACGTTTATTAAGAGTGACTTTTTTTCGTATCTTTCAATTTTTAGTCCATTTGTCCTCTTGTAAACCCCATCCGTGGACATACTGTATATTATATAACAGTCATTACATTCCTTACGCACAGCGCTTGGCTTGTAACATCACAGTGCGTGTGGGGACAACCACTATGAAAAAAAATATTCTAAATTGTACTTACTACTAATTTAGCCGAAATCGATTCTATAACATCGTCGGGAAGATTTTCTACCATGTTCATAATAGCATAGACATCGTACGGCGGCTTATAAACTTGTTCGTCCACCATCTTCTTATCTGAATTTGAAAACGCGGTCGAGACGTGAACGCAACTCTAAAATATAATAATATATATTGTCATTCGTCAGTGCCCTATTAAAAAATCACGGGAACTAAAAAATATATTGATTGATACTCGCTATAAAAGATGTCGATCTTTTTATTGAAGATTTTTTTTACATATCTATCATTTAGAATGCCCTGTATATTTAGGAATTTTTCAATTCTATGTAAAAATCCCAGTAACGTTTGTTAACAATTTCCTATACCCATCTTCAACCGTTTCTCAGATATACCTCTAAACGAGTCCTCTCCCTGATAGTGCAGTCGATCCGGTTTACGAAAATCTCTTGACGAAATCGAGTAATTTTTTCCCCCAATCGATACAGTAGGCTCCTCTCGACATTCTGACATGATTTGTAGGGGACGCGCATGGGAGGAGGGGAAGGGGGGCAGGGAAGGACGTCCCTGCAACCATGTATTCTGATATTTTTTACAAGAAATATGGTACGCCACTGACATTTTCCATGTGGATATTTTTTCTGATTAGCCTGGTCAATTCTACATAAAAACGGTCTCTTGAGTTTTTCTCGTCAGACGCATCGAATTGCCCACTCCAACAATTTTTATGAAACAAAATTTATTATTAATTATTTTATCAATGTTAATAATTATGAATTTCAATACGAATTTAGTGATTTTAATCAAGAACTGACGAGAAAAACTCAAGAGACCGTTTTCATGTAGAATTGACCAGGCTAATCAAAAAAAAAATATCCACATCGAAAAATATCAATGGCGTACCATATTTTTTGTAAAAAATATCAGAAGACATGTTTTCAGGGACGCCACTGTTGGAACAATTGAATAACTTTTCTAACTAAAATGTGTGGTTCTATATCCTATTAACACATACCAAAATTGAACATAATATCTAAAGTATTTTCGGAGATATTAAAAAGTGGCCATTTCTTGTATGCCGCGACAAGCGCGCATTTGTGAAAATAAAAATTTTTCGCCAATCCCCCCTCGTAGCTGATAAAAAAAAATGAACAAATTGAATCCGGCCTGATCCCCGTAGCTCGATTAATAAACTACTTATTAGCATTTATGTAATATTTTTCCCCCCATAACTCCCCTCCTAATTGCCCCCACCTACCCCAGCCTCCGGCACATCAAAGTATTCGGTGTCGCCCGTTGATTCGCGAAAAATTGATGCCCCAACTCCGCCCCTTCTCGAGATATAGTTAATTAAATTTTATTGTTTTTTGCAGTTGAAAATCGCGAACTCATTGAGATATCGGGATCAGGTTTGTGCGAGCTTACGCGCTCTGTCAAGCTCTTCAATTTTGCCGTTGTCGGTTAGATTTACGGACCGTGCCCCCCTCCCACCCCCATGCGGCGCCCCCTGCAAGTCATGCCAGAATGGCGAAAGGATCCTACTGTATCGACTGGGGGAAAAAAAATACTCGATTTCGTCAAGGGATTTTCGAGCCGTTTATTTCGCCAGAACGACTCCACTATGAGCGTTTGTTTCTGTGTTAGGAAAAAAAAGACCAAGGAAAAAAAACTTTGTAATGGAACTAAAATTAGAGGAAAGTCTATGCTTTTTTGTTTCGGAAGATTTTTAGATTTAATTTTATTTACTGTTCCATGTAGAAAGAAATTATGAACTTTCCTCCAATTATTAATAAAAATTAGACATTTTTTGTTCGACATTTTTTTCTAAATGCAGCGTTTTCATAAAAAGAGCAAACACCGTTTTTCATTGCTAAAAATTGTCTAGACTCCGATCGCGTCTTGTCTCTTTCTTCCGATTATCGTTGTTTCTGTCGGCGTACCGATTACGGGCGGACGCTAGACGTATTGTTCTAACGGCAAGGGAAGATCCAATTCGCCTCATGCCTACAAAGCGCGAAATGAACAGGGGTCAAATCGGAGATATCGACTGACTCCGGCATCCTATTAAAGGATTTTTCTAAAAAAAATATATCAAAGGTAATTTAATCTTACTTTGTAAATAATGCAATTAAAGGTCAGAAAACTGAGAAAAGGTCTATTTCATAAAAGTATTAGGCAATTTTTATATAGGATATTTTAAGAATTATACCTTGCTGATTTAATATAATAAATACTCATAAGTTAATTTGTTTTAAATTGAACACCCTGTATTTTAATTTACCATTACGTAGAATACAATTCGTATCAAACTGCTCAGTGTACATGTTTCTATCTTAAGTAGTTTTTAAGTTATTATATAAAATTGGCTTATTAGTATTTATTTTATTATATACCACAAATATATAATTTTTAAAATAGCCTGCATAAAAAAGTTTGGTATTTTAATGAAATAAAATGACCTATCCATACCTTTTCTGAATTTTCTCAAACTTTGAATTCTGTAACTGCATCAGTTATAAAATAAGGTCAAATTATCTTTGACATAATATTGGAGATGGATATAGGAAATTGGTAACAAAAATTACTGGGACTTTTACATAGAGTTGAAAAATGCCCATCTACAGGGTGTCCGCTAATTAATGGTACATGGAAAAACCACAGACTCCTTACGTAAAAATATTAGGATTTAATTATACTTACCTATATCCGGAAGTTCATATTAACTGAGATACAGGATGTTAAAACTTCATTTTTGTTCTCCTCTATTAACTTTGAGAGAAATGTTTTTTTTTACAAAATTTAGCATTTATGGTTATTTTAGGAGGAGAAATTGATTTCTTTGTGAAATTTTAATGTATAATGTATGGGGCGCTGTCTACTGCATTTTTCGCACATTCATACGGTCATAACTTTATTGTGCCTCAGTGTAATTGAGTTTTTAATAAAAATAATACTTTTCTCATATTTATTACGTAAAAAAGGTATACTAAGTTCAGGTCGCCCAGAGTTACCGTTTCGGAGATATTTGCATCTAAATTGTTTAGTGCGTTAGCTCAGGCAAGCAAATAATATTTTGTTACTTCTTACCAATTAACTTTTATATGATAATTAATGTTCTAGTAATGGTAATTGGGAATAATAAATACAATTGGATTGTTCTTTAACTTCCTTTAATTAAAATAACTTTGACGCTAGAAAATATCGTGTCGAAAGAAACCAACAGCATTGAAAACACAAACTTACGATAAACTCAAAACTGAAACATGTTCTGTTCCATAGCAACTGCATCTCTATATTTTATTTGTTTTCTCATGGGTTACTTTAAGAAAAAAATTTAGTTTGCAAATTAATAATAATTGGGCACTAAACAATTCAAATGCAAATATCTCCGAAACGGTAACTCTGGGCGACCTAAACTTAGTTTACCTTTTTTACGTAATAAATATGAAAAAACTCCTTTTCCTTAAAAACTTAAATACACTGAGGCATAAAAAAGTTATGACCTAATAAATGTGTAAATAATGCCGCAGAGAGCGCCCCCTAGCTTGTGCATTACAATTTCATAAAAAATAAAAAATCGTCATAAAAAAAACATAATTACCAAATTTTGTAAAAAACCGTTGGTTTCCTGCAAAGTTATTAGAGAGAAACAAGAATGAAGTTTCAACTTTAACACCCTGTATCTCAGTTAATATCAACTTTCGCTTGTTTCATGTACCATTAATTAGCGAAGACCCTGTATACAGGGCATTCTATTTAAAATAACAACGTTACGCCTAAAGGCAAATATCTCGAACACGGTACATTTCTTCTGAACTTATCCGCTCTTACCTTCAATTTTTTCATCTTTTCGCACATCTCCAACATTCTTTTCGTTCCCAATGTATTTAATGTAATCGCAGTTTTTAAGTCCTCGTTAAACCTAAAAAACAAACGTCATAAAATTATCTGACGTTATTATATACAAATATGTGGCTGCTGGCGAAAGATGCGCTTTTTTTCTAATTAAGGCACTGGCGGCGATAAGAAGACCGCAGGATTCGTCGTGCGGGGAGTCCCCAGTTTAGATAAGGGGCACCCACGCTAATTTGCTGCGCCAATTTCCAATAAAAAACGCGGAGGGCGATGTCCCGAATCCTTATCGCCGCCACTGTTCTAAGGGTACAGGGAAATAAAGAAGAATGTCCATCCTCGAACAAAAATGCGAGAACCATCTTTTAGCAAATACATTAAAACAATTAATTATTGAATATTCAAAAATTCACGTCATAATCAGCTGTTATGTATTTCGTTAATAAGAAACCAATTTTTATAATTTTTGTTTTAACCGATAAAAAAGACTCTAGGGGTTTAGGGCGGAACAGTTTACGCCCTGATACGTCTAATTGTACGGGGTAGAGCATAAAACCCAGATGCATCTGAATTTCCTAACATTATTTTATTATGCAGGGTGTATTTGGCATGTACCATTGGGATTTCGGAAACGGTAAGAGATACGAAGTCGGTTAAATTGGGACAAAGTTGCGCAACTATGGGCCCAATAATATGCCGCAAAAAAATATCGGCGGCTTTTAAAGTTTTTGGAAAAATCTAAAATTTTGCGTTTCGGTTTTTATTTTTTCCTGACTTTGTTCGAAGAGATGTGCCAAAATAAATTTCACTTTCTCATTGCTACTTTTATTCGCCACAAGATGGTATCATCAGATCTTTAATGCGACGTTTCGTCTTTAGGTTACCATCATCAATTTAATTTTTTTAAATACGGGCCTTAATTTTTTTGTTTAAATTATGATAGAGGGTAGATTTTTACGTTCAGTGGTATACTACTGGTTTTCCTACGGCTTGTTCCTTAAATTGACCATCTTAATTTAAATCTACCCTTAGTACGTGCCTGTAATTTACTTTTGTTTCGAAGAAACTGAAGATTATTAAATTATTAATGCTATTTCGTTCAGTGGTATACTACTGGTTTTCCTACGGCTTGTTCCTTAAATTGACCATCTTAATTTAAATCTACCCTTAGTACGTGCCTGTAATTTACTTTTGTTTCGAAGAAACTGAAGATTATTAAATTATTAATGCTATTTCTGTCCATCAGATCTTTAATGCGACGTTTCGTCTTTAGGTCACCATCATCAATTTAATTTTTTTAAATACGGGCCTTAATTTTTTTGTTTAAATTATGATAGAGGGTAGATTTTTACGTTCAGTGGTATACTACTGGTTTTCCTACGGCTTGTTCCTTAAATTGACCATCTTAATTTAAATCTACCCTTAGTACGTGCCTGTAATTTACTTTTGTTTCGAAGAAACTGAAGATTATTAAATTATTAATGCTATTTCGTTCAGTGGTATACTACTGGTTTTCCTACGGCTTGTTCCTTAAATTGACCATCTTAATTTAAATCTACCCTTAGTACGTGCCTGTAATTTACTTTTGTTTCGAAGAAACTGAAGATTATTAAATTATTAATGCTATTTCTGTCCATCAGATCTTTAATGCGACGTTTCGTCTTTAGGTCACCATCATCAACTTAATTTTTTCTAAATACGGCCCTGCATTTTTTTGTTTAAATTATGAAAGAGGACTGAAATCTACGTTCAGTGGTATACAACACTTAATGGGTTGGGGTTCCGAAATTTTGTTCCTTAAATTGACCATCTTCATTAAAATACCCCGTGGCGCGTGTGCACAAAAAGCGATTCACGTCGGTTTTGAATCGTTGGAGGTTATATTCGTTGGGAAAAACGACCTCGGGAAGGTCGTTCCATAAGGATGAAGTCGAAGAAACAAGATTTTAAAATTTTTAATGCTATTTCTGTCATTTATTATTATTGTTATTACGTACTATACTGTTTTTTTAAATTTTAAACTAATAAGTTTCTACTTAGCGTAAGTACAAGTAATTTATTTTATTAATACAAATAAAATTTGATTCTTAAAGCCAGACGAATTTAGAAAAAAAAGTAACTTACAGGAAAATACCAGGTATTTTAATGAAGATGGTCAATTTAAGGAACGAAACGTCGGAAATCCAGTGAGTTAAACGTAGATGTCGCTCGTCTTTCGTAATTTAAACAAAAAGATCCAGGCCCATATTTAAAAAAATTAAGTTGATGAAGAGTCGCATGAAAGATGTGATAATGCCATCTTGTGGAGATTAAAGTAGCATTTATAGAAAGTGACATTTATTTTTTGACATCTCAACGCAAAATTTTTAGATTCTTCCAAATATTGGGCCCATAATTACGCACCTTTACCCTAATTTAACCAAGTTCGTATATATCTCTTACCGTTCCCGAAATCCCAATGGCGAAGGCCGAATTTGTAACACTTTGTATATTGTACAACACATTTTGAATAAAACACTTTAGAAAGTTACCAAACATAACCTGTCTTTCTTCTGGGCGTAAGAATATATCTTTATTGTCCGAGCAAAGTATCTTTTCAATCGGTGGTGAGTGGCTTTGTTTAAGCATGAGAACAGTCCTCTGCTGTAATTGCAGGATAATGTTTATAAAGCGACTTTACTACTGCAACAATGATATACCCAGCAAAATGAATTTTACTGTCGCAGCCATTTCTTTTATTGTCCTCAATGTGCCCATTTTTTTTGCCATCGTAGTTGAAATTTTAATAACGGTAGTAAAATATTTTCTCAGTGTATACAGGGTGTCCGCTAATTAATGGTACATGGAAAAACCACACAGTCCTTACGTAAAAATATTAGGATTTAATTATACTTACCTATATCCGAAAGTCGACATTCACTGAGATACAGGGTGTTAAAGTTAATACTTCATTTTTGTTTCTCTCTAATAACGTTGCGAGAAACTAACGTTTTTTTTACAAAATTTTGGCAATTATATTTTTTTTTTGAGCGTTGATTTTTTTATGAAATTTTAATGTACATTCTTCGCACATTTATTAGGTCATAACTTTTTGTGTCTTAGTGTATTTAAGTTTTTATTGAAAATAATACTTTTCTCATATTTATTACGTAAAAAAGGTATACTAAGTTCAGGTCGCCCAGAGTTACCGTTTCGGAGATATTTGCATTTAAATTGTTTAGTGCACCCTGTCCAATTACTATTAATTTTCAAACAAAATATTTATTTAATTAAAATATGAGGAAACAAATGAAATTTAGAGATGCAGTTGCAATGAAATCTCCATGTTATTATTTGTTTGTTGATTATTGTAAGCTAGCTGTGTGAGAAAATGTTTCAGTTTTGAGTTTATCGTAAGTTACGTAACAATGCTGAGACACAATTTGCTTTCAAACGCAGAAATGCGGGATATGTTGTGTGTATACGCGCAGGAACATTTTAATGGATGAGGTGCCCAGAGACAATATTCGGAACTCTATCCCACAACTTGATTTTAAGATCTTCAAAAATATTTACAACCGATTAGGCGAAATAGGTACCAAACGGAATTCCAAACACACAGCTATCTCACAATAATCAGCAAACAAATAACAGCATGGAGGTTTCATAGCAACTGCATAAATTTAATTTGTTTTCTCATATTTTAATTTAAGAGAAAAGAATTATTTGCAAATTAATAGTAATTGGTCAGGGTGCACTAAACAATTTAAATGCAAATATCTCCGAAACGGCAACTCTGAGCGACCTGAACTTTTTTTAAGTAATAAATATGAGAAAAGTATTATTTTCATTAAAAACTTAAATACACTGAGGCAAAAAAATTAATTTCTCGTCCTAAAAAAAACATAATTGCCAAGTTTTGCAAAAAAACGTTGGTTTCCATCAAAGTTATTAGAGAAAAACAAAAATGAAGTTTTAACTTTAACACCCTGTATCTCAGTTAATATCAACTTTCGGATATAGGTAAGTAGAATTAAATCCTAATATTTTTACGTAAGGAGTTTGTGGTTTTTCCATGTACCATTAATTAGCGGACACCCTGTATATTATTTTTATTGGTAATCAATCAATAAACTAGTTTATGTTATTTTAATCCTAAAATTTGCTCTTTTAATGGATATCCGGCCTTATTTCCCTATACCCTACATATGTCATACTTTACTGTCGCTGCCGAATGAAAAACAATATCAATATTCTCGATGAGGAAATTTCTGTCTTCATCGGACAATCCTAAATTTTGTAGACCAACATCACCTGGGATCGCTTTAACTTTCTCAAAAGCGTCTGGATTCTTGTCTCTTACTCTATTAAAAACCTAAAAATGGAGAAATTGTTATCATTAGGGCGTCGCATAGCTTATGGGTCATAGAGCAACTGGAGAATGTTTCTCGTGCTAGAAATAGAGGGTGTTGAAAGTGACAGTTATAAATAAATAACTTAATTATAATAGATAACTTTTCAACATGGGGTAGGGCGGATCCGATTATTTTCGTCCATTTAGCAGAATGCATTCTAATTTCCTTATGTTTAAGGTATACCTATAGTTGATATATTATTCTCTGATCGAATTCCAATAGAAATACAAATCCTTTCTTAAATTATTCATTTTAAATATTACGTTTTACCGGCAACGGCTTCTTCACAGTCTGACATCGCCAGGGCGGCATCGGTCTAATTATCTTACGACGTGGCGTTCTATGAGAAGATTTTTATTCCTGTTGATATTGAACCAAAGAATAAAATTTCAACTATACTATTTAATAATAATTAATTATCCATTATTCACGTCCAAATTATTAAGCGGTTAATTTAACCAATTAATAATGAACCAATTTTGATAATTTTTATTTTGACTGATAGAAAACAGATTCTAGTCCTGATACGTCTAAATTGTACATGATAGCGCATAAAATGTTTCTGCTAAATTAAAAATACAAATCATTTCAACGAATAAAGTCTATAATGGACGTATCAGAATCGGCAATTTTTCTCGATCAGCTGGCGCATTGCCAATAATCAGAACAGAAGTTGGTACTGTCGAAATCCCTAAAATACCCCAAGAACTAGAAATGGGCAAACCTGTTGGTTTTGATTACCAGTTAAAGCAGCTACTGGTACTTAGAAATAGCAGTTCAAAAATGTTTAGACTGACGAATTAGCAGTACATACAAAGAATGTGAACTGCTAATTTAAGTACCAGTTAGTTTAAATAGCCATTAGCTGTTCATAGCTGCTTCGACCAAATAATAAACAGTTAAAAATAACAGAATAATCCATCGCTACCCAGACTTGCACCGGCAATGGCAATTAAAATGACGCATGTCCCATTTATGGCAATGCGAGACTAGATGCGCCAGCTGATCGAGAACGGTTATACTGCACATGACTCCGTGCAATTGCAATTGCCCTTGCAGACGCAAGAGAATAAATTGCCGACTCTAAAAGTCGTATTATAGTCGGCAATTTTTCTCTTGCATACTTTAAGCAATAAAAAACTTTATAGGGTTGAGTTCCTCCTGAAATACCAGGTATAATTACATAAATCAAGTTTACTTGCACTATAATGGATATTCTATCCTTGATGACCGTGAAAATAAATCGGTACTTATCCGATTCCTACTTTATCCAACCAGTTATCTTTGATAGGTTAGGTTAGTTTGATAGAGCCGGCAATTCTTCTCTTGCACTTGCAATGGCAATTATAATTGCACGTATTCATGCGCACTAAACCGTTCTCGATCAGATGGCGTATTGCCAACAGTCAGAACAGCAGTTGGTACTGTCGAAATCCCTAAAATACCCTCAGAACTAGAAATGGGCAAATCTGATCGTTTTAATTATCAGTTAAAACAGCTACTGCTACTTACACATATCAGCTCAAAAAAGTTGCGACGCATTAGCAGTACATAGCCTTAATAAAGAATGTGAACTGCTAATTTAAGTACCAGTTAGTTTAAATAGCCATTAGCTGTTCATAGCTGCTTCGACCAAATAATAAACAGTTAAAAATAAAGGAATAATCCATCTCTACCCAGACTTGCAGCGGCAATGGTAATTAAAATGGCGCACGACCCATTTCTGGCAATGCAATACTAACTGCGCCAGCTGATCGAGAACGGTGTACTGTACAATTATAATTGTCATTGCAGGCGCAAGTGAAAAAATTGCCGACTCTAATACGACTTCAATACATTGAACTTTTTATTTGTATCGTTATTGTCGACTTTTTAATGTTAATGAATTATAGTATGAATATACAGGGTGGCCAATTAGTGCGACAAAGCTCAATATCTCTTTTACCGCTAGGGATAGCGGAAAACTTTTTTCACGAAAGTTATTAAGCGTTAAGAGGTACAGCTTTTAAAATTATTTTCGACCATACAGGGTGCTCCAAAAGGGCGGTGTGATAAAAAAATTCATATTTTTTAAATGGGACACTATGTATATTTTTACATATTTAAATTCACCGTAAAATTCTGTACATAGCACCGTAATTATTTGTACACATTTTTGCCACGTTGCCAAATAGATTGAAAAATTCCTAAAATTTGTGCAAAAACATGGTTCAAGGAAATGTGTAATATTTCTTAACTTATAATAATTTGAAATAAAATATATTTATGTCGAAAAGAGGAATGTTGACAGAAGTCCCCTATGATAACACATATCTATATTTTTATACAGGGTATTTTCTATGGATATGCCAACATTATGAACTTGAAACCTGAGTTTCGTAAGTTTTTTAAATGAAACACCCTGTATATGATTACTTTATCTTGTAGATATTTTAATCCTCTCTAATTTTTATTAAGGTCTTTCTATGCCTATCTCTACCAATCTTGGTGGTATTTCAATTTTTATTTAAATTCGAGCAAAAAAAAAGTGGATGCATTTTACCATTGTCCTTTTTCTAGTCACCTATGACAAAATAAAAACAAAATGTTGTAATTTAAAAAAAAATATTTATTCATACGGGAGGATACGACAAAAAAATATTTTAGCGATTCATTCATTTCATTTTAGCTTGTGGACAATTTCTAAAGTAAATTATTACCTAATTATTTGTTCATACAGTGACCCCCATTAACTGGAACACATAATTCAATACGTTTTTTAAAAGAATGAGTCATGTCTCTACACATTTTCAACTGTTTTCAAAGTATTACTCTGCAAATGCCTAGAAGCATGACTCATTCTTTTGAAAAACGTTTTGAATTATGTGTTCCAGTTAATGGGGGTCACTGTATGAACAAATAATTAGGTAATAATTTACTTTAGAAATTGTCCACAAGCTTGAATCGCTAAAATATTTTTGTGTCGTATCCTCCCGTATGAGTAAATATATATTTTTTTTAAATTACAACATTTTGTTTTTATTTTGTCATAGGTGACTAGAAAAAGGACAATGGTAAAATACAACCACTTTATTTTGCTGGAGTTTAAATAAAAATTGAAATACCACCAAGATTGATAGAGATGGGCATAGAAAGACCTTAATAAAAATTAGAGAGGTTTAAAATATCTACAAGATAAAGTAATCATATACAGGGTGTTTCATTTAAAAAACTTACGAAACTCAGGTTACAAGTTCGTAATGTTGGCATATCCATAGAAATTACCCTGTATAAAAATATTGATATGTGTTATCATAGGGGACTTCTGTCAACATTCCTCTTTCCGACATAAAAATATTTTATTTCAAATTATTATAAGTTAAGAAATATTACACATTTCCTTGAACCATGTTTTTGCACAAATTTTAGGAATTTTCCAATCTATTTGGCAACGTTGCAAAAATATGTACAAATAATTACGGTGCTATGTACAGAATTTTACGGTGAATTCAAATATGTAAAAATATGCATACCTAGTGTCCCATTTAAAAAATATGAAATTTTTATCACACCGCCCTTTTGGAGCACCCTGTATGGTTGAAAATTATTTTAAAAGCTGCACCCCTTAACGCTTAATAAGTTTCGTGAAAAAAGTTTTCCGCTATCCCTAGCGGTAAAAGAGATATTGAGCTTTGTCGCACTAATTGGCCACCCTGTATAACGACGTAGCGCTTTGTGTTCTAGACTTTATTAGTTGTAATTATTTTTATTTTCAATTTAGCAAAGGTCAGAAGTGATAATATGTCGCATTGATTGTTCACGAGACGGTTTTTCGACAATATAGCGTACTTAGAAGAAATGGTAATTGTATTGTTACCTCGAGTGGTATGACGATATTTTTGGGTCAGGGTCGAACCCAGATACACGGATACACCACTAATTGATTTAGTTTAAAAAATAAATTAAATTAAATTTTTATGGAATATACAGTGAGGACGTAAAGTAAGGAATAAATTCATTATCTCGCAAACTACAATTTTTTAAAAAAATCGCTCGGACCCTTCGATTTTGTTTTTCGAACGCGCATATTCTGACATAAAATGTAGATATACAGGGTGTTGCAAATAAGAGTGACACAAATTTTTTTTTTCTTAAATAGAACCCACTGTATATTATTGCATGTACGGATTCTTCGGAAAATCCTAAACATTTTTCATGTAGCATGTGCTATACCTTAGCCCAAGCGTTTTGGAGTTATTCTCATTCAAAATTTGAAAATCAGATATTTCGCAATCAATCAAGACTTGCATTGATTCATGCACGCTGAGGAAAACCTGTAGTCAGCATGCGTGAAGCGCAAGAAAAGTCAAGTAGGCTTTGAAGTTATGATGCAAGAACCAAAAGAATTAATGTCAATAGTTACTGTTATTGTCAGTTTTATGTGTATTTTCCTAACGTTTTACTAGTTTTCAAAAAACTCATTTCGTTTTTTCATAACTAAATTAAATTAAAATGCGGCTCACTGAGAAACAGCGCATAGAGGTTTTGATGATGATGGGCTACGGTGATAGGGTTAGAACACAGCAAGAAACTTGTGAGTTATTTAACCAAAAATACCCCAATCGTCCGCCAATATCACAATCAACAGTAACCAAAATTGAGTACAAGTTTAGGCAATTCGGTCATGTAAGAGATGTCCCTAGATTTGGTCGTCCTCAAGTTGATGAAAATCAACAATTAGAAGTCTTACTGGCAGTTCAAGATAACCAACAGGTAGCAAGTGACGTGGATATTGGAAAAACAACAGTTCTTAAAATACTGCCAGTGCCTCCTATAACTCCGGGCCGCGAAGAGTAGTCACTCCGGTATTACTGTCGTGGGACGTTTGCGCCATTTTAGAACTGTCAAATCTCGTTGACCGCCGGTTACAAATTTTATTTTGCAGTTCATTTTAATGATATTACGAACAGTTATTTATTAAAACATTAACAGGGTGTTTCCTGGGTTTGTGTAGAGGATATTAAAAGTGTTTGTGATAATATATCTCATATATTTCGTCCATAATCGTGTGCTAACCGGATCGGCTCTCTCGTAAGGAAATTCCGCCGTGTGTAACAATTTTTCAGCGTTTTAGTGCTTATTTGCGTTAGAATTTCAGTTGAATACCGCAAAGCCGGTAATTTAAAAAGCAGTGTGTGCTCTTCTAGTTTGTCACATTTTAGAGTTTAA
Organism: Barypeithes pellucidus; assembly: GCA_963991005.1. NCBI lineage: Eukaryota > Metazoa > Arthropoda > Insecta > Coleoptera > Curculionidae > Barypeithes > Barypeithes pellucidus. The sequence goes on along the minus strand of OZ022563.1, from coordinate 48,394,410 downwards.
AATTGGATGTATAGGATTACTTACGTAAACTAGTAACAAGGTAAGTTTTTGAACATTCTACATAATGACAAAAACGTGTTGTGTTCCTGGGTGCAAATCGAATTATCCGAGTACAATAAAAGCCGGTGGATCTATGCTATCGACTTTTGGTTTCCCAAAAGATGAAATTTTTAAAAATATTTGGCTAAAAGCTATTCCCCGAGATAGTTGGTCACCTACCCAACATTCTGTAGTTTGTAGTAATCATTTTGCAGAAAGTGATATCATTAGGGAAGAGATTTATAATTTACCAGACGGAACTGTGAAAAGAATTCCAACAAAGACTAGGCTTAAATGTGGTTCATTTCCTTCTATTTTTCCAAATTTACCAAATTTACTAAAAAAGTACCTGTGCCAAGAAAATCTCCCGATGAAAGACATAATGAAAATCTAGCTCGTCATAATGAATTAAATGAATCATTTGAAAACTCAGATAAAATTCATAGTTTTCAAGACTTACTTTTAAACTATTTTAAAAAATTAATATTTGTGAGTCTTGGACAGTAAAAGTAGAAGAAGATAGAAAAATTTATTTTTATATTCTAAATTTAACAGAGGACCTTATTAGCATTGTAAGTCAAATTTCAATTGATACAAATATGTTTGTTAAGGTATTTATAAATAATACAGAATTAACTTTTAAGAACTTAAATTGGATTTTACCTTTTAATTTGAAACTAACTAGATGGTCCCAACTAGAAAATTTATTAGTTAGATACAAAAATAAAATATCTATCGACAAATCATTCACTTTTTTAATAGAAAGGAGTGTATATTTTTTGAACGAAGCTTATAACAAACTGGTTTCAGAATCAGACATATTGCAGGAGGAGAATGATTCAAAAGACAATAATAATTTAAATTATATGTTACCAATTTTAATTAATCAAGTACAATTACTCATTTTGAACAAAAAGCGACAAAAGCTGACACTACCCTGACAACCCTGTCTATGAAAGATTCTCCTCGATAACAAAAAAAAAAAATTTGGGACAAAAGATACTGTTCATACATGTTATGATTTTAAATTCCATTCCATTTTAAACTTCCCACCAAACACCTTTGGCAACAGCGCATCGCTGCTCTGTACACGGCCTGTCTGAAGTCGGCAATGATACTGCATACAAATAATACCATCCTTATAAAATGCAAGTTCTCCAAGAACTTTTGGAAAGGGACTTTGAGAGGCGCCTTGAATTTTGTGAGCGTTTACAGGATATGTGCTTCGAAGAAATTTTGTAAAAAATATAATTTTTTCCGATGAGTCCACATTTTGCTTGAATGGTGACGTAAATACCCAAAATTATCGATATTGGTCCGATGTAAATCCACACTGGATGAAGGAAGGACACACACAATTTAATCAAAAGATCAATGTGTGGGCTGGCGTTGTCGATGACATTGTTATAGGGCCTTTCTTTTTTGACGGAAATTTAACAGGCGAGAGATACTTGAGTTTTTTAGAACAAGAACTTGTTCCAGGCCTGGCCACCTTTTTTCCTGAGTTAGAACGTCCCGATTTGCCACATCATAATATCTGGTTGCAACAAGATGGTGCTCCCCCACATTTCGCTGTGGGAGTTCGTACATATTTGGACGATACTTTTCCAAACAGGTGGATTGGAAGAGGTGGTTTTATTGAGTGGCCGCCATGGTCACCCGATTTAACACCACTCGACTTTTTTTTATGGGGATACCTTAAGGGAAAAGTATTCAAAAGCCAGCCTGCAAATTTAGATGATTTAAAAGATCGCATCCGACAAGAAATTCGGCAAATTACACCCCAAATGGTTCGAAATGTTCAGCGAGAATTTGTAGATCGGTTAGGCTATTGTCAGTTGACCAACGGAAGACACTTCGAACATTTACTTTAGAAAAATTATTTTTAAGTTCACCTAACTGTTTTTTCGATAAATAAGACATTTTTAAAATAATTTTATTCTTTGTTTTCTCCATGACTTTTTCCACTTTTCAAATTTTGAATGAGAATAACTCCAAAACGGGTTTGTTCTACGGTATAGCACATGCTACATGAAAAATGTTTAGGATTTTCCGAAGAATCCGTGCATGCAATAATATACAGTGGGTTCTATTTAAGAAAAAAAAAATTTTTGTGTCACTCTTATTTGCAACACCCTGTATATCTACATTTTATGTCAGAATATGCGCGTTGGAAAAACAAAATCGAAGGGTCCGAGCGATTTTTTAAAAAAATTGTAGTTTGCGAGATAATGAATTTATTCCTTACTTTACGTCCTCACTGTATGTCAAAGTTAAATTTTAGGGAATTTACATGCATCTAGATTTTATGCGCCACCCCGTACAATAAGACCTATCACATGATACAAATAATAAAGGTAAGACATCTAACCGTATAGTTGTTGCAGAATTATACCGTTGATCTTTTGACTGCAATAAAACCTCATTATCCCTTGGACCATAAAATAAATAAGGAAATCCCAAATTTTAAAACCTTTTCGAGCAGAGCCGGACCAGATATACAAATTCAATTTATACCTATGCCTGATGCATATATAAATACAAAGTGATTTTTAATAATTTTAATATTTAGTAGTTTTCCGGCGAGTAATTTTTAGTCAGGCTTATTAGTGGTAGAATGTGGCGTCCTTGGAATTGTGCCGAAAGGGGGGCATCTTCAAGTGTCATTTTTAAAAGAAAGCATTTATCTACCGATGCCAAACTAATAATTAAAAATGTGTATCAATCGTTGTCGAGTAGAAATTTTATTTCGATGGATGCTTTAGCAGAGACGTCTACTTTGACAAAAACTCCTTTATCTTCGGTAAGAGACATAGTACTTAAACCTGTTAATCCTAGAAAAAATCGCAGTGATTCATGGCACATTGAGAAGCATTGACGAAAATGACATGGATTTATTAAGAAGAAAGATTTACCAAATGTATGAAGACAAACTGTACCCACTTTGATTTCCCTCAAAGAACGGCTGATTAAAGACGAAACAAATATCTCTTGTAGCCTTTCAAGCCTTAGGAAAATATTGCGTAAAATGGGTTTTAAATACCGAAGCATTGATAAAAGACAAACATTAAAGGAATCTCAACGTTTACAACGTTTCTTACAATTGTATGATTACAAATGTTCAACCCTTAATTATATGTTTAGGCTTAGATGAAAATAGTGATACAGAGTTAAATTTTGAATAAATTATCAATAGTTTCTTAGAATTTAATTAATTTTTATTGTACTTGTTATCCTAATAGTTATACATTTAAGTTATATTATTTTCAATTATCAATAATTGTTATCATTATTTTACATTTATTATAGGTACCTAAAACTAAAAATACCTATCTATTTATTTTAAATTATAAAAATAAATCATGTGGTGTGGTATACATTTTCAAGCCGGCCCTGATCCCATTTATTGAGCTTTGAAGAGGTTGAGGCGTATACAATAGGGTTTAATCAAGTAGTTTATTTATGGCAGTAAGTCAACGGTATAATTCTGCAACAAGTATAGTGTAGATGCCCAATACTTACTGGATTTTTAAATAATTCTTTAAGTCTGTATTCTATTGCCATTCCTCGCTTCGGTCTTATCAATAAAAATATAGCGTCGATTTTGTCGCATGTCCTTAAGAGTTTCTCCACGAGAGCTTTTCCAACAAACCCTAACGGAAAATATAGACGTTATAATAGAAGCACAGTTTTTGCAAAAAAGTTATTTATGTAACAGATGCATAAAGTATACGTGAGAAAAAGTAACTTGTTTGATACAATATGTTTTCTACGATCGTATCAGTTTTCTTCTTCCAAATTAAAAAAATTATACTCACTGTCACTTAGGAATGCAATAAGTTTGGGATATTTGCTTATATCGACTTTATATTCATAATTAATATTGATTATAGCTTGGAATAGCATGACCATAAAGTCGAAGTTTTAAAAATATTTTTTCTTCCTTGAAAATACGTTAACAATTTCCGTTCGCTTGCTTTTGGTCTAATGGAATTTAATAAACGTATTATATTCCTTTTTGTAAGCTTCTTTCAATTTTTCAGGCAATACATTTTGTGTTGCTTCATTGGCTTCATAAATTATTTCGTTTGGAGCGCATTGAAATGCGTTTTCTTGAATCGGAATTATTTTTTTCCATTTTTGATGTTTTCAAATATTATTGACGTAAGTAACAATGTGACGCTCAGGCAACGAACGACGTGGATGGCGTTTTCATGGCAACGTGTTATAAGCATTCACAGAGAAGTGAAAATATAACACTTTCTTTCACGCTAAATTACATTTTATGCATTCATTTGTGTAAAAAAATATAGTTTTTATAACGATCGTAGAAAATATAAATAACAGTGTGGTATAACAGAAAATAAATAGGTACTTAGAGCAATAACATTTTTAAAAAAATTAAATAGATACATTCATACCGAAAAGCATCGTCTAAATCACACCAACCTATATCTATGGATAGCCAAACTCTAGAAGCAAAATTGGCAAATTTATGGCCTCGCGCATGTAAATAAAGCTGATCGTCAGATGTCACGCGCAATGCCGACTGATAAATAAACTATTTACCTTAACCGGCGAGCAGGGCCGTACTTCGCCCTTAATAAAAATGATTACACGGTAACATTTTGGCACATCAAGACCCTCTTTACTGGGAAATAAACAATCTATTTTCTCTCATAAAGAGGAGGCCTTGTGGCCATCACGGAAAATCCACTTTTAGAATTAATATTGATATCTATTGTCCACGTATCGATATATTTTTAATATCGTTACATCCCTACGACGGATTTGGACGGTCCGCGTTGGTTCACGTCGTTGGTTGGCAACCATACCAGCACTAATACCGGCGGGGTTGCCTACATGACGGCGACAATATTATGCGCAAGACAACCGACGGGCAATCTTTAAAAATATGACCGGTAAACCGTTCGCACTAACCCATTTTCACTATAAAATATAACTGTTTACAGCGCACCCATAAGTTGTACGTATTCATACTCATAGGTCGGTGGACCAGCAGTGGAACCACAGATCTACTACCTACCTAATTGACGTGAGTTAGGCATGGGCAACCCTGTGTTATCCTTTTTTTATGGGACCGAAACGAGCTTTTTTTAAATATTGTTAGCTAGGTACGGGCGGGACCTTTTTTAGACATTGCCATCCATTCGTATGTGTAAATAATAATTAGTCCCAGTTTAGAAAATCTAGTACTTTCTAGTACCTTTTTTAGTAGCAATCTAGTACAAGAAGACACATCGGTCGACATAAAAGCGATTGTTCGTGGTTCCACTGCAAGTTATACGATGATCCATATTTAAAATATGGATTGGATTTAGTTCACAGGCTATATGAAAATTTGTTACCTGTTGCTCCCGTAATGAAAACTTTGGAATTGTCATAAAACCCCGTTATACTGTTCATCGCGATTTCAGGATGTAGACAGTTGTGGTTTTCCTCCTTTAGGCCATTTATGAAATTGTTGTTGTTCGAAAATAACTTTTGCTGCGGTACACCCATTATTGCATATATCTGAAATTAAAAAAAAAACTTGTTAGTATTTTTATTAATAACACCCTCCTTAGTATGTAATCTTCTAAGTTTTCCATCGAAACTATTTATGTATACAAGGTCATTCACACACTTCGTTTATTGACATATCGATCACTTCCGGTTATAGCGGAAGTCAGTGTCAACAATTTAAATTGAACACCCTATTTATTATTACATTTTTAGATTCTACCCAAGATTCTAGGCAGATTTCGTAATCATGTCATATACCTAAGTCTAAGGATGTTTGACATATTTAAGGGTTTATGTCTAAAATTACGTTTGCAGACCTCTACAATAATTATTAATTTTTCCTATAAGGAAGCCAATATTATTTCATTTGGGTCGGATTCCTTGTTGAAAAGGACCTGCTTTAACGGCTTTTTTATAATATTTTAAGCTATTAATACAGAATGTTCAAAAACTAAGATTAAAAATGAAATAGATAGTGGCGTATGTGAGTGTGTGAAAAAACCCGAAAAATCGAAATATTTTCAGCCGGAACAAGAGTTTTCGAGGAGAGTAAATCCCCCCCCCCCCCCCCCCCCCCCGTTTTCGAGGATGCTGAACACGATAGCGGCGTCATCAGAATTTCTGCTCTCAAAACGGCCAAAAACCATCCTCCAGAGGGGTTAAATCAACAACTCCTAGAAAACAAGGACACAGCGCTTAAGAAATATTTGCTGATGACGTCACTGCCTGTAGGCCGATGCTATCGGACCGTGCTGTTTGTCTCGAAATGCCAATTCGTATTTCCCGCTTTGTCTTGACTGCAACATTGTCAGATTGGTCCATAATTCCCGATTATTATAATTGGCATGAATTAAGTTGTATTTTTTGTTAATAATTACGCAAACTTGGTTATTAGCATAGGCCAACTATAATGTTACAGCAGAATTATTTCATTGGAAGTACTTTGAAATTAAATAAAAACATAGAATAACAATTTTTAATAAATGGGCCAGTAGACAAGCGAATCGCTAAAGTCGATCTGGCAACGTTGCACTAATCATGCACTCATTTGGCTGTCATTTGGCGGTAGTTTAATTTGTTGTCGTTTCGAGTGCGAGGGTTTTTTAGTGCAATTAGTGCAAAATTCGAGTTTATTGCCGGTTTAAATTGTATTTTAAATAATTTGAAAATGCCGTACAAATGCTCTGTAGTTGGTTGTAAAGGTAATTACGTAAATGGGCCATCAGTGCGGGTATTTCGTTTCCCCAAAAGTGCGGCAGGATAGGACGCTTAAAATGGCAAACCGCTATTCATCGTGAAAATTTTATTCCTAATACAAACAGCAGAGTATGTGAGTGTCATTTTACAGAGGAGGTTTTATTTGGCAGATTTCTCAACAAGACACGAAAACAGGTGAGATCGTTTCATTAAAATTAAATATACCCAGATTAAAGGAAAATAGCGTACCTAGTAAATTTCCCAATTGTCCAAAATATCTTACAAAAACTTTAACGCATCGAAAAAGTAGAGAAGAAAAGCTTAGAGAAATAGATGAAATGCAATTTCAAAAAGGTATTGACGAAAGCAAACGTGAAATTTTAACACATAAACAACTTACGAATTATGACACTTTTGAAGAATTTAATAATTTGTTTATAACATTTAATTTAAAGGAAGGATGGTTTATCATCGATGAAAAAACTTGCAAGACTCTCTTTAAGATTAAGCATAATCCGGGGCCTTCTATTACATGGGCCGTTAAAATAAATAATAATTTAGAAATAAGTACATATTTATATGGGCAACCAGTAAGCGTAAAAATTGATCAACAAAAGACACCTTTTTTTTCATGTAGTTTGGATGAATTGCGAAATTTACTAGATATTATTGATTGTTCGATGAATATTCTTCCTTTAGATACTGAACAAGACAATAACTCCAATCATGACCCTAATCCCGAATGTGACAATGTTAAAAATAACACCGATATGTCAAACATTAATGAAGTTTTAAACTTTGTTTCTGATTTGCTTAAAAACTTAAAAGTAGACAATGATAGTTTAGCGCAAGCACTGCAATTTCTCTCCGAACAAGTAAAATTAAGAACTTTGCCAAAAGAACGATACAGATATTCCACTACAACTATGGTATTTTGTTCAATAGTATATACAATCAGTCCTCATGCATACAGATATTTAAGAAATCACTGGCCAATAATTTTACCCCATCCTGAAACCATCAAAGGTGTTTGTAATAATTTTTTAACGGATCCTCATATTGATGAAAAAAAAATGTTTTTGACATATGCGAGGAATATTTTCAAATATTTGAATGATCAAGACAAATATGTTTGTCTGCTAATGGACGAAATTCATATTAACCCTTATTTAGACTATAAAGGAGGAAATGTAGTGGGGGCATCAGTAAATAATAACGAATTGTTAGCAACGACTGCATACACTTTTATGATTGGTTCAGATTTAAAAGAAGTTGTTCACATTGCCCCTATATCTAAAATTAACCATGAATTACTTTTCAACTTTGTGAAAACAATCATAACTCGTTTAGAGGCTATCGGATATAAAGTTTTTTGTGTTCTGAGTGACAACAATGCAATTAATGGAAAAGCCATATCACATTTTTCACCAAAAAAGGAACTTAATATAGTGTTCCCACATCCGGTTGATGCTAAAAGACCTTAATTTTACTTGTTCGATTCTGTCCATCTGTTAAAATGTATTTTTAATGCTTGGCTAAACTCAAAACCTGATCAGACTTTTTTACTGGAGAAGAAAAAGTGGCATATTTTGCCTCTCTTAAAAAACTGCATGACTGAACAAACCATGTTACTAAAATTTGGCTTTTCTTTAAATTTAAAAGCTCTGTATCCATCTAGCATGGAAAGACAAAATGTAAAACTGGCATTGAAAATTTTTAATCCTTTTGTACCAAAAATTACTGCGGCAAAAAAAATAATCAATTAGGTAAAGGTCATAAAAGGAAATTAAATACATATTCAAAATAATTCGACATACTTACCTACAATGTTACTTTTTAACTTTAAATCTATATGTACTTAGTAATCCAATGATGAATTTCAATGAATTTTTCTCAAAATTTACTCATAAATCCTTGAGTATCTAAAGTTTTGAATAATTTGTTATCTGAGGATACACACATCCAAGACAAACTTTTTAGGATTTGGTAGTTTAATATTTGTATTATTACATATTTATCGAGATATTTATCCAAAAACAACTACCTACCTACAGTGGCTAAATCATTTTACACAAAATACTTAGTTATTTTTAAAATAAATATGCCCAGATGCACTAATTTTTTTTTCTCACTTACGTTATTAACCTTTAACGCATAATTTACTTAAATACGAGTTTAAAAATTTAAATAACGATCGTCTGAAGTGTATATAAGTCATTTTAGAAGTCACGCAAAATATAAATCCCCCACAGAAGGCATATAATATTATATTGCATATCGCAATCATAGGACCACGGATGATGACGTCACAAGACAGCGCTTTGTCCTTGTTTTCTAGGAGTTGTTGGTTAAATGCGCTTCAAGAGGCTTCCCTGCAGAGAAACACACTTTCCCCCCGTTTTCGAGGATGCTGAGCATGGTGGTGGTGTTGGATATCTCGTCCGACCCCTTACAACCCCTCCACCGGCCAATACTCGCCCCCGAAAGGGGATGAATGAATTATTCAATAGACCTACTGGTGCTATGTGATGATATTTTTTCAGCTGGACCGGAATGAGAGACCATTACAACCAAAAAGAGAAGTACAACTATTTTCCCCATTCTCAACATCCCCTAAACGAGGAGGAGAGGGGTTGGGGAATATATATTTGCCGCTTATACTTGAAAAAAAATCACCCTTTTCGGGGGCGAGTATTGGTTGGTGGAGGGGTTGGAAAGGGTCGGACGCGATATCAAACTCCAGCACCGTGCTCAGCATCCTCGAAAACGGGGGGGAAAGTGTGTTTCTCTGCAGAGAAACCTCTTGAAGCGCGTTTAACCCCTCGGCGTTGCGCAACCCCAAAGAAAAATTCTGATGCCGCCATCGTGTTCAGCATCCTCGAAAACGGGGAGGGGACACGCCACTAAGAGAAAACTGCAGAAAATCTACATTTTCAAATAGAAACCCCCAAATTACATAATTATTTTCTATTTATCATTAAAAATAAGGGTAAGTTTGTGTCAGGTTGCCTATGCCGAAAATTTGTAGGTTTCGAAATGTTGCCAATTTAATATTTTTGTATGGCGATTTAGATGCGAATTTTAAGTTTCGAAATCGTGTGTAAAAGGCTTCTTATCATTCTTGGTATGTAATATGCTATTTTGGCTCTGTCAAATGACACTCACAATGTAAAACATCTACTGTATTAGGGTTTAATGACTTTTTATGGTCTCAATAAAATATTGAAATTTCATTAAATTATACCGGTCGGTTCAAAAGTTAGAGCCAAAAAAACCATGTCTGGTTACCCCTTTGGGGCTCTGTATCTCCATTAAGGGGCACTTTACGATTATTTTTGACCTCCTCTCGAACAAACCCGAGAGATTTGGAGGTACTTACCGGACACCCTGTATAGTATACCTGCAAGCAAATTTAATCAGGAGGTGTACACGTGTCTGTACACGCAAAACAACGTTTCATGTGGGATAAAATCAGACCAAAATATCCACATGGAACAATACACTCCCCCACAATAAATCCCGGACAAAGATACTGTTATTCTTTTTATAGTCCTGTAACTTTTTTAATTGTTATCCGATCTTGATGAAACTTTTAGCAAAGTATACACTTTTGTTTTGGGATAATATTCTGAATTTTAGTTTTCACAAAATAATCACGAATTGATCATTATACAGGCAGAAACAAAAGTAACTTTTTTACCCTTAATTTCGTAACACCCTGTGGAAAAATTGGGCTGCAGAATTTAGCTGAATTATGCTTTGTTTTGAAATGTGACCCTTTCTTAATACAACGATTTTTGGTTCACGTCATTATCTGCTTTTTAAAAGAAAATACAAATTTTTAAAAAAGTAGTGCAGTTTTGCAATTTTATTCACAATTTATCCTGTAACTTCTTTAATTTTATTGTCATCCGATCCTGGTGAATTTTTTAGCAAAGTATACACTTGTGTCTTGGGATGATATCATGAATTTTAGTTTTCAAAAAATAATCATGAATTGATCATTATACAGGCAGAAACTAAAGTAACCTTTTTAACCTTAATTACTCAACGCCTTGTGAAAAAATTGAGAGGGTAGAACCTAGCCTCATTATATTTTGTTTTGAAGTGTGCCCTTTTCTTAACACACCGATTTTTGGTTCACGTCATTATCTGCTTTTTAAAAGAAGATACAAATTTCTAAAGAAAATACTGCAGTTTTGCAATTTACATCACAATTCATCCTGTAACTTTTTTAATTATTGTCCGATCTTGTTGAATTTTTTAGCAAAGTATACATTTGTGTCTTGGGATGATATCTTGAATTTTAGTTTTCAAAAAATAATCATGAATTGATCATTATACAGGCAGAAACAAAAGTAACTTTTTTAACCTTAATTTCTCAATGCCCTATGGAAAAATTAATTGAGCGGTACAATTTAGCTTCATTATATTTTGTTTTGACCTTTTCTTAACACAATATTTTTTGGTTCACTTCATTATCTAGTTTTTAAAAGAAAATATTGCAGTTTTTCAATTATATTAATACATGCAAATTCCACACACAATTTCGAACATCACAGTAGCATAAACAAATATCCAAAAATCAATAGCCCGTAATGTATTCAAGCATGCCTCGTCACATTATAGAAGTGATAAGACTAAGATGTGGCAATACGCGCTATTAATTTTTGGATATTTGTTTATGCTACTCCATAAAATCATGCAATGTTCTGAATTGTGAATAAAATTGAAAAACTGCAATACTTTCTTTAATAAAAATTTGTATCTTCTTTTACAAAGCAGTTAATGACGTGAACCAAAAAACATTGTGTTAAAAAACGATCACACTTCAAAACAAAACATAATTCAGCTAAATTCTACCGCTCAATTTTTCCACAGGGCGTTAAGATATTAAGGGTAAAAAAGTCACTTTTGTTTCTGCCTGTATAATGTTCAAGACATCCATCAAAATTCAGGATTTCATCCCGAAACACAAGTCTAAGGTTAAATTATCTTTAACATGCTTTTTTATTAAAAAAAATCATTTAATGAATTTTATCTCTGCAATGATTGGAGATGGGTATATTAACTTGTTAACGAAAGTTACTGGGATTTTTACATAGAATCGAGAAATGCCAAAATATATATACAGGGCATTCTATTTAAAATAACAATGTTAAGCCTAACTTCCGGTAAAACCGGAAGTGATAGAAACGTCAAAATATCTTCGTTAAAAGGCTCGGCATCATTTATAACGAATATTTCAAAAAAAATATTTTGTTCCGAGATAAACTCCTGGACAAAATTAACGCAACATCATAAATTTACCATATTTTTTCTGAATTTATGATCCGATTTGAATGATTTTTTTTTGCATTGTAGGTTGGTTCCTTGACAATGTCATAGTTTTCGCTGTTTATGATAAAAATTTAATTTTCGATTTATACTGGGTTTACTAAAAATGCTATGTTTTTTTCCGAAAATTCGTATCACCCTGTGGAGTATATTAGCCACCGAAGCATATTGCAGTTAACATTAAACGGTAGGTCCATCTTTCCCCAACATTTTCTTTTTTGGTTTACTTCATTATCTCTGTTATTAAAGGAGATACACCGTTTTATAGCGTAACGTGTTTTTATAGACTTTAATATTCAACACATTCATTGTTAAATGTTTTCAGGTAGACTATGGACTTTTTCTGACATTGCAAGCGGTGTATCAGCGCATATTGTGTTTTAAAGTTACAAAGGTCGCCATACTGATAAGAACTATTCGGAAACTGCTTATTAAACGTTCGTTTCTTATGCCCAGTTGCCCGACGAGTATTTTAATCTTGAAACCTACTTGAAAACATTTAACAATGAAGGTGTTGAATATTAAAGTCTATAAAAATATGTTACGCTATAAAACGGTGTATCTCCTTTAATAACAGAGATAATGAAGTAAACCAAAAAAGAAAATGTTGAGGAAAGATGGACCTATCGTTTAATATCAACTGCAATATGTTTCGGTTGCTAATATACTCCACAGGGTGATGCGAATTTTCGGAAAAAAACATAGCATTTTTAGTACACTCAGTATAAATGGATAATTAAATTTTTATCATAAACAGCGAAAACTATGACATTGTCAAGGAACCAACAAGCAAAAAAAAATCATTCAAATCGGATCATAAATTCAGAAAAAAAATAGCATCAAAAATATGGCAAATTTATGATGTTGCGTTAATTTTGTCCAGGAGTTTATATTAATAGGCTACTCACCGTGAATATCCCTGTCAGTTACGAAACTTAGTCTAAATACTAGCTGCACTTGTTTGAAAGCTATCTAATGCCGGTTTTTAACGCACTGAAAATTGTTTATTATCTGTCGCACAAACTATAGAAGCTATCACAACCCACCCCTATGCATGTTACAGGACTATAACGCGATTCATGCAGACGAACGATATTTTAGTTTATAATGGCGGTAATTTTTTTTATTTATATCTCTACAGATCTGGAAAGGAGTGCTTCGCGCGTTTTGCAGGAGGTATGTATATTCGGGTTCGCTTTCTGAATGTCAAGTCGCTTGAATCGCTGTTTTGCGACAGTTGAAAGAGGAGAGAACATTAGATTGCTTGTCTTTTAGTTTATTTTTTATAAACGAACAAGGTAAATAAAATGGTTAAATACCAGGGTTTGTTGACAACAACTGGCCAAGAACAAAGAGCGCTTTATACTAACAATCGGTTGGATATTATCAGGAAATGATTACGAGTTATACAGTGACAGTCCATGGGGTGGAGCAATTGGCATGATAAGGTTTGTTCGCAGAGCAGAGTAGTCGAAAACATTTAATATAATAAAGAGAACTGTTTATATATCGTCAGAATCATACAAAGTTTTAAACAGAAATCAATGATGCCAAGTCTGTACTGAGGGTCCTAAATATACCGCCTGCGTTTGAAACCACAAGGTATATACAACGTATCCAAGATAAGGAGGGCCAGTACAGGGATTTCGGAAACCGTAACAGATACGAAGTCGGTTAAATGGAGGTCAAGTTGCGCATTTTCTGGGTTTTTTTGAGATCGAATTCTAAAGTAAATTGCACTTTTACATTGCCACTTTTTCCGCTCTATCTAACGGCGTTAATTGTTTTGTGATCCGACGAGTCGTCTTCGAAGGGCCATTATCAACTTTCTTTTTTTAAATATGGACCTATTGGAATTTGAGAGCTTTCTTTGTGGTTTAATGACGTTTCGAGGGTTTCTTGAACAACATCAGGAAATTTTGGGATACGGTCCTGTATTTCTCCTAATTCTATAAATAATATCTCATAAGTAAGCTCTAAATTTTTACTTATGTTGGACTACTTCAATAAATAATAAATAATTTAATAATAAACCACAAATAAGTGAACAAAATACAGAAACATTATTTTAAACTTCTGTTGATTCGGGATTTAAAAGAAAAGTAGGCGCTTGAAACAAATACAATTAAGATGGTGACGCGTGATTTGTTTCACTTGACATTCCCATTGTGATCGTTTGAGAGCGTTTTAAGAGGTTTCTATTTTCCAGAAAATATGGAACATAATTTTACAAATGCTGAAAAGTTTGATATTCTATCGCATGTTTTATTTTATCTCAAAAAAACTGTTATGTGGCAGTTAGAAGATGTTATTTGTGCTTAGAGAATAACGGAAATCATTTTGAACACCTGATTATGTAGTTCCTTACTTTTTTCGTTGTTCGTTTTATTACTGTTTTGGTACGATTTTTGTTCACTTATTTCTGGTTTATTATTAAATTATTTGTTATTTATTGAACTAGTCCAACATAAGTAAAAATTTAGAACTTACTTATGAGATATTATTTATAAAATTAGGAGAAATACAGGACCGTATCCCAAAATATCCTGATGTTTTTCAAAAAACCCTCGAAATGTCATTAAACCACAATGTGTCATACCTCGTTGCATTCGGGAGAAAAGAAGCTCTGAAATTCCAACATCAGAAAATCAGGACCGTATTTAAAAAAAGAAAGTAGATAATGGCCCTTCGAAGACGACTCGTCGGATTACAAAACAATTTACTATGTTAGATAGAGCGGAAAAAGTGGCAATGTAAAAGTGCAATTTACTTTAGAATTCGATCTCAAAAAAACCCAGGAAAACAATAAAACGATTTTTCATAATTTCGGTTTTTTTCCGGATATCTCCAGAACTACTCGGAATTTTAAAACGGCATATTATTAGGCACGTAAATGCGCAACTTTACCTCCATCTAACCGACTTCGTATCTTTTACGGTTTCCGAGATCCCTGTACTGGCCCTCCTTATCTTGGACACGTTGTATATGTACCTAATTACAGATTATGCAAATTTTGATGAAAATTGGGACTTATTGGGACTGCATCAGACCACTTTACCTATCGGGGGTTTATAATATCGCCGCCGCTTCTTTCGCGTTCTTCAAGTTCACAAAATTCTCACCTCAAATGCAAATATTAGAAAAAAATTAATTACCTATTTATCGTTATTAAAGAAGCAGCTTCTAAGTACATATTTACAAAAAATATTACATAGGAATGATTAAAAGTCTCAAATTCATACAACGTAAAGGTCAATCATTTATGGATACAAAATCAACAACTCCTACAAAAGTTGTTGATATAATAGTATATTAATGATTAATTATTATGCTAAAATAATGGACAAGGGCTCTGGTCCTCTGGTGGCTTCGTGGTTAAAATGGCAGTCATTTGGGACGTCTAGGACGAGAGATAATATTTGATATGATGATTTGAAGATCGATTAATACATTGAAAATAATATCTCAAGTAGGTACTTTCGAAGATATTAAAAAATAACGATTAAAAAAACTGGCTACAATAATTGGAGACAATTAAATTAGAGGCATTAATGATTTATTATACCTATAGGAAGAATACAGTACGGTTCTTTAATGGCGAAAGGGCGCCATCTTGATAAAAAATTTGAATAGGAAGTGGAGTCTTGCGATATATCATTTCGGAGGTCCTGTCGAGTACTTTACGATCGTAGAACATTGTGTCTCTATTCGTACCAAAAACATAATGGCGGCTTTTTAAAAAATAATATTGTTAATTTAATAGATTTTTTAACTTGGACTAAAACAGCCACAGACCTATAATTATGGATACGTACAACTTATGGGGTGCGCAGTAAAAAGTTAAATTTTATGACTGAAAAAATGGATTAGTGCGCACAGTTTACCGGTCATATTTTTAAAGGTTGCTCGTCGGTTGTCTTGCGCACAATATTGTCGCCTATATATAGGCAACCCCGCCGTACTGGTGCCGGTTTGGTTGCCAACCAGCGACGTGAACCAACGACGTCCGTCCAAAACCGAAATCAGGCGTAGGGATGTAACGTTATTAAAAATATATCGATACGTGGATAATACATATCAAAATTAATTATTCTTTTATGCGATAAAATAGATTGTTTATTTCCCAGTAGTGCTCTCCTGTTAGGCGGCTCTCCCACATGAAAGGGCCAATTAAATAACTATGGACCTTTCCACACCACACCATGCACACATGTTTACCGAAAATTTGTTCTGAAGAACAAATGAAAATTGAATAAGGACCTATTATGAGATTTTACATTATTTCCCCGTATACAATACGCTCCTGTAGTTTGTTCCATTCTTCCCGCCTCACCCTGTATTAACGAAAAATATTGCTTTAACTGTTTCGTACCAAGTACAATATTTTACGTTTGTTTGTATAAACCCTCGTAATGTGTTTTCTATTTATTTATTCTGTTTATTTTTTTATTAACGGTATAATACCTGCACGCAAACCTAAAATTTATTAGAATTTTTTTTATAGAGTGGTTTATTTTATCTTTATTGCATCGAATTGATAAATGACAGTGGCGTATGCAAGAAGACAGAGGGGGTAAATTGTCCCCACAGACCGATGCAATTTTAAAATTATGTATAAGCACTATTTTAAACAAAGGTATGTATTGTAAACTACAGATCTCATAATCTCTATTCACAAAACTCTTGGACAGTGAAGCTGTCATTGTGTGAAATGATATTGAAAATCAGTGGGTGGAAGAGAGAACTACATGTTTGTTGGCTGAATGGCAACAATGCAGAAGTCTGGTTATATCAGATGGTTAAATATTAAAACATAACCATACTTACCGATGAGAAGATAAATCTTTATTTAAATGGTCGACTCTTTTACAAACTACACATGAATGCACCATGATTGTTTACAATAAAGACGATTTTTCACTCATAATCGCAAAAAAAAACACAAATCAACCAAAATATATAAACAATCCGTTAGATCAAAGCGCCAACGTCTCAATGTTTATGAGATTAGTAATTCATTCATATTTTGGCTCCTGGATCGTAGCGCAGTAGTAAAGTAGAAATAGATATTGCCAGAGTGCAGTTGGATTAGTTCAAGATTCGTTTGATACTTTTAACTATAATAATATTTTTTTAAAGAATATCTCATCGCCTTTTCACAAGTTATAGTAAAATTATTGGGAAATAAATTTAGTGGATTCGATCCGGATTACGAAAATCCCTTGACGAAGTCGAGTAATTTTTTTTTTCCCCAATCGATACAGTATTATCCTCCCGACATTCTGACATGATTTGTAGGGGGCGCCGCATTAGAGGGGAGGGGGGCACGCCCCGTAAATCTAACCGACAACGGATTTTCCTAGATAACTCAGCCGGTTCTGATCCTACAAAAAAAATGTGAATGGCAAAATTGAAGAGCTTGACAGAGCGCGTAAGCTCGAACAAACCTGATCCCGATATCTCAATGAGTTCGCGAATTATCGCGATTTTTATCTTCAAAAACAATAAAATTTAATTAATTATATCTCGAGAAGGGGCGGAGTTGGGGCATCAATTTTTCGCGAATCAACGGGCGACACAAAGTACTTTGATGGTACGCCGCTGGCATTTGTCCATATGGAATTTTTTCTAATTGGCCTGGTCAATTCTACATGAAAACGGTCTCTTGAGTTTTTCTCGTCAGGCGCACCGTTCTTGATTAAAACCATTAAATTCATATTGAAACTCATTATTTTTAACATTGATAAAATAATAATTAATGATAATTTTTTTTCATTTCATTTGGGAAAAAAATGCATATTTCGCATCGAATTGCCCACTCCAAGAATTTTTATAAAAAAAAACCATCATTAATTATTTTATCAATTTTAAAAATAATGAGTTTCAATATGAATTTAGTGGTTTTAATCAAGAACGGTGCGTCTGACGAGAAAAACTCAAGAGACCGTTTTCATGGAGAATTGAACAGGACAATCAGAAAATATATCAACATGGAAAAATATCAGTGGCGTACCATCTTTTTTGTAAAAAATATCAAAGGACATGTTTGCAGCGACGTCACTGGTGGAACAATTGAATAACTTTTCTAACTATAATTTGAGGTTCTATATCCTATTAATACATACCAAAATTAAACATAATATCTAAAGTATTTTCGGAGTATGCCGTGCCCAGCGCGCATTTGGGAAAATACAAAATTTTCGCCAATCCCACCTCGTATAGCGTCGTAGCTGATGAACAAATTGAATCCGGCCTGATCCCCGTAGCTCGATTAATAAACTACTTATTAGCATTTATGTAAAAAAGTTTCAATCCCCCTTACTTCCCTCCTAATTGCCCCACCAACCCCAGCCTCTGGCTCATCAAAGTTCTCGGTATCACCCGTTAATTCGCGAAAAAATGATGCCCCAACTCCGCCCCTTCTCGAGATATAATTAATTAAATTTTATTGTTCCTGCAGGTGAAAATCGCGTTAATTCGAACAAACCCGAACTCATGGAGATATCGGGATCGGGTTTGTTCGATCTTACGCGCTCTGTCAAGTTCTTCAATTTTGCCCTTCAAATTTTTTTTGTAGCATGAGAACTGGCCGAGTTATTTTCAATTTCCCGTTGTAGGTTAGATTTACGAGGCGTAATCCCCCTCTCCCCCCCCCCCCCCCCTATGTCGCACCCTACACAAATCATTTCAGAATGTCGAGGGGATCCTACTGTATCGATTGGGGGAAAAAAATTACTCGATTTCGTCAAGGGATTTTCTAGCCGTTTATTTCGCCAGGACGACTCCACTATAGAGACAAGGTAAGCTCAAATTACCTTTTTAATTTTATTTCGGAAACGGTTGGAGATGCGTATAGAAACTTGTTGACAAAATTTACTTGGAAGCCAAAATATACAGGGCATTATATTTAAAATAACAATGTCAAACCTCACTTTCGGTTACACCGGAAGTAATAGATAAGTCAATATTCGTCATTAAAAATAGGTATATTTTATAGCGATTACAAATATTTCAAACAAACTTATTTCTTAGTTCCCGAGATCTTTTAATAAGCACAGTTAATGACCCTGTATAATAATTACCGTAAACATCTCCCACATCCCTCCCGAATCACAACTGGATAAGCCACTGGTAAAATACATGCCATACATTTTTTGGTTACTAGGCCGATTTCTAGACCTTCCAATTGTAACGGGATTTTTTTTAATCGATAAAATAGATTGGTTTAATTTTAACTGAATTTAAGAAACTTGAATCATAAAAAGGCCGCCCTTGAATTTAGGTGATATTGTTGCGCCATAAAAGTGTTATAAAGTATCAGAGTATGAGGTAATTTACGCCAGTAATCAAAAAATAACATTTGTAACTAATTTTTTATATCGTTCTAGTTTTGAACCCGAATACACGAGATAATATTTCAGCGTGTGATGAAGAAACGTTTATGTTATGAACATATGTCCGCAGCGGTATAATTTTTTTGATACAAGGTGTTTGTTCTGCTGCGAACCTACTTATTTTGTTCAAATGATGAAAGAGGAACTAAATCTACGTTCAGCGGTATACAACACTTACTGGTTTTCCGACGTTTCGTTCCTTAAATTGACCATCTTCATTAAACTATCCCTAGTACTTTCATGTAATTTAAATTTATTTCGAAGAAACAGAAAATTTTTCAATTATTATTGCTATTTCTGTACTTAATTGTTATTATTACGTACTATTAGTGTTTTTTTTATTTCAAACCGATAGTTCATCAAATTTGTACTTAGTATAAGTAAGTAATTTATTTTTTTAATACAAATAAAATTGGGCTCTTAAAGCCCAGCATCTTAACATCTTTGAGTTTTACATTTTCGAATAATACCATATTAAAAAAAAAGTAAATTACAGGAACGTACTAGGGGTATTTTAATGAAGATGGTCAATGTAAGGAACAAAACGTCTTAAAATCATCACGTATTATATATCGCTGAACGTAGATTTAGTTCCACTTTCATAATTTAGACAAAAAAAATCCAGGCTCGTATTTAAAAAAATGAAGTTGAAGATGGTGATGCAAAGGCGAAACATCGCATTAAAGATCTGATGATACCATCTTGTGGAGAATAATGAGTAGCAATGAGAAAGTGAAATTTATTTTCGGACATTTCTTCGAACAAAGTCAGGAAAAAATAAAAACCGTGGGGTCATAAAAGGAAAAGTTACTAAAAGTAATACCCTGCCGCGTTAGTCAAACCGGTATACAGTGAAACCTTCCTTACTCGAACACCTACGGGACCGTTTAAATGTGTCCGCCTAATAGAGGTGTCCGCCCATGGGAAATTTGTTATGAGGTAATATGTAAATGAAAAATTATTACTATGTATATGTATGTACAAATAAACATAACATAACAAACACACTAGTTTTAGTTAGGACGTAGTACTAAAAAAAATCTAATAACGTAGTTTGACGTGTATGCGTTTTATACTTGCAATCTAGAAAATGTAATTCCAAGTCTGATAACAATTCCATTGCTGTAGAGTCATCTCTATTCTTTGCATACTCTTGTAATTCCTTTACCATACTAATGGCTTGTGATAATTGGTGACATTTGTTTGATTACTGCATTCAACTTCTTCATCAGAGTCGTCAGATAGTGATGTGGATTGTTCTGCATAATCGCTAGTAATGGGGTCATCTTCTAATAGCACATTGCTACCAGTGTTAATGAACTCGTCCAAATCATTGTTATCAATCATTTTTACAAACTTCCACAACATCAATATTCTCTTTCAGACTCAAAACGCGACATTTTTGTTTACGATTTTAACCTTACAACTCACAAATAAACGGCGGACTGCTGTCGGGGAATCACAAATACTTTCATTAGGCGAAGTCCTTTCGCTCTGCCACGCATACGCGATTGGTTGCCGGTCTGTCTTCAGAGATTTTTTGCACCGTACTTATTCGTCTCCCAAATACTTTAAAAGTTTTCCGTTTAAAGGATGGTTTTCGCACTCTTTGTATGAAAACAGCCTGTCCGCGTCCGCCCAAAGGAGAGTCCGCCCAAGAGAGGTTGATTTTCATGGAATTTCATATACATAGTTCCGGACTATGAAAAAATGTCTGCTTAATAGAGAAGTCCGCTTATTAGAGGTGTCCGTTATGAGAGGTTTCACTGTATGTGGTATTTTTCGTATTAAATTGTTTGTGTGGGGGTTGTCATGACCCCATGACCCCCCTGGATCCGCGCTTGAAATTATTGGGCCTACAATTACGCTACTTTGCCCCAATTGAATCGACTTCCTATCTCTTACCGTTTCCGAAATACCAATAGTGAATGACGAATTTGTTACCCCGTGTCTACAACATAGTTTCTTGAAAATTAGGTAAAAAGACAGCTAAATGCGACTAGATTTTCTTAAATCGTATTTCACCACCCTGTATACGGTATACTGGCTACTAGTTGGTCCACTGAACTTGCAAATTTATTCGTTTTAAAGAAAAAAATCAACTTTCCTTATCGTTAGGCGGAGATTTATTAAAGAAAGCTTGACGATATCACAAGTGGGTCAATTTTACCGGAGAACTAATCGGCTGCCTAGTCGAAGTGCTATCTTTAATGGTGTATAGTGCAAAATTAACGGCTGAGAAAGTGGCAGAATTTCTAAAAAGTTGCGTGCATACAGGGTGGTCCACGAACAATGGTAATAGCACCCTTGTATTGAAGCCAGTTATTAAAAGAAAAAAAAAGTTATAAACCAAGGATCTTAAATCAAGGAGGTCACGGCACTGGTTCACAGTCCTTGAAGAATAAACAATTCACATTCTTAGGTATGTTGTAAAGAACTTTCCAGAAGAACAATCGGGGAGCTGTAAAAATTAGTATAATTTTTCTTGGGCGTTTTCTGTTAATTAGACTAAGACATTATGTCGCCTTCTAACTTTCGGAACATATACAGTGAAACCTCTCATAACGGACACGTCTGATAAGCGGACATCTCTATTAAGCGGACATTTTTTCATAGTCCGGAACTAGGTATATGAAATTCCATAAAAATCAACCTCTCTTGGGCGGACTCAAGTTTTCAAACAAAGAATACGAAAACCCTCCTTTAAACGGACAAAGATTATTTTAAAGTATTTGGGAGACGAATAAGAACGGTGCAAGAACTCTCTGAAGACAGACCGGCAACCAATCGCGAATACGTGGCAGCGCGAAAGGACTTCGCCGAATGAAAGTATGTGTGATTACCCGACAGCAGTCCGCTGTTTATTTGTTGGTTGTAAGGTTAATATCGTAAACAAAGCCATACAAATGTCGCATCTTGAGTCTGAAAGAGAATATTGATGTTGTGGAAGTTTGTAATTTGATAACAATGATTTGGGCGAGTTCATTAACATTGATAGCAATCTGCTATTAGAAGATCATAGTGACCCCATTCCTACCGATTATGTAGTCCAAACTGAAACCACATCACTATCTGACGACGCTGATGAAGAAGTTGAATACAGTAATTAAACAAATGTCACCAATTATCAACAAGCCATTAGTATGGTAAAGGAATTATAAGAGTATGCAAGTAATAGAGGTGACTCTACAGCAATGGAATTGTTGTCAGACTTGGAATTACATTTTCTAGATTGCAAGTATAAAACGCAAACACGTCAAACTACGTTATTAGATTTTTTTAGTACTACATCCTTGTACATACATATACATAGTAATAATTTTGCATTTACATATTATCTAATAACAAATTTCCCATGGGCGGACACCTCTATAAGGCGGACAAATTTAGACGGTACCGTAGGTGTCCGTCTAAGAGAGGCTTCACTGTACATATACAGCCCTTATTGGAATGACCATCTTTCATACCTGCTTTCACGTTTGACAATACCGAATTAACAACTGTCGTATTTGTTGTTACGTTTTTCAGTGTTTGTTAAATTTAAGTATTGTTTGCGGAAACATATAATTCTTCACTCAATATGGTGGGACTGTGCCAAGTCTGCCGATAAAAATATCTTGGGTCACGTCAGTCGGTTGTTTGTTTTTCCTAAACAATACATATCAAACCGATCAGCTGTTGACATGCTGAGTCAAATAAATAACACACAAACACTGAAAAACAACACAAAGAATTTTTTTCCACAATGACGACAAATATGACAGTTCTTAAGCCGACAGTGTCAAACGTGAAAGCAGGTATGTAAGACGCCTTATACAGGGTGAGTCGGGAGGAACGGACCAAATTTCAGGAATGTATTATACACGCGAAAACAATGTAAAAAAAACCCATATGTTCTTATCGGATATTCATTTGTTTTCAAGTTATAGCGCAATATCCAATATTTTTTCTACGTTCCACTTTTATCAAAATTTTCACATAATTAGAGTATGCCATGCTCAGGATTCTAAACTATTTGACACCGATGTTGTCTTGACAATGTATCAGTCTATTGTGGCAGTAATTAAACGTTTATTTTCAAGTTTGAGTGATTAAAGTGATACAAAATGCCAAATATTTATTCAAATTTAGAATATGCAAATATGGTGTTTATTTATGGTTTCTGTAATGGCAGTGCTACAGCTGCTGTTGAAGAATATCGTCAACGGTATCCACATCACAGACATCCGACTAGAAACGTGTTTATCAGAGTGTTTAGTAATTTGTGCGAGAATGGTAATCTTCCCAGTGCCAACATTACATCTAAATGAGCTACTCGACAAGGTTTAGGAGAAGTAGAAAATATTCTGGATTTAGTAGAAGAAGATGCAACGACCAGCTCAAGAAGAATTGGTACTCAATTGGGCATTTCACAAAAAAGAGTATTAAACACACTCCACGAGCAAGGCTTATATCCATACCATGTACAGAGAGTACAGCACCTAGAACCGGATAATTATGCTATAAATAATAATCATCGTGTTGTATCGCATATACTTTTTACAGATGAAGCAACATTCACCCGTGACGGCATTAATAATACTCGTAACTCTCATGTATGGTCAATCGAAAATCCTCACGCAACAGTTGAAAGTAATTTTCAACATAAGTTTTCGGTTAATGTGTGGTGTGGCATGCTCGATAGCTATTTAATTGGCCCTTTCATTTTGGAGAATCGCCTCACAGGAGACAACTACCTACATTTTTTACAACATGAGTTACAAGGACTACTAGAGGATGTTCCTGTAAATATCAGAAGGCGAATGTATTACCAGCACGATGGAGCTCCTGCACATTTTGCTCGTCAGGTCAAGCAACATTTAGACGAAACATTTCCAGCGCGTTGGATTGGTCGCGGTGGTCCTATTAATTGGCCTCCAAGATCTCCAGACCTCACAGCACTAGACTATTGTTTATGGGGTTGGTTTAAAAATGAAGTGTACAAAGTAAAAGTGGACACTCGGGATGCACTAATTCGACGTATTAGAAATACTGCAGTCAATTTTAAAGAAGAAAGAAATGAAGCAATTAGAATAGCAGAAAATGTTTAGAAGTCAATGGCGGTATTTTTGAACATTTATTAAAAGAACGCTATGATTAGGAAACCGTTAATATATGAACTTTTCTTTATTTGGTATTGCGCTATAACTTGAAAACAAATGAATATCCGATAAGAACATTTTTTTACATTGTTTTCGTGTGTATAATACACTCCTGAAATTTGGTCCGTTCCTCCCGACTCACCCTGTATATCCTCATTGATTAGAATCAAAAAATGGATAATTAAATGTCTAGATGGTAATCATTTTGCCTTGGGGTGATAGTAACCAATTCCAATTTAATGCTAAGAAAACACAGACAGCAGTTTTCTATAAAAAGGTTAACATTGAATAACTGGAACCTAATATACCTTTAAGTCCTTTTTTGTTTAAAAGAATAGCAATATGGAATCTTGCACAGATTTAAATTGCATAATCATGTTTCCTTGCCATGTTTGTCATCTCTTCCAACACTTCTTCATAATGGAAAATTGGAAGCTTTCGAGGGTGGGGGCCAGACCCCCTGTACCCCCCTAAATACCTTACCGCACCCTGTATTATGCTACCACCGTACAAGAGCTTAATAAATAATGAAATAAAACTCAATGCGCCTTTTTAAGCATGTCGTTAGAAATAATATTATAATAGCTAGCAAAGTGCTGTTATCTAACATCAATCGGTACGGTATTCGTTTACATTAACTTCCGTGAGTAACAAGAAACCACGCCCTCGTCGCAACATACAACAATTAGCCAGTTGGGTATTACTGGGTATTCCATACTTCGGTGGTATATTAACATATTTCCCACGTCACATTAAGCGGCTGAATACTAAAAGTGGCTTTTCGGTAAAGAAGGTGCAGAAAGAAGGTGCAAAAATATTGCCGTGTAATCATTTTCATTCAGAGCGAAGTACGGTCCTGTTCGCCAGTTAAGGTAAATAGTTTATCAGTCGGCATCACATATACAACGGGTCCAAGGAATCTCGGAAACCGTAATAGATACGAAGTCGGTTAAAAGGAGGTAAAGTTGCGCATTTACGTGCCTAATAATATGCCGTTTAGAAAGTTTTAGGATTCCGAGTAGTTCCGGAGATATCTGGAAATAAACTCTGAATTCTGAAAAATCGTTTTATTGTTTTCCGGTTTTTTTTTAGATCGAACTCTAAAGTGAATTGCACTCTTGCATTGCCACTTTTTCCGCTCTATCTAACAGCGTTAATTGTTTTGTAGTCCGACGAGGCGTCTTCGAAGGGCCATAATCAACTTTATTTTTTTGAATACGGTCCTGTTTTCCTGATACTGGAATTTGAGAGCTTTTTTTCTCCCGAATGCAACGATGTATGTCACATTGTAGTTTAATGACGTTTCGAGGGTTTTTTGAACAACATCAGGAAATTTTAGGATACGGTCCTGTATTTCTCCTAATTTTATAAATAATATCTCATAAGTAAGCTCTAAATTTTTACTTATGTTGGACTAGTTCAATAAATAACAAATAATTTAATAATAAACTACAAATAAGTGAACAAAAATCATTCCAAAACAGTAATAAAACGAACAACGAAAAAGGTAAGGAACTACATAATCAGGTGTTCAAAATGATTTTCGTTATTCTCTAAGCACAAATAAGATCTTCTAACTGCCACATAACAGTTTTTTTGAGATAAAATAAAACATGCGATAGAATATCAAACTTTTCAGCATTTGTAAAATTATATTCCATATTTCCTGGAATATAGAAAACTTCTTAAAACGCTCTCAAACGATCACAATGGGAATGTCAAGTGAAACAAATCACGCGTCACCATCTTAATTTTTTTGTTTTAAGCGCCTACTTTTCTTTGAAATCCCGAATCAACAGAAGTTTGAAAGAATGTTTCTATACTTTGTTCACTTATTTGTGATTTATTATTAAATTATTTGTTATTTATTGAAATAGTCCAACATAAGTAAAAATTTAGAGCTTACTTATGAGGTATTATTTATAAAATTAGGAGAAATACAGGACCGTATCCCAAAATTTCCTGATGTTGTTCAAAAACCCTCGAAACGTCATTAAACCACAATGTGTCATACATCGTTGCATTCGGAAGAAAAAAGCTATCAAATTCCAATATCAGAAAAACAGGACCGTATTTAAAAAAATAAAGTTGATAAAGGCCCTTCGAAGACGACTCGTCGGATTACAAAACAATTAACGCTGTTAGATAGAGCGGAAAAAGTGGCAATGCAAAAGTGCAATTTACTGTAGAATTCGATCTCAAAAAAACTCAGGAAAACAATAAAACCATTTTTCGGGTTTTTCCGGATATCTCCGGAACTACTCGGAATTATAAAACTTTCTAAATGGCATATTATTAGGCACGTAAATGCGCAACTTTACCTCTATTTAACCGACTTCGTATCTCTTACGGTTTCCGAGATCCCTGTACTGGCCCTCCTTATCTTGGACACGTTGTATATAAACAGTATATTATATATATATATACAAAAAGTATTCCCGCTATGGGAGATGGCGCGGGCCTATTGAGTTTGATCGGGTTTGTTCGGGTAAGAAAAATTAAAATATGTCGAAAAGTATTAAAAATAAACATATGATATATTAAATAAAAGTTAACGAGAATTACATATTCTATCAGAAAGAAATAAAATATACAGGGTGTACCATTTAAAAAAAACCGAGATTTTTTTGATTAAAGTTACTGAAATTCAAAAATTTATTTTGAACACCCTGTAAAAAGTGAGATAAATTTGTTTCCATAGTTTATTTGCCTTAACTCCATATAATGTCCATACCAAATATGAACTTTTAATTTGCAGAGGTAGTGTAGGTATTAACAATTAAATCCAACGCTGAAAACTGACATTTTTCTGAAAAAATGGAAATATTGGAAAAACTATAAGATTTAGATGTATAACATTATATATGAAAAATAATCAGAATCTTATGTATAATCCAAAAATTGATAGAAATACAGGGTATTCCATTTAAAAAAACGTAAGTTATATTCACCACTTCTTTGTGGGCCACCCTGTATACTCCAATATAATTTTAGAATGTGCACCTTAATGATCTCTACAACTTTTGTATTTCAAGTTTTTATCTAATTCTTAACATAAAGGAGAAAATGAACTTTACTCTATCGTTGACTCACCCTGTATGTACAAGTACAAGTAGGTAGTTTAATTTATACAAATAAAATTTGACCCTTAAAGCCCGTTATTAAGACTTTTAAAAGAGACATTGAGATTTACATTTTCGAATCACTCCGGAATATAAAAAAAAATAAGTAAATTACAATAACAGGGTGTTCCATTCTCGACACTTTTATAGGGCATCATTTATTAATTCTTAGTGCTATCAAAAAACTAGTGTAGGTACCATTTCGGGTCAAACTTAAAATGGCAAAATCAAAATTTGAAAATTTTCGCTCGCTTAAGAGATACGGGGGAAAATCAAAAAATTGACAATTTCAAAATTACCCTATATTTTCTTAGTTAAAAGAGATACAGAAAATGTTTTATACAGAAGTTTCTTTATAATGATTGTTGAATAATCTGCCATTTTCAGAATAAATATACGGGGTCAGGTAAAAAAGTTATCGGACCTAACCTCCCTTTTTTAAATGGAACACATTGTATATTTCAATCTAAATAGATAGCATTTTGAATTCTCTTTTCAAATATGTAACACACCATGGATAATATTGGTTTCCTAGGCGATTTATTTAAACTTTATAACTTTAAACCGCAGCAGACCATGAAACAAAAGCTAATATCATAGAAACAACTACGTTGACATTCTAGTTGTTATTAACATTTAACGTCAATTTCATTTTAACATACTCATTTATGAAAATTACTTTTTTTTACATGTGGGAAAGATTTTTCCCGCCCGCTGCGAGTCACCATGTGCTCATAAATAAATAAAACCAGAATTATCGGTGCGGAATTCGAACCCGCGACCCTCAGATCGCCAGGCGGACACTCTACCCACTGAGCCATACTACAAGCGATAATAAATAGCGGATTATATATAAATTAAATTGGCAGTTAATTTTTCAAAGATGTTTTAGGAAGTTATCTGAAGAATTTCTTTATTTATATGGCCTCAAAGACTCGGGCACTTGTAAAAAAATAAATACAACCAGAGATGCCGAGTGCGAGATTTGAACCCGCGACTCTCAGATCACAAGGCGTGCGCTATACCACTAGGCCCCCTAGCCTATTTGTCAAAAATAATAAATATATATTTACATTCTCCATGCGCGAGTGTTTCCATGTCATGTAGACAGGAAAAATGTCTGAAGAATTTCTTTATTTATTTGGCATCAAAGCTTCGGAGTACTTGTAAAAAAAATACGGTACATAGTATCTCGGGCCGTCGGAGGCTTTTACGGACGAGATGCGAAGATGGCCGACCGAGCCGAAGGTACCCTTGATACGTAATGTACTATTTTGCAAAATTTTATATGATATCATTTTATATTGAAAGTGGAAAAAACGAAAAATGGCGCAAAATTTATATTCTGTTCGCAATCCGGAAAGACGGTAACCATTTAAGGACATATTCCGAATATTTGCGATGATTCCCATTATTTTTTACTTTAATCTGAATCTTTTATTTCGTTTCAAAGTAAAAAGTTTAAATAAATCGCCTAGGAAACCAATATCATCCATAGTGTGTTATATATTGAAATTTAAAATGCTATCTTTTCAGATTAAAATATAATATACAGGGTGTTCCATTTAAAAAATGAGGTAAGGTCCGATAACTTTTTTACCTGACCCCGTATACTTATTCTGAAAACGGCAGATTATTCAACAATCATTATATAAAAACTTCTGTATAAAACATTTTTCTGTATATATTTTAACTAAGAAAATATAGAGTAATTTTGACATTTCAAATTTCTTGATTTTCCCCCGTATCTCTTAAGCGAGCGAAAATTTTCCAATTTTGATTTTACCATTTTAAGTTTGACCCAAAAAGAGCACATGACACCTACATTACTTTTTTGATAGCGCTAACAGTTACGGAGATACCCTATAAAAGTGTTGAAAATGGGACACCTTGTACTAGGAGTATTTTAATGAAGCGGGTCAATTTAAGGAACAAAACGTCGGAAAACCAGTAAGTGTTTGTATACCTCTAAACGTAGATTTAGTTCCTCTTTCATAATTTAAACAACAAAATCCAGGCCCGTATTTAAAAAAATTAAGTAGATGACGGTGACCTAAAGACGAAACGTGACAAAAGATCTGATGATGCCATCTTGTGAATGATAAAAAGTAGCAATGAGAGAATGAAATTTATTTTTGGATATCTCTTCGAACAAAGTCAGGAAGAAATAAAAACCGAAACGCAAAATTTTAGATTTTTACAAATATTTTGAAAGACCCTGTATTTATTTTTGAGTTTATTGCGGCATATTATTGGGCCCATAATTACGAAGTACCAATTGCGAAGGACGAATTTGGTACACCCTGTATAGCGATCTCGTCTTCTTTAGATGCGGAATAAAAGTTTAATGAACCATCTCAATAAAAAAAACTTTTACTTCCACGCTATAGGTTTAATCAAATGCAAACTGCTGTTTCGTACGAAATCGTTCACTGTCAAGTTTACTACCACCGTGAACCAGGTCACAAGCAGCATTAATTTCGACAGATGGAAGGAACGCAATGTGCCGTCGAAAGAATTAAATAATTTAAACGACCTGTAAAAAAATAATTGGGTGATAAATTGTTGCTGTTAACGGGAACGTTATTTTATCCACTGTTATCTGCTGCATCATAACCGAGAGAGTCGGAAACCAATAGGTAAAGATTGTTTCACGAAAAATGAATATAACTTAATGACTGCAGTAAAAGTACCTGGGCCATCCCATTATTTATGACCGTTTGTTATTATTATGTGGAAAGGACCGGATTGTAATAATTATAATTAAATATAGGCACATCAGGTAGGTTAGGTTGCTTAATTTATATTTAAATATCTTTTTGTGGTAAAATTTGTTAGTTTTTGAGGAATGGTTCAAGAATTGTCTTTTACCAAACATTCCTCAGAATAGCGTGATAGTAATGGACAATGCGAGCTATCACAGTCGCCAATTACATAAAGCTCCAAGCTCAAATAATACAAAATTGGAGATTCAGAACTACATGGCGGCGAATGATATATATTTTGAAGAAAGTTATAAAAAAGTGATCTTTTAGAAGTTTTAAAGACATTTTGTATAAAAAAAGTATATGTTTGTGACACATTGGCAGAAGAAATTGGACATACAGTGCTACGGCTCCCACCCTATTATTGCATTTTTAACCCCATAGAGCATATGTGGCACCAGTTAAAATCACTGGTCAGATCTGAAAATATTTCTTCGACTTTAAGTTCTAGTGTTGTAGAATTAGAAATTATTATTATTATTATTATTATTATTATTATCATTACTTGTTTTCCTTAGTCCGTCCCTTCATACTTCACTTGTTTATTGCCAAGCTCTTGTCGACACAATGGGACCGACCCAGGAAGTCATTAAGTCGTATCCAATTTTCGTAAAACGTACTGTACCAGTAGCAAATTTGTTTGGTTTATAGGGGAAAGTGAACTAGTTTTTGACGCAAGAATTGCAGTAATAATTGTCAAAATGGCGGATGGGCGCCATCTTGGTAAAGGAAATTGAATAGGAAGAGGGGTCTTGCGACACATCATTTTGAAGGCTGCCACGCATACGCGATTGGGTGCCGGTCTGTCTTCAGAGAGTTTTTTTCACCATACTTATTCGTCTCCCAAATATTTTAAATGTTTTTTGTCCGTTTAAAGGAGGGTTTTCGCACTCGTTGTATGAAAACAGACTGTCCACATTTTAACTTAAATTATGACTCAATGCTTTGTATTACCTCCTCTAGCCCTAATTACTACTTAGAGACGTCGCCGTCGGCGTCGGTTCGTTCATACCATCACAGAACCTCCTCGTTGTCAAAGAACATACTGATTTCATATTGCATTAGAAATTATGGAAAAATTTCAAAATTTATCATTGTGCATTTTGTGTGCTCCAAAATACGTGTTAACATGAACCAAAAAACAAAATATACATAGTAGATGACTCTGAATAAAATCTGGTATTTTGAAATAAATTTGCTACTTGATTAATCCACAAGGTGTTTTGAATTAGATAAAAAAAAACAATATTTTGATTATCCTTGTATAATATACAGGGTGCCCCAAGTAAAGTGGCCAATTAGAATTATCTCGAGAACTAAATGAGATTTTATTTTGAAAATTTGGCTGTGGCTATAAGAGATGGTTTTCTTATGTTTATAAAATATTTTCGATGGTGCGGTGTTGCCGGATCATACCGACAGTGGTAGCAACTTCGGAATTTTAAATGAATTACCCTATATATTATATTTTTTTGGAATCTAGGCAAAAATCTAGAACAGTTTTCTGTATAATATCATATACCTATCTTTAAGAGTTTTTGAATTATAAATAATTTTGTGATTTTTTAACGCCGTATCGGGACCTGAAAAGAAAATCGCATCTTTTAGCGGTTACAGCTAGAAAGCTGAAATTCTGCCAATAGGTTCACAAGACCATCGAAATTTTATAATTTTGAACAGTATTGAATTCGTTTTATACAGGGCGTCTCCATAACAATATTTCTGAGGCAGATGAATTATTGCAAAAATGTTATTTTTTTTAAATGGGACACCCTGTATTTGATATGTTTTGCTAATGGGGGATCGAATTTTCTATCTAATGATATTAAGTGTTCCCATACATATCTTCAATATTTTCGGACTTATAGCGAAATTTAAAAATTATCTTATAAACATATATTTTTTGGTAGTTGGCTGTGGATTCATAGAAACAAAATAATGAAAAAAACATGTGACGTTATGTCTGTGCTGTTGTAATAAAAATGGCTAATTCACATTATTCGAGCTTAGATATTTTAAGTTTATTTTATATTCATGGGGAGTGTGGTAGAGTTTTATCTAGAACTTGCAGAAAATTTAATGAACTGCATCCTGATGCAGCTCCTATGACTCCAAAAAGTCCAAGGTCTCCGGATCTTACCCCCTAGATTTATATCTATGGGCTAGGACTAACGAAATAGTATACAAGACACCCGTCACAACAAGGGGTCTCTAGAGGGGAAAGAAAGGAAAAAGGTGACAAATGAACATGTTATAACCACAATTTATGAATGTTTAAGAGCCAACGCAGGGCATTTTAAACAATTTAGTTATTAGTTATTTTATTGGTGTTGTTGCGTAATTTTCATTTTGTTTATTTATTTATTAATAAATTCCTTATTGGTTAACCATTTTTTTTTTTTTTGATTTTTGCAATAATTCATCTACCTCAGAAATATTGTTATCTAAATTATAAAATTTCGATGGTCTTGTGAGACTATTGTCAAAATTTCAGCTTTCTAGCTGTAACCGCTAAAAAGATACGATTTTCTTCTCAGGTCCCGATACGGCGTTAAAAAAATCACAAAATTATTTATAATTCAAAAACTCTTCAAGATAGGTATATGATATTATACAGAAAACTGTTCTAGATTTTTACCTAGATTCCAAAAAATATATAATATATAGGGTAATTTAAAATTCCGAAGTTGCTACCACTTTCGGTATGATCCGGCAACACCGCACCATCGAAAATATTTTATAAACGTAGAAACCCATCTCTTATGGCCACAGCCAAATTTTCAAAATAAAATCTCATTTAGTTCTAGAGATACTTTTAATTTTTTATTACTTAAAATTGGTAGAAGACGCGATAAAACTGATACAATTCTATAAAAAAATCACTAGAATGGAAGTAAAAAGGAAAAATCAAGCCTGAAAGTCGATCAGAATTTTGCAATGACCGTTCGCACTTTAGTGTAGTTTTATAGTTGCGTTCCGCTATTTGCTGCAGATGGGCTAGCGTATGTGTATTCTTTAACCACCACTTTATTAAAATAAAAAGGTATCAATTTAATTGACAACAAACTAAACATACGCGACAAAAAAACTTACCAAATATTAATAATACTCCAAACTGTCTCACAGAATTCACACACTCTAATATGAAGAAAAAACTAAAAGCCGAGAAAAGATATCGTCGTAACAGCAGCGCGGTCGCGAAGTGTACCACCGAGAGAAAGCCGGAAGATTTGAACTATGCAAGTAGTTTGTACCAAATGTATCTACCTACCCAGCATGTGGAACTGCATGCTACTTTTATATAACTCGTATACAGGGAAAGATAAAAAGCCTGAGTTTTTGAGAATTACTCCTAGCCACTGAAACAGCTAGAGGACAGCAGTGGCGGCTCGTGACCTATGATAGAGTGGGTTCACAAGTAGAAAGAAAAAAAGTAATAAGAAAATGCGTTAGGTAAAACATATTTTTATTCATTTTTTAATTTTTCACAAGGAAATACAACTTTTGGAAAATAAGAAAGGTTTTCTTAGTGTGTTTAGCTGTCGGATCTTAACGTCGTCGCATGCATCCCCCATATTTATACAGTCCACTACTAAAACTACTAAAGCCATCTACGAGCTACCAAGAAAACCGAATGATGTCCAATACTACTACCGCCATCTACGAGTTATCGAGAAAACCGAATGATGTCTAATACCACTACGCCATCTACGAGCTACGTCATTAGGCGCAACCAAGACGAGAACAATAGTTAACTGTTTTATGACGAGAACGAATCGAGCCACGAGACTGACAAGTTGGCATTCTTCATATTTTCAGTGTGTTTTAGTTTAAATCCTTAAATAAAATGGTTTAAAATCATATCGAGTCTCGTTTATCGAAATACACAACATTTATCGACCCTACACAATAGTGCTTAAACGTAAAGTCCATTCTTCGGTTCTTAACTGTAGAAAATTGATCAATAACAGCCTCATTAAGTTTGGAATACCCTCTATAAATTTGTTTTCATATATATTTCATTTTTAAACTTTCTAATAAAGTCAACAAATAAATATATAATATTTTATATAAAGTTAACTTAATAAATATATAATATTAAAACATACACGCTCGAATTTCTAACTAGATGCACGAACAGACAACAGCGCAGTGCATACAAAAACTGTGCGCCTTTCCATGTTAAATCGCCATAGCCCCGCTATCCCCGGCTACCACCCGCCACCTGTTACTACAGAGAAACTGCACTACTTAATCGCACGTGCGAACAAGTCTCGTCATAATCGTCATTTACCTCGACCGAGGCACGGTTGCCGGATCTATACAGTTTGGTTTGACGGGATGTTAAAATATTAGGGAGGGTCGGACGACTTTATACGATAAATAATATTCAATGAATATAAATTAATATTTTTTATTCGTTTTGTTTTGGGGGTGCACGTGCGCATTTGCTCCTGTGGAAGAACCGCCACTAGAGGACAGGTGTATATATCTAGGATTCCGATAAGGGGGCAGATCCCCCGCAAATGAACTTACAAAAAGGGTGGTGTGAGCTGGGGAACGGCAAAACGACTTCTTCACGATTGTTTAAAATAATAATAGTAAAGACTTATTTTTAGTGTTGGGAAAAACCGATGATTTTAATAATCGAGTACTTGATACTCGAGCGATTTAAAAATGGAGTGAATCGCTCGAGAGATTAATCACTTGAAATTTTTATGACTAAGAAAAATGTGTTGATAAAACACCAGGGATTATTTTTGTAAGGTTTAGAAGTTTAGTTTAGAATTCTTATTAAGGCTGGCTAGCCAGTCAAAACAAAACCCGATGTCGCGATGAATCCACTGGGCTTTGGCATACTTTTTTATATCCACCTTATCAGTTATATGCCTTTAAGAAAGACGAATGTCGTGTCAGCCTTCTGAGCGTCAAACTCAAACGTCGCCAATCGGCACATTTCAGGTAACGCGCAAAGATCGGGTATCAAGTTCAATAATCGAGTACTCAAGCGTTTTTTCGCTCGAGCGATCACAACACTACTTATTTTTATCAACATAAAGATGATCTACAACCCTAAGAAAAAAATAAACAAGATCTCCGTCTCCAGCCGGTCTGGCTATTGTTTTTATACAGTATTATAATAAGTTTCTTTGCCGATTTGCGTGTTTTTAATAGATTTTTTAATAGTGCTTTAAACGTATATATTATTTCTATTAATATTTGTTGTTATTGTTATTTGTAGTAACCGGTGGTTATTGGTGTTGTTATTTGTTGATTTTGTTGTTATTGTTATTTGTTATTGGTGTGTTACTGCTCGCTGTTTTTTATTAAAAAGCAAAATGTCCAGTACAGACACTGCGGAAGAAGCCCAGGAATACACGACTTTTAAGTCCGACGAAAAAACGTTCAAAGAAAAATCATTTAAGTGTTGAAATGAAGGAGGTCATTTTGAATGTTTACAAGGCTGAACTGAATGAACAAACCCGAACAACCCCGATTTTTTTTAAAGAGGAAATCGTTCAAATCGTAGCAAAAAAAGCTGGCCTATCTCGCTCCTCTGTATTTACCGTACTTAAGGAGTACAAACAATCGAACTCGTTTGCAGAGCCAAAAACAAACCAGAATCGCACAAACCTCATCGAAAAACTGGGCTAGGGTGAAAAATATGCGATCAGAAGGTAAGTCCACCAGTTTTTTTTCGCAATGAAATACCAACTGTTGACAAGGTCTTAAGGGTGGTAAACGATGATACCGATTTACCGGACTTTGGAAGGTCAACTTTTTATAAACTTTTAAAACATTTAAAATTCATAGCATGTTGACGGACAGGGAGGAAATAGTACGATGGAGGAGAGATTATTTGACTTCAATCAAGGCATAACGAGAGGAAGGCAAAAAAATCTATTATTTAGATGAGACATGGGTGAATGCTGGTCACACCACAACAAAAGCCTGGGTGGATGAAAGTGTGGCATCGTCAAGAAGAGCTTTTTTAGATGGCCTTTCAACTGGTTTAAAAAACCCTACAGATAGGCCAAAAATATATATTTTTAAACTGATTTTAATTGTTTTAAATAAATTATAGAGACCAAACAGAAGTGGTATTTTATGCAGGATGTTTTTTCTCTTATAGGAAAAGGAAAGAGACTTATAATTTGCCATATAGGCAGCATAGATGGTTTTGTTGGTGACGGTTTATGGTGATTTGAGTCCAAAAAAAAACGGGAGATTACCACAAGGAAATGAACGGGGGGAATCTTTTGAAAAGTGGTTTGAGAACATTTTGCCTCAGCTTGAGGAAAACAGCGTTATAGTTCTTGACAATGCTTCATACCACTCTCGAAAACTAGAAAAGGTCCAAACAACAGCGTCAAGGAAAGTGGATGTTCAGAATTGGCTTCGCTCAAAGCAAATCGACTTTGATGACAAAATGCTGAAATACCAGCTGTTGGATCTTGTTAAACCGCATAGGTCAAAGTTTAACAAGTACGTGGTTGACGAGATGGCTAAAAGTCAAAACAAAACAGTTCTTCCTTTGCCACCTTATCTTTGTGAGCTCAACCCAATTGAGCTCATATGGGCGGATACGAAAAACTTTGTGGCCAGACATAATACTACCGATAAACTGCCTGATGTTAAAAATTTATTTTCACAGGCATTGGAAAACATTACTTCTGAAAAGTGGCAAAAATGTATTGTACATGTTCAGGGAAAAGTGGAAAACAAAATGTGGGAACTGGACAACATTATAGAGATCCAAGTGGAACGTCTTGTTATTCACGTAAGCGAAAACGAGGATACAGCTAGTGATTCAGACGTATCTGACTAGTGCTATAGTGTTTTTGTTTTAAAGTGTTTTTTTGCAACCGTCAAACTAACCTAACCAACACATCCTAAATATAAATGGTAACTCGTCATATAGCATTTTTCACTCAACGAATCAATGAGTTTTATAATTTAGGAAATACTGCAAAAATAGGATTTATGGATTCTTAATGCGGCCCTGATCAATCTAACTTTTAGCGAAATCACGTGCACAAGCCGTGATTTTGTTTTGGTCATGTTCTTCTTGAAAATAAATAGACTTATTTACTCGTACTCAATCACTTTCTGGGCTTAGTACGCCCCAAAATACATAAGAAAACTTAAAATAAATAAAGAGGTGTTGAAATTTGTGGCCCACATCCCACATAACCTGGTACTTGTGAAGAAAATAAAACTATAAATAATGTTAAGAAGATGAGACAATGACAATATACAATCATAAAATAAGAAAAAGATAATAATTATGCAAGGAACTTCACAGCGAAAGCAACCGCTAAACAATAGGAGAAAACAAATATTGCTTTATTGCTTGTTGAAAAATGATTTTCATAAGAAACATTCAAAATTAATTTCACCTTACTTTGTCACTAATTCGGTTAAAGATTTAAAAATTTAGAAAAAGTGTGTTTTTTACTAGACATTTTTTATACAGGCTATTTAATAAATTATACCATTCTGATATACTAAAAGGTTGTTTCTTAATATCATTCTAAGATTTAAGGAGGTTATTCTTGGGTCCATTTTCAGAAAAAAACTTCATATGAACATATGTCCTAAACGTCTTAACTTTTGAGATACAGGGTGTTAAAAATATTTATTTGTAAGTTTAATTATTAATATCATTATTCGGGTAATTTACATCACTGACACATGACCTTTGAAAAGAAGGATAAAGAGTTAAAAAAATAATAATAAACCAGATGTCCAAACCAAATCAATCTATTATTATTAACAATATATACAATACAATACATAAGTACAATTTATTTATGAAGAAAAGACATTCGGTTTTATAGAAATCCGATACAAATTAAAAACTATGGTGTTTTGAGCTTAGATTATTTTTTCATTTTCTTTAGTAATTTCATATACAGGGTGTTATGGAAATGACGTATTATATTTAAACGGGCAATTCCCGAGATGAAAACAAATTGAAGAAAAATATCCAAAAATGGCGCTTTAATTTAATATGCCCTGTACATGACCTGACGTCAAACCAAAATTAAGCACGTGGTGATACTGGGAAAAAGATAAACAAAACAACATATGGCGGAAACCGTCAATTAATTATGAGTAGTGTTGTCACTCTTTAGAAAGTACCTAATAACCGTTTGACAGATTGGAAGTTGTTTATTTTTCAGGGTACATTATTATAAACTTTTACGTTCAGTTCAGTTCGCTGGGGAACATTCTCTGATTTATAAACTTGAACTGACTCGAACCAACCGCCGCGGCGTTTATAAATGTCCAGGTGTGTTCTCATTTGTTCAATTCGAACGACACCCGTCGGAACTGAATAACTTAAATGCCACTTTACCCTTTAGAAAAAAAACTACCTTCTCGGCCTTATTTAAAACCAACTTCATTTATAAAAAAACACCAAGTAGATAATCCAAACAAAAACCGACACAATAACCTCACAAAACACAAAAACAAAAGCACAAATTCACATTAGTTTTCGCGTAAATTTGTGTGCATCTCATGAACACATCTAAGTACCATTCAATCTGAATTAGTATTTTAAAGTGCTACTGTGTAAAGTTTCATCCGGTGTTCTGGGAAATAATATAATTTCTAAAAATACAGCATTGCCACTTTCGATGTTTTATATGATTATATTCATAAATTGCGGAATTTCATTCTATAATATTACTTTCCTGTATAATTATTGTCTTGGAAATGGCAACGAAGCACTCGACCCTTGGTTGGACTTGTCTATGTTAAGACTGAAGGAGAAGTCCTGTTCTTGTCAACATAATTATTTCATCATTCTTCATTAAAGGATTAAAAATTGTTTTAGGCCCATTAGAAATTAGCGTTATTATTCTTTCTGACTTTCTATTGCGAAATAATTTGTATCCTATCTTCTGTGTGTGCTGTTGTTCTATGTGTACGATAGTGTAATTATGCGTTAGTGTTTAGTGCTTTTGTGTAATCTGATAATAGGTGCATACCTTCAAAAAAACTAATTTGAAACTCGTGGGTGTCTGTGTGTTTCTTTAAGTGATTTAGTGTCATTTGTTCTGTTTCACTATGTATTTTTTTTTCTCTCGACGATATGCCGGTTATGTTCCGAGATTGGAAATAAGAGGCCGAATGGGGTTTAGTTTATTATAAGCTTATTATGCAGTCCCACACTATCGTCAGGGCCCGTGATGAGCGTAAACCTCTTCCCATAGAAAAAAGAACTGAAGGTGTCTGTGTCCTGGATTCCTTACTCGTGTCGGCGGCCTGGATTTAATTTCTAAGTAAGCTAAATATTTATTTTTATAAGAATCTAAAGTTTTACACTTTTCGACAGTTTGGCAACATGGCGCCAGAACATGTGTTTATTACACAGCTGGGCAGTGTAATATGACCGCGGAGTAACCTGTGGGTTTATGGGTGAATTATCCCACTTTTTAAACGTTCGATTTAAAAAAAAATACGTAGCGCTTCTCTTGGACACCCCGGGAGTCACCCATTTAAATATAATACGTCATTTCCATAACACCCTGTATACAAAATTTTCAGCTTTTTCTGCTACAAAAGGTAAGATAATTTACACTTTTTTCTTTCTACCTTAATTTTCTGAACGTTCAGTAAACCTTACATAAAAATTGCTTAAATATGTTTTTCCTCTTTCACAGGTTGCCTTAACAATATCGAAAGCTTCTGCTTATGTATAATTTCTCCAGTAAACATAAAGAAACAAATTATTATTAGTTGAGTACTATTTAACTATACATTGAGAAAACCACGTAAGCTAATCTCGCAACTCTAAAGAAACTTTGAATCCATTCTTGGGACGAAGTACTAAATTAGTTTTAAGCTCAATTTCCTGTACACTTTTGTAAGAGGTATGAATCCTATATTTTCTTAGTACAGTAGCCATCAGCGTCTTCATTGCCATCATTGCGTATTTCATACCTGAAAAAATAAGTACGTCCTACGTGACCATGAAACAATAACTAAAGGTAAGATATCTAAAGGGAGAGCGATTTTTAAATTTCTTATGGGGATTTATATTGCTATCAGCGTTTTTAATTCTATTTTAAAGGTATTAAAAGGTTTTATGCATTTAATAGTATATGAAATGAAAGAATAATATATAACAAGTATTTAAGTATATTAATTTCATAGAAATATAATACACATTACCCCTAAAATATCACTAAAATAAGGAAAGATTCCGACAAACTTTTAAAACATCCGCCGCGCCATTCGAACCAGTCGACGATAGCCGAAGCTGCTCGGTCACCCCTGCTTGTTGCCACCAGCGTTGTCAGTCTTTCACAATTGTAATATATCCATTACTATCTTAACAATTTTTGAGATGTTCATTCTTGTTGTGGGGCTCCCCATATGAAATTTATGTTCAATCTGGAGGTGGTCCCCCATATCATAGGAAAGTAACGACCTTTCTTACTCTGACACCGTTTTTTACTATTCTATTAGGTTTCGAACCGTCAACCTATCACTTTTGATCAAAGATTTTTGGCAACACTGGTCGCCACGTAGTGAGTGCCGTTTGCCGTAGTTTTCCATGGAAATTCCGTTCAAAGTTCACACCAGAACTGTCTCTTATTTAGTGGTATGTATTTATTAAAATAAATAACTGAATTTCCATAATATGACGTGCGCTGTGTTCGGTTATGATATGGACAACCAAGCAAAGAAATTTGACAGAAATATAAGATGTTTCCGCTTTCCTAATGATAAAAACCAAAAATTGCAATGAATCGGTTTTATTTATTTTATTAACATTTACTTCTTAAGTATTTTCCACTGAAGCTGACGAGGGTATATGCCTTCGAAACATGTATGGAAATTAAAATATTGTTCATTTAACTACTGAAGCAGACTATTAGTTTCTTTGCCTCTTCATAATTTCACTCCACTGAGAGATGGACTATTTAAAAAATAGTTTAATTTGTTTATAAATTTAATCTTTGTTGTATGTTCATGAAATAAATATACCTAAATGCCACGATATTACTCTTTCATTTCGCATACCATCAAATGCGTAAAACCTTTTAATTAGCGTTAAAAGAGCGTTAAAAACGCTG
This sequence comes from Barypeithes pellucidus, assembly GCA_963991005.1. Classification (NCBI taxonomy): domain Eukaryota; kingdom Metazoa; phylum Arthropoda; class Insecta; order Coleoptera; family Curculionidae; genus Barypeithes; species Barypeithes pellucidus. Next base: position 48,352,796 of record OZ022563.1, on the reverse strand, counting down.
ACATCAGTATAAATCTCCATAACGCCTCCATCGGCGTAGAAACATTTATAGTTTCCCAACAACATCAAATTGCAATGTTTTAGGGACATCACTGTGGCAACGCTGTATTGTCCTTTCTACGGATTATTGTACACATGACCCTGAAGTTGATTCTCATTAATTTCTCGGCGGCGGTGTTGTTCACCCTTATTGGCTACTGATTTTGTGATTGTTTGTGATCTATTGCATTTTTGGATTAATTTTTAGTGTTTTTTCGGACTAAAACTATTTAGAGCTATTTATTAGCTATCTACGATGGTTCGTCAGTGAGTGGTGTGTAAGAAATTCGACTATTCTAATCCCGGCTTAATATTTCGTCGGTAAGTGTAGTAAATTCTATATTTTATATTGCAAAATATGGATTATTTCTTTATATTATCTGAATTTCTGTAAAAAATACCTACAACGATTATCTATTTATGACTAATGTTAGATCGAAATTATCTAAACGCGTACTCGTTATTACAGCGTTGCCATTTTTTAAAGCCATCTTCTTCTAACTTATTTGAAACGGTAGAACTGTGAATCATTGTAAATAAATGGTGCTTTATGAAAGGAATGTTTTGTCTCCCCTTTTATATTATATGTATATGGCTTAAAATAAGAGTGCGGATGGTATACTGACCAATACAATTCCTTGGTCCAAAGGAAAACGGTATATAACAGCAGGGATTTCTTTTGGCTATCTCCTCCGGTAAAAATCGGTCTGGGTCGAATTTATACGGATCCGGCCAATATTTCTCGTTAGTATGTGTCCTCAGTATTCCAAAAACCACGGAATTGCCTTTTTGAAGGATGTGATCACCTTAAACAAGTAATGGTGAATACAGTATTCACCTGAAGACGACTGGAGATACTTACCAGTTGAAACGTTGTGATATATAACAAATAAAGACAATGCAAGTCCAAAACTTTTCTATTATTCAAGAAACACCATTGTCTACAACCTTCAAACAGACACTATCTTACCGTTATTATATCATGCAACTAGAAAGATAGTTTAAAAACTAACAGCAAAAAAAAATTAAGCAGTCGTAAAGTATTTTCATTTTTTTAAACAATTTAACAAGTATCCTGAATCATTATCCAAATATCCTGTATACTGTTAAACAATAAAATTATTACCGCGCGGAAAAACCAATGAACTCTATTTTCTTACCAAGATCCACATCCTCATCTATGGCTCGAACCACAATGGCCCCAACGGGAAACAGCCTTAAGGACTCCTTGATGACCCTTTCCACATATTTCAGTTGCGGTAAATCTGATAATTGCACTTCCCTGTCCGGTCCCAGAACATCCAGAATTTCTGTTAGGACTTTGTTCTGAAAATACAGCGGACGTTAATTAGAAATAATTTGAAAAATTAATTGTAATGGGAAATAACGTCATAAAAATAAAATGTGTTACGTCAATAGATCCCGTCAATAAATCCCGGGCAGAGATAATGTCAGTCTTTTTCATAGCCCGGTAACTTTTTTAATTGTTGTCCGATCTATTACAAAATATCGATTTGAATTATACTGTTACAGGTGATTGATGCCGCACGTTCATTCTTTCCCCGATTCAACTGTATCTTATTGCTTCTTACCTGAATATCCTGATGCATGCCCAACATGGTAAGAGTGAAACAATTTGTAGATGCTGTCGTATCGGAACCCTAAAATCATATAATAGTACTCATTAACTATTAAGTACTCATTGCAGCGACTAAAATATTAGCTCTCATACACACGTACAGGGGTATTTCATCAAAAAATACAGGGTGTTATGGAAATGACGTATTATATTTAAATGGGTGACTCCTCGGGTGTCCTGGAGAAGCGCTACATATTTTATTTTTTTTAAATCGACCGTTTTAAAAGTGGGGTAATAAACACTCTTACTCACAGGTCAGTCCACGCTACTGTACAACATTTCACCAAGAGCAAATGGCAATGTTGCCAAAGTTAATGTAAAACTGAAATTCCATATAAAATTATAAAAATAAATTATTTTCTACCTACTTGTATTCATCCTTATACCTAAAGAGCGAGGAAATCCAGGCACAAACACAATCAGTTTTTTTTCTTTTTCATGGGAACACTCCTGGAAACACTTTATGCACACACAGTAATAGTGAAACAGAACTGATAGTTAGCATTTGAAAATACAATAATACAGATTATACTACAGATTATTAGATTTTATTACACGCGATAAAGACGTCCAGAAGAAACGCGTAAAAAAACAATATTCAAAGATTATTTATGTACGGGCAGGATACACGCGTAAACCGAAAAAAACAGAGCGGATCGCTGAGAGCGTGATGGTGACCGACGAGAGACACAACGTATCCGGCCGCTGGTTGGTCTTGAACTAACAGACGCACGCGTGCGGCGCTATATGAAACTACTTCGCTCAGCCGATGTAAGGCGTCAAGAGGTCATTGGCATTTGACCTAGTGACGCATGTGGCTATTACTATGCCATATGTTTTTTCGGGTTCTTTAAAACATAGTCCGTCGTAAATGTTCTTCAATTAATTGTACAAAAAGGTATTACAGAATGGAAAAGTGTTTAAATTATTTTATTTTGTCTAAAGAGTTTAAAGTGTACATATGACAACACCGGCCAGAATTCCTTGATTGCTTACATGTATCGCAGTGCCACACAGGTGTTTTTCTGGTTTGACGTCAGGTCACTTTTGCCACTGAATGAATTGAGAGCGCCATTTATGGCTATTTTTCTTCAATTTGTCTTTATCTCAGGAATTGCCGGTTTAAATATAATACGTCATTTCCATAACACCCTGTATATATTTCAAGGGTAGTGCAAGCGCGGGTCCATGGGGGGTCAGGGGGGTCATGACACATGTTACATATATTACATTACATAGGGTGTTATAGAATATAGACTATGGGTGACTCCTTGGGTGTCCTAGATAAAGTCTACATACCTAATTTTTTTTTAAATCGAATATCTAAATACTAAACCCTTTTTGCCTAAGTGCTGTCGCGCCGCTCCATCTGGTTTCATTTAGCAACAATATAGGTCGCTAGAGTAAACTACAGTGATGCCAGATCACACCGCGTGTCTCGCCCTTGTTTGGATAACGGCACCGCGCGTATTGATATGCTTCACCTTCAGTATCGTGGCTTCAGTATGTTTCGATATTCGGTGTCGGAACGATATTGCCGAGGGTCCGCGTGCTTAATGTATACGAAATTTAAACGTTTTGTTAGTTGTAGCATTACCCGATTTTTTTTCTGTTGTGAAATAATTCATAGTAATAAATGTTGTGATGTGAATTCAAATTTGTGTGATATTATCTATCGTTGGTTCTGTTGCAAAACATACTTCTTGGGTTTTATTTTTTTATGGAATTTAATTATAAAACGGATTATTTTAAAATAAGATCGAAGGTAAGAGAGTACGTACCTTAAAATTGTAGTTGTTTTATTCTAAAAAGGTTGAAAAAGAAGTGATAGCGCGGGTCAAAGACGTCTTGTTGTCAAAAACTGAACACGTGCGTTTACAATTATGTGTTGTAATATGACAACACCGCCTACAATGCGCTAACCTCTTTCGAAACTTGAGACTGCCTCATGCTCATGCTGAATAATTCAAAGCGCCATTTATGGTTATTTTTCTTCAATTTATACTGTATAACGCGAGCCTATTACCTTTCGTTACTTTTTCTTGTATAAATCCCCCCCCCCCCCCCCCAAAGTTCTGGATCCGCAATTGGGGTAGTGAAACATGAGATCCCGGGATTTCGGTATCCTAGGATTGCCACCCCTATTTGATACACTATACATGGCAGCTGAATAATTCTTTAGTTTGCAATTGCATTTAAACTACAGTTTCTTATAAATTCGTGAAATAATGAAACCGCATCTAACGGCACCCAATTCGACCCATACAATTTTCCATCCAATTCGACCCCGTCCGAGTGGCCAAACCCCTTTAAAATCAGAATAATTTGCCCTATGAAAATTTAGGTTATAAAAGTATAATTATGACTCAATCATGTCACAGTTTCATTGTTTCTGTTGGCTTATGATGTTTGGTTTAAAGAACAGTCAGTTATTAAATAATTTCGACGACATGGGAAGCAGCCCGTGGGTTCTTAATTTATTACTCACTAACTAGGCGTGAACTACCCGTATATTATGATTATTGAGTAATTACCTACTTTATAATGATATACTAATTATTAAAAGTAATTACTTACAGCAATCATAAACGTAACTGTTTCATTCAACAATTCGTCATCGGTAAAACGATGATTTGCTTCTGGTTCGTAGTTCATTTCTATAAGAAGGTCCAAGAATGCTTTCCTTTTGCTTGTTTCTAAAATTATTAACATCAAAATATTTTTTATTTGTCATCCGTTTAAATGCAGGGTGTCCCACTGGAAACCAATTCAATCTATACAGGGTGTTACAGATTTGGCTTTCGCCATTGAGATTTAAGAAACGGTAAGAGATACGAAGTCGGTTAAATTAGGCCAAAGTTGCATAATTATGGGCCCAATAATATGCCGCAATAAAATCAAAAATAAATATAGGGGCTTCAAAAATATTTGGGAAAATTTTAAATTTTACGTTTCGGTTTTTATTTTTTCCTGGCTTTGTTCGAAGAGATGTAAAAGAATTAAGTTCACTTTCTCATTGCTACTTTTTAATCTCCACAAGATGGCACCATCAGATCTTTCATGCGACGTTTCGTCCTTGGGTCACCATCATCAACTTATTTTTTTTTAAATCCTGGCCTTGGATTTTTTTGTTTAAATTATGAAAGAGGGCCGAAATCTACGTCCAGTGGTATACAACACTTAATGGTTTTCCGACGTTTTGTTCCTTAAATAGACCATCTTCATTAAAATAACCCTGGTTAGTTCCTGTAATTTACTTTTTTTTTATTCGGTATAATTCGAAAATGTAAATGCCTCTTTTAAAAGTCCTAAGAATGTGCTGTCTTTAAGAGTAAAATTTTATTTGTATTATTTATATATATATACAGGGTGTCCCATAACTAATGGTACACAGGAAAACTGCAGATTCCTTGGGTAAAAATACTGCGATTTGGCCATACTTAGTTTAGTTCAATAGCTGGTATTAACCGAGATACAGGGTGTCCAAGTAAAAATTTAATTTTCAATTTTCCTAAATAACTTATTTCTGAATCAATATTTTTTCACAAAATTTTGTGACTAGGGTTTTTTGTGGAAAGGAATTTGAATGTGTTAATAATTTTGATGTAGATTATAGGGGGCGCTCTCTGCGGTACTCTGGATACATAAAAAGAAGTGTAACTTTCTTGGGTCGTAGTATAATTATGTTTTTATTAAAAATATCAGTTTTTCCGTCATTTTTAAGCAATAAAGGTATACTTTGTAAATGTCGCTCCGACTAACCGTTTTCGAGATATTTTCAATTACAATTTCTAATGCGCCCGTTAAAATTTTGACTTGTAAATGTGAAATTTGTCACAGTAGGCTTTGGTAAAAACAAATGCAATGAAAGCACTTTGAAACCTCATTTCTGTCAAAGTTTATTTTCATTTGTCAGGAGTTTTTGAAGATACTGTTATCAAAAATTAAACTAAAAATGCCGCTACATTCTTCGTTTTGGTCGTAAGGATCCTATTTCTCCTAGTCTGTCGTATATGCTTCTAAAAATTTTAAAATCTGGCTGCCTTCTCTTTGGATACATTTCCAAATACCGCCGATGTGCCCCGCGTCTGTTGAAATTTTCTTCTGCGTATAAACATACCATGTCTCGCATTTCTCCGTTAGAAAACAGTTATGTCGCGGCATTTTTAGTTTAATTTTTGATAACAGTATCTTCAAAAACTCCTTAAAAACACCCACAATGCTGACAAATGAAAATAAACTTTGACAGAAATAAGGTTTCAAAGTGCTTTCATTGTATTTCTTTTTACCATAGCCTACTGTGACAAATTTCACATTTATAAATCAAAATTTAAACCGGCGCATTAGAAATTGTAATTGAAAATATCTCGAAAACGGTTAGTCGGAGCGACATTTACAAAGTATACCTTTATTGCTTAAAAATGAAGGAAAAACTGATATTTTTAATAAAAACATAATTATACTAAGGCCCAAGAAAGTTACACTTCTTTTTATGTATCCAGAGTACCGCAAAGAGCGCCCCCTACAATCTACATGAAAATTATTAACAAATTCAAATTCCTTTCCCCAAAAAAACCCTAGTCACAAAATTTTGTGCAAAAATATTGATTCAGAAATAAGTCATTTAGGAAAATTGAAAATTAAATTTTTACTTGGACACCCTGTATCTCGGTTATTATCAGCTATTGAACTAAACTAAGTATGACCAAATCGCAGTATTTTTACCCAAGGAATCTGTAGTTTTCCTGTGTACCATTAGTTATGGGACACCCTGTATATATATTTATTATAAGAAATTAATAATATGAAAATCTTCAGTTTCTTCGAAACAAAAGTAAATTACAGAAACGTACTAGGGGTATTTCAATGAAGATTATCAATTTAAGGAACAAAAGTCGGAAAACCAAGTGTTATATACCACTGAACGTAGATTTCGGCCCTATTTCATAAATTTAAACAAAAATTCCAGGCCCGTATTTAAAAAATACATTAATGATGATGACCTAAAGACGAAACGTCGCATAGAAGATCTGATGATGTAATCTTATGAAGAATAAAAAGTAACAATGAGGAAGTGAAATTTATTTTTGGACACTCTTCGAACACAGTCAGGAAAAAATAAAAACGCAAAATTTTAGATTTTTTCAAATACTTTGAAAGCCCCTGTATTTATTTTTGAAGCATATTATTGGGCCCATAATTATGCAACTGTTCCCCAATTTAGTCGACTTCGTATCTCTTACCGATTTCGAAGTCGCAATGGTGAAGGCCGAATTTGTAACACCCTGTATATGGAAAAATATTATATATTGGAGGGGGCAACTCGGCTAAAATATTTTCAATATGGCGGCACTTCCGGTTATACCGGAAGGCGGTGTCAACTTGCTTAATTTAAACGGAACACCCTATATATTATTACATTTTTGGATTCTACGCAAAATTCTAGGCAGATTTCGTATATCATGTCCTATGATGTCTCAACATCTGACATATTTAAGGTTTTATGTTTAAAATGACGTTTGCAGACCATAAAATATTATTAATTGTTCCTATATTATAAGGCCCCTTATTCTTTAATTTGGATTGGATTTCTTGTTGAAAAGGACCTGCTTTAATAGATTTTTTATAATATTTGTAAACTATTAAGTCCGGGGGTGTTCAAACAATAAAATTAAAAATGAAATTGACAAAAATTGCAAAAAATATACATTTTCAAATGGAATGGAAATGTTATCATTATTTTCTATTTATCATTAAAAATAAGCATAAGTTTGCTGAGGGTTTTAAGTTCAGCTACTCGACATAGATAGCTATGACGGCGCAGTACGTTGAAAAATAACTGGTAAGCGACAGCTTCATACATTATAATTCGAAACTATTTCATAACACCCTGTATGAGTGACAAAAATAGAACATTGTTATTTAAATTTTTTTTTGTTCATTCCCTGTACCCAGTACTGTAACTTAAGAATCCAGTTTCAGATCAAAGAAGAATTAAGGCCAGTTTTAAATTTCTTTTTAAATATTGTACCTTCTTCAACATACTTCTCTTCTTTGTTTTGTATTTTCTTTTCGTACTGGATTCTCTTGTCGGTTACAACCTAAAAATTATGAAACAAATATTATTTTAAAACCCTGTAGTGCTTTTGATTTTAAATCTGCACGTTTGTTCTTGTCGCTTGCTTTGTCTCGTCATTTTGATTGAAATTGGCGAAACAATTATTTTTACAGTAGTTTGAAAGGTATAGTACATTGTTCATCGAGTAGGAAATGCCTAACTCTGTGTTGCTAAACTCGGCTTGCGCCTCGACTTAGCAATCTTCACAGTCATCCAGGAATGTAGCTTGCCTACGAGGTAAACATACTATTTTTCCGAAAATCGTTTAAAAATCGACAGATATTGATTAATTTTGAGAAAATCGTGAATAATTTTATTCACAAATAAATGGTGCTTTAAAATTCGTAATAAATTTGGTTGCGTTATTATGGAAACGATGTGGAAACGATGTTGAATTGTCAAACTTGACGCATATAAATTAAATTGTTGGTGTCATGGTCTGCGAACTTCAAATGGGGTTGTTGACCCGTATATTTGCTCAACATTAGTTCTGCCGTTTTCGTAATTGGCGCTCCGATCGCTCTTTTGTCTTTTTATAGCAGGAATCTATTATCATCATGTCATCTTCGCCTGACTGCGCTTCACTATTGGTCAATAGATGGAGCATCACTTTTTTCATTGTTGATCCACCATCCGGGCGGACATTCCAATTTTACCGCTGTCGCTAGGTACTTATGTCAGTTTGAGACGCGCATTAAATTCGTATTTTTTGCTAAACTATTCCACGGAAGTCATTTTAACTTGTGTTTGTGTATATTAGTGTAATTTAGATTTGTATCCGATTTGAAATCGTTGTACACTGAGCCTTGACTCTCTTCATTTTGACCAAAAACTTTCTTGAGTACTTTTATTTTATTTTAAAAGGTAAGTTGGAAATTATATTATAACATTTTTAAAAAATTTGAAGAATACTATTAATTTCTCCCTTGGGAGTGTTTTGGTTGCGAGAAAGTTCACATTTTCACACTAATTTGCGTGTGAATAGTTCTAGCATTATGTTGTGCTTGACGCTACGTGACGCTCTATCATCAGCTAGTATCATGCTAAAAAGTAACATTCCGCACTTTTTTCTTGTTACTGTTAGTGTATTATACGTCTTCTATAGTTATTTTTTTTTATATTTTAGGGTGTAAATTGGTTAAAAATATGCCTTATTGTTGTGTCAGTAGCTGTTATAAAAGTTATGAATCGAAACATTGTTTTCCTGACGCAACCAAAAACAGACTTCTTTTGGACAAGTGGGTGTCGTTGTGTGGAAACCGTCGTTTAGTTCGCGAAATGACTCCACCAAACATTTATAATAGTTGCAGAGTTTGTTCCCTTCATTTTCTGCCTGAAGATTTTGGACCAAATCATAGACTTAAAAAAGAAGTATTACCATCAATAAATCTGCCAGGTATATTAAATCTTTTATTTTAAAATAACTAGACCTACTTATTAAGTAGGATGAGGCAGTAGAAATGAGCCGATACTGTGTGTTGTACACATAAAAATAATACACATAATAAATAATCCGTTCATTCATGAAAATCTTGTATATATTTTTTTAAGTAACTTAAATTTAAATATTTCATGGAGCTTATTAATTAGTCCCCTCAATCCCCCTATTTTGATACCATAACATAGCCACAACTATTGACTGTTTCAGCTTCTATACACCCAATTTTCGAAAATATTACTGATTATGCAATAGCTAACGCGACCTTTCTACCTACTTCTGCTAGTGCTGAAGAGGTATTACCTGTTCTACCGGATCAAACGTTAATTGAATATACAAAACAGGAGGTGGATCCCTGTACTACTAAGCAGGGGATCTCAATAGAGATGGATATTGTCCCATTAGATACTGAAGAACGTGAACATATCGGTACTTCCTCGAAAGTACATATTATGACAACCCCCAAAAGTAAGTTAAGTTGCATAAAATAATTTTAATTTATACGGTGGGTATCCCGCTCTGTGTTTAATACTAAAAGCAACTTTTTATGCTAAAAAATTATTATAGATTATAGAGTAAGTATATGTACGTCGCTAATATAAATTAAAGAGCGTTTAACAATAAAATATGAGAATATTGTTGAAGACAGAACAGACTGAAATCATTTTTGTTATTTGCATTTTAGAATATATATTTTTTTAGAACGTTCTTCACTCTTAGCAGAAGTGAATGTAGGCCAAATTAAAGACTTAAGTCCTAAGGCACGAAAACTCTATCCTATCCAGTTTAAGAGGCAGGCAGAAAGATTAAAGAAAGGTGGTGTATTGGCAAGAAGAAAACTTCGAATGACTGAAAAACTAACCAGTCCTACAGTGCTTCAGAAAGTTCTCTCAAGCATGGATAGAATTAAAGCTAGATTTTTTCAGAGTCAGTGAGACAATATCGAGAAGAAGCCGAAAGGACGACGATATACCCTTGAGAACAAGGTTATTGGTTAACGGTAATGAAACTGCTGAACAGAACCCGATACGCCCTGGACTACATACCGAAGTGTTCACTATTTTGAAAGCGGAAGTCAAAAATTTTTCAAATGTTCACGATAAACATTGTATTTTAATGTTTGACGAAATTAATATTGAACCACAGGTTCAACCCAATATAAAAGAAGGAACTGTGGAAGGTTTTGATTTATTTATACCACTTAGCTTTAAAGATATTTTAACTTAATCTGAGGGGTCAGTTTGTGACTCGGCCATACAAATATATTAATATTGGCAAAGTTATGAACCATTGGATGCTTTTTCTTTTTAAAACCAAGCAAAGCATATTTCTATCCATATTTTGAAAGCAAGAGATATAATAATATATTTGTAATTTTAGGTGAACTAGGAAATCCAAGATTTCGATTTTGTTTCCTGATTTCTCCTTTTTTTTCTTGCTTTTAAAATGGGTTCATAAATAAGCTATTTGCCTGATTTTTGAATAAAATCAAGGATGCATATTATTCCAAGAATTCGGCGAAGGCGCTAGTAAAATATCCTCAAAAGCAGCGCCATCTCGTCGAGAGTTTCTTAAATTGAATTTGAACTACAGGTTTCTAATATGGAAATGGTGTAATATAACTGCCGTCGCCGATAGATGGCTTACCAATATTAACAGGTTTGTTAACATGGAAGTGTCCATTCTATTAACAAACCTAAATATTATTCTATGGTTGGTGTTTCCGAAAGCAAAACAGTATAAAATGATAAGTGATGATGAATTTTCCATTTCTGGGACTCCTCCAGAGCGGGTTGAGGCAGTGAATACTGCTGCATTAGAATTATTGCCAAAGAAATCAAGAGAAAGGTACGAATATGCATATAAACGTTTTATGGACTATCGCAAGAGTAAAAACACGAGTTCTTTCTCGAAAAATGTTGTAATGGCATACTTCCTTTGTTTAATGATGAAATCTTCAACATTATGGGCCAATTATTCAATGTTGAAGTCAACCCTTGCAATTAAACACAATGTATAATAATTACATTTATATACAGGGTGTCCGGGAACATGTGGGAAATCTCCCGGATATGAAGAAAACACGTGAAAAAAATACTATAGGTTCATATAAACTTTTTTCGTATCGGCCTCCTCTTCGGAGATATGGGCTCCCAAAGAGCACCAATGGAATCAAGTTTTTACACATAATTATTGAACCACCTGGTATATTTCAATTATTTTTTAATATGATGTATATCAGGTAAGACCCGTCAAATTACTACCCAAGAAACTGTTGTGAATTACTCACAGCTGCAGGGACGGACTAGCTGTAACACTCATGGGCCCATTTTTTTTACGCCCTGTATGATGAGTACTTTGGACAATGTTTTTTACATACCTTTAACTATTGGCTAAAAATTAAGTACTCTTCATTCATGTCGCTAATCCTAACCGTTTTCGGAAAAAACGTCATTTTATTTACACCAGTCCCCTAAATTCTCACGGGTTAAATATGAAAAAGCGGAATTTTGAAGGTTGAACATTTGATCGGAACAAAGATGTATCTTTTACTGAAATACGCCAAATACATGATGTATATGAAATGCCGTTTTTTCGAAAACGGTTAGGATTAGCGACATGAATGAAGAGTACTTAATTTTTAGCCAATAGTTAAAGGTATGTAAAAAACATTGACCAAAGTTCTCATCATACAGGGCGTAAAAAAAATGGGCCAATGCTAGTCCGTCCCTGCAGCTGTGAGTAATTCACAACAGTTTCTTGGGTAGTAATTTGACGGGTCTTACCTGGTATACATCATATTAAAAAATAATTGAAATATACCAGGTGGTTCAATAATTATGTGTAAAAAACTCGATTCCATTGGTGCTTTTGGGAGCCCATATCTCCGAAGAGGAGGCCGATACGAAAGAAGTTTATATGAACCTATAGTATTCTTTTCATGTGTTTTCTTCATATCCGAGAGATTTCCCACATGTTCCCGGACACCCTGTATACAATACATAATTTCGTTCTTTATTGAAACGGCAAGCTCAAGGTTATACGGCCAAGAAATCTAAGATTTTAACGAAGGAAGAAATCAACAAATTTATCCAGGAAGCTCCAGATAAGAAAATTTAATGATTAAGGTAAGTTACAATGTTTTAATTTCTATTTAGATTACACATTTATTTATTTTTTAGGTGGCTTTAATATTTGGTATTTCTGGCCTGTAGAATGGATGAGTTAGTCCGAATGACCCTACACGATGTAGAAGATCTCGAATCTAAGATTTTAATTAGCATACCTGATTCGAAGACCAGCAAACCAAGATCATTTGTAGTTAATCAGATGTACTTGAAAGTTTATCGAAAGTATGTTTCGTTAAGACCAGAACATATGAACAGTTACCGATTTTTCTTTAAATATCAAAGCCTAAAATAGTTGCTATTTACTTGATCTTGGTAAATCCGTCAGAATATACTGGTCACTGCTTTCGTCGGTCTTCTGCAACAATATTGGTTGACTCTGGTGCCAACATAACTAGTTTAAAGAGGCATGGCGGATGAAAGTCATGAAACGTTGCTGAGGGATATATTGAAGAATCTCTTAACAATAAGGTTGAGGTGGCAAATAAAATTTTCACAATACAAAATATTCAACAAAATAACCCTACTACCTCGCATGTTGTCCAAAATGTTTCTCATAGTTCTAATAATGTTCCTCCAATTTTCAATAATTGTACTAACTGTCAAATAACTGTGAATATAACAAACTAATTTCAAAATGTATTCTGCAATGCATTAAGGTTTTCAAAATTTAATTCCTTATATTAAGGAAATGAATATTTCCTAACAGTTATTTTCCGTTGCCTAGCAACGACTAATTGTAGGAAAATTGACTTTTCTTTCAAAAATGTTATCAAAAATGTCAGTATTTCCGAAAACGATTTTTTTTTAAGAGTTTGAAAGTACAAGAAAAATAACGGATGAAATTGACAATATCGCTGCAGACGAGGACACTCGAAGGCTCACTAACGTCTCTTTTGAGAGCGTAAATGACCCACCATATTAGTTTGTTTATTACTATGTTAGGAATAATCCATATGCTTCTTACCTTTTTAGTAAACGACTGTAATTTGTTGTTTACTTTGTGGAAATCTTTGCCCAAAGGGGAATTGTTGAATATTACGTCAATATGGTAAAAAATGTTGAATATTCTCATCATGACTATTTCCATAATCCTAAAATATTATTTCACGTAATTATATTAGATATTCCAGTGAGCCCTCTCGTTTTTCGACAGTTGACATCAGCAATATGCATCGATTAGCTGCTTGGGAAATTCAATAAAATTCCCCTGTACTGTACTGCACTGTACTTACTAGCTGTCTTTTCTTTGACGAAAAATGTATAATTTAATATTTTATTAATCTCATTTAAGGCGAGAAATAATAGCTATGGAGGATAATTATTGGCCGCCTTCTACGGCTTCTATCTCAGCTGATGCTGAGATCGAGTGAGTTCGGATTTATTTCAGTTAAATAACACTTTTGTGAGGCGACTTGAATGTGGACATCTTGGTAGGCTGGGAAAATGAGGAAGATCTGCTGCCTGATATTTTTAATAGTTTTGCTTTAAAATCGCTCTTACCAAATGAACCTATACAAGAGATGTACTTGGTCGGAATCCAAATGCAATTGATTATGTAGAGTCAATGCCTTCTGCACTATTATTATAGTACATTACAAAAACAAGCCTTCAAAAAACAGAAAAATACTACGATAGAGCTTAGTCAATAGGAATCTGACACTACCCTGACTACAGGGTGTCCATTCTCCCCGATAACACAAAAAAAACTTTGTGACAAAAAAAACTTTGTGACAAAAAAATACTGCTACATGTTCTGCATTTTAAATTCTATTCCATTTCCCACTAAATAACATTTGACAACGGCGCATCACTGGTCTCTTCACGGCCTGTAGTGCAGAAGGTAATGGTAGAGTGTGATAAAATGTTTATCTAAGTTCACCATTTTTAGAACCTGGGGTTGGGAGGGGGTGACAGGCACGTGGTACTCCCACTAAGTAAACCAGCCGATGAGACATAATGTAAACTAGCAAAGTATTAAATAAAAAATACAAAACAGATTCAATAACTGAAAGATAAATATATTATAACATTACATTATAACTCATTTCATTTTTTAAGTACGGTCCTGGAATTAATACCAACCTGCACAAATAAATAATATATAAATAACCAGAAATAAGCAAGAAGGTCATTAATGTCACGTCAGACTGTCATCATCAGAGGCGAGAGAGTTCGATAATTAAAACAGTAGACTATTCCGTATTTATTATTATTTTAGTTAGAAATAATGGCCTAAACTCGCTGTAGAAGTTGTGCAGAGGATTGCTGTTTCTTTCTTGGGGATCTGTTGTCGTTTCGTTATTCTCGGAGGTTGCAGCGTTGCCACACTTATAAGTACTAATGATACTTAAATGCCTTAACTATAGTCCACAGTACGGGAGAACTACTGACCTCCGGCCAGTTTCTGGAAAGGCGCGCCTAAGTATCGGAAGATTACTGCGCGCTTAAGTGTCTGAACCTCTACTTTGACAGCAAACGATTATACCGGCAATACTCTATGTATTTTGTATAATACCATTAACTAAACACAGACATACTAACTACGGTAGCATAAAACTCGACGCGACATCTTACGGTGTACTTGAAGAGCCGTGATACGGCCAAACGCGTCTAGGGATGAGTTTGACAAAAGGACAAACGCAATGTCACGCAAGGCAGTTGACAAGACATAGGGCGCAGCCAATAGTATTTGTTGAGCCCGCCATATGGCACTAGTTTCATAACTTTTACACTTACCTGTCAACCCAAATTGGAAAATTGGAGTCAGTAGATTGTGCCCTTATTTTAATACCCATTGCCGTTTCTAGAAAAATAAAAATAAGAGATATAAAAAGGAGCATTTCTTTCACCATTGATTAGAACAGGGGAACACAGAGAGCGTGCCGCCGCAGCGCCGGGAGCGTCGCGTCGTGGCCTGTTTCCAACAAAATTTAACTGATTAAGGAAAAAATTAATTGCTGTCTTTATTGTTCTGGATTTACATTAAGAAAAAATCCAGTGTCGATCAATTTCGAATCATGTCAGCAAGTAGGGCGCCTTACCACAAATGATATCCAGAGTGCATCGTGACATAACATCAAAAATATCTAATTCTCCTTTTCCCGAATATTTTTCCATAACTTCAACGAGAACCTCGGATTGTTCCACAAAAACTTCCAAAAACTGATCCAGAATTTTTTGATTAAACGTTGGCATTATTATTTTTCGGTGTTTTCTCCATTTATCCACTAAAATTTTGAAAATAAATTAAAGTATAGTATCGCTCGAGCTCAATTCATCGAGGCATAAAGCGTCTAAATGACTTGGTTTTAAAATAAAACAGTTATTTTAAAATACTTTAATAATACAAAATTTCATAAAAATATCTAAGAGTGATTATAATTATGATAAAAAGTTACTATTTAAATTTTAACATTCTGTAGTTCAAAAATGAAGAACTTTAGGACATATGTTAATATTAACTATTCTTCTTAAATTCACCCAAGGATTCATAACCTTAGGAATCGGCACTCAATTAAAAAAACACCCTGTATAGGCGCCCCAAAAGGACTTCGCATCGCCCCCCTGCCCTCAAGCCCTGGCCGCGCCACTGACCACAGGGTGTTATGGAAATGACGTATTATATTTAAACCGCCAAGTCCTGAGATGAAAATTTACATGGCCGCTACTGACCACGGCCGCGATCAATAAAATAAAAGGTCTGCAGTATGAAAGACCTCAGCGCATTTCGGCCGAAGTTGTCATATCTACACGGCAAACTCTTTAGAAAAAAAAATATAATTTTAACAATTTTTTATTCTATTATTTATGATCAAATATGATTCCAGAAATCCGACGGCGAAAAACGTTGTGCAAAACAAATAATAGTAATATCACACACAAATTTCAAATTCGTCACAAGCACAAGGAAAAAAGTTTTAGGAAAATACCTCTCCCATAACCTCACAAATAGCAGCTATTCACATGGAATATTATACGGGAACGTTGTTTTAATTAATTTTGGTCTTTTTTTTCTCGCTTAAATTTATTAAACTAAAAAATAATTAAAAATAAATACGATTCCTTCAATTTAAAAATGACCCACACGACGATCGAACTGAAGGAAACCTTCAAACTACTTCAAATAGCGTTCCAATCTTTAAATTATTGTACCGGCTGGATCGGCAAAATTGTACCAAATTTTATAGAAATGTACCAGCACGGCGCCTAAAAAAAGGACGTTACTTCACTGGTCATTTAAAAAAACTTCTAAGTTTTAAGAAGGCCATTACCTTCACCAAGAAAGTGAACTTGCAGAACCCATCGATTTATAAGCGATTAGTAATCATCTGCTGAATGCACTAAAAAAAAAATGATTTCACAAATCGATGGGAAATCGAACGCCATTTTTTCAATCGAATTTAAAAAGCGATATATGATTTGACACCGATTTATGTCAGTTTTGTTTGTCAGGTCGAGGAGTTAAATTTTTTAAAAATTACGAAAGAGGTGAATTAAAATTATAAACACGATCTCCGTTAGTGAAAAGGAGCATTAAAAATAAAATAATCCATTTCGCACAGAATAAAATGTAGAATTTGATGAAAATATTGCTGCTGAATGCAGCCAATACTTTGTACCGAATTCGGTACACACTCGGCTTCAAAGAACTGACGTAGTTCGTGTTCCTGTGACTTGTCAGTGTAAGATCGAGAGTGTAGCGATACGGCTGATTTCGTCGATAAAACCAATATACGCGCAACAATTCGCTGGGGTTTGCAAGTGATACTTTTTAGTGTTTTCATTTAAAGTCAAATTTCGTCGCGTCGCGTGGAATAAAATCTAATAATCAGATTATGTATTATTATTGTGTATTTTCAAAAAACTAACTATCGGTTCTGTTTCACTATTATTGTGTTCTGTCTTGCTGTCAAAATCTAATCTTCGAGCATAAAGTGTTTACAGGAGTATTCCCATGAAAAAGAAAAAACAACTGATTATGTATATGCCTGGATGGCCCCGTCTTTAGTTATAAGATAAATACAAGTAAGTAATTAATTTTTATAATGTATATGCAATTTCAGTTTTACATTAAGTTTGGCAACATTGCCATTGGCTCTGGGTGAAATGTTGTACAGTAGCGCGGACTGACCTGTGAGTAAGAGTATTTGTTACCCCACATTTAAAACGGTCGATTTAAAAAAAATATGTAGCGCTTCTCTAGGACACCCCAGGAGTCATCCATTTAAATATAATACGTCATTTACATAACACCCTGTATACTCATTCATACTTCGAACTATAACGTTGTACTCAATTCATTTTACCAATTCAGGAGAATAAGAGCGCGTGATAGCCCGTGCTCGATGCATAAACTTATTGCTATTGGTCAATCGGTGATAGAACTTCCGATGCCCGCGCACTACATTTCTAACAGAATCATAGTTCAGTGTAGTCTATTATTTCAGATCTATTCATGCGTGGTTCGAGATTGTACTGTTATATTGTCCTTAAGGCCCCTTTTATGCACCCGTTTCTTGTTGCGGCGTTTTCTAAATACATTGTCCTTATCGGCGGAAACGCCACGACAAGAAACGCGTGCATAAGCGCCCATTTAGATCAATTTGGCTAGAAAACGCCACCACAAGAAACGCGTGCATAAAAGCGGCTTAATGCGATCCTGTGCATTTGTTTTGGTCTTCTGAATTGGGAAAATAATCGCGAATAAATTCTGCAGGTATACCTGGTGCAGAGAAAAGTCCATGTCCAGTCACGGGTTCAGCCATGCGGTATAAGTTTTCTTTTCTCAATTGACTCGTAAGCAGCACCTCGTAATATTTTGGGTCCGACACTGCATAAAATAATCTTGTTCCAAACCATACTTTAAATAATCCAGGGTACTTGTTGAATAGATGATTTATTTGTCGAAAAATTGCTAGAAGAAGAGTGATTATTATATCTAGAGGGCGCTCCTTAATGACGTTCTAACCAACGAAAAAAATAAAAATAAACTCTGCTGCTACCAAAGATCAAGGGCGGATCCAGAACTTCGGTTGGGGGGGGGTCATACATGGAAAAGTTATGAAAAGTAATACCCTGCCGCGTTAGTCAAACCGATTTATATATTATTTTTCGTGTTAAATTGATGGTTGGGGGGGGGGTCATAACCCCCCCCCCCCCCCCCCCTGGATCCGCGCTTGCCAAAGATAATACAAACTACAGATAGAAAAATGTATTACAGCATAGCCAGATTGGCATATTTATCGCAAAAGTATATTTTCAAATTAAAAATTTGTTAATTTGGCAAATACAACTGGTTTAAGATTAAGCCACAATTGCTCTTAAAATAAATTTATTTCCCCATAATTTTACTATAAACTGTGAAAAGGCGATGAGAGATTCTTTTAAAAAATATATTATTATGCTTAAAGGTATCAAACGAATATTCAACTAATCCGACTGCAATCTGGCAACATCTATTTTTATTTTACAACTGCGCTACGATTCGGACCCAAAAGATGAATGAATTACTAACCTCGAAAACATTGCGACGTTGGCGCTTTGATCTAACGGATTGATTATATATTTTGGTTAATTTGTGTTTATTTTATGATTATTGGTGAAAAATCGGCTTTATTGTAAACAATCATGGTACATTCTTGTGTAGTTTGTAGAAGAGTGGATCATTTAAATAAGGATTTATCTTTTCATCGGTAAGTATAGTTCTGTTTTAATATTTTGTGATATAACCAGACTTCAACATTTTTGCCATTTAGCCAACAAACATGTAGTTCTCTCTTCCACCCATTACTGATTTTCAATAACATTTCACACAATCACAGCTTCACTTTCCAAGAGTTTTATGCATGGATTACGGGATCTGTAGATTACTATTACTAATGAAGAAATTGTTGGTTCTATAAATTCATTGAGAAGCTCTTCATCAGCCGATGATTCTTTTATGTCTAATTTAATTGTAAACTATACTCGGAGACCACAATTGTAGACAGTGATTCATCTACGACAAAATGAAACGACAACTGCATTTGAGCGAGAAGGAAATAGACTTCCAGTGGCGCGTAAAATTAAAAATTTATATAAGTACTTATTATTGAAAATTCGCAAAATTTCAGGTAATTACTGAATTCTCTTAGCGATATTTTTGGCAATGAGTCGTCCTTTTTTATTTCCGGCATAATTTTTTTGTATGTGGGAATTTCATTCTTAAAATAAAAACCGTACTTTTCGACGAATTGCATATTTTGTCGCATTATCAAGTACGATTTTTTTTCGGCCTACACGATTCTGAACTTTGGAGTTATTCTTGTTCTTCTTATTTTTTAAAGTCCTGAGTACTGTACTAGCCCAGGGGTCGGCAACCTTTTGAGACGGAAGAGCCAAAAGTTATAATTTACACAATTTCTCAGTTTTTAAAGAGCCACTAACGGCCG
Organism: Barypeithes pellucidus; assembly: GCA_963991005.1. NCBI lineage: Eukaryota > Metazoa > Arthropoda > Insecta > Coleoptera > Curculionidae > Barypeithes > Barypeithes pellucidus. The sequence goes on along the minus strand of OZ022563.1, from coordinate 48,333,002 downwards.
CAATTTGATATCGAAAGAGACACAACTTGACATAGAAAGAGCCGCATGCGGCTCGCGAGCCGTAGGTTGCCGACCCCTGGTCACAGCCAAAGCACTGGTGAAGACGCCAAATTGTCTTGCGTCGAAAACGAATTAAAACCTACATAGAAACATCCGACGACGGAGTCATTCGAGGACTGACGACAGTAACGACGCGTGTCACGGGGGAGGGGTGCGGTGAAAAGCGAGTACAAGTGGCTGAGAGATTGAGTCGGTACCTAATCCTTGTTAATCGATTCAGAACGAATGTTCAATGTTTTTTATTTCGAGATATTAAATAATATTTTCGTATGGAACTAAAGAGCCGCAGCTTCACATCCAGGGAGCCGCAGGTTGCCGACCCCTGTACTAGCCGATACTTTCGTTAAAGAAGCACATAGTTCCGTTGCATCTAGCACAGATAAATCCGAATTTCGGATAATACACAGATTTTATCATGTCTTGTTCCCTCTGTGTCAAATTAGGTAGTATTTTTTTTAAAGGTGGACCGCTAGTTGATGCAGTAGTTTGCATTTTTACCACAACAACAATAATTATATACAGTAACAACTATCCACAATAACAACAACAATACTCAGCAACAACAATACTCGGCAACAACAATACTCAGCAAACAACAATACTCAACAACAACAATACACAATAACAATATACCCGAATTCAAATTATCTATGAAAATACAGTAAAACCAGCGCCTCTCTCAACAGTTTGCAACTGATACAATAATATCAAACACTGTTGCCATGTGTATGCTATATTTAAACGTTTGCCCGCTGATCCGTTCCCCGTGCAAATCCTATTACTATAAATAATATAAAGCTCGAGAAAACTACAGTTTTGCTACGCCGCGCGTTTGCGACCAAATAAGCGCGAGGAAGCGGCTTTTAAGGTAATTTTAAACAGACAATAGCGGGTAAACGTACAAGATATTATCAACCGCATTCGCTGCATTGTTGTTCGGACTATGAAATGAGTCACAGTCTACAATAAATTGTGGACTTCGAGTATAAAAATATTTAGTAAAGCCTCTGGTGCATATTGTGAATATTATCTTCGAAAAGGGTGTTTTTCCTGGTATCTTTAAAAATGCTGTTATCTTGCCATTGCATAAGGGAGACGAAAAAACTAATAATAATAATTAACGACCAATAGCTCTCACTAGTCCTATTTGTAAACTAATAGAAAAATGTTAAAAGAAAAGACTCTGTAATTTTCTAAATACAAATAAGTTAATATCTGATTCACAATATGGATTCAGGGAAGGAATGGGCACGGATATGGCCTTGCATGAGGTTACAGACTATATTATCAATTGTTTCGATGATAATTGTAAGCCACTTGCCATTTTTCTGGACCTCTCCACGGCATTTGATACTGTGGATCACCAGATTCTACTACACAAATTGGAACTGATTGGAATAAGAGGAAAAGTTATTCAATTGTTTAAGGTATATTTCAATATTAGAACTCAAAAAGTTAAACTTAATTCAGCATGCAGCTCTTTAAGTAGGGTAGAGTGTGGTGTTCCTCAGGGTATAGTACTTGGGCCGATTTTATTCTCTATATATATATTAACAGTCTCGCAAAAGCAATACCCGGATTTAAAAACGGTTCGTTTTGCTGATGATACAGTTTTGCTTGTTAACGTATCATCGTGGAATTATGTTTTTACGAGGGCTGAAAGGGCGGCTACCTATGTTAAAATTTGGATGGATTATAACTTTTTAACTCTAAATGTTAATAAAACAAGTTTCATGTGTTTTTCAATGAATAAAATTGGTCTGCCATATAAAAATTAAATTCCATTCCATTAATTGTAATTTTTCTGAAGATTATGCATGTACTGGGCATGGTCAAGTCGGCTGATATTACAAAATATTTGGGTGTGTATTTCGATCGGTTTTTAAAAAGGAATTTTCATTCAGAATACGTTAAGAATAAATTAAGAAAATTAGTTTACAAGTTCTATGAACTAATTTTCTAAGCAGAGAGGTTTTGCTTAATGTCTATAAATCGTTAGCAGAATCTTGTCTTAATTATGGAATAATTTACTGGGGATCGGCTAACAAAAATATTTTGAGCAATGTCAGCATTGCTGAAAAATATATTTTAAAGATAGTTTTCTTTAAGAAAATACGTTTTTCTTCAGAACTTTTATTAAAGCAGTCTGGTGTCTTTACGATTACTGAACCATTAAGAATTATCTTAGATTTTCTCTTACCAGAATTACATAGGACATGACAAATTTACCTTTGCCTAATATGCACTTTAATGCCACACAAAGATCAGTTTCCTATGTGGATCCCAAAATAATACCATACAACATATTACTAGAGCATTTCAAAAGAAAAAAATTCCAATCCATAAAAAAATACTTAAACAAAAGGATTGGAAATAACACCCTGTTAATTAATAGGATAGTCAAATTTTTCTGAATTAGTCTGTAAGGGAGATTTTAACTTGATTGAATAATAAGGAACATGGACTTATTGATAAGTATATTGTATGTTTACTCTATGGTAGTGTGCATCCACAGACTTTAGTCCATTGTACATATATTCATTTGAATTTAAATAACTTCATAACATTCTTTGTAAATGAATAAATAAATAAACATCTATTTTTGGTTTTTGCGCATAATTATTTCACTGACAATAATGTCATATTGTTTGCTAGTTGCTCAAGCAACTGAGCCGGAATCACTCGTAGATTTTTTTAGGCTTACCAGAGGGCTCTCCAATGAAATAAAAAGCAGACCCAACAAGCGGTAACGCGATGGGCCCTGGTAATTTGCCGGAGGTCCTGTACAGTTCTCTTCGTTTCCATATAAACTGCAGGTACCATACCAAAACAGCACATGTTACAGCCGCTATCAGAACGTCGGTAAGGATAAAATTTCTTTGGTTCAAGAATGATTGGATTGTTATAGTTTGCCCCATTGCGCCCTAGGTCGTAAATCCATTAAATTCATAATAATATTGACATGGATGGTCTTTTTACATAAAAAAATATTAGTTAAAATTAACTTACCCCAGCCGGAGTTTAAAATCGATCAATCAAATCAAATCCCCGATTGTTTTTCAACTTTTAGATTACTTTTTGTATGAATATATGTAGGTACAAAGTTCAATGCACACTGTCGCAGAATAATCATCCAATTGCACGAGTACCATAAACATTTTTTATGTGTTTTTTTGTCTTCAAAGGTAAACTAGGGCAAGAACATCACAATGAGATCATTATTACAGATTTCTTATGAATATTACATAGCAGTATAGTAAGGAGAGTTTTTGCGGACAAATTACTATGTTTTTAAAACGCAATTCTTTATTTTATTTACAACCATGCATGGAATAATGACATTTCATCTATCTTTGAAAGGTGGAAGGTTGACGTTTTTTTACTTTTACTTTCCACCCGAGTGGAAAGTAAATTATTTTTTTGTAATTTTTACAAAATCCATCTCTCAAAATAATATACGAACGCACTTTTTTAAAAATGCTAATAGCTTTGCGTGTTTAGATATGCCTATTTTTTCCCTAATTGATAGAGTGGTCCTCGGCATTGAATATTGTGACCAAATCGTTGATATCTTCTTTGTCTTGGCAATTTCACTGAAATAAGGTACTAGCGCCGACTCAGAACCGGGTTTTTGAACTTAGTTTCCCGTACACCATTCATATTTCGGGCGGTTTTAGTTGGCAGAAGATCTTCGGAGGTAATTACACTAATGCCTAAAAATTTTCGATAATTTTGCATGAAAGCGTATTGCCTAAAAACAACAAGAGTTCATTTTCATATTTTGGCGAAATAGCCCGACTCCGAAGGAGGAGGGCTATTTTAAAAAATTTGAAAATGAACGAATGTTGTTTTTCAAAGGAAATACGCTTAAATGCAAAATTATCTGAGAATTTTTATGCACGAGTGCAATTTAGGGAGAAAATTACTCGAATTAACAAAAGTTAAATGCAATAATGTATTATAAATTTCACTTTATTAATTATAACGCAGTTGTAATAATTAATATTAGAATTTGAAGAATCTCTTGAGGTTGGTTTCGACATTTTCGAGCAACTAGGTTCGGCATTTATATCTTTGTATTCCTCACCATTTTGTATTTTCATGTTATAAGCCCAGTCTTGAAGTATGTCCGCAAGCTTTTTAATCTAAGTCTCCTTTCTAAAAACGTACCTTCTATCTTCACAAAACATCATAAACTGACGCCAGACATATTGCTTGCTATTTTTAGTGTTTTTTTGGGACACTCTGTGCGATCTTTTCTTGAATAACTTCGATTGATTTCTTTTCAAAACGTGACATTTTTTAAACTAAACTCGAAACAATGAGAATGTCAGACTGACATATTATTCCAATAATGGCGTTGTAAGAAGGTTACTGGGTTTGCGTTCAATAGCTAGATGGGTTGTTTTCGATAGTTAGGCGTATTGTTTTCGATGTAATCAATCGAAAACAACACCTCTAGCTTAATGCATGAGTGTAATTTTCTTCTATTATTTTGGCGGCTTCTCGAATTTCTGTCAAATTTTTCAATGGAAAAGTCAAAATGACATTTATCTTGTTAGATGTGGTTGTAAATATAATAGTATACAAACCTCGGTGAAAATTTGAGAATTGTTCATATTTGAAAATGTTATTATTATTCTTATAACATTATATTTTTTAACGCAATTTTTTCATAGCCTTTTCCAATCCTTTAACTTTAGGAATCCAGTTTTAGATTAGAAAAAAACTAAGTATATTTGGCTAAAACGTTCGCATAAAACAATGCCTGCTTGGCAACCATGTGATTAAACGCAGGTCTTAAATCTATTATAAAAATACGAAGGCTTTGGAAACAAAAGACATATATTTAATAATAAAATTGGGAAGAAACGTCAAACTATTCATTTTGGGATCCACTGGAAACTTTCGGCCACTTATAATCCGGAGACGGTAGAACTGAATCAATGTTTCAGCGTACATTATAGTTTAATCCCCAAGTTTTCCCCGGTTCAACTGTAAGTAAATTATTTCCTAGTCATAATAGGCGAATTCTGTAGTAGTTATTGCAGCGACCATCGACCAGAAGCCTTTTTCGCACAAGCAGGAAATGGCAAATAGTTTTAAACCATCCGCTACTAAGCTACGCATCGTCGTGCAAACAAAATTTAATCTTGAGACACAAATTCCAGTTGCAAGGGTTTGCCAGCCGATAATCCAATTAGTTGGTCGCGAGTCTCAACCACCGACCTATAACTATGGATACGTACAACTTATGGGGTGCGCAGTAAAAAGTTAAATTTTTATAAGTGAAAAAATGGGTTGGTGCGCACGGTTTACCGGTCATATTTTTAAAGGCTGTCCGTCGGTTGTCTTGCGCACAATGTTGTCGCCGCCATATAGGCAACCCCGCCGGTATTGGTGCCGGTTTGGTTGCCAACCAACGACAACCGTCCAGAACCGAAATTAGTCGTAGGGATGTAACCATATTAAAAATCTATCGATACGTGAACTATAGATATCAAAATTAATTCTAAAAGTGGATTTTCACTGATGGCCACAAGACCTTCTTTTATGCGAGAAAATAGATTGTTTCTTTCCCAGCAAAGAAGGTCTTGATGTGCCAAAATATTGCCGTGTAATCATTTTCATTAAGGGCCAAGTACGGTCCTGTTCGCCGGTTAAGGTCAAGAGTTTATCAGTCGGCATTGCGCATGACATCTGACTAGCAGCTTTGTTTATATGCGCGAGGCCATAAGTTTAGTACGTTTGCCTTTAGAGCTTGGCTACAGTGGCGTTTCTTCCACAGGAGCACATGCGCACGTGCACCCCCAAAACAAAACGAATAAAAAATATTAATTTATATTCATTTAATATTATTTATCGTATAAAGTCCGACCCTCCTTAATATTTTGTCATCCCGTCAAACCAAACTGTATAGATCCGGCAACCGTGCCTCGGTCGAGGTAAATGACGAGTATGACGACACTTGCTCGCACGTGCGATTAAGTAGTGCAGTTTCTCTGTGGTACCAGGTGGCGGGTGGCAGCGGAGGATAGCAGGGCTATGGCAATTTAACATGGAAAGGGCGCACAGTTCTTGTGTACACCGCGCTGTTGTCTGTTCGTGCATCTAGTTAGAAATTCAAGCGTGTATGTTTTAATATTATATATTTATTAAAATTAAAATGAATAGTTGACGGTGGACTATTTAAGAAATAACTTTAGCTCTTCGAGTTTGGAGCAAAAAATTGAAGTGAAGAATGCGGAAACCCGAAATTAATGTAACGCAGACCACAAAGGGTAATCTAGGGACTTTATTAGAAAGTTTAAAAATGAAATATATAAAAAAAAAATGTATAGAGGGTATTCCAAACTTAATGAGGCTGTTATTGATCAATTTTCTACAATTAAGAACCGAAGAATGGACTTTACATCTAAGCACTATTGTGTAGGGTTGATAAATGTTGTATATTTCGATAAATGATACTCGATATGATTTTAAACCATTTTATTTAAGGATTTACACTAAAATACACTGAAAATATGAAGAATGCCAACTTGTCAGTCTCGTGGCTCGATTCGATTTCATCATAAAACAGTTAACTACTGTTCTCATCTTGGTTGCGCCTAATGACGTAGTCGTAGATGGCGTAGTGGTATTAGGCATCATTCGGGTTTCTTGATAACTCGTAGATGGCGGTACTAGTATTGGACATCATTCGGTTTTCTTGATAGCTCGCAGATGGCTTTAGTAGTATTAGTAGTAGACTGTATAAATATTGTTACTAGGGTTGCATGCGACGACGTTAAGATCCGACAGCTATACACACTAAGAAAACCTCTCTTATTTTCCAAAAGTTGTATTTCCTTGTATAAAATTCAAAAATAAATAAAAATATGTTTTACCTAACGCATTTTCTTATTCCTTTTTTTCTTTCTACATTTAAAACGCCTAGAAAGTAATTGTTTGGTCGTTACGCAAAAATAAAATTTTAAAAATAATTTCACCATACTTGTGAACCGCCTCTATCATTGGTCACGAGCCGCCACTGCTGGGCTATCCATAGATATAGGTCGGTGGTCTCAACAGACAATTTGGGAAGTTTCAACAAACGGATTGAAGCGGAAATGCGTTTTCATGCTCTTCAACAAGCGGTCCACCACAACAGGCTTTTTTTGGTTCACATGTTTGTCATTGTCAAGGCTAATAATCCAAATAGGTAGTAATCCAAAAACATGCGAGTAATGAAACATTATTTACGGCTGTTAACTATCGACTGAATGATTATTTCAATTACTTACAAATGGCATATTATTAAATATTCGTAGGAGAATGTGTTTACGTTAAAAAGTTGGGCAAAAACGTAGCCAAAAACTCGCCAAAGTATATCGCAAGAATTTCTATGTGCCTAGTTATTCTTGAATTCTCTGCAAAACTGGTATTTACACTTTTAAGTTTTATTTATTCACGTGTAATAGGTACATGTTTTATCTCTGGTTTATCGCTGTTAATTTTTTATGGGCTGTTAACATACTTGGGTGTTAATTCAAATCAAGCATTAAAAAAAGCAATTTAAATAGAATTTCAAGTCGTGAGTGTTTTTTTTTCGATCAAACACTGGCATTACATAGGTGTATACGGGGTGCCTCAAAATTAATAATACACAGTAAAACTGCAGATTGTTCGGGTAATAGTACGATTTTGCCAAACCACTTTTGACGTTTAAAGGTCCAAATACAGGTACTGAGCTGCGACAATTTTTGTAGAGTACAGGGCCGTATATAGACATTTCTGGGGGGGGGGGGGGTTTCTATAGGTGTCATGACTAATAAAACAGTAATAAAGAGTGGACATTAAAGGGTGGGTTGACCTCCCTACCTCCTCCCTATATACGGCCATGGTAGAGTATAATATACAACGTGTCCCAAGATAAGGAGAGCCAGTACAGGGATCTCTGAAACCGTAAGAGATACGAAGTCGGTTAAATGGAGGTAAAGTTGCGCATTTACGTGCCTAATAATATGCCGTTTAGAAAGTTTTAAAATTCCAAGTAGTTCCGGAGATCCGGAAAAAAACGAAATTCTGAAAAATCGTTTTATTGTTTTCCTGGGTTTTTTTGAGATCGAATGCTAAAGTAAATTGCACTTTTGTATTGCCACTTACTTTTTCGCTCTATCTAGAAGCGTTAATTGCTCTGTAATCCGACGATTCGTCTTCGAAGGGCCATTATCAACATTCTTTCTTTAAATACGGTCCTGCTTTTCTGATATTGGAATTTGATAGCTTTTTTTCTTCCGAATGCAACGATGTATGACAAATTGTGGTTTAATGACGTTTCGAGGGTCTTTTGAACAACATCAGGAAATTTTGAGATACGGTCCTGTATTTCTCCTAATTTTATAAATAATATCTCATAAGTAAGCTCTAAATTTTTACTTATATTGAACTAGTTCAATAAATAACAAATAATTTAATAATAAACCACAAATAAGTGAACAAAATACAGAAACATTATTTCAAACTTCTGTTGATTAGGGATTTGAAACAAAAAAAATAAGATGGTGACGCGTGATTTGTTTAAGTTGACATTCCCATTGTGATCGTTTGAGACCGATGTTATTTGTGCTTAGAGAATAACGGAAATCATTTTGAACACCTGATTATGTAGTTCCTTACTTTTTTCGTTGTTCGTTTTATTACTGTTTTGGTATGATTTTTGTTCACTTATTTGTGGTTTATTATTAAATTATTTGTTATTTATTGAACTAATTCAACATAAGTAAAAAATTTAGACCTTACTTATGAGATATTATTTATAAAATTAGGAGAAATACAGGACCGTATCCGAAAATTTCCTGATGTTCAAAAAACGAAACGTCATTAAACCACAATGTGTCATACATCGTTGCATTCGGGAGAAAAAAGCTCTCAAATTCCAATATAAGGAAAACAGGACCGCATTTAAAAAAAGTTGAAAATGGCCCTTCGAAGACGACTCGTCGGATTTCAAAACAATTAACGCTGTTAGATAGAGCGGAAAAAGTGGCAATGTAAAAGTGCAATTTACTTTAGAAATCGATCTCCAAAAACCCCAGGAAAAAAATAAAACGATTTTTTAGAATTTCGTTATTTTCCGGATATCTCCGGAACTACTCGGAATTTCAAACTGTCTAAACGGCATATTATTAGGCACGTAAATGCGCAACTTTACCTCCATTTAACCGACTTCGTATCTCTTACGGTTTCCGAGATCCCTGTACTGGCCCTCCTTATCTATAGACATGGGGTGGGGGGCATGACTAATAAAACAGTAATAAAGAGTGGACATTAAAGGGTGGGATTGAAGGGCGGGCTGAACTCCCTAGCCCCTCCCTATATACAGTGAGGACGTAAAGTAAGGAATAAATTCATTATCTCGCAAACTACAATTTTTTTAAAAAAATCGCTCGGACCCTTCGATTTTGTTTTTCGAACGCGCATATTCTGACATAAAATGTAGATATACAGGGTGTTGCAAATAAGAGTGACAAAAAAATTTTTTTCTTAAATAGAACCCACTGTATATTATTGCATGTACGGATTCTTCGGAAAATCCTAAACATTTTTCATGTAGTATGTGCTATACCTTAGCCAAAGCGTTTTGGAGTTATTCTCATTCAAAATTTGAAAATTATGTGTATTTTCCTAACGTTTTACTAGTTTTCAAAAGACTCATCCTCATCAACTTGAGGATGACCAAATCTAGGGACATCTCTTACATGACCGAATTGCCTAAACTTCTACTCAATTTTTCTTACTGTTGATTGTGATATTGGCGGACGATTAGGGTATTTTTGATTAAATAACTCACAAGTTTCTTGCTGTGTTCTAACCCTATCACCGTAGCCCATCATCATCAAAACCTCTATGCGCTGTTTCTCAGTGAGCCGCATTTTAATTTAATTTAGTTATGAAAAAACGAAATGAGTCTTTTGAAAACTAGTAAAACGTTAGGAAAATACACATAAAACTGACAATAACAGTAACTATTGACATTAATTCTTTTGGTTCTTGCATCATAACTCCAAAGCCTACTTGACTTTTCTTGCGCTTCACGCATGCTGACTACAGGTTTTCCTCAGCGTGCATGAATCAATGCAAGTCTTGATTGATTGCGAAATATCTGATTTTCAAATTTTGAATGAGAATATCTCCAAAACGCTTGGGCTAAGGTATAGCACATGCTACATGAAAAATGTTTAGGATTTTCCGAAGAATCCGTACATGCAATAATATACAGTGGGTTCTATTTAAGAAAAAAAAATTTTGTGTCACTCTTATTTGCAACACACTGTATATCTACATTTTATGTCAGAATATGCGCGTTCGAAAAACAAAATCGAAGGGTCCGAGCGATTTTTTTAAAAATTGTAGTTTGCGAGATAATGAATTTATTCCTTACTTTACGTCCTCACTGTATATAGGGTGAAGCATTGTTGAGTCGAACATAGGAAATCACATGTAATTTTTGAGGTGGCTGAATATTGGCTCTCCTGTATGTTTCATAGAAAAACTGCATTATAACTTCTTGAAGAGGCCGACATGGTAAACCCACGTGTAGAGTTTCAATTTATATTGTGGTGGGCACAGTTCAGGTAATACAGAAAACACCAGTAAATAATTTCTATGACGCTATTGCCCATAAATTGCCAAAAATGTACGTAAAACTGATCGTAATGAATAATAATAATAATAATAAATGGCTTTATTGTAAAAGATTACAAAAGGCGAAGTTGAGGCCGGGCCTGCTAGCTTAACCTAGATATAACGATTTATACAAACGCTATAAGTTTATATACTCTAACTGCCCACTATGCGCATAATAATGCAGAATACAGCATAAAAAGAAATAAGAATACAAAACCAAAAAAATAAGAAAAATAAATAAGAAAATATAAAACAACAGGAAAATGGTAAATTAGTACAATTCACATTCTTCTGACCGATTCCTACATTAAAAAATGAACCCGACAGAATTATAAAGAGAAATACAAAATAACCAATTAAATTTACAATTTTTAACACTTTGACACCCTTATAAACCACACTAAATTCCACACCAGAGAGATCAGGATAAGTATCCCTACAAACTACATAAATCTATCTATCGAGGCTTTTATTAGCCTCCTAAATTTAAAATCTGAACACAATTTTAATTCTAAATCAACTTTATTATACAGTGAGGACGTAAAGTAAGGAATAAATTCATTATCTCGCAAACTACAATTTTTTTAAAAAATCGCTCGGTCCCTTCGATTTTGTTTTTCGAGCGCGCATATTCTGACATAAAATGTAGATATACAGGGTGTTGCAAATAAGAGTGACACAAACATTTTTTTTTCTTAAATAGAACCCACTGTATTGCATGTACGGATTCTTCGGAAAATCCTAAACATTTTTCATGTAGCATGTGCTATATCTTAGCCCAAGCGTTTTGGAGTTATTCTCATTCAAAATTTGAAAATCAGATATTTCGCAATCAATCAAGACTTGCATTGATTCATGCACGCTGACGAAAACCTGTAGTCAGCATGCGTGAAGCGCAAGAAAAGTCAAGTAGGCTTTGGAGTTATGATGCAAGAACCAAAAGAATTAATGTCAATAGTTACTGTTATTGTCAGTTTTATGTGTATTTTCCTAACGTTTTACTAGTTTTCAAAAGACTCATTTCGTTGTTTCATAACTAAATTAAATTAAAATGCGGCTCACTGAGAAACAGCGCATAGAGGTTTTGATGATGATGGGCTACGGTGATAGGATTAGAACACAGCAAGAAACTTGTGAGTTATTTAATCAAAAATACCCCAATCGTCCGCCAATATCACAATCAACAGTAAGCAAAATTGAGTACAAGTTTAGGCAATTCGGTCATGTAAGAGATGTCCCTAGATTTGGTCGTCCTCAAGCTGATGAAAATCAACAATTAGAAGTCTTACTGGCAGTTCAAGATAACCAGCATGTGGTGTCTAGGCAGGTAGCAAGTGACGTGGATATTGGAAAAACAACAGTTCTTAAAATACTGCATACAAATAAATACCATCCTTATAAAATGCAAGTTCTCCAAGAACTTTTGGAAAGGGACTTTGAGAGGCGCCTTGAATTTTGTGAGTGTTTACAGGATATGTGTTTCGTAAACAGAAATTTTGTAAAAAATATAATTTTTTCCGATGAGTCCACATTTTGCTTGAATGGTGACGTAAATACCCAAAATTGTCGATATTGGTCCGATGTAAATCCACACTGGATGAGGGAAGGACACACACAATTTAATCAAAAGATCAATGTGTGGGCTGGCGTTGTCGATGACATTGTTATAGGGCCTTTCTTTTTTGACGGAAATTTACCAGGCGAGAGATACTCGAGTTTTTTAGAACAAGAACTTGTTCCAGCCCTGGCCACCCTTTTTCCTGAGTTAGAACGTCCCGATTTGCCACATCATAATATCTGGTTGCAACAAGATGGTGCTCCCCCACATTTCGCTGTGGGAGTTCGTACATATTTGGACGATACTTTTCCTGGTTCGAAATGTTCAGCGAGAATTTGTAGATCGGTTAGGCTATTGTCAGTTGACCAACGGAAGACACTTCGAACATTTACTTTAGAAAAAATAGTTTTAAGTTCACTAACTGTTTTTTCGATAAATAAGACATTTTTAAAATAATTGTGTTCTTTGTTTTCACCATGACTTTTTCCACTTTTCAAATTTTGAATGAGAATAACTCCAAAACGCTTGGGCTAAGGTATAGCACATGCTACATGAAAAATGTTTAGGATTTTCCGAAGAATCCGTACATGCAATAATATACAGTGGGTTCTATTTAAGAAAAAAAAATTTTTGTGTCACTCTTATTTGCAACACCCTGATATCTACATTTTATGTCAGAATATGCGCGTTCGAAAAACAAAATCGAAGGGTCCGAGCGATTTTTTAAAAAAATTGTAGTTTGCAAGATAATGAATTTATTCCTTACTTTACGTCCTCACTGTATAATTTCGCTATATTAAATGAGAATGATCTTTGGAAATAATTTAAATAATTTGTACGATAAACTCGTGGGGTAATAATGAGTTTATGACGCAGATCCAAATTATGCGAGTCATATCGAAATTTAACTTTGTTATAGAGATAGTCTGGGCACTTTTTACAAATAATTTTATTATATCAAGTGAATGCATGCAACAGCCGTCTTTCATCTAATCTTAGCCATTCAAGTTCACGCAACTTAGCAGAAACACCACGATCGTACTTTCTAATGCCACCATCCTCACCCAAAAGGACCATACACAACACCATACACATGACAATACCAGGGACTCGCACATCTTTTTCAGCGAAGCATTAAGTAGTTTTTTTACCATAAATTAATTTCAGGTTACCAAATGCTTTTTTAATACAACTGCTAATGTGCGAAGAGAATCTAACGTCCTTATCTAACAATAAACCCAAATTCTATAGAATAGTGAAAACATTGTCACTGACACTAATTTTCGTTTTGTGAATGTCAAAATTGAATTTGCTGGTAATTAATGTATTACCTGAACTGTGCTAACCAAAATGTATTCAAACTCGGCACATAGTTTTACCATGTCGGCCTCTTCAAAAAGTTATAACGCAGGTTTTCTATAAAATATCCAGAGAGCCAATATTCAGCCACCTCAAAAATTACATTGGATTTCCTCTGTTTAAGTTAACGATACACCACCCTGTGTAAAGGTGGGAATCGAAACTTAAAAGAAAAATGCAAATATGAATAAAAACTTATTGATTAAAATATAATATAATTTACAATACTAAAAATATAAATATATCTAATAAATAATCTTATTTGGATTAAAAATAATTTGTATAAAGTAAAATAATATATAATAATGTAAAGTTCTCGATGTTTTTACAGTAAAGGAAAGTAAAAAGTGACTTTGATCGTCGATAAAATATGATAATTATTTTATGTCCAAAGCTAATAATTTTATATTTTATCTAATTTCCAAAAATACAGGGTGTCATGACTTATTATATTTAAACCGGCAAATCCTGAGATGAAAATAAATTGAAGAAAAATAACCATAAATGGCTCTTTGAATTATTAAGCGAAATATACACTTTATATGAAATCATAAAATTTACGTGGCCGCTCCTGAGGACCTTCGCAATCAATAGTTTATTGAGGCAGTCTCGAGGTTCAAAAGAGGTTAGCGCATTATAGGCGGTGTTTTCATATTGCAACACAGAACATGTGTTCAGTTTTTGACAACAAGACGTCTTTGACCCGCGTTATCACTTCTTTTTCAAACTTTTTAGAAAAAAAAACTACAATTTTAAGATACATACTGTCTTACCTTCGATCTTATTTTAAATTCCATAAAAAAATAAAACACAAAAAGTATGTTTTGCAACGGAACCAACAGTAGATAATATCACACAAATTTGAAATCACATGACAACTGTTGTTATGAATTATTTCAAAACAGAAAAAAAATCGGGTACTGCTACAACTAACAGAACGTTTAAATTCGTATACGTCAAGCACGTGGAACCCTCGACAGCGTCACTCCACCCCTGAGTCTCGAAACATACTGAAGCAACGATAGTGGCGCGCGGCCGGTATACAAGGAAGGGCGAGACACGCGGTGTGATCTGACATCACTGTTAGTATACTCTAGTGACCCACATTGTTAATAAGTGAATGCAGATGGAACGGCGCGACAGTATGGGGGTAAAAAGGGTTTTTACCTTAGTATTTAGATATTCGATTTAAAAAAAAAGTATGTAGACTTTCTCTAGGACACCCATATAAATATAATAAGTCATTTCCATAACACCCTGTATATTTCGCCAAATATACTAGAGAAAGCCTACATCCTTTTTTTAAATCGAATGTCTAAATCCTTAAGTAACAAAATCTTTATCCCAAGTGCTGCTGCGCCGTACACATCTGTTTTCAGTTAACAAGTAAATATAGGTCAGTATTGATTGTGTTGCAAAACACACATTTCCCGCCGTCATTTCAGAATTTGACATGTCAAAATCGGCGAACATCCGAGGACGTCTTTCGATACTTGACCTACAACAATTATTGATTGTGTACGTGTCTCGTCAGTAGCTACCACGTGGTTTTTCGGGCTTGATATAAGGTGGCTTATCTCGCTTATTAATTTAAATCACCATTTATGGTTATTGGTCTTCAATTTCTTTTCATCTCAGGATTTCCGGTAGTACGTCAATTCCCTAACACCCTGTATATCCTATCATTTATCACCACTAATTTTTGGACATCCAATAACCATATTTTGTTCAAAATAAACATCGTTTTCAATTTTTACTACTTTAAAATGGGACACTTTGAAAGGATAAAACCGTTTCGACAGCTGACTGTGTAATGTAAGTAGTTTTACAAAAGTAGATTAAAAATTTTTTTTCATAAAAAAACATTAAATATGTACAGGGTTATCCATTTTTGAAGCTCTTGCAGGGTATCTCGGTAATTATTCAACTTATTAATAATATAATATACAGGGTGCCCGGAAATGGCGAGAAAAAAATGTAGGGGATAATTGTAGACCGAAAATAAATGCTAAAACATTTTTCCGAAAATTGATTATTAACATAGTTCCAGGGTGTTAAAGTTTAATTTTATTTCATAGTATTTTGACGAAATCTCGTATATGGGCCTTTTTCGGGATGAGGAACATAAATTTGCCCACCGTTTTTTCGCATTTTGTAGAATGCGCCACATACGAATCCATACTTTAATTTGAATGGTCCCAACTTTTTGTGCTACACTGTATACGCATCCATTACGTCCGGCATCAGCTGACAAACGCACGAGCTTTTCAAATGTCACTTTTGTCCAAATTTTTATTACTGTCAATATTTTAAAGTGACATTTAACCAACAAAAAACATTCAAAACCCTTTTATTTGATTTACTAAGTGGTGAAAATCAATATTAGGATTCTGACATGATTTAAGCTGTAAGTATCACTTTAAAATAATCCTTACACACTCTTATATCATTTTTTGAACTAGTAACGTAACTACAAATGAAAAATTAAACTTCAGAAATAAGCTTGCAAGTAGTTTTATTAAAAAATAGGAAGTAAATCATAATTTACATAAAATATTTTACCATCTTCATTTGGTATCTAGCTCCTAGCAAATATTTCAAGCTTCAAGTCCAAGCATATTTTTGGGCCCCATATGATTTAGGAAAAGAAATTATTATTGATGCTTACTCTCAGTAAAGATGACTAAATGAATATTTCAATTACAAATCACTCACTTGCACCAAAAAGGAAACGACTTTTTCGTGAAAAGATTAGAAAATTAAAAATTATTTTAAAATTTAAAGATGCTGCGTCTTGTCCACCATTTTAAATCACATCAGATGTTGCTTGATTTTCATTTCCGCCAAACGAAGGAAGTTAGCTTGTTTAACAATTCGTGCTGTTCGCATTCTATTCCTCCGTCTGCCGCAACCTTCCCTAATTCAGTAAAGTGAGACAAATATGACCAGGATCAAGTCGCCTGCATAAACACTCACTTTTTTGGCATTTCATATTAACTCTACGTAAGTCTGATATTGACGGTTAAATGAGTGAAACAGATAGATAAAAGTAGGTTACTTGTGAGCGTATGGAGCAGAGTAGGCTTAGCATCACTTCCAAGGCCTTCTTACGTGTTTCGATCCCCCCATAAGCAGTCTCACCGGACTGAGTGCCACTGTACAAAACCACCTTTTAGGAAAAGGTTCATTTAAGAATTGTCTGACCGAAATGCGGCGGCGCGCCATCTTGAAGCAGCCGCATTGCATTTCTTAATCCGAGAAGTACATCCTCCAATAGAATAAGTGGTGTCTTAAAAAATCCAAGTAAACTTCACCTTTGAGTCTTTGCGGAAAGAAACGTGGCCTAATTAAGAAGTCCCCTATAATACCGGCCCACACGTTGACGGAAAACTTATTTTCGTAACGACGCTGTATTTATAAATGAGGATTCTCATCGGACAAAAATGTTCGCTGTGGAGGTTTATTAAGCCATCCAGCTAGCCAACGAATACTTATAACCAGGAAGAAGACAAACTGCCGTGTTAAATAATCGAAGCAGGCATGATACGGCGACATCCATTATGCCTGGCGCGCACGTGCTTTTCAAATGTCACTTTTGTCCAAATTTTTATTACTGTCAATATTTTAAAGTGGCATTTAAGCAAAGAACACATCAAAACCCTTTCATTTGATTTACTAAGTAGAGAAAACCAAATATTAGGATTTTGACATAGGTTTTCAGCTGTAAATATCACTTTAAAATTGTCCTTACATATTTTATATTATTATTGAACTAGTAACGAAACTAGAAATAAAGAATTCAGAGATTGAAGGTTGTAATTAGTTTTATTAAAAAATAGGAAATAAATCATAATTTACATAAAATATTTTACCATCTTCAACTTCAAACAAATCAAGGTAAATACAATACGATATGTACAGCTACTAACCAAGTAAATATATGCACCATCATTATGATTATGGGCTTCCAATTTGTTTGTTTCGTAGCATACTCCTGGCAACATTAGTGATCGAAGTCCTCTTTAATGTTCAGTCATTATGGGATTCTCAATTAAACTATGAAAAGAAAGAATTATTATAATAATATATTACCGGACTTACTAAGCTGTAATTATTATGTTGTAGCTTTTGATTTCTGGATTGTAAAATTTAAGTAAAATTCTTTAAAAATGTGTTTGTTGCTAGTTTGCGTGACAAGTTTGGGACATAATGGGACAATTTTATAATGTAAAATAACAATAACGAATAAAAATTAGTAAAAAAATATTTCAATCATAAATTACTTACCTGCAACAAAACGAGAAGGTCCGTTTTCGTGAAAAGAATAGAAAATTAAAAATTATTTTAGAATTTAATGACGCTTCCTCCACCATTTTCAATCACATTATAAATCATATGTTACTTGTTTTTATCCCCTTCCAGACGAAGGATGTTCGGTTCTGAAATAATTTAAGAACGTGTGCTGCTCGCATTCTATGTCTGTCTCTGTCTGCATCAACCTTCTCCGATTCAATAAAGGGGGACAAATATGGCCTAGATTAAATCGAACAAACCCAAAGTCTAATATTGACACAGAACGATCGACACAAAAGGATAAACGTATGGAGTAACCTGCCTGGCTGTGACGTCACTTGCACGGCCTACTTATATGCTTCGATCCCCGCCATAAGCGGTCTCACCGGGCTGCAGCTAACTGTCAACAATAATTCTCCACAAACTTGTTTCTACGGCAACTATTGAGTATGTCTCCACAGCATGCTATGTTTATCACACATCCAAGCAATGTTATTTTAGCGTTTTTCTCGAAAACGGTTTGATTTATCGACACAAAAGTAGTATACCTTTTTTTATGTCAAAAGGTTAGGACAGGGGTCGGCAACCTTTTGAGACGGAAGAGCCAAAAGTTATGATTTACACAATTTCTTAGTTTTTAAAGAGCCACTAACGGCCGCAGTTTGATATCGAAAGAGACACGACTTGACATCGAAAGAGCCGCATGCGGCTCGCGAGCCGTAGGTTGCCGACCCCTGGTCACAGCCGAAGCACTGGTGAAGACGCCAAATTGTCTTGCGCCGAAAACGAATTAAAACCTACATAGAAACATCCGACGGCGACGTCATTCGAGAGCTTTCGACGGACTGACGACAGTAACGACGCGTGTCATAGGGGAGAGGTGCGGTGAAAAGCGAGTACAAGTGGCTGAGAGATAGAATCGGTACCTAATCCTCGTTAATCGATTCAGAACGAATAAAATAAATAATATTTGCGTATGGAACTAAAGAGCCGCAGCTCCACATCCAAAGAGCTGCATGTGGCTCGCGAGCCGCAGGTTGCCGACCCCTGGGTTAGGAAAATAAAAATGGTCAGTCAAAATGCGCATACAGTGTAGCACAAAAAAGTTGGGACCATCCAAATTAAAGTATAGGTTCGTATGTGGCGCCCTCTACAAAATGCGCAAAAACGGCGGACAAATTTATATTCCTCATCCCGAAAAAAGCCCCATATATGAGATTTCATCAAAATACTATGAGCGTGGCAAAAGGTGTTGCAAAAAAACTTCAAAAAAAATTTAACTTTAACTCCGTTAACAATCAATTTTCGAAAAAATGTTATAGGAAGAGGTAGCATTTATTTTCGGTCTACAATTATCCCCTAAATTTTGCTCATCATTTTCGGACACCCTGTATATGTATTTATATTAGTACGGCAGCCCGTTACCAGGATTTCAGACTGATCACGACCTAAAGTTTTCTGAGTTTTTTGGTGATTTAATAAGGACTTGAGAATGAAATTAACAAGAACGGACATTGACAACGTTGCGAAATCATTGAGAATCATCTTTACATATTATGTAACAAAAAAGTGGTCGTAAAAGTTATCGCGCCTCGTCCGTTCTTTTTATTTCTTGACTCAGAGTGATGTTTTTGAGGAGGTGAAAATAGTAACTGACATTTTCCGTGCGGTGAATAGTTTTGGTTTGAGAAAAATCGAGATTTGTGTGGAGCGGAGAATTATTATCACGCCTCGTCCGTTTTACTTGTCGGATGTTATTTTTCGTTATTCGTGACCGGAAAAAAATGAGAACGGACATTTTCATCGACGCGCAACCGAAGTGTTGGATCTTAGGTATGTCATTTTTTTAACGCTGTTCGAGTTGTCGCGCCTCGTCCGTTTTCAAGCAGAAATCGTGTATTGTGGCTCGGAAAATGAGGGAAAAAAATGAACTGACATCTTTACACACGCAATTTGTAGCAAAACCATTTTCAGTCAAGAAAAATTAATTTTTTTTTGTTGGTTTGTGCACTTCTGAAGCGAAGCCATTAAACCGATATTTTAACTAACACCAATTAACCAGATAAAAAATGAATTAAAATATCGATACAACACATCCGAACATAGGACGTTTATCAATAATAATGCAATATGAGGACAGAGATACAGATACGAGATCCGACTCCGCTGCCCTCCCTGCAGCTGCGCAACACGGGAAATCTCCGTTCGACTCGATTTACTATTTGTTTAGAGTGTTATCAACAATTTAAAAAAAAATTGACCCGGGCGCTGTAACTTTTTGATACCTCTTTTCTTTACATCTTTTATTTAAACTATGGAATTTTTGCAACACTCAAAACGTCCGTTGTCGATCAATTCGCGTTTTTTTTATATTTTTAATATGATTTCATCAAGAACGGACAAGGCGGAGTAACAAAAAGACGATCTGCTTTCTTACGGACTGAAATCGAGTAAAACTTTCTTATTTTTTATTAATCTAGCGATTAGTGATTGAGTAGATGAAGGCGTGATAACAGAACATTTTGGTAACGGGCTGCCGTACTATATTATTAATAAGTTCAATAATTACCGATGTATCCACCAACAATGTCAAAATGGGTAAAACCCTCGATTTATTCTTGTAGCTCTGTTTTTACGGGTGCATCTTTATGCAACTTGGTATGCGTAGTCATGACATTCGATCGATCATGTCTGAAGGTACAAAATTCGCATTTCATCCCTTCGCTCTTAAAATGACACTGTATGTGATTTATAAAACTATTACACTTAGTCTTACTTTTGTAAGGGCAATGGGCGCACATGAATGGATTCGACACCTGAAAATAAAAACATATTTTAGAAATGATTTACTACGATTGTAACAAAAAACAGATGTGCCAATCACATATATACAGGGTCCGCAACCGAAGCGTGGACGGAACATTAAATCGTTATCGAAGAACTTATCAACAATACTGAAACAGCATGAGATATTGGATTAAAAGCGGAATGTTTTAAAAATATTTTGCATTATACAGGGTGACCCAAAAAAGTGCGACAGCATAAAGTTACATTTTTTTAAATGGGACACCCAGTATTTTATTCCATATTTAGGTTCGTATTACTATCGTTTATAAGTGCCTCAAATTTTATTTAATTTGGTTTTGTAGTTTCGGGGAAATAAATTAAAAACTAAAAAAAAAAGTTTTGCAGTCCTGAATAAAAACATCAAAAAAATAATCCAGAACTATTTTTTTAACCTCGGCATTGAGTGAAATTTATGACAAGAGGTCTAGAGATATTATGAAAGTAATTGCGTTTATTTATTTTATACAGGGTGTTCATAATAAGCTTTCAAAAACCCCACATTTTAAAATAATTTTTCTCAAGTTTTTCAAATGGAACACCCTGTATATTATTTGGCTATTTGACGTAGAATTCATAGACAATTTTTTTTTGTATTAGAAGCATATATATTATATCCATCCGTTTTCGAAATAATTGTAAATATCATAAATTATGTTGTTTAAATAGAGTTTGTATTGGGAAATTTTGTTATATGCGACTAGACTAATAATTGTAAACTAAAGTAAAAGTTCAAAATAGCTTCCTGTTACTCTTAGAGTTTACCGTATTTTAGTTATTTCGATATAAATTTTAAAAGCATACATTTTTGTTACTTTTATTATTTAATTGTATTTTTTATTCTTAATCGAGTTGCCATGATTTCTTTTTGTTTAGATTGTCACTATGATAGCCAAATAAAATTATTTACATTTGTTCAGTCGTCGAAATTAAGTACTAAATGACACAAAATGTCGAATTTTACATATTTGGAAATGGTAAATATGATTTTTATACTGGATGAATGTGCAATAAATTGCCTCCTCGCGAGCCGAGTGTATGCTGAAAGATATCCAGATATTGAGAGAAAGCCGAGACCAAAAACTTACGAGAAGTTGTTGCAAAGATTTGTAGCAACAGAAAGCACTGCGTACACAAAAAGGATGATAATCAATAAACCCGTTATTAATGAAGAAAATGAATTAAGAGTTCTGTTGGCAGTAGAGGAAAATCATTAAATTAAGTAAAAGGAAGCTATTTTGAACATTAACTTTAGTTTACAATTATTAGTCTAGTCGCCTATAACAAAATTTCCCAATAAAAACTCTATTTAAACAACATAATTTATAATATTTACAATTATTTCGAAAACGGCTGGATATAACTTATATGCTTGTATTACAAAAAAAAATTGTCTATGAATTATACGTCAAATAGCCAAATAATATACAGGGTGTTCCATTTGAAAAACTTGAGAAAAATTATTTTAAAATGTGGGGTTTTTGAAAGCTTATTATGAACACCCTATATAAAATAAATAAACGCAATTACTTTCATAGTATCTCTAGACCTCTTGTCATAAATTTCACTCAATGCCGAGGTTAGAAAAATTGTTCTGGATTGTTTTTTTTGATTTTTTTATTCAGGACTGCAAAACTTTTTTTTTTAGTTTTTATTTTATTTCTCCGAAACTACAGAACCAAATTAAATAAAATTTGAGGCACTTATAAACGATAGTAATACGAACCTAAATATGCAATAAAATACTGGGTGTCCCATTTAAAAAAATATAACTATGCTGTCACACTTTTTTGGGCCACCCTGTATAATGTAAAATATTTTTAAAACATGCCGCTTTTAATCCAATATCTCAAGCTGTTTCAATATTGTTGATAAGTTCTTCGATAACGATTTAATCTTCCGTCCACGCTTCGTTTGCGGACCCTGTATATAACCATTATATTGCCAATACGAACGTTCCCAAATATAAAAAGTGTGCCCGCTATTGAAGATGGCGTGGGCCTATTGAGTATGCGCAGTAGGGTGGAAATTTTATCGATCGCGTCAGAGCCGGCCCCACATTATTTGTTTGTTGTTATTCGTCGCCATCTTTGGTTCTGGATGCTTTTTCAAATTACAGAATAAAAAGTGGTTCATCCACATTGTTGTCGGTATATTAGTGCTTATAGACTTTCATTATTTAGCAACAATTTTTGTAAAGGAGTTTTTAATTTGGGGCGATTCGATTCGCTGTTTGGTAGATTAGTGACTTGTTTTGTTTAAGATGAAAGGACACAACACGAAAATATTTTGCTTATCACATTATCCGATCTTCCGAACCGAATTTCACTAAAAATCTTGTAAAAAAACAATCGTATACAATATAATATATATGTGGTCACTACCTAACCTTAAAATTAATGTATTTTTAAGTTGATGCATTAGTAGCTGATAATAATTTCCAAAATAGTCAATATAGTCATTCATTTTTAATTTTTGGTTCAGAAAAACGCGAGCTTAAGAAACATACGACGTCGGATGAAAGTTAAGATAAACTCATCGTGTCGATTGTTACAAATATTCGGACGGAATTTGGCACCAAAAGTTTACACCAATCAGGGCACCGTCGGATCATCATATCTTTAGAAATCGTATGCATGGAACGCCGTCTAAATTCGAACTAATCGAAATTTTGATTGCAATATTTTTCCTAACCAACCAGCGAAATGGACATTCAAAAAGTTGAAATCCGGTCCTGTCGAATGTTTACTTTCACAAGGAAATTTCCGAACGGCGCAAACTCACAACGCCCCCTTCGATCCCCATAGCGGGGAAATAATTGCAGATGGTATTAGCAATATAATGGTTATGTGGTGCCAATGCAGTGATGAATTTGCGAGGCATAGACTTGTTACTAAATACATGGTGTAATGGAAACGGTGTGTTATTTTTAAATGTATCTTAAATAAGGCGGGGCTAGCTTAAATACTGAGATGCTATAGCTTAAGTACGGTGAAGGTAACTTAAATACTGCGAAGCCATAGCTTAAATACGACGAATCTAGCTTAAATACGACTGAGCTAGCTTAAATACGGCGGAGCTTTGTAAATACGACGGAACTAGCTTAAATATGGCGGAGCTAACTGAAATGCGACGGATCTAGCTTAAATACGACGGAACTTTTTTTTTTTTATAGGGGATTAGGAAATCTCTCTCTAGACACCTAGTCAATATCGACCGTCTTTTGACCAGGTAGTGTCTGCCTCCTTGGACTAAAACCCTTCCCCCTCTCTCGCACTTTACACCGGTATCCGCTCTCGCATTACTTCGATGAAATACGACGGAACTGCCATAAATACAGCGTAGCTAGCTTAAATACGGCGGGCTCCAATGATTACCATCTAGCACAGAATATTTTCTAGTTACAACGTAAGTTCATAACGCGGGTTGTAAAATTGACATCGCTGACTGACGTTTCTTGATGTGCGATTTCTTGTATGCGACTTTGTATACCAATCAGATTAAGTGATAATAAGTACCTACTTTCCATAACACCCTGTATACAAGCCTCCCCTGGACTGACTCTGGACGCCATAATATGTGTACATTGAAAAGTGCAATGTAGGTTAATCGTGCAACGTATTGCGATGTTGCTAAACCACTGAGCGTGCGCCGATCTGCCGTCGTTCGTTACAACAATGCGGCGCGATGAAACTTCCCCCGCATAACAGTGCCGCTAGAAACTGCGTGAAAGCGCGTAAACGCGGTATGCAGGTTTCCGCGAGAAATTCTCGGTAGTAATCAAAATCAAACAAACCTGATCTATGGTCTGGTGTTTCGTCATGTGACGCTGAACAAACGATTTCGATTTGAACAGCACGTTGCATATAGGGCACCGCGGTTCCTCCCCGTTCCTTCGATTCTTGGTCTTCTCGACTTCTTCCCTTTCGTCATTGTGAAGGCGTTTGTGTCTGGTCATCATTGGTTGGGAGAAATGCGAATACGAACACCAAGGGCACTGGAAAATACATTTTTTTTTTACACAAAAAACGGCCATTACTCTAGTAGTCAGTAGGAAATTATAAAATTAAATGTCTATAGAACACAACACAACCCTGTTTTCTCAAAGACCTTTCGATATACAGTATGTCCACGGATGGGGTTTACAAGAGGACAAATGGACTAAAAATTGAAAGATACGAAAAAAAGTTACTCTTAATAAACGTTTTTGCTTGTCTAGAAAATACGATTCATCATAAGAAACTTCAATTTTTTTATACAGGGTGGGTAAAAACTGCAAAAATGTTATTTTGCTTAAGAGTAAACATACTTTATTTTGAAAGATACGAAAAAAGTCACTCTTAATAAACGTTTTTACTTGAATAATGAATAGGTGATACTTGTTGTCAATGTCTTTATTTAATGAAGTAATTATAATAATAATAATAATAATACGAACATTTTTATTAACATGAAAAGATAACGATAACGATTTCATAATTCAAAAACTCCACCCCCATACTCGACACAGTTTTCTAATTGCTTTCTCAAATAAGTGAAAGAATTTCTGATTTCTTCCTGAGATATCGATTGGACAGCCTGAATAATTCTGCCCTTCAGCACTTCAATATCATTTGGTATTGCGGTTGCAAAACCATTTGTTTTAAACGGCCCCATAAAAACATATCGGCCAAGGTTAAGTCGGGACTTCTTGGAGTCCAAAAAACTGGGCCATTCCTGCCAATCCACCTTGGACCAAATCTGCGATCAAGTCATTCTCTAACCTCACGAGCGAAATGGGCTGGACAACCATTTTGCTGAAAATACATATTTTGTCGAAAATTTAATGGTCGATTTTCGAGTTCATCATTGAAAAATGTATCAAGCATTTCTAAATATGATAATCTATTGCACGTGTTATCAAAAAAATATGGCCCTATAATGCCATGGATGGATATTGCACACCACATGTTCACTTTTGTGAAATATTGTTTTCTCGTCATAATTCTGAATTCGGGATTTTCTAAAGACCAGTACCTAACGTGCTGGGTTGCAACGGTCCCATTTGTTGAAAATGTACTTTCATCAGAAAACATGATACATTTATAAAAATCAACATTTCCACTTAAAATTTTGTCTCCTATCCACAGGCAAAAATCAAGTCGTTTCGCGTCGTCTCCCTCTTCCAATCTTTGATTAAAGTGCGATTTATACGGATACAATTTATTTGCTTTAAGGATCTTCTGAATTTGACTTTTTTTTCACAACTTCCAACTGAGTAACACGACGTCATAGTATTTTCTTCAACAGAATGAAGAACTAAGACTGTAGGAGCATCATCATGAGGTTGTAACGGGTCATTTTTGCCATTACGGAAATTTGTCATTTTTATCTTCAGTTTAGTTTTTATTTCAAGTAAATACCATAGATTTATGCCTATATTTTTATTTCTCCCGTTTAAAATGCGTTGCAGAGGTCTATTTCTGTAGTTCTTATATATAACCGAATCATTTTACGAATAACTTTCTTATTTTTGTTGAATTCTACCTGTCGACCCGATTCTAGTAGATATTACAGGGGCCACCGTTTGTTTGTTAACATGCAGAGATATTATAACTTCATTCTTACTTGTAGGGTTACTCGTAGCAAAGTTTATAACTGGAAACAAGCTTATTATTCCGGACTTTCTGTTGGAATAGAGGAGGCCTAGTCGGTGCCTTCGACATTACGGCGAATACTGTATGTTTTTCTCGAGCGTTTCGACCGGTTTCCTTGCATTTATTCGGTGAGACACGGCCAGAGGTTCCCATTTCACTTGGTTGTTTACCTTTTGAACAGGTCGATCAAATGACACCAAAGTCCTACGATTAATATTTTACCCAGATTAGTATATTGGGGATAATTATTACATAGCACCCTTCGGATGCTATGTATTACGGCTTACGTGTGACCTTGAGTTCGTCCGTTGTCGTCGTCGTCGTCGTATCTTTTGACATTTTTGAGGTTGTGATTTTTTTGCGAGAAAACTATCAGAGTTGAAACGATGAAACTTTTTGGTTTTAATTTTGGATAGTGCGCGCGTGTTGTCTCAAATTTTAAAATATACAGGGTGAACCGTTTCGAAGTTATTAAGCGTCAAAGTCGACTTTTCGGCGATTCCCGTTGGGACACATTTCAAGTCGCAAAACTCAATTTTTTCGATTTAAATTTTCGGAGTGTGGAGTGGACCGGTCGCTACAGAACCCTATTGAAATTGGGTATCGTACGACGATTAGAAGTAATTTAAAAGAATTTTTGAAAGTCGAAATTTGACAAAAAAGGGTCATTTTTGGTACCTAATAGCTCGAACTGGGTGCGTCCGAGCGTCTCGCGGTTTTAAATTCTCGATTTCCCATCTCAAAAACTAGGTGCCATCAATACATCTATCTATACCTAAAGTTATTAGAAGATGGGAAAAATTTGAAAATACTGAACAAGTTGATATTTCGGGGTAAAAATGGACGGTTTTTCATTTTTTTCAAGGTAAAAACGGCCTTTGATCGAATTTTAGTTTACGTTACCTGAAAGATCTAGGTAGACCACATTAGAAACGTATATTTTCGTTTCTTCGATTTAAATACCGAAATTACTATTAACGACTGAATTTTAGTTTTTTGGAAAAGTAAAAATTTGTCACCGCTACACTTAATTTCGTCTATACGCTTTCCTATTTAACATTTTCAATATTTTATTACTTTTTCGTCACGCGGAATGATGGTACTTTAAGATTCATACCAAGAGCGCGTTTCGAATTACGATCTAAAGGGTAAAAAAAAATTAAGTATATCCATTTTCAACCATTTTTCACTAAAAGTTCTGTTTAGTCACGAATAACTCCTACAAATATCATTTAGGAGAGTTCTTTATAGGTGTATTCTTTCCGTCCATCTTTTCTCTCAACATTATTATTTTTAAAAATTTTTGAAATTTCCTTTCAATCGGGAGAAAAATGACGTTTTTCCGAGCTGGGACGGCCAATTTTTGCAAATCTGCACACTTCGTCCATTTTAATCAGCATGCCTTGGAATAAAATTAACCCAATTTGTTGACTGTCAAAATTCGGCTGAAATGGGCCAAAATAGCCATTTTCTTAGCGAGATCCTGAAGTTAATTGAACGATTTGAGGATGGAAATGGTATGGAAAAGATTCTATGGGATTTCGGCTTTCGATAATGACCCCTATCGTTGCCCAAAATGGAAAATTTCCTACCATTTTCCCGATTTCCAAAATGGTCTGCAACGACCTATTTACATTGGGCTTATGGGAGCGTCCAAAAACGGTGCATCTTGACACAATTTATTTCATTTCTTCTAATCCGTCCACGTTGGAGCAATGAAACTTTTTGAGTATATTTTAGTATATAGGGCGCATCCTTAGCCGATGTACGTCATTATACAGGGTGTTCCGTTCATAAGTTATTAAACGAAATAGTCAGAAAATGTGCAAAAAATTAAATATTTTTTTCTACGACTTGCTGGTCTCGTAAAACTTAAGCGATTCAGTTTATATTCTAGTATGTTATCAAGAAACTTATTTAGAAAAACTCGTCGCGAGGGTTTTTTGATAAAATATCGGGAAGTCAATTTTTTGGATTTTTTTAAAGTTGGAAAGCATGGAAATGCAGGGTCATTTTCGATAATGAATTATTCGACTTGGGTCGCATAGATTTGCTCCGGGTTTGAACCGGTGCATAGGTCATCTCAAATACTAATATTTCACAATACATCATATCATGCTAAAAGGCCTATAAAATGGAGAAATTTGTGAAAAACTGAACTTGATGATTTTGTAAAATTTTTTTTTTGCTTTTTATGGGGTAAAATAATATTTCATCGAAATGTTATGTACGTCATCGGAAAGAGCACATCAGAACACGATTATGGACCATAGTTTAGTTTCTTCATTTCTTATACAAATATAACTATAATCAATTAAGCAATAATCACAAATTTTGACATCCTCTTACTGAAAGCCTGCTGTACGCTAGTGTATGTAACTTTTTCAACGGTTCTTTAGCCTATCGTTTAAAGGAAGAAATGACCTTAAAGTTCCACATGGACTGTCTGATCCAAAAATATCCTTTGGCGGATAAAAAAAATATTTTATAAATTTTTTCGAAATTTTTTTTATTAAAAGTCAAGTTTACTCTGCTATATCTTCTATAACTTTTCTTTTAGAGATTTCTTTCTAGGTTTATCTGATTCCCTCATCTTTTCCGAACATTTTGATATATATAAAGTTATCATAAAGATGTTCGAACTTGGAGAAAATTAAGAAAATTCGTAACGGTGACAGCAAAATTTCTAACTTTCGCTCGAAATGCATGAAAGGCGTGGCTTTTACAGTATTTAGTGAATATTAGACAAGGGCAAGTGTTTAAATTCATCAGATTTGAATAAATCATGCACACCGTCTGGAAAAATAGGCTTAATTTGATAAATTGGCAATTTGAAGAAAATTCAACTAGTACGTTATGTTTATATTGCTAAAAGGATTTAAAAAATATTTTAAATTTTTTGACACCTGTCAAATTGACGTTTCCTTGGTTAGTATAAAGTGCAAGATTAATAGAATTTCACAAAGTTGGTGTCGTTTTCGTATAATTCGAGGGCAAGGAATCCGAAAATTTAATTCATATTTTGACAGCTGTCATTTTTAACAATTCTTTGATTTCGGTTAACTGTCGATCATAGTCGTAATCGTAACAGAATTTCGCAAAGTTGGTGTCGATTTCGTATAACTCGAATGCAGGCAATCCAAAAAATTTATTAATTTTTTGACAGCTGTCAAATTGACGTATATTACGTTGGTAATAGTTGCAATGTTAACAAAAATTCACGAGTTTGGTATCGCCTCTATATAATTTGAGTATGAGGAATTCGAAAATTTTATATATTTTTTGACAGCTGTCAAATGGACGTTTCTTAGGTTAGTAATATGTGCAAGGTGAACAAAATAACGCAAGTTTAGTATCGTCTCTATGTAATTCAAATGCAAGGAGTCCGAAAATTAAATTTATTTTTTGACAGCTGTCAAATTGATGATTCTTTAGTAAAGAATAAGTGCAAGGTTAACAAAATTTCAAAAATTTTGTATCGATTCTATATAATTTGAGTATAAGTTATCGGAAAAATGTATTTATTTTTTGACAGCTGTCATTTTTGACATTTTTTTGTTAACATATTTTAACAAGTTTGGTATCATTTCTATATAATTTGAGTATGAGGAATCCGAAATTTTTATCAATTTTTTGACAGCTGTCAAATTGACGTTTCTTAAGTCAGTAATAGGTACAAGGTCAACGGAATTTCACAAGTTTGGTATCGTTTTTATGTAATTCGAATGCAAGCAATCCGAAAATGTTGTTTATTTTTTGAGAGCTGTCATTCTTGACATATTTTTCTCTATTCGATACGTAATATAGTGAACGGATTGTTCGCAATCGGTTATAGCTGGTTCCTTAAAATGTGAAACGGTAACATATGTTGTAATGAACGAATTTGGGTGCTATGTACCCCCATCACAGTCCGCAGGAGTGTGGCCAACCAATTAAAGCATCAATCTGCATTCAAGCTTCTCGATGCATCCACGCGAATCGGTTGATAAATCTAGGTAATAACAAAAAACATATAGGCGAATCTGTCGCATACAGGTGAACGGCGGAGCCCTGCCGCGGAGCGGCTAGGTAATAACAAAAACGCATGTAGGTGGATGCCGGAGGCCCCTGTGCGTTTAGCGCCTAGTGGGAATCTGTCGCATGCAGGTGAACGGCGGAGCCCCGCCGCGGAGCGGCTAGGTAATAATAACCAAAACACATATAGGTGGATGCCGGAGGCCCCTGCGCGGGTAGCGCCTAGGGGGGCTATGCCCCCCTAGTTACATAGCGCCCTTCGGACGCTATGTATTACGTCCAGTACGTGACCTTGAGTGCGTATGTTGTCGTCGGTTTTGACATTTTCGAGGTTGCGAATTTCTAGAGAAAAAACGGTCAGAGTCGAAACGACGAAACTTTTTGGTTTTACTTTTGGATAGTGCGCGCGTGTTGTCTCAAATTTTCGAGTATACAGGGTGTGCCGTTTCGAAGTTATTAAGCGTCAAAGTCGACTTTTCGGCGATTTCAGTTGTGCTACGTTTCAGGTCGCAAATCGCAATTTTTTCGATTTAAATTTTCAGAGTGTGGCGTAGACCGATAGCTACAGAACCCTATTGTTTTTGGGTATCGTACGACGATTAGAAGTAATTTAAAAGAATTTTTCAAAGTCGAAATTTGACAAAAAAGAGTCATTTCGGGTACCGAATAGCTCGAACTGGGTGGGTCCGATTGTCACGCGGTTTTAAATTTTCGATTTCCCATCTCAAAAACTAGGTGCCATCAATACATCTATCTATACCTAAAGTTATTAGAAGATGGGAAAAATTTGAAAATACTGAACAAGTTGAAATTTCGGGGTAAAAATGGACGGTTTTTGATTTTTTTCGAGGTAAAAACGGCTTTTGATCGAAATTTAGTTTACGTTACCGGAAAGTTCGAGGTGAATCACATTCGATACGTATATTTTCGTTTCTTCGATTTAAATACCGAAATTACTATTAACGATTGAATTTTAGAAATTTGGAAATTGTACTTTTGTCACCGCTACACTTAATTTCGTCTATACGCTTTCGTATTTAACATTTTCAATATTTTTTTGCTTTTTCGTCAAGCGGAATGATGGTACTTGAAGATTCATACCAAGAGCGCGTTTCGAATTACGATCTAAAGGGTTAAACGAAATTAAATATAACCATTTTCACCCATTTTTCACTAAAAGTTTTGTTTAGTCACGAATAACTCTTACAAATATCATTTCGGAGAGTTCTCTATAAGCGTATTTTCATCGTCCATCATTTCTCACCACATTATTATTTTTCAAAATTTTCGAAATTTCCTTCCAATCGGGAGAAAAACGACAATTTACCGAGCTCGGACGGCCAATTTTTGCAAATCTGCCGACTGGACTTGAACTTTACTCGGATTTTAACGGACGGACGGACGAAATTTTACTAAATATTTTGGCTGTCAAAATTCGGTCGAAATAGGCCAAAAATAGCCATTTTCTTAGCGAGATGCTGAAGTTAATTGACCGATTTGAGGATGGAAATGGTATGGAAAAGATTCTATGGGATTTCGGCTTTCGATAATGACCCCTATCGTTGCCCAAAATGGAAAATTTCCTACCATTTTCCCGATTTCCAAAATGGTCTGCAACGACCAATTTACATTGGGCTTATGGGAGCATGCAAAAATGATGCATCTTGACACAATTTATTTCATTTCTTCTAATCCGTCCACGTTGGAGCAATGAAACTTTTGGGGTATACTTTGGTATATATGGCGTATCTTTAGCCGATGTATGACATTATACAGGGTGTTCCGTTCATAAGTTATTAAACGAAATAAGCAGAAAATGTGCAAAAAATTAAATATTTTTTTCTACGACTTGCCGGTCTCGTAAAACTTAAGCGATTCAGTTTATATTCTAGTATGTTATCAAGAAACTTATTTAGAAAAAGTCGTCGCGAGATTTTTTCAATAAAATGTCGGGAAGTCAATTTTTTGATTTTTTTAAAGTTGGAAAGCATGGAAATGCAGGGTCATTTTCGATAATTAATTATTCGACTTGGGTCGCATAGATTTGCTCCGGGTTAGAACCGGTGGATAGGTCATCTCAAATACTAATATTTCACAATACGTCATATCATGCTAAAAGACCTATAAAATGGAGAAATTTGCGAAAAACTGAACTTGATGTTTTCGTCAAATTTTTTTTTTCCTTTTTATGGGGTAAAATAATATTTCATCGAAATGTTATATATGTCATCGGAAAGAGCACATCAGAATACGATTATGGGCCATAGTTTAGTTTCTTCATTTCTTATACAAAAATAACTACAATCAATTAAGCAATAATGACAAATTTTGACATCCTCTTACTGAAAGCCGGCTGTACGCTAGTGTATGTAACTTTTTCAACGATTCTTTAGCCTATCGTTTAAAGGAATAAATAACCTTTACGTTCCACATCGACTGTGTGATCCAAAAATATCCTTTGGCGGATAAAAAAAATATTTTATAAATTTTTTCGAAATTTTTTTTTTCAAAAGTTCAGTTTACCCTGCTATATCTTCTATAACTTTTCGTTTAGAGATTTCTTTCTAGGTTTATCTGATTCCCTCATCTTTTCCGAACATTTTGATGTATATAAAGTTATCATAAAGATGTTCGAACTTGGAGAAAATTAAGAAAATTCGTAACGGTGACAGCAAAATTTCTAACTTTCGCTCGAAATGTATGAAAGGCGTGGCTTTTACCGTAATTCGTGAAAATACATGGGATGTTTAGCAAATTTTTAATAGGGTCGTTTCGCATTTTGTGGAAAAATAGGAATAATTTAGTAAATTGTCAATTTGAAGAAAAATCAAGTAGCACATTATGTTAGTAATATTAAAGGAATTTAAAAAATTTTATTTATTTTTTGACACCTGTCAAATTGACGTTTTCTTTGTTAGTAAAAATTGCAAGATTAATAGAATTTCACAAAGTTGGTGTCGTTTTCGTATAATTCGAGGGCAAGGAATCCGAAAATTTAATTCATATTTTGACAGCTGTCATTTTAACAATTCTTTGATTTCGGTTAACTGTCGATCATAGGCGTAATGATAACATAATTTCGTAAAGTTGGTGTCGATTTCGTATAACTCGAATGCAGGCAATCCGAAAATTTTATTAATTTTTTGACAGCTGTCAAATTGACGTATATTACGTTGGTAATAGTTCCAAAGTTAACAAAAATTCACGAGTTTGGTATCGCTTCTATATAATTTGAGTATGAGGAATCCGAAATTTTTATCTATTTTTTGACAGCTATCAAATTGACGTTTCTTAAGTCAGTAATAGGTACAACGTCAACGGAATTTCGCAAGTTTGGTATCGTTTTTATGTAATTCGAATGCAAGGAATCCGAAAATGTTATTTATTTTTTGACAGCTGTAATTTTTGACATATTTTTTTCTATTCGATACGTAAAATAGTGAACGGATTGTTCGCAAACGGTTATAGCTGGTACCTTAAAATGTGAAACGGTCACATTACGGTTATAATTAACAAATTTGGGTGCTATGTACCCCCATCACAGTCCGCAGGAGTGTGGCCAACGAATTAATGCATCAACCTACATTCAAGCTTCTCGGTGCATCCACCCAAATCGGTGGTCAATTCTATGTAATAATAACAAAAACACACGTAGGCGAATCTGTCGCATACAGGTGAACGGCGGAGCCCTGCCGCGGAGCGGCTAGTTAATAACAAAAACGCATGTAGGTGGATGCCGGAGGCCCCTGCGCGTTTAGCGCCTAGTGAGAATCTGTCGCATTTTGTAACTCATTAATGGTTTCCTTCTAAACATAATATATTTATTCTATCAGTATACATCAAATATTATATAAAATGTAAGAATATTTAATAATTTTTTTTTTGAATTTTTAAGAATTTCAAAATTTCTTGATATTTTTCAGTTTTTCTTAAATATCTCCGTAATCTAAACCAATAGGAAAAATTTGTATATTTCCTTTCTGATAGAGAATTTAATAGTATATTTTGTTTGTTCGAAACTTTTTTTCTCAAATGTAATCGTTTTTGAGATATTTGCAAGAATATAGAAATCATGATTTGCTCAATAACTCAACAACTATAGTAGATACAGAAAATTTTATAGACTACTTTCTTGTAGACCTTATCAAAGTGCATCTTTAGGATATATACAATTTTACCGTAGAGATAATACTTTTCGAATAAAATCGAAATATATCGATTTCTTCAAATTTTTAAGGCATTTGCATGAATTATTTTAAAAAAAAATTAAAAATTAAAATACTTGGGAATTAATATAATTTGGGGAATACCTAATTCGAAAATTTTATAGATTTTTTGACAGCTGTCAAATTGAGGATTCCTTAGTAAAGAATAAGTGCAAGGTTAACAGAATTTCAAAAGTTTGGTGTCGATTCGATATAATTTGAGTATGAGGAATCCGAAATTTTTATCTATTTTTTGACAGCTGTCAAATTGACGTTTCCTAAGTCAGTAGTATGTACAAGGTCAACGGAATTTCGCAAGTTTGGTATCGTTTCTATGTAATTCGAATGCAAGGAATCCGAAAATTTTGTTTATTTTTGACAGCTGTCATTTTTTAAATATTTTTTTCTATTCGATACGTAAAATAGTGAACGGATTGTTCGCAATCGGTTATAGCTGGTCCCTTAAAATGTGAAACGGTAACATATGTTATAATGAACGAATTTGGGTGCTATGTACCCCCAACACAGTCCGCAGGAGTGTGGCCAACCAATTAAAGCATCAACCTGCATTCAAACTTCTCGGTGTATCCACGCAAATCGGTTGATAAATCTAGGTAATAACAAAACACATATAGGCGAATCTGTCGCAAAAAGAGGGTCCGCGGAGCCCCGCGCGGAGCGCCTAGGGGGCTATGCCCCCTAGTTACATAGCACCCTTCGGATGCTATGTATTACGGCTTACGTGTGACCTTGAGTTCGTCCGTTGTCGTCGTCGTCGTCGTATCTTTTGACATTTTTCCGGTTGCGAATTTTTTGCGAGAAAACTATCAGAGTCGAAACGACGAAACTTTTTGGTTTTAATTTTGGATAGTGCGCGCGTGTTGTCTCAAATTTTAAAATATACAGGGTGAACCGTTTCGAAGTTATTAAGCGTCAAAGTCGACTTTTCGGCGATTCCCGTTGGGACACATTTCAAGTCGCAAAACTCAATTTTTTCGATTTAAATTTTCGGAGTGTGGAGTGGACCGGTCGCTACAGAACCCTATTGAAATTGGGTATCGTACGACGATTAGAAGTAATTTAAAAGAATTTTTGAAAGTCGAAATTTGACAAAAAAGGGTCATTTTTGGTACCTAATAGCTCGAACTGGGTGCGTCCGAGGGTCACGCGGTATAAAATTTAAGATTTCCCATCTCAAAAACTAGCTGCAATCAATACATCTATCTATACCTAAAGTTATTAGAAAATGGGAAAAATTTGAAAATACTGAACAAGTTGATATTTCGGGGTAAAAATGGACGGTTTTTAATTTTTTTCGAGGTAAAAACGCCTTTTGATCGAATTTTAGTTTACGTTACCGGAAAGATCTAGGTAGACCACATTAGAAACGTATATTTTCGTTTCTTCGAATTAAATACCGAAATTACTATTAACGACTGAATTTTAGTTTTTTGGAAAAGTAAAAATTTGTCACCGCTACACTTAATTTCGTCTATACGCTTTCCTATTTAACATTTTCAATATTTTATTACTTTTTCGTCACGCGGAATGATGGTACTTTAAGATTCATACCAAGAGCGCGTTTCGAATTACGATCTAAAGGGTTAAAAAAAATTAAGTATATCCATTTTCAACCATTTTTCACTAAAAGTTCTGTTTAGTCACGAATAACTCCTACAAATATCATTTAGGAGAGTTCTTTATAGGTGTATTCTTTCCGTCCATCTTTTCTCACCACATTATTATTTTTCAAAATTTTCGAAATTTCCTTCCAATCGGGAGAAAAACGACAATTTACCGAGCTGGGACGGCCAATTTTTGCAAATCTGCCGACTGGACTTGAACTTTACTCGGATTTTAACGGACGGACGGATGAAATTTTACTGAATATTTTGGCTGTCAAAATTCGGTCGAAATAGGCCAAAAATAGCCATTTTCTTAGCGAGATGCTGAAGTTAATTGACCGATTTGAGGATGGAAATGGTATGGAAAAGATTCTATGGGATTTCGGCTTTCGATAATGACCCCTACCGTTGCCCAAAATAGAAAATTTCCTACCATTTTCCCGATTTCCAAAATGGTCTGCAACGACCAATTTACATTGCTCTTATGGGAGAGCCGAAACAGGGTGCATCTTGAAACCAGTTATTCGATTTCTTCTAAACGGCTCACGTTGGAGCAATGAAACTTTTGGGGTATATTTTAGTATATATGGCGTATCTTTAGCCGATGTACTTTATTATACAGGGTGTTCCGTTCATAAGTTATTAAACGAAATAAGCAGAAAATGTGCAAAAAATTAAATATTTTTTTCTACGACTTGCCGGTCTCGTAAAACTTAAGCGATTCAGTTTATATTCTAGTATGTTATCAAGAAACTTATTTAGAAAAAGTCGTCGCGAGATTTTTTCAATAAAATGTCGGGAAGTCAATTTTTTGATTTTTTTAAAGTTTTAAAGCATGGAAATGCAGGGTCATTTTCGATAATTAATTATTCGACTTGGGTCGCATAGATTTGCTCCGGGTTAGAACCGGTGGATAGGTCATCTCAAATACTAATATTTCACAATACATCATATCATGCTAAAAGGCCTATAAAATGGAGAAATTTGCGAAAAACTGAACTTGATGATTTCGTCAAATTTTTTTTTTCCTTTTTATGGGGTAAAATAATATTTGATCGAAATGTTATATATGTCATCGGAAAGAGCACCTCAGAACACGATTATAAACCATAATTTAGTTTCTTAATTTCTTATACAAAAATAACTACAATCGATTAAGCAATAAGCACTAATTTTGACATCCTCTTACTAAAATCCATCTGTACGCTAGTGTATGTAACTTTTTCAATAGTTCTTTAGCCTATCATTTAAAGGAATAAATTACCTTTACGTTCCACATCGACTGTGTGATCCAAAAATATCCTTTGGCGGATAAAAAAAATATTTTATAAATTTTTTCGAAAATTTTTTTTTCAAAAGTTCAGTTTACTCTGCTATATCTTCTATAACTTTTCGTTTAGAGATTTCTTTCTAGGTTTATCTGATTCCCTCATCTTTTCCGAACATTTTGATATATATAAAGTTATCATAAAGATGTTCGAACTTGGAGAAAATTAATAAAATTCGTAACGGTGACAGCAAAATTTCTAACTTTCGCTCGAAATGTATGAAAGGCGTTGCTTTTACCGTAATTCGTGAAAATACATGGGATGTTCAGCAAATTTTTAATAGGGTCGTTTCGCATTTTGTGGAAAAATAGGAATAATTTAGTAAATGGTCAATTTGAAGAAAATTCAAGTAGCACGTTATGTTAGTAATATTAAAGGAATTTAAAAAATTTTATTTATTTTTTGACACCTGTCAAATTGACGTTTTCTTTGTTAGTAAAAATTGCAAGATTAATAGAATTTCACAAAGTTGGTGTCGTTTTCGTATAATTCGAGGGCAAGGAATCCGAAAATTTAATTCATATTTTGACAGCTGTCATTTTAACAATTCTTTGATTTCGGTTAATTGTCGATCATAGGCGTAATGGTAACATAATTTCCCAAAGTTGGTGTCGATTTCGTATAACTCGAATGTACTCAATCCGAAAATTTTATTAATTTTTTGACAGCTGTCAAATTGACGTATATTACGTTGGTAATAGTTCCAAAGTTAACAAAAATTCACGAGTTTGGTATCGCTTCTATATAATTTGAGTATGAGGAATTCGAAAATTTTATACATTTTTTGACAGCTGTCAAATTGACGTTTCTTAGGTTAGTAATATGT
The DNA here is from genome assembly GCA_963991005.1 of Barypeithes pellucidus. Lineage (NCBI taxonomy): Eukaryota > Metazoa > Arthropoda > Insecta > Coleoptera > Curculionidae > Barypeithes > Barypeithes pellucidus. The sequence goes on along the minus strand of OZ022563.1, from coordinate 48,294,586 downwards.
GCAAGGTGAACAAAATATCGCAAGTATAGTATCGTTTCTATGTAATTTAAATGCAAGGAGTCCGAAAATTAAATTTATTTTTTGACAGCTGTCAAATTGGTGATTCTTTAGTAAAGAATAAGTGCAAGGTTAACAAAATTTCAAAAATTTTGTATCGATTCTATATAATTTGAGTATAAGTTATCCGAAAAATGTATTTATTTTTTGACAGCTGTCATTTTTGACATTTTTTTGTTAACATATTTTCACAAGTTTGGTATCGTTTCTATATAATTTGAGTATGAGGAATCCGAAATTTTTATCTATTTTTTGACAGCTATCAAATTGACGTTTCTTAAGTCAGTAATAGGTACAACGTCAACGGAATTTCGCAAGTTTGGTATCGTTTTTATGTAATTCGAATGCAAGGAATCCGAAACTGTTATTTATTTTTTGACAGCTGTAATTTTTGACATATTTTTTTCTATTCGATACGTAAAATAGTGAACGGATTGTTCGCAAACGGTTATAGCTGGTACCTTAAAATGTGAAACGGTCACATTACGGTTATAATTAACAAATTTGGGTGCTATGTACCCCCATCACAGTCCGCAGGAGTGTGGCCAACGAATTAATGCATCAACCTACATTCAAGCTTCTCGGTGCATCCACCCAAATCGGTGGTCAATTCTATGTAATAATAACAAAAACACACTTAGGCGAATCTGTCGCATACAGGTGAACGGCGGAGTCCTGCCGCGGAGCGGCTAGTTAATAACAAAAACGCATGCAGGTGGATGCCGGAGGCCCCTGCGCGTCTAGCGCCTAGTGAGAATCTGCCGCATTTTGTAACTCATTAATGGTTTCCTTCTAAACATAATATATTTATTCTATCAGTATACATCAAATATTATATGAAATGTAAGAATATTTAATAATTTTTTTTTTGAATTTTTAAGAATTTCAAAATTTCTTGATATTTTTCAGTTTTTCTTAAATATCTCCGTAACCTAAACCAATAGGAAAAATTTGTATATTTCCTTTCTGATAGAGAATTTAATAGTATATTTTGTTTGTTCGAAACTTTTTTTCTCAAATGTAATCGTTTTTGAGATATTTGCAAGAATATAGAAATCATGATTTCCTCAATAACTCAACAACTATAGTAGATACAGAAAATTTTATAGACTACTTTCTTGTAGACCTTATCAAAGTGCATCTTTACGATATATACAATTTTACCGTAGAGATAATACTTTTTGAATAAAATCGAAATATATCGATTTCTTCAAATTTTTAAGGCATTTGCATGAATTATTTAGAAATTAAAAAAAAATTAAAAATGAAAATACTTGGGAATTAATATAATTTGGGGAATACCTAATTCGAAAATTTTATATATTTTTTGACAGCTGTCAAATTGAGGATTCCTTAGTAAAGAATAAGTGCAAGGTTAACAGAATTTCAAAAGTTTGGTGTCGATTCGATATAATTTGAGAATGAGGTATCCGAAATTTTTATCTATTTTTTGACAGCTGTCAAATTGACGTTTCTTAGGTCAATAATAGGTATAAGGTTAACGGAATTTTGTAAGTTTGGTATCGTTTCTATGTAATTCGAATGCAAGGAATCCGAAAATTTTGTTTATTTTTGACAGCTGTCATTTTTGACATATTTTTTTCTATTCGATACGTAAAATAGTGAACGGATTGTTTGCAATCGGTTATAGCTGGTACCTTAAAATGTGAAACGGTCACATATTATGTTATAATTAACGAATTTGGGTGCTATGTACCCCCATCACAGTCCGCAGGAGTGTGGCCAATCAATTAAAGCATCAACCTGCATTCAAACTTCTCGATGCATCCACGCAAATCGGTTGAGAACTCTGGGTAATAAAAAACACATATAGGCGAATCTGTCGCATATAGAGGGTCCGCGGAGCCCCGCGCGGAGCGCCTAGGGGGGCTATGCCCCCCTAGTTACATAGCGCCCTTCGGACGCTATGTATTACGGCTTTCCAGTGACCTTGAGTTCGTCCGTTGTCGTCGTCGTATCTTTTGACATTTTTCCGGTTGCGAATTTTTTGCGAGAAAACTATCAGAGTCGAAACGACGAAACTTTCTGGTTTTAATTTTGGATAGTGCGCGCGTATTGTCTCAAAATTTAAAATATACAGGGTGAACAGTTTCGAAGTTATTAAGCGTCAAAGTCGACTTTTCGGCGATTCCCGTTGAAACACATTTCAAGTCGCAAAACTCAATTTTTTAGATTTAAACTTTCGGAGCGTGGAGTGGACCGGTCGCTACAGAACCCTATTGAAACTGGGTAACGTACGACGATTAGAAGTAATTTAAAAGAATTTTTGAAAGTCGAAATTTGACAAAAAAGGGTCATTTTTGGTACCTAATAGCTCGAACTGGGTGCGTCCGAGGGTCACGCGGTTTAAAATTTAAGATTTCCCATCTCAAAAACTAGCTGCAATCAATACATCTATCTATACCTAAAGTTATTAGAAAATGGGAAAAATTTGAAAATACTGAACAAGTTGATATTTCGGGGTAAAAATGGACGGTTTTTAATTTTTTTCGAGGTAAAAACGCCTTTTGATCGAATTTTAGTTTACGTTACCGGAAAGATCTAGGTAGACCACATTAGAAACGTATATTTTCGTTTCTTCGATTTAAATACCGAAATTACTATTAACGACTGAATTTTAGTTTTTTGGAAAAGTAAAAATTTGTCACCGCTACACTTAATTTCGTCTATACGCTTTCCTATTTAACATTTTCCATATTTTTTTGCTTTTTCGTCAAGCGGAATGATGGCACTTTAAGATTCATACCAAGAGCGCGTTTCGAATTACGATCTAAAGGGTTAAAAAAAATTAAGTATATCCATTTTCACCCATTTTTCACTAAAAGTTTTGTTTAGTCACGAATAACTCCTACAAATATCATTTCGGAGAGTTCTCTATAGGTGTATTCTTTCCGTCCATCTTTTCTCACCACATTATTATTTTTCAAAATTTTCGAAATTTCCTTCCAATCGGGAGGAAAACGACGTTTTTCCGAGCTGGGACGGCCAATTTTTGCAAATCTGCACACTTCGTCGATTTTAATCAGCATGCCTTGGAATAAAATTAACCCAATTTGTTGACTGTCAAAATTCGGCCGAAATGGGCCAAAATAGCCTTTTTCTTAGCGAGATCCTAAAGTTAATTGACCGATTTGAGAATGGAAATGGTATGGAAAAGATTCTATGGGATTTCGGCTTTCGATAATGACCCCTATCGTTGCCCAAAATCGAAAATTTCCTACCATTTTCCCGATTTCCAAAATGGTCTGCAACGACCAATTTACATTGCTCTTATGGGAGAGCCGAAACCGGGTGCATCTTGAAACCAGTTATTCGATTTCTTCTAAACGGCTCACGTTGGAGCAATGAAACTTTTGGGGTATACTTTGGTATATATGGCGTATCCTTAGCCGATGTACGTCATTATACAGGGTGTTCCGTTCGTAAGTTATTAAACGAAATAAGCAGAAAATGTGCAAAAAATTAAATATTTTTTTCTACGACTTGCCGGTCTCGTAAAACTTAAGCGATTCAGTTTATATTCTAGTATGTTATCAAGAAACTTATTTAGAAAAACTCGTCGCGAGATTTTTTCAATAAAATGTCGGGAAGTCAATTTTTTGATTTTTTTAAAGTTGGGAAGCATTAAAATGCAGGGTCATTTTCGATAATGAATTATTCGATTTCTGTCTTATAGATTGGCACCGGGTTTGAACCGGTGGATAGGTCATCTCAAATACTAATATTTCACAATACATCATATCATGCTAAAAGACCTATAAAATGGAGAAATTTGCGAAAAACTGAACTTGATGATTTCGTCAAAATTTTTTTTTCCTTTTTATGGGGTAAAATAATATTTCATCGAAATGTTATATATGTCATCGGAAAGAGCACATCAGAACACGATTATAAACCATAATTTAGTTTCTTAATTTCTTATACAAAATTAACTACAATCAATTAAGCAATAATGACAAATTTTGACATCCTCTTACTGAAAGCCGGCTGTACGCTAGTGTATGTAACTTTTTCAACGATTCTTTAGCCTATCGTTTAAAGGAATAAATAACCTTTACGTTCCACATCGACTGTGTGATCCAAAAATATCCTTTGGCGGATAAAAAAAATATTTTATAAATTTTTTTCGAAAATTTTTTTTTCAAAAGTTCAGTTTACTCTGCTATATCTTCTATAACTTTTCGTTTAGAGATTTCTTTCTAGGTTTATCTGATTCCCTCATCTTTTCCGAACATTTTGATGTATATAAAGTTATCATAAAGATGTTCGAACTTGGAGAAAATTAAGAAAATTCGTAACGGTGACAGCAAAATTTCTAACTTTCGCTCGAAATGTATGAAAGGCGTGGCTTTTACCGTAATTCGTGAAAATACATGGGATGTTTAGCAAATTTTTAATAGGGTCGTTTCGCATTTTGTGGAAAAATAGGAATAATTTAGTAAATTGTCAATTTGAAGAAAAATCAAGTAGCACATTATGTTAGTAATATTAAAGGAATTTAAAAAATTTTATTTATTTTTTGACACCTGTCAAATTGACGTTTTCTTTGTTAGTAAAAATTGCAAGATTAATAGAATTTCACAAAGTTGGTGTCGTTTTCGTATAATTCGAGGGCAAGGAATCCGAAAATTTAATTCATATTTTGACAGCTGTCATTTTAACAATTCTTTGATTTCGGTTAACTGTCGATCATAGGCGTAATGATAAAATAATTTCGTAAAGTTGGTGTCGATTTCGTATAACTCGAATGCAGGCAATCCGAAAATTTTATTAATTTTTTGACAGCTGTCAAATTGACGTATATTACGTTGGTAATAGTTCCAAAGTTAACAAAAATTCACGAGTTTGGTATCGCTTCTATATAATTTGAGTATGAGGAATTCGAAAATTTTATACATTTTTTGACAGCTGTCAAATTGACGTTCCTTAGGTTAGTAATATGTGCAAGGTGAACAAAATATCGCAAGTTTAGTATCGACTCTATGTAATTCAAATGCAAGGAGTCCGAAGATTAAATTTATTTTTTGACAGCTGTCAAATTGGTGATTCTTTAGTAAAGAATAAGTGCAAGGTTAACAAAATTTCAAGAATTTTGTATCGATTCTATATAAGTTGAGTATGAGGTATCCGAAAAATTTATTTATTTTTTGACAGCTGTCATTTTTGACATTTTTTTGTTAACATATTTTAACAAGTTTGGTATCATTTCTATATAATTTGAGTATGAGGAATCCGAAATTTTTATCTATTTTTTGACAGCTATCAAATTGACGTTTCTTAAGTCAGTAATAGGTACAACGTCAACGGAATTTCGCAAGTTTGGTATCGTTTTTATGTAATTCGAATGCAAGGAATCCGAAAATGTTATTTATTTTTTGACAGCTGTAATTTTTGACATATTTTTTTCTATTCGATACGTAAAATAGTGAACGGATTGTTCGCAAACGGTTATAGCTGGTACCTTAAAATGTGAAACGGTCACATTACGGTTATAATTAACAAATTTGGGTGCTATGTACCCCCATCACAGTCCGCAGGAGTGTGGCCAATCAATTAAAGCATCAACCTACATTCAAGCTTCTCGGTGCATCCACCCAAATCGGTGGTCAATTCTATGTAATAATAACAAAAACACACGTAGGCGAATCTGTCGCATACAGGTGAACGGCGGAGCCCTGCCGCGGAGCGGCTAGTTAATAACAAACACGCATGCAGGTGGATGCCGGAGGCCCCTGCGCGTTTAGCGCCTAGTGAGAATCTGCCGCATTTTGTAACTCATTAATGGTTTCCTTCTAAACATAATATATTTATTCTATCAGTATACATCAAATATTATATGAAATGTAAGAATATTTAATAATTTTTTTTTTGAATTTTTAAGAATTTCAAAATTTCTTGATATTTTTCAGTTTTTCTTAAATATCTCCGTAATCTAAACCAATAGGAAAAATTTGTATATTTCCTTTCTGATAGAGAATTTAATAGTATATTTTGTTTGTTCGAAACTTTTTTTCTCAAATGTAATCGTTTTTGAGATATTTGCAAGAATATAGAAATCATGATTTGCTCAATAACTCAACAACTCTAGTAGATACAGAAAATTTTATAGACTACTTTCTTGTAGACCTTATCAAAGTGCATCTTTACGATATATACAATTTTACCGTAGTGATAATCCTTTTCGAATAAAATCGAAATATATCGATTTCTTCAAATTTTTAAGGCATTTGCATGAATTATTTAGAAATTAAAAAAAAATTAAAAATGAAAATACTTCGGGATTAATATAATTTGGGGAATAAGTAATTCGAAAATTTTATAGATTTTTTGACAGCTGTTAAATTGAGGATTCCTTAGTAAAGAATAAGTGCAAGGTTAACAGAATTTCAAAAGTTTGGTGTCGATTCGATATAATTTGAGTATGAGGAATCCGAAATTTTTATCTATTTTTTGACAGCTGTCAAATTGACGTTTCCTAAGTCAGTAGTATGTACAAGGTCAACGGAATTTCGCAAGTTTGGTATCGTTTTTATGTAATTCGAATGCAAGGAATCCGAAAATTTTGTTTATTTTTGACAGCTGTCATTTTTGACATATTTTTTTCTATTCGATAAGTAAAATAGTGAACGGATTGTTCGCAATCGGTTATAGCTGGTACCTTAAAATGTGAAACGGTCACATATGTTATAATTAACGAATTTGGGTGCTATGTACCCCCATCACAGTCCGCAGGAGTGTGGCCAACCAATTAAAGCATCAACCTGCATTCAAACTTCTCGATGCATCCACGCAAATCAGTTGATAAATCTAGGTAATAATAACAAAACACATATAGGCGAATCTGTCGCAAAAAGAGGGTCCGCGGAGCCCCGCGCGGAGCGCCTAGGGGGCTATGCCCCCTAGTTACATAGCACCCTTCGGATGCTATGTATTACGTCCAGTACGTGACCTTGAGTTCGTCCGTTGTCGTCGTCGTCGTCGTATCTTTTGACATTTTTGAGGTTGCGAATTTTTTGCGAGAAAACTATCAGAGTCGAAACGACGAAACTTTGTGGTTTTAATTTCGGATAGTGCACGCGTGTTGTCTCAAAATTTAAAATATACAGGGTGAACCGTTTCGAAGTTATTAAGCGTCAAAGTCGACTTTTCGACGATTCCCGTTGAAACACATTTCAAGTCGCAAAACTCAATTTTTTCGATTTAAATTTTCGGAGTGTGGAGTGGACCGGTCGCTACAGAACCCTATTGAAACTGGGTAACGTACGACGATTAGAAGTAATTTAAAATAAATTTTTGAAAGTCGAAATTTGACAAAAAAGGGTCATTTTTGGTACCTAATAGCTCGAACTGGGTGTGTCCGAGCGTCTCGCGGTTTCAAATTTTCGATTTCCCATCTCAAAAACTAGGTGCCATCAATACATCTATCTATACCTAAAGTTATTAGAAGATGGGAAAAATTTGAAAATACTGAACAAGTTGATATTTCGGGGTAAAAATGGACGGTTTTTCATTTTTTTCAAGGTAAAAACGGCCTTTGATCGAATTTTAGTTTACGTTACCTGAAAGATCTAGGTAAATCATATTCGATCCGTATAATTTGATTTCTTCGATTTAAATACCGAAATTACTATTAACGAATGAATTTTAGAAATTTGGAACTGGTTTTTTTTGTCACCGCTACACTTAATTTCGTCTATACGCTTTCCTATTTAACATTTTCCATATTTTTTTGCTTTTTCGTCAAGCGGAATGATGGCACTTTAAGATTCATACCAAGAGCGCGTTTCGAATTACGATCTAAAGGGTTAAAAAAAATTAAGTATATCCATTTTCACCCATTTTTCACTAAAAGTTCTGTTTAGTCACGAATAACTCCTACAAATAACATTTCGGAGAGTTCTTTATATGCGTATTCTTTTCGTCCATCTTTTATCTAAACATTATTATTTTTATAAATTTTTGAATTTTCGTTTCAATCAGGAGAAAAATGACGTTTTTCCGAGCTGGGACGGCCAATTTTTGCAAATCTGCACACTTCGTCGATTTTAATCAGCATGCCTTGGAATAAAATTAACCCAATTTGTTGACTGTCAAAATTCGGCCGAAATGGGCCAAAATAGCCATTTTCTTAGCGAGATCCAGAAGTTAATTGAACGATTTGAGGATGGAAATGGTATGGAAAAGATTCTATGGGATTTCGGCTTTCGATAATGACCCCTATCGTTGCCCAAAATGGAAAATTTCCTACCATTTTCCCGATTTCCAAAATGGTCTGCAACGACATATTTACATTGCTCTTATGGGAGAGCCGAAACAGGGTGCATCTTGAAACCAGTTATTCGATTTCTTCTAAACGGCTCACGTTGGAGCAATGAAACTTTTGGGGTATACTTTGGTATATATGGCGTATCCTTTGCCGATGTACGACATTATACAGGGTGTTCCGTTCGTAAGTTATTAAACGAAATAGTCAGAAAATGTGCAAAAAATTAAATATGTTTTTCTACGGCTTGCCGGTCTCGTAAAAGTTAAGCGATTTAGTTTATATTCTAGTTTGTCGTCAAGAAACTTATTTAGAAAAACTCGTCGCGAGATTTTTTTAATAAAATGTCGGGAAGTCAATTTTTTGATTTTTTTAAAGTTGGAAAGCATGAAAATGCAGGGTCATTTTCGATAATTAATTATTCGATTTCTGTCTTATAGATTGGCACCGGGTTGGAACCGGTGGATAGGTCATCTCAAATACTAATATTTCACAATACGTCATATCATGCTAAAAGACCTATAAAATGGAGAAATTTGCGAAAAACTGAACTTGATGATTTCGTCAAAATTTTTTTTTGCGTTTTATGGGGTAAAATAATATTTCATCGAAATGTTATATATGTCATCGGAAAGAGCACATCAGAACACGATTATCAACCATAGTTTAGTTTCTTAATTTCTGATACAAAAACAACTACAATCGTTTAAGCAATAATCACTAATTTTGACATCCTCTTACTGAAAGCCGGCTGTACGCTAGTGTATGTAACTTTTTCAACGGTTCTTTAGCCTATCGTTTAAAGGAATAAATTGCCTTTACGTTCCACATCGACTGCGTCATCAAAAAATATCCTTTGGCGGATAAAAAAAATATTTTATAAATTTTTTCGAAATTTTTTTTTTCAAAAGTTCAGTTTACTCTGCTATATCTTCTATAACTTTTCGTTTAGAGATTTCTTTCTAGGTTTATCTGATTCCCTCATCTTTTCCGAACAATTTGATGTATATAAAGTTATCATAAAGATGTTCGAACTTGGAGAAAATTAAGAAAATTCGTAACGGTGACCGCAAAATTTCTAACTTTCGCTCGAAATGTATGAAAGGCGTGGCTTTTACCGTAATTCGTGAAAATACATGGGATGTTTAGCAAATTTTTAATAGGGTCGTTTCGCATTTTGTGGAAAAATAGGAATAATTTAGTAAATTGTCAATTTGAAGAAAAATCAAGTAGCACATTATGTTAGTAATATTAAAGGAATTTAAAAAATTTTATTTATTTTTTGACACCTGTCAAATTGACGTTTCCTTGGTTAGTAAAAAGTGCAAGATTAATAGAATTTCACAAAGTTGGTGTCGTTTTCGTATAATTCGAGGGCAAGGAATCCGAAAATTTAATTCATATTTTGACAGCTGTCATTTTAACAATTCTTTGATTTCGGTTAACTGTCGAACATAGGCGTAATGATAACATAATTTCGAAAAGTTGGTGTCGATTTCGTATAACTCGAATGCAGGCAATCCGAAAATTTTTTAAATTTTTTGACAGCTGTCAAATTGACGTATATTACGTTGGTAATAGTTGCAATGTTAACAAAAATTCACGAGTTTGGTATCGCTTCTATATAATTTGAGTATGAGGAATTCGAAAATTTTATACATTTTTTGACAGCTGTCAAATTGACGTTTCTTAGGTTAGTAATATGTGCAAGGTGAACAAAATATCGCAAGTTTAGTATCGTCTCTATGTAATTCAAATGCAAGGAGTCCGAAAATTAAATTTATTTTTTGACAGCTGTCAAATTGGTGATTCTTTAGTAAAGAATAAGTGCAAGGTTAACAAAATTTCAAAAATTTTGTATCGATTCTATATAATTTGAGTATAAATTATCCGAAAAATGTATTTATTTTTTGACAGCTGTCATTTTTGACATTTTTTTGTTAACATATTTTCACAAGTTTGGTATCGTTTCTATATAATTTGAGTATGAGGAATCCGAAATTTTTATCTATTTTTTGACAGCTATCAAATTGACGTTTCTTAAGTCAGTAATAGGTACAACGTCAACGGAATTTCGCAAGTTTGGTATCGTTTTTATGTAATTCGAATGCAAGGAATCCGAAAATGTTATTTATTTTTTGACAGCTGTAATTTTTGACATATTTTTTTCTATTCGATACGTAAAATAGTGAACGGATTGTTCGCAAACGGTTATAGCTGGTACCTTAAAATGTGAAACGGTCACATTACGGTTATAATTAACAAATTTGGGTGCTATGTACCCCCATCACAGTCCGCAGGAGTGCGGCCAACGAATTAATGCATCAACCTACATTCAAGCTTCTCGGTGCATCCACCCAAATCGGTGGTCAATTCTATGTAATAATAACAAAAACACACGTAGGCGAATCTGTCGCATACAGGTGAACGGCGGAGCCCTGCCGCGGAGCGGCTAGTTAATAACAAAAACGCATGTAGGTGGATGCCGGAGGCCCCTGCGCGATTAGCGCCTAGTGAGAATCTGTCGCATTTTGTAACTCATTAATGGTTTCCTTCTAAACATAATATATTTATTCTATCAGTATACATCAAATATTATATAAAATGTAAGAATATTTAATAATTTTTTTTTTGAATTTTTAAGAATTTCAAAATTTCTTGATATTTTTCAGTTTTTCTTAAATATCTCCGTAATCTAAACCAATAGGAAAAATTTGTATATTTCCTTTCTGATAGAGAATTTAATAGTATATTTTGTTTGTTCGAAACTTTTTTTCTCAAATGTAATCGTTTTTGAGATATTTGCAAGAATATAGAAATCATGATTTGCTCAATAACTCAACAACTATAGTAGATACAGAAAATTTTATAGACTACTTTCTTGTAGACCTTATCAAAGTGCATCTTTACGATATATACAATTTTACCGTAGAGATAATACTTTTCGAATAAAATCGAAATATATGGATTTCTTCAAATTTTTAAGGCATTTGCATGAATTATTTAGAAATTAAAAAAAAATTAAAAATGAAAATACTTGGGAATTAATATAATTTGGGGAATACCTAATTCGAACATTTTATAGATTTTTTGACAGCTGTCAAATTGAGGATTCCTTAGTAAAGAATAAGTACAAGGTTAACAGAATTTCAAAAGTTTGGTGTCGACTCGATATAATTTGAGTATGAGGAATCCGAAATTTTTATCTATTTTTTGACAGCTGTCAAATTGACGTTTCTTAGGTCAATAATAGGTATAAGGTTAACGGAATTTTGTAAGTTTGGTATCGTTTCTGTGTAATTCGAATGCAAGGAATCCGAAAATGTTGTTTATTTTTTGACAGCTGTCATTTTTGACATATTTTTTTCTATTCGATACGTAATATAGTGAACGGATTGTTCGCAATCGGTTATAGCTGGTCCCTTAAAATGTGAAGCTTGACCGATTTGAGGATGGAAATGGTATGTAAAAGATTCTATGGGATTTCGGCTTTCGATAATGACCCCTATCGTTGCCCAAAATTGAAAATTTCCTACCATTTTCCCGATTTCCAAAATGGTCTGCAACGACATATTTACATTGCTCTTATGGGAGAGCCGAAACAGGGTGCATCTTGAAACCAGTTATTCGATTTCTTCTAAACGGCTCACGTTGGAGCAATGAAACTTTTGGGGTATACTTTGGTATATATGGCGTATCCTTAGCCGATGTACGACATTATACAGGGTGTTCCGTTTATAAGTTATTAAACGAAATAATCAGAAAATGTGCAAAAAATTAAATATTTTTTTCTACGGCTTGCCGGTCTCGTAAAACTTAAGCGATTCAGTTCATATTCTAGTATGTTATCAAGAAACTTATTTAGAAAAAGTCGTCGCGAGATTTTTTCAATAAAATGTCGGGAAGTCAATTTTTTGATTTTTTTAAAGTTGGAAAGCATGGAAATGCATGGTCATTTTCGATAATTAATTATTCGACTTGGGTCGCATAGATTTGCTCCGGGTTCGAACCGGTGGATAGGTCATCTCAAATACTAATATTTCACAATACATCATATCATGCTAAAAGGCCTATAAAATGGAGAAATTTGCGAAAAACTGAACTTGATGATTTCGTCAAAATTTGTTTTTGCTTTTTATGGGGTAAAATAATATTTGATCGAAATGTTATATATGTCATCAGAAAGAGCACATCAAAACAGGATTATAAACCATAATTTAGTTTCTTAATTTCTTATACAAAAATAACTACAATCGATTAAGCAATAAGCACTAATTTTGCCATCCTCTTACTAAAACCCATCTGTATGCTAGTGTATGTAACTTTTTCAATCGTTCTTTAGCCTATCATTTAAAGGAATAAATTACCTTTACGTTCAACATCGACTGCGTGATCCAAAAATATCCTTTGGCGGATAAAAAAAATATTTTATAAATTTTGTCAAAAAATTTTTTTTCAAAAGTTCAGTTTACTCTGCTATATCTTCGACAACTTTCCTTTTGGAGATTTCTTTCTAGGTTTATCTGATTCCTTCATCTTTTCCGAACATTTTGATATATATAAAGTTATCATAAAGATGTTCGATCTTGGAGAAAATTAATAAAATTCGTAACGGTGACAGCAAAATTTCTAAATTCGGCTCGATATGCATGAAAGGCGTGGCTTTTACCGTAATTGGTGAAAATACATGGGATGTTTAGCAAATTTTTAATAGGGTCGTTTCGCATTTTGTGGAAAAATAGGAATAATTTAGTAAATTGCCAATTTGAAGAAAAATCAAGTAGCACATTATGTTAGTAATATTAAAGGAATTTAAAAAATTTTATTTGTTTTTTGACACCTGTCAAATTGACGTTTCCTTTGTTAGTAAAAAGTGCAAGATTAATAGAATTTCACAAAGTTGGTGTCGTTTTCGTATAATTCGAGGGCAAGGAATCCGAAAATTTAATTCATATTTTGACAGCTGTCATTTTAACAATTCTTTGATTTCGGTTAACTGTCGATCATAGGCGTAATGGTAACATAATTTCGTAAAGTTGGTGTCGATTTCGTATAACTCGAATGCAGGCAATCCGAAAATTTTATTAATTTTTTGACAGCTGTCAAATTGACGTATATTACGTTGGTAATAGTTCCAATGTTAACAAAAATTCACGAGTTTGGTATCGCATCTATATAATTTGAGTATGAGGAATTCGAAAATTTTATATATTTTTTGACAGCTGTCAAATTGACGTTCCTTAGGTTAGTAATATGTGCAAGGTGAACAAACTATCGCAAGTTTAGTATCGTTTCTATGTAATTCAAATGCAAGGAGTCCGAAAATTAAAATTATTTTTTGACAGCTGTGAAATTAATGAATCTTTAGTAAAGAATAAGTGCAAGGTTAACAAAATTTCAAGAATTTTGTATCGATTCTATATAAGTTGAGTATGAGGTATCCAAAAAATTTATTTACTTTTTGACATCTGTCATTTTTGACATTTTTTTGTTAACATATTTTCACAAGTTTGGTATCATTTCTATATAATTTGAGTATGAGGAATCCGAAATTTTTATCTATATTTTCACAGCTGTTAAATTAACGTTTCTTAGGTCAATAATAGGTACAAGGTTAACAGAATTTTGCAAGTTTGGTATCGTTTTTATGTAATTCGAATGCAAGGAATCCGAAAATGGTGTTTATTTTTTGACAGCTGTATTTTTGACATATTTTTTTCTATTCGATACGTAAAATAGTGAACGGATTGTTCGCAATCGGTTATAGCTGGTACCTTAAACCACATATGTTATAATTAACGAATTTGGGTGCTATGTACCCCCATCACAGTCCGCAGGAGTGTGGCCAACCAATTAAAGCATCAACCTGCATTCAAACTTCTCGATGCATCCACGCAAATCGGTTGATAAATCTAGGTAATAACAAAACACATATAGGCGAATCTGTCGCATATAGAGGGTCCGCGGAGCCCCGCGCGGAGCGCCTAGGGGGGCTATGCCCCCCTAGTTACATAGCACCCTTCGGATGCTATGTATTACGGCTTACGTGTGACCTTGAGTTCGTCCGTTGTCGTCGTCGTCGTCGTATCTTTTGACATTTTTGAGGTTGTGATTTTTTTGCGAGAAAACTATCAGAGTTGAAACGATGAAACTTTTTGGTTTTAATTTTGGATAGTGCGCGCGTGTTGTCTCAAATTTTAAAATATACAGGGTGAACCGTTTCGAAGTTATTAAGCGTCAAAGTCGACTTTTCGGCGATTCCCGTTGGGACACATTTCAAGTCGCAAAACTCAATTTTTTCGATTTAAATTTTCGGAGTGTGGAGTGGACCGGTCGCTACAGAACCCTATTGAAATTGGGTATCGTACGACGATTAGAAGTAATTTAAAAGAATTTTTGAAAGTCGAAATTTGACAAAAAAGGGTCATTTTTGGTACCTAATAGCTCGAACTGGGTGCGTCCGAGCGTCTCGCGGTTTTAAATTCTCGATTTCCCATCTCAAAAACTAGGTGCCATCAATACATCTATCTATACCTAAAGTTATTAGAAGATGGGAAAAATTTGAAAATACTGAACAAGTTGATATTTCGGGGTAAAAATGGACGGTTTTTCATTTTTTTCAAGGTAAAAATGGCTTTTGATCGAAATTTAGTTTCCTTTACCGGAAAGTTCGAGGTAAATCACATCCGATACGTATAATTTCGTTTCTTCGATTTAAAAACCGAAAATACTATTAACGATTGAAATTTAGAAATTTGGAAATTATTTTTTTGTCACCGCTACACTTAATTTCGTCTATACGCTTTCCTATTTAACATTTTCCATATTTTTTTGCTTTTTCGTCAAGCGGAATGATGGCACTTTCAGATTCATACCAAGAGCGCGTTTCGAATTACGATCTAAAGGGTTAAAAAAAATTAAGTATATCCATTTTCAACCATTTTTCACTAAAAGTTCTGTTTAGTCACGAATAACTCCTACAAATATCATCTCGGAGAGTTCTTTATAGGCGTAGTTGTTTCGTCCATCCTTTCTCACCACATTATTATTTTTAAAAATTTTCGAAATTTCCTTCCAATCGGGAGAAAAACGACAATTTACCGAGCTCGGACGGCCAATTTTTGCAAATCTGCCGACTGGACTTGAACTTTACTCGGATTTTAACGGACGGACGGATGAAATTTTACTGAATATTTTGGCTGTCAAAATTCGGTCGAAATAGGCCAAAAATAGCCATTTTCTTAGCGAGATGCTGACGTTAATTGACCGATTTGAGAATGGAAATGGTATGGAAAAGATTCTATGGGATTTCGGCTTTCGATAATGACCCCTATCGTTGCCCAAAATGGAAAATTTCCTACCATTTTCCCGATTTCCAAAATGGTCTGCAACGACATATTTACATTGCTCTTATGGGAGAGCCGAAACAGGGTGCATCTTGAAACCAGTTATTCGATTTCTTCTAAACGGCTCACGTTGGAGCAATGAAACTTTTGGGGTATACTTTGGTATATATGGCGTATCCTTTGCCGATGTACGACATTATACAGGGTGTTCCGTTCATAAGTTATTAAACGAAATAAGCAGAAAATGTGCAAAAAATTAAATATTTTTTTCTACGACTTGCCGGCCTCGTAAAACTTAAGCGATTTAGTTTATATTCTAGTATGTTATCAAGAAACTTATTTAGAAAAACTCGTCGCGAGATTTTTTTAATAAAATATCGGGAAGTCAATTTTTTGATTTTTTTAAAGTTGGAAAGCATGAAAATGCAGGGTCATTTTCGATAATTAATTATTCGATTTCTGTCTTATAGATTGGCACCGGGTTTGAACCGTTGGATAGGTCATCTCAAATACTAATATTTCACAATACATCATATCATGCTAAAAGACCTATAAAATGGAGAAATTTGCGAAAAACTGAACTTGATGATTTCGTCAAAAATTTTTTTTCCTGTTTATGGGGTAAAATAATATTTCATCGAAATGTTATATAAGTCATCTGAAAGAGCACATCAAAACACGATTGTAAACCATAATTTAGTTTCTTAATTTCTTATACAAAAATAACTACAATCGATTAAGCAATAAGCACTAATTTTGACATCCTCGTACTGAAACCCATCTGTACGCTAGTGTATGTAACTTTTTCAACGATTCTTTAGCCTATCGTTTAAAGGAATAAATAACCTTTACGTTCCACATCGACTGTGTGATCCAAAAATATCCTTTGGCGGATAAAAAAAATATTTTATAAATTTTTTCGAAATTTTTTTTTTTAAAAGTTCAGTTTACTCTGCTATATCTTCTATAACTTTTCGTTTAGAGATTTCTTTCTAGGTTTATCTGATTCCGTCATCTTTTCCGAACATTTTGATGTATATAAAGTTATCATAAAGATGTTCGAACTTGGAGAAAATTAAGAAAATTCGTAACGGTGACAGCAAAATTTCTAACTTTCGCTCGAAATGTATGAAAGGCTTTTACCGTAATTCGTGAAAATACATGGGATGTTTAGCAAATTTTTAATAGGGTCGTTTCGCATTTTGTGGAAAAATAGGAATAATTTAGTAAATTGTCAATTTGAAGAAAAATCAAGTAGCACATTATGTTAGTAATATTAAAGGAATTTAAAAAATTTTATTTATTTTTTGACACCTGTCAAATTGACGTTTTCTTTGTTAGTAAAAATTGCAAGATTAATAGAATTTCACAAAGTTGGTGTCGTTTTCGTATAATTCGAGGGCAATGAATCCGAAAATTTAATTCATATTTTGACAGCTGTCATTTTAACAATTCTTTGATTTCGGTTAACTGTCGATCATAGGCGTAATGATAACATAATTTCGTAAAGTTGGTGTCGATTTCGTATAACTCGAATGCAGGCAATCCGAAAATTTTATTAATTTTTTGACAGCTGTCAAATTGACGTATATTACGTTGGTAATAGTTGCAATGTTAACAAAAATTCACGAGTTTGGTATCGCTTCTATATAATTTGAGTATGAGGAATTCGAAAATTTTATATATTTTTTGACAGCTGTCAAATTGACGTTTCTTATGTTAGTAATATGTGCAAGGTGAACAAAATATCGCAAGTTTAGTATCGACTCTATGTAATTCAAATGCAAGGAGCCCGAAAATTAAATTTATTTTTTGACAGCTGTCAAATTGGTGATTCTTTAGTAAAGAATAAGTGCAAGGTTAACAAAATTTCAAAAATTTTGTATCGATTCTATATAATTTGAGTATAAATTATCCGAAAAATGTATTTATTTTTTGACAGCTGTCAGTTTTGACATTTTTTTGTTAACATATTTTCACAAGTTTGGTATCGTTTCTATATAATTTGAGTATGAGGAATCCGAAATTTTTATCTATTTTTTGACAGCTATCAAATTGACGTTTCTTAAGTCAGTAATAGGTACAACGTCAACGGAATTTCGCAAGTTTGGTATCGTTTTTATGTAATTCGAATGCAAGGAATCCGAAAATGTTATTTATTTTTTGACAGCTGTAATTTTTGACATATTTTTTTCTATTCGATACGTAAAATAGTGAACGGATTGTTCGCAAACGGTTATAGCTGGTACCTTAAAATGTGAAACGGTCACATTACGGTTATAATTAACAAATTTGGGTGGTGCTATGTACCCCCATCACAGTCCGCAGGAGTGTGGCCAACGAATTAATGCATCAACCTACATTCAAGCTTCTCGGTGCATCCACCCAAATCGGTGGTCAATTCTATGTAATAATAACAAAAACACACGTAGGCGAACCTGTCGCATACAGGTGAACGGCGGAGCCCTGCCGCGGAGCGGCTAGTTAATAACAAAAACGCATGTAGGTGGATGCCGGAGGCCCCTGCGCGTTTAGCGCCTAGTGAGAATCTGTCGCATTTTGTAACTCATTAATGGTTTCCTTCTAAACATAATATATTTATTCTATCAGTATACATCAAATATTATATAAAATGTAAGAATATTTAATAATTTTTTTTTTGAATTTTTAAGAATTTCAAAATTTCTTGATATTTTTCAGTTTTTCTTAAATATCTCCGTAATCTAAACCAATAGGAAAAATTTGTATATTTCCTTTCTGATAGAGAATTTAATAGTATATTTTGTTTGTTCGAAACTTTTTTTCTCAAATGTAATCGTTTTTGAGATATTTGCAAGAATATAGAAATCATGATTTGCTCAATAACTCAACAACTATAGTAGATACAGAAAATTTTATAGACTACTTTCTTGTAGACCTTATCAAAGTGCATCTTTACGATATATACAATTTTACCGTAGTGATAATCCTTTTCGAATAAAATCGAAATATATCGATTTCTTCAAATTTTTAAGGCATTTGCATGAATTATTTAGAAATTAAAAAAAAATTAAAAATGAAAATACTTCGGGAATAATATAATTTGGGGAATAAGTAATTCGAAAATTTTATAGATTTTTTGACAGCTGTCAAATTGAGGATTCCTTAGTAAAGAATAAGTGCAAGGTTAACAGAAATTCAAAAGTTTGGTGTCGATTCGATATAATTTGAGTATGAGGAATCCGAAATTTTTATCTATTTTTTGACAGCTGTCAAATTGACGTTTCTTAGGTTAGTAATATGTGCAAGGTGAACAAAATATCGCAAGTTTAGTATCGTCTCTATGTAATTCAAATGCAAGGAGTCCGAAAATTAAATTTATTTTTTGACAGCTGTCAAATTGGTGATTCTTTAGTAAAGAATAAGTGCAAGGTTAACAAAATTTCAAAAATTTTGTATCGATTCTATATAATTTGAGTATAAATTATCCGAAAAATGTATTTATTTTTTGACAGCTGTCATTTTTGACATTTTTTTGTTAACATATTTTCACAAGTTTGGTATCGTTTCTATATAATTTGAGTATGAGGAATCCGAAATTTTTATCTATTTTTTGACAGCTATCAAATTGACGTTTCTTAAGTCAGTAATAGGTACAACGTCAACGGAATTTCGCAAGTTTGGTATCGTTTTTATGTAATTCGAATGCAAGGAATCCGAAAATGTTATTTATTTTTTGACAGCTGTAATTTTTGACATATTTTTTTCTATTCGATACGTAAAATAGTGAACGGATTGTTCGCAAACGGTTATAGCTGGTACCTTAAAATGTGAAACGGTCACATTACGGTTATAATTAACAAATTTGGGTGCTATGTACCCCCATCACAGTCCGCAGGAGTGTGGCCAACGAATTAATGCATCAACCTACATTCAAGCTTCTCGGTGCATCCACCCAAATCGGTGGTCAATTCTATGTAATAATAACAAAAACACACGTAGGCGAACCTGTCGCATACAGGTGAACGGCGGAGCCCTGCCGCGGAGCGGCTAGTTAATAACAAAAACGCATGTAGGTGGATGCCGGAGGCCCCTGCGCGTTTAGCGCCTAGTGAGAATCTGTCGCATTTTGTAACTCATTAATGGTTTCCTTCTAAACATAATATATTTATTCTATCAGTATACATCAAATATTATATAAAATGTAAGAATATTTAATAATTTTTTTTTTGAATTTTTAAGAATTTCAAAATTTCTTGATATTTTTCAGTTTTTCTTAAATATCTCCGTAATCTAAACCAATAGGAAAAATTTGTATATTTCCTTTCTGATAGAGAATTTAATAGTATATTTTGTTTGTTCGAAACTTTTTTTCTCAAATGTAATCGTTTTTGAGATATTTGCAAGAATATAGAAATCATGATTTGCTCAATAACTCAACAACTATAGTAGATACAGAAAATTTTATAGACTACTTTCTTGTAGACCTTATCAAAGTGCATCTTTACGATATATACAATTTTACCGTAGTGATAATCCTTTTCGAATAAAATCGAAATATATCGATTTCTTCAAATTTTTAAGGCATTTGCATGAATTATTTAGAAATTAAAAAAAAATTAAAAATGAAAATACTTCGGGAATAATATAATTTGGGGAATAAGTAATTCGAAAATTTTATAGATTTTTTGACAGCTGTCAAATTGAGGATTCCTTAGTAAAGAATAAGTGCAAGGTTAACAGAAATTCAAAAGTTTGGTGTCGATTCGATATAATTTGAGTATGAGGAATCCGAAATTTTTATCTATTTTTTGACAGCTGTCAAATTGACGTTTCCTAAGTCAGTAGTATGTACAAGGTCAACGGAATTTCGCAAGTTTGGTATCGTTTCTATGTAATTCGAATGCAAGGAATCCGAAAATTTTGTTTATTTTTGACAGCTGTCATTTTTTAAATATTTTTTTCTATTCGATACGTAAAATAGTGAACGGATTGTTCGCAATCGGTTATAGCTGGTCCCTTAAAATGTGAAACGGTAACATATGTTATAATGAACGAATTTGGGTGCTATGTACCCCCAACACAGTCCGCAGGAGTGTGGCCGACCAATTAAAGCATCAACCTGCATTCAAACGGCTCGATGCATCCACACAAATCGGTTGACAAATCTAGATAATAACAAAACACATATAGGCGAATCTGTCGCAAAAAGAGGGTCCGCGGAGCCCCGCGCGGAGCGCCTAGGGGGGCTATGCCCCCCTAGTTTGATTACCTTCACGTTTCATTCTCTTGCCTTAAATTTTGTTTTATTCAGGGGTTGTTTTGATTAATTTTTGGGGTTAAATCTGACGACTGTCATTTCTCGGGTCATAGAATCCTTGCGTGCGCCGCCGCAAACGTTCCAGATGGAGCCACTTTACCGCGCAGAGGATTGGAGCTGGAGGATGTTTATGGGCGTTTGAATCGATCCAATTCGTACGTATCGACGACGTATGTTGAATGAAGTTTTGGGAGTATATTCTGGGTTTTGATTTTCGTAACTTAGATTTAGTAACTTGTTTTCATGCATTATGGTTGTTGCCGATGATAATCTTTCCTTCTTAACTAAATAGATTTTTTTTTATATAGCGTATCGATATCGACCATCAGTCACTTATCGACTTGATATCTCATTTTCTGGTAGGAATTTCACATTTGTTAAAAACATTTATAAAAAAGGGGTTAGTTTTTTTTAACGACAAGCAAATTTGGTAGAAATGCATGTAAAATCGTCCCTTTTGACTCGTGACTTCGACGAAGTTACCAGCGTTTTTGGAGACAACATTTGGAAAGTTTTCCGGCCCTAAAAGGCGTTTTAGTTGTGCCAAAAATTAACAAGTAGTGTCTATTTTGAGTCGTTTTGGTTATTTGGTTAGTGTGGGCCTACTTGTACCAATTCTTTTGGATTTTATTTGCTGGGTAAGTTGTGGATTTCCACGTGTTACGGAAGGGATCGTTTTTGATAACTTGCTTTCTTCTTTACAGTTCTTGTCACTGGGGAGACTCAGCTTCGTTTTTTTGTTCGAGCTCCTAGATCACCTGGACAGATTACCCTCTGCTTAGAGGTAACTATACTTAACTAATTTTAATATTTTCCGCCATCATTAAAGTGTATCAAATTCATCTTATAGTACATACAAATTATTAAGATACGTTCAAACATTTATAGTATCATTGGGTCCCGTAATGTGTGCTTGATGCCAGTAAAAATTAGTATTTTCCTTTAAGGGGAGTTTTTGTTTTATACAGGGTGGTTTAACGGCGATGAGGAATATATTTTCTTTGTAAGTCAAGGGGTTTAGTTCTGATATTTTCATTTATATGCTATATATATAATTTCTAAGAACGTATTAAATTTGGAATATTTTCTGTTTAGTGCTTAGTAGACTTGATTATTTGAATTAGTTTTACCTGATCAAAGATTTAAGGGGGAGGGGTTAATTACATATATTGCATTGGTTATAAATTAATTTGTTTTGGAGTATTAATCGTGTTGAGGGGGGTATTTTTATTTATTCGGTAAGGGGTAGCGATTAATGCTGAGGTTCGATTATTTTCTTTTAAGGGATTTTAATAGTTTTTATATATTCAGGAGGGGGGTTAGCGATTAATTGGGGTTTTGATTATTTCTTTTCTTTTCATTTATTGGATTTTAATGCTCGTATTGGGATTTCTAGGGTTTTTCCGGAAGGGAGTGTTTCCGGTAGGAAGTTCTTCCTGTGGGGTCGTCCTGCGAGATTTTTTTTCCTGTGGGGAGTTTTTCCTGCGAGAGAGTTTTTGGGGCTAAGCAGTCTACAGCTGTAAGGAGCAAACCTTCCACCGCTCTAGCAAGTCCGAGGACAGAGGGCAACCGAGTTAAGCGTATACCTTTCTCTTATTAATTTTATTAATTTTGATTTGCTTTTGTAGTATAGTAACAATATTGCGCTTATTTATATATATTACCGTTGAATTTACTGCATTCACCTTGTTTGAACCAGTGCTATAAGCGAGTATTGTGTTTTATATATTTGGTTTTACCTAATGTTGAATGTACGCACCGTATATCTGGTCTTGTAAACCAAGTGATCACTAGTGTTGGGACGCAGTATAAATTTCCCTATCTTTAGGTTTGCGGTGTTACGTTATAAGTATATTGTTGCCACTCGAGATACTCGAGTTAAATATCATATTTTCAGGTTTATTTTTTTTTCTGCAGAGTTATTCCGATTAAGTCAACAGATTACAGTTTTCCTTTTTAAGCCCTTCAGGCATTTGAATTCATAAAGGTATTATTGCTTGCGGTTTGCGTTTATTATTTTAGGTGTCATCGAATACAGAAGACGGGTATTGATGACCTTATTATTATTGTTCTAGTTGCTTTTGTATTGAGTTGATCACACGCTGTTGTAATAACTTATTTTTATTTTATTTATTTTATTTACTCGTCTATTCAGTTAACCTCTTGTACAATCGTCATATTGTACGGCCTACATTCAGTGAATTTCTATTGATCATATTTTCTTTTAATTTTAAATTGTACCAGATATTTCACCTTTCGAAGAGAATTAATAAATAATGTTTTGTTTTTAATAAAAATTTAGTTGTTGTTATTTCTTAGTGGGGACCGAGCCAATCTGCACCATTAATAGCAGTAATTTCCGGCTTCTTAGCCAAAGTCGGTGGCGCATGCGGACTCACACCCGTCGGGCATATTTTTTTTTGTGACACTAGAAAAAGCATTGGGTCGGTTCACACTAAAATAAATCCAGCGTTCCCTAAAATATTTGATTCTTATTCATATTTTATTTCAATTCCTTTAATTCCCGTTAAAGGGAAAATTCAGTGTCGCAAATTTGGCGCCCAACGTGGGGCCAGTTTTAGGCAAAAGAGGTTAAGCGTAACGGTGATCAACCTAATACAGGGCATTATTTGATTATTTGTCTATCTGTTTGTATTGTTATATTTTATCACATTGTGATGATTATTATATTATGACTTCGGTCTATTGAATTATGACTTCGGTCTATTGAATTATGACTTCGGTCTATTGAATTATATTATGACTTCGGTCTATTGAATTATGACTTCGGTCTATTGATTTACGGGTGAATACTTTTTACCCTATTCTCTCTTGTTATTTCAGTTAGTTTTTTTTTCTCTTCTTTTCTCTTATTTTCGTAGTTTATTTTTTTTTAACATCCAACGGAAGTGGGTTTCCGATGAAGCTCGATATTGTTCGGCGCGAAACGTGACAATTTCGGGTCTAGTCGGTTAGAAAAACTCCGTGCCGTGAACTAGGCGTTAGTAGAAGTCTAGCAAGTGCAGTCATAGACTATTAGCCTTCAGCAGGTCTATTTCTTGTGTAGTAGATTTCGCCTTTTGCGGGTCGCTACTTTTTGGGTGATAAGTTAGACCTTCAGTTAGCTTATCTTTTTACTTGTACGAGGAGTGTGGTTCACCTTCAGTGGATACATTACCTCTTGGTAGGTTAATCGGCCTTCAGCATGTTAGTTGTTTCGGTAACGTTAAAACTTTGTATAATGTATTTTGTAATGAAACTTCAGCCTTCAGCTTATTCAGCTTATTAATTTACCTTAGTTTTTTTTTTCTCCTTGCGTAACGCGTTACTTTTATTTTTTTTTTGGTTTCCTTTTTTTTTTTTTTTTTTTTTTTTTTTTTTCACTTACCTACCGTATCTGTCTCTTACTGTTTGGAACATTATTTATCTATTGTGACTTATCTTTTACTTACCTATTGCGATTATTTTGGATCTATTTCTTATCTATTGTGACTTATCTTTTACTTTTGCTTATCGTAACTTATCGTTACGTATTTTTTTTTTTATTTTGGTCTTTGGATCTTAATAATTTATTGTGACTACCTTCGTTGTTTCATTCTGGGTCTAGTGGGTAAGTTTTCCTTGTCATATATTTATAGGCCGTGTGACGGAATTTGTACGAGGAAAACTAAAATTTCTATCTCTACATTTTGTTGGTTTTGCTTCGTTGATTGAGTTTGCTTGGTTGATTTAGTTTTGGTTAGAGATAGATAAACCTTTTTGGTAATTTATTTCCACGTTCAGTCCAGAAAACGAACACGGAGGGTATTTTGACTAGAGACTTGAGCTTAGTTGACTTGGTCTCGCAGTCGTTTATTTTGCGTTTACTGATTATGTCTTAGTTCGGGAATTGCCCGCTACTAGTATTTACTTACCGATTATGTCGCTATACCGATTGTGTCTTAGTTTGGGAGTTTCCCATTACTAGATGACTTACTGATTTTGACTACCTTACCGATTGTGTCTTTGATGTTGCACTTTGTTGTTTTAAACACGGGTGTACCTTTTAGCTTAGTGTGTGTGTGTTCTTTTGATTGGTGGAACATTTGGGTTACAATTATTTTATTTTATTTTCTTGCTTACTTCCTTTTAGTTGTATTAGCGGCTACGTTAGTAGCGTTTAGTTTTTTTTTATATCTGATTATTTGAGCGTTCATATCTATGACGTATATCGTTACGTAATTTGTTTTTTTTTTTTTGAATGAATTTTCCTCATCGTCGGTTAATTTTCTTTCAGAAAATTTCCCTCCTGTTGAAGGAGAGGGGGTGTTTGTAACGGGTCATTTTTGCCATTACGGAAATTTGTCATTTTTATCTTCAGTTTAGTTTTTATTTCAAGTAAATACCATAGATTTATGCCTATATTTTTATTTCTCCCGTTTAAAATGCGTTGCAGAGGTCTATTTCTGTAGTTCTTATATATAACCGAATCATTTTACGAATAACTTTCTTATTTTTGTTGAATTCTACCTGTCGACCCGATTCTAGTAGATATTACAGGGGCCACCGTTTGTTTGTTAACATGCAGAGATATTATAACTTCATTCTTACTTGTAGGGTTACTCGTAGCAAAGTTTATAACTGGAAACAAGCTTATTATTCCGGACTTTCTGTTGGAATAGAGGAGGCCTAGTCGGTGCCTTCGACATTACGGCGAATACTGTATGTTTTTCTCGAGCGTTTCGACCGGTTTCCTTGCATTTATTCGGTGAGACACGGCCAGAGGTTCCCATTTCACTTGGTTGTTTACCTTTTGAACAGGTCGATCAAATGACACCAAAGTCCTACGATTAATATTTTACCCAGATTAGTATATTGGGGATAATTATTTGATTACCTTCACGTTTCATTCTCTTGCCTTAAATTTTGTTTTATTCAGGGGTTGTTTTGATTAATTTTTGGGGTT
Source organism: Barypeithes pellucidus (assembly GCA_963991005.1). Lineage (NCBI taxonomy): Eukaryota > Metazoa > Arthropoda > Insecta > Coleoptera > Curculionidae > Barypeithes > Barypeithes pellucidus. Next base: position 48,268,655 of record OZ022563.1, on the reverse strand, counting down.
AAATCTGACGACTGTCATTTCTCGGGTCATAGAATCCTTGCGTGCGCCGCCGCAAACGTTCCAGATGGAGCCACTTTACCGCGCAGAGGATTGGAGCTGGAGGATGTTTATGGGCGTTTGAATCGATCCAATTCGTACGTATCGACGACGTATGTTGAATGAAGTTTTGGGAGTATATTCTGGGTTTTGATTTTCGTAACTTAGATTTAGTAACTTGTTTTCATGCATTATGGTTGTTGCCGATGATAATCTTTCCTTCTTAACTAAATAGATTTTTTTTTATATAGCGTATCGATATCGACCATCAGTCACTTATCGACTTGATATCTCATTTTCTGGTAGGAATTTCACATTTGTTAAAAACATTTATAAAAAAGGGGTTAGTTTTTTTTAACGACAAGCAAATTTGGTAGAAATGCATGTAAAATCGTCCCTTTTGACTCGTGACTTCGACGAAGTTACCAGCGTTTTTGGAGACAACATTTGGAAAGTTTTCCGGCCCTAAAAGGCGTTTTAGTTGTGCCAAAAATTAACAAGTAGTGTCTATTTTGAGTCGTTTTGGTTATTTGGTTAGTGTGGGCCTACTTGTACCAATTCTTTTGGATTTTATTTGCTGGGTAAGTTGTGGATTTCCACGTGTTACGGAAGGGATCGTTTTTGATAACTTGCTTTCTTCTTTACAGTTCTTGTCACTGGGGAGACTCAGCTTCGTTTTTTTGTTCGAGCTCCTAGATCACCTGGACAGATTACCCTCTGCTTAGAGGTAACTATACTTAACTAATTTTAATATTTTCCGCCATCATTAAAGTGTATCAAATTCATCTTATAGTACATACAAATTATTAAGATACGTTCAAACATTTATAGTATCATTGGGTCCCGTAATGTGTGCTTGATGCCAGTAAAAATTAGTATTTTCCTTTAAGGGGAGTTTTTGTTTTATACAGGGTGGTTTAACGGCGATGAGGAATATATTTTCTTTGTAAGTCAAGGGGTTTAGTTCTGATATTTTCATTTATATGCTATATATATAATTTCTAAGAACGTATTAAATTTGGAATATTTTCTGTTTAGTGCTTAGTAGACTTGATTATTTGAATTAGTTTTACCTGATCAAAGATTTAAGGGGGAGGGGTTAATTACATATATTGCATTGGTTATAAATTAATTTGTTTTGGAGTATTAATCGTGTTGAGGGGGGTATTTTTATTTATTCGGTAAGGGGTAGCGATTAATGCTGAGGTTCGATTATTTTCTTTTAAGGGATTTTAATAGTTTTTATATATTCAGGAGGGGGGTTAGCGATTAATTGGGGTTTTGATTATTTCTTTTCTTTTCATTTATTGGATTTTAATGCTCGTATTGGGATTTCTAGGGTTTTTCCGGAAGGGAGTGTTTCCGGTAGGAAGTTCTTCCTGTGGGGTCGTCCTGCGAGATTTTTTTTCCTGTGGGGAGTTTTTCCTGCGAGAGAGTTTTTGGGGCTAAGCAGTCTACAGCTGTAAGGAGCAAACCTTCCACCGCTCTAGCAAGTCCGAGGACAGAGGGCAACCGAGTTAAGCGTATACCTTTCTCTTATTAATTTTATTAATTTTGATTTGCTTTTGTAGTATAGTAACAATATTGCGCTTATTTATATATATTACCGTTGAATTTACTGCATTCACCTTGTTTGAACCAGTGCTATAAGCGAGTATTGTGTTTTATATATTTGGTTTTACCTAATGTTGAATGTACGCACCGTATATCTGGTCTTGTAAACCAAGTGATCACTAGTGTTGGGACGCAGTATAAATTTCCCTATCTTTAGGTTTGCGGTGTTACGTTATAAGTATATTGTTGCCACTCGAGATACTCGAGTTAAATATCATATTTTCAGGTTTATTTTTTTTTCTGCAGAGTTATTCCGATTAAGTCAACAGATTACAGTTTTCCTTTTTAAGCCCTTCAGGCATTTGAATTCATAAAGGTATTATTGCTTGCGGTTTGCGTTTATTATTTTAGGTGTCATCGAATACAGAAGACGGGTATTGATGACCTTATTATTATTGTTCTAGTTGCTTTTGTATTGAGTTGATCACACGCTGTTGTAATAACTTATTTTTATTTTATTTATTTTATTTACTCGTCTATTCAGTTAACCTCTTGTACAATCGTCATATTGTACGGCCTACATTCAGTGAATTTCTATTGATCATATTTTCTTTTAATTTTAAATTGTACCAGATATTTCACCTTTCGAAGAGAATTAATAAATAATGTTTTGTTTTTAATAAAAATTTAGTTGTTGTTATTTCTTAGTGGGGACCGAGCCAATCTGCACCATTAATAGCAGTAATTTCCGGCTTCTTAGCCAAAGTCGGTGGCGCATGCGGACTCACACCCGTCGGGCATATTTTTTTTTGTGACACTAGAAAAAGCATTGGGTCGGTTCACACTAAAATAAATCCAGCGTTCCCTAAAATATTTGATTCTTATTCATATTTTATTTCAATTCCTTTAATTCCCGTTAAAGGGAAAATTCAGTGTCGCAAATTTGGCGCCCAACGTGGGGCCAGTTTTAGGCAAAAGAGGTTAAGCGTAACGGTGATCAACCTAATACAGGGCATTATTTGATTATTTGTCTATCTGTTTGTATTGTTATATTTTATCACATTGTGATGATTATTATATTATGACTTCGGTCTATTGAATTATGACTTCGGTCTATTGAATTATGACTTCGGTCTATTGAATTATATTATGACTTCGGTCTATTGAATTATGACTTCGGTCTATTGATTTACGGGTGAATACTTTTTACCCTATTCTCTCTTGTTATTTCAGTTAGTTTTTTTTTCTCTTCTTTTCTCTTATTTTCGTAGTTTATTTTTTTTTAACATCCAACGGAAGTGGGTTTCCGATGAAGCTCGATATTGTTCGGCGCGAAACGTGACAATTTCGGGTCTAGTCGGTTAGAAAAACTCCGTGCCGTGAACTAGGCGTTAGTAGAAGTCTAGCAAGTGCAGTCATAGACTATTAGCCTTCAGCAGGTCTATTTCTTGTGTAGTAGATTTCGCCTTTTGCGGGTCGCTACTTTTTGGGTGATAAGTTAGACCTTCAGTTAGCTTATCTTTTTACTTGTACGAGGAGTGTGGTTCACCTTCAGTGGATACATTACCTCTTGGTAGGTTAATCGGCCTTCAGCATGTTAGTTGTTTCGGTAACGTTAAAACTTTGTATAATGTATTTTGTAATGAAACTTCAGCCTTCAGCTTATTCAGCTTATTAATTTACCTTAGTTTTTTTTTTCTCCTTGCGTAACGCGTTACTTTTATTTTTTTTTTGGTTTCCTTTTTTTTTTTTTTTTTTTTTTTTTTTTTTTTTTTTCACTTACCTACCGTATCTGTCTCTTACTGTTTGGAACATTATTTATCTATTGTGACTTATCTTTTACTTACCTATTGCGATTATTTTGGATCTATTTCTTATCTATTGTGACTTATCTTTTACTTTTGCTTATCGTAACTTATCGTTACGTATTTTTTTTTTTATTTTGGTCTTTGGATCTTAATAATTTATTGTGACTACCTTCGTTGTTTCATTCTGGGTCTAGTGGGTAAGTTTTCCTTGTCATATATTTATAGGCCGTGTGACGGAATTTGTACGAGGAAAACTAAAATTTCTATCTCTACATTTTGTTGGTTTTGCTTCGTTGATTGAGTTTGCTTGGTTGATTTAGTTTTGGTTAGAGATAGATAAACCTTTTTGGTAATTTATTTCCACGTTCAGTCCAGAAAACGAACACGGAGGGTATTTTGACTAGAGACTTGAGCTTAGTTGACTTGGTCTCGCAGTCGTTTATTTTGCGTTTACTGATTATGTCTTAGTTCGGGAATTGCCCGCTACTAGTATTTACTTACCGATTATGTCGCTATACCGATTGTGTCTTAGTTTGGGAGTTTCCCATTACTAGATGACTTACTGATTTTGACTACCTTACCGATTGTGTCTTTGATGTTGCACTTTGTTGTTTTAAACACGGGTGTACCTTTTAGCTTAGTGTGTGTGTGTTCTTTTGATTGGTGGAACATTTGGGTTACAATTATTTTATTTTATTTTCTTGCTTACTTCCTTTTAGTTGTATTAGCGGCTACGTTAGTAGCGTTTAGTTTTTTTTTATATCTGATTATTTGAGCGTTCATATCTATGACGTATATCGTTACGTAATTTGTTTTTTTTTTTTTGAATGAATTTTCCTCATCGTCGGTTAATTTTCTTTCAGAAAATTTCCCTCCTGTTGAAGGAGAGGGGGTGTTTGTAACGGGTCATTTTTGCCATTACGGAAATTTGTCATTTTTATCTTCAGTTTAGTTTTTATTTCAAGTAAATACCATAGATTTATGCCTATATTTTTATTTCTCCCGTTTAAAATGCGTTGCAGAGGTCTATTTCTGTAGTTCTTATATATAACCGAATCATTTTACGAATAACTTTCTTATTTTTGTTGAATTCTACCTGTCGACCCGATTCTAGTAGATATTACAGGGGCCACCGTTTGTTTGTTAACATGCAGAGATATTATAACTTCATTCTTACTTGTAGGGTTACTCGTAGCAAAGTTTATAACTGGAAACAAGCTTATTATTCCGGACTTTCTGTTGGAATAGAGGAGGCCTAGTCGGTGCCTTCGACATTACGGCGAATACTGTATGTTTTTCTCGAGCGTTTCGACCGGTTTCCTTGCATTTATTCGGTGAGACACGGCCAGAGGTTCCCATTTCACTTGGTTGTTTACCTTTTGAACAGGTCGATCAAATGACACCAAAGTCCTACGATTAATATTTTACCCAGATTAGTATATTGGGGATAATTATTTGATTACCTTCACGTTTCATTCTCTTGCCTTAAATTTTGTTTTATTCAGGGGTTGTTTTGATTAATTTTTGGGGTTAAATCTGACGACTGTCATTTCTCGGGTCATAGAATCCTTGCGTGCGCCGCCGCAAACGTTCCAGATGGAGCCACTTTACCGCGCAGAGGATTGGAGCTGGAGGATGTTTATGGGCGTTTGAATCGATCCAATTCGTACGTATCGACGACGTATGTTGAATGAAGTTTTGGGAGTATATTCTGGGTTTTGATTTTCGTAACTTAGATTTAGTAACTTGTTTTCATGCATTATGGTTGTTGCCGATGATAATCTTTCCTTCTTAACTAAATAGATTTTTTTTTATATAGCGTATCGATATCGACCATCAGTCACTTATCGACTTGATATCTCATTTTCTGGTAGGAATTTCACATTTGTTAAAAACATTTATAAAAAAGGGGTTAGTTTTTTTTAACGACAAGCAAATTTGGTAGAAATGCATGTAAAATCGTCCCTTTTGACTCGTGACTTCGACGAAGTTACCAGCGTTTTTGGAGACAACATTTGGAAAGTTTTCCGGCCCTAAAAGGCGTTTTAGTTGTGCCAAAAATTAACAAGTAGTGTCTATTTTGAGTCGTTTTGGTTATTTGGTTAGTGTGGGCCTACTTGTACCAATTCTTTTGGATTTTATTTGCTGGGTAAGTTGTGGATTTCCACGTGTTACGGAAGGGATCGTTTTTGATAACTTGCTTTCTTCTTTACAGTTCTTGTCACTGGGGAGACTCAGCTTCGTTTTTTTGTTCGAGCTCCTAGATCACCTGGACAGATTACCCTCTGCTTAGAGGTAACTATACTTAACTAATTTTAATATTTTCCGCCATCATTAAAGTGTATCAAATTCATCTTATAGTACATACAAATTATTAAGATACGTTCAAACATTTATAGTATCATTGGGTCCCGTAATGTGTGCTTGATGCCAGTAAAAATTAGTATTTTCCTTTAAGGGGAGTTTTTGTTTTATACAGGGTGGTTTAACGGCGATGAGGAATATATTTTCTTTGTAAGTCAAGGGGTTTAGTTCTGATATTTTCATTTATATGCTATATATATAATTTCTAAGAACGTATTAAATTTGGAATATTTTCTGTTTAGTGCTTAGTAGACTTGATTATTTGAATTAGTTTTACCTGATCAAAGATTTAAGGGGGAGGGGTTAATTACATATATTGCATTGGTTATAAATTAATTTGTTTTGGAGTATTAATCGTGTTGAGGGGGGTATTTTTATTTATTCGGTAAGGGGTAGCGATTAATGCTGAGGTTCGATTATTTTCTTTTAAGGGATTTTAATAGTTTTTATATATTCAGGAGGGGGGTTAGCGATTAATTGGGGTTTTGATTATTTCTTTTCTTTTCATTTATTGGATTTTAATGCTCGTATTGGGATTTCTAGGGTTTTTCCGGAAGGGAGTGTTTCCGGTAGGAAGTTCTTCCTGTGGGGTCGTCCTGCGAGATTTTTTTTCCTGTGGGGAGTTTTTCCTGCGAGAGAGTTTTTGGGGCTAAGCAGTCTACAGCTGTAAGGAGCAAACCTTCCACCGCTCTAGCAAGTCCGAGGACAGAGGGCAACCGAGTTAAGCGTATACCTTTCTCTTATTAATTTTATTAATTTTGATTTGCTTTTGTAGTATAGTAACAATATTGCGCTTATTTATATATATTACCGTTGAATTTACTGCATTCACCTTGTTTGAACCAGTGCTATAAGCGAGTATTGTGTTTTATATATTTGGTTTTACCTAATGTTGAATGTACGCACCGTATATCTGGTCTTGTAAACCAAGTGATCACTAGTGTTGGGACGCAGTATAAATTTCCCTATCTTTAGGTTTGCGGTGTTACGTTATAAGTATATTGTTGCCACTCGAGATACTCGAGTTAAATATCATATTTTCAGGTTTATTTTTTTTTCTGCAGAGTTATTCCGATTAAGTCAACAGATTACAGTTTTCCTTTTTAAGCCCTTCAGGCATTTGAATTCATAAAGGTATTATTGCTTGCGGTTTGCGTTTATTATTTTAGGTGTCATCGAATACAGAAGACGGGTATTGATGACCTTATTATTATTGTTCTAGTTGCTTTTGTATTGAGTTGATCACACGCTGTTGTAATAACTTATTTTTATTTTATTTATTTTATTTACTCGTCTATTCAGTTAACCTCTTGTACAATCGTCATATTGTACGGCCTACATTCAGTGAATTTCTATTGATCATATTTTCTTTTAATTTTAAATTGTACCAGATATTTCACCTTTCGAAGAGAATTAATAAATAATGTTTTGTTTTTAATAAAAATTTAGTTGTTGTTATTTCTTAGTGGGGACCGAGCCAATCTGCACCATTAATAGCAGTAATTTCCGGCTTCTTAGCCAAAGTCGGTGGCGCATGCGGACTCACACCCGTCGGGCATATTTTTTTTTGTGACACTAGAAAAAGCATTGGGTCGGTTCACACTAAAATAAATCCAGCGTTCCCTAAAATATTTGATTCTTATTCATATTTTATTTCAATTCCTTTAATTCCCGTTAAAGGGAAAATTCAGTGTCGCAAGGTCCAAGACCGAACCAGTTCTCTTGAACTTTTTTATTACTTGCAGATTGCCATCCTAGTTATTGGGATTCCTACAAATTTCTCGGTAAATTGTTCCATGACGTAGCGGTATGAAACTTGACCATCCCCATAACATTGTATTATAAAAACTCTTTGTTCAGTAGATAGCATTTCTACTTAAATAATAACTTCATTAAATAAAGACATTGACAACAAGTACCTATCACCTTAAGTGTCATTATTATTTTAACTAGGTTCACCAGTCAGAGGTGTGCCAGAGAATACTTTTTGGGAAATAATTTTTACATAGGTAAACCTTTTAATGAACTGTTCTACTTCGATTTGTTGTGTAGAAAATTACCCTCATACATTAAGCAAGAGGTGTTGTTTTCGATTGATTACATCGAAAATTACCCTCATACATTAAGCAAGAGGTATTGTTTTCGATTGATTACATCGAAAACAACCCCTCTAGCTATCGAAAACAACCCGCCGAGTTTTTATTGTTTATTGACAAAGATAATGACACTTTTTGCCGTTTATTTATTATTTTTATTTTCCAGCTACAAACTCAAATATTAAATATTATTACAATTGCTTTATTAATAATTACTAATTTTTTTAGTTCTTTATTTAAAAGTTGTAATATAAAGTTGTTTTAACCATTATTCGAGTAATTTTCTCCCTAAATTACACTCGTGCATAAAAATTCTCAGATAATTTTTAGGCACTAGTGTAATTACCTAAGTATGTTTACTCTTAAGCAAAATAACATTTTTGCAGTTTTACCCACCCTGTATAAAAAATTGAAGTTTCTTATGATGAATTGTATTTTCTAGACAAGCAAAAACGTTTATTAAGAGTGACTATTTTTTCGTATCTTCCAATTTTTAGTCCATTTGTCCTCTTGTAAACCCCATCCGTGGACATACTGTAGATAGCTGAAATTTTGCACGGTTATAGTAGTAAGAGAGACGGTGACAATAGGGGACCCGTGAAGTGAAATATCAGTAATTTGGTTTTTCGTGGAGTTTAGGTCCCCCTCTACAACTTTTATATCTGATGAAATGCCGTAGAGCGTTGCTGAGCGTTGCAGGCGCTGTACCGCTTTAGATAGAAAATTCTCAATCTAAGTATCTCTTAAGCGAGCGAAAATTTTCAAATTTTGATTTTACCATTTTAAGTTTGACCCAAAAAGAGGACATGACACCTACATTACTTTCTTGATAGCACTAACAATTACGGAGATACCCTATAAAAATGTCGAAAAAGGGACACCGTGTACGTATCCATAGTAATTTTTTTTTTACCTTCATTTTCAAAACTGCATAGCTCGAAAGAAATTCGACCAATTTGAATAAAATTTTCGGATTTTTAAACATGGTTTTGTACGAATTCTGCGGCGAGGAACGCTTTTGGCCAAGGACAGCTTTTCAATATTATACAGGGCAGAGAGGTAAGTGATGAAAAAAAAAAAGTTGGACTCGTTGGTATTTTGATTAAAAAAAAAACACGTAAAAGTAAAGAAGCCTTTTAAAGCTTAGGTAAATATGAAACAAACCTACAAACCTACAAACCGGAACACGCCCAACATACCTTCAATTCTCCTCGGCCATTATGGTATTTTACATGGCCCACGAGGTCTATCTTATCCTTACATGTAAACGGACACTCCGCACAGCTTAATTTTCGGTCGTGGTACGTCTGGTGAGAGGTCAAGTGCCGGTCCAGATGGGTTTTGCTCATCGTTTTGTAGGAACACTTCGTACAGAAGTGGAGGGGGGTTTGCAATTTCGGATCGTAGTCGGGTATTGGTTCGCCCTTGGCATAATGAACTTTGATATGGTCCGTGATCCTGCAACAGAAAAAATGCTACAACTTACCATGTTCCATCACTATTTTAATTATGGTGCGGCAGCCCGTTTTTGAGTTTTTTGGTGATTTAATAAGGACTTGAGAAGGAAATTAACAAGAACGGACATTGGCAACGTTGCGAAATCATTGAGGATAATGTTTATATACAGGGTCCGCAAACGAAGCGTGGACGGAAGATTAAATCGTAATCGAAGAACTTATCAACAATACTAAAACAGCTTGAGATATTGGATTAAAAGCGGCATGTTTTAAAAATATTTTACATTATACAGGGTGGCCCAAAAAAGTGTGACAGCATAAAGTTATATTTTTTTAAATGGGACACCCAGTATTTTATTGCAAATTTAGGTTCGTATTACTATCGTTTATAAGTGCCTCAAATTTTATTTAATTTGGTTTAGTAGTTTCGCAGAAATAAATTAAAAACTAAAAAATAACGTTTTGCAGTCCTGAATAAAAAAATTTAAAAAAACAATCCAGAACTATTTTTTTAATCTCGGCATTGAGTGAAATTTATGACAAGAGGTCTAGAGATACTATGAATGTAATTGCGTTTATTTATTTTATACAGGGTGTTGATAATAAACCCCACATTTTAAAATAATTTTTCTCAAGTTTTTCAAATGGAACACCCTGTATATTATTTGGCTATTTGACGTAGAATTCATAGACAATTTTTTTTGCAATACAAGCATATAGTTATATCCAGCCGTTTTCGAAATAATTATAAATATCATAAATTATGTTGTTTAAATAGACTTTTATTGGGAAATTTTGTTATAGGCGACTAGACTAATAATTGTAAACTAAAGTAAATGTTCAAAATAGCTTTCTTTTACTCTTAGAGATTACCGTATTTTAGTTATTTCGATATAAATTTTAAAAGCCTACATTTTTGCTACTTTTATTTATTTAATTTTATTTTTTATTCTTAATCGAGTTGCAATGATTTTTTTTGTTTAGATTGTCACTATGACAGCCAAATAAAATTATTTACATTTGCTCAGTCGTCGAAATTAAGGACTAACTTACACAAAATGTCGAGTTTTACAACTTTAGAAATGGTAAATATGATGGGTGAATGTGCAAGAAATTGCCTCCTCGCGAGCCGAGTGTATGCTGAAAGATATCCAGATATTGAGAGAAAGCCGAGACCAGAAACCTTCGAGAAGTTGTTGCAAAGATTTGTATCAACAGGAAGCACTCGTACACAAAAAGGATGATAATCAATAAACCCGTTATTAATGAAGAAAATGAATTAAGAGTTCTGTTGGCAGTAGAGGAAAGTCATTAAATTAAGTATAAGGAAGCTATTTTGAACATTTACTTTAGTTTACAATTATTAGTCTAGTCGCATATAACAAGATTTCCCAATAAAAACTCTATTTAAACTACATAATTTATGATATTTACAATTATTTCAAAAACGACTGGATATAACTTATTTGCTTGTATTACAAAAAAATTTGTCTATGAATTCTACGTCAAATAGCCAAATAATATACAGGGTGTTCCATTTGAAAAACTTGAGAAAAATTATTTTAAAATGTGGGGTTTTTGAAAGCTTATTATGAACACCCTGTATAAAATAAATAAACGCAATTACATTCATAGTATCTCTAGACCTCTTGTCATAAATTTCACTTAATGCCGAGGTTAAAAAAATAGTTCTGGATTGTTTTTTTTGATTGTTTTATTCAGGACTGCAAAACTTTTTTTTTTGTTTTTAATTTTTTTCTCCGAAACTACAGAACCAAATTAAATAAAATTTGAGGCACTTATAAACGATAGTAATACGAACCTAAATATGAAATAAAATACTGAGTGTCCCATTTAAAAAAATATTACTTTATGCTGTCACACTTTTTTGGGCCACCCTGTATAATGTAAAATATTTTTAAAACATTCAGCTTTTAATCTAATATCTCAAGATGTTTTAGTAATGTTGATAAGTTCTTCGATAACGATTTAATCTTCCGTCCACGCTTCGTTTGCGGACCCTGTATGTAAAAAAAGTAGTCGTAATAGTTATCGCGCCTCGTCCGTTCTTTTTATTTTTTGACTCGGAGGGATGTTTTTGAGGAGATGAAAATAGTAACTGACATTTTCCGTGCGGTGAATAGTTCTGGTTTGAGAAAAATCGAAATTTGTTTACAGCGGCGAATTGAACTTATCACGCCTCGTCCGTTTTACTTGTCGGATGTTATTTTTCGTTATTCGTGACCGGAAAAAAATGAGAACGGACATTTCCATCAACGCGCAAGCGCAGTGTTGGATCTTAGGTATGTCATTTTTTTAACGCTGTTCGAGTTATCGCGCCTCGTCCGTTTTCAAGCAGAAATCGTGTATTGTCGCTCGAAAAATGGGGGAAAAATATGAACTGACATTTTTGCACACGCATTTTTTAGCAAAACCGTTTTCAGTCCACACAGCACGTGTATCAATAATAATGCTATATGGGGATATAGCTGATGCCGAATTGTTATAGACAACCAAGCCACACAGCAAGTCGTCCCATGCACGCGCCATGTACCGCGATAATTAATTATACAGATACGAGACCCGACTCCGCTGCCCTCCCTGCAGCTGCGCAACACGGAAAATGTCCGTTCGACTCGATTTACTATTTTTTAGAGTGTTATCGACAATTTAAAAAGAAAATATTGACCCGGGCGCTTTAACATTTTTATACCCCTTTTCTTTACATCTTTTATTTAAACTATGGAATTTATGCAACACTCAAAACGTCCAGTGTCGATGAATTCACGTTTTTTTTTATATTTTTAATATGATTTCATCGAGAACGGACAAGGTGTAGTAACAAAAAGACGATCTGCTTTCTTACGGACTGAAATCACTCTGACGGGTAAGCGCAGCGTTGCCGAACTTTTTCGCTCGAGTAAAACTTTCTTATTTTTTATTAATCTAGCGATTAGTCATTGACTAGATGACGTCGTGATAACAGGACATCTTGGTAACGGGCTGCCGTACATCCCTGCAAAAACACGTCATTTGATTTTTATTTTTTACAAAAAAAAGTAGTACCCCACTGATATTTTTCCATGTCAATATTTTTTCGTATGAATGAATCATTTAATTTCTAGACAGTTAACACAAGTTAAGCGAATGCCTTTACCAATGTTAAATTTTACCACTACCCGGATTAGTACTATGCAAAGATATTATAAACTACAGATGGAAAAATGTCTACACAACGACTGCAAACAGTCTTTCGCACCTCTTTCGGTCATTATTGCAGCATAGCCAGATTGACATATTAGTCGCAAAGGTATCTTGCAAAATCCCAATTAAAAATTTGTTAATTTGGCAAATACAACTGGTTTAAGATTAATCCGCGATTGCTCTTAAAATAAATTTATTTCCGAATAATTTTAGTATAACCTACATCATAAAATGCCTCTTGATGAATAAAAAGTGTGTACCAAATTTCACAAAAATATCTATGAGGCGTATCACAGATATTAATAAAAAAAGGAGATTTTTTAATAGTATATTAAGATACAAGTTTCATAAGACATTATCTTAGAGCACGCGCTTAATTTAGAAACCGACCCGCGAAGTACGTGCTCTAATTGTCTTATGAACCGTGTATTTTATAATACTTTTTCTATTTGGGTCTTTATAATCTGAAAAACTTAAAAAATATAGTAGATTTTTCATTTGAATTAATACTTTCTTTTTGGGTTGGCAATACTTTTACACTTTAATAAAATGTTACAAGTATCAAATATGCCATGATAGAAACAATTGACCACAACAAAGGTTCTTCCCATCCGTCATAATTAAAAATAAATATATTATTAAAGTTAATAAAAATGAGTCAGGAAGAAAGTTCTACTCCGTCAGAAATAAGAGAAATTGCAGAAAATAATCTAGAAAAACTTTTAAAAAGAATATGCAAAACTTTGAGTTATGGTGCGAGCAGAACAAAGTTCAAAATATTGAACGAAATAATAAATAATATTATTGAACAAAATCTTGTGTCGACACAGAATCTGACAGGAATAACAATTAATCCGGGAAATGTCTACAGTAACTATAAATATGTATATACAGTGAGTCCCAGAAGAAATGTCTAAATTCATTTAAAATTCAGCGGTAAGTTTTTTCAAAAAACGCTCGTACCCGTCGATTTTGATTTTTTAATTTTTTTTTGTGGTAATTTCATGTATACAGGGTAGCTCAAAAATAAGTTACGACCATCAACTTAATTTTTTCAAATGAAAACATATATTTTTTATTTCATTTTTGAATTTTGCATTGAATTCTAAGCATGTTTCATGTACCATGTCCTATACATAAACTCAACAATTATTGAAAAAATTAGAATTGAACATATCTATAAGTAAGACCTGTTTATTAAAAAAAAACACAACAAAATCAAATTAAATGTTGAAAATGTGCGCCATTTACGGCTTGACAATATCCAAGACGATCAATAAACTCACTTTGCACGTTTCCAACCATTTCCGGAGTTATGACACGCACGTCTCTTCGGATCCTTTCTTTCAACTCCTGCATATTGTTTGGCCTGTTAACAAATACTTTTGATTTGAGGTAACCCCACAAAAAAAAGTCCAGCGGAGTTAGGTCTGGCGACCTAGCAGGCCATTCGATAGGTCCTCTCCTTCCACTCCACCGATTGGGAAAGGTTTCATCCAAAAATGTGCGCACAGTGGCCGCATAGTGCGGAGGAGCACCATCTTGTTGGAATATCAGTTCTTCGTCAGGGGAGTCTGGATCCAATGGATTCGGAAATAAAGCCACTAATGCTGGAATTAATTCTAGTTGGAGAAATTCGAGATATACTTGTCCAGTTAAAGACTGTTCAAAGAAAAATGGACCAATTATTCTTTCGCGTACGATTCCACACCAAACATTTATTTTCTTAGGGTACTGGCTGTGAACCTCTATCATCCAATGCGGATTTTCTATTGCCCAATATCGACAATTTTGTCTGTTCACATTACCATTCAAATAGAACGTAGCTTCATCCGAAAAAATAATATTTTTTACTAAATTATTATCTAGATTGCACATATTTTGCATGCATCCGCAAAACTCACTTCGCCTATCGAAATCATCTTCAAATAACTCATGCACTGGAATAACTTTGTATGGGTGATATTTGTGCTTTTGAACTACTCGGTGAACAACAGATTTCGGCATGTGCAAATCGGCCCCAATGTGCGACAGAGGAGTACATGGATTTTCTTCCAAGGAAAACAAAACGTCAAGTTGTTCATTTTCATCTCGAGTAGGACGACCAGATTTAGGCAAATCTCTAACATGACCGAATTCTCTAAACTTAGCCTCTATTCTACTCACCATCTTTTGACATATGGGAGGACGATCAGGATGGATTTCATTAAATAATTGGGCTGTTTCTATTTGAGTACGTGTTTTATCACCAAACCCAACCATGCATAGAATTTCAATTTTTTCCCGTTCCGTTAACTTCACCATTATTGTGAAAACCGCAACTTTGAAACTACGCTTGACAATAATTATACTTATTTGAAATAAAATTGTCATACAGTTTCTATGGAAATAAACGGTGACAGTGAGACAGTACACTCTTACTTATTATGGAGCCCAAAATGCCATATTGCCAGAAGATTTGATAGATCGTTGGATTCCCTAAATGATATGTTCAATCCTAATTGTTGAGTTTATGTATAGGACATGGTACATGAAACATGCTTAGAATTCAATGCAAAATTCAAAAATGAAATAAAAAATATATGTTTTCATTTGAAAAAATGAAGTTGATGGTCGTAACTTATTTTTGAGCTACCCTGTATACATGAAATTACCACAAAAAAAAAATTAAAAAATCAAAATCGACGGGTACGAGCGTTTTTTGAAAAAACTTACCGCTGAATTTTAAATGAATTTAGACATTTCTTCTGGGACTCACTGTATAAAGTAATATGTATAATACTATATTGAATTAAAAATAAAAATAGTACTTTATTGAATAAAACTTTAGAAATAGAGCATAAACTAAGATATTTCTATTATTTTTAGATTATGTTGTTTTATAGTTGTGACTAAAAATTAGTTGACGGACACCGTCAGCATATTATATATTTCAGATAAATAGTAAAAATGATCTATTAGCAAGGTTAAAGGTTAGTATTTTAAAGTTTTCTATAAAAAATTTCTGTCGAATCCATAATGCCTAGAAAACTAATTTCAACGAAATCGAAGTAAGCCTAAAATTCGAACCCTACTTGCTGCCAACATAAAAAAAATTAAATTTCAGTTTCATAAAGTGGCAGGTTATTCAATTTTTTTGCATTTCATAATGTAGCCATTATGAAACCCAAATAGAAAAAAAACAATTAACACCCTGTATCACAAAAGTTAAGACGTTTAGGACATATTATGTTCATATGAAGTTTTTTTCTGAAAATGGACCCGAGAATAATCTCCTTAAATATTAACATATTATTAAGAAACACCCTGTATATTGGTGTATAACCAACTCACTGTCACTTAGGAATGCAATAAGTTTGGTATATTTGCTTATATCGACTTTATATCCATAATTAATATTCATTACAGCTTGGAATAGCATGACCATAAAGTCGAAGATTTAAAAATGGTTTCTTACAGTACGTTTCACGAAAATTGGATGCGACTTAATGATTTCCTGGGTCGTTCCCATTGTGTCGACAAGAGCTTGGCAATAAACAAGTGAAGTATGAAGGGACGGACTAAGGAAAGCAAGTAATGATATGATTATATTAATGTAATCAAATCAAATAACATTTTTTTAAAATATTACTAGTCATATTTATTTACATTTATAATGTCATTCTATAGATAGTTCTGTTTCGCTATCGCTATCCTCATCAAAATTAATTATAATTGGATTAATTATACGATCCAGACTAATATACGAATTTTCTACAGTTATTACGTGACGGACTGAATTTTTCCAACTACTTGGGGGAATATCATTAAAGCGTTTTCGGAGGTAATTACATTAGTGCCTAAAAAGTTTCGATAATTTTGCATGAAAGCGTATTGCCTAAAAATAACAAGAGTTCATTTTCATATTTTGGCGAAATAGCCCGACTCCGAAGGAGGAGGGCTATTTTACAAAATTTGAAAATGAACGAATGTTGTTTTTCGAAGGAAATACGCTTAAATGCAAAATTATCTGAGAATTTTTATGCACGAGTGTAATTTAGGGAGAAGATTATTCGAATTAACAAAAGTTAAATGCAATAATGTATTATAAATTTTACTTTAATAATTATTAATAACGCAGTTGTAATAATTAATATTAGAATCTCTTGAGGTTGGTTTCGACATTTTCGAGCAACTAGGTTCGGCATTTATATCTTTGTATTCCTCGCCATTTTGTATTTTCATGTTATAAGCCCAGTCTTGAAGTATGTCCGCAAGCTTTTTAATCTAAGGCTCCTTTCTAAAAACATATCTTCTATCTTCACAAAACATCATAAATATAAACAAACCTCAATTGTGGATGACTCCGCAAGGTTCTGGAGTTTTGTTAATTCAAAAAATAGGACCTCAAGAATACCGGGTGAGATGCACCTCGGAGATCAGCGCCTCTGCAAACCACAGAATATTGTAAATTCTTTTGGCGAGTTTTTTAGTAGTGTTTATATCCAGAGTATTCCTACCGACCATCATCAACCGGTTAATAATGTTATTAATGAATATATTCCAATTCTGCAACCTATAACAGGGCAGGACATTATGGATGCCTCTAAGAGACTTAAAAACAAGATGACATCGGGTCCGGATCAGGTCCCTTCTTTTATTGTGAAAGATTGCATAGGAGCTTTTTTAAAACCATTGTTAATTATTTTTAACCTATGCACGACGATGTCAACGGTGCCTAAATTATGGAAACGGGCAAAAGTGTGTCCTATTTATAAGAGTGGCAGGCGTAATCAAATTGATAATTACCGACCGATTTCCATATTTTGTAACTTTTCAAAAATCCTGGAAACGATTCTGTATCGACGAATCTATATGTCACTTCGCACAAATATTGCGTTTGAGCAGCATGGATTTGTAAATAATAGGTCAACTATCACCAATTTGTCATGTTTAACTCAGCAAGTGTCTCGTGTGCTGGACAATCAAGGGCAGGTAGATGTCGTCTATGCGGATTTTTCAAAGGCTTTTGATAGGATCGATCATGTTGTTTTGTTGCGTAAGCTGAGGGGTTATGGCTTTGACGCATCAGCTCTGGCATTTTTTGAGTCATACCTAACCGATAGGAGACAGTTTGTCTGCTATAATGGTTATATGTCCTATGAATATGTTTCAACATCAGGAGTACCACAAGGTTCCAATTTGGGGCCATTATTGTTTCTACTTTTTATTAACGATCTCAACGAAATTATACAGTGCGGAATGTTGCTTTTTGCTGATGATTTGAAAATATTCTTACAAATTAAATATCTACTTGATTGTATTCGGTTACAACAACAACTAGACTTGGTGCAGAGCTGGTGTGAAAGTAACAGGCTTAACCTTAACGCGACTAAGTGTAGAGTTATGTCATATAATCGCAAGCAGCGTCCAATACTGTATCCTTATTCTGTTGTGGGGGAAGAATTGGAGCGGCCTGGTTCGTTGAAGTATTTAGGGGTTATCTTTGATCCTATGTTAACTTTTGTGGAACATATTAATAAAGTAGTATTGGAGGCGGGTAGGATACTTGGTTTTGTTGTGCGCAACTGCAGAAATTTTGATGATTCGAGAGTTTTTAAAACACTATTTTTTTCCTATGTTCGATCGAAGCTTGAATATGCTTCGCTGATTTGGAATCCTTACTACGCATGTCATGTGAATAATATTGAGAGAATTCAAAAAAGATTTTTAAAATATTTAACGTTTAAATTAGATGGAGTATATCCTGAACGGGGAATCGAATATAATGCTTTATTAAACAGATACAATTTCACTACTTTAGAAAGAAGAAGAATAATTACATCTTTAATTTTTTTATTTAAGTTGCTGCGCGGTGGAATTGATTGTCCTGACCTGCTAAATCAAATAAATTTTTTTGTTCCCAGATTAAATACCAGGCAGCATTTAACTTTTTTATGTGAAAGGGCAAGAACAAATATAATGTTAAAGTCCCCTTTAAACTTTATGTGTTCTAATTTTAACGTAATGTGTGGAAACTGTGATATATTCTTTTGCAGTTTGGGTGAACTAAGGAGAATTGTGGAGCTGGATTAGCAATGTATTATTTTTCTTTATATATTTATTTATTCTTAACTTTCCTACTGTTATATAACTTATGTTATTTTTTTATTTATTTATATATTGCTCTGTAAATGGGTTTTTCTTGTTGGGCAATAAAAGCTATTATTATTATTATTATTATTATTATAAATTGACGCCAGACATATTGCTTGCTATTTTTAGTATTTTTTGGGACACTGTGCGATCTTTTCTTGAATAACTTCGATTGATTTCTTTTCAAAACGTGACATTTTTTAAATTAAACTCGGAACAATGAGAATGTCAGACTGACATATTATTCCAATAATGGCGTTGTAAGAAGGTTACTATGGTTTTGTGTTCAATAGCTAGAGGGGTTGTTTTCGATGTAATCAATCGAAAACAACACCTCTAGCTTAATGTATGAGGGTAATTTTCGGAGGTAATTACACTAGTGCCAAAAATTTAATTTTGCATGAAAGCGTATTGCCTAAAAACAACACGAGTTCATTTTCATATTTTGGCGAAATAGCCCGACTCCGAAGGAGGAGGGCTATTTTACAAAATTTGAAAATGAACGAATGTTGTTTTTCAAAGGAAATACGCTTAAATGCAAAATTATCTGAGAATTTTTATGCACGAGTGTAATTTAGGGAGAAAATTACTCGAATAATGGTTAAAACAACTTTATATTACAACTTTTAAATAAAGAACTAAAAAAATTAGTAATTATTAATAAAGCAATTGTAATATTATTTAATATTTGAGTTTGTAGCTGGAAAATCGATTTATTTTTTTAAACGTCAAAAAGTGTTATTATCTTTGTCAATAAACAATAAAAACTTGGCGGGTTGTTTCCGATAGCTAGAGGGGTTATTTTCGATGTAATCAACAACACCTCTAGCTTAATGTATGAGGATAATTTTCGCATTAATTTTACAACACTAGAACTTAAAGTCGGAGAAATATTTTCAGACCGAACCAGTGATTTTAACTGGTGCCACATATGCTCTATGGGGTTAAAAATGCAATAATAGGGTGGGAGCCGTAGCACTATATGTCCAATTTCTTCTGCCAATATGTCACAAACATATACTTTTTTTATACAAAATGTCTTTAAAACTTCTAAAAGATCACTTTTTTTATAACTTTCTTCAAAATAAATATCATTCGCCGCCATGTAGTTCTGAATCTCCAATTTTGTATTATTTGAGCTTGGAGCTTTATGTAATTGGCGACTGTGATAGCTCGCATTGTCCATTACTATCACGCTATTCTGAGTAATGTTTGGTAAAAGACAATTCTTGAACCATTCCTCAAAAACTAACAAATTTTACCACAAAAAGATATTTAAATATAAATTAAGCAACCTAACCTACCTGATGTGCCTATATTTAATCATAATTATTACAATCCGGTCCTTTCCACATAATAATAACAAACGGTCATAAATAATGGGATGGCCCAGGTACTTTTACGGCAGTCATTAAGTTATATCCATTTTTCGTGAAACAAACTATCACTTTCTTGAAAATTCGTTAGCAATACGCGTTCACTGAAACTCTTCACTTGCTTTCCGTCCAATGTCATTTAATGAACGTATTATATTCCTTTGTGTAAAATTTTTTTCTATTTTTCAATTGTGTTGCTTTATTGGCATTATTAATTATTTCATCTGGAGGGCATCGAAATGAGTTTCCTTCTTCGGAATCGAAATTATTTCTTTCCATTTTTGATGTTTTCAAATATTATTGACATTTGTTTGGTGACAATAACAATGCGGCGCTCAGGCAACGAACGACACGGATGATGTTTACATGGCAACGTGATATTATAAGCATTTAGAAAATGAGACGTTATGGCACTTTTTAAATGACAATTTTATTCATTAATTTGCGTAAAAAAAAATATAGTTTTTATAACGATCGTAGAAAAAATCAATTAATCAATATCAATAATAAATACCAGTATCGGTTTAACGATCCATTGTGGATAATATCTCAGGCACATTATGTTTTTGTTAACTTTGTTTGCTACGTCGTCGTGACGAATCTTTATTTGTTGTGAACTCCAGTGTCTTTGGTGTCAAAAATTCAGTAATAATACAGTGTGTCCGAAATTTCATGGCCACCATTCGGATCCCAATTGTTATCGGTGATGTTAGGAAAGTTTTGAAGAACGTTAAAATCTTCCGAACTTTGTAGAATTTTAACAATTGAATTTTGTGATATTTGAGAAATGGGCCATTTCGTTTTCGGTTACAGTGACGGGCGTTACACCATCGTATTACTAAGAAACTTCTATTTTACCGTGCCGCGTGAAAACATTTTTAGAAAATAATTAATTTTTTTTGTAAAAAAATCTGTTCAGAAATTTGTAATTTTTACGTCTAAATGGGTCACTGGTGAGCATAAAATTTGGGACACGCAGTACAATCAGTGTTGCCAATTAGTGTACAATTACACGATTTAAGTGCCTTTTCCTTGCCTCGTGTGTAATTTTTGTGCGGCGCAAGGTGTGTGTAATATGCGTGTAATGTGTTGCTATACAGTTTTGTTGCCCTTTTTTTGGCAAATACATCAGAATATACAGGGTGCACATGATAAGGAGGGCCTCTATGGGAATATTGTTAATGGTAAATACAACTTCGATTAAATGGGGAAACAGTATCGCAATCAAAGCACGAACAATATGCTGTACAAAAAGTTTTGGTAAGATTTTTAAGTTTTGAGTTATTTAAGAAAAACTGAAATTTTGAATTTTTATTTGAATTTTTTTATTCTAAATTCCATACCACACATTATCATTTAATTACGTTTCTAGTCTCTTTAATCATCTTCATGAAAGTTTCATAATACGGACCTGGATTTTCCATAATTTTGTAACATTTCAATGCAGTAGGTAAAGATTGTTTCATGAAAAATGGATATAATTTAATGACTGCGGTAAAAGTACCTGGGCCATCCCATTATTTATGACCGTTTGTTATTATTATGTGGAAAGGACCGGATTGTAATAATTATAATTAAATATAGGCACATCAGGTAGATTAGGTTGCTTAATTTATATTTAAATATCTTTTTGTGGTAAAATTTGTTAGTTTTTGAGGAATGGTTCAAGAATTGTCTTTTACCAAACATTCCTCAGAATAGCGCGATAGTAATGGACAATGCGAGCTATCACAGTCGCCAATTACATAAAGCTCCAAGCTCAAATAATACAAAATTGGAGATTCAGAACTACATGGCGGCGAATGATATATATTTTGAAGAAAGTTATAAAAAAGTGATCTTTTAGAAGTTTGAAAGACATTTTGTATAAAAAAAGTGTTTATGACACATTGGCAGAAGAAATTGGACATACAGTGCTACGGCTCCCACCCTATTATTGCATTTTTAACCCCATAGAGCATATGTGGCACCAGTTAAAATAACTGGTTAGGTCTGAAAATATTTCTCCGACTTTAAGTTCTAGTGTTGTAGAATTAATACAAAAATGCTTTAATGATATTCCCCCAGGTAGTTGGAAAAATTCAGTCCGTCACGTAATAACTGTAGAAAATTCGTATATTAGTCTGGATCGTATAATTAATCCAATTATAATTAATTTTGATGAGGATAGCGATAGCGAAACAGAACTATCTATAGAATAACATTATAAATGTAAATAAATATGACTAGTAATATTTTTAAAAAATGTTATTTCATTTGATTACATTAATATAATCATATCATTACTTGTTTTCCTTAGTCCGTCCCTTCATACTTCACTTGTTTATTGCCAAGCTCTTATCGACACAATGGGACCGACCCAGGAAATCAATAAGTCGTATCCAATTTTCGTGAAACGTACTGTACTAAAATGAATGTTTTTAAAATTATTTTATAATAATAAGCTACATAATAATCATAAAACAAGATAATTTATTAACAATAGCAACAACAAATATGAGAGAAAATTTTTTAATGTTTTAGAAACTAAGGTTTATACTACAAATCACATTATTATATAATATTATTATAAAAAGACTGCCCTGTATGATATTCTAATTATTCGATATTATTATGTATTTTAAAATTAATTTTACGAGCACTTCCGCAAATATTTCCTGGAAATTTGGTTTAAAATTGATTTTAAACAATAAAGTTATTCAGAAAAGAATAGTGTGGTCACTTTTTATGGGTTTTGGAATAATATAATATAATATATATAGAATATAATATTATTATAATAATATTATTCCAAAACCCATAAAAAGTGACCACACTATTCTTTTCTGAATAACTTTATTGTTTAAAATCACTTTTAAACCAAATTTCCAGGAAATATTTGCAGAAGTTCTCGTAAAATTAATTTTAAAATACATTTTATTTATTTATTCGTTAAAATACATAATAAGATCGAATAATTAGAATATCATACAGGGCAGTTTAAAATTAGAAGTTACTTTAAACAAGTCGCAAAAAAAGTATTTATATTTCACTCGATTAACCATTTATAACTAATTTTCTGACCAAATGTTTCTAAGCAGTTAATAACTGAATATCACAATGTTTACTCATCAGTTAGCCATGAAAACAATTATTGTATAAAATGAAACATAAATGATATTTGAATGAAAGAAATGTATTTCAGCTTACTAATAATAATCTACAAAAAAATTATTTGAAAAATTGTTCAATATGACCTCTGGTTTGTTCAATGCATTTCTGTAAACGTATTTTCCTTAAATTAAACCATTGAACAACTTTTCAATTAATTTTGTTTGTAGATTAGTATATTACTAGTAAGTTATTATTTTGATGTTAATAATGTTTTCACATATTATTTAACAAATTAAAGATGAAATACATTTCTTTCATAAAAATATCAATTCTGGTCTATTTTATAAAATTGTTTCCATTGCCAACTGACTAAAACAGAGATATTTAGTTTTTAACGGCTTAGCATCATTTGGTCAGAAAATTAGTCACAAATGCTTAACCGAATGAAAGTGTTTTTGTTGAGAATATAAGAGGCTTTAACATATAAATCCCAATTATTTGAAAAAATAAATAACCTATTTTTGCGACTTGTTTAAAGTAACTTCTTATTATAACCCTGTATGATATTCTTATTCGATCTTATTATGTACCTTTTCCTTTAAATTAATTTTACGAAAACCTTTGTAAAGATTTCCTGCAAATTTGGTTTAAAAATAATTTCAAACGATAACGTTATTCAGAAAAGAATATTGTGGTTAGCAAAATTTGTTATTATATCTTTCAATTCCAATTTTGTTGCCTCTTCAGCTTCCACGGCTAAAACTGAAAGACCACTAAATCGTTGTTCACCACTTGTCTTGCATAAATTTTTAGATTCCATAATTTATAACAAATATATTCCTACCTATATTACTCTCTATGATGAAAAATACAAGTTTTCAATCCATAACCAAATTCTCAGTAAGAAATAATTCTTTGAAAACTTAGCACCGCCATACCGCCAAATAAGTATAAACAATATTATTTATAAATAACAAGTGCTGTATTTAGACTGGTTCACTGTCGGGCAAGCCAAAGAAGCGTATCAAAGACCTATTTCGTTGCGATAGGGATATTTTATATTTTAAATTCAATTTCCTTAAATTATTTGTTTAGGAATAGGAAGTTTTCAGTCAATAAAAAATACCTACAGTGACATAAAAACTTTAAAACGTTGTAGTTCTTAATTCCTTGTTACTATAAACATTATCCAGGATCTATTTTCCTACTATAGGCCCGGTGAGTCTGGGCCCAGGGCCAGCACTTGGCTTGCGCGACACTATACTTATTTAACACAAACAAGACAAATATTTACCTTATTTGCAAAACGAATAGGTATGCTTTTTTATGTTCTTAAAATCCAAGGCGATTAGATGTGTAGGAACTCCTTTTCTTGATAATAGTATTAAATCATAATAAATTAGTGGAACACTTTTTGAAGTGGCGAGGCCCCCCCCCCCCCCCCCCCCTGCGTTTATTATTAGTAATTAATTTTCAAAAGATGGTCGAAATGATTTCCATCAGTCTCCAAACAAACAGCATCTTCAAATTGCAGAATTTAAAACATTCATTAGCATTGGTGGCCTTGCGCTGTGAAAGGCTTCAATAACTTTACTAGTCGTCCAAGGTCTTTGAAGAACGACGGAAATCATTTCTTACACCTTTTGAAAAATTAATTTCTAATAATCTTCGGTAGTTTTACTTTAATTAATGGTTTCTTGCCGAGGTACCTATTTGCTTTTTATTTTTTCATACTTATGGTTTTGTTATTGGTAATAAATTATCTTCTTTCATGATTATTATGTAGTGCATTATTAACAAAATTTGAAAAATATTCATTTTAGTACCTACTGCATTGAACTGTTTTTACATTTCCGTATCCTGAAAATGTCATTAAGATGATTAAAAAGACTGAAAACGTAATTAAATGTTAATGTGTGGTACAGGGTGTCAAATTTTCGACACTTTTATAGGGTATCTCCATAATCGCTATCGCTATCAAAAAAGTAATGTCTGTAGGTGTCATGTGCTCTTTTTGGGTCAAACTTCAATCAAAATTTGAAAATTTTCGCCAGCTTAAGAGATACGGGGGAAAATCAAAAAATTGACAATTTCAAAATTACCCTATATTTTCTTAGTTAAAAGAGATACAGACAAATGTTTTATACAGACGTGTCTCTATATTGATTGTTGAATAATCTGCCGTTTTCAGAATAAGTATACGGGGCCAGGTAAAAAGTTATCGGACCTAACCTCATTTTTTTAAAGGGAACACCCTGTATATTTTAATCTAAAAAAGATACTATTTTAAATTCTCCTTTCAAATATATAACACACCATGGATGATATTGGTTTCCTAGGCGATTTATTAAAGTTTATTACTTTAAACCACAGTAGACCATGAAACAAAAGATAATATCCTAGCTATAATAGCTATTAACAGTTAACGTCAATTTCATTTTTACATATTTATTTGCAAAAATGGCCTATCAACATTTTGAAAAATTTGATATGATAACTATTTAACAGTTTATATTGAAAGTGGAAAAAACGAAGAAATGGCGCAAAATGTATATTTTGTTCGCTATCCGGAAAGACAGTAACCATTTAAGGACAGATTCCGAACATTTGCGATGATTCCCGTTATTTGTTATCCTTAATCTGAATCTATTATTTCGTTTAAAAGTAATAAAATTTAAATAAATCGCCTAGGAAACCAATATCATCCATGGTGTGTTATATGTTTGAAAGGATAATTTAAAATCGTATCTTTTTAGATTAAAATATACAGGTTGTTCCATTTTTAAAAATGAGGTTAGGTTCGATAACTTTTTTACCTGACCCCGTATACTTATTCTGAAAACGGCAGATTATTCAACAATCAATATAAAGACAATATTATAACACATTTGTCTGTATCTCTTTTAACTAAGAAAATATAGGGTAATTTTGAAATTGTCAATTTTTTATTTCCCCCGTAACTCTTAAGCGGGCGAAAATTTTCTAATTCTGATTTTATCATTCTAAGTTTGGCCCAAAAAGAGCACATGACACCTACATTACTTTTTTGATAACACTAACAATAACGGAGATACCCTATAAAAGTGTCGAAAATGGATTTAGAATAAAAAAAATGTCTTAAAATTTGATATTATATAGATATTATTAGAAAAAAGTCGATGATAATTGCGTGAAAACGAAACGTATAAAAGAATTTGTTATGTAATCTTTGAGGTCACTAAGAGTTGCTGTGGGAATGTTTTTTCTAACTTTAATATTAAAATCGGATAAAAATCCAAAACTTTTTGTGAGGCATATTGTTCGTGCTTTGATTGCTATACTGTTTCCCCATTTAATCGAAGTTGTATCTGTTACCATTAACAAGATCCCCATAGAGGCCCTCCTTATCTTGGACTTGGTACAAAATGAAACCAAAGTTTACTTTGTTATCTGTCACTATATTAAAAGGTTTTGGCGTTACGGCCGTTTCGTAGTACAACTACTTCTTCAAGACGCTCACCTGATAACGAACCCAAACTAAGTGTATAAAATATAAGTAATAGGTACTAAAAAAAATATTAACTTGGTATAATAAAAAATGTTTTGACACAATAGTGTAATAAATCTAATTTATGGACAAACGGGTCGATATTCAGAGCTCTATGTGTTTAAAAGGTTAAATTACTGTCTTTTTTATGTTTATAAATTTCAATATGTTCTAGTAAATTTAATTTATGGCCTTTTTGTACGGTGTGTAAGATTTCTAGGTCGTTTCGTTCGTATCTAGAAAGTGATTCGCAAAATTAGATGATCTTCTATTTAGTCTAAAGCATGCATTATGTTCTTAAAATGTCGTTTTTAAAATTTCGTCCCGTTTGTCCTATACAGGGTGCCCGCCAGAGGGCCAACACTCCATTCATAAATCTGTTGGAAAGTGAGTTTGTGATTGTTTGAAATGTTATTGAAAATCAGTAATGGGTGGAAGAGTGACAAAACATGTTGGTCTCGCTAATGGCAACAATGTTGAAGTCTGGTTAAATCAAAGATCTTACAAGGTTAAATCCAATAACGTTTAAAAGGTTATGGAGCCGTCTTCATCGTGTGGGAGCGGAGCTAGTCTGGGAAAAAAGCCCAACAAGGGCGTATAATTTACTTTGAGATTCTTTACGTTTAACTATATTATCTATTCAAAAAGTGTAGTTTCGAATATTGGATATTTATAAAAAAGATAGAAATATTGATCCAGTTTTTATATACAGTGTATCCAAGGATGGATTTAACTATTTATGCTTAGCATCAATATTTTTGGTGGATTCATTACTGGATGATACTCTCCAGATATAAAAGTGTATATTTCTAGCCAGATTGTCATATTTATCACTAAGACATCTTGCAAAATCCCAATTAAAAATTTGTAAATTTGACAATTACAACTGGTTTAAGGCCACTAAGGCATATTGTACACTAAAGTGATTAATTAAATAAGTAAATTAAAATAATATGTACCTAAACAAGTTAGATCAAATATATAAAAATAAATAAATAAATTATATAAAACCTGTCTTCACGTACTTGTTACACTGCAAACGTTGTTTAAATATAGAAAAATAAAGATGTAAAATATTTTGACGGGACTGTTCCTTTCTTCAGTATTTTATTCCCATGTACATTACCTACATAATCTTCTTTTGTGAAGTGTTTCTCACAAATAACTGTTGTCACCTGGACTATAATTATTCCTTCTAAGGGCATGTATCCAAATTTGCCGTAGGCTACGGCCCTTTAGTATCCTAAAGCAGGGTACAGACCAAGTTCGCGAGCTGCTCTCGAATAGTTCTCGAACATTTCCCGAGCTTGGTGTATACGCGTGTTCGCGAACAGCTCTAGAGCAGCTCGGCAGTTCGTTCAGGGTTCCGAGTCGAGTCGGTAGATCAAAGGGTTTGTTTGCGAACACGTGGCGAGCTCAGTATATGTGTGGACGTTGGCTGTTCGGCAGTAGTTTATTTTGGTCCATATTAATAAAAAATACGCGTTGTTCTTATTATTAGATATATAGATTTTAATATATATTATCGAGAATATTATAGTAGTTTTTTAATTAAACATGGACTGGCCAGAGGACGAAATTGTGTGGTTGATAGAAGAATATCGCCGGCATGAGAATTTGTGGAATCCCAGGCACAAAGATTATAAAAAGAGACATCTAAAAAAAGACGCTTATGAAAACATTGTATAGGAATCTCCTGTTGCCAAAAATCGCAAAGTCAAAGCCAATCTTTCCCTGGATGAAATACACTTCCGATAATTTGTATCTTGTTTTGATATTATTGGTTCTACTAGAACCAAGAGTTTTTCAAAATCTGCTACAGACATACGGCTAAAATTTCGAAATAAACTTTGGTCCTCCATTTGTAAATCTCTAAGCAAAGGAATTCCACCATATCTTAAGCGATTTTGAAATAAACTTCTTTGCCACCATCGCCTGGTCTTACTTTTTGTTTTTTTCGACTCGATATTTTGTTTTACTAAAAAATAGGCTGTACAAGCAATTATTAGATCGCTATCTTCGTCGCTTTCCAGCGATGACATTTTTTTATTTAATTATTTCAATTTGTAATAAAAAATGGAGGATTAAATATTTTTTATTATTTCGAACACTCAACGAACTCGGCCGAACTGAACACAGGACTGAACCTCTTCTGGTCTGGACGATACGTTCGCGAGCTGATCGGGTTCAGTTCGGGAGCTGTTCTTGAACAGCTCGCGAACTCTTCATTTCGGTCTGCACCCGCCTTATCGAAGTGGATAAACATTTGGTACATTCTTAAACAAACCGAATTTTCATAGTGATGCAAACTCAAAATCAAATTTCTAAATATATTTACTAACCTGAGAAATTTTAATTTAACACCA
Source organism: Barypeithes pellucidus (assembly GCA_963991005.1). Lineage (NCBI taxonomy): Eukaryota > Metazoa > Arthropoda > Insecta > Coleoptera > Curculionidae > Barypeithes > Barypeithes pellucidus. The sequence goes on along the minus strand of OZ022563.1, from coordinate 48,239,640 downwards.
TTGCATCTTCTAGTGAAGTATTTTATGTCCGCACAAGACTCAACCATCTTATAAATGCAAGATTTATATTAAGAAATAAACCAACTCGACTGCTTTTTGCCCGGACTAGCACCACGGACCGGTCCATAACTTTTAAACGTCAATGGTTAGTCAGAAATCATATCAATACAATCATATTAAAACATAACCATACTTACCGAAGAAAAGATAAATCCTTGCTTAAATGATCCACTCTTTTACAAACTATACATGAATGCACCATCATTGTTTATAATAAAGACGATTTGTCACCAATACTCACAAAAAAAAATAAAAACAACCAAAATATATAAACACTCCCTTAAAAGCAGTTAGCAGCGAGTAGCAACAGTGTATTCTTTACTATAATCCGATCCATTGATAAAGTTTGATCTTTTGCCGGCGAGCGTACTAACTTTTAACTTGATGTTGTCAGAGTGCAGTCGGTTTATTTCAAACTTTTATGTATAATAATAATATTTTTTTTTTAAATCTCTCAAGGCCTATTCACGATTTATATTAAAATTATTGGGAAATAAATTTATTTTAAAAGCAATTGCGGATTAACCTTAAACCAGTTGCAATTGTCAAATTAACAAATTTTGAATTGGGATTTTGCAGATACCTTAGCGATAATTAGGACAATCTGGCTATGCTGCAAGCATAACAGCAAGGTGGGGAGTGCACGTTTACAATCCTTACGTCGACTTCAAATGTAAACAATTCTATCTGGAGTTTGTAAGATCTTTGGTGCCCGCTTATTAATAGTACATGGAAAACCCACTCCACTCCTGACGTAAAAATATTAGGATTTAATTATACTTACCTATATCCGAAAGTTGATATTAACTGAGATACAGGGTGTTAAAGTTAAAACTTCATTTTTGTTTTTCTCTAATAACTTTGCGAGAAAAGGTGTATTTGTGTGATTAAAAACGTATAAAAATGTGTAATTTGTTCAGCTAATTGTGTAATTTCACAAATTCAGATTGGCAACACTGAGTACAATGTACCACTGTTTTAACTACTGAAATATGATTAACAATCATTCCCGATCAACGATTAACTCTTTAAAAATTCACTTCCCAAAGTTGTCAAAAGTCTCATTAATTTTGGAAAAGTCTGTTTCAAAGTTGGTAATTTTTTTAACACATAAAACATGTACTCCTAAAAGTCATTCAAATGAATCGACTATAATCCGTCGTAATTGTTTTTAGAATTAAAATGTTCTCCAAAGTCTTCATTCTTTCAGCTATTGCATTACTATTTGTCCGAGTGCAGGTAAATACACTTTCTGCATGTGTTCACCGACCTATATCTATGGTCGGCCAAACTCTAAAAGCAATAGTGGCAAATTTATGGCCTCGCGCATGTCAACAAAGCTGCTGGTCAGATGTAATGCACAATGCCGAGTGATAAACTGTTGACCTTAACAGGCGAACAGGACCGTACTTCGCCCTTAATGAAAATTATTACACGGCAATACTTTCTTTACGGGGAACTAAACAATCTATTTTCTTGCATAAAAGAAGACCTTGCGGCCATCACTGAAAAGACACTTTTACAATGAATTTTGTCCACGTATCGATAGATTTTTAATATCGTTACATCCCCATGACTGATTTCGGTTCTGGATGTCGTTGGTTGGCAACCAAACCGGCACCAATACCGGCGGGGTTGCCTATATGACGCCGAGAACATTGTGCGCAAGACAACCGACGAGCAACCTTTAAAAATATGGCTGGTAAACCGTGCGCACCAACCCATTTTATTTACTGCGCACCCCATAAGTTGTACGTATCCATAGTTATAGGTCGGTGCATCTGTTTTAATGAATTGATGCTCTGATAGTGTCAAAAAATAAACTGACCAACAAAAAGATCGGCATCAACATAATTTTACGATTTGTTTCTGACTTGCCCCGTATAGTTTAAACGTTAATAAAAGGATTACATTTAGGTGACGTTCAGTTTTTATTAATTACACTGGTCAACGATGTATGACACATTGTGGTTTAATGACGTTTCTAGGGTTTTTTGAACAACATCAGGAAATTTTGGGATACAGTCCTATATTTTTCCTAATTTTATAAATAAAAGCTCATATATAAGCTCTAAACTTTTACTTATGTTGAACTAGTTTAATAAATAACAAACAATTTCATAATAAACCACAAATAAGTGAACAAAAGAAACATACCAAAAAAAAAATAAAAAGAACAACGAAAAAAGTAAGGAACTACATTTTTCGTTTTCGGATATCTCCGGAACTACTCGGAATTTTAAAACTTTCTAAACGGCATATTATTAGGCACGTAAATGCGCAACTTTACTTCCATTTAATCGACTTCGTATCTTTTACGGTTTCCGAGATACCTGTACTGGTCCTACTGATCAGAGCTGATACGAAGAAAAGTTAATTGATTTTGGAATCACCGCATTCAAAATAACTACAATCAGTTGTTTTTTCTTCGGCACCACCACTTTTTTTTTTGTTGGGCTGTGTTATAGTTATAGAAAAATATTGTGGCCTATTTTTTCACGAAGAACGTATTTTGCTTTTTGGTCATATTGTCGGACACCCGCCCATCAATTCGCACAAAACCACGTTTAAAAAGAAAACTTTATTCAAATCGGTTGAACCTCTTTCGGGCTATAGAGTTTTAGAACTGAGGGTAATAACCCCTGTTTTCCGATCTTTTTGTTGGCCAGTTTATTTAAGGGGTATAGGCAATGTGCGCCATATGGTGACACATTCTACACATGAACAAATAGGTTTGAGCTAAACATGCCTCAGTAAAATGTTGGCCGTTAATAAGATACAGGGCGTTAAAGTTTAATTTCTAAATTAATTATTTTTGTAGCTCAAGCTGTTTTTGAGATCTATACATGAAAATTTTTAATTGGGGTTTTTTGAGGGCGAGTAACACGAACCTATTACTGTTTTTTAAAATTCAACAATTCAAAATAAGGAAAGAACTTTGGCTTAAGGGGAATTACATAGAAGTGGGCGATAGCCATTTTTAGCAACAGTTTAAACGATTTTAATTCAACATTTTTATTACATTGTTATCTAAATTCCATTCCTTATTAATTTACTAACAAAAAACTATATTTTGTTTCATTCGATATTTTCGAAATAAATCTGTCTTGGTCTTATAGTTTCAACCTCCATGAAAATCCATAATAAAATTATTAAAAACACATTGTTTTTCACACAAACAATATTAAAGCGTATGTTTTATCCTCCAGAGTAACCATATTTTTAATTTTTAGAGCGCTCCTCATAACTTAAGTGGAATAGAAACAACAGAACCTTCTTCGACGCTTTCCTGCACATGCGCAACTTTACTCCAAACCACGGAAAACCCCGTAACATCTGCTCGCCCAGCAAGGGAAATAAATGAAGCAACCATCCGTATAGCGAAAGTCATAGAAATCGTCGCTCGGTCAACAGCGAGAACGACGGAACCCTCAGTTCTTCATGCAGTGGAAACCAGTGAAACAACCGCTCGTCTAATAGCGGAAAAGACAGAAACTACGGTTCTTCGTGCAGAGGAAACCACCAACACGACTGCTCACACAACAAGCGAAACGCCTGAAACAACCGCTCGCCTAAAATCGGAAACTACAGCTCTACATACAGCGGAAATCAGAGAAACAACCGCTCGTCCAATAGCGGAAACGACAGAAACTACGGTTTTTCGTGCGGAGGAAACCACCGACACGACTGCTCACACAACAAGCGAAACGCCTGAAATAACCGCTCGGCTAAAATCGGAAACTACAGCTCTACATACAGCGGAAACCAGTGAAACAACCGCTCGTCCAATAGCGGAAACGACAGAAACTACGGTTTTTCGTGCGGAGGAAACCACCGACACGACTGCTCACACAACAAGCGAAACGCCTGAAATAACCGCTCGCCTAAAATCGGAAACTACGGCTCTACATACAGCAGAAACCAGTGAACCAACCGGTCGTCTAATAGCGGAAAAGACAGAAACTACGGTTCTTCGTGCGGCGGAAACCAACGACACAATTGCTCACACAACAAGCGAAACGTCTGAAATAACCGCTCCCCTAAAATCGGAAACTACAGCTCTCCATACAGCGGAGACCAGTGAAACAACCGCTCGTCTAATAGCGGAAAAGACAGAAACTACGGTTCTTCGTGCGGCGGAAACCAACGACACAATTGCTCACACAACAAGCGAAACGCCTGAAATAACTGCTCCCCTAAAATCTGAAACTACAGCTGTCCATACAGCGGAAACCAGTGAAACATCCGCTCATCTAATAGCGGAAAAGACAGAAACTACGGTTCTTCGCTCCTCGGAAACCAACAACACAATTGCTCACACAACAAGCGAAACGCCTGAAATAACCGCTCCCCTAAAATCGGAAACTACAGCTCTCCATACAGCGGAAACCAGTGAAACAACCGCTCGTCTAATAGCGGAAAAGATAGAAACTACGGTTCTGCGTGCGGCGGAAACCAACGACACAATTGCTCACACAACAAACGAAACGCCTGAAATAACCGCTCCCCTAAAATCGGAAACGACAGCTCTCCATACATCGGAAACCAGTGAAACAACCGCTCATCTAATAGCGGAAAAGACAGAAACTACGGTTCTTCGTTCCTCGGAAACAAACGACACAATTGCTCACACAACAAGCGAAACGCCTGAAATAACCGCTCCCCTAAAATCGGAAACTACAGCTCTCCATACAGCGGACACCAGTGAAATAACCGCTCGTCTAATAGCGGAAAAGACAGAAATTACGGTTCTTCGTGCGGCGGAAACCAACGACACAATTGCTCACACAACAAGCGAAACGCCTGAAATAACTGCTCCCCTAAAATCTGAAACTACAGCTCTCCATACAGCGGAAACCAGTGAAACATCCGCTCATCTAATAGCGGAAAAGACAGAAACTACGGTTCTTCGTTCCTCGGAAACCAACGACACAATTGTTCACACAACAAGCGAAACGCCTGAAATAACCGCTCCCCTAAAATCGGAAGCTACAGCTCTCCATACAGCGGACACCAGTGAAATAACCGCTCGTCTAATAGCGGAAAAGACAGAAACTACGGTTCGTCGTGCGGCGGAAACCAATGACACAATTGCTCACACAACAAGCGAAACGCCTGAAATAACCGCTTCCCTAAAATCGGAAACTACAGATCTCCATACAGCGGAAACCAGTGAAACAACCGCTCATCTAATAGCGGAAGAGACAGAAACTACGGTTCTTCGTGCGGCGGAAACCAACGACACAATTGCTCGCACAACAAGCGAAACGCCTCAAATAACCGCTCCCCTAAAATCGGAAACTACAGCTCTCCATACAGCGGAAAGCAGTGAAACAACCGCTCGTCTAATAGCGGAAAAGACAGAAACTACGGTTCTTCGTGCGGCGGAAACCAACGACACAACAAGCGAAACGACTGAAACAACCGCTCCCCTAAAATCGGAAACTACAGCTCTCCATACAGCGGAAACCAGTGAAACAACCGCTCGTCTAATAGCGGAAAAGACAGAAACTACGGTTCTTCGTGCGGCGGAAACCAACGACACAACAAGCGAAACGACTAAAACAACCGCTCCCCTAAAATCGGAAACTACAGCTCTCCATACAGCGGAAACCAGTGAAACAACCGCTCGTCTAATAGCGGAAAAGACAGAAACTACGGTTCTTCGTGCGGCGGAAACCAACGACACAACAAGCGAAACGACTGAAACAACCGCTCCCCTAAAATCGGAAACTACAGCTCTACCTACAGCGGAAACCAGTGAAATAACCGCTCGTCTAATAGCGGAAAAGACAGAAACTACGGTTCTTCATGCGGCGGAAACCAACGACACAATTGCTCACACAACAAGCGAAACTCCTGAAATAACTGCTCCCCAAAAATCGGGAACTACAGCTCTCCATACAGCGGAAAGTAGTGAAACAACCGCTCGTCTAATAACGGAAAAGACAGAAACTACGGTTCTTCGTGCGGCGGAAACCAACGACACAATTGCTCAAACAACAAGCGAAACGCCTGAAAAAACTGCTCCCCAAAAATCGGGAACTACAGCTCTCCATACAGCGGAAACCAGTGAAACAACCGCTCATCTAATAGCGGAAAAGACAGAAACTACGGTTCTTCGTGCGGCGGAAACCAACGACACAATTGCTCACACAACAAGCGAAACGCCTCAAATAACCGCTCCCCTAAAATCGGAAACTACAGCTCTCTATACAGCGGAAACCAGTGAAAGAACCGCTCGTCTAATAGCGGAAAAGACAGAAACTACGGTTCTTCGTGCGGCGGAAACCAACGACACAATTGCTCACACAACAAGCGAAACGTCTGAAATAACCGCTCCCCTAAAATCGGAAACTACAGCTCTCCATACAGCGGAAAGTAGTGAAACAACCGCTCGTCTAATAGCGGTAAAGACAGAAACTACGGTTCTTCGTGCGGCGGAAACCAACGACACAATTGCTCACACAACAAGCGAAACGCCTGAAATTACTGCTCCCCAAAAATCGGAAACTACAGCTGTCCATACAGCGGAAACCAGTGAAACAACCGCTGATCTAATAGCGGAAAAGACAGAAACTACGGTTCTTCGTGCGGCGGAAACAAACCACACAATTGCTCACACAACAAGCGAAACGCCTCAAATAACCGCACCCCTAAAATCGGAAACTACAGCTCTCCATACAGCGGAGACCAGTGAAATAACCGCTCGTCTAATAGCGGAAAAGACAGAAACTACGGTTCTTCGTGCGGCGGAAACCAACGACACAATTGCTCACACAACAAGCGAAACGTCTGAAATAACCGCTCCCCTAAAATCGGAAACTACAGCTCTCCATACAGCGGAAAGCAGTGAAACAACCGCTCGTCTAATAGCGGAAAAGACAGAAACTACGCTTCTTCGTGCGGCGGAAACCAACGACACAATTGCTCACACAACAAGCGAAACGCCTCAAATAACCGCACCCCTAAAATCGGAAACTACAGCTCTCCATACAGCGGAGACCAGTGAAATAACCGCTCGTCTAATAGCGGAAAAGACAGAAACTACGGTTCTTCGTGCGGCGGAAACCAACGACACAATTGCTCACACAACAAGCGAAACGTCTGAAATAACCGCTCCCCTAAAATCGGAAACTACAGCTCTCCATACAGCGGAAAGCAGTGAAACAACCGCTCGTCTAATAGCGGAAAAGACAGAAACTACGGTTCTTCGTGCGGCGGAAACCAACGACACAATTGCTCACACAACAAGCGAAACGTCTGAAATAACCGCTCCCCTAAAATCGGAAACTACAGCTCTCCATACAGCGGAAAGCAGTGAAACAACCGCTCGTCTAATAGCGGAAAAGACAGAAACTACGGTTCTTCGTGCGGCGGAAACCAACGACACAATTGCTCACACAACAAGCGAAACGCCTGAAATTACTGCTCCCCAAAAATCGGAAACTACAGCTGTCCATACAGCGGAAACCAGTGAAACAACCGCTGATCTAATAGCGGAAAAGACAGAAACTACGGTTCTTCGTGCGGCGGAAACCAACGACACAATTGCTCACACAACAAGCGAAACGCCTCAAATAACCGCACCCCTAAAATCGGAAACTACAGCTCTCCATACAGCGGAGACCAGTGAAATAACCGCTCGTCTAATAGCGGAAAAGACAGAAACTACGGTTCTTCGTGCGGCGGAAACCAACGACACAACTGCTCACCCAACAAGCGAAACGACTGAAACAACCGCTCGTCTAAAATCGGGAACTACAGCTCTACATACAGCGGAAACCAGTGAAACAACCGCCCGTCTAATAACGGAAAAGAGAGAAACTACGGTTCTTCGTGGGGCGGAAACCAACGACACAGCTGCTCACACAACAAGCGAGACGACTGAAACAACCGCTCGTCTAAAATCGGAAACTCCAGCTCTACATACAGCGGAAACCAGTGAAACAACCGCCCGTCTAATATCGGAAAAGAGAGAAACTACGGTTCTTCGTGCGGCGGAAACCAACGACACAACTGCTCACACAACAAGCGAAACGACTGAATCAACCGCTCATATAAAATCGGAAACTACAGCTCTACATACAACGGAAACCAGTGAACCAACCGGTCGCCCAATAGCGGAAAAGACAGAAACTACGGTTCTTCGTGCGGCAGAAACCACCGACACGACTGCTTACACAACAAGCGAAACGACCGGAACAACCGCTCGTCTAAAATCGGAAACTACAGCTCTAGATACAGCGGAAACAAGTGAAACAACCGCTCGTCCAATAGCGGAAACGACAGGAACTACTATTCTTCGTGCGGCGGAAATCAACGACACAACTGCTCACATAACAAGCGAAACGACCGGAACAACCCCTCGTCTAAAATCGGAAACTACAACTCTCCATACAGCGGAAAGCAGTGAAACAACCGCTCGTCTAATAGCGGAAAAGACAGAAACTACGGTTCTTCGTGCGGCGGAAACCAACGACACAATTGCTCACACAACAAGCGAAACGCCTGAAATTACTGCTCCCCAAAAATCGGAAACTACAGCTGTCCATACAGCGGAAACCAGTGAAACAACCGCTGATCTAATAGCGGAAAAGACAGAAACTACGGTTCTTCGTGCGGCGGAAACCAACGACACAATTGCTCACACAACAAGCGAAACGCCTCAAATAACCGTACCCCTAAAATCGGAAACTACAGCTCTCCATACAGCGGAGACCAGTGAAATAACCGCTCGTCTAATAGCGGAAAAGACAGAAACTACGGTTCTTCGTGCGGCGGAAATCAACGACACAACTGCTCACATAACAAGCGAAACGACCGGAACAACCCCTCGTCTAAAATCGGAAACTACAGCTCTACATACAGCGGAAACCAGTGAAACAACCGCTCGTCCAATAGTGGAAACGACAGAAACTACGATTCTTCGTGCGGCAGAAATAAACGACACAACTGCTCACACAACAAGCGAAACGACAGGAACAACCCCTCGTCTAAAATCGGAAACTACAGCTCTATATACAGCGGAAACCAGTGCAACAACCGATCGCCCAATAGCGGAAAAGACAGTTCTTCGTGCGGCGGAAATCACCGAAACACCTATTCTTGCAACAGCGGAAATCACAGAAACTACAGCTATTCATGCAGCGGAAATCACTAAAGCTTCCGCTAACTCAACAGAGGAAACGATAGAAATTACAGCTCTTCGTGCAGCCGAAACCACCGACACAACTGCTAGCTCAATAGCGGAAACGATAGAAATTACAGCTCTTCGTGCAGCCGAAACCACCGACACAACTGCTAGCTCAATAGCGGAAACGATAGAAATTACAGCTCCTCGTGCTGCCGAAACCACCGACACAACTGCTAGCTCAATAGCAGAAACGATAGAAATTACAGCTCTTCGTGCAGCCGAAACCACCGACACAACTGCTAGCTCAATAGCGGAAACGATAGAAATTACAGCTCCTCGTGCAGCCGAAACCACCGACACAACTGCTAGCTCAATAGCGGAAACGATAGAAATTACAGCTCTTCGTGCAGCCGAAACCACCGACACAACTGCTAGCTCAATAGCAGAAACTATAGAAATTACAGCTCCTTGTGCAGCCGAAACCACCGACACAACCGCTAGCTCAATAGCGGAAAGGATAAAAACTACAGCGCTCCGTACAGAGGAAACGACTGAATCAATCGCTCGTTCATCATTGGAAACGACAGAAACTAGACCACTACGCACAGCGGAAATCACTGAACCATCTACTCGTGTAACAAAGGAAATGACAGAAACTTGCACTAATCGTGTAGCGGAAATCATTGAAACTATGGATAGTCCAACAGCGGAAACGATAGAAAGTACAGCTCTTCGTGCAGCGGAAACTACCGACACAGCAGCTAGCTCAACAGCGGAAACGATAGAAATTACAGCTCTTCGTGCAGCGGAAACTACCGACACACCAGCTAGCTCAACAGGGGAAACGATAGAAACCACAACTCTCCTTACAGAGGAAACCACTGACACTACTGCGCGTTTATCATTGGAAACGACAGAAGCTACACCTCTACGTACAGCGGAAATCACCGAAACATCTACTCGTGCAACAGCGGCAATGATAGAAATATCAGCTATTCGTGCAGCGGAAATCACTGCAACAAACGATAGCTCAACATCGGAAACGACAGCTCTTCGTGCAGCGGAAACGACCGAGACTAACTAACTAACCAAAAGCCATCTAAATATGGATCAATTAAAATATTCACTTTTTAGTACAACTGCAGAGTTACGAAAATATATTGTAAATTTGAGCATATCAAAAATTTTAATTAAACATTTTACGACAATTTTTGAATATTATAATTATGTTTAACAGAAAATTATATTAATTTAACATTAATATTTGGCATTATTTTACTCATACTGATTTGATTATCAAGGCATCAAGCAGTTCAGGAACATTGCTATAAAAAAAGTATAGAACTGACTCTGATAACCGAGATACAGGGTGTCCAAATGAAAATTATATTTTCTAATTAACTTACTTTTTAACTAATATTTTAGCATAACGGGGCGACAAATTTGTATTTGAAAATGCCGCTGCGAGCAATTGATTTCGATATTTTTGCATTTATAGTACCCAGTGCGCTTTTAAAAATATTACAACAATTATGTATTGTCAAAAACAGATCTTTTTTTGATAGTTTATTGTAACAATAAAATTTTTATTTAACTTATAAATATTTTCATTATTGGTCATTTAATTTCTTTGTAGTCTGGACTTTTTGGAATATTTTAAATAGGCTTGGGCCGATACCACTTCTCAGATACCGATACCGATACTTCAGATAGCGTCAAATCAGATACCGATACTTTATCTGAAAGTATCTGAAATTCAGATAAAAGACATATTTAATTTAAAAAAAGAATATTTTTAATTATAGGTTACATATCAGATTGCAACAAAACAAAAAAATTTTTAAGAAAAATAAGTTGTTGAACATGCTGCGAGGTAAGCAATGTTCTGTTAGGCCGCACTATGTTGTCCGTTTCCAAGAAAACTTGCTCAGAAAACACGGAGCCTGCAGGTATAGACCACATATATAACCATTATATTGGTAATACCATCTGCAATTATGTCCCCGCTATGGGCATCGAAGGGGTAATAGTGAGTTTGCGCAGTTCGGAAATTTCCTTGTGAAAGTAAACATTCGACAGGACCGGATTTCCACTTTTTTAATGTAAGTTTCACTGGTTAGTTAGGAAAAATATTGCAATCAAAATTTCGATTAGTTCGACTTGTTCGACTCGGCGTTCCATGCATACGACTTCTGACTATATGATGATCTGCCCTGATTGGTGTAAACTTTTGGTGCCAAATTTCGTCCGAATATTTGTAACAATCGACACGATGAGCTTTATTTTAACTTTCATCCGACGTCGTATGTTTCTTAACCTCACTTTTTTCTCAACCAAAAATTAAGAATGAATGACTATATTGACTATTTTGGGAATTATTATCAGCTACTAATGCACCAAATTAAAAATACATTAATTTTAAGGTTAGGTAGTTGCCACATATATATTATATTGTATACGAGTGATACTCTCTTCTTTTCTTACAAGCTTTTTAGCGAAATTCGGTTCGGAAGATCGGATAATGTGATAAGCAAAATATTTTCGTATATACAGGGTGTTATGGAAATGACGTATTATATTTAAACCGGCAATTCCTGAGATTAAAAGAAATTGAAAAAAAATAACCAAAAATGGCGCTTTCAATTAATAACCGAATTATAACACCTTATGTCAAACCAAATAAACATATCTGTTACTACTGACCAAACGTAAACAAACTTTAACCATACGTAAACAAAACAATATTGAGATAGGTTATGGCCAAAAACGTCACTGAAATTTGAGCAATGTTGTCGGTTAAAATCTTTAGAAGGTCAATAACCGGTTGACAGAAGATGTTTATTTTTCAAGGTACATTTCTAAACTTTTACCTTGAGTTGTTCGCTGGGAAAAATTTTTTTTATTTAAGCTCTGTTACCTTTTCGGTATTATTTAAAACAGCACATAAATGCACATTAATTAACGCACACACAACACTTTTGCTGCTTAGAAAACACTCACATCTATTACATGGATGAAGGATTTATGAACATAACATTTTTTACAACTACTTTCAATAATGTTCTAATGGTAAATAACAGATAACAAGTTGATGAAGGTAATATGTACTGATGACGCCAGACAAAAAACTTTAAACTCAATTTTCTCTAAATAATTAATAAACAAACAGACCCTTCAACCACTTAACGTATCAAAACGTTCGGGGGCGGGCCCTTTGATTTGACATTTTGGTTCTTCTTCTTTTTCTGTATGGCATCACTACACAACAACACTACAATGTTACCACCTGCTGGCGTATTTTTTATAACATGCTGTTTTATAAGATTATATCCATAAATTATGTCATTTGCTTTTGAATATTACTTCTCCGTATAATTTTCATTCATGCTTTAGGACAAAATTCATATTTTTTAATCGAATTTTCAATTTAATGTTTTGGCGCGAAAAATTTCGACGTTACAGTTTCAAAACTGGCAACAGCGCAATAGTTCTGGTATTTTCCCAAATGTGCATATTGCGATAGAGAGATATAAATTATTTTCTAATATTATAAATTTGCTATTCTAACTCAAAATGGTCATGGACATGGTCTTGTGCTATGGAGCAGCACAGGAAAATGCCCTATACATGGAGCTTCGCATTACCCGAGATGGAATATTTAATCAGCGAGTTATAGAGGAGAGAGAAGCCCAAACACGTTAGCCGCTGTACTACAAAAGTTAAAAAGTTGAGACTACAAGACTTCCTTTACTTTACAAGAAGGTTACAACAGTGGTACATACAGTCAAGTCGAAGTACCTAACTAATTCCGAAGGATAGTTCACAGATGAGGTTGGCTTTACCCGAGATGGAATATTTAATCAGCGAGTTATAGAGGAGAGAGAAACCCAAACACGTTAGCCGCTGTACTACAAAAGTTAAAAAGTTGAGACTACAAGACTTCCTTTACTTTACAAGAAGGTTACAACAGTAGTACATACAGTCAAGTCGAAGTACCTGACTAATAATTCTGAAGGATAGTTCACAGATGATGAATTACCCCACTTTTAAAACGTTCGATTTAAAAAAAAAAAAATATGTAGCGCTTCTCTAGGACACCCCAGGAGTCACCCATTTAAATATAATACGTCATTTCCATAACACCCTGTATGTACAGGGTGGCCAACTAAGCGAGGTAAGCGGCTATATCTCGGAAACCGTTCACCGTACAGCTTTCGGAAAAAAATATTTATAGGAAAAGTTACCAAGAGAAATTGCTGGAAATTATTTGCAAGTTTGTAGGCCGGCCGCTAGGGGGCGTAACACGAATAGTAATTTGTTGCCAGTCGATTTCTCTACAATTGGCATAGGTAAGGTATATTGATAATACTTATAAATAAATCTCACTTATATCGTGAACAACTTTGCTTAAACACTTTTTTCTCTAGCCCTGCAAATAAAGTGGTGGGGGTAACGCAAACATCGACTTGCAAAAAATGCAATATCTCAGGAACGCCTTATCTGAAAATATTCAAATTGCTGTTATTTAAAAGAGCTCTTCTTGCTTTATTAGCTACACTGCAAGCGATGTCTATGTCATTTTTATTGTAGTCGCTAGATGGCGCTTTCAACAGATTTAACATATTTATCGTTTTTCTCGAAAAACTTAAATGCAATGGCAAATATGTTATTACACCAGTACAGAGAGGAATAAAGGCCAGAGCAAACAGTGAAAACCGCAAGTTCCTATCCTTTTTCTAACCGGAGATATCAATGAAAAATTAATTTATATACTACTAAATCTCCCGCCCCGATACTTACATATGTTGCAAAAAATAAGAAGGCTTTGGAAACAAAATACATATTATATATAATAGGAGTATTGGGAAGAAACGTCAAATTATTCATTTTGAGATCAGTTTCCATTTAATTTTTGAATTTTAAAAATGCCGTTTACTAATGAAGAAGCAGGTGATATGATTGCTGTTTACTTCGAGTGCTTTCAAAATGCACTGAAAGGAGTTATGCATTGCCAAATCGCCGTCATTATGGCAGAAGAGTTTTTCCGCGTTTGGTCCAACGCTTACGTACCACTGGAAGCTTTCGCTCACTGACATTTCGGAGACGTTGTACTGACAAAACTGAAGAAAATGTTATCAATGTCTTAGCATATATAGAGTTTAATTCCCATGTTAGTACTAGGATATTATCTTCCGATTTGGGAATATCACGAACTACCATTCAAAATATTTTAAATGAGCATAGGTAAGTTTATTATATTTTAAAATATAATATATTGTTACACTAAACATGTTTCATACAATAAGATTTCTAATCACTAACTGGTTAGGAAATGTAGAACGTTATGATACTTATTTGCGTCAGTTATGGAAGGTGGCGTTTTATCTGTGAAAATGGAAAACATATTTTGAAAGTGTTCTTTTGGGAGTTATTTTGATTATTTGCCTGATATACCTATATATATATAATTTTTTTAGATTACATTCTTACCATATCGTTATGTACCAAGCGTTAAATGAACAACATTTTGATCGGAGGCTGGATCATTGCAACTGGCTTTTAGGCATGATCAATGACAACCCTCAATTTTTATCCCAAATTCTTTGGACAGGCGAGGCTACTTTTAATAGCGACGGAAGGGTAAATTTGCATAAAACGCATTATTGGGCTACAGAAAACCCTCACTTTATGCGGGAAGTTCAGCACCAAGGACGTTGGAGTGGCATAATAGGGGGTATAATTATTGGACCCTATTTCTTTGACCAATCACTAAATGGGAACCTGTTTTTGGAGTTCCTTAGGAATCAATTATGTATTTTATTAGAAGATGTGCCTCTTGAAACCAGGCAAAAATATGTTCCTGCAGCTAGATGGCTGTCCAGTACATTTTTCAATTAATGTGCGAGAATACCTGAATGAGACATATCTAGACCGATGGATAGGAAGAGGAAGCCTTTTTCCATGGCCAGCCAGGTCACCTGACTTGACCTGTTTGGACTTTTATTTGTGGGGACGATTAAAATATATTGTATTCCAAGCTAGGCCTACGACCAGGGAAGATATGAAGAACAAAATCCAAAATGCAATTCTTCGCCTGCCAAGAGCGTAAGTGGAAGCTGCTGTTCTTTCTCAGACAATGTGTGAACAAGGATGGCAGACTTCTTTTGATTTATAAAATGAACGTTTCTTCCCCATACTCCTATTATATATAATATGTATTTTGTTTCCAAAGCCTTCTTATTTTTTGAAACATATGTAAGTACCGGGCGGGAGATTTAGTAGGATATAAATTAATTTTTCATTGATATCTCCGGTTAGAAAAAAGATAGGAACTTGCGGTTTTCACCGTTTGCTCTGGCCTTTATTCCTCTCTGCACTGGTGTAATAACATATTTACCATTGCATTTAAGTTTTTCGAGAAAAACGATAAATACGTTAAATCTGTTGAAAGCGCCATCTAGCGACTACAATAAAACTGACATAGACATTGCTTGAAGTGTAGCTAATAAAGCAAGAAGAGCTCTTTCAAATAACACCAATTTGAATATTTTCAGATGAGGCGTTCCTGAGATATTGCAATTTTTGCAAATCGATGTTTGCGTTACCCCCACCACTTTATTTGCAGGGTTAGAGAAAAAAGTGTTTAAGCAAAGTTGTTCACGATACAAGTGAGATTAATTTATAAGTATTATCAATATGCCTTACCTATGCCAATTGTAGAGAAATCGACTGGCAACAAATTACTATTCGTGTTACGCCCCCTAGCGGCCGGCCTACAAACTTGCAAATAATTTCCAGCAATTTCTCTTGGCAACTTTTCCTATAAATATTTTTTTCCGAAAGCTGTACGGTGAACGGTTTCCGAGATATAGCCGCTTACCTCGCTTAGTTGGCCACCCTGTACATACATACTTGAAATACTTTATACACCGTCACCGTCATTTCTAACCGAATAGCTAGTAGATCATCAAGTTTCAGAAATATTTCAAATTCGCAGAAAATGTACAGGGTAGTCACAATTCAAGCTTCATTGTGAAAAATTTCAACCATTAAAAACTTTCTTATTTTAAATGGAATACCCTGTATATTTTTGTTTAATTTGATGGCAAATTAGTTGTTCTTTATAAATAGTATTTACTGTCCTATACCTATATCAAAGCGTTGGGACACCCCCATATATTTTTAATAATATAATTTAGTTCCTAACAAGCTTCTCAAAAATTTATAACACTTTATTTTTAGTCTTAGTATTTGGCTCGAAATATACGTTTTTCAAAAATATACCATTTTTTCTTTAGTAGGCCATGACGGGTATTAAAAAAAATACTGATGTAATTAAAATGAAAAAAAAATGAAAACTTATTGAACTCCCTCATAAATATTGCTCAAATTGTTATCCATTATGCCTTAGACATGTTTCACACATGGTTCTTATTCGCCTTAATGAATTAAAAATAATAAACGGTCGCGTTTGTAACTCCCTAAAAGCTCTGTCAATGGCAATTCTTAAATCTGCCATTGTTTGGTACTGAATGAAATAAATTTTATTTTAAAGGTATCCCCATAAGAAGAAATCCAAAACCGACAAGTCGGGTGACCTTAGTGGCAATCTTACAGGTCCATTAGTTCCAATCCAGCGACCTGGGAAGTTATTATCTAGGTAGGCCCTTACAATTTGGGCATTGTGAGCGGGCGCTCCATCCTGTTGAAGATGCAAGTTATTGAGACCAGCTAAGGGCACATCTTCTATTATTTCTGGCACAATGTTTTCCAGAATTTCCAAATATTTATTTGCATTAAGGCTTCCTTCAAATATATTATAAACTATTTTGCTATTCAGAGTATAAAGCATGAAACGCTAACGCCAAATCTGCTTTTTTTGTGTCTAATATTTAATCACACCAATATTTTTTTAATACCCGTCATGCCCTACTAAAAAAATCGGACTACGTCACTGGATTCTACGAAAAAACTACAAAAAGAACATCATGTTTCTTTTTGATACGTTACGGGGTAACCGAGATATGGGGGGGGGGTCCCAAAATGCACAATTCTCAAAAACATCCCGTATATCAAAAACAAGGCGGCCTAGAAAAATTCTGATTACGGCATCTTCTGTTTGGCAAAAAAGTAGCACAGTGCTACGAAAACCGCATCCTTCTATCTTTACTAATAACGGAGATACCCCGTAAAACTACCAAAAAATGGACACCCTGTACATAAGTTGTAAACAAACTTTCGGACGATTCTAAAATGTCAAGGTTAAAAGGCGTGCAATTTGCAAAAGAATGACCCCCACCCCATATGCAGAAGAAGTTTAGTTTATAATGGCTGTAGTTTTTATCTTTAGGTGTCCCCCTTATCGATGTTTGTATAGTATTTTTTCATTGTTCTCAACTTGAGTTTATCGATTTTATTAAACTTGATAAAAACATAGTAGATGTTAATTAATAAATTGAATCATCATTATGGTTGATAATACTATCCAAAAAAAAACTCAACTTACAGTAGGTTTGTTCCAACACCCTATTTTTGTATCGTTCTAGAACCGTCACGAAACTGTTGGAATCGATTTTGTGCGCAGGCGTTAATTTTGCACTGTTTGTTGCCGATGCACAAGGGAGGCAAGGTTGGTACGTTTTTGTGACCATTCTGTGTAAAAATCTCAGCTGATCGCCTGTCTGATTCTAGGAAAGAAGTTTAGTAATTAACTTGTTTTGATTTCTTCGTCTAAGCTTGAGTATTATCTTTTTTCGTTCCGTTTTGTTGTATTTAATAATCATGAAAGAGAATAACGTTTAATGTTAAGAATATCTTGTAGGTTTGGGAACCGGATTATACAAATTTAATAAGAATAAATTACATAATCAAAATATTAAGCAACAACTCCTACAAAACAAGGCTAAAAGAACTGCATGAATGCCAGGAATACAAAAACAACGGTTAAAATTCTTAGGGCGCAAGTCAGTACAAGCGGTTCCTGGTCTTGGCCATGTATCGTTTTTACCGTTCAGGAACTGGTTTGCGAACGATCACAATTTGGTTGGAACACCAAAGGGATCGCCAGCTACACCGTTTTGTGTCGGTTGGAACGCCTTTCGACTACTACGCATGTGCGTGACCGTACATTGTACGATTTTTAGGGTGGTTGGAACGAACCTAATTATATCTCTAGAAAAACTACATTTTTCTAGATAGCTTAAATCCTTTATAAATTCAAGTAATCTAATAAAAACGTCTATCTAGTTCTGTAATTAATACATGTTGTATTAAAAGTTCGCCCGAAATGTTGCAAAGAATATTAATTGTTTGGGCCATTGGCATAATCTCGGTGAAGGTATGATACATTGTTTTTTAAATAATAATTCCATTATTAAGTTTGCAATTTTCTTTCCGGAAAAGTAAATTACTTAGAATAAAATATAGGGTGTCAAATTTGAAATGTCCACACCCTTAATAGCTCCTTGCTTGCAGTAAGTAATATACAGTCAAAAAGTCAAAATAATCGATCCTCGCAATATTTCGATAGATTTTGATCGTGAATATGGTAAGACACCCAATGATTGACAGGTTTTAGAAACATTTCTTACCAAATTGATCATGCAGAGTAAGTTTCTTATTTTATAAAGTATTTATGCCAATCATAGAAGGTATTAAATCCGTCGAATGTTGAAGAAACACCAATACAGTGAAACCTCTCTTAGGCGGACACCTACGGGACCGTCTAAATGTACCCACCTAATAGAGGTGTCCGCCCATGGGAAATTTGTTATTAAGTAATATGTAAATGCAAAATTATTACTATGTATATGTATGTACAAATAAACATAACAAAAATACACTAGTTTTAGTTAGGATGTAGTACTAAAAAAATCTAATAACGTAGTTTGACGTGTTTGCGTTTTAAACTTGCAATCTAGAAAATGTAATTTCAAGTCTGATAACAATTCCATTGCTGTAGAGTCACCTATTCTTTGCATACTCTTATAATTCCTTTACCATACTAATGACTTGTTGATAATTGGTGACATTTGTTTGATTACTGCATTCAACTTCTTCATCAGAGTCGTCAGATATTGATGTGGTTTCAATTTGGGGCTACATAATCGGTAGGAATGGGGTCACTATCATCTTCTAATAGCACAATGCTATCAATGTTAATGAACTCGCCCAAATCATTGTTATCAAATTACAAACTTCCACAACATCAATATTCTCTTTCAAACTCAAAACGCGACATTTTTGTGTAATTGTTTACGATTTTAACCTTACAACTCACGAATACACGGCGGACTGCTGCCGGGGAATCACACATACTTTCATTCGGCGAATTCCTTTCGCGCTGCCACGCATACGCGATTGGTTGCCGGTCTGTCTTCAGAGAGTTTATGCACCGTACTTATTCGTCTCCCAAACACTTTTAAAATTTTTTTGTTCGTTTAAAGAAGGGTTTTCGCACTCTTTGTATGAAAACAGCCTGTCCGCGTCCGCCCAAGAGAGGTTGATTTTCATGGAACCTCATATACAGTGAGGACGTAAAGTAAGAAATAAATTCATTATCACGCAAGCTACAATTTTTTTAAAAAATCGTTCGGACCCTTCGCGCATATTCTGACATAAAATGCAGATAGTTGCAAATAAGAGTGACACAAAAAAAAATTTCTTAAATAGAACCCACTGTATATTATTGCATGTTCGGATTCTTCGGAAAATCCTAAACAGTTTTCATGTAGCATGTGCTATACCTTAGCCCAAGCGTTTTGGAGTTATTCTCATTCAAAATTTGAAAATCAGATATTTCGCAATCAATAAGACTTGCATTGATTCATGCACGCTGAGGAAAACCTGTAGTCAGCATGCGTGAAGCGCAAGAAAAGTCAAGTAGGCTTTGGAGTCATGATGCAAGAACCAAAAGAATTAATGTCAATAGTTACTGTTATTGTCAGTTTTATGTGTATTTTTTCCTAACCGCGCATAGAGGTTTTGATGATGATGGGCTACGGTGATAGGGTTAGAACACAGCAAGAAACTTGTGAGTTATTTAATCAAAAATACCCCAATCGTCCGCCAATATCACAATCAACAATAAGCAAAATTGAGTACAAGTTTAGGCAATTCGGTCATGTAAGAGATGTCCCTAGATTTGGTCGTCCTCGAGTTGATGAAAATCAACAATTAGAAGTCTTACTGGCAGTTCAAGATAACCAGCATGTGGTGTCTAGGCAGGTAGCAAGTGACGTGGATATTGGAAAAACAACAGTTCTTAAAATACTGCATACAAATAAATACCATCCTTATAAAATGCAAGTTCTCCAAGAACTTTTGGAAAGGGACTTTGAGAGGCGCCTTGAATTTTGTAAAAAATATAATTCTTTCCGATGAGTCCACATTTTGCTTGAATGGTGACGTAAATACCCAAAATTATCGATATTGGTCCGATGTAAATCCACACTGGATGAGGGAAGGACACACACAATTTAATCAAAAGATCAATGTGTGGGCTGGCGTTGTCGATGACATTGTTATAGGGCCTTCCTTTTTTGACGGAAATTTAACAGGCTAGAGATACTTGAGTTTTTTAGAACAAGAACTTGTTCCAGCCCTGGCCACCCTTTTTCCTGAGTTAGAACGTCCCGATTTGCCACATCATAATATCTGGTTACAACAAGATGGTGCTCCCCCACATTTCGCTGTGGAGGAAAAAGTAGTTTTATTGAGTGGCCGCCAAGGTCACCCGATTTAACACCACTCGACTTTTGTTTATGGGGATACCTTGAGGGAAAAGTATTCAAAAGCCAGCCTGCACATTCAGATGATTTAAAAGATCGCATCCGGCAAGAAATTCGGCAAATTACACCCCAAATGGTTCGAAATGTTCAGCGAGAATTTGTAGATCGGTTAGGCTATTGTCGGGTTCGAAGGGTCGAAAATTTACTTTAGAAAAATTATTTTTAAGTTCACCTAACTGTTTTTTCGATAAATAAGACATTTTTAAAATAATTTTATTCTTTGCTTTCTCCATGACATTTTCCACTTTTAAAATTTTGAATGAGAATAACTCCAAAACGCTTGGGCTAAGGTATAGCACATGCTACATGAAAAATGTTTAGGATTTTCCGAAGAATCCGTACATGCAATAATATACAGTGGGTTCTATTTAAGAAAATTTTTTTTGTGTCACTCTTATTTGCAACACCCTGTATATCTACATTTTATGTCAGAATATGCGCGTTCGAAAAACAAAATCGAAGAGTCCAAAATTGTAGTTTGCGAGATAATGAATTTATTCCTTACTGTACGTCCTCACTGTATATAGTTCCGGACTATGAAAAAATGTCCGCTTAAAAGAGATGTCCGCTTATTAGAGGTGTCCGTTATGAGAGGTTTCACTGTATTTACTTTTGTTTCGAAGAAACTGAAGACTTTTCGAATATTATTGCTCTTTCTGTCTTTAATTGTTATTATTACCCACTACTACTGTTTTCTTTTATTTCAAACTAATTGTTGTACCAAATTTCTACTTAGCGTAAGTACAATTAATTTATTGCTTAAGAAAAAAAGAGGCATTGAGTTTTGCATTTTCGAATTATACCGAATTTAAAAAACAAGTAAATGACAGGAACGTGCTAGGGGTATTTTAAAGAAGATGGTCAATTTAAGGAACAAAACGTCGGAAACCCAAGATACCACTGAACGTAGATTTCGGTCCTCTCTCAGAATTTTAAACAAAAAATCCAGGTCCCCGTGTTTAAAAAAATTCATTTCAAAAATCACGTTCTCCAATATTTGTATGTAATTTCGTGCGTTAAATCTACGTTCTATACGCGTACAAACTCCTATACCCTGTGCACTCATCCACCCCCAAACGTTCACAGAAAAACGGCCGCTTGTTGAAATATTCTGAGTGTAGCGTTCATCAAACCGGGTATTTGGTGGTCTATAGACCCTTACTCTCCCGCAGTAACATGGTTGGAAGATCTTTTCGTCTGGGAAAATTACATTTTTCCAAGCATTTATACCACCTCCGTAACATTGTAATGCATAACCCACCCTTTGCTCTTTGTTGGTTACCGTTAGGAAAGGCTTTTTAGCTGCAGGGTGATTGCGAAGATTTGAACCATCTCTTATTCTTCGTTGTTCTAACGGAACCCGGAAAATCAGTTACATTGTGAGCTAAAACAGCCGTTGGGTCCGTTACACTATTCGGACACACGAATTTTAAATTTTTACTATTTTTTTCTAAAAGTATACATTTTTAGTAGTAATATTCAATAAAAAAATTTGCGGAATACTCAGTAATTTTTAAGAAATTAATTAATAAAAATCCTGATTTTGTGGTTTTTGAGTGATTTGACAAGGTTCTGACCCCAACAATTTTAGCGATGTTGCCGGATTTATAATTTTATAACAAAAATAAAAAGTAAAGGTTCTGTGTAATGACTACACTTGAGCATCCACGGAATTTAACAATTTTTGAAAATGTAATGGAAAGATATGGTTGTAGAAAAAGAAAACATAAGAAAGTTAGGGTAAGTTACATAAATTGACACTGCCCTGTGAAAACCACTGAAAACCCCCGCTACTCCTTTTGTACCCGATTTCCTTCCGGATTCGGAAAAAGAAAGCATAAGAAAGTTACATAAATTGACAGTGCCCTGGGAAAACAAGTGGGAACCCGCCCCCGCTACACCGTTTGTAGCCGATTTCCTTCTGTATTCGGAAAAAGAAAACATAAGAAAGTCACATAAATTGACAGTGCCCTGTGAAAACAAGTGAGAACCCGCCCCCGCTACACCTTTTGTAGCCGATTTCCTATTCGGAAACAGGAAACATAAGAATGTTACATAAATTGACAGTGCCCTGGGAAAACAAGTGAAAACCCGCCCCCGCTACACCTTTTGTAGCCGATTTGTTTGTGTATTCGACTAAAGAAAACACAAGAAAGTTACAAAAATTGACAGTGCCCTGGGAAAACAAGTGAAAACCCGCCCCCGTTACACCTTTTGTAGCCGATTTATTTTTGTATTCGGGAAAAGAAAACACAAGAAAGTTACATAAATTGATAGTGTCCTGGTAAAACAAGTGAAAATCCGCCCCGCTACAGCTTTTGGAACCTCATTCCGCCACGCTCCTCTTATGGACTCAGTGCAGCTCAACCGAGCCACTGAAAACGCCATCCCGCGGCCCATAAGAACTGTGTACAACATAGTGCCCGCAGCGTGTAGCGGCCACCGGCGGCGTGGCTGTGTTTGCGACCAGCCAGGCTGGTCGCAAACACGACCACTTTGTGGTCGCCACCGGTATAGTTTAAATATCTGCCCAACAGGAATATTCATATTTTGAAAAAAAGATCCCGAAAACAAAGGATACTCTTTCCGGTATTTGCAACAATAAAAGCAGGAATTCAAGGCATTTGCATTAACTTTCTGCCTAATAGTGCATACGAGACGGCAATTTCTGGTTTTGCATCTGAAATTATCTCTAATCAATCCTATGTATTGTATTGTAAATATTTTGCAAAATCCACATCATACTTGCTTGTAATTGCGTCAACATTATCTATTATTTGCTATTTCCATTTTATTTTGATTTGTTCTTTCCTTTTCCTTCAACGCCAAAGTATAACTGCTCTTGGCAACAGTGTTATGCAATGTCAAATTTGTGTTCGACTTAAAAGTGACATCTTCAACAGAGTTGCCAGTTGTCTTTTATTAGCTACATAGGAAAAAAATATTGCACAAAAACGGATATTTTTGGGCCTTTCTATCGCAGTTAACCCTCTTAAAAGATATTGCTTAGTCGTGACATAACTACATTGACAATAAATTGCGGTCTTATATCGATATAAACAAACCCGAACAACCTAAAAACTGTATTATTGCAGTAAGCTTTTCTATGTGGCAACACTGTTAAAATACCGAATTTTGCAAATATACATGTTCCCAGTGTAAATTTTAAGAATCAACAATTTTACTACCATTTTTGCCTTTAAACTCAAATTTTATGAATTAATGTGTGTTTTCCGCATCTCATTTTATTTAAAAGTATTAATATTACACAATCAAACAAAAAAAAAGGTAAAAATACAAATAATTAGTGTGTCCGAATAGTGTAACGAAACCCAGCCGTTTTAAAAGGATTTTCCCTTAGATATTGAATTAGAGTATTGTCATGTTCTTCTGTCGATGTCCTTTTAAGGCCTGTTCCTTCTATTTTTTCCAGCGAATGTGTTTCCATCCATTTTATTTTGATATCAAGAACTGTACTTTTTGGCGTTTGAAATCTTTGAGCCACCCGTCTCTCTGACCATCCTTCTTCTAGCAGTGTCACAATTTTGGCCTTTTCCGCAGCATTTAAATGACGGGGCATATGTGTAGCCGTAAATTAATTTCCGTTGACAATGTCATTAAAACAGGTAATGTTTATGTATTCGAGATGTATAAAGGTCGGCTTACATTAGAAAAAACTGCTGTCCGGATCTTTGTGACGGTAACTGTAGAGCCACTCAGGTGTTTGCTGGTTACGCGTGCAGTGGAGTATTTTTGTGCTGTTTTTAAACAGTTTTCTACAACTGCCAAAATGGACAGCACAGATGACTTTGTCATAATCCGGCCATCCCAGTACCCCCCTAGAAAAAAGCTATCTACGGCAGTGGCTCAGTGCTTGAAGCGAATTAGTGTTAGTACTTTGCTACTTCAGATAACGATCGTGTAGTGCAATATTTTCATTTTTTGCAAAACAAGTATAAATACGATGGTGGAAAATAGCGATAACATTAAAAAAAACATATCTGGAGTATTTAAGCCAGAGGAACGTTCACAATTACGAAATAAGGATTAAAAATGGGGTTTCATTTACAAAGTAATAAAATCCTTAAATATAATATTTTCATGATTTTATTATCAGTTTGTAGATCATTTTATTGTGTTTTTCCTTAAATATTTTATAAAGTAACATTTCTTGATTAGGCTATATTATACAGGACTAAATAAAACTGGAGGTGGATAATTTTATTTACATACTGTTTCTTGTAATCTTTGATGTATTCTAAATATTTAAATTTTTTATTTATTCCATTATCTTAGTTCTGCTGCGAGCTGCAAAATTTTAAATGAAACGATGTTATTTTTAGAAAATGTATGTCATTGTTATTTCTACCGAAGCACGAGTTACATTGAGGAAATCCTCCTAGAAGTTGTTGTTCCATTTGCTCATTTCATTGGGAACCAATTTACATTAATGCATGATAATGCTAGACCTCACGTGGCACATGTAGTGGGCGAATATCTGAACAAACGACAAACCCGAACAAACCCGATTTCAAAAAAACATATGTAACGCTTCTCTAGGTCACCCAAGGAGTCACCCATTTAAATATAATACGTAATTTCCATAACACCCTGTTTATACATACCTGAAATACTTTATACCTGGTATTGATCCACGAATTTTACAAAACAACACCATGCACTCGTGTCCTTTCATCTTAAACAAAACAAGCCACTAATAACCTACTAAACAGCGAATCGAATAACCACAACTTAAAAACTCCTTTACAAAACTTGTTGTTAGGTAATGAAAGTTTATAAGCACTAATATACCGACAACAATGTGGATGAACCACTTTTTATTCTGTAATTTGAAAAAGCGTCCAGAACCAAAGATGGCGACGAATAACAACAAACAAATAATGTCGGGCAGGCTGTGACGCGATCGATAAAATTTCCACCCTACTGCGCAAACTCAATAGTACCACGCCATCTCCCATAGCGGGGACACTTCTTGTATTTTGGAACGTTCCTATTGGCAATATAATGGTTATACAGGGTGTTATGGAAATGACGTATTATATTTAAATGGGTCACTCCTGGGGTGTCCTAGAGAAGCGCTACATATTTTTTTTTTTAAATCGAACGTTTAAAAAGTGGGGTAATTCACCCCTAAACCCACCCGGCTACTCCTCAGCACATTCATATACGATCATATTACATTGCCAAGCTGTGTAATCAACAGATGTTCAAGCCCAATGTTGCCAACTGTGTAGAAAATAACTATAGATTCTTATAAAAATAATATTTAGTTTACCTAGTATCCAAATAGAAGTGAATCCAGGTGCCAGTACACTAGCAAATAATCCAGGGCACAGACATCTTCAGATTTTTGTTTTTTTTTCTATGGGAAAAGCTTTATGCTCTTCACGTACCCTGATGAAAATGTGGAACTGCATAATAAGCTTATATCCACTAAACCCCATTCGGCCTCTTATTTCCAATCTCTCGGAACATTTGCACTAAATCACTTAAAGAAACACACAAACATGCACGAGTTTCCAATTATTTTTTTGAAGAGATACACTTATTATTGGATTACACAAAAGCAATAAATACTAACGCATAATTACACTTTACAATAACCTACCGTACACATAAAACAACAGCACTATAGGATACAAATTATTTCGCAATAGAAATTC
This sequence comes from Barypeithes pellucidus, assembly GCA_963991005.1. Classification (NCBI taxonomy): domain Eukaryota; kingdom Metazoa; phylum Arthropoda; class Insecta; order Coleoptera; family Curculionidae; genus Barypeithes; species Barypeithes pellucidus. The sequence goes on along the minus strand of OZ022563.1, from coordinate 48,212,971 downwards.
AGAAATAATAAAAACGCTAATTTATTAATCCTTTACTGAAGAAGAATGATGACATAATTATGTTGATAGACCCTTCCAGTCTAAGCTAGCTACTATCCCTTTAAAATAAAAATAGACTCGTCTAGTCGAATATGCAATAGTGCTGGGCTGGGACATCGAAACGGAACATCGATGTTGACCATCGATGGCGTAGAAACATCGGTTGTAAAACATCGACATTTAAAAAAGTATATTTGCGATTAGGAATAAATTAGATTATAAAAAATAAAAATAAACTTGTTATTAGAAAGAATTGAAAAATTATGAAACGTCAAAAAACAAAATAACAAAAATTTTAAAAAATAATATAAACAAAAAAATAAAGCAATAATTAAAACATAATATTTTAAAACTGCATGAATTCCAGTCACTAACAACTTGTAAACTATTTTTTTTTTGTAAAACTAGATTAATGATGATTCCTTACAAGCTATTTCGTTTTTGGGGCCATAGTTTCGCCGGCTTTGGAAAAAAAAATTTCGTTCTGGATAAGCTGGCCAAATACTTCTCGCAATTGCGCCGCGAGAATGGAATCCGTATTACAGTCTACAATTCTAGTCTTCTGTCAATTAAAATTGCACGGATTCATGCGCAGTACACCGTTCTCAGCTGTCTCGCATTGCCAGAAATGGGGCACGCGCCACTTTCATTGCCATTGCCGGTGCAAGTCTGGGTAGAGATGGATTATTCTGTTACTTTTAAATGTTTATTAATTGGACGAAGCACCTATGAACAGCTAATGGCTACTGTCATTTGTAAGTAGCAGTAGCTGCTTTAACTGACAGTCAAAACGACTGTTAGCAAGGCGCCAGTTGATCGAAAACGGTTTACTGCGCATTAATTCGTGCAATTATAATTGCCATTGCACCGGGAATTTTTATTGTCGACTCTAATAAGGCTTTTAGCAAATGAAATCAAAAGTTTTCGCTCTTATTTTCTTGTGCTGGGAAAATTGAGTTTAAGATTACAACCTAGTTTTCTTGTTTTGTTATAACATTGAACATCGAAAGGTAAACATCGATGTCGACATCGATGTTTGATCTCTAACATCGATGTCGAAAACATCGAACATCGGTAACAGAACATCGATGTTTCAAAAACATCGATGAACATCGCCCAGCACTAATATGCCAGCGTTTGGCAGATCAGCGCTGTTCCTCGAAAATGAGACCATGATTAGACCGCCGTTTCATACTGTTTCAAGCAGATTTGTGTGTTAAATTGTATGTTAATACTAATACAAACCCAGTCCAGCAGTTCAATATTGACCGACGGAACCAACGTGGTATTTAGACAATAAGAGCGTACTTTGTCTACACAGTAGCACTTTAAAATACTAATTCAGATTGAACGGTACTTAGATGTGTTGTGACGCGTGACTATGTGATTTTGTGTGTGAGTACTTGGTGTTTTTTATAAATTAAGTTGGTTTTAAATAAGTCCGAAAAGGTAAATAAAATTGCATTTTTTTCTAAAGGGTAAGTGGCATTTATAAACTTTTAAGTTGTCCAGATCTGACGGGTGTCGTTCGAATTGAACAAATGAGAACATACCTGACCATTTGAAAACTCCGCGGCGGTTCGTTCGAGTCAGTTCAAGTTTATAAATCAGAGATTGATTCCCAGCGAACTGAACTGAACGTAAAAGTTTATAATAATGTACCCTGAAAAATAAACAACTTGCAATCTGTCAAACGGTTATTCACTTTCTAAATAGTTTACCCTGAAGATATGACAACACTGTTGACATATGTTGCTTTGTTTACCTTCCTGACAGGGGCACCACGTGGATATTTTTGGTTTGACATAAGGTCATGTACAGGGCATATTAAATTAAAGCGCCATTTTTAGATATTTTTCTTCAATTTGTTTTCATCTCAGGAATTGCCGATTTAAATATAATACGTCATTTCCATAACACCCTGTATATATATGTAGTTTTTGACGCCTCGTCGATACTGGTATCAGAGGTAGTACTTTTATGGTTTTCAATTAGATTCGATGGTACTATACAATTTTTCTTAATTTATAGAGCTTGCCCAAAAATGGAATAGAATCGCGAGACATAATTGTGCACGAGGATATCGATGAGCTCTTAGATCTATTAACTTCAGCTAAAACGACAGTTGATAACAATGTACAAGTACTATGGACCTTTATATCAGACATTCTCGACACCGCACTTAAAACAAAAACAGATGGAATTAAAAAATTGAATAACAGTGTTTTTCAACTTATTCGTACGGTCGAGCAAGTCATAGCCGATGCAGCCAATGAAGGTAAAGTATTCTTTTCTAAGGTTTATCAAAAGCAACGACGTTTCTTAGCCGTTTCTGAACAACGGAAGGAAGAAATTAGGCTATGCCGCCGTTAGTTGTGTCGTCAAAATGGTTAACAGAAAAGAATCATGTAATTTCTAATTGAAACAACGTGAAGATCTGTAAAAATGGTCATTTTTTCCAATAATTAAATGAATAAAAGAAATCTGTTCATTGTCTTCAGATATACAGGGTGTTATGGAAATGACGTATTATATTTAAATGGGTGACTCCTTGGGTGTCCTACAGAAGCGCCACATATTTTATTTTTCTTAAATCGACCGTTTTAAAAGTGAGGTAACAAACACTCTTACTCACAGGTCAGTCCGCGCTAGTGTACAACATTTCACCCAGAGCCAATGGCAATGTTGCCAAACTTAATGTAAAACTGAAATTCCATATAAAATTATAAAAATAAATTTTTTTTACCTACTTGTATTTATCCTCCTGGAAACACTTTATGTACACACAGTAATGGTGAAACAGAACCGATAGTTAGCTTTTGAAAACACAATAATACAGCTTATACTACAGATTATTAGATTTTATTACACGCGACGAAATTTGACGTCCAGAAGAAACGCGTCAATAAAAACAATATTCAAAGATTATTTATGGACGGGCAAGATACACGCGTAAACCAAAAAAACAGAGCGGATTGCTGAGAGTGTGTTGGTGATCGACGAGACACAACGTATCCAACCGCTGGTTGGTCTTCAACTAACAGACGCAAGCGTGCGGCGCTATATGAAACTACTTCGCTCAGCCGATGTAAGGCGTCAAGAGGTCATTGACATTTGACCTAGTGACGTACGTGGCTATTACTATTCCATATGTTTTTTCGGGTTCTTTAAAACATAGTTCGTCGTAAATGTTCTTCAATTAATTGTACAAAAAGGTATTACAGAATGGAAAAGTGTATAAATTATTTTATCTTGTCTAAAGAGTTTAAATACATATGACAACACCGGCCAGAATTCCTTGATTGCTTACATGTATCGCAGTGCCACACACGTGTTTTTCTGGTTTGGCGTCAGGTAACTTTTACCGCTGAATGAATTGAAAGCGACATTTATGGCTATTTTTCTTCAATTTGTCTTTATCTCAGGAATTGCCGGTTTAAATATAATACGTCATTTCCATAACACCCTGTATTTCAACGCTGTAACCGTGGCCTGTTCTTTGTTAAGGGGCGAAACGATGCAAGATTTTTCCATATACTTTCATTAAGCTAACAAGAAATAATTATTAGGTCAAAATTGACTCAAATGTCACAAAATTCGCCAATAGAATACATATTGAATAATGGATTATATTATGCCACTCTTAGCCATTACAAGGATACAATTAAAACAATATGAGCCACTAAAGACTTCAACAACGCTAAAAAAAAGTGATGTTGCCATAGAATCCCTTCCAACGTAATGTTCTTACGCTACTAATTATATCAATGATCATTTGCAGATGTAGACATATCCGACTGCGTTGGCAACAACATCTTCGATATTAAAACGGCTACGATAGATCTAGAGGAAATGATAACCGACCACATAGAACAACAAGCTGATGAAGGACTTAAGCAACTCGGAATTATTATTTCCGACTTATATAAAGGTCTCATGACGGTAGGAAATTATTTGGTAATAGCGGGACAATGCAAACTAAAGGATGATATAGAACAAGTTGCTTGTACTGCCCAACTGTCAGTGCAGCGAACGAGATTAGAGCCATTAAAGAAAACAATAAATGATATTATCAGTTATTCAAGCCCATACTATGCAGCTATAATAACAAATATTGAAACGCATACAGATGCATATTTAAACGAGTTTTATAAATCAAACTTGGAAAAAGTTCATGGGGTGATTGGTTGCGCAAACACTAAACTACCCACACCGTTTCTTTTCACAACAGACTGGCCAAATTCTTCAAGCGCGCGACCGTCCACAACTGACTGGTCAAATTATTCAAGCGCAAGACCGTCTACAACTGACTGGCCAAATACTTCAAGCGCAAGACCGTCTACAACTGACTGGCCAAATACTTCAAGCGCACGACCTTCTACAACTGACTGGCCAAATTCTTCAAGCGCACGACCTTCTAGAACAGACTGGCCAAATTCTTCAAGCGCACGACCGTCCACCACTGACTGGCCAAGTTCTTCAAGTGCAAGACCGTCTACAACTGACTGGCCAAATACTTCAAGCGCACGAACTTCTACAACAGACTGTCCAAATTCTTCAAGCGCACAACCGTCCAAAACTGATTGGCCAAATTCTTTAAGCGAACGACCTTCTCCAACAGACCGTCCAAATTCTCCAAGCGCAAGACCGTCTACAACCGTCTGGCTCTATATCTGACAGGCCAAATTCTTCCAGCGCACAACCGTCCACACCAGAATGGCCAACTTCTCTAAATTCTTAAGGTCCTCGACTGCCACGAAACTCGTGTGTGAGGTTAAATTAAATTGTCAGATTTGATTATAGTATAAAATGTTATGTCCGACTACAATAATTATTATATTACGCCCAAACCTTTAGTCTAGAAATGTAGACAATAATTTGTTAGAGGTAAATTATTTTAACCCATTACCGCCCAACGTTGCCATATGGTAACGGTGTGCACCCTATATTTTAAACACCGGTTAAGAGGGTGGGGCACCCACTAGATAGGCTAGCGGTGGGGATACCAGTAGATAAACATGATAATGTATTCGTAAAATTTGAGGTGGCAGTTGCATTTTGAATGCAATAAGTTTGGGGTAAGTCATAATTATTAGAATAAGTATATTTGTTACATAATAAGAATTATGTTTGTAGGTTAGTGGATAACCTAACTTCTCGGCAATTACGCGCTACTGCCGAAATCAAGTTTCCTTAACAATGACAGAATGGGAGTAGATTATGATATACATAATGAAATTTTTGATGCACAAAGTTCGAAGGGGTTAGAGCCTATGTCTGCGTCAAACCTATATGGGAGTTAGACGCAGATTTTAATATTGAGCAGGCTGCCATATTTCCCCAAGCGGCAATCAAATGAATCAAAATCTTGCATGCTACCGCATAGGAATCAAAATCAAAAAATGGTACTGGCCCTTATTTACTTGCCTATTAGACGTTGCGATGCAGAATAGTTGGTTACTGTATAACAAATCACGCAAGGAAAAGGTTCCACAATTAAATTTTAGGAGAGAAGTAGCCAATGTAAAAAATATCAAGTTCTTCCTAAATTACCAGGAAGACGGGCAACTCCTGTAGGATCCTCGCCTACATGTCTAATATCCGACGATATCAGATTCGATCGTACTGACCACTTTGTCCGACATACAGAGGGAAATAAAAAAGGACGGTGGTGCGCTGCAAGCTCATGCAAATCAATAATCAGAACCATGTATATAAGGTGCGATGTTGCACTATGTATTGACTGTTCATACCCTTTCACTCGCGTTAATATAGTGTACTTATTATACAGGGTGTTATGGAAATGACTTATTATATTTAAATGGGTGACTCCTTGGGTGTCCTAGAGAAAGTCTACATAATTTTTTTTTTAAATCGAATATCTAAATACTAAGGTAAAACCCCTTTTTACCCACATACTGTCGCGCCGTTCCATCTGGATTCACTTAGCAACAATGTGGGCCACTAGAGTATACCAACAGTGTTGCCAGATCACAACGCGTGTCTCGCCCTTACTTGGACTAGCCGCCCGCGGCTATCGTTGCTTCAGTAAGTTTCCACACTCGGGGATGGAATGACGCTACACCGTGAGGGTTCCGTGCTTGATGTATACGAGTTTTAAACGTTTTGAACAAACCCGATTTCTTTTCTGTTGTGAAATAATTCATAATCATAAATGTTGTGATGTGATTTCAAATTTGTGTGATATTATCTACTGTTGGTTCTGTTGCAAAACATACTTTTTGTGTTTTATTTTTTTTATGGGATTTAATTATAAAACGGATTATTTTAAATTAAGATCGACGGTAAGAGAGTATGTAAATTGTTTTTTTCTCTAAAAAGTTTAAAAAAGAAGTGATGACGCGGGTCAAAGACGTCATGTATACAGGGTGATTCACGGTGGATGGAACGTTAGACGTTTCTGGAGAAGGGGAGATCAGTTTGTTTTGAAAATTTGGCTCCAGAACAATTTCAGAGATTTTGGTTCAACATTAAAAGCACCAAGAAAAATACACTTAAAATAATTCTCTGGATATATGTCATTAAATTTTCTACACGTTCTGCCTATAATCGTATCACACTGTCCATGTATAATAAATAAATTCATTATAATTGCATTTGAGTAACTATTAATATCTCTCATTGTACCGCCAACTTAAAATTACAAATGAAGGAATGACACTTCCGCTAAAAATATAGTTATCATGGAAGAATTGCTTTCATGACCTCCTACTTCTAAAGTCGTTGAAATTTACATGTTTGCATAATTTTTCAAAGAAATGCTTATAAATCAAAAACTTGAAGAATTAAATATGTATAAGTACTTATATATTTTTAGGAAGCTACTTTTATCATCTTTCTAAATCAGTATTGATATATAGGATGTCCCATTTGAAAAAATCAAGTTTCGGGCATTTTTTCAAGTAACCTACAAACAATTATTTTTGGACCACTCTGTATGCTTGAACTCAGATATGACCAAAAAAGCAAATACCCAAAGGCATTTTTAAACCGTACGCAACATTTCAACTTAGGAATGTTTTAGAGTTTGGAGAAAACCATATTTATTAGAAGTCATGTTTTCGTTAAAAAAATGAAAATTAATTAATAACTAAAAAACGGCAACAGACAGGCATAGGAAAGTATTAATAAAAGTTGCTCAGAAATAGATGAACCTGAAAATGTATAAATATATAGGGAGTTCCATTTAAAATAACGATGTTGTTGCCATCGGTTTTAGGTAGAAACGGCAACGCCGCATTATTGAAAATATTTTAGAATTGCAGACCATGGTCGGTTATCTGGAAAACAAAATTTTTAAAACAAACTGATCTCCCGATCGCTAGAAACGTCTAACGTTCCATCCACCGTGAATCACCCTGCATACGAATTTTAAACGTTTTGTTAGTTGTAGCATTACCCGATTTCTTTTCTGTTGTGAAATAATTCATAATAATAAATGTTGTGATGTGATTTCAAATTTATGTGATATTATTGGTTCTGTTGCAAAACATACTTTTTGTGTTTTATTTTTTTATGGAATTTAATTATAAAACGGATTATTTTAAATTAAGATCGACGGTAAGAGAGTATGTGAATTGTTTTTTTTTTCTCTAAAAAGTTTAAAAAAGGAGTGAAAGAATTTTTTTCAGCAAAATCCTGAAATACGTGTTAACCAACTTTATGTACAGTTGTAAACAAAATTTCGGACGATTCTAAAAAAAAGCGTGCGATTTGTAAAAGACCTATATGCAGAAGAATTTTAGTTTATAATAGCTGTATTTTTTATGTTTACGTGTGCCCCTTATCGATTTTTGTATAGTATTGTTTCATGACAATCTGTAGGTATTTGTTCTCAACTTGAGTTTATCGATTTCATTCATAGTAGATTTTAATTAATAATATGAATCATTATTATGGTTGATAACACTATCCAAAAACACTTAGTTTACGAGTATATCTCTAGAAACGATACACTTTCCTAGATAGCTTAAATCCTTTATAAACAAAAGTAATCTAACAAAAATGTCTATCTAGTTCCGTAATTAATACATTGTTGTATTAAAAGTTCCCCGAAATGTTGCGAGAAATATTGATCGTCTGGGCCATTGGCATAATATCGGTGAAGGTAATAATACATTTTTTTTTTAAATAATAATTCCATTATGAAGTTTGCAAAAGTAAAAAAAGCTTAGAATAAAATATAGGGTGTCAAATTTGAACAATTCCTACCCCTAATAGCTCCTCGCTTGCAGTAAATAATATACTCACAGTCAAAAAGTAAAAATAATCCATCCTCGCAATATTTCGATGGATTTTGATCGTGAATAAGGTAAAACACCCAATAATTGACAGGATTTAGAAACATTTCTTACCAAATTGACCATCCAGAGTAAATTTCTTATTTTATAAAGTATTTAACAACGTTATGTCAATCATAGAAGGTAGACTAACTGGTCCGAATATGGGCTAGGCACTTAATATGGGCCCCCTGTCCATTTATAACTATTTGCCAGGTGAAGCGTAAACTTACACATTACCGACTCCCGGCTTGATCTCACATGTTGTTATTATACGGTTGTGATTGATATGTTTCGCTGTTTCCCATAACTTTTTTTATGTAAGTTTAATTAGCGTCATTTTCATTTTTCTTCATATTAATCAATTGAAGTAGCCGTTACTTGATGAAGATCCATTATAAAACTATGTAAATAATACAACAATGTGTAGAAATCTTCACTGAATTTTATTGTACCATGACAATGGTTTCGGCACACAGTGCCTTTATCAAATGGAGAAACCAAAGTGACTGAGGTATAAACATATCTTCCTAAATGTAAAAAATTCCACTTAAGCTAATTATCTAAATTATATTATATGGTGTTAAAATACCCAGAATATTAATGGATTAAATGCAAATACAAAGGAGTACCTAATTATAAGTTTATGAGGGATGGAAAAACCACCTTTTACAGATTTAAAGAGATTTTTGTTCTAGGTGTAAAATTTCAAAATTATCGTTAAAACTATGCTGTTCCTCATTTAAATGTATTGCATAATGAGAATTAGTGTGGTTTTTATTGTAGCTTGTTTTGTGTTCTTTAAGTCTTTTTTCAAATGTTCTACCTGTCTGTCCTATGTATATTTTAGGACAACTTGCACATTTTAGTTTATATACCCCACAATTTTGTTCTTTTTTATTTTTAGTTTTGTTGATTTTAATAAATTTACCCAATTTATTATTAGTTTTGTATGCAATTCTGAACTTTTGTCCTTTTAAGTGTATTTTAATTTTCTCTGTAAGTTTACCGGTATATGTGAGGGTTTTATAACTGAGATTGGTATCTGATTTTACTATTGGGTATACTAGACTAATAGCTCTGTCAAACTGTTTTTTATTGACAATTTGATCTACCTAACATAATAGATCAAAAGGAACAGCATAGTTTTAACGATAATTTTGAAATTTTACACCTAGAACAAAAATCTCTGAAGCTCAATTTTTTAGAAAGTATGGAAATTAACAAACACAAAAAACTAAATATTTTATTAAACGATCAGTTTAATCTGTAAAGGGTGGTTTTTCCATCCTTCATAAGCCTATATATAATTAGGTACTCCTTTATATTTGCATTTAATCCATTAATATTCTGGGTATTTTAACACCATATAATATAATTTAGATAATTAGCTTAAGTGGAATTTTTTACATTTAGGAAGATATGTTTATACCTCAGTCACTCTGGTTTCTCCATTTGATAAAGGCACTGTGTGCCGAAACAATTGTCATGGTACAATAAAATTCAGTGAAGATTTCTACACATTGTTGTATTATTTACCTAGTTCTTCATATTATTTTGTGTTTGCTTATGCTGTATGCGATAGAGGGAAAGCTTATCATTGCATTTCAGTATTCAATCTTATTCTAAAAATTACAGGTTTTTCCTAACCAGTAATTTTATAGTGCGTTGTACTGCGTGCAATATGGGCCCCTTGAGTGTATTGAATATGGGCCGGGGCCCATATTTGGACCAAACTATTATTTCAACTTTTTTGCTGATTTGGATCCTGATTTTATTGCCGAAAAAATTGAAGCCGAAAAATCATGTAGTTAAGGATCAGAAAGTCAGCTCCAAGAACCACGATCTCCATCAACTGTTAATGCTGTTGGTTCAGGACCCACACAAAAGTGTGTGGCTTCTCAACCATGTTGCTCAAAAGATCTAGGTTGCCAACCAGACTATTTCAAAGGTCTGGATCCCCAACCATGTTGTTCCAAAGATCTGGATACCCAACCAGGTTGTTCAAAAGACCTGGATCCTCAACCAGGTTGTTTGAAAGACCTAGATTCTAACCCAAGATTGGGAGAAGAGTCGGAGGCTCCAGAAACGCTGGAATCAAGGCATGTGGAATCAGATGATTGCCCGAGAACCTTTTTCACTTCATTTGACATTTCACCTGTATCACTGGTTAGAAAACGAGTGACTACAAGCGGACGAAAGTCTTTCAAATCTCAAATTATAACTTCATCTCCTTACAAAGCAGACCTCCAAATATCAATCGACAAATTAAGCAAAACAAGGCACGGAAGCGGAAACAGGAGACTAGTTTCAGTAGAATCGAGTGAAATTCAGAAAAAGAGCAAAAAACAACTTGAGTTACAGACCAAGAATCAAGTTTGGAAGAGGATGAAAAACAGGAATTTGCGCGTGCAGACGTTGACGTTAACATGGACCAAAGTGGACATTCGCCTCTGAAAATAATGACGCAAAATGCTTATTTCGTGGTCAAAACTTTTCTCAAGACACTAGAGTAGAACTCTGGGTCCATGAACAGTGTCCTGGGGCGGAGAAGCATGCCTACGTGTGCGATTTTTGCCGATAGTTTTTCCTTCTGTTTATTTTTTTTGCTGAGAGGATTGTTTTTTATTTTGTGGAGTATTTACTCATTTGTCGCCATAATATAAAACGTTTATATTATAGTTTTTGAGGGGGCCCATATTCCAAACCCTCTGGGATAATGCCAGAATTGTGCACTATTTTATTGTTTTTTTCTTTATAAATACATTATACGTTTTTGAGAAAAATGAATATTTTGGTTTAATTGCTAGGTTTTTACCACGTACATAAACCTTCTTACTTATCATCAGAAGGAAAAAATAAAAAAATTATTTCAAAAATATAAAATGGGGGCCCATATTAGGACCAGTTCCTGTAATAATCTGAATGTTGAAAATACCAATATTTAAAAAAATGTAAATTAAAGAAAAAGTATTGGTTTGTTGTTTTCTAAAATCCTTAAATTGACGAGACGAAAAAGGTTGTCCCAGAATTTGACACCCCAATAATTGACACAATTTAGCTTTTTTTTGCAAATTTACAAAATATACAGGGTGTTACAAATTCGGCCTTCACAATTGGAATTTCGGAAACGGTAAGAGATACGAAGTCGGTTAAATCGGGTCAAAGTTGCGTAATAAGGAGCCCAATAATATGCCGCAAAAAAATCTAAAATAAATACAGGGGCTTTCAAAATATTTGGAAAAATCTAAAATTTTGCGTCTCGGTTTTTATTTTTTCCTGCCTTTGTTCGAAGTGATGTCGAAAAATAAATTTCACTTTCTCATTGCTACTTTTTATTCTCCACAAGATGGTATCGTCAGATCTGTCATGCGACGTTTCGTCTAGAGGTCACCATCATCAATTTAATTTTTTTAAATACGGGCCTGGATTTTTTTGTTTAAATTATAAGAGGGCCGAAATCTACGTTCAGTGGTTCAAGTTCATGCAACTTGAAACTGAAAATTTTTCAATTATTATTGCTATTTCTGTCTTTAATTGTTATTGTTATTAAGTACTACTTACTGTTTTTTTAATTCAAACTAATAGTTGTACCAAATTTCTAGTTAGCCTAAGGCTTCTTTCACACGATACGGATTTCGACCTGTACGGTTTTTTTACATTTTCCGTACACAGTCGTCTTCCTTATATCGCGATTGTTAATTGTTATCATTATTTTACATTTATTATCGGTACCTAAAACTAAAAATACCTATCTATTTATTTTAAATTATAAAAATAAATCATGTGGTGTGGTATACATTTTCAAGCCGGCACTGATCCCATTTATTGAGCTTTGAAGAGGTTGAGGCGTATACAATAGGGTTTAATCAGGTAGTTTATTTATGGCAGTAAGAGTCAACGGTATAATTCTGCAACAACTATACCTAATTTATTTTTATGAATACAAATAAAATTTGTCTCTCAAAGCCAGCACTTTTAAAAGAGGTATAAAGTTTTACATTTTCGAATTATACCGAATTTTAAGAAAAGGTACAGCAACGAACTAGTGGTATTTTAATGAAGATGGTCAATTTAAGGAACAAAACGTCGGAATACCAGTAAGTGTTGTATACCACTGAGCGTAGATTTCGGTCCCCTTTCATAATTTAAACAAAAAAATTCAGGCCCGTATTTAAAAAAATTATGCTGATGATGGTGACCCAATGACAAAACGTCGCATGAAAGATCTGATAATGCCATCTTGTGGAGAATACAAAGTAGCAATGAGGAAGTGATATTTATTTCTGGACATCTCTTCGAATAAAGTCGGGACAAAATAAAAACCAAAACGCAAAATTTTTGATTTTCTTGCGGTATATTATTGGGTCCAAAATTATGCAACTTTGCCTCAATTTAACCAACTTCGTATCTATTACCGTTTATATTATTATAAGATTGTTTTATATTTTTTCTTTTTTTTTTGCAAAAATAAATTCTGTGGGTGATAGAGGTGTATTTCAATTAGTTATTTATATACAGTGTGTTATTGAAATGACATATTATATTTAAATGGGTGACTCATTGGGTGTCCTAGAGAAGCGCTACATATTTTTTTTTAAATCGACCGTTTTAAAAGTGGGGTAACAAACACTCTTACTCACAGGTCAGTCTGCGCTACTATACCACATTTCACCCAGAGCCAATGGCAATGTTGCCACACTTAATGTAAAACTGAAATTCCATATAAAATTATAAAAATAAATTATTTTCTACCTACTTGTATTTATCCTTATACCTAATGAGCGAGGAAATCCAGGCACAAACTCAATCAGTTTTTTTTTTCCTTTTCATGGGACCACTCCTGGAAACACTTTATGTACACACAGTAATAGTGAAACAGAACCGATAGTTAGCTTTTGAAAATACAATAATACAGATTATCCTACAGATTATTAGAGACTCAATAAAAACAATATTCAAAGATTATTTATGGACGGGCACGATACACGCGTAAACCGAAAAAACAGAGCAGATTGCTGAGAGTGTGTTGGTGATCGACGAGACACAACGTATCCGGCCGCTGGTTTGTCTTCAACTAACAGACGCAAGCGTGCGGCGCTATATGAAACTACTTCACTCAGCCGATGTAAGCCGTCAAGAGGCCATTGGCATTTGACCTAGTGACGTACGTGGCTATTACTATTCCATATGTTCTTTCGGGTTGTTTAAAACATAGTCCGTCGTAAATGTTCTTCAATTAATTGTACAAAAGGGTATTACAGAATGGAAAAGTGTTTAAATTATTTTATTTTGTCTAAAGAGTTTAAGGTATACATACGACAACACCGGCCAGAATTCATTGATTGCTTACATGTATCGCAGTGCCAATTTTTTTTTCAATTTGTCTTTATCTCAGGAATTGCCGGTTTAAATATAATACGTCATTTCCATAACACCCTGTATAAAAACTGAGCTTAACAAACAAAAATCATGTATCACAAAATTCATGCCTGTGTTATTCGCATTCGATTAATATTGATGGTAGATAGTAAGAAGTAGATTGCATGGGTATATGCAAAATATTAAGAAAATTGTATCGTATTCGTTGTGGAGTTTCTTTTCCTCCTATTTTCATATTTAAACTTTGCCATGTCACTCATTCAATTAAAACATCCTGTAAAATCATTATTACTTCGTTTCTTACGAGGAAAATAAGAAACAATGATATAAAATGAGGTTTACATTACAAAAATATAATTAATAATCTTTAGAATCAGCCGATTTTTGACGCATCGTCGATACTAGTATCCGAGGTAGTCTTTATGGTTTTCAATTAGATTCGACGGTACTATAAAATTTTTCTTAATTTATAGAGCTTTCCCAAAAATGGACTAGAATCGCGAGGCAGAATTCTGCACGAGGATATCGATGTGATCTTAGATCGTGCACAAAAACTATTAACTTCAACTAAAACGACAGTTGAAAACGATGTACAAGTACTGGGAACCTTTATATCAGGAATAGTCGATACCGCATTAAAAACAAAAGCAAATGGAATTAAAAAATTGGATAATAGTGTTTTTCAACTTATTCGTACGGTCGAGGAAGTCATAACCGATGCAGCTAATGAAGGTAAAGTATTCTATCTAGATTATACTTAAAAAAAAACTATGATGAGTTAAACACTGTGTACTTTACAACAAACTATTTGTTCATGCAAATACGCGTGGTTTAAAAACTCATTTTGTGCGTATTTATATTATCATTTAAGAATAGAATCGTTTTCTTATTACTTAGCCTGTTTCTTTAAAAAATCCCAGAGCTCCAGTCTTTCGAATATTACTACTCATTTTCATTTCACGGTTTCAATTTCAAGATTCAGAAGTCACAGTCAAGTATCAAGTAAAGACCTGACAACTTCACGGATTCACATTTTAAATAATAGGTCTACATGAGATGTGATTTGAGAAAATCCACCAAAAAGCAATAAGGCACGGAGTCCCGTATCACCAACGTTATTCTAACGGTGATATGCTCAAATGGCCTTCATTATTTTAACACAATTGTTATTGGTACAACACAATAAGGCCGATTATGGCAAATGTAATAAACAAGACATTGTATTTATTTTCCACTTAATGTTTGGGCAAGCCTATGGTAAGACGCTTTCTATGGACAATACAATAGCTCTGCTTTTATTAGCTTTACCGTTTTCATGTGGAATTGGCCAGCTAATCAGAAAAAATAGCGTTAAGCCCTGGTTTCTTTACATTTCGTTACGAAATATTTCGGTGGATTGGAACGGAAAAGTCCGTCGTTGGTCATTTGGTCACATGTGTAGTTTTTACTGCAGTACAAGTGCGTGGTTAAGAATGGACGATATTAGTAGATTCATTTGTACAGGGTGATCACGTATTATGTCCCCCCATCTTAACCATTTTATTTTACAGAGTTGAGAAAAATTAAAACGATTGGTTTAAAAGGTTTTTAAAGTAGAATTTGCAATGGGAACAAATATCATTTAGGTCTGTTGATTTACATGTAAGGTTGGTTTTACTCAACAACGCATTACTTATGCGATCACAAACTGAAAACACAAATCCCTTCCAGCACAATCCCTTCCAACATGATCTTCTTAAACTACCAATTATATCAATGTTTTATTTGCAGATATAGACATATCAGACTGCGTTGGCAACAACGTCTTCGATATTAAAACGGCTGCGAAAGATCTAGAAGGAACGATAACCGACCACATAGAACAGCAAGCTGATAGAGGACTTAAGCAACTCGGAAATAGTATTGTCGACTTGAATAGTGAACTCATGACGGTAGGAAATTGTTTGGTAAAAGCGGAACAATGCAAACTAAAGGAAGATATAGAACAAGTTGCCTGTACTGCTCAACTGTCAGTGCAGCAATCGAGATTAGAGACGAACATACCAAAACAAATAAATGGCATTATCACTAATTCAAGCCTATACTATGCAGCTATAATCACAGATATTGAAACGCATACAGATGCATATTTAAACGAGTTTTATAGTGCAAACTTGGAAAGAGTTTATAGGGTAATTGTTTGCGCAAACACTAAACTACCAACACCGTTTCCCATTCCTTCCACAACAGACTGGCCAAATTCTTCAAGCGCACGACCGTCTACAACCGACGGGCCAAATTCTTCAAGCGCAAGACCGTCTACAACTGACTGGCCAAATTCTTCAAGCGCAAGACCGTCCACAACTGACTGGCCAAATTCTTCAAGCGAACGACCTTCCACAACTGACTGGCCAAATTCTTCAAGCGCTACAACTGACTGGCCAAATTCTTCAAGCGCACGACCTTCTACAACTGACTGGCCCAATTCTTCAAGCGCAAGACCGTCTACAACTGACTGGCCGAATTCTTCAAGCGAACGACCTTCCACAACTGACTGGCCAAATTCTTCAAGCGCTACAACTGACTGGCCAAATTCTTCAAGCGCACGACCTTCTACAACTGACTGGCCAAATTCTTCAAGCGCGCAACCGTCTACAACCGACTGGCCAAATTCTTCAAGCGCAAGACCGTCTACAACTGACTGGCCAAATTCTTCAAGCGCAAGACCGTTCACAACTGACTGGCCAAATTCTTCAAGCGAACGACCTTCCACAACTGACTGGCCAAATTCTTCAAGCGCAAGACCGTCTACAACTGACTGGCCAAATTCTTCAAGCGCAAAACCGTCCACAACTGACTGGCCAAATTCTTCAAGCGAACGACCTTCTACAACAGACTGGCCAAATTCTTCAAGCGCAAGACCGTCTACAACTGACTGGCCAAATTCTTCAAGCGTACAGCCGTCCACAACTGACTGGCCAAATTCTTCAAGCGAAAGACCTTCTACAACAGACTGGCCAAATTCTTCAAGCGCAAGACCGTCTACAACTGACTGGCCAAATTCTTCAAGCGCACGACCGTCCACAACTGACTGGCCAAATTCTTCAAGCGAACGACCTTCTACAACAGACTGGCCAAATTCTTCAAGCGCAAGACCGTCTACAACTGACTGGCCAAATTCTTCAAGCGCACAGCCGTCCACAACTGACTGGCCAAATTCTTCAAGCGCACAGCCGTCCACAACTGACTGGCCAAATTCTTCAAGCGCACGACCTTCTACAGCAGACTGGCCAAATTCTTCAAGCGAACGGACTTTCTTCAACAGACTGGCCAAATTCTTCAAGCGCAAGACCGTCTACAACTGACTGACCTAATTCTTCAAGCGCACAACTTTCTACACCAAACTGGCCAACTTCCCTAAATTCTTAAGGACGACTGCCGCGAAACTCGTGTTTCAGATTAAATTAAACTGTCAGATTTAATTATAGTATAAAATGTTTGTAATAAGACTACAATTATTATATTACGCTTACGGTTATATTTTGCCAAAACTTTAGTCTAGAAAGGTAGACAATAATTTGTTAGAGGTAAATTATTTTAAACACTATTCAGTCAATAAATCAGCTATTATTGCAACAACGAATTATTGAAAAGTTAAATTGTAAAATCATTTTCAGAAAGAATGCATACTATACAGGGTGTGCGGCAAGTACCTCCTAATTTCTCGGGAACATACAGGGGAGGTCAAAATAAACCTAATTTGTCATAGAAAAAACATCATACAATTAATCACTTACCTGCACGCATACGGACTCCGGTAAGTGCAATGCGGACAACCATATCCGTCCGTAAGTTCGTGGGACTTGATGTGCTTTTTTAAATTAGAAAGTGCCAGAGCTTTAAATGGGCATTCCTTACAATGACCGAATTTTCTTTGTTCCTCGGGGGTGTGGTAGAGTACTTTATGTTTCCAAAGGCTGGAGGAATGTTTGCTAGCATACGGGCATACTTCACACCTATAGAAAAATATAAAGGGTGCTCACAACATTTATTATTATAAATTATTTCACAACAGAGCAACAAAAAAACGGTAATGCTACAACCGGTAAATTTAACACCTTCTTTAATAAGACAGAAATAAACGTTTAAAATTCGTATTCAAACGCGAGGGAATTCAAGTAAAAGCCGCGCCAAAGATGCGTCCTTTTCGCATATCAACACATACTGAAGTAGCCGTATATCAGACCCCTGATATCATACGGGTCTGTGGTCTGGTGGACAACAACACAGCAGATTACGACAGCGAACAAACTTAACAGTTTGCAGAGGCTGGCCGGCCTGTGTATCAGTGGGGCGATGAGAAGCACACCCACTGCAGCAATGGAAGTCATACTGGGACTAATACCCCTAGACATACACATCAGAATGGAGGCTAACTGTAGCGCCTCAAGGATGATCACCAATGGGGAATGGACACAACACCCCGTAAAAATTGGACACACAAAAGCCACGGATCTAATCAACGATGAGCTCTTGGATATGCAAACCGATCGTATGAGAGCAACATACGACTTCACAAAGCCCTTCAAAATTGACTGGAACTTTGATGAATGGATGAACAGTGCACCCCCGTCGTTTGACAAGTGTCTAGTTTGGTACACCGATGGATCAAAAACCGCCAACGGTGTGGGCGCAGGTATATTTGGGGAAAGACCCAGGATGGACATAAGCATTCCTCTGGGAAACTACGCCACAGTATACCAAGCGGAAGTTCATGTCATACAAGCATGCGTACTACAAAATCTTGAAAAGGGCTACCACAACCAAAAGATTTACATCCTGTCGGACAGCCAAGCTGCTCTTAAGGCTCTGAACTCCAATCGGTTTACTTCCAAACTTACATTGGAGTGACATACCAACCTAAAAGTACTGGCGGCCAGGGGGAACAAGATGGGTCCCTGGTCACTCTGGGATATTAGGAAATGAAAAAGCGGATGAACTAGCGAGAGCCGGATCCGCCCAAAATCTCAGGGGCCCCGAACCGGCCTTTGGGATATCAAAACAGGCAACGAAAACAACATTAGATAGATGGTCGAAACAACAACACCTATCTCGATGGCAAGGGTTACCTGGTCAAATACACGCACGGGCCGTAATTGGAAAACCATCGAGGATACTATCGAATGGGATGCTAGCCCTAACACGGCCCCAGTTGAAACAAGTGATGGGTCTGCTAACAGGCCACTGCCACTTGCGAAAACACCTTCAACGGATGGGTATAAACAACGGATCCATTGAATGCAGACTCTGCGGCGAAAAGGATGAAACCGCCTCACACATAATATACCGCTGCGCAGCACTGTCTCGTAGAAGACAAAATATCTTCGGGAACATACAATGTGGTGACAACCTCCCACATGACAAACTTGGTAGAAGGTTACTGGACCTCATAGAAGGAACAAACATCGTCTAACAAGATCGGGGTACACAATCAGCCGGAAGGCTGCAGTGATAGAAGTTCGGGCCTTTAAACCGACCCCCGCCTTTAACCAACCAACCAACCAAGCCGTACCGCGTGGCATTCGAACAACGTTTTCCAACGGCCGAGTTCGGGTTTGTTCACTTCTCCCCTACTGACCTACATACACACCTACACGATGGTAGGACTAGGAGTCACCCATTTAAATATAATAAGTCATTTCCATAACACCCTGTATATTTGATCGAAACTTTCATAGTATAAGTCTGTGTTGTTGTTTCCAGGAAGGAATAATTATAATAGTTATTGATAAAATACGTGATTAAAGACATATTTATACAGTATGTCCACGGATGGAGGACAAATGGACTAAAAATTGAAAGATACGAAAAAAAGTCACTCTTAATAAACGTTTTTGCTTGTCTAGAAAATACGATTCATCATAAGAAACGTCAATTATTTTATACAGGGTGGGTAAAAAGTGCAAAAATGTTATTTTGCTTAAGAGTAAACATACTTTATTTTGAAAGATACGAAAAAAGTCACTCTTAATGAATGTGTTTTCTACACAACAAACCGAAGTAGAACAATTCATTAAAAGGTTTATTTCCCAAAAAGTATTCTCTGGCACACCTCTGACTGGTGTACCTAGTTAAAATAATAATGACACTTAAGGTGACAGGTACTTGTTGTCAATGTCTTTATTTAATGAAGTTATTATTTAAGTAGAAATGCTATCTACTGAACAAAGAGTTTTTATAATACAATGTTATGGGGATGGTCAAGTTTCATACCGCTACGTCATGGAACAATTTACCGAGAAATTTGTAGGAATCCCAATAACTAGGATGGCAATCTGCAAGTTAATAAAAAAGTTCAAGAGAACTGGTTCGGTTTTGGACCTCAAAAAAAAAAAGAAGAAATACGACCATGATGATGATGCTACAGTCTTAATTCTTCATTCTGTTGAAGAAAATCCTATAACGTCCCTTAGAAATCGTGTTACTCAGTTGGAAGTTGTGAAAAAAAGTCAAATTCAGAAGATCCTTAAAGCAAATAAATTGTATCCGTATAAACCGCACTTTAATCAAAGATTGGAAGAGGGAGACGACGCGAAACGACTTGATTCTTGCCTGTGGATAGGAGACAAAGTTTTAAGTGGAAATGTTGATTTTTATAAATGTATCATGTTTTCTGATGAAAGTACATTTTCAACAAATGGAACCGTTGCAACCCAGCACGTTAGGTACTGGTCTTTAGAAAATCCCGAATTCAGAATTATGACGAGAAGACAATATTTCACAATAGTGAACGTGTGGTGTGCGATATCCATCCATGGCATTATAGGGCCATATTTTTTGATAACACGTGCAATAGATTATCATATTTAGAAATGCTTGACACATTTTTCAATGATGAACTCGAAAATCGACCATTAAATTTTCGACAAAATATGTATTTTCAGCAAGATGGTTGTCCAGCCCATTTCGCTCGTGAGGTTAGAGAACGGCTTGGCCGCAGATTTGGTCCAAGGTGGATTGGCAGGAATGGCCCCGTTTTGTGTCCCCCAAAGAAGTCCCGACTTAACCTTGGCCGATATGTTTTTATGGGGCCGTTTAAAACAAATTGTTTTTGCAACCGCAATACCAAATGATATTGAAGTGCTGAAGGGCAGAATTATCCAGGCTGTCCAATCGATATCTCAGGAAGAAATCAGAAATTCTCTCACTTATTTGAGAAAGCAATTAGAAAAATGTGTAGAGTATGGGGGTGGAGTTTTTGAATTATGAAATCGTTATCGTATTTATTCTCATGTTAATAAAAATGTTCATATTATTATTATTGTTATAATTACTTCATTAAATAAAGACATTGACAACAAGTATCACCTATTCGTTATTCAAGTAAAAACGTTTATTAAGAGTGACTTTTTTCGTATCTTTCAATTTTTAGTCCATTTGTCCTCATGTAAACCCCATCCGTGGACATACTGTATACATTTTTACAAGCTGGTGCTGAAGATAATGTTGTCCATTACATGTACAGAAGTGGCTTTTCCTGGACTCCTAATTAAATATACTATGCATACCTGTAGAGGCCCGTCAGGAACTTGTTGTGAAGGCGCAGATGTCGCGTCAAATTCTTCTTGTGGTCATGCGAAAAGGAGCAATACTGGCACTTAAATGTTCCATTTTCGTTGTGACGCGTCAAATGATGTCTCAAACCCGTACTTTGCGTCGTCTTATATGGACACTCTGTACATTTTTTCCACTCGAATATTCCGCCCTGGAAAAATCAGTTAGGAGTCAAAAATTATAAATATGAAAACAAATGGCAGAAAAATAACCATAAATGGCGCTTCGAGTTATGTCAATGTCATGTGTCAAACCCATATGATTAGTCGATAGAATTTGTTGTTAATTTTACCCGTAAGTGAAAGCTTATGCTATAATTATAATAAGTTCTTAAAAATGACAACAAAAAAATTCTTTTTGTGAACGATATAATAGTGGAGTCGTTCTGGCGACATAAACAGCCCGAGAATCCCTTGACGAAATCGAGTAATTTTTTTTCCCCCAATTGATACAGTACGATCCCCTCGACATTCTGACATGATTTGTAGGAGGTGCCGCATGGGGGGGGGGGGGGGGTCGCCCCGTAATTCTAACCTACAACGGATTTTCCTAACTAACTCGGCCGGTTCTGATGCTACAAAAAAAATGTGAGGGGCAAAATTGAAGAGCTTGACAGAGCGCGTAAGCTCGAACCAACCTGATCCCGATATCGCAATGAGTTAGCGAATTATCGCGATTTTCAACTGCAAAAAAAATTTTATTAATTATATCTCTAGAAGGATCGAAGTTGGGGCATCAATTTTTCGCGAATCAACGGGTGATACCGAGTACTTTGATAGGCCGGAGGCTGGGGTTGATGGAGCAATTAGGAGGGGAATTATGGGGGGGGGGATATTACATACATGCTAATAAGTAGTTTATTAATCGAGCTACGGGGAGCAGGCCGGATTCAATTTGTTCATTTTTTTTTATCAGCTACGAGGGGGGATTGGCGAAACATTTTTATTTTCGCAAATGCGCGCTTGGCGCGGCCTACAAGAAATGGTCATTTTTTAATATCTCTGAAAATACTTTAGATATTATGTTCAATTTTGGTATGTGTTAATAGGATATAGAACTACAAATTTTAGTTAGAAAAGTTATTCAATTGTTCCAGAAAAACTCAAGAGATCGTTTTTATGTAGAATTGACCAGGCTAATCAAAAAAATAGCCACATGGAAAAATGTCAGTGGCGTACCATCTTTTTTGTAAAAAATATCAGAGGACATACTTGCAGGGACGCCACTGGTGGAACAATTGATTAACTTTTGTAACTAAAATTTGTGGTTCTATATCATATTAACACATATCAAAATTGAACATAATATCTAAAATATATTAAGATTTTAAAAAGTGACCATTTCTTGTATGCCGCGCCAAGCGCGCATTTGCGAAAGAAATTTTTCGTCAATCTCCACTCGTAGCTAATAAAAAAATGAATGGTGTTTACTGTTATATGAAGATTAGCAATAGTAAGTTCTTCGTAGGTCAATAAACTAATTTCATTTAACTGAATTAGTACTACAGGTTTTTATCTGTACGCCACTGTCCTTATTTTTGGTTAGTCTTTTGTTTTCGGTATTGTCACTTATTGCAAAGTTTTACTTAATTATATCTTGTATCCATGGTAATGCCACAACGGCTGACTTGATTTAGCATTTGAAAATTATTGGATTACCGTCAGCCACGCTCTCATCTGGTAAGGATCCATGCTTTTCAAATTATCTCCAAAACACATGATTTGATCGAAATTTTATAAGGGAGAACAAATAATCAAAAATAAATGATTACCTAAAAAAATATAGTTTAGAAGCCACTGGCGCACACACTAAAAAATAGGGGTGGTCAGCGGGAACTGGACCCCCCCTATTTTGAGTATTTGACAAAAGTTTCTTGTTTTGTTCCTCTCAAAAGATGTAGCTTTTTAGGCTGACGCAATGTACCAAATTTGAAATTAATATCTCATTAAATACTCGAACTATTCAAAAAAAATCAGTTTTTAATTTCAAACTTTAACTTTAACTTTATATCGCACATGAGGGTCAAGAATGAAAAATGGCATTATAAAAGTAATATTATTTTTGATGAAGGAATATAAGGTTAATGGATTGACCTCCTTTTCCCGGACACCCTGTATAATTAATTAAATTTTATTGTTTTTTGCAGTTCAAAATCGCGATAATTCGCGAACATATCGGGATCAGGCTTGTTCGAGCTTACAAGCTCTGTAAAGCTCTTTAATTTTGCCCTTTACATTTTTTTTGTAGCATCAGAACCGGCGAGTTATTTAGGATAATTCGTTGTCGGTTAGATTTACGGGGCGTGTCCCCTTCCCCCCGCATGAGGCGCCCCCTACAAATCATGTCAGAATGTCGAGGGAATCCTACTGCATCGATTGGGGAAAAAAAATTACTCGATTTCGTCAAGGGATTTTCGTAAACCGGACTCCACTATTAAAAATTACAACAAAAAATTCTTTTTGTGAACGATATAAACAAATGTACACAGATGTAAGCGCAGAGTTACAGATCTTTTAAAAATGTGGTGCCGATATCGATATTATATCGGTATCGGCGACTAAAATATCGGTATCGGCCGATCACTACTCGAAACGTACTCACCTCATTTGAATGATACCTCTGATAATGTATTTTAAATCCATTAGAGTGATAACATACAAAAGAGCAACTCGGACATTGTAAACGAAGTTGGTACGATAAATATCTTAAGTTGTGCGATCTACGGTGAGTTATCTTCTCAGCGGTTTCAATTTTGGCCTCGCAAATCGTGCAGAAGTAGTGCGATGCGTCCTTTATTAGTTTCTGGATCGTAAGTCTAAAATAGATATTGTTTAGAACGAACGCTCGAGCCATCTTTATTCAGAAAAGAGTAGTGTGTTTTATTCCACATAATAAATAATAAAATATGCATTTAAAAATATAAATAGACTCGTTTCATTTTAAAAATAAACGTACGTACTATTTTAGTACGGTCCTGGAAGGTCCAGGGTTCGCTGCAACGACTATAGGTATCGGCCGATCACTGCTTATAACCGTATATGTATTACAATAACTTACTTATTTGGATCACAATTATTGTCATCTTGTTTATTTCTTTTTTTTGATCGTGGTCGTTTTACACCCCAATCCAAATCCGATTCTTCGTCATCCGGTTCCTCATCATCCAGTTCTTCCTCTGGAAGATATTCAGTCTCATCGCTATCACTTTCTTCCTTTATTTTCAGATTTGTACTGTTCTCTGTCACAAATATCTTAGTTTTCCCTAAAATCAATGTGAAGTAACAGGAAAATGTAATACTGAGCACAAAAATTATATAAAATATAAAAAAGTCTAAATCTGCTTGCAGCCTCCTGAATAAGTGATGACCTTATGTGGCTTTGATAAGGTATCCAGGATCATTTGATACTGTATCAGTGGCGGCTCGTGACCTATGTTAGAGGGGGTTCACAAGTATGGGGAAATTTTTCTAGGCGTTTTAAATGTAGAAAGAAAAAAAGTAATAAGAAAATGCATTAGGTGAAACATATTTTTATTTATTTTTAAATTTTACACAAGGAAATACAACTTTTGGAAAATAAGAACGGTTTTCTTAGTGTGTATAGCTGTCGGATCTTAACGTCGTCGCATGCAACCCTCGTAACAATATTTATACAGTCCACTACTACTACTAAAGCCATCTACGAGCTATCAAGAAAACCGAATGATGTCCAATCCTACTACCGCCATCTACGAGTTATCAAGAAAACCGAATGATGTCTAATACCACTACGCCATCTACGGCTACGTCATTAGGCGCAACCAAGACGAGAACAATAGTTAATCGTTTTATGACGAGAACGAATCGAGCCACGAGACTGACAAGTTGGCATTCTTCATATTTTCAGTGTTTTTAGTTTAAATCCTTAAATAAAATGGTTTAAAATCATATCGAGTATCATTTATCGAAATACACAACATTTATCGACCCTACACAATAGTGCTTAAACGTAAAAGTCCATTCTTCGGTTCTTAGTTGTAAAAAATTGGTCAATAACAGCCTCATTAAGTTTGGAATACCCTCTATACATTTTTTTTCATATATTTCATTTTTAAACTTTCTAATAAAGTCCCTAAATTTACCCTTTGTGGTCTGCGCTAAATTAATTCGGGTTTAGTTGTTCCCGCATTCTTCACTTCAATATTTTGCTTCAAACTCAAAGAGCTAAAGTTATTTCTTAAATAGTCCACCGTCAACTATTCATTTTAACTTAATAAATATATAATATTAAAATATTAAAACATACACGCTCGAATTTCTAACTAGATGCACGAACAGACAATAGCGCGGTGCACACAAAAACTGTGCGCCTTTTCCATGTTAAATCGCCATAGCCCCCGCTATCCCCCGCTGCCACCCGCCACCTGCTACTACAAAGAAACTGCACTACTTAATAGCACGTGCGAGCGAGTCTCGTCATAATCGTCATTTACCTCGACCGAGGCACGGTTGCCGGATTTATACAGTTTGGTTTGACGGGATGATAAAATATTAGGGAGGGTCGGACTTTTTTAGTTTGCCGCTACGATAAAATATTAGGGAGGGTCAGACTTTATACGATAAACAATATTCAATGAATGTAAATTAATATTTTTTATTCCTTTTGTTTTGTGGATTTACGTGCGCATGTACTCCTGTAGAAGAACCGCCACTGTACTGTATCCAGGATTGTATAAGATAACATACACTTACCTTCATTTTTCTTAAAATCTGAAACCTCCAAAGCGAGATCATCATCGGAATTATCCCCAAACGGATCTGGTCCACTGTCACTTTCAGCGTCTTCATTAATTTTACTGCTCGCCATTCCAGGCTCGGCCATATTTCTATTTTTCTTAAGGAATTTATCACTATCATTATTGTCATCACAAGCTATTTCTAAAATAAACAAGAGTCTAGGAGTATAACTGAATTAGTAGTTAGGAGGATGTGAAAGATTATTGTATACCTACTATACCTGCATGGACTGCAGAAGTCCTGCAGATACTCTACATAAAACCTGTGTCAAACTCAAAAAGTTTTAGATTAAAGGTTCAACAACACCGATATGGCTACTTTTTGTCAAACAGAAGATGCCGTAATCAGAATTTTTCTAGGCCGCCTTGTTTTTGATATACGGGATGTTTTTGAGAATTGTGCATTTTGGGACACCCCCCATATCACGGTTACCCCGTAACATATCAAAAAGAAAAAAAAATCTTTTTGTAGTTTTTTACGTAGAATCCAGTGACGTACTCAGATTTTTTTTACATTCAATAGTTTTCAAGGAAAATAAACAAATTTGCGTTTTTTAAATGGGTCACATTATATATTTTTTAATAATATAATTTAGTTTGTAACAAGCTTCTCAAAAATATATAACACTTTATTTGTAGTCTTAGTATTAGGCCCGAAATATACGTTTTTCAAAATATACCATTTTTTTTTAGTAGACCATTACGGATATTAAAAAAATACTGGTGTGATTAAATATTAGACACAAAAATTGAAAATTTATTGAACTCCCTCATAAATATTGCTCAAATTGTTCTCCATTGTGCCTTAGACATGTTTCCCACATGGTTCTTATGAATTAAAAAAGCTCTGTCAATTGTTACTGAATGGAATAAATTTTATTTTGAAGGTATCCCCATAAGAAGAAATCCAAAACCGACAAGTCGGGTGACCTTGGTGGCCATCTTACAGGTCCATTAGTTCCAATCCAGCGACCTGGGAAGTTATTATCTAGGTAGGCCCTTACAATTTGGGCATTGTGAGCGGGCGCTCCATCCTGTTGAAGATGCAAGTTATTGAGACCAGCTAAGGGCACATCTTCTATTATTTCTGGCACAACGTTTTCCAGAATTTCCAAATATTTATTTGCATTAAGGCTTCCTTCAAATATATTATAAACTATTTTCTGTTTTCCAAATCTGCCTTGCCGTTCGATTGGAAATATTACATGCTGATTTTCCTGAGACCAAAACCTTGTATTCTGTCGATTAAACATGCCAGCACTGGTAAAATGAGCCTCATCGGACCATATAACGGTTTTTCCAAAATTGTTTTCCCTGTTCAGATTTTGTAAATACCAATTGCAAAACTCTATATGGCGCTGTGCATCACCAGGATGTAAGTTTTGTACATGGTTGAATTTATATGGCTTAAAATTGTGTTTTTTCGGATTGTTTGCACTCTTGATTTAATTATTCCGACCTAACCTTCAACTTTTCTGCAAGAACTACTTGAATTTGTTTCAATTGAAGCTAACACAGTTATTTCATCAGTCTCGCGATTATCCTTGTGGTAGATTTTAGGGCGAGGTTTAGAAAATGAACCGTGTTCAATTAAATTTGATTTATTCTTGAAAAAATTCGTTTATCCAGTTGTCGTCTTTTGGGATTTCTACAAGTAATTTAAGAAAATTTATAAATTTCATAGAATTACTACATAAGGGCTTATATTTACCTATTCAAATACACTGCTAATGCTCCATCTGCATTTTCGTTACACTGGATATAACAAACAAGCATGTTTAGCAAAGTTTACATGCTCTGCCATAAATAGGACAAACTGATTTTTCACTATTAATTAGAAATTTTAAAACAACTTAGAGAACCTGAATGCTCTGACAGAATTAGAAGATTTTCTTATTATGACACATAGAACTGTGTTATTTTGTTTGTTTTTAATATCCGTCAAGGCCTACTAAAAAAAATGGTATATTTTTGAAAAACGTATATTTCGGGCCTAATACTAAGACTAAAAATAAAGTGTTATATATTTTTGAGAAGCTTGTTATAAACTAAATTATATTATTAAAAAATATATAGGGTGACCCGTTTAAAAAAAGCAAATTTGTTTATATTCCTTGAAAACTATTGAATTCTGAAAAAATCTGAATACATCTACGTAAAAAACTACAAAAAGGACATTTTATTTCTTTCTTATTTTATTTAAATCACGCGTCGCGCTGCTTATTAGACGGCCAATTATCAAATGGTGCGAGTTAAGGCGGACGCATCTCTATATTTAAGTAGGGTTTTCTTGTTTTGACAGGAATTTGCAGCTCCGAGTGTTTGTTGACGGGATCCATCATCAGTAAAATTTGAAGAACGGTGGGAATAAAAATGGTTGAAAATAGCAACTTATTTATGGAAAAAAGAAAAAGAAATCGAAAAAATCAAAAAAATGATGATTTTTTTCCAAAAAAATCATGATATTTTCACCGCTGCAGTTGCGATGACATGCAGAACTAAACATACACAAATATACTCCTGCAAGCAAGTACTGTTAGTAGTGTAGAGGTTCTCCCGATTCAAAGCAGGTCCAGCAAGTGTAAATTTGTACATCTCAATATGTGCATCGAATAACATTGTAAGTGACAAATCGTGTTCTTACAGGAGAAGACATAACAGTTTCGGGTAGTACTTTGCCATGATACTACAGGCAAAATACCAAAATAATCAGATACAAATAGGATGAAAGAGGAATTTAAAAAAATATTAAGCTAAAAACCAAATTTTAGGCTTGAAACATTGAAACTTATTTTCAACTCTGAAATTGGTCAAAATGTCACTTACAATGTTATTTGATGCATGTATCGATATACTGAGTACAGGAAGGTTAAATTAGGAAGGTTCTGTAAAAATTATAATTTTAAAAAATCATTTTATAAAGGTGTCTACTTACTTTTACTAGTTCTCTTCCGTCTATTATTTATCAGATCACCATCATTATTTAGGTCTTTTGTATTTTTTATTTTGATAGGTTTGCAAGCAGTCTTAATGCTGCTCTTTAGGACATGGGAAACAATAATATTTTTAGAAGTAAAGTATGTATTTTTAAAGTCCTTTTCTAGTAGGACTATAAGTTGGGCCATTTTAACTTTGGGTGGTGCCTCCAACGATTACCGGGCACTAAGTTGCCTAGTACAAATGGATACCCTGTAGTTTGCAAGGCGGGCGGGCGGGCGAGCGGGTGATTGTAGAATGATATCAAAATGTAGGTAAAGTTAGTTAACATTCATAAAAATGTACACATCATGAATAAAAACAATAATTATGACGAATAAAAACCGCACAGAAAAATAAAGTTATGAATATATCTGTATGTTTGTCTTCTCTTTTTATTATATAATATTGGGCAAAGAAAAATAAAGTTATTAATATGTCTGTATGTTCGTTTTCTCTTTTTATTATATATTGGGCTTTTTCTCTTATTGAACACAAATAAATTAAATAAAATAACAAACCACTGTCAAGATTTAAGGTTAGAGTGTAATCCAATTTGGATTCTTCTTTTATTTGGGTTTGAGCATAGACAAAGGAAGAGAGGGGACGAATAATTCCGGTTTACGGGCCGTCGCAGAAAGTGTTACCTAAAATTGATCGGCCGCCATTGATAGGGAGCCAGACAATCGAGGTGGGGTGGCACCCAATGTATTTTGGTAATTTGTGGTGAGAAGAGCTGTTATAGGAATTCAGTTTATTTACAGAAAAATGGTGAATTGTTGTGCCTATAGCTGTAAAAGCCGTAATGAACGAAAGAAGCTTGGAATTACTTCCCATCGGTAAATATTCAAATTGTATTTTTTGCATGCATTTATTCTATATTAGATATCTCCCTTGTAAGTTTAGCAGTATATATTATTTGAAACTATGATTAAGGCCATAGTTAAAGCTACCTTCCTTTGTAATTTGTACTAGATTTGTTGCACTTTTCATTCAAGATTTCTAATAAGTAAGAACCAGGTATTGCCCTTGGAGAGGGTGTGTCACTCAATGGCGTACCTGCATGATTTGTATATTTTGACAAAATTAAATTATTTCTTATTTAATTTTGGTTAATTATTAGTGAAAGCATTATATTATTTCGAATGTATACCAGTGTTATTTTTTTTAAAGAAAGCGATTATCGTTTGTCTTGAATCGTTGAAGGTCATAGTCTTTGAGAAACACGACTTAAGTCGAAGGTCGTTTCACAAGGATGGCGTCCTGTTAAAACTTATTTTAAACCACTAAGCTCACACATTGTTGTATTGTTTTTAGATTTCCGAAAGATCCACAAAAAGCAAACATTTGGGTGCAGAACATGGGACTTAGAGATTGGACACCTTCTCCTGCCTACAGGATTTGTTCAGAGCATTTTGAGAAGTCCTTTTTTATAAAGTTGAGGAAAGAGTACGATTACTTGGAGGTGCTGTGCCAACAATATTTTCAAAACTACCAGTAATTACATTTTGTTGCTTCTTTGTAATAAATTTTGAATCGACCAATTTTGTTTTTTATCTTACATTTTCCCTAAAGTTGAAAGATATTTAAATTTCACAACCTTTCCTATATGAAATTATCTTTTTGGCTAATAAAATTAATATTTACTAAGCATTCACAAATTATTGAGAAGCAGAAGAACATTTGTACTCAGTAAGGGACACAATATACAAATTCAATTCAATAAAAATATTACTTCCATATTTCATAAATAATAATTTTGTACTGGGATAATACTAAGAAAATATTCATGTAACGCCACTGCTAAATCCAATAAGGAGCCAGGCGGTAACAAAATAGCTTCTGGTTTTACGCGTCCCCTCTCTTCCTTTGTCTATGGGTTTGAGGGTAAAATTTTATGACATATAATGCACAAAGGATGCATAACTGCGTAAGGCGTTTTACATGCAGCAAGAGATCTTACCCAGAGGCAGTTGAGAAAAATACCCATTACTACGTACCAGTGCGGAATGACCTTTTTTGTTTATTTTTTAAAAACTTAATATTGAAAATAGAAAATACCTTATGTAAACTTACCCATAGAAAATATATGAAGGAAAATACCTATTCCGAACCTGAATACCGCGACACTGCGGTTTTAGAAAATACCTCGACAAGATAGCGGTACGCTGATACCGTCTCACCTGCCCAGCGCCGGCTTTGCCGGTTTGTTGTATTTAAATGTATTTAAGTTTTTTCTAAATGCAAGTTAAATAAAAAATACGTAATACATAACAATTTATAACGAATATTTTGTTGGGCTAAACGATTCTCTCATTTTGGGATTGTTCTTCTCAAATACTGCACGAGCACATCAGCGAGCTTATCTTTACTTTTAGTCATTGTGTAATTTATGTAGTGCTACGATCCCCGAGGAGGCACCAGTATTATATGACTGATATAAAACATTGTAACAAGGTAACATTCATGTTTATTATTAAATTCAACAAATAAACTATGGGTATTTTATAACAAATTCCTTATAATTATAATAATACGGCCTTTATTTAAATATTATATTAGATGCCCAATACTTCTGAATTTTTTCTTGGCAATTACATCTATTTCTATACCCTTTCTTCAGTTAGAAATCTTTGTAGAAACCTGTAAATATACATATACCAGATGCAGTGTCTTGAGATGTAACAAATTAATTTTAACACAAACTCTCGGTTTTATTTAAAAAAACATTTTTAAGCTTAATTTTTAGTTTAACAGATCAAACATATTTTTTAAAGTTGTTATTTCAGCCAGCTACAATCCGTTGCTTGCCGAAGATCTCGTATGAACTTGTTGATTTTTCCTTTTCCATCAGTTAAATTTTCTCCTTCGTTCTCTTCATCATTGTCTTCGTTCTCTTCATCATTGTCTTCGTCCTCTTCATTGGTTTCCATTAATATCTTATCTCTGTTCAGCCGAATGTCTTCTTTTCTTTCTTTCTCCATTTCTTCCTTGAATTTCTTAAATTCTAATCTCGACATAAACTTTATTTCTTCAAGCTTTTTTTTTCTTGTGGTTTCTTCATCGTCGGATGAATCAGAATCTGAAACATGAATAATGAACATCTTATACAAGGTGATTCATGATGAAGATTCACAGTTATTTTGTGACAAAAATTACGGGTAAAAAGAAATAAGTACCTAAATTATTTGCTGTATTGTTTGCCATATTAAACAGATCAACATCTTCGTTCGCAGCGGATATTTGAATATCCACCATCTTTGTCAATGCTTCATTTAACATATTTGCTGTTTCACTTGACCTATTTAGTTTTTCTTTCATTTCCCTTAAAGTTAACCTGTAAATATACAGGGTGTAACCAGTGGCGGCTCGTGACCTCTATGATAGAGGAGGTTCGCAAGTATGGTGAAATTATTTTTAAAATTTTATTTTTCTGTAACGACCAAACAATTACTTCCTAGGCGTTTTAAATGTAGAAAGAAAAAGTAATTAAGAAAATGCGTTAGGTAAAACATATTTTTATTTATTTTTTAATTTTACACAAGGAAATACAACTTTTGGAAAATAAGAAAGGTTTTCTTAGCGTGTATAGCTGTCGGATCTTAACGTCGTCGCATGCAACCCTTGTAACAATATTTATACAGTCCACTACTAATACTACTAAAGCCATCTACGAGCTATCAAGAAACCCGAATGATGTCCAATACTACTAACGCCATCTACGAGTTATCAAGAAAACCGAATGATGTCTAATACCACTACGCCATCTACGGCTACGTCATTAGGCGCAACCAAAACGAGAACAATAGTTAACTGTTTTATGACGAGAACGATACTGACAAGTTGGCATTCTTCATATTTTCAGTGTTTTAAGTTTAAATCCTTAAATAATGGCTTAAAATCATATCGAGTATCATTTATCGAAATACACAACATTTATCGACCCTATGTAATAGTGCTTAAACGTACCTAAAGTCCATTCTTCGGTTCTTAATTGTAGGAAATTGATCAATAACATCGGTTTTCTTGATAACTGGTAGATGGCGGTAGTAGTATTGGACATCATTCGGTTTTCTTGATAGCTCGTAGATGGCTCTAGTAGTATTAGTAGTGGACTGTATAAATATTGTTACGAGGGTTCCATGCGACGACGTTAAGATCCGACAGCTATACACACTAAGAAAACCTTTCTTATTTTCTAAAAGTTGTATTTCCTTGTGTAAAATTAAAAAATAAATAAAAAATGTTTTACCTAACGCATTTTCTTATTGCTTCTTTTCTTTCTACATTTAAAACGCCTAGAAAGTAATTGTTTAGTCGTTACACAAAAATAAAATTTTAAAAATAATTTCATCATACTTGTGAACCCCCTCTATCATAGGTCACGGGCCGCCACTGCTCCAAATGTAACTTGCCAGATTTTTACATTGATCCGTTCTTCTTTAACCTTCGATATTCAAAGTAATGGGTGTCAATTCGAAATCTTTCCACCTTCATAAATCTCTTTCCAATAATACAATTTACAAAGATAAGAAAGATTTCCTAATACAGTGGTACCTCGAGATACGAATGACCTAACATACGAGTTATTTGAGATACGAGCTGTCGAGCGAGCGAAGTTTTGTTTTGAAATACGAGCGAAATTTGAGATACGAGGAACGGTCAGCTGCGACGCGACCTCTACAAGTGAGATAAAAGAGACCTTGGGATTGTGGGAGAGAGTTTGACAGTTCCTGGAAAAGAAACATCCCGAAAAAGTTGCAACTGGTCGGGCATCGGAGCTATTTAATGACCCTTGCCTAACTCATTTCCGTAGCATTCTGACGGGGAGGAAGAAACAAACCTCCTTGGACAGTTTTTTTCAGCTTGGTGAGACTGCTTATGGGGGGGATCGAAACACGTAAGAAGGCCTTGGAAGTGATGCTAAGCCTACTCTGCTCCATGCGCTCACAAGTAACCTACTTTTATCTATCTGTTTCACTCATTTAAGCGTCAATATCAGACTTACGTAGAGTTAATATGAAATGCCAAAAAGTGAGTGTTTATGCAGGCGACTTGATCCTGGTCATATTTGTCTTACTTTACTGAATTAGGGAAGGTTGCTGCTGACAGAGACCGGCATAAAATGCGAACAGCACGAATTGTCAAATAATTTTACAAGTCAATTTTCTTCGTCTGGCATGGAATATAATCAAGCAACATATGAATGATATGTAAAGTGAATGAAAATGGCGAAAGCGAAGCGTCCTTAAATTCTAAAATAATTTTTAATTTTCTAATCTTTTCACGAGAAACGTCGTTTCCTTTTTGGTGCAAGTGAGTATTTTGTAATTGAAATATTAATTTAGTCATCTTTACTGAGAGTAAGCATCGATAATAATTTCGTTTCATAAATCGTATGGCGCCCAAAAATATGCTCGGAGTTGAAGCCTGAAATATTTGCTAGGACCTAGAGCTCAGTTGAAGATGGTGAAATATTTTATGTAAATTATGATTTACTTCCTATTTTTTAATAAAACTACTTGCAAGCTTATTTCTGAAGTTTAATTTTTCATTTGTAGTTACGTTACTAGTTCAAAAAATGATATAAGAGTGTGTAAGGATTATTTTAAAGTGATATTTACAGCTTAAAACATGTCATAATCCTAATATTTAATTTTCACTATTTAGTAAATCAAATAAAAGGGTTTTGAATGTTTTTTGTTGGTTAAATGTCACTTTAAAATATTGACAGTAATAAAAATTTGGACAAAAGTGACATTTGAAAAGCACGTGCGTTTGTCAGCTGATGCCAGACGTAATGGATGCCGGCTTTGTTCGTTTGTTCATACCTGCTTCGATTTGTTAACACGGCTGTTTGTCTTCTTCCTGTTTATAAGTATTCGTTGGTTTTTCCAGTGAAGAGAAAAGCAGTGAGTAAAATTAAGCATACAGTAGCATTTAAGTTGTGTTTTTATACAATATTTGTCATTTATAAATACATCTTTCTTATTCAAATACACGTAACAAAAACAATTGGGGTAGCATTTTTGGGGCTGGAACGGGTTAATGGCATTTCAATTAATTTCAATGGGGAAAATTGCTTTGAGATACGAGCAAGGTTACGGAACGAATTAAACTCGTATCTCGAAGTATCACTGTACTTAAAAATAGGAGAAAGTAAAGTATTCCTTACCTGGGCAAATGAAAATTATTAACATCAACGTTATACCCAATATTTAAAAGCGAATCGACAGGATCCTCGAAAATATTCACACCAAATTTTCTCACGTATTTCAGTGAGACCTTTTCGTTGACTGGTTTCTCATTCCAAGTTTCTCGGTACTTGTTTCTTTTTTGCATTATTTTTTCCCTTAGTTTTCTCGTTTCTTCTTCAAACGTTTCTCTTTCTTCTTCCGGTTCATTCGGAGTATTGTCCATTTCTTCGGTGTTTTTCAGTTGAACGCCACCGATAAGTACGATGTTTTCGCTTCCAACCGTTTCTTGATTTGTTGGTATATTTGGTTCTTTTTCAGAGATATTGTTGGTTATTATCGGTGGGGGTGTTGCTAAGGCATTGTTAGTGAATTCGTTTAAAGATGAATGATCGCCAATGGCTAGTATTTCAAATTGTTCAAGTGTTTTTTCGGTGTTTTCATCTAAAAAAATGACAGCTGTATTGTTTTAATTCAACAATAAGTGTTGGGGTTTGCGACGAAACAGAGCAATTGTACTGTTTGGTATCTACTGTTGGTGGAGGACAAATAGATGATATAATTTGAAACGGGAACAAGAATGGCTTACTTTGGGTTCAATCGAGTCGTCGTGGACACCCTGAATCCTGAAGAAAGAAACCTCGTCCACTGCTCCGCACTTTGATTTGATTCCCACGAGGAATCGGGAGTTCGAATGGGTTCTATATAAGTACAACGTGTCCAAGATAAGGAGGGTCAGTACAGGGATCTCGGAAACCGTAAGAGATACGAAGTCGGTTAAATGGAGGTAAAGTTGCGCATTTACGTGCATAATAATATGCCGTTTAGAAAGTTTTAAAATTACGAGTAGTTCCGGAGATATCCGGAATAAACCGAAAGATCGAATTCTAAAGTGCTTTTCCGCTCTATCTAACAGCGTTAATTGTTTTGTAATGCGACTAGTCGTCTTCGAAGGGCCATCATTAACTTTATTTTTTTTTTAATACG
Source organism: Barypeithes pellucidus (assembly GCA_963991005.1). NCBI lineage: Eukaryota > Metazoa > Arthropoda > Insecta > Coleoptera > Curculionidae > Barypeithes > Barypeithes pellucidus. The sequence continues at coordinate 48,176,726 of OZ022563.1, read as the reverse complement.
GTCCTGTTTTCCTGGTATTGGAATTTGAGAGCTTCTTTTCTCCCGAATGCAACGATGTATGACACATTGTGGTTTAATGACGTTTCGAGGGTTTTTGAACAACATCAGGAAATTTTGGGATACGGTCCTGTATTTCTCCTAATTTTATAAATAATATCTCTAAGCTCTAAATTTTTTACTTATGTTGAACTAGTTCAATAAATAACAAATAATTTAATAATAAACCACAAATAAGTGAACAAAAATCATTCCAAAACAGTAATAAAACGAACAACGAAAAAAGTAAGGAACTACATAATCAGGTGTTCAAAATGATTTCAGTCATTCTCTAAGCACAAATAACATCTTCTAACTGCCACATAACAGTTTTTTGAGATAAAATAAAACATGCGATAGAATATCAAACTTTTCAGCATTTTAAATTTATGTTCCATATTTTCTGGAAAATAGAAAACCTCTTAAAACGCTCTCAAACGATCACAATGGGAATGTAAAGTGAAACAAATCACTCGTCACCATCTTAATTTTTTTGTTTCAAGCGCCTACTTGTCTTTTAAATCCCGAATCAACAGAAGTTTGAAATAATGTTTCTGTATTTTGTTCACTTATTTGTGGTTTGTTATTAAATTATTTGTTACAGTTAGATGTTAATTGTGCTTAGAAAATAACGGAAATCATTTTGAACACCTGATTATGTAGTTCCTTATTTTTTTTCGTTTTATTACTGTTTTGGTATGTTTTTTGTTCACTTATTGTTGTTTGTTATTGAATTATTATTTTTTCACTTATTTGGGGTTTATTATTAAATTATTTGTCATTTATTGAACTAGTCCAATATAAGTAAAAATTTAGAGCTTACTTATGAGATATTATTTATAAAATTAGGAGAAATACAGGACCGTATCCTAAAATTTCCTGATGTTGTTCAAAAAACCCTCGAAACGTCATTAAACCACAATGTGTCATAGATCGTTGCATTCGGAAGAAAAAAAGCTCTCAGATTCCAATATGAGGAAAACAGGACCGTATTTAAAAAAGAAAGTTGATAATGGCCCTTCGAAGACGACTCGTCGGATTACAAAACAATTAACGCTGTTAGATCGAGCGGAAAAAGTGGCAATGCAAAAGTGCAATTTACTTTAGAATTCGATCTCAAAAAAACCCAGGAAAACAATAAAACGATTTTTCAGAATTTCGGGTTTTTCCGGATATCTCCGGAACTGCTCAGAATTTTAAAACTTTTTAAACGGCATATTATTAGGCACGTAAATGCGCAACTTTACCTCCATTTAACCGACTTCGTATCTCTTACGGTTTCCGAGATCCCTGTACTGGCCCTCCTTATCTTGGATACGTTGTAGAGAGCCTGAGAGTATATTTCCATCTGATATTTGCCCATTTCCGAGAGCAACTAAATGTGTCAAGTGCGTACTATCAGACTCTCAAGAAAAGGTGGAGAACGCGATTTTGCAAGAAATCCGATTAGCAATTAGAATCAACCAAAAGTAAGCCATATTTGTTCTTGTGTCACGCTGTCGCCGCATTTTGCATTTAAATTCTATATTTCTGAATTATCTCTTCTCTTTTCCACTCAACCAGAGTTATATAAAGTCCATTTGTTCTTCTTTTTGTCTCAAACCCCAACAGTTTATGATTAGCGATTAATTTGAGCATTCTCTTAGTTTGTAGATGTTGAAATTAATGTTGTATTCCAGTCGTGATTATAGACTTTTTATCCATACGGTTTATTTAGTCACTCGGGCTTCGCCTTTGCGTATTAAACATTCTCCTTGTGGATAAAATATGTAGTTAATCTCGACTGATTATAAATTAATCAGTGGCGGCTCGTGACCTATGATAGAGGCAATTATTTTAAAAATTTTATTTTTGTGTCACGACCAAACAATTACTTTCTAGGCGTTTAAATGTAGAAAGAAAAAAAGTAATAAGAAATTGCGTTAGGTGAAACATATTTTTATTTATTTTTCAATTTTACACAAGGAAATACAACTTTTGGAAAATAAGAAAGGTTTTCTTAGTGTGTATAGCTGTCGGAACTTAAAGTCGTCGCATGCAACCCTCGTAACAATATTTATACAGTCCACTACTACTACTAAAGCCATATCAAGAAAACCGAATGATGTCCAATCCTACTACCGCCATCTACGAGTTATCAAGAAAACCGAATGATGTCTAATACCACTACGCCATCTACGGCTACGTCATTAGGCACAAGCAAGACGAGAACAATAATAGTTAACTGTTTTATGATGGGAACGAATCGAGCCACGAGACTGACAAGTTGGCATTCTTCATATTTTCAGTGTTTTTTAGTTTAAATCCTTAAATAAAATGGTTTAAAATCATATCGAGTATCATTTATCGAAATACACAACATTTATCGATCCTACACAATAGTGCTTAAACGTAAAGTCCATTCTGCGGTTCTTAATTGTAGAAAATTGATCAATAACAGCCTCATTAAGTTTGGAATACCCTCTATACATTTTTTTTCATATATTTCATTTTTAAACTTTCTAATAAAGTCACAAACTCAAAGAGCTAAAGTTATTTCTTAAATAGTCCACCGTCAACTATTCATTTTAACTTTTTTTTTTTTTTTTTTATGATCAAACACAAGCACTATAGGAAAAATCCTTTAGGGCACTCTGGGAGTGGTGCGTGTGCGCAAAAAGCGATTCACGTTGGTTTTGAATCGTTGGAGGTTATATTCGTTGGGAAAAACGACCTCGGGAAGGTCGTTCCACAAGGATGAAGTCCTCCAGATGAAAGAGTTCTTAAATAGTGAAGTTCGAGGAGTACTAAGCTTAACCACATATGGATGGGCGGCAGTGGTTCGTCGTGTATTTCTGCTATTCGTCGCTCTGGGCGGAATTAAGAGGGCAAGGTCAGCCGAGCACCTTCCATTAAAATATCTGTAAAAGAGAGTCAAATCCCCAACCTGTCTTCGATGTTCTAGGCTGTCGAGGTTCTTCGTCAGCTCGTGGTCTCCGATCAGACGAATAGCCCTCCTTTCGATGGAATCCAGTAGCCGAAGAGTATGTTTGGGTGCAGAGCTCCAGACATGAGAGCAGTATTCTAGTGATGGTCGAATCTGGGCTTTGTATAGTGTCAAAAGTTGTTGAGGTGTGTACAACGTTTTGGTTCGGATGAGTACACCAAGTTCCTGCGAAGCTATCTTGGCGATTACCACAACGTGGTTATGCCAAGACATATTTCCTCCCAGATTGACACCCAGCAAATTAATAGATGAAGCCAGTGGGATTGCGTGTCCGGCCATGACTATTTCCGGTTCTGTAATGTTAATCTTTTTAGAGAAAACTGCTGCCTGGGTTTTCTTAGCGTTAAATTCGACTTGGTTACTGTCACCCCAAGCCAAAATTTCTTCCAGGTCTTTGTTGAGGCGTGATACTTCATGCTGTCTGCGAAGATGTGCGTCGGCAGCCGATGTTTGCGCATTCAAAGAGAAAGATGAGATAAGTGTGCTATCGTCAGCAAAACTAAATATCGGATTTTTAGTTTTCACTAGAAGGTCGTTAATGTAGAGTAAGAAGAGAGTGGGAGAGAATATGGACCCTTGAGGAACACCGGCATTGATGGTGAAGGTGTCTGAGAGAAATCCGTCAATCGCCACTTGCAGAGAGCGGTCCTTAAGAAAGCTAGACAACCATGCACAGAATCGACTGGGCATACCATAGGAAATAAATATATAATATTATATATATAATATTAAAACATACACGCTCGAATTTCTAACTAGATGCACGAACAGACAATAGCGCAGCGCGGTGCACACAAAAACTGTGCGCCTTTTCCATGTTAAATCGCCATAGCCCCGCTGCCACCCGCCACCTGTTAATACAGAGAAACTGCACTACTTAATCGCACGTGCGAGTAAGTCTCGTCATTTACCTCGACCGAGGCACGGTTGCCAGATCTATACAGTTTGGTTTGACGGGATGATAAAACACTAGGGAGGGTCGGACTTTTTTAGTTTGACGGTACGATAAAATATTAGGGAGGGTCGGACTTTATACGATAAATAATATTCAATGAATATAAATTAATATTTTCTATTCGTTTTGTTTTGGGGGTGCACGTGCGCATGTGCTCCTGTGGATGAACCGCCACTGCTATTAATGACATTTAACTGATATAATACAAGGTAGATGAAGATACAATACAATTTACTAGAACAACTTACCTTCTGTCGTAAAAGCACCAAAAGACTGACTCTGAGTCACATGTCCTGTACTGACTGTAATATTTCCCATTATATTTACTTTGCCTGTTGCTGTCCTTGGGGATTTCCGTTGATAGTTGCTTTTGTATTGTTCTTGAAAGACATTTGAGCGAGGCCAGTTCTTGTAGGGATTGAACAAGATATGCTGTTTGCACATGGGCGTTTTAGGTTGAAACTGCAAGAAATGAATACAAATGTTGTATTATTCAAGTTGGAAAAAATATTTTCAGCCGTGCAGTGCTGGCGCTTCTACTAGAAAGCAAGAGTGATAATTTAAATAGATCACCCTGTGTATGATTTTTTTTAGAATCCCCATTAATTTCTCAATTACTTTTTCTAACAGGATGTTATGGAAACTACTTATTATATTTAAACCGGCAAATCCTGAGATGAAAATAAATTGAAAAAAAAATAACCATAAATGGCGCTTTGAATTATTAAGCGAAATACATACAGGGTATTCATTTGAAAACTTCCCACCACGGATTTATCGAAAACCACTAATTAAAAGAAAAAACGCCGAGACACGTCAAAAGATTTGCCAAAGGGGACAACTTTTTAACCAAAAACTACTTCACCCCCTTTTACCCTCTGGCCCCGGGGTCATCCCCTTAAAAATTTTAAATGACGAGGGGTAGCAAGTATTAGCTTGTTTGAAAGGTATTTCAAAGTGCTTTATTTTGACGTTTGATTTTTTAAAATCGGTCGATTAGTTTTCGAGAAAATTAGAAAAATCTTTATTTATCTTAATTTGTTCAGATAGAAAAAAAACACACGAAAATGTCACTTTTTATTTCAATAAGTGTTCAAAATGTTGCCCGTTATTGGCCAAACAATGATATAGGCGATTTTCAAATTCCTGACGGACATTTTCAAAAACATGTTGTGGGAGATCACGGCAGCTTTCGGTGATGCGTTGACGAAGTTCATCCAAACTGTTAGGTTGGGGAGTGAACACAATAGTTTTCAAATGGCCCCATAGAAAAAGTCTAATGGCGTCCGTCAGTAGATCTAGTAGGCCATTCTATAGGCCCTCTTCGCCCTATCCGTTTATCTGGAAACTCGTCGTCTAGCCATTGCCGAACCGGAAGAACATAGTGAGGAGGAGCGCTGTCTTGCTGGAAATATATTTCAGCCTCATCAAGTATAGGGTTTCCATCGTCTTCGATTTGGTTTTCAATGGTTTCGGTGATAAGCGTATTGATGGTATTTTCCAACATATCTAAATAAATGCCTCCAGTTAAATTCCCATTAATAAACAATGGCCCAATCACTTTGTTTCCTAAAATGGCTGTCCATACATTAATTTTTTGGGGGTACTGAGTATTCCCTTCTACAAAAGCATGAGGACTTTCATTGCTCCAATCCCTGCAGTTATGCTTATTAACAAATCCATTTCAAACTTTTTAGGAAGAAAAACTACAAATTTAAGGTACATACTCTCTTACCTTCGATCATATTTTTTTAAATTACATAAGAAAATAAAACACTAAAAGTATGTTTTGCAACAGAACCAACAGTAGATAAGATCACACAAATATTATTATGAATTATTTCATAACAGAAAAAAAAACGGGTAATGCTACAACTAACGAAATGGTAATGCATGTGCGAATTCTGTACTTCATGAAAAACTCAAGTTTACTATCTGAAAATCAACATGGATTTCTGAGTGGAAAGTCTACTCAAACAGCTATTTTCGAACTAATCAGAACCGTGTTGCAATATTTAGAGGATGGGTGCCTGGCTATTGGTATGTTTCTAGACCTATCAAAGGCGTATGACTGTTTAGATAGGGAAATACTTGTAAAAAAATTAAACCTCTATGGTATTAGGGGAAATGCTTTAAAATGGTTACAATCATATTTAAATGATAGAATACAGTATGTAAGTGTTGAAAAGGAGGGGTTTACGTGTAGGTCAGAGCCGCTGGGATCAAAATACGGAATTGCACAGGGAGGTATATTGGGGCCCCTCATTTTTGTTATTTTTGTAAATGATTTAATTAATTTGATGGATCCCTCGAAAAGGATCTTAAAGTATGCCGATGATACTTCTTTATTGACAGGAAAAACTAATCTTCCCGAATTATTGGATGCTAGTGAAATGTTCTTCAATGAAGTAAAGTTATGGTTTAGACAAAATGGCTTATTCCTGAATGAAAAAAAAACTGATAGTGTACTATTTAGAACTAAGCTATCAAGAGTCGAAAAACCAGAAAATTTTGAAGTTGGTGAAGTGTCACTACCCTTTTCCAAACAAACTAAGTTTCTGGGGGTTTACATTGATAAGCATTTGAACTGGTCATACCATATTAATACTGTTTCCGGGAAACTCAATTCCGTATGTTATGGCATAAGATTAACCAGCAAGTACATGAATGAAAGCACACTTAGAATACTGTATTTCGCCAATTTTCAGTCCCTTATGAGTTACGGAATAATTTTTTGGGGGGCACACTCCCACGCTCAGAATTTATTTGTAATACAAAAAAGAGTAATTAGGATTATCAAAAAAATGAAGTACCTAGAGACTTGTAGAACGACTTTTAAGAACAATGGAATCCTAACGGTGTATGGCCTATACATTTATGAATGCCTATTATTTTTCTTTAAAAACAGACAGCTATTTGGTATCTCATCTGAACATAAGTATAATACAAGAACCCAAAATGTAAATTACCCTAGGCATCGTCTAACATTAAGTGAGAGAAGCCCACATTATATGTGTTTGAGATTATTTAATAAGCTTCCCGATAATCTAAAGGTAATACAGACCGAGAAGAAGTTGAAGCAAAAAATAAAAAATTTATTGATTAGTCTGGAACCATATAGTGTGGACGAGTTTCTGGACATGTAGGGTTTTGGTTTTGAATAGTTCTGAAATTAAATGTTGCGAGGTATAACTTACTAATGTAGCAATTGTAACTTTGTGATTAATGACGTAACCTCAGTGGCGTGTGTATTGTATACATATGTCATGTGAGATTTAATTTGATAAATAAATAAATAAATAACAAAACGTTTAAACTTTATATACATCAAGCATGTGGAACCCTCGGCAACGTCGTCCCAACACCGAGTATTGAAACATACTGAAGCAACGATACCGTAGGTTATACATATAAATACGCGCGCGGCGGTTATCCAAGCAAGGGCGAGACACGCGGTGTGATCTAGCATCACTGTAGTTTACTCTAGTGACCTACATTGTTGCTAACTGAAACCAGATGAAGCAGCGCGACAGCATGTAGGCAAAAAGGGTCTTTTATCTTAGTATTTAGATATTCGATTAGAAAAAAAAGTACGTAGACTTTCTCTAGGACACCCAAGGAGTCATCCATTTAAATATAATAAATTATTTCCATAATACCCAGTATATCTGTTATCGGTCTCGTGATTTAACTTTTTTTAATAAATTGTCCCAAGGAATCCCACTGTCAAATATTAGCACGTCACACAGGAATACCCTGTATAATATGATCAATTGATCGAGCCTCCAAATAAGACACGTTTTGACTATAACATGAAAATGCATTCACGTTTAAGCTTTTCGTACCTCTACTGATTCTGACGTCAAGTTATTGTACAGCTGATTCGCTGGAGATTCGCTAAGGCCATGTGGTATTTCATCAATTATAATGTTCGACGTTTCACTGTTTGCATCACAAGGTGTTTCATCAATTATAATATCTTCAGTTTCACTTATGACCAATGGATTCTGCGTTGTAACTCGAGTATTTGGTTTCTTTGGAACAAGAGTCTGGATCCTCTTGTGCAATGCCTTCTTTCCAAGGTTTTCTGCAAGACAGTACATAAATTATTAAAGGTATTTTCTCTTAATGTGTGTAATAAAAAATATACAGGGTGTTAAATATTATATTACTTTTCCTGCTTACCATTAGGTGTAGCCTCTATTATTTCACTATAATTGGTATCCAAACGAAACACAAAGCTGCCCTCGTCAGCGTTTGCATCACAAGGTGTTTCGTCAATTATAATATCTTCAGTTTCACTTATGACCAATGGATTCTGTGTTGTGACTCGAGCATTTGGTTTCTTCGGAGCAAGAGGCTTGATCCTCTTGTGCAATGCCTTCTTTCCAAGGTTTTCTGCAACAAGACATTACATAAATTATTAAAGCGGTTTTCTCTTTAATGTGTATAATAAAAAATATACGGGGTTTTACCATTAGGTGTAGCCTCTATTATTTCACTATAATTGGTATTCAAATGAAACACAAAGCTGCCCTCGTCAGTGTCACGTACGTAAGCTTCGTGTGTTTTGTTTTCATCAGAAATAATATCGTTTGCTTCCGATTCGGCTCTATTAGCTGCCATATCCAAATACCTAAAAATTCAATACTCTCTTCTGGTTACCCTGTACAGTGCATATCTATTAATTTGTCATACCTTTCTTCAGCCTCAGTTATTTCTAAATCTTCTTCGTTCCAACTCTTGCATAGTTCCATACCATTTTCCTTTGCCCCTCCCACCTCGTTATTTAAAGCTCTGTTATCATTTTTGCGATTACCTTTTGCCATCGTGCCATTTGAAGATACTTTTGTGGCATCAAGCATATGACCTGGCGTATAAAGTGTATTATTTGGCATATACCAAGCATTATCAAAATTTCCATTATTCAGGGTATTTTTGCGTGGTACATATTGACTATGTCTTACATAGGGAACTTCTAAATGTACCTTTGGGTTTTCCGCGTTAGATTTTCCTTCACCGGTCATATACAAGATTCCTTTTGAGTTATTAAAGTTAGAGTTTTTACTATAAGTTGCCTCCATTTCCAGATTTGCTATTGGAGTGTCTGAATCTGTACCGATATCTTGTATCTCGCTTAAGCTTTTTGATGTGGTTGCACATGAAATATTTTCGCCGTGGTTCTGATCGGCGGGGGAAGTAGCATTTATTAAATCACATTTAGAAGTTACGGATTCTATGTTATTTGTATTTGTTAAAGAATAGTCTCGATACGATTGAATACATTTGTATCTATTGTGAGATAGATTTTCGTTTATGCTTCTAAAAGGTGATTTGGGAATGTTGTCATCGCTTGATGATGTACTAACATTTTGTTCAGTAAAGTTTGATTCTCTATTTTGGATATTTTGTTCTGAAGAATTCAGAGAGAAGCGTTTATTAAGTGATGTTTGCCCCTGTAAACTTTGAGTATATTTACCGGTAAGCCCTAAAATGGAATACAAGGAAAAATAAGGAGTTTTATTCGAGATATCGTGTCTCCGATTTTTAATATTATTTACTGGAGGGTGGTAAGTTTCCAATTAATACCCTATGTAAGGTTTGAAAAAGGATACACCTTGCACAATTATAAAAACAAATAGATATACAACGTGTCCAAAATAAGGAGGGCCAGTACAGGGATCTCGGAAACCGTAAGAGATACGAAGTCGGTTAAATGGAGGTAAAGTTGCGCATTTACGTGCCTAATAATATGCAGTTTAGAAAGTTTTAGAATTCCGAGTAGTTCCGGAGATATCCGGAAAAAACCGAAATTCTGAAAAATCGTTTTATTGTTTTCCTAGGTTTTTTTTGAGATCGAATTCTACAGTAAATTGCACTTTTGCATTGCCACTTTTTCCGCTCGACGAGGCGTCTTCGAAGGGCCATTATCACCTTTCTTTTTTTAAATACGGTCCTGTTTTTATTTGAATTTGGTAGCTTTTTTCTTCCGAATGCAACGATGTATGACACATTGTGATTTAATGAGGTTTCGAGGGTTTTTTGAACAACATCAGGAAATTTTGGGATACGGTCCTGTATTTCTCCTAATTTTATAAATAATATCTCATAAGTAAGTTCTACATTTTTTTACTTATGTTGGACTAGTTCAATAAATAACAAATAATTTAATAATAAATCACAAATAAGTGAACAAAAATCATTCCAAAACAGTAATAAAACGAACAACGAAAAAGGCAAGGAACTACATAATCAGGTATTCAAAAATGATTCCGTTATTCTCTAAGCACAAATAACATCTTCTAACTGCCACATAACAGTTTTTTTGAGATAAAATAAAACATGCGATGAAATATCAAAACTTTTCAGCATTTGTAAATTTATGTTCCATATTTTCTGGAAAATAGAAAACCTCTTAAAACCCTCTCAAACGATCACAATGGGAATGTCAAGTGAAACCAAATCACGCGTCACCATCTTAATTTTTTGTTTCAAGCGCCTACTTTTCTTTTAAATCCCGAATCAACAGAAGTTTGAAATAATGTTTCTGTATTTTGTTCACTTATTTGTGGTTTATTATTAAATTATTTGTTATTTATTGACAACATAAGTAAAAAATTTAGAGCTTATGAGATATTATTTATAAAATTAGGAGAAATACAGGACCGTATCCCAAAATGTCCTGATGTTGTTCAAAAAAACCCTCGAAACGTCATTAAACCACAATGGGTCACCGTTGCATTCGGAAGAAAAAAGCTATCAAATTCCAATATCAGCAAAACAGGACCGTATTTAAAATAAAAAGTTGATAACGGCCCTTCGAAGACGACTCGTATCGGATTACAAAACAATTAACGCTGTTAGATAGAGCGGAAAAGTGGCAATGCAAAAGAGCAATTTACTTTAGAATTCGATCTCAAAAACCCCAGAAAAAAATAAAACGATTTGTCAGAATTTCGGTTTTTTCCGGAACTACTAGGAATTTTAAAACTTTCTAAACGGCGTATTATTAGGCACGTAAATGCACAACTTTACCTTCATTTAACCGACTTCGTATCTCTTACGGTTTCCGAGATCCCTGTACTGGCCCTCCTTATCTTGGACACGTTGTATAACGTACCTTGTGACTGTTCCTCGCCACTTCCAAAATTACGATTAGTCAGCAGCTCCATAGGTATACTGACAGTATCGCTGTCAAACTGGACATCGGCCAATCTCAGTTTTAAAATATTATTAGAGCCCTGAGAAAAGCTGGAACAGTCCCTTTTTTCCAACAGGCTCGGCACTGTAAATGGCGCATTTGAAGCATTCTCATGCCACTTATCATTATCAAGCCTGTTATTAATATCAGACCTGTCGTCGTCATTAAACATGCCATTGTCCATCACGTCAACGTCAATATTTGAAGATACCGACAGATGTCGCCTAAGGAAAGTATGAGACAAAGCTATGTTAGTAACCTGGGAACTATTGTCTTGATCATCAGCCACTGTCATTTCTTCGACATAAGACATCTCATCGTGTCCTTGAGTAGTTTGACTCGAGAATATATTTGACGCATTGGCTACCATCGAATGTTTTACTGACTCGGTTCGATATGATGTAATTGCCGCGTTTTTATCGTATCTATATGGTAAGTCGTCAGGTGTTTCTGATCCTACATCAAACAAATGTTGTTCCGCTTCTGAGTCACTATGTGACGATGGTATTTGATTCGACTCGGCTTGGTGCAATCGTGTTGCGTTTCCGGTGAGTTCCGAGTCATTTGTATGCGAAGGATTCAGAAAATGTTGATCCGATTCCGTTTGAGCAGATGTTTCTGATCTTACGTCACTCTGTTGAAATTCGGTTTCGGTGTTATCGGATGTACATTGTGACGTTTCAGTCTCGTTGGTTCTTGAAGTATTTGAAAGATGCTGTTGCAGGGTTTTCTCTGAAAATTATTCAAGGTGGTCTGTAATGAATTGTTATAAAAAATACCTTTTACCAATTCCAGAAAATTAATGCATTGTATTTCTGTCAAATTATTCTAAATAATTTAATAACACCCGAACACTCGTGAATTTTAGTGCAAGTCTAAATAATGTTGAGATATCTTATTACCCGATTGTGACATCAAAAGTAGATGTTTAAATATCTTGATCTATTGATAGTCACTACCGCGAGTAATAATTTTTTTTGGAAATTATTAGTTGGGAACAAAATGCTAGCTTAGGATTATTTTATGTTGTAAATAATGAAAATAAATCTAAATTTAAACAGAGTACGTGACAGATGAATGATAGGTTGTTGAAACAATTGAATGATAGTTCAGGTTAATTCTGATTGTGTATAAATTGTAAATAATTAACTACGAGTATTTCGGGTCGCGTTACTCGACATACGCAAGGACTAACCCTTAAATCAACCCTCAATGATAACAGACAGTAAAATTAAATAAGTAAAACCCCCGGTGTTCAATATAATAACTTGCATTGTTATTGCATTCATTGGACATGCCCGAGCCAATACAACAATAAGTATAGCTTGAACAAAAGTAAGCCCTGGTCATACGTTCAACTAACTATACTTTTAAATTAAAATCAGTCATTTACTATATCAGACAAATTTCTTGCCCTCATTTCTTCATGTGCTCTGGTGGACTGCTGACAGCTTCCAGTTGGCGGGGAAAGGATGGTGGGCCCACCCAAGACACGTGCGTGTCAAGTCGGCAATGGCATTACGCCTGACATTACAAAATAATCGAAATCGTAATAGTAAAGAACAGCGTTCGTAAAAACTAATTAAGTAAGCACGCCTTCAGATTGCGGTGGATTTTTTCATTACTTGCTAAGACTGGCCATTTTACTCATAGTGTCGACCAGTTCTTATATTTTCACAATTTAAATTAAAAAGGCTTAGAAGTTAGATAGGCTTTAAATAATCAATTCCTGGGTGGGGGAATACACCTTCGGATGGAAGCCAATAATGGGACAACATTACAATTTCCAAATTGCCATCTAACAAAATTCTGGTCAAATAAGATTCAAAAAATCTATAAGGGGGAAATTGGTTATACAGGGGTTATCAAAAAACATCCCACGTAAAAACGCGCAGATAAGGAGAACGTTAGAGTTACCTATCAATTACTAAGCGCAAAACGGACTGACGTTTCGGGCTACGTATTCCACTCATATCATGGTATAATGTACGTACGTTCCGCTTGAAATAATTCCTTTGTGTCTTTTTCTCAATTAGGCGATAAAACATGGACATATTTGTAATTAAGGGTTTTTGAAAGCGAGTAAGGCGAATCAAATAACGTGTAATAGCATTGTACAGCTATTCTAAATATTAAATTGGATTATATAAAACATGTACACATATGATACTTTTCATAATTATTATCATAAATTTAAGAGTAATTAAATAAAATCCATATTATGAAAACTCTTACGTAGTTAATAGATATTTCATAAATATTAATGATATGAGAGATCTGTCAAGTTTTGACCATTGTTTCTAATAAAGTGACCATGGCCTACTATTATAAGTAACGTAAATTATTAAAAATATATACAGTGAGTCCCAGAAGAAATGTCTAAATTCATTTAAAATTCAGCGGTAAGTTTTTTCAAAAAACGCTCGCACCCGTCGATTTTGATTTTTTAATTTTTTTTTGTGGTAATTTCATGTATACGGGTAGCTCAAAAATAAGTTACGACCATCAACTTCATTTTTTCAAATGAAAACATATTTTTTATTTCATTTTTGAATTTTGCATTGAATTCTAAGCATGTTTCATGTACCATGTCCTATACATAAACTCAACAGTTATTGAAAAAATTAGGATGGAACATATCTATAAGTAAGACCTGTTTATTTAAAAAAATCACAACAAAATCAAATTAAATGTTGAAAATGTACGCCATTTACGGCTTGACAATATCCAAGACGATCAATAAACTCTCTTTGCACCTTTCCAACCATTTCCGGAGTTATGACACGCACTTCTCTTCGGATCCTTTCTTTCAACTCCTGCATATTGTTTGGCCTGTTAACAAATACTTTTGATTTGAGGTAACCCCACAAAAAAAACTCCAGCGGAGTTAGGTCTGGCGACCTAGCAGGAAATTCGATAGGTCCTCTCCTTCCAATCCACCGATTTGGAAAGGTTTCATCCAAAAATGTGCGCACAGTGGCCGCATAGTGCGCCATCTTGTTGGAATATCAGTTCTTCGTCAGGGGAGTCTGGATCCAATGGATTCGGAAATAAAGCCACTAATGCTGGAATTAATTCTAGTTGGAGAAATTCGAGATATACTTGTCCAGTTAAAGACTGTTCAAAGAAAAATGGACCAATTACTCTTTCGCGTACGATTCCACACCAAACATTTATTTTCTTAGGGTACTGGCTGTGAACCTCTATCATCCAATGCGGATTTTCTGTTGCCCAATATCGACAGTTTTGTCTGTTCACATTACCATTCAAATAGAACGTAGCTTCATCCGAAAAAATAATATTTTTTACTAAATTATTATCTAGATTGCACATATTTTGCATGCGTCCGCAAAACTCACTTCGCCTATCGAAATCATCTTCAAATAACTCATGCACTGGAATAACTTTGTATGGGTGATATTTGTGCTTTTGAACTACTCGGTGAACAACAGATTTCGGCATGTGTAAATCGGCCCCAATGTGCGACAGGGGAGTACATGGATTTTCTTCCAAGGAAAGCAAAACGTCAAGTTGTTCATATTCATCTCGAGTAGGACGACCAGATATAGGCAAATCTCTAACATGACCGAATTCTCTAAACTTAGCCTCTATTCTACTCACCATCTTTTGACATATGGGAGGGCGATCAGGATGGATTTCATTAAATAATTGGGCTGTTTCTATTTGAGTACGTGTTTTATCACCAAACCCAACCATGCATAGAATTTCAATTTTTTCCCGTTCCGTTAACTTCACCATTATTGTGAAAACCGCAACTTTGAAACTACGCTTGACAATAATTATACTTATTTGAAATAAAATTGTCATACAGTTTCTATGGAAATAAACGGTGACAGTGAGACAGTACACTCTTACTTATTATGGAGCCCAAAATGCCATATTGCCAGAAGATTCGATAGATCGTTGGATTCCCTAAATGATATGTTCAATCCTAATTTTTTCAATAACTGTTGAGTATAGGACATGGTACATGAAACATGCTTAGAATTCAATGCAAAATTCAAAAATGAAATAAAAATATATGTTTTCATTTGAAAAAATGAAGTTGATGGTCGTAACTTATTTTTGAGCTACCCTGTATACATGAAATTACCACAAAAAAAAAAAAAAATCAAAATCGACGGGTACGAGCGTTTTTTGAAAAAACTTACCGCTGAATTTTAAATGAATTTAGACATTTCTTCTGGGACTCACTGTATATATACGCCACTAAACTTATGTAAAAATATCTAATATCTAGAGAAGCGCCGCTTCCGGTTAAACCGGAAGTATTTTTTTCTATCATTCATCTTCAAAAAGCTACAATCTCTAGAATTACGAAATTCGCGCATTGTCGTGAAGGGGAAAAGTCATTTAGTGACGTAAGCCGTTCGTTTCATAGTTAGGGCAATTAATACGTACCTTCTTTTGACGTTTGGCTGTAAATACACCGAACTAGTATGTCCTGCGCAGACTGGGCTACTTTTTGATCTTGCGGCGACGAACAATCGATTCTTTTCAGTATGAGCAGCAACTTTTGTAGCTCGAATTTCATCAATGGCTTTTCATTTCTTAAATGTGACGATATTTTTCTGTGGATGGCCAATAGGTTTTCTATCCGAGCTATAATTAAATTTAGTTAATTAATACACGAGTGTCCCACCGAAAACCATATCGATCTATATATGGAAAACTATACATAGGGCACATGTTTTTCAACGCCGTAACTGAACTTAAAATCTGCAGCAAAATGGTCATATAGAAATATTGAATTGTCAATAATCAAAAACTAAAAAATTTCGAATAGATAATAGTGGGGGCTGGTGACGCTTAAGGGGCTAATTTTATGGAAAAAACACCTAATTGTTACACCCGGTATTTATAAACAATAAGTTCGTATGGGAATACAGTAGTAGAGGCACACTAACGTTCTGGATTAGACAATATGTCATTGAAAAAACATCGTCCCAATCGGAGAAGTGATTTCTTAAACCTTCTGGTTATTTTTCGCCTTAATTTCTTGAAGAGAACCTTAAATTAAATAACGGATTCCTATCGTTATTTTATGAAGCATTTCACTTTGGCACAACTCTTTCGGTTTGTAACCGAAGCGCGTGATAAATCGCCGCTATTTACCTGTAATTTTTGTAGAACGCTTGGGCGATCCCGATTCAACAAGAACCAAATCTTGGGATAAAGGACATTCCGGCGATTCCATGGTCCGCGACTAGCAACACTAAATTAATTAACTTCAAAAGGCACAATCGCGTTGCTGAACCCTCACAAATTATCAAATCGCCATTTTGTCTCATCTTGGACAAGATTCTTTTTATCAAGGCCTGCTATTCTATTTCTTTATTTTTAATGAATCGAACCAAGGCCTTCTTGATTGAATGTTGAATGTCTTGCATGGAATGTCTTGTAATTGCTATAATTATGTAGATAGGAACATTTCTTTGAGTCGATATTTCTGACTATATACTACTACTAAGAACATTGGACCTGTTCTAAGGCATAGGATATCCCAATTGAGAGTATCACATTCTAATTTATAACTTGAAATCCGTGTAGTATGTATACACAGTTGAACTGCGGAAGGTCCAAAGGTTGGTTAAATTATGACGGCTCTGGGACTTCAAAGAGATTTCGCTGCCGTTTGTATCCTTCCCAATAGGGTTGTTTATAATATAATTTGAAGTACAAGTCTTTTCTGATGGGTGGTCAGGTATGAACACCTACCCTGTACTGATGAGATCAAAAGAGTATGCACGTGGTCTAAAGGTACCTACCCGAATACTACGGACACTGCGATAACTGAACTAAACAATAACTTTTTGCTTTTAACTTATTCAATTATCTTAATCTTGGTATATGATTTATTGCAAATATTTTTTAAATAATATAAGAAAAATAGCAATATTTAAAAAGAGACAAAAAATTACCAATAATTTTTTTAATTCACCTCGCCGCAACTTCCTTATGATAAGTAATATTTATTTTACTAAAAACTGCGCAATTTAATGAACTTTGTATAATAAACCCGGTAGAGGCTTTAGAAAGTCGCTTGCCGCGTCTACCTGATCTAACCCGCGGCCATTCTAGAATCCCTACAAATCATAATATTCATAATTTACAGTTTTGTCGTTTCAATACAGCAGTTTGTGTCCGGTTTTAATTTTAAAATGTTAGGTTTATGGTTTTTATAGACTGGTGTGTTTGGTGGTAGCTGTATAGTAGTAATAATTTTAATATTTGGTGATTGACAACATATTTAATATTATTAGTCATACCTAATAAGAATAGTAATTTGTAAAGCAAGTAATTTGATTTAGTTGAAATATAGTATTATAATGACGATGGCCCGCACGCTTGTGGCGACGAAAATTCGCAGGTATATTTATTATTATCAGATTGGCGAGGTTGGACTAGCGATAGCGCCGACCTCTCATTCCTCTGTGTTGACGGCAGGTCCGGAATAAGTTTACAGGAGCCGTTGTACACAGCAATGAAATCCGCGACGTTGCCATGTCAAAAATTTGAATGGTTCCAGTTTTTATGGGAAAGGCAAAGCGTTTGCGAACAGAAATATGTAATCGGTCAGCCAAAATGGCTAGTTGGTCAGCAACTTATGGACAGCAAACATTTCTGAATCGTGACAGTGCTCTGGGAAAACAAGTGAAAACCCGCCACCGCTACACCTTTTGTAGCCGATTTCCTTCTGTATTCGGCAGAAGAAAACACAAGAAAGTTATATAAATTGACAGTGACCGGGACCTCTGAAGTAAACTGCTCTAGACATGTTTTCTTCTACTGAAGAACGTAAAATATTTGTTTATAAAATTCTAAAAAAAAAAGTAGCAATAATTTATATTATGTCCGATAGATATGGGCGTGTACCGACTGACCGACAAGAAAGATGAAACAAACATAACCTATAATTACTCTTCAACTTGGCAACGTCGCAGATTTCATTGCTGTGTACAACCGCTCGATTCTTCTTTTCTTTTTCAGGCCGCATCAGCCACCTGGTGAGCGAACAGCGCATGCGCAATGCCTAACCGAGTAAGTAAAGGAACGAATGAAGTGGTGGTATTTCATTTCATCGGCGATGTTGACATCTCCCACTTACGCTACACTTCTCATGTCTCCCCGCTAATTTTTCAGATCGGATATTTTGAGGGGGACCAGGCGCATATACAGCTCTCAGTTATGGGGGGGGGGGGGGGGTTTGTTCGTTTGACTTTTGAAACTAGTTAGTATCAGTGGTGGTTCGCAGCGCGTATGCGAACAGGTTCTCAGGGCCACGACCAGTGTTTCAATAATTCACTTAATTTAATATTATTTCGCAAATTAAATTAGATTTAAAAAATAATATTAAACAAGAACCGAACTAAAACTGTCATATCCCACTTCGACACAAAAGAATTTATATTTTTTCCTTTAGTTAAAAACAGAGGGCCAACAACAAAAAAAAAGTTCGTTTTCTGTTTCGCTTCCCGTATGCTTCTTTCAATACTTTGCACTAATTGGTCAAGTTTTATTTTTAGTTTCATGGCATGGGAGTTAAGGGGGGGGGGGGGGGGGGGATTTCCCCCCACCCCCACTTGTATACGCGCCTGAGAGGGACGATACCCAATCGGTATGTCTCATCAAGCGAACGAAGGGGAAAAATTTGAGGAAAAAAAATACACCAATTTCATAAAAATTTACACTGTATTTATATTTGTAACAACTCACGTTTTTAAGTAAAAATCATAAATTAATTGATAAGGTATAAACATATGTATAAAAAGTATCGAGTCATTCCGCGCTATAAATCGACGAAAAAGGAAATTAAATTATATACACACCTTTATTTTATCTCGGGGGGGTTTTCAAAATTACCATCGTACCTGTTTTCTAATATTAAAAACAACCTATATACAGAAAGTTGCCAAATAATAGTCTGCCAAATAATCCTGTTAAAATGTATATTACTTATTTAATTATTGTGTTAGTAAAAGTTCTAAGTTCTACCCAGTATAAGAAATTTACCTCCGTATTCTTTAAAGGGGTTTTAAACGATGAAATTAAGAAATTATAGTAGACCAGTTTTTTCACTTTAATTTAAGATTTTTGCTGTTAAAAGCCGTATTAGAGTCGGCAATAAACATTTCCGGTGCAATGGCAATTATAATTGCACGAATTCATGCGCAGTAAACCGTTCTCGATCAGCTGGCGCATTTCCAATAGTCAGAACAGCAGCTGGTAGTGTCGAAATCCCTAAAATACCCCCAGAATTAGAGATGGGCAAACCTGTTCGTTTTGATTAGCAGTTAAAGCAGCTACTGCTACTTACAAATGGTAGTTCTAAAAAGTTGCTACGAATTACCAGTGCATATGCTTAATAAAGAATGTGAACTACTGCTAATTTAAGTACCAGTGAGTTTATATAGCCATTAGCTGTTTATAGGTGCTTCGACCAACTAATAAACATTTAAAAATAACAGAATAATCCATCTCTACCCAGACTTGCACCCGGCAATGTCAATGAAAATGGCGCGTGCCCCATTTCCGGCAATGAGAGATAGCTGATCTAGAACGGTGTACTGCGCATGAATCCGTGCAATTTTAATTGCCAGAAGACTAGAATTGCCGATTGTAATACGGATTCCGTTCTCGCATTGCGCCGTCAATGCGAGCAGTATTGGGCCAGCTGATCGAGAACGGTTTAGTGCGCATGAATACGTGCAATTATAATTGCCATTGCCGGCGCAAGAGACAAAAATTGCCGACTCTAATACGGCTTTAAGAGTATTTATCAGTGGACACGACGAGTATCGAGGGAGTAGGAGACGTTTCTCTTATTCTTCTGCCTTTGATCACCCGAAGCGTTGCCAAATCACTTTAGATAGTTGCGATTTCAGATATTTTTCCTAAAAAACTCGACGGGACATTTTTTGCATTAAAACCGATATTCTGAAAAATCGTTTTATTTTTTCCTGACTTTTTGAAACCCAATTCTAAAGTAAATTACACTTTTATATTGCCACTTTTTCCGCTCTATCTAACAGCGTTAATTGTTTTGTAATCCGACGAGTCGTCTTCGAAGGGCCATTATTAACTTTCTTTTTATAAATACGGTCCTGTTTTCCTGATATTGGAATTTTAGAGCTTTTTTTTCTTCCGAATGCAACGATGTATGACACATTGTGGTTTAATGACGTTTCGAGGGTTTTTTGAACAACATCAGAAAATTTTGGGATACGGTCCTGTATTTTTTCCTAATTTTATAAATAATATCTCATAAGTTCGTTGTATTTCTGTTTTGGTATGTTTTCTTTGTTCACTTATTTGTGGTTTATTATTAAATTATTTGTTATTTATTGAACTAGTCCAACATAAGTAAAAATTTAGAGCTTACTTATGAGATATTATTTATAAAAATAGGAAAAATACAGGACCGTATCCCAAAATTTCCTGATGTTGTTCAAAAATCCCACAAAACGTCATTAAACCACAATGTGTCATACATTGTTGCATTCGGAAGAAAAAAAGCTCTCAAATTCCAATGTCAGAAAAACAGGACCGTATTTAAAAAAAGAAAGTTGATAATGGGCCTTCGAAGACGACTCGTCGTATTGCAAAACAATTAACGATGTTAGATAGAGCGGAAAAAGTGGCAATGTAAAAGTGCAATTTACATTAGAATTCGATCTCAAAAAAACCCAGGAAAATTTTTTTTCAGAATTTCGTTTTTTCCGGATATCTCCGGAACTACTCGGAATTTTAAAACTTTCTAAACGGCATATTATTAGGCACGTAAATGCGCAACTTTACCTAACCGACTTCGTATCTATCTCTATCCCTGTACTGGCCCTCTTTATCTTGGACACGGTGTATACTTTCTTGCAAAGAACATGAACGCGCAAAATGATTTGTATTTTTTAAGACGATTTTTATTTCCGTGTAAATTAAATAAAATAATCAAAATTCCTTTACGAAAATATAATAATATATTAGTGACAAGCCACCAAAAGTGCTATACGAACACGGCATTCGTCATACGAGGAACGATTAAAAATATTTAACATTACAGCCGTAAAGCAAAAACGACTTCAAGGGAGCTTTTATTGGTATCGAACCTAATTTTCCTTATTATAATGTCCGGGATAAGCTAACACGGCCGGGCAACTTTCTACTTTTAACTTAAAAGAGTATTAATATTTACAACTAGGCACAACCATAA
Organism: Barypeithes pellucidus; assembly: GCA_963991005.1. Lineage (NCBI taxonomy): Eukaryota > Metazoa > Arthropoda > Insecta > Coleoptera > Curculionidae > Barypeithes > Barypeithes pellucidus. The sequence continues at coordinate 48,155,320 of OZ022563.1, read as the reverse complement.
TAAACCATTCAAAAATGAATAAGCAACTGAAATTTGTTGCATCGTTTTGAGGATAAATATTTTATAGTAGAAATCGGTGAGGGGGATCGCTCTTGCAGTGTTGGATAGGGAATTTTGTCGACTTTGATATGACCCTAATTTACCATTAAAAAAGGTTATGTTTCTGTGTTACACGGGGCATTTTAGAAAGCAATGCAAATTTCAAAAATCTTGTATGTGCCAGAAGATTTTGAATGTCTTAAATAGCGTGGGTGGAATGAAGATAACGGGAAGGTCATGAGGGTAGCTATCAGTCTCTTTTGGACTTCCTCAATTTTTCTACCACGTTCGACCGCTATTTATCTGGAGAGGAGGCGTAAGGAGAGTTTTCTATTACCCATACGCCCTGTATACAATATCCGTATTGCAGATTAAATATACAGGGTGTCCCGCTAATTAATGGTACATAGAAAAACCACAGACTCCTTACGTAAAAATATTAGGATTTAATTGTACCTACATATATCCGAAAGTTGATATCAACTGAGATACAGGGTGTTAAAGTTAAAACTTGATTTTTGTTTTTCTCTAATAACTTTGCAGGAAACCAACGTTTTTTCACAAAATTTGGCATAATTGCCAAATTTTGTAAAAAAACCATAATTGGTTTTTTTAGGACGAGAAATTGATTTTCTTATGACATTTTAATTTACAATGTAGGGGACACTGTATGCGACAATACTTGCACATTTATTAGGTTATAACTTTTTTGTGTCTCAGTGTATTTAAGTTTTTAATGAAAATATGTAATACTTTTCTCATATTTATTAGGTAAAAAAGGTATACAAGTTCAGGTCGCCCAGAGTTACCGTTTCGGAGATATTTGCATTTAAATTGTTTAGTGCACTCTGGCCAACTAATATTACTTTGCAAACAAAATTTTTTCTTAAGCTAACCTATGAGAAAACATGAAATTTAGAGATGCAGTTGCTATGGAACAGAAAATATTTCGTTTTTGAGTTTATCGTAAGTTTGTGTTTTCATTGCTGTTCGTTTCTTTTGACACAATATTTTCTAGGGTCAAAGTTATTTAAATTAAACTAAGTTAACGAACAATCCAATTGTTGTATTTATTATTCCCAATTATCATTACTAGAACATTAATTATCATGTAAAAGTTAATTGGTAAAAAGTAACAAAATATCATTTGCTTGCCTGAGCTAACGCACTAAACAATTTAAGTACGACTATATCCGAAATGGTAATTTAGGGCAACTGAACTTAGTATACCTTTTTTATGTAATAAATATGAGAAAAGTATTATTTTCATTAAGATCTTAAATACACTGAGGCACAAAAAAATCATGACTTTATGAATGTTCGAAAAATGCCGCACATTGTACATTAAAAATTCACAAAGAAATCAATTTCTCGTCCTAAAAAAACCATAATTGCCAAATTTTGTAAAAAAAACGTTAGTTTCTCGCAGAGTTATTAGAAAAAAACAAAAATGAAGTTTTAACTTTAACACCCTGTATCTCAGTTAATATCAACTTTCGGATATACGTAAGTATAATGAAATCCTAATATTTTTACGTAAGGAGTCTGTGGTTTTTCCCTGTACCATTAATTGCGGACACCCTGTATATAAAAAAAGAAAAATTTACACGTAAAATATAGTCGTGTTTACAAAGTAGGACGATTACCAAAATTTAAACCATTAGTTAGGAATTATAGGAGGAAGAAAAATATTAGAAGAAAGAATCAGAAAGAAAGACGGAACAAGAACCAGAACAAACTAGAAGGAACCAAAAACTAACTCGTTTGCTATCGAAGTCGACAAAATTCGGCCCTGAAAGAGCGACCCCCTCACTGATTTTTGCCCTCAAATGACGCAATAAAATTTGAGTTGCTTAGTCATTTTTGAGTAGCATACAAAGAAATACACTAAAAACTACTAACAAAATTACAAAAATATATCTATGATACACAGGTATACCGGACGTATTTAGCATTACTATGAACCTTAACAACACACGATAATAAAAAAACGGTTTTATATTAATTTACCGCTAATTACGTCCGATATAGTAATGTTCTATCTGATGCGTCCTAATACTGTATAATACCTCCTCTAGCACGATAAGATTCCTTTAGAATTGCAACGCTTTTATTGATAAAACCGCAGTTTTAACCTAAACCTAGCTTAAGTATTAGTTTAGAAGCCTACTCTACATCTATAAGTTTACAGCCACGGATGCCACGCCGGATCCATTCTGCACAGGTTGTCGGGACTGTTCGCAGCGGCCACCAAGGTGGCGACCTGGAATTAATAGGAACTAAGTAAATATACAGGTCGACAAGTTTATAGCTACAGAAGGAATGCGGGCAAGAAAATTTCTTGGGTTAACAATGTTGTCACATATATTAAATTTTAATTTAACAATCTGTTACCAAGTAAACCCTAAAATTAAATTTACCCATTTAAAATAAATTTTCATAAGTATATAAGAAAGTAATATTCTATTATTGTTTCAATGTTCTTAGAACTTTCTTTCCGTACTAATTATTTTAATATTTAAATGCAAAATAAAATATTTTTTTGTTAAAGTACTTCTAATTTAAAAAAAGGCAACATGGTGCAATATCAACGGTAACCATGGGTAACAGGTGGCTAAGGGTAATTTGATAGGTTAAATCCCAGACAGAAGATGACGACACGCATCTGGTAACACGCCCATTGTGACGGCGTGGTTGTTCGGCGATGTCCAATATGCTTCATCCAGTTACGTAGTGATAAGAAGGGCAAGAGTTATTATATTGTGTTAAAATGTGTTTTTTTTTTAAAGTGTTCGTTGTTTTAAAACTGTAATAATGAATGTATATACTCGTGGTAAAAGGGTGTGTGAAGAGGAATCGCAAATTAATGCATTTAAATTGCCACTTAAGCGAGAGAAGGGGATAAATCATGATCTAGCATCTAGGAACTTTGACTTGTTTGAACTTGTCCAGCGTCATAAACCTCTCAATAATGACAAAAATGATGTGGTGGACAACATTATCGGACAATATGGCCACATTCCTTTAAGAGCACCCCCGTATATGTGTGAATTAACCCCTATTGAGATGTCTTGAAATTAAACATTTCATTAGAGATCGCAATACATCAGGGGAATTTAGTACCTCACAACTAAGGGAGCTTCTGGACGAAGCAATTACCTCAGTGACAGCAGTCGATTGGGAAAAGTTTTGTCGACGTGTCGCCGATATTTAACATTTAACATATAGAAAATAAGTTTTGGGAAACTGATTATATGATGCAGGAGATTGAACCCATTATAATACAAGTTGGGACTGATACTGATGATAATGAACTGAATAGTGACAGTGAAGGTGAAGAAGATGAGTCGCAAAACTATATTCCATGTGTCTTTGACACTAACACGACCGAAACTGAAAAAACGTCATTAATCGATTAACCATGTAGCTGTTTTTTCCATGCTGAAAGAATGGCATCTTGTAAAACGTAATTATTTAAATCTTGATAAAATAATTACCTACCTTCAAACATAAAATGCAATTATTGAAGAATTTCCTATTTTTATTATATTATTAAAATAATCATAGCGCACGCCCATGACTCGGCCTTGTTTTAAAAGATATTGCTTTCCACTTGATACGTCGTAGACATACACTCGCTTGTCGAGCTGTACTCTGAATTGAACGGAAAGCGTCACAACAATATCACATAACCTATAAAAGTTACGACTGTTTGTGCAGAGTTACATTAAGGGTCGACCGGAACTTTAATTACATTTTTGAAAATGTATAAACTGCATAATTGTTGATTATACCGGGTGGTGCGTCGGAATCGGACACATGGGCTTTCCCATGTAAATTTTTGAGGTGGTCAAATATTCGCTCCCGTATTGATTTTAAAGAAAACCTTTATTAAGACTTGTTAAAGAAAATAATGAGAATAAAGTCCGCCAAATTTGAACTTTTTTTCCACACAACAATAAGAAAAATAATTTAAAAAATTGAATCTGAAGGTATCGTGCTGAATAAAAACTTAATTCCATCAGTTTGCGATAGAATTACCGCCATACCAACTAGCCAATGTAAGAAGGGAGTTTCATAATCGTTTAGGAGGGTTGTTTGAGCATCTTCTTAAACATTAATCAAAATAATTCCTACCACAGTAAATATTATTAATTCAAAATGTCGATGCACATAAAGGAGAACCAAATACCGACGGGTAGTTGAACTTTAGCCGTCTACATTATCACTTACCTTACTGTCAGTCCCGTCGAACTGCGCCAAACTGTTCAGTCTATTCGAAATTGAGGTTATGGCCCTTCCTACCATATTGACGATCTGTTCCGCTTCGGACATCTTGTCTTGATTATTGACGTTTACATCATCGGGCTTCTTTACGCGGGACAGCACCATTTCGTCGCGGAGAATCGGTTTTAAAATGTTAAGCACCTAAAATATTAATAACAATAAAAGTACATACACAACAAAGCCTACATGCTACAAGCCACTACGCGTTCCTCGACCTTCCGTCGGTCGCTACCATGATCTGGCACGATCAATGCCCCCCTCCCCGCTCTAGCCGTCAAATCCTTTTTCGATACTATTAGAGACAGTAACACGTCTGCGTTCCTTAAAATCGTGAGCGTGTTAGTTTTAAACGTACAAGGAGGTGTTTCTCAATAAATTGGTGTAAAATTTACTTATTTATTTTAACAACGCGGATACAAAGTCTAATCGCGTCGGGTCGTTCACTGCCGTAAAGTTCTGTTGTGAAATAATTTGCTTCCATGTGTGTTGTTGCGCGTGTTTATCTAGTTCGCAAATAAGACATTTTTTGTTACCATCTTTATTGAAATAGTGGTCTCTTGACTAATCATATGGGCTTGTATTTAACACCCTGTATATCGAAAACAAAGCATTCTTGGGCATACATGTATATGAATTTTTCGACTTAAAATTGGCCCACGAATCAGCAATTAAAATACACTCTGTATAATAAGTAATTTCCATAACATCCTGTAGATTATTATGCAAGACTGCACATTTTTTTCCATTGAAACTAACCTTAAAATTAGGGTAAACGAAGCATCGAGCCGTAGCTATCATGGAAGCTGTCAGTGGTCCACTGACTCCTATGGTCGACAAGTATTCTATTATATTTGGTGTCAGTCTAAACGGTACTGGCCTTGTCTGATCCAATTCCCCTGTAATTCATATATATAATTAATACAATAAGCTAGCGGACAAGTGTGTGTCTTTGTGTCGCCTTTTGTGAGGTATACCCATGAGATTATTTGCTTACGGTCTTGGTACGTCACTGGTGTGTGTGTGTATTGCTTGTGCAGACTATGGGAATTATTTCGTCCCTAAGTGAACTTCGTACCCCTTTAAATCGAGATTTCTTCCCATGGGCTTATTAATCGATTAAAAAAATAAATTTGCATATAAAAGTTTTTACAACTTTTTTCTAATAACTTTTCTTGTACCATGTAATTAATGTTACTTTACTCTCATCAGTTTTATTTTCTTATTTTTTGACCACCCTGTACATGGTGTCCCATTTTCGACACTTTTATAGAGTATCTCCGTAATTGTTAGTCCTATCAAAAAAAGTATTAAAAGTTGATAGGTTATTTTCGCAAATGAATATGTAAAAATGAAATTGACGTTAAATGTTAATAGTCAACATAAACTGCTGGCCATTTGCTTTCGAGCAAGAAAAATTTCGCCTAAATTTAAAAGTTAATATTTTCTGAACCAGATATGACATCGATCTCCGGTTTTTAATGCTTGATAGATTTGTCCCTTAGGAAACAATTGCCAAAGTTGGATTGTCTTAAACTGTCCGAAAATTTTATATACAGGGCGTTAAAGAGGACGATGATTTTTGCTCCAATTTCAATAACATGTAACTTTCACAATAATATTTTAAATTTTATCACTGTACGTCAATTGAATCACTGGTTCATAACAAAGAAAGTGATCTGTCAAATTTTTGATATCTGCTATATTTTAAGAGATACCGATTTTTTTGAAAAACTTTGCTTTTTTCAACTTTTTGTTAGCTAGATCCCACTGTGCGTTGTATCGTGTAAACTTTGCAAGTGATTATTATACCTTATGAAAAGCTTGTTTATGTCCAGTAACAACAATTGTACCTAAATGTTGTGATGTCCAGTGGCGTACTTATAATCACTTATATGTCTATGCTTTATGAATATCTCACAATTTTTTTGTATTGGAAAGTACTCGCCCCTAGATTAGGCAAGTTTTTCCTTATTTTTTAGTTTTTTATATCGCGCTACAGGTATATTATACAGTGTCTACAAAATTTTAAAAAAGATAATTTTTTTATTTAATTGTTTGAAAAAATGTATTTATTAATTTCTAACTTTCTAACACGACACAATTAAACTGCATAATCACTTGCAAAAATTTGCACGATACAACGCACAGTGGGATCTAGCTAACAAAAAGTTGAAAAAAAGCAAAGTTTTTAAAAAAAATCGGTATCTCTTAAAATATAGCAGATATCAAAAATTTGACAGATTACTTTCTTTGCTCTGAACCAGTGATTCAATTGACGTACAGTGATAAAATTTAAAAATATTATTGAGAAAGTTACATGCTATTGAAATTGGAGCAAAAATCATCGTCCTCTTTAACACCCTGTATATAAAATTTTCGGGCAGTTTAAGCCAATCCAACTTTGGCAGTTGTTGCCTAAGGGACAAATCTATCAACCATTAAAAACCGGAGATCGATGTCATATCTGGTTCAGAAAATATTAACTTTTAAATTTAGGCGAAATTTTTCTTGCTCGAAAGCAAATGGCCAGCAGTTTAGTTGTTTAAAGTAATAAAGCTTAATAAATCGCCTAGGAAACCAATGTCATCCATGGTGTGTTAATATTTAAAAGGATTTAAAACAGTATATTTTTAGATTAAAATATACAGGGTGTTCCATTTAAAAAAATGAGGTTGGGTCCGATATCTTTTTTACCTGACCCCGTACACTTATTCTGAAAACGGCAGATTATTCAACAATCAATATAAAGAAACTACTGTATAAAACATTTTTCTGTATTTCTTTTAACTAAGAAAATATAGGGTAATTTTGAAATTGTCAATTTTTGGATTTTCCCCCGTAATTATCACCAATTTTGAAAAATAAATTAATACACGTATTGGAGGACAAACGAAACTAAGAGAGATATTATTTTACTTCCGTTTATGTGCAGTTTTAAACAAATAAATCAAAATTTACCTGTTCCATCGTCGACGTCGAATTTGAAATATGAAATGTTCATCAATCCGGAATCCTGATGCAGGTACATCATGTCGGGGTTCAATCTGGTCAAGTGGAACACGTATTCGGCAAAACACGCTAGGGCGAGTTGAAGCGTAAACTGGAAGAAAACAGTTTTTATGTTAATTCGTGGCGATTAAAAGGAAATAGTCTACTGGATGGATGCCATCGATGAGTTGAATATAGGAAATCCCATGTAATTGTTGAGGTGGCTGAATATAGGCTCCCCTGTACGTACATATTCAAAGGTAATATAACTAGAGCTCGTTTTTTATCGATAATTAAAACGACGCTGATAAGATTATTTCCAGAACCTAAATTAAATATTATATAATTCGAGACATACTTTTAAATAGGCAATATCGATAGACGTCGATATCGATACTAGCTTATGCTCTCTACTCTAGACTTCAAACCTTTTGACGATTCGCAGGTTTGAGGTTATGTGACTATAATTTCCATAGACAAAGGAAGAGAGGGGACGCGTAAAACCAGAAGCTATTTTGTTACCGCCTGGCTCCTTATCGGATTTAGCAGTGGCGTTACATGAATATTTTCTTAGTATTATCCCAGTACAAAATTATTATTTATGGAATATGGAAGTAAAATTTTTATTGAATTGAATTTGTATATTGTGTCCCTTACTGAGTACAAATATTCTTCTGCTTCTCAATAATTTTTGAATGCTTAGTAAATATTAATTTTATTATCCAAAAATATAATTTCATGTAGGAAAGGTTGTGAAATTTAAATATCTTTCAACTTTAGGGAAAATGTAAGATAAAAAACAAAATTGGTCGATTCAAAATTTATTACAAAGAAGCAAGAACATGTAATTACTGATAGTTTTGAAAATATTGTTGGCACAGCACCTCCAAGTAATCGTACTCTTTCCTCAACTTTATAAAAAAGGACTTCTCAAAATGCTCTGAACAAATCCTGTAGGCAGGAGAAGGTGTCCAATCTCTAAGTCCCATGTTCTGCACCCAAATGTTTGGTTTTTGTGGATCTTTCGGAAATCTAAAAACAATACAACAATGTGTGAGCTTAGTGGTTTAAAATAAGTTTTAACAGGACGCCATCCTTGTGAAACGACCTTCGCCTGAAGTCGTGTTTCTCAAAGACTATGATCTTCAACGATTCAAGACAAATGTTAATCGCTTTCTTTAAAAAAATAACACTGGTATACATTCGAAATAATATAATGCTTTCACTAATAACTAACCAAAATTACATAAGAAATAATTTAATTTTGTCAAAATATACAAATCATGCAGGTACGCCATTGAGTGACACACCCTCTCCAAGGGCAATTACCTGGTTCTTATTAGAAATCTTGAATGAAAAGTGCAACAAATCTAGTACAAATTACAAAGGAAGGTAGCTTTAACTATAGACTTAATCATAGTTTCAAATAACATATACTACTAAACTTACAAGGGAGATATCTAATATAAAATAAATGCATGCAAAAAATACAATTTGAATATTTACCGATGGGAAGTAATTCCAAGCTTCTTTCGTTCATTACGGCTTTTATAGCTATAGGCACAACAATTCACCATTTTTCTGTAAATAAACTAAATTCTTACAATTGCTTTTCTCACCACAAATCACCAAAATACATAGGGTGCCACCTCGATTGTCTGGCTCCCTATCAATGGCGGCCAATCAATTTTAGGTAACACTTTCTGCGACGGCCCGTAAACCGGAATTATTCGTCCCCTCTCTTCCTTTGTCTATGATAATTTCCATAGACAAAGGAAGAGAAGGGACGAATAATTCCGGTTTACGGGCCGTCGCAGAAAGTGTTACCTAAAATTGATCCACCGCCATTGATAGGGAGCCAGACAATCGAGGTGGCACCCAGTGTATTTTGGTGATTTGTGGTGCGAAGAGCTATTATAAGAATTCAGTTTATTTACAGAAAAATGGTGAATTGTTGTGCCTATGGCTGTAAAAGCCGTAATGAACGAAAGAAGCTTGGAATTACGTTCCATCGGTAAATATTCAAATTGTATTTTTTGCATGCATTTATTTTATATTAGATATCTCCCTTGTAAGTTTAGCAGTATATATTATTTGAAACTATGATTAAGGCCATAGTTAAAGCTACCTTCCTTTGTAATTTGTCCTAGATTTGTTGCACTTTTCATTCAAGATTTCTAACAAGAACCAGGTAATTGCCCTTGGAGATGGTGTGTCACTCAATGGCGTACCTGCATGATTTGTATATTTTGACAAAATTAAATTATTTCTTATTTAATTTTGGTTAATTATTAGTGAAAGCATTATATTATTTCGAATGTATACCAGTGTTATTTTTTTTAAGAAAGCGATTAACGTTCGTCTTGAATCGTTGAGGGTCATAGTCTTCGAGAAACACGACTTCAGGAAGGTCGTTCCACAAGGATGGCGTCCTGTTAAAACTTATTTTAAGCTAAGCTCAAACACATTGTTGTATTGTTCTTAGATTTCCGAAAGATCCACAAAAAGCAAATATTTGGGTCCAGAACATGGGACTTAGAGATTGGACACCTTCTCCTACCATCAGGATTTGTTCAAAGCATTTTGAGAAGTCCTTTTTTATAAAGTTGAGGAAAGAGTTCGATTACTTGGAGGTGCTGTGCCAACCATATTTTCAAAACTACCAGTAATTACATTTTGTTGCTTCTTTGTAATAAATTTTGAAATGACCAATTTTGTTTTTATCTTTCATTTTCCCTAAAGTTGAAAGATATTTAAATTTCACAACCTTTCCTATATGAAATTATATTTTTGGCTAATAAAATTAATATTTACTAAGCATTCATAAATTATTGAGAAGCAAAAGAACATTTATACCCAGTAAGGTACACAATACACAAATTCAATTCAATAAAAATATTACTTCCATATTCCATAAATAATAATTTTGTACTGGGATAATGCTAAGAGAATATTCATGTAACGCCACTGCTAAATCCGATAAGGAGCCAGGCGGTAACAAAATAGCTTCTGGTTTTACGCGTCCCCTCTCTTCCTTTGTCTATGATAATTTCAAAAGAAAGGATGTCAACAATATCGGTTTGCAAATAAACAGTAAGTACATATTTTTATACTTAAATCCCACCTTTAAAGTAATTTTCTGTTTGTAATGAGTAAATAATAATGAAAATCTAAAAAAATATGCATATATTAGAAGAAAAAGTCATTCAAACTTGACATTTATTAATAGTTATTTACATTACAAGCTGCGAAAGTTTACTTTTTGGTGCGAGGTGTGTTTAAATAGGCGAGGCGAAGCGTAGCGAAGCCGAGGCTATTTAAAAAACTCCGAGCACCTGAAAGGGCTTTTGCAGCGTGTAATGTATTAAACTTTTTCTACTACTGTTCTTTGATCAATTATATTATTAAGTAATGAACTTTGATTTTATTCAAATTATAATAAAATACACCTGTAAAATAATCCATGACGACTAGTTATTTGAGTACTGTCAAAATCTATCAGTTCAAATTTTTTAATTTCGATTGCCGAAAATGTTGTTTCAAGACCAAAACGAAGCTATACAGAAGGCGGCCGAGTTGGCATGTGCCTTACTCTTACCCGTAAAGTCGAAAGATAGGTACTGTCAAACGTACAACCTGTTTCTAGAATGGTTCGTGGAGAAAAACCTTTCACAAATTGACGAAAATGTAATGCTAGCGTACTTCCAAGAGAAATCTGAAGCCCTATCACCTCCGTCCTTATGGTCACAATATTCCAGTTTAAGAAACTTATTGCATTTATTAAACGAAAAAATGATGGTTACGAAGCTAAAAAATCTAAAATTTTCACAAAAGAAGAAATAATAAAGTTTTTACTTGACGCTCCTAATCATAGCTATTTATCTATGAAAGTGATAGCAGTAATGGGGATAGCTGGAGCATGCCGGACAGATGAGATCTATAAAATGAAATTGAACGACATCGAAATCAAGGATGATGTAGCTATTGTTAAAATCCTCCAGAGCAAAAACAAGGTTCAAAGAAGTTTTGTGATAGCCGATGATGGAGGTACAGTTTCTTTTATGAGGTTACTTCAAGATTATATTAAACTTAGGCCAAATAATGCACAAGACGAACGCTTGTTATATCGCTATGAACGAGGTAGGTGTGTGAATCAGGTGATTGGAAAACACACTATTTCAAATGTTCCCAAAGAAATTGCGAAATTTTTGAAACTTCAAGATATAAATAAATACACTGGTCACTCGTTTAGAAGAACATCAACTACCTTTCTTGCAAATGCTCCAGATATCGATATTTTGGATTTAAAAAGACATGGCGGTTGGAGATCTTCGTCCGTTGCGGAGGGATATATTGGTGATTCGTATACAAATAAAATCGAAATTTCCAAAAAGATCTTAAATCGATCTCCTACTTTTATTCCATCTAACGACGCGAGAGTGACAAATAGTTGTATGGTCCAAGTCCAGGATAATAACGAGTCTCTAATAAGAAGCGGCGAAGGTATTGAATTGAATAATATTCCATCAATAAATATTTCTAACTGTTCAAATTTCACTATTAACCTTAATGACAATAAATAAAAATTAGTGTTATTTAAGTTTTATATTATTGTTATTATACCACTTGTTTTTTCAATAAATATAAACTTTTTATTATTAAGTAAGATTTTTTTTTAATTCGCTTGAATAAATACAATAAAAAATTGTATTCTTGTTTTTTTGTCCTGGCACCGAAAGTATTACTTTCGTAGCTAGCAACCTACTTTCGTAGCTAGCAACGGATAATATTCAGGTAACTGTAACATTTACTTTCGTTTTCTTTCGTGTTGCTACGGCCCGAAAGTTGATTTATTTATACAGTAGAAAAAAGTCATTTTCTAGTCCTCAGCCTACTTAAAAACGCGTTTTAAAACTGCTGTAGACCGATGACACAATTTTATCACTTGTAATTTCGTATAATTGGTGTAAATGAAACAATTTGATTGGTTGAAACAATAAATGTGACTCGTAGTTCAGGTACTAGCAAACACCAACAAATAATTTCTATGACACTATTGCCAAAACTTGACGTAAAGCCATAACGAATAATGAAAATATAGTTCAGCAGAAACCATCATCTGCTGAATGCACTAAAAAAAATCGATTTCACAAATCGATTATTATTATTAATTACTTACTATTTTTCTGAAGTGCCAATAATCGGTCGCCGACGGGAACGTCTGCAGCGCCCAGTTCTTCAGCACCATCTTGGGAACCATCTTGTCCTGAACGCTCTTGAATATGTCCCTGTATATCTGGTGGCTGGCCTTGACGCCCCTGCTTTGCACGGCCGCCAGCCTTTCGTAGTAGTACTGGATCGGATCATCATGTTCGATACCTGAAAAATAGTTTTTTTTACTCTGTATATGAAACGTTACTTTCCTCCCTCTTCTAAAACTTATTCCTTACCTTGTTTTCCCAGTTTGGCGCAGCCTTTTTTGAATATATCCAGATAGGAAATCGAGGCGGGATTGTCCTCGACCAATCGGATCTGTTGCGATACGGCCACGACTCTGGGCACGGTGAAGTGCAGAAACCTTCTCGCAGTTTCCTAAAAGAGGGCGCAAGATTCAATAAAAATATAATATCGAATTATTGTTAATCTGTTATTATGGTTATGATTCCATTAAATAGGTACCTGCAAGCAGAGCTGGGCAAATACTTTTTAAAAGTATTTAAATACTAAATACTTAATTAAATTCCAAAGTATTTAAATATTAAATACTTTTTGAAGTAATGAAGTATTTAAATCTTAATTACAAAAAGTATTTAAATACTTTTTAGGTTTAAATACTATATTTAAATACTTTCCTAAGTAATTAAATACTTTCTAAGTATTTAATTACTGTTAAGTATTTATAAATACTTTCTGAGTATTTAATTACTTTTTTTTAAAATATTTATAAATACTTTTAAGAATGAAACACAAAATTTAAATACTTTGTAAACAATTACAGTCGAACCTCTATAACTCGAACCTCTCTTTAACTCGGACTTTTTAGTGGTTTTTGTACATTTTCCAAGATTTCTATGTACATATTTTAATGGTACATAGACATAATGTATGTAATAAAAAAAATGTTTTGGAATATTCATGTGGTTTTCCCTTCTCTCTTCCAACTCTCTGTAACTCGCTCGATCTTTGTTGGTTGTCCCTTCAAGTTCGAGTTATAGAGGTTCGACTGTAATTACTTTTAAATATATTTAAATTGTATAGTAGCATTTTTGTCTCCTCTAAGTAAGCAGTTGAATAGGTAGGTACCTCAATCCTCAAAATATTTTAGAATCAAATAAGATTTAACAGCAATAAAAAGTGTGTTTTGTAATATTTTATTGGTATCGACAGTAAATTTTAATTAAAAAACCACGACAACATAAACTTAAGGGTACAGGAATAAAACAGGAATTGTCCATATTTATCGAAATCGACATTGCTAGCGCAACCTGTTGGCACATGTTGTTACTTTCCATGGTCAAAATATTAGCCGAATAAAACTAGGAACGTCTGTAGAAATTAGAGTCCAAGTTTTACTGTACTGAAATAAAACTAGGGATGTCCATACTAAAAAATGCATTTTATCTCAAAACTCTGATTTTCTGACAATCCTTATTTTATCCCTGTATTCTTCAACTGATAGCATAACAAAAGGCTTTCTACCTAAACCTAATTACTCAAAATTTGTAATGCAAGAATAATAATTTATAATGTAATGTTTTAAATGTTCGATGCGTCAGCTTTCATAAGAACAAGATTTTCGAAATTATCGTCTGATAAAGCATGTCGTCGTGGCGTATTAATGAATGTTGCAAATGAAAACATTCTTTCAACTGGGGCAGATGAGGGAAGAGTAGTGTTATATTTCAAAAATAATTTGTTGATAATGGGATATTTTCTCAGCATTTCTATGTCTGTTTGTGAGTCTTGCATATATTGTGAATGCTTTCAAAGTGGGGACGATTTGCTTCCGTGAGAGAAAATGCAATGTAGTTAGTCTTTTGTACATTAAGTACATTCTTTTGTGATATGATAAAATTAAGCTGCATACTTGAAGCTGAATTATATTTTTTAAAAACACACTTTAATAAATACAAAATACATTAATAACTTCGTATATTACGTAACATGTGCTAAGATTATCGTATTTTTTTAATTACTTTTGCCTGATTTCTTCAGTTTTTTTCTCTGTTTCATCGTATATGGGGGGTAATTACAACCAAGGGCCCCCCCCTCCTTTTATACGCGCCTGCATGACCTATTTTCGAGATTCCTACGCCATTGATCAGGATGAACAGCTATGATTTTCGGTTCAGAATCATTTGATTTCTGACCATCAAGGCTACCATTTCGTTCCTTCCACTTGTGTCGGCATCGTACGGAAACTATCTTTCGCTTCCTGACACGCGTGACAAGTGCAAACTTAGAATTTTCCACATGAACCATATTTAAATGGAAAACAGTACTTGAATAGTAAAAAGTATTTAAATACCCCAAAAAAGTATTTTAAATACTCCAAAAAATATTTAAATACTAAAAAAATATTTAAATACTCCAAAAAGTATTTAAATACTGAAAGGAAAATAAAAGTATTTAAATACTAAATACATTTGTGAAATAAATACAAATACCTATTATAAAAAAGTATTTAAATACTCAGTATTTCAATACAAAAAAGTATTTAAATAAAAAAAAGTATTTGTGAGTACAAATACTGCCCAGCTCTGCCTGCAAGAAAATCGAGATAAAACACAATATTCTCAAAAAATCGGCAAATGTGTCAAAAATATATTCCCTTACCTTCTGTTTTCCCAAGAACATATTCATCATCCTCAACATCTGTAGGACCCTTTCTTCGCGTCTGGCGTCGGCCAATCCCGAATCGTTTACCACTAGATAGGGATAAATTTTTCCATTGTGTCCTCTAAAAATACAGCAACATAACGATTACAACCATATTTTAATTTATGAAAAAAAAATCGTAGGTACTGTAAATTTTAACTATACCGGCAACGCAGCAAATAATTATACAGGGTGTTCGAATAACGCATCAGGATACTTGAAGAGGTGATTCTACATGTTAGAATAAAGGTAGTAAGTCAAATTACAAAAAGTGGAAATATTAATACTTTTCGAGTTACAGCGTTGCCACAGTTTAATAATTTTTAAAATATCAACGACTTCTATAATTCTCAACATGTTTCTCTACTGTGGCACCAGCAGGGTTGTTAATGTCGCAGAAAAATTGAATTTACTACATTGTTACATTTGCTACGTCGCAAAGGTACAGGGTGTCCCATTTTCGACACTTTTATAGGGTATCTCTGTAATTGTTAGTGCTATCAAAAAAGTAATGTAGGTGTCATGTGCTCTTTTTGAAACTTAAAATGGTAAAATCAAGATTTGAAAATTTCGCTCGCTTAAGAGATACGGGGGAAAATAAAAAAATTGATAATTTCAAAATTAACCAATATGTTCTTAGTTAAAAGAGATACAGAAAAATGGTTTATACAGAAGTTTCTTTATAATGATTGTTGAATAATCTGCCGTTTTCAGAATAAGTATACGGGGTCAGGTAAATAAGTTATCGGACCTAACCTCAATTTTTTAAATGGAACACCCTGTATATTTCAATCTATAAGATGCTATTTTAAATTCTCCTTTCAAATATATGACACACCATGTATCATATTGGTTTCCTAGGCTATTGATTTAAACTTTATTACTTTTAAATGAAATAAAAGATTCAGATTAAGGAAAAAAATAACGGGAATCATCACAAATGTTCGGAATATGTCCTTAAATGGTTACCGTCTTTCCGGAGAGCGAACAAAATATAAATTTTGCGCCATTTTTTCGTTTTTTCCACTTTTAATATAAACTGATATCATATCAATCGATCGATATCGGCCGGCTTCTTTAAACAGCTGATTTTGGACAATCGGGCTAATATTAAAAATACATCGTTGCCACTTTCGATGTTTTATAAGCGACTATCACAAACCCGAACAAACCCGAATTTCCTTCTATAATTTTACTTTCCTGTATAATTATAGTATCGGAAATGGCAACCGCGCTGGCTTACTAGCGGAGAGTTCTCGGAAAGAAAGTTCGACTCGTCCGAAGGTGGACTAGACCATTCTATCGAAGGGTAGTTCCTGTCAATTGTTAACATAATTGTTTCATTTTATCTTTAGTAAAGGGTTAATGGCCCATAGAAATTAGCGTTTTTATTATTTCTATTGCGAAATGATTAAGTGCTCTTGTTCTATGTGTGTTATTGTAAAATGTAATTATGCGTTAGTGTTGGGGTTTAGTGATAAGCTTATTATGCACTCCCACACTATCATCAGGACACGTGATGAGCATAAAGTTTTTCCCATAGAAAAAATAACTGAAAGTGTCTGTGCCCTGGATTCCTTAATCGCGTCCTGGATTTACTTTCTAAGTAAGCTAAATATTTATTTTTATAAGAAACTAAAGTTTTACACTTTTAAACATTTTGACAACATTGTGCTTGAACATCTGTTGATTAATCAGCTGGGCAATGTAATATGTTCATATACGAATGTGCCGAGGAGTTGTGTGTGGGTTTAGGGGTGAATTACCCCACTTTTTAAACGTTCGATTTAAAAAAAAATATATGTAGCGCTTCTCTAGGACACCCCAGGAGTCACCCATTTAAATATAATACGTCATTTCCATAACACCCTGTATAAAGGGTGTTCCATTTAAAAAAATGAGGTTAGGTTCGATGACTTTTTACCTGACCTCGTAGACTTATTCTGAAAACGGCAGATTATTCAACAATCATTATAAAGAAACTTCTGTATAAACATTATTCTGTATCTCTTTTAACTAAGAAAATATAGGGTAATTTTAAAATTTTTTGATTCTCCCCGTATCTCTTAAGCGAGCGAAAATTTTCGAACTTTGATTTTACCCTTTTAAGTTTGACCCAAAAAGAGCACATGACGCCTACATTCACTTTTTTGATAGCACTAACAATTACGGAGATACCCTATAAAAGTGTCGAAAATGGGATACCCTGTACATAACCACAACTTTATTATTATAAATTTAATGTTAAAAGTTGGAAATTCGCGTGGAAAAGTAGAAAATAGTAGTTTTTGGTTATTGTTCTTCTGGTGCTTTTGTTTTACGATTTGATCTAAATAAAAATACTCTAAAAATGAAAGGTGAAAGTAGTAAATGTTCCAAATGTAGTAAATGTAACAAAATACATAGTAATAGCATGTAGCAAATTATGTTTACTACGGTAGTAAATTACGTAGTAAATGTTACATTAACTACTGTAACAACCCTGGCCACCAGAGACCACTTTACCCGAAATTCCAATTTAATTTTTAACGTATCTTTTTTGTAGTCACAGTTATTTGAGAAAAAAATATGTCATTTTAAAGACAAAAGAATACCTAACAAAAAAAGGTGCTCTCTGCTCGAGTCGCTAAGCCGCGCCGTTTAGACGCTAAGCTGCAATTAAAGTTTCTGTTAGCCGTAAAATCAGTTTTTTAAATGGAAGCAAAAAAAAATAGTGTAGAGTACTCGATTTTCTATTATATGGCTTACTACCTTTATTTTAACATGTATATATATGTTTTTGGGGGGGATGTTCACGTTATTTGTTTGATATGTTGTTTGTTCTGCGGAAGAGAGCCGTGAAATATATGTTTAGAGCCAGACTTAGGGACTCAAGCAGACCATTACTTATTTCACATAAGATCTTAACCTTGCCTTGCCTGTTTTTGCTGGAGTCATCATGTCTGGTATATAAAAAATTCCGGAATGAGATTAGTTCGGTTTCTGTGTGTAATACGCGCCAGACATATGTTACTCATCTACCTATACCAACTTCTAGCCAAACCAGGAACTCTGTTATGTACAAGAGTAAAAAAATTTTTAATCATCTTCCGTTACGCATTCGAAGGATTAATGGTTTTAAGAGATTTAGAAGGGAAGTAAAAGCTCTGCTATGCACAAAAGCATATTATTCTGTTGACGATTTATTTATGGATGATCTTGGCGGTCTTTAAGCTTCTGATATATGTGTATATGTTATATTATTGTAAAATGTATTTCATCTTTTAGCTTTATATTTTTATGTTATATTTTTATATTTAGTATTTTAGTTTCATATATTGGTTGTTTGTGCTTTGTCAACAAGATCTGTACCTTTTATTACACAAATTTGTAGGTTTTTTTTACCTCATTTTATATGATATTTTATATTAGATCCTCTAGACTCCGCTACTGCGGGATTTCAGTTCAGTTCCATCCCTAATCTTGATAATGTTTAATTATGATATTTATATCTTTTTGCTCTGTATTTGTTGCTTTTTAGTAGACGCATTTTGTCTTAAATAGTTTTATATTTTTTATTTTAATTTATTATTTTATATCTAGTGTTATTCAAATATTATGATTGTTTTTGCTTTGTCAACAAGATTTATTTCTTTAGACAATAAAGCCTTTTGAGTTTGAGTTTTGAGTTTATAATCGCCTCTCCACGTATCTTGATGCATTATCCGAACATCCTGTATCTGTTCAGCCACCTTCCCGATATTTGTATCTAAGAAAACCGCGACAAAGATAAGTAGTCCAGCAGGAATGACATACCGTATATACAATCTCCTCGCTGCAGCGTTGTGCTTCTGCACGACATCTACCCGCGGCATGAATCGAGTAATCCTAACAAAGTAGTGGTTGTGCTTTGGCAGTAAAAACTCTCCAGGTAGCTCCACTTCTGCAGTTTTAAGGGTAAAGTTGGATAGGAAACGGCATTTCTCTTCAATGAGGAAAGATCTGTAAAGAAAAAAAGTGTTGAAAATTGATTCCATAATAATATTATTAAAGAAAATATTGTTTGATGTTTTGATTTTCACTTTAATTTATCATCATGAGAAGTCGAGTTTCCCCGTCACGGCGGCTTCATCAGATAGAATAGTCGAAAATCGGTCTTATTATTTCTCTATCGATTGATATAGGGTGTCGCGAAATTAAAACGCAACTAGAGACAAGACGGGAAGTTTATATAAAAATAATCTTAAAAAAGGGAGCTAGAGCCCCTTAAAGGCAGTGTTGCCAACTTGCGAGTAAATCCTCACATTTATGAGTATTTTACACCGACCTATATCTATGGATAGCCAAGCTCTAAAAGTAAAAGTGGCAAATTTATATCCTCGCGCGTGTAAATAAAGCTGATCGTCAGGGATTATGCGCGATGCCGATTGATAAACTCTTGACCTTAACCGGCGAACAGGACCGTACTTCGCCCATAATCAAAATGATTACACGGCAATATTTTGACCTTCTTTACTGGGAAATCAACAATCCATTTTCTCGTATAATAATGTGGCCATCACTGAAAACGCACTTTTAGAACTAATTTTGATATCTATTGTCCACGTATCGATAGATTTTTAATATCGTTACATCCCTACGAGTGTTCACGTCGTTGGTTAGCAACCAAACTGGCACCAATGCCGGCGGGGTTGCCTATATGAGGGCGACATTGTGCGCACCAACCATAGACAAAGGAAGAGAGGGGACGAATAATTCCGGTTTACGGGCCGTCGCAGAAAGTGTTACCTAAAATTGATCGGCCGCCATTGATAGGGAGCCAGACAATCGAGGTGGCACCCAATGTATTTTGGTGATTTGTGGTGAGAAGAGCTATTATAAGAATTCAGTTTATTTACAGAAAAATGGTGAATTATTGTGCCTATAGCTGTAAAAGCCGTAATGAACGAAAGAAGCTTGGAATTACTTCCCATCGGTAAATATTCAAATTGTATTTTTTGCATGCATTTATTTTATATTAGATATCTCCCTTGTAAGTTTAACAGTATATATTATTTGAAACTATGATTAAGGCTATAGTTAAAGCTACCTTCCTTTGTAATTTGTACTAGATTTGTTGCACTTTTCATTCAAGATTTCTAATAAGAACCAGGTAATTGCCCTTCAAGAGGATGTGTCACTCAATGGCGTACCTGCATGATGTGTATATTTTGACAAAATTAAATTATTTCTTATTTAATTTTGGTTAATTATTAGTGAAAGCATTATATTATTTCGAATCTATACCAGTGTTATTTTTTTAAAGAAAGCGATTAACGTTTGTCTTGAATCGTTGAAGGTCATATTCTTTAAGAAACACGACTTCAGGCGAAGGTCGTTTCACAAGGATGTCGTCCTGTTAAAACTTATTTCAAACCACTAAGCTCACACATTGTTGTATTGTTTTTAGATTTCCGAAAGATCCACAAAAAGCAAACATTTGGGTGCAGAACATTGGACACCTTCTCCTGCCTACAGGATTTGTTCAGAGCATTTGAAGAAGTCCTTTTTTATAAAGTTGAGGAAAGAGTACGATTACTTGGAGGTGCTGTGTCAACAATATTTTCAAAACTACCAGTAATTACATTTTGTTGCTTCTTCGTAATAAATTTTGAATCGACCAATTTTGTTTTTATCTTACATTTTCCCTAACGTTGAAAGATATTTAAATTTCACAACCTTTCCTATATGAAACTATATTTTTGGCTAATAAAATTAATATTTACTAAGCATTCATAAATTATTGAGAAGCAGAAGAACATTTGTACTCAGTAAGGGACACAATATACAAATTCAATTCAATAAAAATATTACTTCCATATTCCGTAAATAATAATTTTGTACTGGGATAATACTAAGAAAATATTCATGTAACGCCACTGCTAAATCCGATAAGGAGCCAGGCGGTAACAAAATAGCTTCTGGTTTTACGCGTCCCCTCTCTTCCTTTGTCTATGGCACCAACCCATTTTTTTCACTCATAAAATTTAACTTTTTACTACGCACTCCATCAGTTGTACGTATCCATAGTTATAGTTATATCCATATTAAACACTTGTTCAATAATGTCTAAATCTATAAACAGGAAGAACGAAAAATTGATTTGTAAAAAGATTCATCACAAACTAAGACCGGTCCAGTCCAGTAATGTAATTTCTTACCGTTTTACAGCGAAAGTTAATTGTGATCGCTCGAGCGAAATACCGCTCGATTATTCGATTATTGAAATAACCGACATCGCTCGATTATTAAAAAAAACGTTCGAGTTATATCGACACATGCATGCAATAACATTGTAAGCGACATTTTGACCAATTTCAGAGTTCAAAATAAAGTTCAATGTTTCAAACCTAAAAATTTGGTTTTTCAGCTTAATTTTTTTTTAAATGCCTCGTTCATCCCATTTGTATCTGATTATTTTGGTATTTTGCCTGTAGCATCATGGTAAAGTAATATATCCGAACCTTTTATGTCTTCTCCTGTAAGAAAACGATTTGTCACTTACAATGTTATTCGATGCATGTATCGATATATTCAGGCGAAAACCGTCGCTTGTCACTTAATACCTTTCACTCCGATACCCGAGCTTCGCTTCACGTTGTCGGAATATACCGCTGTAGTATGATCGAATTAAAAAACTGCTCGTATATTCGAACAGTTTTTCGCTCGATAGGAAATACTCTATAGTCTATTCATTTCCAAGATAGACCGACCACAACAAACGCACGCGATCGGTGAAACTAACAGTGAACAGGGCAGTGCTTATAATATTATAATTATAAAAAATTATGATCGCAATATTGTTGAATGCAATTTTGAAATATCGGAATGTAAATAAGTATTCATGGTAAAATATAAAATAAATTAATAAATACAGGGTTTCCGGAAAATACGTGTCGATGTACATTTTGTCAGAATTGTCAATTTATTCGAAACGAAAGAATCCGTGATCCAAATTGGCATAAAAAAAAATTCTGTTCATTGATGAAGCGTGCCGTACAAGATCCGAATTCACCAACCTGTATTGACCAACCTGTACCTATATCTTATTGATCCTATTGTGATGAAATTATTCGGATAAGTTTGAGGAGTTATCATCGTCGCTTTAATCTACAGTAATACCTAATTAGTCGTTCAACTTGTATCTCGATAATATTATCGAGTTCACACATTCTGGTTTCTACTTTTTGTTGCACTAATACATTTTTGACTCTTCTCAGGTGTAATAGTTGCTAATGCACGGTCAAAAAGCCTTTCAAATCGACAAACTTGCAGGTTGAATTAGTTATGTTTGGCAACAAAAGTCTTTAAAATTACTTCTTTCATTTCAAAACTAAAATGATTTTTCTTGTGACGTTTCTTAGATGGACTCAAATTAATATACTGCAGTATCGGTGCTAGACATTCCTTTAACAAATATACTAAGCTGGGTATGTTAAGTAGCACTCACAACAAACAAAAAATTAAAGGACAAAAATAAAAATGGAATAATCACAACCACCGAGCCAACACGAAACTTGGCTCAATGACCAACAGCCCGACTAATTCTCTGATTTCAACTCTGTAAAAATTATAAGCCCCGCCCCATCCCACGTTCGCGCCATATCGAACAGCCAATAAGAATACGCATGCGCGGAGGCTCCTCCTACTCACAAGATGATCATGCGCAAACAGTGTTTATGCCTAGTCTATCTTGGAAATAAATAGACTTTAGTTAAAAATTCAGCCGAAAAACCGAAAATCATCGCCTTTCACGTGATACCAGATCTTCGCGATGCCTGTTGATTGGCGTTCAGAAGGCTGACACGACATACGTCTTTATTAAAGGCACTTAAACGAGAAAGTGCATACAAAAAGGTATGCCAAATACCTTAGTGGATCCATCGCGACATGGGTTTTGTTTTGACTGGCTAGCCAGCGGCGATTGTAAATTTTTAAAAAATTAAAGGATTGTCTTGTAGTAGTGTAGCAAGGCATCTTTTAACGTACTTTTGGGTATCCATCTGGATACGCAGGCCTTTTATTTGGATACCCAGTAAACATCAAATGGATCCAGAAATTTTTTAATTACTGAGTAATTTCAAAACTACTGAACTGATACCAGTGATGACTGATACCTAAAAATGCTTTAAAATGATCAGAGTCAGAAAAAATATTAAAAAAATAGGGCTGTTTAAAAGACGCAGCAAAAAATCACTAAATACATGGATACGCAGTAAAAAATCACTAAAAGATGCCTTGTAGTGTAGTGTATTGATTAAAAATCGGAATCAACTGTTCTTCCTTAATAAAAACTCTAGACTAAACTTCTAAAACTTATAAAAACAACCCCGGGTGTTTTATCAACACATTCCTCTTAGGCATAAAAATTTCAAGTGATTAATCGCTCGAGCATCAAGTACTCGATTATTAAAATCATCGCTTTTTCCCAACACTAGTTAAAAGTACTTACTGCAACATCATCTTCGATCGATTATCCAAAATTTTAATCCATTTCTTTAATTTAAAGATTAAAGTGTGTAGTCTCATCGAGTTGGACTGTGAAAAGTCAAAGTCCTTTTTGAATCCTTGTTTCATCTCTTTAAACACTGGATCTTGATAAGTAGCCTCAGCCCTCCTGCAAACAAGTGTACTGTTTCATATTTTATTACTATTTTTAAGGCAATTATTTGTTTAAACAAGATGTTTTTCTTCCTTGGAAGAAATGACGTTAAAAATCAGTATCCTCTTTCAACTGATTGGAACTAACCCGAACAACCTCAAACTTAATGGCGTTTCAGACATTTCGCCCTTAAACCGCCGCTAATTGTTGATTCTAATATTGAAATTATTACCTGTTAAGAAACAACAACAACAACTAAGGACTCTTTAGACTTACCTTGCTAAGCTCTCCGAAGCTGCGGAATTAAACGTAGTCGCGTTGACGGAACTAGAAATATTCTCCACACCTATACCGAACGTGGACATGAGCTTTTTGACGAAATTGAGTATATGGGGTGTGATCTTCGCTTCATTTACGGACTCTCTGTTCTCGAAAGCGATTGCGTAACATTTGGTGAGACCTTGCCGTAACTGCCTTAGAACCTAAGCAAGTAAAAAAATATAGGAATTAAATCGGACATAAAATAAAAACATTTATGATATAAATTGCTGGCCAGACGAAACTGATTCTACAAATTTTTAGATAAATTTGGAAGTGAAATCGAGATCGAGATAGGCGCCTGCGGTTTTTAAGAGATTCCTCCAAATTTCATGGGCGAGAGTTTTTCAAATTTGATCGGCAAGGTGTTGGTTTCTTCTTATACAGGGTGATTCACGACGAGCGTGCATTAGAACTTTATGGAGAACTACTGAATATATGTTCCTGAAACTTTGGGGATTTGGGTTTATCGATATGCTCTCTTTAACTAAAATATTGACTTTATCCTGTCATTTCCGGTTATACCGGAAGTAGCTGCCAACTTTTGTTTTTTAAATACAACATTGTAATTTTTATTACATTTTTCGATTAAGCATTAAATACTAAGCACATTTTATAGAAAATGTTTTTGTCAGACTCTATTAGTTTTTGAGATATCTGGACTTTTTGTGATTATTTGGCAAATGCATGACGATGAAATAATCCATATAAATTTTTTTACCTTCGCGCTTGGACTAAAAATTTTTTCTCACCGAATAGCTAGAAGATCATCAAGTCTCAAAAACATTTCAAATTCGGCATAAAATGTACAGGGTGGTCACAATTCAAGCCACATTATGAAAGAATTTAACCATTAAAAACTTTCTTATTTTAAATATAACACCCTGTATATTTTTATTTAATTTGATGGCAAATTAGTTGTTCTTTATAAATAGTATTTACTGTCCTATATCTATATCAAAGCGTTTTCTCAAAAAATCCAATTTTATTCCGAAAATACTATTTGTTCAAGTGTGCTATGAAAACAATTGTACTTAGGGGCTGTATACTGATGTCTATACGGAGGAAAAGTGATTGGTATCAAAACGATGGGGCTCCAGCACACAACGTCCAAGTTGTTAAGACTGCCCTAAACAGACTTTTTCATGACCAATGGATCGCAAACCAAGGTTCCTTCCACTGGCCAGCTCGTTCGCCAGACTTAACTCCACTGGACTTTTCATCTGGGGAACCATTAAAGATAAAGTTTACGCGCGTCCCATCACCACGAAGGAAAATCTAATTGAAAGGGTGAAGGCAGCATTTCAATCTCTCACAAGAAATTAGGAATGCTACAAGAAATAACATGATGAAAAGAATACATAAATGCTTGGAAGTAAATTAATGGCAATCATTTCGAACATATTTTAAAAATATAATCAAAAGATATTAGGTATAATTTTCAAACACATTTTTAATTAAAGAATTTAAAGTTTATAAACTAGTTTCCTTGCTATTTTTAAAAAAATAATATTTAAACCATTAAATTTAAAACAATCAACTGCATTTTATTTATAAATTATTAAGAAACACTTTAGAATATTGTATTTTCAAGCAATCAATCACTTTTCCTCCGTATAGACATCAGTATACAGCCCCTAAGTACAATTGTTTTCATAACACACTTGAACAAATAGTATTTTCGGAATAAAATTGGATTTTTTGAGAAAACGCTTTGATATAGGTATAGGACAGTAAATACTATTTATAAAGAACAACTAATTTGCCATCAAATGAAATAAAAATATACAGGGTGTTCCATTTAAAATAAGAAAGTTTTTAATGGTTGAATTCTTTCACAATGAGGCTTGAATTGTGACCACCCTGTACATTTTATGCCGAATTTGAAATGTTTTTGAGACTTGATGATCTTCTAGCTATTCGGTGAGAAAAAAATTTTAGTCCAAGCGCTAAGGTAAAAAAATTATATGGATTATTTCATCGTCATGCATTTGCCAAATAATTACAAAAAGTCCAGATATCTCAAAAACTAATAGAGTCTGACAAAAACATTTTCTATAAAATGTGCTTAGTATTTAATGCTTAATCGAAAAATGTAATAAAAATTACCATGTTGTATTTAAAAAACGAAAGTTGGCAGCTACTTCCGGTATAACCGGAAATGACACAAACATGTCAATATTTTAGTTAAAGAGAGCATATCGATAAACCCAAATCCCCAAAGTTTCAGGAACATATATTCAGTAGTTCTCCATAAAATTCTAATGCACGCTCGTCGTGAATCACCCTGTAGTACATCTCCTATCGGAGGTTTGCTATCATCGCAGCAATCCGGACCTTGTTGACTGCAGCTCTGAACAGTTGAATATTGCTACAATTAAACCAATCCCTTAGGTTCCTTAGCCAGGACACACGGCGTCTGCCAATGTTCCGCCTTCCACTAATCTTTCCCTAGACTATCAGTTGTAGAAGTGTGTATTTCTGTCCTCTCATTATATGACCCATACAGGGCGTTCCTTAATGACATGCTAATATTTCAGGGTGTGATTCCTTAGGTCATTTTATAAAGAACAGTTCACATGAACATATGTCCGCAACGGCTTAATTTTTTTGCTACAGGGTGTATCTCCGAAAGTACTTTAGATACTATTTTCAATCTTGGTATGTGTTAATAGGATATAGAACCATAAATTTTAGTAACACAAGTTATTCAATTATTCCACTAGTGGCGTCCCTGCAAACATTTCCTCCGATTTTTTTACAAAAAAGATGGTATGCCACTGACATTTTTCCATGTGGATATTTGTTCTGATTAGCCTGGTTAATTCTACATGAAAACGGTCTCTTGAGTTTTTCGAGTCAGGCGGACCGTTCTTGATTAAAACCACTCAATTCATATTGAAACTCGTTATTATTGGAGTGGGCAATTCGAAAACAAAATTTATCATTAAATATTTTATCAATGTTAATAATAATGAGTTTCAACATGCATTTAGTGGTTTTAATCAAGAACGGTGCGTCTGACGAGAAAAACCCAAGATACCATTTTCATGTAGAATTGACCAGGCTATTCAGAAAGAGTATCTACATGGAAAAATGTCAGTGTCGTACCATCTTTTTTGTAAAAAATATCAGAGGGCATGTTTGCAGGGACGCCACTAGTGGAACAATTGAATAACTTTTCTAACTAAAATTTGTGGTTCTATATCCTATTAGCACATACAAAAATTGAAAATAATATCTAAAGTACTTTCGGAGATATTAAAAAATAACCATTTAAAAAATAAAAATTCAACACCCTGTAGCAAAAAATTTAAGCAGTTGCGGACATATGTTCATATGAACATTTCTTTATAAAATGACCTAAGGAATTACACCCTAAATTATTAGCACGTCATTAAGGAACAACCCTGTATATTGAAGTTTTCTCTTTTGTATGGTATTAATTATTTCGCACTCCGTCTACATCCGGTTCAGCACTTCGGCCTTAGTAATTCTATCGGTGCAGGGAACCCGCCACATTCTACGGTAGCACCACATTTCTAAGGCCTGCAATTTGTCCATGTGGCTTTTCTTGAGGGTCCAAGCCTCAACTCCATATAAAAGGCCGGGAAAAACGCTACACCGAAGCATCATCATCCTACGTTGGTTTACCACACGCAAACGGTTCCCATTTCATTTCCCATTTAGGTATCATGATCGAAACAAGCTCTTGCCGATGAAGTTTGTAAAAATCTCTTAAAATTCGCACGGGTCTATCTCTATTATTTCTAAAAATTTGTAGCATCCGTTTCGTCTGGCCAGCAGCAGCTTAGAAGGGAAAATAAAGCTCACAGTCCGGTCCTAGAAATGACTGAAAGAACATTATTGTCAGTACGGTATAACCCCAATCCGATTGGGATAGTTTAGAGCTGACTTCCATTGCTATCGCGATGTGGGGATTACGGTTTTAAATTAAAATAATAAAAAAAAATTTTAACGTATTTTAGTAAATCAGATTTCTAATTTCCCGTGTTACCAATGACACCAGCTAAAAATGCAGATGTTGGTAAAACAAGCTTCTAATGGTTTACATACCTCCTCATACCAATTCTCCCGGAACCACTCCATCTGATCAGCGATGCCCTCCAGACTGGACAGAACCGTCGTGTGTATGTCGCGTTGCATTTTCATGATTTTGGAACATTGTATCATTGCTGGAGTGGCCTTAATCGACGAGGCCTCCGCCGTCATGCCGGTGGAGGTGGTCGGGACCGATGACGTACCTTCTTGACTACCTAAAAACATTTGGAATTTGAATGAAATCCTCGTCTCGGGGAGTCCCTGACAATAAATTCGGGACAAAGATAATGTTGGTCCGGTTTATAGTCCTGTAACTTTTTGAAATGTTGTCCGATCTTGGCGAAATCTTTAGCAAAGCGTAGACTTGTGTATTGGGATGATATCCTGACGTTTAGTTTTCAAAAAATAATCATGAATTGATCATTATACAGGCAGAAACAAAAGTTACTTTTTTAGCCTTAATTTCTTAACGCCCTGTGGAAAAATTGAGCGGCAGAATTTAGCTGAATTATGTTTTGTTTTGAAGTATAACCTTTTCTTAACACAATGTTTTTTGGTTGACGTCATTATCTGCTTTCTAAAAGAAGAAGCTATTTTTTAAAGAAATTATTACAGTTTTTCAATTTTATTCACAATTCAGAACATTACATTATATTATCGAGTAGCATAAACAAATTAATAGCGCGTATTACCACCTCGTGTTCTTATAACTTCTACCATGTGACAGGGCATGCTTTCAATGCAACACGGGCTATAATAATGTAATGTGAGCAAACATTGTGAATAAAATGGAAAAATGGCAACACTTTCCTTAAAAATTTGCTTCTTCATTTAAAAAGCAGATAATGACGTGAACCAAAAACATTCTGTTAAGAACTTCAAAACAAAATATAACGAGCTTAATTATACCCAGGGCCGTTCCTGGCGAGCGTGCAGGGCGTGCATGCACGCAGGCGCAAAATTTTTAGGGGCGCAAAATCGACGGTCATTCAGTATTCTTTATTACAAATTTTAAAAAAAAATCATATATTTTATCATTTTAATATGTCTAAAAATGTTACCAAACGTGTGCTCAGTAAGTGAAACTAGGTGGGAAAGTAGAATTAAAGCAATTCGTCCTCTTAGATATCAGTTAGAAGAAATTTGTAATAGCCTAGAACTTTTGACAAAAGATACATCACGAGACATAAAGACAAAACATAGTGCACAATCTTTATTGGATCAAATTAAGACTTTTAAATTTATTTGTTCGATTTTAATCTGGCATGATATTTTAGAAAAAATTAATATAGTAAGTAAAATACTACAAGATCCGAATAGAAACTTAAATGACTGCCATAAAGAAATTGAAAATCTTAATCTTTATTTTAACGAAAATCGTTCAGACAAAAATTTTGATTTGCTCATCAATAAAGCTAAAGAAGAAGCAGCAAAAAACGATGTAGAGCAGGTATTCCCAATAGTACGGCAACGAAAATTTAAGCAACAATTTTCATATGAAAGTAAGGATGAATCTGTAGCAGATCCAAAGCAAAAATTTAAAATCGATTTTTATTTTCTAATTTTAGATACAACCATTCAGTCTTTACAAAAGCGGTTCGAGGGTATAAACAAATTTCAAAATTTATTTGGGTTCTTATGTAATTTTGAAAATTTAGAATCTGACTTAATTAAAGAATCATGTGTAAATTTAGATACCGAATTGCAAGTTGAGATTGATAGAGTAATATCTAAAGACATTGACGGCTTAGATTTACATAATGAAATTTTAACATATAAGGTTCTTAATCCTAAAAATACTACTGATTCATCCTTTCCCATAGACATTTTAAATTATATAACTAAAAAAAATCTACAGTCTCTTTTTCCAAATTTATTTATAGTCTTACGGATATACCTTACATTACCCATTTCAGTAGCTTCAGGTGAAAGAAGTTTTTCTAAGTTAAAACTAATAAAGAATTATTTAAGGACATCTATGAGTCTAGAACGCCTATCAGATTTGGCCATTATTTCGATCGAAAATGATATTTCTGAGGCTCTTGATCATAATCAGATGATCAACGAGCTTGCATCCGTGAAAGCCAGACGTGTATTATTTTAGGTATATCGTTCCTTTTTTGTTTTGTTTATTACAAAAATAGTATTTTTTCATTTTTGAAACGTTTATTTTTTTATCATTAAAATATTGCTGTTAGGTACCTATTATATAAGTATTAGGTATAATATTGTTTATGTTTTTGTTGTTTATTTTATTTACATTTATTTTATTCTCTTTTAATTTTCTTGTGAATATACTTACCAAATATTTTTTGTGATTTTGTTTGTATTGGTAATTTAATTAATAAAAATTTTTCTAATTATTTTTTATCAGTTTTCTTACAATTCAAAACATTACCAGTTTTTCCCGAAATATATTTTTAAAAATAGGACAATTTTATTTAAACTAGGGCGCACCAAAGAAACCGGCACGTAGGCGCCAAACACCCCAGGAACGGGCCTGATTATACCTCTCAATTTTTCCACAGGACGTTAAGAAATTAAAATTAAAAAAGTAACTTTTGTTTCTGCCTGTATAATGATCAAGACACCAGTATTTCTTGAAAACTAAAATTTAGGATATCATCCCAAGATACAAGTGTACAATTTGCTAAAAATTCACCAAGATCGGACAATAATTAAAAAAGTTACAGGATGAATTGTGATTTAAACTGAAAAACAGGGTGTCCCATTTTCGACACTTTTATAGAGTATCTCCATAATTGTTAGTGCTATCAAAAAAGTAATGTAGGAGTCATGTGCTCTTTTTGGGTCAAACTTAAAATGGTAAAATCAAAATTTGAAAATTAGATACGGGGGAAAATCAACAAATAGACAATTTCAAAATTAAACTATATATTTTCTTAGTTAAAAGAGATACAGAAAAATGTTTTATACAGAAGTTTCTTTATATTGATTGTGGAATAATCTGCAGTTTTCAGAATAAGTATACGGGGTCAGGTAAAAAAGTTATCTGATAACCTTATTTTTTAAATGAAACATTGTTTCTAGGATATTTGTTTCATGGTCTACTGTGGTTTAAAGTAATAAAATTTAAATAAATCGCCTAGGAAACAAATATTTTCCATGGTGTGTTATATATTTGAAAAGAGAATTTAAAATGCTATCTTTTTAGATTAAAATATACAAGGTGTTCCATTTAAAAAAAAATGAGGTTAGGTCCGATAACTTTTTGACCTGACCCCGTATACTTATTCTGAAACGGCAGATTATTCAACAATCATTATAAAGAAACTTCTGTATGAAACATTTTTCTGTACCTCTTTTAACTAAGAAAATATAGGGTAATTTAGAAACTGTCAATTTTTTGATTTTCCCCCGTATCTCTTAAGCGAGCGAAAATTTTCAAATTTTGATTTTACCATTTTAAGAGTGGCCCAAAAAGAGCACATGACACCAACATTACTTTTTTGATACCACTAACAATTACCCTATAAAAGTGTCGAAAATGGGACACCGTGTACTTTCTTGAAAAATTTGTATCTTCTTTTAAAAAGCAGATGATGACGTGAACCAAAAAACATCGTGTTAAGAAAAGGTCACACTTCAAAATAAAACACCATGAAGCTAAATTCTACTGCTCCATTTTTCCACAGTGCGTCAAGAAATTAAGAGTAACATACACACAGGCAGACGGACACAAAATGTCACCAAGATCGGAACAATTTAAAAAGTTTCACGACTATACGCCTGACTAACATTAACTGTCGGGCAGGGTAGTCCTTTACTGG
Source organism: Barypeithes pellucidus (assembly GCA_963991005.1). Taxonomy (NCBI): domain Eukaryota; kingdom Metazoa; phylum Arthropoda; class Insecta; order Coleoptera; family Curculionidae; genus Barypeithes; species Barypeithes pellucidus. The sequence continues at coordinate 48,123,337 of OZ022563.1, read as the reverse complement.
AAGCATCGTTTTACCTTGAATACTGTCGCTGCCCTGAGATTCTTGAGAAGAGGCCTGTTGCTGTTGAACGGTGTTCGTTTTTCTCGCCGTCGCAGTCCTCAAAGTCAGGTATAAGATCCTTATAGGGAAGTACACAGCTTGCGGGAACATTCTGCCGACCTTTATAAAGCAACAATAAAGTATACATATAACATGCCACTTTTTCTCTTTTATACGATAATTTAATAAAATTTTCAATCCGACGTTACGTTTTTTTCTATCCATTATCAACTGTTTTTTAATTCGGTTTTGCCCAAATACCTTGGAAAATATTCGAAATCTCTATAATTTGAAAACATGACATTGCACAACTCATTAATGCGCAACTTAGGTCTAATTTGATCATTTCTGTATGTCCAATAGTTAACGGGATTCCTATAGAGTGCATTCTAATCTGGGACACCCTGTATAAATTCTGTGAATATTTTTGAAAGCTTAATGATAATGTAAGACTATAATCCTTCAACATATTCATTGGCGAATCGCACGATTTCGGAATTGGAACTGGACACGACTAAAGTGCAACTTAATTCGAAAATTACCCTCATACATTAAGCTAGAGGTGTTGTTTTCGATTGATTACATCGAAAACAATAACCCTAGCTATCGAAAACAACCCTCTAGCTATTGAACACAAAACCATAGCAACCTTCTTACAACGCCATTATTGGAATAATATGTCAGTCTGACATTCTCATTGTTCCGAATTTAGTTTCAAAAAGTCTCGTTTTGGAAAGGAATCAATCGAAGCAATTCAAGAAAAGATCGCACTGAGTGTCCCAGAAAACACTAAAAATACCAAGCGATATGTCTGGCGTCAATTTATGATATTTTGTGAATAGAGAAGGTATGTTTTTAGCAAGGAGATTCAGATATAGACAGAACAGTTTTTTTGAGATAAAATAAAACATGCGATAGAATATCAAACTTTTCTGGAAAATAGAAAACCTCTTACAACGCTCTCAAACGGTCACAATGGGAATGTCAAGTGAAACAAATCACGCGTCACCACGCGTTAATTTTTTTGTTTCAAGCGCCTACTTTTCTTTTAAATCCCGAATCAACAGAAGTTTGAAATAATGTTTCTGTATTTTGTTCACTTATTTGTGGTTTATTATTAAATTATTTGTTATTTATTGAACTAGTCCTAGAGCTTACTTATGAGATATTATTTATAAAATTAGGAGAAATACAGGACCGTATGCCAAAATTTCCTGATGTTGTTCAAGAAACCCTCGAAACGTCATTAAACCACAAAGAAAGCTCTCAAATTCCAATAGGACCATATTTAAAAAAAGAAAGTTGATAATGGCCCTTCGAAGACGACTCGTCGGATTACAAAACAATTAACGCTGTTAGATAGAGCGGAAAAAGTGGCAATGCAAAAGTGCAATTCACTTTAGAATTCGATCTGAAAAAAAAACCAGGAAAACAATAAAACGATTTTTCAGAATTTCGGTTTTTTTCGGATATCTCCGGAACTACTCGGAATTTTAAAACTTTCTAAACGGCATATGATTAGGCACGTAAATGCGCAACTTTACCTCCATTTAACCGACTTCGTATCTCTTACGGTTTCCGAGATCCCTGTACTGGCCCTCCTTATCTTGGACACGTTGTAGAGTACAATCCTATTTTTGGAAAACCGCACAGGGAGAAGATAAACCCTGTACAAGCTCTAAATGGTTAATTCCAAACACGAGGAATTCTGATATTTGTAATATACGTCTTTTTGATAAATTTATACAGATTAATCATGAACGATTATTTTTAACAGAAACCCCATTCTGGAAAACATCAGGAAACTGGTATAAGAACACTCCAGTAGGCAGAAATACCATAGGTCAATGGACCAGCAGCCAGGCCAAAAAAAATGGATGTAGATACAAAAAGCGTAAAAATAACCAACCATTCTTTACGCGCAACAGCTGTTTCAAAACTAGCCAAGCAGGAAGTTGGCGAGCAGCAGCTTATAAAAATCATTTCAATTTCGTCATATCTCCGAGTATAAACGGATGAGGAACACCATAAGCTTGTTATTCAACAAATGAGAACGAATGAAATATATGCCCAACCTAGTTGCTCGAAAATGTCGAAACCAACCTCAAGAGATTCTTCAAATTCCGAGTAAAATTCTAATATCAATTATTACAACTGCGTTAGTAATAGTTATTAAAGTAAAATATATAATACATTTAACTTCTGTTAATTCGAGTAGTTTTCTCCATAAATTACATTCGTGCATAAAAATTTTCAGGTAATTTTTAAGCACCCCCGAAAATTTGATAAAAGCACATCAGAGGACGTCAATTTGCAGACGAAGAAGATAAACACGGATTATTTTGTACTGAAGAAAAAGTCGTTGCAGAACAACGAATTTAAAGTGACCGAGAACATCATTACCTGACACAACAAATTCAATATAACATTCCCTTCGTACTGCACCAGACAATTCAACAACTGCGGCGTCCACGGTAACCACAGGATGGGCGGTACCCCGACGGCGTATTTATCTAAAGCCTCGATCAGGCTGCTCTTCTCGTCGTCGTAGCTCAGCAACCACAGGACTTTCGCGATGTATTTTCGGGCTTTGGCCTCGTTTTGATGGCGGCAGGCGTGGAGGAAGCAGGCCATCGCGTTCACACCTAAACTTATCTGTAAAAAAAATCACTGGGTTCAAAAACAAAATTTTGATCAAGCTCGATAATTTTTTTATTTTTAGTTCCGTTTTAGTGATTTTTTTAGAGAACTGTAGCTACCACTATCAGTTTTAACGTGTCTTTTACAAATTTTATTGGTTACATTGTTGGGGGTTGAGATAAAAAAAGAGCACGTGAACTTGTATATAAATCTGGTTGAGAAGAAAAAGACGAGACAATTTGAGATATATCAAATTTAATGTAAGATGCGGCAACAGCGTGACACAGAGGGTTGTTTCAATTCGTTTTCTCGGTGGTCACCACTGAATCTGGTAATATACACTAATATCAAGTCAGAAATAAAAAAGTTATCAAGCCTAAAACTTAATCAAAATTTTATAATGACCGTTGTACCGAGTGTGGTATAGCCTGGTACCATAGCACCGTACAGTAGTGGCCATAACGGCGCACCGACCCTCGCTCATTGCCTTGCCTGTCGACCAGTTTGTCTCTCGACATCGAGATATAAACATGGACTGTGCGTTATCATCTTCTTCCGATGAAGAAGATATTATAACACATATCAATATTATTATACAGGATATTTTCTATGGATATGCCAACATTACGAACTTGAAACCTGAATTTCGTAAGTTTTTTAAATGAAACACCCTGTATATGATTACTTTATCTTGTAGATATTTTAATCCTCTCTAATTTTTATTAAGATCTTTCTATGCCGATCTCTACCAATCGTGGTGGTATTTCAATTTTTATTTAAACTCGAGCAAAAAAAAGTGGATGTATTTTACCATTGTCCTTTTTCTAGTCACCTATGACAAAATAAAACAAAACGTTGTAATTTAAAAAAAAATTATTTATTCATACGGGAGGATACGACACAAAAATATTTTAGCGATTCAAGCTTGTGGACAATTTCTAAAGTAAATTATTACCTAATTATTTGTTCATATAAGTAACCCCCAATACCTTGAACACATAATTCAATACGTTTATTAAAAGAATGAGTCATGTCTTTACACATTTTCAACTGTTTTCAAAGTATTACTCGGCAAATGTCTAGAAACATTCTTTTGAAAAACGTATTGAATTATGTGTTCAAGTTAATGGGGGTCACTATATGAACAAATAATTAGGTAATAATTTACTTTAGAAATTGTCCACATGCTTGAATCGTTAAAAGTATTTTTGTGTCGTATCCTCCCGTATGAATAAATATTTTTTTTTAAATTACAACATTTTATTTTGTCATAAGTGACTAGAAAAAGGACAATGGTAAAATGCATCCACTTTTTTTTGCTCGAGTTTAAATAAAAATTGAAATACTACCAAGATTGGTAGAGATAGGCATAGAAAGACCTTAATAAAGATTATAGGATTAAAATATCTACAAGATAAAGTAATGATATACAGGGTGTTCCATTTAAAAAACTTACGAAACTCAGGTTTCAAGTTCGTAATGTTGGCATATCCATAGAAAATACCCTGTATAAAAATATTGATATGTGTTATCATAGGGGACTTCTGTCAACATTTCTCTTTCCGACATAAAAATATTTTATTTCAAATTATTATAAGTTAAGAAATATTACACATTTCATTGAACCATGTTTTTGCACAAATTTTAGGAATTTTCCAATCTATTTGGCAACGTTGCAAAACTGTGTACAAATAATTACGGTGCTATGTACAGAATTTTACGGTGAATTCAAATATGTTAAAATATACATAGTGTCCCATTTAAAAAATATGAAATTTTTATCACACCGCCCTTTTGGAGCACCCTGTATAGTCGAAAATAATTTTAAAATCTGCACCTCTTAACGCTTAATAACTTTCGTGAAAAAAGTTTTCCGCTATCCCTAGCGGTAAAAAAGATATTGAGCTTTGTCGCACTAATTGGCCACCCTGTATGTTTAAACAGAAATCAAGATTACCAGTGCATCCTATTAACGCAAAGCGAAGATTCTGTGGAGAATTTTATCACCTTTATAAAGATCTAAGGAAAGATCCCCAAAGCTTTTGTGAATATATGAGACTGCCATTTTATTATATCGTAAGCAACAGCGAAAGGAGAATAAATAAAAATTGGAAGAACTGCCATTCTCAACCTATATCAGTGGAAGAAAGAGTAATGGTAATTCTCATATGTTCAAAAAAGCGCTGGGAATATTTCCTTAGATCATTATGAAGGTGATAAAATTCTCCAGTGAATCTTCGCTTTACGTTAATAAGATGAACTGGTAATTTTGCTTTTTGTTTAAGCATATAAGTACCACTTTGTTATATTAGAGTCTAAAACAATATTTTCTTCATCGGAAGAAGATAACAACGCACAGTCCATGTTTATATCTCGATGTCGAGGGACTACTGTGCGGTGCTATGGTACAAGGCTCTGTGCGAAGAGCGGTGCGCCGTTATGGGCATCGACTTAGTAAGTTAATATTAGAATCATCGATTCTTACCTGTCTAGGATCTTTAATAAACACACTTTCCAAATAATCTCCGTAGAGCGCCCAGGCTTTGATGGAAGCGTCGTGCATTTGCACGGCCGCGGAGAAAGCCTTGTTGGCCTCGTCCGATTTTCCACTCAGATGATACATCATACCTTTCAGCGCGTAGAACTCAGCTGTCATGTCTTTTGCAAAGTATTGCATCTTGGTGTGGTTGATCACTTCCAGGCCTACACGGGAATAAATGCGTATAGATTTGACCAGCGTTCAGTCTCGTCCCCTATTATTGTATACAGGGTGTTATGGAAATGATTTATTATTTTTAAATGGCCGACTCCTTCGTTCTCCTAGAGAAAGTCTGCATATTTTTTTTAAATCAAATATCTAAATGCATAAGTAAAAACCCTCAACATTACCCCCGCGTGCCTTCATGCCATACACGTATGTTTTCAGTCACAATCCTAAGTAGTATTTTTAGACACAAATTGGACACACATTCTTTGCTGAGAAACGTTTCGAAACATTTTCGATTAAAATTATAAAATTGTACGTTGTGTTACGAAACTTTTGCGAGACATTTTCGAATCCAGTTACTAAAAATACTAAAGGCGTGCTCGTTTCGAAATATTTTACAAACCATAGTGTCGATACATTAACGACACGCGAAGATAAATATTTTTCGAAACATTTCTAGTTAAAATTATAACGAACAAGCCCGAACAAACATGCGCTTCCAAATTGTAACGGTACATTTTCGAATTAAGTTGATCAAAACAAATAGAGATTTTTTTGCTTCGAAATATTTTTCGAAACTTCCAGAAACAAATACCCAACCTTTGTTTTCTGTGCATAAAAGCAAACCTTTTTCACCATCACCTATAAACCTTTTATTTTTCTGTACATGACCTTGCCATAATAACCTATAATTTTTGCATTTGTCATAATACCTTATAATTTTTGCACAGCTGTTAACACCAACAGATTTTTTTTTAATTTCAACTACGGACTACATTTTTAGATTCGTTTCAGAACAGAAACAGTTAAAGAAATATATGAATTTTGGTTTTAGGTTATGTATGTACACCGAAGAAAGTTTCGACACATTTTCTATAAATTATAGCTACATGATGTACGAAACATTATAGAAGCAAAAGACCAGAAATTGTGTATTGCTTTCTAGCGGACATTTTGTGAAATGAATTGTTATTTTGTTAAAATGAGTCTTAAGGAAACTCCTGCATCTTTTGAAAAGCCAAAAGTTGTTACATAAGTTCCGTTTTCCTAGCTAAGTCGATTTCTAAAAGAAATGAATAAAAATTTGAAAATATTTTAATTTTTATTTTTTTGGCAAAGTATATTTTTTTCTGTAAATGCAAATAAATCGAGGGCACGTTAAAAATATAAAGCCAAATTACTAAACTGCACGATAAAATTTACAGAGACAACGATTTTTTGGTTCTTATGTGTGCAATAACTAGGTATATGAAATAAAATATACTTATAACGAATTCATCATGTCGAAATTATTGTGTTTCTTTTATTTTACAACAGTGAAAGTATCCTAATTATTTGTTTCCTTATTTTATCCATTTTGACACGTTCACATACAATATCAGCCACACTTGGAAACAATTTTGTTGCGCAAGCTTTAACATAGCCCCGTCCCTTTATACTGTCATTTAAACAGATAAAGTAACAGTTTCGAAACATTTTCGAACATTTCCGTAACATTTTCAATAAAAGTTTCGATTGTGCATCGAAACAGCCAAAGTCACAGCTGGTACCAACCACTTGAAAGCACGTGCAAATGTGCCATTTAAAATGTATACGTCTCGAAAATATTTCTATTTTTGTTGCCAACAGCTTCCAATTTTGATCGGAACAGAAACGATAGTTACGATACATTTACCATAATGTGTTTAAAAATGTTACTTGGGATTGTATATAGGTCAGTCGTGTCACTGGAAGTCGGGTTTCCCAGCCATGCTAGTTTTGGCGATTTTAGTTTGAGTTTATTTTTAAGTAAACATATTTTAGGACGTTTTAGTAGAGACTGACCTACTATATTGATTGTTTATATCATTCGTCACTTGTGGTGAATTTGAGCGCCATGTATGGTTATTTTTCTGCAATTTGTTGAGATTTGTGGGTTTAAATATAATAAGTAATTTCCATAACACCCCGTATATTAGGATCAGCTGCGTATAGCAGCAAAACGATTACTTGTTCCATGTCGCATAAAAAAAACTTACCTTCTTGTAACTCGTTCTTATTATTCATAGAAGCCATCTGCAAGTAGCACTTGACCTGCTGTCTCACTTTCTGGAAACAATCGACCACGGGCACGCTGGATATGCTGTAGATTTTGTTCAGGGAATCCAGACACACGTTGGTGAGTTTGTGCTTCCTGGCAATCTTTCCAAAATGGATGATAGATTGAGCCGACGCGTGCATCCCTTAAAGAAAAATATTGTGTGAGGTTAATAGCGTCATTGTATTTTTACCGTAATAGAGGCGGAAAATAAAATTCCATTCCAGTGTTTTTATAACGAGCTGTACAGGGTGTTCCATTTTCGACACTTTTATAGGGTATCTTTGTAATTCTTAGTGCTATCAAAGAAGTAATGCAGGTGTCATGTGCTCTTTTTGGGTCAAACTTAAAATGGTAAAATCAAAATTTGAAAATTTTCTCTCGCTGAAGAGATACGGGGGAAAATCAAGAAATTGGCAATTTCTAAATTACCCTGTATTTTCTTAGTTAAAAGAGATACAGAAAAATGTTTTATAGAGAAGTTTCTTTATATCGATTGTTGAATAATCTGCCGTTTTCAGAATAAGTATACGGGGTCAGGTAAAAAAGTTCTCGGACTTAACCTCATTTTTTTAATTGGTATATTTTAATCTAAAAAGATACTATTTTAAATTCTCCTTTCAAATATATAACACACCATGGATGATATTGGTTTCCTAGGCGATTTATTTAAACTTTATTATTTTGAAACGAAATAAAAGATTTAGATTAAGGTAAAACCCTCATCGCAAATGTTCGGGTTTGTTCGTTCGTTCCTTTTGAAAATGTCAATTTTTTGGTTTTCCTCCGTATCTCTTAAGCGAGCGAAAATTTTCAAATTTTGATGTTACCATTTTAAGTTTGACCCAAAAAGAGCACATGGCACCTACATTTCTTTCTTGATAGCACTGACAATTACGGAGATACCCTATAAAACTGTCGAAAATGGGACACACTATACTGTGATTTGTACCAACCGACCTGTATCTATGGATAGCCAAACTGAAATTTATGGCTTCGCGCATGAGCTTATTGTCAGGTGTCATGCGCAATGCTACTGATAAACTATTTACCTTAACCGGCGAACAGAACCGTACTTCGCCCTTAATGAAAATGATTACTCGGCAATATTTTGACATATCAAGACCTTCTTTACTCGGCAATAAACAATCTATTTTCTCGCATAAAAGAAGGACATATGGGGCATTGTAGCCATCACTGAAAAGCAACTTTTAGAATCAATTTTGATATCTATTGTCCACGTATCGATAGATTTTTAATATCGTTTCATTCCTGACTGATTTCGGTTCTAGACGGTCATCGTTGATTGACAACCAAACCGACACCAATACCGGCGGGGTTGCCTATATGACGGCGACAACATTGTGCGCACGACAACCGACGAGCAACCTTTAAAAACATGACCGGTAAACCCTGCGCACCAACCCATGTTCTCACTCATAAAATTAAACTTTTCACTGCGCACCCCATAAGTTGTACGTATCCATAGTTATAGGTCGGTGCTTGTACCCAAAAGTACACAAGATCCATTGGATCGACACATTGTTAGGGAATACTATTGTCCGCCCGGCGGCATCTGAACGTTTCCGTATGAAGAGCGCGGGGGTAAAAATGTATATAAAACCATGCTTGAAAGCGTAATATCATAGACGTGCTCAAACAATAATTTATTAAGTGTAAAAAACAATGTGAGGATTCCCCAGTTGAATTCTTCCTTCAAAAGAAGTCTCCCGCGTCTGACGTCACTCTAGTGGCAAACATTCGTGCGTTTTAACGGTGCCAAGTGAAGCTACGAAGAGCGGGACTACATAAGCAATAAAATTGAACTAATGAAGTTCTTGATTTAGTGTAGGATGTAAAGTTTAATAAAACACATTTAATGCAGTGGCGGTTCTTCCACAGGAGCACATGCGCACGTGCACCCCCAAAACGAATAAAAAGATATTAATTTATATTCATTGAATATTATTTATCGTATAAAGGCCGACCCTCCCTAATATTTTATCGTACCGTCAATTATCGTATAAAGCCCAACCCTCCCTAATATTTTATCGTACCGTCAACTAAACTGTATAATATAGGCTCTCGATCCGGCAACCGTGTCTCGGTCGAGATTAATGACGAGACTTGCTCGCATCTGCGATTAAGTAGGCGGGGCATAATGCAGTTTCTCTGTAGTAACAGGTGGCGGGAGACAGCGGGGGATAGCGGGGCTATGGCGATTTAACATGGGAAAGGCGCACAGTTCTTGTGTGCACCGCGCTGTTGTCTGTTCGTGCATCTAGTTAGAAATTCGAGTGTGCATGTTTTAATATTATATATTTATTAAGTTAAAATGAATAATTGACGGTGGACTATTTAAAAAATAACTTTAGCTCTTTGAGTTTGGAGCAAAAAATTGAAGTGAAGAATGCGGGAAGACTTAAACCCGAAATTAATTTAACGCAGACCACAAAGGGTAAATCTAGGGACTTTATTAGAAAGTTTAAAAATTAAATATATGAAAAAAAAATATAGAGGGTATTCCAAACTTTAATGAGGCTGTTATTGATTAATTTTCTACAATTAAGAACCGAAGAACAGACTTTACGTTTAAGCACTATACACACTAAGAAACCTTTCTTTTTTCCAAAAGTTGTATTTCCTTGTGTAAAATAAAAATATGTTTTACCGAACGCATTTTCTTATTACTTCTTTTCTTTCTACATTTAAAACTATATTCTATGGAACCTGTAAAGAGTCAGTCAATTTAGACCTAATTATTTATTGTTAGCTTAATGAAAGGCTACGGAAAAACCTTGTATGGTTTCGCCCCTTTAGCAAAAAACAGACCGCAGCCACAGCCTATCTCAAGATAATTAATAGATATTTATTTTATTAATTTAAGAATTGTGAAAAATTAACATTTTGTAGGTGGATTTGATAACACTCATAATATTATATTAATAATAATCTCGATTTGAATCATACTGTTACAACTGATGACGCCCGTTCAATCTTTCCCCGGCCCTGTACACGCCCCAACTTAATTCTACCCATAATACCATGCCACAACACCTACATATACCTAGTTTCGAGTTGGCCATGGTGGTGTCGCGGTTCTGCTCGTAGTGTTGCACGATCACCTGGTAGTGATGTTGGCGCCACGTGAAGATGTCGCTCCAGTGCACCAAGTCGTCCGCGATCACGGGCAGCCGGTTTCGCCACGTCTTCACGATGGCCTTCATGTCGTGGAGGGAGCTCGGATGTCCTAAAATGGAGGGGAAATAAAGTTTTCCTACGATCGTTATAAAAACTATATTTTTTTACGCAGATGAATGCAGAAATTGGTAATTTTTTAACGAGTTAAAAAAGATATTTAGCGTTAAAAAATGTTTCGTAACATGTTATTTTTTCACTTCTTTTTGAATACAGGGTGTTATGGAAATTACTTATTATATTTAAATGGGTGACTCCTAGGGTGTCCTAGGGAAAGTCTACATACTTTTTTTTTAATCGAATATCTAAATACTAAGGTAAAACCCTTTTTGCCCACATACTGTCGCGCCGTTCCATCTGGATTCAGTTAGCAACAATGTGGGCCACTAGAGTATACTAACAGTGTTGTCAGATCACACCGCATGCTTCGCCCTTGTTTGGATACCTGCCGCGCGCGACTATCGTTGCTTCAGTATGTTTCGCGACTCGGGGCTGGAATGACGCTGTCGAGGGTTCCACGTGCTTGATGTATACGAATTTTAAACGTTTTGGTAGTTGTAGCATTACCCGATTTTTTTTCTGTTGTGAAATAATTCATAATAAGAAATATTGTTCTGTGATTTCAAATTTGTGTGATATTACCTATTGTTGGTTCAGTTGCAAAACATACTTTTTGTGTTTTAATTTTTTATGGAATTTAATTATAAAAGGGATTATAAGATCGAAGGTAAGAGAGTATGTACCTTAAAATTGTAGCAAAAAATTTTGAAAAAGAAGTGGTAACGCGGATCAAAGACGTCTTGTTGTCAAACACTGAACACGTGCATTTACCATTCTGTGTAATAAACTATTGATTGCGAACGTCCTCAGTAGCGGCCACGTAAAATTTCAGATTTCATATAAAGTGTATATTTCGTACAATAATTTAAAGCGCCATTTAAGGTTATTTTTCTTCAATTTATTTTCAACTCAGGATTTGCCGGTTTAAATATAATAAGTCATTTCCATAACACCCTGTATAATATCAAGTTGCCATGAAAACAGCGTTAGCGTCGTTCATTGCCTAGGCGCCGCATTGCGTTATTGTTATCTTACAAATGGAACAAATCGAAAATGGAAAGAAATAATTCGGATTCCGGATAAGAAAACTCTTTTCAATGCGCTCCAGACGAAATATTTAAAAACGTCAATGAAGCAACACACAATTTATTGCCCGAAAAATCTACAGAAGCTTACAAAAAGGAATATAATGTGTTTATTAAATGGCATTGGACCAAAAGCAAGTGAAGAGTTTCAGCGAACGGTGTGACAGTGAATTGGTTATACACCAATATATATTTATATAAAAAAATATTGTACGAAACTTATGCGTAAACTAACTTTATGCAGTCGTTACATAAATAACCATTTAAATGCTGCCGAAGACTATGCATAGACAAAAACCATGTCGTCATTGTCCATATCACAATACAAATTTCTATTCGCCAGAATTGTATTTGAAATATGGACAACAAATTTATAAAACTATTAAATAATTATAATGTTACCACGGGTAAAGTGACTATATGTGTGGTGCTTCGTCTAGATTACCTTGTAGAAGGCCTTTATGGATCTGGTAAGCTTCCTGCAGTTCCATAATTTGTTGAGCCGCCTGAAGGTACTGCAAGTGGATATGGCTCACTATATGGGGAAGTCTTCTCCACTCGTTCAAGCATAAGGCACTGGCACTCTCAACATATCTAGAGAAAAAATAAATTTATAAAAGGTATTGAATAATCAATTTTTTTTAAAAAATCTAGTATATTTTTTGGTATAATGAAGTTTGCATTATACCGTTAATCTTTTGACGTCTCTAGATCTTATCCTCTTCGTTCGCTACCGGGGCCATTCCCGAGGGGACCGGAAGCTTAACGTGGAATCCGAACCGCGATCTCCGGTCATATGTTGCTCCCTCAAGGGCTCCATCAACCCTTGGTTTCTTGCATGGCGGTATGACCAACCGATTGGGGAGTGCGCACCATATCCCACAGTTTTAAGCCAAATTTGCAGTCATAATACAAATTAATTTTACAAAAAAGGCGGCGTAATCGTATTGTTTGTTTCTGTAAATCATGTCGATTAGTTCAGCGGAATTCGACAATGACATGACCCGAAACATTCAAATGGGGGCACCGATTAAAACTCGAGGGAACAGGCCAGGACTTACCTCTCGACATACATCAAAGGCTTGCTTTCCTCCGGCTGGCATATCAACAGGAACCCTCCGTACATCGTCACCTTCCACGCCATCTCTTTGGGACAACAAAACTCGACGGTCGATAGAGCTTCTTTCATGAAATCCCAGTTAGGTATTCGCCAGGCACTCTGAAAAAAATGTATTATTACAATAGTTTCTAACTGGTTGCAGCTTTTCGTCTCTGTGAACGGGTATTAATGCTAAACATCCAACCAGCCCCGGTTCTTGATTGTTTTCAAGATGTTGTTCTTTCGTAATAAAATCTCTAGATTAAACTTCTAAAACTTACAAAAACAACCCCTGGTGTTTTATCAACACATTCTTCTTAGTCATAAAAATTGCAAGTGATTAATCGCTCGAGCGATTCACTCGATTAATAAAATCGCTGGAGTATCAAGTACTCGATTATTAAAATCATCGTTTTTTCCCAACACTAATCTACTCCAATTTATTCTACTAGTCGAGTTAGAAATTTGATCATTTTGATAAGCAAAACTGAGTAATTAGTGGTTATTTTAGGAGAAAACAATTTCCCTATACAAACAACCGAGTACCCGAGTACCATACTGTTTTGAATAAATTGCAACTTTATAGAGAACTTTACCTCTAATAATAAAAGCGGATCGTACACTCCCGTCTTGGCATATTCAGTCAAGATATCCCACATCTGTAGTTCCTTTGCACATCTTATCCAATGGTCGCTCCACAGGAGAATTTCTCTTTGGTAAGCGGCAGGAACTGGACCAACACTCGAATCAGCTGAAAATAATTATAATTAATAATTATAATTATAAATTAAAAAACATTTATACTTACTTTACAAACTTAAATTCGAAAATTTTCGCTCGCTTAAGAAAATCAAAAAATTGACAAATTCAAAATTACCCTATATTTTCTTAGCTAAAAGAGATACAGAAAAATGTTTTATACATAAGCTTCTTTATAATGATTGTTGAATAATCTGCCGTTTTCAGAATAAGTATAGGGGGTCAGGTAAAAAAGTTATCGGACCTAACCTAATTTTTTTAAATTGAGCACCATGTATATTTTAATCTAAACAGATACTATTCGAAATTTTCCTTTCAAATATATAACACACTGAAACTGATCGACCCCGGGTGTGTTATTCACCTGATGGAATCCATCACTCTGGCTGTAATCGTCTAATTTTTGTGGTACGACCCTGTATACGTTGTGTTTACTTTGCAGGTTCTTTTAAAGTTTGGGACAACGGTAAGGTTGTCAGGTTTTACGATTTATTAGTTTTATTCTTAGTATGACGTTTTTCCCTAAGTACTGATAGGATTCCGCTGCCAGGAAGTTAAATTAAAGAGAGTTTAACCATTCACTTATTTATTACAAATTAATAATTTACCAGATACAAAGGTTTTACATTATTATAATAATAATTATATAACCTGTTTCAGAATGTTTGTCTCCCATAATTTGGTCCGTTATTATTCACCAATATCTGTCTGCGACAGAACGGTGATGATTTACCCCCTTTACCACAATACTAAGTATTATATGTCTGCGACAATAATAGCATTGTTACCTGTTCTCTATCTATTATGTCTGCGACAATAATAGTAGATATCCGATATTTCTATCTCGCTTCTTACATGAACCTTTGGTCTGCGACCATTTTATTTACATTGATCCCCTGATAATCTGCAATTTATTTTGTTACATATTACCCCATTTTCGTGTACGTATTTTTATTTAATTTACTTGTCGTTTTGTTTATGTACCATCCCTCAGTTTACGTACACGTTTGGTATAATGCTACTACGTAGTATAGTGAAAAGACAACTGTACAGTAGTGGTGTCCTACTGTTGAACATTTTAACATATAACTCATAAAAGTGTAATAAAAATTAGGAGCCTGCTCGCTTTACGCATATGTCACTTTTCTTCTCAAGCGAGCATTGTTTTTCATGTACTGGAAGTCGAAAGACACTGTTCGGTAGTGGTGTCCTACCGTCGAACATTCATTCCTAAGAAAAACCCATCACGCCTTTTTATTTACACCTGTTATAAATTAACGTTCTACTGACAACATCATACCAAATGATTTTAACCCTTTTTTATAACAGTGATAACCTGCGGTTACCCTGTTATACATCATAGATAACCCTTTTTTAGAACCCTCCCCCATTTCTTTACCGCGGATTGCAGATATTATTCGAGGAAGGCTTTATTACTGCGTAATAAAAACCTACCTTTGTTTTTAAGAACCCACTGTAAAATTCACCCTGGAAAGACAAACATCTGTTTCTGAAAATTACCTACTAAATAACGACCCTTTAAACGAAAGCAAAAGTGTATCGATTTATGCCAACCAGTGGTACCGTTATTCGCTTTTCAGTTTAAAATAATGTTTAAGTTATTTTTGTCTTGCAGACATTTTAGATTAAACAGAACCGTTAATCCCGAATTACCCTTCGTAGTGTTTTTTACTAGAAACCTACCATTTTTGTCCTGCAGACAATTTATTTGGCAGGTAGAGATTATTTGTATTAATAAATCAAAAGAGAAGATATAGAGAAGAGAGCGGCCATTTTGTGTATAAATTAATTTGATTTTGGGATGCTGGATTTACTTCCGTAAATTTTTATATGTGACTATAGAAAAAGAGTGATATACTGAGAGTAGCATACCATACTGAATTTAACTCCGTTGTCAAGGATTCCTAGCGCGTCGACATCGGAAAACCGATGGGGCAACCAGAATACTCAACTCAACAAGTAGAAGAAAATTCTTTATCAAATAAAGATGTACTGAACACTAAATGGCCGCGTAAACACTTTAACTTGTGAATGGGAAAAACTTGTATGTTGAAATTAAAGAGATTAATGATGCACTGGCAGCGAAATGACTTAATTTGAGAACGGGAAATTTTGACTCTGAATCGGGCAGCGTAACGTCTTGTATTTGCAACAGTCAAAAATTGAATTCCTTATTAGCGTCGCGTCTCTCGCTTTTATAGGCGCACCCCTGCCTTTGCTCTCTTGCGTCACTTAATGCACCCCTATTTCATGTTTAGCCTAAGGAATGTGACCTCTTGACATTCCTTGGTTGTTCCGTCGCTAACATGTTAGACTTTTTGCTGTTTAAAGCTCTTTTAAAATACATGTAGGATATGCATGTATTACTGGACCTAAATATATTGGCTATTTTATTTTCAACATCGACATTTTTTTTAGCGAAAAATAGACCCGGGTCCGGGCCGTTTCAACACCATGGATGATATTGATTTCCTAGGCGATTTATTTAACCTTTATTACTTTGAAACGAAATAAAAGATTCAGATTAAGGTAAAAAAATAACGGGAATCATCGGAAATGTTCGGAATATGTCTTTAAATGGTTACCGTTTTTCCGGATAGCGAGCAAAATATACATTTTGCGCCATTTCTTCGTTTTTTCCTCTTGCAATATAAACTGATATCATATAAAATTTTTCTAAATGTTGATAAGTCACTTTCGCAAATGAATATGTAAAAATGAAATTGATGTAAAATGTTAACAGTCTACATAGTTCTTTCTACGATATTACCTTATGTGTGGTTTAAAGTAATAAAGTTTAATAAATCCAATATCATCCATGGTGTGTTATATATTTGAAAGAAGAATTTAAAATAGTATATTTTTAGATTAAAACATACAGGGTGTTCCATTTAAAGAAATGAGCTTAGGCCCGATAACTTTCTTATCTGACCCCGTATACTTATTCTGAAAACGGCAGATTATTCAACAATCAATATAAAGAAACTTCTGTATAAAACATTTTTCTGTATCTCTTTTAACTAAGAAATTATAGAGCAATTTTTTGATTTTCCCCCGTATCTCTTATGCGAGCGAAAATTTTCAAATTTTGATTTTACCAATTTAAGCTTGACCCAAAAAGAGCACATGACACCTACATCACTTTTTTGATAGCACTAACAATTACGGAGATACCCTATAAAAGTGTCGAAAATGGGACACCCTGTAGGTCTGTCGCTGCCCTTTTCCTCAGAGACAGCTCGACAGAAAGCTCAAATTAGTTAATAATTTTAGTAGCATTTCTGGGAGCCAATACAAAAAAAATTTTCAAGCATACTGTGTATAAGTATCAACCAACAGTATAAGAAATTTAAAAAATACAAAACAGTTTGTCTTTCACACACTATATCTAATTTCACAATTGACAGTGTAACTTAACCCACCTTTGTGTTTTGCCATGGCAGCCTCGTAAGCCCCTTGGGCCTGCTCAAAGAAGCCATGTTGTTCGTAAGCGATGGCGACGCTGGTTTCCCTATAATGGGCGTGCTTTTGCCACAGACCCGCCCAGAGATCTTCCTCGCACATTTGATGGTAGAGGTCGGCGAGGGAGTCGAGGAGTTCAGCCTAGAATTACAACGTTTTATACAGGGTGTTCGTTAATGCCGTACTAATATTTCAGAGTGTGATTTTTCTTTCTACGTTAAAATTATTTGTAAATAGTTATTTTTTAATATCTACTTTAGATATTTTTTTAAATTTGTCGATTTTCACCAGACCCCGTCATCGACACTTAGAAATTCTTTTGGCTAATATAATGTTTAACATTTTCTGGAGGTCGTCACGTCTAAGTCCTTAAATAACCTTTGACGGCACGATAGACCATTTTTAGGCTTGGTGGTCATTCTAGGTTTAATTATTTCTATGGTTATGCATAGTGTTTTCGAATCAACCTAGACAAAGGTGAAGATGTGTAAAAATGATTATTTTCTATAATATTTCAATACAATGTTTCTCATAGTTCTAATAATGTTCCTCCAATTTTCCAACCTAAAACCCCAAAGTTTGAGAAACATATATTCAGTAGTTCTCCATAAAGTTCTAATGCAAGCTCGTCGTGAATCACCCTGTATAGTTCCACTCCTCGTAGCGCCATTAAAAAGCACAGAAATTAGGCTCTACAGTGGCGTGAAACGCGGAGTGGAAATTTTTTGTTTGTTTATTATTCCGGCGTTGACGTTTTGCTGATAATTTTTTTCTATCAATTACGTGATGTTCAAATATCACTGTGCAAACAATATAACCATACATATTAATTTTAACAATATAAATTAATTAATATAAAATTTTTATGGCGCCAGCAATGGCAATTATAATTCAAGGATTCAGGCGCAGTAAGTACACCGTTCTCCGTACTACAGTCAGAAATTATACTCTTCTGACAATTAAAATGACACGGATTCATGCGCAGTACACTGTTCCCGATCAGCTGTCTCTCATTACCAGAAATGGGGCAGGCGCCATTTTAATTGCCCTTGCCGGCGCAATTGGGTAGACATGGATTATTCTGTTATTTTTCACTGTTTATTATTTGGCCGAAGCAGGTATGAACAGGTAATGGCCATTTAAACCCACTGGTACTTAAATTAGCAGTTTACATTCTTTATTAAACTTATGGACTGCTAATTCAGCAACTTTTTGCACCTCCTATTTGTAAATAGCAGTAGCTGCTTTAACTGGTAATCAAAACGAACAGGTTTGCACATCTCTAATTCTGGGGATATTTTAGGGATTTCGACAGTACCCACTGCGGTTCTGACCGATGACAATGCTCCAGCTGATCGAAAACGGTTTACTGCGCATGAATACGTGCCATTATAATTGCCGGCGCAAGAGAAAAAATTGCCTAGTCTAATACGGCCTTTAGAATTTGAAAGAAATTATTCGGAAAAGCATGCTTATTAACTATCCATTTGCAACAATGTTTATAAAACAAAAGGTATCATTATCGATGTTAATAATAATGCGTCCCAATTGGAATTTAATTGTTTTAATCAAGAATGGCGCTCCCGATGGGAAATAAGCAAGAGACCGGTTTCATGTAGAAATTGTCAGGCCAGGGAGGCCACTGGTAGATCGATATAATAAATTTTCTAAAATATGTGACTTTATATCTTATCAGCCGATACTAAAATTGAAAATAATATCTAAAGTACTTTTGGAGATATTAATTTCCTAAGGCTTGAAAGGCTACAAGAGATTTTTGTTTCGTCGGTAGATAAATGCTTTCTTTTAAAAATTACACTTGAAGATGCCCCCCTATCAGCACAATTCCAAGGACGCCACATTCTACCACTAATAGCCTAACTAAAAATTACTCGCCGGAAAACCACTAAAGATTAAAATGATCACTTTGTATTTATATATGTATCAGGCATAGGTATAAATTGAATTTGTATACCTGGTCCGGCTCTGCTCGAAAAGGTTTTAAAATTTGGGATTTCCTTATTTATTTTAGGGATAATGAGGATTTATTGCAGTCAAAAGATCAACGATATAATTCTGCAAATACTATAGATTATCCAAATATAAAGTAAAAAGAACAGCATTTTAAGCTACACTACCATATGAAGCAGTCCAGTGTATTGTACCTGTTTAGGCTGTTCTCCTTCGAACTCGTAACAACTCGCAGGGTTACTAGCTTTGCCGCCCCCCTCGAAAGCTTGATGTTCCATCGTTAGCGCCATCCTATGCCACAAATTGTGACTAATCCCGAGATATTTCATTATCGGCGGTGCCATTTGAATTTGAGGGGTACATCTGCAAATTTAAATTAAAAAAAAATTCTGTTACAAATGCATAAAGTATTATGGGATTGCGACACTCGCCTTCGGCTCGTGCACTCAAATTTCCCGTTCGTGAAAAAAAGTAACGTTATGTATAAGTTCCATAGAATATTTTTTCTATGATCTATGAAAATATACAGGGTGTTATGGAAATGACGTATTATATTTAAATGGATGACTCCTTGGGTGTCCTAGAGAAAGTCTACATACTTTTTTTTTTAAATCAAATATCTAAATACTAAGGTAAAAACCCTTTTACCCACATACTGTCTCGTCGTTCCATCTGGATTCACTTAGCAACAATGTGGGTCACTAGAGTATACTAACAGTGTTGCCAGATCACACCGCGTGTCTCGCCCTTGCTTGGATACGGGCCGCGCGTCACTATCGTTGCTTCAGTATATTTCGAGACTCGGTGGTGGAGTGACGCTGTCGAGTGTTCCACGTGCTTGACGTATACGAATTTTAAACGTTTTGTTAGTTGTAGCAGTACCCGATTTTTTTTCTGATGATAATTCATAACAATAAATGTTGTGATGTGATTTCAAATTTAGGTAAGAGAGCAAGTACTTTAAAATTGTAGTATTTATTTTCTAAAAAGTTTGAAAAAGAAGTGATAACGCGGGTCAAAGACGTTTTGTCAAAAACTGAACACGTGCGTTTACAATTCTGTGTTGCAATATGACAACATAGCATATAATGCGCTGACCTCTTTGAGACTACCTCAATAAACTATTGATTGCGGACGTCCTCAGTAGCGGCCACGTAAATTTTGAGATTTCATATAAAGTGTATATTTCGCTTAATAATTCAAAGCGCCATTTATGGTTATTTTTCTTCAATTTATTTTCATCTCAGGATTTGCCCGTTTAAATATAATAAGTAATTTCCATAACACCCTGTATATTGGTGTATAACCAACTCACTGTCACTTAGGAATACAATAAGTTTGGGATATTTGCCTGTATCGACTTGATTATTCAGAATTAATGTTGATTTTAGCTTGGAATACCACGACCATAAAGTCGAAGATTTAAAAATGTTTTACATTTCTTGAAAATACGTCAACAATACCCGTTCGCTGGAACTCTTCAGTTGTTTTCGGTCCCAGTGCCATTTAATAAACGTAATATTACGTGTTTTTCAGGCAATAGATTTTGTGTTGCTTCATTGACGTTTTTAAAGATTTCATCTGGAGCGCGTTGAAATGAGTTTTCTTCTTCGAAATCGGAATTATTCCTTTCCATTTTTGATGCTTTCCTTAGATTATACAACTTAACAGATAGAAATGTTTATATTTCTAGGCTGTAACAAATGCAAACGTACTATCCCCACCTTTCTGTTACGATTGCAGCATAGCCAGATTGTCATATTTATCGCTAAGGTATCTTGCAAAATCCCAATTAAAAAATTGTTAATTTGACAATTACAACTGGCTTAAGGTTAATCCACAATTGCTCTTAAAATAAATTTATTTCCCAATAATTTTACTATAAACTGTGAAAAGGCGATGTGAGATTTTTAAAAAAAATATTATTATAATTAAAAGTATCACGCGAATCTTGAACTAATCCAACTGCACTCTGGCAACATCTGTTACTATCTTACTACCCGATCATGTGCAATGGATGTGGCCAAGGAGCTAAGAGGGGATATCAGAATGAACCATATTCTAACAGTGTTGCTACATTGAACCCTCGCGCATTATAATAAAAGTTTATTATGTTTGTGTTCTTTTTTTGTGACTATTGGTTAAAAACTAAAAAATATGGTTATGTTTTAATATGTAAGCACCTCTGATATAACCATTGACGTTTAAAAGGATATGGACAAGTCCGTGGAGCTAGTTCGGACAAAAAGAACCCCATTTGCCGGTGAATTCTGTGTTGGGGTAGTGTTGGTGCCGCATTATTCTTATTAATTGTTTGATATTCTTATGTGTTTGTACTCGGTGATTTAATTTCAGTAGAGTTGGTTTATTTCTTAATATAAATTTTGCATTTGCAAGATGGTTGAGTCTTGTGCGGCCATAAAATGCTTCACTAGGAGATGCAAGGGTGTAAAATAAAGTTAAATCCATCCTTGGACACACTGTATATAAAAAGGCCATCAATATTTCTAATTTTTTATAAATAACTAATATTCTCTTTCTCGGACCTTTATTTCTAATGTTGACCGCAAGAAACGAAGTTACGGTAAACAAGAAAGGCCGGTCCATAACCTTTTAAACGTCATTGAATATAAACAGACTGCAACATTGTTGCCATTCAGCACACACACATGTAGTTCTCTCTTCCACCCATTACTGATTTTCAATAACATTTCACACAATCACAGCTTCACTTTCCAAGAGTTTTATGAATGGAGTATTGACCCTGTAATGCTTTCAAATGATATAAGTAAGGCAACAATAATAAAGCGGCGCCCAGGCAACGAACGACGCGGATGCTATTTTCATGACAACTTGATATTATAAGTATTCAGAAAGAACTGAAAAAATGACACGTTACGCCACTTCTTTAACCCTATATTACTTTTTTTAACTCGTTAAAAAATGGCCCAATTTTATGTATTCATTTCCGTAAAAGAAATATAGTTTATATAAGGATCGTAGAAAAATAAGTTTTTTATAAAAATAATACGGAAAATAAAGACGCATACCTGAATAGGGCTTCGACGAAAGTAGTCATAGCGCTGGGATGTCCGTCTTTTTGTACGATATGCGTGCCGGACGTAATGAAGGGAATCATCTCCTGGGCGAGAGCGGCTCGTTCCTCTTCTTCCAAAATTCCCCAGAATTTGGGGAAAATGCTCAGCCACACTTGCTCCGCCAAACTGGTGTCCATGTGACAGAGTTGCGCGGCCGCCAGCAGGAACTGTTCGGTGGTGATGTGACGGGATACCTATAAAGTTTGGTTTTTAGTGTTTAATTTAAGTTTAATGTTTAATGCTGAAAACATGAACAATAACGATATATCGGTATCGGTATTACAATTTCAACATAATTGAATGGTTGTTAAATCTTTAAATTAGGGCATAATCGTTAATAGCGGCAACACCGCAATATAGACACTAAAAGCATGACACATGGCGCCGTGGCATCAAATATTAATAATATGGGGATTTCGCGAACGCTCTGTGGTCCCCCTAGTCAGTGTTTCTCAGAGTTGAACTTTTAATTCTGACGAACTAAATTTTCATTTATTTGTTCCATATTAAAGCTTTTTTGCCCTAAATTTGTATTATTTAACTGCTTAACGGCTTATTATACAGGGTGTCCCAGAATATGTGGGCAATCTCCCGGGTTCAGATAGAACACTTAAAAATAACAGGAGAAGGGACGGACTAGACGTAACACAAAAATGCTTTTTTTCTACACCCTGTATGATGAAGGAACGACAATAATATTAATATATATACTCTTGATCAATGTCAATAAAATGAACTGCTTTCGAAAAAAAATATATTTGTTCATACATTAAATGCATGTCGGCATATTCAGTATACGTAAATTCCATTATAAAGTTAGTAACTAATAAGACAAAGGAGAAAAACCGCAAATTTCAAGACACTACCATAAACTGACACTGGCATAAATATTCTTATTTAAATCGGTACATGTGAAAAAAACCATAACAACAATGAATTTTATGAATATAACTTCTCCTGTTATTTTTAAGTGTTCTACCTGAACCCGGGAGATTGCCCACATATTCTGGGACACCCTGTATATATTATATTTCAATGGTGTACTAGAGGAAACCTACATACTTTTTTTTTAATCGAAATGTCTAAATACTTAGGTAAAAACCCCTTTACTCCCACGTGCAGCCGTGCCATACATAGTAGGTTAATAGTGCAATGCATGCCTCGTTGGAAACCGCTGCTTAAACGCGGCTTCGGTCGTCCGTTCTTCAGTCTGTTTTGATGTGCGAAAGAGACACGCCGTCGCGCGCGTATTTCCCTTGAAATCCCACGCGTTTGTATACAAATTTTAAACGTTACGCTATTTCTAGCTTAATAAATGAGGTGATAAATTTAATAGATGGGAGCATTACCGTTGTTTTTTGTTCCGTTGCGAAATAATCTGATTACCACGTGGCTTTTCGGGTTTGATATAAGGTATATATACCTCGCTTATTAATTCAAAGCACCATTTACACCGATAAATGTGTCGGTCAATCTCTAATCATAACCCACCTCAATAAATTCAAAATGCTTGTTTATCATCTTGGTAATGGTCTCGGCTCTGCTCAGTAACTTTTCTTCGGGTTGGTTGGATGATTCCACGTTAGCCAAATCCATATCCAAAACCTACAACGAAAAACTTATTCCATTAAAGAATATAAAATACTGGGTGGGCCATCGAAAACGTACCGCAAGGCATAACCACATATATATATAGATATATATATATATATAAACAGTATATTGCCAATACGAACGTTCCAAAATACAAAAAGTGTCCGCGCTATGAGAGATGGCGCGGGCCTATTGAGTTTGCGCAGTAGGGTGGAAATTTTATCGATCGCGTCAGAGCCGACCCGACATTATTTGTTTGTTGTTATTCGTCGCCATCTTTGGTTCTGGATGCTTTTTCAAATTACAGAATAAAAAGCGGTTCATCCACATTGTTGTCGGTATATTAGTGCTTATAAACTTTCATGACCTAACAACAATTTTTGTAAAGGAGTTTTAATTTGTGGTGATGAAAGGAGATTTAATTTGGTGCATTAGTAGCTGATAATAATTCCCAAAATAGTCAATATAGTCATTCATTCTTAATTTTTGGTTTAGAAAAAAGTGAGGTTAAGAAACATACGACGTCGGACGAAAGTTAAAATAAAGCTGATCGTGTTGATTGTTACAAATATTCGGACGGAATTTGGCACCAAAAGTTTACACCAATCAGGGCATCGTCGGATCATCATATCGTTAGAAATTGTATGCATAGAACGCTGTCTTAAATCGAACTAATCGAAATTTTGATTGCAATATTTTTTCTAACTAACCAGTGAAATTTACATGTTTACTTTCCCAAGGAAATTTCCGAACTGTGCAAACTCACAACGCCCCCTTCGATGCCCATAGCGGGGACATAATTGCAGATGGTATTAGCAATATACTGTTTATATATATGTGGGCATGGGAAAGAACTTTTCGACAAAATCTACAAACACGGCAAGTTGGTTTGTCAGGGGGACAACTTTCGACGCAAAAAGTATAGCAAAATCTGTATCTCCCTAAGTGGGGGTGCCATATCCCAAATTTTTTCAAACAGGAAAGGGGATCAAGTAATATCTGATTAAAAATGGATTTTAATTCCCTATACATTGCTGCTTAGTTTTTGAAAATCGTACGACGATAAAATTCATAAATTCATTTAATTTTACTAATAATAAACGGATTTATATACCTAGTTTTTAAAAAAATTAACAGCAATTTCTCTTATTTGGCAACGTATTTTGAAATTTTTTGAAAATGGAATAAATGGTTAAGGACGTTTTATTAAATCACACTATCATTATACCCATCGACCTATCTATGGATAGCCAAACTATAAAAGCAAAAGTGGCAAATTTATGGCCTCGCGCATGTAAACAAAGCTGCTCGTCAGATGTCATGCGCAATGTCGACTTATAAACTATTTATTTTAACCTGCGAACAGGACCGTACTTTGCCCTTAATGAAAATGATTACACGGCAATATTTTGGCACATCAAGACCTGCTTTACTGGGAAATAAACAATCTATTTTCTCGCATACAAGAAGGCCTCACTGAAAAGCCACTTTTAGAATTAATATTGATAACTATTGTCCACGTACCGATAGATTTTTAATATCGTTACATCCCTACGACTGATTTCGGTTCTGGACGGTCGTAGTTGGTTGGACGACAATAACATTGTGCGCAAAACAAACGACGAGCAACCTTTAATAATATGACCGGTAAACCATGCGCACCGACCCATAAAATTTAACTCTTTACTACGCATCCCATAAGTTGTACGTATCCATAGTTATAAATCGATGATTATACCTCCTCTTTAGTTTCGATGCAATCGTATAGGTCCGCATCTTCCAGATGAGTCTCCTGGAATTCCTTTCGTTTTTCTTCCGTATCAATTACTGATGTTATGCTCGGCAAGATACTGCTCTCGTGCGCCATTTCTATGCCTACGGTGGGTGTTGCTGTGACCTGTTAACAATGTTATACATTTTTACCGTTAATTTGAATGATAATAATTATGATTAGAACTCCCGTCGATCTCATAATTAGACTTGTAGTAAATTATACTTTTTCTACAACTGCAGCATTTAAGGTTTTCCAATACACAGGGTGTCAAGGAAAGGCACGTCAGTTTTATTGTGAACGGGGACGCTTTTAAAGAATATTTGCCCTAGTGGTTTAACCCGCTGGGAGGGGGTTATAAGCCTTAAAATCTTAAATGGAAGGAGGATCAAGGGCACATCATTTTGAAGGTAGTAGTAGTAGTCAGGGTTGCAAAAAACATGTATTTTTTGGATTTTAAACAAAACGTTTATTTTTTTTTGTATTAAACGGGTTTTTTTGTTTTAAACATGTTTTCTTCTGCCTTTAAGTTCATGTTTTAAACAATAAAACCTTATTAAAAACATAGTTTAAAACATGTTTTTAGTAGAATTTAAAAGATAACTTAAACTCCTTTCCCAGTGGACAGAATGTTTTCTATTCATAGAGTTTTACGACATTCTCAAGATGCTTAGTTTGTTAGATGATAGAACGCTGTGGTGCTCTCGAAATCGTCTACTTCTACTGGTTCAGTATCAAGTAGCAGCATGTCAAGTTTTATTATTCGAACGAGCGAATCAGACAAGAAAAAGATGGATGTACAAATAGCCAGATATTTATACAGTGAGTCCCAGAAGAAATGTCTAAATTCATTTAAAATTCAGCGGTAAGTTTTTTCAAAAAACGCTCGTACCCGTCGATTTTGATTTTTTAATTTTTTTTTTTTGTGGTAATTTCATGTATACAGGGTAGCTCAAAAATAAGTTACGACCATCAACTTCATTTTTTCAAATGAAAACATATATTTTTTATTTCATTTTTGAATTTTGCATTGAATTCTAAGCATGTTTCATGTACCATGTCCTATACATAAACTCAACAGTTATTGAAAAAATTAGGATTGAACATATCTATAAGTAAGACCTGTTTATTAAAAAAAAACACAACAAAATCAAATTAAATGTTGAAAATGTGCGCCATTTACGGCTTGACAATATCCAAGACGATCAATAAACTCTCTTTGCACGTTTCCAACCATTTCCGGAGTTATGACACGCACTTCTCTTCCGATCCTTTCTTGTTGGCCTGTTAACAAATACTTTTGATTTGAGGTAACCCCACAAAAAAAAGTCCAGCGGAGTTAGGTCTGGCGACCTAGCAGGCCATTCGATAGGTCCACTCCTTCCAATCCACCGATTGGGAAAGGTTTCATCCAAAAATGTGCGCACAGTGGCCGCATAGTGCGGAGGAGCACCATCTTGTTGGAATATCAGTTCTTCGTCAGGGGAGTCTGGATCCAATGGATTCTGAAATAAAGCCACTAATGCTGGAATTAATTCTAGTTGGAGAAATTCGAGATATACTTGTCCAGTTAAAGACTGTTCAAAGAAAAATGGACCAATTACTCTTTCGCGTACGATTCCACTGGAATAACTTTGTATGGGTGATATTTGTGCTTTTGAACTACTCGGTGAACAACAGATTTCGGCATGTGTAAATCGGCCCCAATGTGCGACAGGGGAGTACATGGATTTTCTTCCAAGGAAAGCAAAACGTCAAGTTGTTCATTTTCATCTCGAGTAGGACGACCAGATTTAGGCAAATCTCTAACATGACCGAATTCTCTAAACTTAGCCTCTATTCTACTCACCATCTTTTGACATATGGGAGGACGATCAGGATGGATTTCATTAAATAATTGGGCTGTTTCTATTTGAGTACGTGTTTTATCACCAAACCCAACCATGCATAGAATTTCAATTTTTTTCCCGTTCCGTTAACTTCACCATTATTGTGAAAACCGCAACTTTGAAACTACGCTTGACAATAATTATACTTATTTGAAATAAAATTGTCATACAGTTTCTATGGAAATAAACGGCGACAGTGAGACAGTACACTCTTACTTATTATGGAGCCCAAAATGCCATATTGCCAGAAGATTTGATAGATCGTTGGATTCCCTAAATGATATGTTCAATCCTAATTTTTTCAATAACTGTTGAGTTTATGTATGGTACATGAAACATGCTTAGAATTCAATGCAAAATTCAAAAATGAAATAAAAAATATATGTTTTCATTTGAAAAAATGAAGTTGATGGTCGTAACTTATTTTTGAGCTACCCTGTATACATGAAATTACCACAAAAAAAAATTAAAAAAATCAAAATCGACGGGTACGAGCGTTTTTTGAAAAAACTTACCGCTGAATTTTAAATGAATTTAGACATTTTTTCTGGGACTCACTGTATGCGACGAACACACCATTTCGTGCAGTAAACATCGTGAGTTTAAACTGTTGATTAATTTGCTACGTCCTGGATATTCACCACCAAACAGAAATGTTGATCCCAACAACTTGCTCGAGACGGTTTATAACTCAGTACAAACAACAATGAAAGGCAATTTGTGTCAGAAGAAAGTTTGTCTAGCCCTTGACGATTGGAGTAGCGTCCATACTGAACCTATAATAGACATATGTGTCACAGATATAGAAAGTGAATGGGTGCATCTAATAGAGACCGTCGACACGACTGGTTTCTAGCCACACATCAGACTATTTATTACAACTACTGACAAAAGCTATACAAAAATGCGAAGAAGAATATGAATGTCAAGTTACCAGTGTAGAAACAGACAGCGCTTCGAATATGACTAAAATGAGGAAAAACCTTTTTCTTGAATTAGGCCGAAAGGATATAATAACTTATGGTTGTTCAGCTCATATATTCAACTTACTTGCTCATGATTTAGAAGTGCTGGGAGTCAAGACGAACGTAAAGAAAATTTGTAAATACTTTAGAAATGTGCATTTCGCTAGCGCAAAATTTAAAGGAGCTGGTGGCTCCGCTCTCTCAACACTTTATCAGGCTGCTTGGAGAGTTATTTGAAAAACTGGCCAATATTGTTTGATGTGTGTACTAACAGAATACTTAGTGAGAACGACATCATACAATTAGTTACTGACGTTAATTTAAAAGTTAATGCACAGGAGTATCACAAAAATTAAAATTCATTGCTGTGGCTCTAAAGTTCAAAAAAAGACTTGTACGATAGGAGAAGTGACAGAAATATGGCTCGAACTATTGGAGACGTTTGAAAACAAACAATCAAATGGGGAATTGTCAATTGGTGACGTAAATAAGGTTATAGAACGTTTGGAGATGACCCCAACTCCAGTTCGTTTTTTAGCAAACTTGCTTGATCATCGTTTTAGGGGAGATAGACTAACTCAAAGGCAATTAGAAATTGCCATGGAATATGTAGAAACCTACCATTCAGAGGCAATGCCAACGATTGTTAATTTTCAGGCTAGGTGTGCACCATTTATGCCATATACGTTTTCTCAACAGATACTTGAAAATGTAAAACCATTAGCATGGTGGCGGTCTATTAAACATTTAAATACAAGAGCAATGGAATTTGTCCAACAGCTACATACAGCTATTGCTTCGTCCGCACCAACATAGAAAGACTTTTTTCGTCTTATGGTTTAGTTCATTCCAAACTCCGCAATAAGCTAGGCAATGTCAGAGCAGCTAACAATTTTTAAAGAACTAAATTCTAATGCACCCACTTACGGCGCTAACTGATGCCACTTCCGATCAGTGATTATTATACATTTTTACCTTATTCCTGTTTTTCCTTATGGGTTATTTATTTGTAGTTTTTGAACATACCAAAGTTCTGTGCATGATGTTCATCAAGTACCTAACTTTTATTATTTTGTTAATTTGAATGGAAATTACTGTTTGAGTAAGTTGCAATCAAGTTGTTGCATAAATTAAGTATACTTTCGTTAAATAATCAATTTACTAAAAAAAAACGTGTGTTTAATTTACCTGTTTTAAATATTTTTAACGAAACATTGTTTTAAACTCAATCGATTGTTTAAAACATGTTTAAAACCATTGTTTCATCCAAAACGTTTAAAACGAAACAACCCTGGTAGTAGTAGGCGAAGAGGATGAAACTGCCTCACATATCATATACGGCTGCACAGTTTCTCGCAGTTGTAGATATTGATGTATTTTTTGGATATTTTCAGAGCAGTTGTAGAAAAACGGCGTTAAATTAACTCGTTAGTGGATATTGCTAACTTACCAGAAGTAGTTCGACGGTCTGCTTAATCCAGTAATGCTGCCCAATCGCTTCCCAGTTTTGCGAACATATAATGTAAAGTAGTCGGTCGTATAGACGTCTTCTCATAGATTCGTCAAAAACCTTGAAATCATAAACACATAATTTTAAAAACTATTTCACACAACAAAATTATTGGTGCGGTACTGTAATTGAGGTTACAGCCCTATATCTTAGAATGCAGCTTGTTGTCACATTATTTTGTCGGAGTGAGTTTATGGCGGTGCAAATAAATATCACTACAGAACACGTTAAATTCGCCTGAGATCGGCCAAGTGGGAAGATCTGAAAGACCATTTTCGCACTTTTCCTTGGATGAGCGTATGCTTCTCTTCTGATGATCCATCCGTCTGTGCTGGGGAGGTCTCCGACGTCATTCTGAAGCGTTTATCCCCTCCTCCCAAAAACACCCTTCCAACGGCAAGCATTGGTTTAGCAAGGATTGTGAGTGTGCTGCCGATCAAAAAATCTGGCTTACCGACAGTGGCGTAAAAACCCTACCACTGAGAATCGTACCATCTTTATTACCGCTAGAAACCAATGTAAGCTAACAATAGATCAAAGCAAAGAAGCCCATAACGTGAGGATCAAAAACAAACTTCTTGACAGTCCAAACGGATCAAGGTCCTTTTGGTCAGTCACTAAGGCCGTCAGCCAAAATTTCACCAAATCAACTATTCCACCTCTAACACGTCCTGATGGTACAATAGCATCCACAGCCGGAGAGAAAGCAAACTTACTTGCTGAACTATTTTCTTCACATTCCACTGTAGATTTCCAGGGAAGAACACCACCCGACATTCCTGCAGTTCAATCCGAAATGACCGAAATCGTGTTCCGTCAGCGTCCTGTCAAACGAATCCTGAAAGGGCTCGACTTCAAAAAAGCTACTGGTCCAGACGAAATTCCTAGTATAGTTCTCAAGAGATGCGCCGATGAACTAACACCAGTATTTTGAAGACTTTTCAACTTATCCTACAAAAAAGGAATATTTCCATCTTCCTGGAAGACGGCGCGAGTCCAGCCTATTCCAAAGAAAGGTAAGAGAACCCTGCCT
This sequence comes from Barypeithes pellucidus, assembly GCA_963991005.1. Lineage (NCBI taxonomy): Eukaryota > Metazoa > Arthropoda > Insecta > Coleoptera > Curculionidae > Barypeithes > Barypeithes pellucidus. Next base: position 48,092,360 of record OZ022563.1, on the reverse strand, counting down.
AACAACTATCGACCAGTCGCATTGCTTTCAGTTATATCAAAAGTAATGGAGAAAGCTATTAATCAACATCTTCTAAAGTACCTGGAAGGCTTCAACATTATCAGCGATCATCAATATGGTTTTCGGAAGTCCAGATCAACTGGAGATCTTCTAGCCTATGTCACCGATATTTGGAACACCGCAATTGAACATCATGGGGAGTCTCGGGCTGTTGCACTGGATATTTCTAAAGCTTTTGATCGTGTTTGGCATGAGGGGCTTCTAAGTAAACTGCGATCCTATGGTATGCCCAGTCGATTCTGTGCATGGTTGTCTAACTTTCTTAAGGACCGCTCTCTGCAAGTAGCGATTGACGGATTTCTCTCAGACACCTTTACCATTAATGTCGGTGTTCCTCAAGGGTCCGTATTATCTCCCACTCTCTTCTTACTCTACATTAACGACCTTCTAGTGAAAACTAAAAATCCGATATTTAGTTTTGCTGACGATAGCACACTTATCTCATCTTTCTCTTTGAATACGCAAACATCGGCTGCCGACGCACATCTTCGCAGACAGCATGAAGTATCACGCCTCAACAAAGACCTGGAAGAACTTTTGGCTTGGGGTGACAGTAACCAAGTCGAATTTAACGCTAAAAAAAACCCAGGCAGCAGTTTTCTCTAAAAAGGTTAATATTACAGAACCAGATATAGTCATGGCCGGATACGCAATCCCACTGGCTTCAACTATTAATTTGCTGGGCGTCAATCTGGGAGGAAATATGTCTTGGCATAACCACGTTGTGGCAATCGCCAAGATAACTTCTCAGAAGCTTAGGGTACTCTCCGAACTAGAAAGTTGTACACACCTCAACAACTTTTGACACTATACAAAGCCCAGATTCGACAATCATTAGAGTACTGCTCTCATGTCTGGAGCTCTGCACCCAAACACACTCTTCGGCTACTGGATTCCATCGAAAGAAGGGCTATTCGTCTGATCGGAGACCACGAGCTGACGAAGATCCTCGACAGCCTAGAACATCGAAGACAGGTTGGGGATTTGACTCTCTTTTACAGATATTTTCATGGAAGGTGCTCGGCTGACCTTGCCCTTTTAATTCCGCCCAGAGCGACGAATAGCAGAAATACACGACGAACCACTGCCGCCCATCCATATGTGGTTAAGCTTAGTACTCCTCGAACTTGATTATTTAAGAATTCTTTCATCTGGAGAACTTCATCCTTATGGAACGACCTTCCCGATGTCGTTTTTTCCAATGAATATAGCCTCCAACGATACAAAACCAAGATGAATCGCATTTGCGCACACGCACCACTCCCAGAGTGCCCTAAAGGATTTTTCCTATAGTGCTTGTGTTTGACCATAAAAAAAATAAAATTACTTCGATTTTCCGACTTTCAATATAAAATGATGATTTCAAATTTTTCAAAATGTTGATAGGTCATTTTCGCAAATGAATATGTAAAAATGAAATTGACTTTAAATGTTATTAGTCAACACAGTTGTTTCTAGGATATTATCTTTTGTTTCATGGTCTACTGTGGTTCAAATTAATGAAGTTTAATAAATCGCCTAGGAAACCAATATCATCCATGGTGTGTTATGTATTTGAAAGGAGAATTTAAAATAGTATCCTTTTAGATTAAAATATACAGGGTGTTCTATTTAAAAAATGACGTTAGGTCCGATAACTTTTTTACCTGACCCCGTATACTTATTTTGAAAACGGCAGATTATTCAACAATCAATATAAAGAAACTTCTGTATAAAACATATTTCTGTATCTCTTTTAACTAAGAAAATATAGGGTAATTTTGAAATTGTCAATTTTTTGACTTACCATTTTAAGTTTGACCCAAAAAGAGCACATGACACCTACATTACTTTCTTGATAGCACTACCAATGACGGAGATAACCTATAAAAGTATCGAAAATGCGACACCCTGTACTTAAAAAAAGCACTTACTTTAAAGAATTTCGCTCGAATATGAGGCTGCGTACACCTCAACCCGGCCAAGAACGCGGGCTCCAATTTGGACGTCAGTTCGGTCGTCTTCAAATGCTTGTCCGTGTAAACGTAATTAACGAGCTCCAAGAACTGGGCGTTCAGTTCGTTGTCGTCGGGAAAGCGTTTCTCGACGTACTGCATCAGTTTGACGAGCAATATGGATTTTTCTCGAGAACTGGGAGCTTGGTTAAGCGTCACCGGGTTTTTACTTTTCATCCATTCCTCGAGCATTTTAGTTATGGCTTTCATTACCTAGAATAGAAACAAATCAATAGTTTTATTACTATTCTTGGGTTACGAGATGATAGTCAAGGACTATATCTAACCTAAGGTCTCATTTATAGTGTAGTTTACATTATACCGTTGAACTTGACCTGATTACATCCCAATGTCCATCTTCCAACCGCAATAAATGGGTGCAGAGCACCGACCTATATACAACGTGTCCAAGATAAGGAGGGCCAGTACAGGGATCTCGGAAACCGTAAGAGATACGAAGTCGGTTAAATGGAGGTAAAGTTGCGCATTTACGTGCCTACTAATATGCCGTTTGGAAAGTTTTAAAATTCCGAGTAGTTCCGGAGATATCCGGAAAAAAACGAAATTCTGAAAAATCGTTTTATTGTTTTCCTGGGTTTTTTTGAGATCGAATTCTAAAGTAAATTGCACTTTTGCATTGCCACTTTTTCCGCTAAATCTAACAGCGTTAATTGTTTTGTAATCCGACGAGTCGTCTTCGAAGGGCCCCATTATCAACTTTCAATAAGGTCCTATTTTTCTGATATTTAAATTCGAGAGCTTTTTTTCTTCCGAATGCAACGAGGTATGACACATTGTGGTTTAATGACGTTTCGATGGTGTTTTGAACAACATCAGGAAATTTTGGGATACTGTCCTGTATTTCTCCTAATTTTATAAATAATATCTCATAAGTAAGCTCTAAATTTTTGGACTAGTTCAATAAATAACAAATAATTTAATAATAAACCACAAATAAGTGAACAAAATACAGAAAAACTATTTCAAACTTCTGTTGATTCGGGATTTAAAAGAAAAGTAGGCTCGAAACAAAAAAATTAAGATGGTGACGCGTGATTTGTTTCACTTGACATTCCCATTGTGATCGTTCGAGAGCGTTTTAAGGGGTTTTCTATTTTCCAGAAAATATGGACCATAATTTTACAAATGCTGAAAAGTTTGATATTCTATCGCATGTTTTTTTTATCTCAAAAAAACTGTTATGTGGCAGTTAGAAGATGTTATTTGTGCTTAGAGAATAACGGAAATCATTTTGAACACCTGATTATGTAGTTCCTTACTTTTTTCGTTATTCGTGTTATTACTGTTTTGGAATGATTTTTGTTCACTTATTTGTGGTTTATTATTAAATTATTTGTTATTTATTGGACTAGTCCAACAAAAGTAAAAAAATTAGAGCTTACTTATGAGATTTTATTTATAAAATTAGGAGAAATACAGGATCGTATCCCAAAACTTCCTGATGTTGTTCAAGAAACCCTCGAAACGTCATTAAACCACAATGTGTCATACATCGTTGCATTCGGAAGAAAAAAAGCTATCAAATTCCAATATCAGAAAAACAGGACCGTATTTAAAAAAAGAAAGTTGGTAATGGCCCTTCGAAGACGACTCTTCAGATTATAAAACAATTAACGCTGTTAGATAGAGCGGAAAAAGTGGCAATGTAAAAGTGCAATTACTTTAGAATTCGATTTCAAAAAAACCCAGGAAAAAAATAAAATGAATTTTCATAATTTCGGTTTTTCCGGATATCTCCGGAACTACTCGGAATTTTAAAACTTTCTAAACGGCATATTATTAGGCACATAAATGCGCAACGTTACCTCTATTTAACCGACTTCGTACCTCTTGCGGTTTCCGAGATCCCTGTACTGGCCCTGCTTATTTTGGACACGTTGTATATGGATAGCCAAACTCTAAAAGCAAAAGTGGCAAATTTATGGCCTCGCGCATGTAAACAAAGCTGATCGTCAGATGTCAAACTATTGACCTTAACCGGCAAACAGGACCGTATGTTGTTTAAAAATGCAAATGTCTCGGAAACGGATTGATTGGGCGTAATATGGTGGACATATATAGAACTAGCGCCCCCTACAAGTTATTTAAAAATAGATTCATGTTACTCGCCCTCAAAAACCACTAATTACGAATTTTGATGTCTATATCTCAAAAACAGCTCGAGCTATGAAGGAAACAATGATTTAGAAATTAGGGTTTTATGCAAGTCAAAAGATCAACAGTATAATGTAAACTCTACTATACCTTGATATCTTGGGTTTTCTCCATCAATCCGACCAAAATAGCCCCGATAAACGTTTTCCTCATCTCCACCCCCATGACTACGATCCTGGTCTTGACCAGATCCAAACTCAATATTAACAGTTCGCTGGGAAGCGCTATGAAGTCGTCCATGGTCGGCTGCAGGTGCTCCTGCTCCTGCGCGAGGCGGTGCAGGACCCGCATGAAGGGAGAAATGATCGTGTCTATGTATGAGGGGTTGTTAGCACAGGCTGCTTTCAGGATCATTATGGTGCCAAAGAGTGCTGAAAGTATTGAAAAGAATTAAGGAATATAATTTTATTGATGCAACGATTACGATTAACCGCCGATTAATCGTAATCGTCAATATCAATACGATTATTTTACGATTCTTTGTACAGGGTGTTATGGAAATAACTTATTATATTTAAACCCGACAATCCTGAGGTGAAAATAAATTGCAGAAATATAGCCATAAATGGCGCTTTGAATTATTAAGCGAAATATACACTTTAAATGAAATCTGAATAATTACGTGGCCGCTACTGACGACGTTCGCAATCAATATTTTATTGACGCAGTCTCAAAAGAGGTCAGCGCATTGTAGGCGGTGTTGTCATATTGCGAGACAGAATTGTAAACGCACGTGTTCAGTTTTTGACCGCAATACTTCTTTGACCCGCGTTATCACTTCTTTTTCAAACCTTTTAGAAAAAAAAACTGCAAATTTAAGGTACATACCCTCTTACCTTCGATCTTATTTTAAAATAATCATTAAATTCCATAAGAAAATGAAACACAAAAAGTATGTTTTGTTGTATCACACAACATTTATTACTATGAATTATTTCACAACAGAAAAAAAATCGGGTAATTCTACAACTAACAAAATGTTTAAAATTCGTTTATATCAGGCACGTGGAACTCTCGGCAACGTCATTCCAACACCGAGTATCTAAACATACTGAGGCAACGATACTGAAGGTTAAACATATTAAAACGCGCGCGGCGGTTATCCAGGCAAGGGCGATACACGCGGTGTGATCTGGCATCACTGTAGTTTACTCTAGTGGCCTACATTATTGCTAACTGAAACCAGATGGAGCGGCGCTACAGCATGTAGGCAAAAAGGCAAAAAGTATATAGACTTTCTCTAGGACACCCCAGGAGTCACCCATTTAAATATAATAAGTCATTTCCATAACACCCTGTATTATAAAAAAATATATTTTTATCTTAAATTTTTATTTCTTTTTATGTTTTAGATCGATTTAAAAATCCCTTCGCCATTAACAAATGAGTTTTTTACGATTTCTAAAAAGTTAATTTTTTGTGCCATTTTTGAAGCAAGGATGCGAGATATACAGGGAAAGGAGCAAAGCGGGCTTCTTCCCTTTCTGGTGTTATAAAAATACTCATTTTATCATTGGCACCCTCTATAACACTTTCTAACGACGCCCATGGTAGCGAAGGTGTCTATTTCATGGTTGGACAGAAACTTCTTTCTAATCCCAATCGCTTTACGATTACCCAATAAAAAAAGTTTCTTGTCGTACCTGCAGGAGACTTTTTCTCTTCATATGCATTCAGTCCCTCCAATATAACATTATTGACTTTGGAGTAGAAAATATCCAACTCCTCGAATTTATTGATTTTTTCCAATGGAACTATCGCGAACAGTTTGGTGAGAAGATTGTGCATCAATTTGATAATTTTGCTGTTCGATGAGACTACGCAGGCCGATAATCCTTCCTGTAATAAATAACATCATATTATTTGTTTGTTTGAAGGTTAGAGACAATGCTGTATCATGAGTGACGTGACGTATTTTAGCAGATATTACAAACTACAGATAGAAAAATGTACATTTCTAGCCTACGCAACGACTGCAAACAGTCTTTCCCACCTCTTTCGGTCATTATTGCAGCATAGCCAGATTGACATATTTATCGCAAAGGTATGTTGCAAAATCGCAATTACAAATTTGTTAATTTGACAATTACAACTGGTTTAAGGTTAATCCGCAATTGCTCTTAAAGTATATTTATTTCCCAATAATTTTACTATATACTTAAAAGTATCAAACGAATCTTGAACTAATCCAACTGCACTCTGGAAACATCTATTTCTATTTTACTACGCGCTACGAATCGGACCCCTAAAATATGAATGCATACTAATCTCGTCAACATTACAATGTTGGCGCTATGATCTAAGGAATTGTTTATATATTTTGGTTGATTTGTGATTATTGGTGAAAAATCGTCTTTATTATAAGCAATCATGGCGTATTCATGTGTAGTTTGTACAAGAGTGGATCATTTAAATAAGGATTTATCTTTTCATCGGTAAGTATGGTTATGTTCCAATATTTAACCTTCTGATATAGCCAGACTTCAACATTGTTGCCATTCAGCCAACAAACATATAGTTCTCTCTTCCACCCATTACTGATTTTTCGATAACATTTCACACAATCACAGCTTCACTTTCCAAGAGTTTTATGAATGGCTTATGGGATCTGTAGTTTACAATACCTTTGTATTTTAAACTTCCATTCTCTTTATTTATTTATATCACAACGTTTCAGCCGGTAAACACCTCCAATAATCTTCAGGTATTCACGTGAGGTGAATGTAAGTGTTTATAAATAAATAATGACAATGGAAGTCCAAAATCCGTCTTTCACTCAACATCGTATTATGGAAAGTATCCAATAAGACACGCGAAAAAAATACTATACAGGGTGCTCCTTAACGGCATGCCAATATTTCACACCGTAATTCCCTAGGTCATTTTATGAAGAAAAGTTCATTTGAACATATAGTGTGTCAGTGTGAAAGGATCAACATACATTTTTGAATTACATGGCCTATAAACTTAATACAGCAACTAGGTTATTCTCAGCTTGAAGCAAGTATCCAGATCAGAACCCTCAGGACGTTGTGATCATAGGGATCTTATAATGTTATATAACCTATTATATAACAAATATAACTGTCCTTTGTAGTGTTCAGAAAAACCGTGATTTTAATAATCGAGTACTTGATACTCGAGCGATTTTAATAATTGAGTGAACGGCTCAAGCAATTAATCACTTGAAGGTTTTACGACTAAGAAGAATGTGTTGATAAAACACCAGGGGTTGTTTTTGTCAGTTTTAGAAGTTTAGTCTAGAGTTTTTAATTAAGGAAAAACAGTTGATTCTGATTTTAAAAAGATAATATCCTTTAATTTTAAAAACATTTACAATCGCCGTTGGCTAGCCACTAGCCAGTCCCAGTCAAAACAAAACCCATGTCGCGATGAATCCACTAAGCGATTTGGCATACTTTTTTGTAGTGTTGGGAAAAACCGATGATTTTAATAATCGAGTACTTGATACTCGAGCGATTGTAATAATCGGGTGAATCGCTCGAGTGAATCGCCGCCTGAAATTAGAATTCACCAAGCGATGACGTCACCGACTGCTCGACCGGCAGCCTAGCCGTTTATATGTGATCAGGTAGGGTATTTAGCAGGCACGTAACTACGGGTGGGCACAGGTTTAGCTAAAAAATTGTAGTAAGCACCAAAAAAATTCCAGAAATTTATTTATTTGTGAATAATGAATTTTTACCACGTGTCTCGATACCAAACAAAAAAACTGCAAAAAATCACCCAAATATGTATTTATTGTTCGGGTTTATTATTGTGCGTTTTTAACCCGAACAAAAAGTATTACCAAGAGTTATTTTTCTTCACATCTTTCTCAATCTACGAGCATAAAATAAGTAGATATTTAAAATGGCTTGTCAAATTCTTCCACTTTAAATTATAAGGTGCCCACTGCCCACTGTGTGCCCTTCAAAAATGTACTTAGTTACGCGACTGGCAAAGTAAGAAAATAGGTGATTAATTTTTTAAATTCATGTTTATAGTTACCTAAAAGTTCCTGTTTAAATTTAAGATTGTTTACTTTTGGTTAGCAAAAAATTTGTCGATACCTATGTTTTGTTAACTATTTTGCTCGTTTTCTTATTTTCCATTAACATTTTCTATAAGATATGTTATTTTTAAGAACTCTTCTTGAGTTTAATAGCAAAAAGTTCCTGTTTAGATTTTAAAATGTTTACTATAAGATTACCAACGAATTTTTCTATATATTTTGTTAACCATTTGGTTCGTTTTGTTATTTTTATTTACAATTTCTATTATTATGATATTGTTGAGAAGTTTTCTCGAGTTTATAGTAAATAAAAATTTAAAAATTATATCCTTTAATCTTTTAATATTTACAATCGGAGACCTAAACTACGCCGCTGGTTAGCCAGTTAAAACAAAACTTTACACAACCCATGTCGCGATGACTCCGCTAAGGGATGTGGCATACCTTTTTATATGCACCTTCTCGATTATGTGCCTTTAACAAAGACGTATGTCGTGTACCTGCTCAGCGTCAAACTCGAATGTCGCCAATCGGATGGCGCGGCGCGTAGACCGAAGGTCGTATATCAAGTGACAGGCGATATTTTTCGGTTTTTCGCCTGAATTTATAACAAGAGTAACGAGAGAAAAACTTTTCGAATATACGAGCAGTTTTTTAACTCAATCACATTACAGCGGTGTGCGGTCGGCGATGAAAGATAAAAAGTGACGAGCGACGGTTTTCGCCTGAATAGATAGCTCGAGCGGTTTTTTAATAATCGAGCGATGTCGGTTATTTCAATAATCGAGTGATCAAGCGGTTTTTCGCTCGAGCGATCACAACACTACTTTTTTGTATGCACCTTCTCGTTTATGTGCCTTTAACAAATACGTGTGCCGTGTCAGCCTTCTGAGCATCAAACTCGAACGTCGCCAATCGGCACATTTCGAGAGGGGCGCGGCGCTATCAAGTGAAAGGCGACGATTTTCGATTTTACGAGCAGTTTTGTTACCTCGAGCGATCACACTACCCAGCAGGACATTTCGGTCGGCGTCAAGCGAAGCTCGGGTATCGAGTGAAAGGTAATAAGTTCCAAGCGACGATTTTCACTTGAATTTATAACTCGAGCGGTTTTTTTAATAATCGAGCGATGTCGGTTATTTCAATAATCGAGTGCTCGAGCGGTTTTTCGCTCGAGCGATCACAACACCAGTCCTTTGTTACTTGACAGATTGTACGTACCATCTATGGAAACACGTCAGAGGAATACCTTTTCTGTGTCACCTTATAGAACTATAAAAAAGTTCAACATCATGTAGCTAAAAAATTAAACTGTTGAGGACCTACATAATGTTCATTTGAACTTTTTTTCATAAAATTATCTAAGGAATTACACTGCAATATTAGCACTTCATTAAGAAACAACCCCGTATACATACCTGTAGTAGCTTAAAATTAGTCAAGACCTGTTCCTTTTTCAAAAAGGTCAACATGAACGTCAGCAATTCTAGTGCCGTGCAAATATTCGCAATATTCGCCTTAGGTGTTTCGACCAGCATCAATATTTTGTCGAAGAAACCCAGTTTCAGGTCGACCGGTTCGGGCCATAGTTCCGGCCTCAGGGCGTTCTTTAAGAGAATGACGCAGCGGCGGGAAAGAAGCTCTCCTGGGCTGGTGGTGCCCGGGTTGGCTTGATTCTGGGGCGTCAGCTCGTTTACCTATAAAAGAAAATACTGATTTTAGAGTGATAATTTATAATAAGAAATAAATATAACAAACCAAATTGCCTAGGTCAGGGGTTCCCAACCACATATATATATATATTATATATAAACAGCATATTGCCAATACAACCGTTCCAAAATACAAAAAGTGTCCCCGCTACGGGAGGTGGCGCGGGCCTATTGACTTTGCGCAGTAGGGTGGGAATTTTATCGATCGCGTCAGAGCCGGCCCGACATTATTTGTTTGTTGTTATTCGTCGCCATCTTTGGTTCTGGATGCTTTTTCAAATTACACAATAAAAAGTGGTTCATCCACATTGTTGTCGGTATATTAGTGCTTATAAACTTTCTTTACCTAACAACAATTTTTGTAAAGGAGTTTTTAATTTGTGGTGATTCGATTCGCTGTTTGGTAGGTTAGTGACTTGTTTTTTTTAAGATGAAAGGACACAAGTGTATGATGGTTTTTTGCAAAAGTCGTGGATCAATACCAGGTATAAAGTATTTCAGGCATGTACATATATACGAAAATATTTTGCTTATCACATTATCTTCGGTACGGAATTTCACTAAAAATCTTGTGCGTAGTGTGTAAGAAATTCGACTATTCTAACCCCTGATTAATATTTCGTCGGTAAGTGAGAATAATGAGGTTATGTTTTTTTTTATGTAAAGCAGTGGTGTAGCTAATTCTATATTTTAAGTAAATATTGCAAAAATATGGATTATTTCTCTATATTATCTGAATTTATGTAAAAAATACCTACAACGATTACCTATTTATGACTAATGTTAGATCGTTAGACGCGTACCTTATTACAGCGTTGTCATTTTTTTAAAGCCATCTTCATCTAACTTATTTGAAACTGTAGGAGTGTGCACGATTGTAAATAAATGGTGTTTTATGAATGGAAAGTTATGTCTCCCCTTTTATATTATATGTCGATGGTTTTATCAAATTTGACATCCGACACCGAGACGAAAACGTCATTACTTTAATGACAAATGGATCTTTAAGAATTACAAGATTTTGACCGTAATTTGTGTATACTTATTTGAACTATGTATATATTTTTTTAAAAATAAATGTTGATTTGCCATTAACAGTGATGTTCACATACTTATAACACACGACAAGTCAGCTCATTTAGAGTTCCTACTGAATGTGGGTAGAACATCACCAAACTCATTGGGGCCAGCAATCTTTAACAAGCTGCCACCAAACCTGAAGGTTGTTGATAGTCTTATATTGTTTAAAAAACGTTTAAAGCAATATTTGTTGTCTGAGCCTTTTTATTCAGTTAATGAATATCTCACAAGGGTGCAATAATGCCTCTACATTTTTTTATATTTACTTTTTTTAACAATAACATAACTTTTATTTTAGTATAAGTTTGCGTTTTCTAAATTATATATATTGTGTATTTGTATATCATACATTTTATATATACTCATGTATTTGACTTTGACGTTTTCCATACATTGCAAATTCTAATGTCTAAGGAAATAAAGTATAAAGTAAATTTTATTTATTATGTAGTTCCGCTCTTCGTAGCGCCGTTAAAACTCACAGAAATTTGTCTCTACAGTGGCGTGCAACGCAGGGAGAAGAGTTTGTTCTTGTTTATTATACAGGCGCTGGCGTTTTGCTGACATATATTTCTATATATTTCCATATATTTCTACCAAAAACTAGCTTTCTAGCGTTGTTTTTATACGCTCGAAAACCACTGGGAAAACGATATTTGTTGTGATGACGACGACTACTTCTTACCTGACATGCCAACCTCAATAAAAAGTTCAACACGTTGTCCGTATGCCGCTTGTCGATATGCTGTTGATCTCCAGGTTCCTGTTTCACCGCAACGGGTATCGGGGTACCCGAAGTGGAAGCGATCGCCAGTTTCTTGCGCGCTTGCTCGTTGGCATCGTCGATCAGAGGACGTCTCATCGAGGGTTCCACGCTTTGATTCTAAATATGAAAGAATTAAATAGTTTTATTAATCAAGTGATTTATTAAGCTAAAATATGGACCATCTTTCTCCCAAGTACAAGTTTTATAGGGTATCTCCGTAATTGTTGGTGCTATCAAAGAAGTAATGTAGGTGTCATGTGCTCTTTTTCGGTCAAACTTAAAATGGTCGCTCGCTTAAGGCATACGGGGGAAAATTAAAAAATTGACAATTTCAAAATTACCCTATCTTTTCTTAGTTAAAAGAGATACAGAAAAATGTTTTAAACAGAAGTTTTTTTATATTGATTGTTGAATAATCTGCTGTTTTCAGAATAAGTATATGGGGTCAGGTAAAAAAAGTTATCGGACCTAACCTTATTTTTAAAATGGAACATCCTGTATATTTTAATCTAAAAATATAGCATTTTAAATTATCTTTTCAAATATATAACACACCATGGATAATATTTGTTTCCTAGGCGATTTATTTAAACTTTATTACCTTAAACCACAGTAGACCATGAAACAAAAGCTAATATCATAGAAACAACTATGTTGACATTCTAGTTGTTATTCACATTTAACGTCAATTTCATTTTTAGATATTCATTTGTGAAAATGACTTATCAACATTTAGAAAAAATCGATATGATATCAGTTTATATTGAAAGTGGAAAAAACGAATTAATGGCGCAAAATTTATATTTTGTTCGCTATCCGGAAAGACGGTAACCATTTAAGGACATATTTCGAACATTTCCGATGATTCCCGTTATTTTTACCTTAATCTGAATCTTTTATTTCGTTTCAAAGTAATAAAGTTTAAATAAATCGCCTAGGAAACCAATATCATCCATGGTGTGTTTTATATTTGAAAAGAGAGTTTAAAATGCTATCTTTTTAGATTAAAATATACAGGGTGTTCCTTTAAAAAAATGAGGTTAGGTCCTATAACTTTTTTACCTGACCCCGTATACTTATTCTGAAAACGGCAGATTATTCAACAATTAATATAAAGAAACTTCTGTTTAAAACATTTTTCTGTATCTCTTTTAACTAAGAAAATATAGCGTAATTTTGAAATTGTCAATTTTTTGATTTTCCCCCGTATGCCTTAAGCGAGCGACCATTTTAAGTTTGACCCAAAAAGGGCACATGACACCTACATTACTTTTTTGATAGCACTAACAATTACGAAGATACCCTATAAAAGTGTCGAAAATGGGACACCCCGTATTTGAGACAAAAAGTATGGCATCCTAATTAGTTAATTTTCTAATTCTTTTTTAATTTAATTTTGTTATTCTTTCACAGTGACAAAAGGTAGCAACCATAAGGTACTATATATATATTACGTAACAGTTCCACAAATCACAGTACCCGTGATATGCCAAAACCGTCAATGTTTCCAATAGATTGTATGCAAAGTTGACTGTGAAATCCATCCAGCCTTGACAACGTAAATGTCAGGAAATTTTAAACGTCAACATTTTTTAATTGGATTTTATTTTTGGATATATTAGTAAAGTATGCGTGACTACTTGTAATAGGCTTCTTACCACTCTCGGTATGTAATATACTATTTCAACCTATTAAAAGGTCAGAAATTAAGTTATTACGTATACAGGGTGTTACGGGAATGGCTTATTATATTTAAATGGGCGACTCCTTGCTCTTTGGATGTCCTAGAGAAAGCTTACATACTTTTTTTTTCAAATCTACTGCCTAAATACTTAAGTAAAACCAAAAGCCCCTAACAGTATATCACGCGCAACGCCATACACATCCGTTTTCAGTTAACAAGAGTATGTAGGTCAGTAGGTTAGCAGTGGTGCCAGGTCACAACGCATGCCTCGACCGTGGTCGTTGGAAATTATTGTTTAAATGCACCTTCAGTCCGTTTTGATGTGGTTTAAGGGCACGTCGCGCGTGGATTTCCCTTGAATTCCCACGTAATTTTTCTTAAAATTGTTTTTATTTCAGTATTTGCTTATGTAAATATAATAAGTCATTTCCTTAACACCGTGTATGATATAAATAAAATATTTTCCATCGTGACAACTGTATTTTGCCAGTCTAAGGTCCGATATTTGAATGTTACCTTAAGTTAGACTTTAGCTAAAATTGCCTTAACGTTATTGTAAACCTTAAAAAAAACATGTTTTAAATTAATTTGAGGGTCAATTTCAGTTGTTAAGTGGAAGATTACCACGTCCTTAAAGATATATTCCTTTAGATGACAGTAAAAGAGAACTTTAATATACTGTCAAACTTGCGTTAAGCATGACTTATGTTGCCTTAGCTAAGGAAGCCTTAACGTTATGGTAAACCTTAAAAACTATGTTTTAAATTAATGCGAGGATCAATCAATTGACGTGTTAAGAGGAAGATTATCACCTCATTAAAGATGAGAGTTAAAAAAACATACTGTCAAACTTGTGTTAAGGATGACTTATGTCATTCTGTATCTTTAGGTGACTTTGAAATATCGGCCCTTACATACCTCGGGTAGGCTTTCCTCTTTGATCCCGTTCAATTCCCACTTAATGATGACTTCGGCCAGTTCTACAGCCAGTTTCCTGTGCTCAAGCGTCGCTGTAGGGCTAAATCCCAGCCTTTGAATGGAACTGACCATGTGCTGTACCAAATCGTGACGCACGGGATAATATACCTAAAGGAAACCAAATACAAACTATAGTTCTAATATACGCCAGGAGGTGGATCGGGCCCACTGAACCCAAGGACGGGGTTGTTCCGCTGGGCCAGTTGTATCATTAAGCCAGTATTTATACGTAATGTAAAAAGTAAGTAACAGGTTTGCTTACCTTATAATGTTTAACAACTAACTGTAGAATATGAAATAGCTGTTGCATAGAATGGCCCTCGTCCATCAGAATTTTCTTTGTCCAGTGCGTTAGCATGTCATAACCTTAAAAATAAAGACCGATTTAAAATCTTTGAATTAGTCACTTTAGTGCAACATTCAGCGGGAAAAGAGGAAGAAAAAGTAGTAGTAAAGTTGTATTATACAGGGTATCCGGTTTGTCTACACAGTAGCACTTTAAAATACTAATTCAGATTGAATGGTACTACCAACAAAAGAAAGCCTTCTCTCCATCAATAGGATGTCACCACCTGCAGACCGGTTTCGAACTCTTTTGTTGTCGTCAGTACAAGGTAGGTGTCCATACCTATCATTTTTTTTTTGGACAGCCGATGAGAATCTGCACACAGACACGATGGACCCGGAGTGCTGAGGGAAAAGATCCGCCTCTGAAAGAGGACGAGCCGACCGACTAAACTCACCGGGTGAGTCAGGTATAAAACCTTTAACTCCTTTTCACTCGACGTGTTATTTTTGTCTATCATAAGTATGATTTTTTTGTTAAGCCTTTAGGCTGTATTATCAACGGTAGTCGAGAAAATACAACGCGCCGTGCCATCTCTTAGCAGTCCCACGCAATCTGAACAGACGTTATTTGAATAAATCAAAAATAAAAAGTCTGTTTACTTTTCAGGTGGTATTAATATCAAATACCAATGTATGGAAAAATTATTATTTCCCAGACCATCCGATGATACCTTATACAATAAGGGCATCGATAATACAGCGTGAAGTATAAAGTCTTCTCTGATAGGTATGGACACCTATCCTGGACTGCCGAGAACAAAAGAGTTCGAAGCCGGTCAGCAGGTGACATCCTATCAATGGAAAAGGCTTCTTTTCTTGGTAGTACTATTCAATCTGAATTAGTATTTTAAAGTGCTACTGTGTAGACAAAAATACGCCCTTATCGTATAAGGTAGCATCGGGTGGTCTGGGAAATAATAATTTTTCTATACATTGGTATTTGATATTAATATCACCTGAAAAGCAAATAGACTTTTTATTTTTGCAATTTCATTTGTTTGAGGAAAATGAACATTTTGGTACAATTTTTAAGAATGAATTTAGACGATAATAGATGTACCGTTTGTCGACTTTTTCAATGAAAATAGAAATTGACCAAAAAAAGGTAAAAAAAACAAAAATTATTGATATTCGGTAAATGGGCATAAAATTGGAATGTAAACAACTTTTCCAAATATATATTTTTTAAAATTCGATCAATAAATACCAGTTTTATTTCACATGTGTATGCAAAATTTCATCCGTCTAATATTTCTTTTATAGTTTACGGAATTATAATAATGCATTTTTTAACCTTCATGTCAATTCAAGACAGTTATTGTGATATTGAGGTTCAACTAATTTAAAAGCCACTTCAAGTTTAAAGGAACTTCAATCACAATAAAAGGCTTTGCATCCTGAAATCCTGCGGGCTAGCTAGCTTTATCGGGAATCTCTAAAGCTCTACCAGCAGAACAGACCGCTCTATACTCTATTCATTTTACCAATTCAGGAGCATAAACAAACCCGTGATAGCCACGTGCTCGATGCATAAACTTATTGCTATTGGTCAAACGGCGATACAATTTCCCATGCTGGCGAGATGCATTTCTAATAGGGTCATTGTTCAGTGTAGGCTATCATTATTTCAGGTCTATACTATACATGCGCGGTTCAAGATTGTACTGATATATTGTTCTTAATGAGACCTTGTGTGGTGTTCACATGCTCGTCGCGTGTAATTATTTCGGTGGGAAAATGAATAGACTATAGGTAAAATTCCCACACAAAAAATATATACCTTTTTCCATTCTATAAGGCATAGAAGGGGTGAGAATTTCCAAGGCCTGACGTACGACATTCCTGGCCTCCACTGCGTGCGCCTTCAGCAGCGAATGGAACACCTGGAGGACGATCTTGCGATGGATCGCGAACTTGTCGATGATGTGCGACAGCAGAAGATGGCCGTGGTATCTGGAAAGAGGACATATTTGAATAAAAAAATGTCGATCTGCTAAAAAGGGAAATTGTTTCGATGCAAATCATTTCAGAAGTGCAGAATAATTTAATTCTAAGCGGTGACACGTTTATTATCAACTAAACTTGTTAGTATACAGGGTGTTCCGGATAAGAGTGTACTCTATAGGGATCTCGATAACCATAGGACATACAGAAATGATTGAATTAGACAAAAGTTACGCGAGGCAACGTCATGATTTCAAATTTTAAAAATTCCAAATATTTCGGAAGATATTTGGGTAAAACCGAATTTTTACGATTCCGTTCTTTTTGTTTCCTGATTCTATTCGAAGAGATATGTCAAAATAAATATTACATTCTCATTGCCGCTTTTCTCCTCTATAAGATAATTTAATTAACTTTCAATCCGACGTTTCGTTGTTTCGCAACCATCATCAACATCAATATTCACAATTTAAAATTAATAACAAAGGAAAATACAATAAAACCTTAACTTCAAGAACCTATTGAAAGACCAGCGATATCAAATCAATTTATCAAATATCCAGGATTTGATTTTTTTTTTGAATTTATTGTATATTTTGTTTGTAAATACAGTGTGTCTACTTAGTTGGAACCATATGGAAAACTTTTTTTATTTTTTGTTGATTGTTTTTACGTGTGTTTTGTAATTTTCTCCAACAATTAATACAAATTCTATTTTTTCTTCACGATTTAGTAAATTTGCCATTTTTACTGATGTAATTTTATAAATACGAAGTCACTCTAACATTCACTGTCAAATATTCTAGATTACGTTAAATTGTATCAAGCCAGAATAATTAATACGGAACGATTAGTAAATAATCACAAAACCTTCATTTTCATGCTAAATCTCTGTAATTGCATATGTGAATGTAACTTATAATTCAAAATAAGGTCACTTTATAATATTCTTCTGTATTGTAAAAAATAAACGTAAAGATTGTTTCACGAAAAATGGATATAACTTAATGACTGCAGTAAAAGTACCTGTGGCCATCCCATTATTTATGACCGTTTGTTATTATTATGTGGAAAGGACCGGATTGTAATAATTATAATTAAATATAGGCACATCAGGTAGGTTAGGTTGCTTAATTTATATTTAAATATCTTTTTGTGGTAAAATTTGTTAGTTTTTGAGGAAAGGTTCAAGAATTGTCTTTTACCAAACATTCCTCAGAATAGCGTGATAGTAATGGACAATGCCAGCTATTACAGTCGCGAATTACATAAAGCTCCAAGCTCAAATAATACAAAATTGGAGATTCAGAACTACATGGCGGCGAATGATATATATTTTGAAGAAAGTTATAAAAAAAGTGATCTTTTAGAAGTTTTAAAGACATTTTGTATAAAAAAAGTATATGTTTGTGACACATTGGCAGAAGAAATCGGGCATACAGTGCTACGGCTCCCACCCTATTATTGCATTTTTAACCCTATAGTGCATATGTGGCATCAGTTAAAATCACTGGTTAGGTCTTAAAATATTTCTCCGACTTTAAGTTCTAGTGTTGTAGAATTAATACGAAAATGCTTTAATGATATTCCCCCAGGTAGTTGGAAAAATTCAGTCCGTCACGTAATAAATGTAGAAAATTCGTATATTAGTCTGGATCGTATAATTAATCCAATTATAATTAATTTTGATGAGGATAGCGATAGCGAAACAGAACTATCTATAGAATGATATTATAAATGTAAATAAATATGACTAGTAATAATTAAAAAAAATGTTATTTCATTTGATTACATTAATATAATCATATCATTACTTGTTTTCCTTAGTCCGTCCCTTCAAACTTCACTTGTTTATTGCCAAGCTCTTGTCGACACAATGGGACCGACCCAGGAAATCATTAAGTCGTATCCATTTTTCGTGAAACAATCTTTACTTTACTCTTGAGTAAAATTGATATTTTTTGACAAACCTCGTATACGGCTTTAAAAAATTGATATCTGATGGTTGCATTTTAAGTTTTGGACCATGCACAACTTTGTATCAAGAATACATTTTTTTTATAAAACCAAAAATAAAAAAGTTTTCCATATGGTTCCAACTTAAGTAGACACACTGTATATCTGGAAGAACATTGAAAATCTTGTGACCCACATATACAACATGTTGCCGAGTTTTTGTGAAATGCATCTTAGGTACTATAAGTTTTTTCTGTTCGCTGCTTGTAGTTGGCATATATGATTTATAATTTTCATACTTTATCATGTATCCAAGAACCACTTCGGTAACTAACAAGTGGACAATGAAGTTTAGCATCTTGAAATAACTAATTTTGTAGAATATCTTCTTTATTTAAAGAACATTATTTTAATAATTGTTTTTTGTATAGTTTTTAAAGGTTTTAAGGCTGTTTTGGTCGCTAAACCCCAAACCAATAGCCCATAACAAAGAATCGACTCGACAAGGGAGGAATATACAATATTTATTGTTTTGAGAATTATTATGTCTTAATTGGAGAAACTTGGAGACTTTCTTAGTTTATCCGAAACATATTCAACGTGTTTGTTGTATTGTAAGTGCTGGTCCAAGTAGATCCCCAGATACTTAACAAATTCTTTTTTTTTTCTATTTTTAGAGTACAATTACACCGTTCTGTCACATTACAGCCAGTGTAATTTGCATTGAAGATACGTTTCCTAGTCCGAAACGCCTAATAAATAATATATCGTTGAATTCAGAATATAAAGTGGAGTTCAGAAAGCATAAAATAAAATACTACTATTATTTAAAAAAACAAAGTTGATGATGGTTGCGAAATAACGAAACGTCAACATCTTCAAACCGCAATAAATGGGTGCAGAGTCGGTTTGAAAATATAGCTACTCGTCTCCATATGATTTTTAAAAAATAAAGATACCCCTACTTAAAATGGTATAATAATTACGGACACTGGTAAATAACATTTGTACTCCGGCTCTGCTCGAAAAGATGTAAATTTAGGACATTTTATGGTCGGAGGGATAATTAGGAATTATGGCAACGGTATAATGTGGAACTTTAGTATACCTTGTTGCAGGATCGACGCAATTCTCCACCAACAGACAAGGCCAGGCGAAGGTCATCAGTCGTCTCAATTTAAATCCCTGAGCCTTGTTGTTGGGATCACGATCGTGGATGTGCGGACTGGCCTGTTCGACTAGCAGACAGGAGAATTGAAGTAACGATATTCGGACGCAGTCGGCTGTAGGGTACGGGCTATCAGGATCAATTAGTTTGTTGATGAATACTGATACTACGTTCTCGATATTATCCTAGAAATAATAATCATAATAATAAATCGTCTTCTTGAAACAGAAAAGGCGTGTCGCACTTCTTAACGAAACGTAAGGTTCCGGTGTGAAATTTGCACCGACCTATAACTATGGATACGTACAACCATGTACAACTTATGGGGTGCGCAGTAAAAAGTTCAATTTTATGAGTGAAAAAATGGGTTGGTGCGCACGGTTTACCGGTCATAGTTTTAAAGGTTGCTCGTCGGTTGTCTTGCGCACAATGATGTCGCCGTCATATAGGCAACCCCGCCGATATTGGTGCCGGTTTGGTTGCCAACCAACGACGACCGTCCAGAACCGTAATCAGTCGTAGGGATGTAACGATATTAAAAATCTATCGATACGTGGACAATAGATATTAAAATTAATTCTAAAAGTGGCTTTTCAGTGATGGCCACAAGGCCTTCTTCAATGCCAGAAAATCGATTGTTTATTGCCCAGTAAAGAAGGTCTTGATGCGCAAAAATATTGCCGCGTAATCATTTTCATTAAGGGCGAAGTACGGTCCTGTTCGCCGGTTAAGGTCAATAGTTTATCAGTCGGCATTGCGCATCACATCTGACGAGCAGCTTTGTTTACATGCGCGAGGCTATGAATTTGCCACTTTTGCTTCTAGAGTTTGGCTATCCATAGATATAGGTCGGTGGAAATTTGACATTGTTTTCTTTAGTTTTTCTATATCTATAGGGTGATTTTGAAAATTTTCGCTTTACTTATCAAAAAGGTAAAAACTGATCTTCTTGCTAAAGTTCAGCGACGTAACCAGTTTCTCCCTAAAAAGCTTATTTCTTGAGATATTAACAAAAGTAAAATTTTTTTAATCGGACACCCTATACAGGGTGTTATGGAAATGACGTATTATATTTAAACCAGCAATTCCTGAGATGAAAACAAATTTGAAGAAAAATATCCAAAAATGGCGCTTTAAATTAATATGCCCTGTACATGACCTTATGTCAAACCGAAATGACCACGTGGTGCCCCTGTCAGGAAGGTAAACAAAGCAACATATGGCGAAAAAGTCAATGAATCTTGAACAGTGTTGTCATATCTTCAAGGTAAACTCTTTAGAAAGTCAATAACCGTTTGACAGATTCCAAGTTGTTTATTTTTCAGGGTACATTATTATAAACTTTTACGTTCAGTTCAGTTCGCTAGGAAACAATCTCTCATTTATAAACTTGAACTGATTCGAAGAAACCGCCGCGGAGTTTATAAATGGTCAGGTATGTTCTCATTTGTTCAACTCGAACGACACCCGTCGGATCTGAACAACTGAAATGCCACTTTACCCTTTAGAAGAAAAAATTTATTTAACTTTTCGGCCTTATTTAAAACCAACTTAATTTATAAAAAACCACTAGGTAACCCGACAAAAACCGTCACAAAACACCAAAACAAAGTCACATTAGTTATCGCGGATCTCCTGAACACATCTAAGTACCATTCAATCTGAATTAGTATTTTAAAGTGCTACTGTGTAGACAAAAATACGGCCTTCTTGTATAAGATTTCATCTAAAAATGTTGAAACTAAATAACACCATTGAGCCTGTTCGTGTCTTGACGTTGTCTGTTAGGGTTTATTATATTAAGCTCATCGGTAAAAATACAGCGTTGCCACTTTCGATGTTTTATAAGATTATATTCATAAATTGCGGAATTTCCTTCTATAATATTACGTCCCTGTATAATTATAGTCTCGGAAATGGCCCATAGAAATTAGCGATTTTATTATTTCTATTGCGAAATAATTAAGTGCTGTTGTTCTATGTATGCGATAGTGTTATTGGGTTTGTGTTTAGTGCTTTCGTGTAATCTGATAATAGGTGCATATCTTCAAAAAAACTAATTTGAAACTCGTGGGTGTCTGTGTGTTTCTTTAAGTGATTTAGTGCAATTTGTTGTGTTTCACTATGTGTTTCTTTCTCTCGACGATATGCCGGTTATGTTCCGAGCCATTGGAAAAAATAGGCCGAATGGGATTTAGTGGGTATAAGCTTATTATGCAGTTCCACACTATCATCAGGGCACGTGATGAGCATAAAGAACTGAAAATGTATGGATTTCTTACTCCTGTCAGCGTGGATTTACTTTCCAAGTAAGCTATTTTTATAAGTAACTAGTTTACATTTTTTACACAGTTTGGCAACGTTGCACGTAACACCTCTTTTCTGATATGCCACTACAGGGTGACATGACGAACAAACCAGAACAAACGCCGGACGAGATGTGGGTTTATGGGGCTGGACCCCACTTTTAAAACGGTCGATTTGAAAACAAAAATATGTAGCGCTTCTCTATGACTCCCAAGGAGTCACCCATTTAAATATAATACGTCATTTCCATAACACCCTGTATATAATTTTTTTTTCATAATTATTGTCATAAACGGACATTGTTAAGAATGATTAAATAAAAAGCACATTATAAAAACTATTTCGTAATAGGTATTTCATAAATAAAAACAATATGAGAGACCTGACAATTTTCGCTTGTTTCTAATAAATTGATCATGTTACGGAACTATTTAGAGAAAAACTGGCTACGGCGGTGACCTTTGCGTGACAATCTCTATCGAATATTAGCAGTTCATTAAGGAACAACCTCTGTCTATGAACTAGGATAACAAAATATTAGGGAATAACGACAATAACTAAAAAAAAAATGATAAAAACACAATACATCTTAGGGTAGATGGCAAACCAGAAATATACCTGATATGGCATCGGTGGCCCTCCAATTAATTTGTTAGTTTCACCCCTCTCGAAACTAACGGAGAAGCAAGGAATTAAAATGAGCTGCAGCACCTGGAACAGAAAAATTGAAATAAAAGTAGTCAGTAGTTGTGTATGTTTATCGGTGCGTCACACCTCATAAAAAATCATACGAATCAATCAAAATTACGCGGAAGAAAAATATCAGAACAAAGACTGATTTCATAAACATTATAATAGACGCGCCTAGCGTTCCGATATACGTATTCCGAAAAAAAATGTATAATTTGGAAAAAAATGTAATTATGACGGCAAAAAACTGGCGTTCTATTTTTTATCATAATATAAGCAAACCTAGGTCGCCATTTATTTCGCTTGGCGCGAGCGAAAAGTCATGAATACATCCATTTAACGGACTTTAGCCGCTACCTTAAAATTCACACAGTAACAAATGTTTATAAATACATACCGAAAACACACACACACACCTTTTTTACGTAATAAATATAAGAAAAGTATTATTTTCATTAAAAACTTAAATACAATTAGGCTCAAAAAAGTTATGACCTAATAAATGTGCGAAAAATGCCGCAGACAGCATTGTATATTAAAATTTCATAAAAAAATCTATTTCTCGTCCTAAAAAAACAATAACTGCCAAATTTTGTAAAAAAACGTTGGCTTCTCTCAAAGTTATTAGAGAAAAACAAAAATGAAGTTTTAACTTTAACACCCTGTATTTTTATGTAAGGAGTCTGTGGCTTTTCCATGTATCATTAATTAGCGGACACCCTGTATATCATCGTGTTCCGGAGAAAACCACGTAACTGCACATTCATTACATGGACGCAATTTTCTCCGGAACACGACGATATAGGTATATCTAAAACTTAACTTAAAATGGGTAAAATTCAGTATTTTCCGTTACCTTTGCTTTAAGTTCCTGCGACATGTCATTCGAAGAGAACAATTCCACGAATCTGAAGAAAGCGGACCGTTTCCATTCAACCGTGTAGTTTTGTGCGACGGTGTTCTCAAGAAAATCTCGAAGAAACTGAAAATCAATTAAATTAATAACAATAATTGGTAGGGGAGGGGTAAAATTTTCCTTGGGGGGAAAATCCTCATGAAGGCGGTGCGAGGCAGAAAAGGCGTTTGCTCACATAGTGAACGAATGTTTTTGTTTGCTCTCAAACGCCTTCATTAATGAAGATTTGTACAAGAGGTATATAATATACAGGGTGTTATGGAAATGACGTATTATATTTAAATGGGTGACTCCTGGGGTGTCCTAGAGAAGCGCTACATATATTTTTTTTAATCGAACGTTTAAAAAGTGGGGTAATTCACACTTAAACCCACCCGGTTACTCCTCGGCACATTCATATATGATCATATTACATTGCCAAGCTGTGTAATCAACAGATATTCAAGCCCAATGTTGCCAACTGTGTAGAAAATAATATAACTTTAGATTCTTATAAAAATAATATTTAGTTTACCTAGTATCCAAATAGAAGTGAATCCAGGGCACAGACATTTTCAGATTTTTGTTTCTTTTTCTATGGGAAAAGCTTTATGCTCATCACGTACCCTGATGATAATGTGGAACTGCATAATAAGCTTATACCCACTAAACCCCATTCGGCCTCTTATTTATAATCTCTCGGAACATTTGCACTAAATCACTTAAAGAAACACACAGACACCCACGAGTTTCCAATTTTTTTTTTTTTGAAGATATGCACTTATTATTAGATTACACAAAAACAATAAATACTAACGCATAATTACACTTTACAATAACATACCGTACACATAAAACAACAGCACTATAGGATACAAATTATTTCGCAATAGAAATTCAGAAATAATAAAAACGCTAATTTCTAATGGGCTAATCAAATTTATTCATCCTTTACTGAAGAAGAATGATGAAATAATTATGTTGATAGACCCTTCCATCCCTTTAAAATAAATAGTCTCGTCTAATTAGCGGGGTTGCCATTTTCGAGACTATCATTATAAAGAAAAGTATTACAGAAGGAAATTCTTCATTTTATGAATATAACCTTATAAAACATCGAAAGTGGCAACGCTGTATTTTTAAGTATCAACCCCAGTCGCGTAAAGAATATGCAACCCGTTTCTTCAAGATCAGATGTTCCTCCAAAATTAGCCGGCCGGTTTTCTACTGCTGTTTCAAGCAGATTTGTGTGTTAAATTGTATGTTAATACTTAAACCCGAGTTTAAATTATTAAGTTATTTTTCTTTATTGTTCTTTTCGCGACGGCAGTGCCCCAGTCCAGCACTTCGTTATTGATCGACGGAACCAACGTGTTATTTAGACAATAAGGGCGTACTTTTGTCTACACAGTAACACTTTAAAATACTAATTCAGATTGAACGGTACTTAGATGTGTTGTGACGCGAAAACTATGTGATTTTGTGATGCGAGTACTTGGTGTTTTTATAAATTAAGTTGGTTTTAAATAAGTCCGAAAACGTAAATAAAATTGCATTTTTTTTCTAAAGGCTAAGTGGAATTTATAAACTTTTAAGTTATCCAGATCTGACGGGTGTCGTTCGAATTGAACAAATGAGAACATACCTGACCATTTAAAAACTCCGCCACGGTTCGTTCGAGTAAGTTCAAGTTTATAAATCACAGATTGTTTCCTAGCGAACTGAACTGAACGTAAAAGTTTATAATAATGTACCCTGAAAAATAAACAACTTGCAATCTGTCAAACGGTTATTGACTTTCTAAAGAGTTTACCCTGAAGATATGACAACACTGTTCAAGATTCACTGCCATATGTTGCTGTGCTTACCTTCCGAACAGGGTTTGTTCGGGTTTGTTGAATAAGCTGTATATACAGGGTGTTATGGAAATAACGTATTATATTTAGATCGGCAATTCCTGACATGAAAACAAATTGAAGAAAAATATCCAAAAATGGCGCTTTAATTTAATATGCCCTGTACATGACCTTATGTCAAACCAAAAATGACCATGTGATGCCCCTGTCAGGAAGGTAAACAAAGCAACATATGTCAACAGTGTTGTCATATCTTCAGTGTAAACTATTTAGAAAGTCAATAACCGTTTGACAGATTGCAAGTTGTTTATTTTTCAGGATACATTATTATAAACTTTTACGTTCAGTTCAGTTCGCTAGGAAACAATCTCTGATTTATAAAGTTGAGTTTTTAAATGGTCAGGTATGTTCTCATTTGTTCAATTCGAATGACACCCGTCAGATCTGGACAACTTAAAAGTTTATAAATGCTACTTACCCTTTAGAAAAAAAAAATGCAATTTTATTTACCTTTTCGGACTTATTTAAAACCAACTTAATTTATAAAAAACACCAAGTACTCACATCACAAAATCACATTAATTTTCGCACACATCTAAGTACCGTTCAATCTGAATTAGTATTTTAAAGTGCTACTGTGTAGACAAAAGTACGCCCTTATTGTCAAAATAACACGTTGGTTCCGTCGAACGGTATTGAACTGCTGGACTGGGGCACTGCCGTCGCAAAAAGAACAAATAACTTAGTAATTTAAACTCGGATTTAAGTATTAAAATACAATTTAACACACAAATCTGCTTGGAAAAACAGAAAGACACCGCCGACTAAACAGCTCATCTTGGACAATCGGGTTACCTATTCTGCAGCGGCTGGGGTTAATACTTAAAAAAAAAGAGTCGTCACGTTCGATGATTAATAAGGTTATATTCATAAAATGTAGAATTTCCTTCTGTAATACTTTTCTGTATAATGAGTCTCGGAAATGGCAACCGCGCTATTTAGACGAGACTATTTATTTTAAAGGGATGGACGGGTCTATCAACATAATTATTTCATCATTCTTCTTCAGTAAAGGATGAATAAATTTGATTAGCCCATTAGAAATTAGCGTTTTTATTATTTCTGAATTTCTATTGCGAAATAATTTGTATCCTATAGTGCTGTTGTTTTATGTGTACGGTAGGTTATTGTAAAGTGTAATTATGCGTTAGTATTTATTGCTTTTGTGTTGTAATCTAATAATAAGTGCATATCTTCAAAAAAAATAATTGGAAACTCGTGGGTGTGTGTTTCTTTAAGTGATTTAGTGCAAATGTTCCGAGAGATTGGAAATAAGAGGCCGAATGGGGTTTAGTTGGTATAAGCAGTTCCACATTATCATTAGGGTATGTGATATAGCATATGAGCATAAAGCTTTTCCCATAGAAAAAAAACAAAAACCTGAAGATGTCTGTGCCCTGGATTACGTGCTAGTGTACTGGCACCTGGATTCACTTCTATTTGGATACTAGGTAAACTAAATATTATTTTTATAAGAATCTTTACATTTTTTACACAGTCGGCAACATTGGGCTTGAACATCTGTTGATTACACAGCTTGGCAATGTAATATGATCATATATGAATGTGCCAAAGAGTAACCGGGTGGGTTTAGGGGTGAATTACCCCACTTTTTAAACGTTCGATTTAAAAAAAAATATATGTAGCGCTTCTCTAGGACACCCAAGGAGTCACCCATTTAAATATAATACGTCATTTCCATAACACCCTGTATAATGAGGCCATTATTACTATCAAATTATTACTATTCAAGTACCCTTTAACTAAATATCCGTGTCTGCCATGACAAAGCTTCAAATTGATATATTTGTAAAATATTATAGTCCTATGTTCAGCTTCAAAAAGAAAGGAAACTTAACACGTGTGAGGGTAGTTTAGTAATTGGTTCTGCATCTAAACATACATTACCAACCTTTAAACAAGGAAGAAATGTATTTTTTCGTTACTTACTTGGAATTCTGGTATAAACCGATCGGTACTGGCCCTCAAAAGCTGGAACAACAAGTCGATGTTGTATGGATGGTGGCAAAAGTAATGCAAGAGAATTTTGACCAGCAATTTTGGTTCCTTCCAGTGCGTGTACTCCAATTGATCGACGTTCTTGTGCCGCCCCTAAAAAATATTCTTTTATGTAGTGTCCAGAAACTTGTGATCATAAGCGATAAAATATACAGGGAGTCAAAATAATATCTGTAGTTTGTATAAATATTTTTACTATCTGGCTTATTTGTTGCTATACATCGGGAACCGTCTAGATATATGTATGAAAAATTATACATAGGAAAATTTTGAAAATCGGGCAGTATGCTAATGTTGATGGGTGCAACTCGGCTAAAATATTTCATATACAGTGAAACCTCTCTTAGGCGGACACCTAGGGGACCGTCTAATAGAGGTGTCCGCCCATGGAAAATTTGTTATTAGGTAATATGTAAATGCAAAATTATTACTCTGTATATGGTATGTACAAATAAACACAACATAACAAAAATACACCAGTTTTAGTTAGGATATAGTACTAAAAAAAATCTAATAACGTAGTTTGACGTGTTTGCGTTTTATACTTGCAATCTACAAAATGTAATTCCAAGTCTGATAACAATTCCATTGCTGTAGAGTCACCTCTATTCTTTGCATACTCTTGTAATTCCTGGCTTGTGATAATCGGTGACATTTGTTTGATTACTACATTCAACTTCTTTTCTTCATCAGAGTCGTCAGATAGTGATGTGGTTTTTAGTTTGGACTACATAATCGGTAGGAATGGGGTCACTATCATCTTCTAATAGCCCATTGCTATCAATGTTAATGAACTCGCCCAAATCAGTTTCAAATTAAAAACTTCACATCAACATCAATTTTCTCTTTCAGACTCAAAACGCGACGTTTTTCTGTCATTGTTTACGATTTTAACCTTACAACTCGCAAATAAACGGCGGACTGCTGTCGAGGAATCGCACATAGTTTCATTCGGCGAAGTCCTTTCGCGCTGCCACGCATACACGATTGGTTGCCGGTCTGTCTTCAGAGAGCTTTTGCACCGTACTTATTCGTCTCCCAAATACTTAAAAAAAAAATGTTGTCCGTTTAAAGGAGGGTTTTCGCACCCTTGGTATGAAAACAGCCTATCCGTGTCCGCCCAAGAGAGGTTGATTTTCATGGAATTTCATATACCTAGTTCCGGACTATGAAAAAATGTCCGCTTAATAGAGATGTCCGCTTATTAGAGGTGTCCATTATGAGAGGTTTCACTGTATAAGATTTTTTTAAAAATCGTACACTATGCTGATGTTGATGGGGGCAACTCGGCTACAATATTTCGTATATCATGTCCTATACCTAAGTCTAAGCGCGTATTTGACATATTTAAGTTTTTATGTCAAAAATTACGTTTGCAGACCTTCAAATAATTATTAATTTGTCCTATTGTCCTGATGAAAAGGACCTGGCTTAAATAGATTTTTTTTATAATATTTTGATAACTATTAATACAGGGTGAATAAGATTAAAAATTAAATTGAAAAAACTGCAAAAATCTACATTTTCAAATGCAAACCCTCGAATTTTATAATTATTTTCTATTCGACATTAAAAATAAGGGTAAGTTTCTATAAGGTCGTCTATCCCGAACATTTGTAGTTTTCGAAATATTTTTATATGGACATTTTGTTGCGGGACATGTTACAAATTCACTATTGGGATTTCGGAAATGGTAAGAGATACGAAGTCGGTTAAATTGGGGCAAAGTCGCGTAATTATGGGCCTAATAATATGCCCCAAAAAAATCAAAAAATCTCAAAAATTATTATTATTCTGGCATTATTCGAAGAGATGTCTAAAAATAAATTTCACTTTCTCATTGCTACTTCTTATTCTCCACACGATGGCATTATCAGATCTTTGCGACGTTTCGTCTTTGGGGATCACCATCATCAACTTAATTTTCTTGGATCTTCTGGTTCAGTGGTATACAAAACTTTCCGACGTTTTGTTCCTTAAATTGACCATCTTCAATAAAAAAAAGAAACTGAAGATTTTAAAATTATTATTGCCATTTCTGTCTTTAATTGTTATTGTTATTACGGACTATACTGTTTCTTGTATTTCAAACTAATAGTTGTATCAAATTATTCAAATTTCTACTTAGCGTAAGTACAAGTAATTTATTTTATTAATCAAATAAAATTTGTCTCTTAAAGCCATCACTTTCTTAAGACTTTTAAAAGGGGCATTGAGTTTTAATATTATGAAAGCCCCTGTATTTATTTTTGATTTTTTCACGGCATATTATTGGGCCCATAATTACGCAACTTTCGTATCTCTTACCGTTTCCGAGATCCCAATGGTGAAGGCCGAATTTGTAACACCCTGTATAGAATCTTGCGTAGAACCCAAAAATGTAATAATATATAATGTATTCCATTTAAAATAAGCAAGTTGACACCGACTTCTGGTATAACCGGAAGTGCCGCCATATTGGAAATATTTTAAATGAGCCGAGTTGCCCCCATCAACTACTGTCCAAGTATCAAAATTTTTCTATGTATATGTTTTTTCATATATTGTACTTTTTTTTTATAAATAATAAAATAATAAGGCGGTTCCCGATGGTACACCCTGTATACGTATGTATTTCGTAAGTAGTTTTAACTAAGTTCCTTGGAAATACAATTTTAAGAAAAAAAATCATTTATATTATTTTCTTACTTGATATCCGTCGTCGCACCAAATCTGCTTCAACGATTCAACCAAATCTTGCTGTGTCGATAGCCACTGGTCGTCGAATTTGATCAACAGGGATATAATTCGTATACTCTGGTATTGCAACTCGTTTCTTTCCTGTGTCGTCATGTTTATGTGGAGGTAGTTCGATCGCACCATCATGATTAGGCGTTTTATCATATTATTTTGAATGTAATCTCTGTAAAAAATCACGATTATTAAAAATCAACTTGTTTTTTTTTTTAAATACTACATTGTAGTACTTAATACACTACAACAATTAATGTAGATATGTAGTCGCCTTCCACTTATCTAGAGGGTTATGAACTTATTATAGAGTAGAGTGACAGAAAATTAGTGTTCGAATGCTGTGTAAATACACAGTGGCCGCTTTTTAAGGGAATGTTCTGAGTGACGGACAGGTAAAGGAAAGACCGAACAAACCCTTAAGCTGCACGGAAAGTGGAAGGGTACTAGCATAGCGGCGGGTTATACAGGGTGGCCCATCGAAAACAGTGATTTCAGGGGACACGTTTCACTATTAATTTCATCCCTGTAACCTCAACCTTGTTTTTTCAAATGGGAATGGGTATGTCGTGATACATCTTTTTAAAGGGCATTAAATTCTCTTTAAAACGGTGTTTTGGTAGTACCATTCAATCTGAATTAGTATTTTATAGTGCTACAGTGTAGACAAAAATACTCCCTTATTGTATAAGGTGTCATCGGTAGTGGTGAGCGATATCGTGACTTTTCAATCACGTTATGAAACGTGAACGTTATTTTTTGATATCAGTGAAATTAAAGCGTGACGTGATCACGGTTTATAAATTTGTATCACTGGTAACCGAGATATTAACTAGATAATATACGTAAGAGAATATTGCGCGCATATTAAAATAATTAGTGGGTGCAGATGATGATCGATGGATTTAAATTATTTTTTACGTATACTACTTTACTACTAAAAGAACTGAAACAAAAGAAAACTAAAATCTGTAAAAAATATTACACAACATTGATAACAAACACTGTGTCCCTTACAACAAATTATTTGTACATGTAAATACGAATAATTTCTTAATCATTTTGTGCGTATTGTATATGATCATTTTGAGAATAGAATCGTTAATCATTTAAGTTTTCTTATTATTTAGCCTGTTTCTTTAAAAAAATGCCCAGGGCTCGCTTGTATTACTACTCATTTGCATTTCACGGTTTCAAGTTCAAGATTCAGAGGCCAAAGTCAAGTATCAAGTAACGGCCTGACAACTTAACGGAATCACATTTTAAATAATACGAAACACGTACTAAAAATTGTTTAAACCGTGATCACATCACGCTTTTTATTGCTGCTAAGGAACTGTGACTACCTGTGATTTGTTGATATTAGTGATTAAATCACAGTTCGTAAAATATCTCTCACCACTAATGATCCCCGTAAAAATTGGACACACAAGAGCCACGGATCTAATCAACGATGAGCTCTTGGATATGCAATCTGATCGTATGAAAGCAACATACGATTTCACAAAGCCTTTCAAGATTGACTGGAACTTTGATAAATGGACAAACAGTGCACCCCCGTCGTTTGACAAGGGTCTAGTTTGGTACACCGATGGATCAAAAACCGCCAACGGTGTGGGCGCAGGTATATTTTGGGAAAGGCCCAGGATGGACATGAGCATTCCTCTGGGAAACTACGCCACAGTATACCAAGCGGAAGTTCATGCCATACAAGCATGTGTACTACAAAATCTTGAAAAGGGCTACCACGACCAAAAGATTTACATCCTTTCGGACAGCCAAGCTGCTCTTAAGGCTCTGAACTCC
Organism: Barypeithes pellucidus; assembly: GCA_963991005.1. Classification (NCBI taxonomy): domain Eukaryota; kingdom Metazoa; phylum Arthropoda; class Insecta; order Coleoptera; family Curculionidae; genus Barypeithes; species Barypeithes pellucidus. Next base: position 48,060,117 of record OZ022563.1, on the reverse strand, counting down.
AATCGGTTTACTTCAAAACTTACACTGGAGTGTCATACCAACCTAAAAGTACTGGCGGCCAGGGGGAACAAGGTGGGTGGAACTCTTGTGGGTCCCTGGTCACTCCGGGATATTAGGGAATGAAATGGCGGATGAACTAGCGAGAGCCGGATCTGCCCAAAGTCTCAGGGGCCCTGAACCGGCCTTTGGAATATCAAAACAGGCAACAAAAACAACATTAGATAAATGGTCGAAAAAGCAACACCTATCTCGATGGCAAGGTTACCTGGTCTAATACACGCACGAGCCGTAATGGGAAAACCATCGAAAATACTATCGAATGGGATGCTAACCCTGACGCGGCCCCAGTTGAAACAAGTGATGGGTCTGCTAACAGGCCACTGCCACTTGCGAAAACACCTTCAACGGATAGGGCTAAACAACGGATCCATTGAATGTAGACTCTGCGGCGAAGAGGATGAAACCGCCTCACACATAATATACTGCTGCGTAGCACTGTCTCGTAGAAGACAAAATATCTCCGGGAACATACAACGTGGTGACAACCTCCCACATGACAAGCTTGGTAGAAGGTTACTGGACCTCATAGAAGGAACAAACATCTTCTAACAAGATCGGGGTACACAATAAGCCGAAAGGCTGCAGTGATTTGAAGTTCGGGCCTTTAAACCGACCCCCGCCTTTAACCAACCAACCAACCAATCATCGGGTGGTTTGGAAAATAATAATTTTTCCCCTACATTGGTATCTAATGCTAGGTGTCCGCAGAAAGTTGCGTCTAGTGGAAGACCATGGTTATCTATATTTAATTTAAGTTCATAATTTTGTTGCTTATGAAACAATTAATTACTACGTATTACAAACCTTTATTATAAAAAACAATTGGTAGAAATTTGTGCCAAAACTTACGGGACATACGTTTGGAAAAACCTTTGAATTTCGAACTATAAGAAAGACGGATATGACCAATTCATAATGCGATGAACTCCCAAATCGACATGACTTCAACCGGCAGTTCGTTTCGTAGCGCACGGATATCAAACACGGTATGTCTGAGATAGACGGAAATCCGTGTAAACCAGGCGTTTGTCTCCCAATATAAGTCGTTAGATTTCTACATTGATCCGTTTTTCTTTTGACTATACGTCCAAATTAATAAGCTGTTATTTAATTAATAATAAACCAATTTTAAGAATTTTTGTTTTAACTGATGGCAAAAAGATTCTAGAGTAGTTTATGTCCTGATAGTGCAATTGTACGGGGGTAACGCATAAAACCTAGATGCGTGTCGAATAAAGTCTATAACACAGAGGTATGCGCAATAATCGATTCATTTAATTAATTTAATTAATATAAAAAATACAAAATCATTAGATAAGTACCAAATAATATAAAATTAAAGTTTACTTTATTCCGCCTAATATTAATTTCAACTTACCTGAACGGTTTGCCGTCTTTATGTTTTATCAGGTACTCCAAATAACGACTAAATCGTTTCTCCTTTATAAAGTTGTCGTCCAAGAACATATTTAGCGTTTCGGCCGGATATCTCAGTAGGAACTTCATTAGGACGCCTCTAAACGGACTGCCGGCTTCTACAAATTAATATACACGTATAATTGATATCCAAACGGGTCAAATATCGTAAAATAATCAGTCAGGAAGTAAAACATATTGGACAACGGGAATTCTGGAGCTCTGGAGAGCCATACGTCTGATTGGAGACCACGAGCCGTCAAATAACCTCGATAGCCTAGAATATCGAAGTATGATGGTGATTTCACTCTCTGATATAGATATTTTCATGGAAAGTAGTCGGCTGACCTTGCCCTCTTAATTTATTTATTTATTCACTTACAAAGAATGTTATGAAGCTTTTGCGCTCAGAGCGGAGGTGTGGTTAAGCTTATACTATACTATACCATATGCAATGAACGGAGGGCGTCCCAACGGCATTTAGACAGGTTTAAACGCTACTGACATAAAAGTCTTGTTTTCTTATTCGTGATTTTCGTAATTTTTACATACTTCCATGTCGTTTGTATTTCTATTTTTTATCAATATGCATTAAAGTTATACAGGGTGTCCCAGAATATGTGGGCAATCTCCCGGGTTCAGATAGAACACTTACAAATAACAGGAGAAGTTCTTATTAATTTTTCTTCCTACGGCCTCCCCTACGGAGATACGGGCCCATAACGGACGTCCCTGGAAATCGTTGTTTTTTAAATAACTTATTAAGTACTAGGTGTAATTTAATAATTTTTTAGTATAATGTTTATTAGCTGAGTCTCCTTAAAATTCGCCCTTTTAAACACATTTAGCTTATTGAGTTTGCCAAGGACGGACTAGACGTAACACAAAAATGCTTTTTTTTTGTACACCTAGTATGATGAAGGAACGACAATAATATTTTTGGATACTCTAACTAAACCTTAAGCTAAAAAAAAGGTACTCTTGTTCTATGTCGATAAAGAGAACTATTTTCGAAGAAAAAAAAATTTTTGTTCAATATGATTTATATTCAGGATACATAAATTCCATTAGTAAGTTAGTAACTAATAAGACAAAGGAGAAAAATTGCTAATTTCGAGACAATACCATAAACTGACACTGGCATAAATATTCTTATTTAAATCGGTACATGTGAAAATACCATAACAATGAGGGGATTTTATGAACATAAAACAACAACTAATGTAAAAATCCATATTGAACAAAAATATATTTTTTGTTCGAAAACGGTTCACTTTATCGATATTGATCCAGAATACCTTTTTTCAGCTTAAGGTTTAGAGTATCCAAAAATATTATTGTCGTTCCTTCATCATACAAGGTGTACAAAAAAAAAAGCATTTTTGTGTTACGTCTAGTCCGTCCCGGACAAACTAAATAAGCCAATTGTGTTTAAAAGAGCGAATTTTAAGGAGACTCATCTAGTAACCATTATACTAAAAAATTATTAAATTATACCTAGTACGTAAAAAATTATTTAAAAAACAACGATTTCCAGGGACGTCTGCTATCTCCATAGGCGAGGCCGTAGGAAGAAAAATGTATAGGTACTTCTCCTGTTATTTTTAAGTGTTCTATCTGAACCCGGGAGATTGCCCACATATTCTGGGACACCCAGTATAATCAACAATTTTGCATTTTATACAATTTCAAAACTTAAATAGAGTTCCGGTCGGCCCTTATAGCGACTCCGCACAAACATTCTAACTTTTATAGCTTATGTTATATTGTTGTGACGTCGTCCGTCCGTTCGTTGCTATATAATATACTATTTTTTTTTATGATCAAGCACTATAGGAAAAATCCTTTAGGGCACTCTGGGAGTGGTGCGTGTACGCAAAAAGCGATTCACGTTGGTTTTGAATCGTTGGAAGTTATATTCGTTGGGAAAAACGACCTCGGGAAGGTCGTTCCACAAGGATGAAGTCCTCCAGATGAAAGAATTCTTAAATAATGAAGTACGAGGAGTACTAATCTTAACCACATATGGATGGGCGGCAGTGGTTCGTCGTGTATTTCTGCTATTCGTCGCTCTGGGCGGAATTAAGAGGGCAAGGACACCAGAGCACCTTCCATGAAAATATCTGTAAAAGAGAGTGAAATCACCAACCTGCCTTCGATGTTCCACGCTGTCGAGGCTCTTTGTCAGCTCGTGGTCTCCGATCAGACGAATAGCCCTCCTTTCGATGGAATCCAGTAGCCGAAGAGTATGTTTGGGTGCAGAGCTCCAGACATGAGAGCAGTATTCTAGTGATGGTCGAATCTGGGCTTTGTATAGTGTCAAAAGTTGTTGAGGTGTGTACAACTTTTTGGTTCGGAAGAGTACACCAAGCTACTGAGATTCAAAGGGTCCTTCTGAGATTCCAGGGGTCCCACCCTGGTAACCGGAAACATCGGCACAGCGGCGAAACGTCAACTCAATGAGCAAACTCAAGGAGCAAACTTCACGCCGCCTAAACCGATGCAATGGTATCACACCGGGCGATGCCGGGTGAGCCAACATCTTCTATTTGTAAATACTATATACATATACACATATACATATTATTATCAATCAGCGACGACCACCAAACCCCGAAAAATATTCCTTTAAATTTTACTTACCTATGGCCATAGCTTGCTCCGTCTGCAATATAAGCTGGGTAAGCTGAACGATAAATTTACTCGAAGCGGCCGGTGTCTGATGGAAAATACTGATTATGGTGACGATTTTCTGTTCGTCGTCCGATTTTTTGGGCAGACCGTTACCGAGTCCAGTTTCTAAAAATAAAACGAACAACAATCGTAACTAATATACCTAATGAATACGTTTATTGGAAAAATTCACAATATTTAAATCTATTTTAAGTCCTCGTCAGAAATTTTGTGTAATATCTTAAACTGGTTTCGAAAATTTTGATAAAAACAAAAAAAAAAAAACTTTAACCCCCTGTATATCGTAACTAATATACCTAATGAATACGTTTATTGGAAAAATTCACAATATTTAAATCTATTTTAAGTCCTCGTCAGAAATTTTGTGTAATATCTTAAACTGGTTTCGAAAATTTTGATAAAAACAAAAAAAAACTTTAACCCCCTGTATATCGTAACTAATATACCTAATGAATACGTTTATTGGAAAAATTCACAATATTTAAATCTATTTTAAGTCCTCGTCAGAAATTTTGTGTAATATCTTAAACTGGTTTCGAAAATTTTGATAAAAACAAAAAAAAAAAAAAACTTTAACCCCCTGTATATCGTAACTAATATACCTAATGAATACGTTTATTGGAAAAATTCACAATATTTAAATCTATTTTAAGTCCTCGTCAGAAATTTTGTGTAATATCTTAAACTGGTTTCGAAAATTTTGATAAAAACAAAAAAAAAAAACTTTAACCCCCTGTATATCGTAACTAATATACCTAATGAATACGTTTATTGGAAAAATTCACAATATTTAAATCTATTTTAAGTCCTCGTCAGAAATTTTGTGTAATATCTTAAACTGGTTTCGAAAATTTTGATAAAAACAAAAAAAAACTTTAACCCCCTGTATATCGTAACTAATATACCTAATGAATACGTTTATTGGAAAAATTCACAATATTTAAATCTATTTTAAGTCCTCGTCAGAAATTTTGTGTAATATCTTAAACTGGTTTCGAAAATTTTGATAAAAACAAAAAAAAAAAAAAACTTTAACCCCCTGTATATCGTAACTAATATACCTAATGAATACGTTTATTGGAAAAATTCACAATATTTAAATCTATTTTAAGTCCTCGTCAGAAATTTTGTGTAATATCTTAAACTGGTTTCGAAAATTTTGATAAAAACAAAAAAAAAAAAACTTTAACCCCCTGTATATCGAAAACAAAGAATTTTAGGCCCTATATGTAAATGATATTTTCTACTTAAAATTTATCAAAAAGGAATCACCTATTAATATAAATATACAGGGTATCCGCTAATTAATGGTACATGGAAAAACCACAGACTCCTTACGTAAAAATATTATGATTTAATTATACTTACCTATATCCGAAAGTTTATATTAACTGAATACAGGGTATTAAAGTTAAAACTTCATTCTTGTTTCTCTCTAATAACTTTGAGAAAAACTAACGTTCTTTACAAAATTTGGCAATTGTGGTTTTTTGGGACGAGAAATTGATTTATTGTGTAAATTTATTGTAGAATGTAGGGGCGCTGTTGTGCCTCAGTGTGTTTAAGTTTTTAATAAATTGGTAAGAAGTAACAAAATATTATTTGCTTGCCTGAGCTAACGCACTAAACAATTTAAATGCAGATATCTCCGAAACGGTAACTCTGGGCGACCTGAACTTAGTATACCTTTCTTACGTAATAAATATGAGAAAATAATTATTCTTATTAAAAACTTAAATACACTGAGGCACAAAAAGTTATGACCTAATAAATGTGCGAAAAATGCCGCAGACAGCGCCCGCTACATTGCACATTAAAATTTCACAAAAAAATCATCTATCTCAGTTAATATCAACTTTCGGATATAGGTAAGTATAATTAAATCCTAATATTTTTACGTAAGGAGTCTGTGGTTTCTCCATGTACCATTAATTAGCGGACACCCTGTATATCATTAAGCACATACAACTGCCCTGATCTGGCTCCCAGCGACTTATTTTTCTATCCTATTCTAAAAAAGAACCTCCCGGAATACCTTCGAAAGAACGAGCAAATAGTTATAGTTATAGTATTACCTGCCGATATTTTGTGAGAGTTAGACAAATTCTCCAACAATTTCTTCAAAATCTCCAACAGCTGCTCGCAAAGCTTCTCGTTGAACACGTTGGGAAACAGCTGCGTCAAGTACGACAACATCTTGACGCCGTTAAGCGTCAGATTTTTCACATCGCCTAACGTCATCAACAGAGGGCGCACCGTTTGATGGACGAGCTCTTTTTCAACCGTGTAGCTGGATATGAATTTTTTCATGCATTCGAAGGCGGTTTCTTGAAGCTCGGCGTTCGGTTTCTCCAATGATTTATACAAAACCTATAAGAAAACGGCATTATCGGAGGGATTATCTAAGAGAGAGTTGTAAGCGCGTCTGTCACTAGCAGGTAAGGATTTGTTAATTCATTTGCCTATCTCGAATATGTTAAAAACCCGCTTTTACCTGGAATATCTGGTCTCTGACTTTTTCCAGATAATAACAAGCGGCCAGCACCCGAAGAGCGCTCTGTCTCAACGGTATGAAGTTAGTTATAGACTTGTAGCACGAGAAGGTGGCCAATCGGGCGTCTTCCATGTTGCACAGAGATAGAAGATCGGCGATGAAGAGTTCGTGTTCCTTTATAGATAGATCTATGGTAAAGAGACGCGGTTGGAGAGTCGTGCAGAACATGTTACCTGAAAAAAAAATCGACCAATTAGTAAAACAAACATGATATATGCTGTGTAAACGTCAACGTGACGTGACGTGTTATTCACCACGAAAATAAACACAGCTGGTTTCTTTTTATATTCAGGCCATCTCAGTTGATCGGTTTGATGTCTCGTTTAGGCAAACCCAAACAATCTACGGACGTGACACGATAAATTTGGATTTAAATGATGTAGTTTAAGGCAGACTTGGCACAACCTCGCCGTATTAAGTTAAGAATTACTCTTTTTCCAGTACAAAGGCCAAACAGTACTTGAATTATAATAAAATATTACAAAACAGGGGATTCCGGATAAGACTGCACCCTACAGGAAGCTAGCTAACCATAGATCTAATTAGACTCAAGTTGCGCATTAATGAGTACGGAAATGTCGTGTTTTCAAATTTAAAAAATTTTGAATTTTTCCGTTATATTTGGGAAAAAGTTATTTTTACGATTTCTTTTTGTTTGTTTGTGATTCCATTTGAAGAGATACGTGAAAATAAATTTTACATTCCCATGTCCACTGTTTCTCTTCGCAACGATCATCAACTGTGTTTTTTTTTAAATAGTAGTAACATTTTATTTAATGCTTTATGAACTCCACTCTATTCTGAATCCAACGATATATCACACCTATAATTTATTAGCCGTTTCGGACTAAAAGAACTCATCTTCAATGCAAATAAGCACCTTATTGAAAATATTTTTGTATTTATTGTTGTATTTATACCCTAGTTTGTATTAAAACCTACTTTTCGTATTTGACATTATTTACAATAATAATAATAAATAAGAAGTGTCATATATCCATTAAACAGGGGAGACAAAACATTCCATTTATAAAACACCATTTATTTACAATCATGCGCAGTTCTACAGTTTCAAATAAGTTAAAAGAAGATGGCTTCAAAAAATGGCAACGCTGTAATAAGGTGCACGTTTAGATAATTTCGATCTAACATTAGTCATAAATAGGTAACCCTTGTAGTTATTTTCTACAGAAATTCGGATAATATAAAGAAATATTCCATATTTTTCCAGTATTTACTTACTTCATTGTGTCGCGTTCTTACCTTGAAAGGTAAAAAAAACATCAATGATTTATAATTCCCGTTTATTTAAATAGAGATTTTTTAAAAACTTTTAACAGTCGCCATTTTGAAATAGCTTGACAGAATGGCGCTAAAATCTATGATCATACTGTACGAGCTTTCAAATGATGTATCACAAGCTGTATGTTTCTATTTAAAAAAAAGATCGATGCCGTCATATCTTTGACAAATGTCTATAAAAAAACAAACGAATAACGTCAAAATGTGAGCATATACAGGGTGGCCAATTAGTGCGACAAAGCTCAATATCTCTTTTACCGCTAGGGATAGCGGAAAACTTTTTTCACGAAAGTTATTAAGCGTTAAGAGGTGCAACTTTTAAAATTATTTTCAACCATACAGGGTGCTCCAAAAGGGCGGTGTGATAAAAATTTCATATTTTTTAAATGGGATACTATGTATATTTTTACATATTTGAATTCACCATAAAATTCTGTACATAGCACCGTAATTATTTGTACACATTTTTGCAACGTTGCCAAATAGATTGGAAAATTCCTAAAATTTGTGCAAAAACATGGTTCATTGAAATGTGTAATATTTCTTAACTTATAATAATTTGAAATAAAATATTTTTATGTCGAAAAGAGGAATGTTGACAGAAGTCCCCTATGATAACACATATCATTATTTTTATACAGGGTATTTTCTATGGATATGCCAACATTACGAACTTAAAACCTGAGTTTCGTAAGTTTTTTAAATGAAACACCCTGTATATGATTACTTTATCTTATAGATATTTTAATCCTCTTTAATTTTTATTAAGGTCTTTCTACGCCTATCTCTACCAATCTTGGTGGTATTTCAATTATTATGTAAACTCTAGCGAAAAAAACTTGATGTATTTTACCATTGTCCTTTTTCTAGTCACCTATGACAAAATAAAAACAAAATGTAGTAATTTAAAAAAAAAATTATTTATTCATACGGTAGGATACGACACAAAAATATTTTAGCGATTCAAGCTTGTGGACAATTTCTAAAGTAAATTATTACTTAATTATTTGTTCATATAGTGACCCCCATTAACTTGAACACATAATTCAATACGTTTTTTAAAAGAATGAGTCATGTTTCTACACATTTTTCAAAGTATTACTCGGCAAATGTCTAGAAACATGACTCATTCTTTTAAAAAACGTATTGAATTATGTGTTCAAGTTAATGGGGGTCACTATATGAACAAATAATTAAGTAATAATTTACTTTAGAAATTGTCCACAAGCTTGAATCGGTAAAATATTTTTGTGCCGTATCCTCCCGTTTGAATAAATACTTTTTTTTTAAATTACAACATTTTGTTTTTATTTTGTCATAGGTGACTAGAAAAAGGACAATGGTAAAATGCATCCACTTTTTTTTGCTCGAGTTTAAATAAAAATTGAAATACCACCAAGATTGGTAGAGATAGGCATAGAAAGACCTTAATAAAAATTAGAGAGGATTAAAATATCTACAAGATAAAGTAATCATATACAGGGTGTTCCATTTAAAAAACTTACGAAACTCAGGTTTCAAGTTCGTAATGTTGGCATATCCATAGATAATACCCTGTATAAAAATATTGATATGTGTTATCATAGGTGACTTCTGTCAATATTCCTCTTTTCGACATAAAAATATTTTATTTCAAATTATTATAAGTTAAGAAATATTACACATTTCATTGAACCATGTTTTTGCACAAATTTTAGGAATTTTCCAATCTATTTGTCAACGTTGCAAAAATGTGTACAAATAATTACGGTGCTATGTACAGAATTTTACGGTGAATTCAAATATGTAAAAATATACATAGTGTCCCATTTAAAAAATATGAAATTTTTATCACACCGCCCTTTTGGAGCACCCTGTATAGTCGAAAATAATTTTAAAAGCTGCACCTCTTAACGCTTAACTTTCGTGGAAAAAGTTTTCCACTATCCCTAGTGGTAATAGAGATATTGAGCCTTGCCGCACTAATTGGCCACCCTGTATAAAACTAAATTGACGTGTCCGAGCGTTTTCCCCAAAAGTTACAGGTTAAGGCTATATTAATTTTATTCCGGACTTCTGGGCAACCCTGTATAATTATATTAAGAAACGCTCACCGTCCATAAGCCCCATCTGTGCAATAGCGGGCTGGTGCTTCAACAGATGCTTCTTAGGCGGTACCATGTCCGCCAACACTTCCTTGAACGGTTCCATCACTTCCGTGACCGTCTTGTTTTGTTCCTTGGCCAGAAGACGAAGGCTAGCCATCGATTGTTCTCTTACCATAGTATGAGGACTGGTGACCTGATAAAAAAATATTTTTTTAAAGCTACAAGCTGCAGTATTAGGTAGTGGCGGCTATTCAGAGGAAGTAGTGGAAGTGCCACTTCCTCGATAGACTGTGTGTTTTATAAATATTGAATGTCGCCCATCTCAACGCAATCGAACATCATGGAGAGTCTCGGGCTGTTGCACTGGATATTTCTAAAGCGTTTGTGCCGTGTTTGGCATGAGGGCCTTCTAAGTAAACTGCGATCCTATGGTATGCCCAGTCGATTCTGTGCATGGTCCTCTAGCTCTCTTAAGGACCGCTCTCTGCAAGTGGCGATTGACGGATTTCTCTGAGACACCTTAAACCCTCTTCTTACTCTACTTTAACGACTTTCTAGTGAAAACTAAAAATCCGATATTTAGCTTTGCTGACGATAGTACAGTTGTCTCATCTTTCTCTTTGAATGCACAAACATCGGCTGCCGACGCACATCTTCGCACACGGCGTGAAGCATCACGCCTGAACAAAGACCTGGAAGTCATTTTGGCTTGGGGCGACAGTAACCAAGTCGAATTTAACGCTAAAAAACCCAGGCAGCAGTTTTCTCTAAAAAGGTTAACATTACAGAACCGGATATAGTCATGGCAGGACACGCAATTCCACTGGCTTCATCTATTAATTTGATGGGCGTCAATCTGGGAGGAAATATGTCTTGGCATAACCACGTTGTGGCAATCGCCAAGGTAGCTTCGCAGAAACTTGGTGTACTCTTCAGTACCAAAAAGTTGCACAACTCAACAACTTTTGATACCATACAAAGCCCAGATTCGATCATCATTAGACTACTGCTCTCATGTCTGGAGCTCTGCACCCAAACGTACTCTTCGGCTACTGGATTCTATCGAAAGAAGGGCCATTCGTCTGATCGGAGACCACGAGCTGACGAAGAGCCTCGACAGCCTGGAACATCGAAGGCAGATTGGGGATTTGACTCTCTTTTACAGACATTTCCATGGAAAATGCTCGGCTGACCTTGCCCTCTTAATTTCGCCCAGAGCGACGAATCTGTTTCTTTCATCTGGAGAACTTCATCCTTATGGAACGACCTTTCCGAGGTCGTTTTTCCCAACGAATATAACCTCCAACGATTCAAAACCAACGCGAGTCGCTTTAATAGCACTCGCACCACTCCCAGATTACCTGATTAAAGGATTAAAATGTGGTCAATAACCCTTACCTGCCTAACCAATTCATGAGTGACTTTATGCAACGCTTCGGTTTGTAAATTTCTCGTTTCCGCGTCGCTGCTCTCGGGGGGCGGTGCGACGAGCACTATCAGCATCTTCTGCAAATTCTCCCGCGCCATGTCCAGAGCGCCGCTGGACACCTCCCCCGTGAGGTCCATCATCACGAACAAGAGGGCCTTGAGGAAGGTGAACATGTGTTCGTAAACCCATTTCAGTGCACACTAAAAATAATAGTATATTACATAACGAGTCTTGAAAGTGGTAGATTTTTAACAGCCGAATGCCTAGTTCGAGAAAATCACTTTAGCACAATATGTAACGTATACAATTTTTCCCAAGACCACAAATCGAATGCCCAATTATTTGAACATTTTAGCTTATTTAGTTATAGCTTAGTTGTAAATAAAAGTAATAAGTAGCTTTTCTCTCATTTGCTTATACTAATTATTATGTACAGGGTGTCTTATTTTTGCCACTTTCTTATTATACAGCAGTATGTCTCCGTAAGTTGGAACCATATGGAAAACTTTTTTATTATTAATTTTACGAAAAAAAGTTATTCTTCATAAAAAGATCTGCATGGTCTAAAAATTAAAATGCAACTATCAGATATCAAATTATTCTAGGCGTATACGAGGTTTGTCAAAAAATATGAATTTTGCCCAAGAGCAAAGTAGCTTTATTTTTGACAATATCGAAAAGTGTTATTAAAAAAAGTTGATCAGAACTAAAAACCACGTTTAAATATGCGGTTACACCCATTTACGAGGAAAAAATTATTTCTTCTTATTTGAAACGTATGTGTACAATAACAATGAAAAGTAACTGTAGTTACATGTAATCTAGGATGCTCTGACATACAAATGAATTGTTGATAGCAAGAAATGTTTGACAGTGACCGTCAAACTGATTTTTAAATGGAACGCTATGTATATTTTAATCTACAAATATACTATTTTGAATTCTCCTTTCAAATATATAACACACCATGGGTGATATTGGTTTCCTAGGCGATTTATTAAACTTTATTACCTGAGCCCGTATACTTATTCTGAGAACGGCAGATTATTCGACAATCAATATAAAGAAACTTCTGTATAAAACATTTTTCTGTATCTCTTTTAACTAAGAAAATATAGCGTAATTTAAAAATTGTGAATTTTTTTATTTTCCCCGGTATCTCTTAAGCGAGCGAAAATTTTCTAATTTTGATTTTACCATTTTAAGTTCGGCCCAAAAAGAGCACATGACACCAACATTACTTTTTTGATAGCACTAACAATTACGGAGATACCCTATAAAAGTGTCGAAAATGAGACACCCTTGCTCTTGGGCAAAATTCATATTTTTTGACAAACCTCGTATACGCCTAGAAGAATTTAATATCTGATAGATGCATTTTAGGTTTTAGACCATGCAGATCTTTTTATGAAGAATAACTTTTTTTTCGTAAAATTAATAATAAAAAAGTTTTCCATATGGTACGGTACAGAGACATACTGTATATTATTAGTAGTTATATTAGCAGTAGAGTTATTATCAAAGATAGAATGTTGCAGTGTTCACTTTAGTGTCCCCCTTTTAAACGAAACGATTTATTCCAGTGTCACATTTGTCATGGCTCTCTTAGTTTTTAATCTAAAGGGTGATTTTGAAAATATTCGGTTTTACGTTACGCGTTAACTTATCAAAAAGGTAACAATTGGCCTTGTTAAAGATTGTTAAGTAAAGTTCAGTCGCATAGCCAGTTTTCCTCTAAAAAATTTCGTTTTTGAGATATTAACAAAAATAAAAAAAATTAAATGGAACACCCCATATATTATCTTGTAAATTAATTAAGCATACTTTTGGCTTTGCAAAAATGTATAGTTCTTTATATTTACAGGGTGTTCCTTAATGACGTGCTAATATTTCAGGGTGTGATTCCTTCAGCAACGGCTTAATTTTTTTGCTACAGGGTGTTGAATTATTATTTTTTAAATGGTTATATAAATTGTTGGCGTGGGCAATTCGATGCGAATACGGGCGGAAACATGCCTTTTAAGTGAAGCTGGCCATTTCCAACAATTTTTATGAAACAAAATTTATAATTAATTATTTTATCAATGTTAATAATAATGACTTTTAATATGAATTTAGTGGTTTTAATCAAGAGTCTGACCAGAAAAACTCAAGAGAGCGTTTTTATGTCGAATTCAAAAAATATCCACATGGAAAAATGTCAGTGGCGTACCATCTTTTTTGTAAAAAATATCAGAGGACATGTTTGCAGGGACGCCACTGGTGGAACAATTGAATAACTTTTCTTACTAAAATTTGTGGTTCTATATCCTATTAACACATACCAAAATTGAAATTAATGTCTACAAGTACTTTCGAAGATATTGAAAAATAACCATTTAAAAAATTTAGATTTTTGTAAATCCCAAAGAATGTTTAATTAATTAAAAAAATAATATATGGGGTGTCCCATTTAAAAATTTAAATTTTTGTTAATATCTAAAAAAAAATAAACTATTTAGAGAAAAACTTTCCGAAAAACCCATTAAACTTACGTAGAAATCTCTAAAAAGATCAGTTTTTACCTTGAACGCGCAACGGGTTCGTCTAACAAGCTAAGATTTTCAAAATCACCCTGTAGATTAAAAGCTGAGAGAGCCGTGACAAATTTGACACAGCAATCTTTCGTTTCATTAAAAAGCGAAAACCGCGACGTGATATCTTCGATAATAATCCCCAGGATGTGTCGAAATGGGACACCCTGTACACACAGACACCCACCTTTTCAAACATAAACTTGATAGCAATGCATCCGCCTAACTTCGCGTACCACGCACGTTCGTAGCACAACCCGCACATCTTCTCCGATAGATACTCGATCAAGGGCAACCGACACGCCATCTCTTTACTGCCCAGTAACGTGCTGGCGGTATCGACGATCAACATCAACCCCAAGTGGCCGGGCTTGCACAGTTCCCGCTCCTCGTGGCCCATTATGACGGCCAAGGCGTCCACCAGGACGAGCGGATCTAGGTCCACTTGCTTGTTGGCTTTGGGGGTGTAAGCGAACGCTCCGCACTGTTGCGCTACGGCCACCATGGTGTAGTGGCGCACCAGAAGCACGAAGGTCTGCATTGCGGGTTGGCGGAGTTCTTTGATGGCAGCGCCGACGATCATACCTGGAAAAAGCATTTATTTATTTTAGTAAATCTGCAACGTGTCCGAGATAAGGAGGGCCAGTACAGGGGATCTCGGAAACCGTAAGAGATACGAAGTCGGTTAAATGGAGGTAAAGTTGCGCATTTACGTGCCTAATAATATGCCGTTTAGAAAGTTTTAAAATTCCGAGTAGTTCCGGAGATATCCGGAAAAAAAACAAATTCTGAAAAATTGTTTTATTGCTTTCCTGGGTTTTTTGAGGTTGAATTCTAAAGTAAATTGCACTTTTGCATTGCCACTTGTTCCGCTCCATCTAACAGCGTTAATTGTTTTGTAATCCGACGAGTCGTCTTCGAAGGGCCATTATCAACTTTCTTTTTTTAAATACGGTCCTGTTTTCCTGATATTGGAATTTGAGAGCTTTTTCTCCCGAATGCAACGATGTATGACACATTGTGGTTTAATGACGTTTCGAGGGTTTTTTGAACAACATCAGGAAAATTGGGGATAGGGTCCTGTATTTCTCCTAATTTTATAAATAATATCTCATAAGTAAGCTCTACATTTTTTACTTATGTTGGACTAGTTCAATAAATAACAAATAATTTAATAATAAACCACAAATAAGTGAACAAAAATCATTCCAAAACAGTAATAAAACGAACAACGAAAAAAGTTAAGAACTCCATAATCAGGTGTTCAAAATGATTTCCGTTATTCTCTAAGCACAAATAACATCTTCTAACTGCCACAAAACAGTTTTTTTGAGATAAAATAAAACATGCGATAGAATATCAAACTTTTCAGCATTTGTAAATTTATGTTCCATATTTTCTGGAAAATAGAAAATCTCTTAAAACGCTCTCAAACGATCACAATGGAAATGTCAAGTGAAACAAATCACGCGTCACCATTTTAATTTTTTTGGTTCAAACGCCTACTTTTCTTTTAAATCCCGAATCAACATAAGTTTGAAATAATGTTTCCGTATTTTGTTCACTTATTTGTGGTTTATTATTAAATTATTTGTTATTTATTGAACTAGTCCAACATAAGTAAAAATTTAGAGCTTACTTATGAAATATTATTTATAAAATTAGGAGAAATATAGGACAGTATCCTAAAACTTCCTGATATTGTTCAAAAAACCCTCGAAACGTCATTAAATCAGAATGTGTCATACATCGCTGCATTCGGAAGAAAAAAAGCTATCCACTCCCAATATCAGAAAAACAGGCCAACTTAATTTATGGTTATATCCTAAGCAACATTTTAGACAATCTAAATATCAATAAATGAACTAAAAAACTTTATTATTAATCGCTAAGAAACTTCACGAAAATAAATACTGCTCGGCTGATGACGCTCGTCTCTTTCTAACCTACCGGGAAACGGCATTAGATCCTCATCTTAACCTAGAAATATAATACGTTACCTGTCAACGCCATCTGGTGCGTATCCCTCGCCAACTTATGTATCGACTTGTAGTTCGCCCCTTTCGTGTTCGGAATCGTGTTGGAATCCTGGAAGCTCGGATGCAAGAAAAGGTTGATCAGCGCGTGTTTGCTGTCGCTGAGGTCCCTCGAGGCAGTCAGATAGCAATTGATCACTTCCCAGGCCTGCTTACGATAGAACGGGTCGGTGTTGCTCTGTTTTAGGGCGTTGAAAGCAGTGTCTATGACCTATAAAAAGTGTGAGGTATGAGATTTAAGCCTTACGATGCACGGTGATTGTGGTGGATGGCCTCTTAGACGTTTAGGAGGAACTAGTCAAGGGATCACTTTGAAAATTTGATAGCAATAGCAAATTAAATGGAACACATTATTTTTTTTTTGGAATACCGATTGATTTCATAATAACTTTCCTAAAAATGTTCCTATACCTGTTATAACTTTTCTTTTTGAAAACATCAAAAAGCGCTGATATTTTTGAACTTGACACACACAAATTAGCGCAGTGAAAATTGGTTGGGAGTCAGGTAATACCACCGACCTATAACTATGGATACGTACAACTTATGGGATGCGCAGTAGAAAGTTAAATTGTATGAGTGAAAAAATGGGTTGGTGCGCATGGTTTACCGGTCATACTTTTGCTCGTCGGTTGTCTTGCGCACAATGTTGTCGCCGTCATATAGGCAACCCCGCCGGTATTGGTGCCGGTTTGGTTGCCAACCAACAACGACTGTCCAGGACCGAAATCAGTAGATATCAAAATTAATTCTAAAAGTGACTTTTCAGTGATGGCCATAAGGGTCTCTTTTATGCGATAAAATAGATGGTTTATTGCCCAGTAAAGAAGGTCTTGATATGCCAAAATATTGCCGTGTAATCATTTTCATTAAGGGCGAAGTACGGTCCTGTTCGCCGGTTAAACACGATCAGCTTTGTTTACATGCGCGAGGCCATAAATTTGCCACTTTTGCTTTTAGAGTTTGGCTATTCATAGATATAGGTCGGTGGGTAATACCCAGAGACGTTTCACTCTGTTCCAAAATATAGTATATGGTGTTTCAAAATACATTTTTGATTATTTGCAAAAACGATAAAAACTACATTTTTTAAATGAAACACCCTGTATTTTATCTGTGGTTCAAAAAGATCTTGAAATTCTCTATATTTCGTGTAATGTTGCTATACATACATAGTGGCCCAGTTTGAATTATGAGCAATTATTTACCAAAATTAATTATTACAGAATATAAATGTATAATTTTTGTGATTATTTTTTTACGAACTTTTAATAATTTTGTAAGAAGTAAAAAAAATTAATATCTCGCCTTGCTCGTTACAACTTAGATTTGGTTAAGTAATTTTAAGTTTTTAAGAATTGATTTGTAATTGTTATCTATAACAATATACAGGGTGTCGCTAATTAATGGTACATGGAAAAACCACAGACTCCTTACGTAAAAATATTAGGATTTAATTATACTTTCCTATATCCGAAAGTTGATATCAACTGAGATACAGGGTGTTAAAGTTAAAACTTCATTTTTGTTTAAAAACTAACTTTTTTTTTGACAAAATTTGTCAATTATGGTTCTTTTAGGAAGAGAAATTGATTTTTATGTGAAATATTAATGTACAATGCGGCATCTTTCGCACATTTATTAGGTTATAACTTTTTTGTGCCTTAGTGTATTTAAGTTTTTAATGAAAATAATACTTTTCTCATATTTATTACGTAAAAAAGGTATACTAAGTTCAGGTTGTTGTTCCATACATGGAAAAGTTACGAAAAGTAATACCCTGCCGCGTTAGTCAAATCGGTATACAGGGTGTTATGGAAATGACGTATTATATTTAAACCGGCAATTCCTGAGATGAATACAAATTGAAGAAAAATATCCTTAAATGGCGCTTTCAATTCATTTAGCGGTAAAAATGACCTGACGTCAAACCAGGAATATCACTGTACCGCACTGCGACACATCCGAATTCTCACCGGTGTTGTCAGAATTACACCTTACACTCGCACAAGTTTGAAATACCCAACTACGTAACTAGGTCAAATGTCAATGACCTTTTGACTTTTGATTGGCCGATTGATTTTTTAATGTAATTTTATTTAGGCCACACACATACACTTACCTTGTCGGTCTTATTTAAAAATTAATGTCAACTTCTATAAAAACTTATACAGCGTTTTAGTAAAGAAACCGGCACATAACCCATAACCATAATCGGAAATCTTCACATGAACTGGCCAAAACACACACAAAATTCACAACACTGGCCAAAGCACACACAAAATTCACTTGGAGACATCGTTTTTTATTAACATTGGGTTGTCTCGCCTAGATTTGTATGAACATTTGTTTTTAATTATAAAACACATTGTGAAATGTATCATTTCGCTGTCTGAAACGAACTGTCAAAAACTAGGAATGTATTAATATGCAATGCATGTTTTCCGGGAGATTCCTGCGCATTCACCAAAAAAGGTTGAAATAAATAATTATAATATTCTACAGCACTTATTTATGGTGTAGATACCAATAAAGATTAAAAAACTTGTTAATCGCTGCTCTGGTGCTTTATTTCATTCGAAAGGCTTAAAAAAATTAAATCGATCGTTTCACAGCGGGATTTTAAAACAAAAAATTTGCCACATCTCTAGTATAAAAAGGACAGGTTAAATGTTATATTTTCTTTGAGGTTAAACGTTGACATTTGCTTGACAACATGACAACAAGCGTCTTCGCGCCAGAAAGTTTTTTCGGGATATTTAATCAACTGTACAGTGAGAATAAGTGGAAAAATGTTTAGTACATACAGAAAAATCAAGTCGAAGGCATATTAGAAAATGTTCCTTTAGTAAGAGACTGGAAATCGCAAGGTCACCGGATCTTACATCATGCAATTTTTTCTATGGGGTACGATGAATAAAGAATTAGTTGATAAAGTCGAAGATGGATCAGTTGCGATATAAGATATTGGATGCAGCAGATAAAATAATTGCTGAACGTTTTAGTTTATAAAGTGCCAATTGTGTCCTATCTCCGATTTGTGTGTTTGTTAAATAATGCATTAGTGTATAGCGATTTTGTGTGGCAAGGGCCTATCTTAAAAAACTAATTTGAAACATGTGTTTCTTTAAGTGATTTATGGTAATTTGTTCAGTGTTTCATTATTTGTTCTGTGTCTCTGACGATATGTTCTGAGATTGGAAGAAAAACGCCGAAGGGGTTTTAGTGGGGTATAAGCTTTACCCACTAAAACCAAAAAAACTGAAGATTTATGTGCCTTGGATTACTTGCTAGTATACTGGCACCTGGATTCACTTCTATTTGGATACTAGGTAACTAAATATTTATTTTTATAAGAATCTAAAGTTTTACACGAACAATTCGGCAACATTGCGCCAGAACATCTGTTTATTACACAGCTGCTCAGTGTAATGTGACTGTGCCGAGGAGTTGTGTGTGGGTTTATGGGTGAATTACCCCACTTTTTAAACGTTCGATTTGAAAAAAAAAAAATATGTAGCGCTTCTCTAGGACACCCCAGGAGTCACCCATTTAAATATAATACGTCATTTCCATAACACCCTGTATATGGTATTTTTTTCTTGTTAAATTGATGGGGGGGGGTCCTGCCCCCCTTGTCACAATAATCAACAAACAAATAACACCATGGAGGTTTCATAGCAACTGCATCTCTAAATTTCATTTGTTTTCTCATAGGTTACTTTAAAAAGAAAAATTTGTTTGCAAATTAATAATAATTGGGCAGGGTGCACTAAACAAATTAAATGCAAATATCTCCGAAACGGTAACTCTGGGCGACCTGAACTTAGTATACCTTTTTTACGTAATAAATATGAGAAAAGTATTATTTTCATTAAAAACTTAAATACACTGAGGCGCAAAAAAGTTATTACCTAATAAATGTGCAAATAACGCCGCACACAGCGCCCCCTACATTGTACATTAAATTTTTACAAAAAAATCAATTTCTCGTC
Source organism: Barypeithes pellucidus (assembly GCA_963991005.1). Classification (NCBI taxonomy): domain Eukaryota; kingdom Metazoa; phylum Arthropoda; class Insecta; order Coleoptera; family Curculionidae; genus Barypeithes; species Barypeithes pellucidus. Next base: position 48,039,971 of record OZ022563.1, on the reverse strand, counting down.
CTAAAAAAAATAATTGAAAAATTTTGTAAAAAACCATTGGTTTTTCTCAAAGTTATTAGAGAGAAACAAATATGAAGTTTTAACTTTAACACCTTGTATCTCAGTTATAATTAACTTTCGGATATAGGTAAGTATAATTAAATCCTAATATTTTTACGTAAAGAGTCTGTGGTTTATCCATGTGCCATTAATTAGCGGACACCCTGTATAACACCAAAACTTTAAATTAAAAACAAAACGTCGCCGTTACGACAGAAATATATCTTGTAAGTATGCGCGACTAGAGTAATGTTAAAGGTACCCACTCCTACAGAGCGACTATAAAAATTACCATAATTACCACAAAATAATTCCCCATTTTGGTAACAATGTGATGAAGGAACGGTGCCTGAAAGGTTGCCAATAACTTACTGGCGAATACGTAGGGGCGACTAAAATTGCTAGTTGGGACACAACTATTTTACAATGATATGTCACTATGGAAAAAAATTGAATGCTCGTATTATCACGCAAAATACACTTACTTTGGTAACTGGAAATTCTACGCTTTGCTGGTAATCGTCAAATTTGGCCAATATGGCCGGAGGATCAAAGTCCGATGATACATACTCCAATTTTTGAGGTTCAATCATCATTTTCCTATTTCCTCCGCCGAATTTTCCGAGGACTTTAAAAGCTACCTGAGCAACCTAAAAAAATAAGAACACAAATAGAATCTTCTATCGCTCACTATTTTCCTGTTCGTTCGCTCCCGCGAACTTAGGTCCATATTCTCAGTTCTGCCAAGGAAATAAGTAAACCCTAGAATGACCACCCAGCCAAAAAATGGTCTATCGTTCAATCTTGCCGATCTGAATTTGTGAAATTACACGATTAGCTGGATAAATCACACGTTTTTTAGTCACACAAATACACGTTTTTTACACACCATTTATAATACAGTCAATTTGGGCTCAAAAAGGCCCCTAGCGGAAAAGTTTTGATTTTTTTCAACTTTACGTGTTTTTTGGGGTGCTGAATTCGAATTTCGTGACGCAACATTACAGAAAAATGCTAAAAAGGGTAAAAAAATCCTATTTTTTGGCTTTTTTTGATTATAACTAGGAAATTGTCAACTTTTCTTAAATAACCTTCCTATTCAAAACGAAAGCGCATAAAATTTTACACAAATTTCATTTTGCAAGTTTTCTAGTGTAAAAAGTGGGTTTTTGGGCAGATATCCGAAACACGTTAATTTTCTCTTAATCTTGTGAACCCGAATGGCTGGTCGGAGAAAAAAACTTAAATAATATAATTTGTAGGAAATTGTATTTACTATCATTTTGATTGGAAAGGTTATTTACGAGAAGTTGATAGTTTCCGAGTTATAAGCAAAAAACCACCAACAAATGAGATTTTTTACTTTTTTTGTATTTTTTTCAATGTTGCGTCACGAAACTTTGTTAGCAAAAGTCAAATTTGGATTGAGCACACCCAAAAACATGTAGAAAGGAAAAAATCGAAACTACCCCTCAACTTTCCTGGTAAAAACACAATTTAACTGGAGTATTACAGGTACTGTTGGGTAGTGTTGTGATCGCTCGATACTCGATTATTGAAATAACCGACATCGCTTGATTATTAAAAAAACTGCTCGTGTTATAAATTCAAGCGAAAATCGTCGCTTGTTACTTATTGCCTTTCACTCGATACCCGAGCTTCGCTTGACGCCGACCGAAATGTGCTGCTTGGTAGTGTTTTTCGCTTGATACGAAATACTGCTCTAGTTATAAATTCAAGCGACGTTCGAGTTTGACGCTCAGAAGGCTGACACGACATACGTCTTTGTTAAAGGTACATAAACGAGAAAGTGTATACCAAAAAGTATGCTAAATCCCTTAGTGGATTCATCGCGACATGGATTTTGTTTTGACTGGCTTGCCAGCGGCGATTGTAAATTTGGATTCAACTATTCTTCCTTAACATGATTCCGGAGTACCTGTAAACGAGTTTTCTTCCCAAGCGTTTATTCCTGTTTTGGGAAATTTTGTTTCGGAAGATTTTTAGATTTAATTTTTTTACTGCTCCATATAGAAAAAAAATGATGGACTTTCCTCGAGTTGTTAACAAAATTTAGACAGCTTTCGTTAAATTTTTTTTTTAAATGTACCGTTTTGATAGGAAGTGAAAACTCCGTTTTTCAGCGTAGAAAAGTATTTGTCTGCACTGTTTCATTTTCATTAACTGTATACGATCTCTCTAAAAGTGCACTCTATTTACCTGATCATTATTTCTCAGAATTCTCCACAGAGCTTGCATGAGCTCGGCTCTGACTGGTTGTATGTGCTCATACAAAAAATCGTGTTGCAGGTTATCCACGCACAGCTCCAGTGTTCTTAGCCCTTGGCTTATTAGGAGATGCTCACCGTTTAACGCCGATACCTAAAAGCAGACGGAATTTACAAATACAAATATAAAGATACGCGGAAAATCATCCATAATACACGGTGTTATGGAAATGACTTGAAATGATTATATTTAAACCGGCAAATCCTGAGATGAAAATAAATTGAACAAAAATAACCATAAATGGCGCTTTGAATTATTAAGCGAACTATACACTTTATATGAAATCTCAAAATTTACGTGGCCGCTACTGAGGACCTTCGCAATCAATAGTTTATTGAGGCAGCCTCGAGGTTCAAAAGAGATCAGCGTATTGTAGGCGGTGTTGTCATATTACAACACATAATAGTAAACGCACGTGTTCAGTTTTTGACAACAATACGTCTTTGACCCGCGTTATCACTTCTTTTTCAAACTTTTTAGAAAAAAAAACTACAATTTTAATGTACAGGGTGTCCATTTTTGGGTAGTTTTACGGGGTATCTCCGTTATTAGTAAAGATAGAAGGATGCGGTTTTCGCAGCACTGTGCTACTTTTTTGTCAAACAGAAGATGCCGTAATCAGAATTTTTGTAGGCCGCCTTGTTTTTGATATACGGGATGTTTTTGAGAATTGTGCATTATGGGACACCCCCCATATCTCGGTTACCCCGTAACGCATTAAAAAGAAATAAAATGTTCCTTTTGTAGTTTTTTACGTAGAATCCAGTGACGTACTCAGATTTCTGTAAATCGTGTTATATATTTTTGAGAAGCTTGTTACAAACTAAATTATATTATTAAAAAATCTATAGGGTGACCCATTTTAAAAAAGCAAATTTGTTTATTTTCCTTGGAAACTATTGAATGTAGAAACAAATCTGAGTACGTCACTGGATTCTACGTAAAAAAACTACAAGAAGAACATTTTATTTCTTTTTGATACGTTACGGGGTAACCGAGATATGAGGGGTGTCCCAAAATGCACAATCATCAAAAACATCCCGTATATCAAACACAAGGCGGCCTAGAAAATTTCTGATTACGGCATCTTCTGTTTGACGAAAAAGAGTAGCACAGTGCTGCGAAAACCGCATCATTATATCTTTACTAATAACGGAGATACCCCGTAAAACTACCCAAACCCTGTACATACTCTCTTACCTTCGATCTTATTTTAAAATAATCCGTTTTATAATTAAATTCCATATGGAAATAAAACACAAAAGTATGTTTTGCAACAGAACCAACAGTAGAGAATATCACACAAATTTGAAATCACATCACAACATTTATTATTATGAATTATTTCATAACAGAGAAAAAAAATCGGGTAATGCTACAACTAACGAAACGTTTAAAATTCGTATACATCAAGTACGTGGAACCCTCGGCAACGTCGTTCCAACACCGAGTACCGATCGAAACATACTAAAGCAACGATACCGAAGGTTAAACATATCAATACGCGCGCGGCTGTTATCCAAGCAAGGGCGAGACACGCGGTGTGATCTGGCATCACTGCAGTTTACTCTAGTGGCCTATATTGTTGCTAACTGAAACCAGATGGAGCGGAGCGACAGCAGGTAGGCAAAAAGGGTTTTGACCTTAGTATTTAGATATTCGTTTAAAAAAAAAAGTTTGTAGACTTTCTCTAGGACACCCAAGGAGTCACCCATTTAAATATAATAAATAATTTCCATAACACCCTGTATAATAGATGAAAACCCTCCTTCCCATTTAAGATTGTAAGGGTATCATCTACCCCTCCCAGGGGGTTAAAACACCAAGGTTGCGGATATTCTTTAAAAGCGCCCCCCCACCCCTCACAATAAAATCGACGTGCGTTTCTAATTTTATTTACTGGAAATAAGATATTGAGGGTGAGAAGTTTCCAAATTGACAAAAAAAACATTAAACAACAAAAATAACTTTATAAACAATGCCACTTACTAAAGGGTCCATCAACATAGGTAAGTACGGTAGTAAAGAACTCAACCTTACTGGCACCGTTAAACAAAGTTCCACGAACAAGTCCTTTATGCGTTGCTTATGCAACCCGCTCTGCAGCCTGTTGAGGCCTTCCAGGAGGTTTGGCAACAGGGGTAGGAATTCCTACGAAAGAAAGAATACAATACAAATATTTTACATTTGTTCTTTATTTTTGACTAAAATACTTAAAATATTGATACTGCTTGAACGTCTTCAAGGCGATAAGTCTTTAGTTGACGTATACAGGGTGTCCGGGAACATGTGGGAAATCTTCCGGATACGAAGAAAACACGTGAAAAGAATACTATAGGTTCATATAAACTTCTTTCGTATCGGCCTCCTCTTCGGAGATATGGGCTCCCAAAGAGCACCAATGGATTCAAGTTTTTTACACATAATTATTGAACCACCTGGTATATTTCAATTATTTTTTAATATGATGTATACCAGGTAAGACCCGTCAAATTACTACCCAAGAAACTGTTGTGAATTACTCACAGCTGCAGGGACGGACTAGCTGTAACACTCATGGGCCCATTTTTTTTACGCCCTGTATGATGAGAACTTTGGATAATGTTTTTTACATACCTTTAACTATTGGCTAAAAATTCTTAACTCTTCATTCATGTCGCTAATCCTAACCGTTTTCGAGAAAACGTTGTTTTATTTACTTCATGTATTTGACGTATCTCGGTAAAAGATACATCTTTGTTCCTATCAAATATTGAAACTCAAAATTCCGCTTTTTCATATTTAACCCGTGAGAAGTAAGGGGACTCTGTGTAAATAAAATGACGTTTTCTCGAAAACGGTTAGGATTAGCGACATGAATGAAGAGTACTTAATTTTTAGCCAATAGTTAAAGGTATGTAAAAAACATTGTCCAAAGTTCTCATCATACAGGGCGTAAAAAAAATGGGCCCATGAGTGTTACAGCTAGTCCGTCCCTGCAGCTGTGAGTAATTCACAACAGTTTCTTGGGTAGTAATTTGACGGGTCTTACCTGGTATACATCATATTAAAAAATAACATCATATTAAAAAATAATTGAAATATACCAGGTGGTTCAATAATTATGTGTATAAAACTTGATTCCATTGGTGCTCTTTGGGAGCCCATATCTCCGAAGAGGAGGCCGATACGAAAGAAGTTTATATGAACCTATAGTATTCTTTTCACGTGTTTTCTTCACATCCGGGAGATTTCCCACATGTTCCCGGACACCCTGTATATTGCTACTATTAAAATGAGCTAAAAATGAAAGTGACAAACAAGGTCATTGTCGGAAGAACCGCTTCAGCGTTAAACACTTGTTCTACTCCGATATTAGTAATAGTACGTAATGACTGCTTAGTAATATATCACATTACCCGTGATATGCCAAAACCGTGAATGTTTCCAATAGATATTATGCAAAGTTGGCTGTGGCCGGCCATCGGGTCGCCTTGACAATGCAAATGTCAAGAAATTTTAAACGTCAACATTTTTAATTTGAATATTATTCTTGGGTATATTAGTAAAGTATGAGTGACTACGATATTCAGATTGAGGGAACGCCACGGGAAACTACATTACAAACTGCTTCCGCAGCAAATAATTTATTACAGTGGTACCTCGAGATACGAGTGCCCTAACATACGAGTTATTTGAGATTTGAAAGAAAATGTATTGATTGGTGTACTGATAACCATGTGAGTATCGACTTTTATTAGCATATATCGATAATTTAACCTCTTTTTTTTATTATGATCAAACACAAGCACTATAGGAAAAATCCTTTAGGGCACTCTGGGAGTGGTGCGTGTGCGAATAAAGCGAATCACGATGGATTTGAATCGTTGGAGGTTATATATTCGTTGGGAAACACGACCTCGGGAAGGTCGTTCCATAAGGATGAAGTCCTCCAGATGAAAGAATTCTTAAATAATGAAGTTCGAGGAGTACTAAGTTTAACCACATAGGGACGGGCGGCAGTGGTTCGTCGTGTATTTCGGCTATTCGCCGTTCTGGGCGGAATTAAGAGGGCAAGGTCAGCCGAGCACTTTCCATGAAAATATCTGTAAAGAGAGTCAAATCCCCAACGTGTCTTCGATATTCTAGGCTGTCGAGGTTCTTCGTCAGCTCGTGGTTTCCGATCAGGCGAATGACTCTCCTTATGGAATGACACTCCGAAATATTAGCACGTCATTGAGCAACACACTGTATATTATTATGCGATAAATTAAAGATAATTTACCTGATACAGCAAGTCATGACTGCCTCCGCCAATCGAACGGAACAGAGCGCGCAGAAGTAAGAAGTAGTTATATGGTTCTGCTGCTGTCATAGCTAATTCCATAGACCTAGAAAATATAAAAATATACTTAAGACTATTAAAAACCAACGCAGGAAGGAAGTGTTCTTTTCTTTTCTTACAATTTTACCTAAGCCAAAATACAAGTCAGGTACAATACTTGTTAACCCCAAATGCAGTAGTCGATTTTTTAATTAAATTACTTAAAACGGTACCATTTCGGAAACGTACAGGGTGTCCATTTTCGGGGGTTTTAGTGATTAGTAAAGAAGGATTTAAATGGCCGCTACTGACGACGGTCGCAATCAATAAAATAAAAGGTACGCAGTGTGAAAAGACCTCAGCGTATTTCGGCCGATGTTGTCATATCTACACGGCAAACTCTTTAAAAAACAATTATAATTTTAACAATTTTTCATTCTATCGTTTATGAACAAATATGATTCCAGAAAACCGACGGTGAAAAACGTTTTGCAAAACAATAATAGTAATAGGTAACACATACAAATTTCAAATTCGTTACAAACACAGGAAAGTAAAAGATCAAACGTCATTGAATTTTTGAATGGTTATCTATCAAACTTTTTAAATAAAAATTCAATTTTATTTAAGGCACATGCTCTTTTATCTTTACTTATTTAAAAACAATTTATTAGTTTCATAATTTCTATAAAAAAAACTAAGTTTTAGGAAAAAACTCTTACCAAACTTAATATAAAACTGAAATTGAATATAAATTATAAAAATTAATTACTTACCTGTATTTATCTTATAACTAAAGAGCGGGACTTCAAGGCACATAAATCAGTTGTTTATTCTTTTTCATAAGAACACTTCATGCACGGAACACATATTTTGCACGGCAACACTGAACAGCACAAAGTGAAAGAGAACTAATAAGTTTTTTGTAAAGACACTATCAGATTATTTGTAAACGGCAGCAGAAGAAACTACCGGTCTTAAAATTACATATTACAACAGAATGAACCGAACAAACACCTGCACCCGACCGAATTGCTGGTGTATTGGTTAATTTTCAAAAACAAGCGTACGCGGACGCTGTCAGTTTAATACTAACGAACCGCAGCCGCAAGCCTAGACTCATATACGAACAACGTCTGCTCAAAGCCGAGTGTGTGACAAAGATGGGGAGGTGGGAGTGTAGCGTTTCTCATTTCGTGATTTATGATTTGACCGGGGCTGTCCCAGAGCGTACCTTTGTACCGAATTCGGTACACTTTACAAAGTATTGGCATGTTGGTACATCTTTTGAGTTTTTGGTACACTGTCCATCCAAGGATTTGTTTTGTTATGTAGGGCTGTTGGAAGAAACGACTTTTTTTAAGTTCATTTTCTTGGTGAAGGTAACGACCCTTTTTCTAAGTTCACTTTCTTGGTGAAGGTAACGACCATTTTTTTTCTTAGAACTCTTAAGTTTTTTTAAGTTGGTGTCCAGTGAAGTAGCGTGCTGGTACATTTCTATAAAATTCGGTACAAGAATTGTACAACTTTATAGAATTGTACAATTTTAGGCTTGCGGCTGCGTTTCGTTAGTATTAAACTGACAGCGTCTGCATACGCTTGTTTTTGAAAATTAACTAATATACCAGCAATTCGGTCGGGTGCAGGTGTTTGTTCGGTTCATTCTGTTGTAATATGTAATTTTAAGACCGGTAGTTTCTTCTGCTGCCGTTCCCAACGTCAAGTCGCGTGTAATAAAATCGAATAATCTGATAGTGTCTTTACAAAAAACTTATTAGTTCTCTTCCACTATGTGTTATTCAGTGTTGCCGTTAAAATATGTGCCCGTGCATAAAGTGTTCTTATGAAAAAGAATAAACAACTGATTTATGTGCTTTGATGTCCCGCTCTTTAGTTATAAGATAAATACAGGTAAGTAATTAATTTTTATTATTTATATGCAATTTCAGATTTACATTAAGTTTGGCAACATTGCCATTGGGCCTGGGTGAAATGTTGTACAGTAGCGCGGACTGACCTGTGAGTTACCCCACTTTTAAAACGGTCGATTTAAAAAAAATAAAATATGTAGCGCTTCTCTAGGACACCCCAGGAGTCACCCATTTAAATATACTACGTCATATCCATAACACCCTGTATATTCAATAAAAATAGTAACAAACCAAGACCCCGAAGTATGTTAAAACTATGTATTGTCCCGATGGAAGTAAAAATAATCGGGAAGAAACTAACTTTGCTGAACATGTAAATAGAGTTAATACCCCGCACCCAGTTATTGCGGCTTGAAGATGTTGGGACATACACAATGGGGTTTAATCAGGTAGTTGATTTATTGCAGTAAAGGTAAACGGTATACTGTAAACTTTACTATAATCACCTATTGACGATCTGATGTAAATGCGGCATCAACATGTTTTCGTTCTCTTGCGGAAACAGCGACACGCTGCCGAAAACCAACTTGAGCAGTTTCAAGTAGAGGTTGCTCCTGTCCAAGTTGGAGCCCATCTCCTCCATCCTCGCCAACAGGTATTCGACCAGGACGGTGGCGAATATGGGGCTGGTTGCCGGATTTGCTAGCAGAATGTTCGTTATGGGTTGTAAGGTAGGATTCTGGAAGCGTAATAAAATGCTAACTTTGCTTATTTTGCCTTTTGCGACGTAAATATATCAAATAAAGCAACATTTGTTCTATATTTGTAAATAGCACAACGAATTGACACCCGACACTTCAAAATTTGCCGGTATCCTGCCGGTAAGTGTGAAAACGCCCATTAAAATAAGCAAGAATAAGAATGCGAACGAACCTATACAGGGTGTTACAAATTCGGCCTTCATCATTGAGATTTCGGAAACGGTAAGAGATAATTGGAGCAAAGTGTCGTAATTATGGGCCCAATAATATGTCGCAAAAAAATCAAAAATAAATCGATGGGCTTTCAAAATATTTGGAAAAATCTAAAATTTTGCGTTTCGGTTTTTATTTTTTCCTGACTTTGTTCGAAGAGATGTCCAGAAATAAATTTCACTTTCTCATTGCTACTTTTTATTCTCCACAAAATGGCATTAGCAAATCTTTCATGCGACGTTTCGTATTGGAGTTACCATCATCAACTTAATTTTTTTTTAAATACGGTCCTGGACCTTATTTTCGGGTTTGTTCCTTCAATTGACCATCTTCATTAAAATACCCCTAGTACGCTCCTGTAATTTACCTTTTTTAAATTCGGTATAATTGGCAAATGTAAAACTCGATACCTCTTTTAAAAGCCTTAAGAAAGTGCTGTTTTAATGAAGATGCTCAATTTAAGGAACAAAACGTCGTTAGTTGTTAGACCAATGAACGTAGAATTCGGTAATCTTTCATAATTTAAACAACAAATCCAGGCCCGTATTTAAAAAAATCGATGATGGTGACCTAAAGACGAAACGTCGCATGAAAGATTTGATAACGCCATCTTGTGGAGAATAAAAAGTGGCAATGAGAAAGTGAAATTTGTTTTTGGACATCTCTTAGAACAAAGTCAGGAAAAAATAAAAACCGAAACGCTAAATTTTACATTTCTGCATATATTGTGAACGCCCCTGTATTTATTTTTGATTTTCTTGCGGCATATTATTGGGCCCATAATTGCCCGACTTCGTATCTCTTACCGTTTCCGAAATTCCAATGGTGAAGGTCGAGTTTGCAACACCCTGTATTGCTCGATTAAATGCAAGAGTGACAAGGTCCGTCACCAGATGACGTCAACGTTATTCCAGTTCTATAAGCTTATAGCGGTGTAAATGTCGTTACACAATCCGCCTATAAGTTAAAAATATTAAAACTGCGTACCTTATAAACTCGTTCCACTAAATACTCGATGGTCGTGGAAAATATTTCATGGAAAGTTTTAGAGTTCATCATGGAGAACACCCCGCAGAAGTGTTCGAGCACATCCTTTTCGTCTTTATTCTTTACCGCTTGGTTGACCTAAAAGATATATTTTAATACGAATATTCTATTCTAAGTTTGGCATTTATTTTTAAATATGCAATTGGAAGCCATATTATTATCGTCTTATGTGTTAAAATATACAATGTGTCCACGGATAGAGTTTGGAAGAGGAAAAACTTTTTTATTTGTAGATTTAGAAGAAAAAGTCATTCTTCATAAAAACGTCTGCTTGTGTCGAAACTACAATTTCTAATACCAAATTTACGATTACTATACAGGGTTAGTCAGAACTATATGGCAGTTCTCCGACAATTCCATGAGATATGGCCTCTCACGGACGTGGGATTAAAAAAAATTGTAATGAAATTCATGAGAACTGGTAGTGTTTTGAATAAAAAAAGGGAGAAGAAAAACTATGATGAAGATGATGCTGTAACTGTAATGATAATGGATTCCGTTAGAAATTTTCCCAAACTGTCTTTAAGAAAAAGATCTTCTCAAATTGGTAATGTTAGTAAATCTTTGGTAGAAGAGATATTAAAATTCAATAAAATTCGTCCGTACAAACCTAAATTTATTCATTTTCTGGAAGAAAATGACGACATGAAGCGTTTGGATTTTTGTTTGTGGATAGGGGAAAATATTCTTAGACAAAGAAGGTTTGTTAATAATATTATTTTCTCGGACGAGGCCACTTTTAACACAAACGGGGTAGTCAGTTCGCAAAACTATCGCTATTGGAGCCGTGACAACCCTAATTTTCGTATTCGCTCTAGAAGACAGTATTCAAAAAATGTTAACGTGTGGGGTGCTATTTCTTACAATGGAATAATTGGACCATATTTTATTGAAAACAATTTAAATCAACAAACTTATTTGCATCTTCTGAACAAGATATACCTTTAGCTGATCGAATAAAATTACACTTTCAACAAGACGGCTGTCCCGCTCATTCCACGATAATTGTTCGTGATTGGCTAAATCATCAGGTTGGGAATAAATGGATTGGAAGGTATGGTCCAAATGAGTGGCCACCTAGGAGTCCCGATCTCACAATTATGGACTTTCATTTGTGGGGATATCTGAAGCAACATGTGTATAAAACCAATTTCAATAATAACTTGGATCTCTTGAAAGAAAAAATAAGAGAAGTAATTGTAAATATCCCAATACAGCAAATTAGGAACTGTTATCGGGAATTCAGATATCGAGTTGAACTATGCGCTGAACTCGGTGGTACCACGTTTGAATAGAACCTTATTTATTTTAATATTTTATATACAGGGTGATTCACGACGAGCGTGCATTAGAACTTTATGGAGAACTACTGAATATATGTTCCTGAAACTTTGAGGATTTGGGTTTATCGATATGCTCTCTTTAACTAAAATATTGACACGATTCTGTCATTTCCGGTTATACCGGAAGTAGCTGCCAACTTTCGTTTTTTAAATATAACATGGTAATTTTTATTACATTTTTCGATTAAGCATTAAATACAAAGCACATTTTATAGAAAATGTTTTTGTCAGACTCTATTAGTTTTTGAGATATCTGGACTTTTTGTAATTATTTGGCAAATGCATGACGATGAAATAATTCATATAATTTTTTTACCTTAGCGCTTGGACTAAAAATTTTTTTCTCACCGAATAGCTAGAAGATCATCAAGGCTCAAAAACATTTCAAATTCGGCATAAAATGTACAGGGTGGTCACAATTCAAGCCTCATTGTGAAAGAATTCAATCATTAAAAACTTTCTTATTTTAAATGGAATACCCTGTATATTTTTATTTAATTTGATGGCAAATTAGTTGTTCTTTATAAATAATATTTACTGTCCTATACCTATATCAAAGCGTTTTCTCAAAAAATCCAATTTTATATCCAAATTTTAAACAATTATTATTTAGTCTTCTAATAATACGAGATGTGGGAATTGGCCTATTCGGATATTTATCCCGATATATTCGACAAGCTCTTTGCTTAATTTTGCCACATTCAATGTAAACCGTAAATAAACTTAAAAATCTTCACTTGAAAATCCGGAGCGTGACATTTTTTAGTAACAGAGTAATTGACAGTTTGAAAATACGCCAAGAAATATCAGACAATTGTCTTTCTTGTCAAAGCACACTAGAAAATATTGCCGTCATTATTAATTTTCCTCCGTATAGACATCAGTACCCTAAGTACAATTGTTTTCATAGCACACTTGAACAAATAGTATTTTCGGAATAAAATTGGATTTTTTGAGAAAACGCTTTGATATAGGTATAGGACAGTAAATATTATTTATAAAGAACAACTAATTTGCCATCAAATTAAATAAAAATATACAGGGTATTCCATTTAAAATAAGAAAGTTTTTAATGGTTGAATTCTTTCACAATGAGGCTTGAATTGTGACCACCCTGTACATTTTATGCCGAATTTGAAATGTTTTTGAGACTTGATGATCTTCTAGCTATTCGGTGAGAAAAAATTTTTAGTCCAAGCGCTAAGGTAAAAAAATTATATGGATTATTTCATCGTCATGCATTTGCCAAATAATTACAAAAAGTCCAGATATCTCAAAAACTAATAGAGTCTGACAAAAACATTTTCTATAAAATGTGCTTAGTATTTAATGCTTAATCGAAAAATGTAATAAAAATTACCATGTTGTATTTAAAAAACGAAAGTTGGCAGCTACTTCCGGTATAACCGGAAATGACAGAAACGTGTCAATATTTTAGTTAAAGAGAACATATCGATAAACCCAAATCCCCAAAGTTTCAGGAACATATATTCAGTAGTTCTCCATAAAGTTCTAATGCACGCTCGTGGTGAATCACCCTGTATATATATATTTTATATCATTCCTGTTTTCTAAGCACATACAGATGTTCAGTCATCTAGGTGCTTTTTTCCGGTTTCTCTCTCTTTCTCTTTATTAATGATGTCTTAAAATAATTTAAGTAATTTCTAGTTTAAGTTCCTTTGATTAAATTATATTATTGTAAACTTGACAATTGAATTTTGATATTTGTTGATAAAGAAAAGAAATAAAGTATTGTATTGTATTATTATAATTTATAATGGAATGAATTAAAGAAATAGGACATGTAATAATAAAAATACAAATAAAAAATAGTTGTCTTGCAACAAAATCGTTATTCGGCCAGATATAAAATTATATTTTAATAAGAAAGCAACAATAGTTGTTTGTTTTTACGTAAATCTGTTTTAAACAAAATCAAAAAATTAAAAATGTTATTTCTGACTAACCCTGTATAGTAATCGTAAATTTGGTATTAGAAATTGAAGTTTCGACACAAGCCGACATTTTTATGAAGAATGACTTTTTCTTCTAAATCTACAAATAACAAAGTTTTTCCTCTTCCGAACTCTATCCGTGGAAACATTGTAGAACTAAAATCGGTTCCCAAAAATTTGACCGTTTGCTTGCTTAAATTAACGGTTGGACAAGAAGACGGAGTCCGGTATGAAACGAAACTACCTACCCTCGGATTCGGCGCTCCAGGCTGCGGTCCAATATTCAAAGTGTAAATATCCAGCGCTTTCAATGCCCATTTGACCAGCCGAACAAACACTAGTGTCTCGTGGGGTTGGAAGTGTTTGGTTTGCGCCAGGGTTTGCCCCGTGGCGGTTTTACAAGCCGAGCAACCCCATGTGATCGTTTTAACGCCACAAACCTAAAAAATAATTGTAATCCGTAAATATATTGACTGAAACTGAAACATTGTCAAAGTTATAAAATTGACAACCACACGGAAGAAAGAATGTTCATGTTTTAAGATCATAGTTTTCCTTGCCAATAATTACTTAGGTTAAATGCCCATATAAATTCACTGACTGACATACGAGACGACTATAATTCTAAGTACTTTTTGCGACATCATATCTTTTGATCCGCTTAATGGATTTTGATAAACTTTTCACTGGCGGGTAGCCCTACTATTTAGCTACACATTGATTGAAAGTTTAATTTTTCCGTTCATTTAATTCAATAAAATATGGGATAAAATAAAGTGGTATTTTTTACTTAAATTTAAATTGCGACACGAGGGTTTTCAGGTATATCTAATTTAATATGTAACAATAATAATAATTCTGTGGAATATTGCTAAGTCGTATCTTTATTAACAAACCTTCTATGGTCTTCGACGCGACAAAAATGTAAGTTGTCGTATCATGTATACCTACCATACGGCTCGCGAGCCGTAGGTTGCCGACCCCTGCTCACAGCCAAAGCACTAGTGAAGACGCCAAATTGTCGTGCGTCGAAAACGAATTAAAACCTACATAGAAACATCCGACGACGGCGTCATTCGAGAGCTTTCGACGGACTGACGACGGTAACGACGCGTGTCACGGGGGAGGGATGGGGTGAAAAGCGAGTACAAGTGGCTGAGAGATAGAAGCGGTGCCTAATCCTCGTTAATCGATTCAGAACGAATTTTTAATGTTTTTTTTCGATAGAATAAAAAATATTTGCGTATGGAACTAAAGAGCCGCAGCTTCACATCCGAAGAGCCGCATGTAGCTCGCAAGCCGCAGGTTGCCGACCCCTGCGTTAGATCAAAGGACAAACATCGCAATGTTTACGAGATTAGTATTCATTCCGAAGAAACGTAGTAAAATGGAAATAGGTGTTGCCAGAGTTCAAGATTCCTTTGAAAATAATATTTTTTTAAAGAATCTCTCATCGCCTTTTCACAGTTTATAGTAAAATTATTGGGAAATAAATTTATTTTAAGAGCAATGGCGGATTAATCTTAAACCACTTGCATTTGCCAAATTAACAAATTTTTAATTGGGATTTTGCAAGACACCTTTGCGATAAATACGTCAATCTGGCTATGCTGCAATAATGACCGAAAGAGATGGGAAAGACTGTTACAGTCGTTGCGTATGCTAGAAATGTACATTCTTCCATCTGTAGTTTGTAATATCTTTGGTAGATACATAAAATTAGTGTTGTGATCGCTCGAGCGAAAAACCGCTTGATCACTCGATTATTGAAATAACCGACATCGCTCGATTATTAAAAAAAACCGCACGAGTTATCTATTCAGGCGAAAACCGTCGCTCGTCACTTATTATCTTTCACTCGATACCCGAGCTTCGCTTGACGCCGGCGGAAATATACCGCTGTAGTGTGATCAAGTTAAAAAACCGCTCGTATATTCGAACAGTTTTTCGCTCGATAGGAAATACTCTAGTTATAAATTCAGGCGAAAAACCGAAAAATATCGCCTGTCACTTGATACCCGACCTTCGGTCTATGCGCCGCGCCATCCGATAGGCGACGTTCGAGTTTGACGCTGAGCAGGTACACGACATACGTCTTTCTTAAAGGCACATAAACGAGAAGGTGCATATAAAAAAGTATGCCGAATCCCTTAGCGGAGTCATCGGGACATGGATTTTGTAAAGTTTTGTTTTAACTGGCTAGTCAGCGGCGTAGTTTAGGTCTCCGATTGTAAATATTAAAAAATTAAGGATATAATTTTAAAATTTTTAATTACTATAAACACGAGAAAACTTCTCAAAAATAACATAATAATAGAAATTGTTAATGAAAAATAACAAAACGAACAAAATGGTTAACAAAATATATAGAAAAATTCGTTACTAATCTTATAGTAAACATTTTTAAATCTAAACAGGAACTTTTTATTATTAAACTCAAGAAGACTTCTTAAAAATAACATACATTATAGAAAATGTTAATGGAAAATAAGAAAACGAGCAAAATAGTTAACAAAACATAGGTGTCGACAAATTTTTTGGTAACCAAAAGTAAACATTCTTAAATTTAAACAGGAACTTTTAGGTAACTATGAATACATGAGTACACGAGTTTAAAAAAATAATAACCAATTTTCTTATTTTGCCAGTCGCGTAACTAAGCCTAAATTTTTGAAGTGCACACAGTGGGCACCTGATAATTTAAAGTAGAAGAATTTGACCAGCTATTTTAAATATCTACTTATTTTATGCTCGTAGATTGAGAAAGATGTGAAGAAAAATAACTCTTGGTAATACTTTTTGTTCGGGTTAAAAACGCACAATAATAAACCCGAACAATAAATACATATTTGTGTGATTTTTTGCAGTTTTTTTGTTTGGTATCGAGTAATAAATTTCTGGAATTTTTTTGGTGGCTACTACAATTTTTTTAGCTAAACCTGTGCCCACCCGTAGTTACGTGCCTGCTAAATACCCTACCTGATCACATGTAAACGGCTAGGCTGCCGTCGAGCAGTCGGTGACGTCATCGCTTGGTGAATTGGAATTTCACTCGATTATTAAAATCGCTCGAGTATCAAGTACTCGATTATTAAAATCATCGGTTTTTCCCAACACTACATAAAATGTTATGTTCTGGAAAAATCGATATAACTTTATACCTGTTAAAGACAAAAAGACAAATAAAAAAAATGTATTGAAAATATTAACCTTTACTCTCGTGAGTACTTAGACATACCTGAAAACCCCCAGTCGCAGTTAAAATTTTAGTAAAAAATATCACTTTTTATTTTGTCCCCGTATAATTAATTGAATGAACGGAAAAATGAAACTTTGCCTACGCCAATGTGTAGCTAAATAGTGGGGTTACGCGCCAGTAAAAATTTTATCAAAATCCATTAAGCGGATCAAAAGATGTGATGTCACAAAAAGTACTTAAAATAGTGAGTCGTTTTTCGTTCTTGTGTGTAGAATCAAGTTTTAATTTGCTCCTTTAGTGCAAGCGGTCCGCGAAAAAGTATCAAAAAAGGTTGAACACCACTGGTTTAGATGGTTGGAATGAAAAATAATCCTTATATGTCTAGAAACGAGACAATGCGTAAATATTTTAATCTTACCAACGTTCTCACTAAACTTCTATAATCGGCAACGTTGTAATTGTTGGCCGGCTGGGTACTGAACCTCGATTTTAAATCCTTTTCGTTTCCTTGACTCGAACTTAGGCTTTCTAACGTCTCGGGAGGCTCTACTTTAACCTATAACGGAATTAGTTACCTTTAAATTAAATCTCTTCTGGTGCAAACAGTCCTTTTGTAAAGATTGTTTCACGAGAAATGGGTACGACTTAATGATTTCCTGGGTCGGTCCCATTGTGTCGACAAGAGCTTGGCAATAAACAAGTGAAGTATGAAGGGACGGACTAAGGAAAACAAGTAATAATGATATGATTATATTAATGTAATCACATTTTTTAAAAATATTACTAGTCATATTTATTTACATTTATAATGTCATTCTATAGATAGTTCTGTTTCGCTATCGCTATCCTCATCAAAATTAATTATAATTGAATTAATTATACGATCCAGACTAATATACGAATTTTCTACAGTTATTACGTGACTGACTGAATTTTTCCAACTACCTGGGGGAATATCTTAAAGCATTTTCGTATTAATTCTACAACACTAGAACTTAAAGTCGGAGAAATATTTTCAGACCTAACCAGTGATTTTAACTGGTGCCACATATGCTCTATGGGGTTAAAAATGCAATAATAGGGTGGGAGCCGTAGCACTGTATGTCCAAGTTCTTCTGCCAATGTGTCACAAACATATACTTTTTTTATACAAAATGTCTTTAAAACTTCTAAAAGATCACTTTTTTTTATAACTTTCTTCAAAATATATATCATTCGCCGCCATGTAGTTCTGAATCTCCAATTTTGTATTATTTGAGCTTGGAGCTTTATGTAATTGACGACTGTGATAGCTCCCATTGTCCATTACTATCACGCTATTCTGAGGAATGTTTGGTAAAAGACAATTCTTGAACCATTCCTCAAAAACTAACAAATTTTACCACAAAAAGATATTTAAATATAAATTAAGCAACCTAACCTACCTGATGTGCCTATATTTAATTATAATTATTACAATCCGGTCCTTTCCACATAATAATAACAAACGGTCATAAATAATGGGATATGTTTTAAATTAATTTGAGGGTCAATTGACGCGTTAAGTGGAAGATCCGTCCTTAAAGATCTATTCCTTTAAATGAGAGTTAAAAAGAACTTTAATATACTGTCAAACTCGTGTTAAAAATAACTTATGTCATTCTGTACCTTAAAGTGACTTTCAAATATCGGCCCTTAGGATACAGTGAAACCTCCCTTAGACGGACACCTACGGGGCCGTCTAAATGTGTCCGCCCATGGGAAATTTGTTATTAGGTAATATGTAAATGCAAAATTATTACTACGTATATGTATGTACAAATAAACATAACATAACAAAAATACACTAGTTTTAGTTAGAATGTAGTACTAAAAAAATCTAATAACGTAGTTTGAAGTCTGATAACAATTCCATTGCTGTAGAGTCACCTCTATTCTTTGCATACTCTTATAATTCCTTTACCATACTAATGGCTTGTTGATAATTGGCGATATTTGTTTGATTACTGCATTCAACTTCTTCATCAAAGTAGTCAGATAGTGATGTGGTTTCAGTTTGGACTACATAATCGGTAGGAATGGGGTCACTATCACCTTCTAACAGCACATTGCTATCAATGTTAATGAATTCGCCCAAATCATTGTTATCACATTACAAACTTCCACAACATTAATATTCTCTTTCATCCTCAAAACGCGACATTTTTGTGAAATTGTTTACGATTTTAACGTTACAACTAACAAATAAACGGCGGACTGCTATCGGAGAATCACACATACTTTCATTCGGCGAAGTCCTTTCGCGCTGCCACGCATACGCGATTGGTTGCCGTCTTCAGAGGGTTTTTGCTCCGTACTTATTCGTCTTCCAAATACTTTTGTTGTCCGTTTAAAGAAGGGTTTTCGCACTCTTTGTATGAAAACAGCCTGTCCGCGTCCGCCCAAGAGAGGTTGATTTTCATGGAACTTCATATACCTAGTTCCGGACTATGAAAAAATGTCCGCTTAATAGAGATGTCCGCTTATTAGAGGTGTTCGTTATGAGAGGTTTCACTGTATTTATATTTGTATATAACTACGGTCACCAAATAGAAATCTTCGTCCCACCTTATGATGATGCAATATCTCAAAAATAGGAATTTTTGAGGTGTGCCGGTATTCTCGCAATGGAAGCGAGACCTTAGGGATGGGAAGTCATCAAAATGACATCTTGTATGTAAATGTTATCGGCCCTTAAGAAATAAGAATATAGAGATTTTATTACCTCAACAGCGCCTGGTTGTGGTAATTGCCCAGCAGGTTCTTGCTTTTTCTGCTCGCTACGGGCTATCAGGATCGGCAACTGAATCTTGGCAATTGTCTTGAATTTGAGGACAAACACTTCCAACATTCGCATTAGCAATTCCCTACCTTCGTTGCTAAAAATAAAATAATAATCATGCAAAGTTTTTAATTTTCGTGTTGTACGACCGAATCATCATGCTCTTTTGGTTGTAAGACCGAGTCATCTGGGAATGCTTGTAATTTAGAAGTCATTTGACGAATTGCGGGCAAATACTTAATACTACTAAGAATTTATTCCGATTCAAAAAGCCTCTTGTGTGGGGTTCCACAGGGTACAGTACTGGGTCCTTTTATACACACCTAAATCACTGTTATATAAATAATACTTTCATTTTTGTAGCAGATACGATTCTTTTAAAGAAACATTACACTTTTCATTTCCCCGTAGAAAAAGAACCACTACACACTACTTTATTTAAAGTAGGTTTAACGTCGCCTAAAAATGAACATAAAACTAAATAATAAAAGAAATTTAATAGGAAGTAAAAATGAATACAAACACAAAATTTGCCGAAGCAACAAATTTTTTTTAAATATTGAGGCATAGAACCATTCCTGTTTGTTACTCTCTATACAGTGAGGACGTAAAGTAAGGAATAAATTCATTATCTCGCAAACTACAATTTTTTAAAAAAAACGCTCGGACCCTTCGATTTTGTTTTTCGAACGCGCATATTCTGACATAAAATGTAGATATACAGGGTGTTGCAAATAAGAGTGACACCAAATTTTTTTTCTTAAATAGAACCCACTGTATATTATTGCATGTACGGATTCTTCGGAAAATCCTAAACATTTTTCATGTAGCATGTGCTATACCTTAGCCCAAGCGTTTTGGAGTTATTCTCATTCAAAATTTGAAAAGTGGAAAAAGTCATGGAGAAAACAAAGAATAAAATTATTTTAAAAATGTCTTATTTATCGAAAAAACAGTTAGGTGAATGTTCGAAGTGTCTTCCGTTGGTCAACTGACAATAGCCTAACCGATCTACAAATTCTCGCTGAACATTTCGAACCATTTGGGGTGTAATTTGCCGAATTTCTTGCCGGATGCGATCTTTTAAATCATCTAAATTTGCAGGCTGGCTTTTGAATACTTTTCCCTTAAGGTATCCCCATAAAAAAAAGTCGAGTGGTGTTAAATCGGGTGACCTTGGCGGCCACTCAATAAAACCACCTCTTCCAATCCACCTGTTTGGAAAAGTATCATCCAAATATGTACGAACTCCCACAGCGAAATGTGGGGGAGCACCATCTTGTTGCAACCAG
Source organism: Barypeithes pellucidus (assembly GCA_963991005.1). Classification (NCBI taxonomy): domain Eukaryota; kingdom Metazoa; phylum Arthropoda; class Insecta; order Coleoptera; family Curculionidae; genus Barypeithes; species Barypeithes pellucidus. The sequence goes on along the minus strand of OZ022563.1, from coordinate 48,018,856 downwards.
ATATTATGATGTGGCAAATCGGGACGTTCTAACTCAGGAAAAAGGGTGGTCAGGGCTGGAACAAGTTCTTGTTCTAAAAAACTCAAGTATCTCTGGCCTGTTAAATTTCCGTCAAAAAAGAAAGGCCCTATAACAATGTCATCGACAACGCCAGCCCACACATTGATCTTTTGATTAAATTGTGTGTGGGAAGAAAATGCACCATATAATGCGCTTCAGATATATAGAGTGTCCCACTTAAAAAAAACTCATAAACTCATAAAAACTTGGCTAGAAATGCTACATCTTGAATGAACGCGCTAACTCAAAATACAAGAAAGTTACAGGCTCTTAACAGTGGGACAAACTAAATTGATAACCCTATACAGTTGTATTCATTGAAAATGGGGACAAGTCTTATGACTAGTTTTGCCACATTTGCGTAAATCAGGCTTTTTATTGTTTTTAAGGTTATGAGCAAAAACTATTGGCGTCACTAAACAAAATAAAATAATCTAATTAAATGTGTGAAAAGTTGTCTCACTGTTAAAATTGTGTTCTCGCCTTTTCTGTTAAAATTTGCTACTGCCCGTATTGACCACCCATCTTCAATTCTGGCTACTATTTGAACTTTTTCAAGTTCTGTTAAATGGTGAGGTATTTTGAGAATTCTGACAGTGACAGTCTTGTCAACCATAAACTATTGAAGAAGTCAAAATCAATTAAGACCGATTTACATCATAACAAATTTAGTGTCCCTATTTTCAATGAATGCATCTGTACATTAGAGATGTTTTAGAGCTGTTGCTTTCGCGTTAATTAATGTTGATGCATGACAATGCTTGACCACATGTTTCAAGAATTGTTAACGAGTATTTAGACGAGGTTGAAATCACAAAAAATAAATTGCCCCACGTAGCCCCTACATAAATCCGCGTGCGGTACACTAGGCAAACAAATACGCTCTCCGATATCTGCTCCTGCAAATTTACATGAGCTCAGTGCAGGTCTTGCTGAAGAATGGCAGGAAAGTGGGGGAAATACCCGTTAGTTAGATCGCTGTCATCTTTTATTTACCTGTGCACAATAATAGCAGTTGTAATAAAGAAGGATTTGGCAATATGAAATCAATTTATAGTGGAAAAAGAAGCTAATTCCAATGTTTGGCTGAAAAATATGCTTCGTGAGTTCCTGCTGGTTAGTTATGGATAAATTTACCTATAAATTTTGCATAAACTGTACCTTTTTTCAGCTTCCGACTTGATCCTGATACAATCCACCAAATTCAACAACAGCTTGCACGACATCGTCTGTATCGTCGTCGCCAAGCTGTCGTCGTGTACATTCTTACTAAACAAGTGAACGGCCCTGGTCAGATCCGACAGGGGGAGCTGTTGCCTCACGTGATGCACTAGATCGGCTAGAGTAGAGTACGCCAGAGGACGTAGAGATTCGTGGGTGGTCCAGCCGCGCCCCAGGAGGACGTCTTCGTCGAAGAGCCGTTCCATGTGGGGGACGAATTCTAGAAATAGGAAAAGTGGTCGGTATTAGTCGAATTTTGAAAAACTACATCTCCCTGTATGTCCCGAATAATAATGCACTTTACAGATGGGACATAAAGAAATGATCGAATTAGAAAAAAATTGCACGTTAGTGAGTTCTGCAACGTCCCGTTCTCAAATGTAAAAAATTACGAAGTTATTTAGGCAAAACCGATTTTTTACGACTTGGTTCTTTTTATTTTCCGATTCTATTTGACGGGATATGTGAAAATAAATTTTACATTCTCATTGCCACTCTCTCTTCTCCATAAGACGATTTAATTTAAAGTTTCAATCCGACGTTTCTCTTTTTCGCAACCATCATCAACTATTTTTTTTTTAAATAGTAGTAACATTTTATTTTATGCTTTATAAAGGAAGGCCTCAATATTATCAGCGATCATCAATATCCAAATCTAGATCAATGGGACACCTTCTAGCCTATGTCACCCATCTTTGGAACAACGCAATCGAACATCATGGAGAGTCTCGGGCTGTTGCACTGGATATTTCTAAAGTCTTTGATCGTGTTTGGCATCAGGGACTTCTAAGTAAACTGCGATCCTATGGTATGCCCAGTCGATTCTGTGTATGGTTGTCTAGCTTTCCTAAGGACCGCTCTCTGCAAGTGGCGACTGACGGATTTCTCTCAGATACCTTCACCATCAATAAAGGTGTTCCTCAAGGGTCCATATTGTCTCCCACCCTCTTCTTATTCTACATTATCGACCTTCTAGTGAAAACTAAAAATCGGATATTTAGTTTGGCTGACGATAGCACACTTGTCTCATCTTTCCCTTTGAATGCACAAACATCGGTTGCCGACGCACATTTTCGCAGACAGCATGAAGTATCACGCCTCAACAAAGACCTGGAAGAAATTTTAGCTTGGGGTGACAGTAGCCAAGTCGAATTTAACGCTAAGAAAACCCAGGCAGCGGTTTCTTCTAAAAAGGTTAACATTACAGAACCGGATATAGTCATGGCAGAACACGCAATCCTGCTGGCTTCATCTATTAATTTGCTGGGTGTCAATCTGGGAGATGTCTTAGCATAACCACGTTGTGGCAATCGCCACGATAGCTTCTTAGAAACTTGGGGTACTCTTCCGAACCAACAATTTTTGCTACTATACAAAGCCCAGATTCGACCATCACTAGAGTACTGCTCTTATGTCTGGAGCTCTGCACCTAAACATACTCTTAGGCTACTGGATATAGTATAACCTCCAACGATTCACGCACCACTCCCAGAGTGCCTTGAAGGATTTTCCTATAGTGCTTGTGTTTGATCAAAAAAAATTAAGCCCGCTTTATATTCTGAATTCAACGATAAATCACACCTACTATTTATTAGACGTTTCGAACTAAAAACTTATCGTCAAGGCAAATAAGCACTTTATTGAAAAATATTTGTCTTTATTGTTGTATTTATACTCTAGTTGGCATTAATTCATTTTTAAATTCACGTTATTTATAATAATAATAATGAATACAAAAATAATAATAATAATAGATGTGATATATCGTTGGTTTCAGAATATAAATTGAATTTCATAAAGCATAAAATACAATGTTACTACTATTTAAACAAATAAAGTTGATGATGGTTGCGAAAAAACGAAACGTAGGATTGAGAACTTAATGAAACTATCTTATAGAGGTGAAAAAGTGGCAATGAGAAATCGTAAAAATTCGGTTTTGCCAAATATTAGGATTTTTTAAAATTTGCATCACTAATGCGCAATCTTTGTCTAGTAGTTCGATCATTTCTGTATGTCCCATGGTTAAGGAGATCCCTGCAGAGGGCATTCTTATCCGACACACCCTGTATATTTGCGCTTGCCATTGCGATCAAAAATATTTTTTTAAATCTTACTATTTCTTAGTTCGGTGGCCAAAATATGCCTTGCAGCTATAAGCAGTTCTCTTCTTAGATGGGCTACCTCCATAGGACAGAGAGTCAACAGACCTAGCATGCCTTGTACCATCATTTGGGAGTGATTTTTAACCTACAAAATATTAACAGTTCTATTTACACCGGTATAGCGTTCCTGATAACTGTGGTTTAGTAGTAACTAGTGATCGGCCAATATTCCATTCCAATTCCAGTTGTCGATACCGATATAATATCGGTACCGGCACCACATTCTTAAAAGATCTGTAACTATTCAATATACGTTGATATAAGTAAAAAATGTCAATAGTGGCAACGTTGTAACCGCCCGACAGACTCTAAATATTAGCAGTGATTGCCCATTTTACTTGAGAATTCGAGAGAAGGCTCAGTTCGTGAATCGAATTAGTATTAGTACTACGACGATCGTGCCGTGGAATATTCTCATTTTTTGCAATACAAGTGAAAATACGACAGGAGAAAAAAATCTGTATTTTTTTTAAATCAAAAGAACAAAATGGTTCATAATTACTGGATAAACAAGTTATTCCCAAAGCCAATGGAAATTCTTAAAAATGAGTTTTCACTTACAAATTAATAAAATCGATAATTTTAAATATGCCGATATATAGACAGGTCGACAAGTTTATCTGTAGCTACGAAAGGAATGTGCGCAAAAAAAACAATGTTGTCACATATCTTAAATTTTAATGTATTAATTTCTTACCGAGAAAAACCTGTTTTTATATTTAAATGCAAAATAATATAATTATTTAATCTAGAAATATGACAACATAGTGCGCTGTCAATGGTTACCGGTAGCTAGAGCTAATTTAATTGATTATATCTAAGACAGTTGATAGCGCCTGCGTCTCGTGAGACACCCGATAGGCCATCGGGCTCGTTCGGCGATGTCCGATATTTGATGGATGTACCCACTCAGTTGCGTAGTGATAGAAAGGGCAATAGTTATTGTTTTTTTTTTTCAGTTCACATCGCGCCGCCGAGAAAGAACGTCGTACTACGGAGCAAAAACCGTTGGAGCCAGGGCAGAGGAAGTTTGCTGCCAACCTAGCCACGTTTTGCCTTTTTCAAGGCAAGCGGCGGCGGAAATTCGCACACCTACCAGAAACATCATATTCTACTGGCGTTTTCTTCAGCGAAAATAGCCTGTTTTACTGCATAATACTAAAACACAATACTTTTAGATTCCCCCACCTAGGGCAAGTCAGCAATAGAACGTCAGGATGCCGTCGGAGGCTGATCCGAACGCCACCATCATCCCCATGGAACTGTTTGTATCCCAGCTTGCTGAGAAACAAACTGAGATACATAATAGACTGGAGCTGCAATCCAAGCAGCATGCAGCGCAGCTGGACGCCCACGAGGCCCAGCTAGCACTCCAAGCCCGCGAGCATGCGGAACAAATCAACAGAACTGAAGCCACCATGCAGCAATACACCACCGTAGCTGTTTCCAATTCAGTGAAAAACATGGAGCTTGCAATGAAGGACATGGAGCAGCAGTTCCAGATTATCCTGTCTGCCAAAGACCAGGAGATCTCGGAGCTTAAGGCTGAGCTCCAAGCAGCAAGGGAAGCAACAGCAGCAGCGCTGTTGCAAGGTAAAGTACAGAATAAGGTCAGTAAAACCCAAAATAAAGTAGATACAGCTATAACGCATGCTACGCCTTTAGACAACATTAATGTAATCATAGACACCACTGTAGACGTACTCAGTGAAGACGAGGTAATGGAGATTGAGACAGAGTCCAGCTCCTCGTCCGAGAGCGAAAATGTAGATATAATCCCTGCTTCTCAGGATTACATAAAAGTGCAGAATCGTAAACAAAAGAGGGTGAGACAGAGGGAATCGCGCTCTGACAGCGAGGATTACTCAAAAAAACGCTCAAATGCGGAGTTTCCCCCGCTGTATGTGCCCCCCCGTCTCCCTACTACAACAAATCCCGCTTTACTAATACACATGCATAAAAATTTAGATAAAATCCTGCCGAAGGCATGGCCAAATTTTGGGACCGTGTCAGACGCTAGACAACAAATTGTGACCGTGGCGACCCCCAGAAAAATTGTGACCGTGACGACCCCCAGAAAAATTGTGACGGTGGCAGCCCCCAGTCAAAAAGCTAGAGAACTGTCAACAACAAATTTAACACGCAAAGGGAAAGTTGTGACCGAGGCACCCCCCAGAATAAGAGTGCCACCTATCGTCATCAGGGATAAAACGGTGTATAACGAGGTAACGCGTCACCTAAAGGCCCTAAAAATCGATTTTGGGAACGCAATAAATGTGTCTGAGGGTGTAAAAATCCATCCAGCCACCCCAAATGACTATAATAAGATATTGAAACATCTTAATGACAATCACATACCGTCGCACTCATTTCGCTTCACAGATGAGAAGCTGCTGCATGTGGTTATCCGTGGTGTCCTCGAGACCTGGTCCGAGGACAAGATAAAGGCCGACCTGGAGGAGCTTGGCTTCACACCCTCCAGTGTGAGATCGTGGAAAAGGCGTGACGGAACCGCCATGCCTTTTTGCACGGTTTTAGTCCCTAAAACACAGAATGATATCTACAAGCTGTGCTATCTGGACAATCTTAGGGTTCGTGTGGATACCCACCGGTCTAAACACACAGACACGCAGTGTCACAGGTGTCAACTCTATGGACACACTCAAGTTAAGTGTACTGCACAATTAAAGTGCATGAAATGCGCGGAAAGTCATCTTTCGAGAGATTGTCCAGCTAAATCACAGACTAGGTGCAGCAACTGCGACGGTGCTCACCTATCGAATTCTAGGGAGTGTCCTCGGCACCCCAGGAACCTGCAGGAGGCTGCTGCTGCTCGAAAGACAGCAGCAGGCCCAGGCAAGTTCGTATGGGGAAGCCAAAATAACAAAAAATTGTCTAATAACCATAACATTAACCAGAGTCAGAACCTTATAGCTCAAGCGCAGCCTGCAAAGGAAGTCAACGCGCTCCAAGCGACTCTTCAGAGCATGCAGACGATGATGGCGGAGTTCACCAAAATCATGCAGGCTCTATCACCAGTAATGAAAATGTCTAAGTTAAATCCATAGTGGTTGCACGCCCAGTGGACTTTCTAAAGATTTGCACTATAAACATAAATGGGGTTAAGGGCAAAAAACTCGAACTAATAAAATTCTCAGAAGAGCATAGCCTTGATGTGATTTTGATACAAGAAACATGGCTAAAGGAAAAAATGCGTTTTTCTTTCCCAAATTACAACGTTTTTAGAAATGATAGAGTAACTAAATTAGGTGGAACCATGGTTCTTGTTAAAAAACACATTTTGGCGAGCTCTATGCCTAATCCGGATAGTTGCGGAAAAATAGAAGGGACATACGTTAAGATCAGGGTGAGCGGAAGGAGCGTAGTGCTCGGCTCCGTGTACTGCGGTCCTGCTGCAATCTTTGATTTTAACAGGGAGTGTATCGTAGACATTTTCGAGAACAATAACACCACGATAATCGGGGGAGATCTGAATGCCAAAAACCGTATCTGGGGATGCAGAACCACAAATAAACGAGGACAGCTGTTATACAACAACTCAGGTGTTCTTGATTACCATATGCTCCCTCCTGAGGACCACACCCATCTAGGACCTATCGGATTACCGGAACTTCTGGACTTATTCGTTATCAAGAACACTGATAGGGTATCTCAGCCAAAAGTATGTCACGATCTAACGTCAGATCACTTGCCCGTGATAATGGAATACGGTGACCCTCGCAGGAGGGGGAAAAACACCGTAGCCTTAACCAAGACGAGCTGGGAAAAATTCAAAAACGAATTAAAGGGCTGCGATGCGATTCCTCCTATTGCGAACAAACCAGACATTGACGAGGCAGCGGAATTGCTAGTCAAGAACATAAAGCAAGCACTTGCTAGAGCATCGAGCACTGTGACTATAATCTACTCCAAATACGGCGAACTAAGCCATGATATAAAGAACGATATAAGAGAGAAGAACAGACTCTTACACCAAGCCTACAGAACTGGTGATCCGGCGATCAAAATCCAAGCAAACTTGGCAACACAGCGTATCAAGAAACAACTGATAGAGGTAGAGTCTGATATGTGGGATAGGAAGGTCCAAAGCCTGAATATCGAAGATAACAGTCTCTACAGAATGACAAGAACGCTAACGAAGGGCTCACGCCAACAGATGCCGCCACTAACAACCGCAGAAAACGTCATTCTGACAGACGCTCGAGAGAAAGCTGAGAAATTTGCTGAAGTTCTTTACGAACAGTTCAGCGAAAATCCAGCTAACAATAAAGCATCAGAAAACCGGATTAACAGAACTGTAGAGATCTATAAAAGCATGGATCCCCACCCCGATCCCAACCTGCAACGAATCACAGCAGAAGAAGTGAAAGGTCTAATCGCCAAGACCAAAATAAAGAAGGCACCCGGTATTGATGGCATCTCCAACAAAGCCCTAAAAAATCTACCGGATAACATCATAAATGACATAGTCTGTATAACAGAGGCAATGCAGACCCTCGGACACTTCCCTGTCGCCTGGAAGAAGGCAAAGATCGTAATGATAGGGAAGTCTGGACAAAATAAGAAACTCCTGAGTAGTTATAGGCCAATCAGTCTATTGTCTAACTTGGGCAAGCTAGCGGAAAGGTTAATCTCGGGTAGGCTATCAGCCTTTGTCGAAATTAATCACTGTATACCAGAGGAGCAGTTCGGCTTTAGAGCAAACTTGTGCACCGTTAGACAGGCGACAAGGTTCGCTTCTAATATACTTAGGGGTTTCAACACCAGGAGACACACGGCTGCCGTGTTATTCGATGTCAGCAAGGCGTTCGATAAAGTATGGCACAACGGGCTCATACTAAAAATGATAAGGATGGGAGTACCTGACTACCTGATAAGACAGATCGTGTCTTATCTAGAAGACAGGTCTTTCCAAACATGGATTGACGAAGAACTGTCATCATCAAAGAACATTCGAGCTGGTGTACCTCAGGGCTCAGCAATAGCCCCCCTGCTTTACAACATCTACACTGCTGACATGCCGAAGTTTCCCATGAGCGACAATTATATATACGCAGACGACACGGCGTTTGCAGTATCTGGAAAAAGCCCTAGAATGCTAACCCTAAGGCTCAATAGGAACATCGCCCTCTTCGAAGAGTGGCTGTCAAAATGGAAAATTAAAATCAACCCGAATAAGACACAGGCAATTTACTTTTCCAGGGCACGTCTAAAACTCCCAACGGGGAAACTCAAGGTGGGAAATCAGGATATCGACTGGAAACAGAGCGTTAAGTATCTTGGTTTACACTTTGATAAAAGGCTGACCTGGAGGGTAAACTCAGCCAACATCATGAAGAAGGCCAATCAACAACTTGGCGCCATATACTGTTTGCTCAACAGAAGGAGCAAACTCAATCTAAGGACGAAGGTTAACCTCTACACGACGTTCATCAGATCAGCGATGATGTATGGTGCCCCAGCCTGGTGCACCCTATGTAAGTCGAGCCTTCAGAAAATACAGGTGATGCAAAACAAGGTATTAAAGATAATAGTAGACACTCCACGATACACACGAAACGACATCGTACATAGAGACCTCGAAATTGCTACAATTTCGGAGTTTCTAGACAAAACCATTACTAAATATCACTCCAAGGCTAACATTGCCAACAATAGCACGATCGCTGCTTCCCATATACATTCTCGACCTAACGCCACATACAAATTACCGAAAGACTGGCTCACCCGCAATCGCGTTTGAGTCCTAAACAATCGTAAAAACAAAAACAATAAAGATTGCCTTGCTTTGCAATACCTGCAAAAACCAGGTGTATCTTGACAACTACGCCTACCCACTACCATATACGTTCGGAGCTCTCGAAATTTGTTCACTCGACTAACCTCGAGTGAAAAAATCTCTAGAGCTGGCACCCAACATAAATGTATAGCATAGCTAGATAAAAATCAGAATATGCAGTTAACTAGTCATATCAGCGAAAGCGAGTTATAGGTATGATACCTAACTCAGACGGTGAGTTTTAGTCAGTCGGCTCGTCTACACTCGTAGGCGAAACCTACACTCTGTAGGTTGACATTGGTCTGGTCTTTCCCCGCAATGTTGCTAACCTGACACTATCTGTCCCCCGCGAGGGTCAGGTGTCTGTATGCAGATTTCTCATCGTGTGTCCAAAAAAAAAAAAAAAAAAAAAAAAAAAAAGTTATTGTTTTATGTTAAATACGAACAAAACTGAAAAATAATCATCATCGTCAATTAATCATTTAGCTGTTTTTTCCATGTTGAAAAATAATTTCTTAAACTTTGAAAAATAGTTACCAACCTTCAAACATAAAGTGCCATTACTGAAGAAGTTCCTATTGTTATTATATTATTTAAAATAATAATAGCACGCCCATGACTAGACCATGTTTTAAACGACATTGCTTTCCCCTTACCGATACGTCGGAGACACAGATCCACTTGTGGACCTATACAGGGTGTTATGGAAATAACTAGTGCGATATCGATGCACTGATACTTATATCGGTATCGGCCAATCACTAGATGTAACTGTAGTTTTAGAATAACAATAAATAAAAAAGTTATCTTTTTTCCTCTAACGGGATATTATTAAAAAAAAATCGCCACTTACCACTTCTTGATATATCTTAATAATATACGCCAAAAAACTCAGGGTTTTAATCTGCGCCCCCATAAAGTCCACGAAAATCTCCTTGTTGAACGTATCCATTTGTCTTTGTTCCAGAGTCGGTTGCAACGTGATGGTGTTCATGATCAGGGGAATGAAATCGCTGACGTCCTGGTGGACGTTTTCTTTGTAAAGTTGGTACATCAGTACGACGATTATCGGTAGTTCTTGGAGTACTTTGAGGGAGAGGACTGCTTTTGGTATCAGATAGTACTGGGACGAGAGAAAAAGTGTTATTAGCAATAGATTTAAATAATAAACATATAATATAAAAGGGGAGACAAAACATTCCATTCGTAAAACACCATTTATTTACAATCATGCACAGTTTTAAAAAATGGCAACGCTGTAGTAATGTACGCGTTTAGATAATTTCGATCTAGTATTAGTCATAAATAGATAATCGCAGTAGAGATAAACATAAACAACATCGCGCATGAAAAATATGAATGGAAGTTCTGAACTTCAGGGTCACACCACATATCCATTATATTGCCAATACGAATGATCCAAAATACAAAAAGTGTATCCGCTGTGGGAGATGGCGTGGTACTGGTGTGAAGCTTGCGCAGTAGGGTGGAAATTTTATCGATCGCGTCAGAGCCGGCCCGACATTATTTGTTTGTTGTTATTCGTCGCCATCTTTGGTTCTGGATGCTTTTTCAAAACAAAATAAAAAGTGGTTCATCCACATTCTTGTCGGTATATTAGTGCTTATAAACTTTCATTACCTAACAACAATTTTTGTACAGGAGTTTTTAATTTGTGGTGATTCGATTCGCAGCATCCAGAACCAAAGATGGCGACGAATAACAACAAACAAATAATGTCGGGCAGGCTCTGAATCAATCGATAAAATTTCCACCCTACTGCGCAAACTCTATAGTATCACGCCATCTCCCACAGCGGGGACACGTATATACGAAAATATTTTGCTTATCACATTATCCGATCTTCCGAACCGAATTTCACTAAAAAGCTTGTAAGAAAAGAAGAGAGTGTCACTCGTATACAATATAATATATATGTGACCACAACCTAACCTTAAAATTAATGTATTTTTAATTTGGTGCATTAGTAGCTGATAATAATTCCCAAAATAGTCAATATAGTCATTCATTCTTCATTTTTGGTTTAGAAAAAAGTGAGGTTAAGAAACATACGACGTCGGATGAAAGTTAAAATAAAGCTCATCGTGTCGATTGTTACAAATATTCGGACGGAATTTGGCACCAAAAGTTTACACCAATCAGGGCACCGTCGGATCATCATTTCGTCAGAAATCGTATGCATGGAACGCCGTCTTAATTCGAACTAATCGAAAATTTGTTTGCAATATTTCTCCTAACTAACCAGTAAAATTTACATTAAAAAAGTTGAAATCCGGTCCTGTCGAATGTTTACTACACCGTTACAATGGTGGTTTCCCTAAGACATTGGAATGTAATATTATACCTGTCGGTTTCAAACGCGGGCGGTAGATTTAGGACCCTCAGTACACACTTGGCATCATTGATTACTGTTTAAAACTTTGTATGATTCTGACAGAATAATAACTATTCTGTCTATTTATTAATTTGATTTGAAACCAGAATAAATGGAAAATAAGCAACCGGGTGTGGATAGACACAAACAAGGAAAGGATTCTAAATTAAAACAAAAAATCAGCCCTTACCGCTATTAATGTTCCATCTTTATTTCTTTTTTCCGTCTGTATGCCGGTAACCGTAAACGTCTCCTTTAACAGTTCCTCGATGTTAACTTCGCTCAAGTCTTTCACTTTAATTTGATTTCTAGGTTCGAAAATTTTCGCCATTTGATTCGGCAGATTCGAGTAGATGGACTTGACAAACTGTAGAAACCTTGAAAAAAGATATATTTAGATAACTAATTTCTAATTTCGGCAACCCTGTTTACGGTTGGCAGATTAAGTTATGGGCAAATACAAACTGCCAGTTTTTAAAGAACATTAAATTATTGATGGTGGGTAAATAAATTATTAGTCTCTTCCACGTTATAAAGTTACCCGTGCGTCACAGATGCAGGGATCTAGAGCAATCGTGACTTAAAACTAACCATCTTTATTTATCACAGCCTTAAAAGTGAATAAAAACATGATAAAGCGTCTGCGGAGTTCCGCAATACGTTTTGAATTCAATAATATGTTAGAAAAAGACGGAAGCTACAATCGTAGTTGAATATTATATGTAGCCAGTAAAAATGTGTGAGCTCATCGAAACACGTAAGAAGACCATGGAAGTGATGCTAAGCCTACTCTGCTCCATGCTCTCACAAGTAAACTACGTTTATCTTTAGACATTAGTATGCATTAAGTGTCAATATCAGACTTACGTAGCTATTTCTGGCTTCCAAAAGTGAGCGTGTTTAATGCAGGCCATTTATTCGTGGCCATATTTGTCTCACTCTAGCGAATCGGTGAAGGTTGATACAGAGAGAGAGGCATAGAATACGAACAGTACGAGTTGTTAAATTATTGTATAACCTAATTTCCTTTGTCTGGACTGGAATAAAATCAAGCAACATATGATATGGTTGAAAATGGTAGAAGGAGAAGCGTCTTTAAATTCTAAAATATTTTTTAATTTTCTAATTTTTGACGAAAACGGAGCTTTTCGTCTAGTTGCAAATAAGTAATTTGTGATTGCAATATTTATTTAGTAATTTTTATTCGTTATTATTATTTTATACTATAAAATTGGTCCCAATTTGGTTAAACTTGTCGCGAAAACTATTTCAAAACTAGTAGCAAAGCATTATTAAAGAATTTTACTTAAATTTTAGTTAATCAAATCATTCTAGATGTCAAAAACTACAACATAGTATTTACAGCTTCATTATATAAACCGGCAGTCAGAACTCTATTATAAAATAATTTTATTTAGCAGCAGAGCAGTTAACAATAATGAAATCACACATATGGTGGTCAAGGATAGTTACAAAATGTTATTTACTGTGGACAGTAATATCTCTGTAATAAAAAGGAAGAACAGACCATCGTGTGTGTGTAAGGATTATTTTAAAGTGATATTTACAGCTTAAAACATGTCAGAATTCTAATATTTGATTTTCACTACTTCAAAATCAAATAAAAGGGTTGTGGATTTTTTTCTTGCTTAAATGTCACTTTAAAATATTGACACTAATAAAAATGTCGACAAAAGTGACATTGAAAAGCACGTACGTTTGTCAGCTGATGCCATATACAGGGTGTTATGGAAATGACGTATTATATTTAAATGGGTGACTCCTTGGGTGTCCTAGAGAAGCGCTACATATTTAATTTTTTTTGAATCGACCGTTTTAAAAGTGGGGTAACAACCACTCTTACTCACAGGTCAGTCCGCGCTACTGTACAACATTTCACCCAGACCCAATGGCAATGTTGCCAAACTTAATATAAAATTATAAAAATAAATTATTTTCTTGTATTTTTCTTTATACCTAAAGGGCGAGGAAATCCAGGCACAAACACAATCAGTTTTTTGTCTTTTTCATGGGAACACTCCTGGAAACACTTTATGTACACACAGTAATAGTGAAACAGAAGCGATAGTTAGCTTTTGAAAATACAATAATACAGATTATACTACAGATTATTAGATTTTATTACACGCGACGAATTGACGTCCAGAAGAAACGCGCCAATAAAAACAATATTCAAAGATTATTTATGGACGGGCAAGATACACACGTAAACCGAAAAAAATAGAGCGGATTGCTGAGAGTGTGTTGGTGATCGATGAGACACAGACCGCGAGCGTGCGGCGCTATATGAAACTACTTCGCTCAGCCGATGTAAGGCGTCAAGAGGTCATTGGCATTTGACCTAGTGGCTTACGTGCCTATTTAAAACTTATTTAATACTATTCCATATGCTTTTTCGGGTTGTTTAAAACATAGTCCGTCGTAAATGTTATTCAATTAATTGTACAAAAAGGTATTTCATAATGGAAAAGTGTTTAAATTATTTTGTCTAAAGAGTTTAAGGGGTACATATGACAACACCGGCCAGAATTCCACGTATCGCAGTGCCACGCAGGTGTTTTTCTGGTTTGACGTGAGGTCACTTTAACCGCTGAATGAATTGAAAGCGACATTTATGGGTATTTTCTTCAATTTGTCTTTATCTCAGGAATTGCCGGTTTAAATATAATACGTCATTTCCATAACACCCTGTATAATGGATGCCGTATCATGCCTGCTTCGATTTTTTAACACGGCTGTTTGTCTTCTTCCTGTTTATAAGTATTCGTTGGTGGCTACCCTTCAGTTTGTCAGTACGCTTACCTTTGGATTTCGGCACTAAACGGCGGCCTATACTGCTTATGCAACTCAATTATAATTTTCAGGCAAACTAAAACATTCTCCTCGTTGTCGATCTCCAAAAGCTTCAGCATCAAGAGTAAAATGTTACGAACGTACGGTCGAAGTTGTTCATTGGTCGGCAAGCGATATAACATTTCCAGAATGAGTTTCCTAACCTAAAATTTACATTTACGATGTCATCATATACATCAAATTTCAGTAAATGAAAAAGGATTAAAGAGAGAAAATATTGACATGGCATTATTGCCATTTATATTTTGTGTTTCGTGTGGTTCACACATTTTTGTCAAGAAATATTATTTTATTTTAACCAGAAAATCATATTTGAAGTGATATAATTAAAAAGAGATAATATATTGATCACTAATTTCAATAATAAAATAATATCCCATATGCGGCCAATTTTTGCTGCTCACTGTATACAGGGTGTTCCTTAATGACATGCTAATATTTCAGGGTGTGATTCCTTGGGTCATTTTATAAAGAAAAGTTCATATGAACGTATGTCCGCAACGGCTTAAATTTTTTGCTACAGGGTGTTGAATTTTTATTTTTTAAGTGGTTATTTTTTAATATCTCCGAAAGTACTTTACATATTATTTTCAATTTTTGTATGTCTTAAAAGGATATAGAACCACAAATTTTAGTTACAAGAGTTATACAATTGTTTCACCAGTGGCGTCCCTGCAAACATATGCTCTAATATTTTTTACAAAAAAGATGGTACGCCACTGACATTTTTCCATGTGGATATTTTTCTGATTAGCCTGGTCAA
Organism: Barypeithes pellucidus; assembly: GCA_963991005.1. NCBI lineage: Eukaryota > Metazoa > Arthropoda > Insecta > Coleoptera > Curculionidae > Barypeithes > Barypeithes pellucidus. The sequence goes on along the minus strand of OZ022563.1, from coordinate 48,003,578 downwards.
TTGTACATGAAAACGGCTTCTTGAGTTTTTCTCGTCAGACGCACCGTTCTTGATTAAAACAACTAAATTCATATTGAAACTCATTATTATTAACATTGATAAAATAATTAATGATAAATTTTGTTTCATAAAAATTGTTGGAAATGGCCACCTTCACTTAAAAGGCATCGTCTTCGCATCGAATTGCCTACTCCAACAATTTTTATAAAACAAAATTTATCATTAATTATTTTATCAATGTTAATAATAATAATAAGTTTCAATATGAATTTAGTGGTTTTAATCAAGAGCGGTGGTGCGTCTGACGAGAAAAACTCAAGAGACCGTTTTCATGTAGAATTTACCAGGCTAATCAGAAAAATATCCACATGCAAAAATATCAGTGGCGTACCATCTTTTTTGTAAAAATATCAAAGGACATGTTTGCAGGGACGCCACTGGTGAAACAATTGAATAACTTTTGTAACTAAAATTTGTGGTTCTATATCCTATTAACACATACCAAAATTGAAAACAATATCTAAAGTACTTTCGGAGATATTAAAAAATAACCATTTAAAAATAAAAATTCAACACCCTGTAGCAAAAAATTTAAGCCGTTGCGGACATATGTTCATACGAACTTTTCTTTATAAAATGACCTAAGGAATCACACCCTGAAATATTAGCACGTCATGTATAAACACGAACTTACTTGTTGAATGTTATATTCAGCAATAAAATGCGGTTCTCCTTCTTCCAAGATATTAAGGAATATCTTTACAGAATGGTCAAGGAATGTAGGGTAGTGGGCGGAGTTCAAAATCATCTAGAAAAAAATATATATTTTAGGTCGTGAAAAAGCCGGAAAAAAAAAAACTCCCAACTTTACCTCAAAATTTTTACTAATCTCTTGTATAGCCTTTAACTTCAACACGTCCTTGCAATCGGGGTTCCCCAGCGTCCTAATGTAGGACATAAACTGGTTCATCTGGGTGGTGTGGGGGTCCACCGCGACCCCCAGGCTTGTGGAGGGTTGCGCTTGCATTATGATGTAGGGTTGCGACGGATATGGCGTTTACATGATGTTCTGTAAAGGAAGAAAACAATTATTTGGTGTAAACGCTTAAATAAGCCTATCTAGGGATGGCTGGAACAGGGTATGTGCAACCTGTTTCGGTTTTACAAATACCTGTTTCAAGAAGCCCGTTACATCGCAACGTCGCGTCGCCGTTGCATTCTGATAAAGTGGTTGGTTGAAGGAGGGCGCCATTATACTGCAGCCGAATGGCTTGTTGTATCCCTTTTGTTTAACGTCTGGGAAATGTCAACCAGACGGGACCTACAGCTTTTGACGTGGGATCCGAACCACGCGCATGCCCCCAGTCTGTCCATCAGTCCCCAAAGGAGCAGGATTATCCGCTCCAGTCAGTGGGTCTTATTCAGGACTAAACTAGCAACATGCTGCATTCTACTAAAATTTTGTGTACCGACTACCGGGAATCGAACCCGGGTCGCCACGGCCGAATGCGGTAGTTCTGTTTACTGAGCAACCATACCTGGCTTGTTCGGGTTTGTTCTGATAAAGTGGGGTTGCCGGTTGTTCCATTAACAGAAGAGTTAGCTTTTAGGGGCTTTCCCCAGTTCTATTTTTATTTTATAAATCTCTGTTAAATATCAAGCTTAAAATAAAAAAGTAAAAAACTCTAGTGGCTATTCATACATTTTTATTGCTAAAACATGTGCTATTCAAAGATATTACAAACTACAGATAGAAAAATGTACATTTCTAGCATACACAACGAATGCAAACAGTCTTTCCCACCTATTTCGGTCATTATTGCAGCATAGCCAGATTGACATATTTATCGCAAAGGTATCTTGCAATGATCCTAATTAAAAATTTGTTAATTTGACAATTACAACTGGTTTAAGGTTAATCCGCAATTGCCCTTAAAATAAATTTCTTTCCCAATAATTTTACTATAAACTGTGAAAAGACGATGAGAGATTCTTTAAAAAAATATTATTATACTTAAAAGTGTCAAACGAATCTTGAACTAATCCGACTGCACTCTGGCAACATCTATTTTTATTTTACAACTGCGCTACGATTCGGACCCAACAGATGAATGAATCACTAATCTCGAGAACACTGCGACGTTGGCGCTTTGATCTAACGGATTGATTATATATTTTGGTTGATTTGTGTTTTTTCTGTGATTATTGGTGAAAAATCGTATTTATTATAAACAATCATGTGTAGTTTGTAAAAGAGTGGAAAAGTATGGTTATGTTTTAATATTTAACCAACTGATATAACCAGACTTCAACATTGTTGCCATTCAGCCAACAAACAACTACAGCTCTCTCTGCCAGCCATTACTGACTTTCAATAACATTTCATACAATCACAGCTTCATTTTACAAGAGTTTTATGAATGGATTATGGGATTTGTAGTTTATAATACCTTTGGTAGGCACTAATTCGTCTTATTGTTGCGTAAGGAATCACCCCACAAGGGATGGCACATGCAACACCCCGTATAAAGCCGCGTTCTCAGAGCTCCGTACTGTCGCCCGCGACACCAACATAACCAATCAGAACCGTTTACGTCATTACCCCTCATCCCCACGCCGCTCTAGCGGTGTTGCCAGGTATCTGGTAAAATTTCACCAGATCTGGTGATTTTTTGTGATTTATAAAATATACCGCCCCCAATACGAAACTGGTAACACCAGAAAACTGACTTTTTTAAAAAGATTTTCATGGACCACCAGATTATTCATAAAATCACAAAAAGATCAAGAGATCTGGTGACATTTCACGAGATACCTGGCAACACTGCGGTGTAGTATTATTAATTTTTTATTTTGCTTTGAAATTTGAACTTCAGTTTTCCGAAATAAGTATTCGTTGTTTCCGAACAAAGGTAATTACTAATTATTTGGTCCTAAAATATTGTGAATAGTATGTACTTTTGCTTTTAAAATTTATTTGATCATTACCTACCTAAATGCCACAAAATATTTAAATAATTTTTAATTACATTGGTCTTTTTAATTACATTGGTTCATTTTTTTACTAACCAGAATAAATATACATATTCTGACGAGTAGAAAACGAAAATAAAAATCAAATTTGACGCTGTCATCGAAAAAAATCTTTTAAAAAAATCAAACCTATAACCTCCGAGAGGGGAAAATTTTAATCCAACAGCCAAATTTCTTCTCCGCATTCCACATACTCACACCCTAAAAACACGTAAATATTGGCCTGCTGTAATCGGAAGAGATTATCGGCTATACAACAATTTCAAGTTTAAAACATTAAATTTTAGGTTAAACAAGAACCATAATGGATGTGGACACAAATTCAAATTATATTCCTGTGGAAATTCTTCACCGCTCTGGAGCTAAATTTAGAATAAAGTTATCTGCAGAAGAAAGTGCAAGAGTTAATAATACTGGTAAAACATCATTTTGAATTAAAATTGTAAACTGTTTTTAAAGTCACAAGGTATTTTGTTAGCCCTACTGTTGGCATTTTCATAATGTTATCTAAAAGTTAGTTTTGTAGCTCTATAGATCCCTAAATCTTATAATATAAATATTTTTAAATTATTGTAGATACAGATTACAAAGAGCAAGTATGCTCTGCATGAAGATGGCTGTGTATCTGCTTGGAATGAAGATATAAAGGAGACACAAGCTAGTGAGGATAGTAGCCAAGCTATCGAAAGCCTGGCTATTACAATTAGTACCATGAGACCTAGGGTATGGAATATGAATGATGAGGAGACACTGTCGGAACGCCCATGTCTATGATTTTAGACTTCCTTATTGGAGGAATGAAATGGTTCTCTTACCTACCTACTTAACAGTGGTTAATAAAAACCTAATAAGATGTGTAAATGTATTTGTTTTTCTATTGCATAGTAGTCCTAAATACAGTGGAGTCTCGATATAGTGCATGCGTGTGCTGCTCTACCGAGGTTGTTCACTATTTCTAGTTTATGATAAAATAAATACAGGAATAAAACTGGGCTGTTTTCATTACATTTATATTTTGAGCTCTAAAATGCACAAATTAGTTAGTGGAAGGAAATAAGTCAGTTAATTTAGTCTGTTTTTTGGCTTCTTGTAACATTTTTTAACGAAATTAGCTCTTTAGTCTTGAAGAATAATCATATTAAAATACACTGCCAGATATTATTCAAATATTTCATTGCTTCGCCGCTTTCATTATCAAAGTCTCAGTCAGTATGATAAATTATTCAAAACGAAATTTGTACAAAACAAATTGTTTTCATTTACAAAACAATAACAAAATATTGTAAGGTTAGGTTACATCCGAATGACAAGTGACAGACGTCACCCCCTACAAAAAGAGTGGGGGACTGTCGCTGCGACACGTCGAAGCTCTGAGAACGCGGCTTCAAGGTAACATTGCAGAACCGTATACAGTCAAGTCTGGACACGCAATTCCACTGGCTTCGTCCATTAATTTGGCCGGCCTCAATCTGGGAGGAAATACATATGTCTTGGTATTGTTTAACGTTGTGACAATCGCCAAGCCAGCTGTATTTTTTCGGACCAAAAAATTGTATATACCTAAGAACTTTTGACACTCTAGAAAGCCTAGATTCGACCATCACTAGAGTACTGCTCTCATGTCTGGAGCTCTGCACCCAAACATACTCTTCGGCTACTGGATTCCATCGAAAGGAGGGCCATTCGTCTGATCGGATACCACGAGCTGACGAAGAGCCTCGACAGTCTAGAACATGACCTAGAGCAGAAATACACGACGAACCGCTGCCGCCCATCCATATGTGGTTTAGTTTAGTACTCCTCGAACTTCATTTTTTAAGAATTCCTTCATCCTTGTGGAACGACCTTCCCGAAGTGGTGTTTCCCAACGAATATAACCTCCAACGATTCAAAACCAACGTGAATCGCTTTATTCGCACATTCACCACTACTGCCTAAGTGCCCTAAAGGATATTTCCTATAGTGCTGGTGTTTAATCACAAAAAAATTTAAAGGAAATAGTGTCGATTAATGACGTTATCGTAGAGTAGTTAGCAGGGAAAGTTTTACAGTGTCATCCGTTAGTTAATAAACTACATTATTTCTTATTAATTCGCCAAATTCGTTTCGTCTAAATTAATTTTCTTACTTACGAAATTACATCTCTGCAGGTCGCGCATTTAATCAAAATAACTTTTAATCGCAACACGCCCGTGATCACACTACTTTGATTGGAATAAGGAAAACCATCGATTTTTCCACGAAAATTCGCGCGTCTCGCTGAACAATCGTTTTAAACGCGGCATAGTTTAAAAACGAACTCCACCATGGAGGGTTGCGAACAAGTAAATCAAAACGAGAAAAATAATTACTACGTCGGCGTCGAAACATAAAATAAAACCGCGAAGAACTTTATAACAAAGAAACTGTAAAATCATTTTATAAAAATTTCCGAAAAGTAAAGAAACGATTAATCATGGACGACCGGACAATAGATTTGATATTCGGGGGTTCTTTGGAAAGCTTACCGCCGGTAAGCTCCAAAATAGTAAGAATTTTTACAAGTTCCACATTCACAGGTACGTAAAACGGTTTGTGTAGATGTAGGCTTGTTTACGCACAATGACATCCTCGATTTTTTAAAAATAGTCCTATTATTATTTTATTAGATACAACGAGATGATGGATTTTTGGAAGTTTTGTTAAATTAAATTTTTTTTCAATTCCCCGTTTTGTTAGCTTCCAAATCAAATAACGATATTTACCATACATAGGCAAAGATGCAAATATAATTTTAAATACTATAAATGAAGAACTAGCAGGATTATTTAGCTGGCTGACACAAAATGGACTAAGTTTGAACATAGACAAGACAAAATTTATGCGCTTAAAAAGTGTGTTTAATGATATTTCAACAAAGACTCATGGTGGAATTTATGTAAATAATGTACAGATACAACAAGTAGAAGAATACAAATATTTGGGCGTCATGGTGGACGAGAATTTGACGTTTTCTCAACATGCCGAATATAGTATAACTAAAAGTGTCAAAAAAATATTCGTTCTCGGAAGAATGAGTTCTTATTTAACGCACTGGACAAAACAAATAATTTATAAAGCAATAATACAGCCGCATTTCAATTATTGCACCTCAATTTTATTTTTATTTAATAATAATGAAAAGGATACACTACAGCGGAAGAAAAATCAAGCTATGCGATATATTTTGGGATGTCATAGACTTACTAGTGTTAAAGTAATGCTAGAAATAACAGGGATATTAAGTGTTAGACAGGTCATATTTCTAAACACGATGATTTTTATATACAGGGTGACAATTTAAAAACTTGAAATGGCCATATATTAGAAACGAAAAACTGAAGAAAAAAACGCAAAAAACAGTTTCTATAAAACGAAGGGGGAACAAAAACAAGCGTATTAGCCCACCCCTATCTGCAACCCCTTGGACAGGGTGAAATAAACCCTTAAAATCTTAAATAGAAAGGGGGTCGAGTGATACATCATTTTGAAGCTCTTGAAAAATGCTTTCCAATGGTACCATAGAAAGGTACATTTCAGGAAATTCTTCTCTGTTTATTAAGGAAAACAATAAATGAAAAGACAATTTTGAAATTTTTTATTATTAGTTAATTAAATGTTCAAAATGATTGCTACCAATATCCTGGCATATTAAGAGATATCTCTTAAGAATTCTAAACAGTTTAAGCCTCGGTATTTCGTTTTGGTTTATTTGCTATTTTTTTTTGTCGAAAAAAAAAATTTGTTTCTAAATATTCGCATTTTATTATCACAGAATTTACCTTAAAGGTAACTTCTACTAGTATTATTATTTTAAGAACAGTTAACTTTCGGTTCAGTTTAAACGAAAAGCAGCACTTCTTATCTTTAACAATGGTGTACAGCACAGCTGAACGAGTAGGAATTATTTTCATTTATGGTTCCCAGGATCAATGTTTTTTAAGAACAGCTGAACGTTTTAACGAAAGGCATCCAGGTCAAAATGTAAGCCCGGAGTATGTTCGCCAACTAGTAGCCAAATTTAAAGAAACTGGTTCTGTCGCGAATATAAAGAGAAATCAACCGAGACTAGCCGACGAAGCAGCGCAAATTGAAATTCTGGGGCAGTTTGCAATGAATTCAACTTTATCAACTCGTCAAGCAGCTGTAGCAACTGGATTATCTCGTGAATCAATAAGAAAGGTACTTAAAATTCATAAGTTTTATCCCTATAAACTGCACATACTGCAAGAACTTGGTGACGACGACCCTGACAGAAGAATACAGTTTTGTGAAATAATGACAGATAGAATTACGGCAGAACCTCGACTAGTTAAAAATATTTGCTTCAGTGATGAGTGTACCTTTTATTTAAATGGGCATATTAATAAGCAAAACTGTCGTTACTGGAATGATGAGAACCCCCACGTATTTAGAGAAGGGCATACCCAGTACCCCCAGAAAATTAATGTTTGGGCTGGTATATTGGGAGATGGTATTATCGGCCCAATATTTATACAAGGAAATTTAAATGGCGACAGGTATGCTGAAATGCTACAGAGGTCTATCGAACCACTAATAGTGCGAGAATTAGAAAATCAGAGGGACATACGCGGAAAGTTATCTTTAGAAGAACGCTTACTACATTTCCAACAAGATGGAGCACCTCCGCATTATGTAGTTCCCGTTAGGCAGTGGTTGGATGATAATTATCCCAACCAGTGGATTGGAAGAAGAGGTCCTGTTGAATGGCCACCTAGATCCCCGGACCTAACACCTCTTGCCTTCTTTTTGTGGGGTCACCTAAAATCTGTGGTTTTTAAAACGTCACTAGAGCAACTTCAGCATAGAATAGTTCAGGAATGCCGTGCTATATCCAGAGAAACCTTTGCAAATGTACGTGAAGAATTTGAAAGTAGGCTTTATTATTTATTGTCTTCAAAACAACGGAAATCATTTTGAACATTTAATTAACTAATAATAAAAAATTTCAAAATTGTCTTTTCATGTATTGTTTTCCTTAATAAACAGAGAAGAATTTCTGAAATGTACCTTTCTATGGTACCATTGGAAAGCATTTTTCAAGAGCTTCAAAATGATGTATCACTCGACCCCCTTCCTATTTAAGATTTTAAGGGTTTATTTCACCCTGTCCAAGGGGTTGCAGATAGGGGTGGGCTAATACGCTTGTTTTTGTTCCCCCTTCGTTTTATAGAAACTGTTTTTTGTGTTTTTTTCTTCAGTTTTTCGTTTCTAATATATGGCCATTTCAAGTTTTTAAATTGTCACCCTGTATAAAATAAAACATAGTTTATATCCTGAACATTTATTAAAAAGCACCAAATTTATATCGGATGTACACGATTATCAACCAAGATCCAGAGAGGACTTCTATGTAGCTACAGTTCCAAATCGTTACAGTCAAAATGATATTTTCCACAATGGACTTGTTCAATATAATAACTTACCTAATGACATTAAGAACGCGATAAATTTGAAAACATTTGTAAGGAAATGCAAACATTATTCTAGGGAAAATGTATAGCGGGGAAAATCCAGTTAAATTTTTGTATGATATGTAATTTTTTATGTAATATGTATATGTACCATTAATGATTTTTTTTGTAAGATTGTTAGCAATTGCTATTAACAATAAATTATTATTATATTTAAAAAAATATATACAGGGTCCGCAAACGAAGCGTGGACGGAAGATTAAATCGTTATCGAAGAACTTATCAACAATACTAAAACAGCTTGAGATATTGGATTAAAAGCGGCATGTTTTAAAAATATTTTACATTATACAGTGTGGTCCAAAAAAGTGTGACAGCATAAAGTAATATATTTTTAAATGGGACGCCCAGTATTTTATTGCATATTTAGGTTCGTATTACTATCGTTTATAAGTGCCTCAAATTTTATTTAATTTGGTTTCGTAGTTTCGGAGAAATAAATTAAAAACTAAAAAAAAAAGTTTTGCAGTCATGAATAAAAAAATCAAAAAAAATAATCCAGAACTATTTTTTTAACCTCGGCATCGAGTCAAATTTATGACAAGAGGTCTAGAGATACTATGAATGTTATTGCGTTTATTTATTTTATACAGGGTGTTCATAATAAGCTTTCGAAAACCCCACATTTTAAAATAATTTTTCTCAAGTTTTTCAAATAGATCACCCTGTATATTATTTGGCTATTTGACGTAGAATTCATAGACAATTCTTTTTTTGTAATACAAGCATATAAGTTATATCCAGCCGTTTTCGAAATAATTGTAAATATCATAAATTATGTTGTTTAAATAGAGTTTTTATTGGGAAATTTTGTTATAGGCGACCAGCCTAATAATTGTAAACTAAAGTAAATGTTCAAAATAGCTTCCTTTTACTTAATTTAATGATTTTCCTCTACTGCCAACAGAACTCTTAATTCATTTTCTTCGTTAATAACGGGTTTATTGATTATCATCCTTTTTGTGTATGCAGTGCTTCCTGTTGCTACAAATCTTTGCAACAACTTCTCGAAGGTTTCTGGGCTCGGCTTTCTCTCAATATCTGGGTATCTTTCAGCATACACTCGGCTCGCGAGTAGGCAATTTCTTGCACATTCATCCAGTATAAAAATCATATTTACCTTTTCTAAAGTTGTAAAATTCGACATTTTGTGTAAGTTAGTACTTAATTTCGACGACTGAACAAATGTAAATAATTTTATTTGGCTGTCATAGTGATAATCTAAATAAAAAAAAAACATGGCAACTCGATTAAGAATAAAAAATAAAATTAAATAAATAAAAGTAGCAAAAATGTAGGCTTTTAAAATTTATATCGAAATAACTAAAATACGGTAAACTCTACGAGTAATAGGAAGCTATTTTGAACATTTACTTTAGTTTACAATTATTAGTCTAGTCGCCTATAAGAAAATTTCCCAATAAAAACTCTATTTAAACAACATAATTTATGATATTAATAATTATTTCGAAAACGGCTGGATATAACTTATATGCTTGTATTACAAAAAAAAATTGTCTATGAATTCTACGTCAAATAGCCAAATAATATACAGGGTGTTCCATTTAAAAAACTTGAGAAAAATTATTTTAAAATGTGGGGTTTTTGAAAGCTTATTATGAACCCCCTGTATAAAATAAATAAACGCAATTACATTCATAGTATCTCTAGACCTCTTGTCATAAATTTCACTCAATGCCGAGGTGAGAAAATAGTTCTGGATTGTTTTTTTTTTGATTTTTTTATTCAGGACTGCAAAACTTTTTTTTTTAGTTTTTAATTTATTTCTCCGAAACTATAAAACCAAATTAAATAAAATTTGAGGCACTTATAAACGATAGTAATACGAACCTAAATATGCAATGAAATACTGGGTGTGCCATATAAAAAAATATAACTTTATGCTGTCACACTTTTTTGGGCCACCCTGTATAATATAAAATATTTTTAAAACATGCCGCTTGTAATCCAATATCTCAAGCTGTTTTAGTATTGTTGATAAGTTCTTCGATAACGATTTAATCTTCCGTCCACGCTTCGTTTGCGGACCCTGTATATACAGGATGTGAGAGAGAAGTCCATATGAACATACAGAGTGTCTACCATTAAATAATATTAAATAAAATACTATTAAAATTCGTTAATTTTATTGTGAAGTCGGACCCTTTTCCACAATATTTGCAGCTTTCGCGGTTTAACCCCCTGGAGGGGGTATATGTTACCCTTAAAATTTAAAGCGGGGAGGAGGTTAAGTGGCACATCATTTTAAAGGTCGTTCCAATCTCTTTCCAATAATACTATCATTTTATTATTTTTTGAGTAGTACTTAGTTTCTAAGAAATCGGGTTCCAATAATGAACGTAGTCAGAATTTACTGCACTAAGATTTATGGGTTTGTCACCTTAAGGTGACTTATGAAATAAGTCATCCTTAACACAAGTTTGACAGTATATTAAAGTTATTTTTAACTCTCATCTGAAGGAATAGATCTAAAGGCCGATATTTCAAAATCACCTTAAGGTATAGAATGACTTAAGTCATCCTTAACACAAGTTTGGCAATACAGGGTGTTATGGAAATGATGTATTATATTTAAATGGGTGACTCCTGGGGTGTCCTAGAGAAGCGCTACATATTTTTTTTTCAAATCGAACGTTTAAAAAGTGGGGTAATTCACCCATAAACCCACACACAACTCCTCGGCACAGTCACATTACACTGAGCAGCTGTGTAATAAACAGATGTTCTAGCGCAATGTTGCCAAATTGTTCGTGTAAAACTTTAGATTATTATAAAAATAAATATTTAGCTACCTAGTATCCAAATAGAAGTGAATCCAGGTGCCAGTATACTAGCAAGTAATCCAGGGCACATAAATCTTCAGTTTTTTTTGTTTTAGTGGGTAAAGCTTATAACCCACTAAAACCCCTTCGGCGTTTTTCTTCCAATCTCAGAACATGACCCTGTATATCGTCAGAGACACAGAACAAATAGTGAAACACTGAACAAATTACCATAAATCACTTAAAGAAACACACATGTTTCAAATTAGTTTTTTTAAGATAGGCCCTTGTCACACAAAATCGCTACACACTAATGCATTCTTTAACAAACACACAAATAGGACATAGGACACAATTGGCACTTTATAAACTAAAACGTTCAGCAATTATTTTATCTGCTGCATCCAATATCTTATATCGCAACTGATCCATATTTTCGACTTTATCAACTATTTCTTTATTCATCGTATCCCATAGAAAAAATTGCATGATGTAAGATCCGGTGACCTTGCGATTTCCAGTCTCTTACTAAAGGAACATTTTCTAATATGCCTTCGACTTGATTTTTCTGTATGTACTAAACATTTTCCCACTTATTCGCACTGTACAGTTGATTAAATATCCCGAAAAAACTCTTTCGCGCGAAGCCGCTTGTTGTCAAGCAAATGTCAAATTTTAACCTGTCGATTTATACTAGAGATGTGCTAATCTTTGGTTTTAAAATCCCGCTGTGAAACGATCGATTTAATTTTTAAGCTTTTCGAATGAAATAAAGCACCAGAGCAGCGATTAACAAGTTATTTAATCTTTATTGGTATCTACAGCAGTGAAGGAAAGAAATAAATAAATGCTGTAGATTATTATAATTATTTATTTCAACCTTTTTTGGTGAATGCGCAGGAATCTACCGGAAAATATGCATTGCATTATAATACATTTCTAGTTTTTGGCAGTTCGTGTTTTGAATATTTCAGGTCAGATGTTATTTACATTTTACAATATGTTTTTTAATTAAAAGCAAAAGTTCATGCAAACCTAAGCGAGACAAGCCAATGTTAATAAAAACGATGTCTCCAAGTGAATTTTGTGCAGTTTTATGGCGGCCAATGTTCATGTGTAGTTTAGTTTTGCATAACCAGGTTATGTGATGTGCCGGTTTCTTTACTAAAACGCTGTATAAGTTTTTATAGAAGTTGACATTAATTTTTAAATAAGACCGACAAGGTAAGTGTATGTGTGTGGCCTAAATAAAATTACATTAAAAAATCAGCCAATCAAAAGTCAAAAGGTCATTGACATTTGACCTAGTTACGTAGTTGGGTATTTCAAACTTAAAGAGTGTAATTCTGACAACACCGGTGAGAATTCGGATGTGCCGCAGTGCGGTACAGAGGTATTCCTGGTTTGACGCCAGGTCATTTTTACCGCTAAATGAATTGAAAACGCCATTTAAGGATATTTTTCTTCAATTTGTATTCATCTCAGGAATTGCCGGTTTAAATATAATACGTCAGTTCCATAACACCCTGTATATTATAGTTTTTTTTAACTCTCATCTAAAGGAATAGATCTTTAAGAACGAGGTAATCTTCCACTTAACGCGTCAATTGACCCTAAAATTAATTTAAAACATAGTTCTTTTAAGGTTTGCCATAACGTTACATAACTGAAATTTGGAACATATAATATTGTGGTATTTGTTCCGTTGTAACATTTTATGCTGTTTTGCTCTCTCGACATGGATTCTACCTTAGCTTAAGGTCTAGCTTAAGGTAATAATCAAAGTCACTTTAAGGAACAGTCATGATTAATACAATTTTGACAGTATATTAAAGTCCTTTTTAACTCTCCTCTCACTTAAGAACGTGGTAATCTTAGACTTAACGCATCAATTGAGCCTCAAATTACTTTAAACCATAGTTTTTTAAGGTTTGTTCGCATGCATCTTTCACACGTCATAATAGCTATTAATATAAAAAATTTCAGACACGACAATGGAAAGAAACACGCTCATGGCGAAATGCTATCCTAAAATCAAGGATTACTGCAGAGAAAAACATGGACTGGAATTTCAGGTAAAATATATTTCACCATAAAATATTACTAAGAAAAAAAATCACTTCCTATTGTCGCATTACGAAACATTTGTATAGTTTTTTGAAATGGATATTTTCTTTAGCACATAAAGTGTGTACGTTATATCTTTTCCCATACGTGAGATCACATGCTATCACGCAATGTCACGGCATACCCGAAATATCTGCAAGGCGGTTTATGCGTGCTTATAAATAGGTTTAGAAATACACTATAGTCACCTCATGCAGATCACGGCAACTCATACTTGACAGCACAATTTTATTTTATTATGACGTGAATTCACGTGTTGTCATATCGGCAGAATAGCATTTGCTGTCACGGTTTAGAAACAGACTACGTACACTGCAGATCATTTTTATTACATATTTTGTGTTTGTCAAGATCCCAAGTGAATCTTGTAGCCTTCTAGCGTTAAACTTTGACACAGTGTTATCACGCGTGCCGAATATGTAAATTTGCAGAAATAAAACTGTGCTGTCAAGTATGACTTGCCGTGAGCTGCATGAGGTGACTATAGTGTACTTCTAAACCTATTTATAAGCACGCATAAACCGCCTTGCAGATATTTCGGGTACTGAAAGAATGTGATCTCACGTGACGTAATAATAGTGTGTTTGCGGCTTAAAGCTGTTTACATATTCGGCACGCGTGATAACACTTTGTCAGAGTTTAACGCTAGAAGGCTACAAGATTCACTTGCGATCTTGACAAACACAAAATATGCAATAAAAATGATCTGCAGTGTATGTAGTCTGCTTCTAAAGGCCGTATTGCACTCGGGAATTTTTATGGCGCCAGCAATGGCAATTATAATTCAAGGATTCAGGCGCAGTACACCGTTCTCCGTACTACAGTCAGAAATCTACTCTTCTGACAATTAAAATGACACGGATTCATGCGCAGTACACCGTTCCCGATCAACTGTCTCTCATTACCAGAAATGGGCACGCGCCATTTTAATGGCCATTGGGTAGACATGGATTATTCTGTTATTTTTAACTGTTTATTATTTGGCCGAACCAGGTATGAACAGGTAATGGCCATTTAAACCCACTGGTACTTAAATTAGCAGTTTACATTCTTTATTACACTTATGGACTGCTAATCCAGCAACTTTTTGCACCTCCTATTTGTAAATAGCAGTAGCTGCTTTAACTGGTAATCAAAACGAACAGGTTTGCACATCTCTAATTCTGGGGATATTTTAGGGATTTCGACAGTACCCACTGCTGTTCTGACCGTTGACAATGCTCCAGCTGATCGAAAACGGTTTACTGCGCATGAATACGTGCCATTATAATTGCCGGCGCAAGAGAAAAAATTACCTAGTCTAATACGGCCTTAAGGCATGTGCTATTTTGCCGATATGAAAACACGTAAATTCACGTGACGTGATAATAGTGTGTTTGCGGCTTTAGAATTATTATTATAATTTGGTGTAAGCAAAATATCAAGACAAAGTCTGCTTTCATATAATAGACGTGCCTAGCGCTCCGACATACGTATTCCGAAAAATAATTTATAATTTCGAAAAAAAAATTGAAATGTAATCAGCGGCAAAAACTGGCGATCCAGAACTACTAACAGACTTGTGTTTATTACAAAATATCGAAAAATTCGATGTTTCCATAATCCACTTTAAAGTCATGAATACATGACATTAGTAATAAATGTCCATAAATACTTACTGAAATAGAAAAGAACGATGAAATAGCTCGGAAAAGAACTGTTTTTAGGATTAAATTCGACTTGAAGGCACAAAAATTTATAAAAACCAATCGACACTTTTGATGTGTCAAATAGCAACTATGAATTAACAGCTGGCAAATATTTAATGGTTACAAATCACATATACAGGGTGCCCGCTAATTAATGGGACATGGAAAAACCACATACTCCTTACGTACAAATATTAGGATTTAATTATACTTACCTATATGCGAAAGTTGATATTAACTGAGATACAGGGTGTTAAAGTTAAAACTTTTTTGTTTTTCTCTAATAATTTCCAATAATTTAGATGGGACACCCTGTACATATCGTTAAGTAACTCCCAGGCGATTACATAACACCCCGCATTTATAGAACACTTTTTCTAGTCGAATCTACTCTTATTGACACTTGTCTGAAGCACCTTGTATATTCATACCAAATTTCTAGTAGCTAATATCTACAGTGAGTCCCAGGACAAATGTCTAAATTCATTTAAAATTCAGCGGTAAGTTTTTTCAAAAAACGCTCGTACCCGTCGATTTTGATTTTTTAATTTTTTTTTGTGGTAATTTCATGTATACAGGGTAGCTCAAAAATAAGTTACGACCATCAACTTCATTTTTTCAAATGAAAACATATATTTTTTATTTCATTTTTGAATTTTGCATTGAATTCTAAGCATGTTTCATGTACCATGTCCTATACATAAACTCAACAGTTATTGAAAAAATTAGGATTGAACATATCATTTAGGGAATCCAACGATCTATCAAATCTTCTGGCAATATGGCATTTTGGGCTCCATAATAAGTAAGAGTGTACTGTCTCACTGTCACCGTTTATTTCCATAGAAACTGTATGACAATTTTATTTCAAATAAGTATAATTATTGTCAAGCGTAGTTTCAAAGTTGCGGTTTTCACAATAATGGTGAAGTTAACGGAACGGGAAAAAATTGAAATTCTATGCATGGTTGGGTTTGGTGATAAAACACGTACTCAAATAGAAACAGCCCAATTATTTAATGAAATCCATCCTGATCGTCCTCCCATATGTCAAAAGATGGTGAGTAGAATAGAGGTTAAGTTTAGAGAATTCGGTCATGTTAGAGATTTGCCTAAATCTGGTCGTCCTACTCGAGATGAAAATTAACAACTTGACGTTTTGCTTTCCTTGGAAGAAAATCCATGTACTCCCCTGTCTCACATTGGGGCCGATTTACACATGCCGAAATCTGTTGTTCACCGAGTAGTTCAAAAGCACAAATATCACCCATACAAAGTTATTCCAGTGCATGAGTTATTTGAAGATGATTTCGATAGGCGAAGTGAGTTTTGCGGACGCATGCAAAATATGTGCAATCTAGATAATAATTTAGTAAATAATATTATTTTTTCGGATGAAGCTACGTTCTATTTGAATGGTAATGTGAACAGACAAAATTGTCGATATTAGGCAACAGAAAATCCGCATTGGATGATAGAGGTTCACAGCCAGTACCCTAAGAAAATAAATGTTTGGTGTGGAATCGTACGCGAAAGAGTAATTGGTCCATTTTTCTTTGAACAGTCTTTAACTGGACAATCGAATTTCTCCAACTAGAATTAATTCCAGCATTAGTGGCTTTATTTCCGAATCCATTGGATCCAGACTCCCCTGACGAAGAACTGATATTCCAACAAGATGGTGCTCCTCCGCACAATGCGGCCACTGTGCGCACAATTTTGGATGAACCCTTTCCCAATCGGTGGATTGGAAGGAGAGGACCTATCGAATGGCCTGCTAGGTCGCCAGACCTAACTCCGCTGGACTCTTTTTGTGGGGTTACCTCAAATCAAAAGTATTTGTTAACAGGCCAAACAATATGCAGGAGTTGAAAGAAAGGATCCGAAGAGAAGTGCGTGTCATAACTCCGGAAATGGTTGGAAACGTGCAAAGAGAGTTTATTGATCGTCTTGGATATTGTCAAGCCGTAAATGGCGCACATTTTCAACATTTAATTTGATTTTGTTGTGTTTTTTTTTAATAAACAGGTCTTACTTATAGATATGTTCAATTCTAATTTTGTCAATAACTGTTGAGTTTATGTATAGGACATGGTACATGAATGCAAAATTCAAAAATGAAATAAAAAATATATGTTTTCATTTGAAAAAATGAAGTTGATGGTCGTAACTTATTTTTGAGCTACCCTGTATACATGAAATTACCACAAAAAAAAAATAAAAAAATCAAAATCGACGGGTACGAGCGTTTTTTGAAAAAACTTACCGCTGAATTTTAAATGAATTTAGACATTTCTTCTGGGACTCACTGTATAGCTAAGGGAATATTTGCTAGTAAGACGTGGGATATCTGTTTTCCATTGATGATAAAAAAGCAAAGGCTTCTCGAAATTTGGGTCAAAATAAGATCGTATTATAGCCGGGCTCCGATCCTCTTACGTATGTCATAAAGGCTAATCACGCATCGATTTTTCTTTCCAACAATTCAGCTGAACTATTCGCGAATTTTGTAGGTCATTTCGCGTACCATCCCGCGCCTAGCGCTAACGGTTCCAAGGGCAACTCTCTCGTTTACTTCGGCTCTGTTTTTTCAGCTAATAAATTTAAATGGAGCAATGACGCCACATTTTCCCTAAAGGACACAAAATGATTGTCGCCCTAACAATGAATCGAAAGACGTACGATTATTTTAAGAATTTCATTGATTAGTCAAATAAACACTAAAATATCAATATTTTAATTACCCTGGATAGTTTTCAAAATATGGAATAAAAATAAATCAAACGAAACCAAATCCAATTGGTAACTAGCCCAATACGTACTAATCTTCTTAAGGGTGAGAATTTTTTTACAGGCAGGCAACTTTCAGTAAATCGGAATTTAAAAATAAATAATCTCGAAAACACCTGTTTAAAGGAAAATTTAATTTCGGAGGTTTATTACATGGTTACAGGCAATTAATTTGTATCTTTATTTTACTGCATTTAGGGGGAAATAAATTATGAGGAAGAAACATCGGCAGAATATACAGGGTGTTATGGAAATGACTTATTATATTTAAACCGGCAATTCCTGAGATAAAGACAAATTGAAAAAAAATAGCCATAAATGTCGCTTTCAATTCATTCAGCGGTAAAAGTGACCTGACGTCAAACCAGAAAAACACCTGTGTGGCACTGCGATACATGTAAGCAATCAAGGAATTCTGGCCGGTGTTGTCATATGTACACCTTAAACTCTTTAGACAAGATAAAATAATTTAAACACTTTTCCATTCTGCAATACCTTTTTGTACAATTAATTGAAGAACATTTACGACGGACTATGTTTTAAACAACCCGAAAAAACATATGGAATAGTAATAGCCACGTACGTCACTAGATCAAATGCCAATGACCTCTTGACGTCTTACATCGGCCGAGCGAAGTAGTTTCATATAACGCCGCACGCCTGCGTCTGTTAGTTGAAGACCAACCAGCGGCCGGATACGTTGTGTCTCGTCGATCGCCAACACACTCTCAGCAACCCGCTCTGTTTTTCGGTTTACGCGTGTATCTTGACCGTCCATAAATAATCTTTGAATATTGTTTTTATTGACGCGTTTCTTCTGGACGTCAAATTTCGGCGCGTGTAATAAAATCTAATAATCTGTAGTATGATCTGTATTATTGTATTTTCAAAAGCTAACTATCGGTTCTGTTTCACTATTACTGTGATAAAATGTTTCCAGGAGTGTTCCCATGAAAAAGAAGAAAAACTAATTGTATTTGTGCCTGGATTTCCTTCTCTCTTCACAAAACATCATAAATTGACGCCAGACATATTGTTTGCTATTTTTAGTGTTTTCTGGGACACTTTGTGGGATCTTTTCTTGAATTAGCTCGATCGATTCCTTTCTAAAATGTGACACTTTTGAAACTAAACTCGGAACCAATGAATACTTATAAACAGGAAGAAGACAATCAGCCGTGTTAACAAATCGAAGCCTGTTATGAACATACGAACAAACCCGGCATCCATTACGTCCTGCATCAGCTTACAAACGCACGGATGTGTCAAATGTCTCTTTTTTCCAAATTTGTATTACTGTCTATACATTTAACCAACAAAAAACATTCAAAACCCTTTTATTTGATTTACTAAGTGGTGAAATTCAAATATTAGGATTCTGACATGTTTTAAGCTGTAAATATCACTTTAAAATAATCCTTACACACTCTTATATTATTTTTTGAACTAGTAACGTAACTATAAATGAAAAATTAAAATTCAGAAATAAGCTTGAAAGTACATAGTATTATTAAAAAATAGGAAGTAAATCGTAATTTACATAAAATATTTTACCATCTTCATTTGGTATCTAGCTCCTAGCAAATATTTCAAGCTTCAAGTCCAAGCATATTTTTGGGCCCCATATGATTTAGGAAAAGAAATTATTATTGATGCTTACTCTCAGTAAAGATGACTAAATGAATATTTCAATTACAAAGTACTCACTTGCACCAAAAAGGAAACGACGTTTATCGTGAAAAGATAGAAAATTAAAAATTATTTTAAAATTTAAAGATGCTGCGTCTTCTCCACCATTTTAAATCACATCAGATGTTGCTTGATTTTCATTCCCGCCAGACGAAGGAAGTTAGCTTGTTTAACAATTCGTGGTGTTCGCATTCTATGCATGTCTCTGTCTGCAGCAACCTTCCTTAATTCAGTAAAGTGAGACAAATATGACCAGGAACAATCACTTTTTGGCATTTCACATTAATTCTACGTAAGTCTGATATTGACGCTTGACGCTGAGTGAAACAGATAGAGTAAAGTAGGTTACTTGTGAACGTATGGAGCAGAGTAGGCTTAGCATCACTTCCAAGGCCTTCTTACGTGTTTCGATCCCCCCCATAAGCAGTCTCACCGGGCTGCTTGGAACAATGAGAATGTCAGACTATTCCAATGATGGCGTTGTAAGAAGGTTACTATGGTTTTGTGTTCAATAGCTAGAGGGGTTGTTTTCGATAGCTAGGGGTATTGTTTTCGATGTAATCAATCGAAAACAACACCTCTAGCTTAAGGGAGGGTAATATTCGCAAGAATTGCTCGATTTTCACTGGAAGCAATCAGGATTTTTTTACTACTTAGTTGCGACACATGTCATATTTAATGATGTCCTTTACAGGTTGTAGATATGAGATGGGGTGTGCGAGACGAGGCCACCGACGATCACATGACCACGGAGTTGTGCATGAAAGAAATTCAGAACTGTCAACGCTTGTCGATGGGTCCGAACTTTGTGGTAAGTAAAACGATAATATACAGGGTGTTCGCATCACGCATCAGGATACGCAAAGAGATGATTCTACATGTTAAAATAAAGGTAGCAAGTAATATAACAAAGAGTCGAAAACTCAATAGTTTTTCAATATCTCTTTTGTTTTAACAGTTATTGGAAAAAAGGCCATGCCATTGTAAAGACAAAAGACTAACTCGGTCATAATTTAAACAAAAAAAATCCAGGCCCGTATTTAAAAAATAAAGTTGAAGATGGTCACCTAAAGACGAAACGTCGCATGAAAGGTCTGAGTGGAGAATAAAAAGTGGCATTGAGAAAGTGAACTTTATTTTTGGACATCTCTTCGAACAAAGTGAGGAAAAAATAAAAACCGAAACGCAAAATTTCTGATTTTTCCAAATATCTTGAGAGCTCCTGTATTTATTTTTGATTATTTTGCGGCATATTATTGGGCCCATAACTAACGGACTTCGTATCTCTTACCATTTCCGAAATCCCAATGGTCAAGGTCGACTTTGTAACACCCTGTATAATATTAAGAGTATTTATTAGTGGAGCGCGTGGTCCGATTTGGGATTTCGCCGCGGAACATAAGTCAGTGGTATTGAACAATGAGACAACATAGCCATTCCAAGACACAGGAGACGTTTTTCTTATTCTTCTGCCTTTGATCACCCGAAGCGTTGCCAAATCGCTTTAGATAGTTGCTATTTTAGATATTCTTTCTGAAAACCTCGGTGTGACATTTTCTGCATTAAAACTATGCTATGAAATTAATTGGGATTATCGATAGTGCATGCAATACTTTCAAAAATTACTGTATAACCATCTTTTTTCAATTTACACGTTATTTACCGTCCGAAAAATTCAAGATAATATATGTAGTCATGTAGTACCATATTTCGAAGCTAAATTTAACATTTTAACAAATTCCATTCAATAGTTTTCTTGTAGTTTGTCGCACTTTTTACCTTAACGGGTTTGTTCGGGTTTGTTCGGTCACTGATAGGTGCTCTTAAGAGAGAAATAAAAAAAAAGCGATAAATCGCTCGTCAAAAATAACTTTTTCTTCGCGATTTCAGGTATTTCTTGGACAAAAATACGGTTACAGGCCGATTCCGACATACGTTTTATCGTCAGAGCTTCAGATGATACGGGACGAGCTGCAAGCAACCGGACAGGATGTTACCATCATAGACACGTGGTACAGAAAAGACAGTAATGCAGTTCCACCCATCTCCGTTCTACAGCCTATATCGTCCATTTTAATCAACTTTAACAATAAAGTAAGTTTCGTTTTCCGAACGACACAGTCAACACACATACTTTTTCCAATCGACAGTCTAAGAAATTGAGTAAATACCCTTAAAACCCGAAAAAATCGAACGCCACTGGCTATGTGTTAAACTTAAGGCGGGCTCATACGAATGGTGTACTTGGCCAAAATTTGTTACTGGCGTATACCTGCCAAGTCGTGTGTGAACGGCTTACATGTACAATAATTGACAATTCTACCATTCACACAGCACTTGTATATACGCCATTAAAGATTGTTCCACGAAAAATGGATATAACTTAATGACTGCAGTAAAAGTACTTGTGGCGATCCCATTATTTATGACCGTTTGTTATTATTATGTGGAAAGGACCGGATTGTAATAATTATAATTAAATATTGGCACATCAGGTAGGTTAGGTTGCTTAATTTATATTTAAATATCTTTTTCTGGTAAAATTTGTTAGTATTTATTTCTTGCTGGAAGAGTTTAGTTGTATTACTGATATTATTTTACCAAACGTAAAAAAAAACAGTATGTGGCATCCATGGAAAAACATTGATGGTGCTTCTTCTAGTGTTGCAGTGAAGAAAATGCATTTATCTCTCGATGCTAGGGAAATTGTAAAAAGAGTATATACTTCTTTACTCAACAGAGGACTTTATGCTAGTGCTGCTGCGGGTTCGTTTACAAATTAACAGTGGCGTGCACATCTTTTAATGAAAAAGACACATGATATTATTTTCTCGTGCCATTTTTGATTATTTTACGGCAATTTGTTTCCACATCAGGTTTTGAGTTAAATATTACAAACCATTTCCATAACACCATGTACATTTTCGACAGTTTTATAGAGTATCACCGTAATGTTTAGCGCTATCAAAAAAGTAATGTAGATGTCATGTGCTCTTTTTGGGTCAAACCTAAAATGGGTAAAGTCAAAATTTGAATATTTTCGCTCGTTTAAGAGATACGGGGGAAAATCAAAAAGTTGACAATTTCAAAATTACCCTATATATTTTTAGTTAGAAGAGATACGGAAAAATGTTTTATACAGAAGTTTCTTTATAATGATTGTTGAATAATCTGCCGTTTTCAGAATAAGTATACGAGGTCAGGTAAAAAAGTTATCGGACCTAATCTCATTTTTTAAAATAATATTTTAATCTAAAAAGATAGCATTTTAAATTTAAATTTACTTTGAAACGAAATAAAAGATTCAGATTAAGGTAAAAAATAACGGGAATCATCGCAAATGGTCGGAATATGTCCGTAAATGGTTGCCATCTTTCCGGATAGCGAACAAATTATAAATTTTGCGCCATTTTTCCACTCTCAATATAAACTGATATCATATCAATTTTTTTTAATTGTTGACAAGTCATTTTCACAAATGAATATGTAAAAATTAAATTGACGTTGAATGTTAATAACAACTAGAATGTCAACATAGTTGTCTCTAGGATATTAGCTTTTGTTTGATGGCCTACTGTGGTTTAAAGTAATAAAGTTTAAATATATCGCCTAGAAAACCAATATCATCCATGGTGTGTTATATATTTAAAAAGAGAATTTAAAATGCTATATTTTTGGATTAAAATATATTATAGGGTGATCCATTTAAAAAAATAAGGTTAGGTCCGATAACTTTTTTACCTGACCCCGTATACTTATTCTGAAAACGGCAGATTATTCAACAATCATTATTAAGAAACTTCTGTATAAAACATTTTTCCGTATCTCTTTTAACTAAAGACACAACAGAATTTTGAAATTGTCAATTTTTTGATTTTCCCCCGTATCTCTTAAGCGAGCGAAAATTTTCAAATTTTGATTTTACCATTTTAAGTTTGACCCAAAAAGAGCACATGACACCTACATTACTTTTTTGATAGCGCTAACAATTACGGAGATACCTTATAAAAGTGTTGAAAATGGGACACCCTGTATATCCAGTTTCAGAGAAAAAAATCATGCCTAATCATAAGATTAGTAAAGATTGCTGCCTTGAATTAATCTCTAAATTCACGATATTTGGATTTATGCTTGAAGGGCCCAAAACTGACCTTTGGGGAACGCCGCTACTTCATACTTAGAATATGGTCAATTTTAACTCGAAAAGGGCTGACTGCTGGAAATTTTTACGATTTCGATCAAGGCAGCTTTAACTTAGCTGACGTTTATAGGGGACGAATCCTCTTTTAACAGATTGAAACACTTGTCAAGTGAACACGTGATTTTCAATGGCGTGGCGCCGCATGTGGTGAGATTATAGGGTTCAAGTTTTCAGAAATCTGTGTTTCTCTAGGACACCCCAGAAGTCACTCATTTAAATATAATAAAATATTTCCATGACACAGATGCTTCTTTCCACTGCTTATGGCGATGGTGAGACAATAAAATACAGTGAAACCTATCTTAGGCGGACACCTACGGGACTGTCTATACTTGCAAACTAGAAAATGTAATTCCAAGTCTGATAACAATTCCATTGCTGTAGAGTCACCTCTATTCCTTGCATACTCTTATAATTCCTTTACCATACTAATGACTTGTTGATAATTGGTGACATTTGTTTGATTACTACATTCAACTTCTTCATCAGAGTCGTCAGATAGTGATGTGGTTTCAGTTTGGACTACATAATCGGTAGGAATGGGGTCACCATCATCTAATAGCACATCGCTATCAATGTTAATGAACTCGCCCAAATCATTGTTATCAAATTAAAAACTTCCACTACATCAATTTTCTCTTTCAAACTCAAAACGCCACGGTTTTCTGCCATTGTTTACGATTTTAACCTTACAACTCACAAATAAACGGTGGACCGCTGTCGGGGAATCACACCTACTTTCTTTCGGCGAAGTCCTTTCACGCTGCCACGCATACGCGATTGGTTGCCGGTCTGTCTTCAGAGAGTTTTTGCACTGTACTTATTCGTCTCCCAAATACTTTTGAAAAAATTGTTTCTGTTTAAAGGAGTCTTTGTCCGCGTCCGCCCAAAGGAGAGTCCGTCCAAGAGAGGTTGATTTTCATGGAATTACATACAGGGTGACAATTTAAAAACTTGAAAGGGGGAACAAAAACAAGCGTATTAGCCCACCCCTATCTGCAACCCCTTGGACAGGGCGAGATAAACCCTTATAATCTTAAATAGAAAGGGGGTCGAGTGATACATCATTTTGAAGCTCTTGAAAAATGCTTTCCAATAGTACCATAGAAAGGTACATTTCAGGAAATTCTTCTCTGTTTATTAAGGAAAACAATAAATGAAAAGACAATTTTGAAATTTTTTATTATTAGTTAATTAAATGTTCAAAATGATTGCTACCAATATCCTGGCATACTACTAGTACTATTACTACTAGTATTATTATTTTAAGAATAGTTACCTTTCGGTTCAGTTTAAACGAAAAGCAGCACAGCTGAACGGGTAGAAATTATTTTCATTTATGGTTCCCAGGATCAATGTATTTTAAGAACAGCTCAACGTTTTAACGAAAGGCATCCAGGTCAAAATGTAAGCCCGGAGTATGTTCGCCAACTAGTAGCCAAATTTAAAGAAACTGGTTCTGTCGCGAATATAAAGAGAAATCAACCGAGACTAGCCGACGAAGCAGCGCAAATTGAAATTCTGGGGCAGTTTGCAATGAATTCAACTTTATCAACTCGTCAAGCAGCTGTAACAACTGGATTATCTCGTGAATCAATAAGAAAGGTACTTAAAATTCATAAGTTTTATCCCTATAAACAGCACATACTGCAAGGACTTGGTGACGACGACCCTGACAGAAGAATACAGTTTTGTGAAATAATGACAGATAGAATTACGTCAGAACCTCGACTAGTTAAAAATATTTGCTTCAGTGATGAGTGTACCTTTTATTTAAATGGGCATATTAATAAGCAAAACTGGAATGACGAGAACCCCCACGTATTTAGAGAAGGGCATACCAAGTACCCCCAGAAATTTAATGTTTGGGCTGGTATATTGGGAGATGGTATTATCGGCCCAATATTTATACAAGGAAATTTAAATGGCGACAGGTATGCTGAAATGCTACAGAGGTCTACCGAACCACTAATAGTGCGAGAATTAGAAAATCAGAGGGACATACTCGGAAATTTATCTTTAGAAGAACGCTTACTACATTTCCAACAGGATGGAGCACCTCCGCATTATGTAGTTCCCGTTAGGGAGTGGTTGGATGATAATTATCCCAACCAGTGGATTGGAAGAAGAGGTCCTGTTGAATGGCCACCTAGATCCCCGGACCTTTTGTGGGGTCACCTAAAATCTGTGGTTTTTAAAACGCAACCTGAGTCACTAGAGCAACTTCAGCATAGAATAGTTCAGGAATACTGTGCTATATCCAGAGAAACCTTTGCAAATGTACGTGAAGAATTTGAAAGTAGGCTTTATTATTGTCTTCAAAACAACGGAAATCATTTTGAACATTTAATTAACTAATAATAAAAAATTTCAAAATTGTCTTTTCATTTATTGTTTCCCTTAATAAACAGAGAAGAATTTCCTGAAATGTACCTTTCTATGGTACCATTGGAAAGCATTTTTCAAGAGCTTCAAAATGATGTATCACTCGACCCCCTTTCTATTTAAGATTTTAAGGGTTTATCTCACCCTGTCCAAGGGGTTGCAGATAGGGGTGGGCTAATACGCTTGTTTTTGTTCCCCCTTCGTTTTATAGAAACTGTTTTTTGCGTTTTTTTCTTCAGTTTTTCGTTTCTAATATATGGCCATTTCAAGTTTTAAAATTGTCACCCTGTATACCTAGCTCCGGACTATGAAAAAAAATTTCCGCTTAATAGAGGTGTCCGTAGATAGAGGTTTCACCGTATTAACCGAAGAAGCTAAAGACTCTTTCTTGCACTACTAGACTAATTTTATCTATAAAATTGCATTTAGATCTATTTTTGATATGAACAAAAAAAGTATATACTTTAATTTGGAACACACACACTGTTTTTAGAGAATACCGAAACTGCAAGCCGAAGACCAAGCGAAATGGTGGGAAACGTTGGCAAAATTCCAAAAACTGTTCAGGAAGGCATCTGCATCGCTAAATCAACAGGGAAAAATGGACAATGATGCAATGCACAACTATTTTATGTCAGGTAACACAATACGGTATACTCACAAATAAAAATATTGTAATATGACAGCCATATGACGCATGTAGAATGATATATCGAAAACTTGAAGGGCTCATTTTCTCGCCAACTTCCTTATTATTAATATTAAACCCCCTCAAGTAGCTGGTGCTCGGGTTTGGGGAATCACAAGTAAATTTGAAGGGGGTAAAGGAATTTGTTGATTTAGCAAAACGAATTCCTTCTATATCGAGTATAGTGCTGATAATAACGGTTTCGTGACGGTGAATTCTTTGGTTTGACGTGGTTAGTTACAACATCCTGGTGCTACTTCAATTACTGTTGCCAGGTGGCTCTACATGGGACACAATATGCACCACCGAAAAATTAAGTTAATCCGTCCCTCAATCTATTCCTCTACCGCCGAACGGGCACTAACTTTGTCATTGTTTCTAGTCACGGAAAGAGAAGTAATAAACGGCATCCTAGACGTTAAAAACACCAAAAACCATTGTCTGGCCTACGTTAGAATGATCAACAACATAAACTTGCAAAACTTGAAAAAGGCGTCGCTTTTTGTGGATATCATCAACAGAAGCTTAGATACGGAATCGGTAAAACTGCTTGCGGACCTAAGAGATGCGAGATTACCGAATAAGATCGAAACCAGCAATATGCAAAAGTAAGCTCCAGATGGAATGATAACTTTTAGACTTGAAACACATTCAAGGGTTTGTTTACTAATTTTTAAACATATACATTTTAGATATACCGTTGAATGGATCGGGAGGGAAGGTTTAGATCCAGAAACCCACGAAGAATACTTAAAACACTTCATAACGCACTTTTACAAGAACATAGTCAAGTTGGTCGATAGAGCTATGAGAAAAGAAGACTCGAGTGCACAAGGTCAAATCGTTACTGAAATCCTGCAGCACTTGCATGCCTGTAATAATTCGGTTAAGGTCAGTAATATTGGATTCGAATTAAGAGCGATGGAAATTGAATTTGAATTGTATTACTTTACTCTGTATTTCGATTTTAGGTATTCTACGGCAGAGAAGAAAATCTCGAACACATTCACAAGTACATGTTGGACGATTCGGACAAATTCATAGTGCTCTATGGAGAAGGGGGTTGTGGAAAAACCTCCCTACTGGCTAAGGCTGCCGGCATGTCCACCGGCCAAGGGTGGTTTAAGGGAGCGCGACCTATGAGCATCATTAGATTTTTGGGAACTACTCCCGATTCTAGTGCATTGACACCAACGTTGATTTCCATATGCCAACAGGTATGTTCCCTAGGGTTTACTTAGCGACATTATAGTCTTGGTTGGTTGGTTGGTTAGAGGCGGGGGTAGGGTGTGTGGCGCGAACTCCTATCACTGCAGACTTCAGGCTTATTGTCCACCCCGATCGTGTTAGAGAAAATTTGTTCCTTCTATTAGGCCCAATAGTCTTCTACCAAGTTTGGCACCACTTTGAATATTCCCAAAGTTCTCGAGTCTTGCGTATATGACATGGAAGGCTGTTTCATCCTTCTTCGCCGCAGTCTACAGCCACCAGGGGCACAAAAATATTTTAATTTAAGAATAAACTTACTTCTAAACCCCCTGGTGTCCTCATGTATTCCAGGAGAATCGGTGTCTGTTGTTCGAGAATGATGCTCGCCGTCTTCAGGCAACCACACTCTCTTCGTTTTAGGGCTGAGGAGACGTAGACGTGCTCGCAGGAGAGCAAGAGTCAGTCCCTCCTGGGCTTGGTCCTAGCACACGCTCGTCCTAGACGTTGAAGGTGACTTCTTAAGTGACAGTTGCCTGTTAGCACATGTTTCAACTGGAGCCGCGTTACGAGTAGCATCCCATTCAATAGTTTCTTCGAGGGTTTACCATTTGCGGTCCGTGCGTGTGTTTAACCGGGTGTCCCGTACCATCGAGAAACTCGAGAACTATGTTGTTTTTGCGCCTACCTATCTAATGTCGTTTTGCCTGCTTTGATATTCCGAAGGCGGGTTCAGGGCCCCTGAGATTTTGAGCAGATCCAACTCTAGCTAGTTCGCCTGCTTTTGCATTTCCTTTCATCCCTGAGTGACCATGAACCCACAAGAGCTCTATCTTATTCCTCCTGGCTCCCACTTCTTTCGGGTTATTAAGGCGCACCCCTGAGAGTTATGATGTAAACCGATTGGAGTTACAGAACCTTAAGAGCAGCTTGGTTGTCCGATAGGATGTATATCTTTTGGTCGTGGCAGCCCCTTTCAAGATTTGAGTCTAAATACTAAGAAAGTTGGTGGACTGCAACTAGTAGTCGTAGTAGGGACGCCCACTCCTTATTGCCTAACCCCGAATAGTTTCTCGTCCATTCTAACCAATTAGATTTTAGAGTAATCTAGACCCTCACTGAATCATTCCGAGCTCGGTACGAAGGCCAGGATGTCATTCGGAAAGATGATGATAATCTCAGCTCTTTTTCGAGAACGTAATTTTAAAGACTTGATATCTCAGTATCCACAGTACTTCACAAGTCATCAGGGTGTGCGGAGGTTCATCCTCCTCTTTCTGACATCCAGGATAAATCGTATCTTAGTAGATTTTCACTCCCTTATCAAAGAATGGGCCTTGTAGAACACCACTTAAATTCGTATGGTTTATACCATTCTTTCTTAATGTGCAGTGCGCTTTTTTTTAGATCTCATACAATTTTATGCTTCCATTTGACGGCATACCAGACGATTTAGTTCCGTTAACGGCTCACTTCAAGCAGCTGTTGACGTTGGCAACAAAGGAGCAACCATTGCTCTTATTTCTGGATTCCGTGGATCAGCTGACCGGGACAGCCGATGCAAATAAGGTACACATTCCGGGCTCCGACGACTGGTGTACTCGGCCAATATTTCTAATGGCGTATACTCGCCAAGTGCCGTGTGAATGGTAGAATTGTCAATTATGGTACAAGTTAACGATTCACACGACGAGGCAGGTATACGCTAGTAAAAAATACTGACGAAGTACACCATTCTTCCACACTAAGTTTTCTTTATTAGGAGAACTGTAGATTACTAGTTACAGAAGGTATTTTAAATCACCTATAGGATATTTCTAGGTCTCTTGGTTACCAACTCGACTGCCAAGACACTGCAAAATAATTGTATCTTGTGCTTCCGAAGAATCCAATCCGGAAGTGTCGAAGGAGTACCATATACTCCGAAGAATGGTCGATGTCGAAGAAAATTTTATCGAAGTAAGAGCCTTAGGTGAAGAGTTGGCAATGAAAGTAATAAAGTAAGTACATACCGTTATATACCGGGTAATGAACCGTTGAGTTGAACATAGGAAATCTCATGTAATTTTTGAGGGGGCGGAATATTGGCTCCCCTGGCATTTTATAGAAGAACTGCATTATAACTTCTTGAAGAGACCGACATGGTAAACCCATGGCAATACAGCAAACACCAGCAAGTAATCCTCTATGACGCTATTGACGTAAAGCTGAACAGCGAATAATGAAAATAAAACTCCTTGACAAAATTAACGCAACATCATAAATTTCCCATATTTTTGATGCTATTTTTTTTCTGAATTTATGATCCGATTTGAATGATTTTTTTGCATTGTAGGTTGGTTCCTTGACAATGTCATAGTTTTCGCTGTTTATGATAAAAATTTAATTTTCGATTTATACTGGGTTTACTAAAAATGCTACGTTTTTTTCCGAAAATTCGTATCACCCTGTGGAGTATATTAGCAACCGAAGCATATTGCAGTTGACATTAAACGGTAGGTCCATCTTTCCCCAACATTTCCTTTTTTGGTCTACTTCATTATCTCTGTTATTAAAGGAGATACACCGTTTTATAGCGTAACATATTTTTATAGACTTTAACATTCAACGCATTCATTGTTAAATGTTTTCTAGTAGGTTTCAAGATTAAATTACTCGTCGGGCAACTGGGCATACGAAACGAACGTTTAATAAGCAGTTTCCTCCGAACAGTTTTTATCAGTATGGCGAATTTTATTTGACCTTTGTAACTTTAAAACACAACATCTGCTGACACATTGCGTCCGAAAAAGTCCATAGCACACTTGAAAACATTTAACAATGAATGGTGTTGAATATTAAAGTCTATAAAAACATGTTACGCTATAAAACGGTGTATCTCCTTTAATAACAGAGATAATGAAGTAAACCAAAAAAGAAAATGTTGGGGAAAGATGGACCTACCGTTTAATGTCAACTGCAATATGTTTCGGTTGCTAATATACTCCACAGGGTAATGCGAATTTTCGGAAAAAAAACATAGCATTTTTAGTACACCCAGTATAAATCGAAAATTAAATTTTTATCATAAACAGAAAACTATGACATTGTCAAGGAACCAAGCTACAATGCAAAAAAAAATCATTCCAATCGAATAATAAATTCAGAAAAGAAATAGCATCAAAAATATGGCAAATTTATGATGTTGCGTTAATTTTGTCCAGGAGTTTATTGTCACTGACACTGATTTTCGTTTTGTCAATGTCAAAATTTCGGTAGGTATCCATTTTGATTAATCAATATCACGTTCTTCAATTTTCAGAATGTGGATGGGCACAGCCTGCCGTGACTTGACAAACTACCAATGGCGCCTCGTTTCAAATGCCATAGACAAATGTAGCCTACCTATTTTTGTAAAATTAGTCTTCGCCGAAATATGTAGATGGCGCAGTTACACTAAGAGTCAGGATACGTATTTGGCGTCCACCGTTATGGATTCGATTATGATGTTGTTCGAAAGGATTGAAAAACAGGTGATTGATTAGACACAATGCTGATTCCTATTTTTACGGCTTTGGATAATCGCCTTTTATAGTTCTCTTATTTAAGAGTATTTATCAGTGGACCGCGTGGTCCGATTTGGGATTTCGCCGCAGAACAGCATAAGTCTTTGAACAATGAGATAACATTGTACCGGGTATCCCACTAAGAATGGCTCTCGGCCGTATCTCTGAAAAAACTTTGACGTGAAAGCACCTAATTTTAAATTAGATTTTGTTTTTCCAAGGCCTATTTGACTTTAGAAAAAACCTGTACCGTTGAAACTTAAATATAATCATATTTTTCCGTGTTTATTTTTGTTCTTGTTAATATCTCCGGTTTGAAAAAAGATATCAAGTTGTGGTTTTCGCCAGTTCTTTAGGCTTTTATTGATCTTTGTGATGAAGTAAAATTAAATATACTGTTGTATTTGAAATTTTTGAAAAAATGCGCAATGTTTGTTAAGTTGTAAAATAGCTCCCTCTAGCGCCTACTTTAAAAGTCATATTGTCATAGTTTATACAGTAAAGTATAGAGTAAGGGAACCACTTTTTAACAAAACAAAGTTCACTAAATTCTGTTGAGCGAACCCGGAGTTGTAGGTATTTATTTAAAATAATGTTAGGCTTCCCCCACCACTTTATTTTAAAAGTGACAAAAATATGTTATAAGTAAATTTTCTTCATAAAACCTTAAAGTATACGAAAATGCTATTTTCAATATACCTTAACGCGGCAACTTTTGAAAAAACTAAGCTTTACGGATTTACCGTTACGGTTGCGCCCTCTAGCGCTCGACTGAGAAACTTGAAAATAATTTCCAGCAATTTCTTATGATCACTTTTCATATTAAAAATTTTTTCCGAAAGCCATACGACTAACACTTTCAGAGATACGGCCGAGAGCCATTCTTAGTGGGACACCCGGTACACAGTAAATTTTTTTTTTCATGTGCCCCGAAAGTGCCTATTTTCATGCATGTTCTCTTCAACGAAAGTGGCGTTTTCCAAGAGAGCGGGCGGGAAAGATTTTTCCCGCCCGCTTCGAGTCACCATGCGCTCATAAATAAATAAAACCAGAATTGTCGGTGCGGGATTTGAACCCGCGTCCCTCAGATCGCCAGGCGGACACTCTACCCACCGAGCCATACTACAAGCGATAATAAATAGCGGATTATACATAAATTAAATTGGCAGTTATTTTTCAAAGATGTTTTAGAAAAATGTGTGAAGAATTTCTTTATTTATACGGCCTCAAAGACTCGGACACTTGCAAAAAAATAAATAAAACCAGAGATGCCGAGTGCGGGATTTGAACCCGCGACTCTCATATCACAAGGCGTACGCTAGTACGCTATACCACTAGGCCACCGAGCCTATTTGTCAAAAATAATAAATAGATATTTACATTCTCCATGCGCGAGTGTTTTCATGTCATGTAGACAGGAAAACTGTCTGAAGAATTTCTTTATTTATTTGGCATCAAAGCTTCGGAGCACTTGTAAAAAAAAATACGGTACGCATCTCGTCCGTAAAAGCCTCTTTTCGGCCCTTGATACGTAATATACTATTCCCGAACGGGAAATTCGAGCGCACGATCCGAAGGCGAATTATTTTATGAATTTGTTACATAAATAACTGTTCTTAACTTTAGCATGGTAGAATCTTGGTCTTCCATGGCTTAGCTTACATCACAGCAGCAAAAAGCGGCTTATCAGAATCAGAACTAGAGGATCTGATCTCTCTGGACGATAAAGTACTGGACGACGTATATCAGTATCATTTACCTCCCGTCAGAAGAATTCCGCCGCTGTTGTGGACAAGGATAAGGAACGACTTGCCTAACTATCTGTCAGAGAGGGAGGCGGATGGAGTTAGCGTTATGAATTGGTATCACAGGTAAAATATGTTTAAAAAAGTTTTAAACTCTTAGAGCCATCTAAGTTGCAACAATCATTTTAAAAATATGCCACCTCTTAGCCAGGTTAGAAAGAGACGAGAGCCATCAGCTGATCAATATTTTTTTTTTATGATCAAACACAAGCACTATAGGAAAAATCCTTTAGGGCACTCTGGGAGTGGTGCGTGTGCGCAAAAAGCGATTCACGTTGGTTTTGAATCGTTGGAGGTTATATTCGTTGGGGAAAACGACCTCGGGAAGGTCGTTCCATAAGGATGAAGTCCTCCACATGAAAGTGTCCTGAACCTGTCTCCGATGTTCTAGGCTGTCGAAGTTCTTCGTCAGCTCGTGGTCTCCAATCTGACGAATGGCCCTCCTTTCGATGGAATCCAGTTGCCGAAGAGTATGTTTGGGTGCAGAGCTCCAGACATGAGAGCAGTACTCTAGTGATGGTCGAATCTGGGCTTTGTATAGTGTCAACAGTTGTTGAGGTGTGTACAACTTTCTGGTTCGGAAGAGTACACCAAGTTTCTGAGAAGCTATCTTGGCGATTGCTACAACGTGGTTATGCCAAGACATATTTCCTCCCAGATTGACGCCCAGCAAATTAATAGATGAAGCCAGTGGGATTGCGTGACCGTCCATGACTATATCCGGTTCTGTAATGTTAACCTTTTTAGAGAAAACTACTGCCTGTTTTTTTTTTAGCGTTAAATTCAACTTGGTTACTGTCACCCCAAGCCAAAATTTCTTCCAGGTCTTTGTTGAGGCGTGATACTTCATGCTGTCTGCGAAGATGTGCGTCGGCAGCCGATGTTTGCGCATTCAAAGAGAAAGATGAGATAAGTGTGCTATCGTCAGCAAAATTAAATATCGGATTTTTCGTTTTCACTAGAAGGTCGTTAATGTAGAGTAAGAAGAGAGTGGGAGACAATATGGACCCTTGAGGAACACCGGCATTGATGGTGAATGTGTCTGAGAGAAATGGAAAGAAATAGTCCATTTTCTCCAAGAGACCTGTTTAATAATGTGACTGGTTGCCAACCTGGGATTAAACGCAGCTTTTAACTGTAATTTTAAAATAATCGAATCGATTAAAATAAGGGGTGGTTTAATTGTACTTGTAATTTTTTTTAGGCAGTTTCGAGATACAGCGAAAGAACGGTACTTCAAAAACATGAACATGGCCTTTTATTTCCATTCAATGATAGCCGATTATTTCCTTGGCATATGGGGAGGGGGTAATCCGAAACCATTTAAATATACCGAAATCCAAAGGCACAGGTAAATCAACACAAAACTGAAATATCATTAGTAGAATTCAAAAAGCTCGGGTATCGAGTAAAAGGTAATAAGTAACAAGCGACGATTTTCGCTTGAATTAATAACTCGCGAGCGGTTTTTTTAATAATCGAGCGATGTCGGTTATTTCAATAATCGAGTACTCGAGCGGTTTTTCGTTCGAGCGATCACAACACTACTTCTTATAGTGTCTTGACACGCCGACAAGGGGGGAGTGGATATCTTCATCTGATTTTTTACTTTTCAGATTTAATTTGACAGATAAGGAAGGGGTTGCAGATAGAAAAGTACCGGTTCAACCGCTGGTATTTTACTCGAAGGAAGGAAAGGTGTCAAGATATAATTTACGAAAGGTATCTTACAGATATGCATTGTAAAAAATAACAGCTTACTTATTTGGTGTGATATACAGGGTGTTATGGAAATGATGTATTATATTTAAACCGGCAATTCCTGAGATCGAGACAAATTGAAGAAAAATACCTATAAATGGCGCTTTCAATTCATTCAGCGGTAAAAGTGACCTGACGTCAAACCAGAAAAACACCTGTGTGGCACTGCGATACATGTAAGCAATCAATGAATTCTGGCCGGTGTTGTCATATGTACACCTTAAACTCTTTAGACAAGATAAAATAATTTTAACACTTTTCCATTCTGTAATACCTTTTTGTACAATTAATTGAAGAACATTTACGACGGACTATGTTTTAAACAACCCGAAAAAACATATGGAGTAGTAATAGCCACGTACGTCACTAGGTCAAATGCCAATGACCTCTTGACGCCTTACTTGTCTCGTCGATCACCAACACATTCTCAGAAATCCGCTCTGTTTTTCGGTTTACGCGTGTATCTCGGCCGTCCAGAAATAATCTTTGAATATTGTTTTTATTGACGCGTTTCTTCTGGACGTCAAATTTCGTCGCGTGTAATAATATCTAATAATCTGTAATATAATCTGCATTATTGTATTTTCAAAAGCTAACTATCGGTTCTGTTTCACTATTACTGTGTGTACATAAAGTGTTTCCAGGAGTGTTCCCATGAAAAAGAAAAAAAACTGATTGTGTTTGTGCCTGGATTTCCTCGCTCTTTAGGTATAAGGATAAATACAAGTAGGTAGAAAATAATTTATTTTTATAATTTTATATGGAATTTCAGTTTTACATTAAGTCTGGCAACATTACCATTGGGCCTGGGTGATATATGTTTACAGTAGCGCGGATTGATCTGTGAGTAAGAGTGTTTGTTACCCCACTTTTAAAACGGTTGATTTAAAAAATATATAATATATAGCGCTTCTCTAAGACACCCCAGGAGTCACCCATTTAAATATAATACGTCATTTCCATAACACCCTGTATATGTGGAACGGCCTGAATTAAATGAAAACCAACAAAAAAAATAACAGAGCCTCAGTAGCGGGTGTAACCCTGTATTATAAAATATACGTTTGAATTTGTATCGCAAAGATTTTTAACACTATCGGTACTATATTTTAGTTCGGCGAACTTCCATATCATCTTGTAAGATCCCGAAGGTTCACGGATTTGTACGAAAACGTCCTGTTTAACTATGAATGGTTGCACGCCAAGCTATCGAGTTGCCCTCTACAGTCGGTTTTGTCAGATTACGAGGACGCCGGCATAAACATTGAAGACAAGGACTCAAAGAGGTAACAGATCCATATTTTAATTAAATATTATAACAACACGAAAACAATCCAATTTACAAAATACACTTAATACTTAGAAGTAAAGTATTTGCCGAATTATACCGTTGATCTTTTGACTGCAATAAAACCTCATTATCTCTTGGACCATAAAATAAATAAGGATATCCCAAATTTTAAAACATTTTCGAGCAGAGCCGGACCAGGTATACAAATTCAATTTATTATGCCTGATGCATATATAAATACAAAGTGATTTTTAATAATTTCAATCTTTAGTGGTTTTCCGGCGAGTAATTTTTAGTTAGGCTTATTAGTGGTAGAATGTGGCGTCCTTGGAATTGTGCTGATAGGGGGGCATCTTCAAGTGTCATTTTTAAAAGAAAGCATTTATCTACCGATGCCAAACTAATAATTAAAAATGTGTATCAATCGTTGTCGAGTAGAAATTTTAATTCGATGGATGCTTTAGCAGATACGTCTACTTTGACAAAAACTCCTCCTTTATCTTCGGTAAGAGACATAGCATAATACAAAAGCAGAAATTCAAAATTTTATGATTGAAAATGATTTATATTTTGAAGAAACTTACAAAAAACGAGAACTGCTAGAAGTATTAAAAGCTTTTAAAATAAATAAGGAATACGAGTGTGACAAACTTGCAGCAGAAAATGGACATACAGTGTTGCGCCTTCCTCCGTACTATTGTATATTCAATCCTATTGAGCTAATATGGCACCAATTAAAATCCAATATTAGGAGAAATGATATTTCTCCTACATTAAATGCATCTGTAGTAGAATTAATTAAAAACGAAGTAAGAAAAATTTCTGCAGACAGCTGGAAAAACTGTGTACAGCATGTACTTAAGGTGGAAAATTCTTACAATTGTATGATTACAAATGTTCAACCCTTAATTATAAGTTTAGGCTTAGATGAAGATAGTGATACAGAGTTAAATTTTGAATAAATTATCAATAGTTTCTTAGAATTTAATTAATTTTTATTGTACTTGTTATCCTAATAGTTATACTTTTAAATTATATTATTTTCAATTATCATTAATTGTTATCATTATTTTACATTTATTATAGGTACCTAAAACTAAAAATACCTATCTATTTATTTTAAATGATAAAAATAAATCATGTGGTGTGGAATACATTTTCAAGCTGGCCCTGATCCCATTTATTGAGCTTTGAAGAGGTTCAGGCGTATACAATAGGGTTTAATCAGGTAGTTTATTTATGGCAGTAACAGTCAACGGTATAATTCTGCAACAACTATACCGAACCTGATGGCTTACAACTTTGCACTAATACGAGAGTTTTTCTGTATTCAACAAATAATTGGAAATTATAATCGAATATTTGGATCATTCTTTTACTTTTACTTCTCCGATTTTTTTTAAACTTATACAGGGTGTTTCCTAACCTTTCTGAAAAAATGACGGAGGTAAATTCCCTACCTTATTTTAAGACGCAAACATATCAAATATAGGGTTCCATTAAAAAAAAGAAGATTTTTGCAATAAGTCATCTTCCTCATAAATATTGTTATGGAGACGCCCTGTATAAAACTAATTAAATACTGTTCAAAATTATAAAATGTCGATGATCTTGTGAAACTATTGTCAAAATTTCAGCTTTCTAGCTGTAACCGCTAAAAAGATATGATTTTCTTTTCAGGTCCCGATACGGCGTTAAAAAATCACGGGATTACTTATAATTCAAACTCTTAATATGATATTATACAAAAAACTGTTCTAGATTTTTACCTAGATTAAAAAGCAATATAATATATAGGATAATTCATTTAAAATTCTTCTTTCGGTATGATCCGTCAACACCGCACCATCCACAATATCTTATAAACGTAGATAGCCACAGTCAAATTTTCAAAATAAAATCTCATTTAGTTCTCGAGATACTTCTAATAGGCCACTTTACTTGGTGTACCCTGTATAACGGGCCATTCTAAAATGCTAGGTTAAAAACTGTGCGGTTTGTAAAATAATGACCCACTTGTATCCAAAATGTAGAAAATAAGTGGTAATGGGTCTAAAACTGACCCTTGCGGGACGCCACTTGGCACTTTGTGAGGTTTGCCCTTATAACTTTATGTTTATACATTAAGTAACTATACTTCCAGGGAGTTAATGCTGGTCGCAGACGCTCTACGTCTAGGGGGCGCAGTTCTGGGCCTGTACCCCAATATGTTGGCTCCCCAACTGATAGGAAGGCTTTTACCCGAAGTGGCCCCCAATCCGAATATAAAAATGTTACTTAACGACTGCGACATTAAGGGGCCGATGCACTGCGCCCTTTTGCCACTGTATCATTGTTTGCATACGCCCGGAGGTCCCTTGAAGGTAAGGATCATTATACAGGGTGTTATGGAAGCGACTTATTATTTTAAACACGAAAATCCTGAGATGGAAACGACCAATTTCGTCTGGCGCGCTCATATACATATATCCTTAAATTGGTTATGGAGATTCACGTTGTTGTTAGCGTATTAAATTCTTTTTTAAAAGTATTAAAAGGGTTTTAACATATTTGACAGAGGGTAAAATGAAAGAATAATATCATAGCATTTAGGTATATTAATTTCAAACAAATATAACACAGATTACAGCTGAAATACCACTAAAATAAGAAAAGATTCCGATAAACTTTTAAAATATCAGTTAAAAACATACGCCTCCTTGCGCGATATCATACCGTGTTGAAGGTCACCTATACTACTTCGCAAAATAATTTTCTGTAAATTTCAGTATTCATTGGAAGGCCATCAATTTGCCGTGTTCTCGATATGCCTGACGTCGGATTTCAGATACATCGTATCCGTATCGAACAGGTTCATCACGTGGGACCTTTCGACGAGCGATCTTACGAGGGACGTGAACCCCAACATCGAAGGCATCATGCAACACTTGGTACTGAGTCCCGATAATAAGTGGGCGGCGGCTTATACCAACAACAACCAGGTGAGTTCGATAAGTAAGGTCGATTAAAAGCAATAAAGGTAAACCTAAACCACAAATATATGACTTTTGTCCTTCCGTATGACTGAAATTGTACACCTTATTTATTAAGTAAGAAACGCCTTAAACGCGAACAAACACGTGCGAATTATGTTAAGGGTTTGTTCCAGTAACTATCGCTATGTTCTTAGATATGTGAATAGATTTATATGTTTGTTTTAGACTGTTCTACTTAACATGTTATCCAGCGAATTCGTCCTAATAGACAATCCTCTGGAAGAAGGGAACAGCGTCACGGGAATATATTTGCTAAATCACAACTTATTCATTTACGGCGTCCAGAGTTGGGTAAAGTACGACATGAGGGGGAACAGGGAAGAAGACTACACTGGACCGATGAAAACGGAAGAATGGCCGATTTTATGTAGGAAACTTGACACTTGATGCAATTAAA
Source organism: Barypeithes pellucidus (assembly GCA_963991005.1). Classification (NCBI taxonomy): domain Eukaryota; kingdom Metazoa; phylum Arthropoda; class Insecta; order Coleoptera; family Curculionidae; genus Barypeithes; species Barypeithes pellucidus. The sequence goes on along the minus strand of OZ022563.1, from coordinate 47,963,641 downwards.
TTAAATAATAGCTTTGTTCTAATACAGGGTGTCCGGTAAGTACGTCCTAATCTCTCGGGGGCATATAAACTTCATTTGTCTTTACTGGACAAGTATTCAAAACACGTATCATTCTTCAACTAAATTTTGCAAATACATACAGGCAGTATTATACAGGGTGTTATGGAAATGACGTATTATATTTAAACCGGCAATTCCCGAGATAAAGACAAATGGAAGAAAAATAGCCATAAATGGCGCTTTCAATTCATTCAGCGGTAAAAGTGACTTGACGTCAAACCAGAAAAACACCTGTGTGGCACTGCGATATATGTCGCACAATCAAGGAATTCTGGCCGGTGTTGTCATATGTACACCTTAAACTCTTTAGACAAAATAAAATAATTAAACACTTTTCCATTCTGTAATACCTTTTTGTACAATTAATTGAAGAACATTTACGACGGACTATGTTTTAAACAACCCAAAAAAACATATGGAATAGTAATAGCCATGTACGTCACTAGGTCAAATGAGAGCGAAGTAGTTTCATATAGCGCCGCACGCGTGCGCCTGTTAGTTCAAGACCAACCAGCGGCCGGATACGTTGTGCCTCGTCGATCACCAACACACTCTAAGCGATCCGCTCTGTTTTTTCGGTTTAGGCGTGTATCTTGCCCGTACATAAATAATCTTTGAATATTCTTTTTATTGACGCGTTTCTTCTGGACGTCAAATTTCTCGCGTGTAATAAAATCTATAATCTGTAGTATAATTTGTATTATTGTATTTTCAAAAGCTAACTATCGGTTCTGTTTCACTATTACTGGGTGTACATAAAGTGTTTCCAGGAGTGTTCCCATGAAAAAGAAAAAAAACTGATTGGTTTGTGCCTGGATTTCCTCGCTCTTCAGGTATAAGGATAAATACAAGTAGGTAGAAAATAATTTATTTTTATAATTTTATATGGAATTTCAGTTTTACATTGCCATTGGCTCTGGGTGAAATGTTGTACAGTAGCGCGGACTGACCTGTGAGTAAGAGTGTTTATTACCCCACTTTTAAAACGGTCGATTTAAAAAAAAAATATGTAGCGCTTCTCTAGGACACCCAAGGAGTCACCCATTTAAACATAATACGTCATTTCCATAACACCCTGTATAGGTACTAATACCCTAGGACACAAGCCAAGTTAACGACTTGATTTATGAGGCTTACGGTATACGATTTCAGTCTCCTTTATTACCTTCTAATGCATGTGTTGTGTTAATCGCAAATACGAAAATAAGAAATCTGCAGGTGCAAAAAAATTCAAGGAAAAATTATTTCTTATCTGTAATAATTATATGGCCTTTTGCCAATATAAGATTAGGTATTTCCAGTGATTTATGAATAAATAGGTATAATTAAAAAGACTAGTCCTGGAATTATTTAAATTTTTAATAAAATTTATGACCATTATAATTGTCAAATATATTAATATTACAAGTTATTATGAGTAGACTCTATCTTAAAAACTACAGCTGATACGAAGAAAAAAGTGTTTTTGGAATCACCGCATTCAAAATAACTAAAATCAGTTGTTTTTTCTTCGGCACCAAGACAAATCTTTTTTTGTTGGGCTGTGTTAGTGATGTATAAAGGTGACAACATCCAGTGTGGGGGGGGGGGGTTGTATTTTGACCTCCTTTATATGTCTCCGAGGTTAGGAGGTACTTATCGGACACCCCGTATTATACTACTGTCCAAAATAGACGTATTGTTAACATTGATTTCAAAAAACAACTACAGGTTCTCCATGTATGGGTTATAAATATAAAAATAAGGTCTTAAAGTACGATTGATGTACGTGTTTTTCCTATTGTAGTGATGGAATGGGACAGCATAACGGAGTACAGAATGATATTTTGGAAAAACGATTTTGACGACGACAGAATGAAATTATACAATCGAACAAACGAAGGAGAATATGAAATATTCGACTATCACAGGTACAGCTGAAGCGAAACAATAAACTTGCTTTGTATGGAAATCTAAAGCAGGGTACAAAATGCTTAGGGATATTTATTGATCTGGCTAAAGCCTTTGATACGGTGCCCACACGACCAGCTTTTAACTGTGTTGTTACACTATGGCATAAGAGGAATCGTTTAGTAAAAAATTATCTGCAAGAAAGGCCACAAATGGTTAAAGTCAATAATACATTGAGTGAGAGGCGGGCGATCAGAATTGGTGTTCCTCAGGGAACCGTTTTGGGCACGATCCTCTTCATCACTTATCTTAATGCTCTTTTAACAGAAAATATAGGAGGCACAGTTATATCTTATGCTGACGACACGGCTATAATATTTACTGGTAAAGATTGGGAAGAAGTTACAAATAAGGCAATAGAAGGTTTTAAATTGGTTAACAGTTGGTTGGAAACTTATTGACAAGCATTGTTGGATGTCTATACGAAAGAACCCGATCCGGTAGCCTGAATTCCGGCGGTTCGGTCCGTCCATAAGCCGGATTTGACTGTTCCCGGTTTGGTCCATCCCTATAACCATACAATATTTATCGCTACTTACAGAAAAGGAAACAAAATCGTAACCAATAATTCTTATAAACTGATTTTGACGATTAAATTCTAAATGGCAACGTACCTTCGTTTAGAAACTTGAAAAGTTTGTGAACCTCGCGAAACATAAAATATAAATGTCAATATTTGAATTTTACCACTTCCGTTTAATACACTGGAATTGTATTTCGCTTCCAAAGAAAAACGTGTCTGTCCTTTTTCATTAACTGATAAAACAATTCATTCTTTACTCCGCCCAAATGTAATTTATTTCTTACAATCCCTGGTTGGTGCAGCCTAAATTAAATAATATATCTTATTTCAAGCGCCATGGTTCTAACGAAAGACAAATCGACCCTGTACACTTGCACAACCGACAACCTTTTTTGTCTGTCAAAATACGTGAAAAATAAAAATAATCTTACGTGGGAGAAAGAGTGCGACTTGTCCAGGAGTGAAAACGACGACACAGAAGCGATGTTACAGTTAAAACTGGATAAACATGACAAGGTGTTGTTTGGTACGTATAAAATTTCGTAAAATACCTTCACAGAGAACTAAATCTCGCAATTTATTTTCGTAAGGATCGACCCTGTATTGTGTTATGGGTCTACGGCATTCTGCATTAAAATACATATTCTGAGAATCTTTAATCAATTTGTAGGCAGTACCAGCAACGGTTTTGTCATCTGGGACTTCAATGACGAAAACTGTATAGACAATGGCAAAGCTATCGCTCTAACACTACCATACGGTACAAGGAATATAACCACAAAAATGTTGCAATCCAATTCGATCATGCTCAGTGGGCATAAAAACTATGCTATTGCTGGTGTAAGGTACTGATTGAATGCTCTCTATTTCTCATACACATATTACATATTATACTGGGTGTTCAGATAATGCATCAGGATATTAGGAGATGTGCTTCTACATGTTAAAATAAAGGTCACATAACAAAAAGTGCAACACTAATACTGTTCGTCTTCTTCCATTTGAAAAACTGATTTTACTGCCAACAAAAATAGAACCTCCTCTTTCCCAATAACTGTCAAAACAAAAAAGATATGCCAAAGATTAACTTTGTATTTCAGGTAGTGGCAGAACAGAGAAACATTTTTATAACAGAATGTTAGAAGTCGTTATGCGTAGACCCTGTATCAAGTATCCTGATGCATTATCCAAACACCGTGTATATGTATACAGGACAAACCCGAACAATGTATATGTATACAGGGTGTTATGGAAATTATTTATTATATTTAAATGGATGACTCCTTGGGTGTACTAGAGAAAGTCTACATACTTTTTCTTTAATCGAATATCTAAATACTAAGGTAAAAACCCTTTTCGCCTACATGCTGTCGCGCCGCTACAACTGGATTCAGATAGCAACTGTATGTAGGTCACTGGGGTAAACTACAGTGATGCCAGATCACGCAGTGTGTCTCGCCCTTGCTTGGATAACCGCCGCGCGCGTATTGAAATGCGCTTTGACCTTTAGTCTGTTTTGATGCTCGGTGCTGATACGACGTTGCCGAGGGTCTCTTGAAATTCCACGTGCTTGATGTATACGAATTTTTAACGCTTTGTTAGTTGTAGCATTACCTGATTTTTTTGTTGTGGAATGGATCTGAATGGAATTTAATTATAAAACGGATTATTTTTAAATAAAATCGAAGGTAAGAGAGTATGTACCTTAAAATTGTAGTATTTTTTTTCCAAAAAAATTGAAAAAGAAGTGATAACGCGGGTCAAGACGTCTGGTTGGCAAAAACTGAACACGCGCGTTTACAATTCTGTGTTGCAATATGACAACACTGCCTAAAATGTGCTGACCTCTTTTGACCCTTGACTACCTCGATAAATTATTGATCGTGTACGTCGCTAGTAGCGGCCAAGTGAATTTTCAGATTTCACATTGTGTATAATATTTCGCTTATTAATTCAAAGCGTCATTTAACGTAATTTTTCTTCAATTTGCTTTCATCTCAGGATTTGCCGGTTTAAAGATAATAAGCCATTTAAACACCCTGTATATTGATTATATAGGTTGTTATGGAAATTACTTATTATATTTAAACCGGCAAATCCTGAGATTAAAATAAATTGAAGAAAAATAACCTTAAATGGCGCTTTGAATTATTGTACGAAATGTACAATTTATATGAAATCTGAAAATTTACGTGGCCGCTACTGAGGACGTTCGCAATCAATATTTTATTGAGGGGGGGTTGTCATATATTGCAACACAGAATTGTAAACGCACGTGTTCAGCTTTTGAAAACAAGACGTCTTTGACCCGCGTTATCACTTCTTTTTCAAATTTTTTAGGAAAAAAATACTATAATTTTAAGGTAACTCGATCTTATACTCTTTTTATAATTAAATTCCATAAGAAAATAAAACACAAAAAGTATGTTTTGCAACAGAACCAACAGTAGATAATATCACACAAATTTGAAATCACATCACAATATTTATTATTATGAATTACTTCACAATAGAAAAAATATCGGGTAATGCGTCAACTAACAAAACGTTTAAAATTCGTATACATCAAGCACGTGGAACCCTCATTCCACCCCCGAGTCTCGAAACATACTAAAGCAACGATAGTCGCGCGCGGCAGGTATCCAAGCAAGGGCGAAACAAGCGGTGTGATCTGACAACACTGTTAGTATACTCTAGTGACCCACATTGTGGCTAAGTGAATCCAGATGGAACAGCGCGACAGTATGTGGGTAAAAAGGGTTCTTACCTTGATATTTAGATATTCGATTTAAAAAAAAAAGTATGTAGACTTTCTCTAGGACACCCTAGGAGTCACCCATTTAAATATAATAAGTAATTTCCATAACAGCCTGTATAATAAGCCATTTCCACACCCTGTATATCGAATTATCTAGTTTTTATTACGTCTTTAGAAAGAATCTCTACGTATGGAGCATCGAAAACAAAAAATTAGTAAAAATTCTGGACGCGCATTTCGGACGAATCATACAACTCGAAGCATTGACGGTTGGTAATTGGAACAGTTGCGTGACGTCATCCATCGATAGAACCGTCAAAGTATGGAATATTAACAATATTTTTGAACAAGTTCACGTGATAGACAGACACGAGTTACAGGTGGATGCAATAAGGTATATTATACTCTAAAGTGACGGTGACGTGGTCTGGTGGAAATCGCCAATATCTAAGCATAGATGTAGCCCACAGCGTTAAATGGAACAGTATACGTTTATTTAGTATACAGGGTGTTCATTTGAAAACTTCCCACCACGGATTTATCGAAAACCACTGATTAAAAGAAAAAACGCCGAGACATGTCAAAAGATTTGCAAAAGGAGACAACTTTTTAACCAAAAACTACTTCACACCCTTTTACCCTCTGGCCCCGGGGTCATCCCCTTAAAAATTTTAAATTACAAGGGGTAGCAAGTAATAGCTTGTTTGAAAGGTCTTTCAAAGTGCTTTATTTTGCCGTTTGATTTTTTAAAATCGGTAGATTCGTTTTCGAGAAAATTAGAAAAACTTTTACCGCCTTCTTTCTATCAAAGGAAAGGAAAGAAACAATTTAATTTGCTGTTACCTTAAATTAATTTATTGATTCAGATTTTACTTCCAAAATGGTTTACACACTAGCGGAAAGAGTGGAAATTATTCTAATTTATGGTGCCCAAAATCAATGTGCTCGGCAAACTGCCGTTACATTTAACGCCAGACATTCGGAAAAGATAACTTTGCATAGGTATGTTTTCGACCTTGTTACTAAATTTACTCAAACTGGATCTGTTGCAAATAAAAAACGTAATCATCGTAGTGTTTTGGATGAAGGCGCTCAAGTTGAAGTTTTGGGTCATTTTGCCATAAATCCTAATACTTCATTATGCAAAATTGTTGATGCGACTGGTATTTCATTAGGCTCTGTACACACAGTTACTAAATTACATAAATTTCATCCATTCAAAATGAAAATATTGCAAGAGTTAACCGAAGATGATTTCGATAGGCGAGTTGAGTTTTGTGAACAAATGACTGCAGCGATTAATGATAATACCATTCATGTAAAGAATATCTGCTTCAGTGATGAATGCACATTTTATCTAAATGGATTTGTTAATAAGCATAACTGCATGTATTGGAGCAATGAAAATCCTCACGCTTTTGTAGAAGGGCATACTCAGTACCCCCAAAAAATTAGTGTATGGGCAAGCATTTTAGGAAACAAAGTGATTGGGCCATTGTTTATTAATGGAAATTTAAATGGGGGCATTTATTTAGATATGTTGGAAAATACCATCAATCCGCTTATCACTGAAACCATTAAAAACCAAATCGAAGACGATGGAAACCCTATATTTGATGAGGCTGAAATATATTTCCAGCAAGACGGCGCTCCTCCTCACTATGTTCTTCCGGTTGGACAATGGCTAGACGACGAGTTTCCAGATAAATGGATAGGGCGAAGAGGGCCTATAGAATGGCCTGCTAGATCTCCTGACTTGACGCCATTAGACTTTTTTCTATTGGGCAATTTGAAAACTATTGTGTTCACTCCCCAACCTAACAGTTTGGATGAACTTCGTCAACGCATCACCGAAAGCTGCCATGATCTCCCACAACATGTTTTTGAAAATGTCCGTCAGGAATTTGAAAATCGCCTATATCATTGTTTGGCCAATAACGGGCAACATTTTGAACACTTATTGAAATAAAAAGTGATATTTTCGTGTGCTTTTTTTTCTATCTGAACAAATTAAGATAAATAAAGATTTTTCTAATTTTCTCGTAAACGAATCGACCGATTTAAAAAAATCAATCGTCAAAATAAAGCACTTTGAAAGACCTTTCAATTGGTGGTAAACTCAATAAAACGGGATATTGAGTTGCGAGATTATTAATCAAAAACGTCCTCGTTATAGCAATTCTCCAGTTACCGGACTTATTGAAATTGGTTCATAATTAATAAACTGCATTTAACTTTTTAGTTTATCGGATAACTTAAATTTGGCGGTTACCGTAACAAGGAACTGCGTCGGCGTGTGGGACCTAAGAATAGGAAAACTAATGGCAAAATTAGCCGACAGTCCGTTGGGTGCCATCGTCACCCATGCTATCATAACACCGGATGGAAAGTAAGTTATTTTCCATTATTTTATCAATCTAGTTTTTACACGAACGTCCTAGGGGAGTATTTTACTGAAGATGGCCAAATTAAGGAACAAAACGTCGGAAAACCAGCAAGTGTTGTATACAACTGAACGTAGATTTCGGTCCTCTTTCATAATTTAAACAAAAAGATCCAGACCCTTATAAAAAAAAAGTTGATGATGGCGACTTAAAGACGAAACGTCGCATGAAAGATCTGATAACGCAATCTTGTGGAGAATAAAAAGTAGCAATGAGAGAGTGACATTTATTTTTGAACATCTCTTCGAACAAAGTCAGGAAAAACTAAAAACCGAAACGCAAATATTCCAAATACAGTGGAACCTCTCTTAAACGGACACCTACGGGACCGTCTAAATATGTCCGCCTAATAGAGGTGTCCGCCCGTGGGAAATTTGTTATTAGGTAATATGTAAATGCAAAATTATTACTATGTATATGTATGTACAAATAAACATAACATAACAAAAATACACTAGTTTTAGTTAGGATGTAGCACTAAAAAAATTTAATAACGTAGTTTGACGTGTTTGCGTTTTATACTTGCAATCTAGAAGATGTAATTCCAAGTCTGATAACAATTCCATTGCTGTAGAGTCACCTCTATTCTTTGCAGACTCTTGTAATTCCTTTACCATACTAATGGCTTGTGGATAATTGGTGACATTTGTTTGATTACTGCATTCAACTTCTTCATCAGAGTCGTCAGATAGTGATGTGGTTTCAGTTTGGACTACATAATCGGTAGGAATGGGGTCACTATCATCTTCTAATAGCACATTGCTATCAATGTTAATGAACTCGCCCAAATCATTGTTATCAAATTACAAACTTCCACAACATCAATATTCTCTTTAAGACTCAAAACGCGACATTTTTGTGCCATTGTTTACGATTTTAATATTACAACTCACAAATAAACGGCGGACTGCTGTCGGGGAATCACATATACTTTCATTCGGCGAAGTCCTTTCGCTCTGCCACGCATACGCGATTGGTTGCCGGTCTGTCTTCTGAGCGTTTTTGCACCGTACTTATTCGTCTCCCAAATATTAAAAAAAACGTTTGTCCGTTTAAAGGAGGGTTTTCGCACTCTTTGTATGAAAACAGCCTGTCCGCGTCCGCCCAAGAGAGGTTGATTTTAATGGAATTTCATATACCTAGTTCCGGACTATGAAAAAATGTCCGCTTAACAGAGATGTCCGCTTATTAGAGGTGTCCGTTATGAGAGGTTTCACTGTATTTTGAAAGCCCCTGTATTTATTTTAGATTTTTTTGTGCCGTATTATTCGACCCATAATTACGCAACTTTGCTCCAATTTAACCGACTTCGTATCTCTTAACACCCTCTATACACAATCCATGTGAAAACGTATTTGTTTTTAGATATATCATATCCGCAGAGACCGGCAACATCCTCATCTGGTTACGCCTGACCCAACAAGTAATTTTCAAAGAAGAACAACAGGGAATCAAGCAACTGACTCTAATAGACGAAGGAACGAAAATATTGTCAATTTCGAAACCTACAAATCCACCGGGAACCGATTTTGTCCGAACTACGGCGACTGTGTGTTTGAGAGAAGTACCAAGTAATTCAATTATTTCGTTGCCTTTTCCTTTTATCTAAAAAGCGGTATTTTAAAGTTTTGAAAATTTAGACGGAAATTGTATAATTGCTGGATCAATTTCAAAATCGGAATCTTGCCCACCACCCAAAATAGTAGATATATTTTGCAATGTCTGGAACCATTTATCTTTGAGATAGTCTAAACCAATTTTTCTTTCATTGTTTGATAAATAGATCCTGGAATACCATTTGTCGCTTCAAAATTTTTTAAAAACATTCACGGATTTCTAACGGTAACTGCTGTTTTTCTAAAAATTGAATACCCTGACTTTAAATTTAAAATAACTTTTAATGAAAGCCGAATGGTGTGGAAGTTCGGGTATTTCTACAACTTCCTGATTGATTTGCTTCCTGTACATTCAAATTGTATCAAGCTTCTAAATTCTCTAAATTTATCGGCATAGTACATGGCAGCATTTAGCCAAATGGAGGTAGATGAAGCTTTTATAAATTTTTTCTTGTCATATTTTATTAATTTATTGACCAACCTTATATAACGTGAGAACAGAACACCTGGTAACTAACCAAACATTATAGGCATGGCCATGGCTATGAAAGATTCTCCTCGATAACAAAGAAAACAAACTTTGTGACCAAAAATACTGTTCATACATGTTCTGCATTTTATATTCAATTCCATTTCCAAATTCCCACGAAATAACATTTGGCAACAGCGCATCGCTGGTCTGTTCACGGCCTGGAGTGGAGGAGGCAATTAAAATAAAATAAATAGGGGCGCGAATATTTGATCACCGCGCAATTTACATGGGAAATCCTATGTGTCCTGACGGGACGCACCACCCGGTATATATTACCTATTAACAAGCATAAACCCTCAAAAAAAGCATAAAACAAGTAAAGAACGTTTCAGGAAATTTGGATACGACTTAATGATTTCCTGGGTCGGTCCCATTGTGTCGACAAGAGCTTGTCAATAAACAAGTGAAGTATGAAGGGACGGACTAAGGAAAACAAGTAATGATATGATTATATTAATGTAATCAAATGAAATAACATTTTTAAAAAATATTACTAGTCATATTTATTTACATTTATAATGTCATTCTATAGATAGTTCTGTTTCGCTATCGCTATCCTCATCAAAATTAATTATAATTGGATTAATTATACGATCCAGACTAATATACGAATTTTCTACAGTTATTACGTGACGGACTGAATTTTTCCAACTACCTGGGGGAATATCATTAAAGCATTTTCGTATTAATTCTACAACACTAGAACTTAAAGTCGGAGAAATATTTTCAGACCTAACCAGTGATTTTAACTGGTGCCACATATGCTCTATTGGGTTAAAAATGCAATAATAGGGTGGGAGCCGTAGCACTGTACGTCCAATTTCTTCTGCCAATGTGTCACAAACATATCCTTTTCTGAATCTGAATCTCCAATTTTGTATTATTTGAGCTTGGAGCTTTATGTAAGTGGCGACTGTGATAGCTCGCATTGTTCATTACTATCACGCTATTCTGAGGAATGTTTGGTAAAAGATAATTCCTCAAAAAGTTCGGCCGTTGTATCTTCATGGTAGTCCACAAAAGAGTCTTTAATGTTTTTTGCAGAAAGCCACAAGGCATTTGGAACCCAACCGTTTTCTGACCCAACATGTAAAATGCTTATTCTTTTTCCTTTATTTGACGGAGCTTTTGTTTTACACTTATCGGAAGAATCAGACCAGCCTTTGGATGGTGTTTCATGCGTGTCAAACCAAGTCTCGTCGAGGTAAATTATAGGACGGTTTTCAGAACGGGATTTCCTTACATACTCATGACGCCATTTTTGTAAACGGTGGGATTCCATGAGTACTTGCCCTTTGTCAATTTTGCGGTATCTGAATCCCATTTCCGACAAAACTCTCCAAAGGCTAGTGCGGCTACAACTTATTTGGGTTCCATCATTGGTGAGCCGTTGCTTCAGAGAATCTAATGTAGGTACGCGTTGCTCTTCGTACATGGTGTAGATTTTTCGCCTTATCAAGTCCTTGTCGCTTTCGTCGAAACATTTGGTGAAACCCTCATCTTGACGCTTCTTTCTAGATTTAATGGGATTTGACACGATTCTTTTCACTGTAGTCAGAGGTATCTTAGTTCAGTATCAGATGTTTCAGTCGCAGCAGCACTAGCATAAAGTCCTCTGTTGAGTAAAGAAGTATATACTCTTTTTACAATTTCCCTAGCATCGAGAGATAAATGCATTTTCTTCACTGCAACACTAGAAGAAGCACCATCAATGGTTTTCCATGGACGCCACATACTTTTTTTTATACGTTTGGTAAAATAATATCGGTAATACAACTAAACTCTTCCAGCAAGAAATAAAAACTAACAAATTTTACCACAAAAAGATATTTAAATATAAATTAAGCAACCTAACCTACCTGATGTGCCTATATTTAATTATAATTATTACAATCCGCTCCTTTCCACATAATAATAACAAACGGTCATAAATAATGGGATCGCCCAAGGTACTTTTACTGCAGTCATTAAGTTATATCCATTTTTAGTGGAACAATCTGTATCTCAATATACTTAGCTTTGTGTAATTCGTGTAGAAATTTATTACTTTCATGATTGCTTATAAAAGTCAGCAATAAGCATAATGCTTCAAATCCGGTCTCTATTTATTATACAGGGTATTCGGATAACGCAGCAGGATATTTGTAGAGGCGATTCTACATGTTAAACTAAAGGTAGTAAGTCACATAACAAAAAGTACATTTCTTTGTCGCTAGGTGGTGCAATGGTTTACACTTTTGAATACCCTGTACGAAGCATAACGGGCGTACCGTTCAAGGCTGCGGTGGTAACGTCAGATAACCAGCACATGATAATATGCGCAGCGGACAAAACGAACAGGGACTGCGTTATAGTCCATAATGCTGTGAATGGAAATCTAGTGCACAGGATACCGTTGAAAATGTGCGGCATAAAGGTACATTTATCGCTTGCCAACAAAATAACACTTGTATTCGTGTTATTATGTTCTAAAGCGGAAGATGACATAGGGATGAATAGGGATTTAATTAAAAAGAACAACAAACGATATAGTTAGAGAGACGCGGTAACAATAGGGGGTCCGTGAAGTGGAATATCAGTAATTTGTTTTTTCGTGGAGTTTAGGTCCCCCTCTACAACTTTTATATCTGATTAAGTGCCGTAGAGCGTTGCTGAGAGGCGTTGTACCGCTTTTTTTTTTTTTTTTGAAAACACTTTATTTTTGAACTAAAAACAGTACATAATGTCTTATGACTGGTAACAAGTCCGAATAATAAATATATTATATAATAATATTACAATTATGCTCTGAGATGAATACTAATTAACCATTCCACACCCATACAGAACCATCAATCACATTCGCAGCAAGGAAAAGTGAACAATATATAATTTATAATTTGTCATAAAGCATTCAGTCTTCAATCCTAAAACTGCACTGAACTCTGTTGTGTAAGCATTTGTTTTATTTTTTTTGCAAAGGCTTTAGCGTTTGTAGTATTCTTAATGTTTACTGGAAGCGCGTTATATGACTTTAGCATCTTTATTGTAATTTTGTTTTGATGAATGTTTGTTCTTGATCTCGGCACATATAAGTTGTCACGGGCTCTCGTGTTGTTTTGATGCAGATCACTGTTTTCTATCGGACTTATGTTAGTTTTTATTTGCTTTTTAAGGATTTTATGAGCCAGTGTACATCCTTCTAGCTTTATTATGTCACTAACATTAATCAGTTTATAGTTTTTATATATTTGTTTGGTTGGATATAGTCTCGGTAGTCTATGTAAACATTTAAGAACTCTATTTTGATATCGTTGGAGTTTTCGCATTATTGCATTGTTTGAAAATGTCCAAACCGCACACATATATTGTAGATGCGACTTAAACAAAAAGCCTCATAATTTGTCATTTTCATTATGTTTGGTATATAATTCACACATTTTCTTATAACACCACAGGCAGAAGCCAATTTCTTGGTGACATGGTCCATATGTTTTTTAAAATTTAACTCTGCATCTATATTTAGTCCTAGATATTTATAGCAGTTCACCATTTTTATTTGTTCCTTGTTTATTTTTATATTGAATTGTGCACTTTTTTTATTTTTATGTTTAAAAATCATAAACACAGGTTTTTTATGTTGATCTTTAAATTATTTTTTAATAACCACTTATAGTATACTGTTACGGTTTTATTTACTTTTTCCTCAAGAACCCTTGGATCTGCGTCCTCGAACAACAGGACTGTATCATCGGCAAAAGTTATATGAATACATCCTAAGTTTGCTTTAGATAAACTATGCACATATAAGAGATATAAAATGGGGCCCAGAACAGACCCCTGAGGTACCCCTATTGTTGCTTTCTTCACTTCACTTTCTTTTTGGTTTACTGACACATATTGCTTTCTATTTGTAAGATATGAATTGATTAAGTTATATGCTGTACCTCGAACTCCCATTTCTTCTAGTTTCTTCATTAATATATTGATGTTCACTGTATCAAAGGCCTTTTGAAGATCGACAAATAAAGCTGCTACATACTTGTTATTGTCTAGTCCATAAGTTACAAAATCTAGAAGGTCTATTACTGCTGACTGAGTGTTGCTATTTGGTTGAAATCCATACTGTTGTTTGTCAAACTTAAAGGTGTTGTTAACAAAATTCACTAATCGTTCTTTGATAATTTTTTCTGCTACCTTGGAGAATGTTGATATTAATGCGATGGGTCTTTTGTTCCCAGGTTCAGAAAATGTACCTGTTTTATGTATCGGGATAATTTTAGAAATTTTTAGACATTCTGGGAAGGTACCTATTTCCAGCATAGCATTTATTAACCTTGTAAGGATTGGTGCAAGTATTTCTTTCAGGAGTACATGTTGTGATTCCATCTGAACCAGGCGCAGAGTATTTGTTAAGATTGTTTATTATTTCTGTAATTTCTAGCTCAGTGCATGGTTTTAAATAGATGGTTCTTTTTTCTCGTTCCTCTAAGAATTCCACATTTGCTGTTTTCCCCCTTTCCTCCTCCACTTGTCTTCCGATTTTATTTCCAATATTCAAAAAATGTTCATTCAGTTTGTTTGCTATTTCCTGATCATTCTCAATTTTACTGTCGTCTATTACCAGAAAATCTATGTAGTTGTCTTTGCTATAGTGACTTGAGAAGTCATTTTCGATTATTTGATTCACTGTTTGCCACGTCTTTCTCACATCACATTTTGCATGTTCAAACTTTTTTGTTAAAAATTTCTTCTTGAGTTTATTTTTCAGATTATTTATTTTTTAGTCTTATAAATTCTTCTTTAATGGCTACATTATGTAGCCATATATTTTATCCCTTTCTTTAATTAGGTTCATAAACTCATTATTCATCCAGTGCTTATTTCTATCTGTAATTGTTTTCATTTTTGTTGATACTTGTTTTGATATTTTTAGTATGTCAATTAGTTGGTGAAATTCAGTAATATCGCCATCAATAGCCACTCGTTCCTCCACCTCATCCTTAAATTAGGTTCATCAATGTATTTTATTTGACGTTTCTGTTTCGGCTCTTCCTTCCTTTTATATTTTTCCAATTTTATAATTTGTATTTTGTGATCCATACTATGATGGTCAACAAATTGTATGTTTGATAGGAAATTCTCAATAGATTCAAAATTATATCGAGCCATGTCTGAAAATTAATTTACAGCATCTGCGTGACCCCCAAAGTCACAGGAAACACATTTTCTGACAAGTCAACCCTTGCATATACTTTTCCGAGTCAAAAAAAAAAAATGAATGGAAAAATTATAAAGTCTCAAGTGACATGGATCCAAGTGGGCTTATTCGATTTATAGTCATGGGGAACATATTTTCTGACAAGTCAACCCTTGCATATACTTGTCTGAGCGTGTAAAATAATTCAAAATAAAAAAAAAGAAAAAGCGAATTTGAATGGAACATTATATGTTAAAGATTATGTGAAAAAAATTTTGTCGTTCCAGGTCTCGCCATTTCATTATTGGAATTTTTTTTAAATCTCCTCGGAGGAAATTCGGAAAACGATCGTGACATGTCAGAAAATTATCACACTACATTCCTTGACACCCAATTATTATGGGAAAAAAAAATTCAGAAGAATCGCACCTAGCTAGGCGGAATTCTGACAATATTACGCAGAGATACCGGAAGGTATAACATAGAGAGAAAGAGGGACTGGAGTAATCGGGTAATGCAAAACTTTCTCTAAATCGATTTTTTGAGAGAGCGATGCAATCAACAATTGTCCAAAGAGATCTCGCTGCAGTCTTACTTCGTGCACCTTCGTACCGACTTCCATAGTATTCATATTATTTCAGAAAATTGTTGACGAGTCATCTCCATGTGAATATAAATCGAATAAGCCCACTTGGATCCATGTCACTTGAGACTTTATAATTTTTCCATTCATTTTTTTTTTTTTGACACGCTCGGAAAAGTATATGCAAGGTTTGACTTGTCAGAAAATGTGTTTCCCGTGACTTTGGGGTCACGCAGATGATGTAAATTAATTTTCAGACATGGCTCTATATAATTTTGAATTTATTGAGAATTTCCTATCTAAAGCGGTACAGCGCCTCTCAGCAACGCTCTACGGCATTTCATCAGATATAAAAGTTGTAGAGGGGGACCTAAACTCCACGAAAAACCAAATTACTGATATTCCACTTCACGGACCCCCTATTGTCACCGTCTCTCTAACTAATACAGGATGTTTCTTAATAACATGCTAATATTTAACGAGGTCATTCTTGGGTTCATTTTCAGAAAAAAACTTCAATGATATGTCCTAAACGTCTTAACTTTTGAGTAACAGGGTGTTAAAGATGGTAATGTTTTGTTAATAATTTGTTAAGGTTAATGACTTAAATACGTGACAACTAGGCTAGGTAGACAACTGTAAAAACTGTTTATGTTTACAAGAAAAAAATCTGTTTCTTACCTACTAGATCCTTTTTAATTTTTGTTAATACCTAATTTCATAGCAGAGTGCAAATGAATGAATTTAATTTTTTTATACGAAAACTCTTCGTCAAAAAATCAAGAAACAACATTTGGAATGAGAATTTCAAACATAATTTTTATTTAAAAAAAACGAACAAAACGGTATTTTTTTAAATTAAATTAAGTTGGGAAGCGAGTATGTTAAAACTATTTCAACAATTAAATTGTTATTATTTTGCATTTGCTCACAAATGACAATTTTTTTTAATACACTTTGAAAGTTTTATTTAACAATGTGTTAAATAAAAAAAGACCGACATTGATACGATACAGCTGAAGATGTTAAATTTCAAACATGAGCAGATTGGAGAAAATCCAGCAAATTATCAAAAATTCATGTGCGGATAATTTGAAAAATAACTTTTTTTCAGCAAAATCCTGAAATACAGGGTGTGATGGAAATGACGTATTATATTTAAATGATTGACTCCTTGGGTGTCCTAGAGAAGCGCTACATATTTTATTTTTTTTAAATTGATCGTTTTAAAAGTAGGGTAACAAACCCTCTTACTCACAGGTCAGTCCGCGCTCCTGTAAACTAATTTGATGTATAAGTTGTCTGGCGATTCTAAAATGTCAATGTTAAAAAATGTGCAGCACAACAATTTTATTACAACAATTACAAATAACAGTGGCATATGGAAAACAAGAATTCACATAATATTGCTGGATGGTGTTTCACACCCATTGTTGTTACATGCAAATAATTAAGCATTTTTAGTAATTTATGTTTTGAGTTTTTGACTTGATTGACTCGAGGTATAACTATTATTATAAAATAACGGAATTTCCCAAGTTGTCGATACATATTTGTAGGATATTGCAAGTTTGGTGGCTATGCCTCATAAGGGACACCTTATAGCAGTCATGACGACAGATAAGGGCGCTGTAATTGACATACGAAGCAAGAAACACTTGAGATCTATACCAAAATGGGGTGGTAATGTCACTAAAGATGGAAAATATGGACTATATGCTCCACAAAGGTAAACAAAGGTCTTATAAAATAAGTAAGTTAAAGGAAAGATAAGTATTAATCAAAAAAATCTGTGTGTGTATCAAAAATATTGATTGCTAGTAAACAAAAATCGATTTGTTCTTTTTAGAGGTGGATTGGAATTAATTGAACTTAAAAAAGGAACAACTGTGACAACGTACATCCCTAAAGTTGCAGAAGGAGTATTCACGATTATATGTTTATTCAATAAAACTGACGAATATGTACTTTACTATCACAGTGGGAGAAAAACTATGAGAGTATTTAGGTAAGAATAGAGTAGTATACATGTACGGTCTGTTTGTTGGTATTAGTATTAGTCTTTTAAAGAAGTGTGTATGTAGGCTTTCACTAGGACACATTTTCGCGACTTACAATAGGAATAAAGCTACACTCAGCCTCATTTTCATTTAGGACGGCAGATGCAGTAATGGTAGCGAATTACAGAGTACAAGCGGAACTGACCGCAATTGAAAGCACGCCCGATGGTAACGCCCTAGTATTGGGTACAGTTGATGGATGCGTATCAGTTTTAGCCATTTTAGACCCGTCAAAGAGCGATTTAAAGAACTATTTGTGTGGTATGCCATCTCGAGATGAAGGGGTAAGAAATTTTAACTAGAACACTAGAAATCTATTGGTTAATAAAAGTATTTTATTTAATTAATAAAGAGTAAATGTATAGTAGAAATTTGAAAATGGGCACGTGGGTAGTTCTTGAATTAGAACTCCAGAACATCCAATTATTACGAACACGAATATTTTCTTGCTGGGCTGACCCGCCCACAGTTAACCTCACTTTATAAAAAACGACAAATTTCAGGTATCTTGGCCAAAGCGCAATGATTTTGGCGACCCTTGAATAAAGGAGTTATGAATTTATATTAGCCAACTTCAATATTACGTAAAAATATAGAACATATACCAAAAAATACAAATAAACCGATAAGTTCCACCTGTAAGACAGTAACGTTTATTATCGCAAATATTACCAGCTTTAAAAACATTTAAATGCTATAACTTGATTTATAACAATTCGGACACTCTTAAACTTATCACTTACCGAAAAATTACTGCATTTTTCACAAAATATCGCTCAAATTCACAAACATTTATTGTTTGAAAACAAACCGTGAATCGGATTCACAACATCAAAATAGAAAATGACAAGTGACTACACACATGCGTACTAAAGGCGCCACGAGTATAAAGTTAGCAGCTTATGGCTAGTTGCCACTTAGGCGATTTTGTACGAGCCACTAACCGGGCCGATTTTCATCAGTCACAGAGATAACATAAGACTAACTAATTTTAAATTCTTTCTATTAATTTTAGTATAAGAAAAAAGTCGAAAAAATCAAAGCCCATACAAGATTCAAGGCAGTGCAACATATCGCAAAACTTTCTACAAGTTTTGCAAATGATAATTCTTCAAATATTAAAAAAGTTGTGGAAGAAAATGGCAATTCGGAAGAGAATGTTCAAGAATCTATGACCTAATGGAATATTTATTTTGAAAATTTTCTTCTTTTTTAAAACTATGCTAGTGTTTATTTAAAGTATATGCAGTGCCCAATAGCGAAATTTTTCATTGCAAGTATTTTCCCTGCGGTCACTATATTATATGAAAAATTTAAAATCAAATTAAAATTATGGAGTAGAATTAATAGGAAAATGAATTTTTGAGGGATATTTGTAATATCTAATAGTGAATAGCGAGATGCCATGTTGCCGCACTTCCTACTTCATGGCCTGTCTGAGAAGGTAGTGGCTATGCTTTGCTAATATTTAATTGTTTTGCGGCCACAGCGGCAAACCCAGGAATTTTAGGGGTTATTTTTCGGTACCTCATTAGACCTGCAAAATGGGGTTAAAACACTGAATGAGTAGCATATTTTTAAATTTAATTATTGTCAATAAAGCAATCTCAATTTAATACGAAAAAAGCTATTAATTCGCACTGTTCAATAAAAATAAATATGCTTGCCTTGTGATATTACCATGTATGACGTATACAGGGTGTCAATTTAAACACTTCCCACCTTTAATATCTCGCTTCCATCGCAAAGACATGTCAATTTTATTGTGAAGGGGGCTTAACTGGTTTAACCCTCTGGTATTGTTACCCTTAAATGGGGGACAAGAGGTACATCATCTTAAAGGTCCATTAATACCGTAATTAGGACTTACCTGCGCTGACATTTATGGTTTTTAGGTTTATTGTGTCGACTCCTCTTTTAGCGAGATATTAAGGGTGGGAAGTTTTTTAATTGACAC
The DNA here is from genome assembly GCA_963991005.1 of Barypeithes pellucidus. Classification (NCBI taxonomy): domain Eukaryota; kingdom Metazoa; phylum Arthropoda; class Insecta; order Coleoptera; family Curculionidae; genus Barypeithes; species Barypeithes pellucidus. The sequence continues at coordinate 47,943,979 of OZ022563.1, read as the reverse complement.
CCTGTATAATTGAAGAATAAAATAATGTTTCTGAGAATATACACCACTTTTATTTTGTACATTTACAGGGACAAAAATCCTATGTCTATATAACAATAATAAAGCATAGTACTTTCAAGGCTTATTCGCCAATTATATATAAATATACAGGGTGTATAGATAACTCGTAAAATAAATAAGAAGAACTGAACTTTTATAAAAGTTTTGAATAAATGTATTTCAATCGTACGGTATATTTCCTGTACCGGGTGTCCCACTAAGAATGGCTCTCGGCCGTATCTCTGAAAGTGCTAGTCGTATGGCTTGCGGAAAAATTTTTTAATATGAAAAGTGATCATAAGAAATTGCTGGAAATTACTTTCAAGTTTCTCAGTCGAGCGCTAGAGGGCGCAACCGTAACGGTAAATCCGAAAAGCTTAGTTTTTTCAAAAGTTGCCGCGTAAAGGTATATTGAAAATAGCATTTTCGTATACTTTAAGGTTTTATGAAGAAAATTTACTTATAACATATTTTTGTCACTTTTAAAATAAAGTGGTGGGGGAAGGTTGAACATTATTTTAAATAAATGCCTACAACTCCGGGTTCGCTCAACAGAATTTAGTGAACTTTGTTTTGATAAAAATTGGTTCCCTTACTCTATACTTTACTGTATAAACTATGACAATATGACTTTTAAAGTAGGCGCTAGAGGGAGCTATTTTACAACTTAACAAACATTGCGCATTTTTTCAAAAATTTTAAATACAACAGTATATTTAATTTTACTTCATCACAAAGATCAATAAAAGCCTAAAGAACTGGCGAAAACCCCAACTTGATATCTTTTTTCAAACCGGAGATATTAACAAGAACAAAATCTAATTTAAAATTAGGTGCTTTCACGTCAAAGTTTTTATTTGACTTTTGAAAAAACCTGTACCGTTGAAACTTAAATATAATCATATTTTTCCGTGTTTATTTTTGTTCTTGTTAATATCGCCGGTTTGAAAAAAGATATCAAGTTGTGGTTTTCGCCAGTTTTTTAGGCTTTTATTGTTCTTTATGATGAAGTAAAATTAAATATACTGTTGTATTTAAAATTTTTGAAAAAATGCGCAATGTTTGTTAAGTTGTAAAATAGCTCCCTCTAGCGCCTACTTTAAAAGTCATATTGTCATAGTTTATACAGTAAAGTATAGAGTAAGGGAACCTCTTTTTAACAAAACAAAGTTCACTAAATTCTGTTGAGCCAACCCAGAGTTGTAGGCATTTATTTAAAATTATGTTCAACCTTCCCCCACCACTTTATTTTAAGTGACAAAAATATGTTATAAGTAAATTTTCTTCATAAAACCTTAAAGTATACGAAAATGCTATTTTCAATATACCTTAACGCGGCAACTTTTGAAAAAACTAAGCTTTACGGATTTACCGTTACGGTTGCGCCCTCTAGCGCTCGACTGAGAAACTTGAAAATAATTTCCAGCATTTCTTATGATCACTTTTCATATTAAAAAATTTTTCCGCGAGCCATACGACTAACACTTTCAGAGATACGGCCGAGAGCCATTCTTAGTGGGACACCCGGTACATAATTGTACAAAATGACGGAAATGATGGAAAAACGAACAGCGACAAAGTGTCAGAGGACAAATTGTCCAAGAACGGAAACCTTATTAACCTTTTTAGTTTGTAAAGCGGGCCAAACAGAACAGATATTTCTTGTCGGTGCATACAATAAGCCACTTGAAAGTACTATACTAAAGTAAAAAAATCTTACCAATAGTAAGGATGACACTTATTTTTTTGGTATTCTCTATACATGTAAAGACATAACAACGATATAGTTGGGTGACAGGAAGATATTAAATAATAACGGACTAACCGCACAACTTTGTGTCGCACTGCGCACTACGTCAGACTGCTTTTAGAGTAAATCGTATAATCGGTCGCCAAAAATAGTGAATGTCGAAAAAAATGGGTTACTTGCAACTCTCATGCAAACGATTAACTTGCAGAGACAAAATTGCAAAAGTATCGCAGACTGCGCAGCCATTAATTGAACGAGCGACATGAATATTTAAATATAAAAATAAGAGAAAAATAAACTCCATAATTTTTATACAGGATGGTCGGTAATGAATGGAGCCATAGGGTAACCACATATTCTGCACACGAAAATGATAGGTTTGAGCTAAAGATCCCTAAGTAAAAATATTGGTCGTTAATGAGATACAGGGTGTTAAAATTTAATTTCTAAATTCATTTTTTCTTCATGGCTCAAGCTGTTTTTGAGATATAGAGAACATTTATAATTGAAGGGATTTTTGAGGGCGAGTAACATGAATCCAATTGTTTGTATGTATGCTTTTCAAACAATTTGTAGAGGGCGCCAGTTACGACACATTATATTACGCACAAAATCGTTTGCAGGTAACTTTACTGGGATGGTGGATGGGGAGAATGGTAATTTCTAAAGAAAAATGTATATCGCATTTGTTTTGTTAGATCGATCGGTTTCCGAGATATTTGCATTTTTAATCGACATTGCATGGAAGTTTTTATTAAAAAAAAAATTTTGTTTCGACAAAAAATTCGTTAACAATGTAATGAAAAATACATTGTTTACAAGTTATTTAAAAAAGCTTCATAACACGCGCCCTCAAAAACCCCCAATTACAAATCTCCATGTCTATATCTCAAAAACAGCTCGAGTCATTGAAGAAAAATTAACTTAAAAATTAAACTTTAACACCCTGTATCTCATTAACGGCCAACATTTTAAGGCATATTATTATCTGTGGTTACTCTATGGCGCTTTCATTACATACCACCCTGTATACATATTTCAATAATTTTTATCTTCGTTAACGTTTTATTCGTCATGAGAAGACGAAGACTCTGATGGGGGGTATTTCTAGAGTATCAAAAATCGTGAGCTCCTGTACAGGGTGAGTCAACGATAGAGTAAAGTTCATTTTCTCCTTTATGTTAAGAATTAGATAAAAACTTGAAATACAAAAGTTGTAGAGATCATTAAGGTGCACAATCTAAAATTATATTGGAGTAAACAGGGTGGCCCACAAAGAAGTGGTAAATATAACTTTTTTTTTTTTTAAATGGAACACCCTGTATTTCTATCAATTTTTGGATTTAGCATAAGATTCTGAATATTTTTCATATATAATGTTATATATCTAAATCTTATAGTTTTTCCAATATTTCCATTTTTTCAGAAAAATGTCAGTTTTCAGCGTTGGATTTAATTGTTAATACCTACACTACCTCTGCAAATTAAAAATTCATATTTCGTATGGACATTATATGGAGTTAAGGCAAATAAATTGTGGTAACGAATTTACCTCACTTTTTACAGGGTGTTCAAAATAAATTTTCGAATTTTAATTTTTCTCTATTTTTCATTGTTAATTTCCGATATTTTTATTATAACATCGTAGATGCAATGAAAAAACAAAAGGTGTCAAGACTTTGACACAAGTACTTAATACTGAAATACCTAGAAACGTTTGTTATTCGATGTAAGAAGTGTTTAGGAAGAAATTAAGTATGGATTTCCCTAAAAATGAGCTGATTGACATGATTTACACACTTGGAAAAAATTGGAATATAGAATACGAAATGCTTGCAGGACAGTATCAGCATTTATGCTAAGAAGAGTACAGCAAAACTTACTAACACATTAACATGAAACATTTATTATGACATAATTAAAAAATGAGAAAAATATTAATTGTAAATATTCTTTTCCACAAGTTTGTTGTTACTTATTTCGATTTCCATTTTATTATATGATATGTTTTGAAAATTTACCTCGTTTGATTTTGTCCTGGGGACTCCACAGGTTTTTTTTGTTTTTTTCATTGCAACTAGGATGTTGTAATATAAATATAGGAAATTAACATTGAAAAATAGAGAAAAATTAAATAAATTAAATTATGTCGAAAAGTATTAAAAATAAACATATGATATATTAAATAAAAGTTAAAGAATTACGTATTCTATCAGAAAGAAATAAAATATACAGGGTGTACCATTTAAAAAAACCGAGATTTTTTTGATTAAAGTTACTGAAAATCGAAAATTTATTTTGAACACCTGTAAAAAGTGAGATAAATTTGTTTCCATAGTTTATTTGCCTTAGCTCCATTTAATGTCCATACCAAATATGAACTTTTAATTTGCAGAGGTAGTGTAGGTATTTACAATTAAATCCAACGCTGAAAACTCACATTTTTCTGAAAAAATAGAAATATTGGAAAAACTATAAGATTTAGATATATAACATTATATATAAAAAATATTCAGAATCTTATGCATAATCCAAAAATTGACAGAAATACAGGGTGTTCCATTTAAATAAACGTAAGTTATATTCGCCACTTCTTTGTGGGCCACCCTGTATACTCCAATACAATTTTAGAATGTGCACCTTAATGATCTCTACAACTTTTATATTTCGAGTTTTTATCTAATTCTTAACATAAAGGAGAAAATGAACTTTACTCTATCGTTGACTCACCCTGTACACTGTACAGTGTACACGCATCGTGAGATTCGATACATTATCGTAAGATTTGACGATACATCGTGAAATCTTGTACCCCTGGTCGTAATTGACATTGGCAGAAGTTATTTACATACAATGAAAGTTGGCAAAGCTGATTGTGAGAAAATCAATTCCGCTAAAGTCACTTATGGCACGGTCAAAGTTGTCCCGGTTAGTCGGTTATTGTTTAAAATCTTACCGCGACCCGAAAATATTCTTATTAATTTTTTAATTCTACTAAATATGAGTGAAGCAAAAGGCTCGGTATTACAAAAATATTAATTTATCGCTAGGTTCATGCGAGTTTCAGAGATTAAAGGTTATTTTAACCCATAATTAATAAATGGCGTTAGTTTTTATCGTAATAAGGAATGTTTTAAAATATGACGAGGTAAAACAACGCCGATGTGGAGAGAAACAAAAAAAATAACAGAAAATCGTCTCATCTTGGCGCTAATAGAGGAAATGTGCAGTTTATGTAAGAAACACTCAGTCGCTGTAACCGGTTGATACCGCTTAGCAGCGCGACGTGGCCTGTTTCGAGCAATAGCAACTAAAATTTAAAAATCTTATAAAATATGGTGTGTATTTAAAATACACTCGCCTCACCAGACCCTGACATTTTGGTCAAGATATTTTATAACTTTTTTATTTTTTATGCGATTTTCATGATTTTGTTATCAATTTATAGATCCGTTTATTGTGTTTTCCTTAATTCTTTCATAAAGTAACATTTTTCGATTAGGCTATATTATACAGAAGTAAATTAAACTGTTGTTTTTTGTCTTAATTTCAAAACACCCTGTACGAAAATTGAGGTGGATAATTTTATTTACATACTGTTTCTTGTCATCTTTGATGTATTCTAAACATTTCGTTTTTGATTCATTCCATTATCTCATTTCTGCTGCGAGCTGCAAAATTTTAAATGAAACGATGTTGTTTTTAGAAAATGCATGTCAAGGTTTCGGTTAAAAATTATCGACGGTGGCTAAGTACGTGATTATTGTGACATAATATTTGACAGTGACAATATTATTACCTACTATTCACTGATGAATCCAGGGTTTGTGAGCGGGTATACAGTGAGGAAATCCTCCAAGAAGTTGTTGGTCCTTTCATTGGGAACCAATTTACATTAATGAATGAAAATGCTAGACCTCGCGTGGCACATGTACTGAGCGAATATCTGGATGAAGTTGGACTTCCAAGATTGGAACGACTCGCATGTAGCCCGGATCTCAACCCAATCGAACATCTTTGGGATCAACTTAAAAGGACCGTCCATCGTCCTCGTTTGTGGTTGTACACAAACCTTGTAAGACTTACGACTGGCGCTGACCGAAGAATATCAGGCTATCCCTCAAGAAAGAAGTAACTTTATTCATTCGACGCCACGAAGACTGCACGCTGTCATTGCTGCGAGAGGAGGAAATACACGATATTAAAATTGACTTTATAATATACCTAGTGTTTGTTTTCTTAATAAAAATAGGCTTCAAATCAGCGTTTTATTTAAAATTTTGCAGCTCGCAGCAGAAATGAGATAATGGAATGAATCAAAAAACGAAATGTTTAGAATACATAAAAAATTACAAGAAACAGTATGTAAATAAAATTATCCATCTCAATTTTCCTACAGGGTATTTTGAAATTACGACAAAAAACAACAGTTTGATTTACTCCTGTAAAATATAGCCTAATCGAAAAATGTTACTTTATAAAATAATTAAGGAAAAACACAATAAACGGATCTACAAACTGATAACAATATCATGAAAATCGCATCAAAAATAAAAAAGTTATAAAATATCAAACTTGACCAAAATTTCAGGGTTTGTTCGGGTTTCCGCCATTTTGTGCCGGCGAGCATAGGCGTAACTAGGGAGGGGGCCACGTGGGCCCTGCCCACCCCAGGTTGCTCTGGTGCCCACCCCAGTATTTCTGAAGTTCCAAACCATACATACGTCATAGTGACACTTGCCATTAAAATTCAACTAGACTAGGGGCCAGGCCCCCTCTACAAAATCATTCTAGTTACGCCAATGCCGGCGAGTGTAGTAAATATTGCGTTCGACCTGCTTAACTTTGGCAGACTTTTATACAGGTTGATTGGCCATCCACCATCAATCGCCCCTCGCATATACGGTCACCATGCCGATAAAAATTAGGTTCCAGCGGCATAATAATCTCGTATTTATAATTTTTTAACGCAATTATTAAGGAAAAGTGTGTAACAAATGTGACACAGTCCGAAACCTAACCTCTATAAAAATGGACTTTAAGAAGGAATATTTCGAAAACTATCGCCAAAAATCAATGCGAGGTATCGGTACAGGATGCTTTTTCGACACTCTGGGGGGGGGGTAGAGTTATTATGAAAGATAGAATGTTGCGGGTTTCACTTTAGTGTCCCCCACTTCTTAACGAAACGAAAGATTCCGGTGTCAAATTTGTAATCTCTCTCTTAGTTTTTAAATTACAGGGTGGTTTTCAAATCTTCGCTTTTTAGACGCTCCTCGTATTTCCATACATTCCGTACATTCCATAACTTATCAAAAAAGTAAACACTGATCTTGTGAGAGATTTCTACGTAAAGTTCAGTGCCGAAATCAGTTTTTCCCTAATTTTAAGATATTAACAAAAATAAAATTTTTTAAATGGAACACCCCATATATTATTTTGTAAATTAATTAAGCATACTTTGGGCTTTGCAAAAAATGTATAGTTGTTTATATTTATATTCCAAAAATAACCTAAAAATGCGATATATTTAATAATTGACGTTACTTATAACAGTAGGCCATGGTCGATTTCTAATAAATCTAATAAATTGACCATAGCCTACTGTTATTAAGGGTCAAAATTTTTTACAGGCAACTTTCAGTCCTTAGCATAGAACTTACTAAAATAAACTATTTGCCTGTAGAAACGATTATAATTTGCGAAATATACAGGATGGCCAATTAGTGCGACAAAGCTCAATATCTCTTTTACCGCTAGGGATAGCGCAAAACTTTTTTCACGAAAGTTATTAAGCGTTAAGAGGTGCAGCTTCTAAAATTATTTTCGACCATACAGGGTGCTCCAAAAGGGCGGTGTGATAAAAATTTCATATTTTTTAAATGGGACACCATGTATATTTTTACATATTTGAATCCACCGTAAAATTCTGTACATAGCACCGTAATTATTTGTACACATTTTTGCAACGTTGCCAAATAGATTGGAAAATTCCTAAAATTTGTGCAAAAACATGGTTCAATGAAATGTGTAATATTTCTTAACTTATAATAATTTGAAATAAAATATTTTTATGTCGGAAAGAGGAATGATGACAGAAGTTCCCTATGATAACACATATCAATATTTTTATACAGGGTATTTTCTATGGATATGCCAACATTACGAACTTGAAACCTGAGTTTCGTAAGTTTTTTAAATGAAACACCCTGTATATGATTACTTTATCTTGTAGATATTTTAATCCTCTCTAATTTTTATTAAGGTCTTTCTATGCCTATCTCTACCAATCTTGGTGGTATTTCAATTTTTATTTAAACTCCAGCAAAAAAAAGTGGTTGTATTTTACCATTGTCCTTTTTCTAGTCACCTATGACAAAATAAAAACAAAATGTTGTAATTTAAAAAAAAATTATTTATTCATACGGGAGGATACGACACAAAAATATTTTAGCGATTCAACCTTGTGGACAATTTCTAAAGTAAATTATTACCAAATTATTTGTTCATATAGTGACCCCCCACTAACTTGAACACATAATTCAATACGTTTTTCAAAAGAAGGAGTCATGTTTCTACACATTTGGAACTGTTTTCAAAGTATTGCCTAATTATTTGTTCATAGTGACCCCCATTAACTTTAACACATATTCAATACGTTTTTCAAAAGAATGTTTCTAGACATTTGCCGGGTAATACTTTGAAAACAGTTGAAAATGTGTAGAAACATGACTCATTATTTTGAAAAACGTATTGAATTATGTGTTCAAGTTAGTGGGGATCACTATATGAACAAATAATTAGGTAATAATCTACTTTAGAAATTGTCCACAAGCTTGACTCGCTAAAATATTTTTGTGTCGTATGCTCCCGTATGAATAAATATATTTTTTTTAAATTACAACATTTTGTTTTTATTTTGTCATAGGTGACTAGAAAAAGGACAATGGTAAAATACAACCACTTTTTTTTGCTCGAGTTTAAATAAAAATTGAAATACCACCAAGATTGGTAGAGATAGCCATAGAAAGACCTTAATAAAAATTAGAGAGGATTAAAATATCTACAAGATAAAGTAATCATATACAGGGTGTTTCATTTAAAAAACTTACGAAACTCAGGTTTCAAGTTCGTAATGTTGGCATATCCATAGAAAATACCCTGTATAAAAATATTGATATGTGTTATCATAGGGGACTTCTGTCCACATTTCTCTTTCCGACATAAAAATATTTTATTTCAAATTATTATAAGTTAAGAAATATTGCACATTTCATTGAACCATGTTTTTGCACAAATTTTAGGAATTTTCCAATCTATTTGGCAACGTTGCAAAAATGTATGTACTATGTACAGAATTTTACGGTGAATTCAAATATGTAAAAATATACATAGTGTCCCATTTAAAAAATATGAAATTTTTATCACACCGCCCTTTTGGAGCACCCTGTATGGTTGAAAATAATTTTAAAAGCTGCACCTCTTAACGCTTAATAACTTTCGTGAAAAAAGTTTTCCGCTTTTTTGAATTTAAAAATGTATCGCCGGTCACTCGTCCCCTGTCAATAATTTCTTACTTTACCCTTTTATATTTCACGTAATTTTAATAAAGTTACTTTTATATATAAATAATTTACAATCCTACTACAATTTGTACTGAAAAAATAATGTTCAAAGATAAACAATTTAGTTTCTCTAACGCAATTATTAACCAGAAGTTCCGTCCCCGCAGCCGCATATATCGCCGCGGTCACGGCAGAAATTGCTTATAAATAACGCCACTAGAGGTCGGCCTAATAGTTTTACAAATATGGCGGTATGTGTTTGAATTTGTGTAAAGCGTGCTCCTGTTTAGGTAAGTTTCCTATTATGGTTATTTAGGTATAAACTAGAACATTGCCTATCTTTTACCAGGCGTATGTTTTTATGTCGTATCGCCCGTTAACAGGTTTAACTCAGACCTAGTAGTCTAAGGGAAAAATACTACACGAAGTCATTCTCTTGAGTTCCAGTCTAAAAAGTTTAAGAAATAGCTTGTATTAGCTGTTATCCACGAATTTGTGCATTTTTGTATCGCCGGTCACAGTAACACCGGTCACGCATGAAAATGTTACCGGAGATACATTGATGTGACGGTTTGTTATCCGAATCTATATACAATCTTTTTTATTAACCATTTATAAACCATTAAGGAAAAATATATTTTGATGTGCAAGTTTCGTTTAGACCTAGGTAGATTAAAAATATGACTAATTTTCTTAGTATTTTAACATTATATAAGGACCATTCAAAAACTTTAAGCCAATATAAGACAGGTCTGTTATAAATAATAGGAAAATGGTTATAGTGACCGACTAAAATAACTCAGTTCCAAATATTGGCGTTATATGATTCAGAAGAGTAAAATTAGCCATGTGACGGGCGTTAAATTATTAAAAAAAAAACTTTGTGACGATGATCTTTTGCGCGGACATATATAATTCCTCTAATTAGATACTATAAGAAAAAAATTGTTTTTGAGATTATTTATTTTTAAATTCCGATTTACTGAAATTTGCCTGTAAACAAATTATTTAAGTAACGTAAATTATTAAAACTATCGCACAAACGAACAAACCCGAACAAACCCTTTAGAGGAAAACTGGCTACGCCATTGAACTTTACGTAAGAAGTTTTAACAATCAGCTTTTACCTTTACCTTACCAGGGGTGTCTAAGGAGCAAAGATTTTAAAAATCACCCTGTAGATTAAAAACTAAGAGAACGTGACAAATTTGACACCGGAATCTTGGGTCTCGTTAAAAAGTGGGCCACTAAAGTGAAAACCGGAACGTTCTATTTTTGATAATACCCCCAGTAAGTGTCGAAAATGCGACACCCTCTACGCTGTATATTTCGTCTGTTTCCAACCACAAGGGAGTGTTATTGTTATTTCTGGCACGACTGGGAGACTCGGTATATACTGCAAACTACCCTATATGATATCTCCTCTAATTAAACCGTTCATTTTACCGTTATACAGTCTGTGACGGCGTTTGTTTTAAAGCCCGACTAACTACACTACAATTACACTGTTCCGTTGCAAAATAAATCATTTTTGTATTTCTAAAAGTTTTTCCGAATATTGTTTCGTCAGATTGCCATTGATAACAGTTGGTTTTAATTACCGCAAGATGCTAAATCAAATTGTATAGCTACATTTCAGTTATTACCTATTTTTAGCACACATTTAGTAGCTACAAAGACATCGAGATGATAAAACTACATCGATCTTAGGTTCCTAAGTTTGAAGCAAGTGTATATAATTACAAGGAGATATTGTTACTGGTATCAAATAAAAAAAATGCAAAAAAAAATTATACAGGGTGACCGGCTAAAGCATCCGGATACTTGGAGAGGTGATTCTACAATGTTAAAATAAAGGTCATAGTAAGGTACTTTCTTGGGACGCTGCTGCGTATCTTTTCTTCAAAGCATACTTATAGTTGCTCAAGAAATCCGAAAAAAATAAAAACTAAAAGGTGGTTTGTTAAGAAAATCGAAACACTGTGTCAATATCTGACAAGCGGTAGGTCTGACAACGTCGCAGATATCACCATCGAACGCAAAGCCATTTTTTACCTGTGCGTTTAAAATTTGAAGCACTTGGATAGCGGGGCTGAAAGCCGTATTAGAGTCGGCAATTTTTGTCTCTTGCCCCAGCAATGGCAATTATGATTGCACGGATTCATGCGCAGTACACCGTCCTCGATCAGCTGGCCCAATATTGCTCGCATTGCGAGAATGGAATCCGTATTACAGTCGTCAATTCTAGTCTTCTGGCAATTAAAATTGCACGGATTCATGCGCAGTACACCGTTCCCGATCAGCTGTCTCTCATTGCCAGATATGGGGCACGCGCCATTTTAAGTACCATTGCCGGTGCAATTGGGTAGAGATGGATTATTCTGTTATTTTTAACTGTTTATTATTTGGTCGAAGCAGGTTTGAACAGCTAATGGCTATTTAAACTCACTGGTACTTAAATTAGCAGTTCACATTCTTTATTAAGTTTATGTACTGCTAATTCGTCGCAAGTTTTTGACCTCCTATTTGTAAATAGCAATAGCTGCTTTAACTGGTGATCAAAACGAACAGGTTTGCCCATCTCTAATTCTGGGGGGTATTTTAGGGATTTCGACAGTACCAACTGCTGTTCTGTCTGTTGGCAATGCTCCAGCTGATCGAGAACGGTTTAGTGCGCATGAATACGTGCAACTATAATTACCATTGCCGGCGCAAGAGGAAAAATTGCCGACTCTAATACGGCTTCTTCTTATTTTTAAACATCTTGCGGAACATTTTCAAGCTATCAAGTTGATATTTGGCACAGGGACTACGCTTAACGGCTTCTGTCGTTCTGTTATAAACATGTTTCTTTAGCAGCCACCAGAGGCCACTTTATCCGAAATTCCAATTTTATTTTTGGCATATTTTTTTTTGTTTTGACAGTTATTAGAAAAAGGGACATGTCATTTTAAAGACAAAAGATTACCTAATAAAAAAGGTACTCTTCATAGTAATTCTAGTTTTTGTCTCAGCAAAATCAGTTTTTTCAAAAAGCAAAATAAAAGTATCGAGTTTTCGACTTTTTATTAAACGACTTACTACCCTTATTTTAACATGTAGAACCACTTCTCCAAGTATATTGATGCATTAACCGAACACCCTGTATACAAAGGTCGGACATAAAAATGCACACTCTATAAAATTACCCTAAATCATTTTTAATTCAAATCAAACGCCGTTGAAAAAAATTGTTTTACGGATTTTTGAAGAACTGGGATAATGGTTTTGTGGATAAATTTCTCATATTTACAATCTGTTCATATACAGGGTGTTATGGAAATGACTTATTATATTTAAACCGGGAATTCCTCAGACAAAAACAAATTGAAGAACAATAACCATAAATGGTTTCAATTGATATGCCAGGTATAAATCACCCGACGTTAAACCACGCGTGTCGCACTGGCAGAAAATGTAAACAAACTGGCGACAGATGTCAAAAGGTCTTAAAGGTGTAAACAATGGGATAGGGTATGTCAAAAAACGTCAGTGAATTCTGACCGGCGTTGCCATATTTATACATTAAACTCTTTAGAAGGTCTATGACCATTTGACTGATTCGAATTTGTTTATTTTTCAATGTTTGTTAGAAAAAAAAATGCAATTTTATTTAAGCCACATGACTCTCTTACCTTTTCGGTCTATGGGATAGGGCATGTCAAAAAACGTCAGTGAATTCTGACCGGTGTTGCCATATTTATACATTAAACTCTTTAGAAGGTCTATGACCATTTGACTGATTCGAATTTGTTTATTTTTCAATGTTTGTTAGAAAAAAAATGCAATTTTATTTAAGCAACATGACTCTTTTACCTTTTCGGTCTTATTTAAAATCAACTTAATTTATAAAAAAAAGTACACACCAAATACGTTTAAGTAGAACACCGACACATAACCTCGCAAAATGACATAAATCACATATGTGAACGTCGTTTTAACTGATTAGAAAACACACATTCTAGAAGTAACTAAAACGTTTGCCATTCGAGTTTGACGTTCGACCGGGTTTGCTCGGTCGAGCGACATTTCGAGGTCCCGGAGATAATGGGGTTGCAAACAACGAAATACTAATATCTAAAAATCCAGCGTTGCCATTTGTTGGCGTGTTTTATAAGATTATATTCATAAATTGTGTAATTTCCTTCTGTAATATATTAATTTTCTGTATAATTTATTTTCTTTCTTGCTGTGAAACAAAATTAATATGTATGTCTTTCTTTAAGTGATTTAGATTAATTTGTTCTGCTTCACTATGTGTCCTATGTCCCTTGTGTGGCCTTGTGTTGAAATAATTTGTGCCCTATCTCCTGTGTACGGTAGTTTCGCAACTTGCCTGGTACCATAGCACCGCACAGTAGTGGCCATAACGGCGCACCGACCCTCGCTCATTGCCTTGCCTGTAGATCAGTTTGTCTCTCGAGATCGAGATATAAACATGGGACTGTGCGGTGTCAGCTTCTTCCGATGAAGAAGATATTATTTTAGACGCTAATATAACAATGTTTAAACATAGATCAAGATTACCAGTGCATCCTATTAACGCAAAGCGAAGATTCTATGGAGAATTTTATCGCCTTTATAAAGATCTAAGGAAGATCTTGTGTTTGGAAAAAAACGATGATTTTAATAATCGAGTACTTGATACTCGAGCGATTTTAATAATCGAGTGAATCGCTTGAAATTCCAATTCACCAAGCGATGACGTCACCGACTGCTCGACCGGCAGCCTAGTCGTTTACATGGGATCAGGTAGGGTATTGAGCAGGCACGTAACTACGGGTGGGCACAGGTTTAGCTAAAAAATTCTAATAGCCACCAAAAAAATTCCAGAAATTTATTTATTTGTGAATAATGAATTTTTACCACGTGTCTCGATACCAAACAAAAAACTGCAAAAAATCACCCAAATATATATTTATTGTTTGGGTTTATTCTTGTGCTTTTTTAAAACAAAAGTATTACCAAGAGTTATTTTTCTTCACATCTTTCTCAATCTACGAGCATAAAATAAGTAGATATTTAAAATGGCTTGTCAAATTCTTCCACTTTAAATTATCAGATGCCCCTGTGTCCTTCAAAATAAGAAAATAGGTGATTATTTTTTTTAAATTCATGTTTATAGTTACCTAAAAGCTCCCGTTTAAATTTAAGAAAGTTTACTTTTGGTTACCAAAAAATTTGTCGATACCTATGTTTTGTTAACTATTTTGCTCGTTTTCTTATTTACCATTAACATTTTCTACAATGTATGTTATTTTTAAGAAGTCTTCTTGAGCTTAATAATAAAAAGTTCCTGTTTTGTTTACTATAAGATTACCAATGAATTTTTCTATATATTTTGTTAACCATTTTGTTCGTTTTGTTATTTTTATTTGCAATTTCTATTATTGTGTTATTTTTCAGAAGTTTTCTCGAGTTTATAGTAAATAAAAATTGAAAAATTATATCCTTTAATTTTTTAATATTTACAATCGGAGACCTAGACTACGCCGCTGGCTAGCTAGTTAAAACAAAACTTTACAAAACCCATGTCGCGATGAATCCGCTAAGAGATTTGGCATACTTTCCTATATGCAACTTCTCGTTTATGTGCCTTTAAGAAAGACGTATGTCGTGTACCTGCTCAGCGTCAAACTCGAACGTCGCCAATCGGATAGCGTGGCGCGTAGACCGAAGGCCGTCTATCAAGTGACAGGCGATATTTTTCGGGTTTTCGCCTGAATTTATAACTAGAGTATTTTCTATCGAGCGAAAAACTGTTCGAATATACGAGCAGTTTTTTAACTCGATCACACTACAGCGGTACATCTCCGCCGGCGTCAAGCGAAGCTCGGGTATCGAGTGAAAGATAATAAGTGACGAGCGACGGTTTCCGCCTGAATAGATAACTCGAGCGGTTTTTTTAATAATCGAGCGATGTCGCTTATTTCAATAATCGAGTGATCAAGTGGTTTTTCGCTCGAGCGATCACAACACTAGAAAGAGCCCAAACGCATTTGTGAATATATGAGAATGCATATAAATTCCTTTCATTATATCGTAAGCAACAGTGAAAGGAGAATAGATAAAAATTGGAAGATCTGCCATTCTCAACCTGTATCAGTGGAAGAAAGAGTAATGGTAATTCTCATATGTTCAAAAAAGCGTTGGAAATACACTTCTCGTCAAAATTAGCGAATAATGTAAAATGTAACAAAAGTTCGTTGTTCAATATTTTTGGAAATACTCAATCGATTTTGAAGATCTTTTTTAAAAATTGTAGACTAATATTGCGGAAATCTTACAAACATTCTAATGTTCTTTTATAAAACATTTGTGCAGTATACAGGGTGTTTTTTGTAACAATGATTTTTTCCTAGATATTCAGAACACCCTGTAGAGTGAACTGGTGATCGCTGCAAATCCCGGAAGAGGTACCATCCTAGTAGCATCCTTTATCAATATTTTCTTTTTTGATTCGCCTTTTTATTGCCATTTTTAGTGGAGATATACGGCTTTTTGCCCGTACATGTTTTTGTTTGGTTCTCCAGGGTACACATTAACAGAAAATTCATGTAGCATGCTTTGCAGAATAAATAACCTTAACCACTTGTCAAACTGAATTGGCTAGTTGTTATTGCAAGAATTTGTTAGTTTTGGTGCCTATAGAGGTTTTCAATTTTCTTTTAATAATGAATCCAATGCAAGACGAAATGGCAGCCTTTCGGAAACTGAATGCGCTGTCGTAGTTGCCCTTACGCAACAAGGTTACGCTCAAATTCAATTAGCTCAGCGGTTTGGTATATCTCAGGCAAACATTTCCCGAGTATTACAGCGTTACAATGCAACTGGTAGGAATAGCCGAAGAACAGGTCAGGGTCGTAATAGAGTCACAAATCCGAGACAAGATCGGTATATCCGTTTAAATGCTTTAAGAAGAAGATTTACAACGAGCACTTTGATCCGAGGAGAATTTTTAGAGCGTTACAACTTTCCAATAAGTCAAAGTACCATTAGAAGAAGACTTGCTGAAAGCCAATTAAGGCCTCATAGAGCAGCCACTGGACCTCTGCTTACAAGGGATCACAGAACACAACGTCTGGAATTCGCGCGTGAGCACCTTAATTGGCAAGTTAGGGAATGGGCCAACATATTGTTCTCAGACGAGTCTAGATTTTGCCTTTTCGCCAACGATAGGCGAAATATGGTATACAGAAGACCAGGGGAAATATATGCCCTATGCAACTTTGCACACACTGTGAGTTATGGCGGTGGGTCAGTTATGGTGTGGGGTGGCATTTCTTTACATGATCGAACGGAGTTAGTGGTTTTAAATCATGGTAGATAGCCGAGAGGTACATTACTGATGTCCTGGATCCTCAAGTTGTGCCATATGCGTTATTTATAGGGCAACAGTTCATGCTTATGCATGATAATGCCCGGCCTCATGTAGCTAGGGTAGTGCAAAACCATCTTCAAGAGGTCGGCATTGACACAATGGATTGGCCGCCACGGAGCCCGGACCTTAACCCCATTGAATTGGGATATGATGGGTAGGAGGGTAAGAGCTCTACAACGTCAGCCTAGTGACTTGCATCAGATGGCAGAAAGGCTTGATGAAATTTGGAGAGAGTTTGACCAAGAAGAAATCCGAAGGATAATTATGAGCATGCCACGACGTTGCCAGGCTGTGATCTCCGCAAGAGGCGGAAATACTCATTATTAAGCGGACAATTTCATTTTCATGCACTGTTTGTACTTGTTTTCTGTCTTTCTTGGTTTTGTAAACCTCTTTAATAAAAGTAAATTTCAAACCTTGCGTAGCTTTTTTGGTCGTTCAAAAACATGTACGGGCAAAAAGCCGTATATCTCCACTAAAAATGGCAATAAAAAGGCGAATCAAAAAAGAAAATATTGATAAAGGATGCTACTAGGATGGTACCTCTTCCGGGATTTGCAGCGATCACCAGTTCACTCTACAAGGTGTTCTGAATATCTGGGAAAAAATTATTGTTACAAAAAACACCCTGTATAGCTGCACAAATGTTTTATAAAAGAACATTAGAATGTTTGTAAGATTTCCGCAATATTAGTCTACAATTTTTAAAAAAGATCTTCAAAATCGATTGAGTACTTCCAAAAATATTGAACAACGAACTTTTGTTACATTTTAAATTATTCGCTAATTTTGACGAGAAGTGTATTTCCTTAGATCATGATAAAGGTGATAAAATTCTCCATTGAATCTTCGCTTTACGTTAATGGGATGAACTGGTAATTTTGATTTTTGTTTAAGCATATAAGTACCACTTTGTTATATTAGAGTCTAAAACAATATCTTCTTCATCGGAAGAAGATAACAACGCACAGTCCATGTTTATTTCTCGATGTCGAGGTACTACTGTGCGTAGCTCCAGCGAGGCTGTGCGGTGCTATGGTACAAGGCTATGGGCGAGGGTCGGTGCGCCGTTACGGCCATCGACTAACACGTGTTTTGTGACACACCTCCACAGGGTGATATGTTACAGTGTCGCGGAGTGACCTGTGAGTATGGGTGTGTTACCCCACTTTTAAAACGGTCGATTTTAAAAACATATATGTAGCGCTTCCCATTTAAATATAATAAGTCATTTCCATAACACCCTGTATAAAAAAACGTTCGTTCCCAAGAACCTATAAATTTAATCGATTAAACTATACAAAATATTTTGAGCATGATTTTGCTTGGAAAATAGTTGACTGCAAAATAATCCATTAAAAACACGACACCGCGAAGCGTCGAGCTAGATTATTTCCTGAATAATTCAAATTAAAGCCAAACGATTAACGACAAAGAATTTTATTGAAAATAATGTTTGATATTTTGAATTTTATTCGCGATTAAACAGATCTGGGGATTTAATCACTCATCTAAACAAAATTTGGTTTATTTCATAATGAGGGAAATATGATTATTTAAAATCAAGTTTCCTACTATACTCACCGGCACAAAATTCCTCCAGCCTAAAATTTTGGTTAAGTTAAGGTATTTTATAACTTTTTTATTTTTTATGCGATTTTCATGATTTTGTTATCAGTTTGTAGATCCATTTATTGTGTTTTTCCTGAATTATTTTATAAAGTAACATTTTTCGATTAGGCCATATTAGGCAAGAGTAAATCAAACTGTTGTTTTTTGTCGTAATTTCAAAACACCCTGTAGAAAATTTGAGTAGGATAATTTTATTTACATACTGTTTCTTGTCATCTTTGATGTATTCTAAACATTTAGTTTCTTGATTCATTCCATTATCTCATTTCTGCTGCGAGCTGCAAAATTTTAAATGAAACGATGTTATTTTTAGAAAATGTATGTCATTGGTATTTCTACCGAAGCACGCACCCATCTTGTATTTGTTGAGCTCTAATCGCCCACCGTTACATTGAGGAAATCCTCCAAGAAGTTGTTGTTCCATTTGCTCCTATCATTGGGAACAAATTTACATGAATGCATGATAATGCTAGACCTCACGTTGCACATGTAGTGAGCGAATATCTGGATGAAGTTGGACTTCCAAGATTGGAATGGCCCGCATGTAGCCCGGATCTCAACCCAATCGAACATCTTTGGGATCAACTTAAAAGGTCCGTTCGTCGTCGTCCTGTACAACCACAAACCTTGCAAGACTTACGACTGGCGCTGACCGAAGAATATCAGGCTATCCCTCAAGAAACGATAAGTAACCTTATTCGTTCGATATCACGAAGACTGCAAACTGTCATTGTTGTGAGAGGAGGAAATACACGATATTAAAATTGTTTTTGATAATTAACTTTATGATATACCTAGTGTTTAGTTTTTCTTAATGAAAATAGGCTTCAAATCAGCGTTTCATTTAAAATTTTGCTGCTCGCAGCAGAAATGAGATAATGGAATGAATCAAGGAACGCAATATTTAGAATATATGCAATATTACGAGAAACAGTGTGTAAATAAAATTATCCTCCTCAATTTTCCTACAGGGTATTTTGAAATTACGATAAAAAATAATAGTTTGATTTACTCCTGTATAATATAGCCTAATCGAAAAGTGTTACTTTATAAAATAATTAGGGAAAAATACAATAAACGGATCTACAAACTGATAACAAAATAATGAAAATCGCATAAAAAATAAAAAAGTTATAAAATATCAAACTTGACCAAAATACTAGGTGGGGTGAAAAGTAACCTCCTTGACCGCCAGAATGCGCTGCTACTGCAAAAAAGGTTATGGTGCCTTCAAGTCCGTTCATATTTAGGCAGACATGCCAAACTTCAGTGCGATACTGTCTTTAGTGTTGTTTTGACAGCTGATTGTTGTTGACATGTTTGGCATCATGTTGAGTATGGACAAAAACGATTTTCGTTCTCTCATAAAACATAATTTTTTGAGAGGCAAAACGGCGAAGCAAACAAAAGAAAAGTTGGATAAATATTATGAGGCTAATGCTCCGTCAGAATACACCGTCAAATATTGGTTTTGAGAGTTTCGTGGTGACCGCAACTCCACTAGCGATCAAGTCCGCAGCGGCAGGCCCTCCGATGCGGTTACAGAGGACAAATGTCAAACAAATACTCTTCGTGGACTACCTCGAAAAAGGAAAAACCATCAACAGCGAGTATTATTGTGCATTATTGGAGCGATTGAAGGCCGAAATCGCTGCAAACGGCCTCACATAAGGCGAAAAAACAATTTGTTTTTGCAAGACAACACAAGAGCATCGCAACCACGACTAAAATCAACGACTTACGGCTCCAATTGCTGTCGCATCCACTGTATTCGCCTGATTTGGGCTCCCTCGGACTGTTACCTCTTCCCAAGCCTCAAAAGATGGCTCATCGATAAAAAATTCAGCTCACGCGAGGAAATCATCGACGCCGCGGAGGAGTATTTTGCAGACGTTCCGGAAAATTACTTTTCGGACGGGATCAAGAAGTTGGAAAATCGCTGGAATAAGTGTATCGAGCTAAAAGGGGACTATATTGAATAAAATAAAAAAACATAAAAAAAAAAATTCAAGGAGGTTACTTTTCACCCGCCTAGTATCAGGGTGGCGGAATTTTGTGCCGCCGAGTGTATTTAAACCAAGTGACGTTAATGACGATTGCGAAAAACCGAAACGTCGTATCCAAAAAAAAGTATAAAATGAAAGTGTACAATTTATTTAGAATTATATTTTCAAATAAAATGTGAAAAAATAAAAACCACATTCCCAAAACTCTCTAAATCAATCTACCAAATGTTGAACCCACAGCATATCTCTAACGGTTCAAGATGTCCCCGCAAAATGCATTCTAATGTGGGACACCGGGTATAATGTGATGGTAACGGCCGCACTCTTCAATGAACCAAAAATAAATCGTTTTCGATCAAAAAAGTTTTCCCCAAAAATCGCAAGTTTTGGACGATTTGAATGCAAATTCCTTTATACAGGGTGTTCCTCAATGACGTGCTAATAATTTAGAGCGCGCTTCCTTAGGCGATTTCATCAAAAAAACGGCTTAACGGTTTTGCTACAGGATGTTGACATTTTTTTATTTTTTTGAAAAGTTATTTTTTAATCTCTCCGAAAGTACTTTAGATATTATTTTCAATTTTGATATGTGTTAATAGGATATAGAACCACGAATTTTAGTTAGAAAAGTTATTCAATTGTCCCACCAGTGGCGTCCCTGCAAACATGTCCTCTGATTTTTTACAAAAAAGATGCTACGCCACCGACATTTTTCCATGTGGATATTTTTTCCGATTAGCCTGGTCAATTCTACATAAAAACGGACTCTTGCGTATTTATCGTCAGATGGACCAGTCGCGATTAAAACAATCAAGTTCAAACTCATTATTATTTACCTTGACGATGATAAATAAACTTTAATTTAATTGTTTTAATCGCGAACGGGCGCCCGACGAGAAAAACGCAAGAGACAGTTTTCGTGTAGAATTGACCGGACTAATCACAAAACGCATCCGTATGGAAAAAGTCAGCGGCGTACCAGTTTATTTGTAAAAAATATCACAGGACATGTTTACAGGGACGCCACTGGGTGGATCGATAAAATAACTTTTCTAACTAAAACATGTGGCTTTATATCATATCAACCCGTACCAAAATTTAAAATAATATCTGAAGTACTTTCGGAGATATTAACAAATAACGATTTAAAAAAAAATACAGCAAAGTATCAAAAATTCAGGTGTGGGGGTATTTTCGAAAAACAAAATTTTTTCAGCAAAACCCTGAAATACGAAAACTAACTTCGCAGAAAGAAATTTTCAGTTGAAGAAGTCAAATGATTTATTTCCTAAAATCCGCGCGGGTTGTACAGGGTTAGTCAACGATTGCGCGGAGTAAGTTTATGCATTGAAGATAAGATTTGTCGATAATGAGCTATTGTGTTGAGGTATGGTTGTATATTCTGCACATTTTAAAAATATTTTCAATTATACAGGGTGCGTTCAAAAAGTAGTGTGGCAGAAAGTTGTATTTTTTTAAATGGGACACCCAGTATTTTATTGTATATTTAGGTTCGTATTAGTGCCCTCTATAAATATCTAAAATATTATTTAATTTACTTGGGTAGTTTAAGAGCAATAAATTAAAAACTAAAGAAAAAAAGTTTTGTAGTCCAGTAAAGAAAAATCAAAAAAACATTCTAAAATTATTTTTTTAACCACAGGATTGGGCGAGGTTTATAACAAGGGGTCTAGAGATACTATGCAATTAATAGTGTTTATGAATTTTATACAGTGTGTTCATAATAAGGTTCCAAAAACGAAACATTTCAAAATCATTTTTCTCAACATTTTCAAATGGAACACCCTGTATATTTTTATACCATCTTATAGCTTCTTCAACTTTTGTAGGAAGTATCCAATGGAATAGCCTGTATATTTTAATCTAAAAAGATACTATTTTAATTTATCCCTTCAAACATAAAACACACCATTAATGATATTGGTTTCTTAGGCGATTTATTTAATTTTATTACTTTGAAACGAAATAAAAGATTCAGATTAAGGTAAAAAATAACAGGAATCATCGCAAATGTTCTTAAATGCTTACCGTCTTTCCGGATAGCGAACAAAATATACTTTTTGTGCCATTTCTTCGTTTTTTCCACTTTCAATATAAACTAAAATCATATCAAATTTTTCAAAATGTTGATAAGTCATTTTCACAAATGAATATGTAAACATGAAATTAACGTTAAATGTTAATAGTCAACATGGTTGTTTCTAGGATATTAGCTGTTGTTTCATGGTCTACTGTAGTTTAAATTAATAAAGTTTAATAAATCGCCTAGGAAACCAATATAATATATGGTGTGTTATATAATTGAAAGGAGAATTTAAAATAGTATCTTCTTAGATTAAAATATACAGGGTGTTCCATTTTAAACAATGAGGTTAGGTCCGATAACTTTTTTACCAGACCCCGTATACTTATTCTGAAAACGGCAGATTATTCAACAATCAATATAAAGAAACTTCTGTATAAAACGTTTTTCTGTATCTCTTTTAACCTAGAAAATATAGGGTAATTTGGAAATTGTCAATTTCTTTATTTATCTCCAATATATCTTAGCGAGCGAATATTTTCAAATTTTGATTTTACCATTTTAAGTTCGACCCAAAAAGAGCACATGACACTTACATTACTTTTTTGATAGCACTAACAATTACCGAGATACCCTATAAAAGTGTCGAAAATGGGATACCCTGTACAAAAAAACGATTTAAAAAAAAAACGTCAAAGCACTGTAGCAAAAAATTTGCGCCGTTGCGGAACACCCTGTATGTATTCCAGAAAACAAAAATAATTTCCCTAAATTGCCTCTAAAAAGGATAGAAGCTAGCCCAAAAACCCCCCTAAAAATGACATTATGATATATTTATTACCCTCGATGATATGGACTCCTTCGTTGACACCAGATCAACCCTGTATACACCAACGTTACGCCCGTAATCAAATCGTCGCACGAAGCCCATTTTTTACTCTTAGAATTCCACTAAAGTGTTCTTGACAAAAACACTCACCGATCACTTTCCTCTTAACATAGTCAACAACAAAAAAAAAACAATAAATAATAAATCACAGCCACCTCTAAATTCTATAAATAAAAAATAGACTTTTCGTTAATTTCAGATTCAAAAACTGCGCGTTTTTCCCCTCTCTATAACGATTCGTTCTCTTCACCAGCTTCCTCCAAATTATTGCCGCGCTCTCACCGGCCTATCGAGTCTTTCTTTTGAGGTTATTGTTGTTGGCCAACTTGTGAGGTTTCTCGCTGATGAATAGGATCTGGGTGGCCCCCTTCAGCATAAGGAGGAACCAGTATATTTGAGGGAATAGGAGCAGGGCGATGCTTATCAGGCAGTTCCTAGGTAGTTTTTTTGTTACCGCCTAAAAATTACACGAGAAGATTCATATTATTAACGGTAGAGTGCGTGTCCGACGATGGAACTAAATAGGCTGTTTTTGATCATTTCATTTTTAACAAGCGATGGGAAAATATTTTCTGTTGTGAAATTATTCGTTTCCAAGTGTGCTTGACATTAGTTAAATGCTGTTGTTTACAAAAGCTACATTTTTCGTTATAATTTTTATAGAAATTGTGCAAACAATTTATTAATTATTACAACATAGAATATCTTTCCGGGTTTGAACTTGCGAGAAAAATAATGAGTACAAATTTGTAGTAGCGTATGCGGCTTTCGATGAAAATGACATACGGTTTAAATACCTGGTGTCCCACACGGAACCAATTCAATCTATACAGGGTGTTCCTTAATGACGTGCTAATATTTCAGGGTGTGATTCCTTAGGTAATTTTATAAAGAAAAGTTCATATGAACATATGTCCGCAACGGCTTAAATTTTTTGCTACAGGGTGTTGAATTTTTATTTTTTAAATGGTTATTCTTTAATACCTCCGAAAGTACTTTAGATATTATTTTCAATTTTTGTATGTGTAGGATATAGAACCACCAATTTTAGTTAGAAAAGTTATTCAATTGTTCCACCAGTGGGGTCCCTGCAAACATGTCTTCTGATATTTTTTACAAGAAAGATGGTACGTCACTGACATTTTTCCAGGACGATTAGGCTGGTCAATTCTGCAGTGTTTTTCTCGTCAGACGCACCTTTCTTGATTAAAACCATTAAATTCACATTGAAACTCATTATTATTAACATTGATAAAATAATTAATGATAAATTTTGTTTCATAAAAATTGTTGGAAATTGCCACCTTCACTTAAAATGCTTTCGCCCGTCTTCGCATCGAATTGCCTACTCCAACAATTTTTATAAAACAAAATTTATCATTAATTATTTTACCAATGATGATAATAATGAGATTCAATATGAATTTAGTGGTTTTAATCAAGAACGGTGCGTCTGACTAGAAAAACTCAAGAGACAGTTTTCGTGTAGAATTGACCAGGCTAATCAGAAAAATATCTACATGGAAAAATGTCAGTGGCGTACCATCTTTTTTGTAAAAAATATCAGAGGACATGTTTGCAGGGACGCCACTGGTGAAATAATTGAATGACTTTTCTAACTAAAATTTGTGGTTCTATATCCTATTAACACATACCAAAATTGAACATGATATCTAAAGTACTTTCGGAGATATTAAAAAATAAACATTTCAACACCCTGTAGCAAGAAATTTTAGCCGTTGCCGACATATGTTCATATGAACTTTTCTTTATAAAATGAAGGAATCGCACCCTGAAATATTAGCACGTCATTAAGAAACACCCTGTATAGATCGAATTGGTACCCGGTAGGACACCCTGTATAATAAGGCATTCCCATAAAACCCTGTATATGTACTTACCGTGAAAAAGTCGACCTCTATTGTCTGCGCGAAAAGATTGATCACATATGGAAACATGGCTACCCGGAATATGAAGAAGGTAGCCAACATCACTAGACCATTTGCAATATACCTGCAATAATAAAAATATACAGGGTCATTCACGGTGAGTGGCCTATTAAAAGATATCGGGAACTAAAATAGTATATTAATATACAAGTTTCATAAGACATTACCTTAGAGCAAGCGTTTAATTCAGAAAACGACCCGCGAAGCGGGGAGTTTTCTAAAGTGCTCTAATTGTCTTTAATTGTCTTATGAAGAAATACGAGAAATTGTAGAAAAACTTTTAAAAATAATATACAAAACTTTGAGTTATGGGGCGAGCAGAGCAAAGTTCAAAATATTGAAGAAAACAATAAATCATACTATTGAACAAAATATTGTGTCGACACAGAATCTGACAGGAATAACAATTAATGCCTAGGAAATGTATACAGTAACTATTAATATGTATACAGGGTCCGCAAACGAAGCGTGGACGGAAGATTAAATCGTTATCGAAGAACTTATCAACAATACTAAAACAGCTTGAGATATTGGATTAAAAGTGGCATGTTTTAAAAATATTTTACATTATACAGGGTGGCCCAAAAAAGTGTTACAGCATAAAGTTATAATTTTTGAAATGGGACACCCAGTATTTTATTGCATGTTTAGGTTCGTATTACTATCGTTTATAAGTGCCTCAAATTTTATTTAATTTGGTTTTGTAGTTTCGGAGAAATAAAATAAAAATTCTTGCAGTCCTGAATAAAAAAATTAAAAAAAAACAATCCAAAACTATTTTTTTAACCTCGGCATTGAGTGAAATTTATGACAAGAGGTCTAGAGATACTATGAATGTAATTGCGTTTATTTATTTTATAAAGGGTGTTTTCAAAAAGCTTTCAAAAACCCCACATTTTAAAATAATTTTTCTCAAGATTTTCAAATGGAACACCCTGTATATTGTTTGGCTATTTGGCGTAGAATTCATAGACAATTATTTGTTGTAATACAAGCATATAAGTTATATCCAGCCGTTTTCGAAATAATTATAAATATCATAAATTATGTTGTTTAAATAGAGTTTTTATTGGGAAATTTTGTTATAGGCGACTAGACTAATAATTGTAAACTAAAGTAAATGTTCAAAATAGCTTCCTTTTACTTAATTTAATGATTTTCCTCTACTGACAACAGAACTCTTAATTCATTTTCTTCATTAATAACGGGTTTATTGATTATCATCCTTTTTATATACGCAGTGCTTCCTGTTGCTACAAATCTTTGCAACAACTTCTCGAAGGTTTTTGGTCTCGGCTTTCTCTCAATATTTGGAGATCTTTCAGCATACACTCGGCTCGCGACGAGGCAATTTCTTGCACATTCACCCAGTATAAAAATCATATTTACCATTTCTAAAGTTGTAAAATTCGACATTTTGTGTAAGTTAGTACTTAATTTCGACGACTGAACAAATGTAAATAATTTTATTTGGCTGTCATAGTGACAATCTAAACAAAAAAAAAATCATGGCAACTCGATAAGAATAAAAAATAAAATTAAATAAATAAAAGTAGTAAAAATGTAGGCTTTTAAAATTTATATCGAAATAACTAAAATACGGTAAACTCTACGAGTAATAGGAAGCTATTCTGAACATTTACTTTAGTTTACAATTATTAGTCTAGTCGCCTATAACAATATTTCCCAATAAAAACTCTATTTAAACAACATAATTTATGATATTTATCATTATTTCGAAAACAGCTGGATATAACTTATATGCTTGTATTACAAAAAAAAATTGTCTATGAATTCTACGTCAAATAGCCAAATAATATACAGGGTGTTCCATTTGAAAAACTTGAGAAAAATTATTTTAAAATGTGAGGTGTTTGAAAGCTTATTATGAACACCCTGTATAAAATAAATAAACACAATTACATTCATAGTATCTCTAGACCTCTTGTCATAAATTTCACGCAATGCCGAGGTTAAAAAAATAGTTCTGGATTGTTTTTTTTTTGATTTTTTTATTCAGGACTGCAAAATTTTTTTTTAGTTTTTAATTTGTTTCTCCGAAACTACAAAACCAAATTAAATAAAATTTGAGGCACTTATAAACGATAGTAATACGAACCTAAATATGCAATAAAATACTGGGTGTCCCATTTTAAAAAAATATAATTTTATGATGTCACACTTTTTGGGCCACCCTGTATAATGTAAAACATTTTTAAAACATGCCGCTTTTAATCCAATATCTCAAGCTGTTTTAGTATTGTTGATAAGTTCTTCGATAACGATTTAATCTTCCGTCCACGCTTCGTTTGCGGACGCTGTATATAAAGTAATATGTACAATAGTATATTGAATTAAATATAAAAATAGTACTTTATTTAATAAAACTTTAGAAATAGAACTGGAAGATATTTCTATTATTTTTAGGTTATGTTGTTTTATAGTGGTGACTAGAAATTAGTTGACGGACACCAACATATTACATATTTCCGAGTATAGGCATTTCAGATAAATATCTAGTAAAAATGATCTATTGGCAAGGTTAAAGGTTAGCATTTTAAAGTTTCTATAAAAATCTTTTGTCGAATTCATAATGCCTAGAAAACTAATTCTAACGAAATCAAAGTAAGCCTGAAATTCGAACCCTACTTGCTGCCAATATAAAAAAATAAAATTTCAGTTTCACAAAGTGGCAGGTTATTAAATTTTTTTGCATTTCATAATGTAGCCATTATGAAACCCAAATAGAAAAAAGATATTTGTTTAATTAATTTAAAAAAAATAGCGACTTACCATTTGGATTTTTTTAATCCCATTTTCGATAATATGCCTCTTAAAGATACAAACGGAGTACTGGCCTCCATGAGGTAGATAAATCCAAAAAAGCAGTCTCCTAGTCCCCCTCTAATATACTAAAAAATTTAACGCGGAAAATAATAATAAATAAAGTAAAAATATTGTACAGGGTGTCCCATTTTCGACACTTTTATAGGGTATCTCCGTAATTCCTAGTGCTATCAAAAAAGTTATGTAGGTGTCATGTGCTCTTTTTGGGTCAAACTTAAAATGGTAAAATCAAAATTTGAAAATTTTCGCTCGCTTAAGAGATACGGGGGAAAATAAAAAAATTGACAATTTCAAAATTACCCTATATTTTCTTAGTTAAAAGAGATACAGAAAAATGTTTTATACAGAAGTTTCTTTATATTGATTGTTGAATAATCTACCGTTTTCAGATTAAGTGTACGGGGCCAGGTAAAAAAGTTATCGGACCCAACCTCATTTTATTAAATGCAACACCCTGTATATATTAATCTTAAAAGATACTATTTAAAATTCTCCTTTCAAATATATAACACACTGGATGATATTGGTTTCCTAGGCGAGTTATTTAAACTTTATTACTGTAAACAACAGTAGGCCATGAAACAAAAGCTAATATCCTAGAAACAACTATGTTGATAATTAACATTTAACGTCAATTTCATTTAACATATTCATTTGCGAAAATGACCTATCAACATTTTGAAAAAAAAGTTTATATTGAAAGTGGAAAAAACGAAGAAATGGCGCAAAATGTATATTTTGCTCGCTATCCGGAAAGACGGTAACCATTTAAGGATATATTCCGAACATTTGCGATGATTCCCGTTATTTTTTACCTTAATCTGAATCTTTTATTTCGTTTCAAAGTAATAAAGTTTAAATAAATCGCCTAGGAAACCAATATCATCCACGGTGTGTTATATATTTGAAAGGAGAATTTAAAATAGTATCTTTTTGGATTAAAATATACAGGGTGTTCCGTTTAAAAAAATGAGGTTAGGACCGATAACTTTTTTACCTGACCCCGTATACTTATTCTGAGAACGGCAGATTATTAATCAATCATTATAAAGAAACTACTGTATAAAACATTTTTCTGTATATCTTTTAACTAAGAAAATATAGAGTAATTTTGAAATTGTCAATTTTTTGAATTTCCCCCGTATCTCTTCAGCGAGCGAAAATTTTCAAATTTTGATTTTTACCATTTTAAGTTGAACCCAAAAAGAGCACATTACATTACTTTTTTGATAGCACTAACAATTACGAACAAACCCTATAAAAGTGCCGAAAATGGGACATCAAATTGCAATGTTTTAAGGAAATCACTGTGGCAACGCTGTATGGGTGAAGTTTACAATTCTCATTCGTTTCTCCTCGGCGGTGTTGTTAGCTTATTTATTAGCTGCTGCATTTATGATTGATTGTGATCTATTGTGTTTTTGGATTCATTTTTAGTGTTTTTTTCGAACTAAAACTATTTAGAGCTATTTATTAGCTGTCTACAATGGTTCGTCAGTGCCTCAGAAATTCGACTATTCTAACCCCGGATTAATATTTCGTCGGTAAGTGAGAATAATGAGGTTATGTTTTTTTTTAGGTAAAGCAGTGGTGTAGCTAATTCTATATTTTAAGTAAATATTGCAAAAATATGGATTATTTCTCTATATTATCTGAATTTATGTAAAAAATACCTACAACGATTACCTATTTATGACTAATGTTAGATCGAAATTATCTAAACGTGTACCTTATTACACCGTTGCCATTTTTTGAAGCCATCTTCTTCTAACTTATTTGAAACTGTAGAACTGTGTATGATTGTAAATAAATGGTGTCTTATGAATGGAATCTTTGCCTCCCGTTTTATATTATATGTTTATGTTCTACGCCCTATATTCCGAAAACTATCAATTTTTGGACCACGGTAAGTTGGATTAGATCGCCATATTTTAACTTTAAAAATTTGTGCTAGCCTCTTCTACAGAAATTTAGATACACCTTGTATATGAGGAGACAACAATTTTAAATTTCACTTTTTCACACAAAAAAGGAGCTGAATATTTTTATTAGAGTCGTGATTTGTCATGCTCACCGACCTATAACTATGGATAAGTACAACTTATGGGGTGCGCAGTAAAAAGTTAAATTTTATGAGTGAAGAAGTTTGTTAATGCACACGGTTTACCGGTCATACTTTTAAAGGGTGCTCGTCGGTTGTCTTGCGTACAATGTTGTCGCCGTCATATAGGCAACCCCGCCGTATTGGTGGCGGTTTCGTTGCCAACCAACGACGACCGTCCAGAACCGAAATCAGTCGTAGGGATGTAACGATATTAAAAATCTATCGATACGTGGACAATAGATATAAAAATTAATTCTAAAAGTGGCTCTTCAGTGATGGCCACAAGGACTTCTTTTATGCGGGAAAATAGATCGTTTATTGCCCAGTAAAGAAGGTCTTGATGTGCCAAAATATTGCCGTGTGATAAGCTCGAGGCCATAAAATTGCCACTTTTGCTTTTAGAGTTTGGCTATCCATAGATATAGGTCGGTGGTCGGCTTAGCGAGTTGTTGTTCCGAATTACCTAAATACCTATAATACGTACGTAAATCTTTATCTAAAACCAGACGAGAGCAAAGCAAACTTACCGTTATAAATAGAAACCCAAAACCTCCTATGAAAATATGGTGGAATACTATAACGAAATTCTGCGACAGATACGCTGCGATTCTCATCGTTTTTAATATTATTTGGTTTTTCACGCCGTTTAGCTGCGGCTGGGTCATCTAAAAATAATAATTCATTCACTTATTATTATAGTCAGTTATAATTTAAAAACAATGAAACAATATACACTCACAGTCCAGATAATCGATCCAAGCAATATTTGTATGAATTTTGATCGTGAATAATTGTTTTATGTTAATTCCTATTTTCATTATTTTTTTCATATTGTAGGTAAACTTATCTAAAATCTCGGACATGTCTAAGATTCTAAGAAAGTTGAAAATATGGCCATAATATACAGGTTGAAACAAGAACTGTTTTCGTGACTCGAACTTTAAAACACTCTGTAGGGTGATGGCGATTTTAAACTTTTGACATATATTCTTAACATTTTCATCAATACTTTAATTTTCGTAACAGATACGATTTTTTTAAATATACAAACCCGTTTAAGAAAATTGTATTAAGATCCAAACATAACAAAAACTTAAACCTAAAATGCAAGAATGGCCCACATATATACAGTGTGTACATAAAGTAAGGAACAAATTCATTATCTAGGAATCTAAAAATATTTCGGAAAAATCCTCGGACACGTGTATAATAATTTTTAATGGCGCATTATTTTCCCATACAAACTTAATATACAAGGTGGCTCATGTAGTAGATATGACATTATCGACGATTTTTTTTAAATGGGAACCCCTATATTTTAGTTCAGATCTGTAATCTCCAAGAACAACTGATTTCAAAAACATAACACACTTAGGGCCTAAAATTCATAGTTTCGTTACTACAGGGTAAAACAAATAATTTTATTTAAGATATTTTTAATTTAAAAAAATGTAAAAAAATTAAATAAGCTATTTAATTAAGTGTTGAAATTGTCCTCCTTCTGCTGCCTGACAGTACCCCAAGCGATCAATAAATTATTGTTGGACTTTTCTTATGGTTTCTTCTGAAATCTTCAATATTGGCAGATATAAACAACATTTTTCAGGTGACCCCACAAGAAAAAGTCCAGTGGTGTAAGATCTGGAGACCTAGGCGGCCATTCAACAGGCCCACGTCTTCCAATCCACTTGTTCGGAAAAACTTGGTTTATGTAATGGCGCACTACTGCTGCATAATGTGGAGGTGCGCCGTCTTGTTGGTACCACAAATTTTCATCTAGAATTCCTGGATTATTTCTACTAGGGTATAAGTTAACTAGCGTAGGGATAAGAAAGTACTGAAGAAAATGAAGATAATTTAGCCCGTTTACATTGTTGTCAAAAAAATATGGCCCAATAATTTTGTTTTCACAATACCAGCCCAAACATTAATTTTTTGAGGATATTGAGTATGGTGCTCACGCATCCACCTGGGATTTTCTTTTGACCAGTATCTACAGTTTTGCCGGTTCACTTCTCCATTTAATTTAAAGGTAGATTCATCCGAAAATAGGATATTTTCAACAAACAAAGGATCTAAGTTACATCTTTCCATTAATATTTGACAAAACTCCATCCTACGATCTGGATCATCTTCATTCAACTCATGAACCAATCGGATTTTAAACGGGTGCCATTTTTCAATAGGTTATGAACGGTCATAGCAGCCGCCCCATGATCAATGCTAATCTGGCGGACGCTGTTGTGGGGATCTTCTTCCATAGCCAATAAAATATCTAATTTCTTATCATCCGGAATAGTTGGACGGCCTTTTCTGGGAATATCTTCCACTGAACCCGTTTCCCAAAATTTTATTTCAAGTTTACTCACAGTTGATCTAGTAATTGGTCTTGCTGGATACTTAGTGTTAAACAAAATGCAAACTTCTTGTTGAGTACGGATCCTATCACCATATCCAATCATCATAAGAATTTCTATTCTTTGTGTTAAAGATAAACGCAACTCAATATGTTTTAAAATAAAATTTATTACTTCTAATAAACTTACTAGAAAAATACAATGTAATGACAATGACATTATCTAAATACCATAGTTACATAACAGCAAATAAGCCTACTTGAGAAAAAACATAAGTAACAGCAAATGATGGTGCGTCCATTAATTACGTAAGGCTTTCAGGTAAAATTGGGTGATGGCGGAAGGGATTGAGCCAAATGTCACGAAATCTTTTATTGGGGGAAGGGGGGTTGAAAAATCGCTAAAAACGCCTCACGTAATTAATTGATGCCTCCCAAGCCAAAAAAAAATATCTTAAATAAAATTATTTGTTTTACCCTGTAGTAACGAAACTATGAATTTTAGGCCCTAAGTGTGTTATGTTTTTGAAATCAGCTGTTCTTGGAGATTACAGATCTGAACTAAAATATAGGGGTTCCCATTTAAAAAAATCGTCGATAATGTCATATCTACTACATGAGCCACCTTGTATATTAAGTTTGTATGGGAAAAAATGCGCCATTAAAAATTATTATACACGTGTCCGAGGATTTTTCCGAAATATTTTTAGATTCCTAGATAATGAATTTGTTCCTTACTTTATGTACACACTGTATAAACAGTATGTTGTCAATACGAACGTTCCAAAATACAAAAAGTGTCCCCGCTATGGGAGATGGCGCGAGCCTATTGAGTTTGCGCAGTAGGGTGGAAATTTTATCGATCGCGTCAGAGCCGGCACGACATTATTTGTTTGTAGTTATTCGTCGTCATCTTTGGTTCTGGATGCTTTTTCAAATTATAGAATAAGAAGTGGTTCATCCACATTGTTGTCGGTATATTAGTGCTTATAAACTTTCATTACCTAACAACAATTTTTGTAAAGGAGTTTTTAATTTGTGGTGGTTCGATTCGCTGTTTGGTAGGTAAGTGGCTTGTTTAAGATGAAAGGACACAAGTGCATGGTGCTTTTTGCAAAAGTCGTGGATCAATACCAGGTATAAAGTATTTCAGGTATGTAGGTACATTTATATATAAACATATTTTGCTTAAAGCTTGTAAAAAAAGAAGAGAGTGTCACTCGTATACAATATAATATATATGTGGTCACTACCTAACCTTAAAATTAATGTATTTTTAATTTGGTGCATTAGTAGCTGATAATAATTCCCAAAATAGTCATTCATTCTTAATTTTTGGTTTAGAAAAAAGTGAGGTTAAGAAACATACGACGTCGGATGAAAGTTAAAATAAAGCTCATCGTGTCGATTGTTACAAATATTCGGACGGAATTTGGCACCAAAAGTTTACACCAATCAGGGCACCGTCGGATCATCATATCGTCAGAAATCGTATGCATGGAACGCCGTCTTAAATCGAACTAGTCGAAATTTTGATTGCAATATTTTTCCTAACTAACCAGTGAAATTTACATAAAAAAGTTGAAATCCGGTCCTGTCGAATGTTTACTTTCACAAGGAAATTTCCGAATTCGATGCCCATAGCGGGGACATAATGGCAGATGGTATTAGCAATATACTGTTTATATATGTGTGGAATGGCCCGAATTAAATGACAACCAACTTAAAAAATAACAGAGACCTCAGTAACGGGTGTTTTCCCTACAAGCACGAATGACAACAGCAATACTCTCCGTGGCATACCTTCAATGAGGTTCCGTTTATAATTGTAGTGAATGAAGCTCCCCAGTGTTGTTCCATAGCATCCTTTTGTACCGAATTGGGTACACTTTAGTGTTTTTTTGGTACGTTTTTGGTACACTTTTGATACAGCCCGTAAGAACCTTTTTCTTTTATTGTATTTTTGCTGCTGCCAATTTTTTTTTTAGTTGCTCGCTGTCGTTTTGATACTCTTTTTACTGCTGGAGAACTTTTTTTTAGTTCACCGTCTTAAAAAATAAATTAAAACGATTTCGTATTCATTACATGCAAGCAATGTTATTTTAGCGTTTTTCTCGAAAACGGCTAGACTTATCGAAACAAAAGTAGTAAACCTTTTTATGTCAAAAGATTAGGAGAATAAAAATATTCAGTCAAAATGCGCATACAGTGTAGCACAAAAAAGTTGGGACCATTCGAATTAAAGTATAGGTTGGTATGTGGCGCCCTCTACAAAATGCGAAAAAACCGGTGGACAAATTTGTATTCATCATCCCGAAACAGTCCCATATATGAGATTTCGTCAAAATGCTATGAGCGTGGCAAAAGGTATTGCAAAGAAACTGTAAATAAAATTTAACTTAAACACCCTGTAACTCTGTTAATAATCAAGTTTCGAAAAAATATTATAGGAAGGCAGTTATTTTCGGTCTACAATTATCCCATAAATTTTTTTGTCCATCATTTCCGGACACCCTGTATAACAAAAAGTCGAAAATCCAATACTTTTTTTTCGCTTCCTTGTTGTCCTAACTAATTCCAATTTTGGGCCTAAACGGTGTGCTTTATCGATTCGATTAAAGAGTACCTTTCATATTTAGGTATTCTTTTCACTTCTAAAACGTCGCAAACTGGTTATTCATTTTCTTACCTTAGCACTCCATACTTTAAACATCGACCAAATGTCATAAAAGAAATAGGCTGCTCCGAACCACGCGTACGCTTCGGACATATAATGTGATGTCTTCAAAATATCTCTCGGACATGAATACTGGACTGAGGTAAGACCGCTGAGACAGCAGAAAAGGGCTTGAACGGCAGAAACACATCTAAAAACAAAAGAATATACAACAAAGGAAGATAATATGGCTGCTCGCGCACTAGTCCAAGCGCACTGGACTCCTTTATGGCTTCTATAAAATATTAAAATTTCATTAAATTATACCGGTAGGTTCAAAAGTTAGAGCCCAAAAAACAAATCGCTGGGTATCCCTTTGGAACGACATATATGTATATAAACAGTATATTGCTAATAATATCTGCAATTATGTCCCCGTTATGCGCATCGAACGGAGCGTTGTGAGTTTGCGCAGTTCGGAAATTTCCTTGTGAAGGGCAGGACCGGATTTCAACTTTTTTAATGTAAATTTCACTGGTTAGTTACGGAAAATTTTGCAATCAAAATTTCGATTAGTTCGATTTAAGACGGCGTTCCATGCATACGATTTCTGACGATATGATGATCCGACGGTGCCCTGATTGGTGTAAACTTTTGGTGTCAAATTACGTCCGAATATTTGTAACAATCGACACGATGAGCTTTATTTTAACTTTCATCCGACGTCGTATGTTTCTTAACCTCACTTCTTTCTAAACCAAAAATTAAGAACGAATGACTATATAGACTATTTTGGGAATTATTGTCATGCACCAAATTAAATATTCATTAATTTTAAGGTTAGGTAGTGACCACATATACAGGGTGTCCCATAACTAATGGTACACATGAAAACTACAGATTCCTTGGGTAAAAATACTGCGATTTGGCCATACTTAGTTTAGTTTAATTGTTGGTAATAACCGAGATACAGGGTAAAAAATAAGATACAAGTAAAAAATCAATTTTCAATTTTCCTAAATAACTTATTTCTGAATCAATATTTTTGCACAAAATTTTGTGACTAGGGTTTTTTTTGGGGAAAGGAATTTGAATTTCTTAATAATTTTGATGTAGATTGTAGGGGGCGCTCTCTGCGGTACTCTGGATACATAAAAAGAAATGTAACTTTTTTGTGCCTTAGTATAATTAAATTTTTATTAAAAATATCAGTTTTTTCGTCATTTTTAAGCAATAAAGGTATACTTTGTAAATGTCGCTCCGACTAACCGTTTTCGAGATATTTTCAATTACAATTTCTAATGCGCCGGTTTAAATTTTGATTTGTAAATGTGAAATTTGTCACAGTAGGCTTTGGTAAAAACAAATACAATGAATGCACTTTGAAACCTCATTTCTGTCGAAGGTTATTTTCATTTGTAAGCATTGTGGGTGTTTTTAAGGAGTTTTTGAAGATACTGTTATCAAAAATTAAACTAAAAATGCCGCGACATAACTATTTTCAATGGAGAAATGCGAGACATGGTATGTTAATACAAACATACACAAACGCGGGGCACATCGGCGGTATTTGGAAATGTATCCAAATAGAAGGCAGCCATATTTTAAAATTTTTAGAAGCCTTTACGACAGACTGGGAGAAACAGGATCATCCCCTATTACGTTTTGGGCGCAAGGATCCGGTTTCTCCCAGTCTTATATTTGGATACATTTCCAAATTCCGCCGACGTGCCCCGCCCCGCGTCTGTTAAAATTTTCTTGTGGTTATAAACATACCATGTCTCGCATTTCTCCGTTAGAAAGTCAAGGTTGGAAACAAAGATATAGACTGGCAACAAAGCGTTAAATATCTAGGTTTGCACTTTGACAGAAGGCTAAATTGGAAAGTAAATACAGCCAACACCATCAAGAAAGCCAATCAACAACTAGGCGCAATATACTGTCTGCTGAACAAGCGCAGCAAGATCAACTTAAGAACGAAGGTCACCCTCTACAAGACTTTCATCAGGTCAACGATGACATATGGTGCGCCAGCGTGGTGCACCATTAGTAAGAGTGACAGGAATAGAATTCAGGTGATGCAAAACAAGGTTCTAAAAATCATACTTAACATGCCGCGATACACAAGAAATGACGTCATTCATAGAGATCTCGAAGTAGAAACAATCCCCGAGTTCTTCGATAAAACCATCGCGAAATACCACGCCAAGGCTAACATTGCCAACAACAGTCTGATACGTGCATCACACGTGCATTCAGAGCCAAATACATGTTATAAACTACTTAAAGACTGGATCAGTCGCAACCGCGACTGATCCAAGAATAAGGGTCTGAAAAACAAAAATATAGGGCCTTGATTGCTGAACCAAATTCAACCACAACCTCAAAAATGACAGCCTACGCCTACCCACTACGCCTACCCTATACGTTCGGAGCTCCTGAAAGTTTGTTCATTCGATTAACATCGAATGGAAAAAATTACAGGAGCTGACACCAAACAAAGCGCATAGCTTAAAAGCTAGATACAGAGACAAACATACACGATTGCAGACAACACTATCGAGTGAATATGAGTCAAAGGCTAATTGCCTCACTCCGCGGTGAGTTTAGTCGGTCGGCCTGCCCTCGTTAACCTACGTGGATGTTCTTTTCCTTCAGAAAAGATGATGTTGAGAGGGCCATATAATTCCCCCAAGTTGCCAAACCCGACACTACCCTGCAGCCGCGTCTGCAGGGTGTCTGTCTGCAGATTCTCATCGCCAGTTATCCAAAACAAAAAAAAAAAAGTTATGTAGCGGCATTTTTAGTTTAATTTGTGATAACAGTATGTTCAAAAACTCCTTAAAAACACCCACAATGCTTACAAATGAAAATAACCTTCGACAGAAATGAGGTTTCAAAGTGCATTCATTGGATTTGTTTTTACCAAAGCCTACTGTGACAAATTTCACATTTACAAATGAAAATTTAAACGGGCGCATTAGAAATTGTAATTGAAAATATCTCGAAAACGGTTAGTCGGAGCGACATTTACAAAGTATACCTTTATTACTTAAAAATGACGGAAAAACTGATATTTTTAATAAAAATTTAATTATACTAAGGCACAAAAAAGTTACATTTCTTTTTATGTATCCAGAGTACCGCAGAGAGCGCCCCCTAGAATCTACATCAAAATGATTAACAAATTCAAATTCCTTTCCCCAAACAACAAACCCTAGTTACAAAATTTTGTGCGAAAATATTGATTCAGAAATAAGTTATTTAGGAAAATTGAAAATTAAATTTTTACTTGGACACCGTGTATCTCGATTATTACCAGCTATTGAACTAAACTAAGTATGGCCAAATCGCAGTATTTTTACCCAAGGAATCTGTAGTTTTCCTGTGTACCATTAGTTATGGGACACCCTGTATATTATATTGTATACGAGTGACACTCTCTTTTTTTTTACAAGCTTTTTAGTGAAATTCGGTTCCGAAGATCAGATAATGTGATAAGCAAAATATTTTCGTACCTGAAATACTTTATACCTGGTATTGATCCACGACTTTTGCAAAAAAGCACCATGCACTTGTGTCCTTTCATCTTAAACAAAACAAGCCACTAACCTACCAAACAGCGAATCGAATCACCACAAATTAAAAACTCCTTTACAAAAATTGTTGATAGGTAATGAAAGTTTATAAGCACTATTATACCGACAACAATGTGGACGAACCAGTTTTTATTCTGTAATTTGAAAAAGCATCCAGAACCAAAGATGGCGACGAATAACAACAAACAAATAATGTCGGGCCGGCTCTGACGCGATCGATAAAATTTCCACTCTACTGCGCAAACTCAATAGGCCCGCGTTATCTCCCATAGCGAGGACACTTTTTGTATTTTGGAGCGTTCGTATTGGCAATATACTGTTTATATATATGTGTTTGCAACTCAGTTAAGAGGCGCTTCAGGAATATTTCTGTATGCTCCAGAGAGGCTAGAAGGTACCCACTGGACACCGTGTATTATACTTACTTGTTGCTAATATCATAAGCATCACTATAGTTCAACTTGTACGCTCTCATAAACTTCCTACCGACGTAAGTGTGGATCTGGAAGTTGTTGAACGCCAAGAACAGCGACGGGAAGAACAGCAAGCCGCTCGCAAAGAGCCACGACCCTCGTTGTATGGAGATGTGCTCCTCCCATTCCAAGTCGCGGAGGATGAAGTAGGAGACGATCAGCGAACTGACGATGAGGACTAGTAGGGGGTAGATTATGCCGGCTTTTTTCGCCTGAAACGAAAAATCTAATTAGACGAACGATAAGTTCTTTTTATACAGGGTGATTAAATAAAACATGTGCCATCGCTAGTGTGGTGTGAATTCCTTGCCCAAAAATAAGACAAATAGTTCTTATAAACATGCGCCCGCTGATGATCTGGTTGAAAGATACAGGGTGTTTCCAAGATTGTTTCGAAATGGTTCTAGTAATTTTAAATCCAATTAAATTGTGTTTTTACAAGGGTAGTTTTGTAGTTTGTATACAAGGTGTTCTTTAATGACGTGCTAATATTCCTTAGGTCATTTTATAAAGAAAAGTCCATATGAACATATGTCGGCAACGGCTTAAATTTCTTGCTACAGGGTGTTGAATTTTTATTTTTTAATATCTCCGAAAGTACTTTAGATATTATTTTTAATTTTGGTATGTGTTAATAGGATAAAGAACCACAAATTTTAGTTAGAAAATTTATTCAATTGTTCCACCAGTGGCGTCCCTGCAAACATGTCCTACGATATTTTTTACAAAAAAGATGGTACGCCACTGACATTTTTCCATGTGGATATTTTTTCTGATTAGCCTGGTCAATTCTACATGAAAACGGTCTCTTGAGTTTTTCTCCTCAGATTCGTTGTTCTCGATTAAAACCACTAAATTCAAATTGAAACTCATTATTATTAACATTGATAAAATAATTAATGATAAATTTTGTTTTATAAAAATTGTAGGAGTGGGCAATTCGATGCAAGGACGGGCGGAAGCATGCCTTTTAAATGAAGCTGGCCATTTCCAACAATTTTTATAAAATAAAATTTATCATTAATTATTTTATCAATGTTAATAATAATGAGTATATGAATATAGTGGCTTTAATCAAGAACGGTGCGTCTGACGAGAAAAACTCAAGACACCGTTTTCATGTAGAATTGATCACGCTAATCAGAAAAAATATCCACATGGAAAAATGTCAGTGGCGTACCATATTTTTTGTAAAAAATGTCAGAGGACATGTTTGCAGGGACGCCACTGGTGGAACAATTGAATAACTTTTCTAACTAAAATATGTGGTTCTATATCCTATTAACACATACCAAAATTGAAAATAATATCTAAAGTACATTCGGAGATATTAAAAAATAACCATTTAAAAAATAAAAATTCAACACCCTGTAGCAAAAAAATGTAAGCCGTTGCGGACATATGTTCATATGAACTTTTCTTTATAAAATAACCTAAGGAATAACACCCTGAAATATTAGCACGTCATTAAGGAACACCCTGTATATCCTTTGGGGTACTGTATCCGAATATGAGGTCTGCTAACAAAATTTCGTGACGCGACATTGAAAAAATCCAAAAAAAGGTAAAAAATCTTCTTTTTTTGGAGGTTTTTTGCTTTAACTCGGAAACTATCAACTTTTCGGAAATAACCTTCCTATTCAAAACGAAAGTACATAAAATTTCCTTCAACTTGTATTATTGAGGTTTGTTCTCCGACGAACCGTTCGGGCTCAAGGGATAGTTGAAAATTGGCATATTTCGGCGCTAAAACCCACATTATACACTCCAAAACTCTTATTTATTACTGAAGGCTGTCCATTTATGAATTATTCCCAGTTCTCTCCATATACCTTATTTAGATCGTATATGTAACGGTACAGGACATTTCTTCAAAAATTATATAATGTTCAAGTTAACAAACTTAATATACAGGGTGTCCGCTAATTAATTTGACATGGAAAAACTACTCCTTAAGTAAAAATATTAGGATTTAATTATACTTACCTATATGCTGAGATACAGTGTGTTAAAGTTAAAACTTCATTTTTGTTTTTCTCTAATAACTTTGACAGAAACCAACAATTTTTTACAAAATTTGGCAATTATGTTTTTTTAGGACGAGAAACTGATTTTTTGGTCAAATTTTAATGTACAATGTAGGGGGCGGGGCGCTGTCTGCGGCATTTTTTGCACATTTATTAGGTCATAACTTTTTTGTGCCTCAGTGTATTTAAGTGTTTAATGAAAATAATAGTTTTCTCATATTTATTACGTAAAAAAGGTATACTAAGTTCAGGTTGCCCAGGTTACCGTTTCGGAGATATTTGCATTTAAATTGTTTAGTGCTACCTGCCCCATTACTATTAATTTGCAAACAAATTTTTTTTCTCAAAGTAACCTATGAGAAAACAAATGAAATTTAGAGATGGAGTTGCTATGGAACAGAAAATGTTTCATTTTTGAGTTTGCGTTTTCGTTGCTGTTGGTTTCTTTCGACACGATAGTTTCTAGCAGCCCGGTGAGACTGCTTATGGGGGGGGGGTCGAAACACGTAAGAAGGCCTTGGAAGTGATGCTAAGCCTACTCTGCTCCATACGCTCACATGTAACCTACTTTTATCTATCTGTTTCACTCTATCATTTAAGCGTCAATATCAGACGTACGTAGAGTTAATATGGAAAGCCCAAAAGTGAGTGTTTATGCAGGCGACTTGATCCTGGTCATATTTGTCTCACTTTACTGAATTAGGGAAGGTTGCTGCAGACAGAGACAGGCATAGAATGCGAACAGCACGAATTGTTAAATAGTTTAACAAGCTAACTTCCTTCGTCTGGCGGGCATGGAAATCAAGCAACATCTGATATGATTTAAAATGGTGGAGAAGTGGAGAAGACGCATCTTTAAATTTTAAAATAATTTTTAATATTCTAATCTTTCACGAAAAACGTCGTTTCCTTTTTGGTGCAAGTGAGTAATTTGTAATTGAAACATTCATTTAGTCATCTTTACTGAGAGTAAGCTTCAATAATAATTTCTTTTCCTAAATCATATGGGGCCCAAAAATATGCTTGGACTTGAAGCTTGAAATATTTGCTAGGACCTAGAGCCCACTTGAAGATGGTAAAATATTTTATGTAAATTATGATTTACTTCCTATTTTTTAATAAAACTACTTACAAGCTTATTTCTGAAGTTTAATTTTTCATTTGTAGTTACGTTATTAGTTAACAAAAATGATATAAGAGTGTGTAAGGATTATTTTAAAGTGATATTTACAGCTTAAAACATGTCAGAATCCTAATATTTGATTTTCACTACTTAAGTAAATCAAATAAAAGGGTTTGAATGTTTTTTGTTGGTTAAATGTCACTTTAAAATATTGACAGTAATAAAAATTTTGACAAAAGTGACATTTGAAAAGCACGTGCGTTTGTCAGCTGATTCCAGACGGAATGGATGCCTGGTTTGTTCGTTTGTTCATACTTGCTTCGATGTGTTAACATGGCTGTTTGTCTTCTTCCTGTTTATAAGTATTCGTTGGTTTCTAGGGTCAAAGTTATTTTAATTAAAGTAAGTTAAAGAACAATCCAATTGTTGTATTTATTATTCCCAATTACCATTACTAGAACATTAATTATCATGTAAAAGTTAATTGGTAAGAAGCAACAAAATATTATTTGCTTGCCTGAGCTAACGCACTAAACAATTTAAGTACGACTATATCCGAAATGGTAATTTTGGGCAACCTGAACTTAGTATACCTTTTTTATGTAATAAATATGAGAAAAGTATTATTTTCATTAAAAACTTAAATACACTGAGGCACAAAAAAGTTATGACCTAATAAATGTGCAAATAATGTCGCAGACAGCGCCCCCTATATTGTACATTAAAATCTCACCAAAAATTCAGTTTCTCGTCCTAAAAAAACCATAATTGCCAAATTTTGTAACAAACCGTTAGTTTCTGTCAAAGTTATTAGAGAAGAACAAAAATGACGTTTTAACTTTAACACCCTGTATCTCAGTTAATATCAACTTTCCGATATAGGTAAGTATAATTAAATCCTAATATTTTTACGTAAGGAGTCTGTGGATTTTCCATGTCCCATTACTTAGCGGACACCCTGTATAATATATATTATACAGGAAGAAACAAACGTCCTGTGAAAAAGAATTTAGCTGAATTATGTTTTGTTTTGACGTGTGATCTTTTCTTAACACAATGTTTTTTGGTTCACGTCATTAACTGCTTTGAAAAAAAAGATACAATTTTTTAAAGAAAGTTTCAAGAGCAGCATAAACAAATATCCAAAAATTAATAGCGCGTAATGCCACATCATGTTCTTATCACTTCCACTTCAATCATGTGACGGGCTATTAATTTGTGGATATTTGTTTATGCTACTCGATAAAACAATGTGATGTTCTGAATTGTGAATAAAATTGAAAAACTGCAATATTTTCTTTTAAAAAATAGATAATGACGTGAACCAAAAAACATTGTGTTTAGAAAAGGTCACAATTCGAAACAAAATATAATGAAGTTAAATTCTACCGCTCAATTTTTCCACAGAGCGGTAGGAAATTAAGCGTAAAAAGTTACTTTCGTTTCTGCCTGTATAATGATCAATAAATGATTATTTCTCAAAAACTAAATTTCAGGATATCATCCCAAGATAAAAGTCTACACAGTGCTAAAAATTTCACCAAGATCGGACAACAATTAAAAAAGTTACAGGATGAATTGTGATTAAAATTGAAAAAATGGCAGTACTTTCTCAAGAATTCAGTATTTTTTGAAAAGTAAAATTCAGGATATAATCCCAAGACACATATCTACACTTTGCTGAAAATTTCACCAACATCGGAAAACAGTTACAGGACTATAAAAAAGACTAACATTATCTTTGTCCAGGATTTATTGTCGGGGCATATATTCGAGCAGTAAAAATGTGTTAACAAGGAGTTAAGAATAAGTTATATAAAAAAAGCTTACCATTATTAACATCTAAAAACATCCACAATACAACTAAAAGTTAAAAAATAAACCATATTCAAAACGTTGTACTAAACAATTTATAAATAATAATCAGTGAG
This sequence comes from Barypeithes pellucidus, assembly GCA_963991005.1. Taxonomy (NCBI): domain Eukaryota; kingdom Metazoa; phylum Arthropoda; class Insecta; order Coleoptera; family Curculionidae; genus Barypeithes; species Barypeithes pellucidus. Next base: position 47,899,569 of record OZ022563.1, on the reverse strand, counting down.
CTGGTCGTGTTATTTTCACAATACTTTTATGTAAATTTTTTCTTTAAATATGCTTACATAAATTAGATTTTCGTAAAAAGGTCATAGATTAATCAAAAATGTACGTCGTAAATTAATACAAGAAGCACAATGAAATGATTTAACAAATAAATTTGGCAAAAGAAATTTACAACATTTGATTTTTGAGTACCAGGCACTTAAGTTTATGTTTTTGGATAATCCAAGTACCTCTCAGAATTAGTATGCAATGATACTATAGAGAACTAGAGGTGTGCAAACTTTCCCAATAGAAATTTAACATTAATCATACAGGGTGGCCCACCGGGAACCGCCTCGATCTATACTGTCAAACTTGTGTTAAGGCCGTACAATGCGCAAATTTATAGGATGATTAACAACGTTTCGCTACTGCAGGATTCTGGAAAGGCTATTTGAAATATCTGTCAGGACAAGTTATATTTTAGTAAAAAAGTGTTTCTATTTCTAGGGTACATAGCCCTTTTTAGAAAAAAGTAAGTAAAAAAAGTTTAAAAAATCGGACCAAAAGTACGTATTTTTAGGCACTTTTCAAGGTTAATATCGTCGCTAATATTTTTTTTTTGAAAAAAGTAGCGATGTACCTTAGAACTTTCATGTCTTATCTTTACAATTCCAAAAATTGAGATATTACAATTTCGTTCTAAGCGAGTAATCTTGCAGCGCGCGATGCACGTTTTAGATAAATTTTGGTGAAATGTATTAGAAGTTGCCTATGTCCAGCATTATTTATTGTCGGTGGACGTGAAACAAGCTATCACGGTACAGGATTAGGCTACACTGAGAAAAATATTCCGGTTAGTAAATAGGGCTAAATTGTATGTGTTTTTTTGTATTGTCAGTGCCAACCACATAATATCTGTATTAATTTCAGAAGACGTTACCATTAGGTTTACTTTTAACTTTTAGATCTAAAAACACTTACATATTAACATATATGTGTATATAGTCTGGAAACGGCTTAATAACTTTTGAGCCCCGCTAATTTTTTTTTCACAAAATTTGAGGTTATAGGGGAATGTAAACTTCTTTTTGAAGGAATAATGACAGTACTAACTGTCATTATTGGATGAGTTATGTCGTTCAAGTACCTTAAGGTGACTTTGAAATATCGACCCTTAGAATAGCTGTAACAAAATTTTAAACTTGTTTCTAATAAATTGAACATGGCCTACTGTGATAAGTAACGTAAATTATTGAAAATATAGCCTTTTAGGTTATTTTTGAATATAAACAACTATACATTTTTGTAAAGCCCAAAGCATACTTAACCATTTAAAAAAATAATACAGGGTGTGATGGAAATGACTTAATATATTTAAATGGGTGACTCCTAGGGTGTCCTAGAGAAAGTCTACATACTTTTTTTTAATCGAATATCTAAATACTAAGGTAAAACCCTTTTTACCGACATACTGTCGCGCAGTTTCATCTGGATTCAGTTAGCAACAATGTGGTTCACTAGGGTATACTAACAGTGTTGTCAGATCACACCACATGTCTCGCCCTTGCGAGACTCGGGGATGGAATGACGCTGTCGAGGGTTCCACGTGCTTGACGTATACGAATTTTAAACGTTTTGTTAGTTGTAGCATTACCCAATTTTTTTTCTGTTATGAAATAATTCATAATAAGAAATATTGTGATGTGATTTCAAATTTGTGTGATATTGTGTGATGTTGGTTCTGTTGCAAAACATACTTTTGTGTTTTATTTTTTTATGGAATTTAATTATAAAACGGCTTATAAGATCGAAGGTAAGAGAGTATGTACCTTAAAATTGTAGTATTTTTTTTTTCTAAAAAGTTTGAAAAAGAAGTAATAACGCGGGTCAAAGACGTCTTGTTGTCAAAAACTGAACACGTGCGTTTACAATTCTGTGTTGCAATATGATAACACCGCCTCAACAAAGTATTGATTGAGAACGTCCTCAGTAGCGGCCACGTGAATTTTGATATTTCATATAAAGTGTATATTTCGTACAATAATTCAAAGCGCCATTTATGGTTATTATTGTTCAATTTATTTTCATCTCAGGATTGGCCGGTTTAAATATAATAAGTCATTTCCATAACACCCTGTATATAGACTGTCCCATTTAAAGTATTTTATTTTTGCTAATAGTATCTATAAACCTTTTAGAGAAAAACCAAGATTTTCAAAATCACCTTGTACATCTAAGGTAGCTTTAACGTTAAAAAACCTTAAAAAAACTATGTTTTAAATTAATTAGAGGGTCAATTGGCGCGTTAAGTCTAAGATTACCACGTTCTTAAAGTTCAGGGTTTGTTCGGGTTTCAGGTTCCTTTAGAATATGAGAGTTAAAAAGAACTTTAATATACTGTTAAACTTGTGTTAAGGATGGCTTATATCATTCTGTACCTTAAGGTAAAGATTGTTTCACGAAAAATGGATACGACGTAATGATTTAATGGGTCGGTCCCATTGTGTCGACAAGAGCTTGGCAATAAACAAGTGAAGTATGAAGGGACGGACTAAGGAAAACTAGTAATGATATGATTATATTAATGTAATCAAATGAAATAACATTTTTAAAAAATATTACTAGTCGTATTTATTTACATTTATAATGTCATTCTATAGATAGTTCTGTTTCGCTATCGCTATCCTCATCAAAATTAATTATAATTGGATTAATTATACGATCCAGACTAATATACGAATTTTTTAGAGTTATTACATGACGGACTGAATTTTTCCAACTACCTGGGGGAATATCATTAAAGCATTTTCGTATTAATTCTAACACTAGAACTTAAAGTCGGAGAAATATTTTCGGGTTTGTTCCTACCTAACCAGTGATTTTAACTGGTGCCACATAATATGCTCTATGGGGTTAAAAATGCAATAATAGGGTGGGAGCCGTAGCACTGTATGTCCAATTTCTTCTGCCAATGTGTCACAAACATATCCTTTTTTTATACAAAATGTCTTTAAAACTTCTAAAAGATCACTTTTTTTATAACTTCCTTCAAAATATATATCATTCGCCGCCATGTAGTTCTGAATCTCCAATTTTGTATTATTTGAGATTGGAGCTTTATGTAATTGGCGACTGTGATAGCTCGCATGGTCCATTACTATCACGCTATTCTGAGGAATGTTTGGTAAAAGACAATTCTTGAACCATTCCTCAAAAACTAACAAATTTTACCACAAAAAGATATTTAAATATAAATTAAGCAACCTAACCTACCTGATGTGCCTATATTTAATTATAATTATTACAATCCGGTCCTTTCCACATAATAATAACAAACGGTCATAAATAATGGGATGGCCCCAGGTACTTTTACTGCAGTCATTAAGTTATATCCATTTTTCGTGAAACAATTTTTAACTTTGAAATATCGACCCTAAGAGAGCCATGACAAATTTGACACGGGAATCTTTCGTTTCGACAAAAAGTGGAACACTAAAGTGAAACCCGCAACATTCCATATTTAATAATAACCCGAATACCCACGGAAAGTGTGGAAAATGGGACACTCTGTACAATTATATGGCAAATCAATAATTACATAATAAATCGATCGACTGTTATTTATACTTAACATTTGATAATTATCAATTAAGACATAAGTAAATTCAATAAATACCTCCATATCAGCATTTCAATTCCTTAAAACCAAACAAACTGACTAAAAACCATAACACTATAATGAAAAAACACTCTTATCACCTAAAACGTATAAAATGTTTCCACTCAACCATAAAAAATAAATTTATGTGTTTCATGTAAATTAACAGCAGCGATATAAGTAAACAAACCTGTAATAAGTAATGAAATGTGATTTTTTTACGAATCCACAATTAGTAATAATGGCATTACTTGATAATATCCGAGCCCCTAAAACGACCAGAGGGATATGGTATGTGTTCGAGGGGATCTAATCCCGTTAAATATGGCGATAAGGGAATTAAACTTCATCTAAGCTCGGGATTAAAACATACAAGTAAAGATTGTTCCACGAAAAGTGTATATAACTTAATGACTGCCATAAAAGTACCTGGGCCATCCCATTATTTATGACCGTTTGTTATTATTATGTGGAAAGGACCGGATTGTAATAATTATAATTAAATATAGGCACATCAGGTAGGCTAGGTTGCTTAATTTATATTTAAATATCTTTTTGTGGTAAAATTTGTTAGTTTTTGAGGAATGGTTCAAGAATTGTCTTTTAGCAAACATTCCTCAGAATAGCGTGATAGTAATGGACAATGCGAGCTATCACAGTCGCCAATTACATAAAGCTCCAAGCTCAAATAATACAAAATTGGAGATTCAGAACATACATGGCACGGAATGATATATATTTTAAAGAAAGTTATAAAAAAGTGATCTTTTAGAAGTTGTAAAGACATTTTGTATAAAAAAAGTATATGTTTGTGACACATTGGCAGAAGAAATTGGACATACAGTGCTACGGCTCCCACCCTATTATTGCATTTTTAACCCCATAGAGCATATGCGGCAGCAGTTAAAATCACTGGTTAGGTCTGAAAATATTTCTCCGACTTTAAGTTCTAGTGTTGTAGAATTAATACGAAAATGCTTTAATGATATTCCCCCAGGTAGTTGGAAAAATTCAGTCCGTCACGTAATAACTGTAGAAAATTCGTATATTAGTCTGGATCGTATAATTAATCCAATTATAATTAATTTTGATGAGGATAGCGATAGCGAAACAGAACTATCTATAGAATGACATTATAAATGTAAATAAATATGACTAGTAATATTTAAAAAAAATGTTATTTCATTTGATTACATTAATATAATCATATCATTACTTGTTTTCCTTAGTCCGTCCCTTCATACTTCACTTGTTTATTGCCAAGCTCTTGTCGACACAATGGGACCGACCCAGGAAATCATTAAGTCGTATCCAATTTTCGTGAAACGTACTGTAACCATTTATTAATTGAATAATCAGTGGCGGTTCTTCCACAGGAGCACATGCGCACGTGCACCCCCAAAACGAATAAAAAAATATTAATTTATATTCATTGAATATTACTTATCGTATAAAGACCGACCCTCCCCAATATTTTATCGTACCGTCAATTATCGTATAAAGTCCGACCCTCCCTAATATTTTATGGTACCGTCCCGTCAACCAAACTGTCTATTATAGGCTCTCGATCCGGCAACCGTGCCTCGGTCGATGTTAATGACGATTATGACGAGACTTGCTCGCATGTGCGATTAAGTAGGCGAGGCATAATGCAGTTTCTCTGTAGTAACAGGTGGCAAGAGACAGCGGGGGATAGCGGGGCTATGACGATTTAACATGGGAAAGGAGCACAATTTTAGTGTGCGCCGCGCCGTTGTCTCTTCGTGCATCTAGTTAGAAATTCGAGTTCGCAGTTTACTTAGAAGTCCCTCATGCCAAACACGATCAAAGGCTTTAGAAACATCCAGTGCAACAGCCCTAGCCTCCACATGATGTTTGATTGCGTTGTTCCAAATATGGGTGACATAGGCTAGAAGATCTCCAGTTGATCTGGATTTCCGAAAACCATATTGATGATCGCTGATAATGTTGAAGCCTTCCAGGTACTTTAGAAGATGTTGGTTAATAGCTTTCTCCATATATATATATATAACTGAAAGCAATGCGACTGGTCGATAGTTGCTACGCAGGGTTCTCTTACCTTTCCTTGGTATAGGCTGGATTCGCGCCGTCTTCCAGCACGATGGAAATATTCCTTGTTTGTAGGATAAGTTAAAAATATGCCGATATTTATATCGATTGTTTTTTTAAAATTAAAATTATGACCTTTCAAGATTTTATTGTTTGCAAAAATTGTCTAATAACTAATTTCCAATCCAAATTAATTTAGAGCCAAAGTTCAATCAAGGTAACCTACATACGTTTTAATACAACAACTGCACAATATTCAAATTTTACGTTAACAACCTTCTAGTGAAAACTAAAAATCAGATATTTAGCTTGCTGATGATAGCACACTTGTCTCATCTTTCTCTTTGAAAGCACAAACATCGGCTGCCGACGCACATCTTCGCAGACAGCATGAAGTATCACGCCTCAACAAAGACCTGGCAGAAATCTTGGCTTGGGGTGACAGTAACCAAGTCGAATTTAACGTTAAAAAACCCAGGCAGCAGTTTTCTCTAAAAAGGTTAACATTACAGAACCGGAAATAGTCATGGACGGACACGAATCCCACTGGCTTCATCTATTAATTTGCTGGGCGTCAATCTGGGAGGAAATATGTCTTGGCATAACCACGTTGTGGCAATCGCCAAGATAGCTTCTCAGAAACTTCGTGTACTCTTCCGAACCAGAAAGTTGTACACACCTCAACAACTTTTGACATTGTACAAAGCCCAGATTCGACTATCACTAGAGTACTGCTCTCATGTCTGGAGCTCTGCACCCAAACATACACTTCGGCTACTGGATTCCATTGAAAAGAGGACCATTCGTCTGAGCGGAGACCACGAGCTGACGAAGAACATCGACAGCAACGAATACTTATAACCAGGAAGAAGACAAACTGCCGTGTTAAATAATCGAAGCAGGCATGATACGGCGACATCCATTATGCCTGGCGCGCACGTGCTTTTCAAATATCACTTTTGTCCAAATTTTTATTACTGTCAATATTTTGAAGTGACATTCAAGCAAAGAAAACATCAAAACCCTTTTATTTGGTTTACTAAGTAGAGAAAATCAAATATTAGGATTTTGACATAGGTTTTCAGCTGTAAATATCACTTTAAAATTGTCCTTACATACTTTTATATTATTATTGAACTAGTAACGAAACTAGAAATAAAGAATTCAGAGATTGAAGGTTGTAATTAGTTTTATTAAAAAATAGGAAATAAATCATAATTTACATAAAATATTTTACAATCTTCAACTTCCAACAAATCAAGGTAAATACAATACTATATGTACACCTACTAACCAAGTAAATATATGCACCATCATTATGATTATGGGCTTCCAATTTGTTTGTTTCGTAGCATACTCCTGGCAACATTAGTGATCGAAGTCCTCTTTAATGTACAGTCATTATGGGATTCTCAATTAAACTATGAAAAGAAAGAATTATTATAATATATTACCGAACTTATCAAAATTCTGGCTACGGGTTAATATAACTAAGCTGTAAATATTATGTTGTAGCTTTTGACTTCTGGATTGTAAAATTTAAGTAAAATTCTTTAAAAATGTGTTTGTTGCTAGTTTGCGTGAGAAGTTTGGGACATAATGGGACAATTTTATAATGTAAAATAACAATAACGAATAAAAATTAATAAAAAAATATTTCAATCATAAATTACTTACCTGCAACAAAACGAGAAGGTCCGTTTTCGTGAAAAGAATAGAAAATTAAAAATTATTTTAGAATTTAATGACGCTTCCTCCACCATTTTCAATCACATTATAAATCATATGTTACTTGATTTTATCCCCTTCCAGACGAAGGATGTTCGGTTGTGAAATAATTTAAGAACGTGTGCTGCTCGCATTCTATGTCTGTCTCTGTCTGCATCAACCTTCTCCGATTCAATAAAGGGAGACAATTATGGCCTAGATTAAATCGAACAAACCCAAAGTCTGATATTGACACAGAACGATCGACACAAAAGGATAAACGTATGGAGTAACCTGCCTGGCTGTGACGTCACTTGCACGGCCTACTTATATGCTTCGATCCCCGCCATAAGGGGTCTCACCGGGCTGCTCGACAGTCTAGAACATCGAAGACGGGTTGAGGTTTGATGCTCTTTTACAGACACAAATAACAACAGAAACAATAATTATGTAACTGAATATTGTAATATGATTATAGAATGGTTTCTACTTTGCAAATGATGCTAAACCTACTAGAGAGACACCTGAAACAAAAACACGAGAGCGGAAACAGAAGCGTCAAATAAAATACATTGATGAAACTAAATTTAAGGATGAGGTGGAGGAACGAGTGGCTATTGATGGCGGTGTTACTGAATTTCACCAACTAATTGACGTACTAAAAATATCAAAACAAGTATCAACAAAAATGAAAACAATTACAGATAGAAATAAGCACTGGTTGAATAATAAGTTTATGAACCTAATTAAAGAAAGGGACATAAACTCAAGAAGAAATTTTTAACAAAAAAGTTCGGACATGCAAAACAGTACATAATGTCTTATGACTGGTAACAAGTCCTAATAATAAATATATTAATTTTCTTGAAGTAGTCCATCTCAAAGTGGAGTGAAGTTATAGGGAGGTAAAGAAACTCACAGTCTGCTCCACTAGTTTAATAAAAATGTATAAAGTAAATTATCCAAACATGTTTCGAAGACTCAAGTCTTCATCTTCAGTGGATTGTAAAAACATTAAACAAAGAAGGGTACCTTTGACATTGTAGTGACTGTAAATAAAAATAAAAAAGATAAGTTAAATTGGTTGAGTTTAAGAGAGGTGATTGAATAAGAAAAACTAAATTAAAAATTATTGTTGGTTCCTTACCTAGTTTAGCAGGAAAGAAAAACATTTATGAAATGTAACAAATTTCAAGTAAAAAATTAAAATAAATTTATATATTCTAAGTAAAAGCATCATTTGAAAAATATTCATTTAATAGAATAAAAGAAAAAGAAAAACGTCCTTTGAAAAGAAGGAACTAATTTTAATTTTAGATTTTAGGTAAAAAACGTTCTTATTTGAAAATGGGTTCATCCTAACACGAGGTTCTAAGATGAAAGAAAATGTTTTAAAGATTTATATCAATTCAACCAAGATAAGATAATGCAATGTCAAAAGGCTAACATATTCAAGTGAAAACCCCTAAATGTAACAAAGAGAGGAATAATTATAAGTAAAAATAACAAAGATAGGAGGGTATTGGAGTAGTAATTGAACACAAAAATAAAATCAAATGAACAAGCCAAACTCCGAACGTGCTGCTGTATCGTAACAAATGTAGCAATTATAAAAATAAAACAAAAATTGTATATAGGAAATTCTGCAAAGGAGAAAGCTAGGATCCATAGTTCGTCTCTCCACCGAAAGGTGGCTGAAACGAACCAGAAGTGCTTTTGAGTGAACAGTAATGACAGATGAAACTTTCAAGAGAGAGAAAAAAGAACTGTAATTAGATGACGTTAAAAAGAATAGGTTAGGTTAAAAATGGGAAACAAAAAAAATTTTTTAATTTCAATCAACAATTATGTAATTACTTGGACAAGAAATTAAGGGAATTAAAGAAATTTAGGCAGGAAAAATTAATTTGGTCATTAATACAATTCAAATCTGGGTTCTTTAAAGCTTTGTGTTTTACTTACAGTCACTACAATGTCAAAGGTACCCTTCTTTGTTTAATGTTTTTACAATCCACTGAAGATGAAGACTTGAGTCTTCGAAACATGTTTGGATAATTTACTTTATACATTTTTATTAAACTAGTGGAGCAGACTGTGAGTTTCTTTACCTCCCTATAAATATATTATATAATAATATTACAATTATGCTCTGAGATGAAAACTAATTAACTATTCTACACCCATACAGAACCATCAATCACCTTCGCAGCAAGGAAAAGCGAACAATATATAATTTGTCATAAAGCATCCAGTCTTCAATCGTAAAATTGCACTGAACTTTGTTGTATAAGCATTTGTTTTATTTTGTTTGCAAAGACTTTAGCGTTTTGTAGTATTCTATATGTTTACTGGAAGCGAGTTATATGACTTCAGCATCTTTATTGTAATTTTGTTTTGATGAATGTTTGTTCTTGATCTTGGCACATATAAGTTGTCACGGGCTCTCGTGTTGTGTTGATGCAGATCACTATTTCCTATCGGACTTATGTTAGTTTTTATTTGCTTTTTAAGGATTTTATGAGCCAGTGTACATCCTTCTAGCTTTATTATGTCACTAACATTAATCAGTTTATAGTTTTTATATATTTGTTTGGTTGGATATAGTCTCGGTAGGTAGTATATGTAAACATTTAAGAACTCTATTTTGATATCTTTGGAGTTTTTGTATTATTGCATTGTTTGAAAATGTCCAAACAGCACACATATATTGTAGATGCGACCTGAACAAGGCCTCATAAATTGTAATTTTCATTATGTTTGGTATATAATTCACACATTTTCTTATAACACCACAGGCAGAAGCCAATTTCTTGGTGACATGGTCCATATGTTTTTTAAAATTTAACTCTGCATCTATATTTAGTCCTAGATATTTGTAGCAGTTCACCATTTTGTCTGTCTTTTCTCTGTTTATGGATATTTTGGTGGCTGTCTCTGTTTCCGTACTATTTTGCTTACTTCTTATTATCATACACTTCGTTTTTTTCTATATTCAAACTTAATCCATTCAGAGATATCCATTTATGTAGAATTTCTAGTTCTTCATTTAACCTTTTTATTACAGTCTCAACATCTTCTCCAACCAGAAATATTAATGTGTCATCAGCAAACAATTGTACATTGCATTTTGTCAAACATTTTGCAATATCGTTTATGTATACTATAAACAAGTTTGGCCCAATACTGTTCCCTGTGGAACCCCAAACACATTTTCCTTTGAATTTTATGTATACCTGCCTACTCATATGTAGGTATACATGATGCGACAACTTACAATTTTGTCACATCATAGACCATAGAAGGTTTATTAATGAAGATACGACCTAGCAATATCCCACACAATACAGGGTGATTCACGACGAGCGTGCATTAGAACTTTATGGAGAACTACTGAATATATGTTCCTGAAACTTTGGGGATTTGGGTTTATCGATATGCTCTCTTTAACTAAAATATTGACATGTTTCTGTCATTTCCGGTTATACCCGAAGTAGCTGCCAACTTTCGTTTTTAAAATATAACATGGTGATTTTTATTCGATTAAGCATTAAATACTAAGCACATTTTATAAAAAATGTTTTTGTCAGACTCTATTAGTTTTTGAGATATCTGGACTTTTTGTAATTATTTGGCAAATGCATGACGATGAAATAATCCATATAATTTTTTTACTTTAGCGCTTGGACTAAAAATTTTTTCTCACCGAATAGCTAGAAGATCATCAAGTCTCAAAAACATTTCAAATTTGGCATAAAATGTACAGGGTGGTCACAATTCAAGCCTCATTGTGAAAGAATTCAACCATTAAAAACTTTCTTATTTTAAATGGAAAACCCTGTATATTTTTATTTAATTTGATAGCAAATTAGTTGTTCTTTATAAATAGTATTTACTGTCCTATACCTATATCAAAGCGTTTTCTCAAAAAATCCAATTTTATTCCGAAAATACTATTTGTTCAAGTGTGCTATGAAAACAATTGTACTTAGGGGGTGTATACTGATGTCCATACGGAGGAAAAGTGATTGATTGCTTGAAAATACAATATTCTAAAGTGTTTCTTAATAATTTATAAATAAAATGCAGTTGATTGTTTTAAATTTAATGGTTTAAATATTATTTTTTTAAAAATAGCAAGGAAACAAGTTTATAAACTTTAAATTCTTTAATTAAAAATGTGTTTGAAAATTATACCTAATATCTTTTGATCATATTTTTAAAATATGTTCGAAATGATTGCCATTTACTTCCAAGCATTTATGTATTCTTTTCATCATGTTATTTCTTGTAGCATTCCTAATTTCTTGTGAGAGATTGAAATGCTGCCTTCACCCTTTCAATTAGATTTTCCTTCGTGGTGATGGGACGCGCGTAAACTTTATCTTTAATGGTTCCCCAGATGAAAAAGTCCAGTGGAGTTAAGTCTGGCGAACGAGCTGGCCAGTGGAAGGGACCTTGGTTTGCGATCCACTGGTCATGAAAAAGTCTGTTTAGGGCAGTCTTAACAACTTGGACGTTGTGTGCTGGAGCCCCATCGTTTTGATACCAATCACTAAATTGGATTTTTTGAGAAAACGCTTTGATATAGGTATAGGACAGTAAATACTATTTATAAAGAACAACTAATTTACTATCAAATTAAATAAAAATATACAGGGTGTTCCATTTAAAATAAGAAAGTTTTTAATGGTTGAATTCTTTCACAATGAGGCTTGAATTGTGACCACCCTGTACATTTTATGCCAAATTTGAAATGTTTTTGAGACTTGATGATCTTCGAGCTATTCGGTGAGAAAAAATTTTTAGTCCAAGCGCTAAGGTAAAAAAATTATATGGATTATTTCATCGTCATGCATTTGCCAAATAATTACAAAAAGTCCAGATATCTCAAAATCTAATAGAGTCTGACAAAAACATTTTCTATAAAATGTGCTTAGTATTTAATGCTTAATCGAAAAATGTAATAAAAATTACCATGTTATATTTAAAAAACGAAAGTTGGCAGCTACTTTCGGTATAACCGGAAATGACAGAAACATGTCAATATTTTAGTTAAAGAGAGCATATCGATAAACCCAAATCCCCAAAGTTTCAGGAACATATATTCAGTAGTTCTCCATAAAGTTCTAATGCACGCTCGTCGTGAATCACCCTGTATAATCTATAAACTAACAACAAAAATACATATTAAATTGTGTTAGTGTTAGTCCCCCTCCAGATTTTAAAACGGCCACACATCGCCTGCACATGGTTGAGATGTATTTCTATATTTTGTCGCATAATGTATATCTACGTATGAGTAGGTATACATAAAATGTTCTGAAAAAAGCGGCATAACTTTAAAATTATTAAAGATAAAAAGACAAATAAAGAAGGAAAATGTAGAATACAGACTAACCTTTACTCCCATGTGTATGTAAGTACTTAGATACACCTCAAAACTACAGAAAAACATTTATAACACCTAAAGGTAACAACAAAATTGTTTTAAGGTTCCCAGTGTGCTCCATACAAATGAGGGACTCGAAAAAGAAGTTACTATTACTTTTTAAAGAACACATTATTAATTACTTTAATTCTCAATAATTGCTCTAATGAAAGGTCAACTTCCCATAACAAACATCTAAGTATAAAAGTAATTACAGACTAAATTATAAATCATGCACCTCACTACTTACATATTTTAGTAGAATAGCTCGTTAACCCACATAGACTCCCTTCACAAAGCTTATATAATAGAGTAAAGGATATAGGTATAACATATAATTAAGTAATGTACTCGAATTTCTTGAAATTATCTATTAAATGATTGTTTAATCCATTAACAAACAAATATGGCTTTGTTTGTGCTTCACTTTCATATTCAGTTACAAAATATAATTAACTTAACACATAGGATTAAGTATGTGTTGTAATATATATATCTACTTAAATTACAAAACAACACTAATTTTAAAAGGATGTAATATAATTCTACCCAAACATTAGGTAACAAGCTATAACATTATTGTTTATTAAATCTTCAATTTAATAACAATTAAATTAAGAGTCTCAAGGACAGTAAGTATTTTATTTAAAGATGTTGTAATAGAAATCATGCATATGAATTTCCTATAATTAGAAATTTCACAATATTTTCAATCAATGAAAAAATTAATGTGTACCTACAAAAAATCGAAATACAGAAAGGACCAACGCTTACCTCATTTTTGTAGTAATTCGAAGTCTGAAGCTGAGACTTCTTATGCATTTTGAAGATCGAAAAGTGTCTTGGCTAACTTTTCCTTGAAAAATTGTAAAGAATCAGTCGGGAAAATAGTAAATTTCCATTTTTAGCTCATAATTTACACTGCGAGATCGCCTAAACACTTTTACTGACTTTAAAGGAAAAAGTGAGGTTAGGAAATCTGTCAAATGTCATATGAACTGAAGCTTGACGTAGGAACTCGACTAAACTGTATGACCATCGATGCAAATGCCTACTTAACCGAAAAGAAGTAGATATATACATTCGCCCCGAGAAAAAGCTGAAAAATTCGCTGAAGCCCTTTACGAGCAGTTCAGCGAAAACCCAACAACCAACCAAGCAGCAGAGGATCGGATCAACAGAACTGTGGAGATATTCAAAAGCATGGATCATCCGCCCGAGCCAAACCTGCAACACATCACAGCAGAAGAAGTAAAGGGTCTGATTGCCAAGACCAAAATCAAAAAAGCACCCGGTATAGATGGCATATCAAATAGATCTCTAAAAAATCTACCGGATAACACCATAAATGATATAGTCTGCATAACAGAAGCAATGCAGAAGCTTGGACACTTTCCTATCGCCTGGAAGAAGGCAAAGATCATCATGATAGGAAAGGCAGGCCAGAATAAAAATCTGATAGGTAGTTATAGGCCGATCAGTCTACTGTCTAACGTGGGCAAATTAGCGGAAAGGTTAATCTCGGGTAGGCTTTCAGCCTTTGTCGAAATTAATCACTGTTTACCAGAGGAGCAGTTCGGCTTTAGAGCAAATCTGTGCACAGTTAGACAGGCGACAAGATTCGCTTCTAACATACTTAAAGGATTTAACAAAAGGAAGCATACAGGAGCCGTGCTGTTTGACATCAGTAAAGCGTTTGACAAAGTATGGCACAACGGGCTAATATTAAAAATGATAAGACTAGGAGTGCCGAACTATCTGATAAAGCTAATAGCCTCTTATCTGGAAGATAGAACATTCCAAACTTGGATAGATGACGAACTGTCTACACTGAAAAACATAAGAGCTGGCGTTCCACAAGGTTCAGCAATAGCCCCCCTACTTTTCAACATTTACACAGCGGATATTCCTCAGCTTCCCCAGTGTGACAAATATATATATGCGGATGACACGGGCATCGCAGTAACAGGAAGGAGCCCCCGATTAATAATGATCAGGCTAAAAAGGAACATAGCCATTCTAGAAGAATGGCTGAACAAATGGAAGATAAAGTTAAACCCTGACAAGACACAGGCAATTTACTTTTCAAAATCGCGCCACAAATTCCCGGCAGGGAAAGTCAAAGTTGGAAACAAAGAAATAGACTGGCAACAAAGCGTTAAATATCTAGGTTTGCACTTTGACAGGAGGCTCAATTGGAAAGTAAATACAGCCAACACAATAAGGAAAGCCAACCAACAACTAGGCGCAATCTACTGTCTGCTGAACAAACGCAGCAAAATAAACATGAGAACGAAGGTCACCCTCTACAAAACATTCATCAGGTCAACGATGACATATGGAGCTCCAGCTTGGTGCACCATAAGTAAGAGTGACATTAAAAGAATTCAGGTTATGCAAAACAAGGTACTAAAAATCATAGTAAACGTGCCGCGATACACAAGAAATGACATCATACACAGAGATCTCGAAATTGACACAATTTCCGAGTTCTTTGACAAAACAATCGCAAAATACCACACTAAGGCTAATATAGCCAACAACAGTACGATACTTGCATCGCACATACACTCACAGCCTAACACTTGTTACAAGCTACCTAAGGACTGGATCACTCGAAACCGCGATTGATCCAAAACAAATGTCTCATAAACACAAGAATATGGCCTTGATTGCAGAACCAAAATTCGCAAAAACCCAAACAGACAAACTACGCCTACTCTCTACCCTATACGTTCGGAGCTCTTGATTGTTTGTTCATTCGATTAAATTCGAATTTAAAAATATCAAGAGCTGGCACCAAACATAAGTGTATAGCTTAGAAGCTAAAACCAAAGAAATCATACATGATTCAAAAATAACACTAGTTAGTGAAAAAGAGTAACAGGCTTCTAGCCTGGCTCCCACGGTGAGTTTAGTCGGTCGGCCCTCCTCATTCGAGGCGGATCCTTCCCTTCAGGAAGGATGATATTGTCGGAGGTTCATCCCCACAGGTTGCTAAATCCGACACTACTTTGCATACTCTGTGCATCGTGTCTGTATGCAGATTCTCATCGGCTGTCCCAAAAAAAAAAAAAAAAAAAATATATACATTCGAACCAAACTTTCTTTGTTTACGCCAAAGCTTTTACAAGGATTTTTTCTATGAAATTGTTTCTAAACGTATTATTTGTTAATAACTAATAAAAGGCAGTCAAATGAGGTATGCACAATTAGTTGTGGGACCTGCAGGCAGCGGCAAGGTAATTTTGTTATATTGTAATATTTTTTTGCTGCCAAATTACACTGGTTTTGGGTTCCATAAAAGTTATTCTTGATCTATAGTAAAATTAAGGTGTACATACTTTTTTCAGTCCACTTATTGCAGTGCCGTAGCCCAATATGCCCAGGACGCAAATCGAAATATAGATGTCGTAAATTTAGATCCTGCTGCAGAACATTTTGATTATGCACCTTTAGTAGATATCAGAGAACTGATTCAGGTACAAGATACAATGGAAGATGAGGAGCTTCATTTTGGTCCCAATGGTGAGACGCTTCCTTTCATTTCATCTTTTTTACCTACAGGATATCCCAAATTTTTTTTTTGTATTACTTAATTAACTTTTATTAGGTAAATTTTCTTACTTATATAAATATAAGTTATTTTATTTTAGGTGGTTTAGTATTTTGTATTGAATACCTTTTGGAGAACTCTGATTGGCTACGTGAGAGACTTGGTAAGAATGAGTATGAACTTCCATTTATAAAAGATAACAATTTCTCTTTTCAAATTTTGCATAGGTTTTATTAGTAATGACTCGATAGAAATCATTATGCCACAGTAAAATAAGACAATGTTTACTATAAATATTTCTGTTCTGCAGGGGAGGGTGAAGACGACTACATTTTGTTTGATTGCCCGGGACAAATAGAACTTTATACACATTTGACGGCGATGAGAAAACTAGTCAAACTGCTACAAGATTGGAATTTTAATGTGTGTTCAGTATTTTTAGTCGATGTACAGTTTATGACTGATGGAGCGAAATTTTTATCAGGTAATGTTACAATTCATTTTTTTTTAAGCATCGTATTGTTGTCAAGCCCTTTATCACTAAAATTGGGCTACAAAATGACGCAACCATTAGATTAAATTAAATTTAGTTCGTTACTGATGTGCTAATACATATATCAGAGTGCAATTCAGGTCATTTTATGAAAAAAAAGTTCATATGAGCATAATATGTCTGCAACAAGTTAAATTTGTTAAATTTTTTTTTTTTTTAAATCCTTATTTTTAATATCTCTCTTAGATGTAATGTTATTAATGTTGTTACCAGCGCTGTAAACGTACAATCAAGTTTATATATTATTTTCAAGTTTGGTAGGTATGAATGAGATATAAAACCACATCTTTTAAACATAGCATCTGAAATTCTTTACAAGAAACGTGGTACTCGTATGAAACTACAGATAGAAAAATGTACTTTTCTAGCCTATGCAACAAATGCAAACAGTCTTTCCCACCCCTTTCGGTCATTATTGCAGCATAGCCAGATTGTCATATTTATCGCAAAGGTATCTTGTAAAATCCCAATTAAAAATTTATTAATTTTTCAATTAAGATTAATCCGCAATTGCTCTTAAAATAAATTTACTTCCAATAATTTTACTGTAAACTATGAAAAGGCGATGAGAAATTCTTTAAAAATAATATTATTATACTTAAAAGTATCAAACGAATCTTGAACTAATCCAACTGTACTCTGGCCACATCTATTTTATTTTACAACTGTGCTACGATTGGAACTCAAAAAATGAATGAATTAGTAATCTGGTAAACACATGGCGCTTTGCTGTGATGGATTGATTATATATTTTGGTCGATTTGTGTTTTTTTGTGATTATTTGTGAAAAATAAACAATGATGGTGCATTCATGTGTACTTTGTAAAAGAGTGGATCATTTAAATAAGGATTTATGTTTTCGTCGGTAAGTATGGTTATGTTTTAATGTTTAATCGTCTGATAAATATCCAGTGGTGTAGGATTCGAGTTTCGCATCTTGATGATTATTATGAGTTAATATAATATATACTTTAATTAGCCCTTGGCTTGTACAAATACAAAATTCTAAAATAAACTTTGACCTACCATGAGTAAATCTAACGCAATAATGAAGTTGATTTGATATGCTCGTACAAAAGTGTACAATAACTTACTGAGTTTTTTTCTCTATAAGTGAATTTCGTTAAACTATGAAAATTATAACTTAATATTTATGTGTATGTGAATTCTTATAACAGTATAGTGAATTCTTGTAATAGTGTAATGAATTTTTATAATAGTATAGTGAATTCTTGTAATGGTATAGTGAATTTTTGTAATAGTATAGTGAATTCTTGTAATAGCATAGTGAATTCTTATAATGTATAGTGAATTCTTGTAATAGTATAGTGAATTCTTGTAGTAGTATAGTGAATTCTTCATTCATTCATCATTCATAATAGTCATGTGTGAAGTAAGGTTGGTGTTCTTTCTTTCTTAATGATAAACTGGTTCCTGTATAAGATCCTGTATTTTCTAGGAATAAATTAATCAAGCTGTTACTAAGATTGAAAGATTATTAATAGGAAATGAAAATAAATATTATACTTATTAACTTACTGTGTTCTTCCTTTTTTGCCCTCATAAATCTCAAATAGCTTTCACCCATCTATAATTCTTCAAAAAATATAAATCTGGAGCCCTATAGCGGTTTTATTTTAAATTTTTTATAAAAAAGATTTTTCATAACTCATAAATATAGGAACACCCTGTTTTGCTTTATAAAAAAGATAATTCTCAATTATTTTAGGTACCATGGCTGCGTTGAGCGTTATGGTAAATCTAGAACTTCCACATGTAAACATTCTCTCTAAAATGGACCTTTTAAGCAAAACCGTTAGGAAAAGGTTGGATAGATTTTTGGAGCCTGATTCTCACGCCATTTTGGGTATGTAAATTTTGACAATATTGCACTGTAAGAATTAATGTAGTTTAATCATAATATCATCGTTAATTTTGTTTTTATGTGTAAAAATGTAAAACTTTAGTTTCTTATAAAAATAAATATTTAGCTTACTTAGAAAGTAAATCCAGGACGCTGTAAGGAATCCAGAACGCAGACACCTTCAGTTCTTTGTTCTATGGGAAAAGCTTTATGCTCATCACATGCCCTGATGATAGTGTGGGACTGCATAATAAGCTTATACCCACTAAACCCCATTCGACCTCTTTTTTCCAATCTCGGAACATTACCGGCATATCGTCGAGAGAAAAAAACACATTGAACAAATTACACTAAATCACTTAAAGAAACAAACAGAGACCCACGAGTTTCAAATCAGTTTTTTTGAAGATATGCACCTATTATTAGATTACAAAAAAGCACTAAATACTAACGCATAATTAATAACACTACCGTACACAGTACTATAGGATACAAATTATTTCGCAATAGATATTCAGAAATAATAAAAACGCTAATTTCTAATGGGCTAATCAAATTTATTAATACTTTACTGAAGAATGATGAAATAATTATGTTGATAGACTGGACATCCCTTTAAAATAAATAGTCTCGTCTAACTAGCGCGGTTGCCATTTCCGAGACTATCATTATAGTCACTGGAGGTTGCGTCAGGGGTGCCACAGGGATCTGTGCTGGGGCCTTTACTTTTTTTGATATACGTGAACGACTTACCAATGCTGAATATCTCTGGAAAATTCATTATATTCGCAGACGATACAACGATCCTGTGGCATCATATAGATGACAGAATCCTGGAGGAGACTGTAAGGGCTGATATTATTAAGGTTAAGGATTGGTGTGATGCAAATAAATTGTCACTTAACATCTCAAAGACTAACATTGTAAATTTTAAATGTTGTATAAATGATATTCATTTACAGGATCGGGTTATTAATAATGTGGGGGAGAATAAATTTTTGGGGCTTTTCATTGATTCTAAGTTGAAATTCGATGGTCACTTATTGAGTTTAAATGCAAAGTTGGCTCGCGGATGCTATGCATTGCGAGTAGTGTCTCGTGATTTGGAATTTGCAATAGCTCGTAATGTCTATTTTGCGCTAATTGAGTCTCACCTGAGATATGGCATCTGCTTTTGGGGTTCTTGTTCTGACTATCTTTTCAACAGGGTGTTTATCTTACAAAAAAGAGCTGTCCGATTCTTGTGTCGGGCTAAGTCTAGAGATTCATGCAGACCGCTATTCATTAAGCACAAAATTTTAACTGCTGCTTGTCTGCTGATTCTTGAAACGGTTTGCCTTATAAGAAAAAAATCTATAATTAGAACTGCCCTAGCATACCCCTTGCGTAAGACACACACTTTGGCCTTGCCGATCCCAGACTCGGCTCTAGTGAGGAATTCCTTTTTCTACAATGGGAGGAAACTCTTTAACTCTCTTCCACTGGGTATCAGAAGTATCCAGTGTGACATGAGATTTAAGAAACAATTAACAAAACTCCTCGTTGCAAGGGCATATTATACTGTGGATGAATTTTATAGTGATAACATCCACTAATTGTTTTTATTCTGTATTGTTGTTCAGTGTGATGTGACTGAATTGTACCTATATTGAAAAAATTTTTTTTTTATTCCCTTTTATTTAATGTGTAATGGTGTTACTTTATTTCAGCTTTGTCAATAAGAACTTGTTTCTTAAGATAATAAAGCATTATTGATTGATTGATTGATATACAGGAAAGTATTACAGAAGGAAATTCCGCAATTTATGAATATAATCTTATAAAACATCATAAGTGGCAACGCTGTATTTTCAGCCCAAATAGCTAAATATCGATCGACATAGTAAACCCGAATGTGTCAAACGTGTTTAGTTACTTTCAACATTTTTAGATGTCAAATGTATGGAAATTTTGGAATGGAATTATTTCCCAGAACAATAAGGGCGTATTTTTGTAGCAGTAGCACTTTAAAATACCAAAAACTTAAGATGTGTTCATGAGATGCATTCCTACGCGAAAACTAATGTGAATTTATGTGGCTTTGTTTTGGTGTTTTGTGAGGTTAATGTTTCGGTTTTTTTTCGGGTTATTTACTTTGTGTTTTTTTATAAATTAAGTTGGTTTTAGATAAGACCGAAAAGGTAAATAAAATTCCTTTTTTTTTTCTAAATGGTAAAGTGGCATTTAAGTTGTTCAGATTCGACGGTGTCGTTCGAATTGAACAAATGAGAACATACCTGACCGTTTGTAAACTCCGCGGCGGTTCGTTCGAGTCAGTCTGAACGTAAAAGTTTAGAAATGTACCTTGAAAAATAAACGTCTTCTTCTGTCATACCTTCTAAAGAGTTTAACGACTAACACCGACAACACCGCTCAAAATTCACTGACGTTTTTGGCCATAACCTATCTCAATATTGCTTTGTTTATATAATTTACATCTGTCACAAGTTTGTTTATCTTTCTCCTAGTGTTATCATGTGTTTTTTCTGGTTTGACATAAGGTGATATAATTCGGTTATTAAGTAAAAGCGCCAATTATGTTTTCATCTCAGGAATTGCCGGTTTAAATATAATACGTCATTTCAATAACACCCTGTAGCCTTTAAAAAACAAAAAGAAAAAATGCATTTCTCCCCTATGCACTAATACTATAGATTAACACACTTACTGCTGTGTAAACATTGGAAATATTTAGTTATGTTCATGATAGCATGAACAAACCCAACCATTTTATCTTAAATTTTTTTTATGGAACACCCTGTATATAATTTGTGTGAAAGTATCTATTTATTTTTTCATTTTGAATATTGTCTATATTTTAGGTGATGTTGAACTAAATGGAATGTCGGCATTTAATGAAAAATACAAAAAGTTAACCGAAACAATTGGCAAAATTATAGAAGACTATTCACTCGTTAGATTTATTCCATTAAATCTTAAAAATGAAGAGAATATGGGTAAGTAAGATGCCAGATTTATAAATAAATTGTCTCTTCATGAAGTCATGTCTTGCTTTTCTGGCAATTTAATAAATTGTTCTGGTTTGTTCGGGCGTTCAACGCCCGTTTGGGTTTATTTTGTTTCTGTAAAACATTTTTGAACAAATAAATATTATCTATCTATCTATCTATCTATCTATCTATCTATAGCATTTGAGACAACACAGGGAATTTATAGGAGTCGCCCACTGTAAAATATAACATAAACGAATTATCCTATATTTACATCACTACAAGCTGTTGCCTATTCTTTCTCCAGGCGGCGTTTCAAAATGGCATAGTAGTTTTTTTAGTTAATTTAGCTGAACGTCTTCCCCTTTTATATTTATACCCTTTTTACTCAGTTTTGCTTTTCAGAAAAGCATAAAGTTAATTTTTTATATAATTTTAGGTGATGTTTTAATAACTATAGACAACATAATTCAATTTGGAGAAGACCAAGATGTAAAAACAAAAGATTTTGAAGAAGAGGAACCGGAGGAAAAATATGAAAATCTTACAAACGATTAGAATATAGGTTTATAGTATAATAATTAATTAAGGAATTAAAATTTTTCTTCATTAAAACTGCTTTCTCTTAAATTAACCCTTGAAGATATAACTGTTTAAAGATCTAACAGACAGTTTGCCTCGTTTATTTAGTTTAGAAATTGGATCTTATTTATTTTTATATTTTAAAAAGAGGGCTTGGGACCTTGCCAGACGTCTGAATTATCTACCCGAGAAGTGGAACGCTTGTGATACGCCTAGTTATTGTCTGTGACGGTAGGTCAAATGCTCCTTAGAAGTATGTCGTTGATTGTTTTATGTTTTCTCGATGACGTCATGGATTGTTGTCAACTTGTCATTCACTCGCTGACATTTGACACGTCATTTTTAGGTTAATGCGACTATTCGGGTCGGGGAGTGTAATGTTTATTTATTTTATAAAAAATTTGTGAAACCAGCCGAGTCCTGGGTTAAAATGTTCAAGAAACTGAAAGAGAAAATAACGGAGGAAGTCAAGAGCAGCCCTCAAAGATTCCAGCAGTTAACGCAAAGTGTCAGTGATAAATTACAAGGGACAAGTACCCCCGACGACAATTTCTTTTCCATTGGTGAAGACGGTATGTAAAGTAAAAATTTAGCTGCGGGAGTGCATATACGTTGATTTTAGTTTTAAACTAATAAATGTGTTTCATTATTTAAGTAAGAGTGGAATATAGCCACAGGATCAAATAGGTCAATTGGCTAGCCAGGACACATAATAAAGCTAGAAGTTTTTTTTATCTCTCAATAAAATTAGTGTGGTCGTTTATATGTATTTGTTAATGTGCCGCGACGACGTTTTTGCTCTGAGTTAACACAAGAGCAGCTTGACATAACAATTTTTTAGTAGCTACTACTTAAATTATGAGTAAAAATTTCAGTTCCTTCTGCTACATTGTTATTTTCTTTATAAGTTGAAAAAACTTAATTTGCGCATATCATCTTATTTTTTATAATAGAATGGGTACCCTAGTTTTCAAATACCTCATTTGCTGCGTATAATTAAGCTTAAATCAAGATAGAAAAACCTTTAATGCCTTTAATAAATTATTTCTAATGTTATGTTAGCACACAGTGATAGTTTTGGGCATTTGTCAATAATTTTTATTTATTTTTATAATTCCCAACTAAAAGATAATATTTTTAATTCTTGTAATCTGTGCTGTAAAAATTAGCTGTAGGAGAACAATACAAATACTTTCCTATTTACATAAATAAAGCAGTTAAATACCTATTAATGTAGGTAATAACAAGTTTAGAAGATTTTCACATACCTACTTATTAATAAATTAGACAGCTATCAAACCAATGTGAGCCCACTGGGCTTTGCATTAAAGGACATAGAGAATGCCAAATATAATGGATTATTATTGGACGGACCTGCGTAACATGATACCCCAAAATTAGTACTCAATATTTCTAAGATGTAATCTAGACCCTAAAATAAGACTAGTAGTTGGTATAAACATGCCCCTGAAATTGCCCCGTAAGGGAGCTATAGCTTTTTAAAGTGGGTACCCTGAAGATGGATTTTAACAAATATCTCCAAAACCCTTCAAGCATGATAATTATTAGGTTTTCGTATATTTATATAATAAGTAATCATGTAATGAATAAGAGTAACCTAACCTGAATAAATTATTAAACAAATAATATTAAATATTATTTGTTTCCTTGGGTTTTAGATGCAAATACATCAACTATGAGCTCTGATCAAGGTTTTTCAAGCGTTACGCTAGTGTCTCCCTCCGCAGACAACAGATCCAGAAGAATGTCAAACTCATCCTTTGCAAGCGATGTCTCATTCTTGCCCCGATACGAAGCTGGCAGTTTGTACCATTTACAGGTATATTCTTACCAAGAATGTGTTAGCAAAGAATGGATCACCTAGTCATGTGCCCTATATAATATTTGCCTATCCTTTATTTTGAAGCTAATTTTTAAAGGAAATGTATATTAAATAAAATAGCAATAATTATATTGACAATAGATAAAGGTTTATAATGTGACATATTAGATCTTAAAAATAGCAGTTTCATAGCCTTAGTGTGGTGTTACACTGTGCCACAATACGGGAGCCGTTCGGCGGGATGGTAAATACAGGGTGTTATGAAAATGACTTATATTTAAACTGGCAAATCCTGAGATGAAAATAAATTGAAGAAAAATAACCATAAATGGCGCTTTGAATTATTAAGCGAAATATACACTTTATATGAAATCTGAAAATTTACGTGTCCGCTACTGACGACGTTCGCAATCAATAGTTTATTGAGGCAGTCTCGAGGTTCAAAAGAGGTTAGCGCATTGTAGGCGGTGTTGTCATATTGCAACACAGAATTGTGAACGCACGTGTTCAGTTTTTGAAGCGCGTTATCACCTCTTTTTCAAACTTTTTAGAAAAAAAAACTACAATTTTAAGGTACATACCCTCTTACCTTCGATATTATTTTAGAATAATCCGTTTTATAATTAAATTCCATAAAAAAATAAAACATAAAAAGTATGTTTTGCAACAGAACCAACAGTAGATAATATCACACAAATTTGAATCGCATCACAACATTTATTATTATGAATTATTTCACAACAGAAAAGAAATCGGGTAATGCTACAACTAACAAAACGTTTAAAATTCGCATACGTCAAGCACTTGGAACCCTCGACAGCGTAATTTGATCCCCGAGTCTCGAAACATACTGAAGCAACAATAGTGGCGGAGTGGCGCTCACCGGGTATTCAAGCCCGGGCGAGACGAGCGGTGTGATCTGACAACACTGTTAGTATACTCTAGTGACCCACATTGTTGCTAACTGAATCCAGATGGAACGGCGCTACAGTATGTGGGTAAAAAGGGTTTTTACCTTAGTGTTTAGATATTCAATTAAAAAAAAAGTATGTAGACTTTCTCTAGGACACCCTAGGAGTCACCTATTTAAATATAATAAGTCCGCAAAACGCATTACAGGACCTGAAATGGGACAGTGTAACAGTGCACTTAGATGGTTCAGAAATTATAAACAATGGAGAAATGGGACTATTGTGGGTCCATTCTTTGCTGAACTAACCTTAGATTTTATCGGTAACGTTAACAATCGAACTCTTTAGAAACTAAATACTAATAATTTTAACACTTTTCCATTCAGTCATACCTTTCTGAACAATTATTTCCACAATTTGAAATGCCCGGCGAAAAATGTACGTTTTGCAACACAACCAATAGTAATATCACACATTCCTTATTATAAATTATTTGACAACATAACAAAAAAACGGTAATGCTACAGCTGGTAAATTTAACACCATATTTATTAAGCCCGAAATACCTTAACGTTGCTAGCCTACTGACCTACATACACTTGTTAACTGAAAACAGATGTGTATGGCGTGCCCACATATATTGCTAATACCATCTGCAATTATGTCCCCGCTATTGGCATCGAAGGGGGCGTTGTGAGTTTGCGCAGTTCGGAAATTTCCTTGTGAAAGTAGAAATTCGACAGGACCGGATTTCAACTTTTTTAATGTAAATTTCACTGGTTAGTTAGGAAAAATATTGCAATCAAAATTTCGATTAGAGACAGCGTTCCATGCATACGATTTCTGACTATATGATGATCCCACGGTGCCCTGATTGGTGTAAACTTTTGGTGCCAAATTCCGTCCGAATATTTGTAACAATCGACACGATGAGCTTTATTTTAACTTTCATCCGACGTCGTATGTTTCTTGACCTCACTTTTTTCTAAACCAAAAATTAAGAATGAATGACTATATTGACTATTTTGGGAATTATTATCAGCTACTAATGCACCAAATTAAAATTACATTAATTTTAAGGTTAGGTAGTGACCACATATATATATATATTATCTCGTATACAAGTGACACTCGACTCTTTTTTTTTACAAACTTTTTTTGGTGAAATTCGGTTCCGAAGATCGGATAATGTGATAAGCAAAATATTTTCGTATATATGTACATATATACCTTAAATACTTTATACCTGGTATTGATCCACGACTTTTGCAAACAAGCACCATGCACTTGTGTCCTTTCATTCTAAACATAACAAGAAACTAACCAACCTAACAGCGAATCGAATCACCACAAATTAAAAACTCCTTTACAAAAATTGTTGTTAGGTACTGAAAGTTTATAAGCACTAATATACCGACAACAATGTGGATGATCCACTTTTTATTCTGTAATTTGAAAAAGCATCTAGAACCAAAGATAGCGACGAATAACAACAAACAAATAATGTCGGGCCGGCTCTGACGCGATCGATAAAGGTTCCACCCTACTGCACAAACTCAATAGGCCCGCGCCATCTCCCCTAGCGGGCACACTTTTTGTATTTTGGAACGTTCGTATTGGCAATATACTGTTGATATATATGTGGACGTGACACGATTTAAAAAACAAAAAAAAGTATGTAGGCTTCCTCTAGAACGCCCAATTAGTCGCCCATTTAAATATAATAAGTAATTTCCATAACACCCTGTATACATATACTGCAGTAGAATGTAGCGTAGGAACTTTTTGACCCACTGCTAGTCAATCGGAAATGGCAATTTGTGATCTGTCATTTAGTAGCAATTTATTTTACAATATTTTACGTTTAAAAATGCCTTGTTTTTAGAAATCCTTCTGTGGCATCAATAGTATTTCCCAGTGGCGGCTCGTGACTCATGATAGAGGAGGTTCACTAGTAGTGTGAAATTATTTTAACATTTTTTCTTTGATGTAGCGACCAAACCCTTTTTTGCAGCCCGATTTTTATTTATTGCATGCAAAATCTTTTTATGCTGATCAAATGATTTAATGGCTATTTTTTGCTGCGAACCAATTTTAATAACGGCACACCATTTAATTACTTCTCATAAAATATTAGGAAGATTGGGACTTTATATGATACATAATGTTAAATGAAAATAAATTACTATTTTGTTATTTTTTTTATTATTTTTGGGTGTTCACGTGCTCATGTACTCCTATGGACGAACTGCCACTGGTATCCACCCCCCCCCCCCCCCCCCAATTAGCCCATTATAGGTCAGTCAAGATAATTCTTTTATTAAATAATCGAATAAGTTTTATTGATTTTACTGCCGCTAAGGAGCTAAAGTTCACCAGGCATTTTAAATTAATGTCTAAGAATGTTTCTATTAATAACTCCTGCTTTCTCCATGTGTGGTTATTTTTACATGCCCGTGGATCGAAATCGCCTTAACCTTGGATCAAAATCCATCCAGGGTGTTGATTTTTTTTTTTGGATAGTTATTTTTTAATATCTCCGAAAGTACTTTCGATATTGTTGTCAATTTTGGTATGTGTTATATAATAATAGGATATACTACCACATACAGGGTGTTATGGAAATGACGTATTATATTTAAACCGACAATTCTTGAGATAAAGACAAATTGAAGAAAAATACCCATAAATGGCACTTTCAATTCATTCAGCGTTATAAGTGACCTGACGTGAAACCAGGAAAACACCTGTAGGGCACTGCGATACATGTAAACAAGAAGCGAATTCTGACCGGTGTTATCATATGTACACCGTAAACTCTTTAGACAAAATAAATAATTTACGCAATTTCCCATTCTGTAATACCTTATTGTACAATTAATTTAAGAAACTTTACGACAAAACATGTTTTAAACAACCAGAACAGACATAAAGAATAGTATTAAATAAGTTTGAAATAGGCACGTATGTCACTAGGTCAAATGCCAATGACCTCTTGACAGCTTACAACGGCTGAGCCGAAGTGTTCGTATAGCGCCGCGCGCTTGCGGTCTGTTAGTTGAAGGCCAACCAGCGGCCGGCTACGTTGTATTTCGTCGATAACCGACACAGTCGCAGCAATCCGCTCTGTTATTTCGGTTTACGCGTGTATCTTGCCAGTCCATAAATAATCTTTGAATATTGTTTTTATTGACGAAGCTAATTTGCTCAGACCGGTTGTTTTTTCTGGATGTCAAATTTCGTCGCGTGTAATAAAATCTAATAATCTGTAGTATAATCTGTATTATTGTGTTTTCAAAAGCTGACTATCGGTTCTGTTTCACTATTACTGTGTGTACATAAAGTGTTTCCGGGAGTGTTCCCAAGAAAAACTGATTGTGCTTGTGCGTGGATTTCCTCGCTCTTTAGGTATAAAGATAAATACAAGTAGTTAGATAAATAATTTATTTTTATAATTTTATATGGAATTTCAGTTTTACATTAAGTTTGGCAACATTGCCATTGGGCCTGGGTGATATATGTTTACAGTGGCGCGGACTGACCTGTGAGTAAGAGGGTTTGTTACCCCACTTTCAAAACGGCCGATTTAAAAAAATTTAAATATGTAACGCTTCTCTAGGACACCCAAGGAGTCACCCATTTAAATATAATACGTCATTTCCATAACACCCTGTATTATAATTCCACCAGTGCCAGCAAACATGTCCTCTGAGTTTTTATTAAAGAAGGTGGTACGCCACTCACATTTTTCCCTGTCCCCTAACTATCTGCTGCCTTCCAGAAAGGTAAGAGGCAAACCAATTCAAGGCAATGCCTCTAACATCTTAAGGTTCCAGTTTAGCAAGCAGTATTTTGTGCTTAACGCAATCAAACGCTTTTCAGATATCACAAAATACCGCTGCCGCTACATCGCCATCATTTAAATTGCTGTAAAGATTCTTCAAGAACGCGAATATGGCCTCGTTAGTCGATTTAGATACACGCTCTGTATAATAGAACTCGAATAAAGGAACAAAATAAATTGGCTAATTTATTTATGTATTTTTAGTCCGACCTAGATGTCTCTGCTAGCGAAATAGAAGACAACGCCTCCCAATCGTCCTCGTCGCTGGGTCATCTGTCAAAAGAGCAAATATACAATGCCTTTCAGAAATCGCAGATGCGATACCACAAGTATAGGGGGCGCTATACGGATCTAGCCCGGCACTACAAGGAGCTCGAGAGAGAAAACGCTAAGATGAAAGTAAGAATCTGTTGTAGTTTTAAGAATTTTATTATAATCTACGACGGGTCCAAGATAAGGAGGGCCAGTACAGGGTTCTCGGAAACCGTAAGAGATACGAAGTCGGTTAAATGGAGGTAAAGTTGCGCATTTACATGCCTAATAATATGCCGTAGAACCTTCCGAGTAGTTCTGGAGATATCCGGAAAAAAACGAAATTCTGAAAAATCGTTTTATTGTTTTCCTGGGTTTTTTGAGATCGAATTCTAAAGTAAATTGCACTTTTGCATTGCCACTTTGTCCGCTCTATCTAACAGCGTTAATTGTTTTGTAATCCGACGAGTCGTCTTCCAAGGGCCATTATCAACTTTCTTTTTTTAAATACGGTCCTGTTTTCCTGATATTGGAATTTGAGAGCTTTTTTTCATCCGAATGCAACGATGTATGACACATTGTGGTTTAATGACGTTTCGAGGGTTTCTGGAACAACATCAGGATATTTTGGGATACGGTCCTGTATTTCTACTAATTTTATAAATAATATCTCATAAGTAAGCTCTAAATTTTTACTTATGTTGGACTAGTTCAATAAATAACAAATAATTTAATAATAAACAATGAACAAAATACAGAAACATTATTTCAAACTTCTGTTGATTCGGGATTTAAAAGAAAAGTAAGCGTTTGAAACAAAAAAATTAAGATGGTGACGCGTGATTTGTTTCACTTGACATTCCCATTGTGATCGTTTGAAAGCGTTTTACGAGGTTTTCTATTTTCCAGAAAATATGGAACATAATTTTACAAATGCTGAAAAGTTTGATATTTTATCGTGTTTTATTTTATCTCAAAAAAAATGTTATGTGGCAGTTAGAAGATGTTATGTGTCCAAGAAATCATTTGAACACCTGATTATGTAGTTCCTTACTTTTTTCGTTGTTCATTTTATTACTGTTTTGGTATGATTTTTGTTCACTTCTTCTTCTTCTTCGTCAGCCATCGTTTGTCCACTCCTGAACAAAGGCCTCTTTCATTCGTTTCCATGCTGCTCTGTCTTTCGCTGTTTGGTACCATCTCCCTCCCGCTATCTTCCTTATATCGTCCAGCCATCTCTTCTGCGGTCTACCGACGCTCCTCTTTGTTTGTCGTGGTCTCCAATGTACAAGCTTAGACACCCATCTATCCACACTTAGTCTGACCACATGTCCCACCCATTGCCACTTAAGTTCAGCGATTCGTTGCACTATGTCTACCACCTTCGTTCTTCTTCTTATCTCCTCACTGCGAATTTTATCTCTTAGACTAATGCCAAGCATTGCTCGTTCCATTGCCCTCTGCATTGTTCTGAGGTTGTTGGTGTATCCCTTAGTCAAAGCCATTGACTCAAGACCGTATGTCGCGACAGGCAAGATGCATGCGTTGAAGACTTTTCGTTTAAGGTTTATAGGTATATCAGGGTTCTTGACTATAATGCTATCCACGTCAGTTTGACTCTTCGTTTTATCTCTGCCGTTTGGTTTTCCTTCCCCATTTTAATGACATGGCCAAGATATACATATTCATCGACAACATCCAAAATCTCACCCGCCATCCCTACATTTTCCTCGGTCTTACTCATTATCTTTGTCTTCGATAAGTTCATTTTTAATCCGACGTTGTTTGCCGCCTCATTTATTTGTTCCAGCATGATTTTGAGCTCTTGAATGTCTGAGCTGACCAACACAATATCGTCGGCGAAGCGTAGGTGAGTTAAATAGGAGCCATCAATGCATACACCCCTATTTTCCCACGGCAACATCTTGAAAACGTCTTCCAAGGCCAAAGTAAAAAGTTTTGGGGATATAGGATATATGATATATGGTTTATTATTAAATTATTTGTTATTTATTGAACTAGTCCAACATAAGTAAAAAATTTAGAGCATACTTATGAGATAGTATTTATAAAATTAGGAGAAATACAGGACCGTATCCCAAACTTTCCTGATGTTGTTCAAAAAACCCTCGAAACGTCATTAAACCACAATGTGTCATACATCGTTGCATTCGGAAGAAAAAAGGTCTCAAATTCCAATATCAGGAAAACAGGACCGTATTTAAAAAAAGAAAGATTAAGAACAATTAACGCTGTTAGATAGAGTGGAAAAAGTGGCAATGTAAAAGTGCAATTTACTTCTCAAAAAAAAAAAACAGGAAAGAAATAAAACGATTTTTCAGAATTTCGTTTTTTTTCCGGATATCTCCGGAACTACTACGGTTTCCGAGATCCCTGTACTGGCCCTCCTTATCTTGGATACGTTGTATAGGAAAAATCCTGTAAGGCGCTCTGGGAGTGGTGCGTGTGCGAGAAAAGCGGCTCACGTTGGTTTTGAATCTTTGGAGGTTATATTTTTTTTGGGAAAAACAATGTTGACAAAAAAAAATCACCCTATTTTGTTTATTTTCAGTCGGTACTGGTAGAAACCCAAGACAAGGCAATCCGTCGAGTAACAGAACTAAAAGAGCAATGTACCTTGGAACAGAAAGCCAAGGCGCACTTAGAAAGCGCGTTGCGCGACGACCTAGACGAGAAACAAATGAAAATCCAATCGCTCCAGACGAAAGTCGGTCTACTCCAGCAAGGGCATACGATGGGGGACGGCGTCGAGGTTGACAGAGAGAGAAACAAGGAGACGACGAATCACGTGGATCCGGATAAGTTGGAGCAGTTAACTAAGTATCTGAATGAGGCGAGGGGCGAGATTGAGGCGTTGAATGGTAGGATTCAGGAATATAAGGCGACTGCGATCATTTTTCAGAGTAAGGAGCAGGAGTATAAGGGCAAGATAGCTGGGTTAGAGAAGGATATCGCTAGTTTCTTCGAGAGGTAGGTGGATATCCTTAGTCATGTGTAACACCCTAAATTTTCTGGTGTCATTACAATCACGCTAACACCGCTTATTGTACCAACACTGTATCAGCACTTCGCGCCAAATTATGCAGTTTCGGTTTCACTTTCATAACACCCCCTAAAATGACATTGACACTGCTCTCTCATGGTATCAGTCGCAGTTTCGGTTTCATGTTTTCTGAAACAGAAACATGACGGATAATATGGGGCACTTGCACGGTATTTTTCAGCGGTGGATCCAGTCAGATAAATAGTAAATATCGACCATGACCCTAAACAAATATAAAAATAATGATATATTAACTGTAGGCAACCCACAATACGTGTGTATTGTGTATCATGAGTTGTCTAAATATTAAATATGGAAAAAGGCAACAGTTTTATGAAAACAAGATTCTGTATAATGGCTACATCTGAACGAATATTTTCAAAAGCGGGACAGATAGCTAATGCAAACGGGGAGCGCCTAAAATCGAATAAAACGTCTCGAGTGATTTTTTAAAATTATAATTTAAACAATAAAGATTAGTCTGCCTTTTTCGTGCAATACATTTTTCGTTTTGTTATACAGAGTGTTCCTTAATGACGTGTTAATATTTCAGGGTGTGATTCCTTAGGTCATTTTATAAAGAAAAGTTCATATGAACATATGTTTTGCGACAGGGTGTTGAATTTTTATTTTTTAAATGTTTATTTTTTAATATCTCCGGAAATACTTTAGATATTATTTTCAATTTTGGTATGTGTTAATAGGAGATAGAACCACAAATTTCAGTTAGAAAAGTATTCAATTGTTCCACCAGTGGCGTCCCTGCAAACAAGTCCTCTGATATTTTTTAGAAAAAAGATGGTACGCCACTGACATTTTTCCATGTGATCTGATTAGCCTGGTCAATTCTACATGAAAACGGTCTCTTGAGTTTTTCTCGCCAGACGCACCGTTCTTGATTAAAACCACTACTGAAACTCATTATTATTGACATTGATAAAATAATTAATGATAAATTTTGTTTTATAAAATTTGTTGGAGTGGGCAATTCGATGCGAAGACGAACGGAAGCATGTCTTTTAAGTGAAGGTGGCCATTTCCAGAGCTGGACAAATACTTTTTAAAAGTATTTAAATACTAAATACTAAATACTTAATTAAATTCAAAAGTATTTAAATATTAAATACTTTTTGAAGTAATGAAGTATTTAAATCTTAATTACAAAAGTATTTAAATACTTTTTAGGTTTAAATACTATATTTAAATACTTTCTAAGTATTTAAATACTTTCTAAGTATTTAATTACTTTTAAGTATTTATAAATACTTTCTGAGTATTTAATTACTTTTTTTTTAAATATTTATAAATACTTTTAAGAATGAAACACAAAATTTAAATACTTTGTAAACAATTACAGCCGAACCTCTATAACTCGAACCTCTCTGTAACTCGGACTTTTTAGTGGTTTTTGTACATTTTCCAAGATTTCTATGTACATATTTTAATGGTACATAGACATAATGTATGTAATAAAAAAAATGTTTTGGAATATTCATGTGGTTTTCCCTTCTCTCTTCCAACTCTCTGTAACTCGATCTTTTTTGGTTGTCCCTTCAAGTTCGAGTTATAGAGGTTCGACTGTAATTACTTTTAAAAATATTTAAATAGTATAGTAGTATTTTTGTCTCCTCTAAGTAGGCAGTTGAATAGGTAGGTACCTCAATCCTCAAAATATTTTAGAATCAAATAAGATTTAACAGCAATAAAAAGTGTGTTTTGTAATATTTTATTGGTATTGACAGTAAATTTTAATTAAAAAACCACGACAACATAAACTTAAGGGTACAGGAATAAAACAGGAATTGTCCATATTTATCGACATCGAGACTACTAGCGCAACGTGTTGGCACATGTTGTTACTTTCCATGGTCAAAATATTAGCCGAATAAAACTAGGAACGTCTGTAGAAATTAGAGTCAAAGGTTTACTGTACTGAAATAAACTAGGGATGTCCATACTAAAAAATGCATTTTATCTCAAAACTCTGATTTTCTGACAATCCTTATTTTATCCCTGTATTCTTCAACTGATAACATAACAAAAGACTTTCTACCTAAACTTAATTACTCAAAATTTGTAATGCAAGAATAATAATTTATAACGTAATGTTTTAAATGTTCGATGCGTTAGCTTTCATAAGAACAAGATTTTCGAAATTATCGTCTGATAAAGCATGTCGTCGTGGCGTATTAATGAATGTTGCAAATGAAAACATTCTTTCAACTGGGGCAGATGAGGGAAGAGTAGTGTGATATTTCAAAAATAATTTGTTGATAATGGGATATTTTCTCAGCATTTCCATGTCTGTTTGCGAGTCTTGCATATATTGTGAATGCTTTCAAAGTGGGGACGATTTGCTTCCGTGAGAGAAAATGCAATGTAGTTAGTCTTTTGTACATTAAGTACATTCTTTTGTGATATGATAAAATTAAGCTGCAAACTTGAAGCTGAATTATATTTTTAAAAAACACACTTTAATAAATACAAAATACATTAATAACTTCGTATATTACGTAACATGTGCTAAGATTATCGTATTTTTTTTAATTACGTTTGCCTGATTTCTCCAGTTTTTTTTTCTGTTTCATCGTATATGGGGGGTAATTACAACCAAGGGCCCCTCTCCTTTTATACGCGCCTGCATGACCTATTTTCGAGATTCCTACGCCATTGATCAGGATGAACAGCTATGATTTTCGGTCCAGAATCATTTGATTTCTGACCATCAAAGCTACCATTTCGTTCCTTCCACTTGTGTCGGCATCGTACGGAAACTATCTTTCGCTTCCTGACACGCGTGACAAGTGCAAACTTAGAATTTTCCACATGAACCATATTTAAATAGAAAACAGTACTTGAATAGTAAAAAGTATTTAAATACCCCAAAAAAGTATTTAAATACTCCAAAAAATATTTAAATACTAAAAAAATATTTAAATACTCAAAAAGTATTTAAATACTAAAAAAGTATTTAAATACTCCAAAAAGTATTTAAATACTGAAAGGAAAATAAAAAAGTATTTAAATACTAAATACTTTTGCAAAGTATTTGTGAAATAAATACAAATACCTATTATAAAAAAGTATTTAAATACTCAGGATTTAAATACAAAAAAGTATTTAAATAAAAAAAAGTATTTGTGAGTACAAATACTGCCCAGCTCTGGCCATTTCCAACAATTTTGTTAATGTTAATAATGAGTTTCAATATAAATTTAGTGGTTTTAATCAAGAACGGTGCGTCTGACGAGAAAAACTCAAGAGACCGTTTTCATGTAGAATTTACCAGGCTAATCAGAAAAAATATTCGCATGGAAAAATGTCAGTGGCGTACCATCTTTTTTGTACAAAATGTCAAAGGACATGTTTGCAGGGACGCCACTGGTGGAACAATTGAATAACTTTTCTAACTAAAATTTGTGGTTCTATATCCTATTAATACGTTCCAAAATTGAAAATAATATCTAAAGTACTTTCGGAGATATTAAAAAATAACCATTTAAAAAATAAAAGCAAGCAATTTAAACCGTTGCGGACACATGTTCATATGAACTTTTCTTTATAAAATGACCTAAGGAATCACACCCTGAAATATTAGCACGTCATTAAGGAACACCCTGTACAGGTATGTTCAACCCTCCGTACAGTTCATTTTTGTGCGATTCCCAACCCAATTTCAATAAGAGAACTGTGAACTGAATGCGAAACATCTGGTTCTGATTTATAAAGATATATGAATACATTTAAATACAGAACACCCTTAACATGGTAAGGATAGAGCTTGAGATACAATGTGTCATGAAACGCCACCACGCGAGAGCGATTCCACGCATCTTGTTCTTCACTTCCCACGTGTTTATATACGAATTTTAAACGTGAAGGTATTTATGCCTTAATAAATTTTTGTTGTGTTGTGAAATAACAATTTGACATATTAATGCAAAGCGCCATTTAAGGTTATTTTTCATCTTGGAATTTTTGTTGGTGTTTATTGTGTCATTTCCACAACACTATGTATAAAGCACGAAAAAATCGCAATTATCAGATTGAAAATTTTAAACTATTATATTTTTTAATTCTAGAGAAAAAGAAAACAACATAAAACTAGCCGAAAACAAGATGGATCTGCATAACGAACTTTTGAGTAAAGATTCCGAAATAGCCCGGTTAAAAAAGGACATAGACTCTCTGAAAACCTCTTTAAGCGCTCAAGAGAAAGACGGAAAATCCGTCAAAATCGAAAATTTACAAAGCCAAAACAATAAGCTTATAGAAAGAGTGGAAAATTTAACCCAAAAATGTAACGGCATGGAGAACGAGCTGCTCAAAATGGAGAAGTACAAGTTGGAAGTCAAAGAGTTGAGCGAAAAAAATTTAGAGCTAAATAAAAGTTTGGACGGAAGTAAACGTTCGCAAGACAAGGAACAGGAATTGTTGGACGAAAACAACCAGTTGCAAAATGTCGTCGATAGTTTGAAAGTTGGATTAGGCAGCTGTCGAGAAAATTTGAAGAGGTGAGTTGTATCTTTATGCTGTACAGGCTGGCCCAAAAGTTCGACTATACACCATGTCCAAGATAAGGAGGGCCAGTACAGGGATCTCGGAAACCGTAAGAGATACGAAGTCGGTTAAATGGAGGTAAAGTTGCGCATTTACATGCCTAATAATATGCCGTAGAACCTTCCGAGTAGTTCTGGAGATATCCGGAAAATCCGAAATTCTGAAAAATCGTCCTTTCCTGGATTTTTTTGAGATCGAATTTTAAAGTAAATTGCATTTTTACATTGCCACTTTTTCCGCTCTATCTAACAGCTTTAATTGTTTTGTAATCCGACGAGTCGTCTTCGAAGGGCCATTATCAACTTTCTTTTTTTAAATACGGTCCTGTTTTTCTGATATTGGAATTGGAGAGCTTTTTTCTTCCGAATGGAACGATGTATGACAAATTGTGGTTTAATGACGTTTCGACGGTTTTTTGAACAACATCAGGATATTTTGGGATACTGTTCTGTATTTCTACTAATTTTTTAAATAATATCTCATAAGTAAGCTCTAATAGAATAATAACCTATTGAATAAGTGAACAAAATACAGAAACATTATTTGAAACTTCTGTTGATTCGGGATTTACTGGAAAACTGATTGGTACGTATTCTGAAACAGCATGGCCAGCACGTTCGTCTGATAGGACACCGTTAGATTTTTTCCTCTGGTGGTATGTCGAAAATTATGTTTATAAACGCAACTTCGAAACAGAATACGAACTTAGGAGATAGGTGCTTGAAGCCTTTCAAAGTATTACGCCAGAAATGTTGTCAAATGTTTTAGAATCGACAGTTAGAAGATGTTATTTGTGCTTAGAAAATAACGGAAATCATTTTGAACACTTGATTATGTAGTTCCTTACTTTCGTTATTCTTTTTATTACTGTTTTGGTTTGTTTTTGTTCACTTATTGTTGTTTATTGAATTATTTTTTGTTCACTTATTTGTGGTTTATTATTAAATTATTTGTTATTTATTGAACAAGTTCAACATAAGTAAAAATTTAGAGCTTACCTATGAGATATTATTTATAAAATTAGGAGAAATACAGCACCGTATCCCAAAGTATCCTGATATTGTTCAAAAACACTCGAAACGTCATTAAACCACAATGTGTCATACATCGTTGCATTCGGAAGAAAAAATCTCTCCAATTCCAATATAAGGAAAACAGGACCGTAATTAAAAAAAGAAAGTTGATAAAGGCCCTTCGAAGACGACTCGTCGAATTACAAAACAATTAACGCTGTTAGATATAGCGGAAAAAGTGGCAATGTAAAAGTGCAATTAACTTTAGAATTCGAGAAAACCCAGGAAAAAAATAAAACGATTTTTCAGAATTTCGTTTTTTTCCGGATATCTCCGAAACTACTCGGAATTTTAAAACTTTCTAAACGGCATATTATTAGGCACGTAAATGCGCAACTTTACCTCCATTTAACCGACTTCGTATCTCTTACGGTTTCCGAGATCCCTGTACTGGCCCTCCTTATCTTGGACACGGTGTATACTTAGGGCCGATATTTGAATGTTACCTTAAGTTATACCTTATCTAAGGCAGCCTTAACGTTAAGGCAAACATTAAAACAACTATGTTTTAAACTAATTTGAGGGCCAATTAAGTGGAAGATTACCACGTCATTTAAGATATATTCCTTGAGATGAGAGTTAAAAAGAACTTAAATATACTGTCAAACTCGTGTTAAGGATGACTTACTTCATTTTGTACCTTAAGGTGACTTTGACCTTATGGCCGATATTTCCAACGCACCTTAAGGTATAGAATGTCTTAAGTCATCCTTAACACCAGTTTGACGGTATATTAAAGTTCTCTTTAACTCTCATGTAAAGGAATAGATCTTTAAGGACTCCACTTAACGCGTCAATTGATTATAGTTTTTTTAGGGTTTACCATAACGATAAGGCTGCCTTAGCTAAGGTTTATCTTAAGGTAACATTCAAGTTTAGAAGTCCCCTTAATACTCTAACTATAATAATAACCTTTTCAGTATACAGGGTGTTGCTTATGAATGATATGTACTTATTTTAATCACTTATTCCTGGATCAATTTTAAGTCGAGAAGTTCATATTCACGTACGTCCTAGAATGCTTTGTCTTGGATATACAGGGTGTTAAAGGTTTTCCCCAATTCAGTAGTCCAAAACGATTACACGTGCTCGGCACACAGTGTCGCATTAAGAACAATATAACAGTACAATCTCGAAACACGCCACTAAACTACTGCCCTATAGAAATGCAGCGCGGCGCGCATCGGAAGTTTTGTCGCCGAATGACCAATAGATAAGTTTATGCATCGAGCACGTGGCTGTTACGAGCCGATGTTTGTTTATGTTCCTGAATTGGTGAAATGAATAGAGTATAGACGAACATTAAAATTCATCCAGGAATCACACATTAGAATAAGTACATACAGGGTGTTATGGAAATGACTTATTATATTTAAACCGGCAAATCCTGAGATGAAAATAAATTGAAGAAAAATCGCCATAAATGGCGCTTTGAATTGATAAGCGAAATATACACTTTATATTAAATCTGAAAATTTACGTGGCCGCTACTGACGGCGTTCGCAATCAATAATTTATTGAGGCAGTCTCAAAAGAGGTCAGCGCATTGTAGGCGGTGTTGTCGTATTACAACGCAGAACTGTAAACGTACGTGTTCAGTTTTTGACAACAAGACGTCTTTGATCCGCGTTATCACTTCTTTTTCAAACTTTTTAGAAAAAAAACTACAATTTTAAGGTACATACTCGCTTACGATCTTATTTTAAAATAATCAGTGTCATAATTAAATTCCTTAAAAAATAAAACACAAAAAGTATGTTTTGCGACAGAACCAACTGTAGATAATATCACACATTTGAAATCACATCACAACATCTCTATTATGAATTATTTCACAACAGAAAAAAAGCAAGTAATGTTACAACTAACAAACCGTTTAAAATTCGTATACATCAAGCACGTGGAACCCTTGGCAACCTCGTTCCAATACCGAGAATCGAAACATACTGAAGCAACGATAGTGAAGGTTAAACATATGAATACGCGCGTGGTGGTTATCCAAGCAAGGGCGAGACACGCGGTGTGATATGGCATCACTGTAGTTTACTCTAGTGACCTACATTGTTACTAACTAAAACCAGATCGAGCCGCGCGACAGCATATAGGCCAAAAGGGTTTTACCTACATACTGTCGCGCCGTTCCATCTGGATTCAGTTAGCAACAATGTGGGTCACTAGAGTATCCTAACAGTGTTGTCAGATCACTCCTCATGTTTCGCCCTTGCTTGGATACCTGCCGCGCGCGACTATCGTTGCTTCAGTATGTTTCGAGACTCGGGAATGGGATGACGCTGTCGAGGGTTCCACGTGCTTGATGTATACGAATTTTAAACGTTTTGCTGGTTGTAGCATTACCCGATTTTCTGTTGTGAAATAATTCATAATAATAAATAGTGTGATGTGATTTCAAATTTGTGTGATATTACCTATTGTTGGTTCTGTTGCAAAACATACTTTTTGTGTGTTAATTTTTTTATGGAATTTAATTATACAACGGACTCTAAGATCAAAGGTAAGAGGGTATGTACATTAAAACTGTAGTGTTTTTTTTTTCTAAGAAGTTTGAAAAAGAAGTGATAACGCGGGTCGAAGACGTCTTGTTGTCAAAAACTGAACACGTATGTTTACAATTCTATGTTGCAATGTATGACAACACCGCCTCAATAAACTATTGATTGCCAACGTCCTCAGTAGCGGCCACGTAAATTTTCAGATTTCATATAAAGTGTATATTTTGTACAATAATTCAAAGGTTATTTTTCTTCAATTTATTTTCATCTCAGGATTTGCCGGTTTAAATATAAGTCATTTCCATAACACCCTGTAAAATTAATTTCAGAAATAACTTATTTTGGCAAAAGGTTATTTTTTTTACTCAAAGATTTTTTTAAGGTTAACAGAAGAGAAAAACAATCTTATCAACACAATCGAGAAAGAGAAACAGGAATACGAAAACCAAATAGAAACATTAAGAGACAGCGCCAAGAAAGGCCTTTTCACACTAGAAAAACAAATATCGGAACGACTAATCCGGAATTACGAAGAAAAAGAGGCGACACTCAAAAAGGACTTTGAACGGCGGATCGAAGAAATATCTATGAACAATAATACGCTTAAGGAAGTCCACTTGCAACTATTAGAAAAAGACAATGTCATCAAAAAGTCGTCGAACGAATTAGGAGAAGTGAGAGAGAAGTTGGCACAGAAGGAGAATCAGTATAGAGAGTTGGAGAGTAACCATTTGGGGTTGATCGAGGAGAGCAGTCAGTTGAGGGGGACTGTGAGTAATTTGGAGAGGCAATTTGCGGAAGTTGGCACAGAAAATAGTAAGGAGTACGAGGAGAAGATCGGGCGGCTACAGGTAAGGTAATAATAATAAGATAAAATGTTATACGAGATGTCCTCTTACCCCCATAATTTCCTTTTAAAATCACATAACAATCTACATTGATAAAATATTAAATTATTAAAATACTAAAAGACAACATTACATTCTAAAAATTCGTCTGTTGAATAAAAGTATCAAGTATTATTTTATTTTATATTTAAATTGATTGATTGGCAAATCCCTTACTGCCTTTGGGAGTTTGCTAAAAAAATTTATTGCAAGAAAATTTGGTCCATTCTGGCATTTTCGTAGCCTTTAAAATGGAATTGTTAGGCTATCCTTGTTACGCGTTTGATGTTCATGAAAGTCACTATTTATGCTATACTTTTGGCAAATTAAACCTTGCATGAAGTATGTTTTCCACGATAAAGATACCAGGAAAGGTAAGTATTTTTAGTTGGACAAAATTTTGTTTACAGTTGTCCCTATATCCTATTCCTGCCACCAGTCTGATAGCCCTGCGCTGAATGACAGAGAGCAAAGTAGGCTGTTCTCACGACCCCAACAGACACAGCTTTTGTCAAGCTGCGAAGAAGGAAGATATTCTTGCTTAGCTTTCCGGCTAAGCTATCAACATGAGCATCCCACGTCAGCTTCGGGTCCATAGTAATTCCTAGAAAGCGCACAGCGTCTGGCACCTGCAACTTTGTGTCATATTGTCTCAAAGAAAATATCATGCACTGGGTCTTCGATTCATTAAGTATAAGATTGTTTTGTGCAAACCACCCTGCGACATATCTTCAAGAGTTATAATACAGTTTTTCTATAAATTGTACAGGGTATGGTATCTCCGTAATTGTTAGTGCTATCAAAAAAGTAATGTAGGTGTCATGTGCTCTTTTTGGGTCAAACTTAAAACGGTAAAATCAAAATTTGAAAATGTTCGCTCGCTTAAGTGATACAGGGGAAAATCAAAAAATTTACAATTTCAATATTACCCTATATTTTCTTAATTAAAAGAGATACAGACAAATGTTATATACAGAAGTTTCTTTATCTTGACGGTTGAATAATTTGCCGTTTTCAGAATAAGTATACGGGGTCAGATAAAAAAAAAAAAATTTTAAATGGAACATCCTGTATATTTTAATCTAAAAAATACTATTTTAAATTCTCCTTTCGAATATACAGGGTGTCCGGGAACATGTGGGAAATCTCCCGGATATGAAGAAAACACGTGAAAAGAATACTATAGGTTCATATAAACTTCTTTCGTATCGGCCTCCTCTTCGGAGATATGGGCTCCCAAAGAACACCAATGGAATCAAGTTTTTTACACATAATTATTGAACCACCTGCTATATTTCAATTATTTTTTTATATGATGTATACCAGGTAAGACCCGTCAAATTACTACCCAAGAAACTGTTGTGAATTACTCACAGCTGCAGGGACGGACTAGCTGTAACACTCATGGGCCCATTTTTTTTACGCCCTGTATGATGAGAACTTTGGACAATGTTTTTTACATACCTTTAACTATTGGCTAAAAATTAAGTACTCTTCATTCATGTCGCTAATCCTAACCGTTTTCGAGAAAACGTCATTTTAATTACATCATGTATTTGGCGTATCTCGGTAAGAGATCCATCTTTGTTCCTATGAAATGATGAACGTCAAAATTCCGCTTTTTCATATTTAACCCGTGAGAAGATAGGGGGATCAGTGCAAATAAATTGACGTTTCCTCGAAAACGGTTAGGATTAGCGACAGGAATGAAGAGTACTTAATATTTAGTCAATAGTTAAAGGTATTTAAAAAACGTTGTCCAAAGTTCTTATCATACAGGGCGTTAAAAAAATGGGCCCATGAGTGTTACAGCTAGTCCGTCCCTGCAGCTGTGAGTAATTCACAACAGTTTCTTGGGTAGTAATTTGACGGGTCTTACCTGGTATACATCATATTAAAATATAATTGAAATATACCAGGTGGTTTAATAATTATGTGTAAAAAAACTTGATTCCATTGGTGCTCTTTGGGAGCCCATATCTCCGAAGAGGAGGCCGATACGAAAGAAGTTTATATGAACCTATAGTATTCTTTTCACGTGTTTTCTTCATATCTGGGAGATTTCCCACATGTTCCCGGACACCCTGTATAACACACCATGGATGCTATTGGTAACCATTTAAGGATATATTCCGAACATTTGCGATGATTCCCGTTATTTTTTACCTTAATCTGAATCTTTTATTTTGTTTCAAAGTAATAAAGTTTAATTAAATCGCCTAGGAAACCAATATCATCCATGGTGTGGTATATATTTGAAAGGATAATTTAAAATAGTATCTTTTTAGATTAAAATATACAGGGTGTTCCATTTAAAAAATGAGGTTAGGTCCTACAACTTTTTTACCTGACCCCGTATACTTATTGTGAAATCGGCAGATTATTCAACA
Source organism: Barypeithes pellucidus (assembly GCA_963991005.1). Lineage (NCBI taxonomy): Eukaryota > Metazoa > Arthropoda > Insecta > Coleoptera > Curculionidae > Barypeithes > Barypeithes pellucidus. The sequence goes on along the minus strand of OZ022563.1, from coordinate 47,855,847 downwards.
ATCAATATAAATAAATGTCTGTATAAAACATTTTTCTGTATCTCTTTTAACTAAGAAAATATATGGTAATTGTGAAGTCGTAAATTTTTTGATTTTCCCCCGTATCTCTTAAGCGAGCGAAAATTTTCTAATTTTGATTTTGCCATTTTAAGTTTGACCCAAAAAGAGTACATGCCACCTGCATTACTTTTTTGATAGCACTAACAATTACGGAGATACCCTATAAAAGTGTCGCAAATGGGACACCCTGTACAGGGTAGCCAATATTCAACCACCTCAAAAGTTACATGGGATTTCCTATGTTTAACTTAACCATGCATCACCCGGTATAGATCGAACTGTTGCTGGGTGGGACATTGAATTTGAAAACGTTCAACTTGTATTTTAAATTACTTAATTATAATTATTTTAGGCAAATATAAAAACGCTACATGGAGAAATTAGTGACTTGAAGCGATTATGCCATCATAGAAACGATGACAATGTGCAGCTTAATAAAGACGTTTTAAAAGTTGAGACCGAAAATGCCGAGTTGCTACAGAAAGTTAGGTGAGTTATACCCGGTATCCCACATTAAAAAAATGCAGAATATTTTCGAATATGTTTCGTCAATATCGAATTTTGACGATTTTGTTTGCTGATTCTATTTGCAGAGATGTGAAAATACATTTTACATTCTCATTGTCACCTTTTCTTCTCTTTAAGATAATTTGTAGTATATTAGATAATGAGTGTTGAAAATGGTTGATTTCAAACGAGGAGGTATTTAGCACGGGGCACGAGCCTAGTGCGGAAATCCGCCTAGTTTGAGAAAGTCACTTTCACACAAGTAATGTACAGGGTATCCCATTTTCGACACTTTTATAGGGTATCTCCGTAATTGTCAGTGCTATCAAAAAAGTAATGTAGGTGCCATGTGCTCTTTTATGGTCAAACTTAAAATGGTAGAATCAAAATTTGAAAATTTTCGCTCGCTTAAGAGATACGGGGGAAAATCAAAAAATTTACGACTTCAAAATTACCCTATATTTTCTTAGTTAAAAGAGATACAGAAAAATGTTTTATACAGACATTTATTTATATTGATTGTTGAATAATCTGCCGATTTCACAATAAGTATACGGGGTCAGGTAAAAAAGTTGTAGGACCTAACCTCATTTTTTAAATGGAACACCCTGTATATTTTAATCTAAAAATATACTATTTTAAATTCTCCTTTCAAATATATACAGTGAGTCCCAGAAGAAATGTCTAAATTCATTTAAAATTCAGGGGTAAGTTTTTTCAAAAAACGCCCGTACCCGTCGATTTTGATTTTTTATTTTTTATTTTTTTGTGGTAATTTCATGTATACAGGGTAGCTCAAAAATAAGTTACGACCATCAACTTCATTTTTTCAAATGAAAACATATATTTTTTTATTTCATTTTTGAATTTTGCATTGAATTCTAAGCATGTTTCATGTACCATGTCCTATACATAAACTCAACAGTTATTGAAAAAATTAGGATTGAACATATCTATAAGTAAGACCTGTTTATTAAAAAAAAAGACAACAAAATCAAATTAAATGTTGAAAATGTGCGCCATTTACGGCTTGACAATATCCAAGACGATCAATAAACTCTCTTTGCACGTTTCCAACCATTTAATTTGATTTTGTTGTGTTTTTTTTAATAAACAGGTCTTACTTATAGATATGTTCAATCCTAATTTTTTCAATAACTGTTGAGTTTATGTATAGGACATGGTACATGAAACATGTTTAGAATTCAATGCAAAATTCAAAAATGAAATAAAAAATATATGTTTTCATTTGAAAAAATGAAGTTGATGGTCGTAACTTATTTTTGAGCTACCCTGTATACATGAAATTACCAAAAAAAAAAAATTAAAAAATCAAAATCGACGGGTACGAGCGTTTTTTGAAAAAACTTACCGCTGAATTTTAAATGAATTTAGACATTTCTTCTGGGACTCACTGTATATAATATAATATAATATAATAGTCAACATAGTTGTTTCTAGGATATTTTTTTTTTATAGGGGATTAGGAAATCTCTCTCTAGACACCTAGTCAATATCGACCGTCTTTTGACCAGGTAGTGTCTGCCTCCTTGGACTAAAACCCTTCCCCCTCTCTCGCACTTTACACCGGTATCCGCTCTCGCATTACTTCGATGTAAAGGCTGTCTAATTTATTTTCATTAAATTAATTTTCTTAATTTCCAGCTCTTTGGTTTCTATGATGAGTCGTATAACTGTGTAGGCATGATTCCAACTTTCCTGTGCTTCCACTAGGCTTCCCATCATATTTACCGGGTTGAAGTGTTTTCCAGTTAGCCGTCTGTATTCTGCTCTTGGTTCTAGCCATCTAGGACAAACAAACAGCGTGTGTTCCGCATCATCTATGTTTTCGCAGTAGTTACATCTACTTGTGTCCACTTTTTTACGCTCATATAGGTACTTATTAAAGCATCCATGACCCGAAAGCGCCTGGGTAAGGAAGTAGTCTACTTCACCGTAAGTTCGGTTCAACCATCTTTCTATATCCGGTATTAGGGTCCATGTCCATCTTCCGTATGTTCCGTTATTCCATTTGTCTTAGCTTTTGTTTCATGGTCTACCGTGGTTTAAAGTAATAAAGTTTAAATAAATCGCCTAGGAAACAAATATTATCCATGGTGTGTTATATATTTGAAAGGAGAATTTAAAATAGTACCTTTTTAGATTAAAATATACAGGGTGTTCCATTTAAAAAAAATGGGGTTGGGTCCTATAACTTTTTTACCTGACCCCGTATACTTATTCTGAAAACGGCAGATTATTCAACAATCAATATAAAGAAACTTCTCTATACAACATTTTTCTGTATCTCTTTTAACTAAGAAAATATAGGGTAATTTTGAAATTGTCAATTTCTTTATTTTCCCCCGTATCTCTTAAGCGAGCGAAAATTTTCAAATTTTGATTTTACCATTTTAAGTTTGACCCAAAAGGAGCACATAACACCTGCATTACTTTTTTGATAGCACTAATTTCGTTTTTCGAAAACGGTTAGGATTAGCGACATGAATGAAGAGTACTTAATTTTTAGCCAATAGTTAAAGGTATGTAAAAAACATTGTCCAAAGTTCTCATCATACAGGGCGTAAAAAAAATGGGCCCATGAGTGTTACAGCTAGTCCGTCCCTGCAGCTGTGAGTAATTCACAACAGTTTCTTGGGTAGTAATTTGACGGGTCTTACCTGGTATACATCATATTAAAAAATAATTGAAATATACCAGGTGGTTCAATAATTATGTGTAAAAAACTTGATTCCATTGGTGCTCTTTGGGAGCCCATATCTCCAAAGAGGAGGCCGATACGAAAGAAGTTTATATGAACCTATAGTATTCTTTTCACGTGTTTTCTTCATATCCGGGAGATTTCCCACATGTTCCCGGACACCCTGTATATTAGCAGTATATGTAATTTTGTTTATAGGTGTGAGACCAAGTTAAACTCTGTAGATCACTCTACCAAAACAAGGGCTAAATCTAATAACAAATTTAAATTACCAAAAAATTTAACAACCTCGAATAAAAAGTTTATGGATTAGTTAGCACCAAAATCATTAAATTTACTCCCAGATAATATAAAATCAATTAAAAATATAAAAAAATATAGTAAAAAGTGTAATCAGTATGTTTATCGGAATCCAGAAAAGTTTTCAATACTTTTTCAATAAATCAATAAGGAGTGTGGTTATGTTTCAGTAACGTGTGTTACATCGAATTATAATTTAGATAACATAAATAAAAATAGAAAATAATAATATACATATGTCTAATTTTAGATTTCGAAACATACGGGTGTTTTGCAGCTAGGTGTCTATTATTGGTTTTTGCTATTCATTATATTATATTATACAGGGTGTTATGGAAATGACGTATTATATTTAAATGGGCGACTCCTGGGGTGTCCTAGAGAAGCGCTACATATTTTTTTTTTAATTCGAACGTTTAAAAAGTGGGGTAATTCACCCCTAAACCCATATACAACTCCTCGGCACATTCATATATGAACATATTACATTGCTCAGCTGGGTAATCAACAGATGTTCGGACACAATGTTGCCAAAATGTTTAAAAGTGTAAAACTTTAGTTTCTTATAAAAATAAATATTTAGCTTACTTAGAAAGTAAATCCAGGACGCGATTAAGGAATCCAGGGCACAGACACTTTCAGTTCTGTTTTCTATGGGAAAAACTTTATGCTCATCACGTGTCCTGATGATAGTGTGGGAGTGCATAATAAGCGTATCGCTAAACCCCAACACTAACGCATAATTACACTTTACAATAACACACATAGAACAAGAGCACTTAATCATTTCGCAATAGAAATAATAAAAACGCTAATTGCTATGGGCCATTAACCCTTTATTAAAGATAAAATGAAACAATTATGTTAACAATTGACAGGAACTACCCTTTGAAATAATGGTCTAGTCCATCTTCGGACCAGTCGTCAAACTTTCTTTCCGAGAACTCTCCGCTACTAGAGCCAGCGCGGTTGCCCTTTCTGAGACTATAATTATACAGGAATGTAATATTATAGAAGGAAATTCGGCAATTTATGATAGTCGCTTATAAAACATCGAAAGTGGCAACGCTGTATTTTTAAATATTAGCCCGATTGTCCACAATCAGATGTTTAAAGAAGCCGGCCGATATCGATCGAGAGAACCAACGTGTTATTTATTTTTAAAATTTTTAGTTGTTAAATACATTATTTTCCAGAAATAAGGGTGTATTTTTGTCTACACAGTAAGCACTTTAAAATACTAATTCAGATTGAACGGTACTTAGATGTGTTGTGACGCGAAAACTAATGTGATTTTGTGATGTGAGTACTTGGTGTTTTTTATAAATCAAGTTGGTTTTAAATAAGTCCGAAAAGGTAAATAAAATTGCATTTTTTTTTCTCTAAAGGGTAAGTAGCATTTATAAACTTTTAAGTTGTCCAGATCTGACGGGTGTCGTTCCAATTGAACAAATGAGAACATACCTGACCATTTATAAACTCCGCGACGGTTCGTTCGAGTCAGTTCAAGTTTATAAATCAGAGACTGTTTCCCAGCGAACTGGACGTAAAAGTTTATAATAATGTACCCTGAAAAATAAACAACTTGAAATCTGTCAAACGGTTATTGACTTTCTAAAGAGTTTAACCTGAAGATATGACAACACTGTTCAAGATTCACTGCCATATGTTGCTGTGTTTACCTTCCCAGGGGCACCACGTGGTAATTTTTGGTTTGACATAAGGTCATGTACAGGGCATATTAAATTAAAGCACCATTTTTGGATATTTTTCTTCAATTTGTTTTCATCTCAGGAATTGCCGGTTTAAATATAATAGGTAATTTCCATAACACCCTGTATATTAAAAATGTTAAAGTGTCATAAATGTTAAAAAATAAATGTTAAATGTTAATGTTAAATTGATATTAAATAAATACATATAATTCCAAGAAAATCATAACCTAACCTCAATATTTATAGAGATGGAGTTAAATGTCGTTAATTTGTCAATTATGGAATTTTAACATATTTGCTTAAAGTAATATTCAAATTATTATTGCTTCTTATCTGGCTCACCCTGTATACATTTCAGGTTAGAGAGTGAAAAAGAAGAATCCATAGCTCTAGAGACGACAGAATCGAATCTTCTAGAGCTCAAAGTGCAAGCGTTAGAGGAAGAGAGGAAATCTCTTCTCGATAGTTTCGAAATGGAGAGGAAAATGTTCAATAAATTGTTGGACGAACACAAAGAATTGATGATCAAGGACGTTAACGTGGCCGAATTGGAGGATAGGAATAAGAAGTTGGAAGGGAAGGTGGTCAGGTTTAAGGGGTATTTGAAGGAGAAGGAAGACAGTATTGTTGAATTAAGTAAGGTAAGCGTAAAACATTTTTATAAATGGTTTATTTTATTGAAATTTTGCACATATATCGATACATGCATCGAATAACATTGTAAGTGACCAATCGTACAGGAGAAGACATAACAGGTTCGGATATATTACTTTATCATGATACTACAGGCAAAATACCAAAATAATCAGATACAAATGGGATGAAAGAGGCAATTAAAAAAATAAAATAAACTAAAACACCAAATTTTAGGTCTGAAACATTGAAATTTATTTTGAACTCTTATATTGGTCAAAATGTCACTTACAATGTTATTCGATGCATGTATCAATATATAAACAGTATATTGCTAATACCATCTGCATTATGTCCCCGCTATGGGTATCGAAGGGGGCGTTGTGAGTTTGCGCAGTTCGGAAATTTCCTTGTGAAAGTAAACATTCGACAGGACCGGATTTCAACTTTTTTAATGTAAATTTCACTGGTTAGTTAGGAAAAAAATGCAATCAAAATTTCGATTAGTTCGATTTAAGACGGCCGTTTAATGAGCCTAAATCCATAGCAACCACCGATGGCGTTAACGGCGCATTATAATGAATATATTTTATATCGTCTTTATACCAAACACATATATAATTTTGAACAAGTTAGTTTGTGGTATCACTATTCCGCATAATGTTATCCCTCCAAGTTCATGTAGTAAGTCTAGCAATAGATGGCGCAACATAATTATTTTATTTTGAACGACGAAAGCTTGGATTTGTATTTTAATTTTTACAAGGACTATTTGCCTACGAGTGTATGTGAAAACGTTGGTGGTATGGTGGTCAAATAAATGTTATACAGTAAAGTCGAAATAAAAAAATATAAAAAATAAAAATTTTTATTGGCTATAAACATAATAGACTTTAAAAAATACGGTTAACAATTAATTAGACGGTAGTCGATGAAATCGAACGACAACAAATTTTTGTTGAAAGTGTTGAGTGGTATTTAATATTCTTGGAATTAGAAACATAATTTAGAAAAATACATTTTAAAAAAAGGGAGGGGGCAAGAAGGAATGAGTTTCAAGGAAAGGTGATGTCATTTTCAGGGTTATTACTATTCACATTAGGTATTAACTTTCTAACAGGCTCTGTTGTATTTCAAAGCATAACATATTATTTAAAAATTCGATAAATTAATTATTATTTTCTTATATTTGTACGGTAGACTACTATGACTAGTGAATTTTAACAGTAATCGTGTTTTACTTTTTCTGTAGCCGATTAATGACCTAATAAAAGGTACTTGTGATAATAAAGGAATATTTTAGGTATATTCTACTTAGTGCCAGTACTAGTAATTTATTTTAATAATACAAATAAAATTTTACTCTTAAGTCAGACCTTTCTTAAAACTTTTAGAAAAATCATCGAGTTTACATTTTCAAATTATAGCAAATTAAAAAAAAAGTTAATTACAGGAACGTAGGCTAGGGGTATTTTATTATTATTTTATTATATTTGCAATGCTGATATTTCTAAAATTTATAAGAATTGTTGAAATTATTTTATAAAAATCATTTTGTACTTAACAATGCGAACTAAAATGTTAACATTGGTATTGCAATGAAAAATAAAATACACATACAAAAAAAAACTTTTTTTGTGTAATACCTAACACAAATAATACTTACAGAGCATTTATTTCTTCTGCTTATACGAGCAGCTTTGGAAGCTTTTCTGCGTTTTTAATCTCTTCTAGTACTTCTCGTCATAATTTAATATCAATAAAAAACACTAATCACGAAAATAATATTACGGTATACCTATATATTTCCACTATCTTATAATCTGCCACATAAAACACACCAATAATTGAAAAAGATTTATAGATAGAAACCCTAAAATTTCCTTCGACAATCATACACATGTGCGGATGCAACGTTACGTAGAAGTATACCGTGAATACCCTCGTATACGATTGGCGACTTTTCACCGTAGCACGTGTTCAATGCCGGCGCAACGTTATGTTCCTTGATGTTTGAAACAGTGTTGCCGTTTTGCTGGGAACGTGATAACTGAATAATATCTTATTTTTGCCTCGATAAATCTGATTGGACAGGTGAAATGCTGTCTTCTTTTAATTATTACATAGCTATTATCGATGAGTACTTCAACTGGTAAAAGGCCGATCGACACACCGATGCCATTTTAAGTATCACAAATCACTCCTCACTCACTGCCTACGACATAATGCGGTGGCAACAAAAACTTTAAAAAACTGTTAGGCTGTATGGTCAATAATTTTAATATTTTATCGGACTAAAACCAACTAATTTAAAACAAATTATAAGGTGAACAGTTTTCGAGTTAGGAATTACATGTATTCAGCAGTGGTGATAAAATAAATTTGATCATATAACTACTAATTCTGTACTAATTTGTATGTGGCCGGCGCCGGCGCGGCATTGCGTTCTATTTCTTGATGTTTGAAACAGTGTAACCAAATAACCAAATTTTACATGAAGATTATTCGATCGGTTTGGAGCGGTAAAATGCTAAATTTCCTTAGTTATTACCTATGGCTTATTACCAATAAGTACGTCATAATCCCTACTTGTAAAAGTTCGCACGTCATACCCGATGCCATTGTTTAGGTATAAAATGTACCTCGTCTCAAGAAATTATTAACAAATTGTATCTTCTGTCAATACTTACAAAATATATTAAACGGGATTTGTTCGAAAATCAGAAAAATTTTTTTGCTAAAATAACCAAAATTATTAGCAATAGATATTTTTAAGTCTGAAAAATATACTGTACTCATTATGTCAATTTAATGTGTGCACTGACAGGTAGATTTTTTTCTACTTCCCAATGACCATGGTTATGGTACAACCTAATTAAATAGAAAGCCCACAATGGAGAAATTGTAGTGTTAATAGATTTTAACACAAAAGAGACAATTAATATATGAAGCATTATGTAATTTGTCATTCCTGGCTAAATAACTGACCGGACCGATATAACTGACCGGACCGATAATCCTGACAATTTCCAATAATTTCTGATATATCGGCAACCCTGTTAAAGACTTTGGTCACAAATACATTAGGTTTATAAAATGGAGACAAATACCCCTACATTGAGGAATGTAGGGGAGTATGGATACCGTTGTAACAAAAACTCCCTTCCTGATATTTTATTCTGCTAGCCGGTACCTATATTACAGGTATCTTTTATTCTGCTGCGGTATGTTACAGGTATCTTTTATGAAAACTAGTGTTGCACCCTGGAAGAGAATGTCCAAACTTTAGACGTGCTTGGGTTACGACACAATTACGTCTCTAACGAAGTTATCATTGACAGTTTATGTAAACAGCTGATCAATATTTATTTTATTATTATTTATCGGAGTTTTAGCCGTTATTAATAAATGTATTTATTTAATTTCTTGATATTTAGATTTTCTGACATTTTAGTTAGGCATTAAGCAAGTTTCGGGAATATCTGTGACAAAAAGTTGCAAATTATTCATATTTCTAATTGTTATTATTATTCTTATTACATTATGTATTTTAACGCTATTTTCTCATTTCCTTCTCCAATCCTTTAACTGTACAAATAATTTTTTAGATTAGAAGAAAATTAAGTATATTTGGCTAAAACTCTGATAAAAGTAGTGTCTGCTTGGCGATCTTTGATTAAACGGCCGTCTTAAGACGGCGTTCCATGCATACGATTTCTGACGATATGATGATCCGACGGTGCCCTGATCGGTGTAAACTTTTGGTGCCAAATTCCGTCCGAATATTTGTAACAATCGACACGATGAGCTTTATTTTAACTTTCATCCGACGTCGTATGTTTCTTAACCTCACTTTTTTCTAATCCCAAAACTAAAAATGAATGACTATATTGACTATTTTCTTAATGTGATAAGCAAAATGTTTTCGTATATATATCTCGAGAACTAAATAAGATTTTATTTTGAAAATTTGGCTGTGGCTATAAGAGATGGTTTTCTACGTTTATAAAATATTTTCGATGGTGCGGTGTTGCCGGATCATACCGAAAATGGTAGCAATTTCGGAATTTTAAATGAATTACCCTATATATTATATTTTTTTTGGAATCTAGGTAAAAATCTAGAACAGTTTTCTGTATAATATCATATACCTATCTTTAAGAGTTTTTAGAATTATAAATAACAACACAGACATAACGTCACATGGATTATTCATTATTTTTTTTCTATGAATCCACAGCCAACTACCAAAAAATATATTTTTATAAGATAATTTTTAAATTTTGCTATAACTCCGAAAATACTGAAGATAGGTATAGGAACACTTAATATCATTAGATAGAAAATTCGATCCTCCATTAGCAAAACATATCAAATACAGGGTGTCCGATTTAAAAAAAGAAGATTTTTGCAATAATTCATCTGCCTCAGAAATAGTGTTATGGGGGACGCCCTGTATAAAACTAATTAAATGCTGTTCAAAATTATAAAATTTCGATGGTCTTGTGAAACTATTGTCAAAATTTCAGCTTTCTAGCTGTAACCGCTAAAAAGATACGATTTTCTTTTCAGGTCCCGATACGGCGTTAATAAATCATAAAATTATTTATAATTCAAAAACTCTTAAAGATAGGTATATGATATTATACAGAAAACTGTTCTAGATTTTTACCTAGATTCCAAAAAAAATATAATATACAGGGTAATTCATTTAAAATTCCGAAGTTGCTACCACTTTCGATATGATCCGGCAACACCGCACCATCGAAAATATTTTATAAACGTAGAAAACCATCTCTTATAGCCACAGCCAATTTTTCAAAACAATATCTCATTTAGTTCTCGAGATACTTCTAATAGGCCACTTTACTTGGGGCACCCTGTATATGTACATACCTGAAATACTTTATACCTGGTATTGATCCACGACTTTTGAAAAAAAGCACCATGCACTTGTGTCCTTTCATTTTAAACAAAACAAGCCACTAACCTATCAAACAGCGAATCACCTCAAATTAAAAACTCCTTTACAAAAATTGTTGTTAGGTAATGAAAGTTTATAAGCACTTATATACTGACAACAATGTGGATGAACTACTTTTTATTCTGTAATTTGAAAAAGCATCCAGAACCAAAGATGGCGACGAATAACAATCTCGACGAATAATGTCTCCCATAGCGGGGACACTTTTTGTATTTTGGAACGTTCATATTGGCAATATACTGTTTATATATATGTGAAATTTTGACATAAAGAAAGAAGGATACCTATACAGGGTGTTTCGAAAAACATGTACCATCGCTCGTGTGATGATTCATTGCTCAAAAATAAGGCAAGTTCCTATGAACGGCGGTCCACAGATGCTTTGTTTGACAGATACAAGGTGTTAACATTTTTATATTTTTTCCATCGACTTTAAACAAACATTGATCCGATATTTCTATCTGCTCTGTACACGTCAATGTGACGCCTGTTATTACGAAAATAAACACAACAAAAATCTGTAGAATCCCATCTCTATTTATCTTCTGTTTTCATTCTAATAGCTGATCGGTTCGATATGTCCCGGTTAGGAAAAACAAACAATCGACGGACGTGACTCAAAAGTTTATATATTTTTATCCAGTTTACGGTAGACTTGGCACAGTCTTACAATATTGAGTTGAGAATTACTACTTTTCCACAAACAATACTTAAATTTAACACACAAACATTGAAAAACGACAAAGAATTTTATTCAACAAGAAGAACGGACACATTGGCTGACGAGGAAAACTCAAGAGATCGTTTTCATGGAAAATTGAACAGGCCAATCAGAAAAAATATCCACATGGAAAAATATCAGTGGCGTACCATCTTTTTTGTAAAAATATCAAAGGACATGTTTGCAGCGACGCCACTGGTGGAACAATTGAATAACTTTTCTAACTAAAATTTGTGGTTCTATATCCTATTAACACATACCAAAATTAAACATAATATCTAAAGTATTTTCGGAGATGGCCATTTCTTGTATGCCGCCGCCCAGCGCGCATTTGGGAAAATAAAACTTTTTCGCCAATCCCACCTCGTAGCTGATAAAAAAATTAACAAATTGAATCCGGCCTGATCCCCATAGCTCGATTAATAAACTACTTATTAGGATTTATGTAAAAAATTTCCCGCCCTCCTAACTCCTCTCCTAATTACCCCAGCCTCCGGCCCATCAAAGTACTCGGTATCACCCGTTGATTCGCGAAAAGATGATGCCCCAACTCGAGATATAATTAATTAAATTTTATTATTTTTGCAGTTGAAAATCGCGTTAATTCGCGAACTCATTGAGATATCGGGATCGGGTTTGTTCCAGCTTACGCGCTCTGTCAAGCTCTCAAGACGACGTAATGTCTCCTTAATTAACGGAAAACGACAAAGAAAATTATACTATATATATAATAGTACATTACGTATCAAGGGACGAAAAGCGGCTTTTACGGACCGCACGAGTCCGGAAAAGCCTCCGACGGCCCGAGATATGTACCGATTTTTTTTTTACAAGTGCTCCGAAGCTTTGATGCCAAATAAATAAAGAAATTCTTCAGACAGTTTTCCTGTCTACATGACATGAAAACACTCGCGCATGGAGAATGTAAATATCTATTTATTATTTTTGACAAATAGGCTCGGTGGCCTAGTGGTATAGCGTACGCCTTTTGATCTGAGAGTCGCGTCTGGTTTTATTTATTTTTTTACAAGTGCCCGAGTCTTTGAGGCCATATAAATAATGAAATTCTTCAGACATTTTTCTAAAACATCTTTGAAAAATTAACTGCCAATTTAATTTATATACAGGGTGTCCGGGAACATGTGGGAAATCTCCCGGATATGAAGAAAACACGTGAAAAGAATACTATAGGTTCATATAAACTTCTTTCGTATCGGCCTCCGCTTCGGAGATATGGGCTCCCAAAGAGCACTAATGCAATCAAGTTTTTTACACATAATTATTGAACCACCTGGTATATTTCAATTATTTTTTAATATGATGTATACCAGGTAAGACCCGTCAAATTACTACCCAAGAAACTGTTGTGAATTACTCACAGCTGCAGGGACGGACTAGCTGTAACACTCATGGGCCCATTTTTTTTACGCCCTGTATGATGAGAACTTTGGACAATGTTTTTTACATACCTTTAACTATTGACTAAAAATTAAGTACTCTTCATTCATGTCGCTAATCCTAACCGTTTTCGAGAAAACGTCATTTTAATTACATCATGTATTTGGCGTATCTCGGTAAGAGATCCATCTTTGTTCCTATGAAATGATGAACGTCAAAATTCCGCTTTTTCATATTTAACCCGTAAGAAGATAGGGGGATCAGTGCAAATAAAATGACGTTTCCTCGAAACCGGTTAGGATTAGCGACAGGAATGAAGAGTACTTAATATTTAGTCAATAGTTAAAGGTATTTAAAAAACGTTGTCCGAAGTTCTTATCATACAGGGCGTTAAAAAAAATGGTCCCATGAGTGTTACAGCTAGTCCGTCCCTGCAGCTGTGAGTAATTCACAACAGTTTCTTGGGTAGTAATTTGACGGGTCTTACCTGGTATACATCATATTAAAAAATAATTGAAATATACCAGGTGGTTCAATAATTATGTGTAAAAAACTTGATTCCATTGATGCTCTTTGGGAGCCCATATCTCCAAAGAGGAGACCGATACGAAAGAAGTTTATATGAACCTATAGTATTCTTTTCACGTGTTTTCTTCATATCCGGGAGATTTCCCACATGTTCCCGGACACCCTGTATAATCCGCTATTTATTATCGCATGTAGTATGGCTCGGTGGGTAGAGTGTCCGCCTGGCGATCTGAGGTACGCGGGTTCAAATCCCGCACCGACAATTCGGGTTTTATTTATTTATGAGCACATGGTGGCTCGAAGCGGGCGGGAAAAATCTTTCCCGCCCCCTTCGATACTTTCCCGCCCGCTCTCTTGGAAAACGCCACTTTCGGTGAAGTGAACATGCATGAAAAGAGGCACTTTCGGGGCACTTGTAAAAAAAAATCATTTACAATCCACCTTTGAATGTGAATTGTTTATTCTTCAAAGACTGTGAACCAGAGCGTAGTTTTCTTGATTTAAGGCTTTAGTTAGGGTTTGTAGTATCTAAACTAACAATGTTTTAGCATTATTTACATAATTATTATTTAAAAAGAGTAAATATTTATTAAACAATTTCAGATCAGACTAGACCTCGAGCAGCAACTGGCTTTACAGGAAGAATCGCTAAGGATCACCGAGGAGCGACAAGAAGCGATAGAGATGGACAAAACCGAGTGTAACCTACTTCAAATCAAAGTCCAGCAACTGGAAAACGAGAAGGACAATCTTAACAAGTCGTTCGAGAGAGAAAGACGGGCCTACGATCATTCGTTCCATAAGAAGGCCGAAGAGACTGAAATTCACCGAGAGGAAATTCGGAACGACAACGTCTCGTTAGCCAAGGAGGTTCTAGAATTGAAGACCGACAATGAGGACCTGAGCGGGAGGGTTAGGCTTTTTGAGGAACAGGAGGAGGTAAGAGTATGAGTTATTAATAAGAAACGTTATAAAGATGTCCTGAGTAATTTTTTTACAGGCAGTGGAACTAGAAACCATAGAATGCAACATCCTGAAACTAAAAGTCCAAGAGCTAGAGAAGCACAAAGAAGAATTGGTATTTAACTTCGAACGGGAACGGGCGATGTTCAACAAAATTCTGGCGGAACACGAAGATCTGAAACTGAAAGAGGAATGCATCAAGGATTTGGAGAGCAGCAATCATCACTTGACCGAGAAGATTGCTGAGTATAAAGGGTATTTGCAGAATAAAGAGGAATCTATAGTGGAATTAAGTAAGGTAAGGAGATAAAAGGTTTCTAGCTGATGATTAGTGGTCTAGTGTTGGGAAAGAATCGATATTTTCAGAACCGAGTATACAAGAATCGAGTACTTATCGTGACTGATTCTCTTATTTTCACACCGAGATCGGTGATCGAGTAGGGTGGAAATTTTATAGATCGCGCCAGAGCCGGCTCGACATTATTTGTTTGTTGTTATTCGTCGCCATCTTTGGTTCTGGATGCTTTTTCAAATTACAGAATAAAAAGTGGTTCATCCACATTGTTGTCGGTATATTAGTGCTTATAAACTTTTATTACTTAACAACAATTTTTGTAAAGGAGTTTTTAATTTGTGGTGATGCGATTCGCTGTTTGGTAGGTTAGTGGCTTGTTTTGTTTAAGATGAAAGTACATGGTGCTTTTTTGCAAAAGTCATGGATCAATACCAGGTGTAAAGTATTTCAGGCATGTACATACAGGGTGGTTGATTAGTGCGAGGAAGTCAAATATCTCCGTTGTTCTTAAAAATATCGAAATTTATTAAATACAAAGGTTGTAGGATAAATAAAAGCGCACATTTTAAAAATATTTTTGGATATACAGGATGCTCCAAAAAAACAGGGCCTCATATAATAATCAGTAATTTTTTTTTAAAGAGTACCCCCCATTTCTTTTTGTCTCATCGAATTCGGCATAAAATTTTAGATAAGATATGCTATTTTATTTTGGTGATTTATACGACGTTGCCAGATTATTCAATTTTTCCTAAAATTTTCTCGAAAAACATCATAGCAAAAAAATTATTTTAACTATTTTAAACTAAAACTAACTAATAACTAATTTAAACTAAAAAAGAAATTTTTATATTTTTATAAACCTTAGAGGTGTCCGAATAATTTTACTAAAAACAAGCATCAATATCGTATACAGGGTGTTTTCGGTACAAATGTAGCAATCTTTAGATAAATATTACTCGATTTTTTCAAATGGACCCCCCTGTATATTATTATGTCAGTTTACAGATAATTTCAACCTCTTTAAATAGGCAATTATAATAAATGCTCTAAAACGTAACGTTCTTTTAATATTTTATGTTTTAATTAAAAAATGTAAAAATATCGGCAGTTTCAATAAGTTGGCCATGAGTTAAACAAAAATCAACAATTCGTACTGTCATCATAATAATGAATATAGATTTCTGACGTATTTTGATTAACAACTTTACGGTGTTAAGGTAATTATTGTAGATCAAAAAGTATTTTTTGTTGACACGCTATGAATTTTTCTACAGACGAATTAGTCGATATGGTTTTCATATTAGGAGCAAGTGACAGAAACTGTCTTCTTGCTACAAGGCTTTATCGGGAAACTTATCCTGATAGAAGGCAACCAAGAAACGAAGCATTTGATAAATTAATGCATCGTTTCTCTCGCACGGGAAAAGTAGAATATGAAAAAACTGAAAGAACTAAGTTAATACAGAAGAAAATAAATTAACCGTGCTGCTGAAAGTAACTGAAAATCCCCATATCTCCCAAAGAACAATTTCCAATGAAACAGATATAAAAAGTTGGGCTGTCCAAAATATTTTGACTAAAAATAAAATGCACCCATATCACATTCAATTGATGCAAGAGCTGAAATTACTGATTATTATATGAGGCCCCGTTTTTTTGGAGCATCCTGTATATCCAAAAATATTTTTGAAATGTGCGCTTTTATTTATCCTACAACCTTTGTATTTAATAAATTTCGATATTTTTAAGAACAACGGAGATATTTGACTTCCTCGCACTAATCAACCACCCATGCATGTACATACCTGAAATACTTTATACCTGGTATTGATCCACGACTTTTACAAAAAAGCACCATGCACTTGTGTCCTTTCATCTTAAACAAAACAAGCCACTAACCTACCAAACAGCGAATCGAATCACCACAAATTTAAAACTCCTTTACAAAAATTGTTGTTAAGTAATGAAAGTTTATAAGCACTAATATACCGACAACAACGTGCATGAACCACTTTTATTCTGTAATTTGAAAAAGCATCCAGAACCAAAGATGGCGACGAATAACAACAAACAAATAATGTCGGGCCGGCTCTGACGCGATCGATAACATTATTTCCACCCTACGGCGCAAACTCAATAGGCCCGCGCCATCTCCCATTGCGGGGACACTTTTTGTATTTTGGAACGTTCGTATTGGCAATATACTGTTTATATACAGGGTACACCAAGTAAAGTGGCCTAATAAAAGTATCTCGAGAACTAAATGAGATTTTATTTCGAAAATTTGGCTGTGGCTATAAGAGATAGTTTTCTACGTTTTTAAAATATTTTGGATAGTGCGGTGTTGCCCTATCATACCGAAAGTGGTAGCAACTTCGGAATTTTAAATGAATTACCCTATACAGGGTCCGCAAACGAAGCGTGGACGGAAGATTAAATCGTTATCGAAAAACTTATCAACAATACTAAAACAGCTTGAGATATTGGATTAAAAGCGGCATGTTTTAAAAATATTTTACATTATACAGGGTGGCCCAAAAAAGTGTGACAGCATAAAGTTATATTTTTTTAAATGGGACACCCAGTATTTTATTGCATATTTAGGTTCGTATTACTATCGTTTATAAGTGCCTCAAATTTTATTTAATTTGGTTCAGTAGTTTCGGACAAATAAATTAAAAACTTAAAAAAAAAGTTTTGCTGCCCTGAATATAAAAATCAAAAAAACAATCCAGAACTATTTTTTTAACATCGGAATTGAGTGAAATTTATGACAAGAGGTCTAGAGATACTATGAATGTAATTGCGTTTATTTATTTTATACAGGGTGTTCATAATAAGGTTTCAAAAACCCCACATTTTAAATTAATTTTTCTCAAGTTTTTCAAATGGAACACCCTATATATTATTTGGCTATTTGACGTATAATTCATAGACAATTTTTTTTTGTAATACAAGCATATAATTTATATAAAGCCGTTTTCGAAATAATTATAAATATCATAAATTATGTTGTTTAAATAGAGTTTTTATTGGGAAATTTTGTTATAGGCGACAACACTAATAATTGTAAACTAAATTAAATGTTCAAAATAGCTTCCTTTTACTCTTAGAGTTTACCGTATTTTAGTTATTTCGATATAAATTTTAAAAGCCTACATTTATACTACTTTAATTTATTTAATTTTATTTTTTATTCTTAATGGAGTTACCATGATTTTTTTTTGTTTAGATTGTCACTATGACAGCCAAATAAAATTATTTACATTTTGTTCAGTCGTCGAAATTAAGTACTAACTTAAACAAAATGTCGAATTTTACAACTTTAGAAATGGTAAATATGATTTTAATACTGGGTGACTGTGCAAGAAATTGCCTCCTCGCGAGCCGTGTGTATGCTGAAAGATATCCAGATATTGAGAGAAAGCCGAGACCAGAAGCCTTCGAGAAGTTGTTGCAAAGATCTGTAGCAACAGGAAGCGTTGCGTACACAAAAAGGATGATAATCAATAAACCCGTTAGTAATGAAGAAAATGAATTAAGAGTTCTGTTGGCAGTAGAGGAAAATCATTAAATTAAGTAAAAGGAAGCTATTTTGAACATTTAATTTAGTTTACAATTATTAGTCTAGTCGCCTATAACAAAATTTCCCACTAAAAACTCTATTTAAACAACATAATTTATGATATTTACAATTATTTCGAAAACGGCTGGATATAACTTATATGCTTGTATTACAAAAAAAAATTGTCTATGAATTCTACGTCAAATAGCCAAATAATATACAGGGTGTTCCCTTTGAAAAACTTGAGAAAAATTATTTTAAAATATGGGGGTTTTGAAAGCTTATTATGAACACCCTGTATAAAATAAATAAACGCAATTACATTCATAGTATCTCTAGACCTCTTGTCATAAATTGCACTCTATGCCGATGTTAAAAAAATAGTTCTGGATTGTTTTTTTTGATTTTTTTATTCAGGACTGCAAAACTTTTTTTTTAGTTTTTAATTTATTTCTCCGAAACTACAGAACCAAATTAAATAAAATTTGAGGCACTTATAAACGATAGTAATACGAACCTAAATATGCAATAAAATACTGGGTATTCCATTTAAAAAAATATAAATTTATGCTGTCACACTTTTTTGGGCCACCCTGTATAATGTAAAATATTTTTAAAATATGCCGCTTTTTATCCAATATCTCAAGCTGTTTAAGTATTGTTGATAATTTCTTCGATAACGATCTAATCTTCCGTCCACGCTTCGTTTGCGGACCCTGTATATTATACTTCTTTTGGAATCTAGGTAAAAATCTAGAGCAGTTTTCTGTATAATATCATATACCAATATCTCAGCATAATTCAAAAACCTTAAAGATAGGTATATAATATTATACAGAAAACTGTTCTAGATTTTTACCTAGATTCCAAAAGAAATATAATATATAGGGTAATTCATTTAAAATTCCGAAGTTGCTACCACTTTCAGTATGATCGGGCAACACCGCACTATCCGAAATATTGTATAAACGTAGAAAACCATCTCTTATAGCCACAGCCAAATTTTTAAAATAAAATCTCATTTAGTTCTCGAGGTATAGTTCTAATAGGACACTTTACTTGGTGTACCCTGTATATGTGGGCTCTCCCCAGAATAATTCCTAAATTATTCAACCGACTATGTAAAATAAGTGTCCAATTACGGGAAAAATATTTGTACCCGCCCATTGGCTCGCGGTGATGCCATTTGTTTCGTGTCAAAATTAAAATCCATCAAAAAGTGAATTAAGAGATCGTTTGTACGTCTCTCCCCCGAATAATTCCTAAATTATTCCTCCCTTTATTCCACACTTTACTTATTTTGTGAAGATTATGGGAAGAAAGCAGTCTTGATGCCGATGCTCGGAACAGGCAAACCACCCGCTCGGCAAAATAGTTATCATTGAATCTTATGGATTTTGCGGGGTAAATTCACACTATGCGCGCAACGTCTTGTCAAGCGACGGCCCCCCAAAATTTATAAGATTCAACATATTTTACTGAACCGATGCCTTACCTGTGCACGATAGTGAGAATCGGCCTTTATAATCCTAAACTAATAAATAATTATACTGAACACGCCAGACCACACTGAAATGAATATCACATCACAGAGTATTGCTTAAGGTCTTCCCCGTTCTGGTTTTTAATGAAATAAAACACCTAGCGTCATAAACGCGAACTGCATTACTCGATCTGGTGACCTGAATTCCGGTGGTTCAGTCCGGCGATAGGTAGGATTTTACTGTTCTGATGTTCCGGCCAAATTCCCGGCTGGTCCATTTCTAGTTTGAATAGTCGTTTCGGTTAATAAAATAGCCGAATAATCCGAAACCGATTAACCGAATACCGTTTTAAATTACCATCACTAACATCAATCCCTTTTTTTCTAATGTCTTCTTACAAACTTTATTTTTTCTTTAGATAAAGCTAAATCTCGAGCAAGACGTCGCAAAATTGGCAGACTCACTTCGGCTGAAGGAACAAGAAATAGATGCCCAACAAATAGAAAAAACCGAGTGCCAATTGTTGGAAATGAAAGTAAAGACCATGGAAGACGAAAAACAAAATCTATTAATTTCTTTCGAACTGGAAAGAACAGCTTTTAACGACTCTTATAATACGCACAGTCAACTGGAGCACGAAATCGAGAAACTAACTGAGGAAATCCAACTCTTAAAACGAGAAAAGGACGATCTGAAACGCGCTTTCGATACTGAAAAAGCCGATCTTATCGATTCTTTCGAAAGGGAGGGAAAGAACTTCCAATTAGTGAATGATAAAGTTAAAGAACTGGACGAAGAAAATATTTTATTAAAAGAGGAGAAAGAAGAATTGAACAATAAGTTGAAGGAGGAAAGTGATAGGTCCGGCGTGGAGATTGGGAGGTTACGACATGACGTGGATAAACTGCAAAAGGAATGCGATAATTTAAAAAAAGTGTCGGGTAAGTTCTTGTTTCGAATTTAAATCTGTGAAGTATATTTTTTTAAATTTACTGTAAAATTTGTGTAATTTTTTCATTCAAGTCCGGGGCATTTGCATCAAAAAGTCGGCCAAAATTATTTTACTGGTGTTCCAACCGACTTGAAATTGTATTGTATTTCTATACTCACCGGCACAAAATTCCGCCACCCTGAAATTTTGGTCAAGTTTGATATTTTATAACTTTTTTATTTTTTATACGATTTTCATGATTTTGTGATCAGTTTGTAGATCAATGTTTTGTGTTTTCCCTAATTATTTTATAACTTTAAACACTTTTCGATTAGGCTATATTATACAGTAAATCAAACTGTCGTAATTTCAAAACATCCTGTAGGAAAATTGAGGTTGATACTTTTATTTATATATTGTTTCTTGTAATCTTTGATGTATTCTAAACATTTCGTTTTTTGATTCATTCCATTATCTCATTTCTGTTGCGAGCTGCAAAATTTTAAATGAAACGCTGTATTAAAGCCTATTTTTTATTAAGAAAAACTAAACACTAGGTATATCATAAAGTTAATTAACCAACACAATTTCAATATCGTGTATTTCCTCCTCTCGCAGCAATGACAGCTTGCAATCTTCGTGGCATCGAATGAAGGTTACTTATCCTTTCTTGAGGGATATCCTGATATTCTTCGGTCAGCGCCAGTCGTAAGTCTTGCGAGGTTTGTGGTTGTACAGGACCCAAAGATGTTCGATTGGGTTGAGATCCGGGCTACATGCGGGCCATTCCAATCTTGGAAGTCCCACTTCATCCAGATATTCGCACACTACATGTGCAACGTGAGGTCTAGCATTATCATGCATTAATGTAAATTGGTTCCCAATGAAAGGAGCAAATAGAACAACGACTTCTTTGAGGATTTCCTCAATGTAACGGTGGGCGGTTCGAGCTCCATTTTCAACAGATACAAGATTGGTGCGCGCTTCGGTAGAAATACCCGCCCAAATCATGATTGAACCGCCGTGATATGATATTCGTTCTGATATGGTGCAGTCAGTTCATTTCTACGTCTATATACTCGCTCACGACCATCCGGCGACCTTAAACAAACCCTGAATTCATCAGTGAATAGCACGTTTCCCCACTGTTCGAGAGTCCAGTCAGAATGCGATCTTGTAAACCTTAGTCGGTGTTGTAGATTGTAGAGACCTTAGTCGGTGTTGTAGATGCCGAGGAAGTAATTGTGGACATATTGCAGGCCTTCGTGAATGAAGCCCAGAGCCTTGCTATATACAGGGTTGCCCAGACGTCCGGAATAAAATTAATATAGCCTTAACCTGTAACTTTTGGGGAAAACGCTCGGACACGTCAATTTAGTTTTATATATGCTCACATTTTGACGTTATTCGTTTGTTTTTTTATAGACATTTGTCAAATATATGACGACATCGATTATCGTTTCATCACATTTTTTTTGTAGCATCAAAACCGACTGAGTTATTTTCCATTTCCCATTGTAGGTTAGATTTACGGGGCGTTCTCAGCTGTTGTAGCAACTTTTTTAAGGTTGGTACCACTTTTAGTTCCAAATAAGACTTTTGTATTGTTCTCCTAACAATGCCAAAGCCTTCGATTTTCTCGACAGCAGAGAGACGGGCCCTTTGTTGACAGGAGATGACAACAATTGATCCGTGTTATTTTCTTTCCATTCAGTATCTTCTTTGTGAATATTTTTTACTGCACCCACGCCTACTCCCGTATACATTGCGACCCTTTCTAACTTTCGCTTAAATGGCAATTTTAATGTATTAATTTGTGATTCCTCTTCACACACCCTGCACACATTGGCAATCACTTCACGGGTTTGACTATGAAGGATTTTACGAGGGTATATTCATTCATTATCACAGTTTTAAAACAAACCCTATCACTACCCAACTGAATGAAGCATATTGGACATCGCCGAACAACCACGCCGGCACAATGGGCGTGCCTCCAGACGTGTGTCGTCATCTTCTGTCTGGGATATAACCTATCAAATTAGCTCTAGCCACCGGTTACCCATGGTTACCGTTGATATTGCACCATGTTGCCCTATTTTTAGATTAGAAATACTTTAATAAAAAAATATTTTATTTTGTGTTTAAATATTAAAATAAATAGTATGAAAAGAAAGTTTTAAGAATATTGAAACTATAATAGAATATTAGTTTATTATATACTTATGACAATTTACTTTAAATGGGTAAATTTAATTTTAGGGTTTACTTGATAACATGTTATTAAATTAAAATTTAATATGACAACATTGTTAACCCAAGAAATTTTCTTGCCCGCATTCCGTTTGTAGGTACAGATAAAGTTGTCGACCTGTATATGTCCTGCGTTGGGTTAAAATAAATATTTCTCTTACAGCTGAACGAGAAGGAATGATAACAGAATTATCCCAAACCGTCGCAAACTTCCAACGTGAAATAGACGAGAAAGAAGAAAAACTTAAAACGATGACGGAATCGTTAAGAAAAGAAAAAGCAGGGCGGAAACAAGCGGTTCAAAAACTTAAAGACATGAAGGAGGAATTGGATATTAAAAACGTTGAAATTCGTGAAATTAGGAAATCTCTGGAAACTATGGAGAAATTGAACAGCGACGTCCTCAGTAGACAGTCTGGCAATGTACAGGTGTTGGAGGAGGCGAAGAGGAAATTGTATGATATGGAAAATGATAAACAAAGGTACGCACAACATAATCCTCTGAAATGGGACTAGTATTTAAAATGTACCGCGGTCACTTTTTTTGGCTCCACCGTGTAGATTAGACAACGTAAAGTCGGTACGTATATCGTTACACGTGCGTCATCACTTACACGTAAAATCACACGAATCGATCAAAATTACGCGCTCGAAAAATTTCAAAACAAAGACTGATTTCATAAACATTATAATAGACGTTAGACACACAGACATGTTATGACTTTAGAAACAAGGTTATATTAGTAACAGATGTCCAAAAATACTTACCGTAACACACAAAAGTACGATGATGACACAAACACTTATAAAAACAGTTAGCAGCTGACGAATGTTTAATGGCTACAATTCAATATTCAATGACGATTGTTACTTTTGTCTTTGTCTAACACGTTATTGAATTCAAAACGTATTGCATGACTCCGCAGAAATGCTCTGTTATGTTTTTATTCACTTTTAAGTCTGTAATAAATAAGGATGGGGTGTTTTAAGTCACGACGGCTCTTGATCCGTAGGTTTGTGACGCACGCGTAATGATATAACGTACACGATATAACGGTACATTTTAAACATTTTTTAGTGTTAACAATCACAGACACCATTTTTAGGCTAGAAAAAGAACTGAAGAAGAAATCGGACGAGTATAATTTTAAAGCGAAAGAAATGACGGTTATAGAGCAGCAGTTTAACGTGTTAAAGCAAGACAAAGACGGCCTATCGCACGAAAACAAGCAAGCTAAGGATAGAATAGAAGAGCTTGCACAAGAATGTGAACAGTTGAGAAGTTTAGTTCCTAAAGTTAAGGAAGTGGAGCAATTGAAAATGCAAAATGAGGTTTGTTGGTTTCCCATATAATTTTTTATCCTTACGCCAGATGTCATGCGCAATGCCGACTGATAAAAACTGTTGACCTTAACCGACGAACAGGACCGTACTTCGCCCTTAATGAAAATGATTACACGGCAATATTTTGACGCATCAAGACCTTTACTGGGCAATAAACAATCTATTTTCTCGAATAAAAGAAGGCCACTTTTAGAATTAATTATCCACGTATCGATAGATTTTTAATATCGTTACATCCCTACGACTGATTTCGGTTCTGGACGGTCGTCGTTGGTTGGCAACCAAACCGGCACCAATACCGGCGGTGTTGCCTATATGATGACGACAACATTGTGCGCAAGACAACCGACGAGCAACCTTTAAAAATTTGACCGGTAAACCGTGCTCACAAACCCTTTTTTTACTGCGCACCCCCAGAAGTTGTACACGTATCCATAGTTATAGGTCGGTGTGATGAATCCATTGCATGATATTGTGATGTCCCTCATGGAAAAGTCTTTTTGAATGCACAGTGAAGAGGAAGAGCGGGAAATTGTTTCCTGCGGAAGGCCTATCCCTCAGATAAGCACTCTTAAAACAGATTTAAAAGAACTGACGACATTAGTCGCAGTTTTCCAAGTTGTTGCTATGAAACTCATATCTGGTCTTGGACTTGTGTTAACGTTCTTAAACAGCGTTTGTATTGCTGGCCGTGCTTACTATTGGGGAAAACGTGTGGGCTTCGGATGGCTACGTTGAGTTTAAAAATGTTTCTAGAGCTGTGAAATAATTTATTAAAACCGAAAATTTTCAACAACCGAAAAAACTCATCCTATAATGAATGAATTGCAAAATATACTTTGATTTATTATGATATCTGAGGACTAAAAAAATCCTACCAGATAAAAGTAAAAATGTCATGGGGTAGGTAGGTATACATATAACATAATAACATGTTGATAACATAGCATACGAGAAATATTATACAGGGTGTCCGCTAATTAATGGTACATGGAAACACCACAGAATCCTTACGTAAAAATATTAGGACCCGAACAAACCCGACAGTTGATATTAACTGTGATACAGGGTGTTAAAGTTAAAACTTCATTTTTTTTCTATAATAACTTTGCAGGAAACCAACGTTTTTTTACAAAATTTGGCAATTATGGTTTTTTAGGACGAAAAATTGATTTTTTTTATGAAATTTTAATGTACAATGTAGGGGCGCTGTCTGCGGCATTATTTGCACATTTGTTACGTCATAACTTTTTTGTGGCTCAGTGTATTTAAGTGTTTAATGAAAATAATACGTTTCTTATATTTATTACGTAAAAAAGGTATACTAAGTTCAGGTCGCCCAGAGTTACCGTTTTGGAGATATTTACATTTAAATTGTTTAGTGCACACTGCTCACTTATTATTAATTTGCAAACAAAATGTTTTTCTAAAAGTACCTATGAGAGAACAAATAAAATTTAGAGATGCAGTTGCTATTGAACGGAAAACGTTTCATTTTTGAGTTTATCGTAAGTTTGTGTTTCCATTGCTGTTGGTTTCTTTCGACATGATATTTTCTAGGGTCAAAGTTATTTTAATTAAATTAAATTAAAGAACAAACCAATTGTTGTATTTATTATTCCCAATTACCATTACTAAAGTCTATTTATTTCCAAGATAGACTAGACATAAACACTGTTTGCGCATGATCATCAAGTGAGTAGGAGGAGCCTCCGCGCATGCGTATTCTCATTGGCCGCTCGATATTGAGCGAACGTGGGACGGGGCGGGCCTTATAATTTTTACAGAGTTGAAATCAGGTCCGTTGGTTATTGAGGCCAAGTTTGGTATTGGTTCGTTGGTTGTGATTATTCCATTTTTATTTTTGTCCTTTAATTTTTTGTTTCTTGTTGTTGTTGTGAGTGCTACTTAACATATACCTTAGTATATTTGTTAAAGGAATGTCTAGCACCGATACTGCAGACGAAGCCCAAGTGTATATTAATTTGAGTCCATCTAAGAAACGTCACAAGAAAAATCATTTTAGTTTTGAGATGAAAGAAGTAATTTTAAAGACTTTTGTTGCCAAACATAATTCAACCTACAAGTTTGTCGTTATGAAAGACCTTTTTGACCGTGCCTTAGCAGCTATTACACCTGAGAAGAGTCAAAAATGTATTAGTGCAACAAAAAGTAGAAACCAGAGTGTGGGAACTCGATAATATTATCGAGATACAACTTGAACGACTAATTAGGTGTTACTGTAGACTAAAGCGACGATGATAACTCCTCAAACTTATCCGAATAATTTCATCACAATCACACAAAATCACTAAGATATACAGGTTGGTCAATACAGGTTGGTGAATTCGGATCTTTTACAGCACGCTTTATCAGTAAACAGAATTTTTTTAATGACAATTTGGATCACGGATTCTTTCGTTTCGAATAAATTGACAATTCTTACAAAATGTACATCGACACGTATTTTCCGGAAACCCTATATTTATTAATTTATTTTATATTTTACCATGAATGCTTATTTACATCCCGATATTTCCAAATTGTATTCAACAATATTGCGATCATAATTTTTTATAATTATAATATTATAAGCACGGCCCTGTTCACTGTTAGTTTCACCGATCACGTGCGTTTGTTGTGGTCGGTCTATCTTGGAAATGAATTGGGTATAGAACATTAATTATCATGTAAAAATAAATTTTTAAGAGTAACAAAATATTATTTGCTTGCCTGAGCTAACGCACTAAACAATTTAAATGCAAATATCTCCGAAACGGTAACTCTAGGCGACCTGAACTTAGTATACCTTTTCTTTACTTAATAAATATGAGAAAAGTATTATTTTTATTAAAAACTTAAATACACTGAGGTACAAAAAAGTTATGACCTAATAAATGTGCAATTCTACATTAAAATTTTACAAAGAAATCAATTTCTCGTCCTAAAAACACCATAACTGCCAAATTTTGTAAAAAAACGTTAGTTTCTCGCTAAGTTATTAGAGAAAACAAAAATGAAGTTTTAACTTTAACACCCTGTATCTCGGTTAATATCAACTTTCGGATATAGGTAAGTATAATTAGATCCTAATATTTTTACGTAAGGAGTCTGTGGTTTTTCCATGTACCATTAATTAGCGGACACCCTGTATATTGTACATTAATAAAATGTTTATGTTGTAGATTATTCAGAACCAATGTGATAAACTGAATCAAGAAATATCCGAATTAAAAGTTAGAATTAATCAATTATCCTCCG
The DNA here is from genome assembly GCA_963991005.1 of Barypeithes pellucidus. Classification (NCBI taxonomy): domain Eukaryota; kingdom Metazoa; phylum Arthropoda; class Insecta; order Coleoptera; family Curculionidae; genus Barypeithes; species Barypeithes pellucidus. Next base: position 47,828,180 of record OZ022563.1, on the reverse strand, counting down.
ACAATCGGAACATCAACGAGGAACACGAACGACTGATTACGGAAGTTGAGGGATACAAAGCCAAGAACGAGTTTTTGGAAATTGAAAAAGCAGACTTTGAGAGTATTAAGGCTAAGTTGGAAGAGGAGAAACACAGTTTCGAGGTAAATGTGGTGGTGGTTCCGTTCGAATACCGCTCAACAGATTTTGCCAAACATTTCGTCCCTGTTTTATAATTTTTAAAAATACACTGCCCTAAAAACTATCGAATTTTCAAAAATAAACGTCCCAACTAGCAATTTTAGGCTACGCTACGTCTTCCCCACTAATAATCATCTTTATAAGTACCCGCTGCAGTACCGGCAACCGTCGGGCTACTTCTTTCTTGTCACCTAAATGGGGAATAATCACGCGACTTCGTATCCGTTACTGTTCCCGAAATCCCACGGGCAGGACGAATTTGTTACACCCTGTATGACGTATTTAGAAGAAATGGTATTTTTTTGTTATCTCAAGTGGAATTGCGATATTTTTGGGCCAGTGTCTAACCCAGATAATAATAATAAGTTCAAAAAAATTAATTAAATCCAATTTTTATGTAAGAGATGTCAAATTTAATTTTTACGATAACGCTCGAGTACTCGATTATTGAAAAAACCGCTCGATTATTGAAAAAGCCGCTCGAGTTATAAATTCAAGCGAACATCGTCGCTTGATACTTATTACCTTTCACTCGATACCCGAGAATCGTTTGACGCCGACCGAAATTTGCTGCTTGGTAGTGTGATCGCTCGAGGTAAAAAACTGCTCGTATATTCGAGCAGTTTTTCGCTCGATAGAAAATACTACTCTAGTTATACAGGGTGTCATGGAAATGACTTATTATATTTAAACCGGCAAATCCTGAGATGAAAATAACCTTAAATGGCGCTTTAAATTATTGTACGAAATATACACTTTATATGAACTCTGAAAATTTACGTGGCCGCTACTGAGGACGTTCGCAATCAATAGTTTATTGAGGCGGTGTTGTCATATATTGCAACACAGAATTGTAAACGCACGTGTTCAGTTTTTGACAACAAGACGTCTTTGACCCGCGTTATCACTTCTTTTTCAAACTTTTAGAAAAAAAATACTACAATTTTAAGGTACATACTCTCTTACCTTCGATCTTATAATCCGTTTTATAATTCAATTTCATAAAAAAATAAAACAAAAGGTATGTTTTGCAACAGAACCAACAATAGGTAATATCACAGAAATTTCAAATCACATCACAACAAAAAAATCGGGTAATGCTACAACTAACAAAACGTTTAAAATTCGTATACATCAAGCACGTGGAACCCTCGACAGCGCATTCCATTCCCGAGTCTCGAAACATACGGAAGCAACGATAGTCGCGCGCGGCAGGTATCCAAGCAAGGGCCAAACATGCGCTGTGATCTGACAACACTGTTAGTATACTCTAGTGACCCACATTGTTGCTAACTGAATCCAGATGGAACGGCGCGACAGTATGTGGGTAAAAAGGGCTTTTACCTTAGTATTTAGTTATTCGATTAAAAAAAAAATATATATGTAGACTTTCTCTAGAACACCCTGGGAGTCACCCATTTAATATAATAAGTAATTTCCTTAACACCCCGTAGATTCAAGCGAAAAATCGAAAATCGATGTCTGTCACTCGATATCCGATCTATGTGGCGATTGGGGACGTTCGAGTTTGACTATCAGAATGCTGACACGACATACGTCTTTGTTACAGACACATAAACGAGAAGGTGCATACAAAAAAGTATGCCAAATCCCTTAGTGGATTCATCGCGACATGGGTTTTGTTTTGACTGGGACTGGCTAAATTCTTCTAAATATTACAAAAACAACCCCTGGTGTTTTATCAACACATTCTTCTTAGTCATAAAAATTTCAAGTGATTAATCGCTCGAGCGATTCACTCGATTATTAAAATCGCTCGAGTATCAAGTACTCGATTATTAAAATCATCGGTTCTTCACAACACTAATAATTAATTGGAGTAGTGTATATTGATCAAATTTTCTTTGTCACCTTCATATTCCAACTTTACCCACGCTTCCCGAACCTTTTTTTAAATTAAATTTCCGAAATTGGCATATAACGACACGGTTAAAAACATACATTTAACTCGAGGGCACTCTTTCTAGGTGTCGGTAACGGATTTGACCGAAAAATTGCAGCAAAACTATAAAGATCTGGAGAAAGCCTCTAAATTACCGATTTCTATCCCGAATGAGCTGGACTTGGCGCAAATCCAACAGGACTTCCTGGAAATCAAAGGGAAATGCGACACCTTGTACATTGAGAATAAGAACCTTAAGGCCGAGTATACGAAACTTCAAGAACAATGTAATAATTTTAGTAAAGTAAGTAATCTACAGGGAGGTCATTTTGGAAGAATAGTTATACAGGATGTTTAGGGGGAAAGGGAAATATTTTAATGAGGTATTCTAGATTCTAGTGTAGTGTATCAGAAAAATAAGTCATGTAATTATGTCCGGAAAATCGAGAGAACGTATTCTCATTTTCTGGATATTAAAAAAAAAATTATATAATTTTTTTTTGACATCCTATATCTTGGAAAGGAGGCATTTCCGGACCCGCATTATGACGTTTTTTTAGAATACCTCATTAAAGTATGCCTCTTTCCTATATACCTGTATAACTAATCTTTATAAATGGGGCAATCGAAAGACTGTAGTTAACGGATATTAAAATGACGAATGTTTGGCAACAAACATGCAAATCCTGATATGAAAACAAATTGAAAATATCTTACCAAAAATGGCGCTTTGAATTAATAAGCGAGATAAGCCATCTTATGGCAAACCCTAAACACCACGTGGTGCCTACCAGTGAGATATGTCAACGATTTAACATGGTAGGTCAAGTCTCAAGAGAGGTCAGTGAATGTCGGGCGGTGTGTTATATTTACATATACAGGGTGTCCCATTTTCGACACTTTTATAGGGTATCTCCGTAATTGTTAGTGCTATCAAAAAAGTATTGTGGGTGACATGTGCTCTTTTTGGGTCAAACTTAAAATGGTAAATTCGAAAATTTTCTCTCGCGTAAGAGATACGGGAGTCAAATTGTCAATTTCAAAATTACCCTATATTTCTTAGTTAAAAGAAATGCAGAAAAATGTTTTATACAGAAGTTTCTTTTGTTGAATAATCTTCCGTTTTCAGAATAAGTATACGGGGGTCAGGTAAGAAAGTTATCGGACATAACCTCATTTTTTTAAATGGAACATCCTGTATATTTTACTCTAAAATGGTAGCATTTTAAATTCTCTTTTCAAATATATAACACCCCATGGATGATATTGGTTTCCTAGGCGATTTATTTAAACTTTATGACTTTAAACCACAGTAGACAATGAAACAAAAGCTAATATCATAGGAATAACTATGTTGACATTCTAGTTGTTATTAACATTTAACGTCAATTTCATTTTTACATATTCATTTGAGAAAATGACCTATCAACATTTAAAAAAATTTCATATGATATCAGTTTATATTGAAAGTGGAAAAAATGAAGAAATGGCGTAAAAAAAGTAAAAAAATTTAAATAAATCGTCGAGGAAATCAATATCATCCATGGTGTGTTATATATTTCAAAGGAGAATTCAAGATAGTATCTTTTTAGATTAATATATACAGGGTGTTCCATTAAAAAAAAAATTAGGTAAAGTCCGATAACTTTTTTACCTGACCCCGTATACTTATTCTGAATACGGCAGACCATTCAACAATCAATATAAAGAAACTTCTGTATAAAACATTTTTCTGTATCTCCTTTAACTAATAAAATATAAGGTAGTTTTGAAATTGTAAATTTTTTGATTTCCCCCCGTATATCTTAAGCGAGCGAAAATTTTCGAATTATGATTTTACCATTTTAAGTTTGACCCAAAAAGAGCACATGACACTTGCATTACTTTTCTGATAACGCTAACAGTTACGGAGATACCCTGTACATGTCAAAGACTGAAAAAAATGCTGTAATTTTAACGTATTTTCATGTATTGTATACGTTTTTGAACAATTATTTCCATAATTTAAATGACGGCGAAAAATCTATGTTTCGCTACACAACCAATAGTAATATCACACAAATTTGTAATCACATTACAACATTTATTATAAATTACTTCATACTGAAGTACCCGCTTATTTGTGGACATCTCTTCGAACAAAGTCTGGAAAAAATAAAAATCGAAACGCAAAATTTTAGGTTTTTTCAAATATTTTGAAAGCCCCTGTATTTATTTTTGGTTTTTTTGGCGGCATCTTATTGGGCCTATAATTACGGAACTTCGTCCCAATTTAACCGACTTCGTATCTCTCAATGCTTCCGAAATACCAATGGCGAAGCACGAATTTGTTTGATCCCGTAGACTAATCTAATACTAAATTTTTATTTTCTTAGGTAAAGAAAGATCTAGAAAACCAAATGGTGGAATTGGAAAGGCATTATAACGAGGTGTTGCACGAGAAGCAATTGTTGCAAGATGAAGTGCACGAGCTTAAGATATCGCCTATTAATGCTACTAGCAGTACCGGCAATAACGCTAAGCTAGGTGAGACCACTTGAACTAGTATGTAAGGGCGACTATAGGAGCACATGAGCACGTTCCCCCAAGGAAAACTGATAATTATTTTATCTATGTATTAAATTTTAAAGAAATCTACATAGATTTATAAACTCTCTATTGAATTAACGTCCCGCTAGTCGCTATTTTTCAAATATCCCTAATTCCATGTCTCCCCGCCGCCCTCTACAAACGAGAATACCTAATAATATGTGTCATTCGATTGTTTTAGTCAAAAGCGCCAACGATAAACGGCCTCTTAACTATGTCCTCTGTTTAACTGACTTTTTTCTAAACAAAAAATTAAGAATGAATGACTATGTTGACTATTTTGGGAAGTATTATCAGCTACTAATGCACCAAATTAAAAATACATTAATTTTAAGGTTAGGTAGTGACCACATATATATTATATTGTATACGAGCGACACTCTCTTCTTTTTTTACAAGCTGTTTAGTGAAATTCGGTTCCGAAGATCGGATAATGTGATAAGAAAAATATTTTCGTATATATGTACATACCTGAAATACTTTATACCTGGTATTGATCCACGACTTTTGCAAAAAAGCATCATGCACTTGTGTCCTTTTATCTTAAACAAAACAAGCCACTGACCTACCAAACAGCGAATCGAACCACCACAAATTAACAACTCCTTTACAAAAATTGTTGTTAGGTAATGAAAGTTTATAAGCCCTAATATACCGACAACAAAGTGGTTGAACCACTTTTTATGCTGTAATTTGAAAAAGCATCCAGAACCAAAGATGGCGACGAATAACAACAAACAAATAATGTCCGGCTCTGACGCGATCGATAAAGTTTCCACCCTACTGCGCAAACTCATAGCATGGACACTTTTTGAATTTTGGAACGTTCGTATTGGCAATATACTGTTTATATATGTGGTGACGAGTCGTCCAAGCTAACGGACAGTGATCGTTGACCTTCGATTATTCTAACAGGTGAAAAGTTCAATACTATCGGTGAAACATCAAAAAATGGATACGGTCCCGTTATTTTGACTGTAACCGACTATCTATGGATAGCCGAACTCTAAAATCAAAAGTAGCAAATTTATGGCCTCGCGCATATAAACAAAGCTGATCGTCAGATGTCATGCGCAATGCCGACTGATAAACTATTGACCTTAACCGGCGAACAGGACCGTACTTCGCCCTTAATGGAAAATGATTACACGGCAATATTTTGGCACATCAAGACATTCTTTATTGGGCAATAAACAATCTATTTTATCGCATAAAAGAAGGCGTTGTGGCCATCACTGAAAAGCTACTTTTAGAACTAATTTTGATATCTTTTATCCACGTATCGATAGATTTTTAATATCGTTACCTCTCTATGACTGATTTTGGTCGTGGACGGACCTCGTTAGTTGGCAACCAAACCGGCACCAATACCGGCGGGGTTGCCTATATGACGGCGACAACATTGTGCGCAAGACAACCGACGAGCAACCTTTAAAAATATGACCGGTAGACCGTGCGCATTCACCCTTTTTTTCACTCATTGCGCACCCCATAAGTTGCATGTATCCATAGTTATAGGTCGGTGCTGTAACTACACAGAAAAAATTGCGGTTTAAAATATCGGGCGGCCCAAACCGTTAATAAACTTAACCCAAGTGACGAATAGTGTAAAAAGAGATTTTAAATTACTGTTTGAAACGGAACTGTATGGAAAGTACGATCGATGATGCGGTTGTGAAACAAAGATGGTTTGTTTTGTTTCCCACGTACACCAGGTTTCCACCATAGGCTTGTTAAAAAATGTACGATTTTTTTCTAAAAATACAGGGTGTTATGGAAATGACGTATTATATTTAAACCGGCAATTCCTGAGATGAATACAAATTGAAGAAAAATATCCTTAAATGGCGCTTTCAATTCATTTAGCGGTAAAAATGACCTGACGTCAAACCAGGAATACCTCTGTACCGCACTGCGGCACATCCGAATTCTCACCGGTGTTGTCAGAATTACACTCTTTAAGTTTGAAATACCCAACTACGTAACTAGGTCAAATGTCAATGACCTTTTGATTGGCTGATCTTTTTAATGTAATTTTATTTAGGCCACACACATACACTTACCTTGTCGGTCTTATTTAAAAATTAATGTCAACTTCTATAAAAACTTATACAGCGTTTTAGTAAAGAAACCGGCACATCACATAACCTGGTTATGCAAAACTAAACTACACATGAACATTGGCCGCCATAAAACTGCACAAAATTCACTTGGAGACATCGTTTTTATTAACATTGGCTTGTCTCGCTTAGGTTTGCATGAACTTTTGCTTTTAATTAAAAAACACATTGTAAAATGTAAATAACATCTGACCTGAAATATTCAAAACACGAACTGTCAAAAACTAGAAATGTATTATAATGCAATGCATGTTTTCCGGTAGATTCCTGCGCATTCACCAAAAAAGGTTGAAATAAATAATTATAATAATCTACAGTATTTATTTATTGTTTTCTCCTTCACTGCTGTAGATACCAATAAAGATTAAAAAACTTGTTAATCGCTGCTCTGGTGCTTTATTTCATTCGAAAAGCTTAAAAAAATTAAATCGATCGTTTCACAGCGGGATTTTAAAACCCAAGATTAGCACATCTCTAGTATAAATCGACAGGTTAAAAGTTGACATTTGCTTGACAACAAGCGGCTTCTCGCGAATGAGTTTTTTCGGGATATTTAATCAACTGTAAAGTGGGAAAATGTTTAGTACATAAAGAAAAATCAAGTCGAAGGCATATTAGAAAATGTTCCTTTAGTAAGAGACTGGAAATCGCAAGGTCACCGGATCTTACATCATGCAATTTTTTCTATGGGGCACGATGAATAAAGAAATAGTTGATAAAGTCCAAGATATGGATCAGTTGCGATATAAGATATTGGATGCAGCAGATAAAATAATTGCTGAACGTTTTAGTTTATAAAGTGCCAATTGTGTCCTATGTCCTATTTGTGTGTTTGTTAAAGAATGCATTAGTATGTAGCGATTTTGTGTGACAAGGGCCTATCTTAAAAAAACTAATTTGAAACGTGTGTGTTTCTTTAAGTGATTTATGGTAATTTGTTCAGTATTTCACTATTTGTTCTGTGTCTCTGACGATATACAGGGTCATGTTCTGAGATTGGAAGAAAAACGCCGAAGGGGTTTTAGTGGTGGGTTATAAGCTTTACCCACTAAAACCAAAAAAACTGAAGATTTATGTGCCCCGGATTACTTGCTAGTATACTGGCACCTGGATTCACTTCTATTTGGATACTAGGTAGCTAAATATTTATTTTTATAAGAATCTAAAGTTTTACACGAACAATTTGGCAACATTGCGCTAGAACATCTGTTTATTACACAGCTGCTCAGTGTAATGTGACTGTGCCGAGGAGTTGTGTGTGGGTTTATGGGTGAATTACCCCACTTTTTAAACGTTCGATTTGAAAAAAAAAATAAATATGTAGCGCTTCTCTAGGACACCCAAGGAGTCACCCATTTAAATATAATACGTCATTTCCATAACACCCTGTATATTTGTGAACCCCCTATAGTTTTCATCACGAGCCGCCACTGGTTCCGTCGGCTTAAAGCGTTCCGATATGTTTGTAATAATAAATCCTTTCTCCAGATAACCTAACGATAACGAAACAAGAAATATCCCTCCTAGGCGCCGTACCGAACGGACCGACCGCAGAAAGCGACCGCCTCCAAACAGAAATAGACGCTCTTAGAGACAAAGTCACCCAGTACAAATCCTTAGATATAACCAACAAAAGTTCGATCGAGTTCTACGAAAACGAACTGCAAAAAATGAAAAACCAGCACGAGAAATTAAACAGGAAACTAGACGAGACTCTGGTCACGCTGAACCATTGCACCGAGTTGTCTAGTTCGACGGAGATAGAGTATCTGAGGAACGTCCTTTACAATTACATGTTGGGAAAGGAGAGCTTGGTGCTTGCCAGGGTCATTACCGCCGTTTGTAAGTTCGATCCCGATCAGACTGAGGCGGTTTTGCAAAAGGAGCAGCAGAAACAGACGTTGGTAAGTTTTTTTTTTTTTTAGAAAACACCTCCATTGGCATTTACTGAAATTACAATCTGATCCCAACTTAGAGCAATATTTTTCAAACCTAATTTACTACAGCTACGAAACTTATATCTAAGGACTTACTCACTAGAGTTCCTTATTTTTTCTAATATCCTAATTACACTAATGTTAATGTGTACCCAAGCACTGATATCTGCTTTCGTACCAACACAATTACACAAGCTCGAAAGGTTTGATCCTCTTGAGTCTCCTGGTCTGGTTCGTATTGTCAAGGAGCTGGATAGCCTCGACATTGACGTGATGAAGAAGTCGCTGTTCATGACTCCTGGCGAATTCGCTAATGGCTAACGGTATCCATTTCCATGTCTCTATGGAGGTCATTATTTCTGCAGTACCAAGGGGCATTGACTATGCTCCTTAGTACTTTGTTTTGGAATCGCTGCATTACTGCTAAATTGCTCTTACTGGCACAACCCCACAGCTGGATGCCATATGTCCATACTGGCTTGAGAATTTGTTTGTACAGAAGTACAGTTCTGTTCATTAAAAACCCGTACAAGTCTTATAATTAGTTTCTCTATTATTTAAGCTATTTAGAACAGGCTTTTGTGACTGATTACACTGGGAAACAAATTTCAACTTTTTTTTTGTTTCCTGAACAAAACCTATTTTTTTGGATTCAACTGTACCCAAGTAACTAAAAAATACCTATTAAAGATTTTAGTTGGCTCGCAAAAAAAAAATCTCAATTATTTGTTACAAAATTTTAATTCATAGGCATATACAATGGACATACAAAATACAGATAACAATATATTGTTGGTTCAACAAAAGCAACTAAATAGCACATTTTTATCATTGAATCCAAAGTTTAGACACTCATTTTGCGCTTCTTAGCGTGCCTTTTGAAAGCAGCCTCTGGGGCATCTCTCGTAATAGTCCAGCAGTAGTCGGCTAACATCTCACAGTTCCATTTTCCCTGATATCTTCTTTCCATGTTCGAAATATCCTGGTGGAACCTCTCACCGTGTTCGTCACTTACAGCACCACAATTTTCCGGAAAGTAATCCAGATGAGAATCCAGGAAATGAATTTTCAACGACATATTACACCCTAGGTTTTGGTAACACAAAAGAAGTTGGGCAACCAGGTCTTTATAATTTTCTGCTTTTATGTTTCCCAAGAAATTTTTTGCAACCATTTTAAAGGCATCCCAAGCGTCTTTTTCCTTGCCTTCAAGTATGGAATCGAATTGCGCATCTCCGAAAAATTTCCTAATCTGGGGACCCACAAATATTCCCTCTTTAATTTTAGCGTCACTGATTCTAGGGAACTTTTCTTTTAAATAACTAAAAGCACGGCCTTCTTTGTCCATTGCCTTCACAAAATTTTTCATAAGTCCCAATTTTATATGAAGCGGCGGTAGTAAAATCTTTTCTGGGGCAACTAATGGCGCGCTGGTCACATTTTTCTTTCCTGGCTCAAAAGACTCTCTCGGTGGCCAAATTTTCTTTCTGTAGTGATCCGATCGTGCCCGACTGTCCCATTCGCAGAGGAAGCAGCAGTATTTGGTATAACCTAGCTGCATTCCAAGCAAGATCGCCACAACTTTTAAATCCCCACAAATTTGCCATTTATATCTTTCATATTGTATGGTCTCAAGTAACAATTTCAAATTGCTATATGTTTCTTTCATATGGACTGCATGACCAATTGGGACTGAAGGCAATTTGTTTCCATTATGGAGTAACACAGCTTTAAGACTTACTTTTGAGGAATCAATGAAAAGTCTCCAGTCTTTTGGATCATAGTCCAGATTTAAAGCTGCCATTAATCCCTCAATGTCCCTACAGGCTACCAAATTGTTATCCATGTTAAAAAATGGTGTTAGGTTTTTCTGACGGCTTCGGTACACAGAAACTTTTACTTCATCTTCAAGTAAATTCCATTGTTGCAATCGAGAGGCCAATAGTTCTGCTTTTGTCTTGGGCAGTTCCAAATCCCTTATAAGGTCACTTAATTCACTTTGACTTATTTTGTGAGGCTTTTTACTTGGAAGTTCACAGACAAAATCGGAGTCTTGCGAGGTTGATGGGCCGGCGACATTTTCCGGTACACTACCGTTTGAATCCTCTTGATCATCATCAGAATGAAGGGTATATTCCTGAGGTGGATTAGGTATAGGCAACTCGTCACTATGAGGCACCGGGCGTATGGCGGATTGTAAATTTGGATACTGTATCGCAGACCTTTTTTTCTCTGAAAAGCCTTTTTTGATGGGAGGTGTCAAACAAAAGTAACAGTCAGTAACGTGGTCTTTCGGTTCTCGCCAGATCATAGGAACAGCGAAGGGCATCTTACGGTTTTTTCCACTTAGCCAGCCGCGAATGTTGGACGCACATTTGTAGCAGCAGATATGGGGAGCCCAATTTTTATCCTGGTCTCCAACTTTGCAGCCAAAATACAAGTGGTAAGCCTTTTTTATTAAAGGGCTAAGCGTACGTTTTTGTTTCACAAAAGTCATTTCACCACATATATAACAAAAATGATCCGGCTTATTTACACAAACTCGCGACATGTTGCTCAAAACTCTCTAATTTCTCAAATACGAACAGCTCTCGATCAACTGGTGGTTGAAATACAACTAACTAACAATTTAGGATTTATATTATATGTATTTAAACCCCTTATAAAGTACACCTGTTATAATAAATCCAGGTATTTCTCATTTAATGGTGAAATTTTCCCATATATTAAGGGCAGGTAGGTAAATTATCATAATTGGGATGGATCTATAAAACCGGAGCCAACTGAGCCTTTTGCAAGACAGATTGTTAATTAGTATAATAAAATAAGTAAGATTTTGCTATTTTGGTCTCGGAAACATTTTTGCTGTTCCCCAGTGTTATTATTGTTAGGTTATCATTTATGTTAAAGGTTAGATTATGTCAAAAATGCAAATTTGGATTATAATATGAAGTAAATAAAAAAAAAACGTAACAGAAACTAAAATTATATTAAACAAGAATTATAAAAAATTAATATTTGGTCATTGAACCTTCTTTTTCGATCACCTGTGCCAATCTATTAGGCATAGAGTTTATTAAATTTCTTGCAATATTTTGGTCAAGTTCTTCCCAGCATTGATGTATAATTTCCCACAATTCATTAGAATTATGAGGAAAAAAATTCCGATGATAGATTTTCTTTACGATTATAGCCCATACATTTTCTATCGGATTAATATCCGGACTGATAGAAGGCCAAGGTAACACTTCTACATTATTGTTGTGAAACCAGTCCTTCACAACATTTGCAGTATGCACTGGGCAATTATCCTGCTGATAAATAAAAGAATTATTTGGATAAATGGAGCGAACAGATGGAAGCATAACATGTTCTAGAACTTGACGATAATTTTCAGCATTGAACCTTCCCTCCAATTTCCAGCATACCCCAAGCCCATAGTAACTTATCCAACCCCATACATTGACAGAAAAGCGCCCTGGTCTAAAAGCAAGATCACTGGTATAACGCTCTTCAAATCTTGTTCGGTCTGGTCGATACACTCGAATTGATCCATTGTATGTAGATTGGAAAGTCTTTTCATCCGTGAATATTACCCTATTCCAAAATTGAGGTTCGCGATATATATAATTTAATGCAAACAGTAACCGCGATTGCTTTCGTTCTTCTGTTAGTTTAATTTTTTTCGCGGCCACGCGGTTTCTTAATTCTGATTTATTGACTCTTCTACTGGCCGTAGGTCGAGAGCCAGGAAATCCTGTGGCATTCATAGCTTGCCTCACCATTTGAAAGGGATTATCTCTTAAGTGGCCTAGAAACAAAGCATCTTCTTCAAGACTGGAAATTCTAGAACCTCCAGAACCCTCTCGTCGGTCGAATGACCCTTCTTATTGCCAGCGCTTCTTAATTTCTTGGATTGTGCTCTTATTTCTGCCATATAATTGTGCTATGGAACGAATTGACCATCCGTCTTGGATTCTTGCTACTATTTGTGCCTTCTCTACAATAGTTAATTGACGAGGCATTTTAAATGTTTGACTTTTAGACGTCTAACAACAATTGCCACCATGCAATTTTAAAAGTGTATGCCAAAAATAAAAACGAACGACTTACACCGGGACAAATTAGATGAACGGGTTTTTAATGAACAGAACGGTACCTTGTTATATATTGACAGAGTAGAATTTCGTCCAAGCAGCCAATACATTTTCTTGAATTTGATATCTAATTCTTCCTTTTTCTTTTTGATATGAGCTCTCCAGCATAGCTTAGCGTCCACGTTTGTAAGTGCGTTTTTTTTAATTCAAACTAATGTAGTGTCGTGAATTTTTTTTAAACCGGTGGTGCATTGTTGAACATAGGAAATACGATGTAATTTTTAAATATTTTTCCAACCTTGGTGACATTTTTAGCAAAGTGTAGACCGAATTTTAGTTTTCAAACAATACTGTCTTGATCATTCCACAGGCAGAAACAAAAGTTTTTTTTTACCCTTAATTTCTTAACGCCCTGTGGGAAAACTTGAGCGGTAGAATTTAGCTTTATTGTCACGGGAACGTTTAAAATAAAAGAGTCATCATTTCATGCAACTTGTTTAATTGTCCTCTTGTCCTAATTACAGTAATTAACAAAAACTCAGTCCTACCTTAAACGATAAATCTTTCTGCCTGGGGGTTAATCTGTCAACAATTCTTATGTACTATGCTTGCTGCGAGAGGTTCTTATCGAAATAACTCTATTGGCTTTTGGTTGTAGCACTAATAAGTCTTCGATGCCGTTCTTGTAGAAGCCGTCGGAATGGAATGAGGAAGTCGAAGACGGAAGTGCCTAACGCGTGCTTCGACGCTTTCCAGCAAGCCTCCGGCTATCTCCGAGTCGTAGTACCGCGCGCAACCTGTTGCGCGCCGTACTCGAGGCGGGCTGCCGGTCAGCCAGGAGGCACCGATGCTTAAATATCCATTAATTAGGGTTAATTGGTGACAATATTGTGTTTTGTTTTGAAGTGTGACCTCTTCTTAACACAATGTTTTTTGGTTCACGTCGTTATCCGCTTTTTAAAAGAATATGCAAATTTGCAAAGAAAGTCGTGCAGTTTTTCAATTTATTCACAATTCACAACATAACAGTATTTTATCGAGTAGTATGAACAAATATATACAGGGTGATTCACGACGAGCGTGCATTAGAACTTTATGGAGAACTACTGAATATATGTTCCTGAAACTTTGGGAAGTTGGGTTTATCGATATGTTCTCTTTAACTAAAATATTGACATGTTTCTGTCATTTCCGGTTATACCGGAAGTAGCTGCCAACTTTCGTTTTTTAAATACAACATGGTAATTTTTATTACATTTTTCGATTAAGCATTAAATACTAAGCACATTTTATGGAAAATGTTTTTGTCAGACTCTATTAGTTTTTGAGATATCTGGACCTTTTGTAATTATTTGGCAAATGCATGACGATGAATTAATCCATATAATTTTTTTACCTTAGCGCTTGGACTAAATTTTTTTTCTCGCCATATAGCTAGAAGATCATCAAATTTCAAAAACATTTCAACTTCGGCATAAAATGTACAGGGTGGTCACAATTCAAGCCTCATTGTGAAAGAATTCAACCATTAAAAACTTTCTTATTTTAAATGGAACATCCTGTATATTTTTATTTAATTTGATGGCAAATTAGTTGTTCTTTATAAATAGTATTTACTGTCCTATACCTATATCAAAGCGTTTTCTCAAAAAATCCAATTTTATTCCGAAAATACTATTTGTTCAAGTGTGCTATGAAAACAATAATTGTACTTAGGGTACTGATGTCTATACGGAGAAAAATTAATAATGACGGCAATATTTTCTAGTGTGCTTTGACAAGAAAAACAATTGTCTGATATTTCTTGGCGTATTTTCAAACTGTCAATTATTCTGTTACTAAAAAATGTCACGATCCGGATTTTCAAGTGAAGATTTTTTAAATTTATTTACGGTTTACATTGAATGTGGAAAATTAAGCTAAGAGCTTGTCGAATATATCGGGATAAATATCCGAATAGGCCAATTCCCACACCTGGTATTATTAGAAGACTAAATAATAATTGTTTAAAATTTGGATCATTTGAAGCCAAAGTAGGTACGAAGAATTAAACCAATACTGGACAATGAGGTATTTGAAGTTACCATTTTAGCCTATTTTTTAAGCTTTTCCAACAGACTCAATTCGTGAAGCTGCAATGCAACCATTATAGATAAAGTTTACGCGCGTCCCATCACCACGAACGAAAATCTAATTGAAACGGTGAAGGCAGCATTTCAATCTCTCACTGCACAAGAAATTAGGAATGCTACAAGAAATAGCATGATTAAAAGAATACATAAATGCTTGGCAATAAAGTAAATGGCAATCATTTCGAACATATTTTAAAAATATAATCAAAGGATATTAGGTATAATTTTCAAACATATTTTTAATTAAAGAATTTAAAGTTTATAAACTTGTTTCCTTGGTATTTTAAAAAAAAATAATATTTAAACCATTAAATTTAAAACAGTTTAAAACAATCAACTGCATTTTATTTATAAATTATTAAGAAACACTTAAGAATGTTGTATTTTCAAGCAGTCAATCACTTTTTCTCCGTATAGACATCAGTATACAGCCCCTAAGTACAATAATTGTTTTCATAGCACACTTGAACAAATAGTATTTTCGGAATAAAATTGGATTTTTTGAGAAAACGCTTTGATATAGGTATAGGATAGTAAATACTATTTATAAAGAACAACTAATTTGCCATCAAATTAAATAAAAATATACAGGGTGTTCCATTTAAAATAAGAAAGTTTTTAATGGTTGAATTCTTTCACAATGAGGCTTGAATTGTGACCACCCTGTACATTTTATGCCGAATTTGAAATGTTTTTGAGACTTGATGGTCTTCTAGCTATTCGGTGAGAAAAAAATTTTAGTCCAAGCGCTAAGGTAAAAAAATTATATGGATTATTTCATCGTCATGTATTTGCCAAATAATTACAAAAGTCCAGATATCTCAAAAACTAATAGAGTCTGACAAAAACATTTTCTATAAAATGTGCTTAGTATTTAATGCTTAATCGAAAAATGTAATAAAAATTACCATGTTGTATTTAAGAAACGAAAGTTGGCAGCTACTTCCGGTATAACCGGAAATGACAGAAACATGTTAATATTTTAGTTAAAGAGAGCATATCGATAAACCCAAATCCCCAAAGTTTCAGGAACATATATTCAGTAGTTCTCCATAAAGTTCTAATGCACGCTCGTCGTGAATCACCCTGTATATATATATATATAGCGATATATTGAAAATGTCTACAGTTCTGCTCATATCATTAAGAGTACGAAGATTTATATTCAAAGTCATTTTTCATCCATATGCAGTTCTATGATAATCCAAATGAAAAATGTTATGCTCTCTTAAAACTCGACTAGGCATTCAGTCGAATTCTCGATAGCAAACCTCCAAAGTCACACAAACCCCTTATATACTT
Source organism: Barypeithes pellucidus (assembly GCA_963991005.1). NCBI lineage: Eukaryota > Metazoa > Arthropoda > Insecta > Coleoptera > Curculionidae > Barypeithes > Barypeithes pellucidus. The sequence continues at coordinate 47,811,920 of OZ022563.1, read as the reverse complement.
GTACACAAAACATACATCCAAGTATACTCTCCTCTGTTCCAGCGTAATTAATTCGGTGCGTTGGAGAATGTTCTCTCTGTGATAGTCGCAATCCCCATCATAAAAGCTGCCGCTCTCAACAACTTGTTTTGGACGCGTTCGATAATATTAACATATGCGCGATAGTAGGAAGACCATACAACACTTGCATATTCAAGATTCGATCGCACTAAACTTATATAAATAGTTTTTAGCGCCTCTAGTGACAATTTCTATAAACGAATACAACAGCCACTCCTGAAGAATAGGAAAATATTCCTCAAGAAGGAATTCAGATCTTCGTTGAAAGCATGTCACGTCATATGGTAGAACTGATAAGAACAGGAGGTTGCAATACATGCTATTAATTTGTTGATTTTTCCACAGGGCGTTAGCAAATTAAGGGTGAAAAAGTAACTTCTGTTCCTGCCTGTATAATGAACAAACCTTGTATTTCAACAAACAAAGTATTTTTTGAAAATTAAAATTGAGGATATCATTCCAAGGCACAAGTCTACACGTTGCCAAAATTTCAACAATGGAATTTGCTAGCTTTTTTTCTTTCGAATGCAACGATGTATGACACATTGTGGTTTAATGGCGTTTCGAGGGTTTCTTGAACAACATCAGGAAATTTTGGGATACGGTCCTGTATTTCTCCTAATTTTATAAATAATATCTCATAAGTAAGCTCTAAATTTTTACTTATGTTGGACTAGTTCAATAAATAACAAATAATTTAATAATAAACCACAAATAGGTAAGTCAACGAAATACAGAAACATTATTTCAAACTTCTGTTGATTCGGGATTTAAAAGAAAAGTAAGCGCTTGAAACAAAAATATTAAGATGGTGACGCGTGATTTGTGTCACTTGACATTCCCATTGTGATCGTTTGAAAGCATTTTAAGAGGTTTTCTATTTTCCAGAAAATATGGAACATAATTTTACAAATGCTGAAAAGTTTGATATTCTATCGCATGTTTTATTTTATCTCAAAAAAACTGTTATGTGGCAGTTAGAAGATGTTATTTGTGCTTAGAGAATAACGGAAATCATTTTGAACACCTGATTATGTAGTTCCTTACTTTTTCGTTGTTCGTTTTATTACTGTTTTCGTAAGATTTTTGTTCACTTATTTGTGGTTTATTATTAAATTATTTGTTATTTATTGAACTAGTCCAACATAAGTAAAAAATTTAGAGCTTACTTATGAGATGTTATTTATAAAATTAGGAAAAATACAGGACCGTATCCCAAAATTTCCTGATGTTGTTCAAGAAACCCTCGAAACGTCATTAAACCACAATGTGGCATACATCGTTGCATTCCGGGGAAAAAAAATCTCTCAAATTCCAATATCGCATAAACAGGACCGTATTTAAAAAAAGAAAGTTGATAATGGCCCTTCGAAGACGACTCGTCGGATTACAAAACAATTAATGCTGTTAGATAGAGCAAAAAGTGGCAATGCAAAAGTGGAATTTACTTTAGAATTCGATCTCAAAAGAACCCAGGAAAACAATAAAACGATTTTTCAGAATTTCGTTTTTTTCCGGATATCTCCGGAACTACTAGGAATTTTAAAACTTTCTAAACGGCGTATTATTAGGTACGTAAATGCGCAACTTTACCTCCATTTAACCGACTTCGTATCTCGTACAGTTTCCGAGATCCCTGTACTGGCCCTTCTTATCTTGGACGCGTTGTATTTTGGCAAGTTGATTTTATTATTATTGTATTGTAATATTTGTTGTAATGAAGCCATTTTTTAAAGGATTTCCAGGTGGTTTCCTTGACGTTACATTTTATTTTTAGCTGGGCCATTTGGGACTTCTCTAGCATATGGACCAATCGGAAACGTAAGAATTTACCAGATACTTAATTGCTCTGCCACGTGAACCTAATCCAGGTATCTACTCTATTAACTAACCAAAGTAACCCTAACCTACAGGAATAAAGACTCAGGCGAAAGTTATTCCGAAGGCTAAGAAAATATAGAGGGAATTTTGACCGTCGAATGTAAATGGATTTTTTTCGAGGAAGGTAAAATGTAACCGTCGTAAAGTAAATGTTTACTGATCATCGGATCTTACCGTTTATTATACGTATATGTACTTGTTATATTATTTATTACTTACTAATGGTATTCGGCGCGTTTTAGGTAATTTTATGATAAATATAGTAATAAATTGAGGTAACTCTATAGCACCAATTTTAGTTTATTGAGTATTAACTGCATTTATTGTCTTGGGTCCGGTTAATTAATGTGTTGTTCTGTTGTCAGCCAGCTTGCTGAATATATATAACGAGTTTTAAAGAACATTAATGACTTCAAGGCTCTCCAGAATGATTAAATACTTTGTCTAATTCAAGACGTTGTCCATTTTCTCAGGGTTTTAAAGTATTAAATAGGAATAAGTCGGTCTAAACCACAAAACATATGTAATAAAATTGGGGAAGAACTCTGCATTTTAACGTAAATCGGCCACATATATACACGGTGTCCCATAACTAATGGTACACAGGAAAACTGCAGATTCCTTGGGTAAAAATACTGCGATTTGGCCATACTTAGTTTAGTTCAATAGCTGGTAATAACCGAGATACAGGGTGTTCAAGTAAAAATTTATTTTTCAATTCTCCTAAATAACTTATTTCTGAATCAATATTTTTGCACAAAATTTTGCGACTAGGGTTTTTTTGGGGAAAGGAATTTGAATTTGTTAATAATTTTGATGTAGATTATAGGGGGCGCTCTCTGCGGTACTCTGGATACATAAAAAGAAATGTAACTTTTTTGTGCCTTAGTATAATTATATTTTTATTAAATATCAGTTTTTCCGTCATTTTTAAGCAATAAAGGTATACTTTGTAAATGTCGCTCCGACTAACCGTTTTTGAGATATTTTCAATTACAATTTCTAATGCGCCCGTTTAAATTTTGATTTGTAAATGTGAAATTTGTCACAGTAGGCTTTGGTAAAAACAAATGCAGTGAAAGCACTTTGAAACCTCATTTCTGTCAGTTTATTTTCATTTGTCAGCATTGTGGGTGTTTTTAAGGAGTTTTTGAAGATGATGTTATCAAAAATTAAACTAAAAATGCCTACACTATTACGTTTTGGACGCCAGGATGCTGTTTCTGTAGTTTAATTTTTGATAACAGTATCTTCAAAAACTCCTTAAAAACACCCACAATGCTGACAAATGAAAATAAACTTTGACAGAAATGAGGTTTCAAAGTGCTTTCATTGTATTTGTTTTTACCAAAGCCTACTGTGACAAATTTCACATTTACAAATCAAAATTTAAACGGGCGCATTAGAAATTGTAATTGAAAATATCTCAAAAACGGTTAGTCGGAGCGACATTTACAAAGTATACCTTTATTGCTTAAAAATGACGGAAAAAACTGATATTTTTAATAAAAATATAATTATACTAAGGCACAAAAAAGTTACATTTCTTTTTATGTATCCAGAGTACCGCAGAGAGCGCCACCTATAATCTACATCAAAATTATTAACAAATTCAAATTCCTTTCCCCGAACAAACCCTAGTCACAAAATTTTGTGCAAAAATATTGATTCACAAATAAGTTATTTAGGAAAATTGAAAATTAAATTTTTACTTGGACACCCTGTATCTCGGTTATTACCAGCTATTGAACTAAACTAAGTATGGCCAAATCGCAATATTTTTACCCAAGGAATCTGCAGGTTTCCTGTGTACCATTAGTTATGGGACACCCTGTATATATATATTGCTAATACCATCTGCAATTATGTCCCCGCTATGAGCATCGAAGGGGGCGTTGTGAGTTTGCGCAGTTCGGAAATTTCCTTGTGAAAGTAAATATTCGACAGGACCGGATTTCAACTTTTTTTAATGTAATTTTCACTGGTTAGTTAGGAAAAATATTGCAATCAAAATTTCGATTAGTTCGATTTAAGACAGCGTTCCATGCATCTGACTATATGAAGATCCGACGGTGCCCTGCTTGTGGTAAACTTTTGGTGCCAAATTCCGTCCGAATATTTGTAACCATCGACACGATGAGCTTTATTTTAACTTTCATCCGACGTCGTATGTTTCTTAACCTCACTTTTTTCTAAAAAAAAATAAGAATGAAAGACTATATTGACTATTTTGGAAATTATTGTTAAGACAATTAAGTACTTTTCATGTGACAGACGTGGCAACGCCGCCAACGACTGCATTCGGCCATTCTCACCTCGACCACGGAGAAGACCACAAGAAACCCTTCCACACGACATTTCGATAGCGACCTAAGGCGATATTTATGTCTACAGTTATTTAGTTAAAATAAATAAGTAATATACAGTCCACTTTTAATACCGATAAAACATCACTTTTAATACCGATAAAACAATTATTATAAGCTACTAATGGACCAAATTAAAAATACATTAATTTTAAGGTTAGGTAGTGACCACATACATATATATTATATTGTATACAAGTGATACTCTCTTCTATTTTTACAAGCTTTTTAGTAAAATTCGGTTCCGAAGATCGATAATGGTAGGTTCGTTCCAACCACCCTAAATATCGTACAATGTACGGTCACGCACATGCGTAGTAGTCGAAAGGCGTCAAGGCGAACAAACCCGACACAAAACGGTGTAGCTGGCGATCCCTTTGGTGTTCCAACCAAATTGTTATCGTTCGCAAACCAGTTCCTGAACGGTAAAAACGATACATGGCCAAGACCAGGAACCGCTTGTACTGACTTGCGCCCTAAGAATTTTAACCGTTGTTTTTGTATTCCTGGCATTCATGCAGTTCTTTTAGCCTTGTTTTGTAGGAGTTGTTGCTTAATATTTTGATTATTTAATTTATTCTTATTAAATTTGTATAATCCGGTTCCCAAACCTACAAGATATTCTTAACATTAAACGTTATTCTCTTTCATGATTATTAAATACAACAAAACGGAACGAAAAAAGATAATACTCAAGCTTAGACGAAGAAATCAAAACAACAAAAGTAGGGTTGTGATTTATGAATGTTATGATAATTAACTAATTACTAAACTTCTTTCCTAGAATCAGACAGGCGACCAGCCGAGATTTTTACACAGAATGGTCACAAAAACGTACCAACCTTGCCTCCCTTGTGCATCGGCAACAAACAGTGCAAAATTAACGCCTGCGCACAAAATCGATTCCAACAGTTTCGTGACGGTTCTAGAACGATACAAAAATAGGGTGTTGGAACAAACCTGGTATAAGCTGGTATTGATCCACGACTTTTGCAAAAAAGCACCATGCACTCGTGTCCTTTCATCTTAAACAAAACAAGCCACTAGCCTACCAAACAGCCAATCGAATCACCACAAATCAAAAACTCCTTTACAAAAATTGTTGTTAGGTAATGAAAGTTTATAAGCACTAATATACCGACAACAATATGGTTGAACCACTTTTTATTCTGTAATTTGAAAAGCATCCAGAACCAAAGATGGCGACGAATAACAACAAACAAATAATGTCGGGCCGGCTCTGACGCGATCGATAAAATTTCCACCCTACTGCGCAAACTCAATAGGTCCGCGCCATCTCCCATAGCGTGGACATTTTTTGTGTTTTGGAACGTTCGTATTGGCAATATACTGTTTCTATACTGTTCATATATGTGAGAACGACCTAAATCAATAAGGAAGCCAGATAGGAAAAATATTTAATTCCCCTCTACAGGGTGTCTCATAACTTGGGCAGTAGAGCAACTGGAGATGCTAAACATTAAACTAGAGCGATATAAAGTGAAGGAAGTGAAAGTTTATTTTCGAAAATAAGCCATAATTGGAAAACGGTTCAATGTATCGGATTGAAAGATGGCGGTGTGACGATTGTATGAGTAAGAAATGAGAATTTTTAAGTTTCACATTAGATGGCGCTAGTTACATGCAACGGGTTCAATAAGTATGATTTTTCTTACCTGTTATTAAGTATTTTTAATCTAAGATCTCAACGAAGGGTAATTACTAAACTAAAAAGATACAGGATGTTATGGAAATGACGTATTATATTTAAATGGGTGACTCCTTGGGTGTCCTAGAGAAGCGCTACTTATTTTATTTTTTTTAAATCGACCGTTTTAATAGTGGGGTAACAAACACTCTTACTCACAGGTCAGTCCGCGCTACTGTACAACATTTCACCCAGAGCCAATGGCAATGTTGCCAAACTTAATGTAAAACTGAAATTCCATATAAAATTATAAAAATAAATTATTTTCTACCTACTCGTATTTATCCTTATACCTAAAGAACGAGGAAATCCAGGCACAAACACAATCAGTTTTTTTTTCTTTTATTTTTAGGATCAAGCCGGTATACCTTTTTAGTTTATACATTGCTCTTCTTTTATTGGTTAAAAAATACTTAATAACGGCCATGTTGACGCTGCCTCGTCGAGCTCTTGAAACGTCGCAATTTACTGAACGAAATTTCGTAATCCTAGTAAAATTACGAGTAAAACCGGACAGCGGCTTTGCCACTTTTATCGAATAAAATTAAACCTAATTAACTATTGTACAGTATTATTTGGACTGTTTCGGTTGCACAGTTAAAGTATTAAGGTGAATACAATCCACCCGGTTTTAATGGCCGTGAAATGACGGACTAATTTGACAAGTAGGTGACGTCTTTATATGTTAAATGAGCCAACTTATAGTCCTGAGTCTATTATTCCAATAAAACTATACAAGCACTTGTTTTCGAAATTTTCACGCGATTTTGTGATAGCTTTGTTCTGTACATTCCAATTTTTATTCATAACTTAGGAAGATATCTGAAAGCCTAAAGGCCGTATTACACTTGGGAATTTTTATGGCGCCAGCAATGGCAATTATAACTCAAGGATTCAGGCGCAGTACACCGTTCTCCGTACTACAGTCAGAAATTCGACTCTTCTGACAATTAAAATGACACGGATTCATGCGCAGTACACTGTTCCCGATCAGCTGTCTGTCATTACCAGAAATGGGGCAGGCGCCATTTTAATTGCCCTTGCCGGCGCAATTGGGTAGACATGGATTATTCTGTTATTTTTAACTGTTAATTATTTGGCCGAACCAGATATGAACAGGTAATGGCCATTTAAACCCACTGGTATTAGCAGTTTACATTCTTTATTAAACTTATGGACTGCTAATTCAGCAACTTTTTGCACCTCCTATTTGTAAATAGCAGTAGCTGCTTTAACTGATAATCAAAACGAACAGGTTTGCACATCTCTAATTCTGGGGATATTTTAGGGATTTCGACAGTACCCACTGCTGTTCTGACCGTTGACAATGCTCCAACTGATCGAAAACGGTTTACTGCGCATGAATACGTGCCATTATAATTGCCGGCGCAAGAGAAAAAATTGCCTAGTCTAATACGGCCTTAAAAGTCGTATTAGAGTATTCCATTCTTCTCTTGCGCCTGCCATGGCAATTATAATTGCACGTATTCATGCGCAGTAAATCGTTCTCGATCAGCAGGCGCATTGCCAACAGCCAGAACAGCAGTTGGTACTGTCGAAATCCCTAAAATACCCCCAGAATTAGAGATGGACGAACCTGTTCGTTTTGATTAGCAGTTAAAGCAGTACATATGCTTAATAAAGAATGTGAACTGCTAATTTCAGTACCAGTTAGTTTAAATAGCCGTTAGCTGTTCATAGCTGCTTCGACCAAATAATAAAGTTAAAAATAACAGAATAATCCATCTCTACCCAGATTTGCAGCAGCAATGACAATTAATTGCCGCAAAGTAGAATTGCCGACTGTAATACGGATTCCATTCTCGCATTGCGCTCGCAATGCAAGAAGTATTGCGCCAGCTGATTGAGAACGGGTTAGTGCGCATGAATACGTGCAATTATAATTGCCATTGCAGGCGCAAGAGAAGAATTACCGACTCAACTACGGCTTTAAGGTGAAGATAAAGCAACGGTATATTTACACCTAAATATGGATCCCCTCATTTCGAGAATATGTTGCTTAATGACAAAAATTGAGTATAAAGGGTGTCCCAAAACTAATAGTATACAGTAAAACTGCATATTTTTGGGGTAAAAACATTGCGGTTTGGTCAAACTTTCTTCAAAAGTTGATAGTAACCGACCAATATTTTTGCATATAATTTTGTGATGGCGAGTTTTTTGAGGAGAGAAAATTGAATCTGTTAATAATTCTGGTGTAGATTCTCTCGAACAAACCCGAACAAACCAGAATTATTAGCAGATTCACATTTCTCGCCCCAAAAAACCTCCCATCACAAAATTTTATGCAAAAATATTGGTTAATAGGTAATTAATTAGAAAATAAAATTTTCAATCGGTTCGGTTATTATCAACTTTTGAACTAAGAAAGTTTGGCCAAATCGCAATATTTTTACCCAAAGAATCTGCAGTTTTACTGTATACCATTCGTTTTAACTTAGAACTTCTACACACGAAGGTTATCGTCATAGACGCGTAAAAGAATTAGTCGATTAGTCTCGCCTGTAAAAATCCGCAAATGAATAGATTTTCTTCTATTTTTTTTACACTGTGAAGATGTCAAGTGATGAAGAAGACCTACTGTCATCACCGTAAGAACAAGAAGAAACGTAGAACATTTTGTTGCGTATTACAGCCTGCCTCGTATGCGGTTCGCTATTGAAACCCAAGGGACCAACACCAAAGCGTACACATTCCAGAGAGAGTCTATGACGATAAGCAACGTGTGCAGAAGGCCTTAGTGTATGGCCACAACGGCGCACCGCACAGCGCCTCGCCCATAGCCTGGCACCATAGCACCGCACAGTAGTGTCCACAACGGCGCACCGACCCTCGCTCATTGCCTTGCCCGTCGATCAGTTTGTCTCTCGACATCGAGATATAAACATGGACTGTGCGTTGTCATCTTCTTCCGATGAAGAAGATATTATTTTAGACGCTAATATGACAAAGTAGTATGTTTAAACAGAAATCAAGATTACCAGTGCATCCTATTAACGCAAAGCGAAGATTCTATGGAGAATTTTATCACCTTTATAAAGATCTAGAAATCGACCGTTTTAAAAGTGGGGTAATAAACACTCTTACTCACAGGTTAGTCCGCGCTACTGTACAACATTTCACCCAGAGCCAATGGCAATGTTGCCAAACTTAATGTAAAACTGAAATTCCATATAAAATTATAAAATTAAATTATTTTCTACCTACTTGTATTTATCCTTATACCTAAAGAGCGAGGAAATCCAGCCACAAACACAATCAGTTTTTTTCTTTTTCATGGGAACACTCCTGAAAACACTTTATGTACACACAGTAATAGTGAAACAGAACCGATAGTTAGCTTTTGAAAATACAATAATACAGATTATTAGATTTTATTACACGCGAGAAATTTGACGTCCAGAAGAAACGCGTCAATAAAAACAATATTCAAAGATTTTTTATGTACGGGCAAGATACACGCGTAAACCGAAAAAACAGAGCGGATCGCTGAGAGTGTGTTGGTGATCGAATAGACACAACGTATCCGGCCGCTAGTTGGCCTTGAACTAACAGACGCACGCGTTCGGCGCTATATGAAACTACTTCGCTTAGCCGATGTAAGGCGTCAAGAGGTCATTGGCATTTGACCTAGTGACGTACGTGGCTATTACTATTCCATATGTTTTTTCGGGTTGTTTAAAACATAGTCCGTCGTAAATGTTCTTCAATTAATTGTACAAAAAAGTATTACAGAATGGAAAAGTGTTTAAATTATTTTATTTTGTCTAAAGAGTTTAAGGTGTACATATGACAACACCTGCCAGAATTCCTTGATTGCTTACATGTATCGCAGTGCCACACAGGTATTTTTCTGGTTTAACGTCCGGTCATTTTTACCGCTGAATGAATTGAAAGCGCCATTTATGGCTATTTTTCTTCAATTTGTCTTTATCTCAGGAATTGCAGGTTTAAATATAATACGTCATTTCCATAACACCCTGTATATGAGAATGCATATAAATACTAGATTCTTGTTTAAGCATATAAGTACCTACCATATTAGAGTCTAAAACAATATCTTCTTCATCGGAAGAAGATAACAACGCAGTCCATGTTTATATCTCGATGTCGAGGGACTACTGTGCGGTGCTATAGTACAAGGCTACGGGCGAGGGGCGGTGCGCCGTTGTGGACACAGACTTACGCGTCTATGACGATAAGCTATGTGTGCAGAAGGCCTTACAGTAATCTATTTTTAGCTAACACGGCGCATTTCGTTCGGGTTTGTACAGTTGATTTTGAGCTGCCTAAGTAGGCTTAAAAATACTGTATTCCTAACTTAAGTATTATCTAGAACCTTTGAGTTATACATACGCCAGTAGTATTATTAATTTATCCCTTAGATATATATTTTTGCAAAACTCCCCAATATCATTTTGTAATGGGTGAATAATTCGATGCGCGAGGCAATTTGAACTTTTGCGTCAAATAAATTTAATGTCTCTGATCATGGTGCGGGGGTTATATAACAGTTTCCCTCCTAATTAAGAAAATAGATTTTTTGTAATGATTTATTTAATTTTGGCCTCATCAGACTTATATTAATTACAAAAACTTAAAAAGGCACTTAGGAGACTGCATTTTGCAGGATAATGAAAACGCATCAGATTTTCAACCTCTTATTCTGCGAGTTCCATCTCCCCCCATCCCGTCCCCCTTATTGTTGCGATAGTTACTAACTTATTAAACGGCGGTAGCGGTATCTATATTATAATAGAACCGGTACCGCATTTTTGTTCGTTTTCGTCTGTATTATGTTTAACCTTTCTTTCAGTCATTTTGTACATATTTTTATTAAAATTTATCTTGCAATTTTTATGTGTAATGTTACAAATAAAACAATATTTTTTAAAAACTTTACTGGTTTTATTTCGTACGTGGTTTTTACACAAAAAAAAACTAATTTGTAATATTAAAGCGGTAGGAAATCAATTTGCAAAGCTAATCACAAAGAAATATTATGAAAATGTCGGAGAACGTTGAAATGTTGAGAACGTAAATGTCGAGAAATTTTAAACGTCAACATTTTTACATTTTTTTTGGGTATAGTATGAGTGGTTACGATATTCAGATTGAGGGAACGCCACGGGAATAGTACATTACGTATCAAGGGCCGAAAAGAGGCTTTTACGCACGAGTCCGGAAAAGCCTCCGACGGCCCGAGTTATGTACCGTATTTTTTTACAAGTGCTCCGAAGCTTTGATGCCAAATAAATAAAGAAATTCTTCAGACATTTTTCTAAAACATCTTTAAAAAATTAACTGCCAATTTAATTTATATAATACAATCCGCTATTTATTATCGCTGTAGTATGACTCGGTGGATAGAGTGTCCGCCTGGTGATCTGAGGGTCGCGGGTTCAAATCCCGCACCGACAATTCTGGTTTTATGTATTTATGAGCACATGGTGACTCGAAGCGGGCGGGAAAAATATTTCCCGCCCGCTCTCTTGGAAAACGCCACTTTCGGTGAAGAGAACATGCATGAAAAGAGGCACTTTCGGGGCACATGTAAAAAAAAATTACATTACAAGCTGCTTCCGCAGCAAATAATTTATGTCTAGAAAATTCCAGGGAGCGGTATGAAAAAATGTATTGACTGGTGTTCTGATAACCATGCGAGTATCGACTCAAAATGTTTTATTAGCATATTTCGATAATTTAACACAAAAGTAAATATGAAGTCGTAGAAAAGGTATAGTACAGAACTCTAGTGGTAAGCCTATTACACACTCTTTCGAAGTACGGTACTCGCTACGCGCGTAAGTTTCATGGTCGTGTGTAATAGGCTTCTTACCACTCTTTTGTTATGTAATACAGTGAGTCCCAGAAGAAATGTCTAAATTCATTTAAAATTCAGCGGTAAGTTTTTCAAAAAACGCTCGTACCCGTCGATTTTGATTTTTTAATTTTTTTTTTGTGGTAATTTCATGTATACAGGGTAGCTCAAAAATAAGTTACGACCATCAACTTCATTTTTTCAAATGAAAACATATTTTTTATTTCATTTTTGAATTTTGCATTGAATTCTAAGCATGTTTCATGTACCATGTCCTATACATAAACTCAACAGTTATTGAAAAAATTAGGATTGAACATATCATTTAGGGAATCCAACGATCTATCAAATCTTCTGGCAATATGGCATTTTGGGCTCCATAATAAGTAAGAGTGTACTGTCTCACTGTCACCGTTTATTTCCATAGAAACTGTATGACAATTTTATTTCAAATAAGTATAATTATTGTCAAGCGTAGTTTCAAAGTTGCGGTTTTCACAATAATGGTGAAGTTAACGGAACGGGAAAAAATTGAAATTCTATGCATGGTTGGGTTTGGTGATAAAACACGTACTCAAATAGAAATAGCCCAATTATTTAATGAAATCCATCCTGATCGTCCTCCCATATGTCAAAAGATGATGAGTAGAATAGAGGCTAAGTTTAGAGAATTCGGTCATGTTAGAGATTTGCCTAAATTTGGTCGTCCTACTCGAGATGAAAATGAACAACTTGACGGTTTGCTTTCCTTGGAAGAAAATCCATGTACTCCCCTGTCGCACATTGGGGCCGATTTACACATGCCGAAATCTGTTGTTCACCGAGTAGTTCAAAAGCACAAATATCACCCATACAAAGTTATCCCAGTGCATGAGTTATTTGAAGATGATTTCGATAGGCGAAGTGAGTTTTGCGGACGCATGCAAAATATGTGCAATCCAGATAATAATTTAGTAAAAAATATTATTTTTTCGGATGAAGCTACGTTCTATTTGAATGGTAATGTGAACAGACAAAATTGTCGATATTGGGCAACAGAAAATCCGCATTGGATGATAGAGGTTCACAGCCAGTACCCTAAGAAAATAAATGTTTGGTGTGGAATCGTACGCGAAAGAGTAATTGGTCCATTTTTCTTTGAACAGTCTTTAACTGGACAAGTATATCTCGAATTTCTCCAACTAGAATTAATTCCAGCATTAGTGGCTTTATTTCCGAATCCATTGGATCCAGACTCCCCTGACGAAGAACTGATATTCCAACAAGATGGTGCTCCTCCGTACTATGCGGCCACTGTGCGCACATTTTTGGATGAAACCTTTCCCAATCGGTGGATTGGAAGGAGAGGACCTATCGAATGGCCTGCTAGGTCGCCAGACCTAACTCCGCTGGACTTTTTTTGTGGGGTTACCTCAAATCAAAAGTATTTGTTAACAGGCCAAACAATATGCAGGAGTTGAAAGAAAGGATCCGAAGAGAAGTGCGTGTCATAACTCCGGAAATGGTTGGAAACGTGCAAAGAGAGTTTATTGATCGTCTTGGATATTGTCAAGCCGTAAATGGCGCACATTTTCAATATTTAATTTGATTTTGTTGTGTTTTTTTTAATAAACAGGTCTTGCTTATAGATATGTTCAATCCTAATTTTTTCAATAACTGTTGAGTTTATGTATAGGACATGGTACATGAAACATGCTTAGAATTCAATGCAAAATTCAAAAATGAAATAAAAAAATATATGTTTTCATTTGAAAAAATGAAGTTGATGGTCGTAACTTATTTTTGAGCTACCCTGTATACATGAAATTACCACAAAAAAAAAATTAAAAAATCAAAATCGACGGGTACGAGCGTTTTTTGAAAAAACTTACCGTTGAATTTTAAATGAATTTAGACATTTCTTCTGGGACTCACTGTATACTATTACATAACAGGTAATAAATAATATACATTGCTTTGTCAAAAAGTACCCTTTCTTTTGTTGATTAGGGAATTCTTGAGATGCCATTGTCTACCAGCTGGCCTTATAGTCCAAAAAGTTTCCTCACCTACTATTTAAAAAAAAACCGTTATGTAACTGAAAGGTTATACAGTATTGAATTTAGCAATATTCCGGCCTAAAATACAAGCCCTACATTACTTCTGCAGTAGTGCAGAAGATAATGGCAGAGCCCATCAATTTGTAGTTCTGCTGAATGCATATTTTTTTTGTTATTAGCTTTTTGTTTGGTTAGGATCCCTCAACAGAAAATAATTTTTTAACAAATTAAAGAAAAATTAGTTTAAGGCCAATTTATATACTCGACGGTGACGATTGACGGTGCAGTTTGACGGTGCTGTTTGACGGTGCCATAAAAAGCTGGATTTATAAACTTGACGGTGGCGACGATAACATAACCTGATTTTCTCGGCTTTTCTGTATTTTTATGTGATTATATTAATTTTGGTGTTTATGTGATCTGAATGATACTATCAACACTTATCAACAGTACACTTTAAAATGGTTAATAAGATGGTATAAAATAAAATATTTACTAAATATCACGTGACAGGCAAACACGATTTTGATTGGCTGTGTAAACTTGCTACGAACGTTGCTACGACCGTCCACCGTCAAAAGATAAAATTGGTTCATGTCGGCCGTCACCCACCGTCAAACTGCACCGTCATCGTCAAATATAAATGGTCTTATGCATTTCAATATGTTTAAGCTGTACCGTCACCGTCAAACAGCACCGTCAATCGTCAACGTCGAGTTTATAAATTCAGCTTTAGGATTAGAAAAGAGAACATTTTTTTTCCTAACCTAACAAACCGATGCTGAATGCACCCAATAAAAAAAACGCTATTTGCCTTGAGACTAGCTTTTACAAATAACGATGCAATCGAGGATTTTTACTTTAGTATTAGGTATTTGAAAATTATATAAAAATCACAATAAAAAAGACTATTTTAGGCATACTACTATAATACTCCTAAGCTACTTTTTATAAAATTATTTACAATTTTTGGCTGATGTGTTCAAGGTATGACAATATATGACGTACAAGTCAAAGTGGATATTTTTAAAACACAGTTTTATGAAAATCTGCTTATGAACAAACACTGGTCTTACCTAAGTTCAAGTTAGTTTCTGACCTGATCTAAGTTGTTTGTTCATACGCGTCATTCGGCATTTATATTGGAATTAACTTTAAATCACCCATTTAACATAGTTAATTTAATACCTATGATATTTTAAAAAATCAAAAGTAAACAGAACAATTTAAGAAACATAACCTGTTTGAAAATGTGGAATGTCAAATTTTGTTCAACTCAGATATCTCAGTGGAAAATCCTTAGCAAGGGCAAGGGAGGAAGTCAGATTGTGACTTAGTTCTGACAAATCATACATGCAATTTAGTAACTTTGCTTGAAGTTAGGTCAGAATTTGTGCTGAACATGACCTTAAATCTCCAATATAGTTTCTCAGTTACACTTTTCACAAGTTATGTTTAAACTTGTATATCATACAGTTTCAGCCTACATCTTTGTGTTTAAAATCAGGATGTATCAAGAAGATACATCGAGACAATGCTTAATCTACAGGATGTTATGGAAATGACGTATTATATTTAAACCGGCACATCCCGAGATGAAAATAAATTGAGGAAAAATAACCATAAATGGCGCTTTGAATTATTAAGCGAAATATACACTTTATATGAAATCTCAAAATTTACGTGGCCCTTTGCAATCAATATTTTATTGAGGCAGTCTCCAGGTCCAAAAGAGGTTAGCGCATTATAGGCGATGTTGTCATATTGCAACACAGACAGAATTCTAAACGCACGTGTTCAGTTTTTGACAACAAGACGTCTTTGACGCGCGCTATCACTTCTTTTTCAAACTTTTTAGACAAAGAAAACTACACTTTTAAGGTACATACTCTCTTACCTTCGATCTTATTTTAAAATAATCCGTTTTATAATTAAATTCCATAAATAAATAAAACAGAAAAAGTATGTTTTTCAACAGAACCAACAGTAGATAATATCACACAAATTTGAAATCACATCACACACACATTTATTATTATGAATTATTTCGCAACAAAAAAAATCCGGAAATACACCTAACAAAACGTTTAAAATTCGTATACGTCAAGCACGTGGAACCCTCGACGTCGTGGAACCAACGTCGTTCCACACCCGAGTCTCGAAACATACTGAAGTATGAAGCGGCGCGCGGCCGGTATTCAAGCAACGGCGAGACACGCGTTGTGATCTGACAACAACGTTAGTATACTCTAGTGACCCACATTGTTGCTAAGTGAAAGTAAAAAGGGTTTTTACCTTAGTATTTAGATATTCGATTAAAAAAAAAAGTATGTAGACTTTCTCTAGGATACCCAAGGAGTCACCCATTTAAATATAATAACTCATTTCCATAACACCCTGTATATGCTAATACTATACATAAAAAACCTTACGGTATACTACTCGTGTAGCTACTTTCTACCACCATGTATAATTTGATTGTTATGTTATACTTATCTGAAACATTTTAATAATATTAAAATTTGTTTAAGGGTTAATACAATATAAATAAAATGAACTTAGAAGAAGCCATACCATCATTAAAGGCACCCTACATATAGGGATTATGTTGATAATAAAAAATGTCATTGCACAACAGAGTCAAATCGGAAAATCAGGCACTAACAATGTAACACAACAGACTCTTTCAAAGATCAAAGATCTATGTAAGCCCCTTAAAAATAAGGCTGTATGTACATCAATCATTTAAATTTTTTCTTATTAAAACAATACTATTTTGATTTAATTCACAGTCTTTCGAGCAATTACCTTTCAAAAATCAGTTCTAAGAAGTTTAGACTGTTTTTTGCCGGAACATAAACTGGAGGCTATTGGTCATTTTTATATTTTGTTGTGTTTCTTATAATTGTTTTTATAACTAATTTTAAATTAAATAACATGTTACATTTATAGATAGAAAATAGCTACGTTACACTAACCACCATAATATTTGCAACAAGTATAATTAATTTTTGCTAAAAAAAATCCTAAAACCTGATAAAAGTAAGCATCCGAAGAAAAGTATATCTGCCCTAATACATTTCCAGTAAGAAATACAAAGGCAATGCCAGCTTCTATCATGCATAAGATGCTCTAAAAGTTTTCTGTATGTTGCAAAGGTTACAGAAGCTACTGTATAAAAGACCAATCATACAAAACCCTTCATAAAATTCTTTAAAGCTCAGGCCAATTCTTAAGTCCTCTTACATTCACCTTTAAAACCTCTTTAAAAACTCCTCTGCAACAATCCTGGCTCTCGCATTTACAGCTAACTTCATTTCAGAGACTTCCTTGTCGATTTCTTCCATGAAGTGGATCACAAAGTCCACTAGTTTGTGCTTGTACATCTGTTCTGTATGAAAGTTAGTAATCAGGAAACTTATATCATATCCCTCGATAGGTTTGCGACGTAAGACTATAAAGTTTTCTGCACGCATCATCATGAAACGCATGAATTTTTTGCACAGGATTTTTTCTATTTCATCAGCTTGTTTCACTGCTATGCTGATACGAACTGAATTAACCGAGGTTTCTATTAGCACCTACAAAAAGCTCATTTAAAATACCATTAATTTCAGCACATGAAAAGGATATTAAAACAAGTACCAAATAGGAAGTATGTAGTAAATGTTGATAGTACCTTTTCTTTTTCATTCCTAGAAATAACCACAGGCGTGAGTAATAATTCTCTGGAGCTCCTAACCTCTACCTCTGGTTTGTTGTGCCTTTCAACGACTTGAGAGCTAAAATTATCTAGGCACATGGCTGCAGTAAGTGTGTGTCGAACTGCTGTTAAATAGGGCTTCAATGTTGCCGACATTTTTTAATTTTTTCTTTGGTTTCTTTGATAAATTTCGAAAAAAGGGGACACACCTCCCCGATTACGGTGTTTTGTTGTCAAAAATTTGACTTTTGTCTTCTTTTTAAAGGATCTATACGGCGGTTACTACGAGGTGGTTGCTTAAGGCAATTTTAGATAATTGTTTATTGACACAGAGAAATGATAATCGACGATTCCATAATATATATCATGCGAAGTTAGCTACGATCGCTTACAAAATGTAGTATTAGGCTATGGGGATTTTCAAATATTATAATTTTTTTTGAGTCTTGACAAGAAAAACTATTTTCAAATATTACTGATTTGTATCAGTAATTGTTTCCTTTTTAAATTACTTTATTCACGTAACTTTAAACCATTTGTTATTTATCATGCAGTGATGAAGTGTCATATCAAAACTACTTTCTTTATTTGTAGGTGAAATGGTGAATGCGGTTCTTGTTCTATAAAATGTTGATGTGGACAATTTTTTCCAAATAATTTGCCGAAATCAAAGAGACTGCCATTTTTACGTATTTTGGTAATGTAATAACACGGAGTCAAATTAGTATTATGTAAAACTATTCATTTAATTCAGTAAAATTACCGTAAACAAAAAACCGTCGTAAGTAACTCGTCTTTCCAGAAAATCGTGTAAAATATGGAGTTTTTCAAAAAATTAAGACGTTTTGATGCCTATCCAAAAACCCTAGAAGATGTTAGAATCCAAACCCTCGGAGGTGGCACGATTACGATAATTTCAATAATGATAATAAGCCTCCTGTTCTGGGTCGAGTTCCTCGACTATATGACTCCAAATGTAACAGAAGAATTATTTGTGGATACTTCAAGAAGCCCCAATATTGAAATACAGTTAGACCTGACTATACCCTTAGTATCTTGTGATTTTTTAGCTCTGGATGCTATGGACTCTTCGGGGGAACAACAATTACAGGTTCGTAAGCTTATCGAGCATTATTTGTATCACTTAAGACCTTCTAGGACTATGACATAATTACAACTTTTGGATTCACTTTTATTTATGATTACAAACAATACTTAGTTTGTGGAGATTTGTTTTAACTTTCAATTAAATAGTTCTTACGGTTTTACTGAATTTTATTTACAGTGAGAAGAAATAAGTCACTCATAATCGAAATATTGTAAATTTTATTATTAAATAAGTTATAATCTTTTTTTAAGATTGCACATAATATTTACAAAAGAAGTTTAGATTTACAAGGCAATCCTATAGCAGAAGCAAAAAAGGAAGACATAGAGATTAAGGTTAAAACAGAATCGCCTGATGTAGCGGCAACAAACAAAACTGCATATTGTGGTAGTTGTTATGGTGCGAAGGAGGGATGTTGTAACACATGCGAAGAAGTTAGAGAAGCCTATAGGTAAAAAGTCCTATTTATTAATTTTATATAGGGTTTAGTGACTTGCTAATATTTCATAATGTCATTCCTTAAATAAATTTATGAAGAAAAGTTCAATGAACATATTACGTCCGCAATGGCTGGTTTGTTCGGGGATTATCTTAGGTAGGTACTGGTCAAACACAGTTTACTTTTGCCACCAATCACACCAGCACACTGTCAGACATGAAGTGTGGTGTCTCACAGGGGTCAATTTTGGGTACAACACTTTTCTTAAAAGTTTGTTTTTATTTTTAGAGATAAGAGATGGGCTCTAGAAAATGTGGAAAATATAGAACAATGCAAGGACGAGAAATTCAATGAAAAACTTAAAACGGCTTTTAAGCAAGGTTGTCAAATTTATGGAAATTTAGTAGTAAATAGGTCAGTATTAAATAAATAAAATCTTAGATCTTAGACGTGAGCATCAAAGCAATATAACACTGCCCGACTCTGTATATTTTCAGAGGGTGTTTTCTTGTTTTGTACACATCACAAATTTACCTGAAATGTTCTTGTTTGGTAATTAATTAATCCATTTTCGGCTTATTGTTTAATATACGGAACATTATGATGGCCAAAAGGGAGTTACCTGGTAACGTAGGTACCTTTTTACGTATAATAATCTAATATTGACAGTGTCATCCTATATTTGAACTCTTGAAGAGTTCTTACAGAAGGAATACATTACTACGAAATCGTACAGCAGCGATGTGACCTACCACTGACTTGAAACAAACATGGACCCGGTATTTCCATATTATGTTTTGTACACGTCAATGTGATTACGAAAATAAACACAACCAGTGGCGGTTCTTCCACAGGAGCACATGCGCACGTGCACCCCCAAAACAAAACGAATAAAAAATATTAATTTATATTCATTGAATATTATTCATCGTATAAAGTCCGACCCTCCCTAATATTTTATCATCCAGTCAAACCAAACTGTATAGATCCGGCAACCGTGCCTCGGTCGAGGTAAATGACGATGAGCAAAAAATTGAAGTGAAGAATGCGGGAACACCTAAACCCGAAATTAATTTAACGCAGACCACAAAGGGTAAATATAGGGACTTTATTAGAAAGTTTAAATATTAAATTTCAATTTTCTACAATTAAGAACCGAAGAATGGACTTTACGTTTAAGCAAATGACAAATCATAAATAAATAAATAAATAAATAAAATAAAATAGCTTTAATTATCTAACAGTACAGAAACATACCATTTATAAGACAATTTAACTTAACCTAACTACAACAGCATATAGCTTAATTTAATTTGTGTTGCTTAAATTAACATATACTCAACACAGCTCTTTTAATTTCATTTTTACTTGTAAAAAATAAATCTACTTTGTCATGCAAGGAGTCAAAGCTTGCACACATGCTGTATATTGGGGATTTATGTAGTATATTTGTATTTGGGGTATGCAGGTAGAAAAGATTGGTTTTTGGTCTTAGATGTAGTATCGGAGCATAAAAGTTAATTTGACCAAGTAAATATGATGACTCAACGTAGTTATTACATATTTTATATAATGTATGTATCTTTGGTGATATCTATGTCTTCAATGGTGTTTATTTTAAATCTTTGAAGTAATACTTTGCTGTCATAACCCCTTGCAGGATAAATGTTGTCCACTTTATATGCAAGGTATTTTAATAATTTACGCTGCACTGACTCCAATTCAACCATATATTTGTCATAGTAGGGAGTCCAGACAACACAGCAATACTCAAGCTTTGATCTCACATAAGCAAAATACAGAGTTCTAATGGCTTCCACATTGGTGAAATGTTTGCAAACACGAAATATAAATCCTAACATCCTTATGGCAGAGTTACAGATATTCTCTATATGCTCCGCAAATGACAGTGTTGTGTCAAACATTACTCCCATCATTCAACAATCCTTATAAATAAATTTCTATATAAAACATTTTTCTGTATCTCTTTTAACTAAGAAAATATAGGATAATTTTGATATTGTGTATTTTGAAATTTTCGAATTTTGATTTTACCATTTTAAGTTTGACCCAAAAAGAGAACATGACACCCACCTTACTTTTTTGATAGCACTAACAATAACGGAGATACCTTATAAAAGTGTCGAAAATGGGACACCCTGTACAAAGTTTTCTGGGTATACCTTTTGCTTAAGGCTTAAGCTTTATTTAAGGATTTAAACTAAAAAACACCGAAAATATGAAGAATGCCAACTTGTCAGTCTCTTAGCTCGATTCGTTCTCGTCATAAAACAGTTAACTATTGTCCTCGCCTTGGTTGCGCCTAATGACGTAGCCGTAGTTGGCGTAGTGGTATTAGACATCATTCGGTTTTCTTGATAACTCGTAGATGGCTGTAGTGGTATTGGACATCATTCGGTTTTCTTGATAGCTCGTAGATGGCTTTAGTAGTATTAGTAGTGGACTGTATAAATATTGTGACGATGACGTTAAGATCCGACAGCTATACACACCAAGAAAACCTTTCTTATTTTCCAAAAGTTGTATTTCCTTGAGTAAAATAAAAAAATAAATAAAAATATGTTTTACCTAACGCATTTTCTTATTACTTTTTTTCTTTCTATTTAAAACGCATAGAAAGTAGGGATGGTTGCAACAGGGCTTTTAAATAACAGGTGCAACCTGTTTCGGTTTTAAAAAATACCTGTTTCAAGAAACCAGTTTCAGTTCCAAACGGTTTCAAAATTTCCGCTGTTCTTCTGTTACATCGCAATGCTGCGGCACGCGGGTCGGTTTGGCTGCTGGTGCCGGAAAAGTAGCCCAGATTGGAACTTTTTCGTTCGTTTTAAGATACCTACGTATTATTATATTCTGTTTAGATATTTATTGCTATTACATAGGTATCAATGTTTTGGTATTCTTTTAAACTTAAACCAACCAAATTTGGAGAAATTTAAGTTCCTACTTGTTGGATTTTGGTTTTCTATATAGTTTATAAATATATGTTCTTTACTTAATAGTTTTTTTAGCAGGTACCTATTAGTATGTGTGTCGTGTTGTTTAGATGATAACTCACATATACTTTATCTTTGTACATTGCCAAAGGGTTTTATTTACTATATTATTATTTTCTTGTTATAAAAAGTTTTTGTGATAAATATTTAGTTTTGATTTTTACCAACATTTCTGAAAAATATTAAACATTGACAACATTGCACAATCCCTACACGAGGCGACGAATCGTCACGATCAGCTAATCCATCAGCCTTTTGCAACATCGAGTGCGCGAGCATTCGAAACTGTTTGTTCGAAACCGTTTCATCGGAGACTCGGAATCGGAAGCAGTTTTACCGAAACAGTTTCATCGAAACAAGTTGTTTCGGCCGCCTCGGAGAAGTAGATCGCTCCAGCGAAGAGCGAAACAGATAGTTCCAGTGGAACCGGAAAACCTATCGATTTATACCTGTTTCGACTGGTTCCACATAAAAATCTGTTTCGAAAAGAACCGATACAGTTCAAAGCGGCATCCCTACTAGAAAGTAATTGTTTGGTCGTTACACAAAAATAAAATTTTAAAAATAATTTCACCATACTTGTGAATCCCCTCTATCATAGGTCACGAGCCGCCACTGAACACAACAAATAAGATATGGGAATTCTATCTATAAAATCCCCATCTCTTGTTATCTTCTGTCTGTTTCTGTTTTCATTGTAACATTGATAGGAAAAACAAACAATCGACGGACGTGATTCAAGAGTATATTTTTATTCAGTTTACGGCAGACCATCGCAATGGTCGGTGTATGAAGCCAGAAGCTAAAAATGGGTTATTTAATTCAGTGTATGAAACAAGAATATTTCAGGTCAATTTTTGACTTGTACGAAACGCGAGTGTACGAAACAAGAATGAATCTTTCAGAGTTAGCGGTAGCTTCCATGTGGCCCCGGGCAAGAGTTTTAGCGTCGATCATCACATACATGTGCACGACGTGCAACCTTTTTCCTCTACAGAGTTCAACATGACACATACAATAAGCAGGTTGACGTTTGGGGCGAGTATAGACAGCGAGACTCATAACCCCTTGAAGGAATTCACCGGGATTGCGACAGAAGGTAAGTAAATTCGCTTTTTATTATAATATAAAACACAATTGTCAACTTTTCGTTACAAATAATTTTATCGTTTTTAGGAGCAACAATGTTTCAGTATCATATAAAAATAGTACCCACGTCTTATGTAAGAAAAGATGGATCTGTGATTCACAGTAACCAATTCTCGGTTACGAAACATCAAAAGGCTGTGTCGATTATAACTGGCGAATCAGGTAAGCATTTTTTAATATAGGCAAACTCGGTCTTATTTGGCGAGTCCAAAGGTCTTCTATCTATATCTATCAGTGTTAAAAATCCAGCATTTACCAGTAATATCGAATCGGTTCATTTATATCTTCTCTTAGGTGTCTGCCATTATTCTCACATTTTTATAACTTATAATTAGATTTTGGTACTTCCCGCAGCACAGGCATTCTAAAGGGGCCGCCTTTGTGGTTCTGTGCTGTGAAAATTCGTAAAAACGTGGGAATTTTCACGCGACGCGACATACCGCTTCGACGGACGGGCACGTACTGAAATGGAAGCGCCGCGTGGCGAATGATCAACGTTCATCACTGGGTTGTCGGGTGACCTAGAAACGCTTGTTGGCTGAAAACAGATGTATACAGGGTGTTATGGAAATGCCGTATTATATTTAAATGGGTGACTCCTGGGGTGTCCTAGAGAAGCGCAGATATGCACTTATTATTAGACTACACAAAAGCAATAAATACTAATGCATAATTACACTTTACAATAACCTACCTTACACATAAAACAACAGCACTATAGGATACAAATTATTTCGCAGTAGAAATTCAGAAATAATAAAAACGCTAATTTCTAATGGGCTAATCAAATTTATTAATCCTTTACTGAAGAAGAATGATGAAATAATTGTGTTGATAGACCCTTCCATCCCTTTAAAATAAATAGTCTCGTCTAACTAGCTCGGTTGCCAATTCCGAGACTAGCATTATAAAGGAAAGTATTACAGAAGGAAATTCTACATTTTATGAATATAACCTCATAAAACATCGAAAGTGGCAACGCTGTATGTTTTAAGTATTAACACCAACCGCTGCAGTCGCGTAAAGAATATGCAACCCGTTTCTCCAAGATCAGCTGAAATTAGCCGACCGGTTTCCTATTGCTGTTTCAAGCAGATTTGTGTGTTAAATTGTATGTTAATACTTAAACCCGAGTTTAAATTATTAAGTTATTTGTTCTTTTCGCGACGGCAGTGCCCCAGTCAAGCAGTTCAATATCGATCGACGGAACCAACGTGTTATTTAGACAATAAGGGCATACTTTTGTCTACACAGTAGCACTTTAAAATACTAATTTAGATTGAACGGTACTTAGATGTATTGTGGCGCGAAAACTATGCGATTTTGTGATGTCAGTACGTGGTGTTTTTTATAAATTAAGTTGGATTTAAATAAATCCGAAAAGGTAAATAAAATTGCATTTTTTTTTTCTCAAGGATAAGTGGCATTTATAAACTTTTAAGTTGTCCAGATCTGACGGGTGTCGTTCGAATTGAACAAATTAGAACATACCTGACCATTTATAAACTCCGCGGCGGTTCGTTCGAGTCAGTTCAATTTTATAAATCAGAGATTGTTTTCCAGCGAACTGAACTGAACGTAAAAGTTTATAATAATGTACCCTGAAAAATAAACAACTTGCAATCTAATCAAATAGTTTACCCTGAAGATATGACAACACTGTTGACATATGTTGCTTTGTTTACCTTCCTGACAGGGGCAGCACGTGGTCATTTTTGGTGTGACATAAGGACATGTACAGGGCATATTAAATTAAAGCGCCATTTTTTGGATATTTTTCTTCAATTTGTTTTCTTCTCAGGAATTGCCGATTTAAATATAATACGTCATTTCCATAACACCCTGTATTTTATATTATTTTTTGTAAAATGTAAACAGTAACTAAAAATAGATAGGATTATTTTCGTTAATTTAGTTTTTCAGTTCTCCACTTTAATTATGTTCATGCTAGAGTGTACGACGTTCCTTTTCAGGTATGCCAGGAGTATTTTTCCAATACGAGCTCTCTCCCCTCATGGTAAAATATACGGAGCGTGAGCGTTCCCTGGGCCACTTTCTCACGAACATATGTGCGATCATAGGCGGCGTTTACACGGTAGCGGGTTTGCTCGATACCTTTTTGTACCATTCGATAAAGATGATCCAGAAGAAGATGGAATTAGGGAAATTGCACTGACGACGGTATGCGCTAGACAAGGAGGTTTAAATTTATGTTTTTATGGAATTTCGTTAATTTTTTATTTGGTTTATGGGTTGGTATAGGCTGAATTGGTTCTAAATTGGTAAAAACTAGTGTTGGGAAAAACCGATGATTTTAATAATCGAGTACTTGCTACTCGAGCGATTTTAATAATCGAGTGAATCGCTCGAGCGATTAATCACTTGAAATTTTTATGACTAAGAAGAATGTATTGATAAATCACCAGGGGCGATGAATCCACTAAGGGATTTGGCATACTTTTTTTGTATGCAGCTTCTCGTTTATGTGCCTTTAACAAAGACGTATGTCGTGTCAGCTCTCTGAGCGTCAAACTCGAACGTCGCCAATCGGCACATTTCGGATGGCGCGCGAAGATCGGGTATCGAGCAAGCGACGATTTTCGCTTGAATTTGTAACTCGAGCAGTTTTTTTAATAATCGAGCGATGTCGGTTATTCCAATAATCGAGTACTCGAGCGGTTTTTCGCTCGAGCGATCACAACACTAGTAAAAACTGGTAATGCCACCGGAAGCGCTTTTTGAAAATGTCGGATATCGGAACTTTCCAACGAATGGAGGTAATGCGACAAATTGTGGTAACCATAATTATAGTGCAATTACATTTTTGGATTCTACGCAAGATTCTAGGTAGGTTTCGTATATCATGTCATATACCTAAGGCTAAGAATGTTTGACATATTTAAGGTCTTGTGTCTAAAATTACGTTTGCAGACATTATGATAATTATTAATTTTTTAGTATAAGAAAGCCTTATGTAATTTGGATCGAATTCCTTGTTGAAAAGGGCCTGCTTTAATAGGTTTTTTTTTATAATATTTTTGACCTATAAGTACAGGGTGTTCAAAAAATAAGATTAAAAATGATTTGCAAAAAATCTACATTTTCAAATAGAAACCCCCAAATTTTATAATTATTTTCTGTTTAGCATTAAACATAAAGGTAAGCATGTATAAGGCTGTCTATCCCGAAAATTTATAGTTTTCGAAATATTGCCAATTTAATATTTTTATATGGCGATTTGGCTGCGGATTTTAAGTTTAGTTACTTGTAGTGGGCTATGACGGGGTTGAAAAACAGTCAAATGCTAAACAAATGCGAAAATTATAAATAATAATCAGCCGGGGCGCATAAATTTTACAAACGAAGATTTGTTTATTGTTTATGGAGAATGTAATAACTGTTTTTCAAGGCCATCATAGCCAACTCATATGTGGTTAAGCTTAGTACTCCTCGAATTTCATTATTTAAGAATTCTTTCATCTGGATTACTTCATCCTTATGGAACGACCTTCCCGAGGTCGTTTTTCCCAACGAATATAACCTCCAACGATTCAAAACCAACGTGAATCGCTTTTTGCGCACACGCGCCACACCCAGAGTGTCCTAAAGGATTTTTCCTGTGGTGTTCGTGTTTGATCATCATTATCATAAAAAAAACTAGGAATAACTGGACTTAAAATCCGCAACAAAATCGCTATTAAATTGGCAATATTTCGAAAACCACAAATTTTCGGAATAGACAAACTTAAACAAAGTTACCCTTATTTTTTATGCCAATTCTATGTAGGTGTTTCCATTTGAAAATGTAAATTTGTTGCTGTTTTCTTTATTTCTTTTTTAATCTTATTCTTTCAGGACCCCCTGTATTAATTGTTATTAAAAAATTATAAAAAAACCTTTTCAACAAGAAATCTAAACCAATTAAATAATAACGGCTTCTTTATAGGAAAAATTAATTATTAATTAAGATCTGCAAACGTCATTTTAGACATAAAACCTTAAATAGGTCAAACATGCTTAGACTTAGGTATAGGACATGATATACGAAATCTGCCTAGAATCTTACGTAGAATCCAAAAATGTAATAATATATAGGGTGTTCCGTTTAAAATAAGCAAGTGCCACCATATTGAAGATATTTTAGCTGAATTTATCGAATCGACATTAGGATGCTGTCCAATTGTCAAAATTTTCCTATTTATAATTTTTCATATACAGGGTGTCCCAGAATATGTGGGCAATCTCCCGGGTTCAGATAGAACACTTAAAAATGACAGGAGAGGTTCTTATACATTTTTCTTCCTACTGCCTCCCCTACGGAGATACAGGTCCATAACGGACGTCCCTGGAAATCGTTGTTTTTAAATAATTTATTAAGTACTGGGTGTAATTTAATATTTTTTAGTATAATGATTACTAGATGAGTCTCTCCTTAAAATTCGCCCTTTTAAACACATTCGGCTTATTTAGTTTGCCAGGGACGGACTAGACGTAACACAAAAATGCTTCTTTTCGTAAACCTTGTATGATGAAGGAACGACGATAATACTTTTGGATACTCTAAACCTTAAGCTGAAAAAAAGATACTCTTGATCAATGTTGATAAAATGAACCGTTTCGAAAAAATAGATATTTTTGTTCAATATGATTTATATTCAGTATACGTAAATTCCATTACTAAGTTAGTAACTAATAAGATAAAGGAGAAAACCCGCAAATTTCAAGACATTACCATAAACTGACACTGGCATAAATATTCTTATTTAAATCGGTACATGTGAAAGAAACCATAACAACAATTTTATGAACATAAAACAACTAATGCATAAAAACATATTGAACAAAAATATTTTTTTTTCGAAAACAGTTCACTTTATCGACATTGAGCCAGAGTACCTTTTTTCAGCTTAAGGTTTAAAGTGTCCAAAAATATTATTGTCGCTTTTTCATCGTACAAGGTGTACAAAAAAAAAGCATTTTTGTGTTACGTCTAGTCCGTCCCTGGCAAACTAAATACACCAAATGTGTTTAAAAGGGCGAATTTTAAGGAGACTCATCTAGCAACCATTATACTAAAAAATTATTAAATTACACCCAGTACTTAATAAATTATTTAAAAAACAACGATTTCCAGGGACGTCCGTTATGGGCCCGTATCTCCATAGGCGAGGCCGTAGGAAGAAAAATTTATAAGAACTTCTCCTGTTACTTTTAAGTGTTCTATCTGAACCCGGGAGATATATTCTGGGACACCCTGTATAGATCCAGGCGGTTCCCGGTGGGACAACCCTGTATTTTGACGGAAACCAATAGAGAAATCCTCAAAAAAGAAGAGAAACGTTTCTAATACAATATGCCGTATTTCAAAGAAAATTATAATTCCGTGTCATGGCTTCAACCCAGTAAAATTTCTGTCATGTTTCTTGCATTTAAAATTAATGATGGGAAAAGTCCCAGGCAGAAATGAAGTTAGGGAATACCGCTGACCTGTATCTATGGATAGCCAAAGTCTAAAAGCAACAGTGGTAAATTTAAGGCCTCGCGCATGTAAGCAAAGCTGTCAGATGTCATGCGCAATGCCGACTGATAAACTATTTACCTTAACAGGCGAACAGGGCCGTACTTCGCCTTATATTTTGGCACATCAAAACCTTCTTTACTGGGAAATAAACAATATATTTTCTCGCATAAAAGAAGGCTTTGTGGCCATCACTGAAAAGCCACTTTTAGAATTAATTTTGATATCTATTGTCCACGTATCGATAGATTTTTAATATCGTAACATCCCTATGACTGATTTCGGTCCTGTATGATGGTCTTTGGTTGACCGGCATGGATGCAGGCAGAGTTGTCTAAGGAACAGCATATGACAGCGAGAACATTGTGCGCAAGACAACGGACGAGCAACCTTTAAAAATATGACTCGTGAACCGTGCGCACCAACCCCATTTTTTCACTCATAAAATTAACTTGTTACTGCGCGTCCCATAAGCTGTACGTATCCATAGATACAGGTCAGTGCGAAATACCTACCTGTCAAAAAACTCAACATTTAGGAGATTTTTAGCTGAAATAGGAATATCGATTATCAATATGGATATGCAACACTCAACACTGGTAATAACGGCCGCTGTCAAGTGAGCAAATAATGACAAAAATATAGCGTGAAGTAACCGTACTTTTACGCACCTTCATGCTGTATCTCGTGCTTCGGTGATCTCGAATAATTTTTCATTTGACTACATCCCATATAGTGTTAGTTCACGGACTGAAAAAAATTATTATCAACCTCCGTACGATGTGTACATTTAAAAGAATATACAGAACGGCCGTTGGTTGGTGCTGCTGCTACATTTATACATTATTCTGGAATTAATTTTTTTAAACCGAGATAAGATAATATTATTTTTAACTATTTTTAAGGTAAAATGTGTAGGGTGTGTGGAAATTGATGAATTTATTTTATTGTTGTATTTATTTTTATTTGGTGTATAATTATAGATGGCGGGTTGTGCGTCCGGTCAGGACACATAGGATTTCCCATATAAATTGCGAGGTTGTAAAATATTCGTTCTCCTATTTATTTTAGTTCAAATATGTACTTGAACTTTTTAAAGACTACAATAAGAATAAGGTCCTTGTTCAATTTAAAGTGTATTTTCCCAGTAATTTAGGAGTTATTGAACAAAATGGATTTTTAAAACGATAAATTAGGAAATACGGACCTGACACATTTCTGACAGTACATGGTGTCCCATTTTCGACACTTTTATAGGGTTTATTCGTAATTGTTAGTGCTATCAAAAAAGTAATGTAGGTGTCATATGCTCTTTTTGGGTTCAACTTAAAATGGTAAAATCAAAATTTTCGCTCGCTGAAGAGATACGGGGGAAAATCAAAAAATTTACGATTTCAAAATTACCCTATATTTTCTTAGTTAAAAGAGATACAGAAAAATGTTCTATACAGAAGTTTCTTTATATTGATTGTTGCATAATCTGTCGTTTTCAGAATAAGTATACGGGGTCAGGTAAAAAAGTTATCGGTCCTAACCTCATTTTTTAAAATGGAACACCCTGTATATTTTAATCTAAAAAGATACTATTTTAAAATATCCTTTCAAATATATAACACACTATGGATGAAATGGGATTTATTAAACTTTATTACTTTAAACCACAGTAAACCATGAAACAAAAGCTAATATCCTAGAAACAACTCTGTTGACTATTAACATTTAATATCAATTTCATTTTTACATATTCATTTGCCAAAATGGCCTAACAACATTTTGAAAAATTTGATATAATATCAGTTTATATTGAAAGTGGAAAAAACTAAGAAATGGCGCAAAATGTATATTTTGTTCGCTATCCGGAAAGACGGTAACCATTTAAGGACATATTCCGAACATTTGCGATAATTCCCGTTATTTTTTAGCTTAATCTGAATCTTTTATTTCGTTTCAAAGGTAAAAAGTTTAAATAAATCGCCTAAGAAACCAATATCATCCATGGTGTGTTGTATATTTGAAAGGAGAATTTAAAATAATATATTTTTAGATTAAAATATACAGGGTGTTCCATTTAAAAAAATGAGGTTAGATCCGATAACTTTTTTACCTGATGCCAAATAAATAAAGACATTCTTCAGACAATTTTCCTGTCTACATGACATGAAAACACTCGCGCATGGAGAATGTAAATATCTATTTATTATTTTTGACAAATAGGCTCGGTGGCCTAGTGGTATAGCGTACGCCTTGTGATCATAGGCTCGGTGGCCTAGTGGTATAGCGTACGCCTTGTGATCTGGGAGTCGCGGGTTCAAATCCCGCACTCGGCATCTCTGGTTTTATTTATTTTTTTACAAGTGCCCTAGTCTTTGAGGCCATATAAATAAAGAAATTCTTCAGACACTTCTCTAAAACATCTTTGAAAAATTAACTGCCAATTTAAATTATATATAATCCGCTATTTATTATCGCTTGTAGTATGGCTCGGTGGGTAGAGTGTCCGCATGGCGATCTGAGGGTCCCGGGTTCAAATCCCGCACCGACAATTCTGGTTTTATTTATTTATGAGCACATGGTGACACGAAGCGGGCGGGAAAAATCTTTCCCGCCCGCTTCGATACTTTCCCGCTCGCTCTCTTGGAAAACGCCACTTTCGGTGAAGTGAACATGCATGAAAAGAGGCACTTTCGGGACACTTGTAAAAAAAATTATATTTTTATTTTACACTACACAATAAACAATTAAAAACCTAATGACGATTAGAAATATTCAACGGGAAAATTTATTGAGAAAAACTGAAAAGGCTGTCGAATATTGATAAGTGTAAACCTGAGTATAACGGTGATTACCGGAATTTTCATTTTAACCTGAATTAAAATTAAACTGAATCGTACCCCAGATTTAAGCTAGTGTGAAGACAGAATTCTCTTAATATCTTAAAAACGGTATGTGGAAAAATTGTACAATTTGGTGGACTTTTTATCTCATTATTATCTTCAACAAGTCTTAGTAAAAGTTTTCTTTAAATTCATAACGGGAGTGAATATTTGACCACCTCGAAATTTACATTGGAAATCCCATATGTCCCGTTCGAACGCACCACCCGGTATATTTTTATTGTGAGTGTACATATATTATGTGATTTTCTTTTTGTAAATAAATAAGTTTAACATATTTTCAAGTTTGCTTTATTGTTGTTTATTTTATTTGTTTTATTATACAGGGTGTTATGGAAATGACGTATTATATTTAAATGGGTGACTCCTTGGGTGTCCTAGAGAAGCGCTACATATTTTTTTTTAAATCGACCTTTTTAAAAGTGGGGTAACAAACACCCTTACTCACAGGTCAGTCCGTGCTACTGTACAACATTTCATCCAGACCCAATCGCAATGTTGCCAAAATTAATGTAAAACTGAAATTGCATATACATTATAAAAATTAATTATTTATCTACCTATTTGTATTTATCTTTATACCTAAAGAGTGAGGAAATCCAGGCACAGTCAGTTTTTTTCTCTTTTTCATGGGAACACTTTTGGAAACACTTTATGCTCGAAACATCTTAGATCTTGATAGCAACACCGAACACAATAATAGTGAAACAGAAACGATAGTTTGTTTTTGTAAAAATACACTTTTTGTGAAAATACAAAATATCAGATTATTAGATTTTATGAAACGCAACGCGACGAAATTTGACTTGTTCGTCAACGACATCCCATATTTTCTGTCAAACGGCAGCTGTTGCGTCCAGAATAAACTACCGGTCTTAAACTGAGCAATTTAGTTTTATTGCTCAACAGTATTCATAGTTTATTTAAGGACTAGCAAGATACACGAGTAAACCGAAAAATTATTACAAACACGAGTACCACCTGCAAAACCTAGCGGATTGTAGCGTGTGTATTGGGTCATCAATAAAATCAAGCGTATTCCGACGCTGTCTGTGTTCACTTTCACTTTCTTGGTGAAGGTAACTACCTTTATTTCCTTAGAACTCTTAAGTTTTTTTTAAGTTGGTGTCCAGTGAAGTAGCGTCCTTTTTTTAGGCGCCGTGATGGTACATTTCTATAAAATTCGGTACAATTTTGCCGATCCAGCCGGTACAAAAATATAAAGCTTGGAACAACGCAGTTTGAACGTTTTCTTTAGTTCGTTCGTCGTGTGTGTCATTTTTTAATTGAAGGAATTATGTTTAAACAAATAAATCTAAGGGAGAAAAAAAGGGACCAAAATTAATTAAAACAATGTTCGGGTTTGGTATTCTTTCCATGTGAATAGCTGCTATTTGTGAGGTTATGTGAGAGGTTTTTTCCACTTCGATTCTGTGTGATTTGTGTGACATTATGCAACTAATAATTCTTTTTAAATAAGTAAAGGTAAGAGAGCATGTCGTATGTTGAAAACATTAACATTTAGAATGGTACGACATAAAGACATCTTGCAATACTGGTTGTTCACTAGACAAATGTTGGACATTTTGTAAATGGGAAATAGCTTGTCACCTATTAGATACAGACATTGTGATATTTTGCAGTTGTGTGGGCATTGTGAAGCTATTTAACTACGACAAAAAATAATTTTGCCCTTTTTGTGACGTATGACATTTTGCACGAACACCGACGATGTGTCTTAAATAAAATTGCATTTTTTTAAAAGAATTTGAAAGATAATAATTTAAAAGGCCAATGACGTTTGACCTATTTACTTTCCTGTACTTGTGACGAATTTTAAATTTTTGTGTGATATACAAACCCGAACAAACCCAATATTTGTTTTGCAGAACATCTTTCGCCGTCGGTTTTCTAAAATAAAATTTGTTCATAAATGATAGAATGAAAAATTGTTAAAATTATAATTTGTTTTCTAAAGAGTTTGCCGTATAGATATGACAACACCGACCGTCGTCAGCAGCGGCCATGTAAATTTTCAGATTTCATATGAAGTGTATAATTTCGCTTAATAATTCAAAGTGCTATTTATGGTTATTTTTCTTCAATTTATTTTCATCTCCGGATTTGCCGGTTTAAATATAATACGTCATTTCCATAACGCCCTGTATAGTTGAACCGGGGACATAATGAACTTGCGTCATAACCTGTAACGGTATGATTCGGGATTATGTAGATCAAATAAGACAAAACCACGTCAGCAGCCAGGGCCGGATTTACAACTTTTTCGTGATGTTTACATAGAAATATCTCAAAAACGGTTAGAGATAGTAAGATCGAGCAAGTATACCTTTTTTTAGTTTAGAAATTGCCCTTCTTTGAGAATCTTGGATAAAAAATACTACTTAATAACAGGTAAGAAAAAAATCATAAATTTATTAATGCAGTTACTCTATGACCCCTAAATTATTATGGAATACCCTATATTTATAAACAAATTCGAAAAATGTGAGTAAAAGATATACATCAATAGTAGCATTAAATTTTATTTAAAATACATGGTCAGCGATAGCATTCACACATGCTATTTACACAAAAACCATTTCCACGATGTTCTACTGTGACGCAGTACTCCCGACATAGATCTCCTTCATTGCCTGTATCTCCGGAACAGACCGATGGTGGAGGCGATCCTAAAATAATAAAAAATTGATTTAAAAAAACTGAAAAAACACCGAAAAAATTTTTACGTACTGTATCTTTCAAACAAACCTTCTATGTAAGTGTATCTTCCTAAATAGTCCAATTGGTACTACATATTTAAAGGCTGCGAAAAATGAAACTCCGTACTGTATAAAGGTATGTAGGTATTTTATTCATAGTAAGTCAATGGCAACCTTGTATTGATTTATATAATTCAGTTCATTTGTACAACAGAAAAACAGGATCGGAATAACTTGAAACCCACAGAAAAATATAATTTTTAACTTGATACACAACAACATTGACATTCGTTATTTATACAAAATCCATCGTCAAACCCTTGTGCATTGCACTGTTTCAGGCACAGATCTCCTGCTGAATCTCCCGAGCAAACTGGGGTGGTGCTTGTTTCTACAGTGGTTGTTTGAGCTGTGGTTGATCCTGGGGTCGTTGTACTTACTGTGGTTGACCCTGGAGTCGTTGTACTAGATGTGGTTGATCCTGGAGTAGTTGTACTTACTGTGGTTGACCCTGGGGTCGTTGTACTTACTGTGGTTGACCCTGGAGTTGTTGTACTTGATGTGGTTGATCCTGGAGCTGTCGTTGTACTTGCTGATGTTGATCCTGGGGTCGTTGTACTTACTGTGGTTGACCCTGGAGTCGTTGTACTAGATGTGGTTGATCCTGGAGTTGTTGTACTTGCTGATGTTGATCCTGGGGTCGTTGTACTTACTGTGGTTGACCCTGGAGTCGTTGTACTAGATGTGGTGGATCCTGGAGTTGTTCTAGTTGCTGATGTTGATCCTGGAGTCGTACTTATTGTAGTTGATCCTGGTCTCGTTGTACTTGCTGTGGTTGATCCTGGAGTCGTAGTTATTGTTATTGTACTTGATCCTGGACTCTTCGTACTTGCTGTGGTTGATCCTGGGGTCGTTGTACTTACTGTGGTTGACCCTGGAGTCGTTGTACTTGATGTGGTTGATCCAGGGGTTGTTTCTGGGTTGGGTATACTTCTAGTAGTTGATCCTAAAATATTAAAGTATAATTAATGCCATAAGAGTAAAAACTAATTTAAGAAAATATATGTGTATTTATTTACCTTAAAACAGTTATATTCTTATATATGTAACTGTATTTTTTAACAAAAGGTCTTTCCATCAAATGAATCATATTAAAAGCAAGACAGCACATTATTTTCACAGTACACACTCGCGGGCATATTAATTTAATTTCTGATATCTCGACACATCGTGATTTTGACAAAGATTTCATTGCTTACCATTTTCCTCCGTTTGAGGTACAGACGCCACATGCCAGACATTTACCAAGAGCAACGTCAGGAAGGCGAAAAATATTGCACGACTCATATTTGCTTCTCAAATGTCGAAATTTCACTTACGTCGTATTAGGACAACATATCTAATACGATATCTCTGACTGCACTTGAAGTTCATGGGAAATCGAACATTACCTACGCGTGTAGATAACAATTTAACCTGTTTTTTTTTTTACATTGTTAATTGTTAATAATATTGACGGCCATATTATTAACTTATCGCTTTTTTAAATTGTATATTTGCTAAACCATCAATGTTTTTTTTTAATAAAATAGCGGCCCTTGTTGTTGTTTTTAGACCCCTTGTAAGATAAAACAAAAAATGTTTTATTAGTGGCGCTGCACACTGGGGCCGATTTAAAAATACCTGGCCATAATGATAAAATACTAAAGTGGTAAATTTAACTTTATATGATGCTACCCGATGAACCAATGAAATATGCCATCTAAAAATAGCAATTTGATGGGGGTAGGGCGAAGGGGGTGTTTGCATCGGTTATCGGCAATACAGCGTTGAAGGTAGAAGTGGTAATCAGCGTTTTGTTTATTCGATTTGCGTGCTTTCAAAAACAAGTTAATTGTGCTTCTGTAAGATGGATTCTATTCCTGGAGGTAAGTGTTACCTGTAACATTATTATTATCTATTTTATAGTCAGAAATTTTAATAGCTGTAGTAGTTTTCATTTAAGATTTAATGTTATGGTAAATTTTGTTTATAAAATAAATTATCAGGTGTTTTAATAACCTTCCGGGGTCTTCCGAGCTGGAATTCTGTTATAATATTCTAAAACGATACTTAAGTTATTTGTTTTTACAAAAACATTCACCGCATACAGCCGCCATTCAATGAAAACTTTTTTTTACCTTTGTATGCACATAAAATTTTAATAGACTATCTAAACTAATTGTCGATTTTTTTTTATTATAGGATCAAACGAGGAAAATCGGGAGAAATCTCATGTTTTAAAAAGAAGAACTCTATGTGAAATAATGTTTTCGTGTGATTAAGCAATATTTGACGATAGATGTCGTCATTTGTTTACTCATATAATGGATCAAACTAAATGTCCCGAAGTTTTAACAAATGTCATAAAGCACAAACTTTCTTATTTTAAAGAAAAAATTTTTCACCATGAATAAAAAGTGGCTGGATACTGAAGTGACATTATCCGTGTTTTCCATTCCGGCTTTGGTAACATCCGGAGGACGCAACAGTAGTTGTAAAAAAGTACAATTTTCTACTCCAAAGAGAGCTAAAAAATACAGGAGAGCTTTTAAAGAGACGAAAAAGTAGTAGAACTTACTGCTGAAAGAGCTTTATCAGTATTAGTTGAGGCAAAACTCACTAAACACCAGTATGAAGTTATTAGAAGCGAGGATAAAAGACGGTTTCCATCTTACAAAAAAATCCAAGAAGCCAAGTTAAGTTGTTATCCAGACCCTGGAGCGGCTACAGTTACCGAGACCACTGCAGAAGTAAAACTACAAGCATTACTTAATCACACTACGACACGCATTGTGAGAGTACAAAGTGATGTGTTGCAAACCTTAACACAAGAAGAACTAAAGTCCTCGACTCTAATATAGTATAAATGGGGGTGTGACGGAAGCTCTGGATTCACTCAATACAAGCAAAAATTAACCAGTTAAGATGATTCCGATGCCAGTATATTTCTTACATCTCTTGTGCCACTCCAGCTTATTTTTTTGTCCTATTAGAATTCAATTAATTCACGAGCGGACTGACATTATTCTTCAAGAGAAAAGGTATATAGAAGATCAAATTCGGGATTTAAATCCAACACCTGTCACATTAGAATCCAATGTAATCTATATTTCTCATACCTTATTGTTTACAATGGTTGATATGGAAATAAACTTATACGTGTTACCTAATGATCAATTAATTTAAATAGTTCATCTTTGTTCAATTTATTCTGTTGACCATTATAGGTATACCTAAAGACGTCGTAAATTTTCCTTTTGTATTTAATTTAGTAATACTGACCATATGTTTGGATGTTCCCAAGATTATAACCCATTGTTCTTTTTATTTTCAAGAATCTGCTTTTTATTGTGCCTTCCATTCGATATTCATTATTGTTATTTGACGAACCTATTGTATTGTTATGTTCTCTTTTTAATATAATGAAAATTTACAATTTCATTTGTGTTTTACTGTATCCCATAATACTATAGTTATGAATTATATATTTAATATTTCAATCGTTGAGTAGTTTAGATGTGAAATATTTTCACTGTACTTGAGCATAAAGACATTTTTTTTCGATTTTCATGTCTCTAGCAGATCAATTCCGTTTTGGCCAGGTATTTTTAAATCGGCCCCACCGTGCGCTGCGCGCAAAATTTGCAGAGCTTTTACTATTACTATATTATTTCGTAAATTAAATTAATTTTTTTCGAATTGTTTTTTTCTCAGACAGTAAGTATGTACAGGGTGTGCCATTTTCGACACGTTCTGGGGGATATTAGAGTTATTATTAACTTATCAAAAAGGTAGAAACTGATCTTGCTAGAAAATGCGATGTTTTTAATAATTTCTATTACTTATAACCGTAGGCCATGGTCAATATTTTAGAAACAAATTCGAAATTTTGTTACAGCTATTTTAAATATTAAATTGGATTATATAAAACATTCCAACATATCATAATTTTCATAATTCTTATCGTAAAAGGCAATTGTTAAGAATAATGAAATTAAACGCATATTATAAAAACTTACGTAGTAGGTGTTTCATAAGTAATAAAAATATTGGAGATCTGTCACGTTTGGACCACTGTTTCTAATAAATTGACAATAGCCTACTGTTATAAAGTAACGTAAATTACTACAAATATCGCATTTCTTGGTTCTTTCTGAAGATAAATATATATAAAATACATAGTAATTTTAACATGTAATTAATAATTTTTTGAAAATAGTCAATATACAGGATGTAAATGGCGGTTCTTCCACAGGAGCACATGCGCACGTGCACCCCCAAAACGAATAAAAAAACATTAATTTATATTCATTGAATATTATTTATCGTATAAAGTCCGACCCTCCCTAATATGTTATCGTACCGTCAATCATCGTATAAAGTCCGACCCTCCCTATATTTTATGGTACCGTCAATCAAACTGTATATTATAGGCTCTCAATCCGGCAACCGTGCCTCGGCCGAGGTTAATGACGATTATGACGAGACTTGCTCGCATGTGCGATTAAGTAGGCGGGGCATAATACAGTTACTCTGTAGTAACAGGTGACGTGAGACAGCGGGGGATAGCGGGGCTATGGCGATTTAACATGGGAAAGGCGCACAATTTTATTGTGCATTCGTCGTTCGTGCATCTAGTTAGAAATTCGAGCGTGTATGTTTTAATATTTTAATATTATACAGGGTCTTATAGAAATGACGTATTATATTTAAACCGGCAAATCCCGAGATGAAAATAAATTGAACAAAAATAACCATAAATGGCGCTTTGAATTAGTAAGCGAAATATACAATTTATATGAAATCTCAAAATTTACGTGGCCGCTCCTGAGGCCCAGCGCAATCAATATTTTATTGTGGCAGTCTCAAGTTTCAAAAGAGGTCAGCGCATTGTAGGCGGTGTTGTCATTGTAATTCTAAACGCACGTGTTCAGTTTTTGACAACAAGACGTCTTGGCGCGCGTTATCACTTTTTTTTCAAACTTTTTAGACAAAGAAAACTACAATTTTAAGGTACATACTTTCTTACCTTCGATCTTATTTTAAAATAATCCGTTTTATAATTAAATTGCATAAAAGAATAAAACACAAAAAGTATGCTTTTCAACAGAACTAACAGTAGATAATATCACATCACAACATTTCTTATTATGAATTATTTCACAACAAAAAAAAAATCGGGCAATACAACTAACAAAACGTTTAAAATTCGTATACGTCAAGCACGTGGAACGCTCGACGCTCACCGTCGTTCCAGTCCAGAGTCGCGAAGGCTACTGAAGAATAAAGGGCGCGCCGCCAGTATTCAAGTAAGGGCGAGACAGGCGGTGTGATCTGACAACACTGTTAGTATACTTTAGTGACCCACATTGTTGCTAAGTGAATCCAGATGTAACGGCGCGACAGTATGTGGGTAAAAAGGGTTTTTACCTTAGTATTTAGATATTCGATTTAAAAAAAAAGTATGTAGACTTTCTCTTGGACTCCGTAGGAGTCACCCATTTAAATATAATAAGTCATTTCCATAGCACCCTGTATATTTATTAAGTTAAAATGAATAGTTTGACGGTGGATAATT
This sequence comes from Barypeithes pellucidus, assembly GCA_963991005.1. Lineage (NCBI taxonomy): Eukaryota > Metazoa > Arthropoda > Insecta > Coleoptera > Curculionidae > Barypeithes > Barypeithes pellucidus. The sequence continues at coordinate 47,771,859 of OZ022563.1, read as the reverse complement.
TAAAAAATATCTTTAGCTCTTTGAGTTTGGAGCAAAAAATTGAAGTGAAGAATGCGGAAAGATCTAAACCCGAAATTAATTTAACGCAGACCGCAAAGGGTATTTCTAGGGACTTTATTAGAAATTTTAAAAATTAAATATATGAAAAAAAAACTATAGAGGGTATTCCAAACTTTAATGAGGCTGTTATTGATCAATTTTCTATAACTAGCGGACTTTACGTTTAAGCACTATACACACTAAGAAAACCTCTCGTATTTTCGAAAAGTTGTATTTCCTTGTATAAAATTAAAAAATAAATAAAAATATGTTTTACCTAACGCAATTTCTTATTACTTCTTTTCTTTCTACATTTAAATCGCCTAGAAAGTAATTGTTTGGTCGTTACACAAAAATAAAATTTTAAAAATAATTTCACCATACTTGTGAACCCCCTCTATCATAGGTCACGAGCCGCCACTGTTTCTAGTTTATAGGAAAATATTAGTTTTCCAATTTTTCTGGGATAATTTTAAATCTCTAGTCCCTCATAGCATAAGAAGCAGAAATGTTATTGAAAAACTTCTCTTTCTTTGGTAACAGCTGCTAAAAAGTATTTCTGGAATTCGGAAACTCGTTTTCCATGTAATTGCGCACCTTCTTTTTATCCTAGGTTGAATAGTTTTTCAGATATCCTGCCAACGAAAATATCTGCTGATAAGAGGCCATAATTAAGGGTACTTACCCGCACCATTATTATCAAGTTTCGGACTAGATTGAATACCACAAATGTTAATAAAAATTACAATTAACACCAAGTAATTAAATTTAGTAATCATACTTAAACTTGAAAAAAAATGTTACTTTCAATACACGGGTAATGTGTGGATACTACGAGTAACAATAACATACATAATATGTATATCTATAATTGGTATTTTGCTATTCAACATTGTCAAATATACACGGTGTCCCGACATAAGCCGGTAGGTACCACATATCGATACATGCATCGAATAACATTGTAAGTGACAAATTTGAACTCCGAAATTGGTCAAAATGCCACTTACAATGTTATTCGATGCATGTACCCAAATAGCACAAACACGTCTCTAAGACGTCTTAAAGATATTGGCGAAAGTATATACAGGGTGTCCCATAACTAATGGTACACAGGAAAACTGCAGATTCCTTGGGTAAAAATATTGCGATTCGGCCATACTTAGTTTAGTTCAATAGCTGGTAATAACCGAGATACAGGGTGTCCAAGTAAAAATTTAATTTTCAATTTTCCTAAATAACTTATTTCTGAATCAATATTTTTGCACAAAATTTTGTGACTAGGGTTTGTTTGGGGAAAGGAATTTGAATTTGTTAATAATTTTGATGATGATAATGATTATAGGGGGCGCTCTCTGCGGTACTCTGGATACATAAAAAGAAATGTAACTTTTTTGTGCCTTAGTATAATTATATTTTTATTAAATATCAGTTTTTCCGTCATTTTTAAGCAATAAAGGTATACTTTGTAAATGTCGCTCCGACTAACCGTTTTTCAGATATTTTCAATTACAATTTCTAATGCGCCCGTTTAAATTTTGATTTGTAAATGTGAAATTTGTCGCAGTAGGCTTTGGTAAAAACAAATACAATGAAAGCACTTTGAAACCTCATTCCTGTCAAAGTTTATTTTCATTTGTCAGCATTGTGGATGTTTTTAAGGAGTTTTTCAAGATACTGTTATCAAAAATTAAACTAAAAATGCCGCGACATAACTGTTTTCTAACGGAGAAATGCGAGACATGGTATGTTTATACGCACAAGAAAATTTTAACAGAAGCGGGGCACATCGGTAGTATTTGGAAATGTATCCAAATAAAAGGCAGCCAGATTTTAAATTTTTTAGAAGCCTATACGACAGACTGGGAGAAACAGGATCCTGGCGTATATTATAGGCTCTCGATCCGGCAACCGTGCCTCGGTCGAGGTAAATTACGATTATGACGAGACTTGCTCGCACGTGCGATTAAGTAGTGCAGTTTCTCTGTAGTAACAGGTGGCGGGTGGCAGCGGGGGATAGCGGGGCTATGGCGATTTAACATGGAAAAGGCGCACAGTTTTTGTGTGCACCGCGCGCTGTTGTCTGTTCGTGCATCTAGTTAGAAATTCGAGCGTGTATGTTTTAATATGTTAATATTATATATTTATTAAGTTAAAATGAATAGTTGACGGTGGACTATTTAAGAAATAACTTTAGCTCTTTGAGTTTGGAGCAAAAAATTGAAGTGCGGGAACACCTAAACCCGAAATAAATTTAACGCAGACCACCAAGGGTAAATCTAGGGACTTTATTAGAAAGTTTAAAAATGAAATATATGAAAAAAAAAATTATGGAGGGTATTCCAAACTTAATGAGGCTCTTATTGATCAATTTTCTACAATTAAGAACCGAAGAATGGACTTTACGTTTAAGCACTTTTGTGTAGGGTCGATAAATGTTGTGTATTTCGATAAATGATACTCGATATGATTTTAAACCATTTTATTAAAGGATTTAAACTAAAAAACACTGAAAATATGAAGAATGCCAACTTGTCAGTCTCGTGGCTCGATTCGTTCTCGTCATAAAACAGTTAACTATTGTTGCGCCTAATGACGTAGCCGTAGATGGCGTAGTGGTATTAGACATCATTCGATTTTCTTGATAACTCGTAGATGGCGGTAGTAGTATTGGACATCATTCGGTTTCCTTGATAGCTCGTAGATGGCTTTAGTAGTATTAGTAGTGGACTGTATAAATATTGTTACGAAGGTTGCATGCGACGACGTTAAGATCCGACAGCTATACGCACTAAGGAAATCTTTCTTATTTTCCACAAGTTGTATTTCCTTGTGTAAAATTAAAAAATAAATAAAAATATGTTTTACCTAACGCATTTTCTTATTACTTTTTTTCTTTCTACATTTAAAACGCCTTGAAAGTAATTGTTTGGTCGTTACACAAAAATAAAATTTTAAAAATAATTTCACCATGCTTGTGAACCCCCTCTATCATAGGTCACGGGCCGCCACTGGTGGAGGTACATATATTCTAAAAGTATAATTATAAAGTCGTCAAAAGTATGTCAGATATTTATTTGTTTTACGATTTTTCGTAAAAGACTGATGTTATAAGTACTCTAATTTATTATTATGCTTTGAGTAGTAGTTTCCCAGACATGGCGTTCCAAAAATGGACTTATTTATGTAAAGTTGTAGACACCAATTGGAAAGGATGACATCCGGAGTGGCTACCTACGGAGCCCTAATCATTCTAATTTTTTTTTGGTAATTCCTGTAGAGTGCGTTCTTATGTGGGACACCGTGTATAATTTCTTGTTTTGCCAACCATAAATGCTAGGTATGTTCATTTAAAAAGTCTGATCATTAGCTGTTACCTGTTAAAAAGCTAGCAGAGTTGAGTGCGGTTGAATGGGTAGTAGAGATGGGACATTATTTTATGTACGGTAACTGTTCGGCGGGGGGTGGTTTTTTTGACGGCTTTAGAAAAAAATATTGTTCTCTAGCACGTCCATAAACTACAGGGTGTTACAAATTCGGCCGTCACCATTGGGCTTTCGGGAAGTTGCGTAGATGGGCCCAACAATATGCCGCAAAAAAATAGAAAATAAATACAGGGACTTCCAAAAATTTGGAAAATCTAAAATTTTGCGTTTCGGTTTTTATTTTTTCCTGGCTTTGTTCGAAGAGATGTCCAAAAATAAATTTCAGTTTCTCATTGCTACTTTTTATTCTCCACAAGATGGCTTTATCATCAGATCTTTCATGCGACGTTTCGTCTTTGGGTCACCATCATCAACTTAATTTTACGGGCCTGAATTTTTGTTTAAATTATGAAAGAGGACCGAAATCTATGTTCACCGCGGTATACAACACTTACTGGTATTCCGAGGTCTTGTCCTTAATTCGACCATCTTCATTAAAATATCCCTAGTACGTTCCTGTAATTTATGGCCTTAGCTAAGGTAGACTTAACGTTATGGAAAACCTTTAAAAAACTATGATTCAAATTAATTTGAGGGCCAATTGACGCGTTAAGTCTAAGATTACCGCGTTCTTAAAGGTATATTCCTTTAGATGAGAGATCTCTCTCTCTGGGCTCGACGTCCAGAAAGCTTCTGGTCCAGACGAAATTCCTATTATAGTTCTCAAGAGATGCGCCGATGAACTAACACCAGTATTTTGTAGACTTTTTAACTTATCCTACAAACAAGGAATATTTCCGTCCTGCTGGAAGACGACGCGAGTCCAGCCTATACCAAAGAAAGGTAAGAGAACCCTGCCTAGCAACTATCGGCCAGTCGCATTGCTTTCATTTATATCAAAAGTAATGGAGAAAGCTATTAACCAACATCTTCTAAAGTACCTGGAAGGCTTTACCATTATGAGCGATCATCAATATGGTTTTCGGAAGTCCCGATCCACTGGAGATCTTCTAGCCTATGTCACCCATCTTTGGAACAACGTAATCGAACATCATGGGGAGTCTCAGGCTGTTGCACTGGATATTTCTAGAGCCTTTGATCGTGTTTGGCATGAGGGACTTCTAAACGCCTAATAGAGGTGTCCGCCCATGGGAAATTCGTTATTAGGTAATATGTAAATGCAAAATTATTACTATGTATATGTATGTACAAATAAACATAACATAACAAAAATACACTCGTTTTAGTTAGGATGTAGTACTAAAAAAATCTAATAACGTAGTTTGACGTGTTTTATACCTGCAATCTAGCAATCTAGAAAATGTAATTCCAAGTCTGATAACAATTCCATTGCTGTAGAGTCACCTCTAATCTTTGCATACTCTTATAATTCCTTTACCATACTAATGGCTTGTTGATAATTGGTGACATTTGTTTGATTACTGCATTCAACATCTTCATCAGAGTCGTCAGATAGTGGTTTCAGTTTGGGCTACATAATCGGTAGGAATCGGGTCACTATCATCTTCTAATAGCACATTGCCATCAATGTTAATAAATCGCCCAAATCATTGTTATCAAATTACAAACATCAATATTCTCTTTCAGACTCAAAACGCGACATTTTTGTGCCATTGTTTACGATTTTAACCTTACAACTCACATATAAACGGCGGACTGCTGTCGGGGAATCACACATACTTTCATTCGGCGAAGCCCTTTCGCTCTGCCACGCATACGCGATTGGTTGCCGGTCTGTCTTCAGAGTGTTTTTGCACCGTACTTATTCGTCTCCCAAATACTTTTAAAAAGTTTTTGTCCGTTTAAAGGAGGGTTTGATTGATTGGAATTTCATATACCTGGTTCTGGACTATGAAAAAATGTCCGCTTAATAGAGATGTCCGCTTGTTAGAGGTGTCCGTTCGGAGAGGATTCACTGTATTTACTGGAAACTGTGGAAACTGGAAAGATAATAAGGGTGGGACAAGGTATTCAAATTGACACACTGTATATCTCCAATACTTCCTTAAAAACTACTAAAAAATACAGTCATTATCAAATTATGAAAAACTTAAGCTTAAACAGACATTCACAATTTTATTAACACTGGTAATTTCAAGGTGGCTTATTACTGTTGTTGGAAACAAATACATTGTTACAAATCATTTCATGATTAACATAATCCTGATTCTTGATTGCTTCCGCGGAACCTTTTTTAAATTAGTGTAGTTTATTTATGTCGAGAATTAATGGGTAGGTACTTATGTCGTAATTTATTAAAGTTTGTACCGTTTATAGTATCCCGCTCGAAAATTTTAATCTTATGGGGAACATCGAGGGGGAGGTACGTGAGGAAAACGACCCAATAAAGTCAAATTATTACATCCATTTTAGTTATACAGGGTTTTATGCAAAGCTATTACAAACTACAGATAGAAAAATGTACATTTCGAGCAAACGCAATGACTGCAAACAGTCTTTCCCACCTCTTTCGGTCATTATTGCAGCATAGCCAGATTGACATATTTATCGCAAAGGTACACTGACAAAAATGCATTTAATAATGTCGTGGGTTACAAAATTGGAGCTACCTCAACCCACCTCTCTGTGTTGTTCTAACTGAGCCCATGAATTATCACAAATTATTTAAAACCGCTACAATAATTCAGGTTCTTTTGGTTCGCCTCAACCCAGAAAGAGATTTTTTATCAACATTTTAAACATATTTTGGAATTACCACAATCCCTCATCTTGTAACTATTTTATGAGTTCCTGAACTCAGTTTTTGGGATGGAATAATTCAGGATTTATTTAAAATAACCCAGAAAACGTGCTACGCACTGACAAAAATGCATTTACCAATGTCGTGGGTTAAAAAATTGGAGCTACTGTAACGCACCTCTCTATGTTGTTCTAACTCAGCCTATGAATTATCACAAATCATTTAAAAACGCTACAGTAATTCAGGTTCTTTTGGTTCGCCTCAAACCAGAAAGAGATTTTTTATCAACATTTTAAACATATTTGGGATTACCACAATCCCTTATCTTGTAACTATTTTATGAGTTACCTGAACTCAGTTTTTGGGTTGGAATAATTCAGCATTCATTTAAAATAACCCAGAAAACGTGCTACCAAACCCCATATCGAGGGTATTTACCGGTCGTAAGGTCACGGAAAGTTCCGAATTCGTGCTCGTGCAGATTTAGCGGGGTTCATTCCATTGTTATTAGTCCATCGCGCGTAGAGGCACCTGTTTGCCGTTGCGCCGTTTCCGGGATCTTCCATTTTTGCTCTCTGTGCGTGAAAATTTGTGTTTAGCATAATTTTGGTCAGTTGGCGTAAAATGGAGGGACAGGAGGGAGATGCATTTACACTGCTATTATTGGAATGGAGCCTTATTATTTATAAGTATATATTAATATTATAATATTATTAATACGTATTTACTCAAGATTTGTACATGTTTTACACATGAAATGTTATTTTTCGTTGTTAAGTGTATTCTTAAAGTAGAGTCTTTGGGAGCCCTTACATTGTGTTTTATTTTATTAATAAACTTATTAAACCATTGTTCTTATATTATTTTGTACAGAACCAGTGTATGTTATATATATATAATATATATAATATTTTGAGTTCCGATAGTCCACAATTTAGGTACTGGTAGTCCAAAATTTGGACTCTGGTAGCCCAAAGAGTGAGTTATTCCAGCCACCATCGTAAGCTAGAACAACTTAAATGCAAAGTTTTGATAGCTCGAATCATGAGTTAATCTAGCCCGACTTCTGTGCTATAATAACTTATGAACAGTGAGTTGATGCAATTTCATCGATTGGGTCGCCGTAATTCAGAGGTCTGGGCTGTCCCCTATTAGCAACACGCTTCGGTCTAGGAGAACTCATATTTGAGTTATATCAACTCAAGATTTCGCTCAGTGCGTATTCTTAAAGTAGAGTCTTTGGGAGTCCTTATAAATTGTTTTTTATTTTATTAATAAACTTATTAAACCATTGTTCTTATATTATTTTGTTCAGAACCAGTGTATGTTATAATATACAGGGTCCGCAAACGAAGCGTGGACGGAAGATTAATTCGTTATCGAAGAACTTATCAACAATACTAAAACAGCTTGAGATATTGGATTAAAAACGGCATGTTTTAAAAATATTTTACATTATACATGGTGGCCCAAAAAAGTGTGACAGCATAAAGTTATATTTTTTTAAATGGGACACCCAGTATTTTATTGCATATTTAGGTTCGTATTACTATCGTTTATAAGTGTCTCAAATTTTATTTAATTTGGTTTTGTAGTTTCGGAGAAATAAATTAAAAAGTAAAAAAATTTTTTGCAGTCCTGAATAAAAAAATCAAAAAAAACAATCCAGAACTACTTTTTAACCCCGGCATTGAGTGAAATTTATGACAAGAGGTCTAGAGATACTATGAATGTAATTGCGTTTATTTATTTTATACAGGGTGTTCATAATAAGCTTCCAAAAACCCCACATTTTAAAATAATTTTTCTCAAGTTTTTCAAATGGAACACCCTGTATATTATTCGGCTATTTGACGTAGAATTCATAGACAATTTTTTTTTGTAATACAGGCATATAAGTTATATCCAGCCGTTTTCGATATAATTATAAATATCATAAATTATGTTGTTTAAATAGAGTTTTTATTGGGAAATTTTTTTATAGGCGACTAGACTAATAATTGTGAACTAAAGTAAATATTCAAAATAGCTTCTTTTTACTTAATTTAATGATTTTCCTCTACTGCCAACGGAACTCTTAATTCATTTTCTTCATTAATAACGGGTTTATTGATTATCATCCTTTTTGTGTACGCAAGGCTTCCTGTTGCTACAAATCTTTGCAAAAACTTCTCGAAGGTTTCCCGGCTTTCTCTCAATATCTGGATATCTTTTAGCATACACTCGGCTCGCGAGGAGGCAATTTCTTGCACATTCACCCAGTATAAAAATCATATTTACCATTTCTAAAGTTGTAAAATTCGACATTTTGTGTAAGTTAGTAATTAATTTCGATGACTGAACAAATGTAAATAATTTTATTTGGCTGTCATAGTGACAATCTAAACAAAAAAAAATCATGGCAACTCGATTAAGAATATAAAATAAAATTAAATAAATAAAAGTAGCAAAAATGTAGGCTTTTAAAATTTATATCGAAATAACTAAAATACGGTAAACTCTAAGAGTAATAGGAAGCTATTTTGAAAATTTACTTTAGTTTACAATTATTAGTCTAGTCGCCTATAACAAAATTTACCAATAAAAACTCTATTTAAACAACATAATTTATGATATTTATAATTATTTCGAAAACGACTGGATATAACTTATATGCTTGTATTACAAAAAAAAATTGTCTATGAATTCTACGTCAAATAGCCAAATAATATACAGAGTGTTCCATTTGAAAAACTTGAGAAAAATTATTTTAAAATGTGGGGTTTTTGGAAGCTTATTATGAACACCTTGTATAAAATAAATAAACGCAATTACATTCATATTATCTCTAGACCTCTTGTCATAAATTTCACTCAATGCCGGGGTAAAAAAGTAGTTCTGGATTGTTTTTTTTGATTTTTTATTCAGGACTGCAAAAAATTTTTTTTTTAGTTTTTAATTTATTTCTCCGAAACTACAAAACCAAATTAAATAAAATTTGAGGCACTTATAAACGTTAGTAATACGAACCTAAATATGCAATAAAATAATGGGTGTCCCATTTAAAAAAATATAATTTTATGCTGTCACACTTTTTTGGGCCACCCTGTATAATGTAAAATATTTTTAAAACATGCCGCTTTTAATCCAATATCTCAAACTGTTTTAGTATTGTTGATAAGTTCTTCGATAACGATTTAATCTTCCGTCCACCCTTCGTTTGCGGACCCTGTATATATAATATTTTGAGTTCCGATAGTCCACAATTTAGGTACTGGTAGTCCAAAATTTGCAAGCTAGAACAACTTAAATGTCAAGTTTTGATAGCTCGAATCATGAATTAATCTAGCCCAACTAGTAACGCATCACAATTCACATACTGGTAGCTACGGTAGCCTATCAATAATTTAAGACGGTGAGGCGTGAGTTATTCCAACGCATAAAATAACCCATCTTCTGTGCTATCATAACTTATGAATAGTGAGTTGATGCAATTTCTTCGATTTGGTTGCCGTAATTCAGAGGTCTGGGCTGTCCCCTATTAGCAACACGCTTCGGTCTAGGACAACTCATATTTGAGTTATATGAACTCGAGATTTCGCTCAGTGTACGGAAAACCACTAGAGAGTGAGAAGCGGCAACGCTGTATGTTGTTAGTAATATTGTGATCTAGAAAATCGGTAATATTAGTTGGAAAATCGATCAAAAACTGTCTAAAGTGTCTCGTGACAGATTGTGAGTGCTGGCTAATTCGTTTAGCTATAAAAAAAAATCGAAAAATTGCAAATTATAGTGTAAACAACTTAACAAGTGTTATCTGGGTACAAAACAGACTATAAACAACTGGCAAACCCCGGGCGGTGTTGCCAGACCTCAGTGTAAATTATCTTGACCTGAGCGGTAATATGCAGGAGAACGAAATATGCGATTTGTGCATGAAACTCGTGTCGAATGATGACGAAGGCCTACAGTGCGATAAATGTATAATATGGAAACATCGAATTTGTTTATCTATTGGACAAAATGCATATTTGAAACTAGCAAAATCGAAGGAACCTTGGTACTGTAACACCTGCAAGAGCGCCAAGAATGAGAAAAAAACTGTGGCTAAGAAGATTCAACCAATGCCAGACGCATATACAATCGCCGACGTAATGGCTAAGCTTGAAGACATGGATGCGAAGTATAGCAACTTGTTTACGCGATACAAGGAGCAAGTTAAAGTTAATGATGAGTTGAGAAAGGAAATATCGCAGATAAAAAAAATACTAAATAAAAATGAACAAAACGAGCTTAACAGTAACATTACAATTCACGGTGTGGAATACAGGGGAAATGAAAATGTGAAGGAAATTGTTAGAAAAATAGGAGATAAATTGCAAGTGAACTTAACAACTGAAGATTTTACAGCCATACGACTTGGAAGGGACCAAACAGGAACAAATCCAATTAAAGTATTTTTCGAAAGTTTAGAAACAAAAACGAAGATATTGAAATCAAAACTTAAGTTTAATTTGAGCAACCAGTCTTTAGGGTACAATGCAAACAACAAAATTTACCTCAATCATGATCTGACCAAAAGGAATTTGCAGTTATTCAAGGAGGCGCAAAAATTTAAAAAAGAAAATGGATATAAGTTCCTCTGGATCAGCGGGGGAAATATATTGCTGAGAAAGGATGAAAATAGCAGAGTCATACGGGTGGAGGATGAGGAAGATTTAAAAAACTTGACTCCAAAAAGTTAAATATTGTGTATATGAACATTCAAAGCTTAAGGAACAAAATAGACCAAGTGCAATGTTACGTGCATCAAAAAAAGTGTGATATGCTGTTGCTGGTGGAAACATGGCTCTCCGAAGAGGAAAAATGGCTATATGATATCCAGGGTTACAATTCAGCTCATGCATGCAGGGATAAAAGAGGAGGTGGTGTCTCAATATTTGTAAAAACTGGAATTACTCATCAAGAATTGGATAAGTCAACACCAGGGGACAATCTAACCTGGATAAGTATGGCCATTGGTAAGGAAGGCACTAAAGTAACTCTATTGTACAAACCACCGCAATATAATAATGTTCGCTTTTTGGATAGATTGGAAACTTTTATGCTAAAATATCCCAAAAACCATCTACTGGTCGGAGACTTCAATATTAATATTTTGGATCTGTCATCCAGTTTTGTACAGGATTATAAAAACCTTGTGGCAATGAATAATTACAAAATTATGAATAAAATCGACAGTGAAAATGCAACAAGAGTGACGACGAACACGTGTAGTTTACTTGATCATGTGCTGGTGGATCTAAGTGGCAAAAAGTGTTCGGTTACAGTTGAAGACAATCCACTATCTGATCACAGTAGACTATTAATAAATACAAGAGAAAATATAAAACCCCATAAAGTAAAATACACGTATGAAATTAAACACATCAACTATAAGAAATTTAAAGAATTATTTAAAAATATAGCTACAAATAGACATATTGAAACATTCAAAGAGCTAACGGATCGAATTAGCGAATGTAAACAAAAGTCTGAGTATACTACCATAATTAAATGTCACAAAAATAATACATGGATTACCAATGAACTTCTAAACTTGATGGCTTGTCGGGACAAATTATTCAAAAGAAAAAAAACAAACCCTACTAATATGACCATAGCTGTGGAATTTAAAAATATAAAGAATAGAATAAACAACAGGATCAAGGTACTCAAGAACCACCACTTCAACAAAAAATGGATTGAAGCTGGAAGCAATCCAAGAAAGCAATGGAAATTGATAAATGGCATGCTAAAGGAGACAAGAACAGAAACAAAAGTAGATAAGCTGGTGGTAAACAATGTACAGGTCACGGAACAAAATGAAATTGTTAACAATTTGAATGTTCACTTTGCCAGAGTGGGAAAAGATATTGTTGACCAGATAAATAAAGATATACAGACTGATCAGCCAAACATTGCATTTAATGAGATATATTGTGATAAAAGTTGCTTCATAGAAGAAACAAATGAAAGTGAAGTTCGTGACATAATTATGAAGCTAAAAAGGACGTCTGCTCCTGGAGACGATGGTATTACAGCGAAAGATATCCTAAACATAAAAGATGAGATTGTGTCAATTATCGTTAGGCTGACAAATATAATGCTTATTACCGGAAAATTTCCAGATGAACTTAAGTTAAGTAAAATAACACCCATCTTCAAGACTGGTACCAGAGAATCTATGAACAACTATAGACCTATCTCGGTGATAAGTGTTTTTTCGAAAATTATAGAAACTGTGATAAAGGCTAGAATGTTAAGATTTGTCGATAAGTATATTGATAGAGATGTGTTTCAATATGGTTTTGTAAAGGGTAGTAATACTTTGAGCGCTACTATGGATCTTGTAGATAAAATTTCTGCAGCTCTGGATGGTGGAAAAGTTGTGGCGGCGGTGTTTGTAGACTTGAGTAAGGCATTTGATGTTGTTAGCTTTGAGATATTATGGAAAAAACTGAGTTTAATGGGATTTAGAGGAAGAATGTATGATAAAATAAAATCGTATTTAGTTCATAGGCAACAGTATGTTATAGTGAATGGTAACAAAAGCTCAAAATTAGGTAATTCTTGCGGAGTGCCTCAGGGGTCTGTCCTTGGGCCTTTGCTGTATTCGTTGTATGTATTGAGTTTAAGGTGTGCTAATCTAATAGCCCGTTACTTTACGTTTGCGGATGACACTGTACTATTGTATTTTGCTGATAATTGGGACGAGTTACAAACGGTGATAAATAATGATCTGATTGTGTATTTTGGGTGGCTGTTATGTAATAGACTAAAAATTAATATAGATAAGACCAAATTTATGCTTTTCAAACAAAAAAACAAAGTGGTACAAATGCCAAAAATACAAATCAGAGATATGGAGTTGCGATCGGTGGATAGTATTAAGTACCTGGGTTTAAATATTGATATAAATTTAAATTGGAGTGAACATATTGAGCGGGTGATTGACAAGATTGCTTCTATGATTGGCGCGCTGTATAAATGTAGAAATTACCTAACAAATAGTACTAAGATTAACATTTATAATGCATATTTTGCATCGCACCTGAGGTATTTACTCCCTGTATGGGGAACATGCGGTACGGTCAACTTCAGAAGGGCACAAACTGTACATAATAAAATTTTAAAAATCTTATTCAATTTTGATAGACTTATGCACACTAGTGAGTTGTATAAAATAGTTAACGTTCTCGACCTATCTAAGCTGTTACAGTTAGAGCAATGTAAACATATTTATAAAGTTATTAATAAGAAACAAAAAAGTAACACTACAATTATATTTGCAAATAACATACATGGTTATGGTACTAGGCAATGTGATAATATATATCAATGTACTGTAAAGAGCAATAAAGGGCTCAATAATCCTATGTCGAAAGCCTGTGATTCATACAATGATTTACCAGATGTACTAAAGAACTGTAGCAGTATACCAACATTTATAAAGCTACTAAAGCTACACGTGAGGAATAATTAGTTTAACATTGGCGTTGTATTTAAATGGAACAGTTCTCGTTACCAGTGTTTTTAAGCACTGCTTAGAGATTTAAGTATATTGTAAATTGTATATTGTACTTTCGTAATATATTTTGTTATATTTCAAAAAAAAGATTAAAATTATTAAAAATCACTTTGTATTTATATTATGCATCAGGCATAGGTATAAATTGAATTTGCATACCTGGTCCGGCTCTGCTCGAAAAGGTTTTAAAATTTGGGATTTCCTTATTTATTTTATGGTCGATGGGAAAATGAGGTTTTATTGCAGTCAAAAGATCAACGGTATAATTCTGCAAATACTATACCCTAATACTGATCCATTTCAATCATGAACCCATCATATACGTGTAACATGAGTTGCCTACAAAGCTGGCGCCGACAGATCCACCATAAGCAAGCCATTCCTATCGAGAAGCCGTGCTTTCTGTCCGTATCAAGAAAATTATCTTTGTTTACAAACACTTCCCATATAATTCCAAACACCGAACTAATTCTCGGGCTTTCATAATGAACGTACAACAATTAAAACTCGAGCAGTAATTCACCGCTTGTGCTTGGGAACGGTCGGATTCTTACGTAAAATTCGTCCAAAATTAGAAAGTTGCGCCAGCGATATCTTTTCAACATGGCGCTGAAAAACAAGTGCAAGTGCTAATCGGATTATTAAAAACAAAGGCTCAAATATCATGGATTATAAGAGACTTGAGTGATGGTTCAGTGTAAATATAATATAGTTTCCGTCATATACTCGCGTACTTATACCAGGTAGGTCTTTGACCTGTTTTTCATAGAAAATACTCTTAAAATATCACTGAAATGGGGCAAACATTTTCCCGTTTCAGATAGCATAGAGTGCCAGGAAACAATAGCCCGCCGTAATGGCAGAAAGCCAGGGGCAAACAGTGGAGTATCAATGGGCCTACTCGATTATGGACTCTAGTCGAGTTTCAACATTTGTCATCTCGATGCTTCTCATTGTTTATGGAAGCTTTCGAAGCTTAAATATGGAGCAGGAAGCGAGAGAAAAGGCTCACGGGTCTAGCAATTGTCTACTGAATCCCTCACAGACTGTCCCGCAAGAAAATAATGTGCAAACCTTAGATACAATGCATGCACTGTGTCTGCCTTTAGGAGCGAGTATATCGCTTTTGGTGATGTTCTTTTTCTTCGATTCGATGCAGATGTTGTTTGCCATTTGTACCGCAAGTAAGTACAATTTTATTTAATTCCGGACAATATTTGCAGACCCACGTTTCAGATGTCAACAAAATTAAAAACCACTGGAACTATGGGTTTCTGTTCTCACATCTATTAATATTGACATAAACAACTGAATACTTATGACATGAACTCTGTATTTTTGTCAGTCGGTGACAATGGTTTCCTTTTGGTAAGCGATTGGCATGTAATTTGGCATAGATGATCTGTCAAAGACCAAATAAAGAGCCTTCCTTATAACTTATAACTCAGGTCATTTTAACTTGAGTCAGGTGACAGAAAGCCATTTCACCCGGGATAAACTACCCTTATTTTATGATCATCATCAAAGTTAAGGTTAGGAGTATATTTTAAAGTGACTATTTTCATTTTGAGTTCTTGAAACAAAACATAGTTTCTGGTTTTCAGTGTGATTAACAAAATTATCAAATATAGTTAGAAATACACACATTTTTTTGTGTTCTTGTTCTTTTAATGAATTGGTAAGTAAGCCTTAAGTACTTATCTTCTTTCTTGGGATAAAAAAGTGCTTTTAAAGAAGATAGATCTAAACCTAGTGTCTTCAATATTGTCCAATGATTTTCTGTAAAAATATGCTGCAGTGTAATAATTTCACCCATGGATGCACCAATGGGATGGATTTTTCTTCATTTGGTTCTTGTGTCATCTTCATTAAAATTACCTGAGTATAGTCCACAACAATGCAGGGTGATTCACGACGAGCGTGCTTTAGAACTTTATGGAGAACTACTGAATATATGTTCCTGAAACTTTGTGGATTTGGGTTTATCGATATGCTCTCTTTAACTAAAATATTGACATGTTTCTGTCATTTCCGGTTATACCGGAAGTAGCTGCCAACTTTCGTTTTTTAAATACAACATGGTAATTTTTATTACATTTTTCGATTAAGCATTAAATACTAAGCATATTTTATAGAAAATGTGTTTGTCAGACTCTATTAGGTTTTGAGATAACTGGACTTTTATTAATTATTTGGCAAATGCATGACGATGAAATAATCCATATAATTTTTTTACCTTAGCGCTTGGACTAAAAATTTTTTCTCACCGAGAGCATATCGATCGATCGTGAATCACCCTGTATAGTCAATTTCTAATAAAGGTGATTTTTTTAGAAAAATAATGGTTGTGCGTTTTGCGGAAACGTTTTTCTTTTATATGGTATATTTTTGTAGAGGTTAGGTTTTGGACCTATAATTTTCCATTTTTATTGCTCTAAGGAATCACACTCTGTATATCTTCATAAAAATAATAAATACGAAGTTATTTGCCTGAAACCTAACCTCTACAAACAATTAGCTTGTTCGCCATGTAATGTACTCCTCAAACTACATTATTCCTGAAAAAATCGTCAATATCAGCGTGGTGAGCGTATAATAGAACCATTTTACCACTAAAAGTTTATGTAAAACATCACACTAGCTTGAGATCATGTGATCTATTTTGTAAAATCGATTGGTTGGCAAAGCAGCATAAGGTCACCTACGATTTTAAAAACACGTCGCAAAATGAAAAGGTCGTCGTTTTTATTGATGAACTTTCAAAAAAGTACACTTTATATGAAATCTGAAAATTTACGTGACCGCTACTGACGACGTTCGCAATCGAATATCTATTGAGGCAGTCTCGTAGGTCAGCGCATTGTAGGCGGTGTTGTCATTTGACAACAAGACGTCTTTGATCCGCGTTATCGCTTCTTTTTCAAACGTTCTAGAAAAGAAAAGCTGCAATTTTAAGGTATATACTCTCGGGTAATGCTACAACTAACAAAACGTTTAAAGTGCGTATACATCAAGCACACGGAACCCTCGGCAACGTCGTTCCAACACCGAGTATCGAAACAAACTGAAGCAACGATACCGAAGGTTAAACATATACATACGCGCGCGGCGGTTATCCAAGCAAGGGCGTGACACGCTGTGTGATCTGGCATCACTGTAGTTTACTCTAGTGACCTATATTGTTGCTGAAACCAGATGGAGCGGCGCGACAGCATGTAGACAAAAAGGGGTTTTACCGTAGTATTTAGATATTCGTTTAAAAAAGAAGTATGTAGACTTTCTCCAATAGTTAGAGAGACGGTGACAATAGGGGGTCCGTGAAGTGGAATATCAGTAATTTGGTTTTTCGTGGAGTTTAGGTCCCCCTCTACAACTTTTATATCTGATGAAATGCCGTAGAGCGTTGCTGAGAGGCGCTGTACCGCTTTAGATAGGAAATTCTCAATAAATTCAAAATTATATCGAGCCATGTCTGAAAATGAATTTACAGCATCTGCGTCACCCCCCAAAGTCACGGGAAACACATTTTCTGACAAGTCAACTCTTGCATATACTTTTCCGAGCGTGTCAAAAAAAATTAATGGAAAAATTATAAAGTGACATGGGTCAAAGTGGACTTAATCGATTTGTATTCCCATGGAGATGAGTCGTAAACAATTTTCTGATAAAAAGAATATTGCGAAGTGCGGTATTTTTTCTCAAAATTTTTTTATTAAAAGTCTGGTTTATTCTGCTATATTTTCTAAAATATTCCCCTTGGAGAATTATTTCTAAGTTTATCTGATTCCCTCATCTTTTCCGAACATTTTGATATATATATAAAGTTACCAGAAACATGTTCTATCTTGGAGAAAATTAAGAGAATTCGTAACGGTGATAGCAAAATTTCTAAACTTCGCTCGAAATGCATGAAAGGCGTGGCTTTTACTGTAATTAGTGAAAAGTAGACAAGGGCAAATGTTTAAATTCATCAGATTTGAATAAATCATACACACCTTATGGAAAAATAGGCTTAATTTGGTAAAATTGCGAATATAATATCCCGTCATACAACTGAACGATACCTGCCTTCCGGTATCTCTGCGTAATATTGTCAGAATTCCGCCTAGCTAGGTGCGATTCGTCTAAAAAATTTTTTCCCACAATATTTGGGTGTCGAGGAATGTAGTGTGACAATTTTCTGACATGTCACGATCGTTTTCCGAATTTCCTAGATTTTTAAAAAATTCCAATCATGAAATGGCTAGACCTGGATCGATAAAATTTTTTACACATAATCTTTAACATATAATGTTCCATTCTAGACAGTTTCAACTTCAAATTCGCATATTTTATATTTTTTTAAATTTTAATTTTTTTTTGACACGCTCGGAAAAGTATACGCAAGGGTTGACTTGTCAGAAAATGTGTTTGCCGTGATTTTGGGGGTCACGCAGATGCTGTAAATTCATTTTCAGACATGGCTCGATATAATTTTGAATTTATTGATAATTTCCTATCTAAAGCGGTACAGCGCCTGTCAGCATCGCTCTACGGCATTTCATCAGATATAAAAGTTGTAGAGGGGGACCTAAACTCCACGAGAAACTAAATTACTGATATTCCACTTCACGGACCCCCTATTGTCACCGTCTCTCTAACTACAACGAGTCACCCATTTAAATATAATAAGTCATTTCCATAACACCCTGTATAATGTGATCATGTGATCTATTTTCAAAAATTTATTTTGCTGACAAAGCAGTATAAAGTCACCTATGATAAAACAATTTTAAAAACAAAAGTCGTTTTTATCAGTAGGCGTTCAAAAAAAGTGCACTTTTTGATCAATTTTGTTTGAAAGGAAACATCCTGGTATCTTATCGCGTGAGTACCTACATCTCACACTTGTCCGCTTTTTAATTAGCGTATTTTATGCCTTATCATCCATAAATCAAACGAAAAGAACAACGTCCTCGTTCACTCCTTTTGTTCCACCAGCTATCGATACATTTTTTGTTACTGTACATTAATTGATTGAAAATACATACTTTCACCGCAACGACAGTTGCATTGAAGTCGCCAAAAATTGTATTATGTTAACATTCTTTAATTATTTTTTTTTGTCCTTTAAAACTTTCATTTATTCATTCAGTAGCTTTGTGTCTCGATGACCTAATTTTTTCCATCGAGGTATAGGAAGTGAATTACGCTGAAACCTCAGATATGTAATTTCTAGGCTAAACCGTAAAACCTTAATTGGCGACCTATCTAATATCTACAGGGTATTACATATTGCTAGTCATTGGCATCTCGTAAACGGACGCGATACCGCGAGGCTTAAATTGGGACAAAGAACACACCCGAAAATGCCGTTGAGAAATTTTAAAGTTTTAATTTTATTTATACAGGGTGTCCCATAACGTATGGGCCATAGAACAACTGGAGATACTGGAGATTAAGTCATATGTAGTTTGTGATCGCTCGAGCGAAAAACCGCTTGATCACTCGATTATTGAAATAACTGACATCGCTCGATTATTAAAGAAACCGCACGAGTTATCCATTCAGGCGAAAACCATCGCTCGTTAGTTATTATCTTTCACTCGATACCCGAGCTTCGCTTGACGCCGACTGAATTATGCCGCTGTAGTTTTTCGCTCGATAGGAAATGCTCTAGTTATAAATTCAGGCGAAAAACTGAAAAATATCGCCTGTCACTTGTTACACGACCTTCGGTCTACGCGCCGCGACGTTCGAGTTTGACGCTGAGCAGGTAACATGTCATACATAATTTTTAAAGGCCCATAAACGAGAAGGTGCATATAAAAAAGTATGCCAAATCCCTTAGCGGAGTCATCGCGACATGGGTTTTGTAAAGTTTTGTTTTAACTGGCTAGCCAGCGGCGTAGTTTAGGTCTCCGATTGTAAATATTAAAAAATTAAAGGATATAATCTAAAAATTTATATTTACTATAAACTCGAGAAAACTTCTCAAAAATAGCATAATAATAGAAATTGTTAATGAAAAATAACAAAACGAACAAAATGGTTTACAAAATATATAGAAAAATTCGTAGGTAATCTTATCTAAACAGGAACTTTTTATTATTAAACTCAAGAAGACTTCTTAAAAATAACATACATTATAGAAAATGTTAATGGAAAGTAAGAAAACGAGCAAAATAGTTAACAAAACATAGGTATCGACAAATTTTTTGGTAACCAAAAGTAAACATTCTTAAATTTAAACAGGAACTTTTAGGTAACTATAAACATGATATTGGAAAAAATAATCACCTATTTTCTTATTTTGACAGTCGCGTAACTAAGCTAATTGTTGAAGAGCACACAGTGGGCACCTGATAATTTAAAGTGGAAGAATTTGACAAGCCATTTTAAATATCTACTTATTTTATGCTCGTAGATTGAGAAAAATGTGAAGAAAAATAACTCTTGGTAATACTTTTTGTTTTAAAAAAACACAAGAATAAACCCGAACAATAAATACATATTTAGGTGATTGTTTGCAGTTTTTTTGTTTGGTATCGAGACACGTGGTAAAAATTCATTATTCACAAATAAATATTTCTGGAATTTTTTTGGTGGCTACTACAATTTTTTAGCTAAACCTGTGCCCACCCGTAGTTACGTGCCTGCTAAATACCCTACCTGATCACATGTAAACGGCTAGGCTGCCGGTCGAGCAGTCGGTGACGTCATCGCTTGGTGAATTGTAATTTCAAGCGATTCACTCGAGCGTTTCCCTCGATTATTAAAAACGCTCGAGTATCCAGTACTCGTTTATTAAAATCATCGGTTTTTCCCAACACTAGTCATACGAGTTTTTTCAGAATGTTTCTCCTTAGAAATACAGGGTGTTGAGAGTGAAGGTTTATTTTCGAAAATAAACGGATCAATGTATCGGATTGAAAGTAGGCGATATGATGTTTTTATGAGTAAGAAATGAGAATTTGTAGAAATTTTCTAGTGTCACCTTAGAATGCGTTAGTTACATATACTTTAATAAATCTGATTTTTTTCTTGCCTGTTATTAAGTATTTTTAATCCAAGATTCTGAAATAGGCGCAATTTCTAAAAGCCGTATTAGAGTCGGCAATAAAAATTTCCGCTGCAATGGCAATTATAGTTGCACAAATTCATGCGCAGTCAACCGTTCTCGATCAGCCGACGCATTGACAACAGTCAGGACAGCAGTTGGTACTCTCCAAATCTCCAAAATAGCCCCAGAATTAGAGATGGGCAAACCTGTTCGTTTTGATTAGCTGTTAAAACAGCTACTGCTACTTACAAATGACAGTTCAAAAAAGTTGCTACAAATTAGCAGTACATATGCTTAATAAAGAATGTGAACTGTTTAAGTATCAGTTAGTTTAAATAGCGATTAGCTGTTCATAGGTGCTTCGACCAACTAATAAACATTTAAAAATAACAGAATAATCCATCTCTACCCCAACTTGCACCGGCAATGGCAATGAAAATTGCGCGTGTCCCATTTCTGGCAATGCGAGACAGCTGATCGAGAACGGTGTAGTGCGCATGAATCCGTGCAATTTTAATAGCCAGAAGACTAGAATTGTCGACTGTAAATGCCGTATTAGAGTCGGCAATTTTTGTTGCGCCAGCAATGGCAATTATAATTGCAAGAATTCACGCGCAATACACCGTTTCCGATCAGCTGTCTCTCATTGCCAGAAATGGGGGCACGCGCCATTTTAATTGTCATTGCCGGTGCAATTGGGTTGAGATGGATTATTCTGTTATTTTTAACTGTTTATTATTTGGTCGAAGCAGGTATGAACAGCTAATGGCCATTTAAACCCACTGGTACTTAAATGAGCAGTTCACATTCTTATTAAACTTATGGACTGCTAATTCGTAGCGACTTTTTGCACCTTCTATTTGTAAATAGCAGTGGCTGCTTTAACTGGTAATCAAAACGAACAGGTTTGCCCATATTTAAAAACCAACTGCTGTTCTGACTGTTGACAATGCTCCATCTGATCGAAAGCGGTTTACTGCGCATGAATACGTGCAATTATA
The DNA here is from genome assembly GCA_963991005.1 of Barypeithes pellucidus. Classification (NCBI taxonomy): domain Eukaryota; kingdom Metazoa; phylum Arthropoda; class Insecta; order Coleoptera; family Curculionidae; genus Barypeithes; species Barypeithes pellucidus. The sequence continues at coordinate 47,750,081 of OZ022563.1, read as the reverse complement.
ATTGCCATTGCTGGCGCAAGAAACAAAAATTGCCGACTCTAATACGGCTTTTAGCTAACAAGGTATATTTGCTACGCGTTTTCGAGATATTTCCATTTAAACATCCAATGCATAAAACAAATCGAAGAAAAAATGGAAATATCATTTCCTTCTTTCAGAATCTTGGATTACAGTCAGTCATTTTTGAAAAAAAGAGTCTTTTTGGAAAAAGGGTCCGAGTTATATTCTTATAATATTCGTTCCAAAGCAAATTACAATGTTTGATCTGTAAAAACTACTAAAACTAACAAGAAACATTTCGAAAAAAACTTATGACTTAATCGTTCTAGTTTCATGTTTAGTATCTCCAGTTGCTCTAGGCCCACAAGTTGTATAGTAAGACCCTGTATAAGGTACATACATTTTTTCAGAAATACGAATTAACCGTTCTTTATTTAATGGCACAACAAAACTGAAAAAATATAAATAATGTAGGTACTTAAATAAAAGTAATTATAAAATTTCTAGTTATGCTTAATATACATTCATAATAATAATTTCATTTTAAATTGTATTTTATTTAGTTAATAGGTATTTTTGTAATTATGTTTTTTTAATTTGAAAAAATCTTGACACCGTTAATCGGCAGTGGAGGATGTTATTATTTACTTCAGGTTGGGATTGAACAGAAAGTCGATTTTCTTTTGGGTGAGAAAAATCGAAATTCAATAGATTCAGAAGTGGGATTAATTTTTTATATGAAATTTTACAATTTCATCCCTAAGGTCGTCATTGTTTTTTATTGGAAATTCTTTAGAACTATGATGATCGCAGATGGTTTACTGCGCATGCGGTCTTTCAACTTTTATTGGCGCAAGAGTAGAATGGCCGACTATAACACGGCCTGAACATAGCACCGCTTCCATGAGTCCATTTTTCGGTGGTTTTACGGGGTATCTCCGTTATTAGTGAAGATAAGGACGCGGTTTTCGCAACACTGTGCTACTTTTTGTAAAACAATAGAATTTGAGTTTTGAGAATTTTGAGAATTTTACATTTTGGGACGCACCTATATTTCTTCAATAATTCAGTAACTTATCAAAAAGAAACAAAACATTTTCTTTGTAGTTTTTTACGTATAATCCAGTGTCGTACTCAGATTTTTTCTACGTTCAATAGATTCAAGGAAAAACAAATTTGCTATATATTTTTTAATAATGTAATTCAGTTTTTAACAAGCTCATCAGAAAATCATAAGTCATTCAGTTTGATAGTATATTAAAGTCCTTTTTAACCAAAGATCTTGTAAAACTCCAGATAGAAAAATGTACATTCCTAGCCTACACAACGAATACAAACAGCCGTTTACACCTCTTTTGATCATTATTACAGCATAGCCACATTGTCATATTTATCACAAAGGTATCTTGCAGAATCCCAATTAAAGATTTGTTAATTTGGCAATTACAACTGGTTTAAGGTTAATCCGCAATTGCTCTTAAAATAAATTTATTTCCCAATAATTTTACTATAAACTGTGAAAAGGCGATGAGAGATTCTTTGAAAAAATATCATCAAACGAATCTTGAACTAATCCGACAGCACTCTGGCAACATCTATTTTTGTTTCACTATTCGCTAGGACCCAAGAGCCAAACTATGAATGGGTAAAAAGCTCATAAAAATTACAGCGTTGGTGCTGTGTTCTAACTGAGTATTTATACAGGGTGTCCCATAACTAATGGTACACAGGAAAACTGCAGATTCAATAGCTGGTAATAACCGAGATACAGGGTGTCCAAGTAAAAATTTAATTTTCGATTTTCCTAAGTAATTTATTTCTGAATCAATATTTTTGCACAAAATTTTGTGACTAGGGTTTTCTTGGGGCAAAGAATTTGAATTTGTTAATAATTTTGATGTAGATTGTAGGAGGCGCTCTGTGCGTTACTCTGGATACGTAAAAAGAAGTGTAACTTTCTTGGGCCTTAGTATAATTATGTTTTTATTAAAAATATCAGTTTTTCCGTAATTTTTAAGCAATAAAGGTATACTTTGTAAATGTCGCTGCGACTAACCGTTTTCGAGATATTTTCAATTACAATTTCTAATGCGCCCGTTTAAATTTTCATTTGTAAATGTGAAATTTGTCACAGTAGGCTTTGGTAAAAACAAATACAATGAAAGCACTTTGAAACCTCATTTCTGTCAGTTTATTTTCATTTGTCAGCATTAATTGTGGGTGTTTTTAAGGAGTTTTTTAAATACTGTTATCAAAAATTAAACTAAAAATGCCGCGACATAACTGTTTCCTAACGGAGAAATGCGAGACATGGTATGTTTATACGCACAAGAAAATTTTAACGGTATTTGGAAATGTATCCAAATAGAAGGCAGCCAGATTTAAAATTTTTTAAAAGCCTATACGACAGACTGGGAGAAACAGGATCCTCCACTATTACGTTTTGGACGCAAGGAAATTTTCTTGTGCGTATAAACATACCATGTATCGCATTTCTCCTTTAGAAAACAGTTATATCGCGGCATTTTTAGTTTAATTTTTGATTACAGTATCTTCAAAAACTCCTTAAAAACACACACAATGCTGACAAATGAAAATAAACTTTGACAGAAATGAGGTTTCAAAGTGCTTTCATTGTATTTGTTTTTACCAAAGTCTACTGTGACAAATTTCACATTTGCAAATCAAAATTTAAGCGGGCGCATTAGAAATTGTAATTGAAAATATCTCGAAAACGGTTAGTCGGAGCGACATTTACAAAGTATACCTTTATTGCTTAAAAATGACGGAAAAACTGATATTTTTAATAAAAATATAATTATACTTATTTAGGTCCTAAGATATATAATTTGCTTCCAGCAACAGTGAGGACTATATTAAAGATATTCAAATTTAAGAAAGCATGCCAAGATCATATAACGAGGGAATTTAATAACCTCAAACATATCTTTAAATAAAATTATTCATTCTTATTCACAAATATACTGTATTATGCACATATCAAAACAAACACTAATTTGTCAAGTAGTTAGTCTATAAGATAGTATTATGGTGCATACAAGTAATTTTATTACTTAGGCACCATTTAATTTTTAATTTGTAGAGAATATTTTTGGTCTTTTGTAATCTTTAAACTTACTTGATTTACTGTTAATTAATGTTGATGTTAAATAAATAAATAAAAAAAAATAAATACTAAGGCACAAAAAAGTTACATTTCTTTTTATGTATCCAGAGTACCGCAGAGAGCGCCCCCTATAATCTACATCAAAATTATTAACAAATTCAAATCCCTTTCCTCAAAAACACCCTAGTCACAAAATTTTGTGCAACAATATTGATTCAGAAATAAGTTATTTAGGAAAATTGAAAATTAAATTTTTACTTGGACACCCTGTATCTCGGTTATTACCAGCTATTGAACTAAACTAAGTATGGCCAAATCGCAGTATTTTTATCCAAGGAATCTGCAGTTTTCCTGTGTACCATTGGTTATGGGACACCCTATATTTTGGTTGTTTTGTGTTTTTTTTTTGTGATTATTGGTGAAAAATCGTCTTTATTATAAACAATCATGGTGCATTCATGTGTAGTTTGTAAAAGAGTGGATCATTTAAATAAGTATTTATCTTTTCATCGGTAAGTATGGTTATGTTTTAATATTTAATTTAATTCGAACCGATTGTTTATCAATGAACACCTGACAAATCTAACCAAAACACTTTTAAGACTCGCTAAAGATGTAGCGAAAATAAAAAATTATAAACATGTTTGGGTTCGTGATGGTTGTGTTTCTGTCCAAAAGGATGACCAGTCTCGCATTATTAGATTGTTTTCTGAGGATGATGTCAATAAAATGTAAGTTCCATTTATTCAAGACTAGTTTCATCATGATTTCATGACATTCTCTTTTCTATACCAAAATGTTCGTTGACTAAAGACAAAACTAAATAATATTTATAAAAACTTCTTAAATTGTGATAATGACATCATATGTTTAACTGAAACATGGCTTAATAAGGATATAGGGGTATACCAAAGATCTTACAAACTCCAGATAGAAATGTTTACATTTGAAGTCGACGTAAGGACTGTAAACGCGCACTCCCCACCTTGCTGTTATGCTTGCAGCATAGCCAGATTGTCCTATTTATCGCTAAGGTATCTGCAAAATCCCAATTAAAAATTTGTTAATTTGACAATTACAACTGGTTTAAGGTTAATCCGCAATTGCTTTTAAAATAAATTTATTTCCCAATAATTTTAATATAAAGTGTGAATAGGCCTTGAGAGATTTAGAAAAAAAATATTATTATTATACATAAAAGTTTGAAATAAACCGACTGCACTCTGACAACATCAAGTTAAAAGTTACTACGCTCGCCGGCAAAAGAGTAAACTTTATCAATGGATCGGATTATAGTAAAGAATACACTGTTGCTACTCGCTGCTAACTGCTTTTAAGGGAGTGTTTATATATTTTGGTTGTTTTTATTTTTTTTTGTGAGTATTGGTGAAAAATCGTCTTTATTATAAACAATGATGGTGCATTCATGTATAGTTTGTAAAAGAGTGGATCATTTAAGCAAGGATTTATCTTTTCTTCGGTAAGTATGGTTATGTTTTAATATGATTGTATTGATATGATTTCTGATATAACCATTGACGTTTAAAAGGTTATGGACCGGTCCGTGGTGCTAGTCCGGGCAAAAAGCAGTGAGTTGGTTTATTTCTTAATATAAATCTTGCATTTACAAGATGGTTGAGTCTTGTGCGGCCATAAAATACTTCACTAGAAGATGCAATGGTGTTAAATTAAAATTTCACAGGTTAGTAAATATATTTAGAAATTTGATTTTGAGTTTGCATCACTATGAAAATTCGGTTTGTTTAAGAATGTACCAAATGTTTATCCACTTCGTTAGGATACTAAAGGGTCGTAGCCTACGCCAAATTTGGATACATGCCCTTAGAAGGAATAATTATAGTCCAGGTGATACAACAGTTATTTGTGAGAAACACTTCACAAAAGAAGATTATGGAGGTAATGTACATGGGAATAAAATACTGAAGAAAGGAACAGTCCCGTCAAAATATTTTACATCTTTATTTTTCTATATTTAAACAACGTTTGCAGTGTAACAAGTACGTGAAAACAGGTTTTATATAATTTATTTATTTATTTTTATTTATTTGATCTAACTTGTTTAGGTACATATTATTTTAATTTACTTATTTAATTAATCACTTTAGTGTACAAGATGCCTTAGTGGCTTGTGTGTGCATTTTTTTAAAGAATCATCCTTTTCACAGTTTATAGTAAAATTATTAGAAATAAACTTATTTTAAGAGCAATTGCGGATTAACCTTAAACCAGTTGTAATTGTCAAATTTACAAATTTTTAATTGGAATTTTGCAAGATATCTTAGTGATAAATATGACAATCTGGCTAGAAATATACACTTTTATATCTGGAAAGTATCAGCCAGTAATGATTACACCAAAAATATTGATGCTAAGCATAAATAGTTAAATCCATCCTTGGATACACTGTATATAAAAACTGGATCAATATTTCTATCTTTTTTATAAATATTCAATATTCGAAACTACACTTTTTGAATAGATAATATAGTTAAACGTAAAGAATCTCAAAGTAAATTATACGCCCTTGTTGGGCTTTTTGCCCAGACTAGCTCCGCTCCGAAACGAGGAAGGCCGCTCCATAACCTTTTAAACGTTATTAGATTTAACCAGACTTCAACATTGTTGCCATTAGCGAGACCAACGTGTTTTGTCACTCTGCCACCCATTACTGATTTTCAATAACATTTCAAACAATCACAAACTCACTTTCCAACAGATTTATGAATGGAGTGTTGGCCCTGTGGGGTATACTTTGACTCTGAAATGTTGTTTGATCACTACATCCAATACATAACTACAAGGGCAAGAATGTCTCTGGGTTTTATTATCAGAACCTGTAAAGGTTTTAAGCATATAGAATCGACACGCGCATTATATATGTCCTATGTTAATAGTACGCTTTGTTTTGGATCGGGTTCGTTCAATACGACGTATATATTAATAAAAAAAAATTTATAAAATATTTAAACAATAAGTTCTTTAACCCTCTTCTTGACAACTCTGCTTTAATTAAAAAAAGATTAGCATTACTATCACTTCAAGATAGAAGACAAATGTATGACATAAAGTTTACACAAAATCGTCAATAACATGATCGATTCAATGGCAATTACTCACTTAATAGGTATAAACATTCCATCCTACAATACAAGAAATAGCAATTTTTTCCGTATCAAACCAAGCACCACTAATTATCATTCAAACGCGCCTTTGCAGCGCTGCCTAAAATCTTACAATTCAATTTCAAATATGATAGATCTGAATGTTTGTTTCTTTTCCCTGACGAGTCTTGGTAGTGCGCTAAGACTTTTGTACCTAAACCACTTAGTCTAACATTATACATGCGCTTGTTTTGTTTATAATTTAAAATAAAAATAAATAAATATTAAATAGCATACTTTGTTAAAACCTTACTTAGTTAACATTATACTTATGTTAAAATTTGTTACTGAATACTGTCTCTGGGTTAGTCCCGTTGTGTATTCCTTAATAGTAAATAAATAAATAAATAGTTAACCATTTGATATAACCAGACTTCAACATTGTTGCCATTCAGCCAACAAACATGTAGTTCTCTCTTCCACCCATTACTGATTTTCAATAACATTTCACACAATCACAGCTTCACTTTCCAAGAGTTTTATGAATGGATTATGGGGCCTGTGTTTTTAACTTTCATCTCAAGGAATAGATCCACTCCTAAGGATGTGGTAATCTTCCACTTAAAGCGCCAATTGACCCTCTAATTAATTTAAAATACAGGGTGTTATGGAAATGACGTATTATATTTAAATCGGCAATTCCTGAGATGAAAACAAATTGAAGAAAAATATCCAAAAATGGCGCTTTAATTTACTTTAATTTAATGACCTTATGTCAGACCAAAAATGATCATGTGATGCCCCTGTCAGGAAGGTAAACACAGCAACATATGTCAACAGTGTTGTCATATCTTCAGGGTAAACTCTTTAGAAAGTGAATAACCGTTTGACAGATTGCAAGTTGTTTATTTTTCAGGGAACATTAGTTCGCTAGGAAACAATCTCTGATTTATAAACTTGAACTGACTCGTACGAACCGCCGCGGAGTTTTTAAATGGTCAGGTATGTTCTCATTTGTTCAATTCGAATGACACCCGTCAAATCCGGACAACTTAAAAGTTTATAAATGCCACTTACCCTTTAGAAAAAGAATGTAATTTTATTTACCTTTTCGGACTTATTTAAAACCAACTTAATTTATAAAAAACACCAAGTACTCACATCACAAAATCACATAGTTTTCGCGTCGCAACACTTCTAAGTACCATTCAATCTGAAATAGTATTTTAAAGTACTACTGTGTAGACAAAAGTACGCCCTTATTGTCTAAATAATACGTTGGTTCCGTCGATCAATATTGAACTGCTGGACTGGGGCACTGCCGTCGCGAGAAGAACAAATAACTTAATAATTTAAACTCGGATTTAAGTATTAACATACAATTTAACACACAAATCTGCTTGAAACAGCATTAGAAAACCGGCCGGCTAATTTTGGAGGAACAGCTGATGTTTGGAAAAACGGGTTGCATATTTACGCGACGGGCTGATACTTAAAAATACAGCGTTGCCACTTTCGATGTTTTATAAGGTTATATTCATAAAATGAAGAATTTCCTTCTGTAATACTTTTCTTTATAATGATAGTCTCGGAAATGGCAACCGCGCTAAATAGACGAGAGACTATTTATTTTAAAGGGATGAAAGGGTCTATTAACATAATTATTCATCATTCTTCTTCAGTAAAGGATTAATAAATTTGATTAGCCCATTAGAAATTAGCGTTTTTATTATTTCTGAATTTCTATTGCGAAATAATTTGTATAGTGCTGTTGTTTTATGTGTACGGTAGGTTATTGTAAAGTGTAATTATGCGTTAGTATTTATTTCTTTTGTGTTGTAATCTAATAATAAGTGCATATCTTCAAAAAAATAATTGAAAACTCGTGGGTGTCTGTGTGTTTCTTTAAGTGATTTAGTGCAAATGTTCCGAGAGATTGGAAATAAGAGGTCGAATGGGGTTTAGTGGGTATAAGCTTATTATGCAGTTCCACATTATCATCAGGGTACGTGATGAGCATAAAGCTTTTCCCATAGAAAAAGAAACAAAAACCTGAAGCTGTCTGTGCTCTGGAGTACTTGCTAGTGCACTGGCACCTGGATTCACTTCTATTTGGATACTAGGTAAACTAAATATTTATTTTTATAAGAATCTAAAGTTATATTATTTTCTACACAGTTGGCAACATTGGGCTTGAACATCTGTTGATTACACAGCTTGGCAATGTAATATAATCATATATGAATGTGCCGAGGAGTAACCGGGTGGGTTTAGGGGTGAATTATCCCACTTTTTAAATGTTCGATTAAAAAAAATATATATATGTAGCGCTTCTCTAGGACACCCCAGGAGTCAACCATTTAAATATAATACGTCATTTTCATAACACCCTGTATAGTTTCTTTAAGTGTTAGCTTAACGTTAATGCTACCTTAGCTAAGGTCTAACTTAAGGCAACGTTCAAATATCGGCCCTGACTCGATCTTATTACTTTTTTGATTTGACGACACCTTATACTTTTGTAAATATTTCCTGCAAATTAGGTTTAAAAATGATTTTAAACAATAAAGTTATCCACAAAAGAATTATTTGGCATTTTTTTTGGCCCACCGTGTAGATGACGGTGGAACCTAATTAAATTTAGGTAATAGTTTTATACTTTTTTAACGGGAGGAGAGCTAGAAATGAACGAACTCTCCCAATAAGAATTAATAATTCAAAAATGTAAAAATTATACATTCGCAATATTTTTAAATTTTCGACAATTTTACATGGGTTAACATTATTATTTTGTTGACCTACGCCTACTCAATAAAATATTTATGTTTTTCAGTCATAGTAATACCAGTCACTCATAATACATTATGCTGTTTTTTAGAATCACGAATATTTTTATTCGTTATTTATTTTAATGACTCAACTTTGCCATCGGCTATGCCACCAATTAATTTATTACTTACACGGTCAAATACGGTCCTCACCTGATGCGGTGTAACGCAACATCATAAAAGTATCGCACACCTATTTCTTACCTAAGTTTTTTGCTATTCTTTTGTAAAATACTTTTTTTTACATGTGCCCCGAAAGTGCCTCTTTTCATGCATGTTCTCTTCACCGAAAGTGGCGTTTTCCAAGAGAGCGGGCGGGAAAGATTTTTCCCGTCCGCTTCGAGTCACCATGTGCTCATAAATAAATAAAACCAGAATTGTCGGTGCGGGATTTGAACCCGGGACTCTCAGCGCAAGGCGGACACTCTACCCACCGAGCCATACTACAAGCGAAAATAAATAGCGGATTATATATAAATTAAATTGGCAGTTAATTTTTCAAAGATGTTTAAGAAAAATGTCTGAAGAATTTCTGTATTTATATGGCCTCAAGACTCGGGCACTTGTAAAAAAATAAATAAAACCAGAGATGCCGATTTGAACCTGCGACTCTTAGATCACAAGGCGTACGCTATACCACTAGGCCACTGAGCCTATTTGTCAAAAATAATTAATAGATATTTACATTCTCCATGCGCGAGTGCTTTCATGTCAGTTAGACAGGAAAACTGTCTGAAGAATTTCTTTATTTATTTGGCATCAAAGCTTCGGAGCACTTGTAAAAAAAAATACGGTACATATCTCGGGCCGTCGGAGGCTTTTCCGGACTCGTGCGGTGCCCTCCCTCACCTTCGGCTCGGTCGGCCATCTCCGCATCTCGCCCGTTAAAGCCTCTTTTCGGCTCATGATACGTAATGTACTATTTCGTGCTCTTTCGAAAATGAAAATATTTCGATGTTCGTCTGACTCACAGACGCCACATACAACAACTTTGCGCTTTGTTTTAGGCTAAGTCCCCTTTTAAAGAGTGTTGTAAAACTGGCGTTTTCCAATAAAAGATAATTATATTGAGGATGTTTAGGCTAAATTATTTTAAAGTATAATTTAACAAATAAATAGGATTATTTTCATATTTTACCAAGAATGAATTATTTTCATATGTTCACTGACATGGCATGCATCATAATGAAGAAGATAACAGTTTCCGAAATATATTTGAGACAACCAGCTCCCACATAGCAAAATTCGTAAGAATGACCTGTGATTGGTTGCTGCGGATTTTTGCATGAATCTATTTAAGAGCCAGCTTTTTGGAGAAAATTAGAAAATTGAAAATTGGGGTCCCAAAATCGCGCTCAACCGCGTTTTATTTTTTTAAAGGGGGGGTCCGTAGTTTTGGCTACAGGTTTTAGAGCGTTCATCACCGAAAATTCCGAGAAAAGTCAAACTGCGGATCTTTCCCTGAGAAAATGTCATTTGCAAACACTCTTATGTTTCAGTGCGAGTATAAATAATGCTGCGATATCTTCAAACACTCGTTTTTTGATGCGAGTATAAATAAGTTCAAAAAAAGAAATTCGTTAACGCAACGTGGGAGAGACACTCGTTAATTAAAGGATATAATTTTTAATTTTTTATTTACTATAAACTCGAGAAAACTTCTCAAAAATAACATAATAATAGAAATTGTAAATAAAAATAACAAAACGAACAAACTGGTTAACAAAATATATAGAAAAATTCGTTGGTAATCTTATAGTAAACATTTTTAAATCTATATAGAAAAATTCGGAAACTTGTCAGGAACTTTTTATTATTAAACTCAAGAAGATTTCTTAAAATTAACATACATTATAGAAAATGTTAATGGTAAATAAGAAAAACAGCAAAATAGTTAACAAAACATAGGAATCGACAAATTTTTTGGTAACCAAAAGTAAACATTCTTAAATTTAAACATGAACTTTTAGGTAACTATAAACATGAATTTAAAAAAATAATCACCTATTTTCTTATTTTGCCAGTCGCGTAACTAAGCCTACATTTTTGAAGGGCACACAGTGGGCACCTGACAATTTAAAGTGGAAGAATTTGACAAGCCATTTTAAATATCTACTTATTTTATGCTCGTAGATTGAGAAAGATGTGAAGAAGAATAACTCTTGGTAATACTTTTTGTTTTAAAAAAGCACAAGAATGAACCCGAACAATAAATACATATTTGGGTGATTTTTTGCAGGTTTTTTTTGTTTTGTATCGAGACACCTGGTAATAATTCATTATTCGCAAATAAATAAATTTCTGGAATTTTTTTGGTGGCTAGTACAATTTTTTTAGCTAAACCTGTGCCCGCCCGTAGTTACGTGCCTGCTAAATACCCTACCTGATCACATGTAAACGGCTAGGCTGCCGGTGGAGCAATCGGTGACGTCATCGCTTGGTGAATTGGAATTTCAAGCGATTCAATCGAGCGATTCACTCGATTATTAAAATCATCGGTTTTTTCCAACACTATTTTTTAATATAGAGTATAAACACTATCGTTCGACGTTCATCATGTTTCCAGGGACAGCAGACTAGTGCGTACCCTAGTAACGGTCTACCCGCGATTTCAGTACAGGCTTTATAGACTTGACGTGCAAGGTATCATCCATATACCGGCGCGGCGGTTGAATCTAGAATGTGAGACCTGACGTCACACCAACTGCCGCCATTTGCTGCTAGGAGATGGCGCTGCAAGCTGTATTTTCTCGACTACCGTTGCGTGAAGTATATTAGATGTACATTTTTACCGTACTGACGAGAACTAAAGAGTTCGATACCGGTCTGCGGGTGGTTACATCCTATCAATGGAAAAGGCTTCATTTTCTTGGTAGTACCATTCAACCTGATGAAATGGTATTTTAAAGTGCTACTGTGTAGACTAAATACGTCCTTATTGTATAAGGCAGGTATGGGCAACCTTTTGGGCTAAAGGGCCACATAATAAATGTAAAATGGGTAGCGGGCCACACGGGATTATTTCTGTGGCACACCATACACCCTCCGCAGGCGAGCGAAGCGTGCCGTTTCCAATTAGCGCCAAAGGCGAATTTTTTTGAAATTTTCAAGGTCAAGCGCTCTAATGAAAAGTTAGAAAATTGCGATACAAAAATATTTTCTCCGAAAAAGAGGTTTCATCCAGCAAACTTTCTGAAAAACATATTGTTATTACGAAAATGGGCTAGTCCCGTAAATAAATAAATTTAAAAAACCCCGAGATGAGTGAAAAAATTGCGATACAAAAATATTTAATTTTATTTATTAAAATAAATAGATAAATATAAAAGAAACATAAATATATTGTAAAAAAATATATAATGTTAAATAGCGACACCGAAATCAATGAGACACTTGAGCTTGAATTTGGAAAACTAATCCATCGATGTTTGGATTAATTCCACTGATACAAAGACGTAAGGAATTTTCTAAATTATCGTCAGTCAGCCTTGTACGATGTTTTGACTTATTAACTTTCATCATTGAAAAGAACTGTTCGCATTTGTAAGTACTGCCAAATGCACAAATCAATCTTCTTGCGAATTTTCTAAGCTGCGGAAAATGGTCTTCTTCGAGGTATTTTTTGTAGAAATCGCACAACTCCACGTCTTCAAATTTAGATTTTAGGAGTGAGTTTTGTTGAATTTCGATCAAATCCATTTGCAAGTGTATTGGAGCATTTTGTACATAACTTTTTGTTGGAGTAGCAAATAAATTGAAACAGTCTTCCATGTTTTTGAAATCGCTAAATCTGTTCGAAAATTGCTCCGACAGTAACTTGAGTTCTTCAGCGTATTGAGCATAAGCAATATTTTCATACGCAGAGAGCGTGGTGAAATGGTAACTGTTACCAGACAGTATCTGTGCCTCCCACAAGCGGATTTTGTTCTGAAACGCTTTCAAATGGCTGTACAAATCATTTAATAACTGTCCTTGTTTTTGAAGTTTCAAATTTAAATCATTCAAATAGCCTGTAAGGTCGACCAGCAAACATCAAAGGCTTTGATGTTTGTTTGCCGCCTCACTCTTTGATGATCGCCGCCACTCGGCTTGCTCGTTCACTTGCTTCCGTGAGTATGAGTAAGTCGTGTAATATTTTTAATTTTATTTTTTAATTTTTTAATATAATTTTTAAGATTTTTCAAAATGTCTCGCGGGCCGGATCAAATCATACAGCGGGCCGGACGTTGCCCACCCATGGTATAAGGTATCATCGGGTGGTCTGGAAAAATAATAATTTTTCCATACATTGATATTTAATATTTCTTTGTTCTTTTTTTAACAATAAAATAGGTAATTATTAACAAGCACAATTGTTGAAACAACAATATGGCGTTGCTCCTAATAACTAACTATATTGGTTATCATAAATATGTATTCTTTCGGGTACTAGAAGTACTCGGTTGACTTAAAAAGAGTTATTAGTGATTTCAACTAGAATAATCGTAGCAATAAAATTTGGCCTTCGATACTAAATTTCCTCTTATCGCCAGTTTCACTAAATTTTCTTGTTATTGAGACTTAAGATCTTGGTATCCTAAACTAGACCATTTTTTAGAGTGTAATATTAAATAAATAAAAGCCCTCCGTGTTCACATATTATAATAATTTGCATTGTTGTTATATTAATTGGACGCGCCCGAGCCAATACCAAAAAGTAATAGTCAGAACATTAAATAGGTATCATCTAAGTTCAGTTACTATTACTTATTCAAATTCATGTCATTCAAGACTCAAAATTTGCCCTCATTTCTTCAATTGCGCTCTGGTGGACTGCTGACAGCTTCCAGTTAGCGGGACCGACAGACCCTTGTCTTCGGCTGGCATCCCTGACACTTGAACGATCGTAATCGAAAAATATAGCGCCTGAAACAATTAATTAAGTAGGAACGTCTTCGGTTTGCGATGAATTTTTCATTACTTACTAAGAGTGGCGACATTACAGATAGTGTTGACCAGTTCTCACAGATTCCAAATTAAAGGATTCAAAAGTTCGATTGGCATTAATAACTAATTCCAGGGCGGGGAATACACCTTCTGGATAGAAGCCAAAATTCATAAATTGCCATCTAACTAATAATCACTTGATCAAATTAAATTCTAATAAAATTAAAGGGGTAAATTGGTTATACGGGGGTTATCAATAAACGTCAGCCACCTAGTTATAGTTATACTTATCTCACATCAGATTAGGACATAAATTCGCATAAATACCATCGACCAATAACTATGAGTGAAAAAATGAGTTGGTGCGCACGGTTTACCGGTCATATTTTTAAAGGTTTGCTCGTTGGTTGTCTTGCGCACAATGATGTCGCCGTCATATAGGCAACCCCGCCGGCATTGGTGCCGGTTAGGTTGCCAACCAACGACGACCGTCCAAAACCGAAATCAGTCGTAGAAATGTAACGATATTAAAAATCTATCGATACGTGGACAATAGATATCAAAATTAGTTCCAAAAGTGGCTTTTCAGTGATGGAGACAAGGTCGTTCTGTTATTCGGGAAAATAGATCGTTTATTGCCAAATAAAGAAGGTCTTATGTGCCAAAATATTGCCGTGTTGTCGTTGTCATTAAGGGCGAAGTACGGTCCTGTTCGCCAATTAAGGTAAAAAGTTTATCAGTCGGCATTGCGCATGACCCTTCAGGATGAGCTTCGTTACAAGCGCGACGCCATAAATTTGCCACTTTTGCTTTTATAGTTTGGCTATCCATAGATATAAGTCGATGATAAATACACATAATTCAGGATGAAACATAAATTAAATTAGTTCTTTTGACCTGTATCAATCTCGGCTCCGTTAAAACTGGCGACAAAGCAATTTCTTGGCACTTTTTTAATAATAATCTATCGTTTAAATATGAATTCGCCACAATCAAATACGTTTTATTTTTAGATTAAATATAATCAATTAGTAAATGAACTAAAAAACAATACAGTAAGTACATCAAATATAAATAAATCATAAGAACCATAACAAAGCCGCGATTATCGCGTTTAATTAGATTTCATTGTATTTTAGGAGTTTCATTTTTAACCCAGATAGTATTTTTGCATAAATCTGATGCTATCTCGGATTTACCCGCAATGTAGTTGTTTTAAACATTTATGAGAGAATTATTGGGCTTAGAGGAACGCACGCATTTGCTTTGTAAATTAAAACAATGTACAAGAATCACATACTATATATAAACAGTATATTGCCAATACGAACGTTCCAAAATACGAAAAGTGTCAACGCTATGGGAGATGGCGCGGGCCTATTGAGTTTGCGCAATAGGGTGGAATTTTTATCGATCGCGTCAGAGCCGGTCCGACATTATTTGTTTGTTGTTATTCGTCGCCATCTGTGGTTCTGGATGCTTTTTTAAATTACATAATAAAAAGTGGTTCATCCACATTGTTGTCGGTATATTAGTGCTTATAAACTTTCATTACCTAACAACAATTTTTGTAAAGGACTTTTTAATTTGTGGTGATTCGATTCGCTGTTTGGTAGGTTAGTGGCTTGTTTGGTTTAAGATGAAAGGACACAAGTGCATGGTGCTTTTTTGCGAAAGTCGTGGATCGTTTCCAGGTATAAAGTATTTCAGGCATGTACATGTATACGAAAATATTTTGCTTATCACATTATCCGATCTTCGGAACCGAATTTCACTAAAAAGCTTGTAAAAAAGAAGAGAGTGTCACTCGTATACTTAAAATACTACTACACTACCTAACCTTAAAATTAATGTATTTTTAATTTGGTGCATTGGTAGCTGATAATAATTCAAAAAATAGTCAATATAGTCATTCATTCTTAATTTTTTGTTTAGAAAAAAGTGAGGTTAAGAAACATACGACGTCGGATGAAAGTTAAAATAAAGCTCATCGTGTCGATTGTTACAAATATTCGGACCGAATTTAGCACCAAAAGTTTACACCAATCAGGGCACCGCCGGATCATCATATCGTCAGAAATCGTATGCATGGAACGCTGTCTTAAATCGAACTAATTGAAATTTTGATTGCAATATTTTTCCTAACTAACCAGTGAAATTTACATTAAAAAAGTCCGGTCCTGGCGAATGTTTACTTTCCAATCTGCGCAAACTCACAACGCCCCCTTCGATGCCCATAGTTGGGACATAATGGCGGATGGTATTAGCAATACACTGTATATATACAGGGTGGCGCATCGAAAACATTCCAGCAAGGTTTACGGCTGTGTACGTGAAATTAAAAAAAAAAACTCGGAACCGTAAACTTGTGTTTTCAGGAGACACGTTTCACTATTAATTTCATCCCTGTGACCTCAACCCCCCTAGCGGGGGCGGCTAGTGCTCTTGTTTTTTCAAATGGGAATGGGTATGTTGTGATACATCTTTTTAAAGGGCATTAAATTCTCTTTAAAATGGCGCATCGTTTTGTAAATTTGAGCTACGCGCCGCCGAGAAATTGCGTTTTAAAAAATGTAATTTTATCGAGTAATACTTACATGTTATCTTATTAAATGTTGAAAATGTCCGCCATTCACCTCCATACAATAGTACAACAACTGTTCAAAGTGTTCTCGGACATTGTGAAGAACATCTGGTGTAATTTGGTTGACATTCATTAGTAATGCGGTTCCGTAAATCTTCTAAGTATTCGGGTTGGGTGGCACACAAAAAGAAATCAAGAGGAGATAAATCGGGCGATCTCGCGGGCCATTCAATAGCACCCTTCCTCCCAATCCATCTACCAGGAAACGTTTCATCTAGAAAGTGGCGTACGGGTAATGCATAATAGGGGGAGCCCCGTCTTGTTGAAATATTGTATTTTCTTCCTGGTAACGTTGGTCGTTTTCCATAATTTCCATCAGCGCTGGGTTGACAGCATTCTCCAACAAGTCTAAATAAGTATCTCCATTTAAATTTCCCAGTAAGAAAAATGATCCAATTATGTGATCACCGGAAATACCAGCCCAAACGTTTAATTTCTGAGGATATTGAGTATGAACCTCGTGGTAAATCCTTGGATTCGTGGTGGACCAGTAACGACAGTTATGTCGATTGACAGTGCCATTAAGAAAAAAAGAACATTCATCTGAGAAGCAAACGTTAAAAAGGTAGTTCGGATAATTTAATACTTGTTCTGACATTACTTCACAAAAGTGTAAACGGCAGTCATTATCATCTTCATTCAATTCTTGGAGAAGTTGAATTTTGTATGGGTGCCATTTATTATAATGTTTCAGAATTCTCTGTACAGTGGTCCGCGAAATTCCCGTTACATCAGACATTTTTCTGGTACTTAATGTTGGATTCATACTAACTTGACCCAGAACATCTACTTCTACTGCTTCATTTCTTACCGGATTTTCAATGATCCTTTATTTATTTGCCACTGAACCAGATGATGTACGTGTCTATCATTAAACAAAGTTGCCGTTACTCTAGCACATTGATTGTTTATAAAATACAATTCAATAATTTCCACTCTCTCCTCAATAGAATAAACCATTTTTTTATGTCACGATCAAATCAAAAGAAAATAATAGCGCAGAAATAACGTATGTAGATCTGGATCAACCACTTTACTGAAGATAAAGTTGAATTGACTGATACTTATTACTTTAAAATAAATTGTTTACGCACAAACCTGTGTGCTTGATAAGAGGTGCAGTGAAATGTTTCAAATTCCGTTGCTCGGCGGCCCGTAGCTCAAATTTACAAAACGAAGCGCCATTTTAAAGAGAATTTAATGCCCTTTAAAAAGATGTATCACAACATACCCATTCCTATTTGAAAAAACAAGAGCAGTAGCCGCCCCCGCTAGGGGGGTTGAGGTTACAGGGATGAAATTAATAGTGAAACGTGTCTCCCTGAAAACACAAGTTTACGGGTCCGAGGTTTTTTTTTTAATTTTCACGTACACAGCCGTAAACCTTGCTGAACTGTTTTCGATGGGCCACCCTGTATATGTGGTGCCAATCCCGGTATGTTTTCTCTAAAAAGGTTAACATTACAGAACCGGATATAGTCATGAACGGACACGCAATCCCACTGGCTTCATCTTTTAATTTGCTGGGCGTCAATCTGGGAGAAAATATGTCTTGGCATAACCACGTTGTAGCAATCGCCAAGGTAGCTTCTCAGAAACTTGGTGTACTCTTCCGAACCAGAAAGTTGTACACACCTCAACAACTTTTGACACTATACAAAGCCCAGATTCGACCATCCTTGAGTATTGCTCTCATGTCTGGAGCTCTGCACCCAAACCTACTCTTCGGCTACTGGATTCCATCGAAAGGAGGGCCATTCGTGTGATTGGAAACCACGAGCTGACGAAGAACCTCGACAGCCTAGAACATCGAAGACAGGTTGGCGATTTGACTCTCTTTTACAGATATTTTCATGGAAAGTGCTTGGCTGACCTTGTCCTCTTAATTCCGCCCAGAGCGGCGAATAGCAGAAATACACGACGAACCACTCCCGCCCATCCATATGTGGTTAAGCTTAGTACTCCTCGAACTTCATTACTTAAGAATTCTTTCATCTGGAGGACTTCATCTTTATGGAACGACCTTCCCGAGGTCGTTTTTCCCAACGAATATAACCTCCAACGATTCAAAACCAACGTGGATCGCTTTTTGCGCACACGCACCACTCCCAGAGTGCCCTAAAGGATTTTTCCTATAGTGCTTTTGTTCATGTGATCATAAAAAAATGCTAATTGTAACAAAACTATGCGTGTTGGAATTTTTTCAATAATTTTTCCACCCTCTGTTATTATTAAAATAAAATTTGGAATTTCATGGGCATTCGTTTCTTATTTTTAAGATTTAAGATAAGATGCGTAAAGTAAGAGTATAATAATATTCTTAATGCATATCGAAGTGAAATAATCAATCAACAACCCCTTTCGTCGGAAATAGAAAGAGGAGAAACCGATAAAAAAACGCTCCAAATCGCATGTAGATAATGGATTAAATGTGGTTCCTATAAATAATGTTTATGTATTAATAAATGATTGTTTTCAGTCAAAGTTTTAATGGTTACGGGGCCAGTGTTTGGCTGGGGTTGGGGTCGACACGAAATAACTAATAATAGCGCAGGAAAATGCCAGGGAAACCATAAATATTTTAACTAGAAGAATCGGTTATATGTGGGAGAAATCTATTGCAAACAATAAATACATAGTAGCTATTTTCATATATTTAATGTTTTTTCGTTTACCTGCAACAAAAAAAAAATTATTAATACAATATTTTATAGGAAATCGTACAATACAATCTTTACTATAATAATTTTTCTATAGTATTTGTTTTTCTAGTCACATCTGACACAATAAAAACAAAATGGTAAAAAACATCCAGTTTTTTTTGCTCGAGTTTAAATAAAAATAGAAATACCACCAAGATTGGTAAAGATAGGCATAGAAAAACCTTAATAAAAATTAGAGAGGATTAAAATATCTACAAGATAAAGTAATCATATACAGGGTGTTTCATTTAAAAAACTTACGAAACTCAGGTTTCAAGTTCGTAATGTTGGCATATCCATAGAAAATACCCTGTATAAAAATATTGATATGTGTTATCATAGGGGACTTCTGTCAACATTCCTCTTTCCGACATAAAAATATTTTATTTCAAATTATTATAAGTTAAGAAATATTATACATTGAACCATGTTTTTGTACAAATTTTAGAAATTTTCCAATCTATTTGGCAACGTTGCAAAAATGTGTACAAATAGTTACGGTGCTATGTACAGAATTTTACGGTGAATTCAAATATGTAAAAATATACATTGTGTCCCATTTAATAAATATGTAATTTTTATCACACCGCTCTTTTGGAGCACCCTGTATTGTCGAAAATAATTTTAAAAGCTGCATCTCTTAACGCTTAATAACGTTCGGGAAAAAAGTTTTCCGATGTCCCTAGCGGTAAAAGAGATATTGAGCTTTGTCGCACTAATTGGCCACCCTGTATATGTGCTTTTTCGTCGCAAGATTATTTACTGGAGCGAGATCTTCAGGGTGGGAATTATTCAAACTGACACCTAGTATATCCATGAAAATCTCCCAATATGATCCCTAGTCAAACTTAACATTTATTAAAAGCGTTCTCTAAAGAACTAAATTAGATTAGTGTTCTATGAAGGCAGTCGTAGGTCCATTAACTAACAAAAAACGAAGTTAACTATCCGTGTTACAGGAACCTTAACGAAGATAGTCATCTATATCTAGCTAAATTTTCATTTTATGTAAAATATATATATTATATTTTGTGGCATTGACATTTTACTTAATCAGACAATTAGTTCTATTTAGCAATGTAATAAAACTGACCATCAAGGGCGCGCGATAGGGATTTCGCGAGGGATGTCGCAATACCACGTAATAAAATAATTCTGTTTTTATGATCACTGGCACTCGTAGAGATTTTTACGTGCAGTTCAGTGGCGCGGCCAGTTTTTCTCTAAACCGTTTAGTTTTTGAGATATTAACAAAAGTGAAAAAGTTTAATTGTAACACCCTGTCATTGTTGGCAATTGGCTTGTAATTACACGATTTGCGTGCATTTTCATTGCCTTGTGTATAATTTTTGTGCAGCACAAGGTGTGTGTAATTTGTGTGAAATTTGAAAGCCGCTAGCTAAGTGTATTGCTATTCAGTTTTGTTGACCTTTTTTTTGGCAAATACATCAGATCCCACATAATGCATACAGGGTGTTATGGAAATGACGTATTATATTTAAATGGGTGACTCCTGGGGTGTCTTAGAGAAGCGCTACATATTTTTTTTTAAATCGAACGTTTAAAAAGTGGGGTAAATCACTCCTAAACCCACCGGTTACTCCTCGGCACATTCATATATGATCATATTACATTGCCAAGCTGTGTAATCAACAGTAAATCCAGGTGCCAGTATACTAGCAAGTAATCAAGGGCACAGACATCTTCAGGTTTTTGTTTTTTTTTCTATGGGAAAAGCTTTATGCTTATCACGTACCCTGATGATAATGTGGAACTGCATAATAAGCTTATAACCACTAAGCCCCATTCGGCCTCTTATTTCTAATCTCTCGAAACATTTGCACTAAATCACTTAAAGAATCACACAGACACCCACCAGTTTCACATTAGTTTTTTTGAAGATATGCACTTATTATTAGATTACACAAAAGCTATAAATACTAACGCATAATTACACTTTACAATAACCTACCATACACATAAAACAACAGCACTATAGGATACAAATTATTTCGCAATAGAAATTCAGAAATAATAAAAACGATCATTTCTAATGGGCTAATCAAACTTATTAATCCTTCACTGAAGAAGAATGATGAAATAATTATGTTGATAGACAGGACAACCCCTTCAAAATAAATAATCTCGTTATGAATACAACCTTATAAAACATCGAAAGTGGCAACGCTGTATTTTTAAATATTAACCCCAGCCGCTGCCGTCGCCAAAAAAAAAATAGGCAACTCGCTCGATTGTCCAAGATCAGCTGTTTAAAGAAGCCGGCCGGTTTCCTACTGTTTTTTCAAGCAGATTTGTGTGTTAAATTGTATGTAAATACTTAAACCCGAGTTTAAATTATTAAGTTATTTGTTCTTTTCGCGACGGCAGTGCCCCAGTCCAGCGAACAAACCAGCGTGTTATTTATTTTTAAAAATTTTAGATGTTAAATACATTATTTCCCAGACCACTCAGACAATAAGGGCGTATTTTTGTCTACACAGTAGCACTTTAAAATACTAATTCAGATTGAATGGTACTTAGATGTGTTCATGAGACGCGATTTTGTGAGATTATTGTGCCGGTTTGTTTTTGTTCGGGTTACCTAGGTACTTGGTGTTTTTTTATAAATTAAGTTGTTTTTAAATAAGTCCGAAAAGCTAAATAAAATTACATTTTTTTTTTCTAAAGGGTAAGTGGCATTTATAAACTTTTAAGTTGTCCAGATCTGACGGGTGTCGTTCGAATTGAACAAATGCGAACATACCTGACCATTTATAAACTACGCGGCGGTTCGTTCGAGTCAGTCAGTTCAAATCAGAGATTGTTTCCCAGCGATCTGAACTGAACGTAAAAGTTTATAATAATGTACCCTGAAAAATAAACAACTTGCAGTCTGTCAAACGGATATTGACTTTCTTTACCCTGAAGATATGACAACACTGTTCAAGATTCATTGACGTTTTTTGCCATATGTTGCTTTGTTTACCTTCCTGACAGGGGCACCACGTGGTCATTTTTAGTTTGACATAAGGTCATGTACAGAGCATATTAAATTAAAGCGCCATTTTTGGATATTTTTCTTCAATTTGTTTTCATCTCAGGAATTGCCGATTTAAATATAATATCTCATTTCCATAACACCCTGTATATATTACTTTCAGTTTTGACGAACGTTTTTTTATAAATCTGAACCCACCAGTACCTGTAATACTCCAGTTAAATGGTGTTTTTATCAGGAAAGTTGTGGGGTAGTTTTGATTTTTGCCATTCTACGTGTTTTTGGGGGCGCTGACTCCGAAGTTGAGTTTTGCTAACAAATTTTCTTGACGCGTTAAAAATAAAGTCCAAAGAAATTGAAAAAAACCCAAAGGTATTGTAAACTACATATCCCATAATCCATTCATAAAACTCTTGCAAAGTGAAGCTGTGATTATGTGAAATGTTATTGAAAATCAGTAATGGGTGGAAGAGAGAACTACATGTTTGTTGGCTGAATAGCAACAATGCTGAAGTCTGGTTATATCGGATGGTTAAATATTAAAACATAACCATACTTACCGATGAAAAGATAAATCCTTATTTAAATGATCCCCTCTTTTACAAACTACACATGAATGTACCATGATTGCTTATAATAAAGACGATTTTTCACCAATAATCACAAAAAAAACACAAATCAACCAAAATATATAACCAATCCATTAGATCGAAGCGCAAAACTCGCAATTTTTTGAGATTAGAATTCATTCACCTTTTGGATCTGCATTTGCATGGTTCCTGGAGCAAAGAAGTAAACATTTTATTTTAAGTGGTGATATGATCAAGCAAGAAGCATCGCAAATCCTTTTACAAACTAAAGAAAATGATAAGCAATTTCCAGCCAATGAGGGATGGCTAGAACGCTTTAAAAAGAAATTTGGAATCCGCTTTTTGAAAATTTTGCGGAGAGAAATTGTCTTCACAGCCAGAATTTGTGGATTCATTTAAAATCCAATTAAAAAACTAAGTAGAAGGACTTGGTATCACATTAGACCAACTTTACAATGCTGATGGAACTGGACTTTACTGGAAATTATTACCAGACAAAACTTTTGTCTCGGCGGCAGAAAAACTGCAGCTGGTAGGAAAACTGAACAGCAGCGAATAACTTTTTAGCTTGCAACTTAAAGTTGAAGATACTGAATCTGTCAAAGCCATGCGATTGGGATAGCCGAAGAAAATCCGGAATCATCAACTCCAATGGTTTCACTCCCAAGTAGCATTTTTAGACCCAAATTGGACACACATGCTTTGCTGAGAAACGTTTCAAAACATTTTCGGTTAAAATTGTAAAGTTGTATCGAGACATATGTGTTACGAAACTTTTGCGACACATTTTCGAATGCAGTTACTAGAAACACTTTTAAAGTTATGGTAAGGCATTGAATTTCCCATAAGCATTTTTATAGCATCGGTGTACGTTTATTAGCGATAAATAAGCAACTTCTTGATATTATTTATATTCTAGCTGTTATTATTGATCCATTTTCAACCTCAGATTGAAGTTAGTGTTTTAGGTAGATTTTTAATCACCATCTGAACAAGTTTGAGGTTATGTTATTGTTTAGCGAGATTTCAATTGTTATTTTTCTGTAAAAAAAGCTTACTGTACTGTATTTATCAACATAAATTATGGCTATAGGGTGGGTGTACTCTATGCTGATAAATACAGTGTAATAAGCTGTTTTTAA
Source organism: Barypeithes pellucidus (assembly GCA_963991005.1). Taxonomy (NCBI): domain Eukaryota; kingdom Metazoa; phylum Arthropoda; class Insecta; order Coleoptera; family Curculionidae; genus Barypeithes; species Barypeithes pellucidus. Next base: position 47,726,002 of record OZ022563.1, on the reverse strand, counting down.
CAGAAAAATAATAATTTAAATCTCCCTATGCAACAATAATAGCATAACATCAAACAAGATGTTGATTAGAAATCTTCAAAAATTACTTACGTCAAGCTGTTTCTGAAAATGAATCAATAATAACATCTAATATACAAATAATATCAGGAAATTGCTTATTTATCCCTTATAAACATGTGCCGATGCTTTAAAAAATCTCTTATGGAATTTTCAATGTAATTTTAGTTTGGAAAGGTTTTTGAAACCACGCCTCTCGTGACGTCAGACTTAGGCTGTCCATACCCAACTTTAGTTTTCTGTGCATAGAAGGCATTCACCATCACCTTAACAAACCTTTTATTTTTCTGTGCATCATGAAACATTATAGAAGCCAAAGACTAGAAATTGTGTGTCGAGTCCATTTTGGATCAGAATAATTTATTGCTTTCTAGCGGCCATTTTGGGAAATGAATTTTTATTTTGTTAAAATGAGTTTTAATGAAATTTCTGCATCTCTTGCAAAGGCAAAAGTTGTTAGATAAGTTTCCTAGCTAAGTCGATTTATAAAAGACATAAATAAAATTTTGATAATATTTTAATTTTAATTTTTTTGACAAAGTAAATTTTTTCTATAAATGAAAATAAATCGAGGACACTTTAAAAATATAAAGCCAAATTTCTAATACGATAAAATTTAATGCGACAATGATTTTTTGGTTCTTATGTGCAATAACTAGGTATATGAAATAAGATAACTTATAGGAAATATACTTATAACGAATTCATCATGGCGAAATTATTGTTTCATATTGTATTTCTCTAACTTTACAACAGTGAAGGTATCCTAATTGTTTTGCGCATCTTTATACTGTCATTTTTTAATGAACATAAGTAACAGTTTAGAAATATTTTTGAACATTTTCGAAACATTTTCGATAAAAGTTTCGATTGTGCATCGAAACAGCGAAAGTCACAGCTAGTACCAACCAATTGGGAACACGTGTAAATATCCCATTTAAAATGTATACGTTTGAAAATATTTCCATTTTTGTTGCCAACAGTTTCCAATTTTGATCGGAAACAGAAACGATAGTTACGATACATGTACCATAATGTGTATAATAATGCTACTTGGGCTAGATAGAGTTATAGAGCCTTTAAATGTAGTAAACCAGTGGGCTGAGGAAAGTGACATTGATATTAATGATCTTGTAGTTATAAAAAGGCTAAGAGACAAAGCCATTATGCAGAAAATTAAAAATTCCCGAAAACAAACAAAAATTTCTGAAATAATTCTTATCCATTTTTTTTTTAATTGGTTACTGTTTGTTTTAATGAGTATTACTAATTTATATGTTTATTATGTTGGTTATAAAAAGTTCTAACATAACCTCCGTTTACGTTAATAGATCGATAATGTGAACGGACGTTGTTTTTTTCGGTTCATACTATCGAGTGTCTGACAAACCCCCCAGGAAGTGTCGAAAATGGGACACCCTGTCCAAGTACATAGTACATACACCATATTATAACTAATATGTTGCGTATCTATAAGCAGATCAAATATTACAGCAATTTAAATTTTTCCTTTAATTAAGACTCTCAATTAATATCCCGTAATTGCATAGCTAACAAAATAAGCAGTGGCGTAACAAAGCAGCCAAGGGCCTTGTATGTGAAAATTTAGCCGAGCTTCCAAATCAAAAAGAATATTAAGAGGAAAAGAAACTCAGTAATTTAACAAAAGTTCAGTTTTAATTTGCATGCATGTTTCGAAGGCGCATAGCCTCATCTCTAGTGGAAAAATTATAGATAAGCAGAAACTTTGACATTGTTAAGGCAAACTTTAAGAGGAAAAACATATTATGATTTTTGAAACATTAAGAACCGACTACTTAAAGTTTAGAAAATTAAGGTTGAAGAAAAAAGTGTAAAATAACCTTTGTAGCAGAGAAAGAGGAGAAAATTTTTTATATGGATCTTGCATTAATAAATTATATAAATTACTGAAAAATGATCTAAGAGAAAAACCATAATAACTTTTAATTTGATTTTTGGAAATTAGCCAAAAATAATTTTCAAAAAGGGCAATTTTACAAAAGATTATAGTAGATTTTACAAAAAATGTTAGAAAATGTAACAAAAATATAAATGGTTTACTAAATATTTTGGTAATTTTTTCTAAAAATTTTTGTTAAAATTTTGCTATAATTTTATGCCAGTCACATATACAGGGTGTCCGCTAATAAATGGTACATGGAAAAACACAGACTCCTTACTCCTTAATATTAGGATTTAATAATTTAAGTACTTGCCTATATCCGAAAGTTGATAGTAACTGAGCTACAGGGTGTTAAAGTTAAATTTTTCTCTAATAACTTTGAGAGAAACTAACGTTTTTTTACAAAATTTGGTAATTATTGTTTTTTTAGGGCGAGAAATTGAATTCTTTGTGAAATTTTAATGTATAATGTAGGGTTTGCGGTCTGCGCCACTATTTGCACATTTATTAGGTCATATTTTTTTGTGCCTCAGTGTATTTAAGTTTTTAATAAAAATAATACGATTCTCATATTTATTACGTAAGAAAGGTATACTAAGTTGAGGTCGCCCAGAGTTGCCGTTTCGGAGATATTTGCATTTAAATTGTTTAGTGCGTTAGCTCGGGCAAGCAAATAATATTTTGTTACTTCTTACCAATTAACTTTTACATGATAATTAATGTTCTAGTAATGGTAATTGGGAATAATAAATACAACAATTGGATTGTTCTTTAACTTACTTTAATTAAAATAACTTTGACCCTAGAAAATATCGTGTCGAAAGAAACCAACAGCAATGAAAACACAAACTTACGATAGACTCAAAAATGAAACATTTTCTGACAAATTTATCTTACAATATCTAAATGTTATTTGTTTTTTCATAGGTTACTTTAAGGAAAAAATTTTGTTTGCAAATTAATAATAATTGGGCAGGTGAGTTAATCGTAAGTTTGTTTTTTCATTGCTGTTGGTTTCTTTCGACACGATATTTTCTAGGGTCAAAGTTATTTTAATTAAAGTAAGTTAAAAAACAATCCAATTGTTGAATTTATTATTCCCAATTACCATTACTAAAACATTAATTATCATATAAAAGTTAATTGGTAAGAACTAACAAAATATTATTAGCTTGCCTGAGCTAACGCACTAAACAATTTAAATGCAAATATCTCCGAAATGATAACTCTGGGCGACCTGAACTTAGTATACCTTTTTTACGTAATAAATATGAGAAAAGTATTATTTTTATTAAAAACTTAAATACACTGAGGCACAAAAAAATATGACCTAATAAATGTGCAAATAATGGCGCTGACAGCGCCCCCTACATTATACATTAAAATTTCATAAAAAAAATCAATTTCTCGTCCTAAAAAACCATAATTGCCAAATTTCGTAAAAAAACGTTAGTTTCTCGCTAAGTTATTAGAGAAAACCAAAAATGAAGTTTTAACTTTAACACCCTGTATCTCATTTAATATCAACATTCGGATATAGGTAAGTATAATTAAATCCTAATATTTTTACGTAAGAAGTCTGTGGTTTTTTCATGTACCATTAATTAGCGGACACCCTGTAGAGCCATAAATTATGGTTAGTTTTACTATTTTTATAGCAAAGTTAACTAAATATTTCGTTCGGTTTGGAACGCCGGTAGATACGCCACTGAAAATAAGTATTAAAAAATCATATGCTTCGCGGCATTCAAACAATAAAAGCTTGTTATATCCTATGCCGTTAAGTATAGGTTTAAAAATGATCGAGTAGGAAACGTAAACAATACACATATTTCGATGAAATATCAAGAATTACTTAATTGCGGCTTCTGGAATTCTAGCTATCATTTCTATAAAGTCGGATGACCGTGATGCGTTTACGACTTGAGTCATATGGCAAATCACTTATGATATTTAAACCCACAAATCTTGAGATGAAAACAAATCGAAGGAAGAATAACCATAAAATGGCTCTTTGAATGAATAAGCGAGATAAGTCACCTTATGTCAAACCCGAACAACCACATGGAAAGCTCTGGGAGAGATGTACACAATTAAGTGTCGTAGGACAAAAGACATCAGTGGTTGGCCGGTGTTGTCATATTTACAATTCAATTCACTTAAATGTAAAAGCCAATACATTCGAAACGTGAACACGTGTTATACAGGAGACCACATTAGTACAGGAAACTGCATCTGCGTTCACTACATCTATCTGCGATGTGCAGTACGAGCTTATTCGCACATATCCGCTAGTCGGTATACCTTTTCTAATTTTATTAACAAAAATGTTATTAACAAATGACTGGTGAATACAGGGTGTTATGGAAATGACGTATTATACTTAAATGGGTGACTCCTGGGGTGTTCAAACTCTCTTACTCGCAGGTGCCTCCGCGGTAATGAATCATAGCACCCTGTGGCAATGTATAACAAACACCTGTTACGCGCAATGTTGCCAAACTGTGTAAAAATGTAAAACTTTAGTTTCCTATAAAAATAAATATTTAGCTTACTTAGAAAGTAAATCCGGGACACCTTCGGTTCTTTTTTCTATGGGAAAACCTTTATGCCCATCACGTGCCCTGAGGATATTGTTGGACTGCATAATAAGCTTATACCTACTAAACCCCATTCGGCATCTTCTTTCCAACCTCCGAACACAACCGGCATATCGTCGAGAGAACAAAACACATAGTGAAACAGAACAAATTACACTAAATCACTTAAATAAACACACAGACACCCACGAGTTTCAAATCAGTTTTTTGAAGATATGCACCTGTTATTAGATTACACAAAAGCACTAAATACTAACGCATAATTACACTTTACAATAACCTACCGTACACATAGAACAACAGCACTATAGGATACAAATTATTTCGCAATATAAATTCAGAAATAATAAAAACGCTAATTTCTAATGGGCTAATCAAATTTATTAACCCTTTACTGAAGAAGAATGATGAAATTAGTATGTTGATAGACAGGACATCCCCTTCAAAGTAAATAGTCTTGTCCAACTAGCGCGGTTGCCATTTCCGAGACTATCATTATACAGGAAAGTATTACAGAAGGAAATTCCGCAATTTATGAATATAATCTTCTAAAACATCGAAAGTGGCAACGCTGTATTTTCAGCCAAAATAGCTAATCGATCGACCTAGTAAACCCGAATATGTCGAACGTGTTTAGTTAATTTCAAAATTTTTAGATGTCACATACCAATGTATGGAAATTTATATTATTTCCCAGAACAATAAGGGCGTATTTTTGTCTGCACAGTAGCACTTTAAAATCCTAAAAACTTAGATGTGTTCATGAGATGCATACCTACGCGAAAACTAATGTGAATTTATGTGGCTTTGTTTTGGGTTTTTATGAGGTTATTGTGTCGGTTTTTGTTCGGGTTATTTACTTGGTGTTTTTTTATAAATTAAGTTGGTTTTAAATAAGGCCGAAAAGTAAATAAAATTACATTTCTTTTTATAAAGGGTAAAGTGGCATTTAAGTTGTTCAGATTCGACGGTGTCGTTCGAATTGAACAAATGAGAACATACCTGACCATTTATACACTCCGCGGCGGTTCGTTCGAGTCAGTTCAAGTTTATAAATTAGAGATTGTTTCCCAGCGAACCGACCTGAACTTAAAAGTTTATAATAATGTACCCTGAAAAATAAACAACTTGCAATGTGACAACACTGCTCAAAATTTACTGACGTTTTTCGCCATATGTTGCTTTGTTTACCTTTCTCCCAGTGTCACCACGTGCTTAATTTTTTGTTTGACGTCAGGTCATGTACAGGGCATATTAAATTAAAGCGCCATTTTTGGATATTTTTCCTCAATTTGTTGTCATCTCAGGAATTGCCGGTTTAAATAATACGTCATTTCCATAACACCCTGTATAATAGTACATTACGTAATAATAAGTAATATTAAGTTTCAATTTTATAACCGACTACCGAGAAATTCCTAAATTTACAATTACGCCTTTAAAATAAATTGTAAAATGTATATAAAAACCAATATTCTATTATAGTTTCAATATTATTAAAAACCTTCCTTTCAAACTATTTATTTTGATATTTAAATGCAAAATAATATATTTTTTTGATTAAAGTACTTTTAATCTAAAAATATGGCAACATAGTCCGTTGTCAATGGTTACAGGTGCTAGAGCTAATTTGATTGGTTATATCTCATACAGGTGATAGGGCATGCGTCTCGTGAGACATCCGATGGGCCATCGGGCCCATTCGGCGATGTCAGATATTTGATGGATGTACCCACCTAGTTGCGTAGTGATAGGAAGGGCAATAGTTAAATATTGTATTGTGTTAAATTGTGTTGTATAAATACGTGTTCATTGTGTCGTGTTTTAGGGAATTATTTTAAAATTTTGAACTTTGTGATAATGAATGAGTATACTTCTGGTAAAAACCTACACAGTCACAGTTTTTAATTTTTAAAACAGTAACGTCATCTAGTTTTTGGCTAGAAATGATATGTCGACGATGTCGATTTTTTTGTTTCCTGTTGTCACAGAGGAATGATACATATGTTGTCACTGAGAAAAGATAGGTCTGTTCGGGTTTGTTTGTAATATACAGCTATTATCAAACAAAGTACACCCTAATTAATTTTTATTGTATTTTTTTTTCAGTTATTGCCACCGTAGCTCTAGCATTCCTCCTCTTGCCTATGTGTCAATACATCATAAGGCCCTGTTCAGACGGAACGAAAATCTCATTCGGCGTCTGCGGACGCTTCACCGCTGCCGAACTGCTCTCTTTCTCGCTCTCTGTCCTTATTGTGTGTATATGGGTTTTAACAGGTAAGTGAAATAATTTTAAAAAAATCATGTGATTAGCACCCTAAAGGCCGTATTAGACTCGGCAATTTTTTCTCTTGCGCCGGCAATTATAATGGCACGTATTCATGCGCAGTAAACCGTTTTCGATCAGCTGGAGCATTGTCAACGGTCAGAACCGCAGTGGGTACTGTCGAAATCCCTAAAATATCCCCAGAATTGGAGATGTGCAAACCTGTTCGTTTTGATTACCAGTTAAAGCAGCTACTGCTATTTACAAATAGGAGGTGCAAAAAGTTGCTGAATTAGCAGTCCATAAGTTTAATAAAGAATGTAAACTGCTAATTTAAGTACCAGTGGGTTTAAATGGCCATTACCTGTTCATACCTGGTTCGGCCAAATAATAAACAGTAAAAATAACAGAATAATCCATGTCTACCCAATTGCGCCGGCAAGGGCAATTAAAATGGCGCCTGCCCCATTTCTGGTAATGAGAGACAGCTGATCGGGAACAGTGTACTGCGCATGAATCCGTGTCATTTTAATTGTCAGAAGAGTAGAATTTCTGACTGTAGTACGGAGAACGGTGTACTGCGCCTGAATCCTTGAATTATAATTGCCATTGCTGGCGCCATAAAAATTCCCGACTGTAATACGGCCTTAACAATAGATTAGTAGTACAAAGAGATTTAAACTAGCTTTAAAATGCATGCGCATTTGTTTAAAGGCTTGCGCACACGACAAATCCCAAACCGCTGATACAAAATCCAACGTTCCTGGAAGTCCAACGTTGGTTACGGATCGGTTTCAATTCGTCAGAATAATCAGCTGACTGGAAGCGAATTTTTGGTTGGGGACTTGCGCAGTTTTCTTTTACAAAACTGTCATGAAGTTTTATTTGTGTTTGTACGATGAATTAAATCGATATTCTGAGATTTCAGGAAATAGAGACAAAATCCTCCTCCTTGTTTGAGTGTATTTTTACTACCAAGTAGTACTGTAATTTTTAAGGGAAATTATTCAAAAATCATTCTTATTAGTATAATAAATATAATAAAATAAGTGTATTGTTTCTGTGACGGGCAAAATGTTCGACATTTTATCTCTGTTGACAGGTAACAAAATGTCACTTTTTATGAAATTACTTTTTTCCCCGGGAAAAAAATGATTTTTTTTCCCGGATATATACAGGGTGCTAATATTTCTGGGTGTAATTCCTTAGGTCATTTTTTAAAGAAAAGTTCATATGAACATATGTCGGCAACGGCTTAAATTTTTTGCTACAGGGTGTTGAATTTTTATTTTTTAAATGGTTATTTTTTAATATCTCCGAAAGTACTTTAGATATTATTTTCAATTTTGGTGTGTGTTAATAGGATATAAAACCACAAATTTTAGTTAGAAAAGTTATTCAATTGTTCCACCAGTGGCGTTCCTGCAAACATGTCCTCTGATATTTTTTTACAAAAAAGATGGTACGCCACTGACATTTTTCCATGTGGATACTTTTCTGATCAGCCTGGGCACTTCTACATGAAAACGGTTCTTGAGTTTTTCTCGTCAGACGCACCGTTCTTGATTAAAACCACTGAATTCATATTGAAACTCATTTATTATATTATTAATATTGATAAAATAATTAATGATAAATTTTGTTTTATAAAAATTGTTGGAAATGGCCATCTTTACTTAAAAGGCATGCTTTCGCCCGTCTTCGCATCGAATTACCCGCTCCAACAATTTTTATAAAACAAAATTAATACATTAATTATTTTATCAATGTTAATAATATGAGTTTCAATATGACTTTAGTGCTTTTAATCAAGAACGGTGCGTCTGACGATAGAAACGCAAGGGACCGTTTTCTTGTAGAATTGACCAGGCTAATCAGAACACATGGAAAAATGTCAGTGGTGTACCATCTTTTTTGTAAAAAATATCAGAGGACATGTTTGCAGGGACGCCACTGGTGGAACAATTGAATAACTTTTCTAACTAAAATTTGTGGTTCTATATCCTATTAACACATACCAAAATTGAAACTAATATCTAAAGTACTTTCGGAGATATTAAAAAAATAACCATTTAAAAAATAAAAATTCAATACCCTGTAGCAAAAAATTTAAGCCGTTGCGGACATATGTTCATATGAACTTTTCTTTATAAAATGACCTAAGGAATCACACCCTGAGATATTAGCACGTCATTAAGGAACAACCTGTATACACATAAGTAAAGGTAGATATTTAATTTTAAAATATTTTATATCAAACGTACAATTATTAAATGTGCATTGCATGAATGACATGTTCCTTTTACTATTCGGTACGATAGTCGAATTTTCTGGTGTTGAAGTTATATTTCTTTCTGCCATGGACACAACTGCCGTCGATGTACCTGGTCGCAAATCGGATGTTATTTCAGCACTGCCACACGTTTTAAATACTTTATTGGCTATTTCTGTCCTGTGTGCTACCGATTCATCAACATACCCTTCAGCGACCATTGATGACTTCCAACCGCCATGTTTCTTTAGTGTCATCAAGTCTCCTCCCAGATTCAACTAAAAGTGTAGCAGACGATCTTCGAAATGAATGACCCGTATATAAGTTAACAATTTCAAGTTGAAGGAAATTAGCTACCGTTTGAGGTACCTTATAAAACTGTTTACCCACAACCTGATTAATACATTTTCCATTGTGATATGCATAAAATAGGCGGCGATCCTTTGCTTCTGTTGGACTAAGAGCTATGTACATTCTGTAAAAATTAATATATTTTTCAGTAACTACCTGTTTACAGCATTCTTTGTTTGCTTAATTTTCAGGATTAATAACGTTCCCGAATCTTGAATATCAGCTAATATTAGATACCTGGCTGATTTCACAGCTCCTCCAATCGCAAATAAAACAACAACCCTGGTCATTAAATAAATTTTAGCCAGTCCGTAAAGCCACGAACAATTTTTCTTTTGATATTAATGATACCTGACAAACAAACAGACTTGTTCGTTTAATTTCGGGGGGTGTGGGGGCGAGTAATGACCTCTTTTTGAGGGTTTTATGAATTAAAAGCTATCGATTAAATATTTTTTTATAGGCAATTTTCAATAAATTGTAATTTAAAAATAAATAATCTCAAAAACACCGGTTAGTTATAGTATCTAATTAGAGGAATTATATATGTCCCCGCAAAAGATCATCGTCATAGAGATCTTGGTCTATTTTTGTATAGCATCGATTTTTTAATAATTTAACGCCGATCACATGACTAATTTTCCTATACTCAATCATATAACGTCAATATTTGGAAGTGAGTTATTTTAATCAGTCACTATAACCATTTTCCTATTATTTATAACAGCCCTGTCTTATATTGGCTTAAAGTTTTGGAATGTTCCTTATAGAATGTTAAAATACTAAGAAAATTAGTCATATTTTTAAGCTACCTAAGGTGTAAACGAAACTTGCACCTAAAATATATTTTTCCTTGATGGTATCTATGTTGCCAATATCCTAAAACAGTACAAATAAATCTATGGCCGCTGTGGCTACCAGCAATACAAATATATTAAGTGTGGCCGTTGTTACTTAATGTGACCGGTGTTACAATAATTAAATAGTTCCATGGGTACTTTAAAAATCAAACTATTGGAACTTAAAATTCTTTAATGTGAAAATAATTAACAATTTAAACTTTTATGTTATTTTTTTTATTTTAAAACCTATTTACTTTTTGTTGCACAGCCTTTTTACTTCCTATTTCTTTTAAATTTTGCTTTTAACAGATTATATTTGCTTGATTTTTATTTATTATTTTATTACTTTCCCTTAATTAAGACTACTATGCCTGAGTTAACACTGTGACCGGCGATACAACATAAAAACATACGCCTGGTAAAAAGTAGGCAATGTTGTTTCTAGTTTATACCTAAATAAACATAATAAGGAACTTACCTAAACAGGAGCACGCTTTACACAAATTCAAACACATACCGTCATATTTGTAAAACTATTAGGCCGACCTATAGTGGCGTTATTTATCAGCAAATTCTGCCGTGACCGGCGATACATGCAGCTGCGGGGACGGAACTTCTGGTTAATAATTGCGTTAGAGAAACTAAACTGTTGATCTTTAAACATTATTTTTTCAATACAAATTGTACTAGAAGTGTAAATTATTTATATAGAAAAGTAACTGTAGTAAAATGACGTGAAATATAAAAGGGTAAAGTAAGAAATTATTGACTGGGTACACGCGACCGGCGTTACATTTTAAAATTCAAATTAGAATACTGCAGCTATAATCTAAACAGAAATCTTTTAAAATTGCTTTCTAATGCAGGAAGTAACATATATTTCGCAAATTATAATCGTTTCTACAGGCAAATAGTTTATTTTAGTAAGTTATATGTTAAGGACTGGAAGTTGCCTGATAAACTATCCATAGTGCGACTATTCATAGTTCTCAACCTCTACCTGTTAGTGCTGCTGTCGTTTTTGTATTTTTTTTACAGTACGTATAGTTGATCTTTGAATCTCTGATCGAATTCCCTAGGAAATAAAAATTCTCTCTTAAATTATTTATTTTAAATATTATTTTTTGCTGTCGACGGGGTCAGGTAAAAAAATTATCGGACCTAGCCTCATTTTTTTAAATGGAACACCCTGTATATTTTAACCACCGCACGAGTCCGGAAAAGCCTCCGACGGCCCGAGATATGTGCCGTATTTTTTTTACAAGAGCTCCGACGCTTTGATGCCAAATAAATAAAGAAATTCTTCAGACAGTTTTCCTGTCTACATGACATGAAAACACTCGCGCATAGAGAATGTAAATATCTATTTATTATTTTTGACAAATAGGCTCGGTGGCCTAGTGGTATAGCGTACGCCTTGTGATCTGAGAGTCGCGGGTTCAAATCCCGCACTCGGCATCTCTGGTTTTATTTATTTTTTTACAAGTGCCCGAGTCTTTGAGACCATATAAATAAAGAAATTCTTCAAACATTTTTCTAAAACATCTTTGAAAAATTAACTGCCAATTTAATTTATATATAATCCGCTTTTTATTATCGCTTGTAGTATGGCTCGGTGGGTAGAGTGTCCGCCTGGCGATCTGAGGGTCGCGAGTTCAAATCCCGCACCGACAATTCTGGTTTTATTTATTTATGAGCACATGGTGACTCGAAGCGGGCGGGAAAAATCTTTCCCGCTCTCTTGGAAAACGCCACTTTCGGTGAAGAGAACATGCATGAAAAGAGGCACTTTCGGGGCACATGTAAAAAAAACTTTATTACTTTGAAACAGGGTTCGGAGGATATATATCAAGTGATATATATCATGATATATATCACGATATATATCATGATATTTATAACTTGATATATATCCGATATATTCGACAATTTCATGTATTAAATTAAAAATGTTTTCCACCATTCTAAACATCCGAAAATGTCTCAATACGCCACTGTACAAAATTATAATTACTGTAGGGATTCACTTGGCTACCGCGCAAGCATCACCGCGCGCCGACTTCGGGATTCCCAGGTACACGACGATTTGTTTCGCTCTTGCTTTTCCCAAATAATCTTTATGTCTGTGTTTTCACTCTGTGTTGACTTGACTGTAAGTTAGTTGTGATTTTTATTGAATATGCCAAAACCAAATCTGTTTGGCGATATTTTGACTGTATAATTAAAAACAAAAACAGTACTGGAAAATGGGCAAAATGTCGAGAGTGTTTAAAGGAGATGCAGGGTATACCATCGCGAATGGAAAAACATATTTTAACACACCAAAAAAATATGCCCAGTGATACGCCAAGTCGTGAAACAACACAACAGCATCATTCTGTTCCTGAAGATGTTCTGCCTTCCACTTCCACTACTACAAAAAGAAGTGTCAACACATCAGGTACGTAGGTCATTGTTATATAAGTATATTATTATTACTAAATACCAATATCAATGTTAATAAAATAATGTTAACATCTGTTTGTTTTTAATTCTTTTCTTTTTACCTAATTGAAGTTATAAGCAAATGTTAGAATAAAAAGTTTTTTTGTTTACAATATAAGTTTTAATTTTGTGATTGTGTTGAAATATTAATGTTAATAAAATAATACTAAAATCTGTTTATTTTAATATTTTTAATAATGATTTTTGTTTTTTCTGCTTAATTAGAGAGAGAGATATATAGAATATAGGTTTTTGTTAATGAGTTTGTGTTAAAATATAGTTTGTGCAAGAAACAATGCCGTTTTTTAATTAAGAAAATAAATTTTAAACATGATTGTATATCGGATATATATCATGTGATATGATATTTATATAAATATCATGATATTTTCGAACCCTGCTTTGAAACGAAATAAACGATTCAGATTAAGGTAAAAAATAACGGGAATTATCGCAAATGGAATATGTCCTTAAATGGTTACAGTCTTTCCTAATAGCGAACAAAATATACATTTTTCGCCATTTCTTCGTTTTTTCCACTTTCAATATAAGCTGATATATCAAATTTTTCAAAATGTTGATAAGTCATTTTCACAATTGAATATGTAAAAATGAAATTGACGTTAAATGTTAATAATCAACATAGTTGTTTCCAGGATATTAGTTGTTGTTTCATGGTCTACTGTGGTTTAAAGTAATAAAGTTTAATAAATCGCCTAGGAAACCAATATCATCCACGGTGTGCTGTATATTTGAATGGAGAATTTAAAATAGTATCTTTTTAGATTAAAATATACAGGGTGTTCCATTTTAAAAAAAGAGGTTAGGTCCGATAACTTCTTTACCTGACCCCGTGCACTTATTCTGAAAACGACAGATTATTCCACAATCAATATAAGGAAACTTTTGTATAAAAGATTGTTCTGTATCTCTTTTAACTAAGAAAATATAGGGTAAATTTGAAATTGTCAATTTTTTGATTTTCCCCCGTATCTCTTAAGCGAGCGAAAATTTTCAAATTTTGATTTTACCATTTTAAGTTTGACCCAAAAAGAGCACATGACACCTACATTACTTTTTTGATAGCACTAACAATAACGGAGATACCCTATAAAAGTGTCGAAAATGGGACACCCTGTACAACCTCCGAATTTCACAAGTCAGTACTGCCATCAACGTAGATCTTTATTAATTTAATTATAAATATGGAATTTCTGTACAAACTTTCTTTCCGTTCCACGCTTGGTTAAGTTAAAAAGGAAAACCTCATTATGACTAAACATAAACGGTTTACTTAATAAACGGGCATTTCCTTATGTGTAGGTGTTAGACTAATATTTAGACAAGTTGCGTCTTTATTACCCTTAAGGATAAACAAATCGGCGTAATTGTTTGTTCAGAAAGGTACAGTGTGTCCCATTTTCGACACTTTTATAGGGTATCTCCGTAATTGTTAGTGCTATCAAAAAATTAATGTAGGTGTCATGTGCTCTTTTTGGGTTTGTTAAAATGGTAAAATCAAAATTTGAAAATTTTCGCTCGCTTAAGAGATACGGGGGAAAATAAAAAAAATTGACAATTTCTAAATTACCCTATATTTTCTTAGTTAAAAGAGATACAGAAAAATGTTTTATACAGAAGTTTCTTTATATTGATTGTTGAATAATCTGGCGTTTTCAGAATAAGTATACGGGGTCAGGTAAAAAAGTCATCGGACCTAACCCCATTTTTTTTAAATGGAGCACCCTGTATATTTAAATCTAAGAAGATTGTATTTTAAATTGTATTTTCAAATATATAACACATCATGTATAATATTGGTTTCCTAGGCGATTTATTTAAACCTTATTATTTTAAACCACAGTAGGCCATGAAACAAAAGTTGATATCCTAGAAACAACTATGTTGACATTCTAGTTGTTATTAACATTTTTGACATTCTAGTTGTTATTAACATTTAACGTCAATTTCATTTTTACATATTCATTTTTGAAAATGACTTATCAACATTATGAAAAATTTGATATGATATCTATCATCCATGGTGTGTTATAATATATATAATTGAAAAGAGAGTTTATAATGCTATCTTTTTAGATTAAAATATACAGGGTGTTCCATTTAAAAAAATGAGGTTAAGTCCGATAATTGTCTTACCTGACCCCGTATACTTATTCTGATAACGGCCGATTATTCAACAATCATTATAAATAAACTTCTGTATAAAACATTTTTCTATCTCTTTTAACTAAGAAAATATAGGGTAAAGTGGAAAAACGAAGAAATGGCGCAAAATGTATATTTTGTTCGCTATCCGGAAAGACGGTAACCATTTAAAGACATATTCCGAACATTTGCGATGATTCCCGTTATATTTTACCTTAATCTGAATCTTTTATTTCGTTTCAAAGTAATAAAGTTTAAATAAATCGCCTAGGAAACCAATATCATCCATGGTGTGTAATATATTTGAAAAGAGAATTTAAAATAGTATCTTCTTAGATTAAAATATACAGGGTGTTCCATTTAAAAAAATGAGGTTAGGTCTGATAACTTTTTTGCCTGACCCCGTATACTTATTCTGAAAACGACAGATTATTCAACAATCAATATAAAGAAAATTCTATATAAAACATTTTTCTATGTCTCTTTTAACTAAGAAAATATGGGGAATTTTGAAATTGTCAATTTTTTACTTTTCGCCCGTATCTCTTAAGCGAGCGAAAATGTTCAAATTGTGATTTTACCATTTTAAGAGCACATGACACCTACATTACATTTTTGATAGCACTCACAATTACGGAGAGAACAAACCCTATAAAAGTGTCGAAAATGGTGGGACACCCTGTACACGAATGATTCTTTTAGGCCATATGGGCTGTCTAAAGTTACAAAATTTCTTTAAAATATACAGGGTTGCTTAAAAGTTATAATCGAAATATACGAGTATCGTAAATCTTCGTGTGCATCTTTGGGGCCCGATATCTGTGCTAGGTGGGACATTAGGAAAAACAGTTATATGAACTACTAGTCCTATTTTGAGTTCCCCTGTACACTGGCGAAATATCGCCCTATACTTACCTGACGCCCTGTATAATAATCCCATTACACAACATCTTGTACAGTACGTTTCACGAAATTTGGATACGACTTAATGATTTCCTGGGTCGGTCCCATTGTGTCGACAAGAGCTTGGCAATAAACAAGTTAAGTATGAAGGGACGGACTAAGGAAAACAAGTAATGATATGATTATATTAATGTAATCAAATGAAATAACATTTTTTTAAAATATTACTAGTCATATTTATCTACATTTATAAGGTCATTCTATAGATAGTTGTTTCGCTATCGCTATCCTCATCAAAATTAATTATAATTGGATTAATTATACGATTCAGACTAATATACGAATTTTCTACAGTTATTACGTGACGGACTGAATTTTTCCAACTACCTGGGGGAATATCATTAAAGCATTTTCGTAGTAATTCTACAACACTAGAACTTAAAGTCGGAGAAATATTTTCAGACCTAACCAGTGATTTTAACTGGTTCCACATATGCTCTATGGGGTTAAAAATGCAACAATAGGGTGGGAGCCGTAGCACTGTATGTCCAATTTCTTCTGCCAATGTGTCACAAACATATACTTTTTTTATACAAAATGTCTTTAAAACTTCTAAAAGATCACTTTTTTTATAACTTTCTTCAAAATATATATCATTCGCCGCCATGTAGTTCTGAATCTCCAATTTTGTATTATTTGAGAGCTTGGAGCTTTATGTAATTGGCGACTGTGATAGCTCGCATTGTCCATTACTATCACGCTATTCTGAGGAATGTTTGGTAAAAGACAATTCTTGAACCATTCCTCAAAAACTTGTGCCTATATTTAATTATAATTATTACAATCCGGTCCTTTCCACATAATAATAACAAACGGTCATAAATAATTGGATGGCCCAGGTACTTGTACTGCAGTTATTAAGTTATATCCATTTTTCGTGAAACAATCTTTACATAAATATTACAGGATTTATTTATCGATATACATAGACAATGTTAGCTTTGATAAAGCGAGCCCTCTCTAATCCTTCAGATCTAACAAGGAAGCAAACCCGCTAGCGCATTCCTTAGCTCTTGCAAGGTAAAGTTCATTGATACCGCAACTATGTGTTCTATATTTAAATTATGCAACATTAATAATGATACAATTAATTCCGACTTTAATTACGGCACGAAAGTTCACGTTTAGATTTTAAATGTTGAAATTTGTCGATAGGAAGTCGCGATTCGCAGTCACAAGGTGAGGTGCGAATTTTTAAGTTCACGATAATACAGCGTGTTATTTTTAGTGATGCGGTACTCGAGTACAAGAATCGAAGATCTCGATTCATTAATGTACAGGGTGTCCCACTTTCGATACTTTTTTAGGGTATCTCCGTAATTGTTAGCGCTATCAAAAAAGTAATGTAGGTGTCATGTGCTCTATTTGGGTCAAACTTAAAATGGTAAAATCACAATTTGAAAATTTTCGCTCGCTTAAGAGATACGGGGGAAAATCAAAAAATTGACAATTTCAAAATTACCCTATATTTTCTTAGTTAAAAGAGATATAGAAAAATGTTTTATACAGAAGTTTCTTTATAATGATTGTTACATAACCTGCAAATTCAAAATTACCCTTTATTTTCTTAGTTAAAAGAGATACAGAAAAATGTTTTATACAGAAGTTTCTTTATACTGATTGTTGAATAATCTGTCGTTTTCAGAATAAGTATACGGGGTCACGTAAAAAAGTTATCGGACCTAACCTCATTCTTTTAAATGGGACACCCTATATATATTAATCTAAAAAGATAGCATATTAAATTATCTTTTCAAATACATAACACACCATGGATGATATTGGTTTGCTAGGCGATTTATTTAAACTTTATTACTTTGAAACGAAATAAAAGATTCAGATTAAGCTAAAAAATATCGGGAATCATCGCAAATGTTCGAGATATGTCCTTAAATGGTTGCCGTCTAATAACTAGTGGTGGAATACTATCGATAGTCAGCCCTATCGATAGTTTCCGATAGTCTAAAGAGTTACTATCGATAGTATCGATAGTACTATCGAACCTATACCAACCTTGATACGTGGTAGAGTTGTTGAGTAATACAGTTTACTTATGGACCTTATGGTTGACATACACTTTTTATAAAATACTCCCAAACGTACGACTTCCCGCGTTTACTCATTTTTTAAATTTTAATTAAATTAATCAAAATTATGGAAGACAGCGAAACGTAGTACACTACAACAAAAAAGCACACATAATACTGAATTAATAGATCCGGGCCGGGGATTCCCTGTAGGATTTTTCTTTAATTTGTTCATAAAGTAATATATGGCAGCACCAACAGCAAGCAGAGTGCGTATGTGATTAAAAAAGAGACAACCTTTAAAACAGATTTATGATCTAGTGCTGAATTTGGTTAATTTTTAATTTAAGTTTTTTAAATCGAATTCCGTGAACTTAAATTTAAGAAATACTAATAACATGCGAGTTTAAACTATCGATGATTACTTAAAACAATCGATAGTTTTCGATAGTAACAAACTATCGATAGTATCGATAGTGCCATCGATAGTATTCCACCACTACTAATAACGGAGATACCCCGTAAAACCACCCAAAAATGGACATTTTGTATAACAGATTAAGCCATACATTAATACATATTACCAGTGTTGCCAATCTGAATTTGTAAAATTACACAATTAGCTGAAAAACTGTAATTATTTCAGGCTTTGACTAGTAGTTATCCCGAAAAAAGGTCAACAACACCTACAAATAGCACTTGGATGTTGGATTTACACAGTTAAATTACAGTCAAATTACACACCCGTTGGACTACACAGAAATTACACACAAAGCAATGAAAAGACGCGCGAGTCGTGTAATTTTACACGCTAATTGGCCATGCTGCCTATTTCCTACATTTAACGTCCAATGTAATGTATTTTGTTATTTCACTTGACTTTATGAGTTATTTTGTAATTCGCGTTTTGGGATTTAATTATACTTACCTATATCCGAAAGTTGATCAACTGAGATACAGGGTAATAAAGTTAAAACGTTATTTTCGTGTTTCTCTAACACTTTGAGAGAAACCAACGTTTTTTACAAAATTTTACAATTATGGATTTTTTTAGGACGATAAATTGATTTCTTTGTGAAATTTTAATGTACAATGGGGCGCTGTCTGCGGCATTTTTCTCATATTTATTAGGTCATAACTTTTTTGTGTCTCAGTGTATTTAAGTTTTTAATGAAAATACTACTTTTCTCATATTTATTACGTAAAAAAGGAATACTAAGTTCAGGTCGCCCAGAGTTACCGTTTCGGAGATATTTGCATTTAAATTGTTTAGTGCACCCTGCCCAATTACTATTAATTCGCAAACAATATTTGTTTTTTAAAGTAACCTATAAGAACAAAGGAACAAATGAAATTTAGAGATGCAGTTGCTATGAAACCTCCATGTTGATATTTGTTTGTTGATTATTGTAAGATAGCTGTGTAAGAAAATGTTCAATTTTTGAGTTTATCGTAAGTTAAGTAACAATGCCGAGACACAATTTGTTTTCAAACGCAGAAATACGAATATGTTGTGTGTATACGCGCAGGAAAATGTTAATGGACGAGGTGCCCAGATACGATATTCGGAACTCTATCCAACAACCTGATTTTAAAATCTTCAAAAATATTTACGGCCGATTAGGCGAAACAGGTACCTTTCGTCCTAAACGGGATTCAAACAACGGGAACAAACAAATAACAACATGGATGTTTCATAGCAACTGCATCTCTAAATTTCTTTTGTTTTCTTATAGGTTACTTTAAAAATATCTCCGAAATGGTAACTCTGGGCGACCTGAACTTAGTATATCTTTTTTACTTAAAATAAATATGAGAAAAGTATTATTTTCATTAAAAACTTTGAGGCACAAAAAAGTTTTGACCTAATAAATGTGCGAAAAATGCCGCAGACAGCATTGTACATTAAAATTTCACAAATAAATCTATTTCTTGTCCTAAAAACCATAATTGCCAAATTTTGTAAAAAAAACGTTAGTTTCTCTCAAAGTTATTAGGAAAAACAAAAATGAAGGTTTAACTTTAACACCCTGTATCTCAGTTATAATTAACTTTCGGATATAGGTAAGTATAATTAAATCCTAATATTTTTACGTAAGGAGTCTGTGGTTTTTCCATAGATCATTAATTGGCGGACACCCTGTAGAATCACCTCTCCGAGTATCCTGATGGCATCCATACGAACGCTCTGTATTAAAAATTTAAATTTCATTGTTCTTGTACATTTCTTCAAAGGAAACAATTAAAGCAATTGAAACTAATCACCAAGTGACATAGTTATCCGGGTCATAAAAACATTCTTTTTACAAGTACTTAGGTACTTAAATTTTTTAGATGAGCATGTGTACGATTGCTCACTGATATCATAATAAAATTAAAAAATGGTATGTATGTAAATTTGTTCAGACAGAGACAATACCGCATTAAAATTTTTCCCTTCTATGTCACAAATTTTTATTATCTTATCACAAAGACGAGTCATTCGTCTACAAAATTACTTCCTCTGAAGCAGGGACGGATTAATCATCAAACGGGGGGTGGGAGATCACTAGAGGCGAGTGCTTTCCACGTAGTTTTTGGGTTTGATATAAGGTGGCTTAACTCGCTTATTAAATGAAACCGCCATTTATGGTTATTTTTCTTCGATTTGTTTCCATCTCGGGATTTGCAGGAACATAACATTATTTTATCGAGTACCATGATCAATAGCTTGTATTGCAATCTCGTGTTCTTATCACTTTTACCATAAGACGTGGGGCATGCTTTCAATGCAGTTTTGAATTGCTTCTTGAGGAATTATATTTTCTCATTCTTCAGGAAAGACTGTTCGCAGATCTGGCAATGTTTCTGGGTGTCGATTGCGGACACGTCTACATAGCATATCCCATACATGTTCAATTGCATTTAAATCTGAATACTCACCTTGTCAAAATACACAATTATATCATGTAAACTAGAAAGAAGCTGTTTTAATTACTAGACTTATATTATTAAATACAACAGTAATTCTTGCAGAATGGGAAAATATTCTTCACGAAGCAATTCTGGACTTTGTATAGTATCAAAAGTTGTTGAGGTATGTATAACTTTCTGGTTCGGAAGAGTACACCAAGTTTCCGAGAAGCTATCTTGGCGATTGCCACAACGGGGTTATGCCAAGTCATATTTCCTCCCAGATTGACGCCCAGCAAATTAATAGATGACGCCAGGGGGATTGCGTGTCCTGCCATGACTATAGCCGGTTCTGTAATGTTAACCTTTTTAAAGAAAACCTTTAGAGAGAGGTTTCAATACACGCTATTAATTTTTGGATATTTGTACATGCTGCTCAATAAACTCATGCAATGTTGTGAATTGTGAATACAATTGAAAAACTGCACGACTCTCTTTCAAAATTTGTATCTTCTGTTAAAAAGCAGATAATGCAGTTAATAAAATCTAAACACTTTTGCAAATAACGTTTTTCGATAATATCTCATCTATACCAGTTTCCGGGACAAAATATATATTTTTCAGCCAAACGAGTGGTCACGTGATAAATGTCAAAATAAGGTTTTTAGGTTACCAGTCACACGGATACAACCGGTTTTTTTTTAATATTTCAATAATAAAAAATTCCGTAATAACTAGTTGGGAAAGAATCTGTCATTTTCAGAATCGAGTACACAAGAATCGAGTGCTTTCAAGATTCGAGTACTTATCCGAGTACCGAGTACGAGTACAAAAGTGACCGATTCTCTTATTTTATATTTCAACATCACACCCAGATCCCAGATCGAACACTATCTTCGGGCGTACTCGGCGTTTGTCGAAATCGATATTATTCCTATTCGATAACCAATCATCGTCGGCGTCGGCATCAGTGTTACCAGATTGACGGATTAATCCGTTTTTTACGGATTTTTGCTACCCTGAGAAAAATAAACGGATTTTCGACGGATTTTAGACTTCGGACGGAATTTTGCGGATTTTTGAATATGGAAGAATCTTAATGCATGTTTTATCAGATTCAGCTAGTTTTGTTACCGTAAATAGTTGTTACTGTATGAATGATGGCCAGCATGATGGGCGTTTTCAATTCTCAAGTTGGTCAAAGATGTAACCAATTTTTTTCTTGGGGTTGGTATGACGTATGACATTATTTTGAACGAGCTTGTTTCGCGCGCAGTTGATAGTTGAAACACGGACCCCTATATCTCTATATACTCGTATTGGTACTAGGGTTCATGGCGCAGCTACTTCTGAACAACCAGTAACAACGCAACTTTCAATCGATTTATCCAATAATTTTTTATGAATAAAGTACGTAATTCACGCGAAAACGAAAAATAATACCTTTTTAGAACAAATTTGCATGAAATTAGATAAGTTTAACTATTTCTACACAAAACGGATTTTTACGGATTTTTGAAAGCCTTCCCCCACCCTTTCCCCAGTATTCTACGGATTTCCCGACGAACCATTCTGGCATCACTGGTCGGCATCCCGCATCATAAAATGCGTGAAGCGGGTGGGGTGACTCTAGGCAACGAATACTTATAAACAGGAAGAAGACAAACAGCCGTGTTAACACATCGAAGCAAGTATGAACAAACGAACAAACCAGGTATCCATTACGTCTGGAATCAGCTGACAAACGCACGTGCTTTTCAAATGTCACTTTTGTACAAATTTTTATTATTGTCAATATTTTAAAGTGACATTTAACCAACAAAAAACATTCAAACCCCTTTTATTTGATTTACTAAGTAGTGAAAATCAAATATTAGGATTCTGACATGTTTTAAGCTGTAAATATCACTTTAAAATATTCCTTACACACTCTTATAACATTTTTTGAACTAGTAACGTAACTACAAATGAAAAATTAAACTTCAGAAATAAGCTTGTAAGTAGTTTTATTAAAAAATAGGAAGTAAATCATAATTTACATAAAATATTTTACCATCTTCAAGTGGGCTCTAGGTCCTAGCAAATATTTCAAGTCCAAGCATATTTTTGGGCCCCATATGATTTAGGAAAAGAAATTATTATTGAAGCTTACTCTCAGTAAAGATGACTAAATGAATGTTTCAATTACAAATTACTCACTTGCACCAAAAAGGAAACGACGTTTTTCGTGAAAAATTAGAATATTAAAAATTATTTTAAAATTTAAAGATGCGTCTTCTCCACTTCTCCTCCATTTTAAATCATATCAGAGGTTGCTTGATTTCCATGCCCGCCAGACGAAGGAAGTTAGCTTGTTAAACTATTTAACAATTCGTGCTGTTCGCATTCTATGCCTGTCTCTGTCTGCAGCAACCTTCCCTAATTCAGTAAAGTGAGACAAATATGACCAGGATCAAGTCGCCTGCATAAACACTCACTTTTGGGCTTTCCATATTAACTCTACGTAAGTCTGATATTGACGCTTAAATGATAGAGTGAAACAGATAGATAAAAGTAGGTTACTTGTGAGCGTATGGAGCAGAGTAGGCTTAGCATCACTTCAAAGGCCTGCGTACGTGTTTCGATCCCCCCCATAAGCAGTCTCACCGGGCTGACTCTAGGTGGATGTAATTTTTACGATTTTAATTTTATTGTTTCTGTTTGGTATGAAGTTGGGAAATAATCGTTATTTTAAGAATCGAGTAGAGTAAATCGCCGACTACCAAAAAAATATATGATTTAAAAAAAATTTATTGTCATTAAATTTGTTGCTTAGTTCAAATATTTTCGTTTTTTACTATTAAAAATGATTAGATTTATTCTATGCCTCCTCGTTTTTGAAATACGGGAGGTGTTTGAGAATTTTACATTTTGGACCCCCCCCCCCCATATCTCGGTTACCCTGTAACGTATCAAAAATAAATAAAATGTTCTCTTTGTAGTTTTTTGCGTAGAATCCAGTGACGTACTCATATTTTTTCTACGTTCAATAGTTTCCCAAAAAAAAATTGCTTTTTTTTAAATGGGTCACTCTTTATTATTTTTTACGCTTTGAAATATTAGCACGCCAGTAAGAAACACCCCGTATGGGGAGTACGGGTGCGGCCGGAAAAAATTCACAGCCTAAACGAAATTGTCACAAAGAACCCGCTCAATATGAGGTTAGACTCTAAGTGATTTTTTTTTTTTTTTTAGTCACGTTTGTACCCGAATAACTATTTTGTTATTTACAGGTCACTGGTTGCTGATGGACGCCATGGGCATGGGTCTTTGTGTGGCGTTTATAGCCTTCGTCCGCCTGCCCAGCCTTAAGGTCTCCACTCTACTCCTGACCGGATTGCTGATCTACGATGTGTTTTGGGTGTTTTTTTCGTCGTATATATTTAGCGCTAACGTTATGGTTAAGGTAAGGTAGTTTTTTTTGCCATAGACATATAATATAAAAGGGAGACTGAATTGTTTACATTTTGTCCCGATCACAGATGGTTTTTAATGGGAAATCAATGATGACAAATTTATGCAGATTGCCCTGGATCTACCGCCCGTGTTTAAAATCGAAAGTTATATTAATTATATTGAATGCATCATGTGTACCTATTAAGTAAAAATACAGTGAAACCTCCCTTAGGCGGACATCTACGGGACCGTCTAAATGTGTCCGCCTAATAAAGGTGTCCGCCCATGGGTAATTTGTTATTAGGCAATATGTAAATGCAAAATTATTACTATGTATATGTATGTAGAAATAAACATAACATAACAAAAATACACTAGTTCTAGTTAGGATGTAGTACTAAAAAAAATCTAATAAAGTAGTTTGACGTGTTAGCGTTTATACAATCTAGAAAATGTAATTCCAAGTCTGATAACAATTCCATTGCTGTAGAGTCACCTCTATTCTTTGCATACTCTTATAATTCCTTTACCATACTAATGGCTTGTTGATAATTGGTGACATTTGTTTGATTACTGCATTCAACTTCTTCCTCAGAGTCGTCAGATAGCGATGTGGTTTCAGTTTGGACTACATAATCGGTAGGAATGGGGTCACTATCATCTTTTAATAGCACATTGCTATCAATGTTAATGAACTCGCCCAATTCATTGTTATCAAATTACAAACTTCCACAACATCAATATCCTCTTTCAGGCTCAAAACGCGACATTTTTGTGCCATTGTTTACGATTTTAACCATACAACTCACGAATAAACGGCGGACTGCTGTCAGGGAATCACACATACACACATAATTTCATATACCTAGTTCCGGACTATGAAAAAATGTCCGCTTAATAGAGATGTCCGCTTATCAGAGGTGTCCGTTATTAGAGGTCTCACTTTATTATACTAAATACGGGTGTGTCAATTTTTCTACATGTAAAATTATTTATACAGGGTGTTATGGAAATTACTTATTATGTTTAAATGGGTGACTGCTTGGGTGTCCTAGAGTCTACATACTTTTTTTTATTGTAATCGAATATCTAAATACTAAGGTACATGGTGTCGAGCCGATCCATCTGGTTTCAGTTAGCCACAATGTTGGCCACTAGAATAAACTATAGTGAAGCCAGATCAAACCGAGTATCTTGCCTTTGCGCGTATTTATATGTTTAACCTTCGATATCGTTGCTTCAGTATGTCTCGATACTCGGTGTCGGGACGTCGTTGCCGAGCGTATCACGTGCTTGATGTATACGAATGTTAAACGTTTTGTTAGTTGTAGCATTACCCGATTTTTTTCTGTTATGAAATAATTCATAATAATTAGGGATGCGCCGAACCATCGATTCGGCTTCGGTATTCGGCCGCTTCGGCCTTCTTTCTTACTATTCGGTTTTGGCCGAAGCAATTTTCCGATTCGGCCGAAGCGACGCGCGGCAAAAATGTCTTGTCGAGACTCGCTCGGTTACCGTAGACCTATGTGTAGACAATTGAGTGACTCGGAAAATGAGGATATACCATTATCAGAAATAAAAAATTTAGAAAAGAATGAAGCTAGTGAAGAAGCAGAAAAATCACAAAGCAAATTATGGCAATGCTTTGACGAAATTGCATTTAGTTCTGCAACCACAATAACTAAGGGAAAAAATTATAAAAGTAACATTAAAGAAGAACTTGAAATGTACTTAAATTTATCTTTAATTAACAGAACCGACAATCCAACTATTTGGTGGAGAGAAAAAAGAGAAGTTTTTCCAATATTAAGTGAGATGTCTTTAAAATTTCTCTCAGCCCCTGCATCTAGCGTTTATAGTGAAAGGTCCTTTTCAGAAGCAGGAAATATCTATGATGAAACAAGAAGCAGACTACTTCCAAGAAACGCAGAAATGTTACTATTCATCCACCATAACTTACCTTTATTAAATTTCCAGTACTAAAAATAAAAAACTCTTATTTCTTTTCTGTTTATTCTTGCACTTACTTTTGTTATATTCCAATATTATTTAGAAGTAGGAATCTTTCTTTTTATTAGAATTATTTTCCTTTTTGTTTTATGTGCAATGTTAAATTTTAGTTTTTCATTTATGTGTAAACAACTATAAGTTGTTTAATATATGATATTTAGTAGTTACAAAATTTTGTAGTTCGTTTTTATTTTCTCGTATTCTTAACTAAATGATAATCAAAATAGTAGCTATTGGGCCGAAGATTCGGCCGAAGCTTTGGCCGAATTAGTATGATATTCGGTATTCGGCCGAATCGTAAAATATGCGCTTCGGCGCATCCCTAAATAATAAATGTTGTGATGTGATTTCAAATTTGTGTGATATTATCTTCTGTTGGTTCTGTTGCAAAACATACATTTTGTGTTTTATTTTCTTAAGGAATTTAATTATAAAACGGATTATTTTAAAATAAGATCGAAGGTAAGAGAGTATGTACCTTAAATTTGTAGTTTTTTTTTCTAAAAAGTTTGAAAAAGAAGTGATAACGCTGGTCAAAGATGTCTTGTTGTCAAGAACTGAACACGTGCGTTTGCAATTCTGTGTTGAAATATGACAACACCGCCTACAATGCGCTGACCGACACTTGAGACTGCCTCAATGAATTATTGATTGCGAACGTCGTCAGTAGCGGCCACGTAAATTTTTCAAATTTTATATAAAGTGTTAATAATTGTTATGGTTTTTTGCCTTCAATTTATTTTCATTTCAGGATTTGCTGGTTTAAATATAATAAGGCATTTCCATAACACCCTGTAGTTTCCTAATAACCTCACATTATAGTGTTTTAGGGAAATCGCTGTGGCAACGCTGTACGGGGGTTTTACCACGAGCGACTCTCAATTTTAGGAATTTGTGTTAATTCATTCATTTCTAACGTTGCAGTGGTGTTAAGCTGCGTTTGCACTTTGCAATCTATTGTGTGTTCGGATTAATTTTTAATATTTTCTCGATCTGGAACCATTTAGAGCTATCTACAATGGTTCGTCCGTGCGTGGTGTATTTTAGCTTAAGCAGCGGTGTAGCTAAATCTATATTTTAAGTAAATGTTGCAAAATATATGAATTTCTTTAAAAAAATACTTACAACATTTACGCGTATACCTATGTCTAATTTTAGATCGAAATTATCTAATTGCGTTATAATATAATTGTTGTAAAATTCCAAGCTGTTTTTCCCATTTTTAAACGGTAACAAATTTTTTTGGGCCTATTTAAAATGCAGGGCACAATAAACCTGACATCCATAGATAAATATCATTTTTTAATTAAAATACATAACTATATTTTTATGATCCTAAAAAACCACACGCCACTGCACTGGTAAGCATAACAGCGAGTGGACACGCAACTTACAGCGTTGCCATTTTTACAGCCATCTTCTGCTGACTTATTCGAAACTGTGAAAGTATGTATGATTGTAAACAAAAGGTGTTTTATAAATGAAATGCTTTGTCTCCCTTTTATATTATATGTCTATTACTCCGATTTCAGCCGCGCCGCACATCGCTACTGTACAGCAGCGGCATTTAGACAGATCTGAACGCTACACGACGTAAAAGTCGTTTGTTTTCTTACTCGTGACTGAAATTTTTATTAATTTTGACATACTTACATGTCGTTCATATTCCTATTTTTATAAGAATTCGTAGAAGTTATAGTATAATCAACAATTTCGCAAAATTTTCAAAAATGTAATAAAGTTCTGGTCGACTCTTAATGGTACTCTGCACAAATATTCTTACTTTTATATATCATGTGATATTGTTTTGATGCGCTATGGATACGTGCAACTTATGGGGTGCGCAGTAAAAAGTTCAATTTTATGAGTGAAAAAATGGGTTGGTGCGCACGGTTTCCGGTCATATTTTTAAAGGTTGCTCGTCGGTTGTCTTGCGCACAATGTTGTCGCCGTTATATAGGCAACCTAGCCGGCATTGGTGCCGGTTTGGTTGCCAACCAACGACGACCCTCCAGAACCGAAAGTTGTAGGGATGTAACGATATTAAAAATTTATCGATACGTGGATTATTAATTCTAAAAGTGACTTTTCAGTGATGGCTACAAGGCCTTCTTTTATGCGAGAAAATAGATTGTTTATTTCCTAGTAAAGAAGGTCTTGATGCGCCAACCTATTGTCGTGTAATCATTTTCATTAAGGGCGAAGTACGGTCCTGTTCGCCGATTAAGGTCAATAGTTTATCAGTCGGCATTGCGCATGACATCTGACGATCAGCTTTCTTTACATGCTCCAGGCCATAAAGGACCCCGCACGGAACATATGGGAATCAGCCCTCGGTTAAAAACTTTGATACTCGGGGATATTATCCAAAAATCGATGCTGATCAAAAGTCTCCATGGGCTCGAGGCCCAAAAAAGTGTGACAACATAAGTAATGCTGTATTTTTTTAAATGGGACACCCAGTATTTTATTGCATATTTAGGTTCGTATTAGTGTTCTTTATAATCGCCTAAAGTTTTATTTCATTTGGTTATGTAGTTGAAGAGTAATAAATAAAAAATAATAGTTTTGCAGTTTAAGGAAAAAGTTCAAAAAAACTACCTAAAATAACTTTTTTAACCAAGGCATTGGGTGGAATTTAAGACAAAAGGTCTAGAGATACTGTGAATATAATAGCGTTTAACTATTTTATACAGGGTGTTCATCAATAGGTTTCAAACAAGACACTTTTCAAAATAATTTTTCTCCAGATTCTCAAATGGAACCCCTTTATATCATTTGGCTATTGGATGTAGAATTCATAAGCATTCTTTAAGTAATGGAATCATATAAGTTATTTCTAGCCGTTCTCGAAATAATTGCTTTCATAAATTATGTTGTTTAAATAAGTACAGTTTTTATTTTGAAACTTAAGCATAGGCGACTAGATTAATAATTAAAAACTACAGTAAGTGTTCAAAATGCCTACCATGTAGATCTGAGCACAAGTTAATACGCTCGTCAAATGATCTATTTACATTCCTCAACATTTCAGATGAAATACTATCAAGACGGCTCATTAGTGATGGTATGCATGCCTAAAAACCATGGTAGGCTTTGAAATAAAATAAGAATTCGTTTGTTTATTATAGTTTGACAGTTCTTCAATTTAATATTGTTGTTATTTAGGAATAACAGCCTAACACATACATACGAGAGAAAAGTGCAGTTTTTCTTGCTAGTTAATTATCAATAAATAATAAAAGCGTGATATCAGATGTTATATGCTTCCATTACAAAAAAAAGAATGCTTATGAATTCTACATCCAATAGCCAAATAATATACAGGGTGTTCCATTTGAAAATCTGGAGAAAAATTATTTTGAAAAGTGTCTTGTTTGAAACCTAATGATGAACACCCTGTACAAAATAGTTAAACGCTATTATATTCACAGAATCTCTAGACCTCTTGTCTTAAATTCCACCCAATGCCTTGGCTAAAAAAGTTATTTTAGGTAGTTTTTTTGAATTTTTTCCTTAAACTGCAAAACTATTATTTTTTATTTATTACTCTTCAACTACATAACCAAATGAAAGAAAACTT
Source organism: Barypeithes pellucidus (assembly GCA_963991005.1). Classification (NCBI taxonomy): domain Eukaryota; kingdom Metazoa; phylum Arthropoda; class Insecta; order Coleoptera; family Curculionidae; genus Barypeithes; species Barypeithes pellucidus. Next base: position 47,696,124 of record OZ022563.1, on the reverse strand, counting down.
TAGGCAATTATAAAGAACACTAATACGAACCTAAATATGCAATAAAATACTGGGTGTCCCATTTTTAAAAAATACAGCATTACTGGTGTTGTCACACTTTTTTGGGCCACTCTGTATATTTTCGGGCCTTGGGCCCATGGAGACTTTTGATCAGCATCGATTTTTGGATAATATCCCCGAGTATCAAAGTTTTTAACCGAGGGCTGATTCCCATATTTTCCGTGCGGGGTCCTTTGCCAATTTTGCTTCTAGAGCTTGACTATGCATACAGTGAGGACGTAAAGTAAGGAATAAATTCATTATCTCGCAAACTACAATTTTTTTAAAAAATCGCTCGGACCCTTCGATTTTGTTTTTCGAACGCGCATATTCTGACATAAAATGTAGATATACAGGGTGTTGTAAATAAGAGTGACACAAAAAAAAAATTTCTTAAATAGAACCCACTGTATATTATTGCATGTACGGATTCTTCGGAAAATCCTAAACATTTTTCATGTAGCATGTGCTATACCTTAGCCCAAGCGTTTTGGAGTTATTCTCATTCAAAATTTGAAAAGTGGAAAAAGTCATGGAGAAAACAAAGAATAAAATTATTTTAAAAATGTCTTATTTATCGAAAAAACAGTTAGGTAAACTTAAAAATAATTTTTCTAAAGTAAATGTTCGAAGTGTCTTCCGTTGGTCAACTGACAATAGCCTAACCGATCTACAAATTCTCGCTGAACATTTCGAACCATTTGGGGTGTAATTTGCTGAATTTCTTGCCGGATGCGATCTTTTAAATCATGTAAATTTGCAGACTGGTTTTTGAATACTTTTCCCTTAAGGTATCTCCATAAAAAAAAAGTCGAGTGGTGTTAAATCGGGTGACCTTGGCGGCCACTCAATAAAACCATCTCTTCCAATCCACCTGTTTGGAAAAGTATCGTCCAAATATGTACGAACTCCCACAGCGAAATGTGGGGGAGCACCATCTTGTTGCAACCAGATATTATGATGTGGCAAATCGGGACGTTCTAACTCAGGAAAAAGGGTGGCCAGGGCTGGAACAAGTTCTTGTTCTAAAAAACTCAAGTATCTCTCGCCTGTTAAATTTCCGTCAAAAAAGAAAGGCCCTATAACAATGTCATCGACAACGCCAGCCCACACATTGATCTTTTGATTAAATTGTGTGTGTCCTTCCCTCATCCAGTGTGGATTTACATCGGACCAATATCGATAATTTTGGGTATTTACGCCACCATTCAAGCAAAATGTGGGTTTGTTCGGGTTTGTTCGGAAAAAATTATATTTTTTACAAAATTTCTGTTTACGAAACACATATCCTGTAAACGCTCACAAAATTCAAGGCGCCTCTCAAAGTCCCTTTCCAAAAGTTCTTGGAGAACTTGCATTTTATAAGGATGGTATTTATTTGTATGCAGTATTTTAAGAACTGTTGTTTTTCCAATATCCACGTCACTTGCTACCTGCCTAGACACCACATGCTGGTTATCTTGAACTGCCAGTAAGACTTCTAATTGTTGATTTTCATCAACTTGAGGACGACCAAATCTAGGGACATCTCTTACATGACCGAATTGCCTAAACTTGTACTCAATTTTGCTTACTGTTGATTGTGATATTGGCGGACGATTGGGGTATTTTTGATTAAATAACTCACAAGTTTCTTGCTGTGTTCTAACCCTATCACCGTAGCCCATCATCATCCAAATCTCTATGCGCTGTTTCTCAGTGAGCCGCATTTTAATTTAATTTAGTTATGAAAAAACGAAATGAGTCTTTTGAAAACTAGTAAAACGTTAGGAAAATACACATAAAACTGACAATAACAGTAACTATTGACATTAATTCTTTTGGTTCTTGCATCATAACTCCAAAGCCTACTTGACTTTTCTTGCGCTTCACGCGTGCTGACTACAGGTTTTCCTCAGCGTGCATGAATCAATGCAAGTCTTGATTGATTGCGAAATATCTGATTTTCAAATTTTGAATGAGAACAACTCCAAAACGCTTGGGCTAAGGTATAGCATATGCTACATGAAAAATGTTTAGGATTTTCCGAAGAATCCGTACATGCAATAATATACAGTGGGTTCTATTTAAGAAAACATTTTTTTGTGTCACTCTTATTTGCAACACCCTGTATATCTACATTTTATGTCAGAATATGTGCGTTCGAAAAACAAAATCGAAGGGTCCGAGCGATTTTTTTAAAAAATTGTAGTTTGCGAGATAATGAATTTATCGCTTACTTTACGTCCTCGCTGTAGATATAGGTAGGTGGTTTTAACGCCACGTAAAAAAATCTTCTCTTCTGGAAAATTAAAGTTCTTGTACGATTGGTTTAATTTAATTATTTTCCGTTCTTTTCTTTTTTGATGTCAAGGAAATTTGTATCCGGACATGTTTGCACGAATAAAAATAGCTATTATTTCTATTCTTAAAATGACATGCAGTCCAGCAATAAATTTAAACTTTTGTGCTGAATACTTCGACTTCATTTACTATTTTTACATTAGGCGATTGAGCAATGCAATCGTCGGAAATAAAGCAAATAAAATTTAATTATTTTATTGCTTTATACCGTTACGCAAAAAGTAAAAATAATTGTTATTGATATATTTCAATGTTAATGGACACATGCATATATGACGTAATTTTTACTTTTCCTTGCCAAAATCGGATTCCTTATATTTTTTGGTTAAGAGGGACTCTCACCCCTATAACTTTTTTATTGTTTAATTTACGGAAATAAAATTTGGTGGGTTTGTATGGGATATTATTTTGCATTTTATGAGATGACGGACTCGATTGTGTCATTTCCGGTTTAGCCGGAACAAATGACCTCAACTTTGGATTTTTAAATGGAACATCTAGTATATTTTTCGCTATATCGATTCAGAATACCATTCCAGATCAACGACACCCCATACGTCACTTTTTGACGCATTAAATAATTTTTATTTTTATTCCTTTATTTAGATTGCTCCCTAAAATTATTTACCTCTGAGGCTAATTCTTGATAAAAATGCAATTTTCAAGATTTATTGTGTTTTAAATTTTTTACGCTTCTCAACAATGCTCTTTCCCAGAAAACTGAAATAGAAATATATTGGGGAGACTCGGGCAAACAGATAGAGCACTTTTTTCCAACAATTTCATATAACACACCCTTATGAGAAAAAAATTAAGAAAAGAGAGATAATTTATATAAAAATACCAACTGATGACAAAAATATCCGGTTAAACCGGAAGTGACAAAATGGAGTGCGTCATAAAATGCAAAATAATATCACATACAAACCCACCAAATTTTATTCCTGTAATTTAAACAATAAGAAAGTTATAGGGGCGAGCGTTCCTCCTGAAACACCCGGTATACACCACATATAGTATATATGTGTATTGCCAATACGAACGTTTGAAAATACAAAAAGTGTCACCGCTATGGAAGATGGGGGGAAATTTTATCGATCGCGTCAGAGCCGGTCCGACATTATTTGTTTGTTGTTATTCGTCGCCATCTTTGGTTCTGGATGCTTTCTCAAATTACAGAATAAAAAGTGGTTCATCCACATTGTTGTCGGTATATTAGTGCTTATAAACTTTCATTACCTAACAACAATTGTTGTAAAGGAGTTTTTAATTTGTGGTGATTCCATTCGCTGTTTGGTAGGTTAGTGGCTTGTTTTGTTTAAAATGAAAGGACACAAGTGCATGGTGCTTTTTTGCAAAAGTCGTGGATCAATACCAGGTATAAAGTATTTCAGGTATGTACATGCGTATATACGAGAATATTTTGCTTATCATGTTATCCGATCTTCGGAACCGAATTTCACTAAAAAGCTTGTAAGAAATGAAGCGAGTGTCACTCGTATACAATATAATATATATGTGGTCACTACCTAACCTTAAAATTAATGTATTTTTAATTTGGTGCATTAGTAGCTGATAATAATTCCCAAACTAGTCAATAGAGTCATTCATTCTTAATTTTTGGTTTAGAAAAAAGTGAGATTAAGAAACATACGACGTCGGATGAACGTTAAAATAAAGCTCATCGTGTCGATTGTTACAAATATTTGGACGGAATTTGGCACCAAAGTTTACACCAATCGGAACACCGTCGGATCATCATCATATTGATCCACGACTTTTTTAAAAAAGCACCATGCACTTGTGTCCTTTCATCTTAAACAAAACAAGCCACTAACCTACCAAACAGCGAATCGAATCACCACAAATTAAAAACTCCTTTACAAAAATTGTTGTTAGGTAATGAAAACTTATAAGCACTAATATACCGACAACAATATGGTTGAACCACTTTTTATTCTGTAATTTGAAAAAGCATCCAGAACCGAAGATGGCGGCGAATAACAAATAACGTGGGGCCGGCTCTGACGCGATCGATAAAATTTCCACCCTAGTGCGCAAACTCCCATAGCGGGGACACTTTTAAGTCATATAAGTTTTTTCGAAATGTTCCTCATACTAGAAGATAATCGATATAGTTTGATGTTTAGTATCTCCAGTTGGTCTATGGCACATAAGTTATGGGACACCCTGTAGAGATAGAAAATGTATACACTTTGGAGCTCAAAATGTTTGCCGTAAAAATCCCCTGCGCTTTCCGTAACATATTAATCGCATTTGTTTTTTTAGGTGGCTACTAGACCAGCTGAGAACCCCGTAGGTTTAGTAGCTAGAAAACTGCACATAGGGGGCGTTGCCAAGGAAGCCCCCAAACTCAGTCTACCTGGAAAATTAGTCTTTCCAAGCATACACAATAGCGGACATTTTAGTATGTTAGGTAAGTTGTGGTGATCGCTGAAAATATCGCATTTTTAAATATAAATATAGATTCTATACATTTTTGTAAATCCCAAATTATGCTTAAGAAATAATATATAGGGTGACTCATTCACTTTTTTTAAATTTTTGATAATATCTCAAAAACGAAACTTTGCAACATTTGTCTAATTTGTCATAACGATTTTTTTCTTTTAGGTCTTGGCGACATCGTCATGCCCGGCCTCCTTCTCTGCTTCGTCCTGCGCTACGACGCGTACAAGAAATCACAGGGCCTGGCCCCGCCCGGCTCCAAGCTCACCTACTTCCATTGTTCCTTGCTCGGCTACTTCCTGGGGCTCTTGACGGCCACCGTCAGTTCGGAGATCTTCAAGGCGGCCCAGCCGGCGCTTCTCTATCTAGTCCCGTTCACGTTGTTGCCGTTGTTGACTATGGCGTATCTCAAGGTAAGGGTAATTTGTCATTATTTTCTAGTTTTGTGCTGTACTGGGAGGTTATGCCTTTAAAATAATTATGCCATTGTCTTAGTTGGATAAAATCAGCTGGAATTGAGTACTAACAAGCTATGTCTAGGGCTGCTTTAAGACTACCTGTCTAAATGACAGCTCGTAAGAAGGTGCTCGTAGATACCGTTTGTCGGTTCGAGGTACAGCATATAATTTAATCAATTCATTATCTTACAAATAGAAAGCCGTATGTGTCAGTAAACCAAAAAGAAAGTGAAGTGAAGAAAGCAACAATAGGGGTACCTCAAGGGTCTGTTCTGGGCCCCATTTTATATCTCTTGTATGTGCATAGTTTATCTAAAGCAAACTTAGGATGTATACATATAACTTTTGCCGATGATACAGTCCTATTGTTCGAAGACGCAGATCCAAGGGTTCTTGAAGAAAAACTAAATAAAACCGTAACAGTATACTATAAGTGGTTATTAAAAAATAATTTGAAGATCAACATAAAAAAACTGTCTTTATGATTTTTAAACATAAAAATTAAAAAAGTGCACAATTCAATATAAAAATAAACAAGGAACAAATAAAAATGGTGAACTGCTATAAATATCTAGGACTAAATATAGATGCAGAGGTAAATTTTAAAAAAACATATGGACCATGTCACCAAGAAATCGGCTTCTGCCTGTGGTGTCATAAGAAAATGTGTGAATTATATACCAAACATAATGAAAATGACAATTTATAAGGCTTTGTTCAAGTCGCATCTACAATATATATGTGCTGTTTGGACATTTTCAAACAATGCAATAATACAAAAACTCCAACGATATCAAAATAGAGTTCTTAAATGTTTACATAGACTACCGAGACTATATCCAATCAAACAAGTATACAGTGAGTCCCAGAAGAAATGTCTAAATTCATTTAAAATTCAGCGGTAAGTTTTTTCAAAAAACGCTCGTACCCGTCGATTTTGATTTTTTAATTTATTTTTTTTTGTGGTAATTTCATGTATACAGGGTAGCTCAAAAATAAGTTACGACCATCAACTTCATTTTTTCAAATGAAAACATATATTTTTTATTTCATTTTTGAATTTTGCATTGAATTCTAAGCATGTTTCATGTACCATGTCCTCAACTCAACAGTTATTGAAAAAATTAGGATTGAACATATCGATAAGTAAGACCTGTTTATTAAAAAAAAACACAACAAAATCAAATTAAATGTTGAAAATATGCGCCATTTACGGCTTGACAATATCCAAGACGATCAATAAACTCTCTTTGCACGTTTCCAACCATTTCCGGAGTTCTGCCATGCACTTCTCTTCGAATCCTTTCTTTCAACTCCTGCATATTGTTTGGCCTGTTAACAAATACTTTTGATTTGAGGTAACCCCACAAAAAAAAGTCCAGCGGAGTTAGGTCTGGCGACCTAGCAGGCCATTCGATAGGTCCTCTCCTTCCAATCCACCGATTGGGAAAGGTTTCATCCAAAAATGTACGTACAGTGGCCGCATAGTGCGGAGGAGCACCATCTTGTTGGAATATCAGTTCTTCGTCAGGGGAGTCTGGATCCAATGGATTCGGAAATAAAGCCACTAATGCTGGAATTAATTCTAGTTGGAGAAATTCGAGATATACTTGTCCAGTTAAAGACTGTTCAGAGAAAACTGGCTGTGAACCTCTATCATCCAATGCGGATTTTCTGTTGCCCAATATCGACAATTTTGTCTGTTCACATTACCATTCAAATAGAATGTAGCTTCATCCGAAAAAATAATATTTTTTACTAAATTATTATCTAGATTGCACATATTTTGCATGCGTCAGCAAATCTCACTTCACCTATCGAAATCATCTTCAAATAACTCATGCACTGGAATATCTTTGTATGGGTGATATTTGTGCTTTTGAACTACTCGGTGAACAACAGATTTCGGCATGTGTAAATCGGCCCCAATGTGCGACAGGGGAGTACATGGATTTTCTTCCAAGGAAAGCAAAACGTCAAGTTGTTCATTTTCATCTCGAGTAGGACGACCAGATTTAGGCAAATCTCTAACATGACCGAATTCTCTAAACTTAGCCTCTATTCTACTCACCATCTTTTCACATATGGGAGGACGATCAGGATGGATTTCATTAAATAATTGGGCTGTTTCTATTTGAGTACGTGTTTTATCACCAAACCCAACCATGCATAGAATTTCAATTTTTTCCCGTTCCGTTAACTTCATCATTATTGTGAAAACCGCAACTTTGAAACTACGCTTGACAATAATTATACTTATTTGAAATAAAATTGTCATACAGTTTCTATGGAAATAAACGGTGACAGTGAGACAGTACACTCTTACTTATTATGTGGCCCAAAATGCCATATTGCCAGAAGATTTGATAGATCGTTGGATTCCCTAAATGATATGTTCAATCCTAATTTTTTCAATAACTGTTGAGTTTATGTATAGGACATGGTACATGAAACATGCTTAGAATTCAATGCAAAATTCAAAAATGAAATAAAAAATATATCTTTTCATTTGAAAAAATGAAGTTGATGGTCGTAACTTATTTTTGAGCTACCCTGTATACATGAAATTACCACAAAAAAAAATTAAAAAATCAAAATCGACGGGTACGAGCGTTTTTTGAAAAAACTTACCGCTGAATTTTAAATGAATTTAGACATTTCTTCTGGGACTCACTGTATAAAAACTATAAAGTGATTAATGTTAGTGACATAATAAAGCTAGAAGAATGTAAACTGGCTCATAAAATCCTTAAAAAACAAATAAAAACTAACATAAGTCCGATAAGAAACGGTGATCTGCATCAACACAACACGAGAGCCCGTGACAACTTATATGTACCGAGATCAAGAACAAACATCCATCGAAACAAAATGAGAATAAAGATGCTGAAGTCATTTAACTCGCTTCCAGTAAACATAAAGAATACTACAAACGCTAAAGTCTTTGCAAAAAAATAAAACAAATGCTTATACAACAAAGTTCAGTGCAGTTTTAGGATTGAAGACTGAATGCCTTATGACAAATTATATATTGGTCGCTTTTCCTTGCTGCGAAAGTGATTGATGGTTCTGTGTTTGTGTAGAATAATATAATTATTATGATGGTTCTGTGTTTGTGTAGAATAATATAATTATTATTAGGACTTGTTACCAGTCATAAGACATTATGTACTGTTTTTAGTTAAAAAATAAAGTGTTTGAAAAAAAACTATGCCATTGTCTTAGTCTGTTCTAAGACCACATGCCTAAATGACAGGTCATGGTTCTCGTAAATACCGCTTGTGGGGAATAATTATGCCAGTATCTTTATTGGATAAAATCAGTTGGAATTGAGTGCCGACAAGCTATGTCGACGGCTGCTCTAAGACCACCTGTCTAAATGACAGGTCATGAGAAGGTTCTCATAAATACCGCTTGTGGGGAATAATTATGCCATTGTCTTTGTTGGATAAAATCAGCTCGAATTGAGTACCAACGAATACTTATAAACAGGAAGAAGACAAACAGCCATGTTAACACATCGAAGCAAGTATGAACAAACGAACAAACCAGGCATCCATTCCGTCTGGAATCAGCTGACAAACGCACGTGCTTTTCAAATGTCACTTTTGTCAAAATTTTTATTACTGTCAATATTTTAAAGTGACATTTAACCAACAAAAAAACATTCAAACCCTTTTATTTGATTTACTAAGTGGTGAAAATCAATATTAGGATTCTGACATGTTTTAAGCTGTAAATATCACTTTAAAATAATCCTTACACACTCTTATATCATTTTTTTAACTAATAACGTAACTACAAATGAAAAATTAAACTTCAGAAATAAGCTTGTAAGTAGTTTTATTAAAAAATAGGAAGTAAATCATAATTTACATAAAATATTTTACCATCTTCAAGTGGGCTCTAGGTCCTAGCAAATATTTCAAGCTTCAAGTCCAAGCATATTTTTGGACCCCATATGATTTAGGAAAATAAATTATTATTGAAGCTTACTCTCAGTAAAGATGACTAAATGAATGTTTCAATTACAAATTACTCACTTGCACCAAAAAGGAAACGACGTTTTTCGTGAAAGATTAGAATATTAAAAATTATTTTAAAATTTAAAGATGCGTCTTCTCCACTTCTCCACCATTTTAAATCATATCAGATGTTGCTTGATTTCCATGCCCGCCAGACGAAGGAAGTTAGCTTGTTAAACTATTTAACAATTCGTGCTGTTCGCATTCTATGCCTGTCTCTGTCTGCAGCAACCTTCCCTAATTCAGTAAAGTGAGACAAATATGACCAGGATCAAGTCGCCTGCATAAACACTCACTTTTGGGCTTTCCATATTAACTCTACGTAAGTCTGATATTGACGCTTAAATGATAGAGTGAAACAGATAGATAAAAGTAGGTTACATGTGAGCGTATGGAGCAGAGTATGCTTAGCATCACTTCCAAGGCCTTCTTACGTGTTTCGACCCCCCCCCCCATAAGCAGTCTCACCGGGCTGTTGAGTACCAACAAGCTATGTCTACGACTGCTCTAAGACCACCTGTCTAAATGACAGCTGGTGAGAAGGCGGTCGTAGATACCGTTTGTGTTTCTAGTTTTTTAATATTCTTAACAACCTCGTCTGACATGAAAACTGTAATTAGAACAGTTTTAGTTCCTTTCCCGATATTTTTCCCGTCACAATATTGATTTTCAATTTTCTGTTTCAGGGCGACTTACGCAGAATGTGGTCGGAACCATTTAAGTCTTTAAGTGTATCGAAGCATTTGCAAGACGTGTGATAAAAACTAATGGTACAACCGTTACTAATTTAGGAAATAATTCTTGTTTAAAGAACGAACGAGCCGCGGTGTCACGCCGCGTGGTTTCTGTGGTCGAAGCGGCCAACGTCAGGGAGCCTACGCTATAAAAATAAGGAGATTTTCCTACTAAGTACCTTATTTTGAAATATACAACGTGTCCAAGATAAGGAGGGCCAGTGCAGGGATCTCGGAAACCGTAAGAGATACGAAGTCGGTTAAATGGAGGTAAAGTTGCGCATTTACGTGCCTAATAATATGCCGTTTAGAAAGTTTTAAAATTCCGAGTAGTTCCGGAGATATCCGGAAAAAACGAAATTCTGAGAAATCGTTTTTTTGTTTTCCTGGGTTTTTTGAGATCGAATTCTAAAGTAAATTGCACTTTTACGTTGCCACTTTTTCCGCTCTATCTAACAGCGTTATTTGTTTGGTAATGCGACGAGTCGTCTTCGAAGGGCCATTACCAATTTTCTTTTTTTAAATACGGTCCTGTTTTTGGGATATTGGAATTTGAGAGCTTTTTCCTTTCGATGCAACGATGTATGACACATTGTGGTTTAATTTCGAGGGTTTTTTGAACAACAAGAGGAAATTTTGTGATACGGTCCTGTATTTCTCCTAATTTTATAAATAATATCTCATAAGTAAGCTCCAAATTTTTTACTTATGTTGGATTAGTTCAATAAATAACAAATAATTTAATAATAAACCACAAATAAGTGAACAAAAATCATTCCAAAACAGTAATAAAACGAACAACGAAAAAAGTAAGGAATTACATAATCAGGTGTTCGAAATGATTTCCGTTATTCTCTAAGCATGAATAACATCTTCTAACTGCCACATAACAGTTTTTTTGAGATATGATAATCAAACTTTTCAGCATTTGTAAAATTATGTTCCATATTTCCTGCAAAATAGAAAACCTCTTTTAAAACGCTTTCAAACTGTCACAATGGGAATGTCAAGCGAAACAAATCACGCGTCACCATCTTAATTTTTTTTGTTTCAAACGCCTACTTTTCTTTTAAATCCCGAATCAACAGAAGTTTGAAATAATGTTTCTGTATTTTGTTCACTTATTTGTGGTTTATTATCAAATTATTTGTTATTTATTGAACTAGTCCAACATAAGTAAAAATTTAGAGCTTATTTATGAGATATTATTTATAAAATTAGGAGAAATACAGGCCTTTATCCCAAAATTTCCTGATGTTGTTCAAGAAACCCTCGAAACGTCATTAAACCACAATGTGTCATACATCGTTGCATTCGGAAGAAAAAAAGCTATCAAATTCCAATATCAAAAAATCAGGACCGTATTTATAGATAATGGCCCTTCGAAGACGACTCGTCGGATTACAAAACAATTAACGCTGTTAGATAGAGCGGAAAAAGTGACAATGTAAAAGTGCAATTTACTTTCAAATTCGATCTCAAAAAAACCCAGGAAAAAATAAAACGATTTTTCAGAATTTCGGTTTTTTCCTGATATCTCCGGAACTACTCGGAATTTTAAAACTTTCGAAACGGCATATTATTAGGCACGTAAATCCGCAACTTTACGTCCATTTAACCGACTTCGTATCTCTTACAGTTTCCGAGATCCCTGTAGTGGCCCTCCTAATCTTGGACACGTTGTATATACAGGTGTCTGGTGGGTACCTCCTAATCTCTTGGAGGCACATACTCCTATAACTGTTTTATTGTTTAATTTTCAGAAATATAATTAGGTGGGTTTGTATGTGATATTATTTTGCACTTTAGGAATTTCTTTTCTATGACAAATTAGGGTTATTTTAACCTCCTCAATATGCCCCCGAGAGATTAGGAGATACTTACTGGACACCCTGTATTGCTTGGATGCAAGAAAAATCATTTCATAACCACCTTACTTTGGAACCTAAATTTTAATAGTTTAAATTATAGTTCCTTGTTTTAAATACAGAAGACATACTATCGAGAGAAAAGTAAATATTATAATTTAGGCTCCCTGACGGTCGCCGCTGCAACCACAACACCGTTAGGGTCAGTCTTTTATATTGACTAGATAGCCCTGGGTTATGTTCTTCGATGGATAGAGAACGCTTAACTATTATGTTCAGATAAGGCTGTTATTTTTAGGATAGAGGTTTTTATAACGTACCACTGCGCGGTCACAGAGAGAATCGTACACGTAGGTCACAGTCTCGGCATATATTAAGATACTTCCTTATTATATATAAGCTTAGGCTGTACAATATATGTATACTTTTTTTTCCTTGGTTATTTATATATATACACCGTGTCCAAGATAAGGAGGGCCCGTACAGGGATCTCGGAAACCGTAAGAGATACGAAGTCGGTTAAATGGAGGTAAAGTTGCGCATTTACGTGCCTAATAATATGCCGTTTAGAAAGTTTTAAAATTCCGAGTAGTTCCGGGTTTGTTCGTTGATGAATCGTTTTTTTTTCCTGGGTTTATTTGAGATCGAATTCTAAAGTAAATTACACTTTTACATTGCCACTTTTTCCGCTCCATCTAACAGCGTTAATTGTTTTATAATCCGACGAGTCGTCTTCGAAGGGCCATTATCAACTTTCTTTTTTTAAATACGGTCCTGTTTTCCTGATATTGGAATTTCAGAGCTTTTTTCTTCCGAATGCAACGATGTATGAGACATTGTGGTTTAATGACGTTTCGAGGGTTTTTTGAACAACATCAGGAAAATTTGGGATACGGTCCTGTATTTCTCCTAATTTTATAAATAATATCTTATAAGTAAGCTCTAAATTTTTACTTATGTTGGACTAGTTCAATAAATAACAAATAATTTAATAATAAACCACAAATAAGTGAACAAAAAATAATATAAAAGTAATAAAACGAACAACGAAAAAAGTAAGGCACTACATAATCAGGTGTTCAAAATGATTTCCGTTATTTTCTACGCACAAATAACATCTTCTAACTTTTCTAAAACATTTGACAACATTTCTGGCGTAATACTTTGAAAGACTTCAAGCACCAACTTCCTAAGTTCGTCTTCTGTGTTTATAAATATAATTTTCGACATACCCCCGAGGAAAAAATCTAACGGTGTCAAATCAGGCGAACGTGCTGGCCAAGGTGTTTCAGAACACCTGATTATGTAGTTCCTTACTTTTTTCGTTGTTCGTTTTATTTCTGTTTTGGTATGTTTTTTTGTTCACTTATTTGTGGTTTATTATTAAATTATTTGTTATTTATTGAACTAGTCCAACATAAGTAAAAAGTTAGAGCTTACTTATGAGATATTATTTATAAAATTAGGAGATATACAGGACCGTATCCCAAAATTTCCTGATGTTGTTCAAAAAACCCTCGAAACGTCATTAAACCACAATGTATCATACATCGTTGCATTCGGGAGAAAGAAAGCTCTCAAATTCCAATATCAAGAAAACAGGACCTTATTTAAAAAAAGAAAGTTAATAATGGCCCTTCGAAGACGACTCGTCGGATTACAAAACAATTAACGCTGTTAGATAGAGCGGAAAAAGTGGCAATGTAAAAGTGCAATTTACTTTAGAATTCGATCCCAAAAAAACCCAGAAAAAAGAATTCAGAATTTCGGTTTTTTTATATATTATTAGGCACGTAAATGCGCAACTTTACCTCCATTTAACCGACTTCGTATCTCTTACGGTTTCCGAGATCCCTGTTTTACTGGCCCTCCTTATCTTGGACACGGTGTATACGGTTTGTCTAAAAAAATTTGGGTCGCAAAATTACTATCTTGGAAACTATGAGAAAAGTAAAATCGATCAAATTTTGGTAAAATTTAATTAGTCTAAAACTTTTGTTTTAATTTAATGAAATTCATAATCGTAAGTAAAAAGACGGGTAAAACCGGAAAAGTCTAGGAAACGGCTTTAAATCACATTAAATCTAATAAATTAGTGTTCATATGTACATAAATAAGACAAAGTTTACTATTAATTGATACTATTTATGCATAACATACTACTTATAGGAAATACTCAGTACTGAGCTCTAGCGCTTTGCTAAATTTGACACGCTGTATTTCTTAAAATTTCTGAGATTCTAAATGATAAGACTCGAATTTTGAAACACACTGTATAGGAAATGACAAAATTTATATATTCTAAATAGGTACTGATTCTGATCCGGAAACTTACTTAGTTTCTTCACTAATATACAGTACATGGAAAAACCGCATACTCCTTACGTAAAAATATTAGGATTTAATTATATATCCGAAAGTTGATATTATGAGATACAGGGTGTTAAAGTTAAAACTTCATTTTTGTTTTTTCTCTAATAACTTTAAGAGAAACTAACGTTTTTTTACAAAATTTGGCAATTATGGTTTCTTTAGGACGAGAAACTGATTTTTATGTGAAATTTTAATGTACAATGCTGCATTTTTCGCACATTCATAAGGTCATAATTTTTTTGTGAATCAATGTATTTAAGTTTTTAATAAAGTAATACTTTTCTCATATTTATTACGTAAAAAAGGTATACTAAGTACAGGTCGCCCAGAGTTACCGTTTCGGAAATATTTGCATTTAAAGTGTTTTAGTGCGTTAGCTCAGGCAAGCAAATAATATTTTGTTACTTCTTACCAGTTAACTTTTACATTATAATTAATGTTCTAGGAATGGTAATTGGGAATAATAAATACAACAATTGGATTGTTCTTTAACTAACTTTAATTAAAATAACTTTGACCCTAGAAAATATTGTGTCGAAAGAAACCAGCAGCAATGAAAAATGAAACATTTTCTGACGAAGCTATTTTACAATAATCAACAAACAAATAACAACATGGAGGTTTCATAGCAACTGCATCTCTAAATTTTATTTGTTTTCTCATAGGTTACGTTAAGAGAAAAATGTTTGCAAATAAATAATAATTGGGCAGGGTGCACTAAACAATTTAAATGCAAATATCTTCGAAACAGTAACTCTGGGCGACATGAAATTAGTATACCTTTTTTGCGTAATAAATATGAGAAAAGTATTATTTTCATTAAAAAGTTAAATAAAAAAGTTATGACCTAATAAATGTACAAATAATGCCGCAGACAGCATCAAATTTCATAAAAAAATCAATTTCTCGTCCTCAGAAAACCATAATTGTCAAATTTTGTAAAAAAACGTTAGTTTCTCGCAAAGTTATTAGAGAAAAACAAAAATTAAGTTTTAACTTTAACACCCTGTTTCTCAGTTAATATCAACTTTCGGATATAGGTAAGTATAATTAAATCCTAATATTTTTACGTAAGGAGTCTGTGGTTCTTCTATTTACCATTAATTAGCGGAGCCGTAATTTAAAAGTAAGTGATTTGTGACATTGTGCATATGTATATTGGGATATGTCTATTTTGTCATGAGGAAAAGAGTATAAATGTTATCATTTTTTACTTACTCTTCGAGAATCTCCAATGCTCGACAGTTAACAGTTTTTTTACCAATATAATTAACAAATATACAGGGTCCTGCAATAGTGCGTCATTCTTCCATAGATCCTATACGAATTAAGTTAGGAAATTCATTCATCGGACACCCAGTATTTGATTACATATTTAGGTTCATATTAGTGTCCTCTATAATTTCCTACAGCGTTATTTAATTTGCTTTGGTAGTTTAAGAGCAATAAATTTAGAACCAAAAAAAAGTTTTGGAGTCCTGAAAGGAAAAATCAAAACCATTCTAAAATTATTTTTTTAACCACGGGATTGGGTGAGCTTTTTAACAAGAGGTCTAGAGATACTATAAATCTAATTGTGTTTATTTATTTTATACAGGGTGGTCATAATAAGGTTCCAAAAACGATACTTTTCAAAATCATTGTTCTCAAGATTTTCGAATGGAACACCCTGTATATTATTTGGCATTCGATGTAGAATTCGAAAGCAATTTTTTTTGTAATACAAACATTTTATTTCCAACCGTTTTCGAAATAATTCCAAATTTCATAAATTATATTGTTTAAATAACATATGCGCCTTGACTAATAATTGTAAACTGCAGTAAATGTTCAAAATGTCTTCCATTTTGATCTGCGCACAAGTAAATATCTTTTTGACAAAATCTGTTGACATCCGTCAACATTTCCAGGCGGATATTCATAAACAATTTGGTTACGAGTCCTCACAAAAAAAGTTAAGTTGCGGATAACGTGACTCAAAATGACTCATTGCTAATAAACAATTAGGTTGCTCCCACCAAAAATCATATCAACCACCAACCAATAAAATCCATGTTAATTTCTTATTATAATTTATTCGCCCTAAATAATATTTTTTTTTAAGTTAAAGAACTAGTCAAACTATAATTAATAAGTGAAGTCCTATTTTATTTCAAAGCCTGACGTGGTTTTTAGGCATAACCACTGCTAACGAACTGTTGTGCTTGTCACCTCAAATGTTAAGAGATGTAAACAGATCTCTTCAATAACGTGTTTACTTGTACACAGGTCATAATGGAAGACATTTTGAACATTTACTGTAGTTTACAGGTTTTAGTCCAGGCGCTTAAGCTATTTAAACAGCACGATTTAACTGATATATTTGTATTACAAAAAAAAATTGCTTAGGAAATATATTATATCCAATCCCTAAATAATATACATTTCCATTCCATTTGAAAAATAAATTTGAACCTTATTATTAACACCCTGTATAAAATACATAAACACTATTAGATTCACAGTAGGGAATCCAATCCCGAAAATGCGTTATCCCGCGGTGATTTCACAGGATTGACATTGCGGGATTAAAAGTGCGGGATTCGCGGAATTTGCGGGACTCGATGTGGGTGCTGTATGTTAATAATAAGTTGTTTTATGCAATTAGAAACAGAGTAGAGTAGCAGGAAAATATTTATTGCATATAGGTACCTACAATACAATAGTATGAATAGGTTAACAGATTTTGGAAGTATTTTCCGAGAAAAGATAACATGTTTAATGTTTCATCTATTAGATTTGATCTTATTTTATTGCACATGTATCCTGCGGCTGAAAGCGCACGTTCAGCTTCGACACTTGTCGGTCGGCGGAATAGATTTTACACAATTTGTGGCCCTCTGATTCGAATAGTTGGCGCATATCGGTCGACGTGACAAACTTCCCAAAGGGTATACCATCTTTAGCTACCATTCGAGACACTCTTTCCTCCATCGAACCTTTTTTCTCAGATGAAAAAAAATCTGTAATTTTCATTTTCTTATAGGTAGCACAGAAGAACCACTAACATATGAGCGCTTAGCAATAGAACTAAACGAACTACTCGAACTGCTGGTACTAGCTTTCATTTCCTGTGTTATTTTATCAATATCAACAGTACCGCTGCTTCTCTGGACTTTCAAATTAATATTATGCTTTGTTTGTAAATGGGTGTGAAGACCTTTGGTGGAACGAGCAGAGATTTTGATAATGCTAGGGCATAACTTACATTTAGCTGTAAGACCATCTTCAGACTTAAAAAAATAATTCCAAACTAAACTTGAACTTTATTGTCTTTGTAAACTACACTGACACTCATTTTTGTGATTGCTGTTTAAATTCCATGTATTATATTCAACCACTTGATAAATGTCACTAGATACTAGTAGAATGACGCTCTTACTTTCGCACGTACGCAAGAAAACTGTTCTGTTTAACGTATTTTCAATAGCCCAGCATGGCGGGGAATCCGCGACGCGTCGACCAAAAATACCAGTTCATTGTATGCTATCCCGCAAATCCCGCGGGATCGATGGGCTGGGATTAAAGTTTGGGTGCGGGATTGGATTCCCTAATGCACAGTATCTTTAGACCCTTTGTTAAAAAACCTCGCCCAATCCCATGGTTAAAAATATAATTTTAGAATGTTTTTTTTTTGATTTTTCTCCAAAACTTTTTTTTTTAGTTTTTAATTTATAGCTCTTAAACCGCCAAAGTAAATTAAATAACCCTTTATGAAATTATAGAGGGCACTAATACGAACCTAAATATGTAATAAAATACTGGGTGTCCCATTTACAAGAATGTAACTTTATGTTATAACACTTTTTTTGGTCATAAGGAAAAATATTTTTCTGAAATTCTATGATACAGTATACAACTGCATATGAACGAAATTCCTAACTTAATTCGTATGGGAGCTATGGAAGTCTGGCGCACTATTGCAGGACCCTGTACATTGACGAGCTACAACTATAAGAAACTGCAGTATCAGTTCCCTACACATGGAGAACGCCGACCTTTTTAGAAAACACTGCATCGACTAGCTGAATTGATATTTACTTAATTTGACAGCTGCCATCAAATCAGACAAGTTCATTTTGACAGTAAAGTTAACTTTAAGTTAGCGTCAGTAAACAACTCCTACCTTTTAGGCTGATTGGCAAGCCTGCAGATCTAGAAATTCATCGCTGCGTGTAACTGTCGAGCGGTTTATAGTTATTATACGATTGCAATTTTTGATGATGACATTTTATTTTGTAATTTAAGCTGTAAAAAGTGCGAATTCAACTCCTCCGCGAGCTGAATTAATTAGGTAAGTGTAAGTAATAAAAGATTGGCTCTGTATTTTCGGAAGGTAAGCCAGTTTGTGTTGTTAAGACTAGAAAGTGATATGTTTTGTATAATAAGAAGTCTTCTTTTTCCAACAAATCTTAAACTTTGTTACATTTTTTTCCGCCTAGGTTTGGCCCGATTAATGCTTATACAACGTGTAAGGGTGGTTCCCCCCTCGGACCTTTATTGCATTCTTGTGTTTTTCGAGAACTCTGTATATGTACAGGGTGTCCATTTTTGGGTAGTTTTACGGGGTATCTCCGTTATTAGTAAAGATAGAAGGATGCGGTTTTCGCAGCACTTTACTACTTTTTTGTCAAACAGAAGATGCCGTAATCAGAATTTTTCTAGGCCGCCTTGTTTTTGATATCCGGGATGTTTTTGAGAATTGTTCATTTTGGGACACCCCCCATATCTCGGTTACCCCGTAGCGTATTAAAAAGAACTAAAATGTTCTTTTTGTAGTATATTACGTAGAATCCAGTGACGTACTCAGATTTTTTCTACATTCAATAGTTTTCAAGAAACATAAACAAATTTGCTTCTTTTAAATGGGTCCCCCTATATATTTTTTAATAATATAATTTAGTTTGTAACAAGCTTCTCAAAAATATATAACACTTTATTTTTAGTATTAGGCCCGAAATATACGGTTTTCAAAAATATACCATTTTTTTTTAGTATGCCATGACGGATTTAAAAAAAAATACCGGTGTGATTAAATATTAGACGCAAATATTGAAAATTTATTGAACTACCTCATAAATATTGCTCAAATTGTTCTCCATTATGCCTTAGACATGTTTCACACATGGTTCTTATTCGCCTTAAAGAATTAAAAATAATAAACGGCCGTGTTTGTAACTCCCTAAAAGCTCTGTCAATGACAATTCTTTAATCTGCCATTGTTTGGTACTGAATGGAATAAATTTTATTTTGAAGGTCTCCCCATAAGAAGAAATCCAAAACCGACAAGTCCGGTGACCTTGGTGGCCATCAGGTCCATTAGTTCCAATCCAGCGACCTGAGAAGTTATTATTTAGGTAGGCCCTTACAATTTGGGCATTGTGAGCGGGCGCTCCATCCTGTTGAAGATGCAAGTTATTGAGACCAGCTAAGGGCACATCTTCTATTATTTCTGGCACAACGTTTTCCAGAATTTCCAAATATTTATTTGCATTAAGGCTTCCTTCAAATATATTATAAACTATTTTGCTATTCAGTATAAAGCATGAAACGCTAACGCCAAATCTGCCTGGCCGTTCGATTGCAAATATTACATGCTGATTTTCCTGAGACCAGACCCTCCTATTCTGTCGATTAAACATGCCAGCACTGGTAAAATGAGCATCATCGGACCATATGGCTTTTTCAAAATTGTTTTCCCCGTTCAGATTTTGTAAATAGCAATTGCAAAACTCTATACGGCGCTGTGCATCACCAGGATGTAAGTTTTGTACACGGTGGAATTTATATGGCTTAAAATTGTGTTTTTTAGGATTGTTTGCACTCTTGATTTAATTATTCCGACTGAACCTTCAACTTTTCTGCAAGAACTACTTGAATTTGTTTCAATTGAAGCTAACACATTTATTTCATCAGTCTCGCGATTATCCTTGTGATAGAAGGACGAGGTTTAGAAAATGAACCGTGTTCAATTAAATTTGATTTTATTCTTGAAAAAATTCGTTTATCCGGGTGGTATATCTAAAACAAGGCGGCCTAGAAAAATTCTGATTATGGCATCTTCTGTTTGACAAAAAAGTAGCACAGTGCTGCGAACACCGCATCCTTCTATATTTACTAATAACGGAGATACCCCGTAAAACTACCCAAAAATGGACACCTTGTATAATATAATTTCTTTTTTCTTCATAAATATTTTTTGTCAAGCAGATCTTTTTGTGGACAGGGGCCCGAATGTTTGTAAAGTTGAATTTATTTATGTTTTGTTTTATCTTTGCTTTGTGTTCGTTTTAGAACAAAACTAATATTGTGTTATTATTGAAATTTTGTATTTAAAAACACAGAAGGATCACGGCCGATCATGCGCTATAGTATGTCCTTAGCTAAAGTAGGTTTCATGATGTAAGCTACGCACAAATTATACAACTTTATGGACATAATTTATAACGTGTGTGTATAAAGAATTACCATCGGGGACGCATTCGCTAATTAATTGTTTGTTTTTATTAATATCTCATTATTATTTTGTTTCCTACAATATTTTTCAAAAAATCAATAGTTTTAAAGGATTTTGATTTCCCTAATTTGTATTAAAGTGCTCATGGAACTTGTGGACAGATGACGTGACCATGGCGATTGTTTCGTCCTTATTAGGCCTTAACGGACAGCCAAACCGAGCAATGCCCTCTAGCGGGAACATACCCGAATGCAAAAGGAATTATATTCCTTAAAGTAAGCACATGGCAAGAAGAAATCTTTCCCCGAGGTGCGGTACTGACCGTCTCTGGCATTATTTGAATGAATAAAGGGAAAAACAATGTCCTAGTTCATATTAATTTTTAACTTTCCTAGCTTTCAAATATACAGGATGGGGAGTTTTTAAATTAATAAGCGTGTTTTAGATGAAACGAAATAATAACGAAATACTAATCGAAATAAAATGGCGTACGCGTCTAGGATAGTACGAAAGGAAATGGTCACCTAATAAGAACAATTACCGCAAATAACGATAATACCTTTTTTATTGTATACAGGGTGATTGATGCTGGATGGCCTATTGGACGTTTATAAAGAACTAGTCGATGGATCACTTTGAAGATTCGGGGGCTTATACAGGTTGTTTCGTAATAACATGGTAATATTTAAGGAGGTTATTCTTGGGTCCATTTTCAGAAAGAAATTCATATGAATATATATCCTAAGCATTTTAACTTTTGAGGTACAAGTGTTAAAGAATTTGTTAAGGTTAATATAATGACTTAAATACGTGACAACTAGACTAGGTAGACAACTGTCCAGCAGTGTCACAGATATTAATGAGAAAAAGGAGATTTTTTGAAAATCTTTAACACCCTGTTTCTCAAAAGTTAAGACGTTGAAACACCCTGTATAAGCAGACATGATCTCTCTTCTAATCTAAAAATATTTTTAGCCATGCAGTGTTGCCTCTTCCACTAGAAAGTATTAGCAACTTTGATAATTTAAACGGAACATCCTGTATATTATTATTTTTTTGGAATCCCTATTAATTTCTTAACAAGTTTCCTTAACATTTTCCTATACCTATTTAATATTTGCATTTTGAAACACCCTGTACTATAATAACTAATATTTGGAAACAGAGTGAAAGGCCTCTGGGTATTACCTAACTACCAACCAAATTTCAGTGCGTTAATTTGCCAGAGTTCAAAAATATCGCCCCTTTTTGAAGGATATGTTTTCCAAGAAATAAAAGTTAAATTAATTATTATCTCGAGAACGATAACAGATAGGTATAGGAAACCGTTAAGGCAAGTTATTAAGAAATTAATAGGGATTCTAAAAAAAATTATAATATACAGGGTGTTGCATTTAAATTATCAGAGCTGCTAATATTTTCTAGTAGAGGTGGCAACGCTGGCTGAAAATATTTTTAGAAGAGAGATCATGTCCGCTTATATAAGCTCCCAAGTTTTCAAAGTGATCCGTTGACTAGTTCTTCGTAAATAGGCGATCCACCATCGATCACCCCCCCTATGATATTTATATTTATAATAGATTTTTTGTAAATAAGAGAAACGACATTCTGCTTTTAACCGATTATTTTTTATTTACGTTCCGTCTTAGTCATGACATTTTTTTATTTATGCATTTCTTCATTTGGTCGGTGAAAAATTATCGTAAAGTTTAAGTTTTTGCCTTTGTTGGAAGTGATTTAAGGTATGGGCAAGACGCGTTACCCTTTTTTTTCATTTTTACTGGCGCATTGCGACATTAAGGAATTTTGTAATATTGTGATCTGTCGGAGAATTATATAGCCAGTGGCTCAGCCAAGGGTGGGTTATTTGTCATAGATAGACTTTTTAAGTAGATATTACTATACAGGGTGTTTCTTAATAATATACTAATATTTAAGGAGGATATCCTTGTGTCCATTTCAGAAAAAAACTTCATATAAGCATATGTCCTAAACGTCGTAACTTTTGAGATACAGGGTGTCATGTTTTTTTAATACTTTGTTACGGTTAATGACTTAAATACGTGAGAACTAGACTAGGTAGACAATTTATGTTTACAAAACAAAATCTGCTTCTTACCTACTAGATCCTTTTGAATTTTTGTTAATACCGAATTTCATAACAGAGTGCAATTGAATGAATTTCATTTTTTTATACGAAAGCTGTACGTCAAACGACAAAAAATCAAGAGACGACATTTGCTCAGCAAGGAATGAGAATTTCAAAAATAGTTTTTATTAAAAAAACAAGGGCAATTCCCGCACGAACATCACCGGTGAGAATAACAAAAACATGTTATACATCATAAAATGCCTCTTGATGAATAGAAAGTGTGTACCAAATTTCACAGAAATATCTACACTGACAAAAATGCATTTGCCAATGTCGTGGGACAAAATTGGAGCTACCTCAACCCACCTATCTATGTTGTTCTAACTGAGCCTACGAATTATCACAAATTATTTAAAAACGCTACAGTAATTCAGGTTCTTTTGATTGCCTCAACAACATATTTAAGATCACCACAACTCCTCATCTTGTAACTATTTTATGAGTTACTTGAACTCAGTTTCTGGGAGGGTTGGGAAAACTTACTAATTGATTATAAAGTGTCGTGTTAACCCGGACGTGCATTATTTTAACTCATTACCATGTGTAAATTATTTTGAGTTGGAATAATTCAGGAAACGTGCTCCAAAACCCCATATCGAGAGTAAAACGTAAGATCGTAAGGTCGCGGAATTCGTGGTCGTGCAGGTTTGGCGCGGTTCATTCCATTGTTATTCGTCAATTCTCCTTCGATCGCGCGTGCGTGAAAATTTGTGTTTTGCATAATTTTGGTCAGTTGGCGTAAATTGGAGGGACAGGAGGGAGATGCATACAAATTGTTATTATTGGAATGGAGCCTTATTATTTATAAGCAATCGTCATCACTTCGTCCGCAAGGTTTCTTAGCCGTAGTATGCTCTTCTGTGTATAATTCATTTGGTTTTTTTTAAATATACAACAAATATGTCATATCTTGAAAAAACAAAAGGCAATTGAAGTCCACAATATGCAGGCGTTAAATCAAAGAAATATTTTGAGTTCCGATAGTCCACAATTTAGTACCTACTGGTAGTCCAAAATTTGGAATCTGGTAGCACAAAGAGTGAGTTATTCCAGCCACCATCGTAAGCTAAAACAACTTAAAAGTCGAGTTTGTATAGCTGGAATCATGAATTAATCTAGGCCGACTAGTAACGCATCACAATTCACATACTGATAGCTACGGTAGCCCATCAATAATTTAAGACGGTGGGGCGTGAGCTAGTCCAACGCATGAAATAACCCATCTTCTGTGCGATCATAACTTACGAATAGTGAGTTGATGCAATTTTTTCGATTTGGTTGCCGTAATTCTGAGGTCTGGGCTGTCCCCTATTAACAGCACGCTTCGGCCTAGGACAACTCATATTTGAGTTATATCAACTCGAAATTTCGCTCAGTGTAGCTATCACAGATATTTATGAAAAAGGAGATTTTTTTGAAAATCTTAACCCCCTGTATCTCAAAAGTTAAGACGTTTAGGACATATGTTCATATGAAGTCTTTTTCTGAAAATGGACCCAAAAATAACCTCCTTAAATATTAGCAGTTTATATTCATAAAAACCACAAATGTAATAAAAGCCTCCCCAAAATTTTAATAAACCCCACTCGAATAAAATTTCTTATGGAAGCTTAATTTTTTTTTTATATCCGCCCCCCATAATTTTTAAAATACTCTGTATAAATTTTTCTGACATACCGTTTCTAAATATTTAAATCTAACTGCATTAATTACAAAATAACGTCAAATTTCGTTCGACATGATTTTTTTATTAAATATTCCTTTAATGAATTTTATCTTTGAAACGGTAGGAGATGGGTATAGGAAATTGTTAATAAAAGTTACTTGGATTTTGTCATAGAATCGAACGCCAAAATATACAGGGCGTTCCATTTAAAATAACAAAGTTAAACCTTATAACTTTTAACTGACACTGGCATTTTGTCATGTATTATTTAAAATCTACTGGTGACATCTATGAAGGTATACTCTGCTGCGTTCAAAACAATATTTTTCTTCGCAACTTCTGTTCCACACTGTATATTATGTTGCTGTTTTAACGGTCTTATTTCGCAGCGGTATAGATTATTAATCGTATTTATTTAGTGACTTTTTAACAAATCTCATGAATCAAAAGCAATTCGGTAACTGGAATCTGAAAACGCTTTAAAAAGTGCACATTTTTTCTAATTTAACCAACTTCGTAGCACTTATACTGTTCAAAAGATACACATAGCGATCAATTAAATAGTTGCCACCCTGTATATTAGGAGCAGTTGATAATCACAAGATTTCTATAAGTTTTAAATCTTATTTCCTAAGTATTTGTTGCTATTAGTCAATGCAACTGAAAACCTCACAACGAACAAGATATTTTGTTATTTATTTCGCCATTTCGAACAATATACAATATATTTTATAATTGAAAAAGTGTCATTGTAGGGTCGTTAATAATATTTCAATATTCCTTTTTGAAAAATCGTTCCAATATGTGTCATGCCTTAAAAGTGGCCCCAATTTATTTCTGAATAAAACGTATATTCTCAATTTATATAGAAATATGGAGATTGATCGTCTTAGTAATGCCCACACCTTGATAAGAGCACACAATTTCTTTGTATAACTGCTTATTTATGTTTTTGTACTTGCTTTTCGATGAAAATGTAATATTAGCTTGTAAGTATTTTTGTGTTATTGTTTTTATATCCAAAAATAATTTAAATAAATTACGATACATATTAGGAATATGAGTTTTATTTAAGCCTTCCATTAAAATATACGATTAGTCGCATTATTTCTTACAGTTTTTTTTTGTATTAATTGCTGCATATTCATTCTTAAATATTCATCAATGATTGTTCAAAATTTCTTTCCGATCACTATAGAACGCATTATCACTACTACTGCATATTTAATCTTAAATGGTAAAAGACATACGTTCGTAGGTCTAACACTGCAGCGGTGTTACAGAACAGCTTTTTATTGTACCTGTTACAGAAATTGAACTGATTAGTGATGGGAATAACTGTACAGATGGAACGTTATAAAAGAATAACGTTTTTTGTCTCAACGTCAATAAAGATTTGAATATAGAACCTTAGACCCTGTCTAAGATGGAAACATTAATTCTCTCAAATAAAATTTATCATAAGCTAATTGGTTTCAAAAGAAAAGTTGTCTTATATAGCACAAAGTAAAAAAAGTTTTCTCTTTTACCTAATCTAAGTCGTTTTCAACCGACACGACACCGATGGTGATATTATGTTGTTGGTTTTATTTTCTGGATATTATCCCCAAGGATAATAACGCGTCCATATACGTTTAACGTTGTACCTTCACCACTAAATAAAGTTAGAATTTTGGGTATGCCGGCATTCTAAAAAGAAGTTTTGCTCTGTTCCCAGAAGGGTGAGTTAATTTTGTAAACATTTTTTAAAAAATATATTTAGGAGCAATCAATTTATGATGAAGAAGGATTTTGAAGGAGTCCTTGTATACCCCCCAACCGAAGTTCTGGAACCGCCCTTGCACGGTGACTTCAAGGCAGTTTTCTATTGGCTGATTGATAACTTGCATTAGTTAGAAATTTAAAATCTAACAAAATACATTCATGAAACATCAAAGGTGAAATCTCATACTATAGGGTCCCACGCGGATAATTTTCAAAAATTTTATTTAAATACCCAAAAATTGCACGCACAGATATACGCACACTATAAACCGAGGTGAGTCATCGTTTTTCCTGGTCGAATATATATGCGAAGCTTGTTTTTACTCTCCGCGTTTTTATATGGTGCATTATATCATGGTGTTTTTTGCATCCCATAGGTATTCCCATTTGGTTTCCTTTGTTCACTTCATTTGCAGTGGTCTGTTCGATAGGAGTTCGCGTACGTCGCCGGTTTTATTTTTTGAGGAAATAATCCCGCGAGATTATTTACGTCGCCCAAGACAAAATACTCCTCGTACTGCATTGAATTTCGGCTTTGTTCGGGCTGTAAATAAATTCATCCTAAAAAAAAGTTTTGCTCTGTTCCCCAAAGGGTAAGTTTTTTAAATTCCTTCTTCTGAAATTTGTTAGCAACATTTAATTACATTAATTGATCCCGACCTTAGACAAGGATCCTGACAAAGTGACGAAGTTTTTAGTTATAGAATAATACAACCAAGGGCGGTCAAACAAGGAAAAGTTACGAAAAGTAATTATGCGCCGCGTTAGTCAAGCCGGTATACATACAGGCTGCCCCAAGTATCTCGAGAACTAAATGAGATTTTATTTTGAAAATTTGGCTGTGGCTATATAAGAGATGGTTTTCTACGTTTATAAAATACTTTGGATGGTGCGGTCTTGCCGGGTAATACCGAAAGTGGTAGCAACTTCGGAATTTTAAATGAATTACCCTATATATTATATTTTTTTGGAATCTAGGTAAAAATCTAGAACAGTTTTCTGTATAATTTCATATACCTATCTTTAAGAGTTTTTGAATTATAAATAATTTTGTGATTTCTTAACGCCGTATCGGGACCTGAAAAGAAAATCGTATCTTTTTAGCAGTTACAGCTAGAAAGCTGAAAATTTTACAATAGTTTCACAAGAACATCGCAATTTTATAATTTTGAACAGTATTTAATTAGTTTTATACAGGGCGTCTCCATAACAATATTTCTGAGGCAGATGAATTATTGCAAAAATCTTCTTTTTTTTAAATGGGACACCCTGTATTTCATATGTTTTGCTAATGGAGGATCGAATTTTCTATCGAATGATATTAAGTGTTCCTATACCTATCTTCAATATTTTCGGACTTATAGCGAAATTTAGAAATTATCTTATAAAAATATATTTTTTTGTAGTTGGCTGTGGATTCATAGAAACAAAATAATGAAAAATGCATGTGACGTTATGTCTGTGTTGTTGTAATAAAAATGGCTAATTAACATTATTCGAGCTTAGATATTTTAAGTTTATTTTTTAAGTTTATTTTATATTCATGGGGAGTGTGGTAGAGTTTTTCTAGAACTTGCAGCTCCTCTATGACTCCAAAAAAGTTGATTGGCCGAGGCGGTCCACGGAAATGGCCCGAAGGTCTCCGGATTTTACCCCCCTAGATTTATATCTATGAGGTAGGATTAAAGAAATAGTATACAAGACACCCGTCACAACAAGGAAAGATTTAGAAAATCGAGTACGATCAGCTTTGGGGTCTCTAGAAGGGAAAGAAATGAAAAAGGTGACAAATGAACATGTTATAACCACAATTTATGAATGTTTAAGAGCCAAGCATTTTAAACAACTTAGTTATTAGTTATTTTATTGGTGTTGTTGCGTAATTTTCATTTTGTTTATTTATTTATTAATAAATTCCTTATTGGTTAACCATTTTTTTACAACAACACAGACATAACGTCACATGGATTTTTCATTATTTTGTTTCTATGAATCCACAGCCAACTACCAAAAAATATATTTTTATAAGATAATTTTTAAATTTCGCTATAAGTCCGAAAATACTGAATGTAGGTATAGGAACACTTAATATTATTAGATAGAAAATTCGATCCTCCATTAGCAGAACAAATCAAATACAAGGTGTCCCATTTAAAAAGAAGAAGATTATTGCAATAATTCATCTGCCTCAGAAATATTGTTATGGAGACGCCCTGTATAAAACTAATTAAATACTGTTCAAAATTATGAAATTTCGATTGTCTTGTAAAACTATTGTCAAAATTTCAGCTTTCTAGCTGTAACCGCTAAAAAGATGCGATTTTCTTTTCAGGTCCCGATACGGCGTTAAAAAATCACAAAATTATTTATATCACGTTTGCAACGCAAGGACGCCACTGGTGGAACGAACTTTTCAAACTAAATTATGTGGTTTTATTGTATCGTTTAAACACATACCAAAATTGAAAACAATATCAAAAATAACGATTAAAAAAACATTCGAACACCATGAAGCCAACAATTTATTTAACCCGTTGCGGGCACATGTTCTATGAACTTTTCTTCATAAAATAGGAAACTGGGAAATATTAGCACGTCATTAACGAACACCGCATGTGGTTAAGTTTAGTATACTCCTCGAACTTCATTATTTGAGAATTCTTTTATCTGGAGGACGTCATCCTTGTAGGAACGACCTTTCCGAGGTCGTGTTTGCCAACGAATATAACCTTCAACGATTCAAAACCAACGTGAATCGCTTTATGCGCACATGCACCACTCCCAGAGTGCCTTAAAGAATTTTCCTGTAGTGCTTGTGTTTGATCATAAAAAAAAAAATATATAATTTAGTTGTGTCTGATTTATGAAATCAAAATCATTGATTTGGCAAGATAATCTAATTATGAACGTCAATAAATGTAGGATTAGTTATTTTTGGTGAATTTCTCCAAAAAATTCCCCCACTCCTCAAAAAAACTCCATGCCAAACCGTCCTAACATGAAACTTACTAAGTTATCAAAAAACCGCATAAAAATAGCTTGAAAAATAACATAATTATTATTATTATTACTTTCTCGTGGTACAATGGTCAGTGCATCGGCCTTGTACCGTGGCGACCCGGGTTCGTTCCCCGGTTCATACAAGCGTCGACGTTAAAATTTGGAATTTGGTTTTAAGCAAGTTGCACCGTCCTTCGGAAGGGACGTTAAACTGTGGGTCCCGTGTCCATGGATGTTGGGCACGTTAAAGAACCCTACCCTCGACAAAGAGGGATTCGGCAAAATTCCCTGATAGGGTGAGACAAATTCCCTGGCGTCGGTGATTGGCCCTAGTCGCGGAAATAGACCGACGAAAAAAAAAAAAAAAAAAAAAAAAACATAATTATTAAATTTACGCCATTTTCTGTAAAATCAACCCTTATTGGCTTAGCCAAACTTGCAAATAATGTTAAAATGATATAGGACATAGGTATTTAACAAAAAAGAAATGTATTCGGAAGATGCATCCATATGCCTAAAAATATTTAGGGAGTCCTATTTAAAAACACTAAATTAAATCATATTTAGTTGAGTTGTTTAAGTTCTAACGAACGCTTTGTATATATATATAAGAGATTATAGTAGCATAGATCGATAGTACGTACTTTAGGATAATTTTTATTCAGTCCCACTTTTTAGGATTGCAAAATATTTTTGGGTTATGAATCTTTCTAACCCTTTAATTTTGGCATGGAGCTTTTTTCTATCTTGAATAGTTTAGGCGCTATCGAAGCCAGACGCCTTACCGACACACCCTGTATAATATAATAAATAATCATAAGTAATTTTTTTTTTTTAACTTAAAAACTACTTATGAGAGAAACATGTTCATGTGGACTGAGCAATTAGTTAAAGAATGCAATTCTGCACCTAACAATGAATTAAAATACAGGGTGTTCCATGTTTAAAGATGTACTTGTGCGTATTTATTATATTATTATACCAGGAAGGTATAATTTTTAAAATATAAAAATTGACTAGTATTTTTTATGAAATACCCATAACTTTCTCAATCCTTTGAAAAGACGCGCTTTTCTCGCTAATATAATATATTTTTAGTGGTTCGCCATATATCGAATAGACACAAATACAAAAAATAATTTAATTACTTACCCACCTAATGTTATACCTATACAGGGTGTCCCAGAATATGTGGGCTGGGCGGGTTCAGATAGAACACTTAAAAATAACAGGAGAAGTTCTTATAAATTTTTCTTCCTACGGCCTCCCCTACGGAGATACGGGCCCATAACCATTTTTTGAATAATTTATTAAGTACTAGGTGTAATTTAATAATTTTTTAGTATAATGGTTAGTAGATGAGTCTCCTTAAAATTCGCCCTTTTAAACACATATGGCTTATTTAGTTTGCCAGGGAAGGACTAGACGAAACACAAAAATGTTTTCTTTTATACACCTTGTATGATGAAGGATCGACAATAATATTTTTAAATACTCTAAACCTTAAGCTGAAAAAAAGTACTCTTGATCAATGTCGATAAAGTGTACTTTAGGACTTTAGGACTAGACGAAACACAAAAATGTTTTCTTTTATACACCTTGTATGATGAAGGATCGACAATAATATTTTTAAATACTCTAAACCTTAAGCTGAAAAAAAGTACTCTTGATCAATGTCGATAAAGTGTACTTTAGGACTTTAGGACTAGACGAAACACAAAAATGTTTTCTTTTATACACCTTGTATGATGAAGGATCGACAATAATATTTTTAAATACTCTAAACCTTAAGCTGAAAAAAAGTACTCTTGATCAATGTCGATAAAGTGTACTGTTTTCGAAGAAAAAATATTTTTGTTCAATACGGTTTCTTGCATTAGTTGTTGTTTTATGTTCATAAAATTCCCTCATTGTTGTTATAGTTTTTTTCACATGTACCGATTTAAATAAGAATATTTATGCCAGTGTCAGTTTATGGTAGTGCCTTGAAATTGCGGTTTTTCTCCTTTGTCTTATTAATTACTAACTTAATAATGGAATTTACGTATACTGCATATAAATCTTATTGAACAAAAATATCTATTTTTTCGAAAACCGTTCATTTTATCGATATTGATCAAGAATACCTTTCTTTCAGCTTAAGGTTTAGAGTATCCAAAAATACTATTGTCGTTCCTTCATCATACAAGGTGTACAAGAAAAAATGATTTTTGTGATACGTCTAGTCCGTCCCTGGCAAACTAAACAAGCCAAATGTGTTTAAAACGGCAAATTTTAAGGAGACTCACTTAGTAACCATTATACTAAAAGATTATTAAATTACACCTAGTACTTAATAAATTATTTATAGATACTTCTCCTGTTATTTTTAAGTGTTCTATCTGAACCCGGGAGATTGAACACATATTCTGGGACACCCTGTATATAAATAAAAAGTTGATCAAATATCATTTTAATTTAATTTTTTTTAAAGTCAGTATTAATTTATTTTTTCGGGAATAATAATAATCATTAACTATACAGGGGATAATGAAAGTAGTAAGTCAATCACACAAAGTCGGAAATTCAGTACTTTTCGAGTAGTACATGATGCACAAGAACTACGTAGTAACGACTTCTATCATTCTCAATACAAAAACGTTTCTCTACTGTGCCACCAGAGACCACTTTGCCTGAAATTCAAATTTAATTTTTGACATATATTTTTTATTTTTACAGTTATTGGAAAAAAAACGTCATTTTAAAGACAAACCCATAGGTACCTATAAAAAAGGTACTCGTTATTCGAGTCGATAACCCACACCGTTTAGACACAAAACTGGAAGTTTTTGTTAGCAGTAAAGAAATCAGTTTTTCAAATAGTATTGAGTTTCCGACTTTTTGTTATATGACGTACAGCCAACCATTATTTTACATTTTACACCCTGTATTCGTGTTAATTTTGCTGTTTTTTTTTTTTCAGATTATTTTTCACACACACAATCATCTATCGCGGAACGGGACGCGGTCATATCCAGGCTACAAGCACGCACTATGCCACAAATCGGTGATTGTCTTGGGGTTTCAGATGTGTTAATGGCAGCAGCAAACTGGTATGTCCACGGAACTCGGGCATACCGGTGCCAGCTCCCCTCTACTGGTTAGGCATGGTGTGTGTGACGGATCGGAGCTCCCGATGGTCGTTGTGAGAGCAGAACATTCAAGAATCTAGAAAGACGGAGCAAAGATTCTGCGAGTTTTGGAGACGACACGATGACGGGTTTTCGAAATTTGCGGTGTGCTTTAATATTTCATTAGAAGTCGTTATTATAAAATTAAATATTTATTTGCGTTATAAAATACCATTAACGGACGTTACGGATTGGGAACAGAGCAGCCTCATCGTTGGACAAGATCAGCAACCTCATCGTTAAGGCCAACACCTAATAATAATCTGGTAAGAAAATTTTAATATTGAATATCCTTTTTATACTGCTTTTTTTAAAAATTTGATTTAATCATTATTTTTTTTAGTACGGCAGAGGAAGCTTCTAAAAACTAGAACGTTATATATTCTGAAGACCTCTAAAAATAGCTCAAAATTTGTGTTACCATAAGAGTTAAGCAAGATGCTGTAGTTATTTATTTTTATTTCTACAAACAAATTTATTTATAAAAATAATGGTGAAGTACACCAATGAATTTGAAGTTTGTGAAACATGGAAAAAATATTTTTTGAAATATTCTCTTTGAAAAAATGATGGCACCGTTAAGAAATGATTTATCAGGGGTTTGCATAAAAATTCGAAAGAAAGGAGCACCTATTGTATGAGTCTCTATCTTATCGTCTGTGTTATTTACAATTGTATATTTTTTTATTAAATAAAATTACCCCTTCGTTACGATTTTAAAAATATGCGTTTTTAACTTTCAATTATTATAAAAGTTAAATTCTAAAAGTTGTAAAAATAAGTGTAGCAACGCAGTATGTAATTTTGTAATCCATACCTAAGCAGTGGCGGTTCTTCCACAGGAGCACACGCGCACGTGCACCCCCAAAACAAAACGAATAAGAAATATTAATTTATATATTGAATATTATTTATCGTATAAAGTCCGACCCTCCCTAATATTTTATCGTACCGTCAAACTAAAAAAAAAGTCCGACCCTCCCTAATATTTTATCATCCCGTCAAACCAAACTATATAGATCCGGAAAACCGTGCCTCGGTCGAGGTAAATGACGATTATGACGAGACTTGCTCGCACGTGCGATTAAGTAGTGCAGTTTCTCTGTAGTAACAGGTGGCGGGCGGCAGCGGGGGATAGCGGGACTATGGCGATTTAACATGGAAAAGGAGCACAGTTCTTGTGTGCACGGCGCTGTTGTCTGTTCGTGCATCTAGTTAGAAATTCGAGCGTGTATGTTTTAATATATTAATATTATATATTTATTAAGTTAAAATGAATAGTTGACGGTGGACTATTTAAGAAATAACTTTAGCTCTTTGAGTTTGGAGCAAGAAATTGAAGTGAAGAATGCGTGAACGCCTAAACCCGAAATTAATTTAACGCAGACCACAAAGGGCAAATCTAGGGACTTTATTAGAAAGTTTAAAAATGAAATATTAAAAAAAAATTATAGAGGGTATTCCAAACTTAATGAGGCTGTTATTGATCAATTTTCTACAATTAAGAACCGAAGAATGGACTTTACGTTTAAGCATTATTGTGTAGGGTCGATAAATGTTGTGTATTTCGATAAATGATACTCGATAACCATTTTATTTAACGATTTAAACTAAAAAACACTGAAAATATGAAGAATGTCAACTTGTCAGTCTCGTGGCTCGATTCGTTCTTGTCATAAACCAGTTAACTATTGTTCTCGTCTTGGTTGCGCCTAATGACGTAGCCGTAGATGGCGTAGTGGTATTATACATCATTCGGTTTTCTTGATAACTCGTAGATGGCGGTAGATTGGACATCATTCGGTTTTCTTGATAGCTCGTAGATGGCTTTAGTAGTATTAGTAGTGGACTGTATAAATATTGTTACGAGGGTTGCATGCGACGACGTTAAGATCCGACAGCTATATACACTAAAAAACCTTTCTTATTTTCCAAAAGTTGTATTTCCTTGTGTAAAATTAAAAAATAAATAAAAATATGTTTTACCTAACGCATTTTCTTATTACTTTTTATCTTTCTACATTTAAAACGCCTAGAAAGTAGTTGATTGGTCGTTACACAAA
The DNA here is from genome assembly GCA_963991005.1 of Barypeithes pellucidus. Lineage (NCBI taxonomy): Eukaryota > Metazoa > Arthropoda > Insecta > Coleoptera > Curculionidae > Barypeithes > Barypeithes pellucidus. Next base: position 47,661,504 of record OZ022563.1, on the reverse strand, counting down.
AATAAAATTTTAAAAATAATTTCACCATACTTGTGAACCCCCTCTATCATAGGTTACGAGCCGCCACTGTACTAAGGGTCTTCCTGAAAAAAATGTCTATTTAATAAAATAAAAATAGTAAACTTAATGAACAAATCTAATCAAACATTTCCCTAACAATTATTTTTATTTGTTTCAGATACGTAACAAGTCTAAAACAGAGTGCGGTACCGCGTGTGAGGGTTCCGCTCTTCAAGGGTTTGCCTAAACATCGTCGCAGTTTAGAGCGTGGTAGAGATAACCTTTTGAAGACCCCGGCGTGTCCGAAGAAGGCTGATGGGCAACCTGGCCTGTCCAGGGCGATGTCCTTTTTGTTCGTCCCTTGGAGAGCGGAACTGGAAGAATGAAGATGATGACATCGGGCAAATGTGAATACATAAGGAGGTAACTATTTATTTTATTTTTAAATTTAAAAGTTTAACGTTGAAAAATCTGAGTACGTCATTAGATTCTACGTAAGAAACTACAAAGAGCACATTTTATTTCTTTTTGATAAGTTACAGGGTAACCGATATATAGGAGGTGTCCCAAATTGTACAATTCTCAAAAATATCCCATATAAATGTGCAGCGAAAACCGCATTATTCTGTCTTTAATAATAACGGAGATGGACACCCTGTACATATAGTGTTCCTTTACTCAAATTTGCCTATTTATCTTGAAGGCTTAAACCCATTTTCCCTTGTTTCAGGATCATGGACACTAAAGAAAATTTATAAAATCCGGGACGCGAATTTTTTAGGGTAGCAGAAGACACAGAACCCATCGCGCGGTAAAATCAATCCGATCTTTTTTCGTCTAATGTACAGAAAGGATCTGATTGGCCGTATTGCGGAACCCCATCGCGTGTTAATCAATCCGGTTTTCTTTAGTCTAACGTACAGAAAAAATCTGGTTGATAAATCAATCCGACCTTTCCTAGTCTAACGTACAGGAAGGATCTAACTGGTCGTATTAAAATTTTCAAAATGGGGTATGGGTGATCAAACAAAATAAACTTTTTAAGCGATTATACTGGAGATCAGTTATTATAACCAATCATAATTTTATAAAAATGTATATGCAATATTTAAAGTAGATTCGTCTAATCAAACTCCGTTGGTTTCTGTGTCTGTTTAACTGTCGATTCCCTAAGGACAAGTTGGTGCAAAAAATTGTTGTTTTTTGGATCTGTCCGAGGGGCTTCAATTAACTGCGACCATGGAAACTTAAACCTGAAGCTAAATGTTCGGGACAGAAGCTGGATTAGAGCAGCCTGCAAGAGTTTATTAAGGTAATATTTAGTTATTGGTATTCACAGTTCTTTTCGAATATAAATGTATGTAAGTAGATTCTGAACATAAATTTATGCAATGCAGTTGGCAACCAAATAATTTTCAATACATTGAAAGCGCAATTTTATTTTATTCGATGCGGAAGACTTCGAACTGTAATTGAAACTATGTAAAAGGTAAAACATACCTACTTTAAATATAACAAGAAACGACACTAGCAACGGCTCTTTAAAATCGGATATGAATTCAAATAAAGTTAATGTTAACGTTCCTAGTGCGTCCGTACTAACGTTGGAAAAACGAGACACTTCTTGAATCACTTGATGTCTGTATGAATGGGAAATTTTGTTATATGTGACTAGACTAATAATTGTAAACTAAAGAAAATGTTCAAAATAGCTTCCTTTTACTTTCAGAGTCATGGCCACTCGATTAAGAATAAAAAATAAAATTAAGTAAATAAAAGTAGCAAAAATGTAGGCTTTTAAAATTGATATCGAAATAACTAAAATACGGTAAACTCTAAGAGTAAAAGGAAGCTAGAATATTTACTTTAGTTTACAATTAGTAGTCTAGGCACCTATAACAAAATTTCCCAATAAAAACTCTATTTAAACAACATAATTTATGATATTTATAATTATTTCGAAAACGGCTGGATATAACTTATATGCTTGTATTACAAAAAAAAATTGTCTATGAATTCTACGTCAAATAGCCAAATAATATACAGGGTGTTCCATTTGAAAAACTTGAGAAAACATATTCTAAAATGTGGCGTTTTTGAAAGCTTATTATGAACACCCTGTATAAAATAGATAAACGCAATTAGATTCATAGTATCTCTAGACCTCTTGTCATAAATTTCACCCAATGCTGAGGTTAAAAAAATAGTTCTGGATTGTTTTTTTGATTTTTTATTCAAAAGACTGCAATACTTTTTTTTTTAGTTTTTAATTTATTTCTCCGAAACTACAAAACCGAATTAAATAAAATTTGAGGCACTTATAAACGATACTAATACCTAAAATGCAATAAAATACTAGGTGTCCCATTTAAAAAAATATAACTTTATGCTGTCACTCTTTTGGGCCACCCTGTATAATGTAAAAAATTGTTTTAGTATTGTCGATAAGTTCTTCGATAACGATTTAATCTTCCGTCCCCGCTTCGTTTGCGGACCCGGTATATTAAGTCAAAATTGATAATAATTGTGTCGTTTTTGTTCGGAATTGTTCACCGATAAATATGTATGTATGTTGTTGTTCACACAATTTACTTTAGATATATCATATTTTCATTTAGAGCTGGGGGTAATGACGCATTCGCAGAGCAAAACTCGAAATTTTCTCAAACCTAGCTAATGATGTAAACTGTGTAACTAATAATGTTCTCTATTGTTTCAGGTTAGTGAGCATGATTGGTGTTGGAAGCGTCCGTTTCGCGTTGTCAGCAATCAACTTAGCGTGACGTACAACCTGGAATAAGTGAATAGTGACCATTAGTGTTTTACGTGTTATTCCTCACTCAAGCGTAATAACCGTTGTTAATAGCAACCTTTACTTCTATCACGATAGGAAGGTAAGATAGTTTTCTTTCCTTTCCTGATACTGCAGGTGAAAGAATGAAGGGTTAAGAGCAATAACGATATACAGGGTGTTTTTTTAATACCATGCTAATATTTTAGGAGGTTATTCTTGGTTTCATTTTCAGAAAAAAAATTCATATGAACATTTGTCCTAATCGTCCTAACTTTTGAGATACAGGGTGATACATGTTTTTTAAATAATTTGTTAAGGTTAATGACAAATACGTGACAACTAGAAAACTGTTTATGTTTACAAACCAAATTCTGCTTCTTATATACCTACTAGATCCTTTTTAATCTTTGTTAATATCTAATTTCATAACATATACGAAAACTGTACGTCAAGTAACAAAAAAATCAAGAGACGACATTTGCTGAGCAAGGAATGAGAATTTCAATAACAATTCCTGCACGAACGCTACTGGTCGGAATTTAAAAAAATGTTATACATCATAAAATGCCTCATGATGAATACAAAGTGCGTACCAAATTTTACAAAAATACCTAGAGCAGTACCTATCACAGATATTAATAAAAAGGGAGATTTTTTGAAAATCTTTAACACCTTGTATCTCAAAACTTATGACGTTTAGGACATATGTTCATATGAAGTTTTTTTCTGAAAATGGACCCAAGAATAGCTTCCTTAAATATTAGCATGTTATTAAGAAACACCCAGTATAGGTTGGCACACTATGGGGTTTGTTCGGGTTTTGATACTGCTCTTAAAAACAGAACGTCGCCAATTCTGGTAAGTCAGTGAAGTGAGTGAAAACAAAAGCTTGCAACTGAAGAATCAAACCTAGAACATCAAATTATGGAGGAAGGTTTTCTGGTATGGTATAAATGTAAAGTATTTGGTAGGTACGCTATTTAAATATAGAGGTACCTAAATTAATTTAAGATAAATCAGCTGTCTGCTAATACATTATTTTTTAGGCACATTATTCTTGGTCGCTGTTTGCATTTTATGTTTTAGGTTGTTATTTTTTATGGGTACTCAGCTGTCTGTTGTCTCTGGTCCAAGGCCATACATCACACACGATGGCCATGGAAAGCCAAAACAGTTGCTGAGGCCTTGACGGATATGAATATAGGTATGCATGTAGAATACATTCTTTAATATGATTTTTTGTATATAAAACAAAGTAATTTTCTTATACTTTAATGTTAATATCCAATATCACCATACCGAACTACTCAATTCACTATTTATTTAAATGTTTCTATGAATTGACCATCAAGTAACTATACTAAAAATTTAGATAACATGGTTCCAACTTTTTTAGAGTTTTATAATATTAGAGAATTTCTATATCGATCTACTAAAAATTGTCATCAAGCTTTGGTAGTTTCATAATTGCACAATTCCAGGTTTGGGTTTGTTCACAAAAGTATCGATCATTGCCCGTTTTCGAGCTTTGTGCCTAATATACAGGGCGATTCACGACGAGTTTGCATTAGAACTTTATGGAGAACTACTGAACATCTTTCTGAAACTTTGGGAATTTAGGTTTATCGATACGATCTCTTCAACTAAAATATTCACATGTTTTTGTCATTTCCGGTTATACCGGAAGTAGCTGTCAACTTTCGTTTTTTTAAACACAACATGGTAGTTTTTATTATATTTTTCGATTAATCATTAAATTCTAAGCAAATTTTATAGAACATATTTTCATCTGATTTTGCCAGTTTTTGAGATATCTGCACTTTTCGTAACTACTTGGCAAATGCATGGTAATGAAATAATCCATATCATTTTTTACCTTCGCTCTTGGACTAAAAAATTTTTCTTATCGAATAGCTAGAAGATTATCAAGTAACCAAAATATTTCAAACTTGGCAGAAAACGTGCATGGTGGTCACAATTATTTCACAATAAACCTTCAGTTGTGACCACCCTGTACATTTTCTGCCAAAATATAATAAAAATTACCATCTTGTATTTATAACACGAAAGTAAGCAGCTACTTCCGGCATAACCGGAAATGACAAGAACATGTAAATGTTTAAGTTGAAGAGACATATGTTCAGTAGTCTCCATAAAGTTCTAATGCAAGCTCGTCGTGAATCATCCTGTATAATTTATGAAAAAATATTTCTTCTTCTATGGATTCGGCGACGAATCGGATAACAGGTACGCGGATTAGGTAGGTGATACCTGTTCCAAGCGAACAGGTCCAGTTCCATTGTAACAGCTCTACTTACACACCAATGTGAAGCTAGCACCGTTTTAGGAACTGTATTTTATCATTAATATTAATTCACCATGTTGGCACCCTTGAAAATGAAACCACAGCAAATTTCACGTTCGTCCCTCTCCTTTTGCCGTAAACAATCGAAGAGGTGAGTTTTGTGTGGCAAAATCGAGAAAATCTTTAAATTTCTGAACCATCTCGAGGTTTTTTCCCGAATTAATTATTGTTTTTTGTAAAGTGAATAGTGTATTATTAAGTGCAAGTTATATTTTGAGTAAAAGAATGTCCGAAAATGGAAAAATAACTAGTTGTTTTCAGCATGTCAAATACGTAACCAAATGTGTGTTGTATTTTCCTTTAAATATATAGAAAGAATGGATCAATTTAAGTTTATTGGAATTACTTTTGTGATGATTTTTATCTTAGGACACCGCCGAAAAAGCAATGTCGATAAATGTTTAAAAAACTGATAACATAACCCTAGAAAACTAAAATTCAAGTGCGAGTACCCTACTAAAACGTTCCTAATTTTTTTTAGATGGCACCTTCGGAAAAAAAGTCGCGCCCCAGAAACTACGACCTTGGTAACGGCGTCGTCCGTTTTTCCAGGTCAAAAGTGTTCCATAAAAAGGCGCTCTACAAATTTGTAGGAAAGAAGGTAGCGGCCCAAAAGAAGCCAGCCAAACCCCGTGTTATAGAGAAGCAAGTTGGCGGAGAGAAGAACGGAGGTAAACGTTATGTGTTGGTAACGAAACGCAGGGCAGTTTATCCCACTCAAGACAAGTAAGTTCTCGAACATTACAATCGCTTGATTCTCTAAAAACATCGCATTTGCTCAGACTTATTTTAAGAAATAAGGAAGATATGTGTTCCCAGGGTTGGATAATGAATTGTACATTTTACAATTATGATGTTTGTTCATGTTTCTCAAATAATTAAATGTTATGTATCTTGTTATAAGTCCTATCTAATGCTGTAAGATGTTTACCAAGTTTTGCAGTTTCGCTAAGGACAAGACAATTTGCTAATTTTACCATAAACTTTGCCTAAATAATGTGATGTTTATAAATAAATTTGCTACATTCTATAAATAGATACGTACTTTAAAAAGACTAAAAACGAATTGGACTACAAATCAAACTTAAAAGTACTATTGATTCTGATGGAGTGAAGTTTGAATTGAAAATCATTCCTATATGATAATAGCAACTGTCAAGAATTCAAACTAAATTGCTTAGCTTATACATTTCCTTCAAAGTTTTAAAATTAATGTATCTCTAGCTGTTCTCAAGATAATAGCTTATAATTTATCACCTATGTATGATTGATATTAGTTAATGAGTCGTACATGCTAATAAACCAACAACTCCTAGAAAACAAGGACAAAGCGCTGTATTGTGACGTCATCATCCGTGGTCCTATGATTGCAATATGCAATATAATATTATATGCCTTCTGTGGGGGATTTATATTTTGCGTGACTTCTAAAATTACTTATATACACTTCAGACGATCGTTATTTAAATTTTTAAACTTGTATTTAAGTAAATTATGCGTTAAAGGTTAATAACGTAAGTGAGAAAAAAAAATTAGTGCATCTGGGCATATTTATTTTTAAAATAACTAAGTATTTTGTGTAAAATGATTTAGCCACTGTAGGTAGGTAGTTGTTTTTGGATAAATATCTCGATAAATATGTAATAATACAAATATTAAACTACCAAATCCTAAAAAGTTTGTCTTGAATGTGTGTATCCTCAGATAACAAATTATTCAAAACTTTAGATACTCAAGGATTTATGAGTAAATTTTGAGAAAAATTCATTGAAATTCATCATTGGATTACTAAGTACATATAGATTTAAAGTTAAAAAGTAACATTGTAGGTAAGTATGTCGAATTATTTTGAATATGTATTTAATTTCCTTTTATGACCTTTACCTAATTGATTATTTTTTTTGCCGCAGTAATTTTTGAGCAAAGTGTTGGTAACACTACTAAGTAAAATATGAATGATCGTTTTTGCGGAATGTGTATTGCATCCATCAAAGTATATTAAAAATTCTTGTGTAAGGATATATTGATATACGAGTTTAGTCAGAAATGACTTCTGGGAGAAAATATTTAAGAATTTATTTTCATGGTCATTAAGTAATTTCTGGAATAAAATATATGAAACAATAACCATTTCAACTACATGATCTCTAGGATATTGCAGAGCACCTCTGCTTAAGTTAGTTATAAGATTAAAATGATCTTCAACAATAAGTTCTTTATTGCATATCAAAGAAGTTTTGCAATAATTGCATTTGAGCTTCTTTAAAGCAATATGGCTGCAATATCCTCCCAAATACGTTATAACAGGCATTTCTGGTTTTAGATTGTCTATATCAGATTCTCGAATAAATATATTATTTAGTATTTCGTCAATTTCTTTAGAACAGTCTTCAGCACTGTCCTGTTCGTCACATTCAGGAGATTCATAGAATTTTTCAATTTTTAGCTCTCCAAAATTATGGGATTTTAATGTCAGTATTGATTGAATTCGAAGCCGTTTTTCAGATTCGTAAAGTTTTTAAGTAAATCAGAAACAAAGTTTAAAACTTCATTAATGTTTGACATATCGGTGTTATTTTTAACATTGTCACATTCGGGATTAGGGTCATGATTGGAGTTATTGTCTTGTTCAGTATCTAAAGGAAGAATATTCATCGAACAATCAATAATATCTAGTAAATTTCGCAATTCATCCAAACTACATGAAAAAAAAGGTGTCTTTTGTCGATCAATTTTTACGCTTACTGGTTTGCCCATATAAATATGTACTTATTTCTAAATTATTATTTATTTTAACCGCCCATGTAATAGAAGGCCCCGGATTATGCTTAATCTTAAAGAGAGTCTTGCAAGTTTTTTCATCGATGATAAACCATCCTTCCTTTAAATTAAATGTTATAAACAAATTATTAAATTCTTCAAAAGTGTCATAATTCGTAAGTTGTTTATGTGTTAAAATTTCACGTTTGCTTTCGTCAATACCTTTTTGAAATTGCATTTCATCTAGTTCTCTAAGCTTTTCTTCTCTACTTTTTTGATGCGTTAAAGTTTTTGTAAGATATTTTGGACAATTGGGAAATTTACTAGGTACGCTATTTTCCTTTAATCTGGGTATATTTAATTTTAATGAAACGATCTCACCCGTTTTCGTGTCTTGTTGAGAAATCTGCCAAATATCTGCCGAACAAACCCGAACAAACCCGAACAAACCCGTTTTTCAGATTCGTAAAGTTGTCGAATTGAGATGTGATAATGTCCCCCGGCTAACTGTCTGTACCTTCCAAAGCGATTTTCCAAGGGATCAGTTTGCAACTTGCCTAACAAAATATAGTTTAAATTTAATTCCTGAAAACAATACGTCACAATTTCCAGCATGCCATAAATTGTATGGGACAAAGCTGTATGAGTTTGCCGTGTTAATTTTTTTTTAAAAGTTTCTGATTTCCAGTTATCTAACCAGATCAACATTTGTTTCAAAAAGTCGTGTTTTGGATCGTTTACTATTTTACCTTTTACAATAGGTTCCTGGAAAATATCACGCAAACGCTTTCCTTTTAATGGGGTTTTGACGTTTATTATGTTCCACCACTTTACTATTATTTTTAAAAAATCGGCTGTGTCTTGAGCATTGGGAATAGCTTTATCAAAATTTTGTAAGCCTTCAATTACAAAAGGATTAAAAATTTTCAATGCCAGTTTTACATTTTGTCTTTCCATGCTAGATGGATACAGAGCTTTTAAATTTAAAGAAAAGCCAAATTTTAGTAACATGGTTTGTTCAAAGTCATGCAGTTTTTTAAGAGAGGCAAAATATGCCACTTTTTCTTCTCCAGTAAAAAAGTCGGGATATGTAAATGTCTGATCAGGTTTTGAGTTTAGCCAAGCATTAAAAATACATTTTAACAGATGGACAGAATCGAACAAGTAAAATAAAGGTCTTTTAGCATCAACCGGATGTGGGAACACTATATTAAGTTCCTTTTTTGGTGAAAAATGTGACATGGCTTTTCCATTAATTGCATTGTTGTCACTCAGTACACAAAAAACTTTATATCCGATAGCCTCTAAACGAGTTATGATTGTTTTCACAAAGTTGAAAAGTAATTCATGGTTAATTTTAGATATAGGGGCAATGTGAACAACTTCTTTTAAATCTGAACCAATACTTGTAATCATAAAAGTGTATGCAGTCGTTGCTAACAATTCGTTATTATTTACTGATGCCCCCACTACATTTCCTCCTTTATAGTCTAAATAAGGGTTAATATGAATTTCGTCCATTAGCAGACAAACATATTTGTCTTGATCATTCAAATATTTGAAAATATTCCTCGCATATGTCAAAAACATTTTTTTTCCATCAATATGAGGATCCGTTAAAAAATTATTACAAACACCTTTGATGGTTTCAGGATGGGGTAAAATTATTGGCCAGTGATTTCTTAAATATCTGTATGCATGAGGACTGATTGTATATACTATTGAACAAAATACCATAGTTGTAGTGGAATATCTGTATCGTTCTTTTGGCAAAGTTCTTAATTTTACTTGTTCGGAGAGAAATTGCAGTGCTTGCGCTAAACTATCATTGTCTACTTTTAAGTTTTTAAGTAAATCAGAAACAAAGTTTAAAACTTCATTAATGTTTGACATATCGGTGTTATTTTTAACATTGTCACATTCGGGATTAGGGTCATGATTGGAGTTATTGTCTTGTTCAGTATCTAAAGGAAGAATATTCATCGAACAATCAATAATATCTAGTAAATTTCGCAATTCATCCAAACTACATGAAAAAAAAGGTGTCTTTTGTCGATCAATTTTTACGCTTACTGGTTTGCCCATATAAATATGTACTTATTTCTAAATTATTATTTATTTTAACCGCCCATGTAATAGAAGGCCCCGGATTATGCTTAATCTTAAAGAGAGTCTTGCAAGTTTTTTCATCGATGATAAACCATCCTTCCTTTAAATTAAATGTTATAAACAAATTATTAAATTCTTCAAAAGTGTCATAATTCGTAAGTTGTTTATGTGTTAAAATTTCACGTTTGCTTTCGTCAATACCTTTTTGAAATTGCATTTCATCTAGTTCTCTAAGCTTTTCTTCTCTACTTTTTTGATGCGTTAAAGTTTTTGTAAGATATTTTGGACAATTGGGAAATTTACTAGGTACGCTATTTTCCTTTAATCTGGGTATATTTAATTTTAATGAAACGATCTCACCCGTTTTCGTGTCTTGTTGAGAAATCTGCCAAATAAAATCGTCCTCTGTAAAATGACACTCACATACTCTGCTGTTTGTATTAGGAATAAAATGTTCACGATGAATAGCGGTTTGCCATTTTAAGCGTCCTGCCGCACTTTTGGGGAAACGAAATACCCGCACTGATGGCCCATTTACGTAATTACCTTTACAACCAACTACCGAGCATTTGTACGGCATTTTCAAATTATTTAAAATACAATTTAAACCGGCAATAAACTCGAATTTTGCACTAAAAACACTCACTCGAAACGACAACAAATTAAACTACCGCAACATTTGGCGGAACTGTCATTACAGCCAAATTAGTGCAACGTTGCCAGATCGACTTTAGCGATTCGCTTGTCTAGTGGCCCATTTATTAATAATTGTTATTCTATGTTTTTATTTAATTTCAAAGTACTTCCAATGACATAATTCTACTGTAACGTTATAGTTGGCCTATGCTAATAACCAAGTTTGCGTAATTATTAACAAAAAATACAACTTAATTCATGCCAATTATAATAATCGGGAATTATGGACCAATCTGACAATGTTGCGGTCAAAACAAAGCGGGAAATACGAATTGGCATTTCGAGACAAACAGCACGGTCCGATAGCATCGGCCTACATGCAGTGACGTCATCAGCAAATATTTCTTAAGCGCTGTGTCCTTGTTTTCTAGGAGTTGTTGAATAAACCCCTCAATTTTTTTTTTACAGGCACAACTTTTTTTAAGAACCCTTGTTGTTTTAAAAAATATATCTACTGCATTATGTTCTTATTTCATACAGTCTAAGAGTTATTTGGCAAAATGGCTATTCATATTCCTAGCATTGATCAGAAATTATATCAAGTGCAAATGTCCGGACAAAAATGTTTTAGATCTCGGAAAAAATTGGGTTGGTTAGGGGTCATGATTAAAAGAAATTAAAAACCAGCTAATATTAAAAGTAAGAGACTTGGCAAATTTGAATCCATTATCTAGAGATGGTTCCAATAATTTAATAAAGGATGTATGTAGTAAATATTTTTTGTAATTTCTCCTTTTTAGAATTAAGAAGAGGCCAGCAAAGCAGCTCTTCAAAGACCATAAAAGGAATATCAGGTCATCCATCACCCCCGGAACTGTCCTTGTCCTCTTGGCCGGTTCACACAAAGGAAAACGTGTCGTTTTCCTTAAACAGTTGAATTCTGGGCTCCTCCTCGTCACTGGTAAGTGTAGTTCAGGCATCGTTTTTGAGGATCAAGTAAGAGAAATTAAATTAATTTACCATGATGATTAAACTTAGGACACCTTAAGATGTACCATGATATCAACAATAAATATTCTGATATTTCCTTCGGTTATGCATGATGTAGTTTAATTAAAAACGGGTGATTAATTTTTTTCATTCTTTCACTTCTAGGTCCTTTCGGCATTAACGCCTGTCCGTTAAGACGTATAAGCCAAAGATATGTCATTGGTACACATACTAAAATCGACCTCAGTGAGGTAAAACTTCCTGAACAGATAAGTGACGAATATTTCAAAAGACAGAGACAGAAGAGAGCAAAGAAAGAAGAAGGAGATATTTTCCAAAAGAAGAAGGAAGTGAGTAAAGGAACAAATTTGTTATATTGTGTGTTAGTAGTAAAATTTAATTACATATGGAAAATTTATTATAAAAACTTTTATTATTTTTTTTTACATGATGACTTTACTTAGGACACCTTTGGATAATCCATGAAATCACCTTTTAGTATATTACTGATAAATTTGTACAGATATTTTATAATTATTTATGATTAAAGAATTTTATTGTAAATTAAATTATCTGTTTTCAGGGTTACAAAGTAAGTGATACCAGGAAAGCCGACCAGAAAGAAGTAGACAAACAAGTTTTAGCAGCCATTAGGAAACACCCTGATAGGTAAGAAACAATTCAAGCCGGACCTAGAAATTTCCGGAAAAATTGAGTGTCGGAACAGTTTTTTTTTTTTCAAAAAATTTTTTAAAAAAACAGAAATTTTAGAAAAAATAAACTTTTCTCATAAAGGAAAGGAAAATTGCTGTCTGCTTTATATTATTAAATATAAGTATTTCAAATAATGTTTAAAAATTATTTCTTTAAAAAATGCACATTATAAACATGCGAGGCCCGCGCGGCTATATAATTCACCGGTGATGCCCCTCCGTGTTTCGGTAAATCCCCAACAAATTTACCAGCCGCAATATGTGCCACAGAGCACATCCTTTTTAAATTAAACGTATTCGATTTTTTTTGGGTTTGTGATTTTTTTAGTACAGTAGATAGTGTAAGCCGGAAAAACAACGTCCGTTCACATTATCGATTTATTCACGTTAACGGAGGTTATATTTAATATGTTAGAACTTTTTATAACCAAAATAATAAACATATAAATTTAGTAATACTCATTAAAACAAACAGTAACAAATTTAAAAAAAAATGGATAAAAACAAATTTTTGCTTGTTTTCGGGGATTTTTAATTTTCTGCATAATGGCTTTGTCTCTTGGCCTTTTTTTAACTACACGATCATTAATATCAATGTCACTTTCCTCACCCACTCGTCTCTATAACTCTATCTAGTGAAACCAGTGGAGTTGATGATTCCGGATTTTCTTCGGCTATCTCAATCTCATCACTTTGACAGTCTTCAATATCTTCAAGTTGCAAGCTAAAAAAGTTATTCGCTGCTTTTCAGTTGCAATTTTTTCCGCCGCCGAGGCAAATGTTTTGTCTGGTAATAATTTCCAGTAAAGTCCTGTTTCATCAGCATTGTAAGTTGGTCTAATGTGATACCAAGTTCTTCTACTTTGTGTTCTAATTGGATTTTAAATGAACACACACACACAAGTTCTGGCTGTGAGGACAATTTCTCTCCAGAAATTTTCAAAAATGCAGATTCCAAATCTCTATTTAAAGCGTTGTAGCCATCCCTCACTGGCTGTAAATTGCTTATCATTTTCTTTAATTTGTAAATGGATTTGCTTTGCTTGTTGCTTGATCATTTCCCCACTTAAAATAAAATGTTTACTTCTTTGCTCCAACAATCACTTATATAATTTTTTTTCGATTCTGGGAAATCCCGAACTCTTTAATGTTTGTCTTTTACCTCGGCCCACATGATATGTGGGCCGATACATATTATGTATCTTTCACAGCTTTAGAAACCAGTTGTGGATTTTGCAACACCATATTTTTTGCTAAATACGTAACACTTTGCCCTTCATTTAATCCTTGGATCACTAGTGATTTTTTCATAGAGTAAGACACTTTTTTTTTTAAGCGACATTTCACCGATATTTACCGAAATTACGTGACCCAAATACGCATTAACATCGAACAACTGGCACAAAACGTATGCATTTCTGGCTAACACAGCGCCCGCGGTGGGGAAGTACCGCATATATCGGGAATTTACAGTACCGCGGAACAACGACTGCCATATAATGTAAATTTTTAGGGCCAATTCCCTTGTTTCCATTAGCGAATGTTTAGTTTGTTCACGGTATACGGTGGTCTTGTATAATCAACATCTTGTTCACACTGTGCGAGGTTTCCGTTAGGCGATGTTCACACTATCGAGTGTCTACGGTAGTAAATTAATAATATTGGCTAAATTATTCCTCTGAAGCCGAAGAACCAGATTCGGACATTGGCAATGAAATTCGAGTGTTTTGACTTCTACTAAATAAACATTTGTGTTTTTATTGAATTATTAGGTATTTGGTCTTTGTTTTTTTATTTAAACTAACTAATTTAAAGATACTCTGTGGAAATATATTTAGGTAATATTGCACATTATATACTTAACAAAAAATATCTGATCCGGTTTTGTTTTAATATTTTATTCAGTGCTTGAGAAGACAAAACCGTTTTTTAAATTTTTTTCCCAAATCGTTAACATTGATCTCTAACCAGACCTAATCCTTATTTGATACCTTAAATACGTAAATAAAGTAAGTCCTTTCTAATGCTGTTAAATGTGTTCCCAAATTTTCCAGTTTCGCTAAGGACTAGATAAGTGCAATTTTTACCATAGATTTTCCCATTTCCCATGGAAAATTTATAAATAATTTTGCAACAACTTTTATAGATTAGCTTTTCTCAAAAAATGATAGTACATTGTATACCTAGGAGGAAAAGTTGAACATTCCCGGACGACTATCTTTCCAAAAATCGAAAATTATTCATAGGACATAAACTGTTAAAAACAATTTGATAAAATTTTGAAATAAGCATTTTATTCACAACTAAACGACGCCATTTAACTATGGACTTACTATGCGGTAACTATGGAAACGTATGACAAGTTCATTTTTTGCGTCTGTAAGGAAATAGTATTTCTGTACAGTACCGGGTGTCCCACTAAGAATGGCTCTCGGCCGTATCTCTGAAAGTGTTAGTCGTATGGCTTGCGGAAAAATTTTTTAATATGAAAAGTGATCATAAGAAATTGCTGGAAATTATTTTCAAGTTTCTCAGTCGAGCGCTAGAGGGCGCAACCGTATCGGTAAATCCGTAAAGCTTAGTTATTTCAAAAGATGCTGCGTTAAGGTATATTGAAAATACCATTTTCGTTTATGGTTTTATGAAGAAAATTTACTTATAACATATTTTTGTCACTTTTAAAATAAAGTGGTGGGGGAAGGTTGAACATTATTTTAAATAAATGCCTACAACTCCGGGTTGGCTCAACAGAATTTAGTGAACTTTGTTTTGTTAAAAAGAGGTTCCCTTACTATATACTTTACTGTATAAACTATGACAATATGACTTTTAATGTAGGCGCTAGAGGGAGCTATTTTACAACTTAACAAACATTTCGCATTTTTTCAAAAATTTTAAATACAACAGTATATTTAATTTTACTTCATCACAAAGATCAATAAAAGCCTAAAGAATTGGCGAAAACCACAACTTGATATCTTTTTTCAAACCGGAGATATTAACAAGAACAAAAATAAACACGGAAAAATATGATTATATTTAAGTTTCAACGGTACAGGTTTTTTTAAAAGTCAAATAGGCCTTGGAAAAACAAAATCTAATTTAAAATTAGGTGCTTTCACGTCAAAGTTTTTATTTCACTTTTGAAAAAACCTGTACCGTTGAAACTTAAATATAATCATATTTTTCCGTGTTTATTTTTGTTCTTGTTAATATCTCCGTTTTGAAGAAAGATATCAAGTTGTGGTTTTCGCCAGTTTGTAGGCTTTTTTTATTCTTTGTGATGAAGTAAAATTAAATATACTGTTGTATTTAAAATTTTTGAAAAAATGCGCAATGTTTGTTAAGTTGTAAAATAGCTCCCTCTAGCGCCTACTTTAAAAGTCATATTGTCATAGTTTATACAGTAAAGTATAGAGTAAGGGAACCTCTTTTTAACAAAACAAAGTTCACTAAATTCTGTTGAGCCAACCCGGAGTTGTAGGCATTTATTTAAAATAATGTTCAACCTTCCCCCACCACTTTATTTTAAAAGTGACAAAAATATGTTATAAGTAAATTTTCTTCATAAAACCATAAACGAAAATGGTATTTTCAATATACCTTAACGCGGCAACTTTTGAAATAACTAAGCTTTACGGATTTACCGATACGGTTGCGCCCTCTAGCGCTCGACTGAGAAACTTGAAAATAATTTCCAGCAATTTCTTATGATCACTTTTCATATTAAAAATTTTTTCCGCAAGCCATACGACTAACACTTTCAGAGATACGGCCGAGAGCCATTCTTAGTGGGACACCCGGTACAACAATAACATTTTTCCACTATTAACTATTTAATCACGTATTAGTAACCGATTTTCAGCTTGAGAAATTAGTTTTCTTAACCTCCTCTCTAAAATCATTATTATTTAGCTCCATTATTTACCGTGGTCACATTTGCTCGCGAGCATGCAAGTATAGCAAAACTTGCATGCAAATGTGAAATGCAATATAATATAATCCACTCATTTTAATAGAGACCGTAAATCCGTAGCAATATTTTCTGACGATCAATGGGAAATAATTCGAAAGCATAAAAGCGCGGTCTCACCCACCGATATTACCGGTATCAGTGTCAGATTGACCCTAAATTAATGGTTTTAGATGAAGTATTTCACACAGTCTCGCTGTCTCTGTAGGAAAGGGAAACCGCGCTAATGATAAGTGGCACGTTTTTTTGTTACGCGTCGGCATGCCAAGCGACAGATCATTTCACATCGCGCCAGAAGCATGAAAAATCGTCAGTTTTTGACCACCCATTGTCACATTTGCATTCATGCCTCGATGTGTTCATGCATGCTCGCGAGTAAATGTGATCGTCAGGCATCTGGCAAAGCAAACTATGAAACCACGCAACCCGATTACTGAAAATTATTATAATCTGGCAGCAAAAATTCTGTGAAACTTAAAATCATAGATAACTTGACCGAAATAATTATAATAGGGTCGATAATGGAAGGGAGTAAAAATTAATAACTACAGCAAGCAATATTTTGTAAATGGCTTGGTAGTGGAAAAACTAGTATATTAACAGCGGTTCGACAGCTAGCTATTGCTCTCACGTCTTAAATCCCTCGGCGCGAAGAGCTGCGTTTGATCACATGTTGCCAAGCAGGCACTATTTTACGTGAAGGTTTATCCATTTCTAATCTAAAACTGGATTCGTAAAGTTAAAGGATTGAAAAACGGTATGAGAAAATTATAATACAATTTTCAGATTTTTGTGATCGATATTCTCGAAACTTGCTTGATACCCCAATCAACAATGTCGGGCAATCTAAATATCAATAAATTAACCAAAAAACGGGTAAACTTCACGAAAACAAATATAGATCTGCTGACTTTCGTCTCTTCCTAACCTGCCAAGCGGCATTATTTTTATTTGAATTTTGTCGCTACTTAGATGGCTCTGATTTCTAATTTTTTGTGCGAAATTGATAATTTTATGTTTAATGTTCCTCTTCACTAACGGAGATCGTGTATATGTTTTTATAATTATAATTCACTTCTTTCGTTATTTTTTTTATATAAATTTTACTCCTCAACCTGACAAACTAAACTGACATAAATCGCTTTTTAAATTCGATCGAAAAAATGGCGAATTTCCATTCCTTTGTAAAATTGATTTTTTTTTAATGCATTCAGCAGATTATTACTAATCGCTTGCAGATTGATGGGTTCTACTGAAGGCGCCCATTTACTTTCTTTCAAAAATGTCAATACTTATCGATTTTTGGAAAACAATGTTTCCCATTTATAATTGTTCTTTTACAGACTTTTTTTTGTTTGTTACAGGAAAGTTCTTCTTGCATATTTGTCGGCCATGTTCGGGCTTAGATCGAGCCAATTCCCCCACAGGCTACAATTCTAGGAAGTTAAGTTTAAAACGCCACCATGTATTGATTGATCTTGTTGTGCATTATTGATTCAATATATTGTGGATTTATATAATTTATAAAGTTGTGTGTTTTAATTTTTATGAATAAAATAATCGGAAGATTTCCCAGTTTATTTTGAATTAGTAGAAGCGCAAAGATGTGACCATTTTATTTCATCGCTAGTTCCAAGCAATATTTTTTAGCGTTCAAAATTGGAGAAACATTCATTACACTTATCGAATCACTTCGATGTCTTTCGCAGGCTTAGTTTCAGAACCCGTTTGAGGTAGAGCCCTGAAATTTGACTATACTGGGTGTTTCAAGAAAAACGCTCGTCCCTATAACTTTTCTATTGTTTAAATTACAGAAATAAAATTCCATCCTCCATTTTGTCACTTCCGGTTTAACCGGAAATGACCTATACTTTGGATTTTTAAATGGAACACAGTTTTGGCTATATTTAATTTTTATAATAATTTCGACGGACCATAAGTCACTTTTTGACACTTTAAATAATTCGTCTTCATTGCTAATGTTGTGTTTATTATGGCGTCATGGTATAAGTAACTAAGAAGTATCTTTCCACGCCGATGGAGGCGTGACTTGTGACGTCAACGGACCAGTGATTTTTAAATCTCTTATGGAGATTTATTCTGCTGTCGTTTTTAACTCCCTATTAAAAGGTTTACGCATTTAATGGTATGTGAAATGAAAGAATAATATCATGTATTTAGGTATATTTATTTCATGAACATACAACAAAGATTAAAGCTGAAGTACGACCTAGTTCTAAACAAATTAAACTATTTTTTAAATAGCCTATCTCTCGGTGGACTGAAATTATGAAGAAGTTGAAGCGGGACACTTTATTTTGGTATGCCTTCGCCATTCTGGCAAGACCTACCCACTCGTGTTTTATTCCCAAGCAGCGAGATGAATAGTTTTTTGTGGTCTTACCTCAAAGGCCCACGTCGATACGGTATCAAATACCTGCTATTTGAGCTCATTTTGCTGGCAGCTTGTCGATGGTCAGTGTGTGGAGTTTAATTAATGATTAAAATTCAACCACTTGGTCTGTAGTGCTAGGTAAGTGAATTACCTTGTTATGTAATATCCATACGTTTTTAAATAATCTTGAAAGTATCTGCTAAGAACGCCACTCCATGACAAGTGATGGTTTTTTCCTTGTTATTTAGTAAAATCAAGCTGATTGAACGATCTGTCCCTCATCAACATGTATGATTCTCACCAACCTGAGATCTGTTACAAAGTAAAGAAACTCATAGTATGTTTCAGTAGTTAAATGAATAATATTTTAATTTCCATATATGTTTCGAAGGCATATGTCCTCATCAGCTTCAGTGGAAAATACTTAAGTAAATGTTAACAAAACAAATAAAACCGTATCCATTCTAATATTTTGTTGTTATCCCTAGGAAAGCAGGAACACCTTATATTTCTATCAAATTTCTTTACCTGGTTATCCATATCACAACCGAACACAGCGCACCACATTTTATGAAAATTCAGATATTTATTTTAATAAACTCATACGACTAAATAAGAAGAAAATCTGGTGAACTTTCAAAATTTCCATGGAAAAGTGTTGCTAGAAATCTTTGATCAAAAGTAATAGGTTGACGGTTCGAAACCTAATAGAATAGTAAAAAACGATGTCAGAGTAAGAAGAGTACGAGAAAAAGGTTGTTACTTTCCTATGATATGGGGGGCACCTCCAGATTGAACATAAATTTCATATGGGGAGCCCCACAACAAGAATGAACATCTCAAAAATAGTAATGAATATATTACAATTGTAAAAGACTGGCAATCAGCAGGGGTCGCCGAGCAGCTTCGGCTATTGTC
The DNA here is from genome assembly GCA_963991005.1 of Barypeithes pellucidus. Classification (NCBI taxonomy): domain Eukaryota; kingdom Metazoa; phylum Arthropoda; class Insecta; order Coleoptera; family Curculionidae; genus Barypeithes; species Barypeithes pellucidus. The sequence continues at coordinate 47,641,851 of OZ022563.1, read as the reverse complement.
GACCGGTTCCGATGGCGCGGCATTTGTTTTAAGTTTGTCGGAATCTTTTCTTATTTTAGTGGTATTTTAGCTGTAATGTGCGTTATATTTCTATGAAATTAATATGCGTAAATATTTGTCATATATGATTCTTTCATTTCACATACCATTAAATGCGTAAAACCTTTTGATAACTTTAAAATAGAATTAAAAACGCTAACACGTATAAATCTCCATAAGAAATTTAAAAATCGCTCTCCCTTTGACGCCACTGCGGGCCGCAGACGAAATTGGAAAGGTTTATATCTTACCTTGTATCATGGGTACCTAGATAAATGCAAAGCCGTTTGCGTTTCCTGTTGTATTTTTGTCATGAATTGGTATTTTTTATAAATTACCTCTTCTCGACATAAGGGTGTGTGTCAACAAAGTGCTCTTTACTTTTGCCCTAGTGAGCCTTTACACTTACATTCTTTCCCGTTGTATTACTACGAGCAGTTCAAATCGCCCGCAAAAACGCGCATGTGCAAATGTAAATTTGCCATGCGCGACAATAGAACTCCATGTACTGGAAGCGTCGCTGGCACGCGTTATTTGCACGTACCGTTTAAAATCGCGCGAAAAGATTGTAAGTGTAAAGGTACCCAATATGAATCCATTTGAAAAAATTGAGTTTTCTGGAAAAAATCCTTCTTAAAAACTGTGTAAAAAATGTAAAACACAATAAAACTTGAAAATTGCAATTTGGAATGGTATTCTGAATTGATAAAGCCTAAAATATGCTGGGTGTTCCATTTAAAAATCCAAAGTTGGGGCCATTTCCGGTTAAACCGGAAGTGACAAAATGAAGCCCGTCATGTCATAAAATGCAAAATAATATCGCATACAAACCCACCAAATCTTATTTTTGTAATTGAAACAATAAAAAAAGTTATAGGGGTGACCGTTCCTCCTGAAACACCCGGTATTATAAATAAACAAAACAAATTTAACAATATACAAGCTTTATTTATAATATAATGGCACCAATAATAATATTACATAACATTATTACTCTTACATGGAATATGTACTTTACACCAGCGTGTCAAACTAAAATATCTTACAAATTATTGAAATATCAGACTAGTTGGAATATTTTTTACTTGCTTAGAATATTTCGACAGGATCACATCAAAAACCTTGCTCGTATTATTGTTGTTCGAAAATGCAATAATGTAAACTGCTCGTCGAAGGGAATGGATAAACGGCATTTTTAGCATCACGTTTACACGTCTGTAGTTGGCAAGGAGGATGAATAATTTGATCGTTGTTCCTGATTATTATTTATAGATTATTGATTGACAAGAGTATCATAGCAAAACTTATGTTATACAGAGCGTTTCTTAACAACATGCTAATAAATTAATTGATTCAGCCGATACTTGGTGGAAATCCATAACTAATATTATGAGAAGCAATAAAACTACGTTATATTTCTTTTCCACTATATTCTTAAAAATGACATGTTTCGCTATCACTGTAGCTTCTTCAGATTGAGAATGAATGAATATTTTTCTATATCTAACAAAGTGTACAATCTTAAAATATTAGTACAGGTATAAAGATGGTGTAGGGGATATAATAGTAACAGTGGGATTTTCCAAATGGTCAGTAAAGTGATTAAATAAATTATTTTTAAGGTATTTTTAAGTTTATTTATTTCGATGGATTCTAACAGATTAAGTTTTATGCCTTTATTTTCAGTTGTAAGATTTTAAAATTTGAATCAAAGTCATGTTGTTTTTCTTTTAAATGGTTGGAATAATTAGAATCTGTTTTATCTTTTGTGTAACTATTATAATGTTCTTGTATTCTTTTTCCAAAATGTCTCCCTGTTTGGCCAATGCATGTTTTCGGACAATCTTCACATATTAGTTTATACACCCCTGATTTTCTATTTTTATGATTTTTAGTTTTATTATTTTTTATATACTTATTTCCCTAAAGTGTTGTTAGTTTTGTAAGCTACCCTTAGGTTGAGTTTATTAAGTACCTTACCCACATTTTTACTCGGTTTTCCAATGAAGGTAATAACATTAAATTTATCTGCTGACGTTAGGAAGTTAACTTCCTAGATTTAACTAAAAATCATAAAAATAGAAAATCAGGGGTATACAGGGTGTCCGGGAACATGTGGGAAATCTCCCGGATATGAAGAAAACACGTGAAAAGAATACTATAGGTTCATATAAACTTCTTTCGTATCGGCCTCCTCTTCGGAGATATGGGCTCCCAAAGAGCACCAATGGAATCAAGTTTTTTACACATAATTATTGAACCACCTGGTATATTTCAATTATTTTTTAATACGATGTATACCAGGTAAGACCCGTCAAATTACTACCCAAGAAACTGTTGTGAATTACTCACAGCTGCAGGGACGGACTAGCTGTAACACTCATGGGCCCATTTTTTTAACGCCCTGTATGATAAGAACTTTGGACAACGTTTTTTAAATACCTTTAACTATTGACTAAATATTAAGTACTCTTCATTCCTGTCGCTAATCCTAACCGTTTTCTATCTTCTCACGGGTTAAATATGAAAAAGCGGAATTTTGACGTTCAGCATTTCATAGGAACAAAGATGGATCTCTTACTGAGATACGCCAAATACATGATGTAATTAAAATGACGTTTTCTCGAAAACGGTTAGGATTAGCGACATGAATGAAGAGTACTTAATTTTTAGCCAATAGTTAAAGGTATGTAAAAAACATTGTCCAAGTTCTCATCATACAGGGCGTAAAAAAAATAGGCCCATGAGTGTTACAGCTAGTCCGTCCCTGCAGCTGTGAGTAATTCACAACAGTTTCTTGGATAGTAATTTGACGGGTCTTACCTGGTATATATCATATTAAAAAATAATTGAAATATACCAGGTGGTTCAATAATTATGTGTAAAAAAGTTGATTCCATTGGTGTTCTTTGGGAGCCCATATCTCCGAGAAGAGGAGGCCGATACGAAATAAGTTTATATGAACCTATAGTATTCTTTTCACGTGTTTTCTTCATATCCGGGAGATTTCCCACATGTTCCCGGACATCCTGTATAAACTAAAATGTAAAGATTGTCCGAAAACATACATTGGCCAAACAGGGAGTCATTTTGGAAAATGAATACAAGAACATTATCATAGTTGCATAAAAGATAAAACAGATTCTAATTGTTCCAACCATTTAAAAGAAAACCAATATAATTTTGATTCAAATTTTAAAATCTTACATACTGAAAATAAAGGCATAAAACTTAATCTGTTAGAATCCATGGAAATATATTAACTTAAAAATACCGATGTTTTACTGAATGATCAAATAGACCTAACAATTCTCCTTTGTTAAATTGATTTCACTAATCCGCTATTACATGTATAAATAAATCTATAAAATAATTTATTTAATCACTTTACTGACCATTTGGAAAATCCCACTGTTACTATTATATCCCCTACACCATCTTTATACCTGTACTAATATTTTAAGATTGTACACTTTGTTAGATATAGAAAAATATTCATTCATTATCAATCTGAAGAAGCTACAGTGATAGCGAAACATGTAATTTTAAAGAAAACGTAGTTTTATTGCTTCTCATAATATTAACAAGCTAATATTTGAGGAGGTTATTCTTGGGTCCATTTTCAGTAAAAACTTCATATGAACATATCTCCTAAACGTCTTAACTTTTGAGATACGGCGTGTTAAGGATTTTCATTTTTTTTTTAAATAATTTGTTAAGGTTAATGACGTGACAACTAGACTAAGGTAGATAACTGTCAAAACTGCTTATGTTTACAAAACAAAATCTGCTTCTCACCTACTAGATCCTTTTTAATCTTTGTTAGTATCCATAACAGAGTGCAAATGAATGAATATCGTTTTTTTTTATACGAAAACTGTACGTCAAACGACAAAACAGAGACGAACTCAGCAAGGAATGAGAATTTATTTAAAAAAAAGAAGTGGCGTACCATTATTTTCTTCAAAAATACCGAGGGCACGAACGCCACTGGTCGGAATTAAAAAAATACATCATAAAATACCTCTTGATGAATAGAAAGTGTGTACGAAATTCCACAAAAATATCTAAGAGCAGTATCACAGATATTAATAAAAAAGGAGATTTTTCAAAATCTTTAAAACCCTGTATCTCAAAAGTTAAGACGTTTAGGACATATAATAACCCCCTTAAACACAGAACACAAAACAAGAAAATGCTTAAAGACATTGACTTATGCTGTAAAACGTAACTTCAAAAATTATTAACGAAATCTTAGATTCTTTGCACGACTTTTTAAATGCCATCGTATGATCAGTTTTCGAACTACATACATGTAAAATATGTGGCAGAAAATACATCTATCGGTTTTTCGACTAGCAATTTAGTTTACTCGCTGAAATAATGTCTGTATAACCAATGCCAAGTTTAATTAATTTAATTAGTTTAATTAACTTTTACGTGTATATCCATCGATACGTCGCCGTGGCACGGGTGTACATTTTACGGTCCAGCGTATTTCATTCTAATGTCACTTGGATTTAGGTTTTACCTAGGGTTTGTAGGGTCGGAAAGACGCAAACCTAAAATTCGCTCCCGTGACGTAAGATTTTTTAAAATTAAACACCCTGTATCGTCTGGTGTCTAGCTTCTAACGCGGTTTTAAGCTGGTATATAGGGTTTTCAATATTTCACCGAGAAATTTATATAAGTTGACCAATAATAATGAAAGAAGTTTCTATTAGTCTGGACGCGTGTCGTTTCTGAGCTGCATGGTCTTAAACTTTTAATTTCGTTTCGGGTTTTCTTAATTATTTAAGATTATTTATGAAAAATCTACTTTTTAGGGGCGCCAATCCCGGGGTCTCGAGGAAACATCAATCTCGAATATCCCGAGATTAAACCCTCGAATCCCGGGATAAATTATATAAAAGAGTATTTAAAAATTAACTTTTCAGACATCATTAAAAAAGATAACTAATTAACGTCGAACCATTTTTCGCGGGCTTTTAATAGTATATTACAATACAAGTACGGTAGGTACGTCTTTACTGCATGTGCGTGAAGGTTAACAAAACGAGCCGAAGGCGAGTTTGGTAAATCACATTAGATACTCTTTTTCCCGAAAATCCCGGGATTGGAACAAATGTTCGGGACTGACACTCCCTAGCTTGTAGAATAAGAATTTCGAGTGAAATCGCTCGCTCACTCGAGTATCAAGTACAGGGTGTCCCATGACACTTTTATAGGGTATCTCCGTAATTGTTAGTGCTATCAAAAAAGTAATGTAGGTGCCATGTGCTTTTTTTGGGCCAAACTTAAAATGGTAAAATCAAAATTTGAAAATTTCACTCGCTTAATAGATACAGGGGAAAATCCAAAAATTGACAATTTCAAAATTACGCTATATTTTCTTAGTTAAAAGAGATACAGAAAAATGTTTTATATAGAAGTTTCTTTATAATGATTGTTGAATAATCTGCCGTTTTCAGAATAAGTATACGGGGCCAAGTAAAAAAGTTATCAGACCTAACCTCATTTTTTTAAATGGAACGCCCTGTATATTTTAATCTAAAAAGATACTATTTTAAATTCTCCTTTCAAATATATAACACACCATGGATAATATTAGTTTCCTAGGCGATTTATTTAAACTTTATTACTTTAAATCATAGTAGACGAAACGAAAGCTAATATCAAAGAAACAACTATGTTGACATTCCAGTTGTTATTAACATTTAACGTCAATTTCATTTTACATATTCATTTGTGAAAATGACATTTTGAAAAATTTGATATTTTATATATCAGTTTATATTGAAAGTGGAAAAAACGAAGAAATGGCTCAAAATTTATATTTTGTTCGCAATCCGGAAAGACGGCAAACATTTAAGAACATATCCCGAACATTTGCGATGATTCCCGTTATTTTTTACCTTAATCTGAATCTTTTATTTCGTTTCAAAGTAATAAAGTTTAAATAAATCGCCTAGGAAACCAATATCATCTATGGTGTGTTGTATATTTGAAAAGAGAATTTAAATGCTATATTTTAGATTAAAATATACAGGGTATTCCATTTAAAAAATTGAGGTTAGGTCCGATAACTTTTTTACCTGACCCCGTATACCTATTTTAAAAACGGCAAATTATTCAACAATCATTATAAAGAAACTTCTGTATAAAACAATTTTCGTATCTCTTTTAACTAAGAAAATATAGGGTAATTTGGAAATTGTCTATTTGTTGATTTTCCCCCGTATCTCTTAAGGGAGCGGAAATTTTCAAATTTTGATTTTACCATTTTAAGTTGGATCCAAAAAGAGCACATGACACCTACATTACTTTTTTGATAGCACTAACAATTACGAAGATACCCTATAAAAGTGTCGAAAATCGGACACCCTGTACTTGATTATTAAAATCATCGGTTTTTCCCAACACTAATTATTTTTTTTGTACTGTCATTTGAAAAATCGATTTTATTGCTAACAAAAATTTTAATTTCAGGTAACTTGACATGGCTGTAACTACAAAAATACTGAGTTTTTGACTTTTTGTTATACAACTGTATTTTAACTTGTAGAATCACATCTCCAAGTATCTGGATGCATTACCCGAACACCCTGTATACCAGCTGACAGCTAAAATGTTAAAGAACTAGTAACAAAATCAGGCATAGTTTATCTCGAGTATCTGCAGAATAATTTTATTAAAATTATCGGAAGCAAATTCCACCAAGCTTTTCTAATTTAACCATTTCTTATGATGGCCTACTTTCTGAGACACACTGTATACAGGGCGCTTAACTTGTTGAAAAATTGGCTAACCGACGTCAAATATTCCGACCCAATCTAACGATAAACATAAATAATCAACAAGATACAGAAATAATATCGCCGGGATCCGAAAATATTCACTTTTAGACAGACTTATCTTACAGCGAGTATATTAATTAAAATTAACACGTTTATCATAAAATATCTTTGGTTTACCTAACCTACGAAATAAAAAGAACAAACCGTTTCCAAATGTTTTTACAAAGCCTTTTAGTAAAGTTTAAAAAATATTGCTTACAGCATTGATTTTTAAGACGATATACAGTGTCGAAGGAAAGTAAGACATGCAAAGGTTATTTTTTTATTTTATTTTTAAGACGACGGCGACGTCAGTAAATTCTAATACATATCAAATGCCTAACGAGATATTTTTTATGTTTTTAAAACAAAAATAGCCTTTGCTCTGTCATATTTCCGTGATAATTTATTCTAAAAACTAGAAAAATAATGTGATTTGAGATTTGGTTACTTTAAAATCATGGCTCTAATAATCAAGTCTCCGTTATTTGGGGGGCTTTCTTAGCCCCCCCAAAGACAACTTAAAATGACGAAGAGGCACATTTTATACACAGGGTGGAGGTTTAAAATGACAAGAGTTCGATAACTCGGTCGATGACAACAATACACGAAAAAAAAATAATACAAGAGTTATTGATCGCTGTATCATTTCCCTATACCTGAAACTTGGCGTTCCGCTACCGTCGTACTTAGTTGCTTTATGGAAACACCCGGTATACTGGGTGTCCCGGATGAGAATGCACTCTACGGGGATCTCATTGACCACAGGACATACAGAAATTATCAAATTAGACCAAAGTTTCGTGTAGTTCTGCAAGGTCATGTTTTCAAAAACTTATCATTTTCAAATACGAAAATAATAATAATTAATAGCATAAAATAACATAATACTACTACGTATTTAAAAAAACAAGGTTGATGATGATTGTGAAAAAACGAAACGTCGGATTGAACATTGGATTACATTATCTTATAGAGGAACTCCTTGGGAGTCCTAGAAGAAGTCTACATACTTTTTTTAAATCGAATATCTAAATACCTAAAACCCATTTTTACCCACATACTGTCGCGCCGTTCCATCTGGATTCACTTAGCAACAATGTGGGTCACTAGAGTATACTAACAGTGAGGTCAGATCACACCGCCCCTGCTTGGATACCGGCCGCGCGCCACTATCGTTGCTTCAGTATGTTTCGAGACTAGGGGGTGGAATGACGCTGTCGAGGCTTCCACGTGCTTGACGTACACGAATTTTAAACGTTTTGTTAGTTATAGCATTTCCCGATTTTTTTCTGTTGTGAAATAATTCATAATAATAAATGTTTTCAAATTTGTATGATATTATCTACTGTTTGTTCTGTTGCAAAACGTACTTTTTGTGTTTTATTTTTTTATGGAATTTAATTATAAAACGGATTATTTTAAAATAAGATCGAAAGTAAGAGAGTATGTACCTTGAAATTGCAGTTTTTTTATTTTAAAAATTTTTAAAAAGAAGTCAAAGACGCCTTATTGTCAAAAACTGAACACGTGCGTTTACAATTCTGTGTTGCAATATGACAACACCGTCTACAATGCGCTGACCTCTTTTGAACCTCGAACAGCCTCAATAAACTGTTGATTGCGAACGTCCTCAATAGCGGCCACGTAAATTTTGAGATTTCCAATAAAGTTTATATTTCGCTTAATAATTCAAAGGTTATTTTTCTTCAATTTATTTTCATCTCAGGATTTACCGGTTTAAGTATAATTAGTCATTTACATAACACCCTGTATATTCGGAACATTTTCAATTTGAACACGACCAGTCGTCACAGAATTCACTAATGCGTAACTTTTGTCTAAGTCGGTCGTTTCTGTATGTCCTACTGGTACGAGATCCCTGTAGACGGCTTTATAATGCGGGACACCCTGTATATTTGGATACAATTAGTAATTAGTATTTCTTGATCCCCAGTAACTTTTATGGTACATTTTTTTTCTGTAATTTTAATTTAAACAGAGTTACCGAACGTGAATACGCTAAATGTAAATAACCAAACTCAATAATAGATCTTTTCTGTAATTTTAAAACACTAAATAATACTAAGTTATCGAATAAATAACTACAGCAACTATAAAATTTAAAAAACCATCGGCACATAATAAAAATACATGCCAAACATCGATAACAATTATATTTTAAATAACAATGAAATTTATAATCATATAAGAAAATATAACAATTAAAATTTTTTTAAATGTTAACACAACGTTTCGATGAGATGCATCACTTAAATGTATTAGGCAAAACCTACAGTGTCCCCTTTAAAGTTGGAACCATATGGGGAAAAAATGTATTGTTCGAGTTAGGTCACATTTGACTTCACCATAAGTTTTTACTGCAATAAAGACCAAACATTATGTAATTAAATGGAACCATAGGGCTTTTATTAACTGTTAAATTTGACATTCTCTCAACAAAATGTCGAAAAATGGCATTTATTAATCGAATTTTTTAAAAATGTATTTAGAAAAGTTGTTTGTATTCTAATTTTATGTTCACACACCAAATTTGAATCATGTATGGGTCAACATTTTTTTACAGCAGGCAACTTTCAGTCCTACCGTATAACTTACTAAAATAAACTATTTGCCTGTAGAAACGATTATAATTTGCGAAATATATGTTACTTCCTGAATTAGAAAGCAATTTTAAAATTTTTTTTTAGATTATAGCTGCAGTATTCAAATTTGAATTTAAAAATGTATCGCCGGTCACGTGTCCCCAGTCAATAATTTCTTACTTTACCCTTTTATATCTCACGTCATTTTACTAAAGTTACTTGTATATACAGGGTGGCCCATCGAAAACAGTCCGGCAAGGTTTACGGCTGTGTACGTGAAAATTTAAAAAAACCTCGGACCCGTAAACTTGTGCTTTCAGGGAAGAGAATTTAATGCCCTTTAAAAAGATGTATCACAACATACCCATTCCCATTTGAATAAACAAGGGCAGTAGCCGCCCCCGCTAGGGGGGTTGAGGTTACAGGGATGAAATTAATAGTGAAACGTGTCCCCCTGAAAACACAAGTTTACGGGTCCGAGTTTTTTTTTTAATTTTCACGTACACAGCCGTAAACCTTGTTGGACTGTTTTCGATGGGCCACCCTGTATATAAATAATTTACACTACTACTACAATTTGTATTGAAAAAATAATGTTCAAAGATCAACAGTTTAGTTTCTCTAAAGCAATTATTAACCAGAAGTTCCGTCCCCGCAGCTGCATGTATCGCCGGTCACGGCAGAAATTGCTTATAAATAACGCCACTACAGGTAGGCCTAATAGTTTTACAAATATGTATGTGTTTGAATTTGTGTAAAGCGTGCTCCTGTTTAGGGAAGTTCCTTATTATGCTTATTTAGGTATAAACTTGCCTACTTTTTACCAGGCGTACGTTTTTATGATGTATCGCCGGTCACAGGGTTAACTCAGACGTAGTAGTCTTAATTAAGGGAAAAATACTACACGAAGTCATTGTCTTGAGTACAGATACTCAGTTCAGTCTAGCAAAGTTTAAGAAATAGCTTGTATTAGCTGTTATATATAGACTATAAGACACCTGTTAAAAAATTAACAGGTGGTTTTGAGATTAGTTATTTTTAAATTCCGATTTACTGAAAGTTGACTGTAAAAAAATTTTGACCCGTATGATGATCTATCTATTTTTGGGTCAATATCTATTTTCATTGAAGTCGGAAGTCGACTGCACCACCCTAATTATAAACAACAGCGCTATTATACAAATATGGTAATCTTTTTCAACGTATTATTATATCCGTTGGTTAAATCTTTGCTCCACAGTTGGCAACATTTTAAAACTACAATTTAATATTTTGAGGAAAATGACCCGGTTTTGATCGAATTTTTGGTATAAAGAATGAATTTAGACGATGAGTATTGTATAAATAAATAGATTTACGCTGGTAGGGTCGACTTCCGTTTTCAATGAAACTAGATATTGAACAAAAATAGATAGAAAATAAAAATGATTATAAGTGATTCGAATTTGGTATGTGGGCATAAAATTGCAATGCAAAAAACTTTTCCAAATAATTTTTCTTAAAATTCGATCAGTAAAGGCCATTTTTCGACATTTTGTGGAGAAAATGTCAAATTTGACAGTTAAGAAAAGCCGCATTGGATAAAGATGTAATTTTTGGTGTTTATTGAATTAAAAACTAGGCTTGGACCGATACCGATACGCACATATTTCAGATATATGCCGATACTTTAAATTTCAGATACAAACTATGTATCTGAAATTCAGATCCTTTCTTGTTGCTATGGGTCAACCGCTCTTCTCTTTGAATGGTACAGTGGTGGGGATTCGTAAAGTGGTCATCTTCCTCTTCTGGTCTCGTGCGCATATGATTGGCATTTGCGCGAATCGTGTATTAACAATTCGTTTTTAAAGTAAATTACAATGTCTGATATATGGACACATTTTGCTGTCTTGTCTTCAAAATCAAAATGTTTCGAAACGACTCAGCCAAAATCATACACCCTCTTCACAGGAAACACCTCCCGAAAGCTACAATTTGAACTTAACTAAGGTATAATAAAAAAAATTATAATTTCGTAATTTGAATCTTTGAAATGTTTACTATTTTTCATAACATATCGATTGTCCTTTCTAGATTACTAAACGTCTCTTGCAAAATACGAAGAACAAAAATAGACAAGGACAAAACAATGTAACAACCTGATTACGATAAAGAAATTGCAATTTATCTAAATGAGCCCACGGAACCGTTGGAACCACAGGGCCAACACTCCATTCATAAATCTGTTGGAAAGTGAGTTTGTGATTGTTTGAAATGTTATTGAAAATCAGTAATGGGTGGAAGAGTGACAAAACATGTTTGTCTCGCTAATGGCAACAATGTTGAAGTCTGGTTAAATCAAAGATCTTACAAGGTTAAATCCAATAACGTTTAAAAGGTTATGGAGCGGTCTTCATCGCTATCACTAGTCTGGGCAAAAAGCCCAACAAGGGCGTATAATTTACTTTGAGATTCTTTACGTTTAACTATATTATCTATTCAAAAAGAGTAGTTTCGAATATTGGATATTTATAAAAAAGATAGAAATATTGATCCAGTTTTTATATACAATGTATCCAAGGATGGATTTAACTATTTATGCTTAGCATCAATATTTTTGGTGTATTCATTACTGGATGATACTCTCCAGATATAAAAGTGTATATTTCTAGCCAGATTGTTATATTTATCACTAAGACATCTTGCAAAATCCCAATTAAAAATTTGTAAATTTGACAATTACAACTGGTTTAAGGCCACTAAGGCATATTGTACACTAAAGTGATTAATTAAATAAGTAAATTAAAATAATATGTACCTAAACAAGTTAGATCAAATATATAAAAATAAATAAATAAATTATATAAAACCTGTCTTCACGTACTTGTTACACGGCAAACGTTGTTTAAATATAGAAAAATAAAGATGTAAAATATTTTGATGGGACTGTTCCTTTCTTCAGTATTTTATTCCCATGTACATTACCTACATAATCTTCTTTTGTGAAGTATTTCTCACAAATAACTGTTGTATCACCTGGACTATAATTATTCCTTCTAAGGGCATGTATCCAAATTTGCCGTAGGCTACGGCCCTTTAGTATCATAACGAAGTGGATAAACATTTGGTACATTCTTAAAAAAAAACGAATTTTCATAGTGATGCAAACTCAAAATCAAATTTCTAAATATATTTACTAACCTGTGAAATTTTAATTTAACACCATTGCATCTTCTAGTGAAGTATTTTATGGCCGCACAAGACTCAACGATCTTGTAAATGCAAGATTTATATTAAGAAATAAACCAACTCGACTGCTTTTTGCCCGGACTAGCACCACGGACCGGTCCATAACCTTTTAAACATCAATTGTGAGTCAGAAATCATATCAATACAATCATATTAAAACATAACCATACTTACCGAAGAAAAGATAAATCCTTGCTTAAATGAGCCACTCTTTTACAAACTATACATGAATGCACCATCATTGTTTATAATAAAGACGATTTTTCACCAATACTCACAAAAAAATAAAATAAAAACAACCAAGTATATAAACACTCCCTTAAAAGCGGTTAGTAGCGAGGTAGCGGATGAGTAGCAACAGTGTATTCTTCTTCCATTGATAAAGTTTGAACGTTTGCCGCCGAGCGTACTATCTTTCAACTTGATGTTGTCAGAGTGCAGTCGGTTTATTTCAAACTTTTATGTATAATAATAATATTTTTTTTCTAAATCTCTCAAGGCCTATTCACAATTTATATTAAAATTATTGGGAAATAAATTTATTTTAAAAGCAATTGCGGATTAACCTTAAACCAGTTGTAATTGTCAAATTAACAAATTTTTAATTGGGATTTTGCAGATACCTTAGCGATAAATAGGACAATCTGGCTATGCTGCAAGCATAACAGCAAGGTGGGGAGTGCACGTTTACAATCCTTACGTCGACTTCAAATGTAAACAATTCTATCTGGAGTTTGTAAGATCTTTGGTTGGAACTGAATCCCCTAACATACTGAAAAAATAATAACAGATTTCTCACACTCAGCAAAATGGCCATTATATATTTGTCTAAACCTGCAGGCTCCGTGTTTTCGGAAGCGGACAACATAGTGCGGCCTAACAAAACATTGTTTACCTAACAGCATGTTCAACAACTTATTTTTCTTAAAAAAATGTTTGTTTTGTTGCAGTCTGATATGTAACCTATAATTTAAAATATTCCTTTTGAAATTAAATATGTCTTTTATCTGAATTTCAGATACTTTCAGATAAAGTATCGGTATCTAATATGACGCTCTCTGATGTATCGGTATCGGTATCTGAGAAGTGGTATGTATCGGCCCAAGCCTAGTAAAAACTTATGGCAAATTTCGAAAAAAAATTTCCCCATATGGTTACAACTTTAATGCTGACACTGTATATTTGTTTAGAAGATAAAACAGATTAAATTTAAAGACTCGCTTGAAAAATGTTAAGGTAAGTTCTGTACGAAGAGACGCTTAAAAGTCCAACTTATTGATTTAGGTTACTTAGGCAGTCGCCGATCGATTTGTTAAAATAACCTAAAAATGACACATTTAGAATTAAATCACCCTGTACAATAATATTTAGAACGTTAAACTACAACATTTTTGTTTCGTGGTATGAGGAGTCTTTTTAAACGTGTACAAATCGTATAAAGAAAGGAATGTTTGGGTTTGTATAATAATAAAAAATAAAAACCAGTGCTTATGGGATGAGGCTTTGCTTACACTAAGGTGGAAAATCAAAAGTTCTTACTTGTATGGAACCATACAAGTCCTAAGGGCCGATATTTCAAAATTACCTTAAGGTGCAGAATGACATAAGTCAACCTTAACACAAGGTTGACAGTATATTCAAGTTCTCTTTAACTCTCATCTAAAGGAATACATCTTTAAGATCTTAACGAGTCAATCGACCCTTAAATGAATATAAAACATGGTTTTTTAAGGTTTACCATAACGTTAAGTCTGCTTTAGATAAGGTCTAACTTAAGGTAACATTTAAATATCGGCCCTAAGGGCCGATATTTCAAAGTCACCGTAAGTTGCAGAATGACATAAGTCAACCTTAACATAAGTTTGACAGTATATTAAAGTTGTCTTTAACTCTCATCTAAAGGAATACATCTTTAAGGACGTGGCCCACTTAACGAGTCAATCGACCCTTAAATAAATATAAAACATGGTTTTTTAAGGTTTACCATAACGTTAAGTCTGCTTTAGATAAGGTCTAACTTAAGGTAACATTCAAATATCGGCCCTAAGGGCCGATATTTCAAAGTCACCGTAAGTTGCAGAATGACATAAGTCAACCTTAACATAAGTTTGACAGTATATTAAAGTTCTCTTTAACTCTCATCTAAAGGAATACATCTTTAAGGACGTGGCCCACTTAACGAGTCAATCGACCCTTAAATGAATATAAAACATAGTTTTTTAAGGTTTACCATAACGTTAAGTCTGCTTTAGATAAGGTCTAACTTAAGGTAACATTCAAATATCGGCCCTAAGGGCCGATATTTCAAAGTCACCGTAAGTTGCAGAATGACATAAGTCAACCTTAACATAAGTTTGACAGTATATTAAAGTTGTCTTTAACTCTCATCTAAAGGAATACATCTTTAAGGACGTGGCCCACTTAACGAGTCAATCGACCCTTAAATGAATATAAAACATAGTTTTTTAAGGTTTACCATAACGTTAAGTCTGCTTTAGATAAGGTCTAACTTAAGGTAACATTCAAATATCGGCCCTAAGGGCCGATATTTCAAAGTCACCGTAAGTTGCAGAATGACATAAGTCAACCTTAACACAAGGTTGACAATATATTCAAGTTCTCTTTAACTCTCATCTAAAGGAATACATCTTTAAGGACGTGGCCCACTTAATGCGTCAATCGACCCTTAAATGAATTTAAATCATAGTTTTTTAAGGTTTACCATAAAGCTAAGTCTGCTTTAGATAAGGGTAACTTAAGGTAACATTCAAATATCGGCCCTTAGGGCGGGTAGTTTTCAATCAACCAGCTTCTTAGTAATTGACAAGTACAGGGGAAACACGATTAAAGCCCATTGAATAATGCATTTATTACTCACGTGTACTAACTACAGAAAACAATAATTTGAGCATATGCGAAAAAACCGCATCTTAATATTACTCATAAAAAGATAACCATATGACTGTAGTTTACTTACAAGCTTTATAGCGGTTAATAAACCCCCTACTTTCGGCACCAGTTACATAACTCCTATTTTACATAATTTTTCGTAAAACAAAATTACTTAATTAATTCTTTAAAAAAAAACGAATTTTCTTTATACCTTTTGCACACCGTATTAAGGATATACAGATCCAACTTAGCTTCGCAAAGTCTAATATCAAATGTTCATAATCTCCTTAAAAACACCAGTTTAGTATCAATTTTTGTTAGCAAAATAAGAAGATTCACAATAATTTCATAGTGCCGTTTGGAAAATTTGAATTCTTCTATTCTTTCACAGTGAACCAAGATTAACCAGACACGATGACAATCAGGTCATTGTAAAAGACTAAGAATTCAAGGATTTGCGCATTTTCTAGTTAGTTGGAAAAACTTAGGTTTTTAAAAGACCGACAAATGAAATTTTTTAAAATATCGCATTTCTAGGTAGGTAAATAATACAACAATGTGTAGAAATCTTCACTGCAGTGCCTTTATCAAATGGAGAAACCAAAGTGACTGAGGTATAAACATATCTTCCTAAATGTAAAAAATTCCACTTAAGCTAATTATCTAAATTATATTATATGGTGTTAAAATACCCAGAATATTAATGGATTAAATGCAAATACAAAGGAGTACCTAATAATAGGCTTATGAAGGATGGAAAGACCACCCTTTACAGATTTAAATTTAACAATGGGGAACCATTTAAGTCCAACTGATCGTTTAATAAAACATTTAGTTTTTTGTGTTTGTTAATTTCCATACTTTCTAAAAAATTGAGTTTCAGAGATTTTTGTTCTAGGTGTAAAATTTCAAAATTATCGTTAAAACTATGCTGTTCCTCATTTAAATGTATTGCATAATGAGAATTAGTGTGGTTTTTATTGTAGCTTGTTTTGTGTTCTTTAAGTCTTTTTTCAAATGTTCTACCTGTCTGTCCTATGTATATTTTAGGACAACTTGCACATTTTAGTTTATATACCCCACAATTTTGTTCTTTTTTATTTTTAGTTTTGTTGTTTTTAATAAATTTACCCAATTTATTATTAGTTTTGTATGCAATTCTGAACTTTTGTGTATTTTAATTAACTTAAACACTTAAAAGGACAAAAGTTCAGAATTGCATACAAAACTAATAATAAATTGGGTAAATTTATTAAAAACAACAAAACTAAAAATAAAAAAGAACAAAATTGTGGGGTATATAAACTAAAATGTGCAAGTTGTCCTAAAATATACATAGGACAGACAGGTAGAACATTTGAAAAAAGACTTAAAGAACACAAAACAAGCTACAATAAAAACCACACTAATTCTCATTATGCAATACATTTAAATGAGGAACAGCATAGTTTTAACGATAATTTTGAAATTTTACACCTAGAACAAAAATCTCTGAAACTCAATTTTTTAGAAAGTATGGAAATTAACAAACACAAAAAACTAAATGTTTTATTAAACGATCAGTTGGACTTAAATGGTTCCCCATTGTTAAATTTAAATCTGTAAAGGGTGGTTTTTCCATCCCTCATAAACCTATAATTAGGTACTCCTTTGTATTTGCATTTAATCCATTAATATTCTGAGTATTTTAACACCATATAATATAATTTAGATAATTAGCTTAAGTGGAATTTTTTACATTTAGGAAGATATGTTTATACCTCAGTCACTCTGGTTTCTCCATTTGATAAAGGCACTGTGTGCCGAAACAATTGTCATGGTACAATAAAATTCAGTGAAGATTTCTACACATTGTTGTATTATTTACATAGTTTTATAATGGATCTTCATCAAGTAACGGCTACTTCAATTGATTGCATTTCTAGGTTATTGTTGAATATAATTGTAAAGCCCAAAGTATGCTTAAATAATTTAAAAAATAATATATAGAGGGTGTCCCATTTAAATTTTTTCAAAATCACACTGCGAATACTAAAAGAGCCATGACAAATTTGACACCGGAATGGTTCGTTTCGTTAAAAGATGGGACAGTAAAGTGAAAACCGTAACATTCATCTTTGATAATAACTCTAATATACCCCCGAAAGTGTCGAAAATGGGACACCAGTACTTAATGTTTCTGAAATGTAAAATTGAATTAATCCTAAAAATTGAGTATTTTACATTAACATTTGAGAACATCGCAATGCTTGCATACCATATGTTCCGATATTCCCTTATCCTAACACACAAAGAAATATTTAAATACAATGAGCAATTTCCGATCCAACCCCATTTATTTTTGGGCGACTCTCCTGTGCGAGGCATATTCGTAAACGAAATATTTTCCAACTAACTAAAAACGCACGCTTCCCAAAGCAAAACGGTGCTAAAAGAGTAATAAATACGGCGCGAGGGCCCATCTCGGAAATCAGTCTATGGAGAAAAACTTTAGCTTGGGGCCTTTCACCAAGTGTTATGTGGAGAACTTGTCGCGGAACCATTTCAGGACCGGCGACCTCTCGGGCATCGATCGGGAACTAGTCGATTCTGTAACGAGGAAATGGTAAAATATTCATACATTGTTAGTTCTTAGGTCTATATTAAATAATAACTTATCTATCTTATTAGGCGAGTCCAGATGACATCTGTCGTATGAATCATACTAAAACCCAGTATATTACTGAATATTTTCATTTATAGAAGTTGTACTGCTGGGACGGGGAAAGAATGAACCCGCATCATTACTTTACAGTAATATAAAAGGATTTTTTCTTTTGAAACGCAATAATATTCCAGTGTGTGAAATTGAAGAATATATGCGCTTTTTGCATTATTTTACGTATACATTACGCTTCTGGAGTTTGGTCCATTCCTCCCAAAGATATTGTAAACTACAGATAGAAAAATGTACATTTCTAGCCTACGAAACGAATGCAAACAGTCTTTAATATCGGTCATTATTGCAGCATAGCCAGATTGACATATTTATCGCAAAGGTATCTTGCAAAATAGTATAGTGAATTCTTGTAATAGTATAGTGAATTCTTGTAATAGTATAGTGAATTCTTGTAATAGTATAGTGAATTCTTGTAATAGTATAGTGAATTCGTGTAATAGTATAGTGAATTCTTGTAATAGTATAGTGAATTCGTGTAATAGTATAGTGAATTCTTGTAATAGTATAGTGAATTCTTGTAATAGTATAGTGAATTCTTGTAATAGTATAGTGAATTCTTGTATAGTGAATTCTTGTAATAGTATAGTGAATTCTTATAATATTCCTCTAACATATACAGTAAGGTTGGTGTTCTTTGATAAGCTGGTTCCTGTATAAGATCCTGTATTTTCTAGGAATAAATTAATAAAGCCGTTACTAAGATTGCAAGATATTATTAAAAGCAAATGAAAATAAATATTATACTTATTAAATTACTGTGTTCTTCCTTTTTTTGCCCTCACAAATCTCAAAAAGCCGTCTATAAATCTTCAAAAAATATAAATCTGGAGCCCTATAGCGGTTCCATTTTAAAGTTGGTTCATTTCGTTAGGTTGGGTAAGCAAGTAAAATTAAGAAACTTATTTTTACTATGACCTTTGGTGATACGCCACTGTCGGGTCCCGAAACAACCGATCGCGTTACGAATTATTAGGAACAGCAAGACCGTTCAGCCAACAAACATGTAGTTCTCTCTTCCACCCATTACTGATTTTCCATAACATTTCACACAAGACTGGATCATCGGATATGTAGTTTACAATACCTTTGGTTCCTACCGACTAACCCTATATAAGGCATCTGTTTCCACCTTTTTGTTTTATAACACGATCAACGTCAGAGCTTTAGAGATAAATAGGAGTCACATGATATCCATTACGACACAGCAGGCGGTACCCATATCCAATATTACAATACATTGCCTTTACCACAAAAAGTTAATACGATAATAAGTGTTAGGTGTGGCTTTCTTAACCTGTAGTTAACTATATTCAAGTAGTTATAACTTGAAACGTTACTATAAAGGGAGAAAAGGGAAATTTTAATGAGGTATTCCAGAGGTCAAAATAAGAATTAAAAGGACATATAAATGTGGATCTGGAAATGCTTTCTTTCCGAGATACAGGGTGTAAAGAAGTTTATTACTTGACAATGCTTCGTCCTGCCAGAAAATCTGTAGACTTTTTTTAAATAAATTACGGTCGATTAAGGAACGAATACATATGAAAGCCGTATTTGAGTCGGCAATAAAATTTTCCGGTACATTGGCAAGTGCTGCCAGAATGGTTAGTCGGGATATCCGTAGAATACTGGGGAAAGGGTGGGGGAAGGCTTTCAAAAATCCGTAAAAATCCGTTTTGTGTAGAAATAGTTAAACTTATCTAATTTCATGCAAATTTGTTCTAAAAAGGTATTATTTTTCGTTTTCGCGTGAATTACGTACTTTATTCATAAAAAATTATTGGATAAATCGATTGAAAGTTGCGTTGTTACTGGTTGTTCAGAAGTAGCTGCGCCATGAACCCTAGTAACCAATACGAGTATATAGAGATATAGGGGTCCGTGTTTCAACTTTCAACTGCGCTTCTGAACAGTCTTGCAGCATGCGAAATGTATCTGCAAATACTTTGGCAACTTTTTCGGAGGTGTTTTACACTCATCCGATTCGGAAGTCTGGTTCTCGCTGTTCTCGGTTTCGTAATCCATATTGAAGTTCGAAATAGATTTGTAAAAAGTTACGACGAAGCCGCAACAGGATATTTTGAACGCAACGCTTCTAGCAAATAAAGCAGGTCGATGAAACAAGCGCGTTCAAAATAATGTCATACGTCATACCAACCCCAAGAAAAAAATTGGTTACATCGTTGACAAACTTGAGAAATGAAAACGCCCATCATGGCCATCATTCATACAGTAACAACTATTTACGGTAACAAAACTAGCTGAATCATGATAAAACATGCATTAAGATTCTTCCATATTCAAAAATCCGCAAAATTCCGTCCGAAGTCTGAAATCCGTCGAAAATCCGTTTAATTTTTCTCAGGGTAGCAAAAATCCGTCAAAAACGGATTAATCCGTCAATCTGGCAGCACTGTGCGCAGTAAACCGTTCTCGATCAGCTGGCGCATTTCCAACAGTCAGAACAGCAGTTGCTAGTGTCGAAATCCCTAGAATACCCCCAGAATTAGAGATGGGCAAACCTGTTCGGTTTGATTAGCAGTTAAAGCAGTTACTGCTACTTCCAAATGGCAGTTCAAAAAAGTTGTTACGAATTAGCAGTACATATGCTTAATAAAGAATGTGACCAGTTAATTTAAGTACCAGTTAGTTTAAATAGCCATTGGCTGTTCATAGGTGCTTCGTCCAACTAAAAAACATTTAAAAATAACATCTCTACCCAGACCAATGGCAATGGCAATGAAAATGGCGCGTGCCCCATTTCTGGCAATGCGAGACAGCTGATCGAGAACGGTATACTGCGCATGAATCCGTGCAATTTTAATTGCCAGAAGACTAGAATTGCCGACTGTAATACAGATTCCATTCTCGCATTGC
Source organism: Barypeithes pellucidus (assembly GCA_963991005.1). Classification (NCBI taxonomy): domain Eukaryota; kingdom Metazoa; phylum Arthropoda; class Insecta; order Coleoptera; family Curculionidae; genus Barypeithes; species Barypeithes pellucidus. The sequence continues at coordinate 47,620,651 of OZ022563.1, read as the reverse complement.
GCCGGCAATGCGAGCAGTATTGGGCCAGCTGATCGAGAACGGTTTAGTGCGCATGAATACGTGCAATTATAATTGCCATTGCCGGCGCAAGAGACAAAAATTGCCGATTCTAATACGGCTTTTATGGAAAATACCAATGGCGTACATTCACCAAAATTTTTTTATTTTTGCTATCGCGCACACCACTGACGGAATGGTAAAAACTTTTTAAATCGATAAGACGTATTTTCGTGCCAGTATAGTGCATACCCACGACCAGTGTAATATCACAGATGATTTTGAGGTATTAAATTGAAAAAATGATATTATTTTCTTTTGACACCGTGTATCTAGAAAAGAAAGCACTTCCAGACCCACATTTATGTGATCCTTTTTTCTTACATTGACCTCGGAACACCTCATTGAAATATTTCCCTGTATACAGGGCGTCACGGATACGAATGCAGTCTACAGGGATTTCGTTAACCATCGGACATACAGAAATGATCAAATTAGACAAAAGATGCGCATTAGTTAGCTCTGCAACATGTTTTCAAATTTAAAAAATTCCGAACATTGAATTTTTACAATTTCGTTCTTTTTGTTTCCTGGTGCTATTTGAAGAGATATGTGGATATAAATTTTATATTCCTATTGCCACTTTTTATAATTTAATTTAATTTTCAATCCGACGTTTCGATTTTCCGCAACCATCATCAACTTGGCTTTTTTAAATAGTTATTGTATTCTTTATGAACACCTATTATTTATGAGGCGTTTCGCACTCAAAAAATGTATCTTCAATGCAAATAAGGACGTTATTGAAAATACACTCCCCGACATAATGTTGGTTTAAAGTTTATAGTCCTGTAACTTTTAAAACATTTTTCCGATGTTGGTGAAATTTTTAGCAAAGTGTACACTTGTGTCTCGGAATGATGTCCTGAATTTTAGTTTTTAAAAAATACTGATGTCTTGAAAATTATAGAGGCAGAAACAAAAGTTACTTCGTTAGTAAAGAAGTAAAGAATCTTTACCTAAGTTCTCAACGTCCTGTGGAAAAAATGAGCGGTAGAATTTGTTTTGTTTTCAAGTGTGATCTTTTCTTAACACAAGATTTTTTGGTTCAGGTCATTATCTGCTTTTTAAAAGTAGATACAAATATTGAAAAAAAGTCGTGCGGTTTTTCAATTGTATTCATAATTCACAACATTACATGAGTTTATCGAGTGGCATTGGTTGGTTGGTTTGTTGGTTAAAGGCGGGTTTCCGCTTATTGTGTACCCCGATCTTGTTAGAAGATGCTTGTTCCTTCTATGAGGTCAAGTAATCTTCTATAGTGTTGGGAAAAACCGATGATTTTAATAATCGAGTACTTAATACTTGAGCGATTTTAATAATCGAGTTAATCGCTAGCAGGAATCGCCTGAAATTCCAATTTACCAAGCGATGACGTCACCGACTGCTTAACGGGCTGCCTAACCCTTTACATGTGATCAGGTCGGGTATTTAGCAGGCACGTAACGACGGGTGGGCACAGGTTTAGCTAAAAAATTATAGTGTCACCACAAAAATTCCAGAAATTTATTTATTTGTGAATAATGAATTTTTACCACGTGTCTCGATACCTAACAAAAAAACTGCAAAAAATCACACAAATATGTATTTATTGGTCGGGTTTGTTATTGTGCGTTTTTAACCCGAACAAAAAGTATTACCAAGAGTTATTTTTCTTCACATCTTTCTCAATCTACGAGCATAAAATAAGTAGATATTTAAAATAGCTTGTCAAATTCTTCCACAACAATTTCTATTATTATGTTATTTTTGAGAAGTTTTCTCGTCTTTATAGTAATTAAAAATTTTAAAATTATATCCTTTAATTTTTTAATATTTACAATCGGAGACCTAAACTACTCCGCTGGCTAGCCAGTTAAAACAAAACTTTACCAAACCATGTCGCGATGACTCCGCTAAGGGATTCAGCATACTTTTTTATATGCACCTTCTCGTTTATGTGCCTTTAAGAAAGACGTATGTCGTGTACTTGCTCAGCGTCAATCTCGAACGTCGCCAATCGGATCGTGCGGTGCTTAGACCGGAGGTCGTCTATCAGGTAACCGGCGATATTTTTCGGTTTTTCGCCTGATTTTTAACTAGATTATTTCCTATCGAGCGAAAAACTTTTCGAATATACGAGCAGTTTTTTAACTCGATCACACTAGAGCGGTATATTTCCGTCGGCGTCAAATGAAGCTCGGGTATCGAGTGAAAGATAATAAGTGACGGGCGACGGTTTTCGCCTGAATAGATAACTCGAGCGGTTTTTTTAATAACCGAGTGATGTCGGTTATTTCAATAATCGAGTGATCAAGCGGTTTTTCCCTCGAGCGATCACAACACTAATCTTCTACCAAGCTTGTCATGTGAGAGGTTGTCACCACGTTGTATGTTCCCGAAGATATTTTGTGTTCTACTAGACAGCGGTATATTATGTGTGAGGCGGTTTCATCCGCTTCGCCGCAGAGTCTACATTCAATGGATCCGTTGTTTATACCTATCCGTTGAAGGTGTTTTCGCAAGTGGCAGTGGCCCGTTAGCAGACCCATCACTTGTTTCAACTGGATGGCATTAACAAATATCCAAAAATTAATAGCGTGTATTGCAACATCGTGTTCTTATCACTTCTACCATGCGACGTGGCATGCTCTCAATGAAGTTGTGAATTGCTTCTTGAGGAATATTTTCCCGTTCTTCAGGAATGGCCGCTGTATTTAATAATAAAAAGCAAGTCTAGTGTAATAAAACACTTCTTGATTTGATAAGACAATTTTATGTATAAGAGAACTTTTATAACTAAGACCAGGTAAGCCGAACCGTCTCGTGTCACAGTCTTCTCGTGAATGTGTAGACAAGTCCCGTCGCGAAGTTCTAGCGTAGCTCTAGAGCCGTTTCAGCCTTGTAGGCTGGAGCACACAATTTGTCTAGTAGTAAACATCTAGTAATTGAAACACCTTCTTCATAGTTTACGGGTTATAACTGGGTATTTAGATGAGGTGAATATTCAGATGCAAATGCAATTGAACACGCATGGGATATGCGTGCCAGATCTGCGAACAGCCCTTCCTGAAGAATAAGAAAATATTCCTCGAGAAGCAATTCAAAACTGCATTGAAAGCATGCCCCACGTCGTATGGTGTGTATTTTTTTTATGATCAAACATAAGCACTATAGGAAAAATCCTTTAGGGCACTCTAGGAGTGGTGCGTGTGCGCAAAAAGCGATTCACGTTAGTTTTGAATCGTTGAAGGTTATATTCGTTGGGAAAAACGACCTCGGGAAGGTCGTTCTATAAGAATGAAGTCCTCCAGATGAAAGAATTCTTAAATAATGAAGTTCGAGGAGTACTAAGCTTAACCACATATGGATGGGCGGCAGCGGTTCGTCGTGTATTTCTGCTATTCGCCGCTGTGGGGCGGAATTAAGAGAGAACGGTTAGCAGAGCACTTTCCATGAAAATATCTGTAAAAGAGAGTCAAATCCCCAACCTGTCTTCGATGTTCTAGGCTGTCGAGGTTCTTCGTCAGCTCGTGGTTTCCGATCAGACGAATAGCTCTCCTTTCGATGGAATCCAGTAGCCGAAGAGTATGTTTGGGTACAGAGCTCCAGACATAAGAGCAGTACTCCAGTGATCTGGGCCTTGTATAGTGTCAAAAGTTGTTGAGGTGTGTACAACTTTTTGGTTCGGAAGAGTACACCAAGTTTCTGAGAAGCTATCTTGGTGATTGCCACAACATCGTTATGCTAAGACATATTTCCTCCCAGACTGACGCCCAGCAGATTAATAGATGAAGCCAGTGCAATTGCGTGTCCTGCCATGACTATATCCGGTTCTGTAATGTTAACCTTTTTAAAGAAAACTGTTGCCTGGGTTTTTTTAGCGTTAAATTCGACTTGGTTACTGTCCACCCCAAGCCAAAATTTCTTCCAGGTCTTTGTTAAGGCGTGATACTTCATGCAGCCGATGTTTGTGCATTCAAGGAGAAAGATGAGATAATGGTGCTATCTATGTTCTTGTAAAAATCAGATAATGTCGTGAACCAAAAAACATTGTGTTGAGAAAAGGTCACGCTTCAAAAAAAATCATAATGAAGCTAAATTGTACGGCTCAATTTTTCCAAAAAAGTTACCGACTATAAACTTGACTAACATTATCTTTGACAGCAATTTATTGTAGGGGAGTGTATTTCTGTTTTTATTAATGTATTCGTACTCTAGTTGACATTAAAACGAATTTTTTTTATTTGACATTATTTACAATAAAAATAATAATGTAACATAAATTATTTTTTTGTTATTTAATTTTAATTTATAAACATGACGTCGCAGAACTCACTTATGTGCAACTTTTGCCTTTTCTGTATGTGCTATGAGTGCATTCTTAGACGGGACACCCTGTATGCTTTCTCTCCGTCTCTATCTCTCTCATCGACCCTACAACATGATCATTTTCCAACGTTTCGATTTATCGCGAACATTTTTTTTTAACTCACGTGGGTATCTCTTGTGATTTAGAATACCTATCTCAGTAGAGTACATGATTAAGGGGGACACCGAGTATGCTGGGACATACCCCCCTTTCTGCAGTTAAAAAAACGTACTACAAATAGCTACAAACAAAATCCCCTCACCCAGTGGCGGCGACAAGAATTCGTAGGCCCCCTTGGCCAGATTTTGCCCGATACGTTTTTATCGAAAATAAGCAAGGTAAATTATCGTGGGGGCCTACCTGGGTGCCCCTTATCGCCGCCAGTGCCCTCACCCCAAATATTGTTAGAAAAATAGACAAACTAACCACAAAAATCGAATGAACACACTACTGTATTGAACAAAGCTGCTTACGTAGCTCGCGTTCGCTCTCGTCGAGGTCATCGGTGGCGGGCTGCCCGGTGCCGTCGAGGGGGGGCGCCACCCGCGGCAAGTAGGGCTTGTAGTCGAGACCCGAGCGCTCGTAAAACAGGATGTAGGCGGAACTGGTGTCGATTTTCGGAATTTTGGCGTTGTTGTAGGGACACCTGAAACGTATTAGTGTATTTTATGAATAAGGGGGCTAAATTGAACAGTACGTTAATGTTCATTGGGGCAACTCGGCAAATTTTGAATAGGGTGGCACTTCCGGTTATACCGGAAGTCGATGTCAACTTGCTTAATTTAAATGGAACACCCATATACAGGGTATTATCGAGCGATCGTGTTAAAAGTGGGGTCCAGCCCGCCCCATAAACTGAAAGCTCATCCCGCGCCACTGTAACATGTCACCCTGTGGTGGCATGTCACAAACACGTGTTACGTGCAATGTTGCCAAACTTAATGCAAAACTGAAATTCCATATAACGTGTTTACACATACCTAAAGAGCGATTTTTAGATTGTATTACACGCGACGCGACGAAATTTGACTTGTTCGTCGGCGGCATTCCATCTTTTCTGTCAAGTCGAACGTCAGCTGTTGCGTCCAGAACCTACCCGTGTTAACTGAGGTTCGTCAATAAAAACAATGCAAATAATATACAAAGTTTCGACGCGTGGATCGAAAATTATTACACATTATTAAAACAACTACAAAATGGTTATCAACAAAATCGACTGTATTCTACCGCTCATCTTCTTAGACTGACAATTGCAAGCCGGACGCTTGTATATAAGACCTACGTTGCTCAGTAACTGTCAGCGGATTGTGCAAAAGGGATGGAGAGATGGCGCTGTGAGAAAGAAAATGAAATCGCACTAATATAAATTACTCGAGACGTCATTTTTGACATAAACTTAAATATGTCAAACACGCTTAGACTTGGGTATAGGACATGATATATGAATTCTGCCTAGAATCTTGCATATATAGGGTGTTCCATTTAAAATAAGCAAGTTGAAATCGACTTCACTATATTGAAAATATTTTGGCCGAGTTGCCCCCATCAAAATTTGCCGGTTGAGACGCACTGTATATTTTTTAGAATGGAAGAAGCATACCCACCTAAATCCATTACTATTGCTATTTACACTGCCGGTGCTGCCACCCGTCGACCTCCGACTGGGACACGGCGAATTCGTCGCCTTGTTTCCCCCGACGGACATCCTGTCTCCGTTCTCGGACACGTTGCCGCTGTCCAACGCCGTCAAGGAGGATCCTATGGAGGTGTCGACTGTCGCCAGAGGGGCTGTTCGTTCAGAGTCCGTCGACCCTGTACTACCTGTCAACAGAGATTATTAGATTCTTATTAGTTGAATTTGGAAAATAATAAATAAAATCCTATTCAAAGGTTATAATATAGTATAAAATATTGTTATCAATGGCGCAGCCAAGGGGGGGTTTGGGTTGTTCACACCCCCAAAAAAATTTCCGTTATAAATCACATCTGCAAAGCGAAAAGAACAACATCTGGCTCTAAAGCATCTCTAGTGTACCTATTCGCTCCTCCATTGACCATTATCAAGTCTGTTCATGTAATGTTTCCTTAAAAAAATCGTATCTGCTACAAAAATTGAAATATTGAAATGAACCACAAACGAAAATGTTAAGAATACATGTCACTTGATAACTAAATGACAAAATAACCAGTTTGACATCTCCATCACTCTACAGAGCATTTTAAAGTTTGAGTCGAGAACAATTCTTGATTCGACCTGTATATTATGGACATATTAGTAACTTTCTAAAAATCTCACACATGTGCGAGATTTTCGATAAATTCGTCGCGTCCGGCAACCGTCGTTGGTGGCCTTGGGTGTGTGTTTTCTGTGAAATTATTTGTTTCCATGTGCATATGTGTGAAAACCGGCGACGACGACGGCGTTAGAATTAATTGATAAAAATACTTTTATCCCTCTTCCCATAACCCACCTTTCCTCTGCTGCTGCTGACTCCCAGGCGGGTTCTTCCGCCTGCCCAGCGGCGTGCACCCCGACGACGACCCCTTGCTGCTGTTCAGCGACAACGTCGACCTCGACACGTCGGGCTCGGCCATCACTTCCCTGCAGGAACTGTCGTTATAGCAGTACCAGTTACCGTTCGGGTTGCAGGCGTAGGAGATGTAGTGGCCGCCATTTAGAAGACCTGAGTGACTCTAGAGTAGAGGGAGAAATGTGTGTTAATAGGAGATTGTGGCCAACTTTTTGTCGGTCACTGTATAAACAGGTACCCTTTTATCGCACGAAAACAACGACATAACTCGTGGGCCTTTTCAAAATTTATTTTCGTACGTTATATCTTTACCCGTGCATCACAAACACACGGATCAAGAGTCAAGGTCACTTAAAATTCTCCATCTTTATTTATTACAGCCTTAAAGTGAATAAAAACATAATAAAGCGTCTGAGGAGTTTCGCGATAAGTTTTGAATTCAATAACGTGTTAGACAAAGAGAAAGATTACAATCGTTGTTGAATATTGATTTGTAGGCATTAAATATTCGTCAACTGTTAACTTACAGTTGCTGTTTTGATCAATTTGATGTATACATCAAGTGTCATTCTTAATTGGTTTTTGTGCCTGCAAGTTGAATTTAATCCTAAGAACAGTTCTTTTCAGAGCTATTTCATCGTACTTTTGTGTTTTCGGTAAGTATTTATGGACATTTGTCGGCGATATAACTGAATATAACCTTGTTTTGTAAAGTCATGACATGTCGAAAATTTAAGGGATGGCAAAGGCCTTTAAATCGATGTACTGATGGTTCTTTATCGTAATTATCTCGCCATTTTGAAAGCGAAATAAACGGCGACCGAGGTTTAATTATAATACTCTTATGATCAAAAATTGAAAGCCAGTTTTCAATTTTTTTTTCCGAAATTATAAATTATTTTTCGGAATACGGATACCGGAACGCTAGGCGCGTCTATTATAATGTTTATGAAATCAGTCTTTGTTTTGATATTTTTCTTGCGCTAAATTTTTATCGATCCGTATGATTTTAATGACAAGTACGTGATGTCGCACGAGTAAAGATATATCGTACAGACATTATGTGTTTCTTATTACTATCGAACCTACCACGACTGCATAGAGCTGATACTTCAAATCAAAGGGATCCTGCCCCGGTAGAAGTTTGTGCTCGTGGTAATCCTTAAGGTGTTCGTCGATTATAGGCGTCTTCAGAAGGCTTGTAGAAATTAATCTTGATCTAACTTTGTTTATCCTTTCCGGCCTCTGTCTGGGCATACCAGGCGCTACCTATAAATCAAATAAACAATGATGAATTAGACGACTAACTACCAAACTAGCAGAATACCCTTATAAGATTTGGCGAAGAAAGTTGATGTACTTAACTCAAATTTCATAATTAGGTTATTATTTGTTTAATTTGCAAAAGCTTTTCCTAATAAGATTTTGCTGTATCTTTATGAAGTACGATACAGATCGACAAGTGGATCTGGGTCTCCGACGTAGCGATAAGGGGAAAGCAATATCGTTTAAAACCTGGTCTTGTCATGGGCGTGCTATTATTATTTAAATAATGTAATAAAAATAGGAAATTCTTCAATAATTGCATTTTATGTTTGACGGTAGGCAACTATTTTTTTTATCAAGGTTTAAAAAATTTCTTTTTACAAGATGCAATGTGTAATAATAATGATTAATGATTATTTTTCATTTTTGATCGTATTAATGTCCCTTTCTAGGTTTCGCTTAAGTGGCAATTTACCCTATAAACATTTGCAGTCACTTCACGGATCTGACTGTGTAGGATTTTAGCAGGAGTATCGCAAACTTCAAAATTTTAAAATAACACCCTAAAACACGACACAATGAACACGTATATAAAACACCATTGAACACAATACAATAACTATTGCCCTTCCTATCACTACGCAACTGGGTGGGTATATTCATCAAATATCGAACATCGGCGACCAAGCCCGATGGCTCCTCGGGTATCTCACGAGACGCATGCTAGCTATCTGTAACCATTCACTATGTTGCCATATTTTTAGATTAAAAGTATATACTTTAATCAAAAAATATATTATTTTGCATTTAAATATCAAAATAAATAGTTTGAAAGGAAGGTTTTAATAATATTGGTATATTATACAACGTGTCCAAGATAAGGAGGGCCAGTACAGGGATCTCGGAAACCGTAAGAGATACGAAGTCGGTTAAATGGAGGTAAAGTTGCGCATTTACGTGCCTAATAATATGCCGTTTAGAAAGTTTTAAAATTCCATGTAGTTCCGGAGATATCCGGAAAAAAACGAATTTCTGAAAAATCGTTTTTTTGTTTTCGTGGGTTTTTTTGAGATCGAATTCTAAAGTAAATTGCACTTTTGCATTGCCACTTTTTCCGCTCTATCTAACAGCGTTAATTGTTTTGTAATCCGACGAGTGGTCTTCAAAGGGCAATTATCAACTTTCTTTTTTTAAATACGATCCTGTTTTTCTGATTTTGTAATTTGATAGCTATTTTTCTTCCGAATGCAACGATGTATGACACATTGTGGTTTAATGACGTTTCGAGGTTTTTTTTTAACAACATCAGGAAACTTTGGGAGACGGTCCTGTATTAATCCTAATTTTATAAATAATATCTCATAAGTAAGCTCTAAATTTTTAATTATGTTGGACTAGTTCAATAAATAACAAATAATTTAATAATAAGCCACAAATAAGTGAACAAAATACAGAAACATTATTTCAAACTTCTGTTGATTTGGGATTTAAAAGAAAAGTAGGCGCTTGAAACAAAAAAATTAAAATGGTGACGCGTGATTTGTTTCACTTGACATTCCCATTCTGATCGTTTGAGAGCGTTTTAAGAGGTTTTCTATTTTCCAGAACATGTGGAACATAAATTTAAAATGCTGAAAAGTTTGATATTCTATCGCATGTTTCATTTTAACTCAAAAAAACTGTTATGTGGCAGTTAGAAGATGATATTTGTGCTTAGAGAATAACGGAAATCATTTTTAACACCTGATTATGTAGTTAATTACTTTTTCGTTGTTCATTTTATTACTGTTTTGGAATGATTTTTGTTCGCTTATTTATGGTTTATTATTAAATTATTTGTTATTTATTGAACTAGTCCAATATAAGTAAAAAATTTAGAGCTTACCTATGAGATATTATTTATAAAATTAGGAGAAATACAGGACCGCATTCCAAAATTTCCTGATGTGGTTAAAAAAAACCTCGAAACGTCATTAAACCACAATGTGTCATACATCGTTGCATTCGGGAGAAAAAAGCTCTCAAATTTCAATATCAGGAAAACAGGACCGTATTTAAAAAAAGAAAGCTGATAATGGCCCTTCGAAGACGACTCGTCGGATTACACAACACACTCGGAATTTAAATACTTTCTAAACGGCATATTATTAGGCACGTAAATGCGCAACTTTACCTCCATTTAACCGACTTCGTATCTCTGACGGTTTCCGAGATCCCTGTACTGCCCCTCCTTATCTTGGACACGTTGTATACCTGTTACAAATTTATTTTAAATGCGTAAATGTAAATTTAGGTTTTTCTCGGTAACAGATTATTAAATTAAAATTTAATATATGTGACAACATTGTTAATCTTAGAATTTTTTCGCCCGCATACCTGTCGTAGCTACAGATAAACTGGTCGACCTATACTTTACTCTTGATGAGATTTCGGGAAATGACATTTGCTCCCACACTAAAGGCCGTACATGAAATCTAAAATACTCGTTTATTGTTTTAGGGCAAGTGCCCACTCTTATCAAGAACAAAATTTTCTGAGAAACCAATAATAAAGAAGTTTCCCCATGTGTTGGACACACATGTACCAAAAAACTGCAAATATTACTTACCCTATCAACCTCATCCTTCCCATCATCCACGCTCCCCACCGAAACACAGCCTTCGTTCCCCTCCTTCCCGCACTCCAACAGTTTGCATTGCTCGCCATTGCACAGTGGCTCGTTTAAAATATTGCCGCTACCTTCATATCGTTTGGCCCTAACTACCGTCTCTTCTTTCTCCTTATCTTGCTTATCGCTACTACACGTTACTTTATCACATTGGTTATTTTCTACGTTATTTACATCGTATTTTTGACTATTGGAACCGTTGCTATCTGTCAACAGTTTCGCGTTTTCTTCTATACTACTTCTTGTACTTGATATTGACGACTCTCTGACGTCTTCTAAGATTTTATCACCTAAAATAACGCATTATTTATTATTACGACTAGACTGTAAACATGTAATCTAGACACATTTTTGTGGGAATTTTTTCTGATTAGCCTGTAGCTATAAGAGATGGTTTTCTACGTTTATAAAATATTTTGGATGGTGCGGTGTTGCCGGATCATACCGATAGTGGTAGCAACTTCGGAATTTTAAATGAATTACCCTATATAGAGATGTAAAGGTAATATTACCGAGGTAATGTTACCGTAATATTACGTCATATTACGTAATATTACCGCAAGATCGGTAACATTGGAAATACTGTTTTTTTTTTTTTTTTTTTTTTTCCATAAGCCAAATCCAGTTGAACAAAACGGGGCGATACATCTCTTTAAAATTGCCGGTGAAAACAAGATGGGGTTCCTTTGTTTCTTGTATAAAAAGCTTTTTGGAGACTAAACATTCATTAAAAAGTTTAGCAGTTGATGATAGCCCAGATATTTCTGATGTTCTTTCATCAAATACAGTAAGACTTCTTCTTCAAAACGAATTTTGGTTGCAAATAGAAGCAACTTATGACTTGTTCCAGCCAATGTCTAAGTGGATAACGATTTTTGAAGCTAACGGGCCAACAATCTCAAAAGAGTTTATCTGCTTTTTTGAAATAAGGTCTATATTACGTGACAAAGTATCAAATTTATCTATTACTATGTTTGAAAACCAGAAAATGTGTTCAATTCTTGAAAAACGAGAAAATATATGTTTAAAACCCGTTCATCTTGCTGCTTACCTATTAGAACCAAGTCAACGCGGCGAGAAGTTAACTGAAGCTGAAATTTTAATTGCAACGGAGTTCATCTATGAAACTGCAAGGCGTCATCCAAAGTATTCTTCACAAGTAGATCTTATTATGGAAGCACTCGCACAGTACAAAATTAGAGGTAATATTTTTGCTAAGGAATTCGTAATTTCCAGCGAAAAATCTATGTCTGGATCTGTTTGGTGGGCAGGAATTTGCTCCAGTTCTAAAATAAGTAGGTTAGCTGTAGACATTTTAAATTTACCATCGTCAACAGCCGCAACCGAAAGAACCTTTAGTACTTATGGATTTATTCATCGGCAAAAAAGAAACAGACTAACCGTGGAGAGGGCCGGAAAACTAACTTATATTGCCCATAATTATAATTTACTAAATGAAGAAGATCATTCGAGAATAGTAGAAGATACTGAGGAAGAAATAGAAAAAGAAGATATCGGTTTCGAAGTTATAGACTTGACTCAATTAACGAAAGAGAAAGAAGAATCAGATGACGAGGTTGGGGATGATGATGAGGATGATTTACCATTATCCACTCTATTACGTAGTCCATTCTGACTCTGACTAGTTTAAAAAACGTTCTTATTGTTTTTCGTAATGTTTTTACAGTTTTGAAATAAAAAAAACTAGTATTACTTAAAAAGCTGTTTTTTTTATAAATTACCAATGTTACCGTAATATTACGTAATATTACCGGTAATATTACCGATTTTTAAATTACCGGTAATTTTACATCTCTAACCCTATATATTACATTTTTTTTGGAATCTAAGTAAAAATCTAGAACAGTTTTCTGTATAATATCATATACCTATCTTTAACTCTAGAAATAGGCAGAGGGAAGCGTGGAAAATGGTAAATGATTTAAGAGGAAAAAGGAATAAAAAACAGGTCGACTCTAATTTAGACTGTAACAAAATGAACGAATTCTATTGCTCTATAGCTGAGAATTTGAGTAGTAATTTGAGTCCAAAGTGTGATTTTAGGAACTATTTAAATACCGTTAATGTATTAGAATCTTTTTATCTATTTCCTACAAACATTTTTGAAATAAAGGAAGTTTTTAAGGAAATTCAAAACAAAAATGCCACAGGTTGGGACGAACTGTCGCTAGGGATATTTTTGCGTTTGCCCGATACTGCTTTAGTGGTACTTGCCGAAGGAATTAATAGTTCTTTTGAATCGGGAAATTTTCCCTCATGTTTAAAAATTGCAACGGTCATACCATTGTACAAGGGGGGTGACTCCGATTCTCCTTCTAATTTCAGGCCTATATCCTTGTTGCCCACTTTGGCAAAGATTGTAGAAAAATTAGTAAAGCGTCGACTGCTATCTTTCTTAAAGAAGCATAACATTCTCTGCTCCGAGCAGTTTGGTTTTAGGGAATCGAGGGACACAGGTGATGCTATGTTTGCGTTTCTTGAGAGCTTGTATTTGGGTATTAATGATGGCGAAGTGGCTGCAGCGGCGTTCTGTGATTTGTCAAAGGCATTTGACTGTGTCAATCATGGAATACTGCTGTGGAAGCTGGAGAAGTATGGGATAAGGGGAAGATCTTTGGACTGGTTTAGATCGTATTTGACGGCACGTATTCAGACTGTTAATTTTAATGATAAGAGTTCTGAACAACTAGAAATTCAGTATGGGGTGCCACAGGGGTCTGTTCTCGGCCCTTTGCTTTTTTTGATATATATTAATGACCTAGTTAGTATTGCTGTCAAGGGCAGATTCACACTTTTTGCGGATGACTCCACCATACTTTGGGTTAGTAAAAATGCGACCGAACTCCAGAACTGCATCAATGATGATCTCACCAAGGTAAAAGAGTGGACTGATGCAAATTTTCTATCTCTTAATATTTCTAAGACGAATATAATTTCTTTTAAATGTTCTCTCGATGACGTTAGATTGGGGGACCAGTCAGTGGCCAGGGAGAGTGTAAGTAGATTTTTAGGTTTATACATAGACAATAAGTTGAAATTTGAGGTACACATACCTAATCTGGCTAAGAGACTGGCATCCAATTGTTATGCAATCAGGATTATAGCAGATAGTTTGGATTTGGAAGTGGTGAGAAGTACGTACTTTGCACTGATGGAATCTCATCTTAGATATGGTATATGTTTTTGGGGGGATGTTGTTCACGTTATTTGTTTGATATGTTGTTTGTTCTGCAGAAGAGAGCCGTGAAATATATGTGTAGAGCCAGACTTAGGGACTCGAGCAGACCATTATTTATTTCACATAAGATCTTAACCTTGCCTTGCCTGTTTTTGCTGGAGTCATCATGTCTGGTATATAAAAAATTCCGGAATGAGATTAGTTCGGTTTCTGTGTGTAATACGCGCCAGACATATGTTACTCATCTACCTATACCAACTTCTAGCCAAACCAGGAACTCTGTTATGTACAAGAGTAAAAAATTTTTTAATCATCTTCCGTTACGCATTCGAAGGATTAATGGTTTTAAGAGATTTAGAAGGGAAGTAAAAGCTCTGCTATGCACAAAAGCATATTATTCTGTTGACAATTTATTTATGGATGATCTTGGCGGTCTTTAAGCTTCTGATATATGTGTATATGATATATTATTGTAAAATGTATTTCATCTTTTAGCTTTATATTTTTATGTTATATTTGTATGTTATATTTTTATGTTATATTTTATGTTATATTTTTATATTTAGTATTTTAGTTTCCTATATTGGTTCTTTGTGCTTTGTCAACAAGATCTGTACTTTTTATTACACAAATTTGTAGTAATCTTGATAATGTTTAATTATGATATTTATATCTTTTTGCTCTGTATTTGTTGCTTTTTAGTAGACGCATTTTGTCTTAAATAGTTTTATATTTTTTATTGTAATTTATTATTTTATATCTAGTGTTATTCAAATATTATGATTGTTTTTGCTTTGTCAACAAGATTTATTTCTTTAGACAATAAAGCCTCTTGAGTTTGAGTTTGAGTTTAGTTACAAATAATCTTGTAATTTTTTAACGCAGTATCGGGACCTGAAAAGAAAATCATATCTTTTTAGTGGTTACAGCTAGAATTCCGAAGTTGCTACCACTTTCGGTATGATCCGGCAACACCGCACCATCCAATATATTTTATAAACGTAGAAAACCATCTCTTAGCCAAATTTTAAAGATAAAATCTCATTTAGTTCTCGAGATACTTCTAATAGGCCACTTTACTTGGTGTACCCTGTATATATTAGTTTCGTTCGTATCCAACGGTCAGAAACCGTCAGCAAACTAACGACGCATGCGCATGTTTTTGAAACACTGACCTATATCTATGCATAGCCAAACTCTAAAGGCAAGGCAAGTGTCAAATTTATGGCCTCGCGCATGTAAATAAAGCTGATCGTCGACTGTTTAACTTACCCTGTTTGATCTCCTCTTCTTCCTCCTTTCGGATTTTTTCCTCCAACAATTGCCGATGCCTCAAAATCGTTTCCTGAGGCACCGAGGCAAGATAGGCGGTAGGATCAAAATCTTTAAAAGGAAAATTCACTACTTTTTGAGTTTTCACCCATTTACTGTTCACGTAGTCGAACCGTTTTAGGTGGACGATCTGGAAAAAATTAAGAATTATACAGGATGCACGCAACCAGTGCTGCCAGGTCTGGCGATTGGTATTTAATTTTAGATCAAGGATATACAGGGTGTTATGGAAATGACGTATTATATTTAAATGGGTGACTCCTGGGGTGTCTTAGAGAAGCGCTACATATATATTTTTTTAATCGAACGTTTAAAAAGTAGGGTAATTCACCCCTAAACCCACACACAACTCCTCGGCACATTCATATATGAAGATATTACATTGCCCAGCTGATTAATCAACAGATGTTCAAACAGAATGTTGCCAAAATGTTTAAAAGTGTAAAACTTTCTTATAAATAAATATTTAGCTTATTTAGAAAGTAAATCCAGGACGCGATTAAGGAATCCAGGGCACAGACACTTTCAGTTCTTTTTTCTATAGGAAAAACTTTAAAATGGAACAATTATGTTAACAATTGACAGGAACTACCCTCTGAAATAATGGTCTAGTCTGTCTTCCGACCAGTAATCTCAAACTTTCTTTCCGAGAAATCACCGCTCTCTAGAGCCAGCGCGGTTGCCATTTCCGAGACTATAATTATACAGGAAAGTAATATTATAAGGAAATTCGGCAATTTATGATAGTCGCTTATAAAACATCGAAAGCGGCAACGCTGTATTATTAGCCCGATGTTCACAATCAGCTGTTTAAAGAAGCAGGCCGATATCGATGAGAGAAACAACGTGTTATTTATTTTTAAAATTTTTAGATGTTAAATACATTATTTCCCAGACCGCTTAGACAATAAGGGCGTATTTTTATCTACACAGTAGCACTTTAAAATACTAATTCAGATTGAATGGTACTTAGATGTGTTATGTGATTTTTTTGTGCCGGTTTGTTTTTGTTCAAGTTACCTAGGTACTTGGTGTTTTTTATAAATTAAGTTGGTGTTAAATAAGTTCAAAAAGCTAAATAAAATTGCATTTTTTTTCTAAAGGGTAAGTGGCATTTATAAACTTTTAAGTTGTCCAAATCTGACGGGTGTCGTTCGAATTGAACAAATGAGAACATACCTGACCATTTAAAAACTCCGCGGCGGTTTGTTGGAGTCAGTTCAAGTTTATAAATCAGAGATTGTTTCCTAGCGAACTGATTTGAACGTAAAAGTTTATAATAATGTACTCTGAAAAATAAACAACTTGCAATCTGTCAAACGGTTATCGACTTTCTAAAGAGTTTACCCTGAAGATATGACAACACTGTTGATATATGTTGCTTTGTTTACCTTCCTGACAGGGGCAGCACGTGGTCATTTTTGGTTTGACATAAGGTCATGTACAGGGCATATTAAATTAAAGCGCCATTTTTGGATATTTTTCTTCAATTTGTTTTCATCTCAGGAATTGCCGATTTAAATATAATAAGTGACATGTCAATATTTAAATGTTACCATTTCCATCTAATATACTGAAATTTAATTTCGTTTTCAAAGAAAAATGTCCTGTTTTATCCTTTTTTTATTAACAGATAAAACAAAGACATAAAAAATAGCAGGTCTTTGATCTTGCTGTAAAGTAACGCACGGCCCAACTGTATTATGTTGATTAAATATACAGGGTGTCCGGGAACATGTGGGAAATCTCCCGGATATGAAGAAAACAAGTGAAAAGAATACTATAGGTTCTATAAGAGCACCAATGGAATCAAGTTTTTTACACATAATTATTGAACCACCTGGTATATTTGGTCATTTCCATAACAACCTGTATATTCCTCCTTCCTCCTCCCGCAACAAATTTCTTACCAGTATTGGAGGTAACCTCCATATTTGTAACTTTTTGGTCGCCGGCTGCTTGTCATTACACCTACTACAATGATATTTGGCTTCCAGTCTTTCCTCTGATGTGAAGGCCCTTAAACAGTAATCCAGGTCTATCGGTTCGGTGTGGAGTTTTCGGCACCTGGTTACCGACTCGTCCTCTAACCAAAGCTGTAACACAAAGTTTACAACGTCAAATTGTGCGAAAGGAAAAAACGGAACCCATCGACCCGAACGGTTCCGATTCTTACCTTCTCTCGACTACTCTGATATCGCAAATGCAAGGCGGTAGGATCCCAATCTATGGCAATGTGCATGGCCAGCGCACTGGTCGGGCCCCCGCATTTCTGCAGCAGGGGCTCGTCGGTGCACGGTAGGGGACAACCCCTGCAAAACTTCGTCCAGTGACAGATGGCGCAGATTTGACCTCCGGACAAAACGGCCTTAAGGGTGAAGGGGAATTCGTAACCTAAAGAGTCATCACTAAAAAAACAAACACGAGTGGTTAGTAAATAAAATATTTCGTCGTTGCTTTTATTGCTCACCAGCAAACTATTAAAAATTCATTGCGATGCGTCGATTCCCCATTCGCTAGCAATTCGTGAATGGTGTGTCGAGACTTGTTCGTTTAAAATCGATTCGTAAACAATGCAGTAGTACGAACTGGACGAACGGGTCGAAATGGCGAATAGACGCATAGTCTGTGTACCATAGACAAAGAAAGAGAGGGAACGAATAATTCCGGTTTACGGGCCGTCGCAGAAAGTGTTACCTAAAATTGATCCACCGCCATTGATAGGGAGCCAGACAATCGAGGTGGCACCCTGTGTATTTTGGTGATAAGAGCTATTATAAGAATTCAGTTTATTTACAGAAAAATGGTGAATTGTTGTGCCTATGGCTGTAAAAGCCGTAATGAACGAAAGAAGCTTGGAATTACTTTCCATCGGTAAATATTCAAATTGTATTTTTTGCATGCATTTATTTTATATTAGATATCTCCCTTGTAAGTTTAGCAGTATATATTATTTGAAACTATGATTAAGGTCATAGTTAAAGCTACCTTCCTTTGTAATTTGTCCTAGATTTGTTGCACTTTTCATTCAAGATTTCTAACAAGAACCAGGTAATTGCGAGGGTATGTCACTCAATGGCGTACCTGCATGATTTGTATATTTTGACAAAATTAAATTATTTCTTATTTAATTTTGGTTAATTATTAGTGAAAGCATTATATTATTTCGAATGTATACCAGTGTTATGTTTTTAAAGAAAGCGATTAACGTTTGTCTTGAATCGTTGAATCGTTTGAGAAACACGACTTCAGGCGAAGGTCGTATCACAAAGATGGCGTCCTGTTAAAACTTGGTTTAAACCACTAAGCTCATACATTGTTGTATTGTTTTTAGATTTCCGAAAGATCCACAAAAAGCAAACATTTGGGTGCAGACCATATATGGTACTTAGAGATTGGACACCTTCTCCTGCCTACAGGATTTGTTCAAAGCATTTTGAGAAGTCCTTTTTTATAAAGTTGAGGAAAGAGTTCGATTACTTGGAGGTGTTGTGCCAACAATATTTTCAAAACTACCAGTAATTACATTTTGTTGCTTCTTTGTAATAAATTTTGAATCGGCCAATTTTGTTTTTTATCTTACATTTTGCCTAAAGTTGAAAGATATTTAAATTTCACAACCTTTCCTACAGCGGCGGCTCCTCCATTAGGTCATTGGGTCAATGACCTCCCTATAAAAATTTAGGAAATAAAACTTTTTTTTAAATTAGAATTTACTACAAATGTACCTACTATAATAATTTACCTATAATATTTGAAACGCCCCCGTAAACGCAAACGTGTAGTGCGATTCAAAACGGGCTGGAGCCAGTAATTGACCACGATAGCTTAAATGGAAACGAATTTAGCCGAGCTCTGACGATTCCGGCAAGCGGGAGAAACATACGCGAAGTTTACCGCCGCTGGGTCAACAGCCCGGTTTATTGAAAATCTGAATAAGATGTACCTATGAACCTATGTCGTCTCATCATTAGTAATTATTAAATGCTTGGAAAAGAGATGGCAGGTTCCAGGTTGGACGTAGGTCGTAGGTCGCGCAACATTTAGTCTACATTAATTTTGATTGTAATAATTTGTCTTAATACGAATAGAAAAACCATTTATAAATAGTATTGCTAATTTTAATGAGCGTGTTATAACTCATTTTGCAAATGTTAAAGACCGAAGGGTTGATCTAAAATTTAAATTAGTTTAAAAAAATAATTTTTTCTATATTGTTATCAACTCCAAGCTAATTCGATGCCGTTTTTAGTATCGAACTGAGCTTGTCTCGAAATCATTTTTTTTCTTTTTTAAAGGTTGGTAATTTGAGGTCATATATTTTATGTTTGTTTGCAGAAATAATTTCTAAAGTAACGTCACACCTGTCAAGTTTACTTTCTTTGTAAAGCTGAACACAGCACTACAATATTTTACAAATTTAAAGCTTTGCAATTTCCGTTAACTCAGGAGGATTAAAATCATCTTGGTTCATATTGTTTAATTATTTAAGAAAATTTTCAGTTTTGCGAAAAAATGATAGACATGGATAATTTATCAAATGCTATAAAATCATAATTTGATAGTACATATTACCAACATAAAATTTTCACATAAATATTTACGAAAGTTATATAAGTATAGCATGTATTTTTTTTAATATGGATTTTTCTTATTAAGAAAACTTAAAATAGAAAAAATAGTACCTATAAAGTACTTGTACTTTAATATACTATTCTTGTATCGCATATAGCGTAATGACCCCCCAATGAGATTGACCACGAGCCGCCACTGCTTTCCTATATGAAATTATACTTTTGGCTAATAAAATTAATATTTACTAAGCATTCATAAATTATTGAGAAGCAGAAGAACATTTGTACTCAGTAGGGACACAATATACAAATTCAATTCAATAAAAATATTACTTCCATATTCCGTAAATAATAATTTTGTACTGGGATACTACTAAGAAAATATTCATGTAACGCCACTGCTAAATCCGATAAGGAGCCAGGCGGTAACAAAATAGCTTCTGGTTTTACGCGTCCGCTCTCTTCCTTTGTCTATGCTGTGTACCTCAACATGGCGTCGGCCGGTGTGACGTCACACTCGAGCCGTATGAAACTTCAAACGGCAATATTTTGGTAACGGTTTATCGCCTCCAAGCGCGGTATGAAAACTCTTCCTTAGAATTATTTGTAGATACTAAACCTTCAAGTTTTGCGTCACACCCTCTTTAACATTAGTGCATATGTGTCACGTGAAAAACCGTAAAACTCACCAGTCTGTGGCATGATTGGTCTGATCGCTCTGAGGCAGCGGGCTCAACAACCTCGTGACCTGTCCCCACACCAAATCGTACAAGTCTCTGCAGGAACTGCTCGTGCTGCACCCGAGCAACAAGGGCATACCGAACAGACTGGGCTTGCTCTTCTGTTGCGACAGGAAATAGATGTCTTGTCTGACGCATTTCCGGTGAACGGCTATGAGGTATGAGGGGGGTCTTTGGGGGGTGGATGATTCAAATGCGCCTGTAGAGAAAACGATTTAAGTCCAGGAAAAAGTTAATGTTTGGTAGATTTGCATACATTTATGCTGATTTATATTAGTGGCCTATTAGAAATATCTCGAGAACTGAATGAGATTTTATTTTGAAAATTTGGTTGTAGCTGTAAGCGATGGTTTTCTACGTTTCTAAAATATTTTGGATGATGTGGTATTGCCGGATCATACCGAAAGTGGTAGCAACTTCGGAATTTTAAATGAATTACCCTATATATTATATTTTTTTTGGAATCTAGGTAAAAATCTAGAACAGTTTTATGTATAATATCATATACCTATCTTTAAGAGTTTATGAATTATAAATAATCTTGTGATTTTTTTAAAGCCGTATCGGGACCTGAAAAGAAAATCATATCTTTTTAGCGGTTACAGCTAGGAAGCTGAAATTTTGACAATAGTTTCACAAGACCATCAAAATTTTATTATTTCGAACAGTATTTAATTAGTTTTATACAGGGCGTCTCCATAACAATATTTCTGAGGGGGATGAATTATTGCAAAAATCTTCTTTTTTTAAATGGAGCACCCTGTATTTGATATGTTTTGCTAATGGAGGATCGAATTTTCTATCTAATGATATTAGTGTTCCTATACCTATCTTCAATATTTTCGGACTTATAGCGAAATTTAAAACTTATCTTAAAAAAATATATTTTTTGGTAGTAGGCTGTGGAATGCATTCATAGAAACAAAATAATGAAAAATCCATTTGCGTTATGTCTGTGTTATTGTAATAAAAATTAACTAATTCAAATTATTCGAGCTTAGATATTTTAAGTTTATTTTATATTCATGGGGAGTGTGGTAGAGTTTTATCTAGAATTTGCAGAAAATTTAATGAACTTCATCCTGATGCAGTTCCTATGACTCAGAAAAAGTTGATTGGCCGAGGAGGTCCCTGGAAATGGCCCTAAGGTCTCCGGATCTTACCCCCTCCCCTATCTATGGGGTAGGATTAAAGAAATAGTATACAAGACACCAGTCACAACAAGGAAAGATTTAGAAAATCGACTAAGAAAAGCTTTGGGGTCTCTAGAAGGGGAAGAAATGAAAAAGGTGACAAATGAACATGTAATCACCACAATTCATGAATGTTTAAGAGCCAACAATTTAGTTATTAGTTATTTTATAGGTGTTGATGCGTAATTTTAATTTTGTTTATTTATTTATTAATAAATTGCTCATTTGTTAACTATTTTTTTTTACAACAACACAGACATAACGTCAAATGGATTTTTCATTATTTTGTTTTAGAATCCACTCCACAGCCAACTACAAAAAAATATATTTTTATAAGATAATTTTTAAATTTCGCTATAAGTCCGAACATATTGAAGATAGGTATAGAAACACTTCTATCATTAGATAGAAAATTCGATCCTCCATTAGCAAAACATATCAAATACAGGGTGTCCCATTTAAAAAAAGAAGATTTTTGCAATAATTCATCTCCCTCAGAAGTATTGTTATGGAGACGCCCTGTATAAAGCTAATTAAATACAGTTCAAAATAATAAAATTTTGATGGTCGTGTAAAACTATTGTCAAAATTTCAGCTTTCTAGCTGTAACTGCTAAAAAGATATGATTTTCTTTTCAGGTCCCGATACGGCGTTAAAAAACACAAGATTATTTATAATTCAAAAACTCTTAAAGATAGGTATATGATATTATATAGAAAACTGTTCTAGATTTTCACCTAGATTCCTAAAAAAATATAATATATAGGGTAATTCATTTAAAATTCCGAAGTTGCTGCCACTTTCGGTATGATCCGGCAACGTAGAAAATCATCTCTTATAGCTACAGCCAAATTTTAAAAATAAAATCTCATTCAGTTCTCGAGATACTTCTAATAGGCCGCGTTACTTGGTGCACCCTGTATATCAAACATGTCATATACAAGGTTTAAGTTATCAAGCAAAGTAACCAGATACATACCTGAATTAGCCGAACTATTGGAATGTATCGAAATCGTGGACCTTTTAAACGGAATGCTTTTGCTTAATGCCGGTTCCTTCTTCGTCTAAAACAGAGAAAAATATACATTCTAAATCATTCAATACGTTCGATTAGAACGAACAAAATCTCCTACAATAATATACACATTAAATACCCGGTATACCAACAGTGCGACGAAGAAAAACACCTGGAATATTTCTTAACCACCCTCAATTACCATAAAATGATTATAGTTTGTTGGATTCCGGCCAAAATACAACAACTTTGCAAATCACATCGTATACAAATCCGACGTTTTGACCTCTGTGAGACAATCCTCAAGCTTAAACACACTACCTCTGGCTATAACGCGTCAATAAAGACCTGGAAGAAATTTTGTCTTGGGGTGACACTAGCCAAGGCAGCTGCTGTTTTCTCCACAAAGGTTAACATTACAGTACCGGATATAGTCAAGCAAGCGGGACAAGCAATTCCACTGTCTCCATCTATTAATTTGCTGGGAGCATTCGGGGAGGAAATATGTCGTGGCATAATCGTGTGGCAATCGCTAAACCTGCTTCGCAGAAGCTTGGGGTGTACTTTTCCCAATCAAAAAGTTGTATACACCTCAACAACTAATGACACTCTACAATGCCCAGATTCATCCATCACCAGGAATACTGCTTTCATGTCCGGAGCTCTGCACCCAAACATACTCTTCGGCTACTGGATTCCATCGAAAGAAGAGCCATTCGTCTGATCGGAGGCCACGAACTGACAAAGAACCTCGACAGCCTTGAACATAGAAGACAGGTTGGTGATTTGACTCGCATAATTCCACCTAGATCAACGAATGGCAGAAATACACACGACAAACCACTGCCGCCCATCCATATGTGGTCCATCTTAGTACTCCTCAAACTGCATTGTTTAAGGACCTTTTAGAGTTCGTGCTTCCCAACGAATAAAACTACCGACAATTCAAAAGCACATGTATCACTCCGGTAGTGCCTTAAAGGATTGTTCCTGTATTCCTATAGTGCTGCTGTATGGTCAAGAAAAAAAACAAAGTCTGGCATCACGTTAAGCGTCAATTTTCAAATATCTATATCTCAAAAACGAAAGGTTGTGGGGATAGAAAGAAGATAACGATATAATAAGATAAATAAATGAGAATAAGAAAGAAGTGCTATGAAGGTTACATGTTTCGCCCCACTGGGTATCATCAGGCCTAAAGTTTTTATAAAATTGGAATAAGAAAGAAGATAAAACAACGAAATAACGCCACTAAAATACCTTAAAATAATGTTTCATTAAACCCAAAGATATTAACAAACCCGAACAAACTACAGATGGAAAACGTACATTTCTAGGCTACGCAAGGACTGCAAGTAGTCTTTCCCACCTATTTCGGTATTTATTGCAGCATAGCCATATTGACATATTTATCGCAAAGATATCTTGCAAAATCCCAATTTAAAATTTGTTAATTTGGCAATTACAACTGGTTTAAGGTTAATCCGCAATTGCTCTTAAAATAAATTTATTTCCCAATAATTTTACTATAAACTGTGAAAAGGCGACGAGAGATTCTTTAAAAAATATTATTATACTTAAAAGTGATACTTTTAAGTATAATAATAATTTTCTCGAAAACGAATCGACCGATTTAAAAAAATCAAACGTCAAAATAAAGCACTTTGAAAGACCTTTCAAACAAGCTATTACTTGCTACCCCTTGTCATTTAAAATTATTAAGTGGATGACCCCGGGAGCCAGAGGGTAAAAGGGGGTGAAATAGTTTTTGGTTAAAATGTTGTCCCCTTTGGCAAATCTTATGATGTGTCTCGGCGTTTTTTCTTTTAATCAGTGGTTTTCGATAAATCCGTGGTGGGAAGTTTTCAAATGAACACCCTGTATATTTAGATATAGAACAGCTATTTAGCTTCATCGCACACTTGGGACACCCTGTTTGTATATTAGTATTTGAATGTTACTAAGGCAACGGTAAAAGCCGATGAAACTGCTTTGAATGGTTTATATACATGTTAACTCGTCTTAGCCAAAAATTGTAGTGGGGGGTCGATAAAACGCGACAATTACAAATTTGACATTTCATTACGCTTGATAAACGTCCTCTTTTCCGCAGAATGAGTGAATAAAATGCGCGAAAATTACATAGCGTTGTGTTTTTCTATTATTAATTGTATTAATATTTATACAGGGTGTTATGGACATGACTTATAATACTTAAATGCGTGACTCCTTGGGCGTCCTAGAGAAAGTCTACATACTTCTTTTTTAATCGAATATCCAAATACTAAGGTAAAAATTATTTATGAATACATGCTGTCGCGCCGCTCCATCTGGTTTCAGTTAGCAACAATAGAGTAAACTACAGTGATGCCAGATCACACCACGTGCTTGGATAACGGCCGCGCGCGTATTGATATGTTTAACCTTCAGTATCGTTCCTTCAGTATGTTTCGATACTCGGTGTTGGAACGACGTTGCCGAGCGTTCCACGTGCTTGACGTATACGAATTTTGAAACGTTTTGTTAGTTGTAGCATTACCCGATTTTTTTTCTGTTGTGAAATAATTCATAATAATAAATGTTGTGATGCGATTTCCAATTTGTGTGATATTACCTACTGTTGGTTCTGTTGCAAAACATACTTATGTGTTTTATTTTTTATGGAATTTAATTATAAAACGGATTATTTAAAAATAAGATCGAAGGTAAGAGAGTATGTACCTTAAAATTGTAGTTTTTTTTTCTAATAAGTTTGAAAAAGAAGTGATTAACGCGGGTCAAAGACGGCTTGTTGTCAAAAACTGAACACGTACGTTTTTACAATTATGCGTTGTAATATGACAACACCGCCTACAATGCGCTGACCTCTTTTGAGACGTGAGACTGTCTCAATAAATTATTGATTGCGAACGTCGTCAGTAGCGGCCACGTAATTTTGCAGATTTCATATAAAGTGTATATTTCGCTTAATAATTCAAAGCGCCATTAATTGGTTATTTTTCTTCAATTTATTTTCATCTCAGGATTTGCCGGTTCAAATATAAAAAGTGACATGTCAATATTTAAATGTTACCATTTCCATCTAATATACTGAAATTTAATTTCGTTTTCAAAGAAAAATGTCCTGTTTTATCCTTTTTTTTATTACCAGATAAAACAAAGACATAAAAAATAGCAGGTCTTTGATCTTGCTGTAAAGTACCGCACGGCCCAACTGTATTATGTTGATTAAATATATATTGAAGTTATTAAACTCTAAAAATTAGTAAATTAATTTTATGTACAAACACTACATACCCAAAATTCTATACTAATAAAACAGAACAAATAAAAATTATTTCCTACATTTAAAAACTTTATTCTAGAATAAGTCTAACGGTCTAAGTAATTTTAAATAAACGTATACCATTCCAGAAACAAAAATGTCTACCAATCTAGAAATAAAAAACATAATAAAAACAGAAAATAAAAAAAAAACTCAACGAAAACGCACACATTACTACAAATAAAGGAAAACGATACTAACAATCCATATTTACCTAATTGGTTACCTT
This sequence comes from Barypeithes pellucidus, assembly GCA_963991005.1. Classification (NCBI taxonomy): domain Eukaryota; kingdom Metazoa; phylum Arthropoda; class Insecta; order Coleoptera; family Curculionidae; genus Barypeithes; species Barypeithes pellucidus. Next base: position 47,594,171 of record OZ022563.1, on the reverse strand, counting down.
TTGGGGGGGGTAACACTTGTGTAAACTAGCAGTTTCACAGGGTACAAACAATATTTGAATAAATTAATAGAGAAACTCAGCACACGAAGTATACATAAAATACCTTTCAGACTGCGGACTGTGTTATTTGGCATTATTTCGTAACTTTTTGGCTCACCCTGTATACATAGTGTTCCTTAATGACGCGCTAATGTCAGAGTGCAATTCCTTAGGCCATTTTATGAAGAAAAGTTCAATTTGTTACTACATGCTTTCCTTCTTACATTAATTAAATTAATACACTCCCAACAATAAAACCCGAACAAAGATAATGTTAGTCAGGTTTATAGTCCAGTAACTTTTTTAATTGTTGTCCGATCTTGACGAAATTTTTAGCCAAGTCTAGACTTGTGTCATGGGATGATATCCGAAATTTAAGTTTTCAAAAATATCGATGTTTTGATCATTATACAGGCAGAAACAAATGTAATTTTTTTACCCTTAATTTCGTAACGCCCTGTGGAAAAATTGAGCGTGGAATTTAGCTGAATTATGTTTTGTTTTGAAGTGTGAACTTTTCTTAACACAATGTTTTTTGGTTCACGTCATTAACTGCTTTGTAAAAGAAGATACAAATTTTTAAAGAAAGTATTGCAGTTTTTCAATTTTATTCACAATTTAGAACGTTACATTATTTTATGGAGTAGCATCAACAAATATCAGTGGCGGCTCGTGACCGATGATAGAGGGGGTTCATAAGTATGGTGGAATTATTTTTAAAATTTTATTTTTGTGTAACGACCAAACAATTACTTTCTAGGCGTTTTAAATGTAGAAAGACGAGAAGTAATAAGAGAATGTGTTAGGTGAAACATATTTTTATTTATTTTTTAATGTTACACAAGGAAATACAACTTTTGGAAAATAAGAAAGGTTTTCTTAGTGTGTATAGTGCTTAAACGTAAAGTCCATTCTTCGGTTCTTAATAAAATTGTAGAAAATTGATCAATAACAGCCTCATTAAGTTTGGAATACCCTCTATAAATTTTTTTCATATATTTAATTTTTAAATTTTCTAATAAACTCCCTAGATTTACCCTTTGTGGTCTGCGTTAAATTAATTTCGGGTTTAAGTCTTCCCGCAATCTTCACTTCAATTTTTTGCTCCAAACTCAAAGAGCTAAAGTTATTTTTTAAATAGTCCACCGTCAAACTATTCATTTTAACTTAATAAATATATAATATTAAAATATTAAAACAGACACGCTCGAACTTCTAACTAGATGCACGAACAGACAACGGCGCGGCGCACACTAAAATTGTGCGCCTTTCCCATGTTAAATCGCCATAGCCCCGCTATTCCCCGCTGTCTCCCGCCACCTGTTACTAAAGAGAAACAGCATTATGCCCCGCCTACTTAATCGCATATGCGAGCAAGTCTCGCCATAATCGTCATTAACCTCGACCGAGGCACGGTTGCCGGATCGAGAGCCTATAACGTACAGTTTGGTTGACGGTACGATAAGATATTAGGGAGGGTCGGACTTTATACGATAAATAATATTCATATAATATTCAATGAATATAAATTAATATTTTTTTATTAGTTTTGGGGGTGCACGTGAGCATGTGCTCCTGTGGAAGAACCGCCACAGACAAATATCCAAAAATTAATGACGTGTATTGTCACCTCATGTTCTTATCAGTTCTACCATGTGACGAGGCTTGCTTCAATAAAATACGGGCTATTAATTTTTGGATATTTGTTTATGCTACTCGATAAAACAATGTGATGTTCTGAAGTGTGAATAAAATTAAACTGCAATATTTTCTTTTAAACAATAGATAATAACGTGAACCTGTATTAAGAAAAGATCACTCTTCAAAACAAAACATAATGAAGATAAATTCTACCGCTCAATTGTTCTACAGGGCGTTAAAAAATTAAGGGTAAAAAAGTAACTTTAGTTTCTGCCTGTATACTGAACAAGTCTTCAGTATATTTTGAAAACTAAAACGCAGGCTAACATTCCGAGATATAAGTCTACACTTTGCTAAAAATTTCACCAAGATCGGACAACAATTAAAAAAGTTGCAGGACTATAATCCTGACTAACATTATCTTTGTCCGAGATTTATTTATTGTAGGAGAGTGTATCTCCGAAAGTACTTTAGATATTATTTTCAATTTTGGTATGTGTTAATAGGATATAAATCCCACGTATTTTAGTTAGAAAAGTAACAGTTACTCTATCGAACCACCAGTGGCGTCCCGACAAATATGTCCTGATGGTACTCTTTTTCAAAAAGTGGTAGAAGCAAAATTACACTGGATAGTAATAGATATTTTTTTCTGATTAACCTGATCAATTCTACACGAAAATGGTCTATTGCGTTTTTCCCGATAGACTTTCTTCTGTTCTTTATTAAAAGAATTAATTGAAGCTCATTATTATTATTAACACATTGATGATAAATCATGTTTTATAAAAATTGTTAGAAATTATTAACAGGCATAATGATGACTTTCAATTTATATTTAATCGTTTTAATCCAGAACAGTGCGTCGAACGAAGAAAACGCAAGACACCGTTTTCATGTAGAATTGACCAGGCTAATCCACATGGAAAAATGTCAATGGCGTACCACTTTTATCGTAAAAAATATTAGAGGACATGTTTTTTTTGTGATCAAACATAAGCACTATATGAAAAATCCTGGGAATGGTGCGTGTGCGAATAAAGCGATTCACGTTGGTTTTGAATCGCTGGAGGTTATATTCGTTGGGAAAACGACCTCGGGAAGGCCGTTCCATAAAGATGAAGCGCTCCAGATGAAAGAATTCTTAAATAATGAAGTTCGAGGAGTACTAAGCTTAACCACATATGGATGGGCGGCAGTGGCTCGTCGTGTATTTGTGCTATTCGCCGCTGTGACCGGAATTAAGAGGGCAAGGTCGGCCGAGCACTTTCTATGGAAATATCTGTAAAGAGTCAAATCCCCAACCTGTCTTGGATGTTCTAGGCTGTCGAGGCTCTTCGTCAGCTCGCGGTCTCCGATCAGACGAATGGCCATCCTTTTGATGGAATCCAGTAGCCGAAGAGTATGGTTGGGTGCAGAGCTCCAGGTATGAGAGCAGTATTTTAGTGATGGTCGAATCTGGACTTTGTATAGTATCAAAAGTTGTTGAGGTGTGTATAACTTCTTGGTTTGTTCGAAGACATATTTCCTCCCAGATTGACGCCCAGCAAATTAATAGATGAAGCCAGTGGAATTGCGTGTCCTGCTATTACTAATCCGGTTCTGTAATGTTAACAATTTTAGAGAAAACTGCTGCCTGGGTTTTCTTAGCGTTAAATTCGACTTGGTTACTATTACCCCAAGCCAAACTTTCTTCTAGGTCTTTGTTGAGCCGTGATACCCCACGCTGTCTGCGAAGATGTGCGTCGGCAGCCGATGTTTGTGCATTCAAAGAGAAAGATGATACAAGTGTGCCATCAGCAAAGCTAAGTATCGGGTTTTTGGGCTTCACTAGAAGGTCGTTAATGTCGAGTAAGAAGAGAGTGGGAGACAATATGGACCCTTGAGGAACACCGGCATTGATGGTGAAGGTGTCCGAGATAAATCCGTCAATCGCCACTTGCAGAGAGCGGTCCTTAAGAAAACTAGACAACCATGCATAGAATCGACTGGGCATACCATATGATCGCAGTTTACTTAGAAGCCCCTCATGCCAAACACGATCAAAGGCTTTAGAAATATATAGCCAGGGACGCCACTGGTGGAACCTGAAATACGTGGTTTTAAATACTATGAACGCATACGGAAATTGAAAATAATATCTAAAGTACTTTCAGAGATATTAAGAAATAACTGGTAAAAAACATACCGTAGGAAAAATGTATTCATATGAACTTTTCTTGGTAAGAGGATCTAAGGAATTATACTCCGAAACATTGGCACATTCTTACGGAACACCCAGTATAGTTGCAGTGTCTCTAAATAACCCGTCACGATGCTCTGAAATTCTACCTTGAGAGTGGACCACAATGTATTTATTTATAGCTACTGCATAGGAATCCTTATTACCCCACTTTAAAGTAAAAAATAATAACACATTGCATATAATTTGGATAACAAAAACTGTTATTTCTACTCTCAACTCTAGCTAGGGCAACTATGCGTAAGAGCAGTAGTCCGTGAGGCGTATTACGGCGAAACGCGCCTGTAATAGTGAATCTAGCAACAGCAATGGGAAAACCTTATTCTTGAATGTAAATTAGTTTCTTTTAGCAAACGCGGATTGAAACGGATAGAACATTTCGGGGATTTAGGACGAAAACGACTAACTACACTAGGCCTAGGCCGTGCATACCTTAAAGCATAGAATGTTGGGCATGCAAATGGCCGAACCACTCCTTACCTCTGGGCTGCAGGCCAGGGGGCTGTCGGTCGCGCCCGTCGAGGCCTCTGTGAACAGAAAAGAAACACGAAAAGGGCTTAATTAGTGCATGGAAAATATTTCGGATATTTTGTTTAGTATAGTGGCGATATTTCACGAACTGTGATTTAATCACTGATATCAACAAATCACAGGTAGTCACAGTTCCTTAGAAGCAATAAAAAGCGTGATGTGATCACAGTTTAAACAAATCACCTTTGCGTACGTATTTGACTTTTACTGATCATTAAACCTATCTTTTTGTTTCAAATTTATTCCCATAGGGTTGACACCATTAGAAATATATTTATTACATTTGCCATAATCGGCCTTATTGTGTTGTACCAATACCAATTGTGTTAAAATAATAAAGGTCATTTTCGCATATCACCGTTAGAATAGCTTCAAAATTAGGGCCCCCCGCAAAATCATTTATTAGGCCTTATAAAACGATTTATTTTGTTAAGCTAGAATAACGTAAATTGGTAAATTATAGATACAATATAGATGTTACTCCATAAGAATTTAAAATAAAAATCTGATGATTCCTATGAGAGAACATTTTTTAATGCTCGTTAGAAACGAAGGTTATACAAAAAATCACATTTATTATATAATATTATTCCAAAACCCATAAAAAGTGACCACACTATTATTTTCTGAATAACTTTATTGTTTAAAATCACTTTCAAACCAAATTTCCAGGAAATATTTGCAAAAGTATACGTTCTCGTAAAATTGATTTAAACATACATAATAAGATCATAATTAGAATATCATACAGGGCAGGTTAAAATTAGAAGTTACTTTAAACAAAAAAAGTTTTTCTTTCCTCGAATAATTTAGACTTACCTGTTAAATCTTCTTATATTCTGAACAAAAAATATTTTAAGAGATTTTTCATATTTCACTCGATTAACCATCTATAACTAATTTTCTGACCAAATGTTTCTGAGCAGTTAATAACTGAATATCACAATGTTTAGTTATCAGTTAGCCATGGAAAGAATTATTGTATAAAATGAAACATAAATGATATTTGAATGACAGAAATGTATTTCAACTTACTAATAATAATAATCTACAAAAAAAATTATTTGAAAAATTGTTCAATATGACCTCTGGCTTGTTCAATGCATTTCTGTAAACGTATATTTTCCGTAAATTGAACCATTGAACAACTTTTCAATTAATTTTGTTTGTAGATTAGTATGTTACTAGTAAGTTATTCTTTTGATGTTAATAATGTTTTTCACATATTATTTAACAAATTAAAGATGAAATACATTTATTTCATAAAAATATCAATTCTGTTCTATTTTATAAAATTGTTTCCATTGCCAACTGACTAAAACAGAGATATTTAGTTTTTAACTGCTTAGAAACATTTGGTCAGAAAATTAGTCACAAATGCGTGTTTTTTGTTGAGAATATAAGAGGCTTTAACACATAAATCTCAATTATTTGAAAAAATAAATAACTTTTAACCTGCCCTGTATTATATTCTAATTCAAGCGCCTCTCAGCAACGCTCTACGGCATTTAATAAAAGTTGTAGAGGGGGGACCTAAACTCCACGAAAAACCGAATTACTGATATTCCACTTCACGGACCCCCTATTGTCACTAACTAATAGGAAGTGATCAAAACAATTAATGTCTCCCTGGCGGAAATAGATAAAAATTCTTAATATTATTCTATTTTCGCACCAGTGTTAAAAGAAAATCACGTCATTTCTTTTAGCACCAGTGCACAAGTTTTGCCCTTTATATTTTTTTTAATTTATGAGAGCCTTTATTTTTTATGCCAAAAATACATAGTTTGTCTATTTTAGCTCAATCCGTTTTTAAGATTTGAGCGATAGATACCTTTTAAAAAAAAAACTGTATTCATTTTTGTTGAATATGGGTACAATAGAATGCCTTTGAAAACTAGAATGGATACAGCTTTCGAACAATTTGATTGCACATTTTATAAACAAAATTACATTGTCCTATTTAAATATCCAAAATTACCATCAACCCCTGAAAATCTTACAAATGTGTCGCCCCTGCTGGCTGGCGCATTGCCAACAGTCAGAACAGCAGTTGGTACTGTGAAAATCCCTAAAATACCCCCAGAATTAGAGATGGGCAAACTTGTTCGTTTTGATTACGAGTTAAAGCAGCTACTGCTACATACACATAGCAGTAAAAAAAGTTGTGACGAATTAGCAGTACATATGCTTAATAAAGAATATGAACTGCTAACTTAAGTACCAGTTAGTTTAAATAGCCATTAGCTGTTCATAGCTGCTTCGACCAAATAATAACAGTTAAAAACAACAATAACCATCTCTACCGACTTGCAGCGGCAATGCAATTAAAACGGCGCACGACTCATTTCTGGTAATGCAATACTAATTGCGCCAGCTGATCGAGCACGGTGTACTGCGCATGAATCCGTGCAATTATAATTGCCATTGCCCAGGCGCAAGAGAAAAAATTGCCGACTCTAATACGGCTTTAACTAATTTATTAAGTTGGTTACCTGTCTCAATATCTCTCTCTCCTTCAGCCTGATCTATCTCTCCATGTGTTTCGTCGCTACCGCACTCACCGGGCAGCTCGTAAGTGAATAGCTCGCAAGCCGTCGCCGGGTTTATCCGGCTGTCATCCGGCAGCAGTGACTTAACCTGGAAAATTACATTTTTCAAAACATTTTAGGCGACTCTTATACTTTTCGTTAAATGGCCGCGAAAAATTAACTTATCGTTTGTTATCCAGTTTTTAACACGATTCCATTCTTCTCGGACGTTTGCTTTTCAGCATTCAGCCAAACTTCATCAGATTCGGGCGCTTAGTCAGAGTCTCAGCCACCCAGGGCCACTGCCTTAACACTAATCTTTATTTGATCGATTCTCTACCTTGGATATTGAAACCCTCCCTCAACAGTGTAGCCAGTGGAATCTCATTCCACCTTCCGTCTTCCAGCGTATGTTTAACGTCATAAGTGACCTACCCGGAACCAAACCTGCAGTCTCCCTAACGCGCTGTTAACCAGACTTAAGCTAAACCGCCATACTTTTCCAAAAACTCATCGACTTACTTGACAGCAAGCAACTTCCGCCAAAAGTAACCTCTTGTCTTCCACTCCGCACAGGTCACTTAACTGTACTTTCAGTTCGCCATATTTCGCTTCAGAATTCAATCTGAGGCCGTACTTGATTGGGCATTGGCCGTTGAGTCTAACAACTGAAATATAAACAAATTGTGACTAACGGTATCAACATTCCAACGTTTAGTGGTCAGTCACGACATTGCAGTCGAGCGTCAAGAACCCAAGAACGCTTGATTGGAGAGTGCGTACCGTCCCCCAACCGGATATCCGGATCTCATCCAGCCTGGTTACCGGCGTGAATGTGGTAGGGACGGGGAATGATACACTCTTCCCTATTTCTTACATGACGCCGGACAGTAACGTCACGACTTATACCACTAAAATCCACCTATAGGTCGCGACCAAAACTGATGGCAGTACCGTAGCAGTAGAAGCCAGCATTTTGGCAGCTTCCATGGTTTCGATTGTTACGTAACTGCCATCGGTTTTGGTCGCGAACTACAGTGTGGAAAATCGGTTTACCGGCCGCGGGGTTTGAAACCTAGAGTTCCCAGTGACATCCGCTTTAACCGCGGAGCCGCTTGGGGACTTTAAAAAAATTATAACCATTTTTTACACATATCTACTATTCGAATTTGAAATATATCTTACCTAATACTTCACAAAGCGTATAGCTTTCCATTGGCAGTGGTAAGCTAAGGTGATTGAACGGATCGAACTTCACGGATTCGTGTCCACAAGTTTTACAAGTTACCTGCAAAAATGCATTTTATCAAACACTGCATTTTCCATTAAAGTACTACTAATTACAGGGTGTCCCGAAATTAACGCGTAATATTCCAAGGGTGTAATCTAGACCAGTAGTTTCCACAGAAATGTTTCACCGGTCCGCGAAAATATATTTTTGTAACATACCTATACAACTACACTGACGGACATAGGAAACGACTCACTATAATTTTAAGTTCTCTTTGCGACATCATATCTTTTGAGCCGCTTAATGGATTTTGATATACATTTCACTAGCGGATAGCCAAACTATTTAGCTACAAATTGACGTAGCAAAGTTTAATTTTTCCGTTCATTTCATTCAATATACGGGTTGAAATAAAAGTAATTCGAGAAATTTCATACTATTACTTACTACAAAGGCTTATATTTACCATTGAAATACACTTCTTATGCTTCATCTGCATTTTTGTCACACTGGATATTGCAAACGAGCATGTCATATTTTAGTATTAATTAGAAATTATAAAACAACTGAATATTCTGACAGAAACGGAAGAATTTTTCATTTTGACACAACTTCCTATGTTGTATATTGTATATTTTTTAAAAAACGTAAATTTCGGGAATAATATGAAGACTAAAAATAAAGTATTATATATTTTTGAGAAGCTCGTTAAATACTGAATTACATTATTAAAAAATATATAGGGCGACCCACTTAAAAAAAGGCATTTTTTCTTGAAAACTATTGAACGTAGAAAAAAGATGAGTAGGCCACTCACCGACCTATATTTACGGATAAGTACACCTTATGAGATGCACAGTAAAAAGTTTATGAGAAAATGGGTTGGTGCGCACGGTTTACCGGTCATATTTTTATAGGTTGCTCGTCGGTCGTCTCGCGCACAATGTTGTCGCCGTCATATAGGCAACCCGGCCGGTATTGGTGCCTGTTTGGTTGCGCACCAACGACGACTATCCAGAACCGAAAGCAGTCGTAAGGATGTAACGATATTAAAAATCTATCGATACGTGGACAATAGATATCAAAATTAGTTCTAAAAGTGCGTTTTCAGTGATGACCACATTATTATATGAGAAAATGGATTGTTGATTTCCCAGTAAAGAAGTCCTGTCCGCCGGTTAAGGCAAATTGGTCGTCCTAAAATGTAAAATTCTCAAAATCATCCCGGATATCAAAAACGAGTGGGCCTACAAAAATTCTAAAAGCGGCATCTTTTGTTTCACAAAAAAGTAGCAAAGTGTTACGAAAACCGCATCCTTCTATCTTTAATAATAACAAGAGATACCCCGTAATATCAGCGAAAAATGGACACCCTGTATAGTAATAATAAGGTTCCATCGTCTAACAACATAGAGCCGATATTTCAAAGTCCTTAAGGTACAGAATGACAAAAGTCATCCGTAACACAAGTTTGACAGCATATTAAAGTTCCTTTTAACTTTCATCTAAAGGAATAGATCTTTAAATACGTGGTAATCTTCCACTTAACGCGTCTATTGACCCTCAAATTAATTTAAAACATAGTTTTTTTTAAGGTTTACCATAACGTTAAGGCTAAGGTCTAACTTAAGGTAATATTCAAATATCGGCCCTAATGAATGTACCATCGTGCCGATAAAAAACTAGGACAGCAAAATCTCAAAACTGGGAACGGAAATACATATCCCATAGACTGTAGAAGGTGCTCAACAGCTGTAAAGGTAAAAACACCTAACTTTTAGAAAGTAACCTAGGTTACATAATTTAGGGTTTGTATTTTGCGATAAGAGGTGGCATCAAAATTTGTTACTTGTTTTATAAAGTTGAGCGGAAGTTTATATGAAGGAACTAAATGTATTGCGCATTTTTTATTAAGAAAAAGTCAAATGCTTTATTTAAAGTAGGTACATTTAATGTCGCCAAAAAAGGAGAATAAAACTGAATAATAAAAGAAATTTAACAGAAAGTAAAAAAATCTACAAACACAAAATTCGTTGTAGCAACAATTTTCTTTTAATATGTAGTCATAGAACCTTCCTGTTTATTACTTCTTGATAATTAGTTTCTTCAATTTTCATCTTTAGCAAACATTCTAGGGGAACCTGAACCTGCTCCTAATAATAGTTTGATGCCTTGCTATTTTTTATTTTGCCAACAACACGGTATTTCTGTTTACTCCTAGTTCGCCTGCAATATCCCTAATAAAAGCACCGACTGTAGATAATAGCCTTTTGCTGGGGGGTTAATTGTGGTATATTTAAAAAAAAATGTGCTTGACAAGTTAATGATAAATATGTTGACATGCAAAATTTCTATATGATATTTTACTGGTACCAGACTCGACAGTAAATAATTCCTAATAGTCAAGGAGAAACTAAGAAATTTTGCTGTCCTAGTTTTTCATCGGCACGATGGTACATTATTTCGGCGTATACTTTCATTCTTTAATACACACCTGTCTAAAAAGTAACAGATCAAAATTAACAACATACCTTACTTTTTAACTGCCCGTGAAATAAATCGGTAATAATTGAATGTTCCCTTTTTAGATGGTACTGCCACGCCTCCTCCGCTACGACCTCGTCGGGCCTACCGTCGCTATCTTTCTGTTCAATGTATTGTTTTTTCGGTACCCGGTTTAGATCCTCGTGAAGTGCATCCAGTAACCATGCCAAGAGCTCCTATAAATAAGATAGTGGGTTATCAAAAGGCGATAAGGCTTTCTACTGAAAAATCGTTCTCTTTAACATGTATTTTCTCATCAGAAAATTTAAGATTCTATTAGCATTTTTCGTAAAAATTTGATATAACCGCTAAAACCGAGGAAATTGATAATTTCATTAAATCAAAATATTTGCGTTATTATTAATATTAGTGATCAAACGGTTATAGCCATGGTATAAATAACTAAGAGGTATGATTCCAGGCCGATGGAGGCGTTTCTTGTGACGACAACGGGCGAGTCACGTTTTTAAATCTCTTATGGAGAGTTATACTGCTCTCAGCGTTTTAAACTCTCTTTTAAAGGTATTAAAATGTTTTACGCATTTAATAGTATGTGAAATGAAAGAATAATATCATGGCTTACTTAAGTAGTTATAAACAAATTAAACTATTTTTTAAACAGTCCATCTCTCAGTGGAGTGAAATTATGAAGATGTAAAGAAATTCAGAGTCTGCTTCAGTAGTTAAATGAACAATATTTTAATTTCCATACATGTTTCGAAGGCATATATCCTCATCAGCTTCAGTGGAAAATACTAAAGAAGTAAATGTTAACAAAATAAATAAAACCGTATCCATTCTAATTTGTTTTTATCCTTAGGAAAGCAGAAACGTCTTATATTTCTGTCAAATATCTTTGCCTGGTTATCCATATCACAACCAAACATAGCGCACCCCATTTTATGAAAATTCAGATATTTATTGGCGACCAGTGTTGCCAGAAAACCTTGATCAAAGATAATAGATTGACGGTTCGAAACCTAATATAATAATAAAAAAAGGTGTCAGAGTAAGAAGAGTACGAAAAAAAGGTCGTTACTTTCCTATGATCTGGGGGCCACCTCCAGATTGAAAATAAATTTCATATGGGGAGTCCCACAACAAGAATGAACATCTCAAAAATTGTTAAAATAGTAATGGATATATTATAATTGTAAAAGACTGACAACGTCGACCGGTTCCGATGGCACGGCGGTTGTTTTAAGTTTGTCGGAATCTTTTCTTATTTTGGTGGTATTTTAGCTGTAATGTGTGATATATTTCTATGAAATTAATATACGTAATTACTTGTCATATATTATTCTTTCATTTCACATACCATTAATTGCATAAAAACTTTTAATATCTTTAAAATAGCATTAAAAACGCTAACACCGTATAACTCTACATAAGAAATTTAAAAATCGCTCTCCCTTCAGATATCTTCTTTAGTAATTGTACCATGGGTTATAGCAGATATAGCAGTGACGACTCGTGAAATGCACGTAGAAAAAAATTAGTGTTGGGAAAAACCGATGATTTTAATAATCGAGTACTTGATACGGGAGCGATTTTAATAGTCGAGTGAGGCTCTCGAGCGAATTCCGATTCAACAAACCGCTCAACAGGCAGCCTAGCCGTTTACAGGTGATCAGGTCGGGTATTTAGCAGGCACGTAACTACGGGTGGGCACAGATTTAGCTAAAAAATTGTAGTTATAGTATTTGCAGCGAATCCTCAAGCTTTTTCGACAGTTGACATCATTAATATGTCATCGATCAGCTGTTTGGGGACTTAACCAAATACCCCAGTTTTATAGGAACCGTATTGAGCATGGTATAAGTAACTATAGGTATGATTGCACGCCGATGATCACGTGGCTTGGCGAGTAAGTTTTAAATCTCTTATGAAGGTTTACATTGCTGTCATCGTTTTTAACTCTTTTTTGAATGTATTAAAACGTTTTATGCATGTAATGGTATATGAAATGAAAGAATAATATATGACGAGTATTTACGTATATCAATTTCATAGAAACATAACACACAAATACCACTAAAAAAAGAAAAGATATCGGAGAAATTTTTCGCGGCCATTTGAGCCGGCGACAATAGCCGAAGCATGCCGAAAGCTGCTCGCCGACCACTGCTGGTTTTGAAACAGTGTTGCCAAACTTTTACAATTGTAATAGATCCACTAGTATTTTAACATTCTTGTTGTGTGGCTCCCCATATGAAATTTATGTTCAATCTGGAGGGAACACCTCCAGATTGAACATAAATTTCATCTAATAGGAAAGTAACGACCCTTTTTTTCGTACTCTTTTTACTCTGACCCGTTTTTTACTATTCCTATTAGGTTTCGAACCGGCACTCTATTTCTTTCGATAACGGATGTCTGGCAACACTGCTGCATGGTTGCCGTAGTTTTTGGTGGACATTTTGTAAGTTTACCAGAACGTTTTCTTATAGTCTTGTGTTTATTAAAAAAAATATCTTAATTTTCATAAAATGAGGTGCGCTATGTTCGGTTGTGATATGGATAACCAGGCAAAGACATTTAATAGAAATATAAGGTTTTTCCGCTTTCCTAAAGATAAAAACAAACAATTAAAATGGATACAGTTGTGTAAGCGGAAAGATAATTAGGTCGTATTTTAGCTTTAATTTTTGTTGTATGTTCATGAAATAAATATTCCTAAATACCATGATATTATTCTTTCATTTCACATACCACTAAACGTAAAAACTTTTAATTAAAACGGCGTCAGAGTAATAATAGTACGAAAAAAAGGTCGTTACTTTCCTATTAGATGGGGGACCACCTCCAGATTGAACATAAATTTCATATGGGGAGCCCCACAACAAGAATGTTAAATAGTAGTGGATCTATTACAATTGTAAAAGTCTGGCAACACTGTTTCAAAACCAGCAGTGGTCGGCGAGCAGCTTTCGGCATGCTTCGGCTATTGTCGCCGGCTCAAATGGCCGCGAAAAATTTCTCTGATATCTTTTCTTTTTTTAGTGGTATTTGTGTGTTATATTTCTATGAAATTGATATACGTAAATACTCGTCATATATTATTCTTTCATTTCATATATCATTACATGCTTAAAACGTTTTAATACATTCAAAAAAGAGTTAAAAACGATGACAGCAATGTAAACTTCCATAAGAGATTTAAAACTTACTCACCATGCGCACGGCAGACGAAATTGGGACGGTTAGATATCCTACCTTTAGTTTATTGTATCATGCGTATTGAGCGTGTTTTGTTTTTATATTTTTCGAGTTTGATTAGTGCTAATACGTTTAAAAGTGTATTTCCGTCGTTTTAGAAGTGTTTATTTTGTGTTGAAAACTTTGATTAATTACATATTGAGTTGTTTGTGTATCTGGTAAACCACAGTAAATACTTGTCACGTTATGAAAAATTTATAGGTTAATATTTTCATTTATCTGTTTTTAGGCGAAAATAATAATTATGGAGCATAATTATTGTCTGCCTTCTACCTCAGCTGATGCCACCGTTAGAGAAACTAAGGTGAATTTTAATATTAATAAAAAAATTTCTAGATGTTTCATTTCTTTCTGATCGAGTTGAGATTTGTTTCAGTTAAATATCAGGTAATACTTTTGTGTGGCGACTTGAATGTAGACAGTTTGGTTAGCTGGGAAAGTAGAAAGTATCTGCACATTTTTTTGCAGAGAATACTAAATATATTATTTATTAAAGGGGATGTTGAAATTTCAGTTCTTGGCACGAGTGGTTGCACAATAAGATTCCACATAAAAAATTTCAAACTACTTGGCAAGCAGTTTGTATCACGTTTTGATTTTATTAAAACGGCAGTGGATTGTTTAATTATAATGGGTAATAACGACCATGCTCATATTGTTCATTCCTTCATAAAATGCCATCTTGGGGAGAATGAAAAGTGGCAATGAGAAAGTGAAATTTATTTTTGGACATCTCTTCGAACAATGCCAGGAAAAACTAAAAACCGAGTCGCAAAATTGTCCTAATTTAACCGACTTCGTATCTCTTTACTCTTACCGAAATCCCAATGGGGAAGGCCGAAATACCCATTTTATTAGTTTTTTGCATATATGACTTACGTAACCTACATAGTTGCAGTATATGTAGCCTACGTATACAAAAGAAGGGTGCATATAGAATTTGCTTGTTATGATACTATACGCTTATAAGTTACTATTGAACATTAAAGTTAAAACAGAGGTAACAAGAGTGTAAAAAAACCTCTAAGCAAACCGTATATTTAGTTTTTTAATACAATAACCTTTCCTTAGAAAAGGTCCATAGTTAATTTCAAAAATGTTTTTTTGTGCATCCGGTACAAAAACATGGAAATTTTTCCAAGTGATTTGTATTTACATAACAGGGAAAAGAAATGATCAAGGATGACTTTATCGAAAAATTGAAGATACAATTTTTTACAGGTATAGTTAAGTCCATGTGTAGACACACTGTATAAAGTTTACAGTAGGTAAAGATGGACATGCATGTAGATGCGTACTTCCTATCTTTTTGTGAAGATAGAGGTACCTACTAGACATGTAATTATAAAATAATGACTTTATTTTATATATTTGAATAAATAAATAACAAAAAAATACAATGTGTTGTGTTTTATTCCCTATAATAAATAATAAAAGATGTATTTAAAAATATAAATAGACTCATTTCATTTTTAAAATAAACGTACGTACTATTGTAGTACGGTCCTGGAATGTCATACAAACCTAGGCAAAATAAATAACCACAAATAAGCAGGCAAGTCATTAATGTCACGTGACACTTTTTTTTTTTTTTTAATTCTCTTTATTCATGTTTACATACAGTATTTGTATTTACATTTGTCAGTCATATTTAATTAAAATTTAATATAAGATACTTATTTATAGTTTACATTGAAAGTCATATGTTCTAGTCTAATAGGTTTCCCAAAGTGATAATTAGGTTGGGATCTAACTTATTTAATCTAGTATACTTTGTTTTTATTAACTCTTTGTAATCGCTAAGGGTGGCATTAACTCCATTGCTTAAAATATATTCTATGGTTTCTAGTGCAAGATACAGAGTTCGATGGTTTTGTCTTTTGGTGTTATATTTAAATGCTAGGTTTAATATTGTAGATAGTCTACTCTGCGTTTCCGTTATTCGATTGACCATTTTTATGAGGAGAATCGAGATTAATCGCGATTGCTGTGTGCATAAGAATCTGTGCATTAAGTTATCCCTATTCATGTTACAATTTTGACATATATCTGATGGCGCTTTGTTTACTTTTTTGAGATTTGTAAGAAATGGGTATGCTTGATGTATTAATTTAAATATTAGGCTTCGTTGTTCATGGTCTAACACTTGACATATCTGGCGCGAGGATTCGCTGCAACCACTATAGAAGCCACCAAAAAAATTCCAGAAATTTATTTACTTGTGAAGAATGAATTTTTACCGCGTATCTCTGTGGCAAACAAAAAAAAAAACTGCAAAAAATCACCCAAGGCTTAGGCTTAGTTACGCGACTGGTAAAATAAGCAACTGATGCATTTTTAGAGAGGTAGAGGTACTTGTTATATCTGTTATGTTAATTTATATTAGTGTTTTTAAGTCGAGCCATAACAAATCAATCATCTCGCTCGGCAGGAGGATATTTTGTGTAGTTTAATCAACAACATTGGTTGGTTGGAGCGTATTGTTTGGATGAGTTTACTAAGTAATTTATACTTAAGTAGATAGATGCATATGTAAATTCTTAAAAAATTAAAGAATATAATTTTTTTAAATCAGAATCAACTGTTCTTCCTTAATAAAACCTCCAAGACAAACTTCAAAAATTTTCAAAAACAACCGCTGGTGTTCTATCAACACATTCTTCGTCTCAGTCATAAAAAAATTTCAAGCCATTATCGCTCGAGCGATCGACATTGTGCTTACCTGTGCGTCATGTTGTCCTCCCCCGCTCAAATGTTGAGCAAACTTTGAGACACAATATCTTAGCTTTAG
This sequence comes from Barypeithes pellucidus, assembly GCA_963991005.1. Taxonomy (NCBI): domain Eukaryota; kingdom Metazoa; phylum Arthropoda; class Insecta; order Coleoptera; family Curculionidae; genus Barypeithes; species Barypeithes pellucidus. The sequence continues at coordinate 47,577,402 of OZ022563.1, read as the reverse complement.
CGGGGCCACACTTCTGGTCGATCCCGCCCACAGCTCCCTAAAACGGGGTAACATTTTACAAAAACATTTAAATGGCTACCCGAACAACGCGGGAAGTACCAGCGTTGGAAATGGACAAGACGATGACGCTGAGCTTTCCAGCCGACGTCGTGGCCGCATGGATGTCGCAAAGGATATTGAGTTCGTTCGCAGAGAGGTCAGGAATAGCCACAACATACTTTAAAGTGTTCACAAAAGCAAAATTTGTGTATCGATTGCCAACTAATTTGCAACCGGCAGAATAATCCGCGTACTGGTACGCTGGTACGGAATTGTGGGTTTGGATCCTCCGCATTGATAATTTGTGTAAATACACTTAGCAGCAAAAATTATGCTCAATTTCAAACTTGGTTTTCTCGCGAACCGATAAATCGAGTGCGCTAATTTTTCTTTTGAACTGTAGAATAGTTGTTTTACGTTAAATTTAAGACACCCTGTAGGGAGCATTAGCAGCAACAATGAGTGTATGATGAAATCATACTGTAGCCTCATGTTTTCTAAACATTTTGTTTCTTTAATTTCTCTGATATCTGAAATATCAAAGAAAATACACAGTTTTATAACGGGTGGGCCATATATTATGTTGAATTATAAATCAGCAATGAGAATAAGAAAAATTAAATTTGTTATTATTATTTTTATTTTATGTGATACAATGTTTATTCCGATTAAGTATGGAAAATGATTTCATTCAAGTGGCCACCTCGGCTAGCTCGGCAGTAGCCCATCCTGGAACACCAATTTTCGAGCACATTATTAACAGTTTGCAGCTCTATTTGAGCGATTTGAGCTTGAATATTTTGTTTTAAGCGGTCAATTGTTCGAGGATTGTCCGCATAAACTTTAACCTTCAATGCGCCCCAAAAAAAGTAGTCGAGTGGTGTTATATCGCAGCTCCGAAGTGGCCAATTGACATCTCCAAAACGACTGATTACACGATTGTTAAATTTTGTGCGCAAAATGTTGATGGTGAGCGCGGCGGTGTGGCAAGTTGCCCCGTCCTGTTGAAACCAGACTTCATCGAGATTGATATTTTCCAATTCGTGCCAGAAAAAGTCATTTATCATATCTCGATAGCGGTCGCCATTAACCGTAACGGCGCGACCAGCCTCATTTTGAAAAAAAAAGGGTCCGATCACGCCACCACTCCAAAATCCACACCACACAGTGACTCGATCTGGATGCATGGGCTTCTCTATAACGGCGTGTGGATTTTCCGTGCCCCAAATCCTACAGTTGAAAATGCGCCTCATCCGAAAAGATTATTTTTCTAACAAAATCAGGATCATCGTTCAACTTGTTTAAAGCCCATTCAGCGAAGCGAGTTGTTGACTTCTGCGCCGAGTTGATGTAGACGCGTTAAGACGCACACTCTCGGCCACAGCAGCGATTGCTTCAGGTGTACGCCTAGGATGAGCATGCGAAACATGTTTCACGTCCACCAGCATTCCAGTTCTGAACACTTTATCGATAAAATTCTTAATTCCTTGGTTTGACGGCGCCTCATTGCTTCCAAACTTTCTACGCAAATTTCGTGCTGTCTCGGCAACCACAGAGCCACACTCAAAGTAAGTTTTCAGTATTTCTAAACGTTGATCCAAATTAAAGCGATACATATTCTGTCAGCGGAAATTTCAAACTAAACAACTGTCTACAATTCATGGCACTCTAGTCGACAGCGCCATTAATAGTACGTAGTTTAAAATTCAACATATAGATGGCCCACCCTTTACCAGAGAGCACTTATGAGATATTAGTGGTAGGGCACTGAGACAGCAACCCCCTCCTGCCAACTTGCAAGATGTCCAAGTAATGGTTACCGATATTTGGAATGTACTTGACCAAAATAAAATATCCAATTTAATATCGAGTATGCCGAGGCAATGTGAAGCAGTCATTAGAAGTAGAGGTGGGAACACGCGCTAGTAATGTACTAATTTCGCTATTTATTGTTAATTAGTTCTATTTTAATTTAAAAAAATATGTTCTGGTATAAAAATAATATTATAAATAAAAATTTAACGTAAAAAAAACTATTCTCATTTTTGCACCCTGTATAAGCCTAAAACTGAATAAAAAATTCTATCACAGTGCAATTACCAAAGAAAAAAACTTCCAGTTGAATTTTTTTTTTGCGAAATCGATTTATCGGTTCGCGAGAAAATCAAGTTTGAAATTGAGCATAATTTTCGGTTGCGAGTTATTTTCGCTGCTAAGTGTAATAAGGTTCTGTTTCTTACCGACAAAGCTCGGCGTATCTCTTCGCCACCGCACCTTTCGTACTGTGAGGATTGTTTGAGTTTAACTCGCACAACTGATTGTCCTGCTGAAAATACATCGTCAGAGGTCGAGTATTGGACACCGCTTGTAACGCCGCATTCATGAAACACGTATTGCCTAGGTTATGTAATCCGGTAGCGCCTACAAAGCAGAAAATAAAATGTAATATACAGTATGTCCACGGATGGGGTTTACAAGAGGACAAATGGACTAAAAATTGAAAGATACGAAAAAAAGTCACTCTTAATAAACGTTTTTGCTTGTCTAGAAAATACGATTCATCATAAGAAACTTCAATTTTTTTATACAGGGTGGGTAAAAACTGCAAAAATGTTATTTTGCTTAATAGTAAACATACTTTATTTTGAAAGATACGAAAAAAAGTCACTCTTAATAAACGTTTTTGCTTGTCTAGAAAATACGATTCATCATAAGAAACTTCAATTTTTTTATACAGGGTGGGTAAAAACTGCAAAAATGTTATTTTGCTTAATAGTAAACATACTTTATTTTGAAAGATACGAAAAAAAGTCACTCTTAATGAATGTGTCTTCTACACAACAAACCAAAGTAGAACAATCCATTAAAAGGTTTATTTCCCAAAAAGTATTCTCTGGCACACCTCTGACTGGTGAACCTAGTTAAAATAATAATGACACTTAAGGTGATAGGTACTTGTTGTCAATGTCTTTATTTAATGAAGTTATTATTTAAGTAGAAATGCTATCTACTGAACAAAGAGTTTGTATAATACAATGTTAAGGGGATGGTCAAGTTTCATACTGCTACGTCATGGAACAATTTACCGAGAAATTTGTAGGAATCCCAATAACTAGGATGGCAATCTGCAAGTTAATAAAAAAGTTCAAGAGAACTGGTTCGGTTTTGGACCTAACAAAAAAAGAAGAAATACGACTATGATGATGCTGCTACAGTCTAAGTTCTTCATTCTGATGAAGAAAATCCTATGACGTCCCTTAGAAATCGTGTTACTCAGTTGGAAGTTGTGTAAAAATGTCAACTTCAGACGATACTTAAAGCAAATAAATTGTATCCGTATAAACCGCACTTTAATCAAAGATTGGAAGACGAAGAAGCGAAACGACTTGATTTTTGCCTGTGGATAGGAGACAAAATTTTAAGTGGAAATGTTGATTTTTATAAATGTATCATGTTTTCTGATGAAAGTACACTTGCAACAAATGGAACCGTTGCAACCCAGCAGGTTAGGCCTTTAGAAAATCCCAAATTCAGAATTATGACGAGAAGACAATATTTCACAAAAGTGAACGTGTGGTGTGCGATATCCATTCATGGCATTATAGGGCCATATTTTTTTGATAACACGTGCAATAGATTATCATATTTAGAAATGCTGGCTGGATACATGTTTCAATGATGAACTCAAAAATCTACCATTAAATTTTCGACAAAATATGTATTTTCAGCAAGATGGTTGTCCAGCCCATTTCGCTCGTGAGGTTAGAGAATGGCTTGACCGCAGATTTGGTCCAAGGTGGATTGGCAGGAATGGTCCAGTTTTATGGCCTCCAAGAAGTCCCGACTTAACCTTGGCCGATATGTTTTTATGGGGCCGTTTAAAACAAATTGTTTTTGCAACCACAATACCAAATGATATTGAAGTGCTAAAGGGCAGAATCATCCAGGCTGTCCAATCGATATCTCAGGAAGAAATCAGAAATTCTTTCACTTATTTGAGAAAGCAATTAGAAAAATGTGTCGAGTATGGGGGGTGGAGTTTTTGAATTATGAAATCGTTATCGTTATCTTTTCATGTTAATAAAAATGTTCGTATTATTATTATTATAATTACTTCATTAAATAAAGACATTGACAACAAGTATCACCTATTCATTGTTCAAGTAAAAACGTTTATTAAGAGTGACTTTTTTTCGTATCTTTCAAAATAAAGTATGTTTACTCTTAAGCAAAATAACATTTTTGCAGTTTTTACCCACGCTGTATAAAAAAATTGAAGTTTCCTATGATGAATCGTATTTTAGACAAGCAAAAACCTTTATTAAGAGTGACTTTTTTTCGTATCTTTCAATTTTTAGTCCATTTGTCCTCTTGTAAACCCCATGCGTGGACATACTGTATAGTAGATAACTCTTGTCATAGCATAGAGCAAAATTTGGAGCTCATCGTGTCAAGTTGTCTACGGGATGACATCCAAGCTTAAGCTCCTTTTCTATCTCTGCGCGTTATCTTCTAAATAACTACCAGTTAACAACACATCGAGGCCACAACCTACCTGGAGGCAGGCATATCGTCGGTCTCCTTTCTGCAAGGGAAGTTTCGCCGCCCCCGCCTGCCGCCAACTGTCCCAATTCTTCCGGCCACGTTAGATCTTTATTTCTTACTTCTAGCAGTATTTGATCGGCATCCCTAAAATATATCAAAAATTACAACTATGGGTATGTTTTGTCTATACAGGGTGTTTCCTAGTATGCGGTCCGTCACTTGTAACTGAAGTTATCGTCCATAACTAGAAAATATCCTGTATATCCATTTATAAGCATGTCTCTCCGACGTATCGGTAAGGGGAAAGCAATATCGTTTAAAACATGCTCTAGTCATGGGCGTGCTATTATTATTTTAAATAATGTAATAAAAATACGAAATTCTTCAGTGATCGCATTTTATGTTTGAAGGGAGGTAACTATTTTTTTTATCACGGTTTAAAAAATTACTTTTTACAAGCTTTAAATTTTAAAAAAACAGCTATATTATTAATTGATTAATGGCGATTTTTCAGTTTTGGTTGTATTAATGTCTCTTTGGCAATTTAAATATATTGACTTGTGATTCCTCTTCACATACCCTACAAACATTTGCAATCACTTCATGGGTCTGACTAAGAAGGTTTTTACCAGGAGTAAACTCATTTATTATCACAAAGTTCAAAATTTTAAAATAACACCCTAAAACTCGACACAATGAATACTTATTTATACAACACAATACAGGGTGTCCATTTTTGGGGTAATTTTACGGGGTATCTCCGTTATTAGTAAAGATAGAATGATGCGGTTTTCGCCGCACTTTGCTACTTTTTTGTCAAACAGAAGATGACGTAATCAAAATTTTTCTAGGCCGCCTTGTTTTTCATATACGGGATGTTTTTGAGAATTGTGCATTTTAAGACACCTCCCATATCTCGGTTACCCCGTAACGTATCAAAAATAAATAAAATGTTCTTTTTGTATATTTTTACGTAGAATCCAATGACGTACTCAGATTTTTTCTACATTCAATAGTTTTCAAGGAAAATAAACAAACTTGCTTTTTTAAATATATTTCTATATATTTTTAATAATATAATTTAGTTTGTAACAAGCTTCTCAAAAATATATAACACTTTATTTTTAGTCTTAGTATTAGGCCCGAAATATACGTTTTTCAAAAATATATAATTTTTTTTTAGTAGGACATGACGGATATTAAAAAAAATACTGGTGTGATTAAATATTAGACACAAAAATTGAAAATTTATTGAACTCCCTCATAAATATTGCTCAAATTGTTCTCCATTATGCCTTAGACATGGTTCTTATTTGGCTTAATGAATTAAAAATAATAATCGGCCGTGTTTGTAACTCCCTAAAAGCTCGGTCAATGGCAATTCTTAAATCTGCCATTGTTCGGTACTGAATGGAATAAATTTTATTTTGAAGGAATCCCCATAAGAAGACATCCGAAACCGACAAGTCGGGTGACTTTGGTGGCCATCTCACAGGTCCATTAGTTCCAATCCAGCGACCTGGGAAGTTATTATCTAGGTAGGCCCTTACAATTTGGGCATTGTGAGCGGGAGCTCCATCCTGTTGAAGATGCAAGTTATTGAGACCAGCTAAGGGCACATCTTCTATTATTTCTGGCACAACGTTTTCCAGAATTTCCAAATATTTATTTGCATTAAGGCTTCCTTCAAATATATTATAAACTATTTTGCTATTCAGTATAAAGCATGAAACGCTAACGCCAAATCTGCCTTGTCGTTCGATTGGAAATATTACATGCTGATTTTCCTGAGACCAAAACATCGTATTCTGTCGATTAAACATGCCAGCACTGGTAAAATGAGCCTCATCAGACCATATAACGGTTTTTTCAAAATTGTTTTCCCTGTTCAGATTTTGTAAATACCAATTGCAAACCTGTATACGGCGCTGTGCATCACCAGGATGTAAGTTTTGTACACGGTGGAATTTATATGGCTTAAAATTGTGTTTTTTAGGATTGTTGCACTCTTGATTTAATTATTCCGACCGAACCTTCAACTTGTCTGCAAGAACTACTTGAATTTGTTTCAATTGAAGCTAACACATTTATTTCATCAGTCTCGCCATTATCCTTGTGGTAGATTTTAGGGCGAGGTTTAGAAAATGAACCGTGTTCAATTAAATTTGATTTTATTCTTGAAAAAATTCGTTTATCCGGTTGTCGTCTTTCGGGATATCTACAAGTAATTTAAGGAAATTTATAAATTTCATAGAATTACTACATAAGGGCGTATATTTACCCATTCAAATACACTTCTAATGCTCCATCTGCATTTTCGTTACACTGGATATAACAAACGAGCATGTCGTACTTCTCAAAGTTTACATGCTCTGCCATAATTAGGACAAACTGATTTTTCACTATTAATTACAATTTTTAAAACAACTTAGAGATCCTGAATGCTCTGACAGAGTTAGAAGATTTTATTATTATGACACATAGGACTGTGTTCTTTTGTTTGTTTTTAATATCCGTCATGGCCTACTAAAAAAAAATGGTATATTTTTGAAAAACGTATATTTCGGGCCTAATACTAAGACTAAAAATAAAGTGCTATATATTAAATTATATTATTAAAAAATATATAGGGTGACCCATTTAAAAATAGGAAATTTGTTTATTTTCCTTGAAAACTATTGAATGTATGTAGAAAAAATCTTAGTACGTCACTGGATTCTACGTAAAAAACTACAAAAATAACATTTTATTTCTTTTTGATACGTTACGGGGTAACCGAGATATGGGGGTGTCCCAAAATGCACAATTCTCAGAAACATCCCGTATATCAAAAACAAGGCGGCCTAGAAAAAATCTGATTACGGCATCTTCTGTTCGACAAAAAAGTAGCAAAGTGCCGCGAAAACCGCATCCTTCTATCTTTACTAATAACGGAGATACCTCGTAAAACTACCCAAAAATGGTACAATAACTATTGCCCATTCTATAACTACGCAACTGGGTGGGACATCCATCAAATATCGGACATCACCGAACAAGCACGATGGCCCATCGGGTGTCGAGACGCATGCGCTATCAACGGTCTGGGATATAACCTATCAAATTAGCTCTACCTACCTGTAACCATTGACAACCCACGATGTTGCCATATTTTTAGATTAAAAGTACTTTAATCATAAAACATATATTATTTTGCGTTTAAATATCAAAATAAACAGTATCAAGAGAAATTTTTAATAATATTCAAACTATAATAGAATATTGGTTTCTTATATACCTTTTACAATTTATTTTAAATGCGTAATTGTAATTTTAGGGTTCTCTCGGTAAGAGATTATTAAATTAAAATTTAATTTCACGCAGTCGCCGTTCGAAAAGGTTCGAGTAAATCGATCTTTTAAGTCTTGATTTAAATGAAATAATGATCCAGATTAGCTCCTCTACATCCGGACTCAATAAAAGAAAGATTCAGATTCATCGGAGCAATTCGACATAAATAAAAAAAACTCTACTATAGTAAGAGTCTTGAATTTGAATAATCTTCATACAAACAATCCAAAAAAGGATTTCTAAGCACTTTCTCAAGAACTGAATCTCTCTACAACCTACAATGTATCATTTTACCGAGCTGCCACAAAAATTTAGTAAAAAACCGTAACATCACTCACTTTATCCCCAAATCCTGCAGCTGCGCCCTCTCATCTTCAAGCAGGAACGGCTGCTGGTGATCCCTCAGCAACCACAATCGGGCGTCTTCATTCTTGATCGCCAGGTGCTCGCACAAGAAGTCGGTGACCTGCTGCACCGTTGCCAAACGAGAGAATGCGGCGACGTGGGCGAGGTTGCGACGGATGGATGAGACCGGGGTGGAAGGGGCGAGACCTGCTGTCGTCAGAGCGCCATAACTAGAAAAATATTCAATTAAAATAAAATATTTAAAAAGACTCAGGGGCCTGAATATTTACGGATATACGTACCCTCCGACTACACTACCCCAAGAGGATGCATTACTAACTGGTTGTTGCACTTGATGTCTTAATATCCTCAAATTCAACGGATACAATTCCAACTCCACTTCTGACCTGCCTGGAGGTTTAATAACCTGCAAGGTAATTAAATAAATTACACCGGTTTCTAGAGATATATCTACCTCAAAATTGTGACAGTGAAAACCCATGTAGAATTCGTATACAACAAACAAAATGTTATTGATTGTCATTGCCATTGACACATTAAAATTGATAGTTGTATCTACAACGTATCCAAGATTGGACGGGCTAGTACAAGGATCTCGGAAACCGTAAGAGATACGAAGTCGGTTAAATGGAGGTAAAGTTGCGCATTTACGTGCCTAATAATATGCTGTCTAGAAAGATTTAAAATTCCGAGTAGTTCCGGAGATATCCGGAAAAACCCGAAATTTTGAAATATCGTTTTATTGTTTTCCTGGGTTTCTTTGAAATCGAATTCTAAAGTAAATTGCACTTTTACATTGCCACTTTTTCCGCTCTATCTAACAGCGTTAATTGTTTTGTAATCCGACGAGTCGTCTTCGAAGGGCCATTATCAACTTTCTTTTTTTAAATACGGTCCTGTTTTCCTGATATTGGAATTTGAGAGCTTTTTTCTCCCGAATGCAACGATGTATGACACATTGTGGTTTAATGACATTCGAGGGTTTTTTGAACAACATCAGGAAATTTTGGGATACGGTCCTGTATTTCTACTAATTTTATAAATAATATCTCATAAGTAAGCTCTAAATTTTTACTTATGTTGGACTAGTTCAATAAATAACAAATAATTTAATAATAAACCACAAATAAGTGAACAAAAAAAATCATTCCAAAACAGTAATCAAACGAACAACGAAAAAAGTAAGGAACTACATAATCAGGTGTTCAAAATGATTTCCGTTAACTAACTGCCACATAACAGTTTTTTTGAGATAAAATAAAACATGCGATAGAATATCAATCTTTTCAGCATTTGTAAAATTATGTTCCATATTTTCTGGAAAATACAAAACCTCTTAAAACACTTTCAAATGTTGACAACGATCACAATGGGCCCGTCAAGTGAAACAAATCACTCGTCATCATTTTTTTTGTTTCAAACGCCTACTTTTCTTTTAAATCAACAGAAGTTTGAAATAATGTTTCTGTATTTTGTTCACTTATTTGTGGTTTATTATTAAATTATTTGTTATTTATTGAACTAATCCAACATAAGTAAAATATTTAGAGCTTACTTAGAGATATTATTTATAAAATTAGGAGAAATACAGGACCGTATCCCAAAATTTCCTGATGTTGTTCAAAAACCCTCGAAACGACATTAAACCACAATGTGTCATACATCGTTGTATTCGGAAGAAAAAAAGCTCTCAAATTCCAATATCAGAAGAACAGGACCTTATTTAAAAAAAGAAAGTTGATAATGGCCCTTCGAAGACGACTTGTCGGATTACAAAACAACTGACGCTGTTAGATAGAGCGGAAAAAGTGGCAATACAAAAGTGCAATTTACTTTAGAATTCGATCTCAAAAAAACCCAGGACAACAATAAAACGATTTTTCAGAATTTCGGGGTTTTCCGGAACTACTCGGAATTTTAAAACTTTCTAAACGGCATATTATTAGGCACGTATATGCGCAACTTTACCTCCATTTAACCGACTTCGTATCTCTTACGGTTTCCGAGATCCCTGGCCCTAAGAAATTCTTTAACCCCGGATTAATATTTCGTCGGTAAGAAAGATTAATGAGGTTATGTTTTTTTAGGTTACGCAATGGTGTAGCTAATTCTATATTTTAAGTAAATATTGCAAAAATATAGATTTTTTTCTCATATTATTTGAATTTCTGTAAAAAATACCTAAAACGATTACTTATTTATGACTAATGTTAGATCGAAATTATCTAAACGCGTACCTTATTACAACGTTGCCATCTTCTAACTTATTTGAAACTGTAGAACTCTGCACGATTGTAAAATGGTGTTTTATGAATGGAATGTTTTGTCTCCCCCTTTTATATTATATGTTTATAACATCTAAAAAAATTACTAATATCGGACTAAAAATAAAGCATAAAACTTAATCAAAATTTTGTAATGGCCGTTTTCTTGCACGCGAGTGTCGTTTTCTACATGACAATCCATCTTTTATTTTTGTAATATTCCAAGAAATACTTTTTAGGATTAGCAAGGCCGAGGTGATCGCGGAAGCGAACTAGTACGCACCCGACATTTATTATTCTTACCTGTCTGGGTAGTGGTAAGGGTCCTCCATACCACATGGACAGAGCTTTCCACAGAGAATCAGGAACCAGTTCGAAATCCCTATGTTCAGCCAGAGGAGTATCCCTCTTCAAACGGCCACCTAAAAAATATAAAAAAACGAATGAACAAAAGCATTTACACGCAATCTTGTGGTAAAGATACCAAATAAACAAAACAACTAAAGGGAATTATTACTCTGAGAGGCTTGATAGCGATCTGAGGGAAAATCGTAATAGCGAGAACTTTTTATATCTTGATAGAAATAACAAACAATAGAAATATTAATTTATATGCTTACCTTCCCCTGTTAAAGTGGGCACCTTAAAAGTACTTTCCGCCACTAGGTTGCTATTGTCTATGGGTCCGGGAGGACACAATCCCCTCTTTGATGCTGTTCCGGAACTACTGGACACGCCTGAACTAGAAGCAATGCTGCAGCTAAGACGAAAATGCATGTTAACGTCCACTTTGTCTATAGTTCTTAGTCGAGACATAGGATTATAGAGAAAGAACAACAAGAATATCCTTCATCCTAAATGTGTATATTTTTTAAATTTTCTACTCGTAAAGATATTTATAGTTTCCCAACAACATCAAATTGCAATGTTTTAAGGAAATCACTGTGGCAACGCTGTACGCTCGTGCTTACCGCTTATAGTACGTGCAACCCTGAAGTTTAGGAATGTCATTAATTTTTCGGGTGCAGTGTTTGCTGGGCTTAGTCGCCACTATTGTATTTTTGAATTAATTTTTAATGTTTTATCGAACTAGAACAGGGGTCGGCACCTTTTGAGACGGAAGAGCCCAAAGTTATAATTTACACAATTTCTCAGTTTTTAAAGGGCCACTACACAATTTTATATCGAATGAGACACAACTTGACATCGAAAGAGCCGCATACGGCACGCGAGCCGTAGGTTGCCGACCCCTGGTCACAGCAAAAGCACTGGTGAAGACGCCAAATTGTCTTGCGTCGAAATCCAGTTAAAACCTACATAAAAACATCCGACGACGGCGTCATTCGAGAGCTTACGACGGACTGACGACAATAACGACGCGTGTCACGGGGGAGGGGTGCGGTGAAAAGCGAGTACAAGTGGCTGAGAGATAGAGTCGTTGTCTAATCCTCGTTAATCTATTCAGAACGAAATTTTAATGTGTTTTTTCCATAAAATAAATAATATTTGCGTATGAAACTAAAGAGCCGCAGCTTCACATCCAAAGAGCCGCAGGTTGCCGACCCCTGAACTGTAACTATTTAAAGCTATTTATTAGCTATCTACAATGGTTCCTCAGTGCGTGGTGTGTAAGAAATTCGACTATTCTAACCCCGGATTAATATTTCGCCGGTACGTGAGATCAATGAGGTTATGTTTTTTAGGCTAAGCAGTGGTGCAGTAGCTAAGTCTATATGTTAAGTAAATATTGCAAAAATATAGGTTTTTTCCATCATATTATTTGAATTTCTGTAAAAAATACCTACTGCGATTAACGTATGTCTAATTTTAAATCGAAATTATCTAATTGCGTTATAATAAAACTATTGTAAACTTCCTAGACGTATTCCCCGTTTTTAAACGGTAAATAATTTCGAAATGCAGAGCAAGAAACCCGGATTTTCACCCAGGTTACCACACAAACATTATAGGTAGTTCATAAATAATAAATTTTGTTGTAGCTTTCCTGCAAACCCTGAGCACAGACGAAAGTAGGGTACCGGTGTCCCGTTTATTAATAAAACGTTTGTTTAAAAATGCCTACAGCTAATTTTAAAGATGATTTGGATGGCATTGGTCCGCAAATTTCCTTTGCTGTTAATGAACCTACAGAGGCTTTTCAAAACTTGTGTCTACATCGTAGTATAGTAGTTATTAAAAACGTATAAAATGTTGCAAATATTATACAAATTACTGAATATGTTTGTTTAAAAATTGGCACATAAAAACTGCACACCTTAGACGGACGAAACCGTTTCTCTTCATTATACCAGTCAGAAAAATGCAAACTGTTCATTTTAAATCGAATGTCCTGTATTCAAATAGTCCTTTAAAGTACAAATTTATCAATATGTAAGACTAACGAATTTACTTTTCAAAATGACAAGAAACATTGATTTTAAATAATCAAGAACAAAGAAAATGCATAATATATTTAAAAATTTAAGGAATAATAAGTTATTAGTTAGGCAATATAGCCAAGCCGGCCAAATTTATATTATTGAATTTGTTATTTAATGGAAACCTAAAAATACAGGGTGTTATGGAAATGACGTATTATATTTAAATGGGTGACTCCTTGGGTGTCCTAGAGAAACGCTACATATTTCTTTTTTTCAAATCGGCCGTTTTAAAAGAGGGATCCAGCCCTATAAACCCACAGCTCATACCGCGTCACTGTAATACGTCATCCTGTGGTGGTATGTCAGAAAACAAGTGTTACGTGGAATGTTGCCAAACTTAATGCAAAACTGAAATTCCATATAAAATTATAAAAATAAATTATTTATCTACCTACTTGTATTTATCTTTATACCTAAAGAGCGAGGAAATCCATGCACAAACGCAATCAGTTTTTTTTTTCTTTTTCATGGGAACAGCCCTGGAAACACTTTATGCTCGAAACATTCCATCAAGTCAAACGTCCAAAACAAACTACTCGTTTTAGGTTCGTCAATAAAAACAATGTAAATTTATATACAAAGTTCGGATGCGTAGCCCGAAATTCATTACAAAACAATTATTATACGCGTACGTTCTGAAAACAAAGCGAATACCCGATAGTGTAAATGGTAAGCAACAGAACCGACCGTATTCTAACGCGTATCTTCTAATACTGACACTTGCAAGACGCACGCTTGTACGCCTAGACTTACGTTGCCCCGGGTTTGTTCGGGTTTGTTCGCCCAGTGGATTGTGTGAAAGAGATGGCCGTGTGAGAAGGAAAATTAAATCTTCGTCGGTCTTGTCATTTGGAGTAGAGCTGAGCTAATTTAATTTTTTGAGCTTCTCAAGTACCGTCGCAGTATTATCCCTTACCTTAATTGATGGATATATCACAAATATCATTTTATTCAATTCGGGGAAGAATCTCGTTTATAACCATAAGAAACGCATTTAAGCTATCTTAGTCCGTCCCGTAACGCCTGTTATTAGGATTCAATTACTGTGACCGTGAAATATTAAACTGTCAAATATTGCCCATCTCTATTCCAAGTTTTGCACGTACCATTTCGTTCGTTAGTAGATAAAATGGCATTCTTAAATTGAAAGAATTGTATTTAAAATGTGTGTTTTTTAAATTAGTTAAGTAAAGAAATCTTATCGAGAAAAAAAGGACAAAAATTAAAACAATTTTCCCGTGTATTCTTTCAATGTGAATAGCTGCTATTTGTGAGGTTATGTGAGAGGTTTTTTCCTAAAACTTAGATTCTGTGTGGTTTCTGTGAAATTATGAAACTATTAATTGTATTTAAATATGTAAAGGTAAGAAAGCACGGGCTTAAATAAAATTGCATTTTTGTTAAAGAGTTTGAAAAATAATAGAAAGGTGAATGTCGTTTGACCTATTTACTTTCCTGTGCTTGTGACGAATTTGAAATTTGTGTGTAATATTACCATTATTTGTTTTGCAAAACATCTTTCGCCGTCGGCTTTCTGGAATCATATTTGTTCATAAATGATGGAATGAAAAATTGTTAAAATTATAATTTGTTTTCTAAAGAGTTGGCCGTGTAGATATGACCACACCGACCGTCGTCAGTAACGGCCATGTAAATTTTCAGATTTCATATAAAGTGTATAATTTCGCTTAATAATTCAAAGCGCCATTTATGGTTATTTTTTTTCAATTTATTTTCATCTCAGGATTTGCCGGTATAAATATAATACGTCATTTCCATAACACCCTGTATACACGACGGTGGATAAAACCACAATCTACTGCACTGGACCAGACGCCTAGCTTATTACAGCGTTGCCATTTTTTAAAGCCATCTTCTTCCAACTTATCTGTAGAAGTATGTATGATTGCAAACAAATGGCGTTTTATGAATGGAATGTTGCGTCTCCCTTTTATATTATACGTTTATGGTGTTACCTAATTCAGAAACAGTTAATAAACAACTAAATCTCCGGTACTATCTTACCTGTCCCCTCGACTCAACAGGTCCCCCATCGACTCTATGCTGTTCGAGTTGAAGTCATTGCTATTTGAAGTATAGTCGGTCGTGGTACTGACCAAACTCTCGTCACAAACTATACCCTCCTCGACCATCCCCCTGACTTCGGTTCGACAGTCGCAATGATCTAGGTTTGTTCTAAAAACAAAAATAATCGTTTCAATCAGGGTCCCGCTGAGGAAAAAAATGATACCCAATTATAACGATTTTGTCCCCTTTGTTTTCCGATTCCATTGAAGAGATATGTGAAAATAAATTTTACTTTCTCATAGCCACTATTTCTCCTCGATAAGATAATTGTCAATACGACGTTTCGCATTTTCGCAATCATCATCAACTTTTTTTTTTTTAAATAAACTGCTGGCCATTTGCTTTCGAGCAAGAAAAATTTCGCCTAAATTTAAAAGTTAATATTTTCTGAACCAGATATGACATCGATCTCCGGTTTTTAATGGATGATAGATTTGTCCCTTAGGAAACAATTGCCAAAGTTGGATTGTCTTAAACTGTCAGAAAATTTTATATACAGGGTGTTAAAGAGGACGATGATTTTTGCTCCAATTTCAATAGCATGTAACTTTCACAATAATATTTTTAAATTGTATCACTGTACGTCAATTGAATCACTGGTTCATAGCAAAGAAATTAATCTGTCAAATTTTTGATATCTGCTATATTTTAAGAGATACCGATTTTTTTGAAAAACTTTGATTTTTTTCAACTTTTTGTTAGATAGATCCCACTGTGTGTTGTATCGTGCAAACTTTGCAAGCGATTATTATACCTTATGAAAAGCTTGTTTATGTTCAGTAACAACAGTTGTACCTAAATGTTGTGATGTGCAGTGGCGTACTTATAATCATTTATATGTCTATGCTTTATGAGTATCTCACAATTTTTTTGTATTGGAAAGTACTCGCCCCTAGATTAGGCAAGTTTTTGCTTATTTTTTAGTTTTTCATATCGCGCTACAGGTATATTATACAGTGTCTACAAAATTTTAAAAAAGATAATTTTTTATTTAATTGTTTGAAAAAATGTATTTATTAATTTCTAACTTTCTAACACGACACTATTCCTAAAATTAAACTTACATTGAAGGGCACTTTAATATTAAATATCACTAGCTGCCGTCAAACCAAACCCCGTCCATCCGAGTGTATTAATTTGAATTGAGATTATCACGAAAAAAAAAACAATATCAAGTCAGCCATGCTAATGCGTTTAGCAACAAAGCTAACCATGTGTTAGAAAGTTAGAAATTAATAAATACATTTTTTCAAACAATTAAATAAAAAAATTATCTTTTTTAAAATTTTGTAGACACTGTATAATATACCTGTAGCGCGATATGAAAAACTAAAAAATAAGGAAAAACTTGCCTAATCTAGGGGCGAGTACTTTCCAATACAAAAAAAATTGTGAGATACTCATAAAGCATAGACATATAAGTGATTATAAGTACGCCACTGCACATCACAACATTTAGGTACAATTGTTGTTACTGAACATAAACAAGCTTTTCATAAGGTATAATAATCGCTTGCAAAGTTTGCACGATACAACGCACAGTGGGATCTAGCTAACAAAAAGTTGAAAAAAAAGCAAAGTTTTTCAAAAAAATCGGTATCTCTTAAAATATAGCAGATATCAAAAATTTGACAGTTTACTTTCTTTGCTATGAACCAGTGATTCAATTGACGTACAGTGATAAAATTTAAAAATATTATTGTGAAAGTTACATGCTATTGAAATTAGAGCAAAAATCATCGTCCTCATTAACACCCTGTATATAAAATTTTCTGACAGTTTAAGATAATCCAACTTTGGCAATTGTTTCCTAAGGGACAAATCTATCAACCATTAAAAACCGGAGATCGATGTCATATCTGGTTCAGAAAATATTAACTTTTAAATTTAGGCGAAATTTTTCTTGCTCGAAAGCAAATGGCCAGCAGTTTAGTAGTAACATTTTATTTTAATTTTATGAAGTCCACTTTATGACATTTTAGAATCTTCCGACATTTTTTTTACAACTTATTTATATAAAATTTTGCAGAAAAAAAAGTTCTTTTCGAAAATATCCACATATCAATTTTCGCTGGATTTTTTCCCTGCACACGCAAGTGAACCAAGATTGCAAACATATTGAAACTTAACGTTATCGCCTGTAATCTTACCTCGGCGCAGCAGTATAATTTAACCACTGTTGCCACCAATCCGATGAAACCAGATACCAAAATTGACCGACATGGTATCCGCGACGCTGTTCACGTTCCAACCAACCCATTACTAAAAAAATCAGTATTAAAGTTACCTTTATAGAGATTAACTTAATTTATGTTGTTGTAATATACAGTTGGTACGGGGAAGGAATAAACGTGCATCATAACTTTACAGTAATATCAAAATGACGTTTTGTCTTATCAGTTAATGAAAAAGGATAAAAAAGACAACGGTTTTCTTTGGAAACGCAATACATTTCCGATGTATTGACGGAAATGGCAAAATTAAAATATTAACATTTATATTTTGTGTTTCGTGTGGTTCACACATTTTCCAAGCTTCTAAAGAAAGTACTTTGCTATACAGGGTGTTACAAATTGTGCAATTATGGGCCCAATAATATGCCGCAAAATTAAATACAGGGGATTTCAAAATATTTGAAAATATCTAAAATTTTGCGTTTCGGTTTTTACTTTTTCCCGACTTTGTTCGAAGAGATGTCCAAAAACAAATTTCACTTTCTCATTGCTACTTCTATTCTCCACAAGATGGCATCATCAGATCTTCAATGCGACGTTTCGTCTTTCGGTCACCATCGTCAACTTTTTTTTAATATGGGCTTGGATTTTCTTGTTTAAATTATCGTTGCTACTTCTGCCTTTAATTAATATTACATGCCTACTGTTTTCTTTTTATTTCAAACTAATAGTTGTATCAAATTTCTACTTAAAGTATAAGTAAATAAAATTTCACTCTTAAACCCATATTCTTAAAACTTTTTAAAAAGGCATAGAGTTTTACAATTTTGAATTTAAAAAAAGTAACATTCTCAGAGTATTTTAGTCAAGATGGGCAATTTAAAACAAAACGTAGGAAAATAAGTGTTGAAGACCTGTATTTAAAAAATTAACTTGATGATGGTGGCCCAAGGACGAAACATCGCATTAAACATCTGATAATGCAATCTTATGGAGAATAAAATTAGTAATGAGAAAGTGAAATATATTTTTGGACATCTCTTCGAGCCAAGTCAGGAAACGCAAAATTTTAGATTTTGCCAAATATTTTGAAAGCCCTTGTATCTATTTTTGATTTTTTTACGACGATAATTACGAATCTTTGCCCCAATTTAACCGACTTTGTATCTCTTACCGTTTCTGAAATCCCGATGGTGAAGGACGAATTTGTTACACTCAACGACCTATATCTATGGATAGTCGAGCTCTAAAAAAGTGGCAAATTTATGCCTTCGCGCATGTAAAGAACGCTGCTCGTCAGATGTCATGCGCAATGCCGACTGATAAACTATTTACCTTAACCGGCGAACAGGACGGTACTTTGCCCTTAATGAAAATGATTACACGGCAATATTTTGGCACATCAAGACCTTCTTCTATCTATTTTCTCGCATAATACCGATAGATTTTTAATATCGTTACTTCGCTAAGACTGATTTCGACTCTGGACGGTCGTCGTTGATTCACGTCGTTGGTTGGCAACCAAACCGGCACCAATACCGGCGGGGTTGCCTATATGATGGCGACAACATTGTGCGCAAGACAACCAACGAACAACCTTTAAAAATATGACCGGTAAACCGTGCGCACCAACCAATTTTTTCACTCATAAACTTTTTACTGCTCACCCTATAAGTTATACGCATCCATAGTTATAGGTCGGTGGTTACACCCTGTATAGAATTTAATCATCTAAATCAGTTTGTAAGAGCTATTAATTATTATTAGTTATTTTCTTCTCTATAAGCAGTGTTCAATATTATACTTAGTAATAAAAAATTGCCGTGCATACCCTATATTTTCTGTTAAAAAAGCATTAAGATAAATGATGAAGAGGATCGGGCACAAAACGGTTCCCTGAGGAACACCAATTCTGATCACCCCCCTCTCGCTCAATGCATTATTGATTTTAACCATTCGTGGTCTTTCTTGCAGATAATTTTTTACTAAATTGAGTACAATTCCTCTTACAATAAAGACGTTATACAAGATAAGGAGGGCCAGTACAGGGATCTCGGAAACCGTAAGAGATACGAAGTCGGTTATATGGAGGTAAAGTTGCGCATTTACGTGCCTAATAATATGCCGTTTAGAAAGTTTTAAAATTCCGAGTAGTTCCGGAGATATCCGGAAAAACCCGAAATTCTGAAAAAATCGTTTTGTTTTCCTGGGTTTTTTTAAGATCGAATTCTAAAGTAAATTGCACTTTGGCATTGCCACTTTTTCCGCTCTATCTAACAGCGTTAATTGTTTTGTAATCCGACGAGTCGCCTTCGAAGGGCCACTATCAACTTCATTTTTACATACGGTCCTGCTTTCCTGATATTGGAATTTGAGAGCTTTTTTCTCCCGAATGCAACGATGGACGACACATTGTGGGTTAATGACGTTTCGATAGTTTTTTGAACAACATCAGGAAATTTTGGGATACTGTTCTGTATTTCTCCTACTTTTATAAATAATATCTCATAAGTAAGCTCTAAATTTTTCACTTATGTTGGACTAGTTCAATAAATAACAAATAATTTAATAATAAAACACAAATAAGTGAACAAAAATCATTCCAAAACAGTAATAAAACGAACAACGAAAAAAGTAACGAACTACATAATCAGGTGTTCAAAATGATTTCCGTTATTCTCTAAGCACAAATAACATCTTCTAACTGCCACATAACAGTTTTTTTGAGATAAAATAAAACATGCGATAGAATATCAAACTTTTCAGCATTTGTAAATTTATGTTCCATATTTTCTGGAAAATAGAAAACCTCTTAAAACGCTCTCAAACGATCACAATGGGAATGTCAAGTGAAACAAATCACGCGTCACCATCTCCATTTTTTTGTTTCAAGCGCCTACTTTTCTTTTAAATCCCGAATCAACAGAAGTTTGAAATAATGTTTCTGTATTTTGTTCACTTATTTGTGGTTTATTATTAAATTATTTATTATTTATTGAACTAGTCCAACATAAGTAAAAAATTTAGAGCTTACTTATGAGATATTATTTATAAAATGAGGAGAAATACAGGACCGTATCCCAAAATTTCCTGATGTTGTTCAAACAACCCTCGAAACGTCATTAAACCACAATGTGTCATACATCGTTGCATTCGAAAGAAAAAAGCTATCAAATTCCCATACCAGAAAAACAGGACAGTATTTAAAAAAAGAAAGTTGATAATGGCCCTTCGAAGACGACTCGTCGGATTACAAAACAATTAACGCTGTTAGATAGAGCGGAAACAGTAGCAATACAAAAGTGCAATTTACTTTAGAATTCGATCTCAAAAAAACCCAGGAAAACAATAAAACGATTTTTCAGAATTTCGGGTTTTTCCGGATATCTCCGGAACTGCTCAGAATTTTAAAACTTTTTAAACGGCATATTATTAGGCACGTAAATGCGCAACTTTACCTCCATATAACCGACTTCGTATCTCTTACGGTTTCCGAGATCCCTGTACTGGCTCTGCTTATCTTGGACACGTTGTATATGGCCTTCATAATGTTAATCACGGTTGACGCGGTTTTGTCTTATTTGACAGACATAATCCCAATTTAAATCATACTGTTACAGGTTTGTTCTTTCCCCCGTTCACCTTTGTGCGTGAGTACGATAAATCTTACCTATTTCATATTCATTATGCCTACAATGGGGCTTTAATCCTAAAGACACATGGCACACTTGGAACAGCAGTTCCAACAAGGGGGCTACTAAACTGTTGTCTTTCACGGCCCAGACTAGAAAATCTTCTTGGGTTAGTCCGCCATTATTGTCGAGCTGAAGGAAGACAAACATCAATGAATGATTAATTTAAAACCCATTGCGCTGTTTAATCCTAAGCATACAGCGACGTGCGATTTAATCTCAATTATTTAATTCGAATGTCAAGTTACTATTGTTCGGATAAACAATAAGTAGGTTATTTGCACGCGGGCAAACTTTATTTTACGTCGTACGAACATTATCTGTTTTAAGTGTGCACTATTTACTGTATTTTTGGTGATTCTCTTGTATTGCCTTTCGCATGATTTTACCGGGTGATCATAGGAAATCCCATGTCATTTTCGAGGCTGAATATTGACTTCCCTGTACATTTTTATAGAAAAACTGCATTATAACTTCTTGAAGAGGTAGACATGGTAAACCTATGTGCCGAGTATGAATACATTTTGGTGACCCAATCCTCAGCTATTCAATTAAACGTGTCGGCTAAACCACGAAACTCTCATAGTTCAGGTAATACAGCAAACACCAGCAAATAATTTTAATGTCAAAACTTAATTTAAGAGTATTTGCTGGTTTACCTGACCTATGGGAGTTCGTGGTTTTGCCCTCACGGTTAATTGAATAACTGCGAATTGGTTCATCAAAATGTATTCAACCTCGGCACATGGGTTAACCATGTCGCTCTCTTCAAGAAGGTTTTCTATAAAATGTACAGGGACGCCAATAATCAGCAAACTGAAAAATTAGATGGGTTTTCCAAAGTTCAACTTAAGGATGCATCATCCGGTATACAGGGTGTCCGGGAACATGTGGGAAATCTCCCGGATATGAAGAAAATACGTGAAAAGAATACTATAGGTTCATATAAACTTCTTTCGTATCGGCCTCCTCTTCGGAGATATGGGCTCCCAAAGAGCACCAATTGAATCAAGTTATTTACACATAATTATTGAACCACCTGGTATATTTCAATTATTTTTTAATATGATGTATACCAGGTAAGACCCGTCAAATTACTACCCAAGAAACTGTTGTGAATTACTCACAGCTGCAGGGACGGACTAGCTGTAACACTCATGGGCCCATTTTTTTTACGCCCTGTATGATGAGAACTTTGGACAATGTTTTTTACATACCTTTAACTATTGGCTAAAAATTAAGTACACTTCATTCATGTCGCTAATCCTAACCGCTTTCGAAAAAACGGCATTTCATATACATCATGTGCTTCGGGTATTTCAATAAAAGATACATCTTTGTTCCGATCCAATGTTCAACCTTCAAGATTCCGCTTTTTCATATTTAGCCCATGAGCAGTTAGGGGACTCAGTGTAAATAAAATGACGTTTTCTCGAAAACGGTTAGGATTAGCGACATGAATGAAGAGTACTTAATTTTTAGCCAATAGTTAAAGGTATGTAAAAAACATTGTCCAAAGTTCTCATCATACAGGGCGTAAAAAAAATGGGCCCATGAGTGTTACAGCTAGTCCGTCCCTGCAGCTGTGAGTAATTCACAACAGTTTTTTGGGTAGTAATTTGACGGGTCTTACCTGGTATACATCATATTAAAAAATAATTGAAATATACCAGGTGGTTCAATAATTATGTGTAAAAAACTTGATTCCATTGGTGCTCTTTGGGAGCCCATATCTCCGAAGAGAAGGCCGATACGAAAGAAGTTTATATTAACCTATAGTATTCTTTTCACGTGTTTTCTTCATATCCGGGAGATTTCCCACATGTTCCCGGACACCCTGTATATAAAAACTACTGAGGTCTTTTTGACAGTATTGACAGCTATAAATGCTCGAAACATCAAGCTAGCTAGCCCAAATACCCCCCTGGTTTGCAAGTCCCTGGTTAAAGTTAACATTGTCCAATAGGCTGAAATAAATTAACTTAGGGCCGATATTGGAATGTTACCTTAAGTTAGGCCTTAGCTAAGGTAGCCTTAACTATGTTTTAAATTAATTTGAGGGTCGATTGATGCGTTCAGTGAAAAATCACCACGTTCTTAAAGATCTATTCCTTTAGACGAGAGTTAACGAGAAGTCTTGTGTTAAGGATGACTTATGTTATTCTGTACCTTAAGGTTTAACTCTCGTCTAAAGGAATACATCTTTAAGGACGTAGTAATCTTCCACTTAACGGAATAAAAGGTTGGAGACCACTGATCTATTTACTTTAATAAATACCTGGGCGAATACCACTAAATAAGGAAAAAATCCGGTAAACTCTTAAAACATTGCGGCAGCCCGTTACCAGGATTTCAGACTAATCACGACCTAAATTTTTTTGAGTTTTTTGGTGATTTAATAAGGACTTGAGAAGGACATTAACAAGAACGGACATTGGCAACGTTGCGAAATCATTGAGAATCAACTTTACATATGTAAAAAAAAGTGGTCGTAATAGTTATCGCGCCTCGTCCGTTATTTTTATTTTTTGTGGCGTTTTTGAGGAGATGAAAATAGTAACTGACATTTTCCGCGCGGTGAATAGTTTTGGTTTGAGAAAAATCGAAATTTGTTTACAGCGGCGAATTGAACTTATCACGCCTCGTCCGTTTTACTTGTCGGATGTTATTTTTCGTTATTTGTGACCGGAAAAAAATGAGAACGGACATTTTCATCGACGCGCAACCGCAGTGTTGGATCTTAGCTATGTAATTTTTATTAACGCTGTCCGAGTTATCGCGCCTCCGTTTTCAAGCAGAAATCGTGTATTGTGGCACGGAAAATGGGGGAAAAATATGAACTGACATTTTTACACACGCATTTTTTAGCAAAACCGTGTATCAATAATAATGCAATATGGGGACATAGCTGATGCCGAATTGTTATGGACAACCAAGCCACACAGCAAGTCGTCCCATGCACGCGCCATGTACCGCGATAATTAATTATACAGATACGAGACCCGACTCCGCTGCCCTCCCTGCAGCTGCGCAACACGGAAAATGTCCGTTCGACTCGATTTACTATTTTTTAGAGTGTTATCGACAATTTAAAAAGAAAATTGACCCGGGCGCTGTAACTTTTTGATACCCCTTTTCTTTACATCTTTTATTTAAACTATGGAATTTTTGCAACACTCAAAACATCCGTTGTCGATGAATTCACGTTTTTTTTAAGTTTTTAATATGATTTCATCAAGAACGGACAAGGCGGAGTAACAAAAAGACGATCTGCTTTCTTACGGACTGAAATCACTCTGACGGGTAAGCGCAGCGTTGCCGAACTTTTTCGCTCAAGTAAAACTTTCTTATTTTTTATTAATCTAGCGATTAGTCATTGACTAAATCAAGGCGTGATAACAGGACTTTTTGGTAACAGGCTGCCGTACTAATAGGGGACCCGCAGAAGCTTGTCACACCTTGACGTTACTTAAGTCACGCACGCCTCTTCCTGCGCGATAAATATTATTTCAAACTTTTAAAGACATCTTTAAAATCGATTCTATTTTATTAGTTCTCCTTACCTTCTGAATCAATGAATCCAGCGCCTTGCTATGAGAATCGTCGATCTGAAAATTCGGTTGATGCTGTTCGTGGAAAAACTGGGGCGCGTACGTCAGCTTATTCTCGTTGGCGATGTATTGGAGGGTCTGTTTCATGTTGTCCAACTCTTCGGCGTTCAGGTGAAGGTCTCGATCCATGTCGAATATTTTGAAACAAACTAGAAACGAGGAATGATATAAGGTTCGTTAGCGGAACGAAATTTCGGTCGCCGAATTGAGAAAAAGACACGAAGGAATTTTTTTCAAGTGGAACGTACGTACATTATACCATAATATGAGTGGAGTACGTAGCCCGAAACGTCCGTCCGTTTTGCGCTTAATAAATGATAGGTAACTCTAAAAGTAGTGATAGATGGGATGTTCTGCATCAATTTGAGTAGGTCCCCACTGCGCAGGCGCGGCATCTGTCATGTGTCATCTGTCATGTCATCTGTCATCTGTCATGTCATGTGTCATCTGTCATGTCATCTGTCATCTGTCACGTCATCTGTCATGGCCCTAACTACCAGTGGCCCTAACTACCAGTGGCCCTAACTACCAGTGGCCCTAACTACCAGTGGCCCAAACTACCAGTGGCGCTAGCATCGAGGGGCCGCGTGTGTTCTCTGTGTCAGGAGCCCCGGCTGGAGCATCGAGGGGCCGCGTGTGTTCTCTGTGAATCCTCTCCAAATGATGACGTTGATGGTCCCCAAAGTCGCGCGTAATATTAAACCTGAAAAAAAGTTTTACCATCTGCAAGCCTCGAACCGCCGACCTCTAGATTGATAGCCGGGAGTCATACCATTGAGCCACCCGCGGCAATTGATATAATTTAGCAAATAGACATACGGATAATACCGCTGCACGCGCTTAATTAACCAAATTGTCAAGAAGATAATATGTAATGGTGGCCGTTATATCAATATAAATGCTGTTAGAATATAGACAAGTTCACTATATTTGGGCTCAAGACCCATTGACAGATGCGTTCAAGACCCGTTGACAGGTGCGTTCAAGACCCTTTAACAGTAGGCAACCATATATTGTGCTAATACGAAGAACCATAAAAGGTGTTATTATTGAATAAAGTAACTAGGTGTATAGAACTATAAATAGGCAGATGGCATTGTGTATTAATTATTGGCTTATAGAAGATGGTTAATAATATGTAATGGTAACAGTTATATCAATATAAATGCTGTTAGAATATAGACGAGTTCACTGTAAATTTGCTTTCAAACCCCCTCTAAGACAATGACAGTAGGCAGCCAAATATTGTGCTAATACGAAGAACCATAAAGGTGTTATTATTGAATAAAGTAACTAGGTGTATAGAACTATAAATAGGCAGATGGCATTATGTATTAATTATTGGCTTATAGAAGATGTTTAATAATAGGTAATGGTGACTGTTATATCAATATAAATACTGCTGCTAAAGACTGTTGGAATATAGATGAGATGGGTATTTGCTTTCATGTTTAATAGTAGGCACACATATATACGAAGAAGCATAGTGTATTATTCATCCTATAGACAGATAGTATTAATTATTGGCTTCTAAAACATAGAGGGCGCTAATATCATATTATTTTAAGTATAGAGGTCATTCAAGAATGCTTTATTTTATTATGCAGCAATGTGAATATGGGGTATACTTAATTACAGTACGTATCAACGTAGAGTAACGCAGCAACTGTAATCAATACTTCTATCATAATTGGTAGTATCAAAGCGCAGGTAAAAAACGAATAAGCAACTGCAATCATACTTGGTAGTAGGTAAAAAAAACGAGAACACAAGAACTATATTTTATTAACAATATCAAAACAGAAATAAAAGTATAAATGGTAATAAAACCTTCAAAAAATCAGCGGTAATTATTAGGGAAAATATATACAGTTTCATGTGTAGTGCGAAGGCGGTGAAGGCCAGGCGTCTCAGGACCCCTATTTCTGAAAAAAATTTACAATAACCTCAATTTAGGATCAGACGAGTAAGGGGTTATTATGGTCGTCATTATGGCGGTTCACCCCTAATTCGGGGGTTCATCCAAACCACTATGTTGGTAAAAATATGCACAGCCACACTGTATATCATGTTTGTCAGTCACCCTGTAAAACGTATATCAAATAGTTGCTACAAATTATTAGATTATAAAAATATTAGATGCAAAAATGTGGATATGATAGTATGACAATTAATACTTCTAGTGCGTATCATGTAACAAAGCGCAGGAATTCAGGTATTATAGTTAAAAAAGACAAGGGTATGCTTTTATTAACAAAGACATTTACAAATATACACTAAAAATAACATAAATAAACACACATAGTCATACAAATTAGGGTTGATATAAAGCAAAATATAAACAAAAAGTAATCCATAAATTTAATATGGTGGGTATGCCTATGGAAATATAGTGAAAAGTAGTTTAATGTGATGCTTAACGTTTTTAGTATATACACATGCATGTAAAAGGTATCAATGCAGTCTAAATTAGAAACATGTATTGGGGTAGGTAGCATTAGAAAACCATTATCAGGTACAGTTGCAATATATTACAATAAATATAGTACATCCCATACCTGATAATAAGTAATTTATAAGAGTGTGGATTAAAGTTATTTCCTTGAGGATATGTGGTGGGTAACTGTAAAACAGAAGAAGGTACAGAAATATGCATTAAAGGTCGAGTATTCGTACAATGTTACAGTTGCTTACATTAATAGTATTATTGTCACATTGAAATACAGAGGCGGACTAAACAGGTTCTTTGAACAAAATCAACGTAATAACAGACCCTAATTCTCAGAAAAAACATACACTAAACCCTCTTTTAAACAGGAACACTATAATAAGACACTAAACAGCTGTAATAAACAGGAAAACAGCTGTTAAACTACTCTTTTAAACAGGAAAACACTAGTGTTTCTGTTGTGTCAGTGTTGTCTTATTGTTGTCTTATTGTTGTCTTATTGTTGTCTTAGTGCTGTGTCACTGTTGTGTCAGTGTTTTGCCAGTGTTTTCTGCAGTGTTTGGCGCAGTGTTGTTGTTCTGTATACGTTGTGTAGGTGTTTTAGCTGTTCAAGGGAACATACAACGTAAATCAGAGACGATTATACCAAAAATAGCTTACACCTAGACGGTTCATCATTAAATCTTGATCAAAACAAGGCTTCTTAACCTGAAAACCACTTAAACCCCTTTTAGAGTACAATAACAAGGTAGTGTGTTTGTAGTGTTATGTCAGTGGTTACGCAGGTACTGTTTTTGGTATTGGCTACATGGCGTAGGCGTTTAATAAACCCTAAAGACGACATTTCGAAAAACGTGGCAATAGGTTTACACTACGCATAATAGTTACATTAATAAAATCCATATTACACCTAGAAATGTATTTATTATAGTTAAACAGTTACTATGTCTCAGAACAAAGTAAAAATCTATGTAATTGTGTTGTACATCGTACGCCTATGGAAATATTAACAGTGAAAAGTGGATTAATGCGACGCGGAACTTTTAGCATATTAAATTAGCCATCATACATTTAGAATAGAATTATATATTTAAAAATAGGCCTCAAGAAAGGCATTTAATAAAGTTTGAACTGAAAATATTCATAAGCAGACGATTCCAATAAAGTATCAAAGAATAATAATCAAGTACGTTCCTGAAATTGATATAATAATAAGGCGCCGCCAGCAGCACCTGCATTCCGGATGTGAGGTAATCCAAATAAGGAAAACGACAACAGGAATTAATCATTATTTCATTCAATATTATAGATATTAAAGATAGGCAACTAATTAAACTGCAAACCAATATACATTAAAAACATGGCAGACATAAACATTACGCAGACGAACTGTATATTCATACTTGCAATAATCACGAATACTAAAAAGGCTCTCTAGAAAACTACATAACAAATGCCCGTAAAAACCAGATATAATTGAACAAAAGGCAGCCAAAATAACGATGTAATGATCAAGACGATTTAACGAATAAAGTCAGGGCACCATTACACATCACAAGGTATGAATTAAATACATAAAATCAAGAACGAAGTGGATACAATGAACCACAGGCGAGATATAATAATCACAACTAAAATATATGGAGGTTTCTACTACTGGGTATGTATTATGTATTTAAAACTAAAATAGAACGATGTACCTAGCCGCAGGCGAGAATTGGCGATGGTATGTAATACATCGTACATGATATCCTACCCTCTGGTACTCCTCTAGGGCCTCCATATTAATCCGAAAAAGTAATTACAATCAGGCTATAACCGCTGACCTATGGGTTGCTAGGTATGCATCACAGAGACGATCGACGGATTTATGCAAATAATCGTGTTGATGACGCCGTTGCACGTGCTTAAGATGCATAAATTAAACACCTAATTTGATATTTATTTCATGAAATTACGCTATCTATGTTCTAGAAGGTGTACTTAATATACAGCATAAATTGAGGCTACTTTGATACACTGATACAATAATTATACCTATACGTGGCAGCGACTAAAAGCGAGGTTATGGTGTCGGTATATCAACATAATAATACATAACAATGATAGCAAGCTGGGAAATTATATAACAAACCCGCCACGCATAGGACCTATTAAACATATTTAAAACTATAATGCAATGTAGAAAAACATTAATATATTCAATATTATAGGTATTAAAGATAGGCAACTAATTAAACTGTGACTCAATATACATTAAAACAGGGTAGGCACAGTTAACAATCACATAACAAATACCCGTAAACCAGATATAATTGAACAAAAGGCATACAAAATAACGATGTAAAGATCAAGACTTATGAATAAAAAAGGGGTCTGCACAAAACAAAAAAATAATATCACTACTATGTGCTATTACACTGATCATTAAGGCAAGCATGCTATGTCAGGGCACCATCCCCACATCACAAGGTATGTATTAAATTCATAAAATCAAGGATGATGTGGATACAACCGAACCACAGACGAATAAGATATAATAATCACAACTAAAATATATGCAGGATTCTATTTACCACTATTGGATATCTATTATGTAATTAAAACTAAAATAGGACGATGCGACTATTAACGAGCAGCAGGCGAGAACTGGCGATGGTATGTAATACATTAAACATGATATATTAAACACGATCAACACTTTATGTGCAATATAATTCACGCATTCACAATTTCCGCTAAAGTACGGATCTGTAACTGAAATAGACTTAATCATGAAAAAACAAATAAACATACACACCTTTAATAAGGAACCGGTATCAATAAATCACGAGACGGTGCATTAACATATTAAACAGTGGGCTATATAGAGGCAGCCATGTGGAGTGGTTTGCAGATCTTATTAATTTTTCCGATATTGTTTTTCTCTGTAAAGGTTCAGGTATCGAGGCACAAAAAACTGCAAATAAATATGTAACCATTTCTATGAACCGACAGAACGGTCAAAGCCAAGGACAAGGCTTACTGAATAAACATATCAAGAGGCGTGTTTATGGTAATTCCAGAACACCAGTATTTAAAATAACAGTAGTTTTGCAAGTTCAACAATAACATTCATTAATGATTGTAGTACTTTAAACTTGGGATATTAGGGCTTCTGTAACCATCCCAGATCATTAAACGCTGGAATGTTTTCTAATGTTTTCCATGGTTTCCCATAGACACAGCTATTAAATAATTTCCATAAATTCTTCTCAAAATCGGTTTGGCAGCTTGGTGTAAGCCCATATTTAAAACAATGTATGAATTTAACCATGTAGATTGATTAAACGACAACACCCGTGTATCAGTTTAAGGCCCACCGCCAATACATACTTCAAGTTCCTATAGTGGATTACTGACTTATTATGCAACTTTGCAAATAGTTTAACATTTTTACATGGGGTGATATATCGTGATTTAGACACCGCCGACCTTCAACTTAGTAGGCATAAGCCATACCACGGGGCTATGGAATTTTACCAATAAAAACACCAAGTATTATACGGGAGGATGTTCTAGAATGTATACTTAATATGTAGCAGAAATTGCGGCTATTTTGATACAATAAGAGATCAATAATTATACCTATACATAGCATCGACTAACACTAAAAGCTAGGGTATAGTGCCGGTATATTAACATAATAATATATATAAAAATGATAACAAGCAGGGATATTATACAACAAAACCACCACACATAGTACCTATTACACATATTTAAATCTATAAGGCAATGTAGAAAAACATTATTATACTTAAAATTATAGGTATTAAAGATAGGCAACTAATTAAACTGCAAACTAATATACATTAAAACAAGGCAAACATTACGCAGACGAGCTGTATATTCATACTTGCAATAATCACGAATACTAAAGAGACCCTCTAGAAATATATACATAACAAATACCCGCAAACCAGATATAATTGAACAAATCCGAGCATGTTATGTCAGAATACCATTTCACATCACAAGGTATGAATTAATTACATAAAATCAAGAACGAAGTGGATACAATGAACCACAGGTGAGTAAGAGTTAATGACCAAAAAAATATAACTAAAATATATGGAGGTTTCTACTACTGGGTATGTATTATGTATTTAAAACTAAAAAAGGACGATGTGACTATTAACGAACAGCAGGCGAGAACTGGCGATGGTATGTAATACATCGTACATGATATCCTACCCTCTGGTACTCCTCTAGAGCCCCATATTAATCCGAAAAAGTAATTACAAAATTATAAATTACAGTTATGGACAATTCCAAGACAAAAAACAACATAAACAGGGGTTATTATAAGTGACTTTTATTCCATTTGTATTGCAACAAAATTTTCATTAAAACCTAGTCGATTTTAACGTTGGGTTTAGCACTCAATGTTTGAGCTCCATGTTTTTACCAATATTATTTCCCAATGTATGATTAATCTAATATCAACACGCATGGACAAGAACGTGTTCTCTCAGTAATTTTTTCGATCGGAAATCATGTATTACAACCAACCGAAACATTATCTTTTGGCACAGGAATATATGAGGATGCTTTAGCTAGATTATAGTTGGTTATGATAATCTCTAAATGTAATATTTTTTCCAAACCCCAACCTGATCCGTTTTCAGCAAATTTTGGCATTATTTCTCATTTATTTTGAATAAAAACTTCTTATAAATTTCGCTTAAATCTGTTGTTTATGACATAGCCTCATTTTTAGTGTTAAATGATTTTTCTCTATTGTTTCTTTTGTTTGTAAACTATAATAACCAAATAATTCCACATTAAACTTTAGACATCTATGTTTTCGTTAATTTCCACGTGGTCATCACGTTTAAGTCTGCGATTGATGTTTTTAAAAAGATTGATGGTTTAAAAAATTTTTGCAGTCTTTTTAAAAATAACAGTAACAGAATGGTAACAATTCCGTTTATGGTCACAGGGTTGTTCGCTCGCAGTAATGCCTACTTGTTGTTACAGGATTGTATGTCTCAGAATGTTGAAACATCAACTATCGTGGCACCTTTTATAGTACAGTGAAAACAATTTAAAGATGGTTCTGAACAAAGATAAGCGCACTATTCTTTGTTCTAGGTGTTTTTAAAATGGCTTTCAATTTTCACGTTATCATCACCCTAGGCTGCTTTTTGGGTTCTTATGTTTTTAATAAGCTTTAGACACATCACATAGTTGAGACTTAGATTTTTATGGATTAGAATAGTGAATCCCCATCTGTTTTTCTTTCTGCGCATTCATAGGATCTTTTGTGCTAAATATGAATTCTTTGGTAAAAATAGGCGTATTTGTATATATTTAGATGAACTAAGACATCCTGTTGATCGTTTTCCTATTGTATGTACAATAGTTGACAATAATATTTGTTTATTGGTATTTAAATCCTTTGCAGTTTTATAGGATGACTCATGAATAGTAAATGCCATTTAGTTAACTGAAATTCTCCCCCAACAACACCAAGTATGATGTTGATAACAGTAGTGAGAAGAAACAAACCATTATCAACTAAACAGGGTAATAACAGGAAAACCCTAAACAGGGTAATAACAGGAAAACCACCGAACCACCGGTTAGGGTTATTTAACCCTGTTTAGCTGTTATTAGCCCTGTTTGGCTGTTATTGGGTTAATAAACCCGAACCACCGGTTAGGGTTATTTAACCCTGTTTGGCTGTTATTAGCCCTGTTTAGCTGTTATAGGGTTATTAACCGGGTTTGATTAACCCGACTCGGGTTTGTTCTGGTTTGTGGGTTGATTAACCCGACTCGGGTTTGTTCTGGTTAATCAACCCACAAACCAGAACAAACCCGAGTCGGGTTAATCAACCCACAAACCAGAACAAACCCGAGTCGGGTTAATCAAACCCGGTTAATAACCCTATAACAGCTAAACAGGGCTAATAACAGCCAAACAGGGTTAAATAACCCTAACCGGTGGTTCGGGTTTATTAACCCAATAACAGCCAAACAGGGCTAATAACAGCTAAACAGGGTTAAATAACCCTAACCGGTGGTTCGGTGGTTTTCCTGTTATTACCCTGTTTAGGGTTTTCCTGTTATTACCCTGTTTAGTTGATAATGGTTTGTTTCTTCTCACTACTGTTATCAACATCATACTTGGTGTTGTTGGGGGAGAATTTCAGTTAACTAAATGGCATTTACTATTCATGAGTCATCCTATAAAACTGCAAAGGATTTAAATACCAATAAACAAATATTATTGTCAACTATTGTACATACAATAGGAAAACGATCAACAGGATGTCTTAGTTCATCTAAATATATACAAATACGCCTATTTTTACCAAAGAATTCATATTTAGCACAAAAGATCCTATGAATGCGCAGAAAGAAAAACAGATGGGGATTCACTATTCTAATCCATAAAAATCTAAGTCTCAACTATGTGATGTGTCTAAAGCTTATTAAAAACATAAGAACCCAAAAAGCAGCCTAGGGTGATGATAACGTGAAAATTGAAAGCCATTTTAAAAACACCTAGAACAAAGAATAGTGCGCTTATCTTTGTTCAGAACCATCTTTAAATTGTTTTCACTGTACTATAAAAGGTGCCACGATAGTTGATGTTTCAACATTCTGAGACATACAATCCTGTAACAACAAGTAGGCATTACTGCGAGCGAACAACCCTGTGACCATAAACGGAATTGTTACCATTCTGTTACTGTTATTTTTAAAAAGACTGCAAAAATTTTTTAAACCATCAATCTTTTTAAAAACATCAATCGCAGACTTAAACGTGATGACCACGTGGAAATTAACGAAAACATAGATGTCTAAAGTTTAATGTGGAATTATTTGGTTATTATAGTTTACAAACAAAAGAAACAATAGAGAAAAATCATTTAACACTAAAAATGAGGCTATGTCATAAACAACAGATTTAAGCGAAATTTATAAGAAGTTTTTATTCAAAATAAATGAGAAATAATGCCAAAATTTGCTGAAAACGGATCAGGTTGGGGTTTGGAAAAAATATTACATTTAGAGATTATCATAACCAACTATAATCTAGCTAAAGCATCCTCATATATTCCTGTGCCAAAAGATAATGTTTCGGTTGGTTGTAATACATGATTTCCGATCGAAAAAATTACTGAGAGAACACGTTCTTGTCCATGCGTGTTGATATTAGATTAATCATACATTGGGAAATAATATTGGTAAAAACATGGAGCTCAAACATTGAGTGCTAAACCCAACGTTAAAATCGACTAGGTTTTAATGAAAATTTTGTTGCAATACAAATGGAATAAAAGTCACTTATAATAACCCCTGTTTATGTTGTTTTTTGTCTTGGAATTGTCCATAACTGTAATTTATAATTTTGTAATTACTTTTTCGGATTAATATGGGGCTCTAGAGGAGTACCAGAGGGTAGGATATCATGTACGATGTATTACATACCATCGCCAGTTCTCGCCTGCTGTTCGTTAATAGTCACATCGTCCTTTTTTAGTTTTAAATACATAATACATACCCAGTAGTAGAAACCTCCATATATTTTAGTTATATTTTTTTGGTCATTAACTCTTACTCACCTGTGGTTCATTGTATCCACTTCGTTCTTGATTTTATGTAATTAATTCATACCTTGTGATGTGAAATGGTATTCTGACATAACATGCTCGGATTTGTTCAATTATATCTGGTTTGCGGGTATTTGTTATGTATATATTTCTAGAGGGTCTCTTTAGTATTCGTGATTATTGCAAGTATGAATATACAGCTCGTCTGCGTAATGTTTGCCTTGTTTTAATGTATATTAGTTTGCAGTTTAATTAGTTGCCTATCTTTAATACCTATAATTTTAAGTATAATAATGTTTTTCTACATTGCCTTATAGATTTAAATATGTGTAATAGGTACTATGTGTGGTGGTTTTGTTGTATAATATCCCTGCTTGTTATCATTTTTATATATATTATTATGTTAATATAC
This sequence comes from Barypeithes pellucidus, assembly GCA_963991005.1. Lineage (NCBI taxonomy): Eukaryota > Metazoa > Arthropoda > Insecta > Coleoptera > Curculionidae > Barypeithes > Barypeithes pellucidus. Next base: position 47,542,385 of record OZ022563.1, on the reverse strand, counting down.
CGGCACTATACCCTAGCTTTTAGTGTTAGTCGATGCTATGTATAGGTATAATTATTGATCTCTTATTGTATCAAAATAGCCGCAATTTCTGCTACATATTAAGTATACATTCTAGAACATCCTCCCGTATAATACTTGGTGTTTTTATTGGTAAAATTCCATAGCCCCGTGGTATGGCTTATGCCTACTAAGTTGAAGGTCGGCGGTGTCTAAATCACGATATATCACCCCATGTAAAAATGTTAAACTATTTGCAAAGTTGCATAATAAGTCAGTAATCCACTATAGGAACTTGAAGTATGTATTGGCGGTGGGCCTTAAACTGATACACGGGTGTTGTCGTTTAATCAATCTACATGGTTAAATTCATACATTGTTTTAAATATGGGCTTACACCAAGCTGCCAAACCGATTTTGAGAAGAATTTATGGAAATTATTTAATAGCTGTGTCTATGGGAAACCATGGAAAACATTAGAAAACATTCCAGCGTTTAATGATCTGGGATGGTTACAGAAGCCCTAATATCCCAAGTTTAAAGTACTACAATCATTAATGAATGTTATTGTTGAACTTGCAAAACTACTGTTATTTTAAATACTGGTGTTCTGGAATTACCATAAACACGCCTCTTGATATGTTTATTCAGTAAGCCTTGTCCTTGGCTTTGACCGTTCTGTCGGTTCATAGAAATGGTTACATATTTATTTGCAGTTTTTTGTGCCTCGATACCTGAACCTTTACAGAGAAAAACAATATCGGAAAAATTAATAAGATCTGCAAACCACTCCACATGGCTGCCTCTATATAGCCCACTGTTTAATATGTTAATGCACCGTCTCGTGATTTATTGATACCGGTTCCTTATTAAAGGTGTGTATGTTTATTTGTTTTTTCATGATTAAGTCTATTTCAGTTACAGATCCGTACTTTAGCGGAAATTGTGAATGCGTGAATTATATTGCACATAAAGTGTTGATCGTGTTTAATATATCATGTTTAATGTATTACATACCATCGCCAGTTCTCGCCTGCTGCTCGTTAATAGTCGCATCGTCCTATTTTAGTTTTAATTACATAATAGATATCCAATAGTGGTAAATAGAATCCTGCATATATTTTAGTTGTGATTATTATATCTTATTCGTCTGTGGTTCGGTTGTATCCACATCATCCTTGATTTTATGAATTTAATACATACCTTGTGATGTGGGGATGGTGCCCTGACATAGCATGCTTGCCTTAATGATCAGTGTAATAGCACATAGTAGTGATATTATTTTTTTGTTTTGTGCAGACCCCTTTTTTATTCATAAGTCTTGATCTTTACATCGTTATTTTGTATGCCTTTTGTTCAATTATATCTGGTTTACGGGTATTTGTTATGTGATTGTTAACTGTGCCTACCCTGTTTTAATGTATATTGAGTCACAGTTTAATTAGTTGCCTATCTTTAATACCTATAATATTGAATATATTAATGTTTTTCTACATTGCATTATAGTTTTAAATATGTTTAATAGGTCCTATGCGTGGCGGGTTTGTTATATAATTTCCCAGCTTGCTATCATTGTTATGTATTATTATGTTGATATACCGACACCATAACCTCGCTTTTAGTCGCTGCCACGTATAGGTATAATTATTGTATCAGTGTATCAAAGTAGCCTCAATTTATGCTGTATATTAAGTACACCTTCTAGAACATAGATAGCGTAATTTCATGAAATAAATATCAAATTAGGTGTTTAATTTATGCATCTTAAGCACGTGCAACGGCGTCATCAACACGATTATTTGCATAAATCCGTCGATCGTCTCTGTGATGCATACCTAGCAACCCATAGGTCAGCGGTTATAGCCTGATTGTAATTACTTTTTCGGATTAATATGGAGGCCCTAGAGGAGTACCAGAGGGTAGGATATCATGTACGATGTATTACATACCATCGCCAATTCTCGCCTGCGGCTAGGTACATCGTTCTATTTTAGTTTTAAATACATAATACATACCCAGTAGTAGAAACCTCCATATATTTTAGTTGTGATTATTATATCTCGCCTGTGGTTCATTGTATCCACTTCGTTCTTGATTTTATGTATTTAATTCATACCTTGTGATGTGTAATGGTGCCCTGACTTTATTCGTTAAATCGTCTTGATCATTACATCGTTATTTTGGCTGCCTTTTGTTCAATTATATCTGGTTTTTACGGGCATTTGTTATGTAGTTTTCTAGAGAGCCTTTTTAGTATTCGTGATTATTGCAAGTATGAATATACAGTTCGTCTGCGTAATGTTTATGTCTGCCATGTTTTTAATGTATATTGGTTTGCAGTTTAATTAGTTGCCTATCTTTAATATCTATAATATTGAATGAAATAATGATTAATTCCTGTTGTCGTTTTCCTTATTTGGATTACCTCACATCCGGAATGCAGGTGCTGCTGGCGGCGCCTTATTATTATATCAATTTCAGGAACGTACTTGATTATTATTCTTTGATACTTTATTGGAATCGTCTGCTTATGAATATTTTCAGTTCAAACTTTATTAAATGCCTTTCTTGAGGCCTATTTTTAAATATATAATTCTATTCTAAATGTATGATGGCTAATTTAATATGCTAAAAGTTCCGCGTCGCATTAATCCACTTTTCACTGTTAATATTTCCATAGGCGTACGATGTACAACACAATTACATAGATTTTTACTTTGTTCTGAGACATAGTAACTGTTTAACTATAATAAATACATTTCTAGGTGTAATATGGATTTTATTAATGTAACTATTATGCGTAGTGTAAACCTATTGCCACGTTTTTCGAAATGTCGTCTTTAGGGTTTATTAAACGCCTACGCCATGTAGCCAATACCAAAAACAGTACCTGCGTAACCACTGACATAACACTACAAACACACTACCTTGTTATTGTACTCTAAAAGGGGTTTAAGTGGTTTTCAGGTTAAGAAGCCTTGTTTTGATCAAGATTTAATGATGAACCGTCTAGGTGTAAGCTATTTTTGGTATAATCGTCTCTGATTTACGTTGTATGTTCCCTTGAACAGCTAAAACACCTACACAACGTATACAGAACAACAACACTGCGCCAAACACTGCAGAAAACACTGGCAAAACACTGACACAACAGTGACACAGCACTAAGACAACAATAAGACAACAATAAGACAACACTGACACAACAGAAACACTAGTGTTTTCCTGTTTAAAAGAGTAGTTTAACAGCTGTTTTCCTGTTTATTACAGCTGTTTAGTGTCTTATTATAGTGTTCCTGTTTAAAAGAGGGTTTAGTGTATGTTTTTTCTGAGAATTAGGGTCTGTTATTACGTTGATTTTGTTCAAAGAACCTGTTTAGTCCGCCTCTGTATTTCAATGTGACAATAATACTATTAATGTAAGCAACTGTAACATTGTACGAATACTCGACCTTTAATGCATATTTCTGTACCTTCTTCTGTTTTACAGTTACCCACCACATATCCTCAAGGAAATAACTTTAATCCACACTCTTATAAATTACTTATTATCAGGTATGGGATGTACTATATTTATTGTAATATATTGCAACTGTACCTGATAATGGTTTTCTAATGCTACCTACCCCAATACATGTTTCTAATTTAGACTGCATTGATACCTTTTACATGCATGTGTATATACTAAAAACGTTAAGCATCACATTAAACTACTTTTCACTATATTTCCATAGGCATACCCACCATATTAAATTTATGGATTACTTTTTGTTTATATTTTGCTTTATATCAACCCTAATTTGTATGACTATGTGTGTTTATTTATGTTATTTTTAGTGTATATTTGTAAATGTCTTTGTTAATAAAAGCATACCCTTGTCTTTTTTAACTATAATACCTGAATTCCTGCGCTTTGTTACATGATACGCACTAGAAGTATTAATTGTCATACTATCATATCCACATTTTTGCATCTAATATTTTTATAATCTAATAATTTGTAGCAACTATTTGATATACGTTTTACAGGGTGACTGACAAACATGATATACAGTGTGGCTGTGCATATTTTTACCAACATAGTGGTTTGGATGAACCCCCGAATTAGGGGTGAACCGCCATAATGACGACCATAATAACCCCTTACTCGTCTGATCCTAAATTGAGGTTATTGTAAATTTTTTTCAGAAATAGGGGTCCTGAGACGCCTGGCCTTCACCGCCTTCGCACTACACATGAAACTGTATATATTTTCCCTAATAATTACCGCTGATTTTTTGAAGGTTTTATTACCATTTATACTTTTATTTCTGTTTTGATATTGTTAATAAAATATAGTTCTTGTGTTCTCGTTTTTTTTACCTACTACCAAGTATGATTGCAGTTGCTTATTCGTTTTTTACCTGCGCTTTGATACTACCAATTATGATAGAAGTATTGATTACAGTTGCTGCGTTACTCTACGTTGATACGTACTGTAATTAAGTATACCCCATATTCACATTGCTGCATAATAAAATAAAGCATTCTTGAATGACCTCTATACTTAAAATAATATGATATTAGCGCCCTCTATGTTTTAGAAGCCAATAATTAATACTATCTGTCTATAGGATGAATAATACACTATGCTTCTTCGTATATATGTGTGCCTACTATTAAACATGAAAGCAAATACCCATCTCATCTATATTCCAACAGTCTTTAGCAGCAGTATTTATATTGATATAACAGTCACCATTACCTATTATTAAACATCTTCTATAAGCCAATAATTAATACATAATGCCATCTGCCTATTTATAGTTCTATACACCTAGTTACTTTATTCAATAATAACACCTTTATGGTTCTTCGTATTAGCACAATATTTGGCTGCCTACTGTCATTGTCTTAGAGGGGGTTTGAAAGCAAATTTACAGTGAACTCGTCTATATTCTAACAGCATTTATATTGATATAACTGTTACCATTACATATTATTAACCATCTTCTATAAGCCAATAATTAATACACAATGCCATCTGCCTATTTATAGTTCTATACACCTAGTTACTTTATTCAATAATAACACCTTTTATGGTTCTTCGTATTAGCACAATATATGGTTGCCTACTGTTAAAGGGTCTTGAACGCACCTGTCAACGGGTCTTGAACGCATCTGTCAATGGGTCTTGAGCCCAAATATAGTGAACTTGTCTATATTCTAACAGCATTTATATTGATATAACGGCCACCATTACATATTATCTTCTTGACAATTTGGTTAATTAAGCGCGTGCAGCGGTATTATCCGTATGTCTATTTGCTAAATTATATCAATTGCCGCGGGTGGCTCAATGGTATGACTCCCGGCTATCAATCTAGAGGTCGGCGGTTCGAGGCTTGCAGATGGTAAAACTTTTTTTCAGGTTTAATATTACGCGCGACTTTGGGGACCATCAACGTCATCATTTGGAGAGGATTCACAGAGAACACACGCGGCCCCTCGATGCTCCAGCCGGGGCTCCTGACACAGAGAACACACGCGGCCCCTCGATGCTAGCGCCACTGGTAGTTTGGGCCACTGGTAGTTAGGGCCACTGGTAGTTAGGGCCACTGGTAGTTAGGGCCACTGGTAGTTAGGGCCATGACAGATGACGTGACAGATGACAGATGACATGACAGATGACACATGACATGACAGATGACAGATGACATGACAGATGACACATGACAGATGCCGCGCCTGCGCAGTGGGGACCTACTCAAATTGATGCAGAACATCCCATCTATCACTACTTCTAAACGTTCTCCTTATCTGCGCGTTTCACCTAAGACGTTTTTTGATAACCCCCGTATACCAAAGTTTCCCCTTAAGTTTTATTTGAATTTAATTTGATTATTAAGTAGACGGCTATTTTAAGAATTTTAATTTTGTCCCCTTTTTGGCTTCCATCCAAAAGGTGAATTCCCCACCCAGGAATTCTTTATTCAACCCAATCTAACAATTTGAATCATTTTTAAATTTTGAAAAAAGTATGATTGCTGGTCGACACTATCAGTTATGTCGCCAGTCTTAATAATTAATGAAATAGTCATCGCAACCGAAGACGTTCCTACTTAATTAGTTTTACGGACGCTTATCTTGGTCGATTACGATTTTTCGTTGTTTCAATGAGTTTTTCGATTTTTCGGTGCTATGTCAGGGATGCCAGGCGTAATGCCATTGCCAACTTGACACGCACGTGTCAGTCGGTATTGGGTGGGCCCACCATCCTTTCCCCGCCAACTGGAAGCTATCAGCAGTCCACCAGAGCGCATGAAGAAAAAATGAGGGCAAGAATTTTGTCTTAAATTTTGAAAAAGTATGATTGCTGGTCGACACTATCAGTTATGTCGCCAGTCTTAATAATTAATGAAATAGTCATCGCAACCGGAGACGTTCCTACTTAATTAGTTTTACGGACGCTTATCTTGGTCGATTACGATTTTTCGTTGTTTCAATGAGTTTTTCGATTTTTCGGTGCTATGTCAGGGATGCCAGGCGTAATGCCATTGCCAACTTGACACGCACGTTTCGGTCGGTCTTGTGTGGGCCCACCATCCTTTCCCCGCCAACTGGAAGCTATCAGCAGTCCACCAGAGCGCATGAAGAAAAAATGAGGGCAAGAATTTTGTCTTAGAAGTAAATGAATGAATGAAGTATAGTTGTTTGAACGTAGGACGAGGCCTAACTTTTGTTCAAACTATACTTTGTATTTTGGTATTGGCTTGGGCATGTCCAATGAATACAATAACAATGCAAGTTATTATATTGAACACGGAGGGCTTTTACTTATTTAATTTTACTGTCTGTTGTCAATGAGGGTGAATTTAAGGGGTTAGTCTTAGTCAGTTGAGTAACGCGAACCGAAGTACTCGTAAGTTAATTATTTACAATGAAGAATTAACCTATTCTAACATTCTGTTCTTTCAAACAAACCTATCATTCCTCCTATCACGAACTCTCATTTTTAAATTTAAGTTATTTACATTTACGGGTGGACCGTTACTGGGGGTACGCACCAGTCTGCTTTTTCCAACGAAGATGATAAACGTCACAACGATGGTGTTTATATACTGTGTATTAAAAAATACAGAGTGTCTCTCCCACGTTGCATTAACGAAATTTCTTACCGTTTGAACTTATTTATACTCGCACCAAAACGAGTGTTTGAAGGTATCTCAGCATTATTTATGGAAGGCTACGAGTTTTCGAGGATCAATTTCAGGTTTTTATTTATACTCGCACTAAAATACACGAGTGTTCGGAGATTTTTTAGTTGTTATTTATACTCGTATCAAATCACGAGTGTTTGAAGATATTCCAGAGTTCTTTATACTCGCACTGAAACATACGAGTGTTTGAAGAGATTCCAGCCAAAATTAATAAAAAAACTAAATCGCGTTTGAGTACGACTCTGGGAATCCCCAATGGACGGTATACCGCGTACTTGAAGAATCCAAAATCGACTAAACTTACTGCCTCCTACAGAATTTCTTTATCCGTCTGTTTTAACGTTACATTGCGTCATCCTGACCGATTTAATCTACTGGTGACGCCATGCCCGTTGCGGCAAGAGAGAGAAGGAGCCAAATACTGCCGACACCGCAAAACTATAAAAGCCCGTCTAATTTTGCATGTGGAATTATTTAGAATAATTTAACGGAAAAAATAAATTCACTAACTTTCTGGAACTGGAAAAAAAGTATTTTTACAACATTTCCAATAACATACCCGATTTCGATCTTCAGCTGTTTTCGAGTTATCACAATACAACCAAGATGGCAATTCATGAAAATAAATAATGTCAATCGAACAAACCCGTTCAGCATTTTTTTTAAATTTTCGAAATCGAAAGTAGAACACTTTTTAAGGCCAATTCCAAATTTTTAGATTTTTATTCGACATTTCAAGCCCTTAAATAAATTATCAAAGTTGGACCTCGCGAAAACGGGGCGGAGCTTCGAGTGACGTCACTCCCTATATGCTGGTCGGAAGACAGTAGTCAATCAAATACTTACATTTCATCCTCTCTGCCATTGGGCCCCTGCACGCTGCCGATATTCCACAACATAGTTCTTTGAAATCTATGTGTTCATCTCGATTCACGTCAAGTGCCAAAAATAAACTAAAAAAAAAAACAGATTATTACACGAATAAGAGAGCTAAGGTACAGGGTGGCCCTCTCCGTAAACAGGATTCTACATCATCAAAATGAACTAAATGTTTTAATCCCTAATGACGATATTTGAATGTTACTTTACGTTAGACCTTAGCTAAGGTAGCCTTAGCGTTAATGTAAACATTACAAAAACTCTGTTTTAAATTCATTTGAGGATCAATTAACGTGTTAAGTCTAAGGGCCGATATTTCAAAGTCACCTTAAGGTACAGAATGACATAAATCATCCTTAACACACACAAGTTTGATAGTACATTAAAGTTCTCTTTCACCCTCATCTAAGGGAATAAATCTTTAAGGACGTGATAATCTTCCACTTAACGCGTCAATTGACCCTCAAATTAATTTAAAACATAGTTTTTTTAAGGTTTACGTTAAGGCTACCTTAGCCGAGGTATAATTTAAGGAAACATTCGAATATCGGCAATAAGATTACCACGTCCCGAAAGACGTCCTTTAGACGCGAATTAAGGAGAACTTTAATATACTGTCAAGCATGATGTCATTCTTTAAGGTACAGAATGGCCTAAGGGCCGATATTTGAATATTACCCTAAGTTAGACCTTAGGTAAGGTAGCCTTAACGTTACGGTACACCTTAAAAACTATGTTTTAATTTGAGGGTCAATTGATGTGTTAAGTCTAAGATTACCACGTCCCGAATAATAGTAATATACTGTCAAACTTGTGTTAAGGATGACTTAAGTCAATCTGTACCTTAAAGTGACTTTGAAATATCGGCCCTAAGTATATCCTGGAATGACATACTTTGAGGCCATGGTATAAATAACTAAGAGGTAAGATTCCACATCGATGGAGGCGTGGCTTGTGACGTCACCAGGAGAGTGATTTTTAATCTCTTATATTGCTGTGTTTACGCAGTTAATAGTATGTGAAATGAAAGAATAATATCATGGTATTTGGGTATATTTATTTGATGAACATACAACAAAGTGGAGTGAAATTATGAAGAGGTAAAGAAACTCATAGTCTGCTTCAGAAGTTAAATAAACAATGATTTAATTTCCATCCATGATTCGAAGGCATATATCCTCATCGGCTTCGGCGGAAAATATTTAAGAAGTAAATTTTAACCAAAATAAACAAAACCGTATCCATTCTAATTTTTTGTTTTTATCCTTTATAACAGCGGAAACATCTTATATTTCTGTCAAATTTCTTTGCCTGGTTATCCATATCACAACCAAACACAACTAAATAAGAAAAAATCCTGGTGAACTTTCAAAATTTCCATGGAAAACTATGATAAACGTGGTGACCAGTGTTGCCAGAAAACCTTGATCAAAGGTAATAGGTTGACGGTTCGAAACCTAATAGAATAATAAAAAACGGTGTCAGAGTAAGAAGAGTACAAAAAAAAGATCATTACTTTCCTATGATATGGGGGCCACGTCCAAATTGAACATAAATTTTATATGGAGAGTCCCACAACAAAAATGAACATCTAAAAAATTGTTAAAATAGTAATGGATATATTACAATTGTAAAAGACTGACAACGCTGGTGGCAACCAGCAGGGGTCACCGAGCAGCTTCGGCTATCGTCGACCGGTTCCGATGGCACGGCGGTTGTTTTAAGTTTGACGGAATCATTTCTTATTTTAGTGGTATTTTAGCTGTAATGTGTGTTATATTTAATATTAATATACGTAAATACTTGTTATATATTATTCTTTCATTTCATATACCATTACATGCATAAAACCTTTTAATACCTTTAAAATAGTATTAAAAACGCTTATACCGTATAATAAGAAATTTAAAAATCACTCTCCATTTAGTTCAATGTCATTCTTTCAAACCGAACTTACCCTCGACAAGCTTTGGGCGGCACAGGCGGACACACCAACGACAACAAGCAGTTGAAGTCCAGGTGTCCCGTGACGGACGCCGACTGGATCGCCCAGAAACATTTCTCCAACTCGCAGATGTCCTGCTCCTCGAGGTGGGTCACTCCGGCGAGCGTCTGGTAGAACGTTGGCGTCTCGACTTCGGAGCTGAGGGAAACGCAGGGGTTGGATAAGAGCCTGGAAGTATGAAAAATGTGTGAAATTAGTAATTAATATGCTCGATTTTTTTTTATTTTGGAAATCGTACGTCAAATTGATTTCGCCAAAACATTTGAGGTTATAAACTTTTGTTTTTCTATATTTTAGATTTTAATTGTAGATAATAATTGTCCAGTACTTCAGCTGAAACCTATACTCTAGTGTGGCAGCAGTCACGGTATCGGCTCACTTACACTGCAGTTTTCATTATACATCTATACTATAATACTAAACGCACATTATGCAGCTACCTAGCTAAGCTTGTAATATGGGCTAGTTTTATCAGTTTGCTATATTTGACTTATTTAGTGTAAGTAGACTTAAAAAAAGATGCATTTTGAATTTGTTCGCTATTTATTTATTTATTACAAACACAACAGATTTACATCCATTTGTAGTGTAGGGCAGTAAACGAAACCTGATGCATACATATATTCTACTAATCAAGTTGCATTTAACAACGAATTTAACAATGAATTCCAAAATTTTATACATGTTAATGTTAAAACCTTCCATAGAGTATTTTTTTGAGTTTACTTACTGAGCTAATATTCCATATATCAAACTCTAATCGCTTTTGATTATATAATTTGCACATAACAATAACAGGGGAATTTCTGTAGTAGTTTGTACGTGTATTATCAATATAAAAACTTAAAGGATATCGCGTTATATATGCTGGAGCATAAAAGTTTAGCTGAGCTAATAAATCAGGAGCATTTATCATGTTATTAAGTAGTTTATATAAAAAAAATATAGCAGAAACATTTTTCCTACTTTCAAGTGTTTGGATGTTATGTACTTTCATTATATCTAATTTTGTAATATGTAGTTGGTATACTCCTGTTTCCTTATAGTGTATATACCTCAAGAACTTGTTTTGTATTTTCTCAATACTATTTTTATGAATTCCATAACACGGACTCCATATTATACAACAATATTCCAATATGCTCCTCACATATGAAATATACAAAGTCTTGACAGATACTACATTAAGCTCCTTACTATTTCTAACAATAAATCCATACATTCTAGACGATCTACTGGCTATATCATATATATGACTTTTGAATGTCAACTGGGCATCAAAGGTTACCCCAAGATCACGTATTTCCACAACCCTAGCCAATGCCCTTCCTTTCATTTTGTACTCAAAATTGATTTGCGTTCTCTTCCTATTAAAACTAAGTACAAAACATTTGTCAATATTAAATTGTAATTTATTTTTAACAGACCAAAGATACATTTTGTCTAAATTTTGCTGAATATATTGACAATCATAGTTATTAACTCTTACATATAATTTTAGATCATCAGCAAACAACAATACTTTTATACCACCTATTTCATTAACCAAATCGTTGATAAATAATAGAAAGAGCAATGGTCCAAGGTTAGAGCCTTGGGGAATACCTGAAGTTGCACAAAAATAATCAGAGTAGTAACCCCTAATAACAACTCGTTGTGTTCTGTTGTACAAATACGACTTTAATAATTGTATCAAATTATCATGAAAACCAAACTCATTACGCAATTTGTGTACGAGAACGTTATGCGATACTCTGTCAAAAGCCTTAGCGAAGTCTGTGTATATTACATCCACCTGCATCGAGCCACGATGCATTATGTTCGGAACACCAATCACGCCCCTCTTGCCCCTGACATACCGCCAAAATGACCCTGCATCCCCGCTGATATCTTGCTGAATTCTATTCAAATAATCTTCATATGCCTTTTTTATATCTTTTTTTATCTTGGCTCTTAGTTGTATAAATTGATATTATATGAGCCCTGTCTCAGTGAAGTTGGCCCAACTGTCAAAACCTTTTTTCTTTTATGAAATTTGTCATATTAGCGAAAACGTATTAAAAACTAAAATGTATTTCTGATAACATACGATCTTTTATTTAATATGAGCCTAAAATACTACATTTTTTGCAACAGAGAAAAAAATATCTTATAGATCCAAAAAAAACTGTCGATCAGCAGCAAATCACCAATGCGTTACATCGCCTTTTCTACTAATTACTGCTTCGACACGTCTTGGCATAGTGTCAACTAATGTTTGGCAGTCATCTGATTTCTTGGAGACGGATTCGCAATTCTGGAACGGTTCTTGCGGGATTCGATTGGAGCTTTCTCTTCATGATATGCCACAAGGTTTCAATCGGCGATAGATCTGGACTACTCGACATTCATTTTAAAACTGGAATATTATTTCTAACATCCAATCTTTTACTTTTTTAGCCGTATGGGAAGCGGCATCATCTTGTTGGAAGATACATTCAATATTGTTTTAAACGCATTTGTTCAATTTGGGGCGTTAAGTTATTTTGAAGCACATTAATGTACTTATCAGCATTCATAATACTTTTGTAAGACATTCATTCTGAAATGATTCTTCTTTAGTTCTTATGGCACGACTCCTACTATCCCCAACGCATACTTCAAATCTGGCTTTATCACTCCAAATAATGGAGTTCCACTGGTTCAGAGACCATAATTTCTACTCTTTGGGGCCCATGCTAGTCTGTTTGTCTTCTGAATCTTTTTCAGTAAGGGCTTTTCTTCTGCCTAGAATTATTGAGTTAAAAACGAATAATAGAAAAATAATTTAAGCTTAACTTGTAAGTTTTAAATCCCAGTTTTTGGGCAGCTCTGTGACAAGTTGCTCTTGAAAACTTTTTGGTGGTTGCGTGATTCCATAATTATTTCAATTCGTTATAATTAGTGTAATAATGCGGGCGACTTCTAGTTCTGGGTTTTTGAGCCACAGGTCCAGTTGTTTTGTACAATTTAATATTATGTCGAACCGTATACCTCGATTTGTTAACACTGTCAGTGATTTGGGAAGCATTTTGGCCTTTTAAATGCAAGTGAATGATCACTTTTCTTATAAATTCACAAATATCATGTTTTGGGGCGTTGGGCCAACTTCACTGAGACAGGGCTCACATATACACTTATATGTTTACCTCTCTTACCAGGTGTCGTAGGTTTACATAATACTTTAATTCAGCCAGATATTTGATTTTACTGTAGAAGAAATGAAATACCCATGTTAACAGTTTTTCGTTTTTTTTTTTCATTATATTTTAATAGGGACATTTATACAGGGTGTTATGGAAATGACTTTGGCCGCTACTGACGACGTTCGCAATCAATAATTTATTGAGGCAGCCTCAAGTCTCAAAAGAGGTCAGCGCATTGTAGGCGGTGTTGTCATATTGCAACAGAGAATTGTAAACGCACGGGTTAGTTTTTGACAACAAGACACCTTTGACCCGCGTTATCAGTTCTTTTTCAAGCTTTTTAGAAACAAAAAACTACAATTTTATGGTATATACTTTCTTACCTTCGATCTTATTTTAAAATAATCCCTTTTATAATTAAATTCCATAAAAAAATAAAACACGAAAAGTATGTTTTGCAACAGAACCAACAGTATAGATAATATCACACAAAGGACCCCGCAGTTTTTAAATGGAAATTGGGTTTCACTCAAATTTACTAAAAAGTATTGCATCATACGAATTGTATTATCCTGATAAAATGTCTCCATGGGCGCAATGAAAAATAATGACAGGATTTCGAGATACGAGCCATGCAAGATGGTGATGTTTCAAGTCCAAAAGTCGTATCTGACCGGTACGTACGAATAATGATCAATATATTCACGTATATTCTCATAAACATCGTACATATAAATATAGATAGATATCTACCCTCTTCATGTATATGCACACATATACGAGATTTTCGGATTCAACGCCACCCGAGAATGAGAATATACGTGAATATATTGATCATTATTCGTAATACGTACCGGTCAGATACGACTTTTGGACTTGAAACATCACCACCTTGCATGGCTCGTATCTCGAAATCCTTTCATTATTTTTCATTGCGCCCATGGAGACATTTTATCAGGATAATACAATTCGTATGATGCAATACTTTTTAGTAAATTTGAGTGAAACCCAATTTCCATTTAAAAACTGCGGGGTCCTTTGAAGTCACTTCATAACATTTATTATTATGAATTATTTCATAACAGAAAAAAAATCGGGTACTGCTACAACTAACAAAACGTTTAAAACTCGTATACATCAAGCACGTGGAACCCTCGGCAACGTCGTTCCAATACCGAGTATCGAAACAAACTGAAGCGACGATACTGAAGGTTAAACATATAAATACGAGCGCGGCGGTTATCCCAGCAAGGCCGAGACACGCGGTGTGATCTGGCATCACTGTAGTTTACTCTACATTGTGGCTTACTGAAACCAGATGGAGCGGCGCGATAGCATGTAGGCAAAATGGGTTCATATTTTACCTTAGTATTTAGATATTCGATTAAAAACAAAAATATGTAGACTTTCTCTAGGACACCCAAGGAGTCACCCATTTAAATATAATAAGCCATTGCCGTAACACCCTGTATTATCAATGCCTAGTATAATGTTTCAAATAAACTATACAAATTAAAAATGGTGTAATTTCCTAAAGTCCGGTCCTGGAATTTATGTCAAACTCATGCCAATCTCTAAACTTAAATTAACCACGCGTGACATTAATGTCACATGACTGGGCCACGATCTTGCGAGTTCTTTCAAAATTCATACTATAACACCCCGACCTCACCCAGTATATTTAAATCCTAAAAGAGCCCAAACTCTACTGAATTCGACAATAGAGGAAAATGTATTCCTATTTCTGGTATTTTCCATTCAACAACTAAATACAAATACATAAACAAACACAAATGCGCACCTCTACTAATAAATCAAACTAATATTATTTCATTTATATTCCCGTCACTATCACAAGAAGGTAATCTAATCAATATGAATGGAGTATTACTTGGGTTCATAAAATCATAATAAGAAAAAAATAGTGCACGATATCATAGTTTTAATTAGTTGTTTGGAAATTATGTGGCAGCGTAACGCTTTGACGTTTCGCTGGTCAAACTAATTTAACAACTTATTCTTTACCGTAAGAACAAATGACCCCGCAGGGAACGGAACATATGGGAATCGGCCCTCGGTTAAAAACTTTGATACTCGGGGATATTATCCAAAAATCGATGCTGATCAAAAGTCTCCATGGGCCCGAGGTCCGAAAATACGATCGCAATAGTAAAAATGAGCAATTGCACTGGCAATAGTGTGTCAGGCTTCCATTGCTCCTATACTAATTAACTTAAGAATTTCGTTCATATGCCGATTTATACTGTATTATATGGTGCATTTCACGAATTTTTTTTCCAATATACAGGGTGGCCCAAAAAAGTGTGGTAACATAATGCTGTCTTTTTTTAAATGGGACACCCAGTATTTTATTGCATATTTAGGTTCGTATTTGGCCTTTATAATTGCCTAAAGATTTATTTCATTTGGTTATGTAGTTTAAGAGTAATAAATTAAAAATTAAAAAAAAAAGTTTTGGAGTCTTAGGAAGAAATTAAAAAAAACTACATAAAATAACTTTTTTAATCAAGGCATTGAGTAGAATTTAAGACAAGAGGTCTAGAGATACTGTGAATATAATAACGTTTATTTATACAGGGTGTTCACAATTAGGTTTTAAACACGACACATTTCAAAATAATTTTTCTCCAGATTTTCAAATGGTATATTATTTGGCTATTGGAAGTAGAATTCATAAGCATTCCTTTTTATAATGGAAGCATATAAGTTATTTCTAGTTGTTCTCGAAATAATTGCTTTCATAAATTATGT
Organism: Barypeithes pellucidus; assembly: GCA_963991005.1. Lineage (NCBI taxonomy): Eukaryota > Metazoa > Arthropoda > Insecta > Coleoptera > Curculionidae > Barypeithes > Barypeithes pellucidus. Next base: position 47,526,369 of record OZ022563.1, on the reverse strand, counting down.
TGTTTAAATACAGTTTTTATTATCAAAATTAAGCATAGGCGACTATATTAATAATTATAAACTACAGTTAGTGTTCAAAATGCCTACCATGTTGATCTGGGCACATGGATCAACATGGTAGGCATTTTGAACACTTACTGTAGTTTATAAGTATTAATCTAGTCGCCAATGCTTAATTTTCATAATAAAAACTGTATTTAAACAATATAATTTATGAAAGCAATTATTTCGAGAACGACTAGAAATAACTTATATGATTCCATTACAAAAAAAGAATGCTTATGAATTTTACATCCAATAGCCAAATAATATACAGGGCGTTCCATTTGAAAATCTGAAGAAATATTATTTTGAAATGTGTCGTGTTTGAAACCTAATTATGAACACCCTGTATAAATAAACGTTATTATATTCACAGTATCTCAAAACCTCTTGTCTTAAATTTCACCCAATGCCTTGGTTAAAAAAGTTATTATAGGTAGTTTTTTGCACTTTTTTCTAAGACTCCAAAACTTTTTTTTAATTCTTAATTTATTACTCTTAAACTACATAACCAAATGAAATAATAGTTTAGGCAATTATAAAGGACACTAATACGAACCTAAATACGCAATAAAATACTGGGTGTCCCATTTAAAAAAGACAGCATTATGTTACCACACTTTTTTGGGCCACCCTGTATATTGGAAAATATTTTCCTGAAATGCACCATATAATACAGTATAAATCGGCATTTGAATGAAATTCTTAAGTTAATTAGTATAGGAGCTATGGAAGCCTGACACACTATTGCCAGTGCATTTGCTCATTTTTACTATTTGGATTGCGATGAAGGTAGCTCCCCGGGATCGCATTTTCGGACCTCGGGCCCATGGAGACTTTTGATCAGTATCGATTTTTGGATAATATCCCCGAGTATCAAAGTTTTTAACTGAGGGCGGAGTCCCATATGTTCCGTGCGGGGTCCTTTACTTTGTTCGCAGGTGGTAGTGATATCGTATAAATACACTTAGCAGCAAAAATAAAGCACAACCAAAAATTATGCTCAATTTCAAACTTGATTTTCTCGCGAACCGATAAATAGATTTCGCTAATTTCTCTTTTGAACTGTAACTTTTTTCATTGGTAATTGTACTGTGATAGAATTTTTTATTCAGATTTCAGTTTTAGGCTTATACAGGGTGCAAACATGAGAATAGTTTTTTTACATTAAATTTGAGACACCCTGTAGGGAGCATTAGCAACAACAACAACGGGTGTATGATGAAATCATACTGATCTGATATCTATAATATCGAAGAAAATACAGAGTTTTATACCAGGACATGTTATGCACAGTGCAACATACGTTAAACAACTTTATTTCATGAAGGCTCTGTGATGTTTTGAGCTGGAATTTCCTTAACATCACGGACGGATCTCGTACCTTCACGTGGAGGTTCTTTAAATAGCGAGAGGTATATCAGTGACATTTTGTCTGAGCACGTTGTCCCTTTCGCTCCGTATATTGGGAATAATTATTTGCTAATGCACGATAAAGCAAGACCTAATGTTGCGCGCATCATCAACGAATATTTACATCGAGTATGCCGAGGCGATGTGAAGTAGAAGTAGAGGTGGGAGCACGCGCTACTAATGTACTTTTTTACTATTTATTGTTAACTAGTGTTAGTGTTATTCTATTTTAATTAAAAAAAAAACATGTTCTGGTGTAAAACTGTGTATTTTCTTTGATATTACAGATATCGGAGAAATTAAAGGAACAAAATGTTTAGAAAACATGAAACTACAGTATGATTTCATCATACACCCGTTGTTGTTGCTAATGCTCCCTACAGGGCGTCTCAAATTTAACGTAAAAAGCTATTCTCATTTTTGCACCCTGTATAAGCCTAAAACTGAAATCTGAATAAAAAAATTCTTAAACAGTCAAATTACCAAAGAAAACAGCAGAAGAAGTTCAGAAGAAAAATTAGCGAAATCGATATATCGGTTCGAGAGAAAATCAAGTTTGAAATTGAGCATAATTTTTGGTTGGGCGTTATTTTTGCTGCTAAATGTATGTATGGAAAAATCATTTCCTCGCCACCTGCAGGATATCCTTATACAGCCTGTCCATTTTTCGATGGTTTTATGGGGTATCTCCGTTATTAGTAAAGATAGAAGGATGCGCTTTTCGCAGCACTGTGCTACTTTCTTGTCCGATTTTGTATCTTATCAAAAAAAAAAAACGTTCTCGTTGTAGTTTTTTACGTAAATTCCAGTGACGTGCTCAAATTACTTCTACGTTCAATAGTTTCCTAGAACAAACTCGAACAAATATTCTTTTTTTTACATGGGTCATCCTATATATTTTTTAATAATGTAATTTCGATTTTAAAAGGCTTCTCAGAAATACGTAATACATTATTTTTTAGTCTTAACATTATACCCGACGTCAATCTGGGAGGCAATATGTCTTGGCATAACCACGTTGTGACAATCGCCAAGATAGCTTCTCAGAAACTTGGTGTACTCTTCCGAACAAAAAATTTTTACACACCTCAACAACTTTCGACACTATACAAAGCCCAGATTCGACCATCACTAGAGTACTGCTCTCATGTCTAGAGCTCCGCACCCAAACATACCCTTCGGCTACTGGATTCCGTCGAAAGAAGGGCCATTCGTCTGATCGGAGACCACGAGCTGACGAAGAGCCTCGACAGCCTAGAACATCGAAGACGGGTTGGGGATTTGACTCTCTTTTACAGATATTTTCATGGAAAGTGCTCGGCTGACCTTGCCCTCTTAATTCCGCCCAGAGCGGCGAATAGCAGAAATACACGACGAACCGCTGCCGCTCATCCATATGTGATTAAGCTTAGTACTCCTCGAACTTCATTATTTAAGAATTCTTTTATCTGGAGGACTTCCTCCTTATGGAACGACCTTCCCGAGGTCGTTTCTCCCAACGAATATAACCTCCAACGATTCAAAACCAACGTAAATCGCTTTATGCGCACACGCACTACTTCCAGAGTGCCTTAAAGGATTTTTCCTATAGTGCTTGTGTTTGAGCATAAAAAAAATTAACCCAAATATACGTATTTAAAAATATAGAATTTTATTTAGTAGGACGGGTATTGAAAAAAAAATTTATCGGTAACAAGCCCATCGGTTTCGACAATACAGTCTACAGTATATGGATGGAAAAAGAAAACGCAGTGAAATAGGATAGTTATGCGACCGATGACGGTGGCGTACTTACCATTTAGATAAAATGGTCGCTTCCTTATTATACTTGATCCAGGCCTTGAAGTCCTCGAATCCCACTTTATCCTGCCCGACACCGAACAACGAAATCAACGTGCGGTCCCAATTGGTGTTCGGTTTGTTCGTGCCGCCGTCGGGAGGCGGCAGAGTTCCCTCGATTTGAAGAGCCGACTGGAACTCGGTGCGGGTTATGTACGTGCCGGGGTCATTGCAGTACAGGGTCCACAGGAATCTAGAAAAATATTATGCGAGGGGTCATTCTTTTACAAACCGCACACTTTTTAACCAGGACGTTGTAGAATCGTCCGAAAATTTTTGATATAACTTATACAGTGTGTACATAAAGTAAGGAACAAATTCATTATCTAGGAATTTAAAAATATTTCGGAACAATCCTCGGACACGTGTATAATAATTTTTAATGACGCATTTTTTTCCCATACAAACTTAATATACAAGGTGGCTCATGTAGTAGATATGACATTATCGACGATTTTTTTAAATGGGAACCCCTATATTTTAATTCAGATCTGTAATCTCCAAGAACAGCTGATTTCAAAAACATAAAACACTTAGGGCCTAAAATTCATAGTTTCGTTACTACAGGGTAAAACAAATAATTTTATTTAAGATATTTTTAATTTAAAAAAATGTAAAAAAATTAAATAAGCTATTTAATTAAGTGTTGAAATTGTCCTCCTTCTGCTGCCTGACAGTACCCCAAGCGATCAATAAATTCTTGTTGGACTTTTCTTATGGTTTCTTCTGAAATGTTCCTGCATTCTGTTGTTATTCGATTTTTTAAATCTTCAATATTGGCAGGTCTGACTTTATAAACAACATTTTTCAGGTGAGCCCACAAGAAAAAGTCCAGTGGTGTAAGGTCTGGAGACCTAGGCGGCCATTCAACAGGCCCACGTCTTCCAATCCACTTGTTCGGAAAACTTGGTTTATGTAATGGCGCACTACTGCTGCATAATGTAGAGGTGCGCCGTCTTGTTGGTACCACAAATTTTCATCTAGAATTCCTGGATTATTTCTACTAGGGTATAAGTTAACTAGCGTAGGGATAAGAAAGTTCTGAAGAAAATGAAGATAATTTAGCCCGTTTACATTGTTGTCAAAAAAATATGGCCCAATAATTTTGTTTTTCACAATACCAGCCCAAACATTAATTTTTTCAGGATATTGAGTATGGTGCTCACGCATCCACCTGGGATTTTCTTTTGCCCAGTATCTACAGTTTTGCCGGTTCACTTCTCCATTTAATTTAAAGGTAGATTCATCCGAAAATAGGATATTTTCAACAAACAAAGGATCTAAGTTACATCTTTCCATTAATATTTGACAAAACTCCATCCTACGATCTGGATCATCTTCATTCAACTCATGAACCAATCGGATTTTAAACGGGTGCCATTTTTCTACCGTCAATAGGTTATGAACGGTCATAGCAGCCGCCCCATGATCAATGCTAATCTGGCGGACGCTGTTGTGGGGATCTTCTTCCATAGCCAATAAAATATCTAATTTCTTATCATCCGGAATAGTGGGACGGCCTTTTCTGGGAATATCTTCCACTGAACCCGTTTTCCGAAATTTTATTTCAAGTTTACTCACAGTTGATCTAGTATTATTGGTCTTGCTGGATACTTAGTGTTAAACAAAATGCAAACTTCTTGTTGAGTACGGATCCTATCACCATATCCAATCATCATAAGAATTTCTATTCTTTGTGTTAAAGATAAACGCATAGTAACTCAATATGTTTTAAAATAAAATTTATTACTTCTAATAAACTTACTAGAAAAATACAATGTAATGACAATGACATTATCTAAATACCATAGTTACATAACAGCAAATAAGCCTACTTGAGAAAAAACATAAGTAACAGCAAATGATGGTGCGTCCATTAATTACGTAAGGCTTTCAGGTAAAATTGGGTGATGGCGGAAGGGATTGAGCCAAATGTCACGAAATCTTTTATTGGGGGAAGGGGGGTTGAAAAATCGCTAAAAACGCCTTACGTAATTAATTGATGCCTCCCAAGCCAAAAAAAAAATATCTTAAATAAAATTATTTGTTTTACCCTGTAGTAACGAAACTATGAATTTTAGGCCCTAAGTGTGTTATGTTTTTGAAATCAGCTGTTCTTGGAGATTACAGATCTGAACTAAAATATAGGGGTTCCCATTTAAAAAAATCGTCGATAATGTCATATCTACTACATGAGCCACCTTGTATATTAAGTTTGTATGGGAAAAAATGCGCCATTAAAAATTATTATACACGTGTCCGAGGATTTTTCCGAAATATTTTTAGATTCCTAGATAATGAATTTGTTCCTTACTTTATGTACACACTGTATACATACAATTAGTTGACATGTGTTTCAGGATTTTGCTGAAAAAAATTTATTTTTCAAAATATCCACACATGGATTTTTGATAATTAGCTGGATTTTCTCCCATCTTCTCATAATTGAAATTTAATATCTCCAGTTGTTCTGATCGTATCAATGTCGGTATTTTCTTATTTAACACCTTGTTATGTTATTTATTGTATTTATTTATTTATGCTATATTTCCTTAGACATTACAATTTACAATGTATGGAAAACGTCGAAGTCAAATACATGAATATATACAGGGTGTTATGGAAATGACGTATTATATTTAAATGGGTGACTCCTTGGGTGTCCTAGAGCGCTACATATTTTATTTTTTTTAAATCGACCGTTTTAAAAGTGGGGTCCAGCCCCATAAACCCACACCTCATCCGGCGTTTGTTCCATCCACCCTGTGGTGGCATATCAGGAAACAGGTGTTACGTGCAAGGTTGCCAAACTTAAAGCAAAACTGAAATTCCATATAAAATTATAAAAATAAATGATTTATCTACCTACTTGTATTTATCTTTATACCTCCAGGCACAAGTTTTTTAAAAATACACTCAGATCAGATCATTAGATTTTATTACACGCGACGCGACGAAATTTGACTTATTCGTCGGCGACATTCCATTTTTCTGTCAAGTCACACGTCCAAAACAAACTACTCGTTTTAACTGAGCAACTTAGGTTCGTCTATAAAAAAGATGTCAAATAATATACAAAGTTTGGACGCGTAGCTCGAAAATCATTACTATTACACGCGTACCTTCTGAAAACAAAGCGGATAGCCGAGAGTGTAAATGGTTATCAACAGAAGCGACCGCACCCTAACGCTGTTCTTCTATTACTGATACTTGCAAGTCGCACGCTTGTATCCATAGACCTACGTCGGCCCGGCGCCGAGTGAATTGTGTGAAAGAGATGGAGATGGTCGCGTGAGAAAGAAAATAAAATCTTCGTCGGTCTCGTCATTTAGAGTAGAGCTGAGCTAATTTAATTTTTTAAGCTTCTCAAAAGAAAGAGTACAGTCGCAGTATTATCAGCTACCATTATCATTTTATTCAATTTGGTCTCGAAGTTCCATTAACGCTATATCAATTAAACGCCTTGCAAGAGCTCTCGCGGTAAATAGCCAAGTAATAGAGAAGAATCTCGTGAAATATCAAACTGTCAAATATTGCCCATCTCTATTCCGAATTTTGAAGGTATCTATTTCGTTCGTTCGTAGGTTAACTGTTTTATGATTCGTACATAAAATGTCATTTTTAAATTGAAGAATTGCATTGTGTGTATTTAAAATGTGTGTGTTTTAAATTAGTTAAATAAATAAATGTACGCGAGAAAAAAGGACCAAAATTAAAACAGCGTTCGCGTGTATTATTCCATGTGAATAGCTGCTATTTTCGAGGTTATGTGAGAGGTTTCTCCTAAAACTTAGATTCTGTGTGGTTTGTGTAAAATTATGAAACTAACAATTGTATTTAAATAAGTAAGGGTAAGAAAGCATGTGGCATGAGTTTGAACGATAATTATTATTTAAAGGGTCAATGACGTTTGACCTATTTACTTTCCTGTGCTAACGAATTTGAAATTTGTGTGTGATATTACCATTATTTGTTTTGCAAAACATATTTCGCCGTCGGTTTTCTGGAATCATATTTGTTCATAAATGATAGAATAAAAAATTGTTAAAATTATAATTTTTTTTCTAAAGAGTTTGCCGTGTAGATATGACAACACCGACCGAAATGAGCAGACGTCTTTTGACCCTGCGGACCTCACTGTTAATTGTTTACATATTACGCCAGTGCCCCACATGTGTTTGTGTGATTTGACATAAGGTGTTATAATCCGGTCATTAATTGAAAGCTCTATTTATGGGTATTTTTCCTCAATTTATTTTCATCTCAGAATTTGCCGGTTTAAATATAATACGTCATTTCCATAACACCCCGTATATTCAGTAGCACTCCTTAAAGTTCTAATGCAAGCTCGTCGTGAATCACCCTGCATATGTAAAAATTCGGATGATTCTAAAATGTCAAGGTTAAAAAGTATGCGGTTTGTTAAAGAATGTCCCATAAGTACAAGTGCGGGTGGAATCATAAACTCCAGGCAATAATATAAATGACAATAATAAAAATGTTTTGAGTAGAACAACGAATACTGTAAGAAACGTGCAGCATATTGCCGTGTGAACCCAGCTTTATTTAGCATTTAGTTTATTTACGTTTCATTAAAACCCTAAATTCTATTACTCACTTGATCTTCTCGTCCTGCGACCCCTTCGTCAACAACACCAAGCCGCATATCAGGTCCCTGAGGGCGATGCCCCTGGTGCCCCCTCCGCAGGCGATGTACAGCTTTTCGACGATCGGGGGAGGCACCCCCTCGCCGAGGACGTGCTGGGCGAAGGCCGCCTGGCCGAGGAGGGTACCCCCGTTCGTCAGACGCTTGAAAGCCTCGCAGACGCGTTTGAATTCGGCATCGGACACTGGAAAGAGAACATTTTTATAGTACAAAAGTCAACAATTTTAAACTAATCTCGTTCGACAACGGCCATTTTTCTCGTAAGCCACTGTATCAAAGAACGGTTTTGCATTCGTTGGTGCTACCCGCGACGTTGTCAGACCAACCATTTGTCAGGTATTGACACTATGTGTTGATTTTGTTATGAAACAGCATGTATTTTTTTCGGATTTTAAGTAGTGATGGGCCGTTACTGATATAATATCGGTATAGGCACCACATTCTTAAAAGATCTGTAACTATTCAATATACAATTCAATTGATAGCCTGGGGTCCGCAATTCTTCGTTTGCGCCTGCAATGGCAATTATAATTGCACGTATTCATGCGTCCTCAACCGTTCTCGATCAGCTGGCGCGTTGCCAACAGTCAGAACAGCAGTTGGTACTGTCGAAATCCCTAAAATACCAGAATTAGAGATGGGCAAACCTGTTACCAGTTAAAGCAGCTAGTGCTACTTACAAACAGTTCAAAAAAGTTGCGACAAATTAGCAGTACGTATGCCTAATAAAGAATGTGAACTGCTAATTTAAGTATCAGTTAGTTTAAATAGCCATTAGCTGTTCATATCTGCTTCGACCAAATAATAAGCAGTTAAAAATAACAGAATAACCCATCTCTACTCAGACTTGCAGCGGCAATGGCAATTAAAATGGCGCAATTTTTGTCTCTTGCGCCTGCAATGGCAATTATAATGCGCACTAAACCGTTCTTGTTCAGCTGGCCCAATACTGCTCGCATTGCCGGCGCAATGCGAGAATGGAATCCGTATTACAGTCGGCAATTCTACTTTTCTGACAATTGCAGGGATTCATGCGCAGTACACCGTCCTCGATCAGCTGTCTCGCATTGCCAGAAATGGGTTGTGCGCCATTTTAATTGCCATTGCCGGTGCAAGTCTGGGTAGAGATGGATTATTCTGTTACTTTTAAATGTTTATTAGTTGGTCGAAGCCCCTATGAACAGCTAATGGCTATTTAAACTAACTGGTACTTAAATTAGCTGCTAATACGTCGCAACTTTTTTGACCTGTTTTTTGTAAGTAGCAGTAGATGCTTTAACTGGTAATCAAAAGGAACAGGCTTGTCCATTTCTAGTTCTGTGGTATTTTAGGGATTTCGACAGTACCAACTGTTGTTCTGACTGTTGGCAATGCGCCAGCTGATCGAGAACGATTTATCGCGCATGAATACGTGCAATTATAATTGCCTTTCCACGCGCAAGAGAAGAATTGCCGACTCTAATACGGCTTTTATGGCAATGCAAGACAAATTGCGCCAGTTGATCGAGAACAGTGTACTGCCAGTGGCGGCTCGTGACCTATGATAGAGGGGGTTTACAAGTATGGTGAAATTATTTTTAAAAATATTACATAAATGCTAATAAGTAGTTTATTTGGCGGCTCGTGACCTATGATAGAGGGGGTTTACAAGTATGGTGAAATTATTTTTAAAATTTTATTTTTGTGTAACGACCAAATAGCTGTCGGATCTTAACGTCGTCGCATGCAACCCTCGTAACAATATTTATACAGTCCACTACTAATACTACTAAAGGCATCTACGAGCTATCAAGAAAACCGAATGATGTCCAATTCCACTACGCTATCTACGGCTACGTCATTAGGCGCAACCAAGACGAGAACAATAGTTAACTGTTTTATGACGAAAACGAATCGAGCCACGAGACTGACAAGTTGGCATTCTTCATATTTTCAGTGTTTTTAGTTTAAATCCTTAAATAAAATGGTTTAAAATCATATCGAGTATAATTTATCGAAATACACGACATTTATCGACCATACACAATAGTGCTTAAACGTAAAGTCCATTCTTCGATTCTTAATTGTAGAAAATTGATCAATAAAAGCCTCATTAAGTTTGGAATATCCTCTATAAATTGTTTTTCATATATTTCATTTTTAAACTTTCTAATAAAGTCCCTAGATTTACCCTTTGTGATCTGCGTTAAATTAATTTCGGGTTTAGGTGTTCCCGCATTCTTCACTTCAATTTTTTGCTCCAAACTCAAAGAGCTAAAGTTATTTCTTAAATAGTCCACCGTCAACTATTCATTTTAACTTAATAAATATATAATATTAAAACATACACGCTCGAATTTCTAACTAGCTGCACACAAAAACTGTGCGCCTTTTCCATGTTAAATCGCCATAGCCCCGCTATCCCCCGCCACCTGTTACTACAGAGAAACTGCACTACTTAATCGCACGTGCGAGCAAGTCTCGTCATAATCGTAATTTACCTCGACCGAGGCACGGTTGCCGGATCTATACAGTCTGGTTTGACGGGATGATAAAATATTAGGGAGGGTAGGACTTTTTTAGTTTGACGGTACGATAAAATATTAGGGAGGGACTTTATACGATAAATAATATTGAACAATGAATATAAAATTGCAGGCGCAAGAGAAAAAATTGCCGACTCTAATACTGCTTTTATGCGTGATTTATTACCAACGTTATGTATTTACGATGAGACTACCGTTTGTCGATATACAAGTTTCTCGTTTATTGCGTAATGGCACATAAAATTTTAAAGCATTTTATAATTCCGTCGTAATGAAAGGAAGTAGCAATAAAAATGGTATGAAATACCGTGTCTGCAGGTTAGGAAAATAATAACTGCTAAAGGTCAGAGTTTATGTTAACAATTTAAAACTTTTTTTTACTGTCGGATTTCAGAGGACGATTAAAAGATGCGGTTTTACAATGTTGTAACATTTTTACATCAACAATTTCTTACGGCGAAACGAAATATTTTTTGATAATTTAATTTTCCTTCAAAACTATGTTAAAATTGCAAACCGCAACGGAGTTATTTTACTTCACCCCGCATTATTGGCCCACCCTACACGGAAAAACATATGATTAAACATTTTATTGTAAAATTTCCTATAAAATATAGTATTAATTGTATTTCTTATTATAGTGGACTCGATCCGGTTTACGAAAATCCCTCGACGAAATAGTAATTTTTTTCCCCAATCGATACAGTAGGATCCTCTCGACATTCTAACATGATTTGTAGGGGGGCGCCGCATTGAGGGGGAGGGGGACACGCCCCGTAAATCTAAGCAACAACGAATTTTCCTAAATAACTCGGCCGCTTCTGCTGCTACAAAAAAAATGTGAAGGGCAAAATTGAAGAGCTTGACGGAGCGCGTAAGCTCGAATAAACCTGATCCCGATATCTCAATTAGTTCGCGATTTATCGCGATTTTTAACTGCAAAAACAATAAAATTTAATTAAGTATATCTCGAGAAAGGGCGGAGTTGGGGTATGCATTTTTCGCGAATCAACGGGTGACACCGAGTACTTTGATGGGCCGGAGGCTGGGGGGTGGTGTGGCAATTAGGAGGGGAGTTATAGGGGGGAAAAATATTACATAAATGCTAATAAGTAGTTTATTGAATTGTTAATTTTTTTATCAGCTACGAGGAGGGATTGGCAAAAAATTTTTATTCTCGCAAATGCGCGCTTGTCGCGGCATACAAGAAATGGTCACTTTTTAATATCTCCGAAAATACTTTAGATATTATGTTCAATTTTAGTATGTGTTAATAGGATATAGAACCACACATTTTAGTTAGAAAAGTTATTCAATTGTTCCACCAGTGGCGTCCCTGCAAACATGTCCTCTGATATTTTTTACAAAAAATATGTTACGCCACTGACATATTTCCATGTGGATATTTTTTCTAATTAGCCTGCTCAATTCTACATGAAAACGGTCTCTTGAGTTTTTCTCGTCAGACGCACCGTTATTGATTAAAACCACTAAACTCATTATTATTAACATTGATAAAATAATTAATGATAAATTTTGTAAAAGTGCAATTTACTTTAGAATTCGATCTCAAAAAACCCCAGGAAAAAAAATAAACGATTTTTCAGAATTTCGGTTTTTTCCGGATATCTCCGGAACTACTCGGAATTTTAAAACTTTCTAAACGGCATATTATTAGGCACGTAAATGCGCAACTTTACCTCCATTTAACCGACTTCGTATCTCTTACGGTTTCCGAGATCCCTGTACTGGCATACCTTATCTTGGACACGTTGTATTGTAAATTTTACAACGAATGTATGTGCACCACCCACCTATAACTATGGATACGTACTACTTACGGGATGCGCAGTAAAAAGTTCAATTTTATGAGTGAAAGAATGGGTTGGCGCGCACGTTTTACCGGTCATATTTTTAATGGTTGCTCGTCGGTTGTCTTGGAGATGGCCCTAACTATAGTTCATTTTTTAGCAAACTTGCCTTGATCACCGTTTTAGGGGAGATAGACTAACTCAAAGGCAATTAGAAATTGCCATGGAATATGTAGAAACCTACCATTCAGAGGCAATGCCAACGATTGTTAATTTTCAGGCTAGGTGTGCACCATTTATGCCATATATGTTTTCTCAACAGATACTTGAAAATGTAAAACCATTAGCATGGTGCGGTCTATTATACATTTAAATACAAGAGCAATGAAACTTGTCCAACAGCTACATATAGCTATTGCTTCGTCCGCCAACATAGAAAGACTCTTTTCGTCTTATGGTTTAGTAGTTTAGTTCATTCCATACTTCGCAATAAGCTAGACAATGTCAGAGCAGCAGCTAACTGATGTCACTTCCGATCAGTGATTATTATACATTTTTACCTTATTCCTTTTTTTCTTGTGGGTTATACACTTAGGTAGTAGTTAGGTACCTAACTTTTAATATCTTGTTAATTTGAAATTACTGTTTTAGTAAGTAGTTTTATTACTATTTAGCAATAAATATCTTTCACACCAAGTTGTTGCATAAATTAAGTATACTCCTGTTAAATAATCAATTTACTAAAAAAAAACCGTGTATTTAATTTAACCTGTTTTAAACATGTTTTAAAATTTTTTAACAAAACATTGTTTTAAACGATTGTTTAAAATAATTGTTTAACGAAATGTTTAAAACGAAACAACCCTGATTATTGGGCCCATAATTACGGAACTTTGCCCCAATTTAACCGACTTCGTATCTCTTACCGTTTCCGAAATCCCAAATGGCGAAGGCAGAATTTGTAACACCCTGTATAATCATAAATTGTGGTTAGCTTTACTATTCTATAGTTAAGTATTCGTTCCGTGTACTTTCTGATAATTACGTTAAAATCGCAAACCGCAGCGACGCTATTGGCTCACCCTGTACGTATTTGCATAACATTTTGAAAGGTGAGCGTTTTAAGTGGAATTCGCCGGTAACAGTTTATTTGCATAATGATATTTGTATTTAATAACAAATGAGTTTATACTATACGGCGGTCAGGCCTGAGTAAGTAAAATAAGTGATTTATATACAGGGTGGCAACTATTTAATTGACCACTATGGGTATCTTTTGAAGGGTAATTTTCACGAAGTTAAATTAGAGAAAATGTGCATTTTTTTACAACACGAAAACCAAACTACTTTCAGCGATTGTGACGGACAGGGCCTAATTTAACGTTCACGGGGCCAATGCAAGGGCAGTGAACGAGAAATTTCTTTTTTCTATTTGGGTTTCATAATGGCTACATTATGAAATGCAAAAAAAAATTGAATAACCTGCCACTTTATGAACCTGAAGTTTTATTTTTTTTTATGTTGGCAGCAAGTAGGGTTCGAATTTTAGGCTTTGATTTCGTGAAATTAGTTTTCTTGGCATTATGGATTCGACAAAATTTTTTTATAGAAAACTTTAAAATACTAACATTTAACCTTGCAAATAGATTAGTGAAGTCGTCCTGGCGAAATAAACGGCTCGAAAATCCCTTGACGAAATCGAGTAATTTTTTTCCCCCAATCGATACAGTAGGATCCCCTCGACATTCTGAAATGATTTGTGTAGGACGCCGCATGGGGGGGGGGGGGGGGGGGGACACCCCGTAAGTCTAACCTACAACGGGAAATTGAAAATAATTCAGCCGGTTTTGATGCTACAAAAAAAATGTGAGAAGCAACATTGAAGAGCTTGACAGAGCGCGTAAGCTCGAACAAACCCGATCCCGATATCTCAATGAGTTCGCGAACTAACGCGATTTTCGAATGCAAAAACCATAAAATTTAATTAATCATATCTCGAGAAGGGACGGAGTTGGGGCATCTCGAGTACTTTGATGGCCGGAGGCTGGGGTTGGTGGGGCAATTAAGAGGGGGATTGGAAATTTTTTACATAAATGCTAATAAGTAGTTTATTAATCGAGCTACGGGGATCAGGCCGGATTCAATTTGTTCATTTTCTTATCAGCTACGAGGTGGGGTTGGCGATAAAATTTTATTTTCCCAACTGCGCGCTGGGCACAGCCTACAAGAAATGACCATCTCTGAAAATACTTTAGATATTATGGTTAATTATGGTATGTGTTAATAGGACATAGAACCTCAAATTTCAGTTAGAAAAGTTATTCAATTGTTCCACCAGTGGCGTCGCTGCAAACATGTCCTTTGATATTTTTTACAAAAAAGATGGTACGCCACTGATATTTTTCCATGTGGATATTTTTTCTGATTGGCCTGTTCAATTCTCCATGAAAACGGTCTCTTGAGTTTTTCTCGTCAGGCGCACGGTTTTTGATTAAAACCACTAAATTCATATTGAAACTCATTATTTTTAACATTGATAAAATAATTAATGATAATTTTTTTTCATTTCATTCGCGAAAATAAAAATTAAAAGGCATGTTTCCGCCTTCGCATCGAATCGCCCACTCCAACAATTTTTATAAAAAAAAATTATCATTAATTATTTTATCAAAATAGTGAGTTTCAATATGAATTTAGCGGTTTTAATCAAGAACGGTGCGTCTGACGAGAAAAACTCAAGAGACCGTTTTCATGGAGAATTGAACAGGTCAATCAGAAAACATATCCACATGGAAAAATATCAGTGGCGTACCATCTTTTTTGTAAAAAATATTATTTGCAGCGACGCCACTGGTGGAACAATTGAATAACTTTTCTAACTAAAATTTGAGGTTCTATATCCTATTAACGCATACCAAAATTAAACATAATATCTAAAATATTTTCGGAGATGGCGCATTTGGGAAAATCACATTTTTTCGCCAATCCCAAAAGTTTAAGTTAAAAGTTTTTCTAGATTATTTTGTGCAATTTCTCGTATGTCTGATGGAGAAGCTTTGTTGTGTTCAATTGTTTCTATCATGGCATAGTTGATACTTGTAACATTTTATGAATTTATAAAAGTAGTGTCAACCCAAAAAGAAAATATTAATTCAAATGGAAAAAATCCACTATATTTTTAAAAGTTTTTCAGACTTTAAAGACCCAAATAGAAAAAGTATTATAAAATACACGGTTCATAAGACAATTAGAGCACTTGTACTTTAGAAAACGACCCGCGAACGCGTGCTCTAAGATAATGTCTTATGAAACCTGTATCTTAATATACTATTTCGGCATTGAAGGATGGAAAACAAAACAACCAAGGTTGTGTAGTTAAAATTCGTCATAAGAAATAACAAGCACTGTTCTTTATGTGGGGGCCCCTAATGATATGAGGGCCCCAAGTGCATCGTTTTAAATCCGGCACCGGCCACGGGGAAACATCGAGGAACGAGTCGAGCCGTTGTTCGTTAGGTCAAACCGTTTTTTTTTTTGGATTCAAATGGAACCCCATATTTTTTATTAGCGTATCGTGTTCTCCGATCAAAAATAAACATTTTTTGTCCGAAATTTTTTTTTATTCGGGCCCATCCTTCACCAATAATCACCATGAGGAAGACAATAGCAAAACCGTACGAAAATCAAGTTTTATCCCGGAAATACTCTTTTTCTCTGTCTTGTACTAAAAAATGCCCGTGGAAAAAGTTGTATTTTATTCCATGGGCATATTTTAGTACAAGACAGAAAAAGAGTATTTCCGGGATGAAATTTGATTTTCGCACGGTTCTGATTTTGTCTTTCTCATGGTGATTATTGGTGAAGGATGGGCCCTAATAACACAAGCACTATAGGAAAAATCCTTTAGGGCACTCCCGGAGTGGTGCGTGTGCGCAAAAAGCGATTCACGTTGGTGTTGAATCGTTGGATGTTGGGAAAAACGACCTCGGGATCGTTCCATAAGAATGAAGTTCTCCAGATGAAAGATTTCTTAAAAATGAAGTTCGAGGAGTACTAAGCTTAACCACATATGGATGGGCGGCAGTGGTTCGTCGTGTATTTCTGATATTCGCCGCTCTGGGCGGAATTAAGAGGGCAAGGTCAGCCGAGCACTTTCCATGAAAATATCTGTAAAAGAGAGTCAAATCCCCAACCTGTCTTCGATGTTCTAGGGTGTCGAGGTTCTTCGTCAGCTCGTGGTCTCCAATCAGACGAATGGATCTCCTTTCGATGGAGTCCAGTAGCCGAAGAGTATGTTGGGGTGCAGAGCTCCAGACATGAGAGCAGTACTCTAGTGATGGTCGAATCTGGGCTTTGTATAGTGTCAAAAGTTGTTGAGGTGTGTACAACTTTCTGGTTCGGAAGAGTACACCAAGTTTCTGAGAAGCTATCTTGGCGATTGCCACAACGTGGTTATGCCAAGACATATTATCCCAGATTGACGCCCAGCAAATTAATAGATGAAGCCAGTGGGATTGCGTGCCCGTCCATGACTATATATGGTTTTGTAATATTAACCTTTTTAGAGAAAACTGCTGGTGGATGAGGGGTGGATTAAATTGCAAACTATTCGTCCTTCAAAACCAAACAACTTTTTCCCCAGACATTGTCCGCTGCAATGCGATGCACCAGAGTCATTCCGGAGTATCGACCTTTTTTCAACACCCTATATAACCTTTCCTATCTACATGGGGGTTGAGAGCAAACGTTCCTCACAGCTTATGTTTGCCGCGAATAAAAACAATTATTTAGCCCCTTGGGCTAAATTAATAACTTTTTAAAAGCAGAATGCTTACTTTTTCTTTTTGTTAGAAAAAAATAATTATATTTTATGTACGAATAAACTCTGAAGCAATAAATTTCCGGAATTTCCGGAACTGCAAAGCCGTTAATTCTCGACCATTAAAAAATTTACATTTTTCACACAATAATGTGGCTTTAAAATCAAAAATTCGTTCCTAAAACACCAGTAAAGAACTTATATTATTATGAAAATTTTATTCCTAAGAACAAAACAAAATATTTCACTCATAATTTTATTTTTCTACATATACGATCTTCGCGGCGGGGTCCTTTGTGGAGGAGCACTTCTTGGGGAGTGCGGTCGAGGAGGTGAAGTTCTTGGAGGCGATGTACCCCTATCCGAACATGTCAAAGAAAAATTCAGAGGGTGGGGAGGAGGGAAGGTGCAGATATGGAACAAATTGTCGAATATATACATTTGGATAGAGGATATAGAGAACAGGGAAGACAGACTTTCATATTAAATAAATGATTAAAGTATTTAATTATGACATTGATAATTCCGCCTCGGGAAGGGACAAAATACTAAGCACCAGCTCCCGTCTTGCCGTCTGGTAATTCCGCATGCGGTCCTGAATACCCATCATCTCGCCGCGCTCTATATGATCCAGCTCCATCATGGAATTGTTCAGGACGCTGTTGTCCATCTCTTCGGGAATAGGCGTGGCCATGTTGTTTCTATAAATCTGCGACATTCCCCTTATGGAATCGGGTGTGTTATCCAGAGACGGCATGGCACCTCTTCCTCCAGAACCATGAAAGCTGCACATGTCGCTGAGGTCGCCAAAGGAGCAACTGCCATCCGACGTTGGCGACATCGGACTACTTCGCGGCGTAGCCCTTCGTGGAAAAGCTCTGTCTGGAGGACCCCTGAGTGGAGAAAATACAGGCGGAGGAGGCATTGGTAAAGGAGACAATTGTGGAAGAGACCTTTCTAGAGGTCCCTCAGTCCCTCGTGTAGACGGGATGGCACTTCTCCCTCCAGAATCATCACGGCCATACATGTCGCTGAGGTCGCCAAAGGACAAACTAGGATCCGATGTTGGCGATGGCGGAGCTCTTCGAGGTGGTGGAAGTCTTTGCGGAGACGGGGCTCGTGGAGGCGAGCGTCGTGGAGGGGAGGCCCTTCCGGAGCCAGAACCACTCATCATTCCACTTAAATCGTCAAGGGAGCAAGAGCAGCTATCGGGTGGCGGTCGATAAACGGGCCGTGGAGGTTGACGAATAACAGGGCGCGGAGGAGATGGACTAGGAAGGCGTGGAGGTGAAGGACTGGGAGGTCGAGGGGGCGACCTAGTCGGCGTATACGCCGACCGATATGCAGAAGGCTCAGGAGCGAATATGTCCCTTCCCATTCGAATAGGAGATATCGTCGGACTGGGAAAATCTATCCCTATCTGTGGTTTAGTAGCAATCGGTGTCGACGAAGGACAATAATCGAACTTGCCAGAAATGGTATGCTCTCCATGACGCGTTTCTGTTCCGAAATACGACGGTTCGTAGCTTTCGTACGGCGGCGTCTTAGGCGGTCCGTACTGACTTAAACTGTACTGGTAGTTATGCCGTTCCTCCTTAAGGGGACTCAGCGGAGGAAGTCCCAATCCTACCACCGTATCACCGATTCTCCTTTCGAATTTATTGTCCGGGTTGGTCTGGGGAGGATAGTACCCCGGGGGCCTGCTAAATCTCTGTTGTAAACGGGCTATAAGTACCATAGAATCCTCGCATCCCTCTGGAATCTCAATTACGTTGTTCTGATCCGGTTCCAAGGTGCCTTTTGGTATAATGATACGTCTCGAGGGTGACTCACCCTCGGCCATGGTCGAATTCTTAGGTATGTTTTTACTAGTAATTTTGGAATGTACAAAAATATTGGGAGATGACGTGATACTAAAATTTGGCCGTGACAGTTTTGTCGTGACAAATACTAAAATTATTTCATTGTTGATACACGTCAAACCTGTCAAATAATACGAGTTTACCTATTGGATAGGCAGAGGTAACAAGTTTTTCGGGATTGTTCGGGATTTCGACTTGAAACAAACATAGGCCCGGTATTTTTATTAGCTTTGTACCAGTGGCGGTTCTTCCACAGGAGCACATGCGCACGTGCACCCCCAAAACAAAACGAATAAAAAATATAATTTATATTCATTGAATATTATTTATCGTATAAATATAATATTTTATCGTACCGTCAAATTAAAAAAGTCCGACCCTCCCTAATATTTTATCATCCCGTCAAGCAAACTGTATAGATCCAGCAACCGTGCCATGGTCGAGGTAAATGACGATTATGACGAGACTTGCTCGCACGTGCGATTAAGTAGTGCAGTTTCTCTGTAGTAACAGGTGGCAGCGGGGGATAGCGGGGCTATGGCGATTTAACATGGAAAAGGCGCACACTTGTTGTGTGCACCGCGCTGTTGTCTGTTCGTGCATCTACTTAGAAATTCGAGCGTGTATGTTTTAATATTATATATTTATTAAGTTAAAATGAATAGTTGACGGTGGACTATTTAAGAAATAACTTTAGCTCTTTGAGTTTGGAGCAAAAAATTGATGTGAAGAATGCGGGAACACCTAAACCCGAAATTAATTTAACGCAGACCACAAAGGGTAAATCTAGGAACTTTATTAGAAAGTTTAAAAATGAAATATATGAAAACAAATTTATAGAGGGTATTCCAAACTTAATGAGGCTGTTATTGATCAATTTTCTACAATTAAGAACCGCAGAATGGACTTTACGTTTAAGCACTATTGCGTAGTGCCAATAATTGTTGTGTATTTCGATAAATGATACTCGATATGATTTTAAACCATTTTATTTAAGGATTTAAACTAAAAAACAGTGAAAATATGAAAAATGCCAACTTTCTCGTGGCTCGATTCGTTCTCGTCATAAAACAGTTAACTACTGTTCTCGTCTTCATTCGGTTTTCTTGATAACTCGTAGATGGCGGTAGTAGTATTGGACATCATTCGGTTTTCTTGATAGCTCGTAGATGGCTTTAGTAGTATTAGTAGTGGACTGTATAAATATTGTTACGAGGGTTGCATGCGACGACGTTAAGATCCGACAGCTATACACACTAAGGAAACTTTTCTTATTTTCTTCCAAAAGTTGTATTTCCTTGTGTAAAATTAAAAAATAAATAAAAATATGTTTTACCTAACGCATTTTCTTATTACTTTTTTTCTTTCTACATTTAAA
The DNA here is from genome assembly GCA_963991005.1 of Barypeithes pellucidus. NCBI lineage: Eukaryota > Metazoa > Arthropoda > Insecta > Coleoptera > Curculionidae > Barypeithes > Barypeithes pellucidus. Next base: position 47,506,014 of record OZ022563.1, on the reverse strand, counting down.
ACGCCTAGAAAGTAATTGTTTGGTCGTTACACAAAAATCATAGGCCACGAGCCGCCACTGCTTTGTACACGTCAATGTGACCGCTGTTATTACGAAAATAACCACAACAAAATTCTATTACCTAAAATCTCCGTTTTTTTTTAATTTTCAATCTGTCTCTGTTCGCATTCTAACAGCTAATCGGTTTGATATATCTTTGTTAGGAAAACATCCCGTTTGCGGCAGACTTGACACAGTCTTACCATATTGAGTTAAGAATTATTATTTTTTCCACAAACAATGCTTAAATTTAACACACAAACTTTGAACGTACGTATTTGGCATTCCGATTTTGGCATGCGACATAAAAATATTTTTTGGAATATTTCTGTAGTTTTAGTTGTTTTCCAGATAGCGTTCGTTCGCATATTATTCATCTTTGTGTATCTGTAAAGTGTTCCTTTTTATTGAAAAATAAGTAAACATATTATCTGTTTGGTAATTATTATACAAACACCGCGCAGTTAAGATAAATGAGATTTTCACGAATAACATATTACGTGGCCTAAATTACGAATCTGAACAAGTATTTGGGTGAAAAAGCTTATATTTTCAAAATAATATCTACTTTTAAATTGTTATACTTTTGGAAACTACTTAAAAATAATAAATTATGAAATTATTGGCAAGAGATTTAAACGACCTTTAAAATGATGTACCCTTCCTATTTAAGATTCTAAGGGTATCATCTACCTTACCAGGAGCAAGCACGGTCGTGACCCCCCTCTCAAACAACTTAACACGAAAAATACCATATACACAGTGTCCAAGATAAGGAGGGCCAGTACAGGGATCTCGGAAACCGGAAGAGATGCGAAGTCGGTTAAATGGAGGTAAAGTTGCGCATTTACGTGCCTAATAATATGCCGTTTAGAAAAAGTTTTAAAGTTCCGAGTAGTTCCGGAAATATCCGGAAAAAACCGAAATTCTGAAAAATCGTTTTATTTTTTTTCTGGGTTTTTTTGAGATCGAATTCTAAAGTAAATGCCACTTTTTCCGCTCTATCTAACAGCGTTAATTGTTTTATAATCCGACAAGTCGTTTTGTAAGTACGGTCCTGTTTTCCTGATATTGGAATTCGAGAGCTATTTATCTTCCAAATGCAACGATGTATGACACATTGTGGTTTAATGACGTTTCGAGGGTTTCTTGAACAACATCAGGAGATTTTGGGATACGGTCCTGTATTTCTCCTAATTTTATAAATAATATCTCATAAGTAAGCTCTAAATTTTTTACTCATGTGGGACTAGTTCAATAAATAACAAATAATTCAATAATAAACAACAATAAGTGAACAAAAAACATACCAATACAGTAATAAAACGAACAACGAAAAAAGTAAGGAACTACATAATCAGGTTTTCAAAATGATTTCCGTTATTTTCTAAGCACAAATAACATCTTCTAACTGTCGATTCTAAAACATTTGACAACATTTCTGGCGTAATACTTTGGAACGCTTCAAGCACCAACCTCCTAAGTTCGTCCTTCGTTTCGAAGTTGTGTTTATAAACATAATTTCCGACATACCCCCAGAGGAAAAAATCTAACGGTGTCATAACAGGCGAACGTGCTGGCCATGGTGTTTCAGAATACGTGCCAATCAGTTTTCCAGTAAAGCACATAGCAAGGTACTTTCTAGCTGCTCAGGAAATCAGGAAAACAGGACCGTATTTAAAAAAATAAAGTTGATAATGGCCCTTCGAAGACGACTCGTCGGATTACAAAACAATTAACCCTGTTAGATAGAGCGGAAAAAGTGGCAATGTAAAAGTGCAATTTACTTTAGAATTCGATCTCAAAAAAACCCAGGAAAAAATAAAACGGTTTTTCAGAATTTCGATTTTTTCCGGATATCTCCGGAACTACTGGGAATTTAAAAACTTTCTAAACGGCATATTAATAGACACGTAAATGCGTAACTTTCCCTCCATTTAACCGACTTCGTATCTCTTACGGTTTCCGAGATCCCTGTACTCCTTATCTTGGACACGGTGTATACCGGTTTGACTAACGCAGCATGGTATTACTTTGCGTAAAATTTCCTTGTAATGAAAATGATTACACGGCAATATTTTTTCACATCAAGACCTTCTTTAGTGGGAAATAAACAATCCATTTTCTCGCATAAAAGAAGGCCCTGTAGCCACTTTTAGAGTTAATTTTGATATCTATTGTCCACGTATCGATAGATTTTCAGTATCGCTACATCCCTACGACTGATTTCGGATCTGGACGGTCGTCGTTGGTTGGCAACCAAACCGGCACCAATACGGCGGGGTTGCCTATATGACGACAACAACATTGTGCGCAAGACAACCGACGAGCAATCTTTAAAAATATGACCGGTAAACCGTGCGCACCAACCCATTTTTTCACTCATAAAATTTAACTTTTTACTGCACATCCCATAAGTTGCACTCTAGAATATGTTTTCAATCAGTAAATACAAAAATTATTAAAATTGGCTCATTACTAACGAAACAACAGCTTATTTATTAGGACGTGAATTATTGAATAAACGACAATTAATTGGAGTAGTTTATAATAAATCATTTCCATAACACCCTGTACGACGTGTCATGGGACTACATTTTGTTCCCTTTAATTATAATTTTTTTTATTGTAATGCCATGTTCCTCAATTATGCCATTTATCAACATTCTCAAACATCAAAATGTCCATTTGAACATCATTAGTCGACTAATTTATGGTGCGTTTTTCGCACGACAAAAGGCAATTGAAAAATATGGCCGCGGTGCTCCAATTAGCGATCGTTTATGAAATCGCAATTAAAAATTAACCGCGACATTCGCGTAAGGACGAGACCTTCATAAACAATTAAATGATAAATGGCAAACTATCTAATGATAATGAAAATCCAGAAATATAAAACGATAAAATGATCGATTTTATTTCATAACCGAATATAAGCTAATTTTAGATCTTATTTACTTATTGGGGCAAATCATAGAATAATATAAAAGGGGAGACAAAACATTCCATTCATAAAACACCATTTATTTACAATCATACACAATTCTACAGTTTCAAATAAGTTAGAAGAAGATGGCTTTAAAAAATGGCAACGCTGTTATAAGGTATGCGTTTAGAAAATTTAGATCTATCATTAGTCATAAATAGGTAATTGTTGTAGGTATTTTTACAGAAATTCAGATAATATAAAGAATTAGCTACACCACTGCTTTACCTTAAAAAACCTAACCTCATCTCTCTTCATGACGAAATATTAATCCGATGTTAGAATGGTCGCATTTCTTCCACACCACGCATTGACGAACCATTGTAGATAGCTAAGAAATAGCTCTAAATATCAATTCGAAAAAACACTAAAAACTAATCAAAAAACACAATAGACCACAAACAATCATAGCAGAAGCGATAAACCAATAACAACACTGCCGACGAAAATTAATGAAAATATTAAACTTCAGGGCCATTTTTACACTAGCAGGTACAAATGAGCATACAGCGTTGCCACTGTGATTTCCTTAAAACATTGCAATTTGATGTTGGGATAATATTATGCTTTTCGGTTTCAAACGCAGGCGGTAGATTTAGGACTCATCTCATTATTCTCACTTACCGACGCAATATTAATCCGGGGTTAGAATAGTCGAATTTCTTACACACCACGCACCACTGTTGAGAGCTAATAAATAGCTCCAGATAGTTCTAGTTCCAAAAAAACACTAAAAATGAATTTAAAAATACAACAGATCACAACCGCAGTAGAGAATAAACACAAACAACACTGCGCACGAAAAATGAATAACATTCCTAAACTTCAGGGTTACATGTACCATAATCGATAAGCACGTGCGTACAGCGTTGCCATGGTGGTTTCCCTAAAACATTGCAATTTGATGTTGTTGGAAAACTATAAATAACTTTACGAGTAGAAAATTTTAAAATACACACATATTTATTTCGGTTTCAAGTTAACCACAATTACCGATTTTCCGACGATTTGTTCCTTAAATTGACCATCTTCATTAAAATACTCCTAGGAGATCCTGTAATTTATCTTGTTTTAAAAAATTCGGTATAATTCGATGCATTTTTTTAAAAGTCTTGAAAAATTAAGGACAGACATAGCAATAATATTAATTGATGATGGCGACCCAAAGACGAAACATCGCATTAAAGATCCGATGCTGCAATCTTGTGGAGAATAAAAAGTAGCAACGAGGATGTGAAATTTATTTTTGGATATCTCTTCGAACAAAGTCATGAAAAAATAGAAACAGAAACACAAAATTTTAGATTTTTCCAAATATTTTAAAAGCCCCTGTATTTATTTTTGATTTTTTTGCCCTAATTTAACCGACATCGTATCTCTTACCGTTTCTGAAATCCCAATGGTGAAGGACGAATTTGTTACTGTATTTTCCGAAAAAATTAAATTTCTTTGTTTTTTATTACATAAATCTAAATTCTAGTACTTTTCTATAATTTTGTTTTGCAGTCGTTCAAATGGTTTAATTCAGTGGCACATGCAGATCCCCAAACTGATATTAAATATTGAAATTTCGAGTAAACAAATGGATAATAATAATAGTACGGCAGCAGGTTACCAAAATGTCCAGTTATCACGCCTCCATCTAGTCAATGACTAATCGCTAGATTAATAAAAAATAAGAAAGTTTTACTCGAGCGAAAAAGTTGGGCAACGCTGCGCTTACCCGTCAGAGTGATTTCAGTCCGTAAGAAAGCAGATCGTCTTTTTGTTACTACACCTTGTCCGTTCTCGATGAAATCATATTAAAAATATTTAAAAAAAAAGTGAATTCGGAAAACGGACGTTTTGAGTGTTGCAAAAATTCCATAGCTTAAATAAAAGATGTAAAGAAAAGGGATATCAAAAAGTTTCAGCGCCCGGGTCAATCTTTTTTTAAATTGTTGATAACACTCTAAAAACTAGTAAATCGAGTCGAACGAACATTTTCCGTGTTGCGCAGCTACAGTGAGGACAGCGGAGTCGGATCTCGTATCTGGAAAATTCATGATCGCGGTACACGGCGCCTGCATGGGACGGCTTGCTGTGTGGCTTGGTTGTCTATAACAACTCAGCATCAGCTATGTCCCCATATGCATTATTATTGATACACGTGCTGTGTTGACTGAAACGGTTTTGCTAAAAAATACGTGTGTAAAAATGTCAGTTCATGTTTTCCCCCATTTTCCGAGCCACAACAAAACGGCAAGTAAAACGGACGAGGCGTGACGAGTTGAATTCTATTCAACGCACGGAAAATGTCAGTTACTATTTTCATCTCCTCAAAAACATCCCTCCGAGTCAAAAAATAAAAAGAACGGACGAGGCGCGATAACTATTACGACTACTTTTTTTACATATGTAAAGATGATTCTGAATGATTTCGCAACGTTGCCAATGTCCGTTCTTGTTAATTTCCTTCTCAAGTCCTTATTAAATCACCAAAAAACTCAAAAAACTTTAGGTCGTGATCAGTCTGAAATCCTGGTAACGGGCTGCCGTACTATAAATGTTTATGTAAATATATAAATGGTATAATGTCGAATTTTGAATAAAATTTCGATGAGTGGTGATATCTAGTACGTTGCACTCATTGAAATATTTGTGCCATTTCAAGCAAAACATAAATAGAACACTGATAAACGAAAACAATAATTATTATATATCGATTTATTTTCAAATCAGTTTTTTTGTTTTTGTGTCTAATATAGATAAAACTGAATCTTAATAAAAGTATATTATTGCTTATCTAAATTATTCTTCGAATTATTTCAGCGATGATAAGTAACTTGGTTAAATAATAACTGACGATCTCAATAGTTAAACGACCTGTAACATTTTAATACGAATGGTGGCATCAATGTTTGCCGTCTACCAATGGCCGCGATGCGCCTATACCGCTATTCAATCGATCATCCCGTATTTCGGTAACCCGTTCTTGGTGGCATTGAATGTATTTTTCTGTGAAATTATTTTTCATCTCGGTATTTGCGGCTTAAATACAGGGTGATTGATGGTGGATGACCTATTAGACGTTTCTGAAGAACGAGTCAACGCATGAATTTAGTAGCTTATACAGGGTGTCGGCTAATTAATGGGACATGGAAAAACGACAGACTCCTTACGTAAAAATATTAGGACTTAATTCTAATTAGCTATATCCGAAAGTTAACTGAGATACATGGTGTTAAACTTAAAACTTCATTTTTGTTTTTCTCTAATAACTTTGCAGGAAACCAACGTTTATTTACCAAATTTGGCAATTATGGGTTTTTTAGGACGAGAAATTGATATTTTTATGAATTTTTAATGTGCAATGTAGTCTGCGGCATTATTTGCACATTTATTAGGTCATAACTTTTTGTGCCTCAGTGTATTTAAGCTTTTAATGAAAATCATACTTTTCTAATATTTATTACGTTAAAAAGGTATTCTAAGTTGAGGTCGCCCAGAGCTACCGTTTTGGAGATATTTGCATTTGAATTGTTTAGTGCACCCTGTCCAATTATTATTAATTTGCAAACAAATTTTTTTTCTTAAAGTAACAAATGAAATTCAGAGATGCAGTTGCTATGGAACAGAAAAATATGTAATTTTTGAGTTTATCGTAAGTTTGTGTTGTTTGTGTTTGTGTTGGTTTATTTCGACACGATATTTTCTAGGGTCAAAGTTATTTTAATTAAAGTAAGTTAAAGAACAATCCAATTCTTGTATTTATTATTCCCAATTACCATTACTAGAACATTAATTATCATGTAAAAGTGAATTGGTAAGAAGTAACAAAATATTATTTGCTCGCCTGAGCTAACGCACTAAACAATTTAAATGCAAATATCTCCGAAACGGTAACTCTGGACGACCTGAACTTAGTATACCTTATTTACGTAATCAATATGAGAAAAGTATTATTTTAATTAAAAACTTAAATACACTGAGGCACAGTTATGACCTAATAAATGTGCGAAAAATGCCGCAGACAGCGCCCACATTGTACATTAAAATTTCACAAAAAAATCAATTTCTCGTCCTAAAAAAACCATAATTGCCAAATTTTGTAAAAAAAAAACGTTAGTTTCTCGCAAAGTTATTAGAGAAAAACAAAAATGACGTTTTAACTTTAACACCCTGAATCTCAGTTAATATCAACTTTCGCATATAGGTAAGTATAATTAAATCGTAATATTTTTACGTAAGGAGTCTGTGGTTTTTCCATGTACCATTAATTAGCGGACACCCTGTATAAGAGAACATGCTCCCTCTTTTCAAAATATTTTCAGCCGTGCAGTGCTGCCGCTTCTACTAGAAAGTTTTAGCAACTACAGACTAGCACAACTACAGAGAAGATAGAGCATGCCCACTTGTAGGAGATACCAAATTTTCTAAATTACCCGTCGACTAGTTCTTGATAAAGGTCTATTAGGCAATCAACCATCAATCGCACTGTATACTAAGTAATTTCCATAACACCCTGTACATTTTCTCAAACAAAGGCCAAAAACATGTTATATTTTTAAATCCCAATTTTTTTTTTGATTGTTTACTTGGATGTTTGTACCTGGTATAGATAATAAAAGATTTAATTGTGAAACGTCTTTATCTAATTATTTAAATTTTGATAACACGAAATTTTGTTTTATAGCATACAATTAAGCATCGAAGATTTGATAGATCTGGGGTTTAAAAAAGATAAATATAAGTTATCTTTATAAAATTGTAATAGTGTAATTTTTAGTGTCTTTGTTGTCAATTTTGTCGGAATTTCTTTTTTTGGAAATAAAAGCTTGTTTTTATCTATTTCTAGAATTGAATCCATTGTATTGACATAATATTTTTAAAAAATCACGAAAGTTAGTCGAATTTCACTAATTTTTACGGATTTTGAAGACGATGAGCGATCTGTATATATTAATCGAATTTTATTTCTTTTTTCTATTCTACTTCTCCGCGGCATAGCAAATAAAAGTTAAAAAAAAATACAACCCTCCCTAATTCATAAAGGCTTTAAAAAAAACGCGAGAGATCGTTTCAATGTTGAATTGACCAGGCTAACCAGAAAAAACCATCCAGATGGAAAAATCTCAGTGGCGTATACCACTATTTTTTGTAAAATATCAGAGGACATGCTGATACAGGGTCTTAATTAAGTATGTGCAGTAATTTTAGGAGACTATTCTTTGGGTGATTCTAAGATGAAAAGTCCATATAAACATGGGTCGGCATCACATATATAAACAGTATATTGCTAATAATCTGCAATTATGTCCCCGCTATGTGCATCGAAGGGGACATTGTGAGTTTGCGCAGTTCGGAAATTTCCTTGTCAAAGTAAACATTCGACAGGACCGGATTTCAACTTTTTTAATGTAAATTTCACTGGTTAGTTAGGAAAAATATGCAATCAAAATTTCGATTAGTTTGATTTAAGACAGCGTTTTTCATGCATACGATTTCTGACGATATGATGAACCGACGGTTCCCTGATTGGTGTAAACTTTTGGTGCCAAATTCCGTTCGAATATTTGTAACAATCGACACGATGAGCTCTATTTTAACTTTCATCCGACGTCGTATGTTTCTTATCTTAACCTCACCATCTCAGTGAAATTCGATCGGATAATGTGATAAGCTAAATATTTTCGTATATACAGGGTGTTATGGAAATTACGTATTATATTTAAATGGGTGACTCCTAGGGAGTCCTAGAGAAAGTCTACATACTTTTTTTTTTTAAATCGAATATCTAAATACTAAGCTAAAAACCCTTTTTACCCACATACTGTCGCGCCGTTACATCTGGATTCACTTAGCAACAATGTGGGTCACTGGAGTATACTAACAGTGTTGTCAGATCACACCGCGTGTCTCGCCCTTACTTGAATACTGGCGGCGCGCCCTTCATACTTCAGTAGGCTTCGCGACTCGAGTGGAACGACGTCGAGCGTCGAGCGTTCCACGTGCTTGACGTATACGAATTCTAAACGTTTTGTTAGTTGTATTGCCCGATTTTTTTTTTGTTGTGAAATAATTCATAATAAGAAATGTTGTGATGTGATTTAAAATTTGTGTGATATTATCTACTGTTAGTTCTGTTGAAAAACATACTTTTTGTGTTTTATTTTTTATGGAATTTAATTATAAAACGGATTAATTTAAAATAAGATCGAAGGTAAGAAAGTATGTACCTTAAAATTGTAGTTTGCCTTGTCTAAAAAGTTTGAAAAAGAAGTGATAACGCGCGCCAAGACGTCTTGTTGTCAAAAATTGAACACGTGCGTTTAGAATTACAATGACAACACCGCCTACAATGCGCCGACCTCTTTTGAAACTTGAGACTGTCTCAATAAAATATTGATTGCGAAGGGCCTCAGGAGCGGCCACGTAAAGTTTGAGATTTCATATAAAGTATATATTTCGCTTAATAATTCAAAGCGCCATTTATGGTTATTTTTCTTCAATTTATTTTCATCTCGGGATTTGCCGGTTTAAATATAATACGTCATTTCCATAACACCCTGTATGTACATACCTGAAATACTTTATACCTGGTATTGATCCAAGACTTTTGTAAAAAGCACCATGCACTTGTGTCCTTTCATCTTACACAAAACAAGCCACTAACCTACCAAACAGCGAATCGAATCACCACAAATTAAAAACTCCTTTACAAAAATTGTTGTTAGGTAATGAAAGTTTATAAGCAATAATATAACGATAACAATGTGGATGAACCACTTTTTATTCTGTAATTTGAAAAAGCATCCAGAACCAAAGATGGCGACGAATAACCACAAACCAATAATGTCGGGCCGGCTCTGACGCGATTGATAAAATTTCCACCCTACTGCGAAAACTCGATAGGCCCGCGCCATCTCCCATAGCGGGGACACTTTTTGTATTTTGGAACGTTCGTATTGGCAATATAATGGTTATTATATGTATGTGATATGAGAAGATTGGAAAAAATCCAGCAAATCAAAAATTCACGTGTGGATATTTTGGAAAATAAATTTAATTAGATTAGAATCACCTCTTCAAGTATCCTGATGCATGATCCCAACACCCTGTATAATTAATTAACGTCTAAATGTTTCATTGCTATGTCCGTATTTGAAAATTCATGAGGGAAAAAAATAACTAGGGCGGAGCCCTCTGAACATAAATGAAACCTCTGATTCGCGAAAATTCGTTTCTTTTTCACACATTGTATAGTAGTATTTGCTTTTCTCGCAATTACTTAATATGAATGATAATTGAATTGACAATGTGTATCAATCATAGACGCTTCCCAGAATCATGATATCCGGACATAATGTTTCGCTAAACAACACATACATATTGTGTACGTAATAAAATAATAACGGAGACTTTTCGCAGAAAAAAAGTAATAAGAAATTTTTTTTTTATGATCAAACACAAGCACTATAGGAAAAATCCTTTAGGGCACTCTGGGAGTGGTGCGTGTGCGCAAAAAGCGATTCACGTTGGTTTTGAATCGTTGGAGGTTATATTCGTTGGGGAAAACGATCTCGGGAAGGTCGTTCCACAAGGATGAAGTCCTCCAGATGAAAGAATTCTTAAATAATGAAGTTCGAGGAGTACTAATGTTAACCACATATGGATGGGCGGCAGTAGTTTGTCGTGCATTTCTGCTATTCGTCGCTCTGGGCGGAATTAAGAGGGCAAGGTCAGCCGAGCACTTTCCATGAAAATATCTGTAAAAGAGAGTCAACCCAACCTGTCTCCGATGTTCTAGGCTGTCGAAGTTCTTCGTCAGCTCGTGGTCTCCGATCAGACGAATAGCCCTCCTTTCGATGGAATCCAGTAGCCGAAGAGTATGTTTGGGTACAGAGCTCCAGACATGAGATCAATATTCTAGTGATGGTCGAATCTGGGCTTTGTATAGTGTCAAAAGTTGTTGAGGTGTGTACAACTTTCTGGTTCGGAAGAGTACGCCAAGCTTCTGAGAAGCTATCTTGGCGATTGCCACAACGTGGTTATGCCAAGACATATTTCCTCCCAGATTGACGCCCAGCAAATTAATAGATGAAGCCAGTGGGATTGCGTGTCCGGCCATGACTATTTCCGGTTCTGTAATGTTAACCTTTTTAGAGAAAACTGCTGCCTGGGTTTTTTTTAGCGTTAAATTCGACTTGGTTACTGTCACCCCAAGCCAAAATTTCTTCCACGTCTTTGTTGAGACGTGATACTTCATGCTGTCTGCGAAGATGTGCGTCGGCAGCCGATGTTTGCGCATTCAAAGAGAAAGATGAGATAAGTGTGCTATCGTCAGCAAAACTAAATATCGGATTTTTAGTTTTCACTAGAAGGTCGTTAATGTAGAGTAAGAAGAGAGTGGGTAAAAAAATGCGTTAGGTAAAATATATATTTATTAATTTTTTAATTTTACACAAGGAAATACAACTTTTGGAAAATAAGAAAGGTTTTCTTAGTGTGTATAGCTGTCGGATCTTAACGTCGTCGCATGCAACCCTCGTAACCATATTTATACAGTCCACTACTAATACCATCTACGAGCTATCAAGAAACCCCAATGATGCCCAATACTACTACCGCCATCTACGTCTACGTCATTAGGCGCATCCAAGACGAGAACAATAGTTAACTGTCTTATGACGAGAACGAATCGAGCCACGAGACTGACAAGTTGGCATTCTTCATATTTTCAGTGTTTTTTAGTTAAATTCTTAAATAAAATGGTTTAAAATCATATCGAGTATCATTTATGGAAATACACAACATTTATCGACCCTACACAGTAGTGCTTAAACGTAAAGTCCATTCTTCGGTTCTTAATTGTAGAAAATTGATCAATAACAGCCTCATTAAGTTTGGAATACCCTCTATAATTTTTTTTCCATATATTTCATTTTTAAACTTTCTAATAAAGTCCCTAGATTTACCCTTTGTGGTCTGCGTTAAATTAATTTCGGGTTTAGGTGTTCCCGCATAATACTTTTCTCATAGTTATTACGTAAAAAAAGGTATACGAAGTTCAGGTCGCCCAGAGTTACCGTTTCGGAGATATTTGCACTTAAATTGTTTAGTGCTATTAATTTGCAAACAAACTTTTTTTCTTAAAGTAACCTATGAAAAAACAAATAAAATTTAGAGATGCAGTTGCTATGAAAGCTCCATGTTGTTATTTATTTGTTGATTATTGTAAGATAGCTTTGTCAGAAAATGTTTAATTTTTGAATTTATCGTAGGTTTGTGTTTTCATTGCTGTTGGTTTCTTTCGACACGATATTTTCTAGGGTCAAAGGTATTTTAATCAAAGTAAGTTAAAGAATAATCCAATTGTTGTATTTATTATTCCCAATTATTACCATTACTCGAACATTAATTATCATGTAAAAGTGAATTGGTGAGAAGTAACAAAATATTGTTTGCTTGCCTGAGCTAACGCACTAAACAATTTAAATGCAAATATCTCCGAAACGGTAACTCTGGACGACCTGAACTTAGTATACCTTATTTACGTAATAAATATGAGAAAAGTATTATTTTTCTTAAAAACTTAAATATACTGAGGCACAGAAAAGTTATGACCTAATAAATCTGTTAAATCCTAATATTTTTACGTAAGGAGTCTGTGGTTTTTCCATGTACCATTAATTAGCGGACACCCTGTATATTTACGTTAATCTCCACAAGCAATTGAAAAATTGATCACCAGTTGACGTAGCTTTGAGGTCACTGCGCGCGCGTAATTGAACCGGCTAGATATATTACCTTATGCTTATTGTATCATGACGTAGCACTGTCTAGCGCTAGAGTAGGTAACTCAAAATCTACCCCTCCTTCAAGATATCGCATACAATGCGACAACGCTTTCATATGCGTATAAAGCTGCAAACACACTATTAACACGTCACGAGAGATCAACACGCAATGTCACGGCATACCCGAAATATCTGCAAGGCGGTTTATGCGTGCTTATAAATAGGTTTAGAAGTACACTATAGTCACCTCATGCAGCTCACGGCAAGTCATACTTGACAGCACAATTTTATTTCTGCAAATTTACATATTCGGCACGCGTGATAACACTCTGTCAGAGTTTAACGCTAGACGGCAACAAGATTCACTTGCGATCTTGACAAACACAAAATGTGTAATAAAAATGATCTGCAGTGTATAGTATTTGCAGAATTATACCGTTGATCTTTTGACTGCAATATCCTTTCGACCATAAAATAAATAAGGAAATCCCAAATTTTAAAACCTTTTCGAGCAGAGCCGGACCAGGTATACAAATTCAATTTATGCCTATGCCTGATGCATATATAAATACAAAGTGATTTTTAATAATTTTAATCTTTAGTGGTTTTTGGGGCGAGTAACTTTTAGTTAGGCTTATTAGTGGTAGAATGTGGCGTCCTTGGAATTGTGCTGATTGGGGGGCATCTTCAAGTGTCATTTTTAAAAGAAAACATTTATCTACCGATGCCAAACTAATATCCTTTAGCTTTAGCAAGACGTCTACTTTGGCAAAAACTCCTTAATCTTCGGTAAGAGACATAGTACTTAAACCTGTTAATCCTAGAAAAAATCGGAGTGATTCTGGCGCATTTAGAAGCATTGACGAAAACGACATGGATTTATTAAGAAGAAAGATTTACCAAATGTATGAGGCACTAACTGTACCCACTTTGATTTCCCTCAAAGAGCGGCTGATTAAAGACGAAACAAATATCTCTTGTAGCCTTTCAAGCCTTAGGAAAATATTGCGTAAAATGCAAGAAGTATTAAAAGCTTTTAAAATAAATAAGGAATACGAGTGTGACAAACTTGCAGCAGAAAATGGACATACAGTGTTGCGTCTTCCTCCGTACTATTGTATATTCAATCCTATTGAGCTAATATGGCACCAATTAAAATCCAATATTAGGAGAAATAATATTTCTCCTACATTAAATGCATCTGTAGTAGAATTAATTAAAAACGAAGTAAGAAAAATTTCTGCAGACAGCTGGAAAAACTGTGTACAGCATGTACTTAAGGTGGAAAATTCTTACAATTGTATGATTGCAAATGTTCAACCCTTAATTATAAGTTTAGGCTTAGATGAAGATAGTGATAGTGATACAGAGTTAAATTTTGAATAAATTATCAATAGCTTCTTAGAATTTAATTAATTTTGATTGTACTTGTTATCCTAATAGTTATACTTTTAAATTATATTATTTTCAATTATCATTAATTGTTATAATTATTTTACATTTATTATAGGTACCTAAAACTAAAAATACCTATCTATTTATTTTAAATTATAAAAATAAATCATGTGGTGTGGTATACATTTTCAAGCCGGCCCTGATCCCATTTATTGAGCTTTGAAGAGGTTCAGGCATATACAATAGGGTTTAATCAGGTAGTTTATTTATGGCAGTAAGAGTCAACGGTATAATTCTGCAACAACTATAACTCAAAATTTACCCTTCCTTCAAGAGATCGCATACAAATTACGCGCATGTGCGAACGTTTGCTAGCATTTGTTCTTGTTCCGGCCGGCGTCGGTACGTCACAGGGATTTCTTGTTTGCAAACGTACACTTGTTTGCGATTATTTGGCTGGTGAAGACGTATATTTACCAACGTTTGCTGTAAATAAATGATTTCTTGGTGGATACGCACTCGAATTTATTGCGTTTACGGAATCATCGCCGTGCATCGCAAAAATGCCCAATATATAACGATTTCATCAGGAATAAAGGGAATAAATACCAATATTTATTATTTACCTTGCCATTTTATGGCGAAATCTTATCAGCAAGCTAACCGACGCTATCTCGAGTACTTTTCCAATTAAAAATCAATAAAATATCAAAATATATCTGACTAGAGGTCGTCGTCATTAACCATTGTGTTTTCGAGAGGATATTTTTTTGATAACATGATTATAAGCGTGATCTATATATTTTTGCAACTGTAGGCCAATTACTAACCTTGATTATAAAAAAATAACGATTCGATACGATAGCGTGAGACCCCGGTTCGAATATCGGCGGAGGCACTACGGTTGACACCTCTATTGGCTGTCCGTCAATCAGTGGCGGTGCTTCCACAGGAGCACATGCGCACGTCCACCCCCAAAACAAAACGAATAAAAAATATTAATTTATATTCATTGAATATTATGTATCATATAAAGTCCGACCCTCCCTAATATTTTATCGTACCGTCAAACTAAAAAAGACCGACCCTCCTAATATTTTATCATTCCGTCAAACCAAACTGTATAGATCCGGCAACCGTGCCCCGGTCGAGGTAAAAGACGATTATGACGAGACTTGCTCGCACGTGCGATTAAGTAGTGCAGTTTCTCTGTAGTAACAGGTGGCAGCGGGGGATAGCGGGGCTATGGCGATTTAACATGGAAAAGGCGCACAGTTTTGTCTGTTCGTGCATCTAGTTAGAAATTCGAGCGTGCATGTTTTAATATTTTAATATTATATATTTATTAAGTTAAAATGAATAGTTGACGGTGGACAATTTAAGAAATAACTTAGCTCTTTGAGTTTGGTGCAAAAAATTGAAGTGAAGAATGCGGGAACACCTAAACCCGAAATTAATTTAACGCAGACCACAAAGGGTAAATCTAGGGACTTTATTAGAAAGTTTAAAAATGAAATATATGAAAAAAAAAATTATAGAGGGTATTCCAAACTTAATGAGGCTGTTATTGATCAATTTTCTACAAAACTATACAATATGGTTCCCTTCGATATCAGATACCTTTCTGGTTTGCAATTTAAATTATCAATTCAACATATATTACTTGTTTTTGTTTGAATCTGTCTTATTGCTTTAATGAAATTGTACTTCTAAATGAAAATTATTAAATTGAGTAACTAAATTATATTTTTTTATATAATGTTAGGTATTGTGTAGGTTAAGTGAGGAAGCGTAGTCTTCAACTTCGCCCTTTGTAGCTTTTAAATGTTACAATAAAGACATAATTTATTTATTTATTTAGTTAATTAAGAACCGCTAGAGTACTGCTCTCATGTCTGGAGCTCTGCACCCAAACATACTCTTCGGCTACTGGATTCCATCGAAAGGAGGGCCATTCGTCTGATTGGAGACCACGAGCTGACTAAGAACCTCGACAGCCTGGAACATCGAAGACAGGTTGGGGATATGACTCTATTTTACAGATATTTTCATGGAAAGTGCTCAGCTGACCTTGCCCTCTTAATTCCGCCCAGAGCGGCGAATATTAGAAATACACGACTAACCACTGCCGCCCATTCTTTCATCTGGAGCTGGATTCAAGCCCAACGTGAATCGCTTTTTGCGCACGCGCACCGCTCCCAGAGTGCCCTAAAGCATTTTTCCTATAGTGCTTGTTTTTGATCATTAAAAAAAAAATAGGACTCGGGCAGGGTTATAGCAATGTGGTATCCAACCCATAGACCTCCACTGTCCTCAACATACACAGAATAATATTTAAGCGTTTATAATAAATAATACCTGTTGATATTACTAAAAGTCGCGTGCAAATGATTGTAAAAACATTATTTACTCGCGTCAGCGCCAGTTTTATCACTGGATATATTATTTATTAAAATATTTACATTGCCTAAAGCCTAAATACAAAAAACAACAGACTTGTAGATTGTTGCTACTGTTTCGTTTTCATAAGGTCATGTTTTTAACATAAACTTTAAATTAACAAACATAAATTGACTTATAAAATATTTTTTTTTTACATGGGCCCCGAAAGTGCCTCTTTTCATGCATGTTCACTTCACCGAAAGTGGCGTTTTCCAAGAGAGCGGGCGGGAAAGGTTTTTCCCGCCCCTTTCGAGTCACCATGTGCTCATAAATAAATAAAACCAGAATTGTCGGTCCGGGATTTGAACCCGCGACCCTCAGATCGCCAGGCGGACACTCTACCCACCGAGCCATACTACAAGCGATAATAAATAGCGGATTATATATAATTTAAATTGGCAGTTAATTTTTCAAAGATGTTTTAGAAAAATGTCTGAAGAATTTCTTTATTTATATGGCCTCAAAGACTCGGGCACTTGTAAAAAAATAAATAAAACCAGAAATGCCGATTGCGGGATTTGAACCCGCGACTCTCAGATCACAAGGCGTGCGCTATACCACTAGGACACCGAGCCTATTTGTCAAAAATAATAAATAGATATTTACATTCTCCATGCGCGAGTGTTTTCATGTCATGTAGACAGGAAAACTGTCTTAAGAATTTCTTTATTTATTTGGCATCAAAGCTTCGGAGCACTTGTAAAAAAAAATACGGTACATATCTCGGGCCGTCGGAGGCTTTTCCGGACTCGTGCGGTGGCCTACCTCACCTTCAGCTCGGTCGGCCATCTCCGCATCTCGTCCGTAAAAGCCTCTTTTCGGCCATTGATATGTAATGTACAATTTTAAAATCGTTATTTCTTAATATCTCCGAAAGTACAGGGCGTCCATTTTTGGGTAGTTTTACGGGGTATCTCCGTTATTAGTAAAGATAGAAGGATGCGGTTTTCGCAGCAATGTGCTACTTTTTTGTCAAACAGAAGATGCTGTAATGAGAATTTTTCTATGCCGCCTTGTTTTTGATATACGGGATGTTTTTGAGAATTGTGAATTTTATGACACCCCCCCCATATCTCGGTTACCCAGTAACGTATAAAAAGAAATAACATGTTTTTTGTAGTTTTTTACGTAGAATCCAGTGACGTACTCAGATTTGTTCTACATTTAATAGTTTTCAAGGAAAATAAACAAATTTGCTTTTTTTAAATGGGTCACCCTATATATTTTTTAATAATATAATTTAGTTTGTAACAAGCTTCTCAAAAATATATAACACTTCATTTTTAGTCTTAGTATTAGGCCCGAAATATAAGTTTTAGTAGGCCAGAAGAATTAGCTTGTTTCTGATTAAAAGAATTAAATTCAAATTGAAATATGCATATTAAGTGAAGGTGGCAACTTCCAACAATTTTTATAGAACAAACTTTATCATTACATTGTTCATGACAATCGTGACATTATCTGAAGTGTCTTCTGACGTAGCAAACAAGTTCTTATCTATATATACAGGGTATTTCTTAATAACATGCTAATATTTAAGGAGGATATTCTTGGGTCCATTTCCAGAAAGAAACTTCATATGAACATATGTCCTAAACGTCTTAACTTTTGAGATACAGGGTGTTAAAGATTTTCATGATTTTTTAATAATTTGTTAAGGTTAATGACTTAAATACGTGACAACTACACTAGGTAGACAACTGTCAAAACTGTTTATGTTTACAAAACAAAATCTGCTTCTTACCTACTAGATCCTTTTTAATCTTTGTTAACGCCTAATTTCATAACAGAGTGCAAATGAATGAATTTCATTTTTTATACGAAAACTATACAGGGTGTCCCATTTTCGACACTTTTATAGGGTATCTCCGTTATTGTTAGTGCTATCAAAAAAGTAATGTAGGTGTAATGTGCTCTTTTTGGGTCAAACTTAAAATGGTAAAATCAAAAATCGAAAATTTTCGCTCGCTTAAGAGATACGGGGGAAAATCAACAAATTGACAATTTCAATTTCAATTTCTAAATTACCCTATATTTTCGTAGTTAAAAGAGATACAGAAAAATGTTTTATACAGAAGTTTATTTTTAATGATTGTTGAATAATCTGCCGTTTTCAGAATAAGTATACGGGGTCAGGTAAGAAAGTTATCGGACCCAAGAAACTGTTGTGAATTACTCACAGCTGCAGGGACGGACTAGCTGTAACACTCATGGGCCCATTTTTTTTACGCCCTGTATGATGAGAACTTTGGACAATGTTTTTTACATACCTTTAACTATTGGCTAAAAATTAAGTACTCTTCATTCATGTCGCTAATCCTAACCGTTTTCGAAAAAACGACATTTCATATACATCATGTATTTGGCGTATTTCAGTAAAAGATACATCTTTGTTCCGATCAAATGTTCAACCTTCAAAATTCCGCTTTTTCATATTTAACCCGTGAGAATTTAGGGGACTGGTGTAAATAAAATGACGTTTTTTCCGAAAACGGTTAGGATTAGCGACATGAATGAAGAGTACTTAATTTTAAGCCAATAGTTAAAGGTATGTAAAAAACATTGTCCAAAGTTCTTATCATACAGGGCGTAAAAAAAATGGGCCCATGAGTGTTACAGCTAGTCCGTCCCTGCAGCTGTGAGTAATTCACAACAGTTTCTTGGGTAGTAATTTGACGGGTCTTACCTGGTATACATCATATTAAAAAATAATTGAAATATACCAGGTGGTTCAATAATTATGTGTAAAAAACTTGATTCCATTGGTGCTCTTTGGGAGCCCATATCTCCGAAGAGGAGGCCGATACGAAAGAAGTTTATATGAACCCATAGTATTCATTTCACGTGTTTTCTTCATATCCAGGAGATTTCCCACATGTTCCCGGACACCCTGTATATAGTAGATAGGAATTTATCGATTTTTCTCGGCCGCCCGGGTCCTGATAAAGCCTTAAACCGTCACTGAGGTATACATATGCAATTAAGTTCTTAAAAAAATTAAATTGGTCCACTACAAGGCTTAAATGAAATATAAAAATCCTTAAAAACAGGAAATCCCCACTGAAATAACCAATGTTTACTAGACTTTATTTCTATTAACACTTAATAACTTTATGCAACAACAAAATAATTTACACACATTACTTATCAAGCAGGGTAATAAAATAAAAACCATAATTATATAACAATGAAGAAGAGTTGCAATTTGTGATATAACAAATAAGTAGGTACATAGATATTTAAACTCTCTATGTTGTTATTATATTAAATTTGTACGAAGACAAACGTAAAAAGAGAAATCTATTAATTATTATTAATATTCCTCATGAACGAACTCTGATTTTTTTTGGGTTAAAAGTTCAATGAAGAGAAATATATGATCATTAAATTTTCTTAATAATTTTTTAATTCTGCATATACAGGGTGTTCATTTGAAAACTTCCCACCACGGATTTATCGAAAACCACTGATTAAAAGAAACAACGCCGAGACACGTCAAAAGATTTGTCAAAGGGGACAACTTTTTAACCAAAAACTACTTCACCCCCTTTTACCCTCTGGCCCCCAGGGTCATCCCCTTAAAAATTTTAAATGACAAGAGGTAGCAAGTAATAGCTTGTTTGAAAGGTCTTTCAAAGTGCTTTATTTTGACGTTTGATTTTTTAAAATCGGTCATTAATTTTCGAGAAAGTTAGAAAAATCTTTATTTATCTTAATTTGTTCAGATAGAAAAAAAAGCACACGAAAATATCACTTTTTATTTCAATAAGTGTTCAAAATGTTGCCCGTTATTGGCCAAATAATGGTATAGGCGATTTTCAAATTACTGACGGACATTTTCAAAAACATGTTGTGGGAGATCATGGCAGCTTTCGGTGATGCGTTGACGAAGTTCATCCAAACTGTTAGGTTGGGGAGTGAACACAATAGTTTTCAAATCGCCCCATAGAAAAAAGTCTAATGGCGTCAAGTCAGGAGATCTAGCAGGCCATTCTATAAGCCCTCTTCGCCCTATCCATTTATCTGGAAACTCGTCGTCTAGCCATTGCCGAACCGGAAGAACATAGTGAGGAGGAGCGCCGTCTTGCTGGAAATATATTTCAGCCTCATCAAGTATAGGGTTTCCATCGTCTTCGATTTGGTTTTCAATGGTTTCAGTGATAAGCGGATTGATGGTATTTTCCAACATATCTAAATAAATGCCTCCATTTAAATTCCCATTAATAAACAATGGCCCAATGACTTTGTTTCCTTAAATGCCTGCCCATACATTAATTTTTTGGGGGTACTGAGTATGCCCTTCTACAAAAGCATGAGGATTTTCATTGCTCCAATACCTGCAGTTATGCTTATTAACAAATCCATTTAGATAAAATGTACATTCATCACTGAAGCAGATATTCTTTACATGAATGGTATTATCATTAATCGCTGCAGTCATTTGTTCACAAAACTCAACTCGCCTATAGATATCATCTTCGGTTAACTCTTGCAATAATTTCATTTTGAATGGATGAAATTTATGTAATTTAGTAACTGTGTGTACAGAGCCTAATGAAATACCAGTCGCATCAACAATTTTGCGTAATGAAGTATTAGGATTTATGGCAAAATAACCCAAGACTTCAACTTGAGCGGCTTCATCCAAAACTCTACGATGATTACGTTTTTATTTACAATAGATCCAGTTCGAGTAAATTTAGTAACAAGGTCCAAAACATACCTATGCAAAGTTATCTTTTCCGGATGTCTGGCGTTAAATGTAACGGCAGTTTGCCGAGCACATTGATTTTGGGCACCATAAATTAGAATCATTTCCACTCTTTCCGCTAGTGTGTAAACCATTTTGGAAGTAAAATCTGAATCAATAAATTAATTTTCACTATCCCAAGATTGTCACAAAGGTAACTGACAGCAAATTAAATTGTTTCTTTCCCTTAGCAACTATAAAAAACTAAACGGGTATAAAAAAACTAAACAGGTATAAGAATAAAAACAGTTCGCCCATGTTATCTGTGTTGATAAAAAGAAGGCGGTCAACATTTTTCTAATTTTCTCGAAAACGAATCGACCGATTTTAAAAAATCAAACGTCAAGATAAAGCACTTTGAAAGAGCTGTTACTTGCTACCCCTTGTCATTTAAAAGTTTTAAGGGGATGACCCCGGGGGCCAGAGGGTAAAAGGGGGTGAAGTAGTTTTTGGTTAAAAAGTTGTCCCCTTTGACAAACCTTTTGACGTATCTCGGCGTTTTTTCTTTTAATCAGTGGTTTTCGATAAATCCGTGGTGGGAAGTTTTCAAATGAACACCCTGTATGCGTAGGATGAGTTAGCTTCTTAGAAAACTTATACATTGCCGTTAAGATGGAGACCACTATTGAAGTTTTTAAGTTTGAACTTTAAGTGAGCGAACTGGGCATTTAGCTGTTGCTGTAATCATTATGTTCACCGGAATACAGAGAAGTTTTTGATACTTTTTCAGTAACTCACTAAATCAATAAGAATTGTGGGCATGTTTAAGTAAACATGTGTCACATAGAATTATAACATACTTAGGTAACATAAATAAAAATACAAAAAAATTATATACATATGTCTAATTTTCGATTTCGACCCATCTATTATTGGCTTTTGCTATTCATTATCTTATATTATACAGGGTGTTATGAAAATGACTTATTATATTTAAATGGATGACTCCCTGGGTGTCCTAGAGAAAGTCTACATATTTTTTTTTAATCGAATATCTAAAATCTAAATACTAAGGTAAAAACCCTTTTTGCCTACATACTGTTGCGCCGCTCCAACTGATTTTAGTTAGCAACAATGTAGGCCACTAGAGTAAACTACAGTGATGCAGGATCACATCGCGTGTCTCGCCCTTGCTTGGATAACCGCCGCGCGCGAATTGATATGTTTACCCTTCAGTATGTTTCGATACTCGGTGTTGGAACGACGTTGCCGAGGGTTCCGTGTGCTTGATGTATACGAATTTTAAACGTTTTGTTAGTTGTAGCAGTACCCCATTTTTTTTTGTTGTGAAATAATTCATAATGTTGTGATGTGATTTCAAATGGGTGTGATATTATCTACTGTTGGTTCTGTTGCAAAACATACTTTTGTGTTTTTTTTTTATGGAATTTAATTATAAAACGGATTATTTTAAAATAAGATCGAAGGTAAGCGAGTATGTACCTTAAAATTGTAGTTTTTTTCTAAAAAGATTCAAAAAGAAGTGATACGCGGATCCACGACGTTGTCAAAAACAAGCACGCGCGTTTAGAATTCTGTGTGGTAATATGACAACACCGTCCACAATGCGCTGCCCTCTTTTGAGACTCGATAAATTATTGATTGCGAACGTCTTCAGTAGCGGCCCCGTAAATTTTCAGATTTCATATAAAGTGTATATCTCGCTTATTAATTCAAAGCGCCATTTATGGTTATTTTTTTCAATTTATTTTCATCTCAGGATTTGCCGGTTTAAATATATTAAGTCATTTCGATAACACCCTGTATATTAAAAATGTTAAAATAAATGTTAAATGTTCTATTCTAAGCGATTAACTGAGAATTTAGAAATATTTCTTTAGAGTCTGCATTACTTTTGCAACTCTGTTGCTGCAAGTTAATTTTTGGCACGGGAGTTCCTAGCAAATCGTTTCACAGTTGGCAGCTCTATTGCAGTTGCGGTTTCAATGGCGAGGGCTGGCAACCCAGCAAGTATCATGAAACTATCAAAATACGACGCTTAAACTCCGCAAAACGCAACTAAGAACTGAATAAGAATATAAATAAACACAAATACACTATCAACCATCAGCATAGATGGCTAATATTTAGTAACTTTTATTTTTGGTTGGTAATGTAAAAATCACTATGTTTTCCACCAGACTTGCAGCAGGAAGTGCAACAAAGTCTTGCAAGTTGCAAGAATATTTCAAAAAGAAATCAGATGGCTCCCTAATGCTCGTGCCTCCATTCAAGTTTATTGCAATTGCAGAAAGACTTGCCTACTGTAATGCTTTATCTTTATTTAGCAGTACCAGTAGTAATAACTAGCAAAGTGATAAATAAAGATAAAGATACTGTAGTGCGGCTTTAAGTATGTTGCATGGAAAAATAGAGCCAAAGAGTTAATTTGTCTCTTTAATTTTTGGTTTGTTCGGGTTTTAATATTTATAATGGCAATGGCAATAAATATCCAATAAAATAGTATTTACAGAAATTTATGTTTAGCTCAATAGGTAGGTTATTTATTAATTCAAATTAGTTTTCAATAAGTGGGTATTCATTAATTAAAATTAGTTCAATAAGAAAGTTAGTCATGAATTCAATTAGTTCAAAGGAAGGATATTTATTAATTCAAATTAGTTCAATAGGTAGGTTATTTATTAGTTCAAACAAATTCAATATGTAGATTATTTATCAAGTCTTCTAATATATTTTTAACAATGAACTGATCTGTTAATAGAAAATTCACCACAAGCAAAAAATTTAAAATTAAGCACCTACAAAAAATAAACTGATAGCACTCTTAATGATAATTTACTGTCAATTCTATAATTAAAAATACTTTCTATAATCGATATATAATTGTTTATTAATGCATTTGTAATATATAAACAAGAAGACGATGATATAGCACATTATGCAACACGCCAGGGTATAATCAAGCAAATGATATAAAATTGTGATAAAGAATCTCCATAAAAGGAATATAATGCAGGGACTTTTAATTCCACTTAAAACGCTGAAGTAACGACAATGGAAATCTGCACTTAACTAATAATAGCATTAAAAACTGTGTTACACATCAATTAACTTAATAATGGGGTACCCACAGAGCTAAATTAAAATACAGGAATTCGCGAAGCGAAGATGATAATGTAGAAAACGGGATGCGTTAAAACGATGTTAAATGATCCGTTTTCCGTCGCCTGCGGTCATTTAAATTTCATTACACACATAAAATTATCATAATCGTATTTACGCTTTGGCATACCAATCATGTGATAGTGAACGTGAACAAGTACTCATCGGAAAATCAAATAAATTGTACTCACTGCGCTTTGCCGCATCCTCGTAGCTTAGACAAGTCCTTTTTGAGTCTTTTGCACCCATTTTTAGATTTTCACACAGTCTTTTGCCATTTTTATAAACAAATAACGATTGCACACATTACTCAACCACTATTATGACAGCCATAAATAAAAGCACTGACGTGAAGTTGTCGCGCTCCTCAATTGTCACTTTCCGTTGTCTGGCGTTCGCTACTTAACCGATTTTGTCCGAAATTCTACAAAAAATTACAATATTTTAATCCTATCTCGCACACTTATCACTTTGACCAGCGTTTCTGTACTGTCGGCGAAATTTTTATTAAATTTTAACGATAGATTTTTTTATTTTTCATTCGGCAACCTTCGCAAGGTCGTCGTATCAATAGTTTGCTAACTTCTCACTAGGCGGCCTGGCAAGGTGACGTGACAAGTGGCATTTGTTGCTAACGTCATTGAAGGATCAGAACCTAGAGGTGGGTCTAACCCGCTATTTTTGTTTAGCAGCTGCTTCTGCTACTGCTAAACAAAAATAGCAGTTAAAAATAGCTGCTATTTAAATAGCAGTTGCTATTTTAGCATTATTGGTCTCGTAACACGACACGTCCAGCGTCCAGAAACCATAATAAATGAATATTTATTTGTTTTTGCTTTAAAAAGTATTTCGTTTATCTCGGTAGGTATCGATGGCGTACTGTTCTAAAAAAAAACAATTTGAATAATGGATAGCTCTGCACTTTTGCCGGCTTGTTGTTTATGACTTTGTTTATTTTACATTGATTTCCTTTATTTCCTTTACGGCCTTCCAAACATCCAAACGAAATATTCAATTTTTGGTCTTTTGTGGCAACTTTGAATATGCGTAAATAGCTTTTTCAAAAGCAGGAATTATTATTTCAGAGCGAAGAAGTCGCATTAGTTTAGAAAAAGTAAAAAAAATAATGTTTTTAAATGCCAATCAAAACTTATTTTAGTGTTTTTTTGATTATATTTATATGTTAATTATCTTGTTATGTTCTTCATATTTTTTTATTTATACATAATAAAGTAAAAATAAATTAATTTTACAACTCTTCTGTTAAACCAAAATAAACGAAGTAAATAATAATATCCAGTCACGCATCATGCTGCAAAAACTCTTAAATCTAAAACCCAAACAATAATGTCATAAAATAGTCAACGGTTCGTTTCTCCCGACCCCGAACTGGCGTTCGCACTTCGTAGTAAAATCGGTATAGCAGTGCGAAATAGCATAGCAGTGATAACGGAAATCACCTAACCTGACAATCCGCTCGGTCCGCGCCAGTTCACATTACTTCACAGTAAATATTAGGTGCTAAAAATTAGCAGCTAATTTTTAAGCTCGTAGCATTTAGCATTATACCGAATCAAATAGCAGTTAAAAAAAAGCAGGCTGCTATTTAGCAACCCACCTCTATCAGAACCGTCAAACCAAACCAGCTATCAAAATACCGATGTAAAAAAGGAGGCGTTCTGATAAATTTTTTGAGAAAATTTCCAACATTACGAAAAATTTAAAGGTATTTGCTCTTTTTCCTTTTCAGCAATAATTCATTTTACATAGTTTAATTTTTTTTATGTTAAAGGTTTAGCCAGTGACATCCTAATTTGTAGGTAATAAAGCCCAAAATGACCGATTCAAAGTACTTTACGACCACCAAGAAGGGTGAAATTTTTGAATTAAAGTCAGAATTAAATAATGACAAGAAAGAGAAGAAAAAGGAGGCCGTCAAGAAGGTATATCCAATAAAATTTGTCCACTAAGTGTCTTACTAGAAAATCTATATAGATTCCTTCTAAAAAGTTGTATCTATATAGGTCATGATTTATTTTACACTTTCATCTGTCCCAAGAAAAGTCAGTATTGATATTGGCAAAAATATTCTGAAATTATTGTATTTTTCAGGTTATTGCCTCGATGACAGTAGGTAAGGATGTATCCGCTCTATTTCCAGATGTTGTAAATTGTATGCAGACCGACAACTTGGAATTGAAGAAGTTAGTCTACCTTTATCTGATGAATTATGCAAAATCTCAGCCGGATATGGCTATCATGGCTGTCAATACTTTTGTGAAGGTACTATTCAATTTTTACCCTTGGATTTACTAAAATAAATTAATATTTAAGAGTATTATTGTCTTGATGAATTATTTGGATTGCCTGGATCACAAAGTTAAAATAAAAATTTATGGACAGGTTTAAAAGTTATATCTATTAGGTCAGTAAACGGTTTCTCTTTGCAGGACTGTGAAGATCCAAACCCTCTGATTAGAGCGCTGGCTGTAAGGACAATGGGTTGCATTCGTGTTGACAAAATCACAGAATATCTTTGTGAACCTTTGAGAAAGTGCTTGAAAGATGAAGACCCCTATGTAAGGAAGACAGCTGCCGTGTGTGTTGCTAAATTGTATGACATTTCATCAGGTAATAAAAAACCTTATCACTGGAGTGAAAAATTGTTAATCACTTGTAAGCTGTTTAGTGAATAAAATTGTGTACTTGTATTAGCTTAATGTAAAAGTTTTAAGAAAAGATCTTATTCTTGAAAGAGTTAACAAAGCATATGCTTGTGAAGTAATAGTACATTGTATAGTATTAGTAGGAAAAGCTGAATATTCTTGATCGACCATAAATATTGTCTGAATATGTATGGTATTCCAAGAACCTTCTGGCTTTTCGACAGTTGGCACCAGCAATATGTCATTGATCAGCTGCTTGGCAAATTCAGTAAAATTCCCCAGTTTAGTGGTGATCTGTACTAAGCATGTGTTATGTTTTCAAAGTTTAATTGGTGCTAAGAAATTTTAAAAGTGTATTTCCATCGAAATAAGCAGGGACGTCATTACTGTCACGTCAGACTATAGGTAATTATCTGGAGAGAAGGTTCACTGCAAACATATACAGGGTGTTATGGAAATAACTTATTATATTTAAAGGGACAAATCCTGAGATGAAAACAAATTGAATAAAAATAACCATATAAGTGGATTATATCACCTTATGTCAAATCAGACAACAACGTGTGGGGCATTGGCGTAATATGTAAATAATCAACACTGAAGTATGCAGTGTCAAAAGACGTCAGCGCATTTCGGCCGGTGTTGTCATATTTACACGACAAACTCTTTAGAACAAAATTATTTAACAACTTTTCATCGTCATTTATGAACAAATATTATTCCAGAAAACCTACGGCGAAAAATGTTTTGCAACTCAAATTAGTAATATCAGACACAAATTTCAAATTCGTCACAAGCACAGGAAAGCAAATAGGTCAAACGTCATTGACCTTATGATTGTCTTTGAAACTCTTTAAAAAAAATGCAATTTTATTTAAGACAGATGCTCTCTTACCTTTACTTATTTAAAAACAATTACAGTGAAACCTATCCCAAGGGACACCTCTAATAAGCGGACATTTTTTCATAATCCGGAACTAGGTATATGAAATGCCATGAAAATCAACCCCTCTTGGGCGGACGCGTACGGGCTGTTTTCATACAAAGAGTGCGAAAACCCTCCTTGAAACGGCAAAATTTTTTAAAAGTATTTGGGAGACGGTGCAAAAACTCTCTGAAGACAGACCGGCAACCAATCGCGTATGCGTGGCAGCGCGAAAGGACTTCGCCGAATGAAAGTATGTGTGATTCCCCGACAGCAGTCCGGCGTTTATTTGTGAGTTGTATGGTTAAAATCGTAAACAATGGGACAAAAATGTCGCGTTTTGAGTCTGAAAATCAATATTGATGTTGTTGAAGTTTGTAATTTGATAACAATGATTTGGGCGAGTTCATTAACATTGATAGCAATGTGCTATTAGAAGATGCTAGTGACCTCATTCCTACCGATTATATAGTCCAAACTGAAACCACATCACTATCTGACGACTCTGATGAAGAAGTTGAATGCAGTAATCAAACAAATGTCACCAATTATCAACAAGCCATTAGTATAGTAAAGGAATTACAAGAGTATGCAAAGAATAGAGGTGACTCTACAGCAATGGAATTGTTATCAGACTTGGAATTACATTTTCTAGATTGCAGGTGTAAAACGCAAACACGTCAAACTACGTTATTAGATTTTTTTTAGTAGTACATCCTAACTAAAACTAGTGTATTTTTGTTATGTTTACATATACATAGTAATAATTTTGCATTTGCATATTACCTAATAACAAATTTCCCATGGGCGGACACCTCTATTAGACGGTCCCGTAGGTGTCCGCCTAAGGGAGGTTTCACTGTATTAGTTTCATAATTTGCATAAAAAAAACTCACAAAATGAACGAACGAACCGGAAACTCGGAATAGAGATGGGTAATATTTCACAGTTTGATATTTTTTTCAGTGATTTGGAAATCACAATCACAACCTTTGATTCCATAAACATGAAACCATCGAATATGATTTTGTATCGAAAATTGTTTGGCATTTTATTATTTTGTAAAATATTTGTTGGGGTCACCGTATTTGAAACCTAATAATAGGCGATACGGGACGGACGAAGGTCTCCTAAATGCGTGTTTTTCTTATAGAGATAAACGAAATTCTTCTCTATTACTTGGCTATTTACCATAAGGCGTGAAATCTCTTGCAAGGCGTGTAATTTATACAGTGAGTCCCAGAAGAAATGTCTAAATTCATTTAAAATTCAGCGGTAAGTTTTTTCAAAAAACGCTTGTACCCGTCGATTTTGATTTTTTTTTTTTGTGGTAATTTCATGTATACAGGGTAGCTCAAAAATAAGTTACGACCATCAACTTCATTTTTTCAAATGAAAACATATTTTTTATTTCATTTTTGAATTTTGCATTGAATTCTAAGCATGTTTCATGTACCATGTCCTATACATAAACTCAACAGTTATTGAAAAAATTAGGATTGAACATATCTATAAGTAAGACCTGTTTATTAAAAAAAAACACAACGAAATCAAATTAAATGTTGAAAATGTGCGCCATTTACGGCTTGACAATATCCAAGACGATCAATAAACTCTCTTTGCACGTTTCCAACCATTTCCGGAGTTATGACACGCACTTCTCTTCGGATCCTTTCTTTCAACTCCTGCATATTGTTTGGCCTGTTAACAAATACTTTTGATTTGAGGTAACCCCACAAAAAAAAGTCCAGCGGAGTTAGGTCTGGCGACCTAGCAGGCCATTCGATAGGTCCTCTCCTTCCAATCCACCAATTGGGAAAGGTTTCATCCAAAAATGTGCGCACAGTGGCCGCATAGTGCGGAGGAGCACCAATTGTCATACAGTTTCTATGGAAATAAACGGTGACAGTGAGACAGTACACTCTTACTTATTATGGAGCCCAAAATGCCATATTGCCAGAAGATTTGATAGATCGTTGGATTCCCTAAATGATATGTTCAATCCTAATTTTTTCAATAACTGTTGAGTTTATGTATAGGACATGGTACATGAAACATGCTTAGAATTCAATGCAAAATTCAAAAATGAAATAAAAAATATATGTTTTCATTTGAAAAAATGAAGTTGATGGTCGTAACTTATTTTTGAGCTACCCTGTATACATGAAATTACCACAAAAAAGAATTAAAAATACAAATCGACGGGTAGGAGCGTTTTTTGAAAAAACTTACCGCTGAATTTTAAATGAATTTAGACATTTCTTCTGGGACTCACTGTATGGCGTTAATGGAATTTCGACCAGATTGCATAAAATGATAGTAGTACCCGATACCGCCGCGACTTCGCTGGCGTGTTCTAACCCGTGATATATCCATCAATGCGTGAGCCACAGTCTAGCTGTACAATGTACTATTTTTTCATTTTTTCTACAATAAATTGTAAAAATGCTTCTTCCTGTAACGATATTTTAAAACGACAAATTTTTATACTCAACTTTATATTTGTTTAATACAGTAGTTTAAACATTGAACTTTTCACTCTATTTTCTGGTACCTATTTCACAGGTTTAGTGGAAGATCAAGGCTTTTTGGAACAACTAAAAGAATTGCTCAGTGATTCCAACCCAATGGTCGTTGCAAACGCCGTTGCCGCTTTGTCAGAAATCAATGAAAGTAGTCCCACAGGACAGCCTTTAGTTGGTAAGTTGCAGCCTTCACGGTTTAAACCCCTGGGAAGGGAAGATGTTACCCTTAGAATCTTAAATGGGAAGGGGGCGAGGGTTAAGTGGCACATCATTTTAAAGGTAGTTTAAATCTCTTTCGAATAGTGCCATAATAAGGTTCCTAAGGGTGTACAAAAATGTCCTAACCCTGTGTACCCTCATTATACCTATCTCTTGTTTCAGAATTAAGCACTTCGACTATTAATAAGCTCCTCACCGCCCTAAACGAATGCACCGAATGGGGACAAGTGTTCATTCTCGACTCGCTTTCCAATTACACGCCGAGAGACGACAGGGAGGCGCAAAGTATTTGTGAGAGAATAACACCCAGATTGGCGCATGCCAACGCTGCGGTCGTACTTTCAGCCGTCAAGGTGTTAATTAAGATGATGGAGATTTTACAGGTAAATTTGTAGATTTCATATATTTGATAATTAACTGTATTTGTGGCGCTATCTCGGTGTCATTTGTAGCAGGACTATACAGGGTGATTCACGACGAGCGTGCATTAGAATTTTATGGAGAACTACTGAATATATGTTCCTGAAACTTTGGGGATTTAGGTTTATCGATATGCTCTCTTTAACTAAAATATTGACATGTTCCTGTCATTTCCGGTTATACCGGAAGTAGCTGCCAACTTTCGTTTTTTAAATACAACATGGTAATTTTTATTACATTTTTCGATTAAGCATTAAATACTAAGCACATTTTATAGAAAATGTTTTTGTCAGACTCTATTAGTTTTTGAGATATCTCTACTTTTTGTAATTATTTGGCAAATGCATGACGATGAAATAATCCATATAATTTTTTTACCTTAGCGCTTGGACTAGAAAAATTTTCTCACCGAATAGCTTGAAGATCATCAAGTCTCTAAAACATTTCAAATTCGGCATAAAATGTACAGGGTGGTCACAATTCAAGCCTCATTGTGAAAGAATTCAACCATTAAAAACTTTCTTATTTTAAATGGAACACCCTGTATATTTTTATTTAAATTGATGGCAAATTAGTTGTTCTTTATAAATAGTATTTACTGTCCTATACCTATATCAAAGCGTTTTCTCAACAAATCTAATTTTATTCCGAAAATACTATTTGTTCAAGTGTGCTATGAAAACAATTGTACTTAGGGGCTGTATACTTATGTCTATACGGAGGAAAAGTGATTGGTATCAAAACGATGGGGCTCCAGCACACAACGCCCAAGTTGTTAAGACTGCCCTAAACAGACTTTTTCATAATCAGTGGATCGCAAACCAAGGACCCTTCCACTGGCCAGCTCGTTCGTCAGACTTAACTCCACTGGACATTTCATCTGGGGAACCATTAAAGATAAAGTTTACGCGCGTCCCATCACCACGAAGGAAAATCTAATTGAAAGGGTGAAGGCAGCATTTCAATCTCTCACAAGAAATTATGAATGCTACAAGAAATAACATGATGAGAAGACTACATAAATGTTTGGAAGTAAATGGCAATCATTTCGAACATATTTTAAAAATATAATCAAAAAATATTAGGTATAATTTTCAAACACATTTTTAATTAAAGAATTTAAAGTTTATAAACTTGTTTCCTTGGTATTTTTAAAAAAATAATATTTAAACCATTAAATTTAAAACAATCAACTGCATTTTATTTATAAATTATTAAGAAACACTTTAGAATATTGTATTTTCCAGCAATCAATCACTTTTCCTCCGTATAGACATCAGTATACACTAGTATACTGCCTCTAAGTACAATTGTTTTCATAACACACTTGAACAAATAGTATTTTCGGAATAAAATTGGATTTTTTGAGAAAACGCTTTGATATAGGTATAGGACAGTAAATACTATTTATAAAGAACAACTAATTTGCTATCAAATTAAATAAAAATATACAGGGTGTTCCATTTAAAATAAGAAAGTTTTTAATGGTTGAATTCTTTCACAATGAGGCTTGAATTGTGACCACCCTGTACATTTTATGCCGAATTTGAAATGGTTTTGAGACTTGATGATCTTCTAGCTATTCGGTGAGAAAAAATTTTTAGTCCAAGCGCTAAGGTAAAAAAATTATATGGATTATTTCATCGTCATGCATTTGCCAAATAATTACAAAAAGTCCAGATATCTCAAAAACTAATAGAGTCTGACAAAAACATTTTCTATAAAATGTGCTTAGTAATTAATGCTTAATCGAAAAATGTAATAAAAATTACCATGTTGTATTTAAAAAACGAAAGTTGGCAGCTACTTCCGGTATAACCGGAAATTACAGAAACATGTCAATATTTTAGTTAAAGAGAGCATATCGATAAATCCAAATTCCCAAAGTTTCAGGAACATATATTCAGTAGTTCTCCATAAAGTTCTAATGCACGCTCGTCGTAAATCACCCTGTATACAGGCTGTTCTTTAATGACGTACTAATATTTCAGAGTCTGATTTCCTAGGTCATTTTTATGAAGGAAAGTTTACGTGAACGTACAGGGTGTCCCTCCGGGAACCGCTTCGATCTATATGGGGGCATTCTTTTACAAACTGCACACTTTTTAACCTTGGCTTTTTTTCTGTACAACTTATACAGGGTGTTCCAGAATATGTGGGCAATCTCCCGGGTTCAGATAGAACACTTAAAAATAACAGGAGAACTACCTATAAATTTTTCTTCCTACGGCTTCGCCTACGGAGATACGGGCCCGTAATGGACGTCCCTGGAAATCGTTGTTTTTTAAATAATTTTTTAGTATAATGGTTACTAGATGAGCCTCCTTAAAATTCGCCCTTCTAAACACATTTGGCTTATTTAGTTTGCCAGGGGCGGACTAGACGTAACACAAAAATGCTTTTTTTTTGTACACCTTGTATGATGAAGGAACGACAATAATATTTTCGGATACTCTAAACCTTAAGCTGAAGAAAATATACTCTTGATCAATGTCGATAAAGTGAATTGTTTTCGAAATAAATGATATTTTTGTTCAATATGATTTATATTCAGTATACGTAAATTCCATTACTAAGTTAGTAAAGACGAAGGAGAAAAACCGTAAATTTCAAGACATTACCATAAACTGACACTGGCATAAATATTCTTATTTAAATCGGTACATGTGAAAAAAACCATAGCATCAACGAGGGAATTTTATGAACATAAAACAACAACTAATGCAAAAAACCATATTGAACAAAAAATTATTTTTTTTTTCGAAAACAGTTCACTTATGTATTTAGCAAAAAATGTGGTGTTGCAAAATCCACAATTTGTAAAATAAAACAAAAAAAAGGAACTGATTCCTAAAGCTGTGAAAGATACATATGTGGGCCCAGGTAAAAGACAAAACATTGAAGAGTTCTCGGGATTTCCCAGAATGGAAAAAAATTATATAAGTGATTCCTGGAGCAAAGAAGTAAACATGTAATTTTAAGGGGGGATATGGTGAAGCAAAAAGCAAAGCAAATAATTACACTTTACAAGCAATTTACAGCCAGTGAGGGATGGGCTACAACGCTTTAAAAAGAAATTTGGAATCCGCTTTTTGAAAATTTCTCGAGAGAAATTGTCCTCACAGCCAGAACTTCCACTAGATCGAGTTATAGAGTCTTTAAATGTAGTAAACCAGTGTGCTGAGGAAAGTGACATTGATATTAATGATCTTGTAATTATAAAGAGGCTAAGACACAAAGCCATTATGCAAAAATAATTCTTTTCCCTTTTTTTTAAATTTGTTACTGTTTGTTTTAATGAGTATTACCAATTTATATGTTTATTATGTTGGTTATAAAAAGTTCTAACATATTAAATATAACCTCTGTTAACGTGAATAAATCGATAATGTGCACGGACGTTGTTTTTTTCGGTCCACACTATCAGTGTTTACTGTAATTCTAATATGCCAAGGTTATACAGGGTGTTATGGAAATGACGTATTATATTTAAATGGGTGACTCCTGGGGTGTCCTAGAGAAGCGCTACATATTTTTTTTTAAATCGAACGTTTAAAAAGTGGGGTAATTCACCCCTAAACCCACACACAACTCCTCGGCACATTCATATATGAAGATATTACATTGCCCAGCTGATTAATCAATAGATGTTCAAGCAGAATGTTGCCAAAATGTTTAAAAGTGTAAATCTTTAGTTTCTTATAAAAATAAATATTTAGCTTACTTAGAAAGTAAATCCAGGACGCGATTAAGGAATCCAGGGCACAGACACTTTCAGTTCTCTTTTCTATATTAAAAACTTTATGCTCATCACATGTCCTGATGATAGTGTGGGAGTGCATAATAAGCTTATCACTAAACCCCAACACTAACGCATAATTACACTTTACAATAACACACATAGAACAAGAGTACTTAATCATCTCGCAATAGAAATAATAAAAACGCCAATTTCTATGGGCCATTAACCCCTTACTAAAGATAAAATGAAACAATTATGTTAACAATTGACAGGAACTACCCTCTGAAATAATGGTCTAGTCTGTCTTCCGACCAGTCGTCTCAAACTTTCTCTCTAGCGCCAGCGCGGTTGCCATTTCCGAGAGTATAATTATACGGGAAAGTAATATTATAAGGAAATTCGGCAATTTATGATAGTCGCTTATAAACCATCGAAAGCGGCAACGCTGTATTTTTAAATATTAGCCCGATGTCCACAATCAGCTGTTTAAAGAAGAAGGCCGATATCGATGAGAGAAACAACGTGTTATTTATTTTTAAAATTTTTAGATGTTAAATACATTATTTCCCAGACCGCTTAGACAATAAGGGCGTATTTTTGTCTACACAGTAGCACTTTAAAATACTAATTCAGATTGAATGGTACTTAGATGTGTTATGTGATTTTTCCCCTTTTTTTTTTGTTCAAGTTACCTAGGTACTTGGTGTTTTTATAAATTAAGTTGGTGTTAAATAAGTTCGAAAAGCTAAATAAAATTGCATTTTTTTTTTCTAAAAGGTAAGTGGCATTTATAAACTTTTAAGTTGTCCAAATCTGACGGTGAGAACATACCTGACCATTTAAAAACTCCGCGGCGGTTCGTTCGAGTCAGTTCAAGTTTATACATCAGAGATTGTTTCCTATCGAACTGAACTGAACGTAAAAGTTTATAATAATGTACTCTGAAAAATAAACAATTTGAAATCTGTCAAACGGTTATTGACTTTCTAAAGAGTTTACCCTGAAGATATGACAACACTGTTGACATATGTTGCTTTGTTTACCTTCCTGACAGAGACAGCACGTGGTCATTTTTGGTTTGACATAAGGTCATGTACAGGGCATATTAAATTAAAGCGCCATTTTTGGATATTTTTCTTCAATTTGTTTTCATCTTCGGAATTGCCGATTTAAATATAATACGTCATTTTCATAACACCCTGTATATAATTACAAATAATGACATGTCCGTCTAATACACTGAAATCGTATTTAGTTTTCAAAGAAAAACGTCTGTTTTATCCACCGACCTATATCTATAGCCAAACTCTAAAAGCAAAAGTGGCAAATTTATGGCGCACGTAAACAAAGCTGATCGTCAGAGGTCATGCGCAATGCCGGCTGATAAACTATTGACCTTAACCGGCGAATAGGACAGTACTTTGCCCGTAATGAAAATGATTACACGGTAATATTTTGGCAACATCAAGACCTTCTTTACTGGGAAATAAACAATATATTTTCTCGCATACAAGAAGGCCTTGTGGCCATCACTGAAGAGCCACTTCCACGTATCGATTGATTTTTAATATCGTTACATCCCTACGACTGATTTCGGCTGTGGACGGTCGTCGTTGGTTCACGTCGCTTGATTGGCAACCAAACCGGCACCAATACCGGCACGGTTGCCTATATGACGGCGACAACATTGTGCGCAAGACAACCGACGAGCAACCTTTAAAAATATGACCGGTAAACCGTGCGGAACGACCCATTTTTTCACTCATAAAATTTAACTTTTTATTGCACATCCCATAAGTTGTACATGTCCATAGTTATAGGTAGGTGGTTTTATATAACAGGTCGCATAAACTTGATGAAGTCCTAGAGACTGCTTTGAACAATTTAAACGCACTGACTGATGCGTTTACTGCACAATAACGACAAACCTAATTTTATTAATATGTTATTCATACTCGGATCAAATTTATTTATTATAACTACACCAGATGATTAGTTTTATGATTTTTTTAGGGCGACGTCGAGTTTTGCAACACATTGAGCAAGAAACTTGCCCCACCACTTGTTACATTATTGAGTTCAGAACCCGAGGTAAGCTTTTTCATTATTTAATTTTAAGTAGTAGCGAGAAATTTGCATTGAAGTTAATACACGGACCCAGAAAAGAGTTAGAATTTATGGAATTGCTTCGCCAGAAATCTATTTCGCTACTTTCATGAATCACATTTCTCTTTAGTTTAGAAGTGTCGTCCGGAAAACATCGGCTTCTTCTAAATTAATGCAATATGGGGACATAGCTGATGCTGAGTTGTTATAGACAACCAAGCCACACAGCACGCCGTCCCATGCACGCGCCGTGTACCTCGATCATGAATTATACAGATACGAGATCCGACTCCGCTGCCCTCCCTGTACCTGCACAACACGGAAAATGTCTGTTCGACTCGATTTACTATTTTTTAGAGTGTTATCAATAATTTATACCCATTTTCTTTACATCTTTTATTTAAACCATAGACAAAGGAAGAGAGGGGACGCGTAAAACCAGAAGCTATTTTGTTACCGCCTGGCTCCTTATCGGATTTAGCAGTGGCGTTACATGAATATTTTCTTAGTATTATCCCAGTACAAAATTATTATTTATGGAATATGGAAGTAATATTTTTATGGAATTGAATTTGTATATTGTGTCCCTTACCGAGTACAAATGTTCTTCTGCTTCTGAATAATTTATGAATGCTTAGTAAATATTAATTTTATTAGCCAAAAATATAATTTCATATAGGAAAGGTTGTGAAATTTAAATAGCTTTCAACTTTAGGGAAAATGTAAGATAAAAAACAAAATTGGTCGATTCAAAATTTATTACAAAGAAGCAACAAAATGTAATTACTGGTAGTTTTGAAAATATTGTTGGCACAACACCTCCAAGTAATCGAACTCATTCCTTAACTTTATAACAAAGGACTTCTCAAAATGCTTTGAACAAATCCTATAGGCAGGAGTCCAATCTCTAAGTCCCATGTTCTGCACCCAAATGTTTGCTTTTTGTGGATCTTTCGGAAATCTAAAAACAATACAACAATGTGTGAGCTTAGTGGTTCAAAATAAGTTTTAACAGGACGCCATCCTTGTGAAACAACCTTCGCCTGAAGTCGTGTTTCTCAAAGACTATGACCTTCAACGATTCAAGACAAACGACGTTAATCGCTTTCTTTAAAAAAATAACACTGGTATACATTCGAAATAATATAATGCTTTCACTAATAACTAACCAAAATTAAATAAGAAATAATTTAATTTTGTCAAAATATACAAATCATGCAGGTACGCCATTGAGTGAAACACCCTCTCCAAGGGCAATTACCTGGTTCTTATTAGAAATCTTGAATGAAAAGTGCAACAAATCTAGTACAAATTACAAAGAAAGGTAGCTTTAATTACGGTCTTAATCATAGTTTCAAATAATATATACTGCTAAACTTACAAGGGAGATATCTAATATAAAATAAATGCATGCAAAAAATACAATTTGAATATTTACCGATGGAAAGTAATTCCAAGCTTCTTTCGTGCATTACGGCTTTTACAGCCATAGGCACAAGAATTCACCATTTTTCTGTAAATAAACTGAATTCGTATAATAGTTCTTCTCACCACAAATCACCAAAATACACTTGGTGCCACCTCGATTGTCTGGCTCCCTATCAATGGCGGCCGATCAATTTTAGGTAACACTTTCTGCGACGGCCCGTAAACCGGAATTATTCGTCCCCTCTCTTTCTTTGTCTATGATTTAAACTATGGAATTTATGCAACACTCAAAACGTCCAGTGTCGATGAATTCACGTTTTTTTTTATATTTTTAATATGATTTCATCAAGAACGGAAAAGGTGTAGTAAAAAAAGACGATCTGCTTTCTTACGGACTGAAATCATTCTGACGGGTA
The DNA here is from genome assembly GCA_963991005.1 of Barypeithes pellucidus. Lineage (NCBI taxonomy): Eukaryota > Metazoa > Arthropoda > Insecta > Coleoptera > Curculionidae > Barypeithes > Barypeithes pellucidus. The sequence goes on along the minus strand of OZ022563.1, from coordinate 47,467,053 downwards.
AGCGCAGCGTTGTCGAACTTTTTCGATCGAGTAAAACTTTCTTATTTTTTTATTAATCTAGCGATTAGTCATTGACTAGATGAAGACGTGATAACAGGTCATTTTGGTCATAGAGGCGACCCGGCCCAAGCGCGGTAAAATTAAGGGACTATGTTGAAAAATAAATTTATCATAAAAATGTGTTTCATCGTTAGGGAATATACATACAGTGAGGACGTAAAGTAAGGAATAAATTCATTATCTCGCAAACTACAATTTTTTTAAAAAATCGCTCGGATCCTTCGATTTTGTTTTCCGAACGCGCATATTCTGACATAAAATGTAGATATACAGGGTGTTGCAAATAAGAGTGACACAAAAAATTTTTTTTCTTAAATAGAACCCACTGTATATTATTGCATGTACGGATTCTTCGGAAAATCCTAAACATTTTTCATGTAGCATGTGCTATACCTTAGCCCAAGCGTTTTGGAGTTATTCTCATTCAAAATTTGAAAATCAGATATTTCGCAATCAATCAAGACTTGCATTGATTCATGCACGCTGAGGAAAACCTGTAGTCAGCATGCGTGAAGCGCAAGAAAAGTCAAGTAGGCTTTGGAGTTATGATGCAAGAACCAAAAGAATTAATGTCAATAGTTACTGTTATTGTCAGTTTTATGTGTATTTTCCTAACCTTTTACTAGTTTTCAAAAGGCTCATTTCGTTTTTTCATAACTAAATTAAATTAAAATGCGGCTCACTGAGAAACAGCGCATAGAGGTTTTGATGATGATGGGCTACGGTGATAGGGTTAGAATACAGCAAGAAACTTGTGAGTTATTTAATAAAAAATACCCCAATCGTCCGCCAATATCACAATCAACAGTAAGCGAAATTGAGTACAAGTTTAGGCAATTCGGTCATGTAAGAGATGTCCCTAGATTTGGTCGTCCTCAAGTTGATGAAAATCAACAATTAGAAGTCTTACTGGCAGTTCAAGATAACCAGCATGTGGTGTCTAGGCAGGTAGCAAGTGACGTGGATATTGGAAAAACAACAGTTCTTAAAATACTGCATACAAATAAATACCATCCTTATAAAATGCAAGTTCTCCAAGAACTTTTGGAAAGGGACTTTGAGAGGCGCCTTGAATTTTGTGAGCGTTTACAGGATATGTGTTTCGTAAACAGAAATTTTGTAAAAAATATAATTTTTTCCGATGAGTCCACATTTTGCTTGAATGGTGACGTAAATACGCAAAATTATCGATATTGGTCCGATGTAAATCCCCACTGGATGAGGGAAGGACACACGCAATTTAATCAAAAGATCAATGTGTGGGCTGGCGTTGTCGATGACATTGTTATAGGGCCTTTCTTTTTTGACGGAAATTTAACAGGCGAGAGATACTTGAGTTTTTTAGAACCAGAACATGTTCCAGCCCTGGCCACCCTTTTTCCTGAGTTAGAACGTCCCGATTTGCCACATCATAATATCTGGTTGCAACAAGATGGTGCTCCCCCACATTTCACTGTGGGAGTTCGTACATATTTGGACGATACTTTTCTAAACAGGTGGATTGGAAGAGGTGGTTTTATTGAGTGGCCGCCAAGGTCACCCGATTTAACACCACTCGACTTTTTTATGGGGATACCTTAAGGGAAAAGTATTCAAAAGCCAGCCTGCAAATTTAGAAATTCGGCAAATTACACCCCAAATGGTTCGAAATGTTCAGCGAGAATTTGTAGATCGGTTAGGCTATTATTGTCAGTTGGCCAACGGAAGACGCTTCGAACATTTACTTTAGAAAAATTATTTTTAAGTTCACCTAACTGTTTTTTCGATAAATAAGACATTTTTAAAATAATTTTATTCTTCGTTTCCTCCATGACTTTTTCCACTTTTCAAGTTTTGAATGAGAATAACTCCAAAACGCTTGGGCTAAGGTATAGCACATGCTACATGAAAAATGTTTAGGATATTCCGAAGAATCCGTACATGCAATAATATACAGTGGGTTCAATTTAAGAAAAAAAAAAAATTTTGTGTCACTCTTATTTGCAACACCCTGTATATCTACATTTTATGTCAGAATATGCGCGTTCCAAAAACAAAATCGAAGGGTCCGAGCGATTTTTTAAAAAAATTGTAGTTTGCGAGATAATGAATTTATTCCTTACTTTACGTCCTCACTGTATAATAATACGTCGTTGTTGATTTTCAGGTACAGTATGTCGCATTAAGAAACATCAACCTTATTGTACAAAAGAAGCCTGATATTCTTAAACATGAAATGAAGGTAAAGTGTTAAGTTGAACTATATCTTCTATTATAATTATCTATCCGTTCTTTAAAGATATGGAGGATACGTTTACAAAACTGTGGTGCGGTTTATGGAAAATATTTTTCAATTTTTTAGGTGTTTTTCGTGAAATACAACGACCCGATTTATGTCAAATTGGAAAAGCTGGACATCATGATCAGGTTGGCATCCCAGGCGAACATCGCCCAGGTCCTGAGTGAGCTCAAGGAGTATGCCACAGAAGTAAGTACGAACCGTTATATTTTTGACTAGTATATGCTTAGTAGAAATTTAAAACAAACCGAAAAAATTTCCTCCAGGTGGACGTGGACTTTGTAAGAAAAGCAGTTAGAGCCATCGGGCGATGCGCCATCAAAGTCGAACCTTCGGCGGAGCGGTGCGTCTCTACCCTGCTGGATTTGATTCAGACTAAAGTTAACTACGTGGTGCAGGAAGCTATTGTGGTAATCAAAGATATCTTCCGGTAAGTACAAATACTTTTATTTATTTATTTATTAAATTTTAATTTTACAAAAATTACGATAGTAAACTATCAAATTTATAAGTGTAAAATAAAAGATTATAATGAATTGAAAGTTTATAATGTTAATTCAATGATAAATACTATAAAAGAGAAGTCAATCTATAGTCAGTAGTTGCCTCATAAAATCTGATCTACTTAAAAAGAAATCAAGCGTTGGATACTCATTAGCTAGGCTGCATGATCGTGATATAAAGCTATTTTGGCCATAGTTAGTTCCATGAGGTGGTACCGAAAAGGTATTCCTCTAACGTATTTCCCTAGATGGCACGTGCAATCCTATTCTGTCAAATAATAAAGGACAGTTATATTTGTTATGTAATAGGTTATACAACATTATAAGATCCCTATGATCCCGACGTAGCCTGAGGGTTCTGATCTGGATACTTGCTTCAAGCTGAGAATAATTTAGTAGCGGTGTATTAACAACAAACCCGAACAAACCCTTTCAATATTCAAGATATGTACCTACATTATAACAAGGATTCCAGACACAGGAGGAGTATTCCAGATGGGTTCTTATTGGTATTAGTAAAGTCACTGGTTATGTGCTTAATAAATCCTAGGAGTTGGAGAGATTTGGATATGGTGTTCTGAATGTGAGGAATGAAAGTAAGCTTAGCATCCATAGTCAAACCAAAATCCTTAACTATGGGAACAATAGTAAGAATATTGCTCTCAATTAAATAATACTATTCAAACTCCGACCTAGACCTATGAAAATTTATGGAGTGTTTGAGGTGTTAATCTCCATACCGTTGATCTTACACCATGCTACCAATTTATTCAAGTCCGACTGGAGCTTTAAGCAATCCTCAAATGAGGAGATTTTTATGAACAGTTACAGATCATCAGCAAACAGGAGGAACTGACAGTACTCAAATTGTATCCCCAAGTCGTTAACAAATTAAAGAGAAGAGGGCCCAAATGGGATCCTTGGGGAACTCCAGACGGGACCAGTATACTCCCGGATTGAAAATTGTTGAATCGAACAATTTGGGATTTTAGTAATGAGTCATTCTTTTACCAAGGGCACAGTTTTTAACCTTGATTATTTTAGAATCGTCCAAAAATATACAATTAGTTGACACGTATCTCAGAATTTTGCTGACAAACATTTATTTTCCACAATATCCACACGTCCAATCCAATCTTCTCATACTTGAAATTTAATATCTCCAGTTGTAGCGATCGTATCAATGTCGCGATCTTTTTTATTTAACTTTTTGTTATGTTAGCTTTCAAAGTATATTAAAAAAAAATTGTCAAAATGCAAAATAATAACAATTTGATTGTTTAAATAGTTTTATCATACTCGCCCCCCACCTAAAATTAATTTTAAAAAATACCGTTTTGTTCTGTATCCTCTTTTCTGCAAAACCCATTTTAAGAAAAAGTGGCACCTCTATTAGATCGGTAGTTATTAAATATTTTCGATCGCAAGTCTCCGAGCGCGCGACGGATGGAAGCGTGGCAGAACTACGCTGTCGAACGACGGAACGTATGCAAATATTAATGATTCGCACCTAGCTCGATTGCAGACGCCTCGAACACGTCGCGCTGGTGCTTTCCCCGCGCCTCTGGGTGACTTGCGATCGAAAATATTAGTTAGGAGTTGGAAGAAATAGAAGTTATTAAATATGCGGCATAAGTTGGGGTATCAATTATAGGAGGAAAGTTTGCGCTAGGTGTGTACCGGTTGGCTGGGTACCCGGGGTGACCTGGTACCCTGTAATACCAGATTTTATAGGTTAGAGGTTATATTCGTTGGGAAAAACGACGTCGGGAAGGTCGTTCCATAAGGATGAAGTCCTCCAGACGAAAGAATTCTTAAATAATGAAGGTCGAGGAGTACTAAGCTTAACCACATATGGATGGGCGGCAGTGGTTCGTCGTGTATTTCTGCTATTCGCCGTTCTGGGCGGAATTAAGAGGGCAAGGTCAGCCGAGCACTTTCCATGAAAATATCTGTAAAAGAGAGTCAAATCCCCAACCTGACTTCGATGTTCTAGGCTGCCGAGGTTCTTCGTCAGCTCATGGTCTCCGATCAGACGAATGGCTTTTCTTTCGATGGAATCCAGTAGCCGAAGAGTATGTTTGGGTGCAGAGCTCCAGACATGAGAGCAGTACTGTAATGATGGTCGAATCTGGGCTCTGTATAGGGTCGAAAGTTGTTGAGGTGTGTACAGGGTGTCCATTTTTGGGCACTTGTAGTTTATCTCGCTTATACTTAAAGATAGAGGGTTGCGGTTTTCGCGGCACTGCTACTTTTTTGTAAAACGAAACATGCCGTTAACAGAAATTTCATAGCCCTCTTGGTTTTTGAGATACAGGGTGAAAATGAAAATTATCACTTTTGGGACACCCCCCCATATCTCAGTTGTCTTTTAACTTATTAAAAGTTGAAAAGGTATTCTTATAGAACTTTTTCCGTAGAATCCAGTGGAGTAGTTTGTTTTCTTATTGCGTCATCCGTTTTTTAGTTATGAACCAAACATATATGTTTTTAAATGGGACACCCTATATATTTTTAAGTAATTAACTATATATATATTTATTTTTAAAAATAGCTGAATAAACTACACTTTTCTCTAAATTAATACGTTATTTAACAGTAGGCCATGGCGCAAATGAAACAAAAGAAAAAGATATGCATAATATTTATTCTGAAAATGTTTTAAAGTAATTTTTTTAAATAATTTTTATTATTAAACAACTTACCTAAATATTTAATAGAGTATAAATAATAATTATAGGTTTTTATATAACAAACATTAACTCCAACAACATAAATACATTTTTAATGGGTAACTACAGAAATTGCTGAAAATGATTACCATTTTCTCTAATACACAATTCGCACAGTTTGGTTATTCGTTCTAGAGCATTTAGGAGAATTATTGAACGTCTTTGTATATTCTGAAATGCGAGGGTAATGGTTTGTGTAATAATATTGGTGTATTAGAGAAACTGGTAATCATTTTCAGCAATTTCTGTAGTTACCCATTAAAAATGTATTTATGTTGTTGGAGTTAATGTTTGGTATATAAAAACCTATAATTATTATTTATACTCTATTAAATATTTAGGTAAGTTGTTTAATAATAAAAATTATTTAAAAAAATTACTTTAAAACATTTTCAGAATAAATATTATGCATATCTTTTTCTTTTGTTTCATTTGCGCCATGGCCTACTGTTAAATAACGTATTAATTTAGAGAAAAGTGTAGTTTATTCAGCTATTTTTGAAAAGCCCAGAAAATGCCTAAGTTAATTACTTCAAAATATATAGGGTGTCCCATTTAAAAACATATATGTTTGGTTCATAACTAAAAAACGGATGACGCAATAAGAAAACAAACTACTCCACTGGATTCTACGGAAAAAGTTCTATAAGAGTACCTTTTCAACTATCTAATAAGTTAAAAGACAACTGAGATATGGGGGATGTCCCAAAAGTGATAATTTTCATTTTCACCCTGTATCTCAAAAACCAAGAGAAGATGAAATTTCTGTTAACGGCATGTTTAGTTTTACAAAAAAGTGCCACAACGTGGTTATGCCAAGACATATTGCCTCCCAGATGGATGTATAGAGAAACAATTAATCACATTTTGTGGAACTCTTTTTTTTTTGTAATTGAATAAAATAGATATTTATTACATTATTCTTAATAATACAACTTTGGTGCTTAACTTAGTCATAACAATTCCCATACCATCAAACTAGTGAAAGTGCATCTTTTAAAACCGTCTCGATTTTTTCATATCTCTTTAAATCGTTCAACAAGGTCACATTCAGATTAGCGAACAAGCTATTTTCGTTCAAAATCATGTACACCCCATTTTTCCTACAGTAATCATATATCTTCTTTTCCTTGTTTTTTCTAATCTCCTCGTCCCGTTCCTTTACGTTGAAAATCTTAAAGGGCGCTAGGGGGTCGCTTTGTACGTGATATCCGATGTCCACAAGCATGTTATGGAATTTTTGGTTCAGGATTCGTAGTCTGTGGTGGGGTTTGTTGTCTTCGAGTAGTTGCAGGGATTCTATGCCGGCCTGGACCAGGAGCGTGGGGAGGGAAGCGGAGAAGATGTAGCCGCTGCCAGAGAGGCGTTGGTGTTCTATAGTTAAGTGAGAACCTGAAAAGAAATGTGTTGTTATTTTATTCAGTAATAGGCTTCAGGCTCGTTAGGTCGCGGGGCTCGTTTAATTCCTTTCCAAACAATGTAAGAAAATAATGATAAAAATAGGACTTAAAATAAAACAATTATTCATGATCAAAATCCATCTAAATATTGCGTGGATCGATTATTTTGACCGCGAGTGTAGTTGATTTATTTGTCCGTCTTCAAAAGGCTGATACAGTGAACATCAATATATTAATGAAGAAACTAGAAGAAATGGGAGTTTGAGGTACAGCATATAACTTAATCCAGTGGTTCCCAAAGTGTGCGCCGCGGCGCCCCGGGGCGCCGCGAGAAGAAACCAGGGGCGCCGCCAGGCGAAGACAAGGGTCTGTCGGTCCCGCTAACTGGAAGCTGTCAGCAGTCCACCAGAGCGCAATTGAGACTGAGAATTGCATAAATTCTCAGCCTCTAATGAGCTCGATATCTCTCAAGACTTGCTGTCCCTTTTCACCGAACACCTTTCGAAACTCTCGGAATGGTTTGCAAAATACTTTACAGAAGAAAATGTCGAAAAATTTGCATGGATTCAAGATCCTTTCCATGCACAATCTCCACCAGAATTCACTTCACTAGAAGAAGATAATCTTATTGAGCTCTCTTGCGACAACAGCCTAAAATCAAAATTCGCTTCTTCTGATTTGGTGGAGTTTTGGGTATCCGTCAAAAATGAATATCCGGCTTTAAGTTTAAAAGCTTTGAGGATTCTAATCCCCTTTGCAACATCCTATTTATGCGAAACCGGATTTTCAGTTGTAGCTGTGATAAAGAGCAAATATCGTTCAAAGATCAACGTGGAGCAAGAAATGAGAGTGGCAGTGTCAAGCCTTAATCCCCGCTTTGAAAAAATGTGTGCAGATCACCAAGCTCACCCATCACACTGACTTTTTTTTTTCCTTTAATAATGTATTCTTGTGTGTTAGTTTAATAATAAACCTATATGAGCGTTAGATTGGAGTTGTTTTCTTTCTTTTATACATATTTTATACAATTTATACATTATCATTATAATTATACTATGCAATACTTTGTTGAACACAACTATATATGCATATTGCGAGTAGGGGCGCCCCGACAAAATACTAAACCTGTAAGTGCGCCGCAAACTGAAAAAGTTTGGGAACCACTGACTTAATCAATTCATATCTTACAAATAGAAAGCAGTGTGTGTCAGTAAACCAAAAAGAAAGTGAAGTGAAGAAAGCAACAATAGGGGTACCTCAAGGGTCTGTTCTGGGCCCCATTTTATATCTCTTATATGTGCATTGTTTATCTACAGCAAACTTAGGATGTATACATATAACTTGTGCCCATGATACAGTCCTATTGTTCGAAGACGCAGATCCAAGGGTTCTTGAAGAAAAAGTAAATAAAACTGTAACAGTACACTATAAGTGGTTATTAAAAAATAATTTGAAGATCAACATAAAAATACTGCGTTTATGATTTTTAAACATAAAAATTAAAAAAGTGCACAATTCAATATAAAAATAAACAAGGAACAAATAAAAATGGTGAACTGCTATAAATATCTAGGACTAAATACAGGGTGTTATGGAAATGACGTATTATATTTAAATGGGTGACTCCTTGGGTGTCCTAGAGAAAGTATACATACTTTTTTTTTTTTAAATCGAATATCTAAATACTAAGGTAAAAACCCTTTTTACCCACATACTGTCGCGCCGTTACATCTGGATTCACTTAGCAACAATGTGGGTCACTAGAGTATACTACCAGTGTTGTCAGATCACGCCGCGTGTATCGCCCTTACTTGAGTACTGGCCCTTTATAATTCAGTAGGCTTGGCGATTCGGGAGTGAAAGGACGTTGGTTCCACGACGTCGAGGGTGCCACGTGCTTGACGTATACGAATTTTAAACGTTTGGTTAGTTGTATTGCCAGATTTTTTTGTTGTTGTGAAATAATTCATAATAATAAATGTTGTGATGTGATTTCAAATTCGTGTGATATGATTTACTGTTGGTTCTCGTGAAAAGCAGACTTTTTGTGTTTTATTTTTTTATGGAATTTAATTATAAAACGGATTATTATAAAATAAGATCGAAGGTAAGAGAGAATGCCCCTTAAAATTGTAGTTTTCTTTGTCTAAAAAGCTTGAAAAAGAAGTGATAGCGCGCGTCAAAGACGTCTTGTTGTCAAAAACTGAACACGTGCAATGTGTTGCAATATGACAACATCGCATTTAATGCGTTAACCTCTTTTGAACCTGGAGACTGCCTCAATACAATATTGATTGCGAAGGGCCTCAGGAGCGGCCACGTAAATTTTGAGATTTCATATAAAGTGTATATTTCGCTTAATAATTCAAAGCGCCATTTATGGTTATTTTTCTTCAATTTATTTTCATCTCGGGATTTGCCGGTTTAAATATAATACGTCATTTCCATAACACCCTGTATAGATGCAGAGTTAAATTTTAAAAAACATATGCACTATGTCACCAAGAAATTGGCTTCTGTCTGTGGTGTTATAAGAAAATGTGTGAACTATATAGCAAACATAATGAAAATGACAATTTATGAGATTTTGTTCAAGTCGCATCTACAATACATATATGTGTGCTGTTTGGACATTTTCAAACAATGCAATAATACAAAAACTCCAACGATATCAAAATAGAGTTCTTAAATGTTTACATAGACTACCGAGACTATATCCAACCAAACAAATATATAAAAACTATAAACTGATTAATGTTACTGACATAATAAAGCTAGAAGAATGTAAACTGGTTCATAAAATCCTTAAAAAACAAATAAAAACTAACATCAGTCCGATAAGAAACAGTGATCTGCATCAACACAACAGGAGAGCCCCTGATAACTTATATGTGCCGAGATCAAGAACAAACATCCATCAAAACAAAGTTACAATAAAGATGCTGAAGTCATATAACTCCCTTCCAGTAAACATAAAGAATACTACAAACGCTAAGGTATTTGCAAAAAAATAAAACAAATGCTTATACAACAAAGTTCAGTGTAGTTTTAGGATTGAAGACTGGATGCTTTATTATACAAGTAAAGTGGCCTATTAGAAGTATCTCGAGAACTAAATCAGATTTTATTTTGAAAATTTGGCTGTGGCTATAAGAGATGGTTTTCTACGTTTCTAAAATATTTTGGATGATGCGGTGCTGCCGGATCATACCGAAAGTAGCAACTTCGGAATTTTAAATGAATTACCCTATATATTATATTTTTTTTGGAATCTAGGTAAAAATCTAGAACAGTTTTCTGTATAATATCATATACCTATCTTTAAGACTTTTTGAATTATAAATAATTTTGTGATTTTTTAACGCCGTATCGTTACCTGAAAAGAAAACCGTATCTTTTTAGCAGTTACAGCTAGAAAGCTGAAAATTTTACAATAGTTTCACAAGACCATCGCAATTTTATAATTTTGAACAGTATTGAATTCGTTTTATACAGGGCGTCTCCATAACAATATTTCTGAGGCAGATGAATTATTGCAAAAATCTTATTTTTTTTAAATGGGACACCCTGTATTTGATATGTTTTGCGAATAGAGGATCAAATTTTCTATCTAATGATATGTGTTCCTATACCTATCTTCACTATTTTCGGACTTATAGCGAAATTTATAAATTATCTTATAAAAATATATTTTTGGTAGTGTGGTTGGCTGTGGAATGGATTCATAGAAACAAAATAATGAAAAATCCATGTGACATTATGTCTGTGTTGTTGTAAAAAAAAAAATAGTTAACCAATAAGGAATTTATTAATAAATAAATAAACAAAATGAAAATTACATCAATAAAATAACTAATAACTAAATTGTTTAAAATGCCCTCTGTTCGCTCTTAAACATTAATAAATTGTGGTTATAACACGTTCATTTGTCACCTCTTTCATTTCTTTCTCTTCTAGAGACCTCAAAGCTGTTCGTATTCGATTTTCTAAATCTTCCCTTGTTGTGACGGGTGTCTTGTATACTATTTCTTTAATCCTATTTCATAGATATAATTTTAGGGGGTAAGATCCGGAAACCTTGGGGCAATTTCCATGGACCGCATCGGCCAATCAACTTTTAGGGAGTCATAGGAGCTGCATCAGGATGCAGTTCATTAAATTTTCTACAAGTTCTAGATAAAACTCTACCACACTCCCCATGAATATAAAATAAACTTAAAATATCTAAGCTCGAATAATGTGAATTAGCCATTTTTATTACAATAACTCAGACATAACGTCAAATGGATTTTTCATTATTTTGTTTCTATGAATCCATTCCACAGCCAACCACACTACCAAAAATATATTTTTATAAGATATTAATTTATAAATTTCGCTATAAGTCCGAAAATAGTGAAGATAGGTATAGGAACACATAATATCATTAGATAGAAAATTTGATCCTCCATTAGCAAAACATATCAAATACAGGGTGCCGCATTTCAAAAAAAGAAGATTTTTGCAATAATTCATCTGCCTCAGAAATATTGTTATGGAGACGCCCTGTATAAAACGAATTCAATACTGTTCAAAATTATAAAATTGCGATGGTCTTGTGAAACTATTGTCAAATATTCAGCTTTCTAGCTGTAACCGCTAAAAAGATACGATTTTCTTTTCAGGTAACGACACGGCGTTAAAAAATCACAAAATTATTTATAATTCAAAAAGTCTTAAAGATAGGTATATGACAGAAAACTGTTCTAGATTTTTACCTAGATTCCAAAAAAAATATAATATATAGGGTAATTCGTTTAAAATTCCGAAGTTGCTACCACTTTCGGTATGATCCGGCAACACCGCATCATCCAAAATATTTTAGAAACGTAGAAAACCATCTCTTATAGCCACAGCCAAATTTTCAAAATAAAATCTGATTTAGTTCTCGAGATACTTCTAATAGGCCACTTTACTTGGGGCACCCTGTATATTGTTCGCTTTTCCTTGCTGCGAAAGTGATTGATGGTTCTGTATGGGTGTAGAATAGTTAATTAGTTTTCATCTCAGAGCATAATTGTAATATTATTATATAATATGTTTATTATTAGGACTTGTTACCAGTCATAAGACATTATGTACTGTTTTTAGTTTAAAAATAAAGTGTTTTCCAAAAAAAACAAAACAAGAGGCTCATGAGGTCTGTGGGGCGCTTTAGACCTTGGCTACGTTATAAGACAACTGCAATATGCAATTTTGTTACACAATTATTTCTAAACCAGTTTCGCAATGAAAATTAATAGAATTGCTTAAATTTATATTTTTTATTGTACTGAGGTTCTTATTACCTGCACAAAAACCGCCAATAGATCCGATAGCAGTCTCCAGCGTAGCTATAATCATATCTAGCCTGTGCTGATCGATATTAAAGTGCTCCATCAATCCTTGCCCCTTTTCTCCAAGCACTCCAATAGAATACGAGTCTTCTAAGAACACCCTCATTTTATTGGCTTCCGCCGTTTCGAGAAATTCTGGTAAAGGTAGCATTTTCCCCGTTTTCCAGGATATGCCTTCAACGATTAGGAATTTTCTGGAAGATCTTTTCTTGCCTTTTTCACTATCGATGACTTTTTTTACTTCTTCGGCGAACGATTTCGGGTTCTGATGGTCAAAGTATATAACCTGTATAGAAATAATAACTCTTTGATGGAAGCCCATTCTTTTGATGTGGAATGTACAGGGTGTCCCATTTTCGACACTTTTATAGGATATCTCTGTAATCCGGAAAATAAAAAAAATTGACAATTTCAAAATTACCCTATATTTTCTTAGTTAAAAGAGATACAGAAAAATGTTCTATACAGAAGTTTATTTATATTGATTGTTGAATAATCTGCCGTTTTCAGAATAAGTATACGGGGTCAGGTAAAAAAGTTACCGGACCTAACCTCATTTTTTAAATGGAACACCCTGTATATTTAAATCTAAAAATATACTATTTTAAATTCTCCTTTCAAATATATAACACACCTTGGATGATATTGGTTTCCTAGGCGATTTATTTAAACTTTATTACTTTGAAACGAAATAAAAGATTCAGATTAAGGTAAAAATAACGGGAATCATCGCAAATGTTCGGAATATGTCCTTAAATCGTTACCGTCTTTCCAGATAGCGAACAAAATATATAGTTTACACCATTTCTTCGTTTTTTCCACTTTCAATATAAACTGATATCATATCAAATTTTTCAAAATGTTGATAAGTCATTTTCACAAATGAATATGTAAAAATGAAATTGATGTTAAATGTTAATAACAATTAGAATGTCAACATAGTTGTTTTTAGGTATTAATAATAATAAATAATAATAATAAATTAGCTTTTGTTTCATGGTCTACTGTGGTTTAAAGTAATAAACTTTAATAAATCGCCAATATCATCCATATTTGAAAGGAGAATTCAAAATAGTACATTTTTAGATTAAAATATACAGGATGTTCCATTTAAACAAATGATGTTAGGTCCGAAATTTTTTTACCTGACCCCGTATATTTACTCTAAGAACGGCGGATTATTCAAGAATCATTATAAAGAAACTTCTATATAAAACATCTTTCTGTACATCTTTTAACTAAGAAAATATAGGGTAATTTTGAAATTGTCAATTTTTTGATTTTCCCCCGTATCTCTTTAGCGAGCGAAAATTTTCAAATTTTTATTTTACCATTTTAAATTTGACCGAAAAAGAGCACATGACGCCTACACTAACAAGTACGGAGTTACACTACAAAAGTTTCGAAAATGGGACACCCTGTATGTAATGGAAGCTTATATTTTCGGTATTTCTGAATTGAATGTTTTGAATTTTGGTGTGGTTACTTATGATAGAAAACTTTTTTACCAGTGATTTTTCAGGCAAAATTTTATTCTCAATAAAAAAATTTTGGTTATTCTTGAACTTCCCAAAATTACTTCATCTGTATAATTTCATGTGGCTAACGACAATTACAAAATCATACTTCCGTGGCTTTGCTTAATTTTCATCAAAACATCCACCATATTTAAAATTAATTACTACAACTCTTGTAAATTTATTTAATACATACAACACATAGTATAGTATGTATTCTTATTTTTTTAATGCTTTTAGCTATCTTAGTAGTTAATTTTTCTACTTACTCGACTCCTAGCCATTTGCAAGCCTTGTTGAATACCGGTGTTGCAGTGAATATCGGTAAAAACAACATCACTTTTCTTGCAGTAAGCAGCTATAGAACTAGATATAGCCACAAAACCATAGGAGTATACTATTGCTTCATCCATGCCCATGAATCGGGCGATGCGATCTTCCAATTCAAGGTGAACATCGGTTGTACCTTTAGAAAAAGAGAATGTAAAAATTAAGAACCTAATGGTTTTCTTGAATATCTCCTATGGTATATGGAATATTTGTAATCTCTTTTAACTACATTATTATGCACCAAAATAGGGAACGTATCTCATACTGTTTTCAATATTCCCGTTATGCGTGCAAATCTATAGAACAAAAACAAAACTATCACATTTATATACCTATACCCAGATAGAATGTGTATTGATGTACTTAGTACTTGTACCTAACAAAAAAGTTTGAATATTATTTGATTTTTATGTCTTAAAAAGCTTACCGAAAAAAGCTCTGGGCCCACAAGTTCCCACCCCGTACTTCCTAATAATATCCTCCGATTTCTTTTTGATATCCTCATTGTTCAATACGTTTAAATAATTTGCTTTAGCCAAGTCAATGTGATTTTCATCTTCTTTTACTGCATGTATTTCTAGGTCATCTTTGGAAACTGGGTGTTGTCTTGGTTTTATTAGAGGTTCTGGTGCGAACGCTGCTAGCCTTTCTGCTAGCAGTTTTTCGTCGATTATAGAAGATTTGGGAGAAGGCATTTTAAATGATGAAAGATACTGCTTTACAATGACTAATTATTTAGAAATCAAAAACACTCCCTATCTGAATTGTTTACGCTGTAAAATCTGTACTGTATACTCTGCTGGCGAATCTACGTAAGCAGTAGGTCGTAAACCGATTGTTAATTGTGAATTTTATTGCATTTTTATGGGTAATGTAACACCCGATATTTATCTTATCGTTACAAATTTAATTTAGGTTACTTGGAAATAAATTCGAGGTTAGGTTTTATTGACGTTCGTGACGTCGTATCCGCAGAGTGAAGTTGGCTGGATATTGATTTCAGCTAGCGTTTGCTACAATAAAATTTTGACAGCGGTGATCTACATTTACTCTGTAGCTTATAGGGTGGACCAAAGTGGATAAAGTGAAAATGTTTACCGAGTGAACCCATACTGTGATAATTTTAGACGAGTTTATAATAGGTCGTTCGCAAAGTGTTAAAGACACCTTTGTGTAAGCAAGGTAACGGATCAGGTGCAGAGAACTGACAACAATGAAAAAAAAACTCTGACATTAGCCGTCAAATAATATGTAGATAAATGTTGCTCCTAAATAAAGTTAAGCTGTTTTAACGAGAATATTTCATTATGCGATTAATTTAATTCATACAGTCCATTCTAAACATAAATTTGATCCATCGACACGGATAATACCAGCGATACGATTAAAAACAGTGCAAAATCCGCGATAATCGAAACATCCAGAGAAGACAGGCCAGACTACCAGCCAGCTGAAGGTGTAATCGGCTCCAGAAGTACAACACTACAACAGAAGGCGGTAGATTGTGCAGTTGGGTGAGAAAGTCCATATATGCGTACTGTTTCTTTTGTTCAGGCACTGTTGTCATTTTCTATGCGAATGCGAATGCGATCAAGCGATTTAAAAAGCACATTTTTACCCAAAATACTGTTTTAATTGCTTGTTTACTATTGTTTAAAAGATGTCGGAAAGCGAAATTAGAAATCTAAAGCGTAAACGCGGCTCAATTAAAGCAAAACTAACTCATTTTATAAACTATTTAAATTTATTAGACAGCAAATACATAAACGATAATATAGAGACTGAAGAGCACGATTTTTTAAATTTAGAAACGCGCTCTACTCAGGCATACGCGATAATTCAGGAGTTTGATGAAGTTCAGTTAGAATTAGAGTCCAGAGTGAATGATGACGCAATTGAGGCCTGTTATACTGAACGTGAGCAGTTTTCTCAAACTTTTTATAATGAAATTTCACGGGGTAAAAAGCTACTTTCGAGGTTAAGCCCGATAAACGAAAACACAAGTGGCACTAGTAGCCATCATAGTCGGCAATCACTTGTGAATACTGACTTAAGCGCATTTAAACTTCCACCAATTGAAGTACCAACATTTGATGGCAATTTTGAAAATTGGTTGGAGTTTAGAGAAACATTTAGTTCTTTGGTGCATACAAACAATACGCTTCGTAATTTTCAAAAATTTCACTATTTAAAAGCTTCACTTTTGGGTAATGCTTCCCAAGTAATAGCATCTATAGACTTTGGTGAGTCAACTTACACAGTGGCGTGGGATTTACTGTGTGAACGGTATAATAATACAAGGCTTCTTGTTCATAATCACGTCAAAGCATTATTTAATTTAGAGGTTAAGGGAACAGATTCAAAAATACTAAGATTTGTCATTGACTCAGTATCAAAACATTTAAAATCTTTAAAGCAATTATCACAGCCCACGGAACACTGGGATACATTGATTATTTACATTGTAGCTTCTAAATTGGATAACGCAACTGCTCGAGACTGGGAAAAATATAGATCTGACAAACAAGTCCCTACACTCGAACATTTAAAAACGTTTCTGAAATCGAGAGCTGATTTAATGGAAACTTTAGAGTTAAAACAACCAGCACCAAAATTTCAAAATCATAACAATAACAGGCAGTTTAAAATAAAGGCGTTTTATAACAGTGATAACAATAATACCTCAGATAATGAAAACTCCTCACAAGCCAAGGTCATATGCGCATATTGTAAAAAGAACCACTTTATTCGAAACTGCGCAGAATACCTAAAATTATCTCCGTTTGATCGGAACGACAAGGCGAAAAAGCTTAAATTATGCGTAAATTGTTTACGATACGGGCATTTTAATAATGTTTGCAGGCTAAGTAACTGTCGAAAATGTAATGGTCGACACAATACATTACTTCACATTCCTTACAGCGAGAGGCAACAAAATAAAAACGAAAATAATGCGGAAAGCGGGGTTGCCTCTGATAATAAACAATTGTCCCTTGCAACTTGTAATTTGTCATACGAAAACGTTTTACTTGCTACTGCGTTAGTACAGGTAGTCGGTAAAAATAATAAAACATATACGGTACGCGCACTATTAGACTCAGCGTCACAGTCTAGTTTCATGACGTCAAAATTATGCGATATTTTAAATCTAGATACCGAAAACGTAAATATGACTGTCATGGGTCTAAATAATTCTGCTTCTAAGATTGCTAAAAGATGCGAAATTACTCTGCAGTCACAACATACTGCATATTCTGTTAGATTATCATGCTTGATCATAAACGAAATAACCGCGGCGCAGCCGAGTACTCCTATCAATATTAACACGTTACATATTCCGAATAACATTATATTGGCAGATCCAGAGTTCTATAAGCCTGGACCTGTAGACTTGCTAATTGGTGCTAATTTATTTTGGCAATTAATGTCAATTGGTCAAATACAACTCGGGCCAAAACTACCAATTTTACAAAAAACGACATTCGGGTGGATTATTTCGGGTTGTATCTCAGAAACGAGCAATAAAAATAATAAAACACACTGCAATCTATCGTTAAATTACGAAGTTCAAACCCAGCTAGCAAAATTCTGGGAACTTGAAGAGTGTTTGCCTAAATCACCCTATTCAAGGGAAGAAGTCTTATGCGAGCAACACTTTATAGAAAACACGAAGCGCGATCCTATTAGTGGTAGATTTGTAGTATCAATTCCTTTTAAAAACGAGATAAATACGTTAGGCGATTCAGAGGAACAAGCAAGAAAACGGTTTTTTGCTTTAGAACGCAAACTAAAAAATAATGATAACTTATGCGAGAAATATTCAAATTTCATGAACGAATATAAGGCTTTAGGCCACATGAATAGAGTAACTAACACAAATAAAGACAAGTTCTGTTACTACATGCCGCATCATGGAGTACTACGCGAGGAAAGCGTCACAACCAAGCTTCGTGTAGTCTTCGACGCCTCGGCGCCGACAAGTTCAGGCGTCTCGTTAAACGACATGCAAATGGTAGGGCCAACAATTCAAAATAGTTTGGTGAATATCCTTTTACGATTTAGACTTCATGCGTTTGTTATTACGGCCGATATCGAAAAAATGTACCGGCAAGTATGTATTAATCCCGAACAGCGAGCGTTACAGCGCATTTATTGGCGTAGTGACCCAAATGAAAACCTCGAAACTTACGAACTAAGCACAGTCACTTATGGCACTGCGTCTGCGCCGTTTCTAGCTATACGATGTCTTACCCAGTTAGCACAAGATAATAAAAATATTTACCCGGACGCGGCTAACGTAATTGAAAACGATTTTTACGTTGACGATTTGCTTACGGGAGCGGATACAATTGAAAAAGCGGTACAAATCGGTTTAACAGTTTCTAAAATTTTATCTTCATGTTGTTTCACATTACGTAAATGGCATTCTAATAATTCTAAGGTGTTGGAAGCCATACAAGCCACAGCAAGCTCAGAAGATATTGAATTTGGAGATCAGAATACAAAAACGTTAGGTCTGAGGTGGTCATGTAATACCGATACTTTTACATTTAGAATTGAACCAATAACACCGCAAGGAAGAGTTACTAAACGCGTAATTCTTTCATGTATCGGGCAAATATTCGATCCGCTTGGCCTCCTGGGTCCATGTGTTATTATAGCAAAAATTATTTTACAAAAGTTGTGGCTTGAAAAGTTAAGCTGGGATGAATCGGTTCCTGTAAACATACATACCGCGTGGCTTAAATTTAAAAATGAAATAGCAAACTTAAACAATTTAGGAATACCGCGACACGTGACATGCCGGAACCCAAAATTAGTAGAACTTCACGGTTTTTCGGATGCCTCTGAACAAGCATACGGTGCATGCGTGTATCTGCGTTCTATAGACGAAAACAAACAAGCTTATGTCCAACTTTTATGCGCGAAATCAAAGGTGGCTCCATTAAAGGTAATCACCATACCTAAGCTTGAATTATGCGCTGCTCATCTTTTAGCCAAACTTATAAACACAGTCCAGAATGCACTTAAAATTTCATTTTCTAATCTTACATTATGGACAGATTCGACGATTGTATTAGGGTGGTTAAAAACAGAACCGTATTTATTAAAAATATTTGCTGCGAACCGAGTATCGGAAATTCAAGAATTAACCAGTCATTGCCAGTGGCGTCACGTTCCAACAAAAGACAATCCAGCAGACATGCTGTCCCGTGGTGTAAATCCTTCTGAAATAAAATTATGTGATTTGTGGTGGCGTGGCCCACAATGGCTAGTTCAAAACGAATCAAACTGGCCGAAAGAAATAACAGTTGCAGAAAACTTACCCGAATTTAAATCCGTGAATACAACACTAATTGTTAAATGCAAAGAGCCAGTAGTAAATATTGATAACTTTTCTTCATTGATCAGACTTGTGAGGACCATGGCTTACATATTTAGATATAAAGCTCGACTTTTAAAACGCGTACACGAAAACGGTATTCTAAAGGTTCACGAATTAGAAAATGCGTATAAATTCTTAATTAGTCTATCACAAAAGGATTCATTTTTTAATGAAATCAATACGCTGTTAAATAAAAAAGACATAGACAGAAGAAGTAAGATTTTAAATCTCAATCCATTCATTGATAATGAGGGATTATTAAGAGTAGGCGGACGACTACAAAATTCACAATACTTATATGACAAGAAGCATCCTCTTATTATATCTTCTAAACATCGCCTTTGCAAACTGATTTTTGAAGCAGAACACGTAAAACTACTACATGCTGGCCCAC
Source organism: Barypeithes pellucidus (assembly GCA_963991005.1). Taxonomy (NCBI): domain Eukaryota; kingdom Metazoa; phylum Arthropoda; class Insecta; order Coleoptera; family Curculionidae; genus Barypeithes; species Barypeithes pellucidus. The sequence goes on along the minus strand of OZ022563.1, from coordinate 47,447,078 downwards.
AGTTATTACTTAGTTCAATACGCGAATCATTATGGCCTGTTTCAGGAAGAAATCTTGCAAAAGCGACCGTTCGCGAATGTGTTACATGTTTTAGATTTAACCCGAAAACGACAACCCCAATTATGGGTAATTTGCCAAAAAATCGATTAGACGCTGGTTTTCCCTTTAAAATATGCGGAGTTGACTATGCCGGACCTTTGACAATCAAAGATCGAAAGGGAAGAGGTTGTAAAACCTCAAAATGTTATGTAGCTTTGTTTGTATGCTTTGCAGTCAAAGCTGTTCATATTGAGCTTGTCTCCGACCTTACAACTAATACGTTTCTTCTGGCATTAAAGCGTTTTATAGCGAGGCGTGGAAAACCGCTTAAAATTTATTCTGATAATGGTAGTAACTTCCAAGGCGCAAATAACCAGATGAAAGCTTTAAGTCAGTTTATTAATGAAAACGAAGAAAAAATTACAGAGTCATGCGCATCTCAAAATATAGAGTGGCATTTTATCCCAGCGTATTCACCCCATTTCGGTGGAATATGGGAGGCAGGTGTGAAGTCATGTAAACATCATCTTAAACGCGTAATCGGTAATAACATTCTAACCTTTGAGGAGATGACAACTGTGCTTGCGCAGATTGAATCAGTACTTAATTCCCGACCCATCTCACCTCTCTCATCCGATCCCAACGACATAACTCCTTTAACTCCTGCCCATTTCCTAATTGGGAGACCAATAACAGCTACCGCAGAACCAGACGTAACACAGCAACCTGTTGGACGTCTTACCAGATATCAGCTGTTGGAACAAATGCGTCAGAATTTCTGGAGCAGATGGTCGAAGGAGTACGTATCCGAGCTGCAACAACGAGTAAAATGGAAAACTACCCAAACCGAAATTAGAAGAGGATCTATGGTATTAATAAAGGATGACAATCTCTTTCCTACTTACTGGAAACTTGGTGTCATAATAGACTTACATCCTGGAAACGATGGTGTGTGCCGGGTCGCTTCAATTCGAACAATTAACGGAGTGATTCGACGCGCACTGGCAAAAATTTGTCCTTTGCCAATAAACAGTTAAAATGTTGAAAGTCGATTCTTTCAAGGCTGGGGGCATGTTAAAGACACCTTTGTGTAAGCAAGGTAACGGATCAGGTGCAGAGAACTGACAACAATGAAAAAAAAACTCTGACATTAGCCGTCAAATAATATGTAGATAAATGTTGCTCCTAAATAAAGTTAAGCTGTTTTAACGAGAATATTTCATTATGCGATTAATTTAATTCATACAGTCCATTCTAAACACAAAGCAGTCGTTTTTTTTTATTACATTTAAATAAAAAATACTGTAATTGACCAGTTTACAAATATTATGCGCAAATTAACCAATTTATTTATTTTTTCTTTAGAAAATATCCCAACAAATATGAAAGTATCATCAGCACTTTATGCGAAAACTTGGACACTCTGGACGAACCTGAAGCGAGGGCCTCAATGGTTTGGATTATTGGCGAATACGCTGAGAGGATCGATAATGCTGATGAGCTATTGGACAGTTTCTTGGAAGGTAAATAAACCCGAGATAGACATACATACCATAAACATATAGAGTGTTATGGGAATGATTTGTTATATTTAAATGTGTCCTAGAGAAAGTCTACATATATTTCTTTAAATCGACTCGCTAAAATACTTAGGTAAAAACCCCTTTATCCCGAGTGTTGCCGCGCCATACGCATATGTTTTTAGTTAACAGGTGTATGTAGGTCAGTAGGCAAGCAGTGATGCCAGACCATATCGCGTTGCGCTGACCTCTTTTGAGACTGCCTCAATAAAGTAAATTTTCAGATTTCATACAAAGTGTATATTTCGCTTAATAATTCAAAGCGCCATTTATGGTTATTTTTCTTCAATTATTTTCATCTCGGGATTTGCCGGTTTAAATACAGGGTGTTATGGAAATGACGTATTATATTTAAATGGGTGACTCCTTGGGTGTCCTAGAGAAGCGCTACATATTTTTTTTCAAATCGATCGTTTTAAAAGTTTGGTCCAGCCCCATAAACCCACACCTCATCCGGCGTTTGTTCGTCATGTCGCCCTGTGGTGGCATATGAGGAAACAGGTGTTACGTGCAATGTTGGCAAACTTAATGCAAAACTTAAATTACATATAAAATTTAAAATAATAAATTATTTATCTACCTAATTGTATTTATCTTTATACCTTCAGGCACAAGTTTTTTAAAAATACACTCAGATCAGATCATTACATTTTATTACACGCGACGCGACGAAATTTGACTTATTCATCGGCGACATTCCATTTTTCTGTCAAGTCAAACGTCTAAAACGAACTACTCGTTTTAACTGAGCAACTTAGGTGTTCAAAAAACAAAAACAATGTCAAATAATATACAAAGTTTTGACGCGTAGCCCAAAAATCATTACAACTATTATTCGCGTACCTTCTGAAAACAAAACGGATAGCCGAGAGTGTAAATGGTTATCAACAGAAGGGACCGCACCCTAACGCTGTTCTTCTATTACTGACACTTGCAAGTCACACGCTTGTACCCATAGACCTACGTCGGCCCGCGCGGAGTGGATTGTGTGTAAGAGATAGAGAGATGGCCGCGTGAGAAAGAAAATAAAATCTTCGTCGATCTTGTCGTTTGGAGTAGAGCTGAGCTAGTTTAATTTTTTAAGCTTCTCAAGAGAAAAAGTACAGTCGCAGTATTATCAGCTACCACTATCATTTTATTCAATTTGGTCGAAATTCCATTAACGCCATATCAATTAAACGCCTTGCAAGAGATCTCGCGGTAAATAGCCAAGTAATAGAGAAGAATCTCGTGAAATATCAAACTGTCAAATATTGCCCATCTCTATTCCGAGTTTTGAAGGTATCTATTTCGTTCGTTCGTAGGTTAACCGGTTTATGGTTCGTAGATAAAATGTCATTTTTAAATTGAAGGATTGGATTGTGTGTATTTAAAATATGTGTGTGTTTTAAATTAGTTAAATAAATAAATCTACGCGAGAAAAAAGGACCAAAATTAAAACAGCGTTCTCGCGTATTCTTTCCATGTGAATAGCTGCTATTTTTGAGGTTATGTGAGAGGTTTTTTCCTAAAACTTAGATTCTGTGTGGTTTGTGTGAAATTATGAACTCAAATCAAATCAAATCAAATCATTTATTTTATCAATCAATCAAATCAAATTATTTATTTAAACTAACAATTGTATTTAAATAAGTAACGGTAAAGAGCATGTGTCTTAAATAAAATTGCATTTTTTTTAAAGAGTTTGAATGATAATTATTATTTAAAAGGCCAATGACGTTTGACCTATTTACTTTCCTGTGCTTGTAACGAATTTAAAATTTGTGTGTAATGTTACCATTATTTGTTTTGCAAAACATCTTTCGCCGTCGGTTTTCTGGAATCATATTTGTGCCTAAATGATTATGAATTGTTAAAATTATAAATTTTTTTCTAAAGAGTTTGCCGTGTAGATATGACAATACCGGCCGAAATGCGGTGACGTCTTTTGACCCTGCAGACCTCAGTGTTGATTGTTTACATATTACGTCAGTGCCCCACATGTGTTTGTCTGATTTGACATAAGGTGATATAATCCGGTCATTAAATGAAAGCGCCATTTATGGGTATTTTTCTTCAATTTATTTTCATCTCAGGATTTGCCGGTTTAAATATAATACGTCATTTCCATGACACCCTGTATAATAAGTCATTTCCATAACACCCTGTAGTAGAAATAGTATTTTCTGACTAAATTTGATTTTTTGAGGAACGCTTTGAACAGGTATAGAACAGTAAAAGTACTTATAAAGAACAACTAATTTGTTATCAAATTAAATAAAAATATACAGGGTGTTCCATTTAAGATAAGGAAATTTTTAATGGTTGAATTCTTGTACAGTGAACCTTGATGACTTTCCGCGGTGAAATCCCAAATCGGACCACAAGGTCCACTGATAAATAGTCTTAATAAAAAATTTTTTTTAAGGTTTCGCTGATGAAAACGCTCAAGTACAACTGCAATTGCTGACCGCTGTGGTCAAACTCTTCCTGAAGAGACCTCAACATACCCAAGGACTGGTGCAGCATGTGCTCAGTTTGGCAACACAGGACTCCGATAACCCCGACTTAAGAGATAGAGGATTTATTTATTGGAGGTAAGACTGTTTAATATTCGGTCAACGGGACCGGTAATTCTCGGGATGTGAATTTTGGATTTAGGAAAATAGGGAACCGGTGATGTCAGATTAAATTGGGCATTTTATTTTGACGTATACGGGGCGTTTAGTTTCTGCTGGCCAAGTACCAACTTTCTTATTTTAAATGACACGGTGAAGTGAGTTAAAGTTAAAGGGGATTGATTAGGTTAAATACAGGGTGTTATGGAAATGACTTATTATATTTAAATGGGTGACTCCTTGGGTGTCCTAGAGAAAGTATACATACTTTTATTTTTAATCGAATATCTAAATACTAAGGTAAAACCCCTTTTTGCCTACATGCTGTCGCGCCTCTCCATCTGGTTTCAGTAAGCAACAATGTAAGTCACTAGAGTAAACTACAATGATGCCAGATCCCACCGCATGTCTCGCCATTACTTGGATAACCGCCGCGCCCGTATTTATATGTTTAACCTTCGGTATCGTTGCTTCAGTATGTTTCGATACTCGGTTTTGGGACTACGTTGCCGAGGGTTCCACGTGCTTGATGTATACGAATTTTAAACGTTTTGTTAGTTGTAGCATTACCCGATTTTTTTCTGTTGTGAAATAATTCATAATAATAAATGTTGTGATGTGATTTCAAATTTGTGTGATATTATCTACCGTTCGTTGCAAAACATACTTTTTCTGCTTTATTTTCTTATGGAATGTAATTATAAAACGGATTATTTTAAAATAAGATCGAAGGTAAGAGAGTATGTACCTTAAAATTATAGTTTTGAAAAAGATGTGTAAACACGCGTCAAAGACGTCTTATTGTCAAAAACTAAACACGTGCGTTTACAATTCTGTGTGGCAATATGACAACACTGCCTACAATGCGCTGACCTCCAGACTGCCTCAATAAATTATTGATTGCGAACGTCGTCAGTAGCGGCCACGTAAATTTTCAGATTTCATATAAATGTATATTTCGGTTAATAATTCAAAGCGCCATTTATGGTTATTTTTCTTCAATTAATTTTCATCTCAGGATTTGCCGGTTTAAATATAATAAGAAATTTCTATAACACCCTGTATAATTATAAAAAAATATATTTTGTTTTATACGAGAAAAAAATTCTAGTTCTCTTGTACAGGGTGTCCATTTCTCGATGGTTTACCGGTTATCTCCGTTATTAGTAAATATAGAAGATTGCTGTTTTCGCAGCACTGTGCTACTTTTTTGTGAAACAAAAGATGCCCCAATTAGAATTTTTCTAGGCCTCCCGTTTTTGATATACGGGATAACTTTTACCCTGTAACTTATCAAAAAGAAATAACATACTCAGACTTTTTCGACGTTCAATAGTTTTTAAGAAACAAAATATACTTGCTTTTTTAAATTATTTGTAGATATCTCGAAAGGCGACAGTGGGATAAAATAATTTGTCCAATGATAAAATCAAATGTAATTGAACAAGGTTCGTTTTCTTAACCTCGGTCTAAAATCTACCAGAAGGAAAATTGCGAGACTGATAAAATAAATGTGCTTTTGCTTCAATTGAAACAAATCCTATTGTAATAATAAATAATAACTATGTGTGAAACATGTCTAAGGCCTAATGGAGAACAATTTGAGAAATACTTATGAGAAAGTTACACGAGCGTTCAAATTTAGTTTCTTATATTTAATCGCAACAGTAATTGTTGTTTTTTATAATCCGTTACGGCTTGCTCCAAAAAATTGAGTATTTAAAAAAAAAATGTAAATTTCAGGCATAATATTAAGACTAAAAATAAAGTATTATACAGGTTGTTATGGAAATGAAGTATTGTATTTAAATGTGTGACTCCTTGGGTGTCATAGAGAAGCGCTACATACATATTTTAGATTTTTTAAATCGACCGTTTTAAAAGTGGGGGATAAACACTCTTACTCACAGGTCAGTCCGCGCTACTGTACAACATTTCACCCAGAGCCAATGGCAATGTGGCCAAACTTAATGTAAAACTGAAATTCCATATAAAATTTATAGAAATAAATTATTTTCTACCTACTTGTATTTATCTTTATACCTAAAGAGCGAGGAAATCCAGGCACAAACACAATCAGTTTTTTTCTTTTTCATAGGAACACTCCTGGAAACACTTTATGTACATACAGTAATAGTGAAATAGAACCGATAGTTAGCTTTTGAAAATACAATAATACAGATTATACTACAGATTATTAGATTTTATTATAAGCGACGAAATTTGACGTCCAGAAGAAACGCGTCAATAAAAACAATATTCAAAGATTATTTATGGACGGGCAAGATACACGCGTAAACCGAAAAAACGGAGCGGAGTGTGTTGGTGATCGACGAGACACAACTTATCCGGCCGCTGGTTGGTCTTCAACTAACAAACGCAAGCGTGCGGCGCTATATGAAACTACTTCGCTCAGCCGATGTAAGGCGTCAAGAGGTCATTGGCATTTGACCTAGTGACGTGCGTGGCTATTACTATTCCATATGTTTTTTCGGGTTGTTTAAAACATAGTCCGTCGTAAATGTTCTGCAATTAATTGTACAAAAAGGTATTACAGAATGGAAAAGTGTTTAAATTATTTTATTTTGTCTAAAGAGTTTAAGGTGTACATATGACAACACCGGCCAGATTCCTTGATTGCTTACATATATCGCAGTGCCACACAGGTGTTTTTCAACCGAAAAATGGACACATTGTACTGCTAAACTACATTATCATGTCGATTTAGATTGTTGAGTACCGATCCAGCCGCTGCCAAGGAAGTAGTTCTCGCCGACAAACCTCTGATATCGGAGGAGACGGACTTGCTGGAACCGACCCTTCTGGACGAATTGATTTGTCACATCTCGTCTTTGGCCAGTGTATATCACAAGCCGCCTACCGCTTTTGTTGAAGGACGAAGTGCAGGTTAGTCTATATAGCGTCGCATCGCACACACCTGCACGCAGGACCGGATTTACCCTTCTTGTAGCCCCTGGGCCTGTAACCTTGCCGACTGTCATAGATACTACCCATAAACATATAATATAAAATGGAAGAAAAAACATTCCATTCATAAAACACCATTTATTTACAATCGTGCACAGTTCTACAGTTTCAAATAAGTTAGAAGAAGACGGCTTTAAAGAATGGCAACGCTGTAATAAGGTACGCGTTTAGATAATTTCGATCTAACATTAGTCATAAATAGGTAATCATTGTAGGTGTTTTTTACAGAAATTCAGATAATATAAAAAAAAGTTCATATTTTTTGCACTATTTACTTAAAATATAGAGTTAGTTACACCACTGGTTTACCTAAAAAAAACATAACCTCATTATTCTCACTCACCGACGAACTATTAATCCGGCGTTAGAATAGAAAAATTAATCCAAAAACACAGTAGATGACAAATAATCACAAAAGCAGCAGCGAGTAACCGTTAACAATATCGCCGCCGAGAAATGAATGAAAATAGTAAACTTCTATTATATGTGTACTATGACCTGTAAAAAGGGGCATACAGCGTTGCCACAGTGATTTCCCTAAAACATTGCAATTTGATATTGTTGGGAAACTATACATAACTTTACGAGTATAAAATTTAAAAAATACACACATATTTAGTACAATATTTTTACTTAATAGGTCCACATCATAAATGCATTGAATATAATTAATATTATACTTTTCGGTTTCAAACGCAGGCAGTAGATTTAGGACTCTCACTTGGCACCATTGATTAAAACTTTGTATGATTCTGACAGGATAAAAGCAATTTTGTCTCTTTATTAATTAAATGTTTTTGATGCTACCCCCTAAACCCCCCACCCTCCCACTAATATTGCTCATGCTTAAATCCGGCCCGGCCTGCATGGTATTTTTAATATAAAAACTGTAGAATACATCATATTTATACAGTGAGTCCCAGAAGAAATGTCTAAATTCATTTAAAATTCAGCGGTAAGTTTTTTCAAAAAACGCTCGTACCCGTCGATTTTGATTTTTTAATTTTTTTTTTGTGGTAATTTCATGTATACAGGGTAGCTCAAAGATAAGTTACGACCGTCAACTTCATTTTTTCAAATGAAAACATATATTTTTTATTTCATTTTTGAATTTTGCATTGAATTCTAAGCATGTTTCATGTACCATGTCCTATACATAAACTCAACAGTTATTGAAAAAATTAGGATTGAACATATCATTTATGGAATCCAACGATCTATCAAATCTTCTGGCAATATGGCATTTTGGGCTCCATAATAAGTAAGAGTGTACTGTCTCACTGTCGCCGTTTATTTCCATAGAAACTGTATGGCAATTTTATTTCAAATAAGTATAATTATTGTCAAGCGTAGTTTCAAAGTTGCGGTTTTCACAATAATGGTGAAGTTAACGGAACGGGAAAAAATTGAAATTCTATGCATGGTTGGGTTTGGTGATAAAACACGTACTCAAATAGAAACAGCCCAATTATTTAATGAAATCCAGCCTGATCGTCCTCCCATATGTCAAAAGATGGTGAGTAGAATAGAGGCTAAGTTTAGAGAATTCGGTCATGTTAGAGATTTGCCTAAATCTGGTCGTCCTACTCGAGATGAAAATGAACAACTTGACGTTTTGCTTTCCTTGGAAGAAAATCCATGTACTCCCCTGTCGCACATTGGGGCCGATTTACACATGCCGAAATCTGTTGTTCACCGAGTAGTTCAAAAGCACAAATATCACCCATACAAAGTTATTCCAGTGCATGAGTTATTTGAAGATGATTTCGATAGGCGAAGTGAGTTTTGCGGACGCATGCAAAATATGTGCAATCTAGATAATAATTTAGTAAAAAATATTATTTTTTCGGATGAAGCTACGTTCTATTTGAATGGAAATGTGCACAGACAAAATTGTCGATATTGGGCAACAGAAAATCCGCATTGGATGATAGAGGTTCACAGCCAGTACCCTAAGAAAATAAATGTTTGGTGTGGAATCGTACGCGAAAGAGTAATTGGTCCATTTTTCTTTGAACAGTCTTTAACTGGACAAGTATATCTCGAATTTCTCCAACTAGAATTAATTCCAGCATTAGTGGCTTTATTTCCGAATCCATTGGATCCAGACTCCCCTGACGAAGAACTGATATTCCAACAAGATGGTGCTCCTCCGCACTATGCGGCCACTGTGCGCACATTTTTGGATGAAACCTTTCCCAATCGGTGGATTGGAAGGAGAGGACCTATCGAATGACCTGCTAGGTCGCCAGACCTAACTCCGCTGGACTTTTTTTTGTGGGGTTACCTCAAATGAAAAGTATTTGTTAACAGGCCAAACAATATGCAGGAGTTGAAAGAAAGGATCCGAAGAGAAGTGCGTGTCATAACTCCGGAAATGGTTGGAAACGTGCAAAGAGAGTTTATTGATCGCCTTGGATATTGTCAAGCCGTAAATGGCGCACATTTTCAACATTTAATTTGATTTTGTTGTGTTTTTTTTAATAAACAGGTCTTACTTATAGATATGTTCAATCCTAATTTTTTCAATAACTGTTGAGTTTATGTATAGGACATGGTACATGAAACATGCTTAGAATTCAATGCAAAATTCAAAAATGAAATAAAAAATATATGTTTTCATTTGAAAAAATGAAGTTGATGGTCGTAACTTATTTTTGAGCTACCCTCTATACATGAAATTACCACAAAAAAAAAATTAAAAAATCAAAATCGACGGGTACGAGCGTTTTTTGAAAAAACTTACCGCTGAATTTTAAATGAATTTAGACATTTCTTCTGGGACTCACTGTATATTATTATTTATCCTTACTTTTTTTCGTAGGTATCAGAAAGACCCTTCCGGCTCGCCAAGGATCCGACGAAGCCCCCGCTCAGGTAGCCACGGTTATTCCGAACCAAGAAAGCCTCATCGGAGATTTACTGTCCATGGATCTGGGCGGTCCCACTGTACCGGCGCCGGCGCCCGTAGCTGCGCCCACGAGCAATGTCGATTTGCTTGGCGGCGGTCTGGATAGTTTGGTAAGATTTTTCATTTTCTTCTACTTACGGTAAATTAATTTTAATTCTTGGTTTCGCCCTACGATAAAAACTATAAAAGGGGTTTTTTATAGATACTTATAGGGCGGATTCAAATTGACATCGGTCAAATGCTAAAGTAATTTACATTGATCTGTTAATAACGGAGATACCAAGTAAAACCACCGAAAAGTGGACTCCCTGTACATAGGTAAAAACAGTTAACCTTACCCCACGTGCTGTCACGCCATACACATCTGTTTCCAGTTAACAACTGTATGTAGGTCGGTAGGCTAGCAGTGATGTCAGATCACTACACGTTCCTCGACCTCGAATTGAAAATTGAACGCTACACGTGGTCACTGGTCCGTTTCGCTTGATGCGCGAGAGGGATAAAGTCGTCGATGTAGGGTTTCCTTGAATTTCCACACGTTTAGGGTGTTTCTTACTTAATAAATAGGTTTAAAATTTAATAAAAAGTCACGCTATTCTATTTCTGTTCTGTAAAATAATTTACTTTTATGTGCTTGTGAGGCGATTTGAAATTTCTGCGATGTTACAATTCTTTGCATTTTTCGCCGTAATTTTTATGAAAAGAATCGTCGAAAAGTGTTAAAATTATATCATTTTTTTCTAATGTGTTTGATGTGTAAATATGACAACACCGGCCAACATTGTTTTCATCTCTCACCAGCGCCTACCACACGGTTTTACGGCTTTGACATATCTCGCTTATTAATTTAAAGCGCCATTTATGATCATTTTTCTTCGATTTATTTTCATCTCAGAATTTGCGGGTTTAAATATGATAAGTAATTTCTATAACACCCTGTAGGTAAACATTACTTTCATAGTAGAAAACGGTAATTGATGCACTGCAAGGAACAAAAAAAATCTTAAAGTATTTCCACAAATTAATCAAATCACCTAACTGATAAATTTTTTCAGTTCGGTGGAGGACCGGACCTTACGGTTGGTGCTGCCCCATCAACTACAGGTCTTCTAGGAGACATATTTGGAATTACAACGGCTCCTACGATGTACACCCCGCCAAGGGTAAGTTAAAATCAAAATTTGCATAAAATAAATACTTTTTATTTGTTGAAGTTGAGCATTTTAATTGTATATTACATAACGAATGTTGAAAGTGGTATTCCAAACGAGGAATGTTTAGCATGAGGCACCAGCCGAGTGCGGAAATCCGCCGGGTTTGAGAAAGTCACTTTCACACAACTAATGTACTACGACCACAAATACAGTTCCCAATTATTTGAACATTTTAGCTTACTTACCTGGTTGTAAATAAAAAGAATAGCTATTTGCTTACGCTAGTCCTTATGTATTGTGTGTATACATTTTTACAGTTTCTGATTTGTTAATTAGATTAATACTGTTCAGGCGTCTCTTCAACGTAGTGGATTGTTTAATAAGAACTTCTTCACTTCTTAAAAACTTTTATTTAGGTATTAATTGAAGCAAACAAAATGGATGTATTCTTTCGGCTGGTCTGTTGTCAGTTCTCGGTTCTTCTCCTTTCCGCTAAGCGCGCTACCATCGCCGACCTTTTGTGTAAAACTATCCTAGACTATTAAAGTTCCAAAGAGCCGACCCGTTTATTTTTAACTTTAACAAATAAACATTAAATTAATCAACATTAGATAAATACATATAATTCCAAGAAAATTACAAAACTCACAACCTAACTTCAATATTTATAGAGATGGAGTTAGATGTCGTTAATTTGTCAAGAAAGATGAAAGTACATATTTGATAAAATAATATTCAAATTATTATTACAACAAATAATTACATAAATTTTATACTTACCCTGTATGGCTATTCTATCCTTGATAATTGCAAAAATCGAAAGTAAATCGGTACTTATCCCATTTTTCCTTATCCAATATTTAATGGCTTACCTAACAATTCTCCCTTACTTTTTTTTTATAGTTATCATAAAAAAACCATAAGAATCCCCACAAAAAAGAATACAAATAAACTCCTGGACAAAATTAACGCAACATCATAAATTTCCCATATTTTTTATGCTATTTTTTTTCTGAATTTATGATCCGATTTGAATGATTTTTCTTACATTGTAGGTTGATTCCTTGACAATGTCATAGTTTTCGCTGTTTATGATAAAAATTTAATTTTCGATTTATACTGGGTTTACTAAAAATGCTATGTTTTTTTCCGAAAACTCGTATCACCCTGTGGAGTATATTAGCAACCGAAGCATATTGCAGTTGACATTAAACGGTAGGTCCATCTTTCCCTAACATTTTCTTTTTTGGTTTACTTCATTATCTCTGTTATTAAAGGAGATACACCGTATTATAGCGTAACATGTTTTTATAGACTTTAATATTCAACACATTCATTGTTAAATGTTTTCAAGTAGGTTTCAAGATTAAAATACTCGTCGGGCAACTGGAAAAAACCCAAACTAACGTTTAATAAGCAGTTTCCGAACAGTTTTTATCAGGTATGACGAATTTTATTTGACCTTTGTAACTTTAAAACACAACATCTGCTGACACATCGCTTGCAATGTCACAAAAAGTCCATAGTCTACTTGAAAACATTTAACAATGAATGTGTTGAATATTAAAGTCTATAAAAATATGTTACGCTATAAAACGGTGTATCTCCTTTAATAACAGAGATAATGAAGCAAACCAAAAAAGAAAATGTTGGGGAAAGATGGACCTACCGTTTAATGTCAACTGCAATATGTTTCGGTTGGTAATATACTCCACAGGGTGATACGAATATTCGCAAAAAAACATAGCATTTTTAGTACACCCAGTATAAATCGAATATTAAATTTTTATCATAAACAGCGAAAACTATGACATTGTCAAGGAACCAACCTACAATGCAAAAAAAATTATTCAAATCGGATCATAAATTCAGAAAAAAAAATAGCATCAAAAATATGGCAAATTTATGAGGTTGCGTTCATTTTGTCCAGGACTTTATATGTAATTTTTTATTGAACAAATTTATTTTATTTAAGGCTCTTTGGTTACCAGCCGACAAGGGCAAAGGTTTGGAACTGCAGGGAACATTTTCTAGAAGAGCGGGACAAATGTACATGGAGATGACGTTGACGAATAAAGCCATGCAGGTAATATCGTGGTATTTTTTATGACTCTTTTCAGTGTAGTCAATTTCAATTTAAAACTGGATTCGGAAAGTTAAAGGATTGGAAACGGTATGAGAAAATTACGTAATAATAACAATTTCAAATATGAACAATTATCCAATTATTGTCACCGATCTTCCCGAGACTTGCTTAATACACCAATCAACATGTCAGACAATTTTTTTTAAATATCATAAATTAACTAAATAACTCCAATATTACAGGCTGAAACTTCACGAAAATAAATATCGATCAGCTGATGACTGTCGTCTCTTTCTAACCTGCCAAGAAGCCGCATATATTTTTTAATTGAATCGTTGCAACTTAGATGGCTCTGACTTACTGGAAATAAGTAGTTTTTGAAAATTCCTTGCATTCCTTTGCCATTTTCTCGGAATTTATTTGTGCCAAGTGCAACCGTTGTTAAAGATTGTTTCACGAAAAATGGATACGACTTAATGATTTCCTGGGTCGGTCCCATTGTGTCGACAAGAGCTTGGCATAAACATTTTTTTTAAATATTACTAGTCATATTTATTTACATTTTGTCATTCTATAGATAGTTCTGTTTCGCTATCGCTATCCTCATCAAAATTAATTATAATTGGATTAATTATACGATCCAGACTAATATACGAATTTTCTACAGTTATTACGTGACGGACTGAATTTTTCCAACTACCTGGGGGAATATCATTAAAGCATTTTCGTATTAATTCTACAACACTAGAACTTAAAGTCGGAGAAATATTTTCAGACCTAACCAGTGATTTTAACTGGTGCCACATATGCTCTATGGGGTTAAAAATGCAATAATATGGTGGGAGCCGTAGCACTGTATGTCCAATTTATTCTGCCAATGAGTCACAAACATATACTTTTTTTATACAAAATGTCTTTAAAACTTCTAAAAGATCACTTTTTTTTATAACTTTCTTCAAAATATATATCAATCGCCGCCATGCAGTTCTGAATCTCCAATTTTGTATTATTTGAGCTTGGAGCTTTATGTAATTGGCGACTGTGATAGCTCGCATTGTCCATTACTATCGCGCTATTGTGAGGAATGTTTGGTAAAAGACAATTCTTGAACCATTCCTCAAAAACTAACAAATTTTACCACAAAAAGATATTTAAATATAAATTAAGCAGCCTAACCTACCTGATGTGCCTATATTTAATTATAATTATTACAATCCGGTCCTTTCCACATAATAATAACAACCGGTCATAAATAATGGGATGGCCCAGGTACTTTTACTGCAGTCATTAAGTTATATCCATTTTTCGTGAAACAATCTTTACTTTTTACACTAGTTACGTAATTATTGTACATATTTCTAGGCCATGAGCGGATTCGCCGTTCAATTCAACAAGAACAGCTTCGGTTTGGCACCGGCCGCACCAATGAACGTCACAGCCCTACAGCCGGGACAGAGTTTGGAATACAGCCTCCTGTTGAGTAACAGTGGGCCCGTGCAGAGGATGGAACCGCTTACCACTCTGCAGGTAAACGAGCGTACTTATATGTTCTTTTCTGAATAACTTAAGTTCCCGTCGCAAACATAAGTTCTTTATATTTTCGAATAATTGAGACTTGCGCGTTAAAGCCTCTTATATTCTCAACAAAAAACGTGTTTTGAGATTTTTTTGATATTTCATTGAGTTCAGCAATTATGACCACCTTTTTATGAGTAAAAATAAAATATCACTGCTCGACTATTTAAAACAATGATGATGGTCGCGCATAACCGAAACGTTCGTGGATGTTATGTCACCTTGTAGAGGACCAAGGGCGATTAGAGATTATTTTAAAATGTCAAATAAATCCTGAAAAAAATAAAAATGCTTTTTCGAAATTTCGGTTTTTCGTAAGAAATCATTATTAAACGTAACCCACGGCCGTATTTCTTGTATAGAACAACCCTGTCGAGTTTGTGCTTGTGCCAGACACCCTGTATATCGATTCCTTTTTACAGGTTGCTATTAAGAACAACGTAGACGTCTTTTACTACGCGTGCCAAGTGCCAATCCAAATCATCTTTATTGAAGATGGCACGTTAGACAAGAGGGTATTCTTGACTACGTGGAGAGACATTCCGTCGGCCAATGAGGTAATTTCTTTAATTATTCTGTAGCAACTAAGCAGAAAATTGTTATACTTACATTAAAATATAATTACGTAACAGTAACACCCGTATATTCCCATCCCTACTCAAACGACTATAGTTATTACGAGCCATTGTACAATTTGCACAAGGTATGATATTTAGCCGTCACAGTTTCGTTTGGTGCGCGCAGCGACGTCATGATGAGAGTTATTTTTAAATCGGTTATGGAGATGCGCGTTGTTGTTACCGTTTTTAATTTTTTAAATTAAAATGTATAGTTGTTGGGCCAATTTAAAGCATGATAGTTCATAAAACACATATCCATCTAATTGTTTTTTATCTCTAGGAAAGGAGGAAAACCCTATACCGGGTTTGTTCATGTATCGTTGAGTTGAACATACGAACTCCCTTATAATTTTTGAGGTGGCTGAATATTGGCTCCCCTGTACATTTTATAGAAAAACTGCATTATAATTTCTTGAAGAGACCGACATGGTGAACCCATGTGCCAAGTTTGAATACATTTTGGTGCGCCAATCCTAAGCTATTCAATTAAACGTGATGGCAAGACCAGTAATGCGGCAAACACCAGCAAATAATTTCCATGGCGCTATTGCCTAAAATTGACGTAAAGCTGAACACAACGAATAATGAAAATATTGTCACTGGCACTAATTTTCGTTTTGTCAATGTCGAAATTCAATTTCCTGTTTGCAATATTACCTGAACTATGAGAGTTTCGTGGTTTTGCCATCGCGGTTAATTGAATAGCTTAGCATTGGCTCACCAAAATGTATTCAACCTCCGTACATGGGTTTACCAAGTAGGCCTCTTCAAGAAGTTATAATGCAACTTTTCTATAAAATGTACGGGGAAGCCAATATGAAGCCACCTCAAAAATTACATGGGATTTCCTATGTTCAGCTCAACGGTTCATCACCCAGTAGACCCAGTGGCGGATCCTGGAAGGAGGCAAGGGAGGCTAAGCGTTCCTCTAAACGTTTTCTTGGTGTATTACTCAAATAATAAGTTTCAATTTACAGCAAATATTTTTCAAATTTCCTAATATTTAATATTTTTATTATAATCGTACAACATGGTATGAGGCTTCTATGTATTGTGTCTCTGTTTGTGTCGCTATATTACGTTGTGTGTGTGTGTATTTGTCTCCAGCGGGAGCGAAATATCAGTTTGAAACACCGAACTGGTTTGAAAGTACAATTTGGCAACATCTATCACGGCTAAGCCTATATGACCATAACCAAACAACGAGTGTGATTTCTGAACACGTATATGCCTGCCTGGTGGTTTGGCGTTTCGCATTGTCGCGCATGCCCAGATTGAATCACATATACATATATAAACAGTATATTGCTAATACCATCTGCAATTATGTCCCCGCTATGGGCATCGAAGGGGGCGTTGTGAGTTTGCGCAGGAAATTTCCTTGTGAAAGTAAACATTCGACAGGACCGGATTTCAACTTTTTTAATGTAAATTTCACTGGTTAGTTAAGAAAAATATTGCAATTAAAATGTCGATTAGTTCGATTTAAGACGGCGTTCCATGCATACGAGTTCTGACGATATGATGATCCGACGGTGCCCTGATTGGTGTAAACTTTTGATGCCAAATTCCGTCCGAATATTTGTAACAATCGACACGATGAACTTTATTTTAACTTTCATCCGACGTCGTATGTTTCTTAACCTCACTTTTTTCTAAACCAAAAATTAGGATTGAATGACTATATTGACTATTTTGGAAATTATTATAAGCTACTAATGCACCAAATTAAAACTACATTAATTTTAAGGTTAGGTAGTGACCACATACATACATATATATTATATTGTATACAAGTGATACTCTTCTATTTTTACAAGCTTTTTAGTGAAATTCGGTTCCGAAGATCGGATAATGTTATAAGCCAAATATTTTCGTATATATGTACTATCGTGCCGATAAAAAACTAGGACAACAAAATCACAAAACTGGGAACGGATATACATATCTCATAGACTATAAAAGGTGCTCGACAGCGGTAAAGGTAAAAACACATAACTTTTAGGAAGTAACCTAGGTTACATAATTTAACGTTTTATATTTTTCGATACGAGGTGGCATCAAAATATCTTATTTCTTTTATAAACGGGAGCGGCAGTAAATATATTGGGCATTTTTATTAAGAAAAAGTCTAATTCCTTATTTAAAGTACGTATATATAACTTCGCCTAAAAATGAAAACGAAACTAAATAATAAAAGAAATTTAATAGAAGGTAAAAAAAATACAAACGCAAAATTGGTCGAAGCAACAAAACATTTTTAATAATTAGTCATAGAACCATTCCTGTTTATTACTTCTTGAAGCCTTTGCGGCATACTTAAAACTAGGTTTCTGCATAATTCGCCTGCTACTTCATCCCAAGCTTCATTTATCCTGTAGCGTAATTCATCTCTGTTTCGTGGCCGAAAAATCATGTTTATACATTGATTTCACCATTTTATCCCAAATGTTTTCGATCGGGTTCAAATCGGGACTCTTCGAAGGCCAGGGAAGAACTGCTATATTATTTTCTAGGAGAAAATTTTGCACAATGCGTGCTGTGTGTATTGGAGATGCTGAAATGTAAAATATTGACCATATACAGCGTTTATCGATGGTATCATCACTGCATTTAGGATATTAACGTATTCAGGTGCAGTTAGCCTTCCTTCCACGATTTGGCAAATTCCTGGACCTCTAGCGCTAATCCAACCGCAGACATTTATAGGGAAACGCCCGCTTTGGTTTGTTTTGTGAGTGTATATCTCATCATACCGCATGCCGGAAGGCCTATACACTCGAAGAATTCGACTGTATGAATTCTTCCATTATTACATGATTGAAAAGTTTTCTCGTCAGAAAATATAACTGTTTCCCAGAAAATATTCCGATTTAAATATTCATGTGCAAATTCTAACCTGCCTTGTTTATTTCTTTCCATTAAAAATACTTTATTAGTAACACAACGACTTCGTATATCGGAAATTCAAACCCTGTCTCTAGCAGTATTTGCAGAACCTGGAAAGTTCGTCTCTTCTTTCGCCTTTATTGCAGTTGCGAATTCATGATCCCTTAGATAATTAACTAGTCTTCTATGTTCATCTTTAGTAGAAATTCTAGGGGGACCTGAACCTGCTTTCCTAATAATAGTCTCATGCTTTGCTATTTTTTGTATTGCCAACAACACGGTAATTTTGTTTACTCCCAGTTCGTCTACACTATCCCTAATAAAAGCACCATCTCGCAACCGACTGTAGATTATAGCCTTTTGCTAGGGTGTTAATTGTGGCATATTTTTTAAAGAATAATTTGCTTGACAAGTTAATGATAAAGTGACAATCTATGTTGACATGAAAATTTTGTAAATGACATTTTACTGGTACCAGACTTGAAAGTAAAAAATTCCTAATAGTCAAGAGGAAAATAAGAAATTTTGCTGTCCTAGTTTTTTACCGGCACGATGGTAGATACCTGAAATACTTTATATCTGGTATTGATCCACGACTTTTGCAAAAAAGCACCATGCGCTCGTGTCCTTTCATCTTAAACAAAACAAGCCACTAACCTACCAAACAGTGAATCGAATCATTACCAAATTAAAAACTCCTTTACAAAAATTGTTGTTAGGTAATGAAAGTTTATAAGCACTAATATACCGACAACAATGTGGATGAACCACTTTTTTTTCTGTAATTTGGAAAAGCATCCAGAACCAAAGATAATAAAATAACAAACAAATAATGTTGGGCCGGCTCAGACGCGATCGATAAAATTTCCACCCTACTGCGCAAACTCAATAGGCCCGCGTAGAGATGTAAAGGTAATATTACCGAGGTAATGTTACCGTAATATTACGTAATATTACGTAATATTACGTAATATTACCGCAAGATCGGTAACATTGGAAATACTGTTTTTTTTTTTTTTTTTTCCATAAGCCAAATCCAGTTGAACAAAACGGGGCGATACATCTCTTTAAAATTGCCGGTGAAAACAAGATGGGGTTCCTTTGTTTCTTGTATAAAAAGCTTTTTGGAGACTGAACATTCATTAAAAAGTTTAGCAGTTGATGATAGCCCAGATATTTCTGATGTTCTTTCATCAAATACAGTAAGACTTCTTCTTCAAAACGAATTTTGGTTGCAAATAGAAGCAACTTATGACTTGTTCCAGCCAATGTCTAAGTGGATAACGATTTTTGAAGCTAACGGGCCAACAATCTCAAAAGAGTTTATCTGCTTTTTTGAAATAAGGTCTATATTACGTGACAAAGTATCAAATTTATCTATTACTATGTTTGAAAACCAGAAAATGTGTTCAATTCTTGAAAAACGAGAAAATATATGTTTAAAACCCGTTCATCTTGCTGCTTACCTATTAGAACCAAGTCAACGCGGCGAGAAGTTAACTGAAGCTGAAAATTTAATTGCAACGGAGTTCATCTATGAAACTGCAAGGCGTCATCCAAAGTATTCTTCACAAGTAGAGCACTCGCACAGTACAAAATTAGAGGTAATATTTTTGCTAAGGAATTCGTCATTTCCAGCGAAAAATCTATGTCTGGATCTGTTTGGTGGGCAGGAATTTGCTCCAGTTCTAAAATAAGTAGGTTAGCTGTAGACATTTTAAATTTACCATCGTCAACAGCCGCAACCGAAAGAACCTTTAGTACTTATGGATTTATTCATCGGCAAAAAAGAAACAGACTAACCGTGGAGAGGGCCGGAAAACTAACTTATATTGCCCATAATTATAATTTACTAAATGAAGAAGATCATTCGAGAATAGTAGAAGATACTGAGGAAGAAATAGAAAAAGAAGATATCGGTTTCGAAGTTATAGACTTGACTCAATTAACGAAAGAGAAAAAAGAATCAGATGACGAGGTTGGGGATGATGATGAGGATGATTTACCATTATCCACTCTATTACGTAGTCCATTCTGACTCTGACTAGTTTAAAAAACGTTCTTATTGTTTTTCGTAATGTTTTTACAGTTTTGAAATAAAAAAAACTAGTATTACTTAAAAAGCTGTTTTTTTTATAAATTACCAATGTTACCGTAATATTACGTAATATTACCGGTAATATTACCGATTTTTAAATTACCGGTAATTTTACATCTAGGCCCGCGTCATCTCCCATAGCGGGGACACTTTTGTATTTTGGAACGTTCATATTGGCAATATACTGTTTATTGTGGATTGAATACGGAGGGTTTCCGTTGTTTGTTAGGTTAGTGGTTAGTGCATCGATTTACTATAAAACTTTCAGGATAAACTGTGTAGGGATTTTCTTACCTGTCCTAACACTCCTCTAGCCTGCCATGAAAAATATACCACAAGTCTTCACTGATTAAACCATCCTTTTCTCTCGACAAAATGTGTGTCTAATGTATTTATACATTATTTCAGGTCCAATATACCCTGAACGACATTAAAGGTACGACGGACACCATCTCGGCGAAAATGACATCTAGCAACATATTCACCATAGCGAAACGTAACGTCGAGGGTCAAGACATGTTATACCAGTCGCTTAAACTGACGAACAACATCTGGGTCCTCCTGGAGTTAAAATTAACCCCGGGGTTAAATTACGCGACGTTAAGTTTGAAATCTAGATCTGTGGAGGTAGCGCCGTACGTGTTCCAGGCGTACGAAATGATTTGCAAGAATTAAGATAAGTATTTGAATAATTTTAAAAATATATTAAGACGAAAGTGTTCTATGATTATTTTTGACTTTCCCGCTATAAATTGGAGGCGTCTTCTTGCACAATTATACAGGGCGTCCTAAAAGGTACGCCCTTCGGTAGATAGATACCCATATTTTATTTATTTAATGTCTTGGCAATTTTTTTAATTTTTACACTCGTATAAAAGCATAATGTTATGTATATCGTTTACATGATAACTAACTTTATAGGCTATTGTTGTATAAACTAAGTTATATTTATGTAGTGGAATGCTACTTTATTATATAGTTATAAAATATAAAAATGCATACTGATGATTGGTATAAGTAGACTTCATTCCGTTTTTCTTTGTACTAGATAATAAACAAAATGGTTAGTCCTGATTTGTTTTTTTATTAGCTCTGTTCCGAGCAAATTCTTCTTAACAGTCCCTTACACTGTGCACCCCCAAAACAAAACGAATAAAAAATATTAATTTATATTCATTGAATATTATTTATCGTACAAAGTCCGACCCTCCCTAATATTTTATCGTACCGTCAAACTAAAAAAGTCCGACCCTCCCTAATATTTTATCATCCCGTCAAACCAAACTGTGTAGATCCGGCAACCGTGCCTCGGTCGAGGTAAATGACTAAATGACGATACTTGCTCGCACGTGCGATTAAGTAGTAACAGGTGGCGGCTGGCATGGCTATGGCGAATTAACAATGGAAAAGGCGCACAGTTTTTGTGTGCACCGCGCTGCGCTGTTGTCCGTTCGTGCACCCAGTTAGAAATTTGAGCGTGTATGTTTTAATATTACTATACAGGGTGTCCGGGAACATGTGGGAAATCTCCCGGATATGAAGAAAACACGTTATGTGTAAAAAACTTGATTCCATTGGTGCTCTTTGGGAGCCCATATCTCCGAAGAGGAGGCCGATACGAAAGAAGTTTATATGAACCTATAGTATTCTTTTCACTTGTTTTCTTCATATCCGGAGGATTTCCCACATGTTCCCGGACACCCTGTATATTTATTAAGTTAAAATGAATAGTTGACGGTGGACTATTTAAGAAATAACTTTAGCTCTTTGAGTTTGAAGCAAAAAATTTAAGTGAAGAATGCTGGAATACCTAAACCCGAAATTAATTTAACGCAGACCACAAAGGGTAAATCTAGAGACTTTATTAGAAAGTTTAAAAATGAAATATATGAAAAAAAAATTATGCAAACTTAATGAGTCTGTTATTAATAAGTTTTCTACAATACAACAAACCGAAGAATGGACTTTACGTTTAAGCACTATTGTATAGGGTCGATAAATGTTGTGTATTTCGATAAATGATACTCGATATGATTTTAAACCATTTTATTTGAGGATTTAGACTAAAAAACACTGAAAATATGAAGAACGCCAACTTTATAGTATCAGTTCTTTTCTTCTGTTCACATCGCGTTATTTTTTCGAGCATCTGGAGCAGTGGCGGCTCGTGACCTATGATAGAGGGGGTTCACAAGTATGGTGGAATTATTTTTAAAATTTTATTTTTCTGTAACGACCAAATAATTAAATTCTTCGGCGTTTTAAACGTTGGAAGAAAAAAAGCAATAATAAAATGCGTTAGGTAAAACATATTTTTATTAATTTTTTTAATTTTACAAGGAAATACAATTTTTGGAAAATAAGAAAGGTTTTCTTAGCGTGTATAGTGCTTAAACGTAAAGTCCGTTCTTCGGTTCTTAATTGTAGAAAATTGATCAATAACAGTCTCATTAAAGTTTGGAATACCCTCTGTACATTTTTTTTTTTTCAATAGATAGCAATGTGTTTATTCGTTTTAATGTTAAAAAACATCGTTCATAGTCGTGGTCATTGGTATGGTAACAATTATTCGCAAAAGTGTAAAGGTGGCAGAAAATATGCTCTGAAGATTATTTTCTATTCCATTTTTTATCCAGGCAGGCTGCCCAACGCCACGACCAAACAACAAACAGGAAAAACACACCAAACGGTTAGTTGTGCTGCATCCACAAATCCAGTTATTTTTTTTCGTATATTTCATTTTTCAACTTTCTGATAAAGTCCCTAGATTTACCCTTTGTGGTCTGCGTTAAATTAATTTCGGGTTTAGGTCTTCCCGCATTCTTCACTTCAATTTTTTGCTCTAAACTCAAAGAGCTAAAGTTATTTTTTAAATAGTCCACCGTCAAACTATTCATTTTAACTTAATAAATATGTAATATTAAAATATTCACAAGTATGGTGAAATTATTTTTAAAATTTTATTTTTGTGTAACGACCAACAATTACTTTCTAGGCGTTTTAAATGTAGAAAGAAAAGAAGTAATAAGAAAATGCGTTAGGTAAAACATATTTTTATTTATTTTTAATTTTACACAAGGAAATACAACTTTTGCAAAATAAGAAAGGTTTTCTAAGTGTGTATAGTGCTTAAACGTAAAGTCCGTTCTGCGGTTCTTAATTGTAGAAAATTGATCAATAACAGCCTCATTAAGTTTGGAATACTCTCTATAAATTTTTTTTCATATATTTCCTTTTTAAACTTTCTGATAAAGTCCCTAGATTTACCCTTTGTGGTCTGTGTTAAATTCATTTCGGGTTTAGATGTTCCCGCATTCTTCACTTCAATTTTTTGCACCAAACTCAAAGAGCTAAGTTATTTCTTAAGGCGGGTACAGACCGAAATGAAGAGTTCGCGAGCTGTTCAAGAACAGCTCCCGAACTGAACCCGATCAGCTCGCGAACGTATCGTCCAGACCAGAAGAGGTTCAGTCCTGTGTTCAGTTCGGCCGAGTTCGTTGAGTGTTCGAAATAATAAAAAATATTTAATCCTCCATTTTTTATTACAAATTGAAATAATTAAATAAAAAAATGTCATCGCTGGAAAGCGACGAAGATAGCGATCTAATAATTGCTTGTACAGCCTATTTTTTAGTAAAACAAAATATCGAGTCGAAAAAAACAAAAAGTAAGACCAGGCGATGGTGGCAAAGAAGTTTATTTCAAAATCGCTTTTTCATTCGTTCAGCCTTTTGACGACTTCTTCGGTATTGGGCTAAAATAACACCGATTTTCCTTTCCACTTCATCTTTGGGTCTTGACAAAATCGTGCCTATGTTTTCATATGCGTCTTTTTTTAGATGTCTCTTTTTATAATCTTTGTGCCTGGGATTCCACAAATTCTCATGCCGGCGATATTCTTCTATCAACCACACAATGTCGTCCTCTGGCCAGTCCATGTTTAATTAAAAAACTACTATAATATTCTCGATAATATATATTAAAATCTATATATCTAATAATAAGAACAACGCGTATTTTTTATTAATATGGACCAAAATAAACTACTGCCGAACAGCCAACGTCCACACATATACTGAGCTAACTGAGCTCGCCACGTGTTCGCAAACAAACCCTTTGATCTACCGACTCGACTCGGAACCCTGAACGAACTGCCGAGCTGCTCTAGAGCTGTTCGCGAACACGCGTATACACCAAGCTCGGGAAATGTTCGAGAACTATTCGAGAGCAGCTCGCGAACTTGGTCTGTACCCTGCTTTAAATAGTCCACCGTGAACGATGTTTTTCAACAGTAAAACGATTAAAAATATTTTTGTGAATATGAATGAAGAAAGGCTAACAGCCCTAGCAATGCTATCTATTGAAAAAATGGTATTCCAACCTTAATGAGGCTGTTATTAATCAATTTTCTACAATTAAGAACCGAAGAATGGACTTTACGTTTAAGCACTATACACACTAAAAAAACCTTTCTTATTTTCCAAAAGTTGTATTTCCTTGTGTAAAATGAAAAAATAAATAAAAATATGTTTTACCTAACGCATTTTCGTATTGCTTTTTTTCTTCCTACGTTTAAAACGCCGAAGAATATAATTATTTGGTCGTTACAAAAAAATAAAATTTTAAAAATAATTTCATAATACTTGTGAACCCACTCTTCATATGTCACGAACCGGCACTGAATGAACACTCAAAATGATGAGTGTAATGATCATATTGAGGTGTGTCAAAACTATTTAAATAATCTAGTCAATCATTTTAAGAATTATAGAGATGATAATATTTTGGAGGAAATCCTTGCTCAAGCGGGAAAAATGAGTCAAGAGAAATGATTAGACATCAAGATCAAAAGACCGCCTTTAAAATTTTTAAAAATAATTGATCAAACACTCAAAAGTTCTTTAGATAGTAATAGTTTGGATCTGATTACGTTTTTGGTTTTGTTCAATTAAATGATGAGGATATTTTAAGAAATTGTCATGCTCTACGACAACAGCTAATCACCGACCTCAGGTAACTGGTCAGGAAAAGGAGGCCGACGTGGAACAAAATGATTTATTTAACGAGCTAGAAAGATGCCCTAAAGATGGGTATCCACCAAAGCGACATAGAGCAACTTTTTTTCTTCCTATATGTTGCCGTCAGTTCCAATATACATAAACATTTCGTCTCCAACAAGGCAACACCAAAGGCAAAATCTTTCAGTTGGTCTATGTTGACCTAGTAAGGGAAACAAATTGTATCCACCAAGGAAACAATAAGTTTCTCTAAGAAAATATTGCACAACTCAAGCTCGTTGACGCATGCTACCACTTTTTTTTAATTTTTACCGCTTCCAACGGAAACACGCAACATTGAGGAACTTTTTAATTTTGCCGCGGCAACATGGTGCAACTTACTGCAACATTTTTGTAAACGTAATGTAATGTTACCATTTCATTAAGAATCCTACTCGCTCTATCTGCGTTTGTTGTTTTAACTAAGCTATTGACAATAAATTATTAAAAAATAGATTTAATAACTCAAAACTTAGGGTCATTATTCTTTAAAATATTAAATGAAATGGATTAGGCACATAAAAATGGCATAAATTGTAAAATGAGGATAGACTATTCATAACAATGTCAGTTTTATCTGCCCAAATGTTTGCAATCTAAAAATATAAACAATAACTCAGGCAGTTTTATGGCTTAAACTACCTAAAATAAAAATCGAAATCGGGATGAATATGATACTAGAGGCACAGGGGAAGCTTTTCGCTAACAATATTATTTTTTATAATTTCATTCACTGATACTGTTTGTTACAGTAACAACATTCATTGTTGAATTATAGCTGTGATTTTTCTGTGAAAAAGTTATCCTGGATACAATGCACTGTTACCATAGGGAGACTGGAGCTTAAACCAAATTTTTTTTTTCACTATTCTCTCTACTACAGCCAGTAATGTCTACAATTCATTCTTAACTGTTTTCAGGTTTAATTTTATATTTAGGTATCAACATCAATCATCATATACTTTTGTGTAATCACAAAATCTATAGTCAAGTCTCAACATGTTGACAAATAGTGTGTCATGTTGTGCAATATTATTTCCATTAATAATAAAATGCAATATTGTGCATGCAATTTTCTATCTATTTACATATTAACTATAGCACATATCTAACTCAGAAATGGCATTAAAAAAGCCCCATGGCCAAAGTGCACCTTTAATACCAAAATACACTACATGGAATAATACTACTTACTTTTTCCAATAAGTTTATTAAAAACAAAGCTTAAATTACATCAGGTTATTAAAAATATATTTAATGCTGTTTACGTCTGAAACTGCATCCCTCTGTTAACCTAGCTTTGCCTCCTGTTGACGTGCACAAAATAGTGGAGCACCCCTTGCAGGGTACGGCACTCTGGGCATGTGAGAAAATTGTGGAAATTGCGTAACATCCTGGGCATTTAACGTCCATAAAATAGCTATTTGGATGTTGTACCAATCTCTTCTTTTTGTGAGCCCTCCTTTGGTTTTCCGGGCTGGGGTGCAATAAGTCGACTGCTAAAGGCATCTAAAACAAAGCGGAAAAATGATTAGCACGCACAAATTGTAAGCCAACGGATTAAGAAATATTTTCCGAGTATTTCAAAACACTGCACTCACTTTTATATTATTATTTTCGCTTTTAAATCGCAAAAACTAGTTGAAAAGCACGTGGTAAGACGGCTATCAACCATGTAAAGAAAGATGACAGTTCGCGAACGGTCCAGTAAGTAAAATATCACTGCCGCCAACGTTACATAGTCAAAATCCCTAGATTTGGATGTGTCTACTTAACGATAGCGTTGTATTTGACGTTCGATAGATGTCGGCTAACACGTAGGTAGTACTTTCTACCTACGACCGTATGTCTTTTCTAGTTCACGCCGTAAGATGTGTGAAAGAAGATATGCACTTGAAGTTAGCATTAAATATAGCGTCACTTTGACGTTTATCGGGTTTAACGAAAAGCCAGTTTTCTCTAAGAAAATCCGCAAAAATGAGTCTGGGAAGCACAATTTACAACTCGTTGTTTAAAAGGAGCTCCACCTTCGCTTTAACATGCGTTGCGGCCGCATTTGTCTTTGAGAGAACCTTCGATTTGGCTTGCGACACCATGTTTGACAAAATTAACGAAGGGGTATGTATGTTACATAATTTTTGTTCTTTGAAAAACAGCCAAGTTTGGAAAGAATTATTGTATGAAGTAGATAGATAATTGGAGTACCACTGCATTATCTTCACATTATCGTTGCTTTTTGTCTCATTTTGGTATTATATCTTGGTTATTGCAGTTGCAGTGATCTGATTATGGGAGACCTATTTGATTCACATCGATTA
The DNA here is from genome assembly GCA_963991005.1 of Barypeithes pellucidus. Taxonomy (NCBI): domain Eukaryota; kingdom Metazoa; phylum Arthropoda; class Insecta; order Coleoptera; family Curculionidae; genus Barypeithes; species Barypeithes pellucidus. Next base: position 47,419,166 of record OZ022563.1, on the reverse strand, counting down.
AATAACTTAACATTTAAGTTGCTAAAAAAAAGACAGAATTTAAGATTTATCTGTTATCTATGTCACTAAAATACAATACTACAAATTATATTCCATGAATTAACAAATAATTCATCATATTAAAATATTTTTTTATGTGTTATTTACTTTCAGAAACTATGGAAGCACATCAAGGGCAATTATGAGCAGTAAATAGGCCTTTGAAGCTTCAAGTAAAATGTTCAAAGTTGTAAAGTAGTGTACTTTTTGTTTAACGTTAAGTATTTATAAATAAAAATATTTAAAACCTACTTTTACTTGTTAATGTACTTAATAGGTTGTTGTACTGTTAGTAGTAACATGAACAGAAAAGATTGCCCTTTCAAAGAAAATCGAGGTTTACGATATTGTTGATAGTTATTTTTCAACATAAGCTGTCTTCACTTTAACACACTAGTAACACCTGTGCTTCTTGTAATGACTTTATTCCATTAGCAGCTTTATTTTTTTGAAATGGGCATACTTATATGTTATCCTAAATTCAGACTGGAGCCTACCTATCGAGTACTTTCTGTGACCTCAGCAAGGCTTTTGTTTGTGTCTTGCAGGAGAACCTAAAAAAGTATAAATTTTCTGTTGCTAGTTTTGAGGTCAGTTACTTATTGTACTGTCCTCAGGTCGTGAGGGTAGTGGTGTGGCACAAGGGTCAATTTTGGGTCCCCTTTTCTTAATTAAAAGGCAGTCTGTAATGAATGTGTATGTGAAAATGTATGCATTTATTTTGTTAAATCAATACATTCATATCTTATATTATTCCGTTTAACAATATAAATTTTGTTGGGGATGTGGACTTATGTTTCAGAGAAAATCTCAAAGACAATTGTAACTTTTATTCATTATGTACAAAACCTAATATATTATTATTCCACTACTTCCCAAGGCTTCTCTGGCCTTGTCTGATCCCAGGGATATGAAGCTTTAAATTGTGAAGGTTCCTGTAATTGCACACCACTTTCTTCTACTGCCTTTAGAAATAGAGCTACTTTTCCATCTATCTTTGGCGGTTCTATGTCGCAACGTATTTCTGTAAGGCCAGACTGGAGACACCTCAAACCTAGAACCTTCAAATAAAAAAAATGTTATGGTTTTTTGCTCTTTTCCATATATCAACTGTATTTTTTTTTAAACAATGCAGGACAATAGTAATAGGACAAATTGGTCATAGTTTATAATTTGCCTCACCCTTCCTAAATTAATGAATGCGGAAGTGTCTTTGGTCCTATAGAGTTGCTTTTTAACACACCATTCTGAAGTACTAGCTCTCAGGACTTCTCCATTTTCAAAATGGTTTACTGTGGCTGTTACATATCGTCCTGTCACAGAGAGGTTTAACCTGTAAATAAAATAAATAGTGCTAGTAGCTTTTACAAATAATTTTCTTTCAACAAATTGTAGAATCTTTATGCATAAATTTGATATTCTTAGATGCCAGGCTTGAGCCATCGGGCTCATTATTAAAAATAGGTTCAATTACTTGTGCCAATAGCTTTTTCCAGGCCTCTCAACATGATATCCATCAGGTTTATACGCAATCCTCATACGTTCCAGATTTCTTGGGTTTCTATTTATTATTACTGGGGCGATGTCTGCATTTTTCGTTATCGCAGTGCTACTAGAGTTTCTCAGTAGTAAGGACGGTGCCAGGAGCTTATTGCAGCTACGAACTGTCTGCATTATGCCTTGGTAATCATGAAAAATTTTAATTACTTAGGTAGTACAAAATATTAAATAATTTTTAGACAAAATCCAACTTTGTTCTTAGAGTTTTAGGTTAGAACGTTCTTCTTTTCTCAGGGTTACGGCATTAAGAGGATAAGACATTTAATCTACTCTTCTTTGAATATTAAAGCAGGCAGGTGGTCAGGTCTATTGCCCAAGAAAAAGTGCCTAACTTTACAGATGTTTTCATAAAAATTAAAACTTTGGACCCTTTCGAGGTTGAAGAGGCTCACAAATTAATAAATTTTACAGTATTTATATTAAAATTAAATCTACAGCGCCAAAGTCCGCAGTGATCATAACAATTTGTATTCAGTTTCTGTGATAAAAGCCATGGCTCTCCTGAAAAACAGTGTTAGAATCGGTAAGAATAATTTAATTTCTTTCTATTCTGCAATTTACTGCGATATTTTTTAGTACAGCCTTGAACAATATAGAAAAATAAATTACTTGTGGGACCAATGCATGTATCTTTGGACTATTTTAATATATTGATAATGTTTATTTTTTAATAGCATGTCATGCAAAACGGCAAGGCATAGCCTCTCTGGCAGCCCTCTCAGAAACACACCAGATGCTCCAGAAAACTTGCCGGGATTTTGCAGATGGCGAACTGAAGCCAATCGCGGCCAAACTTGATAGGGAACACTTGTACCCCAAAGAACAAATAAAGAAAATGGGAGAACTGGGACTGATGGCCATAGCTGTACCGGAAGAGTTTGGGGGTACCGGATTGGATTATTTAGCTTATGCCATTGCTATGGAGGAGATTTCAAGAGGGTAAGGTTACTGCATGAGAATATGCTTTCGTGCCCATTGCTAATGTTATTTTAGTGCACTAAATAATGCACTTTATTGTTGTTTAAATTTTGTGTGATGGTAGAATGTATGTAATTTGTAAATTTTATTATTATTACATAATAAATATTTTTTCTATTCTATTTCTAAGTGGCATAAAGCATCGGGAAACCAGTGCACAATATACTTTTTAGAGCCAATTTTCTTATATATTCGGCAAAAAATTGCATCAATCCTTTTTTTATTTTTAGTTGCGCCAGTGCCGGAGTAATAATGTCTGTAAATAATTCTTTATACCTTGGACCGATTCTAGAATTTGGTACACAGGAACAAAAGGAAAAATGGGTAACTCCTTTTACTACGGGAGAAAAGGTACATAAAGATATGCACATAAAATTAAATAGTACCTTTTCACTTTGTTCACCAGATGGAGAGGATTGTAATTGCGAAAATTTGATTAATTTTTGAATAGAGATTTAACAGTTTAAAAAAAACAATAAAAACTTTTTCTTCTTCTATGTTTTCTTGAGCAATGGAAAACACCGAAAAAATTTAAAAATACTGGTATGCCTAATGCATAGGTATGAGTTAAAATTACATAAATATATTTTCGCATTAACTTTAAGTTGGTTTAAATAAAAAACAAAGACCAAATATATGGTATGACATAGGAGTCTGAAGCAGGGACGAAAGGGAAAGCAAGGTCACAAAGTAATACATTTTTTTTTCCAAGCATAGGGGTGCGAAAATTCATAAAATTTATTTCGGATCGCCGTTCCCCATCAAATACTAACATGAAAACCCAGTATTAAAATAATAAAAGGCCTTCGCTCCGGCATTAGTGGTTGACGCAAGTTGTGTCTGGTGCCGGCACACTTACATTATGCACTTGATATCTTCAATTATTATTATTATCTTAATTCTACCAATTATACAGGATGTTATGGAAATGACTTATTATATTTAAATGAGCGACTCCTAGAGTGTCCTAGAGAAAGTCTACATACTTTTTTTTTTAAATCGAATATCTAAATACTAAGGTAAAAACCCTTTTTACCCACATACTGTCGCGCTATTCCATCTGGATTCAGTTAGCAACAATATGGGTCACTAGAGTATACTAACAGTGGTGCCAGGTCACACCGCGTGTTTCGCCCTTACTTGGATACCTGCCGCGCGCGACTATCGTTGCGTCAGTATGTTTCGAGACTCGGGCTGGACCGACGCTGTCGAGGGTTCCACGTGCTTGATGTATACGAATTTTAAACGTTTTGTTAGTTGTAGTATAATAAGAAATATTGTGATGGTTCGTAATAAGAAATATTGTCATGTGATTTCAAATTTGTGTGATATTACCTATTGTTGGTTCTGTTGCAAAACATACTTTTTGTGTTTTATGTTTTTATGGAATTTAATTATAAAACGGATTATGACATCGAAGGTAAGAGAGTATGTACCTTAAAATTGGAGTTGTTTTTTTTTAAGTTTGAAAAAGAAGTTATAACTGAACACGTGCGTTTGCAATTCTGTGTTGCAATATATGGCAATACCGCATCAATAAACTATTGATTGCGAACGTCCTCAGTAGCGTCCACGTAAATTTTCAGATTTCATATAAAGTGTATATTTCGTACAATAATTCAAAGCGCCATTTAAGGATATTTTTGTTCAATTTATTTCCATCTCAGGATTTGCAGGTTTAAATATAATAAGTAATTTCCATAACACCATGTAGATATACATTATCTATAATAATTTTGCAATAAAAAAATTAATATGAATATAAAATATACATTGTGATCCTAGTCTTCATAAGGTAATTTAAATTCGATATTTTACTAATAAAGACGAATGACCATTTCTTAATAAATTTAATTCAATTTTTCACGATATTTTAAATCTGTTTTGTGAACCTGGTGTTATATATATTTGTTTAATCGATTTCAGGTGGGTTGTTTTGCTTTGTCAGAGCCCGGTAACGGTTCAGATGCGGGAGCAGCCTCCACCACAGCTAAGTCAGATGGTAATAATTTTGTTTTGAATGGAACAAAGTCGTGGATAACTAACGCATACGAAAGCGAGGCCGGTATTATAATTGCTACTACGGATAAGAGTTTAAAACACAAAGGTAGGTAAGGTGAAGTTTTGATGACAAGCAAATTATTGATACAACAAAATGTATGATATCGCGCAAGGAGGCGTGGCTTGGTGACGTCAAGCGGCGAGCAGCTTATGCAGTCATCGATCGGATCGGCTAGATATCTTATCTTGTGTTTATTGTATCATGCTCATATATCCTTATAAGCTCAGATAGTATGTTGCTTGCAGTCTAGACTAGTCAGAGGATGATCGAAATTCGAATGCATGACATAAAGGTCTAAGGAAGGTCAGAGTGAGTAATGCCAATCACCGCCATCCGAATTGTCGGTTTGAGTGACGGGACTGTCTAAACCAGGGGTTCCTAACTATATAAACAGTATATTGCTAATACCATCTGCAATTATCGAAGGGGTAATCGTGAGTTTGCGCAGTTCGGAAATTTCCTTGTGAAAGTAAACATTTGACAAGACCGGATTTCAACTTTTTTAATGTAAATTGCACTGGTTTAGTTAGGAAAAATATTGGTGTAAACTTTTCGTGCCAAATTCCGTACGAATATTTGTAACAATCGACACAATTAGCTTTATTTTAACTTTCATCCAACATCGTATGTTTCTTAACCTCACTTTTTTCTAAACCAAAAATTAAGAATGAAAGGCTGCTATATTGACTATTTTGGGAATTATTATCAGCTACTAATGCACCAAATTAAAAATACATTAATTTTAAGGTTAGGTAGTGACCACATAATATAATATATTGTATACAAATGACACTCTCTTCTTTTTTTTACAAGCTTTTTAGTGAAATTCGGTTCCGGGTTCGTTTGTTTCAAATACTTTATACCTGGTATTGATCCACAACTTTTGCAAAAATGCACCATGCACTTGTGTCCTTTCATCTTAAACACCAAACAGCGAATCGAATCACCACAAATTAAAAACTCCTTTACAACAATAATTGTGGTTAGGTAATGAAAGTTTATAAGCACTAATATACCGACAACAATGTGGATGAACCACTTTTTATTCTGTAATTTGAAAAAGCATCCAGAACCAAAGATGGCGACGAACAACAACAAACAAATAATGTCGGGCCGGCTCTGACGCGATCGATAAAATTTCCACCCTACTGCGCAAACTCAATAGGCCCGCGCCATCTCCCATAGCGGGGACACTTTTTGTATTTTGGAACGTTCGTATTGGCAATATACTGTTTATATACTGGGTGGCCCAGAAGTCCTTAATAAAATTAATATAGCCTTAACCTGTAACTTTTGGGGGAAACGCTCGGACACGTCAATTTAGTTTTATACATCCTCACATTTTGACGTTATACGTTTGTTTTTTTTATAGACATCTGTCAAAGATATGACGACATCGATCTTGTTTTTAAATAGAAACATACAGCTTGTGATACATCATTTGAAAGCTAATATCTCGTACAGTATGCTCATAAATTTTAGCGCGATTCTGTCAAGCTATTTCAAAATGGCGACTGTTAAAAGTTTTTAAAAAATCTCTATTTAAATAAGCGGAAATTATAAATCATTGTTGGTTTTTTTACCTTTCAAGGTAAGAAATCTTCATTGTATCGCGTTCAGAGGATTTCTTAGATACCTTTAAAGGTAAAAACCATCAATGATTTATAATTTCCGCTTATTTAAATAGAGATTTTTTAAAAACTTTTAACAGTCGCCATTTTGAAATAGCTTGACAGAATCGCGCTAAAATTTATGAGCATACTGTACGAGATATTAGCTTTCAAATGATGTATCACGAGCTGTATGTTTCTATTTTAAAAAAAGATCGATGTCGTCATATCTTTGACAAATGTCTATAAAAAAACAAACGAATAACGTCAAAATGTGAGCATATATAAAACTAAATTGACGTGTCCGAGCGTTTTCCCCAAAAGTTACAGGTTAATGCTATATTAATTTTATTTCGGACCCTGTATATGTGTTCCTAACCCTAGATTGCTGTGGGGAATAAACAGGGGCATTGAGCTGACGAGCACAAGCCACGAAATTAACCGTTGGCGGGCTTTCTTTTATGTTCCACCTGATGGGGGCCCCATATGAAATTGTTTTGGTACTCTTGTGCACTGCGAACGCGACCTTTTTTCTGAGCAGGGCCCGTGACAAAATACTAAACCTCTAAGTGGGCCGCGAACTGAAAAACGTTAGGAACCCTTGATAACTATCAAAATGGCGATGATGAAAAGTAAATACAATATACATATACTATAAAGTTAGGCCGCTAATCTAATCTAGCCAAAGTTACTTACATTTTGCGGACCAACTACTGTTGTTATTTCGTTACGAGAACTATGTTTTATCGTTTCTCAAGCTTGTATAATTTCTACCAAATAATTAGTCATTGGAATTATTCATTTATTTTATTGTGTCATAAAACATAAAATAGTTTTTGCTTAAATTACCGTAATATAAGTACTTTTTATTATAAAATCAATAGAGATGTAAAGTCATTTAGTTCTTGCTATACAGGGTGTTATGGATGGACGCAGCCATCTATTAACCAAATAGTATCGACTTTTGGTGCCGTCGGCCTGTCTATCTGTCACAAATCATTTTATTATTAGCAACGGTTTGATATAGGTCGCTGAAATTAGCAACGGATCAATCATGAGCATGAATTATAAACAAATAATTTAAAAATTCTTAATTTTAATTAAAATCTTATTGTATTAGTATTCTATTGAATATATTTTTATGTATCTATCACTTCCGGTTATACAGGATGTTAGTTATGTTAAATAGAATATTTGTCGATTCTATGTGAAGATCCGAGAAACTTTTGTTAAAGGCCGTATTAGAGTCGGCAATAAAAATTTCCTGTGCAATGGCAATTACAATTGCACGAATCATGCGCAGTAAACCGTCCTCGATGAGCTGGCTCATTGCCAACAGTCAGAACAGCAGTGGGTAGTGTCGAAGTCCCTAAAATACCCCCAAAATTAGAGATCCTCTTCATTTTGATTAGCAGTTAAAGCAGCTACTGCTACTTACAAATGGCAGTTCAAAAAAGTTGCTACGAATTAGCAGTACATATGCTTAATAAAAGAATGTGAACTGTTAATTTAAGTACCAGTTAGTTTAAATAGTCATTGTCATTAGCTGTTCATAGCTGCTTCGATCAACTAATAAACATTTAAAAATAACAGAATAATTAATCTCTACCCAGACCTGCACCGGCAATGGCAATGAAAATGGCGGCATTTCCTCTAGTGTGTGTAAATATAATGTTCATGTAATATTCATGGGTTTCCACAAATGTCATAGTTTGCCGGCTCTTTTAAATTAAAAAAAACGGATACCATAATTTTTTGGTTAGGCCACTTACGTCATAGAGCTAAGCTCAGCGTTTCTCAAACTGGGGTCCGCGAGCATCTACTTAGGGGTCGGCGAACCACTAAGCGGAAATAAAATGTCATAAAAACAAAAGATCGTAATCGGCTTAATACCGAACCAGATATACACCTTGTCCAAGATAAGGAGGGCCAATACAGGGATCTCGGAAACCGTAAGGGATACGAAGTCGGTTAAATGGAGGTAAAGTTGCGCATTTACGTGCCTAATAATATGCCGTTTAGAAAGTTTTAAAATTCCGAGTAGTTCCGGAGATATCCGGAAAAAAACGAAATTCGGAAAAATCGTTTTATTGTTTTCTTGGTTTTTTTTTTAGATCGAATTCTAAAGTAAATTGCACTTTTGCATTGCCACTTTTTCCGCTCTATTCAACAGCGTTAATTGTTTTGTAATCCGACGATTCGTCTTTGAAGGGCTATTATCAACTTTCTTTTTTTAAATACGGTCCTGTTTTTCTGATATTGGAATTTGGGAGCTTTTTTTCTTCCGAATCCAACGATCTATGACACATTGTGGTTTAATGACGTTTCGAGGGGTTTTTGAACAACATCAGGATATTTTGGGATACGGTCCTGTATTTCTCCTAATTTTATAAATAATATCTCATAAGTAAGCTCTAAATTTTTTTACTTATGTTGGACTAGTTCTATAAATAACAAATAATTTAATAGTAAACCACAAATAAGTGAACAAAATACAGAAACATTATTTCAAACGATTCGGGATTTAAAAGAAAAGTAGGCGCTTGAAACAAAAAATTAAGATGGTGACGCGTGATTTGTTTCACTTGACATTCCCATTGTGATCGTTTGAGAGCGTATTAAGAGGTTTTCTATATTCCAGAAAATATGGAACATAAATTTACAAATGCTGAAAAGTTTGATATTCTATCGCATGTTTTATTTTATCTCAAAAAAACTATTATGTGGCATTTAGAAGATGTTATTTGTGCTTGGAGAATAACGGAAATCATTTTGAACACCTGATTATGTAGTTCCTTACTTTTTTCATTGTTCGTTTTATTACAGTTTTGGAATGATTTTTGTTCACTTATTTGTGGTTTGCTATTAAATTATTTATTATTTATTGAACTAGTCGAACATAAGTAAAAATTTAGAGCTTACTTATGAGATATTATTTATAAAATTAGAAGAAATACAGGACCGTATCCCAAAATTTCCTGATGTTGTTCAAGAAACCCTCGAAACGTCATTAAACCACAATGTGTCAGACATCGTTGCATTCGGGAGAAAAACGCCTTCGAAGAGGACTCGTCGGATTACAAAACGATTAACGCTGTTAGATAGAGCGGAAAAAGTGGCAATGCAAATGTGTAATTTACTTTTTTTGAAATCATTTATTTTGAAAAAACAAATTACAATACACTGTTACAATTTGTTTAATTCCCTAAACAGTATATGGAGCACTGGTCTCGGGAATATCTACCACATAGTAGCAACAGCTTAAACAATACTATCTTATAATAAGTAAATATCAATCAATGATCACAAGATCCATCACAAAAAAATAAAAAATAAGAAAAAGTACTCAACAAACTCCCAAAGAAAAAACAAAACCATTCTCTCACATCTTTAGAATTCGATCTCAAAAAAACCCAGGAAAACAATAAAACAATTTTTCAGAATTTCGGTTTTTTCCGGATATCTCCGGAACTACGCGGAATTTTAAAACTTTCTAAACGGCATATTATTAGGCACGTAAATGCGCAACTTTACCTCCATTTAATCGATTTCGTATCTCTTACGGTTTTCGAGATCCCTGTACTGGACACGTTGTATAAGGCTGCAGCTTTCTTCAAATCAAGCCCAACATAAAGTAGCTGTGTGGAAGTAGAAAGCAGTACCATCCATCTCACTAAGGCTTCTTTTATGCACGTGTTTTGTGTCTCACGAAAAAAATCGCGGCGTTTTCTAAAGATATTGTTCTTAATGTGGGGACCCACAACAAAATTCTAAAATCAAAATGGGTTCGTGGTCGAAAAAGTTTGAGGAACGCTGTCATAGAGGAATGATAAATCGGCGCTGTCGATTTTTCTTTCACCACTAATGTATGTATACATCGTCACAGAGGAATGATAGATCGGCATTTTGATTATGCATAGTGCAGTAGGTACTCAAACTACTGTAATAGAATTCTCGTGAGTAACATCTCCAATTTATAGGAATTTCGGCTGTAATTATCCCCAAACCAATCGAAGGACTGGAACTAGGCAAAAAAGAAGACAAGTTGGGAATAAGGGCATCGTCCACGTGCGCCCTCATGTTTGATAATTGCAAAGTTCCGAAAGAAAATCTGTTGGGAGAGTTAGGATTTGGTTTCAAGGTAAAGGCAAAGTCTTTGTCGTTAGGGCGCAGCAATTTAGTCGTCCCAAAAGCACAAAAAGAACATGGAACATATTTCTTTCCACGCAATATAATTTTTAAATCGATTTCTTTAACTTAACATAAAAGAAGTGAACAATTTAATGTTACAAATACGATAGATCTATTTTTACGCCACTACCCCCTAGTTTTGACAATACCTTCTTAGTGCTTTATGTTTTTTATGCATCTGGGCTGACTAGGAAAGCAGTTCTCTAATGATTTAAAAAAATTATATACCGTGTCACCATTAAAGTTGGAACCCTATGGAGAAAAAATGTGTTGTTCGATTTAGATAAAATTTTAATTTACTATAGGTTTTTGCTTCAATAAAGACCAAAAATGATGTAATTAAATCGGACCGTGCGGCTTTTGTTAACTGTACAATTTGACATTTTCTTCACAAAATGTCGAGAAATGGCGTTTATTGATTGAATTTAAAAAAAAATTATTTGGAAAAATTATTTATATTGTAATTTAATGCCCAAATTTGAATCACTTATGTAAATTTTCGTTACCTATCTATTTTTGGCCAACGTCAAAGATATTATAAACTACAGATGGAAAAATGTACATTTCTAGCCTACGCAACGAATGCAAACAGTCTTTCCCACCTCTTTCGGCCATTATTGCAGCATAGCCAGATTGACATATTTATCGCAAAGGTATCTTGCAAAATCCCAATTCAAAATTTGTTAATTTGGCAATTGCAACTGGCTTAAGGTTAATCCGCAATTGCTCTTAAGATAAATTTATTTCCCAATAATGGTACTATAAACTGTGAAAAGGCGATGAGAGATTCTTTAAAAAATATTATACTTGAAAGTATTAGTTAGAGGGACGGTGACAATAGGGGGTCCGTGAAGTGGAATATCAGTAATTTGGTTTTTTGTGGAGTTTCCCCCTCTACAACTTTTATATCTGATGAAATGCCGTAGAGCGTTGATGAGAGGCGCTGTACCGCTTTAGATAGGAAATTCTCAATAATTTCAAAATTATATCGAGCCATGTCTGAAAATGACTTTACAACATCTGCGTGTCCCCAAAGTCACGGGAAATACATTTTCTGACAAGTCAACCCTTGCATATACTTTTCCGAGCGTGGCAAAAAAAATGAATGGAAAAATTATAACGTCTCAAGTGACATGGGTCCAAGTACCATGGGTCCAAGTGGGCTTAATCGATTTGTATTCACATGGAGATGATTCCTAAACAATTTTCTGATAAAAATAATATTGCGAAAGTGTGATATTTTATCGAATTTTATTTTTTTTATTAGAAGTCTGGTTTATTCTGCTATATTATCTAAAATATTCCCCTTGGAGAATCCTTTCTAGGTTTATCTGATTCGCTCATTTTTTCCGAACATTTTGATATATATAAAGTTGCCAGAAACATGTTCTATCTTGGAGAAAATTAGGAGAATTCGTAACGGGGACAGCAAAATTTCTAACTTCGACTTCGCTCGAAATGCATGAAAAGCGTGGCTTTTACCAACGAATACTTATAACCAGGAAGAAGACAAACTGCCGTGTTAAATATTCGAAGCAGGCGATGATACGGCGACATCCATTATGCCTGGCGCGCACGTGCTTTTCAAATGTCACTTTTGTCCAAATTTGTATTACTGTCAATATTTTAAAGTGACATTTAAGCAAAGAAAACATCAAAACCCTTTCATTTGATTTACTAAGTAGAGAAAATCAAATATTAGGATTTTGACATAGGTTTTCAGCTGTAAATATCGCTTTAAAATTGTCCTTACATACTTTTATATTATTATTGAACTAGTAACAATACTAGAAATACAGAATTCAGAGATTGAAGGTTGTAATTAGTTTTATTAAAAAATAGGAAATAAATCAAAATTTACATAAAATATTTTACCATCTTAAACTTCAAACAAATCAAGGTAAATACAATACTATATGTACAGCTACTAACCAAGTAAATATATGCACCATCATTATGATTATGGGCTTCCAATTTGTTTGTTTCGTAGCATACTCCTGGCAACATTAGTGATCGAAGTCCTCTTTAATGTTCAGTCATTATGGGATTCTCAATTAAACTATGGAAGGAAAGAATTATTATAATAATATATTACCGGATTCTGACTACGGGTTAATAACTTATATAGCTGTAAATATTATGTTGTAGCTTTTGACTTTTAGATTGTAAAATTTAAGTAAAATTCTTTAAAAATGTGTTTGTTGCTAGTTTGCGTGAGAAGTTTGGAACATAATGGGACAATTTTATAATGTAAAATAACAATAACGAATAAAAATTAATAAAAAATATCATAAATTACTTACCAGCAACAAAACGAAAAGGTCCGCTTTCGTGAAAAGAATAGAAAATTAAAAATTATTTTAGAATTTAATGACGTTTCCTCCACCATTTTCAATCACATTATAAATCATATGATAATTGATTTTTATTCCATTCCAGACGAAGGATGTTCGGTTGTAAAATAATTTAAGAACTTGTGCTGCTCGCATTCTATGTCTGTCTCTGTCTGCATCAACCTTCTCCGATTCATTAAAGGGAGATAAATATGGCCTAGGTCAAATCGAACAAACCCGAGTCTGATATTGACACAGAACGATAGACACAAAAGGATAAACGTATGGAGTAACCTGCCTGGCTGTGACGTCACTTGCACGGCCTACTTATATGCTTCGATCCCCGCCATAAGAGGTCTCACCGGGCTGGCTTTTACTGTAATCAGTGAAAAGTAGACAAGGGCAAATGTTTAAATTCATCAGAATTTGAATAAATCATACACACCTTATGGAAAAATAGGCTTAATTTGGTAAATTGGCAAATTTAAAGAAAAGTAAAGTAATACGTTATGTTAATATTGCTAAAAGGATTTAAAAATATTTAAAAAAATGTTGACACCTGTCAAATTGACGTTTCATAGGTTAGTAAAAAGTGCAATGTCAACAGAATTTCACAAAACTGGGTTTGTTCGTTTTGGTATAATTCGAGGGCAAGGAATCCGAAAATTTAATTCATTTTTTTACAGCTGTAATTTTTGAAAACACTTTGGTGAGTTGCTTGTCTTAATCACCAGTTATTTTTTAATTAATTTTTCCCGTCATGCAACTGAACGATACCTGCCAACGAATACTTATAAACAGGAAGAAGACAAACAGCCGTGTTAACAAATCGAAGCAAGTATGAACAAACGAACAAACCCGGCATCCATTACGTCTGGCATCAGCTGACAAACGCATGTGCTTTTCAAATGTCACTTCCAAGGCCTTCTTACGTGTTTCGAGGGGGGATAAGCAGTCTCACCGGGCTGATACTGCCTTCAGGTATCTCTGCGTAATATTGTCAGAATTCCGCCTAGCTAGGTGCGATTCTTCTGAAAAAAAAATTTTACACTATATTTGGGTGTCAAGGAATGTAGTGTGTCAATTTTCTGACATGTCACGATCGTTTTCCGAATTTCCTCCGAGGAGATTTAAAAAAAATTCCAATAATGAAATGGCGAGACCTGGAACGACAAAATTTTTTTCACATAATCTTTAACATATAATGTTCGGGTTTGTTCTAGAAAGTGTCAACTTCAAATTCGCGTTTTTTCTTTTTTTTTTAATTTTAATTTTTTTTGTGACACGCTCGGAAAAGTATATGCAAGCGTCGACTTGTCAGTGTAAATTCATTTTCAGACATGGCTCGATATAATTTTGAATTTATTGAGAATTCCCTATCTAAAGCGGTACAGCGCCTCTCAGCAACGCTCTACGGCATTTCATCAGATATAAAAGTTGTGGTGGGGGACCTAAACTCCACGAAAAACCAAATTACTGATATTCCACTTGACGGACCCCCTATTGTCACCGTCTCTCTAACTATATCAAACGAATCTTGAACTAATCCAACTGCACTCTGGCAACATCAATTTCTACTTTACTACTGCGATCCAGGAGCCATAATATGAATGAACACTAATCTCATAAACATTACAACGTTGGCGCTTTGTTCTAAATGATTGATTATAGATTTTGAATACCAATGTATGGAAAAATTATTATTTTTCCAGACCACCCGATGATATCTTATACAATAAGGGCGTATTTAGTCTACACAGTAGCACTTTAAAATACTATTTCATATTGAATGGTACTACCAAGAAAAAGAAGCTCTCTCCATTGATAGGATGTAACCACCTACAAAAATAATAATTTTTCCATACATTGGTATTTGATATTAATACCACCTGAAAAGTATAGACTTAGACTTATTTTTTAAATAGATTTTTAAAATTATATATTTTGGTGGATTTGTGTTTTTTTGTGATGGTAAGAATCGCCTTTATTATAAGCAATAATGGTGTATTCATGTGTAGTTTGTAAAAGAGTGGCCATTTAAATAAGGATTTATCTTTTCATCCGTAAGTATGGTTAGTTTTAATATTTAACCATCTGATATAACCAGACTTCAGCATTGTTGCCATTCAGCCAACGAACATGTAGTTCTCTCTTCCACCCATTACTGATTTTTAATAACATTTCACACAATCACAGCTTCACTTTCCAAGAGTTTTATGAATGTATTATGGGATCTGTAGTTTGCAATATCTTTGGTCAATATCTATTTTCATTGAAAACGGAAGTGGACTTCCATAATTATAAACAACGACGGTGTTATTATATTCCGTCCATTTTTTTCAACGTATTTATTATTTTAAAAGAAGAGAGTCTCCTCTTGGTCGGTTAAATCTGAAATGAAAGAACAGATGGCAACATTTTTAAACTGCAATTTAATTTTTTGAGGAAATTGAACACTGGTAGAATTTTTGGTATAAAGAATGAATTCAGACGATGAGTATTGTATAAATGAATAGAGTTACGGTGAAAGGATTGACTTCCGTTCTCAATGAAAATAGGTATTGGGCAAAAATAGATAGCAAACAAAAATTATCACAAGTGATTCAAATTCGGTATGTGCGCATAAACTTACAATGCAAACAAGTTTTTCAAATAATTTTTTATTAAAATTCGATCAATAAATGCCATTTTTCGACATGTTGTGGAGAATATGTCAAATTTGACAGTTAACAAAAGCCGCATGGTTCCATTTAATTGTGTCATTTTTGGTCTTTATTGCAGCAAACACTTAGTGCCTGTTCTCACCAAAGCAACTGGCAACCGCAACGGAACTGCAACGCGACCGCAACTTCAGTCGAGTTGCTCATGCGTTCCCACTGGAATCAAAGCAACCGCAACTTCAGTTGAGTTGCTCTTGCGTTCTCACTAGAACCAACTAGTTTGAAGTCTCTTTTGACATGAGCAAAATGTCATCTTCGTCAGATAAAAATATAGCCGCAACATACTTGCTGGTTAAAAAGCTTTAAAAAAAACTGAACGACAATTCTTGGTTAACCCATTATATACCATAAATTTGAGACATAGTTCGTATTTAGTGGCACAGGCATTAAATAATGATCCGGTTAAATTCCATAGGTTTTACCGAATGAGCCACAAAAGTTAAATATTTTGCTGTCTCGTCCGCCATGACACCGCCATTGGAGGCAACTGACGACGGCGACGCGGTATGCCGCGTAACTCATAAGCAACTAAACTCCTGGACAAAATTAACGCAACATCATATATTTCCCATATTTTTGATGCTATTTTTTTTCTGAATTTGTGATCCGATTTGAATGTTTTTTTTGTTGCATTGTAGGTTCCTTGACAATGTCATAGTTTTCGCTGTTTATGATAAAAATTTAATTTTCGATTTATACTGGGTTTACTAAAAATGCTAGGTTTTTTTTTCCGAAAATTCGTATCACCCTGTGGAGTATATTAACAACCGAAGCATATTGCAGTTGACATTAAACGGCAGGTCGATCTTCCCCCAACATTTTCTTTTTTGGTTTACTTCATTATCTATGTTCTTAAAGGAGATACACCGTTTTATAGCGTAACATGTTTTTATAAACTTTAATATTCAATGTTAAATGTTTTCAAGTAGGTTTCAACACTAAAATACAATGAATTTGTTGAATATTACAGTCTATAAAATCATGTTACGCTATAAAACGGTGTATCTCCTTTAATAACAGAGATAATGAAGTAAACCAAAAAAGAAAATGTTGGGGAAAGATGGATCTACCATTTAATGTCAACTGCAATATGTTTCGGTTGCTAATATACTCCACAGGGTGATGCGAATTTTCGGAAAAAAACATAGTATTTTTAGTACACCCAGTATAAATCGAAAATTAAATTTTTATCATAAACAACGAAAACTATGACATTGTCAAGGAACCAACCTACAATAAAAAAAAATCATTCAAATCGGAGAAAAAAAATAGCATAAAAAATATGGGAAATTTATGATGTTGCCTTGAAGTTGAGTTGCCTTAAATCAGTGGGAATATGCCTATTTAAACATCAGTGCTGTGTCGCGTTGATGTTGCGTTGCGGTTGCCAGTTGCTTTGGTGAGAACAGGCACTTATGGTAAATGTAAATTTTACCTAAATCAAAAAATACATTTTTTCCCCATACGGTTCCAACTTTAATGATGACAGTTTATACTTTTTCGGGTTATGGCGATCTGGCGTTGCATCTTAGAGAAAGAAACTATTTAGGAGAGCATACATCTACATATTTGTTTCTAGATTGCTATGAAGGCTTTAGATGCTGGTCGCATTGGTATAGCAGGGCAAGCTTTAGGAATTGCCCAGGCGTCACTTGAAGTTGCGGCGGATTATGCATCGAAACGACTGAGTTTTGGTAAATCATTATTAAAGGTATGTTGTATTCCATCGTATAGCGGTCGCGCTCGAAGTTAAAGCCATTTTCGTGATCACTTTTTCACTTGACTACATTATTTTGGACTTTATCAACTACACCAGACACCATTCCTTCCGCCAGGTTGTTTAAATCATATTGAAGTTTATTTCGGTCATTTGTGCTGTGTATACGGGAGGAGCAGCGAAAATCGTCCGCAAGCAATAAGAATTGACCATACAGGGTGTTACAAATTCGGCCTTCACCATTGGGATTTCGGAAACGGTAAGAGATACGGAGTCGGTTAAATTAGGGCAAAGTCGTGTAATTATGGACCCAATAATATGCTGCAAGAAAATCAAATATAAATACAGGGGCTTCAAAATATTTGGAAAAATATAAAATTTTGCTTTTCGGTTTTTATTTTTTCGTGACTTTGTTCGAAGAGATGTCCAGAAATAAACTTCACTCCCTCGATACTACTTTTTATTCTCGACAAGATGGCATTATCAGGTCGTTCATGCGACGTTTCGTCTTTGGGTCACCATCGTCAACTTAATTTTTTTAAATACGGGCCTGGACCTTTTTGTTTAAATTATGAAAGAGGACCGAAATCTTCGTTCAGTGGTATGCAACACTTACTGGTTTTCACATCTTTATTACAATACCCCTAGTACCTTCCTGCCTGTACAGGGTGTCCCATTTTCGGCACTTTTAGAGGGTATCTCCGTAATTATTAGTGCTATCAAAAAAGTAATGTAGGTGTCATGTGCTCTTTTTGGGTCAAACTTAAAATGATAAAATTAAAACTTGAAAATTTTCGCTCGCTTAAAAGATACGGGGGAAAATCAAAAAGTTCACAATTTCAAAATTACCCTATATTAGTTATACAGGGTGATTCACGACGAGCTTGCATTAGCACTTTATGGAGAATATATGTTCCTGAAACTTTGGGATTTAGGTTTATAGATATGCTCTCTTTAACTAAAATATTCACATATTTTTGTTTCTTTCCGGTTATACCGGAAGTAGCTGCCAACTTTCGTTTTTTAAATCATGGTAATTTTTATTACATTTTTCGATTAATCGTTAAATACTAAGCACATTTTATAGAACATGTTTTTATCAGACTCTGTATTTTCAAGCAATCAATCACTTTTCCTCCGTATAGATATCAGTATACAGCCCCTAAGTAAAATTGTTTTAATAGCACACTTGAACAAATAGTATTTTCGGAATAAAATTGGATTTTTTGAGAAAACGCTTTGATATAGGTATAGGACAGTAAATACTATTTAAAGAACAACTAATTTGCCATCAAATTAAACAAAAATATACATGGTGTTTCATTTAAAATAAGAAAGTTTTTAATGGTTGAATTCTTTCACAATGAAGCTTGAATTGTGACCACCCTGTACATTTTCTGCCGAATTTAAAATATTTTTCAGATTTGATGATCTTCTAGCTATTCGATTAGAAACATTTTTTAGTCAAGAGCTAAGGTAAAAAAATTATATGGATTATTTCATCGTCATACATTTTCCTAATAATTACAAAATGTCCAGATATCTCAAAAACTAACAGAGTCTGACAAAAACATGTTGTTTAAAATGTGCTTAGTATTTAACGCTTAATCGAAAAATGTAATAAAAATTACCATGTTGTATTTAAAAAATGAAAGTTGGCAGCTACTTCCGGTATAACCGGAAATAGCAAAAACATTTGAATATTTTAGTTAAAGAGAGCATATCTATAAACCTAAATTCCCAAAGTTTCAGAAACATATATTCAGTAGTGCTCCATAAAGTTCTAATGCAAGCTCGTCGTGAATCACCCTGTATATTTCTTAGGTAAAAGAGATACAGAAAAATGTTTCATACAGTAGTTTCTTTATAATGATTGTTGAATAATCTGCCGTTTTCAGAATAGTATACGGGGTCAGGTAAAAAAAGTTATCGGACAAATATATAACACACCATGGATGATATTGGTTTCCTAGGCGATTTATTTAAACTTTATTAATTTGAATCGAAATACAAGATTCAGATTAAGGTAAAAAATAACGGAAATAATCCCAAAAATTCGGAATATGTCCTTAAATTTCATTACATTTCTTCGTTTTTCACACTTTCAATATAAACTGATATCATATGAAATTTTTTTAAATGTTGATAGGTCATTTTCTCAAATGAATATGTAAAAATGAAATTGACGTTAAATGTTAATAACAACTAGAATGACAACATAGTTGTTTCTATAATATTAGCTTTTGTTTCACGGTCTACTGTGGTTTAAAATCATAAAGTTTAAATAAATCGCCTAGGAAACCAATATCATCCATGGTGTGTTATATATTTCAAAGGATAATTTAAAATGCTATCTTTTTAGATTAAAACATTTTAAAAAATGAGGTTAGGTCCAATAACTTTTTTACCTGACCCTGTATACGTATTCTGTAAACGGCAGCTTATTCAACAATCATTATAAAGAAACTTCTGCATAAAACATTTTTCCGTATCTCTTTTAACTAAGAAAATATAGGGTAACTTTGAAATTGTATATTTTTGATTTTCCCCCGTATCTCTTAAGTAAGCGAAAATTTTAAAATTTTGGTTTTATCATTTTAAGTTTGACCCAAAAAGAGCACATGACACCTACATAACTTTTTTGATAGCACTAGGAATTACGGAGATACCCTATAAAAGTGTCGAAAATCGAACACCCTGTACTGTATCTGCCTTTCCTAGTAGGATTAAAATGTAAAAGAGACAAATAATAATTATTGAATACAAATCAATATATGAAAACTGAACAGTTTCTTTATCATAATCCCTGTATACGGGCAATCTACATAATAGTCGGAAAAATTAAGAAATAAAATTATACTGAACTATTTTTAACTGACCTGGACTATAAGCAAATATTTGCCTGGGAAACCTGGAAAAGTCATGGAATTTTACAGCTGTTAAAAGTCCGAACCATGTTTTAGATTTTTCCAAATATTTTGCAAGCCCCTGTATTTATTTCAGATTTTTGCGGCATATTATTGGGCCCATAATTACGCGACGTCTCTCTTATCGTTTTCGAAATCCCAATGGCGAAGGCCGAATTTTATTTACTTATTTATTAAATCTACGGGATACCCCATTGTATAATTTTACAATTAATTACTTATCTATCTAACAAAGTAAAAAGTTTTAAAACTAGTGAGTAACATTCGAACATTAGACTACATAACAAATGAAACAGATTTAATTGACGATCGCAACAGAAACTACAAAAGAAAAAACAGATTTACAGAGTCTTGACATATATCATAGTATTATGTTTAAATGCCCCCCCAGCGATATATTGAAAATGTCTACAGTTCTGCTCATATCATTAAGAGTACGAAGAGTTCTATTCAAAGTCATTTTTGATCCATATGCCGTTCTATGATAATCGAAATGAAAAATGTTATGCTCTCTTAAAACTCGACTAGGAACATTCAGTCGAATTCTCGATAACAAACCTCCACAGTCACCCAAACCCCTTATCACCTTATACAGAAAACATACATCCAAGTATACTCTCCTCTGTTCTAGCGTAATTAATTACGCACCGTTGGAGAATGTTCTCTCTGTGGTAGTCGCGAAAATCAATCCCCATCTTAGAAGCTGCCAGTCTCAAGAACTTGTTTTGGACGCGTTCGATAATATTAACATATGCGCGATAGTAGGCTTGCGTATTCAAGATTCGAGCGAACTAAACTTTTTAGCGCATCTAGTGACAAATCTTGACAATTTCTATAAACGAAACCCAACAGTTTTATACCATTCTGAGAAATTCTCACTATATGGTCATTGAAGTTACACGCTCATCAAAATAAACACCTAAATCTTTTACTATGTTTTTGTATTCAAGTTGAATATGTGTCCCCCCTCCAGGGCATCCACCAAATCAGACTCATACTCAACCGGGTTTGTCACTGTAGATCGGCCGGAGCAAAAACCGTGCTGATTGGTATCAATTATACCCTTGCAGGCCCAGCTAATTTGGTCATAAATAAGACTAGGTATCCAAAATTTTTGCCATTGTATTTTGATTACAGACTCCTCTGTAGTTCTTAACATTTTCGGGACCACCACTTTTAAAGATAGGTATTAAGTAGCTTTTCTTCCATGCGTCAGGAAACACGCCCTGATCAATGGAAGCATTAAACAGGATATGCAAATTTGTAACAACCTGTATATCAGGTATTAATTCAAATTCAAAATGCGCACTACTAATATCTAAAACATTACTTTATTTTAGTTGCAAACGATCCAAAACAAACTCGCTGATATGGCGCTACAGCTGGAGGCCGCCCGATTATTAACGTGGAGGGCGGCGTGGCTCAGGGATAACAATAAGCCGCATGTCAAAGAGGCCGCCATGGCGAAGTTGGCGGCGAGCGAGGCTGCGACATTTTTGAGTCACCAGTGTATACAGATATTGGGCGGTATGGGGTAAGTGTCGAGAGCAAAAAAAAAAGAAATTTAGTTACATTAATAAATTAAAAAAATTACTGAAAAAACTCGAAAAAAGAACCTAAAACATCATAGTTTTTAATTTGTTTTTCGTAAATAGCCAAAAATAATTTTCAAATGGAAATGACTTATTATATTTAACTGGGTGACTACTGGGGTGTCCTAGAGAAGCGCTACATATTTTATTTTTTAAATCGAACGTTTAAACCCACAGGTCACTCCGCGGCACAATCATATTACACTGCCCAGCTGTGTAATAAACACATGTTCTGGCGCAATGTTGCCAAACTGTGGAAAAGTGTTAAACTTTAGATTCTTATAAAAATAAATATTTAACTTACTTAGAAATTAAATTCAGGCCGCCGACATGAGTAAGGAATCCAGAGCACATACACCTTCAGTTCTTTTTTTTATGGGAAGAGGTTTATACTCATCACGAGCCCTAATGATAGTGTGGGACTGCATAATAAGCTTATACCCACTAAACCCCATTCGGCCTCTTATTTCCAATCTCGGAACATAACCGGCATATCGTCGAGGGAAAAAAATACATAGTGAAACAGAACAAATTACACTAAATCACTTAAAGAAACACCCAGACACACACGAGGTTCAAATTAGTTTTTTTGAAGATATGCACATATTATCAGAATACACAAAAGCACTAAACACTAACGCATAATTACACTATCGTACACAGAGAACAACAGCACACACAGAAGATAGGATACAAATTATTTCGCAATAGAAAGTCAGAAATAATAAAAACGCTAATTTCTAATTGGCCTAAAACAATTTTTAATCCTTTAATGAAGAATGACGAAATAATTATGTTGACAAGAACAGGACCTCCCCTTCAGTCTTAACATAGACGAGGCCAACTAAGGGTCGAGTGCTTCGTACAAATTCGGAAAAATATCGCGGTTGCCCTTTCCGAGACAATAATTATACAGGAAAGTAATATTACAGAAGGAATTCCGCAATTTATGAATGTACACAGTAGCACTTTAAAATACTAATTCAAATTGAATGGTGCTTAGATGTGTTCATGAGATGCATACAAATTTACGCGAAAACTAATGTGAATTTGTGCTTTTGTTTTTGTGTTTTGTGAGGTTATTGTGCCGGTTTTTGTTTGGATTACCTACTTGGTTTTTTTTTATAAATTAAGTTGGTTTTAAATAAGGCCGAAAAGGTAAATAAAATTGCAGTGTTTTTTCTAAAGGGTAAAGTGGCATTTAAGTTCAGTTCCGACGGGTGTCGTTCGAATTGAACAAATGAGAACATACCTGACATTTATAAACGCCGCGGCGGTTGGTTCGAGTCAGTTCAAGTTTATAAATCAGAGATTGTTTCCCAGCGAACTGAACTGAACGTAAAAGTTTATAATAATGTACCCTGAAAAATAAACAACTTCCAATCTGTCAAACGGTTATTGACTTTCTAAAGAGTGACAACACTGCTCAAAATTCACTGACGTTTTCCGTCATATGTTGTTTTGTTTATCTTTCTCCCAGTGTCACCACGTGCTTAATTTTGGTTTGACGTCAGGTCATGTAGTACAGGGCATATTAAATTAAAGCGCCATTCTTGGATATTTTTCTTCAATTTGTTTTCATCTCATTGCCCGTTTAAATATAATACGTCATTTCCATAGCACGCTGTATAATATAAAAGGGGAGATGAAACAGAGAGGTTGCACTGTATTGTAATTAAGAATCCTTAAGAGCATTTTATTATTTGATATTTTAGGTATGTGTCCGATATGCCTGCAGAAAGACACTATAGGGACGCAAGAATAACAGAAATATACGAAGGTACCTCGGAGATTCAAAAACTGGTTATTGCCGGAAATCTCATCAAGGAGTGGGGTTACTAGGTTCTACGGTGATATGCATATTTACAACCATCTGCCTAGGATAAGAATAACATTGTGTTTGTTATAAAGGAAGACGGGTAAATTTACCATAATTGCTGATATATACCATGTGGCACAACGGCCAAATATCTCCCGAGGGGAAGGTTTTTTAAAAAAAAGTTTCGGGCAAAAGTTGTATGGCTTTGAAAAAGGAATCATTTGCATACAAAACCATCTCCCACCCCTTCACCCCCTCCTGAGGGGTGGGGGTAACTTGTAAATTTTAAATGGCCAACCCTATTATTTTTTGCTGATTAATATTCTCTAAGAAAAAACAAGAAACTTTTGTCCGAAAAATTTTTTTTAAAAAGACGAATTTCGCGGTAAAAAGGCTTAGCTTTACCTCTTGTAATTTTTCTGAAAACCCCGTCATTTTCACGTAAAAGAGTCGGAATATTTTGGAATATTCAAATTTGTTCGTTGGGTCAATCGCGAAATTCGTCTTTTTAAAAAAAATATTTCGGACAAAAGTTACTTGTTTTTCTTAGAGAATATTAATCAGCAAAAAAAAATAGGGTTGGCCATTTAAAATTTACAAGTTACCCCCACCCCTCAGGAGGGGGTGAAGGGGTGGGAGATGGTTTTATATGCAAATGATTCCTCTTTCAAAGCCATACAACTTTTGCCCGAAACATTTTTTCAAAAAACCTTCCCCTCGGGAGATATTTGGCCGTTGCGGGACTTTTGCCCCATCCGGTATAGTAATACAATGAATTTGTGCTCACCAGAACCCCTAGCGTCAAAGTTTTGGGGTATTTTTGATTTCTTCAATTTATACGATGTGTTTTGAGGTGCTGAATCCGAATCTGAGCTTTGCTAACAATTACGTGACGCAACATTGAAAAACATTTAAAAAATAGGTAAGAAATTTAATTTTTTTACCGTTTTTTTCTTATAACTCTTAAACTATCAACTTTTCGTAAATAAGCTTCCTATTCCGAATGAAGGTACATAAAATTTCCTACAAATTTCATTATTTAATTTTTTTTCTCTGACGAGCAGTTCGGTTACAAGCACTGACCTACAACTATGGATACGTACGACTTATGGGGTGCGCAGTAAAAAGTTAAATTTTATGAGTGAAAAAATGGGTTGATGCGCACGGTTCATGAGTCATTGCCAACCAACGACGACCGTCCAGATATCGCCGAATTGAGAAAAAGACACGAAGGAATTTTTTCAAGCGGAACGTACGTACATTATACCATGATATGAGTGGAGTACGTAGCCCGAAACGTCCGTCCGTTTTGCGCTTAATAAATGATAGGTAACTCTAAACGTTCTCCTTATCTGCGCGTTTCACGTAAGACGTTTTTTGATAACCCCCGTATAACCAAGTTTTATTTGAATTTAATTTATCAGATTATTAAGTAGACGGCTATTTTTTGGAAATTTAATTTTGTCCCCAATTTTGAATTCTATCCAAAGGTGAATTCCCCACCCAGGAATTATTTATTTAGAGCCAATCTAACTTTCTTAATCATTAAATTTTGAATATATAAGAACTGGTCGACACTATGAGTAAAGTGGCCAGTCTTAGCAAGTAATGAAAAAAACCATAGCAATATGAACCGTTCCTAATTACCTATTTTCGGACGCGATTTTTCTTTACTTCAATAAGTTTTTTCGATTTTTCGGTGCTATGCTTCCAATGTTCCGTGATGCACAATATCTCACAATCGTATGATTTTGTAACATGTTATTTATTCTGTCAACAGCATTTCCTATGGATTGTACATTTTGATGAATGATGCTCTTCTTGATCTTGTCGATATTATGTCCCTCTTTTGCGCTATTTATAAAAAAGATGATGAGTAGTTAATATGACTTTGGTATTGTGTGAGCCTTCTTTTATATACCGGAAATCTCGTGCGCTATGATGGTTCAGTTGAGGCGTATACTTCATCTTTGTGCAATTAGGGCATGAAAACGTTTCACTGTCGCAATCTTTTGCAGAATGATCCCTACCACATTTGTAGCAGCAGTATTTTTCTTTACAATATTTAGCAACGTTGCCAAAAAACCGGAACTTCGGGAACATATGGCTAAATTAAAGTGCTCTTTATGCAATATTTAATAATGAATTACAGTTTTGGAGTGTAAGAAGTGGGATTATGAACAGCTGAAATACGCCAATTTTAAACTGGCGCTTGAAACCGAACGATTCGTCGGAGAAACAAAATATATAATGACATTTGTAGGAAATTTTATGTATTTTCATTTTGAATAGATAGGTTATTTACCAAACGTTGATATTTCCCGAGTTATAAGCATAGAACCACAAACATGAGATTTTTTACTTTTTTTTGTAGATTTCTGGATATCGAGTCACGAAATTTTGTTTTTTGTTAGCAAACCTCAGATTCGTATTCAGCATCTCAAAACACATATAGAATGGAATAAATCAAATTAATTTTTTCCCTAAGTTTCAACTATAATTTTAAGAGTATAATATACAGGGTGCTATGGAAATGATTTGTTATATTTAAATGGGTGTCCTAGTTTTTTTTAATCGCCCATTTTTGAAAAATGGGTAACGACCCCCTGAAATCAGACCACATGTGCCGCACGCCATTGGGAACTACGAGTTTCACATGTCATATACCAAGCGGGGGGTTTGTTTTATTATTCATTATGTATGATTATTCTCCTGCAATTAGTTTTCCTATCAGGATTGGCAGGTTTAACCGTTTCCATAACACCCTGCATGTACCAATGTGCCTTATACCTATATACATACTTTTACAATAGAATATTTAGTCAAGAACCTTTATACACAAATATAAATTTTAATACTGAATTTTTTCAGTTTTATTCATAGCGCGCCAGTGGCGGATCCAGAATTTCAGTAAGGGAGGGGGCACACCAAAGATATTGTAAACTACAGATAGAAAAATTTACATATACAACGTGTCCAAGATAAAGAGGGCCAGTACAGGAATCTCGGAAACCGTAAGAGATACGAAGTCGGTTAAATGGAGGTAAAGTTGCGCATTTACGTGCCGAATAATATGCCGTTTAGAAAGTTTTAAAATTCAGAGTAGTTCCGGAGATATCCGGAAAAGCCGAAATTCTGAAAAATCGTTTTATTGTTTTCCTGGGTTTTTTTGAGATCGAATTCTAAAGTAAATTACACTTTTGCATTGCCACTTTTCCGCTCTATCTAACAGCGTTAATTGTTTTGTAATCCGACGAGTCGTCTTCGAAGGGCCATTATCAACTTTCTTTTTTTAAATACGGTCCTGTTTTTCTGATATTGGAATTTGAGAGCTTTTTTCTACCGAATGCAACGATGTATGACACATTGTGGTTTAATGACGTTTCGAGGGTTTTTTGAACACCATCAGGAAATTCTTCTAACTGCCACAGTTTTTTTGAGATAAAATAAAACACGATAGAATATCAAACTTTTCAGCATTTGTAAAATGATGTTCCATATTTTCTGGAATAATAAATAAACATAATTTTACAAATGCTGAAAAGTTTGATTTTCTATCGTGTTTTATTTTATCTCAAAAAAACTGTTATGTGGCAGTTAGAAGATGTTATTTGTGCTTAAAGAATAACGGAAATCAATTTGAACACCTGATTTTCGTTGTTCGTTTTATTAGATACTGTTTTGGTATGATTTTTGTTCACTTATTTGTAGTTTATTATTAAATTATTTGTTATTTATTGAACTAGTCCAACATAAGTAAAAATTTAGAGCTTACTTATGACATATTATTTATAAACTTATGAGAAATACAGGACCGTATCCCAAAATTTCCTGATGTTGTTCAAAAAACCCTCGAAACGTTATTAAACCACAATGTGTCACACATCGTTGAATTCGAAAGAAAAAAACTCTCAAATTCCAATATCAGGAAGACAGGACCGTATTTAAAAAAATAAAGTTGGTAATGGCCCTTCAAAGACGACTCGTCGGATTGCAAAACAATCAACGCTGTTAGATAGAGCGGAAAAAGTGGCAATGCAAGAGTGCAATTTACTTTAGAATTCGATCTCAAAAAAACCCAGGAAAACAAATAAAACAATTTTTCAGAATTTCGTTTTTTTTCGAATATCTCCGGAACTACTCGGAATTTTAAAACGTTCTAAACTGCATATTATTAGGCACGTAAATGCGCAACTTTACCTCCATTTAACCGACTTCGTATCTCTTACGGTTTCCGAGATCAATGTACTGGTCCTCCTTATCTTGGACACGTTGTATATATTTGTTTTAGTACAACAAATATTAAAAAATAATGTCCATGAACCCTAGCAATCAGCCGCGAAAATTCGGAAGCTGTCGGCCACTTAAATCCCTATTTTCAGGCGCATCGCTAAAATCCCATATTTATTTCTGTAGACTTACAATTTATTATTTTAGCGGTAATGATAAATATTTGCAACGAAAATATATTTCAAAATAAACAGAACATTTATTTAAAATAACAACAAACATTAAAATAACTTAAAACACAACTGGTGAATGTTGTTGTCTAGTCTATCTTGTACTGTTCACCTTGGTATAGTTTTTGCAGAATTATATCGTTGATCTCTTGACTGCAATAAAACCTCATTATCTATTCGACCATAACATAAATAAGGAAATCCCAAATTTTAAAACCTTTTCGAGCAGAGCCGGACCAGGTATGCAAATTCACTTAATACCTATTCCTGATGCATATACAGTGTGTACATAAAGTAAGGAACAAATTCATTATGTAGGAATCTAAAAATATTTCGGAAAAATCCTCGGACATGTGTATAATAATTTTTAATGGCGCATTTTTTCCCATACAAACTTAATATACAAGGTGGCTCATGTAGTAGATATGACATTATCGATGATTTTTTTAAATGGGAACCTCTATATTTTAGTTCAGATCTGTAATCTCCAAGAACAGCTGATTTCAAAAACATAACACACTTAGGGCCTAAAATTCATAGTTTCGTTACTACAGGGTAAAACAAATAATTTTATTTAAGATATTTTTTTTTGGCTTGGGAGGCATCAATTAATTACGTGAGGCGTTTTTAGCGTCATTTGCTGTTACTTATGTTTTTTCTCAAGTAGGCTTATTTGCTGTTATGTAACTATGGTATTTAGATAATGTCATTGTCATTACATTGTATTTTTCTAGTAAGTTTATTAGAAGTAATAAATTTTATTTTAAAACATATTGAGTTACTATGCGTTTATCTTTAACACAAAGAATAGAAATTCTTATGATGATTGGATATGGTGATAGGATCCGTACTCAACAAGAAGTTTGCATTTTGTTTAACACTAAGTATCCAGCAAGACCAATTACTAGATCAACTGTGAGTAAACTTGAAATAAAATTTCGGGAAACGGGTTCAGTGGAAGATATTCCCAGAAAAGGCCGTCCAACTATTCCGGATGATAAGAAATTAGATATTTTATTGGCTATGGAAGAAGATCCCCACAACAGCGTCCGCCAGATTAGCATTGATCATGGGGCGGCTGCTATGACCGTTCATAACCTATTGACGGTAGAAAAATGGCACCCGTTTAAAATCCGATTGGTTCATGAGTTGAATGAAGATGATCCAGATCGTAGGATGGAGTTTTGTCAAATATTAATGGAAAGATGTAACTTAGATCCTTTGTTTGTTGAAAATTTCCTATTTTCGGACGAATCTACCTTTAAATTAAATGGAGAAGTGAACCGGCAAAACTGTAGATACTGGGCAAAAGAAAATCCCAGGTGGATGCGTGAGCACCATACTCAATATCCTCAAAAAATTAATGTATGGGCTGGTATTGTGAAAAACAAAATTATTGGGCCATATTTTTTTGACAACAATGTAAACGGGCTAAATTATCTTCATTTTCTTCAGAACTTTCTTATCCCTACGCTAGTTAACTTATACCCTAGTAGAAATAATCCAGGAATTCTAGATGAAAATTTGTGGTACCAACAAGACGGCGCACCTCCACATTATGCAGCAGTAGTGCGCCATTACATAAACCAAGTTTTTCCGAACAAGTGGATTGGAAGACGTGGGCCTGTTGAATGGCCGCCTAGGTCTCCAGACCTTACACCACTGGACTTTTTCTTGTGGGGTCACCTGAAAAATGTTGTTTATAAAGTAAGTCAGACCTGCCAATATTGAAGATTTAAAAAATCGAATAACAACAGAATGCAGGAACATTTCAGAAGAAACCATAAGAAAAGTCCAACAAGAATTTATTGATCGCTTGGGGTACTGTCAGGCAGCAGAAGGAGGACAATTTCAACACTTAATTAAATAGCTTATTTAATTTTTTTACATTTTTTTAAATTAAAAATATCTTAAATAAAATTATTTGTTTTACCCTGTAGTAACGAAACTATGAATTTTAGGCCCTAAGTGTGTTTATGTTCTTGGAGATTACAGATCTGAACTAAAATATAGGGGTTCCCATTTAAAAAAATCGTCGATAATGTCATATCTACTACATGAGCCACCTTGTATATTAAGTTTGTATGGGAAAAAATGCGCCATTAAAAATTATTATACACGTGTCCGAGGATTTTTCCGAAATATTTTTAGATTCCTAGATAATGAATTTGTTCCTTACTTTATGTACACACTGTATAAATACAAAGTGATTTTTAATAATTTTAATCTTTAGTGGTTTTCCGGCGAGTAATTTTTAATTAGGCTTATTAGTGGTAGAATGTGGCGTCCTTGGAATTGTGCTGATAGGGGGGCATCTTCAAGTGTCGGGAATGGAGACTTAAATATTTAACAGCTGTTAAACAATTTAGAGAAGAAAATCGTCCAATTATTTACCTTGACGAAACATGGTTTGATACCCATGACACTCCAAGAAAAGGTTGGGATGATTCTTCCAAAAAATGTCAAACTAAGGCACCATCAAATAAAGGCAAAAGAATCACAATATTACATGCTGGTTCAGAGAACGGGTTTGTTCCAAACTGTCTGTTGCTTTTAGCTAAAAACATAGCAGATTCTTCTTTAGATTACCATCAAGATACCGACGCACAACTTTTTGAAGAATGGTTTAAACATAAACTCCTTAAAAATATACCTGAAAATAGCGTCATTGTAATGGACAATGCTAGTTATCATAGTCGGCAAGCAAAAATCATTCCCAATTCTAATAATACAAAAGCAGAAATTCAAAATTTTATGATTGAAAATGATTTATATTTTGAAGAAACTTACAAAAAAAGAGAACTGCTAGAAGTATTAAAAGCTTTTAAAATAAATAAGGAATACGAGTGTGACAAACTTGCAGCAGAAAATGGACATACAGTGTTGCGTCTTCCTCCGTACTATTGTATATTCAATCCTATTGAGCTAATATGGCACCAATTAAAATCCAATATTAGGAGAAATAATATTTCTCCTACATTAAATGCATCTGTAGTAGAATTAATTAAAAACGAAGTAAGAAAAATTTCTGCAGACAGCTGGAAAATTTGTGTACAGCATGTACTTAAGGTGGAAAATTCTTACAATTGTATGATTACAAATGTTCAACCCTTAATTATAAGTTTAGGCTTAGATGAAGATAGTGATACAGAGTTAAATTTTGAATAAATTATCAATAGTTTCTTAGAATTTAATTAATTTTTATTGTACTTGTTATCCTAATAGTTATACTTTTAAATTATATTATTTTCAATTATCATTAATTGTTATCATTATTTTACATTTATTATAGGTACCTAAAACTAAAAATACCTATCTATTTATTTTAAATTATAAAAATAAAGCATGTGGTGTGGTATACATTTTCAAGCCTGCCCTGATTCCATTTATTAAACTTTGAGGAGGTTGAGGCGTAGACAATAGGGTTTAATCAGGTAGTTTATTTATGGCAGTAAGAATCAACGGTATAATTCTGCAACAACTATACCCCACCTATGCCATTTTTGTTAGAGCTAGTAGAGCTTGCTTTAGGGATTCCCCTGTATATTGGTGAATATATCTTTTACTTTTCTTAGATGTCCTATTTGTGACATGAAAACTGAACAAAAATGAATGATAAAAATAAATATTTTTAACGACATCCCAGTCCCACCAAAGAAATGAAATGTAACACTATTAGGAGTGTAAGTACACAGCAAAAACATTTAATATAATAAAGAGAAGAATCATACAAAGTTTTAAACAGAATCAATGATGCCAAGTCTGTACTGAGGGTCCTAAATCTAGCGCCCACGTTTGAAACCGAAAGGTATAATATTAATTACAGTGAAACCTCTCATACCGGACACCTCTGATAAGCGGACATCTCTATTTTTTCATAGTCCGGAATTAGGTATATGAAATTCCATGAAAATCAACCTCTCTTGGGCGGACTCTCCTTTGGGCGGACGCGGACAGGCTGTTTTCATACAGAGAGTGCGAAAATCCTCCTTTAAACGGAAAAAAAAACTTTTAAAAGTTTATTGGAAGACGAATAAGTCCGGTGCCAAAACTGTGTGATTTCCCGACAGCAGTCCGCCGTTTATTTGTGAGCTGTAAGGTTAAAATCGTAAACAATGGCAGAAAAATGTCGCATCTCGAGTCTGAAAGAGAATGTTAATGTTGTGGAAGTTTTTTATTTGATAACAATGATTCGGGCGAGTTCATTAACATTGATAGCATTGTGCTATTAGAAGATGATAGTGACCCCATTCCTACCGATTATGTAGTCCAAACCACATCACTATCTGACGACTCTGATGAAGAAGTTGAATGCAGTAATCAAACAAATGTCACCAATTATCAACAAGCCATTAGTATGGTAAAGGAATTATAAGAGTATGCAAAGAATAGAGGTGACTCTACAGCAATGGAATTGTTATCAAACTTGGAATTACATTTTCTAGATTGCAAGTTTTAAAACGCCAACACGTCAAACTACGTTATTAGATTTTTTTAGTACTACATCCTAACTGAAACTAGTGTATTTTTGTCATGTTATGTTTATTTGTACATACATATACATAGTAATAATTTTGCATTTACATATTACCTAATAACAAATTTCCCATGGGCGGACACCTCTATTAGGCGGCCAAATTTAGACGGTCCCGTAAGTGTTCGCCTAAGAGAGGTTTTACTGTATATTGAATGCATTTGTCATGTGTACCTATTAAGTAAAAATATTGTACTAAATATGTGTGTATTTTTTGAATTTTTTACTCGTAAAGTTATTTATAGTTTCTCAACAACATCCAATTGCAATGTTGTAGGGAAATAACCGTGGCAACGCTGTACGCACGTGCTTATCGATTATAGTACGTGCAACCCTGAAGTTTAGGAATGTCATTCATTTTTCGGGCGCAGTGTGTAAAAATGATGATTTTAATCATTGCTATATGAAGAAAGCATTTTTCCAACTATATTATCTTATTGTGAAATAAAACTCTTTTTTTGCTTTTAAATGTTTCAGTTTTAATAGAGTATTACTCTACATATGTTTCGCCTTCTTAGGGCTTTATCAAGAGTACAGATGATACTAAAGTTTGTTTGCGTTCGTCGGATTATCTGCCAATAATTTGTTACCTACTTAATGGCCTTATTTGCATTTTATTGATTTAGTGCACATTTGGGAAGGCCCCATTATAAAGACTGTAAATATTTATCTATAATGGGTGTACTATAAAAATTTTGCTGGTCATTCGTGCAGATGTTGGCATTTTTGAGAGATTTTTTTATTTCTAATTGTTCTAACATGTTTAGTCTTTTGCCCTTCCTTTCATTATGTAATAATTCAATGTGATCTACATCAATAAAATGGTTATTATCTATGCAATGGTTAGACATCCCTGAACTCCTAACATTGTTTAAAATTGATGTCCTATGTTCTTTAAGCCTAGTTCTTATGTTTCTACCAGTTTGACCTATATAAACAGCGTCACAATCTATACAATTGATTTTGTATACGCCTGATTTATTTAGTTTGTCAGTTTTATCCTTATTATTAACTAGCAGTTTACCTAGATTTTGTTTATTTACACATAATAGTTTTGTAGCCTAAATTATATAATTTATTACAAATATTAATGCTGATAGTGGAAGTATAATTAATGAATTTAAAGTTATTATTTTTAGGAGGGCTAACACTATAAAATTCTTTCTTTAATAATTTATTCTGTTTATTTTTTAACATATTGTCAATTAGACTTTGTTTGTATCCATTGTTTCTTGCTATTTGTTTTATGGTACCTAATTCTTTGTCATAAAACAAATAGCAAGAAACAATGGATACAAACAAAGTCTAATTGACAATATGTTAAAAAATAAACAGAATAAATTATTAAAGAAAGAATTTTATAGTGTTAGCCCTCCTAAAAATAATAACTTTAAATTCATTAATTATACTTCCACTATCAGCATTAATATTTGTAATAAATTATATAATTTAGGCTACAAAACTATTATGTGTAAATAAACAAAATCTAGGTAAACTGCTAGTTAATAATAAGGATAAAACTGACAAACTAAATAAATCAGGCGTATACAAAATCAATTGTATAGATTGTGACGCTGTTTATATAGGTCAAACTGGTAGAAACATA
Organism: Barypeithes pellucidus; assembly: GCA_963991005.1. Taxonomy (NCBI): domain Eukaryota; kingdom Metazoa; phylum Arthropoda; class Insecta; order Coleoptera; family Curculionidae; genus Barypeithes; species Barypeithes pellucidus. Next base: position 47,385,018 of record OZ022563.1, on the reverse strand, counting down.
AGAACTAGGCTTAAAGAACATAGGACATCAATTTTAAACAATGTTAGGAGTTCAGGGATGTCTAACCATTGCATAGATAATAACCATTTTATTGATGTAGATCACATTGAATTATTACATAATGAAAGGAAGGGCAAAAGACTAAACATGTTAGAACAATTAGAAATAAAAAAATCTCTCAAAAATGCCAACATCTGCACGAATGACCAGCAAAATTTTTATAGTACACCCATTATAGATAAATATTTACAGTCTTTATAATGGGGCCTTCCCAAATGTGCACTAAATCAATAAAATGCAAATAAGGCCATTAAGTAGGTAACAAATTATTGGCAGATAATCCGACGAACGCAAACAAACTTTAGTATCATCTGTACTCTTGATAAAGCCCTAAGAAGGCGAAACATATGTAGAGTAATACTCTATTAAAACTGAAACATTTAAAAGCAAAAAAAGAGTTTTATTTCACAATATTTAAAAATGTTTCATAAAAAACCTACTGCAGCATCCATACAGTGTATATTATCTTATATATACAGGGTGTACCAAAAGTAATGGGACACAGAGCAATAGCAGACTCCTTAAGGCGAAATAATGCGATTTATTCAAACTTGCCTTATTCCAAAATTGATAACAACCAAGATACAGGGTGTCAAAGTTTTAATTTTATTTTCGTTTTTTTGCGATTATTTCTTAACAAAACGACATAACAGCACAAAATTAGGGATTTTGGGGTTTTTTGAGATGAGGAATTCAAAATTATCCATATTTTTTGTGTAACCAGTAGAGGGCGCTATCAATGGCATGTCCCACTTATTTTAGCTGGCATAACTTTTTTTAGGCTACGTATATCGATCCGGCTAATAAAAAATAAGGTTACTTTACTTCTTTTACATCAAAAACATATACCTTATTGAAGTCGCTAGGAGCAACCATTTTCGAGATAATGGCATTTAATATTTATTTCTAATGCAAGAATACTAAAATATTTGTGTATTCGTATTATTATTATTTATCACAGCTGGCCTTGATTAAAAACAACGACGTTTCTAAGGCAACAACATGTTACACAAAGTATCATCTGTCAAAGTTATTAATTTTCTAAGTACAATACGCAGATATTATTCAATTTTTTAGTAATGCCTCGACATAATTTATTTTCCAATGCAGAAATGCGTGTTATGCTTTGTATTTACGCACAAGAAAATTTTAATGGTCGGAGTGCAGGGCGCAGGTACCAAGCACTGTTCCCGAATAGAAGGCAACCAAACCGGAAATTATTTCAAAATATTTATGGCCGACTAGGAGAGACTGGTTCGTTTCGACAAAAAAAAGATGTTTCGGGCCGTCCACAAAATATAACACCAGAACAGGAAGAAGAGATTTTAGTTCGTGTTGCGGAAAATCCAGAAGTGAGTTCGAGGAGATTGAAGGCAGCTACAGGTGTAAGTAAATCTTCAATTGTTAGAATATTTCACGATGAAGGCCTGTACCCATACCACTTTACACCCGTACAGTGTTTACTCCGCCTGATCTTCCAGCCAGACTTCAGTTTTCCAATTTCTTCCAAAATTTGCAAAATACAGATCCAATGTTTCTAAATCGTGTGTTGTTCACGGACGAGGCGACATTTACTCGACGGGGTGTATTCAATTATCGAAACAGACATGCGTGGGAAAATGAAAACCCGCATTTAGTTGTTGAACGACATTTCCAACACGAGTTTAAGGTCAACATTTGGTGTTGAATTATTGGAGATCATCTTATAGGCCCCTTTGAATTACCGCCAACTCTAAACGGAGATTCATATTTGACTTTTTTACAAAATGAACTTGGAGGGCTTTTAGAAGATGTACCACTAAACGTCCGGCAAAATATGTATTTCATGCAAGACGGGGCGCCGGCACACTTCTCCAGACAAGTGCGAAATTATTTAACTGAACAGTTCCCTGAACGTTGGATAGGCCGTGGTGGCCCGTTGATTTGGCCGGCGCGAAGTCCCGATTTTAATCCAATGGACTTTTGCATTTGGGGTTATTTGAAAACCATTGTTTATAACAGTTCAATAAACCACCGTAATGAGTTAAATGAAAAAATTAAAAATTCTGTTAATCTGCTCAGAAATGATGAAGATCTCCTGTTTAAAATCCGACAGTATTTTGTAAAACGTATAGCAAAATGTATTGAGGTCAATGGTGGCCATTTTGAACAATTGCTATCACGGCGTTACCATTTTTATTTCTAACTATTTTGTTAATTTTAAATGATTTTAATAAGTATTAAATAAAATTTTTGATTGGAATAAAATTACTAATTCCATATGAAAAAGCTTTTTTATTAGAAAAAAAAGTTAACCTTAAGTATTTACCTAACCTAACTTTGACACCTAGCAAATGTAGCTGATTTACAATCATTTTAAGTCAGAAATTCACCGTAGCTCGATTTTCTTTCCGTTGCTTTTGGACCACGTATTTAGATTAATTGGACATATGAAATGCCATTATCTCGAAAATGGTTGCTCCTAGCGACTTCAATAAGGTATATGTTTTTGATGTAAAAGAAGTAAAGTATCATCTCAAAAAACCCCAAAATCCCTAATTTTGTGCTGTTATGTCGTTTTGTTAAGAAATAATCGCAAAAAAACGAAAATAAAATTAAAACTTTGACACCCTGTATCTTGGTTGTTATCAATTTTGGGATAAGGCAAGTTTGAATAAATCGCATTATTTCGCCTTAAGGAGTCTGCTATTGCTCTGTGTCCCATTACTTTTGGGACACCCTGTATATATCACATATTAGTTTATAAGGCGAGTTTAAAGTTTATAATTTGTCAAAATATCTTTATGTCCTTAATCTGCAGGTCTCTTCTCGCTGTACTTTATTGTATGTTCTTCCGCGTTTTTTGTGAAGCTTTTCTTGTCTCCGAGATAATCTTCCGCCACGCCGGACTGATTATTGAGGGGATATTCGGGTTGACCAAGTAGGTCGTCTAGAGCTTGGATCACTAAAAAAAAATTAATTACTTTCATTGACCCTGTATACAGGGTGTTCCTTAATAAAGTGCTAATTTTAATTTAATGTTAATGTTTTTATCTTACGTCTGTTTCTGTTTTAATTCTAACAGCTAATCGGTTTAATATGTCTTTGTTAGGAGAAACAAACAATCGACGGACGTGACCGTTTACGGCAGACTTGCCGTAGTCTCTACCATATTGGGTTAAGTATTACTGTTTTTTCCACAAACAATACTTAAATTTTACACAAAAATCCACTGAAAAACAATAAAAAAATATTATTTAACAATAACGACATATATGACAGTTGTTAATGTGGTAGTGTCAAACGTGAAAGCAGGCATGAAAGATGGCCGTTCCATAAGGGCTTTATACTACGTTCCGAACGCTCGAAGGCGACGTAATGTCTGCGTCTAATTAACAGAAAACGACAAAGAAAAATTTGACTAATTTTCAGAGCTTCCCAATTGTTTTTCTGGGAAGGCGCACATAGCGCACTCTTAACGAAGAAGGACTACATCCGTACCATATCACTAAAGTTCAAAAGTTGGAACCTCAAGACTACCCTTTACGACGAGGGTATTGCGAGTTGTAGAGAAAAGTCAAATCGAAGGACCCCCAAGATGAGATATTTAATCAGCATAATAGTCATATATGGTGCTTGGAAAATTCTCATGAATATCGAGAAATGAACAGCCAGAGGTTTTCATTGAACATATGGGCAGGTGTTATTGACAATTACCTAATAGGACCACATATCCTGCCAGCAAGGCTAAATTCAGAAGGATATTTAGCCTTCCTGCAAAACGACCTTCCATAACTTTTAGATAATGTTCCTTTAGCTCGGATAAGAGAGCTTCTGGACGATGGTGCTCCTTGCCACAGTTCTGTGTCCCTTGTGTGGCCTCGTGTTGAAATAATTTGTGCCCTATCTCCTATGTGCGTTTGTTCTATGTGTACGGTAGTGTTTAGTGATCTTGTGTAATCTGATAGTGCCTATCTTCAAAGAAACTAATTTGAAACTCGTGGGTGTCTGTCTGTTTCTTTAAGTGATTTAGTGTAATTTGTTCTGTTTCACTATGTGTATTTTCTCTCGACGATATGCCGGTCATGTTCCGAGATTGGAAAGAAGAGAGCGAAGGGGTTTTAGTGGGTATAAGCAAGTGAGGAGTAAACTGTGACTTTGAGTTTACTTCTTAATAGCTATTATGCAGTCCCACACTATCATCAGGGCACGTGATGAGCATAAAGCTTTTCCCAAGAAGAAGATGTATGTGCCCTGGATTCCTTGCTAGTGTCACGATTTACTTTCTATTTGGATACTAAGGTAAGCTAAATATTTATAACTAAAGTTTTACATTTTTACACAGTTTGGCAACATTGCGCGGAACATGTGTTTGTCACACAGGTCCACAGGGTATTATGATACAGTGCCGTGGAGTGACCTGTGAGTAATAGGGTGTGTTACCCCACTTTTAAAACAGTCGATCTGAAAAAAAAATATGTAACGCTTCTCTAGGACACCCAAGGAGTCACCCATTTAAATATAATAAGTCATTTTCATAACACCCTGTATATTAAAAGAAAAAGTAATTCAAACTTGACATTTATTAAAGCATATTCTCTAGTACTCGGGTTTGTTCGGGTTTGTTCGGGTTTCATCAGCATAATCACGTGTGAATGATGTAAATAAAAAATGAAACAATTTGATTGGTCGAAACAGTGTGTTTGACAGGTGATGGAAATAATCTTAGTAATTTCCTCGCCCGATGTGTCAAAATTAATGTCGATCTACCATAAATGTAATTAGCTCTCTCTCAAAAATATGGTCTTTAAAACAAGGATAGGAAAATAATGTAAATGTACCCAATATGGCTATGGTTCATCCTTTTAGCTTAAAGACCCATGAATCTTACCTTCACGAATTTTTTTACTAGGTATCCAGTTGTATCGACTGATAAACGGCAGCAATACCTGTCCCTTAGCGTCGATGTTCGGGTGGTAGATTTTCGTCTTAAAGTTGATCTTTGGAGGTTTGAAAGGATATTCGGCGGGAAAGTTTATTTCTATTTTAAATGCTCCTTTGTTGTATGGTGGGCTGTCCTAAAATAATTTAAAAAAAACGGTCATCGTGGATATCATTCTGTACTTTTTTTTACAAAATATAGGGAGGGACAATGATTTGTATGCCTCATTTGCCAATTTTGCTTGGAAAACTAGTTTTTGAATAGGCAAACTACAGTAGAGTCTCGATATAGGTACCAATTAGTACATGGGTGTGCTATTCTATCGAGGTTGTTCACTTTTTCGAGTTTACGATAAAATGAATACAGCTCTAAAACGGGGATGTTTTTATTATATTCAACGGTAAACTCTTATATTTTGAGGTCTAAAATACACAAGAAGTAAAAAGTCTGTTTATTTAGTCCGTTTTTTTTTTGGGGGGTTATTGTATAACATAATGACAACATGTAACAAGCATTAAAAATAAAAATATTACATCTTCATCGGGGTTTTCTTCAGCCCACTGCAGACACACTCAATCGGAACTTCAGTAAGAAGTACAGTGATACCTCGAGATACGAGTTTAATTCGTTCCGTAACCTTGCTCGTATGTCAATTTGAAATTAATTGAAATGCCATTAATCCGTTCCAGCCCCAAAAATGCTACCCCCAATTGTTGTTGTTGCGTGTTTTTGAATAAGAAAAATGTAATTATAAATGACAAATATTGTATAAAAACATAATAAAAGAGAATGTAAAGCAAAAAACCTGGTTTTATAAAGTGTACATACATATTTGTATTTTGGTCACATAAATGCAACTTACACACAACTTAAATGCTACTGTATGCTTAATTTTAGTCACTACTTTTCTCTTCACTGGTCTTTGCATTTTTCGCCGGATTAAAAAAAAACTGTCCAAGGAGGTTTGTTTCTTCCTCCCTTTCAGAATGCTGCGGAAGTGAGTTAGGCAAGTGTCATTAAATAGCTCCGATGCACGACCAGTTGCAACTTGTGTGCAGCGTCGCAGCTGACCGTTCCTCGTATCTCAAATGTCGCTCGTATTTCAAAACAAAACTTCGCTCGCTCGACAGCTCGTATCTCGAATAACTCGTATGTTAGGGCACTCGTATCTCGAGGTACCACTGTTATACCATCATTTTTTTTTCATTATCATTCTCAACAAGTGTCATTCAATATGACCACTCACCTCAAGATTCATTGCTATATTTAGCTGGGTTTGTTCGGGTTTGCGCACACGAACGGTTTGCGCGTAAAAATGATCAGATGAGTATAGTATTTGCATCAATTTTTGGATTATGCATAAGATTCTGTATATTTCTTATATATAATGTTATATATCTAAATCTTATAGTTTTTCCAATATTTCCATTTTTTCAAAAAAATGTCAGATTTCAGCGTTGGATTTAATTGTTAATACCTACACTACCTCTGCAAATTAATAGTTCATATTTGGTATGGATATTATATGGAGTTGAGGCAAATAAATTATGAAAACAAATTTACCTCACTTTTTACAGAGTCTTCAAAATAAATTTTCGAATTTCAGTAACTTTAAACAAAAAAAATCTCGGTTTTTTTTAAATGGTACACCCTGTATATTGTATTTCTTTCTGATAGAATACGTAATTCTCTTTAACTTTTATTTAATATATCATATGCTTATTTTTAATACTTTTCGACATATTTTAATTTTTCTATATTTCTCATTGTTAATTTCCCATATTTATATTATAACATCGTAGTTGCAATGAAATAACAAAAAAACCTGTTGAGTCCCCAGGACAAAATCATCAAACGAGGTAAATTTTCAAAACATATCATATAATAAAATGGAAATGGAAATAAGTAACAACAAACTTGTGGAAAAGAATATTTACAATTAATATTTTTCTCATTTTTTAATTATGTCGTAATAAATGTTCAAATATATGCCCCACCTCCCGAATACATATAGTTAGTCGTTTTAGTATGTTTCGCTGTAGCCTCCTTAGCATAACTGGTGATACTGTCCTGCAAGCATTTCGTATTCTATCCTCCATAGAGATGTAAAGGGTAATATTACCGAGGTAATGTTACCGTAATTTTGGTAATATTACGTAATATTACCTCAAGATCGGTAACATTGGAAATATTGTTTTTTTTCCGCTCCTCCATACTCTCATTTATCGGGTTTCATTTGAGAATAGTAGAAGATACTGAGGAAGAAATAGAAAAAGAAGATATCGGTTTCGAAGTTATAGACTTGACTCAATTAACGAAAGAGAAAGAAGAATCAGATGACGAGGTTGGGGATGATGATGAGGATGATTTACCATTATCCACTCTATTACGTAGTCCATTCTGACTCTGACTAGTTTAAAAAAACGTTCTTATATTGGTTTTCGTAATGTTTTTACAGTTTTGAAATAAAAAAAACTTGTATTACTTAAAAAGCTGTTTTTTTTATAAATTACCAATGTTACCGTAATATTGCGTAATATTACCGATTTTTAAATTACCGGTAATTTTACATCTCTAATCCTCCATATCTTGCTTGGTTGTGGGGGGAACTACGAAAATACGATCTTTAACATAGCCCCAAAAAAGCTGTGGGATCAGATCACAAGATCGAGGGGGCCACTGAATGAATCCACCCCGCCCGATCCACTTTTCTGAATAATGTTCGTTTAAGAAGTCTCGGACTGCACGACTGTAATGAGGAGGAGCTCCGTCTTGCTGAATCCACCTTTCTTCTCTCTCATTCCCGGCAACCCCCTCAACAAGACGGGGCAATTCATTTTGCAAACAATTGAGTACCAAGTACTTGTGTCAAAGTCTTGACACCCTTTGTTTTTTCATGGAAACTACGACGTTAAAACATAAATGTAGGAAACGAACAATGAAAAATTGAGAAAAATTAAAATATGTCGAAAAGTATTAAAAATAAACATATGACATATTAAATAAAAGTTAAAGAGAATTACGTATTCTATCAGAAAGAAATAAAATATACAGGGTGTACCATTTAAAAAAACCGAGATTTTTTTTGTTTAAAGTTACTGAAATTCGAAAATTTATTTTGCAGACCCTTCTAATTCTTAACATAAAGGAGAAAATGACTATCGTTGACTCACCCTGTACAATAAATAAATTCCCAGTGGGAAGATAAAACTAGGCGACCTTGGGAAATAAAATAATCATCCATACTCAAAACAACAGTGTGATAATTCGATAAGAATAAAAGATATACTGATTAGTTTCTAGATAAGAATGAAATGGTACATTTTGATGTTGCAAATCAAGCAGTGACAACTGCTGGAGTGGCGCTGTCCCATTACACACACCTGAATTCCTTGGCACTTTTCTGTCACAATATTCTCCAGTCCATTTACTCGCTTGCACAGAAACACAATTATTAGAAGAAAATCAGATTATTTTGTACAATTTCATCCAACAATAGTATAATCATGCATGTATAAACCAGCAAATGGCATTGTGATGTTGCACAAAGCTAAAAATAACCAATACCTTCACAAGGTGGGGGGTTCAGACTCTTCATAAGAATAATAATTAATAGACTATAGTTAAACAAGTCGGCAATATGCTGCTGGTTTATTTATTATGCTGTACTTATATTTAAATTTAATCTTTAAAAAATACAATTCAACTTACCGGTACAAAGAGACCTTGCCAAGTTAAAATGCTGGTTTCATCAACTTGAATATCCCGGAATGATTTTAAACCTGAGTTTCTTATATCTCCTAATTCCTGAAATAATTGGAAATCATTATAAAAGGGACTTTAACATTTTTTTTCTTGAAACCTTTGTGTACTTTAGATGAGAGGACAGAACCAAATGAGTCAGAAAAATTAAGAATTTCTATTTTTAGACCATTTAAAAACAATCCCCAGGAGAAAATTCGAAAAGAAAAATATACAATTAAATAATTTCAAGAGTGAAAATAGCATTTAGTGAGGTCAAATCCATAAAAAAGCAAAAATACTTACTTTTTGCAACCTCCTAGTGGCTGGCATTTTGTAATTATTTCTGGCAAGTCACCTATCGCAAACAAACACTAACTTATCAAATTAGACGATGGCAAATCAATATAAATAAAATTTGTGTTTTAAAGCGAACTGAAAATCACTTGAAATTTTTCTAGAAAAGTCTCATAATTTTCATGAAATATAACTTTTCTACTCCCACATGTATATTTGCTGTTTCCTTCACAGTTTACAGAATTGATATGATGGCTATTCCGGTTAACTGAACGGATATGATTATTTCATATCGCACGATCGTGAGATATGAAAATGACCAATCACAGTTAGAGTTACGTAGGTACCCAGGTAACTATTCGTTTTTGAAATGTCAATTAATAGTGCATAATTCTGTCGATCGTAATTATTGTCGTTATTTCATAAATTATTGAGTAATTTAAATCTCAAAGTAATAAAAAATGAGTGATTCTGATGAAGAATCAATAAACGGCACTCCGCCAAATATCCGTTTAGCAGCAAATGAAACGTACGCAGCATTGTTACCAGAAAAATCAAGTAGTAAATATGAATTTACTTATAAAAGATTTATGGATTGGACGCTGGAATATAAAATCAAAAACATATCAGAAAACGTTCTAACTGCATATATTAAACATTTATCGAAAGAAATGAAACCGTCGACTTTATGGACAACATATTCAATGTTAAGAACAATGCTAAATATAAAACAGAACATTGATATTTCTACATATTGTAAATTGCGGGCTTTCTTAGATAGAATAGATTCTTAGGTAGAATTTTAACGTCTGAACAAATTAAAATGTTCCTTCTGGGAGCAGCAGATTATGAATATTTGTTTACAAAGGTAAGTTTTATTATTATTTATTATAAATTAGAAACTCTCATTTACGGGCCAACCATGGCTATCTAAATAAACAGAGGTTCTTATACGCTACCTATTGCCGTTTTTGAAAAGCACCGCTAGGTTAGTGTTATATTATTATGCTCTGGGCTTTCACCAACAAGGTCCGTCCAACTTTTTTTTTTAAATTTGTTATTTTTTCTATTTACTACTGATAGGTATGATATAATTATTTTGAATATATATTATTTAAATTTTGGGTGGTATTGATTTTTGGAATTTCTGGTGGGTGCCGTCGACAAGAATTAAAAAATTTGAAAATCAACCATATTCGAGACTTGGGAAATGAAATTCAAGTCAGATTAATCGATACAAAAACAAGAATAGATCGTTTATTTGTAATCCCGGGCATGTTTTACGAGGTTTCTATAAAATACATGCTGCTTAGACCACCAAACACAGAGCATTTTTTTTTGAATTACCAAAAGGGTAAATGCTCTACACAAGTAGTCGGCATCAACAAAATTGGTAATCAGACGAAAATAATTGCTGAATTTTTAAAATTACCCAACTCAGAACTTTATACAGGGCACTGTTTCCGTCGCTCGGGGGCCACTATCCTGACCGATGCAGGTGGTAACATCTTAACCGTTAAGAACTACGGTGGCTGGAAATCAACTCCAGTGATGGAAACCTACATTGAAAATTCTTTAAGCAAAAAAAAGGAGATTGGTAATGCTATTGTAAGATCAGTGCACAATACGCAAGTGGAGAATAGCACAAATATTTTACCATCTACCTCAACATATAATAGTGTTACAGAAAACAATGTTGCACATTCAAAAAAAGAAACTATTGCATATAATAACTGTACATTCAACAATTGTACATTTGTTGTAGAAAATAAGTAGGTAGTAATCCTTTTTATTATATAATTTAGTTATAATAGTTTAATATACAGTGTGTACATAAAGTAAGGAACAAATTCATTATCTAGGAATCTAAAAATATTTCGGAAAAATCCTCGGACACGTGTATAATAATTTTTAATGGCGCATTTTTTCCCATACAATCTTAATATACAAGGTGGCTCATGTAGTAGATATGACATTATCGACGCTTTTTTTAAATGGGAACCCCTATATTTTAGTTCAGATCTGTAATCTCCAAGAACAGCTGATTTCAAAAACATAACACACTTAGGGCCTAAAATTCATAGTTTCGTTACTACAGGTAAAACAAATAATTGTATTTAAGATATTTTTAATTTAAAAAAATGTAAAAAAATTAAATAAGCTATTTAATTAAGTGTTGAAATTGTCCTCCTTCTGCTGCCTGACAGTACCCCAAGCGATCAGTAAATTCTTGTTGGACTTTTCTTATGGTTTCTTCTGAAATGTTCCTGCATTCTGTTGTTATTCGATTTTTTAAATCTTCAATATTGGCAGGTCTGACTTACTTTATAAACAACATTTTTCAGGTGACCCCACAAGAAAAAGTCCAGTGGTGTAAGGTCTGGAGACCTAGGCGGCCATTCAACAGGCCCACGTCTTCCAATCCACTTGTTCGGAAAAACTTGGTTTATGTAATGGCGCACTACTGCTGCATAATGTGGAGGTGCGCCGTCTTGTTGGTACCACAAATTTTCATCTAGAATTCCTGGATTATTTCTACTAGGGTATAAGTTAACTAGCGTAGGGATAAGAAAGTTCTGAAGAAAATGAAGATAATTTAGCCCGTTTACATTGTTGTCAAAAAAATATGGCCCAATAATTTTGTTTTTCACAATACCAGTCCAAACATTAATTTTTTGAGGATATTGAGTATGGTGCTCACGCATCCACCTGGGATTTTCTTTTGCCCAGTATCTACAGTTTTGCCGGTTCACTTCTCCATTTAATTTAAAGGTAGATTCATCCGAAAATAGGATATTTTCAACAAACAAAGGATCTAAGTTACATCTTTCCATTAATATTTGACAAAACTCCATCCTACGATCTGGATCATCTTCATTCAACTCATGAACCAATCGGATTTTAAACGGGTGCCTTTTTTCTACCGTCAATAGGTTATGAACGGTCATAGCAGCCGCCCCATGATCAATGCTAATCTGGCGGACGCTGTTGTGGGGATCTTCTTCCATAGCCAATAAAATATCTAATTTCTTATCATCCGGAATAGTTGGACGGCCTTTTCTGGGAATATCTTCCACTGAACCCGTTTCCCGAAATTTTATTTCAAGTTTACTCCCAGTTGATCTAGTAATTGGTCTTGCTGGATACTTAGTGTTAAACAAAATGCAAACTTCTTGTTGAGTACGGATCCTATCACCATATCCAATCATCATAAGAATTTCTATTCTTTGTGTTAAAGATAAACGCATAGTAACTCAATATGTTTTAAAATAAAATTTATTACTTCTAATAAACTTACTAGAAAAATACAATGTAATGACAATGACATTATCTAAATACCATAGTTACATAACAGCAAATAAGCCTACTTGAGAAAAAAACATAAGTAACAGCAAATGATGGTGCGTCCATTAATTACGTAAGGCTTTCAGGTAAAATTGGGTGATGGCGGAAGGGATTGAGCCAAATGTCACGAAATCTTTTATTGGGGGAAGGGGGGTTGAAAAATCGCTAAAAACGCCTCACGTAATTAATTGATGCCTCCCAAGCCAAAAAAAATATCTTAAATAAAATTATTTGTTTTACCCTGTAGTAACGAAACTATGAATTTTAGGCCCTAAGTGTGTTATGTTTTTGAAATCAGCTGTTCTTAGAGATTACAGATCTGAACTAAAATATAGGGGTTCCCATTTAAAAAAATCGTCGATAATGTCATATCTACTACATGAGCCACCTTGTATATTAAGTTTGTATGGGAAAAAATGCGCCATTAAAAATTATTATACACGTGTCCGAGGATTTTTCCGAAATATTTTTAGATTCCTAGATAATGGATTTGTTCCTTACTTTATGTACACATTGTATATAGTAATACAATGAATTTGTGCTCACCAGAACCCCTAACGTGAATGTTTTGGGATATTTTTGATTTCTTCAATTTATACGATGTGTTTTGAGGTGCTCAATCCGAATCTGAGCTTTGCTAACAATTACGTGACGCAACATTGAAAAACATTTAAAAAATAGGTAAGAAATTTAATTTTTTTACCGTTTTTTTCTTATAACTCTTAAACTATCAACTTTTCGTAAATAAGCTTTCTATTCAGAATGAAGGTACATAAAATTTCCTACAAATTTCATTATTTAATTTTTTTTTTCTCTGACGAGCAGTTCGGGTACAAGCACTGACCTACAACTATGGATACGTACAACTTATGGGGTGCGCAATAAAAAGTTCAATTTTATGAGTGAAAAAATGGGTTGATGCGCACGGTTCATGAGTCATTGCCAACCAACGACGACCGTCCAGATATCGCCGAATTGAGAAAAAGACACGAAGGAATTTTTTCAAGCGGAACGTACGTACATTATACCATGATATGAGTGGAGTACGTAGCCCGAAACGTCCGTCTGTTTTGCGCTTAATAAATGATAGGTAACTCTAAACGTTCTCCTTATCTGCGCGTTTCACGTAAGACGTTTTTTGATAACCCCCGTATAACCCTTAAGTTTTATTTGAATTTAATTTATCAGATTATTAAGTAGACGGCTATTTTTTGGAAATTTAATTTTGTCCCCAATTTTGAATTCTATCCAAAGGTGAATTCCCCACCCAGGAATTATTTATTTAGAGCCAATCTAACTTTCTTAATCATTAAATTTTGAATATATAAGAACTGGTCGACACTATGAGTAAAGTGGCCAGTCTTAGCAAGTAATGAAAAAAACCATAGCAATATGAACCATTCCTAATTAACTATTTTCGGACGCGATTTTTCTTTACTTCAATGAGTTTTTTCGATTTTTTGGTGCTATGTAAGGGATGCTAGGCGTAATGCCATTGCCGACTTGACACGCACGTTTCAGTCGGTCTTGGGTGGGCCCACCATCCTTTCCCCGCTAACTGGAAGCTGTCAGCAGTCCACCAGAGCGCATGAATTTTGTCATGAGAAAGAATGAATGATTTTAATTTGAAGTATAGTTGTTTGAACGTAGGGCGAGGCCTAACTTTTGTTCAAGCTATACTTATTGTGGTATTGGCTCGGGCATGTCCAATGAATACAATAACAATGCAAGTTATTATATTGGAACACGAAGGGCTTTTATTTATTTAATTTAAATTGTCTTTGTCTCTGAGGGTTGTTTAAGGGTTAGTCCTTTCGTCAGTTGAGTAACGCGACCCGAAGTACTCGTAGTTAATTTTTATGTACACATTTTTATGTACAATGAAAATTAACCGACACTAGTAAGGGGTTCTCAACTTAAGAGAAATCATCCAACCTGTCACTCATCTTCTATCACGTACTCTCACTTTAGCTTAGATATTTACATTTTTGTACAATAGAAAACGACCCTAAGCTAATATTTTTTCTCAACTAAAGAGATCTCAACTACCCTATAATGCCCAAAACTTTTTGAACCGCGGTAGAGGCTTATTAATACTAACTTAAGCTATTGCATTGTTTTAGGACTAATAATAATTTTAGTTACCGTCACTTCTCGAATATTTTCATTACTTATTCCGGAATGTTCTTTAACGTCACAATCGGGTGAATTTTGATTTCGAAAATTATTCTAGGCTTTGGGCGCAATGTCTCTATAGAATAATTTTCCTTTCACTTCAGATGTCTTTCAAATTCGGACTTATTTATACTTGCAAGAGAGATATCGCAGCATTATTTATACTCGAGTTTTCGCAGATCAAGGTTTTATTTATACTCGCCCCAAAATACACGAGTGTTCCAAGATATTTAGGTTTTTATTTATACTCGCACCAAATCGCGAGTGTTTGAAGATATTCCAGAGTTCTTTATACTCGCACTGAAACATACAGAGTGTTGGAAGAGATTCCAGCGTTATTTATACTCGCACGGAAACTACGAGTGTTTGAAATTAAATTTTACTGAGGGAAAGATCCACGGGTGACTATTCTCGGAATTTTTGGTGACTAACACTCTAAAACCTGTAGCCGTAGTTGTTTGTATTCCACCGACATTTTTTAGTACAAGACAGAGAAAAAGAGTATTTCCGGTTTTGTCTTTCTCATGGTGATTATTGGTGAAGGATGGGCCCGAATAAAAAAAATTTTCGGACAAAAGAT
The DNA here is from genome assembly GCA_963991005.1 of Barypeithes pellucidus. Lineage (NCBI taxonomy): Eukaryota > Metazoa > Arthropoda > Insecta > Coleoptera > Curculionidae > Barypeithes > Barypeithes pellucidus. Next base: position 47,369,899 of record OZ022563.1, on the reverse strand, counting down.
GTTTATTTTTGGTCGCAGAACACTATACGCCAATAAAAAATATGGGGTTCCATTTGAAAATCTTAACTTACCCCCGCTGCGCCCGGGGGTGGTTTAAATTGCAAACTATTCCTCCTTCAAAACCAAACAACTTTTTCCCCAGACATTTTCCGGTGCAATGCGATGCACCGGAGTTATTCCGGGGTACCGACCTTTTTTCAACACCCTATATATATGAGCCGTTGTCGTTTAGAGGATCACCACATCTTTAATTTTCCAGATGAAAAAGGCCCGACGCTGACGAAGAAGAACCCGTGTCAGGCTGAACCGTTCCTTCGAAGGACCTCATCCGGATCCCTCTAAACGAAAACGGCTCATAATAATACAATATAATATAACAATATTTAATAATGAATTACAGTTTTGGAGTGTAAGAAGTGGGATTTTGAACAGCTGAAATAAACTGGCGCTTGAAACCGAACGATTCGTCGGGTAAACAAAATAAATAATGACATTTGTAGGAAATTTTATGTACTATCGTGCCGATAAAAAACTAGGACAACAAAATCACAAAACTGGGAACGGATATACATATCTCATAGACTATAAAAGGTGCTCGACAGCTGTAAAGGTAAAAACACATAACTTTTAGGAAGCAACCTAGGTTACATAATTTAACGTTTTATATTTTTCGATACGAGGTGGCATCAAAATATCTTATTTCTTTTATAAACTTGAGCGGCAGTAAATATATTGGGCATTTTTATTAAGAAAAAGTCTAATACCTTATTTAAAGTAGGTATATATAACGTCGCCTAAAAATGAAAACGAACTAAATAATAAAAGAAATTTAATAGAAGGTTACAAAAATACAAACGCTAAATTTGTCGAAGGAACAAAACATTTTTAATATTTAGTCATTCATTCCTGTTTATTACTTTTTGAAGCCTTTGCGGCATACTTAAAACTAAGTTTCTGCATAATTCGCCTGTTACTTCATCCCACGCTTAATTTATCCTGTAGCGTAATTCATCTTTGTTTCGTGGCGGAAAATCATCTTTATACATGATTTCACCATTTTACCCCAAATGTTTTCGATCGGGTTCAAATCGGGAGTCTTCGAAGGCCAGGGAAGAACTGCTATATTATTTTCTAGGAGAAAATTTTGCACAATGCGTGCTGTGTGTATTGGAGCATTATCACGCTGAAATGTAAAATTTTGACCATATACATCGTTTATCGATGGTATCATCACTGCATTTAGGATATTAACGTATTCAGGTGCAGTTAGTCTTCCTTCCACGATTTGGCAAATTCCTGGACCTCTAGCGCTAATCCAACCGCAGACATTTATGGAGAAACGCCCGCTTTGGTTTGTTTTGTGAGTGTATATCTCATCATACCGCATGCCGTAAGGCCTATACACTCGAATTCTTCCATTATTACACGATTGAAAAGTTTTCTCGTCAGAAAATATAACTGTTTCCCAGAAAATATTCCGATTTAAATATTCATGTGCAAATTCTAACCTGCCTTGTTTATTTCTTTCCATTAAAAATATTTTATTAGTAGCACAACGACTACGTATATCGGAAATTGGAACCTTGTCTCTAGCAGTATTTGCAGAACCTGGAAAGTTCGTCTCTTCTTTCGCCTTTATTGCAGTTGCGAATGGATGATCTCTTAGATAATTAACTAGTCTTATATCTTCATCTTCAGTAGAAATTCTAGGGGGACCTAAACCGGCTTTCCTAATAATAGTCCCATGCCTTGCTATTTTTTGTTTTGCCAACAACACGGTATTTTTGTTTACTCCCAGTTCGTCTGCAATATCCCTAATAAAAGCACCATCTCGCAACCGACTGTAGATTATAGCCTTTTGCTTGGGGTGTTAATTGTGGCATATTTTTTAAAGAAAAATTTGCTTGACAAGTTAAATGAAAATCTATGTTGACATGCAAAATTTGTAAATGACATTTTACTGGTACCAGACTCGAAAGTAAAAAATCATAATAGTCAAGGAGAAAATAAGAAATTTTGCTGTCCTAGTTTTTTACCGGCACGATGGTACTTTCATTTTGAATAGATAGGTTATTTACCAAACGTTGATATTTCCCGAATTATAAGCATAGAACCACAAACATGAGATTTTTTACTTTTTTTTTGGAGATTTCTGGATATTGAGTCACGAAATTTTGTTAGCAAACCTCAGATTCGGGTTCAGCATCTCAAAACACATCGAGAATGGATAAAATCAAATTTATTTTCGTTTCAACTATAATTTTAAGAGTATAATATACAGGGTGTTATGGAAATGATTTATTATATTGAAATGGGTGTCCTAGTTTTTTTTAATCGACCATTTTTAAAAAATGGGTAACGACCCCCTGAAATCAGACCACATGTGCCGCACGCCATTGGGAACTACGAGTTTCACGTATCATATACCGAGCGGGGGGTTTGTTTTATTATTATTATTCATTATGTATGATTATTTTCCTGCAATTAGTTTTCCTATCAGGATTTGCAGGTTTAACCGTTTCCATAACACCCTGCATGTACCAATGTGCCTTATACCTATATACGTACTTTTACAATAGAATATTTAGTCAAGAACCTTTATACACAAATATAAATTTTAATACTGAATTTTTTCAGTTTTATTCATAGCGCGCCAGTGGCGGATCCAGAATTTTAATAAGGGAGGGCAGGGCACACACACACCAAAGATATTGTAAACTACAGATAGAAAAATTTATATACTTATACAACGTGTCCAAGATAAGGAGGGCCAGTACAGGGATCTCGGAAACCGTAAGAGATACGAAGTCGGTTAAATGGAGGTAAAGTTGCGCATTTACGTGCCGAATAATATTCCGTTTAGAAAGTTTTAAAATTCAGAGTAGTTCCGGAGATATCCGGAAAAGCCGAAATTCTGAAAAATCGTTTTATTGTTTTCCTGGGTTTTTTTGAGATCGAATTCTAAAGTAAATTGCACTTTTGCATTGCCACTTTTTCCGCTCTATCTAACAGCGTTAATTGTTTTGTAATCCGACGAGTCGCCTTGGAAGGGCCATTATCAACTTTCTTTTTTAAATACGGTCCTGTTTTCCTGGTATTGGAATTTGAGTGCTTTTTTCTTCCGAATGCAACGATGTATGACACATTGCGGTTTAATGACGTTTCGAGGGTTTTTTGAACACCATCAGGAAATTCTTCTAACTGCCGCATAACAGTTTTTTTGAGATAAAATAAAACACGATGAATATCAAACTTTTCAGCATTTGTAAAATTATGTTCCATATTTTCTGGAATAATAAATAAACATAATTTTACAAATGCTGAAAAGTTTGATTTTCTATTGTGTTTTATTTTATCTCAAAAAAACTGTTATGTGGCAGTTAGAAGATGTTAAGAATAACGGAAATCAATTTGAACACCTGATTTTCGTTGTTCGTTATTACTGTTTTGGTATGATTTTTGTTCACTTATTTGTAGTTTATTATTAAATTATTTGTTATTTATTGAACTAGTCCAACATAAGTAAACATTTAGAGCTTACTTATGACATATTACTTATAAACTTATGAGAAATACAGGACCGTATCCCAAAATTTCCTGATGTTGTTCAAAAAACCCTCGAAACGTTATTAAACCACAATGTGTCACACATCGTCGAATTCGGGAGAAAAAACTATCAAATTCCAATATCAGGAAGACAGGACCGTATTTAAAAAAATAAAGTTGGTAATGGCCCTTCAAAGACGACTCGTCGGATTGCAAAACAATCAACGCTGTTAGATAGAGCGGAAAAAGTGGCAATGCAAGAGTGCAATTTACTTTAGAATTCGATCTCAAAAAAACCCAGGAAAACAAATAAAACAATTTTTCAGAATTTCGTTTTTTTTCGAATATCTCCGGAACTACTCGGAATTTTAAAACGTTCTAAACTGCATATTATTAGGCACGTAAATGCGCAACTTTACCTCCATTTAACCGACTTCGTATCTCTTACGGTTTCCGAGATCAATGTAGTGGTCCTCCTTATCTTGGACACGTTGTATATATTTGTTTTAGTACAACAAATATTAAAAAATAATGTCCACGAACCCTAGCAATCAGCCGCGAAAATTCGGAAGCTGTCGGCCACTTAAATCCCTATTTTCAGGCGCATCGCTAAAATCCCATATTTATTTCTGTAGACTTACAATTTATTATTTTAGCGGTAATGATAAATATTTGCAACGAAAATATATTTCAAAATAAACAGAACATTTATTTAAAATAACAACAAACATTAAAATAACTTAAAACACAACTGGTGAATGTTGTTGTCTAGTCTATCTTGTACTGTTCACCTTGGTATAATTTTTGCAGAATTATATCGTTGATCTCTTGACTGCAATAAAACCTCATTATCTATTCGACCATAAAATAAATAAGGAAATCCCAAATTTTAAAACATTTTCGAGCAGAGCCGGACCAGGTATGCAAATTCACTTAATACCTATTCCTGATGCATATATAAATACAAAGTGATTTTTAATAATTTTAATCTTTAGTGGTTTTCCGGCGAGTAATTTTTAATTAGGCTTATTAGTGGTAGAATGTGGCGTCCTTGGAATTGTGCTGATAGGGGGGCATCTTCAAGTGTCGGGAATGGAGACTTAAATATTTAACAGCTGTTAAACAATTTAGAGAAGAAAATCGTCCAATTATTTACCTTGACGAAACATGGTTTGATACCCATGACACTCCAAGAAAAGGTTGGGATGATTCTTCCAAAAAATGTCAAACTAAGGCACCATCAAATAAAGGCAAAAGAATCACAATATTACATGCTGGTTCAGAGAACGGGTTTGTTCCAAACTGTCTGTTGCTTTCGGCTAAAAACATAGCAGATTCTTCTTTAGATTACCATCAAGATACCGACGCACAACTTTTTGAAGAATGGTTTAAACATAAACTCCTTAAAAATATACCTGAAAATAGCGTCATTGTAATGGACAATGCTAGTTATCATAGTCGGCAAGCAAAAATCATTCCCAATTCTAATAATACAAAAGCAGAAATTCAAAATTTTATGATTGAAAATGATTTATATTTTGAAGAAACTTACAAAAAACGAGAACTGCTAGAAGTATTAAAAGCTTTTAAAATAAATAAGGAATACGAGTGTGACAAACTTGCAGCAGAAAATGGACATACAGTGTTGCGTCTTCCTCCGTACTAATGTATATTCAATCCAATTAAAATCCAATATTAGGAGAAATAATATGTCTCCTACATTAAATGCATCTGTAGTAGAATTAATTAAAAACGAAGTAAGAAAACTTTCTGCAGACAGCTGGAAAAACTGTGTACAGCATGTACTTAAGGTGGAAAATTCTTACAATTGTATGATTACAAATGTTCAACCCTTAATTATAAGTTTAGGCTTAGATGAAGATAGTGATAGTGATACAGAGTTAAATTAATTTTTATTGTTAATAGTTATACTTTTAAATTATATTATTTTCAATTATCATTAATTGTTATCATTATTTTACATTTATTATAGGTACCTAAAACTAAAAATACCTATCTATTTATTTAAAATTATAAAAATAAATCATGTGGTGTGGTATACATTTTCAAGCCGGCCTTGATCCCATTTATTGAGCTTTGAAGTGGTTCAGACGTATAAAATAGGGTTTAATCAGGTAGTTTATTTATGGCAGTAAGAATCAACGGTATAATTCTCCAACAACTATACCCCACCTATGCCATTTTTGTTAGAGCTAGTAGAGCTTGTTTTAGGGATTCCTCTGTATATTGGTGAATATATCTTTTACTTTTCTTAGATGTCCTATTTGTGACATGAAAACTGAACAAAAATGAATGATAAAAATAAATATTTTTAACGACATCCCAGTCCCACCAAAGAAATGAAATGTAACAATATTAGGAGTGTAAGTACACAGCAAAAACATTTAATATAATAAAATAAAGAGAAGAATCATACAAAGTTTTAAACAGAATCAATGATGCCAAGTCTGTACTGAGGGTCCTAAATCTACCGCCCACGTTTGAAACCGAAAGGTATAATATTAATTACAGTGAAGCCTCTCATACCGGACACCTCTGATAAGCGGACATCTCTATTTTTTCATAGTCCGGAATTAGGTATATGAAATTCCATGAAAATCAACCTCTCTTGGGCGTACTCTCCTTTGGGCGGACGCGGACAGGCTGTTTTCATACAGAGAATGCGAAAACCCTCCTTTAAACGGACAAAAAACTTTTAAAAGTTTATTGGGAGTAAGGTTAAAATCGTAAACAATGGCAGAAAAATGTCGCATCTCGAGTCTGAAAGAGAATGTTGATGTCGTGGAAGTTTTTTATTTGATAACAATGATTCGGGCGAGTTCATTAACATTGATAGCAATGTGCTATTAGAAGATGATAGTGACCCCATTCCTACCGATTATGTAGTCCAAACTGAAACCACATCACTATCTGACGACTCTGATGAAGAAGTTGAATGCAGTAATGAAACAAATGTCACCAATTATCAACAAGCCATAGTATGGTAAAGGAATTAGAAGAGTATGCAAAGAATAGAGGTGACTCTACAGCAATGGAATTGTTATCAAACTTGGAACTAAATTTTCTAGATTGCAAGTTTAAAACGCAAACACGTCCAACTACGTTATTAGATTTTTTTAGTACTACATCCTAACTGAAACTAGTGTATTTTATGCCTATCTTTAGCCTGAACGTCTTCGGCGTGCTTTGGACGTAAAAAACACATTTTAAAGATGTCACTACATCGGCGTATTTAAGACGTCTTAGTTTAGACGTCTTTACGATGTCAAAAAGTGGACGACGATAGAACCTATGTTTTTTTCATAAAAAATATAACTTTAATTATGAAGCCTAAATTTAATATAATTTGTGTTTTTGCGAGGCCATCGTTTTGTACTTTTTTCTACATTATTGCGGCTTGTCTTGCAATAAATATAAAAAGGGTTTCATAAAACATTTATTATACAGGCCGCAACAAGAACCGGTATTGCCAGATGTACTAACTAGAGGTGGTTATATTATATATAAGGGAACAATACATTTTTTGTTTATATCAATTCTCTAAAAAATAAAATACTTATTATTTATTTGGAATCGGCCGGTATTAGACTATCAAATATATTTGACAAAGATCTTTTATAAAATATTTTGTAGCATTTCTTTGATAATATTTCTTTTATAAAAGTTTTTACTAGTATTACATTGTCAAAGAGCTTTGTCAATTTTTGAAGGAACTTGCCACATGTTTACAATTAAAAATGAATGAAACACCTGCATTCGCTTACACAACAACAAAAAAAGAACCGGGCGACTTTGGGTAAGGCCCTGTGTCCACCGCAATCTTCTTCGGAAGTTACAATCTGAAGATATTAGGAGTTATAAGAACTATTTAAGAATTGACGCGAATGAACATTTAAGTTTATTGTTTTAAAGATAGCACCATTAATATCCCGACAGAATACATTTGAGGATTCAGCGCTGAGGAACGCGTTGTTCGACCTTCGATTTCTGGCAATAACAGAGAGTAATGCTAGTATATCCTTTACCTTGCATCCACCTTTGAATGCCGTTATAACTTCGCAAATTTATGTATATATAATATCACATATTAGTTTATAAGGCGAGTTTAAAGTTTTTTATAATTTGTCAAAATATCTTTATTTCCTTAATCTGCAGGTCTCTTCTCGCTGTACTTTATTGTATGTTCTTCCGCGTTTTTTGTGAATCTTTTCTTGTCTCCGAGATATTCTTCGGCCACGCCGGACTTATTATTGAGGGGATGTTCGGGTTGATCAAGTAGGGCGTCTAGAGCTTGGATCACTAAAAAAAAATTTAATTATTTTCATTGACCTTGTATACAGGGTGTTCTTTAATGAAGTGCTAATATTTGATTTAATTTAATATTTTTATCTTACGTCTGTTTCTGTTTTAATTCTAACAGCTAATCGGTTTAATATGTCTTTGTTAGGAAAACCAGCAATCGCCGGATGTGACAGTTTACGGCAGACTTGCCGCAGTCTTACCATATTGAGTTAAGAATTACTGTTAATCTCGTAGTGTCAAACGTGAAAGCAGGTATGAAAGATGGCCGTTCCAGCTTTATAAAAAGTACGTTCCGAAGGCTCGAAGGCGACGTAATGTCTTTGTCTAATTAATAGAAAACGACAAAGAAAAATTATTCTAATTTTCAGAGCTTCCCGATTATTTTTCTGGGAAGTTGTTTACAACCTATCTAAGAAAGTGAATTATTTTTCGAGGACTGTGGACCAAAGCCTTGATTTAAAATTCTTGACTGTTTTTAATTCAAAATCATCCAAATGATACAATTCAGTACGTTATACAACCAAACGAACATATTTTACAGGAAAGAAGAAACATAGCAAATTAAAAAAAAGTTTGTTGCTGTAAAAGTTATCTATTTTATTATTGAATTCTTTAAATTATCGAAGGTAATATGACTAGAAATTGATGTGTAGTACAGTCTAGTCTTTTTAGTTTTTAGGGTTGTAAATTCGTTGTTTACCTTCCTTGTACCGATTGCACAGTTGATTTTTATTTTCAAATGGAGAGTCAGAATATCCGATCTAAATTTAGTTAAAAATTCCAACATGCTATTGGTCTTGACAGGTTGGCCTATGAAATGCACAACGACCGCGAACAATAAATCAGAAATTGTTGCCCAGCGAACTGCTACTACGAACGCAACTGAACTTAAAAGCAACGAATGCTTATAACCAGGAAGAAGACAAACTGCCGTGTTAAATAATCGAAGCAGGCATGATACGGCGACATCCATTATGCCTGGCGCGCACGTGCTTTTCAAATGTCACTTTTGTCCAAATTTTTATTACTGTCAATATTTTAAAGTGACATTTAAGCAAAGAAAACATCGAAACCCTTTCATTTGATTTACTAAGTAGAGAAAATCAAATATTAGGATTTTGACATAGGTTTTCAGCTGTAAATATCACTTTAAAATTGTCCTTACATACTTTTATATTATTATTGAAATAGTAACGAAACTAGAAATAAAGAATTCAGAGATTGAAGGTTGTAATTAGTTTTATTAAAAAATAGGAAATAAATCATAATTTACATAAAATATTTTACCATCTTCAACTTCCAACAAATCAAGGTAAATACATACAATACTATATATACAGCTACTAACCAAGTAAATATATGCACCATCATTATGATTATGGGCTTCCAATTTGTTTGTTTCGTAGCATACTCCTGGCAACATTAGTGATCGATGTCCCCTTTAATGTTCAGTCATTATGGGATTCTCAATTAAACTATGAAAAGAAAGAATTATTATAATAATATATTACCGGACTTATCAAAATTCTGGCTACGGGTTAATATAACTAAGCTGTAATTATTATGTTGTAGCTTTTGACTTCTGGATTGTAAAATTTAAGTAAAATTCTTTAAAAATGTGTTTGTTGCTAGTTTGCGTGACAAGTTTGGGACATAATGGGACAATTTTATAATGTAAAATAACAATAACGAATAAAAATTAGTAACAAAAATATTTCAATCATAAATTACTTACCTGCAACAAAACGACAACAACAAACCCGTTTTCGTGAAAAGAATAGAAAATTAAAAATTATTTTAGAATTTAATGACGCTTCCTCCACCATTTTCAATCACATTATAAATCATATGTTACTTGATTTTATCCCCTTCCAGACGAAGGATGTTCGGTTGTGAAATAATTTAAGAACGTGTGCTGCTCGCATTCTATGTCTGTCTCTGTCTGCATCAACCTTCTCCGATTCAATAAAGGGAGACAAATATGGCCTAGATTAAATCGAACAAACCCAAAGTCTGATATTGACACAGAACGATCGACACAAAAGGATAAACGTATGGAGTAACCTGCCTGGCTGTGACGTCACTTGCACGGCCTACTTATATGCTTCGATCCCCGCCATAAGCGGTCTCACCGGGCTGCTTAAAAGTTTATAAACTGACTTTAATAATTAACATCTAAAAAAATCTACACATATTAAAAGAAAAAGTCATTCAAACTTGACATTTATTAAAGCTCATTCTCTACTACTCGGCCTACTTAGAAACGCTTTGTAAGAATGTTGTGGGTTAATGAGACAGTTTTATCACTTATAAGGAACATGCAAATTTTATCAGCATAATCACGTGCGAATGGTGAAACAATCTGATTGGTCGAAACAGTGGGTTTGACAGGTGTTGGAAATAATCTTAGTAATTTCCTCACCCGAAATTAATGTTGATCCACCATTAATATAATAAGCTCGCTCTCGTCTTTAAAACAAGGATAGGAAAATAATGTAATTGTACCCAATATGGATATAATAATAATAATAATCTTTATTTAGAACTTGGCTAGTTATTACTAAAAAATGCAAGTTACAAACAGCGTTTATATGTCAGTAGTTACAAGAATGATAAATCCTACTCTACTCTACATATCCTTCAAATAACGAAACAATTTTCTTTTAAAAACATTTAACTCATTTGCCTCCTTAATGCCCTCCGGGAGGTCATTACAAGGGCGGACTCCCTCGAAAAATAGCGATTTTTGTAGAGATGTGGTCTTAACTGACTCAATATTATAATGTTGCCCAGAGCAAATGTCATAACTATGAAAATTTAATCTTTTTTTTAGAAAAGCGTTAAAATATATTGGTAGCTGCTCAAGTTCAATTTTATATATTAAAACTAAGTTCGCCTTTCTAATGTTCTGTTCCACAGACAGCCGATTCAACCTCTGTAACATAGTTCTTACCGGGATATACCTGTTGCATTTAAGAATAATTCGCATAACCTTATTTTGCTGAACCTGCAGCCTGTGTATATTTTCCTGAGTACAAGATATTAATAAAGAACAACAGTAATTAAAGGGAGGCAAAATGATTGTATTATAAACCAGCGTCTTGGCCCACTGGGACAAACAATCCGAAACGCGACAGAAAAAAAAAATATGGTCCATCCTTTAGCTTAAAGGCCCATAAATCTTACCTTCACGAATTTTTCTTTTAGGTATCCACTTGTTTGAACTGATAAACGGCAGCAATACCTGTCCCTTAGCGTCGATGTTCGGGTGATAGATTTTCGTCTTAAAGTTGATCTTCGGAGGTCTGAAAGGATATTCGGCGGGAAAGTTTATTTCTATTTTAAATGCTCCTTTGTTGTACGGTGGGCTGTCCTAAAATAATTTTAAAAAAGGTCATTGTGGGTTGTCATTATTTTCCTTCTTTTTCCAAAGTACAGGGAGGGACAATGATTCGTATGCCTCATTTGCACTACTACGACTACTAGTTACTTAGTGCATGGGTGTGTTACTCTACCGAGGTTGTTCACTTTTTCGACTTTTTCGAGTTTACGATAAAATGAATACAGCCCTAAAACTGGGGTGTTTTTCGACGGTAAACTTTTATATTTTGAACTCTAAAATAGACAAAAAGTAAAAAGTCAGTTAATTTAGTCTGTTTTTTTTTGGGGGGTTATTGTAACATACTGTTGTAAAATTATATTTTTTCAGTTAAAAAATAAATAATAATATTTTTTGATGGAGGTGAGTCTTTGATATAAAATCAGACTGGCCGCTTATAATTTTGCAGTGTCAGCGGTTCGGTTCCCGCCAAAGATCTTACAAACTCCAGATAGAATTGTTTACATTTGAAGTTGACGTAAGGACTGTAAACGTGCACTCCCCACCTTGCTGTTATGCTTGCAGCATAGCCAGATTGTCCTATTTATCGCTAAGGTATCTGCAAAATCCCAATTAAAAATTTGTTAATTTGACAATTGCAACTGGTTTAAGGTTAATCCGCAATTGCTTTTAAAATAAATTTATTTCCCAATAATTTTAATATAAATTGTGAATAGGCCTTGAGAGATTTAGAAAAAAAATATTATTATTATACATAAAAGTTTGAAATAAACCGATTGCACTCTCACAACATCAAGTTAAAAGGTAGTACGCTCGCCGGCAAAACATCAAACTTTATCAATGGATTAGATTATAGTAAAGAATACACTGTTGCTACTCGCTGCTAACTGCTTTTAAGGGAGTGTTTATATACTTGGTTGTTTTTATTTTTTTTTTTGTGAGTATTGGTGAAAAATCGTCTTGATTATAAACAATGATGGTGCATTCATGTATAGTTTGTAAAAGAGTGGATCATTTAAGCAAGGATTTATCTTTTCTTCGGTAAGTATGGTTATGTTTTAATATGATTGTATTGATATGATTTCTGACTAACCATTGACGTTTAAAAGGTTATGGACCGGTCCGTGGTGCTAGTCCGGACAAAAAGCAGTCGAGTTGGTTTATCTCTTAATATAAATCTTGCATTTACAAGATGGTTGAGTCTTGTGCGGCCATAAAATACTTCACTAGAAGATGCAATGGTGTTAAATTAAAATTTCACAGGTTAGTAAATATATTTAGAAATTTGATTTTGAGTTTGCATCACCCATTCCGTTTCTCCCTCCTTGCTAATTGGCCACACCCAATGCATGTGAGCAGGTAATAAACTAAAGATAGATGACCAGAGTGCAGTTGGATTATTTCACGATTTATTTGATACCTTTAAGTATAATAATATTATTTTAAAGAATCATCCTTTTCACAGTTTATAGTAAAATTATTAGAAATAAACTTATTTTAAGAGCAATTGCGGATTAACCTTAAACCAGTTGTAATTGTCAAATTTACAAATTTTTAATTGGGATTTTGCAAGATGTCTTAGTGATAAATATGATAATCTGGCTAGAAATATACACTTTTATATCTGGAGAGTATCATCCAGTAATGAATACACCAAAAATATTGATGCTAAGCATAAATAGTTAAATCCATCCTTGGACACACTGTATATAAAAACTGGATCAATATTTCTATCTTTTTTATAAATATCCAATATTCGAAACTACACTTTTTGAATAGAAAATATAGTTAAACGTAAAGAATCTCAAAGTAAATTATACGCCCTTGTTGGGCTTTTTGCCCAGACTAGCTCCGCTCCGAAACCATGAAGATCGCTCCATAACCTTTTAAACGTTATTGGATTTAACCTCGTACGATCTTTGATTTAACCAGACTTCAAGATTGTTGCCATTAGCGAGACCAACATGTTTTGTCACTCTTCCACCCATTACTGATTTTCAATAACATTTCAAACAATCACAAACTCACTTTCCAACAGATTTATGAATGGAGTGTTAGCCCTGTGGTTCCCGCTTTCTCATGTTGTAACGGCCGCTATCGTCAGCAGTAGATTAGAATGACGCAATGTAGCGTTGGGAAGGATGAAATAAAAAAATTGTTTCGGAGTAAGTCGGGTTTGGATTCTTCAAGTACGCTGTATACCGTCGATTTGGGGATTCCCAGAGTCGTACTCAAACGCGATTTAGTTTTTTGTTAATTTTTACGTAAGAAAGGGGGTCCGTATTTTCGGCTACAGGTTTTAGAGTGTTTATCACCGTGAAAAATCAAACCGCGGATCTTTCCCTCAGTGAATTTTATTTTTAAACACTCGTGTTTCCGACGAGTATAAACATCACTGGAATATCTTCATACACTCGTGTTTCCGGCGAGTATAAACAACACTGGAATATCTTCAAACACTCGTGTTTCCGGCGAGTATAAATAATGCTGCGATATCTTCGAACACTCGTTTTTGGTGCGAGTATAAATAAATCTTAAGTGCGAGGAAAATTATTCTATAACGGCTTTGTGCAAAAAGCCTAGAATAATTTTCGAAATAAAAAATTACCCGATCGTGACAAAGGTAAGTGCTAAAATATCTTAAGTTAGTATTAGCAGTCACTACCGCGAGTTATAATTTTCTTTTGGAAATTATTAGGGTAGTTGAGATCCCTTTAGTTGGGAATATAATGCTAGCTTAGGTATTTTATATTGTAAATAACATTTACAATTTTGTAGACTTTTCAACTTATCCTACAAAAAAGGAATATTTCCATCTTGCTGGAAGACAGCGCGAGTCCAGCCTATTCCAAAGAAAGGTAAGAGAACCCTGCCTAACAACTATCGACCAGTCGCATTGCTTTCAGTTATATCAAAAGTAATGGAGAAAGCTATTAACCAACATCTTCTAAAGTACCTGGAAGGCTTCAACATTATCAGCGATCATCAATATGGTTTTCGGAAGTCCAGATCAACTGGAGATCTTCTAGCCTATGTCACCCATATTTGGAACAACGCAATCGAACATCATGGGGAGTCTCGGGTTGTTGCACTGGATATTTCTAAAGCTTTTGATCGTGTTTGGCATGAGGGGCTTCTAAGTAAACTGCGATCCTATGGTATGCCCAGTCGATTCTGTGCATGGTTGTCTAGCTTTCTTAAGGACCGCTCTCTGCAAGTGGCGATTGACGGATTTCTCTCAGACACCTTCACCATCAATGCCGGTGTTCCTCAAGGGTCCATATTGTCTCCCACTCTCTTCTTACTCTATATTAACGACCTTCTAGTGAAAACTAAAAATCCGATATTTAGTTTTGCTGACGATAGCACACTTATCTCATCTTTCTCTTTGAATGCGCAAACATCGGCTGCCGACGCACATCTTCGCAGACAGCATGAAGTATCACGCCTCAACAAAGACCTGGAAGAAATTTTGGCTTGGGGTGACAGTAACCAAGTCGAATTTAACGCTAAAAAAACCCAGGCAGTAGTTTTCTCTAAAAAGGTTAACATTACGAACCGGACATAGTCATGGCCGGACACGCAATCCCACTGGCTTCATCTATTAATTTGCTGGGCGTCAATCTGGGAGGAAATATGTCTTGGCATAACCACGTTGTGGCAATCGCCAAGATAGCTTCTCAGAAGCTTGGGGTACTCTTCCGAACCAGAAAGTTGTACACACCTCAACAACTTTTGACACTATGCAAAGCCCAGATTCGACCATCACTAGAATACTGCTCTCATGTCTGGAGCTCTGCACCCAAACATACTCTTCGGCTACTGGATTCCATCGAAAGAAGGGATATTCGTCTGATCGGAGACCACGAGCTGACGAAGAACCTCGACAGCCTAGAACATCGAAGACAGGTTGGGGATTTGACTCTCTTCTACAGATATTTTCATGGAAGGTGCTCGGCTGACCTTGCCCTCTTAATTCCGCCCAGAGCGACGAATAGCAGAAATACACGACGAATAGCAGAAATACACGACGAACCACTGCCGCCCATCCATATGTGGTTAAGCTTAATACTCCTCGAACTTCATTATTTAAGAATTCTTTCATCTGGAGGACCACATCCTTGTGGAATGACCTTCCCGAGGTCGTTTTTCCCAACGAATATAACCTCCAACGATTCAAAACCAACGTGAATCGCTTTTTGCGCACACGCACCACTCCCAGAGTGCCCTAAAGGATTTTTCCTGTAGTGCTTGTGTTTGTTCATAAAAAAAAAAAAACTAAATTTAAAAATGAGAGTTCGTGATAGGAGGAATGATAGGCTGGTTTGAAAGAACAGAATGTTAGCATAGGTTAATTCTTCATTGTAAATAATTAACTTTCGAATACTTCGCTTCGCGTTACTCGGCTGACGTAAGACTAACCCCTTAAATTCACCATCATTGACAACAGACAGTAAAATTAAATAAGTAAAAGCCCTCCGGGATCAACATAACATCTTGCATTGTTATTGTATTCATTGGACATGCCCGAGCCAATACCAACATACAAAGTATAGTTTGAACAAAAGTTAGGCCTCGTCCTACGTTCAAACAACTATACTTCAAAGTAAAATCAGTCATTTACTTCTTAGACAAAATTCTTGCCCTCATTTCTTCATGCGCTCTGGTGAACTGCTGACAGCTTCCAGTTGGCGGGGAAAGGATGGTGGGCCCACCCAAGACCAACTGATACGTGCGTGTCAAGTCGGCAATGGCATTATGCCTGGCATCCTGACATAGCACCGAAAAATCGAAAAACTAATTAAACCAAAGAAAAATCGCGTCCGAAATAGTTAATTAGGAACGGTTAATATTGCTATGGTTTTTTCATTACTTGCTAAGACTGGCCACTTTACTCATAGTGTCGACCAGTTCTTTTATTTTCAAAATTTAAATTAAAAAGAATTGAGAAAGTAGATTGGCTCTAAATAAATAATTCCTGGGTGGGGAATTCACCTCTGGATAGAATTCAAAATGGGGACAAAATTAAATTTCCAAAAAATAGCCGTCTACTTAATAATCTGATTAAATTAAATTCAAATAAAACTTAAGGGTTATACGGGGGTTATCAAAAAACGTCTTACGTGAAACGCGCAGATAAGGAGAACGTTAGAGTTACCTATCATTTATTAAGCGCAAAACGGACGGACGTTTCGGGATAGGTACTCCACTCATATCATGGTATGGTCGACTTAGGGGAAGTCCCTATGTTCTGTGTTACCTCATAAACAATTCCTTTGAATTTGGAATTTTTATTGCATTGATTAAACCTTTATATAAATAGGGAGACCCTGGGGAATTGGAGAATTATAGGCCTATAAGTCTTTTACCTGGATTTTCTAAAATATTTGAAACAACAATGAGTACAAGGTTAGTTACTTTCATAAATGACCGCAATTTATTTACCAAACATCAACATGGTTTTATTAAAGGAAAATCCACCCATACTGCCATTTTCCAATTTATACAATACATTATACATATAGAGCATTTTGAAAAGGGTGAACTGGCCCTTGGGATGTTCTTAGACCTTTCAAAGGCCTATGATTGTCTAGACAGGAAATTGTTGATTGAAAAATTTGAAATATATGGAATATATGGATATATGGAATCCGAGGAGGTGGAAGAAAGAGTACTTAGGGTGCTATATTATGAAAACTTTGAATCGGTGGTAAGGTACGGTATTATATTTTGGGGAAGTCACAGTTTAATTCAGAGCATTTTTGTGGTTCAGAAGAGGGTAGGGAGAATTATTAGAAAAATCGGATATAGAGAAAGTTGCAGGGGTGTTTTTAGAACTTTGGGGATAATGATTCAATCTAAATGCAAACCATGAATATAGTACAAGAACATTAAATGTATCATACCCACTACATCGATTAACACTAACTGAAAAATGTCCGCACTATGTATGCATAAAATTATTTAATGCTTTGCCAAATGACATCAAACAAATACACTCACAAAAAATATTTAAATTAGAGATTAGAAAATTGTTAATAGCTATTGAACCTTACAACTTGAGAGATTTTTGTATTCAGTATTTAGTTATGATGTTGTTTTTTTTTGTTCTCATTGATATGTGACGTCATTTCTTTGGTGTGCCATGTGTTCATGATTTGAAATAAAGTTTATTTATTATTATTATTATTCATCCTATTGAGGCTTACTATAGTTTGTTTGATCACTATTAAGAGTTCAGTGTAGTTCTCTATGTGTTCACTACACTGGATCGAGAATCTATACTGTATATATATTTGGATTCCTTAGCTGTTATTAGTGTTGGGAAAAACCGATGATTTTAATAATCGAGTACTTGATACTCGAGCGATTGGAATAATCGGGTGAATCGCTCGAGTGAATCGCCTGAAATTCCGCTTCACCAAGCGATGACGTCACCGACTGTATGACCGGCAGCCTAGCCGTTTACATGTGATCAGGTAGGGTATTTAGCAGGCACGTAACTACGGGTGGGCACAGGTCTAGCTAAAAAATTGTAGTAGCCACCAAAAAAATTCCAGAAATTTATTTGTGAATAATGAATTTTTACCACGTGTCTCGATACCAAACAAAAAACTGCAAAAAATCACACAAATATGTATTTATTGTTCTGGTTTATTATTGTGCGTTTTTAACCCGAACAAAAACAAAAAGTATTACCAAGAGTTATTTTTCTTCACAACTTCCTCAATCTACGAGCATAAAATAAGTAGATATTTAAAATAGCTTGTCAAATTCTTCCACTTTAAATTATCAGGTGCCCACTGTGTGCCCTTCAAAAATTTAGGCTTAGATACGCGACTAGCAAAATAAGAAAATTGGTTATTATTTTTTTAAATTCATGTACTCATGTATTCATAGTTACCTAAAAGTTCCTGTTTAAATTTAAGAATGCTTACTTAATTACCAAAAAATTTGTCTATACCTATGTTTTGTTAACTATTTTGCTCGTTTTCTTATTTTCCATTAACATTTTCTATAATGTATGTTATTGTTAAGAAGTCTTCTTGAGTTTAATAATAAAAAGTTCCTGTTTAGATTTAAAAATGTTTACTATAAGATTACCAATGAATTTTTCTATATATTTTGTTAACCATTTTGTTCGTTTTGTTATTTTTCATTAACAATTTCTATTATTATGTTATTTTTGAGAAGTTTTCTCGTGTTTATAGTAATTAAAAATTTTAAAATTATATCCTTTAATTTTTTAATATTTACAATCGGAGACCTAAACTACTCCGCTGGCTAGCCAGTTAAAACAAAACTTTACAAAATGCATGTCGCGATGACTCCGCTAAGGGATTCGGCATACTTTTTTATATGCACCTTCTCGTTTATGGGCCTTTAAGAAAGACGTATATCGTGTACTTGCTCATCGTCAAACTCGAACGTCGCCAATCGGATGGCGCGGCGCGTAGAACGAAGGTCGTCTATCAAGTGACCGGCGATATTTTTCGGTTTTTCCCCTGAATTTATATCTAGAGTATTTCCTATTGAGCGAAAAACTGTTCGAATATACGAGCAGTTTTTTAACTCGATCACACTACATCGGTATATTTCCGTCGGCGTCAAGCGAAGCTCGGGTATCGAGTGAAAGATAATAAGTGACGGGCGACGGTTTTCTCCTGAATAGATAACTCGAGCGGTTTTTTTAATAATCAAGTGATGTCGGTTATTTCAATAATCGAGTGATCAAGCGGTTTTTCGCTCGAGCGATCACAACACTAGCTGTTATAGCTATTTTTCTTACAATAAACTTAGGGACAATTTAGGGATTAGGGACAAGCAAAATAATTCTTATAGCTAAATGATACCTCTACAGGACTTTTTTGTTAAAAAAAGAATTTAAAATAATTCTTTAATTAATTATTAAATATTCATAAGTGATCATCCAAATGAATAAGCTGTTTTTTCGCTAATACTGAACCATGTAGGCTTTGTATAGGACACCCAATGAGTCACCCCATTTAAAGATAATAAGCCATTTCCATAACAACATCCTTACTATATACCCAAAGATCTTACAAACTTATATACCCATCCCCTTCACTCAGAGGAAAATGCTATAGTACAATAAATTCCCAGTGATAAGATAAAACTAGTTCCTAGACGACCTTGGGAAATAATCGTCCATACTGGAAACAACAGTGTGATAATTCGATAAGAATAAAAGATATACTGATTAGTTTCTAGATAAGAATGAAATGGTACATTTTGATGTTGCAAATCAAGCAGTGAAAACTGCTGGAGTGTAGCTGTGCCATTGTGCCTGAATTCCTCGGCACTTTTTTGTCACATTCTCCAGTCCATTTACGCGCTGGCACAGAAACACAACTATTAGAAGAAAATCAGATTATTGTACAATTTAATCCAACAAAAGTATAATTTGTATAATCATGCATGCATAAACCAGCAAATGTCTTTGTGATGTTGCACGAAGCTAAAAACAACCAATACCTTCACAAGGTCGGGGGTTCACACTCTTGATAAGAATAATAATTAATAGACTATAGTTAAACAAGTCAGCAATAAGCTGCTGGTTTATTTATTATGCTGTACTTATATTTAAATTTAATCTTTAAAAAATACAATTCAACTTACCGGTACAAAGAGACCTTGCCAAGTCAAATGTTTTTCATCA
The DNA here is from genome assembly GCA_963991005.1 of Barypeithes pellucidus. Lineage (NCBI taxonomy): Eukaryota > Metazoa > Arthropoda > Insecta > Coleoptera > Curculionidae > Barypeithes > Barypeithes pellucidus. The sequence goes on along the minus strand of OZ022563.1, from coordinate 47,350,010 downwards.
ACTTGAATATCTCTGAATGATTTGAAACCATAGTGTCTTATATCAATTAATTCCTGAAATATTGAAAATCATTATTAAGAAGGCTTGTTCGGATTTACAGGTTTTTTTCTTGAAACCTTTAGATGAGAAGAGGGAATGAAATGAGTCGTAAAATTAAGAATTTCTATTTTTAGAGCATTCAAAAACAACTCCAGAGAAATTCAAAAAGAAAAATATGCAATTAAATAATTTCAAGAGTGAAAATAGCATTTCATTAGGTCAAATCCGTAAAACAGCAAAAATACTTACTTTTTGCAATCTGCTAGCGGCCGTCATTTTGTAATTATTTATTTCTGGCAAATTACCTACTGCAAACAAACACTATATAACATGAAAATTAATGACCAAGTCTCACAAAACGTCTCGTTTCATATACCCATTTCTGCCAAGTCTGATAATTTTAAAAACTACTAAACGCGCGTTCTCATAATAGGCTTCTTAACACTATATATTATATTGTATAATGTATTAATAAATAAAAAACATTCATTACCAATGGAGTGAATGAGTGTGGGTTATAAGACAAAGTGCAGTAACTATAACAAAGAAGATATCAGAAGTTCACGTTTTCTCTTAAAAGCAACTTTAAATTATTCAACACTTTTGCACACAAAAATCAAAAAATTAAAATGTCATAACCTCAATGTGAATGATAAACATCATAGATAAACATAAACAAAAACTATATGTGGGAAACTATCGATAGCGACGATCGATACTATCGCTAGTATTTATTGTACTATCGGTAGTTATTAGTTCTAAGGGCCAATTTTATAAAGTGGGTTTAAATCGCACTGTACGGTTTAAACCTCAGATTATTAAAAACGGTGATTTTATAAACTAGGATTGACAGCGAGGCTCGACTTAAACTCAATAATACGATTTAAGACACAGGACCTTTGAATCACAGGACACAGTATTATAACCCTAATATTTGAGTTTGTTTTTTATTGTTTCTGGCTGCAAATGGATATTTTTGAAATTTTTAATGAGTTATTAACGGACGACGAAGATGATTTTGTAAATATTATTGAGCAGCATAGGCGGGACAGGATCAGGATTTCAAAAAATTCTTGGGAACAATTATTATTGTTCCGTTTAAGTATTAATTTAAATCCATAGATCACTTTATAAAATTAGGCCTAAGTGCCGCTGTACACTAGGGTTATTCCGCAATCCCCTCCCCCCCCCCCCCCCCCCCATAGTTTATTTCCCGGTTTTACATAAATAATTAAAATATTTTAGCAGTTTTCAAAAATTTTCTATGTAGTTTTTCATATTATGTAGATCGAGGTGGGACACCCTGTATACAAGTACTCTTACAATAGAATATGTATAACCTTTTCAGTTGCATTCATAGATGGCGCGGATAGCGGATCCAAAACTGAATAGTCCCTCGACATATAAACATGGACTGTGCGTATATGAGAATGCATATTATGTATAGATATTTTTGATTATATCGTTACTTGGATTTTTATGTAGGACAACACTATTTAAAATAACAATTAAAATGTTCAAAATTACTCCAGTATACCTTATTTTTTCCTAATTAATTAATTACGACCCCGTTTAAACATATTTTTTAATGTGACATCCTGTATATTAACTGATTTTCCAATTTCACGCGAATTTCTGAACATATACCACTTTGATATATTAGCGTCTAAAATAATATCTTTTTCATTGGAAGATGACAACGGCCTAGTCCATGTTTATATCTCGATGTCGAGAGACAAACTGATCCGACAGGCAAGGCAATGAGCGAGGCTCGGTGCGCCGTTGCGGACACTACTGTGCGGTGCTATAGTCGAGGGCGCTGTGCGGTGATCCGTTGTGGCCATACACTAGCCCAGTGGCGGCAGGGTCGGCAGAGCCGACCCGCTCATTTATACTTTTATCTTTTATGTTAATGTAATTATTTATTCAACCAATTCAATTATAATATTTGTAATATTCAATAAATTATCGTATTTTAACAATTTAATAAATTTATTGTTTTCAAATATCCCTTGTACCGGCATCTCCAAGATTATTATTCTTTGATTACTATTCGAATCCCTCGTAGGCATAGTAGTTGTCAAGAGATCGGAGCCGAATGACCTTGAAATATCACCACCTAATTGGTTTAGAAACGAAACATATTCTGTTGAGGATATGCAACCAGTGTATTCTTATTCATAAAAAATAAATAATTTCGGCTACAAAATACGAGCCGCAAGCTGTGACGTAGTTCTGACTTTTCTAGCAAGCGGGAAATTAGGGAAACAAAATCAGTGGTTAATTATTTCGATTCCTAACGGTTTGTATTCGATCTTTTAAAGAGATATACGGACTATTTTCGGAAAATTATAAATTCAGTGTTAAAGTTACTTGACTTGTGGTAGTGTGGTTTGTATTTTGTGTTATTTGTTTATAATTTTTAGTAAAATAGAAAAGCGGTAGGTTTGAAAGTTTTTAGTAATTTAATTTATAACAAAAATGGAGGGAAATATGCAGATGATGGAAACCGAAGCCGGAACAAATACTGTAAGTAATAATATTAAGGACAAATCTGATATTGTTAATTTTACGATGGCGTTATTAATCACATTGCAACATCAAAAGATCGTCGCTTAGAACTAATTTATAAACAAATGTCACCGTCATACTTCTTAAAATTCTTAGGATTCTTGTCATTCAATTGTTTTCGTATTTTAAATCAATTATGTTCGTTAAAACGCATCTTAAAAACCTGTTATCGTATATTAAATTGTTCTATCCGAGTTAACAAACGATATAAAAAAAATGCAATCTAATTTAATTTATGAAATAAGACAGTATTAAATAGATGAATTTTTTTAAACTTTGGGCGTGGCCCTGACATGTTTTCGCCTGCGGCGCATTGCCTCCGGCGGTTTTTCTGCCGACCCTACGTTCTTAGTTGCGAGCCGCCACTGCACTAGCCTTCGAGAACATATGATAAAAAAAATCGAATTCATTAAATATACTTTTATTAAACAATACAATGTACAACATTCTGCGTGATACCAATAAAAAAAATCAAATAATTTACCTAGGATCATGCTTCACCATCGAACAAAAAAAAAACAAACTAAACTAGTACTTACAAAAACACCAAAATTTTCAGGGTAAGTTGTAAAAGTACAAACGTAAAAATTAAAAAATGCTCTGTAATCAAACTAGATAGTTCAAGAGTAAATTTACATTCTAACTGCGGACCGACAGTGGAAAAAACCATTTTTAAATTGAATTTTATCAGATAACTTTGCAAAAAAATAACTGGCAAAATTGACAACATCGCTGGGCTCGAGGGCGAAAACTCTGCCTTGCAGTTGTTTTGCGTCAGCATACAGGGTGATCTTTCCAGCTAGTCTCGAATATTCAAGATGAACGAGCTCGGTCTAAATGCAAAATAAACTGCTTTTAAAATGGTTTATTTTACACGATCATAGTAGTAGTGCGTAAAAGAGTTGATTTTACGCACTGCTATCGAAAAAAAGCATTTTCCAACAATCGGTCCGCGTCGATCAAATATTAGTTTATAAGGCGAGTTTAAAGTTTTTTTATTTTTTTATTTGTCAAAAAAAAATTAAGTTTTTTTTTTACATATTCTCCTTAATCTGCGGGTCTCTTCTCGCTGTGCTTTTTCGTATATTCTTCCGCGTTTTTTGTGAATTTTTTCTTGTCTTTGAGATATTCCTCCGCCAGGTCGGCCCTGAGGGGATGTTCGGGCTCGGGTTCATTAACTAGGGCGACTAGAGCTTGGATCACTAAAAAAAATTGTAATAATATTAATAACCCACACTTTCTTTGACCCTGTATACACGGTGTTCCTGTATGGCGTGCTATATTTCAGAGTGCGATTCCTTAAAAGCCGTATTGCAGTCGGGAATTTTTATGGCGCCAGCAATGGCAATTATTATAATTCAAGGATTCATGCGCAGTACACCGTTCTCCGTACTACAGTCGGAAATTCTACTCTTCTGACAATTAAAATGATACGGATTCATGCGCAGTACACCGTTCCCAATCAGCTGTCTCTCATTACCAGAAATGGGGCACGCGCCATTTTAATTGCCATTGCCGGCGCAATTGGGTAGACATGGATTATTCCGTTATTTAGCCAAAGCAGGTATGAACAGGTAATGGCCATTTAAACCCACTGGTACTTAAATTAGCAGTTTACATTCTCTATTAAACTTATGGACTGCTAATTCAGCAACTTTTTGCACCTCCTATTTGTAAATAGCAGTAGCTGCTTTAACTGGTAATCAAAACGAACAGGTTTGCCCATCTCTAATTCTGGGGGTATTTTAGGGATTTCGACAGTACCAACTGCTGTTCTGACTCGTTGACTGATCGAGAACGGTTTGACTGCCGCATGAATACGTGCCATTATAATTGCCGGCGCAAGAGAAAAAATTGCCGAGTCTAATACGGCCTTAAGAATTAGCAGTCCATAAGTTTAATAAAGAATGTGAACTGCTAATTTAAGTACCAGTGGGTTTAAATGGCTAGCTTCGACCAAATAATAAACAGTTAAAAATAACAGAATAATCCATCTCTACCCAATTGCACCGGCAATGGCAATTAAAATGGCGCCTGTCCCATTTCTGGCAATGAATCCTTGCAATTATCATTGCCATTGCTGGCGCAACAAAAATTGCCGACTCTAATACGGCATTTTGGTCATTAACTACTACCTCTATAACCATGGATATATACAATTTATGGGATGCGCAGTAAAAAGTTTACATTTTATGAGTGGAGTGGGTTGGCGCGCTCTGTTTACCGGTCATATTTTCAATGGTTGCTCGTCGGTTGTCTTGCGCACAATGTTGTCGCCGTGATATAGGCAACCCCACCGTATTGGTTTTAGAGCTTGGATATCCATAGATATAGGTCGGTAGCAACGGCTTAAACAATCCCAAATGAGCAATCAGAGCCATCTAAGTTGCAACAATTCAATTAAAAAATAGGCCGCTTCTTGGCAGGTTAGAAAGAGACGCGAGTCATCAGCTGATCTATATTTATTTTCGTGAAGTTCTTGTCGTTAACACCTTGAACTTGTGATGTGTTCTCCATTAATTCACTTCATGAATAAGTGTAAGCTCTCCTCTCAAACATAGCACGGCTATTTGACAGGTGGGTCCACCACTATTGCAATTCTTCAGTTACCAAAGGCCATTTTAGATCAGTTGAAAAATAAAAACCTGGCTTTAGGTATGTTTATGAACTTAAGCAAACTGTATGACCGCATAGATAGAGATTTATTATTGTATAAATTGAATAAATATGGAATTAGAGGAAATGCACATGAGTGGATAACAACGTCTTATTTGTCGGATAGAATGCAAAGAGGATCAGGATTGTTAAGAATGAAATCAAATCTGATTTACCAAAAAAAAGCAGTATTGGCATAGCTCAGGGAAGTATACTGTGACCTGTACTATTCATTATCTTTTTAAATGACCTCAGGAGTATCGAAAACAGTTTCTTAATAACAAACTATGCAGATGATATGAATCTCCTCCACCACATCTGCGTCTTTCGGTTTATTTTGTAGAATAAATTCTCTAATGCTCGTGGGTATCATTAGTACAAGCGGGACGTTACAATCGACGTACCGCATAACGCACACACAGAATCTTACCTTGATCAGTTTTTGTTGCAGGCTTCCAATTTTCGGCGCTGATGATCGGAAGACATACCTGTCCCTTCTCGTCGATGTTCGGGTGGTAGATTTTCGTCTTAAAGTTGATCTTTGGAGGTTTGAAAGGATATTCGGCGGGAAAGTTTATTTCTATTTTAAATGCTCCTTTGTTGTATGGTGGGCTGTCCTAAAATAATGAAAAAAAAGGTCATTGTGAGTTGTCATTCTTTTTTTATTTGCTACTTTTTCCAAAGTACAGGGAGGGACAATGATTTGTATGCCTCATTCTGTGTGTTGTGTTGTTAGTGACTGGCCGATACGGATTTTTTTGCCAATACCGATGTGATATCACCACATTTTTAAAAGATTTTATATGTTGATATAAGTAAAATAGTAAAACATAATAAATAAAACCATATCCATTCTAATTTTTTGTTTTTATCTTTAGGAATTCGGAAACATCTTATATTTCTATCAAATTTCTTTGAATGGTTATTCATATCACAACCGAACCCAGCGCGCATCATTTTATGAAAATTCAGATGAACTTTCAAGATTTCCATGGAAAACTACGGCAAACGGCACTACGTGGCGACCAGTGTTGCCAGACATTTTTGAGCAAAAGTAATAGGTTAACGGTTACGAAACCTAATAGAATAGTAAAAACGGGGTCAGAGTAAGAAGAATGAATACATAAAAAAAAGGTCGTTACTTTCCTATGATATGGGGGGCACCGCCAGATTGAACATAAATTTCATATGGGGAGCCCCACAACATGAATGAACATCTAAAAAATTGTTAAAATACTAATGGATATATTACAATTGTAAAAGACTGACAACGCTGGTGGCAACTAGCAGGGGACGCCGAGCAGCTTCGGTTGTTTTAAAAGTTTGTCGGAATCCTTTCTTATTTTAGTGGTATTTTAGCTGTAATGTGTGTTATATTTCTATGAAATAAATATGCCTAAATACCATGATTTCTTTTATTTCACATACCATTAAATGCGTAAAACCTTTTAAAACCTTTAAAATAGAATTAAAGACGCTAACACCATATAAATATTCATAAGACATTTAAAAATCGCTCTCCATGTGATTTCACTGCGCGCCACAGATGAAATTGGAACGGTTAGATATCTTACCTTTAGTAATTGTATATCATGCACCGCGCAGTAGCATACACCCCCCCCCCCAAGAGGTTTAAAAAATGATGTCTGGTTATTAAGTTCGATATATTTGCTGCATGATTTTGAATTCTGAGTAACTTTCCTAATAAAATTTTTCGATATTTTGTAAAGTCAAAGCCTTCTTCATTTCATAAAAATCAAAATACAGGGTGTTATGGAAATGACGTATTATATTTAAACCGGCAATTCCTGAGATGAAAACAAATATATCCAAAAATGGCGCTTTAATTTAATATGCCCTGTACATGGCCTTATGTCAAATCAAAAATTACCACGTTGTGCCCCTGCCAGGAAGGTAAACAAAAGAACATATGGCGAAAAACGTGAGTGAATCTTGAACAGTGTTGTCATATCTTCAGGGTAAACTCTTTAGAAAATCAACAAACGTTTAACAGATTTCAAGTTGTTTATTCTTCGGGGTACACTATTATAAACTTTTACGTTCAGTTCAGTTCACTGGGAAAGAATCTCTGATTTATAAACTTGAACAACTAAAATGCCACTTTACCCTTTAGAAGAAAAAAATACAATTTTATTTACCTATTCGGCCTTATTTAAAACCAACTTAATTTATAAAAAAAACACCAGGTAACCGAACAAAAACTGTCACAAAACATAAATTCACATCGCGCATCTCGTGAACACATCTAAGTACCTTTCAATCTGAATTAGTATTTTAAAGTGCTATCGTCTAGACAAAAATACGCCCTTATTGTATAAGATTTTATCAGCTGGTAGTCTGGGAAATAATATAATTTTTTTATACAATGGTATTCAACATCTAAAAATGTTGAAACTAACCTTTAAACCTATTCCTATCTTCACGTGTCTATTGTCTATCTAAAAATACAGCGTTGCCATTTTCGATGTTTTATAAGGTTATATTCATAAACTGCCTAATTTCCTTCTATAATATTACTTTCCTGTATAATTATAGTCTCGGAAAGGGCAATCGCGCTGGCTCTACTAGCGGAGAGTTCTCGGAAAGAAAGTGAGGTGGTGGACTAGACCATTTGTTTGAAAGGGTAGTTCCTGTCAATAATTGTTAACATAATTGTGTCATTTTATCTTTAGTAAAGGGTTAATGGCCCATAGAAATTAGCGTTTTTATTATTTCTATTGCGAAATGATTAAGCGTTATTGTTTAGTGATTTCGTGTAATCTGATAATAGGTACATATCTTCAAAAAAACTAATTTGAAACTCGTGGGTGTCTGTGTGTTTCTTTAAGTGATTTAGTGCAATTTGTTCTGTTTCACTGTGTTTTTTTTCTTTCGACTTTATGCCGGTTATATTCCGAGATTGGAAATAAGAGGCCGAATGAGGTGATAAGTTTATTATGCACTCCCACACTATCATCAAGACACGTGATGAGCATAAAGTTTTTCCCATAGAAAAAAGAACTGAAGGTGTCTGTGTCCTGGATTCCTTAATCGCGTTCTGGATTTACTTTCTAAGTAAGCTAAATATTTATTTTTATAAGAAACTAAAGTTTTACACTTTTAAACAATGTGGCAGCATTGCGCCCGAACATCTGTTGATTACCCAGCTGGGCAATGTAATATGTTCATATATAAATGTGCCGAGGAGTTGTGTGCGGGTTTAGGGGTGAATTACCCCACTTTTTAAATGTTCGATTTAAAAAAAATATATATGTATTTTTGTCTACACCTATAAGTTCACTTATCGGAGAACACACTGTATACCCACCCACTTGACTGAATGGAAAATGTTAGTTTGATAATATTACAATTAGGGATGGACCATACCGGGAATTTGGCCGGGCCACTGGAACATCAAAATCCGGCCTATGGCTCCCGTATAGACATCCAACAATGCTCGTCAGTAATGCAGTTCGCGTTTATAACGCTAGGTGTTTTATTTCATTAACAACCAGAACGGGGAAGTCCCCGCCCCCCCTATCATGTGATAATAATTTCAGTGTGGTCTGGTGTATAATTATTTATTAGTTTAGGAAAGGTCAAGTCTCACTACCGTGCAAGGCACGTGCTCGGCACAAAATCATTATATATTTATTATTTTGCGGGGCCGTCGCTTGCCAAGACTTTACGTGCATAATGTGAATTTACCCCGCAAAATCTATAAGATTCAATGTTAACTATTTTGCCGAGCCGATGCTTTGCCTGTACCGAGCATCGGCCTCAAGACTGCTTTTTTCTAGTGTTGGGAAAAACCGATGATTTTAATAATCGCGTACTTGATACTCGAGCGATTTTAATAATCGAGTTAATCGCTCGAGTGAATCGCCTGAAATTCCAATTTACCAAGCGATGACGTCACCGACTGCTTAACGGGCTGCCTGCTTCCCTTTACATGTGATCAGGTCGGGTATTTAGCAGGCACGTAACTACGGGTGGGCACAGGTTTAGCTAAAAAATTCCAGAAATTTATTTATTTGTGAATAATGAATTTTTACCACGTGTCTCGATACCAAACAAAAAACTGCAAAAAATCACACAAATATGTATTTATTGTTCGGGTTTATTATTATGCGTTTTTAACCCGAACAAAAAGTATTACCAAGAGTTATTTTTCTTCACATCTTTCTCAATCTACGATCATAAAATAAGTAGATATTTAAAATGGCTTGTCAAATTATTCCACTTTAAATTATCAGGTGCCCACTGTGTACACTTAAAAAATTTAGGCTTAGTTACGTGACTGGCAAAATAAGAAAATTGGTTATTATGTTTTTAAATTCATGTACTCATCTATTCATAGTTACCTAAAAGTTCCTGTTTAAATTTAAGAATGCTTACTTTTAATTACCAAAAAATTTGTCGATACCTATGTTTTGTTAACTATTTCTTATTTTCCATTAACATTTTCTATAATGTATGTTATTTTTGAGAAGACTTCTTGAGTTTAATAATAAAAAGTTCCTGTTTAGATTTAAAAATGTTTACTATAAGATTACCAACGAATTTTTCTATATATTTTGTTAACCATTTTGTTCGTTTTGTTATTTTTCATTAACAATTTCTATTATTATGTTATTTTTGAGAAGTTTTCTCGTCTTTATAGTAATTAGAAATTTTAAAATTATATCCTTTAATTTTTTAATATTTACAATCGGAGACCTAAACTACTCCACTGGCTAGCCAGTGAAAACAAAACTTTACCAAATCATGTCGCGATGACTCCGCTAAGGGATTCAGCATACTTTTTTATATGCACCTTCTCGTTTATGTGCCTTTAAGAAAGACGTATGTCGTGTACTTGCTCAGCGTCAATCTCGAACGTCGCCAATCGGATCGCGCGGCGCTTGGACCGGAGATCGTCTATCAGATAACCGACCGGCGATATTTTTCGGTTTTTCGCCTGATTTTTAACTAGAGTATTTCCTATCGAGCGAAAAACTGTTTGAATATATGAGCAGTTTTTTAATTCGATCACGCTACAGCGGTAAATTCCGTCGGCGGCAAGCGAAGCACGGGTATCGAGTGAAAGATAATAAGTTACGGGCGACGGTTTTCGCCTGAATAGATAATTCGAGCGGTTTTTTTAATAATCGAGCGATGTCGGTTATTTCAATAATCGAGTGATCAAGCGGTTTTTCGCTCGAGTGATCACAACACTACTTTTTTCCTATAATGTTCACACAAATAAGTCAAGTGTGGAGTACATAAATGGGAGAAAAATAAAGCAATTTGCAATTTTTGTAAAAACATCGTTTCAAAACGAGGCAGTAGCAAATAGATATCACCTTTAATAATGCGTTCAACACGAGAACCTCTTTCTGAACATGTGAAAAACTATAAGAAAGATGACGAGTCAACAGTTACAGATCATTTGGCAGTTAGGGTATATTGTTTTGGAAGAGCGCATTTTAGAAAATCGCTGTTACTTTTGTAAATAAAGGTTGACCAGACATTTTCGATAAAAGGTCTTCAATTTTTGTTATTTAATTGCGTACCTACACTTTTTATTTACACAAATTTATTAATTAATTATGGTTGTACCTTACTTTTTGTTTTTAATGGTTTTTAAATTTTACAATAGATTCGGCCGGCCTTAATCTTCGATCCGGCTGGAGCAATAGAACCGGTGTTAAGGCAGGCCTCAGTACTACTGCCGGATTTCCGTCCCATCCCTAATTACTATAAATTCTCATTCATAAGATAAAACTAGTTCCTAGACGACCTTGGAAAATAATTACAAAACACTTTCAAAGTGCAATAATGAAAACAATATTTTTTGCGATAATTTTGATAAGAATAAACAATACACCGTGTCCAAGATAAGGAGGCCCAGTACAGGGATCTCGGAAACCGTAAGAGATACGAAGTCGGTTAAACGGAGGTAAAGTTGCGCATTTACGTGCCTAATAATATGCTGTTTAGAAAGTTTTAAAATTTCGAGTAGTTCCAGAGATATCCGGAAAAACCTGAAGTTCTGAAAAATCGTTTTATTTTTTTCCTGGATTTTTTTTAGATCAAATTCTAAAGTAAATTGCACTATTTACATTGCCACTTTTTCCACTCTATCTAACAGCGTTAATTGTTTTGTAATCCGACGAGTCGTCTTCGAAGGGCCATTATCAACTTTCTTTTTTTAAATACGGTCCTGTTTTCCTGATATTGAAATTTGAGAGCTTTTTTTCTTCTGAATGCAACGATGTATGACACATTGTGGTTTATTGACGTTTCGAGGGTTTTTTGAACAACATCAGGAAATTATTAAATTATTTGTTATTTATTGAACTAGTCCAACATAAGTAAAAATTTAGGGCTTACTTATGAGATATTATTTATAAAATTAGGAGAAATACAGGACCGTATCCCAAAATTTCCTGATGTTGTTCAAAAAACCCTCGAAACGTCATTAAACCACAATGTGTCATACATCGTTGCATTCGAAAGAAAAAAAGCTCTCAGATTCCAATATCAGGAAAACAGGACCGTATTTAAAAAAAGAAAGTTGATAACGGCCCTTCGAAGACGACTCGTCGCATTACGAAACAATTAACGCTGTTAGATAGATTAGTAAGGAAGGCACTAAAGTAACTCTATTGTACAAACCACCGCAATATAATAATGTTCGCTTTTTGGATAGATTGGAAACTTTTATGCTAAAATATCCCAAAAACCATCTACTGGTCGGAGACTTCAATATTAATATTTTGGATCTGTCATCCAGTTTTATACAGGATTATAAAAACCTTGTGGCAATGAATAATTACAAAATTATGAATAAAATCGACAGTGAAAATGCAACAAGAGTGACGACGAACACGTGTAGTTTACTTGATCATGTGCTGGTGGATCTAAGTGGCAAAAAGTGTTCGGTTACAGTTGAAGACAATCCACTATCTGATCACAGTAGACTATTAATAAATACAAGAGAAAATATAAAACCCCATAAAGTAAAAAACACGTATGAAATTAAACACATCAACTATAAGAAATTTAAAGAATTATTTAAAAATATAGCTACAAATAGACATATTGAAACATTCAAAGAGCTAACGGATCGAATTAGCGAATGTAAACAAAAGTCTGAGTATACTACCATAATTAAATGTCACAAAAATAATACATGGATTACCAATGAACTTCTAAACTTGATGGCTTGTCGGGACAAATTATTCAAAAGAAAAAAAGCAAACCCTACTAATATGACCATAGCTGTGGAATTTAAAAATATAAAGAATAGAATAAACAACAGGATCAAGGTACTCAAGAACCAACACTTCAACAAAAAATGGATTGAAGCTGGAAGCAATCCAAGAAAGCAATGGAAATTGATAAATGGCATGCTAAAGGAGACAAGAACAGAAACAAAAGTAGATAAGCTGGTGGTAAACAATGTACAGGTCACGGAACAAAATGAAATTGTTAACAATTTGAATGTTCACTTTGCCAGAGTGGGAAAAGATATTGTTGACCAGATAAATAAAGATATACAGACTGATCAGCCAAACATTGCATTTAATGAGATATATTGTGATAAAAGTTGCTTCATAGAAGAAACAAATGAAAGTGAAGTTCGTGACATAATTATGAAGCTAAAAAGGACGTCTGCTCCTGGAGACGATGGTATTACAGTGAAAGATATCCTAAACATAAAAGATGAGATTGTGTCAATTATCGTTAGGCTGACAAATATAATGCTTATTACCGGAAAATTTCCAGATGAACTTAAGTTAAGTAAAATAACACCCATCTTCAAGACTGGTACCAGAGAATCTATGAACAACTATAGACCTATCTCGGTGATAAGTGTTTTTTCGAAAATTATAGAAACTGTGATAAAGGCTAGAATGTTAAGATTTGTCGATAAGTATATTGATAGAGATGTGTTTCAATATGGTTTTGTAAAGGGTAGTAATACTTTGAGCGCTACTATGGATCTTGTAGATAAAATTTCTGCAGCTCTGGATGGTGGAAAAGTTGTGGCGGCGGTGTTTGTAGACTTGAGTAAGGCATTTGATGTTGTTAGCTTTGAGATATTATTGAAAAAACTGAGTTTAATGGGATTTAGAGGAAGAATGTATGATATAATAAAATCGTATTTAGTTCATAGGCAACAGTATGTTATAGTGAATGGTAACAAAAGCTCAAAATTAGGTAATTCTTGCGGAGTGCCTCAGGGGTCTGTCCTTGGGCCTTTGCTGTATTCGTTGTATGTATTGAGTTTAAGGTGTGCTAATCTAATAGCCCGTTACTTTACGTTTGCGGATGACACTGTACTATTGTATTTTGCTGATAATTGGGACGAGTTACAAACGGTGATAAATAATGATCTGATTGTGTATTTTGGGTGGCTGTTATGTAATAGACTAAAAATTAATATAGATAAGACCAAATTTATGCTTTTCAAACAAAAAAACAAAGTGGTACAAATGCCAAAAATACAAATCAGAGATATGGAGTTGCGATCGGTGGATAGTATTAAGTACCTGGGTTTAAATATTGATATAAATTTAAATTGGAGTGAACATATTGAGCGGGTGATTGACAAGATTGCTTCTATGATTGGCGCGCTGTATAAATGTAGAAATTACCTAACAAATAGTACTAAGATTAACATTTATAATGCATATTTTGCATCGCACCTGAGGTATTTACTCCCTGTATGGGGAACATGCGGTACGGTCAACTTCAGAAGGGCACAAACTGTACAGAATAAAATTTTAAAAATCTTATTCAATTTTGATAGACTTATGCACACTAGTGAGTTGTATAAAATAGTTAACGTTCTCGACCTATCTAAGCTGTTACAGTTAGAGCAATGTAAACATATTTATAAAGTTATTAATAAGAAACAAAAAAGTAACACTACAATTATATTTGCAAATAACATACATGGTTATGGTACTAGGCAATGTGATAATATATATCAATGTACTGTAAAGAGCAATAAAGGGCTCAATAATCCTATGTCGAAAGCCTGTGATTCATACAATGATTTACCAGATGTACTAAAGAACTGTAGCAGTATACCAACATTTATAAAGCTACTAAAGCTACACGTGAGGAATAATTAGTTTAACATTGGCGTTGTATTTAAATGGAACAGTTCTCGTTACCAGTGTTTTTAAGCACTGCTTAGAGATTTAAGTATATTGTAAATTGTATATTGTACTTTCGTAATATATTTTGTTATATTTCAAAAAAAAAAAAAAAAAAAAAAAAAAAAGATAGAGCGGAAAAAGTGGCAATGTAAATATGCAATTGACTTTAGAATTCGATCTCAAAAAAACCCAGGAAAACAAAACGATGTGGAACTTTTACTTTGTTGAAAAAGGAATCTTTTAATGCCCCCTCATAAAATATTTGGAAGTACTACCCATTATATTTTCCGAAACGTAAAATTTTTATTATTAATATTATTATTATTATTAGATTTAGACAGTAGGCGGAAAAACCGATAAACTGTCGTTATTTGTAATGGCGCGATAAGTCTCTTAATATATTGCTAGCCTATGTTCCCTTTCAGTGTGAGCATCCAGACGGTTTTTAAATGAGTTTAGCGTAGGGGCGGCAACAATCTCCTCTGGCAGGTCATTCCATTTTTTCACTGCTCGGTTTGTAATAAAATTTTTTCTGGTTAGTCTATGACAGAGTTCAGTGGTCAACTTCAAAGAATGTCCACGAAGATGATGATTGTTCAATGATTTTTTCCTGTCACAGCATTCTCGCTCTCTCTCTCTCTCTGTACTTGCCAGCATAGAAACACAACTATCAGAAGAAAATCTGTTTGTTTTGCACAATTTAATTCAACAAAAATATAATTTGTATAACATGCGTAACCATCAAAGGGCTTTGTGGTGTCACATAAAACTAAAAATAACTGATCCCTTCACACCCTTCATAAGAATAATGACTATATAACAAGTCAGCGAGTTTATTTATTGTGCAGTATTTGTATATTTAAATTTCATCTTTAAAAAATACAATTCAACTTACCGGAACAATGAGACCTTGCCAAGTTAAAATGTTGGTTTCATCAACTTGAATATCCCGGAATGATTTTAAACCTGAGTTTCTTATATCTCCTAATTCCTGAAATAATTGGAAATCATTATAAAAGGGACTTTAACATTTTTTTCTTGAAACCTTTGTGTACTTTAGATGAGAGGACAGAATAAAATGAGTCAGAAAAATTAAGAATTTCTATTTTTAGACCATTTAAAAACAATCCCCAGGAGAAAATTCGAGAAGAAAAATATACAATTAAATAATTTCAAGAGTGAAAATAGCATTTAGTGAGGTCAAATCCATAAAAAAGCAAAAATACTTACTTTTTGCAACCTCCTAGTGGCTGCCATTTTGTAATTATTTCTGGCAAGTCACCTATCGCAAACAAACACTAACTTATCAAATTAAACGATGGCAAATCACTATAAATAAAATTTGTGTTTTGAAGCGAACTGAAAATCACTTGAAATTTTTCTAGAAAAAAAATTTTCATGAAATCTAACTTTTCTTTCTCGAGGTGAACTGACACTGACAGTTGACAGAGGAGCCGCACATGCCACACAACACACAACCAAGAAATAGGGATGTGCGGTACGGTACGATATTCTTGTGTACCGGTATTTTTCTTACCGATACTCGATATTTTGTACCGGTATTTTACTGTACGGTACGGTCCGATACGCTAAGTTTTTACCCAGTACCTATCGTATTTGTATGGTATGTAAATAATTATTTATTAAAATTATATATTATATTTTGACTAATCCAGTTCGTGCTAGAAAACGGAATGCATTCTCGAACGCAGCTCACAGTTACGGCTAAACTATTGCGAAAGAAGAAGATTTTATATTGAACGCGCAATCCCGAATAAAAGAAGAAAACGAACTGACTGGTCTTGTCTGAGAATAGGTGATTCCCCAATTGTGCATTTTAAAAAGTTTGTTTTTTGTTCATTTTTTATCATGCCGCCTCGTCCCATTAGCGATGTATGGAAAGTTTTTATTAAAACCAAGAGTGGAGGTACCTGCAAATTATGTCTTTGTGAGGTCAAAAATTCTGAAGGAACGACAAATTTAAGGAAGCATATTGCACGACGACATCCAAAATATAGTTTAAAAAAAAATGAGAAGGAATCTTGCAAAAACGAGGTATGCATATATAGTAAAATTAACATTAAAAGTGTTTGTGTGTACTAAATACGAGTCTAAATATTATTCAGCTATTTCGCAGTTTGTCCCTACTTGTGCTGTTAGTCACCATTCTATCAAGAATTATATAGAAGAAAATGTAATTTTAGGCTTCAGAGAAAATTAATGAAACTATGGACATACAACAACAAGCTGGACCTTCTCAAGAAAAAAGTGACTCGGAGAGTGAGAGTGCAAGTACTTGCAGGATGGTTTCCAGTCAACCACGAATTTCGGAAACATTTGCCAAAATAAAATCATATACAGGTAAAAGATTTGACCTTGACCTTTTGATCCTAAATCAGTAAATAATTCTATTTTCATGTATTTTTAGGAGGTGAAAAATCCGAGCAAATAACCAATGCTATTGTATATATGATAGCAACGGATAATATGCCCTTGAATTCAACAGAGGAAAACGGTTTTCGATATTTATTAAAAACAGTCGCACCCCTATATAAAATTCCAGGGAGAAAAAAAAGTGTAACAAAACTTGTCGATCAGAAATATGAATTATATGCCCAAGTTGTTAAAAATAGGTTGGAGAATGTCGAAAATGTAACTATCACATCTGATATATGGACAGATATATTAAACACAAAAAGCTTTTTGGGGCTTACTGCTCATTTTTATTTCGAGAGTAAATTGAACAGTATAACAATAGGCGTTTATGAATTAGATGACCGTCATACTGGAGAATACATAGGTAACCTATTGGAAAAAATATGTAATTATTGGAAAATCCAACCCTATAAAATAACTGCTGTTGTCACTGACAATGGCGCTAACATGGTTAAAGCAGTAGCAAATGTTTTTGGGAAAAGTAAACATTTACCTTGCTTTGCTCACACCCTCGACCTCGTTGCATCTAAAATTATTAATGAACATAGTCAAATTAAAGCCATAACAGAAAAAGTTAAGAATATTGTGACATATTTTAAGCAAAGTGTGGTAGCAGCAGATAAATTGCGAAAAGTTCAACCCCAAGGTAACATTTTAAAATTAATACAGTCGATCCCCACCAGATGGAATTCTGTTTATTACATGTTAGACAGGTTCCTCAAACTGTCAACCTATGTAGCTCCTATATTGCTCGAAAATAGTAAAGGCCCGCCTATGATAGATGGACTTGAGATGGAAACTATAAAAGATATATTGGAAATCTTGAAACCAATCGAAGCAGTATCAAAAGAAATTTGTGGTGAGAAATATCTTACCGGTAGTAATATAATTCCAATCGTTAATTGTCTAAAAATTCAAATGACAAGGCTAGCGCCTTCAACTGAAGCTGCGAAAACTTTACTTGGAACTACACTTCAAGAACTTACACACCGGTTTGGAGCAATAGAACAAGTTTCTTTACTCGCGATTTCCACCCTTCTTGACCCTAGATTTAAAAAGTTACATTTTAACAATCTTTTGGCCTGCTCACACGCTATAAAACATATTAGTAATATATGCAAAGACAGATCAAAGGAACCTGTACCTGTAGTTCATGTTGAGGAAGAAAAAATAAAAAGTGATAACATTTGGTCACATCATCAGGAGTTAGCAAGCACATCCGTCAGCTCAAAAATTGACAGAGAAGATGAGGGCATCTTTCCTGACTTAAAAGCATATTTAAATCTATCCACCGAGCCCCTGGACACCACGGATGTTCTCTTATATTGGAAAAATGTTATGGCAAGCACCATCCTAAAAGAACTTGCATTTAAATATTTATCAATAGTAGGGACTTCAGTTCCATCAGAAAGACTATTTTCAAGAGCTGGCGCGGTAATGCATGAATGCCGAAATAGACTACTTGGAGATAGACTGTCTAAATTGTTATTTTTAAATTCATTAGAATTAAGTTACTGGAATTTATGATTATTTGTTAGAGGTTTTGTGACAAAAATGTATTGATTGATATTTATTATTATTTTGTTACGTTGTCAAATCTAACAAAATGTACATCATTACATTTTGTTCGGGTTGATTGATATTTATGAAGATTTTCTTAAGTTTGTTGTTTTTTGTTTGTGGATTTGTAATATAAGTATAACCACTAAGTATAACCACTAGTAGTCTGATTCCGAACAGATACTAGTCTGATTCCGAACGGATACTAGGTGAGGATGAAATAGTTAATTTTGTCAATTAACGATTTCATCCGTGTTATGCTTAGTGGACTGATTAAATAGGAATATTGTAACATCAAAGGTGAATGCTCGGAATACTTAGATTTGGATGTATTGTAAATTAAACATGGATTATTAAAGAAAGAGTTTGAACGAGAACGTCCTTTTATTTTAAATGAAGCTCCGAGACGATTAGTAATACCAAAGGGAAAGATTATTACATGGCGATCCTGCCAACGGCCTGATCTAAGAAAAATACTATAGTACAGAATATGGTGATGGTTTCATAATCATGGGTAACAAGGAAAGCAAAGAAGAGATTATAATAGCGCAAGCGGGAAATAGTGGGGGACAAACCACTACTACACGTTTTGGGTCCATCCAAGATATCCTAAGCGTTTTATTAGTTTGCTTGGCTTTAACTGTTTTAGTATGGATTGGATATATAAGATGCAAACAAGCATTTGACAGGAAGATTAGAAGAGCTGTACTAGCAGCGCAAAGTACTGACAAAATTTAAAATAATTATGGTATATATGGTATTATGGTTAAGTTATTATGGAAGTAATTAAAAAATGATATGGAATGCCGAAAGAAGTAGATGAATTTAGGTATTTATTGGAAGAATTAAGAGTATTTAATAGAAATGTTGGAAAAGATAATCAAGAGCGAAGAAATAGTTTTAAGGTACTAGAATATTATGTTAAGAAATTAGAAAAATTGAAATTGCAATTTAGTGAAATTAGGGATAAATTTAACAGTAAGTCGTATGTAGGAGAATTGGTAGATAAGGCTAAATTATATGTAAACGATATAAATAGTTATCTAGAACATCTAGACAAGATTTTTCAAGAAAGGCGTACAGAAATCCAATTGCTGAAATTACCATCTGCGATAGAGCTTGATTCTAATTCTTCAGATAGTGAAACGGAAGGTAAAATGTCTGAAAAATTCGAATTGAAGACCGCAGCGGGGTTAATTCCGGTAATGGATGGCTCTGAAGTTTCCACAAAACACCTTATTGATGCTATAGAGTTATACGATTCTTTATTGGATACTGAGGGCAAAAAACTTTTAACCACGTATGTTTTAAAAACTAGACTGACTGAAAGCGCAAAAATTAGACTTAAACAATCGTACTTAACAAATGCACTTTTAGTTACCGATTTAAAATCTTATTTTATTTCAAAATAATCAGTTTCTGCATTGTCATTTAAATTAAACAACTCGAAACAAAACTCAAAATCAATCGAGGAATTTGGGAGTTCCTTGGAAAAATTATTAGTTGATCTTACTTTGACACAAGCGGACGGAAATGACCAAAATGTGATGATTTTGAGACCAATCAATGAAAAAATCGCGGTGAATTCATTTGCAAACGGACTTAATAATAATGACCTACGAACGATTATAAAAGCACGAAATTATTTAAATCTCAATGACGCGATTAGGGGTGCTAAGGATGAGGAGTTGTTCCTAAACAACTCGAGACCAAAATTTTCTATGCGTCCAAATAACGAAAATACAGGCACGAATCATAGACGGCTTAATAACAATTTTACAAGGGGTTCTTTCAGGAGTTCAACTCGAGGAACTAACAATAACAGTAATCGATACGGACAGCGAGGATATTTTATGCAAAATACAGACCAGCGGAATCTAAATACGAACAATTCTAATACTGAATCACACCCAAATAGAATGTTTTTTCGAGGCTTCTAAGCCACAAATTTTATTACATTCAAATGGCTTAAATTTTATTAGCGTAAAGTATAAAGAAAAATATATTAATCTATTAATAGATACAGGTGCATCTGTAAGCGTAATTTTCAAAAATTATGTAAGTAAGTTAGAAAAAATAAAGTTTTCAGATAATATAACAATCAATGGAATATCTGGGTCAATAGTTTCACAAGGTTCAGCAAACTTAAATTTAAAAGTAAACAATTTTAATATAATTCATAAATTTTTGCTGATTGACAGTTTTGACGATAGTTGTCACGGTGTAATAGGATCGGATTTTTGCTACAAATATTTAGCAACGATAAACTACGAGAAGTTCTATTTTTCATTTAATTTTAACAATAACAAAATAACGACACCTTTGCATTCTAAAAGCGAATTATTTACGTTTATTCCTAAACGCAGCGAAATAATTAAATATTTTCATGTAAAAACAGATAAAGATTGTGTTATTTTAGCTGACGAAGTAGGTGAAGGTATTTTCACTGCCGGAGCGGTAGTCCGACCTACCTCAAATATGATACCTGTAAAGTTTCTTAATGTACGTGATCAGGATGTTAGTTTAAAAAATTTTCAACCAAAAATCGAATTATTCGAAAATTACGAATTCGGTCATTTCGACGTTACTGACAACAATTCAGTTAATAGGGTAGAAAAGTTACTAAATTTATTAGAATTCACACATATGAACGATAAAGAGACATTTTCTATACAGAAAATATGCGCAAAGTATTCTGATATTTTTCTTTTAGAAAATGATCCTTTAACAACAACTAACATTTATAAACAAAAAATTCACTTAAAACCCAATGTATCACCAGTTTACGTCAAACAATATCGATTACCTCATTCTCAAAAGGAAGAAATAAACAATCAGATTGATAAAATGCTACAAGACGGAATAATAGAAGAAGCTAGATCTGAATGGTCTTCTCCACTTTTAATTGTTCCAAAGAGAGTTGATAATAATGGTAATAGAAAGTTTAGGGTAGTACTAGATTATAGGCTTCTGAATTCGAGGGTTATTTCAGACGATAGATGGCCTTTACCATGTATCAATGAAATTTTAGATTCGTTAGGAGGCGCAACTTATTTTTCTCATTTAGATTTATCACAAAGTTACTATCAAATAGAACTGGACAAGTCTAGCAGACCTATAACAGCCTTTACAGTAGGTAGCAAGGGACAATTTCAAATGACTCGCCTTCCTATGGGGCTAAAGATAAGTCCAAATTCTTTTTCGCGTGCCATGACAATTGCAATGTCAGGCCTTAATTATGAAAATTGTTTTGTTTATTTGGATGATCTCATTGTCTTTGGAAATAATTTACTAAATCACAATAAAAATTTGGTTAAAGTTTTTCAAAGATTACGGGAAGTAAATTTAAAATTAAACCCTAACAAATGTGAATTTCTAAAAAAGGAACTTTTATATTTAGGACATGTTGTATCAAGCGAGGGAGTTTCACCAGATCCTGAAAAAATTAAAGCGGTTCAGGATTATCCTGCTCCAAAGGATGCAAATGAAGTAAAAAGGTTCGTTGCATTCGCTAATTACTACAGGAAATATATTAAAAATTTTTCCGAGATAGCAGCTCCACTAAACTTTTTATCACGGAAAAATGTTCAATTTCATTGGACTTCGGAATGTCAAAATGCTTTTGAAACTTTAAAAACAGCACTAGTTAACCCTCCCGTCCTTCAATATCCAAATTTTTCACCTGAAAACACTTTTATTTTAAAAACTGATGCTGCACGTGACAGTGTAGGCGCTGTTCTATCAAATTTTGATGATATGCCAATAGCTTATGCAAGTAGAGCTTTAAATACAGCGGAAAGACGATATTCTACAATTGAAAAGGAACTTTTAGCTATTGTTTTTGGTATTAAACATTTTTCGTGTTATCTATACGGGAAAAAATTTATAATTTATACTGATCATAAGCCTTTAGTTTATTTATTTGGTATGACAAACCCTTCAAGTAGATTAACGAAGTTTAGATTACTTATAGAAGAATACGATTTTGACATAAGGTACATAAAAGGTAAGGATAATGTGACTGCAGACGCATTATCACGAATACCAGTTTCTTCCGATGAATTAAAAAATATTTCTAAAACAGTTGAAGAAACGTTATTTGCTATAACTAGGCAACAAAGCAAGGTCCTTAAAGAGCAAATAGAAAATAAGGTAAGTTTTAATGACTCACTGAGTGACAGGATTGATCACCCTGGCATTGTTGAATTGTTAAAACGGCCAAAAAACTCGTATGAACTTAGTTTACTTTCTAAAATAGATTTTGAAAAGTTAATAAAAGAAAATAAATTTGATTTTTATTTAGGAGATTTTCTTTTCGTCGAAAATCAAAAAATAATTTTTATGAAACAGGATACTCGATCGGCGCACGTACTAGCTACTTCGTTGAGAGACCTGGATTCAATTTGTATTAAATACAATATTCCGGAATTAATTATTTTAAAAAATAAAGAAAACGCGCGATTAATAACTAGTATTATGCATAATGAAATAAAAGACATGTCGAATAAACATTTTAAAATTTCTATTGTTAAAGATGTAGAAAAAGTAACTGATTTAGAACGCCAAAGAATTATTCTTAATGATTTTCATATCCTGCCCACCGGCGGTCATGCTGGAATAAACCGGATGTATAATAATATTAAGAAATATTATTTTTGGTCAAACTTACATTCGAATGTTGAAGAGATTGTCAGACGTTGTGATGCCTGTCAGAGGTATAAGCATTCTAGGCCTAATGTACAACCTATGTCCATCACTACGACTGCATCTTCAGCATTCCAAAATATATATTTAGATTTGGTAGGGCCTTTAGAACAAGATGAACAAGGAAATCGCTACATACTTACTTTACAGTGTGAGCTTTCTAAGTTTGTTGAGTGTTATCCCTTGCCAAATAAGGAGTCAACAACTATAGCATCAAGTTTTGTAAATAATTTTATATTGCGATATGGTATACCAAAATGTATAATTTCAGATAGAGGGTCAGAATTTTTGTGTTCAACTTTAAAGGATACATGCAAAATTTTAAAAATAAAACAATTGTTTTCAACAGCGTATCATCATGAAACATTAGGCTCACTTGAAAACACGCACAAACATTTAAATGCTTATTTACGGATACAAACAACCAAAAATCCAGAAACTTGGAGCACTTGGCTTCCATTTTGGAGTTTTTCGTACAATAATAGCGTTCACACAGAAACACGTTATACACCTTATGAGTTAATTTTTGGAAAAACTTGTAATTTACCATCTAATATTGAAAATAAAATAGATCCACTCTATAATTTTGAAAATTATCCTATTGAACTAAAATATCGCTTGCAAAATGCATGGGCAGATGCTAGAGATAATTTAGTAAAGTCCAAAGAGAAGAGAAAAGTCTGTTTTGACAAAAAAACAAAATTTATTATTTATAAACCTGGGGAAAAGATTTTGGTAAAAAATGATGCTGGAAATAAAAAAGATACTATTTATAACGGTCCTTACCCAGTAGTAGAGGATAAGGCTCCAAATGTTTTAATTAAGATAGGAAATAGATTAGTTGAAGTACATAAAAATAGGACAAAAATGTATTTTGAAAAATAGCATATCAAACATTTTTTTTTATTATTTTTTTATTTTCCGTAGGAGGTGTAATATAAGTATAACCACTAAGTATAACCACTAGTAGTCTGATTCCGAACAGATACTAGTCTGATTCCGAACGGATACTAGGTGAGGATGAAATAGTTAATTTTGTCAATTAACGATTTCATCCGTGTTATGCTTAGTGGACTGATTAAATAGGAATATTGTAACATCAAAGGTGAATGCTCGGAATACTTAGATTTGGATGTATTGTAAATTAAACATGGATTATTAAAGAAAGAGTTTGAACGAGAACGTCCTTTTATTTTAAATGAAGCTCCGAGACGATTAGTAATACCAAAGGGAAAGATTATTACAGATTTAATTTCATTGTTTATATTTGTTGTGATATTGAGCGATAACTGTTTAATAAATTTTGTTTCGACTGTGATATCTAAGTTGAGAAAAATTTAACATTTTTAAACAGTTTATGATGTGTCATAAATTATTGCTTTTACTTTTGATCTCCGATTTTTTAAAATATCATAGGTATTAATTATATAAAATGGGCGATTACAACAGATCAGGTCAGAATCTAAAGATAAGACAAGTGGTTGTTAGTAAGCAGGTTTTGTTATACGAAAAACTGTCACTTATCAGAAATAAGCTGCTTATGAACAACCAGTTGTCTTACCGAAGTTCAAGTCAGTTTCTGACCTGATCTAAGTTGTTTGTTCGTACGCGTCATTTATTTTAAAATTAACTTTTAATCGCCTATTTAATATAGTTAATACCCATGATATTTTAAATGATCGAAGATCAAAAATAAATTTATGGAACATAACTACATAATCTGTTTGACAGTGTTTGAAAATGATAAAACGTCAAATTTTGCTCAACAGAAGATGACAGTTGTGACAAATCTTACGTGCTGCGTTATTTTCTTGAAGTTAGGTCAGAATTTGTGCTGTTCGTAAGCAGCTATTATCTCCAAGAGCAATATAATTTCAAAAAATATTTTTATACATTTTTAATATACTCATTTCATCATAAAACAATGTACCGGTACTCATTGTACCGGTACTTTATTTAACGATATTGTACCAGACCGGTACTTCCACGTCGGTACATATCGATCCACGAATACCGGTACTTTTGGGAGTATCGCACATCCCTACCAAGAAATCTGAAAGGAACTAGAATATACTAGCATCATAGACACTAGCATGAATAATCCATCAACAGGCGGAACATTAAAAAATATCCTACTTGTCCCACAATGGTATTTGGGGACCCCATGTTGGGGACCCAATGCTTCACGAGATGTAAAATAGTAGATAAAAACATCGTTCTTTGTCTAACTGTTAGCTTTCAGAAGGTCTTAAGGGCGGGCAGGGACGAATTGGCCGAGTTTAGGAGCTTGTCCGAAGGCCGGATATCGTGGGTCCACCGCGGTTCAATCGTAAAAGAGTGCGTGTTCATTTCAAAATCGGGTTTAAGGCCACTTTTATGCAAGCGTTTCTTGTCGCGGCGTTCCTTGTCGCGGCGTTTACTAAATATATTGTTCTCATGGCCGTGAACGCGGTGAGAAGAAGCGCGTGCATAAAAGGGATCAAAAGCGCCCATAAGAACAATGTAATTAGGAAACACCGCAAGAAACACGTGCATAAATGGTTTCCCGGGGTTACCCTTTCCCATCCGCTCCTGGGTATTTTCTGAGCCGGAACATCATTAGTTTATTATGGTAAACAACAAGCACTTTACTCATGTTTTTGGAAATAATTTCAAGAAGTTTGTGCTTTTGCAATATTTGAAAACTAAAGTCTGTTGCGTAACATACCGATACCGAATGGTCACATTTCCATGGATGATTTTTTTAAACATTTTTTCGTCCTTTTACACAATGTACTAATGTTCCGTTCAACCGCTTATGAGTTACGCCAGAAAGAAAAAGATCATGCTTTTCTATGGATGAGGACGTTGTCAATCATAGTGCTTTGCTTCTCTAAAATTATAAGTTGAACAGAAAAAGACAAATCACGAATGCCCATAGAAAGAAAAATGATTTTACGTAAACATAGACATAACCTAACAAAACTTTACACCAAATCTGATCCGAGGACCAATAAAAATAAAAGTCGTTTTATCCATAAAACGAAATCAATTAATGGAAGATGCTCACACAATCGAGAATTTTTACGGGGTTTATCTTCTTTACTGTTTAAACCCAAAATTTATAGGTAGGACCTACATAGGCTATACTGTGGACCCGAATCGAAGGATAAAGCAGCATAATAAGGGCAAAAAGTACGGAGGCGCATGGAGGACGAGTAACAGGGGACCTTGGTATGCTTTTAATACTTATTCCGCTTTTATAGCGCTGGTTTCTGCTATAGTTTTTATTTCAGGACCATGGTTATGATTATACATGGGTTTCCCAACGATATATCTGCTTTACGAGTAAGTATATTTGACTTACTAACAATTATTGTTTAGAGGCTATATTTGACATTTGACGAATTTCTTAGAAAAAGAATAAGACAATTTGGGATAGTGGTTGTTCCAACATAACACTCTCAAGTATTTGTCATTTTTCATTCATCATTTTTTTTATTCAGAAATTTTGATCCATAATGAAACCACATTCATCTTAGTGATAAAGCACAAAAATAGTTATTGACAAATTCTTCACAAATTTTTTGTTAGAAATTCACAAATAATCCAGTAAGCTGAATTCCCCCTTAAATTGTCTTTAGAGGACTAAACTAACAACTATAGGCAACTGTAAACATGATTTTATAAACCACTGTTTTCCAAAAAGTTTTTTAGAAGAAAAATATGACTTTGAAAATTTTTATTTTTAATTGTTTTTTAGTTTGAATGGGCTTGGCAACACCCACAATCTTCAAGAAGGTTGCATCACGTAGGCAAAAAAAAAGCCAGGGAAAAAGTGTATGATTTTTGTCTAAGAGTTCTCTCGGAGATGTTGCAAGTAGGTCCCTGGAACAGGCTGCCATTGACAGTTAGGTGGTTAAACGAGGAATTTGCCAAAGACTTTCCTGTAAGTAGGTAGTTATTCACATTATTCTGAACAGTTTTTACTTTAGCTAAATAAATGCAACAAATATTTTAGAAATACGCAATACCTTGTATATTTTTTGATAAGAAATAATTGTGTAAGCATAGATACATGGTGTTATGGAAATGAAAATGACGTATTATTTAAACCGGCAATTCCTGAGATGAAAACAAATTGAAGAAATATATCCAAAAATGGCGCTTTAATTTAATATGCCCTGTACAAACCAAAATTAAGCATGTGATGACACTGGGAGAAAGATAAACAAAACAACATATGGCGGAAAACGTCAGTGAATTTTGAGCAGTGTTGTCACTCTTTAGAAAGTCAATATCCGTTTGACAGATTGGAAGTTGTTTATTTTTCAGGGTACATTATTATAAACTTTTACAGTTCGCTGGGAAACAATCTGTGATGTATAAACTTGAACTGAATCGAACCAACCGTCGCGGCGTGTATAAATGGTCAGGTATGTTCTCATTTGTTCAATTCGAACGACACCCGTCGGGACTGAACAATTTAAATGCCACTTTACCCTTTAGAAAAAAAACTACCTTTTCGGCCTTATTTAAAACCAACTTAATTTATAAAAAACACCAAGTAGGTAATCCAAACAAAAACCGGCACAATAACCTCACAAAACACAAAAACAAAAGCACAAAGTCACATTAGTTTTCGTGTAAATTTGTATGCCTCTCATGAACACATCTAAGTACCATTCAATCTGAATTAGTATTTTAAAGTGCTACTGTGTAGACAAAAATACACCCTTATTGTATAAAGTTTCATCCGGTGTTCTGGGAAATAATATAATTTCTAAAAATACAGCGTTGCCACTTTTGATGTTTTATAATATTCATAAATTGCGGAATTTCCTTCTGTAATATTACTTTCCTGTATAATTATTGTCTCGGAAATGGCAACCGCGCTTTCCGAATATGTACGAAGCACTCGACCCTTGGTTGGACTCGTCTATGTTAAGACTAAAGCGGAGGTCCTGTTGTTGTCAACATAATTATTTCATCATTCTTCATTAAAGGATTATAAATTGTTTTAGGCCAATTAGAAATTAGCGTTTTTATCATTTCTGACTTTCTATTGCGAAATAATTTCTATCATATCTTCTGTGTGTGCTGTTGTTCTATGTGTACGAGAGTGTAATTATGCGTTAGGTTTAGTGCTTTTGTGTAATCTGATACTAGGTGCATATCTTCAAAAAAACTAATTTGAAACTCGTGCGTGTTTCTTTAAGTGATTTAGTGTAATTTGTTCTGTTTCACTATGTATTTTTTTCTCCCGACGATATGCCGGTTATGTTCCGAGATTCATTCATATTCATATTCATATTCATATTCATATATTTTATTGGTGCTAATATTATAAAAAATGTACACAAGTCAATTCAATTCACAATACAAAATAAAATACTAAAATATTAATCTGATAACCACAACATATATCACACACACAAAGTAGTAACAGTTTAAAAATGTTTTTAAAATTACATAACAAAATAAATTGATAAAATAGTAAAATACTAAAAGACGACATTACATTCTAAAAATTCGTCTGTTGAATAAAAGGCCTTCGATATCAAGTATTCTTTCATTTTACACTTAAATTGATTGATCGGTAGATCCCTTATTGCCTTTGGGAGTTTGTTAAAAAATTTTATTGCAAGAAAATTTGGTCCATTCTGGCATTTTCTCAGTCTGTAAAATGGAATTGTCAGGCTATCCTTGTTACGCGTTTGATGTTCATGAAAGTTACTATTTGTGCTATACCTTGGTAAATTAGCCATTGCGTGAAGCACGTTCTCCAAGATAAAGATGCAAGGAAAGGTAAGTATTTTTAGTTGGATAAAATTTAGTTTACAGTTGTCCCTATATCCTATCCCTGCTACCAGTCTGACAGCCCTGCGCTGAAGGGCAAATATTCGTTTGCCTTCCGCAGCACCTCCCCAGACTATAATTGCGTATGAAAGCAGTGAATGGCAGAGAGCAAAGTACGCCGTCCTCAAGACCCCAGCAGATACAGCACTTGTCAAACCGCGAAGAAGGAAGATATTCCTGCTTAGCTTTCCGGCTAAGCCGTCAACATGAGCACCCCATGTGAGCTTCGGGTCCATAGTAATTCCCAGAAAGCGCACAGCGTCCTGCGTCTGCAAATTCGTGTCATGTTGTCTCAATGAGA
Source organism: Barypeithes pellucidus (assembly GCA_963991005.1). Taxonomy (NCBI): domain Eukaryota; kingdom Metazoa; phylum Arthropoda; class Insecta; order Coleoptera; family Curculionidae; genus Barypeithes; species Barypeithes pellucidus. The sequence continues at coordinate 47,320,751 of OZ022563.1, read as the reverse complement.
ATATCATGCACTGGGTCTTTGATTCGTTAAGTATAAGATTGTTCCGTGCAAACCACACTGCGATTGGAAATAAGAGGCCGAATGGGGTTTAGTGGGTATAAGCTTATTATGCAGTCCCAATCTATCATTAGGGCACGTGATGAGCATGAACCTCTTCCCATAGAAAAAAGAACTGAAGGTGTCTGTGCCCTGGATTCCTTACTCGAACAAACCAGAACATGTGTTTATTACACAGCTGGGCAGTGTAATATGACTGTGCCGCGGAGTGACCTGTGGGTTTATGGGTGAATTACCCCACTTTTTAAATGTTCGATTAAAAAAAAAATATGTAGCGCTTCTCTAGGACACCCCAGGAGTCACCCATTTAAATATAATACGTCATTTCCATAACACCCTGTATAAAATAGTCACAGTGACAAAATTATGTCGAAAAAAATATCAATACAAGACTGATTCCATAAATATTATTACTAATAGACGTGCCTTGCGACTTAAGTAGCTGGTAAAAGTAACCAGTTACTGTGTGGTCGCTGGTGACTTAAGTCATCTCTACTCTTAACAATGGCCGTTTACGATAAGAATTATGAAAAGTATGACAGGTTGGCATGTTTTATTTAATCCGACTTAATATTTAGAATAGCTGTAACTAACTTTTGAATTTATTTTTAATAAAGTGACCATGGCCTTCTGTTTTTTTAGGTTATTTTTGAATATAAATACATATAAACATGTCATCACATATTTGACAACCACTTAAGATAATCTTCTTCTCTAGGTAGGAAAATGTCCCCCAATGCATATGCCCATTTGCTATGGCCCAGTGGTAAGCAAAAAACTGCCAAAAATCAAGTCGGGTGTTAGTCAAACTGTCAACACTGATGACATAACCTTATGCTACGTTTGTTTTAAACCAATCGAACCAACTAAAGAAATGACATGTCTGAATACTGGTTGCAGTGTCACTTGTCACATTGTATGTATGTCAGAACATTTCTTGACAAAAGGAGAGTATGTGCCCATCGAGGGCGGTTGTCCGAAATGCAAAAATCAGTACTTGTGGGGTGATATGGTAAGAAAATTTAAAGGCTGTTATGGTAATATGGATCTGAAGATTAACGTGGAGGGGGCAAATGATTTTTATTGCTCTGATGAAGAGGACAGCTGATATTTTTATTTTACACACAGTGAATATTCCTGTAAGTCTTCAAAATATACATTAATGCAGTGGCGACTTGTTAGATTTGCTTTCGAGGGTGTGCAAATTTAAAAATCGATTTAGAGAAAAATGCGGCAAATAGTGTCATTTTTACACAAAAACAATATAAATTTGTATACCTATTACCATGGACGTCGTTTATAAGGGGCAAGATGGGACAGTTGCCCCTCTCCTGGAATTTGATAACTTAAGAAAGCCCTGGTTTTTATTACATTTCGTTACGAAATATTTCGGTGGATTGGAACGGAAAAGTTCGTCGTTGGTCATTTGGTCACATGCGTTTAGTGCAGTACAAGTGCTTGGTCAAAAATGGACGATATTAGTAGATTCATTTGTACAGGGTGATCACGTATTATGTCCCCCCATCTTAACCTTTTTATTTTACGTACTGGAGAAAAATTAAAACTATTGGTATACAAGGTTTTTAAAGTAGTATTTGCAATGGAAACAAATATCATTTAGATCTGTTGATTTACAAGTAGGGTTGATTTTACTCAACATGATGTTGAGGCCCTTTGTTAGACGCCTATTTAATATGCGACAAAGTAATTTACGAAATAACCTACAGAGTTATGTACAGGATATGTCTATAAAACAACACTAACTTGTGATCGTATGATATTAGTAAATTGTAATAAATTACTTTTGCATAACTTATTAAGGAAAAAACTTTTTTTGAAGTGATAAGGAACCCCGAATTGCGTAACGGGCCTAGGGCCCCCTATAACCGAAAATAGGTACATTGTATATTCCGATTTATTATTAATAATAATAAAGTCGGTAAAAACAATGAGCGCGTTTAGTTACGCCGATTCTTTATTCTGTCGTAGATTTTCTTGCCCTGTTGCCAGTTTGAGGCATCGCACGCCTAATTTAATTTGTCAATTTAAAATCGTATGTTTTTATTTTAAACTATCTTTTGGTTCTTTTCGAGGCCCCTTTAAATACGAGGCCGTAGGCTAGAGCCATACTAGGCTAGTGATTTATCCGAAAACAAAGAACCGATAACCCGTGTCACTTAATAATGACACACGTCAAGCGGAATAACTTTTCGTTGCCGAAATTTCGTCGGTATCCAACGTTTTGGATTTGAACGGAGATTTTCGGCGGCAGATTATTATTTTTGTGAACTTTTATTTTATTAACTATGAGTATAAAATACCATAAACTATAGTTTAGTGCCTTAGAAGATGTATTGTTGATAGAAAGTAAAAGTAGATAGATAGAGGGTAAAATAGAATCCACCCATATATGCAAAAAAACTAAAAACCTTTAAAAGATATACAAATATTTGGAAAAAATAGCGGTAGAATCTGGATCAAATAAAATAGGTATGTGCAACCCTACTTGTAAATCAATAGACCTAAATGATATTTGTTCCCATTGCAAATACTACTTCAAAAACTTTGTATACCAATCGTTTTAATTTTTCTCAAGCAGGTAAAATAAAAAGGTTAAGATGGGGGACATAGTACGTGATCACTTTGAATGTACTAATATCGTCCATTTTTAACCACGAACTTGTACTACAGTAAAAACCACACATGTGACCAAATGATCAACGACGAACTTTTCCGTTCCAATCCACCGAAATATTTCGTAACGAAATGTAATAAAAACCAGGGCTTAACACATCAAAAAACTTTTAGTTCGTTCGCGGAAAAGGTATGATTTTTTTCTATTTTTTCTTAAATTTGATAGTTGCTATTGCATCGGCGTTCGTCCCACATTATGTGGTTCATCCTAAACATAGCGGGCTTCTTACATTGCGTGGTTGTCGCCTATTGTCAAAATTATACATCAATAATCTTTTATTTCGTTAACGGAAAAGATAGTATGTTTTTTCTATTTTTTCTCAAGTTGTACGTATTTTTAAAGTCTAAAGTAAATTTGACATTCGAGGCGGTGCATAGTCGGATATTGTTTCTTCAAAAATATTTCTCTTAATCGAAACTAAGCCAAACTAAGAAAAATTATAATATAGCGGATCCGAAGCTGCTATACAGTGTGTCTACTTAAGTTGGAACCATATGGAAAACTTTTTTATTATGGGTTTTATGCAAAAAAGTTATTCTTCATAAAAAGTTCTGCATGGTCTAAAACTCAAAATGCAACCTTCAGTTATCAAAATTTTCCAGTCATATACGAGGTATATCAGAAATAACGAATTTTGCTCAAGAGTAAAGTACCTTTATTTTTGACAATACAGAAGAATGTTATGAAGAAAAGTTATTTTGAATTAAAAGTTATATTCAAATATGCAATTTAGGTTTTGTGATTATTTACTAATCATTCCGTATTAATTATTCTGACTTGATACAATTTAACGTAATCTAGGATGCACTCACAAGAAATATTGGACACGGAATGTCATAGTGCGTTGGTATTTATAAAATACATTAGAAATGGCAGCTTTACTGTGTAAGTTGTGAAGAAAAAATAGAAATTGTGTTAATAATTAATACGGAATGATTAGTAAATAATCACAAAACCTAAATTTTCAAGCTAAATAACTGTAATTGCATATTTGAATATAACTTTCAAAATAACTTTTCTTCATAACATTCTTCTGTATTGTCAAAAATAAAGGTACTTTACTGAGCAAAATTCGTAATTTCTGATATACCTCGTATATGACTGGGAAATTTTGATAACTGAAGGTTGCATTTCGAGTTTTAGACCATGCAGAACTTTTTATGAAGAATAACTTTTTTTCATAAAACCAATAATAAAAAAGTTATCCATATGAATCCAACTTAAGTAGACACACTGTATAAACAAATTTATAAAGAAATTTTTGGCACCGTTATTATTTAGATTAAAACTAGATTTTCGGACCTCAGTGGATTACATTTTTTCGATTTATTGACCAAAAATTATTTTTGATCCTATTCACATTCGTTTCCGCAAGAATATTTGACATTGAAGCAATTTAGGATGAAATTATTGCATATTTAGCATTACAACCGTAGAATACCATTAACATACAAATAAGCATACTAATCAATGTTACTTAAAATAAATAGGTATGGAGTTATTTTTTGGTTTGTTCTCCGCTGTCTCTTTTTTGTATATAGCTCGTAAAATCGGGATCATTTTAAAAATACTGAAAAATCCTCAGAAAAAGGAAAGCTCTTCTTGAAAAAAAAAATGACTTTTGTTCGTCTGCTGTAACTCAAGTAAAAATGTCGCGCTTTTTAAATTGAGTATAATGAGAACACCTTACTGACCTTACCGCTCGGGTTTTCTATTATTTACTATAAATTATGGACTAAATTTAGATGTGTATTTTGGGTGTGCTCGTGGGGCGTGGTCCATAAATTATTTCGCCTGCGGCGCTATCGTTCGCAGCGATCTTTTTCCCCTTGTTGCTACCGCTGGTGTACTGGTTTTTAAGTTTATAAAATTACTCATTTTATCATTGCCCATGGGTCGGTGCGCACGGTTTACCGGTCATATTTTTAAAGGTTGCTCTTCAGTTGTCATGCGCACAATGTTGTCGCCGTCATATAGGCAACCCCGCCGGTATTGGTGCCGGTTTGGTTGCCAACCAACGACGACCGTACCGAAATCAGTCGTAGGGATGTAACGATATTAAAAATCTATCGATACGTGGACAATAGATATCAAAATTAATTCTAAAAGTGGCTTTTCAGTGATGACCACAGGGCCTTCTTGTATGCAAGAAAATAGATTGTTTATTTCCTAGTAAAGAAGGTCTTGATGCGCCAAAATATGGCCGTGTATCATTTTCATTAAGGGCGAAGTACGGTCCTGTTCGCTGGTTAAGGCCAATAGTTTATCAGTCGGCATTGCGCTGACGATCAGCTTTGTTTACATGCGCGATGCCATAAATTTGTGCCACTTTTGCTTTCAGAGTTTGGCTATCCATATATGTGTGACTCAAAATAATAGTGGAATAAGTCACATAACAGACATTTTGAGATATTAAGACTTTTGCATAAATTCAATTAATTATTGAAATGAAACTCATTTGTTTATAATTAATTTTTTTTATAAGAGTCAAACTAATTATATTACAAAATAAGTAAAATAAATTAGATTTAAACGTCAATACAGAGAAATCAAGGAGTATGAAAAAAAAAATACGGAGATGTTCCACTTTTACAATGAAATTATTTTATTTTCTTTCTTTTTATTATGAACAGCATCAAACAAAAAATTTTAATCATAAATATTTTCATCATCGGATGAATTATCTGTTTCTTGGATTGCCACAGATGCGCGAGTTGAAGTCTCTGTTGGCAAATTTTTGTAATAGGGGTGGTGGACTGGTGGAATGAATGGTAGCAAGTCTAGCATGTCTTTTTTTTTTATTGCTGTTACTTGTCGTCGCGAAGGATACAAGAAGTTTTGTTCAACTTTAGTTAAAGTTTGTATTTTCGTTGATTTTTTCGACAAATCCACACAACGGAATTCAACATCTGGGTTTAAATTTTCTTTAAACTTTAATTGAAGTGGGTGATCTTTTTCATAACGAAACCACCTAATATTCAGCCAGCTAAAAGAGTAGCCACACTCAGTTTTCTTTCGGTTTGTTATGGCCTTTTCAAGATTCTGGGTACTTAAAAAATCAGAATGGTTCATTTCCGTGACACGAAAGACAGGTTCTTTACGTTTAGCATTTTGTATGATTGAAATCCATTGTTCCCTACTATAGATGAGACTGTGATGGCGACTTGAATTTTCAATAATTCCAAAATCTGCATCATTTGGTAAGAAAGAATGCCCAGATACTAGAAACTTATGGTCTATTGTGCTAATCGGATTGGCTTGATCTTGAACGAGCTTTAATAATGTTAAACTTATCTTTATGTTACGATTTTGGCCAGTGCATGAGTCTGAGTACATGATTATATGATCTTTGTTTGGCGCATGTTCTTTAATGTGCCTAAGCAAGCACGATGCTACATCTTGAGAGCCGCGTCCCCCTTCCGTCTCATCCCATACATACATGTATGCTCGTCCATCATTAAAGCAGTGGATTCCAAGGTTATATACATAAAGGTTTCTTTTATAATAAGCTACAGATGTTGTTAATTTTGGGAACGCAAGTGCTTTTTGTAGATCAAATGTAAATATATATGCATCATCAACCTTCTTTGAATCAGTTCTAAGAGAATCTCTAGCTGCACCAGCTTTTCGTAGATGTAAGTCATGTTGCACCTGAAAACTTTTTTTATCTTTTTCGTTCTCGGCAGCTTGAAGTTTTAAGTTTAACTCATCGCATGTCTTGCATGTATCTTGGCGGGGGGGTTTGAAATGAAGATTAAACTTAGTATTAAACACTTTGTAATAATATTTTAAGTTTTTTGGTTCAACCAACTTACTTTCGCATGATTGTTTGTACAAGTCATACATTTTTTTTATAGTTAAATCTGGGTGTAGATATTTTCTATGTGGATTTTGTTTCCTGGTGTAATGACTTTGATAAGCCGGAAACATTTGGATATGTTCAACTATGTCTGAATCATCAAATTTTCGGCTTGATGTAGTGCCACGTCTATCAACGCATTGCTCAATAGACTTTTTTGAGACACATCTATACAATCTTCCATTACTGATCTGAAAAGTTGCAAGAAAGTATTTTTTACAAACAAGCTCAGTTTTATTTTCAACTTTCAAAAAGTACTTCAATGATGTTTGCCGTACTCCCGGCCGGGATCCGTCCTTTGGTCGTTTACGAACTACTGGATTAGAGTTAACGAGACCATGGAGATAAATATTTTGCCTTGAAAAGTCTCCCAGCTCCCAAAATGAATTAAACAAGCCTCGTCTCTCGGATTCTGTGAAAGTATTAACACACTTCTTGGGACATTTACACTCAACGTTACTAAAAACTTTAGGGCGCGCTGCAACGCCTTTTTTGTTGTTATAAATTTTACCACTATTTCGTAACATTTTTTGTTTATTAGTTTTCCATTCAGCTTCATTTCGCAGTCTCTTTCTTGTCTTTAAAGATATTTCTTCTATGTTATCGTTAGCATGACTCGAGGAAGAATCTAAAACAAGAAAAGAAAAATCAGTTTTTATTACCGGGTACAGACCTTAAGGCCTTACAGCGCGTGAGATCAGAATAAACGGAATCTACAAGGACATAATATAATTATATTTTGATTGTAAATATCTAACTTCAAAAATATTGAACTAAACTAAGTACTCACCAGAATCCTCAGCCGTATTTTCCTGGTTAGGATTATACTCCGAGCCAGAATCACTAAAACCGCTGTGTGGATCCTCCATTATTATAATAAAATTATTCAATTTAAAAGTGGTATATCTCCGGATATATTCCACTATTACTCTGAAGTTTGACTTATTTCACTGTTAAAGTGACACGGGTTGCCGATTTTTCACAATAACAGGAAATAAGTGCCATCTAGTGGCTAACCAGAAAAGCTGGAGCTAGACCACTTTTAAATTTAAAAATATATACCAACAGAGTGCGCTGTGCCAAGTTTCGCCGAATTATAAGATTTTGGAGTTATTCCACTATTATTATGAGTCACACATATATAGGTCGGTAGGCACAACGATGATGCCTGCGGATTGTGTCGGCTACGTGAGCGAAATCGACTGCTTTTATTGGCGACTCTCGCTCGGCGGGATGATATTTTATTCGACGTCCGTTCTATAGAGTCAATATTGGTTGGAGCGTACCTTGTAGTTTTATCATTTAATCAACAATATTGGTTGGTTGGAGCGTATTGTATAGTACCGCTCACTAAGTAGAAGTATTCAATGTTTTAAGCGGGAGCAAAGAAATTGTTTAGGCGGACTGGTAAAAATTGCTGGAGAGGTGTGGAGTCCTAGAGTCCTCCCTTATGAGCCGCCACTGCATTAATGTCCTCTTTCAATTGATTATCGTCAGCTGGAAAAATAATTTTACTTTATTTTTCTTCACAACAAAAATAGCATTTGAATTTTTTTATTTAGTTCAATACATTTGTATATTTACTTAAAAATGTGTTTTTTTTCTTATAAGCAGACCCTATACAATTATTAATAATTTGATATCTGATAAAGAAATGGAACGATTATTAATTGAGGGGCGTTTTTACAAAACTGGACATCTACAATTGTTCCCAAATTGACTTTTTCATGGATTCCTATAGTACATTTAGCGGTACATCGAAAAACGTTAAGAAAACTTAACAAAACTGAACACCTACCCTAATAATATAATGGCGAAATATACTAATTTTTAGTGGCGGCCCGTCAGGGGATCAATTATTCTTTTATTTTAATATACTTCTTTATTCAACCAATTCAATTATAATATTTGCAATATTCAATAAATTATCGTATATTTAACAATTTATAAATTTATTGTTTTTAAATATCCCTTGTAGCGGCATCTCCAAGATTACTATTCAAATCCCTCGCAGACATAGTAGTTGTCAAGAGATCGGAGCCGAATGACCTTGAAATATCACCACCTAATTGGTTTGGAAACGAAACATATTCTGTTGAGGATATGCAACCAGTGTATTCTTATTCATAAAAACTAAATAATTTCGGCTACTAAATACGAGCCGCAAGCTGTGACGTAGTTCTGACTTTTCTAGCAAGCGGGAAATTAGGGAAACAAAATCAGTGGTTAATTATTTCGATTCCTAACGGTTTGTATTCGATTTTTTAAAGAGATATACGGACTATTTTCGGAAAATTATAAATTCAGTGTTAAAGTTACTTGACTTGTGGTAGTGTGGTTTGTATTTTGTGTTATTTGCACGTTCTTAGTTGCGAGCCGCCACTGCTAATTTTTACAAAACTGTACAACTACTCGCCGCCGCGCGGTTTTGCAAAACTTGTCAACTACGTTCAGTGTTGTTTCATAATATGATTCTCTTATGGCAACACTAGAATTTCCGAGAAATCCAGTGTTTTTACAAAAATCCAACATTATTATCTTATTAAGGGTCACAGTTATATGCCACCTGATAGGGTATTTGGGAATGCTGAAAAAGAGTATAGAAAATTGGAAACAATCACAGTTCCATCTCAATATTACGAAATCTTGAATAAATTTAGGAAATGCCTGGTCCTTGAAAATGATTGGAACTTGTACGATATAAAGCGTACAGCATGTGAAGTCGTGAAGAAAAAGTTGCCTTTTAAAATGCAAGATGTGCGAATTTTGGAATATAAAAAAAAAGAGTATTAGTGTTTGTACAACATACTCTGAGGCTAGTATTGAGGTTGAGCCCGTAAAAAAGAGGATAAAAATCGTGTCCCTTATAGACGACAAAACTGAAAAACTTCCATTAAAAAATCTCGTCGTCACTGAAAGGAAGCCCAAGATGCATAATGAGATCCATTTTTGTCGTAAAATAATATATTTTATTTAAAAAAGTACATAATTTATTCATACTTTCATTCATTCATTCATTTAGTATGAAGTTATATTAATGAATATTAATTCCATCTACTCTTAATTAACTGAACATATTGGCAGTTTAAATATTGGTTTGTATATTATAGAAATTTAAATTAAAGTCTGTTTCGTTGCCGTTGATAGCTCGATACCCTCATTAAAGATTCAAAACAAGGGCCCGGTGGCCTAAAATATTTTACCTATAAAATGGTCTTTTTACGTACATCTAGCATAAAGATGAAGAAATTTTGACCTATTCCACCGGGTAACAGATACAGTAACAATAGAGCCATAAAATGAAATGAAAGGATAATGATTAAAACGGCCCATCATGGTCGGAGAGTTGGGTTTTTAATGTAACCGCTTATTATTTTATTTAAATGTAATAGATTTTATGATTTTATGAATTTATTTACAAGAAAACTAATTTATTTACAGATCAAAAATATTGACAATTTCAATAATTATAACTCGATAAAATGGTCCTCAGAAGAATCTGAAGAGTCATCATGTCCTACGCTTATTACTAAAGGCTCAATTTCCATAGTTGTGTCAATTACGTTGTCAAGTTCCCACATTTTTTGTTCCTCTACTATAGCATGTTTTATGGCGTTTTGCCAATTTTCTGATGACACAATTGCTAAAGAATGAAGCAAGAGGTGCATTTTAAAAGTTTTGTTATTTCTAGCAACATATCCTTTTACTTGAGCCCATATTAATTCGATAGGATTTAGCTCACAATGGTAAGGTGGTAAACGGAGCACTATAATACCTCGATCTCTTGCCATCTCGTCAATAACATACTTTTTATACTGTGATTTATGTAGCCTAACAATATCCAAAAGTTCTTTTTTTACCATGGTATTATCGTAACTCAATTCCTTTCGTTGTAACCAGTTTACGATTTCCGCCTTTTTCCATGAAGTTGTGGGAAGATTCTCTTTTAGCCTAGAGTGATAGCTGGCATTATCCATCACTATTACAGAATTAGCGGGAATGTATTCTATCATTTGCTTAAAATATTCCTCGAAAACATCAGCAGTCATTTCTTCATGATAGTCTTTAGTAGAATTCGACTGGAATTGTAATAATCCTTGATCCAAAAAGCCATTTGAACTTCCTATATGAGTTATAATAAGTCTGCGTCCCTTTCCAGATGGTGGTCTAAGTCCTGTTGACCAGCCTTCCATGACAGCTTGTCGAGAACTTAGGACATTTTTATCTTGCCAAACTTTAGATACGGTGTGCCCTTCGTTCAGCCAAGTTTCATCCAAATAGAAAATGTTTTTGCCTTCGCTGCGGTATTTTCGGATGGACCTTAAGTATTGACGTCTCCAGCAAATAATATCTGCTCTATCAATAAGAAAAGATTTTCTGTTTTGCTTCTCCCATCGAAAGTTCATATCATGAAGTATTTTCCATAGTTTCGTTCGTGATAGCTGTGGTAAGTCCTCGTCGTAGTTAATGGCTTGTAAAATTTTAGTCTATAGTTGGTATTTCCTTGGCAAAATAAAAACTATGTACTTTTCTTCTAATACCATTTTTAATGAAATTGTCAATTTCTAACGGTTTCTTTCCTGGGAGTGGTTTTGGCTCACTGAGGTTCTTAGATTTTCTTTCACGCAAGAACCTATATATAGTAGCCTCTCCAACTCCTACCATATTGGCACACTCTGCAATGATGCTACGAACATCACTTGCAGGTTTCTGGTACACTAGAGCATCATGCACGTTTAATATTAATGTCTTTTCTCGGAGAGAATATGCACTCTTGCTAATTTGACGAAGACACGTTGGCGAAAAACTTGAAGCCATTGTTACAAGTATAGGAAATAATTCAACTTTGAGATAATGCAGTATCTAAATACAACTAAATACATAGTTTGACAAACGCACATCAAATGGCGTAATAACATCCTAAAGCAGGCAAAAATAGGTAAATTAATTACCTCTGTTGTACCTACTTTAACCCTAATCCTACTTAACAATGGACAGAGGCCAATTTTCTTATTAAATAAGGTAATTACTATTGGCAACGCCTATGGTTTACGGTTGTTTTATGGCTTCAACCCTCGATATGAGCTATCAACTGCAACAAAACGGACTTTAAATAAGTTTTTTCCACATTTGCTAACTACCGCAGTTACCAAGTTTTGCAAACATTTGTTATATTTGATTTTTATTTTTTTTATACAAAGAGTTGTTGAAAGTATCTAAATTTCTGGGATATTATTCGAATGTACAAAAATAACATTGATATATTTAATTTTTACAGAATTAATACCATCAAAGGTCCTTAAATAATTAAATGCATTTCCTGTAATTTTTTTTTGTAGATGTCGAGTTCTGGAAAAACGCCCCTCAATTTTATAAACTTACCCTTATGTTAAATGCTGAGTAGAAAATTTTGTGGGTTTCTATTAGAAAATGTAGATGTTTTGCAATTTTCTCAATTTAATTGTTTATGAATAGTGATCAAAATGTGATAACAAATCTAGTAAAGCAGGTCCTTTTCAACAAGGAATCTAACTCAAACTAGTTAAAAAAAGGAAAAATTAATAGCTTTAGACTTATATTATTATACAGGGTGGCCCATCGAAAACGAAACAGAGACATTTACTGGCAGCTCAGTTCATTTTTGGAAAAACGCTCAGACCCGTCGATTTTGTTTTCGAGGGGGACACAAAATTGGAAAAAAATCACTTCAACAAGTGCAGCCCCCTGGACGTGGGTGGCACCACCCCTAAAATCTTAAATGGAAAGGGGGGTCGAGTGATACCTTATTTTAAAGGTCTTTCAATTCCCTTTATAATGATGTAAAATTCACAATACTTCAGTTCAGTAGTTTTGGAGATTTATTGATTTTAAGCTTACAGTACGCTTTAATAGGTACATCTGATTAGTTTGTACTACTTTCAGAAGAAATTTGAGTAAAGGCAGTTACTTATTAATTTAATGCTTTTCTTCATTACGCCCATGGTTTGTTTATCATTTTGGTGTTCAAAATAGCGATTGGAGCGGTTTTTGCCGCGAAAAAGTGGTTTATTGAAGAAAGATAAGCAATGTCTCGTACTTATTTTAAATAGGAATTGGTACATAGTTTGCGATTGAATCGACCAAACTTTGTTGTTAAAATACCTTTTACCGCTTTATTCATAAATTAACCATGGTATATTCCACGGCAGAAAGGATTGAAATTATCGAAATATTTTTCGGAAATAATCAGTGCGCTAATAGAACAGCACACATATTTAATGAGCGACACGAGAACAGTAACGTGCATCGAAAATATGTCCTAGAACTTATAGCTAAATTTCGGGACACTGGATCAGTCGCCAATAAAAAACGCAACATTGAAAATCCCATAAGGAACGAAGCAATAGAAGTGGGGGTTTTAGGGCAAGTTTATGTAGATCCTACGTTAAGTACCCGCAAATTGGATACTGTGTGTGGTGTTAGTCGATGTAGTGTCCAACGGATTCTGAAGGCCCATAGTTTTCATCCGTATAAAATTCACCTTGTACAAGAACTTAATGAAGACGATTTTGATCGGCGATTACAATTTTGTGAAGATATGAGTGAACGAATTATAAACGATGAACATTTTCTATTCAACACTTGCTTTTCCGACGAATGTTCCTTTTTCTTACATGGCCTAGTAAACCGTCATAACTGCCGATATTGGTCAGATTCTAATCCCAGAGTTTATCATGAGGTACACACACAGCAGCCACAAAAATTAAATGTTTGGGCTGGTATTTTTGGCGATCATTTAGTTGGTCCTTTTTTCTTGCCTGTAAATTTAACCGGTGAAATGTATTTGGAATTACTGCAAGACGTCATAGATCCTGCATTAACAGCCATAATTGAAAATGGGAATGATCGGCGGTACATTGCGAATACATTGATGTTCCAACAGGATGGTGCCCCACCACATTACGCATTACGTGTTCGACAATATTTAGATCAGACGTTTCCAGGTCGATGGATTGGTAGAAGAGGTGCCATTGAATGGCCCCCAAGATCGCCAGACTTATCACCTTTGGATTTCTTTCTGTGGGGTCACTTAAGAAGCAAAATCTATGCTACCTACTCAACCAACATCGTTAGAAGATTTGCGACAAAGAATTGTGAATGAGTGCCTTCAAATTACTACTCAAATATTGCAAAATGTGCGGCAACGTTTTGAGCAAAATCTTTATTACTGCATGGAGAGTCATGGTGGTCATTTCCAACATTTACTTGGCTGACGGGTCAGTTCATTCTTAATTTTTAAAGTACTTTGCTACCAAATGTATTGATTTCCACTAATGATGTATTAAAGTTTTATTTAAGTTTAAAATCAATAAATCTCCAAAACTACTGAACTGAAGTATTATGAATTTTAGATCATTATAAAGGGAATTGAAAGACTTTTAAAATAAGGTATCACTCGACCCCCCTTTCCATTTGAGATTTTAGGGGTGGTGCCACCCCCGCCCAGGGGGCTGCACTTGTTGACGTGATTTTGTTCCGATTTTGTGTCCCCCTCGAAAACAAAATCGACGGGTCTGAGCGTTTTTCCAAAAAAGAACTGAGCTGCCAGTAAATGTCTCTGTTTCGTTTTCGATGGGCCACCCTGTATATTACTTTATATTTATTGTTGAAAGCACCTAAATTTCTGGGACATTATTCGAATGTACAAAAATAACATTGATATATTAATTTTTACAGAATATATACCATCAAAGGTTCTGAAATAATTACATGCATTTCCTGTAAAAAAATTTTTGTAGATGGCGGATTCTTGAAGGTTAGTTAGTAGTTACACAAAAAAAACATTGCAAACATATTGTCTTATAGAGGGTGTTTCATCAAGGGCGGTCGCCGGCCGTATCTGGGCATAGAAATTCAGAGGAAAAATTAAAGTGGTCATGAGAAAAGCCTGGAAATTATTTTTAAGTTCCGCATTTCGCCATAAGGGGCACAATTGAAAAGTAAATATTAAAATTCTAAATTTCGCCGAATATTCCCACATTAAGCTTTTTTTTAAAAGAATATACAGATTTTTAAACAAAGTACACAAGTACAGTTAAACCCCTCATAGCGGACACTTCTAATAAGCGGACATTTTTTCATAGTCCGGAAATTTCCATGAAAATCAACCTATCTTGGGCGGACTCTCCTTTGGGCGGACGCGGACTGGCTGTTTTCATACAAAGAGTGCGAAAACCCCCTTTAAACGGACAAAAAAAATTTAAAAGTATTTGGGAGACGAATAAGTACGGTGCAAAAACTCTCTGAAGACAGACCGGCAACCAATCGCGTATGCGTGGCAGAGCGAAAGGACTTCGCCGAATGAAAGTATGTGTCATTCCCCGACAGCAGTCCGCCGTTTATTTGTGAGTTGTAAGGTTAAAATCGTAAACAATGGCACAAAAATGTCGCGTTTTAAGTCTGAAAGAGAATATTGATGTTATGGACGTTTGTAATTTGATACCAATGATTTGGGCGAGTTCATTAACATTGATAGCAATGTGCTATTAGAAGATGATAGTGACCCCATTCCTACCGATTATGTAGTCCAAACTGAAACCACATCACTATCTGACGACTCAGATGAAGGAGTTGAATGCAGTAATCAAACAAATGTCACCAATTATCAACAAGACAACGTAAAGGAATTATAAGAGTATGCAAAGAATAGAGGTGACTCTACAGCAATGGAATTGTTATCAGACTTGGAATTACATTTTCTAGATTGCAAGTTTAAAACGCAAACACGTCAAACTACGTTATTAGATTTTTTTAGTACTACATCCTAACTAAAACTAGTGTATTTTTGTTATGTTATGTTTATTTGTACATACATATACACAGTAATAATTTTGCATTTACATATTACCTAATAACAAATTTCCCATGGACGGACACCTCTTTAACGGACACATTTAGACGGTCCCGTAGGTGTCCGCCTTAGAGAGGATTCACTGTACCTCCACACCTATAAATAGTAATAAGACTAAGGCAAAAAGCGTATATACATAATTGTATACATTGTAGTGTCATTGTTTTTATATTCACTTGTAAATCTCCCTAATACTTGGATTGTTACCGGAAATTTTCGACATCGACTCGGGGGAATTTTTTAAAACATTCCCAAACAAGAAAAAAATTCCGGTTATTAATTCAAACACGAACTTATTTTTACAGTTGTCATTTTAAACTCCAACTATCAAAACAATAACACAAACAAAACATGCCTGACTAGCTAATAGTTCAGTTAAGTAGGTAAAGATTGTTTCACGAAAAATATATATAACTTAATGACTGCAGTAAAAGTACCTGTGGCCATCCCATTATTTATGACCGTTTGTTATTATAACGTCCAAGTTCAGGTGTTCGCTTGCCTTCATGGCCATTGAATTGCTAAATTCTGATGTTTATAATCTTATAACAAATAATTCTCTTGTGACTTTTAAACGGAAATATAGGACTCATCTGCTCAGGGGTATGCATTAGTGTGCATTGCTGATGAATAGTGTAGATTTCTTCTTGTGAAATGATGTATTTTTATTTCGATTAGTTTTGTGTGATGGTAGCAAGGAATCACTGCGAATCCCTACCTTTTATGTACTTAATTGTATATTTTTATTGTTACATAATAAATATTTTTCTATTCTATTCTATTCTATTATGTGGAAAGGACCGGATTGTAATAATTATAATTAAATATAAGTAGGCACATCAGGTAGGTTAGGTTGCTTAATTTATATTTAAATATCTTTTTGTGGTAAAATTTGTTAGTTTTTGAGGAATGGTTCAAGAATTGTCTTTTACCAAACATTCCTCAGAATAGCGTGATAGTAATGGACAATGCGAGCTATCACAGTCGCCAATTACATAAAGCTCCAAGCTCAAATAATACAAAATTGGAGATTCAGAACTACATGGCGGCGAATGATATATATTTTGAAAGAAGTTATAAAAAAAGTGATCTTTTAGAAGTTTTAAAGACATTTTGTATAAAAAAAGTATATGTTTGTGACACATTGGCAGAAGAAATTGGACATACAGTGCTACAGCTCCCACCCTATTATTGCATTTTTAACCCCATAGAGCATATGTGGCACCCGTTAAAATCACTGGATAGGTCTGAAAATATTTCTCCGCCTTTAAGTTCTAGTGTTGTAGAATTAATACGAAAATGCTTTAATGATATTCCCCCCAGGTAGTTGGAAAAATTCAATCCGTCACGTAATAACTGTAGAAAATTCGTATATTAGTCTGGATCGTATAATTAATCCAATTAAGTATAATTAATTTTGATGAGGATAACGATAGCGAAACAGAACTATCTATAGAATGACATTATAAATGTAAATAAATATGACTAGTAATATTTAAAAAAAATGTTATTTCATTTGATTACATTAATATAATCATATCATTACTTGTTTTCCTTAGTCCGTCCCTTCATACTTCACTTGTTTATTGCCAAGCTCTTGTCGACACAATGGGACCGACCCAGGAAATCAGTAAGTCGTATCAATTTTTCGTGAAACAATCTGTACTAAATTCTAAACCCTAAATTGACTTTTTGTGTAGTAAAGTTTACAATTATATCGTCGATCTTTTGACTGCCATAAAATCCTAATTATCCTTCTGTTCATAAAAGTCCAAAATTAACATATTTTCGGGCAGAGGCAGATCAAACCATGGGGTTTAGGGCGAAAAGTCACCTTAAGTACAGTAAGTCATCCTTAAAACAAGTTAGACCGTATATTAAAGTTTCTCTCTCTCTCATATCTAAAGGAATAGATCTGTAAGGAGGTGGTAATCTTCCACTTAACACGTCAATTGACCCTGAAATTAATTTAAATCATAGTTTTTTTAAGGTTTACCACAACTTAAGGTAACATGCAAATATCGGGCCGATATTTCAAAGTTAACTTAAGGTACAGAATAACACAAGTTTGACCGTGTATTAAAGTTCCCTTAACTCTCATCTAAAGGAATAGATCTGTAATTGACCTTGACGTTAAGGCTACCTTTGATAAGGTCTAGCTTAAGGTAACATTCAAACATCGGCCCTTAATCAGGTAGTTTTATTGCAGTAACGGTCAACGGTATAATAATCTAAATATATTTTATGCCAACTGGTCAACAAAAAGATCGGCAAACGGGTTTTTAACCTTATTTTTAAGACGCTTAACAGATTTGGATATAATTTTCGGATTTATAAACATAGTTTTGTGCGAATTCAGTAGCGGAGAGCGCCTTTTCAATATTATACAGGGCGATCAAGAAAGGGATGCAAAAAACAAAAAGTTTGACGCATTTTGTTAAAAGAAATATTTCATTAAAATTAATATAGCCTTTTAAAGCTTAGGTACATATCTCAAAACAAGTTTGGCAGTTGTGTGTTTAATGCGTTGTGGCAAAGTTTATCGAATTTACAAAATAACAAAGCCATATTTGCATTCTAAACATCAGTAATGGTTTATTAATAATTTATTTTAGAAATAACCATCCAGTTGATACCGCGGTTCCAAAATATGCACGCTAAAGCAGAATACGCTCATCATTGGAAAAATAGACCCCGTAAAATAACGTTCTTATTTGATACAACTTAATAAAAAAACATTTGTAGAATAAATTTAGTTTTTCATTCCTTTCTTATTCGCCCTGTATAAAAGCCGTTCTTAGTCAAAAGCGTTCCCCGCCGCCGAATTCGCGCAAAACATGTTTAAAAATTTGAAAATTTTATGGGAGTAAAAAAAAAACGTTTCCTAATGTTTTTGTTGGCCAGTTTAATACGAATATATCATTTTCGTGAGATCAGAATATCCCATTTGTGTTGTGTAGCTATCTTCACGTCATTGAATGTATTAGTAATCTGTGGAAAAGAAAAATAATATTACTATCAATATTAAGAACTGCAACCATTAAAAGAGATAAATAATGGATGTAAGAATATTCTTAAAGAATATATTTTGAGCGTCAAGCCGTATAAATTGGCCTTGAGAACGTTCTTGCATCCATTAAAAGAGATCTATAAATAAATCGCTATATCTATAAAGAATATTCTTACAGAAAATATTTTACGCTTAAGCTGAAATTGCTTAATTTCCCTGAGAACGTTCTTACAGCCATTAAAAGAGATCTATAATACAGATTCGCTGTCAGAATATTCTTACATCCATTTATAGATCTCTTTTAATGGTCGAAAGAACGCTCTCGGGGAAAATTTATAGCTTAAGCTCAAAAAAACGCAGTAAGAATATTCTTACGACCTTTGTAAAGAACAATAATTATTAGTTGGTTCACTTTAGGCGATTATAAACCGTAAGAGTGTTACGGGGGGAGAGTTGAACACTGATTATCCAATTTTGAGCGTGAAGCCCTATAAATTGGCCTTGAGAACGTTCTTACAGACATTAAAAGAGATAAATGGATGTAAGAATATTTTTACAGAAGATATTTTGAGCTTCAACCCGTATAAATTGGCCCCGAGAACGTTCTTACAGCCATTTAAAGAGATAAATGGATGTCTTACAGAAGAGATTTTGAGCGTGAAGCCGTATAAATTGGCCCTGAGAACGTTCTTACAAACATTAAAAGAGATAATTGGATGTAAGAATATTCTTACAAAAGATATTTTGAGCTTCAAGCCGTATAAATTAGCGCTAAGAACATTCTTACAACCATTAAAAGAGATAAATGGATTTAAGAATATTCTTACAGAAGAGATTTTGAGCGTCAAGCCATAGAAAGTGGCCCTGAGAACGTTCTTACAACCATTAAAAGAGATAAATGGATTTAAGAATATTCTTACAGAAGAGATTTTGAGCGTCAAGCCATAGAAAGTGGCCCTGAGAACGTTCTTACAACCATTAAAAGAGATAAATGGATTTAAGAATATTCTTACAGAAGAGATTTTGAGCGTCAAGCCATAGAAAGAGGCCCTGAGAACATTCTTACAACCATTAAAAGAGATAAATGGATGTAAGAATATTCTTACAGCAAATATTTTGAGCTTAAGCTGAAATACCAGAAGGCTTTGGCCAAGCCGTATAATTTGGCTATGAGAACGTCCTTGCAAACATTAAAAGAGGTAAATGGATGTAAGAATATTCTTACAGAAGATATTTTGAGCGTCAAGCCGTATAAATTGGCCCTGAGAACGTTCTTACAAACATTGAAAGAGATAATTGAATGTAAGAATATTCTTACATCAAATATTTTAAGCTTAAAGCTGTATAAATTTTCCCTGCAAACGTTCTTACGATTAAAATGGATGTAAAAACATCCTTACAGAAGATATTTTCAGCTTCAAGCCGTATAAATTGGCCCTGAAACCGTTTTTACAAACATTAAAAGAGATAAATGGATGTAAGAATATTCTTACAGCAAATATTTTGAGCTTAAGCTGAAATTGCTTAAGGTAAATTTTCCATGAGAACGTTATCTTACAACCATTAAAAGTCATCAAGAGATCTTATAAAAGTTTCTGGATATTTTTACAAATTCGAAAATTACCATCATAGTCATCGTAATCGTCAACTCCAGGCGGTACAAATATCCCACCAAGGGCGTCCGATATCTGCTCTCCAAGGCCCATTCTAGTGGCAACTCCGTAGATCAATCTCATCGCAGCGAGCCTGAAAATATATATCGTAACCAGAGCAAAGATCAGTGCTATTTCTCATCCCTCAAATGATATATATCAAAGATCGTTTAAGTATTTAAATCATGTAAGATGAGTCTTTTAGAGATTTACATCGTTTTATAAAGATTTAAATAGTTCATCATTTTGAAATTATTTAAAACCAATTTTTACAGAAAACATCCTCTTTATAAAAATGTAAATCATAAATTAAAAATCATTTTCAGGGGAACGTACTAGGGGTATTTTAATGAAGATTGTCAATTTAAGGAACAAAACGCCGGAAAACCGTGAAGTGTTGTATACCCGCTGAGCGTAGATTTAGTTCCGCTTTCATAATTTAACCAAAAAATCCTGGTGCGTATACAGGGTGTCCCATAACTAATGGTACACAGGAAAACTGCAGATTCTTTTGGTAAAAATACTGCGATTTGGCAATACTTAATTTAGTTCAATAGCTGGTAATAACCGAGATAAGTAAACAAGTAAAACTTTAATTTTCAATTTTCCTAAATAACTTATTTCTCAATCAATATTTTTATACAAAATTTTGTGACTAGGGTTTTTTTGGGGAAAGGAATTTGAATTTGTTAATAATTTTGATGTAGACTATAGGGGGCGCTCTCTGCGGTACTCTGAATACATAAAAAGAAATGTAACTTTTTGTGCCTTAGTATTATTATATTTTTATTAAAAATATCAGTTTTTCCGTCATTTTTAAGCAATAAAGGTATACTTTGTAAATGTCGCTCCGACTAACCGTTTTCGAGATATTTTCAATTACAATTTCTAATGCGCCCTTTTAAATTTTGATTTGCAAATGTGAAATTTGTCACACATTTGGTAGAAACAAATACAATGAAAGCATTTTGAAACCTCATTTCTGTCAAAGTTTATTTTCATTTGTCAGCATTGTGGGTGTTTTTAAGGAGTTTTTGAAGATACTGTTATCAAAAATTAAACTAAAAATGCCGCGACATAACTGTTTTTGGGCGCAAGGATCCTGTTTCTCCCAGTCTGTCGTATAGGCTTCTAAAAATTTTAAAATCTGGCTTCCTTCTATTTGGATACATTTCCAAATACCGCCGATGTGCCCCGCGTCTGTTAAAATTTTCTTGTGCGTATAAACATACCAGGTCTGGCATTTCTCCGTTAGAAAACAGTTACTTATGTCGCGGCATTTTTAGTTTAATTTTTGATAACCGTATCTTCAAAAACTCCTTAAAAACACCCACAATGCTGACAAATGAAAATAAACTTTGACAGAAATGAGGTTTCAAAATGCTTTCATTGTATTTGTTTTTACCAAATGTGTGACAAATTTCACAATTGCAAATCAAAATTTAAAAGGGCGCATTAGAAATTGTAATTGAAAATATCTCGAAAACGGTTAGTCGGAGCGACGAGTATACCTTGCTTAAAAATGACGGAAAAACTGATATTTTTAATAAAAATATATTTATACTAAGACACAAAAAAGTTATATTTCTTTTTATGTATCCAGAGTACCGCAGAGAGCGCCCCTTATAATCTACATCAAAATTATTAACACATTCAAATTCCTTTCCCCAAACAAACCCTAGTCACAAAATTTTATGCAAAAATATTGATTCAGAAATAAGTTATTTAGGAAAATTGAAAATTAAATTTTTACTTGGACACCCTGTATCTCGGTTATTACCAGCTATTGAACTAAACTAAGTATGGCCAAATCGCAGTATTTTTACCCAAAGAATCTGCAGTGTTCCTGTGTACCATTAGTTATGGGACACCCTGTATAAAAAAATTAAGTCTGATGATGGTTATCCAAAGACGAAACGTCGCATTAAAGATCTGATGATGCCGTCTTGTGGAGAATAAAAAGTAGCAATGAAAAAGTGAAATTTATTTTTGGACATCCCTTCGGAAAAAATAAGAACCGAAAAAATTTTAAATTTTTCCAAATATTTTGAGAGCCCCGGCCTGTATTTATTTTTCATTTTCTTGCGGCATATTATTGGGCCCATAATTATGCAACTTAATTTAACCGCCTTCGTATCTCTTACCGTTTCCGAAATCCCAATGCTGACGGACGGATTTACTTTTTTGAAGCGACAGGTACAATTTAGTGAAATTTTAATATTTTATAGGAGCCATAATAAGTCATTAAACCATACTACAGTAGATCTAATCTTTTTGAAAAAGAGGCTCTTAATTTATTACGATAAGAAGAGCGGTTTTCGAGATAAAACACTCAAAAATTACTAATGCTAAAAATCGGGTTTGTTCGGGAGAGAAGAAGAGAGAACTTCATTAATCGGGCAAAATTAATATTTTAGGAAAAATATACGAGTAATTTATTGCTCGGGTTTGTTCTTACATGCCAAGCTTGAATTTTAAAATACCCTAATGCCAAGTTTTATTTGTACCTGTTTGTGTTTAGCACTAGTAAATGTCAAATGACACCGGTCAAAATTTTGGACCCACGAGTGTTGTGGCAACTCGCGTTTCTTACTCCCCCGATGATGTAAAACATTTACTGAAGTATGATTTATTTATGACTTCCATAAAATATTAAAATTTCATTAAATTATACCTGTCGAGAGCCAAAAAAGTGAAGCGCTCCGTACCCCGCTGGGGTCTGTAGCTCCGTTAGGGGGCACTTTAGGAATTTTTTTTCTGTGATACATTAGGTTTATTTTGAGGTACTTACCGGACACCCTGTATAGCTTTTAGAATTTGATGAATTGAGAGACGTTAAAATTGAAAAGAACTATACGTCATTAAGGTAATTGGTCAAAATTTTTTTACAGGCAACTTTCAGTCCTTAGCATATAAACTATTTGCCTGTAGAAACGATTATTTTTAATTTTAAAAGTTTCTTTTTAGATTATAGCTGCAGTATTCAAATTTGAATTTAAAAATGTATCGCCGGTCACGCGTCCCCAGTCAATAATATCTTACTTTTATATTTCACGTCATTTTACTAAAGTTACTTTTATATATAAATAATTTACATTCCTACTACAATTTATATTGAAAAAATAATGTTCAAAGATCAACAGTTTAGTTTCTCTAACGCAATTATTAACCAGAAGTACCGTCCCCGCAGCTGCATGTATCGCCGGTCACGGTAGAAATTGCTTATAAATAACGCTACTACAGCTCGGCCTAATAGTTTTACAAATATGACGGAATGAGTTTGAATTTGTGTAAAGCGTGCTCCTGTTTAGGTAAGTTCCTTATTATGTTTATTTAGGTATAAACTAGAGCATTGCCTACTTTTTACCAGGCGTATGTTTTTATGTTGTATCGCCTCCGGTCACAGGGTTAACTCGGACCTAGTAGTCTTAATTAAGGGAATAATACTACACGAAGTCATTCTCTTGAGTACAGATACTCATTTCAGTCTAAAAAAGTTTAATAGCTTGTATTAGCTGTTATCCACAAATTTGTGCATTTTTGTACAGCCGGTCAAGCATGAAAATGTTACCGGAGATGAATTGATGTGACGGTTTGTTATCCGAAGCTATATAGGTACAATATTTTTTTTAATAACTATTTATAAAACCATTAAGGAAAAATATATTTTGATGTGCAAGTTTATTTACACCTTAGATAGATTAAAAATATGACTATTTTTCTTAGTATTTTAACATTCTATAAGGAACAGTCCAAAACTTTAAGCCAATAGAAGATAGGGCTGTAATAAATAATAGGAAAATGGTTATGACTGATTAAAATAACTCAGTTCCAAATATTGGCGTTATATGATTCAGAAGAGTAAAATTAGCCATGTGACGGGCGTTAAATTATTAAAAAATCAATGCTAGATACAGATCTTTGTGACGATGATCTTTTGCGCGGCCATATATAATTCGTCTAATTAGAGACTATAAGAAACCTATTAAAAAATTAACAGGTGTTTTTGAAATTATTTATTTTTAAAATACGATTTACTGAAAGTTGCATGTAAAAATTTTTTGACCCTAATATGCCTTAATGGATTCAACCTGATTTATTAACATTGCTATGAACAACTATATTACTTAAAACAATACAAAGTCAGAGAATCAAGTCTATATATTTCTAAATATTTTTTGCCTGGACAGTGGTCGCGCGGGACCTTCGTGGTGCGGGCCCAAAGCTGGTCTATGCTTAAATCCGGCCCTGGACTTATATGTTGAGGTTATTTACAGCCGCACATGCCAAATTTCAGCTTTTAAAAGCCTATTCTGTAATATGTATTATAAACTATGCTCTTGTGACAGGCGATAAGCGACATCAATTCATTTCCGTACTGATATGAAATCGGGAAAACCTACCTTATAAAATTAATAGGATTTGTCTCCTTCTGCCTCAAAAGCATCCCCTTTGACCTTTTTCTTTTCTTCTTAGCGTCACAAGTTATCACGATCACAACCAACACGGTGAGAACAAGAACTACTTTTAGTTTTGAAATTAAAGACATTTTCCTTATTTAAAATTATAATTTATTTTTGTATATAAATCGGAGCCCGGAGAACGAATACCAACTTATTATCAACGAGAATATTTCGATAGTGAATAAAAATTTCTCTCCCCAAATATCGTCGCTCTTTACAACCTGAAACGTTGAGCCCTACTTTTGCGTACAGTAAAATTTAAACAATTTAAATATATACATATAACGTTCTAAGCATTGTTAGAAAGTGGATTCAAATGCACTATAAGTTTAGACTGCGACAGGAGAAATGAGTCCTATGTAGTTCGCGAAGTGATGCCACTTTGGTACGAAATTGGAATTAAATTATGTATAAGCAGAAGAGGACCAGTCGACATGGTGAATTTTAATGAAGGAAGGTACCGTTAAGATTCAATGTGGGTTAATATTAATTATGCTTGGTTATTGGAGATTTTTACGTTTATTGTTAACGGTACGAGTTCGTGAGTTATTAACAAATTTCATTAGTCTCGCGATTTTCCTTATGGTAGATTTTAAGTTTTGAAAATGAACCTGTGTATTGTATTTTGTATTTGATTTTATCCGTGTAAAATTTTGTTTATCTGGCTCTGTCTTTCGAGATATTTACAAGTAATTTTATAAATTTCGTACAATTACATACTACAAAAAGGCTTATCTATGGAAAACTGTTACGTGCGAAATTTTCGAAAATGACACGATATGCCAATGTTAAGTAGGGCCACTCGGCTAAAATATTTTCCATATGGCGGCACGTCCGGTTATACCGGAAGTATGTGTCAACTTGCTTATTTTAAATGAAACACCCTATACAGGGTGTTATGGAAATGACGTATTATATCTAAATGGGTGACTCCTTGGGTGTCCTAGAGAAGCGCTACATATATTTTTTAAATCGACCGTTTTAAAAGTGGGGTAATAAACACTCTTACTCACAGGTCAGTCCGCGCTACTGTACAACATTTCACCCAGAGCCAATGTTGCCAAACTTAATGTAACACTGATATTCCATATAAAATTATAAAACTAAATTATTTTCTACCTACTTGTATTTATCCTTATACCTAAAGAGCGAGGAAATCCAGGCACAAACACAATCAGTTTTTTTTCTTTTCCATGGGAACACTCCTGGAAACACTTTATGTACACACAGTAATAGTGAAACAGAACCGATATTTTGCTTTTGAAAATACAATAATACAGATTATACTACAGACTATTAGATTTTATTACACGCGACGAAATTTGACGTCCAGAAGAAACGCGTCAATAAAAACAATATTCAAAGATTATTTATGGACGGGCAAGATACACGCGTAAACCGAAAAAACACAGCGGATTGCTGAGAGTGTGTTGGTGATCGACGAGACACAACATATCCGGCCGCTGGTGGTTGGTCTTCAACTAACAGACGCAAGCGTGCGGTGCTATATGAAACTACTTCGCTCAGCCAATGAAAGGCGTCAAGAGGTAATTGGCATTTGACCTAGTGACGTACGTGGCTATTACTATTCCATGTTTTTCGGGTTGTTTAAAACATAGTCCGTCGTAAATGTTCTTCAATTAATTGTACAAAAAGGTATTACAGAATGGAAGTGTTTAAATTATTTTATTTTGTCTAAAGAGTTTAAGGTGTACATATGACAACACCGGTCAGAATTCCTTGATTGCTTACAAACATGTATCGCCACACAGGTGTTTTTCTGGTTTGACGTCAGGTCATTTTTACCGCTGAATCAATTGAAACCGCCATTTATGGCTATTTTTCTTCAATTTGTCTTTATCTCAGGAATTACCGGTTTACATAGTATAATACGTCATTTGCATAACACCCTGTATATTATTAAATTTTTGGATTCCACACAGATTCTAGGCAGCTTTTGTATATCATGTCTAAGCGTGTTTGACATGTCAAAAATTACTTTTGCAGACCTTAAAATAACTTTTCCTATAAGCCTTTATTATTGAATTTGGGTTGGATTCATAAAGTTACAGGGTAACCGAAATGTGGTGTCCCAAGATATAAAATTCTCAAAAACATCCCGTAGATCAAAGACTAAGACGCTTAGAAAAATTCTAATTGGGACATCTTTTCTTTTACAAAAAAGTAGCACAGTATCTTTACTAATAACGGAGATATCCCGTAAAACCACCGAAAATTGAACACCCTGTACACAATAAAACAGAATGCCTAATACTCAAACATTTGCTTGTAACTAATTCATTAATTTTTTTTTACAGTTTATTTAAAAAAATATATTTTTGCTTAATAATATATACAGGGTGTTATGGAAATTACTTATTATATTTAAATGGGTGACTCCTTGGGTCTCCTAGAGAAAGTCTACATACCTTTTTTTTTAATCGAATATCTAAATACCAAGTTAAAACCCTTTTTTCCTACATGCTGTCGCGTCGCTCCATCTGGCTTCAGTTAGTAACAATTTAGGTCACTAGAGTAAACTACAGTGATGCCAGATCCCATCGCGTGTCTCGCCCTTGCTTGGATAATCGCCGCGCGCGTATTGATATGTTTAACCTTCAGTATGTTTTGATACTCGGTATTGGAACGACGTTGTCGAGGGTTCCGCCTGCTTGATGTATACAAATTTTAAACGTTTTGTTAGTAGTAGCTTTACCCGATTTTTTTTCTGTTGTGAAATATTTCATAATAATAAATGTTGTGATAGGATATCAAATTTGTGTGATATTATCTAAAGGGTGATTTTGTTGCAAAACATACTTTTGGCGTTTTATTTTTTATGTAATTTAATTATAAAATAAGATCGAAGGTAAGAGAGTATGTACCTTAAGATTGTAGTTTTTTTTTCTAAAAAAGTGATAACGCGGGTAAAAGACGTCTTGTTGTCAAAAACTGAACATCTGCCTTTACAATTCTGTGTTGCAATATGACAACACCGCCTACAATGTGCTGACCTCTTTTGAGACTGCCTCAATAGATTAGTGATTACGAACGTCGTCAGTAGCGGCCACGTAAATTTTCAGATTTCATATAAAGTGTATAATATTATTATGCATTTCGCTTAATAATTATAGCGCCATTTATGGTTACTTTTTAATCAATTGCCATTTCCATAACACCCTGTATACATATATAATTAATATTCATTAAGAAAAAACATTACTTATTTCAAGCACATTCCATATGAAATACTGAATCATATTTTCCTTAGAAAATACATAAAATTGTTTCCTGTACAATGTTCTCTGGCCAGTAAAAATAAGATGTCCAGTATCACATGATGATCTGCAATGCAGCTTATATTGTTTGAAATCCAATAACCACATCCGTTTCAGTCTATGTCATTTTCGGGTTCATATTCATATGTCCATTTTGCTGTGGATTTGCAGGAGGTAAACTGGGATTTTGCTCTGTGTTAGCACCATTAGTAACAGGTGTAGTCATCAACCTGCTTCTCCGTCGTGTATAATGCTGCCATAACAAAATCTGCTGATCATCAATAAACTTTGTACACTGTGCATTCACTAGTTCTCTCCTAAAGTGTTCGTATTGGAGAAGATCCAGAAAATATAAACACATCGGGTATTTTAGGTATTTAGCATAGTCAGGTTCCTTCCAATACACCAGGTATTTCAGGTAGTTTATAAAGGTAGAGTCTTTGAAGTAGCCTCGTTGAGCAAGAACTGAAATATAATGTCTGTGTAGGTACAATATAATATGAATAAAAGGTAATGGAAGTATATAGATGTGCATATCTTACAGATTAAACAACCCCTAAACCCATAGACCTAAACCGAATCTCCAGATAAAAATATAAAGAGAGCAGTAGCTATACTTACAATTTAAGTAATTTGGGTTTCCGAGGCATTGTACGAACTCCAATTCGACTTGAAATCGTAGTCTTTGTTGATCTTCTGTCTCTGGAACTCCTGAAACATAATTCCAACCTATCTAGGCATAAATATTAAGTAATTTCTATATAAATTCCTTACCTTTTCCAGCAAGCCCAGCCATCATTATTTTCGTGTCAAAACGAAACGTCACACCATGACATCTGACATAAGGATGAGAGATTATCGAATTTTTCCTTATCGATAATATGTTTATTTTTATTAAAGACAAAAATGTATGGGAGAGCTGGTAACAAAGTTTTATTGGATATGGGGGAAAACAGTTTTTATATCTGGAAAAGTAATAAATTGCATGGAATACATGGGTTATATATTCCTCATGTTCCGTTCAAACTGCAAAGTCGACCGAATAAATTTTATGCACGTTCCATCTTTCTTTTATCAATACTAAATACTGCGATAGAAACTGCACGATCATGCATTGATTGTTTGCAGCAAAGCTATCATTAATAAATCACAATTATATTTCATGGCACTTAGCTTTGTATGCAGAATTTCCAATTCAATTTTTTACGGGATTAAATCAAAAATAATAAATCTAAGAAATCAATATTTCCATAAATCGATAAAATCGCGTATTGTAACTGCGTTACGTAAGCCCCTGTGGCCTAATGGATAAGGCATCTGCCTCCTAAGCAGGGGATTGTGGGTTCGAGTCCCACCAGGGGTAATCTTTTTTCATTTAATTTTTATATTTGTAATTGGTGACTCGATTTTTTTTAGTTTTGTACTTTTATGGTACTTATTTACATTTACATTACATTACAGACTATGTGGGCAATCTCCCGTTGTTTTTTAAATAATTTTTTAAGTACTAGGTGTAATTTAATAATTACTTTTATAGTTATTAGATGAGTCTCCTTAAAATTCGCCCTTTTAAACACATTTGGCTTATTTAGTTTGCCAGGGACGGACTAGACGTAACACAAAAATACTTTTTTTTGTACACCTTGTATGATGAAGGAACGACAATAATATTTTTGGATACTCTAAACCAAAAGGTACTCTTGTTCTATGTCGATAAAATGAACCGTTTTCGAAAAAAAAAAATTTTGTTCAATATGATTTATAT
This sequence comes from Barypeithes pellucidus, assembly GCA_963991005.1. Lineage (NCBI taxonomy): Eukaryota > Metazoa > Arthropoda > Insecta > Coleoptera > Curculionidae > Barypeithes > Barypeithes pellucidus. The sequence continues at coordinate 47,291,082 of OZ022563.1, read as the reverse complement.
TCAGTATACGTAAATTCCATTACTAAGTTAGTAACTAATAAGACAAAGGAGAAAAACCGCAAATTTCAAGCCACTACCATAAACTGACACTTGCATATATTCTTGTTTAAATCGGTACATGTGAAAAAAACCATAGCAACAATGAGGGAATTTTATGAACATAAAACAACAACTAATGCAAAAAACCATATTGAACAAAAATATTTTTTTTTCGAAAACAGTTCATTTTATCGACATTGATCAAGAGTACCTTTTTTCAGCTTAAGGTTTAGAGTATCCAAAAATATTATTGTCGTTCCTTCATCATACAAGGTGTTAAAAAAATCATTTTTGTGTTACGTCTAGTCCATCCCTGGCAAACTAAATAAGCCAAATGTGTTTAAAAGGGCGAATTTTAAGGAGCCTCATCTAGTAACCATTTCCTAAAATATTCACATGTTCCTGTCATTTCCGGTTATACCGGAAGTAGCTGCCAACTTTCATTTTTTACATACAATATGGTAATTTTTATTATATTTTTCGATTACCCATTAAATTCTAAGCAATATTTATATCTTTTTGTCTGACTTTGCCAGTTTTTGAGATATCTAGACTTTTCGTAATTATTTGCCAAGTAAATACTATTTATAAAGAACTAATTTGTCAACAAATTATAATAAAATATACAGCGTGTACATTTAAATAAGAAAGTTTTTAATGGTTGAATTCTTTCACAATGAATCCTGGATTGTGACCACCACGTACATTTTCTGCCAAGTTTCAAATATTTTTGAGACTTGATCATCTTCTGGCTATTCGGCAAGAAAAAATTTTTAGTCCAAGAGCTAAGGTAAAAAAATCATGTGAATTATTTCATCGCCGTGCATTTGCCAAATAATTACACCAGTTCAGATATCTCAAAAACTGGCAAAATCAGATAAAAATATGTTCTATAAAACTTGCTTAAAATGTAATGGTTCATCGAAAAATATAATGAAAATTACCATGTTGTATTTAAAAAACGAAAGTCGACATCTACTTTCGGTATAACCGGAAATGATAGGAACTTGAATATTTTAGTTAAAGAGAGCGTATCAAAACCTACATCCCTAAAGTTTCTGAAACATATGTTCAATAGTTCTCCAGAAAGTTCATCACTCAATCACCCTGTATACATAGAACATAGAACTAGTCGATACGTATATCAGGATTTTGCTGAAAAAAAAATCTTTTCCAAAATATCCGCAAATGAGTTTTTGATAATTTGCTGGATTTTCTCCAATCTTCTCATAGTTTAAATTTTAAATATCTTGCAAAATAATAACAATTTTATTGTTTAAATAGTTTTAACATGTTCATCCCCACCTTAAATTAATTTTTAAAAAAATACCGTCTTGTTCTGTATCTTCTTATCTGCACAACCCAATTTACGAAAATGTGACACCTCTATTAGATCGGTAGTGATTAAATATTTTCGATCGCAGAGCGCGGGAATGAACCAGCGCGAAGGCTAGAGGGGTCTACTACAATCGAGTAGTTCTGCCATGCTTCCACCATTCGCGCGCTGGTCGACTTGCGAACGAAAATATTTAATAACTACCGATCTAATAGAGTTTATTTATGATCAAACACAAGCACTATAGGAAAAATCCTTTAGGGCACTCTGGGAGTGGTGCGTGTGCGCAAAAAGCGATTCAGGTTGGAGGTTATATTCGTTCTGAAAAACGACCTCGGGAAGGTCGTTCCATAAGGATGAAGTCCTCCAGATGAAATAATTCTTAAATAATGAAGTTTGAGGAGTGCTAAGCTTAACCACATATGGATGGGCGGCAGTGGTTCGTCGTGTATTTTTGCTATTCGCCGCTCTGGGCGGAATTAATAGGGCAAGGTCAGCCAAGCACTTTCCATGAAAATATCTGTAAAAGAGAGTCAAATCCCCAACCTGTCTTCGATATTCTAGGCTGTCGAGGTTCTCCGTCAGCTTGTGGTCTCCAATCAGACGAATGGCCCTCCTTTCGATGGAATCCAGCAGCCGAAGAGTATGTTTGGGTGCAGAGCTCCAGACATGAGAGCAGTACTCTAGTGATGGTCAAATCTGGGCTTTGTAGTGTCAAAAGTTGTTGAGGTGTGTACAACTTTCTGGTTCGGAAGAGTACACCAAGCTTCTGAGAGGCTATCTTGCTATTGCTACAACGTGGTTATGCCAAGACATATTTCCTCCCAGATTGACGCCCAGCAAATTAATAGATGAAGCCAGTGGGATTGCATGTCCGTCCATGACTATATCCGGTCCTGTAATGTTCACCTTTTTAGAGAAAACTGCTGCCTGGGTTTTTTAGCGTTAAATTCGACTTGGTTACTGTCACCCCAAGCCAAAATTTCTTCCAGATCTTTGTTGAGGCGTGATACTTCATGCTGTCTGCGAATATGTGCGTCGGCAGCCGATGTTTGTGCATTCAAAGAGAACGATGAGATAAGTGGGCTATCGTCAGCATCAGCATCGTCAGAGGTGCCACTTTTTCGTAAAATGGGTTTTGTTGATGAGGATAAAGAACAAAGGGGTATTTTAAAAAAAATAATTTAAGGTGGGGAGGCATGTTAAAACTAGTTCAACAATTGAATTATAATTTTGAATTTGTTCCCAATGACATTTTTTTTAATACAAAGTGTCAAATAAAAAAGACCGACCTTGTTACGATCAGTACAACTGGAGATATTAAGTTTCAAGTAGAGAAGATTGGAGAAAATTCAGCAAAATATCAAAAATTCATGTGTGGATATTTTGGAAAATAATTTTTTTCAGCAAAATCCTGAAATACTTGTTAACCAAGTTGCAAAAATGTTTTCGGACGATTCTAAAGTGTCAAGGTAAAAAGTGTGCGGTTTGTAAAATAATGACCCATACGAGTCACTAGTTTGGTATGATTAATCCTGCAAAAAAACCTGCGGTGTGATGCCATGTGATGATGAGCGTAATTTTGCAAACTGCACTTTCATGCGAATATTTATGCACTTAGTATGCAATTAACCCCAATAAGGTCTTATTAACCTGATAAAAATAAAACGTCCGAATAATCAATCTGAAACGACTATATTATTTTTAATTAATTAATTATATTAACTATATTACAATGACGAACCCAATTCTGATATAAATTTTATTTTTAAGCTGATACATTAATTAAATATTTTAACAGACTTATATACAATGTGTAAAAAATTGATTGGGGGACACTTTTAGGGAAAATTTAACAATATCTCGAAAAGATTCGGATCATATTTAATTTTATTTGGATATAAACTTATCGGAAACGCAACGGACGCGTTTTAGCTGCTTTCAATTGGACGGTCTCCTTTGAAGCAATGTTAATATAGGGTGACCCCCATCGGGAACCGCCCCGATCTATATATGAAGCCCCGACCTATATATGGGCGTCGTTTTGTTAATTACGTAAATTACATTAACTACGGTAGTAAATTACGTAAAAAATGTTACATTAACTACTTTAACAACCATGGGTATAGCACATGATATACGACATCTGCCTAGAATCATGCGTAGAAGCAAAAACGTAATAAATATATAGGGTGCTCCATTTAAAATAAGCAAGTTGACACTGACTAACCGGAAGTGCCGCAATGACAATATTTTAGACGAGTTGCGCCCCCATCAACATTAGCAACTGTTCAAATGGAGGTAAAGTTGCGCATTTACGTGCCTAATAATATGCCGTTTAGAAAGTTTTAAAATTCCGAGTAGTTCCGGAGATATCCGGAAAAAAAACGAAATTCTGAAAAATCGTTTTATTGTTTTCCTGGGTTTTTTTGAGATCGAATTCTAAAGTAAATTGCACTTTTGCATTGCTACTTTTTCCGCTCTATCTAACGGCGTTAATTATTTTGTAATCCGACGAGTCGTCTTCGAAGATTATCAACTTTCTTTTTTAAATACGGCTGATTTCCTGATATTGGAATTTGAGAGCTTTTTTCTTCCGAATGCAACGATGTATGACACATTGTGGTTTAATGACGTTTCGAGGGTTTTTTGAACAACATCAGGCAATTTTGGGATACGGTCCTCTGTATTTCTCCTAATTTTATAAATAATATCTCATAAGTAAGCTCTAAATTTTTTACTTATGTTGGACTAGTTCAATAAATAACAAATGATGTAATAATAAACCAGAAATAAGTAATCAATCAAAAAATAATTCGATAATAAACACCAATAAGTGAACAAAAACATACCAAAACAGTAATAAAAGGAACAACGAAAAAAGTAAGGAACTACATAATCAGGTGTTCAAAATGATTTCCGTTATTTTCTAAGCACAAATAACATCTTCTAACTGTCGATTCTAAAACATTTCTGACGTAATACTTTGACAGGCTTCAAGCACCAACCTCCTAAGTTCGTCTTCTGTTTCGAAGTTGTGTTTATGAACATAATTTTCGGCATACCTCCAGAGGAAAAAAATCTAACGGTGTCATATCAGGCGAACGTGCTGGCCATGGTGTTTCAGAACACCTGATTATGTAGTTCTTTACTTTTTTCGTTGTTCGTTTTATTACTGTTTTGGTATGTTTTTGTTCACTTATTGGTGTTTATTATTGAATTATTATTATTAATTATACTAGTCCAACATAAGTAAATATTTAGCGCTTACTTATGAGGTATTATTTATAAAATTAGGAGAAATACAGGATCGTATCCCAAAACTTCCTGATGTTGTTCAAAAAACCCTCGAAACGTCATTAAACCACAATGTGTCATACATCGTTGCATTCGGAAGAAAAAAGCTCTCAAATTCCAATATCAGGAAATCAGCCGTATTTAAAAAAGAAAGTTGATAATCTTCGAAGACGACTCGTCGGATTACAAAATAATTAACGCCGTTAGATAGAGCGGAAAAAGTAGCAATGCAAAAGTGCAATTTACTTTAGAATTCGATCTCAAAAAAACCCAGGAAAAAAATAAAACGATTTTTCAGAATTTCGTTTTTTCCGGATATCTCCGGAACTACTCGGAATTTTAAAACTTTCTAAACGGCATATTATTAGGCACGTAAATGCGCAACTTTACCTCCATTTAACCGATTTCGTATCTCTTACGGTTTCCGAGATCCCTGTACTGGCCCTCCTTATTTTGGACACGGTGTATAGATCGGTTCCCGGTGGGACACCCCGTATGTATAAAGTAATGATTTTCTAGTATTGACTGCTGAAGATGGCGGTTTTAATTCTGAACAGGAAGTTTTGAACAAACCCGAACAAGGTTTTTCCCATTAACCGAGAAGACTTGGGAGTTTTACTCTCCCTTCTACATAGTACATTCTAATAATATATTGCCGATAAAATATCAGCCATTTTCGTATTATAAGGCTTAATTTTTAGAGTTTGATTAAAATCTAATACTAAAAATTTTATAAACTTTCTAAGATATTTATAGATTTATGAGAAAGTGTAAAAACGTAATTTTCTTCTCGCACTTGTAACCTTTAGCACCAACCGCTAGAGGGCAGCATAGATTCTGAAAATGCCGTTTCTACCAGTGTCATTCCCAAAATGGTAGCACCAACCGCTAGAGGGCAGCATAGTTCTGAAAATGCCGTTTCTACCAGTGACCAGTGTCATTCCCAAAACGGTTGTTTTATTCGCAATTCAATCGAGACACATTCTAAGCGACCATCGAGGAAAATACCGTGCGATTTAAATCGAACTTTTGTTACACAGTTTGTAATATTGTTAAAATTGTCCTCAAAAACGCCCCCAACATTCCTATAACCTTAAAAAATCCTTAAAGAACACTATCTGACAAAAAATATATGTAAATAAAAACAAAAAAAAGGTAGGGGGATGAAAACGACTTTTCGTGTGGGTTATTGAAGCGTTACTACCTACTCGTCGAAATTCTGCGATAGCAAAAAGTTGGCGGCTAGATTTTCATTCTTTTCACATGCGAAATAGGCCTAAAAAAAATCGAGACTATAGATTTTGTAGTGTTTAGCCACTTGCATTGTGACAGAATCATTTCTGCCAATATGAAAGTTCTGGTTAATTTTATCTAGAGGTGGGTCGCTATCGCGTAAGCTGCTTCTTTATAACAGCTATTTTATGGATAGCTGCTACTCATTTTTTATTATACCTGCTACCGACCTAGCTCCGCGTCACCTAATTCAATAAAAAGAACTCGCAGAGCAGATAGCAGAAGCGTGTTCTATTAACAAAGAACAGGCTCGGCCCATTTATCAGGAACATTAGCATTAAATTTAGATTATGATTATTTGTCCATATACAGGGTGTTATGGAAATTACTTATTATATTTAAACCGGCAAATCCTGAGATGAAAATAAATTGAAGAAAAATAACCATAAATGGCGCTTTAAATTATTGTACGAAATATACACTTTATATGAAATCTGAAAATTTACGTGGCCGCTACTGAGGACGTTCGCAATCAATAGTTTATTGAGGCGGTGTTGTCATATATTGCAACACAGAATTGTAAACGCACGTGTTCAGTTTTTGACAACAACACGCCTTTGACCCGCGTTATCACTTCTTTATCAAACTTTTTAGCAAAAAATACTACAAATTTTAAGGTACAGACTCTCTTACCTTCGATCTTATTTATAATTAAATTCCATAAACAAATAAAACACAAAAAATATGTTTTGCAACAGAGCCAACAACAGGTAATATCACAGAAATTTGAAATCATCGCATTATTTCTTATTATGAATTATTTCACAACAGAAAAAAAATCGGGTAATGCTACAACTAACAAAACGTTTAAAATTCGTATACATCAAGCACGTGGAACCTTCGACAGCGTCATCCCATTCCCGAGTCTCGAAACATACTGAAGCAACGATAGTAGCGCGCGGCAGGTATTCAAGCAAGGGCGAAACATGCGGCGTGATCTGACAACACTGTTAGTATACTCTAGTGACCCACATTGTTGCTAACTGAATCCAGATGGAACGGCGCGACAGTATGTGGGTAAAAAGGGTTTTTACCTTAGTATTTAGATATTAGATTAAAAAGTCACCCATTTAAATATAATAAGTCATTTCCATAACACCCTGTATTTCGGTAAACTATTATTTTATTTTTGTTACTATTACTATAATTAATTACGAATGTAATCAATGTTGTTTTTGTTAAATATCGGGAAAACCCTAAAATATTGAGATTGGATTGAAATTGGACAAACACAAAAATAATCAACACTGCAAAAGAAATAAGTAACCTAACCCGGCTGTAAAGAAATGTAAAAATTGCAGTAGGTGCTTTAACTGTTATTTAGAAGTAGCGGTTTCGCCCACCTCTAGTTTTATCTAAGAATTATCGAGCCAGACAATATGTCGATGATATTGATGTCATAATCAAAGTTCTGGATAGTAAATCAAGAATTAACTAACCATTGATCGTGACAAAATCATTTCTGCCATTGTCATCGATGTCAAAATCAGAGTTCTGGTTAGTTAATCCAGAATTAACTAACCAGACAACGTTGATTGTGTCAAAATAACTTCTATTGATGTTATTGATGCCATAATCAAAGTTCTGGTTAGTTAATCAAGAATTAACTAACCAGACAGCATTCATTGTGACGAAATCATTCTTGCCATTGTCATCGATGTCATAATCAAAGTTCTGGTTAGTTAATCAAGAATTAACTAACCAGACAACGTTGATTGTAACAAAATCACTTCTATCAATGTTATTGATGCGTTAATCAAAGTTCTGGATAGTAAATCAAGAATTAACTAACCATTTATTGTGACAAAATCATTTCTGCCATTGTCATCGATGTCATAATCAAGGTCCTGGTTAGTTAATCAAGAATTAACTCACCAGACAACGTTGATTGTAACAAAATCACTTCTATCGATGTTATTGATGCCATAATCAAAGTTCTGGTTAGTTAATCAAGAATTAACTAACCAGACAGCATTCATTGTGACGAAATCATTCTTGCCATTGTCATCGATGTCATAATCAAAGTTCTGGTTAGTTAATCAAGAATTAACTAACCAGACAACGTTGATTGTAACAAAATCACTTCTATCAATTTTATTGATGCGTTAATCAAAGTTCTGGATAGTAAATCAAGAATTAACTAACCATTTATTATGACAAAATCATTTCTGCCATTGTCATCGATGTCATAATCAAGGTCCTGGTTAGTTAATCAAGAATTAACTCACCAGACAACGTTGATTGTAACAAAATCACTTCTATCGATGTTATTGATGCCATAATCAAAGTTCTGGTTAGTAAATCAAGGATTAACTAACCATTTATTCGGACAAAATCATTTCTGCCATTGTCGTTGATGTCATAATCAAAGTTTTGGTTAGTTAATCAAGAATTAACTAACCAGACAACGTTGATTGTAACAAAATCACTTCTATCGATGTTATTGATGCCATAATCAAAGTTCTGGTTAGTTAATCAAGAATTAACTAACCAGACAGCATTCATTGCGACAAAATCATTTCTGCAATGTCATTGATGTCACATACAAAGTTGCCCAGTTAGCTAATTCTCGATTATTTCGTCACAAATACCCCAGAAATGCGTCAGTCCTCTCTTACCTGTACAACTAAATGCTCGGGGAATCCCAATGCTTTCAGCCTTTCAATAGCGTCTTTGTCTTGTGGCGTTACCTGAATTTTAGAAAAAAAAATTAATATCTCAAAAAAACAAAAATAAAAGGTTTTACGCTCACCTGAATGGGGATGCCCATTCCCCCACCACCTCCGCCCCCTCCACCTGCCGCCGCTTGTGGGGTGCCCGTTGCCGGGACCGGGATCCCACCGGCGGGGGTTGCTCCGGTGCTACCCGAACCGGGCGCGGGTTCATTTAACATTCTGAAATATTTATAAAGTTAGGACATTCAGTTTGGTCACATAAACATACGCACGATTTCTCACTAACCTAACGAACGACTCTTGATTCTGCGAAATAAGCTGTAACAGGGCGGGATTCGTCTGTCCGATCTGTTGCAGCACCGCGTTCAGTAACTGCGGGTTCTGTTGTATAACCTGCCTCATCTGTTGGAATTGGGGCTGGCTTCTTAAAAATGCTAGAGGGTCCTCGGCGTCCGACTGGCTTTGGTCTACGCCGGACATGTCAGTCGACTCATTTACCTAAAAAAACAATTCCCTACAACCTCCTTCAACAAGAATTTTAAAGGTTCCGCAGTAGTCGTCAGTGATAAATATCACGAAAGGAGTTCTCTTCTATACAGCGTGTGTGGTAAAATGTCTAACAAATTTTCAAAAAAAAACATCATGTCCTCTTATACAGGGTGTTATGGAAAATGACTTATTATATTTAAATGGGCAAATTCTGAGATGAAAATAAATTGAAGAGAAATAACCATAAATGGCGCTTTGAATTATTAAGCGAAATATACACTTTATATTAAATCTCAAAATTTACATAGCCGCTACTGACGACTTTCGCAATCAATAATTTATTGAGGCAGTATCAAGTCTCAAAAAAGGTCAGCGCATTGTAGGCGGTGTTGTCATATTACAACACATAATTGTAAACGCACGAGTTCAGATTTTGACATCAAGACGTCTTTGACCCCCCGTTATCACTTTTTTTCAAGCTTTTTAGAAAAAAACTACAATTTTAAGGTATATACTCTCTTACTTTCGATCTTATTTTAAAATAATCAGTTTTATAATTAAATTCCATAAAAAAATAAAACCCAAAAAGAATGGTTTGCACAGAACCAACAGTAGATAATATCACACAAATTTGAAATCACATCACAACATTTATTATTATGAATTATTTCACAACAGAAAAAAATCGGGTAATAACACGCGGAACCCTCGGCAACGTCGTTCCAACGAGTATCGAAACATACTGAAGGTTAAACATATCAATATGCGCGCGGCGGTTATCCAAACAAGGGCGAGACAGCTGTATGATCTGGCATTACTGTAGTTTACTTTAGTGACCTACACTGTTGCTAACTGAAACCAGATGGAACGGGGCGCGACAGCATGTAGGCAAAAAGGGATTTTACCTTGTATGTAGACTTTCTCTAGGACACCCAAGGCGTCACCCATTTATATACAGGGTGTTATGGAAATGACGTATTATATTTAAATGGGTGACTACTCCTGGGGTGTCCTAGAGAAGCGCTACATATTTTTTTTTTAAATCGAACGTTTAAAAAGTGGGGTAATTCACCCCTAAACCCACACACAACTCCTCAGCACATTCATATATGAACATATTACATTGCCCAGCTGGGTAATCAACAGATGTTCAGGCACAATGTTGCCAAAATGTTTAAAAGTGTAAAACTTTAGTTTCTTATAAAAATAAATATTTAGCTTACTTAGAAAGTAAATCCAGGACGCGATTAAGGAATCCAGGGCACAGACACTTTCAGTACTTTTTTCTATGGAAAAAACTTTTTGCTCATCACGTGTCCTGATGATAGTGTGGGAGTGCATAATAAGCTTATCACTAAACCCCAACACTAACGCATAATTACACTTTACAACAACACACATAGAACTAGAGCACTCAATCATTTCGCAATAGAAATAATAAAAACGCTAATTTCTATGGGCCATTAACCCTTTACTAAAGATAAAATGAAACAATTATGTTAACAACTACCCTTTGTTGAAAGAATGGTCTAGTCCGCCTTCGGATCAGTCGAACTTTCTTTCCGAGAACTCTCCGCTAGTAGCCAGCGCGGTTGCCATTTCCGAGACTATAATTGTACAGGAAAATAATATTATACGATCATACAAATCTAATCTCATTATTGTCATCCTTTAAGATAATCCCTACGATATTTCAAAACACAGGGATAACGGCAAACACATCTAGTTGCATAGATAATATATTTGTAAATAGTGATTTTGTACATAGCTTAGTTTTAAACACTGTTATTTCGGATCATACTGCTCAAAAGATTGTTTTTCCACTTACAAATTTAGTTGAAGATAAGCCTCAATATGCGAGGATTTTTTCTAAAGAGAACAAACGGATCTTTTTGGAACACTTACAAAAGGAGAACTGGTATGATATATATGCCACTGATAAAAACGATGTGAATATGCAATGGGCCAATTTTATGAACACTTTTACTAGACTATTTAATTACAACTTTCCATTAAAGTTACTAAGTAAAAGAAAGAAGCGTCTATACAAAAATAATCAACAAATCATAGACATTAAAAACAGGCTTGAAATTCTACTTGTGCTATCAAGGAAAGATAACAATGTTAAAGAGCAATATAATCAGACCAAAAAAGAATATGACAATCTTTTGAAAAAAGTAAGATCTGAAGAATATAGCAATAAAATTAGATGTTCGGATAATAAAACAAAATGTATGTGGTCTATATGCAACGACATTTTAGGTAAGAACAATAATAATATAGATTTTTTTAAAAATGGGGATCCTATTGAAGTAGCAAATGAATACAATAAGTTCTTATTGTCAGTTGTGCCAGATCTAGTTAATAACTTAGAACCTAAACAATTTAGTTGTAATATACCATCAAATAATCAAACAATGTTCTTAAAACCGGTATTGCCTAGTGAAATTTGTGAAATAGGTATCAAAGTAAAAAATAAACATAGTAGTGGCCAGGACGGCATACCGACAAGTGTAGTAAAATTATCAGTACCGTATATCAAAAATGTATTAGCTTATATGATAAACAATTGTTTTAAACACGGAATTTTTCCAGACCAACTAAAGTTAGCTTTAATAAAGCCGTTATACAAAAAAGGCGATCCAGAAGTGATGGATAATTATAGGCCAATCAGCCTGTTGTCCGGGTTTTCAAAAATACTTGAGATAGCGATATGTAAGAGGCTAATAGATTTTTTTAATAAGTGTAACTTGTTTAGGGAGCATCAACATGGGTATACCTTTGGCAAATCTACTGAAACTGCACTATTTCAGTTTACTAAAGGAATTCTAAAGAATATTGAAAATGATGGCGTGTCACTTGGTATTTTTTTGGATTTGTCAAAGGCCTATGATTGTATTGACAGGGATCTTTTTCTAAAAAAGGTGGAGCGGTATGGGATAAGGGGACATGTACTTCAACTATTAAAATCATACTTATCAAATCGAAAACAGATTGTAAAAATAACAAAAGATGGAACATCTTACCTCTCAGATCTAAAAGAAAACTTATATGGAATTGCACAAGGTAGCGTATTAGGACCGATTTTGTTCATTATATATTTAAATGATATTTATTCAATCGCAGATCTGAACAATGAAAACATTGTCTGTTATGCAGATGACACGAACTTACTGGTAGGTGGAAGGGACATTGGTGAAATTTTAAACAAAGGCAATATAATATTCAGTAAAACAGATAAGTGGTTCAAGGAGAATAAATTGATTCTAAATAAGGAAAAATCGAATGCTATTGTATTTAGAACAAAGCAATCTAAACAAAATAGACCACCAAACATAGAATGTAAGGATGTAAATATTAACATTGTAGATAGTGTTAAGTTTTTAGGGGTAAACATAGATGAATTTATGGGCTGGACAGGACATATTAACAACCTTTTAAAAAAATTAAATTCTGTATGTTACGGAATTAGAGTTGTAAATACATGGAGTATAAAAATGTAAAAATATTATATTATGCTAATTTCTTGTCAATTTTGGGATACGGCATTATTTTTTGGGGGGGAAACAGTGCCATACAACGGGTTTTTACAGTTCAGAAACGCATTCTCAGAACAATAAAATATATGCAATTTTGGGAAAGTTGTCGGGGTGTTTTTAAGGGGGAGGGTATGATGACGGTTTATGGTGTTTACATCTACCAGTCACTAATATTCTTCTTTAGGAACCGAGACTGTTTCGAATTGCAGCAATCTCACGTATACAATACGAGAACATTAAATGTTAATTATCCAATCCATAGATTGACTTTGACCGAGAAGGGTCCGTGTTATACATGTCTCAGATTTTTCGATAAATTACCCAACAGTTTAAAAGGGATGACTAGTCTTAGAATTTTTAAAAATAGTATTAAAACACTTCTAATCGACTTAGAACCGTACTCGGTTAAGGACGTTCTAGACAAAACGTTTTAGTATTGCGATATGTGTGTGTGACCTTTTGCTATCTGTTTTGACACAATTTCCTTTGTGTTCTGTATGTTTTCAGGTCATCTGGAATATTACTTGTAACATGATTTGAAATAAAGATTATTATTATTATTATTATAGAAGGAAATTCGGCAATTTATGATAGTCGCTTATAAAACATCGAAAGTGGCAACGCTGTATTTTTAAATATTAGCCCGATTGTCCATAATCAGCTGTTTAAAGAAGCCGGCCGATATCGATCGAGAGAACCAACGTGTTATTTATTTTTAAAATTTTTAGATATTAAATACATTATTTCCCAGACAATAAGGGCGTATTTTTGTCTACACACTAGCACTTTAAAATACTAATTCAGATTGAACGGTACTTAGATTTGTTGTGACGCGAAAACTAATGTGATTTTGTGATGCGAGTCCTTTTTATAAATTAAGTTGGTTTTAAATAAGTCCGAAAAGGTAAATAAAATTGCATTATTTTTTCTAAAGGGTAAGTGGCATTTATAAACTTTTAAGTTTGTTTAAGATCTGACGGGTGTCGTTCGAATTGAACAAATGAGAACATGCCTGACCATTTAAAAACTCCGCGGCGGTTCGTTCGAGTCAGTTCAAGTTTATAAATCAGAGATTGTTTCCCAGCGAACTGAACGTAAAAGTTTATAATAATGTACCCTGAAAAATAAACAACTAGAAATCTGTCAAACGGTTATTGATTTTCTAAAGAGTTTACCCTGAAGATATGACAACACTGTTCAAGATTCACTGCCATATGTTGCTGTGTTTACCTTCCCAACAGGAGCACCACGTGGTAATTTTTGGTTTGACATAAGGCCATGGTAAGGGCATATTAAATCAAAGCACCATTTTTGGATATTTTTCTTCAATTTGTTTTCATCTCAGGAATTGCCCGTTTAAATATAATACGTCATTTCCATAACACCCTGTATAATAAGTCATTTCCATAACACCCTGTATAAGCTCCCAAATTTTCTAAGTAATCCGTTGACTAGTTCTTCATGAACGTCTAATAGACCATCCACCATCAATTACCCTGTATACTAATTCGTGTAACTAGTGCCAAAAGTTACTATCTGACTATAAAGTTTGTTGGCCGAGGCTTACTTCGCACACCCCTATCAGGAAAGATTCTTACCTCAGAGTCGTCTATCTGTGGGATACCCGTTATAAGATATTCTACTGCTCTGTCCGGATTGTTAAAACTGGCTCGAAGTGCTTGTTCAACCTGAAATTTAAAGGAAAAATTGAAAATTATGTAATTTAAAGGTTATATATATACAGCGTGTATGGTAGTGAGTGTTAAGCCGGGCACAGACATGCGGTATTCGCCGAGTCCCGAATAACAAATATTTGCTATTCGGCACGTAGCGACTAGTGTGTATTGGCTGCTCGTGACGAATACTCGTTATTCGGGGCTTCCCATCGTCTGTCGGTATTTTGGCCCGAGTCAAAGGAGACAAATATTTGCGATTGCTCTCGATACACATATGCGGACAAATTAAGTGTAATATTTTTGTACTTGTGGTGAAATTTAGTTTTTTTGTGTGTACAAATGGAGTGGGGTAATGAAAAGGTCTTGGAATTTTTGGATTTGTATGAAGGTGAATCGATTTTATGGAATGCAGGGCATCCGGACCATACAAACAGAAATCTGGTTTAAGACTCGTGGAAAAGAATAGGAAAAAACATGGGCGGGAGATATTCTGTTACAGAGTTAAAGAAAAAAAAATCAACTACCATTGTTTCACTATCCATTTTTAAGTTTTAATAAACGAATAATCGTTGTTCCCATTCCGAGCAAACTTCGGCAAGTACGCCACATGTGTGTGTACCCTGTTTGCCAAATACAAATTAATTCTACTGAGTTGCTCGGCGAATAGCGAGTAATGTAATGTCTGTGCCCGGCTTAACAAAATGGGAAACATTTTATTCTTAATTTTTCGAAGAAAGTCACCGTTGCTACAAAGTTTGGCCTCCTTGGCTGTAGTTGAATATCCTAATAGTTATTTATGTACCAAGGGCAGTAAGTAGACTATAATGCCCAGAAAGCAACTAGCCCGAGGGATAGTTTTCGCCTGATGGGCATTATAGTCTAGTTAACGCCTGTGGTGTATACAACACTTTATTTTATTTATTTATTTATTTAAGAGTTAACGGGTTGCAACCCATTTCAGCAAATTTAAATACAATGACTTAAGAACTAAATAAAATTAAAATTACAAGAGTAAAGACATTTAAAAATTTAACATTTAAAAACTAACATTTAACATGCAACACCTAATACACTATATCTCAACCTATAATTATAGGAGTAGTAATATTCAGTCTCAGATGTCTCTCTGAAATTTAGAATAGGAAACGCCAGCAAACTCCAGGCCACACTCCGCCACCGCAACATTCGGGACATGGAAGAATAATAAGCATAATTTATTCTATGGAATGGCAAATGAAACAGTGTTTCAGATCTTGTGTTTCTGATAGGGACACGCAGATTGATCTTTGAAAGTAAGTAGGAGCAGTCAGTTCTGGAATTGAAAAGGCTGTAAATAAACCTAAGGTCTCTATGTTGACGTCTGGTTTCAAGGGATAACAAGTTTAGTTGGGATTGTAAGATATGGTAATAGGGTACATGATTGCTCTTAAAGGAAATATAACATAAGAATTTGTGCTGTATACTTCAAGGCTACGAATGTGGACTGTATAAGAAGGAGACCATACACTAGAGCACTACTCCAAACAATGCCTGAACAACCCACAGTACAACAGTTTGTGCCTGAAAACTTGATTTATTGTTTTCCTGGGTTTTTTTGAGATCGAATTCTAAAGTAAATTGCACTTTTACATTGCCACTTTTTCCGCTCTCTATAACAGCGTTAATTGTTTTGTAATCCGACGAGTCGTCTTCAAAGGGCCATTATCAACTTTCTTTTTTTAAATCCTGTTTTCCTGATATTGGAATTTGATATTGGCATTCTCCCCGAATGCAACGATGTATGACACATTGTGGTTTAATGACGTTTTGAGGGTATTTTGAACAACATCAGGAAATTTTGGGATACGGTCCTGTATTTCTCCTAATTTTATAAATAATATCTCATAAGTAAGCTCTAAATTTTTTACTTATGTTGGACGAGTTTAATAAATAACAAATAATTTAATAATAAACCACAAATAAGTGAACAAAATACAGAAACACTATTTCAAACTTCTGTTGATTCGGGATTTAAAAGAAAAGTAGGCGCTTAAAACAAAAAAATTAAGATGGTGACGCGTGATTTGTTTCACTTGACATTCCCATTGCTTTCCTTACTTTTTTCGTTGTTCGTGTTATTACTGTTTTGGAACGATTTTTGTTCACTTATTTGTGGTTTCTTATTAAATTATTTGTTATTTATTGAACTAGTCCAACATAAGTAAAAAATTTAGAGCTTACTTATGAGATATTATTTATAAAATTAGGAGAAATACTGGACCGTCGTGTCCCAAAACTTCCTGATGTTGTTCAAAAAACTCGAAACGTCATTAACCCACAATGTGTCATACATCGTTGCATTCGGGAGAAAAAAAGCTCAAATTCCAATATCAGGACCGTATTTAAAAAAAGAAAGCTGATAATGGTCCTTCGAAGACGACTCGTCGGATTACAAAACAATTAACGCTGTTAGATAGAGCGGGAAAAAGTGGCAATGCAAAAGTGCAATTTACTTTAGAATTCGATCTCAAAAAAAACCCAGGAAAACAATAAAACGATTTTTCAGAAATTCGTTTTTTTCCTCCATTTAACCGACTTCGTATCTCTTGCGGTTTCTGAGGTCCCTGTACTGGCCCTCCTTATCTTGGACACATTGTATTAGTGCTTATAAATTTTCATTACCTAACAACAATTTTTGTAAAGCAGTTTTTAATTTGTGGTGATTCGATTATTCGCTTGTTTGGTGGGTTAAGTGGCTTGTTTTGTTTAAGATGAAAGGACACAAGTGCATGGTGCTTTTTTGCAAAAGTCGTGGATCAATACCAGGTATAAAGTGTTTCAGGTAGGTACATATATACGAAAATATGTTGCTTATCACATTATCCGATCTTCGGAACCGAATTTCACTAAAAAGCTTGTAAAAAAAGAAGAGTGTCACTTGTATACAATATAATATATATATGGTCACTACCTAATCTTAAAATTAATGTATTTTTAAATTGGTGCATTAGTAGCTGATAATAATTCCCAAAATAGTCAATATAGTCATTCATTCTTAATTTTTGATTTAGAAAAAAGTGAGGTTAAGAAACAGACGACGTCGGATGCAAGTTAAAATAAAGCTCATCGTGTCGATTGTTACAAATATTCGGACTGAATTTGGCACCAATCAGGGCACCGTCAGATCATCATATCGTCAGAAATCGTATACATGGAACGCCGTCTTAAATCGAACTAATCGAAATTTTGATTGCAATATTTTTCCTAACTAAACAGTGAAATTTACATTAAAAGAGTTGAAATCCGGTCCTGTCGAATGTTTACTTTCATTCATTTCAATTTCCGTACTGCGCAAACTCACAACGCCCCCTTCGATGTCCATAGCGGGGACATAATTGCAAATGGTATTAGCACTATACTGTTTATATATATGTGATTATTACCTGATCCCTAGCATATCCCATATCCATAATATTCTTAACCATATTCTCGTATTCCTCTCCCATGAGCAAGGTCGACTCGGCCGTGCTGCTCAGACTCACATTGGAGGCGGGAGATTCTGGGGGGAGGGCCGCGGCAATGGCGGAAGCAGGGGGGGCGGGCGTCGCGGGAACGTTGGCTGGTGGGGCAACGGCCGTGGGGGATGGCGTCGTAGCGGCTGGTACTGGCGTGCTAAAAAAATAATTTAGGAAAATCAAGTAGGCACAAAAAATGGGTCACTCTTATATTAAATAATTTGCAATCAATTTATTGATTGATTGATTATATCATTAAAACCAATCCCCACGTTTATAGGTGAATCTATACAGGGTGATTGATGGTCGATGTCCTATTAGTTGTTTATGAAGAATTAGTCAACAGATCACTTTGAAAATTTAGTAGCTTATACAGGGTGTTATGGAAATGACGTATTATATTTAAATGGGTGACTCCTTGGGTGTCCTAGGGAAAGTCTACATACTTTTTTTTAAATCGAATATCTAAATACTAAGGTAAAAACCCTTTTTACCCACATACTGTCGCGCCGTTCCATCTGGATTCAGTTAGCAACAATGTGGGCCACTAGAGTATAATAACAGTGATGTCAGATCACACCGCGTGTCTCGCCCCTGCTTGGATACCGGCCGCGCGTCACTATCGTTGCTTCAGTATGTTTCGAGACTGGGCGTGGAGTGACGCTGTCGAGGTTCCACGTGCTTGACGTATACGAATTTTAATCGTTTTGTTAGTTGTAGCATTACCCGATTTTTTTTCTGTTGTGAAATAATTCATAATAATAAATGTTGTATGTGATTTCAAATTTGTGTGATATTATCTACTGTTGAGCTGTTGAAAAACATACGTTTTGTGTTTTATTTTTTTATGGAATTTAATTATAAAAAGGATTATTTTAAAATAATCGAAGGTAAGAGAGTATGTCCCTTAAAATGGTAGTTTTTTTTTTCTAAAAAGTTGGAAAAAGAAGTCATAACGCGTGTCAAACACGTCTTGTTGTCAAAAACTGAACACGTGTTCCGTGTTGCAATATGACACACCGCCTATAATGCGCTAACCTCTTTAGAATCTCGAGACTGCCTCAATAAACAATTGATTGCGAAGGTCCTCAGTAGCGGCCACGTAAATTTTGAGATTTCATATAAAGTGTATATTTCGCTTAATAATTCAAAGCGCCGTTTATGGTTATTTTTCTTCAATTTATTTTCATCTCAGGATTTGCCGGTTTAAATATAATAAGTCATTTCCATAACACCCAGTATAAGTTGAGATGCTCTCTCTTTAAAAAATATTTTCAGTCAGTCTACTAGAAAGTATTCACAACTTTGATAATTTAAATGGAACACTTTTCAAAAATGTCCGATATCTTTGAGCTCTGCCAAATTAGAGCACTGAAATTTGGTCAGGAGTCGCGTAATACCCAGAGGTATAGTAAGTATCAGCCAGCTGTTTTGGCTGCTTTATGCCAAGTTGTAAAATCTAAACTAAAATAAGCAGAAGAAAAAATAGTAAATATCATTTTTTAAAAAGCCGCCATCTTGTTTTGGGTACGAATAGGGGCACAATATTCTGGAATCGTAAAGTACTCGATGGGACCTTTAAAATGATGCATCACAAGGCCCCATTTCCTATTCAATTTTTTGAAACAAGATGGCGCCCATCCGTCATTTTTAATTTGAGCACCATGAAATATGTAAGTAAGTGTAGCTCTCTCCGATTCCTACTGTACTATGTTAAATTATACTAATTTCTCTAAGATGGTAAATGAAATAAGGGATATTAAAAAAATAATAACCACGCAATTTTTATAACGCCGCCATTTTGTTTTGGGTACGAATACGGACAGAATATTCTGGAATCGTAGAGTACTCGATAGGACCTTTAAAATGATGTATCACAAGGCCCACTTCCTATTCAATTTTTTTTAACAAGATGGCGCCCATCCCGTCATTTTTAATTTGAGCACCATGAAATATGTAAGAAAGTGTAACTCTCTGACTCCTATTGCAATATGTTAAATTATACTAATTTCTCTAAGACGGTAAATGAAATAAAGGATATTAAAAAAAAAATAACCACGCAATTTTTATAACGCCGCCATTTTGTTTTGGGTACGAATACGGACAGAATATTCTGGGATCGTAAAGCGCTCGATACGACCTTCAAAATGGTGTATCGCAAGGCCCCGCTTCCTATTAATTTTTTTTTATCAAGATGGCACCCACCCGCCATTTTTAATTTGAGCACCATGAAATATGCAAGAAAGTGTAGCTCTCTACAACACTATGCCAAGTAGTATTTACTTAACTGCGCAATTTTTAAAACGGCGCCGTTTTGTTTTGGGCGTTAGGAGAGATGGCGCTCATCCGCCATTCTGACAGTTGAAACTGTCATTCTTGCGTGAACCTCACTGTAAAAATGTACCTACATGAATAGACAATTTTTAATAACCACTTTACCTATATTTATGTTGTTTTATTCATTCCCTGAATACATCCACCCCACGCCTATTTTGAAAAATTTAAATCCACATATATGTATTTTTAGAAAGCCTATTACCACTTTTACAAACGTTTTTAATAAATCTATAAATAGTACCCCCCTAAAACACTTTGAGAAACAACGGAGATTTTTTGCAAACGCGTTCCTTCGACACGCAATTCGCGGAAAAAGAGTTTTTTTTCGCCGGAACGAAAAATATTTCCCCGAATATGAAACATGTTGGCGGTTGTTGTTTCCGAGATATGTATTTACGTTAAAAAATTGTTTACCGTTTTGGCAAAAACTGTCTATTCGAAATGGTCGTTTAACCTTCACCTTGAGGGTCATTTAAAAGTAAACAAAATAATATATATTCTCTTAAAACAAATAAAAATATAGCCAATTTTCAGTCATTGTGGTCTAATTAAATCTAATAATGGAAGTCTTATTTTGGATTATTTTGTTCAGATTCTGAAATAATGATGCCCAAAGGTTCAACAGTTCCGTTCCGTTCAAAGTATATGGCATGATTTTTAAAAGCCGTATCACAGTCGGGAATTTTTATGGCGCCAGCAATGGCAATTATAATTCAAGGATTCATGCGCAGTACACCGTTCTCCGTACTACAGTCGGAAATTCTTCTCTTCTGACAATTAAAATGACACGGATTCATGCGCAGTACACCGTTCCCGATCAGCTGTCTCTCATTACCAGAAATGGGGCAGGCGCCATTTTAATTGCCCTTGCCGGCGCAATTGGGTAGACATGGATTATTCTGTTATTTTTAACTGTTTATTATTTGGCCAAACCAGGTATGAACAGGTAATGGCCATTTAAACCCACTGGTACTTAAATTAGCAGTTTACATTCTTTATTAAACTTATGGACTGCTAATTCAGCAACTTTTTGCACCTCCTATTTGTATATAGCAGTAGCTGCTTTAACTGGTAATCAAAACGAAAAGGTTTGCCCATCTCTAATTCTGGGGGTATTTTAGGGATTTCGACAGTACCAACTACTGTTCTGACTCGTTGACAATGCTCCAGCTGATCGAGAACGGTTTACTGCGCATGAATACGTGCCATTATAATTGCCGGCGCAAGAGAAAAAATTGCCGAGTCTAATACGGCCTTTAGAGTCAGCAATTCTTGTCCCTTGCGCCTGCAATGGCAATTATAATTGCAAGTATTCATGCGCACTAAACCTGTCTCGGATCAGCTGGCCCAATACTGCTCGCATTGCCGGCGCAATGGGAGAATGGAATCCGTATTACTATAGGCAATTCTATTCTTCTGGTAATTAAAATTGCACGGATTCATGCGCAGTACACCGTTCTCGATCAGCTATCTCGCATTGCCAGAAATGGGGCAAGCGCCATTTTAGTTGCTATTGACGGTGCGAGTCTGGGTAGAGATGGATTATTCTGTTATTTTTAACTGTTTATTAGTCGGTTGAACCATCTATGAACAGCTAATGGCTATTTAAACTAACTAATACTTAAATTAACAGTTCACCTTCTTTATTAAGCATATGTACTGCTAATTCGTCGCAACTTTGTTAAACTGTTTTTTTTTAAGTAGCAGTAGCTGCTGTAGCTGGTCAAAAGGAACAGGTTTGTCCATTTCTAGTTCTGGGGGTATTTTAGGGATTTCGACAGTACCAACTGTTGTTCTGACACTTCTGACTGTTGGCAATGCTCCAGCTGATTGAGAACGGTTTAGTGCGCATGAGTACGTGCAATTATAATTGACATTGCACGCTCAAGAGAATTGAAGACTCTAATACGGCTTTTATACATTAATTAATGATTCACTCTTAAATTATTTATTCAAGAAATATTTTTTTTTGCAACTTGAAGGAGCAGGAGCAGAAGCCGCTGATGTATTTAAAAAAGAAAATGGACAGGTGCTGGCCGGATAGTACGGTGAACTGATCTACAGTAAAAATAAGGCCAACTGCAATGTATACAGATTTAAACTGATTTTAGCATTAATCATATTTGAAGTTATGCTTAAGAAAATGTGTAGAGAGAAAATATTGTTTCTATAGTTATGAACTGTTATTTCGCAACAAGCGTTTAAAACCCAAAGATCTTACAATCTCCAGATAGAATTGTTTATATTTATAGTCTACGCAAGGAATGGAAACGTGCACTCCCCACCTTGCTGTTATGTTTGCAGCATAGAAAATTTGTTAATTTGACAATTACAACTGGTTTAAGGTTAATCCGCAATTGCTTTTAAAATAAATTTATTTCTCAATAATTTTACTATAAATTGTGCATAGGCCTTGAGAGATTTAGAAAAAAAAATATTATTATACATAAAAGTTTGAAATAAACCGACTGCACTCTGGCAACATCAAATTAAATCTACTACGCTCTACGCACAAGGTCAAACTTTATCAATGGATCGGATTATAGAATACAGTGTTGCTGGTCACTGCTAACTGGTTTTAAGGGAGTGTTTATATATTTTGGTTGTTTTTATTTTCTTTTTGTGAGTATTGGTGAAAAATCGTCTTCATTATAAACAATGATGGTGCATTCATGTATAGTTTGTAAAAGAGTGGATCATTTAAGCAAGGATTTATCTATTCTTCTGTAAGTATGGTTATGTTTTAATATGATTGTATTGATATGATTTCTGATATAAATATTGACGTTTAAAAGGTTATGGACTGGTCCGTGGAGCTAGTCCGGGCAAAAAGCAGTCGAGTTGGTTTATTTCTTAATATAAATCTTGCATTTACAAGATGGTTGAGTCTTGTGTGGCCATAAAATGCTTCACTAGAAGATGCAATGGTGTTAAATTAAAATTTCACAGGTTAGTAAATATATTTAGAAATTTGATTTTGAGTTTGCATCACTATGAAAATTCGGTTTGTTTAAGAATGTACCAAATGTGCATCCACTTCGTTAGGATACTAAAAGGTCGTAGCCTACGGCGAATTTGGATACATGCCCTTAGAAGGAATAATTATAGTCCAGGTGATACAACAGTTATTTGTGAGACACACTTCATAAAAGAAGATTATGGAGGTAATGTACATGGGAATAAAATACTGAAGAAAGGAACAGTCCCGTCAAAATATTTTACATCTTTATTTTTCTATATTTGCGGATTAACCTTATACCAGTTGTAATTGTCAAATTTACAAATTTTTAATTGGGATTTTGCAAGATACTTACCTTAATACACTTTTATATCTGGAGAGTATCATCCAGTAATGAATACAGCAAAAATATTGATGCTAAGCATAAATAGTTAAATCCATCCTTGGACACACTGTATATAAAAACTGGATCAATATTTCTATCTTTTTTATAAATATCTAATATTCTAAACTACACTTTTTGAATAGGTAATATAGTTAAACGTAAAGAATCTCAAAGTAAATTATACGCCCTTGTCGGGCTTTTTGGCCTTTTGATTTTCTTTAACCGATTCTTGCTTAATAAAGATTTCGATAAAATATTATAACAAAAGGGATGGCATAATTATTACTATCACGTTATTTCCTTCCGAAGGGTAAGTTTTAAGAGAAAGATGAAAGAGAAGCTCATTTTTGTTTATAATTGAATGATAATTAATAGTTTGGACAATATCAGTGCCTTAACATTTTTTAGTTAAAATTATAATGGGGGATGCTTATTCCACTGGCTTGATAAAAAAAACCTTTGTGGGCTTCACTTATACAAGTATCATGATTTGGTATTACCACAGGTTTGTCACATTGTTGCTCTACTAATTACAGTTACAGAAACATTGTTGTTCTTGTCCATTCTTATATTTTTCATTGTTGTAGAATATTAAAAAAATTATCCCACATTGACTTTCTTGTAGTTCACTTGAACATGTATTACAGCTATATATTCAAAAAAAATGTTATACTGGATTTCTTTAGTTTTCTAAAATTTTAGAATTTTTTAAGAACATTCTGCTTTCCTTCCTTTACTTTATGCCAAAAGAAACATTACCTTGCAATAGTTGTTGTAGTACTCGCTGCATCACCTGAGTCAGTTTTTTCTGGGGCTTTTGGCTTAGTTACCATAACCACTATAAACTTCTTTTCATCGATGTTGTACTCTGATAGAGCAGTTTCATCTGTGAGGATTTTACCTGTAAAAGTTGAGATGTTAGGTTATATTTACCTATTTACACAAAGACCTATTTTGGTTCAAATATATTTTATTAGTGCCCGAACAAGCTCTACTACAATAAGGGTCCTTAACATATAGAAGTAATTCTTTAAGCTCCATAACTTAAGGCATAGAAGCACTTGCAGAATAAAGGCTAAAAATAGCTCTAGTAATTTATATTAAAAAGAAAAAATTGCCATTGTCCCACATAACTTACCTGCATAGATAAGCCTTTGGTTCTCTGAAGGGTAGTCGGTTCCCTTATCGGACTCGATCTTGTGCTTCAGCTGCTTCACCTAAAACATAAAACCCGGTTAAATCTAATAAAAACAATTTGCATTTCACAAAAAACTTACCGTTTGGCTGGGGTCTATCTCCACAACAAAACTCTGCTGCTGCAAATTTTTAAGCGTAATCTTCATATTGCGCTTTTAAATTAACCTAAACAGTCTCAAATAAAAAAGTAAATGGGTATTTTTGGTTTCGGCTTTTCACTTCGCACTTCTTTTAGGCTAAATATTCTGCACCGATGATAAAGCACAACCGAAAAATTTGGCAGCCATAATACTTTTGACATTTGACGGGTGTGCCAACATGCCGGTAAAATTGCTGTCTCAAATATCCACATACGAAGTTCGACAAAATAGTATTTGTCGAATTTACGGGGCGGATTTTAAAAATCTGTCCTCCTAAACATTGAATTCCAGCAATTAGGATTCTATTAGATGTAACAGCATCTAGTGGTAGTGCCATCTGGTGGCGGCTAGTAATATCAGCCGGCAAAATTTGAAACTTCTGCACAATCCTTAGTTTTTTTACAATTTTTGATTTTTGACTATTCAGGAAGGTCCAGAAACTGAAACCTCGCTTATTTCGTTGTTAAAGGCATCCACTTTTATTCACTTTTATATGTACACCATGGGAACAAGAGTATTCTTTTGGCACTATAATTAATTTTTATTTAGAAAAAATCGAGTTAGCTAGTTTCGAAGCTAACTCTGATTGTCATGTTTTTCTGTCTGTCATTTATTAAATTGTCATTAGTTTTTGACAGTTTTTCAAGAATGGAATTGAATTTGAACGATTTCTAAACTTTAAAAAGAAATATTTCCAATTTTCCACGAAAATGAACACGAAAAAGCAAAGGCGCAGGGCGGCACCCAAACTTACTCAAAAAGTCGATAGAGGTGGCCAGAATCGCAGAGTCGTGGAGGGAAAATCAAATATTGCGGCGAAGAGGGTCACGGTAAATGAATATTAAGGGTTTTCAGAGTTTTCAAACTGATTTTCTTGCGTATTTTTATTATAGTTGCTTCCTGGATTCTTGATAAACGGTTTTACATCAAATACCGCCCAAAAGACCGAGGGTAAGTGATATTTTTTTTTAATTGCTCTTTTAAATCTTTAAAACAACAAACCCGACTAAACGCCCTCACTATGTACGTATTGTTTTTTAGCTCCGGACGATATTAAACCAAAGAAGAACCATCTCCTAACGGGAAATTTGCAAGCCTATTTGGAACAAAAGGGGAATCACCTTCGTCGATCCCAAAGAATTCTAAAAAAACACTTTGATCAACAGACCACGAATGGTTCAAAAGCTTCAAGTGGTAACCACTGTGATAATCTAATGCCTACGCCGTCCCAAGGCGTTAATCCCAACGTTAGTTTTAGGTCTATGCCAAAATACAACTCAAAAAGTCTTTTTAAGGATATTAGTGATAGATTTTCCAAAGTAAATATAAATAATATCGAGGAAGTAAGTCAAAAACCTTCAGTTCATATTAAAGAAAATCGACATGGGAATCAGAATTTTGATTACTTGGAAGAAATAGGCCATCGCAGTATGACTGAAAATGCTCAGTTTTCGGATAAAAATGTTCAGAATGTAAACGAGGATCATCAGAATTTAAATCAAAATCCTCGGTTTTCAAATCAGGAATGTCAGAAATTGTATGGAAATCGCCAGAATTTGATTCAAAATGGTCAGTATATGGATCGAAATCATTTTGAGGAAGTTCCACCACCAGAACCAAATGAAGTGTTTCGAATAGAAGTTAATCGTTCGTTTTGCAGGTACTTTATACATTAATAATATTGTTTCCATCACTTGATGTGTGGGTACTTGCAGGGTGTTATGAATTTTCCTTTCAAGTGATTCCACCAAGCCAGTGGCGGATCTAGGATTAGATTAAGAGAGGGGAGAAAATCCCACCGCATAGCTAAAATATGTGGTTTTATAGTCTATTAACACATACCAATATATAAATGATAATAATATCTAAAGTACTTTCGGAGATATTAAAAAATTTAAGCCTGTTTGATAAATAAACTATTATATTCCCAATTATACCCATGTTAATTTTATAGGAATTTAGAGAAACAAATTTCCGTCACTTTCAAACGAAATATCGTTAACGAGTGCAGGGAAAAAATTAGGAAAGAAATGGATATTGTCGATTTGGTTCTGCAAGGGAAAGTGGAAGTAGAGATGGCCGGTCACGATCATGACGGGGATCGATCGGGGGCCGAAACTAGCGATGACGAGCCGGGGCTAAAATTCTACCCTGTACCTCCTCAGAACTGGGTGTATCGCACCCCGATCAATCAGAAAATTGGGGCGCCCCGAATGGAAGAATCTCAGCTACAAACTGGCGAGTAGAAAATTTTCTTTACATTACAAAGTTTCATAGTTAAGGGGAAAATTTTGTGTGTTCGTGTGGTTCACACAGATCTGCCATTCGGCCAGAAAACGAAAGTACTTTGCTATACAGAATTTAATCATCAGTTTATAAGAATATATAAGAATAAGCAATATTTTTCTACAGGTGTGATGTGCCAAAATCAAAACCAACGGAACTTGTACGAGGTGAAGCCGAGTTTCAAGGTGAATTTTTCGAATCTAAGGAATGCAGACGTCGTGCCCATCGACGACAGATTTATGAGAAAAGTGGCGGAAGTCAGGAGGACCCCGGCCAATTTTGGATTTAGGGGATACAGTTCAGACGGAGGACCGAATATTTTCCAGCAGCCCTGGAGGGTTCCGGTGGGGTGTGACGGCAGTGCCGAGTTATGTGTACAGGAGGTAAGTAGGAGGGTGTCCAGTTTTCGGAGTATCTCCGTTATTAGTAAAGATAAAACGATGGGAATTTCGCAGCACTTTACTTTTTTGTGAAAGAAAAGATGCCATACTTAACTAGAAATTTTCTAGGCCTTCGTTATTGATATACGAGATGTTTTTGAGAACTTTACATTTTGGGACACCCCCATATTTCCGCTACCCTGTAACTTATCACAAAGGAATAATTGCTATCTTTGTAGTTTTGTACATAGAATCCAGCGACGCACTAAGATTTTTTCTAAGGTCAATAGTTTCAAGAAAAAAAACAAATTTCCTTTTTTTTTAAATGGGCCACCCTATATAGCAACGTAACTCTATACTATAAGAAAGCGATTTCAAAATTATTTCCGACTACAGGGTGGCTCATAAAAGCGGAACGAAGAACCTTATATATACAAACACCCGGTATAGTTTCCACGTCAACTTTACAAACTTTAAAGTTAATTCCACATAAACATATAAACAGTATATTGCCAATACGAACGTTCCAAAATACAAAAGTGTCCCCGCTATGGGAGATGGCGCGGGCCTATTGAGTTTGCGCAGTAGGGTGGAAATTTTATCGATCGCGTTAGAGCCGGCCCAACTTTATTTGTCTGTTGTTATTCGTCGCATCTTTGGTTCTGGATGCTTTTCAAATTACAGAATAAAAAGTGGTTCATCCACATTGTTGTCGGTATATTAGTGCTTATAAACTTTTATTACCTAACAACAATTTTTGTAAAGGAGTTTTTAATTTGTGGTGATTCGATTCGCTATTCGGTAGGTTAGTGACTTGTTTTGTTTAAGATGAAAGGACACAAGTGCATGGTGCTTTTTTGCAAAAGTCGTGGATCAATACCAGGTATAAAGTATTTCAGGTATGTACATATATACCAAAATATTGTGTTTATCACATTATCCGATCTTCGGAATCGAATTTCACTAAAAAGCTTGTAAAAAAAGAAGAGAGTGTCACTCGAATACAATATAATATATATGTGGTCACTACCTAACCTTAAAATTAATGTATTTTTAATTTGGTGCATTAGTAGCTGATAATAATTCCCAAAATACTCAATATAGTCATTCATTTTGATTGCAATATTTTTCGTAACTAATCAGTGAAATTTACATTAAAAAAGTTGCAATCCGGTCCTGTCGAATGTTTACTTTCACAAGGAAATTTCCTAACTGCGCAAACTCACAACGCTTCCTTCGATGCCCATAGCGGAGACATAATTGCAGGTGGTATTAGCAATATACTGATTATATACACGGTGTTGAAAAAAGGTCGGTACCCCGGAATAACCGGTGCATCGTATTGCAGCGGAAAATGTCTGGGGTAAAAGTTGTTTGGTTTTGAAGGAAGAATAGTTTGCAATTTAAACCACCCCCCATCCTCCTCAACACCCGGGCGCGGGTAAGTTAAGATTTTCAAATGGAACCCCATATTTTTTATTGGCGTATCGTGTTCTCCGACCGAAAATAAACAACTTTTGTCCGAAAATTTTTTTTATTCGGGCCCATTCTTCACCAATAATCACCATGAGAAAGACAAAATCAGAACCGTGCGAAAATCAAGTTTTATCCCGGAAATACTCTTTTTCTCCGTCTTGTACAAACGATTCTCCCCACGAATACAAACAACTTTTTCCACGGGCATCTTTTAGTTCAAGACAGAGAAAAAGAGTATTTCCGGGATAAAACTTGATTTTCGCACGGTTCTGATTTTGTCTTTCTCATGGTGATTATTGGTGAAGGATGGGCCCGAATAAAAAAATTTTTCGGACAAAAGATGTTTATTTTTGATCGGAGAACACGATACGCCAATAAAAAATATGGGGTTCCTTGAAAATCTTAACTTTCCCCCACCCGCGACCAGGCGTGGGGGGGTGGTTTAAATTGCAAACTATTCCTCCTTGAAAACCAAACAACTTTTCCCCCAGACATTTTCCGCTGCAATACCGGCCTTTCTTCAACGCCCTATATGGTCACCCTATACAGGGTGTTATGGAAATGACATATTATATTTAAACCGGCAAATCCCGAGATGAAAATAAATTGAAGAAAAATAACCATAAATGGCGCTTTGAATCATTAAGCGAAATATACACTTTATATGAAATCTCAAAATTTACGTGGCCGCTCCTGAGGCCCTTCGCAATCAATATTTTATTGAGGCAGTCTCCAGGTTCAAAAGAGGTTAACGCATTAAATGCGATGTTGTCATATTGCAACACATTGCACGTGTTCAGTTTTTGACAACAAGACGTCTTTGACGCGCGCTATCACTTCTTTTTCAAACAAACAAAGAAAACTACAATTTTAAGGGACATACTCTCTTACCTTCGATCTTATTTTAAAATAATCCGTTTTATAATTAAATTTCATAAAAAAATAAAACACAAAAAGTCTGCTTTTCACGAGAACCAACAGTAGATAATATCACACGAATTTGAAATCACATCACAACATTTATTATTATGAATTATTTCACAACAACAACAAAATCGGGCAATACAACTAACCAAACGTTTAAATTTCGTATACGTCAAGCACGTGGCAACCTCGACGTCGTGGAACCAACGTCCTTTCACTCCCGAATCGCGAAGCCTACTGATGTATAAAGGGCGCGCCGCCAGTATTCAAGTAAGGGCGAGACACGCGGTGTGATCTGACAACACTGTTAGTATACTCTAGTGACCCACATTGTTGCTAAGTAAATCCAGATGTAACGGCGCGACAGTATGTGGGTAAAAAGGATTTTTACCTTAGTATTTAGATATTCGTTTTTTAAAAAAAAAAGTATGTAGACTTTCTCTAGGACTCCCTAGGAGTCACCCATTTAAATATAATACGTCATTTCCATAACACCCTGTATATTACGTAACTCTATAAGAAACCCGGATTTCAAAATTATTTCTGACTCTACAGTGTGGCTCATAAAAGCGGAACGATGAAACTTATATATACAAACACCCCGTATAGTTTTCACGTCAACTTTACAAACTTTAAAGTTAATTCACTCTCTTTTTAAATGGAACACCCTGTATTTTATTCACTTATACTTCATAGTTTTTCCCCGTGTTTCTATAGCTATTTATTCTGATTCTTATCTTTATTTATTAAGCAAATTTAATGATAATAAATAAAATTCCCCCGCTAACAAAATTATTTTTCAGGACGCTTTCGTAAAACCAAACTCGGTCAACATAATAACGCGTCCCGTCAACCTACCGAGAAAACCGGTTTTCCCGAATTATCTCGAGGACAACATGCCGACGCCGAAAATCTTGCCCGAAACGAATAGTCAAAATTTCAGCGCGCTACAAGACTTCACGTTTATAGAAGACGGGAACGATTTCAAAGTGCAAGAGTCGCAGCCTGTGGCGGAACAGAGAAATAAAAGGAAACTGGACGACGACGACGAAGAGTTTGTGATAAAGAGGAGGCACCAATTTGTCACGGACCCGCTGAGCTGTGTTAAGAACATGTTTAATTTTGGTAGTCAGGAGAGGAATATGTTCAATTTTGGAAAGGTTTGAGAGGATGGTATAGTGGTGGTGGTCAGGGAAGGGGATAAGGGGTAATTACCTCCTCCGCCCCCGTAGAAAGTACAATTTATTTATTTCATTTTTATTAGTGTCACGGCGCTATTCCAATAACCACTGTGCTGGAGCGCTATGTTAAGTTTCACTCCTTGTCCTTGCCGCAACATATTTTAGAATCCCCCCCCCCCCCCCCCCCCCTCTGAACTAAATTCCTCAGTGCACCATCTAAGTTTCACTTTATTTCTTAGTTAATAAATAAATGGCTTCTTATTTAATTAAGTATACATGGCGTTACGATGTTTATTTCAAAACACAGGGTGGACCAAAAGAAGTGCCCACATTATTATTTTAATAACTATCGTTTAAAATCATTTTTAAACCAAATTGGCAGGAGATAAACTACTCAAGAAGCAACACAAAATTTTAAAGATACAACCATACAACTTTTCAGCTGTCAAAGCAAAGTCAAAAACTCATAGTTCGTCAAAATGTTACTAATTTTTTCTTCGGGTGTTCTTAAAGGCGAACGCAAACGAACAAACCCCAATGTAGATATATATAAGTACTATTTGATTCGTTTTAATGAATCAAAAATCTACCTATTGTGATAATTGTGAATCAAAAAAAGAGATAGGTTTTGTAAGAAATAAAATATTTTGAAAAGGGCCGTTAGTGATAATAGTTTTTATTTCCCATACAGTGTTTTTCGCCAATGAAAAAGCACATCTCTTACTGCAGCGGATGGGGGGATAATCTTCATTATGTAATAAATAAAAATGGGCTACTTTTTAATCAAAGAAATAGTCCATTTTCTCCCAGAGACCTGTTTAGTAACTTTTAAGAAGTAAACTCAAAGTCACGGTCTCTCGAATTCCATATATGTACAGGGTGTATCATTTTCGACACTTTTATAGGGTATCTCCGTAATTGTTAGTGCTATCAAAAAGGTAATGTAGGTGTCATGTGCTCTTTTTGGGCCAAACTTAAAATGGTAAAATCAAAATTTGATCATTTTCGCCCGCTTAAGAGATACGGGGGAAAATAAAAAAATTGACAATTTCGAAATTACCTTATATTTTCTTAGTTAAAAGAGATGCAGAAAAATATTTTATACAGAAGTTTCTTTGTATTGATTGTTGAATAATCTGCCGTTTTCAGAATAAGTATACGGGGGTCAGGTAAAAAAGTTATCGGACCTAATCTCATTTTTTTTAAATGGAACACCCTGTATATTTTAATCTAAAAAGATACTATTTTAAAATATCCTTTCAAATATACAGGGTGTTATGGAAATGACGTATTATATTTAAACCGGTAATTCCTGAGATAAAGACAAATTGAAGAAAAATAGCTTTCAATTCATTCAGCGGTAAAAGTGACCTGACGTCAAACCAGAAAAACACTTGTGTGGAACTGCGATCAACGAATTCTGGCCGGTGTTGTCATATGTACACCTTAAACTCTTTAGACAAAATAAAATAATTTAAACACTTTTCCATTCTGTAATACCTTTCTGCACAATTAATTGAAGAACATTTACGACGGACTATGTTTTAAACAACCCAAAAAACATATGGAATAGTAATAGCCACGTACGTCACTAGGTCAAATGCCAATGACCTCTTGACGCCTTACATCGGCTGAGCGAATTAGTTTCATATAGCGCCGCACGCTTGCGTCTGTTAGTTGAAGACCAACCAGCGGCCGGATACGTTGTGTCTCGTCGATCACCAACACACTCTCAGCAATCCGCTCTGTTTTTTCGGTTTACTCGTGTATCTTGCCCCTTCATAAATAATCTTTGAATATTGTTTTTATTGACGCGTTTCTTCTGGACGTCAAATTTCGTCGCGTGTAATAAAATCTAATAATCTGTATTATTGTATTTTCAAAAGCTAACTATCGGTTCTGTTTCACTATGACTGTGTGTACATAAAGTGTTTCCAGGAGTGTTTAATATTTTAGGTCTGATGATGCCCAGTCGGGCGAAACATGTAACCTTATAGCACTTCGTTAATATACATATGTAATTCGTAAGACATACAGTCGAGTTCACTTCTTAATAGCCACTCTGTAATAATACCAGTGTGAAAAAAAACTTTTTTCTACTATCGTTTAAAAACTATATTTTTGTTTTACGCAAATGAATGAATGAATGTTAAAAAAAGTAAGTGCCGTAACGCGATATTGTTTCACTTCTCTCTGAATGCTTATAATATCAAGTTGCCATGAAAACAGCATCCGCGTCGTTCGTCGCCTGGGCGCCGCATCGAGGAAACAATTTCGATGAGACGCGGACTTTGTGATTTTTTTATTTGTTATTACCTACTTAACCCTACGTTTAGCTCATCCTATTTATCTAAAAAACACAACAAAAACATACTAAAACCAACAGTTACATAAACAATTATTTATTTTAATTTATTTTTTAATAATAGGTGTAATATTCTAATAGCTAAAAATACTTTTCAGTTTATCAATATAGTCTCCCTTGTCATATCTACTAAAACAATAAGCTTTTAAAAAATAAATACACAAAAATATAAAACCTAACCTTTCTAGACAAGAACACAGGCTTTAAAGTAAGTCAAGTTATCTAACGATGGGTGTTACATTCTATATTCGGTCTAATAACAGCGATTTTATTTCTAAGTAATTTTTTTCCAAACCTTTTTATTAGTTAAAAAGTGAAAAATATGAAAATTTAAGATTTGGACTTTTTTTTAATGTGTATAATCTAACGATTCGAAGGAAAACAGCAGTGGCCTTTTTGCGAACTTGTGTGATAATAATCGATTTAAAAGAGTAAAAAGCATGCAAACCACATCAAATATACACCATGTTCAAGATAAGGAGGGTCAGTACAGGGATCTCGGAAAACGTAAGAGATGCGAAGTCGGTTAAATGGAGGTAAAGTTGCGCATTTGCGTGCCTAATAATATGCCGTTTAGAAAGTTTTAAAATTCCGAGTAGTTCCGGAGATATCCGCAGAAAACCGAAATTCTGAAAAATCGTTTAATTTTTTTCTTGGGTTTTTTTGAGATCGAATTCTAAAGTAAATTGCACTTTTACATTGCCACTTTTTCCGCTCTATCTAACAGGGTTAATTGTTATGTAATCCGACGAGTCGTCTTCGAAGGGCCATTTTCAACTTTCTTGTTTTAAATGCGGTCCTGCTTTCCTGAAATTGGAAGTTGAGAGCTTTTTTTCTTTCGATGCAACGACGTATGACACATTGTGGTTTAATGACGTTTCGAGGGTTTAATATCTCATAAGTAAGCTCTAAATTTTTACTTATGTTGGACTAGTTGAATAAATAACAAATAATTTAATAATAAACCACAAATAAGTGAACAAAAACATACCAAAACAGCAATAAAACGAACAACGAAAAAAGTCAGGAATTACATAATCAGGTGTTCAAAAGGTTTCCGTTATTTTCTAAGCACAAATAACATCTATTCTAAAACATTTGACATATTTTCTGGAAAATGCAAAACCTCTTAAAACGTTTTGAAATGTTGACAACGATCACAATGGGAATGTCAAGTGAAACAAATCATGCGTCACCATCTTAAATTTTTTTGTTTCAAACGCTTACTTGAATTGAATTATTTTTTGTTCACTTATTTGCGGTTTATTATTAAATTTTTTGTTATTTATTGAACTAGTCCAACATAAGTAAACATTTAGAAGCTTACTTATGAGATATTATTTATAAAATTAGGAGAAATACAGGACCGTATGCCAAAATTTCCTGATGTTGTTCAAAAAACCCTAGAAACGTCATTAAACCACAA
Organism: Barypeithes pellucidus; assembly: GCA_963991005.1. Lineage (NCBI taxonomy): Eukaryota > Metazoa > Arthropoda > Insecta > Coleoptera > Curculionidae > Barypeithes > Barypeithes pellucidus. The sequence goes on along the minus strand of OZ022563.1, from coordinate 47,256,188 downwards.
TGTGTCACACATCGTTGCATTCGAAAGAAAAAAAGCTCTCAACTTCCAATATCAGGAAAGCAGGACCGTATTTAAAACAAGAAAGTTGATAATGGGCCTTCGAAGACGACTCGTCGGATTACAAAACAATTAACGCTGTTAGATAGAGCGGAAAAGGTGGCGGCAATGCAAAAGTGCAATTTACTTTAGAATTCGATCTCAAAAAAACCCAGGAAAACAATAAAACGATTTTTCAGAATTTCGTTTTTCCGGATATCTCCGGAACTACTCGGAATATTAAAACTTTCTAAACGGCATATTATTAGGCACGTAAATGCGCAACTTTACCTCCATTTAACCGACTTCGTATCTCTTACGGTTTCCGAGATCCCTGTACTGGCCCTCCTTATCTTGGACACGTATATTTTCAAAAAATTTAATAAATCCAGGTCGACCCTTAATGCGACTCTGCACAAACATTCCGACTTTGAAAGATCACGTGATATTTGTTTTGACGCCCTCCGGTCTTTCGTTGGATTTAGTATAGAATGCTATAAATTGGAATTATCGCACTAGGCCAAGGGTCGGCAACCTTTTGAGACGGAAGAGCCAAAAGTTATAATTTACACAACTTCTCAGTTTTTAAAGAGCCACTAACGGCCGCAATTTGATATCGAAAGAGACACAACTTGACATCGAAAGAGCCGCATGCGGCTCGCGAGCCGTAGGTTGCCGACCCCTGCACTAGGCGAATAAAGAGGATATTATCGCACCTTCGAAAAAAATCACACACACATTTCGAATGCCATTGTCACAAACAATCCGTTAAATTTTCACATTTTCAATATACCGGATCTTCCAATAGTATAGAAATATATTAAACAACTAAAAATTACCACAGCCAAAAATTAAGAATAATCACAAACCAATGATTATTCGTTGTTTTTTTTTTTATACTAAAAGAGACTTTTCTTCAAACTTTTATAACCCGAACCACAATTGTTTTCGATACAGGATAAGTAAAATAAACTGCAGTTTAATCATACCTGAGAAAATATAGTTCGTATTATACGTGGCGATCGATTTGATAGAGCTGGGAATCTTTGGTAAGCAAGTTGGCAACATGGCTTAGGTCTCACTTATCCAAGTATGTATTTTCTTCGTAAATAATCGGGTAGCGCGGCACAGCTGAAAACATAAGTTTCTGTTTAGAATTTTCGAACTGAAACTGCAAAATTTTTACAGCATGAATTAGTTTTCAAAATACAGGGTGTTATGGAAATTATATATTATATTTAAACCGGCAAATCCCGAGAGGAAAATAAATTGAAGAAAAATAACCATAATATTATTAATTACATATTACATTACATTATATAAAATCTCAAAATTTACGTGGCCGCTCCTGAGGCCCTTCGCAATCAATATTTTATTGAGGCAGTCTCCAGGTTCAAAAGAGGTTAGCGCATTATAGGCGATGTTGTCATATTGCAACACAGAATTCTAAACGCACGTGTTCAGTGCTTGACAACAAGACGTCTTTGACGCGCGCTATCACTTCTTTTTCAAACTTTTTAGACAAAGAAAACTACAATCTCTTACCTTCGATCTTATTTTAAAATAGTCCGTTTTATAATTAAATTCCATAAAAAAATAAAACATAAAAAGTATGTTTTTCAATAGAACCAACCAACAGTCGATAATATCACACAAATTTGAAATCACATCACAACATTTATTATTATGAATTATTTCACAACAAAAAAAATCTGGCAATACAACTAACAAAACGTTTAAAATTTGTATACATCAAGCACGTGGAACTCTCGACGTCGTGGAACCAACGTCCTTCCACTCCCGAGTCTCGAAACATACTGAAGTATGAAGCGGCGCGCGGCCGGTATTCAAGCAACGGCGAGACACGCGGTGTGATCTGACAACACTGTTAGTATACTCTAGTGACCCACATCGTTGCTAAGTGAATCCAGATGGAACGGCGCGACATCATGTGGGTAAAAAGGGTTTTTACCTTAGTATTTAGATATTCGATTTAAAAAAAAATTATGTAGACTTTCTCTAGGACACCCAAGGAGTATATATCAAGTCCTTTCCATAACACCCTGTATACTGATGTCTTGGTGGAATTTGGGTTATGAAAAGCACCTAAAATAGCACATATTTTAGCAATAAAAATGTGGGAACAGGTTACATCTATTTTTATTTTACTATGCGCTAGGACCCAAGAGGCAAACTATGAATCGACTAAAAATATCGTAAAAGTTACAGCGTTGGTGCTGTGTTCGGAGTATTTATATATTTTGGTTGTTGTGTGTTGTTTTTGTGGTTATTGGCGAAAAATTGTCTTTATTATAAGGAATCATGGTGCATTCATGTGTAGTTTGTAAAAGAGTGGATCATTAAATAAGGATTTATCATTCATCGTTTCATCGTAGTATGGTTATGTTTTAATATTTAACCATCTGATATACCAGACTTCAACATTGTTGCCATTCAGTCAACAAACATGTAGTTCTCTCTTCCACCCACTTTCCAAGAGTTTTATCAATGGATTATTGGACCAGTGGTAAAAACCCTTTTTGCCTACATGCTGTTGCACTCCTCCATCTGGTTTCAGTTAGCAATAATGTAGGTCACTAGAGTAAACTACAGTGCTGCCAGATCACACCCGCGTGTCTCGCCCTTGCTTGGATAACAGCCGCGCGCGTATTGATATGTTTAACCTTCAGTATCGTTGCTTCAGTATGTTTCGATACTCGGTTGCCGATGGTTCCACGTGCTTGATGTATACGAATTTTAAACGTTTTGTTAGTTGTAGCATTACCTTGTTTTGTTGCGATGTGATTTCAAATTTGTGTGATATTGTCTACTGTTGTTTTTTCCTTATGGACTTAAATTATAAAACGGATTATTTTAAAATAAGATCAAAGGTAAGAGAGTACGAGTATAAATATATATCTTAAAATGGTAGTTTTTTTTTTAAGTTTGAAAAAGAAGTGATAACGCGGGTCAAAGACGTCCTGTTGTCAAAAACTGAACACGTGCGTTTACAATTTTGTGTTACAATGCGCCGACCTCTTTCGAGACTACCTCAATAAATTATTGATTGCGAACGTCGTCAGTAGCGGCCACGTAAATTTTCAGATTTCATATAAAGTGTATATTTCGTACAATAATTCAAAGCGCCATTTAAGGTTATTTTTCTTCAATTTATTTTCATCTCAGGATTTGCCGGTTTAAATATAATAAGTAATTTCCATGACACCCTGTATAATTAAAACCATTCTTACGCACAACTGTGCTTTATGACGCCTTGTATAACAATCAAGTTGGCCTTGAACCACTCGAATCAAGACATTTATCGCATTATTTGAGGTTCAAATCGATACTTTATCAATTATAAACCGATCTTTAATTTAATAGTATCCTTTGTATATCAACAATATGAGAAATTCCGATATTGAAATTGAATATTGCCTGGTGTACCGATGATAACCACGTGAGTACCTATTCAGAGAATGTTTTATTTTCATTTCGATAATTTAACGAAAAACTAAATATGAAGTCGTACTCGTAACTCGAGTGGTAAGCCTATCACACATAATTTCGAAGTACGTAAGTTGCGAAATCGTGTGAAGTAGACGTCTTACCATAACCTGTTTACACAATTTCATTGCTAAAATATGTGCCATTTTAGGTACTTTTCATATCGCAAATTTCACTAAAATTATTAAAGCCTTTTCGGAAATCAACTAAAACAATTGCGGACCCACGTTGATAGGAACCATTTCTCTTAGTTTTGGATAAGGAATGCCCCACACGAGGGATGGCACATTTTTTCTGAGACACCCTGTATCAACTTATGTGTTTAACGATACGGCGTATCGAATAAAAAAGAAGCCGTTCGCATTTTCTCTCCTACATTCTTGAAAATTAACTTCAATGTTGGAATGTGATTTACTGTGTTCCTACTTTTGCTGTGTAAATAATTTATCAAGTAATTAATTTCCTGTAGGTTATGATGATCGATACCCCGTCATAGGTACCGTTCGCAAAGCTTCGTTTACCTGGCGATAAAAGTTGAAAGAAAAATCTCCCAATAATGCAGTAAAAAGCATAAGTTACCGAAACACACTGTATATTTTTTCATTTAAAATGCGCAGCGAATAGAGATACCAAAACGGTCGGGAACAAGACTATTTGACAAAAATACGATTAATATCAGTTCCGTTGATTTAGTATCCACGATTCCTATACAGGGTGGTATAGAAACGATTTATTATATTTAATTGGGTGACTCCTTGGGTGCCCTAGGCAGTGGTGCGTAACCTTTTTTCATTTGCGACCCCTTATTTTGTGTAAAATTTTGTCACTACCCCTGGATAGACAGTAGGCGTGAATTTCTTTGAATTTGGCGACCCCCAGAAATTTTTCTTTGAATTTGGCGACCTATAAAACTTTTCTAGCGACCCCTCCGGGGGTCGCGACCCACGGTTTGAGCACCACTGCCCTAGAGAAACCCTACATATATATTTTTTAAATCGAATGTCGAAATACTTAGGTCAAATGAAATTATTTCTTGTTTTTCAGTGTTTGTGTGTTAAATTTACGTATTATTTGTGCCAAGTCTGTCGCAAACTGGATAAAGAGCCACGTCCGTCGATTGTTTGTTTTTCCTAACCGAGACATCTCAAACCGATCAGCTGTTAGAATGAAAACCGAAACAGACAGAAGATAAAAAGAGATGGGGATTCTACAGATAGAATCCCCATATCTTTTTTGTTGTGTTTATTTTCGTCACGTTGACGTGTACAAAGCAGATAGGAATATCGGGTCCATGTTTGTTTCAAGTCGATGGTAAATTTAAACATATTTGCCACATCGTAGTTTCAATTAAATCATGATTGGCAGCGATGGTATAAATGGTATTTTCGTCAAATATTCTTGCAAATCAAAAATTGAGGAATTTTCATTCACAAAAACTTAAACATAAAAAGTCAAGTAAAAACACAACCTAATTAATATAAACTAAACAACTTTTTTTATCCTTAAAACTATCTTTGTACAGGTAAAAAATGTATAAATAAAAGTATGTATGTGATTGCGGAAAGAAAAGATAAACGAAACCAATATAGGATATTTAGTTAGTTCGTATGAAATATCTTAAAATTGACTGTCATTTCATAAATTTAGTATCAACGTAGTAAAAAGGTATTGCGGGAAAATAGTATTGTGTATAAGTACATACACTCATGTGCAAAAAAACGGGCATTACAAATTCAATATAAATTCAGTGTTTTCTTTGACAAGGAGGAGGTTCTGTGATGGTATAAACCGACGTGTACTGGCAGTAATTAGGACTATACTCTATTCATTTTACCGATTCAGGAGAATAAACAAACATCAGCGGGTGCTCGATGCATAAACTTATTGCTATTGGTCAAACGGCGATAAAACTTCCGATGCTGACGAGAGGGATTTCTAACAGAATCGTTGTTCAGCGTAAACTATTATTTCAGGTCTATTCATTCCTGGTTCGAGATTGTATTGTTATATTGTTCTTATTGAGACGCTGTGTGCTGTTGTCAAACTGATCGACCCTGGGTGTGTTATTCACCTGATGGAATCCATCACTCTGGCTGTAATCGTCTAATTTTGTGGTACCACCCTGTATACGTTGTGTTTACTTTGCAGGTTCTTTTAAAGTTTGGGACAACGGTAAGGTTGTCAGGTTTTACGATTTATTAGCTTTATTCTTAGTATGACGTTTTTCCCTAAGTACTGACGGGATTCCGCTGCCAGGAATTTAAATCAAAGAGAGTTTAACCATTCACTTATTTATTACAAATTAATAAATTATCAAAATACAAAGATTTTACATTATTATAATAGTAATTATATAACCTGTTTCAGAATGTTTGTCTCTCAGAATTTGGCCCGTCATTATTCACCAATATCTGTCTGCGACAAAATGGCGATGATTTGCCCCCTTTACCACAATACTATCTATTATAAGTCTGCGATAATAATAGTATTGTTACCTGTTTTCTATCTATTATGTCTGCAACAATAATAGTAGATATCCGATATTTCTATCTCGCTTCTTAAATGAAGCTTTGGTCTGCGACTATTTTATTTATATTATTCCCCTGATAAACTGCAATTTAGTTTGTTACATATGACCCCATTTTCGTGTACGTATTTTTTATTTAATTTACTTATCGTTTTGTTATGTAATATCACCTCAGTTTACGTACACGTTTGGTATAATGGTACTACGTAGTATAGTGAAAAGCCGAAAGACAACTCAGTAGTGGTGTCCTACTGTCGAACATTTCAAACATATAACTCATAAAAGTGTAATAAAAATTAGGAGCCTGCTCGTGTTCCGCTTGTGTCAATTTTCTTCTCAAGCGAGCATTGTTTTTCGTGTACTGGAATCTCGATAGACACTGTCCGGTAGTGGTGTCCTACCGTCGAACATTCATTCCTAAGAAAAACCCATTACGCCTTTTTATTTACACCTGTTATAAATTAACGTTCTACAGACAACATCATACCAAATGAATTTAACCCTTTTTGGTAACAGTGATAACCTGCGGTTACCCTGTTATTCATCTTAGATAACCCTTTTTAGAACCCTCCCCCATTTCTTTACGGCGGATTGCAGATATTATTCGAGGAAGGCTTTATTACTGCGTAATAAACCCCTACCTTTGTTTTCAAGAACCCACTCTAAACCTCACCCTGGGTAGACAAACATATGTTTTCTGAAAAGGACCTGACCTAATAAATTCTTCACTTGTAAAATAATGTTTAATTTATTTTTGTCTTGCAGACATTTTAGATTAAACAGAACCGTTAAACCCGAATTACCCTTTGTAAGTTTTTTTACTAGAGAAACATGCCATTTTTGTCCTGCAGACAATTTATTTGGCAGACCGACAGACAGACAGAACTTGTAGGATATTTATTTACCGAACTAGATTTTAATAAGATTTGTATTAATAAATCAAAACAGAAGATAAGAAAGAGAGCGGCCATCTTGTGTATAAATTAATTTGATTTTGGGACGTTGAATTTGTCAAAGATCCCTAGCGCATCTACATCGATAAGCCGACATGAGCAGCCAGAAAAATCTAACAAGTAGAAGACAATTATTTATATGTGATTATAGAAGAAGAGTGATATACTGAGTGAGAGTAGCATACCATGTCTAATTTAATTCTGTTGTTAAAGATGCCTAGCGCATCGACATCGGCAAGCCGACGTGAGCTGCTAGAAAACTCCAACAAGTAGAAGGAAATTCCTAAACGAGAGAATGCTGTACTGAACACTAAATGGCCGTGGAAATACTAATTACCGCGTAACTACTAATTTGTGAATTTGAAAAATTTGAATGTTGAAATTAAAGAGATTAATGATGCACTGAAAGAGCACTGGCAGCGAAATTACTTGATTTGAGAACGGGAAATTTTGACTCTGAATCGGGCAGCGTAACGTCTTGTATTTGCGAAAGTCAAAAATTGAAATCCCTATGAGCGTCGCGTCTCTCGCTTTTATATGCGCACCCCTGCCTTTGCTCTGTTGCGTCACTTTATGCATCCCTATTTTATTTTTAGCCTAAGGAATGTGACCTCTTGAGATTCCTTGGTTGGTAAATTGCTAAACTGTTAGACTTTTGGCTGTTTTAAGCTCTTTTAAAATACGTGTAGGTTATGCATGTATTACTGGACCTAAATATATTGGCTATTTTATTTCCTACATAGACATTTTTGTTAGCGAAAAATAGACCTGGGTCCGGGCCGTTTCAGGTCACGTGTATTTGTTTTGGTATACTGAATTGGGAAAATGCATAGACTATAGAGGAGGCAATATAAAGTGTTGAGAAAGCTAAAATGTTTGTTTTTAAATGAATTTGCAATTAAATCTTGATTAGTACAGGGTGGCCAACAAAGGGAGATACGCGGCTATATCTCGGAAACGTTCACCGTACAGCTTCCCGAAAAAAATATTCATAGGAAAAGCCAGGGCCAAGAGAAATTGCTGGAAACTATTTGCAAGTTTGTATGACGGGCTAAGGTAACACTAATAATAATTTGTTAACAGTCGATTTCTCTACAATTTGCTTAGATAAGGTATATTGAAAATACTTACAAATAATGAGCAACTTTGCTTACACAACTTTTTCTCTATATCTTCAAATAAAGTGGTGGGGATAACGCAAACATTCATTTGGAACAAATTCAATATCTCAGAAATGCCTCATCGGAAAATATAAAAATCAATGTCATTTAAAAGAGTTCCTCTTGCTCAGCTACACTACAAGCGATATCTTTGTCATTTTTACTGTAGTGGCTTAGATGGCGCTTTCTAAAGATTTAAATAATTTAAGGCTTTTTTCGAAAAACTTAAATGCGATGGTAAAAATATTATACAAAGAGGAATTCGGTGAAAACCGCAAGTTCCTAGCTTTTTTCTAATCGGAGATGTCGATGAGGAATGAATTTACATAATTACTACTTATTAATCACCCCCCGGTAATTACATATAGTGTAAAAGGAGGCTTCGGAAACAAAAATAAAAATATAATTCCCCAAGCATCTAATCGACGACATATTGCTGGTGGTAACTGTCGAAAAACGCGAGGGCTCGCTGGAATATCTATAGATTTCAGATACGTGAAGTAGAGCAACTAGATTTTTGGTTGTCAAGTTCCTTGAAAAAAAAATTGTACAATATTTTAGAATGGCACATTAAAGTCCAGTAAAATGCCTCTAAAAATGAGTTATTTTAGTTTCATGTACTATCGGCACACCCTGTATACACCGTGTCCAAGTTAAGGAGGGCCAGTACAGGGATCTCGGAAACCGTAAGAGATACGAAGTCGGTTAAATGGAGGTAAAGTTGCGCATTTACGTGCCTAATAATATGCCGTTTAGAAAGTTTTAAAATTCCGAGTAGTTCCGGAGATATCCGGAAAAAACCGAAATTCTGAAAAATCGTTTTATTGTTTTCCTGGGTTTTTTTGAGATCGAATTCTAAAGTAAATTGCACTTTTACATTGCCACTTCTTCCGCTCTATCTAACAGCGTTAATTGTTTTGTAATCCGACGAGTCGTCTTCGAGGGGCCATTATCAACTTTATTTTTTTAAATACGGCCCTGTTTTCCTGATATTGGAATTTTAGAGTTTTTTCTTCCTCCGAATGCAACGAAGTATGACACATTGTGGTTTAATGACGTTTCGAGGGTTGTTTGAACAACATCAGGAAATTTTGGGATACGGTCCTGTAGTTATCCTAATTTTATAAATAGTATCTCATAAGTAAGCTCCAAATTTTTACTTATGTTGGACTAGTTCAATAAATAACAAATAATTTAGAGCTTACTTATGAGATATTATTTATAAAATTAGGAGAAATACAGGACCGTATCCCAAAATCTCCTGATGTTGTTCAAAAAACCCTCGAAACGTCATTAAACCACAACGTGTCATACATCGTTGCATTCGGAAGAAAAAAGCTCTCAAATTCAAATGTCCGGAAAACAGGACCGTATTTAAAAAAAGAACGTTGACAATGGCCCTTCGAAGACGACTCGTCGGATTACAAAACAATTAACGCTATTAGATAGAGCAGAATAAGTGGCAATGCAAAAGTGCAATTTACTTTAGAATTCGATCTCAAAAAAACCCAGGAAAAAAATAAAACGATTTTAGAGAATTTCGTTTTTTTCCGGAACTAGTCGGAATTTTTAAACTTTCTAAACGCGCAACTTTACCTCCATTTAACCGACTTCGTATCTCTTACGGTTTCCGAGATCCCTGTACTGGCCCACCCCACCTTATTTTGGACCCGGCGGATATCGTAGATACTATTGTTGAAAATATAAGTCTGGGAAAAATACCCAAACGTTTTTAGAGTATGTTTCTTGCAGTTCCTTTTTACTACATCCGCTTAGCCTATTAAAAGTTTCAAAAATTAAAAGCGTAACGATGTAAAACAAGATGTACTTAATCACCCTCTCACTCACTCAACAGTAACAACAATGAAAGGTATGAGAAATTTAATACTTTTTCGGATCGATCACCTTCATCTTAGGGTGATCGTCAAAATAGAGTGCTTGAAAATGTAATTTATAATATTTTAGGGATATTCCTCTCATTTTGGACACCCTGTACAAGCACTTCTACTGACAAGGAAGAGTATTATAATACACTCACAGTCAAAATAAGAAGTTAAGAATATGTCTATAATATACAGGTTAACACGAGAACGGGTTTTTGACTCAAACTTTAAAACACTCTGTACAGAGAGTGAAACTTTCTATTTTGTCATTTAATGATTATGGGGCGCGTGGTTACCTATCCAGTAGTTTCTGTGACCTGAGTAAGGCATTTGATTGCGTATCTCACGAGATTCTCCTGAGAAAGCTTCAATGTTATAGCTTTGACAACAGCATTTCCTTATAAGAAACTCTTGGATCGGCATCAGGTAAAGAGGATGGCCGAGGTCGAATCTGCGAAGAGGGATATTTGCATCGGAGTGCCCCAGGGTTCTATCTTGGGCCACTACTGTTAATATATATCAATGATCTGTCCCTTGTGGACCAAGGACCGCATTATACCATATATGCTGATGATACCGCAATTGTGGCATTGGGGAAGACTGAGCAGTGGTTCACTGACAACAAATTATTGCTTAATGCCACCAAGACACAGTCACTTGGTCTTCTCAACTAGACCAACCCCCGATCAGACTGTGGGCCAGTCTACTAAACTCCTGGATGTACATCTTGAGGCGGGCCTGGGCTGCCCACACCGATGTATGCTGTTCAAGGCTGGCAACAAATATATTTTTACTTCGCGATCTGGCTAACTGTGTGTCTTTGGGGGTGTTAATGCAGGCATACGATTCGCTTTGTCATTCCCATTTAACATATGCAGTTATTGCTTGGGGTCATAGTGCCGGGGCGAGGAGAGTTTTTCATTTGCAACGAAGAGCGGTCCGAATTCTGGCAGGTTTGCCCTATAGGGCTGACTGCACAGACTACCATTCCTAGACCTAACAGTCCAGAAAAACAGGAACACCATCCAATCATCGGTCTACAGGAAACAAACTCACACAATTTAACACACTTAATTATCCCTCGAACCACTAAACTTGGGATAGTTAAGAGACTGGATGACAGAGTATTCACACTTTGCAATGCAATTCACAGGAGGCTATAACACAAGAACTCAACAACATCACAAAGGACCTTGGTATGAATGGTTATCCCACGAGACTGGTAGACTAAGCCATTAAAAACGTTAAAATCACAAGCATAGAACGACAGATTACACAGAAGCTGGATCCACCATCAACATACCCTATGGCAAGGGGCTTTCTGAATAGATTCGAAGGATAGGACAACAATACAACATTCGCACAGTATTTAGCTCCAAAGACACCTAGGAAGTCAGCTGACGAAGACAGTGCGAGTGCGGCCACTCCTATGTTGGTGAAACTCTCCGACCACTTGAAACCCAGATCAAAGAACAACCGAACCACACATGAAAAGGAGAAACAAACAGATCCGGTGCAGCAAAACACGCTTGGACCTACGGCCATCAGTTGCAATGGGAGAAACTCCTGTTAAGTAATTGTAAACTTAGGTTAAGTACGTCATCCAGGGGTAACACATGCTGAACTAACTTTCCACCCCCCTAAGTAATATAAATACTCTCGTAGTTTAGTATTAAGTTATTCAGTATTCACTTGAAGGCGACTGGATATGTTTACCAGTTGAATCGTTGTGTTATAAATAAAGACAATGGTAGTACAAAATACATCACTCACGCTATAGAGTGTTTTAAAGTTTAATTCACAAAACACGTCTTGTTTCAACCTGTATATTATGGACATAATTTCACACATGTGCGAAATTTTCGATAAATTTACCTGTCAAATTATCCTGCCATCGTAATTATTGACATTTAAAGTATTAAAACGCGCGCTTTCCCATGTAATCAAGCGCGAAAAAAAATCGCGACATTTTCAAGTTGGTATTTTTGACGATCACTCTACAATCACCGACAATGACACTTTTCTAAAATTCTTAATTTTAACTCTACACAATTATTTATAGGACTTTTCTTATCCAGGATGTGAATGCTAAAAAATTATTTTTTTTAAGTATGTTGGTTTGTGTTACGCCAAACTGCACTATTTCTGTACTGCGGATCGTATACTCGATAACTCTACAGAGCGTTTCGTGAATGACGTGCGAATATGTCAGAGTAGAACATAAAATTTCATATTATAGGTAGAAAAGTTGTCCTATCGATCTCCCAGTGGCGTTCCTGCAAAAATGTGCTCATGTGGATATCATTTCTGATTAGCCTGGTAAATTCTACATTAAAATTGGTCTCTTCCAAATAAATCTACAATACTTCATTAAAATATTTCCGTTTCTTCTCGAAACACCTTACTGTATACAGGGTGGCCGATAAGTACCTAATCCATCCGGAGCATACAGGGAGGTCAAAATAAACCTAATTTGCCATAGAGTCATTAAAACATACTATAGTAGATGTTTTACATCGTCAGGGAAGTCAGGAAAGGACTTGCCACTACACTTCGCCGTTCCTGACAATGTAAAACATCTAGTGTAGTATGTCTTAATGACTATATGGATATACAGGGTATACCAAGTAAAGTGGCCTATTAGATCTCGAGAACTAAATGAGATTTTATTTTGAAAATTTGGCTGTGGCTATAAGAGATGGTTTTCTACGTTTATAAAATATCTTGTGGTGTTGCCGGATCATACCGAAAGTGGTAGCAACTTCGGAATTTTAAATTAATTACCCTATATATTATATTTTTTTTGGAATCTAGGTAAAAATCTAGAACAGTTTTCTGTATAATATCATATACCTATCGTTAAGAGTTTTTGAATTATAAATAATCTTGAGATTTTTTTTAACGCCGTATCGGGACCTGAAAAGAAAATCATATATTTTTAGCGGTTACAGCTGGAAAGCTGAAATTTTTACAATAATTTCACAAGACCTTCGAAATTTTATAATTTTGAACAGTATTTAATTAGTTTTATACAGGGCGTCTCCATAACAATATTTCTGAGGGAGATGATGGGATATGTTTTGCTAATGGAGGATCGAATTTTCTATCTAATGATATTAAGTGTTCCTGTACCTATCTTCAATATTTTCGGACTTATATTTTTTGGTAGTTGGCTGTGGAATGGATTCATTGTTGGCTCTTAAACATTCATGAATTGTGGTGATAACATGTTCATTTGTCACCTTTTTGATTTCTTCCCCTTTTAGAGACTCCAGAGCTGTTCTTAGTCGATTTTCTAAATTTTCCCTTGTTGTGACAGGTGTCTTGTATACTATTTCTTTAATCGTACCCCCATAGAGGGGGGGGGGGGGACCTCCTCGGTCAATCAACTTTTTGGGAGTCATAGGAGCTGCATCAGGATGAAGTTCATTAAATTTTCTGCAAGTTCTTGATAAAACTCGACCACACTCCCCACGAATATAAAAAGCTCGTATAATGTGAATTAGTTAATTTTTATAGCAATAACACAGGCATAACGTCAAATGGATTTTTCATTATTTTGTTTCTATGAATCCATTCCACAGCCAACTACCAAAAAATATATTTATTAAGATAATTTTTAAATTTCGCTATAAGTCCGAAAATATTGAAGATAGGTATAGGAACACTTAATATCATTAGATGGAAAATTCGAGCCTCCATTAGCAAAACATATCAAATACAGGATGTCCCATTTTAAAAAAAGAAGATTTTTGCAATAATTCATCTCCCTCAGAAATATTGTTATGGAGACGCCCTGTATAAAACGAATTAAATACTGTTCAAAATTATAAAATCTCGATGGTCATGTGAAATTATTGTCAAAATTTCAGCTTTCTATCTGTAGCCGCTAAAGAGATATGATTTTCTTTTCAGGTCCCGATACGGCGTTAAAAAATCACAACATTATTTATAATTCAAAAACTCTTAAAGATAGGTATATAATATTATATAGAAAACTGTTCTAGATTTTTACCTAGATTCCCAAAAAAATATAATATATAGGGTAATTCATTTAAAATTCCGAAGTTGCTACCACTTTCGGTATGATCGGGCAACATCGCACCATCCAAAATATTTTACGAACGTAGAAAACCATCTCTTATAGCCAAATTTTCAAAATAAAATCTCATTTAGTTCTCGAGATACTTCTAATAGGCCACTTTACTTGGTGTAAATTTCACAAAATTATACCGGTCGGTTGAAAAATTTGAACCAAAAAAGTAAATTGCTTTGGGGGCCCTATATAAGTGGCACTTTAGGAATTTTCTTTTTATCTTGACCACCTCTGTATTCTCCCGAGGAGGTAGTTACCGGTTATAGTGAGGGGCGTTGTAAGGTTTCCCGCCTTATTTGTTGGCTTTTTAGAGGTTCGCGACACTGAAAAGACCCCGAGAATCGACGGTAGAGAGAATATTACCAACGCGAGAACGACTCGCACGTGCCCGCGTTTGACTTATCATCAAGACCACCATACCGAGTACTCAAAGTTCAGTTTCGCGTACAACAAACAAACAAAACTTTTTCCAAAATTAATTGTTTTTAGCATATTCCTCGTTCCTAACCTACTATACATGTCTTTATACACACAATTTTTATTCCAAAATATATTTATTAATATTTATCTGATATACTTTCTTCTTCTCTCTTCTGGCAAGCCGTCGATTTCATTTTAGAAAAGTGCAATAAATACTTTCCTTTTAAGATGCTCACTTTTCTTTTGGCGTTATTTTAAAATTCGTATATAGTTATTACTGGTAAACATATGGATTTTACAGTCAAACGATGTAGTTTATGAAATTTAATTACTACACTTAGCAGCAAAAATAACGCACAATCAAAAATTAGGCTCAATTCCTAGCTTGATTTTCTCGCGAACCGATCAATCGATTTCGCTAATTTCTTTTAAACTGTAGATTTTTTCCTTGGTAATTACACTGCGATAGAATAGTTTTTTTACGTTAACTTTGAGACACCCTGTATCGTGCATTAGAAGCAACAACGAGTGTATGATGAAATCATACTGTAGCCTCATGTGTTCTAAACATTTTGTTCCTTTAATTGCTCTGATATCTGTAATATCAAAGAAAATACACAGCTTTATAGCAGAACATGTTTTTTTAAAATTAAAATAACATTTTGACAACATTAACCTAAGAATAACACTAACAGTAAATAGCAAAAAAAGTCCATTAGTAGCGCGTGTTCCCACCTCTACTTCTAATGACTGCTTCACATTGCCTCGGCATATTCGATATTAAATTGGATATTTTATTTTGGTCAAGTACATTCCAAATATCGGTAACCATTATTTGGACATCTTGCATGTTGGCAGGAGGGGGTCGATACCAACGAATACTTATAAACAGGAAGAAGACAAACAGCCGTGTTAACACATCGAAGCAAGCATGAACAAACGAACAAACCAGGAATCCATTACGTCTGGAATGACAAACGCACGTGCTTTTCAAATGTCACTTTTGTACACATTTTTATTACTGTCAATATTTTAAAGTGACATTTAACCAACAAAAAACATTCAAACCCCTTTTATTTGATTTACTAAGTAGTGAAAATCAAATATTACGATTCTGACATGTTTTAAGCTGTAAATATCACTTTAAAATAATCCTTACACACTCTTATATCATTTATTGAACTAGTAACGTAACTACAAATGAAAAATTAAACTTCAGAAATAAGCTTGTAAGTAGTTTTATTAAAAAATATTAAGTAAATCATAATTTACTAAAAATATTTTACCATCTTCAAATGGGCTCTAGGTCCTAGCAAATATTTCAGGCTGCAAGTCCGAGCATATTTTAAAAAAGGAAACGACGTTTTTCGCAAAATATTAAAATATTAAAAATTATTTTAAAATTGCCCTCTTCACCATTTTAAATCATATCAGATGTTGCTTGATTTCCATGCCCGCCAGACGAAGGAAGTTAGCTTGTTTAACAATTCGTGCTGTTCGCATTCTATGCCTGTCTCTGTCTGCAGCAGCCTTCCCTAATTCAGTAAAGTGAGACAAATATGACCAGGATCAAGTCGCCTGCATAAACACTCACTTTTGGGCTTTCCATATTAACTCTACGTAAGTCTGATATTGACGCTTAAATGATAGAGTGAAACAGATAGATAAAAGTAGGTTACTTGTGAGCGTATGGAGCAGAGTAGGCTTAGCATCATTTCCAAGGCCCTCTTACGTGTTTCGATCCCCCCCATAAGCAGTCTCACCGGGCTGGTCGATACTGTCTCAGTGCCCTACCAATAATATGCCTTAAGTGCTCTATAGGATTCAAATACGGACTGCGCGGTGGCCAATTTAGAGTTCGAATATTTACTTCATGTAAATATTCATCGACGATGCGCGCAATATGAGATCTTGCGTTATCGTGCATTAGTAAAAGATTATTCCCAATGTAAAGAGCGAAAGGGACTACATGCTCAGACAAAATGTCACTGATATACCTCTCGCTATTTAAAGAACCCCCACGTGAAGGTACGATATCTGTCCGTGCTGTTAGGGAAATCCCAGCTCAAAACATCACAGAGCCTTCACTAAATAAAGTTGTTTTCACATATGTTGTACTGTGCATAACATGTTCTGGTATAAAACTGTGTATTTTCTTTAATATTACAGATATCACAGAAATTAAAGGAACAAAATGTTTAGAAAACATGAGGCTGCAGTATGAATTCATCATACACCCGTTGTTGTTGCCAATGCTCCCTACAGAGTGTCTCAAATTTAACGTAAAAAGCTATTCTCATTTTTGCACACTGTATAAGCCTAAAACCGAATAAAAAATTCTATCACAGTGCAATTACCAAAGAAAGTTACAGTTCAAAAAAAAATTAGGGAAATCGATTTATCGCTTCGCGAGAAATTCAAGTTTGAAATTGAGCATAATTTTTGGTTATGCGTTATTTTTGCTGCTAAGTGTATATACAGGGTGTCCCGGATAAGAGTGCAGTCCACAGGGATCTTGTGAACTGAAGGTCAAACAGAAATGATGAAATTAGATTAAGGTTGCGCATTAGTGCGACGTCATGTTGTCAAATTTTAAAAATTTCCGAATATTTTCGAAGATATTCGAGCAAAACCGAATTTTTACGATTTTGTTCTTTTCGTTTTCCGAATTTTTTAGTCCGAAACGCCTAACGGTGTGTTATTCCGTTGGATTCAGAATATAAAGTGGAGTTCATAAAGCATAAAATAAAATGTTACTGCTATTTAAAAAAAACAAAATTGATGATGATTGCGAAAAAACGACGAAACGTCGGATTGAAAAATTAATTAAATTATCTTATAGAGGAGAAAAAGTGGCAATGAGAATGTAAAATTTATTTTCCCATAATATCTCTTCAACTAGAACCAAAAAACAAAAAGAACGAAACCCTAAAATTTCTGATTTGCTCAAATATTGTCGGAAATATTCGGACTTTTTCAAATTTGAAAACATGACGTTGCACAGCTAACTAATGCGCATCTTTTGTCATATTTGATCATTCCTGTATGTCCTACAGTTAACGAGATCCCTGTAGAGTACATTCTTACCTGGGACACCCTGTATATAGGGTGAATCAAGTTTAGAAATATAACTGTTCTCGTTGACAAGTACGTTTGTTATTAAATTTAGTGACCGTCTTGTACCTACCTAAGGGCCGATATTTGAATGTTACCTTAAGTTAGACCTCGGCTAAGGTAGCCTTAACGTTATGGTAATCCTTTAAAAAAACAACTACGTTTTAAATTAATTTGAGGGTCAATTGACGCCTTAACTCTAAGATCACCACATTCATTTAGATGAGAGTTAAAAGGAACTTTAATATACTGTCAAACTTGTGTTAAGGATGACTTATGTCATTCTGCAGCTTAAGGTGACTTTGAAATATCGGCCCTTAGGGCCGATACTTGAATGTTACCTTAAGTTAGACCTCGGCTAAGGTAGCCTTAACGTTATGGTAATCCTTTAAAAAACTACGTTTTAAATTAATTTGAGGGTCAATTGACGCCTTAACTCTAAGATCACCACATTCCTTTAGATTAGAGTTAAAAGGAACTTTAATATACTGTCAAACTTGTGTTAAGTATGACTTACGTCATTCTATACCTTAAGGTGAAAAATCGGCCCTAAGGGTCGATATTTCAAAGTCGCCTTAAGCAACTTATTACGTCTAAACGTACAGGTATGGCAAAAAAGCCCATCTTCAGTACGACACAGGAGTCTGAAACAGTGACGGAAAGGAAAGCTAGGTTTTCAAGCATAGACGTGCTAAATTCAGTTACCAAAGTTCCCCTATCAAATACTAAAAGCAAAACACAGTATTAAAACAATAAAAGGTTTTCGCTCCGCCACTGGTGGTTGACACGAGTTGTGTCCGGTGCCGGCGCACGCCCATTGTGCACCTGATATATTTTTCCTCTGGCGTTGACCAATCGGGCACCGGTATCGTCACTTTCGACGGCGAACTGTCGCTGTGGTCTCAGATTTACAATTTAAGAAACTGTTTCAACTACATATCATGAATTTAATTCTACCATATATTGATTATCTACAGTATGTCCGCGGATGCAGTTAACAAGAGGACAAATGGACCAAAAATTGAAAGATACGAAAAAAGTAAGTCTGCTTGTCGAAACAAATAGGAATTACGATGAGAAAATTGTTTCCTATTGTACAGGGCGTCTCAAAAATGCAAAAATATAACAAGAGTAAACTGTGATTTTTGACCTTTTAACGTGAAATATAATAATTATGCAATAAAAAAATTAATACGAATATGAAATATACATTGTGATCATAGTCTTCGTCTTTATAAGATGAAAATTTTCTAATAAATTTAATAAGACAACCTGACAATCACAGGTTTTTATTTCTTACCAGGATTCAGTTCCGTTTCAGACTAATGTGCCAAACAATAATTCATTGTCTAAACTCTACGGTATTTTCGCTTGGACTGTGAATTAGAGGTACATATTCTTATACCGCCCCTGTACAATCACAGACCTATAACTATGGATACGTACAACTTATAGGGTGCGCAGTAAAAGTTAAATTTTATGAGTGAAAAAATGGGTTGGTGCGCACGGTTTTCCGGTCATAGTTTTAAAGGTTGCTCATCGGATGTCTTGCGCACAATGTCGTCGCCGTCATATAGGCAACCCCGCCGGTATTGGTGCCGGTTTGGTTGCCAACCAACGACGATCGTCCATAACCGAAATCAGTCGTAGGGATGTAACGATATTAAAAATCAATCGATACGTGGACAAGAGATATCACAATTAATTCTAAAAGGGGTTTTTCAGTGATGGCCACAAGGCATTCTTTTATGCGAGAAAATAGATTGTTCATTTCCCAGTAAAGAATGTGCCAAAATATTCCCGTGTAATAATTTTCATTAAGGGCGAAGTACGGTCCTGTTCGCCGGTTAAGGCAAATAGTTTATCAGTCGGCATTGCGCATGACATCTGACGAGCAGCTTTGTTTACATGCGCGAGGCCATAAATTTGCTTCTTTTGCTCTTAGAGCTTGGCAATCCATATATATAGGTCGGTGTGTACAATGTGTTCACATCTCAGATTCCAGAAATTTACAAATTTGGGAGTAGGTAGACTTTATTTTCAAAAACCCTTTCCGCGGAACAACATTTTAGAACTTAACCCGACCGACAAAACGCCATTTTTTTTTTACCAATAATCACTATAAACCTTCTCCAATTCCATCGGCACAAACTCCGATACATAATTTCGATACAGTTTTCTCAATAAACAAAAAAACTCCATTTTTTTTTCCTCAAAATTATTTTCCTCTTTCACACTTACACAGGGGGCGGAATCGCGTAGCGCTTATTTGTTTAGAGAATGGCCGCGTCGATACTGCCCCTACCTGTAATTAGGGGACTCAGGGTGCCCGGAACTTTCTGGCCTCGTTCCATCTCGTAGTGGGTGTCCAGGGGAATACCTGCAAGAAAAGTCAAATGTACCATCGTACCGGTAAAAAACTAGGACAGCAAAATTTCTTATTTTCTCCTTGACTATTAGGATTTTTTTACTTTCGAGTCTGGTACCAGTAAACTGTCATTTACAAATTTTGCATGTCAACATAGATTGTCATTTTATCATTAACTTGTCAAGCAAATTTTTCTTTAAAAAATATGCCACAATTAACACCCAGCAAAAGGTTATAATCTACAGTCGGTCGCGAGATGGTGCTTTTATTAGGGATATTGCAGATGAACTGGGAGTAAACAAAAATACCGTGTTGTTGGCAAAACAAAAAATAGCAAGGCATGGGACTATTTTTAGGAAAGCAGGTTCAGCATGGGACTATTTTTAGGAAAGCAGGTTCAGGTCCCCCTAGAATTTCTACTGAAGATAAAGATAG
This sequence comes from Barypeithes pellucidus, assembly GCA_963991005.1. Taxonomy (NCBI): domain Eukaryota; kingdom Metazoa; phylum Arthropoda; class Insecta; order Coleoptera; family Curculionidae; genus Barypeithes; species Barypeithes pellucidus. The sequence continues at coordinate 47,235,689 of OZ022563.1, read as the reverse complement.
AAGACTAGTTAATTATCTAAGGGATCATCCATTCGCAACTGCAATAAAGGCGAAAGAAGGGACGAACTCTCCAGGTTCTGCAAATACTGCTAGAGACAGGGTTCGAATTTCCGATATACGAAGTCGTTGTGCTGCTAATAAAATCTTTTTAATGGAAAGAAATAAACAAAGCAGATTAGAATTTGCACATGAATATTTTCTGGGAAACAGTTACATTTTCTGACGAGAAAACTTTTGAATCGTGTAATAATGGAAGAATTCGAGTGTATAGGCGTTCCGGCATGCGGTATGATGAGATATACACTCACAAAACAAACCAAAGCGGGCGTTTCTCTATAAATGTCTGCGGTTGGATTAGCGCTAGAGGTCCAGGAATTTGTCAAATCGTGGAAGGAAGACTAACTGCACCTGAATATGTCAATATCCTAAATGCAGTGATGATACCTTCGATAAACGCTGTATATGGTAAAAATTTGACATTTCAGCATGATAATGCTCCAATACACACAGCACGCATTGTACAAAATTTTCTTCTAGAAAGTAATATAGCAGTTCTTCCCTGGCCTTCGAATTGTCCCGATCGAAAATATTTGGGGTAAAATGGTGAAATCAATGTATAAACATGATTTTCGGCCACGAAACAGAGTTGAAGTACGCTACAGGATAAATGAAGCTTGGGATGAAGTAACAGGCGAATTATGCAGAAACCTAGTTTTAAGTATGCCGCAAAGGCTTCAAGAAGTAATCAACAGGAATGGTTCTATGACTAAATATTAAAAATGTTTTGTTGCTTCGACAAATTTTGCGTTTGTGTTTTTGTAACCTTCTATTAAATTTCTTTTATTATTTAGTTTCGTTTTCATTTTTAGGCGACGTCATATATACCTATTTTAAATAAGGTATTCGTCTTTTTCTTAATAAAAATGCCCAATATATTTACTGCCGCTCAAGTTTATAAAAGAAATAAGATATTTTGATGCCACCTCGTATCGAAAAATATGAAACGTTAAATTATGTAACCTTTACAGCTGTCGAGCACCTTTTATAGTTTATGAGATATGTATATACGTTCCCAGTTTTGTGATTTTGTTGTCCTAGTTTTTTATCGGCACGATAGTACAAGAGGATTTTTTTTTAATTTCCGGAAAAATTGAGTGTCGGAAAAAAATCCCAGAAAAATTGAAAAAGAAAAATGGTTATTTTGGGAGCAATTAATCTGTTCTTATAAACTGGAAAGTTGTCTTAATTGCTTACAGGGACCTCGAAAACCGTAAGAGATACGAGATAGAGGTAAAGTTGCGCATTTACGTGCCTAATAATATGCCGTTTAGAAAATGTTAAAATTCCGAGTAGTTCCGGAAATATCCGGAAAAAACCGAAATTCTGAAAAATCGTTTTATTGTTTCCTGTTTTTTTTTTTGAGATCGAATTCGAAAGTAACTTGCACTTTTACATTGTCACTTTTTCCGCTCTATCTAACAGCGTTAATTGTTTTGTAATCCGACGAGTCGTCTTCGAAGGGTCATTATTAACTTTCTTTTTTTAAATACGGTTCTGTTTTCCTGATAAAGCAATTTGAGAACTTGTTTTCTTACGAATGCAATATCAGGATATTTTGGGATACGATCCTGTATTTCTCCTAATTTTATAAATAATACTCTAAATTTTTACTTATGTTGGACTAGTTCAATAAATAACAAATAATTTAATAATAAACCACAAATAAGTGAACAAAATACAGAAACATTATTTCAAACTTCTGTTGATTCGGGATTTCAAAGAAAAGTAGGCGCTTGAAACAAAAAAATTAAGATGGTGGCGCGTGATTTGTTTCACTTGACATTCCCATTGTGATCGTTTGAGAGCGTTTTAAGAGGTTTTCTATTTTCCAGAAAATATGGCACATAATTTACAAATGCTGAAAGTTTGATATTCTATCGCATGCTTTATTGTATCTCAAAAATCTGTTATGTGGCAGTTAGAAGATGTTATGTGTGCTTAGAGAATAACGGAAATCATTTTGAACACCTGATTTTCGTTGTTCGTTTTATTACTGTTTCGGTATGATTTTTGTTCACTTATTTGTGGTTTATTATTAAATTATTTGTTATTTATTGAACTAGTCCAACATATGTATAAATTTAGAGCTTACTTATCAGATATTATTTATAAAATTTGTAGAAATACAGGACCATATCCCAAAATATCCTGATGTTGTTCAAAAAACCCTCGAAACGTCATTAAACCACAATGTATCATACATCGTTGCATTCGGAAGAAAAAAAGCTCTCAAATTCCAATATCAGGAAAACAGGACCGTATTTAAAAAAAGAAAGTTGATATGATAATGGCCCTTCGAAGACGACTCGTCGGATTACAAAACAATTAACGCTGTTAGATAGAGCGGAAAAGGTGGCAATGCAAAAGTGCAATTAACTTTAGAATTCGACCTCAAAATAACTCAGGAAAAAAATAAAACGATTCTTCAGAATTTCGTTTTTTTCGGGATATCTCCGGAACTACTCGGAATTTAAAAACTTTCTAAACGGCATATTATTAGGCACGTAAATGCGTAACTTTACCTCCATTTAACCGACTTCGTATCTCTTACTTATCTTGGACACGTTGTATGTTGTTTTTTTTTAAAATCAATAATCAAAAAACTTTTGCTGTTCACGCTGCAATGGTTTATGGGAAATCAAAGTCGCCGTGTACTTACTGGTTTCCATTCCAACATCTTTCGGAGGAATGAACGAAGCCACAAAAATGGCACATATGACGAGAAAAGCGCCGAAAACGAACGGTGGTCCTGGCACAAGCTGAAAAAATAAATGGTATACAATATAATACAGGGTGTCGGATAATGCATTGGCAGAGGTAATTCTACATATTAAAATGCGTGGCCATTAAAGTTAGAACCCTATGGGGAAAATATTTATTTTTCAATTTAGATAGAATTTACATTTACCATAAGTTTTTGCTTCAATAAAGACCAAAAAATTACGTAATTAAATGGGACCATGTGCTTTTGTTAACTATCAATTTTGACATTTTCACAAAATATCGAAAAATTGCTGCGAAAAAACTTACCGAATTTAAAAAAAAATTATTCGGAAAAGTTGGTTGTATTTTATGTAGTCGTGTGATCGCTCGAGCGAAAAACCGCTTGATCACTCGATTATTGAAATAACCGACATCGCTCGATTATTAAAAAAACCGCTCGAGTTATCTATTCAGGCGAAAACCGTCGCTCGTCACTTATAATCTTTCAGTCGATACCCGAGCTTCGCTTGACGCCGACGGAAATATACCGCTGTAGAGTGATCGAGTTAAAAAACTGCTCGTATATTCGAACAGTTTTTCGCTCGCTAGGAAATACTCTAGTTATAAAGTCAGGCGAAAAACCGAAAAATATCACCTGTCACTTGATAACGACCTTCGGTCTACGCGCCGCGCCATCCAATTGGCGACGTTCGAGTTTGAGGCTGAGCAGGTACATGACATACGTCTTTTTTAAAGGCACATAAACGAGACGGTGCATATAAAAAAGTATGCCGAATCCCTTAGCGGAGTCATCGCGACATGGATTTTGTAAAGTTTTGTTTTAACTGGCTAGCCAGCGGCGTAGTTTAGGATCCGATTGTAAATATAAAAAAATTAAAGGATATAATTTTTAAATTTTTATATACTATAAAGAGAAAACTTCTTAAAAATAACATAATAATAGAAATTGTAAATAAAAATAACAAAACGAACAAAATGGTTAACAAAAAATATATAGAAAATTTCGTTGGTAATCTTATAGTAAAATTTTTTAAATCTAAACAGGAACTTTTTATTATTAAACTCAAGAAGACTTCTTAAAAATGGAAAATAAGAAAACGAGCAAAATAGTTAACAAAACATAGGTATCGACAAATTTTTTGGTAACCAAAAGTAAACATTCTTAAATTTAAACAGGAACTTTTAGGTAACTATAAATATGAATTTAAAAAAATAATCACCTATTTTCTTATTTTGGCAGTCGCGAACTAAGCCTAAATTTTTGAAGGACACACAGTGCGCACCTGATAATTTAGAGTGGAAGAATTTGACAAGCCATTTTAAATATCTACTTATTTTATGCTCGTAAATTGAGAAAGATGTGGCGAAAAATAACTTTCGGTAATACTTTTTGTTTTAAAAAAGCACAAGAATAAACCCGAACAAGAAATACATATTTGGGTGATTTTTTGCAGTTTTTTTCGTTTGGTACCGAGACACGTGGTAAAAATTCATTATTCACAAATACATAAATGTCTGGAATTTTTTTGGTGGCTGCTACAATTTTTTAGCTAAACCTGTGCCCACCCGTAGTTACGTGCCTGCTAAATACCCTACCTGATCACATGTAAACGGCTAGGCTGCCGGTCAAGCAGTCGGTGACGTCATCGCTTGGTGAATTGGAATTACAAGCGATTCACTCGATTCTTAAAATCGCTCGAGTATCAAGTACATACTCGATTATTAAAATCATCGGTTTTTTCCAACACGAATTTTATGTCCACATAAAAAATTTGATTCAGTTATGATAATTTTTGTTTTCTATCTATTTTTGGCTAATATCTATTTTAAACGTAATTATAAACAATGGATAATTTTTTTGAGGAAAATGAATATTTTGGTAGAATTTTTGGTATAAAGAATGAATTTAGACGATGAGTATTCTATAGATATATACAGGGTCCGCAAACGAAGCGTGGACAGAAGATTAAATCGTTATCGAAGAACTTATCAACAATACTGAAACAGCTTGAGATATTGGATTAAAAGCGGCATGTTTTAAAAATATTTTACATTATACAGGGTGGCCCAAAAAAGTGTGACAGCATAAAGTTATATTTTTTTAAATGGGACACCCAGTATTTTATAGCATATTTAGGTTCGTATTACTATCGTTTATAAGTGCCCCAAATTTTATTTAATTTGGTTCTGTAGTTTCGGAGAAATAAATTAAAAACTAAAAAAAAAAGTCTTGGAGTCCTAAATAAAAAAATCAAAAAAAATCCAGAACTATTTTTTTAACCTCGGCATTGAGTGCAATTTATGACAAAAGGTCTAGAAATACTATGAATGTAATTGCGTTTATTTATTTTATACAGGGTGTTCATAATAACCTTTCAAAAACCCCACATTTTAAAATAATTTTTCTCAAGTTTTTCAAATGGAACACCCTGTATATTATTCGGCTATTTGATGTAGAATTCATAGGCAATCTTTTTTTGTAATACAAGCATATAAGTTATATCCAGCCGTTTTCGAAATAATTATAAATATCATAAATTATGTTGTTTAAATAGAGTTTTTATTGGGAAATTTTGTTATAGGCGACTAGACTAATAATTGTAAACTAAAGTAAAAGTTCAAAATAGCTTCCTTTTATTCTTAGAGTTTACCTTATTTTAGATATTTCGATATAAATTTTAAAAGCATACCTTTTTGCTACTTTTATTATTTAATTTTATTTTTTATTCTTAATCGAGTTGCCATGATTTCTTTTTGTTTAGATTGTCACTATGACAGTTAAATAAAATTATTTACATTTGTTCAGTCGTCGAAATTAAGTACTAACTTACACAAAATGTCGAATTTTAGAAATAGTAAATATGATTTTTATGTGCAAGAAATTACCTCCTCGCGAGCCGAGTGTATGCTGAAAGATATCCAGATATTGAGAGAAAGCCTAGATCAAAAACCTTCGGGAAGTTGTTGCAAAGATTTGTAGCAACAGGAAGCACTGCGTACACAAAAAGGATGATAATCAATAAACCAGTTATTAATGACGAAAATGAATTAAGAGTTCTGTTGGCAGTAGAGGAAAATCAAAGGAAGCTATTTTGAATATTTACTTTAGTTTATAATTATTAGTCTAGTCGCCTATAACAAAATTTCCCAATAAAAACTCTATTTAAACAACATAATTTATGATATTTATAATTATTTCGAAAACGGCTGGATATAACTTATATGCTTGTATAACAAAAAAAAATTGTCTATGAATTCTACGTCAAATAGCCAAATAAAATACAGGGTGTTCCATTTGAAAAACTTGAGAAAAATTAATTTTAAATGTGGGGTTTTTGACACCTTATTATGAACACCCTGTATAAAATAAATAAACGCAATTACATTCATAGTATCTCTAGACCTCTTGTCATAAATATCACTCAATGCCGAGGTTAAAAAAATAGTTCTGGATTGTTTTTTTTTGATTTTTTTATTCAGGACTGCAAAACTTTTTTTTTTAGTTTTTAATTTATTTCTCCGAAACTACAAAACCAAATTAAATAAAATTTGAGGCACTTATAAACGATAGTAATACGAACCTAAATATGCAATAAAATACTGGGTGTCCCATTTAAAAAAATATAACTTTATGCTGTCACACTTTTTCGGGCCACCCTGTATAATGTAAAATATTTTTAAAACATGCCGCTTTTAATCCAATATCTCAAGCTGTTTCAGTATTGTTGATAAGTTCTTCGATAACGATTTAATCTTCCGTCCACGCTTCGTTTGCGGACCCTGTATAGAAATAAATAGATTTACGGTGGTAGGGTCCACTTCCGTTTTCAATGAAAATAGACATTGACCAAAGGTATTGTACACTACAGATCCCATAATCCATTCATAAAATTCTTGGAAAGTGAAGATGTGATAGTGTGAAATGTTATCGAAAATCAGTAATGGGTGGAAGAGAGAACTACATGTCTGTTGGCTGAATGGCAACAATGTTAAAGTCTGGATATATCAGATGGTTAAATATTCAAACATAACCATACTTACAGATGAAAGTATAAATCCTTATTTAAATGGTCCACTCTTTTACAAACTACACATGAATGCACCATGATTGCTTATAATAAAGATGATTTTTCACCAATAATCACAAAAAAAACACAAATCAACCAAAATATATATATTTTTCCATACATTGGTATTCACAATATATAAACAATCCGTTAGATCACAGCGCCAACGTTGTCATGTTTACGAGATTAGTGTTCATTCATATTTTGGCTTCTGGATCGTAGCGCAGTAGTAAAATAGAAGTAGATGTTGACAAAGTGTAGTTGGATTAGTTCAAGATTCTTTAGATACTTTTAAGTATAATACTATTTTTTTTAAAGAATGGCGAATTAACCTTAAATCAGTTGTAATTGTCAAATTAACAAATTTTTAATTGGGATTTTGCAAGATACCTTTGCGATAAATATGTCCATCTGGCTATGCTGCAATAAGGACCGAAAGAGGTGGGAAAGACTGTTTGCAGTCGTTGCGTAGGCTAGAAATGTACATTTTTCTATCTGTAGTTGTAATATCTTTGACGTTGACCAAAAATAGATAGATAACGATAATTTACATAAGTGATTCAAATTTGGTGTGTGGGCATAAAATTACAATACAAATAACTTTTCCAAATCAATTTTTGTTAAAATTCGATCAATAAATGCCATTTTTCGACATTTTGCGGAGAAAAAAATGTCAAATGTTAATTTTGGTCCTTTATTGAAGCAAAAACTTATGGAAGTCAAATTTTACCTAAATCGAACAATAAATTTTCTCTCCACATGGTTCCCACTTTAATGGTGACACTGTACCTATATGCCAAAAATTAACTTTGAATGTCAGGTAAAGTGGCCTCTGGTGGCCCAGTAGAGAAACATTTTTATAAGAGAATCATAGAAGTCGTTAAGCGTCATCAACTTGATAGTTTAAAACTTAACCGCAAGATGTCGAAAATAAGAAATGTTTCTTTTTAACTTTTACACGCTGCATTACCCGATAAGAATGGAGTTTTTGGACTTTTTGTGACGCGACTTATCCACTATCCTTATTTTAACATGTAGAATCACCTCTCTGAGTATCGGGACGCATTACCCGAATACCCTCGATATTACACAGGATTCTACACAGTTAAACACAATATTTCGTTGTTATATCCTACCTGCGAGTAGGTTTCGAAGATCTGCGTGGAATGCGTCGCGTTTTGATTCTCGCCCTCGTTCAGGTCGACATGGAACATGTAGAAAATAATTCCAAACATCGCGGGGCCCAACCCGTTGCAAAGGCCCCTCATACCGGTAACCATTCCTAGAAGTAATATATCACTTTTAAATCCGTATCTTGTAGAATTTTGTGAAAAAAAACTTCACCAAATTCATTTTTTGTTACACTTTTGATAAATGTAAAAAGTAGATGAGAAAAATAGACATATTTCCTTCGTGAAATGAATAAGTAAAGTAATAAAAAGTTCAATCAAGGGAAATAATAAAAGACCTGAAAAATTATTATTAATATTATTAAATCACTTTTCACTAAGATTGGCTAGAAAGTATCTTATATCGCACGCGAAAATACATTTAAACAAGAAGAAGAGTTCAAATATACACTACTCGAACAACCTCACCGAGTGAATTGGGATGTTGGATGAGGTAATGGTCACTAGAAATACTGAACATTACAAAAATTACGTATATTTGTATTATTTTTTAATTGTGAGGATTCTTTCAGGTTTCTTTATGATAAATATAAAAAAGTATAAATCTTGATATTAGGTGAGTTAGTCTTTAAAAAGGAATAAAAGAAACAAACATAACAAACACCGTCTTATGCCCATATCTACCGTGCAATACAAGAGCCTAGTAACTCGACTTACTATAAAATAGAGTAGTAAGTTTTTAATATTTATTTAACTGTTTATTTGTTAATAAAAATCAATGATTTTTTGGAAAATAAAACTATGTAACAAGAGCTTACCGTGTATAAAATTTTAGAACAATAAATTAAATATTAAAGAAGTTGTGCAATTTTTAAATGGAATGTCTTAAAATTTACTTTTACGACTTACTAGGTTCTTGTATTGCCCGACAGATATCCACCAATGCAAAAATTCAACAATTAACTTTTAATCGACAATAATCAGCTAATTTCGTACCCACCAACCTTAAACTAACTTTACGGGCAAATTTGAGCGATTTGTCTAGCTAATCGTCGATTAAAACGCATTGCAGCGCCCTTTGGAGAACGGTGTTTATTGGACCCAGTTAGTTTGGGGTTATGTTGGTTGTTGACGTTTTAACAAACGTTTCCGTCGATTCTCTTTTGAAAAAATGAAGTATGATGAGTCATGGAACGACGATCCCAGCCTGGTGAGACTGCTTATGGGGGGGATCGAAACACGTAAGAAGGCCTTTGAAGTGATGCTAAGCCTACTCTGCTCTATACGCTCACAAGTAACCTACTTTTATCTATCTGTTTCACTCTATCATTTAAGCGTCAATATCAGATTTACGTAGAGTTAATATGAAATGCCAAAAAGTGAATGTTTATGCAGGCGACTTGATCCTGGTCATATTTGTCTCACTTTACTGAATTAGGGAAGGTTGCTGCAGACAGAGACAGGCATAGAATGCGAACAGCAGAATTGTTAAATAGTTTAACAAGCTAACTTCCTTCGTCTGGAGGGCATGGAAATCAAGCAACATCTGATATCATTTAAAATGGTGGAGAAGTGGAGAAGACGCATCTTTAAATTTTAAAATAATTTTTAATATTCTAATCTTTCACGAAAAACGTTGTTTCCTTTTTGGTGCAAGTGAGTAATTTGTAATTGAAACATTCATTTAGTCATCTTTACTGAGAGTAAGCTTCAATAATAATAATTTCTTTTCCTAAATCATATGGGGCCCAAAAATATGCTTGGACTTGAAATATTTGCTAGGACCTAGAGCCCACTTGAAGATGGTAAAATATTTTATGTAAATTATGATTTACTTCCTATTTTTTAATAAAACTACTTACAAGCTTATTTCTGAAGTTTAATTTTTCATTTGTAGTTACGTTATTAGTTAAAAAAATGATATAAGAGTGTGTAAGGATTATTTTAAAGTGATATTTACGGCTTAAAACATGTCAGAATCTTAATATTTGATTTTCACTACTTAAGTAAATCAAATAAAAGGGTTTGAATGTTTTTTGTTGGTTAAATGTCACTTTAAAATATTGACAGTAATAAAAATTTTGACAAAAGTGACATTTGAAAAGCACGTGCGTTTGTCAGCTGATTCCAGACGGAATGGATGCCTGGTTTGTTCGGTTGTTCATACTTGCTTCGATGTGTTAACACGGCTGTTTGTCTTCTTCCTGTTTATAAGTATTCGTTGGTCAGAATGTTTGTGCAGAGTTGCATTAAGGGTCGACTGGAACTTTATTGAAAATATATAAACTGAAAAATTGTTAATTAAACAACTTTATGCATTTTTATAAAAATAGGAATACAACATGTCCAAGATAAGGAGGGCCAGTACAGTGATCTCGGAAACCGTAAGAGATACGAAGTCGGTTAATTGGAGGTAAAGTTGCGCATTTACGTGCCTAATAATATGCCGTTTAGAAAGTTTTAAAATTGCGAGTAGTCCCGGAGATATCCGGAACAAACCGAAATAATGAAAAATTGTTTCATTGTTTTCCTGGGATTTTTTGAGATCGAATTCTAAAGTAAATTGCACTTTTGCATTGCTACTTTTTCCGCTCTATCTAACAGCGTTAATTGTTTTGTAATCCGACGAGTCGTCTTCGATGGGCCTTTCTTTTTTAAATACGGTCCTGTTTTTCTGATATTGGAATTTGATAGCTTTTTTTCTTCGGAATGCAACGATGTATGACACATTGTGGTTTAATGACGTTTCGAGGGTTTTTTGAACAACATCAGGATATTTTGGGATACGGTCCTTTATTTCTCCTAATTTTATAACTAATATCTCATAAGTAAGCTCTAAATTTTTTACTTATGTTGGACTAGTTCAATAAATAACAAATAATTTAATAATAAACCACAAATAAGTGAACAAAAATCATTCCAAAACAGTAATAAAACGAACAACGAAAAAAGGAACTACATAATCAGGTGTTCAAAATGATTTCCGTTATTCTCTAAGCACAAATAACATCTTCTAACTGCCACATAACAGTTTTTTTGAGATAAAATAAAACACGATAGAATATCAAACTTTTCAGCATTTGTAAAATTATGTTCCATATTTTCTGGAAAATAGAAAACCTCTTAAAACGCTCTCAAACGATCACAATGGGAATGTCAAGTGAAACAAATCACGCGTCACCATCTTAATTTTTTTGTTTCAAGCGCCTACTTTTCTTTTAAATCCCGAATCAACAGAAGTTTGAAATAATGATTCTGTATTTTGTTCACTTATTGGTGGTTTATTATTAAATTATTTGTTATTTATGGAACTAGTCCAACATAAGTAAAAAATTTAGAGCTTACTTACGAGATATTATTTATAAAATTAGTAGAAATACAGGACCGTATCCCAAAATATCCTGATGTTGTTCAGAAAACCCTTGAAACGTCATTAAACCGCATTGTGTCATACATCGTTGCATTCGGAAGAAAAAAAGCTCTCAAATTCCAATATCAGGAAAACAGGACCGTATTTAAAAAAATTAAGTTTCATAATGGCCCTTCGAAGACGACTCGTCGGATTACAAAACAATTAACGCTGTTAGATAGAGCGGAAAAAGTGGCAATGCAAAAGTGAAATTTACTTTAGAATTCGATCCCAAAAAAACCCAGGAAAACAATAAAACGATTATCAGAATTTAGGTTTTTTCCGGATATCTCCGGAACTACTCGGAATTTTAAAACTTTCTAAACGGCATATTATTAGGCACGTAAAAGCGCAACCTCCATTTAACCGACTTCGTATCTCTTACGGTTTCCGAGATCCCTGTACTGGCCCTCCTTATCTTGGACACGTTGTATATATTCAAAAATTTAATAAAGTTCGGGTCGACCCTTAATGCAACTCTGCACAAACATTCTAACCTTGGGATATTGGGAAATACCCACTTGTTTTGAAGATTTAAGGCCGATATTTGAATGTTACCTTAAGTTAGACCTCAACTAAGGTAGCCTTAACGTTATGGTAAACCTTAAAAAAACTATGTTTTAAATTAATTTTAGGGTTAACCGATGAGGTAAGTGAAAGATTATCACGTCCTTAAAGATCTATTCCTTTAGATGAGGAGTTAAAAAGAACTTTAATATACTGTCAAACTTGTGTTAATGATAACTTATGTCATTCTGTACCATAGGGCTGATATTTCAAAGGCCCCTTAAGGTACGGAAAGACATAAGTCAACCTTAACACAAGTTTGACAATATATTAAAGCTCTTTTTAACTCTCAACTAAAGGAATAGACCTTTAAGAACGCGGTAATCTTCGACTTAACGCGTCAATTGTCCCCTTTAAGGCTACCTTAGCCAAGGTCTAACTTAAGGCAACAATCAAATATCGGCCGTTAGTTTTTTTTAGAAGGTTTTACCAATATTATGTCAGCAATGTATAAGTAAGACTTCTTTGAAAATCTGTAGGAGAAAGTGATAAGTTTCCACGCAACAGTGTTACTCTTAGTCTAGGTAAGTGGATAGAATTGTGACGTCACGCGCTGTTGTCAAAATGTGTGAGAAACATAGCGTTAGTTTTTGTGAATTACTTAATTTTCCAATGGCGCATAATAAATGGTTATTCTGCAATTAGCTAAACGGAAATAAATTAAAAATTGGTGGATACGGGCACTTAGTGTCACTTACGACTTACCTTGCACAACGCCTTGCCTATCCGCCGTACTGTGTATAGACACGAATGCTGATATGGCAGGATACGTGATGGAGCCGATCGACGCCAGAATACCAGCGCCCCACATCATCCACGTGGTCGTACCGAAGCCGTACCACAACAGCTGCAGCATCTCGAACAGGAGTCCGAGCATTATGGTGTGCTTGGCGCCCAAATTTTTTATTAATATACCTAAAATGAAATGTCACGAGATCAAAGTCCTCCCTATACAGGGTTTCTGATTCTATTTGAAGTGATATGTGAAAATATATCATATACATAAACTAAAATTCCTTCACAATTAATTTTAAAATTTGTAAGTCACATTCTTATGTACGGCCCTATTTGAATCCTTACCTAAACACAGCTGGGTTATGACCGCTAGCAGCCCCACCAGCCCCACGAACACCGCCACCATCGGGGCGCTCCAACCCATGACTAGTTTGAGATAGACGAAGATACAACTATATTGTCCCGCTTCGGGCAAGTAACTTAAAAATACTGCTATGCATAGGAGCAGGATCGTGGGGTCCTGGCCGACGTTCCTAGAAAATAAAAATTATTATTAAAATAAAATATAGTAACACTATAGTCTTTGCAGTGAACCCTCAAGCTTTTTCGACAATTGATCATGTAGTGTGTATTAATATGTTTAGAACTTTGCAGAGAACACTAAATATATTGTCGGAAGCTTTTGATTTATATATAGAGCTGATGATAATCGCCGAGCTCTAATGGAAAAGCCTTGTGTTGCTCAGAAGAGACGCAGATTTCTTGAAATATATATGGCCAATGAGCAACTTGGTGCCGAAAAAAATTGTCCCAATTTAACCGACTTCGTATCTCTTTCCTTTCCCGAAATCCCAATGTGGAAGGCCAAAATCCCCATTTCATTAGTTTTTTGCATATATGACTTACGTAGCCTACGTATTTGCAGTATACGTACTACGTAGCCTACGTATTTGCAGTATACGTAGCCAACGCATACAGAAGAAGGGTGCATATAGAATTTGCTTGTATGATACTATACACTTATAAGTTACTATTGAACATTAAAGTTAAAACAGAGGTAACAGGAGTGAACAACCTTTAAGCAAACCGTAAATTTAGTTTTTTAATACAATAACTTTTCCTTAGAAAAGGTCCATAGCTTTTCCGGAACTGTTTTGTTGTGCATCCGGTACAAAAACATGGAAATTTTTTCAAGTGATTTGTATTTATATAACAGGGAAAAGAAATGATCAAGGATGACTTTTTCGAAAAATTGAAGATACAATTTATTACAGGTATAGTTAAGTCCATGTGTAGACACATTGTATAAAGTTTACAGTAGGTAAAGATGGACATCCATGTAGATACGTACTTCCTATCTTTTTATGAATATAACGGTACCTACTAGACATGTAATTATAGATAATGACTTCATTTTATATATTTGAGTAAATAAATAACAAAAAAATACAATGTGTATGTGTGTTTTATTCTCTATAATAAATAATAAAAAATGCATTTAAAAATATAAATAGACTCGTTTCATTTTTAAAATAAACGTACGTACTATTGTAGTACGGTCCTGGAATGTCATACAAACCTAGGCAAAATAAATAACCAGAAATAAGCAGGCGAGTCATTAATGTCACGTGACACTTGACATATCTGGCGCGAGGGTTCGCTGCAACGACTATACGCCAATCACCGACTTGAAACAAACATGTACCCGGTATTTCTATTTGCGTCGTAGAATCTATTTTTATCTTCCGTCTGTTCCTGTTTTCATTCTAACAGGTAACCGGTTTGATGTGTAATCGACGGACGTGACTCAAAAGGCTATATTTTTATCCAGTTGCTATCCAGGGCTGTTGCACTGGCTATTTCTAAAGCCTTTGATCGTATTTGGCATGAGGGGCTTCTAAGTAAACTGCGATCATATGGTATGCCCAGTCGATTCTGTGCAGGGCTGTCTAGCTTTGACGGATTTATCTCAGACACCTTCACTATCAATGTCGATGTTCCTCAAGGGGCAATATTGTCTCCCACCCTTTTCTTACCCTACATTAAAACTAAAGATCCGATATTTAGCTTTGCTGACGATAGCACATATGTCTCATCTTTCTCTTTGAATGCACAAAATGCAAAACATATGTGGTTAAGCTTAGTACTCCTCGAACTTCATTATTTAAGAATTCCTTCATCTGGAGAACTTCGTCCTTATGGAACGACCTTCCCGCGGTCGTTTTCCCAACGAATATAACCTCCAAAGATTCAGAACCAACGTGAATTGCTTTTTGCGCACACGCACCACTCCCAAAGTGCCTTAAAGGATTTTTCCTATAGTGCTTGTGTTTGATCATATAAAAAAATAATATTCGAGAGAGCATAAATCTGAAAATTGTACTTTTTTCCTAAAGAGTTTGAAAAGCCGATAACGAGGGTCTAGCACGTCTTGTTCGCAAACATTGGCCACCTGCTTGTTAGCGTTTGCAAATTCTTGTGTTGCAATATGACAACTCCGCCTAACATGCGCTGACCGTTTTTGAGACCTGACCTACGCCAATAAATTACTGATTGTGCACATCGTCAGTAGCGCCCAAAGGTGTATATTTCAATGCGCCATTTATGCTTATTTTTCTTCAATTTGGTTTCATCTCAAGAGTCACCCATTTTAATATAATAAGTAATTTCCATAATACCCTGTATATAGACTTATTTGTTGAAATTATTTTTCACTGAAGAGTTTTTAGGGTTGTTATTAGAATCCACAATGCAACAGTTAACCATTATTCGTATAAAATATGCTTTAGTCTATTCTCCAACGAAATTTACTGAATTTATGCCAGCATACTAAATAAATACACATAAATAAACTAATAAACAGCGAAGCGCCTTTAAGCAACCACCAGTGCCGGATTAACCTATACGCTAAATACGCTGTAGCGTAGGGCGGCACTCGGCGGTGGGGCGGCATGGACTGATGCGAAAAAAAAATATTGTCTCTTTCGGGGCGGGGGTGAAACTGTCTTGAGCCCAAAAGCGGAATCAGTTCCTCCTACCTGGCACTTGAGAACTTTGGGGATTGAAAATATTTCTGCGATAGATTTGAATGTAATGATCATAGAGAAGGATTTGCTAACTGTTTATCCCAACGTAAACACAGCTCTAACTTTATATTTGTGCATGATGGTGACCAACTGTTCTGGAGAATGATCATTTTCCGTTTTGTAAAGAATGAAAGATTATTTACGATCAACCCAAAAACAAGACCGTCTCAACGCGCTTTCGATTCTGTGTATTGAATCGGAAGTAACAGTAGCTCTAGATTGTGATGCGATTATTAGTTTTGCCGAACAGAAAGCGCGAAAGAAAAATCTTTAGACATTTATATATGTAATGATTATGAGTTTTTTTCGTTGTAAGTATAAAAAAGATGGTAGTCGAGCATAGACAACAAAAACCAAAGAATGTCATGGTAACCTCAATGTCGATAAGGTAGACGTGGGCGGCACGCCCTTTTTAGCGTATAGGCGTCACTCGGTATAATCCGGCACTGGCAGTGGCAACCACCCGCAGGGCAGCAGACAAATCACAGCCGCCGCCACCGATTCGCCGGTGTGACGTCACACGATGATATGTACTATCTTAACCGGGCATTATCTCCGTTATTATCTTGTTTTCGGTCGTAACTGCCCCCCCCCCCCCCCCCCCCCCCCAACCCAACATCCATAGGGGTATTTCGAAATAATAATCTATTTTCCGTAGGAAGGGAACGGAAAAAGGGTCATTTTACCAATACTTATGATAAACAAATTAAAAAAAAACAGGACTGACTACTCGACCAATAGTGTTGTTGCCATAAAATTAATCTCGACCAGGCACTATTTATTACCCAGGGCTTAATAAACATTTAAGTCGTGAACATGAGGTGCTCTTAATACCGATAAATTTGAAGCTAAACAATAGCAAATCATAAAATTCGTATAAGATTGTGCAAAAAAAATATGTAATCAATTCTTATTGAATGATATATTTTACGACCAGTTACAAAATTTATAGCAAATAATTTTGGGCGTAACTGGATTTGTACGAAAATTGCGTATAATTTAATTTTTTTTCCTCAATCTTTATCTCTTCATTCGCCCGATAAGGCTATTCCCAAGGATTTTAAATTAAGGAGGATACGGCTTTGGTTTCATGTTTGACACTACCCGACTAACAACTGTCATATTTGTCGTTATTGTTAAATAATATTTTTTGTCGTTTTCCCGTGTTTTTGTGTTAAATTTAAGTATTGTTTGTGAAAAAAATAGTAATTCTTAACTGGATTCCGGAGTACCTGTAAACGAGTTTTCTTGCCAAGCGTTTACTCCTGTTTTAGGAAAAATATGCCAAAGGAACAAACCTTTGTAATAGAACTAGAACTCGCGGAAAGTCTATATTTTTTGTTTCGGAGGATTTTTAGATTTAATTTTTTTTACTGCTCCATATACAGTATGTCCACGGATAGGGTTTACAAGAGGACAAATGGACTAAAAATTGAAAGATACGAAAAAAAGTCACTCTTAATAAACGTTTTTACTTGTCTAGAAAATACGATTCATGATAAGAAACTTCAATTTTTTTATACAGGGTGGGTAAAAACTGCAAAAATGTTATTTTGCTTAAGAGTAAACATACTTTATTTTGAAAGATACGAAAAAAGTCACTCTTAATAAACGTTTTTACTTGAATAATGAATAGGTGATACCTTTAGTTAATGACGTAATTATAATAATAATAATAATACGAACATTTTTATTGACATGAAAAGAATACGATAACGATTTCATAATTCAAAAACTCCACCCCCATACTCGACACATTTTTCTAATTGCTTCCTCAAATAAGTGAAAGAATTTCTGATTTCTTCCTGAGATATCGATTGGACAGCCTGAATAATTCTGCCCTTCAGCACTTCAATATCATTTGGTATTGCGGTCGCAAAAACAATTTGTTTAAAACGGCCCCATAAAAACATATCGGCAAAGGTTAAGTCGGGACTTCTTGGGGGCCACAAAACTGGGCCATTCCTGCCAATCCACCTTGGACCAAATCTGCGGTCAAGCCATTCTCTAACCTCACGAGCGAAATGGGCTGGACAACCATCTTGCTGAAAATACATATTTTGTCGAAAATTTAATGGTAGATTTTCGAGTTCATCATTGAAAAATGTATCCAGCATTTCTAAATATGATAATCTATTGCACGTATTATCAAAAAAATATAGCCCTATAATGCCATGGATGGATATCGCACACCACACGTTCACTTTTGTGAAATATTTCTCGGTAAATTGTTCCATGACGTAGCGGTATGAAACTTGACCATCCCCATAACATTGTATTATAAAAACTCTTTGTTCAGTAGATAGCATTTCTACTTAATTAATAACTTCATTAAATAAAGACATTGACAACAAGTACCTATCACCTTAAGTGTCATTATTATTTTAACTAGGTTCACCAGTCAGAGGTGTGCCAGAGAATACTTTTTGGGAAATAATTTTTACATAGGTAAACCTTTTAATGAATTGTTCTACTTCGTTTGTTGTGTAGAAAACACATTCATTAAGAGTGACTTTTTTTCGTATCTTTCAAAATAAAGTATGTTTACTCTTAAGCAAAATAACATTTTTGCAGTTTTTACCCACGCTGTATAAAAAAATTGAAGTTTCCTATGATGAATCGTATTTTCTAGACAAGCAAAAATGTTTATTAAGAGAGACTTTTTTCGTATCTTTCAATTTTTAGTCCATTTGTCCTCTTGTAAACCCCATCCGTGGACATACTGTAGAAAAAAAAAATGATGGACTTTCCTCGAGTGGTTAACAAAATTTAGACATCATTCGTTAAATTTTTTTTTAAATGTACCCTTTTCATAGGAAGCGAAAACTCCGTTTTTCAGCGTAGAAAATTGAAGTATAGACCCCGATCACGCGCAGTCCCTTTCTTCCGATTGTCGTTGTTTCTGTCGGCGTACCGATTACGGGCGGACGCTCGACGTATTCTTCTAACTGCAAGGCAAGATCCAATTCGCCTCGTGCCTTCAAAGCGTGAAACGAACAGGGGTCAAATCGGAGATTTCGACTGACTCCGGCATCCTCTTAACTCAATATGGTAAGAATGTGCAAAGCCTGCCGTAAACTGGATAAAAAAATATAGACTTCTGAGTCACGTCCGTCGATTGTACGTTTTTCCTAACCAAAACGTATCAAACCGATCCGTTGTTAGAATGAAACAGAGAAGGGGATACTACAGATAGAATCCCTATCTCTTTTTTGTTGTGTTTATTTTCGTAATAACAGCCGTCACATTGACGTGTAGCAGATAGAAATACCGGGTCTATGTTTGTTTCGAGTCGATGGCTATTCACAGCTTAACGTGGACTCCGAACTACGACCATAGGTTATACGCTGCTCCCCCAGCAACCCCTGGCTTATCGCACTATGGTATGCCCTACTGATTGGGGAGTGCGTACCCTCGTACTCCGCGAGATATCTAATCACATCTGGGTTGGTTCCGGTGTGACTGGGTATCGATGGGGGATTTTTCACTGATTTTTTGCATGACTTAAATCCACCTAGTGCGAATTAAAATTTAAAAATTATTTTTTCTTTTGGTTTCATATCAAAGGTAGTTCGATACCGTTTTCAGTATCGAACTGAGCTTATGAGGAAATCGTTTGTTCTTCTTTAAAGGTTGCTAATGCGATCATGTATGTTTGGTCGCAGAAACACCTAACCCCTCACTTGTCAAGTTTACTGTTTTATTAAAGCTGTGCGCAGCACTATTGTATTTTATAAATACCGATATCAATTAGCTTTGCAATTTCCCTTCAATCAGGAGAAGTTTAAAATCATCTTGGTTCATATTGTTTAATTATTTAAGAAAGTTTTAAATTTTCACGACAAAATGGCAGCCACGGATAATTTATCAAAGCGTATTACCAACATAACATTTAGACATAAATAATAATTAAATGTATGTATATCTTTTAGGGAAATCACTGTGGCAATGCTGTATGGCGCTTTTTACAGGCTATAGTATACATGACCCTGAAGTTTAGGATTCTCATTCATTTCTCGGCGGCGGTGTTGTTACCGGTTTATCGCTGCTGCTTTTGTAATCGCTTGTGATCTATCGTGTTTTTGGATTAATTTTTAGTGGTTTTTCGAACTAAAACTATTTAGAGCCATTTATTAGCAATCTGCAATGGTTCGTCAGTGCGTGGTGTGTAAGAAATTCGACTATTCTAACCCCGGATTAATATTTCGTCGGTAAGTGAGAATAATGAGGTTATAGGGGTAAAACAGTGGTGTAGCTAATTCTATATTTTAAGTAAATATAGTAAACATATGGAATATTCATTTATACAGGGTGTTATGGAAATGACGCATTAAATTTAAATGGGTTACTCCTTGGATGTCCTAGAGAAAGTCTACATACTTTTTTTAAAATCGAATATCTAAATACTAAGGTAAAAACCCATTTTGCCCACATACTGTCGCGCCGTTCCATCTGGATTCACTTAGCAACAATGTGGGTCACTAAAGTATACTAACCGTGTTGTCAGATAACACCGCGTGTCTCGCCCTTGCTTGGATACCGGCCGCGCGCCACTATCGTTGCTTCAGTATGTTTCGAGACTCGGGGGTGGAGTGACGTTGTCGAGGGTGCCACGTGCTTGCCGTATACGAATTTTAAACGTTTTGTTAGTTGTAGCAGTACCTGATTTTTTTTCTGTTTTGAAATAATTCATAATAAATGTTGTGATGTGATTTCAAATTTGTGTGATATTATCTACTGTTGAGCTGTTGAAAAACATACTTTTTGTGTTTTATTTTTTATGAAATTTAATTATAAAACGGATTATTTTAAATTAAGATCGAAGGTAAGAGAGGTACCTTAAAATTGTAGTCTTTTTTTTCTAAAAAGTTTGAAAAAGGAGTGATAACGCGTGTCAAAGACGTCTTGTTGTCAAAAACTGAACACCTGTTTGTGTTGCAATATGACAACACCGCCTATAATGCGCTAACCTCTTTTGAACATCGAGACTGCCTCAATAAACTATTGATTGCGAAGGTCCTCAGGAGCGGCCACGTAAATTTTGAGGATTCATTTAAAGTGTATATTTCGCTTAATAATTCAAAACGGCATTTATCGTTATTCTTCTTCAATTTATTTTCATCTCAGGATTTGCCGGTTTAAATATAATAGGTCATTTCCATAACACCTGAATTTCTGTAAAAAATACCTACAACGATGACTAATGTTAGATCGAAATTATCCAAACGCGTACCTTAGTACAGCGTTGCCATTTTTTAAAGCCATCTTCTTCTAACTTATTCGAAACTGTAGAATTGTGTATGATTGTAAATAAATGGTGTTTTATGAATGGAACGTTTTGTCTCTCTTTGTATATTACATGTCTATGGCCTTACCTCAAAGCCGAAAAAGGATCGGCTTGCTCCCAGCTGATCGGAGACACCCGCACTTTTTCCGGTAACGACTCCGGAACGGCAACGAGGATAAAAAATACATCCAAAATGGCGACTGCAGTTGCGAGGGCAACGACTAGAGAGACTGACCATCTGAAAATAAAATGTAAATTAATTGTTAACACATACTTGGATAGTCGAAAAATCTATCCTTTTCTTTTGTCTTCCATTAGAAAAACTGATTTTACTGCTAACAAAAACGTTCCATTCCAGTTTTGTGTCCAATCGGTGTGATTTATCGACTCCAATAGAGAGTATATTTTTTATTGGGTATTCTTTTGTCTTGAAAATGACTTTTTTTCATATATCTGTCAAAACCCGAAAGATATACCGAAAATTAAATTTGAATTTCAGGGAAAGTGGCCTCTGGTGGCACAGCAGGGAAACATTTTTATAACAGAATGATAGAAGCCGGTAAGCGTAATCCCTGTGTCAAATATCAACCCTATAGCTTAAAAATTACACGCAAGATGTTAAAAAATTAGAAAAAAAATTTTACATACTGTAACTCGAAAAGTGTTGCGTTTTCAACTTTTTGTCATATGAATACTACCTTTATTTTAACAAAAAATCTAAACCAGGGTACAAAATGTTTAGGGATATTTATTGATCTGGCTAAAGCCTTTGATACGGTGCCACACAGCCAGCTTCTAACTGTGTTGTCACATTATGGCGTAAGAGGAATCGTACTCAATTTCGTAAAAAATTATCAGTAAGAAAGACCACGAATGGTCGAAATCAATAATACATTGACTGAGAGGCGGGTGATCAGAATTGGTGTTCCTCAGGGAACCGTTTTGTGCCCGATCCTCTTCATCATTTATCTTAACGCTCTTTTAATAGAAAATACAGGAGGTACAGTTATATATTATGCTGACGACACGGCTATAATATTTACTGGTAAAGATTGGGAAGAAGTTAAAAATAAAGCGATAGAAGGTTTTAAATTGGTTAAGAGTTGGTTGGAAACTTCTAAGCTATCACTTAATCTAAATAAAACAATTTATATAGCCCATTCATTAACAAGGGCTGGTTAGCCCAATTTTACAGATATTACTATCAGCAACTTATGGACAGCAAACATTTCTGAATCGTGACAGTGCCCTGGGAAAACAAGTGAAAACCCGCCCCCGCTACACCTTTTGTAGCCGATTTCCTTCTGTATTTGGCAAAAGAAAACACAAGAAAGTTATATAAATTGACAGTGCCCTGGGACCTCCGAAGTAAACTGCTTCTAGACATGTTTTTTTCTATTGACCAATTGTAAACTCTTGCTGACCAAGTAATCATTTCGCAGCTCGACTGTTAATAACGCCAATCCATTTAATTACTTCTCTTTATATATTAGCTGTATATGTAATTTTGTTTAGCAGTGTAAGACCAAGGTAAATTATGTACATCACACTATCAAAACAAGAACTACATCTAATAACGAATTTTAATTACTAAAAAAACAACTGGCAATAAAAAGTTTATGGATTACTTAGCATCAAAATCATTTAATTTACTCCCAGATAATATAGAATCAATAAACAATATAAAAACTTTTAGTAAAAAGTGTAATCGGTATGTTTACCGGAATACAGAAAAGTTTTCAATACGTTTTCACTAAATCAATAAGGATTGTGGGCATGGTTCAGTAACGTGTCTCACATAGAATTATAATATTAGACAATATAAATAAAAATACAAAATAATAATATACATAATATATGTATAATTTTAGATTTCGACACATATGGGTGTTTTGTACCTAGGTGTCTATTATTGGTTTTTGCTATTCATTATATTATATTATAAAGGGGTCCAATAAGAATGAAGTTATACCTGTCATTAGTTGTCATTTATGTTCAGTATACTCTAACAATTTATTATGGCTAAATACGCACTTCAAGAACGTTTGGTTATTATCCAAAAAATTTACGAAAATAGGCGTTCTTTTGTGAACACTTATCGGCGATACTTTGGTCCAAATAATCGCAATTCTTTTCTTGCCATTCGTCGCATCGTTGAGAAATTTGAAAATAATTTAACTCTTCACGATGTAAAAACACCAGCAAGACTTCGTAATGCCAGAACTGTTGAAAATGTTGCTGCTGTAAGAGAAAGTGTTGCAGAGGATCCAAATCTGTCAATTCCTCGTCGTGCTCAAAAGGCTTAAAAACACGACAACTTGGCGGATATTGCAAAAAGATTACACCCGTATAAAGTTGTTTTGACTCAAGAACTTAAGCCACTGGACCATTGTAGGCGCCGAGAATTTGCTGCTTGGAGTTTAGAACAACTTGAAAGGGATCCTAATTTTGCAAAAAAATAGTGTTGGGAAAAACCGATGATTTCAATAATCGAGTACTTGATACTCGAGCGATTTTAATAATCAAGTGAATCGCTTGAAATTCCAATTCGCCAAGCGATGACGTCACCGACTACTCGACCGGCAGCCTAGCCGTTTACATGTGATCAGGTAGGGTATTTAGCAGGCACGTAACTACGGGTGGGCACAGGTTTAGCTAAAAAATTGTAGTAGCCACGAAAAAAATTCCAGAAATTTAATTATTTGTGAATAATGAATTTCACCCTGCAAAAATCAACCAAATATGTATTTATTGTTCGGGTTTATTCTTGTGCTGTTTTAAAACAAAAAGTATTACCAAGAGTTATTTTTCTTCACATCTTTCTCAATTTACGAGCATAAAATAAGTAGATATTTAAAATGGCTCGTCAAATTCTTCCACTTCAAATTATCAGGTGCCCACTGTGTGCCCTTCAAAAATTTAGGATTAGTTACGCGACTAACAAAATAAGAAAATAGGTGATTGTTTTTTTAAATTCATGTTTATAGTTACCTAAAAGTTCCTGTTTAAATTTAAGAATGTTTACTTTTGGTTACCAAAAAATTTGTCGATACCTATGTTTTGTTAACTATTTTGCTTGTTTTCTTATTTTCCATTAACAATTTCTATAATGTATGTTATTTTTAAGAAGTCTTCTTTAGTTTAATAATAAAAAGTTCCTGTTTAGATTTAAAAATGTTTACTATAAGATTACCAACGAATTTTTCTATATATTTTGCTAACCATTTTGTTCGTTTTGTTATTTTTCATTAACAATTTCTATTATTATGTTATTTTTGAGAAGTTTTCTCGAGCTTATAGTAAATAAAAATTTTAAAATCCTTTAATTTTTTAATATTTACAATCGGAGACCTAAACAAAGCCGCTGGCTAGCCAGTTAAAACAAAACCAATGCCGCGATGACTCCGCTAAGGGATTTGACATACTCTTTTTATATGCACCTTCTCGTTTATGTGCCTTTAAGAAACGCGGGGCGCGTAGAACGAAGGTCGTCTATCAAATAACCGGCGATATTTTTCGGTTTTTCGCCTGAATTTATAACTAGAGTATTTCCTATCGAGCGAAAAACGGTTCGAATATACGAGCAGTTTCTTAACTCGATCACACTACAGCGGTACATTTCCGTCGACGTCAAGCGAAGCTCGGGTATCGAGTGAAAGATAATAAGTTACGGGCGACGGTTTTCGCCTGCATAGATAACTCGAGCGGTTTTTTTAATAATCGAGCGGTGTCGGTTATTTTAATAATCGAGTGATCAAGCGGTTTCTCGCTGGAGCGATCACAACACTAAAAAAAAAATATCTTTTCAGATGAAGCTCATTTTTGGTTAAGCGGATATGTCAACAAGCAAAATTGCCGTTTTTGGTGCGAAAACAATCCACAACAGATTCACGACAAGCCCTTGTATCCGCTAAAAGTAACTGCATGGTGTGGTTTATGGTATGGTGGCATCATCGGACCATTTTTTTTCCAAAATGAGGTATGAGATTCAGTTACAGTAAATGGTGAACGATACTGAACAAATTTTTTCTGGTCAAATTTAGATGCACTTGAATTGGAGGATATGTGGTTCCAGCAAGACGGTGCCACATGTCACACTGCTCATGAAACTATCGACGTATTGCAAGAAAAGTTTGATGAAAGGATAATATCAAGGAATACAACTGTTCACTGCCCCCCAAGAAGCTGTGATTTAACTCTTTTAGATTACTTCTTGTGGGGCTATTTGATATCCAAGTGCCTGTTCTCACCAAAGCAACTGGCAACCGCAACGCAACATCAACGCGACTCAGCACTAATGTTTAAATACGCGTGTTCCCACTGACTTAAGGCAACGCAACTGCATGAGTTGCCCGGCATACCGCGTCGCCGTTGTCAGTTGCTTCCAATCGCGGTATCATGGCTGATGAGATAGCAAAATATTTAACTTTTGTGGCTCATTCGGTAAAACCCATGGAATTTAACCGGATCATTATTTAATTCCTGTGCCATTATATACGAACTATGTCTCAAATTTATGGTATAAAAAGGGTTAATCCAAAATTGTCGCTCAGTTTTTTTTTCAAGCTTCTTAACGAGCAAGTATGTTGCGGCTATATCTTCATCTGACGAAGACGACACTTTGCTCACGTCAAGAGACTTCAAACCAGTTGATTCCAGTGGGAACGCAAGAGCAACTCAACTGAAGTTGCAGTCGCACTGCAGTTGCGTTGCTTGCCAGTTGCTTTGGTGAGAACAAGCGAGCAACTCAACTGAAGTTGCGGTCGCGTTGCGATTGCTTTTGCCAGTTGCTTTGGTGAGAACAGGTACTAAGGTCTATGCAAATAGACCACAAATACTTGACACATTAAGATTGAATATTAAGCGCTGCATTCGTCAGGTCACGCCCGATTTATTGTACAAAACCAACGAAAATTGGGTTCGTCGAATATTCTTGTGTAGACGAACTCGAGGTGGACATTTAAATGATGTGTTATTCAAAACATAAATGTTATGGACTTTAATATAATCGTTCTTATTGGAAAACCCTTTATATTAAAAATGTTAAAAGTAATGGTGACGAAAGAAAGAACATTACCTGTCCATTAAATATGCTCCTAGAGCTGGCGAGATAACCATGCTGGCGGCAAACGTCCCGCTAACCAATCCGTAAGCTAGAGATCTTTCTTTTTCGTCCGTGACGTCAGCTACATAGGCAAACACAACACTGAATGTGACGGCGAAAACGCCTAAGGAACAAAATATATTAGTAAGAATTATAATAACTATTATCATTATTATGTAATTCTAAACCATATTTCTTGCAATGCATGCTACATCTGGGGGGTTGAATGTGACCCTTAAAAAAATGGACGAGCATGAGCGTGTAATGTAACTATTAGTTGAGGGGCATAGTTTGTTGAAACACATATACAGGGTGCCCAACATAAGGAGGGCCCTACTAAAATTCCATATTTTTAAGAAACGTAAATTTCGGGCATAATATTAAGACTAGAAATAAAGTATTATATATTTCTGAGAAGCCCGTTAAAAACTAAATTACATTATTAACAAATATAGAGGGTGACCCATTTAAAAAAAGGAAATTTGTTTTTTTTCTTGAAAACTATTGAACGTAGAAAAAATCTGAGTACGTCACTGGATTCTATGTAAAAACTACAAAGAGAGCAATCTATTTCTTTCCGATAATTTACAGGGTAACCGAAATATGGGGGGCGTCACAAAATGTAAAATTCTCAAAAACATCCTGTATATCGAAAACGAGGAAGCCTAGAAAAATTCTAATTGGGGCATCTAGAGGGTATCTCCGTAATTGTTAGTGCAATCAAAGAAGTAATCTAGGTGTAATGTGCTCTCTTTGGGTGAAACTTAAAATGGTAAAATCAAAATTAGAAAATTTTCGTTCGCTTAAGAGATACGGGGGAAATAAGAAAATTGACAATTTCAAAATTACCCTATATTTCATTAGTTAAAAGAGATACAGAAAAATGTTTTATTCAAAAGTTTCTTTATAATAATTGTTGAATAATCTGCAGTTTCCATAATGAGTATATGGGGTCAGGTAAAAAAGTTATTGGACCTAACCTTATTTTTTAAACACCCCATATATTTTAATCTAAAAAGATACGGGTTTAAATTATCCGTTCAAATATATAACATACCATGGATGATATTGGTTTCCTAGGCAATTTATTTAAACTTTATTACTTTAAACCACAGTAGACCATGAAACAACAGCTAATATCATAAAAAAACTATGTTGACATTCTAGTTGTTATTAACATTTAACGTCAATTTCATTTTTTACATATTCATTTGTGGAAATTACTTGTCAACATTTTGAAAAATTTGATATAAAAGTTTAGATTGACAGTGGAAGAATGCCGCAAAATTTATATTTTGTTCGCTATCCGGAAAGACGGCAACCATTTTTTCATCTCCGAAATTTTGTTGTTGAAATGCAGCAGACAAACATACTTTCCGTCATATTGTTTTGATACCAGTCGCAGTCAATGTCAAATATATGCCTTATTGTCAGAAAATAAGGTTACTACCGTTACTAACAATCAACTATAAAATCCTTTATCAAAGAGAATCGTCTGTTGTTATCTTTTATAAAATATCTTTTATAAAATAAATATTTTATAAAAGAACTGATATTACACTGTCAAATATTTTATAAAATATCTTTGTCAAATATCTTTTATAGTCTAATACCGGCCTAATAAGAGAATTCCATAACCCTATTCGTATTTCCCTATTCGAGAAAAAACTCTTGATCTTGATATAATTTCTTACCTGATATTGAGATCATGGCAAAAAACCAAAACGTATTGATAGTCATCAACGGAATAGGCAGGCAAGTGAAGAAAACAGTGACTAGGAGGAATAGTTTCCTAAAAAAATAAGTTATTATAGAATTGTTGCAAAAAAGGAATATTTGGTGTTCATGTGTATTACATAGGTTTGGCAAACAACTATCACAATCAGAGGCACCTAACGGACATAAAAGAGAACCTAATGTACCAGCTAAAAACTAACTAAAGAGGAACCTGATCCTTGTATCCTAATTCGCTTGGTTTCGCGGCATTTTCGTACTCTCCTCTCGCAGACTTTAAAAGGCGAGCCGTCGATGCAGCGTTGCCAGGTTTAGTATTCTATTGATTTTTTCATTCACATCCGAAATGAAACTATTATTTTAAAATCTGAATCTATCTTGGACACGTTGTATTGGCATGGCGTAACCAGTATTTTCAGAATTTTTATAATTTTGTTCTTTAGCTCTTGTGGGATTTTATTATGAAAATAAAATGTTACGTTATTTAATAGGATTATTATCAATATTAACCCTTTAGTTTCAAGTCTAGTGAAATTTTAGTGAATTCTTGAAGCATGTGCTAGTAATTTTGTAATCTTTGGTCATTTGCCACAATATTTAAATGAATAAAATAAATCCCTATTCATTGCCTCCGGCAACGCTGTAGCAGCGGTCTGGTTTTTTGCTAAGGGGCGCAACCATGCAAGATTTTTCCGTAGCCTTTCATTAAGCTAACAAGAAATAATTAGGTCAAAATTGACTAATTAATGTGTTTTATCAAATTTGATATCCTACACTAAAGCAAAAACTTCATTGCTTTAATCTTATTTCTTATGTAGTTCCGCTCTTCGTAGCGCCATTAAAACCACATATACGGGGTGTCCGGGAACATGTGGGAATTCTCCCGGATATGAAGAAAACACGTGAAAAGAATACTATAGGTTCATATAAACTTCTTTCGTATCGGCCTCCTCTTCGGAGATATGGGCTCCCAAAGAGCACCAATGGAATCAAGTTTTTTACACATAATTATTGAACCACCTGGTATATATCAATTATTTTTTAATATGATGTATACCAGGTAAGACCCGTCAAATTACTACCCAAGAAACTGTTGTGAATTACTCACAGCTGTAACACTCATGGGCCCATTTTTTTTTCGCCCTGTATGATGAGAACTTTGGACAATGTTTTTTACATACCTTTAACTATTGGCTAAAAATTAAGTACTCTTCATTCATGTCGCTATTCCTAACCGTTTTCGGAAAAAACTTATTTTTAATTACTATATCATGTATTTAGCGTAATTTTCCACTGTAACCAACATAGTTTCAATAAAAAGTTGAACTTTAACTGCTTTTATCGAAATACGCTAAATACATGATATAGTAATTAAAAATTTAAAAAAGTTTTTTCCGAAAACGATTAGGATTAGCGACATGAATGAGAGTACTTAATTTTTAGCCAATAGTTAATTTGACGGGTCTTACCTGGTATACATCATATTAAAAAATAATTGAAATATACCAGGTGGTTCAATAATTATGTGTAAAAAACTTGATTCCATTGGTGCTCTTTGGGAGCTCATATATCCGAAGAGGAGGACGATACGAAAGAAGTTTATATGAACCTATAGTATTCTTTTCACGTGTTTTCTTCATATACAGGAGATTTCCCACATGTTCTCGGACACCCTGTATATAAACAGTATATTGCTAATACCATCTGCAATTATGTCCCCTCTAAGGGCATCGAAGGGGGCGTTGTGAGTTTGCGCAGTTCCGAAATTTCCTTGTGAAAGTAAACATTCGACAGGACCGGATTTCAACTTTTTTAATGTAAATTTCACTGGTTAGTTAGAAAAAATATTGCAATCAAAATTTCGATTAGTTCGATTTAAGACAGCGTTCCATACATACGATTTCTGATGATATGATGATCCGACGGTGCCCTGATTGGTGTAAACTTCTGGTGCCAAATTCCGTCCGAATATTTGTAACAATCGACACAATCAGCTTTATTTTAACTTTCATCCGACGTCGTATGTTTCTTAACCTCACTTTTTTCTAAACCAAAAATTAAGAATGAATTACTATATTGACTATTTTGGGAATTATTATCAGCTACTAATGTACCAAATTAAAAATACATTAATTTTAAGGTTAGGTAGTGACCACATATATATTATATTGTATGCAAGTGACACTTTCTTCTTTTTTACAAGCTTTTTAGTGAAACTCGGTTCCGAAGATCGGATAATGTGATAAGCAAAATATTTTCGTATATACATATGTACAGGGTGTCCCATTTTCGACACTTTTATAGGGTATCTCCGTTATTGTTAGTGAGTAGGTGTCATGTGCTCTTTTGGGGCCAATCATAAAATGGTAAAATCAAAATTCGAAAATTTTTGCTCGCTTATATTTTTTTAGTTAAAAGAGATACAGAAAAATGTTGTATACAGAAGTTTATTTATATATATTGTTTAATAATCTGCCGTTTTCAGAATAAGTCTACGGGGTCAGGTAAGAAGTTATCAGACTTAACCTCATTTTGTAAATGGAATATTTTAATCTAAAAAGACCAATATTATCCATGGTGTGTTATATATTTTTAAATAGAATTTAAAATGCAATCTTCTTAGATTAAAATATACAGGGTGCTCTATTTAAAAAAATGGATTTAGGTCCGATAACTTTTTTACCTGACCGCGTATACTTATTCTAAATACGGCAGATTATTCAAAATCATTATAAAGAAATTTTGTATAAAACATTTTTCTGTATCTCTTTTAACGAAAGAAAATATAGGGTAAATTTGAAATTGTCAATTTTTTGATTTTCCCCCGTATCTCTTAAGCCAGCAAAAATTTTCTAATTTTGATTTCATCATTTTAAGTTTGATTCAAAAAGAGTACATGACACCTACATTAGTTTTTTGATAGCACTAACAGTTACGGAGATACCCTATAAAAGTGTCGAAAATGGGACAAGTATATACCTGAAATACTTTATACCTGGTATTGATCCACGACTTTTGCAATAAAACACCACGTGCTTTCATCTTAAACAAAACAAGTCACTAACCTACCAAACAGCGAATCGAATCACTACAAATTAAAAACTCCTTTACAAAAATTGTTGTTAGGTAATGAAAGTTATATGCACTAATATACCGACAACAATGTGGACGAACCACTTTTTATTCTGTAATTTGAAAAAGCATCCAGAACCAAAGATGGCGACGAATAACAACAAACAAATAATGTCGGGCCGGCTCTGACGCGATCGATAAAATTTCCACCCTACTGCGCAAACTCAATAGGCCCGCGCCGTCTCCCATAGCGGGGACACTTTTGTATTTTGGAACGTTCGCATTGGCAATATATTAATTACGTGTGATGATGATGATCCTTACCTTCCGCATACGTCGCTCAAAGCCCCGATCAGAGGCGCACTCAGAAAGCTCAGAATCCCCTTGATTCCCATGATTAGTCCGTTCATCAGGAACGTGTGGTCAGGGAACGTGGAATTCAGCACGGAGATGACGGGCATTGTGAGCAGGCCCCATGCGAAGAACTCGAGGAATATGACTACCAGGGCGTGGTAGAGGGATGGCTTCCCTATACCGGACGTCTGAAACAAATATTATTGTAAAAGTCTTTGTATACGGGGTTTTATGAAAATGGTGTATTATATTTCATTAAGTGCGTGTTCTAGAGAAAGCCTACATACTAAAAAAAAACATCGACCGTGTAGAAACATAGGTAAAGACCCGTAAAATCACCCCGCATGCGGCCATGGCGTGTAGTTAATTGCTAACACAATGCGGCGCGGTGCACCCCTCTGGTCGATATGGATCGAAGACAGAGAGAAGAACAGTGCCGCTAGAAACCACGTGGAAGCAAATACACGCCGACGAAGTACGCTGGTTCCCTTGAAATCGCGAATGTTAAACGTTTGCTCAATAAATGCGGTGTAAAATTTACCAGTTGTTATTATTTAAACAACGCAGATACAAAATCTAACTGCGCCATCCTGGTCGCTATCGTAGAATTCTGTCATGTTGTGAAATGATTTTTTCCCATGCGCTTTAGATTTCAAATTTCCGCAAAAAAATTTAAAATAAATACTTGGTGAAATCTCAAATAATGAGTTTCGCTTTTTCTTTTTTCCTGATTTTGTTCAAAGAGATGTAAAAAAATAAACTACACTTTCTCATTGCTACTTTTTATGCTCCACAAGATGTCTCTTCGAAGAAAGTCAGGAAAAATAAAAATCGAAACGTAAAATTTTAGATTTTCCCAATTATTTTGAATGTCCCTGTATTTATTTTGGATTTGTTTGTGGCATTTTGTGGGGCCCATAATTACCCAACTTTGCCCTAATTTAACCGACTCCGTATCTCTTACCGTTTGGTGAAGGACGAATTTGTTACATCATGTACATCGTCCTATTTACGAAAGTAAATTAAAAAAATCCAATAAGAATTTATTGGGCGGTATCTATCTATAAAGTGGATAATTTAAGATAAAAAAGATAAATTGAGAATCACTCAACATACTAGGATATGAATAAACTAGAATAAACTAAAAATATGTTTCCCATTCAAGTTGCTCTCTGTACAAAAATTGCTAATATTTTAAAAACCTTCTTTTGAATATAGTTAGTGGTATTCCAAAATGTTATTATTTGTTTCTTGAAGATTTGTAAACTATGAATAAACCATGACATTAAGATCTTAAAATACAGCTTTCAGATGAGGATTCCAAACAATCCGAAATTATCAATCAGAGCCATCTATGTTGCATCAATTTAATTAAAAAATATGCCGCTTTTTGGCAGGTGAGAAAGAGACGAGAGTCATCAGCTGATCAATATTTCTTTTCGTGAAGTTTAAGCCGTTAATAATAAAGTTTTTTTTAGTTAATTTATTGATATTTAGATTGCCTGACATGTCGATTGGGGTATCAACAAGTTTCAGGAAGATCTGTGACAAAAATTTGAAAATTGTTCATATTATTCTTATAACATTATATTTTTTAACGCAATTTTTTCATAGCGTTTTCCAATCCTCTAACTTTACGAATGTAGTGGTAGATTAGAAAAAAATTAAGTATATTTGGCTAAACGTTCACATAAAATAGTGCCTGCTTGGCAACCTGTGATTAAACGCAGCTCTTAAGGCCAGGCCCCACATATCCGTATCTGTGCCGTATCCGTACCGACACACGTCCGTAGCGCGGACGAGGCCTGACCTTTAGTCGTCCTTACTACGTTGGTCTGTTCAGGTATGTTCTCATGTACTCATAAAGTAAGGACCTCACTTACCCATAGTTTTAAAAATATCACACGATATCTATTTATGTCCTTCTCGTCCACAGGAACACTAGACATGTTTTTCTAAAGACGATATTCTTTCAAGATAGAGCCTTGTCAAAGAAATTGACTTTGCAGAGCCTAAAGTATTGTATTTTTTTTACTAAAAAATTGTCTTTTGAAAATAGTAAAGGTAAAAAAAGTAAATGCTGAAATTCTAAAAAATAAATTTGGCCTTACAATAACGAAATTGTCCCAAAAAACTAATAACTTTGGCAGGTATTATTCTGGCATATGACATTATTTTGTTGTCACTAATGTAGAGGTTCGTATACATAATGTTCGGTAGGTACAGGGGAGGTCAAAATAATGCTAGTCGGTCCCCAAAGACCGACCTAAACATTTACATTTTCGATTATAACTTTTAAGCAACACTGTACATTTTGATGAAATATTGTAACTTTGTCCATATGGACTGTCTAAACCACAAATATAGAATGTTTGTCCAAACTCATCCTTAAACGCAGTAAGGCTCAGCCCGGTGAGGCCGCTTATGGCGGGGATCAAAGCATATAAGTAGGCCGTGCAAGTGACGTCACAGCCAGACGGGTTACTCCGTACGTTTATCCTTTTGTGTCAATCGTTCTGTATCAATACCAGACTTACGTAGCTATATCTCAAAGTCAAAAACGTGAGTGTATTTGTTCGGGTTTGTTCGATTTGATCCAGGCCATATTTGTCTCCCTTTAATGAATCGGGGAAGGTTGATGCAGACAGAGACAGACATAGAATGCGAGCAGCACACGTTCTTAAATTATTTCACAACCGAACATCCTTCGTCTGGAATGGAATAAAATCAAGCAACATACGATTTATAATGTGATTGAAAATGGTGGAGGAAGCGTCATTACATTCTTAATTTTCTATTCTTTTCACGAAAACGGACCTTTTCATTTTGTTGCAGGTAAGTAATTTATGATTGAAATATTTTTTAATAATTTTTATTCGTTATTGTTATTTTACATTATAAAATTGTCCCATTATATCCTAAACTTGTCGCGCAAACGCCGCAAACTAGCAACAAACACATTCTAAAGAATTTTACTTAAATTTTAAAATCTAGAAGTCAAAAGCTACAACATAATATTTACAGTTTAGTTATATTATTTATTATAAATTGCTATTGTAAAATTTTTTTTTTGATTGTTGATTATTATGAGCAGTAAAAATTATTTTATCACACTGTAAAGTCGGAGGGGCATATTGTACAATTAGGTTTATATGTCCACTGGCGGCGCTAAGGGGAGGTCCCAGCTTCGAAAAGGGCCCCAGCTGCTTTGCTAATTTCCAATCAAAAACATACATGAAAAATTTTGGCGGGGGGCTCGAATTCTTATTACCTAAGCCACAATATATCATCATATTGCCACCCCTCATGAAGAGGCCTAAATAGAATTTGAAAAGTTTTGCAGGAGGACTAAAAAATGAAAGATGAGTTGGTTTTACGTTAATGCAGTCACTTTAGTTTTGAAGCAGTATACTTATTTATTTTTTAATATTTATATGGCGATATGCCAGTTCGTCAGCAAATATCTCAATTTTCATAATTATGTTAGTTAGGTCGGTTTGTGAGAACAACGACGATACTTGTTAATCATCATTTGTAATTTTATAAATTCGGTATAATATTATTATAATAATTCCTTCTTTTCTAGTTTAATTGAGAATCCCATAATGACTGAACATCGAAGAGGACTTCGATCACTAATGTTGCCAGGAGTATGCTACGAAACAAACAAAATGGAAGCCCATAATCATAATGATGGTAAAATATTTTATGTAAATTATGATGTACTTCCTATTTTTTAATAAAACTAATTACAACCTTCAATCTCTGAATTATTCATTTCTAGTTTCGTTACTAGTTCAATAATAATATAAAAGTATGTAAGGACAATTTTAAAGCGATATTTACACCTGAAAACCTAAGCCAGAATCCTAATATTTGATTTTCACTACTTAGTAAATCAAATGAAAGGGTTTTGATGTTTTCTTTGCTTAAATGTCACTTTAAAATATTGGCAGTAATAAAAATTTGGACAAAAGTGACATTTGAAAAGCACGTGCGCTCTGTCAGCTGATGCCAGACGTAATGGATGCCGCCCGCATCATGCTTGCTTCGACTTTTTAATACGGCAGTTTGTCTTCTTCCTGGTTATAAGTATTCGTTGGTAAGGCTCGAAAATGACAAAAGGAGAAGGATTTTCCCAACCCTATCAAGTTCCCAGAATCAATGTCTGCGGCAGTGTAATACTCGCGTGACATCTCGTGGTGTACTTATCATACCCAAAACAGTATCTTAGAAAAGATCAGATGCAGTGGGCGATTGTTACTAATTGACGGATCAAATATGTCTGACTGGCGAGACGTGATACGGTGAAACGCGTCTAATGATGAGTTTGACCAAAGAAGAAGGAAAAAATATATATATTTGTGGTTTAGACGGACCTTTTTCTGTTATCTTTACATTAACCACTGTGAAATGGCGCCGGAATGGACCACTTCTTAAACCTATAAGTACTAATGTGACCGCTCATGTAAATATTGCCGTTTACTTACCGGACACTCTGTATACCTACATTAGAATTAATATCCGGCATTTCATATTATAATCTCAGTACAACAAAATTGCCGTTTATCTACATTGGTCCGGTAAGTAATTATTTTAACTACTGAAGACCGTCTCTCTGTTTCATCGACGCGATCTAAAAGTTTATGCGACAGCCTCTAACTTTCAACATGCAATGTTAAATATCTAAAAGCCGAATTAGAGTCGGCAATTCTTCTCTTGCGCCTGCAATGGCAATTATAATTGCACGTATTCATGCGCAGTAAACCGTTCTCGATCAGCTGGCGCATTGCCAACAGTCAAAATCCATAAAATATCCCCGGAATTAGAGATGGGCAAACCTGCTCGTTTTGATTACCAGTTAAAGCAGCTACTGCTACTTACAAATAGCAGTTTAAAAAAGTTGGGACGAATTAGCAATACATATGCTTAATAAAGAATGGGAACTGCTAATTTAAGTACCAGTTAGTTTAAATAGCCATTAGCTGTTCATAGCTACTTCGACCAACTAATAAACAGTTAAAAATAACAGAATAACCCATCTCTACCTAGACTTGCAGCGGCCATGGCAATTAAAATGGCGCACGACCCATTTCTGGCAATGCAAGACTAATTGCGCCAGCTGCAATTTTAATTGCCGAAAGAGTAGAATTATCGACTGTAATACGGATTCCATTCTCGCAATACAAGGTGTATTGCGCCAGCTGCTCGAGAACGGTGTACTGCGCATGAATACGTGCAATTATCATTGCCATTGCAGACGCAAGAGAAAAAATTGCCGACTCTCATACGGCTTTAACGATTCGTTGGTGCCGAATAAAAAAACGATTTTTTTTAGGATTAAATTTTCAGAAAACCCAATAATTATTACATAATACATCAGGATACTTGGAGAGGTGATTCTACATGTTAAAATAAAAGAAA
The DNA here is from genome assembly GCA_963991005.1 of Barypeithes pellucidus. Taxonomy (NCBI): domain Eukaryota; kingdom Metazoa; phylum Arthropoda; class Insecta; order Coleoptera; family Curculionidae; genus Barypeithes; species Barypeithes pellucidus. The sequence continues at coordinate 47,198,936 of OZ022563.1, read as the reverse complement.
TAAGTCAAAAACTCAATACCTTCTTTTTCGCTTCCATTTGAAAAACTGATTTTGCTGGTAACAAAAACTTTAACTCTAGTTTTGCGCCTAAACGGCGTGGTTTATCGACTCGCATAAAGAGTACCTTTATCAGGCATTCTTGTGTCTTTAAAATGACATGTCCTCTTTTTCCTATAACTGGAAAAACAAAAAAAGATATGCCAACGATTAAAGTTGAATTTCAGGTAAAGTGGCCTCTGGTGGCACAGTAGTGAAACAATTTTATAACAGAATTACACACCGTGTCCAAGATAAGAAGGGCCAGTGCAGGGATCTCGGAAACCGTAAGAGATACGAAGTCGGTTAAATGGAGGTAAAGTTGCGCATTTACGTGCCTGATAATGTGCCGTTTAGAAAGTTTTAAAATTCCGAGTGGTCCCGGAGATATCCGGAAAAACCGAAATTATGAAAAATCGTTTTATTTTTTTCCTGGGCTTTTTTAAGATCGAAAGTAAATTGCACTTTTACATTGCCATTTTTTCCGCTCTATCTAACAGCGTTAATTGTTTTGTAATCCATTATCAACTTTCTTTTTTTAAATACGGTCCTGTTTTCCTGATATTGGAATTTGAGAGCTTTTTTCTTCCGAATGCAACGATGTATGACACATTGTGGTTTAATGACGCTTCGAGGGTTTTTTGAACAACATCAGGAGATTTTGGGATACGGTCCTGTATTTATCCTAATTTAAGCTCTAATTTTTTACTTATGGTGGACTAGTTCAATAAATAAAAATTTAATAATAAACCACAAATAAGTGAACAAAAAACAAACCCAAACAGTAATAAACGACCAACGAAAAAAGTTAGGAACTACATAATCAGGTGTTCAAAATGATTTCCGTTATTATTATTATTATTATTATCCAGAGCTTCTTCCAAAGTTTAGGTAACGCTCAGAAGTTAAATTTTTATGATAAAAAAATGGGCCTAATATTTTTGTACCTAGAATTCCATCCCACATATTAAATCCGGATTTTCTTTGGACCAAAGTTTGAAATAATAAATCGGTATTTTGTTCACTTATGTGTGGTTTATTATTAATTTTTTTGTTATTTATTGAACTAGTCCAACATAAGTAAAAATTTAGAGCTTACTTGAGATATTATTTATAAAATTAAATAAAATACAGGACCGTATCCTAAAATTTCCTGATGTTGTTAAAAAAAACCCTCGAAACATCATTAAACATACATCGTTGCATTCGAAAGAAAAAAAAGCTCTCAACAACAGTATTTAAAACAAGAAAGTTGATAATGGCCCTTCGAAGACGACTCGTCGGATGACAAAACACTTAACGCTGTTAGATAGAGCGGAAAAAGTGGCAATGCAAAAGTGCAATTTACTTTAGAATCCGATCTCAAAAAAACCAGGAAAAAAATAGAACGATTTTTCAGAATTTCGTTTTTTTCCGGATATCTCCGGAACTACTCGGAATATTGAAACTTCCTAAACGGCATATTATTAGGCACGTAAATGCGCACTTTACCTCCATTTAACCGACTTCGTATCTCTTACGGTTTCCGAGATCCCTGTACTGGCCCTCCTTATCTTGGACACGGTGTAGAACTCGTTAAGCGTAGTCAGTTTTCGATTTTTTGTTATACGACTTACTAAGTACCTTTATTTTAACGTGCAGAATCACCTATTCTAAGTATCCTAATGCACACCCCGTATTTTTGGATAGTCGTCCTGTAGAACCTGTTAAAGTTCGATAATACTCATTGCTTCGCTAATCTATAATATGTAGTTATAACATAAAACATAAAAAAATTTGCCCGGCAACGTGAGATTTCTTGACATTGCCCTTCAAACTTTCACATTCACATTCCGCACTTCTTTCTATACACAAATCGTTAGCGACAACACAATTTTTGTTACTGGATGATACAAAATTAGACAAGGCTTGCCATAGTAAAAGGTGTTTGTTTTGGGCAAGATAACTGTAATTTTTTCGATAATCTTTATCCCCGTATTTATCTGGAGCGGAATTGACAAATTGCGGAGATAAGAGATTTTATAACCGGTGGATATTTATATGAGTAAGACTTTTTATTTGACTATTATAGTGTACTATTTGATTCATTTGAAACGTGGAATCTCACATTAGGAGGGGGTAAGATTTTAATATAGAACGTAGACGTATACTATGATACAAATAACTAAAGGTAAGATATCAAACCGTTCCAATTTCGTCTGCCGCGCACAGTGACGTCGCGAGGCGAGTGATTCTTCAAAGGTATTAAAAGGTTTTACGCGTTTAATGATATGTGAAATGAAAGAATAATATATGACAAGTATTTACGTACAGGGTGTCCATTTTTGGGTAGTTTTACGGGGTATCTCCGTTATTAGTAAAGATGGAAGGATGTGGTTTTCGCAGCACTGTGCTACTTTTTTGTCAAACAGAAGATGCCGAATCAGAATTTTTCTAGGCCGCCTTGTTTTTGATATACGGGATGTTTTGCGCATTGTGGGACACCCCCCCCCCCCCATATCTCGGTTACCCCGTAACGTATCAAAAAGAAATAAAATGTTCTTTTTGTAGTTTTTTACGTAGAATCCAATGACGTACTCAGATTTTTTTCTACATTCAATAGTTTTCAAGGATAATAAACAAATTTGCTTTTTTTAAATGGGCTACTCTATATATTTTTTATTAATATAATTTAGTTTGTAACAAGCTTCTCAAAAATATATAACACTTTATTTTTAGTCCTAGTATTAGGCCCGAAATATACCTTTTTCAAAAATATACCATTTTTTTCTAGTAGGCCATGACGGATATTAAAAAAATACTGGTGTGATTAAATATTAGACACAAAAATTGAAAATTTATTGAACTCCTTTATGCCCTTAGACATGTTTCACACATGGTTCTTATTCGCCTTAATGAATTAAAAATAATAAACGGCCGCGTTTGTAACTTCCTAAAAGCCTCAGTCAATAGCAATTCTTAAATCTGCCATTGTTTGGTACTGAATGGAATAAATTTTATTTTGAAGGTATCCCCATAAGAAGAAATCCAAAACCGACAAGTCGGGTGACCTTGGTGGCCATCTTACAGGTCCATTAGTTCCAATCCAGCGACCTGGGAAGTTATTATTTAGGTAGGCCCTTACAATTTGGGCATTGTTAGCGGGCGTTGCATCCTGTTGAAGATGCAAGTTATTGAGACCAGCTAAGGGCGCATCTTCTATTATTTCTGGCACAACGTTTTCCAGAATTTCCAAATATTTATTTGCATTAAGGCTTCCTTCAAATATATTATAAACTATTTTGCTATTCAGTATAAAGCATGAAATGCAAACGCCAAACCTGCCTTGCCGTTCGATTGGAAATATTACATGCTGATTTTCCTGAGACCAAAACCTCGTATTCTGCCGATTAAACATGCCAGCACTGGTAAAAAGAGCCTCATCAGATCATATAACGGTTTTTTCAAAATTGTTTTCCCTGTTCAGATTTTGTAAATACCAATTGCAAAACTCTATACGGCGCTGTGCATCACCAGGATGTAAGTTTTGTACACGGTGGAATTTATATGGCTTAAAATGGTGTTTTTTAGGATTGTTTGCACTCTTGATTTAATTATTACGACCGAACCTTCAACTTTTCTGCAAGAACTACTTGAATTTGTTTCAATTGAAGCTAACACATTTATTTCATCAGTCTCGCGATTATCCTTGTGGTAGATTTTAGGGCGAGGTTTAGAAAATGAACGGTGTTCAATTAAATTTGATTTTATTCTTGAAAAATTTCGCTTATCCAGTTGTCGTCTTTCGGGATATCTACAAGTAATTTACGAAAATTTATAAATTTCATAGAATTACTACATAAGGGCGTATATTTACCCATTCAAATACACTTCTAATGCTCCATCTGCATTTTCATTACACTGGATATAACAAACGAGCATGTCGTACTTCTGAAGGTTTACATGCTCTGCCATAATTAGGACAAACTGATTTTTTACTATTAATTAGAAATTTTAAAACAACTTAGAGAACCTGAATGCTCCGACAGAATTAGAAGATTTTATTATTATCACACATAGGACTGTGTTCTTTTGTTTGTTTTAAATACCCGTCATAGCCTACTAAAAAAATGGTATATTTTTGAAAAACGTATATTTCGGGCCTAACGCTGAGACTAAAAATAAAGTGTTATATATTTTTGAGAAGCTTGTTATAAACTAAATTATATTATTAAAAAATATATAGTGCGACCCATTTAAAAAAGAAAATTTGTTAATTTTCCTCGAAACTATTGAATGTAGAAAAAATTGAAATTCCATGAAAATCAACCTCTCTTGGGCGGACTCCCCTTTGGACGGACGCGGACAGGCTGTTTTCATACAAGTGCGAAAACAATCCTTTAAAAGGAAGGACAAAAAAAATTTAGTATTTGGGAGATGAATAACCAATCGTGTATGTGTGATTCCCCGACAGCAGTCCGCCGTTTATTTGTGCGTTGTAAGGTTAAAATCGTAAACAATGGCACAAAAATGTCGCGTTTTGAGTCTGAAAGAGAATATTGATGTTGTGGAAGTTTGTAATTTAATAACAATGATTTGGACGAGTTCATTAACATTGATAGCAATGTGCGATTAGAAGATGATAGTGACCCCATTCCTACCGATTATGTAGTCCAAACTGCAACCACATCACTATCTGACGACTCTGATGAAGAAGTTGAATGCAGTAATCAAACAAATGTCACCAATTATCAACAAGCCATTAGTATGCTAAAGGAATTATAAGAGTATACAAAGAATAGAGGTGACTCTACCGCAATGGAATTGTTATCAGACTTGAAATTACATTTTCTAGATTGCAAGTATAAAACGCAAACACGTCAAACTACGTTATTTCATTTTTTTTAGTATAACATTTTTAGTATTATTGTTATGTTATGTTTATTTGTACAGGGTGGCCAACTAAGCGAGGTAAGCGGGTATATCTCGGAAACCGTTCACCGTACAGCTTTCGGAAAAAAGTATTTATAGGAAAAGTTGCCAAGAGAAATTGCTGGAAATTACTTGCAAGTTTGTAGGCCGGCCGCTAGGGGGCGTAACACGAATAGTAATTTGTTGCCAGTCGATTTCTCTACAATTGGCATAGGTAAGGTATATTGATAATACTTATAATTAAATCTCACTTGTATCGTGAACAATTTTGCTTAAACACTTTTTTCTCTAGCCCTGCAAATAAAGTGGTGGGGGTAACGCAAACATCGATTTGCAAAAAATGCAATATCTCAGGAATGCCTTATCTGAAAATATTCAAATTGGTGTTATTTAAAAGAGCTCTTCTTGCTTTATTAGCTACACTGCAAGCGATGTCTATGTCATTGTTACTGTAGTCGCTAGATGGCGCTTTCAACAGATTTAACATATTTATCGTTTTTCTCGAAAAACTTAAATGCAATGGTAAATATGTTATTACACCAGTACAGAGAGGAATAAAGGCCAGAGCAAACGGTGAAAACCGCAAGTTCCTATCTTTTTTCTAACCGGGTTTGTTCGGGTTTGTTCAATGAAAAATTAATTTATATCCTACTAAATCTCCTGCCCCGGTACTTACAGATGTTGCAAAAAATAAGAAGGCTTTGGAAACAAAATACATATTATATATAATAGGGATATATTGGGAAGAAACGTCAAATTATTCATTTGAGATCCGTTTCCATTTAATTTTTGAATTTTAAAAATGCCGTTTACTAATGAAGAAGCAGTTGATATCGAGTGCTTTCAAAATGCAGCAAATCGCTGAAAGGAGTTATGCATTGCGATATCCAAATCGCCGTCATTATGGCAGAGAAGTTTTTCCGCACTTGGTACAACGTACCACTGGAAGCTTTCGTTCACTGACATTTCGGAGACGTCGTACTGGCAGAACTGAAGGAAATGTTATCAATGTTTTAGCATATATAGAGTTTAATCCCCATGTTAGTACTAGGACATTGTTTTCCGATTTGGGAATATCACGAACTACCATTCAAAATATTTTAAATGACAACCCTCAATTTTTGTCCCAAATTCTTTGGACAGACGAGGCTACTACTACGACGGAAGGGTAAATTTGCATAACATGCATTATTGGGCTACAGAAAACCCTCACTGGATGCGAGAAGTTCAGCACCAAGGACGTTGGAGTGTCAACGTATGGTGTGGCATAATAGGAGGTACAATTATTGGACCCTATTTCTTTGACCAATCACTAAATGGGAACCTGTTTTTGGAGTTCCTTAGGAATGAATTATGTGTTTTATTAGAAGATGTGCCTCTTGAAACCAGGCAAAATATGTTCCTGCAGCTCGATGGCTGTCCAGCACATTTTTCAATTAATGTGCGAGAATACCTGAATAAGACATATCCAGACCGATGGATAGGAAGAGGAAGCCTTTTTCCGTGGCCAGCCAGGTCACCTGACTTGACCTGTTTGGACTTTTATTTGTGGGGACGATTAAAAGATATTGTATTCCAAGCTAGGTCTACGACCAGGGAAGATATGAAATCCAAAATGCAATTCTTCGCCTGCCAAGAGCGGAAGTGGAAGCTGCTGTTCTTTCTACTATAGGAAAGCTCTGACAATGTGTGGGCCAGGATGGCAGACAGTTTGAGCATTTAAGGAATCACTAGAATACGTTCCTTTTCGTTTATAAAATGAACGTTTCTTCCCAATACTCCTATTATATATAATATGTATTTTGTTTCCAAAGCCTTCTTATTTTTTGCAACATATGTAAGTACCGGGGCGGGAGATTTAGTAGGATATAAATTAATTTTTCATTGATAACTCCGGTTAGAAAAAAGATAGGAACTGGCGGTTTTCACCGTTTGCTCTGGCCTTTATTCCTCTCTGTACTGGTGTAATAACATATTTACCATTGCATTTAAGTTTTTCGAGAAAAACGATAAAGATGTTAAATCTGTTGAAAGCGCCATCTAGCGACTACAGTAAAAATGGCATAGACATCGCTTGCAGTGTAGCTAATAAAGCAAGAAGAGCTCGTTTAAATAACACCAATTTGAATATTTTCAGATAAGGCATTCCTGAGATAATGCATTTTTTGCAAATCGATGTTTGCGTTACCCCCACCACTTTATTTGCAGGGCTAGAGAAAAAAGTGTTTAAGCAAAGTTGTTCACGATACAAGTGAGATTTATTTATAAGTATTATCAATATACCTTACCTATGCCAATTGTAGAGAAATCGACTGGCAACAAATTACTATTCGTGTTACGCCCGCTAGCGGCCGGCCTACAAACTTGCAAATAATTTCCAGCAATTTCTCTTGGCAACTTTTCCTATAAATATTTTTTTCCGAAAGCTGTACGGTGAAAGGTTTCCGAGATATAGCCGCTTACCTCGCTTAGTTGGCCACCCTGTACATACATTTATACATAGTAATAATTTTGCATTTACATATTACCTAATAACAAATTTCCCATGGGCGGACACCTCTATTAGGCGGACACATTTGGACGGTCCCGTCGGTGTCCGCCTAAGAGAGGTTTCACAGTACCTAAATACCATGATATTATTCTTTCATTTCACATACTATTTACATGGGTAAAATCATTTAATACCTTTTAAAAGAGAGTTAAAATCGCTGACAACAATATAAATCTCCATAAGCGATTTAAAAATCACTCACCCGGTGACGTCACAAGCCACGCCTCTATAGGCGTGGAATCTTACCTTTTTAGTTATTTATACCATGCGAGCCACCAATGTTATATTTCTAGATCCGTGGACAAAATGAAGAGAACCCCAAACCTTTGGCTTATATTTTTTATCTACGGTTTGTTACCTTATAGGAAATAATCGAGAACTTTCTTCTTTTCCGAAGTCGGTTAAATATTTGGTATTTCCTTATTTTTCTTATCTTTACTCTTGTTATGCACCGCATTTCTAAAAAGCGAATGGTATCCAGAAGAATGGCACTCAATGTGGGACATCAAAGGTTTAACTAACGGGTATAATGTGTTTTTTTAATTGTATGGTTTACCGTTTGTGTGTGTAGTAAGTAAACTACGACTCAAAGTAATCTAACCAAGGGTTATTATTGTACCCTAAATGATACCGTACAATGTACACAGCCTACGCATTTAGTCGTCTTCTTTTTTTAAATTTTAATCCATATAAACAATTTTGATCAGCGCGTGTCTGAAAATACAATGATTAATTAACTAGATTCTTTTTATTTCGCCCACGGCTTTTCAACCTAATCTATAAAAATAGTGTCGCTGTTTAATAAATCCAAATCCACAGCATTAAAGAAATATCGTTAACATAGAATTTAGCCGCTTGGAAAAAGTCTAATTACTTTACAATAATATTAAAGACCTGCTATTTTTAATGTATCTCTGTTTTATCGGTTAATAAAAAAGCAAAATTAAAATTGACATGTCTTTATTGACATTTATATTTTGTGTTTCGTGTGGTACTTTCCTATACAGAGTGTCTCGCCGGGAAGCCCCGCGATCTACAGTTGAATTGAAGAAAAATATCAAAAAATGGCGCTTTAATTTAATATGCCCTGTACATGAACTAACGTCAAACCAAAATTAAGCACGTGGTGACACTGGGAGAAAGATAAACAAACATATGGCGGAAAACGTCAGTGAATTTTGAGTAGTGTTGTCACTCTTTAGAAAGTCAATAACCGTTTGTTTATTTTTCAGGGTACAGTATTAAAAACTTTTACGTTCAGTTCAGTTCGCTGGGAAACAATCTCTGATTTATAAACTTGAACTGACTCGAACCAACCGCCGCGGCGTTTTTAAATGGTCAGGTATGTTCTCATTTGTTCAATTCGAACGACACCCGTCAGATCTGGACAACTTAAAAGTTTATAAATGCCACTTAGTACTCTTACCGGCACAATAAAATCACATAACACATGCCATTCAATCTGAATTAGTATTTTAAAGTGCTACTGTGTAGACAAAAATACGCCCTTATTGTCTGAGTGGTCTGGGAAATAATGTATTTAACATCTAAAAATTTTAAAAATAAATAACACATGGTTCCGTCGATTGATATTGAACTGCTGGGGCACTGCCGTCGCGAAAAGAACAAATAACTTAATAATTTAAACTCGGGTTTAAGTATTAAGACACAATTTAACACAGAAATCTGCTTGAAACTTGGTAAAAGCAGTAGGAAACCGGTAACGCGTTTGCAAATCGGCCGGTTTCTTTAAACAGATGATTTGGGACAATCGAGTGGGGTGCCTGTTCTTTTCGCGACGGCACCGGCTGGGGTTAATATTTAAAAATACACCGTTGCCACTTTCGATGTTTTATAAGATTGCGGAATTTCCTTCTATAATATTACTTTCCTGTATAATTATAGTCTCGGAAATGGCAACCGCGCTAGCTCAAGTTAGTTCTCGGAATGTGCACAAAGAAAGCACCTAGGGTAGTTCCTATATGTCAATATAATTGCTTCATTTTATCTTTAGTAAAGGATTAATGGCCCATAGAAATTAGCGTTTTTATTATTTCTAATGTGAAATAATTGTGCTGTTTAGTGTTTGAGTGTAATCTGATAATAGGTGCATATCTTCAAAAAAAACTGATTTGAAACTCGTGGGTGTATGTGTGTTTCTTTAAGTGATTTAGTGCAAATGTTCCGAGAGATTGGAAATAAGAGGCCGAATGGGGTTTAGTGGGTATAAGCTTATTATGCAGTTCCACATTATCATCAGGGTACGTGATGAGCATCAAGCTTTTCCCATAAAAAAAAAACAAACAAAAACCTGAAGATATCTGTGGCCTGGATTACTTGCTAGTGTACTGGCACCTGGATTCACTTCTATTTGGATACTAGGTAAACTAAATATTATTTTTATAAGAATCTAAAGTTGTTTTACATTTTTACACAGTTTGGCAACATTGTGCCTGAACATCTGTTGATTGCACAGCTGGGCATGGGTAATATGATCATACCTATATGATTGTGCCGAGGAGTGACCTTTTATGGGTTATTTACCCGAATTTTTAAATTTCGATTTAAAAAAAAAATATGTAGCGCTTCTCTAGGATACCTCAGGAGTCACCCATTTAAATATAATACGTCATTTCCATAACACCCTGTATAATACGTCATTTCCATAACACCCTGTATTATTCCGTTTCTGGATTCTACGCGAGATTCTAGGCAGATTTCGTATATCATGTCCTATACCTAAGTCTAAGCGTGTTTGACATATTTCAGTTTTTATGTCAAAAATGACGATTGCAGACTTTAAAATAATTACTAATATTTCGTATAATGATACGTAATCTCGATTTGAATCATACTGTTAAAGGTGATGACGCACGTTCTTTATTTTCTCGGTTCAACTGTAGGTTTAATTAAAGAAATACTTACCGGAAAACTGAGATAACATGCCTTAAACCGTCTGAAGTTGAGTACATATCTCTTGAAACAGTAATAAAACACCAGCATGCACATAGTACAGTCATATCTGTTCTTACACGGTTTTTATAAAATAAAATGTCGACGCACCATTTTATTACTGGAATTATTAATTATTTAACTTCACCGCGCTAATTGTTCATTTAAAGGACGATTACTAAGCAGGAATTAAAATTTTGTCGGATATTTGGCAATCTGATAAAAAAAAGGGATTCAAATGGTGTAAAAGTCATATAAATTTTATACAATGACATTTAAACAGACATATTATATTTTCTTACGACCACGTACGAAAATGAGAAAAAAGCACGGCTAACTTGCCTAGAAAGTGTATTTTATTACACGCGTGCTGAAACAGTCTATTACATAACGAGTGTTGAAAGTGGTATATATCAAAAGAGGAGGTATTTAGCACCAGGCACTAGCCGAGTGCGGAAATCCGCCTAGTTTGAAAAAGTCACTTTCACAGAAGTAATGTGACAGGGTGTCCCATATTCGTCACTTTTATAGAGTATCTTCGTAATTGTTAGTGCTATCAAAAAAGTAATGTAGGTGTCATGTGCTCTTTTTGGGTCAAACTTAAGAGATACGGGAGAAAATCAAAAAATTGACAATTTCTAAATTACTCTATATTTTCTTAGTTAAAATAGATACAGACAAATGTTTTATACAGAAGATTCTTTATAATGATTGTTGAATAATCTCCCATTTTCAAAATAAGTATACGGGGTCAGGTAAAAAAGTTATCGGACCTAACCTCATTTTTTAAATATCTGAATCTAAAAATATAGCATTTTAAATTATCTTTTCAAATATATATCACACCATGGATGATATTGGTTTCCTAGGCGAATTATTTAAACTTTATTACTTTAAACCACAGTAAGCCATGAAACAAAAGCTAATATCCTATAAACAACTATGTTGACATTCTAGTTGTTATTAACATTTAACGTCAATTTTATTTTTACATATTCATTTGTGAAAATAGCTCAACAGTATTTTGAAAAATTTGAAATGATATCAGTTTATATTGAAAGTGGAAAAAACGAAGAAAAGGAGCAAAAAGTTTATTTTGTTCGCTATCCGGAAAGACGGGAACCATTTAAGGACATATCCCGAACATTTGCGATGATTTCCGTTATTTTTTACCTTAATCTGAATCTTTTATGTCGTTTCAAAGAAATAAAGTTTAAATAAACTGCCTAGGGAACCAATATCATCCATGGTGTGTATATATTTGAAAAGATAATTTAAAATACTATATCCTTAGATTAAAATATACAGGGTGTTCCATTTACAAAAATGAGGTTAGGTCCGATAACTTTTTTACCTGACCCCGTATACTTATTGTGAAAACGGCAGATTATTCAACAATCATTATAAAGAAACTTCTGTATAAAACATTATCCTGCATATCTTTTAACTAAGAAAATATAGGGTAATTTTTAAATTGTCAATTTTTTGATTTTACCACTTCTTATCTCTTAAGCGAGCAAAAATGTACATGTACATACAGGGTGGCCAATTAGTGCGACAAAGCTCAATATCTCTTTTACCGCTAGGGATAGCGCAAAACCTTTTTCACGAAAGTTATTAAGCGTTAAGAGGTGCAGCTTCTAAAATTATTTTCGACCATACAGGGTGCTCCAAAAGGGCGGTGTGATAAAAATTTCATATTTTTTAAATGGGACACCATGTATTACATATTTGAATTCACCGTAAAATTCTGTACATAGCACCGTAATTATTTGTACACATTTCTGCAACGTTGCCAAATAGATTGGAAAATTCCTAAAATTTGTGCAAAAACATGGTTCAATGAAACGTGTAATATTTCTTAACTTAATAATAATTTGAACTAAACTATTTTTATGTCGGAAAGAGGAATGTTGACAGAAGTCCCCTATGATAACACATATCAATATTTTTATACAGGGTATTTTCTATGGATATGCCAACATTACGAACTTGAAACCTGAGTTTCGTAAGTTTTTTAAATGAAACACCCTGTATATGATTACTTTATCTTGTAGATATTTTAATCCTCTCTCATTTTTATTAAGGTCTTTCTGTGCCTATCTCTACCAATCTTGGTGGTATTTCAATTTTTATTTAAACTCGAGCAAAAAAAAGTGGTTGTATATTACCATTGTAATTTTTCTAGTCACCTATGACAAAATAAAAACAAAATGTTGTAATTTAAAAAAAAATTATTTATTCATACGGGAGGATACGACACAAAAATATTTTAGCGATTCAAGCTTGTGGACAATTTCTAAAGTAAATTATTAGCTAATTATTTGTTCATATAGTGATCCCCACTAACTTGAACACATAATTCAATACGGTTTTCAAAGGAATGAGTCATGTTTGTACACATTTTCAGCTGTTTTCAAAGTATTACTCGGCAAATGTCTAGAAACATTCTTTTGAAAAACGTATTGAATATGTGTTAAAGTTAATGGGGGTCACTATGAACAAATAATTAGGCAATACTTTGAAAACAGTTCCAAATGTGTAGAAACATGACTCATTCTTTTCAAAAACGTATTGAATTATGTGTTCAAGTTAGTGGGGGTCACTATATGTAAAAATAATTTGGTAATAATTTACTTTCGAAATTGTCCACAAGCTTGAATCGCTAAAATATTTTTGTGTCGTATCCTCCCGTATGAATAAATAATTTTTTTTTAAATTACAACATTTTGTTTTTATTTTGTCATAGGTGACTAGAAAAAGGACAATGGTAAAATACAACCACTTTTTTTTGCTCGAGTTTAAATAAAAATTGAAATACCACCAAGATTGGTAGAGATAGGCATAGAAAGACCTTAATAAAAATTAGAGAGGATTAAGATATCTACAAGATAAAGTAATCATATACAGGGTGTTTCATTTAAAAAACTTACGAAACTCAGGTTTCAAGTTCGTAATGTTGGCATATCCATAGAAAATACCCTGTATAAAAATATTGATATGCGTTATTATAGGGGACTTCTGTCAACATTCCTCTTTCCGACATAAAAATATTTTATTTCAAATTATTATAAGTTAAGAAATATTACACATTTCATTGAACCATGTTTTTGCACAAATTTTAGGAATTTTCCAATCTATTTGGCAACGTTGCAAAAATGTGTACAAATAATTACGGTGCTATGTACAGAATTTTACGGTGAATTCAAATATGTAAAAATATACATAGTGTCCCATTTAAAAAATATGAAATTTTCATCACACCGCCCTTTTGGAGCACCCTGTATGATTGAAAATAATTTTAAAAGCTGCACCTCTTAACGCTTAATAACTTTCGTGAAAAAAGTTTTCCGCTATCCCTAGCGGTAAAAGAGATATTGAGCTTTGTCGCACTAATTGGCCACCCTGTATATGTGTGAAATTGATTTTCTCGTTTGAAATGTACCACTTTCAACACTCGTTATGTAACATACTATTTCATTACAACGGTGGAAACTACATAATTTCCCCCTGCCTAGAAATAACCAAACAATGTTGTTGAAAAGTTGTCATGTCATTTAGAACTGTTCAAATTAATCAATTTTATTAATTCCCTTTAATTTGTTGTTAATTTAAAGTGTTCTATTTTGATAAAATATGTACAGGGTGGTTGACGTAAGATCACCCATTATTCGATCTCTGCATCTGTATGACCTACAGACAAAATTTTTTGGATCGAGTTGTTTTTAAAATATTTCATATTCCCACACACACAGGGTGTTTAGTTTTTCCTGGTCCCAGTACCAGCTTTCTTATATTTGTATTCCAAGGGCCTAAATTTTTAGGCGATCATACATCAAAACTACCCCTTAAATAACTTTATTTTTTATGAGCCTAAAAAAACAGAAGCCACTGCACTGGTAAAAGCCGTTTTAGAGTCGGCAATTGTTTCTCTTGCGCCTGCAATGGCAATTATAATTGCACGCATTCATGCGCAGTACACCGTTCTCGATCAGCTGGCGCAATTAGTATTGCATTAACATAAACGGGTCGTGCGCCCTTGTAGTTGCTATTGCCGCTGCAAGTCCGGGTAGAGATGGATTATTCTGTTATTTTTAACTGTTTCTTATTTGGTCGAAGCAGCAATGAACAGTTAATGGCTATTTAAACTTGCTGGTACTTAAATTAGTAGTTCATATTCTTTATTAAGCGTATGTACTGCTAATTCGTCGCAACTTTCTTGAACTGCTATTTGTAAGTAGCAGTAGCTGGTTTAACTGCTAATCAAAACGAACAGGTTTGCCCATCTCTAATTCTGGGGGGAATTTTAGGGATTTCGACAGTACCAACTGCTGTTCTTACTGTTGGCCATGCGCCAGCTGATCGAGAACGGTTTACTGCGCATGAGTACGTGCAATTATAATTGCCATTGCAGGCGCAAGAGAAGAATTGCCGACTTTAATAAAGGCCGTATTAGAGTCGGAAATTTTTTCTCTTGCGCCGGCAATTATAATGGCACGTATTCATGCGCAGTAAACCGTTCTCGATCAGCTGGAGCATTGTCAACGGTCAGAACAGCAGTTTGTACTGTCGAAATCCCTAGAATACCCCCAGAATTAGAGATGGGCAAACCTGTTCGTTTTGATTACCAGTTAAAGCAGCTACTGCAATTTACAAATAGGAGGCCACAAAAGTTGCTACGAATTAGCAGTCCATAAGCTTATAAGGAATGTGAACTGCTAATTTAAGTACCAGTGAGTTTAAATGGCCATTAGCTGTTCATACCTGGTGCGCAAAAAAAATAAACAGTTAAAAATAACAGAATAATCCATGTCTACCCAATTGCGCCGGCAATGTCAATTAAAATGGCGCGTGCCCCATTTCTGGTAATGAGAGACAGCTGATTGGGAACGGTGTACTGCGCATAAATCCGTGTCATTTTAATTGTCAGAAGAGTAGAATTTACGACTGTAGTACGGAGAACGGTGTACTGCGCATGAATCCTTGAATTATAATTGCCATTGCTGGCGCCACAAAAATTCCCGACTGTAATACGGCTTTAAGGCTTTTAGGATAACAGCGACTAGACGCGCAAGTTAGAGCGTTGCCATTTTTTAAAGCTATCCACTTTTCACATATCTGAAACTTTATGAATGAAATATTTTGTCCCTCTTTTATATTATAATATGTCTATGTCAAAAATTATTTCCGTTAATAAACCCGTTAAAAAAATTTTTTTTAACGAAATTCGCTTATATCGGGTGACGCATCGTTGGGTTGAACATAGGAAATCCCGTGAAATTTTTTGAGGTGGCTGAATATTGGCTCACCTGTACAGGGTGTCCCATTTTCGACACTTTTATAGGGTATCTCCGTAATTTTTAGTGCTATCGAAATAGTAATGTAGGTGTCATGTGCTCTTTTTGGGTCAAACTTAAAATGGTAAAATCAAAATTCGAAAATTTTCGCTCGCTTAAGAGATACGGGGGAAAATCAAAAAATTGACAATTTCAAAATTACCCTATATTTTCTTAGTTAAAAGAGATACAGAAAAATGTTTTATACATACAATCTAATTTTTTAAAATGGAATAACTTTATTATTTTAAACCACAGTAAACAATGAAACAAAAGCTAATATCCTAGAAACAACTATGTTGACTATTAACATTTAACGTCAATTTCATTTTTACATATGCATTTGCGAAAATAACCTATCAACATTTTGAAAAATTTGATATGATAACAGATTATATTGAAAGTGAAAAAATGGCGCAAAATGTATATTTTGTTCGCTATCCGGAAAGACGAACATTTAGAACATCTATTTAAGAAATGAAAAGTCTATGCTTGTCAGGTGGTATTAATATCAAATACCAATATGGAAAATTATTATTTCCCAGACCACCCGATGATCCTTATACAATAAGGGCGTATTTTTGTCTACACAGTGGCACTTTAAATACTATTTCAGATTGAATGGTACTACCAAGAAAGGGAAGCCCTCTCCATTGATAGGATGCAACCACCTGTAGACCGGTTTCGAACTTATTTGTTCTCGTCAGTACAGGGTAGGTGATCATACCCACCATCAGAGAGGACTTTAACTCAACGCCGTACTATAGGGTGGTCTGGGAAATAATAATTTTCCATATTGGTATTTGATATTTAAGGACATATTCCGAATATTTGCGATGATTCCCGTTATTTTTTATATTAATTTGAATCTTTTATTTCGTTTCAAAGTAACAAAATTTAAATAAATCGCCTAGGAAACCAACCATGGTGTGTTATATATTTGAAAGAAGAATTTAAAATAGTATCTTTTTAGATTAAGATATACAGGGTGTTCCACTTTTTTAAAAAATGAGTTAAGGTCTGATGAACTTTTTTACCTGAGCCCGTATACTTATTCTGCAAACGACAGATTATTCAACAATCAATATAAAGAAACTTCTGTATAAACCATTTTTATGTATCTCTTTTAACTACGAAAATATAGGGTAATTTTGAAATTGTCAATTTTTTGATTTTCCCCCGTATCTCTTAAGCGAGCGAAAATTTTCAAATTTTGATTTAACCATTTTAAGTTTGATCCAAAAAGAGCACATGACACCTACATTACTTTCTTGATAGCACTAACAATAACATACCCTATAAAAGTGTCGAAAATAGGGCACCCTGTACATTTTATAGAAGAATCGCATTATAACTTTTTGAAGAGGCCGACATGGTAAACCCACGTGCCGAGTTTGAATACATTTCGGTGAACCGTTCCTGAGTTATTCGATTAAACTTGATGACAAAACCACGAAACTGTCATAGTTTATGTCGCTATTGCCAAAAATTGACGTAAAGCTGAACATGACGAATAATGAAAATATTGTCACTGACACTAATTTACATTATGTCAATGTCAGAATTTAATTTGCTGGTGTGTTTGCTGTATTACCTGAACTATGAGAGTTTCGTGGTTCTGCCATCACGTTTTATTGAACCAAAATGTATTCAAACTCGGCAAATGGGTTTACCGTTGTCGGCCTCTTCAAGAAAAGCACTTTTTTTTATAAAATATACAGGAGAGCCAATATTCAGCCACCTCAAAAATTAAATGGGATTTCCTATGTTCAACTAAAGGATGCGTCACCAGGTAGACGCTTAAACTGGGAGGTCGATAAACGAATTTTTGACCGTTGTATTGAGGTACGTCACTAGCCGTTTAAACCTTGTTTAAACCACTGGTTATTTATTTCAAATTACGTTTCCGTAAACAGCTCGCGGCTCACTGACATGCAAATCACAGACTAAATCATTTTTCGTTGTAAAACTTATTGTCTGATTTGTAATCTCTTATCATTTCGATAACACATTTTTTGATGCTGGTCCTTGATCAAATGAAATTCTCATCGCGCTTTAATTATAAAAAAATACCTTCCTATGTCATCGCGTGGAGTATCCTTAAGATAAGGTAACTTAGTATACGTCGCATTAAGGATGCTACACAGGAAAGATATAAATTCGGTTGTACGATAATATACGGAGTGTCCCCAAAACAAACGAGTTTTACGTCGGTACCTAATGTTCAGAACTGTCTAAATGCCGCTCGCAGATATGCGGCTCGACTGAATTCGGGGTATATAGCCAATAAATGCGTGCATACGTGATTGTCACACATAGATATATAAACAGTATATTGCTAATACCATCTGCAATTATGGCCCCACTATGGGCATCGAAGGGGGCGTTGTGAGTTTGCGCAGTTCGAAAATTTCCTTGTGAAAGTAAACATTCGATAGGACCGGATTTCAACTTTTTTAATGTAAATTTCACTTGTTAGTTAGGAAAAATATTGCAATCAAAATTTCGATTAGTTCGATTTAAGACAGCGTCCAATGCATACGATTTCTGACGTTATGATGATCCGACGGTGCCCTGATTGGTGTAAACTTTTGGTGCCAAATTCCGTCCGAATATTTGTAACAATCGACACGATGAGCTTTATTTTAACTTTCATCCGACGTCGTATGTTTCTTAACCTAACTTTTTTCTAAACCAAAAATTAAGAATGAATGACTATATTGACTATTTTGGGAATTATTATCAGCTACTAATACACCAAATTAAAAATACATTAATTTTAAGGTTACTTAGTGACCACATATATATCATATCGTATACGAGTGACACTCTTCTTTTTTTACAAGCTTTTTAGTGAAATTCGGTTCCGAAGATCGGATAATGTGACAAGCAAAATATTTTCGTATACACCGTGTCCAAGATAAGGAGGACCAGTACAGGGATCTCGGAAACAGTAAGAGATGCGAAGTCGGTTAAATTGCGCATTGACGTACCTAATAATATGCCGTTTAGAAAGTTTTAAAATTCCGAGTAGTTCCGGAGATATCCGGAAAAAAACGAAATTCTGAAAAATCGTTTTATTTTTTTCCTGGGTTTTTTGGAAACGAATTCTAAAGTAAATTGCACCTTTACATTGCCACTTTTTCCGCTCTATCTAACCGCGTTACTTGTTTTATAATCCGACGAGTCATTTTCGAAGGGCCATTATCAACTTTCTTTTTTTAAATACGGTCCTGTTTTCCTGATATTGGAATGTGAGAGCTTTTTTTCTTCCGCATGCAACGATGTATGACACATTGTGGATTAATGACGTTTCGAGGGGTTTTTGAACAACATCAGAAAACTTTGGGATACGGTCCTGTATTTATCCTAATTTCATAAATAATATCTCATAAGTAAGCTCTAAATTTTTACTTATGTTGGACTAGTTCAATAAATAACAAATAATTTAATAATAAACCACAAATAAGTGAACAAAAAATAATTCAATAATAAACAAATAAGTGAACAAAAAATATACCGACAACCACTTTATATTCTGTAATTTGAAAAAGCATCCAGAACCAAAGATGGCGACGAATAACAACAAACAAATAATGTCGGGCCGGCTCTGACGCGGTCGATAAAATTTGCAGCCTACTGCGCAAACTCAATAGGCCCGCGCCATCTCCCATAGCGGGGAACACTTTTTGTATTTTGGAACGTTCTTATTGGCAATATACTGTTTATATATATCCCGAATTCAGCCGCGCCCGCACATCTTCTGTGCAGTACAGGAGCGACATTTAAACGGGTTTGAACGCTACCGTTTTCTTATCCGTGACTCAAATTTTGATTAACTTTTACATACTTGCCTGTCGTTTATATTCCTATTTTTATAAAAATGCGTAAAAGTTATTAATTAACAATTTCGCAATTTGTATATTTTCAAAAATTTAATAAAGTTCCAGTCAACCCTTAATACAGTTTTGCACAAACATTCTGACTTTTATAGGTTACGAAAAAATAGTATCAAAGATAGAATGCTGCGGTTTTCAATTTACCGTCCCACTTTTTAACGAAATACCACATTCTAGTGTCAAATTTGTCATGGCTTTTTAATTTACAGGGTGATTTTGAAATTTTTCTTCGGGCGTTCCGCGTTAACGTGCCAAAAAGTTAAAAAACTGATCTTGTTACAGATTTTTACGTAAAGTTCACCAGTTTTTCTCTAAAAAGTTGAGTTTTTGAGATATTAATACAAGTAAAAAAAAATTAAATGGGACACCCTGTATATTGTATCTTTAATGTATAGTTGTTTATATTTAACTTCAAATATAAGCTCAAAATGCGCCCTTAAAGGGGACCGTGCCATTATAAAAGTCCCCTTTCATCAGCAATCAAATAATTTAACAAAAATTCTGTATTAATTATGAACAATTACCATTTTCCATCCAATTATTATTACCAGGTATAATGCCGGCTAATCTAATCTAATTTTTTTTATACATACACTGAGCATACGTACTATTTGCTTAGCGCTGGGCAATTTGATTTATTATTACGTTGAATTATATGAGATTGAAACTAAACTGTTCCAGAATAATATGACCAGAAGAGATTTTTATTGAAACCTTTCTACCCTTTTTAAAACCGAATTGATGGTAGACGGTAGACGGTTCGAATCCACGAACGATCTTACATCAAGAACGATACGGCCTTAGTTCACAGTCTCTGAGGAATAAACAATTCACATTCTTAGCTAGGTTGTAAACAACAATCGGGGAGCTTTGAAAATTAGTAAAATTGTTCTTTGTCGTTTTCTCTTAATTTGACAAAGGCATTACGTCGCCTTCAAGAGTTTGAAATGTACCATCGTGCCGATAAAAAACTAGGACAGCAAAATTTCTTATTTTCTCCTTGACTATTAGGAATTATTTACTGTCGAGTCTGGTACAGTACGTTTCACGAAATTTGGATACGACTTAATGATTTCCTGGGTCGGTCCCATTGTGTCGATAAGAGCTTGGCAATAAACAAGTGAAGTATGAAGGGACGGACTAAGGAAAACAAGTAATGATATGATTATATTAATGTAATCAAATGAAATAACTTTTTTTTAAGTAGTACTAGTCATATTTATTTACATTTATAATGTCATTCTATAGATAGTTCTGTTTCGCTATCGCTATCCTCATCAAAATTAATTATAATTGGATTAATTATACGATCCAGACTCATATACGAATTTTCTACAGTTATTACGTGACGGACTGAATTTTTCCAACTACCTGGGGGAATATCATTAAAGCATTTTCGTATTAATTCTACAACACTAGAACTTAAAGTCGGAGAAATATTTTCAGACCTAACCAGTGATTTTAACTGGTGCCACATATGCTCTATGGGGTTAAAAATGCAATAATAGGGTGGGAGCCGTAGCACTGTAAGTCCAATTTCTTCTGCCAATGTGTCACAAACATCCTTTTTTTATACAAAATGTCTTTAAAACTTCTAAAAGATCACTTTTTTTATAACTTTCTTCAAAATATATATCATTCGCCGCCATGTAGTTCTGAATCTCCAATTTTGTATTATTTGAGCTTGGAGCTTTATGTAATTGGCGACTGTGATAGCTCGCATTGTCCATTACTATCACGCTATTCTGAGGAATGTTTGGTAAAAGACAATTCTTGAACCATTCCTCAAAAACTAACAAATTTTACCACAAAAAGATATTTAAATATAAATTAAGCAACCTAACCTACCTGATGTGCCTATATTTAATTATAATTATTACAATCCGGTCCTTTCCACATAATAATAACAAACGGTCATAAATAATGGGTTGGCCCCCAGGTACTTTTACTGCAGTCATTAAGTTATATCCATTTTTCGTGAAACAATCTTTACCAGTAAAATGTCATATACAAATTTTACATATCAACATAGATTGTCACCATTTCTAGTGGGGGCATCTTTTGTTTTGCAAAAAAGTGACACAGCGCTGCAAAAACCGAATCCTTCTATCTTTACTAATAACGGAGATACCCTGTAAAACCACCGAATAATGGACACCCTGTACAGGGTGGGTCAAAATTACCCTATATTTTCTTAGTTAAAAGATATACAGAAAAATGTTTTATACAAAAGTTTCTTTATAATGATTGTTTAATAATCTGCCGTTTTCAGAATCAGTATACGGGGTCAGGTAAAAAAGTTATCGCTCCTAACCTCATTTTTTTAAATGGAATTTAATTAATGAAATGTATATTTTAATCTAAAAAGATACTATTTTAAATTCTCCTTTCAAATATTTTTATAACACACCATGGATCCTATTGGCTTTGAAACGAAATAAAAGATTCAGATTAAGGTAAAAGTATCGGGAATCATAGCAAATATTCGGAATATGTCCTTAAATGGTTACCGTCTTTCCGGACAGCGAACAAAATATACATTTTGTGCCATTTCTTCGTTTTTTCCACTTTCAATATAAACTGATATCATATTAAATTTTTCAAAATGTTGATAGGCCATTTTCGGAAATGAATATGTAAAAATGAAATTGACGTTAAATGTGTTGACGTGTTGTGATAAAGTTTAAATAAAGCGCCTAGAAAACCAATATGTCGTGTTATATACTTGAAAAGAGAATTTAAAATAGTATGCTTTTAGATTAAAATATACAGGGTGTTCCGTTTAAAAAATGAGGTTAGATCCGATAAATTTTTTACCTAACCCCGTATACTTATTCTGAAAACAGCATATTATTCAACAATCAATATAAAGAAACTTCTGCATAAAATATTTTTCCGTATCTCTTTCAACAAAGAAAATATAGGGTAATTTTGAAATTGTCAATTTTTTGATTTTCCCTCGTATCTCTTAAGCGAGCGAAAGTTTGACCTAAAAAGAGCACATGACACCTACATTACTTTTTTGATAGCACTAACAATAACGGAGATACCCTATAAAAGTGTCGAAAAGGGGACACCCTGTACAACCCATCATCTACCATTTTAAAAGTTCATTTTTTGACTTTAGTGCAATAAAGAAGTGTTTTATATCTATGGCCTTAATAATGTTAATCACGTCTGCTGACGTGGTTGTGTCTTATTTAATCTACACACTCTCGATTTGAATCATACTGTTACAGGTAATGAAGCACGTTCATTCGTTCCCCGATTCAACTGTAACCTTCAATTCGTATTCAATTGGAATATTAGGCGAGTTTTTCAAAATTGACAGTTTGATATAACTTATGCTATGTTTAAGGACCAAAGTTTTTGGCAACACTGCATCCATTCGTACCGCCTCGGGCCGCACAACGATATTTAATGAAAATAACAATAAATATTCCACAAAAAAAATTATAAACTAAATTCGTCAAGAACAAGTTTTCCGCCGAACTGTCATCAAAATGTAATCAGAGCCGGTTATTATGAAACTTTTCTACTGAAACAAAGTGATGGTTTATACAAACAGCCACCTTACATTGTCGTCGATCAATCAATACCTTTCATTGACTTTCACAACTTGGCAACGACTAAGTTTCGTTTAATTTTGCATTAATAATTTAGTAACCAACTATGGCTTTTTTACTTCATAAATAAGATTTCAAGATTTATCGTTAAAATTATAAGGTAGTGAGAAAAAGAAATTATAATATGACTTTTACAATTTTATAAAGTTTAACGGTAAAACTTAAAGTCTGTACAGAGGGGTCATCTAACCAAGACTAAGCAGGGGTATACAGGGTATTATGGAAATGACGTATTATATTTAAACCGGCAATTCCTGAGATAAAGACAAATTGAAGACAAATAGCCATAAAGGGCGCTTTCAATTCATTCAGCGGTAAAAGTGACCTGACGTCAAACCAGAAAATCACCTGTGTGGCACTGCGATACATGTAAGCAATCGAGCAATTCTGGCCGGTGTTGTCATATGTACACCTTAAACTCTTTAGACAAAATAAAATAATTTAAACACTTTTCCATTCTGTAATACCTTTTTGTACAATTAATTGAAGAACATTTATGACGGACTATGTATTAATCAACCCGAAAAAACATATGGAATAGTAATAGCCACGTATGTCACTAGGTCAAATGCCAATGACCTCTTGACGCCTTACATCGGCTGGGTGAAGTAGTTTCATATAGCGCCGCACGCTTGCGTCTGTTAGTTGAAGACCAACCAGCGGCCGGATACGTTGTGTCTCGTCGACCACCAACACACTCTCAGCAATCCGCTGTTTTTCGGTTTACGCGTGTATCTTGCCCGTCCATAAATAATCTTTGAATATTGTTTTTATTGATGCGTTTCTTCTGGACGTCAAATTTCGTCGCGTGTAATAAAATCTAATAATCTGTAGTATTATCTGTATTATTGTATTTTCAAAAGCTAACTATCGGTTCTGTTTCACTATTACTGTATGTACATAAAGTGTTTCCAGGAGTGTGGATTTTCTCGCTCTTTAGGTATAAGAATAAATACAAGTAGGTAGAAAATAATTTATTTTTATAATTTTATATGGAATTTCAGTTTTACATTAAGTTTGGCAACATTGCCATTGGCTCTGGGTGAAATGTTGTACAGTAGCGCGAACTGACCTGTGAGTAAAAGTGTTTATTACCCCACTTTTAAAACGGTTGATTTAAAAAAAATAAAATATGTAGCCCTTCTCTAGGACACCCAACGAGTCACCCATTTAAATATAATACGTCATTTCCATAACACCCTGTATAGTAAAATTATGGGAAAATAAATTTATTTTAAGAGCAATTGCGGATTAACCTTAAACCAGTTGTAATTGGCAAAGTAACAAATTTTAATTGGTAGATACCTTTGCGATAAATATGTCAATCTGGCTATGCTGCCAATAATGACCGAAAGAGGTGGGAAATACTGTTTGCATTCGTTGCGTAGGCTAGAAATGTACATTTTTCTATCTGTAGTTTGTAATATCTTTGCTTGAACCCCTGCCGATCCATCTAATTGTACAGTGTAGCGCATAAAATCTATATGCAGAGAAATATTATCTCTACACTCGGTGTATTGTTAATAAATAACACTATATAATCTTATAACAATGAAACTGTTGTTAACACGATAAAAAATTTTGTATGATAACAAACGCACGGTGAAGTGCTAAATAAATGAATGTATCCGGTCTCGGGCATTTTTACCTTCGTCATATTTTATTACAAGAAAATTGTCCGAAAGTGTAAATTCGTACTGGATTATTATCCAGGGTGGCCCATCGAAAACAGTCCAGCAAGGTTTACGGCTGTGTACGTGAAAATTAAAAAAAAAACTCGGACCCGTAAAATTGTGTTTTCAGGGGGACACTTTTCACTATTAATTTCAGCCCTGTAACCTCAACCCCCCTAGCGGAGACGGCTACTGCCCTTGTTTGTGTGTGTTGTGATACATCGTTTTAAAGGGCATTAAATTCTCTTTAAAATGGCGCTTCGTTTTGTAAATTTGAGCTACGCGCCGCCGAGCAACGGAATTTGAAACATTCCACTGTACCTCTTATCAAGTACACAGGTTTGTACGTAAACAATTTTTTTTCAAGTAATAAGTATCAGTCAATTCAACTGTATCTTCAGTAAAGGGGTTGATCCAGATCTACATACGTTAGTTCTGCGCTATTATTTCCTTTTGATTTGATCGTGACATAAAAAATGGTTTATTCTATTGAGGAGAGAGTGGAAATTATTGAATTGTATTTTATAAACAATTTGAAAAGACAAGGGCAGTAGCAGCCCCCGCTAGCGGGGTTGAGGTTACAGGGATGAAATTAATAGTGAAACGTGTCCCCCTGAAAACACAAGTTTATGGGTCCGAGGTTTTTTTTTAATTTTCACGTACACAGCCGTAAACCTTGCTGGACTGTTTTCGATGGGGGCCACCCTGTATAATACTAGTGATACGAACTTGTTTTGCCGATACCGATATTTTAGTTACCGATAACAATATACAGGGTGTCCCACCTGGAACCTGCTCGATCTACACAGGGTGTCCCACCGAGAACAAACTCGATCTATACCACTGGCCTGAATCTATGGATAGCCAAACTTTAAAAGCAAAAGTGGCAAATTTATGGCCTCGCGCATGCAAACAAAGCCGCTCGGCGGATGTTATGCGCAATGCCGACTGATAACGCTCGACCTTAACCGGCGAACAGGACCGTACTTCGCCCTAATGAAAATGATTACACGGTAATATTTCTGCAAATCAAGACCTTGTTTACTGGGAAATAAACAATCTACTTTAATTAATGAATTAATTTTGATATCTATTATCCACGTATTGATAGATTTTTAATATCGTTACATGCCTACGACTGATTTCGGTCCTGTACTGTCCTCTTGTCTTTGGTTGACCGGCATGGGTGCAGGCGGCCTGAGGAACAGCATATAACAGACAGCGACAACATTGTGCGCAAGACAAAGGACGACCAGCCTTTAAAAATATGACCGGTAAACCGTGCGCACCAACCCATTTTTTCACTCATAAAATTGAACTTTTTACTGCGCATCCCATAAGCTGTACGTATCCATAGATACAGGTCAGTGATCTATACAGGATATCCCACCGGGAACCGCCTCAATCTAAATATGAAAAACTATACGTATGAAAATTTTGAAAATTGGACAGCACACTAATAATTAATATTGATGGGGAGCAACTTAGCTAAAATATTTTCAACATGGTGACACTTCCGATTATATCGGAAGTCGGTGGTAACTGGCATATAAATAGAATACCGTAAAAGGTTAGGAGAATAAAAATAGTCAGTTACAATGCGAATACAGTGTAGTTAGTGGCGGTTCTTCCACAGGATCACATGCGCACGTGCACCCAAAAAAATAAAAAAAATAAAAATTTATATTCATTGAATATTATTTATCGTATAAAGTCCGACCCTCCCTAATATTTTATCGTACCGTCAACCAAACTGTATATTATAGGCTCTCGATCTGGCAACAGTGCCTCGGTCGAGATAAATGACGATTATGACGAGACTTGCTTGCACGTGCGATTAAGTAGTGCAGTTTCTCTGTAGTAACAGGTGGCGGGTGGCAGCGGGGGATAACGGGGCTATGGCGATTTAACATGGAAAATGCGCACAGTTTTTGTGTGCCTGTTCGTGCATCTAGTTAGAAATTCGAGCGTGTATGTTTTAATATTATATATTTATTAAGTTAAAATGAATAGTTGACGGTGGACTATTTAAAAAATAACTTTAGCTCTTTGAGTTTGGAGCAAAAAATAGAAGTGAAGAATGCGGGAAGACCTAAACCCGAAATTAATTTAACGCAGACCACAGAGGGTAAATCTAGGGACTTTGTTAGAAAGTTTAAAAATTAAATATATGAAAAAAACTTTATAGAGGGTATTCCAAACTTTAATGAGGCTGTTATTCATCAATTTTCTACAATTAAGAACCGAAGAACGGACTTTACGTTTAAGCACTATACACACTAAGAAAACCTTTCTTATTTTCCAAAAGTTGTATTTCCTTGTGTGAAATTAAAAAATAAATAAAAATATGTTTTACCTAACGCATTTTCTTATTACTTCTTTTCTTTCTACATTTAAAACGCCTAGAAAGCAATTGTTTGGTCGTTACACAAAAATAAAATTTTAAAAATAATTTCATCATACTTGTATCGAACAAACCCGAAAAAACGGTGGGCAAATTTGCATTACTTATCCCGGAAAAGCCCCATATGCGAGATTTCGTCAAAATATTATTATAAAAAAGGTATTGCAAAAAAACTGCAAATAAAATTTTACTTTAACACCTGTAATTCCCGTTAATAATCAAGTTTCGAAAAAATGTTATAGGAAGGCGGTAGCATTTATTTTCGGTCTACAATTATCCCCTAAATTTTTTTGCCCATCATTTCCGGACACCCCGTATATCGGCAAAATTTACCGATTTGCCGATAAAATACCGATGTTTATATCGATATCGGCCGATCAATGCTGAAAACCATAGCCGATTGAAACTATTAAAAGGATTTAATTAATTCGCCTATACATATAAAAAGATTAAGTAGATTTTGCCGCCAGTCATCTTGAACTATTTATTAAGTTCCAATACAAATATGTACGTTGATGATGAATCTCTTACCGATTTATCACTCCTTGTAATTTCCTTATCAGCAATTAAACAATACTATACAGGTGAGAGTACTTGGACTAATCAGATTGGCTAGATTTCGTAAACAAATTAGGTAAATTAAATATTTGTGGTAATATGTAGCCCATCGTTGCTTATCAGACTTTAATAATGTGGTTATTAATTAATTTAAATTTAGTTTAAAATTTCAAATTTTCATTTCAAATTTATTTATTTTCAAAGTCGTTTACACAGAATACAAATTAAATAAACATATAGTTTTATAAAAATTTTAAACAGGTACATATGGCACCTAGGTATCAAATACCTGTATGTGCCTATTCTTAGAATTTAACATTTTTTGAACTATCACAGCTACTTAGGCGTTTCTCGCATTAAATTAATCTCTATAAACCTCAATAAAATGCTTAGTGAAAAAAAAATTAAGTTAAAGCACTACTAGTGTAACAACAAGAACAAATTCAAGCAGCAATCACAAAACCTGCAGGGAGTGCGACAGTCTAAATATCACCGCTATCACAATATGTCAGTAAAAATATTTAAATTAGTCAAAAAGAATTTTTTAAACTGAATTTTAAAATGTTTTTCATCTTTTATATTTCGTATTTCCAATGGTATTTTGTTGCATAATTTAGGACCCAAATATGATATAAAGTGTTGACCCAAACTGTTATTACAAAGGGCTGTGTTTAAAAGTTTATTTTCAACTCCTCTTGTGCAATACATATGCACTCTATATCTCGAGTTATACTTTTGATTGTTATGTATAAAGTTGCAAGTAGCTATAATATATAAACTTTGCAAGTTATTTATTTCGTTAGAATATAACAAATTAGTAGGATACATTCTGGGTTTTTTTAATATGATTTTGAATTCTTTTAAGTTGTTCTAAATGTATATTATATGCCCCTTCCCACACCACAATTGCGTAATTTAGAAGTGGTTCAACCAGTGCCTTATAGATCATTATAAGAAATTTACGGTATAGAAATTAAGTTAAAGATACCTTCTTATTAAATTTAGTTTGCCGCGGTTAAAATCTGCTCGTTTTAGCCGTTTCTTGACCACGTCACGATTTTTTTAAATATTGTGTTTTTTATATCCATGCCAAATCAGCTCTCTATACAGGGTGTAACAAATTCGTCCTTCACCATTTGGGATTTCGGCAACGGTATTAAAAAATTTAAGGATTTTATTTTTTTCCTGACTTTTCTTTTTTTTTATGATCAAACACAAGCACTATAGGAAATCCTTTAGGGCACTCTGTGAGTGGTGCGTGTGCGCAAAAAGCGATTCACGTTGGTTTTGAATCGTTGGAGGTTATATTCGCTGGGAAAAACGACCTCGGGTAGTTCGTTCCATAAGGATGAAGTCCTCCAGATGAAAGAATTCTTAAATAATGAAGTTCACATTCCACATATGGATGGGCGGCAGTGGTTCGTCGTGTATTTCTGCTATTCGCCGCTCTGGGCAATGTCAGCCGAGCACTTTCCATGAAAATTTCTGTAAAAGAGAGTCAAATCCCCAACCTGTCTTCGATGTTCTAGGCTGTCGAGGTTCTTCGTCAGTTCGAGGTCTCCAATCAGGCGATGGAATCCAGTAGCCGAACAGTATGTTTGGGTGCAGAGCTCCAGACATGAGAGCAGTACTCTAGTGATGGTCGAATCTGGGCTCTGTATAGTATCAAAAGTTGTTGAGGTGTGTACAACTTTCTGGTCCGGAAGAGTACACCAAGTTTCTGAGAAGCGGCGATTGCCACAACGTGGTTATGCCAAGACATATTTCCTCCCAGATTGACGCCCAGCAAATTAATAGATGAAGCCAGTGCGATTGCATGTCCGTCCATGGCTATATCCGGTTCTGTAATGTTAACCTTTTTAGAGAAAACTGCTGCCTGGTTTTTTAGCGTTAAATTCGACTTGGTTACTGTCACCCCAAGCCCAAATTTCTTCCAGGTCTTTGTTGAGGCGTGATACTTCATGCTGTCTGCGAAGATGTGCGTCGGCAGTCGATGTTTGTGCATTCAAAGAGAAAGATGAGATGGCAGGCAGGAATGGGATCACTATCATCTTCTAATAGCACATTGCTATCAATGTTAATGAACTCGCCCAAATAATTGTTATCAAATTACAAACTTCCACAACATCAATATTCTTTCATTGTTTACGATTTTAACCTTACAACTCACAAATAAACGGCGGACTGCTGTCAGGGAATCACACACATACTTTCATTCGGCGAAGTCCTTTCGCGCTGCCACGAATACGCGATTCGTTGCCGGTCTGTCTTTAGAGAGTTTTTGTATCGTACTTATTCATCTTCCAAATACTGTTTTTTGTCCGTTTAAAGGAGAGTTTTCGCACTCTTTGTATTAAAACAGCCTGTCCACGTCCGCCCAAGAGAGGTTGATTTACATGGAATTTCATATACCTAGTTCCGGACTATGAAAAAAATGTCCGCTTATCAGATGAGTCCCTTAAGAGAGGTTTCACTGTATTTGCAAGGGGATCAAATATCATTTTAGTAAGGTCTGTTGATATACAGGGGGGATTAAAAAGTGTTTTGTGCCACTCTCGCAAAATGGGTTTGCAGATATGAGGATATATGAGGATAAAGAACACAATGGTATCTTTTAGGATTAATTTAAAATGGGTTCAGACCATGTTAAAACAATTTAAACAATTAAATTGTTATTATTTTTCATATTATTAGCATTTTACATCACTAGTTGCAAGTTTAATAATTGTCTATGGTCTTGCACGTTAAAAAGTTATGTCAATCTACATACTTGCCAGATTTCTTGCATATTTTTAGGCCAGCAGAAGCATCTTTAAAATTTAAATAACGTAAAACGAAACACGAGATGTCCTTGAATCGAGCTAAATCCACTCTTATAGTTAGATCTAGCAATGTTGTTCACATTTGAAAATAAAAAATGTATTACCATATGCGAGCGACGACTGGGGCAAGGTTACATAAATAATTTTAAAAAATATATATTGAAATACCGAATATTATTAAGAATAGTTAAAAGATTGCGAAGGCTCATTTGTGTCAAAATTATAACACACTCAAAAAAAATTAAAAAGAAAATCGAAAAAAAAACATATCTTGTTTAGTCGCCAAATTGCCACCTCTCTTAATTTTTCAAATTCACATATATACGTTACTAATTTTTTTCTACTCCTATATTAGTAAGAACCTACTTACTCACTATCTACAGTTACGTAATATATATACAGTGAATCCTCTCTTAGGCGGACACCTACGAGACCGGCTAAATGTGTCCGCCCATGGGAAATTTGCTATTAGGTAATATGTAAATGCAAAATTATTACTATGTATATGTATGTACAAATAAACATAACATAACAAAAATACACTAGTTTCAGTTAGGATGTAGTACGAAAAAAATCTAATAACGTAGTATGACGTGTTTGTGTTTTAAAACTTGCAATCTAGAAAATCCAAGTTTGGTAACAATTCCATGTCTGTAGAGTCACATCTATTCTTTTCATACTCTTGTAATTCCTTTACTATACTAATGGCTTGTTGATAATTCGTGACATTTGCTTGATTACTGCATTCAACTTCTTCATCAGAGTCGTCAGATAGTGATGTGGTTGCAGTTTGGACTACATAATCGGTAGGAATGGGGTCACTCGGGGGTCACTATCATCTTCTAATAGCACATTGCTATCAATGTTAATGAACTCGCCCAAATCATTGTTATTAAATTACAAACTTTCACAACATCAATATTCTCTTTCAGACTCAAAACGGGACATTTTTGTGCCATTGTTTACGATTTTAACCGTACAACTCACAAATAAACGGCGGACTGCTGTCGGGGAATCACACATACTTTCATTAGGCGAAGTCCTTTCGCTCTGCCACGCATACGCGATTGGTTGCCGGTCTGTGTTCAGAGAGCTCTTGCACCGTACTTATTCGTCTCCCAAATACTTTATAAAAATTTTAAAATTCGTTTAAAGGAGGGTTCTCGCACTCTGTATGAAAACAGGCTGTCCGCGTCTGCCCAAAGGAGAGTCCGCCCAAGAGAGGCTGATTTTCATGGAATTTCATATACCTAGTTCCGGACTATGAAAAAATGTCCGCTTAATAGATATGTTCGCTTATTAGGGTTGTCCGTTATGAGAGGTTTCACTGTATTACGTAACAGTTCCACAAATCACGTGATATGCCAAAACCGTCAATGTTTCTAACAGATTTTATGCAAAGTGGGCTGTGAATTCCACTGGGTCGCTTTGACAACGCAAATGTCAAGAAACATTGAATGTCAACATGTTTAATTTGGATATTTTTGGGTAAAGTAGGAGTGACTACGATATTCAGATAGAGGGAACGACACGGGAAATTACATTACAAGCTGCTTCCGCAGCAAATAATTTATTACTAGAAAAATCCAGGGGGTGGCATGAAAAGAGTATCAAAAATGTATAATGTATATATATAAAGAAGTATAGTACGCAACTCGAGTGGTAAGCATATTACACAGGATTTCGAGATCGTGTGTGATAGGCGTCTTACCACTCTTGGTATGTAATAACGTATGTATAAGTTTTGGCACACATAGATGCCATAAAATCGGTAATAAGAAGAAAATATCAAGTTTTTTTTGATCAAACACAAGAACTATAGGAAAAATCCTTTAGGGCACTCTGGGGGTGGTGCGTGTGCGCAAAAAGCGATTCACGTTGGTTTTGAATCGTTGGAGGTTATATTCGTTGGGAAAAACGACCTCGGGAAGGTCGTTCCATAAGGATGAAATCCTCCAGATGAAAGAATTCTTAAATAATGAAGCTCGAGGAGTACTAAGCTTAACCACATATGGATGGGCGGCAGTGGTTCGTCGTGTATTTCTGCTATTCGTCGCTCTGGGCGGAATTAAGAGGGCAAGGTCAGCTGAGCACTGTCCATGAAAATATCTGTAAAAGAGAGTCAAATCCCCAACCTGTCTTCGGTGTTCTAGGAGGTCGAGGTAGCCGAAGAGTATGTTTTGGTGCAGAGCTCCAGACATGAGAACAGTACTCTAGTGATGGTCGAACCTGGGCTTTGTATAGTGTCAAAAGTTGTTGAGGTGTGTACAACTTTCTGGTTCGGAAGAGTACACCAAGTTTCTGAGAACCTATCTTGGCGATTGCCACAACGTGGTTATGCCAAGATATATCCTCCCAGATTGACGCCCAGAAATTAATAGTGTCCGTCCATGACTATATCCGGTTCTGTAATGTTGACCTTTTTAGAGAAAACTGCTGCCTGGGTTTTCTTAGCGTTAAATTCGACTTGGTTACTGTCACCCCAAGCCAAAATTTCTTCCAGGTCTTTGTCGAGGCGTGATACTTCATGCTGTCTGCGGAGATGTGCGTCGGCAGCCGATGATTGTGCATTCAATAAATCGCTGAATGTGAGCAAGGTATTCTTCCAAAAAGTGGAAGGCATAGAATTTTTAAGAGTAAGGGCAAAAACACACTTGGTACATCAACAAGAAAACTAGCACGACAATATCGAACATCTAAGAACACTGCTGCCGCAGTGCATTAGGTAGAGTATAAAAGTAATAAAAGAAATGGTGACCGAACATACAGTTGAATAATCGTGCGTCATCCTCCAACAGCATGATTCAAATCGAAATTATGTAGATCAGATAAGACAAAACCGCGTCTGCAGCTAATGTAGGTGATTAACATTATTGAGGAAAAAAGCCGGTAGTTTAGCATTTTACGTATTTTTTAAATTTCATTTAATTAATCAATTCAAATATGATTTATCGGTTAAAATATAATATTTCTTGCCAAAGGTAACCAATTGCTTACAAAACACGCCAAGAAAATGTTTCTCTACCCTTGGAATAGATCCACCGAATTATTACTTAAAATACCATACATTTTTTATAAAAATCAATTTTTTTTATATTCTTGTAATAAAAAGCATTATCTTAATTAGATAAAAGTGCGTTGGAGAGTTTTATCACAACAGGGCTGAACCACTGACGTTTTAGTAAACTGATTGGGTTCAATGTCTAAAATTAAACAATTTACAGAAACAGCGCAGCATAATTATTTTGGAACCGTTGTTTATTTTTCTTCCAATGTAAAACATGATATGACGACCAGATGGGAATAGTCGATAAAATTAATATCTAATTGTAAACCAAAACATTTAGGAATACAAATTTGTCAGTACTTCAGCATGTATTATTTCGCAGAAGACTGGTGTACTTGGATGATATTTGTTAATACACTTGCCACATCGATGGGGCGAATGGTTTACTTGTAAAGATTGTTTCACGAAACTGGGTCGGTCCCATTGTGTCGACAAGAGCTTGGCAATAAACAAGTGAAGTATGAAGGGACGGACTAAGGAAAACAAGTAATGATATGATTATATTAATGTAATCAAATGAAATAAAATTTTTTTTAAATATTACTACTCATATTTAATTACATTTATAATGTCATTCTATAGATAGTTCTGTTTCGCTATCGCTATCCTCATCAAAATTAATTATAATTGGATTAATTATACGATCCAGACTAATATACGAATTTTCTACAGTTATTACGTGACGGACTGAATTTTTCCAACTACCTGGGGGAATATCATTAAAGCATTTTCGTATTAATTCTACAACACTAGAACTTAAAGTCGGAGAAATATTTTCAGACCTAACCAGCGATTTTAACTGGTGTCACATATGCTCTATGGGGTTAAAAATGCAATAATAGGGTGGGAGCCGTAGCACTGTATGTCCAATTTCTTCTGCCAATGTGTCACAAACATATACTTTTTTATACAAAATGTCTTTACAACTTCTAAAAGATCACTTTTTTTATAACTTTCTTCAAAATATATATCATTCGCCGCCATGTAGTTCTGAATCTCCAATTTTGTATTATTTGAGCTTGGAGCTTTATGTAATTGGCGACTGTGATAGCTCGCATTGTCCATTACTATCACGCTATTCTGAGGAATGTTTGGTAAATGACAATTCTTGAACCATTCCTCAAAAACTAACAAATTTTACCACAAAAAGATATTTAAATATAAATTAAGCAACCTAACCTACCTGATGCGCCTATATTTAATTATAATTATTACAATCCGGTCCTTTCCACATAATAATAACAAACGGTCATAAATAATGGGATGGCCCCAGGTACTTTTACTTTGACCATTCACACACCCTTATGAGATTCTATAAAAACGACTTTCTTACCACAAATTTCGAAAATATCAAAGTTGATAGTTTAAAACTGATTTTCTATACAGGGTGTTTCGGGAGGAAAGGGAAATATTTTGGGAACATGTTCAGAAGGTCAAAATAAGAGAAATTATATGTTTTAATCCGATTCTTAACCGTCTCTAAAATAATCGGTTCTAAAGTTTTTTTTGTAACTATTTTTTATTTCAAAAGCAACACCAATAGATACTAGTAAAACAACAAAACTCCACTAATTTACAATGTTTTCGAAAATACCCCCACCAACTTCAATACAAGCTGCACCACGTTTGTTAATCCCTCGTGTTGCGCGTTGAATCGCTTGGGGATTGTTTATAATGATATTTGCAGTATTAAAAATTCGATTGTGGAGTCCTTCCACGGTTTCTACTCGTGTTTCATATACTAGTGATTTCATCCACCCCCAGAGGCAATAATCCAGTGGGTTTAGGTCTGGTGACCTCGGTGGCCAAGCTTGAGGTCCTCCTCTACCAATCCAACGATCAGGAAAACGATTATTCAAGAAATTACGCACCCGGCGACTAAAATGAGGTGGGGCTCCATCGTGCTGAAAGAACATTCGGGTTTGTTCGGGTTTGTTCGGTGTCGAACAATTAGCGGAACATCATCCAACATGTGTGTTAAATGGTCTTCCAAAAACCATAAATATCCATCTCCAGTAAGACGCTCATTCAATACAAAAGGACCAAACAACTGGTCGTTGAGCATTCCACACCACACATTAATACTGAATCGATGTTGAAAGTTTCGTTCAAACGTGGCATGAAGATTTTCATCTGACCACCGATGTTCATTGTGACAGTTATTGATTACATCGCGGGTGACCTGAGCTTCATCGCTAAATAAAATGTATTTATGTAGGCCTCGATTTTGTTGGATCCATTCACAAAATTGAACCCTTAAGCCATAATCACCTTCTTGAAGATGTTGGACCGGTTGAACATGGAAAGGCTTTAAAACGTTTTTTCTAAGTGTCTTCCAACCGCCCACATGTGATTCTACTCGAAGTTCTTTCGTAATCCGCCTCGTACAACACCTGGGTTCTCTTCAGCCATATCCAGAACATGCTCTTCATTTTCTACATTGAGACTCGGCGTTCGTTCAGAATCAATCCTTACGCTTGGAAACATTCCTGTTTCCTGAGCATTTGCAAAAACTTTTTGAAACACTTTTCGATTAGGAAAACGACGTCGGTATTCATCAACAGCCCGTAATGCGCTACCATTACAGAAACCATACACGAATATCATGTCAGCATACTCCCTATGGGTGAATGTGTGAGGTATTACGTATGGAACCTTTTCTCTTTTCGAGTCGAAACGCTCAGAATAAATCAAACTGACAACCATGCTTGTCAATTAAATTAGGTATTGACAAGCAATGAAAAACCTACAAACTGGAGTTAGAAATACAAATATTCTTAATTACTCCAAAACTTTACAAAAAAAACTTTAGAACCGGTTATTTCAGAGACGGTTAAGAATCGGATTACAACATATAGGTTAATTTCTCTTATTTTGCCGTTCTGAACATGTTCCCAAAATATTTCCCTTTCCTCCCGAAACACCCTGTATAAACACGAGTCACCACTGCTTCTTATTAATTCCAGTTTTATCAAATTAGCTTAAGCATGGAGTCACAGGGTGGGACATGATTACTGTCGTTGATGCATAATTAACACAGTCGCATACCAGGAGGCAGGCTGCCTCCTGTGACCTCCTTTATATGACATGCATCATTATCACTAGTATCAATCTACGAGCATAATTCATCCCCATCCTCTTGTGCTTGTTCAGTGTCGTTAATTCTCTATTTTCAATATCTACTGGTAAATTTTGTAAACAGAAAAAGACCAGCACTAGCAGATAATATTTAAAGGTCTCAAAAATTTACCTTAATATCATTTTTTAAATTTGTATTGTTGAAATGGTGTCATATTTACATGAACATCTTTAATATTGTAAAATTAGGTACTATGTAGGTACATACATACATAATAAGCATTTCTATTTATTTATTTTTAGTAGTATATTGATACTTTTATTTGTATTTGATAAGGGGAAAGCTCATTTCGACAGCCTAAATGCCTTTAGACATGATTGTTAATTAAAAAATCAACTGCTCTTATAGTGCTTACCTTAGGCACTATTACTTATACATGTATGCTCTTTGTAATTATAGGATGTAATCTAACATAATAATATGTAATACTATTATTATTGATTATTAGTTATCAGATTATAATTCTGATACTGAAATGCAAAACCAATATATATGAGAAATTTGTGTGTACTATGTATAGTGACTCTCAATTTGTTAAAGTGATTTTTTAGTCATACCTACAACTACTGCAAAACTTTTGGCATTGTGGTCTATAAATTAAAAGGTCATTGATAAAGGAATTAGTTTTTATCAGAACACTTTAATGTAAATTATGAAATTACAAACCGATACCTAATATTGATAACAAATTAAATATTGTAAAAATCAATTCATAAGAGGGTAAAAAACCGATCATAGAAATTCCAATTTAACAATTCTACATGCAAAGCAGCTCATTTCTAGGGTATATTCGCGTTGCACATACATTTACAATTAAATCAATGTCTAAGTATACGTTGCCCTGAGAAAATCGCTGCTTGTTTGTAAAGAAATCGTAAATTACAAAAATGTCAATGAAAATTGTCAACTTACTGTAACGACCCCATCTTTCGCAATGGATTTTCTGGAGCGAATAATCATCCCAGCGACCCTTTTCGAGGGCTTCGCCTTCATTTTTTGTAGAATTAATCACTAATTTACTCTTTAAATACTATAGTTCTCACTTATAATACATTATTACTAATTTTTGTATTGAACGCAACGATTTTACATCTGTCCGCCATAACCTTTTTTGTCAAACTGATTGACATTGACAGAAATGATAAGACACCTTACGGTGACCTCCGCATGTAGCATGATAATGCCGATAAAGCAGTTCTCTGTGACTCTTTATACCATTCTGCGGTTTGTGACTATCCTCCTCCTAAATACTGAAGATCTATTTAGTACATTTATGGTGAGCCACCGCCATAAGTGATTGAGCGTTACTCACTATTCAGGCACAACCCATTTCTCCTTTGTGCCGTATCTGTTGAAAATAGTTTTGATATTCTATAATCCGTAGGTCAAATATAGGTCATAGGTGTCTGTCAAATTGTAGATTGTAGGTTTTTTTGTTGTAGGTTATGTATGTAGTCCCTAAACTAGCTATTTTTTATTGGTAGATACCGCTCTTCAGGGGCTTCTTAAAGTTTATTTAATAGAAAATGTCTCCAGCAGCAAAGAAAATGTTCCTTCTAGCTGGGGTAGCCTTAACTCTACACACTGGTTTCCTTTTTATAAAACCTATAGTTATGCCAGAAAAAGATGAGATGAAAAATGAAACCCTGGAGAAACTAAAACAGATTTAGAAGTTTTTTACATTATTCGAGTACCTAGAATGCATTATGACTTAAAATTTAAAGGTACGTTCAAATTGTTAGTTAACTGAACATCAAAATCTGTTTATAATTGTATTTGATGAACGCCGACAGTAGGAGCGGCCCATTTTACCAAATCATGAATCAAGAAAAAAAAAATTGATTTTGGTTTGATAGAGAATTGGTACTGCACATAACTTTTTTTTTTTTTTAGGGATTAAGGCTTTTCCATTCCATATAAGTATTAAGTAAATGGGTATGGTAACTACAACCATATTTAATTAAGATCCTTTTCGTGTACCATATATATTTATTGTTGTTAAAATACAGTTTGTTCATTTTTAATCCTCATAGGTTTATTGCCCCAGGCCAGGTTTCTTAAGATAGTCAATTTTAAATCAGGAAGCAATTAACTTCCTGCACTTCTATTTTTGTACCTAAGACCACTTTAAAATTTAAAGAATGAATCAATTCATAGATAAACTTTATGGTCCTATGTGTCTAGTGAGTGTAATCTAGTGATTTTAATCAAAAACAAGAAAAGCAATTTTGGTAGGGGGATTTATTTTAAATATTTACAGGTCTTTTTTGGGTAACATTTGCTAAAATTTTAAAATATACAATATATAGCTACAATATATAAAAACACAACCACAATAAATTTTTGTCTATAAATGTATATAAGTAAGTACATGTTAACTATTTCCTGTTCCTGTATTATTTATATTTTAACGTTTTGTCTATGATGATTTAATAATCGAATGAATAGTAACCACTCTCCTAACCAGTCATTTGTATTGTCGGACAAGTGCGGTTTTTACTATACAAAGTGATATACAGTCTATATGGAAAGTTCTGATGATTGCTGTATAATGTAATTTAAATTGATGTTCTTACAGCTAGCTATACAGGGTGTCCCATAACTAATGGTACACAGGAAAACTGCAGATTCCTTGGGTAAAAATACTGCGATTTCGCCATACTTAGTTTAGTTCAATAGCTGGTAATAACCGAGATACAGGGTGTCCAAGTAAAAATTTAATTTTCAATTTTCCTAAATAACTTATTTCTGAATCAATATTTTTGCACAAAATTTTGTGACTAGGGTTTTTTTGAGGAAAAGAATTTGAATTTGTTCATAATTTTGATATAGATTGTAGGGGGCGCTCTCTGCGGTACTCTGGATACATAAAAATATATATAACCATAAAGAATTTTACTTAACAATAACGACAAATATGACAGTTGGTAATCCAGTAGCGTCAAACGTGATAGTGGGTATGAAAGACGCCCGTTCCAATAAGGGCTTTATAAAAAGTACTTTCGGAACGCTCGGAGGCGACGTAACGACTTGGTCTAATTGACAGAAAACGACAAAGAAAAATTAGACCGAGCTCCCCGATTGTTTTTCTGGATAGTTGTTTACAACCTACCTAAGAATGTGAATTGTTTATTCTTAAAATACTGTGAACCAAAGCCGTATCTTCGTTGATTTCCTTGCAATTGCCCTACAATATGTGGTTGTAAGGATGTGCATACAACCAATTTATAAAACTGTTTTATGGACGTTTTTTCTTTAAAGCTGCAAGAACAATTTGTTACATTTACCTAAAAATGTCTGTGACAAATAATTTGGAGGGGTTTCGATCCCCAAAACCTCCCTTGGCTACTCCACTGCTTACAACCTTTATAATGAAAGGAATTTTCTTGGATTGTTATACATATTATGTTACAGGTAACAAGAGTTCGACCCGCACTTGTCCATTTATTTATTTGCACACGACATTAGCATAATTGCTCACAATTTTCGGGTATAAAATATTACGTATATCTAATTTTTTTTTCATAAATAATTTTCTAATCAACGAAGTTATTTTGAAAATTAGGTTAAGTTTGAAGCATTTATTAATAATTGACATTGTTTAGAATATTTCCTTCGTATATGTTTCTTTTAGTTAAAACACAGTTAAATTTGTATATGTATGTAGGATCTGAATTCTATGAGAACAGGCAAATCTACGTCACAGCATTAAGTATTTCATCTTCTAATGCCATATTATGATTATACAGGGTGTTATGGAAATGGGTTATTATATTTAAATGGGTGACTGCTTTCCAGTGCAACGCCTGACATACCTGTTTTCAACCAATAACCGTTTCTAGGTCAGCCGTAGAGCCAGCGTTGCCGGATCAATACGCGGGGCTTCGACCTCGCCTGAACGAGAACGTCGATCATTCGCCAACGCGGCGGGTGCAGTGTTACCAGAATTAGCACTATCGTACTAGATTTCGTACTTTTTCGCGACATTTAGTACTTTTTAAAATGATATGGATTAGGTCGAAATTGTGATGTTTCTTGAAAGATACGTTTATTTTTTGTTCGTCAGTGTTTTGTGCTTTATTTCCTCGTCAGTTTTTTTGGCACGGATTACCTTTTTGCTCATTACTTTTGG
Source organism: Barypeithes pellucidus (assembly GCA_963991005.1). Classification (NCBI taxonomy): domain Eukaryota; kingdom Metazoa; phylum Arthropoda; class Insecta; order Coleoptera; family Curculionidae; genus Barypeithes; species Barypeithes pellucidus. The sequence goes on along the minus strand of OZ022563.1, from coordinate 47,157,830 downwards.
CCCTGGCTTTATGTATTACCTTTGTTTTCATACATATGGTCGTCAGTACGGTCTAAACTTCAATATTATAAAATCTAGTCTTTTTTTAACCAACAATCTAGTACCCAACTAAATCACTGGGCGGGCGGCTTCAGTCCATTTCCGTCCGTCGAGGTTGTATGTCGCATCTCGCTAAAATATGTACATGTTTATACGAATTTTAAACTTTTTTTTAATAATTTCTAATAATAATTAATATGATGCGATTTAAAATTTTTTGGTTGTGTTGCAAAACATATACATTTTGTGCTGTATTTTTTTGGAAATTTTTAAATAATACTCTTACAAGATAAGTGAGCATGTAGGGTGTCACAGAATATGTGGACAATCTCCCGGGTGCAGATAGAACACTTAAAAATAACAGGAGAAGTTCCTATAAATTTTTCTTCCTACGGCCTCCCCTACGGAGATACAGAAATATTTTTTTTCGAAAACAGTTCATTTTATCGACATTGATCAAGAGTACCTTTTTTCAGCTTAAGGTTTAGAGTACCCAAAAATCTTATTGTCGTGTACAGAAAAAAGCATTTTTGTGTTACGTCTAGTCCGTCCCTGGCAAACTAAATAAGACAAATGTGTTTAAAAGGGCGAATTTTAGGGAGAAACCATTATACAAGAATATTATTAAATTTCACCTAGTACTTAAAAAATTATTTAAAAACGACGATCTCCGTAGGGGAGGCCGTAGGAAGAAAAATTTATAGGAAGTTCTCCTGTTATTTTTAAGTTTTCTATCTGAACCCGGGAGATTGCCCACATATTCTGGGGCACCCTGTGTATTAAAATTGTACTTTCTTATTCTAGAATTTGAAAGACTGAGAATAATGGTCGGGTCAAAGACGCAAAAACTGACCACGTGTTTGTTACAATTCTGTATTGAAATATGATAACACCGCCTAACATGCGCTGTCCCATTTTGAGACTTAACCTACGCCAATAAATTATTGATTGCATGCGTCGCCAGTGGCGGCCACGTGAATTTTCATATTTCACATAAAGTGTTGCTTATTAATTCAAAGCGCCATTTATGGTTTTCTTCAATTTGGTTTCATCTCAGGATCTGAGAGTTTTAAGATAATAAGTCATTTCCATAACACTCTGTATTTTCCAAAACGGATGTTTTTATACAGTTATTTTCAAGCTACACAGTAAAGGGCAGATGCTAAGCGACATCCACTTAATTAAGCCTACAATATTGTGGACTTAAGGTTAATTCAGCTTAAGTCTCTTTTTGTTGCTACGGGGAATACGAAAACATAACCTTAACTGTCTTTATTTTTAAGCCGCTCTACAGCAATAAGGAAAATACGGGCATGTACAACGCTTGTTCAAACCACACTTGTACAACCTGGCATAATTAATGACGTAAATTGCTTGCTCTCAGAATTTTTGAACTATAGATAATTCGCGGAAAGAGTAAGATTGTCAGTTAACAAGGAACATGTTATAAGATTTCGTGATTTTCTTGTTGGTTCTGTGACGTTTATTCTAAAACGTTTCCTGTTCAACTTAACAATAAAAAAAGTCCCTGTAAAATACCTAATTTAACCTCACTATCGCGATAGTAGTAATATGGAAATTTCATCGTTTATATTTTTCTAACAAATTATTCCTAATGTCGTACCTATATTTTACAAATATTCAACTATGTCGCACTTAATGCTAATATTCGGGCACGACCGTCCAAACGAATAGTCCACGATATTATGTTGACTTTTATTCCTTTCGGTCAGCAGTTTCTGAAATATGGGTAGAATTTCCCTATCTAGCAACTCGCCTTCGGAAGTAGCGTTATACATAGACTTGTCTCTTTTGGGCGGATGCGTACTCGACTTGATCGCCGCCGCAACGTTCGGGGTGCTTTGGAAGTATCCGAGTTTGTTACATTGTTGGTTGCATATGTTGCTGGTTAAATCGGGCGGGTGAGTTTTGGCGGGCGATTTGTCTCGTTTTTCCTTTTGAGAACCGTGACGGTTTCTTTCGGAGGTGGTCCGGTGGATGTGGCTGTCCTCTGAAAAACAATAAAACATATTATAAAATAACATGGTGTTTGCCGTATTGCCTGAACTACCTACACTCACCCCAGAATAATTTTTTTATTTTAATATGTTCATAATACACCGGTTGAAACAAGAACTTTTTTTGACTTGCACTTTAAAACACTCTGTAGAGTGATGGAGAGGTCAAGCTTTTTATTTTGTTATTTAATTATCAAGTTACATATATTCTTAACATTTTCGTTTTTTGGTTCATTTCAATACTTTAATTTTTGTAACAGATACGATTATTTTAAAGAAATAAGCTTGTGTTAATTTCCAAACATGTGCACAAACTGTGCATGGTTGTCTAGCTTTCTTAAGGGCCGATCTCTGCAAGTGGCTATTGACGGATTTCTCTCGGACACCTTCACCATCAATGCCGTTGTTCCTCAATGGCCCATATTGTCTCCCACTCTCTTCTTACTCTACATTAACGACCTTCTAGTGAAAACTAAAAATCCTGCTGACGATAGCACACTTATCTCATCTTTCTCTTTGAATGCACAAACATCGGCTGCCGACGCACATCTTCGCAGACAGCATGAAGTATCACGCCTCAACAAAGACCTGGAAGAAATTTTGGCTGGGGGTGATAGTAACCAATTCGAATTTAACGCTAAAAAACCCAGGCAGCAGTTTTCTCTAAAAAGGTTAACATTACAGAACCGGATATAGTCATGGACGGACATGCAATCCCACTGGCTTCATCTATTAATTTGCTGGGCGTCAATCTGGGAGGAAATATGTCTTGGCACAACCACGTTGTGACAATCGCCAAGATAGCTTCTCAGAAACTTGATGTACTCTTCCGAACCAGAAAGTTGTACCCAACTCAACAACTTTTGACACTATACAAAGCCCAGATTCGACCATCACTAGCGTACTGCTCTCATGTCTGGAGCTCTGCACCTAAGCATACTCTTCGGCTACTGGATTCCATCGAAAGGAGGGTCATTCGTCTGATTGGAGACCACGAGCTGACGAAGAACCTCGACAGCCTAGAACATCGGAGACAGGTTGGGGATTTAACTCTCTTTTACAGATATTTTCATGGAAAATGCTCGGCTGACCTTGCCCTCTTAATTCCGCCCAGAGCGGCGAATATCAGAAATACACGACGAACCACTGCCGACCATCCATCGAACTTCACTATTTAAGAATACTTTCATCTGGAGGACTTCATCCTTATGGAACGACCTTCCCTAGGTCGTTTTTCCCAACGAATATAACCTCCAACGATTCAAAACCACCGTGAATCGCTTTTTGCGCACACGCACCACTCCCAGAGTGCCCTAAAGAATTTTTCCTATAGTTGTGTTTGATCATAAAAAAAAGAACAATAACAAACCAAAAATTTGCAAGAATGGCGTGGATTAAATGAACACTAACTTATAAAATAACATAGACCTCAGTAACGGGTGTTTCCCCCATGAGCACGAATGACAGCTGCAGTACGCCTTGGCATACCTTCAGAGAGGTTCCGTATGTAATTCTGGTCAATTTGTTGTCATTCTTCAACAAGAGCTGGACTGAGCTCATATACATTTGCAGGAGCAGGTACCAGAGATAGTGGTCCCAGACATGTTTTGTCGGGGGCTGCATGAGGCCAATTAATTTTTGGGATTTCGTCTAAATACTCGTTAAGAATTTTCGAAATCGAGCCTTATCCTGCATCAGCATCATATTTGCTCCGATATATGGCTCACAACATGTGGTTCTAAAATATCTCTAATGTACCTAGCCGCTGCCATCACTTTAGTTCTTTTTCTACGGGAAAAGAAATGAAAATGTAATGTTTCTTTAAAAAAACGGTATCTGCTAGGAAAATTAAAGTATTGAAATAAAATAAAAACGAGAACGTTAAGAAAGCATGTCACTTGATAACTAAATGACAAAATAAAAAGTTTCCATCACTCTACAGAGTGTCTTAAAGTTTGAGTCAAAAGCAGTTCTTGATTAAACCTGTATATTATGGACATAGGTTTTCCTTAACTTTCTTAAAACCTCATATACAGGGTGTTATGGAAATTACGTATTATATTTAAATGGGTGACTCCTTGGGTGTCCTAGAGAAAGTATTTTTTTTTAAATCGAATATCTAAATACTAAAAAACCCTTTTTACCCACATACTGTCGCTAGAGTCACTAGAGTATACTAACCGTGTTGTCAGATCATACCGCGTGTCTCGCCCATGCTTGGATACCCGCCACTATCGTTGCTTCAGTATGTTTCGACACTCGGGGATAGAGTGGCGCTGTCGAGGGTTCCACGTGCGTGACGTATACGAATTTTAAACGCTTTCTTAGTTGTAGCAGTACCCGATTTTTTTCTGTTGTGAAATAATTAATGTTGTGATGTGTGTGTGATATTATTTACTGTTGAGCTGTTGAAAAACATGCTTTTTGTGCTTTATTTTTTTATGGAATTTAATTATAAAACGGATTATTTTAAAATAAGATCGAAGGTAAGAGATTATGTAAAAATTATATTTTTTTTTTCTAAAGAGTTTGAAAAAGAAGTGATAACGAGTGTCAAAGACGTCTTGTTGTCAAGAACTGAACACGTGTTGCAATATGACAACACCGACGTAAATTTTGAGATTTCATATAAAGTGTATATTTCGCTTAATAATTCAAAGCGACATTTATGGTTATTTTTCTTCAATTTATTTTCATCTCAGGATTTGCCGGTTTAAATATAATAAGCCATTTCCATAACAACCTGTATGTGCGAGATTTTCGAAACATTTACCTACAATATAATAATTAAAATAACAGAATTATTCACGAGTAAAATCCATCCAAATATTCCATGGACGGGATCGATTATTATGGCTGTGAGCGTATGATAGCTTCATGGTTTTGCCATTACGTTTAATTGAATAGCTGAGGATTGGCTCACAAAATTGTATGCAAACTCGGCACATGACTTTACCATGTCGGCCTACAGTTTTTTAATAAAATGTACAGTGGAACCAATATCCAGCCAGCTCAAAAATTACTTGGGATTTCCTACGTTCAACTCAACGATGCATCATCCGGTATAGAACAATTTACTTTTACCTAGATCTCGTATAAAAACAACACTAAGCAAACGACGACGAAATAACCTACCTTCATCTTGTGTTATACTAACTCTACTACTCTTCTGGTGTGCCTTTTGGCACCTATGTTGGCTACCGGTGTCCCAAAGCTCACTTTTAGCTACTACGTGGGTGCCGCATTCAGATTTTTTCTTGGGGGTACCCCGGGTATTACTTTGGATGCTGGTACGTCTAGGGCAGGGTACTTCTAGAAGATAAAAAGGGGAGGGTAAGCGGGAGGTGCTGCGAAGAGCAAAATGCATTGAAAGTGATTTTACCAATAGAATGAAAATGGCCAAATATCTACAAGTATACGGTAACGTATGGTTCTAGGTAAATGCGGGTGTAGTGTATTAATGTGTGGGATCCAGTAACTTGTGGAATGGTTACGGTAAAGTAGGCACATATACTTAAGTCTAATTTAGCCAATTTTAAGCCATATTTATGAAAGATTTAGGTTTAGGGAAAAGCAAAAATAGAAACTCGAAAAGTGCTACTTCTAAATAACTAAAAATTTCTATTTCTTAATACATTTATTTTATATGCAAAATAATCGATCTACGCCAATATTTAGACGGATTCTGATCGTGAATAATTGCCTTATTTTAAGTATGATTTTTATTATTCTTTTTTTATATTGCAGATAAATTTGTCGAAAATCTCGCACATGTGTGAGATTTTTAGAAAGTTACGAATATGCCCATAATATACAGGTTGAAACAAGAATGTTTTCTTCTTGCTCAAACTTGAGAGTGAGATGTCAAACTTTATTTTGTTATTTAATTATCAAGTAACCTAATTCTTAACATTTTCGGTTTTTGGTTCATTTCAACACTCAAATCCCCAACCTGTCTTCGATGTTCTAGGCTGCCGAGGTTCTTCGTCAGCTCGTGGTCTCCGATCAGACGAATGGCCCTCCTTTCGATGGAACCCAGTAGCCGAAGAGTATGTTTGGGTGCAGAGCTCCAGACATGAGAGCAGTACTCTAGTGATGGTCTAATCTGGTCTTTGTATAGTGTCAATAGTGGTTGAGGCGTGTACAACTTTTTGGTTCGGAAGGGTACACCAAGTTTCTGCGAAGCTATCTTGGCGATTGCCACAACGTGATTATGCCAATGGGTTTTTTAGCGCTAAATTCGACTTGGTTACTGTCACCCCAAGCCAAAATTTCTTCCAGGTCTTTGTTAAGGCGTGATACTTCATGCTGTCTGCGAAGATGTGCGTCGGCAGCCGATGTTTGTGCATTCAAAGAGAAAGATGAGATAAGTGTGCTATCGTCAGCAAAGCTAAATATCGAATTTTTAGTTTTTACTAGAAAGTCGTTAATGTAGAGTAAGAAGAGAGTGGGGGACAATATGGACCCTTGAGGAACACCGGCATTGATAGTGAAGGTGTCTGAGAGAAATCCGTCAATCGCCACTTGCAGAGATATAATAATATATAATAACGGGTGTTTCCCCCACAATGGCGCTGCAATACGCCTTGGTATACATTCAATAAGGTTCCGTATGTAATTCTGGTCAATTTGTTGTCATTCTTCAACAGAAGCTGCACTGAGCTCATGCAAATCTGCAGGAACAGGTATCAGAGATCGTATGTTTTGTCCAGTGTATCGCAGACATGTTCGATTGGGTTTTTTCGATTTTCGACCTCGTCTAAATCGTTAACCATTTTTCAGTATATCGTCGAGCAATCCTGTGGCTCTAAAACATCTCTAATGTGCCTATCCGCTGTCATAACTTTAGTTATTTTTCTACGGGAAAAGAAATGGAAATTTTAATGTTCCTTTAAAAGAATCGTATCTGCTACAAAAATTTAAGTATTGAAATAAAACAAGAACGAAAATGTTAAGAATAGGTGTTACTTGATAGTTAAATACAAAATAACCACTCACTCTACAGAGTGTTTTAAAGTTCGAGTCACAAAATCACGTCTTGTTTCAACCTGTATATTATGGACATATTCTGAACTTTCTTATAATCTTACACATATGCGAGATTTTCGATAAATCTACGTACAATATAAAAAGAGATTAATGAAAATAGAACTTAAAATAAGACAATTATTCACTATTAAAAACCATCTAAATATTGCGTCGATCGATTATTTTGACAGTGAGTGTAATTTAAAGATATATGACATATTAATTCGTCTCGAAATGAATTCCGTTAAGATCATCGACATTTTAAAATAGCTTGCGTCGCCGCCATTTCGTCTCTTCAACTGCTAAACAAGCCCTTTGCGCTGTGTGGATTCTGTACAAGGATAAACTTATAAATACACGAAAGTATAATAAACATATTTACATGATACTTTATACACTTAAAAGCAATCTATTACCTTTCACGGAATCGTCATCTAATATGCTCCCACTAGTTTTTATACTACTTTTTCGCTTCTCTTGTATTTCAATTGAATCTACAGCGCCTACGGTCCTGGAGGCTTTCCTCTCGTGCGTTGGTGTTTTTCTCTGCTTATCATCTTGTCGTTTTAAAGTTAGATCTCTTTCTTTTTCTGTCATATCGCTTGGGATTGGTTTGATCTAAATAAAAGAAACAATTATTAATTTGCTCGATCGAAGATAATGAACAAAAATTAAAAAAAAATAGTGTCATGTCGTAAATACGGGTTGACAAGTGGATCTGTATCTCCGACGTATCGGTGGGGGGACGGGGGGTGGCAATATCGTTTAACACATGGTGTAGTCATGGGCGTGCTATTATTATTTTAAATAATTTAATCAAAATAATAAATTCTGTTCGAAGGTAGGTAACTATTTTATCAAGGTTCAAAAAATTACTTTTTACAAGATGTAAATTTTTCAACCAAGAAAAAAAACAGCTACATGATGAATCGATTAATGATGATTTTTCAGTTTTGGTCGACTAATGTCCCTTTCTAACTTTCGCTTGAGTGGCAATTTAAATATATTGATGTGTGATTCCTCTTCACATAACCTATAAACATTTGCAATCGCTTCACGGGTCTGAGTGAGAAGGTTTTTATCAGGAGCATACTCATTCTTTATCACAAAGTCCAAAATTTTAAAATACCACTATAAAACACGACACAATGAACCCTTATTCAATGGCGACCCTCCCTAATATTTTATCGTACCGTCAACCAAACTGTATATTATAGGCTCTCGATCCGGCAACCGTGCCTCAGTCGAGGTTAATGACGATTATGACGAGACTTGCTCGCATGTGCGAATAAGTAGGCGGGGCATAATGCAGTTTCTCTGTAGTAACAGGTGGCGGGAGACAGCGGGGGATAGCGGGGCTATGACGATTTAACATGGGAAAGGCGCACAATGTTAGTGTGTGCCGCGCCGTTGTCTGTTCGTGCACCTAGTTAGAAATTCGAGTTATGAATAGTTTGACGGTGGACTATTTAAAATATAACTTTAGCTCTTTGAGTTTGGAGCAAAAAATTGAAGTGAAGAATGCGGGAAGACCTAAACACGAAATTAATTTAACGCAGACCACAAATGGTAAATCTAGGGACTTTATTAGAAAGTTTAAAAACGAAATATATGAAAAATAATTTATAGAGCGTATTCCAAACTTTAATGAGGCTGTTATTGATCAATTTTCTACAATTAAGAACCGAAGAACGGACTTTACGTTTAAGCACTATACACACTAAGAAAAACATTTCTTATTTTCCAAAAGTTGTATCTATTTCCTTGTGAAAAATTAAAAAATTAATAAAAATATGTTTTACCTAACGCATTTTCTTATTACTTCTTTTCTTTCTACATTTAAAGCGCCTAGAAAGTAATTGTTTGGTAGTTACACAAAAATAAAGTTTTAAAAATAATTTCACCATACTTGTGAACCCCCTCTATCATAGGTCACGAGCCGCCACTGTCCTTATTTATAAAACACAATAACTATTGCCCTTTATATCACTACGCAACCGGGTGGGTACATATATCGGATATCACCGAACAAGACCGATGGCCCATCGGGTGTCGCACGAGACGCATGCGCTATCAACTGTCTAGGATTTAGCCAATCAAATTAGCGCTAGCTACCTGTAACCAGTGACAACGCACGATGTTGCCATATTTTTAGATTAAAAGTACTTTAATAAAAAAAACATATATTATTTTGCCTTTAAACATCAAAATAAACAGTATGAAGAGATAGTTTTACTAATATTGAAACTATAATATAATAAGGTTTCTTATATACCCCTTTACAATTTATTTTAAATGCGTAAATGTAATTTTAAGGTTTTCTCGGTAAGAGATTATTAAATTAAAATTTAATATATGTGACAACATTGTTAACTCCAGAAATTTTTTTGTCCGCATTCCTTTCGTAGCTACAGATAAACTTGTCAACCTGTATCTACCTAATGTAATATTTTATTTTTCATATCCGAGTGTGACTTGAGATGATTACTTCAACTTCATCTAGGACAAGCAATTGTAACATTGCATGCATAAAATAGTTCCTTTTCGTACCATTGGCATATAAACTAATTTATTACCTGTGTTTCGCATTTTTGCATTTCCACTTTATCAGTGATCACTGCCAATTTATTAGGTTCCTTGAGACTATTATAGTTACTATCCACTTTAGTCGCGATCCCTTTTGGAACGTCGCTGTTAATTTTAACGCTGGCATCGATTTTGACGTTATTTGACGTTTTGGTAACGGTTCCGTTAACTTGCTGCTGTTGATTCGGTCTCGATTGGTTTGTTGGATTCTGATTGGGTTTCTGTTGATTGTATTGATCGTCCGATTTTCTGCCCTTGGGAGAGTTGTGTGTTTTTTTAGGGGATGTTTCGTTAGTTGTCGGTAGTTTTTTTCGTCTAGAAAAGGTATAGCACAATATACTCTCCCCGACAATAAATTCCGGACAAAGATAATTTTAGTCAAGTTTAGTAACTACAGTGAAACCTCTCTTAGGCGGACACCTACGGGACCGTCTCAATGTGTCCACCTAATCGAGGTGTCCGACCATGGGATGCAAAATTATTACTATGTATATGTATGTACAAATAAACATAACATAACAAAAATACACTAGTTTTAGTTAGGGTGTAGTACTAAAAAAATCTAATAACGTAGTTTGACGTGTTTGCGTTTTATACTTGTAATCTAGAAAATGTAATTCCAAGTCTGATAACAATTCCATTGCTGTAGAGTCACCTCTATTCTTTGCACACTCTTATAATTCCTTTACCATACTAATGGCTTGTTGATAATTGGTGACATTTGTTTGATTACTGCATTCAACTTCTTCATCAGAGTCGTCAGATAGTGATGTGGTTTCAGTTTGGACTACATAATCAGTATGAATGGGGTCACTATCATCTTCTAATCGCACATTGCTATCAATGTTAATGCACTCGCCCAAATAATTGTTATCAAATTACAAACTTCCACAACATCAATATTCTCTTTCAGACTCAAAACGCGACATTTTTGTGCCATTGTTTACGATTTTAACCTTACAACTCACAAATAAACGACGGGCTGCTGTCGGGGAATCACACATACGTTCATTCAGCGAAGTCCTTTCGCGCTGCCACGCATACGCGATTGGTTGCCGGTCTGTCTTCAGAGAGTTTTTGCATCGTATTTATTCATCTCCCAAATACTTAAATTTTTTTTTGTCCTTTTAAAGGAGGGTTCTCGCACTCTTTGTATGAAAACAGCCTGTCCACGTCCGCCCAAAGGAGAGTCCGCCCAAGAGAGGTTGATTTTCATGGAATTTCATATACGTAGTTCCGGAATATGAAAAAATGTCCGCTTAATAGAGATGTCCGCTTATTAGAGGTGTCCGTTATGAGAGGTTTCACTGTATTTAAACATTTTTCCGATCTTTGTGAAATATTTAAAGTCTGTTTCGTTGCCGTTGATAGCTCGATACCCTCATTAAAGATTCAAAACAAGGGCCCGGTGGCCTAAAATATTTTACCTATAAAATGGTCTTTTTACGTACATCTAGCATAAAGATGAAGAAATTTTGACCTATTCCACCGGGTAACAGATAAAGTAACAATAGGGCCATAAAATGAAATGAAAGGATAATGATTAAAACGGCCCATCATGGTCGGAGAGTTGGGTTTTTAATGTAACCGCTTATTATTTTATTTAAATGTAATAGATTTTATGAATTTATTTACAAGAAAACTAATTTATTTACAGATCAAAAAATATTGACAATTTCAATAATTATAACTCGATAAAATGGTCCTCAGAAGAATCTGAAGAGTCATCATGTCCTACGCTTATTACTAAAGGCTCAATTTCCATAGTTGTGTCAATTACGTTGTCAAGTTCCCACATTTTTTGTTCCTCTACTATAGCATGTTTTATGGCGTTTTGCCAATTTTCTGATGACACATTTGCTAAAGAATGAAGCAAGAGGTGTCGCACTTCTTGCATTTTAAAAGTTTTGTTATTTCTAGCAACATATCCTTTTACTTGAGCCCATATTAATTCGATAGGATTTAGCTCACAATGGTAAGGTGGTAAACGGAGCACTATAATACCTCGATCTCTTGCCATCTCGTCAATAACATACTTTTTATACTGTGATTTATGTAGCCTAACAATATCCAAAAGTTCTTTTTTTACCATGGTATTATCGTAACTCAATTCCTTTCGTTGTAACCAGTTTACGATTTCCGCCTTTTTCCATGAAGTTGTGGGAAGATTCTCTTTTAGCCTAGAGTGATAGCTGGCATTATCCATCACTATTACAGAATTAGCGGGAATGTATTCTATCATTTGCTTAAAATATTCCTCGAAAACATCAGCAGTCATTTCTTCATGATAGTCTTTAGTAGAATTCGACTGGAATTGTAATAATCCTTGATCCAAAAAGCCATTTGAACTTCCTATATGAGTTATAATAAGTCTGCGTCCCTTTCCAGATGGTGGTCTAAGTCCTGTTGACCAGCCTTCCATGACAGCTTGTCGAGAACTTAGGACATTTTTATCTTGCCAAACTTTAGATACGGTGTGCCCTTCGTTCAGCCAAGTTTCATCCAAATAGAAAATGTTTTTGCCTTCGCTGCGGTATTTTCGGATGGACCTTAAGTATTGACGTCTCCAGCAAATAATATCTGCTCTATCAATAAGAAAAGATTTTCTGTTTTGCTTCTCCCATCGAAAGTTCATATCATGAAGTATTTTCCATAGTTTCGTTCGTGATAGCTGTGGTAAGTCCTCGTCGTAGTTAATGGCTTGTAAAATTTTGTCTATAGTTGGTATTTCCTTGGCAAAATAAAAACTATGTACTTTTCTTCTAATACCATTTTTAATGAAATTGTCAATTTCTAACGGTTTCTTTCCTGGGAGTGGTTTTGGCTCACTGAGGTTCTTAGATTTTCTTTCACGCAAGAACCTATATATAGTAGCCTCTCCAACTCCTACCATATTGGCACACTCTGCAATGATGCTACGAACATCACTTGCAGGTTTCTGGTACACTAGAGCATCATGCACGTTTAATATTAATGTCTTTTCTCGGAGAGAATATGCACTCTTGCTAATTTGACGAAGACACGTTGGCGAAAAACTTGAAGCCATTGTTACAAGTATAGGAAATAATTCAACTTTGAGATAATGCAGTATCTAAATACAACTAAATACATAGTTTGACAAACGCACATCAAATGGCGTAATAACATCCTAAAGCAGGCAAAAATAGGTAAATTAATTACCCCTGTTGTACCTACTTTAACCCTAATCCTACTTAACAATGGACAGAGGCCAATTTTCTTATTAAATAAGGTAATTACTATTGGCAACGCCTATGGTTTACGGTTGTTTTATGGCTTCAACCCTCGATATGAGCTATCAACTGCAACAAAACGGAATATAGAAGAAAGTCATGCAGTGTTTCAATTTTATTCACAATTCGCAACATTACAAGATTTTATCGAGTAGTGTGAACAATAGTGTGTATTGCAACCTCGTGTTCTTATCACTTCTACCATGCGACGTGGGGCATGCTTTCAATGCAGTTTTGAATTGCTCCTTGAAGACTATTTTCTCTTTCTTCAGGGAGCAAGGACTGTTCGCAGATCTGGCAATGTTTATGGGAGTCGATTGCATACATGTCTACGTAGCATATCTCATACATGTTCAGTTGCATTTAAATCGGAATGTTCACCTCTTCTAAATACCCAGTTACAACCCGTAAACTATGAAGAAGGTGTTTCGACTTGTGTTATATTATTAAATACAATAGCCATTGCTGAAGAATGTGAAAATATTCCTCAAGAAGCAATTCAAAACCTTATTGAAATGCCACGTCGCATGCTAGACGTAATAAGAACACGAGCTTGCAATGCACGCTATTAATATTTGAATATTTGTTCATCCTACTCGATAAAATCATGTAATGTTGTGAATTGTGAAGAAAATTGAAAAACTGCACTACTTTCTTTCAAAATTTGTATCTTCTTTTAAAAAGCAGATAATGACGTGTTGGAAAAATATTTAAAAATTTAACATAATCTTTGTCCACAACTTATTGGCAGGGAGTGTATGAAAATTATCGAATTTATGCTTAAAAAGGAAAATTGCGCGGATTTGTTAGAGGCAATTTTCATACAAAACCAGAACAAAGAGATTTGCAGATTTTTACTTACTTTTGACTGTCTGTATGATGAAGTGACGTGTATTCTGCTTGTGAACTAAGACTACAAAGTGAAGTTAGGTCGCTGGTTTCTGTAGCGCTGGGCATTTCTCTACGCAACAGCGGAACTGACAGACGGTTGGTATCAGATATGGAATCTTCAGTTTTTTGCTCTAGGATTTCCGACGCCTCGTTGCCTAGTTGTCTTATTAGCATCTAGAGATACATAGTTTCGTAAATATAATTCTTAGATTCAGTTTTAAATCACATACATTGTTATATCCCTTTAACCAGGAACAAACAGTGGTTTGATTTCGTGCCAAGGCCACACAATTTGCGAACAATATTCTCTGGACTTACCTGCAACTCGCTTTCTCTATCCATCAACGTTTTCTTATACTTCGTATTCAGCTCTTTCAAATCCTTCATCTTAGTCTCTATCTCTGACACACTCGAGTCTCTCCTGGTTTTAGACATCGGCCTCAAGGTGGCTCTGATACGTTTATCAATGGAAGCGCCGTGATCTTTCTTCAATTCCACCATTTTTGGAACGAAGACCAGACAAAGAGTGATTGTGGTGCAAAAAATTATAAAGGAGCCTGGAAAACAGAATGCCATATTGATTGTCTCTATTTTTGATAACCACACCAAATCAATAATAAAAATTATTGATGTAATTTTTACTTATATTTGGTCATTTCATTAAGGCGATTTGCACCCAGCCACGGCCTTCTCAATACAGGCCGCGAACGTACCCACGGTGCGCTGTTGCCAAATGTTAGTTAGTTGTCTACTACGGTAATGTTTTGTTGTGGATAGAATTTAAAATGCATTAAAAGCATGCCACGTCACATGGCAGAAGTGGTAAGAACACGCGGTAACAATACGCGCTTTTAATTTTTGGATATTCGTTTATGCACTCTATAAAATAATTGCAGAAGTGTAAAACTTTCTTTAAAAAATTACATCTTCTTTTAAAAAGCAGCTAATGACGTGAACTAAAAAACATCGTGGTAAAGAAAGGTTACACTTCAAAACAAAATATAATGAAGCTAATTATAACGCTCAATTTTTCCACAGGGCGTTAAGAAATCAAGGGTAACTTTTATTTCTTCCTGTATGCATATATAATGATCAAGGCATAAGTCTTTTTTGAAAACTTAAATTTATACATATATATTATACAAAACTATGGATAAAATGTCAATGCTGTAAGGCTTGGTGTCAACACTCACATTTTCAAATTTGTTCGTATTATTTAAGTAACATTTAAAGTCCTATCTCTGCAAGAGAGTCTAAAATAATCTCTCACAATACACCAGGTGGTCTAAAAATCATTTAATCGATAATCTACTTACTGATGAGTAAGAACATTTCATCTTGGTGATCCACTAAAGCTAGTGCAACAGCTGCGCCTAAGATGCACATGATGACAACATTGTAGACCGAGAAACCAACGTATCTGCTGTCGTTTAAAGCCGGTATGGACACGTGACGGGTTTCCCAGGCTAAGAATGCACCAAATATCTAAAAAAAGAAACACATACACACATTTTGGGTTTAGATTACACACTAAAAATATTGCGCGCTAATTTCGGGAAACTCTGTATACGGTATCCTGTTTTATGGTGTTTAAATCATTAAATCAATCGTTAGAAGTTTCTACCTACCATTAGAAGTCCCTTGTATACGTAGATGGAAGAAATAAATATAGTCATTTTTGCAGAGGTACAGTATTCATTTTCGGGAATGATTATTTCGTCTTCATTAGAAGGATGTGGCTAAAATTAGTTAAAAAAAATATTTATAGAACTATTGCGAAAAACGCCTTAAATATGATACGATATTTATTTTTAAAATCGTATTTTGCATCAAAATACACCGGGAAGGGAAAATAATGGACATCCCCGGGCCAAGTAGACAACAACGGAACAGTTTCGTGGACTGCCATAACCTGAAGCAACTCCACATATCACAAAACGCCATATTGATCACTACACAGTAAATTAAAATAAGTAACTAAATATTCAGTGGCGCCATCTAGTAGGAATCTCCTTCAATGAAAAAGGCAATTCATTACAACTAGTGTATGAAACGATATTTTGCTCCTCACAATTTTAGTCTGCGATTTTGCAGAATTCGCGCCGAATATGTATTTCTTTTGTGGTTTAATATTTACTGACAATAAATCCACTGATGTAATAAAATGTCTATTTAAATACGTCATTTTTGTCACTTTCATACCGATAAAAAAGGTGCATCTTTTTTACACCGATAAAAATGTCTCTCCAGCTTCGCTGTCGCGTTTTTCTGAACTCGTTTGTTCTCGTTATATAGGGTGTTATGGAAATGAGGTATTATATTTAAACCGGCAAATGTCTGTATCTAATAGGTGACAAGCTATTTCCCATGCGTTAAAAACTCAAAATGACGAAATGGCACATACTCGGCTTACTACGGCTGAGCCGTACATGTCGCTGTACGCTTGAGAGCTTGTCAGTTTAACACAGACAGCGTCGGAATACGCTTGATTTTATTCATAACCCAATACACACGCTGCAATCCGCTAGGTTTTGCAGGTGGTACTCGTGTTTGTAATAATTTTTCGGTTTACTCGTGTATCTTGCTAGTCCATAAATAAACTATGAATATTGTTGAGCAATGAAACTAAATTGTTCAGTTTAAGACCGGTAGTTTCTTCTGGACGCAACAGCTGCCGTTTGACAGAAAATGTGGGATGTCGCTGACGAACAAGTCAAATTTCGTCGCGTCGCGTTTAATAACATCTAATAATCTGATCGTGTATTTTCAAAAAAACTAACTATCGTTTCTGTTTCACTATTATTGTGTTCCATGTTGCTATCAAGATCTAAGATGTTTCGAGCATAAAGTGTTTCCAGGAGTGTTCCCATGAAAAAGAAAAAAAAAACTGACTGTTTGTGCCTCGATTTGCCTCTTTAGGTATAAAGATAAATACAAGTAGGTAGATAAATAATTAATTTTTATAATGTATATGCGATTTCAATTTTACATTAAGTTTGGCAACATTGCCATTGGATCTGGATGAAATGTTGTACAGTAGCGCGGACTGACCTGTGAATAAGAGTGTTTGTTACCCCACTTTTAAAACGGTCAATTAAAAAAAAATATGTAGCGCTTCTCTAGGACACCCAAGGAGTCACCCATTTAAATATAATACGCCATTTCCATAACACCCTGTATTTCTAAACAAACTAGTTTTCAGCAACCAGGTGAATGTTATAAACCTGTGAGTCCCGTAAAGGTGCCGTTTGGACGAATGTAATATTCTTTATAATTTAATATACTTACATAGGGTTCGCCCCTTTTCGTCTCCCTATAAAAAGGGTCAGCTATCTGCCACGTTGTCATTATGACAACGTCCACGCACAGCAATACCCCCACCACCATGAACAGCTGATAATCTTTGATAACTTTCTTGTTTAGTTTAACGTCGGTGAAGATCGAGTGTACTCGCCACGTCTTGCTGAACATCGAGCCGAAGGCGAGTGAAAAGCCGGCCATTAATGTCCAGGCTCGGGCGGTGCAGATGTAGGGGAAAGCCTCTAAAAGGTTTGTAGCAATTTATTACCTTAGAAAAATGTTTTCTGTTGATATTATCATCCCGACATACAAAGAGAGAGTTAGAATTAATTCTTTATTTGCTTCCTCGTTTATTGAACAGATTTAAATTTATTTCCTGGTTGGTTAAACAAGATGGCTGTATTCTCAAAAAGAGGCCCCTGTTCATTGTAGGTTAGATGACCCTGTACATACCTATACTTGATAATCCAGAGTCCAATCCCAAGAATATGATACTTGTGTAAGTGATCATGCACCCAATAATGATAAGGTTGTTCAGTTGTGGACTTGACATCTTGATGTATCTAAAATAGTGAACATATTCATATTTCTTTATGGAAAATATGCAAAATGTAGACTTGTGTCTTGGGATGATATCCTAAATTTTAGTTTTCAAGAAATACTGATGTCTTCATCATTATACAGGCAGAAACAAAGTTACTTTTTTACCCTTAATTTCTTAACGCCCTGTGGAAAAATTGAGCGGTGGAATTTAGCTGAATTATGTTTTGTTTTGAAGTGTGATCTTTTCTTAACACGATGTTTTTTGGTTCACGTCATTAACTGCTTTGTAAAAGAAGATACAAATTTTTAGAGAAAGTATTGATCGGACAACAATTAAAAAGTTACAGGATGAATTGTGATTAAAATTGAAAAACTGCAGTACTTTCTTTAGAAATTTGTATCTTCTTTTAAAAAGCAGATAATGACGTGAGTCAAAAAAACGTTGTGTTAAGAAAAGACCACACTTCACAACAAAATACAATGTAGCTAAATTCTACAGCTCAATTTTTCCACAGGGCGTTAAGAAATTAAGCGTAAAAAAGTAACTTTTGTTTCTGCCGGTATAATGATCAAGACATCGGTATTTTTTGAAAACTAAAATTCAGGATATCATTCCAAGACATAAGTCTACATTTTGCTAAAAATCCCAGATCGGACAACAATTAAAAAAGTCACAGGGCTATAAAAAAGACTAACATTATCTTTGTCCGGGATTTATTGTCGGGGAGTGTATTATACAGGGTGTTATGGAAATGACGTATTATATTTAAATGGGTGACTCCTGGGGTGTCCTAGAGAAGCGCTACATATTTTTGTTTTAAATCGAACGTTTAAAAAGTGGGGTAATTCACCCCTAAACCCACACACAACTCCTCGGCGCATTCATATATGAACATATTACATTGTCCAGCTGGGTAATAAACAGATGTTCAGGACAATGTTGCCACACTGTTTAAAAGTGTAAAACTTTAGTTTCTTAGTGTGGGAATGCATAATAAGCTTATCACTAAATCCCATTCGGCCTCTTATTTCCAATCTCGGAATATAACCGGCATAAAGTCGAAAGACAAAAAAACCTCAGTGAAACAGAACAAATTGCACTAAATCACTTAAAGAAACACACAGACACCCACGAGTTCCAAATTAGTTTTTTTGAAGATATGCACCTATTATCAGATTACTCGAAAACACTAAACACTAACGCATAATTACACTTTAAAATAACACTACCGCACACATAGAACAAGATCACTTAATCATTTCGCAATGGAAATAATAAAAACGCTAATTTCTATGGCCATTAACCCTTTACTAAAGATAAAATGAAACAATTATGTTAACAATTGACAGGAACTACCTTTTCAAATACATGGTCTAGTCCACCACCAGACTTTCGTTCCGAGAACTCTCCGCTAGTAGAGCCAGCGCGGTTGCCATTTCCGAGACTATAATTATACAGGAAAGTAATATTATAGAAGGAAATTAGGTAGTTTATGAATATAACCTTATAAAACATCGAAAGTGGCAACGTTGTATTTTTAGATAGACAACAGACACGTGAAGGAACAGGTTCAAAGGATAGTTTCAACATTTTTAGATGTCAAATACCATTGTATGAAATAATTATATTATTTCCCAGACTATCAGCTGATAAAATCTTAAACAATAAGGGCGTATTTCTGTCTACACGATAGCACTTTAAAATACTAATTCTGATTGAATGGTACTTAGATGTGTTCACGAGATGCGCGATGTGACTTTGTTTTGGTGTTTTGTGACGGTTTTTGTTCGGTTACCTGGTGTTTTTTTATAAATTAAGTTGGTTTAAAATAAGGCCGAAAAGGTAAATAAAATTGCATTTTTTTCTTCTAAAGGGTAAAGTGGCATTTTAGTTGTTCAGATCCGACGGGTGTCGTTCGAATTGAACAAATGAGAACATACCTGACCATTTAAAAACTCCGTGGCGGTTCGTTCGAGTCAGTTCAAGTTTATAAATCAGAGATTGTTTCCCAGTGAACTGAACTGAACGTAAAAGTTTATAATAATGTACCCTGAAAAATAAACAACTTGAAATCTGTCAAACGTTTGTTGATTTTCTAAAGAGTTTACCCTGAAGATATGACAACATTGTTCAAGATTCACTCACGTTTTTCGCCATATATTCTTTTGTTTACCTTCCTGGCAGGGGCACCACGTGGCCATTTTTGGTTTGACATAAGGTCATGTACAGGGCATATTAAATTAAAGCGCCATTTTTGGATATTTTTCTTCAATTTGTTTTCATCCGCCGATTTAAATATAATACGTCATTTCCATAACACCCTGTATAGATTTGTAGAATGTAAAATACGAATAAGAGATTTGAAACAAAAATGGTAGGTACTTTGACAATAATGCCGCCTTAAAAAGAAAATTCATTATTTACCTTTGGTTCCTGTATTTGATGTTAAACGCCAAAAAGAACGCTGCTATAAAAATTCCCACAATAGCGAGAGTAGCCAGAATGGCGTAAACTGTTTTATTCACCCTGGTGTGTTCGATAATTAGAACTGTCCTGTCTTTCGGTGGATATCTGCAATTATTTAAAAAAAAAAACAAGTTATTATCGTTAATATACAGGGCCTCCCAAATAAAAAACATGATTTCTAAATGAGTTTATTGTGAACCATCCCCCAAAAATGGCAGCCCGTACCGGGCAATGCATCGTTTTTGAGGTGGCTGAATTTTGGCTCCCCTGTACAGGGTGTCCCATTTTCCATGTTAGTGCTATCAAAAAGTTATGTAGGTGTCATGTGCTCTTTTTGGGTCAAACTTAAAATGGTAAATCAAAATTAGAAAATTTTCGCTCGCTTAGAGATACGGGGTAAAATCAAAAAATTGACAATTTCAAAATTACCCTCTATTTAAGTTAAAGAGATATAGAAAAATGTTTTATACAGAAGTTTCTTTATATTGATTGTTGAATAATCTATCGTTTTCAGAATAAGTATACGGGGTCAGGTAAAAGTTATCGGACCTAACCTCATTTTTTTAAATGTAACACCCTGTATATTTGAATCTAAAAAGATACTATTTTAAATTCTCCTTTCAAATATATATAACACACCATGGATGATATTGGTTTCCTAGGCGATTTATTTAAATTTTATTACTTTAAACCACATCATCGAATAACATTGTAAGTGACAAATCGTATTTTTACAGTCGAAGACATAACAGGTTCGGGTATATTACTTTACCATGATACTATAGGAAAAATACCAAAATAATCAGATACAAATGGGATGAAAGAGGCATTTAAAAATAAATTAAGCTAAAAAGCAAATTTTAGGTTTGAAACATTGAAATTTATTTTGAACTCTGAAATTGGTCAAAATGTCACTTACAAGGTTATTCGATGCATGTATCGAACTATGTTGACTATTAACATTTAACATCAATTTCATTTTTACATATTTATTTGCGAAAATGACCTATCAACATTTTAAAAAATTCAGTATAAGTATATTCAAAGTGGAAAAAACGAAGAAATTGCGCAAAATGTATATTTTGATCGCTATCCGGAAAGACGGTAACCATTTAAGGATATAGTCCGAACATTGGTGATGATTCCCGTTATTTTTTTCCTTAATCTGAATCTTTTATTTCGTTTGAAAGTAATAAAGTTTAAATAAGTCGCCGACCAATATCATCCATGGTGTGTTATATATTTGAAAGGAGAATTTAAAATGCTATCTTTTTAGATTAAAATATGCAGGGTGTTCTATTTTAAAAACCGTAGTTATTTTCGATAACTTTTTTACCTGACCCCGTATACTTATTCTGAAAACGGCAGATTATTTAATAATCAACATAAAGAAACTTCTTTATAAAACATTTTTTTGTATCTCTTTTAACTAAGAAAATATAGGGTAATTTTGAAATTGTCAATTTTTTGATTTTCCCCCCTACCTCTTAAGCGAGCGAAAATTTTCAAATTTTGATTTCACCATTTTAAGTTTGACCCAACAAGCACTAACAATTACGGAGATACCCTATAAAAGCGTCGAAAATGGGACACCCTGTACATTTTATAGAAAAACTACATTATATCTTCTTGAAGAGGCCGACATGGTGCACCCATGTGCCGAGTTTCATTACATTTTGGTGAGCCGATCCCGAGCTATTCAATTAAACGTGATGGTAAGTAAAACCACGAAACTCTCATAGTACAGGTAATACAGCAAACACCAACAATTATTTTTTTTTACAAGTGCCCCGAAAGTGCCTCTTTTCATGCATATTCACTTCACCGAAAGTGGCGCTTTCCAGACCTCTCCGAGAGGGCGGGCGGGAAATATTTTTCCCGCCCGCTTCGAGTCACCATGTATTGCCCGCTCCTCATAGTTTTTAACTCGTAAATAAATAAAACCAGAATTGTCGAGTGCGGGGTTTGAATCCGCAACTCTCAGATCGCCAGGCATATACTCTGCCACCGAGCCATACATATCAACGATAATAAATAGATATTTACATTCTCCATGCGTGAGTGTTTTCATGTCATGTAGACAGGAGCAGACAGGATCGTATTGTTTGAAGAATTTCTTTATTTATTTAGCCTCAAAGACTGGGAGCACTTACAAAAAAAATACGGTACATATCTCGGGCCGTCGGACTCTGCATCTCATCCGTAAAAGCCTCTTTTCGGCCCTTGATACGTAATGTACTATTCTATGACGCTATTGACATAAATTTGATGATAATAATGAAAATAGTGTCACTGACACTAATTTTCGTTTCGTCAATGTCAAAATTTAATTTGCTTGTATTATCTGAACTATGAGAGATTCGTGGTTTCGCCATCACGTTTAATTGAATAGCTTAAAGGCGATATTTGAATGTTACCTTAAGTTAGACCTTCGCTAAGGTAGCCTTAACGTTATGGTAAACCTTAAAAAAACTATGTTTTAAATTAATTTGAGGGTCAATTGATGCGTTAAGTGGAAGATTACCTCGTCCTTAAAGTTATATTCCTTTAGTTGAGAGTTAAAAAGAACGTTAATATACTGCCAAACTTGTGTTAAGGATGACTTATGTCATTCTGTACCTTAAGGTAACTTTAAAATATCGGTCCTTAGGATGGGCTTAAGAAAATGTATTCAAACTTGGCGCATTGCTTTACCACGTCGGCCCCTTAATTTATTTATTTTTTATCGCTCATACTTTCCAGTCCATTTAAGCGGCACTCCTAACGTCAAGTCCAGATGTTGTATCGCAGCACTGTATTCCCCTACTTTAACCTCCTGTCCTTCTTGAAATTGCTTTAGGAGAATGCTCGCCTTCCTTTCGTTGTCATAGAAACGTACTGGACCAGTAACACCTAGAAAAAAAATATAGATGGCGCCAATGAACTATAACTATGGATACGTAGAACTTATGGGGTGCGCAGCAGCCCGGTGAGACTGCTTATGGGGGGGGTCGAAACACGTAAGAAAGCCTTGGAAGTGATGCTAAGCTTACTCTGCTGCATGCGCTCACAAGTAACCTACTTTTATCTATTTGTTTCACTCTATCATTTAAGCGTCAATATCAGACTTACGTAGAGTTAATATGAAATGCCAAAAAGTGAGTGTTTATGCAGGCGACTTGATCCTGGTCATATTTGTCTCACTTTACTGAATTAGGGAAGGTTGCTGCAGACAGAGACAGGCATAGAATGCGAACAGCACGAATTGTTAAATAATTTTACAAGACAATTTTCTTCGTCTGGCATGGAATATAATCAAGCAACATATGAATGATATGTAAAGTGAATGAAAATGCCGAAAGCGAAGCGTCCTTATAAATTCTAAAATAAATTTTAATTTTCACGAGAAACGTCGTTTCCTTTTTGGTGCAGTGAGTAATTTGTAATTGAAATATTCATTTAGTCATCTTTACTGAGAGTAAGCATCGATAATAATTTCTTTTCATAAATCATATGGGGCCCAAAAATATGCTCGGACTTGAAACCTGAAATATTTGCTAGAACCTAGAGCCCAGTTGAAGATGGTAAAATATTTTATGTAAATTATGATTTACTTCCTATTTTTTAATAAAACTACTTACAAGCTTATTTCTGAAGTTTAATTTTTCATTTGTAGTTACGTTACTAGTTCAGTAAATGATATAAGAGTGGGTAAGGATTATTTTAAAGTGATATTTACAGCTTAAAACATGTCAGAATCCTAATATTGCTTTTCACCACTTAGTAAATCAAATAAAAGGGTTTTGAATGTTTTTGTTGATTAAATGTCACTTTAAAATATTGACAGTAATAAAAATTTGGACAAAAATGACATTTGAAAAGGACGTGCGTTTGTCAGCTGATGCCAGACGTAATGGATGCCGGGTTTGTTCGTTTGTTCATGCCTGCTTCGATTTGTTAACACGGCTGTTTGTCTTCTTCCTGTTTATAAGTATTCGTTGGTGCGCAGTAAAAGTTAAATTTTATGAGTGAAAAATGGGATTGTTCGGTTGCTCGTCGGTTGTATTGCGCACAATGTTGTCGCCATTATATAGGCAACCCCGCTGGTAGTGGTGCCGGTTTGGTTGCCAACCACCGTCCAGAAGAATATTAAAAATCTATCGATACGTGGAGAATAGATATCAAAATTAATACTAAAAGTAGCTTTTCAGTGATGGCTACCAAGACCTTCTTTTATGCGAGAAAATAGATTGTTTATTACCCACTAAAGAAGGTCTATATAAGATGATTTAATTAAATTTTCAATCCGACGTTCCGTTTTTTCACAACCATCATCAAACACCTGTATACATGGTGTTTCTTAATATCATGCTAATATTTGAGGAGGTTATTCTTGGGTCCATTTTCAGAAAAAAACTTCATATGAACCTATGTCCTAAATGTCTTAACTTTTGAGAATCACTACAGGGTGTTAAAGATTTTCATGTTTTTTAAATAATCTGTTAAGGTTAATGACTTGAATACGTGACAACTAGACTAGGCAAACACCTGTCAAAACTGTTTATGTTTACGAATCAAAATCTGCTTCTTACCTACTTGATCCTTTTTAATCTTTGTTAATACCTAATTTCACAGAAGAGTGCACATGAATGAATTTAATTTTTTTATACGAAAACTGTACGTCAAACGACAAAAAATCAAGAAGCGACATTTGCTCAGCAAGGAATGAGAATTTCAAAAATAATTTTTAATTAAAAAAAAATGTGGCGTACATTTCTTCAAAAATACCGAGGGCAATTCCCACACGAACGCCACTGGTTGGAATTTTAAAAATTTTTATACATCATAAAATGCCTCTTGATGAATAGAAAGTGTGTACCAAATTTCACAAAAATATCTAGAGCAGTATCACAAATATTAATAAAAAAGAAGGATTTTTGAAAATCTTAACATCCTGTATCTGAAAAATTAAGATGTTTAGGACATATGTTCATATGAAGTTTTTTTCTGAAAATGGAACCCCTTAGATATTAGCATGTTATTAAGAAACACCCTGTATAAAGTTTGAGTCGCCTATTAAACGACCTCAGGAACGAAAAAGATATTTGTGTGAAATATTGGCAATCGCTCTAAAATATACTTATCTTTTTAATGAAGATATTTTCTATCACTTCCAGTTATACCGGAAGTCAGTGTCAACTTGCTTATTTTAAATGCATCCTATATATATTTGTACATTTCTGGATTCTACGCCAAATTCTAGGCCATGCCTCAATTTCATTTTTAATCCTATTTTTTGAATACCCTCTATTAATAGATTAAATCTATTATAAAAAATCTATTAAAGCAGATCTTTTCATCAAGTTTTCTACTGAAAATGGACCGAAGAATAACCTCCTTAAATTAGCATGTTATTCAGAAACACCCTGTATAAAGACATAAATTCTGTAACTAACCTTCAAAACTAGTATTATTTAACGCATCCAGGAATAAAGTCTCCCACAATGGATCCCTATACCTAAAATCGTTCACCGTTTGGTTCCTCCTGAAATATTTAATTTTGTGCGCCACGTTCTGGATAGCCAAGGCGACGGCCCAGATGCCGTCGTACGTGTAGCCGTGGAAGCGGGAGTATTCGTGGCCTCTCCTCGAGTCGTATTCCACTTTGTATTCGTCAGCTGTCTAAAAATTAAACGAGTTTATGTCAATTGGAAAAGTGAACAATATTACCGAAAATATTTTTATAAATATGAAAATTTATACAGTGTGTCCCAGGATAAGCGAACTTAATTATAGGTGTAGGATACAGGCCAGTAAAACAAACTTAGAAGTTCAAATTTAGTATTTTGGCCTACGTTTCGCCCTTTATGAGGTCAACCTCAGGGCTTTACACATAAGATTCCCCGTGAAACACGTGTTACCATTATCAATACTATACGGAACATGTAGGTTTTCCATAGTACACACATACAGAGCATACCATTAGGGCTCCAACTTTTCAAAACAACAACAAACCAAAACAGTTCTTAGAAGAAAATAAGACCACAAAACGGCTACCTTGCTGGTTAGTATTTGCCAGAGTATTATATAAAATATTATTATACAGGATGTTATGGAAATGACCTATTATATTTAAACCGGCAAGTCCTGAGATCAAAATACATTGAAGAAAAATATCCATAAATGCCGCTTTGAATTATTAATACATTTTATATGAAATCTAAAAATGTACGTAGTCGCTACTGACGGCGTTCGCCATCAATAATTTATTGAGGTAGTCTCAACTCTCAAAAGAGGTCAGCGCATTTGTAGGCGGTGTTGTCATATTTTAACACAGAATTGTAACCGCACGTGTTCAGTTTTTGACAACAAGACGTCTTTGACCCGCGTTATCACTTCTTTTTCAAAATTAAAAAAAAACTACAAAAAATAATACAATTTTAATGTACATACTCTCTTACCTTCAATCTTATTTTAAAATAATCCGTTTTATAATTAAATTCCATAAAAAATAAAACACAATAACGTATGTTTTGCAACAGAACTAACAGTAGATAATATCACACAAATTCACAACATTTATTATTATGAACTATTTCACAACAGAAAAAAAAATTGGTTAATCCTACAACTAACAAAACGTTTAAATTTCGTATACATCAAGCAAGCGGAACCCTCGATAACGTCGTTGCAGCACCGAGTATCGAAACATACTGAAGCAACGATACTGAACGTTAAACATATCAATACGCGCGCGGCGTTATCCACGCAAAGGCGAGACACTCGGTGTAGTTTACTCAAGTGACCCACATTGTTGCTGTGTAGACTTTCTCTAGGACACCCATTTAAATATAGTCATTTCCATTCATATACAATAGTATTATATACAATACACTTGTAAATACACACCAGCAAGGTAGGAGAAATCTACATGTTCTGTATAGTACTGATAATGGTAAAAAGTGTTACACTGGGGATCTAATCTGTGTAGCCTTGAGGATGACCTCAGAGAGGTCGAAACGTATTCAAAAATACAAAATTTGATCTTTTAAGTTTGTTTTACTGACCTGTATCCAACGAATTAATCCTTTTGGAACCTTTTTATTTTCTGTCTATTTAAAGTGCTTTCACAGCAGTCTTTTTCACAAAGTATCGAAAAATTTTATAAAGAAAAGTTGCTCGGAATTCAAAATTATGCAGGTGTACCGAATTTAATAACCATCAAGCCTACATTGTTTTTTTTTCATTTTATACAATATTTTCCCCAGTTAGAATTTTCTGATTTCTTCAATCTTTTGTCATATTAGCCTAGGATTAGAAATTTTGTCATTAAATGTTAATTCCGAAATAACCTTTTCTAATAAGTGTATTTAATACCATGAGCAGGCGCGGAACTACTATGCAGGAAGACCACGCAATGCGGGAGGGGTCCAGGGGGCCCACGGCCCAAAGTGGCCTCCTGTTACGCAATGCCAGGCTCCTCGCCACCTCAAAAAGTGTTTTTTTTTTCTTACGCAACAATAATTTATTATGATTTAATACTATCATCAAGAGAAGGAGTTCCTACACATCTGTCCATCGCCTTAGATTTTAAGAACATTTACAATTTTGTTTGTAAAAAAAAATCATACCTATTTGTTTGCAAATAAAGTAAGTTTTTGTCTTGTTTGCGTTGAATAAGTATAGTGTCGCTCAAGCCAAGTGCTGAGCTCCTCTGAAAGTGGGGCTCCGGGCCCAGACCCACCGGGCCTAGTAGGAAAATAAGTCTTGGATAATGTTTATAATAACAAGGAATTAACAACTACAACGTTTTAAAGTTTTTATGTTACCGTAGGTATTTTTTATTGAATGCAAACTTCCTATTCCCAAACAAATAATTTGAGGAAATTGAATTTAAAATATAAATTATTAACTGCTTAGAAACATTTGGTCAGAAAATTACATATTTTTTGTTCAGAATATAATAAGATTTAACATGTAAGTCTAAATTATTTGGGGAAAGAAAAAGGCTTTTTTTGCGACTTGTTTAAAGTAACTTCTAATTTTAACCTGTCCTGTATATGATATTCTAATTATTCGATCTTATTATATATTTTTAAATTAATTTTACGAGAACTTATAGTTTTGTAAATATTTCCTGGAAATTTGGTTTCAAAATGATTTTAAACAATAAAGTTATTCAGAAAAGAATAGTGTGGTCACTTTTATGGGTTTTGGAATAATATTATATAATAAATGTGATTTTTAGTAAAACCTTAGTTTGTAAAGAGCATTAAAAATTTTTCCCTCATAGGAATCCACAGTTTTTTATTTTAAATTCTTATGGAGTAAAATCTACAGGGTGTCCCACAACTAATGGTACGCAGGAAAACTGCAGATTCCTTGGGTAAAAATACTGCGATTTGGCCATACTTAGTTTAGTTCAATAGCTGGTAATAACCGAGATACAGGGTGTCCAAGTAAACCGCTCTCTGCGGTACTCTGGATACATAAAAATAGGTGTAACTTTCTTAGGCCTTAGTATAATTATGTTTTTATAAAAAATATCAATTTTTCCGTCATTTTTAAGCAATAAAGGTGTACTTTGTAAATGTCGCTCCGACTAACCGTTTTCGAGATATTTTCAATTACAATTTCTAATGCGCCCGTTTAAATTTTGATTTGTAAATGTGAAATTTGTCACAGTAGGCTTCGGTAAAAACAAATACAATGAAAGCACTTTGAAACCTCATTTCTGTCAAAGTTTATTTTCATTTGTCAGCATTGTGGGTGTTTTTAAGGAGTTTCTGAAGATACTGTTATCAAAAATTAAAATAAAAATGCCGCGACATAACTGTTTTCTAACGGAGAAATGCGAGACATGGTATGTTTACACGCACAACAAAATTTTAACAGACGCGGGGCACATCGGCGGTATTTGGAAATGTATCCAAATAGAAGGCAGCCAGATTTTAAAATTTTTAGAAGCCTATACGACAGACTGGATCCTCCACTATTACGTTTTGGACGCAAGAATCCTGTTTCTCCCAGTCTGTCGTATAGGCTTCTAAAAATTTTAAAATCTGGCTGCCTTCTATTTGGATACATTCCCAAATACCGCCGATGTGCATGTTAAAATTTTCTTGTGCCTATAAACACACCATTTCTCCGTTAGAAAACAGTTATGTCACGGCATTTTTAGTTTAATTTTTGATAACAGTATCTTAAAAAACTCCTTAAAAACACCCACAATGCTGACAAATGAAAATAGAAATAAGTTATTTAGGAAAATTGAAAATTAAATTTTTACTTGGACACCCTGTATCTCGGTTACTACCAGTTATTGAACTAAACTAAGTATGGCTAAATCGCAGTATTTTTACCCAAGGAATCTGCAGTTTTCCTGTGTTTATGGGACACCCTGTATATCTATAATTTACCAATTTACGTTATTCCAGCTTAACAAAATAAATCATTTTATAGGGTCTAATAAATAATTTTGCGGGTGGGGGGCCCAAATTTTGAAGTTTCGCCACTGACCATGAGGATTTCTTTCTCTGTTTAGAGGTTTAAAACAAATGCAAAAAAAATTATGTTTGACGGTTATGAAATTCGGTATGCTCGCATGATTTTGAATTGTGAGAAAATTTTTCGTTATTTTGTGAAGATGAGGCACTTTACCTAGACAGAAAATATTTATACCATAGGTTCGCTTATCGCACACACTGTAGAGACAGGGTTTGAAAAGTTTGGTAAAAGAATATGATGAACTTCACTTGTAGTCTGGTGCCCATGAAACCGAAATCTTGGCTCTCTTCCCCTATCGGCTACACCCAAATTTCGTAAAGGGTCAAAAGTTTTTGGTTCACAGTCTTTGAAGAAGAAACAATTCACATTCTTAGGTAGGTCGTAAACAACTTCCCAGAAAAGCAATCGGAAAGCTCTGGAAAGTTTGCCGTAAATTGGATAAAAATTTTGAGTCACGTCCGTCGATTGTTTGTGTTTCCTAACCAAGACAGAAACAGATAGAAGATAAAAAGAGATGGACATTCTACAGATAGAATCCCCGTCTGTTGTCAATGAAAGAACCGCCCTGTATAAGAAATGGTGACCAAGAAACACAAAATATGTAAACCTACAATTCCTGATATTGTAATTTCACCGCTGGTGCTTAACGGTAACAGATCGGTCAAAATAGTTTGTTCCAGAGCGGTTTCCAGTTCCTCCAAAGTACAGTTAACGTCGGGGTCGAATTTTTTCCACCATTCAAATCTGTAGGTGCCCATAATAAGCCATTGGTACTTTCTGCCGAACATCTCGAGTTTGTAAGCTTCACAGAACATGTGTTTTGCCCATTTTTCGTTAAAATTTCCTAAAAAAAAAAGTAGTGTTGGGAAAAACCGATGATTTTAATAATC
Source organism: Barypeithes pellucidus (assembly GCA_963991005.1). Classification (NCBI taxonomy): domain Eukaryota; kingdom Metazoa; phylum Arthropoda; class Insecta; order Coleoptera; family Curculionidae; genus Barypeithes; species Barypeithes pellucidus. The sequence goes on along the minus strand of OZ022563.1, from coordinate 47,127,331 downwards.
GAGTACTTGATACTCGAGCGATTTTAATAATCGAGTTAATCGCTCGAGTGAATCGCCGGAAATTCCAATTTACCAAGCGATGACGTCACCGACTGCTTAAAGGGCTGCCTAGCCCTTTCCATGTGATCAGGTAGGGTATTTAGCAGGCACGTAACTACGAGTGGGCACATGTTTAGCTAAAAAATTGTAGTAGCCACCCAAAAAATTCCAGAAATTTATTTATTTGTGAATAATGAATTTTTGACCACGTGTCTCGATACCAAACAAAAAAATCGCAAAAAATCACCCAAATATGTATTTATTGCTCGGGTTTATTCTTGTGCTTTTTTAAAACAAAAAGTATTACCAAGAGTTATTTTTCTTCACATCTTTCTCAATCTACGAGCATAAAATAAGTAGATATTTAAAATGGCCGTCAAATTCTTCCACTTTAAATTATCAGGTGCCCACTGTGTGCCCTTCAAAAATGTAGGCCTAGTTACGCGACTGGCAAAATAAGAAAATAGGTGATTATTTTTTTAAATTCATGTTATTGTTACCTAAAAGTTCCTGTGTAAATTTAAGAATGTTTACTTTTGGTTAGCAAATAATTTGTCGATACCTATGGTTTGTTTACTATTTTGCTCGTTTTCTTATTTACCATTAACATTTTCTATACTGTATGTTATTTTTAAGAAGTCTTCTTGGGTTTAATAATAAAAAGTTCCTGTTTAGATTTAAAAATGTTTACTATAAGATTACCAACTAGTTTTTCTATATATTTTGTTCGTTTTGTTATTTTTATTTACAATTTCTATTATTATGTTATTTTTTAGAAGTTTTCTCCGAGTTTATAGTAAATAAAAATTTTAAAATTATATCCTTTAATTTTTTAATATTTACAATCGGAGACCTAAACTACGCTGCTGGCTAGCCAGTTAAAACAAAACTTTACAATACCATGTCGCGATGACTCCGCTAAGGGATTTGGCATACTTTTTTATATGTACCTTCTCGTTTATGTGCCTTTAAGAATGACGTATGTCGTGTACCTGCTCAAGGTCAAACTCGAACGTCGCCAATCGGATGGCGCGGCGCGTAGACCGAGGTTGTCTATCAAATAACCGGCGATGTTTTTCGGTTTTTCGCCTAAATTTATAACTAGGGTATTTTCTATCGAGCGAAAAACTGTTCGAATATACGAGCAGTTTTTTAACTCGATCACACTACAGCGGTATATTTCCGTCGGCGTCAAGCGAAGCTCGGGTATCGAGTGAAAGATAATAAGTGACGGGCGACGGTTTTCGCCTGAATAGATAAATCGAGCGGTTTTTTTAATAATCGAGCGATGTCGGTTATTTCATTAATCGAGTGATCAAGCGGTTTTTCGCTCGAGTGATCACAACACTAAATAAAGATACGATGCATGATAACGATATAAAATATTTTTATAGAGATGTAGAGACTAGGATTCGATAAATCGAAGGCTGTATACAATATTTTCTAGTGTTGTGATCGCTCGAGTTCTCGATTATTGTTTCCGTTTATTTAATTCAATATAAAGGATAAAATAAAACGTGGTATTTTTACTAAAATTTAAATTGCGACACGGGGGTTTTCAGGTATATCTAAGTACTTACATACTGGCGAGAGTAATGGTTAGTCTGTTCTCTACATTTTCCTTCTTTATTTGTCTTTTTATCTTTAACAGTTTTAAAGTTATCCCGCTTTTTCCAGAACATTACATTTTATGTATACCTACCTACTCATACGTAGGTATACATGATGCGACAACTTGCATTTTTGTCGCGTCGAAGAAAACATAAATAACTGCATCTCGACCATGGGCAGGAGATGTGCGACCGTTTCAAAATCAAGAGGGGGACAAACACAGTATTGAATGGTTCATGAACATTTATTTATTCCATTTTGGTTTTTATCAACTTTTGTATTGTTTAATTAAATACTGGGTGTTATGGAAATGACTTATTATATTTAAATTGGTGACTCCTTGGGTGGCCTAGAGAAAGTCTACATACTTTTTTTTAAAATCGAATATCTAAATACTAAGGTAAAATCCCTTTTTACCCACATACTGTCGCGCCGTTCCATCTGGATTCATTTAGCAACAATGTGGGTCACTAGAGTATACTAACCGTGTTGTCAGATCACACCGCGTGTCTCGCCCTTGCTTGGATACCAGCCGCGCGCCACTATCGTTGCTTCAGTATGTTTCGAGACGCTGTCGAGGGTTCGTATACGAATTTTAAACGTTGTGTTAGTTGTAGCAGTACCCGATTTTTTTTCTGTTGTGAACTAATTCATAATAATAACTGTTGTGATGTGATTTGAAATTGGTGTAATATTATCTACTGTTGAGCTGTTTTTGTGTTTTATTTTTTTATGGAATTTAATTGTAAAACGGATTATTTAAAAATAAGATCGAAGGTAAGAGAGTATGTACCTTAAAAGTGTAGTTTTTCTAAAAAGTTTGAAAAAGAATTGATAACGAGTGTCAAAGACGTCTTGTTGTCAAAAACTGAACACGTGTTTTGTGTTGCACTATGACAACACCGCTTATAATTCGCTAACCTCCTGTGAACCGCGAGACTGCCTCAATAAACTGTTAATTGCGATGGTCCTCAGGAGCGGCCACGTAATTTTCGCTTAATAATTCAAAGCGCCATTTATGGTTATTTTTCTTCAATTTATTTTCATCTCAGTATTTGCCGGTTTAAATATAATAATTCATTTCCATAACACCCTGTATATATTTTTGTTGTTGATTTATAGATTCTAGTGTTTGGAATATTGCTAAATCGTATCTTTATTAATAAACCTTCAATAGTCTTTGACGCCACAAAAATGTAAGTTGTCGCATCATGTATACCGACGTATGACGTTAGATATACCTGAAACCCCCCTTGCGCGATTTGTTTCAGTAAAAAAATATTACTTTTTATTTTATCCCGTATATTAAATTAAATGAACGGAAAATAAAACTTTGCTATGCCAACGCCTAAACTGTCTTTAAGTAGATTATTAAAAAATCCAGTTAAAAAGATAATTTCGCGAATATTCCCAAATATTCTTACCCATAATAATACGCGTATCCTTTTCCTTCAGTTTCATTAAAGCAGATGTAACTTCATTGGTGAAACTTTGAGTTTCGACTACTTGGTAACCTAATACATCCAGTTCTGCCACTAACCTAAAAACCAAAAAATATGTTTTTCTAAAATCGGTCAGAATATCAGTACTGTTCACCCGATCAGTTAGGTGATATTATTTATACAACACTGAGAATAGCTCTAGCCAAAAAATCGTTGCTAGGATTATTTTAGCAGCGATAGAATAATTACTACGTGAAACAGCAAAATTGATTTCTTGTGACAGTAGAATCCATTTTCCTGTCTCCTTAATTTTATTTTTTCATCTAGATTGCTATGCACCTAAAATGGTTTATTCCTAAACCAAATTCTTGATAAAAATGCAATTTTCAAGTTTTATTGTGTTTAAAATTTTTTACACTGCACTTTGTTAGAAAGTTTTTTTCTAGAAAACTCAGTTTTTTTCAAATGGAAACGTATTGGCTCACTCAGACAAATAGACAGAGCACTTATTTCCCAATAATTTGATAGCACACACCCTTTCAATTTTAAAAAAGAGAGATAATTTATTAAAAATACCAATTCATGACAAAAAATGCATGACGCCATAACGCTAACAAACAAATTTAAAATCCTCCATAATTTGGTTTAGACGTAAACCGTGTCAAGGAGTTCATACCACCGACCTATATCTATGGATAGCCTAAGTGTGTGTCCACAACGGCGCACCGCCCTTCGCCCATAGCCTTGTACCATAGCACCGCACAGCCTCGCTTCAGCTTCGCACACTAGTCACTCGACATCGAGATATAAACATGGACTGTGCGTTGTTATCTTCTTCCGATGAAGAAGATATTGTTTTAGACTCTAATATAACAAAGTGTTACTTATTTGCTTAAACAAAAATCAAAATTGCCAGTTCATCCCATTAACGTAAAGCCAAGATTCAATGGAGAATTGTATGACCTTCATAACGATGATACTTTTGATTATATCGTTACTTGGATTTTTATGTAGGACAACACTATTTAAAATAACAATTAAAATTCTTCCAGTATACCTTATTTTTTTCTAATTAATTAATTACGACCCTGTTTAAACATACTGTTTAATGTAACATGCTGTATATTACTGGATTTTCCAATTTCACGTCAAATTCTGAACGTAATTTATGTAATATAGCCTTCATCGGAAGACGATGACAACGCACAGTCCACGTTTATATCTCGATGTCGAGAGACAAACTAATCGACAGGCAAGGCAATGAGCTAGGCTCGGTGCGCCGTTGTGGACACTACCGTGCGTGGCTATGAGAGAGGGCGGGCGCTGTGCGGTGCTCCGTTGTGGCCATACACTAACTCTAAAAGCATAAGTGGCAAATTTATGGCCTCGCGCATGTAAACAACATCGTCCGATGTCATGCGCAATGCCGACTGATAAACTATTGATCTTAACGGGCGAACAGGACCGTACTTCGCCCTTTTGGCACATCAAAATCTCCTTTACTGGGAAATAAACAATCTATTTTCTCGCATATTCATCATAATCGCTTGTGGCCATCACTGAAAAGCCACTTTTAGAATTAATTTTGATATATATTGTCCACGTATCGATAGATTTTTAATATCGTTACATCCCTACAACTGATTTCGGTTCTGGACGGTCATCGTTGGTTCGCGTCATTGGTTAGCAACCAACCGGCACCTACGGCGGGGTTGCCTATATGACGGCGACAACATTATGAGACAACCGACGGGCAACCTTAAAAAATATGACCAGTAAACCGTGCGCATCAACCCATTTTTTCACTCATAAAATTTAACTTTTCAGTGCGCACCCCATAAGTTGTACGTATCCTTAGTTATAGGTTTGGAATGATGTTCCGAATCAAAATATACTGGGTATTCCATTTAAAAATTCAAAGTTGAGGTAAGTTCTCCCGTGAAAAGGAAAAACCTAGTAGAGTGCCTTGCTAGGTTGTTGCTTAGCATCGATTTTATAAAAGCTCTCCACTCCCTCTATCGGCTGGTATAAACATTTTTTTTTAAATATATCAAAAATATTCAAACGATTTATTGTAGATGGAAAAACCTAGTAAAATGCAAATTTTAATATTTTTCGTTGGATAAACTTAGCAACCCGGAATTACCAGGTACAGTACGTTTCACGAAATTTGGACACGACTTAATGATTTCCTGGGTCGGTCCCATTGTGTCGACAAGAGCTTGGCAATAAACAAGTGAAGTATGAAGGGACGGACTAAGGAAAACAAGTAATGATATGATTATATTAATGTAATCAAATGAACTAACTTTTTTTTTAATATTACTAGTCATATTTATTTACATTTATAATGTCATTCTATAGATAGTTCTGTTTCGCTATCGCTATCCTCATCAAAATTAATTATAATTGGATTAATTATACGATCCAGACTAATATACGAATTTTCTACAGTTATTACGTGACGGACTGAATTTTTCCAACTACCTGGGGGAATATCATTAAAGCATTTTCGTATTAATTCTACAACACTAGAACTTAAAGTCGGAGAAATATTTTCAGACCTAACCAGTGATTTTAACTGGTTCTTGGTACATGTTTTATCAGAAAAATTACATTGAGAAAAAATTTATAACTTCAGTTTTTTTGAAACTGAAATTTTACCTTAAGATGCCTGAAAAAGAGAACTTAAGATCGAGGTATAAATCCTCAAAAAAGGAAAAAATAGTTAAGGATCTTGTTCTATCAATGCCAAATCAAAAAAGGCTATTTTGGGAAAAATTACCTGTTTCTGAGACATCCACTGATTTACTAAATAACCGAATTTAACTTTTAATGTTCTATAATTTGTCTAAACACTTTCTTGTATTTTTTATAATTACATTAATTTGTATAAACACTGTAAATTTGTCTATTTTTCTTCTATTCAAAAAAACTAAAACCATAGTTTGCTGGGTTTTATTTGGGTCGATGAAGAAAATGTGAATCATACATTTTGTTGAAAGTAACAATATGTACTATCTATTAAGTTATTAAGTAAATATATTAGCTTTTTCCAAAGTAAAGTGAATACTTATTTACAATGAAAAAATCTTAAGTCACTAAAAGTGCACAAAACTATAATTCTGTATTTTAAATGTTAATAAGGAGTTACCCGTGAAACATATCCCACTAAAAATTTTAAAAAATATATTATGTCCTAACAGAGCGGCAAGAATTTTTGCCTATTTTGTATTTCCTGAAAAATCATCAAAAATCAGTTACTAGGTTTTCCTTTTCACGGGAGATTTCCGTTTAAACCGAAAGTAATAAAATGCAAAATAATATCACCTGTAATTAAACAATAAAAAAGTTGTAGGGGTGAGCGTTCCTCCTGAAATACCCTGTATATGCTGGGGAAGGAATGCACTTTACTGTGATAAAAAAGAAACTTTATACAAATTTTTTTGTTAAATTTTTTTTTCTGGCACGGTAAATATGATAATAAAACGATCTTTGTGGCTTATGCGGTTAAGTCTCGGCCACTTTCGGACTTATCCGTTTCAGCACACCAAGGAGATGGCTTTATCTGTCCTACTGTTCAACTATCCTAATGTTCATCTGCGCTACAACTCGAATGTATTCGGGTGATGTTCGGTTAAGCTCGTATGACCTAAACCGTTGGGAACGCCTTTTCCCCCTGTTTACATGCAATTTTACTGACATGCTGTGAAATGTTATTGGATAGAGACTTAAAATATTGCTCTTAGCGTCGAACGATTGAATGGCTATGTCATATTTATTGTCATATTAGAACTGTAATATTTTTGGGATTTCCTGCACCCTACCTGACTACGCCATTAGTAGTACATAGTTATTTTATTATCGAAATTTTATTCTTACATAAGAAGAAAATTAATGTTTAATAATAGTTATAGATGTCTTGGGGAAACAAGTGCAAACCCGCCCCGATACACCTTTTGGATTTCCTATTGTATTTTAATTTGAAAAAACAAAATTCGAGCGCAAACCGGCCGACAGCTACTCTACATATAAATAAATTAGAGAACTATAACAAGTGTTTATTGTTTCTATCCTAATATTCATCTACCCTACACGATCTCATTGGCCAACATGTCTATTTCAAAGAACAAATTTAGAATCATTCTCAAACCCGAAACTTACACACTATACCAAATAATTTTTCCAGAACGAAACACACACGAAACAACAAAGAATATATGCATATTCCATCCTTGTTGTCGCAAGGGTGGGTAGGGCAATTGCAGAAACGAAGACTCCCGGTTTAACACGAAGTGACGGGGCAGATGCACTTTAGGACAGATGTGGTTTCCCCACGCCGTTGCGTTGTCTTGCGTCCACACACAACACAACGACACCGTATCCATGGCGTTGGGGACGGAGGAGCAGAGCAACCACCGACTTCAATTCCATAGCAGTAGTTTGCTAAAGGACTTTAATTGTTTTTCTCTTCAGTTTTACATTTTTTACCGGTTGATATATCGTTTCAATTATTGAGTGTGCTGTGTTGTGCGCTATTTTGAGAAACAAAAACTTTTAAAAGTTGCTACAAGTTTATGTTGTTGCTGTAAACCTTTATACCTCTTCCAATTAAATAATGGCATTATTATTAATATATATTTACCTGTTGTGTGCCAAAGAGTACCTAGGTTCGTTTTGATAGATAGTGCCCACTCTCGTCCAGTTAAATTCCTTCAGTAAAGACAGTCTTGGCGAATTGAAAGCGTTTTCCGACGGCACTATCCTGAAGAAATTCGGAAAGTTCTCTTTTGTGAACATTGGATGCGTATCCGCATAAGAAAGCTGAAAATATATTAATAGAATTTTGGTAAAGGTTAAAGTCACATATTTATGCTGGCTGGGGGGTAAACTTATACATTGAGAACGTAAAAGTTTGGAACTAATTCTTTTACACTTCAGGTAATTTAAAAAGGTAATTTCATGTATATAGGGTGACATGAAAATAAGTTATGACCAGTGGCGTAGCGACAAATTATAGCCCCCCCGCGAAAATTGAGTTATGGCCCCCTACCCTATATTAAGAATATACATATATATAAACATATAAACAAACAAAATTAGATAATACTGTTTATTATATAAACTACAAACCTATATGTAGAGAACGTTACAAAAAATAAAATAAAATTATTGAACAACAAGAAGAAAACAAAAAACATTCTTTAAAACTAAAAGGAACAAACACGAAAAAATTCTTTAGGTACCGAGCTAAGGTAGTAGTAGAGTAAGGTACTTGAAAGTTACAGTGAGATAAAACCAAAAGTATTTAAAATTAAGCAACAAAATCTTGAATATAATATTATAGGTATCTCAATAGTTATTGCGAGGCAATTGGCTAATTGCCTATTTTAATTATTATATTGTAAAATTATTCTTATATTATTGCTTTCAGGAGGTAAATTGTTTTTTTCTAGCTTTTGCCTCCGCAAAATTTTTTATTAAATGGTTATTATTCATTTTGGCCGCCTCTTGTGCCTCTATATAGACAGGATAGCCAAGTAACCTTGTCTGAGAGGAACTATTTCGTAAATAATTTTTAATGATTTTTAATTTGGAAAAGGATCTCTCAGCTGTAGCAACACTTACTGGAAGAGTTAAAAATAATAATAAGGCTGTTGTTACCTCTGGAAAATTTGATGATAAAGTGTTATTTTCCACAATTAAAAATACAGCGAAGTCTTTAATACTTTGAAGAGAAGCAATTTTTTCCTTTAACGGCATACACAACGCAACTATCTCTAAAGGAAAAGTCGCAGACAGATCGCTGGAATATGTTTGCAGTGTTTCTGCAGACATAAATAATTCTTTTTCTGGCAAAGTTACTAGAACTTGGGGACATAGAAATCTAAATTTATTAACAAATAACTCCATTCCCTCAAAACGATTACCTATTTGGTTAATTACAATATCAAATACTTTGTAATATATATTTATCCTAAAATAGTTTTCTCGACTAAAATAGATAATTTGTATTGGCTTCATCAAAGTGTTTTTTTGGTTTTGATTGTCTTTTATCTTCAAATTCCGGGTTTATATTCCATGATCTTGATATACCAATTGCTTCATTCTTCAAATTTATATAATTACGGACACAGTGTGACAAAATCTAGATCAGGTGGACATTGGTAATATTGGTATTTATTTGAAAGATTTGCTAATTAGCAATAGGCTCTATCGGCACTCGAAGCTTTCGGGCCCCCAAGCGTTCGCCCCCCCCCCCCCCGCCCCCGCGACTTCGGGGGTTCGCGGTAGTAGCGCTACGCCACTGGTTATGACAAAATCACTTAATTTTTTTAATGGATACCTTTATGTTTTATTTTTTTTAATTTCTGATCTAATGATTTTGTATTTTTAATGTTAAGTACATTTTTTTTATGATCAAACACAAGCACTATAGGAAAAATCCACTCCGGGAGTGGTGCATGTGCGAATAAAGCGATTCGCTTTGGTTTTGAATCGTTGGAGGTTATATTCGTTGGAAAAAACGACCTCGGGAAGGTCGTTCCATAAGGATAAAGTCCTCCAGGTCAGGTAGATCAAAACTAACCTGTGTTAGATGCCAATGCTTCGATGCTTTCGCTATGGGATCCGTCACGTGGGTACAGGCAGCTCCAAAAAGCATTAGCTTGTGCGGTCCGCTGTGCATCATGTCGAAAAAGGCTTTGACGCCGACGGCAGCATTGCACTAAAATAAACAACACATACAAGAAGTTATATTACAATTTTGTCCTGTCGTAATGGGTATGTCATATTTTGGCTGTAATAATTAGGACAAACTGACTGTTCTTTTAGGATCAAAGAAATAGTCCGTTTTCTCCAAAGTAAACTCAAAGTCACGGTCTCACGAATTACATATATGTACATTAACGACGTGCTAAAAAGAAAATGTTTCGCCCAACTGGGCATCATCAGAACTAATATACTAAAATTAAAGTATTATATGTATATTTCGAAAGAGAAATGTGCCAAAAACTGAATTACATTATTAAAAAATATATATGGTGGCCCCTGTGGTGGTTTGATGGTCAGTGTGTCAGCCTTTGTTCATAATAATAAATCTTTGAAAAATGGTGGGTCGGGGGTGAGTGTCTTCTTTTTTTTAAGTGGGACACCCTGTATTTGATATTTTTTGCTAATGGAGGATCGAATTTTCTATCTAATGATATTAAGTGTTCCTATACCTATCTTCAATATTTTCGGACTTATAGCGAAATTTAAAAATTATCTTATAAAAATATATTTTTTGGTAGAAATAATGAAAAATCCATTTGACGTTATGTCTGTGTGAAAATTATGCAACAACACCAATAAAATAACTAATAACTAAATTGTTTAAAATGCGTTGGCTCTTAAACGTTCATAAGTTGTGGGGATAACATGTCCATGCTCTGCAGAAACTCCATGTGAGCAGTGTGCTGGTGCTCCATCTAATTGGTAAAAGCAATTTCGAAGGATTTTCAAAGGTAGATCGTCGAGAAACGCTGACACTATGGACCTTAATATGTCCAAATATTTTGTACCAGTGTTACGCCCCTGGCTTTATTTATATTTAATTAACTCTATTCAATGTACGAAATAAGAATTAATTCTAAAATTGCATTAAAAGCCCAAATATTTATGCCACTTTATAAAGATCACCAAAATATTATAATAATATATCTGGATAAAATATCCTAGAATAAGAAAGTCATAGGAAATAGAAAAGAGATAGATTGTAAGGTATTTTTGACCCACGCACATATTTTTAAATACGCCCAAATCAATTTTATTGGATCAAAACAATTATGGGAAGGAACCACAGATTCCCAGAATAGCTATGATACAAACTAAAAATAATATTCTAAAATATCAACGAATTTTAATTACCTAAACAAGCAATTAAATTTAATGGTTATTACTTCCTTAATAGCCTGCAGGTGTTCTAATCACCGAAATAAACGATTAACTTAATGGTTTTTTTACACCTTAATGGGATACCTCCTAGGTAATAAAAATTAACTGCTTCCTTAATTGTTTCTCCCGTTTGACTTGACCCAAATGAACCAACGAATCAGGCGAGACCTAAACTTTTTGGACATACCTCTAATTTTAGTTCCTTGCCCATTTGGAAAAGGGGGGCAATATAACAAAACCACGAAACACAGCAAAAAAGATAATTATTATTCAAGATTCGAGATTCCGTACTTACTCCAGTCTCTATTAAGATCAGTCCAGAATTAAATAATAAGATATTCTATTTAGCCATCATGGGTTAGTCAGTAACTAAGAATAAAGTTTAAAGATATTTTGTTCAAATAAATATCTAAAAGTTCACTATTAATATCTCAGTAACAATGTATATTATAAGAAACCGGGAGGGCTTACTTATCGACCCTTGGTTGTTTACAACAGTGAATTAGTGCAACGACCTATTCTTAAGTGTGTGTTCGGGAACGAAATACTACCAGCTGTAAGATGTTTGTATGTAAGTTAAGATACCTTATAAACATTGACTATTTTATCCAGTGCTAAAAGAACAATGAAAGAATGCACGCAGTACAAAGTTGTAGACATTTATAATAATTTGCATCATGTTAATGAACTATGATTTTTGCATGTGAAACTATGAACAGTGAGTTTTGAAGATTATGGAAGACATTTTTAATTATGTTAATTTATCTAAACTTACTTTCTTATTATTAAATAGTTTTAAGATTAATTATGACTTTTAATTAATCAAACTACCTTAAATATCCATAAGCAAACTTAAACCCTAAAAGAACCCACGTCAATTACCGCAGGTTTAAAATAGACTCCCTTTCGAATGCCAACCAACATCTTGTGCGATTTTAATTATCATTCAGGTAATTAATATCTTAAAATCTGTGGTCCAGTACACCAGTCAGGTTGGCGTCATACAGCAAAAAGCAATTTTGTTGTGCATTAGCAAACAGAATACATTAAAACTGAACTTATGTTGAAAATTTCTCTCTCTCTCTCTCTCACGAAATGAGGGTTTTCGCTAGCCCAAAAATGAGAATTTCTTCTGTTAAATATTCCTTCTTTTGAAAACTTGCATTCGTCTGTCCAAATAATATTTTTATAAGATAATTTTTAAATTTCGCTATAAGTCCGAAAATAGGAACACTTATCATTGATAGAAAATTCAATCCTCCATTAGCAAAACATTTAAAAAAAATTAAGATTTTTACAATAATTCATCTCCCTCAGAAATATTGTTATGGAGACGCCCTGTATAAAACTAATTAAATACTGTTCAAAATTATAACATTTCGATGGTCTTGTGAAACTATTGTCAAAACTTGAGCTTTCTAGCTGTAACCGCTAAAAAGATATGATGTTATTTTCAGGTCCCGATACGGCGTTAAAAAATCACAAGATTATTTATAATTCAAAAACTCTTAAAGATAGGTATATGATATTATATAGAAAACTGATCTAGATTTTTACCTAGATTCCAAAAAAATATAATATATAGGGTAATTCGATTAAAATTCCGAAGTTGCTACCACTTTCGGTGTGATCCGGCAACACAGTCAAATTTTCAAAATAAAATCTCATTTAGTTCTCGAGATGCTGGGCCACTTTACTTGGTGTACCCTATATAGGGTGTTCCATTTAAAATATGCAAGTTGACACCGACTTCCGGTATAACCCGAAGTGACACCATATTGAAAATATTTTACCCGAGTTGCCCCCATCCATCATATTATATACATATATCGAGGCAGTTCCCGGTGGGACACCCTGTATATTAAGGTTCTGGAGTTTTTCTTTACACGCGTCACGTAACGTTTCCTCGTTTCCGTTTCTAAATTCAATTTAAAATCGAATAGAAATATGAAGTATTCTCGAGCTTCTGTAATCGACCATTTTCGGAAATGTCAAATAAGAGTGATATAAAGTAAATGGACTGGAAAAACAAACCGTCATCAATATCTGTCCTGTCCTGGATTCCCCGTGTTTTATATCTAAAAAACACGCATAAAGCATATTCATTTTCATCTTTTATTTTCCGTTTTAAAACAACACATATACATCGTATACCGGTTGCTGCATCGTTGAGTTCAACATACGAAATCCCATGTAATTTTTGAGGTGGTTGAATATTGGCCACCCCCTGTATATTTAATTTTTGCATTTTCCTTTAAAAACACGGAAAAGTTGATATTTATCTACTGAATCCTAAATACGTCATGTCTTTATACAGGGTGATTGGTGGTGGATGGTCTATTAGACGTTTATGAAGAACCACAATATTTGGCAGCTTATATAAGTTGGACGTGCCCTCTCTTTTAAAAATATTTTCAGCCGTGCAGTGTTGCAGCTTCTGCTAGAAAGTATTAGCAACATTATTAATTTGAATGGAACAACATGTGTATTTTTTTATTAGAATCCTTATTCATCTTATTAACCCTAACATAACAGCCAAGAGGCATTTCACTCTTTCAAAATATAGGGTGTTTCAAAATACAAATATTTTGATCGCCTAGGAAACCAATATCAACCATTGTGTGTTATATATTTGAAAAGAAAATTTACAAAACGTCCTTTTTAGATTATAATATACAGGGTGTTCCATTTAAAAAAATGATGTTAGGTCTGATAACTTTTTTACCTGACCCCGTATACTTATTCTGAAGACGGCAGATTATTCAACAATCCTTATAAAGAAACTTCCGTATAAAACATTTTTCTGTATCTCTTTTAACTAAGAAAATATAGGGTAATTTTGAAATTGCAAATTTTTTTATTTTCCCCCGTATCTCTAAAGCGAGCGACAATTTTCAAATTTTGATTTTACCATTTTAAGTTTGACCCAAAAAGAGCACATGACACTTACATTACTTTTTTGATAGCACTAACAATTACGGTGATACCCTATAAAAGTGTAGAAAATGTGACACCCTGTACAATTGTAAATAAGATTTGGAAACAGAGTGAAAGGCCTCTGGATATTATATTATTATAAATTTTTTTCTTAAAGTAACCTATGCAAAAAACAAATGAAATTTAGAGATGCAGTTGGTATGAAACCTCCATGTTGTTATTTGTTTGTTGATTATTGTAAGATAGCTTTGTCAAAAAATGTTTCATTTTTGAGTTTATCGTAAGTTTGTGTTTTCATTGCTGTTGGTTTCTTTCGACACGATATTTTCTAGGGTCAAAGTTATTTTAATTAAAATGTGTTAAAGAACAATCCAATTGTATTTATTATTCCCAAATACCATTACTAGAACATTAATTATCATGTAAAAGTTAATTGGTAAGAAGTAACAAAATATTATTTGCTTGCCTCAGCTAACGCACTAAACAATTTAAATGCAAATATCTCCGAAACGGTAACTCTTGGCGACCTGAACTTAGTGTACCTTTTTTACGTAATAAATACGAGAAAAGTGTTATTTTTATTAAAAACTTAAATACACTGAGGCACAAAAAAGTTATGACCTAATAAATGTGCGAAAAATGCTCGTCCTGAAAAAACCATAATTGCCAAAATTTGTAAAAAAACGTTGGTTTCTCTCAAAGTTATTAGAGAAAAACAAAAATTAAGTTTTAACTTTACCATCCTGTATCTCAGTTAATATCAACTTTCGGATATCGGTAAATATAATTAAATCCTAATATTATTACGTAAGGAGTCTGTGGTTTTTCCATGTACCATTAATTAGCAGACACCCTGTATAAGCGGCCAAATTTTCTAAGTGATCCGTTCCTCGTAAACTTCTAATAGGCTGTCCACCATCAAGCACGCTGTATAAATTTTTAATAAACTAATTAAATAATCCAAGAAGCTAATGCTAATATGGAAATTATTAAAAATTTACGATACTTTTATTTATATCTGCAAAACATCTAAAAATATCAACGATATAATTGCCGTCAGATTGAAATAGATAATTTCGTTCGAAACGATGGGAATTTAACAGAAATGTATAATTTTTATTTGTAAATAATAAATGTTAAAAAAGTTTATAAATAACCACCGTAGGGATAAAATAACAATTGAAAAAATACAATTTGCTAAATTTAGAGGTAATTTTTTAGGGTCATCCAACCTAAACGGAACAGGGGGGCTATTTTTGAGTTTCCCTGTATTTTTTTTAATCCAGTACATCCGTTTTGTTTAAGTTTTCCCTGTAGAGTATATGAAATTGCTATTTAAAAGGCGGTTTAGCTTAAAACAAAAGAACTGTGGCGTAAAATGGAACACCCTGTATATTTTTTACTTTTATGGAAGGTATTTTTTTGCTGATCGTACTCACAGGAAGATCTCAATCAATTGGAGAGGCTTAACCAAGGATTTTAAATCGAGGAGGATACGGCTTTGGTTCACAGTCTTTGAAAAATATAAACAATTCACATTCTTAGGTAGGTTGTGTAAACAACTTTCCAGAACAACAATCAGGGGGCTCTGAAAATTAGTACATACAACGTGTCCAAGATAAGGAGGGCCAGTACAGGGATCTCGGAAACCGTAAGAGATACGAAATCGGTTAAATGGAAGCAAAGTTGCGCATTTACATGCCTACTAATATGCTGTTTAGAAAGTTTTAAAATTCCGAGTAGTTCCGGAGATATCCGGAAAAAACCGAAATTCTGAAAAATCGTTTTATTGTTTTCCTGGGGTTTTTTGAGATCGAATTCTAAAGTAAATTGCACTTTTGCATTGCCTTTTTCCGCTCTATCTAACAGCGTTAATTGTTTTGTAATCCGACGAGTCGTCTTCGAAGGGCCAATATCAACTTTCTTTTTTTAAATACGGTCCTGCTTTCCTAATATTGGAATTTGAGAGCTTTTTCTCCCGAATGCAACGATGTATGACAGATTGTGGTTTAATGACGTTTCGAGGGTTTTTTGAACAACATCAGGAAATTTTGGGATATGGTCCTGTATTTCTCCTAATTTTATAAATAATATCTCATAAGTAAGCTCTAAATTTTTTACTTATGTTGAACTAGTTCAATAAATAACAAATAAATTAATAATAAACCACAAATAAGTGAACAGAAATCATTCCAAAACAGTAATGAAACCAACAACGAAAAAGGTAAGGAACTAAATAATCAGGTGTTAAAAATAATTTCCGTTATTCTCTAAGCACAAATAACATCTTCTAACTGCCACATAATAGTTTTTTTGACATAAAATAAAACATGCGCTAGAATATCAAACTTTTCAGCATTTGTAAATTTATGTTCCATATTTTCTGGAAAATAGAAAATCTCTTAAAACGCTCTCAAACGATCACAATGGGAATGTCAAGTGAAACAAATCACGCGTCACCTTCTTAATTTTTTTTATTTCAAGCGCCTACTTTTCTTTTAAATCCCGAGTCAACAGAAGTTTGAAATAATGTTTCTGTATTTTGTTCACTTATTTGTGGTTTATTATTACATTATTTGTTATTTATTGGACTAGTCCAACATAAGTCAAAAATTTAGAGCTTACTTATGATATATTATTTATAAAATTAGGAGAAATACAGGACCGTATCCCAAAATTTCCTGATGTTGTTCAAAAAACCCTCGAAACGTCATTAAACCACAATGTGTCATACATCGTTGCATTCGGAAGAAAGAAAGCTATCAAATTCCAATATCAGAAAAACAGGACCGTAGTTAAAAAAATAAAGTTGATAATGGCCCTTCGAATACGACTCGTCGGATTACAAAACAATTAACGCTCTTAGGTAGAGCGGAAAAAGTGGCAATGCCAAAGTGCAACTTACTTTAGAATTCGATCTCAACAAAATCCCAGGAAAACAATTAAACGATTTCTCAGAATTGCGGTTTTTTCCTACCCTATAAAAGTGTCGAAAATGGGACACCCTGTACAAAGCAGAAAGAAATACCGGGTCCATGTTTGTTTCAAGTCAATGAGCTTAACACATTTTTCACATAATGGTTGGACGTCTGTCGGTACCACAGCGCCTGTTGATTATCGTCTAACAAGATTGGGACGACAGAAGGGGGACTTACTCAAATGCACAATCCGCCGCAACTGTCTTCCCGAACCTGTCAAACGCATTTCCGGTTCCGGTCACATTTGCAATAGAGTCTTCCATCTTCTTGTTGGTATGTATACACTACAACGTTGATCCATCAATATTTCTGTTCTTTAACACTGCGTACTTGTCAATAACGTCGTCATAGAAGAAACGTTAATTTTAAGCTCTTCTAAAAGTTATTTTTGAATAATAATGTACAGGGTGTTATGGAAATGACTTATTATATTTAAACCGGCAAATCCTGAGATTAAAATAAATTAAAGAAAAATAACCATTAATGGCGCTTTGAATTATTAAGCGAAATATACACTTTATATGAAATCTGAAAATTTACGTGGCCGCTACTGACGACGTTCGTAATCAATAATTTATTGAGGCAGTCTCAAGTCTCAAAAGAGGCCAGCGCATTGTAGACGGTGTTGTCATATTGCAACACAGAATTGTAAACGCACGTGTACAGTTCTTGATAACAAGACGTCTTTGATCCGCGTTATTACTTCTTTTTCAAACTTAAAAAAAACTACAAATTTATGGTACACACTCTCTTACCTTCGATCTTATTTTAAAATAATCTGTTTTATAAAATTCCATAACAAAATGAAACACAAAGAGTATATTTTGCAACAGAACCGACAGTACATAATTTCATACAAATTTGAAATCACATCACACCATTTATTATAATGAATTATTTCATAACAGAAAAAAAATCGGGTAATGTTACAACTAACAAAACGTTTATAATTTGTATACATCAAGCACGTGGAACCCTCGGCAACATCGTCTCAACACTGAGTATCGAAACATACTGAAACAACCATACCGTAGGTTAAACATACAGGGTGTTATGGAAATGACGTATTATATTTAAACCGACAATTCCTGAGATGAAAACAAATTGAAGAAAAATATCCAAAAATGGCGCTGTAATTTAATATGCCCTGTACATGATCTGACGTCAAACCAAATTTAAGCACGTGGTGACACTGGGAGAAAGATAAACAAAACAACATATGGCGGAAAACGTCAGTGAATTTTGAGCAGTTGTCACTGTTTAGAAAGTCAATAACCGTTTGACAGATTGGAAGTTATTTATTTTTCAGATTATATATATATAAACTTTTACGTTCAGTTCAGTTCGCTGGGAAACAATCTCTGATTTATAAACTTGAACTGACTCGAACCAATAAATGGTCAGGCATGTTCTCATTTGTTCAATTCGAACGACACCCATCGGAACGGAACAACTTAAATGCCACTTTACCCTTTAGAAAAAAAAACTGCAATTTTATTTACCTTTTCGGCCTTATTTAAAACCAACTTAATTTATAAAAAAACACCAAGTAGGTAATCCAAACAAAAATCGGCACAATAACCTCACAAAGCACAAAACCAAAAGCACAAATTCACATTAGTTTTCGCGTAAATTTGTATGCATCTCATGAGCACATCTAAGTACCATTCAATCTGAATTAGTATTTTAAAGTGCTACTGTGTAGACAAAAATACGCCCTTATTGTATAAAGTTTCATCCGGTGTTCTAGGAAATAATATAATTTTTTCATACATTGGTATTTAACATCTAAAAATTTCTAGTAACTACACGTTTCAGTCTGTTTCGGGTTTATTCGGTCGATCGATATTGCGTTATTTGGAAATATCTAAAAATACAGCGTTGCCGCTTTCGATGTTTTATAAGATTATATTCATAAATTGAATTTCCTTCTGTAATATTACTTTCATGTATAATTATTGTCACGGAAATGGCAACCGCGCTATTTTTTCGAATATGTACGAAGCACTCGACCCTTGGTTGGACTCGTCTATATTAAGACTCGAGGGGACGTCCTGTTGTTGTCAACATAATTATTTCATCATTCTTCATTAAAGGATGAAAAATTGTTTTAGGCCCATTAGAAATTAGCGTTTTTATTATTTCTGACTTTCTATTGCGAAAAATTTGTATCCTATCTTCAGTGTGTGCTGTTGTTCTATGTGTACGATAGTGTAATTATGCGATAGTGTTTAATGCTTTTGTGTAATCTGATAATAGGTGCATATCTTCAAAAAAACTAATTTGAAACTCGTGGGTGTCTGTGTGTTTCTTTAAGTGATTTAGTGTAATTTGTTCCGTTTTACTATGTATTTCTTTCTCTCGACGATATGCCGGTTATGTTCCGAGATTGGAAATAAGAGGCCGAATGGGGTTTAGTGGGTATAAGCTTATTATGCGGTCCCCCATCCCCCACATCATCAGGGCACGTGATGAGCATAAACCTCTTCCCATAGAAAAAATAACTGAAGGTGTCAGTGCCCTGAAATCCTTACACGTGTCAGCGGCCGGGATTTAAATTCTAAGTAAGCTAAATATTTATTTTTATAAGAATCTAAAATTTTACACTTTTCCACAGTTTGGCAACATTGCGCCAGAACATGTGTTTATTACACAGCTGGGCAGTGTAATATGATTGTGTCGCGGAGTGACCTGTGGGTTTATGGGTGAATTACCCCACTTTTTAAACGTTCGATTTAAAAAAAAATGTGTAGCGCTTCTCTAGGACACCCCAGGGGTCACCTATTTAAATATAATACGTCATTTCCATAACACCATGTATAAATACAAGCGCGGCGGTTATCCAAGCAAGTGCGAGACACGCGGTGTGATCTGGCGTCACTGTGTTTACTCTAGTGACCTACTTTGTTGCTAACTGAAACCAAACGGCAAAAAGAGTTTTTACCTTCGTATTTAGATATTCGATTAAAAAAAAAGTACTTATGTAGACTTTCTCTAGGACACCCAAGGAGTCACCCATTTAAATATAATACGTCATTTCCATAACACCCTGTATATATCTAATAGATATTTATTAATAATAATTAATTTAACTTTTTTTTTGGAAAACATGTCCTTCAAAAAGGGCTGATATTTTTGAACCCTGATAAATTAGCGCACTGAAATTTTGTTCGGGTCAGGTGTAATACCCATCAGAAGCTTATTTCGTGAGAAGGGTTGGATCACTCGCTACGCTCCTTATCCAATTTCCCTTCTCACTAAATAAAATGACACTTTTAACACTGGCATCATCATAAATAACTATTAACCATAAAACTTTTCGTTTTTTAATAGCATGCAATTGCCGTTTTTCTAATTTTAGCCGACACCATTTAATAACCGTTTTATTTATGCTAATAAATCATTTTGCACTTTGTTATGATTAAATATTTTCATCATAATTTCAAGGAGACTCGCCAGGTGCATGCCAACCGTTTCGATTGCGTTTTATACCGAAATAAAATATTAAATTTTAATGGCCACATTAGAGTCTGCAATATTTTTAATTTTGCTGCAAGTCGTTTATTGGAGCTGCGGTTTTATCACCGACCTATAACTATGGATATTGGATACGTACAACTTATGGGTTGCGCAGTAAAAAGTTAAATTTTATAAGTGAATCGAAAATACACGGTTTACCGGTCATATTTTGAAAGGTTGCTCGGCGGTTGTCTTGAGCGCATTGTTGTCGCCATATAGGCAACCCCGCCGACATTGGTGTCGGTTTGGTTGCCGACCAACGACGTGAACCGACGACGACCGTCCAGAACCGAGATCAGTCGTAGGGATGTAACGATATTAAAAATCTATTGATACGTGGACAATAGATATCAAAATTAATTCTAAAAGAGGCTTTTCAGTGATGGCCACAAGGCCATCTTTTATGCGAGGAAATAGATTGTTTATTTCCCCGTAAAGAAGATCTTGATGTGCCAAAATATTGCCGTGTAATGATTTTTATTAAGGGCGAAGTACGGTCCTGTTCGCCGGTTAAGGTAAATAGTTTATCAGTCGGCATTGCGCATGACATCTGGTTGGTTGGTTAAAGGCGGAGGTCGGTTTAAAGGCCCGAACTTCTATCACTGCAGCTTCAGTGCAGCATTCGGCTTATTGTGTACCCCGATCTTGTTAGAAGATGTTTGTTCCTTCTATGACGTCCAGTAACCTTCTACCAAGCTTGTCATGTGGGAGGTTGTCACCACGTTGTATGTTCCCGAAGATATTTGCCATGACATCTGACGACAGCTTTGTTTACATGAGCCAGGCCATTAGTTTGCCACTTTTGCTTTTAGAGTTTGGCTATCCATAGATATAGGTCGGTGGGTTTCATCGGCGAGGGGGCTGCCAACCCAACAAAAAAAGTACCGTGAAACTATCAATATCATAAAAATGGTTAAACTCCGCAAAACACAACTAAAACTGAATAAAAATATAAATAAACACGAATACACGATCAACAATAAACACTCGATACTTATTTTAAGGTTAATATTTAATAACTTTCATTTTGGTTGGTGTTTTCCACCAGACTTTTCAAGACGGAATCCAACCCAAATTAAATAATAAAGGATTCCTTCCTTCCGGCGAACAAACCTTAAATATCACACTCTTAGACTTAGGTAGCGGATATGATACTCAAAATCTGCCTAAAATCTTGCGTAGAATCCAAAAATGTAATAAATTATAAGGGTGTTCCATTTAAAATAAGCAAGCTGACACCGACTTCCGGTACAACCGGAAGTGCCACCATATTGAAAATATTTTAGCCGAGTTGTCACCATCAACATTAGCACACAGTCCAATTTTAAAAATTTTCCTACATATTAATTTTCCATGTGGGGAAAAAATTTATTGTTCGGTTTAGGTCTTGACTTCACCATACGTTTTTGCTTCAGTGAAGACCAAAAATGACATCATTAAATGAGACCGGTCAAATTTGACATTTTCCTCACAAAATGTCGAAAAATGATCGAATGTTAAAAAATATTATTTGGAAAAATTGTTTGTATTGTATTTTTATGCGCACATAACCGAATTTGAATCACTTATGATCATTTTTGTCTTCTATCTATTTTTGGCCAATATCTACAGGGTGTTATGGAAACGACGTATTATATTTTAATTGGTGACTCCTTAGGTGTCCTAGAGAAACGCTACATATTTTTTTTTCAAATTGACCGTTTTAAAAGTAGGGTCCAGCCCCATAATCCCACACCTCATCCGGCGTTTCTTCGGGTTTGTTCGTCATGTCACCCTGTGGTGGCATATCAGGAAACAGGTGTTACGTGCAATGTTGCCAAACTTAATGCAAAACTGAAATTCCATATAAAATTATAAAAATAAATTATTTATCTACCTACTTGTATTTATGTTTATACCTCCAGGCACAAGTTTTTTAAAAATACACTCAGATCAGATCATTAGATTTTATTACACGCGACGCGACGAAATTTGACTTATTCGTCGTTGACATTCCATTTTTCTGTCAAGTCAAACGTCCAAAACAAACTACTCGTTTTAACTGAGCAACTTTCGTTAGGTTCGTCTATAAAAACAATGGCAATTAATATACAAAGTTTGGACGCGTAGCCCGAACATCATTGCACCTATTATACGAGTACCTTCTGAAAACAAAGCGGATAGCCGAGAGTGTAAACGGTTATCAACAGAAGCGACCGCACCCTAACGCTGTTCTTCTATTACTGACACTTGCAAGTCGCACGCTTGTACCCATAGACCTACTTCGGCCCTGCGCCGAGTAGATTGTATCAAAGAGATGGAGAGATGGCCGCGTGAGAAAGGAAATAAAATCTTCGTCGGTCTTGTCATTTGGAGTAGAGCTGAGCTAATTTAATTTTTTAAGCTTCTCACAAGAAAAAATACAGTCGCAGTATTATCAGCTACCACTATCATTTTATTCAATTTGGTCGAAATGCCATTAACGCCATATCAATTAAACGCCTTGCAAGAGATCTCGCGGTAAATAGCCAAGTAATAGGTAGAGAACAATCTCGTGAAAAATCAAAATGTCAAATATTGCCCATCTCTATTCCGAGTTTTGAAGGTATCTATTTCGTTCATTCGTAGGTTAATTGTTTTATGGTTCTTATATAAAATGTAATTTTTAAATTGAAGGATTGCATTGTGTGTATTTAAAATGTGTGTGTTTTAACTTAGTTAAATAAATAAATCTACGCGAGAAAAAAAGGACCGAAATTAAAACAGCGTTCGCGTGTATTCTTTGCATGTGAATACCTGCTATTTTTGAGGGTAAGAGGTTTTTTCCTAAAACTTTGATTCTGTGTGGTTTGTGTGAAATTATGAAACTAACAATTGTATTTAAATAAGTAAAGGTAAGAAAGCATGTGCTTTAAATAAAATTGCATTTTTTTTAAAGAGTTTGAACGATAATTATTATTTAAAAGGTCAATGACGTTTGACCTATTTACTTTCCTGTGCTTGTAACGAATTTGAAATTTGTGTGTGATATTACCATTATTTGTTTTGCAAAACATCTTTCGCCGTCGGTTTCCTGGAATCATATTTGTTCATAAATGATAGAATTAAAAATTGTTAAAATTATAAATTTGTGTCTAAAGAGTTTGCCGTGTAGATATGACAACACCGGCCGAAATGCGCTGACGTCTGTTGACCCTGCAGACCTGTGTTGATTGTTTACATATTATGCCAGTGCCCCACATGTGTTTGTCTGATTTGACATAAGGTGATATAATCCGGTCATTAATTGAAAGCGCCATCTATGAGTATTTTTCTTCAATTTATTTTCATCTCAGGATTTGCCGGTTTAAATATAATACGTCATTTCCATAACACCCTGTATACAAGGAAGAGTTACGAAAAGTAATGGTCATGACTAGGGTTGCCAACTGTCCCGATTTAATCGGGATGTCCCGATTTCAGCCTCCTGTGTCCCGTGTCCCGACAATGGGGCTGGCGGGACGCTAATTGTCCCGATTTTCAACATCTACCAATTTTTCATTTAATTAAACAAATGTTTGGAAAAAATGTCAATCTCCACAGGAGAGAGTGGCATTGATATGGATCAGTTGTATGAGGAGTTTTGTCAAGTAAAAGAATCACTTTGTATTTTAATTAAAGAAAAAATGGAAGCTGAAATAACAGTAACACCTTTTGAGCAATGGCATAAACTTTTTATTAAGAATAAAAACTTAGTGAATTTAATTAAGGTATTTCAATATATGGCGTCGATTCCGGCGTCAAACGCTCACGCAGAGAGAATTTTTTCCCTCTGTGATAAAACTTGGACTGACGAGAGAAATAGATTGACGCCTGAACACGTTAAATCCGAATTGCAAATTAGAGTTAATTTCAGTGAAACATGTTGTGAATTTTTCGATTACGTGATAAAAATTAAAAATCTTCTAAAATGCGCCAAATCCCAAAGTAAATATTCATTTAAAAACAAAAATTGAACTTAGTATATAGTATGTTAGTATGTAGTTGAGTTTGAAATATAATTTTACTGTAACAAATTAGTAGCTTAGGTTTGAAATTATTATAAATGTGTTTTTTAAAAGTCCCGATTTTATCTTGCCCGTCCCGATTCTTTTTCCAATAAATCCCGAAAAAGTCATTTCCAGAGTTGGCAACCCTAAATCCAACCCAAATTAAATAATAAAGGATTCCTTCCTTCCGACGAACAAACCTTAAATATCACACTCTTAGACTTAGGTAGCGGATATGATACTCAAAATCTGCCTAAAATCTTGCGTAGAATCCAAAAATGTAATAAATTATAAGGGTGTTCCATTTAAAATAAGCAAGCTGACACCCACTTCCGGTACAACCGGAAGTGCCACCATATTGAAAATATGTTAGCCGAGTTGTCCCCATCAACATTAGCACACAGTCCAATTTTAAAAATTTTCCTACATATTAATTTTCCATGTGGGGAAAAAATTTATTGTTCGATTTAGGTCTTGAATTCACCATACGCTTTTGCTTCAATGAAGACTAAAAATGACATCATTAAATGAGACCTGTCAAATTTGACATTTTCCTCACAAAATGTCGAAAAATGATCGAATTTAAAAAAATATTATTTGGAAAAATTGTTTGTATTGTATTTTTATGCGCACATAACCGAATTTGAATCACTTATGATCATTTTTGTCTTCTATCTATTTTTGGCCAATATCTACAGGGTGTTATGGAAACGACGTATTATATTTAAATGGGTGACTCCTTAGGTGTCCTAGAGAAACGCTACATATATTTTTTTCAAATTGACCGTTTTAAAAGTGGGGTCCAGCCCCATAATCCCACACCTCATCCGGCGTTTGTTCGGGTTTGTTCGTCATGTCATCCTGTGGTGGCATATCAGGAAACAGGTGTTACGTGCAATGTTGCCAAACTTAATGCAAAACTGACATTCCATATAAAATTATAAAAATAAATTATTTATCTACCTACTTGTATTTATCTTTATACCTCCAGGCACAAGTTTTTTAAAAATACACTCAGATCAGATCATTAGATTTTATTACACGCGACGCGACGAAATTTGACTTATTCGTCGGCGACATTCCATTTTTCTGTCAAGTCAAACGTCCAAAACAAACTACTCGTTTTAACTGAGCAACTTAGGTTCGTCTATAAAAACAATGTCAATTAATATACAAAATTTGGACGCGTAGCCCGAAAATCATTACAACTATTATACGCGTACCTTCTGAAAACAAAGCTGATAGCCGAGAGTGTAAACGGTTATCAACAGAAGCGACCGCACCCTAACGCTGTTCTTCTATTACTTACACTTGCAAGTCGCACGCTTGTACCCATAGACCTACGTCGGCCCGGCGTCGAGTGGATTGTGTGAAAGAGATGGAGAGATGGCCGCGTGAGAAAGAAAATAAAATCTTCGTCGGTCTTGTCATTTGGAGTAGAGCTGCGCTAATTTCATTTTTTAAGCTTTTCAAAAGAAAAGATACAGTCGCAGTATTATCAGCTAAGACTATCATTTTATTCAATTTGGTCGAAATTCCATTAATGCCATATCAATTAAACACATTGCAAGAGATCTCGCTGTAAATAGCCAAGTAATAGAGAAGAATCTCGTGAAATATCAAACTATCAAATATTGCCCATCTCTATTCCGAGTTTTGAAGGTATCTGTTTCGTTCGTTCGTAGGTTAACTGTTTTATGGTTCGTAGATAAAATGTCATTTTTAAATTGAAGGATTGCATTCTGTGTATCTTAAATGTGTGTGTTTTAAATTAGTTAAATAAATAAATCTACTCGAGAAAAAAGGACCAAAATTAAAACAGCGTTCGCGTGTATTCTTTCCATGTGAATAGCTGCTATTTTTGAGGTTATTATGTGAGAGGTTTTTTCCTAAAACTTTGATTCTGTGTGGTTTGTGGGAAACTATGAAACTAACAATTGTATTTAAATAAGTAAAGGTAAGAAAGCATGTGTTTTAAATAAAATTGCATTTTTTTTAAAGAGTTTGAACGATAATTATTATTTAAAAGGTCAATGACGTTTGACCTATTTACTTTCCTGTGCTTGTAACGAATTTGAAATTTGTGTGTGATATTACCATTATTTGTTTTGCAAAATATCTTTCGCCGTCGGTTTCCTGGAATCATATTTGTTCGAAATGCGCTGACGTCTTTTGACCCTGCAGACCTGTGTTGATTGTTTACATATTATGCCAGTGCCCCACATGTGTTTGTCTGATTTGACATAAGGTGATATAATCCGTTCATTAATTGAAAGCGCCATCTATGAGTATTTTTCTTCAATTTATTTTCATATCAGGATTTGCCGGTTTAAATATAATACATCCTGTATACAAGGAAGAGTTACGAAAAGTAATACGCTGTCGCGTTAATCAAGCCGATACGTGTCATTTTTCATGTTCCATTGTTGGAACCACCCTGCATCCACGCTTGCCCAATAGAATTAAATGTAAGGGAATTTTATATTATCTTCAAAATAACCCATATAGAAAAATCGCATAAATACTATTTTCTTTTATTTAAAAGCATATTTACTTTAGTAATTAAACCTACTCGGCATACAAATAATTACAAGGCGACATACCTATCGACTTTTATGTTTCTCAAGCACGGCAGGGTTATTTTAATAACATGACATGAATAAACAGTTTTCCCCGTTTAAAATTTATTGCATGGGGAACCGCGAAGGCTGCTTGACACACCATGATACCCCATTTTTATTGACAAATTACATCGACTAGCCTAGTACACACACAAAAATAACGCATAACCAAAAATTATGCTCAATTTCAAGCTTGATTTTGTAGCTTTTTTTCTTTGGTAATTGCACTGTGATAGAATTTTTTATTCAGATTTCAGTTTTAGGCTTATACAGGGTGCAGAAATGAGAATAGCTTTCTACGTTAAATTTGAGACACCCTATAGGGAGCATTAGCAACAAGAACGGGCGTATGATGAAATCATACTGCAGCCTCATGTTTTCTAAACATTTTGTTCCTTTAATTTCCCTGATATCTGTATTATCAAAGAAAATACACAGTTTTATACCAGAACATGTTATGCACACAACATACGTGAAACAATTTTATTTAATGGAGGCTCTGTGATGTTTTCAGCTGAGATTTCCTTAACAGCACGACAGTGGCAGCTCGTGACCTATGATAGAGGGGTTCACAAGTATGGTGAAATTATTTATAAAATTTTATTTTTGTGTAACGACCAAACAATTACTTTCTAGGCGTTTTAAATGTAGAAAGAAAAAAAGTAATAAGAAAATGTAAAAGTCCATTCTTCGATTCTTAATTGTAGAAAATTGATCAATAACAGGCTCATTAAAGTTTGGAATACTCTCTGTAAATTTTTTCTCATATATTTAATTTTTAAACTTTCTAATAAAGTCCCTAGATTTACCCTTTGTGGTCTGCGTTAAATTAATTTCGGCTTTATATAATATTAAAACATACACGCTCGAATTTCTAAATACATGCATGAACAGAAAACAGCGCGGCGCACACTAAAATTGTGCGCCTTTTCCATGTTAAATCGCCATAGCCCCGCTATCCCCCGTTGTCCCCCGCCACCTGTTACTACAGCATTATGCCTCGCCCACTTCTGAAGAAAGCCAATGCACAACTTGGCGCTATATACCCGATGCTTAACAAAAGAAGCAAGTTAAGCACAAGGACGAAAGTCACGATGTACAAGGTGTTCATCAGGCCGCTGCTATCATACGGGGCAGCGTCATGGTGCACACTGAGTAGACCTGACTTAAAGAAGATACAAGTAATGCAGAACAAGGTACTTAAAATAATACTGAATACACCTAGATACACTAGAAATGATATTATACACCGAGATCTCCAAATTGATACAATTTCGGAGTTTCTCGACAAACTAATCATAAAATATCATACTAAGGCGAATCTGACCAATAACGAGAAGATAGCCACATCGCACATTCCTAAACTACCACACCACAAACACAAAATGCCTAAAGACTGGATCACTCACTAAAATCCAAACTCAAAATTATTTAAGAACTTGTTCTTCATACAATCACACTATACACAAAACACTACACGACTATTGTAAAAATACACCACCTACCACACACCTACCGCCAACATGTTAGGAGCCCTTATATCTTGCTCATTTGATTAAATTCAAATTAGAAAGATACTAGAGCTGACACCAAACATCATCAACAACGCCTAAAGGCTTAACCCAAAAATCATACTTATGATAGACAAAAATAACACGTCCAGTGAAAGGAGTTAAAGGCTTTATACCTGACTCAAACGGTGAGTTTAGTCGGTCGGCTCGCCTCTCAGAGGCGGATCTTTTCCCTCAGAAAAGATGATGTTGATGGAGGTATAATCCCCATAAGTTGCTAAACCCGACACTACCTTGCAGCCGCGTCTGTAAGGTGTCTGTGTGCAGATTCTCATCGGCTGTCCAAAAAAAAAAAAAAAAAAAAAAGCCTCGCCCACTTATTCGCGTCATTATCCTTGCCGAGTTGCCGGAGCTTATAATATACAATTTTTTTTGACGGTACGATAAAACTAGGGAGGGTCGTACTTTATACGATAAATAATATTCAATGAATATAAAGTAATATTTTTTTTATTCGTTTTGGGGGTGCATGTGCGCATGTGCTCCTGTGGAAGAGCCGCCACTGGTTTAATGTTGCCAAAATGTTAGTTTAATTAAAAAAATCATATACAATCTACTCGTTGTTGCTGCTAATGCACTCTACAGGGTGTCTCAAATTTAACGTCAAAAAACTATTATCATTTTTGCACCCTGTATAAGCCTAAAACTGAAATCTGAATCACATTGCAATTACCAAAGAAAAAAGCTACAATTCAAAAGAGAAATTAGCGAAATCGATTTATCGGTTCCCGAGAAAATCAAGTTTGAAATTGAGGTTGTGCGTTATTTTGGCTGCTAAGTGTATAATAGACTTCCCGGACAAAGATAATGTTAGTCAGGTTTATAGTCCGGTAAATTTTTTAATTGTTGTCCGATCTTGGTTAAATTTTCAGCAAAGCGTAGACTTGTGTTTCGGGATGATATCCTGAATTTTAGTTTTCAATACCCCGTTAAAAACACATACACATACAATTTATAATAAACGGATTTATTTAAATCTTACCATCGTGTCATTCCACCACATATGCAGCCTGTAATTCCTGAGAATCTGCGAGTGCTCGTTCACGTGATCCAAGGCCAACTTGACGCTGGGCATTACCCCCCGGCCTATAAAATGTTCCAATACTGAAAAAAACTGCATACTTCACTCAGATGTAATGAATAATAAAATTGAACGAATATTTCTTGGAAACTAATGCCTACGCAAAAAAAATATTGAGAAGATAACGACCTTCAAAATGATGTGTCACTTGTCATCTTTTTGTTCAAATTATGAAAGGGGTCCGAAATCTACGTTCAGTGGTATACAACACTTACTGGTTTTCCGACGTTTTGTTCCTTAAATTGACCATCTTCATTAAATGCGGTACCTATGATTCGAAAATGTAAAACTCAATGCCTCTTTTAAAAGTCTTAAGAAAATGATGTCTTTAAAAGAGTAAATTTTTTTTTTTTGTATTAATAAAATCAAATTCTAGGTTCATTCGGTGTACACGGACTTTTCCAAGGCGTTTGACAACGTCAATCATGCAGTTCTTCTGTCTAAGCTTGAGGGTCGTTGGGGGTGCATTGCTGTCCTGGTTGCGTAGCTCGTCGATCCCAAATTGTTCGATTCAACAGTTTTCAATCCGGGAGTATACTAGTCCCGTCTGGAGTTCCCCAAGGGTCCCATTTGGGCCCTCTTCTCTGTACTTTGTTTATTAACGACTTGGGAATTCAATTTGATTACGGTCAGTTTCTCCTGTTTGCTGATGATCTGAAACTGTTCATAAAAATTTCCTCATTTGAGGATTGCTTAAAGCTCCAGTCGCACTTGAATAAATTGGTAGCATGGTGTAAGATCAACGGTCACTCGATAAATTTTTATAGGTCTAGGTCGGAGTTTGAACAGCATTATTTAATTGAGGGCAATATTCTTACTATTGTTCCGGAAGTTAAGGATTTGGGTTTGACTATGGATGGATGCTAAGCTTACTTTCATTCCTCACATTCAGAACACCATATCCAAATCTCTATACCTCCTAGGATTTATTAAGCGCATAACCAGTGACTTTACTAATACCAAAGCTATAAAACAATTATATTGCCCATTAATAAGGACCCATCTGGAATACTCCTCTTGTGTCTGGAATCCTTACTCTAATGTACATATATTGAATATTAAAAGAGTTCAACATAAATTTTTGAATTACATGGCCTATAAACTCAATTCACCGGAACTAGATTATTCTCAGCTTGAAGTATCCAGATAAAAACCCTCAGGCTACGTAGGGATCATAGGGATCTTATAATGTATAATCTATTACATAACAAATATAACTGTCCTTTGTTACTTGACAGAATAGGATTCACATACCATCTAGGGAAGCACGTCACATCACCTTTTCTGTACCACCTCATAGAACTAACTATGGCCAAAATAGCTTTATATCACGATCTTGCAGGCTAGCTAATGAGTATCCCACGCTTGATTTCTTTTTAAGTAGATCAGATTTTATGAGGCAACTACTGACTATAGATTGACTTCTCTATTATAGTATTTATCACTGAATTAACATTATAAACTTTCAATTCATTATAAGTTTTTTATTTTTTATTTTTATACTTGTAAATTTGATAGTTTACTCTCGTAATTTTTGTAAAATTGGGCTTTGCTCGTTAATAAATAAATAAAATAAATTAGTTGTACTTACGCTAAATATAAATTTGATACAACTATTAATTTGAAATAAAAAAACAGTAGTAACAGTAATAACAATAACAATTAAACAATTAAAGACGGAAATAATTTTAAAATCTTCAATTTCTTCGAAACAAAAGTAAATTACAGGAACGTACGAGGGGTATGTTAACGAAGATGGTCAATTTAAGGAACAAAACATCGGAAAACCAGTAAGTGTTGTATAACGACTGAACGTAGATTTAGGTCCTCTTTCATAATTTAAACAAGATAATTCAGGCCCGTATGTACAAAAATTAAATTGATGATGGTGACCAAAAGACGAAACGTCGCATGAAAGATCTGATGAATGCCATCTTGTGGAGAATAAAAAGTAGCAATGAGAAAGTGAAATTTATTTTTGGACAACTTTTTTTCGAACAAAGTCAGGAAAAACTAAAAACCGAAACGCAAAATTTTAGATTTTTCCAAATATTTTGATTGCCACTGTATTTATTTTAGATTTTTTTGCGGCATCTTATTGGGCCCATAACTACGCAACAATGGCGAAGGCCGAATTTGTAACACCCTGTATACAGGTGATGATGCAAGTTCAGCCCTTCCCCGGTTCAACTATAGAATATCTTCTATACGAATATAAATGATAATAACTTTTATTACCGCTCGTGAATAATATAGTATATTACTCGTCCTAGCTTAACACTACAATATTACTTATTAACGTTAGATTGTACAACATCTTACCTGTCTCGGAATTCTCCACCCCCTTTCCGAATGGAAAGAATCCGGCAATGTATACGTCGTGTCTTCTCGCGTCCACATTCGGTTTTTGTAACTTACAGAACTCGAAGTTGAAAATTATCACAAACAATATCACTATCAGAGCGTTCATTTTGGTACTAGTCATCGTGACTAATACGAAATAGTCCTTATAGTCATAAGAGCATTTTTGAAAGTTTATAAGTATTTAAAATTATTTTCGTTTCAAATTTCAAGCCTATATATACAGAGTTGTTTCATAATTCAATGCTGATTCTAGCGGGAATTATATTGAAAATATTGCAGGAGATGTTAACGGGGGCGTCACTGATGAAAATTGAAACCCTTTATTCTGGAAAAATGGATTTTTATACGTACAGGTGTCCCATTTTCGACACTTTTATAGGGTATCTCCGTAATTATTAGTGCTACCAAAAAAGTAATGTAGGTGTCATGTGCTCTTTTATGGTCAAACTTAAAATGGTGAAATCAAAATTAGAAAATTTTCGCTCGCTTAAGACATACGGGGGAAAATCCAAAAATTGACAATTTCAAAATAACCCTATATTTTCTTAGTTAAAAGAGATACAGAAAAATCTTTTATACAGAAGTTTCTTTATATTGATTGTTGAATAATCTGCCGTTTTCAGAATAAGACCCCGTATCAAGTAAAAAAGTTATCGGACCTAACCTCATTTTTTTTAAATGGAACACCCTGTATATTTTAATCTAAAAACATACTATTTTAAATTCTCCTTTCAAAAATATAACACACCATGGACGATATTGGTTTCCTAGCCGATTTATTTAAACTTTATTACTTTGAAACGAAATAAAAGATTCAGATTAAGGTAAAAAATAACGGGAATCATCGCAAATGTTCGGAATATGTCCTTAAATGGTTACCGTCTTTCCATATAGCGAACAAAATATACATTTTGCGCCATTTCTTCTTTTTTTCCACTTTCAATATAAACTGATATTATATCAAAAATATTGATAAGTCATTTTGGCAAGTGAATATGTAAAAATGAAATTGACGTTAAATGTTAATAGTCAACATAGTTGCCTAGGAAACCAATATCATCCATGGTATGTTATATATTTGAAAGGATAATTTAAAATAGTATATTTTTAGATTAAAATATACAGGGTGTCCTATTTTAAAAAATTAGGTTAGGTCCGATAACTTTTTTACCTGACCCCGTATACATATTCTGAAAACGGCAGATTATTCAACAATCATTATAAAGTAACTTCTGCATAAAACATTTTTCTGTATCTCTTTTAACTAAGAAAATATAGGGTAGTTTTGAAATTGCGTCAATTTTTTCATTCTCCCCCGTATTTCTTAAGAAAGCAAAAATTTTCGAATTTCGTTTCTACCATTTTAAGTTTGACCCAAAAAGAGCACATGATATCTACATTACTTTTTGATAGCACTAACAATTACGGAGATACCATATAAAACGAAAATGAGTCACCCTGTACGGTGCAGATACAAAAAAATTTTTAAAAATACAAAGCTATATTGGGGAAAACCCGATTTTTCT
This sequence comes from Barypeithes pellucidus, assembly GCA_963991005.1. Taxonomy (NCBI): domain Eukaryota; kingdom Metazoa; phylum Arthropoda; class Insecta; order Coleoptera; family Curculionidae; genus Barypeithes; species Barypeithes pellucidus. The sequence goes on along the minus strand of OZ022563.1, from coordinate 47,093,700 downwards.
ATTAAATTTCAACACCCTGTATTTCAGAAATAAAGCATCAGTCGCGGCCCTATGTTCGTATAAAGAATCATCGCTCATTAGGATCAGCAATCAATTATGAAACACCCTGTAATTATTAACGAAAAGAATAATTTGTAAGTTGAATATAAACATTGATAGGATTGAAGTTTTTTCACTGATTTTATTATTTAATAATAATAATAATAGTAATACCCAGAGGCCTTCCACTATGTTTACAAATATTACTTATAATAGTACTGGGTGGTTCAAGATACAAATATAACATGCTCGGTAATAAAAATTACATAATCCAGCTATTTTTCACTTATTACCTTTCCGCTTCCATAAAAAATCCCATTAGTCCCTTACCGTGTAATTATGGCCCAAAAAATAACTTAATCCAACTTACAAATTACTTTTTACGAATGCGGATCATATTTAACAAGTTTATTTTGTCGAATTTCGCCACTTTTTAACAATACCTCAGTTTTTTTAAACGAACAGTTCAAGTTCACCGTCTTCCGGCCTTGGTAAAACGCTTTTTTCGCATCTCGTCGCCGCCAGCTATCCGAAAAACTAATTTTCCGAGTCCCAGCTTCATTTCTAAAAAAACCTTTTCGCGAAACTGGGTTTCCAGAGCTCTATCGGAGGCTCTATTTCACCCCGGAATCGGTCATTTGGCTCTATCGATTTTCCGCCGCGCTCCGAAAGGGACCTCTAGCTGGAGGCGCAGGCGCGCGTTTATTTATTTATGTTATTGTGCCCAGATAGATGCTTAAATTCCCAGGAGTTAATTTAATTTTTAAAATTAGTCTCTATTTCAGGGCTTATTTGTTTTGAGGGTTTCTGGTTGTGTGACGTTCGTATTTTTTTATAACCTTTTCGAATGTAAATAACCTAACCAAATAAAATGAGATTGTACTGATATATACACCGTGTCCAAGATAAGGAGGGCCAGTACAGGGATCTCGGAAACCGTAAGAGATACGAAGTCGGTTAAATGGAGGTAAAAAGTTGCGCATTTACGTGCCTAATAATAGACCGTTTAGAAAGTTTTAAAATTCCGAGAAGTTCCGGAGATATCCGGAAAAACCGAAATTCTGAAAAATCGTTTTATTTTTTTCCTGGGTTTTTTTGAGATCGAATTCGAAAGTAAATTGCACTTTTACATTGGCACTTTTTCCGCTTTATCTAACAGCGTCAATGGTTTTGTAATCCCACTAGTCGTCTTCGAAGGGCCATTATCAACTTTGTTTTTTTAAATACGGTCCTGTTTTCCTGATATTGGAATTTGAGAGCTTTTTGTTCCGAATGCAACGATGTATGACACATTATGGTTTAATGCCGTTTCGAGGGTTTTTGAACAACATCAGGAAATTTTGGGATACGGTCCTGTATTTCTCCTAATTTTATAAATAATATCTCATAAATAAACTGTAAATTTTTACTTATGTTGGACTAGTTCAATAAATAACAAATAATTCAATAATAAACACAAATAAGTGAACAAAAAACATAGGTAGGTACCAAAGAAATAAAACTAACAACGAAAAAAGTAAGGAACTACATAATCAGGTGTTCTGAAACACCATGGCCAGCAAGTTCGCCTGATATGACACCGTTAGATTTTTTCCTCTGGGGGTATGTCAGAAATGATGTTTATAAACAGAACTTCCAAACAGGAGACGAACTTTGGTGGTTGATTCAGGTTGATGCTTGAAGCCTTCCAAAGTATTACGCCGGAAATGTTGTCAAATGTTTTAGAATCGACAGTTAGAAGATGTTATTGTGCTTAGAAAATAACGGAAATCATTTTGAACACCTGATTATGTAGTTCCTTACTTTTTTCGTTGTTCGTTTTATTGCGGTTTTCGTATGTTTTTGTTCACTTATTGATGTTTATTATTGAATTATTTTTTGTTCACTTATTTGTGGTTTATTATTAAATTATTTGTTATTTATTGAACTAGTCCAACATAAAACCGTAAAAACGTAAAAATTTAGAGCTTACTTATGAGATATTATTTATAAAATTAGGAGAAATACAGGACCGTATCCCAAAAATCTCCTGATGTTGTTTAAAAACACCTCGAAACGTCATTAAACCACAATGTGATATACATCGTTGCATTCGGGAGAAAAAATGCTCTCAAATTCCAGTATCAGGAAAACAGGACCGTATTTAAAAAAAGAAAGATGATAATGGCCCTTCGAAGACCACTCGTCGGGTTATAAAACAATTAACGCTGTTAGATAGAGCGGAAAAAGTGGCAATGTAAAAGTGCAGTTTACTTTAGAATTCGATCTCAAAAAAAGCCAGGAAAAAATAAAACGATTTTTCAGAATTTCGGTTTTTTCCGGATATCTCCGGAACTACTCGGAATTTTGAAACTTTCTAAACACCATATTCTTAGGCACGTAAATGCACAACTTTACCTCCATTTAGCCGACTTCGTATCTCTTACGGTTTCCGAGATCCCTATACTGGCCCTCATTATCTTGGACACGGTGTAGTCAGAATCGGTCCGATTTGAAGGCTCTAACAATACGTTATTAATCGAGAACGTCTCTATTTTTATTTCATTCAAATTCATTTAATTGTACCCCGTAAATAACATAAGTATATGGGATTTTTCAAGAAGTCTTATGCAGTCTGTGCATGCACAAGAAAGATATACAGGTATGGCAAACATCCATTACAATCGGACGTCTAACGGACAGGAAAGAGAACGTAATGTACCAGTTATGGATTAAATAAAGAGAAGCAAAATTCCCCGCCTTGCTTTCTGAAAAATCCTAAGGAAAAATCACTGTGCTTTAAGCTGTGCCCACACATGATGCCTTGCCTGACGTTTTAAGTCTTCAAGTAGGACTGTCAGGCAAAACTATTTTAATAGCCCCGCCTACATATTATGAGGTTTTACTTGACGTCTTAGAAGACTGTTGGGCAAAACCACAGGGCCAACACTCCATTCATAAAGCTGTTGGAAAGTGAGTTTGTGAGTGTTTGAAATGTTATTGAAAATCAGTAATGGGTGGAAGAGTGACAAAACATGTTGGTCTCGCTAATGGCAACAATGTTGAAGTCTGGTTAAATCAAAGATCTTACAAGGTTAAATCCAATAACGTTTAAAAGGTTATGGAGCGGTCTTCATGGTTTCGGAGCGGAGCTAGTCTTGGCAAAAAGCCCAACAAGGGCGTATAATTTACTTTGAGATTCTTTACGTTTAACTATATTTTCTATTCAAAAAGTGTAGTTTCGAATATTGGATATTTATAAAAAAGATAGAAATATTGATCCAGTTTTTATATACAGTGTATCCAAGGATGGATTTAACTATCTATGCTTAGCATCAATATTTTTGGTGTATTCATTACTGGATGATACTCTCCAGATATAAAAGTGTATATTTCTAGCCAGATTGTCATATTTATCACTAAGACATCTTGCAAAATCCCAATTAAAAATTTGTAATTTTGACAATTACAACTGGTTTAAGGTTAATCCGCAATTGCTCTTAAAATAAGTTTATTTCTAATAATTTTACTATAAACTGTGAAAAGGATGATTCTTTAAAATAATATTATTATACTTAAAGGTATCAAATAAATCGTGAAATAATCCAACTGCACTCTGGTCATCTATCTTTAGTTTATTACCTGCTCACATGCATTGGGTGTGGCCAATTAGCAAGGAGGGAGAAACGGAATTAGTGATGCAAACTCAAAATCAAATTTCTAAATATATTTACTAACCTGTGAAATTTTAATTTAACACCATTGCATCTTCTAGTGAAGTATTTTATGGCCGCACAAGACTCAACCATCTTGTAAATGCAAGATTTATATTAAGAAATAAACCAACTCGACTGCTTTTTGCCCGGACTAGCACCACGGACCGGTCCATAACCTTTTAAACGCCAATGGTTAGTCAGAAATCATATCAATACAATCATATTAAAACATAACCATACTTACCGAAGAAAAGATAAATCCTTGCTTAAATGATCCACTCTTTTACAAACTATACATGAATGCACCATCATTGTTTATAATAAAGACGATTTTTCACCAATACTCACAAAAAAAAAATAAAAACAACCAAATATATAAACACTCCCTTAAAAGCGGTTAGCAGCGAGTAGCAACAGTGTATTCTTCTTCCATCGATAAAGTTTGATCGTTTGCCGTCGAGCGTAGTATCTTTTAACTTGATGTTGTCAGAGTGCAGTCGGTTTATTTCAAACGTTTATGAATAATAATAATAATATTTTTTTTCTAAATCTCTCAAGGCCTATTCACAATTTATATTAAAATTATTGGGAAATAAATTTATTTTAAAAGCAATTGCGGATTAACCTTAAACCAGTTGCAATTGTCTTTAATTGGGATTTTGCAGATACCTTAGCGATAAATAGGACAATCTGGCTATGCTGCAAGCATAACAGCAAGGTGGGGAGTGCACGTTTACAGTCCTTACGTCGACTTCAAATGTAAACAATTCTATCTGGAGTTTGTAAGATCTTTGGGCAAAACGATTATAATAGCCCGGTCTACACATGTCAAGTAAGACTGTCGGCAAAACTATAGAAACGTGTCTACATGCTTCGTAAGACGGACGTCTTGCCTGAAAACAAAACCTGTGCCCTTCAGTTGTCTCTGCCCGTCAGTCTTCATTCCGTTCAGATAAAATGTCCGTTATGCTGTCCACACTGTGGAAGAACCCACAGGAGCACATGCGCACGTGCACCCCCAAAACGAATAAAAAAATATTAATTTATATTCATTGAATATTTATCGTATAAAATCCGACCCTCCCTAATTTTATCGTACCGTCAAACCAAACTGTATATTATAAGCTCTCGATTCATCTGGCAACTCAGCAAGGATAATGACGCGATATACTCGCATATGCGAATAAGTGGGCGGGCATAATGCAGTTTCTCTGTAGTAACAGGTGGCGGGGAACAGCGGCTATGGCGATTTAACATGGAAAAGGCGCACACTTTTAGTGTTGTCTGTTCGTGCGTGTATTTAGAAATTCGAGCGTGTATGTTTTAATATTTTAATATTATATATTTATTAAGTTAAAATGAATAGTTGACGGTGGACTATTTAAGAAATAACTTTAGCTCTTTGAGTTTGGCGCAAAAAATTGAAGTGAAGAATGCGGGAACACCTAAACCCGAAATTAATTTAACGCAGACCACAAAGGGTAAATCTAGGGACTTTATTAGAAAGTTTAAAAATGAATTATCATACGAAAAAAATTTGATTTGTGAATGCAGTACAACTAACCGTTTTTTTTTTCTATTTGCGATTTGGTCGCCTGGACAAAAAATGGAATAGCCGACTTGGGGTACTTAACACAAAAAATTTAAACAAATTACAACACTCAAGCTCATATCAATGCTCAGTTGGAGATGCAGCTGTTGTTTAAAATAATTTCACGATACTTATGAACCGCCACAGTGTCCACACCTAATGTTTTAACTGATCCGTTTTACTTAAACAAGTAAAACGTAAGGTAAAACCTTATGTGCAGACCCTGTTCACACCCATTGTTTTAAATGATGTATTTGACTTGACACGTAAAAAAGGTAACTTTATGTTATGACCCTGATCAAACCTAACTCGTACGTTTGACTTGAACAAGTAAAACGTCAGGTAAAACCTCATGTGTGGACACAGCTTTAAAGAGAAATCATTTCTCCGTCCACCATGAACCAATACGACCCGACGCCGTCATGTGTTACGCACGGAGAAAGGGAGGTCATGCAAGCGGCTCATGCTTAGATTAGGGAAATTACGTAATCTAAGGGCTCATGCTGATCGACACAACGTTGCCAGGTCAAAAATTAGAAAATCACTAGCAAAAGACTATGCTTCAAGGATTCACTAAAATGTCACTACATTTAAAACTAAAAGGTTAATTAATAATATCACATAACATAACATTTTATTTACATAATAAAAAAAAACACGAACTAAAGAACAAAATGATAAAAATGTGAAAAATATTGTTTATAAGTCAATAGGTTATCGGTGGTGCGAAACCACAACGCGTATCTCGATCGTGGTCCTTGGAAACCGCAGACCAACGAATACTTATAACCAGGAAGAAGACAAACTGCCGTGTTAAATAATCGAAGCAGGCATGATACGGCGACATCCATTATGCCTGGCGCGCACGTGCTTTTCAAATGTCACTTTTGTCCAAATTTTTATTACTGTCAATATTTTAAAGTGACATTTAAGCAAAGAAAACATCGAAACCCTTTCATTTGATTTACTAAGTAGAGAAAATCAAATATTAGGATTTTGACATAGATTTTCAGCTGTAAATATCGCTTTAAAATTGTCCTTACATACTTTTATATTATTATTGAACTAGTAACGAAACTAGAAATAAAGAATTCAGAGATTGAAGGTTGTAATTAGTTTTATTAAAAAATAGGAAATAAATCATAATTTACATAAAATATTTTACCATCTTCAACTTCAAACAAATCAAGGTAAATACAATACTATATGTACAGCTACTAACCAAGTAAATATATGCACCATCATTATGATTATGTGCTTCCAATTTGTTTGTTTCGTAGCATACTCCTGGCAACATTAGTGATCGAAGTCCTCTTTAATGTTCAGTCATTATGGGATTCTCAATTAAACTATGAAAAGAAAGAATTATTATAATAATATATTATCGGACTTATCAAAATTATGACTACGGGTTAATATAACTAAGCTGTAATTATTATGTTGTAGCTTTTGACTTCTGGATTGTAAAATTTAAGTAAAATTCTTTAAAAATGTGTTTGTTGCTAGTTTGCGTGACAAGTTTGGGACATAATGGGACAATTTTATAATGTAAAATAACAATAACGAATAAAAATTAGTAAAAAAATATTTCAATCATAAATTACTTACCTGCAACAAAACGAAAAGGTCCGTTAGAAGAATAGAAAATTTAAAATTATTTTAGAATTTAATGACGCTTCCTCCACCATTTTCAATCACATTATAAATCATATGTTACTTGATTTTATCCCCTTCCAGACGAAGGATGTTCGGTTGTGAAATAATTTAAGAACGTGTGCTGCTCGCATTCTATGTCTGTCTCTGTCTGCATCAACCTTCTCCGATTCAATAAAGGGAGACAAATATGGCCTAGATTAAATCGAACAAACCCAAAGTCTGATATTGACACAGAACGATCGACACAAAAGGATAAACGTATGGAGTAACCTGCCTGGCTGTGACGTCACTTGCACGGCCTACTTATATGCTTCGATCCCCGCCATAAGCCGCGTTCTCAGAGCTTCGACGTGTCGCAGCGACAGTCCCCCACTCTTTTTGTAGGGGGTGACGTCTGTCACTTGTCATTCGGATGTAACCTAACCTTACAATATTTTGTTATTGTTTTGTACAAATTTCGTTTTGAATAATTTATCATACTGACTGAGACTTTGATAATGAAAGCGGCGAAGCAATGAAATATTTGAATAATATCTGGCAGTGTATTTTAATATGATTATTCTTCAAGACTAAATAGCTAGCTAGGTAGTTTTTAAGGAGAACCATTTCATTCCTCCAATAAGGAAGTCTAAAATCATCGACATGGGCGTTCTGACAGTGTCTCCTCATCATTCCATACCCTAGGTCTTGTGGTGGTCACTAGCTTGTATCTCCTCTATATCTTCATTCCAAGCAGATACAAAGCCATCTTTGTGCAGAGCATACTTGCGCTTTGTAATCTGTATCTACAATAATTTAAAAATATTTATATTATAAGATTTAGGGATCTATAGAGGTACAAAACTAATTTTTAGATAATATTACAAAAATACCAACAGGGCTAACAAAATACCAAGGGACTTTAAAAACAGTTTACAATTTTAAGTCAAAATGATGTTTTACCAGTATTATTAACTCTTGCACTTTCTTCTGCAGATAACTTTTTCTAAATTCAGCTTCAGAGCGGTGAAGAATTTCCACAGGAATATAATTTGAATTTGTGGCCACATCCATTATGGTTTTCGTTTAACCTAAAATTTAACGTTTTAAACTTGAACTTGTCACATTTCTTTAAAAAACTTATAGTATAGTCGATAATCTCTTCCGATTGCAGCAGGCCAATATTTAAGTTTCTTTAGGGTGTGAGTATGTGGAATGCGGATGTTGGATTAAAATTTTCCCCTCTCGGAGGTTATATTTGGGTTTGTTTTTTTAAAAGATTTTTTTCGATGACAGCGTATTTTTGTATTCTAGTCCTCAAAATATGTATATTTATTCTGGTTAGTAAAAAATGCACCAATGTAATTAAAAAGACCAATGTAATTAAAAATTATTTAATAATTTTGTAGGATTTAGGTAGATAATGATCAAATAAACTTTTAAAAGCAAAAGTACATACTATTCACAATTTTTTAGGACAAAATAATTTACCTTTGTTCGAAAACAACGAATACTTATTTCGGAAAACTGAGTTTCAAATTTCAAAACAAAATAAAAAATTAATACTACAGCGCAGTGTTGCCAGTTATCTCATGAAATGTCACGAGGTCTGTTGATTTTTTTGTGATGAAAAACCTTTTGAAAAAGTTCGGTTTCTGGTGTTATCAGCTTCGTTTCGGGGAGGTATATTTTATAAATCACAAAAAAATCACCAGATCTGGTGAAATTTCACCAGATACCTGGCAATATCGCTACTTCGGCACCGTTCGATGGTGGGGATAAGGGGTAATGACGTAAACGGTTCTGATCGGTTAGGTTGGTGTTTTTTTTTTTGGACACGATGAGAAATCTGCGCACAGACACCTTACAGACGCGGCTGCAAGGTAGTGTCGGGCTAGCAACATTGTGGGGAAAGACCATCAATATCATCCGCTCTGAAGGAGGGGATCCGCCTCAGAAGGAGACGAGCTGAGTAGTCCCACATAATCTGAACAGACGTTATTTGATTAACTCAAATTTTAAAAAAGCCTATTCAAGAAATAAAAAGTCTATGCTTGTCAGGAGAGGGCTTCCTTTTCTTGGTAGTACCATTCAATCTGAAATATGTTTTAAAGTACTACTGTGTAGACAAAAATACGCCCTTATTGTATAAGGTTCATCGGGTGGTCTGAAAATAATAATTTTCCATATTCGTATTTAATATAATACAGAAAAATACTAAAAAATGTAAACGAAGAAAGCCCAAGACTGAAGACTTAAGCGAAAATATTAAATGGGTAGGGAAGGGCACATCATTTTAAAGGTTGTTTAAATATCTTTCCAATAATACCAAGATTTATCATTACGATTGGCAACGCTACAGACAATAATAAAATATTTTTACTTATAAGGAGTAGAAGTTTCAATTCTTGATGAAATATACAGGGTGTTCCATTTGAAAATACTGAGTAAATTTAATCCAAACAAACCCGAAGTTTGGAAGTAAAATTAAAGCACCCTGTATAAAACTGTAAAATTTTATAAATAGTACTCATATAATCCAGATAAAATTTTTTGATCTAATTAAAATCAATAAAGAATCTGTAGCATGTTTATTACGATCGTACCAATGCAATAAAAATAAGAAAATTAATAATATCTTTGCAACACCGCAACAGATTGGGGAAAAAAATTGGGGTTACATAAACGATAAGGAGGGGCACTGATTCCGAGTAAAGATATAGGTCATTTCATTTATGACACACACTGTACAGGGTGTCCATTTTTGGGTAGTTTTACGGGGTATCTCCGTTAAATTTGTTTTCACACGTACCCTATACCTATATTTTTAATAATATAATTTAGTTTGTAACAAGCTTCAAATATATAACAATTTATTTTTAGTCTTAGTATTAGGCCCAAAATATACGTTTTTCAAAAATATACCATTTTTTTATATAGGTACGGTGACCCATTTAAAGAAGCAAATTTGTTTATTTTCCTTGAAAATTATTGAATGTAGAAAAAATCTGAGTACGTCACTGTATTCTACATAAAGAGTTACAAAAAGAACATTTTTATTTCTTTTTGATACGTTATGGGGTAACCAAGATATGGGGGGGTGTCCCAAAATGATTACGGCATCTTCTGTTTGACAAAAAAGTAGCAAAGTGCTGCGAAAACAGCATCCTTCTATCTTTACTAATAAGGGAGATACCCCGTAAAACTACCCAAAATTGACACCCTGTATACTTAAACATACTTTTAAAATATGCGTCTTCAACAGTCCGCTAATATTTATTTTTAAAGTTTCCCTTCTATCCACGATATAGGAGATATCGAAGAATTAACACAAAATGAACTCCCTGTATTAGTAAATATTTTATTTATTTCAGAAAACCCAATTTTCCGCGTTAAATTTTCCGGTAATTCTAATTTCTCTAATAAGAACGCTACGAAACACAAGTCAAATGACATGACACAAGGGTTACCGCCTCATACAAAAATTTAGGATCCTCCGGGACATAAATTCCCTATTTTAAAAAATAAAATTATACCTATCAAAATACAATTCATTTTAAATTTCGTAAAACGGCATGAATTTGTATATAAAAATCTCGGACGTATAACGAATCGACATGAGTCATGCCGTTTTTTCTACAATGTAAGCGAGTAATCGTTGGAAAAAAAACGAATTTTTTGCACCAAAATACCTTTGCCTTGCTTTCGTTTGTTAGTTTATTTGCAGTCGTCGGTTCGAAAGGAGCTCGCCGCGTATTCGCCGGTTTTATTTTTTCTGGAAAATTATCCCGCGTGATAATTCGACGTCCAGGACAGGGTGCTCCTGCCACTGCTTAAAGAGTTGTCGGAATTCCGGGTAATAGGGTCATCCTAAAACGAAGTTTTGCTCTGTTCCCTGTAAGGTGAGTCTTTAAACATTTTTTTTTTCAAAATACGTTTAGCAGCATTCACAGTTCCATAAATTAATTTATAATAGAGAAGAAGTATTTAAGTCACATCACAAGGGGCCCATGCGCTATTATGCAACGGGTTCCTCGCTTTTTACCTTCCATAACTGGGGTAGTAACTGGCGATAAATATCTACTTATAAACTCTTTCCACAATTCTTTTTTTTTGCTCGCAAGTGTATGGGCCCCTTCAGTTTTCAGTTATGCAGGGTTTTAATTTGAAAACTACCCACCTTTAATAGGTCGCTTTCGGTAAATAAAAATAAAATTTTATTGTGAAGGTCCCGCCAAGTGACCCATCATTTTCAAAAATCGTTGAAATCTCTTTCCAATAATAATAAAAGAGGAGTCGACACAATACATTTTTTGTTAAATAATACCCTAAAAGGAATTTAAAAAGGAATTTAAAAACTATTTAAAGCCTTCATGGAGTAACCCACTGGGAGAGGTAACTGTTACCCTTAAAATCGTAAATGAGAAGGGGAGTCAAGTATATTGGGGCGGAAAAATCTGGATTCTAAGAGTCGCCGAGGACCGTTTTTGGTTCGGAGGGGCAGTGGCGTACTTGTACAAGAATTGAAATTTGTGCAAATTGACAAAATTTCGTTTCTTGCTTCCGTTAATTTATTAATTAAAAAAATTTCTACCCTAAACTTATAGCAATTGGTCCCTAAAAACAGATAATTAACCGCTTTTAGGATAAAACGAAATAGTATCAAAAATATTGATCAAAAAACGAAATGGTGAATGCGTCACTAGCTCTGACTTAATTATTAACTGAACAAAAAATATACTGAGTGTTTAAACAACAACGAACAAAACAATCATCTACTAAAAACAAACATCTAGTAAAATCAAGATTTATATTTTTCCTAACGAATTCATCTTTGAATAAATTGGTTAAAACATTACATTTCGTGGGGGGGGGGGGGCTATATACGCCACTGAGGAGGGGGTAAACTGGGCGGCATGTTACGAACAAGCCCGAAACGGGCTAGCTTTACTATGATATCTATTGAGCACGAAATAGCTAATAAAATAGATTTAAATAAAAAAATTTACAGAGTTACAAGGTGGTTTGTTGATAGTTATTATTTTAATGAGTTAGAATAGCATAGCACATTTTTTTAATTTCTTTTCAGAAATATTATTAATATGTATTAATAAGAGCACAAAATGATTAAGGCGTCTTGAGCTGACCCTGTTGCTCTCTCTCACTAATTTTGAAATTGAAATTTTGATAGTATGCTAATGTTGATTTGAGCACTGGGCTAAAACATTTTCATTAAGGTACTACGTCCGGTTAAACTGGAAGTCGGTGTCAACTTCTTTATTTTAAATGGCACACCCTATACAGGGTGTCCCAGAATATGTGGGCAATCTCCCGGGTTCAGATAGAACACTTAAAAATAATAGGAGAAGTTCTTATAAATTTTTCTCCCTACGGCCTCTCCCCTACGGAGATACGGGCCCATAACGGACGTCCCTGGAAATCGTTGTTTTTTAAATAATTTTTGAAGTACTAGGTGTAATTTAATATTTTTTTAGTAAGTATAATGGTTAGTAGATGGGTCTCCTTAAAACTCGCCCTTTTAAACACATTTGGCTTATTTAGTTTGCCAGGGACGGACTAGGACACAAAAATGTTTTTTTATACCTTGTACGATGAAGGAACGACAATAATATTTTTGATACGAGATATGCTGAAAAAAGGTACTCTTGATCAATGTCGATAAAGTGAACTGTTTTCGAAAAAAAAATATTTTTGTTCAATATGGTTTTTTTGCATTAGTTGTTGTTTTATGCTCATAAAATTTCCTCATTGGTGCTATGGTTTTTTTACATGTACCGATTTAAATAAGAATATTTATGCCAGTGTCAGTTTATGGTAGTGTCTTGAAATTTGCGGTTTTTCTCCTTTGTCTTATTAGTTACTAACTTAGTAATGGAATTTACATATACTGGATATAAATCATATATTATAATTATTTTCTATTTAGCGTTAAAAATAAGGGTAAGTTTATATAAGGTTGTCGATTCCAAAAATTTGCCAATTTTATATTTTTATATGGCCATAATAATACCAAGAACTATAGATAGTTTGTTTTTGTTTAAAATAAAAATAGGAAAGTTAATGAACAAATCCAAACAAACCTTTTCCAAACAATTACTTTTATTTGTTTTAGATACTTGACGGGTCTAAAATAGAGTGCGGTACCGCGTGTGAGGTGTGAGGGTTCCGCTCTTCAAGGGTTTGCCTAAACATCGTCGCAGTTTAGAGCGTGGTAGAGATAACCCTTTTCAAGGCTCCCGCATGTCTGAAAAAGGCTGATGGGCAACCTGGCCTGTCCAGGGCGATGTCCTTTTTGTTCGTCCCTTGGAGAGTGGAACTGGAAGAATGAAGATGATGTCGTCGGGCAAATGGGCACATATAAGGAGGTAACTATTTATTTAATTTTAAAAGTATACCCCAATTGTTTAATTAATATTTAAAAAATTATTTATAGTTTTTTGGCAAGAGAAAATATTTGTGATAACAATATTTGTAACTACAGGGGGTTTTTTAATTGAAAGCCGATACTTAAGGCTGTGAATCCTTGGGTGATTTTAAGAAGAACTGGCACTTCTTATTGAAACATGCGGATAGGCATGAAAATAAGCCAAAACATTGATTTCAGTTTCCTCATTGGACGTTATAGGTCTAGGTAAATTTCTGTATGTTTCAAGCATGATCCAAAATTTTCGAAATTGCTTTGAATTCGTCTAAATTTCTTATTGCTCATTGATGGTAAATTTGGATACATTTCATTGAATCTTCTAAATGTACGGCTGATGAACTTATTATACTGACCATGTAAAATAAATAAATTCATAAGTAGGTACTACATCTGAATAGTTGTTGTTTTCTTCCATTTTTTTTTTAACTTTAATTTAACTTTAAAAAATTAAAATATTTAAATAGACCAACTGACAACAAGACTGAATGAATAACAGCAAAATATCAACCATTACAAAACAATTTACATAGGCTACTTGCCAAATTGGTCTAGAAAGTGTGATTGTTATCTGTAATAATTAATTTTTCTAAATAAATGCTCATAAGTCAAAAACTGTTCAAAATAGGTATAGTAACATTATACATATAAAGATAGACAATTTCAATAGCTTTTAGGACAACAGATAAAATATAGGGTATTTCATTTAAATAAAAGGTACTATTTACCATTTTTCCAAACCCTCAAAATATTTGTATTTTGAAACACCCTGTACTATTATAAATAATATTTGGAAAGAGGGTGAAAGAGTTTAAAAATATCATAACTTTTTGTAGAAGATGTTATCCGAAAAAAAAAAGCGAAATTAATTATTATCTCGAGAACTATAACAAATAGGTATAGGAAAATATTAAGGAAAGTTATTAAGAAATTCATAAGGATTCTAAAACAAAAATAATACACAGGGTGTTTCGTTTAATTATCAAAGTTGCTAATACTTTCAAGTAGAAGTGGCAACACTGCATGGCTAAAAATATTTTTAAAAGATAGATCATGTCCGCTTCTATAACCTCCCAAAATTTCAAAGTGGTCCGATGACTAGTTCTCTATAAACATCTAATAGGCCATCCACCATCAATCACGCTGTATGTTAATACAGTGTAACCTCGATAATCCGAACCTTCGTTACACCGGATTTTTCAATAATCCGGCCAAACATTTCAACTGCATTGTATACTTTATGATCAGCATTTGATAGTACTCGCTAATTCAAGCAAACAAAAATTACAAATTACTTCACAAAATAATATAAAATTTAATAAGTATGCTTCTGTTTTAAATAATTTTTGTTTATGTACTATTTTCTAGTTGTTTTCTATTAAATGTTTTAAATGTTTCGTTTTTCAATAAAAAAACTGTGTCGTTTCAATAATCCGGATTAATTACAAATCCGGATGACCGCGGTTTTAATTAGTCCGGATTATCTAGGTTGCACTGTATTAACATTTCTTCTTAAAATCACCCAAGGATTCGGCACTCTATTAAAAAACACCCTGTATGGGCCCAATAATATCCCCCAAAAAAATCAAAAATAAATGCAGGGTCTTTCAAAATAATTGGAAAAATCTAAAATTTTGCGTTTCGGTTTTTATTTTTTCCTGACTTTGTTTGAACAGATGTCCAAAAATAAATGTCACTTTCTCATTTCTACTTTTTATTCTCCATAAGATTTCATCATCAGATCTTTAATGCAACGTTTTGTCTTTGGGTCACCATCATCAACTTAATTTTTTAAATACGGGCTTGGATTTTTTTCTTTAAATTATGAAAAAGGAACTAAATCTACGTTCGGCGGTATATGAGACTTACTGGTTTTCCGATATTTTGTTCCTTAAATTGACCATCTTGATTAAAATACCCCTAATCCGTTCCTGTAATTAACTTTTGTTTCGACGAAACTGAAAATTTTAAAATTATTATTGTATTATAGTATTTAAAAAAATTAAGTTGATGATGGTGACCCAAAGACGAAACGTCGCATTAAATAAGATCTGATCATGCCATCCCGAGAAGAATAGAAAGTAACAATGAAAAACTGAAATTTATTTTTGGACATCTCTTGGAACAAAGTCAGCAACAAATAAAAACCGAAACGCAAAATTTTAGATTTTTCCAAATATTTTGAAAGCCCCTGTTTTTATTTAAGATTTTTTTACGGCATATTATTGGGCCCATAATTATGCAACTTTGCCCCAATTTAACCGACTTCGTATCTCTTACCGTTTCCGAAATTCCAATGATGAAGGACTTGTTTGTTACACCCTGTATAGCAAGAATCAGCTAAATAAGTTAGCGAATTTATTATAGCTAGTTGTGATTAGAACTAGAATTTTTTTCAAGAAAACATTTTTTTTCCCTCCTAACTAATGTGAACTGAAATTAATTTTATTTTTTGGCTTGGGCTTCCCCCAAGCCTTCTTCCCCAAACAGGTATTTCTTATTTCATAACTCATCTGGAGTTCGCTAGTATTGGCTATTTATTTTTAATTTATGCTCATTAACATTGAATCACTTGTTCATGTCAAAATGTACAATTTCTCAAATAAGCCTTCGTGTCGATTATGACCTACACTTTACTAATTTACTCAAATTTGCCTATTTACATGAAAACTAAACGCATTTTTCTTTGTTTTAGGATCATGGCCATGGGCACTAAAGAAAATTTATAAAATCGGGCACGCGAATTTTCCAGGGTAGCAGAAGACACAGAAACCAATCGCGCAGTCAAATCAATCCGATTCTTTTTAGTCTAACGTACAGAAAGAATCTGGTTGATAAATCAGTCCGGTCTTTCCTAGTCTAACGTACAGGAATGATCTGATTGGTCGTTTTGCTGAACCCCATCGCGCCTTAATCAATCCGATTTTTTTAGTCTAACGCACAGAAAAAATCTGATTGATAAATCAGTCCGACTTTTCCTAGTCTAACGTACAGGAAGGATCTGACTGATCGTATTGACAATTTCAAAATGGGGTATGAATGATTAAACAAAATGAACTTTTTAACGCGTTATGATGACATAACTTTTAAGCAGCTATTATAAGCAATCGTAACTTTATAAAAATGTATATGCAGTATTTGAAGTAGAACAAACCCGAACAAACCCAAACTCCGTTGGTTTCTGTGTCTGTTTAATTGCCGATTCCCTAAGGACCAGTTGTTGCAAAAAATTGTTTTTTTTTGGATCGGTCCGAGGGCTTCAATTGACTGCGACCATGGAAACATAAACCTGCAAGCTAAACGTTCGGGACACAAGCTGGATTAGAGCAGCCTGCGAGAATTTATTAAGGTAATATTTAGTTAAAAAATATATTTTCATCAGTGTTGGTTGATCAATGATTCGTTATTTTCGAAAATAAGTTTGTGTGAAGTGAATCGTAGTTGCCAATATTTTAAATGTGCAAACCCGAACAAACGAATGACTAAACATTTATTGTGATGGGCAGTAAAAAAATTTTGAATAATGACTGTACCAACTGTGAGGATGATGATAAAAATTGATTTTTGTTACATTTAGTACTGCTCTGGTTAAGAATTTATATCCTTTGGACTTTTATAACTATTACGTCAAAGTTGATAACAAATTGTGTCGTCGAAAAATTTTTCACCGATAAATAAGTAAGGATAAAAAAGGGTTGGTACTAATCATAACACAATGTAATTTAGATTTAGATATATCATATTCGCTTTTAGAGCTAATGGTAGTGACGCATTCGCCATATCATTATTTAACGTATAAATTAATAAGAACAAAAATCAAATTTTATCAAACCTATAATAATTGATTAAACTTTTATTGATGTAAACTGTGTAACTAAAAATGTTCTCTATTGTTTCAGGTAAGTGAGCATGATTGGTGTTGGAAGCGTCCGTTTCGCGCTGTCGGCAAACAAGTCTTCGACTGTTGTTACAACCTGGAATAAGTGAACAGTGACCTTTAGTAGATAAGCTACAAGAGTTCGGGGCCAAATACCACCACTTTTACATGTTATTTCTTATGGGAAAATTTAAGGTTCGATCTGCATTTTTTTCTACCGACGCCCAGCGTCGCGACGCCCAGAATGACAAGAACGTGAGAAGTGTGGAGATGAATGGAGAGCAAATATCGTCATTTTTACATGTATTTTCCCATAAGGAAATTTAAGGTTCGATCTGCATTTTAAATCTAACGACGCTTAGCGTCGCGACGCCCACAATGAGAAGAATGTGGGAAGTGTGGAGATGAATGAAGAGCAATATCATCAATTTTACAGGTATTTTCCCATAAGGAAATTTAGGGTTCGATTTGCATTTTTTTACCGACGCCTACCGTCGCGACGCTTAGAATGAGAAGAACGTGACGCAATTTACCAGTGGCTGTTAGCGTCTCCACCATAACCATCAAACTTTAATATTTGATTTAAATTTTACTTTTTTTGTGTGTGTGTGTGTGTTTATCGCAACCATTTGAGGATGGCTGATAAATTTTCAGTCATTACTTATAATGAAATAGAAAATTTATTAAATCATCCTGAGAGGGTTGCGATAAATAATAGAGTTAAAACTTAAATATTTTATATACGATTTGGCTTCTGTGATATAAAGGGATGATCGACTTTTTTCCGCATGGAAACACGACAGGTACCCTTCCGAGGGGAGACGTACCGACTCTGGTGATCGATAATCCCTCCCTACAAAAGAGGTTGACACTTTTAAAGAGTTAGGTATATACAGTGTTTTCCATATGTCTTATAGACACGATCAGGGAAAATTGTTGCCTGTTGGCTATTAAAGAAATCATCTATCGGCCATCTCTAAAGGGTTATGATGGGAAATTATAATTTTCTAAATTTGTATGTGTCTTTCCTTCAATATTTTTTTTTAATTAGGGGTTTAAATTTAAAAGCAACAAACGTTAAAAACTGATATGTAAGAATTAAGATATTTTTTTTTACTTTGAATGTGATTTTTCAACTATTTTTTGGATAATTTAGAAGTAAAAAAAAAAATGTATTTAATCAGTAATTACTTATAATGAAATAGAAAATTTATCAGCCATCCTGAAATGGTTGCGATAAACACACACACACACAAAAAGTAAAATTTAAATCAAATATTAAAGTTTGATGGTTATGGTGGAGACGCTAACAGCCACTGGTAAATTGCGTCACGTTCTTCTCATTCTAAGCGTCGCGACGGTAGGCGTCGGTAAAAAAATGCAAATCGAACCCTAAATTTCCTTATGGAAAATACCTGTAAAAATGATGATATTGCTCTTCATTCATCTCCACACTTCCCACATTCTTCTCATTCTGGGCGTCGCGATGCTAAGCGTCGTTAGATTTAAAATGCAGATCGAACCTTAAATTTCCTTATGGGAAAATACATATAAAAATGACGATATTTGCTCTCCATTCATCTCCACACTCCTCACGTTCTTCTCATTCTGGGCGTCGCGACGCTGGGCGTCGGTACAAAAAAATGCAGATCGAACCTTAAATTTTCCCATAAGAAATAACATGTAAAAGTGGTGGTATTTGGCCCCGAACTCTTGTAGCTTATCTACTACCTTTAGTGTTTTACGGGTCATTCCTCACTCAAGTGCTTGCTTGAATGTGGATTGATCCGTCTTGCTGCAATTGGCACCGTTGTTAATACCATCACCTTCGCTTCTATCATGATTGAAAGGTAAGATAGTTTTCTTTCCTTTTCTGTTGCTACAGGTGAAAGAATGAAGGGTTAAGAGCAATAGCAATATATAGGTCCGCACCATTTTGTTTCTTCTTTCTCATTCATTAAATTTTGGACACTATTAAGATATTTATAATAGTTTTTAAAAATCGGGCTGTGTGCATCTCTTTATAATCACTAAAATATGGTGAAGGAGCATTGTTATTGCTCTTAAAGATGGGACACGTTGCCGATTCTGGTAAGTTAGTGAAGTGAGTGAAAATAAGAAGCTGCAACTGAAGAAACAAGCCTATTAAATTATGGAGGACGGCTTTCTGGTATGGTATAAATGTACAATATTTGGTGAACTATTTAAATATAGATACCTAAATTAATTTAAGATAAATCGGCCGTCTACTAATACATTTGTTTTAGCCACACTATTCATTGTACTAGCCAACATGGAACCGGTGGGGAATCTATAATCCATGGCCAATAAAAGCCAGAAAAAGGACCACCACTATTTCTTATGGGAAAATTTAAGGCTCAATCTGCATTTTTTCTACCGACGCCCAGCGTCGCGACGCCCAGAATGACAAGAACGTGAGGAGTGTGGAGATGAATGGAGAGCAAATATCGTCATTTTTACATGTATTTTCCCATAAGGAAATTTAAGGTTCGATCTGCATTTTAAATCTAACGACGCTTAGCGTCGCGACGCCCACAATGAGAAGAATGTGGGAAGTGTGGAGATGAATGAAGAGCAATATCATCATTTTTACAGGTATTTTCCCATAAGGAAATTTAGGGTTCGATTTGCATTTTTTTTACCGACGCCTACCGTCGCGACGCTTAGAATGAGAAGAACGTGACGCAATTTACCAGTGGCTGTTAGCGTCTCCACCATAACCATCAAACTTTAATATTTGATTTAAATTTTACTTTTTTTGTGTGTGTGTGTGTGTGTTTATCGCAACCATTTGAGGATGGCTGATAAATTTTCAGTCATTACTTATAATGAAATAGAAAATTTATTAAATCATCCTGAGAGGGTTGCGATAAATAATAGAGTTAAAACTTAAATATTTTATATACGATTTGGCTTCTGTGATATAAAGGGATGATCGACTTTTTTCCGCATGGAAACACGACAGGTACCCTTCCGAGGGGAGACGTACCGACTCTGGTGATCGATAATCCCTCCCTACAAAAGAGGTTGACACTTTTAAAGAGTTAGGTATATACAGTGTTTTCCATATGTCTTATAGACACGATCAGGGAAAATTGTTGCCTGTTGGCTATTAAAGAAATCATCTATCGGCCATCTCTAAAGGGTTATGATGGGAAATTATAATTTTCTAAATTTGTATGTGTCTTTCCTTCAATATTTTTTTTTAATTAGGGGTTTAAATTTAAAAGGAACAAACGTTAAAAACTGATATTTAAAAATTAAGATATTTTTTTTACTTTGAATGTGATTTTTCAACTATTTTTTGGTTAATTTAGAAGTAAAAAAAACTGTATTTAATCAGTAATTACTTATAATGAAATAGAAAATTTATCAGCCATCCTGAAATGGTTGCGATAAACACACACACACAAAGTAAAATTTAAATCAAATATTAAAGTTTGATGGTTATGGTGGAGACGCTAACAGCCACTGGTAAATTGCGTCACGTTCTTCTCATTCTAAGCGTCGCGACGGTAGGCGTCGGTAAAAAAATGCAAATCGAACCCTAAATTTCCTTATGGAAAATACCTGTAAAAATGATGATATTGCTCTTCATTCATCTCCACACTTCCCACATTCTTCTCATTCTGGGCGTCGCGACGCTAAGCGTCGTTAGATTTAAAATGCAGATCGAACCTTAAATTTCCTTATGGGAAAATACATATAAAAATGACGATATTTGCTCTCCATTCATCTCCACACTCCTCACGTTCTTCTCATTCTGGGCGTCGCGACGCTGGGCGTCGGTACAAAAAAATGCAGATCGAACCTTAAATTTTCCCATAAGAAATAACATGTAAAAGTGGTGGTATTTGGCCCCGAACTCTTGTAGCTTATGTACCTTTAGTGTTTTACGGGTCATTCCTCACTCAAGTGCTTGCTTGAATGTGGATTGATCCGTCTTGCTGCAATTGGCACCGTTGTTAATACCATCACCTTCGCTTCTATCATGATTGAAAGGTAAGATAGTTTTCTTTCCTTTTCTGTTGCTACAGGTGAAAGAATGAAGGGTTAAGAGCAATAGCAATATATAGGTCCGCACCATTTTGTTTCTTCTTTCTCATTCATTAAATTTTGGACACTATTAAGATATTTATAATAGTTTTTAAAAATCGGGCTGTGCGCATCTCTTTATAATCACTAAAATATGGTGAAGGAGCTTTGTTATTGCTCTTAAAGATGGGACACGTTGCCGATTCTGGTAAGTTAGTGAAGTGAGTGAAAATAAGAAGCTGCAACTGAAGAAACAAGCCTATTAAATTATGGAGGACGGCTTTCTGGTATGGTATAAATGTACAATATTTGGTGAACTATTTAAATATAGATACCTAAATTAATTTAAGATAAATCGGCCGTCTACTAATACATTTGTTTTAGCCACACTATTCATTATACTAGCCAACATGGAACCGATGGGGAATCTATAATCCATGGCCAATAAAAGCCAGAAAAAGGAAGAAATGGAATCGAATTAATTTTGATGCATAACCGTCATTATCCTTTACTAATAACCTCTTATTTTTAGCTCAGGTTTTGTCCAACATCTTCAAATGTTGATGCATAAAACCACCGGTTTATATTAATTTTATACATTTTTTTTAGGTTTTAATTAACGATTTTACTTTTAGGAAAGGTTTTGTCCACTATTTTCAAATGTTGATATATAAAACCACCGGTTTATATTAATTTTATACATTTTTTTTAGGTTTTAATTAACGATTTTACTTTTAGGAAAGGTTTTGTCCACTATTTTCAAATGTTGATATATAAAACCACCGGTTTATATTAATTTTATACATTTTTTTTAGGTTTTAATTAACGATTTTACTTTTAGGAAAGGTTTTGTCCACTATTTTTAAATGTTGATATATAAAACCACCGGTTTATATTAATTTTATACATTTTTTTTAGGTTTTAATTATCGATTTTACTTTTAGGAAAGGTTTTGTCCACTATTTTCAAATGTTGATATATAAAACCACCGGTTTATATTAATTTTATACATTTTTTTTAGGTTTTAATTAACGATTTTAATTTTAGGAAAGGTTTTGTCCACTATTTTCAAATGTTGATATATAAAACCACCGGTTTATATTAATTTTATACATTTTTTTTAGGTTTTAATTAACGATTTTACTTTTAGGAAAGGTTTTGTCCACTATTTTCAAATGTTGATATATAAAACCACCGGTTTATATTAATTTTATACATTTTTTTTAGGTTTTAATTAACGATTTTACTTTTAGGAAAGGTTTTGACCACTATTTTTAAATGTTGATATATAAAACCACCGGTTTATATTAATTTTATACATTTTTTTTAGGTTTTAATTAACGATTTTATTTTTAGGTAAGGTTTTGTCCACTATTTTCAAATGTTGATATATAAAACCACCGGTTTATATTAATTTCATACATTTTTTTTTAGGTTTTAATTAACGATTTGACTTTTAGGAAAGGTTTTGTCCAATATTTTCGAATATTGATGTATAAAACCACCCTTCTTGTGTTTTAATTAACAGTTTTTTTTAGGGTTTAAGAATATATAAGTGGTCAAACTTGAATGTTCCTTATATATTCTTGGCAGCTGTTTGCATTTTAGGTTGTTGTTTTTAATGGGTAAGCAGCTGTCTGTTGTTGCCCCCCCTGGTGCAGGGCCGTACAACACTGACGATGGCCATGGAAGGCCGAAACAGTTGCCGAGGCCTTAGAGGATATGAATACAAGGTATGCATACTCAATCTAGTATTTATTTAAATATTTCTATGAATTGACTAAATTAACTATCCTATAAATTTAAATAACATGATTCCCACGTACTTAGTTTTAAAATTTACGTATCGATCTACTAAAAATTGTTGCCAAGCTTTGGTCGTATTTCATAATTGCAGAATTCCAGGTTTGGGTGTTTGGAGACGGTCAAAGCCCGAAAGTAAATTAAATTTCGCTTTAAAACGTCCAATCCTAAAATTTAGCAAAAGTGGTGGTTATTTTTTTCGAGCTTTGCTCCTAATATACAATATACAGGGTGTCCCAAAATATGTGGGCAATCTCCCGGATTCAGATAGAACACTTAAAAATAACAGGAGAAGTTCTTATCAATTTTTCTTCCTACGGCTTCCTACGGCCTCCCCTACGGACGTCCCTGGAATTCGTTGTTCTTAAATAATTTATTAAGTACTAGGTGTAATTTAATAATTTTTTAGTATATTGGTTAGTAGATGAGTCTCCTTAAAATTCGCCCTTTTAAACACATTTGGCTTATTTAGTTTGCCAGGGACGGACTAGACGTAACACAAAAATGTTTTCTTTTGTACACCTTGTATGATGAAGGAACGACAATAATATTTTTGGATACTCTAAACCTTAAGCTGAAAAAAGGTACTCTTGATCAATGTCGATAAAGTGAACTGTTTTCAAAAAAAAACATTTTTGTTCATTAGTTGCATTAGTTGTTGTTTTATGTTCATAAAATTCTCTCATTTCACATGTACCGATTTAAATAAGAATATTTATGCCAGTGTCAGTTTATGGTAGTGTCTTGAAATTTGCGGTTTTTCTTCCTTGTCTTATTAGTTAGTAACTTATAGTAATGAAATTTACGTATACTTAATATAAATCATATTGAACAAAAATATTTTTTTTTTCGAAAACAGTTCATTTTATCGACATTGATCGAGAGTATCTCGACATTTCTCTTTGAAAATTATGTTCTATGTTCTTTTTAACTATTTTTTATTATAATACACTCACGTGCAAAGAAAACGGCCACTACAAAATTTTGATAAAGTTTTAGGCGTTATAACCTTTTTATTTTTAGTCCGATAATGAATGATTTTTTTTAGAGCACTGTAGCTACAACTATTAGTTTTAACGTGTCTTTTACAGGGTGTCCCTTTTACAAAACCCAACACCCTGTCGAATAATCAAGTATCAAAATTATTTCGATAAAACAGTTTTCATTTAGAGTAATTTATTTTGCACATTTTGTTTTTTTTTGATTCATGTCCAATACATGCAAAATGATTTTGGTTATCAATAATTTAAGTTTTTCCATAATTTCTGCTGCAATATGAATTCAGTAATTTCTTTCATAAGGAGGAGGTTCCGTGATGGTATGAACCGAAGTATATACAGGGTGTTACAAATTCGGCCTTCGCCATAGGGATTTCAGAAACAGTAAGAGATACGAAGTTGGTTAAATTGGGGCAGAGTTGCATAATTATGGGACCAATAATATGCCGCAAAAAAATCAAAAATAAATACTGAGGCTTTCAAGATATTTGAAAGAATTTAAATTTTTGCGTTTCGATTTTTATTTTTTCCTGACTTTTCGAAGAACTGTCCGAAAATAAATTTCACTTTTTCATTGCAACAAGATGGCATTATCAGATCTTTCATGCGACGTTTCCGTCTTTGGGTCGCCATCATCAACTTAATTATTTTAAATGCGGGCCTGGATCTATTTGTTTAAATTATGAGAGAGGTCCGAAATCTACGTTCAGTGGTATACAACATCTACTGGGTTTTCGACGTTTTGTTCCTTAATTGACTATCTTCATTAAAATTCCCCCAGTATACGTTCCGGTAATTTACTTTTTTTTTAATTTGGTATAATTCGAAAATGTAAAACTCAATGCCTCTTTTAAAAGTTTTAAGAAAGTGCTACATTACTTACATACTAGGGGTATTTTAATGAAGATGGTCAATTTAAGAAACAAAACGTCGGAAAATCAGTAAGTGTTGTATACCACTGAACGTAGATTTCGGCCGTCTTTCATAATTTAAACAAAAAGTTGCAGGCCCGTATTTAAAAAAATTAAATTGATGAAGGTGACCTAAAGACGAAACGTCGCCTGAAAAATCTACCATACCACCTTGTGGAGAATGAAAAGTAGCAATGCGAAAGTGATTTATTTTTGGACATCTTTTCAAACAAAGTCAGGGAAATTTAAAAACCGAAACACAACATTTTATATTTTTTCAAATATTTTGAAAGCACCTGTATTTGTTTTGGATTTTTTGCGGCATATTATTTGGCCCATTGAAGGCCGAATTTGTAACATCGTGTATTGAGATATATTTAAGTTAAAATGTTTGTTTTTAAATAATATAGCATATTTAAGTAAAAATTGGTAGTTAAGTTTGTTTCTAAATGAATTTGTAGTTAAATCTTGATGATAATATTTTGTTTATCCATTAAAAAAATATATTCTAATTCCATAACAATAATGAAATTATGGAAAAATTTAAACTTTTGATAACCAAGATCATTTGTTTGAGAATGTGTTGTGTGTGTTTGTGTCGTGTATTGACATGAACCAAAAAACAAAATATACAGAATAGATGCCTCTAAATTAGAATTAGTATTTTGAAATAATAATAAACTGCTTTATTATGCCACATGGGGGTTTTAAAACTAGATAAAAAAGAAGATATGTACTTGGCCAAGAAAAACGCGTTTTTAAAAACAGTTTGTTTTATTCAATACAGAGTATAGCAACTGAACAAGTAAAAATCTGACGTAAATCTTACAACTACTTATATTGATATCCTCGCATCAGCGTGGGATAAAGAGGGGGATAGCGTGCCTTAGTCAGCAGGTTACCAAGACGTAACAAAGAACATTTCAATTATCTTTGTAAAATATGTCGAATAACCAATGTTAATTAAAACTTATTAAACCTAAACTTATCAAAATTTTAAAATGACGGTTTTCTTTGCTCGTAAGGGTATATAAAGTTTAAAAGTTGTACTTTTAGGTTCAAACTGAAGCTGAGAGGGCAGCGCTTACATATTGGCTGATGTTAGCTAATATAAAAGTACCTATGACAACGGCGGTTAATATCTTCAAGGCTGGAGTTCCAAATGACTATATCCACAGGATTGCCATACAGCTGCGAATATTGTACAAAAAAGGCTTGGGTTTCCAATTATAATTAAGTAATTTAAGAAGATCCCGAACATATTGTAAAATATTAAATTATATTAAACATAATTCCTCCAAAAATAAACGAATTCTTGCATAATTTTCTCGAATGGTTTAAGAAACAAAATAAATTTCTCGTTATTTCTATTTTTTTTCTTAAACCATTCGAGAAAAATATGCAAGAATTCGTTTATTTTTGGAGAAATAACGAGAAATTTAAAGGACCAATATTCTCAAAGTAAACTTTATTAGGTAGTTTTTATTAACCACTGTTAAGTAGGTAGGTAGGCGAACCATTTCATTCTAATATAATTTCCTCCAATAAGGAAGTCTAAAATCATAGACATGGTCGTTCTGACAGTGTCTCCTCATCATTCACATTCCACAGTCTTGATCTCATGGTACTAATTGTAATAGGAAGGCTTTTGATAGCTTCACTACTATCCTCACTAGCTTGTATCTCCTCTATATCTTCATTCCAAGCAGATGCAAAGCCATCTTCGTGCAGAGCATACTTGCTCTTTGTAATCTGTATCTACAATAATTTAAAAATATTTATATTATAAGATTTAGGGATCTATAGAGCTACAAAACTAATTTTTAGATAACATTACGAAAATGCCAACGGTAGTGCTAACAAAATACCTTCTAACTTAAAAATAGTTTACAATTTTCATTCAAAATTATGCTTTACCAGTATTATTAACTCTTGCACTTTCTTCTGCAGATAACTTTATTCTAAATTTAGCTCCAGAGCGATGGAGAATTTTCACAGGAATATAATTTGATTTTTAATGTTTTAAACTGGAAATGGTCACATTTCTTTAAAAAACTTATAGTATAGTCGATATTCTCTTCCGATTGTACCAGGCCAATATTTACGTTTTTTTAGGGTGTGAGTATGTGGACTGCGGAAAAGATGGATTAAAATTCTCCCCTCTTGGAGGTTAGGTTTTTATTCTTTTAAAGATTTTTTCGATGACAGCTTATAAAAGCAAAAGTACATACTATTTACACGGCAAAATAATTAGTAATTACCTTTGTTCGGAAAACTGAGGTTCAAATTTCAAAACAAAATAAAAAATATATAAAAAAATAATGATACAACAGCGCAGCGTTGCCAGGTATCTCGTGAAATGTCACCAGATCTGTTGATTATTTTGTGATTTTATGAATAATCTGGTGTACAATGAAAAACTTTTTTAAAAAGTCCGTTTTCGGGTGTTACCAGCTTCGTTTTGGGGAGGTATATTTTATAAATCACAAAAAATCACCAGATCTGGTAAAATTTCACCAGATACCTGACAACACCGCTACTTCGGCACCGTTCGATGGTGGGGATAAGGGGTAATGACGTAAACGGTTCTGATTGGTTAGGATGGTGTCGCTGGCGACAGTACGTAGCTCTGAGAACGCGGCTATAAGCGGTCTCACCGGG
The DNA here is from genome assembly GCA_963991005.1 of Barypeithes pellucidus. Classification (NCBI taxonomy): domain Eukaryota; kingdom Metazoa; phylum Arthropoda; class Insecta; order Coleoptera; family Curculionidae; genus Barypeithes; species Barypeithes pellucidus. The sequence goes on along the minus strand of OZ022563.1, from coordinate 47,065,992 downwards.
CTGCCGCAGACCGTGCGTCAGGGTTGTTCCAGGGCGTACTTTTGTACCGAATTCGGCACAAGTTTTGGCACGTTAGTACCTCTTTCGAGTTTTTGATGCGGCGGATGGGCAATGAACTTAGTTTTTAGTACTCTGTACTGGTACTGGCGACCTCTTTTAAGCTTTGGAACAACGCTGCGTGTAATCTTGATACGCATGGGGACCATACATCTACGTGTGGGTTTCCTACGTGTTTGTATACGAATTATTTTAATTATTATGATTTTCTCAATAAACACTGATGGAGCCATTTATTGCTCGCTATAATATACAATACCGTGAAAACTGTAGAAAGGAATCCCAGTATATAATAATTCTCGATGAGCATAATCGCAATAAAAATTGCACCACATACCTTTAACACGGTTAGATATCTGCGCCTCATGACTGGAACGGAACGAGGATCAGTTATCATCACTGATGTTCATAAGATCACTCTATAATACAGGAATCTATACATTTATATCAATTCTCATCTACGGCTACGGCCACTACCACCGTAACAACAAGGCCGTGAAACGGCGAAGCATGAGTCATCACAGATAGACCGATGGCGATTGTTCATTTATATTAAGAGGTTGTGTTACGTTTTGACGTATCATCTTTTCATTTCATATTTTATCCGGAAAGGAGCTTGAATTAGGGAGAAGTGGAAGAGAAAAATCATTTAAATGCGGTTTTATTATTAATAATAATTTATTGGTAATAAGAAGTGCTACCTAATAATGTTAAGATGGATAGATAACGCTATATTTATTCGTTATAATTATAAAACTACAAAATAAAAGCCAAAGGCATGGAACATTGTCGAAAACATATATTAAATATCGATCCACAATAATAAACTTTTACTAGTTTATTTTATCTAAAATACTGATGATGAGTATTATAACCAGCTATTTTCAATAAGAAACATTCAAGTCCTGTGCAATACAATCAAAATATAAATATTAAACGAACTTAGAAAAAGTTTACATTGTTGTAGGAGTGGATAAAGCAAAAAAACACAAAAAAAAGACAATAAATTAAACTATCTGTATTAACAAAAAGTAAATAAAAAGCTTTACTTTTAAGATATCTCAATCTTTTCTTGAGAATATTCTTAATTGCTACTAGAAGCCTCTCAGGAAAACTATTCTAAATTTTGATTATACAAAAGTGTACATTTATAAGAAATTACATGCTTCAGAGACTAAATCTGCTCTGTTGCGAGTATAGAATAACAATGTTTACTATCAGTCTCTAAAAAGATCATCATTATCGCAGACAGACATTACAGTCTAGTATATACATACATGTTAATATAAGCATTTTTCTCTCAACAAACACAGTCCTACAGCTATCACGTTTAGTCATTAGAAAAATACTTCAAATGCATTTTTTCTGCAGGACAAAAACTATGTTTACATCAACTGAGCTACCCCAAAAGATGAGATGGTTATAAGTGAATACTCAAATCATAATAATCATGCAAATTCAAGCACAAAATTAAATTATCTTAAGAAAGAAATTCAAAAAATAAATAAAAATTTGCGTAGAGTAACAAATGGAGAAAAATAAATTTTAAGAAAAAAAAGAAATGCCATATATTAATAGTTTTTGGACCGCTTCAGATCTGGCATGCTTTTTGTAGTCGCTGTATCGTTTCTCTTCTTTACATAATTTTTTATTAAAATATTCGCCATTGGATTAAGAAGTAATTTAATTAAATAATTTTCATCATGACATAAATTATTGTGACCCAAGAAAACATCATCAAGTTCTGTTATAGAATTATATATTAAAGATTTTAAAAGTAGATGCTGATTCTTTTGTTGGAGGAAATCTTCCTCTTTATTTATTACCTTTTGGGCTATAATATAGGCAAATGAGGCAACCTTTACCACTATTTCACCAGGATAGCAAAGACCTCCCCTAGATGTTGCTAATATGAGGCTAAAATCAATATCTGAGCATCGCTCAGTAGCTGTTAAAAAGGTTTTGCAATATTCGCAGTTAATTTTTTTTATGACTGAGTAGGCACTATATCCAGCAACATAGACTAAGGGAGGCCACTCATTTTCGGTAATACCATTGATGTCGTCATCAGTAACGAGCCCACAATTTTTCAAATTTAATGGTATTTCAAAACTTTTCAAAATACTATTATTCTCCACCTTGTCATTTACAAAGCTAGAGATATCTTCTTTGTAAATCGAAATGTTTCCAAACTTTTTTGATTTAATTACAAGAGGAATGATACTATTCATTCGCAGCTTACTTTCCGTTTCAAATATCTGTCTGATATGAACATGGTATTGTGCTCCAGCTTCATATCTATAACACAATCAATTTTCTTAGAAAATAACAAACTGCTAATATCGCCAATAAGCTTCTAGGAAAAAAAAACAACTACTGAAGTAACAGACATTAGAAAATAAATTCTAAATATGGTTCATATGCTTCTAACAAAAGGTAGATCTACTAAAGCAACAGACAACAATTACTCAGCTACAAAAAAAAAAAGGAAACAGGCTTAGCAAGAAATACAGTTCATGATAACACCTTATACAAATTCATACCTATACTTTCCAAATCTTTCTTCAAGTCTGTCTGTTTGGATCTTGCCTAAAAGAACATAATTAAAACTTTTCACATTCAAACAATATTGTGAAAGTTTCAGAAGGCCAGATGTACTTTGATGCAAAGCGTCATGGGTTTCCTTTGTTAATTTTCCACTTTTACTGCTAACCTTCCATCTCTGTAACCATTCCAAAAATGTTGTTAAGAACTTCGTAATATGTTCAGATCCTTTGGTGACAGGTTCTTGAAATTTGTTTCTTAATCTTTGACCCTTTAATGGAGTTTTGACATTGACAATATCCCACCACTTGCAGATTATGCTTATAAAAATTGCTGTATCTTCATAACTCGTTAAAGATATTTTGGGTCCCAACTCATTTAAAGCTGCCACCGTGTTGGAATTAAAAACTTGCAACGTCAATGGTACATTCTGACGTTCCATTGATGATGGATATAGAGCTTTTAAAGACAGGGTATTTCCATATTTTAATAACTGACCTTTTTCTTTCATATGAAGTTCTTTTAATGCATTAAACGAGGCTATTCTCATACAACCATCTATATCAAAATCGGGAAAGTTAAATTCTTGGTTTGCTTTCTGATTTAACCAATTATTCCTAATATTCTTTATTATGTGAACTGGATCGATAATAAAAAATAAAGGTCTACTAGGATCACATGGATGAGGGTAAACGTCTAAAAGTTGCGGTTCTTCCATAAAAAACGACATTGCTTTCCTGTTTAAGGCATTATTATCAGTTATTACAGCAATAACCTCAAAGCCAATCTTTTCCAAGCCTACTATCACCTTTGCAACTATTTCGTGCAACTCTTCTCCACAAATCTTACTCACTGGAAGAACATGGACTACATCTTTATAGGTTGATAACAAGCTGCTAATCATAAAGGTGTGTGCACTAGTGGCACGTGCAGCCGAGCTATTGTAGGCACCACCAACAACGTTACCCCCCTTGAAGTCCATTTGAGGCCTAAGGTGAATCTCATCCATCATCAAAACAATTGTTTTGTCAGAATCATCCAACAACTTAAATTTATTTGATGCATATTTTAAAAAATTTTCATCTGTTTGTTCCAAACGGGGATCTGTATTAAAAGTGGCACAGATTGTCTTGAGGGTACGAGGAGATGGAAGTATAAGTTTATTCGAACTCCTTAAAAATTTATATGAGTGAGGAGAGATAGAATGTAATAAGCAAGCATATAGTGACAACTCACAAGAATATCTTAAGCAGTTATCACTACTGACTGTTAATAACTTAAGCTGTTCTTGAAGAAACTCTAAAACTCCTTTTTTTTCTTCCGGAAACTCCTCAGACATGGATTGTAAAATATCCTGAATAATTTCAAATTTTTGTTTTTGTGTATTGGAACTGTTTGTCTGCAAATCATCCAACAAAGATATTTTTACTTCTGATAGCACTTTCTTTAATTTATTAATATCAGGCACTTTTTGGGGAAATTTAAGCACACTTTGATCACTACACTTAATTTTTTTAATCTCAATATCAGAGAAAAACACCTTTACATGGAGTTCTTCATTTAAAAACACTGTTAATTTTGGGCCAAGGTTATCTTGTGACTCATTTACGAAGAAAAAACAAATATTTTGTTTCCCTCTTCCCTTAATCCACCCACTGTCTAATTCTGTCAACTTGTCGAAGGCTTCTACCAAGTTTGAAAAACTTATGGACTCATTATACAATGTCGACGTTATTATACTCTCTGTAATAGCTCTTTCTACATCTCGACATGACATTTGGAGGCGTTTAGATTCTGGAGAGATCCTTGTAGGAATATCATCTTGTGACATATAAGATGGACATCCAGGCATCTTGGTTGGGATAGCTCCTAAAATAAGAAATACTTTTATAAAAATTTGGAAAACACAAAAATTTATAACATATTTTAACTACCTACATAATATTTCCTAATATCTGTTTTACCTTTAACTAATCGTGGAATTTTTAGTGGCGCCTCCAGGACTTCACCTGTTGCCTCATTCCTGAAGGTTGTTTTCTTCTCAATAAAGTTAGGTTGGAAGTGTAATTCACATACCTAAAAATAATAGTATTTTCGTTCAATACGTGCTAATACAATATCCATAGTACGACATACCTTACTTGCTTTGGTGGGAACAAAATGTTCCCTTTTGATTAATTGTAACCATTGCGTCCGCAGTTCAGGGTTTTGAGGAAAACCAAAAACTGCCACTTTCGGCCCACTGGCATCATAATTGCCTCTGCACTTTGGCACACAACAACGATACGGCATGATTATTCTTAGAAAGATATTACAAATTTACCAACTAGTTTTACCAAGAAAATAAATATAACCTATATTTATTTCTCTAGAATAAGACAGCAAACTGCAAAGCCAAAATAAACACTATATAAACCCGAAAAAATATCTGTTCTACACCAATAAATTTTCTTTCCACTATTACAAACATAAACCAAAAAAATACCACAAAACGACTATCTTCCACCATTCGATTAACACGTTCATCGGTCTATCTGTGATGACTCATCGGAGTTAAAATCTTGCGCTTCAAGGCCTTGTTGTTACGGTGGTAGTGCTACGGCCCGGAGATTTCACTAGCGAGACAAGTTGCGGAACTCTCCGAGTGAGACCGCAAATATCGTATTTTTGACGTTTCAAAATTTTCGCATAACCAAATATGGCTTTTCTCACTGGTCGAAGTGAATATCGTGAACGAGATATGAAGTGCTAGTGAATATTAAAGCAAAATATTTTTTTTAGTTAATTCAGATGTAAATAGACATTACGCGCAGTATTTAGACTCTACAATCTAGGATATAAAACAAGGTTTGTGCCCTTTATACGTCCTTAAACATGAGATTTGTAGGTTATGTTTGGGTTATCAAATTTGAAAATTTGATATTTCCAGGGAAATATTGGGTAAAATAGCTTAATTGTATGTAAAATTTGTAGATAAATGTCTGATAAATTAGAGCTAAATATAATACAATTTAAAGATAGTGCTCATTGATAAATAATGAGTTAGGTGAGATAAAAGTTTGGGGTCATCATTTTCCTGCTTTCTTAAATACTTTTATTTCTAGAAGAATATGAGGCCAAATTCAATTCCACCTGAATTTTTAATATTTTATGTTTCATAAGTGATAAATACACCGGCTTCCTGTTGATTATCAGAGTGCAGTTATGTTTATTTGTTCCTCTAAAGTAGTCTAAAGGATCAAAAAGTATTATAGAATGGACCCTGGTTTGATATAAACTTGTTGTTTACTACTTTACACAACTTTTACAACCGGGAATGGAATAAATGAAGTGAATGAATGTATTTCTAATAATTTCTTAGCTGTAAATAATCTTGTAACTATATAGTTACCTATATTTAACACATAGTTCTATAACTTTCTGTATTTATACTATTCAATGCCACACATCTTTTTTATAATGTATGTTTTTACCCAAGATGTTAGTAATTCAGGAAACGTAACAAATGCTTCTAGTCGAAATGGGTCTTATGGAAATATAAATATTTAACTACCTGCAAAAACGGCATTAACTGTTTATATCAGGCATTTATTGATAAAAGGTAATAAATAGGCAGGGTTAACTTAATGAACAGATACTGTAATGTACAAACAAAAAGGAGGTTGCGTACCTATTAGATGCGTGTATTAGTAACCACCATCAAATACATTCAAATAAAACTATAATCCTTATACATTATCAAGTACATATTCTCAAATTTTATTATCATCTTTTAAGGTGTTTTCATATATTATAATATACTACAGACCGAGCCACAGACTTAGTGATTTTTCATCAATTCATTGGTGATTGTGACAGGCCATCGTGTCACAATAGAAGTGTATGGGCGATGCACCGTCACGATGGATATCTGCCAATGCTAGATTCGCCACGACGGTTTGTCACAAGCACGAATGAACCGATGGGTTTGTTACTTGGCAATTTAGTGAATGAAATTTTTGACATAACATCACGAGCCTTCAGGCGATTATTATTTATTATATATTTTTAAATTTTTTTATATTATTTTTTCATTTTGAAATAGTATTTTAGACATTGGCTTAAATGGTTCTATATGTTTGTTTATGCTTTGCCAATAAGATTTGTTTCTTAGACAATAAAGCTTTTTGAGTTTGAGTAGGTATACAGGGTGTTAAAAATTCAGCCTTCAACATTGGGATTTCGGAAACGGTAAGAGATACTAGGTTGGTTAAATTTGGGCATTGTTGCGTAATTATGGGCCCAATAATATGCCGCAAGAAAATCAAAATAAATACATGGGTTTCAAGATATTTGGAAAAATCTAAAATTTTGCTTGTCGGTTTTTATTTTTTCCTGGCTTTGTTCGAAGAGATGTCCAAAAATTAATTTCACTCTCTCTTATTGCTACTTTTTATTCTCCACAAGGTGGCATTATCAGATCTTTCATGTGACGTTTCGTCTTTGGGTCACCCTCATTAACTTAATTTTTTTAAATACCGGCATGGATCTTTTTGTTTAAATTATGAAAGTGGACCGAAAATCTACGTTCAGTGGTATACAACACAACATTGGTTTTCTGACGTTTTGTTCCTTAAATTCACCATCTTCATTAAAATACCCCTTGTACGTTCCTGTAATTTACTTTCTTTTTTTTAATTCTGTATAATTAATTTCAATTTCAATTTATTCAAACAAAACATGTATAAAATTTATAATACAATTTGAACTTAATTACTACAATACTTATGCCTAATTTGTCTCTAGTCTGAGCTTAGAAAGCACCTAGGTATAGGGTACCTGTATGCGCTTATTTTAACCCTGCATAAATATCAAATATTATGTTATATTTAGTAGATGGTAGTTAAAAGAAAAAATTGGCTTAACAAAAACGTACAGTTTAAAAATACAACTACACCCCATTAGAGAATGTAAAACTCAATGCCTCTTTTAAAAGTCTTAAGATAGTGCTGGCTTTAAGAGTCAAATTTTATTTGTATTAACAAAATAATTACGCTAAAGTAACTATTAGTTTGAAATAAAAAAAACAGTAGTAGTATGTAATAATAATAACAATTAAAGACAGAAATAGCAATAAACAGTAGTAGTACGTAATAATAATAACAATTAAAGACATAAATAGCAATAAACAGTAGTAGTACGTAATAATAATAACAATTAAAGACAGAAATAGCAATAAACAGTAGTAGTACGTAATAATAATAACAATTAAAGACATAAATAGCAATAAACAGTAGTAGTACGTAATAATAATAACAATTAAAGACAGAAATAGCAATAAACGGTAGTAGTACTTAATAATAATAACAATTAAAGACAGAAATAGCAATAAACAGTAGTAGTACGTAATAATAATAACAATTAAAGACAGAAATAGCAAAAACAGTAGTAGTACGTAATAATAATAACAATTAAAGACAGAAATAGCAATAAACAGTAGTAGTACGTAATAATAATAACAATTAAAGACAGAAATAGCAATAAACAGTAGTAGTACGTAATAATAATAACAATTAAAGACAGAAATAGCAATAAACAGTAGTAGTACGTAATAATAATAACAATTAAAGACAGAAATAGCAATAAACAGTAGTAGTACGTAATAATAATAACAATTAAAGATAGAAATAGCAATAATAATTTTAAAAAGTTCAGTTTCTTCGAGACGAAAGTAAATTACAGGAACGTACTAGGGGTAGTTTAATGAAGTTGATCAATTTGAGATACAAAACGTCGGAAAGCCAGTAAGTGTTGTATATCACTGAACGGTAGATTTCGGCCTTCTTTCATAATTTTAAGAAATAAATCTAGACCTGTATTTAAAAGGATTTAAGCTGATGATGGTGACCCAAAGACGAAACGTCAGATGAAGGATCTGACGATGCCATCTTGTTCTTATTCTTTTTTATTTTTTTTATTTTAAAATTAGTAAGTTACACAAAACCTATGGAAAAAAATAATAAATTAAAAAAAAAGCACTTTCGAAATCACTATTAAAGCTATCTAGTATCTATTTGCATATTTCTAATCAATTTTTGTTTACAAATTTAGGTTACCTAACAATGCTTAGCTCGATAATTATTGCAATAAATTACCTAGTGTTACACTAATTTATAACAGTTAAAAATAACCACTTTAAATTGTGTGGATATTAAAATTAGATCTATAATATAATATATTATTGGCTGGCACCAGGCAGACTAGGTAAACTGTAAGATTGGTAGGTAACTTGTTATTTCATGTAATAAATTTTCCAGAGAAGCTTATTTATTCACTATACTACTATAGTGGAGTCGTTCCGGTATTCGAAAATCCCTTGACGAAATCGAGTATTTTTTTTATTTTTTTTTTTTTTTTTTTTTTTTTTTTTTTCCCAATCGGTACAGTAGGATCCCCTCGACATTCTGAAATGATTTGTGTAGGGCCGGTTTTGATGCTACAAAAAAAATATGAAAGGCAAAATTGAAGAGCTTGACAGAGCGCGTAAGCTCGAATAAACCCGATCCCGATATCTCAATGAGTTCGCGAATTAACGCGATTTTCAACTGCAAAAACAACATTGGGCATCATTTTTTCGCGAATTAACGGGTGATACCGAATGCTTTGATGGGCCGGAGGCTGGGGTTGGTGGGGCAATTAGGAGGGGAGTCAGTGGGATTGGAAATTTTTTACATAAATGCTAATAAGTAGTTTATTAATCGAGCTACGGGGATCAGGCCGGACTCAATTTGTTCATTTTTTTATCAGCTACGAGGTGGGATTGGCGAAAAACTTTTATTTTCCCAAATGCGCGCTGAGCGCGGCATACAAAAAATGGCCATCTCCGAAAATACTTTAGATATTATGTTTAATTTTGGTATGTGTTAATAGGATATAGAACCTCAAATTTTAGTTAGAAAAGTTATTCAATTGTTCCACCAGTGGCGTCGCTGCAAACATGTCCTTTGATATTTTTTACAAAAAAGATGGTACGCCACTGATATTTTTCCATGTGGATATTTTTTCTGATTGGCCTGTTCAATTCTCCATGAAAACGGTCTCTTGAGTTTTTCTCGTCAGACGCACCGTTCTTGATTAAAACCACTAAATTCATATTGAAACGCATTATTTTTAATATTGATAAAATTAATAATTAATGATAATTTTTTTTCATTTCATTTGCGAAAATAAAATTAAAAGGCATGTCTTCGCATCGAATTGCCCACCCCAACAATTTATATATAAATTTTTTTTTAAAAATAATGAGTTTTCGCCAGGACGACTCCACTACTACTATACATAATAAATTTATTATCCTTAAGTTGCACCTTAACTAAGGTAGAATTAACATTATGGTAAACCTTTAAAAAAAATTATGTTTTAAATTAATTTGAGCATCAATTGACGCGTTAAGTGGAAGATTACGACGTCCTTAAATATCTATTCCTTTAGATCAGCGGTTCTCAAACTTTTTTGGTGACGGGGTCCTTTTAAGAGACTAAATTTTTAACGGAGCCTTAAACCCTAAACGGCCTAAATCTAAATTCAATTGTTCCACCAGTGAAGTCCCTGCAAACATGTCCTCCGATATTTTTTACAAAAAGATGGTACGCCACTGACGCTTTTCCATGTGCATATTTTTTTTGAATAGCCTGGTCAATTCTACATGAAAACGGTCTCTTGAGTTTTTCTCGTCAGACGCACCGTTCTTGATTAAAACCACTAATTTTATATTGAAACTCATTATTATTAACATTGATAAAATAATTAACGATAAATTTTGTTTTATAAAAATTGTTGGAGTGAGCAATTCGATGCGAAGACGATCGGAAGCATGCCTTTTAAATGAAGGTGGCCATTTCCAACAATTTTTATAAAACAAAAGTTATCATTAATTATTTTATCAATGTTAATAATAATGAGTTTCAATATGAATTTAGTGGTTTTAATCAAGAACGGTGCGTCTGGCGAGAAAAACTCAAGAGGCCGTTTTCATGTAGAATTGACCAGGCTAATCAGAAAAATATCCACATGGAATAATATCAGTGGCGTACCATCTTTCTTGTAAAAAATATTAGAGGACATGTTTGCAGGGACGCCACTGGTGGAACAATTGAATAACTTTGCTAACTAAAATTTGTGGTTCTATATCCTATTAAAACATATCAAAATTGAAAATAATATCTAAAGTACTTTCGGAGATATTAAAAAATAACCATTTAAAAAAATAAAAATTCAACACCCTGTAGCAAAGAATGTAAGCCGTTGCGGTCATATGTTCATATGAACTTTTCTCTTTCTAAAATGACCCTGAAATGTTAGCGCGTCATTAAGGAACACCCTGTATGTACCCGTAAAACCTATAAGTAGGCGTTTCGTTTTGCTAGTTTATTTTTATCTTAGGTAACTTTATTCTTATAGGTTCCACTTTAATACATGTATTCATTCTATTATGACTGCCGGCGGAGCCCTACTGGGGGCTTTGAGGAGCCCCGGGGCTCCGCGGAGCACACGGGCTCCGCGGAGCACACTTTGAGTAACGCTGCTTTAGATGAGAGTTAAAGGAACTTTAATATACTGTCAAACTGGTGTTAAGAACGACTTAATATGTCATTCTGTACCTTAAGACATTAAACCATATTTGACTTTGACTTTTCCAACTTCCAGATGTCGTTTCGTGTGGTGAGAAGTTCCAAATTCAGACACGTCTACGGCCAGGCACTAAAAAGGGAACAATGCTACGACAATATCAGGGTGTCGAAGAGTTCCTGGGATTCGACGTTCTGTGCCGTCAACCCTAAGTTTATAGCCGTCATCGTAGAAAGCGCTGGCGGCGGTGCCTTCATAGTATTACCCACCAATAACAAAGTAAGTTATAGATTTTTGTCGTTTGATTCACACGAATTTGGTCGCCAACATAGACAAAGGGTCGCCAAAGATAAGTTTTAATATTTTTCCGCCCGCTGTAGTGGTGGACAAGAAGTGCGAGGTTGTCAAATTGATTGAAATTTACGTCAACACAGTCAGTTGTGTCATAATGAAAAATTCTGCTGTTCGTGTCGGAGTATATTGTATTTTTGTCATGAATTCGTATTTTTAATAAATTATCTTTCCTTTTTTAACTTGACATAAGGGTGTATGATATGAAATTGTTGGAAAAAAGTGCTGTAGCTTTTTGCCGAGTGTGCCAACATGTTTCCATTTGAAAAAAAAAATATTTTTTCGGGAAAAAGCTTTCTCAAAAAGCTAAAAGCTGTGTAAATAATTTAAAACACAATAAAACTTGAAAATTGCATTTTTATAAAGAATTTGGCTTAGAAATAAACCATTTTAGGAACTTGAGTATTCAGATTTGTTGTTTTATAATGTCTAATTAAAATAGAAAAATTCAGTTTGTCCTAATTGTGACAGCCAAAATGTGAAAAATACGACATGCTCGTTTGCTATATCCAGTGTAACGAAAATGCAGATGGAGCATTAGAAGTGTAAAACAAAATTAAAAACTAAATTATATTATTAAAATACAGGGTGTTATGGAAATGGCGTATTGTATTTAAATCGGCAATTCCTGAGATGAAAACAAATTGAAGAAAAATATCCAAAAATGGCGCTTTAATTTAATATGCCCTGTACATGACCTTATGTCAAACCAAAAATGACCACGTGGTGCCCCTGTCAGGAAGGTAAACAAAGCAACATATGTCAACAGTGTTATCATATCTTCAGGGTAAACTCTTTAGAAAGTCAATAACCGTTTGACAGATTGCAAGTTGTTTATTTTTCATGGTACATTATTATAAACTTTTACGTTCAGTTCAGTTCGCTAGGAAACAATCTCTGATTTATAAACGTGAACTGACTCGAACGAACCGCCGCGGCGTTTTTAAATGGTCAGGTATGTTCTCATTTGTTCAATTCGAACGACACCCGTCAGATCTAGAAAACTTAAAAGTTTATAAATGACACTTACCCTTTAGAAAAAAAATGCAATTTTATCTAGCTTTTCGGACTTATTGAACACCAACTTAATTTATAAGAAAACACCAAGTACCTAGGTAACTTGAACAAAAACAAACCGGCACAATAAAATGACATAAGACATCTAAATACGATTCAATCTGAATTAGTATTTTAAAGTGCTACTGTGTAGACAAAAATACGCCATTATTGTCTGAGTGGTCTGGGAAATAATGTATTTAACATCTAAAAATTTTAAAAATAAATAACACGTTGGTTCTCTCGATCGATATCGGCCTGCTTCTTTAAACAGCTGATTGTGAACAATCGGACTAATATTTAAAAGTACAGCGTTGTGGGTATAGGGGCGAATTATTCCACTTTTTAAACGTTCGATTTAAAAAAAAATATGTAGCGCTTCTCTAGGACACCCCAGGAGTCACCCATTTAAATATAATACGTCATTTCCAAAACACCCTGTATAGGGTGACCCATTTAAAAAGCAAATTTATATTTTTTCTTGAAAAACGTAGAAAAAGTCTAATCATTTCACTGGATTCTACATAAAGAACTACAAAGAGGACATTTTATTTCTTTTTGATAAGTTATAGGGTAACCGAAATATGGGGGTGTCCCAAAATGTAAAATTCTCAAAAACATCCCGTACATAAAAAACAAGGAGGCCTAGAAACATTCTAATTCAGGCATCTTTTGTTTCGCAAAAAAGCTGCACAGTGGTGCGAAAACCGCATCCTTCTATCTTTACTAATAACGGAGATACCCCGTACCCCGATACCGTGTACATTCATGTATTAACGCATGTACGGTCGTGTTAGGTTACAAATGGATTAGTTTTCTAAAGACGTAGGGAAACTCGAAATGATAGTCGAGAGATTTTTTTAGTTTAAAACAAGTATTTGACACAGTTTTTTATCCCAAAGAACAAGAGAAAGAAGAAATCTGCCGAAAAAGTATGATAAATATATTCCGTAGTTACCTAACAAATCGTATTATACAAAGTGAATTTTTTACGCTTTTTGATTTTTCGCGTCTTGGTCGGATTAATAAAAATAGAAGGGGCGTAAATAAATAATATCAATATTAAATGGCGGAAATACAGCAATTATATCAACATATCTATGTTTACAACTTTTAATTAGAACGTTAACAATTGCTTAAAATAATGGGGAGTTTTTGCCGGCATCGGTAATCCCTTTTTAAATATGACATATGCCACGCGCGTGTTTCTGGTTGTCTTCTTAAATAAAATACTGACGTTTTCCTATAACTTCTTTCTATATTCCGTTTATATTACATATATATATAAACAGTATATTGCTAATACCATCTGCAATTATGTCCCCGCTATGGGCATCGAGGGGGGCGTTGTGAGTTTGCGCAGTTCGGAAATTTCCTTGTGAAAGTAAACATTCGACAGGACCGGATTTCAACTTTTTTAATGTAGATTTCAACTTTTTTAATGGAAATTTCACTGGTTAGTTAAGAAAAATATTGCAATCAAAATTTCGATTAGTTCGAATTAAGACGGCGTTCCATGCATACGATTTCTGACGATATGATGATCCGACGGTGCACTGATTAGTGTAAACTTTTGGTGCCAAATTCCGTCCGAATATTTGTTACAATCGACACGATGAGCTTTATTTTAACATTCATCCGACGTCGTATGTTTCTCAACCTCACTTTTTTTTAAACCAAAAATTAAGAATGAATGACTATATGGACTATTTTGGGAATTATTATCTATCAGCGCTACTAATGCACCAAGTTAAAAATAAATTAATTTTAAGGTTAGGTAGTGACCACATATATATTATATATTGAAACAGTGAAACCTCTCTTAGACGGGACCGTCTAAATGTGTCCGCCTAATAGGTGTGTCCCCATATTTGTTATTAGGTAATATTATGTAAATGCGAAATTATTACTATGTATATGTATGTACAATAAACATAACATAACAAAAATACACTAGTTTTAGTTAGGATGTAGTACTAAAAAAATCTAATAACGTAGTTTGACGTGTTTGCGTTTTATACTTGCAATCTTGAAAATGTAATTCCAAGTGTGATAACAATTCCATAGCTGTAGAGTCATCTCTATTCTTTGCATACTCTTATAATTCCTTTGCCATACTAATGGCTTGTTGATAATTGGTGACATTTGTTTGATTACTGCATTCAACTTCTTCATCAGAGTCGTCAGTGTGTGGTTCCAGTTTGGACTACATAATCGGTAGGAATGGTGTCACTATCATCTTCTAATAGCACATTGCTATCAATGTTAATGAACTCGCCCAAATCATTGTTATCAAATTACAAACTTCCACAACATCAATTTTATCTTTGAGACTCAAAACGCGACATTTTTGTGTCATTGTTTACCATTTTAACCTTACAACTCACAAATAAACGGCGGACTGCTCTCGGGGAATCACACATACTTTCATTCGGCGAAGTCCTTTCGCGATGCCACGCATACGCTATTTGTTGCCAGTCTGTCTTCAGAGAGATTTTGCACCGTACTTTTTCGTCTCCCAAATACTTTTTAAAATTTTTTGTCCGTTTAAACGATGGTTTTCGCACTCTTTGTATGAAAAAAGCCTGTCCGCGTCCGCCCAAAGTAGAGTCCTCCCAAGAGAGGTTGATTTTCATGGAATTTCATATACGTAGTTCCGGACTATGAAAAAATGTCCGCTTAATAGAGATGTCCGCTTATTTGAGATGTCCGTTATGAGAGGTTTCACTGTAGATGGTGTTTTATGAATGGAATGTTTTGTGTCCCCTTTTATATTATATGTGTTTTGTCTCGCCGCTGGTCCGCTACTCGCTTTCCCGGCCTAGACTAGATTCGAACTCTGGCAACTTCGGGTATTTTATTCTTCTTTTTTTATTTTAGGGAAAAACTTAAAATGAATATCCGTTCTAAAATTTTTATTGATTGACATTGACTTTTTATTTTACCTATCCTAAATGACTGGTTTACAACATTATGTTTATGTGTAGACTTTTGTCGCAATGTTAGCCTAAATTTTTTCATAAAATATTGATGTCTTGATCATTATACAGGCAGATACAAAAGTTACTTTTCTGCTCTTAATTTCTTAACGCTCTGTGGAAAAATTGAGCCGTTGAATTGAGCTTCATTAAGTTTTGTTTTGCAGTGTGACCTTTTCTTAACACAACATTTTTTGGTTCACGACAGTAACTGCTTGTTACTGGAAGATGTACATTTTTAAAGAAAGTATTGCAGTTTTTCAATTTTATTCACAATGCATTAGTTTATCGAATACCATAAACAAATATCGAAAAAATATTTTTTTTTTATGATCAAACACAAGCACTAGGAAACATCCTTTAGGGCACTCTGGGAGTGGTGCGTGTGCACAAAAAGCGATTGACGTTGGTTTTGAATAGTTGAAGGTTATATTCGTTGGGAAAAACGACCTCGGGAAGGTCGTTTCATAAGGATGAAGTCCTCCAGATGAAAGAATTCTTAAATAATGAAGTTCGAGGAGTACAAAGCTTAACCACATGATGGGCGGCAGTGGTTAGTCGTGTATTTCTGATATTCGCCGCTCTGGGCGGAATTAAGAGAACAAGGTCAGCCGAGCACTTTCCATGAAAATATCTGTAAAAGAGAGTCAAATCCCCAACCTGTTTTCGATGTTCTAGGCTGTCGAGGTTCTTCGTCAGCTCGTGGTCTCCAATCAGACGGATGGCCCTCCTTTCGATGGAATCCAGTAGCCGAAGAGTATGTTTGGGTGCAGAGCTCCAGACATGAGAGCAGTACTCTAGTGATGGTCGAATCTGGGCTTTGTATAATGTCAAAACTTGTTGAGGTGTGTACAACTTTTTGGGTCGGAAAAGTACACCAAGTTTCTGAGAAGCTATCTTGGCGATTGCCACAACGTGGTTATGCCAAGACATATTTCCTCCCAGATTGACGCCCAGCAAATTAATTGATGAAGCCAGTGGGATGCGTGTCCGTCCATGACTATATCCGGTTCTGTAATGTTAACCTTTTTAGAGAAATCTGCTGCCTGGGTTTTTTTAGCGTTAAATTCGACTTGGTTACTGTCACCCCCAGCCAAAATTTCTTCCAGGTCGTTGTTGAGCCCTTATTGCATCGAAATCATGCCACGTAGCATGGTAGAAGTTATTGGAACATGAGGTGGCAATACGCGCTATTAATTTTTGGATATTTGTTTACGCTACTCGATAAAATAACGTAATATTCGGAATTGTGAATTAAATTGAAAAATGGCAATACTGTATTTAACAATTTGCATCTTCTTTTAAAAAGCAGATAATTACGTGAACCAAAAACCATTGTGTAAAGAAAAGGTCACACTTCAAAACAAACCATAATGAAGCTAAATTCTACCGCTCAATTTTTCCACAGGGCGTTAAGAAATTATGGTTAAAAAAGTAACTTTTGTTTCTGCTTGTATATTTATGAAGACATCAGTATTTCTTGATAACTAAAATTCAGGATATCATCCCAAGACACAAGTGTACACTTTGCTAAAAATGTCACCAAGATCGGAAAACAATTAAAGAAGTTACAGGACTATTTAAACCTGACTAGCATTATCTTTATCCGGAATTTATTGTCGAGGACAAGTAAAAAAAATGTAGGTTTGCCACAACTAACCACAGAACCAGTCTCATCGTCTCGTTACGTTTAAAGGTGTCCGTTAATTATTTGCGATAATTACCAAAGTCTATTAATAATTTAAAAGGTATGTTTCTACGTGCAAAAAGCTTGTAATAACTGTACCTTATATGGATTTATTTAATAAATTATTTTTGAAATAGTTTAATAATAAACAGTGAACTGGAGTTTATAAATAATGTTTGTTTTATGCTACAGGGTGTCCCACCTTGAGAATTTAACACGATAAGTGTACTTTCTTGCGTATAAATTATGGATATTAGTTTTAAATTGCGGTAAAATATTGATCTTCGATTCGATTGCTACGAGATTGCAGAATTTTTTCGTTTTATGACATCATTGAAGTACAAAAGTTTTCACCTACCATATTTTTCTAATGGGGTTTATGAATGTCATAAGAAGATACGTACAGGGTGTTCCGTAATGACGTGTTAATATTTCAGAGCATAATTCCTTAGGTCGAAAATAGTGCGTCTCTGCAAACACGTCTCGATTTTTGTACAAAAAATGTGGTACACCCAAAGATTTTACAAACTAGAGATGGAAAAAAATGTACATTTCTAGCCTACGCAACGACTGCAAACAGTCTTTCCCACCTCTTTCGGTCATTATTGCACTTATTGCATCATAGCCAGATTGACATATTTATCGCAAAGGTATCTTGCAATATCCCAATTAAAAATTTGTTAATTTGGCGATTACAACTGGTTTAAGATTAATCCGTAATTGCTCTTAAATTAAATTTATTTCCCGATAATTTTACTATAAACTGTGAAAAGGCGATGAGAGATTCTTTAAAAAACATTATTATACTTAAAAGTATCAAACGAATCTTGAACTAATCCAACTGCACTCCGGCAACATACAGGGTGTTATGGAAATGACGTATTATATTTAAATGGGTGACTCCTGGGGTGTCCTAGAGAAGCGCTACATATTATTTTTTTTTTAAATCGAACGTTTAAAAAGTGGGGTAATTCACCCGTAAACCCACCCGGTTACTCCTCAGCACATTCATATATGATCATATTACATTGCCAAGCTGTGTAATCAACAGATGTTCAAGCCCAATGTTGCCAACTGTGTAGAAAATAACTATAGATTCTTATAAAAATAATATTTAGTTTACCTAGTATCCAAATAGAAGTGAATCCAGGTGCCAGTACACTAGCAAGTAATCCAGGGCACAGAGACATCTTCAGGTTTTTTTTTCTTTTTCTATGAGAAAAGCTTTATGCTCATCACGTACCCTGATGATAATGTGGAACTGCATAATAAGCTTATACCCACTAAACCCCATTCGGCCACTTATTTCCAATCTCTCGGAACATTTGCACTAAATCACTTAAAGAAACACACAGACACCCACAAGTTTCCAATTATTTATTTTTTTTGAAGATATGCACTTATTAGATTACACAAAAGCAATAAATACTAACGCATAATTACACTTTACAATAACCTACCGTACACACAAAACAATAATAATATAGAGATAATTCAGAAATAATAAAAACGCTAATTTCTAATGGTCTAATCAAAATTATTAATGATGAAATAATTATGTTAATAGACCCTTCCATCCTTTCCTTTCTAGTCTAAGCTTCCAGCCCTTTAAAATAAATAGTCTCGTCCAAGCAGCGCGGTTGCCATTTCCGAGACTATCATTATAAATAAAAGCATTTCAGAAGGAATTCTTCCTTTTATGAATATAACCTTATAAAACATAGAAAGTATGGCAACGCTGTATTTTTGAAGTATGAAACCCAGTCGAATATTCAACCGTTTCTGCTGATCAGTGATCAGCTGTTTCTCCAAAATAAACAGGCCGTCTTCATACTGTTTCAAGCAGATTTGTGTGTTAAATTGTATGTTAATACTTAAACCCGAGTTTAAATTATTAAGTTATTTGTTCTTTTCGCGACGGCAGTGCCCCAGTCCAGCAGTTCAATATTGACCGACGGAACCAACGTGTTATTTAGACAATAAGGGCGTACTTTTATCTACACAGTAGCACTTTAAAATACTAATTCAGATTGAACGGTACTTAGATGTGTTGTGACGCGAAAACTATGTGATTTTGTGATGCGAGTACTTGGTGTTTTTATAAATTAAGTTGGTTTTAAATAAGTCCGAAAAGGTAAATAAAATTGCATTTTTTTTTCTAAAGGGTAAGTGGCATTTATAAACTTTAAAGTTGTCCAGATCTGACGGGTGTCGTTCGAATTGAACAAATGAGAACATACCTGACCATTTAAAAACTCCGCGGCGTTTCTTTCGAGTCAGTTTAAGTTTATAAATCAGAGATTGTTTCCTAGCGAACTGAACTGAACGTAAAAGTTTATAATAATGTACCCTGAAAAATAAACAACTTGCAATCTGTCAAACGGTTATTGACTTTCTAAAGAGTTTACCCGTTTACCCTGAAGATATGACAACACTGTTGACATATGTTGCTTTGTTTACCTTCCTGACAGGGGCACCACGTGGTAATTTTTGGTTTGACATAAGGTCATGTACAGGGCATATTAAATTAAAGCGCCATTTTTGGATATTTTTCTTCAATTTGTTTTCATCTCAGGAATTGCTGATTTAACTATAATACGTCATTTCCATAACACCTTGTATATTTCTATTTTACAAATACGATAAGCCAAAGATGAATGAATACTGATCTCGCAATCTGATCTAACTGATTATATATTTTAGTTAATTTTTTTTGTGATTATTGGTGAAAAATCGTTTTTATTATAAGCATTCATGTGTAATTTGTAAAAGAGTGGATCATTTAAATAATGATTTATCTTTTCATCGGTAAGTATGGTTATGTTTTAATATTTAACCATCTGACATAACCACACTTCAACATTGTTGCCATTCAGCCAACAAACATGTACTTCTCTCTTCCACCCATTACTGATTTTCAATACCATTTCAAACAATCACAGCTTCACTTTCCAAGAGTTTTATGAACGGATTATGGGATCTGTCGTTTACAATACCTTAGGGTACACCACGCCACTGACATTTTCCATGTGGATATTTGTTCAGATTGCTTGGTCAATTTATACATGAAAATTATAGTTTTCTATGTATTCATGAGGCCTCGGAAATGACAGTATTTATATGAGAACAGAAAGAAACTGAGCGGTTCTCAGTGGTTGTCTATCGCAACTTCATATAATATACAGAATATTTGCAGTCCTCGTGGTTTAATCCTCTGGGCGTGGTAGATGTTTCCATTAAAATCTTAAATGTGGAAAGGGTTAAGCGGCACATCATTTTAAAGGTCGTTTAAATATTTTTACAAGAATTTATTATTTTTTGAGTAGTAGTTTCCATAAACATATAATATAAAAGGGAAGACAAAACATTCCATCCATCCATAGCTACACCACTGCTTTACCTAAACAAAAACCTCATTATTCTCACTTACCGACGAAATATTAATCCGGGGTTAGAATAATCGAATTTCTTACACACCACGCACTGACGAACCATTGTAGATGGCTAATAAATAACTCTAAATAGTGTTAGTTCGAAAAAACACTAAAAATTAATCCGAAAACACAATAGATCTCAAACAATCACAATAGCCGCAGCGATAAACCGGTAACAACACCGGCGGCGAAAATGAATGAAAAGAGTAAACTTCAGGGTCATTTTTACACTAGCAGGTAAATATCAGCATACAGCGTTGCCACTGTGATTTCCTTAAAACATTGCAGTTTGATGTTCGATGTTCTTGGGATATATAGGGTGTTATGGAAACGACGTATTATATTTAAACCGGCAATTCCTGAGATGAAAACAAATTGAAGAAAAATATCCAAAAATGGCGCTTTAATTTAATATGACCTGACGTCAAACCAAAATTAAGCACGTAGTGACACTGGGAGAGAGATAAACAAAACAACATATGGCGGAAAACGTCAATGAATTTTGAGCAGTGTTGTTACTCTTTAGAAAGTCAATAACCGTTTGACATATTGGAAGTTGTTTATTTTTCAGGGTACATTATTATAAACTTTTACGTTCAGTTCAGTTCGCTGGGAAACAATCTCAGGAATGTTCTCATTTGTTCAATTCGAATGACACCCGTCGGAACTGAACAACTTAAATGCCACTTCACCCTTTAAAAAAAACTGCAATTTTATTTACCTTTTCAGCCTTATTTAAAACCAACTTAATTTATAAAAAACACCAAGTAGGTAATCCAAACAAAAATCGGCACAATAGCCTCACAAAACACAAAAACAAAAGCACAAATTCACATTAGTTTTCGCGTAAATTTGTATGCATCTCATGAACACATCTAAGTGCCATTAATTTGAATTAGTATTTTAAAGTGCTACTGTGTAGACAAAAATACGCCCTTATTGTATAAAGTTTCATCCGGTGGTCTGGGAAATAATATAATTTTTTCGTACATTGGTATTAACATCTAAAAATTTCTAGTAACTACACGTTTCAGTCTGTTTCGGGTTTATTCGGTCGATCGATATTGCGTTATTTGGAAATATCTAAAAAATACAGCGTTGCCACTTTCGATGTTTTATATGATTATATTCATAAATTGCGGAATTTCCTGCTGTAATATTACTTTCCTGTATAATTATTGCCTCGGAAATGGCAACCGCGCTATTTTTCCGAATATGTACGAATCACTCGACCCTTGGTTGGACTCGTCTATGTTAAGACTGAAGGGGAGGTCCTGTTATTGTCAATATAATTATTTCATCATTCTTCATTAAAGGATTCAAAAATTGTTTTAGGCCCATTAGAAATTAGCGTTTTTATTATTTCTGACTTTCTATTGCGAAATAATTTGTATCCTATCTTCTGTGTGTGCTGTTGTATTATGTGTACGATAGTGTAATTATGCGTTAGTGTTTAGTGCTTTTGTGTAATCTGATAATAGGTGCATATCTTCAAAAAAACTAATTTGAAACTCGTGGGTGTGTGTTTCTTTAAGTGATTTAGTGTAATTTGTTCTGTTTCACTATGTATTTTTTTCTCTCGACGATATGTCGGTTTTGTTCCGAGATTGGAAATAAAGAGGCCGAATGGGGTTTAGTGGGTATAAGCTTATTATGCAGTCCCACACTATCATCAGGGCAAGTTAGTTAGACTTTTTCCTCTCATAGATCTGTTCTTGAACGGAGCTATTGTATAATGCGGGACTAAAACAAAGTCACTAACTCATAGTCTAAATTCCTATTGACCGATTTCTTTATCGTAATATTGCTTAGATTGTGCTTGCTTTAGGTGGAAGTTTTTTACCGCATCTGTTGTACTAATTTCCGTACAGGGCACCCTGTATTAGAAATAGATATTCTAGTAGACTTTAGTATCTTTATCAAGTATTGTTTTTTTATCATTTTTAAATAGAAAATGATATCATTTACTAGGATTATCATATAAAAAAAAAGAGGAATTTTTTTTATTATTTTAATTTTTGATAATACATATTGATTTTTTGTAGCGGCAAATCAATAATAAAATTATTTGAATTGATAACCTTAAAAAGACAATTTATCATAACAACACATTTATTACTATATTTACGATTGATAAAACAATCATTTTTTACAGTTTGGAGTATTTAAAAGCGCTAATGTAACATAATATTTTTAAAACACTTATATCGTTCATCGTATACAGGGTATTCGGTTAATGCATCGGGATACTGTACCTGAAATTCAAACTTAATGTTTGTCATATCTTTTTCGTTTTGACCGTTATTGGAAAAGGACATGTCCTTGTAAAGACAAATGGATATGTACCTAATAAAACTATTTACAGTGAAACCTCTCTTGGGCGGACACCTACGGGACCGTCTAAATGTGTCCGCCTAATAGAGGTATCCGCCCATGGGAAATTTGTTATTAGGTAATAGTATGTAAATGAAAAAATTATTACTATGTCTACAGGGTGTTCATTTGAAAACTTCCCACCACGGATTTATCGAAAACCACTGATTAAAAGAAAAAACGCCGAGACACGTCAAAAGATTTGCCAAAGAGGACAACTTTTTAACCAAAAACTACTTCACCCCCTTTTACCCTCTGGCCACCGGGGGGGGTCATCCCCTTAAAAATTTTAAATGACAAGGAGTAGCTAGTAATAGCTTGTTTGAAAGGTCTTTCAAAGTGCTTTATTTTGACGTTTGATTTTTTTAAAATCGGTCGATTCGTTTGCGAGAAAATTGTAAAAATTTTTATTTATCTTAATTTGTTCATATAGAAAAAAAAGCACTGAAAATATAACTTTTTATTTCAATAAGTGTTCAAAATGTTGCCCGTTATTGGCCAAACAATGATATAGGCGATTTTCAAATTCCTGACGGACATTTTCAAAATCATGTTGTGGGAGATCATCACTGTTAGGTTGGGGAGTGAACACAATAGTTTTCAAATGGCCCCATAGAAAAAAGTCTAATGGCGTCAAGTCAGGAGATCTAGCAGGCCATTCTATAGGATCTCTTCGCCCTATCCATTTATCTGGAAACTCGTCGTCTAGCCATTGCCGAACCGGAAGAACATAGTGAGGAGGAGCGCCGTCTTGCTGGAAATATATTTCAGCCTCATCAAGTATAGGGTTTCCATCGTCTTCGATTTGGTTTTCACCGAGCCATACTACAACTGCAATAAATATCGGATTATATATAAATTAAATTGGCAGTTCATTTTTCAAAGATGTTTTAGAAAAATGTCTGAAGAATTTCTTTATTTATATGGCCTCAAAGACTCGGGCACTTGTAAAAAAATAAATAAAGCCAGAGATGCCGGGATTTGAATCCGCGACTCTCAGATCACAAGGCGTACGCTATACCACTAGGCCACCGAGCCTATTTGTCAAAAATAATAAATAGATATTTACATTCTCCATGCGCGAGTGTTTTCATGTCATGTCGACAGGAAAACTGTCTGAAGAATTTCTTTATTTATTTGGCATCAAAGCTTCGGAGCACTTGTAAAAAAAAATACGGTACATATCGGAGGCTTTTCCGGACTCGTCCGTAAAAGCCTCTTTTCGGCCCTTGATACGTAATGTACTATTTTATTTAATACAGGGTGTAACAAATTCGCCCTTCACCATTGGTATTTTGGAAACGGTAAGAGATACGAAGTCGGTTAAATTGGGGCAAAGTTGCCTAATTATGTGCCCAATAAGATGCCGCAAAAAAATAAAAAATAAATACAGGGGCGCACAAAACATTTGGAAAATCTAAAGTTTTGCGTTTCGGTTTTTATTTTTCCTCATTGCTACTTTTTTTTCTCCATGAGATGGCATCATCAGATTTTTAAAGCGATGTTTCGTCATTGGGTCACCATCATCAACTTAATTTTTTAAATACGGACATGGATTTTTTGGTTTAAATTATTTTTTTATGATCAAACACAAGCACTATAGGAAAAATCCTTTAGGGCACTCTGGGAGTGGTGCATGTGCGCAAAAAGTGATTCACGTTGGCTTTGAATCGTAAGGATGATGTCCTCCAGATGAAAGAATTCTTAAATAATGAAGTTCGAGGAGTACTAAGCTTAACCACATATGGATGGGCGGTAGTGGTTCGTCGTGTATTTCTGCTATTCGCCGCTCTGGGCGGAATTAAGAGGGCAAGGCCAGCCGAGCACTTTCCATGAAAATATCTGTAAAAGAGAGTCAAATCCCCAACCTGTCTTCGATGTTCTAGGCTGTCGAGGTTCTTCGTCAGCTCGTGGTCTCCAATCAGACGAATGGCCCTCCTTTCGATGGAATCCAGTAGCCGAAGGGTATGTTTGAGTGCAGAGCTCCAGACATGAGAGCAGTACTCTAGTGATGGTCGAATCTGGGCTTTGTATAGTGTCAAAAGTTGTTGAGGTGTGTACAACTTTCTGGTTCGGAAGACTATACCAAGTTTCTGAGAAGCTATCTTGGCCATTCCCACAACATGGTTATGCCTACTACTACCGTAGTAAATGTAATTTGCTACATGCTCTTGCTAATAACTTACTATGTATTTTGTTACATTTACTACTTTCACTTTTCATGTTAAGAATATTTTTAGTTAAATCAAATCGTAAAGGAAAAAGCAACAGAACAACAATAACCAAAAACTACTATTGTCAACTTTTCTAGTCAATTTTTAACACCAAATTTATAATAATAAATTTGAGGTTATGTAGTATTTTTGACACTTTCTTCCAATCAAAATAATAATTACATTTACTACATTTGCGATGTAGCAAATGTAACAAAGTAAATTTTTCTGTGACATTAGCAACCCTGGTGGCAACCCTATAATATGGTAGGGAAGGAATGACTTAAAATCCGCAGGGCTGTGGCCGTATAATGCAACCGCATAATTTCCGACGAATACATGTTTTTAAAATGCAATGCTGTGAAGTTGCTTGTCGGACATGACCAGCAGTGTCCGCCTGGAACCAAAATAGAATATTAATTTGTATAAATTGGCGGCATCGCGACGAAAAAATATCCGCTGACTCAACTGCAGGATTTTCGTATCTATAAACGTCGGAAGTTGCGAATGTACAGGGCGAGCGAAATAAAATGGACTCCTGCTAACCAATATTTTTGCTAATACAGTAAGTAAGTCTCAACTTGTTTATTTTAAATGAAACATCCTATACAGCGTGTGTGATGGAAAGTAGAGATGAGCTTAGCAGTGACTCTTAAGTTACCGGTATACCGGGGACAGCGACCACACAGTAACTGGTTACTTCTAACAGCGACTTAAGTCGCTGTTTAGATTAGCGATCCGATGTCTGTTAAGATTTAAGAATAAGAAGTGGGCTGTATAACTTATTGCCTTGGTATCCATATTAGATTTCAATCCTAGTTCTGTATTATTGCTTGATTCGTCATTTTCAATATTCTTGCAAGAAGAAATTAAAACGGTGGGATGATTTGATTTAATATGTTTTAGCATATTAAAGTTTGTAGTTTTATACAATTTTTTTCTTGCAAATATTACAGTTAGCAAATTGGTCAAGGCGTAAAAAGTTCGAAATTCACAAGTTTTTATTCGTTTTGACATTTTTGTTATATTACAGTTACCACAATACAGGGTGTTAAGGAAAATAAACAGATGTCCAGGAACAATGTTGCCAAAATGTTTAAAAGTGTAAAACTTTAGTTTCTTATAAAAATAAATATTTAGCTTACTTAGAAAGTAAATCCAGGACGCGATTAAGGAATCCAGGGCACAGACACTTTCAGTTCTTTTTTCTATGGGAAAAGCTCTCACGTGTCCTGATGATAGTGTGGGAGTGCATAATAAGCTTAACACTAACGCATA
The DNA here is from genome assembly GCA_963991005.1 of Barypeithes pellucidus. NCBI lineage: Eukaryota > Metazoa > Arthropoda > Insecta > Coleoptera > Curculionidae > Barypeithes > Barypeithes pellucidus. The sequence continues at coordinate 47,039,414 of OZ022563.1, read as the reverse complement.
ATTACACTTTACAATAACACACATAGAACAAGAGCACTTAATCATTTCGCAATAGAAATAATAAAAACGCTTATTTCTATGGGCCATTAACCCCTTACTAAAGATAAAATGAAACAATTATGTTAACAATTGACAGGAACTACCCTTTGAAATAATGGTCTAGTCCGTCTTCGGACCAGTCGTTGAACTTTCTTTCCGAGAACTCTCCGCTACCAGAGCCAGCGCGGTTGCCATTTCCGAGACTATAATTATACAGGAAAGTAATATTATAGAAGGAAATTCGGCAATTTATGATAGTCGCTTATAAAACATCGAAAGTGGCAACGCTGTATTTTTAAATATTAGCCCGATTGTCCACAATCAGCTGTTTAAAGAAACCGGCCGATATCGATCGAGAGAACCAACGTATTATTTATTTTTAAAAGTTTTATATGTTAAATACATTATTTCCCAGACAATAAGGGTGTTTTTTTGTCTACACAGTAGCACTTTAAAATACTAATTCAGATTGAACGATATGCTAATTAAAACCTTAGATTCTAGGTCTTCTACATCGTGTAGAGTCATTCGGACTAACTCATCCATTCTACAGGCCCTAGAAACACCAAATATTAAAGCCATCTAAAAAATAAATAAATGTGTAATCTGAATAGAAATTAAAACCTTGTAAATTACCTTAATCATTAAATTTTCTTTATCTGGAGCTTCCTGGATAAATTTGTCGATTTCTTCCTTCGTTAAAATTTCTTGCCGTTTCAATAAAGAACGAAGTTTTGAATATGCAGATATATCTACATTGTGTTTAGTTGCAAGGGTTGATTTCCACATTGAATAATTGGCCCATAATGTTGAAGATTTCATTTCAAGAAATAAAGGTCTAGGAAGTATGCCATTACAACATTTTCCGAGAAAGAATTCTTGGCAATAATTATTTCACTGCCTCAACCAGCTCTGGAGGAATCCCAGAAATGGAAAATTCATCCTCACTTATCATTTTATACTGTTTTGCTTTCGGAAACACCAACAATTAAATTTATATGCGTCAAGTTTGGCAATTCAACATTAATACGTTTCCATAGTAACGCAACCAATTTTATTACGAATTTCAAAGCACCATTTATTTGTGAATAAAATTATTCGCGATTTTTTCAAAATTAATCAATATCTGTCGATTTTTAAACGATTTTCGGAAAATAGTATGTTTACTTCGTAGGAAAAGCCACATTCCTGGACTCTGTGTTGCTCTCTTCACAGTCATCCATGAATGGAATGTTAGGCATTTCCTACTCGGTAAAGAATGTACTATTTAATGCATACAATTTTTCAAAAACCTATTTAATACGCAAATATGTTGGAAAAACGGTAACGGAGTTTTGTAAAAATTCCCGTATAACGAAAGCACACTGTACGAACATTAACAAATTCAGAGAAACGCATAAATAATAAAAATATTGTATGCTAATTACACTGGCTCAAATGATCCATGGAAGTGTTTTATTATCTATTGTACGAAGAATTTATGAAGTGATAAAATTTACTGCTTGTTTCGTTTTTCGTCTTTCTTATCCTGTGCCTCGCTGACAATTCAATCGATATTCAAATGGAATGCATTATGAATGATACAGGGTGTGTCGAATTGGAATCCCGTCATTAGACTGGCGGGGAAGGATACAGGGTATCCCACCGGGAACGGCCTCGATCTACGAAAAACTATACATAAGAAAATTTAAATTTTGAAAATTGGACAGGATGCTAATGATGGCAGCAACTTGTCACCATTCGGTTATACCGGAAGTCGGTATCAACTTGCTTATTTTAAACGGAGCATCCTATACAGGGTGTCGGCTAATTAATGGTACATGGAAAAACCACAGACTCCTTACGTAAAAATATTAGGATTTAATTATACTTACCTATATCCGAAAGTTGATATTAATTGAGATACAGGGTGTTAAAGTTAAAACTTCATTTTTGTTTTTCTCTAATAACTTTGCGAGAAACTAACGTTTTTTACCAAATTTAGCACTTATGGTTTTTTTTTTGAAGAGAAATTGATTTTTTTTGTGAAATTTTAATGTACAATATAGGGGGCGCTGTCTGCGGCATTTTTAGCACATTTATTTGGTCATAACTTTTTTGTGCCTCAGCGTATTTAAGTTTTTAATGAAAATAATACTTTTTCATATTTATTACGTAAAAAAGGTTAAAGTTGCCCAGAGTTACCGTTTCGGAGATATATGCATTTGAATTGTTTAGTGCACCCTGCCCAATTACTATTAATTAGAAAAGAAAATTATTTTCTTAAATTAAAATATGAGAAAACAAATGAAATTTTGAGATGCAGTTTCTATGAAACCTCCATGTTGTTACTTGTTTATTAATTATTGTAAGATAGCTTTGTGAGAAAATGTTTCATTTTTGAGTTTATCGTAAGTTACAATGCCGAGACATAATTTGTTTTCAAACGCAGAAATGCGGGATATGTTGTGTGTATACGCGCAGGAAAATTTTAATGGATCAGGTGCCCAGGGACGATATTCGGAACTCTATCCTACAACCTTTTTTTTATGATCAAACACAAGCACTATAGGAAAAATCCTTTAGGGCACTCTGGGAGTGGTGCTTGTGCGCAAGAAGCGATTCACGTTGGTATTGAATCGTTGGAGGTTATATTCGTTGGGAAAAACGACCTCGGGGAGGTCGTTCCATAAGGATGAAGTCCTCCAGATGAACGAATTCTTAAATAGTCAAGTTCAAGGAGTACTAAGCTTAACCACATATGGATGGGCGGCACTGGGTCGTCGTGTATTTCTGCTATTCGCCTCTCTGGGCGGAATTAAGAGGGCAAGGTCAGCCGAGTACTTTCCATGAAAATATCTGTAAAAGAGAGTCAAATTCCCAACCTGTCTTCGATGTTCTAGGTCGAGGTTCTTCGTCAGCTCGTGGTCTCCAAGCAGACGAATGGCCCTCCTTTCGATGGAATCCAGTAGCCGAAGAGTATGTTTGGGTGCAGAGCTCCAGACATGAGAGCAGTACTCTAGTGATGGTCGAATCTGGGCTTTGTATAGTGTCAAAAGTTGTTGAGGTGTGTACAACTTTCTGGTTCGGAAAAGTACACCAAGTTTCTGAGAAGCTATCTTGGCGATTGCCACAACGTGGTTATGCCAAGACATATTTCCTCCCAGATTGACGCCCAGCAAATTAATAGATGAAGCCAGTGGGATTGCGTGGCCGTCCATGACTATATCCGGTTCTGTAATGTTAACCTTTTTGGAGAAAATGCTGCCTTTTTTTTTATAGCGTTAAATTCGACTTGGTTACTGTCACCCCAAGCCAAAATTTCTTCCAGGTCTTTGTTGAGGCGTGATACTTCACGCTGTTTGAGAAGATGTGCGTCGGCAGCCCATGTTTGTGCATTCAAAGAGAAAGATGATATAAGTGTGCTATCGTCAGCAAAACTAAATATCGGATTTTTAGTTTTCACTTGAAGGTCGTTAATGTAGAGTAAGAAGGGAGTGGGAGACAATATGGACCCTTGAGGAACACCGGCATTGATGGCGAAGGTGTCTGAGAACGAGCAAACCCGAACAAACCTGACTTTAAGATCTTCAAAAATATTTACGACCGATTAAGCGAAACAGGTACCTTTCATCCTAAACGTAATTCCAAATAACTCACACAGCTATCTTACAATAATCAACAAACAAATAACAACATGGAGGTTTCATAGCGACTGCATCTCTAAATTTCATTTGATTTCTCATATTTTAATTTAAGAAAATAATTTTGTTTGCTAAATAATAGTAATTGGGCAGGGTGCACTAAACAATTCAAATGCAAATATCTCCGAAACTGTAACTCTGGGCGACCTCAACTTAGTACACCTTTTTTACGTAATAAATATGAGAAAATTATTATTTTCATTAAAAACTTAAATACACTGAGGCACAAAAAAGTTAGGACCTAATAAATGTGCGAAAAATGCCACAGACAGAACAAACCCTACATTATTACATTTTTGGATTCTATGCAATTTTCTAGGCAGATTTTATATATCATTTAAGCATGATTGACATATTTATGGTTTTATGTTTAAAATGACGTTTGTAGACCTTAAATTAATTATTAATATTTCCTATTAGGAAGCATTTATTATGTAATTTGGGTTGTGGATTTCTTGTTGAAAAGGACCTGGTTTAATAGATTTTTTATATTATTTTTAAACTATTAATACGGGGTGAAAAAATAAGATTAAAAATGAAATTGAGAAAACTGCAAGAAATCTACATTTTCAAATGAAAATCCCCAAATTTTATAATCATTTTCTATCTAGCATTAATAATAGGGTAAGTTTGTACGAGATTGTCTATTCCGAAAATTTGTAGTTTTCGAAATGTTGCCAATTTAATATTTTTATATGGCGATTTTGCTGCGGATTTTAAGGTCAGTTACTCCTAGTTGGCTACGACGCCGTTGAAAAATAGTTAAATGCCAAAGAAATTTTTCACATGTTCTTGTTATTACTTTATCACATTCTCCATAAATAATGAACAAGTTTAAATAATCTTCGTTTGTATAATTTAAGCTCCCGGCATGATTATTAATAATTTTCTAATGGTAAGCGACAGCTTCATACATTTATTTAGCATTTGACTGTTTTTCAACGTCGCCATAGCCAACTAGGAGTAGCTGAGCTTAAATTCTGCAGCAAAATCACCTTATAAAAATATTAAATTCTCAATATGTCGAAAACTAAAAATTTTCGAACTAGACATCCTTATACAAACTAGCCCTTATTTTTATTCTAAATAGAAGATAATTATAAAATTTGGGGAGCTATTTAACATAGACCTGGAAGAAATTTTGTCTTGGGGTGACAATAACCCAAGTCGAATTTAACGCTAAAAGAACCTAGGCAGCAGTTTTCTCTAAAGAGGTTAACATTACAGAACCGGATATAGTCATGGCCGGACACGCAATCCCACTGGCTTCATCTATTAATTTGCTGGGCGTCAATCTGGGAGGAAATATGTCTTGGCATAATCACGTTGTGGCAATCGCCAAGATAGCGTCTCAGAAACTTGGTGTACTCTTCCGAACCAGAAAGTTTTACACACCTCAACAACTTTTGACACTATTTAAAGCCCAGATTCGACCATCACTAGAGTACTGCTCTCATGTCTGGAGCTTTGCACCCAAACATACTCTTCGGCTACTGGATTCCATCGAAAGGAGGGCCATTCGTCTGATTGGAGACCACGAGCTGACGAAGAATCTTGACAGCCTAGAACATCTATGACAGGTTGGGGATTTGACTCTCTTTTACAGATATTTTCAAGGAAAATGCTCGGCTGACCTTGCCCTCTTAATTCCGCCCAGAGCGGCGAATAGCAGAAATACACGACGAACCACTGCCACCCATCCATATGTGGTTAAGCTTAGTACTCCTCGAACTTCATTTTGTAAGAATTCTTTCATCTGGAGAACTTCATCCTTATGGAACGATCTTCCCGAGGTCGTTTTTCCTAACGAATATAACTTCCAAAGATTCAAAACCAACGCGAATCGCTTTTTGCGCACACGCACCACTCCCAGAGTGCACTAAAGGATTTTTCCTATAGTGCTTGTGTTTGATCATAAAAAAATGTAGATTTTAGCAGTTTTCTCAATTTCATTTTTGAACACCCTGCATTAATAGTTTTTAAAATATTATAAAAAATGTATTAAAGCAGGTCTTTTTCAACAAGGAATTCAACCCAAAAATTAAATAATAAAGGCTTCCTTATAGGAAAAATTAATAGTTAATTTAAAGTCTACAAACGTCATTTTAGACATAAAACCTTAAGTATATCAAACATACTTAGACTTAATTATACGACATGATGTTCGAAATCTGCCTAGAATCTTACGCAGTATCCAAGAATTTAATAATATATAAGATATTCCATTTAAAATAAGCAAGTTGACACCAACTTCCGGTATAACCGGAAGTGCCACCATAATCACCATATTTTAGCCAACTTGCCCCCATCAACATTAGCATACTGTCCAATTTTCAAAATATTAGTTTGCTGCTATTTGCTGTATTACCTGAGCTATGATAGTTTCGTGGTGTTGTCATCACGTTGAATTGAATAGCTTAGGATTAGCTAATCCTAAGCTATTCACGAGGGTGTACCAAGTCGATCTCTTCAAGAAGTTATAATGCAGTTTTTCTATAAAATGTAGGGGAGCCAATATTCAGCCACCTCAAAAATTACCATGAAATTTCCTATGTTCAACTTAACGGTATAGATCGAGGCGTTTCCCGCTGTGACACCCTGTATATAGTGACGTTTGACAGCTCTATTAAAAATCGGAAGACAGGTTGATTTTAATTGTGAAAAGGGCGCTTTTAAAAAATATTCTCTCATGGTTTAACCCCCTGGAAGGGCTAAATATTACCCTTAAAATATTAAATGGGGGGGGGGTCAAGGAATACGTCATTTTAGAGGTCATTTGTTTGTAAATAAAAAAAACTCCAGGGGGTGCAAGCTAGAGCCAGGGGAGGCAAATACCAATAATATCAGAGCCAGGGGGTGTTATTTATGCCAAACAAATGGACGTCAGCTATTTAATTACGTTATTTTTTAATGTTCATTTTAATAATCTATCGAAAATGTTCAAATATCGATTTTATGTAAATCCAAGAAATAAAATCAAAATTTTACGAAATCCGAAATAAATTACGTTAAAAAATTAAGGATCCCATTAGAAATTGCGAAGCTGAAAGATGCCACATTTATTTTTGGGTGAAAACAATCTAAATGCGGATTTTGGCACAGGTCCAGCCCTAACCTGAACTAATATTTCTGATCGCTATTTTTAAGATCCACTCGGTCCGATTCGAGTTTTTGCAATTTTCGAGTATCCATCAATGAAGTTGTAAAAATAGAGATTACCGAATTTCATATACGTATTATCGAATGTATGACGATTTGTAATCTTTGTCCCTGTTTTTTTTTTAATGATCAAACACAAGCACTATAGGAAAAATCCTTTAGAGCACTCTGGGAGTGGGCGTGTGCGCAAAAAGCGATTCACGTTGATTTTGAAACATTGGAGGTTATATTCGCTGGGAAACGCGACCTTGGAAAGGTCGTTCCATAAGGATGAAGTCCTCCAGATGAAAGAATTCTTAAATAATCAAGTTCGAGGAGTACTAAGCTTAACCACATATGAATGGGCGGCAGTGGTTCGTCGTGTATTTCTGCTATTCGCCGCTCTGGCCGGAATTAAGAGGGCAAGGTCAGCCGAGCACTTTCCATGAAAATATCTGTAAAAGAGAGTCAAACTCCCAACCTGTCTTGGATGTTCTAGGCTGTCGAGGCTTTTTGTCAGCTCGTGATCTCCGATCAGATGGAATCCAGTAGCCGAAAAGTATGTTTGGGTGCAGAGCTCCAGGCATGAGAGCAGTACTCTAGTGATGGTCGAATCTGGGCTTTGTATAGCATCAAAAGTTGTTGAGGTGTGTACAAGTTTTCGATTCGGAAGAATACACCAAGTTTCTGGGAAGCTATCTTGGCGATTGCCACAACGTGGTTATGCCAAGACACATATTTTCTCCCGGATTTACGCCCAGCAAATTAATAGATCAAGCCAGTGGAATTGCGTGTCCTGCCATGACTATATTCGGTTCTGTAATTTTAACCTTTTATAGACAAAACTGCTGCCTGAGTTTTCTTAGTGTTAAATTCGACTTGGTTACTGTCACCCCAAGCCAAAATTTCTTCCAGGTCTTTGTTGAAGCGAGATACTTCATGCTGTCTGCGAAGATGTGCGTCGGCAGCCGATGTTTGCGCATTCAAAAAGAAAGATGAGATAAGTGTGCTATCGTCAGCAAAGCTAAATATAGGATTTTTAGTTTTCACTAGAAGGTCATTAATGTAAAGTGAGAAGAGGGTGTCAGACAATATGGACCTTTGAGTAACACCGGCATTGATGGTGAAGGTGTCTGACGGTGAAGGACGAATTTGTTACACCCTGTATAAGTTATAATAATAAAAATATTAAAAAAACTATTTAGATTATATCTAACGTTGAATATTTTTTTGTTCTAGAGTCAAGGAAGAATATCAGCTGATCACCCCCTCGTCGGAGGCCACAAGGGTCCCGTCCTAGATATAGCCTGGTGTCCGCACAATGACAACGTCATCGCCAGCGGGTCGGAAGACTGCGTCGTCAAGGTAAATAAATGTACATTTGAACAATTAAAAACATTTAAAGTCCGTTTTGTTGCAGTTGATAGCTCATATCGAGGGTTGAAGCCATAAAACAACCGTAAACCATAGGCGTTGCCAATAGTAATTACCTTATTTAATAAGAAAATTGGCCTCTGTCCATTGTTAAGTAGGATTAGGGTTAAAGTAGGTACAACAGGGGTAATTAATTTACCTATTTTTGCCTGCTTTAGGATGTTATTACGCCATTTGATGTGCGTTTGTCAAACTATGTATTTAGTTGTATTTAGATACTGCATTATCTCAAAGTTGAATTATTTCCTATACTTGTAACAATGGCTTCAAGTTTTTCGCCAACGTGTCTTCGTCAAATTAGCAAGAGTGCATATTCTCTCCGAGAAAAGACATTAATATTAAACGTGCATGATGCTCTAGTGTACCAGAAACCTGCAAGTGATGTTCGTAGCATCATTGCAGAGTGTGCCAATATGGTAGGAGTTGGAGAGGCTACTATATATAGGTTCTTGCGTGAAAGAAAATCTAAGAACCTCAGTGAGCCAAAACCACTCCCAGGAAAGAAACCGTTACAAATTGACAATTTCATTAAAAATGGTATTAGAAGAAAAGTACATAGTTTTTATTTTGCCAAGGAAATACCAACTATAGACAAAATTTTACAAGCCATTAACTACGACGAGGACTTACCACAGCTATCACGAACGAAACTATGGAAAATACTTCATGATATGAACTTTCGATGGGAGAAGCAAAACAGAAAATCTTTTCTTATTGATAGAGCAGATATTATTTGCTGGAGACGTCAATACTTAAGGTCCATCCGAAAATACCGCAGCGAAGGCAAAAACATTTTCTATATGGATGAAACTTGGCTGAACGAAGGGCACACCGTATCTAAAGTTTGGCAAGATAAAAATGTCCTAAGTTCTCGACAAGCTGTCATGGAAGGCTGGTCAACAGGACTTAGACCACCATCTGGAAAGGGACGCAGACTTATTATAACTCATATAGGAAGTTCAAATGGCTTTTTGGATCAAGGATTATTACAATTCCAGTCGAATTCTACTAAAGACTATCATGAAGAAATGACTGCTGATGTTTTCGAGGAATATTTTACGCAAATGATAGAATACATTCCCGCTAATTCTGTAATAGTGATGGATAATGCCAGCTATCACTCTAGGCTAAAAGAGAATCTTCCCACAACTTCATGGAAAAAGGCGGAAATCGTAAACTGGTTACAACGAAAGGAATTGAGTTACGATAATACCATGGTAAAAAAAGAACTTTTGGATATTGTTAGGCTACATAAATCACAGTATAAAAAGTATGTTATTGACGAGATGGCAAGAGATCGAGGTATTATAGTGCTCCGTTTACCACCTTACCATTGTGAGCTAAATCCTATCGAATTAATATGGGCTCAAGTAAAAGGATATGTTGCTAGAAATAACAAAACTTTTAAAATGCAAGAAGTGCGACACCTCTTGCTTCATTCTTTAGCAAATGTGTCATCAGAAAATTGGCAAAACGCCATAAAACATGCTATAGTAGAGGAACAAAAAATGTGGGAACTTGACAACGTAATTGACACAACTATGGAAATTGAGCCTTTAGTAATAAGCGTAGGACATGATGACTCTTCAGATTCTTCTGAGGACCATTTTATCGAGTTATAATTATTGAAATTGTCAATATTTTTTGATCTGTAAATAAATTAGTTTTCTTGTAAATAAATTCATAAAATCATAAAATCTATTACATTTAAATAAAATAATAAGCGGTTACATTAAAAACCCAACTCTCCGACCATGATGGGCCGTTTTAATCATTATCCTTTCATTTCATTTTATGGCTCTATTGTTACTTTATCTGTTACCCGGTGGAATAGGTCAAAATTTCTTCATCTTTATGCTAGATGTACGTAAAAAGACCATTTTATAGGTAAAATATTTTAGGCCACCGGGCCCTTGTTTTGAATCTTTAATGAGGGTATCGAGCTATCAACGGCAACGAAACAGACTATAGTTGTTGTTTTTTACAGCTCCTTAAGAAGGAATCACCGAAACAAAGTTTATAAAGTATCTAAGAAACGTTAATGCGATGACAAAAATGATGCTAGTACAAATTCCTTAGTCCATATGGGATGTACAGGGTGTCCCATTTTCGACACTTTTATAGGGTATCTCCGTAATTGTTAGTGCTATCAAAAAAGTAATGTAGGTGCCATGTGCTTTTTTTGGGCCAAACTTAAAATGGTAAAATCAAAATTTGAAAATTTCACTCGCTTAATAGATACAGGGGAAAATCCAAAAATTGACAATTTCAAAATTACGCTATATTTTCTTAGTTAAAAGAGATACAGAAAAATGTTTTATACAGAAGTTTCTTTATATTGATTGTTGAATAATCTGCCGTTTTTAGAATAAGTATACGGGGTTAGGTAAAAAAGTTATCGGACCTAACCTACTTTTTTTTTAAATGGAAAATCCTGTATATTTTAATCTAAAAATACAATATTTTAACTTCTCATTTCAAATATATAACACATCATGGATGATATTGGTTTCCTAGGCGATATATTAAAGTTTATTACTTTAAACCACAGTGGACCATGAAATAAAAGCTAATATCCTAGAAACAATATGTTGACTATTAACATTTGACGTCAATTCATTTTTACATATTAATTTGCGAAAATGACCTATCAACATTTTGAAAAATTTGATATGATATCAGTTTATATTGAAAGTGGAAAAAACGAAAGAAATGGCGCAAAATGTATATTTTGTTCGCTATCCGGAAAGACGGCAACCATTTAAGGACATAATCCGACGAATAGCAGAAATACACGACGAACCACTGCCGCCCATCCATATGTGGTTAAGCTTAGTACTCCTCGAACTTCATTATTTAAAAATTCGTTCATCTGGAGGACTTCATCCTTGTGAAACGACCTTCACGAGGTTGTTTTTCCCAACGAATAGAACCTCCAACGATTCAAAACTAACGTGAATCGCTTTTTGCGCACACGCACCACTCCCAGAGTGTCCTAAAGGAATTTTCCTATAGTGCTTGTGTTTGATCATAAAAAAAAATTTGCGATGATTCCCGTTATAATCTTTAATTTCGTTTCAAAGTAATAAAGTTTAAATAAATCGCCTAGAAAACCAATATCATCCATGGTGTGTTATATATTTGAAAGAATAATTTATAATAGTATCTTTTTAGTTTGAAATATACAGGGTGTTCCATTTAAAAAAATGATGTTAGGTCCGATAACTTTTTTACCTGACCCCGTATACTTATTGTGAAAACGGCATATTATTCAACAATCAATATAAAGAAATTTCTGTATAAAACATTTTTCTGTATCTCTTTTAACTAAGAAAATATAGGGTAATTTTGAAATTGCCAATTTTTTTATTTTCCCCCGTATCTCTTAAGCGAGCGAAAATTTTCAAATTTTGATTTTACCATTTTAATTTTAACCCAAAAAGAGCACATGACACCTACATTACTTTTTTGATAGCACTGACAATTACGGAGAAACCCTATAAAAGTGTCGAAAATGGGACACCCTGTATAAAATATACAGGGTTGCTTAAAAGGGAAAATGTAAATCTTCGGTGCGTCTTTGTAGCCCGATAGCTTTGTTAGGTTGGACAATTGGGGGTTAGTGGGGAAAATGATTATATTATGATCTGCTAGTGATATTTTGACCTCTCCTGCACGCTGTCCCAATACACTCACCGAGTTTGTGCAGGCATTTTTATGGAAAACGCTCGCAAATCATGATTTTTTTCGAACATTGATTATCCTTATATTTAGGTATGGCACATACCCGACTGCGGCCTCGTTAAAACCCTCACAGAACCAATCGTCGATCTCGTGTACCATCAACGAAGGGTGGGACTAGTCCTGTGGCATCCGACGGCACTGAACGTACTTTTGACAGCTGGTAGCGACAACAAGGTCGTTATTTGGAACGTAGGTAGGATTAATATTATAAAATTAATAAATTTTTTTTCATATTTTTCATTTTTAAACTTTCTTATAAAGTCCCTAGATTTACCCTTTGTGGTCTGCGTTAAATTAATTTCGGGTTTAGGTCTTCCCTCATTCTTCACTTCAAGTTTTTGCTCCAAACTCAAAGAGCTAAAGTTATTTCTTAAATCGTCCACCGTCAACCTATTCATTTTAACTTAATAAATACAGGGTGTTATGGAAATGACGTATTATATTTAAATGGGTGACTCCTTGGGTGTCCTAGAGAAGCGCTACATATTTTATTTTTTTTAAATCGACCGTTTTAAAAGTGGGGTAATAAACACTCGTACTCACAGGTCAGTCCACGCTACTGTACAACATTTCACCCAGAGCAAATGGCACTGTTGCCAAGCTTAATGTAAAGCTGAACGAGAAATTTGACGTCCAGAAGAAACGCGTCAATAAAAACAATATTCAAAGATTATTTATGTACGGGCAAGATACACGCGTAAACCGAAAAAACAGAGCGGATCGCTGAGAGTGTGTTGGTGATCGACGAGACACAACGTATCCGGCCGCTGGTTGGTCTTGAACTAATAGACGCACGCGTGCGGCGCTATATGAAACTACTTCGCTCAGCCGATGTAAGGCGTCAAGAGGTCATTGGCATTTGACCTAGTGACGTACGTGGCTATTACTATTCCATATGTTTTTTCGGGTTTTTTAAAACATAGTCCGTCGTAAATGTTCTCCAATTAATTGTACAAAAAGATATTACAGAATGGAAAAGTGTTTAAATTATTTTATTTTGTCTAAAGAGTTTAAGGTGTACATATGACAACACCGGCCAGAATTCCTTGATTGCTTACATGTATCCCAGTGTCACACAGGTGTTTTTCTGATTTGATGTCAGGTCACTTTTACCGCTGAATGAATTGAAAGCGCCATTTATGGCTATTTTTCTTCAATTTGTCTTTATCTCAGGAATTGCCGGTTTAAATATAATACGTCATTTCCATAACACCCTGTATATATTATTAAAATATTAAAACACGCTCTCGAATTTCTAACTAGATGCACGAACAGACAACGGCGCGGCGCACACTAAAATTGTGCGCCTTTCCCATGTTAAATCGCCATAGCCCCGCTATCCCCACAGAGAAACTGCATTATGCCCCGCCTACTTAATCGCACATGCGAGCAAGTCTCGTCATAATTTATCATTAACCTCTGCCGAGGCACGAGCCCATAATATACAGTTTGGTTGACGGCACGATAAAATATTAGGGAGGGTCGGACTTTATACGATAAATAATATTCAATGAATATAAAATAATATTTTTTATTCGTTTTAGGGTGCACGTGCGCATGTGCTCCTGTGGAAGAACCGGTCTTGAATAGTATACTAAAAATTTATTTTATTTAATACACATTTACATGTAAATTGCAGGTACCGGCGAGGCCTTAGTAGAAATTGACTGTCACCCGGACATCGTCTACAGCGCGTGCTTCAATTGGGACGGCTCGGAACTTCTGACGACGTGCAAGGACAAGAAAATTAGGATGATTAATCCTAGGACGGGGCAGGTTACGGCTGAAGCTGTTTCGCATGAAGGTAAGGAACTACGACAAGCTTGTGCATGGTAAATTGATATAAACCATAGACATATTGTGGTATAAAAGGGAGCCACAATTGTTTACATTTTGTCCCGATCACAGATCGTTTTTAACATAAGTCGATGGAGACAAGTTTCTACTGATTGCCCAGTTGCCCTAGATCTACCCATATACAGTGAGGACGTAAAGTAAGGAATAAATTCATTATCTCGCAAACTACAATTTTTTTAAAAAATCGCTCGGACCCTTCGATTTTGTTTTTCGAACGCGCATATTCCGACATAAAATGTAGATATACAGGGTGTTGCAAATAAGAGTGACACAAAATTTTTTTTCTTAAATAGAACCCACTGTATATTATTGCATGTACGGATTCTTCGGGAAATCCTAAACATTTTTCATGTAGCATGTGCTATACCTTAGCCCAAGCGTTTTGGAGTTATTCTCATTCAAAATTTGAAAATCAGATATTTCGCAATCAATCAAGACTTGCATTGATTCATGCACGCTGAGGAAAACCTGTAGTCAGCATGCGTGAAGCACAAGAAAAGTCAAGTAGGCTTTGGAGTTATGATGCAAGAACCAAAAGAATTAATGTCAATAGTTACTGTTATTGTCAGTTTTATGTGTATTTTCCTAACGTTTTACTAGTTTTCAAAAGACTCATTTCGTTTTTTCATAACTAAATTAAATTAAAATGCGGCTCACTGAGAAACAGCGCATAGAGGTTTTGATGATGATGGGCTACGGTGATAGGGTTAGAACACAGCAAGAAACTTGTGAGTTATTTAATCAAAAATACCCCAATCGTCCGCCAATATCACAATCAACAGTAAGCAAAATTGAGTACAAGTTTAGGCAATTCCATGATGTAAGAGATGTCCCTAGATTTGGTCGTCCTCAAGTTGATGAAAATCAACAATTAGAAGTCTTACTGGCAGTTCAAGATAACCAGCATGTGGTGTCTAGGCAGGTAGCAAGTGACGTGGATATTGGAAAAACAACAGTTCTTAAAATACTGCATACAAATAAATACCATCCTTATAAAATGCAAGTTCTCCAAGAACTTTTGGAAAGGGACTTTGAGAGGCGCCTTGAATTTTGTGAGCGTTTACAGGATATGTGTTTCGTAAACAGAAATTTTGTAAAAAATATAATTTTTTCCGATGAGTCCACATTTTGCTTGAATGGTGACGTAAATACCCAAAATTATCGATATTGGTCCGATGTAAATCCACTCTGGATGAGGTAAGGACACACACAATTTAATCAAAATATCAATGTGTGGGCTGGCGTTGTCGATGACATTGTTATAGGGCCTTTCTTTTTTGACGGAAATTTAACAGGCGAGAGATACTTGAGTTTTTTAGAACAAGAAGTTGTTCCAGCCCTGGCCACCCTTTTTCCTGAGTTAGAACGTCCCGATTTGCCACATCATAATATCTGGTTGCAAGAAGATGGTGCTCCCCCACATTTCGCTGTGGGAGTTCGTACATATTTGGACGATACTGTTCCAAACAGGTGGATTGGAAGAGGTGGTTTTATTGAGTATTCAAAAGCCAGCCTGCAAATTTAGATGATTTAAAAGATCGCATCCGGCAAGAAATTCGGCAAATTACACCCCAAATGGTTCGAAATGTTCAGCGAGAATTTGTAGATCGGTTAGGCTATTGTCAGTTGACCAACGGAAGACACTTCGAACATTTACTTTAGAAAAATTATTTTTAAGTTCACCTAACTGTTTTTTCGATAAATAAGACATTTTTAAAATAAATAATTTTATTCTTTGTTTTCTCCATGACTTTTTCCACTTTTCAAATTTTGAATGAGAATAACTCCAAAACGCTTGGGCTAAGGTATAGCACATGCTACATGAAAAATGTTTAGGATTTTCCGAAGAATCCGTACATGCAATAATATACAGTGGGTTCTATTTAAGAAAAAAAATGTTTTGTATTACTCTTATTTGCAACACCCTGTATATCTACATTTTATGTCACAAACAAACAAAATCGAAGGGTCCGAGGGATTTTTTAAAAAAATTGTAGTTTGCGAGATAATGAATTTATTCCTTACTTTACGTCCTCACTGTATATAAACAGTATATTGCTAATACCATCTGCAATTATGTCCCCGCTATGGGCATCGAAAGGGGCGTTGTGAGTTTGCGCAGTTCGGAAATTTCCTTGTGAAAGTAAACATTCCACAGGACCGGATTTCAACTTTTTTAATGTAAATTTCACTGGTTAGTTAGGAAAAATATTGCAATCAAAATTTCGATTAGTTCGATTTAAGACAGCGTTCCATGTAGACGATTTCTGACGATATGATGATCCGACGGTGCCCTGATTGGTGTAAACTTTTGGTGCCAAATTCCATCCGAATATTTGTAACAATCGACACGATGAGCTTTATTTTAACTTTCATCCGACGTCGTGCGTTTCTTAACCTCACTTTTTTATAAACCAAAAACTAAGAATGAATGACTGTAGTGACTATTTTGGGAATTATTATCAGCTTTAATGCACCAAATTAAAAATACATTAATTTTAAGGTTAGGTAGTGACCACATATATATTATATTGTATACTATTGACACTCTCTTCTTTTTTTACAAGCTTTTTAGTGAAATTCGGTTCCGAAGATCGGATAATTTAATAAGCAAAATATTTTCGTATATACATACCTGAAATACTTTATACCTGGTATTGATCCACGACTTTTGCAAAAAAGCACCATGCACTTGTGTCCTTTCATCTTAAACAAAACAAGCCACTAACCTACCAAACAGCGAATCGAATCACCACAAATTAAAAACTCCTTTACAAAAATTGTTGTTAGGTAATGAAAGTTTATAAGCACTAATATACCGACAACAATATGGATGAACCACTTTTTATTCTGTAATTTGAAAAAGCATCCAGAACCAAAGACGAATAACAACACACAAATAATGTCGGGCCGGATCTGAAGCGATCGATAAAATTTCCATCCTACTGCGCACACTCGATAGGCCCGCGCCAGCTCCCATTGCGGAGACACACGTATTTTGGAACGTTCGTATTGGCAATATACTGTTTATATATATGTGGATATACCGCCTGCGTTAGAAACGGAAAGTCATGTTAATTACATTGTATGCACTTGTCGTGTACAGTATTTATACAGGGTGTTATGGAAATGACTTATTTTATTTAAATGCAGCGGCGGCTCCTCCATTAGGTCATTGGGTCAATGACCTCCCTATAAAAATTTAGGAAATAAAACTTTTTTTTAAATTAGAATTTACTACAAATATACCTACTATAATAATTTACCTATAATATTTGAAACGCCCCCGTAAACGCAAGCGTGTAGTGCGATTCAAAATCGGGCTGGAGCCAGTAATTGACCACGATAGCTTAAATGGAAACGAATTTATCCGAGCTCTGACGATTCCGGCAAGCGGGAGAAAAAAACGCGAAGTAAACCGCCGCTGGGTCAACAGCCCGGTTTATTGAAAATCTGAATAAGATGTACATATGAACCTATGTCGTCTCATCATTAGTAATTATTAAATGCTTGGAAAAGAGATGGCAGGTTCCAGGTTGGACGTAGGTCGTAGGTCGCGCAAAATTTTCATTTAGTCTACTTTAATTTTGGTTGTAATAATTTGTCTTAATACGAATAGAAAAACCATTTTATAAATAGTATTGCTAATTTTAATGAGCGTGTTATAACTCATTTTGCAAATGTTAAAGACCGAAGGGTTGATTTAAAATAGTTTAAAAAAATATTTTTTTCTATATTGGTATCAACTCCAAGCTAATTCGATGCCGTTTTTAGTATCGAACTGAGCTTGTCTCGAAACCATTTTTTTTCTTTTTTAAAGGTTGGTAATTTAAGGTCATATATTTTATGTTTGTTTGCAGAAATAATTTCTAAAGTAACGTCACACCTGTCAAGTTTACTTTCTTTGTAAAGCTGAACACAGCACTACAATATTTTACAAATTTAAAGCTTTGCAATTTCCGTTAACTCAGGAGGATTAAAATCATCTTGGTTCATATTGTTTAATTATTTAAGAAAATTTTCAGTTTTGCGAAAAAATGATAGACATGGATAATTTATCAAATGCTATAAAATCATAATTTGATAGTACATATTATTACCAACATAAAATTTTCACATAAATATTTACGAAAGTTATATAAGTATAGCATGTATTTTTTTAATATGGATTTTTCTTATTAAGAAAACGTAAAATAGAAAAAATAGTACCTATAAAGTACTTGTACTTTAATATACTATTCTTGTATCGCATATAGCGTAATGACCCCCCAATGAGATTGACCACGAGCCGCCACTGTTTAAATGTGTGACTCCTTGGGTGGCCTAGAGAAGCGCTAGATATTTTTTTTAAATCGACCGTTTTAAAAGTTGTGTAACACACCCATAAACTCACAGGTCACTCCGCGGCACTGTATCATATCGCCCTGTGGAGGCATGATACAATAACTAAAGATAAGATATCTAATCATCCCAAATTCGTCTGCCGCGCGTAGTGACGGCACAGGGAGAGTGATTTTTAAATTGTCAAATGAATGTGGTCTCTTTCTCGTCTTCGATTAAACTATCTGATTTTTCAATTTAAATTATTTATTTAAAATAGTACTGGATATATTATTACAATTGTAAATGGCTGACAATATTGTAAATGACTGACAATATTGGTGGCCGAGCAGCTCTAAATTTTTACTTATATGTTGTACTAGTTCAAGAAATAACAAATAATTTAATAATAAACCACAAATAAGTGAACATACTAGAGGTGGGTTGCTAAATAGCAGCCTGCTTTTTTTTAACTGCTATTTGATTCGGTATAATGCTAAATGCTACGAGCTTAAAAATTAGCTGCTAATTTTTAGCACCTAATATTTACTGTGAAGTAATGTGAACTGGCGAGGGCGGACCAAGCGGATTGTCAGGTTAGGTGATTTCCGTTATTACTGCTATGCTATTTCGCACTGCTATTTATTTACCGATTTTACTACGAACGAAGTACGAACGGGAGAAACGAACAGTTGACTATTTTATGACATTATTGTTTGGGTTTTAGATTTAAGAGTTTTTGTAGCATGATGCGTGACTGGATATTATTATTTAATTCGTTTATTTTGGTTTAACAGAAAAATTGTATAACAATAACAGTATTTTATATTATAACAAAATTAATTTATTTTTACTTTATTATGTATAAATAAAAAAATATGAAGAACATAACAAGATAATGAACATATAAATATAATCAAAAAAACACTAAAATAAGTTTTGATTGGCATTTAAAAACATTATTTTTTTAACTTTTTCTAAACTAATGCGACTTCTTCGCTCTGAAATAATAATTCCTGCTTTTGAAAAAGCACGTTCACATGGAACTGAAGTAGCAACCGTACCAAACTTGTTTCGAACAACATGGCTTAAGTGTGGAAAAACAGAAGCCTGATTTGCCCACCATTTCAGAGGATCCTCGCTCCTGTGTATAATTTCTTCTTCCAGATACCGGTTGACTTCCACTATAGCACGTGCATCCGGACTTCGATTGAATCTTGGCTGCTGAGATGAAACTGACTTATTTAACTGTTTCCATATATCAAATAACGGCTTTTCGGACTCTACTGTTCTGGATGTATTAGCAGTTTGTACTTCCACAGTTACTTCTTCATTTGTTGTGGATTTACCCCTTATATGTTGTGCTACTAAACCAATAACAAGTTGCTTGGCCTTATCAGAAGTTCCAGGCTTACTAAAACCTACATTTTTAAATCTAGGATCCAAAAAAGTGGATATTATTAATGTGTTGCTGGATTCTAAATCTCCTAGTCTGGATGTTATACCTTCTATAAGTTGTACAATAAAATTTTTACTTATGTCATGAGATAACTGATTGCTGCTCAACATTTCATTGCAAACACTTTGTAATCCATTTGTAATAATAATAACAAGTGATAATGTCACATATTTCTCAGCTGACATTAATTCTGTTATGTCATAAAATGGTTTCAAGATAATTATTAACTCCCTCATGAACGTCCACTCTTCTGTGGGTATTACTGGTAGGGAGGGGGAGACTGAATCTATTAATGCTAGTGTTGTTCTAATAGCTTCTTCTAATTCTACAAATCTTTCCAGCATTAAATAAGTTGAGTTCCATCTAGTTACTACGTCTTTTTTAAGTTTTTTGGGATCTTTACCTTGCTGTCGCTGAACGTTATCTAATTTACTTTTAGCATTTGCACTTTGTCTGAAATGTGTCACAACTTTACTCACCTTGTTTAATGATCCTTCTTGGATTAGTTTTAATGCATCGCCCACTATTAGATTTAGCGTATGGGCATAACAGCCAAAATGTCTCCATTTTAAGTTAGTAGCGATAGCTTTTTTAATATTTGCAGCATTATCTGATATACCAAGCAAAATAGACTGTTCAGATATATTCCAGTTTGAAATTACTTTTCGTAGATTATCTGCTAAATTTGTGCTTCCGTGACCTCCCTGATATCCAATACACTCCAAAAGAACAGATTTAACTTCAAATTTACTATTGATAAAATGCCCTGTTACTGCCATTACACCATCTGTGTTGCGAGACGTCCAGCAGTCTGTAGTAATAGTAATTGACATGGCTTCATCCCTTAAAAGATCCGAAACTTTAAGGTAAACTTCTTCAAACACCGCTGGAAGAAGAACATTGGTTAAAGTTTTTCTTGTAGGCAATTTGTATCCAGGATTTAACGCAAATATAAAATCTCTAAAACCGCTGTCTTCTACCACGGAAAATGGTTGGAAATCTTTGGTTATAAGATTCAACAAGAGCATATCCAATTTTTTATGTTGTAGTATTGAAATCTTCTTTGGGGCGTATGCGGACATGACCTGCTGTTGTAATCTTCTAACCTCGGATCGAGACGATTCGATTGTAACTGATGTTGAAGCCCTGGAAGTTAATGGCAATGACGTCTCATTAACGACAGTCGCAGGAATTAGACTGATATTACTAGAGCCTTCACTAGGAGTTAAAGAACCTCTGGGGGTTTGAGGAATTTCTTGTTGATCATCTCTTTCATGTCTCTTTTGAACACGTTCTAATTGGCCCAATCTAACAGTTGGATGTTTTCGAGTGATATGTGACTTTAAATTAGAAACTGATGTTTTATATGAAAAAAGAGATTTGCATATGTTACATTTTGCCTTATTGTTATCTTCATCTGAGAAGAAGTTCCAAATTTCCGACTTTTTATTCATCTTTTTTAAACTTAAATCTGATTGGCAGCACCTAAACAAATATTATACAAATAAATAACTAATTATTATTAAAGATTGATTTTAATTTACCTTTTATTAGTTGTCCCTTTGCAAATAAAAAACAAATATGAAAACATAAGCCGTACACAATAATTTTAAACTGAAATCTTTGGCTGTACGTATGTATACTTATACTATTGTATACCTACTAAGTCGCGTATCGCATATTACTATTTACGCATATTCAAAGTTGCCGTCAAAGACCAAAAAGTGAATATTTCGTTTGGATGTTTGGAAGGCCGTAAAGGAATAAAGGAAATCAATGTAAAATAAACAAAGTCATAAACAACAAGCCGACAAAAGTGCAGAGCTATCCATTATTCAAATTGTTTTTTTTAGAACAGTACGCTATCGATACCTACCGACAGGGTTGCCAATGATACTCGGAAGAAATACCCTCAAAAGATTCGTAATTACCCACAATACCCCACACTACAATTTATTCGGCTTTATATAGTATTTTGAATTTTGGGGAATAGGAATTTATTATAAACAAAACGATTATTTATTTTGTGTTTATTTATTCATCTTTGTAACGTAATTACAAAATCATTTAAGTTGCTTAAAAGCCTTTCTACTGATGGGTTCGAAAATGGCAGTATAAGTAACAAAGAAATAATTATTTTTAAATTTGAAAAAAACGAAACAAATAAATGAAAACCTCCCCCAATAACTAAAGCTGCATATCAGCGGTGACCGTCAAATATGATATTTAGTTACCTAGATAATTTAAATTAAATCGGGAAATCTCAGGTTCACTAAAATTCCCCACAAATAATAATTCCTCACAGAAACCCCACATTCAATAAAATTCCCCACAGATTGGCAACCCTGCCTACCGAGATAAACGAAATACTTTTTAAAGCAAAAACAAATAAATATTAATTTATTATGGTTTCTGGACGTGTCGTGTTACGAGACCAATAATGCTAAAATAGCAACTGCTATTTAAATAGCAGCTATTATTAACTGCTATTTTTATTTAGCAGTAGCAGAAGCAGCTGCTAAACAAAAATAGCGGGTTGGACCCACCTCTAGAACATACCAAAACAATAATAAAACGAACAATGAAAAAGTAAGGAACTACATAATCAGGTGTTGTATGTTGTTTGTGGTTTATTATTAAATTATTTGTTATTTCTTGAAGTAGTACAACATAAGTAAAAATTTAGAGCTTACTTATGAGAGATTATTTATAATGATAGAAGTAAGAAAGATGAAATAACTACATCTCGCGGTGAATTTGCGTACCACAAGGCTGGGTCATAGACCAAGAACCGACCCTTGGCTTCATGGTCTATGACCCAGCCTTGTGGTACGCAAATTCACCGCGAGATGTAGTTATTTCATCTTTCTTACTTCTAACATTTGCTGTGCACTTCATAAGTGCTGTGAGAATCCTTTTTCGTTTTGCCAGACTGTTGAGCCCCACTGATGAGCAGTGCTGCCAGACCTACCGCTTTTACGGTAGATCTACAGTACTGCCAGAGCTACCGCTTTTACGGTAGATCTACCGCTTTGAGAGTCGTAAAAAATGAAAATACGGTAGTCTACCGCTTTTTAAGAGTCGTAAAAATGAGAAGCAGAAGCAAAACAACCGAAATTAAAATTGAATTTAGTAGGTTTTCCCTTTCAAAATTATCATTAGAATAATTTTTTTTTCTTTTAGTAACTTGCTAAACAAAGTTTTTTATGTGTACCGCCTACCATTTCCTATTTGTGTTTAATTTTACCTTTTTTCTTAGTATTTTGTTTAAAAAAAATCTATTTTATGTGGTACCGTGCACCGTCTACCGTAATCTACCGTTTTTTAAATGTCGAATCTACCGTTTTTGTCATTTTCGATCTGGCAGCACTGTAGATCTACCGTTTTGAGAGTCTAGCTACCGTTCTACCGCAGAGACATGTAATTCTACCGTAATAATTAAAAACGGATAGGCATGTACTAAATTTAGATTAGCAGGTTTTTCTTTTAAAGGTAAAGTAAAAGGAATTGAAAATCTATAGATCATAACGATTTGGGGTCTCGCTCTATGCTTGCATCGGTAATGTAGCGACGTAATATGCGACATGGCCGGCCGATTCGGGGAATCCCTCCTACCGTGTAATAATAAGTCTGTTGGGAATCCCAAATCGCACGGTCTTCATTCGACAGTTCATATTTATGGTCTTACGATTCGCTAATATCCTTTGTGTAGTTAACTGTTAAATTTTGAATTATAGTTTGAAAAACTTTTAATTAGTATCTAATCATGAGGTGAGTAATTATAATATGTAAAACCTAATAATAAAATGTTAATTAACCATTTACATCTTTGTCATGTGTTTCCTTTATATTATTTTTAGTTCTGATTCCGATGATAAATTCGATACAACTATTGCCACCCCTACCTCTAGTAAGGCAAAGAGAAAGAAATATTCACAAAAATATAAAAAAGAATGGGAAGTGGAGTTTAGCAACTGGTTAGCGCCAGGAAAAATAGATTGTGAGGGATATTGCAGAGTCTGTAATAAATATATTAATATAAGCGCGGGAAAGTTACAACTTGTCAGACATCAAGATAGCGAGATACACAGAAAAAAGTGTAAATCAATCGAAACGCAACAAGATGTGCTATCATTTATGAAATCGAAGAAGCAAATAAATCTAGAAGTGTCAAGTAAAAAAGCAGATTTATATATTTCGGCATTTGTGGCAGAACATAATTTGCCATTTACTGTTACTGAGCACATCCCTCAACTAATACAGAAAATTTGCTGTGACTCGGATATTGCGAAAAATATTAAATGCAGTCGGACAAAATCCACATCTATAGTGAAAAATGTTATTGGCAAGCAGAGTTCACGAAATACTTATGACTTATTAAAATCCGTCAAATTCTCACTGATCATAGATGAATCCACTGACCTAAGTACAACCAAACATTTAGTAATGATTTGACAAAAAGTGCGCCGAGTCCTTCTGCCACTAAAAAGAGTGTTGGTGTGTGCTTCCAGCGTGAACGCGAGAGGGCTGTAATGAAAACATTACAGCCCTGTTTCTAGGTATATTACAGCCCTGTCTCCGAGAGGCTTGAAACTTACGGTCACGAAAAGAGGTCGCGTAAGAGGCGCTTACGGCGCACTTTTGACAAAAAGTACGGTACGAACCTCGGGCAGTGAAGGCCTCGGTACGTAATGTACTATTTGGTTAAATGTTCAAAATCAGAAATATTCAGATAACACGAAAGTATATTCCCTTCTCCCAACATTTGCATTTAATTTGTTAAGTTTACCTCATTCTTCTGCAAACGCAGAACGCAAGTTCTCGCAAATCAATTTACTTAAGACAAAACAAAGGAACTCGTTGTCCACAAGCACTATAGTTGGACTGATGCATTCCAAAGAATATATAAAAACGGAATGTTTTAATTTAGAAGTTTCAAAGAAGCTGTTATCATACCATAATAGCAGCATGTATAAAGAATCTAAGGAATATTCTGACTCTGATTCGGAATAAAGTTAACTTATATAATTATAACATTTTTTTAGCAAACTAGTTACCTATTTACAGTACGACTAACAATAATTCCTAGATGTTAAGAATTTTATTTTTTGGTACTGCGTTATAAAATATAATATTTTATAAGTTTTGTCAAAGTATTTTTCTTTGTGTACCGTCTACCGCTTTCTACCGTTTTTTATACGTCTAATCTACCGCCTTTGTCATTTTAGATCTGGCAGCACTGCTGATGAGCCGTAAACGGTGAAACGAAAAAGGATACATATTTCTATTTTTTTGATTATTTATAAAATTAGGAGAAATACAGGACCGTATCCCAAAATATCCTGATGTGGTTCAGAAAACCCTCGAAACGTCATTAAAAAACCACAATGTGTCATACATCGTTGCATTCGGAAGAAAAAAAGCTCTCAAATTCCAATATCAGAAAAACAGGACCGTATTTGAAAAAAGAAAGTTGATAATGGCCCTTCGAAGACGACTCGTCTTATTACCAAACAATTAACGCTGTTAGATAGGGCGGAAAAAGTGGCAATGTAAAAGTGCAATTTACTTTAGAATTCGATCTCAAAAAAAGCCAGGAAAAAAATAAAACGATTTTTCAGAATCGCCGGAACTACTGGGAATTTTAAAACCTTCTAAACGGCATATTATTAGGCACGTAAATGCGCAACTTTCCCTCCATTTAACCGACTCCGTACCTCTTATGGTTTCCGAGATCCCTGTATTGGCCCTCCGTATCTTGGACACGGTGTATAATATTATTTTCTAATACTATAATAAAAAAAATATTGACACACATTGCCGTTTTTCTGGCATTAATTACGATCTCTCTTTTTAGGTACAAAAGCGACAAGAGCGATCTTTCTCCGCCACGGACTCGTTTTCACGACGGGCTTTTCGAAAATGTCAGAACGGCAGTACAGTTTGCGAACGCCCGATTGCCTGGAGGAACCCATCGTGATGGTCGAGTTGGACACGTCCAACGGTGTCATGTTCCCTCTGTACGATCCCGATACCAATTTGATTTTTTTGTGCGGTAAAGGAGACTCCGTTATCAGGTAGGAATGAGATGAGGTATGTTTGTAATAACTGGAAAGGTTCTGAAAATTGCGTTTCAGATATTTCGAAATCACCGCCGAGCCACCTTTCGTCCACTACATCAATACCTTCCAAACGCCGGATCCTCAGAGAGGAATCGGTATGATGCCAAAGAGAGGTTGTGACGTAACGACGTGCGAGATTGCCAGGTTTTTCCGGCTGAATAATTCCGGTTTGTGTCAGGTAAGAATCGCGCGAATTGTTGACATAAATAATTGAGTTATTGACAGGTAAATTTGTATGTTTACATTGTTTGGAGCCACTGGAATGTATAAAGTTATCCTTTTTGTGTATGGATCGTTCTTTTACAAGTCGCACACTTTTTAACCTTGACATTTTAGAATCGTCCGAAATTTTTTTAAAACTTATACAGGGCGTTTCGGGAGGAAAGGGAAATATTTTGGGAACATGTTCAGAAGGTCAAAATAAGAGAAATTAACCCATATGTTTTAATCCGATTCTTAACCGTCTCTGAAATAATCGGTTCTAAAGTTTTTTTTGTAACTATTTTTTATTTCAAAAGCAACACCAATAGATACTAGTAAAACAACAAAATTCCACTAATTTAGAATGTTTTCGAAAATACCCCCACCAACTTCAATACAAGCTGCACCACGTTTGTTAATCGCTCGTGTTGCGCGTTGAATTGCTTGGGGATTGTTTATAATGATATTTGCAGCATTAAAAATTCGATTGTGGAGTCCTTCCACGGTTTCTACTCGTGTTTCGTATACTAGTGTTTTCATCCACCCCCAGAGGCAATAATCCAGTGGGTTTAGGTGATTTTAATCGAAGTTCTTTCGTAATCCGCCTCGTACTAACACCTGGGTTGTCTTCAGCCATATCCAGAACATTCTCTTCATTTTCCACATTTAGACCCGCCGCTCGTTGAGAATCAATCCTTACGCTTGGAAATATTCCTGTTTCCTGAGCATTTGCAAAAACTTTTTGAAACACTTTTCGATTAGGAACTCTTCGATTTGGAAAACGACGTCGGTATTCATCAACAGCCCGTAATGCGCTCCCATTACAGAAACCATACACGAATATCATGTCAGCATACTCCCTATGGGTGAATGTGTGAGGCATTACGTATGGAACCTTTTCTCTTTTCGAGTCGAAACGCTCAGAATAAATCAAACTGACAACCATGCTTGTCAATTAAATTAGGTATTGACAAGCAATGAAATACCTACAAACTGGAGTTAAAAATACAAAACTTCTTAATTACTCCAAAATTTTGCAAAAAAAACTTTAGAACCGATTATTTCAGAGACGGTTAAGAATCGGATTAAAACATATGGGTTAATTTCTCTTATTTTGACCTTCTGAACATGTTCCCAAAATATTTCCCTTTCCTCCCGAAACACCCTGTATAACACACATACAATTAGTTGAGGCGTATTTTAGGATTTTGCTGAAAAATATTTATTATTAATTATACAACCAGCCGGTTTTACGCAAATGTGACCAAGGGTCGCTCGCGTTCTAATTCTTGTACGACTTTTTTCTATTTGGGCTTCATAATGGCTACATTATGAAATGCAAAAAAATTTAATAACCTGCCACTTTATGAAACTTTAGTTTTCTAGGCATTTGGATTCGACAAAAATTGTTTATAAAAGACTTTAAAATCCTAACCTTAACCTTGCAAATAGATCATTTTTACTAGATATTTATCTGAAATACCTATACTCGGAAATATATAACATGCTGAAGGTGTCCGTCAACTAATTTCTAGTCACAACTATAAAACAAGATAACCTAAAAATAATAAAAATATCTTCCAGTTTAAGCTCTATTTCTAAAGCTTTATTTAATAAAGTACTATTTTTATTTTTAATTCAAGATAGTATTATACATATTACTTTATATATACTTATTTATAGTTACCGTAGACATTTCCTGGGCATTAATTGTTATTCCCGTCAGATTCTGTGTCGACACAATATTTGGTTCAATAGTATTATTTATTATTTTGTTCAATATTTTGAACTTTGTTCTGCTCGCACCATAACTCAAAGTTCTGCATATTCTTTTTAAAATGTTTTCTAGCTTATTTTCTGTAATTTCTCTCTGACGGAGTATAACTTTCTTCCTGGCTCATTTTTATTAACTTTAATAATATATTTATGGGAAGAAGCTTTGTTGTGTTCAATTGTTTCTATGATGGCATATTTGATACGTGTAATTAATTCAAATGGAAGAAATCTACTATATGTTTTTCAGACTTTAAAGACAAAAATAGAAAAAGTATTATAAAATACATGGTTCATAAGACAATTAGAGCACTTGTACTCGTGCTCTAAGATAATGTCTTATGAAACTTGTATCTTAATATACTATTTATACAGGTTGTTCCTTAAAGACGTGCTAATGTTTCAAGGTGTAATTCCTTAGGTCATTTTATAAAGAAAAGTTCATATGAACATATGTCCGCAACGGCTTAAATTTTTGACTACAGGGTGTTGAATTTTTATTTTTTAAATGGTTATTTTTTAATATTTCCGTAAGTACTTTAGATATTATTTTCAATTTTGGTATGTGTTAATAGGATATAGAACCACACATTTTAGTTAGAAAGGTTATTCAATTGTCCTACCAGTGGCGTCCGTGCAAACATATCCTCTGATATTTTTTACAAAAAAGATGGTACGCCACTGACATTTTTCCATGTGGATATTTTTTCTGATTAGCCTAGTCAATTCTACATGAAAACGGTGTCTTGAGTTTTTCTCGTCAGGCGCACCGTTCTTGATTTAAACCACTAACTTCATATTGAGACTCATTATTATTAACATAAAATAATAATTAATGACAAATTTTGATTTATAAAAATTGTTGGAGTGGGCAATTCGATGCGAAGACGGGCGGAAGCATGCCTTTTAAGTGAAGGTGGCCATTTCCAACAATTTTTATAAAACAAAATTTATCATTAATTATTTTATCAATGTTAATAATTATCAATATGAATTTACTGGTTTTAATCAAGAACGGTGCGTCTGACGTGAAAAACTCAAGAGACCGTTTTCATGTAGAATTGTAGCAGCTGTAGCAAAAAATTTAAGTCGTTGCGGACATATGGTCATATGAACTTTTCTTTATAAAATGATCTAAGGAATCACATTCTGAAATATTAGCACGTCATTAAGGAACACAAGATAAGGAGGGCCTCTATGGGGATCACGTTAATGGTAACAGATACAAGTTCGATTAAATGGGGAAAAAGTATCGCAATCAAAGCACGAACAATATGCCGCACAAAAAAGTTTTGGTAAGATTTTAAAGTTTTCAGTTATTTAAAAAATACTGAAATTTTTAATTTACTTTTTTTTCAGCGATAATGTTAAAGTTTGAGCAAACCTGAAAAACATTCTCACATCAACTTTTAGTTGACTCAACGATTACTTAACAAAATTTTTTAACGCAAAAAAGAAAGATTTTTCCCTCAAGTTTTATAGAGGACAAATAGTAAGTTTAGGAGATATCAAAGACACGCTGACAGCGGAGATTTAAAGATGATAGTCGCGATAGTAATATGCGTTACTACAATAGCGACAATTGTTTTTTAAATTCCTTTATAATAATATAACAAGACTATTTGTTAACAGTAACAAAACAGTAAGTATGAAAAAATAAACAACAAATAGATACATCGACAAAAAACATTAATTAAAGTAAAACTAACAGTAGATTATTAGAAATTAATTTTCCAAAAGGTGTTCGAAATGATTTACGTCAGTCTCCAAACAAATAGCATCTTAAAATTGCAGAATTTAACACATTCATTAGCATTTGTGGCCTTAGGCTTCAATAACTTTATTAGTCGTCTAAGGTCTCTGGAAAACGACGGAAATCATTTCGCACATCTTTTGGAAAATTTATTTCTAATAATCTATAGTTAGTTTTACTTTAATTAATGTTTTTTTGCCGATGTATCTATTTCTTGTTTGTTTTTGATACTGTTACTGTTTTGTTATTGTTAATAAATTATCTTGTTCTATGATTATTATGTAGTGCATTATTATAAAATAATTTTAAGAATATTCAATTTAGTACCTATTGCATTGAACTGTTTTTCGAAATTATGGAAAATACAGGTCCGTGTCCTGAAAATTGCATGAAGATTAATAAGACTCGAAACGCAATGTGTGGTACAATTGAATTTAGAATAAAAAAAGGTCTTAAAAATTGACATTATAAAATCAGGGCCGTATAAGAAAAAATGCAGTTGATGATGATTGCTTGAAAACGAAACGTCGCATAAATATTTTTTTATGTAATCTTTGAGTTCAAATTCAAAAAAATTCAAAATTTCAATTTTTTTGAATAACTCAAAACTTAAAAATCTCACCAAAACTTTTTATCCGGCATATTGTTCGTGCTTTGATCGCGATACTTTTTATCCATTTAATCGACGTTGTATCTGTTGTCATTAACGAGATCCCCATAGAGGCCCGCCTTATCTTGGGCACCCTGTATACAACGTGTCCAAGATAAGGAGGGCCAGTACAGGGATCTCGGAATCCGTAAGAGATACGAAGTCGGTTAAATGGAGGTAAAGTTGCGCATTTACGTGCCTACTAATATGCCGTTTAGAAAGTTTTAAGATTCCGACTAGTTCCGGAGATATCCGGAAAACAGAAATTCTGAAAAATCGTTTTATTGTTTTCCTGGTTTTTTTTTTAGATCGAATTCTAAAGTAAATTGCACTCTTACATTGCCACTTTTTCCGCTCTATCTAACAGCGTTAATTGTTTTGTAACCGACGAGTCGTCTTTGAAGGGCCTTTATCAACTTTCTTTTTTTAAATACGGTCCTGTTTTCCTGATATTGGAATTTGAGAGTTTTTTTTTCTTCCGAGTGCAACGATGTATGACACATTGTGGTTTAATGACGTTTCGAGGGTTTTTGAACAACATCAGGAAATTTTGGGATACGGTCCTGTATTTCTCCTATTTTTATAAATAATATCTCATAAGTAAGCTCTAAATTTTTTACTATGTTGGACTAGTTCAATAAATAACAAATAATTTAATAATAAACCACAAATAAATGAACAAAAATCATTCCAAAACAGTATCTAATAAAACGAACAACGAAAAAAGTAAGGAACTACATAATCAGGTGTTCAAAATGATTTCCGTTATTCTTTAAGCACTAATAACATCTTCTAACTGCCACATAACAGTTTTTTTGAGATAAAATAAAACATGCGATAGAATATCAAACGTTTCAGCATTTGTAAATTTATGTTTCATATTTTCTGGAAAATAGAAAACCTCTTAAAACGCTCTCAAACGATCACAATGGGAATGTCAAGTGAAACAAATCACGCGTCACCATCTTAATTTTTTTGTTTCAAACGCTTACTTTTCTTTTAAATCCCGAATCAACAGAAGTTTGAAATAATGTTTCTGTATTTTGTACACTTCTTTGTGGTTTATTATTAAATTATTTATTATTTATTGAACTAGTCCAACATAAGTAAAAATTTAGAGCTTACTTATGAGATATTATTTATAAAATTAGGAGAAATACAGGACCGTATCCCGAAATTTCCTGATGTTGTTCAAAAAACCCTCGAAACGTCATTAAACCACAATGTGTCATACATTGTTGCATTCGGAAGGAAAAAAGCTTTCAAATTCCAATATCAGAAAAACAGGACTGTATTTAAAAAAGAAAGCTGATAATGGCCCTTCGAAGACGACTCGTCGGATTACAAAACAATTAACGCTGTTAGATAGAGCGGAAAAAGTGGCAATGTAAGAGTGCAATTTACTTTAGAATTCGATCTCAAAAAAACCCAGGAAAAACGGATATCTCCGGAACTACTCGGAATTTTAAAACTTTCTAAACGGCATATTATTAGGCACGTAAATGCGCAACTTTACCTCCATTTAACCGACTTCTTATCTCTTACGGTTTCCGAGATCCCTGTAGTGGCCCTCCTTATCTTGGACACGTTGTATACAACTGTACAACTGAAATTTGTGAACCACACGAAACACAAAATATAAATGTCAATATTTTAATGTTGCCATGCCGTTTCCAAAGAAACCCGTTTATAAGTTTATATCAAACATTTATTGGATCTACTATTGTAGGCGATCACCATGACCGTTCCGAGAAAATCCGAACTTTTCCAAGAAGATCTGTACCCGGACACGATCGGCGACACTGCCGCCCTCTCGGCGGACGAATGGATGGCGGGCAAGGACGCCGAGCCCATTCTGATCTCGCTCAAGGACGGGTACAAACCGCCCGAGTCGAAATCGTCCCTTTCCGTGGCGCGGAAGAGTAACATGTTGAATAAGATGCCGGGGAAGACGTCCAAGGGGTCCGAGAGCGCTGCCGAGGCCGCACCACATGTACCCGTAAGTAAATGTGTTCTGTACCTTAAGGAAAGTGAAGCTGTGATTGTGTAAGATATTTTCGTCTGGAGAGCGAAATGACGCAACTGGAGATTTATTCGCGCCTCCTTGCGTGACATCATACCGTGTATTATTGTATCATGTTGTAGATGAACTGTATAGAAATTATAATATTTCCAGGATAAAACTCTTCAAGAATTCGCCGACGAAATCCGCAAACTTAAGGCGATGATCGTCAAGCACGAAAACCGAATCAGGGCGCTGGAAGCGGACGTGGCGCTCTCGAAAGCCGAGCGGACCGAAAACAAAACGACCGAAGACGCGGATGGGGCGGGGGGAGACGGACTTGGAGCGCCGCCCACCCTCGCGGCGGACGAAGTCTGATTCGGCGCCGATAGATGGCGCTTTTTGGTACCGCTCAAACTAACACAGAGTAGAGGTGAGTATTAGTTGGAACACACCACGCTGTCTGGCGATTAGTCAAGGCGCCGTCGGCCTCTTGGGGGGCGTATTTGTTTGTATCTCAATTTTTTTTTTTCAGGTGTTGTGTCACGCCCAAAACTATACTGGTTTGCAATTGCCTTGCTTTTTATACATATACCATAAGCCTTTCATCTTTATTTATTTTTCATAGAAAACACAATAATAACGCTAATTTTAACCGAAATTCATTTTACTTTAGCGCAATGTACAAATTTTACTAGATTAATTTTAAGGGGTGGTTTATCTATCCTTTAGGTAAGGTCCGAGGCTCATTTAACTAGACGTTAGTTAGAGATAATTATTAAGTGACTTTTAGAGTTTTTGTACAGGGCGTATCAAAGAGTTTTATAATGGAAAAGTGTTTATAGACAACGTTGAATGCGTCTTCCTTTATAGGAATGTTTTTTTTTTATATTTATTATACGCTCTCTGTATGTCTTCCCTAAACTACCTAAGTGTCCCCCGACTGAATCTAATACCTTCTACTTAATTGTATCGTTAAGTTTTATCCGGCAGATAGATTATCTAAACCTTAACTGGACGATGGATAAATTGACCCTAAATGAATTGTACTCTCTATATCATCGAAATCAAGTGCTCTTATAAACTTTTAAGTCTGCTACGCTGTTTAAATGTGTGAATATTTTTTATATAGTGTTTTTAAAAGAGATGGGAACGAAATAATGGTTCGAAATTTTAGCGGTCACCGTTAGGATTCCGATTGTTATCACAATTAGGAGGATGAGGTAAGATTTGAAATAACCCGTCAAAATTGTTCTAAAAAGTGCCTTTTAAATAGGTTATAATAGGCAAGTAATTTTAAAAAATGTGTTTCAAAATAATTCAAACAAATATTTTAGCTTAATTTGGCAACACCGCAGATTCAAATTAGAGGATTGTTTTGGGAATTTCTATGTCATCTTTTTTGTGATTTTATACCCGGTGTTTTAGGAGCGAGGCTCACTCCTATAACTGTTTTATTGTTTGAATTACAGAAATAAGATTTGGTGGGTTTGTATGTGATATTATTTTGCATTTTATGACATGACAGACGCCATTATGTCACTTCCGGTTTAACCGGAAATGACCTCAACATTGGATTTTTAAATGGAACCCCCGGTCAATTTTTGACTATGTAGATTCAGAACGCCATTTTAAAATTTTCAGCAATATGACAACGCCGCCTATAATGCGCTGACCTCTTTTGAGACTTGAGACTGCCTCAATAAATTATTCTTTGCGTACGTCACCCGTAGCGGCCACGTGAATTTTCATAATTAACATAAAGTGTATATTTCGCTTATTAATTCAAAACGCCATTTATGGTTATTTTTCTTCAATTTATTTTCATCTCAGGATTTGCCGGTTTAAATATAATAAGTCATTTCCATAACACCCTGTATAACACAGGGTGTCTCTAAAAGGTCTGTACAAGATCCGAGTACATATTCCTGAGGCCAAGATAAGGCGATTTAAAGCAACTTACCTCAGTCCGAAATTGCTCCGTTTCCGAGATACAGGGTGGTAAAGTTTAAAAACAAAAATGGAATTTTTTAAAAGTAATGAACATTCTTAACGTTAAAACTTGCTACCTGGGGATTTTTGGGTTGCGAGACCCGAATACGGAACCTTTTCACAGTGGCCATTAGAGGGCGCTTCACAATGCTCTTCTTATGGTTTAGAATGACCATAATTTTCTTATCAAGTGCAGGTTTTTCCTTTTTTTGTGAAGGAAATCATTTTCTGAGCATTTTGAAACAAAAAGGTCTTCTTGTGAAAATCCTCTAAAGTAAACCGTTTTTTAGATATTTCGGTTTTTAGTAAACAATATTATTTTAAAAGCAAATTTAATTAGCATAAACTTTTAGTAATTGTTCAGAATGACCTCCATTAACATAAGTACAAAGGTTAATACGACGTAAAAGGTTGAAATTTACTCTTTGCATCAATTCCGCATCGTTCGTTAATATGTTGACTTCATTTTGAATTCTTCCCCCCAACAGCGGAATGTTTTATTCGAACACTAAATACCGAAATATCTAAGGAACGGCTTACTTTAGCGGATTTTCACAAGAGTA
Organism: Barypeithes pellucidus; assembly: GCA_963991005.1. Taxonomy (NCBI): domain Eukaryota; kingdom Metazoa; phylum Arthropoda; class Insecta; order Coleoptera; family Curculionidae; genus Barypeithes; species Barypeithes pellucidus. The sequence goes on along the minus strand of OZ022563.1, from coordinate 47,004,685 downwards.
CTTATTTCGGTCACAAAAAAAGGAAAAACCGGCACGGATAAAAAAATTACGGCTATTCTAAACCATAAGAAGAGCATTATGAAGCGCCCTCTAATGGCCACAGTGAAAAGGTATCCGTATTCGGGTTTCGCATCCCAAAAAACCCCCAGGTACCAAGTTTTAACTTAACACGTTAAATAATGTTCATTAATTTTGAACTTTACCACCCAGTAAATCGGAAACGGAGCAAGTTCGGACTTTGTACAGACCTTTTAGAGACACCCTGTATAGTATATTACATACCAACAGTGGCAAGAAGCGTATTATACACCATGTCGAAGCTTACTTCGATAGAGTGTGTAATAGACTTATCACTCTAGTTGTGTACTATAGTCATTGCAGCGAACCCTCGAGCCAGATATGTCAAGTGTCACGTGACATTAATGACTTGCCTGCTTATTTCTGGTTATTTATTTGGCCTAGGTTTGTATGACATGCCAGGACCGTACTACAATAGTACGTACGTTTATTTTAAAAATCAAAGGAGTCTATTTATATTTTTAAATATATTTTTTATTATTTATTATAGGGAATAAAACACACAACACATTGTATCTTTTTGTTATTTATTTATTCAAATATATAAAATAAAGTCATTATCTATAATTACATGTCTAGTAGGTACCTATATATTCACAAAAAGATAGGAAGTACGTGAAGATTCAACATCCACTTTAATAAACAATGTATTTAGTGTTCTCTGCAAAGTTCTAAAAATAATGAACTTAGATAAACATATTATTACACACTACATGATCAATAATTGCACTTGAATTCTGACCAAAATTATTAAAAATATCACGCAGATATTTCCTACTTTCCCAGCTAATCAAACTGTGTACATTCAAGTCGCCACACAAAAGTATTACCTGATATTTAACTGAAATAAATCTCAACTCGCTCGGAAAGAAATAAAACATCTAGAATTTTTTTTATTAATATTAAAATTCACCTTAGTTTCTCTAACGGTGGCATCAGCTGAGGTAGAAGGCAGACAATAATTATGCTCCATAATTATTATTTTCGTCTAAAAACAGATAAATAAAATATTAACCTATAAATTTTTCGTTACGTGACTCGTACTTACTGTGGTTTACCAGATACACAAACAACTCATTATGTAGTTAATCAAAGGTTTCAAAACAAAATAAACTATACTAAAACGACGGAAATACACTTTTAAAACTTATTAGGGCAAATCGAACTGAAAAAATATAAAAACACAACACGCTGAATGCGGTTCGTATAAAACTGGGGTATTTATTAGGTCCCCAAACAGCTGATCGATGACATATTGCTGATGTCAACTGTCGAAAAAGCTTGAGGGTTCGCTGCAAGGACTATATATTTTTCTACGACTTCATATTTACTTTTATTTTAAATTATCGAACTATGATAATAAAACATGTTGAGTCGGTACTCACATGGTTATCAGTACACCAGTCAATAAATTTTTGATACACTCATTCATGCCCCTACCTGTTTTTTCTATTAATAAATTATTTGCTACCGAAGCAGCTTGTAATGTTTTACCTTTACCCAAAAATATCCAAATTAAACATGTTAACATTTACGTTGTCAAGGCGACCCGATGGAATTCACACACGCAGAAAAATCTATTGGAAACATTGACGGTTTTGGCATATCACCCGAACAAACCCATTTTTGTTAACGTCTGGTTATCATATAAAAAACGTTTTCTTCCTTAGAGTAAAATTGTTCCTATCTCTTTTAACAATTTTACCTTATTTTATTACTATTGTTTTAAATATATTTATATAGTCTATATAAATTTATTTCTATGGAATTTTTGATAATAAACTTGTTACAGTACAGCTTTTAAAAAAATGTACTTAAAAACCGAAACTACCTAAATGTTATTCCAATTCGATAACCTGTTAATACAGTGTACAACGAAAGTTGTGCAGCATATGACCAAGTAACGAATGATATTATGTCACGAAAAGAAAATCGATAAAGGTAATTATTGTTGTTTACGTCTTGCAAACTTTATTTGGGACACTGTATATTTACAAAATGTATAGAGACTTCTATAACGCCGCGATATTCGTATTTTTGTAAATTTTTAGCTATAACGTTAATTTTTACGAAATATTTTTGTATCTCCCTGTATTATATGGTAAATACTAAAGTGACTGACAATATTAAAATCAATGCAAGTGATCTTCGAAAACTGAATCTCTAGAATTATTCTAAATCGTATTTAAACTTTTAAACCAGGTGTGTGTGGCAACACCGCATTAGTTATACAGGGTGTGCGGTAAGTATAGGGCAATGTTTCGCCAGCGTATACACACACACAAGATATCGTGCCCCAAAGACTCATCTTAAGATTTACATTTTCGATTATAACTTTTAAGCAACCGTGTACGGGGTGTCTCTTTTTCGACACTTTTATAGGGTATCTCAGTAATTGTTAGTGCTTGTTGGGTCAAACTTAAAATTGTAAAAACAAAATTTGAACCTTTTCGCTCGCTTAAGAGATACGGGGGGAAATCAATATATTGACAATTTCAAAATTACCCTCTATTTTCTTAGTTAAAAGAGATACCAAAAAATTTATTATACAGAAGTTTCTTTACATTGATTGTTCAATAATCTGCCGTTTTCAGAATAAGAATACGGGGTCAGGTAAAGAAGTTATCGGACCTAACCTCATTTTTTTTAAATAGAACACCCTGTAAAAATATACTATTTTAAATTCCCCTTTCAAATATTTAACACACCATGGATGATATTGGTTTCCTAGGCGATTTATTTAAACTTTATTACTTTGAATCGAAATAAAAGATTCAGATTAAGGTAAAAAATAACATCGCAAATGTTCGGAATATGTCTTTAAATGGTTACCGTCTTTGCGGATAGGGAGCAAAATATACATTTTGCGCCATTACTTCGTTTTTTTCCACTTTCAATATGAACTGATATCATATCAAATTTTTCAAAATGTTGATAGGCCATTTTCGCAAATGAATATGTAAAAGTGAAATTGACGTTAAATGTTAATAGTCAACATAGTTGTTTCTAGGATATTAGCTTTTGTTTCATGGTCTACTGTGGTTTAAAGTAATAAAGTTTAATAAATCGCCTAGGAAACAAATATCATTCATGGTGTGTTATATATTTGAAAGGAGAATTTAACATAGTATCTTTTTAGATTAAAATATACAAGGTGTTCTATTTAAAAAAAATGAGGTTAGGTCCGATAACTTTTTTACCTGACCCCGTATAGGTACTTATTCTCAAAACTGCAAATTATTCAACAATTAATATAAATAAACTTCTGTATAAAATATTGTTCTGTATCTCTTTTAACTAAGAAAATATAGGGTAATTTAGAAATTGTCAATTTTTTGATTTTCCCCCGTATCTTTTAGGCAAGCGAAAATTTTCAAATTTTGATTTTACCATTTTAAGTTTGGCCCAAAGAGAGCACATGACACCTACATTACTTTTTTGATAGCACTAACAATTATGGAGACGAACAAACCCGACAAACCCTATAAAAGTGTGGAAAATGGGACACCCTGTATATTTTAATGAACTTTGTACAGTTGATAGGTGACTAAGAAATTCATACTAGAATGATTATTGTATACTGGGCGATGCAACGTAACGTAGAACATAGGAAATAACACGCCATTTTTTAGGTGGCTGAATATTGGCTCCCCTGTACATTTTATAGATAAACTGCGAAGAGGCCGACATGGCATGTGGCCATGTGCCGAGTTTGAATACAATTTGGTCAGCCAATCCTAAGCTATTCAATTAAACGTGATGGCAAAACCACGAAATTCTCATAGTTCAGGCAATACGGCAAATACCAACAAATTAAAGTTTGACATTGACAAAACGAAAATTAGTGTCAGCGATACTACTAGTACCTTTTTCCTCCCCCGTACCTACGCTGGCGAAATTTTGTCCTATAGTTTCCGGACGCCCTGTATAATATATCCTATGATTAAATCACAACAGGATATTTCTCGTTATGGGAGGTTGTTTAATTAATCACCAGAGAGCTTCTTGATATGACATAGGTTGAAACAGGAGTACTTGTTTACTTGAAGGAATTAGTGGCCACACAGGACAAAAGGGTTAACTCGTTGGATTCAGGCCAGTAAAACAAACTAGAAGATCAAATTCTGTATTCTGGCCTACGTTTCGACCTCTATAAGGTCACCCTCAAACAGTTGTTAGACGAAAATTAGACCACAAAACGGCTACCTTGCTGGTGCGTATTTGCAAAAGCAAGCAATGCAATGTACTATGAAAAAACTACATATTCTGTATAGTATTGATAATGGTAAAAAGGTATTGCAAACTACAGATCCCATAATTCATTCATAAAGCTCTTGGAAAAGTGAAGCTGTGCTTGTGTGAAATGATATTGAAAATCAGTAATGGGAGGAAGAGCACTACATGGTTGTTGGCCGAATGGCAACAATGTTGAACTCTGGTTATATCAGATGGTTAAATATTCAAACATAACCATACTTACCGATCGAAAGATAAATCCTTATTTAAATGATCCACTGTTTTACAAACTACACATGAATGCGCCATGATTGTTTATAATAAAGACGATTTTTCACCAATAATCCCCAAGAAACACAAATCAACCAAAATGTATAACAATCCGTTAGATCAAAGGACAAACATCGCAACGTATACGAGATTAGTATTCATTCATCTCTTGCTTATCTTTTGGGTCCGAATCGTAGCGCATTTGTAAAATAGAAATACATGTTGCCAGAGTGCAATTGGATTAGTTCAAGATTCGTTTGATACTTTCAAGTATAATAATATGTTTTTGCGCAGTTTATAGTAAAATTATTGGGAAATAAATTTATTTTAAGAGCAATTTCGGATTAATCTTCAACCAGTTGTATTTACTAAATTAACAAATTTTTAATTGGGATTTTGCAAGATACATTTGCGATAAATGGGTGGCCAATTAGTGCGACAAAGCTCAATATCTCTTTTACCGCTAGGGATAGCGGAAAACTTTTTTCACGAAAGTTATTAAGCGTTAAGAGGTGCAGAGTTTAAAATTATTTTCGACTATACAGGGTGCTCCAAAAGGGCGATGTGATAAAAATTTCATATTTTTTAAATGGGACACTATGTATATTTTTACATATTTGAATTCACCGTAAAATTCTGTACATAGCACCGTAATTATTTGTACACATTTTTGCAACGTTGCCAAATAGATTGGAAAATTCCTAAAATTTGTGCAAAAACATGGTTCAATGAAATGTGTAATATTTCTTAACTTATAATAATTTGAAATAAAATATTTTTATGTCGGAAAGAGGAATGTTGACAGAAGTCCCATATGATAACACATATCAATATTTTTATACAGGGTATTTTCTATGGATATGCCAACATTACGAACTTGAAACCTGAGTTTCGTAAGTTTTTTAAATGAAACACCCTGTATATGATTACTTTATCTTGTAGATATTTTAATCCTCTCTAATTGTTATTAAGGTCTTTTTATGCCTATCTCTACCAATCTTGGTGGTATTTCAATTTTTATTTAAACTCGAGCAAAAAAAAGTGGATGCATTTTACCATTGTCCTTTTTCTAGTCACCTATGACAAAATAAAAACAAAATGTTGTAATTTTTAAAAAAATATTTATTCATACGGGAGGATACGACACAAAAATATTTTAACGATTCAAGCTTGTGGACAATTTCTAAAGTAAATTATTACCTAATTATTTGTTCATATAGTGACCCCCACTAAATTGAACACATAATTCAATACGTTTTTCAAAAGAATGAGTCATGTTTCTACACATTTGGAACTGTTTTCAAAGTATTGCCTAATTATTTGTTCATAGTGACCCCATTAACTTTAACACATATTCAATACGTTTTTCAAAAGAATGTTTCTAGACATTTGCCGAGTAATGCTTTGAAAACAGTTGAAAATGTGTAGAGACATGACTCATTCTTTTAAAAAACGTATTGAATTATGTGTTCAAGCAAGGTATTGGGGGTTACTATATGAACAAATAATTAGGTAATAATTTAGTTTAGAAATTGTCCACAAGCTTGAATCGCTAAAATATTTTTGTGTCGTATCCTCCCGTATGAATAAATATTTTTTTTTTAAATTACAACATTTTGCTTTTATTTTGTCATAGGTGACTAGAAAAAGGACAATGGTAAAATACATCCACTTTTTTTGCTCGAGTTTAAATAAAAATTGAAATACCACCACGATTGGTAGAGATAGGCATAGAAAGACCTTAATAAAAATTAGAGAGGATTAAAATATCTACAAGATAAAGTAATCATATACAGGGTGTTTCATTTAAAAAACTTACGAAATTCAGGTTTCAAGTTCGTAATGTTGGCATATCCATAGAAAATACCCTGTATAATAATATTGATATGTGTTATCATAGGGAACTTCTGTCAACATTCCTCTTTCCGACATAAAAATAATTTATTTCAAATTATTATAAGTTAAGAAATACTACACATTTCATTGAACCATGTTTTTGTACAAATTTTAGGAATTTTCCAATCTATTTGGCAACGTTGCAAAAATGTGTACAAATAATTACGGTGCTATGTACAGAATTTAACGGTGAATTCAAATATGTAAAAATATACATAGTGTCCCATTTAAAAATATGAAATTTTTATCACACCGCCCTTTTGGAGCACCCTGTATAGTCGAAAATAATTTTAGAAGGTGCACCTCTTAACCCTTAATAACTTTCGTGAAAAAAGTTTTCCGCTATCCCTAGCGGTAAAAGAGATATTGAGCTTTGTCGCACTAATTGGCCAGCCTGTATATCAATCTGGCTATGCTGCAATAATGACCGAAAGAGATAAGAAAGACTGTTTGCAGTCGTTGCGTAGGCTAGAAATGTACATTTTTCCATCTGTAGTTTGTAATATCTTTGGAGGATAACCTCATAGAGATCGAAACGTAGGCCAAAATATAAAATTTTATCTTCTAAGATTGTTTTACTGACGTGTATCCAACAAGCTACTCTTTTAGTTTGATAGTTGAACGTTTAATAATTATTCTAAAGGTTCGGTTCTCAAGCAAGTGATATATTAATACTTAATTTAATACGTAAAATTTCATGTTTATAAATATGTTTTCATTATTTCTTGTAAATATTCATATTAATGTTATTTTTATTGTTAATATTTGTTTAATCTAAATCTTTTTCAACGATTGTTGCCTATTATTAACGTTTTATACTAGCAAAGGTCGGTTAGATTCACTTGGTGTAACTGAAGTTGAAGAAGATGAAATAATCCGTCTAAAGCCGACGTGTGACGTCACTCTATCTTACCTTGTATTTGTATTGTTTGCCAAGTTGTTTCTGGACGTTTCGATATGAAGAGCGAGGTGAAATAAATGTATAAAAACCATAGGCGTCCTCAAACAATAATTTATTAAGTGGAAAATAAATAAATACACTGTGTTGTTCCCGCAGTTGGATTCTTTCTGAAAATTCCATTCTTTTTTACATACATTGTAAATATTTGCCAAGATGTATTTTGCTTGACTCTTCGACTGTTGTTCAAGCGGAATCAAGCCATGATACAAATACTAAAGGTAAGATATCTAACCTTTCCAATTTCGTCTGCCGCGCGAAGTGATTTTTAAATTTCTTATGGGGATTTATATTGCTGTCAGCGTTTTTAATTCTATTTTAAAGGTATTAAAAGGTTTTAAGCATTTAATGGTATGTGAACTGAAAGAATACTACATGACAAGTATATACGTATATTAATTTCATAGAAATATAACACAAATTACAGCTAAAATACCACTAAAATAAGGAAAGATTCCGACAAACTTTTAAAACATCCGCCGCGCCATTCGTACCGGTCGACGATAGCCGAGGCTGCTCGGCCACCCCTGCTCGTTGCTACCAGCGTTGTCAGTCTTTTACAATTTTAATATATCCATTACTATTTTAACAATTTTTGCGATGTTCATTCTTGTTGTGGGGCTCCCTATATGAAATTTATGTTCAATCTGGAGGTGGCCCCCATATCATAGGAAAATAACGACCTTTTTTTGTACTGTGACACCGTTTTTTACTATTCTATTAGGTTTCGAACCGTCAGCCTATTAGTTTTGATTGCCGTAGTTTTGCATGCCGTAGTTTTGCATGGACATTTTGAAATTTCATCAGAATTTTTCTTATTTAGTGTGTGTTTATTAAAATAAATATCTGAATTTTCATAAAATGAGGTGCGCTGTGTTCGTTTGTGATATGGATAAGCAGGCAAAGAAATTTGATAGAAATATAAATTGTTTCCGCTTCCCTAAGGATACAAAAATTAGAATGGATACGGTTTTATTTATTTTGTTAACATTTACTTCTTAAGTATTTTCCACTGAAGCTGATGAGGGTATATGCCTTCGAAACATGTATGGAAATTAAAATATTATTTACTACGAAGCAGACGATGAGTTTCTTTACCTCTTCATAATTTCACTCCTAGATGGACTATTTTAAAAAAAAATAGTTTAATTTGTTTATAACAAGGTCGTATTTAAGCTTTAATCTTTGTTGTATGTTTATGAAATAAAAATACCTGAATACCATGACCATACCACTTTCATTTCACATACCATTAAATGCGTAAAACCTTTTAATACCTTTAAAAGAGTGTTAAAAACGCTGACAGCAATATAAATCTACATAAGAGATTTAAAATCACTCGCCCGTTGACGTCACAAGCCACGCCTCCGTCGACGTGGAATCATACCTCTTAGATCTTTATACCATGGAAAGCTTAGTTCACCATCGTTGACACTGACCGGCGTTTCAACTTGAACACTTTAAAAGAACTGCTGTTAGTTGCGTACAAGGAAATAATAAATCATTAGAAGTCTGAAAGACGAAGACTATAAAATCGTGTGTTGTTGAAAATATTTGATGATGTGATTTAAGAAGCTGTTAAAAATAGGAAACGAGGTCTAGATATACAGGGTGTCCCATAACTAATGGTACACAGGACAACTGCAGATTCCTTGGGTAAAAATACTGCGATTTGGCCATACTTAGTTTAGTTCAATAGCTGGTAATAACCGAGATACAGGGTGTCCAAGTAAAAATTTAATTTTCAATTTTCCTAAATTACTTATTTCTGAATCAATATTTTTGCACAATATTTTGTGACTACGGTTTTTTGGGGGAGAGGAATTTGAATTTGTTAATAATTTTGACGTAGATTGTAGGGGGCGCTCTCTGCGGTACTTTGAATACATAAAAAGAAGTGTAACTTTCTTGGGCCTATACTTTGTAAATGTCGCTCCGACTAACCGTTTTCGAAATATTTTCAATTACAATTTCTAATGCGCCCGTTTAAATTTTGATTTGTAAATGTGAAATTTGGCAAAGTAGGCTTTGGTAAAAATAAATACAATGAAAGCTCTTGAAACCTCATTTCTGTCAAAGTTTATTTTCATTTGTCAGCATTGTGGGTGTTTTTAAGGAGTTTTTGAAGATACTGTTATCAAAAATTAAACTAAAAATGCCGCGACATAACTTGTTTTCTAACAGAGAAATGCGTGACATGGTATGTTTATACGCGTTCTAAACGTAATAGTGGAGGATCCTGTTTCTCCCAGTCTGTCATATAGGCTTCTAAAAATTTTAAAATCTGGCTGCCTTCTATTTGGATACATTTCCAAATACCGCCGATGTGCCCAAAGTCCGTTAAAATTTTCTTGTGCGTAATACCATGTCTCGCATTTCTCTGTTAGAAAATAAGTTATCTCGCGGCATTTTTAGTTTCATTTTTGATAACAGTATCTTCAAAAACTCCTTAAAAACACCCACAATGCTGACAAATGAAAATAAACTTTGACAGAAATGAGGTTTCAAGTGATTTCATTGTATTTGTTTTTACCAAAGCCTACCGTGACAAATTTCACATTTACAAATCAAAATTTAAATGGCGCATTAGAAATTGTAATTGAAAATATCTCGAAAACGGTTAGTCGGAGCGACATTTACAAAGTGTGCCTTGATTGCTTAAAAATGACGGAAAAACTGACATTTTTAATAAAAACATAATTATATTAAGGCCCAAGAAAGTTACACTTCTTTTTATGTATTCAAAGTACCGCAGAGAGCGCCCCCTATAATCTACATCAAAATTATTAACAAATTCAAATTGCTTTCCCCCAAGAAACCCTAGTCACAAAATTTTGCGCAAAAATATTGTTTCAGAAATAAGTTATTTAGGAAAATTGAAAATTAAATTTTTACTTGGACACCCTGTATCTCGGTTATTACCAGCTATTGAACTAAACTAAGTATGGCCAAATCGCAATATTTTTACCCAAGGAATCTGCAGTTTTCTTGTGTACCATTAGTTATGGGACACCTTGTATACAGGGTGTTTAATTAATGTCATATTTAGGGGAGTGATGAGGCGCGTCAAAATAGGAAAAAAAACTTGTATACATGCGGTCAAAAACGGTTCTATGTCTTGAATTGCAGTTTCGTAACATCCTATATCTGGACCTCTTTTCAATTATTTAAACGTTGTTAAAAATTAAATATTTGCATTGTTAAAATTACTTCTAAATTGTTAATGTGATGATCTGTTAATAATTTTTTATGAGCAATATCTTTAAGATATCTACTAAAGAAATACTATACACGGTGGACCCTCCTCAACTTCAATACATTATTCCATGGTAACACGGGACTTGATATTTTAAATGTTTTCTCAAAGCAGTGTTATGTAGACCAGTGGCCTCCAACGTTTTATGCCGACGAACCGGTATATAACTAATTCTTTTTAGCGAACCGTTTACACTAAAGGAGAAAATTAAAACTTCATTCTACATTGAGTTTCGCTATAATTTTAAGTACTTTTGCGACATCGTATCTTTCGATTCGCTTAATGGATTTGGATGAACTTTTCACTGGCTCGTAACCCCGCTATTTAGCTGCACATTGGCGTAACAAAGTTTTATTTTTCCGTTCATTTAATTTAATATACGGGATAAAATAATGAGTGATATTTTTTACTAAAATTTAAAATGCGGCAGGGGCGTTTTCAGGTATATTTAAGTACTCACATACTCACGGGAGTAAAGGTTAGTCAATTTTCCTTCTGTATTTGTACTTTTATCTTTAACAACTTAAATTTTAGTAAAATAAATAATACTTTTTGTTTCATACCATATGTTGAATTAAATGAACGGAAATAATATATGTTGCTATGGCAATGTGTAGCTAAATAATGGGGCTAACAAGGGCGGATCCAGAACTTCGGTTGGTGGGGGGGTCAAATTTCGTTTGGGGGGGTTCACCATGTTGTTGCACAAATTTTAGGAGTTTTCCAATCTATTTGGCAACGTTGCAAAAATGTGTACAAATAATTACGGTGCTATGTACAGAATTTTACGGTGAATTCAAATATGTAAAAATATACATGGTGTCCCATTTAAAAAAATATGAAATTTTTATCACACCGCCCTTTTGGGGCACCCTGTATGGCCGAAAATAATTTTAGAAGCTGCACCTCTTAACGCTTAATAACTTTCGTGAAAATAGTTTTCCGCTATCCCTAGCGGTAAAAGAGATATTGAGCTTTGTCGCACTAATTGGCCACCATGTATACATATATCGGTTTGACTAACGCGGCAGGGTATTACTTTTCGTAACTTCTCCATGAATGACCCCCCCCCACGAAATTTGACCCCCCCCCCCCCCAACCGAAGTTCTGGATCCGCCCTTGGTAGCCCCACTAATTAGCTACATATTGCCATGGCAACATATAATTTTTCCGTTCATTTAATTCAACATATGGTATGAAACAAAAAGTATTATTTTTTTACGAATATTTAAGTTGTTAAAGATAAAAATACAAATACAGAAGGAAAATGTAGAAAATTGACTAACCTTTACTCCCGTGAGTATGTGGGTAGGTACTTAAATATACCTGAAAACGCCCCTGCCGCATTTTAAATTTTAGTAAAAAAATATCACTCATTATTTTATCCCGTATATTAAATTAAATGAACGGAAACATAAAACTACATTGCGCCAATGTGCAGCTAAATAGCGCTGTTGGAGACCACTGGTGTAGACGCTGTAGTTACGGATTCAAATGATATATATTACAAGACAAAAAGTCGTGTCATACATAATTTGGTAAATGTCTATTCAAATTGATGATGTTTTCAGGAATAGGGAAAGTGCCGGTTTGTTAAGGATATTCATTATTGGCACTCTGTATAGGTACTATTCCACCATGATTGTAAAATAATTATACAGGCTGTTATGGAAATGATTTATTATTTTTAAATTGGTGTCCTTGAGAAGAAAAAGGTATTTGCTTGCAATATTGGTATAAAAGATACTGATCTTATTGATGAATATAATTTGACGGATCTCTCACTTCCGGTATAACCGGACGTTAGGCTTAACATTGTTATGAGTAACTTTTGTTCCCGATTTCCCATACACATTTTCAACCATTTCTGAGATAAAATTGATTAAATGATTTTTAAAAAAATGTCAAAGGTACTTTAACCTTACTTTGTAACTAATGCGATTTGGGAAGTGTTAGACATTTACCTGTAAATATGACAATACCGACCAATATTCACTGACGTCTTTTGAAATGTGGCCTGCCACATTGATGGTTTACATCTGACATGCGATAATTTATCTTGCTTATTAATTCAAAGCGTCATTTTTATGTTTATGTTTCTTCAATTTGTTTTCATAAAGCCATTTCCATAACACCCTGTATAAACCATCGTTTTATAGACATAGAAAAGGTTAATGCTCTTGATGCCATTGAATACTGCGTTGACAGTAGGCCACTCTGTATTTTTAAATTATCAAAAGTTCCATGCCAAGATTAACTCGTGTGCTACAAATTTAACAACGAATACTTTATTGTATATAAATGTGTATAAATATATAACATGCATTTTTGAAACTAATGATAAATGTATTGTTAGTATTTTTACAAATATATTGAAAAAAAATATATGAACAACAGGTCGTGTTTTATTAATCCTTATCGGTACGACTCTGGTATTCGCCCTGCGAACTCAAGGATGAAAGTTCATAGGTTCAACCCTCCCTAGTGCTGGGCGATGTTCATCGATGTTTTTGAAACATCGATGTTCGATGTTTCAAAAACATGCTGCTTGAATGCCGAATGGAATATCGGACAAGAAGTTAGAATTCGCATTGAAAAGGCCAGAAATGCTTTCACGAAGATGAAACAGTTACTAACATGTCGACAACTCAGTCTAAGTCTGCGATTACGCCTTGTTTTGTTATAACATTGAACATCGATGTAATCTTAAACTCAATTTTCCCAGCACAAGAAAATAAGAGCGAAAGCTTTTGATTTCATTAGCTAACAGCCTTAAAGCCATATTACAGTCGGGAATTTTTATGGCGCCAGCAATGGCAATTATAATTCAAGGATTCATACGCAGTTCTCCGTACTACAGTCGAAAATGACACGGATTCATGCGCAGTACACCGTTCCCGATCAGCTGTCTCTCATTACCAGAAATGGGGCACGCCCCATTTTAATTGCCATTGCCGGCGCAATTGGGTAGACATGGATTATTCTGTTATTTTTAACTGTTTATTATTTGGTCGAAGCAGGTATGAACAGCTAATGGCCATTTAAACCGACTGGCACTTAAATTAGCAGTTTACATTCTTTATTAAACTTATGGACTGCTAATTCAGCAACTTTTTACACCTCCTATTTGTAAATAGCAGTAGCTGCTTTAACTGGTAATCAAAACGAACAGGTTTGCCCATCTCTAATTCTGGGGGTATTTTAGGGATTTCGACAGTACCAACGGCTGTTCTGACTGTTGACAATGCTTCAGCTGATCGAGAACAGTTTACTGCGCATGAATACGTGCCATTATAATTGCCGGCGCAAGAGAAAAAATTTCCTACTCTAAAGGCCGTATTAGACTAGGCAATTTTTTCTCTTGCGCCGGCAATTATAATGGCACGTATTCATGCGCAGTAAACCGTTTTCGATCAGCTGGAGCATTGTCAACGGTCAGAACAGCAGTGGGTACTGTCGAAATCCCTAAAATATCCCCAGAATTAGAGATGTGCAAACCTGTTCGTTTTGATTACCAGTTAAAGCAGCTACTGCTATTTACAAATAGGAGGTGCAAAAAGTTGCTGAATTAGCAGTCCATAAGTTTAATAAAGAATGTAAACTGCTAATTTAAGTACCAGTGGGTTTAAATGGCCATTACCTGTTCATACCTGGTTCGGCCAAATAATAAACAGTTAAAAATAACAGAATAATCCATGTCTACCCAATTGCGCCGGCAAGGGCAATTAAAATGGCGCCTGCCCCATTTCTGGTAATGAGAGACAGCTGATCGAGAACAGTGTACTGCGCATGAATCCGTGTCATTTTAATTGTCATAAGAGTAGAATTTCTGACTGTAGTACGGAGAATGGTGTACTGCGCCTGAATCCTTGATTATAATTGCCCTTGCCGGCACAATTGGGTAGACATGGATTATTCTGTTATTTTTAACTGTTTATTATTTGGCCGAACCAGGTATGAACAGGTAATGGCCATTTAAACCCACTGGTACTTAAATTAGCAGTTTACATTCTTTATTAAGCTTATGGACTGCTAATTCAGCAACTTTTTGCACCTCCTATTTGTAAATAGCAGTAGCTGCTTTAACTGGTAATCAAAACGAACAGGTTTGCACATCTCTAATTCTGGGGATATTTTAGGGATTTCGACAGTACCCACTGCTGTTCTGACCGTTGACAATGCTCCAGCTGATCGAAAACGGTTTACTGCCCATGAATACGTGCCATTATAATTGCCGGCGCAAGAGAAAAAATTGCCGACTCTAATATGGCCTTAAAGGTTAGAAATCATGTGACATTTGCCAAATCATTCAATTAAAAAAACAAGCTTTATTATTATATTAGTTATAATTTGTGTAAATGTACCTTTTCCCGTTCCAATAGATTTGTTTTCCTTTCCCCTTCTCCCTTCTGAAACTAGCCAGAAGACTTTAAATTTTTTTCTTTGCTTCTCCAGAAGCACATTCCATGATCTCGTCTGTCTGCGTCCACGCATCAAACTTCTTAACTTTATGATAATATAATCCATCCTTTGGATTCCAAAGCACTGGATGTTGTTCATAAATGTCTATTAACTGAAGGCACTTTTCTCTATTTCACTCCATTTCGTTTAAGCAAAGAAAAATCTGCTCCGAATAGGACGAACACCATGAACGCAACGAACCTCCATACCCACTGAACAACGCATCCCCTTTGAGTTTGAGCAAAATGCATTTGCCGGCGAAAATGTTTGGTGAAATTTTGCTCGCAAACACGTATTTACTTGCCGAATTCGGCTCTGCGCGCTCGGCTCGCTTGGTTCGTTCGGACCAAAATGCTCTAGTGAGTACCATGATACAATAAACTAAAGGTAGGATATCTAACCGTCCCAATTTCGTCTGCCGTGCGCATGGTGAGTAAGTTTTAAATCTCTTATGGAAGTTTACATTGCTGTCATCGTTTTTAACTCTTTTTTGAATGTATTAAAACGTTTTAAGCATGTAATGATATATGAAATGAAAGAATAATATATGACGAGTATTTACGTATATCAATTTCATAGAAATATAACACACAAATACCACTAAAAAAAGAAAAGATATCAGAGAAATTTTTCGCGGCCATTTGAGCCGGCGACAATACGACAATAGCCGAAGCATGCCGAAAGCTGCTCGCCGACCACTGCTGGTTTTGAAACAGTGTTGCCAGACTTTTACAATTGTAATAGATCCACTACTATTTAACATTCTTGTTGTGGGGCTCCCCATATGAAATTTATGTTCAATCTGGAGGTGGTCCCCCATCTAATAGGAAAGTAACGACCTTTTTTTCGTACTATTATTACTCTGACGCCGTTTTAATTAAAAGTTTTTACGTTTAGTGGTATGTGAAATGAAAGAATTAATAATATCATGGTATTTAGGAATATTTATTTCATGAACATACAACAAAGATTAAAGCTAAAATACGACCTAATTATCTTTCCGCTTACACAACTGTATCCATTTTAATTGTTTGTTTTTATCTTTAGGAAAGCGGAAAAACCTTATATTTCTATTAAATGTCTTTGCCTGGTTATCCATATCACAACCGAACATAGCGCACCTCATTTTATGAAAATTCAGATATTTTTTTTAATAAACACAAGACTATAAGAAAACGTTCTGGTAAACTTACAAAACGTCCACCAAAAACTACGGCAACCATGCAGCAGTGTTGCCAGACATCCGTTATCGAAAGAAATAGAGTGCCGGTTCGAAACCTAATAGGAATAGTAAAAAACGGGTCAGAGTAAAAAGAGTACGAAAAAAAGGGTCGTTACTTTCCTATTAGATGAAATTTATGTTCAATCTGGAGGTGGTCCCTCCAGATTGAACATAAATTTCATATGGGGAGCCACACAACAAGAATGTTAAAATACTAGTGGATCTATTACAATTGTAAAAGTTTGGCAACACTGTTTCAAAACCAGCAGTGGTCGGCGAGCAGCTTTCGGCATGCTTCGGCTATTGTCGCCGGCTCAAATGGCCGCGAAAAATTTCTCTGATATCTTTTCTTTTTTTAGTGGTATTTGTGTGTTATATTTCTATGAAATTGATATACGTAAATACTCGTCATATATTATTCTTTCATTTCATATACCATTACATGCATAAAACGTTTTAATACATTCAAAAAAGAGTTAAAAACGATGACAGCAATGTAAACCTTCATAAGAGATTTAAAACTTACTCGCCAAGCCACGTGATCATCGGCGTGCAATCATACCTATAGTTACTTATACCATGAGTGAGTACGTACCTTTAGAAAGATTTAGTATTTTGTGAGGTGCCAAAATTTTGTAAAGTGTACCGAATTCCGTACAAAAGTGCGTTTTGGAACAACCCTGGGCACAGTTATCCATCAATATGAAAGGGGATGAACCATCGCGGGAATCCGTAGTAAGGCCGGTCCTATTTTGGAACGCACGTATATTCATCCAGCCGCGGCGGCTTGTTTCGGTCGGAAGATATCCAGCCCTTCAGGAAATCTCTCAAAGTCCCAAACCCCTGGCTTTAGATTAAAAGTAAAAAGAGTTTCAGGAAATCTGAAATAATAATCTCTTGTATAATGGCGAATGCGCCCGACAAACCATTCTCTCGACGAGGACTAGTCGGACATTTTCGTTCGACTCGGAGGATCGTTTTACCCTTAGACGTTTTACCCAATGCCGTTGGCAACATTGACATAATTTGTATTCTGTGTTGACATTTCTGATTACGGTTGAATTCTAGTGATGTGCAAGTTGGATACTTTTAAGTATCGGATACTTTCTCACACTATCAGATACTTTGTGATGGATGTTTTTTGGTTTATTCAATTGCAACAAAACACTAATCAAATACTCGCTAGATGTCACCACAATTTATTAAAAGTGCCTTTTACGTAATAAATAAAAACTGATGTGATACAAGTTCAAAGCAAAGTTAGAGTATTGTGTATTAAACTACGACTTATCATTCACAAAAAATTGTTTAGAGTTTTTCTAACTTTAGACGATAGCATAGAAAAAATCGGAAAAAGGATCCATACCGTTGTAAATAAAAATGTCCGATATTTTGAACTGAGAACAGTCTCAGATCTTTCTTATAGGATAGTATTCGTTGGGATAGATACTTTCTGCACATCACTATTAAGCTCAGTGTGAAATGTGAGGTTGGTGTGACTGAGGACTGTGAGGTCGAGGTGTTTCCCTGAACGGCCTGAACTTCCTATTTTCACTATTTTATTAGATACTGTGTTCTGTATACGTATATATATAATTTTTAATGTTTTATGTAATTTTACATTCAGCTGTACAATCGTGTGTTTGTGCTTATTTTTGTGCCTTGTTCAGCCCAATTTGTTTAGTTGTAATCTGAAAATAATACATCAGTAAAATGTCTGGCGAACATGTCTTTGTGCTTATAGGTGGCATAGTTATAGGATTAATTATGTCTCTTATTGCCTTTCTTTTTGCAACTAAAGGCGAAGAACCAAATCACAGACAACGCTCGGGAAAACCAAACGTACCCTCAAATAGCCAGGCATTAGCGGAAATGAAACAAGAAATAGCAAGGTTGCAGAAAGAAATAGATACGGTTAATAAGGCTAGGTAAGTCCTGATTAGATCTAAAAATACTTAATTAAAACCATTATGTCATAAATTCAAATTTAAGTATAGAAAGCCACACAATCAGATGTCCCAAAAAGTTTAAATCATTTTCGTGTTCTGGGATAGAAAGGGGCAAATTGTCAAAATCAATATCTGTCTTATCACTTTTAATAGTTTAAACCTAGTAGATAGTGCCTCTACTGAAAACATTATGTCTCTATATCACTCCCACCAGTAAAGCGTAAGGTAAAAGGCATTGAGAGAGGCTTATAATCTTCTTCAGTACCTTAGAATGTAATAATTTCTGCGTTCTTCTAGTACCTGGTATCACACCGGTGCATTCCTAGATTTTCTAGACACTCAAATTGCTTAGTTTGTAAATAGTATTACAAAACTGAAGTAATATCAATGTAAAAGATTCTTCATACAACACAATGGCACCTGCTACAACCACACTTGGAAAAATTTATAGGTGCCTGTTGGTGACAAGGCGATATCTGAAAAAGCTACTATAGTATGTATCAAGTGTTTATTGTTCGTTAGTACATTAATTATTTATGTTACGTGTTATGTGGTATGTTAGGTGCATTTATTTAGAGAAATTGTATATTTGCAATTGCAAAGAACATAATACATATAAAAGTCATATAAGCTTATTTGTTTAACAGTTTGCATTTTCAGGTAGAGAAAAATCAAAGACAGGAATGTACCCTTTTCTCATGACATACTTACAATTTATAACCAAACAAAATATGCTGCCCCTCAAAATAAAAGTGAAAAACAAGCCATAATTGTTTTCAAATTTATATTTGTATGATATTGTGAAAGCCAAATATACTTATGTCAAAGAACTGTCTTGTGCATATACTTGTACAGGGTGTCCATTTTTGGGTAGTTTTACGGGGTATCTCCGTTATCAGTAAAGATAGAAGGATGCGGTTTTCGCAGCACTGTGCTACTTTTTTGTCAAACAGAAGATGCCGTAATCAGAATTTTTCTAGGCCGCCTTGTTTTTGATATACGGGATGTTTTTGAGAATTGTGCATTTTAGGACACCTCCCATATCTCAGTTACCCCGTAACGTATCAAAAAGAAATAAAATGTTCTTTTTGTAGTTTTTTACGTAGAACCCAGTGACGTACTCAGATTTTTTCTACATTCAATAGTTTTCAAGGAAAATTAACAAATTTGCTTTTTTTAAATGGGTCACCCTATATATTTTTTAATAATATAATTTAGTTTGTAATAAGCTTCTCAAAAACATATAACACTTTATTTTTAGTCTTAATATAGACCCGAAATATACTTTTTTCAAAAATATACCATTTTTTTTAGTAGGCCATGAAGGATATTAAAAAAAATACTGGTGTGATTAAATATTAGACACAAAAATTGAAAATTTGTTGAACTCCCTCATAAATATTGCTCAAATTGTTCTCCATTATGCCTTAGACATGGTTCTTATTTGGCTTAATGAATTAAAAATAATAATCGGCGTGTTTGTAACTCCCTAAAAGCTCTGTCGATGGCAATTCTTAAATCTGCCATTGTTTGGTACTGAATGGAATAAATTTTATTTTGAAGGTATCCCCATAAGAAGAAATCCAAAACCGACAAGTCGGGTGACCTTGGTGGCCATCTTACAGATCTATTAGTTCCAATCCAGCGACCTGGGAAGTTATTATTTAGGTAGGCCCTTACAATTTGGGCATTGTGAGCGGGCGCTCCATCCTGTTGAAGATGCTAGTTATTGAGACCAGCTAATGGCACATCTTCTATTATTTCTGGTACAACGTTTTGCAGAATTTCCAAATATTTATTTGCATTAAGGCTTCCTTCAAATATATTATAAACTATTTTGCTATTCAGTATAAAGCATGAAACGCTAACGCCAAACCTGCCTTGCCGTTCGATTGGACTTATTACATGCTGATTTTCTTGAAACCAAACCCTCGTATTCTGTTGATTAAACATGCCAGCACTGGTAAAATGAGCCTCATCAGACCATATAACGGGTTTTTCAAAATTGTTTTCCCTGTTCAGATTTTGTAAATACCAATTGCAAAACTCTATACAGCGCTGATGTGCATCACCAGGATGTAAATTTTGTACATGGTGGAATTTATATGGCTTAAAATTGTGTTTTTTTAGGATTGTTTGCACTCTTGATTTAATTATTCCGGCCGAACCTTCAACTTTTCTGCAAGAACTACTTAAATTTGTTTTAATTGAAGCACATTTATTTCATCAGTCTCGCGATTATCTTTGTGGTAGATTTTAGGGCGAGGTTTAAAAAATTAACCTTGTTCAATTAAATTTATTTATTTATTTATTAACGGGTTACAACCCATTTCGGAAAATTTAAGTACAAAGACTTAAAAACTAACAAAAATTAAAATTAAAATTTTAAAATTAAAAATTACAAGAGTAATACAATCAAAAACATTACAAAAAAATTCCAAAAACCTGACATTCAAAAACTAACTTAACATTCAACACACATAAAACACATCTCAGCCTATAATTATAGGAGTAGTAAAATTTAGTCTCAGATGTCTTTGAAATTCAGAATAGGAAACGCCAGCAAACTCCAGGCCACACTTCGCAACTGAAAGATTTGCCAATCTCAACATTCGGGACATGGAAGCATGATAAGCGTAATTTGTCCTATGGAATGGCAAATGAAACAGTGTTCCAGCTCTTGTGTTTCTGATGGGTACATGCAGATTTATCCTTGAAAGCAAGTAAGAGCAGTCCGTTCTGTAATTGAGAAGGTTGTAAATGAACCTAAGGTCTCTATGCTGACGTCTGGTTTCAAGGGATAGCAAGTTTAATTGGGACTGTAAGATCTGGTAATCGGGCACAAGATTGCTCTTAAAGGAAATATAACGTAAGAATTTGTGCTGTACACTTTCAAGACTACGAATGTGGACTGTATAAGAAGGAGACCATACACTAGAGCAGTACTCCAAACAGGGCCTGACCAGCGCACAGTACAACAGTCTAATTGAGTTCGTGTCACGAAAGTCGTGAGTGGCTCTCTTCACAAAACCCAGCATCTGCAAGGCCTTACTGACTATGTTGCTAACATGTGGGATGAAAGAAAGAGAACTGTCAAGAGTGACACCCAAATCCCTAACAGTGTCCCTGGATTCCAGCTGAACCCCATTGAGGCAATAAGGAAATCTTACAGGATGTCTGAGGCGATAAAAACGCATAACATGACACTTTCGAACATTTAAATCCATTCCGTTATGCTCACACCACGCGACAAGGGCATCAAGTTGTGCCTGCAGGTTCAAGGCGTCATCCATTGAGGATACCTTCAAAATCAAATCAAATCAAAATATGCTTTATTGTCATAAGAAATCGTTATTCTTGTTAACAAAGCAGAAAAACTAACTAGTAAACATCAAATAAACAGAAAAAAAAAGAAGAAGCAGTAAGTAGTATTGATTTACAAATACAGAAAAACTAAATACAGAAACAAATGGTAAAACAATACATATAAAACAAAATCACTCTGGCTAACAGAAATAATCTAAACAAATCGAAATCACATAAATTTAGAGTTAAAAACAAGGCAGGTATGCAATAAGCAATAATTTACAGAAGAAAAAGACGGACAAACCAGTATTGAAAAACGATATTAACAGGCACTTATAATATGCTTCAATTCGATCAGTCAAAACATACTCTGTTGTATCAGAATATAAATAATGCTCATTCGCAAAGCCCGAAGGCATATAAAAAATATAAGTATAAACATAGACATAAAACATAGACATAAAAACTACTGTGACTTAGAAGTCGTCATCATAAAACTCATTCACATTGTAATAGGCCTTCGACCTCAAAATATTTTTAACCCTTCTCCCAACCTTAATGTTGTTAATTGACTTTACATTAGCAGGTAAGTGATTATATAACTTTACGCTTTCATAAATGATAGAATTTTTGGCGACTGTACTCCTTGGAATTGGAAGAGGCAAACTATTCCCATGACGTGTGTTATGCACGTTGGTAGGTACAATACTTTTAAATTTCTTGTGGACCAAGGAGACAGTCTCCAAAATAAAGATACATGGTAATGTCAAAATCCCCAGCTGCAAGAACAAGGGCCTGCAATGATCCCCAGTTCCCGCCCGGCACAAGTACCTTATTGCTCTCTTTTGTAAGACAAAAACGGAGTTAAATAGTCCTTGACAGCAGAAACCCCAAAAGGCAACCCCGTATCTCAAATGGGACTCGATAAGCGCGAAATAAGTAGTTTTTGCCACAAAAGATCCCAATTCCTTATTCACTACTCGAATGGCATAACAGCCAGACGCTAGTTTTTTATTTAAACAAACTATATGTTCTCTAAACTTTATCTGAGAGTCGATATAAAGACCTAAGAACTTAGCGCAACCCTCATTCCTAACACGCAAACCTTCAACGTTAACCTGCCGCAACTCCGACCTAAAAAAAATGACACTGGTTTTATTAATGTTCAAGCAGAGATGGTTAGCATCGCACCATCTCTTTATACGTCGAAGATCCTCGGAAATGACACCTCCCAGCACGTCCGAGTCCTCGCCAACCCACAAGATGGTAGTGTCATCCGCGAATATAGTGAAACGACCTCGAATGTCTTGGTGTAGATCTTCATGTCGTCGGCAAACAAGAGGCCTCTACAGGACAGGGATTTCATTATGTCATTAATAAAAACATTAAATAACAGGGGACCCAAATGGGATCCCTGGGGTACACCGGATGTTACCTCGATCCCTCTCGACAGAATGCCCCTCACCCGCACTGTCTGGACTCGACCACTGAGATAGCACCGAAGCCACTGCAACAGCGGCCCATGCAAACCCAAAGCCCCCAACTTATAAATAAGCAGCTCATGATTCACCCTATCAAACGCCTTGGAAAAATCAGTATAAATGCAGTCAACCTGACTACCCACCTCCACGGCGTCTGACAAAAAGTCAACAAAGGACACCAGGTTGAGCTCAGTCGATCTACCCGCCCGAAACCCAAACTGCTCATCAATGATGAGGCCAGAGAGCATTGGAGTCAAGAAATCGGTAACAAAGTTCTCAAACAGCTTTGGTATGGTACTCAATATGGAAATGGGACGATAATTCTGAACGTTACTTCTTGATCCTGATTTAAAAATGGGAGTGATGTAGCTTAGTTTCCAGCAATCTGGAAATCGACCAGTCGACAGGGACTTATTAAATATGTAGTAAAGAGGACGCGCCAGGACAAAGCTGCAGCCCTTAAGGAGAATAGGTAGCAGTCCGTCAGGACCAGGCCCCTTATTTATGTCTAATGACGCCAATCCGTCATAAACCCGAGAAATAGGAATGTGAAGACAAGACACATTTACAGCATCCCCCGTAAAAGAAATGTCGGGTGTGACATAGGCGGTTCTGGAATATACTGATGAAAAATACTGGGCAAAAAGGTTCGCAATGTCAGGTCCATCACAAGCAGAGATATTGTTCAGAGACAATCTTTCGGGAATGGAATTATCGGTTCGGGTGCTATTTACAAAGTTCCAGAATGATTTCAAATTGGTACGCAATGACAGTTCAGTAGAATGGACAAACTGACTATAACAATTCTTAGATAATTCTTTACATCTGGATCTCAACGCCGAAAATTCTGCATAATCAGCTGGTGAATGAGTCCGCTTGAAACGCCTGTGCGCAACCTTTTTCAGAGCAATAAGATTTTTGAGTTCAGGAGAAACCCAACGGGGAAACTTACCAGATGCATACCGCTTAACAGGGACAAATAGCTCAATTTCATTTTATTCTTGAAAAAGTTCGTTTATCCGGTTGTCGTCCTTCGGGATATCTACAAGTAATTTAAGAAAATTTCTAAATTTCATAGAATTTTACTACATAAGGGCTTATATTTACCTATTCAAATACACTTCTAATGCTCCATCTGAATTTTCGTTACACTGGATATAACAAACGAGCATGTTGTACTTCTCAAAGTTTACATGCTCTGCCATAGTTAAAACAAACTGATTTTTCACCATTAATTGGAAATTTTAAAACAACTTAGTGAACCTGAATGCTCTGACAGAATTAGAAGATTTTATTATTATGACACATAGGACTGTGTTCTTTTGTTTGTTTTAAATACCCGTCATGGCCTACTAAAAAAAAAATGGTATATTTTTGAAAAACGTATATTTCGGGCCTAACACTGAGACTAAAAATAAAGTGTTATATATTTTTGAGAAGCTTGTTACAAACTAAATTATATTATTAAAAAATATATAGGGTGACCCATTTAAAAAAAGCAAATTTGTATTTATTTTCATTGAAAAGTATTGAATTTAGAAAAAATCTGAGTACGTCACTGGATTCTACGTAAAAAACTACAAAAGGAACATTTTATTTCTTTTTGATATGTTACGGGGTAACCGAGATATGGGAGGTGTCCTAAAATGCACAATTCTCAAAAACATCCCGTATATCAAAAACAAGGCGGCCTAAAAAAATTCTGATTACGGCATCTTCTGTTTGACAAAAAAGTAGCACGTGCTGCGAAAACCGCATCCTTATAATAACGGAGATACCCCGTAAAACTACCCAAAAATGGACACGCTGTACTTCAATTTTAATCTTGTGTCAAAAATAAGCCAGAGACTATGGACCCGACCCTACATTATAGCACTTGTGCCAGAAGCAATGAGCCTGTAGGGATGTTTCATTTTTATATTCTGTTTTTTTAGAAGAAAAGCTTTAACAAATAAGGGTGCTTCTACAATTAGCAGCGGTTATGATTATAAATCTGCCTGTGATGAATTGGATTTGTGTGATTATCAGTTGCTTGACGAATGGAATAGAAGTGATACAATTTATTATCAAAACTCTGAAGAGCCAGCTAAGCTTCAAAAGGTAAGATTATACTGTAGAGTGACCAGATATTGCTAAATCTAAATCAGCAGATTACTGACTTACTTCTATTGTCTAGTATATTTTTCGATGGGTTTTGTGAACATTATTATTTCTAGATACTTTAAGATAAGGAAAAATAAGGTAGAAAGAGACGTTTGATTTGTTTTAAAATAAGAAATCGGAGGCTATACAGTACAACCTCGATAATCCGGACTGATTAAAACCGCGGATTATTGAAGCGAGACATTTTTTTTATTGAAAAACGAAACATTTCATACTAAACAACTAGAAAATAGTACATAAACAAAAATTATTTAAAACGGAAGCATACTTAATTAAATTTTATATTATTTTGTGTAGTAATTTGTAATTTTTGTTTGCTTGCATTATCGAGTACTATCAAATCCTGATTATAAAGTACACAATGCAGTTGAAATGTTTGGCCGGATTATTGAAGAATCCGGTGTAACGAAGGTTCGGATTATCGAGGTTGCACTGTATCTCATTGGGTTTTTGTTGATAAAAGTGTTATAAAAATTATCGATTTATTCATTTAATTGTCTTTTGATTTAATGGCTTTAACAATAAATTTGACCAAAGAAATTAAAAACAGAAGTTTCAAATTTTACAATTTCACTATAGTCCGGGCAATAAGTGCATTTTCAAAGCATTGAAAATACATTGCCATCATGTCATATATAACACAATTAGGCATAACTTTCAAATTGTTTAAACTGTTTTTAAAAGCCGTATTAAGGCCGTATTACAGTTGGGAATTTTTATGGCGCCAGCAATGGCAATTATAATTCAAGGATTCATGCGCACAATAAAAGAACAATATTAGAATTGGCTGTTCAGGCTTAAGGCCGTATTAGAGTCAGAAATTTTTTCTCTTGCGCCGGCAATTATAATGGCACGTATTCATGCGCAGTAAACCGTTCTCGATCAACTGGAGCATTGTCAACCGTCAGAACAGCAGTTGGAACTGTCGAAAACCCTAAAATACCCCCAGAATTAGAGATGGGCAAACCTGTTCGTTTTGATTACCAGTTAAAGCAGCTACTGCTATTTACAAATTGGAGGTGCAAAAAGTTGCTGAATTAGCAGTCCATAAGTTTAATAAAGAATGTAAACTGCTAATTTAAGTACCAGTGTGTTTAAATGGTCATTACCTGTTCATACCTGCTTCGGCCAAATAATAAACAGTTAAAAATAACAGAATAATCCATGTCTACCCAATTGCGCCGGCAATGGCAATTAAAATGGCGCGTGCCCCATTTCTGGTAATGAGAGACAGCTGATCGGGAACGGTGTACTGCGCATGAATCCGTGTCATTTTAATTGTCAGAAGAGTAGAATTTCCGACTGTAGTACGGAGAACGGTGTACTGCGCATGAATCCTTGAATTATAATTGCCATTACTGGCGCCACAAAAAATCATTCAATAAAACTTACTACTTTACTTCGACACAGGCATGGAAGGATAATCTTAATTTATTGTATTTATTTAACTACTGAAACAGACTATGAGTTTCTTTACCTCTTCATAATTGCACTCCACTCTGAGATGGACTACTTAAAAAAAATTAAAACTTAAGTATTATCATAGGCTATAATTGGGCTATCAAATAGCTTTAAAATAAGTTCAAGTTCGATAAAATTGGTTAATACTCATAGATTCATAAGTTTTGCAGCACTCTGATTTTGGCATGTTAAGATAATTTCAGGAATGAATTTTTTTTCTAAATGTTTATTTATGTTTATCGAGACATTTGTTTAAGATAACATTTTTCAGTTCAGTGTGTAAAAATGTATCTCCGAGTAATATCTGATATTGATTGTGCAAGAATAGTAGCTTTAGTTGAGGAAGGTCATTCCTAAAGATTTATTGCTGAAATAATAGGGGTTTTTCAAAGTGATGTATCTCGCATATGGAATCGCTATCTAGAGACCAATTCTGTGCGAGACAGACCACGAAGTAGTAAGGCGTGTTACTAACGAACAGCAGAACCGCTATATTACGTTAACAATTCGGAGAAATCGTACTATGCCAGTCCCACAACTTCAGAGAGATGTTACGCATGCAATTGGAGTTCGCGTATCCGTCTCTACACTAAGAAGACGCATTCTTGAATCCGGTTTTAGATGTCGGCGACCAGTAAGAGTTCCCCAACTACAATATGACCACCGAGTTCGTCGACTGCAGTGGGCTGAAACGCACGTTCGCTTACCCGAAGAATTTTGGAATTCTGTCCTATTTTCCGACGAGACCAGGATTTGTCTGGTAAACGATAGTCGCCGGATTCGTGTTTGGAGAGAACCAACAAGAGCCGCCCAACTTGCCCATGCCCGCCCCTTGCCTCCATTCGCGGGAGGAAGCGCCATGTTTTGGGCAGGTATTATGTCTGACGGGCGTACTGAGTTAGTCCACGTTCAAGGCACAATGACTGGCGACAGGTACATTAGGAATATTCTACATCCTTATGTTAGGACGTGGAGAGGGGCTGTTGGTAACAATTTTGTGTTTATGGACGACAATGCCCGACCCCATCGTACTAGAGCTGTGGATGAATACCTAGGAAGTGAGGAAATAACTCACATAACTCACTTGGAGTGGGCTGCTTTCTCCCCTGACATGAACCCGATAGAACTTGCTTGGGATATACTCTAGGGCAGAGTCTAGGATTTGTCGAAAGTAAAGTGATATTTATTTCCAGAGCAATATTTTAAAGACAAACGAAAATAATAATTAATTTTTTTAATGTTGACCACCCTGTATCTCAGGCTGAAAATTAATCACAGTCACTCTGTATAATATATTGAAATTATATCATTTATTTACGAGGGCTGATGCCCGTTAAGTCGAAAATGAGCTTTGAAAAAAATCTCTGATTTTAATACTATTTCAAAAAACTTGAATAAAAATGGTAAACTTTATTTTCAGGAACTGGACGCTATTGACACAAAAATTGAAGGCTACGACGATAGGCTAGAGTTACAGGGAGTCTTGGAACAGTTAGAAGATCTGTGTTTTAATAACCCTGAGGAAGTGGAACTACTGTACCGTATCGGACAAGTCCATGTTAGGTTATGTGAAGGTCAGACCGATGATGTTGTTAAAAGTCATGTTGAGAAAGGTAATGCAAAAGTCATAGGACAGATGAATAAACTTCATGTTTAAAAACGATGCTATTGGGTTTTGTCAAGTATATGACCCCTCGATTTTTATAAAAATATTATATTTGTTGACAAATTTAATAGTGTTGTGATCGCTCGAGCGAAAAACCGCCCGAGTACTCGATTATTGAAATAACCAAAGATCTTACAAACTCCAAATAGAATTGTTTATATTTGTAGTCTACGCAAGGAATGGAAACGTGCACTCCCCACCTTGCTGTTATGTTTGCAGCATAGCCAGATTGTTCTATTTATCGCTAAGGTATCTGCAAAATCCCAATTAAAAATTTGTTAATTTGACAATTACAACTGGTTTAAGGTTAATCCGCAATTGCTCTTAAAATAATTTTATTTCCCAATAATTTTACTATAAATTGTGCATAGGCCTTGAGAGATTTAGAAAAAAAAATATTATTATACATAAAAGTTTGAAATAAACCGTTAAATTTACTACGCTCTACGGCACAAGGTCAAACTTTATCAATGGATCGGATTATAGTAAAGAATGCAGTGTTGCTGGTCACTGCTAACTGCTTTTAAGGGAGTGTTTATATATTTTGGTTGTTTTTATTTTTTTTTGTGAGTTTTGGTGAAAAATCGTCTTTATTATAAACAATGATGGTGCATTCATGTATAGTTTATAAAAGAGTGGATCATTTAAGCAAGGATTTATCTTTTCTTCGGTAAGTATGGTTATGTTTTAATATGATTGTATTAGATATAACCATTGACGTTTAAAAGGTTATGGACCGGTCCGTGGAGCTAGTCCGGGCAAAAAGCAGTCGAGTTAGTTTATTTCTTAATATAAATATTGCATTTACAAGATGGTTGACTCTTGTGCGGCCATAAAATGCTTCACTAGTGCGCCGCCCGAAATGTGCCGATTGGCGACGTTGGAGTTTGACGCTCAGAAGGCTGACACGACATACGTCTTTGTTAAAGGCATATAAACGGGAAGGTGCATACAAAGAAATATGTCAAATGCCGTTGTGGATTCATCGCGACATGGGTTTTACGTTGACTGGGACTGGCTAGCCAGCGGCGATTGTAAATTTTTAATAAATTAAAAGATGTAATTTTTTTAAAAATCAGAATCAACTGTTCTTCCTTAATAAAAACTTTAGACTAAACTTCCGAAACTTACAAAAACGACCCCTGGTGTTTTATCAACACATTCTTTTTAGTAATCAATATTTAAAGTAATTAATTGCTCGAGCGATTCACTCGGTTATTAAGATCGCTCGAGTATCAAGTACTCCATTATTAAAATGATCGGTTTTTCCCAAAACTAAACTTTAACTCCAATATTACCTTACTTGATATAAAAAATTCACATGGATAAAGAAAAGTGAATGAGAAATTAAATTATGAAAAAAATCGAATTGAAAAAACGAAATCCACTTACCGCAACAGATACCGTTCGCGTATTATTATACAGGGTGTTATGGAAATGCTTTTTATTACATTTAAATGGTTGACTCCTTGGTTGTCTTAGATAACCCTTACATACTTTTATTTTAAATCTGTCTAAAAACCCTTAACATTATCCCACGTACTGCCACGCCATACACGTCTGTTTGCTCTTAAAGGCCGTATTACACTTGGGAATTTTTATGGCGCCAGCAATGGCAATTATAATTCAAGGATTCAGGCGCAATACACTGTTCTCCGTACTACAGTCAGAAATTCTACTCTTCTGACAATTAAGATGACACGGATTCATGCGCAGTACACCGTTCCCGATCAGCTGTCTCTCATTACCAGAAATGGGGCAGGCGCCATTTTAATTGCCCTTGCCGGCGCAATTGGGTAGACATGGATTAGTCTGTTATTTTTAACTGTTTATTATTTGGCCGAACCAGGTATGAACAGGTAATGGCCATTTAAACCCACTGGTACTTAAATTAGCAGTTTACATTCTTTATTAAACTTATGGACTGCTAATTCAGCAACTTTTTGCACCTCCTATTTGTAAATAGCAGTAGCTGCTTTAACTGGTAATCAAAACGAACAGGTTTGCACATCTCTAATTCTGGGGATATTTTAGGAATTTCGACAGTACCCACTGCTGTTCTGACCGTTGACAATGCTCCAGCTGATCGAAAACGGTTTACTGCGCATGAATACGTGCAATTATAATTGCCGGCGCAAAAGAAAAAAATTGCCTAGTCTAATACGGCCTTAACAATTGTATGTAAGTCAGTCCGTCAATTGCATATTTCCCTTGAATTCCCACGTTCGCGTTGAAGGTATTTCTAACTTAATAAATAAAGTGTAGCATGATTGTATTTCTGTACTGTGAAATAATTGACATTCATGTGCTTGTGATATGATTTCAACTAGGTGTGCTATTACAATTCTTTGTGTAACGAAACATTTTTCGCCATCATTTTTATGAAAATAATTGTTCAAGAAGGTATGAATGTAAAAGTGTTTATAGGATTTTTTTGGAGTATTTGACGTATACACAGGGTGTTATGGAATTGACTTATTATATTTAAATGGGTGACTCCTTTTATGTCGTAGAGAAAGTATACACACTTTTTTAAATCGAATATCTAAATACTAAGGAAAACACCCTTTTTGCCTACATGCTGTTGCGCCCCTCCATCTGGTTTCAGTTAGCAACAATGTGGGTCGCTAGAGTAAACTACAGTGATGCCAGATCACACCGCGTGTCTCGCCCTTGCTTGGATAACTTTCAGTATCGTTACTTCAGTATGTTTCAACACTCGGTGTTGGAACGACGTTGCCGAGGGTTCCGCGTGGTTGATGTATACGAATTTTAAACGTGTTGAAAGTTGTAGCATTACCCAATTTTTTTCTGTTGTGAAATAATTCATAATAATAAATGTTGTGATGCGATTTCAAATTTGTGTGATATTATCTACTGTTGGTTCTGTTGCAAACCATACTTTATGTGTTTTATTTTTTTTATGGAATTTAATTATAAAACGGATTAAGAGAGTATGTACCTTAAAATTGTAATATTTTTTTTCTAAAAAGTATGAAAAAGATGTGATAACGCAGGTCAGAGACGCCTTGTTGTCAAAAATTGAACACGTGCGTTAATAATTCTGTGTTGCAATATGACAACACCGCCTACAATGCGCTGACCTCTTTTGAGACTTCAGACTGGCTCAATAAATTTTTAATCGCGAACGGCGTCAGTGGCGGCCACGTAAATTTTCAGATTTCATATAAAGTGTATATTTCGCTTAATAATTTAAAGCGCCATTTATGGTTATTTTTCTTTAATTTATTTTCATCTCAAGAGTTGCCGGTTTAAATATAATATAGTCATTTCCATAACACCGTGCATATGACAACACCCGCCAATATTCACCGACGTCTCTTGAAACTGACCTACCACAGTGATTGTCCACATCTCTTATTGCCAGTGCCCACAACGTGGTTTTTCGGGTTTGACGTAAGTTGGCTTATCTTCTCTAATAAGTAATTTTTATAACACCCTGTATTCATAAATCTATCTCTT
Source organism: Barypeithes pellucidus (assembly GCA_963991005.1). Taxonomy (NCBI): domain Eukaryota; kingdom Metazoa; phylum Arthropoda; class Insecta; order Coleoptera; family Curculionidae; genus Barypeithes; species Barypeithes pellucidus. The sequence goes on along the minus strand of OZ022563.1, from coordinate 46,972,799 downwards.
GGAGCACTCCCATATACACCTACAGCCACATGTATGTTTTTTATTCAATGTAGTGCAACTAAAGGAAACTGTATGGAAGGAAGCAAGGATCACCCCAGTACTCAAAAAAGGTAATGCCAGTGTGATATCAAATTACAGACCTATCTCTATATTGTCGGCCTTTGCCAAGGTCTTCGAGATGGCGGTTTATGAATGTACTTTTAATCAGGTAAAACTGCTTATCTCACCTCATCAACACGGTTTCTTCAATGCTCGTAGCACAGTGACTAACCTGGCTTGCTTTACCCAATTTGTTGGGCAGGCTATGAATGACCGCAAGCAAGTAGATGCGATATATACGGATTTCTCGAAGGCCTTTGACAGAGTTGACCACTCCATCCTGTTACATAAACTGGCCGGCTTGGGTTTTGTTAATAAATTTGTCTCTTTTCTTAACTCATATCTTAGGGATCGTGTACAATATGTGATGATTCGTGGTCATAAATCCTTTACTTTTTTAGCCTCGAGTGGTGCTCCGCAGGGTAGTAATTTGGCCCCCTTATTATTCCTCTTGTTTATCAATGACATAAGTGTAAATCTATCCAGCAAAGTACTACTATTCGCTGATGACTTGAAACTTTTCAGAATAATACTTGATATAACGGACTGTATATTGTTGAACAGTCTGGAGATGTGGTGTAAGACAAACAACCTGCCGCTAAATTTAAGTAAATGCTTCACTATGTCTTTTACGAACAAAGCTGATTACGTTTATTTTGATTATACTCTTGACAACACAACCATTGAGCACTGCGAAACGTTTAAAGGCCTCGGGGTAGTTTTCGACAATAAGCTTTCCTTCTCCCACCACTTTAGGAGCATTCACAGCAGTGCGATGAAGGCCCTGGGATTTATCATACGGAATTCGACTGATTTCTCAAACACCAAAACCCTGAAAACCCTTTATTACAGTTTTGTGCGGTCTAAGTTGGAGTATGGTGGTGTTATTTGGCATCCGGTCTTTCATAAATATATTATTTTACTAGAGAACGTACAAAGAAAGTTTGTCAAGTTTATCGCCTATAGAGAAGATGGTATATATCCTACCCGGGGCACTAACCAGAATACACTGTTGTCTAGATTCCAGATGCCATCGCTCCTCAACCGCAGATACCTCATGTTTATGCAGTTTTTGTATCGTATTTGCTGTTCGCTCATCGATTCCCCGGAGCTGCTGTCTTGTATTCTTTTCCATGTTCCTCTTCGTTCAGTTAGGCACCATCCCGTCTTTTATCTCCCAACTCCCTCCTCTAACTTTCTGATTAAAACACCTGTATACCAATCCATGTTGATTTTCAATAATACCCTTAATGACATTGATGTATTCGGTTTGTCCAATACCCAATTTACTAAACTTATAAAGTATAAACTGTTACCTTGATGCAACCATTATCTTTCTCTCTTTTTTTTTTCTTCTTTTTCCTACCTTTTGGATTTTTTGTTGCTTATGTATTTTTTTTTCTTTTTATAGGTCATATTGTCTTGTAATTGGATTTTACTCTGTTAGACAATAAAGATTATTATTATTATTATTATTATAAAGCCGCAAACACACTATTATCACGTCACGTGAATTCACGTGTTGTTATATCGTCCAAATAGCACACAGAAACAGACTACGTACACTGCAGATCATTTTTATTACATATTTTGTGTTTGTCAAGATGGGCAAGTGAATCTTGTAGCCTTCTAGCGTTAAACTCTGACAGGGTGTTATCACGCGTGCCGAATATGTAAATTTGCAGAAATAAAATAATGTCAAATAAAATGCTGTCAAGTATGACTTGCCGTGAGCTTCATGAGGTGACTATAGTGTACTTTTAAACTTATTTATAAGCACGCATAAACCGCCTTGCAAATATTTCGGGTATGCCGTGACATTGCGTGATAGCATGTGATCTCACATGACGTGATAATAGTGTGTTTGCAGCTTAACCCATTTATAGGTATCGAAGCCTTGTCTACAGCCTTGCGTTTAAACGACAAACACGCCGACGTTCATAAATGGTACGCCATCTTGATAGGACTACGTGCCCAGTTCCAGCCGTTGCAAAAAAAAGCAATGGATGCATATATGATTAAGAAGCATTGTGACTTGGCCTGTGCACTTAGGCCCGACGACGCATTGGTACATCATATACTGGGAAGATTTGACTTTGAGATTGCTAATCTCGGATGGTAAGTTAACCTCTTTAACCCATGATATGTTATAGTAATTACCAGCTAACTTTTTAATAATGACAATTCACATATTGCCGAATGTGTTGCCAACACCTAATCGAAAAGTAACTAAACGCTCGAATTCAGTGATTCTCTGAATTGATAAAAGATAGATATATTAATGGCCATATAATTTACGTCTACGCGACGAAGATGCATAATATGAGAAACGTTGATAGCAGTAGCGGCTCGTGACCTATGATAGAGGGGGTTCACAAGTATGGTGAAATTATTTTAAAAATTTTATTTTTGTGTAACGACCAAACAATTACTTTCTAGGCGTTTTAAATGTAGAAAGAAAAGAAGTAATAAGAAAATGCGTTAGGTTAAACATATTTTTATTTATCTTTTAATTTTACACTTATTTAGATCATATTTGACAGATAGACAACAGAAGGTTAAGATGACAAAGAATGGACACACTTATTTTTCAAACTTGAGGAATAATAAATTGGGAATTGCGCAGGGTAGTATTGCAGGTCCAGTTTTATTTATAATATTTCTCAATGACTTAAACTCCATAACCAAGACACCCAATGAAAATATAACGTGCTATGCTGATGATACCAATCTTGTGACAGGTGGGAAAAATATTGAAGAATTAAAAACAATGGGAACAGTGCTATTCAGAAACACTAACACATGGTTTATAGAAAACAAATTAATATTAAACAAGAACAAAACTAAAGTATTGCTTTTTAGGACAAGGTTATCAAATGTGGATAAACCAACTAGTATATCTTTTGGGGATTCCGATGCAGAATTTGTTGAACAAACAAAATTTTTGGGACTTCATTTAGACGAGTTTTTAAATTGGTCAAATCATATAACTTTATTAGTGCAGAGGCTAAATTCAATTTGTTATGGAATGAGAGTTGTTGGGAGATATATCAATGAAAAAAGTCTAAAAGTAGTTTATTACGCAAATTTTGAATCGGTTATGAAGTATGGAATAATTTTCTGGGGTAGTAATAGTTTAACAGAAAAAGTATTTGTAGCTCAAAAAAGGGCATTAAGGGTATGGAAGAAAATGGGTTTTATTGAGAGTTGTAGGAATATTTTTAAAGACTGGGATTTTAACGGTATATGGATTATATATTTATGAATGTTTGATGTTTTTCGTGAAGAATAGAAGTATGTTTCAGCTTCAAACATTTCATGAATACAACACAAGGAGTTTAAACGTAAATTATCCAATACATAGGTTAACCCTAACAGAAAAAAATCCATGTTATATGTGCCTAAAATTGTTTAACAATTGGCCTAATCATATTAAAAGTATAAATAGTATAAAGTTATTTAAAATTAGAGTTAAACAGTTACTTATTACCCTGGAACCCTATTCGATTAGAGATTATTTAGTTGGGTAGTAATGGTAAATATTGTGACTTGAAATTGACGCCATTTCTTTTTGTGTTTATGTTTTTGTTTTGTACTTGGTGCAGAGGATGTATGTGACATGATCAGAAATAAAGATTATTATTATTATTATTATTATTATTACACAATGAAATACAACTTTTGGAAAATAAGAAAGGTTTTCTTAGTGTGTACAGTGCTTAAACGTAAAGTCCGTTCTTCGGTTCTTAATTGTAGAAAATTGAATAACAGCCTCATTAAAGTTTGAAATACCCTCTATAATTTTTTTTCCATATATTTAATTTTTAAACTTTCTAATAAAGTCCCTAGATTTACCCTTTGTGGTCTGCGTTAAATTAATTTCGGGTTTAAGTCTTCCCGCATTCTTCACTTCAATTTTTTGCTCTAAACTCAATAGTCCCCCGTCAACTATTCATTTTAACTTAATAAACATATAATATTAAAATATTAAAACATACACGCTCGAACTTCTAACTAGATGCACGAAGAGACAAGGGCGCCGGCGCACACTAAAATTGTGCGCCTTTCCCATGTAAAATCGCCATAGCCCCGCTATCCCCCGCTGTCTCTCGCCACCTACACCACTACAGAGATACTGCCCCGCCTACTTAATCGCACATGCGAGCAAGTCTTGTCATAATCGTCATTACCTCGACCGAGGCACGGTTGCCGGATCGACAGTCTATAATATACAGTTTGGTTGACGGTACGATAAAATATTAGGGAGGGTCGGACTTTATACGATAAATAATATTCAATGAATATAAATTAATATTTTTTTATTCGTTTTGGGGGTGCACGAGCGCATGTGCTCCCGTGGAAGAACCGCCACTGGTGGATAGGTGCAGCACATCACATCGAAATATGTGTGGGTGATATCCTTGTCTTACGCGTTTGCATCACAAGTTGCTGTGAGAATGTCGTTAGTTTTGCTCTAGCGTTAATATTAACGCCGGAAAAACTTAAAATTGAAAATCCGAAATTTCAGTTTTTTTTTAAATAACTCGAAACTTAAACATCTCCAAAACTTTTTGTGTGGCATATTGTTAGTTTTTTGATTGCGATACTTTATCCTCGTGTTATCGAAGTTGTATCTGATTAACGAGATCCCCATAGAGGCCCTCCCTTATCTTGGCCACCCTGTATATGGGTTTGTTCGGGCAAATAGCCCGCATGAGTCGATTACTACACCTAACGGCAACCGCGGATCTAGGGGGTCATGGGGTCATGACCCTCCCCCACCCAAACAAACAATTTAACAAGAAAAATACCATATATACCGGGTTGACAGGGTATTACCTTTCATAACTTTTCCTTGTATGACCCCCCTAAAATGAAGTTCTGAATCCGCCCTTGCCTAACGGTCTCATAGCTCGTAAAATTATTCTTTTTACGAGGTTTTATCCATAAACATATAATATAAAAGGAGATTCATAAAACACCATTTATTAATCATGCACAGTTATGCAGTTTCAAATAAGTTAGAAGAAGATGGCTTTAAAAAATGGCAACCCTGTAATAAGGTACGCGTTTGCACGTGATCGGTGAAACTAACAGTGAACAGGGCAGTGCTTATAATATTATAATTATAAAAAGTTATGGTCGCAATATTGTTGAATACAATTTGGAAATATCGGAATGTAAATAAGTATTCATGGTAAAATATAAAAAAAATTAATAAATACAGGGTTTCCGGAAAATACGTGTCGATGTACATTTTGTCAGAATTGTCAATTTATTCGAAATGAAAGAATCCGTGATCCAAATTGTCATTAAAAAAAAAATCTGTTTACTGATGAAGCGTGCCGTACAAGATCAGAATTCACCAACCTGTATTGACCAACCTGCATATCTTATTGATCCTATTGTGATGGAATTATTCTGATAAGTTTAAGGAGTTGTCGCTGTCATCGTCGCTTCGGTCTACAGTTAGTCGTTCAGCTTGTATCTCGATAATATTAGGTTCGTTCCAACCACCCTAAAAATCGTACAATGTACGGTCACGCACATGCGTAGTAGTCGAAAGGCGTTCCAACCGACACAAAACGGTGTAGCTGGCGATCCCTTTGGTGTTCCAACCAAATTGTGATCGTTCGCAAACCAGTTCCTGAACGGTATAAACGATACATGGCCAAGACCAGGAACCGCTTGTACTGACTTGCGCCCTAAGAATTTTAACCGTTGTTTTTGTATTCCTGGCATTCATGCAGTTCTTTTAGCCTTGTTTTGTAGGAGTCGTTGCTTAATATTTTGATTATTTAATTTATTCTTATTAAATTTGTATAATCCGGTCCCCAAACCTACAAGATATTCTTAACATTAAACGTTATTCTCTTTCATGATTATTAAATACAACAAAACGGAACGAAAAAAGATAATACTCAAGCTTAGACGAAGAAATCAAAACAACAAAAGTAGGGTTGTGATTTATGAATGTTATGATAATTAACTAATTACTAAACTTCTTTCCTAGATTCCTGAGATTTTTACACAGAATGGTCACAAAAACGTACCAACCTTGCTCCCCTTGTGCATCAGCAACAAACAGTGCAAAATTAACGCCTGCGCACAAAATCGATCCCAACAGGTTCGTGACGGTTCTAAACGATACAAAAATAGGGTGTTGGAACAAACCTAATATCGAGTTCCCACATTCTGGTTCCTACTTTTTGTTGCACTAATACATTTTTTTTACTTTTCTCAGGTGTAATAGTTGGTAATTCACGATCAAAAAGGCCTTTCATATCGGCAAACTTGTAGGTTGAATTATGTTTGGCAACAAAAGTCTTTAAAGCGACTTATTTCATTAAGACTAAAATGATTTTTCTTGTCACGTTTCTTAGATGGACTCAAATTAATATAGGTATATTCTTGGGCTTTGTCTGCAGTATCGGTGCTAGACATTCCTTTAACAAATATACTAAGGTAGGTATGTTAAGTAGCACTCACAACAACAACAAACAAAAAATTAAAGGACAAAAATAAAAATGGAATAGTCACAACCAACGAACAAACCAACACGAAACTTGGCCTCACTGACCAACAGACCTACTAATTTTCTTATTTCAACTCTGTAAAAATTATCAGTCCCGCCTCGTCCCACGTTCGCGCCATATCGAACGGCCAATGAGGCTCCTCCTACTCACTTGATGATCATGCGCAAACAGTGTTTATGCCTAGTCTATCTTGGAAATAAATAGACTTTAGATAATTTCGATCTAACATTAGTCATAAATACATAATCGTTGTAGGTATTTTTTACAGAAATTCAGATAATATAAAGAAATGATCCATATTTTTGCAAAATTTACTAAAAATAGAATTGGCTACACCACTGCTTTACCTAAAAAAAACATAACCTCATTATTCTCACTTATCGAGGAAATATTAATCCGGGGTTAGAATAGTCGAATTTCTTACACACCACGCACTGACGAACTATTGTGGATGGCTAATAAATGGCTCTAAATAGTTTTAGTTCGAAATGCCACTAAGAATTAATCCAACAACTCAATAGATCACAAACCATCAGCGATAAACCGGTAACAACACAGCCGGCGAAAATAAATGAAAATAGTAAACTTCAGAGTCATTTTTACACTGGCAGGTAAAACCAAGCATACAACGTTACTCCTTAAAGCATTGCAATTTGATGTTCTTGGGATATACATGGTGTTATGGAAATGACGTATTATATTTAAACCGGCAAATCCCGAGATGAAAATAACCAGCAGAAAAATAAGCATAAATGGCGCTTTGAATTATTAAGCGAAATATACACTTTATATGAAATCTCAAAATTTACGTGACCGCTACTGACGACGTTCGCAATCAATAATTTATTGAGGCAGTCTCCAGATTCAAAAGAGGTTAGCGCATTATAGGCGATGTTGTCATATTGCAGCACATGTTCAGTTTTTGACAATAAGACGTCTTTGACGACGCGCTATCACTTCTTTTTCAAACTTTTTAGAAATAAAAAAACTACAATTTTAAGGTACATATTCTCTTACCTTCGATCTTATTTTAACATAATCCGTTTTATAATTAAATTCCATAAAAAAATAAAACACAAAAAGTATGTTTTGCAACAGAACCAACAGTAGATAATACCACACAAATTTGAAATCACATCACAACATTTATTATTATGAATTATTTCACAACAACAAAAATCGGGCAATACAACTAACAAAACGTTTAAAATTCGTATACGTCAAGCACGTGGAACCCTCGACGTCGTGGAACCAACGTCGTTCCATTCCCGAATCTCGAAACATACTGAAGTATGAAGCGGCGCGCGGCCGGTATTCAAGCTACGGCGAGACACGCGGTGTGATCTGACAACACTGTTAGTATACTCTAGTGACCCACATTGTTGCTAAGTGACAGTATATTGGTAAAAGGGGTTTTTACCTTAGTATTTAGATATTCGATTTAAAAAAAAAAGTATGTAGACTTTCTCTAGGACACCCAAGGAGTCACCCATTTAAATATAATAAGTGATTTCCATAACACCCTGTATATAAATAACTTCACGAGTAGAAAATTTAAAAATATACACATACAGATGACAAATGCATTCAATATAATTAATATTATACCTTTCGGTTTCAAACACAGGCATTTAGGACTCTCAGTACAGACTTGGCATCATTGATTACTGTTTAAAACTTTGTCTGATTCTGACAGAATAAAAACGATTCTGTCTATTTATCAATTAAATGTTTTTGGTTTAATCACAACTACATTTTTTAGGATTGAACGGAAAATAGCTGAATCTATTTTGGGGGAAACCCTGAATTCGACTTACTCTGACGCTTTGAGGAAGTTCATGGCGGCAGAAAAGCTGTCCAAACGCAAAAACAAACCGTTAAGCGTCAAAGACCAAATCGAGAATAAGAAATGTATCGGAAACACTTTGGTCGCTATGGGTGACAAATTAACGGCGGAAAAGTGGTTCAAGGAGGCGGAGGGTTTAGGAAGTAAGTATTTATCGAACTTTTGAGGTTTTGTAGGAGTTGTTGGTTAAAGGCCCAAATTGTTAATGTGCTGCTAAGTTATCGGACGTACAGAATGTGACGAGAACCATACGAATAAAATTATAAACGCCCAGTTCGCCTTTACCCCTGCGTCATTACTTACATCATTAATATTATACGAATCAATCAAAATCCAGCGCAAGAAAAATATCGAAACAATGACTGATTTCATAAACGATGCGTTCCGATATACAGGGTCCGCAAGCGAAGTGTGGACGGAAGATTAAATCGTTATCGAAGAACTTATCAACAATACTGAAACAGCTTGAGATATTGGATTAAAAGCGGCATGTTTTAAAAATATTTTACATTATACAGGGTGGCCCAAAAAAGTGTGACAGCATAAAGTTATATTTTTTTAAATGGGACACCCAGTATTTTATTGCATATTTAGGTTGGTATTACTATAGTTTATAAGTGTCTCAAATTTTATTTAATTTGGTTTCGTAGTTTCGGAGAAATAAATTAAAAACTAAAAACAAAAGTTTTGCAGTCCTGAATAAAAAAAATCAAAAAAACAATCCAGAACTATTTTTTTAACCTCAATATTGAGTGAAATTTATGACAAGAGGTCTAGAGATACTGTGAATGTAATTGCGTTTATTCATTTTATACAGGGTGTTCATAATAAGCCTTCAAAAACCCCACATTTTAAAATAATTTTTCTCAATTTTTTCAAATGGAACACCCTATATATTATTTGACTATTTGACGTAGAATTCATAGACAATTTTTTTTTGTAATACAAGCATATAAGTTATATCCAGCCGTTTTCCAAATAATTATAAATACCATAAATTATGTTGTTTAAATAGAGTTTTTATTGGGAAATTTTGTTATAGGCGACTAGACTAATAATTGTAAACTAAAGTAAATGTTCAAAATAGCTTCCTTTTACTCTTAGAGTTTACCGTATTTTAGTTATTTCGATATAATAAAAGCCTACATTTTTGCTACTTTTTCTTAAAAACTAGCGGTAACTTTTTAATGGTTTACATTTGTTATGCATAAGTTCATTTGCAACAACTTCTCGAAGGTTTCTGGTCTGGGCTTTCTCTCCTCAATATCTGGATATCTTTCAGCATACACTCGGCTCGCGAGGAGGCAATTTCTTGCACATTCACCCAGTATGAAAATCATATTTACCTTTTCTAAAGTTGTAAAATTCGACATTTTGTGTAAGTTAGTACTTAATTTCGACAACTGAACAAATGAAATAATTTTATTTGGCTGTCATAGTGACAATCTAAACAAAAAAAATCATGGCAACTCGATTAAGAATAAAAATAAAATTAAATAAATAAAAGTAGCAAAAATGTAGGCTTTTAAAATTTATATCGAAATAACTAAAATACGGCAAACTCTAATAGTAAAAGGAAGCTATTTTGAACATTTACTTTAGTTTGCAATTATTAGTCTAGTCGCCTATAACAAAATTTCCCAATAAAAACTATTTAAACTACATAATTTATGATATTTATAATTATTTCGAAAATGGCTGGATATAACTTATATGCTTGTATTACAAAAAAAAATTGTCTATGAATTCTACGTCAAATTGCCAAATAATATACAGGGTGTTCCATTTGAAAAACTTGAGAAAAATTATTTTAAAATGTTGGGTTTTTGGAAGCTTATTACGAACACCCTGTATAAAATAAATAAACGCAATTACATTCATAGTATCTCTAGACCTCTTGTCATAAATTTCACTCAATGCCGAGGTTAAAAAAATTGTTCTGGATTGTTTTTTTTCTGATTTTTTTATTCAGGACTGCAAAACTTTTTTTTTAGTATTTAATTTATTTCTCGGAAACTACAAAACCAAATTAAATAAAATTTGAGGCACTTATAAACGATAGTAATACAAACCTAAATATGCAATAAAATACTGAGTGTCCCATTTAAAAAAATATAACTTTATGCGGTCACACTTTTTGGGTCACCCTGTATAATGTAAAATATTTTTAAAACATGCAGCTTTTAATCCAATATCTCAAGCTGTTTCAATATTGGTGATAAGTTCTTCGACAACGATTTAATCTTCCGTCCACGCTTCGTTTGCGGACCCTGTATGTTCCGAAAAATAATTTGTAATTTCTAATAAACAATTGAAATGATGACGGAGAAATCGGGCGTTCTATTTTTTATCACAAGATTATGATATGCGGTGCAGGAGCTTATTTGGGAAAACTTGGGTACTCAAGCCCCAGATGATGCAATGGCTCTATGTCACAGTTATCAGACCTCTGATATCATATGGGTCTGTAATCTGGTGGACAAAAACCCAGCAGATTGCGACAGCAAACAAGCTTAACAGTTTGCAGAGGCTGGCCTGTCTGTGTATCAGTGGGGCGATGGAAAGTACCCCCCACTGCAGCAATGGAAGTCATACTGGGACTAATACCCCTAGACATCCACATCAGAATGGAGGGTAATTGCAGCGCCTCAAGGATGATCACAAATGGGGAATGGACACAACATCCCGTAAAAATTGGACACACAAGAGCCACGGATCTAATCAACGATGAGCTCTTGGATATGCAATCTGATCGTATGAAAGCAACATACGATTTCACAAAGCCTTTCAAGATTGACTGGAACTTTGATAAATGGACAAACAGTGCATCCCCGTCGCTTGACAAGGGTCTAGTTTGGTACACCGATGGATCAAAAACCGCCGACGGTGTGGCCGCAGGTATATTTGGGGAAAGGCCCAGGATGGACATGAGCATTCCTCTGGGGACCTACGCCACAGTATACCAAGCGGAAGTTCATGCCATACAAGCATGTGTACTACAAAATCTCGAAAAGGGCTATCACGACCAAAAGATTTACATCCTTTCGGACAGCCAAGCTGCTCTTAAGGCTCTGAACTCCAATCGGTTTACTTCAAAACTTACACTGGAGTGCCATGCCAACCTAAAAGTACTGGCGGCCAGGGGGAACAAGGTGGAACTCTTGTGGGTCCCTGGTCACTCCGGGATATTAGGAAATGAAAAAGCGGATGAACTAGCGAGAGCCGGATCTGCCCAAAGTCTCAGGGGCCCCGAACCGGCCTTTGGAATATCAAAACAAGCAACAAAAACAACATTAGAGAGATGGTCGAGAAAACAACACCTATCTCGATGGCAAGAGTTACCTGGTCAAATACACGCACGGGCCGAAAACCATCGATAATACTATCGAATGGGATGCTAACCCTGACGCGGCCCCAGTTGAAACAAATGATGGGTCTGCTAATAAGCCCCTGCCACTTGCGAAAACACCTTCAACGGATAGGGATAAACAACGGATCCATTGAATGTAGACTCTGCGGCGAAGAGGATGAAACCGCCTCACACATTATATACCGCTGCGTAGCGCTGTCCCGTAGAAGACAAAATATCTTCGGGAACATACAACGTGGTGACAACCTCCCACATGACGAGCTTGGTAGAAGGTTACTGGAGCTCATAGGAGGAACAAACATCTTCTAACAAGATCGGGGTACACGATAAGCCGACAGGCTGCAGTGATTTGAAGTTCGGGCCTTTAAACGGACCCCCGCCTTTAACCAACCAACCATGATATGTATTTCGCTTTCGAAATTCGGTGTTTTCATAATTCCCTTTAAAATCATGAATACATCCATTTAACGCCAGTCCTTAAATTTTTGACATGTTATGACCTGACTTTACAACACAATGTTATATTCGTTACAAAATTATCCATAAATACTTACCGAAACACACAAAAGTACTATGAAATAGTTCGGAAAATACTGTTTTTAGGATTAATTCAACTTGAAGACAACAAAACTTATAAAAACCAATTAAGATTGACACATCAAAGTGAAATACAAATCAATATTCAACAACAATTATAGCTTTTGTCTTTGTCTCACACGTTATTGAAATCGAAACTTATTGCGGAACTCGGCAGACATTCTATTATGTTTTCGTTTACTTTTAAGGCTGTAATAAATATAGATGGGGAGCTTTAATAGTACGGCAGCCTGTTACCAGGATTTCAGACTGATCACGACCTAAAGTTTTTCGAGTTTTTTGGTGATTTAATAAGGACTTGAGAAGGAAATTAACAAGAACGGACATTGACAACGTTGCGAAATCATTGAGAATCATCTTTACATATGTAAAAAAGAAGTGGCCGTAATAGTTATCGCGCCTAGTCCGTTCTTTTTATTTTTTGACTGAGAGTGATGTTTTTGATGAGATGAAAATAGTAACTGACATTTTCCGTGCAGTGAATAGTTTTGGTCTGAGAAAAATTGAAAATTGTTCACAGCGGAGAAATCAACTTATCACGCCTCGTCCGTTTTACTTGTCGGATGTTAGTTTTCGTTATGACCGGAAAAAAATTACGGCGGACATTTTCATCGACGCGCAAGCGCAGTTTTGGATCTTAGGTATCTAATTTTTTTAAAGCTGTTCGAGTTATCGCACCTCGTCCGTTTTCAAGCAGAAATCGTGTATTGTGGCTCGGGAAATGGCGGAAAAAATGTGTGAACTAACATTTTTACACTCATTTTTTAGCAATACCATTTTCAGTGTATGTGTATGATCATGATTTATACAGATACGAGATCCGACTCTGCTGCCCTCCCTGCAGCTGCGCAACACTCAAAACGTCCGTTTTCGATGACTTCACGTCTTTTTTATATATTTAATATGATTTCCTCAAGAACGGACAAGGTGTAATACAAAAAGACGATCTGCTTTTTACGGACTGAAATCACTCTGACGGGTAATCGCAGCGTTGCAGAACTTTTTCGCTGGGAGTAAAACTTTCTTATTTTTTAATAATCTAGCGATTAGTCATTGACTAGATGAAGGCGTGATAACAGAACATTTTGGTAACGGACTGCCGGACCATAAGTCACGATGGCTCTTGATCCCTGGGTTCGTCACGCACGTATAGATATAATGTACAGACATATTATCGACATCAGCTGTAATAAAACCAGGTAAAATTGCTGGAACTGTACGCAGGGTTGGCTCTAATAAAATAGCAGATAAAAAGATAATTATTCTAATATAAGAAGTTTAGTTCCCATCTGTTTCGTAAATCGTTGAGCTGTTATACAGTGATCGTCAAAAAGTTGTGAGAAACTTTTTATTATTGAAATAATTATGAATTTTGACATTTGTCACATGAATACTCATTTGGCTGGAAAATTGATGGAAAACTAATACTAGATGATGAGATATCGAAATAACTTATTTGAAAAAAGTGTTTTAGATAGATTTTAATCTTATGTTCTTTTTCAAAGTTTAGAGCAATAATTCCAAAAATCACGTTTTTTAGAAAAATATCCAGTATTAGTTTCATAAATTTCATATACTCGGTAATATAATGAAAATGTATTAAATGATGGAAAATCGATGTAACCATCTATTATTTTTGTTGTTTTTTAAAAAAATTATTTGTTAAAATTTAGCCTTTGCCATGTGACTGGGTATGGCTATGGTATCTGGCAACTATATTTACCATTTATAGTTATTTCTGGAAAAATATGCTTACGAACGGCCGTTTCTTCCAAATTTGTAACCACCGATCTATATCTATGGATACGTACAACTTATGGGATGCGCAGTAAAAAGTTAAAATTTATGAGTGAAAAAGTCGACCATATTTTTAAAGGTTGCTCGTGGGTTGTCTTGGGCACAATCAGTGGCGCCTCGTGACCTATGATAGAGGGGGTTCACAAGTATGTTGAAATTATTTTTAAAATTTTATTTTTGTGAAACGACCAAACAATTACCTTCTAGGCGTTTTAAATGTAGGAAGAAAAGAAGTAATAAGAAAATGCGTTCGGTAAAACATATTTTTATTTTTTTTTAATTTTACACAAATAAATACAACTTTTGGAAAATTAGTGTGTATAGTGCTTAAACGTAAAGTCCGTTCTTCGGTTCTTAATTGATTGTACAAAATTATTAAAATTATTAAAGTTTGGAATACCCTCTATAAATTTTTTTCATATATTTAATTTTTAAACTTTCCAATAAAGTCCCTAGATTTACCCTTTGTGGTCAGCGTTAAATTAATTTCGGGTTTGGGTCTTCCCGCCTTCTTCACTTCAATTTTTTGCTCCAAACTCAAAGAGCTAAAGTTCTTTTTTAAATGGTCCACCGTGAAACTATTCATTTTAACTTAATAAATATATAATATTAAAATATACACGCTCGAATTTCTAACTAGATGCACGAACAGACAACGGCGGGGCGCACACTAAAATTGTGCGCCTTTCCCATGTTAAATCGCCATAGCCCTGCTATCCCCAGCTGTCTCCCGCCACATGTTGCTACAGAGAAACTGCATTATGCCCCGCCCACTTAATCGCCCATGCGAGCAAGTCTCGTCATAATCGTCATTAACCTCGACCGAGGCACGGTTGCCGGATCGAGAGCCTATAATATACAGTTTGGTTGACGGTACGATAAAATATTAGGGAGGGTCGGAGTTTATACGATAATTGACGGTACGATACAATATTAGGGGGGGGGTCGGACTTTATACGATAAATAATATTTTATGAATATAACTTAATGTTTTTTTATTCGTTTTCGGAGTGCACGTGCGCATGTGCTCCTGTGGAAGAATCGCCACTGGGCACAATGTTGTCGCCGTCATATAGGCAACCCCGCCGGTATTGGTGCCGGTTTGGTTGCCAACCAACGACTTGAACGAACGACGAAACCGAAATCAGTCGTAGGGATGTAACGATATTAAAAATCTATCGATGCGTGTGCAGTAAAGAAGGTCTGCCAAAATATTGCCGTGTAATTATTTTCATTAAGGGCGAAGTACGGTCCTGTTCGCCGGTTAAGGTAAATAGTTTATCGGTCGGCATTGCGCGCGACATCTGACGATCAGCTTTGTTTACATGTGCGCACCAACCCACTCATACCATAAAATTTAACTTTTTACTGCGCACCCCCATAAGTTGTACATATCCATAGTTATAGGCCGGTGGTACATGGTACTTCACTTAATGACTTGACCAGTGCCACAATAAGTTTTTTTAATTTTAAACGGTTGGTGGTACTGCTGTGTATGTTTGGTTGCATAATAAACAATTCCTAATCTAACCTCACAATCACAAGTTTACACGTGACACGTATAATTTATCAAAGTTCACTTGATAAATAATTTGACTATTGCCAGCATAAAATTTAAACATACAAATTTACAAAATTTTTATGGCATTTATTAGTTTTAATTATGTGTTTTTTTATTAAAAAATACACAAAATAGAAAAAGTAGTATAAAGTACACGTTTTATAAAGCTATTATAGCACTTGTCCCCTTAGAAAACTCGCCGCAAGCGGCTCGTTTCCTAACAAGGGCGCGTGCTAAAATATCATGCTTTATAAAACTTGTACTTTAATATACTATTTAATGTTTCAATATTAAAAAAGTTTCCAATATGTGGCCAAGTTTTTGCCGGTTATTGTATAATCTATTTTGTTATTCCGAATCTGCTCAAAGTGTGGCCGTTTGTTCGGGAGTACAATTTAACCACGGAAACACCCTCGGTCCTTAATAAGTTTATTTTTTTTAGGTAAAATAAAAGGGGTGGCCATAAAATGTTAAATAACTACCGTACGAGTTCTTCTCTACTTGTTAATATACAGGTTAGTATATAAATAAGAAAAATAATGTACTCTTAACGTTTACTTCATAAAAATAAGATGAAAGTTTCTATGTAGGTTGTTTGCATCACTCATTTTTATGATATAGTTTATTTTTTATAACCACTTATATTTTATATAAAGTAGTATTGTAGCAATAAC
Organism: Barypeithes pellucidus; assembly: GCA_963991005.1. Classification (NCBI taxonomy): domain Eukaryota; kingdom Metazoa; phylum Arthropoda; class Insecta; order Coleoptera; family Curculionidae; genus Barypeithes; species Barypeithes pellucidus. Next base: position 46,956,319 of record OZ022563.1, on the reverse strand, counting down.
TTTGTCGTTTTGTTATTCCTGGCCCGATTGACAACACCACTGCCAAAGTCATAAAATTAAAAAGAGAAGAAGAAAAAGGGTTACTCTTTATTTATGGTTTTCTTTGCATATGGCTCATTCTTTTACGCGGCATTTGTTTAAGATAACATTTTCAGTGTTGTATTTTGTTGGCGCTGGCCAGTTAAATTTTTCGGTTCAGTGTGTAAAAATGAATCGCCGAGTAATATCTGAAATTGATCGTGCAGAATAGTAGCTTTAGTTGAGGAAGGTCATTCCCAAAGATTTGTTGCTGAAAGAATAAGGGTTTTTCAAAGTGATGTCTCTCGCATATGGAATCGCTATCTAGAGACCAATTCTGTGCGAGACGGGCCACGAAGCGTGTTACTATCGAACAGCAGAACCGCTATATTGCGTTAACAATTCGGAGAAATCGTACTATGCCAGTCCCACAACTTCAGAGAGATGTTACGCATGCAATTGGAGTTCGCGTATCCGTCTCTACACTAAGAAGACGCATTCTTGAATCCGGTTTAAGGTGTCGGCGGCCAGTATAAGAGTTCCCCAACTGCAATATGACCATCGAGTTCGTCGACTGCAGTGGGCTGAAACGCACGTTCGCTTACCCGAAGAATTTTGGAATTCTGTCCTATTTTACGACGAGACCAGGATTTGTCTGGTAAACGATAGTCGCCGGATTCGTGTTTGGACAGAACCAACAAGAGCCGCCCAACTTGCCCATGCCCGCCCCTTGCCTCCATTCGCGGGAGGAAGCGCGCCATGTTTTGGGAAGGTATTATGTCCGACGGGCGTACTGAGTTAGTCCACGTTCAAGGCAAAATTACTGGCGATAGGTACATTAAGGATATTCTACATCCTTATGTTAGGACGTGGAGAGGGGCTGTTGGTAACAATTTTGTGTTTATGGACGACAATGCCCGGCCTCATCGTACTAGAGCTGTGGATGAATACCTAGAAAGTGAGGGAATCAATCGCTTGGAGTGGCCTGCTTTGTCCCCTGACATGAACGCGATAGAACATGCTTGGGATATGCTCTCTAGGGCAGTTCACGGTAGAAGAAATCCCCCCTAGAACTCTCCAGGAGCTTGTCGTCGCTGCTACCGAGGAATGGCAGGCTATTCCACAAGAACGGATTGCTAACCTTACGCACAGCATGCGGCGTCGTCTTCAAGCTTGCATTGAGACCAGAGGAGGAAATACACTTTATTAGAAGCTATATTAATATCACAAATTATACAATATAAATAAATTTTACTTTTGTTAAGTTTTTTTTTGTATGGTTTAAAATGTTGTGATTTTTATTTTAAACTTATCAATGAACTAATATTTAGTCTATTTTCGCGATGACGTAATTACTTATTCGAGAATCAGAGTGATGCAATACTTTTGAATCTATGAGTACATAAAATTAGTTGACACGTATTTCAGGAGTTTGCTGAAAAAAATTTTTTTTTCGAAAATATCCACACAAATCTTCTCATATTTGAAATTTAATATCTCCAATGGCACTGATCGGATCAATATCGGTATTCTTTTATTTTACACTTTGTTTCGTTAGCTTTCGAAGTATATTAAAAAAAAATTTAATTGTGAATATATTAAAAATAATAACGATGTAATTGTTTAAATAGTTTTAACATGCCCATCTTAAATTAATTTAAAAAAATATCATTTTGTTCCTTATTCTCGTATCTACAACACCCATTTTACGAAAAAGTGGTACCTCTTTTAGTTCGGAAGTTATTAAATATTCTCAATCGCGTCACGCAGAGCTCGGGGAATGCATCAGCGCGACGGGTCGAGGCGTGTACAATCGAGCTCGGCGCAGTGTGAATCATTAATAGTTCCATTCTTTGCGTCGTTCGAAAGCGTAGTTCTATCACTCTTCGCCTTGCTATCGAAAATATTTAATAACTTCCGAACTAAAAGAGGGCACCATTTTTCGGTGGTTTTACGGGGTATATTCGTTATTAGTAAAGATAGAAGGAAAAAATCTAGTGGGATCCGATCACAAGATCGAGGGGGCCACTGAATGAATCCACCCCGCCCGATCCTCTTTTCTGAATAATGTTCGTTTAAGAAGTCTCGGACTGCACGACTATAATGAGGAGGAGCTCCGTCTTGCTGAATCCACATTTCTTCTCTCTCATTCACGGCAACCCCCTCAAGAAGTCGGGGCAATTCATTTTGCAAACAATTGAGTATTAAGTACTTGTGTCAAAGTCTTGACACCTTTTGTTTTTTCATGGCAACTACGACGTTAAAACATAAATGTAGGAAACGAACAATGAAAAATGGAGAAAAATTAAAGTATGTCGAAAAATATTAAAAATAAACTTATGATATATTAAATAAAAGTTGAAACGTATTCTATCAGAAAGAAATAAAATATAACGTGTACCATTTAAAAAACCGAGATTTTTTTGTTTAAAGTTACTGAAATTCGAAAATTTATTTTGAACACCCTGTAAAAAGTGAGGTAAATTTGTTTCCATAATTTATTTTCCTTAACTCCATATAATGTCCATACCAAATATGAAGTTTTAATTTGCAGAGTTAGTGTAGGTATTAACAATTAAATTCGACGCTGAAAACTGACATTTTTCTGAATAAAATGGAAATATTGGAAAAACTATAAGATTTAGATATATAATATTATACAGGGTGTTATGGAAATGACGTATTATATTTAAACCGACAATTCCTGAGATGAATACAAATTGAAGAAAAATATCCTTAAATGGCGCTTTCAATTCATTTAGCGGTAAAAATGACTCGACGTCAAACCAGGAATACCTCTGTGCCGCACTGCGGCACATCCGAATTCTCACCGGTGTTGTCAGAATTACACTCTTTAAGTTTGAAATACCAGATCTTTGGAAATACCCAACTACGTAACTAGGTCAAATGTCAATGACCTTTTGACTTTTGATTGGCTGATTTTTTAATGTAATTTTATTTAGGCCACACACATACACTTACCTTGTCGGTCTTATTTAAAAATTAATGTCAACTTCTATAAAAACTTATACAGCGTTTTAGTAAAGAAACCGGCACATCACATAACCTGGTTATGCAAAACTAAACTACACATGAACATTGGCCGCCATAAAACTGCACAAAATTCACTTGGAGACATGTGACACGTTTTTATTAACATTGGCTTGTCTCGCTTAGGTTTGCATGAACTTTTGCTTTTAATTAAAAAACACATTGTAAAATGTAAATAACATTAAAAATCACATCTGACCTGAAATATGCAAAACACGAACTGTCAAAAACTAGAAATGTATTATAATGCAATGCATGTTTTCCGGTAGATTCCTGCGCATTCACCAAAAAGGTTGAAATAAATAATTATAATAATCTACATTCTACAGCATTTATTTATTGTTTTCCTTCACTGCTGTAGATACCAATAAAGATTAAAAAACGTGTTAATCGCTGCTCTGGTGCTTTATTTCATTCGAAAAGCTTAAAAAAATTAAATCGATCGTTTCACAGCGGGATTTTAAAACCCAAGATTAGCACATCTCTAGTATAAATCGACAGGTTAAAAGTTGACATTTGCTTGACAACAAGCGGCTTCTCGCGAAAGAGTTTTTTCGGGATATTTAATCAACTGTACAGTGCGAATAAGTGGGAAAATGTTTAGTACATACAGAAAAATCAAGTCGAAGGCATATTAGAAAATGTTCCTTTAGTAAGAGACTGGAAATCGCAAGGTCACCGGATCTTACATCATGCAATTTTTTCTATGGGGTACGATGAATAAAGAAATAGTTGATAAAGTCGAAGATATGGATCAGTTGCGATATAAGATATTGGATGCAGCAGATAAAATAATTGCTGAACGTTTTAGTTTATAAAGTGCCAATTGTGTCCTATGTCCTATTTGTGTGTTTGTTAAAGAATGCATTAGTATGTAGCGATTTTGTGTGACAAGGGCCTATCTTAAAAAAACTAATTTAAAACGTGTGTTTCTTTAAGTGATTTATGGTAATTTGTTCAGTGTTTCACTATTTGTTCTGTGTCTGACGATATACAGGATCATGTTCTGAGATTGGAAGAAAAACGCCGAAGGGGTTTTAGTGGTGGGTTATAAGCTTTACCCACTAAAACCAAAAAAACTGAAGATTTATGTGCCCTGGATTACTTGCTAGTATACTGGCACCTGGATTCACTTCTATTTGGATACTAGGTAGCTAAATATTTATTTTTATAAGAATCTAAAGTTTTACACGAACAATTTGGCAACATTGCGCTAGAACATCTGTTTATTGCACAGCTGCTCAGTGTAATGTGACTGTGCCGAGGAGTTGTGTGTGGGTTTATGGGTGAATTACCCCACTTTTTAAACGTTCGATTTGAAAAAAAAATATATGTAGCGCTTCTCTAGGACACCCCAGGAGTCACCCATTTAAATATAATACGTCATTTCCATAACACCCTGTATATAAAAAATATTCAGAATCTTATGCATAATCCAAACATCGATAGAAATATAGGGTGTACCATTTAAAAAAAAACGTAAGTTATAGTCACCACTTCTTTGTGGGCCACCCTGTATACTCCAATATAATTTTAGAATGTACACCTTAATGATCTCTACAACTTTTGTATTTCAAGTTTTTATCTAACTCTTAACATAAAGGAGAAAATTAACTTTACTCTATCGTTGACTCGCCCTATACACAAACACCACTGAACTTCTACTAAGAGGTCGCGACGACGTGGTTAAATTTTGTATCTGCATTGTTGACACAATAATTGGTAATAGGGGGGGAGATTTTATCTGTTTCTCAGCGGTTGATTTTAAAAAAAAGTACGTGTAGGCATTATCTAGGAAACCCGAGGAATCGCCCATTTAAAAAAAAAATTCACAAACTCTTTTGTGTCATTATCAGGATGGACGTTTAAAACACATTTTGTTAACAATTTTTTTTATTCAACATTCTTAGGTTGCTCAAATATATACAATAAATTTAAAAAAACGTTCTCTACAAAACCGTTCTCAAGTCAATTTGGTGTCGACACGTGAAATTCTTTGGAAGAATACTTCCGTCTTCAAGCGAAAAGGCGCATTTTATAATTTTTCATAAAAAGTTTCTTTAAATTAAAAAATGCTTTATCATCTATAAGAAATGCACCCCTATTCCGAACTGCACGCCCGGACGGGCCTGGTCTCCTTTGTCGAACTTGTGTGGAAAACAATAGTTTACTTCTAGCCGGGCCATGTTGCCAAGTCTCAGCGCCACGCCCAGTCCGTACGATATCCTCATGTTGGATTTTAGGATTTCTAGGAGGTCGCTTTTCGATGATTTTTCTATAAAAAAATTAGAATAAATTCAAAAATTACTTCAACATTGGTGTTAAATGAAAAAAAAAAGGAGGAGATACAGGGTGTTAAAGTTAAAACTTCATTTTTTGTTTTTCTCTAATAACTTTGCGGTTTTTTTTAAATTTGGCAATTATGGTTTTTTTACTGTGAGAAATTGATTTTTTTGTAAAATTTTAATGTATAATATCCCTATATAGCGCTGTCTGCGGCATTATTCGCACATTTATTAGGTCATAACTTTTTTGTGCCTCAGTGTATTTAAGTTTTTAATAAAAATAATACTTAATATTTAGTTCAGGTCGTCCAGAGTTACCGTTTCTTAAATTGTTTAGTGCACTCTGCCCAATTATTATTAATTTGCAAACAAATTTTTTTTGTAATTTGCTTGCTTGAGCTAACGCACTAAACAATTTAAATGCAAATATCTCCGAAACGGTAACTCTGGGCGACCTCAACTTAGTATACCTTTTTTACGTAATAAATATGAGAAAGTATTTATTTTCAATAAAAACTTAAATATACTGAGGCACAAAAAAGTTATGACATAATAAATGGGCGAATAATGCGGCAGACAGCGCGCCCTATATTGTACATTAAAATTTCACAAAACAATCAATTTCTCGTCCTAAAAAAACCATAATTGCAAAATTTTGTAAAAAACGTTAGTTTCTCTCAAAGTTATTAGAGAAAAACATAAAGTTTTTTAACACCCTGTATCTCAGTTAATATCAACTTTCGGATATAGGTAAGTATAATTAAATCCTAATATTTTTACGTAAGGAGTCTGTGGTTTTTCCATGTACCATTAATTAGCGGACACCCTGTATAAGCTGTAAAAAAAATTTCGGACGATTTTAAAATGTCAAGGTTAAAAAGTGTGCGGTTTGTAAAAGAGTGACCCAAATACCAAATAAGACGTGTCAAAACAGAAAAAATTATTTCTTATTATTTGCACGTAAAATACTTAAAATACCATACCAGTGGAGTCGATCCGTTTTACGAAAATCCCTTGACGAAATCGAGTAATTTTTTTTCCCGGAATCGATACAGTAGGATCCTCTCGACATTCTGACATGATTTGTAGGGGGCGCCGCATTGGGGGGAGGGGGGCACTCCTCTTAAATCTAACCGACAACGGATTTTCCTAAATAACTCGGCCGGTTCTGATGCTACAAAAAAAATGTGAAGGGCAAAATTGAAGAGCTTGACAGAGCGCGTAAGCTCGAACAAACCTGATCCCGATATCTCGATGAGTTCGCGAATTATCGCGATTTTTAATTGCAACAACAAGAAAATTTAATTAATAATATCTCGAGAAGGGGCGGAGTTGGGGCATCAATTTTTGGCGAATCAACGGGTGACACCGAGGCCGGATTCAATTTGTTCATTTTTTTATCAGCTACGAGGGAGGATTGGCGAAAAATTTTTATTTTCGCAAATGCGCGCTTGTCGTGGCATCCAAGAAATGGCCACTATTTAATATCTCCGAAAATACTTTAGATATTATGTTCAATTTTGGTATATGTTAATAGGATATAGAACAACACATTCTAGTTAGAAAAGTTATTCAATTGTTCCACCAGTGGCGTCCCTGCAAACATGTCCTCTAATATTTTTTTGCAAAAAAGATGGTACGCCACGGCGTCTTGAGTTTTTCTCGTCAGACGCACCGTTCTTGATTAAAACCACTAAATTCATATTGAAACTCATTATTATTAACATTGATAAAATAATTAATGATAAATTTTGTTTCATAAAAATTGTTGGAGTGGGCAATTCGATGCGTCTGACGAGAAAGATACCGTTTTTATATAGAATTGACCAGGCTAATCAGAAAAAATATCCACATGGAAAAATGTCAGTGACGTACCATATTTTTTTGTAAAAAATATCAGAGGACATGTTTGCAGGGACGCCACTGGTGTAACAATTGAATAACTTTTCTAACTAAAATGTGTGGTTCTATATCCTATTAACACATACCAAAATTGAACATAATATCTAAAGTATTTTCGCCATTTCTTGTATGCCGCGACAAGCGCGCATTTGCGAAAATAAACATTTTTCGCCATAAAAAAATGAACAAATTGAATCCGGCCTGATCCCCGTAGCTCGATTAATAAACTACTTATTAGCATTTATGTAATATTTTTTCCCCCCATAACTTTCCTCCTCATTACCCAGCCTCCGGCCCATCAAAGTTCTCGGTGTCACCCGTTGATTCGCCAAAAATTGAAGCCCCAACTTCTCGAGATATGATTAATTAAATTTTATTATTTTTGCAGTTAAAAATCGCGATAATTCGCGAACTCATTGAGATATCGTTTGTTCGAGCTTACGCGCTCTGTCAAGCTCTTCAATTTTGCCCTTCACATTTTTTTTGTAGCATCAGAACCGGCTGAGTTATTTAGGAAAATCCGTTGTCAGTTAGATTTAAGGGGCGTGCCCCCCTCCCCATCAAATCATGTCAGAATGTCGAGAGGATCCTACTGTATCGATTGGGGGAAAAAAAATACTCGATTTCGTCAAGGGATTTTCGAGCCGTTTATTTTGCCAGAACGAGTCCACTATACATTCATAATAAAAAAAATTTCAAAAAATCACAAATTTTCGATTTTTTTATAAAAATTACTTTTCAAATCCTGTAAGACGCTAAGATCGGTAATAATAAATATAAATTAATAATTCCTCCGTGTTCAATCTGTCAAGGGGCCGATTAACCTCGACTAAAAGGAAAGTAACCAACTCACCCAAACTAAAATCGCACACGTTCCCGGCGTTCAAAAATAAATGCGTCCTGAACAGCTCGCCGAAACCCCCTTTTCCGGGTCGGAAAGGCAGCGGCGTAAACAGGTGAAGCCCCGCGGCCCAGTACGAGTTCGAACCGAGCGCGTCGCCGTCGGAATGTGGCCCGATGCCTCGCGTTTCGAAGCCCCGCACGGAAAGGGGTCCGCCGAGGTAACAGCGATCGGCGATGGTGATTTTTTTGTCTTTGTTCAGGGTGGACATGTATCCGGCCATGAAGCTCGTTTGAAGAACCTAAAAAGAAAATGCAAATAGATATTTTATACAGGGTGTTATGGAAATGACTATATAAACTCCTGGACAAAATTAACGCAACATCATAAATTTCCCATATTTTTGATGCTATTTTTTTTCTTAATTTATGATCCGATTTGCATGATTTTTTTTTGCATTGTAGGTTGGTTCCTTGACAATGTCATAGTTTTCGCTGTTTATGATAAAAATTTAATTTTCGATTTATACTGGGTGTACTAAAAATGCTATGTTTTTTTCCCGAAAATTCACATCACCCTGTGGAGTATATTAGCAACCGAAGCATATTGCAGTTGGCATTAAACGATAGGTCCATCTTTCCCCAACATTTTCTTTTTCGGTTTACTTCATTATCTCTGTTATTAAAGGAGATACACCGTTTTATAGCGTAACATGTTTTTATAGACTTTAATATTCAACACATTCATTGTTAAATGATTTCAAGTAGGTTTCAAAGATTAAAATACTCGTCGGGCAACTGGGCATACGAAACGAACGTTTAATAAGCAGTTTACGAATAGTTTTTTTTATCAGTATGGCGAATTTTATTTGACCTTTGTAACTTTAAAACACAACATCTGCTGACACATCGCTTGCAATGTCAGAAAAAGTCCATAGTCTACTTATCATATATCATATCATAAACAGATAAAACTATGACATTGTCAAGGAACCAACCTACAATGCAAAAAAAAAATCACTCAAATCGGATTATAAATTCAGAAAAAAAGTAGCATAAAAAATATGGCAAATTTATGATATTGCGTTAATTTTGTCCAGGAGTTTATTTAATATACACTGTCACCATTAAAGTTGGAACCATATGGGGAAAAATGTACTTTTCGATACTTTAAGTTTTGCTTCAATAAAGACAAAAAATTACATAATTAAATGGAACCATGCGGCTTTTGTTAACTGTCAAATTTGACATTTTCTCCATAAACTGTCGAAAAAGGGCATTTATTAATCGAATTTAAAAAATTGTATTTGGAAATTTTGTTTGTATTGAAATTTTATGCACAAATACCAAATTTGAATCACTTATGATCATTTTTATTTTCTATCTATTTTTGGCCGAGATAAGAGAATAAATGCTTAATTGGAACAAAACGTCGGAAAACCAGTAAGTTATACACGGTGTTGAAAAAGGTCGGAATAGTTTGCAATTTAAACCACCCCCCACCCCCCGAGCGTGGGTGGGGGTAAGTTAAGATTTTCAAATGGAACCCCATATTTTTTATTGGCGTATCGTGTTTTCCGACCAAAAATAAAGATCTTTTGTCTGAAATTTTTTTTTATTTCGACCCATCCTTCACCAATAATCACCATGAGAAAGACAAAATCAAAACCGTGCGAAAATCAAGTTTTAATATTTTTTTTCTGTGTCAAAAGATGTTTATTTTTGGTCGGAGAACACGATACGCCAATAAAAAATATGGGGTTCCATTTGAAAATCTTAACTTACCCCCACTAGTGCCCGGGGGTTGAGGGGGTGGTTTAAATTGCAAACTATTCGTCCTTCAAAACCAAACAAATTTTTCCCCAGACATTTTCCGTTGCAATGCGATGCATCGGAGTTATTCCGGGGTACCGACCTTTTTTCAACACCGTATATACCGCTGATCATAAATTTATTTTCTTTCATAATTTAAACAAAAAAATTAAGTTGATGATTGTGATCCAAAGACGAAACGTCGCATTAAAGATCTGATGATGCTAGCTTGTGGAGAATAAAAAGTAGCAATGAGAAAGTCCAATTTATTTTTGGATATCTCTTCGAACAAAGCCAGAAAAAAATGAAAACCAAAACGAAAATTATCTTTTTCCAAATATTTTGGAAGCCCCTGTAGATTTTTTGTGCGACATATTATTGGGCCCATAATTACGCAACATTCCCTCGATCTAACCGACTTCGTACCCTTGCCGTTTCCGAAATACCAGTATATTCTTAACTACTTACTATATCTTCAAACAAAGAATAATTGTCCTGGTAGAACACTTCGTTCTTCAAGAATCCAACATCGCCTCCCAGTCCCGCTAGTTCCGAGGTAAGTTGGACAAGGGAACTACAGAAACGAACCAAAGTGAGGAGTCATACAAAAATTGGTCCAAATACAACGACTTACCCTGCGCTTGGAAAAATGGCCTCATCCCTCAGATCCACCGATAGGATATGTTTGATTGTCGACTTCAGGCTTGAACCCGCTTGTTCTCTGACATCAAACGACGCCGTTCTAGTTAAAGTCGACAAATTCCTTATGGCGCCTTCCCATTGAAGGTTATGTTTAAACTAAAAGTAAATAATCAGAAGCATGTCGGCAAGGTTTAAGAACAATCATGGGATAGAACATTGATCACACGCAAGCAGTTGGTTTAAAGTGTTCACACAAGCAAAAACTGTGACGGGTGACCAAAAATTCACTGTTTGTAGAGCAAAATGTATTGGTTGTCAACTGATTTGCCACCTCCAGAATAAACCGCGTACTGGCACGGAATTGTGGGTTTGGATTCTGCGCATTTGCTCGATTAACTGTTTACTTCTAACTTGTTGTGTTTACCAAAGATCTTACAAACTCCAGATAGAATTGTTTATATTTGTAGTCGACGCAAGGAATGGAAAGGTACACTCCCCACCTTGCTGTTATGTTTGCAGCATAGCCAGATTGTCTTATTTATCGCTAAGGTATCTGCAAAATCCCAATTAAAAATTTGTTAATTTGACAATTACAACTGGTTTAAGGTTAATCCGCAATTGCTTTTAAAATAAATTTATTTCCCAATAATTTTAATATAAATTGTGAATAGGCCTCGAGAGATTTAGAAAAAAAAATATTATTATACATAAAAGTTTTTGAAATATACCGACTGCACTCTGGCAACATCCAGTTAAATTTACTACGCTCTACGGCACAAGGTCAAACTTTATCAATGGATCGGATTATAGTAAAGAATACAGTGTTGCTGGTCGCTGCTAACCGATTTTTAGGGATTGTTTATATATTTTGGTTGTTTTTTTTTTTGTCCAGCAGCCGAAGAGTATGTTTGGGTGCAGAGCTCCAGACATGAGAGCAGTATTCTAGTGATGGTCGAATCTGGGCTTTGTATAGTGTCAAAAGTTGTTGAGGTGTGTACAACTTTCTGGTTCGGAAGAGTACCCCAAGCTTCTGAAAAGCTACCTTGGCGATTGCAACAACGTGGTTATGCCAAGACATATTTCCTCCGAGATTGACGCCCAGCAAATTAATAGATGAAGCCAGTGGGATTGCGTGTCCGGCCATGACTATTTCCGGTTCTGCAATGTTAACCTTTTTAGAGAAAACTGCTGCCTGAGAATTAAAAAATGGTTTTGAATGCAGCTGGGTCCCATGATAAGGCAATTAAAATTTGTAAAAGAAGCCTCTACCTGTGTATATCTTTCTAGAACACACACACTGTATATGTATTTGTATGACAGTGCAAGCAAATTATGGGAATATCCAAGGCATACTTACTACTGAATTGGAATAAAATCCCAAGTCTAAAAGGAGACCCCTCTCCAGTTGTTTGTAGCCTGAATTTGGCCATTCTGAATGTGCTTGGAATACTGATGTAGTTACACTAAAATAAAAAGAAGCAAGTAAGATGCCCGCTTTGCTAACCTACAATAATCACGAAATGGACAGTAAATAAGATATAGTAAATTGATTTTCCAAATTATTTAGTAATGTCTTAACTGACACCAAGCCTACTCAGGAAAAAATGGAGACTATTCAAACAATCACTGTATATCAGTATCACATAACAAAGACCGACATACTGTCTGCACTGGGAAGACTAAAGCTAAAGGCATCCTGTGGCGTAGATGGAGTGCCTGCATATATTCTTAGGGACTGCAGCCATAATTTTGTAGATCCCCTGTATTTAATATAATAATAATAATAATAATAAACAATCTTTATTTCAAAAGTATGTTAAAAACATAAAACGAAATAACGTCAATATAAAATTAAAGAAATTACTCAAAATCATAAGGGTTACAAACCTAAAACCTTTTAACACCTTCCAAATATTCAGTTACATTGTACGGTTCTATGTCTACTAACATATTAAAAATTGTTTTCTTTACACACTTAATATTGTAATCCATTTTTATTTGCGCTGGCAGATAATTAAAAAACTTTATACAATTATAATAAGCCCCTTTTTCTGTTACGGTTAGTCTATGTTTTGGATAGTTATAATTTAAATGCCTAGATAGATACATATTACGTGGAGCACTATCCCTGAATAACCCTCTGTTTTTAAGAAAAAACAATATACATTCTTGAATGAAAATAGCAGTTATTGTTAACAGTTTATTTTCCCTAAATTTACCTCTACACGATTCCCGAAAATTTAATCCCAACAGTATTCTCAATGCCCTTTTTTGGCATACAAACAACTTGTCTATATCCTTACAACCTCCATATAGAACTATACAATATCTGATATGTGTTTCAAAATTTGAGTGATATATGACTTTCTTGGTGTGTAAGTCTGTATATTTCGCTAAGATACGGAAGCTATAACATATAGTGTTTAATTTTTTTCGGACATATTCAACATGGTTTCCCACGCTAATACATCGTCCAGAACAATCCCCAAAAACTTAACATTCCCACTTATGTTAAGAGAATTGTCATTGATTACAATTGCTTGTAGTTGTTCGACCCGTGACCTATTTGTTTTAAAAATTACAATGTTTGTTTTATTACTATTTAAGATTAATTTGTTTCTGCCAAACCAACTGCCTGCTTCCGTCATTATGTTTATAGTTTTTTCCACAACATGAATGATATTGTCGTCATTAATAAGTATATTTGTATCATCGACATAATTTGTTATTTTACACCAGTCCTCATAGCTGCTTGCTATTTCTGTGATATTATTTAAGTATATGATAAAAAGGATCGGTCCTAAAACACTACCCTGCGGTACGCCAAGTTCGACCGATACTTCATCAGATAAGTATACTTTGTTGTCCTGTCTAATTAAAACTTGTTGTGTCCTTTTTGAAAGGTAAGATTTGAATAAATTTAAAGACGTTCCTCTGACACCATAAGAATTTAGTTTTTCAAAAAGTATGTTGAAGTTTAGTGTGTCGTATGCTTTGGATAGATCCAGAAATAGACCCAAAGGGACTTTTCCTGCCTCTAAAGTATCTAAAATATACTGTATAAATTGAAATACCGCAGTTTGTGTCGACTTACCCTTTACATACCCATGCTGTTGATCACGTAACAAACTATTCGAAATAAAAAACTCCATCAGACGTTCAGATATTACTGATTCTTCACCTTTTTTGAAGACTGGTACAACATGTGCAATTTTAAGACTATCTGGGAAAATGCCAAACTTTAAAGAGTTATTGAGAATATAAGAAATGGGCTGAACGATTTCACTTATAATATATTTCATTAAATTAGAGGATACTCCGTCATGGCCACTACTTTGCTTATTTTTCATATTATTAACTACTTTAAGAATCTCTTTAGAGTTAGTTGGACGCATTTCTAGTGTATTGTCATTATATTCTATTTTAGACTCGAAAGGTAGATTTTCTAAGTTCTGAAGTAGAGATGTGGCTGTTGAAGTTATTTGCAACAGTCTTTGGATCTCCTTTTACTTTAATTTGTGGTTTAGATACACTTTTACCTTTAATTTGATTGATAACAGACCATGTACTTTTTGATTTATTATCAGAATTTTTAATTTTAGCTGCAAAATATACTTTTTTAGATTCAACTAGCAGATTGTTATATTCTTTCTTTTTATCGTTGTATAAGTCTTTAAACAGGATGTTTCCACTCTTCAAAACATATAAGACATCTAATTGTTTTTTACATTCTTTTATCTCGGGATTATCTAGCTTATTTCTAGACTTATTGAAATTACTGTTTGGTACTTTTTGCACTGAATTTACTTTGGAAAATATTCATAAACTCACGCCACTGTTCGTCTACTGAATAAGCATGTAGTGCAAAAACTGACATCCAGCTTGTAACAGATAATACATTTTTAAATTTTAATTTATTTTTTTCACTGAAAATTCTTTTTTCAATTAGTACATTTTTTTCTTTCGTTATACTTAAGGTTAATTTTTGTGCTGTATGATCCGAGATACAAGAATGTAGAACTTGGGAAGCCCTCCCATCTCTAAAATTTGTTAGTATGTTATCGATACAACTTTTACTGGTCGTACTAATTCGAGTGTAATCTGTCACAGTATGACTTACATTAAAAGAGTTGATCAGGGAGATTAGGTCCCCAGTATTTTTACCACTTAACTTAAAATCGACATTAAAATCTCCCGCTATAACCAAATGACCTTTATTTCCACACAATAACAAGAGCTGTTCCATTTTATTTAGAAAGAGTCCAAAGTCCCCATTTGGTGGTCGGTAGAGCGATACACAAATTGTGTTAATATGTTTCACCTTGAGTTCACATCCACAGCATTCAAATACATTTTCTTCACTTAACCCATTTATGTCATCTCTTTTTTTGCATTTAAATTTATTTTTTATGTATATGGCGCTACCTCCATGTCTATTTTCGAGCTGTCTGCAGAAGCTTGTTACTAAATAAAAATCTTCAATGCCATAGTTCTCCAACTGCGAATATGTCTTCCAGTGTTCTGTGACGCACAGCACACCACAGTCATTATGGTTGCTTAAAAAATTCTCCAATAGGTCAACAGAGTTTCCAATGGATTGTACATTTTGATGTATTATGCTAAACTTGTCATCACACGTGCTATTAATTTCACCAGACTTTGCTAGTTTATTTTCTTCTTTTTCTATTGGTCTGTTTATACATTTTGAGGAACTTTCCCTTTTGTTTACGATAAAAAATTATTATAGTTGGTGTTGTGTTTTAGCCTGTTTAACATTCTATGATAAAGTGGGCATAGTTTGTCTCTAGCAGAGTGGTTTGTTGCACCAAGTTTGAGTTTCACACAATTGGAGCATTTCATTTCCTTTTCATTACAGTCTTTTCCCGCATGTTCTCCTCCACACTTGTGACAGCACTCTTTTTCTCTACAATATTTCGCCACATGACCATATCCACAACATTTAAAACAGATTGCCAGATTAAAATGCTCCTGCACATATACTCTTACCAAATCAATGTAAATTGTTCCTTTTTTAAGAAACCATTTGGCAATTGTTGGAGGTGCCTAATATCCAGTTTTCTTTCTCTGTATTACGACATGGCTTTTTCACGATTACACGAATTTTATCAGATACACAATATCCAAGTTCTTCCACAATTTCATAATTTAAACATTCTATTTCCTTAAGGAGCTCTGCATCTGAGAACCCTCTATTTATCCCTGTTATCATGAACATGGGATCCGTATCTTGAGATTCTTTAAATTTGATGTTCTGCTTTTCTTGTATGGCTATTCTTAGTTTTTCCTGTTGATTCTTATTGAAACTTTCAACTATAATTGCACCATTCTTAGTTTGTCTGATATTTTTAAAACCCTTTCCTACATCTTTTTTATTTATTTCGTTCTTAAGCTGTTTGAACGCTTGTTTTGGGTCACTTACATTTTCAATACGTATAACTGTTTCATGTCTTTTAACTGTAGGAGGGGTTGTCCAATGTTCAGTTTGTTGGTGTAGTTTCATGCTTTCTACACCTACTATCTCATTATTGGAGATCACCGCATTTGCATAGTTTTTTTTCACTTGACTATGTGATATATTTATTTCATTATCTATCCCACATATGTCTTGTATTTCCAACTGTTTCTTTAATTTTATGTTCTCCTTTTCTAAAGCTCCACACTTAAAGACTGCCAATGTTAACAATTTATGAAGTTCAATGTGTGCTATTTTAATGTCTGTTTGATCGTCACTAGTCAAGCTACCAATTTGTTTATTTGCCACATCCATGAATTTATCAAGGTGTTTAAACATCTGCATGATAATTTTTTCTGAAAACCCAGTTAATTGATGTTCATCATCATTTTGATTATTGATTATATCATACTGCCTCTTTTTGTTTGCTTGCATTTCCGGACTTGTTTCAGACCTTTGTCTCTTATTATATGTTTGACCAGAATCAGGGTTTTCAATGCCTTTCGGCGGTGTTCTCAATATAGAGAGTCTTGGTTTAAAAACTTCTTCATTTCCACTATCATTATTATCAAGAATTAAATTATCAGATTCTTTTGTGCTACTCTGTATTATAATTCCAGTGGATATCGGTATCTCACTCTTATCGATATTTTCGTGTTCTTGTTGAGGTTTATCTACAGTTTTTTTGGACTTTTGTTTATCAAGGTAGGTCTTTATCTCTTCCCTTTTTTTGTCAATGTTTATACCTATAATTTTATTTATTTCTTCTCTGGGCATTGATCCCAATGAGAAATGTCTAATTAACCCCAATATTTAATTTGGTTTTAAAAACATGTCCATTTCCTGATAAATGGAAGCATACTAAAATATGTCCGGTGCATAAAAAAGGGTCAAAAAATAAAATAGAAAATTATAGGCCAATTGCACAGATATCAAACTTTGCAAAGGTCTTTGACATGTGCGTTTATGACAAAATTATTTTTCATGCTCGATCGCTAATAAGTCCGCATCAACACGGGTTTCTCAGTAGAAAATCCACAACAATCAATCTGTCAAAACTTACAGAATTTGTAAGTACAGAACTTAATGATCATGGTCAAGTTGACATTATATACATGGACATCTCAAAGGCATTTGACACTGTTGATCATCAATTACTATTGCATAAACTTCAAATGTTGGGATTTAGTAATCAATTACTGAGTCTCTTAAAATCACATCTATATAATAGAAATTTATTTGTAGAGTGTAATGGGCATAAATCCAAAACACTTGTACAAACTAGTGGTGTGCCACAGGGGGGAGTTCTGGCTCCACTGCTCTTTCATGTTTGCAAACATTTCACCCATGTGGAAGCCATTAGAACTCTGTATTTTGCTTATGTAAGATCAAATCTTGAGTATTGCTGTGTTGTCTGGACCCCCTACTATGACAAATACATGGTTGAGTTGGAGTCAGTGCAGCGTCAATTATTAAAATACCTTGCATATAAAGTGGACAACATTTATCCTGCAAGGGGTTATGACAGCAAAATACTACTTCAAAGATTTAAAATAAACACCATTGAAGACAGACATAGATATCCCCAAATACATATATTATATAAAATATGTAATAACTACGTTGAGTCATCATATTTACTTGGTCAAATTAACTTTTATGCTCCGATACTACATCTAAGACCAAAAACCAATCTGTTCTACCTGCATACCCCAAATACAAATATAGTTCATAAATCCCCAATATACAGCATATTGTGTGCAAGCTTTGACTCCTTGCATGACAAAGTAGATTTATTTTTTACAAATAAAATTGAAATTAAAAGAGCTGTGTTGAGTATATGTTAATATAAGCAACACAAAATTAAATTGAGCTGTATGCTGTTGTAGTTAGGTTAAGTTAAATCGTCTTATAAATGGTATGTTTCTGTACTGTTAGATAATTAAAGCTATTTTATTTAAGAGTATTAAACATTATTTCCTGTTGTTTCCAAACAATTATATCTCTAGCCCTAACCGATTTAAAAGCTTTTTAGCCGGCATATCAAATCTGTGTGGTAGACAAATTTTTTTGCATAACAAATTAAAAACTTACGTTGGTCTATGTCTCCCTCTAAACGGCTTAATAAACGCCAAATTGAAGTTGCTGGTCTTCTTCGATCCGTGACTATATTCAACCTGGACCCTCTCGCCTCTTCCGAAAATATTTGGCGCGCGCATGCCCACTAAGAGGGAGCCTTCGTTGTTGCCGACTTGGGTGCTAACACCCCCTGTAACGCGCTTGTGTTCTTTAACATCGAATGTAACCTGAAATTGTTTAAAGATTTAAGGGATCAGCCGAATTGGTCAGTCAGGTGATAGTTTTTATTTTTCTAGTCGGTTGGTAGTAGTTTCTGAGAAGAAGCGGTACTTATAGTATTAAAATATTGCACAATATTATGCACTTACCTCAAGACCATCATTTGTGGCATTTGGTCCTTTACTTGTGTCAATGTAGACACCAATATTTTTGAAACAACCCAGTTCATCTAATTTTACTCTAGCCTAAAAAAATAAACACCAAGATGACGTGGTGCTGTCTATAAAACATAACCAGATAAAATAGTTTATTAAAATAAAATTCTCCCTGTTCTTAGGACTTACTTTGTGAGCTTTTAAAAGAACATCTTGAAAATCTCTAGCCTGAAATACTTCCTGTATGCAATCCTCTACTATGTCATTTTTGGTTCTTCCAAGACCATCTACATTGATTCTGTCTACTCTAATCTATAAAATAATAACAAAATTGCTTAAAGGTTTAGCAAAATAGGAAAGGCAATATTCATTATATAAACTTTGTAATATTGTAACACAACTTTCCTAATCGGGTTTTAATTTCATAAGGTTGTTTCCTATGAACTTGAAGTTCTAAAATATAATTTATACAGTGTACAGAATCATAGTGCTTCTATATAGTTAAGCAAAATTTATTTGTTGATGTGTTTGCTGTTTCATATCCTGCGATACATAATAATATGTCAAGTTTGAAGTATTAGGGAAAATAAACGAAATCTTACTCTAACTTGTTCCAAATCAATTTCCTTGACATCAGGCTCATTGCGGTGATCCTGGAGCCCTGTATGCTTGGCAAAATTTCTAATATTTGATGCCGCTTCTTCAGGAACCTACAAATTTTAGGTTAGACTTATATTTAGAACTGATCAAATATAATTAAAAACTTACCTTTGCGTGCACAATACCCATTTCTGCTGCGGCCTAAAGCTTATGAATGAACGCCCGATAGCTTAGTTCCTCATTGCTTCGCCTTATACGCCTTTCAAAAATAAAAGTTTTTTGTAAAAATTTGAAGAACTAGGTCGTCCCGATCCCGAGATATATTTGACAACACGACGTCAAATTTCAAATAGCCATTACAGGAATCTGTAATTTTTTGGAAAATAGTTTTGAGTGTCTACATTTTCCTCTGTCTAACCAAATCACAGAATACACCTAAACAGTTAAAGCATTATTATTCTTTAATTTGGTAATGTTAAAAGAAAAGTCGGGCTTCAAATGCCAGAAGATACCGATTCGTATAGTTAACAAGAACAGATATATATTTATTACTACTTGCTCAATTATCAATGAAAAACGCGGTGTTCGTTTAAATTAAAGGCTTAATATAAAATGTAAATACAAAAAAGTATATTTTTTATAAAATCAACCAGAAAAATACATATATCAAATAGACTGTTACAAAATAATATATAATTAAAACTATATTAGTAGAAGAAGCATCGTTTGGAAACAGGGTTTACTTTTTGCCTCCTAAAAAATAATTTAAAAAAAATTACATAAGCTCATAATATTATTAACACTTTTTCACAATTTTTACCTTTTTTGCCACCCTTAGCTGCTGCTGCAGCCTCTTTCGGTACTGCTGCTTTTTGATCTGCAACTTTTCCTCCAGTAGTAGCAGCAGCCTTTTTCTAAAAAAAAAAACGTAAAATACATTTTACGCCCTATAAGTTCCAAAAAACATCTAACCTCTACTCCCGCAGGTGCAGCTCCACTACCTCCTTTTCCGCCCTTGCCCTTTCCCATTTCAAAAGAGAGTAATTTAATTAAAAAATATAATTGCTAAAAAATACACAAATATTACAACATGCGTTTAACCTTTCGAATAAAAAATATGACTTGAATGCCAAGTTACCAATATAAAAATCTTATTTTAGCTTTTAATCAGGTGCAAGTTCTATTTTTAACAATAATAGGTTTGTTCCAACACCCTATTTTTGTATCGTTCTAGAACCGTCACGAAACTGTTGGAATCGATTTTGTACGCAGGCGTTAATTTTGCACTGTTTGTTGCCGATGCACAAGAGAGGCAAGGTTGGTACGTTTTTGTGATCATTCTGTGTAAAAATCTCAGCTGATCGCATGTCTGATTCTAGGAAAGAAGTTTAGTAATTAGTTAATTATCATAACATTCATAAATCACAACCCTACTTTTGTTGTTTTGATTTCTTCGTCTAAGCTTGAGTATTATCTTTTTTCGTTCCGTTTTGTTGTATTTAATAATCATGAAAGAGAATAACGTTTAATGTTAAGAATATCTTGTAGGTTTGGGAACCGGATTATACAAATTTAATAAGAATAAATTAAATAATCAAAATATTAAGCAACAACTCCTACAAAACAAGGCTAAAAGAACTGCATGAATGCCAGGAATACAAAAACAACGGTTAAAATTCTTAGGGCGCAAGTCAGTACAAGCGGTTCCTGGTCTTGGCCATGTATCGTTTTTACCGTTCAGGAACTGGTTTGCGAACGATCACAATTTGGTTGGAACACCAAAGGGATCGCCAGCTACACCGTTTTGTATCGGTTGGAACGCCTTTCGACTACTACGCATGTGCGTGACCGTACATTGTACGATTTTTAGGGTGGTTGGAACGAACCTTATATCATGATATTTTGGCAGCGCATAAAAAATTTAAATTGGTAAAATAACTTCACTGCAGTGCATTTGAACTACATGCTATGTGAAGGTAGGAGTTTTAACGTGAAGTTAGCGCGAAGGTATTTTGATACTTGACGTTGACATCATGACATCTGACAACTGACAGTCTTGCGGTTCTCGTTTGTTACGTATGTTTGGCGGAGATGCGGTCTATAGTTTTTCAAAGTTTTTTCGTGTTTTTTAAAAATATTTGGAAAAAATAATTTACCGACTTGGAAAAAGGACTAAAACAAATAGTTGTGCTTATTCAGAAATCAAGTAAGTCTTCTATAAACCCGAAAACTTTAAGAAGCATTTTGAGTCCTGGGGCATTAAAGCGTTGTTAAAACACCCATATTGTGGTTTTCAAACTTATTAGCGTAATTGTTGACATAGTAAAAAATATCCACATATATTCATCTACTTAGATCCAAAAGTTTAGACTACATAACTTAATTTAAGAAAATTATTATACATTGACTTGACAACTGCATTTCAGGTTCTGAATAAGCACCCAGAATGTCCGAGTCAGAAGGCAGCAATTATTCCGACCGCGAACGTGCTTCGGATGCAGGTTCGGTGAGATCAAGAAGTTCAAGAGGTAGCCCCAGGGCAAGTAGATCCCCCTCAAGGTCTAGGTCAAGATCTAAGTCACCGAGCAGATCAAAATCTAGATCAAAATCCAGATCAAGGTCCAAGTCAAGATCTAGGTCGAGAAGCGCGAGCGTGAGATCTAGATCTAGAAGTAGATCTAGAAGTCGTTCTAGGAGCAGGTCCAGAAGTAGATCAAGAAGCCGAAGTGGTTCTAGAAGATCTGGGGGGTAAGTCTATACTATAAATTACTGTTGTAAGCTTATTTTTATCTGTTGTCAAAGTCATGGGATGAATAAGAAGCTTTATTTTTTTGTTTACAAAAAATAAATCGTCAAATTTACAGATCGGAAGCTAAAGAAGCCTCAGAACCAGAAGAGGTTCAAGAAGAAGAGGAGCCGGATGGACATAGTCTTAGGGACAGTGAAGAATATGACTCTGAGGAAGAAGAAAGTGATGATGGAGGAAGAGCCAAGAAAAGAAAGAAAAAGGATAGATATGGTGGATTTATTATTGATGAAGCTGAGGTAATATTTATTTGTTGCTTCATTTTATTTTCAATAAAATCCAATTCTTGAGTATATTATTAAACAAAAACAAACAATAAGTATTAAGTTTTCAACTTTTTGTTATATGATTTACTATCTTTCATGCATTACCCGAACACCCTCTTCAGGGTATTATGGAAATGACGTATTATAAAACCGGCAATTCCTGAGATGAAAACAAATTGAAGAAAAATATCCAAAAATGGTGCTTTAATTTAATATGCCCTGTACATGACCTTATGTCAAATCAAAAATTACCACGTGGTGCCCCTGTTCGGAAGGTAAACACAGCAACATATGGCAGTGAATCTTGAACAGTGTTGTCATATCTTCAGGGTAAACTCTTTAGAAAGTCAATAACCGTTTGACAGATTTCAAGTTCTTTATTTTTCAGGGTACATTATTATAAACTTTTACGTTCAGTTCGCTGGGAAATAATCTCTGATTTATAAACTTGAATTGACTCGAACGAACCGCCGCCGAGTATTTAAATGGTCAGGTATGTTCTCATTTGTTCAATTCGAACGGCACCCGTCAGATCTGAACAACTTGAAAGTTTATAAATGCCACTTACCCTTTAGAAAAAAAAACGCAATTTTATTTACCTTCTCAGACTTATTTAAAACCATCTTAATTTATAAAAAACACCAAGTACTTGCATCACAAAATCACATTAGATTTCGCGTCACCACACATCTAAGTATCGTTAAATCTGAATTAGTATTTTAAACTGCTACTGTGTAGACAAAAATACGCCCTTATTGTCTGGGAAATAATGTATTTAACATCTAAAGAACTCGTTGGTTCTCTCGATCGATATCGGACGGCTTCTTTAAACAGCTGATTTTGGACAAGGCTAATATTTAAAAAATGCAGCGTTGCCACTTTCGATGTTTTATAAGCGACTATCATAAATTGCCGAATTTCCTTCTATAATATTACATTCCTGTATAATTATAGTCTCGGAAATGGCAACCGCGCTGGCTCTAGAGAGTGGAGAGTTCTCGGAAAGAAAGTTCGACTGGTCCGAAGGTGGACCAGACCATTCATTTCAAAGGGTAGTTCCTGTCATTTGTTAACATCATTTTATCTTTAGTAAAGGGTTAATGGCCCATAGAAATTAGCGTTTTTATTATTTCTATTGCGAAATGATTAAGTGCTCTTGTTCTATGTGTGTAAAAAAGTGTAATTATGCGGTAGCGTTGGGGTTTAGTGATAAGCTTATTATGCACTCCCACACTATCATCAGGACACGTGATGAGCATAAAGTTTTTCCCATAGAAAAAAGAACTGAAAGTGTCTGTGCCCTGGATTCCTTAATCGCGTCCTGGATTTACTTTCTAAGTAAGCTAAATATTTATTTTATTTAAATATAATACGTCATTTCCATAAAACCCTGTATATTGAATAACTAAAAATGAATTTGTTTTATTCTAAAATACAATATTTTAGTGGCAAACTTAAAATAAAAGTCCTCTTTCTTACTTTTTGAAGTTTCTGTTGAATTTTGTCCGATAAAATTTTTTTTTATGTGATTAATCTAAGTCAAAGAACACTAATTTTGTTATCATTTTAACAATAATTATACATTGTGACCGTTTTAACATAAACCCTCCACAAACATTGCAACAGTTGTATATAGAATTCATTCTGGAAGCCATAGAGAACTTAATCTTTTTATGCAATGATGCAATTCTAGAGGATATTAACAATCATAAAACCGTTTTCCCTCAAATTAATTATCCGTGTAAGAATCACATTGTCGCCCATTTTTCGGCACCAACTACCAAGAGATGGAGACTTTTTGACTTAAATAAACCAATTTTTTGTATACTTAATACTGTTGCATCATTTTATATTATACACAAAGTAAATTTGTAAAATTTAAGTTTTAATTTGTTACAAAACACAAAAGTTCCAGCTCCCGAAACGTCGCAATTCAGACCGAACAAAACCGAACATTCGTAATTATAGTAATAAGATGAAGTACAGGGTGTCACATTTTCGACACTTTCTGGGGACTATTAGAGTTATTATTAAAGATAGAATGTTGCGTTTTTCACTTTAGTGTCCCACTTTTTAACGAAACGAAAGGTTGCTATGTCAAATTTGTCATGGCTTTCTTAGTTTTTTTTTATCTACAGGGTCGTTTTGAAAATCTTCGCTTTTTATCAAAACGGTAAAAACTGATCTTGTTAAGGCCGTATTACAGTCGGGAATTTTTATGGCGCCAGCAATGGCAATTATAATTCAAGGATTCAGGCGCAGTACACCGTTCTCCGTACTACAGTCAGAAATTCTACTCTTCTGACAATTAAAATGACACGGATTCATGCGCAGTGTAGAGAAAAATTATTAATTCTGTACTACTAAAAACAGCTTACTTAATAGCTGGTCAGGTGGTTTGGATTGTAAGTTATAGGGGGTGGTTTGAGGTTAATAATAAAAGATTAGTTGCTTTAAATAAATTTAAGTTTAATCTGTTTTCGTACTGGTAGTTTTAGTTTTACAAAAAGATAATGGTGTGCGAATGTATTTATGGAAATGTGTGGCGTTCAACATAGATAACAATACAATATTATGAAATTTACACAAATACAATGTTTACAACAAGGGTTTATCTAATAATAATAGTAACTTTACTAAGTTGGAGCACAGTCCTATTTATTCATCCTTGTCAAGTGCAGGATGACTAGTAGAATGATAAACAAACATCACAGTTATAACTTGTCTTGCTTGGCCAAAAAATCTATCTACGATACAGATTACCTTGATATCAAAACAGTTCCTTCTCCATCAATTCACTATTTCTGCATTTAATAATTGGTTTGAGTTTATTCGTCTATGTGAGACAATCAAAGATGGTGGTTATTTATCCAATAACGGGATTACGTGTGCACTCGTAATTTTATAAAGGTGAACTACTTGGTCGTAGCTAAGTTTTCTCTTGTTGAGATCACAAGATGAATAATATACAAAATGGGCAACCTTGTGCCGAGTAAAAATTGAGAAAAGAGTGTGCATACAGTAAAATTTACGTCTCACTGTTTTAATGCACACAGTCGAATAGTATCGAATGGAATGGGCTGAGCCGGTCGTCGCTTTGTGCCGCGTGCAAAACTTGCTCGGTCGTCACGAGAACGCCAGACATATTGTACTCGTTCTGATTGGTCAGACAAGACAAAGGAATGCGAAGAGTCGCCGGTGTGGAATGAACAAGTGAGAACAATTATACATAGCATAAGAATAAGAGAGATGGGGATTGATTAAATAGTAACAGATTTTGACACAACGGAATGTCAATGCGACGCGTGCGCGCTGTAAAAGAAAATGCGTGAGAGAGAAAGTTTGTCCACACCGCGAATACATGAGAGAGAGGAAACGATGCGTAAAAACAGTTGAGACTGCTAATTCAGCAACTTTTTGCACCTCCTATTTGTAAATAGCAGTAGCTGCTTTAACTGGTAATCAAAACGAACAGGTTTGCACATCTCTAATTCTGGGGATATTTTAGGGATTTCGACAGTACCCACTGCTGTTCAGACCGTTGACAATGCTCCAGCTGATCGAAAACGGTTTACTGCGCATGAATACGTGCCATTATAATTGCCGGCGCAAGAGAAAAAATTGCCGAGTCTAATACGGCCTTTAGAGATTTTCATGTAAAATTCAGTGGCGTAGCTACTTAGTTCATTTTTTGAGATTATATCAAAAGTACATTTTTTTAAATTGGACACCATATATATTTTTTTTTTATTAATTGAGCATATTTTGGACTTTAGAAGTAGTATAGTTGTTTATACATATTTATATTCAAAAAGAACCTAAAAATGCGATATTTTTAATAATTTAAGCCATGGTCAATTTATTAGAAAGACATTTTGATAGAATATTAAATTGGATTATGTAAAACATGCCAACATATCCCACTTTTCATAATTATTATCATAAACGGCCATTGTTAAGAATAATTAAATAAAAAGCATATTATAAAAACTCTTACATAATAAGTATTTCATAAATAATAAAAATATGAAAAATGTCAAATTTTGATCATTTGCATTGTTTTTCTCAAATAACTGTTAAAGTACCCAATATAATTTAATAAAAATTTCATATGATGAACACTCCTAAGGACCTCTTAAAATAGTGTCGTTAAAACACATTTACCTTGTTTAGTTTACCAGGGCCGGACTGGGTTGTACATTTTAATGCTTAAATTTTTGTAGAAGATTTGAAAAGGACCATGCTAGGGCGAAATTATTAGTTCAGATAGTTAGATATTTATATAAGAATGTGTGTCTCAGGTGGACGATGAAGTAGAAGACGAGGACGAATGGGAAGATGGCGCCCAAGAAATTGGTATTGTTTCGAATGAACTGGACGAGTTTGGTCCAACTGCTCGGGAAATTGAAGGGAGGAGGCGAGGCACCAACTTGTGGGAGTAAGTACCGAGTGAAATTTGACATAAAACTTCTATTTTCTTAATGTTGGATATAGTACATTGTTACGGAAGAAAATTTTCTAGTTCCCGTCGCATAAAATCAAATAACAATTTTCTTACCATTTAAAATGAAAATAACCCCGATTGCATGAACTAAAATTTGATTCCAGCGCCCAAAAAGAACATGAAATCGAAGAATACCTCCGCAAAAAGTACGCCGACGACGGCGCCGCCGCCAAACACTTCGGGGACGGTGGTGAGGAGATGTCTGACGAAATCACACAGCAGACCCTCCTACCCGGAGTGAAGGATCCCAATTTGTGGATGGTCAAGTGCCGCATAGGTAAAGTGTTTTTATCAACAGTTATATCCCGATATTCGTAGGTTATTGAACATAAATGGAAAAATTCATTATTTTTATTAAATTTTATAATTTTTAAGGTGTTTCAACTAGTGATCGGTAATCGATTCGGATTTTTTTGCCGATGCCGATATTTTAGTTGCCGATACCGATATAATATCGGTACATACAGGGTGTTATGGAAATGGCTTATTATATTGAAATAGGTGACTCCTAGGGTGTCCTAGAGAAAGTCTACATACTTTTTTTTTAAATCGAATATCTAAATACTAAGGTAAAACCCCTTTTTACCCACATACTGTCGCGCCGTTCCATCTGGATTCAGTTAGCAGCAATGTGGGTAAATAGAGTATAGTATACTAACAGTGTTGTCGGATCACACCGCGTGTCTCGCCGTCGCTTGAATACCCGGTGAACGCCACTATTGTTGCTTCAGTATGTTTCGAGACTCGGGTTTGTTTTGGTTTGATGAAACGATGCTGTCGAGGGTTCCACGTGCTTGACGTATACGAATTTTAAAGTTTTGTTAGTTGTAGATTACCCGATTTTTTTCTGTTGTGAAATACTTCAAAATAATAAATGTTGTGATGTGATTCAAATTTGTGTGATATTATCTACCGTTGGTTCTGTTGCAAAACATATGTTTTGTGTTTTATTTTTTTGTGGAATTTAATTATAAAACGGATCATTTAAAAATAAGATCGAAGGTAAGAGAGTACGTACCCTAAAATTGTATTTTTTGTTCTAAAAAGTTTGAAAAAGAAGTGATAACGCGGGTCCAAGACGTCTTGTTGTCAAAAACTGAACACGTGCGTTTACAATTCTGTGTTGCAATATGACAACACCTCTTATAATGCGCTGACCTCTTTTGAGACTGCCTCAATAAATTATTGATTGCGAACGTCGTCAGTAGCGGCCACGTAAAATTTTCAGATTTCATATAAAGTGAATAGTTCGCTTATTAATTCAAAGCGCCATTTATGGTTATTTTTCTTCCATTTATTTTCATCTCAGGATTTGCCGGTTTCAATATATTAAGTCATTTCCATAACACCCTGTATACGTATACATATCTTTTAAGAATGTGGTGCAGATACCGATATAAATGTCGGTAACGGCAAAAAAACCGTATCGGCCCATCACTGCTTTTTCCGTGTATCACTGAACGATATGCAAAAGAACTAATATTAACTTAATTAATTTAGATAAAAACCTTTTTGCCGCATTTATATCCATAATTGACAATAATTCAACCATTTTTATCATTACAGGGGAAGAAAAATCGACATGTCTCCTCTTAATGCGCAAATTCCTCGCGTACCAAAACACCACCGATCCCCTCCAAATCAAGTCAGTTGTAGCCCCCGAGGGCGTCAAGGGGTACATCTACATCGAGGCCTACAAGCAGCCTCACGTCAAGGCGGCCATAGAAAACGTGGGAAATTTGAGGGTGGGAATATGGAAACAGCAGATGGTACCCATCAAGGAGATGACCGACGTTCTGCGGGTGGTTAAAGAGCAGACCGGGTTGAAGTCCAAACAGTGGGTGAGATTAAAGAGGGGCTTGTACAAAGACGACATCGCTCAGGTGGACTACTTTGACATGGCGCAGAATCAGGTTCACCTGAAGATATTGCCGAGGATCGACTATACGAGGCTGAGAGGAGCTTTGAGAACGACCCAATCGGAGAATGAAGCTGAAAAAAGGAAGAAAAAGCGCAGGCCGCCGGCGAAACCTTTCGATCCAGAAGCTATACGAGCTATAGGCGGCGAGGTCACCTCCGACGGTGACTTTTTGATCTTCGAAGGCAATAGATATTCGAGAAAAGGCTTCCTGTACAAAAACTTTACGCTAAGCGCCGTAATAGTCGACGGCGTAAAGCCTACCTTGGCCGAGTTGGAACGTTTCGAAGAACAACCCGAAGGTATTGACCTGGAGCTTCCTACGGAGAAAGAGGACAAGACGGTCACTCACTCTTTCAGTGCCGGCGATAACGTGGAGGTGTGCGAAGGCGAATTGGTAAATTTGCAAGGAAAAATTATGAGTATCGACGGGGCTATGATCACGATCATGCCTAAACACGAAGATCTTAAGGACCCCCTAGTGTTTCAAGCGTCCGAGCTGAAGAAGTACTTTAAAATGGGGGACCACGTGAAAGTTCTATCAGGGCGGTACGAAGGAGACACTGGACTAGTAGTCAGAGTGGAAAATAACAGGGTCGTACTGATTTCCGATCTGACGATGCACGAAATGGAGATATTGCCGAAGGACTTGCAGTTGTGCAGCGATATGGCTAGCGGGGTCGATTCCTTGGGGAAGTTCGAGTGGGGCGACCTGGTGAACTTGGACGCCGAGACCGTCGGGGTGATTGTCAGGCTGGAGAGAGAGAATTTTCACGTTTTGAATATGCATGGTAAGTTGGAAAATTTAAAGTGTGTGCTTGTATTAAAATCTGAGTTTTCGACAATAAGTAAGCACTAAATTTTTACTTATGTCGGACTAGTTCAATAAATAACAAATGATTTAATAATAAACTACAAATAAGTGAACAAAAAATAATACAATAATAAACAACAATAAGTGAACAGAAAACATAGCAAAACAGTAATAAAACGAACAACGAAAAAAGTAAGGAACTACATAATCAGGTGTTAAATGATTTCCGTTATTTTCTAAGCACAAATAACATCTTCTAACTGTCGATTCTAAAACATTTGACATTTTTGGCGTAATACTTTGAGAAGCTTCAAGCACCGACCTCTTAAGTTCGTATTCTGTTTCGAAGTTGCGTTTATAAACATAATTTTGACATACCCCCCAGAGGAAAAATCTAACGGTGTCATATCAGGCGAACGTGCTGGCTATGGTGTTTCAGAATACGTGCCAATCAGTTTTCCAGTAAAGCGCACAGAAAGGTAGTCTATAACTGCTCTAGAATTATGGGCAGGTGCACTATCTTGCTGAAACCAACACCCGTAAGATTCCATTAGAGACAGATTATCCAGAGCTTCTTCCAAATCGATGTGGATTAAGTTTAGTCGGATTACAAAACAATTAAAGCTGTTAGATAGAGCAGAAAAAGTGGTAATGTAAAAGTGCAATTTACTTTAGAATTCGATCTCAAAAAAAAAACAGGAAAAAATAAAACGATTTTTCAGAGTTTCGGGTTTTTCTCTTTCAAAACTTTCTAAACGGCGCATATTATTTGGCACGTAAATGCGCAACTTCACCTCCATTTAACCGACTTCGTATCTACACTTCTCGTCAAAATTAGCGAATAATGTAAAATGTAACAAAAGTTCGTTGTTGAATATTTTTGGAAGTACTCAATCGATTTTGAAGATCTTTTTTAAAAATTGTAGACTAATATTGCGGAAATCTTACAAACATTCTGATGTTCTTTTATAAAACATTTGTGCAGCTATACAGGGTGTTTTTTGTAACAATGATTTTTTCCCAGATATTCACAACACCCTGTAGAGTGAACTGGTGATCGCTGCAAATCCCGGAAGAGGTACCATCCTAGTAGCATCCTTTATCAATATTTTCTTTTTTGATTCGCCTTTTTATTGCCATTTTTAGTGGAGATATACGGCTTTTTGCCCGTACATGTTTTTGAACGACCAAAAAAGCTACGCAAGGTTTGAAATTTACTTTTATTAAAGAGGTTTACAAAACCAAGAAAGACAGAAAACAAGTACAAACAGGGCATGAAAAAGAAATTGTCCGCTTAATAATGAGTATTTCCGCCTCTTGCGGAGATCACAGCCTGGCAACGTCGTGGCATGCTCATAATTAGCCTTCGGAGTTCTTCTTGGTCAAACTCTCTCCAAATTTCATCAAGCCTTTCTGCCATCTGATGTAAGTCACTAGGCTGACGTTGTAGAGCTCTTACCCTCCTACCCATCATATCTCATAGATGTTCAATGGGGTTAAGGTCCGGGCTCCGTGGCGGCCAATCCATTGTGTCAATGCCGACCTCTTGAAGATGGTTTTGCACTACCCTAGCTACATGAGGCCGGGCATTATCATGCATAAGCATGAACTGTTTCCCTATAAATAACGCATATGGCACAACTTGAGGATCCAGGACATCAGTAATGTACCTCTCAGCTGTTAATCTACCATGATTTAAAACCACTAACTCCGTTCGATCATGTAAAGAAATGCCACCCCACACCATAACTGACCCACCGCCATAACTCGCAGTGTGTGCAAAGTTGCATAGGGCATATCTTTCCCCTGGTCTCCTGTATACCATATTTCGCCTATCGTTGGCGAAAAGGCAAAATCTAGACTCGTCTGAGAACAATATGTTGGCCCATTCCCTAACTTGCCAATTAAGGTGCTCACGCGCGAATTCCAGACGTTGTCTTCTGTGATCCCTTGTAAGCAGAGGTCCAGTGGCTGCTCTATGAGGCCTTAATTGGCTTTCAGCAAGTCTTCTTCTAATGATACTTTGACTTATTGG
Source organism: Barypeithes pellucidus (assembly GCA_963991005.1). NCBI lineage: Eukaryota > Metazoa > Arthropoda > Insecta > Coleoptera > Curculionidae > Barypeithes > Barypeithes pellucidus. The sequence goes on along the minus strand of OZ022563.1, from coordinate 46,924,900 downwards.
AAAGTTGTAACGCTCTAAAAATTCTCCTCGGATCAAAGTGCTCGTTGTAAATCTTCTTCTTAAAGCATTTAAACGGATATACCGATCTTGTCTCGGATTTGTGACTCTATTACGACCCTGACCTGTTCTTCGGCTATTCCTACCAGTTGCATTGTAACGCTGTAATACTCGGGAAATGTTTGCCTGAGATACACCAAACCGCTGAGCTAATTGAATTTGAGCGGAACCTTCTTGCGTAAGGGCCACTACGACAGCGCATTCAGTTTCCGCAAGGCTGCTATTTCGTCTTGCAATTGGAGTCATTATTAAAAGAAAATTGAAAACCTCTATAGACACCAAAACTAACAAATTCTTGCAATAACAACTAGCTAATTCAGTTTGACAAGTGGTTAAGGTTATTTATTCTGCAAAGCATGCTAGATGAATTTTCTGTTAATGTGTACCCTGGAGAACCAAACAAAAACATGTACGGGCAAAAAGCCGTATATCTCCACTAAAAATGGCAATAAAAAGGCGAATCAAAAAAGAAAATATTGATAAAGGATGCTACTAGGATGGTACCTCTTCCGGGATTTGCAGCGATCACCAGTTCACTCTACAGGGTGTTGTATATCTGGGAAAAAATCATTGTTACAAAAAACACCCTGTATAGCTGCACAAATGTTTTATAAAAGAACATTAGAATGTTTGTAAGATTTTCGCAATATTAGTCTACAATTTTTAAAAAAGATCTTCAAAATCGATTGAGTACTTCCAAAAATATTGAACAACGAACTTTTGTTACATTTTACATTATTCGCTAATTTTGACGAGAAGTGTATTACGGTTTCCGAGATTTCTGTACTGGCCCTCCTTATCTTGGACACGGTGTATGGAAGCTTTATAATGTAATGTTCTGAATTGTGAATAAACACATTTAATTTTTTTTTTTTTAGGTAAGGTCGTAGAATGTCGTCCTGGTTCCTTACAGAAACGTAGAATAAACAGATTTACCGCCGCATTGGATTCTTACAGAAATAGTTTACATAGAAGGGATATGGTTAAGGTAGGTAAGAATTTATTAACCAACCAATTATGTCGGTTAATGTCATTTTGTTTTGTGCAGTTGAATGATAATAATTGGATACAATAGCGATACTATTACTATTTTCTTATACAGAGAGTTCCTTTATGACGTGCTAATATTTCACAGCGGTCAGTTTATGAAGAAAACTTTATATGAACATACAGGGTGGTCCAATAGTGCGAGACAGTCCAATATATCAGTTGCGAACAGAAATACAAAGCAATATTTTCGTGCAAAAGCTGTAGGATCCGTAGAGATCCGTGCATATTTTCATGATATTTTGTATTATACATGGTGTGCCACAAAAGCAGAGTGGCAACAAGATATGTTTTCTTTAAATGGTAACAACCGTTTGTTTTTACGGAATTGATTTCAGCATAGAATACTGCATACAGGGTGGGGCACCACATACGCGGTGGTTCATTTACGGCAACCAGTATATTATTTTCATTTTTTCTTTGCAGAATTATAAATTAGGTCCATTAAGAGCATTATTTTGAAATTAAAAAGGATTTTTAAAAAATAATTACATACCAAAGCTGCAAAAATTTAAATGAAATGCCCTGTATATTATTGCATATTTCGTTTATATGGACCAATTGAAGGCACGTTACTGTTATGTTTCCTATAGCTAAGTGTCATTTTTTTTAGGTCGGAGTTGGGGGAGGTTAACGTTGAAGGTTTGCGTGTTAGGAATGAGGGTTGCGCTAAGTTCTTAGGTCTTTATATTGACTCTCAGATAACATTTAGAGAACATATAGTTTGTTTAAATAAAAAACTAGCGTCTGGCTGTTATGCCATTCGAGTAGTGAATAAGGAGTTGGGATTTTTTATGGCAAAGACAACATATTTTGCGCTTATCGAGTCCCATTTGAGATACGGGGTTGCCTTTTGGGGTTTCTGCTGTCAAGGACTATTTAACTCCGTTTTTGTCTTACAAAAGAGAGCAATAAGGTACTTGTGCCGGGCGGGAACTAGGGATCATTGCAGGCCCTTGTTCTTGGAGCTGGGTATTTTGACATTACCATGTATCTTTATTTTGGAGACTGTCTCCTTGGTCCGCAAGAAATTTAAAAGTGTTGTACCTACCAATGTGCATAACACACGTCATGGGAATAGTTTGCCTCTTCCAATTCCAAGGAGTACAGTCGCCAAAAATTCTGTCATTTATGAAAGCGTAAAGTTATATAATCACTTACCTGCTAATGTAAAGTCAATTAACAACATTAAGGTATTTGGGAGAAGGGTAAAAAATATTTTGAGGTCGAAGGCCCATTACAATGTGAATGAGTTTTATGATGACGACTTCTAAGTCACATTAGTTTTTATGTCTACGTTTTGTCTATGTGTATACTTATATTTTTTATATGCCTTCGACCTCTGCAAATGAGAATTTATATTCTGATACAACGGAGTATATTTTGACTGATTGATTGAAGCATATTGTAAGTGCCTGTTTATATCGGTTTTCAATACTGGCTTGTCCGTCTTTTTTATTCTGTAAATTATTGCTTATTGCATACCTGCCTTGTTTTAATTCTAAATTTATGTGATTTCGATTTATTTAGATTGTTTTTGATAGCCAGAGTGATTTTATTTTATATGTATTGTTTTACCATTTGTTTCTACAGTGATGGGCTAAGATATGGAACAAATTCATTTAAAAATCAGGTTTTATTTTTTTGTAAAAACGCTCGGACACGTCGATTATAATTTTTTCTTCCGGATTTTTTGCCTCAAAAAGAAATTATACTGGGTGTGTCAAAAAGTAGATGTTGTAAAATTTTTTTGTATTTTAAATAGAACCACCCTATTTTTACTTATCACATAAATTCTACGTCAAATTCTGAGCATAATTCATGTAGCATACTCTATCCTTATCTCTAACGGTTTTAGAGAAAAATTACATCTTAAAAAAGAAATTTCTTTAAAAAAAGGTACATGTACCTTTTGTAGTATTTGAATACTATTTTTCCCGAACGATGGATAGGTAGAAGAGGACCCATAGAATGGCCTGCAAGATCTCCCGATCTTACACCAATGGATTTCTTTCTTTGGGGTTATTTGAAATCAAAAGTGTATAAGGATAAACCACAAAATTTGGAAGACTTAAAATTTAAAATTAGATATCAAATTAGGCAAATTAATGAAAATACTGTAAGTAATGTTTTAGAAGGGTTTTTAAGTAGATTGGCATATTGTCAAGAAGTTAATGGTTTGCATTTTCAACACTTAATAAAATATTTTTTCAAAATTATACCTACATCTACTTTTTGACACACCCAGTATAATTTCTTTTTGAGGCAAAAAATCCGAAAAAATTCTAATCGACGTGTCTGAGCGTTTTTACAAAAAAATAAAACCTGATTTTTTAAATGAGTTTGTTCCATATTTTAGCCCATCGCTGTATATTTAGTTTTTCTGTATTTGTAAACCAATACTACTTACTGTGTATACTACTCTACTTCTTCTTTTTTTTTGTTTATTTGATGTTTACTAATTAGTTTTTTCTGCTTTGTTAACAAGAACAACGATTTCTTATGACAATAAAGCATATTTTGATTTGATTTGATTTGATAAGGCAAGACGTTTTCGAGATATTTAAGTATTTTTGAAAATGTCGACCAAAATTTAAATGAATTATTTGCTTGATGTATTTAAACTAGGTGTTTAAAATTGTATCAATTATTTAGCAAAAGCCGTAAGTTGAATTCTAAAATAAAGACCTTTTCTTAAAATTATACAGGGTAGGAAAAAAACTTACCTTTGATTAGGGTTATCAATAAAACCAACTAATTTGTTTATTTTAAATGGAACACTCTGTATTTAATATCATTATTTCATTCGATTTTTAATTCCCTTTTAAAGTGTATTAAGGTTCCCTATACCTATCTCTTGTAGTCAATTTTCATAATTTTCCTACGTATAGTTTTTGATATACAGAATGCCCAAGATAAGGAGGGCCTCTACGGGGATGTTAATGGTAACAGATACAACTTCGATTAAATGGGGAAAAAGTATCGCAATCAAAGCACGAACAATATGCCGTACAAAAAGTTTTGTTGAGATTTTTAAGTTTTGAGATATCAAAAAAAAAATCTGAAATTTTTTATTAAATTTTTTTTGGTCGTTATTCCTAAAGCTAGAGCAAAACCTACAAAACATTCTCACAACAACTTTTAGTGAACTCAAAGAGAGAGAAAAATATTTATTATGTAACAATAAAAATATACAATTACATAAATTACAAAAAAAAACAATGCGTTCTTCCTTGCTACCATCACACAAAATTAATCAAAATGAAAATGCATCATTTCACCAGATGAGTCCTATATTTGCGTTTAAAAATCCAGAAGAGAATTATTTGTTATTAGATTATAAACATCAGAATTTAGCAATTCAATGGCCATAAAGGCAAACGAACACCTGAACTTGGACGTTCGGTGCCGTGGGACATCAAATCTAACAACATTTCTAAGATTCAAGTTATGTAGATCACGTCTAGCCACCATGTACTCCCAAAGATAACCTGGAAATCCCCATTTATATATTCTGTAAATTAACATCCCAAAATGAAGCATAGCAAGAAATTTATATTTTAGGAGACTATTCTGAACGTACACATGACTGACGTGTTCAAATTTATTAATACAATACACAAAACGAACACATGCATTCTGGGCCAGTTGAATTTTATTCTGAAACTCAAGAGTGAGGTATTGACCAAAACATTGCAATAGTCTAAGTGAGGAAAAATAAGTGACTCAACCAGCATACGCTTCAGCCGCTCAGGCAGAATGTATTTAAATGAATACAAGCTTTTTAGTTTAAAATATACAAGAGATAATTTTTATTTTACATGAAGCTCGAAATTAAGATACCTATCAAATCTCATACCAAGGTTCCTGACATGCTCAACAGATGGCATTACAGATCCATTGATATGAACAGTTGTAAAATTATATGATTCAAACCTATTTCTAATCACATCAGTACCTATTATCATGTAATTACTTTTGTTAGGATTAAGCAGCAATCCATGTTTAACAGACCATTCAGAAACCCTATTCAAGTCCCCATTTACCTCCTGCAAGGCCCAGCTGGCACTTTCCGGGGCAATATCAGCAAGAAGCTGAAAGTCGTCGGCATATGCATGTCCCGAGCAAAACCGCAACTCATCAGGAAGACTTGCGGTATATATAATGAACAAATTAGGGCCATTGTTACTACCCTGCGGAACTCCAAGTTTTAAAATAATGAATTGCGATCTCATCCCGTAACGATAGCTGGAGAACCATCTACACACCTGCTCGGAAAAACCATAATACCCAAGTTTAGCTATCAACATATCATGATTAATCAGGTCAAACGCCTTACTATAGTCCAGAAGGACCAGGCAAGACGCCTTGGATTCATCCATATTCCGAGCAATGTCAGTTGTCACTTTACTTAGTACAGTCGCCGTACTATGGGGAATAATGCCATGCTCAGAGATAAATTCATCCATCATGCCGCAAACAAGTGTTTCCAGCATTTTTGCAAGGATGGGAAGCAAACTGATAGGCCTCAACTCAGACAAAGTTTCTATTTTAGGGCCTTTAGATAGCGGTTTAACAATAGAAGTTTTCCATATCTTTAGAAATTCTCCATTCTGTAAACACATAAAAAAAGTTTTCCATATGACGTTTCGTTTTCAATCGATCATCATCAACTGTTTTTTTTCTAATACGACCCTGATTCAAAATATTACATTTTAAGACCTTTTTTTATTCTAAATTCACTGATGTACCACACATTATCGTTTAATTACGTTTCGAGTCTTTTTAATCATCTTCATGAATTTTCGAAAATTTTGTAAAAACAGTTCAATGCAGTAGGTATAATGAATTCTTTTATATTAATGCGCTACATAATAATCATAAAACAAGATAATTTATAGTCGTTGCAGCGAACCCCGCCAGATATGTCAAGTGTCACGTGACATTAATGACTTGCCTGCTTATTTCTGGTTATTTATTTTGCCTAGGTTTGTATGACATTCCAGGATCGTACTACAATAGTACGTACGTTTATTTTAAAAATGAAACGAGTCTATTTATATTTTTAAATGCATTTTTTATTATTTATTATAGGGAATAAAACACACGTACACATTGTATTTTTTGTTATTTATTTACTCAAATATGTAAAATGAAGTCATTATCTATAATTATATGTCTAGTAGGTACCTCTATATTCACAAAAAGATAGGAAGTATGTATCTACATGGATGTCCATCTTTACCTACTGTAAACTTTATACAATATATGTGTCTACACATGGACTTAACTATATCTGTAAAAAATTGTATCTTCATTTTTCGAAAAAGTCATCCTTGATCATTTCTTTTCCCTGTTATATAAATACAACTCACTTGGAAAAATTTCCATGTTTTTGTACCGGATGCACAAAAAAAACATTTCTGAAAATAGCTATGGACCATTTCTAAGGAAAAGTTATTGTATTAAAAAACGAAATATACGGTTTGCTTAAAGGTTGTTCACTCCTGTTACCTCTGTTTTATCTTTAATGTTCAATAGTAACTTATAAGTGTATAGTATCATAACAAGCAAATTCTATATGCACCCTTCTTCTGTATACGTAGACTACGTATACTGCAAATACATAGGGTACGTAAGTCATATATACAAAAAACTAATGAAATGGGGATTTTTGCCTTCCCCATTGGGATTTCGGGAAAGGTAATAAAGAGATACGAAGTTGGTTAAATTGGGACAGTTTTTTTCGGCACCAAGTTGCTCATTGGCCATATATATTTTAAGAAATCTGCGTCTCTTCTGAGCAACACAAGGCTTTTCCATTACAGCTCGGCGATTATCATCAGCTCTATATATAAATCAAAAGCTTCCGACAACATATTTAGTGTTCTCTGCAAAGTTCTAAAAATAGTGAACATATTATTACACACTACATGATCAATAATTGCACTTGAATTCTGACCAAAACTATTAAAAATATCATGCAGATATTTCCTACTTTCCCAGCAAAACAAACTGTCGCCACACAAAATTATTACCTGATGTTTAACTGAAATAAATCTCAGCTCGCTCGGAATGAAATAAAACATCTAGAATTTTTTTTATTAATATTAAAATTCACCTTAGTTTCTCTAACGGTGGCATCAGCTGAGGTAGAAGGCAGACAATAATTATGCTCCATAATTATTATTTTCGCGTAAAAACAGATAAATAAAATATTAACCTATAAATTTTTCGTTAGGTGATTAGTACTTAGGTACTGTGTTTTGCCAGATGTACAAACAACTCAATATGTCGTTAATCAAAGTTTTCAAAACAAAATAAACTATACTAAAACGAAATACACTTTTAAAACTTATTAGCACCAATCAAACTGGAAAAATATAAAAACACAACACGCTGAATGTGGTTCGTATAAAACTGGGGTATTTGATTAAGTCCCAAACAGCTGATCGATGACATATTGCTGATGTCAATTGTCGAAAAAGCTTGAAGGTTCGCTGCAAAGACTATATTAACAATAACAAGACATTAAATAACAAATAGGTACATCGGCAAAAACACATTAATTAAAGTAAAACTAACTGTAGATTATTAGAAATTAATTTTCCAAAAGGTGTACGAAATTATTTCCGTCATTTTCCAGAGATCTTAGACGACTTGTAAAGTTATTGAAGCCTTTCAAAGCGTAAGGCCACAAATGGTAATGAATTTGTTAAATTCTGCAATTTTAAGATGCTATTTGTTTGGTGACCGACTGAAACCCTTTCGAACACCTTTTGGAAAATTAATTTCTAATAATTTACTGTTAGTTTTACTTCAGTTAATGTTTTTTTGATCTATTTCTTGTTTATTTTTCATACTTACCGTTTTGTTATTGTTAATAAATAGTCTTGTTTTATGATTATTATGTAGTGTATTATTATAAAAGAATTTTAAAAATATTCATTTTAGTACCTGCTGCATTGAACTGTGTTTAAAAAATTATGAAAAATACAGGTTCGTATTCTGAAAATTTCATGAATATGATTAAAAAGACTCTAAACGTAATTAAACGATAATGTATGGTACAGTACGTTTCACGAAAATTGGATACGACTTAATGATTTCCTGGGTAGGTCCCATTGTGTCGACAAGAGCTTGGCAATAAACAAGTGAAGTATGAAGGGACGGACTAAGGAAAACAAGTAATGATATGATTATATTAATGTAATCAAATGAAATAACATTTTTTTTAAATATTACTAGTCATATTTATTTACATTTATAATGTCATTCTACAGATAGTTCTGTTTCGCTATCGCTATCCTCATCAAAATTAATTATAATTGGATTAATTATACGATCCAGACTAATATACGAATTTTCTACAGTTATTACGTGACGGACTGAATTTTTCCAACTACCTGGGGGAATATCATTAAAGCATTTTCGTATTAATTCTACAACACTAGAACTTAAAGTCGGAGAAATATTTTCAGACCTAACCAGTGATTTTAACTGGTGCCACATATGCTCTATGGGGTTAAAAATGCAATAATAGGGTGGGAGCCGTAGCACTGTATGTCCAATTTCTTCTGCCAATGTGTCACAAACATATACTTTTTTTATACCAAATGTCTTTAAAACTTCTAAAAGATCACTTTTTTTATAACTTTCTTCAAAATATATATCATTCGCCGCCATGTAGTTCTAAATCTCCAATTTTGTATTATTTGAGCTTGGAGCTTTATGTATTATTATTGGCGACTGTGATAGGTCGCATTGTCCATTACTATCACGCTATTCTGAGGAATGTTTGGTAAAAGACAATTCTTGAACCATTCCTCAAAAACTAACAAATTTTACCACAAAAAGATATTTAAATATAAATTAAGCAACCTAACCTACCTGTTGTGCCTATATTTAATTATAATTATTACAATCCGGTCCTTTCCACGTAATAATAACAAACGGTCATAAATAATGGGATGGCCCAGGTACTTTTACTGCAGTCGTTAAGTTATATTCATTTTTCGTGAAACAATCTTTACATCATTGAATTTAGAATAAAAAAGGTTTTAAAATTTTACATTAAAAAATCAGGGCCGTATTAGACAAAGATGCAGTTGATGATGATTGCTTGAAAACGAAACGTCGTATGAAAAAAGTTGTTTTGTAATCTTTGAGTTCGCTAAAAGTCGCTGTGAGAATGCTTTGTCAGTTTTGCTCTAGCTTTAATATTAACGTTGAAAAAAAAATAAATTGAAAATTCAAAATTTCAGTTTTTCTTGAAATAACTCAAAACTTAAAAATCTTACCAAAACTTTTTGTACGGCATATTGTTCATGCTTTGGTTGCGATACTTTCCCCCTATTTAATCGAAGTTGTATCTGCTACCATTAACGAGATCCCCATAGAGGCCCTCGTTATCTTGGGGCACCCTGTATAGAAAATAATAATAAAACTGTTTCATTCTAACAAATTTAATATAATTTTAATTTGAATCGCCGTTATTTTAATTTTAGGTGATTGACGGGCCCCACTCCGGCTTTTCCGGTGAAATCAAACACCTCTACCGGAACTTCGCGTTCCTCTATTCGGTGGAATTCCTGCAAAACGGCGGCATTTTCGTCTGCAAAACCAAACATTTGCATCTGGCCGGTGGAAACAAGATCGTACCGAGCGGTGACATTTCGAGCGGGATGGAATTTATGTCGCCGCGGAGGAGTTCGCCCATGCATCCTTCTAGTGGCGCTGCCCGTAAGAAAATATTGTTATTAATTATTTACACACGCATATGGGTCGTTCTTTTACAAACCGCACACCTTTTAACCGTGACATCGTCCGAAATTTTTTTTTAAACATATAGGGTGTTATGCAATTGACGTATTATATTTAAATGGGTGTCCTAGAGAAGCGCTACATATTTTTTTTCCATCAAATCGAACGTTTTAAAAGTGGGGTAACACACCCATAAACCCACACGTCACTCCGCGGCACCATATGATATTATCCGGCGGAGCTGTCTGACAAACACATGTTCGTGCAATGTTGGCAAACTGTGCAAAACTGTAAAACTTTTAGTTTCTTATAAAATTAATTATTTAGCTTACCTTAGGATACGAGGAAAGTAAATCGAGGATACTCTATGCTCATCACATCATGCTCACACTTTATGCTCAATACATGCCCTGATAATAGTGTGGGACTGCCTAATAGCTATTAAGAAGTAAACTCAAAGTCACAGTCTACTCCTCGCTTGCTTATACCCACTAAAACTCCTTCGTCCTCTTCTTTCCAATCTCGGAACATGACCGACATATCTAAACTAACTAAATCACTTAAAGAATCAGACAGACACCCACAAGTTTCAAATTAGATTCTTTAAAGATAGGCACTTATTATCAGATTACACAAAATCACTATAAACACTACTGTACGCTAGAATAAACGCACATAGGACGTCCAAATTTCAGTGACAATCGGTAAACTATGCTTGCAGAAGCCACATGTCCCTTATCCGACCTAAAGGAATATTTTCTAAAAGTTCTGGCAGGTCGTTTGGCAGGATATGTTGTCCTATTATGTGATTATCAATAATACCTGCTGATATGTTCAAGAAAAACCTTATCTGGCTATTGGTCTCGCTAATTAAATATTCCATTTCGGGTAAAGCCAACCTCATCTGTGAACTATCCTTCGGAATTAATCAGGTACTTCGACTTGACTGTATGTACCAGTGTTGTAACCTTCTTGTAAAGGGAAGTCTTGTAGTTCCAACTTTTTAACTTTTGTAGTACAGCGGCTAACGTGTTTGGGTTTCTCTCTCCTCTATAACTCGCTGATTAAATATTCCATCTCGGGTAAAGCCAAGCTCATCTCTGAATAGTGTAGTTCCATTGAACTATCGAAAATTAGGTGAAATAGAGCAAGGTTGCTGTTGAGTTTTAAAATGTAAGATTTAATTGAACACTTTTTTTATTACATATTATTTAGGAAAACATATTTACGCATGGCGCCCTCTATTAAAACATTTCTTAGGATGGCGCTACCTTAATTACTAATATGAATATTTATTCTTAACAGTTTCCGTTTTCCAGACTTCGAGATTTACGCGGCAAAACTTAAAATTTAAAACCAAATTTAAAAATATGAATTTTTTCCTGCAGTTGCTGAAATCTTTATTTATTTTGTTAAATTTAATATGTGTGTCGAAAATAAATGGACCCACAAATTTTTACGGGTTTGTTCGTTGCCGTAATATAAAGACAGTAAACCCATTATAATTCTTGACTATATTTTTTTTAACAGCTGGAGGATTTGGCGGAGGTGGACGAGGCGGCGGCGGTGGCGGTAGAGGTCGCGTGTCACGCGACAGAGACATCATCGGAACTACCATTAAGATCACCAGAGGGCCGTACAAGGGCAACATTGGTATCGTTAAGGATGCCACGCAGAGTACGGCGAGGATTGAGCTGCACACGTCTTGTCAGGTAAGCAATGAACCTGCTAACTTTGACGGTCGCGGTAATCCTATCAAGGGATATGATTTAAATGTTTCTATTACAAGTATCCTTATAACTTATTTCCAAAAATGCATGTTGTTATGGAAATGACTTGCAAACCTGCAAATACTGAAACAGAAGCAAATTGCAGAAAAATTACCAACGCTTTAGTTAACAGCCGAGGGAAATCGCCTTATCTTGTTGTCATAAAATAATAATAACTGATCAATTTTACACCAAATTTATTGAGAAGCAGCTGGTCACACGTTTAAAATCAACACGCTCCCTATTTTGAGAGAAGGCGACGTACAGCCGCGTCCACGTTTCGAATAGTACCGAAGAAGAATGGAGCCGCTGCCGCGCCAGAACATCGTGGCAAACGACTTTGCTGGGTTCAATTTGGGGGTATTTACCAAAAATATATAACCCCAACAAAGTATTTCCATAACACCTTGTGTCTTTGATAAAATAGGTATCCATTCACTGTGGGATATTATAACAAGCCCGAGAGATCAGGGGTACTTACCGAACACCGTATATATGTCGCAGGGTATCATTCCCAAATGCTCTGCTAATAAGAAAATGGAATATGATTCGCTTTATTCATTATTTACAGACCATCTCGGTCGACCGAAACCACATCTCCGACGTCGGTACGCCCACCAAAGACGGCTCGATCTCGAGCTACGGGCGCACTCCGTCCTATCCCGGGTCGCAGACTCCGCTTTACAGAGATATGGGTAACAAGACGCCAATGGCGGATTCCGGTTCCCGCACGCCATTGCATTACGGCTCCATGACGCCGATCCACGATGGGTCGAGGACGCCGAACGCCGGGTCCGAGTGGGATCCGAGCGTGCCGAACACGTACCCGTCGCCTGCGTACAATCCGAGTGAGTATTGTATATTATACAAACATAATTTATTACGAAAGACTGATATTTTATAATCTCTTGCTTGGATGGTGTACTTTGTCAGTCAGAGATGTCGCTGTGTCACGTACCGTTTGTATACGTTGAAGCAACAGCGCTGCATCCAACAATTTCATCAGGTCCTAGCCTCGCTGACCAACTTTTTGTCGTTTAGGTACCCCAGGCGGTATGACTGCACCCTTCACCCCACAGACACCAGGTGGAGTGTACGACGCGACGACTTACAGCCCGTATGGAGGGTACCAGAGTGCGATATCTACGCCTTCTCCAGCAACAGGTAATTAGAATATGTATTATTTAATGATCACGCGGGTAATAATATATTATTCTATAAGTGGCAATGACAAGTGTCGTAGATCAATAGTACAATACTACCTTCTGCGACTATTTAAAATTTCATAATTTTCCTATATTGTAAAAATATTATTTTCAGTAGTTTTTTTTTTGGTTAACTTTTATTAATACCAACAAACTTGCATTTTATAGAAAATTTTATTTTAATGTGGTTAAATCACCGACCTATAACTATGGATACATATAACTTATGAGATGCGCAGTAAAAAGTTAAATTTTATGAGTGAAAAAATGGGTTGGTGCGCACGGTTTATCGGTCATATGTTTAAAGGTTGCTCGTTGTTTGTCTTGCGCACAATGTTGTCGCCGTCGTATAGGCAACCCCGCCGGTATTGGTGCCAGTTTGGTTGCCTTCCAATGACGTGAACCAACGAGGACCGTCCAGAACCGGAATCAGTCGTAATAGTTAGAAAGACGGTGACAATAGGGGGTCCGTGAAGTGGAATATCAGTAACTTGGTTTTTCGTGGAGTTTAGGTCCCCCTCTACAACTTTTATATCTGATGAAATGCCTTAGAGCGTTGCTGAGAGGCGCTGTACCGCTTTAGATAGGAAATTCTCAATAAATTCAAAATTATATCGAGCCATGTCTGAAAATGAATTTACAGCATTTGCGTGACCCCCAAAGTAACGGGAAACACATTTTCTGACAAGCCAACCCTTGCATATACTATTCCGAGCGTGTCAAAAAAAAAGAAAATTAAAAAAAAAAGTGAATTTGAAGTTGAAACTTTCTAGAATGGAACATCATATGTTAAAGATTATGTGAAAAAATTTTTGTCGTTCCAGGTCTCGCCATTTCATTATTGGAATTTTTTTTAAATCTCCTCGGAGGAAATTCGGAAAACGATCGTGACATGTCAGAAAATTGTCACACTACATTCCTTGACAACCAAATATTGTGAAAAAAAAATTTCAGAAGAATCGCACCTAGCTAGGCGGAATTCTGACAATATTACGCAGAGATACCGGAAGGTATGACAAAGAGAAAGCGGGACTGGAGTAATAACTTTCGCAATATTCTTTTTATCAGAAAATTGTTTACGACTCATCTCCATGGGAATACAAATCGATTAAGCCCACTTGGACCCATGTCACTTGAGACTTTATAATTTTTCCATTAATTTTTTTTTGGACACCCTTGGAAAAGTATATGCAAGGGTTGACTTGTCAGAAAATGTGTTTCCCGTGACTTTGGGGTCACGCCGATGCTGTAAATTCATTTTCAGATATGGCTCGATATAATTTTGAATTTATTGAGAATTTCCTATCTAAAGCGGTACAGCGCCTCTCAGCAACGCTCTACGGCATTTCATCAGATATAAAAGTTGTAGAGGGGGACCTAAACTCCACGAAAAACCCAATTTCTGATATTCCACTTCACGGACCCCCCTATTGTCACAGTCTCTCTAACTATAAGGATGTAACGATATAAAAAATCTATCGATACGTGGACAATAGAAATCTAAATTAATTCTAAAAATGGCTTTTCAGTGATGGCCACAAGGCCTTCTGTTATGCGAGAATATAGATTGTTTATTGCCCAGTAAGGAAAGTCTTGATGCTACGGCCCTGTTCGCCGGTTAAGGTAAATAGTTTATCAGTCCGCATTACGCATGACATCTGACGATCAGCTTTGTTTACATGCGCGAGGCCATAAATTTGCCACTTTTGTTTTTAGAGTTTGGCTATCCATAGGTCGGTGGGTTAAACTTTTTTTCGGAAAAATTGACTGTCCCAGAAAAATTTGTAAAAACTGATATTTTGGGAGAAGTTCATCTTTTCTTATAAACTGGAAAAAAGTGTGTTAATTGCTGGACTTACTATAAAACAATGACATTTACATTACAAATTAAATGACTTGTCGGAAGGCGGTGACTCGGACATTGGCAATATTGCTTCGGCTAAATAAACTTCCCTGTAGTTTGTATTTGTCGTTGTTTTTACTTTTTTTGATAACAAATAGTAAAAGTTTCGTTTTTATACTTTAAAGATACTGCAATAATATATTTTTATGTAATTTGTACATTATATCTCAACATCAACGAAAAATATCTTTTCAGGTTTCCTGTTTTGTTTTCATACTTTTTCTCCTTTCCAATATTCGAGAAAAACGGAAAACCCTGGTGTTTTCAAATTTTTCCTGTTTTTTTTTCTTTCAAACAACTTAATGATCCTCGATAATCCGAATCTTCGTTCCACCGGATTCTTCAATAATCCGGGCCAAAAACTGTATTGTGTACTTTATGATCAGGATTTGATAGTACGCGGTAATTCAAGCAAGCAAAAATTATAAATTGCAAAATAATATAAAATTTAATAAGTATGCTTCTGTTTTAAATAATTTTTGTTTATGTACTATTTTCTAGTTGTTTTGTATTAAATGTTTCGGTTTTCAATAAAAAAACTGTCTCGCTTCAATAATCCGGATTATTTACTAATCCGGATGACCGCGGTTTTAATTAGTCCGGATTATCGAGGTTGCACTGTATTGGTTGAGGATATGGCAATGAGCGGGTAGAATTTATTTTGAAACATCTCTTCAAATAGTGGACTATACCGAAAACGTCGATCCAAAATGATTATAATGCTTAATTTTTTTAATAATATGTTATGTTTTATTTCAAGCGAGCCCGTTTGCGATTCACGACCCAGGTATGCCCTATGTTAACTGAACGATATACAAGTTTTTTTAATACAACGAGCAATAAACGGAGTGTTAGCCCACTAGGGGTGCAATCCCGGGATTTTCGGGATAAAGAGTATCTAATTTTGGGAAGCCGGGACTAATCCCAAAAAAATTACATGAGAATGATTGTGTTTAATAAATACACTAAATAGAAATCTTACCTACTCTTCACAAAATGAAAAAAAAAGGATTTCTAAAGAACGTAAAAAAATCAGTGCATCCAGTGTGTCTGTCGTCTCTTAAACTTGATCGTAGCTTATTGTAAGTACAACCTGCTGACGAGAAGCACCGTTCTGTTTCTACCCTTAAACCCTCAAAATAAGGGATTAAAAAACATTTCTAAAAAAAGAACTTACAAAACAGCAGGAATGTTAAAGATTGTTTCACGAAAAATGGATATAACTTAATGACTGCCGTAAAAGTACCTGGGCCATCCCATTATTTATGACCGTTTGTTATTATTATGTGGAAAGGACCGTATTGTAATAATTATAATTAAATATAGGCACATCAGGTAGGTTAGGTTGCTTAATTTATATTTAAATATCTTTTTGTGGTAAAATTTGTTAGTTTTTGAGGAATGGTTCAGGAATTGTCTTTTACCAAACATTCCTCAGAATAGCGTGATAGTAATGGACAATGCGAGCTATCACAGTCGCCAATTACATAAAGCTCCAAGCTCAAATAATACAAAATTGGAGATTCAGAACTACATGGCGGCGAATGATATATATTTTGAAGAAAGTTATAAAAAAGTGATCTTTTAGAAGTGTTAAAGACATTTTGTATAAAAAAAGTATATGTTTGTGACACATTGGTAGAAGAAATTGGACATACAGTGCTACGGCTCCCCCACCCTATTATTGCATTTTTAAACCCATAGAGCATATGTGGCACCAGTTAAAATCACTGGTTAGGTCTGAAAATATTTCTCCGACTTTAAGTTCTAGTGTTGTAGAATTAATACGAAAATGCTTTAATGATATTCCCCCAGGTAGTTGGAAAAATTCAGTCCGTCACGTAATAACTGTAGAAAATTCGTATATTAGTCTGGATCGTATAATTAATTCAATTATAATTAATTTTGATGAGGATAGCGATAGCGAAACAGAACTATCTATAGAATGACATTATAAATGTAAATAAATATGACTAGTAATATTTAAAAAAAATGTTATATCATTTGATTACTTTAGTATAATCATATCATTACTTGTTTTCCTTAGTCCGTCCCTTCATACTTCACTTGTTTATTGCCAAGCTCTTGTCGCCACAATGGGACCGACCCAGGAAATCATTAAGTCGTATCCATTTTTCGTGAAACAATCTTTACCTTAAGTTAGACCTTAGCTAAGGTAGCCTTAACGTTATGGTAAACCTTAAAAACTATGTTTTAATTTAATTTGAGGGTCAATTGACGGGTTAAGTTTAAGATTACCGCGTCCTTAAAGATCTATTCCTTTAGATGAGAGTTAAAGATAACTTTAATATGCTGTCAAACTTGTGTTAAGGATGACTTGTGTTGTTCTGCAGCTTAAGGTGACTTTGAAATATCGACCTACCTTTTTAATATCCGATTTGTCGGATTTTGTATTGGATCCGGCCGGAAATGAATTTTATAAAATGTGTTGTAGAAATTATGAACCGAACAACAGCGACACAGTATTTTATTTAAACTAATATAAAATAAAACACAAACTATGGAACAATGACATAATTAATAAATAATATTATACGATTAATATAATGGTAATATTTTATAATTAATAATGGGCATAAGATTACAAATTATAACTTTTTTTTATTAGGGTATGGTCAATCCCCTGCAAGTAACAACCCATACAATACACCCAGCTCAGGGTACAGTCCCACGATGCCGTATAACCCGCAGACGCCCGGAGCTGGGCTAGATGTGCTTCCAATGACTGATTGGCATACAGTTGATATAGAGGTAAGAAATTTGCTTCATCCGTTTTAGAAGTGGGGTAAAAACCCTTGTACTCACAGGTCAGTCCGCGGTACTATAAACATATCGCCCAAACCCAATGACAATGTTGCCAAACTTAATGTAAATCTGAAATTGTATATAAAATATAAAAATTAATTACTTACTTGTATTTATCTTATAACTAAAGAGCGGGACATCCAGGCACATACATATCAGTTGTTTTTTCTTTTTCATAAGAACACTTTATTTATGCACGGGATATCTTAGATTTTCACGGCAACACAGAACAACACATAGTGAAAGAGAAGATGAGTTGTTTGTAGAGACACTATCAGCATACTATTTGCACCGTGTAAGATCCGGTGACCTTGCACATTGTGTCTTACTAAAGGAACATTTTCTAATATGCCTTCGACTTGATTTTTCTGTATGTAGGTACTAAACATTTTCACACTTTCTGGCACGTTGTTGGCTAGTAGAGATTAATATCCCGAAAAAAACGCTTTTAAATTAGAAATGACGCGACGACGCGGAGGAATTTATCTTTTTGTCAACTTTCAACCTTTCTTCTTCCTTCGATGTCGAGTAGAGATGAGGTAAAATCGCGCTGTCGATTTAATTTTTTAAAGCTTCTCGAATAAAAAAGAGCAGCGATTAACAAGTTTTTTTTTTAAATTGGTACCTACAGCAGTGAAAGAATCCAATAAATAATGAGTTGTGTTCGTTTTTTTTTTATGATCAAACACAAGCACTATAGGAAAAATCCTTTAGGGCACTCTGGGAGTGGTGCATGTGCGCATAAAGCGATTCACGTTGGTTTTGAATTGTTGCAGGTTATATTCGTTGGGAAAAACGATCTCGGGAAGGTCGTTCCATAACGATGAAGTCCTCCAGATGAACGAATTCTTAAATAATGAAGTTCGAGGAGTACTAAGCTTAACCACATATGGATGGGCGGCAGTGGTTCGTCGTGTATTTCTGTTATTCGTCGCTCTGGGCGGAATTAAGAGGGCAAGGTCAGCCGAGCACCTTCCATGAAAATATCTGTAAAAGCGTCAAATCCCCAACCTGTCTTCGATGTTCTAGGCTAGGCTGTCGAGGCTCTTCGTCAGCTCGTGGTCTCCGATCAGACGAATAGCCCTCCTCGTGCTACAGATTATTATTTATTTCAACCTTTTTGGTGAATGCGCAGGAATCCACAGATCAAAACGCAGATCCTTTTAATGTATACTAGGAAAAACACGCATTTAAGTGACCTTCGTTCGTCTTGAATCGCTAGGCTTTCAATACCGTGACCCGAACAAATATAAAACGGCGAATCGGTAGAATCACAGGTTTGTTCAGTATGGAAAAATCACCTACTGTGAAATATTGCTCATCTCTACTTCCACATTTTGACAACTCCTTGTTTTGAACCTTAGCGATTGATCAGATGTCATGTAATTTTTAATTCGAAGAAATCCTATTTAAAATGTGTCTTTTTGAATCTGTTAAAAGAAGTGCATACAAATCTACGCTCGTAAAGGAAGAGACCAACCAATATTAATAAAAACGACGTCGCCATGTGAATTGTTGCAGTGCGGCCAGTGTTCATATGCATTTTTGCGATTACTTATGGTTATTTGCCATTTTTTTTTACTAAAACGTATTTGGTGTCTAATTTTTTATAAAAATTGTGACACTAATTTTTAAATAATAAATATGGGGCCCTTTCTTATAAAGGAATGACCAAAGTATTCAAGAAATCAGTTTTCAACTCTGTGAAAAATGACACGGTCATAATTTTGGCCCAACGAGTGTGGTGGCAAGTCCTTTCCTGACTCCCCCGACGATGTAAAACATCTACTGTAATATGGTTTCATAACTCTTTATGGCTTCTATGGAATATTAAAATTTCATTAAATTATACCTGGCGGTTAAAAAGTTAGAGCCAAAAAAGTAAATCGCTGGGCAGGCACCCTTTTGGGGTTCTGTATCTCCGTTAGGGTTTTTTTTCTATAACACCCTGTAGAGTTGATTATAGGGTTAACGGTGATAGATTCCGTAAACCTACCGTCTCTGTAAAACCTCATTTTACATTATTTAGATAATATTTTACATTTGCAGGTGAGGATTCGAGATAGCCACGACGACGCAGGTTTAGTAGGACAGACGGGCATAATCAGGAGCATATCTGGAGCAATGTGTTCCGTCTTTTTACCGGAGGAAGACCGAGTGGTTAATATTTTGGCCGACCATCTGGATCCCGTTAGACCGCAGAGAGGCGACCAGTTTAAGGTACGTTAAATAAAAGTGTCGATTTATTGATTTTTTCCACATAAATATCTTCCAATTTCCCTAAAATGTTTTCCTTAGGTCATCATTGGTGAAGAAAGAGAGCAGACTGGCGAACTTCTTTCGATCGATGTTCACGAGGGCGTGGTCAAGATAAAAAATGACATAACGATGTTGCCACTGCAGAATTTATGCAAAATGAGAAAGGATCATTAGAAATAGTTTTTTTTTAAATACCTAGTGTATGTTTTAGATTTATTTTAAGTTAATAATTCTTAATGATGAACTGAACGTTGTAGTTTTGTTATATACGGAAGAAATACCTCCTCCCATTCCTGCACTCTAATAGAAAATATTTAATACACTCAGGAGCACATAAACGAGAAGAGGTATATACGACTTTTGCCATCAGGAGTAAATAAATACCTCGCATTCCTGCGCTTCTAATAGAAATTTCACATATTAATAAAATCTGCCTTTTGTGAAGAGAAGAGATATTTACGACTTTTGCCAACATCGGGAGTAAAGAAATAAATACTTCCTCGCATTCCTACGCTCCTAATAAAATTTGCATTTCCTGCTTCAAATACTGTTTTAATAAAATTGTATCAGGCGCACATAAATTAGACGAGGTATATAATACGGCTGTTGCTAACATCAGGAGTAAAGAAATACGTCCTCGCATCACTGCACTCCTAATAGAAAAATTAACAAAATCCTTTTACGCTTCAAATTCTGATTATATCAGGAACATATAAACAAGAAGAGGTATTTACGACTGTTGCCAACATCGGGAGTAAAGAAATAAATACCTCCTCGCATTCCTACGCTCTCAATAAAGTTGCATTTTCTGTTTTAAAGAAATTGTATCAGGAAGCCCATAAATAAGAAGAGGTATGTACGACTTTTGCCATCAGGATAAAGAAATACCTCCTCGCATTCCTGCGCTCCTAATAGAAATTTCAAATATTAACAAAATCTGCCTTTTCTGCTTCAAAGTTTTAATAGAATTGTATCAGGAGCACATAAACGAGACGACGTATATAATACAGCTGTTGCTAACATCAGGAGTAAAGAAATACCACCTCGCATTCCTGCGCTACTAATAGAAAATTGAAATATTGACAAAATCTTCCTTTTCTGCTTCAAATTCAGGAGCACAAACAAGAAGAGGTATGGGAGTAAAGAAATAAATACCTCCTTGCATTCCTACGCTCCTAATAAAGTTGAATTTCCTGTTTTAATAAAATTGCATCAGGAAGCACATAAATAAGAATAGGTATATAAAAAGGAGTAAAAAATACCTCCTCGCATTCTTGCGCTCCTAATAGAAAATTTAAATAACACAATCTACCTTTTCTGCTTCAAATTACTGTTTTATTAAAATTATATTAGGATCACATAAACAAGAAGAGGTATATGTATATGACTTCTGCCATCATCAGGAGTGTATATTGACCAAATCCGTCGATATTTCCGCGTCAAATACACATCTAAACTCCTGGACAAAATTAACGCAACATCATATTTTTGATGCTATTTTTTTCTGAATTTATGATGAATGATTTTGTTTTGCATTGTAGGTTGGTACCTTGACGATGTCATAGTTTCCGCTGTTTATGATAAAAATTTCATTTTCGATTTATACTGGATGTACTAAAAATGCTATGTTTTTTTCCGAAAATTCGCATCACCCTGTGGAGTATATTAGCAACGGAAACATATTGCAGTTAACATTAAACGGTAGGTCCATCTTTCCCCAACATTTTCTTTTTGGTTTAGTTCCTTATCTATGTTATTAAAGGAGATACACCGTTTTATAGCGTAACATGTTTTTATAGACTATGGACCTTTTCTGACATTGCAAGCGATGTATCAGCAGATGTTGCGTTTTAAAGTTACAATGGTCAAATAAAATTCGCCATACTGATAAAAACTGTTCGGAAACTGCTGATTAAACATTCATTTCGTATGCCCTGTTGCCCGACTAGTATTTTAATCTTGAAACCTACTTGAAAACATTTAACAATGAATGTGTTGAATATTAAAGTCTATAAAAACATGTTAAACTATAAAACGGTGTATCTCCTTTAATAACAGAGATAAGGAACTAAACCAAAAAGAAAATATTGGGGAAAGATGGAACTACCGTTTAATGCCAACTGCAATATGCTTCGGCTGCTAATATACTCCACAGGGTGATACGAATTTTCGGAAAAAAACATAGCATTTTTAGTAACCCAGTATAAATTCAAAATTATCCATATAAACAGTATATTGCCAATGCGAACGTTCCAAAATACAAAAATGTCCCCGCTATGGGAGATGGCGCGCGCGCCTATTGAGTTTGCGCAGTAGGGTGGAAATTTTATCTATCGCGTCAGAGCCGTTGTTGTTATTCGTCGCCATCTTTATTACATTCTTAATTACAGAATAAAAAGTGGTTCATCCACATTGTTGTCGGTATATTAGTGTTTATAAACTTTTATTACCTAACAACAATTTTTGTGAAGGAGTTTTTAATTTGTGGTGATTCGATTCGCTGTTTGGTAGGTTAGTGGCTTGTTTTGTTTAAGATGAAAGGACACAAGTGCATGGTGCTTTTTTGCGAAAGTCGTGGATCAATACCAGGTGTAAAGTATTTCAGGTATGTATATACGAAAATATTTTGCTTATCACATTATCCGATCTTCGGAACCGAATTTCACTAAAAAGCTTGTAAAAAAAGAAGAGAATGTCACTCGTATACAATATACTATACAGGGTGTCCCATAACTAATGGTACACAGGAAAACTGCAGATTCCTTGGGTAAAAATACTGCGATTTGGCCATACTTAGTTTGGTTCAATAGCTGGTAATAACCGAGATACAGGGTGTCCAAGTAAAAATTTAATTATCAATTTTCCTAAATAACTTATTTCTGAATCAATATTTTTGCACAAAATTTTGTGAATAGGGTTTTTGTGGGGAAAGGAATTTGAATTTGTTAATAATTTCGATGTAGATTATAGGGGGCGCTCTCTGCGGTACTCTGGATACATAAAAAGAAATGTAACTTTTTTGTGCCTTAGTATAATTATATTTTTATTAAAAATATCAGTTTTTCCGCCATTTTTAAGCAATAAAGGTATACTTTGTAAATGTCGCTCCGACTAACCGTTTTCGAGATATTTTCAATTACAATTTCTAATGCGCCCGTTTAAATTTTGATTTGTAAATGTGAAATTTGTCACAGTAGGCTTTGGTAAAAACAAATACAATGAAAGAACTTTGAAACTTCATTTTTGTCAAAGTTTATTTTCATTTGTCAGCATTGTGGGTATTTTTAAGGAGTTTTTGAAGTTTCTGTTATGAAAAATTAAACTAAAAATGCCGCGACATAACTGTTTTCTAACGGAGAAATGCGAGACATGGTATGTTTATACGCACAAGAAAATTTTAACAGGCGCGGGCGGGGCACATCGGCGGTATTTGGAAATGTATCCAAATAGAAGGCAGCCAGATTTTAAAATTTTTAGAAGCCTATACTACAGACTGGGAGAAACAGGATCCTTGCATCCAAAACGTAATAGTGGAGCATTTCTCCGTTAGAAAACAGTTATGTCGCGGCATTTTTAGTTTAATTTTTGATAACAGTATCTTCAAAAACTCCTTAAAAACACCCACAATGCTGACAAATGAAAATAAACTTTGACAAAAATGAGGTTTCAAAGTGCTTTCATGGTATTTGTTTTTACCAAAGCCTACTGTGACAAATTTCACATTTACAAATCAAAATTTAAACGTGCGCATTAGAAATTGTAATAGAAAATATCTCGAAAACGGTTAGTCGGAGCGACATTTACAAAGTATACCTTTATTGCTTAGAAATGGCGGAAAAACTGATATTTTTAATAAAAATATAATTATACTAAGGCACAAAAAAGTTACATTTCTTTTTATGTATCCAGAGTACCGCAGAGAGCGCCCCCTATAATCTACATCAAAATTATTAACAAATTCAAATTCCTTTCCCCAAAAAAACCTAGTCACAAAATTTTGTGCAAAAATATTGATTCAGAAATAAGTTATTTAGGAAAATTGAAAATTAAATTTTTACTTGGACACCCTGTATCTCGGTTATTACCAGCTATTGAACCAAACTAAGTATGGCCAAATCGCAGTATTTTTACCCAAGGAATCTGCACCCAGCAAACAATTTTACACTGGGCCAATGTTGGCGTCCATACCATATACCTCGATATACAATGTCGTCCCGATGTTGGCTTCCGACATTGGGCCGCCTCCTATAGGAGACTGCGGCCGACGGATGGGCCAATTATAGGGTGCCTATCGTTGGCAAATGTCGGACCAATGTTGGTACATTAAAAGAAATACAGTATATAGCCAATGTTGATCCGACATAAAGCCAATTATATATTGCCAATTGTTGATCCATAAGAAATTACAATAGTGCCAATATTGGTTCAATGATGGGCCAATAGAGGGTTTAGTAATTTTGACAGTTTCAGTTAATTCAAAATATGTGTTACCATAACTAATATTTTCTGAATAGTAATAGTGCTTTAATTGTAAGTCCACAATGGGGTTGCAAACCAAAATGGAAAGTGTCAACAATTCTTTAAAAAAGTTGAAGCTGCTGTGAGCAAAGTCTTGTTTATTCCTAGTCCTTTAGACGCTATGTCTTGAATGATTTTCAATTCTCTATAAAACTATATAATTTTGTATAATTATAGATTAGATTTAACAAAGAAAAAAATGTAGTTATTCTGAAAACGTTTATTCCAACAACAACACAATGAGAAAAAAAGTTAAGTCCCGCCTTTGTTTTTCCTCACGGTTCGTCCCCCCTCTCTGTCCCCAGCATTTCTCAACCATACTTTGACTAAATCTTCTACCTCGCGCTGACTTGCTCCTTTACAAAAGTGATTCTTTCTTACAGTCCCTGAAATATACATAATCACAGTTATATTTTGTTAAAAATTGTATTTTTCTCCATTTAACGTAAAAGCGGTTAAAAAAATTCATAACGAAGATATCTCTAGGAAATGAAACAGAAAAACGATATGAATTTTTTATACCTAACCTGAGAAAAACAACAAAAATCTGACTCATGTAAATTTATTACTTAGCTTACTTGTTGTGGACAATCAAGAACATTTCAACAGTTAATTAAGGCATATTTAGCATTAATTTTGACTTATTTCTTAGTTCATTATCAATTTACAAAATCTCTTACCAATGATAAGATTAACCACATTTGAAAATTCCATAAATCCTCGTTTCTTATAGCGACCCATCCAATTGCATTCTAGTGCTAATCTCTTTGATATTAACTTTGAAAGTAATCGTCGTGTACAATCTGGTAAATCTTTGCCTCCGATAATAGTTAATGTGTCGCACTAAAAATAATATTTATAAGATTAATTAGGAATAAAAATATTTAAAATACATTTCATAAAATACAGGAAGACTTTATACTTACTACATTTGAAAATATTGTCTGTTCAGCCAATATCTCATTAAACTTTTCAAGGTCTTCAAATGACTGCGCAGGAAGATCCTTGGTATAGTCATTATTTTCAACTCCAATGACCACAATATCTCTTTGAATTTGACTTTGAACAAGTTTCATTACCAAATTACACGTTTTGCTTACTTTTTCTACTTTAAAGAATTTGTCTTAAGAAGAGCTACAAAAATTAAAAAGAAAATAAAACAATTTTTCTACATATTGCATTACTAGGATGCTAATATATTACCTATAATATCATCCTGGCTTGTTTGCTGATTTGGTGTTTCTTCTGATGATTCCAATAAAGCAGGAATTTTATTAGCTTGTCCAGAAACAGGGAAGCTTAAACTCAATGAACTAGAAGACGATGAAGAATCATATTTTTTGTCTCGTGATACCAATTTGGAATGAACAAGGGCTGATGCTGCCTGCTGGAACATCCTTCATCTGCACTAAAAATAATATTAATCATTGGCGAAGTCGAAGGGCGGTTTCCGATTTATAGGGATTTTCGAAGATTTTTTCGGATTTTAAAAATAAGCATCTATAAGTACCGAGAGGTTTTATGGATTTTTTCGGATATAAAAAAATGTATACACGGATTTTCAGGAGTGAACCCTGAGATGTCGAAATACAAAATAAAATTTTATATACCTAAATATTATTAAAAATAATATGAGGGAGGTCAAAATGGCGGAATGGCAGGAAGGAAGAGAAGCTTTTAAACAAAAAAATAAGCTTACATGCACAATAATACACTTTAAACATAATATATATACGTTATATGCACTTACCTATTGTTTTCTTGCATTTTAGATTAAAAAAATAACAAAACTGGGAACCAAACACCAAATTTTTACTGAATTTTCAATTTATTACCTGTCGAAAACTCGAAAATGCAAAAAGAAAGAACGAGACGAAGTGTCGGTGTGTACCACGTGTGTACTGACCGGCGGGCTGTTTAAACAATGTTGCCAGACTGCAGTTTGAAAAAGTTTTATTTGGTCGGAATTCTTCAAAACTATTGAAGATGGCTATAAGTTTTACTTGGTTTTTGCTAGATTGTTTCATATTTAGTAGTTACGGAATCTATTAATATAAAAACAGCAAGGAGACAAATTTTTAGATCGAAAACAGTTCAAAGCAGCATATTCATTCAGCCTATGAACATTAGTAAGGGAAAATATTTGACATCCGGCAACAGTTGCAATTCGAGTATGAAGTAACTGGTTGTATCTGAACTTGGGGGAGAGGTTTATCTCTTTCTAATACTTTCCCTAGACATCTTCTGTTTCTATCAAATGAGTCAGTTCAGGTCACAAACCTTAAAACGAAAATCAGTTCGTAGTTCGAAGCATAATATTCTCGTTCTTGGCGGGTAAATTTAAAAATGTTTCGATGTTACAAACGCTTTTAATTCAATTATGTTTTAGTAGTCTTGGCTCGTAAAAATACATTTTATTGACCCAAGCAGTTTTGCTACAAATGGGATAATGGGAATAACTCGATCAAATAATATTTGTACATTAGAATTTTATATTAAAAAAAACCAAAAAAATAATGTCTCCTACTATGACAAAATGCAAAACATTTATAAGTATCAAAATGTTATAGAAACAGTAGATATATATATCTTTCTATTGCATATCAAATGAAAGGCATCTGTATATTGGACCAATGTATTAAGCCAATGTCGGGCAAATTTGGTAAAAACGAAACGGGTCCAACATTGGCTACCCAATGTTTATGGCGAGCAAACATTGGGTAAATTATGGCCCTATATATGGTTACCAATGCCAGAAGTACGCCATCAATGCCAGAACTAAACCGATGGTTGGCCAATGTATCAATGTTTGCTGGGCAGTTTTTCTGTGTACCATTAGTTATGGGACACCCTGTATATGTGGTCACTACCTAACCTTAAAATTTATGTATTTTTAAATTGGTGCATTAGTAGCTGATAATAATTCCCAAAATAGTCAATATTTTTGGTTTAGAAAAAAGCGATAAACATAAGACGTCGGATGAAAGTTAAAATAAAGCTCATCGTGTCGATTGTACAAATATTCGGACGGAATTTGGCACCAAAAGTTTACACCAATCAGGGCCCAGTCGGATCATCATATCGTCAGAAATCGTATGCCTGGAACGCGGTCTTAAATCGAACTAATCAAAATTTTGATTCCAATATTTTCCCTAACTGACCAGTGAAATTTACATTAAATAAGTTGAAATCCGGTCCTGTCGAATTTTTATTTTCACAAGGAAATTTCCGAACTGCGCAAACTTCGATGCCCATAGCGGGGACATAATTCGCTCATGCGCGTGCAAAGGGAGACAAGTCCGAAAAAGTACCTTTTGAGTTAACTTTAGAAAATGTATTGTTGAATAACAAATTTTATTTGTGCTGAAAGGGATAAATCAAAACATCTTCCTTCGCCTTATTTTTGTTAGAGTGCGAGAAGAGTCAATTCGTATTTTATTGTGTAAACTGAGCCATTTTAACTCGTCTCAGTCGACACTAAAAACGTGTTAAGTGTAAACGGAGTCATCGCGAGTTGTCTCCTATCCCACTAACATTTTTGTGTAGTTGTCTCCTTCCACACTTTAAGTTTGTATTTTTTGACCATGTGGCATTCTTTATCTTGTTATTTTTTAGTATTTTGATAAGTTAAAATATTGCTTTTGGCCCTTAAAGTAAGTAATCAATTCCAAATACTTGTGTACAGCAACTGCTAACAGGAGCTAAGTGCGTTTTAAAGAGTTTTTAAGCATATTATATAAAAAGTGAGGTTATGTCATCAATAAGAGCCAAATTCCTAGCTGAACTGAGAGGAAAAGCTGGTATAAGTGGTGGTAAGATAAATAATTATTATTTAGCACACATTATATTGTTAAAATACAAACATAGAGACCTTTTTTTTGTTTAAATGTACATATCTCGCTTTGCACTAAATTCTTTAAACTTAATTCCTTTTGCACAAAGAATTTTATTATTTTAGGCCAGACTAAAACCGCTGAATTGACACCTCCTAATTCATATTGTGGTTTAAGTAATGAAGACAATCCAGATCTACATTTCACAATTGATTATTTTCAACCAGATGAACACATCACAGTCAAAAACCTGCCAAAACCTGTCTCAAAGAAAGAAGCAAATGAAGGTTAGATTTCTTATACACAGCAAATGTTTTTAAATTTTGTTATTAAAACATAATATTATTTTAGCTTTAGAACCCAATTTGGCGGAACAGGAAGTAACTGTGAATGCACTGGAGTGTCAAAATAACACTTTCAAGCTGGCCAACGGACAAAAACACATCACGGCAGAAGAAACTGTCATTAGCAGCGCAGTCTCAGACAATAAAATCCTTTCTGATGTTAGAAATGGTAATTTTGTTTAAATTTAAGTTACTATAGTAGTGACTAATGTGTATTAACTTATTTTTCAGGTCCCATTTTAGACATGGACAATGGATGTGGATGATGATCGTGACGAAGATTTTGTCGCAGTATCTACATCAAGCTCTTCTGATTCAGAATATGAACCCTTAAGTGCGTTACAGAAAAAACTGTCAGAAAAGCAGAAAAATATCCCTGTCAAAACCACGGAACTTAAAAGAGGCAGAAAAATTGTAAAAGGAGATACAAGAGAAACAAGAAAAAAAAAGAAAACATAACAAAAACCAAGGAAAAGAATATATAACTTTAAAAGGAAAACTGATAAGAAGTCGTAAGTGTAAAAATTTAGAAAGGTGCAGGAAACAATGCATGGAAAGAGTAAGTGATCATCAACGAAACCAAATATTTCAAGAATATTGGCAGTTGGAAAGTTTTGATAAGAGATTAGCATATACGTCCGCTCTGATTTTAAAAGAAGAGAAAAAGAGTGAACGAATTAACCCCAAAAAAAGAGACAGTTTAATTACAAATACCATTTAAAATCAGATGGAAAATTAATAGAGA
The DNA here is from genome assembly GCA_963991005.1 of Barypeithes pellucidus. Taxonomy (NCBI): domain Eukaryota; kingdom Metazoa; phylum Arthropoda; class Insecta; order Coleoptera; family Curculionidae; genus Barypeithes; species Barypeithes pellucidus. Next base: position 46,895,631 of record OZ022563.1, on the reverse strand, counting down.
TCTGTAAGGGATGTTTTAAAAAAACATTGGATTTGTCTAATAAATTTATAGAAACTGTCATTAGAAAGACCCTCATCTCAGGCACAACCTTAGAGGATAAAAGAGGCCACCATTCCCCAGCTAACAAAATTGAATGTAATAGAATTGAAGAAGTTAAAAAACACATTCTTGCAGTTCCAACATATGAGAGTCATTACTGTCGTGAACGAACAGGAGATCGACGATTTTTGCCCTCTTTTTATACACTTACTAAGTTGTATGAGGAGTATAAAATTTGGATATCGCCACAAAATCCTGTCAGCAGAAAAGTTCCTAGAGATTGGTACCAGTTGGTGCGATTATGTGACAAAAAACAACAATTTAAAGTAAACGAAATGAAAAAGGACGATTTTATTGATTTTGCCATGTTGCTAAAAAACTGCTTACAAGCACGAAAAACCGATGTTAGTGGAAACAAATTTGTATGGAAAAATGTAAAGTGGATTCGGTATGACAAAATATTCGCTACATTTTATTACAAGAACAGTCACAACGAAAATGAACCTTTTAAAACAATGACATTTTTTAGAAGAGGACAAACTGCTCCTCCTGCGAATTTACCTAAATGCAAATATCCCAATTTTATTTCAGAGGAGAAAAAAAATAATTTAATTGAACTTTTACCCTACGTTAATGAGGTTTTTCACAATTTCTACAAAAACCTTCCCACTGAAAGGCATATTAACGACGTTTTGCCAGATCTAGATGAAGTTCCTACAGATGATGAATAGTGTAAAAGGGGATGTTTAATAAAAAAAATTGTGCATTTAGAGTTATGTTTGTTTTTTTCTTAGAGCATATTGTTTTTTTTGTTCAAAATTATGTTGTTTTATCCTTAAGTACCAAATATAATAGTTCCTTAATAAAAAAGACCGTATTTTTTTGCACATTCTTAATAATATGAAAGTGAAAAACAAAAACTTTTAAAATGACTAAATCTCAAAACTACCATTTTCGACTCGTCTCTGTCTGCACGCGCATGAGCGAATTGCAGATGGTATTAGCAATTAGCTTTATATATATCTGCCATGCAATACAAGAACCTAGTAAGTCGACTTACTATAAAATAGAGTAGTAAGTTTTTAATATTTATTTAACTGTTTGTTTGTTCGGGTTTGTTCATTAATGATATTTTGGAAAATGAAACTATGTAACAAGAGCTTACTGTGTATAAAATTTTAGAACAATAAATTAAATATTAAAGAAGTTGTGCAATTTTTAAATGGAATGTCTTAAAATTTACTTTTACGACTTACTAGGTTCTTGTGTATTGCACGGCAGAATGCGGTCAAATACCAGTAGTTGATAAATTTGTACCTGGAGCCCGAGACGCGAACGGCGAAAAGGCTCCTGCAATATTATGCAGCGCGTTACGAGTTAAATAAAACAAATAAATACACGCTTTGTAATTTTATTTATTAACTTCATTTCCATAGTTCGTGCTCTAAAACTTAACAGTTATTAATTCATACAATTCAACATTATAAAAATAAATAATAGTTTATTGGAATGAATCGGGGAATTGTTTAAAACATTAATGACTTTTTGTCGACCAAATACGACAGTAAAAATAAATAACGCTTTAAAATCTTGATGTAATACCGGTCATAACGTCATTGAACAAATGCATGCGACCATTATTGAGCAAATAAATATAGTTTATTATCTGATTATACATATAATATGCCCTACTAACTACATTTAAAACTGTACACCATAAAATTACATCTAGTCAGTTCAATTAAAAATATATTTAAAAAGACGTCACATGTATAAATCACATTTACATTTTGAGTGACAAAGATAACGACAAAAACTTATAACACACACCATTATCAGAATTATTATAATAATTTTACTAATAATTATCTTAAAAAATTATACAGGGTGTGCCACTGGGAACCGTCTCGATCTGTAGATGAAAAACTATACATAGGAAAATTTTGAATGTCGGAAAGTATGCTAATGTTGAGGGGGGGGGGGGGGGGGGGGGGGGTAACTGGACTAAAATATTGTGAATTTGGTGGCACTTCCGGTTATACCGGAAGTTGGTATCAATTTACTTATTTTAAACGAAACGGAATTTCTATGCAAGATCCTAGGCAAATTTCGTATATAGTGTCTAATAAGTCTACGTCTACAATTACGTTGGCAGACCTTAAATTATTTATTAATTTTTCCTATTAGGAAAGGAAGCCTTTATTAGTTAATTTCGGTTGGATTTCTTGTCGAAAACAAGATAAAAAATTATATTTAGAAAATTTTCCTATGTAGTTTTTCATATACAGGGTGTTTCTTAATAACATGGTAATATTTAAGGAGGTTATTCTTGGGTTCATTTTCAGAAAAAGCTTCATATGAATATATGTCCTAAACATCTTAACTTTTGAGATACAGTGTGTTAAAGATTTTCAAAAAATCTCCTTTTTTAATAATATCTGTGATACTGCTCTGGATATTTTTGTGAAATTTGGTACACACTTTCTATTCATCAAGAGGCATTTTATGATGTATAACATGTTTTTGTTATTCCCATCGGTGACGTTCGTGCGGGAATTGCCCTCGCTATTTTTGAAGAAAAGCATAATACGGCACTGTTTTTTTAAATAAAAATTATTTTTGACATTCTGATTCCTTGCCGAGCAAATGTCGTCTCTTGATTTTTTGTCGTTTGACGTACAGTTTTCGTATAAACACATGAAATTCATTCATTAGCACTCTGTTATTGAAGTTGTCACGTATTGAAGTAATTAACCTTAACAAATTATTAAAAAAACATAACACCCTGTATCTCAAAAGTTAAGACGTTTAGGACATATGTTGATATGAAGTTTTTTTCTGAAAATGGACCCAAGAATAACCTCCTTACATATTAGGATGTTATTAAGAAACACTCTGTATAGAACTCTGTTTCCTTCCCCCAACCTTTTTGACGATTCACATTGCATTTGACGTCGAGGATTTTATCTCTTTGACGTTATACCAGACAATACCTTATTGTTTACAAATTTTATTATCTTCTTAACCAGAATACCGGCCGCCCAACGGCTTTATATTTAAAATAAATAATTTTCGTCGATGGCGTAAGTGAAAAAAATATTTTTTTCACGTTTCGACTTTTACTTGGCAAGCACCAATAATACGGTAGAAATATCATGGAATTTTAAAAACAAATGGACATTTTACACACAAAATTAGTTACGAAAAATTTCGGATTAAGACGATGCTGAAAAATTATGTCCACTTTTGTGTTTCAAGTGGGGGTAATTATTTAATATACGGTTTCTTGCTATTTAGCGATTTTTCTAGTCACCAGTGATTCTGAATAAAGATTCGACGATGCCATCAATGCGGTGTTCGGGTAATGCATCAGGATAGTTGGAGAGGTGATTTTATATGTTTAAATAAAGAACATGCTTCTTTTTTTTATCTTCTATTCTATCTAATATATAGAATAAAGAGTAGGTACTTTTTTATTAGGTATTCTTTTGTTTTTAACATGACATGTCCTTTTTTCCAATAACCGTCGAAACCAAAAAGATATACCAAAAATTAAATTTCAATTTCAGTAAAGAAACATTTTTTTTAACAGAATGATGGCAGTCGCTAAGCGTAGTCCTTCTGCCAAATATCAATTTGATAGTTTAAAAACTAACCGTAAGATTAGTGTTGTGATCGAGTACTCGATTATTGAAATCACCGACATCGCTCGATTATTAAAAAAAACCGCTCGAGTTATAAATTCAAGCGATTATACAACTCCATGTATATTTTTCCCATATAGAAGGATGTGATTAATAAGTGATAATCATTTAAGTGATTATCACTTGGTGGTCACATTGTTGTAATTGTCATTTGTTGACAAATTACTTCAGAAGTAATTTCTGTCAGTTCTTGTTACAAAATGGCAAAAGAAAGATTTGGTAAAATTTTGTTGTCTAAAGTCGACGATGCTATTAAAAATGTGAAGCCCAAAAATACCGAGCGTTCCGACAAAAAATATGTATGGAAGCAGTTTACTGAGTTTTGCCTTGCGCGAAGTTTCGAAATTGAGAAAATGTCAACAGACAAGGATTTGTGCAACATTTTAAAAGACTGGGCATATAAAATGCGAAAATCCGACGGAAGCGATTATAAAGAAGGTGTGGTCAAGCTTTTATGGAACAAAACGGCCAAAATGCTCCAGGAACTATATTTTGAAAAATATAATCGCCACATAGATCCATTCAATGACATGGTTTTTCAAAGCGCCCGTTTTGCCCGTAATGCAAAACGAAAAGAGTTGCAGGCGGTACCTGGTGCACGAAAGGAGAGTTCCACGGGTTTGACGAGACAGGAAATAGAAAAAATGGCCTTTAGTTTGGATGAAAATACCCCAGATGGGCTTCAACGGAAATTTTTCCACATAGCTGCATCCGAACTAGCATGGAGGGGAAATGAAGCAGTTTTTTTGCTATTGGAATATTTTAAGGAGGAAAAATATAATAACGGGTCTAGTACCGGTCGTCTGGAATACAACCCAATATTTTCTAAAACGGCGCAAGGAGGAGCAAGTCGAACATGCGAAAGTAAGTGGCTTGTAAAAAATCTTGTGAATCCGGATTTATGTCCAATACGGTTATATTTTAAGCTAATGTCCAAAAGAGGCGAAAACATTAAAACTAATCGATTCTTTTTGACGGTCAATCAGAAATGGAAACAGAATGATAATTTCCCATGGTTTAAGAATTGTCCAGCAGGTATTAACATTATAAGAAACTGGACAAAAATGGGAGCAATCAACATCGGCCTAGATACGAAAAATAAAAAGATTACGAATCACTCTAATAGAGCTTCAACAGTAAGTGCCCTTAGCAGTTCAGGTGCTAATCTCCAGGAAGTTATCAAAATAACGGGCCATAGTTCTATAAATTCTGTTACTCCCTATCTCCAGCTCAGCGAGCAGCATCATCTGAAGATTTTGTCGCAAATGAGAGCCGAAAATACATCGTCATCTACTTCTGATGCTGAAGCCCAATTTCAAACACCTCCAACCTATGATAATAATTTATCCAATAGTTCAAGTTTTAACTATAATAATTGTAATTTCGTAATTAACAATAATTACTGTAATAAAAATGTTTAACTCAGAAAGATATATGTACTTTATTTCGTTGTATAATCCTTTGAATACAACTCGATGTTTCGGTATTACCTAATACTTTTACCTGACACTCAACGCGTTACCCGGCAACACTACTCCTCCTTCGGAGTCGTAGTGTTGTTGCCGGGTAACGCGTTTCGTGTCAGGTAAAAGTATTATTCGGTAATCCCGACACATCTTGTGGTATTACATTCGAAAATTACACTCATGCATTAAGCTAGAGGTGTTGTTTTCGATTGATTACATCGAAAACAATACGCCTAGCTATCGAAAACAACCTCTCTAGCTATTGAACGCAAAACCATAGTAACCTTCTTACAACGCCATTATTGGAATAATATGTCAGTCTGACATTCTCATTGTTTCGAGTTTAGTTTAAAAAATGTCACGTTTTGAAAAGAAATCAATCGAAGTTATTCAAGAAAAGATCGCACAGAGTGTCCCAAAAAACACTAAAAATAGCAAGCAATATGTCTGGCGTCAGTTTATGATGTTTTGTGAAGATAGAAGGTATGTTTTTAGAAAGGAGACTTAGATTAAAAAGCTTGCGGACATACTTCAAGACTGGGCTTATAACATGAAAATACAAAATGGTGAGGAATACAAAGCTATAAATGCCGAACCTAGTTGCTCGAAAATGTCGAAACCAACCTCAAGAGATTCTAATATTAATTATTACAACTGCGTTATAATTATTAAAGTGAAATTTATAATACATTATTGCATTTAACTTTTGTTAATTCGAGTAATTTTCTCCCTAAATTACACTCGTGCATAAAAATTCTCAGATAATTTTGCATTTAAGCGTATTTCCTTTGAAAAACAACATTCGTTCATTTTCAAATTTTTTAAAATAGCCCTCCTCCTGCGGAGTCGGGCTATTTCGCCAAAATATGAAAATGAACTCTTGTTGTTTTTAGGCAATACGCTTTCATGCAAAATTATCGAAAATTTTTAGGCACTAGTGTAATTACCTCCGAAAATCGTCGCTTGTTACTTTTTACCTTTCACTCGATACCAGAGCTTCGATTGACGCCGACGTTATTCGAGCAGTTTTTCGCTCGTTATTCTAGTTATAAATTCAGGCGAAAAATCGAATCATGCCTTTCACTTGATGCCCGTTCTTCGCGCGCCACCCGAAATGTGCCGATTGGCGACGTTCGAGTTTGACGTTCAGAAGGCTGACACGACATACGTCTTTGTTAAAGGCACGTAAACGAGAAGGTGCATACAAAAAAGTATGCCAAATCCCTTAGTGGATTCATCGCGACATGGGTTTTGTTGTGACTGGCTAGCCAGCGGCGATTGTAAATTTTTAAAAAATTAAGGATATAATTTTTCAAGAATCATCTGTTCTTCCTTAATAAAAACTCTAGACCTTCTAAAACTCACAAAAACGACCCCTGGTGGTATTCTTCATAGTCATAAAAATTTCAAGTGATTAATCGCTCGAGCGATTCACTCGATTATTAAAATCGCTCGAGTATCAAATACTCGATTATTAAAATCATCGGGTTTTCCCAACACTGCGTAAGATGTAAAAAAGAAGAAAAGCAATTAACTTCGACAGGCTGTAACTGAAAAAATATCGAAATTTCGACTTTTTGTTATATCACTTGCTACCTTTATTTTAACATGTAGTATCACCTCTCCCAGTATCCTGATGTATTTATTATCCGAACACCCTGTATAGGAAAAAAGGAAAATCTGGCAACTGCTATATCGCCACATTTAAAATCATTTACCCCTTTGAACTAAATTTTTCTTTTGTTTGTAGATTAAGGGTATGAAATTTTTCTACTTGTTAATAAAATTAAATAAATATGGTAACATTTACATTTGAAGCCTCAAAACGCTTAGAAGAAATTATGTTACTAAGATATATTTTTTTTAAATAGCAAAAAACCCTAAACAATTACCAAAGTCGCGGTTTAAGCAGCATGCAACTCGGGTCGGTACAAGTTTATTTAATGAATGGTAAAAAATGCAACCTTACAGACTATCTGTAGCTGCTGTATTTTTCTAGTAGTTCCCTAATTTCTCGATCGACTTTGTCATCCTGAAAAAAGAAATTCAATAAATAATATATTAAATTAATTTTGTAATGATATTAGATTGCATTTATATTTTTATTAAGAATTTTATTTTTCCGAAAACGGTTGATTTTTTAAACAAATGAAGAGTCTCTTTATTTCGAAATCATTTTCATTAAATTCCTGAGAATACTCTGAAAAAATATAATTGCAATTCTTGCAGTGCATAAACACTTTTTCCAATAATATCATCTAATACCAGTTTTTCATGACAATATACCGGGTGTTTCAGGAGTTTGTTTAAATTGCAGAAATAAAATTTGGTGGGTTTATATGTGATATTATTTTACATTTTATGACAAGACGGACTCCACTGTTCCACTCCGGTTTGACCGAAAATGACCTCAACTTTGGATTTTTAAATGGAACACCAGTATACAGGGCGTTATGGAAATTACGTATTATATTTAAGCGGGTGACTCCTTGGGTGTCCTAGAGAAAGTCTACATACTTTTTTTTTAAATCGAATATCTAAATACTAACGTAAAAACCCTTTTTACCCACGTACTGTCGCACCGTTCCATCTGGATTCACTTAGTAACAATGTGGGTCACTAGAGTATACTAACCGTGTTGTCAGATCACACCGCGTGTCTCGCCCTTGCTTGTATACCGGCCGCGAGCCACTATCGTTGCTTCAGTATGTTTCCAGACTCGGGGTTGAACTGACGCTGTCGAGGGTTCCACGTGCTTGACGTATAGTGTTAGTTGACGTTAATGACGTTAATGTTAGTTGTAGTAGTACTCGATTTTTTTTCTGTTGTGAAATAATTTTTAACAATAAATGTTGTGATGTGATTTCAAATTTGTGTGATATCCACGGTTGAGCTGTTGCAAAACATACTTTTCGTGTTTTATTTTTTTATGGAATTTAATTATAAAACGGATTATTTCAAAATAAGATCGAAAGTAAGAGAGTATGTACCTTAAAATTGTAGTTTTTTTTTCTAAAAAGTTTGAAAAAGAAGTGATATCGCGTGTCAAAGACGTCTTGTCACGTAAATTTTGAGATTTCATATAAAGTGTATATAACCATTTATGGTTATTTTTCTTCAATTTATTTTCATCTCAGGATTTGCCGGTTTAAATATAATGTCATTTCCATAACACCCTGTATTTTGGGTTATATCGATTCAAAATACCATTCCATACCATACCATTTTAAATAATTTTTCCTTTCATTTGAAATTTTTCATCTAGATTGCCAACTCCTTAAAACTTCTAAGCCGAATTCTTGATAAAAATGCAATTTTCAAGTTGTGTTTTAAATTTTTACACGCTTTTTAAGAAGGTATTTTCCCAGAAAACTCAATTTTTTCAAATGGAAACAGATTTGTTTCTCCTAACAATGACATATACGATGTCGCAACAAAATGATTCCTGTTCATATTAAGAGTGATTATGGTACGATTCATTGTTAGGGAACAGATTTTCTAGTTGCTCCTCGTAAGGCAATAAAAATACTGACCAATCCTTCCGCGTGTTTACACCGAATCGCCTTCTCCAACCACTCCACCGCCTCCTTATAGTCCCCCATGGCTATTTTGCATTTGGCGAGCATCCATTTGTTGTCCCGCCATTCGAACTTGGCCAGTCTCTCCGCCTCTAAAAAGTGCTCGTACGATTCTTCGTACGTGGCATTCGGGGGTTCACCGTAGACGGCCGAGGCTAATTTCCTTTCGTACCTAAAAAAATATACTTATTTTATTCCCAGCCAACTATAAAGTTCATTACAGGGAATATCATAAATATCTTAAATACAGGGTGTTATGGAAATGGCGTATATTTAAACCGGCAATTCCTGAGATGAAAACAAATTGAAGAAAAATATCCAAAAATGGCGCTTTAATTTAATATGCCCTGTACATGACCTGACGTCAAACCAAAATTAAGCACGTGGTGACACTGGCAGAAAGATAAACAAACCAACATATGGCGGAAAACGTCAGTGAATTTTGAGCAGTGTTGTCACTCTTTAGAAAGTCAATAACCGTTTGACAGATTGGATTTTTTCAGGGTACATTATTATAAACTTTTACGTTCAGTTCAGTTCGCTGGGATACAATCTCTGATTTATAAACTTGAACTGACTCGAACCAACCGCCGCGGCGTTTATAAATGGTCAGGTATGTTCTCATTTGTTCAATTCGAACGACACCCGTCGGAACTGAACAACTTAAACACATTACCCTTTACAAAAAAAAACTCCAATCTTATTTACCTTTTCGGCCTTGTTTAAAACCAACTTAATTTATAGAAAAACACCAAGTAGGCAATCCAAACAAAAACCGGCACAATAACCTCACAAAACACAAAAACAAAAGCACAAATTAACATAGTTTTCGCGTAAATTTGTATGCATCTCATGAACACATCTAAGTACCATTCAATCTGAATTAGTATTTTAAAGTGCTACTGTGTAAACAAAAATACGCCCTTATTGTATAAAGTTTCATCCGATGGTGGGAAATAATATAATTTTTTCATACATTGGTATTTAACATCTAAAAATTTCTAGTAACTACACGTTTCAGTTTCGGGTTTATTCGGTCGATCGATATTGCGTTATTTGGAAATATCTAACAATACAGCGTTGCCACTTTCGATGTTTTATAAGATTATATTCATAAATTGCGGAATTTCCTTCTGTAATATTACTTTCCTGTATAATTATTGTCTCGGAAATTCCAACCGCGCTATTTATGTACGAAGCACTCGACCCTTGGTTGGACTCGTCTATGTTAAGACTAAAGGGGAGGTCCTATTGTTATCAACATAATTATTTCATCATTCTTCATTGAAGGATTAAAAATTGTTTTAGGCCCATTAGAAATTAGCGTTTTTATTATTTCTGACTTTCTATTGCGAAATAATTTGTATCCTATCTTCTGTGTGTGATGTTGTTCTATGTGTACGATAGTGTAATTATACGTTAGTGTTTAGTGCTTTTGTGTAATCTGATAATAGGTGCATATCTTCAAAAAAACTAATTTGAAACTCGTGGGTGTCTGTGTGTTTCTTTAAGCGATTTAGTGTAATTTTTTTCTCTCGACGATATGCCGGTTATGTTCCGAGATTGGAAATAAGAGGCCGAATTGGGTTTAGTGGGTATAAGCTTATTATGCAGTCCCACACTATCATCAAGGCACGTGATGAGCATAAACCTCTTCCCATAGAAAAAAGAACTGAAGGTGTCTGTGCCCTGAATTCCTTACTCGTGTCGGCGGCCTGGATTTAATTTCTAAGTAAGCTAAATATTTATTTTTATAAGAATCTAAAGTTTTACACTTTTCCACAGTTTGGCAACATTGCGCCAGACATGTGTTTATTACACAGCTGGGCAGTGTAATATGATTGTGCAGCGGAGTGACCTGTGGGTTTATGGGTGAATTGCCCCACTTTTTAAACGTTCGATTTAAAAAAAAATATGTAGCGCTTCTCTAGGACACCCCAGGAGTCACCCATTTAAATATAATACGTCATTTCCATAACACCCTGTATATACAGGGCCATTCATGGTGAGCGGTCTATTAAGAGATCTCGGGAACTATAAAACAATAGTTCTAAATTAAACCATGAAATTACTTACCATTTAAGTCCGGCCACTTCATAGTCGAATCTCCCCAACATATAGTGCAGCGAATAATCGTTCGGATTTAAACTTAAAGCCGTATCGACGTGCATTTTGAAAAGATGTCCGTCGTTGATTTTCTCCTGAAGAGAAACGAAATCTGTCCTGCTACCTAAAAAACGAACAAGATGTTTCGTTTTGTCGCTACATTTCATCCCCTTTTAATGTTGTTTGACGTATACAAAGCAGATAGAAATACCAGGTCCAGAACAATACGGTATTTTTAAAAAATTAATTTAAGGGCATTTGTTCACAACGACATTTCAAATTAATACGCTTTGAAAGCTGCGTATGTGGTGTTAGTGTTAAATAAAAATAGACTGACATTGATACGATCAGTACAACTGGAGATATTAAATTTCAAGTATGAGAAGATTGCAGAAAATATGCATGTGTGGATATTTTGGAAAATAAATTTTTCTCGGCAAAATCCTGAATTATGTGTAAATTTTATATAAGTTGTAAAAAGTTTCGGACGATTCTAAAGCAAAAAAGTGTGCGGTTTGTAAAAGAATGAGCCATATATCGAAACGGTTGAATTTGGGTATAGGGTACATAAATTACGTCCAAAATTTGACGTAGAATTGAAAGTCAGTTAATATACAGGATGTCCCATTTAAAAAACCTTTTTGACCCCCCCTGTAAATGAACATACCTAAAACGCATGATACAATTACTAAAGGTAAGATATCTAACAGTTTCAATTTCGTCTGCCGCACGCAGTGGCGTCAAAGGGAGAGCGGTTTTTGAATTTCTTATGGAGATATTTATACGGTGTTAGCGTCTTTAATTCTATTTTAAGGGTATTAAATAAAAGGTTTTACGCAATTAATGGTATGTGAAATGAAAGAATAATATATGACAAGTATTTACGTATATTAATTTCATTACAGCTAAAACACCAGCGGAACCGGTCGATGATGGCCGAAGCTGCTCGGCGACCCCTGCTGGTTGCCACCAGCGTTGTCAGTCTTTAATATATCCATTACTATTTTAACAATTTTTGAGATGTTCATGTACACTTCTTACTGTGCGACGCAGGAAACAGGGACACGCAAGGTAAAAAAAAATATATAAAGCATAGGCGTGCTAGAATTCATTTCGAATCGCCATTCTCCATCAAATACTAGCAGCAAAACAGTATTAAAACAATAAAAGGTTTTCGCTCCGCCACTGGTGATTGACACATGTTGTGTGCGGTGCCGGCACACGCCTAATTACAGTGTGTACTTGATATATTTTTCCTCTAGCGTTGACCAATCAGGCACCGGTGTCGTCACATTCGACGGAGATCTGTCGCTGTGGTGTCAGATTTACAATTTAAGAAAATGCTTCAAATATCCTGTTTCAGTGAAGTTGGCCCAACGCCCCAAAACATGATATTTCTGAATTTATAAAGCATTTAAAAAGCGAAAATGCTTCCCAAATCACGGTTTTAACAAATTGAGGTACGCAGTTCGAAATATTATTAAATTGTACAAAACAACTGGATCTATGGCTCCAAAACCCAGAACTGGAAGTCGCCCGCGTTATTCCAATAACAACTTAAAGAGCCTTAAAACGGATTATCAAGGAAAATCGGCATTCTAATTATAACGAATTGAAACTATTATTGAATCAGGCAACCACAAAAAAGTTTTCAAGACCAACTTGTCACAGAGCTGCCCAAAAACTGGGATTTAAGACTTAAGTTAAGCTTAAATTATTTATCATTATTCGTTTTTAACTCAATAATTCTAGGTAAAAGAAAAGCCCTTACTGATAAAGATTCAGAAGAAAAACAGAAAACAAAAAAAAAAAACTCCGAACCAATGGAACTCCATTATTTTGAGTGATGAAGCCAGATTTGAAGTATGCGTTGGTGATAGTAGGAGTCGTGTCATAAGAACTAAAGAAGAAGCATTTCAGAATGACTGTCTTACAAAAAAAGTTAAGTTTCGGCTTCTGTTATGATTTGGGGATCCATGTCAGCAAGTGGAGTGGGAAACTTACACTTTGTGGAAGGTGTTATGAATGCTGATAAGTACATTAATGTGCTTCGAAATAACTTAACAATCCAAAATGCGTTTAAACAATATTGAATGTATCTTCCAACAAGATAGTGCCGCTTGCGCTACGCCTCAAAAAGTAAAAGATTGGATGTTAGAAAACAATATTCCAGATTTAAAATGGACGTCGAGTAGTCCAGATCTATCGCCGATTGAAACCTTGTGGCATTCATGAAGAGAAAGCTCCAATCGAATCCCGCAAGAACCGTTCCAGAATTGCGAACCCGTCTCCAAGAAATTTGGAACAGTTTTACATCAGATGACTGCCAAACATTAGTTGACACTATGCCAAGACGTGTCGAAGAAGTAATCACTCGAAAAGGCGATGTAACGCAGTGGTGATTTGCTGCTATTTCGTTTCGTTGATTCGTTTTAAGACATTTTTTTCTCTGTTACAAAAAAATGTAGTATTTTAGGCTAATATTAAACAGAAATATCGTATGTTATCACAAATACATTTTAGTTTTTAATACGTTTTCCCTATAATATGACAAATTTCAGAAAAAAAACGTAGTTTTGATAGTTGGGCATTCACTGAGACAGGGCTCGTATATTATGAATTCATAATCTATAATAATTTTACAAAAAAATTAATATAAAATATAGATTGTGATCCTAGTCTTCATTTATAAGGTAATTTAAATTCGGAATTTTACTAATAAATACGGATGAAAATTTTTAAATAAGACAACATGAGAATCTAGCTTGTAAGTTTTTATGTTTTGCCCGCACTTTTTTCACTGTTTCAGACTAATGTGCCAAACAATAACTGTTCAGGGGTCGTAAAGTATAATAATATTCCTTTGATCTTTTAAAATAACAATTTATCGGCATCGGTACAAAGCATCATAAAATATGTCTGTCTGTATAATTTCAATTACTAAGTAGACGTGCTTTCCAAATTTTAATCCTACGTCTACACAAACAATAGTTTCGCACGAACCTTTTTTCCCTTTTTCCTTTGTTAAGTGACCGCTCTCTAATGGCATTTACATATTCTTATCCCTTAATTAAATGTTGGTAAAACCAGGTATGACGAGAGCGAATCAGTCCCGCTTCATGTCTTAGAATCGACGGTCGGTGATTCTTAAGTTCGTTCCTTTCTATTTTCCTTTTCCCCGTATATCGGGAACAGTAACCCTCCTTTATTTGGAACCGACGGTCGATGGTTCTTATTTCATAACTTTCTTAATTTCTATTTTCCCTTTTTCCCGTATATCGGAAACAGTACCGCTTCATATCTTAGAATCGACGGTCGGTGGTTCTTAGTCCATAACATTTCTATTCTCTATTTTCGCCCGTATATCGGGAAGTAGATATTTCGTTTACTACTTTTTCCTAATTTCAGCGTTCGGTACTCCGCGTATTTCAAATATTCGATTTCTTTCTCTTTTGCGTATCATAGAGTACCTCTGTGACATTCATGCTCTACCAATGTAAATATAGTTAGTCAGTTATTAGTGTTAGTTAAATTAAAGTTTTTTTTTGTGTAAAAAGGGTGAACTGTGATTAGGCTGTATATTATGTACCATTATATCCCGTATACAGAAAATATACGTTGTAGCAGTTCAAAGCAGTGTTTTTTCCTTAACCGACCACGATCTATGGAAACACCCTCCATTCCATTCAAATGGTAAGGACCTAGAGGACCCCTTATCAATAACTATCTTATAAGCGGAGCATAGTTGTCATTTCATCAAAATTAGATCAAACTTACCTATTAAAACCGCGTACCATTTATGGACTTCTGAATTATGCGGAGCGACGATTAAAGCGGTAGTCACTGCCTGAAGTCCTATAAAAAAAAAGATACTACTTTGTGATGTAACGATTACGATTAACCGCCGATTTTATTTGATTTATTCGATTAATCGTCAATATCACCACACTATGATTTAAAAATTTTTTTTTTAACATGTTCTTTTTATGTTTTTGATCGATTTAAAACTCTCTAGCCATTCACGAACTAGTTTGTTTAGTCATTTTGAAATAAGGTAGCGATATACATGGTGTTATGGAAATGACTTATTATATTTAAATGGGTGACTCCTTGGGTGCCCTAGAGAAAGTCCACATACTTTTTTTTTTTAAACGAATATCTAAATACTAAGGTAAAAACCCTTTTTACCCATGCGCCGTTCCATCTGGATTCACTTAGCAACAATGTGGGTCACTAGAGTATACTAACAGTGTTGTCAGATCACAGCGCAAGTTTCGCCCTTGCTTGGATACCTGCCGCGCGCGACTATCGTTGCTTCAGTATGTTTCGATACTCGGGGGTGGAATGACGCTGTCGAGGGTTCCACTTGCTTGATGTATACGAATTTTAAACGTTTTGTTAGTTGTAGCATTACCCGATTTTTTTTCGGTTGTGAAATAATTCATAATAAGAAATATTGTGATGTGATTTCAAATTTGTGTGACATTACCTATTGTTGGTTCTGTTGCAAAACATACTTTTTGTGTTTTATTTTTTTATGGAATTTAATTATAAAACAGATTATAAGATCGAAGGTAAGAGAGTATGTACCTTAAAATTGTAGTAACACGTGGGTTTACAATTCTATGTTGCAATATATGACAACACCGCCTCAATAAACTATTGATTGCGAACGTCCTCAGTAGCGGCCACGTAAATTTTCAGATTTCATATTAACTGTATATTTCGTACAATAATTCAAAGCGCCATTTAAGGTTATTCTTCTTCAATTTATTTTCATCTCAGAATTGCCGCTTTAAATATAATAAGTCATTTCCATAACACCCTGTATTATACAGGGTGTCCGGTCAGGATATTTGGAGGATTTTATATCTTCAAATAAAGGTCGGTCATATAACAAAAAGTCGAAAACTCCATACTTTTTTTTGCCTCCATTTTTTGCTAACAAAAACATTTTACTGCTAACAAAAATTTTAATTTCAGTATTGCGATTAAACGGTGTGATTTATCGATGCGAATAAAGAGTACAGTACGTTTCACGAAAATTGGATACGACCTAATGATTTCCTGGGTCGCTCCCATTGTGTCGATAAGAGCTTGGCAATAAACAAGTGAAGTATGAAGGGACGGACTAAGGAAAACAAGTAATGATATGACTATATTAATGTAATCAAATGAAATAACATGTTTTAAAAATATTACTAGTCATATTTATTTACATTTATAATGTCATTCTATAGATAGTTCTGTTTCGCTATCGCTATCCTCATCAAAATTAATTATAATTGGATTAATTATACGATCCAGGCTAATATACGAATTTTCTACATTTATTACGTGACGGACTGAATTTTTCCAACTACCTGGGGGAATATCATTAAAGCATTTTCGTATTAATTCTACAACACTAGAACTTAAAGTCGGAGAAATATTTTCAGACCTAACCAGTGATTTTAACTGGTGCCACATATACTCTATGGGGTTAAAAATGCAATAATAGGGTGGGAGCCGTAGCACTGTATGTCCAATTTCTTCTGCCAATGTGTCACAAACATATACTTTTTTTATACAAAGTGTCTTTTAAACTTCTAAAAGATCACTTTTTTTATAACTTTCTTCAAAATATATATATCATTCGCCGCCATGTAGTTCTGAATCTCCAATTTTGTATTATTTGAGCTTGGAGCTTTATGTAATTGGCGACTGTGATAGCTCGCATTGTCCATTACTATCACGCTATTCTGAGGAATGTTTGGTAAAAGACAATTCTTGAACCATTCCTCAAAAACTAACAAATTTTACTACAAAAAGATATTTAAATATAAATTAAGCAACCTAACCTACCTGATGTGCCTATATTTAATTATAATTATTACAATCCGGTCCTTTCCACATAATAATACAAATTGTCATAAATATGGGATGGCCCAGGTACTTTTACTGCAGTCATTAAGTTATATCCATTTTTCGTGAAACAATCTTTACAGGGAGATTTTTTAAAATTATTTACACACTTTGGTGTTTTTTTTTAAATATAACTTTGGCAGAAAAAAGTAAATTTTTTTGACAGAAAGATAATTTTTTCAACAATGAATGTAGTAGCTACTGCAGCAAACAATATTAAATTCTCTATGGTATAACCGTTTTATATTTACCTTTTGCTAACCTTTCTTGAATAACTTCCTTATCATCACTTCGATCCGCGACTTTATGATGTGCTTTACCTAAAACACATGACCTTTTTTAAAAGTGCACAAATTATAATGTCTCAAAATTATTATAACATAATTATAATATTTAAAAAATTGTCTTTACCTATTCTGTACAAAAGTTCTGGATTTTCAGGATTTTCTATGCAGAGATCTTCCAGCTTTTGTAGAGTTTGCTCTATATCTTCTACATCTCCTAAGTCTAAATTTCTATCTATTTGACTTAATACCTGAAAAATATGTAATTCTTCTCCTAACTTTTATTACACTTTTATAAGTTATATGATGAAATATGTTGTCATTAGGCTTATTTTACATATTAGTCACTAGTTTAATATCAAATCTGGGGTCATATTATGTGGAATAGATCCACGTTTCATCTAGAAATATAATTTCACTAAATTTCTTATAACTAAATATCTAATATTGAAAGAAAAGGCGAGAGAATTTACTGCAAACATTATAAATACAACATCCTTAAAATGATATCACTGTTTGGTTAAACTTGGATTACATGGAATTTGAAATTGGTATTAAAAATGGAAAATTAAAAGCACTTACAAATTCTAAACTTGAACTAGTAGTATCAATGTCATCGTCACTCAGGTCATAGAATTCCAAATCGGAACTATCCATATTTGACGCACTTAGATAATCATCCGTTGTACCAGAAAGGACCGAGGGATTGGCTTTTTTGTCTGATCTATTGGTCCTTCTTGTTCTATGTGGCCTAAAACAAGAAAAATATTAAAAAATGGTTCACTAGTAAAATTTCCTCGCATAAATACAGAACACAAATCTTTTCCGATAATTCTTTTGCACGCTGATGCTATTGATAATGTCCTTCGTTCAAAATGTTAGATCAAAAGCAAAAATGTATTGTTAAACCCTTTGAATATCCAAAGAGAAACGGATCATTGAAACAATTTAAAAACTCATCTTTCGAGACGAATGCCTGGTTTACCAGGATTTCAGTCTATCTTTGACAGGCTACACCATCCTGATGGGACAAATTCAAAAATGTCAGCTTGAACAACTAAAACTGTATACTTTCTGTTACCTTTCATTACTCCTTTGAGTTTGTAACGCCTGTAACTCACTGCGTAATTTAGACAGCTCCTTATCGAGACGAGCCAAATCCTTTGCCATTGCGTTCCGCATTTTTTCCTGTCTATACTGCTCCACTAAGAACATTCCTGCGGCCCCAATGACGCCCAGAACGGCAGCACCTAAAAAGGCGTTCAGATTTTGCAGAGGCATTTTTGTTGAATGTGTTTACTCTGCAACGGTAAAATATCGAGAATCTATTGAAAATTATGAGTTTAGGCTCGATGAAGAGATTCTAAATAACAAATTTACGCTGAAACATCTTCTCAAGTTGTTTCGCAACTTATTCTGAGGTAAAAGTCCAAATTTCTAAAAACATTTTGACGCGAGAAATATAGGTTAGAGTAGCAGTGTCACGTGTGAAGTTAGCAATTTTTTCACATCGGCTTAACTCATCTAACTTCATTGGGTTGACCACAGAATAAATAACAGTAGAAAGCCAAAACGGCCGATATTGAGGGTTTTTTGTTGTAGTAAAGCGATCGTGTCGTGTTGGTGTCGTGGTATTCGTTGCCGTCCTATGGTGAGTTTAATGAAATTAATTTTAAACGTTTTCAACAACTTGCCGTGTTGCTCATGAATCAAAATCAATTCGGCAACGTCGATACTGGATTCTAAAAAAGTTTTAAAACTGCCATTTTCTCTAATTTAACCAAGCTTCGTAGAAATTACCGTTCAAAAATGATACCCATAAGTGGTCAGTTAAATAGATGCCACCCTGTATAGTTTAATGTTACATTTACTTAAAATTATCTGACAAACAAATACAAATAATTCGTGGGAGAGGGCTCTATCCCAATCCCCCTCTTTGGGTACGCTTCTGAAAACAAACATATTTAAAATGTGTACATATATATATATGGGAAACAGGCATGATTATATAAAATTATAAAGTAAATGTATCTTACCTGTCGACAATTGCCAGAAATATACTTTCGTAGCTTTGTGAAACATTTTACTTAACGTCAAAAAACTTTAATATTGGATTTGTATTTATATAATATAAGTAAAATAAGTAGGTGGTACTATAATTACGCTATAAATATTATTTAATTTGTTCTATGCTGACACACTGTTATCAAAAAATACTCGAGATAAATTTGATTTTGAATAAATATTATATTGGATTGTTTATAAAATATCATTACTTAATATAAAAAATATCAACAAGTATTATCAATATACAGTGCATATTTCTCTTAAAGTGCATAGAATATATTTTCCATGTTGAATTTCTAACCACCACTTTGGGGTCATGATTAGAGGTATATATTAACGGAAAAACATGGCAAACTCTAATGGGAATTAGGTTAAGCATAAAGAAATAACCATGCAAAATTTCATATCTCTAATGTAAGTCGATCGTTGCATGTTATTTTCTCAATAAGCAGAACTTTTTATGAACAATGCATTCTTGTCCTAAGGTCAAAAATAAAAAAAGTTTTCCAGAAAGTTCCATGTCCTTACACAGCGAGAAAAGTTTCACTAGCTCACAGGCGGACCCAATTTTTGAAGTTGTGCCACTGGGTAGAAACTCTGGGTGGCATCCTCTCCAATTCTATACCACAAAAATAGTTCTAATTTGTATTTTCATTTTTGGAACGAGATTTGGAAAGTTACTCAAAAATTAATAAAATCGGGTATTGGAAAGAGATTTAAACAACCTTTAAAATCACTATATGCGCTTTTGGAGCGAAATTTTGAAATTGACAACGTGAATAAGTAAAGAAACTTCAAGGGTTCCAGGAGGAAGTTCCCGATTTTCAAAAATAAAATCGTCTCTATTATTACGAAAATATCGTATGCTTACGTGTATAAAAATTATACAACGCCAAAAACCGAGTATCCCGTGGGATACTTTTACGTCGTCCAGAACAAAATGCTCCCCCACTATAGTAGTAAGATGTTCGGGGAATCGGGCGGTGTAGTGTCATCCTAAAAAGAAGTTTTGCTCTGTTCCCTGGTTGGTGAGTTTTTAACATTTTTTTTTTCAAAATGTGTTTAGCAGCATTCAGTTTCATAAATTAATTTATGATAGAGAATGATCTAGATATATATACAGGGTGGCCCATCGAAAACAGTCCAGCAAGGTTTACGGCTGTGTACGTGAAAATTAAAAAAAAACTCGGACCCATAAACTTGTGTTTTCAGGGGAACACGTTTCATTATTAATTTCATCCATGTAACCTCAACCCCCCTAGCGGGGGCAGCTGCTGCCCTTGTTTTTTCAAATGGGAATGGGTATGTTGTGATCCATCTTTTTAAAGGGCATTAAAAATTCTCTTTAAAATGGCGCTTCGTTTTGTAAATTTGAGCTACGCGCCGCCGAGCAACGGAATTTGAAACATTTCACTGCACCTCTTATCAAGTACACAGGTTTGTGCGTAAACAATTTTTTTTAAAGTAATAATTAAGTATCAGTTAATTCAACTTTATCTTCAGTAAAGTGGTTGATCCAGATCTACATACGTTATTTCTGCGCTATTATTTTCTTTTGATTTGATCGTGACATAAAAAATGGTTTATTCTATTGAGGAGAGAGTGGAAATTATTGAATTGTATTTTATAAACAATCAATGTGCAAGAGTAACGGCAACTTTGTTTAATGATAGACATCCAGATAGACATCGTACATCATGGTTATATCCTAGAATTAGTGGCAAAATTTCGGCAAACTGGTTCAGTGGCAAATAAAAGAAGGATCATTGAAAATCCGGTAAGAAATGAAGCAGTAGTGTTCTGGGTCAAGTTAGTATGAATCCAACATTAAGTACCAGAAAAATGTCTGATGTAACGGGAATTTCGCGGACCACTGTACAGAGAATTCTGAAACATTATAAATGGCACCCATACAAAATTCAACTTTTCCAAGAATTGAATGAAGATGATAATGACCGCCGTTTACACTTTTGTGAAGTAATGTCAGAACAGTATTAAATTATCCGAACTACCTTTTTAACGTTAGCTTCTCAGACGAATGTTCTTTTTTTCTTAATGGCACTGTCAATCGACATAACTGTCGTTACTGGTCCGACACGAATCCAAGGATTTACCACGAGGTTCATACTCAAAATCCTCAGAAATTAAACGTTTGGGCTGGTATTTTCGGTGATCACATAATTGGATCATTTTTCTTACCGGGAAATTTAAATGGAGATACTTATTTAGACTTGTTGGAGAATGCTGTCAACACAGCGCTGATGGAATTTATGGAAAACGACCAACGTTACCAGGAAGAAAATCCTATATTTCTACAAGGGGCTCCCCCCATTATGCACTACTCGTACGCCACTTTCTGGATGAAACGTTTCCCGGTAGATGGATTGGGAGGAGGGGTGCTATTGAATGGCCCGCGAGATCGTCCGATTTATCTCCCCTTGATTTCTTTTTGTGGGGACATCTAAATTTATGCCACCCAACCCGAATCCTTAGAAGATTTACGGAACCGCATTACTAATGAATGTCAACAAATTAGACCCAGATGTTCTTCACAATGTCCGAGAACACTTTGAACAGTTGTTGTACTATTGTATGGAGGTGAATGGCGGACATTTTCAACATTTAATAAGATAACATGTAAGTATTACTCAATCAAAATTACATTTTTTAAATCGCAATTTCTCGACGGCACGTAGCTCATATTTACAAAACAAAGCGCCATTTTAAAGAGAATTTAATGCCCTTTAAAAAGATATATGTATCACAACATACCCATTCCTATTTGAAAAAAACAAGGGCAGTAGCCGCCCTCGCTAGGGGGGTTGGGGTTACAGGGATGAAATTAATAGTGAAACGTGTCCCCCTGAAAACACAAGTTTACGAGGTTTTTTTAAATTTTCACGTACACAGCCGTAAACCTCGCTGGACTGTTTTCGATTGGCAACAATATGTATATATAACATCATACTATCGCGTTAGTGTATGGCCGCACCGCAAATCGCCCTCGACCATAGCCTGGTACCATAGCACCGCACAGTAGTGTCCACAACGGCGCACCGAGCCTCGCTCATTGCCTTGCCTGTCGATCAGTTTGTTTCTCGACATCGAGATATAAACATGGACTGTGCGTTGTCATCTTCTTCCGATGAAGAAGATAATATTTTAGACGGTAATATAACAAAGTGGTATATGTTCAGAATTTGACGTGAAATTGGAAAATCAGTTAATTTACAGGATGTCACATTAAAAAATATGTTTAAACAGGATCGTAATTCATTAATTAGAAAAAAATAAGGTATACTGGAACAATTTTACATTTTAGTTGTTATTTTGAATAGTGTTGTCCTACATAAAATCCAAGTAATGATATAATCAAAAATATTAGTGTTGTGATCGCTCGAGCGAAATACCGCTTGATCACTCGATTATTGATATAACCGACATCGCTCGATTATTAAAAAAACCACTCGAGTTTTCTATTCAGGCGAAAACCGTCGATCGTCACTTATTATCTTTCACTCGATACCCGAGCTTCGCTTGACGCCGGCGGAAATATATACCGCCCAATCCCTTAGCGGAGTTATCGCGACATGGATTTTGTAAAGTTTTGTTTTAACTGGCTAGCCAGCGGCGTAGTTTAGGTCGATTGTAAATATTTAAAAAATTAAAGGATATAATTTTTAAATTTTTAATTACTATAAACACGAGAAAACTTTTCAAAAATAACATAATAATAGAAATTGTTAATGAAAAATAATAAAACGAACAAAATGGTTAACAAAATATATAGAAAAATTCGTTTGTAATCTTATAGTAAACATTTTTAACATACATTATAAAAAATGTTAATGGAAAATAAGAAAACGAGCAAAATAGTTAACAAAACATAGGTATCGACAAATTTTTTGATAACCAAAAGTAAACATTCTTAAATTTAAACAGGAACTTTTAGGTAACTATAAACATGAATTTAAAACCTATTTTCTTATTTTGCCAGTCGCGTAACTAAGCCTAAATTTTTGAAGGGCACACAGTGGGAATCTGATAATTTAAAGTGGAAGAATTTGGCAAGCCAATTTAAATACCTACTTATTTTATGCTCGTAGATTGAGAGAGATGTGAAGAAAAATAACTCTTGGTAATATTCAAATTCAAATTCAAATATATTACGGCATAAATGTAACAAACAATTTGACCGACGTCAATCATAAAAAATCAAAACTAACACAATTAAAACATTCAAAGAATATTTTACACTTTAAAATACTAAGCCTAGAAAGACACTTATGACGAATTTAAACATAACAACACATTAAAATACAATCATTATAAAAATTAGTCACAATAGTGACGCACTGTTGAGCATGGAAGCCGGCGCAAACACCAGAGGGTCAATGACCATCGCAGTCGAGGAATTGCTGCATACTGTAGAAAGCTCTCCGAACCAGATGGTCCCTCACCCAGACTCTGAAAGACTTTTCAGGTAGCCCCCGCACGTACTGAGGGAGACTGTTATATAATTTGGGACCATAATAATTCGTTGAGACTCTGGACCGTTCCAATCTATGGTAATCTATCCTGATATTATCACCCTGCCTGGTCGAATAGTCATGAAAATTTTGATTCAGATTGTACGAGTTTATATTCCTGTGACAGTAAATAAGGCATTCATATATGTATCGACTAGGAATCGTCATGATCCCCAGCCGCCTAAAAATCTCCCTTGCGTCCTCTCTGTATCCGGCACTCGCAATCACTCTCACCGCCCTTCGTTGCAACCGGAAAACACGCTCCGCCTGCGCCGAGTGCCCCCAGATCATCACTGCATAGCAGGCCACAGACTGAAACACCCCATGGTACGTCTGGAGTAGACAGGAAAATGGCAACACACCCCTAAGAGTTTTCAAAAGGAATATAGTTTTTGATAGGCGCTTAGCCATATGATCAACCTGTTTATCAAATCTCAAATGAGGATCAAGGTACACCCCCAGAAACCTGACCTCCTCAGCGCCCACCTCCTCAATCTCTCTTAATCCAAACCTGATGTGCTCAGTCTTCGCCTCATTCAGAGCCAGCAGATTCGCCCGGAACCAGACCCTCAGACCGCTCATACAAGCATTTAGCCGTTCACACAGTATGCTCTCACATTCATCTGACTCAGCCACAGATGTATCATCCGCAAACAATACAACCAATAAATTGGGAACAGAGGCGGTTATGTCGTTTATATATATAAGGAATAAAAGCGGTCCCAGGACCGACCCCTGTGGCACCCCATACTTAAGCTCTGCCTCTCCCGATTGCATCCCTCTGAAAGCCGTCAGCTGCGAGCGCTTCCCCAAGTAGCCAGCCACCAATCGCAAAGCACCGTAACCCAGTCCATACGATTTCAGCTTTACCATTAATATATCGTGAGAGACGCAATCGAAAGCCTTTGATAGGTCACAAAAGATCGCACTCGCATACTGGCCCCTCTCAAACGCCTCCGCTATGAACTGAAGCAGTTTCAAAACTGCCTGTGTGGTCGACCTACCCGACCGGAAGCCAAACTGACTCGCCGAAAACAGACCATTCATTTCAAAATAATCGCATAATTGTTTTTTGAGCAAGCATTCGAAAACCTTAGACACAATCGGTACCAGTGAAATTGGTCGATAGTTATTAACATCGTTTCTATCACCCTTCTTAAAAACAGGGATGACCCTGGATTTCTTGAGACAAGACGGAAAAGAGCCCCTCCTGATACACAGGTTAATAAGTCTAGTCAATGGAGAGACAAGTATATTCTTAAGTGTTTTTATCATTGATACATTGATGTCATAAATATCTCTACTTTTTTTATTTTTTAATGAATCAATAACTTCCCTAACCTGGTTAAAAGTTACCTCCGTGAAGTGGAAGCTCCTGTTATGATCCATTCTACCCAAGTACTCTCTGAAGTCCTTTGCCGTTGGTTGAATGGTCCCAAGGCTCTCCTCAGCTATATTAGAGAAAAATGCATTGAAATCATGCGCTGTTAGAGTAATGTCATCTTCAGGTTCCCTACTGTTACCCCTGATATCGTTGACTATATTCCACGAGGCCCTAGCCATATTTGGAGAGCTAGCTATATGGTTGGAATAAGCGTTCCTCCTTTTATTACGAATAGCCGATCGGTATAGCTTTTTATAACTTGCAATATGCTCTTTTAAGGCCGCTGATGGTCTATTGAGATGCATTTCAGTTAAGAGTTTAAGTGTTTCACGCATTTGTTTTAAATCGTTATCAAACCAATTTACTTTGTTGTTTATACTGTTTATTTGCTTTCGCATTACTGGGAAGAAACGCTCAATTCCATCAGTCATGATTTTCAGGAAATGATCAAAACCATCATCAACACCCAAATCTTGCACATCAATAAAACTCCAGTCCTGGAGTTCCAAGTATTCATACATTTCATTCATACCTCTGTTAGTAAATGTCTTCCGAAATTCATAATGCTTACCCACCCTGGGACCCCGGCAGGAATCCACCCCAATCTCAATAGCAAGATGATCAGAGAGCAGGGGATCAAAGACATGAGGGTTCCCATTCAGATTGCTCTCCCAGTTAATAAATATATTATCAATACAGTTAATATTATTTGTAACCTCAAAGACCTGCTGGGAAAAATTAAAACTTCCCATCAAGTCTACGAAGTCACTTTTCCTCTGATAGCCAGAATTAAAGATCACATTAAAATCTCCGGTGACCATTATTCGCTTATACTTTCCCTGGTCAACAGTGCGTAACGCCCTCTCCATGGTAGTCATAAACACATCAAAATCTCCCTGGGGTGGGCGATATACGGTCACCACCGCCATGGAATAGTCCACCACCTCTACAGCCGCAATTTCACAGTGCGTCTCCACCGACAGGTCTACCAAGGCATCAATATTGTAACACTTCAGTCCGGAATCACACATCACCAGAGCACCACCACAGCCAACCTGCTGTCTTGTAAAACTGGACATCAATGTAAAGTCCTCCAATTTCAAATAACCGACTTCATCCATCTTCAAATGATGTTCATTGATGCACAAAACACCATATTTTAAAGGATGTGCCTTGAGAAACACTTCCAGCTCCTCAATTTTGTTCCTTATTGAACGTATGTTTAGATGAAACACATTTAAAGTTTTATTGGTAGGGAATGACCTATCTATGCCTTTATCTTTCTGGGCCATGGGCCCTGGAGAGAGTTTCGGCTCTGTATATTCATAAAATGGTTAAGCAATGTACCTCTTGGCCACAGTTCAGGGGACATTATTTCCTGTTCTTTGTCCTGTGGTATGCCCAGCTTAAACGAGCTCTTTCTGCCGTCACTTTTTGTCACCATCTTATTGCATACACATCCTTCGTGTAGATTGTTGTCCTCCAGAAACTGAATTATATCAGCTTCCCTAGTAGCTGGATCGAAACCAGATATGTATAGCCATTTTTTGATTACCAGGGCTGCCGCAGCCATCTTAAGCGTTGTGTGACCTAAGCTTGCCCCAATTTTTGGTAAAGGTCGTAGAGTCGATGCAGATGCATGACCCAGGTTTCTTGTATTTTTACCATCAAACCTTGGATCAACGTTGTTAATAAGGTTATTGGATACCCCAGAGTTCTCATTTTTATCATTAGTCCTTCGATTTGCAATTCCTCTGAATCCCCTTCGTTTCTGTACTTTCCATTTTCCATCCTCTTGGTCTACAGTCACTTCGGGTTTTTCTTTTATTTCATTCATACTGTGTGCTCTAGTTTTGTTTCTGCAATTGAGGTTAGGGGCTTCGCCATCCGCACTTTTTTCTTCTTTGTTTGACATTTCTTCTTTTCCGTTGGTCATAATTTGTCCAGCTTGAGCAATTTCGATTTGGTCGGTCGTCACGTTTTCATTTTCTTGCCCATCAATAATTGTACTAGCAATGGTAGTAGTCGTACTATTCTCACCTAGGTTGTTCAGGTATTCTGTCACAGAGGAGGTTAAATTGATACTCGGATCGGTCGGCGCTAGTCCCAGTCCGTTGGTAGCTGCCATCGTTCCGGTTACAGAGTTGCCATCCTGCATCTCCTTCGGGGACTGTGGCAACACTGGTTTGTTATTCTTTTTTTGCGGGTTATTGGATTTTTTGTCGATAAGGTTTTCAATCCTCAGGAAACTTTTTGTTGTTGTTTCATGCAGATCACACATTTTCTGTCTCAACCATGCAAAATTTTTTTCAAAAATTTTATTCTTGTTTTGTAATTCTAGTACCTGTTGATTAAGATTCAGAATTTCTTCCTTCTTTTTCTCTAGTTCAGCAGCAAGTTTGGCTGGATCTTGATCTCCCGCACACGCTGGACATTTTATAAGGTTTTTTCCTCCACTGACGACGCTCAGGCCCCTAATCCTCAACGCACAGGAGGTGTGGTACCAGTCTCCACAATCATCGCACCTAACGGCACTATTAACTACATTACTTTTGCAGTATTTGCACTTTTTAGTTACTGTTGCTTCTAACACGTCCTTCTCAGTTGACGCCATCTTGTTGTTCGGGTTAAAAAAGCACAATAATAAACCCGAACAATAAATACATATTTGGGTGATTTTTTGCAGTTTTTTTTGTTTGGTATCGAGACACGTGTTAAAAATTCATTATTCACAAATAAATAAATTTCTGGAATTTTTTTGGTGGCTACTACAATTTTTTAGCTAAACCTGTACCCAGGTTTAGCAAACCCGAACAAACCCGTAGTTACGTGCCTGCTAAATACCCTACCTGATCACATGTAAACGGCTAGGCTGCCGGTCGAGCAGTCGGTGACGTCATCGCTTGGTGAATTGGAATTTCAAGCGATTCACTCGATTATTAAAATCGCTGGAGTATGAAGTACTCGATTATTAAAATCATCGGTTTTTCCCAACACTAATATTTACACCGAAAATTTTTGTCTTAAAAATCGGGCTCTGGGCATTTCTTTATAATTGCTAAAAATATGGCGAAAGAGCATTGTTATTGCTCTTAAAAACAGGACGCTGCCAATTCTGGTAAGTTAGTGAAGTGAGTAAAAACGAACAAACCCGATTTTTGTTGTTTTCAGAGTTTAATGAATTTATTTTTGGGAAAGGTTTCGTCCAACATTTACAAATGTTGATGTATAAAACCACCCTTGTATATTTATTTTATACATTTTTTTTTGGTTTTAATTAATGATTTTACTTTTAGGAAAGGTTTTGTCCAATATTTTCGAATATTGATGTATAAAACCACCCTTTATTTATATTTTAATTACCTAATTTTTTAGGATTGAACAATATATTATAAGCGGTAAAACTTTAATGATCCTTTTATATTCTTAGCAGCTGCTTACATTCTAGGTTGTTGTTTTTAATGGGTAAGCAGCTGTCTGTTGTTGCCCTGAAAAGTGCCCTAAGTTAATTAATAACTGAGCTATAGAGGACGGGATGTGAGATGCAGGACCCTGTATATTCTATATTATGTACCCAAGTTTACTTATACCTACCAGTGTGCCTCACTTTTCATAAATCCACCCTAATATCTCAATTATCAAAATTCCAATTTTTATTGAAATTTGGGTTTGTTTGTTGAAAAATTAAATGTTTGTTCGTATAGTAAAATTCTTCATTTTTTCGGCAAAAGGATATTAGGGCTTATTTTAGATATTTTTTTCTATCATACTTAGATTCAGCGTCTCTAAAAAAACCCTTGATCCATATTCTCAAAAACTGCGATTAAGGTAAAAACGATTTAAAACAATTTTTAAATGTTATAACAAAAATAATTATTATTTTTTTTTTAAATTCAGGTCTTACCAGAACATAAAAATAATTAATTTCCTTATGAAAAGCGGGACACTGTATATATATACTATTCACATACAGGCAGACGCATCACGCCTCCTCCAGAAAATCTCACATCAGCTCGCCGCGCCCTCGTGACTCCCCACGGCGCCGCGGCCCACAGGTTGGGAACCCCTGCACCAATCTCTAGGTAGCAACTGTGTCGACCTGAAATATCTTCTGTGCGTAAACACCGAGAAATGATAGGTAGCCCATCACAACATTTTCGGGTTTTCATATTTGAAAGCTCTAAACGGTATGTTAGGTTCGTTCCAACCACCCTAAAAATCGTACAATGTACGGTCACGCACATGCGTAGTAGTCGAAATGCGTTCCAACCGACACAAAACGGTGTAGCTGGCGATCCCTTTGGTGTTCCAACCAAATTGTGATCGTTCGCAAACCAGTTCCTGAACGGTAAAAACGATACATGGCCAAGACCAGGAACTTGTACTGACTTGCGCCCTAAGAATTTTAACCGTTGTTTTTGTATTCCTGGCATTCATGCAGTTCTTTTAGCCTTGTTTTGTAGGAGTTATTGTTGCTTTATTTTGATTATTTAATTTATTCTTATTAAATTTGTATAATCCGGTTCCCAAACCTACAAGATATTCGTAACATTAAACGTTATTCTCTTTCATGATTATTAAATACAACAAAACGGAACGAAAAAAGATAATACTCAAGCTTAGACGAAGAAATCAAAACAACAAGAGATTTTTACACAGAGTCACAGAATGGTCACAAAAACGTACCAACCTTGCTCCCCTTGTGCATCAGCAACAAACAGTGCAAAATTAACGCCTGCGCACAAAATCGATCCAACAGTTTCGTGACGGTTCTAGAACGATACAAAAATAGGGTGTTGGAACAAACCTGTTGTCATACGCAGAAATCAGTTTTGGTCATGTGTCGAAAACCTCAAAGGCTCAAAAGTCAAAAACAGTTCGACTTCAAAATAAAAAGAATTGCGTAGTTTGTTTACTCATCTGATTAGTGTTTGTTGTGTGAATTGTAATGGCCGAGGATCGGGTAAGAGTTATTTATAGGTGCTGCTTTATTAACTTTTCATATTATGCCTTTGTAAAACTTCGAAGATAAAATGCGTGTTGTCCATCCATTTGACATATTAGGAGTCCTAGCATGATTAGATAACTTTATTTCAGAGTACAAACGCGGGATTGTATTGAAGCGATAAGAATCCAGACAAGGAGAGTCATAGAAAATGTCTCTCCGAGCTATCGGAGGGAAGGTGCTCAAACATGGGACATCTCTTATACGGAACATCAATAAAGGAAAACCCCCTGGTCGGCCTCCCACTAGACCAATTAGCTTATCAGCTCAGCCGGCGGGGCCTCAGATTCAAAGAACTGATATTGTTAAAAGCAGATACCATGTCTTTCGGAGTATTGGTGTTCAATTAAGCCAAAGAGCAAGAAGCGTATTGTTCGATGATGTTGTGAATAGAGTTTCGAACAAAGTCGGTACAGAAGTGTTCAAAAAAGCTTCACAGAGGGGGCTGTATGGGAATACGGGTCCATTATTGACTCTGGTAGGAGTGGCAGTGGTTTCTGGCCAAGGATTTCTTACAAAAGATGACGAACTTGAAGGTTAGTATATCCTTAAATGAACATATTTCCATCCCACTAAGTGGTCTGGATATCAACAATATCGGGCTGAAACTAAAACTTAATCAAAATTTTCTAATGACCATTTTTTTCGCACATGAGTGTATGTGTATTCAATAACTGGGAGACAAGGTATAAAGAACATCTTTTAATTGCTATCAGTAGACAAATAAAAGGGAACAGCAAGAAGCTTTAACAACAATATGGATGTTTTTCTCTACTTTACCTAGGCATCTGTTGGGAAATCCGTGAGCGCATGTCCAAAATACAATGGAATAGAGATGCGGCCGTCCAGGAAGAAACCCTACCAGAGAACACTCCAGTTAACCTACAGGCCTTCACTTTTGGGAAACCCATAGCAAAGGGCGCCAACGCAGTAGTATATTCAGTAAAAGTTGCGTCGGAGGGACTAATACAAGAAGCTGAAGGAATTAGAAACAGTGGTGATGTGAGTGGGTTCCCTTTGGCACTGAAAATGATGTTCAATTATGATATTGAGTCGAATTCTCTGGCAATTCTAAGATCAATGTACAGGTAATTTGTTTTGAAAGTCTCTACTAAATGTATAATTACTAATCACAATCACAATAGGTACAATTTGATATTGGTAACCTTTGTCACATTTTGTCCGACTAGTACTGTAACAGCACATTTAAATACTTGGTGTTTAGTAATAAATAAATCATGTAACTTCATAAAATATCTTATACTTACAGAGAAACTGTCCCAGCACCGGTATACTTCAACTGCTACGGCATCACCGACTGCGAGTACGGCTTTCTTAACAGAACCAGACATCTGCCTCCGCACCCGAACATTGTTAAAATAATGTCGGTGTTTACCGATTTTGTCCCAGAGTTGGAGAGATGCAGGGAGATGTACCCGGCCGCTTTGCCCAAGAGAATCGATCCGGAGGGCGAGGGGAGGAACATGTCCTTGTTTATACTCATGAAGAGGTAAGGGAACGATCGGGTGTAAACTGTGCATGTTTCGATAGTTTTACGGTGTATCTCCGTTATTAGTAAAGATAGAAGGATGCAGTTTTCGCAGTACTGTGCACTGATTTCTTCGTATCAGGGAGAGTTCCCACATTTTCCCGGACACCCTGTATATTTCTGAGAAGTTTTTTGGATACTGAATTACAATATTTTTTCCAGATATCACCAAAACCTCCAAGAATACCTCAACTCGCCTAACAAGCCCCTGCTCCGAACATCAGTCCTGCTCCTTACTCAGCTTCTTGAAGGCGTCGTCCACATGGTCTCTCACAACATCGCCCATCGCGACCTGAAGACCGACAACGTCCTCTTGGACTTGTCTGACCCCCAGAGCCCCATGGCGGTTATAAGCGACTTTGGTTGCTGTCTGGCGGAAAAAAACGCAGATCTTTCGGTGGCGTATACAAGTTATGATATAGAGAAGGGAGGCAATACGGCATTGATGGCTCCCGAGATAATCGGGAAGAAGCCTGGGTCTTTTACTAGGTTGAACTATGGCAAGTCTGATTTGTGGGCAGTTGGGGCTATGGGTAAGTTTTTCTTTCACTTATTTCTAGGGATAGTAGACCGAATTTGAATTTGAGCGGATCACCGGAACAGTAAAATCCGGCCTGTGGCCTGACCGAACCGCCGGAATTATAGCCACCGGATCGAGTTCTGTCGTATGCTTGTCAGTATTGCAGTTCTCTTTTATGACGCTAGGTGTTTTATTTCATTAAAAACCAGAATGGGGAAGTCCCTAAGTAATATTTTGTGATGTGATACTACTTCAGTGTGGTCTGGTGTGTCTGTATAATTATTTATTAGTTTAGGACTATCCTGCAAGGCACGTGCTCGGCACAGACAAGGCACAAAATATATTATCATTGAATCTTATTTATTTTGCGGGGCCGTCGCTTACCAAAACGCTCCTCGCATAGTGTGAATTTACCCCCTAAAATCCATAAGATTCAATGATAACTATTTTGCAGTGCCAATGCTTTGCCTGTCCCGAGCATGGGAATGGAGACTGCTTTTTTCCTACAATCTTCACACAAATAAGTAAAGTGTGGAGTTTTTTTGAAGTACATAAAAATAAAGCAATTTGCAATGTTTGTAAAAATACTACGAGGCAGTAGTAAATCGACATCAGCTTTAATAATGCATTTCAAACGACATCATCCTTGTGAACATTGAGGAAGTATCAACAATTACGGATAATTTGGCATTTTTTTGAAAGAGCGCATTTTAAAAAATCGCTTTGTTACTTTTGTAAGTAAAGGTTGATCAGAAGAAAGTACATTTTCGATAAAAATAGAAGGTCCTGAATTTTTCTTATTTATTTAATTAAGTACTACTCGTTATTTACACAAATTTTGTAGGTTTTGTTTCAGCCTTAATTGTTTTAATTAAGAAAAGACGCGAAATAATGTTTTCATGTAGAATTGACCAGGACCATAGAAAAATGTCAGTGGGGTACCACTTTTTTGTAAAAATATCGGAGTTGCTTGTTTGCAGCTACTTTCGAAGAAAAATAATTTACAAAAAAATTTCATCAGGCTGTAACAAAAAAGCTAAGTCGTTGTGAATATTCTATAAAATATTAAAATTTCATTAAATTATACCAGTCGGTTCAAAAGTGAAAAAAGTAAATCGTTGGAAACAAATTTCGTGTTTCTGCGTATTTCTTTTTTATGACAAATTAGGTTTATTTTGACCTCTCCTGTATGCTCCCGATATATTAGAGGTACTTACTGGACACACCCTGTATGTTCATATTAAATTTTCTTCATAAAATGAGCTAAGGAATCATACGCTGAACTATTAGCACATCTTTATGGAACACCCTTTATAAGAGAACGACAAGATCTTTTATTTTGCCAAATTTTAAAATTATATTTAAAGAATTTTAAAAAATCTAAGATTGCTTTACTCTTGAAAATGTAATACTTTAAAACTAGCGATCGGCCCGATACCGATATAAATTCGGCGGCAAAATTTTGCCAACAGATATCGGCATATTAAAGATTAACTACTTTATTAATTTGTAAGCTAAACCCCCATTTTTAAGAATCTCCGGCGACTTTGGAAATAACTAACATATCTAACAATTGTTAATTTTTTTTTCTTGAATTTCAATGTATGGAAAAATTATTATTTCCCAGACCACCCGATGATCCTTATACAATAAGTGCGTATTTTATTTTTGATTTCTTCAAACAATGTCTGTTCAGATTGTGTGGGACTGCTAAGAGATGGCACTACGCGTTGTAGTTTTTCGACGACCGTTGATAATACAGCGTATGGACACCTCTGCCGTGCAATACAAGAACCTAGTAAGTCGTAAAAGTAAATTTTAAGACATTCCATTTAAAAATTGCACAACTTCTTTAATATTTAATTTATTGTTCTAAAATTTTATACACGGTAAGGTCTTGTTACATAGTTTTATTTTCCAAAAATCATTGATTTTTATTAACAAATAAACAGTTAAATAAATATTAAAAACTTACTACTCTATTTTATAGTAAGTCGATTTACTAGGTTCTTGTATTGCACGGCAGACCTACCCGCTACCGGACGAGAACACAAGAGTTCGAAACCGGTCTGCAGGTGGTGACATCCTATCAATGGAAAAGGCTTCCTTTTCTTGGTAGTACCATTCAATCTGAATTAGTATTTTAAAGTGCTACTGTGTAGACAAAAATACGCCCTTATTGTATAAGGTATCATCGGGTGTAGTAGATTCTGTGAGTCGGGCGAGAAGCCGAAAAACACACGGATTTTCTACAGTAACCAGACTACTTCCTTCCCCCGTTTTCGAGGATGCTGAACACGATGGTGCAGTTAAAAATTGTTTGTGGGTTGGCCCACCCCCTTACTTTATAGAAAACGACATTTTTAAGCGTAGAACATAAGTTTATTTACAGCCGATAGTTCGTGATCTTGTCCTTTTGGGGCATCGAAGGGGCCCCCAAAGATCTAAATTGCTAAAAATATGATTTTTCATGAATTTTCCGTAATCCACGACACCACAAGGGTGATGGTCACAAAAACGCCACTGGTTACTCCTAGTTGGCTATGACAGCGTATTATTTTAACATAATTGGTATTGGACAGCACAATAAGGCCGATTATGTAATAAATGTATTTCTTATGGTGTTAAACAATTCAACCCCATGGGAATACATTTTAAATATAGGTTTAATGATTAGTAAAAGTGAAATACGTACGCAAAGGTGATTTGTTCAAACTGTGATCACAGCACGCTTTTTATTGCTGCTAATAAGGAACTGTGACTACCTGTGATTAGTTAATATCAGTGATTAAATCACAGTTCGTGAAATATCGCTCACCACTATAAGTGACAGCTTCATACATATTAAAAATGCCGATAAAATACCGATGTACCGATATTTATATCCATACCGGCCGATCACTAATTAATTTAAACCTTCCCTTTTTTAGGATACGAAATATTTGGCGCACCAAACCCGTTCTATGGCAACAAATCGTCAAGACTCTCGAGCATGTCTTATAACGATACATCCCTACCGAACTTACCGGAAACGGTGCCTCTTATTTTTAACAAACTGATTAAAAATCTGCTAAGGCGCTACCCAGAAGATCGCCTAGATCCAGACATAGCCGCTACTATTTGTCAGATGTTCTTATGGGCACCAAGTCCCTGGTTGGACGACACAGAAAAATTCCCAACATATGAGGAAATTTTGGAGTGGCTTCTGAATTTAGCAGCGAAAATTCTGTGCGAGGGAGGAAATAGTGGGAATTTTTATAATAAAGAAAATAAGCTTCCTTACCCTGAATATTTGCTGATTTCGACGTTTTTATGTAGAGCAAAATTGGCAAATATTAAGTCAGCTCTTAATTGGATCCGTAGTGACAGTTTGTAGGATTTCGAGTTATTTGTTATGTATTGTAAATAGACCCTTAGAATGAGCTTTATGGTTTTGAATGTCGCCAAATCCATTTGGGTAAGAATGAGATATGCAAGATGTCTTGTATTTTCTGCAAGAAATCATACCTTTGCATAGATGGCTAAAATCTACAAATTATTATTTGGCTCTGAAAAGTGTACAAGTTTTTATTATTTATAATTACATAAATGATCTACAACCTTGTACTAATATTTGAGCATAATTAATTAATACCTACAATAAGTACAAATAAAATTTCTCAATTTATAAAAATTTGGATTTTGTTAAATTTAAAACCATGGCTCATATTAAATATATTTTATGATTTGGTGTTGAAAATAATAATGATGATGATTTAATATATATATTTTTTTGAAATATTATGTGAATAAAGTAAATAATTAACTTAAATTTTATTTTTTACTAGCGGAGCAATACTTCGAGTTAAAGCGTGGACGCCACAATTTCCATTTTATAAATGGAACGGTTCAAAGATAAAAAAAATTCTATGTGTCATTAAATAGGAATAGATTCTTACATTTTAGGATTTGGATGTTTTCAACCTAATGTTGATTTGCCCATCACTAACGGAAAATAGTTTTGATGTTATTTACACAGGCTTATTCTTTTCTAATATTATTTAAAAGTATTTAAACAAGGATAGTATGCAATAGCGATGTTACAAAATACTAGGAACGCGTATCTGGTAACAGTTATGAGCGTGTAACGTAACGTAACAGATACTTGTAATGTAAAATACTAGTTCCCTGTTCCAGCCGATATTTCTTATACGTGTGACAGCACCGTTACCACACAACAGGTTGCAAAATACTAGGGCCAGCAAAATAATAGTTCCAGCTGTTATTTTATATCGGTCCGTATACGTGTGACAACACTGTTACAACGAGTTGCGCGGCGCCGGCCTATTCTTTGGCAAAATAATAGTTTCAGCTGTTATTTCTATTATTCTGTTATTTCTGGTATATACGATATACGATATGGCCGTCGTACACGGAGCTGAGACAAACAAGTAACAACACTGTTGGCCAGAACGGATTCTGTTTTATTAAATTAAATTAATAGGTATTAGGTAATTATTAAACTTATATTGGTCTCCGATCATCATCCCCTCCTTTTGTTATATAGTTTCTTAATAATTTTAGATGTATTTGTGTCATGAGTGATTTATTTATATTATTGTAAGTATTTCTAACCTAAAATATTAAATTCGTTAAAAATAACTATTTTTAAAAATTTTGAATTAGAACTCAAAAATTTATATTTAAACAAAAATATATAAGTATGCCGCTACAAAAAATACGTAATTCGGCGTAAATCGACAACCAAATAATCCAAACAGGCGAGGCCGCCGACGAGATTTAGAAAATACTAGTTGTTACAAAATAACTAGTATTTGTAACAGTTACTGCCGTGTAACAGGAACATAACGTACTGTTACTAAAAAATACTAGTTTGTATCATCGCTAGTATGCAACGACCTCGTAGATGCAAGCCGTGACGTTTCGCTTAACCTCAAATTATTAAAAAATGTTTTTTGCATGCAGAGCTAAATGTGCGAGTTTTGTGATTAGAAATAGAATTCCTATCTTGGATTCTGGGTTTCTTTGATCGCTCCGCTTAAAGGTTTGTTTGTTTGTTGTTTTTTTTTTATTGTACCTACACTACACTTTTTTAACAGAACCATTTCATTTTGTATTGATGTTTAACAAAAATGCAGTTAATTTTGTACTTAAAAC
Source organism: Barypeithes pellucidus (assembly GCA_963991005.1). NCBI lineage: Eukaryota > Metazoa > Arthropoda > Insecta > Coleoptera > Curculionidae > Barypeithes > Barypeithes pellucidus. The sequence continues at coordinate 46,858,339 of OZ022563.1, read as the reverse complement.
ATACAAACTAAGCCAGAATTTTCCTTCGCCTATACCGCATACGACTTTAACGTATAAAATCCTTGTAAAAATTGCTTGTACGAACTATGTACCTATTGCTCGGTTAGATAGAGACTTCCTTCACAAATAGTTGGATACTTCTTAGCGGCAATAAATATTGTTTGATTTAATCAACGGGAAAATAATAGGTAAGTCGTTAAGGAAGTCTTTTTCTGTAGACTAATCGGTAAGACTTAATGACTTCCACAATACTATTCGACTTGTGCTCTAAATAAGTATTTAGGAATGGTACTGAGGTTTTTTGTTATTATTACTGCGATAGTGTCACAACCTAACCAAACACAGCCAACTGACAATTCCACAGTTCATTCCAGTCTTGAATTCCACTGAGGCAATACGTGGCATGCTACATGTCGTCTCTACCGTTGCCTATGTGGAATTGAACGTTTTAGATCACTAGTAATCATTATAATTTTCACAGCATTGCACATTATAGCAGTTTTATAAATATCATTGCTCATAATATTGATATATATCCCTGATATTTATTGTCAATATATATCAGTCGAACCCTGATGTGTGGTCAACGTGGGAGAGAAAGAAGAGAATTATATATTCACATGTATGAAAACTATTTTATCTAAATGGATGGAAGATGCCTAGGATTTCCAGGCTACCGCTTAAAAATAAATTAAGATAATCGGTATCATGTAATATTTATAGTATAATAAATAATTTATTTATAATTTATATACAGGTGTTATGGAAATGACGTATTATATTTAAACCAGCAATTCCTGAGATGAAAACAAATTGAAGAAAAATATCCAAAAATGGCGCTTTAATTTAATATGCCCTGTACATGACCTTATGTCAAACCAAAAATGACCACGTGGTGCCCCTGTCAGGAAGGCAAACAAAGCAACATATGGCGAAAAAGTCACTGAAGTGTTGTCATATCTTCAGGGTAAACTCTTTAGAAAGTCAATAACCGTTTGACAGATTGCAAGTTGTTTATTTTTCAGGGTACATTATTATAAACTTTTACGTTCAGTTCATTTCGCTAGGAAACAATCTCTGATTTATAAACTTGAACTTTTAAATGGTCAGGTATGTTCTCATTTGTTCAATTCGAACGACACCCGTCAGATCTGGACAACTTAAACGTTTATAATGCCACTTACCCTCTAGAAAAAAAAAATCAATTTTATTTAGCTCTTCGGACTTCTTTAAAACCAACTTAATTTATAAAAAAACACCAAGTACCTAGGTAACTTGAACAAAAACAAACCGGCACAATAAAATCACATAACACATCGAAGTACCATTCAATCTGAATTAGTATTTTAAAGTGCTACTGTGTAGACAAAAATACGCCCTTATTGTCTGAATGGTCTGGGAAATAATGTATTTAACATCTAAAAATTTTTAAAATAAATAACACCTTGGTTCCGTCGATCGATATTGAACTGCTGGGCTGGGGCACTGCCGTCGCGAAAAGAACGAATAACTTAATAATTTAAACTCGGGTTTAAGTATTAACACACAAATCTGCTTGGAAATTGGTAAAAACAGTAGGAAACCGATACCGCGTGTGAAAATCGGCCGGCTTTTTTAAACAGCTGATTATGGACAATAACGGGTTGCCTGTTCTTTTCACCGGCTGGGGTTAATATTTAAAAATACAGCGTTGCCACTTTCGATGTTTTATAAATAAATTGCGGAATGTCCTTCTATAATATTACTTTCCTGTATAATTATAGTCTCGGAAATGGCAACCGCGCTAGCTCAAGTTAGTTCTCTGAATGTGCACAAAGAAAGCACCATGGATGAGACCATTTATTTCAAAGGGTAGTTCCAGTCAACATAATTGCTTCATTTTATCTTTAGTAAAGGGTTAATGGCCCATAGAAATTAGAGTTTTTATTAAATAATTAAGTGCTGTTTAGTGTTTGCGTGTAATCTGATAGTAGGTGCATATCTTCAAAAAAACTAATTTGAAACTCGTGGATGTGTGTTTCTTTAAGTGATTTAGTGCAAATGTTCCGAGAGATTGGAAATAAGAGGCCGAATAGGGTTTAGTGTATAAGCTTATTATGCAGTTCCACATTATCATCAGGGTACGTGATGAACATCAAGCTTCTCCCATAGAAAAAAAAACCTGAAGATGTCTGTGCCCTGGATTACTTGCTAGTGTACTGGCCACCTGGATTCACTTCTATTTGGATACTAGGTAAACTAAATATTATTTTTATAAGAATCTAAAGTTTTACATTTTGTACACAGTTGGCAACATTGTTCCTGAACATCTGTTGATTACACAGCTTGGCAATGTAATATGATCATATATGAATGTGCCGAGTAGTGACCGGTGGATTTAGGGGTAAATTACCCCACTTTTTAAATGTTCGATTTAAAAAAAATATATGTAGCGCTTCTCTAGGACACCCCAGGAGTCACCCATTTAAATATAATACGTCATTTCCATAACAACCCTGTATAGGTATAAAATAATACTTTGCAAGTGTCAAGTGCTGCACATTTCTTGATTATTCCTTTTTTTTATTACTGTTTCAGTTAAAATAAATACCAAGAAATCAACAAAAAAAAAATGAGCATAGATACATCGCTAAACCCAAATCCAGCTGCCGAACAAACCCAAGTAGAAAAATTTTTTAAATGTGAAGAAGACGGTTGTGGCAAGTCATTTCCAACACAATATCGATTAAAACGTCATAGAAAGTCGCATTTAAGAATCGTAAAACCAAAAACACATGACCTTGTAGAGCACCATGGAGAAAGACCTTTTAAATGCGACTTTGAAGGGTGCGAGAAAAGTTATAAAACCGATGCCCACTTAAAACGGCACAAGCTCAAGAGTCATTCTATGGAAGAACATACTCCGGCACAAGTGATGTGTAAAGTTAAAGGCTGCGGTAACGTTTATTGTAATAAGTATGTTCTCAAACAACATATGTCTAGTGCACACGCAGATTATCAAGATGATGTTGCTCCGATTGACGCCAAGAAAAAACCAGACGTTGTGAAGAACCATAGAAGTGATGAACCGTACAAACCCTGTGCAAAGGAATCACACGCGGATCATCAAAATGATGTTGTACCGAAGGCCAGCAAGAGAAAATCTGATATTGAGAAGAACCATAGATGTGATGAACCCGGATGTAATGCTGCGTTTTTTCGACCTTATCGACTGAAGAACCACAAACTGGCCGCCCATAGTAAAGATAAACCGTTCGAGTGCGACTATCAAAATTGTGGAAAGCGCTGTACAAATGAATCGCACGCGGATCATCAAGATGTTGCGCCGAAGGCTTCCAAGAAAAGATCTGATGTTGAAAAGAACCATATATGTGATGAACCCGGATGTAATGCCGCGTTTTTTCGACCTTATCGGCTGAAGAACCACAAATTGACCGCCCATGGTAAAGACAAACCCTTCGAGTGCGATTATCAAGATTGTGGCAAACGCTATACAAATGAATCGCATTTGGCAAGGCACAAAAGTACCAGTCATTACCCGGATAGCATAGATATGGGACTAGAAGTCATCTGTGGAGAAGAGGGGTGTGGAAGAATTTTCTCGAATAAAGATAACCTTAAGAAGCACATATCCAAAGTACACACAGCATACCCGTTTTCATGTACTGAATGTGGCGAGAAGTTTAAACGCAAAAGTCGCCTTCACTCTCATGATGTGGAAGTACACAATAAAGAAGCGCCCTACAAGTGCGATTCGTGTCCGAAGAGGTTTGTACATTTAAATATCTACAACAGGCATTTACGGGACCACAAAACGTACCAATGCGATTGCGAAAAGATATTTGATAAGTGGACGAAATTCTTGAAACATAGGAAAACCGAATGCACTGTTAAACCCCGGGAACACAAGTGTGTGATTTGCGGAAAAACGTTCTATTCAAAGTGTAGATTAACGCAGCATTCCTTGCGTGTCCACATACCTGACAGTCAGTGCGATCTTATAAGATGTCCTTACTTAAACTGCACTCGCTTGTACAAACATCCGAAGAACTTGAAGGATCATATAAGGACATTTCACGAGAGGATTTTTAAGACCATCCAGTGCACAGAGAAAAATTGCAATGTGGTGCTTAAATCAAATAGAAATCTGAAGCAACACTTGAGAATAATACATCACGGCCTGCCGGCTAAATTGAGAAAGCCGAGACGGCCAAGGAAAGATAGGGGAATCCCTAAAGAATCTATGGCGTCACTACTCAGCGGCGTCGAGGTAAATGCTGAAGAAACTTACAGGAACATCATGGGAAATACGGATGAAAACTTGGACAGGAAAGTTTTAGTCTGTGCAAAGGAGGAGGGCAATAGAAAAAATGATGAATTGAAGATTTGTAACAAAAAGTTTGAGGACAAGATTGAAGATGGAAAAAGTCAGGAAAGAATTATCAGCAACACCATGGTTAAGGAAAGTAGTGCTTATATGGATTCGTTGGAAGATTGTCAAAAAACAACGCTAGATGGTGTGAACTCATCACCTATGTCTACTACTGCTGAGGGAAATTGTGAAAACCTGCAAGAGGTTACTTCTTTTTCACTTGTTAGCATGGATAACGACGACGAATGCTCAAAACATCCCACTGACTTAGAAGTCGACAAGTTAAAAGAACCAACAAGTAATATAAATGATAATCTGAAGAATTGGGAAGAAGCAAAGATCAAAGTAATTAAACTGAAAGAAATTGTTGGCCACAATAAAACATTAGATACTACAGCACTGACATGCCACATGAATGACGAAGTAGTTGTCATGGATGTAGATCCCGAATCTATAGAAAATGCCATTATTTTAGCAATACCTTCAAACGTAAATTTGCGACAGCTTCAAAATGACGAAATAAATAATGTTGACAAAATGACGAGCGGCGATGGAGTTAAGTACACGTCGCTTCAAATTGTTGAAAGTTTGCACAGCGACATTCATAATGTCCCAGAATCTATAGTTGTTGAAACAAACACTTCAAGATATACTACACATGTGCCAAATGACAACATTAAATCGGGTGTAAGTACGGACTGTGCACTTTTAAATTCTAGTCATAATAGTTGTGACAGTGGCGTAGTTATATTTGATTTCCCTGAATTGGCCACCGCTGAGCTTAGTAATAATATCGAAACTGACAACAAAGAAGCGATGGTTGAAGAAGAAACAGTCTAAGGAGAATTCTAATATGCACGGTTATATTTAAGATGCAGAAAACTTAATAATAGCCTTGGAGTGATGTTTTTCTGTAGTTAACTATTTAGGAAATGATGAAAATTCTTAGCTAATTGTTATTAATATTTTGTTTACATTTTCTTCTATTGCTGGTGTCGCTATGGTAGCTAAAACGGATTGCACACGAATTAACTTTAACTATTATTTAAAATCTTCATGCACTTTCCACACACAGGGTGTTTCAAAAAACATGTGCTATATCTTGTGTTGTGATTCCTTGCCCAATAATAAGATAAATAGTTCCTATTAACACGTGCCCGCAGATGTTTTGTTTAAAATATACAGGGTGTTAAAATTTTATCGGTGTTTTCAAGACATTTTCGAAAAAGTTTTAGCAATTTTAGTGTAATTTGGATTATGAAAAGTACCTTCAATAGCCCATATTTTACCAATAAAAATGTGTGAATAGCAAACTAGATTTTATTACTTATTATTTTTACACCGGGCAACCCTAATCTGGGGACCCATGTTGATAGGAACTATTGGCAAGAATATTTTCTTGCCTATTCACAAAATCAATCTCCCCGGGATATTTCGAGCGATAGACTTTATTTTAAAAAATGTAACATTTAAAATATTTTTATGTAGCTTGTGATTCATTATTTCCCAATAAAATACTGCGAAAAAAACAGTCGTTGTATTTACTTTCTTAGAATTAATTTTAGACTCCGATATGTGCTGGTTTCCTTTAAATAAAGGATTCAATAGCATTGTTCATTGTAAAGATATAATTAGAATGATATAGGGTATGTCTAACTCTTTGACTTGACACAAATATGAACCCCTGTATTTTTATCTGCTTTGAACATGCCTACGTGATGCCTGTTATTTTCGAAAATAAACAACATAGTTCTACAATAATTCGATACATGCATCGAATAACATTGTAAGGGACATTTTGACCAATTTCAGAGTTCAACATAAATTTCAACGTTTCAAACCTAAAATTTAGTTTTCGTTTTAAATCCTATTTTAAAGGTATTAAAAGGTTTTATGCATGTAATGGCATATGAAATGAACTAATAATGTATGACAAGTATTTACGTATATTAATTTCATAGAAATATAACACACATTACAGCTAAACTAAGGAAAGATTCCGACAAACTTTTAAAACATCCGCCGCGCCATTCGAACCGGTCGATGAAAGCCGAAGCTGCTCGGCCACCCCTGCTTGTTGCCACCAGCGTTGTCAGTCTTTTACAATTGTAATATATCCGTTACTATTTTAACAATCTTTGAGATGTTCATTCTTGTTGTGGGGCTCCCCATATGAAATTTATGTTCAATCTGGAGGGGGGCCATATCATGGGAAAATAACGACCTTTTTTTTGGACTCTTCTTACTCTGACACCGTTTTTTACTATTCTATTAGGTTTCGAACCGTCAACCTACTACTTTTGATCAAAGATTTCTGGCAACACTGGTCGCCACGTAGTGAGAGCCGTTTGCCATAATTTTCCGTGGAAGTTTTGAAAGTTATACGTTATTTAGTTGTGTGTGTTTATTAAAATAAATATCTGAATTTTCATAATAGGACGTGGGCTGTGGTCGGTTGTGATATGGATAACCAGGCAAAGAAATTTGACAGAAATATAAGGCGTTTCCTAAAACCCAAAAAATTAGAATGGGTACGGTTTATTTATTTTATTGGCATTTACTTCTTTTTTCCACTGAAGCTGACGAGGGCCTTCGAAACATGTGCGGAAATTAAAATATTGTTTATTTAACTACTGAAGCAGACTATGAGTTTCTTTACCTCGTCATAATTTCACTCCACTGAGAGATGGACTATTTAAACATAATAATAATTGACTTGTTTATAACTAGGCCGTATTTTAGTTTTAATCTTTGTTGTATGTTCACGAAATAAATATTCCTAAATACATGACACTATTCTTTCATTTCACATACCATTAAACGCGTAAAACCTTCTAATATCTTTAAAACAGAGTTAAAAACGCTGACAGCAGTATAAATCTCCATAAGAGATTTAAAAATCACTCGCCCGTTGACGTCACAAGCCGCGCCTCCATCGGCGTGGAATCATACCTGTTAGATCTTTATACCATGCTTTGAAAGAGTGTGTAATAAGCTCACCACTGGAGTTATGTACCGGGTGTCCCACTAAGAATGGCTCTCGGCCGTATCTCTGAAAGTGTTAGTCGTATGGCTTGCGGAAAATTTTTTTAATATGAAAAGTGATCATAAGAAATTGCTGGAAATTATTTTCAAGTTTCTCAGTCGAGCGCTAGAGGGCGCAACCGTAACGGTAAATCCGTAAAGCTTAGTTTTTTCAAAAGTTGCCGCGTTAAGGTATATTGAAAATTGCATTTTCGTATACTTTAAGGTTTTATGAAGAAAATTTACTTATAACATATTTTGTCACTTAAAATAAAGTGGTGGGGGAAGGTTGAACATTATTTTAAATAAATGCCTACAACTCCGGGTTCGCTCAACAGAATTTAGTGAACTTTGTTTTGTTAAAAAGTGGTTCCCTTACTCTATACTTTACTGTATAAACTATGACAATATGACTTTTAAAGTAGGCGCTAGAGGGAGCTATATTACAACTTACCAAATATTGCGCATTTTTTCAAAAATTTTAAATACAACAGTATATTTAATTTTACTTCATCACAAAGATCAATAAAAGCCTAAAGAACTGGCGGAAACCACAACTTGATATCTTTTTTCAAACCGGAGATATTAACAAGAACAAAAATAAACACGGAAAAATATGATTATATTTAAGTTTCAACGGTACAGGTTTTTTCAAAAGTCAAATAGGCCTTGGAAAAACAAAATCTAATTTAAAATTAGGTGCTTTCACGTCAAAGTTTTTATTTGACTTTTGAAAAAACCTGTACCGTTGAAACTTAAATATAATCATATTTTTCCGTGTTTATTTTTGTTCATATCAAGTTGTGGTTTTCGCCAGTTTTTTAGGCTTTTATTAATCTTTGTGATGAAGTAAAATTAAATATACTGTTGTATTTAAAATTTTTGAAAAAATGCGCAATGTTTGTTAAGTTGTAAAATAGCTCCCTCTAGCGCCTACTTTAAAAGTCATATTGTCATAGTTTATACAGTAAAGTATAGAGTAAGGGAACCTCTTTTTAACAAAACAAAGTTCTCTAAATTCTGTTGAGCCAACCCGGAGTTGTAGGCATTTATTTAAAATAATGTTCAACCTTCCCCCACCACTTTATTTTAAAAGTGACAAAAATATGTTATAAGTAAATTTTCTTCATAAAACCTTAAAGTATACGAAAATGCAATTTTCAATATACCTTAACGCGGCAACTTTTGAAAAAACTAAGCTTTACGGATTTACCGTTACGGTTGCGCCCTCTAGCGCTCGACTGAGAAACTTGAAAATAATTTCCAGCAATTTCTTATGATCACTTTTCATATTAAAAAAATTTTCCGCAAGCCATACGACTAACACTTTCAGAAATACGGCCGAGAGCCATTCTTAGTGGGACACCCGGTACATACTATACTTTTTCTAGGACTTCATATTTACTTTATGTTAAATTATCGAAATATACTAATAAACCATTTTGAGTCGGTACTCACATGGTTATCAGTACACCATTTTCGATACACTTTCTCATGCCTCTCCCTGGCCTTTTCTAGTAATAACTGATTTGCTGCGAAAGCAGCTTGCAATCTGCTCATAAAAAACAGTCGAATTCCTATTTTTAGTACGAGCAAAAAATGTTGTGAAGAACATTTTCTCGAAAAATGCAAAATAAAAATGTTTTTCCTCTTATTAACTCGATCCGTGAACATACTGTATATTAGAAAAATCATTAAGTGGTAACAATCATCCAGTTTTAGTTTGATACAATTGATTAACGGTATAATCAACAACCTGGACATAATCACGAACGCCACATCTCGCTCAATCTTCCGTCATAACCAAAACTTCATCATGGAGTTTACCTAGATTGAGATAATATAGTCTTTGCAGCGAACACTCAAGCTTTTTCGACAATTGACATCAGCAATATGTCATCGATCAGCTGTTTGGGGACTTAATCAAATACCCCAGTTTTATACGAACATACGAACACAACAGCATATCGACAAAGCCCATATGCCAGTACCGTCTCAAATGAACGAGAATGACGAACCGCATTCAGCGTGTTGTGTTTTTATATTTTTCCAGTTTGATTGGTGCTAATAAGTTTTATAAGTGTATTTCGTTTTAGTATAGTTTATTTTGTTTTGAAAACTTTGATTAACGACATATTGAGTTGTTTGTGTATCTGGTAAACCACAGTAAGTGCTAATCACGTAACGAAAAATGTATAGGTTAATATTTTATTTATCTGTTTTTAGGCGAAAATAATAATTATGAAGCATAATTATTGTCTGTCTTCTACCTCAGCTGATGCCACCGTTAGAACTAAGGTGAATTTTAATATTAATAAAAAAATTTCTAGATGTTTTATTTCTTTCCGAGTGAGTTGAGATTTATTTCAGTTAAATATCAGGTAATACTGTTGTGTGGCGACAGTTTGGTTGACTGGGAAAGTAAGAAATATCTGCATGATATTTTTAATAGTTTTGGTCAGAATTCAAGTGCAATTATTGATCATGTAGTGTGTAATAATATGTTTATCTAAGTTTACTATTTTTAGAACTTTGCAGAGAACACTAAATATATTGTCGGTAGCTTTTGACTTATATATAGAGCTGATGATAATCGACGAGCTCTAATGGAAAAGCCTTGTGTTGCTCAGAAGAGACGCAGATTTCTTGAAATATATATGGCCAATGAGCAACTTGGTGCCGAAAAAATTGTCCCAATTTAACCGACTACGTTTCTCTTTACTCTTACCTTTCCCGAAATCCCAATGGGGAAGGCCAAAAATCCCCATTTCATTAGTTTTTTGCATATATGACTTACGTGACCTACGTATTTGCAGTATACGTAGCCTACGTATATAGAAGAAGGGTGCATATAGAATTTGTTTGTTATGATACTATACACTTATAAATTACTATTGAACATTAAAGTTAAAACAGAGGTAACAAGAGTGAACAACCTTTAAGCAAACCGTATATTTAGTTTTTACAATAACTTTTCCTTAGAAAAGGGCCATAGCTATAGAAATGTTTTTTTGTGCATCCGGTACAAAAACATGGAAATTTTTCCAAGTGATTTGTATTTATATGACAGGGAAAAGAAATGATCAACGATGATGAAAAATTGAAGATACAATTTATTACAGGTATAGTTAACTCCATGTGTAGACACATTGTATAAAGTTTACAGTAGGTAAAGATGGACATCCATGTAGATACCATACTTCCTATCTTTTTGTGAATATAGAGGTACCTACTAGACATGTAATTATAGATAATGACTTCATTTTATATATTTGAGTAAATAAATAACAAAAAAATACAATGTGTATGTGTGTTTTATTCACTATAATGAGTAATAAAAAATGCATTTAAAAATATAATTAGACTCGTTTCATTTTTAAAATAAACGTACGTACTATTGTAGTACGGTCCTGGAATGTCATACAAACCTAGGCAAAATAAATAACCAGAAATAAGCAGCCAAGTCATTAATGTCACGTGACACTTGACATATCAGGCGCGAGGGTTCGCTGCAACGACTATATCGCCGCTCAAATTGCTTTACAACGTATTGTTTTATTTATTTTTTAGATAGACCTAGAAAATGAGCTCGCCCGCAACCGATAAAAGTGAACCGACGTCAAAGAAAAATAATCTATAAATGCAAATTAAAAAGACACACTGAGGCCCTTAAAGGTACCGCCAAGTCGACTAAGTTGTTAAGTAGAAAAATGTACACCCTTGAAAAAAATGAAAGCGGCGAAAGCGTTTCTGATCGGCTGCAGGAGCATATATTTGCACGCCAAGAAGCAGGACGGCCGTTTAAATGTGATTTTGAAGAATGCGACAAGAGTTATAGCCAGAAGCATCATTTAATTAGACATAAAATAAGGAGCCATTCCCTAGAAGATCAACAGCAAGAGCAAGTCCTTTGCGGGAGAGATGGCTGTAATAAAACGTACTGTAATAAATACGTTCTTAAACAGCATATCGACAAAGCCCATATGCCAGTAGCGTCTCAAATGAACGAGAATGACTGTTCTGAAAACGTCGCTAATCCACCAGTTAAAAAGAAGTCCGATATTGAAAAACGGCATAAATGTAACCGGCCTGGTTGCGACGCCACGTTTTATCGCCCTTATAGACTGAAATACCACGAACTAGTTCACCATGGCGGCGAGAAACCTTTTAAATGCGATTTCCCGGAATGTACTCACAACTATACCAGTAAAAGTCATTTGGAAAGACATAGAATCGTCAGCCATTTTCCAGATAAACTTGTTCCTGATGCGTTGGCGATGTGCGGGGTAAAAGGTTGCGGTAAAATCTATAAAAATAAATTCGGCCTCAAAAAACATACTGCAAAGAAACATGGAAATGGTTCCTCTTTGGACCATACTATTAAGATTGAAGATACGGTTAGCGAAGAAGAAATAAAAGTTGAAGATAGTGATGGTGATGCTAGTACCGACGAACCGTATAAGTTACGAGTAAGAGGAATCGTTAGCCTTGCTCCTGATGCTTTGGCGATGTGCGAGGTAAAAGATTGCGGTAAAATCTATACAAATAAATTCAACCTCAAAAAGCATACAGCAAACAAACATGGAGATGGTCCTTCTTTGCACCATACCATTAAGACTGAAGATACGGTTAGCGAAGAAGAAATAAAAGTTGAAGCTGGTGATGGTTATGCTGGTACGGACGAACCGTATACATTAGGAGTAGGAAGAATCGTTAGCCATATTCCAGAAAAAGTTGTTCCTGATGCGTTGCTGATGTGCGAGGTAAAAGATTGCGGTAAAACCTATAAAACTAAACGCAACCTCAAAAGACATACAGCGCTCAAACATGCAGATGGTTCCTCTTTGAACCGTACCATTAAGATTGAAGATACGGCTGGCGAAAAAGAAATAAAAGTTGAAGCTGGTGATGCTGGTACCGACGAACCTTATAAATGTAGAGTAGGAGATTGTGCAGCCGCATTTACTAGCACCTATCATTTGAAAAGCCATTGCTTGAATGTTCATAGTAACGATAGGCCGTTTCTATGCGACTATAAAACTTGCGACAAAAGCTATAGGAATGTAGCGCATTTAACCAGACACAAAACTTCAAGTCACCGGTCAGAAGAAACGGTTTTAACGAAAGAAGCTGTTTGCGGAGATTGCGGAAGAATTTTTTCCAGCAAATACAGCTTGAAAAAACATAAAGTTAGAAGTCATACGAATCTCCCGTTTGCGTGTACGGAGTGCGACGAAAAATTCAAACGTAAGAGCAGACTGCGCGCCCATAAAGCCCGAGTCCATCGGTTCGAAGCTCCGTATAAATGCAACGCGTGCACCAAAACGTTTTTATGTTACAGTTCATTTAACAGACACCTGGGCCATCACGCGATGCACCAGTGCAATTGTAACGAATTGTTCGACAAGTGGTCGAAATTATTGAAACATAGAAACGGCGAATGCCGCGCCCTGCGGATCGAACATAAATGTGAAATTTGCGGAAAAGCCTTCTTTTTACGGCAGAATTTGACGCTTCATTTCTTGCGGGTACATAAGCGCGTATCCGAGGAACGATTTAATCTATGCGAGTGTCCGTATATACAATGTAAAAAGACGTACAAGTATAGGTGGAATCTTGATTACCATGTTAAGTCATGTCACGATAGAGTTTCCGATAAATACGAATCCGCGGGGGGGAAATGTAGAAAATCTTCTAAAATGGACTTTAAGAATAGGAAAGGCCGGAAAGTAAAAAAATACCAAGTGAATAAACTGTTGAATTAAAGGAGCATATGAATATTTTAAGTTAATTTTTTAAAAAAATTGTTTAGGTTCAAATATTATTTTATTTTCTTAAGAGTATTTATCAGTGGACCGCGTGGTCCGATTTGGGATTTCGCCGTGGAACGGCATTGAACAATGAGACAACATCGCCGTTCCAAGACGCGACGAGCCAGCGCGCCGGCCGGCTGTATCGAGGGAGCGGGAGACGTTTGCCTTATTCTTCTGCCATTGATCGCCCGAAGCGTTGCCAAATCGCTTTAGATAGTTGCGATTTTAGATATTTTGTCTGAAAACCTCGGTGTGACTTTTTTTGAATCAAAACTAAGCTATGCAATTAGTTGAGATTATTGATAGTGCATGCAATACTGTATAACCATACTGTTCAATTTAAACGTTATTTACCGTTTTGAAAAAAATAAAATTCTTTTTCGAAAAATTCCAAGATAATATACAGGGTGTTATGGAAATGACGTATTATATTTAAACCGGCAATTCCTGAGATAAAGACAAATTGAAGAAAAATAGCCATAAATGGCGCTTTCAATTCATTCAGCGGTAAAAGTGACCTGACGTCAAACCAGAAAAACACCTGTGTGGCACTGCGATACATGTAAGCAATCAAAGAATTCTGGCCGGTGTTGTCATATGTACACCTTAAACTCTTTAGACAAAATAAAATAATTTAAACACTTTTCCACTCTGTAATACCATTTTGTACAATTAATTGAAGGACATTTACGACGAACTATGTTTTAAACAACCCGAAAAAACATATGGAATAGTAATAGCCACGTACGCCACTAGGTCAAATGCCAATGACCTCTTGACCCCTTACATCGGCTGAGCGAAGTAGTTTCATATAGCGCCGCACGCGTGCGTCTGTTAGTTCAAGACCAACCAGCGGCCGGATACGTTGTGTCTCATTGTTCACCAACACACTCTCAGCGATCCGCTGTGTTTTTTCGGTTTACGCGTGTATCTTGCCCGTCCATAAATAATCTTTGAATATTGTTTTTATTGACGCCAAATTTCTCGCGTGTAATAAAATCTAGTAATCTGTAGTATAATCTGTATTATTGTATTTTCAAAAGCTAACTATCGGTTCTGTTTCACTATTACTGTGTGTACATAAAGTGTTTCCAGGAGTGTTCCCACGAAAAAGAAAAAAAACTGATTATGTTTGTGCCTGGATTTCCTCGCTGGTTAGGTATAAAGATAAATACAAGTAGGTAGAAAATAATTTATTTTTATAATTTTATATGGAATTTCAGTTTTACATTAAGTTTGGCAACATTTCCATTGGCTCTGGGTGAAATATTGTACAGTAGCGCGGACTGACCTGTGAGTAAGAGTATTTATTACCCCACTTTTAAAACGGTCGATTTAAAACAAATAAAATTTGTAGCGCTTCTCTAGGACACCCAAGGAGTTACCCATTTAAATAGAATACGTCATTTCCATAACACCCTGTATAGATGAACTATATCATCATCATACCCAATCAGGAAAGAAAATGTGTTCCATTGAAAAACAACAACTTTACGCCTCAGTTCGCTTGTTTTAATCTAAGCCGCCTTGTAAATGGCAATTGTAGACTCTACGAGAAAATATAACCAAGATGGATATATTAGATCATAATAAATATACAGGGAAACTCAAAAATATATCCCTGTTCAATCCTGGTTGGGTGACCCTGTACTTAAAAATTGGAAAATACCTACGAGCTAAAAAAATAAAATTTGAGCAAAAAAATATATATATTATAATACTTATTTTTATCAACATTAACATTTTCTATTTACCTAACTTGAAAAATAGATTTTTTTAATAAGAAACTAAAAAATATGGAAAATATTTTCTAAAATCACCCAAATCTATTACTAATATCCCAAAAAGTTATGGAGGATTAAAGCTAAAAAATATATTAGTTATACGATCTGTCAGTCCATTCCGTAAGTAAGCTTATTTGCTATAAAACTATAAGGCAGGATAGATAATTTTAATAATCATTTTCTTATTAAAATCCCCATTGATTTAAAAAGAAATAAAACCGCCTAATTATGCCGTTGTTATTATTTCCGATGGTCCCTACCGGACTCGCCATTTTTATAAACCACAAAAATAAACATGAGATAAATTGTATTTAAAGCCGTTGTGGTTTGACACCCTGGGAGATTGTAGATTGTATCCTTAAAATCATACATGTAAAGGAAGGTCAGATACCATTTAAAGGTTGCTTGAATCTCTTTCCAATAATACCATAATTTTTGGTTAGTCGATTATATAATATGTCAACGATCTGTTTCTATTGCAGAAATATATACTTTTTGAAACAATAATGTACATTCACCTGAATACTAGTCGGCAATACAAATTTGGCATTTGCAATTATAATTGCACGAATAAACCGTTCTCGATTAGCTGGCGCATTTCCAACAGTCAGAACAGCAGTTGGTAGTGTTGAAATCCCTAAAATACCACCAGAATTAGAGATGGGCAAACCTGTTCGTTTTGATTAGCAGTTAAAGCAGCTACTGCTACTTACAAATGGCAGTTCGAAAAAGTTGCTACGAATTAGCAGCACATATGCTTAATAAAGAATGTGAACTGTTAGTTTAAGTACCAGTTAGTTTAAATAGCCATTAGCTGTTCATAGGTGCTTCGACCAACTAATAAATATTTAACAATAACAGAATAATCCATCTCTACCCCGACTTGCACCGGCAATGGCAATGAAAATGGCGCGTGCCCCATTTCTGGCAATGCGAGACAGTCACATATATATATATAACCATTATATTGCCAATACGAACGTTCCAAATTACAATAAGTGTCCCCGCTATGGGATATGGCTTGGCACCATTGAGTTTGCGCAGTAGGATGGAAATTTTATCAATCGCGTCAGAGCCGGTCCGACATTATTTGTTTTTGTTATTCATCGCCATCTTTGGTTCAGATGCTTTTTCAAATTACAGAATAAAAAGTGGTTGTTTTGTTGCCGGTATATTAGTGCTTCTAAACTTTCATTACCTAACAACAATTTTTCTAAAGGAGTTTTTAATTTGTGGTGATTCGATTCGCTGTTTGGTAGGTTAGTTGTTTTGTTTAAGATGAAAGGACACAAGTGCATGGTGCTTTTTTGCAAAAGTCGTGGATCAATACCAGGTATTTCAGGTATGTATATATATACGAAAATATTTTGCTTATCAGATTATCCGATCTTCGGAACCGAATTTCACTAATAAGCTTTTAAAAAAAGAAGAGAGTGTCACTCGTATACAATATAATATATATGTGGTCACTACCTAACCTTATGTATTGTATGTATTTTTAATTTCGTGCATTAGTAGCTGATAATAATTCCCAAAATAGTCAATATAGTCGTTCATTCTTAATTTTTGGTTTAGAAAAAAGTGAGGTTAAGAAACATACGACGTCGGATGAAAGTTAAAATAAAGCTAATCGTGTCGATTGTTACAAATATTCAGACGGAAATTGGTACCAAAAGTTTATATCAATCAGGGCACCGTCGGTTCATCATATCGTCACACATCGTATGCATGGAACGCTGTCTTAAATCGAAATTTTGATTGCAATATTTTTCCTAACTAACCGGTGACATTTGCATTAAAAAAGTTGAAATCCGGTCCTGTCGAATGTTTATTTTCACAAGGAAATTTCCGAATTGCGCAAACTCACTATTACCCGTTCGATGCCCATAGCGGGGACATAATTTCAGATGGTATTAGCAATATAATGGTTATATACATATATATGTGAAGACAGCTGATCGAGAACGGTTTAGTGCGCATGAATACGTGCAATTATAATTGCCATTGCCGGCGCAAGAGACAAAAAATTGCAGATTCTAATACGGCTTTTAGTATTTAAAAAAAATTAATCTTTACAATTTTAGACGTTTTGTCACTATATTTTATGAAACAGCCCATTAATGGTACCAGTCATTAACCTCTGTTACTATTAAATCCTACCAATAGTAGCGTTCTATATTGCATTTTGTTCTCTACTCATACTAATATACAGTGTGTCCCAAGATAAGCGAACCTATAGGTAAATGCCAAAACATTTTCGAATTGCAAATTTTCCGTGTAGATAAAAGTGCCTCTTTTTCACAAAATATCGAAAAATTTTATTAAGAAAAGTTGCGCGGAATTTAAAACCATGCTGATGTACCGAATTTAATAATTTTTCGTTTTATACAATATTTTCCAAAAACATTTAATTACTAAATCGACAGGATCATACAAAGTTTTTAACAGTAATCAATGATGCCAAGTCTGTACTGAGGGTCCTAAATCTACTGCCTGCGTTTGAAACCGAAAAGTATAATAGTAATTATATTGAATGCATTTTTCATGTGTAAAAATATTGTACTAAATATGTGTGCAGTTTTTAAATTTTATACTCGTAAAGATATTTATAGTTTCTCAAGAACATCAAATTGCAATGTTTTAAGGAAATCACAGTGGCAACGCTGTATGTTTATTTGTACTTGCTAGTGTAAAAATGACCCTGAAGTTTATTAATTTAATTCATTATCGCCGGCGGTGTTGTTACCGGTTTATCGCTGCTGCTATTGTAATTGTTTGTGATCTATTGTGTTTTTGTATTAATTCTTAGTGTTTTTCCGAACTAAAACTATTTAGATTTAGTGTTTTCCGAACTAAAACTATTTAGAGCTATTTAGTAGCCATCTACAATGGTTCGTCAGTGCGCGGTGTGTAAGAAATTCGACTATTCTAACCCCGGATTAATATTTCGTCGGTAAGTGAGAATAATGAGGTTATGTTTTTTTTTAGGTAAAGCAGTGATGTAGCTAATTCTATATTTTAAGTAAATATTGCAAAAATATGAATTATTGCTTCATATTATCTGTATTTCTGTAAAAAAACCTACAATGATTACCTATTTATGACTAATGTTAGATCGAAATTAACTGAACGTGTACCTTATTGCAGCGTTGCCATTTTTTAAAGCCATCTGGTTCTAACTTATTTGAAACTGTAGAACTGTGCATTGTAGATAAATGGTGTTTTATGAATGGCATGTTTTATTGTCTCCCCTTTTATATTATATGTTTATGATATTTTCCCTAGTTCGTTTGTCGCATTAGCCAAGGAAATATAATTTGGTCATCAAATAATATTTCCGAAATAACTTTTTCAAATAAATGTATTTATACCATGAGTGGATCATTTGGGTATTCTTAAATCGGAAGTGGAGTATGCTATTAAGACCGCAAAAAACAACAAAGCTGTAGGACCCGACAATATTCCGATAGAAGTGTGGAAGGCATTAAACGACAAAAACCTGACCAGCCTTACAGAATTTCTAAATGTAGTATATGAAACAGGTGAAATTCCAAGAGAGTGGCTTAAATCAGTGTTTATTCCGCTACCTAAAAAAAACAACCCTAAATCATGTGACGAGTATAGGATGATCAGTCTGATGAGTCACACGTTGAAAATCCTCTTAAAAATTATCCAACGGAGAATATACCGCAAATGTGAGGAACAGTTGGATGGGATGCAGTTTGGTTTTAGAGAGGGATTAGGAACTAGAGCGGCTCTGTTCGCTTTGAAAGTAATGCTGCAGAAGTGCAGAGAGTACAATAAAAATGTATTCGTCTGCTTCATCGACTTCCAAAAGGCCTTTGATCGAGTTCAACACGACAAACTTATCGAGAACCTAAAAAGTATTAACCTGGATCAAAGCGATATACGGTTAATAAAGAAGTTATACTTTAACCAAACAGCAGTAGTGCGGGGTTGAAGATATGGAGACGAATGAAATCAAAATCCAGAAAGGCGTCCGACAAGGCTGCGTCCTGTCCCATGCAACTGTTCAATTGTACTCCCAGTTTGTGTTTCGAAAGGCGCTGGAAGAGAGAGGAGAAGGGGCGAATATTGGAGGGACACTAATTAATAATCTTAGATTCGCGGACGATACTGCAATAATGGCGGAAAGCGCAGAAGAGCTACAAACACTATTAGAGAGAATTAACCAAGCGTGCGAAGAAGTAGGACTTACCATTAACATCGAAAAAAAACGAAATTCATGGTAATAAGTAAAAACCCGAATATTCACCCCGTTATCACAGTAAATGGAAAACAAGTAGAGCGGGTTCAAAAATACAAATATCTCGGAACAATAATTAATGACCTACTAGATCCAGATGAAGAAATCAAGATCAGGATAGAAATAGCTCGAAAGACATTTATTGCATAAACTTCAATGTTCACAAATAGAAATCTGTGCCTGCGGATTAGACTGGGGTTCGTGGAGTGTTATGTGTGGTCGGTGTTACTGTACGGGGTGGAAACCTGGACCATGAAAGCCCAAACTATCAAAAAGCTTGAAGCGTTCGAGATGTGGATATATAGGCGCATGCTAAAGATACCTTGGACACATAGAATTACGAACGAAGAAGTACTAAGGCGCATCGGACATGAAAGGAAGCTATTGAAAATTATCAAGATACGTAAAACAGCATACATAGGTCATATTCTGCGCAACGACAAATATATACTGCTGGAAGAAGGGAATAGGAAGAAAGAAAAAATCCTGGCTCCGCAATATAAGGGATTGGACAGGAATGAATGTTGAAGAATTGTTTCATGTGGCACGAGACAGAGACGCATTCAGAAATGTGGTCGCCAACCTTCAATGAGAAGACGGCATTAGAAGAAGAATACCATGAGGATTTTTTTTTCGGTTTAGAGGTTTAAAAAAAATGCAAAAAAAATTATGTCTAATGGTTATTAAATTCGGTATGCTTGCATGATTTTGAATTCTGAGCAACTTTTCTTAATGAAATGTTTCGATAATTTGCAAAGAAGAGGCACTTTACCTAGACAAAAAATAAAAATAATTTTTTAATTTACTTCTATTTTCCAATCAAGCAGGCCTAGACCCCCAAATGATCAAATTTCAATTCGAAAATCTTTCGTCATTTACACCTATAGGTTCGCTTATCCTGGGACACACTGTATATGTATCGGCCGTTTTCTTATCTCTCTAGTTGTGTTCATTGGTCGTTGCTTTAAGGCCGATTTATAAACTCGACGGTGACGATTGACGGTGCAGTTTGACGGTGCCGTTAAAAGCTGGATTTATAAACTTGACGGTGTCGACGACAACATAACCTGTTTTTCTCGGCTTTTCTATATTTTTATGTGATTATATTTATTTTGGTGTTTATGTGATCTGAATGATACTATCAACACTTATCAACAGTACACTTTAAAATGGTTAATAAGATGGTATAAAGTAAAATAATATTTACTAAATATCGTGTGACAGGCAAACACGATTTTGATTGGCTGTGTAAACTTGCTTCGAACGTTGCTACGACCTTCCACCGTCAAAAGATAAAATTGGTTTATGTCGGCCGTCACCCACCGTCAAACTGCGCCGTCATCGTCAAATATAAATGGTCTTATGCATTTCAATATGTTTAAGCTGTAACGTCACCGTCAAACAGCACCGTCAATCGTCAACGTCAAGTTTATAAATTCAGCTTTAATCATTAGCGGGTCAAGCACAACTGCTTAAAAAAGTTTAGAATTTTAATACTTAACACTAACCAAGCGGCATTTTTCTAACGTTCCGTCCCCGTATCTTCCGCATTCGTGTTTATAATGGTGTCATCTTCCGGCTGTCGTCTGAAACTTCTCCTGTATATGACCGACTTGCAGTAGACAAACGTCGAAACGAAAGTTATGCCGTTGTAAAGGCACATGCCGATAATTAGGAAGAAGAAACCCAGAAGCTAAAAATAATATATTTGATTAAATACTAATCTTACGCTTAATATCGCTTCCAGTAGATATTAAAAATCAGCAAGACACGTCTATTCTATTGTGAAATGGGACGCTTTTAATAGTTATTTATGTATCAAGGGTAAAGATTGTTTCACGAATAATGGATATCATTTAATGACTGCAGTAAAAGTACCTGTGGCCATCCCATTATTTATGACCGTTTGTTATTATTATGTGGAAAGGACCGGATTGTAATAATTATAATTAAATATAGGCACATCAGGTAGGTTAGGTTGCTTAATTTATATTTAAATATCTTTTTGTGGTAAAATTTGTTAGTTTTTGAGGAATGGTTCAAGAATTGTCTTTTACCAGACATTCCTCAGAATAGCGTGATTGTAATGGACAATGCGAGCTATCACAGTCGCCAATTACATAAAGCTCCAAGCTCAAATAATACAAAATTGGAGATTCAGAACTACATGGCGGCGAATGATATATATTTTGAAGAAAGTTATAAAAAAGTGATCTTTTAGAAGTTTTAAAGACATTTTGTATAAAAAGTATATGTTTGTGACACATTGGCAGAAGAAATTGGACATACAGTGCTACGGCTCCCACCCTATTATTGCATTTTTAACCCCATAGAGCATATGTGGCACGAGTTAAAATCACTGGTTAGGTCTAAAAATATTTCTCCGCCTTTAAGTTCTAGTGTTGTAGAATTAATACGAAAATGCTTTAATGATATTCCCCCAGGTAGTTGGAAAAATTCAGTCAGTCACGTAATAACTGTAGAAAATTCGTATATTAGTCTGGATCGTATAATTAATCCAATTATAATTAATTTTGATGAGGATAGCGATAGCGAAACAGAACTATCTATAGAATGACATTATTAATGTAAATAAATATGACTAGTAATATTTAAAAAAAATGATATTTCATTTGATTACATGAATATAATCATGTCATTACTTGTTTTCCTTAGTCCGTCCCTTCATACTTCACTTGTTTATTGCCAAGCTCTTGTCGACACAATGGGACCGACCCAGGAAATCATTAAGTCGTATCCATTTTTCGTGAAACAATCTTTACTAAGTAGATGATTATGCCCTGAGGGCGACAGTCTTGCAAAGCCGAGGTCCTCTGGCCCGAGGGTTTGTAAGTCGTCCGAGGGTATATATCTATTAGTACCCGTGGTGCATACAAACTTTTATGTCATACCAGTTCGTATTCAAATGTTTAATGTGTCAAAGTCAAAAATCAAAAATGGAACAAGGTTTTGAAATTCCCGACGAAATTGAAAAAAGGATTCAGTGTGTGATATCTAGAGAAAATGTCCTAAAATTTATTCAGGCACCAAATGAAACGTTTTTAATGAACAAGGTCGCATTATTATTTGGTGTATTTGGTGGATGTCGGCGGCAAGAACTTGTAAATATGTTACTCACACATGTAGAAGATAGAAAATCAGTCTTTGTTGTAACGGTGCCAGAAACCAAAACTGACAAAAAACGAGTTTTCACCATTATTGATGAAGACGAAATTAATAAACACTTATAAGAGATTATATGTCTATGCGGCCACATGGCTGCTCAGAAAAAAGACTATTTTTAAACTACAGACAAGGTCGCTGTACTGTACAACCTGTTGGAAAAAACACATTTGGGAAAATTCCCTGTATTATTGCTAAATATTTAGGTTTGAACAACCCCGAAAAGTACACTGGTCATTGTTTACGTCGAACGTCGGCAACTCTTTTAGCAGCAGCTGGAGCAAGTATGACTACGCTGAAGCGCCATGGTGGATGGAAGCGTACCACAGTTGCTGAAGGATATTTAGAGGATAGCATATCCACAAAAAATGAGGTTTCAAGGATGTCGGCAGGCTTACCATCTGGATCTCGCATTTCCTTACAGAAACTAGAGACCCAGACAATGAATCATGAGTCAACCTTTGCTGCAGGAAATTTCGCTATCAGCGGAACCTTCCAGAATTGCTAGTTCTATGTAAATACAACCAAATAATAGATAAACGTAAATTAATATTTTGTTAATAAAGAATAAGTTAATCGAAAACTGTTTTTTGCGTCTTAATGCCAGCGCGGGCCATAATGTGTACTTTATGCCCGCACGAGCATAAAGTAATCCATTATGTAGATGGTATCTAAGGTATAAAAACACAATAATGCACTGGTATGACATAAAGAATATTTACAGCCTTCGTGATTTATTCCCTTGGGAGGGGGGTAAGACAATAAAAAAAAAGACGGTAACTTACCTGTAACCAATGGAACAATTGGTCAAAAAACAACAAACTGAAAGCCCAGATCACAATCGTCCTGACACTGTCCAGTACCATTCGGGTAGTGGCCGACATTTCTTTGGTTACGCTGATACCAGCGAAATTAAAGAATGCTATGGATACAATGGTACCTGAAACACAGAGACGTCCATAATCAATGGCGTACCGACAATGTGTTAGAAGGGGAAGCTAACCTATATTTAGTGACATTTTTAATATACAGTCCCATTTTCGAAACTTTTATAGGGTATCTACGTAATTGTTAGTGCTATTAAAAAAGTAATGAAGGTGTCATGTGCTCTTTTTGGGTCAAACTTAAAATGGTAAAGTCAAAATTTGAAAATTTACGCTCGCTTAAGAGAAACGGGGGAAAATCAAAAAAATAACTTTTCAAAATTATCCTATATTTTCTTAGTTAAAAGAGAAACAGAAAAATGTTTTATACATAAGTTTCTTTATAATAATGGTTGAATAATCTGCCGTTTTCAGAATAAGTATACGGGGTCAGGTAAGAAAGTTATCGGACCAAACCTGATTTTTTTTAAATGCAACACCCTGTATATTTTAATCTAGAAATATACTATTTTAAATTCTCCTTGCCAATATACAAGGTGTCCGGGAACATGTGGGAAATCTCCCGGATATGAAGAAAACACGTGAAAAGAATACTATAGGTTCATATAAACTTCTTTCGTATCGGCATCCTCTTCGGAGATATGGGCTCCCAAAGAGCACCAATGGAATCAAGTTTTTTACACATAATTATTGAACCACCTGGTATATTTCAATTATTTTTTAATATGATGTATACCAGGTAAGACCCGTCAAATTACTACCCAAGAAACTGTTGTGAATTACTCACAGCTGCAGGGACGAACTAGCTGTAACACTCATGGGCCCATTTTTTTTACGCCCTGTATGATGAGAACTTTGGACAATGTTTTTTACATACCTTTATCTATTTGCTAAAAATTAAGTACTCTTCATTCATGTCGCTAATCCTAACCGTTTTCGAGAAAACGTAATTTTATTTACACTGAGTCCCCTAACTGCTCATGGGCTAAATATGAAAAAGCGGAATCTTGAAGGTTGAACATTGGATCGGAACAAAGATGTATCTTTTATTGAAATACCCGAAGCACATGATGTATATGAAATGCCGTTTTTTCGAAAACGGTTAGGATTAGCGACATGAATGAAGAGTACTTAATTTTTAGCCAATAGTTAAAGGTATGTAAAAAACATTGTCCAAAGTTCTCATCATACAGGGCGTAAAAAAAATTGGCCCATGAGTGTTACAGCTAGTCCGTCCCTGCAGCTGTGAGTAATTCACAACAGTTTCTTGGATAGTAATTTGACGGGTCTTACCTGGTATACATCATATTAAAAAATAATAGAAATATACCAGGTGGTTCAATAATTATGTTTAAGAAACTTGATTCCATTGGTGCCCTTTGGGAGCCCTTATCTCCGAAGAGGAGGCCGATACGAAAGAAGTTTATATGAACCTATAGTATTCTTTTCACGTGTTTTCTTCATATCCGGGAGATTTCCCACAGGTTCCCGGACACCCTGTATAACATACCATGGATGATATTGGTTTCCTAGGCGATTTATTAAAGTTTATTACTTTAAATCACACTAGACCATGAAACAAAAGCTAAGATTATAGAATCAACTATGTTGTCATTCTAGTTGTTATTAACATTTAACGTCAATTTCATTTTAAGTTATCAACATTGTGAAAATTTTGATATGACATCAGTTTATATTGAAAGTGGAAAAAACGAATAAATGGCGCAAAATGTATATTTTGTTCGCTATCCGGAAAGACATTTAAGGACATATTCCGAACATTTGCGATGATTCCCGTTATTTTTTTACCTTAATCTGAATCTTTTATTTCGTTTCAAAGTAATAAAGTTTAAATAAATCGCCTAGGAAACCAATATCATCCATGGTGTGTTATATATTTGAAAGGATAATTTAAAATAGTATCTTTCTAAATGAGGTTAGGTCCGATAACTTTTTTACCTGGCCCCGTATACGTATTCTGAAAACGGCAGATTATTCAACAATCAATATAAAGAGACTTCTGTATATATGCTGTTGTATCTCTTTCAACCAAGAAAATATAGGGTAATTTTGAAATTGTTAATTTTCCCCTGTATCTCTGAAGCGAGCGAAAATTTTCAAGATTTTACCATTTTAAGTTTGAGCCAAAAGGAGCACATGACACTTACATTACTTTTTTGATAGCTCTAACAATAACGGAGATACCCTATAAATGTGTCGAAAATGGGACACCCTGTACAGGGTCATTGATTATATCTTGACCCCTACCTGGACATCTTTAATATTTGTCGTTTGATTTTCCTTCAAAATTTTCAGTACAGGGTGTCCATTTTAGATGATGTATTTGTAATCGGCGAAAAAGATCTTTCGTTTTATCGTATAATTATAATATACAGGGTGTCCCGTTGAAAAAAGGATGAGCTAGCTTAGATTTCTCAATTTTTTTACGAGAGTTTGTTTCCTTCTCTTTATTTTATTTACCCCTGTACCCTGTACTGATGATGAGCAAAGCTCAAAACCGGATGCAGCTGTTGACATCCTACCAATAGAAAAGCTCGCCATCCTTCGCAGTACCATTTACTCTGAATTAATATTTTCATATCTAACCGTTACACGAATACGACAAATTGTTGCTTATAATTCGGCGCTCGACGGGGCTTATATTCCTTATTGTATAAAGGTATCTTCAGGTGGTTAGGAAATTATTTTCCATACATGTTTATACAGGGTGTTATGGAAATGATTATATTTAAATCCGCAAATCCTGAGATGAAGACACATTATTGAACAGAAATAACCATAAATGGTGATTTGAAAAGCGAGATAAGCTACCTTATGTCAAACTCGAACCACGTGATAGCCACCGGCGAGAGATGTACACAATCAATTGTCGAAGGCAACAAAACATTGTGTGCCGCTCGTGGGGTAACGATGATAATGGTTTTTACTTAAGACGCTAGACACGTCTATTATAATGTTTATGAAATCAGTCTTTGTTTCGATATTTTTCTTCCGCGTAATTATGAGGGATTTGTATGATTTTTATGACGTGTAACACACGGGTAAACACACATATAATAATATATTACCTAATATTGCAATCATCAATTGCCAACTGTGCCCAATCTGGACGAAGGCATCAATGGCGTCTTCCAACCGATCACCTGAAACCTGTGTCACCGGAGGTCCAGCCCTGATGAAGTAAAAGGGAATCTGAAGAAGGCCCAGACAAGTGAATCCGAATAATCCTGAAATAATAATTTTATATGGTGTAGGGTGTATAGTGTAGTAAGAGCGACGACATGATACAATAACTAAACCTAAGATGTCTAACCGTCCCAATTTCGTCTGCCGCGCGCAGTGACGTCACAGGGAGAGTGATTTTTAATTTTCTTATGGAGATTTATACGTTTTTAATTCTATTTTAAAGGTGTTACGCATTTAATGGTATCTGAAATGAAAGAATAATTTATGACAAGTATTTACGTATATTAATGTCATAGAAATATAACATTACAGCTAAAATACGATTGAAACGGGTCGACGACAGCCGAAGTTGCTCGGCGACCCCTCCTCGTTGCTACCAACGTTGTCAGTCTTTTGCAATTGTAATACAACGTGTCCAAGATAAGGAGGGCCAATACAGGGACCTCGGAAATCGTAAGAGATACGAAATCGGTTAAATGGAGGAAAAAACGAAATTCTGACAAATCGTTTTATTGTTTTCCTGGGTTTTAATGAGATCGAATTCTAAAGTAAATTGCACTTTTGCATTGCCACTTTTTCCGCCCTATCTAACAGCGATAATTGTTTTGTAATCCGACGAGTCGTCTTCGAAGGGCCATTATCAACTTTCTTTTTTTAAATACGGTCCTGTTTTCCTGATATTGGAATTTGAGAGCTTTTTTTCTTCCGAATGCAACGATGTATGACACATTGTGGTTTAATGACGTTTCGAGAGTTTTTTGAACAACATCAGGAAATTTTGGGATACGGTCCTGTATTTCTCCGAATTTTATAAATAATATCTTATAAGTAAGCTTTAAATTTTTTACTTATATTGGACTAGTTCAATAAATAACAAATAATTTAATAATAAACCATAAATAAGTGAACAAAAATCATTCCAAAACAGTAACAAAACGAAAAAGGTAAGGAACTACATAATCAGGTGTTCAAAATAATTTCCGTTATTCTCTAAGCACAAATAACATTTTCTAACTGCCACATAACAGTTTCTTTGAGATAAAATAAAACATGCGATAGAATATCAAATTTTCAGCATTTGTAAATTTATGATCCATATTTTCTGGAAAATAGAAAACCGCTTAAAACGCTCTCAAACGATCACAATGGGAATGTCAAGTGAAACAAATCACGCGCCACCATCTTAATTATTTTGTTTCAAATGCCTACTTTTCTTTTAAATCTTGAATCAACAAAAGTTTGAAATAATGTTTCTGTATTTCTTATTTGTGGTTTATTATTAACTTATTTGTTATTTATTGAACTAGTGCAACATAAGTAAAAAATTTAGAGCTTACTTATGAGATATTATTTATAAAATTAGGAGAAATACAGGACCATATCCCAAAATCTCCTGGTGTTGTTCAAAAAACCCTCGGAACGTCATTAAACCACAATGTGTCATACATCGTTGCATTCGGAAGAAATAAGCTATCAAATTACAATATCAGAAAAACAGGACCGTATTTAAAAAAATATAGTTGATAATGGCCCTTCGAAGACGACTCGTCGGATTACAAAACAATTAACTCTGTTAGATAGAGCGGAAAAGTGGCAATGCAAAAGTGCAATTTACTTTAGAATTCGATCTTATAAAAACCCAGGAACACAATAAAACGATTTTTCAGAATTTCGTTTTTTTCCGGATATCTCCGGAACTACTCGACTTCGTATCTCTTACGGTTTCCGAGATCCCTGTACTGGCCCTCTTTATCTTGGACACGTTGTGTAACCTCCAACGATTCAAAACCAACGTGAATCGCTTTTTGCGCACACGCACCACTCCCAGATTGTCCTAAAGGATTTTTCCTATAGTGCTTGTGTTTGATCATAAAAAAAACTTACTCTTATTTTTAATATTAAATAAAAAATAATTATAAAATTTGGGAGATTCCATTTGAAAATGTAGATTTCTTCTCAATTTTAATCTTATTGCATTAATCTAAATTAAATAACAAAAGCTTCCTTATAGGAAACATTAATAAATTAATAATTAATTTAAGGTCTGCAAACATAATTTTAGACATAAAACTAGTGTTGGGAAAAACCGATGATTTTAATAATCGAGTACTTGATACTCGAGCGATTTTAATAATCGAGTTAATCGCTCGAGTGAATCGCCTGAAATTTCAATTTACCAAGCGATGACGTCACCGACTGCTTAACGGGCTGCCTAGCCCTTTACATGTGATCAGGTCGGGTATTTAGCAGGCACGTAACTACGGGTGGGCACAGGTTTAGCTAAAAAATTATAGTGCCACCAAAAAAATTCCAGAGATTTATTTATTTGTGGATAATGAATTTTTACCACGTGTCTCGATACCAAACAAAAAACTGCAAAAAATCACACAAATATGTATTTATTGTTCGGGTTTATTCTTGTGCCTTTTTAAAACAAAAAGTATTACCAAGAGTTCTTTTTCTTCACATCTTTCTCAATCTACGAGCATAAAATAAGTAGATATTTAAAATAGCTTGTCAAATTCTTTCACTTTAAATTATCAGGTGCCCACTGTGTGCACTTCAAAAATTTAGGCTTAGTTACGCGACTGGCAAAATAAGAAAATTGGTTATTATTTTTTTAAATTCATGTACTCATGTATTCATAGTTACCTAAAAGTTCCTGTTTAAATTTAAGAATGCTTACTTTTAATTACCAAAAAATTTGTCGATACCTATGTTTTGTTAACTATTTTGCTCGTTTTCTTATTTTCCATTAACATTTTCTATAATGTATGTTATTTTTGAGAAGTCTTCTTGAGTTTAATAATAAAAAGTTCCTGTTTAGATTTAAAAATGTGTACTATAAGATTACCAACGAAGTTTTCTATATATTTTGTTAACCATTTTGTTCGTTTTGTTATTTTTCATTAACAATTTCTATTATTATGTTATTTTTGAGAAGTTTTCTCGTCTTTATAGTAATTAAAAATTTTAAAATTATATTTTTTGTATGCACCTTCTCGTTTATGTGCCTTTAAGGAAGACGTATGTCGTGTACTTGCTCAGCGTCAATCTCGAACGTCGCCAATCGGATCGCGCGGCGCTTAGACCGGAGGTCGTCTATCAGGTAACCGGCGATATTTTTCGGTTTTTCGCCTGATTTTTAACTAGAGTATTTCCTATCGAGCGAAAAACTGTTCGAATATACGAGCAGTTTTTTAATTCGATCACGCTACAGCGGTAAATTCCGTCGGCGGCAAGCGAAGCGCGGGTATCGAGTGAAAGATAATAAGTTACGCTGAATAGATAATTCGAGCGGTTTTTTTAATAATCGAGCGATGTCGGTTATTTCAATAATCGAGTGATCAAGCGGTTTTTCGCTCGAGCGATCACAACACTACATAAAACCTTAAATATGTGAAACACACTTAGACTTATGTATAGGACATGATAGACAAAATCCGCCAAGAGCCCGGCGTATACTTAATCAAAAAATGCAAAAATATATAGGGTATCCCATTTAGAATAAGCAAGTTGACACCGACTTCCGGTATAACCGGAAGTGCCGCCATATTGAAATATTTGTAGCACAGTTGCCCCCTCAACATTAACATACTGTCCAAGTGTCAATATTTTTGCATAATTACCTTCCCATCCGACCGCTTGCAAGGCAGGTATATCCTGCCCGGAGACGAATTTTTCTTCCACCACCATCTGAATAGCTTGAATGACCTGCGCGATGACTATCAACATGTCTCCTGTGATGACGTCGTTCTTGTTATGGCTGTCATCGCCGCTTTTCGAGACAAAGTCGGCCACACCAACAACCGCCAAACCTGTAATAAATATGGATCATGAAGAAATGATACAATAACACAATCTATGATATCACGCAAGGGGGCGTTGTCAAATAACTCTCCAGTTGCGTCACGACGCCACACAGACGAAAATATCTTACATGAAATCGCGCAAGGAGGCGTGAAACGGCTCTAGATATTTTGTTTATTGTGTCATGGGACAATCTAACAGTTATTTAATTATGTAACAAATGTATAAAGTAACTTTAAGCAATATTTTTTCCATGATCGTATCAGTTTTCTTTTTGGAAATTAAAAATATACAGGGTGTCCGGGAAAATACCATTGGAGCTGCTTGGGCGCCCATATTTCCGAATAGGCGGCCTATACAAAACTCTACTCTTTTCACTTGTTCTCCTCCTCCTCCATATCCGGGAGATTTCTCACATTTTCCCGGACACCCTATACAGGGTGTCCGCTAATTAATGATATATGGAAAAACCACAGACTCCTTACCTAAATATATTAGGATTTAATTATACTTACCTATATCCGAAAGTTTATATTAACTGAGATACTTTAAGTTAAAACTTCATTTTTGTTTTTCTCTAATAACTTTGAGAGAAACTAACCTTTTTTTACAAAATTTGCCAATTATGGTTTTTTTTAGGACGAGAAATTGATTTCTTTGTAAAATTTTAATGTACAATGTAGGGAGCGCTGTCTGCGACAGTTTTCGCACTTTTATTAGGTCATAACTTTTTGTGCCTCAGTGTATTTAAGTTTTTAATGAAAATAATACTTTTCTCATCTTTATTACGTAAAAAGGGTATACTAAGTTCAGGTCGCCCAGAGTTACCGTTTCGGAGATATTTGCATTTAAATTGTTTAGTGCACTCTGGCCAACTACTATTAATTTGTAAACAAACTTTTTTCTTAAAGTAACCCATGAGAAAACAAATAAAATATAGAGATGCAGTTGCTATGGAACAGAACATGTTTCAGTTTTGAGTTTATCGTAAGTTTGTGTTTTCAATGCTGTTGGTTTCTTTCGACACGATATTTTCTAGGGTCAAAGTTATTTTAATTAAAGTAAGTTAAAGAACAATCCAATTGTTGCATTTATTATTCCCAATTACCATGTAAAAGAGAATTGCTAAGAAGTAACAAAATATTATTTGCTTGTCTGCGCTATCGCGCTAACAATTTAAATGCAAATATCTCCGAAACGGTAACTCTGGGCGACCTGAACTTAGTATACCTTTTTACGCAATAAATATGAGAAAAGTATTATTTTTATTAAAAACTTAAATACGTTGAGGCACAAAAAAGTTCGAAAAATGCCGCAGGCAATCAATTTCTCCTCCTAAGAAACCATAATTGCCAAACTTTGTAAAAAAACGTTAGTTTCTCTCGAAGTTATTAGAGAAAAGCAAAAATGAAGTTTAAACTTTAACACCCTGTATCTCAGTTAATATCAACGTTCGGATATAGGTAAGTAATATTAAATCCTAATATTTTTATGTAAGGAGACTGTGTTTTTTCCATGTACCATTAATTAGCGGACACCCTGTATATTGGTGTACCAACTCACTGTGACTTAGAAATGCATTAAGTTTGGGATATTTGCCTATATCGACTTGATTATTCAAAATAAATGTTGATTTTAGCTTGGAATACCACGATTATTATTATACGTATTATATCCGTTTTTGTCAGCTTCTTTAGATTTTTCAGGTAATACATTTTGTGTTGCTTCATTGGCTTTATTAATTATTTCGTCTTTAGCGCATTGAAATTAGTTTTATTTTTCGGAACCGGAATTATTTCTAAGCACTGCACTGCAAGCTACTGCACTTTCTTTAACGTTAAATTACCTTCTTAACTCGTTAAAACTCGTAAAAAATTACCAATATTATGCATTGATTATTTTAACGGTGGCATTTAGCAAAATACTCCCTATTTTCTGTTGCTTGTACCGCAAATCAACATTTCAAGTGATTCGAGACTTGTATATATGTCATATAAAAAATTGATTTAATATATTCTATCAAAAGTTAATTATTGGATACAAATCGTTAAAGTTAAGTTTAGCGTAGCAATCTCTTGTTATCTTATCTTGACGAGTAGGCACTTCGATTTTGTTTGCTGGTGACTTAATTAATTTTTTTTAATTAATAGCGCCTATACTAATTTAAATAATATAAACACATTTCTGCCAATTTTTGGCATTTATCTTTTTCGCCGGCTACCCAAAACTTACCTACAATAACGAACAATATTCCAAGCCATTCCCTCTTGAGCAATCGTCTGTGAAGGAATGCCACACTCAGAAGGCCCACGAATACTATCACAGATCCTATAAAGAAATAAAAATTGCTAAAATGTTTTTCCTACCTGTAATGGTAATAACCTACTTACCACTACTACTATTACGTAATGACTGTTAAGTAATATATATGTATATACAGGGTGTTATGGAAATGACTTATTATATTTAAATGGGTGACTCCTAGGGTGTCCTAGAGAAAGTCTACATACTTCTTTTTTAATGGAATATCTAAATACTAAGGTAAAAACCCTTTTTACCCACATACTATCGCGCCGTTCCATCTGGATTCAGTTAACAACAATGTGGGCCACTAGAGTATACTAACAGTGTTGTCAGATCACACCGCAAGTTTCGCCCTTGCTTGGATACCTGCCGCGCGCGACTAGCGTTGCTTCAGTATGTTTTGATACTCGGGGGTGGAATGACGCTGTCGAGTGTTCCACGTGCTTGATGTATACGAATTTTAAACGTTTTGTTAGTTCTAGCATTACCCGATTTTTTTTCTGTTGTGAAATAATTCATAATAAGAAATATTGTGATGTGATTTCAAATTTGTGTGATATTACCTATTGTTGGCTCTGTTGCCAAAATATACTTTTTGTGTTTTACTTTTTTTATGGAATTTAATTATAAAACGGATTATAAGATCGAAGGTAAGAGAGTATGTACCTTAAAATTGTAGTATTTTTTTCCAATAGTTTGAAAAAGAAGTGATAACGCGGGTCAAAGGCGTCTTGTTGTCAAAAACTGAACACGTGCGTTTACAATTATGTGTTGCAATATATAACAACACCGCCTCAATAAACTATTGATTACGAACGTCCTCAATAGCGGCCACGTAATTTTTCCGATTTCATATAAAGTATATATTTCGTACAATAATTCAAAGCGCCATTCAAGGTTATTTTTCTGGTGGGTGTACATATGACAACACCGGCCAGAATTCCTTGATTGCTTCCATGTATCGCAGTGCCACACAGGGGTTTTTCTGGTTTGACGTCAGGTCACTTTTACCGCTGAATGAATTGAAAGCGCCATTTATGGGTATTTTTCTTCAATTTGTCTTTATCTCAGGATTTGACGGTTTAAATATAATAAGTCATTTCCATAACACCCTGTATATTAAGTAACATTCCACAAATCACATTACATGTGATATACCAAAACCGTGAATGTTTCCAATAGTTCGGTAACCTGAGATTCAGTTTTTTAAAGAAATTACAACGTTTTTGCATAAAAGGAATATTTGTGGGAAAATAAAATGGTGGAGGTGGGTCTGTAACTCTGTAATGGTGTGGGCTGGGATTTCCATTGAATACGGTACAAATTGTGTAGTAAGAAACAACCTAAATGCTCAGGGGCACATCGATATATTGCAAGAATGGAACATAATAGTACGGCAGCCCGTTACCAAAATGTCCTGTTATCACGCCTTCATCTAGTCAATGACTAATCGCTAGATTAATAAAAAATAAGAAAGTTTTACTCGAGCGAAAAAGTTCGGCAAGGCTGCGCTTACCCGTCAGAGTGATTTCAGTCCGTAAGAAAGTAGATCGTCTTTTTGTTACTACACCTTGTCCGTTTTTGATGAAATCATATTAAAAATATATAAAAAAAAACGTGAATTCATCGACAACGGACGTTTTGAGTGTTGCAAAAATTCCATAGTTTAAATAAAAGATGTATAAAAAGGGTATTAAAGAGTTACAGCGTCGGGGTCAATTTTTTTTAAAATTGTTGATAACACTCCAAAAAATAGTAAATCGAGTCGAACGGACATTTTCCGTGTTGCGCAGCTGCAGGGAGGGCAGCGGAGTCGGATCTCGTATCTGTATAATGCACGATCGCGGTACACGGCGCGCGCATGGGACGGCTTGCTGTGTGGCTTGGTTGTCTATAACAACCCAGCATCAGCTATGTCCCCATATTGCATTATTATTGATACACGTGCTGTGTTGACTGAAAACGGTTTTGCTAAAAAATGGGTGTGTAAAAAGGCCAGTTCATATTTTTCCCCCATTTTCCGAGCCACAATACACGATTTCTGCTTGAAAACGGACGAGGCGCGATAACTCGAACAGCGTTAAAAAAATGACATACCTAAGATCCAACACTGCTTGTGCGCGTCGATGAAAATGTCCGTTCTCATTTTTTTCCGGTCACGAATAACGAAAAATTACTTCCGACAAGTAAAACGGACGAGGAGTGATAAGTTGAATTCTCCGCTGTACCTAAACAAATTTCGATTTTTCTCAATCCAAAACTATTCACCTCACGGAAAATGTCAGTTACTATTTTCATCTCCTCAAAAACATCACTCTGAGTCAAAAAATAAAACGAACGGACGAGGCGCGATAACTATTACGACCACTTTTTTTTTTAAATATGTAAAGATGATTCTCAATGGTTTATTACATCGCGCATATACTATATGCTCTGATCCAATCATTTTTGCAAAATAAAAACGCTCTTAGTACGCGCATCATACAACATTCAATCTACGAACACTATTAAACCATCAAAGAAATAGCCCATTTTCTACAAAGGACCTTAAACCAAACACTAAAATAAACAAAAAATAAAGTTAGTTACAGTAAAACTCAATCAAACAAAAGATCCCCGTATTTATGACATCGGTGTCATAAAATCAGATTTTAGACATCGACACCTAGCGTTAAAATGTGTATACATGGTGTTATGGAAATGGCGTATTATATTTAAACCGGCAAATCCTGAGAGAAAAATAAATTGAAAAAAAATAACCATAAATGGCGCTTTGAATTATTAAGCGAAATTATACACTTTATATGAAATCTGAAAATTTACATGGCCGCTACTGACGATGGTCGGTGTTGTCATTTCTACACGGCAAACTCTTTAGAAAACAAATTATAATTTTAACAATTTCATCATTCTATCATTTATGAATAAATATGATTCCAGAAAACCGACGGCAAAAGATGTTTTGCAAAATAAAAAATGGTAATATTACACACAAATTTAAAATTCGCCACAAGCACAGGAAAGTAAATAGGTCAAACGTCATTGACCTTTCTATTATTTTTCAAACTCTTTAAAAAAAATGCAATTTTATTTAAGACCCGTGCTTTCTTACCTTTACTTATTTAAATACAATTATTAGTTTCATGATTTCACAGAAACCACATAGAATCGAAGTTTTAGGAAATAACCTCTCACATAACCTCACAAATAGCAGCTATTCACATGGAAGAATACACGGGAAATCTATTTTAATTTTGGTCCTTTTTTCTCGCTTAGATTTATTTATTTAACTAATTTAAAGAACACACACTTTGAATACAATTCTTTCAATTTAAGAATGACATTTTATCTACGAACGAACGACATGATGGTACGTGCAAAACTCGGAATAGAGATGGACAATATTTGACAGTTTGATATTTCACGGTCACGGTAATTGAATATAATACTGCGACTGTACTTGAGAAGCTCAAAAAATTAAATTAGCTCAGCTCTACTTCAAATGACGAGACCGATGAAGATTTATTTTCTTTCTCACACGGCCATATCTCCATCTCTTTCACACAATCCACTGGGCGCCGGGCAACGTAAGTCGAGGCGTACAGGCGTGCGTCTTGCAAGTATCAGTATTAGAAGATACGCGTTAGAATACGGTCGGTTCTGTTGCTTTCCTTTTACACTCTCGGCTATCCGCTTTGTTTTTAGAAGGTACGCGTATAATAATTGTTTTGTAATGAATTTCGGGCTACGCGTCCAAACTTTGTATATAATTTTACATTGTTTTTATTGACGGATCTAAAACCGGACGTTTGACTTGATGGAATGTTCCGAACATAAAGTGTTTCCAGCAGTGTTCCCATGAAAAAGAAAAAAACTGATTGTGTTTGTGCGTGGATTTCCTCGCTCTGTAGGCATAAAGATAAATATAAGTAGGCATATAAATAATTTATTTTTGTAATTTTATATGGAATTTCAGTTTTGCATTAAGTTTGGCAACATTCCACGTAACACCTGTTTGCTGACATGCCACCACAGGGTGACGTATTACATTGACGTCTGATGAGATCTTGGTTTATGGGGCTGTACCCCAATTTTAAAACGGTCGATTTTAAAAAATATATTAGCGCTTCTCTAGGACATCCACGGAGTCACCCATTTAAATATAATACGTTATTTCCATAATACCCTGTATTTAATAGTGTTTGTAGAAAATGGATATCTAAAGCCCTATGTTACATAAAAAGAAAATATTACCTCTAAACATTTGAAAACTAGATGCATAGGTCAAGTTGAGACCAATGTACATTATAGAAGTAGCTGTCATATCGCACATGGCCGGTATGAAAAGAATGAACGGACTGAAGTTGCGGTTTCCCTTCGTAAGCTCTGATACGTCTTCCGTTCCATCCTGAAAAAAAACGTCATTTAGAGGCCTTCAATTTAATAATAATAATAATATACACTGGCCGGCACAAAATTCCGCCACCTTAAACTTTGGTCAAGTTTGATATTTTATAACTTTTTTATTTTGTATGCGATTTTTATGATTTTGTTATCAGTTTGTAGATTCATTTATTTTGTTTTTCCTGAATTATTTTATAAAGTAACATTTCTCGATTAGGCTATACTATACCGGAGTAAATCAAACTGTTGTTTTTTGTCCTAATTTCAAAACACCCTGTAGGAAAATTACGGTGGATAATTTTATTTACATACTGTTTATTGTAATCTTTGATGTAGTCTAAACATTTAGTTTTTTGAATCGTTCCATTATTTCATTTCTGCTTCTAGCTGCAAATTTTTAAATGAAGCGATGTTATTTTTAGAAAAATGTCAAGCTTTCGGTTTAAAATGAGCGACGTTGGCTAAGTACGGGATTATTGACAGAATATTTGACAGTAACAATATTCTTACGTACTATTCACTGATGAATCCAGGGTTTGTTTAAGGCCGCCGGATGGTCGTGAGCGGGTATACAGACGTAGAAATGAGATATATGCTTACGAGTAGTTATGCTAAGCCGTTTCTGCGATATAACGTTAACGGGTGTGTGTTTATCGTTAGCGGTAATGAAAAGTAGTTTGCGAAAACTCTCTATGCGAAAAGTGTAATAAATGAGTTAGTCGAATGTCCGCGTGAAAATGGTAGAGGTCGCTGGTGGTGGTGTGGTAGCATCCTTGATGTTGGTATACTGTGTGTCTGTGTGTGTTGTGTGTAATCCTGCCCCCCTTGTCCCCCCCTGTGTGTGTAAAATGTGTCAGCCGTAGGTATGTGTGTCGTCCCTGGGTGTGTAGGCCTTGGGCGTGGGGGGAACTGGGGGGTTGAGGGCTCGGGGGCTGGGAGTGCTGTTCCGGGGTCCGGGGTCCCCGAGTCCCTGCATGTATGCATTATATTGTTATATGCTAATGTACTAATTTGTTATGGAAGCATAAGAAATGTTTTTATATTTAGTTGTTAAATACGATGCACGGGGTCCCCGGGTTCCTTTGTTTATGCATTACCTCGGATTATATTCTTATGTTAAAATAATTTGTTAGGTTAGGTTGTTTAACACATACATATTATATATATATATATTTAATAATAAGTTATAAATGAACCAAAATTTATTAATCTAATTATCTATGGTACAAAAGTTTGATTTACATATAAAATACTTAGTTGATAAATAAGACGCATAAAAAGTAACAATAATTAGTAAACTTAATATTACAAATAATATATTTATTGAGACTTCTTGATGTGATATTTGTTCTTGTTGATGTTGTAAGATAATCGTGTTCCAATTGGGTGTATCTCCAAATGTTCGATTTTCATAGCAAAGTCTTAGCTTGTACACCACCACCAGCGACCTCTACCATTTTCACGCGGACATTCGACTAACTCATTTATTACACTTTTCGCATAGAGAGTTTTCGCAAACTACTTTTCATTACCGCTAACGATGAACACACACCCGTTAACGTTATATCGCAGAAACGGCTTAGCATAACTACTCTTACGGCATCATATCAGAACGAATCTCATATCATGACGGTTCATGATTTAGGCGGGTATTTCTACCGAAGCACACACAAATCTTGTATTTGTTGAAAATGGAGCTCTTACCGCCCACCGTTACATTGAGGAAATCCTCCAAGAAGTTGTTGTTCCATTTGTTCCTTTCGTTGGGAACCAATTTACATTAATTAAATGATATTGCACATGTAGTGAGCGAATATCTGGATGAAGTTGGAGTTCCAAGGATTGGAATGGCCCGCATGTAGCCCGGATCTCAACCCAATCGAACATCTTTGGGATCAGCTTAAAAGGGTCGTTCGTCGTCGTCCTGTACAACCACAAACCTTGTAAGACTTACAACTGGCGCTGAGCGAAGAATATCAGGCTATCCCTCAAGAAAGGATAAGTAACCTTATTCATTCGATGCCACAAAGGCTACAAGCTCTCATTACTGTGAGACGAAGAAATACACGATATTAAAATTATTTTTGTTGACTTTATGATATACCTACCTAGTGTTTGTTTTTCTTAATAAAAATGGGCTTCAAATCAGCGTGTCATTTAAAATTTTGCAGCTTGCAGAAATGAAATCCGGCCGGATGGCCTCGGCTTTGTACGTCGCCCGAGGGTATATATCTATTAGTACCCCATACAAAATTTTAAGTCATAACAATTCGTTTTAAATAATAAATATTTTTTTAAAATTTAATTTGATTTACCAATTTTTATTCTTACCTGCGACATTACCTTTACATTACTATAGCCTGCGTTTTTCTTGCTAGGGTGATAAGTATTCAAATCTTTAATGTGTCAAAGTCAAAAATCAAAAATGGGACAAGGGTTTGAAATTCCCGACGAAATTGAAAAAAAGGCTGAAAAGGCAACGCAAAACCTGTTACCGAGAAAATCCAGAGACTCATATGACAAAGAATATGACCAATTTTTGAAGTGGATGTCAGAAAATGTCCTAAAATTTATTTATGAGGCGCCAAATAAAACGTTTTTAATGAACAAGGTCGCATTATTATTTGGTGTATTTGGTGGATGTCGGTGTCACATATGTAGAAGATAGAAAATTAGTCTTTGTTGTAACGGTGCCAGAAACCAAAACTGACAAAAGACGAGTTTTCATTATTGATGACGAAGAAATGAATAAACACTTATAAGAGACTATATGTCTTTGCGGCCACATGGCTGCTCAGAAAAAAGACTATTTTGAAACTACAGACAAGGTCGCTGTACTGTACAACCTGTTGGAAAAAACACATTTGGGAAAATTCCCTGTATTATTGCAAAATATTTAGGTTTGAACAACCCCGAAAAGTACACTGGTCATTGTTTACGTCGAACGTCGGCAACTCTTTTAGCAGAAGCTCGAGCAAGTATGACTACGCAGAAGCGCCATGGTGGATGGAAGAGTACCACAGTTGCTGAAGGATATTTAGAGGATAGCATATCCTCAAAAAATGAGGTTTCAAGGATGTTGGCAGGCGTACCATCTGGATCTCGCATTTCCTTGCAGAAACTAGAGACCCAGACAATGAATCATGAGTCAACCTTTGCTGCAGGAAATTTAGCTATCAGGGAAACCTTCCAGAATTGCCAGTTCTATGTAAATACAACCAAATAATATACAGGGTGCTGATAAAGTCTGGAATAATCGATTTTTCTTGAAAACGCAAAACTTTTTCGAAAAACGCTCGTACCCGTCGATTTTATTTTATTCTTTGAAATTTTTTGGCGTTCTTCAATATTATACCGGATGCGCCAAAAACGCTAGGCAAGTGTCAACTTCACTTTTTCAAATAGAACACCCCTTTTTTTCTCCAATATTCAGATTCCTCTCTAAACTCTAGACAAGTTTCATATAACATATTGTATGGCTAAAGTCAACAGTAATTGAAATACAGGGCCCACAATAAAAATCAAGGTATAATTTTAAGGTCTAGGTATTTACCTTCTTACCGGTTTCTACATAATAACTTAGTTACGTAAATGTCAAAACATTTAATATTTACTCCAAAGTTGTCACTTTTACCCATAAAAATGTTTCTAACGGAAGCTGAGAGAATCGAAATATTAATAATAGTAGGATGTGGAGATCGAAAGAGAACACAAATAGAAGTTTGTGAGTATTTTAATGATAAATATCCAAATAGAGAACACATAAATCAGGCAACTGTTTCCAAAATTTTTAATTTCAATTGGATTTAGGTGAGTTTTTAACTTATTAAAAATATTTAAAGGTCGTGGCCAAATAAAATCGTAACAATACGGTCGGTTCTGTTGCTTTCCTTTTACACTCTCGGCTATCCGCTTTGTTTTTAGAAGGTACGCGTATAATAATTGTTTTGTAATGAATTTCGGGCTACGCGTCCAAACTTTGTATATAATTTTACATTGTTTTTATTAACGGATCTAAAACGGGACGTTTGACTTGATGGAATGTTCCGAACATAAAGTGTTTCCAGCAGTGTTCCCATGAAAAAGAAAAAAACTGATTGTGTTTGTGCGTGGATTTCCTCGCTCTGTAGGCATAAAGATAAATATAAGTAGGCAGATAAATAATTTATTTTTGTAATTTTATATGGAATTTCAGTTTTGTGTTTCTAACGGAAGCTGAGAGAATCGAAATATTAATAATAGTAGGATGTGGAGATCGAAAGAGAACACAAATAGAAGTTTGTGAGTGATAAATATCCAAATAGAGAACACATAAATCAGGCAACTGTTTCCAAAATTGTTAAGAAGTATAATGAAGTTGGTCACGTTAAGGATAAACCTAGAAGTGGACGACCTAAAATTTCCGACGATGGCAAACTTGATATTCTAGTTTCGTTGGAAGAGAGACCACATTCGAGCACAAGAAGCATTTCTCAAAATATCCACGATTCAACGGTGGCAAAGTTCCTGAAAAAGGAAAAATGGCATGCATATAAATGTCAAGGAGTACAGGAACTTTTGGAAGGCGACCCTGACAGAAGGAATGAGTTCTGCGAAATTCTCATGGATAATTACTTGATTAACGATGCATTATTTCCGAGTAACATAATTTTTTCCGATGAGGCTACTTTTTTCTTGGATGGCATGGTAAATCGTCAAAATTGCCGGTATTGGTCCAGCGAAAATCCCCATTGGTTCCGAGAAATTCATACCCAGCGGCCGAGAAAAATTAATGTATGGGCAGGAATAATTCGGGATACTGTTATAGGACCCTATTTTTTTGAGGAAAATTTGACTGGCCAAAGATATTTGCAGTTTCTTGAAGAAGACCTCGCTCCAGCGTTGATTGCCCTATTTCCCGATCGGAACATTCCTGACTCACATGATACAACTATGTGGTTTCAGCAGGATGGTGCACCAGCCCACTATTCGGTCGAAGTCCGTAGATACCTGAATGAGTTATTTCATCATCATTGGATAGGTCGACGGGGTGAAATAGACTGGCCTGCGAGGTCCCCCGACTTAACGCCATTGGACTTCTTTCTGTGGGGCTATATTAAGGAAAGGGTTTACAAAAATAAACCAGAAGATATTGATGTTCTCAAAACGCGTATAACAACAACCATAAGACAAATTACCCCAGAAATTGTACATAATGTACAGTTAGAATTTGTTGAGAGATTGGGACATTGTAGAGCCGTAAATGGACACCATTTTCAACACTTACTCAAATAATTTTTTAGATTGTTCACTGTATTACCAATTTCCTGTTAGAATTTTTTTTCTAGCCTAAGTATTTGTCATGGAAAACAAGCTTTAAAATTATACCTTGATTTTTATTGTGGGCCCTGTATTTCAATTACTGTTGACTTTAGCCATACAATATGTTATATGAAACTTGTCTAGAGTTTAGAGAGGAATCTGAATATTGGAGAAAAAAAGGGGTGTTCTATTTGAAAAAGTGAAGTTGACACTTGCCTAGCGTTTTTGGCGCAACCGGTATAATATTGAAGAACGCCAAAAAATTTCAAAGAATGGGTTGGTTGGCAACCAAACCGGCACCAGTACCGGCGGGGTTGCCTATATGACGGCGACAACATTGCGTGCAAGACAACCGACGAACAACCTTTAAAAATATGACCGGTAAACAGTGCGAGTTATAGGAGGCACTGACAGTGCGCATTTCACTTTCTACTGCGCATCCCATAAGTTGTATGTATCCATAGATATAGGTCGGTGTATAGTACTTGTCAAGTCACTTCAAATTTTAATCGAACTATAATCGATTTAGTTTAT
This sequence comes from Barypeithes pellucidus, assembly GCA_963991005.1. Classification (NCBI taxonomy): domain Eukaryota; kingdom Metazoa; phylum Arthropoda; class Insecta; order Coleoptera; family Curculionidae; genus Barypeithes; species Barypeithes pellucidus. Next base: position 46,815,452 of record OZ022563.1, on the reverse strand, counting down.
CTTTAAATATATTTTTCTAGTTAAGCCTTTGTTCTTATTAAATAAACACTTATTGATTATTAATAGGAATTATCTGAAAGTACGATGACACTATTAAAATAAATTTAAGTTTCCATCTACAAGTGGTTAACACAGATTTCGTTGTTGTTGTTGTTAAGTACACTGCACGAGGTGCAAGGTAAACTTAAAAATATCTATTTGCGATATTTCACTGGTAGATTATTTCATAAAATACCCTGGCATTTTTGAAAATAGTCGCAATATTACCATTATAGGTGGTAAATAATAATTCGTTATTCACGTGTTAACCGGTAACAAACCGGAATTTTCATTATTCACAGGTTAATGCCAATGAGAACGTGAGTGTATGGCCACAACGGAGCACCGCACAGCGCCCTCGCTCATAGCCTGGCACCATAGCACCGCACAGTAGTGTCCACTAGTGTTGGGAAAAACCGATGATTTTAATAATCGAGTACTTGATACTCCAGCGATTTTAATAATCGAGTGAATCGCTTGAAATTCCAATTCACCAAGCGATGACGTCACCGACTGTTCGACGGTAGCCTAGCCGTTTACATGTGATCAGGTAGGGTATTTAGCAGGCACGTAACTACGGGTGGGCACAGGTTTAGCTAAAAAATTGTAGTAGCCACCAAAAAAATTTCAGAAATTTATTTATTTGTGAATAATGAATTTTTACCACGTGTCTCGATACCAAACAAAAAAATTGCAAAAAATCACCCAAATATGTATTTATTGCCCGGGTTTATTATTGTGCGTTTTTAACCCGAACAAAAAGTATTACCAAGAGTTATTTTTCTTCACATCTTTCTCAATCGACGAGCATAAAATAAGTAGATATTTAAAATAGCTCGTCAAATTCTTCCATTTTAAATTATCAGGTGCCGCACTGTGTGCACTTCAAAAATTTAGGCTTAGTTACGCGACTGGCAAAATAACAAAATTGGTTATTATTTTTTTAAATTCATGTACTCATGTATTCATAGTTACCTAAAAGTTCCTGTTTAATTTTAAGAATGCTTACTTTTAATTACCAAAAAATTTGTCGATACCTATGTTTTGTTAACTATTTTGCTCGTTTTCTTATTTTCCATTAACATTTTCTATAATGTATGTTATTTTTAAGAAGCCTTCTTGAGTTTAATAATAAAAAGTTCCTGTTTAGATTTAAAAATGTTTACTATAAGATTACCAACGAATTTTTCTATATATTTTGTTAACTATTTTGTTCGTTTTGTTAACAATTTCTATTATTATGTTACTTTTGAGAAGTTTTCTCGTGTTTATAGTAATTAAAAATTTTAAAATTATATCCTTTAATTTTTTACTAGAGTATTTCCTATCGAGCGAAAAACTATTCGAATATACGAGCAGTTTTTTAACTCGATCACACAGCGGTATATTTCCGCCGGCGTCAAGCGAAGCTCGGGTATCGAGTGAAAGATAATAACTGACGAGCGACGGTTTTCGCCTGAATAGATAACTCCAGCGGTTTTCTGTTGGCAAATTTAACTGAATTATTTCCTTTCTTCAGCTTTCATATCCACTCTACCCATTCTAATCTATTCTTAAGAACTATGTAGTTAAACACTAAAAGCCGTATTAGAGTCGGCAATACAAATTTCCGGCGCAATGGCAATTATAATTGCACGAATACATGCGCAGTAAACCGTTCTCGATCAGCTGGCGCATTGTCAACAGTCAGAACAGCAGTCGGTAGTGTGGAAATCCCTAAAATACCCCCAGAATTAGAGATGGACAAACCTGCTCGTTTTGATTAGCAGTTAAGCAGCTACTGCTGCTGCGAATTAGCAGTACATATGCTTAATAAAGAATGTGAACTGCTAATTTAAGTACCAGTTAGTTTAAATAGCCATTAGCTGTTCATAGGTGCTTCGACCAACTAATAAACATTTAAAAATGACAGAATAATCCATCTCTACGCAGACTTGCACCGGCAATGGCAATGAAAATGGCGCGTGCCCCATTTCTAGCAATGCGAAACAGCTGATCGAGAACGGTGTACTCAAGCGCGGATCATGTCATGACCCCCCCCCCCCCCCCACCATCAATTTAACACGAAAAATACCTCATATACCGGTTTGACTAACGCGGCAGGGTAATACTTTTCGTAATTTTTCCATGCAACGAAATTTGACCCCCACAAATCGAAGTTCTGGATCCGCCCTTGGGTGTACTGCGCATGAATCCGTGCAATTTTAATTGCCAGAAGATTAGAATTGCCGACTGTAATACGGATTCCATTCTCGCATTGCGGCGGCAGTGCGAGCAGTATTGGGCCAGCTGATCGAGAACGGTTTAGAGGGAATGAATACGTGCAATTATAATTGCCATTGCCCGCGCAAGAGACAAAAATTGCCGACTCTAATACGGCTTTTAATATAACTATTTTTAGATTTACTGGAAGATATCTAATCAATGGGTAACTTATATTGTACGTGCTGATCATGTGATCAAAGGAAATATGGAAATAACACACCAGAGGAACGATATAGTTGCAATAGCGATAGCAGGAATAGAAGCCGCAGAAACCTATGAAAAAGAATATGATGAATATTATATTTTATGGGAAGAACATAGACGTCAAGAATTATTACATCAATTTTTGGTATATGGTCGGTTACTTACCATGGAAGAACTAGACAAGATTAAAGACGACGGAGAGGAAGCAGTTAAAGAATCTCATCCCACCATTGCGCGCTAATTTGTTAGAGATAACCTTAATTGACAACATTAGTTTGGTGGATTTGATCTTTGATGCTATGTATTGTTTAAATCGTACCTACTCTATTCCATGCATTCGCTTTAAAATGGGCAAACTGAAGCATTGCCGTCTCCAGTTTGTTCAGTTAAGAGCAAAACGATGGTTGGTGAAGCCCTTACGAAAATTACATTAAGAGATGCAAGTTATACATTTAGTAGACTCCAAGTGATACCCATTACAGAGCCCTTTTCTCTTCACTAGCCAATACAATCGAATTCTTGCAAACCAACCATCCAAATGCCGAAATTGCTATCTTTGACGACTTTAACGTCCACAATGTCAACTGGCTTAAATACTCAAATACAGACGATGAGCAAGGCCGCGAGGCCGAATCCTTTGCGATCAGTTCTGGTCTAACTCAACTCGTAGAAGAACCAACGAGGATACCAGACCGAGCTGGAGATTTTGCTAGTCTTTTGGATCTTTTCTTGACATCAAATCCAGATCTATATACAGTCACCGTACATGCTCCGTTAGGATCTTCCGATCACAAACTTATTTCAACTCTAAGCGAACTACCACTTAATCCTGAACAACCCCCTAAACCTCGCAAGATATGGCATTACACATCGGCCAAGTGGGAAGACCTGAAAGGCAATTTTCGCACTTTTCCTTGGAAGAGCGTATGCTTCTCTTCTGATGATCCATTCCCATCCATCTGTGCTGGGGAGGTCTCCGACGTCATTCTAACTAGCATGGAAGCATTTATCCCCTCCTCCAAAAAACGCCCTTCCAACGGTAAGCCCTGGTTTAGCAAGGATTGTGAGCGTGCTGTCAGATCAAAAAATCTGGCTTACCGACAGTGGCGTAAAAACTCTACCACTGAAAATCGTACCATCTTTGTTACCGCTCGAAACCAATGTAAGCTAACAATAGATCAAAGCAAAGAGGCCCATAACGTCATGATCAAAAACAAACTTCTTGACAGTTCAAGCGGATCAAAAGGTCCTTTTGGTCAGTCGCTAAGGCCGTCAGCCAAAATTTTACCAAATCAACCATTCCACCTCTAACACGTTCCGATGGTACAACAGCATCCACTGCCGGAGACAAAGCAAACTTACTTGCTGAACTATTTTCTTCGCATTCCGCGTGTACTGCGCATGAATCCGTGCAATTTTAATTGCCAGAAGACTAGAATTGCCGTAATAACTGTAATACGGATTCCATTCTCGCATTGCGCCGGCAATGCGAGCAATATTGGGCCAGCTGATCGAGTACGATTTAGTGCGCATGAATACGTGCAATTATAATTGCCATTGCCGGCGCAAGAGACAAATATTGCCAACTCTAATACGGCTTTAATTATTTCCTATTTAGCGGTATCGGCAATTACTAGCTTGAACCCAAGAACTCACGTCCTATAGTTCCCAATAGTTCCGAAGTTTAACATTAAAATACGTTAGCAAAATGACGTAGAGTTACCCCGAACGAATCCCATACAATTATTCTAAATAATATTTCCATGTAACTCTTATTATATCGGATACTATATCGAATAAATCGACCCGCATAAAAAAGCAAGCAAATATTATATCAGTTCTGACGTCCTTTTGTGGTTTCGTTTTGTATATTTCATATTCATTCAGCCTCAATTCCAAATAAATGATATTAACGATCTGTGACGACTATGCTGATAAAAGAAATAATTATGTTCCCAATAATAGGTCAAATATTTTTCCTTGTTATTGTATAACACACTACCCGACAATAAATTACGGACAAAAATAACGTCAGTCAAGTTTATCTTTTAAAATATTTTTCCTTGAATCCACAAACATGGCCTCAACAAAGACCTGGAAGAAACTTTGGCTTGGGGTGACAGTAACTAAGTCTAAAAAAACCCAGGCAGCAGTTTTCTCTAAAAAGGTTAACATTACAGAACCGGATATAGTCATGGACGGACACGCAATCCCACTGGCTTCATCTATTAATTTGCTGGGTGTCAATCTGGGAGGAAATATGTCTTGGCATAACCACGTTGTGGCAATCGCCAAGATAGCTTCTCAGAAACTTGGTGTACTCTCCCGAACCAAAAAGTTGTACACGCCTCAACAACTTTTGACACTATTCAAAGCCCAGATTCGACCATCACTAGACTACTGCTCTCATGTCTGGAGCTCTGCACCCAAACATACTCTTCGGCTACTGGATTCCATCGAAAGGATTGGAGACCACGAGCCGACGAAGAACCTCGACAGCCTAGAACATCGAACACAGTTTGGGAATTCGACTCTCTTCTACAGATATTTTCATGGAAAGTGCTCGGCTGACCTTGCCCTCTTAATTGCGCCCAGAGCGGCGAATAGCAGAAATACGCGACGAACCACTGCCGCCCATCCATATGTGGATAAGCTTAGTACCCCTCGAACTTCATGATTTAAGAATTCTTTCATCTGGAGGATTTCATCCTTATGGAACGACCTTTCCGAGGTCGTTTTTCCCAACGAATATAACCTCGAACGATTCAAAACCAACGTGAATCGCATTTTGCGCACACAGACCACCCTTCAGTGAAGTGTGATCTTCTCTTAACACAACGTTTCTTGGTTCACGAAATTTATCTGCTTTTTAAAAGAAGATACAAATCTTGAAAGAAAGTAGTGCAGTTTTTCAATTCTATAGACAATTCACAACATTACATGCGTTTATCGAGTAGCGTGAACAAATATCCAAAAATTAATAGCGGGTATTGCAACCTCGTGTTCTTATCAGTTCTACCATGCGACGTGGCATGCTTTCAATGAAGTTTTGATTGCTTCTTGAGGAAAATTTTCCCATTCTTCAGGAATGGCTGTTGTATTTAATGATATAAAGCAAGTCTAGCAACTAAAACACCTTCTTTCTAGTTTACGGGTTGTAACTGGCTATTATGACGAGGTGAATATTCAGATTTAAATGCAATTGAACATGTATGGGTTATGGTTATGCTATGTAGACGTGTCCATAATGGACACCCATAAACATTGCCAGACCTGAAGAATGAGAAAATATTCCTCGAGAAGCCATTCAAAACTGCATTGAAAGCATGCCCCACGTCGTATGGTAGAAGTGATAAGAACACGAGATTGCAATACAAGCTATTAATTTTTGAATATTTGTTCACGCTACTCGATCAACTCATGCAATGTTGTGAATTGTGAATACAATTGAAAAATTGCACGACTTTCTTTCAAAATGTTCTTCTAAAATCTTCTTGTAAAAATCAGATGATGACCTGAACCAAAAACATTATGTAACATAAAAAATTCCGGAATCTCCAGACATTGTATAGAAAACAACCATTTTCTAGATACGGACAACATTAAACTATTACACGAAAGAAAGGGTCAACGTTTAGATCTTCTAGAACAGTACGAAATTAAAAAGTCTATAACCCTCACAACTAATGATCAACAAAATTTCGTAAACACGCCCATGATAGACAGCTTTCTCAAGTCTACCTACACTAATCTGGGGAAAAACCCTAATTCTTGGACAATAAAAAGTTTATTAGTGACTGTATAAAGACCCATAAATAATTTTTAAGTTTAGTATTCATCTTGTAATGCTCTTGAAAAAGGCCTAAAAAGCCGAAACATGTAGAGTAATCCTCTCAATATATTGAAACATTTAAAAGCACATTTCTTCTTTCTTTACATTAAATTATTTTAAAAATGTTTCATAAAGAACCAACCGCGGAATCAGTCAAATATACAGGGTGTCCCATAACTAATGGTACACAGGAAAACTGCAGATTCCTTGGGTAAAAATACTGCGATTTGGCCATACTTAGTTTAGTTCAATAGCTGGTAATAACCGAGATACAGGGTGTCCAAGTAAAAATTTAACTTTCAATTTTCCTAAATAACTTATTTCTGAATCAATATTTTTGCACAAAATTTTGTGACCAGGGTTTTCTTGTGGAAAGGAATTTGAATTTGTTAATAATTTTGATGTAGATTATAGGGGGCGCTCTCTGTGGTACTCTTGATACATAAAAAGAAATGTAACTTTTTTGTGCCTTAGTATAATGATAGTTTTTCCGTCATTTTTAAGCAATAAAGGTATACTTTGTAAATGTCGCTCCGACTAACCGTTTTCGAGATATTTTCAATTACAATTTCTAATGCGCCCGTTTAAATTTTGATTTGTAAATGTGAAATTTGTCACATTAGGCCTGGGTAAAAACAAATACAATGAAAGCACTTTGTAACCTCATTTCTGTCAAAGTTTATTTTCATTTGTCAGCATTGTGGGTGATTTTAAGGAGTTTTTGAAGATTGACTGTTATCAAAAATTAAACTAAAAATGCCGCTACATTTTTCGTTTTGGACACAAGGATCCTGCTTCTCCCAGTCTGTCGTATAGGCTTCTAAAAATTTTAAAATCTGGCTGCCTTCTATTTGGATACATTTCCAAATACCGCCGATGTGCCCCGCGTCTGTTAAAATTTTCTTGTGCGTATAAACATACCAGGTCTGGCATTTCTCCGTTAGAAAACAGTTATGTCGCGGCAATTTTAGTTTAATTTTTGATAACAGTATCTTCAAAAATTCCTTAAAAACACCCACAATGCTGACAAATGAAAATTAACTTTGACAGAAAAGAGGTTTCAAAGTACTTTCATTGTATTTGTTTTTACCAAAGGCTACTGTGACAAATTTCACATTTATAAATCAAAATTTAAACGGACGCATTAGAAATTGTAATTGAAAATATCTCGAAAACGGTTAGTCGGAGCAACATTTACAAAGTATACCTTTATTGCTTAACAGAATAGTTATTATTCTGTCAGAATCATACAAAGTTTTAAACAGTAATCAATGGTGCCAAGTCTGTACCAAGGGTCCTGAATATACCGCCTGCGTTTGAAACCGAAAAGTATATTAATTATATTGAATGCATTTCTCACGTATTAAGTAAAAATATTGTACTAAATATGTGTGTATTTTTTAATTTTTCTACTCGTAAAGTTATTTATAGTTTCCCAAGAACATCAAATTTGTTTTAAGGAAATCACTGTGGCAACGCTGTATGGTCATCTTTACCTACTATTGTAAACACCACCCTGAAGTCTAATATTTTCATTCATTTTTCGCCGGCGGTGGTGTTAAGGGTTATTCGCTGGTACTTTTATGATCGTTTGTGATCTATTGTGTTTTTGGATTAACTTCTTTAGTGTTTTCTCGAACTAAAACTATTTAGAGCTATTTATTAGCTATCTACGATGGTTCGTCAGTGCGTGGTGCGTAAGAAATTCGACTATTGTAACATCGGATTAATATTTCGTCGGTGACTGAGAATAATGAGGTTATGTTTTTTTTGGTAAAGCAGTGGTGTAGCTAATTCTATATTTTGAGTAAATATTGCAAAAATATGGATTATTTCTTTATATTATGTGAATTTCTGCAAAAAATACCTACAACGACTACCTATTTATGGCCAACGTTAGATCGAAATTATCTAAACGCGTATCTTATTACAGCGTTGCCATTTCTTAAAGCCATCTTCTTCTAACTTATTTGAAACTGTAGAACTGTGTATGATTGTAAATAAATGGTGTTTTATGAATGGAATGTTTTGTCTCCCCTTTTATATTATATGGCTATGGTTTCACCACCATATGCTTAAATAATAACGAAACGAGCTTCTTCAATTGTCGTTTTACTAAACGGCTCTGGCGGCTCCGTGGTTAGATCGGCTGGGTCACTGGGAACTCTACGATGAGAGTTCGTGGGTTCAAACCTCTTGCAAAAAATAGGCAACAGTGAAAAATGTATCATCCCACTCCCCAATCTTTAGTTAAAACCGCAATGTGATGGGGGAGTAGCGTATGACCGACAATCATGGTTCGAAGCCCACGTTAAGCTGTAGCTCTCCTCGGGAATGGCCCTGCCAGGCAAACGGCGTGGAAATAATTGATAAATAAAAATCGGTCCTAGATTAAATATTTTTATAGAAACTATTGCATCTATTTATTTGTACAGTATAAAGTAAACAAAACATTAATCTCGTATTATCACATGATGAAAAAGTTCATTGGCATTATCAAAATCAAAGAATGCATCAGCAAACATATCAAGAATTCCTATAAACGTGTAACAGTTAACGAACCGACATTTCCTTTTTATAATGTTGGTAAGAATATTCTTACAACAGATATTTTGAGCTTCAAGCTGGTTAAATTTTCCCCGAGAACGTTATTAAAACCATTAAAAAACGTCTTAAGTGTAAAACTCCAGATTTGCAACGTAAAAGTTGTGTAACTGTAACTTTCATAAAACTGTTTTAAAACCTTCTAAACCAAATTTTATAAGGGAACTATGCTAACTAGGTTCTACTCAGGGTTGTTAAAGTAGTTAATGTAACATTTACTACGTAATTTTCTACATGCTCTTACTATGCATTTTGTTACATTTGCTACATTTTCTACTTTCACCTTTCATTTTTAGAATAGTTTTATTTAGATCAAACCTTAAAGCAAAAAGCAACCGAAGAACAATAACCCAAAAACTACTATTTTCTACTTTTCCACTCGAATTTACAACTTTTAAAGCCAATTTATAAACTTGACGTTACGATTGACGGTGCAGTTTGACGGTGCCCTAAAAAAAGTAGTGTTGTGATCGCTCGAGCGAAAAACCGCTTGATCACTCGATTATTGAAATAACCGACATCGCTCGATTATTAAAAAAACCGCACGAGTTGTCTATTCAGGCGAAAACCGTCGCACGTCACTTTAATATCTTTCACTCGATACCCGAGCTTCGCTTGACGCCGGCGGAAATGTACCGCTGTAGTGTGATCGAGTTAAAAAACTGCTCGTATATTCGAACAGTTTTTCGCTCGATAGGAAATACTCTTATTATAAATTCAGGCGAAAAACCGAAAAATATCGCCTGTCACTTGATACATGACCTTCGGTCTACGCGCCGCTCCATCCGATTGGCGACGTTCGAGGTTGACGCTGAGCAGGTAACACGACATACGCCTTTCTTAAAGGCATATAAACGAGAAGATGCATATAAAAAAGTATGCCAAATCCCTTAGCGGAGTCATCGCAACATGGATTTTGTAAAGTATTGTTTTGACTGGCTAGCCAGTGGCGTAGTTTATTTCTCCGATTGTAAATATTAAAAAATTAAATGATATAATTTTTAAATTTGTATTTACTATAAACTCGAGAAAACTTCTCAAAAATAACATAATAATAGATTGTTAATGAAAAATAACAAAACGAACAAAATATATAGAAAACTTCGTTGGTAATCTTATAGTACACATTTTTAAATCTAAACAGGAACTTTTTATATTAAACTCGAAAAGACTTCTTAAAAATAACATACATCATAGAAAATGTTAATGGAAAATAAGAAAACGAGCAAAATAGTTAACAAAACATAGGTATCGACAAATTTTTTGGTAACCAAAAATAAACATTCTTAAATTTAAACAGGAACTTTTAGGTAACTATAAACATGAATTTAAAAAAATAATCACCTATTTTCTTATTTTGCCAGTCGCGTAACTAATCCTACATTATTGAAGGGTACACAGTTGGCACCTGATGATTTAAAGTCGAAGAATTTGACAAGCCATTTTAAATATCTACTTATTTTATACTCGTAGATTGAGAAAGATGTGAAGAAAATAACTCTCGGTAATACTTTTTGTTTTAAAAAAGCACGAGTATCGAGACAGGTGGTAAAAATTCATTATTCACAAATAAATAAATTTCTGGAATTTTTTTGGTGGCTACTACAACTTTTTAGCTAAACCTGCTAAATACTCTACCTGATCACATGTAAACGACTAGGTTGCCGGTCGAGCAGTCGGTGTGGTGACATCATAGCTTGGTGAATTGGAATTTAAAGCGATTCACTCGAGCGATTCACTCGGTTATTAAAATCGCTCGAGTATCAAGTACTCGATTGTTAAAATGATCGGTTTTTTCCAACACTAGTAAAAAGCTGTATTTATAAACTTGACGGTGGCGACCTTTGAAGGTGGCGACAATAACATAACCTGTTATAAACTTGACGTTACGATTGACGGTGCAGTTTGACGGTGCCGTAAAAAGCTGGATTTATAAACTTGACGGTGGCGATGATAACATAACCTGTTTTTCTGGGCTTTTCTATATTTTTATGTGATTATATTAATTTTGGTGTTTATGTGACAGGCAAACACGATTTTGATTGGCTGTGTAAGCTTGCTACGAACGTTGCTACGACCGTCCACCGTCAAAAGATAAAATTGGTTCATGTCGGCCGTCACCTACCGTCAAACTGCACCGTCATCGTCAAATATAAATGGTCTTATGCATTTCAATATGTTTAAGCTGTACCGTCACCGTCAAACAGCACCGACAATCGTCAACGTCGAGTTTATAAATTCAGCTTTATGTCGGCCGTCAAACGATACCGTCATCGTCAAATATAAATGGTTTTATGCATTTCAATATGTTTAAGCTGTAACGTCAAGATAAATCCAGCTTTAACATCAACTTTACAATAATAAAGTTGAGGTTATGTTGTGCTTTTGACACCTTCAGCCAATCAAAACAATAATTACATTTACTACTTTCACCATTCATTTTTAGACGATTTTTATTTAGATCAAATCGTAAAGCAACAGAAGAACAATAACCAAACTACTATTTTCTATTTTCCACTCAAATTTCCAACGTTTAACATCAAATTTATAATAATAAAGGTGAGGTTATGTTGTGTTTTTTTTACTACGTTTGCGACGTAGCAAATATAACCATGTAGCATTCAATTTTTCTGCGACATTAACAATAGAGATCGACCGATATGATTTTTTGTGGCCGATACCGATATCGGCCGATACCGATATACTCATAGCCGATATCGGCCGATACCGATATACTCATAGCCGATATCGGCCGATACCGATATATCGGCCATAAAATTTTGTCGTAATTTGTTTGCTTTATAAATGAGGTAAAAGTGATTTATAATGATATACTGTTACCGTTACATGGATTAACCATAAAATCACTAAAAAAAATGCAGAGCAAATTCAATATTTTGTGAAATCACCTAACGGAATAAAAATAAATACGGTAATTCCCCGAATTCAACAAAGCCCGGCCATTCGGCCCGAGAAGAGCAACCGTAATTCGGCGGCGCGGCGTTCGCTCGGTCGGGGAATACCAGAATTTCCGAATACGGTTGGAAGCAGTAAGTAAATAAAACTCGTAGTATTGCTCTGATTTTTCATAAACATGGATCGTTTTGTAGTGCGTTCTCCATGCATACAGTCGTCGTCGTCAACTTTACAAGAGTCTGGTTCTGGTGCATTATCTTCAATAAGTAGCAGTATTAGTGGCAACATAACTAGTAGTAAAAGTGTTTACTGGAAGTATTTGTCCAAGAATGAAATTAATGCCCTTACAATAAAAAACAAATGCCACCTGTAATTTATGTTCCTTTTGAAGAAATTACGAAGTTTTGTAATGTTACTTAAAACTCTCTTAAATTATCTCGAGAAAGCTGAAGGAGTGCAGAGTACCAAAAATGAGCTTAAAGACTCCTTGATTAAGAGATGCAAAGCATGCTTCACTGATAGAAACCTTCTTCTTGCCACTTTATTGGATCCAAGGTTCAAGACATCTTTCTTTGATAATGATTTATCTCAAGGAACCTTTACAGATTTAAAAAAAGAACTTTTAAAAATTAATGGGCAAAATTCAGACTTGCTGGAAGATAATGCAGGAGAATCTGAAGTAAGCGACGATGATGTTCCTTTAGCGAAAATCGCCAAAAAATCACACGAGGTAAACCAACAAATTCAGGAAAATGTCCCGGGCTCAATTTCTCATGGTTTATTTTGGAATACTTTTGATGAACTTACTGGTATGACGACAAGTAAATCAGTGTCATATAAGAGAAGTACTGATGATATGATGAATAAAATTGATGATGAGATTGAATTGTATAAGAAATTAGAAAAAATATCAAGAAATGAAGATCCTTTGACTTGGTGGGCGCAAAAAAAAAGACATTTTTCCATTGATGTATAAAGTTGCAATAATATATTTAGCGTCGTCGCCAAGTAGTGTTGCTAGTGAACAGCTATTTGCTTCAGCCGGAAATGTTTATGAAAGCGCAAGAAATCGTCTAACTCCGGAAAGAGCAGAAAGCCTAATTCTGTTACATTACAACTTGCCAAAACTTAACTTTAAATATTAATTTGTTTAATTTAGTGTGTTACTTTACTTCTACATTTTTAATGACTTTTTTGTTAAATTTTCAATAAGAATAAATTTGTTTGTTTGCTGTTTGATTTTTATTTAGTATTTCTGTTTTAATTTCTTTAAAAAAAGGCTTAGCAACTGAAATATTAAGCAATTTTAATTTTTTTAGGCCGATACCGATATAGGCCGATATCGTGGTTACATATCGGCCGATACCGATATCGGCTAAGAAGGCCGATATACCGATACCGATATCGGTATCGGTCGATCCCTAATTAACAACCCCGGTTGTACTACCAATATTCTAGGTCAGTCAGGCGTTTCTCGGAATTCCGGACCCGTGACATCGGATGCTAATAACAACCCGAACAAACTTTAAAAGTACGAAAACAACCGTTTTGTAATTTATTTAAACTTAATTTTTTAATCAATGCAATGCCTTTCCCTTAAAAACAAAAATAAACTTAACAAAACAAAAATATTCTCTCTATTCTAGTAGTAGTCATAATAAAATAAAGACAAGGTGTGATAACTAGCCATTGCACAATCGTCTGGCGCTCGCAGTGACGTCACCGCGACAGTGCTTTTTGAATTGCTTATGGAGATCAACATAAACTATAAAAATATCGCATTTTTAGTTTGAAGACGAATATGAACTATACATTTTTGTAAAGCTAAAAATATGCTCAATTAATTAAAAATATAATATACAGTGTGTCCCATTTAAAAATTTTTACTTTTGTTAATATCTCGAGAACTAAATTTTTTAGTGAAAAACTGGCTACGCCTCTGAACTTGGTGTCCTTAAAAAGTCAGCTAGAGTGAAAATCACAATATTCTATCTTTGATAATAACTTTAATAACCCCCAGAAAGTGTCGAAAGTGGGACACCCTGTGCTAGTAGTAAGTTCGTGGACTCCCCAGAAATATACTGCGGATCACAAGAGGCTTGTTCTAAGAACCAAGTACACCCAATTGCAGGTTGAGCAGCTTAATATAATTTGCATTAGCCCCCAATGACCCTAATTTCTTTTTTTGCATGTATAAATAGGTTAATCGAACAAACCCAGTACAACAAAAAATACTTACGGCTCTTTTACTATAAATCCTATATAAAATCTTGAAAAATATTAGGCACGTAAGTTCCCCCAAAAACATGGTGCTGGCTTGGAAAAACGGATGATCGAATAGTTTTTCTAATCCATCTCGGCCTACGGATTTTATTCGATCTGCCCATCTATAAAAAAATTTATCTTAAAAACCAAAATATTTTAGCTCAAATGTATCAGTTTTAAAATAAATCTCTTAAGGATTGAGTTTAGCACTTTTGTGGGATATAAATTTAACTTTGTACAGACAATCATCCAACCTGGACTGAACAGGTGGTCTACTTTTGAGTTTCCCTGTATGTTTATTAAAAACAAAAATAGCCATCTTGTGTATGTTTTCGGTAGAGTCTAAAATTGCCATTTAAATTGCTAATTAATTAATCAAATTCGTAATCTACGCCCCAAAAATTATGGAAAAATTATAAATTTTGGTGTGGATTACATTTATATTAATAGATAATTTTATCCAAAGTATTCCCAGGATGGTTTACTCATGTAGACTATCTAACAGGTGGTAGGTATCTATGTTTCTAAGTGAAATAATCAGCATATTAAACCCAGAAACTATTACTCATACATTTAATTGAAAAAACCATATTCCATAACAGCTATTTTAGGGACGAAAAATAGGCAAGGGGGGCGTCAGTACGAAAATCATATAAATAAACAAAAAAAATCTTGCCATTATGCTGAGGAATCATTTTACAATAGGTGTAATCAAACATTATTGTGCATAATTCTTTATTTCAGAAAAAATATGCTGACTTATCGAAATCTTACCACAGCCTTAACCTTAAACAATCCACTTACTTGGTACTTATGGTGTTAATACTTCCGGTAAAGACCATAAGAAGGGCTAAAAAGATTTGGTACCTCGTCCACGCCATTTTCTCACATTAAATATTTCGAAAACTGATTTTAAAATTCGGTTTTTAATCAAACAATCAAACGCACTTATCAAAACAAAACAGTCAGCTGAGATTGACGAGGCGTTAAATCCCGCAGACTCCAAGGTAGTGGTGGGATACTATCGATGGCACTATCGATAATATCGATAGTATGTTACTATCGAAAACTATCGATTGTTTTATGTAATCATCGATAGTTTAAACTCGCATGTTATTAGTATTTTTTAAATTTAAGTTCACGGAATTCGATTTAAGGAACTAAAATTAAAAATAAACCAAATTCAGCAATAGATCATAAATCTGTTTTAATGGTTGTCTAACTATTTTTTTAATCACATACGTACTCCACTACAAGAGTGCTTCCTGCCTCCCCCTGTTTTATTATGTCTCTGCTTACTATTTTTTTTTTGGTCTTGCCATCTATTGCTTTATGAACAAATTAAAGATAAATCCCCGGATGCAATCACAGGGAATCCCCGGCCCGGATCTATTAATTCAGTATTATGTGTGCCTTTTAAGGTTAGTATAGTTTCGATAGTAGGTACTATTGTGATGCCCCGGGGGAATTCCATGCCCTTTTATTTTTAACAAATAAAGTAATGTTAAAAAATAAGATAAATGTTTTTAAAACAATTCATGAAAGAGGAGATTGGGAAATTGAAAGGATTTATAAAAATTTTAAAATAAAACAAAGATTTTATTTGATTTAAAAAATAAAATGATTTACGATAGTGTTTCAAAAAGTAAATTCAGGAATTAGAATTTTAATAAAGGGTTCAATATTTTTAAAAAGTTCTTAATCAAAATAAATTAAAATCAGGATTAAGTTTTAGAAAATAATTATTTTTTTGAAATAATATTCTTAAAGTTTAAGAATAAAATAAACTTACTTTAAATTAAGAATAAAATCGAAGACCGTCGTGCGCCATCACTCCGGTAAACTGAAAAGATTCCTAAAGTCAAACCCTACCAAAGGTTCAAGGAGTGGGAACAAGTTGTGCAATAGTATTTCATCATCACCTTGAGATTTTCTTAGGAAAAATTCCAACTTGTTTTCAATAACAAAATTCTTGGTACTCTGCTCGAGTCGCGCATACCGCAAATTCTTTCGGTTCAAAAGTTAGAGGATCTAAAAAGGTGCAGCCAACCAAATTAACATACGAAATTCCTTATAAGAGGTAGCTTAACTAAGCTCGGGGCCTCTTCGAGGATAAAATTCTTAAACTTGGAAACGATCACGTCACTTTTGGCCCTGAGATTGTTTTTCGGTTTTCTTCGCGGAATAAATTCCTTCTTGTTTTTAACAGCAAAAATTCTTAGAAAAGTCAGCGTTGACCATGAGTTTTTGGCACAAACAAAAATCACGCGATCAACAACATACGTAACGAAAACCCCCTATAAATATCCGACACGCAGTCTGGTGAAGTCAGTCTGAAAAAGGCAGTCAGCAGTCTGATAATCACTCTTAAGCAATCTTATGGTAGTGAAAAATCAGTTTTAGAGTCGTTAACTAAAGAAATTGGTCCCGACCCCTCGGAGGTCGGGGTGGGTCAATTTATACAAAGTTCGAAGATAAGTTGTGCGATAGTTAGAAACTGTAGTTGTTAAGCCATCAAGTGAGATAGTTAGACGGACAGAATAAACTTTATTCGGGAAAGATTTCATAAACGGGATAAGAAATTATACGAGACAAGATTTTAGACGAAAGCAGTGCAACAAAACGCGACGTAAAATCGTATAGTCTGTTCGCGAAAGAACAGTTAATTTAATCGGAAAAGGTCAGTCGCGACGCGGAAAGTCACAAGAGCAAATGAGATAAAAGGAACGTGGTTGTAAGAAAGTGTTTTACTTTGTAACTTGAAAATGGTAGTGTCAGAAAGTAATTTTCAATCATTGAGAAATTTTATGACAATTTAAAGAAAGTAAAGATCGTTACTAGTGAAGCTCCCTCGTAAAATGAAAGTGTAAATTGTGGAAAATTGATGAATTACGGTAGTTGTTAAAATAGAAGGACAGAATTTTGAGTAAGTTAAACATTGTGACGAATTAGAGATTGTTTATGTTCCCTTTCGACTTTCAAGAAAATTGTATTTGATGTTGAACAATATAACAATAGTGCGGAAAAACAGTACTTTAACATTTTAAAGAAACAAAATTTATTTGTTGAAGGTGCTCCCTTTCAGACTTTATAAATGACTTTAAATCAAGTGAAGGTAACATTTTGAGAAAATAGAATTTGTTTAATGACAAAGCTCCCTTTCAAGAATTTGTAAATGAATTTAGAACTATTTCAAATTTGACATTTTAAGATTTAACCAGAAGTTATGCACTTATAAAATTATAACCATAATAATGATGTTTATAAGATTTTATGCAGTTTGCCAATGTTATAAGGCAATGATGATATTGTAAGAGAACTTATGCAGTTGTCAAAATTGTAATACCTTGTGGAAATTTAAATACTGATACAATAGATGTTTTAAAAATCAAATCAAAGGGTTTTTACTGATAGAATAGTACTCTAGGACCGACCCAGTTCCCCTTCAAAGTTCTGCAGTGCTTCTGCCCTTATAATAAAAGTATAGGAATAGGGGTGGGGCATTGCACTATCGATACTATCGATAGTAACACTTTAGTTTAGAGTCTTTAGACTATCGGAAACTATCTATAGGGCTGACTATCGATAGTATTCCACCACTACTCCAAGGTTGCCATATCGTCGAAATATGACATTTGTTTGTATCTCTGAAGCCTCGTTCTCAGAGCTACGTACTGTCGCCCGCGACACCAACCTAACCAATCAGAACCGTTTACGTCATTACCCCTCATCCCCACGCTGATCTAGCGGTGATGCCAGGTATCTGGTGAAATTTCACCATATCTGGTGATTTTTTGTGATTTATAAAATATACCGCCCCCAACACGAAACTGGTAACACCAGAAAACAGACTTTTTTAAAAAGATTTTCATGGACCACCGGATTATTCATAAAATCACAAAAAGATCAACAGATCTGGTGACATTTCACGAGATACCTGACAACACTGCGCTGTAGTATTATTAATTTTTTATTTTGTTTTGAAATTTGAACCTCAGTTTTCCGAAATAATTATTCGTTGTTTCCGAACAAAGGTAATTACTAATTATTTGGTCCTAAAATATTGTGAATAGTATGTACTTTTGCTTTTAAAATTTATTTGATCATTACCTACCTAAATCCCACAAAATATTTAAATAATTTTTAATTACATTGGTTTTTTTAATCACATTGGTTCATTTTTTACTAACCAGAATAAATATACATATTTTGAGGAGTAGAATACGAAAATAAAAATCAAATTTGACGCTGTCATCGAACAAATCTTTTAAAAAACAAACCTATAACCTCCGAGAGGGGAAAATTTTAATCCAACATCCGCATTCCACATACTCACACCCTTAAAAAACGTAAATATTGGCCTGCTGCAATCGGAAGAGATTAAGAAATGTGATAAGTTCAAGTTCTGAATTTAGAATAAAGTTTATCTGCAGAAGAGAAGTGCAAGAGTTAATAATACTGGTAAAACATCATTTTGAATTAAAATTGTAAACTGTTTTTAAGGTCACAAGGTATTTTGTTAGCCCTACTTTTGGCAATTTCGTAATGTTATCTAAAAATTAGTTTTGTAGCTCTATAGATGCCTAAATCTTATAATATAAATATTTTTAGATTATTGTAGATACAGATTACAAAGGGCAAGTATGCTCTGCATGAAGATGGCTTTGTATCTGCTTGGAGTGAACATATAGAGGAGACACAAGCTAGTGAGGATAGTAGCCAAGCTATTGAAAGCCTGCTTATTACAATTAGTACAACGAGACCTAGGGTGTGGAATATGAATGATGAGGAGACACTGTCGGAAGGACCATGACTGCTTTTAGACTTCCTTATTGGATGAAATTATATTAGAATGAAATGGTTCTCCTACCTACCTACTTAGCAGTGGTTAATAAAAACTACCTAATAAGATATGTAAATGTATTTGTTTTTCTAGTGCATCGTAGTCCTAAATACAGTAGAGTCTCAATGTAGTGCAAGCGTGTGCTACTCTACAATTTCAAGTTTATGATAAAAAATACAGGAATAAAACTGGGCGGTTTTCATTACATTTATATTTTGAACTCTAAAATGCACAAATTAGTTAATTTAGTCCGTTTTTTTGGCTTCTTGTAACGTTTTTTAACGAAATTAGCTCTTTAGTCTGGAAGAATAATCATATTAAAATACACTGCCAGACATTATTCAAAGATTTCATTGCTTCGCCGCTTTCATTATCAGAGTCTCAATCAGTATGATTAATTATCCAAATTTGTACAAAACAAATTGTTTTCATTTAAAAAACAATAACAAATTATTGTAAGGTTAGGTTTCGCCCGAATGACAAGTGACAGACGTCACCCCCTACAAAAGGAGTGGGGGACTGTCGCTGCGACACGTCGAAGCTCTGAGAACGCGGCTTCAGAGCTACGTACTGTCGCCCGCGACACCAACCTAACCAATCAGAACCGTTTACGTCATTACCCCTCATCCCCACGCTGATCTATCGGTGTTGCCAGGTATCTGGTGAAATTTCACCAGATCTGGTGATTTTTTGTGATTTATAAAATATACCGCCCCCAACACGAAACTGGTAACACCAGAAAACTGACTTTTTTAAAAAGATTTTCATGGACCACCAGATTATTCATAAAATCACAAAAATATCAACAGATCTGGTGACATTTCACGAGATACCTGGCAACACACCGCTGTAGTATTATTAATTTTTTATTTTTTTTGAAATTTGAACCTCAGTTTTCCGAAATAATTATTCGTTGTTTCCGAACAAAGGTAATTACTAATTATTTGGTCCTAAAATATTGTGAATAGTATGTACTTTTGCTTTTAAAATTTATTTGATCATTACCTACCTAAATCCCACAAAATATTTAAATAATTTTTAATAATAAGGTTAGGTTTCGCCCGAATGACAAGTGACAGACGTCACCCCCTACAAAAGGAGTGGGGGACTGTCGCTGCGACACGTCGAAGCTCTGAGAACGCGGCTTCAGAGCTACGTACTGTCGCCCGCGACACCAACCTAACCAATCAGAACCGTTTACGTCATTACCCCTCATCCCCACGCTGATCTATCGGTGTTGCCAGGTATCTGGTGAAATTTCACCAGATCTGGTGATTTTTTGTGATTTATAAAATATACCGCCCCCAACACGAAACTGGTAACACCAGAAAACTGACTTTTTTAAAAAGATTTTCATGGACAACCAGATTATTCATAAAATCACAAAAATATCAACAGATCTGGTGACTTCCTTATCGGATGAAATTATATTAGAATGAAATGGTCCTACCTACCTACTTAACAGTGGTTAATAAAAACTACCTAATAAGATGTGTAAATGTATTTGTTTTTCTAGTGCATCGTAGTCCTAAATACAGTAGAGTCTCGATGTAGTGCACGCTTGTGCTACTCTACAATTTCAAGTTGATAAAAAATACAGGAATAAAACTGGGCGGTTTTCATTACATTTATATTTTGAGCTCTAAAATGCACAAATTAGTTAATTTAGTCCGTTTTTTTGGATTCTTGTAACGTTTTTTAACGAAATTAGCTCTTTAGTCTGGAAGAATAATCATATTAATACACTGCCAGACATTATTCAAAGATTTCATTGCTTCGCCGCTTTCATTATCAGAGTCTCAATCAGTATGATAAATTATTCAAAACGAAATTTGTACGAAACAAATTATTTTCATTTAAAAAACAATAACAAATTATTGTAAGGTTAGGTTTCTCCCGAATGACAAGTGACAGACGTCACCCCCTACAAAAGGAGTGGGGGACTGTCGCTGCGACACGTCGAAGCTCTGAGAACGCGGCTTAAAGCTAATAACTTTATTTTTAAACGAGAAAGTGCTTTAATTTTTTATATTCGTGCCAATTTCTTTATTAGAATGGGAGTTATGTGTAAAGAATGTAAAAAAGTTTTCACCAAACAGTGTAATTTAAGTAGACATTATCGAGAAGTTCATTCTATTAATGTAAATCCACAGGTGTCCTATGTTGGAAATTGTTTTAATTTTAAGTGCCTAGACTGCGACTCCTCTTTTCAAAAAAGAGTTGATTTAATCGAACATTTACAAAATAAACATTCGCAGATAATATCAAAAGAGAATATCGTATTTCCAAGTTTAGAAGGCCAATAATCTTTTCTTTATACAGCATTTAAATCTTGAAAACTTGATATTGAAACGAAGGAAAAATGAATTATGTTGTTGCAAGAGGCAAGGAAACTTTGAGTTCAGGAGATGAAGTCCAATATTTTAATTGCAATAGAAGTGGTAGGTTCGATGTTTACTTATCTAGTTCATTCTAGAACAAATAAATAACTATGTTTTTAAACATTGTATTGGAAATTCAAATATATTTTTCTTATTTCAGTAAACACAAAGGTTAGAAAACAGGCTGCCAAAGACATTATAAATCGCATTCATAATACTAAATCTCAAGGCTCTTCAAAATTGAATTATTCATGCATAAGCAAGTGATCATTATGGCCATTCAGTAGAAATCCAACATTTACGAATAGGTCATTTAAAGCATAAAAGTTCTTTTTAATGTTTACTTTGAGAATATTGGTCCTTTAAATTTCTCGTTATCTATTTTTTTCTTAAACCATTCAAGAAAATTATTTTTGGAGCAATTATATTTAATATAATATTTGACAATATGTTCACGATCTTCTTAAATTACTTAATTATAATTGGAAACCAAAGCCTCTTTTTGTACATTAGTCGGAGCTGTGTGGCAATCTTGTGGATATAAAGTCATTTGGAACTCCAGCCTTGAAGATATTAACCGCCGTTGTCACAGTAACATCAGCCAATATGTAAGCGCTGCCCTCTCAGCTTCAGTTTGAACGTAAAAGTGAAACTTTTAAACTTTATATACACTTACGTGCAAAGGAAACCCCTATTTCAAAATTTTGATAAGTTTAGGTTTGATCTCGGATATCAAAAATTTAAATTTTTCCATAATTTCATTATTGTTGTTGGAATTAGAATAATTTTTTTTTAATGGATAAACAAAAGATTATCATCAGGAGGCAGAAATTATTGTTGTAATCGAGTTTTAACTAGAAATTCATTTAGAAACAAACTTAACTACCAATTTTTACTTAAATATGCAAACAAACCTTTTAACTTAAATATGTCTCAAAACTTTATTTATACTACATATTTACAGGTTGGGATTTCGGAAACGGTAAGAGATGCGAAGCCTGTTAAATTGGGGCAACTAAGTTGCATAAATATGGACCAAATAATATGCCGCAAAAAAATCCAAAATAAATACAAAATATTTCAAAATACATATTTGGAAAAATCTAAAATTTTGCGTTTCAGTTCTTAGATTTTCTGACTTTGTTCGCTTGACGCTTGCTACTTTTCATTCTCCACAAGATGGTATTGGTAGATTTTTCATGCGACGTTTCGTCTTTAGGTCACCATCATTTTTTTTTAAATATGGGTGCATTTTTTTGTTTAAATTATTATAGAGTGCCGAAATCTACGTTCAGTGGTATATAACACTTCCGACGTTTTGTTCCTTAAATTGACCATCTTCATTTAAATACCCCTAGTATGTAAGTAATTTATTTAACTAATACAAATAAAATTTGACTCTTAAAGCCAGCCCTTTCTTATGGCATTGAGTTTTACATTTTCGAATTATACCGAATTAAAAAAAAAAGTAAATTACAGGAACGTACTGGGGAATTTTAACGAACAATTTAAGGAACAAAACGTCGCAAAGCCAGTTAGGTGTTGTATATCGCTGAACGTAGATTTAGGACCTCCTTCATAATTTAAACAAAAATATTCAGGCCCGTATTTAAAATAATTAAGTTGATGATGGCGACCCAAAGATGGAAGCGTCGCAAAAAAGATCTGATATTATTTTCGGACATCTCTTCGAAAAGTCGGGAAAAAATAAAAATCGAAACGCAAAAGTTTAAATTCTTTCAAATATCTTGAAAGCCTCAGTATTTATTTTTGATTTTTTTGCGGCATATTATTGGGCCCACAATTATGCGACTCTGCCCCAATTTAACCAACTTCGTATCTCTTACTGTTTCTGTAATCCCTATGGCGAAGGCCGTATTTGTAACACCCTGTATATACTTCGGTTCATACCATCACGGAACCTCCTCCTTGTGAAAGAAATTACTGAATTCATATTGCAGCAGAAATTATGGCAAAACTTAAATTATTGATAACCAAGATCATTTTGCATGTATTGGACATGAACCAAGAAACAAAATGTACAAAATAGATTACTCTAAATGAAAACTGATATATCGAAATAATTTTGATACTTGATTATTCGACAGGGTGTTGGGTTTTGTAAAAGGGACACCCTGTAAAAGACACGTTAAAACTGATAGTTGTAGCTACAGTGCTCTAAAAAAAATCATTAAATATCGGACTAAAAATAAAAAGGTTATAAAGCCTAAAATTTTATCAAAATTCTGTAGTGGCCGTTTTCTTTGCATGTGAGTGTATTATAATAAAAAATACTTAAAAAAAACATAGAACAGTTATTATAGAAGAAAGCGCTGTTTTCAAAGAAATGTTTTTAACTAGGGTGTGCCCAGAATATGTGGGCAATCTCCCGGGTTCAGATAAAAAACGGAGATTGATGCGGAGATACGGGCCCATAACGGACGTCCCTGAAAATCATTGTTTTTTAAATAATCTTTTAAGTGCTAGGTGTAATTTAATAATTCTTTAGTATAATGGTTACTAGATGAGTCTCCTTAAAATTCGCCCTTTTAAACACATTTGGCTTATTTAGTTTGCCCGGGACGGACTATAGACGTAACACAAAAATGCTTTTTTCTTGTACACCATGTATTATTAAGGAACAATCAATAATATTTTTGGATACTATAAACCTTCAGCTGAAAAAAGGTACTCTTGATCAATGTCGATAAAATGAACTGTTTTCGAAAAAAAGATATTTTTGTTCAATATGATTTATATTCAGTATACGTAAATTCCATTACTAAGTTAGTAACTAATAAGCCAAAGGAGAAAAACCGCAAATTTCATATCATTCAGTCATAAACTGACACTGGCATAAATATTCTTATTTAAATCGGTACATGTGAAAAAAACCGTAGCAACAATGAGGGAATTTTATGAACATAAAACAACAACTAATGCAAAAAACCATATTGAACAAAAATATTTTTTTTTTCGAAAACCGTTCACTTTATCGACATTGATCCAGAGTTAGAGATGTAAAATTACCGGTAATTTAAAAATCGGTAATATTACCGGTAATATTACGTAATATTACGGTAACATTGGTAATTTATAAAAAAAACAGCTTTTTAAGTAATACTAGTTTTTTTTATTTCAAAACTGTAAAAACATTACGAAAAACAATAAGAACGTTTTTTAAACTAGTCAGAGTCAGAATGGACTACGTAATAGAGTGGATAATGGTAAATCATCCTCATCATCATCCCCAACCTCGTCATCTGATTCTTCTTTCTCTTTCGTTAATTGAGTCAAGTCTATAACTTCGAAACCGATATCTTCTTTTTCTATTTCTTCCTCAGTATCTTCTACTATTCTCGAATGATCTTCTTCATTTAGTAAATTATAATTATGGGCAATATAAGTTAGTTTTCCGGCCCTCTCCACGGTTAGTCTGTTTCTTTTTTGCCGATGAATAAATCCATAAGTACTAAAGGTTCTTTCGGTTGCGGCTGTTGACGATGGTAAATTTAAAATGTCTACAGCTAACCTACTTATTTTAGAACTGGAGCAAATTCCTGCCCACCAAACAGATCCAGACATAGATTTTTCGCTGGAAATGACGAATTCCTTAGCAAAAATATTACCTCTAATTTTGTACTGTGCGAGTGCTTCCATAATAAGATCTACTTGTGAAGAATACTTTGGATGACGCCTTGCAGTTTCATAGATGAACTCCGTTGCAATTAAAATTTCAGCTTCAGTTAACTTCTCGCCGCGTTGACTTGGTTCTAATAGGTAAGCAGCAAGATGAACGGGTTTTAAACATATATTTTCTCGTTTTTCAAGAATTGAACACATTTTCTGGTTTTCAAACATAGTAATAGATAAATTTGATACTTTGTCACGTAATATAGACCTTATTTCAAAAAAGCAGATAAACTCTTTTGAGATTGTTGGCCCGTTAGCTTCAAAAATCGTTATCCACTTAGACATTGGCTGGAACAAGTCATAAGTTGCTTCTATTTGCAACCAAAATTCGTTTTGAAGAAGAAGTCTTACTGTATTTGATGAAAGAACATCAGAAATATCTGGGCTATCATCAACTGCTAAACTTTTTAATGAATGTTCAGTCTCCAAAAAGCTTTTTATACAAGAAACAAAGGAACCCCATCTTGTTTTCACCGGCAATTTTAAAGAGATGTATCGCCCCGTTTTGTTCAACTGGATTTGGCTTATGGAAAAAAAAAAAAAAAAAAAAACAATATTTCCAATGTTACCGATCTTGCGGTAATATTACGTAATATTACGGTAACATTACCTCGGTAATATTACCTTTACATCTCTATCCAGAGTACCTTTTTTTCAGCTTAAGGTTTAGAGTATCCAAAAATATTATTGCCGTTCCTTCATCATACAAGGTGTACAAAAAAAACATTTTTGTGTTACGTCTAGTCCGTCCCTGGCAAACTAAATAAGCCAAATGTGTTTAAAAGGGCGAATTTTAAGGAGACTCATCTACTAACCAATATATTTTATAGCGAAGTTTAATTTACTTTCGGGCTTTGACCTTCTCCAAACAGCCAAACCTGGAATTGTGCAATTATGAAACGACCAAAGCGTGGCAACAATTTTTAGTAGATCGATACGTAAATTTTAAAACTCAAAAAAGTACGTGGGATGTTATTTAAATTTGTAGGATAGTTAATTTAGTCAATTCATAGAAACATTTAAATAAATACTGGATTGAGTATGCATACCTTGTATTAATATCCTCTAAGGCCTCAGCAACTGTTTCGGCCTTCCATGGCCATCGTCAGTGTTGTACGGCCCTGGACCAGGGGGGGGGGTGGGGGGGGGGCAACAACAGACAGCTGCTTACCCATTAAAAACAACAACCTAAAATGCAAACAGCTGCCAAGAATATATAAGGACCATTCAAGTTTGACCACTTATAATATATTCTTAAATCCTAAAAAAAAACTGTTAATTAAAACACAAAAAGGGTGGTTTTATACATCAATATTCGAAAATATTGGACAAAACCTTTCCTAAAAATAAAATCGTTAATTAAAACCTAAAAAAAATGTATAAAATTGATATAAACCGGTGGTTTTATGCATCAACATTTGAAAATGTTGGACAAAACCTTTCCTAAAAGTAAAATCGTTAATTAAAACCTAAAAAAAAATGTATAAAATTAATATAAAGCGCTGGTTTCATACATCAACATTTGAAGATGTTGGACAAAACCTGAGCTAAAAATGAATTGGTTAGTAACCTGAAAATAAAAGGTTATTAGTAAAGGATAATGACGGTTATGCATCAAAATTAATTCGATTCCATTTCTTCCTTTTTCTGGCTTTTATTGACCATGGATTATAGATTCCCCGTCGGTTCCATGTTGGCCAGTATAATGAATAGTGTGGCTAAAACAAATGTATTAGTAGACGGCCGATTTATCTTAAATTAATTTAGGTATCTATATTTAAATAGTTCACCAAATATTATTCATTTATACCATACCAGAAAGCCGTCCTCCATAATTTAATAGGTTTGTTTCTTCAGTTGCAGCTTCTTATTTTCACTCACTTCACTAACTTACCAGAATTGGCAACGTGTCCCATCTTTAAAAGCAATAACAAAGCTCCTTCACCATATTTTAGTGATTATAAAGAGATGCGCACAGCCCGATTTTTAAAAACTAGTATAAATATCTTAATAGTGTCCAAAATTTAATGAGAAAGAAGAAACAAAATGGTGCGGACCTATATATTGCTATTGCTCTTATCCCTTCATTCTTTCACCTGTAGCAACAGAAAAGGAAAGAAAACTATCTTACCTTTCAATCATGATAGAAGCGAAGGTGATGGTATTAACAGCGGTGCCAATTGCAGCAAGATGGATCAATCCACATTCAAGCAAGCACTTGAGTGAGGAATGACCCGTAAAACACTAAAGGTCACTGTTCACTTATTCCAGGTTGTAACAACAGCCGAAGACTTGTTTGCCGACAGCGCGAAACGGACGCTTCCAACACCAATCATGCTCACTTACCTGAAACAATAGAGAAAATTTTTAGTAACACAGTTTACATCAATAAAAGTTTAATCAATTTTTATAGGTTTGATAAAATTTGATTTTTGTTCTTATTAATTTATACGTTAAATAATGATATGGCGAATGCGCCACTACCATTAGCTCCAAAAGCGAATATGATATATCTAAATCTAAATTACATTGTGTTATGATTAGTACCAACCCTTTTTTATCCTTACTTATTTATCGGTGAACAATTTCGACGACACAATTTTTTATCAACTTTGACTTAATAGTTATAAAAGTCCAAAGGATATAAATTCTTAACCAGAGTAGTACTAAATGTAACAAAAATCAATTTTTATCATCCTCACAGTTGGTACAGTCATTGTTCTAAATTTTTTTTACTGCCCATCACAATAAATGTTTGGTCATTCGTTTCAAGCGATTCGTTTTTCCAATGTTGGTACGGACCAAAGCTATTACAAACTACAGATGGAAAAATGTACATTTCTAGCCTACGCAACGACTGCAAACAGTCTGTCCCACCTCTTTCGGTCATTATTACAGTATAGCCAGATTGACATATTTATCGCAAAGGCATCTTGCAAAATTGCAATTAAAAATTTGTTAATTTGGCAAATACATACATTTGTGTTTCTTTGTGATTATTGGTGAAAAATCGTCTTTATTATAAACAATCATGGTGCATTCATCTGTAGTATGTAAAAGAGTGGCTCATTAAAGAAGGATTTATCTTTTCATCGGTAAGTATGGTTATGTTTGAATATTTAACCATCTGATATAACCAGACTTCAACATTGTTGCCATTCAGCAAACAAACATGTAGTTCTCTCTTCCACCCATTAATTATTGTTCAATTACATCTCGAAATCTTTTGATTGCCAAACTGCTTTGCATATAAAAATAAAATATTATTAGTTTCAAGCTTCCCCAGTAAAATTGATTTTTTGGTTGGTGAACGCAGAAAACAGTAAACCAAGTAAATGCACATTTAAAATATTGGCAACTACGATTCACTTCACACAAACTTATTTTCGAAAATAACGAAACATTGATCAACCAACACTGATGAAAATATATTTTTTAACTAAATATTACCTTAATAAACTCTCGCAGGCTGCTCTAATCCAGCTTGTGTCCCGAACGTTTAGCTTGCAGGTTTAAGTTTCCATGGTCGCAGTCAATTGAAGCCCTCGGACCGATCCAAAAAACAACAATTTTTTGCAGCAACTGGTCCTTAGGGAATCGGCAATTAAACAGACACAGAAACCAACGGAGTTTGATTGGTTGAATATACTTCAAATACTGCATATACATTTTTATAAAGTTACGATTGCTTATAATAGCTGCTTAAAAGTTATGTCATCATAACGCGTTAAAAAGTTCATTTTGTTTAATCATTCATACCCCATTTTGAAATTGTCAATACGATCAGTCAGATCCTTCCTGTACGTTAGACTAGGAAAAGTCGGACTGATTTATCAATCAGATTTTTTCTGTACGTTAGACTAAAAAAAATCGGATTGATTAAGGCGCGATGGGGTTCAGCAAAACGATCAATCAGATCATTCCTGTACGTTAGACTAGGAAAGACCGGACTGATTTATCAACCAGATTCTTCCTGTACGTTAGACTAAAAAGAATCGGATTGATTTGATTGCGCGATTGGTTTCTGTGTCTTCTGATACCCTGGAAAATTCGCGTGCCCGATTTTATAAATTTTCTTTAGTGCCCATGGCCATGATCCTAAAACAAAAGAAAATGCGTTTAGTTTTCATGTAAATAAGCAAATTTGAGTAAATTAGTAAAGTGTAGGTCCTAATCGACACGAAGGCTTATTTGAGAAATTGTACATTTTGACATGAACAAGTGATTGAGTAAAAATATTAGGTCAATGCTAATGAGCATAAATTAAAAATAAATAGCCAATACTAGCGAACTCCAGATGAGTTATGAAATAAGAAATACCTGTTTGGGGAAGAAGGCTTGGGGGAAGCCCAAGCCAAAAAATAAAATTAATTTCAGTTCACATTAGTTGGGAGCTATAATAAATTCGCTGCAAGCTGATTCTTGCTATACAGGGTGTAACAAACAAGTCCTTCACCATTGGAATTTCGGAAACGGTAAGAGATACGAAGTCTGTTAAATTGGGGCAAAGTTGCATAATTTTGGGCCCAATAATATGCCGTAAAAAAATCTTAAATAAAAACAGGGGCTTTCAAAATATTTGGAAAAATCTAAAATTTTGCGTTTCGGTTTTCATTTGTTGCTGACTTTGTTCCAAGAGATGTCTAAAAATTAATTTCAGTTTTTCATTGTTACTTTTTATTCTTCTCGGGATGGCATGATCAGATCTTATTTAATACGACGTTTCGTCTTTGGGTCACCATCATCAACTTAATTTTTTTAAATACTATAATACAATAATAATTTTAAAATTTTCAGTTTCGTCGAAACAAAAGTTAATTACAGCAACGGATTAGGGGTATTTTAATCAAGATGGTCAATTTAAGGAACAAAACGTCGGAAAACCAGTAAGTCTCATATACCGCCGAACGTAGATTTAGTTCCTTTTTCATAATTTAAAGAAAAAAATCCAAGCCCGTATTTAAAAAATTAAGTTGATGATGGTGACCCAAAGTCAAAACGTTGCATTAAAGATCTGATGATGAAATCTTATGGAGAATAAAAAGTAGCAATGAGAAAGTGACATTTATTTTTGGATATCTGTTCAAACAAAGTCAGGAAAAAATAAAAACCGAAACGCAAAATTTTAGATTTTTCCAATTATTTTGAAAGACCCTGCATTTATTTTTGATTTTTTTTTGGGGGATATTATTGGGCCCATACAGGGTGTTTTTTAATTGAGTGCCGATACTTAAGGTTGTGAATCCTTGGGTGATTTTAAGAAGAAAAGTTAATACAGTGCAACCTCGATAATCCGGACTAATTAAAACCGCAGTTATCCGAATTAGTAAATAATCCGGATTATTGAAGCGACACAGTTTTTTTATTGAAAAACGAAACATTTAAAACATTTAATAGAAAACAACTAGAAAATAGTACATAAACAAAAATTATTTAAAACAGAAGCATACTTATTAAATTTTATATTATTTTGTGAAGTAATTTGTAATTTTTGTTTGCTTGAATTACCGAGTACTATCAAATGCTGATCATAAAGTACACAATACAGTTGAAATGTTTGGCCGGATTATTGAAGAATCCGGTGTAACGAAGGTTCGGATTATCGAGGTTACACTGTATTAACATACAGGGTGATTGATGGTGGATGGCCTATTAGACGTTTATAGAGAACTAGTCATCGGACCACTTTGAAATTTTGGGAGGTTATAGAAGCGGACATGATCTCTCTTTTAAAAATATTTTTAGCCACTTCTACTTGAAAGTATTAGCAACTTTGATAATTTAAACGGAACACCCTGTGTATTATTTTTGTTTTAGAATCCTTATTAATTTCTTAATAACTTTCCTTATTATTTTTTTCGTATACCTATTTGTTATAGTTCTCGAGATAATAATTAATTTCGCTTTTTTTTTCGGAAAACATGTCCTACAAAAAGTGATGATATTTTTAAACTCTGACAAATTAAAGCACTGCCATTTGGTACGGAGGCAGGTTATATCCTGAGGTCTTTCACCCTCTTTCCAAATATTATTTATAATAGTACAGGGTGTTTCAAAATACAAATATTTTGATGGTTTGGAAAAATGGTAAATAGTACCTTCTATTTAAATGAAATACCCTATATTTTATCTGTTGTCCTAAAAGCTATTGAAATTGTCCATCTTTATATGTATAATTTTACTATACCTATCTTGAACAGTTTTTGACTTATGAGCATTTATTTAGCAAAATTAATTATTACAGATAACAATCACACTTTTTAGACCAATTTGGCAAGTAGCCTATGAAAATTGTTTTGTAATGGTTGACATTTTGCTGTTATTCATTCAGTCTTGTTGTCAGTTGGTCTATTTAAATATTTTAATTTTTTAAAGTTAAATTTAAAGTTTAAAAAAAAAATGGAAGAAAACAACAACTATTCAGATGTAGTACTTATGAATTTATTTATTTTACATGGTCAGTATAATAAGATCATTAGCCGTACATTTAGAAGATTCAATGAAATGTATCCAAATTTACCATCAATGAGCAATAAGAAATTTAGACGAATTCAAAGCAATTTCGAAAATTTTGGATCATGCTTGAAACATACAGAAATTTACCTAGACCTATAACGTCCAATGAGGAAACTGAAATCAATGTTTCGGCTTATTTTCATGCCTATCCGCATGCTTCAATAAGAAGTGCCAAAGAAGATTTGGGCTTATTGTTTCTTTGTGTGCAAGAAATATTGTCTACACATAATATGCATGATTATAAGTGTACCAAAGTTCAATTTCTCAATTTCCATAGGCTACTTGCCAAATTAATCTAAAAGTGTGATTGTTATCTGAAATAATTAATGTTGCTAAATAAATGCTCATAAGTCAAAAACTGTTCAAGATAGGTATAGTAACATTATACATAGGAAGATAGACAATTTCAATATCCTTTAGGACAATAGATAAAATATAGGGTATTTGATTTAAAAAAAGTACTATTTACCATTTTTCCAAACCATCAAAATATTTGTATTTTGAAACACCCTGTACTATTATAACTAATATTTGGAAAGAGGGTGAAAGACCTTCTGACTCCATACCAAATGTGAGTGCTTTAATTTGTCAGAGTTTAAAAATATCATCACTTTTTGTAGGACATGTTTTCCGAAAAAAAAAGTGAAATTAATTATTATCTCGAGAACTATAACAAATAGGCATAGGAAAATATTAAGGAAAGTTATTAAGAAATTAATAAGGATCCTAAAACAAAAATAATACACCGGGTGTTCCGTTTAAATTATCAAAGTTGCTAATACTTTCACGTAGAAGCGGCAATACTGCATGGCTAAAAATATTTTTGAAAGATAGATCATGTCCGCTTCTATAAGCTCCCAAATTTTCAAAGTGATCCGATGACTAGTTCTCCACGTCTAATAGGCCATCCACCATCAATCACCCTGTATGTCCTAAAGCTCTTCATTTTTGAGCGACAGAATGTTAAAATTTAAACAATAACTTTTTATCATAATTATAATCACTCTTAGATATTGTTATGAAATTTTGTACACACCATTATCAAACAGAAATAAAATGTTTCCTTTGTAGTTTTTTACGTGAAATCCAGTGACGTACTCAGATTTGTTCTACATTCAATAATAATCATTAAGGAGCATTTTTGATATTGAATGGTTGAATAGAAAAAAAACGGTGAGCATATTATAAAAATAAAAATTAGTAGGCTGGGTTAATATCAACTTTTCTTCTTAAAATCACCCAAGGATTCACAGCCTTAAGTATCGGCACTCAATTAAAAAACACCCTGTAGATACAAATATTGTTATCACAAATATTTTCTCTTGAAAAAAAACTATAAATAATTTTTTAAATATTAATTAAACAATTGGGGTATACTTTTAAATTTAAATAAATAGTTACCTCCATATATGTGCCCATTTGCCCGACGACATCATCTTCATTCTTCCAGTTCCGCTCTCCAAGGGACAAACAAAAAGGACATCGCCCTGGACAGGCCAGGTTGCCCATCAGCCTTTTTCAGACATGCGGGAGCCTTGAAAAGGGTTATCTCTACCACGCTCTAAACTGCGACGATGTTTAGGTAAACCCTTGAAGAGCGTAACCCTCACACCTCACACGCGGTACCGCACTCTATTTTAGACCCGTCAAGTATCTGAAACAAATAAAAGTAATTGTTAGGGAAAGGTTTGTTTGGATTTGTTCATTAACTTTTCTATTTTTATTTTAAATAATAGACAATTTTTTCAGGAAGACCGCTCAACTTTTATAATAATTGTAAGAATTAATTAAAAACGTATATTTTTTAAATCAGAACGGAGGGGTAATTTTAATTAATAAAAAAAATATAATTGTAAATAACGTGACGATAAGTTATTTTTAGTTTTTTTATGAATAAATTTGCAAAATAGAAATAAATAATAACAGCATCTCTGCCATCCTAAAGGAAATAATGATAGAAAAAACAGTTTTAAAACGACAATCAATATTCAAATTTTACATCCTACTTACCAAATTATTTTTAGGTGGAGACCTTAACGATGAGGTTGCTGATCTTGTCCAACGATGGGGCTGCTCTGTTCCCAATCCGTAAAGTCCGTTAATGGTATTTTATAACGTAAATGAATATTTAATTTTATAATAACGACATCTAATGAAAGATTTAAACACACCGCAAATTTTGAAAGCCCGTCATCGTGTCTTCTCCAAAACTCACAGAATCTTTGCTCCTCCTGTATAGATCCATGAACGTTTCCGCTCTCATAACGACCATCGGGAACTCCGATCCGTGACACGCACAATGCCGAACCACTGTGACGGGAGCTGGCACCGGTATGCCCGAGATCCGTGGACACACCAGTTTGCTGCTGCCATTAACACATCTGACACACCAAATAACAATCACGGATTTGACAAAGTGCGTGCTTGTGGCCTGGATAGGACCGCGTCGCGTTCCGTGATACATAGTTGTGTGTATAAAGAATAGTCTGAAAAAAAAACAGCAAAATTAATAGGAATATAATGCTTATTGTTATTCTATCAAGAAAAAAATCCCCCCACTCCTCAAAAAAACTCCATGCGAAACCGTCTTCACATGAAACTAAGTTATCACAAAACCGCATAATAGATTTAAAAATAACATAATTCGATACATGCATCGAATAACATTGTAAGCGACAAATCGTGTTTTTACAGGAGAACACATAACAGGTTCGGGTATGTTTAATTGTAATATATATTTATTATTCCGGTTTTTAGAAAGTTTATATTTACAGAAGTAACAGAGTTTACAATTACTTCGTGTTTAAGAAGCCAGTTTTGTTCTAATTAAGTTATGTTTTAACTAATAATCTTGTCGCTTACCATTTTCAAAAAATGTAATTTTTATTAGCAGTAACATTTTAACCTTATTTACCATTATTTTGGGAAAAAATATGTTTGAAAAGAATATAGTATGGTATTTTACGATTTTTGAAATCATTAAATTTTGCATAAGAAACATTGTTAAATATTTGGTTAAATATAATACAATAAAACAATCAAATTTATTAAATGATTCTTAAATGTTTTTGAAATATAAAAACATCATAAAACTAAAGAAATACATGATATATCATTGTAAAGTATATTACCATTAGAATATTGTGATATACAGGGTGGTCCATCGAAAATAGTCCAGCAAGGTTTACGGCTGTGTACGTGAAAATTAAAAAAAAAACTCGTACCCGTAAACTTATGTTTTCAGGGGGACAAGTTTCACTAATAATTTCATCCCTGTAGCCTCAACCCCCCTAGCAGGGGCGGCTACTGCCCTTGTTTTTCAAATGGGAATGGGTATGTTGTGATACATCTTTTTAAAGGGCATTAAATTCTCTTTAAAATGGCGCTTCGTTTTGTAAATTTCAGCTACGCGCCGCCGAGCAACGGAATTTGAAACATTTCACTGCACAGGTTTGTGCGTAAACAATTTTTTTTGAAAGTAATAAGTATCAGTCAATTCAACTTTATCTTCAGTAAAGCGGTTGATCCAGATCTTCATACGTTATTTCTGCGCTATTATTTTCTTTTGATTTGATCGTGACATCAAAAAATAGTTTATTCTATTAAGGAGAGAGTGGAAATTATTGAATTGTATTTTATAAACAATAATCAATGTGCAAGAGTAACGGCAACTTTGTTTAATGATAGACATCCAGATAGACACGTACATCATGGTTATATCCTAGAATTAGTGGCAAAATTTCAGCAAACTGATTCAGTGGCAAATAAAAAAAGGATCATTGAAAATCCGGTAAGAAATGAAGCAGTAGAAGTAGCTGTTCAGGGTCAAGTTAGTATGAATCCAACATTAAGTACCAGAAAAAATGTCTGATGTGACGGGAATTTCGCGGACCACTGTACAGAGAATTCTGAAACATTATAAATGACACCCATACAAAATTCAACTTCTCCAAGAATTGAATGAAGATGATAATGACCGCCGTTTACACTTTTGTGAAGTAATGTCAGAACAAGATTAAATTATCCGAACTACCTTTTTAACGTTTGCTTCTCAGACGAATGTCCGATTTATCTCCCCTTGATTTCTTTTTATGGGGACATCTAAAATCCAAAATTTATGCTACCCAACCCGAATCTATTTATGCCACCCAACCCGAATCCTTAGAAGATTTACGGAACCGCAGTACTAATTACACAGATGTTCTTCACAATGTCCGAGAACACTTAGAACAGTTGTTGTACTATTGTATGGAGGTGAATGTTAAAACGCAATTTTTCGGCGGCGCGTAGCTCAAATTTACAAAACAAAGCGCCATTTTAAAGAGAATGCCCTTTAAATATATATATCACAACATACCCATTCCTATTTGAAAAAAACAAGGGCAGTAGCCGCCCTCGCTAGGGGGGTTGGGGTTACAGGGATGAAATTAATAGTGAAACGTGTCCCCCTGAAAACACAAGTTTACGGATCCGAGTTTTTTTTTAATTTTCACGTACACAGCCGTAAACCTTGCTGGACTGCTTTCGATGGGCCACCCTGTATATTTGGTGAAAAAATATTGTAAACACATTTACTGTTTTGTTAACGAATAAAGGAGTAGAGGGACAAAATGCAAAATATATTACAATTGAAATATTTTTTTACTATATTACTTTACCATGATACTACAGGCTAAATACCAAAATATGCAGATAGAATGATATGAAAGAGGCATTTTAAAAAAAAATTATGCTAGGAAAACAAATTTTGGTTTGAAATATTGAAATTTATTTTGAACTCATTCTGACTGCATAAAAAAGTGAAATTGGTCAAAATGTCAGTTACAATGTTATTTGATGCATGTATCGAATTATTGAATTTACGCGATTTTCTGTAAAATCAGCTCTATTGACTTTGCCAAAATTGCAAATAAACTATCTTTAACGGTCATGTTTGGACACTGTGATAATAATTTATCTGCATATTTTTTTGTGAATTAAAGAAATTTAGCTGCTTTATTCTGTGGACCGAACTAAAGTTAAAAATTATTTTTTTATACATTTTAAAAACGATACCAAATTTTTGTATTTTAAAATTTATTAAAAAATTTTTTAGGACGGTTTGGCATAGAGTTTTTTCGAGTGTCGAGTGTGGGGGGGTTTTAAAATTACATCCCCCTCCCCCCCCGCCAAAATCCCCCACTCCTCAAAAAAACTCCATGCCAAACCGTCCTGATATGAACCTTACTAAGCCACTTTTAGAATTAATTTTGATATACACGGTGTTGAAATAAGGTCGGTTCCCCGGAATAACTCCGGTGCATCGCATTGTAGCGGAAAATGTCTGGGGTAAAAGTTGTTTGGTTTTGAAGGAAGAATAGTTTGCAACTTAACCCCCCCCCCCCCCCCCCATCCCCCTCAACCCACGGGCGCGGGTGGGGGTAAGTTAAGATTTTCAAATGGAAAGCCATATTTTTTATTGGCGTATCGTGTTCTCCGAGCAAAAATAAACATCTTTTGTCCGAATTTTTTTTTATTCGAGCCCATCCTTCACCAATAATCACCATGTGAAAGACAAAATCAGAACCGTGCGAAAATCAAGTTTTATCCCGGAAATACTCTTTTTCTCTGTCTCGTACTAAAAATGTCCGTGGAAAAAGTTGATGGTATTCCACGGGCATTTTTTAGTACAAGACAGAGAAAAATAGTATTTCCGGGATAAAACTTGATTTTCGCACGGTTCTGACTTCGTATTTCTCATGGTGATTGTTGGTGAAGGATGGGCCCGAATAAAAAAAAATTTCGGCCATTGATGTTTATTTTTGGTCGGAGAACACGATGCGCCAATAAAAAATATGGGGTTCCATTTGAAAATCTGAACTTACACCCACCCGCGCCCGGGGGTTGAGGGGTGGTTTAAATTGCAAACTATTCCTCCTTCAAAACCAAACGACTTTTTCCCCAGACATTTTCCGCTGCAATGCGATGCACCGGAGTTATTCCGGGGTACCGACCTTATTTCAACACCCTATATATTGTTCACGTATCAATAGATTTTTAATATCGTTACATCCCTACGACTGATTTCGGTTCTGGACGGTCGTCGTTGGATGGCAACCAAACCGCCACCAATACCGGCGGGGTTGCCCAAGGCATCTTTTAATGATTTTTTACTGCGTATCCATGTCTTTAGTGAATTTTTGCTGCGTATCCATGTCTTTTAAACAGCCCTATTTTTTCTGACTCTGATCATTTTAAAGCATTTTTAGGTATCAGTCATCACTGGTATCAGTTCAGTAGTTTTTAAATTACTAGGTAATTAAAAAATTTCTGGATCCCTTTGATGTTTACTGGGCATCCAAATAAAAGGCCTGCGTATCCAAATGGATACTCAAAAGTACGTTAAAAGATGCCTTGGGGTTGCCTATTTGACGGCGACAACGTTGTGCGCAAGACAAACGACGAGCAACCTTTAAAAATATGACCGGTAAATCGTGCGCACCAAACAATTTTTTCACTCATTAAATTTAACTTTTTACTGCGCACCCCCATAAGTTGTACCTATCCATAGTTATAGGTCGGGGGGCCCGAGTCACAGGTTCAGCCCACGTACCCTAAGAAACAATCCAATTGTTGTTTTTATTATTCCCAATTACCATTACTAGAACTTTAATTATCATGTAAAAGTTAATTCGTAAGTAACAAAATATCATTTGCTTGCCTGAACTAACGCACTAAACAATTTAAATGCAAATATATCCGAAACAGTAACTCTGGACGACCTGAACTTAGTATACCTTTTTTACATAATAAATATGATAAAAATTATTTTTATTAAAATTTTAAATACACTGTGACACAAAAAAGCTATGACCTTATGAATGTTAGAAAAATGCAGCAGACAGCGCCCCCTACATTGTACATTAAAATTTCACAAAGAAGTCAATTTCTCGTTCTAAAAAAACCATAAATGCCAAATTTTGTAAAACAACGTTAGTTTCTCGCAAAGTTATTTTAGAAAAACAATAATGGAGTTTTAACTTTAACACCCTGTATCTCAGTTAATATCAACTTTCGAATATAGGTAAGTATAATTAAATCCTAATATTTTTACGTAAGGAGTCTGGGGTTTTTTTCATGTACCATTAATTAGTGGACACCGTGTATATGTTTTTATTACAAAAGTGCCCTTTTAAAAATATTATAAACACTTATTGTCAAAAGCAGATCCTTTCTAGATAGTTTATTTATATAACAATACAATTTTTATTTAAATATTTTCATTACTGGCCATTTAATTTCTTTGTTGTCTGGACTAAATTTACTAGAAATACCGACTATACCTTTTTAATGAATTATGTGGATTTACAATATTATTTTGGTTTGTTCGGGTTTGTTAATGAAAATCGTATCGTATAGAAATCGTACAATAAAATATTTACTATAGTATTTTCTTCCCTGCACAAATACGATAAGTTTCCCATAAATAATAGGTCACTTTTTGATGGTTTATTTTATTACAATTAATATGGGAAATATTAAAAAATTTATAAGTTCTGTTTCCAATAATAGAGATTATCATAGGCAAGGAAATAAATCAAGTATAAAATAAGTGATGTAACTAATTTAATGCTAGACTAAAACCGGCAAACAGGGTAACCGTTTGACAGGGAATGCCTTATGCTCTTAGGCAAACGGTGTACCAAACGTAGAGTTACACTATTTGCCAGCAATACGTGAAATGACTAAGCATTTCTGGGAATGACGGATTTCACTAATTGACGCCGACATATACATACATAGGCAAATTTTGAAAATTGGACAATACGCTAATGTTGATGGGGGCAACCCTCCTAATATATTTTTAATATGGTGGCACAAATGGAACACCCTATATATTATTACATTATTGGATTCTACGCAAGATTCTAAACAGATTTCGTATATCATGTCCTGCCCCTAAGTCTAAGTGTGTTTGCAATATTTAAGGTTTAATGTCTGAAGTGACATTTGCAGACCTTAAATTAATTATTAATTATTCCTATAAGGAAGCCTTGATTGTTTCTTTGGGGTTGAATTCAAGGCGTGCTTTAATATATTATATATGACTATTAATACAGGGTGTTCAAACAATAAGATTAAAAATTAAATTGAAAAAATCTACATTTTCAAATGGAAACCCCAAATTTTATAACTATTTTCTATTTAGAATTAAAAATAAGGTTTATTTGTATAAGGTTGTCTATTAAAAAAAATTGTAGTTTCAAAAATGCTAAAGAAATAAATTTGTTATAATATGTTCTTGATTATATAGCTTACCAAATACTGGAATTTCATTTCAAAGTGACCTAAACCCAAAAACATCTATAGTTCTTGGTATTATTATTATTTATATTCAGTATACGTAAATTCCATTAATAAGTTAGTAACTAATAAGACAAAGGAGAAAAACCGCAAATTTCAAGACACTACCATACTGGCATAAATATTCTTATTTAAATTGAAATGTTAAAAAAACCATAATAATAATGAGGGAATTTTATGAACATAAACAACAACTAATGCAAAAAACCATATCGAAAAATTTTTTTTTTTTTCGAAAACAGTTCACTTTATCGACATTGATCAAGAGTACCTTTTTTCAGCATAAGGTTTAGAGTATTCAAAAATATTATTGTCGTTCCTTCATCGTACAAGGTGTACGAAAAACTACATTTTTGTGTTACGTCTAGTCCGTCCCTGGCAAACTAAATAAGCCAAATGTGTTTAAAAGGGCGAATTTTAAGGAGACTCATCTACTAACCATTATACTAAAAAGTTATTAAATTACACCTAGTACTTAATAAATTATTTAAAGAACAACGATTTCCAGGGACGTCCGTTAGTATCTCCGTAGGGGAGGCCGTAGGAAGAAAAATTTATAGGAACTTTTCCAGTTATTTTTAAGTGTTCTATCTGAACCCGGGAGATTGCCCACATATTCTGGGACACCCTGTATAGCGTGTGCCATTTAAAATAAAGAAGTTGACACCGACTTCCAGGTTAACCGGACGTATTACCATAATCAAAATATTTTAGCCCAGTGATCAAATCAACATTAGCATACTATCCAATTTTAAAAATTAGAGAGAGCAACAGGGCCCGCTCAAAACGCCTTAATCATTTTGTGCTGTTATTAATACATATTAATAATATTTCTGAAAAGAAATTAAAAAAATGTGCTATTCTAACTCATTAAAATAATAATATCAACAAACCACCTTGTAACTCTGTAAAATTTTTACTTTAAATCTATTTTATTAGCTATTTCGTGCTCAATAGATATCATAGTAAAGTTAGCCCGTTTCGGGCTTGCTCGTACCATGCCGCCCAGTTTACCCCCTCCTCAGTGGCGTATATAGCAAACCCGAACAACCCCCCCCCCCCCCCCCCGTAATGTAATGTTGTAACCAATTTATTCAAAGATGAATTCGCTAGGAAAAATATAAATCTTGATTTTACTCGATGTTTGTTTTTGTTCAGTTCATAATTAAGCCAGAGCTAGTGGCTCATTCACCGTTTTTTGATCAATATTTTTGATACTATTTCGTTTTATCCTAAAAGCGGTTAATTACCTGTTTTTAGGGACCAATTACCTTAAGTTTAGAGTAGACATTTTTTTAATTAATTAATTAATGGAAGCAAGAACCGAAATTTTGTCAATTTGCACAAATTTCGTTTCCTGCACAAATTTGTTTATCAGAAATTTTAAAATTTAGGTAATTGATCCCTTAAATCGGGTATTTTCGGATAAAACTAAAAAGGAATGAAATATTTCAAAAAACGAAAAGGCGAAAGCGCCACTACTTTTTTAGGTACCCCCCCAACACATTCCTATATACGCCACTGCCCCTCGGAACCAAAAACGGTCCTCGTCGACTCTTAGAATCCAGATTTTTCCGCCCCAATATACTTGACCCCCCCTTCTCATTTACGATTTCAAGGGTAACAGTTACCCCTGCCAAGGGGGTTAAACCACGAAGGCTGCAAAAATTCTTGTGAACGGGGGGACCTTCACAATAAAATTTTATTCTTATTTACCGGAAGCGACCTATTGAAGGTGGGTAGTTTTCAAATTAAAACCCTGCATAAGTGAAAACTGAAGGGGCCCGTACACTTGCGAG
The DNA here is from genome assembly GCA_963991005.1 of Barypeithes pellucidus. NCBI lineage: Eukaryota > Metazoa > Arthropoda > Insecta > Coleoptera > Curculionidae > Barypeithes > Barypeithes pellucidus. Next base: position 46,773,752 of record OZ022563.1, on the reverse strand, counting down.
CAAATTGCGCAACGAAGGTTGTTGCGCAACGAGTTGAGCGTGAATGCCGCTGTTCGACGCGTTGCGCAACATCGAGTAAATTTAAGCAATGGTAATTTGTCTATGGGTAAAAACGACTCAAAAAGAATTGTGGAAAGAGTTTATAAGTATTTATCGCCAGTTACTACCCCAGTTATGGAAGGTAAAAAGCGAGGAACCCGTTGCATAATAGTGTATGGGCCCCTTGTGATGCGACTTCGTCAGAATACGACTAAATACTTGTAATGCTACTAAATGTATTTTGAAAAAAATGTTTAAAAACTCACCTTACAGGGAACAGAGCAAAACTTCGTTTTAGGATGACAATATTACCCGGAATTCCGACAACTTTTTAAGCAGTGGCAGGAGCACCATGGTCTGGACGTTGGAATTATCACGCGGGATAATTTTCCAGAAAAAATAAAACCGGCGAATACGCGAGCTCCTTTCGAACCGACCACTGCAGATAAAGTAACAAAGGAAAGCAAGGCAAAGGTATTTTGGTGCAAAAAATTCGTTTGTTTTTCTAACGATTACTCGCTTACATTGTAGAAAAAACGCCATGACTCATGTCGAGTCGTTGTACGTCCGAGATTTTTATATCCAAATTCAAGCCTTTTACGAAATTTAAAATGAATTGTATTTTGATAGGTATAATTTCATTTTTAAAAATAGGGAATTTATCTTCCCGGAGGATCCTAAATTTTTGTATGAGGCGGTATAACCCTTGTGTCACGTCATTTGACTTGTGTTTCGTAGCGTTTTTATTAGAAAAATTACAATTACCGGAAAATTTAACGGAGAAAATTGGGCGTTCTGAAATAAATAAAATATTTACTCATACAGGGAGTCCATTTAGTGTGTAATTATTCGATATCTCCTATATCGTGGATAGAACGGAAACTTTAAAAATAAATATTAGCGGACTGAAGACGCATATTTTAAAAGTATGTTTAAGTATACAGGGTGTCCATTTTTGAGTAGTTTTACGGGGTATCTCCGTTATTAGTAAAGATAGAAAGATGCTGTTTTCGCAGCACTTTGCTACTTTTTTGTCAAACAGAAGATGCCGTAATCAGAATTTTTCTAGGCCGCCTTGTTTTTGATATACGGGATGTTTTTGAGAATTGTGCATTTTGGGACAACCCCCATATCTCGGTTACCCCGTAACGTATCAAAAAGAAATAAAATGTTCTTTTTGTAGCTTTTTATGTAGAATCCAGTGACGTACTCAGATTTTTTCTACATTCAATAATTTTCAAGGAAAATAAACAAATTTGTTTTTTTTAAATGGGTCACCATATATAAAAAAATGGTATATTTTTGAAAAACGTATATTTTGGGCCTAATACTAAGACTAAAAATAAAGTGTTATATATTTGAGAAGCTTGTTACAAACTAAATTATATTATTAAAAAATATATAAGGTGAAACCAAATTTGTTTATTTTCCTTGAAAACTATTGAATGTAGAAAAAATCTGAGTACGTCACTGGATTCTACGTAAAAAACTACAAAAAGAACATAGCATGATGGAAGCTCCAGGCCCAAAATACTCCGGAGGTAAACTCGCCCCCCATTCGGATCTCCGGGCGGGGGCTGGACTTGGGGCCCCATCAAGCGAAGTTCATCAAACAACAACCATTTCCGACAATTTACTGGGATCTAACAACACTCAACGAAGAAATGGTGTGGCACCTGCAGTTGCTAACCAACCCAGAACTAGCAACTTCAAAATTGATTTCTGCAATATTAGAGGGCTTAACACGAACATCAATTCAGTCCACCAGCACTTACAATCTTCCAAGCCTCACGTACTCGCACTGACCGAGACAAAGGTCAGATCGTCAACAAACACCGTCAGCTATTTATACCCTGGATACGATTTTCATTCCCGATTCCGACGCAACTTCGGTGTATGTCTTTTCATTCGAGATGTTCTCTACTGCCAACGAGAACCTACACTGGAGCCGAAAGACTGATGTAATATGGTTTAAAATATCAACGCCGAAAATCACAAAGTTTATCTGCTGCCTTTACCGTCCTCCAAGTGATACCCATTCCAGAGACCTCTTCACATCACTAGCCAATACAATCGACTCCTTGCAAACCAACCATCCAAATGCCGAGATTGCTATCTTTGGCGACTTTAACGTCCACAATGTCAACTGGCTTAAATATTCAAATACAGACGATGAGCAAGGCCGCGAGGCCGAATCCTTCGCGATCAGTTGTGGTCTAACTCAACTCGTAGAAGAACAAACGCGGATTCCAGACCGAGCTGGAGATTTTGCTAGTCTTTTGGATCTTTTCTTAACGTCAAATCCTGATCTATATACCGTCACCGTACAGCCTCCGTTAGGATCTTCCGATCACAAACTTATTTCAACTCTAAGCGAACTACCAATTAATTCTGAACAACCTCCTAAACCTCGCAAGATATGACATTACAGATCGGCCAAGTGGGAAGACCTGAAAGACCATTTTCGGACTTTTCCTTGGATGAGCGTATGCTTCTCTTCTGATGATCCATCCGTATGTGCTGGGGAGGTCTCCGACGTCATTCTAATGAGCATGGAAGCATTTATCCCCTCCTCCCAAAGGCAAGCCCTGGTTTAGCAAGGATTGTGAGCGTGCTGTCAAATCAAAAAATCTGGCTTACCGACAGTGGCGTAAAAACCCTACCACTGAAAATCGTACCATCTTTATTACCGCTCGAAACCAATGTAAGCTAACAATAGATCCAAGCAAGGAAGCCCATAACGTGAGAATCAAAAACAAACTTCTTGACTGTCCAAACGGATCAAGGTCCTTTTGGTCAGTCGCTAAGGCCGTCAGCCAAATCAACTATTCCACCTCTAACACGTCCCAATGGTACAATAGCATCCACAGCCGGAGGCAAAGCAAACTTACTTGCTGAACTATTTTCTTCGCATTCCACTGTAGATTTCCAGGGAAGAACACCACCCGACATTCCTGCAGTTGAATCCGAAATGACCGAAATCGTGTTCCGTCAGCGTCCCGTCAAACGAATCCTAAAAGGAATGGACGTCAAAAAAGCCACTGGTCCAGACGAAATTCCTATTATAGTTCTCAAGAGATGCGCCGATGAACTAACACCAGTATTTTGTAGACTTTTCAACTTATCCTACAAAAAAGGAATATTTTCATCCTGCTGGAAGACCAGCCTATTCCAAAGAAAGGTAAGAGAACCCTGCCTAACAACTACCAACCAGTCGCATTGCTTTCAGTTATATCAAAAGTAATGGAGAAAGCTATTAACCATCATCTTCTAAAGTACCTGGAAGGCTTCAACATTATCAGCGATCATCAATATGGTTTTCGGAAGTCCAGATCAACTGGAGATCTTCTAGCCTATGTCACCCATATTTGGAACAACGCAATCGAACATCATGGGGAGTCTCGGGTTGTTGCACTGGATATTTCTAAAGCTTTTGATCGTGTTTGGCATGAGGGGCTTCTAAGTAAACTGCGATCCTATGGTATGCCCAGTCGATTCTGTGCATGGTTGTCTAGCTTTCTTAAGGACCGCTCTCTGCAAGTGGCGATTGACGGATTTCTCTCAGACACCTTCACCATCAATGTCGGTGTTCCTCAAGGGTCCATATTGTCTACCACTCTCTTGTTACTCTACATTAACGACCTTCTAGTGAAAACTAAAAATCAGATATTTAGTTTTGCTGACGATAGCACACTTATCTCATCTTTCTCTTTGAATGCGCAAACATCGGCTGCCAACGCATATCTTCGCAGATAGCATGAAGTATCACGCCTCAACAAAGACCTGGAAGAAAATTTGGCTTGGGGTGACAGTAACCAAGTCGAATTTAACGCTAAAAAACGCAGGCATTCTCTAAAAAGGTTAACATTACAGAACCGGAAATAGTCATGGCCGGACACGCAATCCCACTGGCTTCATTTATTAATTTGCTGGGCGTCAATCTGGGAGGAAATATGTCTTGACATAACCACGTTGTGGCAATCGCCAAGATAGCTTCTCAGAAGCTTGGGGTACTCTTCCGAACCAGAAAGTTGTACACACCTCAACAACTTTTGACACTATACAAAGCCCAGATTCGACCATCACTAGAACATACTCTTCGGCTACTGGATTCCATCGAAAGGAGAGCTATTCGTCTGATCGGAGACCACGAGCTGACGAAGAACCTCGACAGCCTAGAACATCGAAGACAGGTTGGGGATTTGACTCTCTTTTACAGATATTTTCATGGAAGGTGCTCGGCTGACCTTGCCCTCTTAATTCCGCCCAGAGCGACGAATAGCAGAAATACACGACGAACCACTGCCGCCCATCGATATGTGGTTAAGCTTAGTACTCCTCGAACTTCATTATTTAAGAATTCTTTCATCTGGAGGACTTCATCCTTGTGGAACGATCTTCCCGAGGTCGTCTTTCCCAACGAATACAGGGTGTTATGGAAATGACGTATTATATTTAAACCGGCAAATCCCGAGATGAAAAATAACCATAAATGGCGCTTTGAATTATTAAGCCAAATATACACTTTATATGAAATCTCAAAATTTACGTGGCCGCTCCTGAGGCCCTTCGCAATCAATATTTTATTGAGGCAGTCTCCAGGTTCAAAAGAGGTTAACGCATTAAATGCGATGTTGTCATATTGCAAGACATTGCACGTGTTTTTGACAACAAGACGTCTTTGAAGCGCGCTATCACTTCTTTTTCAAACTTTTTAGAAAAATAAAACACAAAAAGTCTGCTTTTCACGAGAACCAACAGTAGATAATATCACACGAATTTGAAATCACATCACAACATTTATTATTATGAATTATTTCACAACAAAAAAATCGGGCAATACAACTAACCAAACGTTTAAAATTCGTATACGTCAAGCACGTGGCACCCTCGACGTCGTGGAACCAACGTCCTTTCACTCCCGAATCGCGAAGCCTACTGAAGGTATGAAGGGCGCGCCGCCAGTATTCAAGTAAGGGCGAGACACGCGGTGTGATCTGACAACACTGTTAGTATACTCTAGTGACCCACATTGTTGCTAAGTGAATCCAGATGTAACGGCGCGACAGTATGTGGGTAAAAAGGGTTTTTACCTTAGTATTTAGATATTCGATTTTTAAAAAAAAAGTATGTAGACTTTCTCTAGGACTCCCTAGGAGTCACCCATTTAAATATAATACGTCATTTCCATAACACCCTGTATAACCTCCAACGATTCAAGACCAACGTGAATCGCTTTTTGCGCACACGCACCACTCCCAGAGTGCCCTAAAGGATTTTTCCTATAGTGCTTGATCATAAGAACTGCAGCACCATGTCATGACTTAAGACACTAAAATCCACCGTGTTGCCGAAACCCGAACAAACCCGGAAATCTATTGTGTTGTAAGGTTGTAATTTATCGTAACTTGTCTAAAATAAAGAAAAACTTACCTTTTTCACTTACCTACCTTTTTTAACATTAACTTTACGCCAATGTTAACGAATTTCTTTCATAAATATTTTGTTTTTTTTTTTATAATTTTTTTCAATGCCCCAATTTCAATCAGTTTATTAAAATATACATATTTTTTCCTTATCTTTTTTTATACCTAATATCTTTTTTTTTTAATTATTTTTACTGTTACCTTTTATTACATTTTTTAATAGTAACGTTGTTTTTTTTTGAGGGCGATATATATGCATATGCATTTTTTCTTTCTTACCAACTCGGCTTATAAAGGTATGCTACGTACAACTGGATTTTATACAATATAAGTTTTAACACCAAAAATCCAAATTAGTATCTAAAATATTGTGATTATTTATACAGGGCGGAAAAACGTCGATATTGGGAACTCCACGTCGATGTATATCTTCCTTCACCAGAATATCGCACACTACTTATTACATTAAGTTATCTCAGACATTTTTTTCTATTAGCTATAATACAGTGACCGGCAAAAAAGTTGGCCACATACGGAAGACATTTTTATTATTGAAATATTAAAATAACTTTTTACGCCGTTTGCCTCTTATTTTGACCTATGTCACACAAATTTACTGGGCTGGACAATTGAAAAAAATATATTTTGTCATGGAAAACTGGTATTCAATGACGAGATATCGAAAAATGTTATTTGAAAAGACTGTTTAAATTCGTATTCTTAATATAATAAGCTTAAGTTTCGTTCACAGGGGTATAATGAAAATGTGTTAAATGATCACAAACTAAGCTAATCATTTTCTTATATCAAAATAAAAAGTATGCTTTTCAGGTGGTATTAATATCAAATACCAATGTATGGAAAAATTATTATTTCCCAGACCACCCGACGATCCTTATACAATAAGGGCGTATTTTTGTCTATACAGTAGCACATTAAAATACTAATTCAGATTGAATGGTACTACCAAGAAAAGGAAGCCTTCTCTATCGATAGCATGTCGCCACCTGCAGGCCGGTTTCGAACTCTTTTGTTCTCGTCGGTACAGGGTAGTGTCCATACCTATCATCAGAAAAGACTGTGTTTTCCCGACTACCGTTGATAATACAGCGTGTATAGAGTCTTCTCCGATGATAGGTATGGACACCTACCCTGTACCGACGAAAACAAAAGGGTTCGAAACCGGTCTGCATTTGGCGACATCCTATCAATAGAGAAGGCTTCCTTTTCTTGGTAGTACCATTCAATTTGAATTAGTATTTTAAAGTCCTACTGTGTAGACAAAAATACGCCCTTGTTGTATAAAGTATCATCAGGTGGTTTGGGAAATATTTTTTCCATACATTGGTATTAAATAATTTTCTAGTTTTCAAACAATTTTATTTGTTAAAATTTAGCTTTTTACCATGTAACTGAGTGTGGCCAGTCCTGTATCTGGCAACCATTGTTACCATTTATACTTATTTCTGGAACAATATCAAACTTATGAAACTAATAGTGGTTATTTTTCTGAAAAAATATAATTTTAGGAATTTTTGCTCCAAACTTTGCAAAAGAGCATACGATTAAAATCTAAGAACTTTTGTCAAATAACTTTTTTCGATATCTAGTCATTTACACCAGTTTGCCGTGACAAAATATTTTTTTCTCAATTTTCCAGCCAAACGAGTCGTCACGTGACAAATGTCAAAATAAGTTTTTAGGATAACAATCATGCAGAGACAATCTTCGTAAAAAGTTTTCCACATATTACCAACTTTTTGCCGGTCACTATACAGGGTGTCCCATTTTCGACACTTTTATAGCGTATCTCCGTAATTGTTAGTGCTATCAAAAAAGTAATGTGGGTGTCACGTGCTCTTTTTGGGTCAAACTTAAAATGGTCAAATCAAAATTTGAAAATTTTTGCTCGCTGAAGAGATATGGGGGAAAATCAAGAAATTCACAATTTCAAAATTACCCCATATTTTCTTAGTTAAAAGAGATATAGAAAAATGTTTTATACATAAGTTTCTTTATATTGATTGTTGAATAATCTGCCGTTTTCAGAATAAGTATACGGGGTCAGGTAAAAAAGTTATCGGACCTAACCTCATTTTTTTAAATGGAACACCCTGTATATTTTAATCTAAAAATATACTATTTTAAATTCGTTAAATATTTAAAATAGTATCTTTTTAGATTAATATACAGGGTTCCATTTAAAAAAAATGAGGTTAGGTCCGATAACTTTTTTACCTGACCCCGTATACTTATTCTGAAAACGGCAGATTATTGAACAATCAATCAAAAGAAACTTCTGTATAAAACATTTTTCTGTATCTCTTTTAACTAAGAAAATATAGGGTAATTTTGAAATTGTCAATTTTTTGATTTTCCCCCGTATCTCTTAAACGAGCGAAAATTTTCAAATTTTGATTTTACCAATTTAAGTTTGACCCAAAAAGAGCACATGACACTTACAATACTTTTTTGATAACACTAACAATTACGGAGATACCCTATAAAACTGTCGAAAATGGGACACCTTGTACGTATTATGCTAAAGTTCTTTAAAAAAAAATTAGATAAATGACCGGAATAAAAATAAAATCCACCCTGTATGTGCAAAGAAAACCATTTGCTGCCCCAAATTATAGATTTTTGGCTTACACAGCTCCAAAATGCAAAAAATGTACAGACGTAATATCTTAAGCTAAAAAGTAACAAGGAAAAATAGGATGACTATGAGTTGAAGTGGCGAAGGCAGATTTCCTGATAGTCGATTTTTCAAACGCATCTAAAAAACTAGTCTTTATACGTGTACACAAATAGACGAAGAATTTACAAAAATACTATTTTTGAAATAGTGTTTTTCGTCTTTCAATTTGCAATTTTGATTTCATATATAACACTTAAAACTGGATATATCTTGTTCCGCTTAGTGTATATAGTATACAGTGTGGTCAAATCAGCAATAAGTACAGACCTTTTTTCAATGGGTTTCAAAAACAACAATAAACTGAGCCACAGTTTAAAATCATATGAGGACAGTCACACCCTACATTCTTTTTTAAATGAAACTTTTGCGTGTTCTGTTCATACTAGGTATGTCCAGGCTTTCTGATACACTCCGTATGTGAAAAAAGATATCAAATTGTCAAAATGGACCACGTGTTCCAAAAAAATGTGATTTTTCTTCAATCGCCACTTCAGCTATACAATAAACTAAATTACTAAGACCAGGTTAACTATAAGTTTCCAAACAATAACTTTGGAATAGAAGGGATTTGTTTGTACAGGCAAAACTAAATTATATAAGCGAAAGAACTAAAAACTAAAAGTAATTCATAAAATATTAATGCTAGAAACAAGCTTAAATATTATAATTTTTTCGTTCTCATCTCCCACCGTATACAGGGTGTGTGTTCCATAACTTATGGCCCATAGAGCAACTGAAGATACTAAACATCAAACTACACCGATAAGTCATATACGTTTTTTCGAAATGGTTCTTGTTCTAGAAATACAGGGTGTTGAAAGTTAGCGGCATAATGTTTTTATGAGTAAGAATGAGAATTGGTAGAACTTTGTAAGTTTCACATTAGATGGCGCTAGTTACTTACACCGAGTTTAATAAATCTATGATGTTTTGATTACCTGTTATTAAGTATTTTTAATTGGGTATCATTTAACTGGTTAGCAAAATCTTATTTTTGCGAACAGAAAAATGTAATCGGTCAGCCAAAACGGCTAGTCGGTCAGCAACTTATGGACAGCAAACATTTCTGAATCGGTCAGTAATTAATGTCATACTAGAGTGCTCTAAATTATTTTGGTAAGCAAATTAAATATATAAGCTGCTATGAGCGATCCACTTTTAATCAGATATTAGTAAGCAATCGGCGGGTAAGCAAAATATTTAATCTTGGTGAAAAAAAAGTGAAATAGTGACAGTGCCTTGGGAAAACAAGTGAAAACCCGCCCCCGCAACAACTTTTGTAGCCGATTTCCTTCTGTATTCGGCAAAATAAAACACAAGAAAGTTACATAAATTGACAGTGCCCTAACCTTTTGGGCCTCGACTGCTACACCGAATGAAACCACACGAAGGCAATTAGCCGCTCGTATCACGCGACTGCCCACAATAACGAACTTTGCCGATTATTCAAAACAAACGCAATCCAATGATTTATATTGATAACCATTCTTTTAATATGCAAACGCTTGAAGTAAACTGCTTCTAGACATGTTTTCTTTCTACTGGCCAATTGTAAAATCTTGCTGACCAAGTAATCATTACTGTTAATTAAGCGAACACATGATGATACAAGCGGACCGATATCTGTTAAATTCTTGACTTGTAGCATTTTTTGCAGAACAAGTGGTTGCAGACTGATTTTTATTTATTGCAAGCAAAATCTTTTTATGCTGATCAAATGATTGAATGGCAAAATTTAATGCAAACCAATTTTAATAACAGCAAACCATTTAATTACTCTTTTTAATTCAACTTGCTCAAAGAACGGCAATTTCTAAACTAAAAAAGGTTAAATAAAATTAAATGTTACTACTATTTAAAAAAATGAAACGTCGACTTGAAAATTTAATTAAATTATCTCAAAGAGGAGAAAAAGTGGCAATGAAAATGTAAAATTTATTATCACATATCTGTTCAAATAAACGAAAGGAACGAAATCGTAAAGGTTTTTCGCAAATATTAGGAATTTTTTAAATTTGAAAATATGACGTTGCAGAACTCACCAATGCGCATTTCTGTATGTCTCATGGTTAAACAGATCTCTGTAGCGTTGTGCATTCTTATCAGGGATTAAATAACAAACTTGATATATGAAATGTGAGGTTTGTTAATATGGATTTAATGGGTAAACTTGACGCCGTAGACATGAAAACTTAAAATGCCATTGACTAACAAACCCGAGTTTGTTCTTTTCCACTATATTCTTAAAAAATGACATGTTTCGCGATCACTGTAGCTTCTTCAGATTGAGAATGAATGAATATTTTTCTACATCTTACAAAATGTACAATCTTAAAATACTATTACAGGTATAAAGTAGGGTGTAATAATAGTAACAGTTGGATTTTCCAAATGGTCAGTAAAGTGATTAGATAAATTATTTTATAGATTATTTATACATGTAATAGCGGATCAGTAAAATAAATTTAACAAAGGAGAATTGTTAAGGTCTATTTGATCATTCCGTAAAACATCGGTATTTTAAGTATATTTATTTCCATGGATTCTCACAGATTAAGTTTTATGCATTTATTTTCAGTATGTAAGATTTTAAAATTTGAATCAAAGTTATGTTGTTTTTCTTTTAAATGGTTGGAATAATTAGAATCTGTTTTATCTTTTATGTAACTATTATAATGTTCTTGTATTCTTTTTCCAAAATATCTCCCGGTTTGGCCAATGTATGTTTTCGGACAATCTTTACATTTTAGTTGATACACACGAAAACATACATTGGCCAAACCGGGAGATATTTTGGAAAAAGAATACAAGAACATTATAATAGTTACATAAAAGATAAAACAGATTCTAATTATTCCAACCATTTAAAAGAAAAACAACATAACTTTGATTCAAATTTTAAAATCTTACAACTGAAAATAAAGGCATAAAACTTAATCTGTGAGAATCCATGGAAATAAATATACTTAAAATACCGATGTTTTACGGAATGATCAAATAGACCTTAACAATTCTCCTTTGTTAAATTTAATTCACTAATCCGCTATTACATGTATAAATAAATCTATAAAATAATTTATTTAATCACTTTACTGACCATTTGGAAAATCCCACTGTTATAATTTTTGCAGAATTATACCGTTGATCTTTTGACTGCAATAAAACCCCATTATCTCTTCGACCATAAAATAAATAAGGAAATCCCAAATTTTAAAACCTTTTCGAGCAGAGCCGGACCAGGTATACAAATTCAATTTATACCTATGCCTGATGCATATAATTATAAAGTGATTTTTAATAATTTGAATCTTTAGTGGTTTTCCGGCGAGTAATTTTTAGTTAGGCTTATTAGTGGTAGAATGTGGCGTCCTTGGAATTGTGCTGATAGGGGGGCATCTTCAAGTGTCATTTTTAAAAGAAAGCATTTATCTACCGATCCCAAACTAATAATTAAAAATGTGTATCAATCGTTGTTGAGTAGAAATTTTAATTCGTTGGATGCTTTAGCAGAGACGTCTACTTTGACAAAAACTCCTTTATCTTCGGTAAGAGACATATTACTTAAACCTGTTAATCCTAGAAAAAATCGGAGTGATTCTGGCACATTTAGAAGCATTGACGAAAATGACATGGATTTATTAAGAAGAATGATTTACCAAATGTACCCACTTTGATTTCCCTCAAAGAGCGGTCGATTAAAGACGAAACAAATATCTCTTGTAGCCTTTCAAGCCTTAGAAAAATATTGCGTACAATGGGGTTTAAATACCGAAGCATTGATAAAAGACAAACATTAATGGAATCTTAACGTTTACAACGTTTCTTACAATTGTATGATTACAAATGTTCAACCCTTAATTATAAGTTTAGGCTTAGATGAAGATAGTGATAGTGATACAGAGTTCAATTTTGAATAAATTATCAATAGTTTCTTAGAATTTAATCACTTTTTATTGTACTTGTTATCCTAATAGTTATACTTTTAAATTATATTACTTTCAATTATCATTAATTGTTATCATTATTTTACATTTATTATAGGTACCTAAAACTAAAAATACCTATCTATTTATTTTAAATTATAAAAATAAATCATGTGGTGTGGTATACATTTTCAAGCCGGCCCTGATCCCATTTATTGAGCTTTGAAGAGGTTCAGGCGTATACAATAGGGTTTAATCAGGTAGCTTATTTATGACAGTAAGAGTCAACGGTATAATTCTGCAACAACTATACTATTATATCCCCTACATCCACACCATCTTTATACCTGTAATAATATTTTAAGATTGTACATTTTGTTAGATATAGAAAAATATTCATTCATTCTCAATCTGAAGAAGCTACAGTGATAGCGAAACATGTTATTTTGACGAATATAGTGGAAAAGAAATATAACGTAGTCTTATTGTTTCTCATAATATTAAAATATTTTTAAAAAAATAAACTAAAAATGTAAAAATGTCTTCGTAGCTCTATGGAGACACTACCGTATACTAAAATGTCATGTATACTAAATAATTTTAATACTTAAGCCGTATTTATAGCAATAAAATCACACTTAGTAAAAAACAAGTCCACTTGGTATGGCGTTTTGACTACGAGCCTAAATTCACATAGATGATCAAACATAACGACTTGACGTTGAACCAAAATGTTCTAAATGCCGACAAATAAATATGCCAGGTAGTTCACCGTCTGAACGCAAATTAAGCGTCCGCCTTAAGACGACGACGCTTATATTGTGAACTACCTGTCACATTTTGTTGACCACACAAGTGTCACCATTAAAGTTGGAACCATAAAAAATGTATTTTCGGTTTAGGTAAAGTTTGACTTCACCATAAGTTTTTGCTTCAATAAAACCTTAAAAATGGTGTAATTTAATAGGACCATGTGGCTTTTGTTAACTGTCAAATTTGACATTTTATTCACAAAATGTCGAAAAATGGCATTTATTAATCGAATTTTAAAAATACTATTTGGAAAAGTTGCTTGTATTGTAATTTTATGCCCACATATCAAAATCTTTGTTTTCAATCTATTTTGGGCCAATATCTATTTTCATTGAAAACGGAAGTCGGCCGTAAGGACCGTAAATCTATTTTTACATACCGAGAATTTTGGCGATATGTACTCCTACTCCTGTGTGGGAAAATGTTCAGATGTTGTTCGGGTTTGTTCGAGGTTGCAAATTTTTTGCGAAAAAACTGTCAGAGTCGGAAACGACGAAACTTTTTGGTTTTAATTTTGGATAGTGAGCGCGTGTTGTGTGAAAATTTCAAGTATACAGGTTGAGCCGTTTAGAAGTTATTAAACGTCAAAGTCGACTTTTCGACGATTTCAGTTGTGCTACGTACTCATACTCACCCGTCTAAATTAATTCTTTATACCAAAAATTTTACCAAAATATTCATTTTCCTCAAAAAATTTAATTGCAATTTAAAAATATCGCCATCTGTGGAGTAAACTCCACATAATTTTAAAGATTGAACCAACATGGACCAGAGTTTTGTTTTTTTAAATAATAAATACCTTGAAAAAAATGGACATGTTAGAATTATACATTTCCGTTTGCAATGAAAATAGATATTGGTCAAAAACGGGAAGACAAATTATCATAAGTGATTCAAATTTGGTCTGTAGACATAAAATTACAATAGAAACAACTTTTCCAAATAATATTTATTCGATCAATAAATGCCATTTTTCGATATTTTGTGGAGAAAATGTCAAATTTGACACTTAACAAAAGCCGCATGGTCCCGATTAATTACGTCATTTTTGTCTTCATTGAAGCAAAAACTTCGGTAAATTTAAATTTTACCTAAATAGAAAAATAAATATTTTCTCCATATGGTCCCAACTTTAGTGGTCACACTGTATATTATATCAACAAAACGTGATGAAATTTGTCGTCTGTCATTATCTTTTTCCCCTAATTCATGGTTATCCACGTCAAAATCTTCTAAGATTATTTTAAATATCATATAAAAGAATTTTAAATTGATATATTAATGTTTGGAAAATAATCCATAAATATTTTTCCAAACTTTGACGCCGCTCTTATTCGACGAAAATTTCCCGATAAAGTTCTAGAGAACTTAATAAATACTAAAAAAAGTAACGAAAATCATCAACAAAGTACTAATTTCGTCGAAGTGTCGACGCTTTGCGAGATATTTTCCATTCAACTTTCTGGCGGTTTTCGCATTGAATAAAGGTCGACGAATGTCGCTTTTAATATTATTAAATTAAGTTTAAAATTTTGTATCGCTAAAGGAACCTTTGCTTGATAAGTTTAAAATAATCTTAAAACGACTTATAACGGAAAAGGTATTCGTAAGTTTCTGCCAAATTAACAGAAGCAAAAATTCCAAATGCGTATAAAATATTGTTTCTGGCGATTGAAAAAAAATGTCGACACCAAGTCAACTGTCTAAAAGTGGCTAATACCCACTATGATAATTAATTTTAACCGATATAAAGGGTCGGTGAGGCTGTGAACTATCGACGCCACGAACGGTCCTCTTCGTCTTCATCCTCGTCGTCTTGAAGAAGGGCTTCTTCGGTTTCTGGACCAAGCTGAACAGAACAGAGACAATCGTTAATATATTTTGATAATCTATAGCTATAATGTTTTAAGCACATGATTAATATTTTTAAAATAAAAAAAACGTTCACTACTTTCACCTAATCAATTGTCAATTTCCGGTTGACATCTACGACTGTACAGGGTGTCCCATTTTCTATACTTTTACAGGGTATCTCCGCCATTGTTAGTGCTATTAAAAAAGTAGTGTAGGTGTCATGTGCTCTTTTTGGGTCAAACTTAAAATGGTAAAATCAAAATTCGAAAATTTTCGCTTGCTTAAGAGATATGGGGGAAAATTAAAAAATTCACAATTTCTAAATTACCCTATATTTTCTTAGTTAAAAGAGATACAGAAAAATGTCTTATACAGAAGTTTATTTATAATGATTGTTGAATTATCTGCCGTTTTCAGAATAAGTATACGGGGTCAGCTAAGAAAGTTATCGGACCTAACCTCACTTTTTTAAATGGAACACCCTGTATATTTTAATCTAAAAATATAGCATTTTAAACTATCTTTCAAATTTATAACACACCATGGATGATAGATATCATATCAAATTTTTCAAAATGTTGATAAGTCATTTTCACAAATGAATAGGTAAAAATGAAATTGACGTTAAATGTCAATAACAACTAGAAACTAGAATGTCAACATAGTTGTCTCTAGGATATTAGCTTTTGTTTCATGGCCTACTGTGGTTTAAAGTAATAAAGTTTAAATAAATCGCCTAGGAAACCAATATCATGCATGGCGTGTATATATTTGTAAAGAGAATTTAAAATGCTATCTTTTTATTAAAATATACAGGGTGTTCCATTTAAAAAAAAATGAGGTTAGGTTCGATAATTTTCTTACCCGACCCCGTATACTTATTGTGAAAACGGCAGATTATTCAACAATCATTATAAATAAACTTCTGTATTAAACATTTTTCCGTATCTCTTTTAACTAAGAAAATATAGGGTAATTTTGAAATTGTAAATTTTTTGATTTTCCCCCGTAAGCGAGCGAAAATTTTCAAATTTTGATTCATCATCATTTTAAGTTTGATCCAAAAAGAGTACATGACACCTACATTACTTTTTTGATAGCACTAACAGTTATGGACATACCATATAAAAGTATCGAAAATAGGACACCCTGTACAGGGTGTAATTTTAATACCCTCGGAAAGTGTCGCAAATGGGACACCCTGTAAGCTATTACCGGACGGTGGTCTGTTCGCCGGGGTTTTCAGGCATCAACCTTCGCGTACTCGCTTACATGACAATTTTAATTTGACGGTTTTATGGGAATTCATTTTTTGTTGTGTTCTCCGGTTATAAAATACCAATTTTGTCTCCCTAGGGTGTACTTTTCAACCGGAGTTCACTGTATCTTATTGATCAGCCATCACCAGTAACTTCCTATAAAAATTCTAAATTTTGAAGCCGTCATCAATAATGGTATAATTCAATTCATAACAAGAAAAACGTATACCTAATTTGGACATTCAATTACATAACGAAAAGGTGGTATGTAGTTTTCACTTCAATAACTTACACTTACCTCGTCGTCCCCTTCCAACAGACTCTGATCGATCAGATGATCTTCGTCCGACTCGGACAACAACACGGTCCTGGTGGAGGATCCGCCGCTCCTCTGAGTCTGTAGACGATGGGCGTTTCCCGTCTGCCATGTGATAGAAAGAGTCCGATCCTAAAATTACAATTAACTGATGTTAGATCAGCAATGCCACCAAGTAGGTAACATTTTATAAATACAGGGTCATTTACGGTGAGCGGCCTTTTTAAAAGATCTCGGGAACTAAGAAAGATATTTGTTTGAAATATTGGTACTCGTTAGAGAAGAGCGATATTTTTATACCGGTGGCTTAGATGATCACCAGCTTATACCGGTGACCCAATCTCAGCCGAGTAGCGACCAATCCCGCAGCGATCTAGGTCGCCGTTTTAAAATTCACTCCTTCTTGCCACTGTGACTCTCGAAGCAGCCGAATGGTGATACATATTAATTTAGAGTACTTATTTGATTTACTGTATTATATGAGTGAATATATTATATTGTGGTAACTGTAATATAACAAAAATGTCAAAACGAATAAAAACCAGTCATATTTGGAACTTTTTTATGCATGACCGTGACTAGGGAATCCAATCCCGCACCTAAACTTTAATCCCGCAAACCTGCGGGATTGAGCCCATCGATCACGCGGATCCGCGGGATTTGCAGGATAGCAAACAATGAACTGCAGTATGTTTGGTCGACTTGTCGCGGATTCCCCGCCATGCTGGGCTATTAAAATACATTAAACAGAAGAGTTTTCTTGCGTACGTGCGAAAGTAAGAGCGTTATTCTACTAGTATCTAGTGACATTTATCAAGTGGTTGAATATAGTACATGGAATTTAAACAGCAATCAAAAAAATGAGTGTCAGTGTAGTTTACAAAGATAATTAAGGTTCAAGTTTAGTTTGGAATTATTTTTGTGATGATGGTCTTACAGCTAAATGTAAGTTATGCCCTAGCATTTTCAAAATCTCTGCTCATTCCACCAAATGTCTTCACACCCACTTACAAACAAAGCATAATATTAATTTGAAAGTCCAGAGCAGCAGCGGTAGTGTCGATATTGATAAAATAACACAGGAAATGAAAGCTAGTACCAGCAGTTTGAGTAGTTCGTTGAGTTCTATTGCTAAGCGCTCAGATGTTATTGGTTCTTCTGTGCTACCTAAGAAAATGAAAATTACAGATTTTTTTTCATCTAAGAAAAAAGTTTCAATGGAGGAAAGAGTGTCTCGAATGGTAGCTAAAGATGGTATACCCTTTAGTTATCACATCGACAGATATGCGCCAACTATTCGAATCAGAGGGCCACAAATTGTGTAAAATCTCTTCCGAAGACAAGTGTCGAAGCTGAACGTGCGTTTTCAGCCGCAGGATACATGTGCAATAAAATAAGATCAAATCTAAAAGAAGAAACATTAAACATGTTATCTTTTCTCAGAAAATACTTTCAAAATCAATATAACATGTAACCGTTAAACTAGTCGTACTATTGTATTGTATCTATATGCAACAAATATTTTCCTGCTACTCTATTCTGTTTTTAATTGCATAAAACCACTTTTAATTAACATACAGCACCCACATCGAGTCCCGCAAATCCCGCACGTTTAATCCCGCAATGTCAATCCCGCGGGATCCCGCATAATAACCGCGGGATCCCGCAGTTGTGGGATTGGATTCCCTACTTCAGACCTATGTTTATTTCAAAATATCGAAAAATTCGGTGTTTTCATAATCCACTTTAAAGCCACGAATACATCCATTTACCGGAATTTAGCCACCCCATAAATTTTCGACATGTTATATGACTTTACAAAACAACGTTATATTAGTAATAAATGTCCATAAATACTTACTGAAACACAAAAGTACGATGAAATGGCTCTGAAAAGAACTGTTCTTAGGATTAAATACAACTCGAAGCTACAAAAACCAATTTACATTGACAAATATGTCAATCAAAATGATCAAAAGAGCAACAATGAATTAACAGATGGCAAATAGATTGCTATGAACTTCCTAAAATGGTTTACTTCTAAGCCAAAACCCGGTATATTCCCGTTGACCTCCAAAATAGGCATCAATAACCTCTTTCTCGTCCCACGAGGCGCTTCTTCATATTTCTGATTAAAAAATAACTTTTAGTAAAATGATTTCAAAACATTCGATTGGTGTGTGTGTGTGTGTGTGTTTGTGTTTGTGTTTTCATTTGAATTCATATTCGATAAGCGCAATAAAAACTGTAGGACGTTCGTATTCCACGGCCGGCTAACCAATTCGAGTCCGGTGGATTTTAGTGGTATAAGTCATGGCATTGCTGTCGCTGTGCAACATGTATGATAAACCATTTATCTCCGTAGTCAGGCCGAATAAGATCATACCCCACAGGGTACAAGAGATGGTAGACGCTCCCCAATCTACAGGTGACGTGTGAAACCAAGTGTTAATATTCCTTGGGGGTGCATCGAATGACCGAGCGAGCCAGGAGGAGGAAAAAAGTGAACACAAAAATCTTATTCTAGGATTTCTTAAAATTATGATGACAATTATTTACCTGGAAATGCTTCCCTTTCAACAACGCCGTTTCTGCCTCTTTTCTAGCCTTATAGTTCAATGATATACTTGGTAATGAGGTATCAATCGTGTAGTCTACTATTTCACCGTATTGCTGGAAAAAATTAAATATTACAATACCTACAAGTTTAAAAATGAATATGTGCTATTTTAGGTACCCACGTCTGATTCAAGTCAATGGGCATGGGTGACCTTTTAAACGTGTTTGGGGGGCATAGTTGGATGGGTGACCGCTTAAACGTGCTTGGAGACAACCTCATGTTTCTGTTAATTTAGGATGATTCCTTACTTAATCGTTTAGTTATTTTATTAAAGGTATATCATAATCATAGGTTCATATACCTGGAAATGACTCAATACTCCATCCTGTTCCTCAGTCTCGTATCCAGACACCAGTAACCTCGTCGGCCTGTGATCTACCGTATGTTTCGGAAAGGGGGACGGTACTGGGACGGGCACTATCGGAAGTGATGGGGGCGTCACCGTCGCGTTGTTCACTATCTTGTTTACTGTCTTAATTTTACCTGTCAATTCTGAAAATTATAAGAAAAATAAAGATAAAAATCAATTTTTCTATGCTGTTAAGGGTAGGCAAAGTTGCATAATTATGGGCCTAAAAATATGCAAAAAAACCTAAAATAAATACAGGGGATTTAGAAAAATCTGATATGTTGCGTTTCGGTTTTTATCTTTTCCTGACCTTGTTCGAAGAGATGTCCGAAAATAAATTTCATTATCTCATTACTACTTCTTATTCTCCACAAGATGGCATCATCAGATCCTTAATGCGACGTTTCGTCTTTGGGTCACCATCATCAACTTAATTTTTTTACAGGCCTAGATTTTTTTGTTTAAATTATGACAGAGGACCTAAATCTACGTTCAGCGGTATACAACAATTACTGGTTTTCCGACGTTTTGTTCCTTAAATTGACCATCTTCAGGGTTAATGCAATTTAATTGTATTAAAAATTTAAGTATTAGAATATTAGATTTAATTCTATGTAATGATATTCTTGTTTCCAATATTGTCCGATGTTATTCTCCTGGTGTGACTGAGGACAATTTTCATCCATCTATTGAGTTTGTTTTTAGGTTAAATAATGTGAAATCACTGAAAACTTTGGGAACTACACTTTCCAATTACAAAAAAGCAAACTTTCAAGTCATAAATGATAAATTGCAAGCCTTTCAGTGGGAGGATCAGTTTAGTAACTATAGCTTAGATGATAATGTTGCCATATTTTACAATTCTATTAATAAAATTATTAATGAGAATGTTCACATACATACATAAAATATCAGGCTTTACCCAATATTTTACCCTTCCCACTATAAAAGTATCAAAGAAAAAAATAAATTTCACAAAAAATGGAAAATTTACAGAAATGTTTGCGATTTCAATACGTTCAAGGTACTAAGAAGCAGATCTAAACATCTGATAAGACAGGATTTTGAGAATTGTATTACTAACGTATATGGTGAAATTTCAAATAATCATAAATCTGTTTGGAATTTTGTGTCTGTAAATAAGCGAAATTCGGGTGTGCCATCTGTTATGAAACTCGAAAATGAAGAAGCATCTAACGCTCTTGATATCAGTAATTTATTTGGAACATACTTTAAAAGTGTATTTGAAGACTCCGATAACGGCGAATATCAATATAAAAACTAGTGTTGTGATCACTCGAGCGAAAAACCGCTTGATCACTCGATTATTGAAATAACCGACATCGCTCGATTATTAAAAAAACCGCTCGAATTATCTATTCAGGCGAAAACCGTCGCCCGTAACTTATTATCTTTCACTCGATACCCGCGCTTCGCTTGCCGCCGTGTACCGCTGTAGCGTGATCGAATTAAAAAACTGCTCGTATATTCAAACAGTTTTTCGCTCGATAGGAAATACTCTAGTTAAAAATCAGGCGAAAAACCGAACAATATGAACTGTTATAATGACCTTTGTTTTACATGCCGCGCGATCCGAAAGCAACGGCGTAGTTTAGGTCTCCGATTGTAAATATTAAAAAATTAAGGGATATAATTTGAAAATTTTTAATTACTATAAACACGAGAAAACTTCTCAAAAATAACATAAATAGAAATTCTTAATGAAAAATAACAAAACGAACAAAATTGTTAACAACATAATATATAGAAAAATTCGTTGGTTATGTTATAGTAAACATTTTTAAATCGAAACAGGAACTTTTTATTATTAAACTCAAGGAGACTTCTTAAAAATAACATACATTATAGAAAATGTTAATGGAAAATAAGAAAACGAGCAAAATAGTTAACAAAACATAGGTCTCGAGAAATTTTTTGGTAACCAAAAGTAAACATTCTTAAATTTAAACAGGAACTTTTAGATAACTATAACCATGAATTTAAAAAAATAATCAGCTACTTTCTTATTTTGCCAGTCTCGTAACTAAGCCTAAATTTTTGAAGGGCACACAGTGGGCACCTGATAATTTAAAGTGGAAGAATTTGACGGCCATTTTAAATATCTATTTATTTTATGCTCGTAGATTGAGAAAGATGCGAAGAAAAATAACTCTTGGTAATACTTTTTGTTTTAAAAAAGCACAAGAATAAACCCGAGCAATAAATACATATTTGGGTGATTTTTGCAGTTTTTTTGTTTGGTATCAAGACACGGGGTAAAAATTCATTATTCACAAATAAATAAATTTCTGGAATTTTTTTGGTGACACTATAATTATTTAGCTAAACCTGTGCCCACCCGTAGTTACGTGCCAGCTAAATACCCTACCTGATCACATGTAAAGGGCTAGGCAGCCCGTTAAGCAGTCGGTGATGTCATCGCTTGGTAAATTGGAATTTCAGGCGATTCACTCGAGCGATTAACTCGATTATTAAAATCGCTCGAGTATCAAGTACTCGATTATTAAAATCATCGGTTTTTCCCAACACTAATAAAAACTGTAATCAAAATCAAGTTACTGTAATTCAACTTCAACTGAATGACGTAAAGACTGGTATTAGAGGGTTGGACCCAAGATAGGATGCAGGACATGATGGCATTCTTGTAGTATTTATAAAAAACTGTGAACGGGGACTCGCAACTCCTCTATTTCTTTTGTACAATCAATCACACTGGGGAACAGCAAAAATGTTTCCGAGACCAAAATAGCAAAATCTTACTTATTTTATTATACTAATTAACAATCTGTCTTGCAAAAGGCTCAGTTGGCTCCGGTTTTATAGATCCATCCCAATTATGATAATTTACCTACCTGCCCTTAATATATGGGAAAATTTCACCATTAAATGAGAAATACCTGGATTTATTATAACAGGTGTACTTTATAAGGGGTTTAAATACATATAATATAAATCCTAAATTGTTAGTTAGTTGTATTTCAACCACCAGTTGATCGAGAGCTGTTCGTATTTGAGAAATTAGAGAGTTTTGAGCAACATGTCGCGAGTTTGTGTAAATAAGCCGGATCATTTTTGTTATATATGTGGTGAAATGACTTTTGTGAAACAAAAACGTACGCTTAGCCCTTTAATAAAAAAGGCTTACCACTTGTATTTTGGCTGCAAAGTTGGAGACCAGGATAAAAATTGGGCTCCCCATATCTGCTGCTACAAATGTGCGTCCAACATTCGCGGCTGGCTAAGTGGAAAAAACCGTAAGATGCCCTTCGCTGTTCCTATGATCTGGCGAGAACCGAAAGACCACGTTACTGACTGTTACTTTTGTTTGACACCTTCCATCAAAAAAGGCTTTTCAGAGAAAAAAAGGTCTGCGATACAGTATCCAAATTTACAATCCGCCATACGCCCGGTGCCTCATAGTGACGAGTTGCCTATACCTAATCCACCTCAGGAATATACCCTTCATTCTGATGATGATCAAGAGGATTCAAACGGTAGTGTACCGGAAAATGTCGCCGGCCCATCAACCTCGCAAGACTCCGATTTTGTCTGTGAACTTCCAAGTAAAAAGCCTCACAAAATAAGTCAAAGTGAATTAAGTGACCTTATAAGGGATTTGGAACTGCCCAAGACAAAAGCAGAACTATTGGCCTCTCGATTGCAACAATGGAATTTACTTGAAGATGAAGTAAAAGTTTCTGTGTACCGAAGCCGTCAGAAAAACCTAACACCATTTTTTAACATGGATAACAATTTGGTAGCCTGTAGGGACATTGAGGGATTAATGGCAGCTTTAAATCTGGACTATGATCCAAAAGACTGGAGACTTTTCATTGATTCCTCAAAAGTAAGTCTTAAAGCTGTGTTACTCCATAATGGAAACAAATTGCCTTCAGTCCCAATTGGTCATGCAGTCCATATGAAAGAAACATATAGCAATTTGAAATTGTTACTTGAGACCATACAATATGAAAGATATAAATGGCAAATTTGTGGGGATTTAAAAGTTGTGGCGATCTTGCTTGGAATGCAGCTAGGTTATACCAAATACTGCTGCTTCCTCTGCGAATGGGACAGTCGAGCACGATCGGATCACTACAGAAAGAAAATTTGGCCACCGAGAGAGTCTTTTGAGCCAGGAAAGAAAAATGTGACCAGCGCGCCATTAGTTGCCCCAGAAAAGATTTTACTACCGCCACTTCATATAAAATTGGGACTTATGAAAAATTTTGTGAAGGCAATGGACAAAGAAGGCCGTGCTTTTAGTTATTTAAAAGAAAAGTTCCCTAGAATCAGTGACGCTAAAATTAAAGAGGGAATATTTGTGGGTCCCCAGATTAGGAAACTTTTCGGAGATGCGCAATTCGATTCCATACTTGAAGGCAAGGAAAAAGACGCTTGGGATGCCTTTAAAATGGTTGCAAAAAATTTCTTGGGAAACATAAAAGCAGAAAATTATAAAGACCTGGTTGCCCAACTTCTTTTGTGTTACCAAAACCTAGGGTGTAATATGTCGTTGAAAATTCATTTCCTGGATTCTCATCTGGATTACTTTCCGGAAAATTGTGGTGCTGTAAGTGACGAACACGGTGAGAGGTTCCACCAGGATATTTCGAACATGGAAAGAAGATATCAGGGAAAATGGAACTGTGAGATGTTAGCCGACTACTGCTGGACTATTACGAGAGATGCCCCAGAGGCTGCTTTCAAAAGGCAAGCTAAGAAGCGCAAAATGAGTGTCCAAACTTTGGATTCAATGATAAAAATGTGCTATTTAGTTGCTTTTGTTGAACCAACAATATATTGTTATCTGTATTTTGTATGTCCATTGTATATGCCTATGAATTAAAATTTTGTAACAAATAATTGAGATTTTTTTTTGCGAGCCAACTAAAATCTTTAATAGGTATTTTTTATTTCTTTGAAGGTTAGAGACAATGCTGTATCATGAGTGATAGACGTGTTTTGGACTTCCATTGTCTTTATTTCGTTTAAATCACAACGTTTCAACTGGTAAGTATCTCCAGTCGTCTTCAGGTGAATACTGAGCAAGTTACTAAACTACGAGAGTATTTATACTAATAAGGGGGATGAGAAAGTTAATCAAGTATGACCGAGGTGGGTGCAGTCATGCGTCAATACTAGAGGACGTACCTAAACTAAGATTACATTTGCTTAACAGGGGTTTCCAAATGTTTCTTATATCTAAAGAGGGTTTGCTAAAACAACCAGGATTCTGAGTGATGACAGCTGCTTCTTTGAATTTCCTCTTTCGCCAATGTTCTTCTTTGAGTATGATACTTGATTGTCCCCATTGTAAGTGGTGGCCGTGGGTCCAAGCGTGATCTGCTGCTCCGGATCTGTTTGTTTCTCCCTTTCGTGTGTGGCTCTGATGTTCCTTGATCCTTGTTTCCAATGGCCGTAGGGTTTCACCAACATAGGATTGTCCGCACTCGCAGGGTATTCTATATACACAATTCTTTGTGTCTTTGTGGTTGTTTGGTTTTGTCTTTGTCAGGTGGCTTCTTAAAGAGTTTTTGGAGCTGAATACTGTTCGAATATTGTATTGTTGTCCTATTCGTCGAATCTTTTCAGAAACCCCCTTGACAAGAACTCAACAACATCACCAAGGACCTAGGAATGAATGGTTATCCCCAACGACTGGTAGACCAAGCCATCAAAAAGCGTCAAAATCATAAACAAAGAACAAGAGATGACACCGAAGTTGGACCGACCATAAACATACCCTATGTCAAGGGGGTTTCTGAAAAGATTCGACGAATAGGACA
This sequence comes from Barypeithes pellucidus, assembly GCA_963991005.1. Lineage (NCBI taxonomy): Eukaryota > Metazoa > Arthropoda > Insecta > Coleoptera > Curculionidae > Barypeithes > Barypeithes pellucidus. The sequence continues at coordinate 46,748,642 of OZ022563.1, read as the reverse complement.
ACAATACAATATTCGAACAGTATTCAGCTCCAAAAACTCTTTAAGAAGCCACCTGACAAAGACAAAACCAAACAACCACAAAGACACAAAGAATTGTGTATATAGAATACCCTGCGAGTGCGGACAATCCTATGTTGGTGAAACCCTACGGCCATTGGAAACAAGGATCAAGGAACATCAGAGCCACACACGAAAGGGAGAAACAAACAGATCCGGAGCAGCAGATCACGCTTGGACCCACGGCCACCACTTACAATGGGGACAATCAAGTATCATACTCAAAGAAGAACATTGGCGAAAGAGGAAATTCAAAGAAGCAGCTGTCATCACTCAGAATCCTGGTTGTTTTAGCAAACCCTCTTTAGATATAAGAAACATTTGGAAACCCCTGTTAAGCAAATGTAATCTTAGTTTAGGTACGTCCTCTAGTATTGACGCATGACTGCACCCACCTCGGTCATACTTGATTAACTTTCTCATCCCCCTTATTAGTATAAATACTCTCGTAGTTTAGTAACTTGCTCAGTATTCACCTGAAGACGACTGGAGATACTTACCAGTTGAAACGTTGTGATTTAAACGAAATAAAGACAATGGAAGTCCAAAACACGTCTATCACTCAGGTATTTTTTAGTTACTTGGGTACAGTTAAATCCAAAAAAATAGGTTTTGTTCAGGAAACAAAAAAAAAGTTGAAATTTGTTTCCCAGTGTCATTAATTGAGTGTACTTTTCCGGATACCTGGAGATTGTCTACCATTATTCATATTTTCAAGGGCGGTCAGAGAAACATAGACCAATAAATAAAATTTGTGTTTTTGCGAAACTTCTCGAAAAATTTGGTCTATAAATACATTTTCCAATTAGTCAGAGGACAAACTATTTCTGAACAATGTGGTTTCTTTTCAGGAAGACCAATTGAAAGTAATCTTTTAATTTACACAGAAGATATTAAAGTAAATCTTGATAAGCGCACTCAAATAGATTCAATCTACACCGACTTCAGTAAAGCGTTTGATAAAGTTAATCATCTAATTATTCTGAATAAACTTAGAGCCGTCGGTGTAGTATCTCAGAAACCGCCAATTTAAGGTTATCATAAATGGGTTTACTTCTAATACATTCTCTGCCACATCAGGTGTTCCGCAAGGTTCCCATTTGGGACCATTGATATTCATTATATATATTAACGATATCAATAAATGTTTTCTTAATTGTAAATTCTTACTATATGCGGATGATCTCGAATTTTATAGACAAATTAGAACTCTACTAGATTGTGTGCTTATTCAAGAAGATCTGACCCGCCTTGAAAACTATTGTAAGCGTAATAGCTTATTTCTTAATATAAAAAAATGCTGTATAATCTCTTTTACTAGGAATCGTGACCCTATATCATTTACTTACTCGATCAGCAATTCTGAGCTGAATCGAGTTTCTGAAGTGAAGGATTTGGGAGTAATTTTTGACAGTAAGCTCGATGGCATATTAATTCATTAGTTTGTAAGACCTTTCGAATGTTAGGTTTTATTTAATAGACAAGCAAGATATTTAAAAAATCCAAAATCATATTTAGCTTTATATTATGCTTTTGTGCATGGCAGATTGAATTTTGCTTCGATTGTTTGGAACCCTTTCTATTCAGCTTATACAGTTCGCGTTTAAAGTCACTTCCCCCCCTGTCAACTTTTGATTAACAAATGTGAGAATAATGAGATTTTGGCACGTTCAATAATTACTGAAATACTACTTTTTTGACATAAATTCTTTACTTATTCTTAAAAGATGGCTGCTGGGCGCCTTTTTGAATAAGATTTTTAAATGGCAGAGTGACACCTCATTCGAAAGGTGTTTTCAATCTACAAGCAGTCCCCAAGTTTGAGAAAATTTTATCGATTCATTTCAAAATGGCGACCACTTTTCTTAATATAATTACATTTTTAGTAGTATGGCTAATTTTAGTACTTTATAATGCTCAAAAGTTGGCAACTACTTAATCAGATGCTCAAAATGTCCACCATTCCCTTCTTGGCAGATGTATAGCCTATCGTGAAATTCTTCGCGAACATTATGAAACATTTCATGACTAATTGATGCGCACATTTGGATTATTCTTTGGCGCCAATCCTCTAATGACTGCGGTTGAGTTATGAACACTTTAGACTTAACGAATCCCCATAAAAAAAGTCCATAGGAGTTAGGTCCGGTGAGCGAGCTGGCCATTCGATAGCACCACGACGACCAATCCAGCGCCCGGGATAGTGTTCATCAAGGTAGTTCCTAACATCTCTACTTTAATGCGGCGGAGCTCCGTCTTGCTGAAATGCTATAGGCATATTACCAAATTCGTCAGGATTTTCCTCAATACACTCCAGAATCAAATGTTCTACGGTATTTTCTAGCATATCAAGATACAGCGGTCCAGTTAAATTTCCCTGTATAAAAAGTGGTCCTATAATATGGTTTCCCAAAATACCTGCCCAAACGTTAAGGTTCTGAGGGAACTGAGTATTGCATTCCCTATGAACATGAGGATTTACATCGCTCCAATACCGAACATTTTGACGGTTAACTTTACCGTTTAGAAAGAAAGTACACTAATCACTAAAACATATCCATTTATGGTAATTTCGGTTCCGGTTCAACCTTACAGCCATTAATTCACAAAATTCTAGTCTACGATCCGGATCATCTTCGGTTAACTTGTGTAACATTTTCAATTTGTAGGGATGAAATTTAGAACGTTTCAAAACTCTCTGAACACTTTTAGGACTTACTTCGCATTCAGCAGCTACACGGGATGTCGGCTGCATCGGGTTGATAACCAATTGAGCCACTATATGTTTATCCTCTGGTAACGAGGGCCGTCCACTTCTTTTAGCATTTCCAACACTTCCTGTTGTTTGAAACTTTTGAATTAATTGCCGCAAATATTGCCTTGAAATTGGGCGATCGGGATAACGTTCATTAAAAATGCGCTCAGCAGCATGGTAACAACGTTGCGCTTCCCCAAAAATTAAAACTGCCTCTGTTCTTTCTTCCATAGGACGAAACATTTTAATTGAATTATTAATCAAATCTTTGTATTTTAAGACCACAGGTGACAGAATAAGCGATATAGCTTAATGACAAATACTTATTTATTTGACAGGCCGAAACAAATTAATTTTTAGTAAAGCCTACTTTGCATTTACATAAAAAAATGTGGTCTATTGTACTTGTGGCGACTAGAAGTATGTTTCGACTTCTTGCAATGTTTTGATGTTGATTAACAAAATAAAGGCTTAACATTCTGTTGATCCTCACAACCCCCGAAATCGATAAAATTTTCTCAAAAATGGGGACTGTTTGTAGATTGAAAATACCTTTCGAATGAGATGTCACACGACCCCACCTGCCATTTAAAAATCTTATTCAAAATGACGCCCAGCAGCCATCTTTTAAGAATAAGTAAAGAATTTATGCCAAAAAAGTAGTATTTCAGTAATTATTGAACGTGCCAAAATCTTATTATTCTCACATTTGTTAATCAAAAGTTAACAGGGGGGGGGGGGGGGGGGGGGGAAGTGACTTTAGACGCGCACTGTATAAATAGATTAGAATCAGTACAGAATAAATTTATAAGGACTCTCTCAGCCAAAGCAAACCTTGATAACTATCAGCATAGTTTTATAAGACATCATTTGGGAATTATGACTTTGGAAAATAGAAGGAAACTGTCGGAAGTTATGGTCTTGAGTAAAATTCTTTGTAATAAGGTGGATTCACCTGATTTGTTGAGTACAGTTACTTCTCGTCAATTTAGATCTGGTACTCTCTTCAGTATACCCTTTAGATACACAAATAATGCTCAGTATTCCCCTTTATGCAGAATTATGAGATTATCAAACTTATATTGTTGCAAATTTGTTATTGATTTTTTTAGTGTGTCACAAGCCGTGATAAGGAGAACAGTAAAGGAATATTTATTTGAGTGATTGTTTAAGGTTTTTTTGTTTTTTTTCTTCTGCACTATCAAAGTAAATAGATTATAGTTATTGTAGTTTTTATAAATTATACCTTAAAATCTATTAATTTATTAACAATATCTTTTGTTATCTCAATTAGCCACATAACATATTAAGTGGATATTGTATTGGGCTTTTCCTGATTGTTATCCTGAATAAATAAATAAATACCCCCAGTACATTCCTGTAATAACTGTCCTTAATTATTATTATTACGTACTACTAATAGTTGTATCAAATTTCTACTTAGTGTAAGTACAAGAGTAATATCATCTTCGAATTATACTGAATTAAAAAAAAAAGTAAATTACAGGAACGTATTAGGGGTATTTTAATGAAGATGGTCAATTTAAGGAACAAAACGTCGGAACACCAGTAAGTGTTATATATCGCTGAACGTAGACTTAGTCCCTCTGTCATAATTTAAACAAAAAATTCAGGCCCGTCTAGTATAGTTGATGATGGTGACCCGAAACGTCGCATTAAAGATCTGATGATGCCATCTTGTGAAGAATAAAAAGTAGCAATGAGAAAGTGAAATTTATTTTTGGACATCTCGAACCGGAAACGCAAAATTGTAGATTTTTCCAAATATCTGTATGTAAAGGTGAATACTTACTCATACTGTTATCGATCAAATTGTTCTTGCTCAGCAAATGCCTACTGACAACGGGCATGTATCTCCCCCTACCACGCCCTCTGGCGGGTCGCGTCAGAACCGCCGCTTTTGCTTTCAGTTCCGACAGCTTCTTCTGTATTTCGGTCGTGTCGGCTCCTTCCTGTTGTTTGGCTATTAGATCTAGTTCCATGTCCAGCAGTTCCTGCAAGAAATAGTTTAAAATGTAATTGTTTTATATATCAAATTCTACTATTTTTATATTTTAGTTTTTAACCCCCTGTATAATAAATAGTTACTATTTCTGCCTATAAGTTTTACCTTTTGCGTCTCTTCTTTGGTCTTCTTTAACGAAACAGTGGCGCTTTTGGCAGCTAAAGCAGCTCGTTCCAAATCCTTCTTGATGCCCTCGATGGCTTCCTGGGTTTTCTTGATGGTTTCTTTGATGACGTCGCGCTGTGGCCCAGGAGGTACTAAAATAATGATGATGTTTATCGTCATAGAATTCAAAATGCTGAACTAAATTCTAAAACATAATATTACGTTACTTACGTTTCGTCATTTTTTCAAGAAGTATCTTCTGCTGTGACAATTGCTTATCTAGAAGTTCCTGTTTCCTTTTCCTTAGATCGCTCTGTATTTTTAGTACCTCTTTACGCTGCTCATCTTTGTTCTTGTTCACCTGTAAATATATACGATATTGTAAGAATTACACTGACATTTTAATAGTATTTATTTACATAAATTTCCGCTGAAACTGACGAGTTACTCAAAAAGTTACTCAGAAAGCAATAAAACCAGTGAAGAAGAAGATGGAAGAAGGAGGAATGAAGGAGGAAGAAGAATGAAGAACAGGGTTAGTACTTTCAAGAGCTGTATTATTCCACTACTTTTCCAGGTTATCCAGGCAAATATATGGTTATACTCCAGGTCAGTTAAAAATAGTTGTAGTATATTTTTATTTCTTAATTTTTTCTACTATTAGGTAAATTGCCATATACCCTGTGTCCAATATAAGGAGGGCCAGTACAGGGATCACGGAAACCGTAAGAGATACGAAGTCGGTTAAATGGAGGTAAAGTTGCGCATTTACGTGCCTAATAATATGCCGTTTAGAAAGTTTTAAAATTCCGAGTAGTTCCGGAGATATCCGGAAAAAACCGAAATTCTGAAAAATCATTTTATTTTTTTTCCTGGGCTTTTTAAGATCGAATTCTAAAGTCAATTGCACTTTTACATTGCCACTTTTCCCGCTCTATCTAACAGCGTTAATTGTTTTGTAATCCGACGAGTCGTCTTCGAAGGGCCATTATCAACTTTATTTTTTTAAATACGGTCCTGTTTTCCTGATATTGGAATTTGAGAGCTTTTTCTTCCGAATGCAACGATGTATGACACATTGTGGTTTATTGACGTTTCGAGGGTTTTCTGAACAACATCAGGAACTTTTGGGATACGGTCCTGTATTTCTCCTAATTTTATAAATAATATCTCATAAAAGTAAGCTCTAAATTTTTACTTATGTTGGACTAGTTCAATAAATAACAAATAATTTAATAATAAACCACAAATAAGTGAACAAAATATAGAAACATTATTTCAAATTTTTGTTGATTTTAAAAGAAAAGTAGGCGTTTGAAACAAAAAAAATTAAGATGGTGACGCGTGATTTGTTGCACGACATTCCCATTGTGATCGTCGTCAACATTTGAAAGCGTTTTAAGTTTTTGGTGCTTGAAGTATTAGATACGCCAGAAATCATGTCAAATGTGATTAGAATCGACAGTTAGAAGATGTTATTGCTTAGAAAATTACCGTCATACATTAAGCTAGAGGTGTTGTTTTCGATTGATTACATCGAAAACAATACGCCTAGCTATCGAAAACAACCCGCCAAGTTTTTATTGTTTATTGACAAAGATAATGACACTTTTTGACGTTTATTTATTATTTTTATTTTCCAGCTACAAACTCAAATATTATTACGATTGCGTTGTTAATAATTACTAATTTTTTAGTTCGTTATTTAAAAGTTGTAATATAAAGTTATTTTAACCATTATTCGAGTAATTTTCTCCTTAAATTACACTCGTGCATAAAAATTCTTAGATAATTTTGCATTTAAGCGTATTTCCTTTGAAAAACAACATTCGTTCATTTTCAAATTTTGTAAAATATTTCGCCAAAATATGAAAATGAACTCTTGTTGTTTTTAGGCAATACGCTTTCATGCAAAATTATCGAAATTTTTTAGGCACTAGTGTAATTACCTCCGAAATTAACGGAAAACCTTTTTGAACACCTGATTATGTAGTTCCTTACTTTTTTCGTTGTTCGTTTTATTACTGTTTTGGTATGTTTTTGTTCACTTATTTGTGGTTTATTATTAAATTATTTGTAATTTATTGAACTAGTCCAACATAAGTAAAAATTTAGAGCTTACTTATGAGATATTATTTATAAAATTAGGAGAAATACAGGACCGTATCCCAAAATCTCCTGATGTTGTTCAAAAAACCCTCGAAACGTCATTAAACCGCAAGGTGTCATACATCGTTGCATTCGGAAGAAAAAAAGCTCTTAAATTCCAATATCAGGAAAACAGGACCATATTTAAAAAAGAAAGGTGATAATGGCCCTTCGAAGACGACTCGTCGGATTACAAAACAATTAACGCTGTTAGATAGAACGGAAAAAGTGGCAATGCAAAAGTGCAATTTACTTTAGAATTCGATCTGAGAAAATCCTGGAATAAAACGATTTTTCAGAATTTCGTTTTTTCCGGATATCTCCGGAACTACTCGGAATTTTAAAACTTTCTAAACGGCTTATTATTAGGCACATAAATGCGCAACTTTACCTCCATTTAACCGACTTCGTATCTCTTACGGTTTCCGAGATCCCTGTACTGGCCCTCCTTATCTTGGACACGTTGTATTATGGTTTATTAAAAATTATGAACTAAACAAAAAGAGAGCAAACGTATTTGGAATTCAATATGGTAATGAAAAAAATACCTAAAGGAAGTTGCCATATCAAATTTCCAGGATTTTGGGTACAATAACGAAATTCCATGACTTTTCCATGTTTTTATGACCAGTTTTAAATTCCATGACTTTCTAGGGTTTCCAGGGCAGTCCGAACCCTGAAGAAGCATGAACGAAGAAGGAACAAGGAAGAAGAAGGAAGAGAAAGATCTGGTCAAGCAACAGCGCAACCCCGCCAAATAACTTACCTTTGCTTGCGCCGCCAATAAATCTTGATTTTTCTTAATAGCGGCCGTCGCCTGTGCTTTCGTCTCTTCTTTACTCAACTCCGGTTTGGGCTCTTCCTTGTCTTCGGCTTTAGCGTCGCCGTCGGACTCTCCCGCTTTCGGCTGAACCAAGTTCAGCACCTTGAAGAGAAATAATACATACAATACGTGAACAAACACAATATTTTCCCTTTCCTTACCTTATTGCTATTTGGCGCCACATTTCCGCCCACTCGGTCCTTCAATCCCGATTGTTGAGCGGGCGGAACGTTCTTATTATTTCCCTCGGAATCGTGCCAGAATAATTTGATAAATCTGTTATTGAGTACGGCCTCCGTACTTCTATATGCCGAGTTAGCTTCCGCGTGACTCGAGAAAGTTATAAGGGCGGCTTCCTGGTCGCCTTCGTATTGCACCTGGAAAACAATTATATTGTAAAGTTAGTTTTTCATTATTTCGATCGAATTTAAATAGAAATAAAATCTTCTGTTGCGAGGAAGAAAACGGCCGGCGCCCAGCCATTTAGGTGAACACCTGCTGGATGGTGGTTCGGTATCAGGTAAAATAATTTCAATAATAATTTTTTAACATGTTAATGTTATTTAAAGAAGGTGAAGAAAGTTAAAATTAAAAAAAAAATTCCTATTTTATTCCTGATATTTCCATTACTAAATAGATTTTCCTGCCAATATTATTCAGTTTAAATGCTTCCTTAGGTCGTTCAATTAACTGTTCTTCAACCAACGCACTGACACAATTTAAGTATACTACAGGGTGATTGATGATGGATGGTCCATTAGATGTTAATGAAGAACTAGTCCCAGAGCATTTTGAAAATTTTGTAGCTTATATAAGTCGCGCAGTGCTGCCGCTTCTACTAGAAAGTATTAGCCAACTTGGATAAGTTTAATGGAACATTCTGCGTATTATTCTTTATAGATTACTTGGTAGCTTATACAGGGTGTTATGGAAATGACTTATATTTAAACCGGCAAATCCTGAGATGAAAATAAATTGAACAAAAATAACCATAAATGGGGCTTTGAATTATTAAGCGAAATATACACTTTATATGAAATCTCCAAATGTACGTGGCCGCTCCTGAGGACCTTCGCTACCAATAGTTTATTGAGGCAGTCTCGAGGTTCAAAAGAGGTTAGCGCATTATTAGCGGTGTTGTCTTATTGCAACACATAATTGGAAACGCACGTGTACAGTTTTTAACAACAAGACGTCTTTGACGCGCGTTACCACTTCTTTTTCAAACTTTTTAGAAAAAAGAAACTACAATTTTAAGGTACATACTCTCTTACCTTCGCTCTTATTTTAAAATAATTAGTTTTATAATTAAATTCCATAAAAAAAACACAAAAAGTATGTTTTTCAACAAAACCGACAGTAGATAATATCACACAAATTTGAAATCACATCACCACATTTATTATTATGAATTATTTCACAACAGAAAAAAATCGGGTACTGCTACAACTAACAAAACGTTTAAAATTCGCATACGTCAAGCACGTGGAACCCTCGACGGCGTCGTTCCACCCGCGAGTCTCGAAACATACTGAAGCAACGAAAGCAGCGCGCGGCCGGTATCCAAGCAAGGGCGAGACACGCGGTGTGATCTGACATCACTGTTACTATACTCTAGTGGCCCACACAGTTGCTAAGTGAATAAAGATGGAACGGGCGACAGTATGCGGGTAAAAAGGATTCTTACCTTAGTATTTATATACTCGATTTAAAATAAAAGCATGTAGACTTTCTCTACGACATAAAAGGAGTCACCCATTTAAATATAATAAGTAATTTCCATAACACCCTGTATAAGCGGACATGCTCTCTCTTTAAAAATATTTTCAGCCGCGCAGTGCTGCCGCTTCTACTAGAAAGTATTAGCAAATCGGATAATTTAAATGGAACATTGAAAGCGGTTCAATGTATCACATTGAAAGTTGGCGGTATAATGTTTTTATGAGTAAGAAGTAAGAATTTGTAGAGTTACATATACTGGGTTTAATCAATTTATGATTTTTTTCGTACCCGTTATTAAGTATTTTTAATCCAAGATTCTAAAAGAAGGACAATTTCTAAGCTAAAAAGGTATATTAAATGGAGACAAATAAGTTCTTGTTACTAACCTGAATATTTACAATTTTTCCAAATTTCGAGAAGTGATTGTTCAAATGTGTGATCGAGTTCATTCCCACTGGCACCTTTTTCAATTCCAAGCTGCAATTTCCCGGATATTTTCTCGGTCCGAGCCTGGTAAAATCAAACTGAAAAAAAATTATTTAGTCGGTTTGCGAAATAACCCACGATCATAATATGGTCAATTAAACCTAAAACTTCTTCCCTACTTGCTCTCAAAACAGTATCTTACCTTTTTCTTGTACATTCCCGGGTGCATCATCCCCCCATCCATCCCAGGATGGCCCCCAGGGATTCCCCGAGGCCCATACCCTTGCTGCTGTTGGTTACCGGGATGTCCATACGGAACTCCGGGGATAGGGACGTATGTTCCGGGTGGCGCCACGCCGGGCGGCTTGGTACTGTCCATGACTACAGGTACGGGGATCAGTTCTCGTTGGATGCCCAGATTGGGGGGAGGTTGTTGTGGAAATGGTACCTAAAACAAGAGGTTAAATTAAAAGTTAAAGACCTCGACTTGCGATCGAAAATATTCAATAACTACCGATCTAATAGAGAGAGACAAATGCAAACTAGCAACAATTTAATTGTTTAAATGATTTTAACATGCCTGCCCCATCTTAAATTCATTTTTAAAAAATACCGTTTTATTCCTTATCCTTTTATCTGCAAAACCCATTTTACGAAAAAGTGGCATCTCTATTAGATCGGTGGTTATGAAATATTTTCGATCGCAAGTCACCTAGCGCGCGATGTGTCGTTTTCGAACAACACAAAGAATGAAAATATTAATGATTCACACTGCATCGAGCTGGATTCTAGCTGCTTCGACCAGTCACGACTGTGCATTCACCGCGCCCAGCGCGACTTGCGATCGGAAATATTTAATAACTACCGATCTAATAGAGGTGCAAGTTTCTCGTAAAATGGACTATTTCAAAAAAATTAATAAATACTCCACAATAATTACACTTACCGCACCCATAGGTCTCGGTCCCCTAAACCTTCCCCCGCTCCACATTTGCGGCGCCTGCGGGTTGTACGGGTGGTCCGCGACTGGATGCCTTAAGGGGGCGGGTGCCCCAGGAGGTAAGGGGGTTCCCGGTAACGGAGCCCCGGCCGCGATGGCCCCCGCGACGTCCCCGTTGGGGTTGTAGGACAGCACCCGGGTCAAGGTGGAGTCCTCGAGGACGACGGGGTCGATGCCGTGATCGAAGGGGCACATCTCGCCTCGCATGCAGTAGCCTTTTTCGTCGAAATCCCTGTGGAATTTAGTTAAATTAATTATTTTTCTACTATCGTTATAAAGAAAACTTGTAAACTAAATTTAAATTTAAATGATTGATTAAAATTAAAATAGCCATTTATTAAATGGTGGATTTTAATCAGGCCACCCTAGTTGCCACATTTAGCAAGGAAGGAGACACATTTTCAGATGTTTTTGTGGGTCTGGCAACACAGCATTGGCCGCCTTCTGTGATATACAACTCAAACAAATTATTATATTTGTCAGAGGACTTTTTTATGACATAGGTTGAAATATTCGTTAGGATTTATTATAAATTATATTGTTATTTTTTTGAATTTGGCGCCAATAATATTTTTTGTTTGTTATAAGTTTAGTTGGTAGCAAGGAGAATACGAGTTTGTTCGGGAATAAACATTTCACATTCTTAGGTGGATTGTAAACAACGTTCCATAAACACAATCGGGGAGCTCTGAAAATTAGTATAATTTTTTTTTTGTTTTTTCATAATCAAACACAAGCACTATAGGAAAAATCCTTTAGGGCACTCTAGGAGTGGTGCGTGTGCGCAAAAAGCGATTCACGTTGGTTTTGAATCGTTGGAGGTTATATTCGTTGGGAAAAACCTCGACCTCGGGAATATCGTTCCATAAGGATGAAGTCCTCCAGATGGAAGAATTCTTAAATAGTGAAGTTCGAGGAGTACTAAGCTGAACCACATATGGATGGGCGGCAGTGGTTCGTCGCGTATTTCTGCTATTCGCCGCTCTGGGCGGAATTAAGAGGGCAAGGTCAGCCGAGCACTTTCCATGAAAATATCTGTAAAAGAGAGTCAAATCCCCAACCTGTCTTCGATGTTCTAGGCTGTCGAGGTTCTTCGTCAGCTCGTGGTCGCCAATTAGACGAATGTTAACTAGACAACATTCCTTTTTATAAAACCCTTATTGGAACGGCTATCCTTCGTACCTGCTTTCACGTTTAACACTACCAGATTATCAACTGTCATATTTGTCGTTATTGTGAAATAAAATTCTTTGTTGTTTTTCAGTGTTTGTAGGTTAATTTAAGTATTGTGCTTAACACCGTAATTGTCTTTGCAATTGAATTAAAACTAAATCGCTAGATTTAAAAAATTTAACTTTATTTTGACAGATTAACAGAGTAATGCTACCCGGTTGCCGGCCATTGATGAAGACATCTTCACATGGTTTCTCTCCGCTCGACGTTTCGTTGTCCCCCCCTTCTCGAGCCACGTTGTCGGCTCGTTCAAATAATATAAACGTGTCTATTGTCCTGAACATATTGTTTGGAAAAAATAGTAATTCTTAATTCAATATGGTATGCCTGTCCCAAGTCTATCGTACACTGGATAAAAATATAGACTTTTGAGTCACGTCTGTCGATTGTTTGTTGAACAAAGATATCAAACCGGTTACCTGTTAGAATGAAAACAGAAACAGACTGAAGATAAAATGATATTGGGATCCTACAGATAGAATCCCCGTCTCTTTTTTTCAACTAACAGGTGTTAAATTGACGTGTACAAAACAGCATGTTTGTTTCAAGTCGGTGGTTGGTAGTAATAGGGCTGTTGTAAGCAATGAGTTGTGAGTAAGAAGTAAGGTAGCAAGTTGATTGTGTCAAATAAAAGTAAAGTTCGTGAATAAGATCGTTTTAGTGAGCAAATCATTCTACTGAAGAGAAAGCCTAATATACAGGGTGTTATGGAAATGACGTATTATATTTAAATCGGGAATTCCTGAGATGAAAACAAATTGAAGAAAAATATCCAAAAATGGCGCTTTAATTTAATATGCCCTGTACATGACCTTATGTCAAACCAAAAATGACCATGTGATGCCCCTGTCAGGAAGGTAAACAAAGAAGCAACATATGTCAACAGTGTTGTCATATCTTCAGGGTAAACTCTTTAGAAAGTCAATAACCGTTCGACAGATTGCAAGTTGTTTATTTTTCAGGGTACATTATTATAAACTTTTACGTTCAGTTTGCTAGGAAACAATCTCTGATTTATAAACTTGAACGGACTCGAAAGTAACGCCGTAAATGGTCAGGTATGTTCTCATTTGTTCAATTCGAATGACACCCGTCAGATTTGGACAACTTAAAAGTTTATAAATGCCACTTACCCTTTAGAGAAATAAAATGCAATTTTATTTACCTTTTCAGACTTATTTAAAACCAACTTAATTTATAAAAAACACCAAGTACTCACATCACAAAATCACATAGTTTTCGCGTCACACACACATCTAAGTACCGTTCAATCTGAATTAGTATTTTAAAGTGCTACTGTGTAGACAAAAGTACGCCCTTATTGTCTAAATAACACGTTGGTTTCGTCGGTCAATATTGAACTGCTGGACTGGGGCACTGCCGTCGCGAAAAGAACAAATAACTTAATAATTTAAACTCGGGTTTAAGTATTAACATACAATTTAACACACAAATCTGCTTGAAACAGTATGAAAACGGCCGGGTAATTTTGGAGGAACAGCTGATCAGCAGAAACGGTTGCATATTCGACTGGGGTTTATACTTAAAATACAGCGTTGCCACACTTTCGATGTTTTATAAGGTTATATTCATAAAATGAAGAATTTCCTTCTGAAATACTTTTCTTTATAATGATAGTCTCGGAAATGGCAACCGCGCTGCTTGGACGAGACTATTTATTTTAAAGGGATGGAAGCTTAGACTAGAAAGGAAAGGATGGAAGGGTCTATCAACATAATTATTTCAACATTCTTCTTCAGTAAAGGATTAATAAATTTGATTAGGCCATTAGAAATTAGCGTTTTTATTATTTCTGAATTTCTATTGCGAAATAATTTGTATCCTATAGTGCTGTTGTTTTATGTGTACGGTAGGTTATTGTGAAGTGTAATTATGCGTTAGTATTTATTGCTTTTGTGTAATCTAATAAGTGCATATCTTCAAAAAAAAAAAATTCGAAACTCGTGGGTGTCTGTGTGTTTCTTTAAGTGATTTAGTGCAAATGTTCCGAGAGATTGGAAATAAGAGGCCGAATGGGGTTTAGTGGGTATAAGTTTATTATGCAGTTCCACATTATCATCAGGGTACGTGATGAGTATAAAGCTTTTTCCATAGAAAAAAAAACCTGAAGATGTATGTGCCCTGGATTACTTGCTAGTGTACTGGCACCTGGATTCACTTCTATTTGGATACTAGGTAAACTAAATATTATTTTTATAAGAATCTATAGTTATTTTCTACACAGTTGGCAACATTGGGCTTGAACATCTGTTGATTACACAGCTTGGCAATGTAATATGATCGTATATGAATGTGCCGAGGAGTAACCGGGTGGGTTTAGGGGTGAATTACCCCACTTTTTAAACGTTCGATTTAAAAAAAAAAAAATATGTAGCGCTTCTCTAGGACACCCCAGGAGTCACCAATTTAAATATAATACGTCATTTCCATAACACCCTGTATAATACGTCATTTCCATAACACCCTATATATAAACCTATTTAAGAATATTATGACGCATACAGCTATTTTGAATTGTATTATATAGTTTAATTATTTGTCTATCAGTTAGAATAGAATAAATGCAGAAATAAATAAATAAATAAAAAAATTATGCACAAAAAGTTTTTTTTTAACTTCTGTCCGTGCAATCTATTAGTACTATGGCTCTTACCTGCATCGCCTCTTAGAATTATTGGGCTGGATTATCACACTGGCCAAATTTTGCGTACTATTGCTTAAAGGCAACTCCGACTCTCCATGGTTCGAGTCTTGCGTTGGGGTACCAGGCCTACAATTAAAAAAAAATTAAGGAAAATTACACAACAAATGTTTCCAGGGGAGTGAGTATCGCAGTAGAATATGCACACAATTTTACATATTCCCAGATAAGTTTTGTAAAGAAAAAATGTCCTTTCCTAAAAAAAATAATAATTCTACAAAAAAAAAGGTAACAAGGCAAAAATAGCGACATTATCTAACCTAGAGTGATTTTTGATATCTTTAGAGTCCCTCCGCTCTCTCTTTTCCAATGACCTCGACCTGCTCCTGCTCGTCCTGAAACGATTTCTATGAGAATGTCTGGGACTGCGGGATCTTGACCTCAGCCGGGGAGGGCTGGGACTACGGGGTGACCTAGACCGCCGCCTTTCGTATCTATAAAATTAATACAACAATTGTCAACAGCCATGAACCTATACAGGGTGTTCGTTAATGACGTGGTAATATTTCGAGTGTGATTCCTTATGAAGAAGAACATATGAACATAATATGTTCCTATGAACTTTCATCATAAAATAAGGAATCATGCTCCGAAATATTACCACGTGATCAAGGAACACCCTGTCTGAATTGACAAAATTGACACGATGCGTTAAATACCGTTTTTTCACATAAAATATAAATATTTATTGCTGCTAATTGTTCATTGAAACCAAAAAATAGGGGCAGTTAGTTAGTAAACGGACTAGAAAGTAATTTACCTTCTTCCAGGCGACTTATTTCTCCACGGCCTAGTCCTGTCCCTCTCGCCTCTCTCCCTCTTCTCTCTTTCTAACCTGTGCTGTTCCCTGTCCAATCTTTCCCTGGACTTCTCTCTCGACCTCGACCTTTTCACCCTGTCCCACGATCGCGACCTTGATCTCGTCCTGTTCCGCGATAAGGAGCGGTGTCTTGAACGCCTTCTTGGTGGCCTGTCTTCTTTATCCTGAATCAGGGTTCGAAAAATTATGATTTTTTTACAAAAAAAAAATGATTAAAAAAAATTAAACATTTGTGATATTTTTGATGTTTATTAAAAATGCGTGGTGTTTTTTAAACATTTTTTCGTGTAAACAATAAGAAATAATATGTTTTGTTTTGAGGCGTCTTGTATCCGTTTATTTAATTCTTGTTTAAATCCTGCAAAATCAAGAAACAGCTGTCAAACGGTTTTTTTTTGTTATTCGGTACTCTTTTTTATTCCTGCGCGTGTTTTCCTGTAAAAATCTTGTAGAAAACTGTCTGCATAATATATGAAAGGGTGGGAAAAGTTGTAAACAAACTAATGTTTAATGGTTTATAATATTTAAACGCTTAAATCTAACACGTTTGCGTCGACGCGTAGTTGCTTTCATATAAAGTCGACCAGATGGGAAGAGAGTGGGGGGAATCGCGTCTTATCCTGATAGCGAACGACGCAAGGTCGGACCACGCGCAGTGGTTTGGCAACATCGCAATATATTGGCATTATTAACCTACATTACAGTTGCTAAGTGAACACAATTACACATACATATGTCTATGGTGTCACCGCATGCGAGACAAATTTAGGGGTTTTTACCCAAATTTCTAGACGTTTGATTTACAAAAGTATGTAGGCTTTCTCTAGGACACCTATTACTTTTCACTCAATATTCGCTGCACTACCGTCCATTCGAGCGCTCGGTGACATCATCGCTCGATGAATCGGAGTTTGAAGTGCTTAAAAACCGCTGGAGCGATTATTGGAAATACATCGGGGAAAATTGCGGGTTTGTTCGAGGTTTTCCCGGCCACCTGGCAACCCTAGCTATAATACCTGTAAACGTGATCGCTTGATGAATATGAATTTCGAGTGAAATCGCTCGAGCATCAAGTACTCGATTATTCAAATCATCGGTTTTTCTCAACACTAGTATAAACTATGAAAAACTTAACAACAACAAAAAATGATGCACTTTTAAATAAGCAGGGTTCGAAAATATCATGATACAGTGAAACCTCTCTTAACGGACACCTGTAATAAGTGGACATCTCTATTAAGCGGCCATTTTTTCATAGTCCGGAACTAGGTACATATATGAAATTCCATGAAATTAACCTCTCTTGGCGGACGCCGACAGGCTGTTTTCATACAAAGAGTGTGAAAACCCTCCTTTAAACAGACAAAAAAATTTAAAAGTATTTGGAAGACGAATAAGTACGGTGCAACAACTCTCTGAAGACAGACCGGCAACCAATCGCGTATGCGTGGCAGAAAGGACTTCGCCGAATGAAAGTATGTGTGATTCCCCGACAGCAGTCCGCCGTTTATTTGTGAGTTGTAAGGTTAAAATCGTGAACAATGACAGAAAAATGTCGCGTTTTGAGTCTGAACGAGAATATTGATGTTGTGGAAGTTTGTAATTTGATAACAATGATTTGAGCGAGTTCATTAACATTGATAGCAATGTGCTATTAGAAGATGATAGTGACCCCATTCCTACCGATTATGTAGTCCAAACTGAAACCAAATCACTATCTGACGACTCTGATGAAGAAATTTTTATTTATTTATTTATTTTATTTTTTTTTTTTTTTTTGAATGCAGTAATCAAACAAATGTCACCAATTATCAACAAGCTATTAGTATGGTAAAGGAATTATAAGAGTGTGCAAAGAATAGAGGTGACTCTACAGCAATGGAATTGTTATCAGACTTGGAATTACATTTTCAACCACATCACTTTCTAGATTGCAAGTTTAAAACGCAAACACGTCAAACTACGTTATTAGATTTTTTCCTAACTAAAACTAGTGCATTCTTGTTATGTTATGTTTATTTGTACATACATATACAGTGAAACCACTTTTAGACGGACACCTACGGGAACCTCTAAATGTGTCCGCTCATGGGAAATTTGTTATTAGATAATATGTAAATGCAAAATTATTACTATGTATATGTATGTCCGCTTAATAGAGCTGTCCGCTTATTAGAGGTGTCCGTTATGAGAGGTTTCACTGTACATAGTAATAATTTTGCATTTACATATTATTTAATAACAAATTTTCCATGTGCGGACACCTCTATTAGGCGGACACATTTAGACGGTCCCGTAGGTGTCCGCCTAAGAGAGGTTTAATTGTATTTATATAATTATCCGATATGTATCATATATCCGATATACAGGGTGTAACAAATTCGTCCATCGAAATTGGGATTTCAAAAACGGTAAGAGATACGAAGTCGGTCAAATTGGGGCAGAGTTGCGTTCCGGTTTTTACTTTTTCCTGACTTTGTTTGAAGAGATGTCCAAAATAAATTTCGTTTTCTCATTCCTACTTTTTATTCTCCATAATCTTTAATGTGACATTTCGGCTTTGGGTCACCATCATCAACTTACTTTTTTTTAAATACGGGCCTGTGTTTTTTTCATAAAATTATGAAAGAGGAACTAAATTTACGTTCAGCGGTACACAACACTTCCTGGTTTTCCAACGTCTTTTGTTCCTTAAATTGACCATCTTCATTAAAATACCTCTAGTACCTTCCTGTATTTATTTTTGTTTAAAAAGATTTGGTTTAATTCGGAACTGTAAATCTCGATGCCTTTTTTAAAGTCTTAAAAAGTGCTGGTTAATAGTCAAATTTTATTTGTATAATTAGTAAAAATTTGATAAAATAATTAGTTTGAAATAAAAAATCACTAAACCCACAGTTCAGGTAATACAGGAAAACATCAGCAAATTAAAATTTGACATTGACAAAACAAAAATTAGTGTCAGTGACAATATTTTTATTCATTTTGTTCAGCTTAACGTCAATTTTTGGCAATAGGGCCATAGAAATTATTTGCTGAAGTTTGCTGCATTACCTAAACTATGAGAGTTTTGTGGTTTTGCCATCACGTTTAATTGACTAGCTAGGATTGGCTCACCAAAATGTATTCAAACTTTACACATGGGTTTACCAAATCAGGCTCTTCAAAAAGTTATAATGCAGTTTTTCTATAAAATGTACAGGGGACCCAATATTCAGCCACCTCAAAAATTACATTGGATTTCCTATGTTCAACTCAACGATGCACTACCCTGTATATCGGCCGAACCCTGTTAAAAAGTGCAGAATTTCCCCCACATTTACCCTAATGGTTCAACTTACCCCATTCTCCGAATTTCTTCTGCTTTTAATATCTTTCTTTGGCTCGATCTTTTTCTCTAAAGAATTTCCATTAATAGCTTCACCGAGTGAGGGTAGTTGAAGCTCGCTGGGTTGGACAATGATTTTGACTTCTTTGCCCTATGAAATATAATTTAAAAGTAATTTTTCTCTATTATATTAAGAACTTGCAGTTGAATATGCAAATACCACAAAAGTAAATAACGGTAAATCTTCAGTAACAATTAAAAAAAATAATTTTCGGTAAAAACTTAATTTTTAGAAAAATCCTACACGTATTTCCTTGATATTCTTTCAACAAACAATGTGGCCTTAATAACAGACATAAAAATAACTATTAGTTTGGGATACTTTTTTCATCCCACTTTGTGTATCTTATTAGTATAGGTGAACTAGAGTTATTTTCATTGTTTGCTTGCTTTTAAAGAATAACTAATAGATTAAATAAACTCCTGGACCTAATTAACGCAACATGATAAAATTGCCATATTTTTGATGCTATTTTTTTTTCTGAATTTATGATCCGATTTGAATGATTTTTTTTTTGCATTGTAGGTTGGTTCCTGGACAAATGTCATAGTTTTCGCTGTTTATGAAAAAAATTTAATTTTCGATTTATACTGGGTGTACTAAAAATGCTATGTTTTTTTCCGAAAATTTGCATCACCCTGTGGAGTATATTAACAAGCAAAACATAATGCAGTTGACATTAAACGGTAGGTCCATCTTTCCCCAACATTTTCTTTTTTGGTTTACTTCATTATCTCTGTTATTGCAGGAGATACACGGTTTTATAACCTAACATGTTTTTATAGACTTTAATATTCAATACATTCATTGTTAAATGTTTTCAAGTAGACTATGGACTTTTTCTGATATTGCAAGCGATTTGTCAGCAGATATTGTGTTTTAAAGTTACAAAGGTCAAATAAAATCCGCCATACTGATAAAAACTGTTCGGAAACTGCTTATTAAACGTTCATTTCCTATGTCCAGTTGCCGGACGAGTATTTTAATCTTGAAACCTACTTGAAAACATTTAACAACGTTATAAAATGGTGTATCTCCTTTAATAACAGAGATAATGAAGTAAACCAAAAAAGAAAATGTTGGGGAAAGATGGACCTACGAAGATACGAATTTTCGGAAAGAAACATAGCATTTTTAGTAAAACCAGTATAAATCGAAAATTAAATTATTATCATAAACAGCGAAAACTATGACATTGTCAAGGAACCAACCTCCAATGCAAAAAAAATCATTCAAATCGGATCATAAATTCAGAAAAAAAATAGCATCAAAAATATGTCAAATTTATGATGTTGCGTTAATTTTGTCCAGGAGTTTATTAATAAAATAAATCTTTATGTAAGTCTGGATCAGGATGGTTATTTGAAAATTATATCCTAAATACTTTCGGAGATTTAAAAAATTATAGTAAAAAATCTTAGCCCTTCTTGAAATATGTTTATATCAACTTTTTTTTTATAAAATAATCTAAGAAATCGCACTCTAAAATATTAGCAAGACATTAAGGAACACCCAGTATACAGGGTGTTATGGATATGACTTATTATATTTAAACCGGCAAATCCTGAAATGAAAATAAATTGAAGAAAAATAACCATAAATGGCGCTTTGAATTATTAAGCGAAATTTACACTTTATATGAAATCTCAAAATTTACGTGGCCGCTCATGAGGACCTTCATAATCATTAGTCTATTGAGGCAGCCTCGAGATTCAAAAGAGGTTAGCGCATTATAGGCGATGTTGCCATATTGCAACACAGAATTCTAATCGCATGTGTTCAGTTTTTGACAACAAGACGTCTTTGACGCGCCTTACCACTTCTTTTTCAAACTTTTTAGAAAAAAAGCTACAATTTTAAGGTACATACTCTCTTAGCTTCGATCTTATTTTTAAATAATCCGTTTTATAATTAAATTCCATAAAAAAATAAAACACAAAAAGTATGTTTTTCAACAGGACCAACAGTTATTATTATGAATTATTTCACAACAGAAAAAGAATCGGGTAGTGCTACAAATAACAAAATGTTTAAAATTTGTAGACGTCATGCACGTGGAACCCTCGACTGCGTCATTCCACCCCGAGTCTCGAAACATACTGAAGCAACGATAGTGGCGCGCGGCCGGTATGCAAGAAAGGGTAAGACATGTGGTGTGATCTGACATCACTGTTAGTATACTATAGTGATCCACATTGTTGCTAAGTGAATTCAGATGGAACGGCGCGACAGTATGTGGGTAAAAAGGGTTTTTACCTTAGTAATTAGATATTCGATTTTAAAAAAAAAGTATGTAGACTTTCTCTAGGACACCCAAGGAGTCACTCATTAAATATAATAAGTCATTTCCATAACACCCTGTATTTTAAAAGTGTGTTGTAAGACAGATTATGTGGAAAAATAAAATTATTAAAAAAAACCTCTGTTTCATGTTAACTTTATAGCTTCCCAGATACTGTGATCCAAAAAAAAAACAAAAACTCAATAGAATTATTACAAAATTAATTTTGGTGCGATCTTCAACAAGTGATATACAGAGTCTGCCCATATTTGGTTAACAAATGGGAAACTATTTTTATTTCATGAGTGCCTATTCAATTGAGTAACAAAAGTTCATAGGAACAAAAGTAATTTCCATAAATTTGACATATCAAAAAAATGTTTCAAGTTAGTCAAATTTGGGCACAAGTTGTATAATAATAATATGTATGTGTATATAACATTTTTGTGTGCAAAGCAAACACTTAGGAACTTACAAACATTTTATCTCTAAACATCTCCAATCTACTTTCATTCAGATATGTCTGTAAGAGAAGATAACCACAAAAATAGAAAAAAACATTTTATCAAATAATGATGAAAATAGATTTAGGTTTTTGCATTTAATTTAATTTGTAAAAAAAACTATTTGGATGACTGGGCTCGACAGTTCTGACCATTTTGCTTACATAGTTTGAGAAAAAGAGATACAGGCCTCTTATTCCCTTGTCGTCAACAGATTTCTCTTTTAATTCATAGGAATGACAATATTTGTATAATGTGAAAATAGATAAAAGAAAAATACCTCTTTAGCCTTCATAGGAATATTAGGATTTGGTGGATTAGCACTCGGTATCACTGGCGTTGTAATGTAGTCTTTCGTAGTTAAGGTTTGGAATACTAGATTAACAAAATTTTCAGTTTCTGAAACACACAAAAAAAAAAACAGTTTACATATAAGTTGATTGAAAAAGTGTGCAATAAAATAAATTATGTTATTAAATGAAGCATTGTTTCCACATATCTTAAGTTGTATACATTAGATAATTCAAGTAGGTGGATAAGGTAAAAATAGACACATATTTTTAGACTACTTACCCCCTTCCAAGAAAACTTCTAGTTGTCCTACCATGCTCTTCCGAAGCTCTGATTCGGATTTATCTTTTTTGATAAGAGCTAGGACATATTTGGCTAGTGCAGCTGGATCAGCCTCACACCTAATAAAAATTAGACAATTATTGGATCAGCAGAAGTAGGGTTATGTTCGAACTTCACAGTTTAGCATAATTTAGGACTTTAGAGCGTCTCTGGGGTGTCACAAACATGTTCAAATGATACAGTTGTTGTTAAAAAGATATTTCAATCGATAAAAAGTGATTAGAAAGGAAAGTTACAGTAAATATTTCAATCCAAATATGGGGGTCAACTTACATGGGCTTGAGAACAGCTGTCAGCCAACTTTTGAAAGCGTCTATTTGCTCCACGATCATGCTTGTACACTTTTTAACATCTACAAAGTAATTCACAGGGTTTTATATCACAATTGCGGTAGAAATCACTAATTCTTTTTCGGAAAATTCGACGAAAAATCCCAAGAAAATCACCAAGCACCCAAATGTCTCTTTTCACTAATGAATACCAACGGAGCGGAAAGAAAAAGAAAAGTAACTAAAATCGGGAACGAACAGTGAAAGATATAATTGTACAAACTTGGTACAATCCAGCGACAACCAATCAGGCTACTGGACTGGCTACTATACGTCCAGAAACTTCACCCGGTCCAGAGCTTAGTATAGACACTCAGTTACCCTAATTCAAATGTATTAGAGATATTGTTGACCTATCATTCCTCTGTGCCGTGATGGTTACAAAGAAAAAGGACATAATTTACTACCCCTAAGTATTTGCAACCAGCAAAACTAGAGCTTCTCGACCATTTATCCGTCACTTGACGTCAACCTTAAGCCGCGTTCTCAGAGCTTCGACGTGTCGCAGCGACAGTCCCCCACTCCTTTTGTAGGGGGTGACGTCTGTCACTTGTCATTCGGGTGAAACCTAACCTTACAATAATTTGTTATTGTTTTTTAAATCGAAACAATTTGTTTTGTACAAATTTCGTTTTGAATAATTTATCATACTGATTGAGAGTCTGATAATGAAAGCGGCGAAGCAACGAAATCTTTGCATAATGTCTGGCAGTGTATTTTAATATGACTATTCTTCCAGACTAAAGAGCTAATTTCGTTAAAAAACGTTACAAGCCAAAAAAACGGACTAAATTAACTAATTTGTGCATTTTAGAGCTCAAAATATAAATGTAATGAAAACCGCCTAGTTTTATTCCTGTATTTTTTATTATAAACTTAAAATTCTAGAGTAGCACACGTGTGCACTACATCGAGACTCTACTGTATTTAGGCTACGATGCACTAGAAAAACAAATACATTTACATATCTTATTAGGTAGTTTTTATTAACCACTGTTAAGTAGGTAGGTAGGAGAACCATTTCATTCTAATATAATTTCATCCAATAAGGAAGTCTAAAAGCATAGTCATGGTCCTTCCGACAGTGTCTCCTCATCATTCATATTCCACACCCTAGGTCTCGTACTAATTGTAATAAGCAGGCTTTCAATAGCTTGGCTACTATCCTCACTAGCTTGTGTCTCCTCTATATCTTCACTCCAAGCAGATACAAAGCCATCTTCGTGCAGAGCATACTTGCCCCTTGTAATCTGTATCTACAATAATCTAAAAATATTTATATTATAAGATTTAGGCATCTATAGAGCTACAAAACTAATTTTTAGATAACATTACGAAATTGCCAAAAGTAGGGCTAACAAAATACTTGTGACCTTAAAAACAGTTTACAATTTTAATTCAAAATGATGTTTTACCAGTATTATTAACTCTTGCACTTTCTTCTGTAGATAAACTTTATTCTAAATTCAGCTTCAGAACAGTGAAGAATTTCCACAGGAATATAATTTGAATTTGTGTCCACATCCATATTATGGTTTTCGCTTAACCTAAAATTTAATGTTTTAAACTTGAACTTATCACATTTCTTAATCTCTTCCGATTGCAGCAGGCCAATATTTACGTTTTTTAAGGGTGTGAGTATGTGGAATGCGGATGTTGGATTAAAATTTTCCCCTCTCGGAGGTTATAGGTTTGTTTTTTAAAAGATTTGATCGATGGCAGCGTCAAATTTGATTTTTATTTTCGTATTCTACCTACTCCTCAAAATATGTATATTTATTCTTTTTAGTAAAAAATGAACCAATGTGATTAAAAAAACCAATGTAATTAAAAATTATTTAAATATTTTGTGGGATTGTAGGTAATGATCAAATAAATTTTAAAAGCAAAAGTACATACTATTCACAATATTTTAGGACCAAATAATTAGTAATTACCTTTGTTCGGAAACAACGAATACTTATTTCGGAAAACTGAGGTTCAAATTTCAAAACAAAATAAAAAATTAATAATACTACAGCGCAGTGTTGCCAGGTATCTCGTGAAATGTCACCAGATCTGTTGATCTTTTTGTGATTTTATGAATAATCTGGTGGTCCATGAAAATCTTTTTAAAAAAGTCTGTTTTCTGGTGTTACCAGTTTCGTGTTGGGGGCGGCATATTTTATAAATCACAAAAAATCACCAGATCTGGTGAAATTTCACCAGATACCTGGCAACACCGCTAGATCAGCGTGGGAATGAGGGGTAATGACGTATTGGTGTCGCGGGCGACAGTACGTAGCTCTGAGAACGCGCCTTTAGACAACGTCAACAAACCCTTTGACCTTAACCTCTAACCTCAATTATTTATTGAAACACAAAGATATTTATTGCTTTTACATGTATAAGGTAAGTTTTTATTATTCTTTCACCTTTTAAGTGCCCCATGGTTGTCATGTCGGAAATCTTTATGGTCGGTATACTTTTTTGTTTACATGTGGCATTAGGTCCTAGGTCAGTAAGTATGCGCATTTAAATAAAAAAAAATTGTAACATTTATTTTGCCCCAACAAAGAAGTTTATTTTACCGTATGCGTATATCTTCTTAACACATCTGCGTGCCAAATTCGTAAAAGTTATATTTGGTAATGAACTTGCACCTTTACATACAGTTATCCCCGTTTCAGGTATATTTCCTAATGCTGAATAAAATTCACGCTTTGTAGCTTTTCATCCTTATAAGAAGCAAAACCAGTTATGATGTAATACAACGCGCTATTTTAAAAATTAAGCAACAATAATTATCATTTATAGCTGACCAAGTAGTTTTTGAACTATAATTAATATATTTATGCATGTAAGAAACATTTTAATCACCATAAAGAATATTCGTGGTCAAATTTGTATCTATTGGAATTGGAATGAATAATTTCTTTCTTAGTAAATTAATTTAATTGGTTAAATGAATAGCTCTGCTAATTGAGTTGTTCTGTTGGAATTATTTGTTACTTATACGTAGTTATATTTTATGAAAGGACTGCGGATTGTAGTTGTTTATTAGGTTTGTGTGTTTGGCTTGCTAATATTATGGTAAGTATAAGTTATTTGAAATCAAAGTGAGATTTTAGGCAAGTTTATGTTCCTGTTTTCTGTGTATTTTTAATTATTTATTTTTGGGGGGAGGTGAATGTCAAGGGGTCCAAGTAGCAATTGTTACAAATTAAGTTAAATACACACAAGTAACTACATTAACCTAATTAATATTGTAAGGGTTGCGAGATGTTCGGCTTTAGCCGGACTTGACTTCTTTCTTATCAATTTGTTAACTCCATCCTGCTTTTTCTTTCCGTCTGGATTTTTATAGCAACTGGGCCTACCATGAAAATTTACCATACCTAGACGTGATTAGCAGAGTAGATTTTTATTTCTTGGGGAAATATTAATGTGTTATTTTCGTTGGTTTTTGTTGTTTTATCAGTAATCAGTGTTTATTTTTACGTTTTATTTGGATAATACTGATTGACCTGACCTTCGAACTGGTCCATTTTCCCAATCTAATAATTGTCCACGAATTAAAATTAATAAATAGTTAACTAAATAAATAAAGCCGGCGAAGAAGTGGTACTTTCCCAACTTCTTCTAGCTGTCACTGCTTTTAGTATAACAAAATTAGTTAACCATTTATCGTTCAATACAACAAATATAAACAATAAATATAAAACAGTTTTATTTTAAATATAAAACACAATCTATTTGTGTTTATAATTCTTTTGTTAGGTTTGCCTGACAAACCTTACAAAATATTCATATATTATATCACAACATCTATAAATTTATTCGAGTAAACTATCCACTTATATATTTAATATTTTGAGCATGATTTTGCTTTGACAATAGTTGAATGTACAATAAATTTGATTTTAAAATTATTTTGCGTGAAATGATGTGTCAAAAAGCACATACGTATGTATACGATAGGTACTGGGTAACAACTCTGTGTATCGGACCGTATCGTACAATAAAATACCGGTACGAAATGTCGAGTATCGGTAAAAAATACCGGTACACAAAAATATCGTATCATACCGCACATCCCTAATATATTGTGACTCGCCAAAGATCTTACAAACTCCAGATAGAATTGTTTATATTTGTAGTCTACGCAAGGAATGGAAACGTGCACTCTCCACCTTGCTGTTATGTTTGCAGCATAGCCAGATTGTCCTATTTATCGCCAAGGTATCTGCAAAATCCCAATTAAAAATTTGTTAATTTGACAATTACAACTGGTTTAAGGTTAATCCGCAATTGCTTTTAAAATTAATTTATTTCCCAATAATTTTACTATAAATTGTGCATAGGCCTTGAGAGATTTAGAAAAAAAAATATTATTATACATAAAAGTTTGAAATAAACCGACTGCACTCTGGCAACATCAAGTTAAATTTACTACGCTCTATGGCACAAGGTCAAACTTTATCAATGGATCGAATTATAGTAAAGAATACAGTGTTGCTGGTCACTGCTAACTGCTTTTAAGGGAGTGTTTATATATTTTGGTTGTTTTTATTTTTTTTTGTGAGTATTGGTGAAAAATCGTCTTTATTATAAACAATGATGGTGCATTCATGTATAGTTTGTAAAAGAGTGGATCATTTAAGCAAGGATTTATCTTCTCTTCGGTAAGTATGGTTATGTTTTAATATGATTATATTAATGTAATTTCTGATATAACCATTGACGTTTAAAAGGTTATGGACCGGTCCGTGGAGCTAGTCCGGGCAAAAAGCAGTCGAGTTGGTGTATTTCTTAATATAAATCTTGCATTTACAAGATGGTTGAGTCTTGTGCGGCCATAAAATGCTTCACTAGAAGATGCAATGGTGTTAAATTAAATTTTCACAGGTTAGCAAATATATTTAGAAATTTGATTTTGAGTTAGCATCACTATGAAAATTCGGTTTGTTTAAGAATGTACCAAATGTTTATCCACTTCGTTAGGATACTAAAAGGTCGTAGCCTACGGCGAATTTGGATACATGCCCTTAGAAGGAATAATTATAGTCCAGGTGATACAACAGTTATTTGTGAGAAACACTTCACAAAAGAAGATTATGGAGGTAATGTACATGGGAATAAAATACTGAAGAAAGGAACAGTCCCGTCAAAATATTTTACATCTTTATTTTTCTATATTTGCGGATTAACCTTAAACCAGTTGTAATTGTCAAATTTACAAATTTTTAATGGGGATTTTCCAAGATACCTTAGTGATAAATATGACAATCTGGCTAGAAATACACACTTTTATATCTGGAGAGTATCATCCAGTAATGAATACACCAAAAATATTGATGCTAAGCATAAATAGTTAAAACTGGATCAATATTTCTATCTTTTTAGAAATATCTAATATTCGAAACTACACTTTTTGAATAGGTAATATAGTTAAACGTAAAGAATCTCAAAGTAAATTATACGCCCTTGTCGGGCTTTTTGCCCAGACTAGCTCCGCTGCAAGGAAACGAGAAAGGCCAGAAAAACCAGACTTCAACATTGTTGCCATTATCGAGACAAACATGTTTTGTCTCTCTTCCACCCATTACTGATTTTCAATAACATTTCACACAATCACAACCTCACTTTCCAACAGATTTATGAATGGAATGTTGGCCCTGTGTGACTGGCAGATACTTGCGTTTTCCTAAAAGCCGTATTAGAGTTGGCAATTTTTGTCTCTTGCGCCGGCAATGGCAATTATAATTGAACGTATTCATGCTCACTAAACCGTTCTCGATCAGCTGGCCCCATACTGCTCGCATTGCCGGCGCAATACGAGAATGGAATCCGTATTACAGTCGGCAATTCTAGTCTTCTGGCAATTAAAATTGCACGGATTCATGCGCAGTACACCGATTCTCGATCAGCTGTCTCGCATTGCCAGAAACGGGGCACGCGCCATTTTCATTGCCATTGCCGGTGGAAGTCTGGGTAGAGATGGATTATTCTGTTATTTTTAAATGTTTATTAGTTGGTCGAAGCACGTATGAACAGGCTAATGGCTATTTAAACTAACTGATACTTAAACAGTTCACATTCTTTATTAAGCATATGTACTGCTAATTCGTCGCAACTCTTTTGAGCTGCTATGTGTAAGTAGCAGTAGCAGTAGCTGCTTTTACTGGTAATCAAAACGAACAGGTTTGCCCAGCTCTAGTTCTGGGGGATTTTAGGGATTTCGACAGTATCAACTGCTGTTCTGATTGTTGACAATACGCCAACTGATCGAGACGAGTACGATTTAGTGTGCATGAATACGTGCAATTATAATTGCCATTGCAGGCGCAAAAGAAAACTTCCTTCTTAGTCGGATATACTACTTGACTCCCTTCCCATTTAAGATTTTAAGGATAATCTCTACCCCTCCCAAGGGGATCAACCACAAAGGCTGTAAATATTCTTTAAAAACGACCACCTTCAGAATAAAAGTGACGCGTCTCCGATTTTTGATATTAAAGGTGGGAGGTTTTCAAATGGACATCGTGTATAGTTTCTATAGGAAAAAATGTTATTCATTCAGGTCATATATAGTATAATAAAACGTCAAAGAATCCATGATAAATATTTATTTTAGAGTAATTGGTCAATTTGTGATAATGATAACCCTAATGATAGTTTTATCGTTAGTTGTGTTGCCTAACAAACTAATTACATTTTAAAGGTTCTGATTAATGTATATCGAGAGGGGCTCTAGAAATAAATCCGGGCTATACACCTGAAGGAAGTTACATTTGCGGAGGATGGGTTATACTTTTTGGCATGTATCTAACAAGAACTCCGTTTGGTTCCAGAATCCATTGACCATGAGCTTTCCATAAGGCCTTATTACACTCGGGAATTTTTATGGCGCCAGCAATGGCAATTATAATTCAAGGATTCAGGCGCAGTACACCGTTCTCCGTACTACAGTCAGAAATTCTACTCTTCTGACAATTAAAATGACACGGATTCATGCGCAGTACACTGTTCCCGATCAGCTGTCTCTCATTACCAGAAATGGGGCAGGCGCCATTTTAATTGCCCTTGCCGGCGCAATTGGGTAGACATGGATTATTCTGTTATTTTTAACTGTTTATTATTTGGCCGAACCAGGTATGAACAGGTAATGGCCATTTAAACCCACTGGTACTTAAATTAGCAGTTTACATTCTTTATTAAACTTTTGGACTGCTAATTCAGCAACTTTTTGCACCTCCTATTTGTAAATAGCAGTAGCTGCTTTAACTGGTAATCAAAACGAACAGGTTTCCACATCTCTAATTCTGGGGATATTTTAGGGATTTCGACAGTACCCACTGCTGTTCTGACCGTTGACAATGCTCCAGCTGATCGAAAACGGTTTACTGCGCATGAATAAGTGCCATTATAATTGCCGGCGCAAGAGAAAAAATTGCCTAGTCTAATACGGCCTATATAATTGCATATGCAAGAAAGATCACTTTCTAATCGCTTGAAGATACAATAAGGATTAGACAATTAATATTACTAAAACCTTGTATACTACACAAACTTTTAAATTATGCGTTTTATGAAAAAAGTGTCTCTTCCTACAAAGCTCTGCTATGACGTTTAGGACATATGTTCATATGAAGTTTTTTTTCTGAAAATAGCTTAAAAATTAAAAATAGGGGTAGTTCCATAAACATATAATATAAAGGGGGAGACAAAACATTCCATTTTAAAACACCATTTATTTACAATGATGCACAGTTCTACAATTTCAAATAGAGAATATGGCTTTAAAAAATGGCAACGCTGTAATAAGGTACACGTTTAGATAATTTCATTCTAACATTAGTCATAAATAGTTGTAGGTATTTTACAGAAATTCAGATAATATAAAGAAATAATCCATATTTTTGCAAAATTTACTTAAAATATAGAATTAGCTACACCACTGCTTTACCTAAAAAAAACATAACCTCATTATTCTCACTTACCGACGAAATATTATTCCGGGGTTAGAATAGTTGAATTTATTACACAACACGCACTGACGAACCATTGTAGATGGCTAATAAATAGCTCTAAATAGTTTTAGTTCGAAAAAACACTAAAAATTAATCCAAAAACAATAGATCACAACAATCAAAAAAACTTTGTATAATTCTGACAGCATAAAAACAATTCTGTCTAGTTATTAATTAAATGTTTTTGGGTAGTTCTGACCTTTTTACATTCTTGTACTTTTTGAGAACCCTATACATATGAGAAATACATTTTTTTCTTCGTAAATTTTAGTTTCTTGCCAAGCTAAAAGTTGCCCATTTGTGTAGAACTTCCTTGAACACATTGTATACTGTATATGGGTCCTTGGAACCCAATAAGCTTAGAAGATAAAATTGCAGGCCTATTCAGAATTTTCAAAGAAACCTTTTTTTTTCGTTCCTATCTCCTCTTATCTTAAAAGGCAAACACTTAATAATACTATTTACTATATTTCCCATATATATCGCAATTGTTTAATACAATTAATCACTTTTTCGGCGATTTTTAATCATTACCTGCGTCCGGTTTTATGGGTTTCAAGTCGGTGCAAAGATTTAAAATTTGGATGCGGTAAGTGCCATTTATTAAATTATTATTTTTTTTTTATGATCAAACACAAGCACTATAGGAAAAATCCTTTAGGGCACTCTGGGAGTGGTGCGCAAAAAGCGATTCACGTTGATTTTGAATCGTATATTCGTTGGGAAAAACGACCTCGGGAAGGTCGTTCCAAAAGGATGAAGTCCTCCAGATGAAAGTATTCTTCAATTGTGAAGTTCGAGGAGTACTAAGCTTAACCACATATGGATGGGCGGCAGTGGTTCGTCGTGTATTTCTGATATTCACCGCTCTGGGCGGAATTAAGAGGGCAAGGTCGGCCGAGCACTTTCCATGAAAATATCTGTAAAAGAAGAGAGTCAAATCCCCAACCTGTCTCCGCTGTTCTGTCGAGGTTCTTCGTCAGCTCGTGGTCTCCAATCAGACGAATGTCCCTCCTTTCGATGGAATCCAGTAGCCGAAGAGTATGTTTGGGTGCAGAGCTCCAGACATGAGAGCAGTGCTCTAGTGATGGTCGAATCTGCGATTTGTATAGTGTCAAAAGTTGTAGAGGTGTGTACAACTTTCTGGTTCGGAAGAGTACACCAAGTTTCTGAGAATCTATCTTGGCGATTGCCACAACGTGGTTATGCCAAGACATATTTCCTCCCAGATTGACGCCCATCAAATTAATAGATGAAGCCAGTGGGATTGCGTGTCCGTCCATGACTATATCCGGTTCTGTAATGTTAACCTTGTTAGAGAAAACCGCTGCCTGGGGTTTTTTAGGGTTAAATTCGACTTGGTTACTGTCACCCCAAGCCAAAATTTCTTCCAGATCTTTGTTGAGGCGGGATACTTCATGCTGTCTGCGAAGATGTGCGTTCCGAAAATAAAAATTTTTCAACATCGCCCGTTGATTCGCGAAAAACTGATTCCCCAACTCCGCCCCTTCTCGAGATATAATAATTAAATCTTATTATTTTTTGCAGTTGAAAATCGCGATAATTCGAGAACTCATTGAGATATCGGGATCAGGTTTGTTCGACTTTACGCACTGTGTCATGTTCTTCAGATTTTCGGGGCGTACCCTGTGTAACACAGAAACATAACCTTTTTTAATGATAAATTAGGGTCATATGAAAGTCGACAGAAGTCTCTATCTAACCGTGGAATAGCGATCCCCCTCACCGTTTTCTGCTATAAAATATTATTCCTGCCTATTCATTTTTGAGTAGTTTATAACGTACTTACCTTGTTTTAGAATGACAGAACCGACGCCAAAATCAGAAGAACCGTCCAGTCTTGACGAAGCCATTGACAATCTTTCACACGAGGACCTTTTGGAGATTACTCAAAGCAGCATCAAAAGACTCATTGCATCTGATCCGATATTTTCTGATCTGCCGGTTGATGTTACTCCGGAAGAGGTAAGGAACATGTAGAATGATAATCGGACTATTTATTTACTTTGTATCCACTTTCAGCTGATCAATTGTGATGTTCTTACCACATATATATAAACAGTATATTGCTAATACCATCTGCAATTATGTCCCCGCTATGGGCATCGAAAGGGGCGTTGTGAGTTTGCGCAGTTCGGAAATTTCCTTGTGAAAGTAAACATTCGACAGGACCGGATTTCAACTTTTTTAATGTAAATTTCACTGGTTAGTTAGGAAAAATATTGCAATCAAAATATCGATTAGTTCGATTTAAGACAGCGTTCCATGCATACGATTTCTGACGATATGATGATCCGACGGTGCCCTGATTGGTGTAAGCTTTTAGTGCCAAATTCCGGCCGAACATTTGTAACAATCGACACGATGAGCTTTATTTAACTTTCATCCGACGTTGTATGTTTCTTAACCTCACATTTTTCTAAACCATAAATTAAGAATAAATGACTATTTTGGGAATTATTATCAGCTACTAATGCACCAAATTAAAAATACATTAATTTTAAGGTTAGGTACTGACCAAATATATATTATATTGTATACGAGTGACACTCTCTTCTTTATTTACAAGCTTTTTAGTGGAATTCGGTTCCGAAGATCGGCTAATGTGATAAGCAAAATAGTTTCGTATATATGTACATACCCGAAATACTTTATACCTGGTATTGATCCACGACTTTTGCAAAAAAGCACCATGCACTTGTGTCCATTCATTTACAAAATAAGCCACTAACCTACCAAACAGCGAATCGAATCACCACAAATTAAAATCTCCTTTCCAAACATTGCTGTTAGGTAATGAAAGTTTATAAGCACTAATATACCGACAACAATGTGGATGAATCACTTTTTATTCTGTAATTTGAAAAAGCATCCAGAACCAAAGATGGCGACGAATAACAACAAACAAATAATGTCGGGCCCGCTCTGACGCGATCGATAAAATTCCCACCCTACTGCGCAAACTCAATAGTACCACGCCATCTCCCATAGTGGGGACACTTTTTGTATTTTGGAACGTTCGTATTGGCAATATAATGGTTATATATATGTGGTGAAAACGCCCAATCTGTGTAGTACTTTAGTGAAACTTGAAAATTTTGTGAACCACACGAAACACAAAATATAAATGTCAATAATGGCATGTAATATTATAAATTTTGTCATTTCGTTAATATGCTAGAATTGTATTTCGTTTCCAAAGAAAATCGTTGTCTGTTTTATCTTTTTCCATTAACTGATAAAACAAAGACATCAAAAATAACAGGTCGTTGATAATATTGTTAAGTTATGACGCACGATAATTCTTTCCTCTTCCTAACTACCTTATTGATATTTAATGATATGAAATGATTAAAATTGTTTTTGTAAAAATTATATTTTATTTAAGGTATTAGCTCAAATAGCTGTCATACAGGGCCAGAGTATCACCGTAACGATCCTCAGATATTCCGAGAAGCCCTTAAACGTTGTGGTAAGTTTTAAAATAGTAATTTGTGTTCCTAAAATGCTTGGCAACAATCAAGATCCTCCAATTAGGAGCAAGCATTTTCCAAAACTTTACTGTAAAACTACATATATATAAACAGTATATTGCCAATACGAACGTTCCAAAATACAAAAAGTGTCCCCGCTATGGAGATGGCGTGGGCCTATTGAGTTTGCGCAGTATGGTGGAAATTTTATCAATCGCGTCAGAGCCGGCCCGTCATTATTTTTGTTCGTTGTTATTCGTCGCCATCTTTGGTTCTGGATGCTTTTTCAAATTACAGAATAAAAAGTGGTTCATCAGCATTGCTTTCGGTATTTATAAACTTTCATTACCGAACAACAATTTTTGTAAAGGAGTTTTCAATTTGTGGTGCTTCGATTCGCTGTTTGGTAAATTAGTGACTTGTTTTGTTTAAGATGAAAGGACACAAGTACATGGTGCATTTTTGCAAAAGTCGTGGATCAATACCAGGTATAAAGTATTTCAGGTATGTACATACTATATACGAAAATATTTTGCTTATCACATTATCCGATCTTCGGAACCGAATTTCACTAAAAAGCTTGTAAAAATAGAAGAGAGTGTCACTCGTATACAATATAATGTGTTTTTAATTTGGTGCATTAGTAGCTGATAATAATTCCCAAAATAGTCAATACTACTTTTTGGTTTAGAAAAAAATGAGGTCGGATGAAAGTTAAAATAAAGCTCATCGTGTCGATTGTTACAAATATTCGGATGGAATTTGGCACCAAAAGTTTACACCAATCAGGGCACCGTCGGATCATCATATCGTCAGAAATCGTATGCATGGGACGCTGTCTTAAATCGAACTAATCGAAATTCTGATTGCAATATTTTTCCAACTAACCAGTGAAATTTACATTAAAGAAGATGAAATCCGGTCCTGTCGAATGTTTACTTTCACAAGAAAATTTCCGAACTGCGCAAGCTCATAACGCCCCCTTCGATGCCCCTAGCGGGGACATAATTACAGATGGTATTAGCATAAACTGTTTATACAGGGTGTTATGGAAATGACGTATTATATTTAAATGGATGACTCCTTGGGTGTCCTAGAGAAGCGCTACATTTTTTTTTAATCGACCGCTATAAAAATGGGGTAATAAACACTCTTACTCACAGGTCAGTCTACGCTACTGTACATCATTTTCCCCAATGGCAATGTTGCCAAACTTAATGTAAAACTGAAATTCCATATAAAATTATGAAAATAAATTATTTTCTACCTACTTGTATTTATCCTTATACCTAAAGAGCGAGGAAATCCAGGTACAAACACAATCAGTTTTTTTTTTCATGGGAACACTCCTGGAAACACATTATGTACACACAGTAATAGTGAAACAGAACCGATAGTTAGCTTTTGAAAATACAATACAGATTATACTACAGATTATTAGATTTTATTACACGCGACGAAATTTGACGTCAAGAAGAACGCCTCAATAAAAACAATATTCAAAGATTTTTTATCTACGGGCAAGATACACGCGTAAACCGAAAAAAACAGAGCGGATCGCTGAGAGTGTGTTGGTGATCGAATAGACTCACGGCCGCTGGTTGGTCTTGAACTAACAGACGCACGCGTTCGGCGCTATATGAAACTACTTCGCTCAGCCGATGTAAGGCGTCAAGAGGTCATTGGCATTTGACCTAGTGACGTACGTGGCTATTACTATGCTATATGTTTTTTCGGGTTGTTTAAAACATAGTCCGTCGCAAATGTTCTTCAATTAATTGTGCAAAAAGGTATTACAGAATGGAAAAGTGTTTAAATTATTTTATATTGTCTAAAGAGGTTAAGGTGTACATATGACAACACCGGCCAGAATTGCTCGATTGCTTACATGTATCGCAGTGCCACACAGGTGTTTTTCTGGTTTGACGTTAGGTCACTTTCACCGCTGAATGAATTGAAAGCGCTATTTATGGCTATTTTTCTTCAATTTGTCTTTATCTCAGGAATTGCAGATTTAAATATAATACGTCATTTCCATAACACCCTGTATATATAAAACCCGAAGAAACCCCTTAAACGTTGTGGTAAGTTTTGTAATAGTAATTTGTGTTCCTAATATGCTTGACAACAATCAGGCGCAAGCATTTTTCAAAACTTGACTCTAGAATTCGGTTATATTTTGTTAAAATTCCCAAACAGTCAATGAATGAAATTTCCTCGTATTTTCATTCTACAGAGTTCTTGGTTCTCCCTTTTTGATTCCATATAAATCAACAAGATATCATTGTTCGGTATAAAAATGTAGTAGATCCTATTTTCTGTTTCCCAGACAAAGAGTAGGTCGGCTTTAAAATATTATGGAACATAGTTATTTGTGCAGCGGTTGGTAACTAAATAGAAGTATTTTAATGACGCTATGAACTTCGTCAATTATTTTTAATAAGTTACAGAAATGTTATAAATCTATTTTTGAAATAATAAAACGCGAGACTTTTGTTGCATTTTTTATCGCCTTTAGTTCAGATTACGGTTACCGTTCTCCAATAATTCTTCTTTTAAAATAGCTTTTTATTGGTGTAGCATTTCATTTGCAGTTTGCAGCAAATTAACATTATAATATTTTATGTCTTACAATCGTATGATTTTTAAGGATAGTGCGTGATATAACCAAAAACATTTAAGATAATAAAGATACATATTTGTTTATACCGTGTCCGAATCATAATAAGTAGAAATCAATGATGCCAAGTCTGTACTGAGGGTCCTAAATCTACCGGCTGCGTTTGAAACGGAAAGGTATAATGTTAATTATATTGTGTTATGTATATTCTATTTCTCATTTGCCGTGGTGAGCGATATTTAGTGTTGGGAAAAACCGAAGATTTTAATAATCGAGTACTTGATACTCGAGCGATTTTAATAATCGAGTTAATCGCTCGAGTGAATCGCCTGAAATTCCAATTTACCAAGCGATGACGTCACCGACTGCTTAACGGGCTGCCTAGCCCTTTACAAACAAAAAACTGCAAAAAATCACACAAATATGTATTTATTGTTCGGGTTTATTATTGTGCGTTTTTAACCCGAACAAAAAATATTTCCAAGAGTTATTTTTCTTCACATCTTTCTCAATCTACGAGCATAAAATAAGTAGATATTTAAAATAGCTTGTCAAATTCTTCCACTTTAAATTATCAGGTGCCCACTGTGTGCACTTCAAAAATTTAGGCTTAGTTACGCGACTGACAAAATAAGAAAATTGGTTATTATTTTTTTAAATTCATGTACTAATGTATTCATAGTTACCTAAAAGTTCCTGTTTAAATTTAAGAATGTTTACTTTTGGTTACTATTTTGCTCGTTTTCTTATTTTCCATTAACATTTTCTATAATGTATGTTATTTTTGAGAAGTCTTCTTGAGTTTAATAATAAAAAGTTCCTGTTTAGATTTAAAAATGTTTACTATAAGATTACCAACGAATTTTTCTATATATTTTGTTAACCATTTTGTTCGTTTAGATATTTTTCATTAACAATTTCTATTATTATGTTATTTTTGAGAAGTTTTCTCGTCTTTATAGTAATTAAAAATTTTAAAATTATATCCTTTAATTTTTTAATATTTTCAATCGGAGACCTAAACTACTCCACTGGCTAGCCAGTTAAAACAAAACTTTACCAAATCATGTCGCGATGACTCCGCTAAGGGATTCAGCATACTTTTTTATATGCACCTTCTCGTTTATGTGCCTTTAAGAAAGACGTATGTCGTGTACTTGCTCAGCGTCAATCTCGAACGTCGCCAATCGGATCGCGCGGCGCTTAGACCGGAGGTCGTCTATCAGATAACCGGCGATATTTTTCGGTTTTTCGCCTGATTTTTAACTAGAGTATTTCCTATCGAGCGAAAAACTGTTTGAATATACGAGCAGTTTTAATTCGATCACGCTACAGCGGTAAATTCCGTCGGCGGCAAGCGAAGCGCGGGTATCGAGTGAAAGATAATAAGTTACGGGCGACGGTTTTCGCCTGAATAGATAATTCGAGCGGTTTTTTTAATAATCGAGCGATGTCGGTTATTTCAATAATCGAGTGATCAAGCGGTCTTTCGCTCGAGTGATCACAACACTAGCGATATTTCACGAACTGTGAGTTAATCACTGATATAAACAAATCACAGTTCCTTAGCAGCAATAAAAAGCGAAAACAAATCACCTTTACGTACGTATTTCACTTTTACTAATCATTAAACCTATATTTTTATTTAAAATGTATTCCCAAGGGGTTGAATTGTTGTGACACCATAAGAAATACATTTATTACATTTGCCATAATCGGCCTTATTGTGTTGTACCAATACCAATTGCGTTAAAATAATAAAGGCCATTTTCGCATATCACCGTTAGAATAACATGGATGGTACGGGACTTCGTGCCTTATTGCTTTTTGGTAGGTTTTCTCAAATCACATCTCATATAGATCTATTATTTAAAATTGAGAAGTTATTAAATGGTTTGCCGTTATTAAAATTCGTTTGCAGCAAAAAATAGCCATTAAATCATTTGATCAGCAGAAAAAGATTTTGCTTGCAATAAATGAAAATCAGGCTGCAACACTTGTTCTGCAAAAAATACTACAAACTGTCAAGAATTTAACAGATATCGGTCCGCTTGCATCATCATGTGTTCGCTTAATTAACAGTCGAGTTGCGAAATGATTACTTGGTCAGCAAGAGCTTACAATTGGTCAGTAGAAACAAACATGTCTAGAAGCAATTTACTTCAGAGGTTTGCATATTAAAATAATGGTTATCAATATAAATCATTGTATTGCGTTTGTTTTGAATAATCGGCAAAGTTCGTCATTGTGGGCTGTCGCGTGATACGAGTAGCTATTACGTGCGTGTGTTGTCATTCGGTGTAGCAGGGCAGGGCGGGTTTTCACTTGTTTTCCCAGGGCACTGTCAATTTATGTAACTTTCTTGTGTTTTCTTCTGCCGAATACAGAAGGAAATCGGCTACAAAAGGTGTACAGGGGGCGGGTTTTCACTTGTTTTCCCAGGACACTGTCACTATTTCACGTTTTATTGCTTTTTTTTATGACCAAGATTAAATATTTTACTTACTCGCTGATTGCTTACTAATATCTGATTAAAAGTGGATCGCTCATAGGGTATATATTTAAATTTCCAAAAAAAAGACTAGCGAGCTCTGGGCATTTTTTAAAGAAACAGGCTAAGTAATAAGAAAACTCAAATGATTAACGATTCTATGTGGTAAAGACATACCTACCGTACTTGTATTGTAATATACTAATATACAGGGTGTTATGGAAATGAAAAACGAAACGGAAATAAAAGACGAAAATTTCTAGTGTCTCATATGAATTTAATTGTTAATTTGGTGATACATCATACTTTTAAAACTAGCACCACTCAGCAGTGATGAGATTTCAAAAAAATTTGCTTGGAAAAATTAAAAACATTCTTTAAACCATCAAATTGAAGTGTCATCGACAGTGCACTGTTGCCACATTGCGTAGACGGAATTCCCGGAGCCTATGATCGTAAATCAAGTGATTTGAGGGCAAAATGGAATGTGATGTATGTAAAGACCCCAAATTAAAGACTTATGCATGTGATTCTTGCAAGATTTACCTGTGCAGGGCACACAGTGGATTAACATCATCAGAAATTAAAGTTCTTGACCTGAAGGAAGGAAGATTAATGAAATATTACTGCTCTAAATGTCTACAATTTGAAGCACACACTCTTTTAAAAAAAACAATAGATGATAAGGTTAGCATTATAGCGGGTAAAGATGAAATTATAACTCTTTTAAAACAAAAATTAACATACCTAGAAACCAGATGTAATTCCGAATCATATAGCAAGATTGTAACAAAATCATCAAATGCAGTCATTAAGGAACAATACCCTAACATACCAGGCTTAATTATTAAACCTAAGAAAAAACAAGACGCCGAGAAGACCAAAATTGATTTAAAAAATAACATAAAACCCGCAGAAATTAAGGTTGGCATAAAGAATACAAGAAACACCAAGAATGGCAATGTCATTATTAAATGTAATAGTCTCTCCGATGTAGAGATTTTAAAAAAGGAGGCTGAAAGCAAATTAACTGACTACGAAATACAAATTGCAAAAATGAGAAAACCTAGATTTAAGATTGCTGGCTACCATGGAGAAATACTAGACCTACGGCAAATCGAGAGTGGTATAAGGGAACAGAATGACTTTATTTGTGAAGATGATGAACTAACAATAACATTTATTAAGCCTAATAAAAAGAACAATACGTCCACGATTTATGGGGAATGCTGCGCTGGAGTTTTCCATAGGTTGATGGATAATGGAAAGGTATGTCTACAATGGGAGAGATTTCCCGTGTATGAAGATATTAGCATACAGAGATGTTTTAAATGTCAACAACACTACCATAAAAATGCAGTCTGTCAAAATAATATAGCTTGTGAGCATTGTGCTGACAACCATG
The DNA here is from genome assembly GCA_963991005.1 of Barypeithes pellucidus. Classification (NCBI taxonomy): domain Eukaryota; kingdom Metazoa; phylum Arthropoda; class Insecta; order Coleoptera; family Curculionidae; genus Barypeithes; species Barypeithes pellucidus. The sequence goes on along the minus strand of OZ022563.1, from coordinate 46,707,648 downwards.
ATATTCGTGAATGTACCAAAACTGTAAAAAAGTGTATAAATTGTGTAAATGCTAATCATAGATTTAGTCTGAAATATAATAGTAGCCATAGTGCCAATGATCCAGCCTGTCCATCCTACCAATACCTCTTAAAAATTCTGAGAAGTAAAATAGACTATGGTAGTTATGGCTGCTAAAGAACAAGAAATTGATGTGTTGCAGCAACTGGATGATCTGGATTGCATAAACATTCAGGAAAGTATTGACTGTGATGGAATTAGTTCCAAAATAGACTTACACCACAAAGTTCTAAATGTTCTACATTTTAATATACGCAGTATTCAAAAAAACTTAAATGACTTACTAATCCTTATTGAAGCTTTTGATTTGTTTTTTACTGACATTATTATATTATCCGAATGTTGGCAAATTAATGATAAATTATATAACATAAAAGGTTACAATACATTTTATAACAACGCGAACTATAACCAGAATGACGGGGTAATTGTTTTTGTAAGACAGGAATTAGATATTAATTTTGAAATTGTAAAACTTATACAATCTGGTGTTACACTTGGCAAAATCACCTTAGTAAAAAATGGTACTAGCTATGGTATCACATGTGTATATAGGCCCCCCTCCAGTAATATAACACATTTTCTTGCTGACCTTGACAATTACTTTCAGGGTAATATGAAGCAGAATATTGAAATTTTACTTGGTGACATTAACATTGATATACTGGATAAAAATAATAATAATGTAAATACATATATCTCTATTATGAATTTCTTTGGCTTTCAATCTGTTATTAACGGCCCTACACGTGTGACCCCAAACCACGAATCTTGTCTGGATCATATATTTCTTAGAAATAAATTACAAAAAAATTCAATAAAATACTCTTCTTTTATAATGAAATGTGACTTAACAGATCATTTCCCAGTAATGATTAACTTTTATAACAATAATCTTACCGGAACACACATTTCTCCCTTGTATGTTTCAAAAACACTAAACAGACTAAATTTTCAAACTTTTACGGAAGTCATGGGTTCTCTGGATTGGTCTAGTGTGATGCACGTGAATGATGTTGAAACTGCCACCAATAACTTTACACAGATCATATCAGATACCATAAAAAAAAGTACAGAAACAAAAACTTTTGTTTGTAGGGAATTTAAAAAACTCAAACCATGGATAACGAATGGTATAATTTATTCTATAAAGCATAGAGATAAAATGAAAAAGAAACTTTTATTAAACTATAGTGTAGATAATGACAATAAATATAAAACATATCGAAACAACTTGAGTAAAATTATACAAAAGTGTAAGAATGAGTACTACAAAAAAGAAATTGACAATGCTGGGGGTGACATTAGAAGGATGTACAAAATAATATCAGATGCTACCAATGAAAGATCAGATAAAATCAAAATTAGTAATCTTCAAATAAAAACTGATAATGCACATCCTTCTGATGATAAATCTATAGCCAACTATTGCAATAAATTTTTTACTGAAATAGGCATCAAAATGTTTAAAAAAATAAAAAACCCTATTACACCTTTTGTACATGAATATCAGTCAAATTCGTCTATGTTTTTAAAACCAGTGAATGAAGGTGAAATAATTAAACAAATAAATTCTCTTAAGAACAATAGTGCCTCTGGCATTGATGGTATTGGCTCCAAAATCATAAAATGCTCTCATGTTTATTTGCTAAAACCTTTAGTCCATATCATTAATTTAGTATTTCAGACAGGTGAAGTACCCAGCCATTTTAAAACCACAGTAGTAACTCCAATTCACAAGGCAGGCGACAAGACTGATATAAATAACTTTAGACCAATCAGTGTGATAAACAATTTCTCAAAGATTTTTGAAAAATGTATGAAAGACAGACTGGTTGAATTTTTTAACGTAAATAATGTCCTATCAAAAAACCAATTTGGTTTTACTAGTGGCCTTAGTACCACTGATGCAATTTACCAACTTACTAAGCAAGTGACCGACAATCTAAATAAAGGTAATAAATGTCTGACGGTGTTCCTGGACCTGGCCAAGGCATTCGATACTGTACCCCATGCAGCACTCCTGGATGTACTGGAAACCTATGGTGTTAGAGGAAGGGTGTTGGGCGTATTGGGGAACTACCTCCATGATAGGAGGCAGGTCCTAAAAATTGGCAACACTCTTAGCGACCCCTTAACAGTAAAAATCGGCATCCCGCAGGGAACAGTCTTGGGGCCCATTCTCTTCATAACATATATTAATTCGCTAACCAACTTAAATGTTAACAACGGCACAATTATTTCATACGCCGACGATACTGCAGTAATTTTTTCTGGTGAGAATTGGAATGACGTTAAAAATTCAACCAACAACGGTATGACTCAAATAATAGATTGGCTCGATTCATATAAACTTACTTTAAATATTATTAAAACTAACTATATCGCATTTTCGTTGACCGCGGCGAATAGACCAAATTTCAATAACATAAAAGTAAAGAATCTGGATGATTGTATAAATGAAGTTACCCATATCAAATATTTAGGAATTATAATGGACCAAAATCTTAAGTGGGACAAACATGTACTCAAACTCACAAAAAATATAAGATCATTGTTGCACAAATTTTATATATTAAGAGACATATTAAGTAAAAAACTGTTAATAAGTATTTACAAAGCCTTAATCGAATCCCTACTTCGATATGGACTTGTCGTATGGGGTGGTTTATATACAAACTCTTTGTGTCAACTGAACGTTGTTCAAAATTACATATTAAAAATTATTTTTAGGAAAACCAAGAGATTCCACACTCAACAATTATATTCTGAAGACATCATGAATGTTCGCTCACTTTACGTTTTGAGTACTTGTTCTTTTGTGCATAATAATAACAGATTGAAGGCATTTGTGGATCATACATACAATACTAGAACCAGAATAAATAGACACTTAAAAATACCAAACAGTAATAAAAACGTAAACTTGCGATTTATTAACTATCTGGCTCCAAAAATATATAATATTTTAACACCAGAATTGAAAAGTATTAATAATATAAAAACTTTTAACATAAAATGTAAGTCCTTTATTACAACAAACTGGTCGAAGTTTGAAATATTGTTTTGATGATTTAAATAATGTTTTGATCTTTGCTTATAATGACTTCCATAGCTGTACCTTCTAAATACTACTACATTTAAGATTTGCTTTATGCTAATTGTGAATTCTTTAAGATATAATACAAATTTTTCCTTGCACATACAGATGTTTAGTCATCTAGGTGCATGTTCTAACAAGTTTTGTAGAACCCTATTTAGTATCATACTATATTTTGTATATCGTTATGTAATCAAAGTTGTTAATAAATGATTGATTGATTGATTGATTGATTGAATGACGTATTATATTTAAATGATTGACTCCTTGGGTGTCCTAGAGAAGCGCTACATATTTTATTTTTTTTAATCGATCGTTTTAAAAGTAGGGTAACAAACACTCTTACTCACAGGTCAGTCCGCGCTACTGTACAACATTTCACCCAGACCCAATGGCAATGTTGCCAAACTTAATGTAAATCTGAAATTCCATATAAAATTATAAAAATAAATTATTTTCTACCTACTTGTATTTATCTTTATACCTAAAGAGCGAAGAAATCCAGGCACAAATACAATCAGTTTTTTTTTATTTTTCATGGGAACACTCCTGGAAACACTTTATGTACAGACAGTAATAGTGAAACAGAACCGATAGTTAGCTTTTGAAAATACAATAATACAGATTATACTACAGATTATTAGATTTTATTACGCGCGACGAAATTTGACGTCCAGAAGAAACGCGTCAATAAAAACAATATTCAAAGATTATTTATGGACGGGCAAGATACACGCGTGAACCGAAAAAACAGCGGATTGCTGAGAGTGTGTTGGTGATCGACGAGACACAACGTATCCGGCCGCTGGTTGGTCTTCAACTAACAGACCGCAAGCGTGCGGCGCTATATGAAACTACTTCGCTCAGCAGATGTAAGGCGTCAAGAGGTCATTGGCATTTGACCTAGTGACGTACGTGGCTATTACTATTCCATATGTTTTTTCGGTTTGTTTAAAACATAGTCCGTCGTAAATGTTATTCAATTAATTGTACATAAAGGTATTACAGAATGGAAAAGTGTTTAAATTATTTTATTTTGCCTCAAGAGTTTAAGGTTTGTTCGGGTTTGTTCGGGTTTGTTCATATGACAACACCGGCCAGAATTCCTTGATTGCTTACATGTATCGCAGTGCCACACAGGTGTTTTTCTGGTTTGACGTCAGGTCACTTTAACCGCTGAATGAATTGAAAGCGGGTATTTTTCTTCAATTTGTCTTTATCTCAGGAATTGCCGGTTTAAATATAATACGTAATTTCCATAACACCCTGTATTTATTTTCCGATCTATTCGGAATCTAATATTGAGGATCTTATTAACAATGCAGAAAATGCTTTTGTTATGATCAGCAACTGGTTTTCACAAAATAAATTAATTTTAAATGACGAGAAAACTAAATTACTTCTTTTCAGGACCAAGCAAAGTAAATTGAATAAACCTGATAAAATCACTCTAGGTGACAAACAGATAATTTTAGATAAGAACACAAAATTTTTAGGTATTACTATAGAAGAATTTTTATCATGGGGGAATCATATTGATGGTTTGTGTCTGAAACTGAGTAGTATAGGTTATGGAATAAAAGTAGTGGCTAAATATATGAACTTAAACACCTTAAAAATTCTATACTATTCAAATTTTGAGTCCGTCCTGAGATATGGCATACTGTTCTGGGGAAGTAGCTCTGAACTACAAAGGGTTTTTGTAATACAAAAGAGCAATAAGGATAATTAATAAAATGAACCTTTTAGATTCCTGTAGGGGAATATTTAAACAAATGAATATTCTAACAGTCTATGGGCTTTATATTTTTGAATGTCTGATGTTTTTGTTTAGGAATAAGAATAAGTTTGAAACTGTAAATGTCGATGTTAACTATACAAGAACAAAAAACTTATTATATCCTCGTCACCGTTTAACTATCACAGAAAAGAATCCTTATTATATGTGTATCAAACTTTTTAACAAGCTGCCGAATGATATAAAATCTATTACCAGTGTGTCAAAGGGGAAAAAAACATTAAAAAAAGTGTTAATAGATATTGAACCCTATACATTAGTGGACTTTTTAGACCAGGAATGGTAAACCCATTCCACTTTATGACGTCATTTCACTTTCATCCTACTTTGTAGAATATAATTTGAAATAAAGAAGTATTATTATTATTAACGTTACTGCATAATTCTAATTTAAACAATTAAATTTTCCTAATTATTCCAGATTCCCCAACAAAATACGACCGTTTTGGACCTAAAAAAGGCTATAAGACGAAGTTTTTCTCTTAAACAACAACGGCAGAAGAGTAAGACGAAAGTAAGTTGGAGGTACGTTTGGAAAACGTTCTGGTTACAGAACATCGCCAACGGTAAGGTGCTGAAGAATGACAAGGAGCTGGTCAGTAAATATGGAATTATAAATAGGTAAGTGGCAATGTTGGATTTTTTGATCGAATTTAAAGAGAAATAAAAATTGTCTTTGCGAGGAATAAAGCCGCCGGCGTCCAGCCATTTAGGTGAACGCCTGCTGGACGGCTAGTAGACGTTTATGAAGAACGGATCACTTTGAAAATTTTGTAGTTTATACAGGGTGATTCACGACGAGCTCGCATTAGAATTATATGGAGAACTACTGAACATAAGTTTCTGAAACTTTGAGGATTTAGATCAATCGATATGCTCTCTTTATCTAAAATATTCACATGTTGCTGTTATTTCCGGTTATACCGGAAGTAGCTGTCAACTTTCGTTTTTTAAATACAACATTGTAATTTTTATTATATTTTTCGATTAACCATTTAGTTTTAAGCAAATTTTATAGAATATCTTTTTGTCTGCTGACAGTTTTTGAGATATCTGGACTTATTTGGTAAATGCATGATGATGAAATAATCCATGTAATTTTTTTACCTTAGCTCTTGGACTGAAAAATTTTTCTTACCGAATAGCTATAGGATCAAGTCTCAAAAATATTTCAAACTTATCAGAAGTTGTACAGGGTGGTCACAATTGAATGGAACACCCTGTATATTTTTATTTCATTTGATGACCGCTTCTACTAAACAGTATTAGCAACTTTGATAATTTAAATGGAACACATTATACAGGGTGTTATGGAAATGACTTATTATATTTAAACCGGCAAATCCTGAGATGAAAATAAATTGAAGAAAAATAACCTTAAATGGCGCTTTTAATTATTGTACGAAATATACACTTTATATGAAATATCAACATTTACGTGGCCGCTACTGAGGACGTTCGCAATCAATAGTTTATTGAGACGGTGTTGTCATATTGCAACACAGAATTGTAAACGCACGTGTTCAGTTTTTGACAACAAGATGTCTTTGACCCCCGTTATCACTTCTTTTTCCAACTTTTTAGAAAAAAATACTACAATTTTAAGGTACTCTCTTCTCTTACCTTCGATCTTATAATCCGTTTTATAATTAAATTCCATAAAAAAATAAAACACAAGAAGTATGTTTTGCAACAGAACCAACAGTAGGTAATATCACACGAATTTGAAATTACATCACTATATTTATTATTATGAATTATTTCACAACAGAAAAAAAATCGTTAACTGCTACAAGTAACAAAACGTTTAAAATTTGTATACATCACGTGGAACCCTCCACAGCGTCATTCCATTCCCGAGTCTCGAAACATACTGAAGCAACGTTAGTCGCGCGTGGCCGGTATTCAAGCGAGGGCGAGACATGCGGTGTGATCTGACAACACTGTTAGTATACTCTAGTGACCCATATTGTTGCTAACTGAATCCAGATGGAACGGCGCGACAGTATGTGGGTAAAAAGGGTTTTTACCTTAGTGTTTAGATATTTGATTAAAAAAAAACTGTAGGACACCCTAGGAGTCGCCCATTTAAATATAATAAGTCATTTCCATAACACCCTGTATATTATTTTTTTAAAATCCCTATTAATTTATTAATAACTTTGCCCAAAAGTTTCTTATACCTATCTCTTATAGTTCTCGAGATAATAATTAATTTTACTTATTTTTTTTTTTGGAAAACATATCCTTCAAAAAGAGCTGATATTTTTGAACTCTGATAAATTAGCGCACTGAAATTTGGTTGGGAGTCAGGTAATACCCTCAGGCCTTTCGCTCTGTTCCAAAATATAGTATAGGGTGGTTCAAAATATAAATATTTTGATGTTTGTAGAATTGATAAAAAGTATGGTTTTTTAAATGAAACACCGGATGAGATCGGATATCTCGTGGGGTACGGTACACACTCCCCAATCGGTAGATTATACGCAATGCGATAAACTTAGGGGACCAGTGTATGACCAAGGATCGGGGTTTGCAGTCCACGTTAAGGCTTAAGGCGAAGAGGGAAAATTAAGAAAAACAATGTATTTTTATAATTTCTTCTAGATCTGAACTGAGATTCGTCAAGAGACTGTCCAAGAACGAAAGGCAGCCGGAGCCCCCCGAGACATGTTAGGGGATAACTATGGGGGGCCAAGGGTTAGAAAAAGGACAATTTTTTATTGCGATGGTGATGGTAGGCAGTTTCATTCCATTTACAGGTAATTTTGGAAGAATTAAAATATTAGCCCCTTATTTGACGTATACACAGGGTGTTATGGAAACTTTGACCATAATTATTGGAAGGTCTCGATTGTAGTTATTTTTTTTTAGTCCTTAGCACCGAGAAATACCCCTGGTTCGAACAAATCGCGCGGCAGGAACAACTGACCTTAGGCTGTGATAATTTGGGCCTGACTCGCAGACGGCACTTTAACTTTAGCCAATTAAATCACATTCTAGGTAAGTAAATAGAATCAAATATTTTACAGGGAAAAATGAAGTTTTTGTCTGAAATAATAGTAATGTATACAGGGTGTTCGTTAATGACGTGCTAATACTTCAGAGTGTGATTCCTTGGGACTTTTATGAAGAAGAGTTCATATGGAAATTTGTCCGCAGGGGCTTCAATATTTTGCTACCTTCTGGCCCCCAGGGTCATCCCCTTAAAAATTTTAAATGACAAGGGGTAGCAAGTAATAGCTTGTTTGAAAGGTCTTTCAAAGTGCTTTGTTTTGACGTTTGATTTTTTAAAATCGGTCGATTCGTTTTCGAGATTTGATTTTATTTAAATCGTTTTTTTTTCCCGGAAATACAGGGTGTCCCATTTTCGACACTTTCATAGGGTATCCGTAATTGTTACTGCTATCAAAAAAGTAATGTAGGTGTCATGTGCTCTTTTTGGGCCAAACTTAAAATGGTAAAATCAAAATTAGAAAATTTTCGCTCGCTTAAGAGATATGGAGGAAAATTTAAAAATTGACAATTTAAAAATTACCCTATATTTTCTTAATTAAAAGAGACACAGAAAAATGTTTTATACAGAAGTTTCTTTATATTGATTGTTGAATAATCTGCCGTTTTCAGAATAAGTATACGGGGGTCAGGTAAAAAAGTTACCGGACCTAACCCCATTTTTTTAAATGGAACACCCTGTATATTTTAATCTAAAAACATACTATTTTAAATTCTCCTGTCAAATATATAACACACCATGGATGATATTGGTTTCCTAGGCGATTTATTTAAACCTTATTACTTTGAATCCATGGTATGTTATATATTTGAAAGGATCCATTTAAAAAAATGAGGTTAGGTCCGATAACTTTTTTACCTGACCTCGTATACTTATTCTGAAAACGGCAGATTATTCAACAATCAATATAAAGAAACTTCTGTATAAAACATTTTTCTGTATCTCTTTTAACTAAGAAAATAAGGGCAATTTTGAAATTGTCAATTTTTTTATTTTTTCCCGTATCGAGCGAAAATTTTCAAATTTTGATCTTACCATTTTAAGTTTGACCCAAAAAGAGCACATGACACCTACATTACTTTTTTGACAGCACTAACAATTACTGAGATACCCTATAAAAGTGTCGAAAATGGGACACCCAAAATAAATTCAAACAGCAAAATAATTAGGCCGTTTTTTTTTTTTTTTTTTTTTTTTTTTATTATCAAACACAAGCACTATAGGAAAATTCCTTTAGGGCACTCTGGGAGTGGCGCGTGTGCGCAAAAAGCGATTCACGTTGGGTTTGAATCGTTGGAGGTTATATTCGTTGGGAAAAACGACATCGGGAAGGTCGTTCCACAAAGATGCAGTCCTCCAGATGAAAGAATTCTTAAATAATGAAGTTCGAGGAGTACTAAGCTTAACCACATATGGATGGGCGGCAGTGGTTCGTCGTGTATTTCTGCTAATGGTCGCTCTGGGCGGAATTAAGAGGGCAAGGTCAGCCGAGCACCTTCCATGAAAATATCTGTAAAAGAGAGTCAAATCCCCAACCTGTCTTCGATGTTCTAGGCTGTCGAGGTTCTTCGTCAGCTCGTGGTCTCCGATCAGATCCTTTCAAAGGAATCCAGTAGCCGAAGAGTATGTTTGGGTGCAGAGCTCCAGGCATGATAGCAGTACTCTAGTGATGGTCGAATCTGGGCTTTGTATGGTGTCAAAAGTTGTTGAGGTGTGTACAACTTTCTGGTTCGGAAGAGTATCCCAAGCTTCTGAGAAGCTACCTTGGCGATTGCCACAACGTGGCTATGCCAAGACATATTTCCTCCGAGATTGACGCCCAGCAAATTAATAGATGAAGCCAGTGGGATTGCGTGTCCGTCCATGACTACTTCCGGTTCTGCAATGTTAACCTTTTTAGAGGAAACTGCTGCCTGGGTTTTTTAGCGTTAAATTCGACTTGGTTACTGTCACCCCAAGCCAAAATTTCTTCCAGGTCTTTGTTGAGGCGTGATACTTCATGCTGTCTGCGAAGATGTGCGTCGGCAGCCGATGTTTGTGCATTCAAAGAGAAAGATGAGATAAGTGTGCTATCGTCAGCAAAACTAAATATCGGATATACCGGGTGTTTCAGGAGGAACGCTCACCCCTATAACTTTTTTATTGTTTAAATTACAGAAATAAAATTTGGTGGGTTTGTATGTGATATTATTTTATATTTTATGGCATGACGGACTCCATTTATCACTTCCGGTTTAACCAGAAATACCATCAACTTTGGATTTTTAAATGGAACACCCAATATATTCTTGGCTATATCGATTCAGAAGACATTCCAAATTCAACGGCGCCCCATATCCCTTCTTGTTGTATTTTTTTGTCATGAATTGGTATTTTTAATAAATTATCTCTCCTTTTTTAACTTAACATAAGGATATGTGCTATCAAAGTGCTCTATCGTTTTGCCCGAGTGAGCCAATATGTTTCCATTTGAAGAAATTGAGTTTGCTGGGAAAAGCCTTCTTAAAAACTTTGTAAAAAATTTAAAACACAATAAAACTTGAAAATTGCATTTTTATCAAGAATTTGGCTTAGAAGTAAACCATTTTAGGTAGTTCATTGTAATCTACGTGAAAAAGTAATAGTAAAATTATTTAAATTGTCAAATAGTGACGTATGGGATATCGTTAAATTTTCCATATAGCCAAAAATATACTGGGTGTCCCATTTAAAAATGCAAAGTTGAGGTAATTTTTGGTTAAACCGGAAGTGAAAAATGGGAGTCCGTCATATTATCTCACCATTATGGAACACCCTGTATAATAATAGTGCAAAATAAATCATTGTTCAGGTTCCTTGGTTTAAATTTCAACTCGTACTGTAATAAATCACTTGCCAACTTTTTAAGGTAAATAACTAATTGGTAATTACATTTCAGTTGACCATAACCATAAGTTACTCTACTGTTATGTGCCGAAAGTGGCCTGCACCAATTGGAAGAGGGTTATGATGGTATTGACTGGCCAATCGAATGCGACGAATCTAGTTAATATACCGGCTGATGTTGCGCATGCGAATTCTTCTTCTATTAGGTAAGATCGCTGACATGATTGGATTCAGGTTTTGATACAAGAATGACAGTTCTAAATGCCAAGATGATGGTAAAGAGAATCTTGGTAAAGAAAATTAAATAGTAAAAAAGATCTTGCGATAGATCATTTTTGAGGTCCTTTCGAGTACAACACTTTTATAGGATATCTCCGTAATTGTTAGTGCTATTAAAAAAGTAATGTAGGTGGCATGTGCTCTTTTTGGGCCAAACTTAAAATGGTTAAATCAAAATTCGAAAAATTTCGCTCGCTTAAGTAATACAGGGGAAATATCAACAAATTGACAATTTCAAAATTATCCTATATTTTCTCAGTTAAAAGAGATACAGAAAAATGTTTTATACAGAAGTTTATTTATGTTGATTGTTGAATAATCTGCCGTTTTCAGAAAAAGTATATGGGGTCAGGTAAGAAAGTTATCGTATCTGTTGGGCTACGGTGTTATGTCCTGAAGTCCAAACGGGTTTGTAACACTATATAGCATAGAGGATTCGCTGGTCCTGGGTTATAAGGTAGAAGACAAACACAAGTTTATGTATAACAAATAACTCAATCTATTTCCTTCACGTAGTTGTATGGGTAAAGTCTGTTTCGTTGCCGTTGATAGCTCGATACCCTCATTAAAGATTCAAAACAAGGGCCCGGTGGCCTAAAATATTTTACCTATAAAATGGTCTTTTTACGTACATCTAGCATAAAGATGAAGAAATTTTGACCTATTCCACCGGGTAACAGATAAAGTAACAATAGAGCCATAAAATGAAATGAAAGGATAATGATTAAAACGGCCCATCATGGTCGGAGAGTTGGGTTTTTAATGTAACCGCTTATTATTTTATTTAAATGTAATAGATTTTATGATTTTATGAATTTATTTACAAGAAAACTAATTTATTTACAGATCAAAAAATATTGACAATTTCAATAATTATAACTCGATAAAATGGTCCTCAGAAGAATCTGAAGAGTCATCATGTCCTACGCTTATTACTAAAGGCCCAATTTCCATAGTTGTGTCAATTACGTTGTCAAGTTCCCACATTTTTTGTTCCTCTACTATAGCATGTTTTATGGCGTTTTGCCAATTTTCTGATGACACATTTGCTAAAGAATGAAGCAAGAGGTGTCGCACTTCTTGCATTTTAAAAGTTTTGTTATTTCTAGCAACATATCCTTTTACTTGAGCCCATATTAATTCGATAGGATTTAGCTCACAATGGTAAGGTGGTAAACGGAGCACTATAATACCTCGATCTCTTGCCATCTCGTCAATAACATACTTTTTATACTGTGATTTATGTAGCCTAACAATATCCAAAAGTTCTTTTTTTACCATGGTATTATCGTAACTCAATTCCTTTCGTTGTAACCAGTTTACGATTTCCGCCTTTTTCCATGAAGTTGTGGGAAGATTCTCTTTTAGCCTAGAGTGATAGCTGGCATTATCCATCACTATTACAGAATTAGCGGGAATGTATTCTATCATTTGCTTAAAATATTCCTCGAAAACATCAGCAGTCATTTCTTCATGATAGTCTTTAGTAGAATTCGAATGGAATTGTAATAATCCTTGATCCAAAAAGCCATTTGAACTTCCTATATGAGTTATAATAAGTCTGCGTCCCTTTCCAGATGGTGGTCTAAGTCCTGTTGACCAGCCTTCCATGACAGCTTGTCGAGAACTTAGGACATTTTTATCTTGCCAAACTTTAGATACGGTGTGCCCTTCGTTCAGCCAAGTTTCATCCAAATAGAAAATGTTTTTGCCTTCGCTGCGGTATTTTCGGATGGACCTTAAGTATTGACGTCTCCAGCAAATAATATCTGCTCTATCAATAAGAAAAGATTTTCTGTTTTGCTTCTCCCATCGAAAGTTCATATCATGAAGTATTTTCCATAGTTTCGTTCGTGATAGCTGTGGTAAGTCCTCGTCGTAGTTAATGGCTTGTAAAATTTTGTCTATAGTTGGTATTTCCTTGGCAAAATAAAAACTATGTACTTTTCTTCTAATACCATTTTTAATGAAATTGTCAATTTCTAACGGTTTCTTTCCTGGGAGTGGTTTTGGCTCACTGAGGTTCTTAGATTTTCTTTCACGCAAGAACCTATATATAGTAGCCTCTCCAACTCCTACCATATTGGCACACTCTGCAATGATGCTACGAACATCACTTGCAGGTTTCTGGTACACTAGAGCATCATGCACGTTTAATATTAATGTCTTTTCTCGGAGAGAATATGCACTCTTGCTAATTTAACGAAGACACGTTGGCGAAAAACTTGAAGCCATTGTTACAAGTATAGGAAATAATTCAACTTTGAGATAATGCAGTATCTAAATACAACTAAATACATAGTTTGACAAACGCACATCAAATGGCGTAATAACATCCTAAAGCAGGCAAAAATAGGTAAATTAATTACCCCTGTTGTACCTACTTTAACCCTAATCCTACTTAACAATGGACAGAGGCCAATTTTCTTATTAAATAAGGTAATTACTATTGGCAACGCCTATGGTTTACGGTTGTTTTATGGCTTCAACCCTCGATATGAGCTATCAACTGCAACAAAACGGACTTTAGGGTACAAAAGGTTTATTTTTGCTCTTAAACCTGCCTGTTTTGACCGTCACTATTTCGGTTCACGAGTAATAATATTTGCTTAAGTTATTCCAATTTATAGTTCATTGTAGTATGCATTTTGCTTTAGTCGGTAGTTCATAAGTAGTTCCCGGTTACGTCGGATTGCCGCGATGTAGAAAGTTAGAAAGTTCAATTAAATTCGTTTCACTAAAATCGTGGTTGGAAACCCGGTTTATTTAGTTGCCGTGGCTTTCGTGGTAGGTAAGAGCAGCTAATGCGTAGCTGCAATGATTGCTGACCCTTTAAAACTTGTGGGGCGTGATTACTCGCGAAATTCACTAATTTGCGTTTAACAACAGTACCCTGTCACAGGCGAACCAACAATGTATTTTTCTCGTGGTAAAATCGGCAAAGCGCCTTGAATACCTAGTTACACTTCATTTATACTGTATGTTACACTTTACTTAAAATAGAAGATCGGCAGCGAAGTGCCTTGAACGACGTGTCAGAACGATAATCTTAATCGGCAAACGCCTTGGATGACTCGTCAGACCACAGTAATGTATAGTTTCACTTTATGTTTTACTTTTTAGTTAAAATAGAAGATCGGCCGCGAAGTGCCTTGAATGACGTGTCAGAACGAATCTTAATCGGCAACCGCCTTGAGCGACTTGTCGGACAACAGTGTATTTCTTTTGTGGTAAAAAGTCCCTCGAAGGGAAGCGAGACGTCGTCTATCTACCTGACCAATCACCGCCTAGATAGCCGTCGCTATGCGTTTGGTTTGGGTTGTTTTGCAAGTCTGTACTATTAGGTCTGAAGACTGTTTGTTTGTAGAGCTTGTGAGCAAGGGAAATGTTACAATTACCGGGTGACTTATGTAGTTAGTATGGCGTCTGCATGGTACAATTAGGTAATTATGTTCTTTATTCAATGTGCTAGTTAGGCGGCACCTGAGTACTCGCCCCGCGGTGGCTTATTTATTACAGAATTTAATATGTTCGGTATGACATTCTTATTGCGGTCATGCGCCAAAAAGATAGTTTTTTTTAAATCGTGAATATTTCAAGTCATGGCATTATGGCCTTTAATGGTATAAATACGCAGGGGTGACAATCGCGTGAAATCAAGTTGTAACTTATTGATTTTTCTTGTGGTATTTTTAACATGTGATTTGTGCCGAAGGTAGACGCCGGAAATAAGTTTTAACTATTTATGCAGAGCGGAATGCATGGGGAAATGAGTTTTGTCTCAGAATCGTCATGTGTTTTTCCGTAGCTTGTGCAAAGTTGTCGAAACCTGTTTTGTATGCTCTTGAACATACGTTTATGCAAATTTAAGTATTTTATGAGAAATTTATGAGGGAAAAGGGTAGTGTTTCCCCAACATTATCTAACCTCATTTTTTAAACGGAACACCCTGTATATTTTAATCTAAGAAGATGTTATTTTAAACTCTCTTTTCAAATTTATAACACACCATGGATGATCGATATCAAATTTTTCAAAATGTTGATAAGTCTTTTTCACAAATGAATATGTAAAAATTAAATTGACGTTAAATGGTAATAACAACTAGAATGTCAACATAGTTGTCTCTAGGATATTAGTTTTTGTTTCATGGCCTACTGTGGTTGAAAGTAATAAAGTTTAAATAAATCGCCTAGGAAACTAATATTATCCATGGTGTGTTATATATTTGAAAATATAATTTAAAATGCAATCTTCTTAGATTAAAATATACAGGGTGCTTCATTTAAAAAAATGGTGTTGGGTCCAATAACTTTTTACCTGACCGCGTATACTTATTCTGAAAACGGCAGATTATTCAAAAATCATTATAAAGAAACTTTTCTGTATCTCCTTTAACTAAGAAAACATAGGGTAATTTAGAAATTGTCAATTTATTGATCTTCCCCATATCTTAAGCGAAAATTTTCGAATTTTGATTTTACCATTTTAAGTTTGACCCAAAAAGAGCACATGACACCTACATTACTTTTTTGATAGCACTAACAATTACGGACCCTATAAAAGTGTCGAAAATGGGACACCCTGTACTTTACGATGACAGAATATTACATCTCTATTTGCACACAAAACAAAATGGCGGCGTTTTAAAAACTGCATTGTTATTAGTTCTTTGGTATCCTTTATTTCATTTACTGTCTTAGAAAAATAAATTCAACTTGACATAGTGTAGTAGAAATCAGGAAAAAAAAATACCTCTCATACAAACAAAAGATATACAGGGTGTTCCATTAAAAAAATAATAACTTTAGGCCACAGTTCCTTTGTTTTAACCTAAGCCGCCTTTTAAATGGTGATTTAGACCCTACGGAAAACCATAAACAATATGAATAGAAGTTTTAACCGTTGACAGATCTATTTGCTATTTTTCTGTTTTTGTAGAATGGACCCTCTGCATTGGTCTTCTATAAGAGGCTACACCACGAGATGTCGCGACGAGTTTTATTACTCCTTTCGATAAACAAGATGGTTATTTTATACATGGTGTTATGGAAATGACTTATTATATATAAAAAATATACACTTTATATGAAATCTCAAAATTTACGTGGCCGCTCCTGAGGACCTTCGCAATCAATCGTTTATTGAGGCAGTCTCGAGGTTCAAAAGAAGTTAGCACATTATTGGCGGTGTTGTTATATTGGAACGCAGAATTGGAAACGCACGTGTTCAGTTTTTGACAACAAGACGTCTTTGACGTGCGTTATCACTTCTTTTTCAAACATTTTAGAAAAAAAATACTACATACTCACTTACCTTCGATCTTATTTTAAAATAATCCGTTTTATAATTAAATAAATAAGAAAAATAAAACACAAAAAGTATATTTTTCAATAGAACCAACAGTAGATAATATCACACAATCACATCACCATATTTATTATTATGAATTATTTCACAACAGAAAAAAATCGGGTAATGCTACAACTACCAAAACGTTTAAAATTCGTATACGTCAAGCACGTGGAACCCTCGACAGCGTCATTCCACCCGAGAGTCTCGAAACATACTGAAGCAACGATAGTGGCGCGCGGCCGGTACCCAAGCAAGGGCGAGACACGCGGTGTGATCTGACATCACTGTTAGTATACTTTAGTGACCCACATTGGTGTTAAGTGAATCCAGATGGAACGGCGCGACAATATGTGGGTAAAAAGGGGTTTTACCTTAGTATTTAGATATTCGATTTAAAAAAGAAAGTATGTAGACTTTCTCTAGGACACCCAAGGAGTCACCCATTTAAATATAATAAGTCATTTCCATAACACCCTGTATATTGCTTCTTAATAAAAACGCAACAAAATATGATTCAAATAAATGCAGACCAATAACTCCTCCTTCTACACGTCGTGATTGTTTTCTGTTAAAAAAAAAACTACCAGCGGTTTCCTCATTTTTAGATTATCGCAACTTCCCAATGCCGAGATTAAGCAAATTTTGAGAGATTACACTCTATTTCTAATTGCTAGGCACCCATTCGAGAGAATAGTGTCGGCGTATAGGAACAAATTTACTGATAATTTACCAAGCTCAAAATATTTCCAGGTAAGTTGAAGAAAAGTAACTATAAATGGCGCTTCGAATTAATAAGCAAGATATATCCTTAGTTACCTTATGTCAAATTCATAAACCCACGTGTTAGACACTGGCGAGAGATGATAATCAAGTGGTATGTCATGTTACGCTCTCAAAAGACGTCAGTGACCATTTGAATATTGGCAGGTGTTGTCATATTTACACGACAAACAATTTAGAAAAAATAAACTCCTGGACAAAATTAACGCAACATCATAAATTTCCCTTATTTTTGATGCTATTTTTTTTCTGAATTTATGATCCGATTTGACTGATTTTTTTTGCATTGTAGGTTGGTTCCTTGACAATGTCATTGTTTTCGCTGTTTATGATAAAAATTTAATTTTCGATTTATACTGGGTGTACTAAAAATGCTATGTTTTTTTTCAAAAATTGGCATCACCCTGTGGAGTATATTAGCAACCGAATCATATTGCAGTTAACACTAAACATTTTCTTTTTTGGTTTACTTCATTATCTCTGTTATTAAAGGAGATACACCGTTTTATAGCGTAACATGTTTTTAATATTCAACACATTCATTGTTAAATGTGTTCAAGTAGATTTCAAGATTAAAATACTCGTCGGGCAACTGGACATACGAAACGAACGTTTAATAAGCAGTTTCCGAACAGTTTTTATCAGTTTGGCGAATTTTATTTGACCTTTTATCTCCTTTAATAACAAAGATAATGAAGTAAACCAAAAAAGAAAATGTTGGGGAAAGATGGACCTACCGTTTAATGTCAACTACAATATGTTTCGGTTACTAATATACTCCACAGGGTGATGCGAATTTTTGGAAAAAAAACATAGCATTTTTAGTACGCCCAGTATAAATCGAAAATTAAATTTTTATCATAAACAGCGAAAACTATGACATTGTCAAGGAACCAATCTACAATGCAAAAAAAATCATTCCAATCCGATCATAAATTCAGAAAAAAATAGCATAAAAAATATGGCAAATTTATGATGTTGCGTTAATTTTGTCCAGGAGTTTACATAAGTTTAACACTTTCATTATGTCATAAATGTTTGGAAAAATTCTTTCAGCCATTTGAAATGACGGCGAGAAATGTGTATGTTTTGCAACACAACCCATGGTAAATCACACAAATTTCAAATCACATCACAACATTTATTATTTTCATAATAAGAAAAAAACAGAACAAAAAGACGGTAAAAGCCGTATTAGAGTCGGCAATTTTTTCTCTTGCGCCTGCAATATCAATTATAATTGCACGTATTCATGCGCATTAAGCCGTTCTCGATCAGCTGGCGCAATACTTCTTGCATTGCGAGCTTAATGCGAGAATGGAATCCGTATTACAGTCGGCAATTCTACTCTTGCGGCCATTAAAATTATATAGAATCATGCGCAGTACACCGTTCTCGACCAGCTGGCGCAATTAGTATTGCATTGCCAGGGTCGAGCACCATTTTAATTGCCATTGCCGCTGCAAGTCAGGGTAGATATGGATTATTCTGTTATTTTTAACTGTTTATTATTTGGTCGAAGCAGCTATGAACAGCTACGAACTGGTACGTAAATTAACAGTTCATATTCTTTATTAAGCATATGTACCGTTAATTCGTCGCAACTTTTTTCAGCTGCTATTTATAAGTAGCAGTAGCTGCTTTAACTGGTAATCAAAACGAGCAGGTTGGCCCATTTCTAATTTTAGGGGTATTTTAGGTATTGTGACAGTACCAACTGCTGTTCTGACTGTTGGCAATGCGCCAGCTGATCGAGAACGGCTTAATGCGCATGAATACGCGCAGTTATAATTGCAGGCGCAAGACAAGAATTATTGCCGACTATAATACGGCTTTAATGCTACAACTGACAAATTTAACATCTTATTAATTGAGCCAGAAATACCTTATCGCTCAAATTCTTGTATAGATACCTACATACACTTGTTAACTGAAAACAGATGTGTATTGCCGTGAAATTTAATGTTTATGTACGTAGTAACTCATAGATTTCCAAAAATACATGACTTTCAATCTTACAATGACAAATTTAGTCGATAATTAAAACGACTCTCGAGTTATATTTGATAAGATTATTTCCAGAACCTAAATTAAATATTATTTTGACGTTTCGTAAGTTTAAGGTTATGTGATTAAAATTTCAAAAGGAACCAAGTCGACAATATAAATTGATTCATTGGAAATAAACCTTAAGTTCATATTATGTTTTTACTTAAATCCTACCTTTAATTTAAAATAGCTTTCCGATTGTTTTGGGTAACTAATAATGAAAATCTAAAAAAATATGCATATACAGGGTGTTCCTTAATGCCGTGCAAATATTTCAGGGTGTGATTCCTTAGGTAATTTTATAAAGAAAAGTTCATATGAACATGTGTTGAATTTTTATTTTTTAAATGGTTATTTTCTAATATCTCCGAAAGTACTTTAGATATTATTTTCAACTTTGGTATGTGTTAATAGGATATAGAACCACAAAGTTTAGTTAGAAAAGTTATTCAATTGTTCCACCAGTGGCGTCCCTGCAAACATGTCCTCTGATATTTTTTACAAAAATGATGGTATCTACGTCACCGACATTTTTCCATGTGGATATATTTTCTGATTAACCTTTGCAATTCTACATGAAAACGATCTCTTGAGTTTTTCTCGTCAGACGCACCCGTTCTTGATCAAAACCACTAAATTCATATTGAAACTCATTATTATTAACATTGATAAAATAATTAATGATAAATTTTGTTTCATAAAAATTGTTGGAGTGGGCAATTCGATGCGAAGACGGGCGGAAGCATGCCTTTTAAGTGAAGGTGGCCATTTCCAATAATTTTTATAAAACTTATCATTAATTATTTTATCAATGTTAATAATAATGAGTTTCAATATGAATTTAGTGGTTTTTAATCAAGAACGGTGCATCTGACGAGAAAGCCTCAAGGGACCGTTTTTATGTAGAATTGACAAGGCTAATCATAAAAAATATCCACATGGAAAAATGTTAGTGGCGTACCATCTTTTTTGTAAATAATATCAGAGGACATGTTTGCAGGGACACCACTGGTGGAACAATTGAATAACTCTTTTAACTAAAATTTATGCTTCTATATCCTATTCACACATATCAAAATTGAAAATAATATCTGAAGCAGTTTCGGAGATATTAAAAAATAACCATTTAAAGAATAAAAATTCAACACATGGACAAAATTTAAGTCGTTGCAGACATATGAACTTTTCTTCATAAAATGGCCTAAGGAATCACACCCTGAAATATTAGCAGGCCATTAAGGAACACCCTCTGTATTTAAAGAAAAAGTCTTTCAAACATGTCATTTATTAAAACTCATTCTCTAGTACTCGGCCTACTGAGAAACGCCTTTTAAAAATGTTGTGGGCCAATGAAACATCACTTATAAGGAACATGTCAATTTTATCAGTAGCATCACACGTGAATGGTGCAAATGAAACAATTTGATTGGTTGCAACAGTATATTTGACAAGTGATGGAAATAATCACCGATAATATGTTTCAGTCAAGATATGGTCGACAGATAATTAAAAAATACCGGCCGACAGCGACGGCTACCGAGCTAGATTCCGGGGCGAACGTGTCATTTCGGGAGTTCGTTAGTTTCCTGCTCAACGAGGGAGTGGATACCAACGAGCACTGGACTCCAATTTATGACTTGTGCCATCCCTGCATTCTTAATTACACGTTTATTGGTAAGTAATCTGGAGCGGGGGTCTTGAAAGATTTTCAATCAAACAATAAGACAAAACACTTGACCAATAGTTAGGGCCAACAGGAATCATTTGTTCTAACCACAGGGCCAACACTCCATTCATAAATCTGTTGGAAAGTGAGACTGTGATTGTGTGAAATGTTATTGAAAATCAGTAATGGGTGGAAGAGAGACAAAACATGTTTGTCTCGATAATGGCAACAATGTTGAAGTCTGGTTAAATCAAAGTTCTTACAAGGTTAAATCCAATAACGTTTAAAAGGTTATGGAGCGGTCTTCATGGTTTCGGAGCGGAGCTAGTCTGGGCAAAAAGCCCAACAAGGGCGTATAATTTACTTTGAGATTCTTTACGTTTAACTATATTTTCTATTCAAAAAGTGTAGTTTCGAATATTGGATATTTATAAAAAAGATAGAAATATTGATCCAGTTTTTATATACAGTGTGTCCAAGGATGGATTTAACTATTTATGCTTAGCATCAATGTTTTTGGTGTATTCATTATTGGATGATAATTCTCCAGATATAAATGTGTATATTTCTAGCCAGATTGTCATATTTATCACTAAGGTATCTTGCAACATCCCAATTAAAAATTTGTAAATTTGACAATTATAACTGGTTTAAGGTTAATCCGCAATTGCTCTTAAAATAAATTTATTTCCTAATAATTTTACTATAAACTGTGAAAAGGATGATTCTTTAAAATAATATTATTATACTTAAAGGTATCAAATAAATCGTGAAATAATCCAACTGCACTCTGGTCATCTATCTTTAGTTTATTACCTGCTCACATTCATTGGGTGTGGCCAATTAGCAAGGAGGGAGAAACGGAACGGGCGATGCAAACTCAAAATCAAATTTCTAAATATATTTACTAACCTGTGAAATTTTAATTTAACACCATTGCACCATAGTGAAGTATTTTATGGCCGCACAAGACTCAACCATCTTGTAAATGCAAGATTTGTATTAAGAAATAAACCAACTCGACTGCTTTTTGCCCGGACTAGCACCACGGACCGGTCCATAACCTTTTAAACGTCAATGGTTAGTCAGAAATCATATCAATACAATCATATTAAAACATAACCATACTTACCGAAGAAAAGATAAATCCTTGCTTAAATGATCCGCTCTTTTACAAACTATACATGAATGCACCATCATTGTTTATAATAAAGACGATTTTTCACCAATACTCACAAAAAAAAAATAAAAACAACCAAGTATATAAACACTCCCTTAAAAGCGGTTAGCAGCGAGTAGCAACAGTGTATTCTTCTTCCATTGATAAAGTTTGATCGTTTGCCGTCGAGCGTAGTATCTTTTAACTTGATGTTGTCAGAGTGCAGTCGGTTTATTTTAAACTTTTATGTATAATAATAATATTTTTTTTCTAAATCTCTCAAGGCCTATTCACAATTTATATTAAAATTATTGGGAAATAAATTTATTTTAAAAGCAATTGCGGATTAACCTTAAACCAGTTGCAATTGTCAAATTAACAAATTTTTAATTGGGATTTTGCAGATACCTTAGCGATAAATAGGACAATCTGGTTATGCTGCAAGCATAACAGCAAGGTGGGGAGTGCACGTTTACAGTCCTTACGTCGACTTCAAATGTAAACACTTCTATCTGGAGTTTGTAAGATCTTTGGTTCTAACAGTCATTGCTTCAACAAACAATTATTAAGTGATGGACATTCCTCTTACTTTCCCTTCAATTATAATTTCTTTCATGATCGCACCGTTAATATGACGTGCTAATATTACAGAGTTTGATTCCTTAGCTAATTTTATGATTATTTTTTGCGTTATTTTGTGTTCAAATTACTTTGGAGGAGGATTTCCGAGTGGCCGAGCAGATACTTTTTAAATTCTGTTTCAGCCACATTTACTGGATTTTTCTCTAATCTGAAACTGGATTCATAAAGTGAAAAGATGGGAGAAGGTAATATGTAATTGAATCAGGTAAAATCTGTCAAACAAGAAATATCGATCAGAGTGAAAAACGAATTATTCTTAAATCGTTATTTTTGAATGTCTGCGAAAGTAATTTAGATTATATTTTCAATTTTGGCATGTGTTAATAGGGATATGAATCCACCTATTTTAGCCAGATAAGTTAATCTAACGATCTATCAGAGGAGTCCCTGCAAACATGTCCTTTAAAATTTTTTTCAGAAAAAGTGCTACCTACGCCACTGATATTTTTCCATGTGGATATTTGTTCTGATTAACCTTTTTTTTTTGATCAAACACAAGCACTATAGGAAAAATCCTTTAGGGCACTCTGGGAGTGGTGCGTGTGCGCAAAAGCGATTCACGTTGGTTTTGAATCGTTGGAGGTTATATTCGTTGGGAAAAACGACCTCGGGAAGGTCGTTCCATAAGGATGAAGTCCTCCAGATGAAAGAATTCTTAAATAATCAAGTTCGAGGAGTACTAAGCTTAGCCACATATGGATGGGCGGCAGTGGGTCGTCGTGTATTTCTGCTATTCGCCGCTCTGGGCGGAATTACTTTCCGTGGAAATATCTGTAAAAGAGATGTTCGATGTTCTAGGCTGTCGAGGCTTTTCGTCAGCTCGTGGTCTCCGATCAGACGATGGCCCTCCTTTCGATGGAATCCGGTAGCCGAAGAGCTCCAGACATGAGAGCAGTACTCTAGTGATGGTCGGATCTGGGCTTTGTATAGTGTCAAAAGTTGTTGAGGTGTGTACAACTTTCTAGTTCGGAAGAGTACACCAAGTTTCTGAGAAGCTATCTTGGCGATTGTCACAACGTGGTTATGCCAAGACATATTTCCTTCCAGATTGACGCCCAGCAAATTAATAGATGAAGTCAGTGGAATTGCGTATCCTGCCTGACTATATCCGGTTCTGCAATGTTAACCTTTTTAGAGAAAACTGTTGCCTGGGTTTTCTTAGCGTTAAATTCGACTTGGTTACTGTCACCTCAAGCGAAAATTTCTTCCAGGTCTTTGTTGAGGCGTGATACTTCCTGCTGTCTGCGAAGATGTGCGTCGGCAGCCGATGTTTGTGCATTCAAAGAGAAAGACGAGAAAAGTGTACAATCGTCAGCAAAGCTAAATATCGGATTTTTAGTTTTCACTAAAAGGTCGTTAATGTAGAGTAAGAAGGTGGGATGCAATATAACCTGGTCAATTCTACATACCATTTTTAAAGAACTGTAGGTACAACTGTCAGTTTTAACTGATATTTAAGTTCTTTGCAAACTGCACGCTTTTTAACCTTGACATTTTAGAATCTTCCGAAAAAATTTTTACCAACTCATATACATAAAATTAGTTGACACGTATTTCAGGGTTTTGCTGAAAAATGTTTTTTTCGAAAATGTCCACATTTTTAATAATTTGCTGGATTTTCTCCAATCTTCTCATGTTTGAAATTTAATATCTCCAGTTGTACTGATCGTATCAATGTCGGTCTTTTTTATTTTGCACTTTGTTACGTTAGCTTTCGAAGTACCTATATTAAAAAAAAATTGTAATTGTGAACAAATGAAAAATAATAACAATTTAAGTGTTTATATTATTTTAACATGCTCGCCCGTTTTGTTCTTTATCCTCTTATCTACAAAACCTTTTCTGCGAAAAAGTGGTACCTCTTTTAGTTCGGAAGCTATTAAATATTTTCAATCGCAAGTCACACAGAGCGCGGTGAAGGAGTAAGTGAAAAAATGAGTAATATCGGACTAAAAAAAAATTATTTAGACTTAATCAAAATTGCTTACTGACCGATATTTTGCACACGAGTGTATGTGCATATTATGAGCTTTTGTTCATAAAATGACCTAATAGTTAGATAGACGGTGACAATAGGGGGTCCGTGAAGTGGAATATCAGTAATTTGGTTTTTCGTGGAATTTAGCTCCACCCTCTACAACTTTTATATCTGTTGAAATGCCGTAGAGCGTTGCTAGGAAATTCACAATAAATTCAAACTTATATCGAGCCATGTCTGAAAATGAATTTACAGCATCTGCGTGACCTTAAAGTCACGAGAAACACATTTTCTGATAAGTCAACCCTTGCATATACTTAGAAATACTTAGAAATTATAAAGTCTCAAGTGGCATGGGTCCAAGTGGGCTTAATCGATTTGTATTCACATGGAGATGACTCGTAAACAATTTTCTGATAAAAAGAATATGCGAATCATTTTTCCCGTCATACAACTGAACGATACCTTCTTTCCGGTATCTCTGCGTATATTGTCAGAATTCCGCCTAGCTAGGTGCGATTCTTCTGAAATTTTTTTTCCACAATATTTGGGTGTCAAGGAATGTAGTCTGACATGTCACAATCGTTTTCCGATTTTTAAAAAATTCCGATAATGAAATGGCGAGACCTGGATCGATCAAATTTTTTTCACATAATCTTTAACATATAATGTTCCATTCTAGAAAGTTTTAACTTCAAATTCGCTTTTTTTTCTTCTTTTTTTTAAATTTTCATTTTTTTTTGGCACGCTCGGAAAAGTATATGCAAGGGTTGACTTGTCAGAAACTGTGTTTCCCGTGACTTTGGGGTCACACAGATGCTGTAAATTCATTTTTAGCCATGGCTCGATATAATATTGAATTTATTAAGAATTTCCTATCTAAAGCGGTACAGCAGCGCCTCTCAGCAACGCTCTACGGCATTTCATCAGAAATAAAAGTTGTAGAGGGGGGACCTAAATTCCACGAAAAACCAAATTACTGATATTCCACTTCACGGACCCCCTATTGTCACCGTCTCTATAAGGAACGACACTCTGGAATATTAGCACATCATTAAGGAACTTCTCTCTATTATTGTATCTCTTTCAGGTCACTACGAGACACTATCACAAGATGCAAAAACCATTCTAGAGATGGTTTCTGCGCCGCCTCTGGTTTTCCCGGTGACCAGAGCTGGTCATACGAAAGACAAGCTAAGAGATCACTTTCAGCAGCTCTCGATTTTTAATATAGAACACTTGTATAAAATGTACCTTGCCGATTTTAAGCTATTTGGTTATGGGTTGGAAGATTTGTTAGGTTATGATTTGGCTTAAGTTAATGCCGACCGCGGGAACTGGCATTATGGAACTATACAGGGTGTCCGCTAATTAATGGTACATGGAAAACCCACAGACTCCTTACGTAAGGAGTTTAATTATACTTACCTATATCCGAAAGTTGATATTAACTGAGATACAGGGTGTTAAAGTTAACATTTCATTATTGTTTCTCTCTAATAACTTTGAGAGAAACTAACGTTTTTTTACAAAATTTGGCAATTATGTTTTTTTATTACGAGAAATTGATTTTTTTATAAAATTTTAATATACATAACTTTTTTTTGCCTTAGTGTATTTAAGTTTTTAATAAAAATAATAATTTTCTCATATTTATTACGTAAGAAAGGTATACTAAGTTTAGATCGCCCAGAGTTACTGTTTCGGAGATATTTGCATTTAAATTGGTTAGTGCCCAAAGTAACCTATGAGAAAACAAATGAAATTTAGAGATGCAGTTGTTATGAGACTTCTATGTTGGTATTTGTTGTTTGATTATTGTAAGATAGCTTTGTTAGAAAATGTTTTATTTTTGAGTTTATCGTAAGTTTGTGTTTTCATTGCTGTTGGTTTCTTTCGACACGATATTTTCTAGGCTCAATGTTATTTTAATTAAAGTAAGTTAAAGAACGATTCAATTGTTGTATTAATTATTTCCAATTACTGGAACATTAATTATCATATAAAAGTTAATTGGTAAGAAGTAACAAAATATTGTTTGCTTGTCCGAGTTTACGCGCTAAACAATTTAAATGGAAACATCTCCGAAACGCTAACTCTGGGCGACCTGAACTTAGGAAACAACTTTTACGTAATAAAAATAAGAAAAGTATTATTTTTCTTAAAAATTTAAATACACTGAGGCACAAAAAAGTTATGACCTAATTATAGGTGCGAATAATGCCGCGGACAGCGTAGATTAAAACTTTACAAAGAAATAAATTTTTTCGCCTAAAAAATCATCAAAGTTATTAGATAAAAACAAAAATGCCTCTATGGGGAGCTCGTTAATGGTAACAGATACAACTTCGATTAAATAGGGAAAAAGCATCGCAATCAAAGCACGAATAATGTGCCATACACAAAGTTTCCCGCTTCGATACTTTCCCGCCCGCTCTCTTGGAAAACGTCACTTTCGGTGAATAGAACATGCATGAAAAGAAGCACTTTCGGGGCACATGTAAAAAAAATGTAATTTGTCAAATTTCACAGTTAACAAAAGCCCCAAGGTCCCATTCAATTACGTCATTTTTGGTCCTTATTGAAGCAAAAGCTTATGGTGAAGTTAAATTTCATCTAAACCGAACAATACATTTTCCCCATATGTTTTCAACTTTAATGGTGACTTTATGTCTTGTTGGTGAAAATCAAGGCTGACCTGATGTTCCGGTTTTACCGGAAGTGACAGAAGAACGTTAAATCGTATTTTTAAAAAAAGTTATTACGTCCAATGCCCAAAGATTCGATACGATAAGTTTTCTAGTGTCCGAGATTTTTTAATAGGAATTTACCTGATCTGATTGGTTAGTTTTTAGTTCCATAATGCGTGCAAGTTCATGGTTTTTCGTATCTGCAACTTATTAATGGCATATTACATCATTTCTTACTAATTTTTAATTTAATAAGGGTTCCTTACTGGTAAACTGCATTTAGGGCCGATATTTGAATGCGCTACCTTAAGTTGGACCTTAGCCAAGGCAGCCTTAACGTTATGGTAAACCTTAGAAAGAACTATGTTTTAAATTAATTTGAGGGTTAATTGACGTCCTTAAAGATCTATTTAGATGAGGGTGAAAGAGAACTTTAATATACGGTCAAACTTGTGTTAAGGATTACTTATGTCATTCTGTGCCTTAAGGCGACTTTGAAATATCGGCCCTTATAGTTGCGGTGGCTTCCGCTATAAATATTTTAATGTGGACAATATCAGGATGTTTTTCTTTTTGTATAGCGTTTTTTGTAATATATTTTTGTATATTTTCTATATTGTTGTTTTCGTTCCCTTCTCTACAGGGTGTCTCATTTACAATTTTTTACTTCTGTTAATATCTCAAAAAGTAAACTTTTTAGAGAAAACTAGCTCCACACACATCATTAACAAAATGTATTTAAATTTTTTTGTCTTTCTGTATTTAGTTTCATATCATACAGGGTGTTTCGGGAGGAAAGGGAAATATTTTGGGAACATGTTCAGAAGGTCAAAATAAGAGAAATTAACCCATATGTTTTCATCCGATTCTTAACCGTCTCTGAAATAATCGGTTCTAAAGTTTTTTTTGTAACTTTTTTATTTCAAAAGCAACACCAATAGATACTAGTAAAACAACAAAATTCCACTAATTTAGAATGTTTTTGAAAATACCCCCACCAACTTCAATACAAGCTGCACCACGTTTGTTAATCGCTCGTGTTGCGCGTTGAATTGCTTGGGGATTGTTTATAATGATATTTGCAGCATTAAAAATTCGATTGTGGAGTCCTTCCACGGTTTCTACTCGTATTTCGTATACTAGTGATTTCATCCACCCCCAGAGGCAATAATCCAGTGGGTTTAGGTCTGGTGACCTCGGTGGCCCTCCTCTGCCAATCCAACGATCAGGAAAACGATTATTCAAGAAATTACGCACCCGGCGACTAAAATGAGGTGTCGAACAATTAGCGGAACATCATCCAACATGTGTGTTAAATGATCTTCCAAAAACCGTAAATATCCATCTCCAGTAAGCCGCTCATTCAATACAAAAGGACCAAACAACTGGTCGTTGAGCATTCCACACCACACATTAATATTGAATCGATGTTGAAAGTTTCGTCCAAACGTGGCATGAAGATTTTCATCTGACCACCGATGTTCATTGTGACAGTTATTGATTCCATCGCGGGTGAACTGAGCTTCATCGCTAAATAAAATGTATTTATATAGGCCTCGATTTTGTTGGATCCATTCACAAAATTGAACCCTTAAGCCATAATCACCTTCTTGAAGATGTTGGACCGGCTGAACATGGAAAGGCTTTAAACCGTTTTTTCTAAGTGTCTTCCAAACGCCCACATGTGATTCTAATCGAAGTTCTTTCGTAATCCGCCTCGTACTAACACTTGGGTTCTCTTCAGCCATATCCAGAACATTCTCTTCATTTTTCACATTTAGACCCGCCGCTCGTTCAGAATCAATCCTTACGCTTGGAAACATTCCTGTTTCCTGAGCATTTGCAAAAACTTTTTGAAACACTTTTCGATTAGGAACTCTTCGATTTGGAAAACGACGTCGGTATTCATCAACAGCCCGTAATGCGCTACCATTACAGAAACCATACACGAATATCATGTCAGCATACTCCATATGGGTGAATGTGTGAGGCATTACGTATGGAACCTTTTCTCTTTTCGAGTCGAAACGCTCAGAATAAATCAAACCAACCATGCTTGTCAATTAAATTAGGTCTTGACAAGCAATGAAATACCTACAAACTGGAGTTAGAAATACAAAACTTCTTAATTACTCCAAAACTTTACAAAAAAAACTTTAGAACCGATTATTTCAGAGACGGTTAAGAATCGGATTAAAACATATGGGTTAATTTCTCTTATTTTGATCTTCTGAACATGTTCCCAAAATATTTCCCTTTCCTCCCGAAACACCCTGTATAGTAGTGTATAGTTCAATTATATCTAGTTTTTAATTTTACTTTTGACGTTTTCTTCAATTATTGTCATGTCTCTTGTCTAGTGCTGTTAAATTGAAGAAATAAAAGATTGAATTTGAATTTGAGCTGGTTCGATCAACTGGACTGCTACGGCTCTCGATTTGACCTCCTTGTTCTGGGATTTTATTAAGGATAAAGTGACTGCAACTACGATGATATGCTTACTAGCGACGCGACGTCTAAAATGTTACAGTGGACACGAAACTCGTTTAATTGTTTAGAAAGACGGCTCTGGTGCAGTGGCGGTTCTTCCACAGGAGCACATGCGCACGTGCACCCCCAAAACGAATAAAAAAATATTAATTTATATTCATTGAATATTATTTATCGTATAAAGTCCGACCCTCCCGAATATTTTATCGTACCGTCAATTATCGTATACAGTCTGACCCTCCCTAATATTTTATCGTACCGTTAACCAAACTGTATATTATAGGCTCTCGATCCGGCAACCGTGCCTCGGTCGAGGTTAATGACGATTATGACGAGACTTGCTCGCATGTGCGATTAAGTAGCCGGGGCATAATGCAGTTTCTCTGTAGTAACAGGTGGCGGGAGACAGCGGGGCTATAGCTATTAAACATGGGAAAGGCGCACAATTTTAGTGTGCGCCGCGCCGTTGTCTGTTCGTGCATCTAGTTAGAAATTCGAGCGTGTATGTTTTAATATTTTAATATTATATATTTATTAAGTTAAAATGAATAGTTTGACGGTGGACTATTTAAAAAATAACTTTAGCTCTTTGAGTTTGGAGCAAAAAATTGAAGTGAAGAATGCGAGAAGTAATTAATTTAACGCAGACCACAAAGGGTAAATCTAGGGACTTTATTAGAAAGTTTAAAAATTAAATAAACTCCTGGATAAAATTAACGCAACATCATAAATTTGCCATATTTTTTATGCTATTTTTTTTTTCTGAATTTATGATCCGATTGGAATGATTTTTTTTTGCATTGTAGGTTGGTTCCTTGACAATGTCATAGTTTTCGCTGTTTATGATAAAAATTTAATTTTCGATTTATACTGGATGTACTAAAATTGCTATGTTTTTTTCCGAAAATTCGCATCATCCTGTGGAGTATATTAGCAAGCGGAACATATTGCAGTTGACATTATACGCTAGGTCCATCTTTCCCCGACATTTTCTTTTTTGATTTATTTCATTATCTCTGTTATTAAAGGAGATAAATCGTTTTATACCGTAATATGTTTTTATAGACTTTAATATTCAACACAATCATTGTTAAATGTTTTCAAGTAGACTATGAGCTTTTCCTGACATTGCAAGCGATGTGTCAGCAGATGTGGTGTTTTAAAGTTACAAAGGTCAAATAAAATTCGCCATACTGATAAAAACTGTTCGGAAACTGCTTATTAAACGTTCGTTTCATATGCCCAGTTGCCCGACGAGTATTTTAATCTTGAAACCTACTTGAAAACATTTAACAATGAATGTGTTGAATATTAAAGTCTATGAAAACATGTCACGCTATAAAACGGTGTATCTTTTTTAATAACAGAGATAATGAAGTAAACCAAAAAAGAAAATGTTGGGGAAAGATGGACCTACCGTTTAATGTCAACTGCAATATGCATCGGTTGTTAATATACTCCACAGGGTGATACGAATTTTCGGAATAAAACATAGCATTTTTAGTACACCCGGTATAAATCAAAAATTAAATTTTTATCATAAACAGCGAAAACTATGACATTGTCAAGGAACCAACCTACAATGCCAAAAAAAATCATTCAAATCGGATCATAAATTCAGAAAAAAAATAGCATAAAAAATATGGCAAATTTATGATGTTGCGTTAATTTTGTCCAGGAGTTTATATGAAAAAAAATTTATAGAGGGTATTCCAAACTTTAATGAGGCTGTTATTGCTCAATTTTCTACAATTTAGAACCGAAGAACGGACTTTACGTTTAAGCACTATACACACTAAGCAAACCTTTCTTATTTTCCCAAAGTTGTATTTCCTTGTGTAAAATAAAAAAATAAATAAAAATACGTTTTACCCACAGGGCCAACACTCCATTCATATATCTGTTGGAAAGTGAGTTTGTGATTGTTTGAAATGTTATTGAAAATCAGTAATGGGTGGAAGAGTGACAAAACATGTTGGTCTCCCTAATGGCAACAATGTTGAAGTCTGGTTAAATCAAAGATCTTACAAGGTTAAATCCAATAACGTTTAAAAGGTTATGGAGCGCTCTTCATTGTGTCGGAGCGGAGCTAGTCTGGGCAAAAAGCCCAACAAGGGCGTATAATTTACTTTGAGATTCTTTACGTTTAACTATATTATCTATTCAAAAAGTGTAGTTTCGAATATTGGATATTTATAAAAAGGATAGAAATATTGATCCAGTTTTTATATACAGTGTATCCAAGGATGGATTTAACTATTTATGCTTAGCATCAATATTTTTGGTGTATTCATTACTGGATGATACTCTCCAGATATAAAAGTGTATATTTCTAGCCAGATTGTTATATTTATCACTAAGACATCTTGCAAAATCCCAATTAAAAATTTGTAAATTTGACAATTACAACTGGTTTAAGGCCACTAAGGCATATTGTACACTAAAGTGATTAATTAAATAAGTAAATTAAAATAATATGTACCTAAACAAGTTAGATCAAATATATAAAAATAAATAAATAAATTATATAAAACCTGTCTTCACGTACTTGTTACACTGCAAACGTTGTTTAAATATAGAAAAATAAAGATGTAAAATATTTTGATGGGGCTGTTCCTTTCTTCAGTATTTTATTCCCATGTACATTACCTACATAATCTTCTTTTGTGAAGTATTTCTCACAAATAACTGTTGTATCACCTGGACTATAATTATTCCTTCTAAGGGCATGTATCCAAATTTGCCGTAGGCTACGGCCCTTTAGTATCATAACGAAGTGGATAAACATTTGGTACATTCTTAAAAAAAACCGAATTTTCATAGTGATGCAAACTCAAAATCAAATTTCTAAATATATTTACTAACCTGTAAAATTTTAATTTAACACCATTGCATCTTCTAGTGAAGTATTTTATGGCCGCACAAGACTCAACCATCTTGTAAATGCAAGATTTATATTAAGAAATAAACCAACTCGACTGCTTTTTGCCCGAACTAGCACCACGGACCGGTCCATAACCTTTTAAACGTCAATTGTGAGTCAGAAATCATATCAATACAATCATATTAAAACATAACCATACTTACCGAAGAAAAGATAAATCCTTGCTTAAATGAGCCACTCTTTTACAAACTATACATGAATGCACCATCATTGTTTATAATAAAGACGATTTTTCACCAATACTCACAAAAAAATAAAATAAAAACAACCAAGTATATAAACACTCCCTTAAAAGCGGTTAGTAGCGAGGTAGCGAGTAGCAACAGTGTATTCTTCTTCCATTGATGAAGTTTGAACGTTTGCCGCCGAGCGTACTATCTTTCAACTTGATGTTGTCAGAGTGCAGTCGGTTTATTTCAAACTTTTATGTATAATAATAATATTTTTTTTCTAAATCTCTCAAGGCCTATTCACAATTTATATTAAAATTATTGGGAAATAAATTTATTTTAAAAGCAATTGCGGATTAACCTTAAACCAGTTGCAATTGTCAAATTAACAAATTTTTAATTGGGATTTTGCAGATACCTTAGCGATAAATAGGACAATCTGGCTATGCTGCAAGCATAACAGCAAGGTGGGGAGTGCACGTTTACAGTCCTTACGTCGACTTCAAATTTAAACATTTCTATCTGGAGTTTGTAAGATCTTTGGTTTTACCTAACGTATTTTCTTATTACTTCTTTTCTTTCTACATTTAAAACGCCTAGAAAGTAATTGTTTGGTCGTTAAACAAAAATAAAATTTTAAAAATAATTTCACCATACTTGTGAACGAGGTCACGAGCCGCCACAGCTTTGGTGATACCGTGGTTAAAACGGCAGTCGCTGGGAACTCTACGACGAGAGCTCATAGGTTCAAACCCCATGCCGGTAAACCGGTGGCACTAGGTGGATTTTAGTGGTATAAATCATTGCGTTACTGTATCCGATGTCATGCAAAGAATAGGGATCAGTAAAAAAATATATCGTCCCCATCGCTGTCCCATTCACGCCGGTAACCATGCGGGATGAGTTCACTCCTCAATCGGCAGATCATACCGCAATGCGTAACCGTAGCCGAAAAAGGAACTCGAACCAGTGGCGGCTCGTGTCCTATGATAGAGGGGCTTCGCAAGTATGAAATTATTTTAAAAATTTTATTTTTCTGTAACGACCAAATAATTATATTCTTCGGCGTTTTTAGGAAGAAAATGCGTTAGGTAAAACATGTTTTTATTAATTTTTTAAATTTTACACAAGGAAATACAACTTTTGGAAAATAAGAAAGGTTTTTTTAGTGTATAGTGCTTAAACGTAAAGTGCATTCTTCGGTTCTTAATTGTAGAAATTTTATCAATAACAGCCTCGTTAAAGTTTATAATACCCTCTACAGGCCCGTTCCTGGGGTGTTTGGCGCCTACGTGCAGGTTTCTTTGGTGCGCCCTAGTTTAAAAAAAATTGTCCTATTTTTAAAAATATATTTCGGGAATAACTGGTAATGTTTTGAATTGTAAGAAAACTGATAAAAAATAATTAGAAATTTTTTTATTAATTAAATTACCAAAACAAACAAAATCACAAAAGATATTTGGTAAGTATATTCACAAGAAAATTAAAAGAGAATAAAATTAACGGAAATAAAATAAACAACACAAACATAAACAATATTATACCTAATACTTATATAGTAGGTACCTAACAGCAATATTTTAATGATAAAAAAATAAACGTTTCAAAAATGAAAAAATACTATTTTTGTAATAAACAAAACAAAAAAGGAACGATATATAAAATTTCATTATGTAAATCTAAGCCGTCAATGTCTTTAGATATTACTCTATCAATCTCAACTTGCAATTCGGTATCTAAATTTACACATGATTCTTTAATTAAGTCAGATTCTAAATTTTCAAAATTACATAAGAACCCAAATAAATTTTGAAATTTGTTTATACCCTCAAACCGCTTTTGTAAAGACTGAAAGGTTGTATCTAAAATTAGAAAATAAAAACCGATTTTAAATTTTTGCTTTGGATCTGCTACAGATTCATCCTTACTTTCATATGAAAATTGTTGCTTAAATTTTCGTTGCCGTACTATTGTGAATACCTGCTCTACATCGTTTTTTGCTGCTTCTTCTTTAGCTTTATTGATGAGCAAATCAAAATTTTTGTCTGAACGTTTTTCGTTAAAATAAAGACTAAGATTTTCAATTTCTTTATGGCAGTCATTTAAGTTTCTATTCGGATCTTGTAGTATTTTACTTACTATATTAATTTTTTCTAAAATATCATGCCAGATTAAAATAGTCTCAATTTTATCCAATAAAGATTGTGCACCATGTTTTGTCTTTATGTCTCGTGATGTATCTTTTGTCAAAAATTCTAGGCTATTACAAATTTCTTCTAACTGATATCTAAGAGGACGAATTGCTTTAATTCTACTTTCCCGCCTAGTTTCACTTACTGAGCAAACGTTTGGTAACATTTTTAGACATATTAAAATGATAAAATATATGATTTTTTTTTAAATTTGTAATAAAGAATACTGAATGACCGTCGATTTTGCGCACCTAAAAATTTTGCGCCTGCGTGCATGCACGCCCTGCACGCTCGCCAGGAACGGCCCTGACCCTCTATATATTTTTTTTCAAAGGATAGCATTGCTAAGGCTGTTAGCCTTTCTTCATTCATAGAACTTCGCAAAAATGTTTTAATGTTGAAAAACATCGTTCACCTTCGGCCATTGTCATTGGTATCATCAAAATCTTTTAACGTACTTTTGAGTATCCATTTGGATACGCAGGCCCTTTATTTGGATACCCAGTAAACATAAGAGTCGGAAAAAATATTTAAAAAATAGGGCTGTTTAAAAGACATGGATACGTAGCAAAAATTCACTAAAGAAATGCGCAGTAAAAAATCACTAAAAGATGCCTTCATTGGTAACAATTATTTGTAAAAGTGTAAAGGTGGCAGAAAATACGCTCTGAAGATTATAATTCTATGGCATTTTTTGTCGGTTAGTTGTGCTGCATCCACAAATCCAGTTATTTTTTTCGTATATTTGAGTTTTAAACTTTCTAATAAAGTCCCTAGATTTACCCTTTGTGGTCTTTTTCAATTCAATTCATTTATTGATCAATTTTTCAGTACAGCAGTACAAAATCACAAATCCTATCACAATTTCTATATGTATATATAATGGAACATACTAAATCAATAACAAAAAACAATCAACGTACAACATACAGAGAACAATTAACTAAACACAAAGTCGAAAATATAATAAGATCAAACAAAATATGCACAATTGGGCAAGACAGCCAAAATCATAACAGACTATAAAAATATTTAAAATATATAAAATATATACAATATAATAATATTTAAAGAATTTACTAAAACAATCCCCCCCAAGACAGCCTGATAGAGTCAAGCGCTAGGTGGAAATTAATCTAGGGATGGAAATTTCCAAAAATTCATTAAATGAATAATTTGCCGAAGATATTAAAATTTTCTTAATTTTTGATTTAAATTTCCCGGAGCTTAACTGTCGCACACCATAGGGAATAGCATTATACCATACTTTGCCAGCATGAAAAACGGTCTCCATAGTTAACCTTAGGTGAGATTGGGGTACACGTACAGCATTTCTATTCCTAGTAGGGTACTCATGCGAACACTCACTTCTACCCAAGTACATATTATGAAGAGAGGTTACACACTCATAAATAACCAAGTCATAAAGGGTTAGGATTTTTAAAGATTTGAATAAAGGTTTGCAGTGTGCTATTCTATGGGCGTTACAGATGACTCTGATAGCCCTCTTTTGCATGAGAAATATACTGTGAAGCCTACCAGCAGGTCCAAACCCCCAGAACATCGATCCATATCTTAAATGCGATTCAAATAGGGCATAATAGACCTGGCGAGAGATGTGACCGTCGTCCAGTTCCTGCGATACAGTTCTTAGCGCAAACACAGCAGATGCTAGACTTTTGGTCAACTTATCTATATGGTTATCCCACTTCAGGTTTTGATCCAACATAACTCCCAGGAACCTATAGTCTGAGACTCTAAGAACGGTCGAGTTATCAACAGTTAATGATATTGCAAGATTTTTATTAAAGGTCATGAATTTTGTTTTATCGACATTTAGCACCAGCCTGTTAGCATCAAACCACTGACTTATCAGCGACAAATCTTTATTAATTTTAAGCTCCAACAGGGTTGGGTCCTCATCGGTCCAACAGATGGAGGTGTCATCCGCAAACATTGTGAAACTGCCAGAAATCTGCAAGTTACTAAGGTCGTTGATGTATAACAAGAACAGTAGAGGACCCAGGACTGATCCTTGCGGCACCCCATTTGCGATGTTTCTATTATCAGAACGAACGGTCCCCTCCCCATCGCCCGGGACTTGTACTGTTTGCTCCCTGCCCGATAAGTATGATTTAAACCATCTGCGTTAAATTCATTTCGGGTTTAGGTCTTCCCGCATTCTTCACTTCAATTTTTTGCTTCAAACTCAAAGAGCTAAAGTTATTTCTTAAATATTCCACCGTGGAACTATTCATTTTAACTTAATAAATATGTAATATTAAAAAATTGAAACATCCACGCTCGAATTAGTACCTACATACATGCGCGAAAAAACAGACTTTTCCATGTAAAATCGCCATATCCCCGCTATCCCCCGCCAGCTGATACTAAAGAGAAACTGCATTATGTCCCGCCTATTTAAGCGCATATGTGACCATTTCTCGTCACCAATCTAACGACTGTCGCGCCGCCCAGATCGCGCCACGGTGAGAGCCGCCTGTACAGTGACGTAGCGCTACTACCGCGAACCCCCGCAATCGCGCGGGGGGGGGGGGGGGGGGGGGGGGGGGGGCGAAAGCTTGAGGGGTCCGAAAGCTTCGAGGGCCGAAAGAGCCTATTGCTGATTAGCAAATCTTTCAAATAAATACCAACATTACCACTATTTATGCTATGTGAAAATTTTATTTTGTTTATATTTATTTTATGACATTGTGATATTATTAATTATTATGGTGACATGCTTTTATAGCAAAAGTAAAGTGCTAGTTTGAGAAGCAGAAGCAAAGTTTTTCTCTGCATTTGAAAAATAATTCTTGAAGTCTTGACTTGAAGGTATCCATATTATATTGAAATGTGATACAACATAGTTAAAAAAAAAAATGTGCAAATTATCAGAAAATAACGAAATAAAAAAAACACTCAGAGGTGTTTAATAAACATACCACGGTGTTTTTGGTTTTCAAATTATCGGTCAATAAAGTGTTATTATGCGAATTCTACTTTCTATAATTTTTTTTACAGAAAATTAAGAGAAGTAAAAAATGTTAATAGACTGGCTTTGTTGTTATCAGTTTTACAGATAATGATCTTACCACAGAAAAAAACGATAAATTAAAACACGAAAAATAAGATACTTTTACAAAATAGGTTTATACTTATTATGATTCTTAGCAATTATTGTTGAGCACTAAATTTTGTACTTGTATGATTTGTGTTTTTTTTTAACAATAAAAATAGAATAAACGTTGCATAGACTATGGGGGACCGCGGGGGACCCCGATTCTTAAGGGCCCTACTGCCCTAGGGCCCCCGTGGATCGATTTTAATAAAATATGGTACGCACACACCAGAACCGTTTAAAAATAAAATAAATACAAACATTTTGTGTTAAACGATTTTTATTTAAAAATTGTACTAAAAAGTAAAAAATAATTTTTAAGTTCGATCTTGGTATAAACGAACAAACGTAGTATCCCAAGTCTTACAAGAAAGAGAATTAGACTTGCATCAGGCATCTGAATGTCTAAATTTGTCTGTCAAAGATCTTAAAGAATACAGAAATAATTATA
Source organism: Barypeithes pellucidus (assembly GCA_963991005.1). Lineage (NCBI taxonomy): Eukaryota > Metazoa > Arthropoda > Insecta > Coleoptera > Curculionidae > Barypeithes > Barypeithes pellucidus. The sequence continues at coordinate 46,668,844 of OZ022563.1, read as the reverse complement.
TAAATTTGAAGAATGAAGCAATTGGTATATCAACATCATGGAATATAAACCCAGAATTTGAAGATAAAAGACAATTAAAACCAAAAAAAACACTTTGATGAAGCCAATACAAATAATCTATTTTCTAGTTGAGAAAACTATTTTAGGATAAATATATATTACAAAGTATTTGATATTGTAATTAACCAAATAGGTAATCGTTTTGAGGGAATGGAGTTATTTGTTAATAAATTTAGATTTCTATGTCCCCAAGTTCTAGTAACTTTGCCAGAAAAAGAATTATTTATGTCTGCAGAAACACTACAGCAAACATATTCCAGCGATTTGTCTGCGACTTTTCCTTTAGAGATAGTCGCGTTGTGTATGCCGTTAAAGGAAAAAATTGCTTATCTTTAAAGTATTAAAGACTTTGCTGTATTTTTAATTGTGGAAAATAACACTTTATCATCAAATTTTCCAGAGGTAACAACAGCCTTATTATTATTTTTAACTCTTCCAGTAAGTGTTGCTACAGCTGAGAGATCCTTTTCCAAATTAAAAATCATTAAAAATTATTTACGAAATAGTTCCTCTCAGACAAGGTTAACCAACTTGGCTATCCTGTCTATAGAGGCACAAGAGGCGCCCAAAATGGATAATAACCATTTAATAAAAAATTTTGCGGAGCAAAAGCTAGAAAAAAAGAATTTACCTCCTGAAAGCAACAATATAAGAATAATTTTACAATATAATAATTAAAATAGGCAACTTGCCAATTGCCTCGCAATAACTATTGAGATACCTATAATATTATATTCAAGATTTTGTTGCTTAATTTTAAATACTTTCGTTTTTATCTCTTGTAACTTTCAAGTATCGCTACCTTAGCTCGGTACTTATAGAATTTTTTCATGTTTGTTTCTTGTAGTTTTAAAGAATGCTTTTATTTTCTTCTTTTTGTTCAATAATTTTATTTTTTGTAACGTTCTCTACATATAGGTTTGTAGTTTATATAATAAACAGTATTATCTAATTTTGTTTGTTTATATGTTTATATATGTATATTCTTAATATAGGGTATGGGGCCCTAACTCATTTTCGCGGGGGGGCCTATAATTTGTCGCTACGCCACTGCGCCTGTAACAGTTTGGTTTGACGGTATAACCTAATATTTTAATATTAGGGAGGGTCGGACTTTATACGATAAATAATATTAAATGAATATAAATTAATATTTTTATATTCGTTTTGGGGGTGCACGTGCGCATGTGCTCCTGTGGAAGAACCGCCATTGACTCAAACACATCTATATAAATAATTTATTAAAATAACAGCCCCTTAAGAGAAATACATATCCTATAACTATCTTCAATAATATATTTTTACATAATTATTTAATGCATGCTCTTGTGTAGATATATTTTTTCAAAAAATTTCATTTTATATTTTACCATTCTAGGACACCAGGAATGTATTTATCAATCAGGGCTTCATAGTAGGGCCACAATGCTTCAATATCTGGAACTACTGTGCTCTTGGTGTATAAATCATATTGACTAGAAAAATAAGAATATTCTTTTAGACGAAATTAGTTAGAAAACTTACATTTTTTTGGTAGGTTGGTAGTTGTTCTATGGCCCATAAGTGACTAATAATAAAAGAAAGTGAAACTTACTTGAATTTTAAGACCCATTTTTTGGTTTCTTGCTCATCTTTATCTGTTGTAAGATGTTGATAGTTACCGCTAGTGTGCCAGGGGTAAAAACTATGGAATCTAAAAATTAAAACAATCATTAGAATTTCTAACATATATCAGTGGCGGCTCGTGACCTACGATAGAGGGGGTTCACAAGTATTGTGAAATTTTTCTAGGCGTTTTAAATGTAGAAAGAAAAAAAGTAATAAGAAAATGCGTTAGGTAAAACATATTTTTATTTATTTTTTAATTTTACACAAGGAAATACAACTTTTGGAAAATAAGAAAGGTTTTCTTAGATTGTATAGCTGTCGGATCTTAACGTCGTCGCATGCAACCCTCGTAACAATATTTATACAGTCCACTACTAATACTACTAAAGCCATCTACGAGCTATCAAGAAAACCGAATGATGTCTAATACCACTACGCCATCTACGGCTACGTCATTAGGCGCAACCAAGACGAGAACAATAGTTAACTGTTTTATGACGAGAACGAATCGAGCCCCGACACTGACAAGTTGTCATTCTTCATATTTTCAGCGTTTTTTAGTTTAAATCCTGAAATAAAATGGTTTAAAATCATATCGAGTATCATTTATCGAAATACACAACATTTATCGACCCTACACAATAGTGCTTAAACGCAAAGTCCATTCTTCGGTTCTTAATTATGGAAAATTGATCAATAACAGCCTCATTAAGTTTGGAATACCCTCTATAATTTTTTTTCCATATATTTCGTTTTTAAACTTTCTAATAAAGTCCCTAGATTTACCCTTTGTGGTCTGCGTTAAATTAATTTCGGGTTTAGGTCTTCCCGCATTCTTCACTTCAATTTTTTTCTCTAAACTCAAAGAGCTAAAGTTATTTTTTAAATAGTCCACCGTGAAACTATTCATTTTAACTTAATAAATATATAATATTAAAATATTAGGACATACACGCTCTAATTTCTAAACACGTGCACGAATAGACAACAGCGCGGCGCACACTAAAATTGTGCGCCTTTCCCATGTTAAATCGCCATAGCCCCGCTGTCTCCCGCCACTTGTTACTGCAGAGAAACTGCAGTATGCCCCGCCTATTTAATCGCACATGCGAGCAAGTCTCGTCATAATCGTCATTAACCTCGACCGAGGCACGGTTGTCGGATCGAGAGCCTATAATATATGGTTTGGTTGACGGTACGATACAATATTAGGGAGGGTCGGACTTTATACGATACGATAAATAATATTCAATGAATATAAATTAATATTTTTTATTCGTTTTGGGGGTTTGGGGGTGTACGTGCGCATGTGCTCCTGTGGAAGAACCGCCACTGAATTTACGTATACTGAATATGCCGATATGCATTTAATGTATGAACAAAAATATTTTTTTTTCGAAAACAGTTCATTTTATCGACATTGATCAAGAGTACCTTTTTTTCAGCTTAAGGTTTAGAGTACCCAAAAAAAAATATTATTGTCGTTCCTTCATCATACGGGGTGTCAAAAAAAGCATTTTTGTGTTACGTCTAGTTCGTCCCTGTCAAACTAAATCAGCCAAATATGTTTAAAAAGGTGAATTTAAAGGAGCCTCATATAGTAAACATTATACTAAAAAATTATTAAATTACACCTAGTACATAAAAAATTATACGTAAAATACAGTGAGTCCCAGAAGAAATGTCTAAATTTATTTAAAATTCAGCGGTAAGTTTTTTCAAAAAACGCTCGTACCCGTCGATTTTGATTTTATAATTTTTTTTTGTGGTAATTTCATGTATACAGGGTAGCTCAAAAATAAGTTACGACCATCAACTTCATTTTTTCAAATGAAAACATACATTTTTTTATTTCATTTTTGAATTTTGCATTGAATTCTAAGCATGTTTCATGTACCATGTCCTATACATAAACTCAACAGTTATTGAAAAAATTAGGATTGAACTTATCATTTAGGGAATCCAACGATCTATCAAATCTTCTGGCAATATGGCATTTTGGGTTCCATAATCAGTAAGAGTGTACTGTCTCACTGTTACCGTTTATTTCCATAGAAACTGTATGACAATTTTATTTCAAATAAGTATAATTATTGTCGAGCGTAGTTTCAAAGTTGCGGTTTTCACAATAATGGTGAAGTTAACGGAACGGGAAAAAATTGAAATTCTATGCATGGTTGGGTTTGGTGATAAAACACGTACTCAAATAGAAACAGCCCAATTATTTAATGAAATCCATCCTGATCGTCCTCCCATATGTCAAAAGATGGTGAGTAGAATAGAGGCTAAGTTTAGAGAATTCGGTCATGTTAGAGATTTGCCTAAATCTGGTCGTCCTACTCGAGATGAAAATGAACAACTTGACGTTTTGCTTAACTTGGACGAAAATCCATCCATCCATCCATCCCCTGTCGCACATTGGGGCCGATTTACACATGCCGAAATCTGTTGTTCACCGAGTAGTTCAAAAGCACAAATATCACCCATACAAAGTTATTCCAGTGCATGAGTTATTTGAAGATGATTTCGATAGGCGAAGTGAGTTTTGCGGACGCATGCAAAATATGTGCAATCTAGATAATAATTTAGTAAAAAATATTATTTTTTCGGATGAAGCTACGTTCTATTTGAATGAAAATCCGCATTGGATGATAGAGGTTCACAGCCAGTACCCTAAGAAAATAAATGTTTGGTGTGGAATCGTACGCGAAAGAGTAATTGGTCCATTTTTCTTTGAACAGTCTTTAACTGGACAAGTATATCTCGAATTTCTCCAACTAGAATTAATTCCAGCATTAGTGGCTTTATTTCCGAATCCATTGGATCCAGACTCCCCTGACGAAGAACTGATATTCCAACAAGATGGTGCTCCTCCGCACTATGCGGCCACTGTGCGCACATTTTTGGATGAAACCTTTCCCAATCGGTGGATTGGAAGGAGAGGACCTATCGAATGGCTTGCTAGGCCGCCAGACCTAACTCCGCTGGACTTTTTTTTGTGGGGTTACCTCAAATCAAAAGTATTTGTTAACAGGCCAAACAATATGCAGGAGTTGAAAGAAAGGATCCGAAGAGAAGTGCGTGTCATAACTCCGGAAATGGTTGGAAACGTGCAAAGAGAGTTTATTGATCGTCTTGGATATTGTCAAGCCGTAAATGGTGCACATTTTCAACATTTAATTTGATTTTGTTGTGTTTTTCTTTTAATAAACAATACACAACAACTTATAGATATGTTCAATCCTAATTTTTTCAATAACTGTTGAGTTTATGTATAGGACATGGTACATGAAACATGCTTAGAATTCAAAGCAAAATTCAAAAATGAAATAAAAAATATATGTTTTCATTTGAAAAAATGAAGTTGATGGTCGTAACTTATTTTTGAGCTACCCTGTATACATGAAATTACCACAAAAAAAAAATTAAAAAATCAAAATCGACGGGTACGAGCGTTTTTTGAAAAAACTTACCGCTGAATTTTAAATGAATTTAGGCATTTCTTCTGGGACTCACTGTATATATACGTCAACATATCTTCATTAAAAGGATCAGCATCTTTTTTAGCGAGTACCAATAATTCCAAAATAATATCTTTCTTAGCTTGAGATCTTTTAATGGACCACTCCCAATGAATGGTCCTGTATCCTGTGTTTTATATCTTACCTAATCATGTTCAAAGCATGTTCTGGTAACCTGGTTTTATTATGCTTGAGCATTTTGTATAAATATTCGTCGTGTCCCCAGGACATCATCAGGTTATCGAGACCACAATTAGGTTTGTACATTCCATATTTGGTACTGGAACAAAAAATATTTACATTAGAAAGAATACTTATATGCAAGGAAATAGTTATTTATGTAACAAATGCAGAAATTATTACTTTTATTCAAACGGTAAAAAAGTAACGTTATCCGTAAGTTTCATACCATCGTATCATGTTTCTTTATCGAAATTAAAAAATATACAGGTATATCTCCGTAAGTTGGAACCATATGGGAAACTTTTTGATCGTTAATTTTACGAAAAAAATGTATTCTTCATAAAAAGTTCTGCATGGTCTAAATCTAAAACCTAAACTATCAGATTATTAATTTCTTCTAGCCGTATACGAGGTTTGTAAAAAAATATGAATTTTGCCCAAGAGCAAAGTACCTTTATTTTTGACAATATCGAAAATTGTTATTAAAAAAAGTTGATCAGAACTAAAAACCACGTTTAAATATGCAATTACACCCATTTACGATGAAAAAATAGGTTTTGTTATTTTTTAATAATTTTTCTGCATTATTAATTAATTATGAATGAACATTTATCTTTTGTAATTATTAAAAACATGATAGCCTTTTCGTTCCTTAATTTTATCTAACAACGTTGCAATTTAAAGACGTCCGTAATGAATGCATATGCATTTATATTGCAAATAAGGAAACACATACAAATAATAAATTGTGTAACTAACACAATAATAATACTAGAAATAAATAGAAATTTAATTTTAACTCATTCGACTAATGCCTCGACAAATCCACCCTCTCGTTCAATACATTTCATCGTTCTATTGGCAAATTTCCTTAATACTTTCCTTATCATTTCTGGAGAAATTTCCCGGCATGATTTTTTTTTTATGATCAAACACAAGCACTATAGGAAAAATCTCTTAGGGCGGCACAGTAGCCGAAGAGTATGTTTGGGTGCAGAGCTCCAGACATGAGAGCAGTATTCTAGTGATGGTCGAATCTGGGCTTTGTATAGTGTCAAAAGTTGTTGAGGTGTGTACAACTTTCTTGTTCGGAAGAGTACCCCAAGCTTCTGAGAAGCTATCTTGGCGATTGCCACAACGTGGTTATGCCAAGACATATTTCCTCCCAGATTGACTCCCAGCAAATTAATAGATGAAGCCAGTGCGATTGCGTGTCCTTCCATGACTATATCCGGTTCTGTAATGTTAACCTTTTTAGAGAAAACTGCTGTCTGGGTTTTTTTTAGCATTAAATTCGACTTGGTTACATGTCCTGTTATTTAAAATACCCAGTTCCAACCATCCCTAACTTAATACTCCGTTCACTTGTTTTTTTCATATCCGGGAGATTTCCAACGTGTTCCCAGATACCCTGTATATCGACCTAATCGGCGACGCCAAGTAGGTACAGTACGTTTCACGAAATTTGGATACGACTTAATGATTTCCTGGGTCGGTCCCATTGTGTCGACAAGAGCTTGGCAATAAACAAGTGAAGTATGAAGGGACGTACTAAGGAAAAGAAGTAATGATATGATTATATTAATGTAATCAAATGAAATAACATTTTTTTTTAAATATTACTAGTCATATTTATTTACATTTATAATGTCATTCTATATATAGTTCTGTTTCGCTATCGCTATCCTCATCAAGATTAATTATAATTGGATTAATTATACGATCCAGACTAATATACGAATTTTCTACAGTTATTACGTGACGGACTGAATTTTTCCAACTACCTGGGGGAATATCATTAAAGCATTTTCGTATTAATTCTACAACACTAGAACTTAAAGTCGGAGAAATATTTTCAGACGTAACCAGTGATTTTAACTGGCGCCACATATGCTCTATGGGGTTAAAAATGCAATAATAGGGTGGAAGCCGTAGCACTGTATGTCAAATTTCTTCTGCCAATGTGTCACAAACATATACTTTTTTTATACAAAATATCTTTAAAACTTCTAAAAGATCACTTTTTTATAACTTTCTTCAAAATATATATCATTCGCCGCCATGTAGTTCTGAATCTCCAATTTTGTATTATTTGAGCTTGGAGCTTTATGTAATTGGCTACTGTGATAGCTCGCATTGTCCATTACTATCACGCTATTCTGAGGAATGTTTGGTAAAAGACAATTCTTGAACCAGTTCTGGTCGTTAGTGCTCGTGCTCGATTAGGCGGAGCATTAACTAATAATTACGAAATATAATTTTTTTAAAATAAACCCTTTTCAGCCGAAAATATCGCCGACGCACAAAATAATTTAACTTTCTTAAGCCAAAATGTTAAACGACAAATCTCATGAATAGTAAATCATGAATAAGAGATTTTGGGTCACATTTCACATTCTCCCTTTCTTTGCCGACGTGTAGAATAAAGGGCCTAAGAAAATTTGTTTGACACATCTAGAAGAGATTAATTATTATGAGCGAGCGACGTTGTCAAGTTTAATTTGCCACCAGAAACTATACAGGGCGGTTCTTTAATGCCTCCCCATGCTAACTTTCGACCCGCTCATTTGACAATAGAGGAAGGTAAGCTACATTTTGAAGTAAAAATTACAGTTCTAACTGTCAAAATGTCGGATGGGCGCCATCTTGCTAAAGAAAATTAAATGGGAAGATAATTTTGTAGATCCTATTGAGTACTTTACGATCCCGGAAGATTGTGTCCCTGTTCTTACCCAAAACAAAATGGTAAAAAATTACCTTGTTAGAGACTTCTACGGTAATTTCAGTGGCGTAGCCAGTTTTTCTCTAAACAGTGTATTTTTTGAGATATTAGCAAAAGTAATTGAGCATACATTGTGCTTTACAAAACAATAATTTACGTTATTGATAACAGTAGGCCATGATCAATCTATTAGAAACAAATTCAAAATTTTGACAGTTATTCTAAATATTAAATTGAATTATATAAAACATGCCAAATATCATACGTTCCATAATTCATATCATAAACGGCCATTGTTAAGAGTAATTGAATAAAAAGCATATGAGAGACATGTCAAGTTTGGACCATTTGCATTTGGTTCTAATAAATTGACCATGGCCTAGTAAATAACGTATATTATTAAAACCATCGCATTTTTAGGTTATTTTTGAATAGGTATAAATATAAACAACTATATATTTTTGTAGAGCCCAGACTATACTTAATTAATTAAAAAATAATATACTGGGTGTTATGGAAATGACTTAATATATTTAAACCGGCAAATCCTGAGATGAAAATAAATTGCAGAAAAATAACCTTAAATTGCGCTACGAAATATACACTTTATATGAAATCAGAAAATTTACGTGGCCGCTACTGAGGACGTTCGCAATCAATAGTTTATTGAGGCGGTGTTGACATATATTGCAACACAGAATTGTAAACACACGTGTTCAGTTGTTGACAAGAAGACGTCTTTATAGAATACTACAATTTTAAGGTGCATACTTTCTTACCTTCGATCTTATAATCGTTTTATAATTAAATTCCATAAAAAAAAACACAAAACGTATGTTTTGCAACAGAACCAACAATAGGCAATATCACACAAATTTGAAATCATATCACAATATTTCTTATTATGAATTATTTCACAACAGAAATCGGGTAATGCTACAACTAACAAACGTTTAAAATTCGTATACATCAAGCACGTGGAACCCTCGACAGCGTAATTCCACCCCCGAGTCTCGAAACATACTGAGGCAACGATAGTCGGGCGCGGCAGGTATCCAAGCAAGGGCGAAACATGCGGTGTGTTCTGACAACACTGTAAGTATACTCTAGTGGCTCACATTGTTGCAAACTGAATCCAGATGGAACGGCGCGACAGTACGTGGGTTTTTACCTTAGTATTTAGATATTCGATTAAAAAAAAGTATGTAGACTTTCTCTAGGACACCCTCGGAGTCACCTATTTAAATATAATAAGTCATTTTCATTACACCCTGTGCATATGTATAGGGTGTCCCACATAATTTTTTTAATTTTTGTTAATATCTCAAAAACGGAACTGTTTAAAGAAAATCTGGCTACGCCACTGAATTTTACGTAAAATTATCTAACAAGATGAGTTATTTACCTTCTCGATAAGTTAACGCGTAACGGAAATACGACGGGCGACTAAAAAGCGAAGATCTTCAAAATCACCCTGTAGATTAAAAACTGACAGAGCCATGACAAATTTGAAATTAGAATCTTTCGTTTGGTTAAAAAGGGGGACTATAAAGTGGAATCCTCCACAGTCTATCTTTAATAATAACGCTAATACCGCCAGAAAGTGTCGAAAATGGAAAACCTTGTACCGTGTGTCCCATTTTCGACACTTTTATAGGGTATGTCCGTAATTATTAGTGCTATCAGAAAAGTAATGTAAGTGTCATGTGCTCTTTTAGAAACTTAAAATGGTAAAATCAAGATTTGGAAATTTTCGCTCGCTTAAGAAATACGGGGGAAAATCAAAAAATTGACAATGTCAAAATTACCCTATATTTTCTTAGTTAAAAGAGATACAGAAAAATGGTTTATATAGAAGTTTCTTTTTATATGGATTGTTGAATAATCAGCCGTTTTCAGAATAAGAATACGGGTCCTGGTAAAAAAGTTATCGAACTATTTTAAATTCTCCTTTCAAATATATAATACACCATGGATGATTTTGGTTTTCTAGGCGATTTATTTAAACTTTATTACTTTGAAACGAAAAAAAAGATTCAGATTAAGGTGTAAAATAACGGAAATCATCGCAAATGTTCGGAATATGTTCTTAATGGTTATACCGTCTAGGATAGCGAAGAAAATACACATTTTGCGCCATTTCTTCGTTTTTCTATTTTCAATATAAACTGATATCATATCATATATTTCAAAATTTTGATAGGTTATTTCGCAAATGAATATGTAAAAATGAAATTAATGTTAAATGTTAATAGTCCATAGTTGTTTCTAGGATATTAACTTTTGTTTCATGGTCCACTGTGGTTTAAAGTAATAAAGTTTAATAAATCGCCTAGGAAACCAATATCATCCCTGGTGTCTTATATATTTGAAAGGAGAATTTAAAATAGTATCTCTTTAGATTAAAATATACAAGACGTTCCGTTTAAAAAAAATGAGGTTAGGTCCGATAACTTCTCTATCTGACCCCGTATACTTATTCTGAAAACGGCAGATTATTCAACAATCATTATAAAAAAACTTCTGTATAAAACATTTTTCTGTATCTCTTTTAACTAAGAAAATATAGGGTAATTTCGAAATAGTCAATTTTTTGATTTTCCCCCGTATCTCTTTTTTTTACCATTTTAAGTTTGACCCAAAAAGAGCACATGACACCTACATTACTTTTTTGATAGCAATAACAATTACGGAGATACCCTATAAAAGTATCGAAATTGGGGCACCCTGTAGGTACTCAATAGGCATGCATGTTAATAATAGGTTTTAAAAGTTAAACTTCATAAGGTCACGTTTACCGCCCACCACATCTGTCGACACTCCATTCTTTTTCACCAGACCTGGCAACACAGGTAAGCGGGGCGTCTTATCTGAGCCCTTTCGACCTATCCTCACCGTGCCACAACTTTCGTGTTTAAACGACAAAATGACAAAGTTTCGTAAGTATTGCGACTCTTACAAGTTCGCAGGTTTATAACAAAATTAGTCTTGGCAAAGGATTATCGTACAGAGAGTGATTCGATAAATTTCATTCGTGCACGGATTTTCGCAAAGTCTTTTGGGCCGATATTTGAATGTTACCTTAAGTTAGACCTTACCTAACGTTAATGTAAACCTTAAAAAAACTATGTTTTAAATTAATTTAAGGGTCAATTGACGCGTTAAGTGGAAGATTACCACGTTCTTAAAGGTCTATTATTCCTTTAGATGAGAGTTAAAAAGAACTTTTTCTATTTGGGTTTCATAATGGTTACTATGAAATGCAAAAAAATTGATTAACCTGCCACTTTATGAAACTGCAGTTTTATTTGTTTTATGTTGGCAGCAAGTAGGGTTAGAATTTCAGGCTTATTTTGATTTCGTTGAAATTATAGTTTTCTTGGCATTATGGACTCGACAAGAAATTTTTGTAGAAAACTTTAAAATACTAACCTTTAACCTTGCAAATAGATCATTTTTACTAGATATTTATCCGAAATACCTATACTCGGAAATATAAAACATGCTGACGGTGTCCGTCAACTAATTTCTTGTCACAACTATAAAACAACATGATAGAAATATCTTCCAGTTTTCCTATTTCTAAAGTTTTATTCAATAAAGTTCTAATTTTATTTTTAATTCAATTTAGTATTATACTATACATATTTCTAGTTACTGTAGACATTTCGTGGAGATTAATTGTTATTCCGGTCAGATTCTGTGTCGACACAATATTTTGTTCAATAGTATTATTTATTATTTTGTTCAACATTTTGAACTTTCGTCTGCTCGCACCATAACCCAAAGTTTTGCATATTCTTTTTAAAAGTATTTCTAGATTATTTTCTGCAATTTCTCGCATTTCTGACGGAGCACAACTTTCTTCCTGACTGATTTTTATTAACTTTAATAATATATTTATTTTTAATTATGACGGATGGGAACAAGCTTTGTTGTGTTCAATTGTTTCTATCATGACATATTTGATACTTGTAACATTTGATGAAATTGTAAAAGTATTGCCAACCCAAAAAGACAATATTTATTCAAATGGAAAAAATCTACTATATATTTTTAAGCTTTTCAGACTTTAAGGACCCAAATAGAAAAAGTATTATAAAATACACGGTTCATAAGACAATTAGAGAACTTCGCGGATCGTTTTCTAAATTATACGCGTGCAAAAAATAATGTCTTATGAAATTTGTATCTTAATATACTATTAATATACTGTCAAACTTGTGTTAAGGATTACTTATGTCATTCTGTACCTTAAGGTGACTTACTTATACTATCTGAGCAAGCTAAACTTTACGCACTGTAAAGTAAATCGCACAGTTTTTGTAAGTAAATCGCATGGTAAACAGGCCCCGCCTTGTTAATATGAACTTTTCAAAGAATAACAAGAGAGTCGTAGGTGGCTGCTATCACAACCGACGGGGGAAAAAGACGATTGCAACGTTTTTCAAACTTCACGTTATTGAAACTATGATAACAATTAAACAGTTTCCAGATAGTTAGAGGCAATGTGACAATAGGGGGTCCGTGAAGTGAAATATCAGTAATTTGGGTTTTCGTGGAGTTTAGGTCCCCCTCTACACCTTTTAGATCTGATGAAATGCCGTTGAGCGTTGCTGAGAGGCGCTGTACCGCTTTAGATAGAAAATTCTCAATAAATTCAAAATTATATCGAACCATGTCTGAAAATGAATTTACAGCATCTGCGTGATCCCAGCGTCACGGGAAACACATTTTCTGACAAATCAACCCTGGCATATACTTTTCCGAGCGTGTAAAAAAAATTAAAATTTAACAAAAAAGAAAAAAAGCGAATCTGAGGTTGAAACTTTCTAGAATGGAACATTATATGTTAAAGATGTGAAAAAAAATTTGTCGTTCCAGGTCTCGCCATTTCATTATTGGAAGTTTTTAACAATCTCCTCGGAGGAAATTCGGAAAACGATCGTGCCATGTCAGAAAATTGTCACACTACATTCCTTGATACCCAAATATTGTGGGAAAAAAATTTCAGATGAATCGCACCTAGCTAGGCGGAATTCTGACAACATTACGAAGGGATACCGGAAGGCAGGTATCGTTTAGTTGTATGACGGGAAAAATGATAACTGGTGATTAAGATGAGCAAGACACGACTCACCATAGTTTCCTCTGAATCGATGGGATGGGTTTCAAACCCCCTCCCCCATACCGTGTTATTGTAAAATTTAAGAAAATATTACAATTCTGAGGTTGTTTCGCGCACGGGAATCAATTGGCGTGGAAATACCGCACTCTCGCAATATTCTTTTTATCAGAAAATTGTTTATGAGTCATCTCCGTGTTAATACAAATCGATTAAGACCACTTGGACCCATGTCACTTGAGACTTTATAATTTTTCCATTCATTTTTTTTTGACACGCTCGGAAAGTATCTACAAGGGTTGACTTGTCAGAAAATATGTTTCCCGTGACTTTGGGGTCACGCAGATGCTGAAAATTCATTTTCAGACATGGATCGTTATAATTTTGAATTTATTGAGAATTTCCTATATAAAGCGGTACAGCGCCTCTCAGCAACGCTCTACGGCATTTCATCAGATATAAAAGTTGTAGAGAGGGACCTAAACTCCACGAAAAACCAAATTACTGATATTCCACTTCACGGACCCCCTATTGTCACCGTCTCTCTAACTATGAGAAATATTGTTAAAAAATATTAGTGCCTAATTGTGATTTAAAATCAATAAAACATGCAATTTCGCAATATGCATGAGCACGTGGATAAAAAACTTTGTCTCAAAATGTCAAATAATAATAATTTTCCTCTCTTTAGATAAAATCCGTCTCTGCGAATAAACGTAATCATACTCCCGACCTACCCCCCCGCCCCCCTCGTGCTAAGGTGTAAAATCTTTATTATCTAATGTAAAATTAAGCGGGTCGACATTCCGCACTTCTAACGGCGTTATCTGCCGGTTTCCCCGACTTGTTTTTCCACTTTTTTACAACACGGAAAAACTTTTTAACTTTTCCTGATAGACGTGAAAATTTAATGAGTTTAAAATTTTCCTGGTAAATCTCGGCGGTTCGGGATTACATTAAAACACGTGTCTGCTCGAACAAAACATATTTTAGCATACTGGAGAAATTCATAGTGACTTTTTTTATAAATTTGCAAAAAAATTTGCTTTTATTCATAAGGAAATAATTGTAAAAACAACCTGTGTATTTTGAAAGCCGCTGAATTTAATTTTGAAGCAGACATTTCCGATCCATCCATTTTCTGTTTGTAGTTTTTTTACGTAGAATCCAGTGACGTACTCAGATTTTTCTACGTTCAATAGTTTTCAAGAAAAACACAAATTTGCTTTTTTTTAAATGGGTCATCCTATATACTTTTTTTTTTAAATCGAGTAGCAACAATGTGGATCACTATAGTATACTAACCGTGTTGTCAGATCACACCGCGTGTCTCGCTCTTGCTTGGATACCGGCCGCGCGCCACTATCGTTGCTTCAGTATGTTTCGAGACTCGGGGTGGAATGACGCTGTCGAGGGTTTCACGTGCATGACGTATACGAATTTTAAACGTTTTGTTAGTTGTAGCAGCACCCGATTCTTTTTCTGTTGTGAAATAATTCATAATAATAAATGTGATTTCAAATTTGCGTGATATTATCTACTGTCGAGCTGTAGATGTGATGTGAAAAACATACTTTCTGTGTTTTATTTTTTTATGGAATTTAATTATGAATCGGATTATTTAAAAATAAGATCGAAGGTAAGAGAGTATGTACCTTAAGATTGTAGTTTTATTTTCCCAACAAGTTTGAAAAAGAAGTGATAACGCGTGTCAAAGACGTCTTGTTGTCAAAAACTGAACACGTATTCTGTGTTGCAATATGACAACATAATGCGGTAACCTCTTTTGAACCTCGAGACTGCCTCAATAAACTATTTATTGCGAAGGTCCTCAGGAGCGGCCACGTAAACTTTGCATTTCATATAAAGTGTATATTTCGCTTAATAATTCAAAGCGCCATTTATGATTATTTTTTTCAATTTATTTTCATGTCAGGATTTGCCGGTTTAAATATAATAAGTCATTTCCATAACATATTTTAATAATGTAATTCAGTTTTTCGCAAGCTTTTCAGAAATATGTATGTACTTTAATTTTAGTCTTAATATTATGCCCAAAATTTACGTGTCTTAAAAAATATACAATTTTTTGAGTATTCCAACCTAAAAAGATTAAACAATAACTTACTTGTATTTGGGGTTGTTGCCATCTGGATTATCTTTAAAAGAGGTGTCCCTATAAACGATATCCTTGTCCCATTCAGCCCCTACCACGAAAGTGTCCCCTACCACACACCATTGCGGTTCATCATAAAAAGCCATAAGCTGAAAATATCAATGAATAATTTTTAATCATCATGGATTAAGAGCACTTATCAGTGACACCCCATTAAGGTAAAAAGGTGTGACAAACTACAAGAAAACTATTGGATAGAATTTGAGAAAATTTTAAATTTATCTCGAAATTTTTGAAAAAGAATTAAAATTTTTTTTAAAACGATAAATAACGTTTAAACTGAAAAAATATGGTTATACAGTCATTTTTAAAAGTGCATGCACTATTAATTTCATAGCTTAGACTTAATGCAAAAATATGTCACACCGAGGTTTTCAGAAAAAATATCTAAAATCGCAACTATCTAAAGTGATTTGGCAACGCTTCGGGTGATCAAAGGCAGAAGAATAAGAAAAATATCTCCTACTCCATCGATACAGCGTCTTTTAATGGCGATATTGTCTCATTGTTCAATAACAATGACTTATGCGAGGCCGTCAGTGTCAACAGTGGCGGTTCTTCTACAGGAGCACATGCGCACGTGCACCCCCAAAACAAAACGAATAAAAAATATTAATTTATATTCATTGAATATTATTTATCGTATAAAGTCCGACCCTCCCTAATATTTTATCGTACCGTCAAACTAAAAAAGTCCGACCATCCCTAATATTTTATCATCCCGTCAAATCAAACTGTATAGATCCGGCAACCGTGCCTCGGTCGAGGTAAATGACGATTATGACGAGACTGGCTCTCACGTGCGATTAAGTAGTGCAGTTTCTCTGTAGTAACAGGTGGCGGGTGGTAGCGGGGGATAGCGGGGCTATGGCGATTTAACATGGAAAAGGCGCACAGTTTTTGTGTGCACCGCGCTGTTGTCTGTTCGTGCATCTAGTTAGAAATTCGAGCGTGTATGTTTTAATATTATATATTTATTAAGTAAAACTGAATAGTTGATCGTGTACTATTTAAGAAATAACTTTAGCTCTTTGAGTTTGGAGCAAAAAATTGAATTGAAGAATGCGGGAAAACCTAAACCCGAAATTAATTTAACGCAGACCACAAAGGGTATTTAAGGAATTAAACTAAAAAAAACATTGAAAATATGATGAATGCCAATTTGTCAGTCTCGTGGCTCGATTCGTTCTCGTCATAAAACAGTTAACTATTGTTCTCGTCTTGGTTGCGCCTAATGACGTACCCGTAGATGGTGTAGTGGTATTAGACATTATTCGGTTTTCTTGATAACTCGTAGATGGCGGTAGTAGTATTGGACATCATTCGGTTTTCTTGATAGATCGTAGATGGCTTTAGTAGTATTAGTAGTGGATTGTATAAATATTGTTACGAGGGTTGCTTGCGACGACGTTAAATTCCGACAGCTATACACACTAAGAAAGCCTTTCTTATTTTCCAAAAGTTGTATTTCCTTGTGTAAAATTAAAAAATAATTAAAAATATGTTTTACCTAACGCATTGTCTTATTACTTTTTTTCTTTCTACATTTAAAATGACTAGAAAGTAATTGTTTGGTCGTTACACAAATCTCCCCTCTATCATAGATCACGAGCCGCCACTGTGTCAACGTTAACTCTATTCTCATTAATGGAATATTAACAAGTTGCAAAATGAGTGTGTTGTGTACTTACTTTTCCAGCATCATGAATTAATCCAGTCAATTGAAACCAATCCTCGTTCGGGAAATCTTGCCTGATTCTCTCCGCAGTTTGGAAGGCGTGGACGATGTTCGGCATGTCCACATCTGGATCGCTTTCGTCTACCAAGTCGTTCAGTTTGATCAGCGCTTCCTTCATTGTGGCCTTGATTGTGTTAAATTTAGTCCATTTCTCGTGTTTTTCTGAAAAAATATAGGTAGGTACCAATTTTTGTTTAAGAGGATACTGGAGTCAGTCGCAATCTCCGATTTGACCCCTGTTCATTGGATCTTCCCTTGCCGTTAAAGCCGTATTAGAGTTGACAATTCTTCTCTTAGGCCTGCAATTGCAATTATAATTGCACGTATTCGTGCGCACTAGACCGTTCTCGATCAGTTGACGCATTGCCATTGCCGTTGGTACTGTCGAAATCCCTAAAATACCCCCAGAACTAGAAATGGGCAAATCTGTTCGTTTTGATTACCAGTTAAAGTAGCTAGTGCTACTTACAAATAGCAGTTGAAAAAAGTTGCTACGATTTAGCAGTACATATGCTTAATAAAGAATGTGAACTGTTAATTTAAGTTCCAGTTAGTTTAAGTTGCCATTAACTGGTCATAGCTGCTTCGACCAAATAATAAACAGTTAAAAATAACAGAATAATCCATCCCTACCCAGAATTGCACCGACAATGGCAATTAAAATGGCGCACGACCCACTTCTGGTAAAGGCCGTATTAGACTAGGCAATTTTTTCTCTTGCGCCGGCAATTATAATGGCACGTATTCATGCGCAGTAAACCGTTTTCGATCAGCTGGAGCATTGTAAACGGTCAGAACAGCAGTGGGTACTGTCGAAATCCCTAAAATATCCCCAGAATTAGAGATGTGCAAACCTGTTCGTTTTGATTACCAGTTAAAGCAGCTACTGGTATTTACAAATAGGAAGTGCAAAAAGTTGCTGAATTAGCAGTCCATAAGTTTAATAAAGAATGTTTGCTAATTTAAGTACCAGTGGGTTTAAATGGCCATTACCTGTTCATACCTGGTTCGGCCAAATAATAAACAGTTAAAAATAACAGAATAATCCATCCCTACCCAGAATTGCACCGACAATGGCAATTAAAATGGCGCACGACCCACTTCTGGTAAAGGCCGTATTAGACTAGGCAATTTTTTCTCTTGCGCCGGCAATTATAATGGCACGTATTCATGCGCAGTAAACCGTTTTCGATCAGCTGGAGCATTGTCAACGGTCAGAACAGCAGTGGGTACTGTCGAAATCCCTAAAATATCCCCAGAATTAGAGATGGGTAAACCTGTTCGTTTTGATTACCACTGAAAGCAGCTACTGCTATTTACAAATAGGGGGTGCAAAAAGTTGCTGAATTAGCAGTCCATAAGTTTAATTAAGAATGTAAACTGCTAATTTTAGTACCAGTGGGTTTAAATGGCCATTACCTGTTCATACCTGGTTCGGCCAAATAATAAACAGTTAAAAATAACAGAATAATCCATGTCTACCCAATTGCGCCGGCAAGGGCAATTAAAATGGCGCCTGCCCCATTTCTGGTAATGAGAGACAGCTGATCGGGAACAGTGTACTGCGCATGAATCCGTGTCATTTTAATTGTCAGAAGAGTAGAATTTCTGACTGTAGTACGTAGAACGGTGTACTGCGCCTGAATCCTTGAATTATAATTGCCATTGCTGGCGCCATAAAAATTCCCAAGTGTAATACGGCCTTAATGCAAGACTAATTGCGCCAGCTGATGAGAACGGTGTACTGAGCATGATTCCGGGCAATTTTAATTGCCGCAAGATTACAAATTGACACCTTTACAGGATATACTGTAAGGCCATCGAGCGAAAATGGGTATAAAATGGGACACCCTATATAATATGTTGTATGTAGATAATATTTATTTTGAGAATTCATTAAAACATATGTTTATAAATTTTGTTTGGTGATAACTTCTTCAACTTTCTGACGTTGCTTGTTAATCATGCGAGAAACGTTTTTCTGATAAGAAACAACCAGTCATGCGTTAATTTCTAGTCAGATAAAGTAATCCAGAAGACGTAGGCTTAAATTTACGTACCTACACGTATTAATTTTTGCTGTGTGTGTCAAATAATAACTAATACTAACGAACGAAAACTCGAAGAGGGGGAAACTTCTTTAGTTGCGGGTTTATGAAAAAGAGTTATTCTTCATAGAAACTCCTGCTCGGGCTCAAACGACCCGAAAACATATTATTTTCTTAAATTTATATACCGGGTGTTCAGAATTTAGAAAAATATGAAAAAAAGCTAAGAACCTTATGGGTACCATACGATAAAAAGTAATTAGTAAAAGTTCTTGGGCTTGAAAAGCTACATTTGCGGCTGATTGCCTCGATGTAGAGGGACCGGCAAAACGGTCAGTTTCGTCTGCTACTGTTTACATGAGTTTTATTTTATAACGATATAATGATTTTTTTATAATTAGCAATCTTCGATAATTTCTCATATACTATACAGATTTTACAGAGTAATACCCAAAAACATTCAATTAATAAATAGAATTGTTTTAAATGCTGTCAAAATCATAAAAAGTTTTAATCAGTAATCAATGATGCCAAGTCTGTACTGAGGGTCCTAAATCTATCGCCTGCGTTTGAAACCGCAAAGTGTAATTTTAATTATATTGAATGCAATTCTCATGTGTAAAGATTGTTCCACGAAAAATGGATATAACTTAATGGCTGCAGTAAAAGTACCTGGGGCCATCCCATTATTTATGACCGTTTGTTATTATTATGTGGAAAGGACCGGATTGTAATCTAAACAAAAAGAAATCATGGCAATTCGATTAAGAATAAAAAATAAAATTAAATAATAAAAGTAGCAAAAATGTATGCTATTAAAATTTATATCGAAATAACTAAAATACGGTAAACTCTAAGAGTAAAAGGAAGCTATTTTGAACTTTTACTTTAGTTTACAATTATTAGTCTAGTCGCCTATAAGAAAATTTCCCAATAAAACCTCTATTTAAACAACATAATTTATGATATTTATAATTATTTAGAAAACGGCTGGATATAACTTATATGCTTGTATTACAAAAAAAATTGTCTATGAATTCTACGTCAAATAGCCAAATAATATACAGGGTGTTCCATTTGAAAAACTTCAGAAAAATTATTTTAAAATGTGGGGTTTTTGAAAGCTGTATAAAATAAATAAACGCAATTATATTCATAGTATCTCTAGACCTCTTGTCATAAATTTCACTCAATGCCGAGGTTAAAAAAATAGTTCTGAATTGTTTTTTTTTGATTTTTTTATTCAGGACTGCAAAACTTTTTTTTTTAGTTTTTAATTTATTTCTCCGAAACTACAAAACCAAATTAAATAAAATTTGAGTCACTTATAAACGATAGTAATACGAACCTAAATATGCAATAAAATACTGGGTGTCCCATTTAAAAAAATATAACTTTATGCTGTCACACTTTTTTGGGCCACCCTGTATAATGTAAAATATTTTTAAAACATGCCGCTTTTAATCCAATATCTCAAGCTGTTTCAGTATTGTTGATAAGTTCTTCGATAGCGATTTAATCTTCCGTCCACACCAAGAAAGTTATAAAAAAAGTGATCTTTTAGAAGTTTTAAAGACTTTTGTATAAAAAAAGTATATGTTTGTGGCACATTGACAGAAGAAATTGGACATACAGTGCTACGGCTCCCACCCTATTATTGCATTTTTAACCCCATAGAGCATATGTGGCACCAGTTAAAATCACTGGTTAGGTCTGAAAATATTTCTCCGACTTTAAGTTCTAGTGTTGTAGAATTAATACGAAAATGCTTTAATGATATTCCCCCAGGTAGTCGGAAAAATTCAGTCCGTCACGTAATAACTGTAGAAAATTCGTATATTAGTCTGGATCGTATAATTAATCCAATTATAATTAATTTTGATGAGGATAGCGATAGCGGAACGGAACTATCTATAGAATGACATAAATGTAAATAAATATGACTAGTAATAGTTAAAAAAAATGTTATTTCATTTGATTACATTAATATAATCATATCATTACTTGTTTTCCTTGGTCCGTCCCTTCATACTTCACTTGTTTATTGCCAAGCTCTTGTCGACACAATGGGACCGACCCAGGAAATCATTAAGTCGTATCCAAATTTCGTGAAACGTACTGTACCTATTAAGTAAACATATTGTACTAAATATGTGTGTATTTTTGAAATTTTCTACTCGTAGGATATCCCAAGAATAAACATCAAATTGCAATGTATTAAGGAAATCACAGTGGCAACGCTGTATGCTAATTTTTACCTGCTAGTGTAAAAATGACCCTGAACTTTACTAAATTCATTCATTTCGCCGGCGACGTTGTTTTCGGTTTATCGCTTCTGCTTTTGTCATTGTTGGCGATCTATTGTGCTTTTCGATTAATTATTAGTGTTTTTTCGAACTAAAACTATTTAGAGCTATCTATTAGCCATCTACACTAGTTCGTTGGTCCGTGGTGTGTAAGAAATTCGACTATTCTAACCCCGGATTAATATTTCGCCTGTAAGTGAGAATAGTGAGGTTATGTTTTTTGGGTAAAGCAGTGGTGTAGCTAATTCTATATTCTAAGTAAATATTGCAAAATATGGATTATTTCTTTATATTATCTGAACTTCTGTAAAAAAATACCTACAACGATTATCTATTTATGACTAATGATAGATCGAAATTATCTAAACGTGTACCTTATTACAGCGTTGCCATTTTTAAGGCCATCTTCTTCTAACTTATTTGAAAATGTAGAAGTGTGTATGATTGTAAATAAATGTTTTTTTATGAATGGAATGTTTTTTCTCCCCTTTTATATTATATGTTTATGGTAATACCGTTTAAAGACATACAAAAAAGTAAATTAATTTAAAGGGAATCATATTTTTTAAGTGATGGAACTTTTGCGAGTCCCTGTACATTTTGTATTGAGACGTCGCTTTTCAACCCCAACAACTCTTAGTAGTTACTTTTATCGTATCTTTACCCATAAGGGTAATGATAAGGGTTCTTGGCTTTTTTTTTTATATTTTTCTAAATTCTGAACATACGGTATATAAATTTGAGAAAATAATACCGAGCGAGCTCTCTTAACATTTACCTTCTTTCCTAAACAACACTTACTTTGTACAAAGTCGACCGTTTGGTTGGTGTGCATGTTCAGATAGGTCTTCTTGACCCTTTCCTGGATCGGATCGTCAGGATTGACGGTGAAATCCCGGAAAGCGGCAAGATCCTTTGCGGCAAACTTGGCCTCTGGTCTGAGGAGTTCTGAGGGGTCGATCATTTGCACCGGAGCTGCTTCACTCTGAAGATAATAATCGAAGTTAACATAACTACACAGAAAAAAATCTGTGAAGCATAATTAATTAAATCGTCTCTATTTGCACCATAATTAATTTGAATAAGGTTAGGTTGAATAAGTTGACTTAACTTATCGAAATTAATAAATGTAACGGAAATATACAGGGTGTCCCATTTTCGACACTTTTATATGGTATCTACGTAAATGTTAGTGCTATCAAAAAAGTAATATAGGTGTCATGTACTCTTTTTGGATCACACTTAAAATGGTAAAATCAAAATTCGAAAATTTTCGCTCGCTTAAGAGATACGGGGGGAAATCAAAAAATTCACAATTTCTAAATTACCCTATATTTTCTTAGTTAAAAGAGATACAGAAAAATGTTTTATACAGAAGTTTATTTATAATGATTGTTGAATAATCTGCCGTTTTCAAAATAAGTATACAGAACCAGGTAAGAAAGTTATCGAACCTAACCTCATTTTTTTAAATGGAACACCCTGTATATTTTAATATAAAAAGATAACATTTTAAATTCTCTTTACAAATATATACACGCCATGCATGATATTGGTTTCATAGGCGATTTTATTATTATTATTTAAACTTTATTACTGTGTAACGAAATAAAAGATTCAGATTAAGGTAAAGAATTAGGCGAATCATCGCAAACCTTCGGGATATGTCCTTAAATGGTTACCGTCTTTCCGGATAGCGAACAAAATATACATTTTTCGCCAGTTCTTCGTTTTTTCCACTTTCAATATAAACTGATATCATATCAAATTTTTCAAAATGTTGATAGGTCATCAGGAAACCAATTATATCCATGGTGTGTTATATATTTGAAAGGAGAATTTAAAATAGTACCTTTTTAGATTAAAATATAGAGGGTGTTCCATTTAAAAAAAAATGAGGTCCGATAACTTTTTTACCTAACTCCGTATACTTATTCTAAAAACGGCAGATTATTCAACAATCAATATAAAGAAACTTCTGTATAAAACATTTTTCTGTATCTCTTTTAACTAAGGAAATATAGGGTAATTTTGAAATTGTCGATTTTTCCCCGTATCTCTTAAGCGAGCGAACATTGTCAAATATTAATTTTACCGTATTAAGTTTGACCCCAAAAGAGCACATGACCCCTACATTACTTTTTTGATAGCACTAACCATTACGGAGATACCATATAAGGGTAATTTTGAAATTGTCAATTTTTTGATTTTTCCCCGTATCTCTTAAGCGAGCGAAAATTTTCAAATTTTAATTTTACCATTTTAAGTTTGAGCCCAAAAGAGCTCATGACACCTACATTACTTTTTTGATAGCACTAACAATTACGGAGATACCATATAAAAGTGTCGAGAATGGGACACTGGCACACCAATACTAGTGTGGCTGATTTAAAAAAGTATGTGCTCAATAGAAATGTTTAGAAAAAACACATAACTGAGAATAACCAATAAAAAATACATGAAGAACAAACAAAAATACTTACAAGGACCTTCATTTTTGCCTAAATCTGTACAAATTCACTTTAAAAAATTTGACTTAAATTTTCGGCAACAAATAACTTCGATTCCCTCTCAGAACTTCTAAACGCTTCGCCCAACCCGACCTTTTATGTCTTCTCTTATCAACGTAATGCGAAAATTTTTGATCTCGCCACTCGAGTTTGATTATTTTCATTTTATTTTGACTTCTTAAGTAACATTAACTATCTGTATAATTAATCGAGTGTTTGTTTAGACTGTTTACTTTTTGGAAATTGATAATTAGTTTTAAATTAGTTTTAAACCATCAGACGTTATTTCTATTACTTTTATTTTTATATTTGTACAAAATCGAGTTATCACACTATATTTCTCCATTATAATTTGTGAAAAAAACTTTTTCTATTATTTCCTATATGATTTTAAAGAAAATTTGCAACCTTCGTGTTTTAACACCCTGGAAGCGTTAGATGTTTCCCTTAAAATCTTAAATGGGGAGTGGATTTTAAAGGTCGTTTAAATCTTTTCAACAACACTGTATTTAAACTTGGCCATTTTTACAACAACACAAAAAATACTTAAATAATAGCCAGTGATGTATGTATCATGCATTTTAATATATAGGGTGTTGAAAAAAGGTCGATACCCCGGAATAACTCCGGTGAATCGCATTGCAGCGGAAAATGTCTGGGGAAAAAGATGTTTGGTTTTGAAAGAGGAATAGTTTGCAATTTAAACCAACCCCCACCCCCTCAACCCCCGGGCGCGAGTCGGCGTATGTTAAGATTTTCAAATGGAACCCCATATTTTTTTTTTATTGGCGTATCGTGTACTCCGACCAAAAATAAATATCTTTTGTCCGAAATTTTTTTTTATTCGGGCCCATCCTCAATCAGAACCGTGCGAAAATCAAGTTTTATTCAGGAAATACTCCTTTTCTCTGTCTTGTACTAAAAAATGCCCGTGGAGGGTGAAGGGACGGACTAAGGAAAACAAGTAATGATATGATTATATTAATGTAATCAAATGAAATAACATTTTTTAAAAATATTACTAGTCATATTTATTTACATTTATAATGTCACATACGGTTTTTTTATACGTTTGTTAAAATAATATCGGTAATACAACTAAACTCTTTCAGCAAGAAATAAAAACTAACAAATTTGACCACAAAAAGATATTTAAGTATAAATTAAGCAACCTAACCTACCTGATGTGCCTATATTTAATTATAGTTATTACAATCCGGTCTCCGGTCCTTTCCACATAATAATAACAAACGGTCATAAATAATGGGATCGCCGCAGATACTTTTACTGCAGTCATTAAGTTGTATCCATTTTTCGTGAAACAATCTTTAACAGTGGGATTTTCCAAATGGTCAGTAAAGTGATTATATAAATTATTTTATAGATTTATCTATACATGTAATAGCGGATTAGTGAAATAAATTTAACAAAGGAGAATTGTTAAGGTCTATTTGATCATTTAGTAAAACATCGGTATTTTTAAGTTTATTTATTTCCATGGATTCTAACAGATTAAGTTTTATGCCTTTGTTTTGAGTATGTAAGATTTTAAAATTTGAATCAAAATTATGTTGTTTTTCTTTTAAATGGTTGGAATAATTAGAATCTGTTTTATCTTTTATGTAACTATTATAATGTTCTTGTATTCTTTTTCCAAAACGTCTCCCTGCTTGGCCAATGTATGTTTTCTATTTTTATGATTTTTAGTTTTATTATTTTTTATATATTTCCCTGGAGTGTTGTTAATTTTGTAAGCTGCCCTTAGGTTGAGTTTATTAATATAACCATATTAAAATCACCACTTACCAAATACATATTTCTTCCTTTACTCATGCCAACAGTAACTAAATAAGATCGAAATTGTTTTTTCAATTGCATACAAATTCCAATTGTAATTTATAACTTAACAAGTCAACATTAGTTTTTTTTTAAACGTCCTTGCTCGCATCTTTGCAATGCATTTCGGATGCAACAATACAGGGTGTATGTAATTCTGTAAGCCATCACCTAAGTGTGTTACTATTCAGTTTTGTTGGCCTTTTTCTTTCGCAAATACATCAGAGTTGCGGCGACGTTTTTTTCCAAATCAGTCCAACAGTACCTGTGATACTCCAGTTAAATTGTGTTTTTACCTGAAAAGTTGTGGGGTAGTATTGATGCTTTCCATTCTACATGTTTCTTGGGGGAATTTGAGTTTTGCTAACATGATTTCGTGACGCAACATTGAAGAAAATCCAAAAAAAGTTAAAAATCTCATTCTTTGGTGGCTTTTTGCTTATAACTCGAAAACTATCAACTTCTCGAAAACATCCTTCCTGCTCATAATGATAGTAAATAAAATTTCCTACAAATTATATTATTTAAGCCACAAAATTAGGTTTTTTACCTTTCTCGAATTGTTTTTAATGTTGTGTCACGAAATTTTGTTAGCAAACCCCAGATTCGGATTCAGCACCCCCAAAAAACAAGTAAAATTGAAGAAATCAGAACTATACCAGAACTTTCCCGGTAGGAACCTTTGTGAGCACAATTTGACTGTATTATAAATGGTGTGTAAAAAACGTGTATTTGTGTGACTAAAAACGTGTAAACATGTGTAATTGGTCCAGCTAATTGTGTAATTTCACCAATTCAGATTGGCAACACTGGTTTGATCATAAAAAGAAAGAACGCAATGATCAGTATCGAATTTGGAACACCCTGTACATATTCGCTAATTGTCTCGCGAATTATGTTATAGTTAGAAAATATAATAATTGTCATTTATTACCATTTGAAAATGATTGATGATGATTGATTGAAAAATCTATTTTTTCAGAGGAAATAAATCACAATAAAATATCAGAAAAACAGGACCGTATTTCAAAAAAGAAAGTTGATAATGGCCCTTCGAAGACGACTCGTCGGATTACAAAACAATTAACGCTGTTAGATAGAGCGGAAAAAGTGGCAATGCAACAGTGCAATTTACTTTAGAATTCGATCTCCAAACGACCCAGGAAAAAAATAAAACGTTATTCAGAATTTCGTTTTTTTCCGGATATCTCCGGAACTACTCGGAATTTTAAAACTTTCTAAACGGCATATTATTAGGTACTTCAATGTGCAACTTTACCTCCATTCAACCGACTTCGTATCTCTTACGGTTCCTGAGATCCCTGTACTGGCCCTCCTTATCTTGGACACGTTGTATAAACGCACCTGCTGCATCGTTCGGCTATATTTTCAGCGTTGCGACGTCGCCGCTGCTACCAAAAAATTGTAGAAACTTTGTTATTTTAAATGGAAAAACAATAATATTATTCAGTTTTTTTAATCACCTTTTAGTCCTAATAATATTTTCTTATAACTTTCCTTCTCTTACTGTTTCCGAGATAAGAAAAATTATTTCTGCCTAATATTGCGCACAACAAGACTCTACTTAAGCACCGGTAAATTTGTGGTCTGAATTCGAAGAAAGTTGAAATTTTGGTGATAGTTTACGGAAACCCAATGTATTCAATCCCCATAGAAAAATCGATTCGATATCGTACAGGGGAGGTTAAAATTATGTTTATTTTCGTTAATTCTAAAAAGCGGTCATATGGCTGTTTTTTAATGTAACCCCCTGTATATTATTTTTAATTATAAGAAGGTTAAATTTTCTTTCAAACGATATAGCATATCCCTATTTCTAAACTTCAGGTTTCCTCAAAAGAACTAGTTTTTTGGAAAATTATCATCTTGTGAGGTTTTTGCTTCTTTTTAAGGTAGCCTTGATATTTAAGTCTTATGGCAGTTAAAATATTGGACCCACAACTCTGTATTGACTTTTTAAAAAAAAAACCTTCTGAAAATGAACGAAAATAGTTACACAAATGCAGTTCTTATGAAATTTTTTTTCTCCAAAACTTGTATACAGGGTGTTATGGAAATGACGTAGTATATTTAAATGGGTGCCTCCTTGGGTGTCCTAGAGAAGAGCAAGGAAATCCAAGCACAAACACAATCAGTTTTTTTTTCTTTTTCATGGGAACACTCCTGGAAACACTTTATGTACACACAGTAATAGTGAAACAGAACCGATAGTTGCTTTTGAAAACACAATAATACAGATTATTAGATTTTATTACACGGGATGAAATTTGACGTCCACAAGAAACGCGTCAATAACAACAATATTTAAAGATTATTTATGGACGGGCAAAATACACGCGTAAACCGAAAAAAACAGAGCGGATTGCTGAGAGTGTGTGAATACGAACATATAAAGTAATAATGTGCAGTGCAGATTTGATAGATAGATGCAGATGCAGAGTTCCACCTATAAATGGGTTGTCTCGATTAAATATTTTTTAACGCAGCAATTTGGGAGATATGGCACTGTATGGTATAATATAATAAATGTTAAAATAAATGTAGTAAGTTATACAGGGTGTTATGGAAATGACTTATTATATTTAAACCGGCAAATTCTGAGATGAAAATAAATTGAAGAAAAATAACCATTATTGTACGAAATCTACACTTTATATGAAATCTGAAAATTTACGTGGCCGCCACTGAGGACGTTCGTAATCAATAGTTTATTGAGGCGGTATTGTCATATATTGCAACACAGAATTGTAAACGCACGTGTTCAGTTTTTGACAACAAAACGTCTTTGACCCGCGTTATCACTTCTTTTTCAAACTTTTTAGAAAAAAAATACTACAATTTTAAGGTACATACTCTCTTACCTTGGATCTTATAATCCGATTTATAATTAAATTCCATAAAAAAATAAAACACTAAAAGTATGTTTTGCAACAGAACCAACAATAGGTTATATTACACAAATTTGAAATCACATCACATTTCTTATTATGAATTATTTCAAATCAGAAAAAATATCGGGTAATGCTATAACTAACAAAACGTTTAAAATTCGTACATATCAAGCACGTGGAATACTCGACAGCGTCATTCCACCCTCGAGTCTTGTAACATACTGAAGCAACGATAGTCGCGCGCGGCCGGTATCCCAGCAAGGGCGAAACATGCGGTGTGATCTGACAACACTGTTAGTATACTCTAGTGACCCACATTATTGCTAACTGAATCCAGATGGAACGGCGCGACAGTATATGGGTAAAAAGGGTTTTTACCTTAGTATTTCAATATTCGAAAAAAAAAAAGTATATAGACTCTAGATCTCTACAACACCACAGGAGTCACCCATTTAAATATAATAAGTCATTTCCATAACACCCTGTATAAAAAGTCGGAAACTTAATACTTTTTTTTGCTTCTATTTGAAAAGCCGATTTTATTTAAACCCATGTTTGTAATGTTGACATTTCAGACTTTTTAAAAGTTTGAAAGAAACATATTTTTGACTTTGACATTTATCTAGGCGGAAAGTGAGATTCATCCAGGTGGAAAGCGATCATTTTTTACCTGGTAATGTCACTTTCCATCCAGATAAATGTCGCCATATCATTGATTAACCAAAACGACATGGCAACTTGACGTTTTTTTTTTTATTTTGTGGCTAGTGGCGAAGCTTTTGGTTATATAGGGGTCTTACTTTGTTAATTTTTCACATAGTTATATTAGTCACAAAAAACATAATTTGCATTTAAAAGGTATGGTTGTAAATAAAATAGCATTCGAACAAACCCGTCGATTGTTTGTTTTTCCTAACCAAAACATATCAAACCGATCAGAGGCTAGAATGAAGACAGAAACAGATAGAGGATAAAACAAGATGGGGATTCATGTATCGAATCCCCATTTTTTTTATCCCAAGTAGCATTTTAAGACACATTATGGTACATGTATCGTAACTATCGTTTCTGTTTCCAATCAAAATTGGAAACTGTTGGCAACAAAAATGGAAATATTTTCGAAACGTATATATTTTAAATGGGACATTTATACGTGTTTCCAAGTGGTTGGTACTAGCTGTGACTTTCGCTGTTTCGATGCACAATCGAAACTTTTATCGAAAATATTTTCAGAATGTTCGAAAATATTTCTGAACTGTTACTTATGTTTATTAAAAAATGACAGTATAAAGGGGCGGGGCTATGTTAAACCATGCGCAAAACAATTAGAATACCTTCACTGTTGTAAAATAAAAGAAATACTATATGAAACAATAATTTCGCCAAGTTATTTTATTTCATATACCTAGTTATTGCACATAAGAACCAAAAAATCATTGTCGCAGTAAATTTTATCGTGCAGTTTAGTAATTTGGCTTTATATTTTTAACGTGCCCTCGATTTATTTTCATTTACAGAAAAAAACATACTTTGTCAAAAAAAAAAAATTTAAATATTATCAAAATTTGATTTATTTCTTTTATAAATCAACTTAGCTAGGAAAAGGGAACTTATCTAACAACTTTTGGGTTTGCAAAAGATGCAGATATTTCATTAAAACTCATTTTAACAAAATAAAAATTCATTTCCCAAAATGGCCGCTAGAAAGCAATAAATTATTCTGGTTCAAAATGGACTCAACACACAATTTCTAGTCTTTGGCGTCTATAATGCTTCCATGATGCACAGAAAAATAGAAGGTTTGTTAAGGTGATGGTGAATGCCACAGAAAAAAGGTTTGCTGTATGCACAGAAAACAAAGGTTGGGTATGGACAGCCTAAGTCTGACGTCACGAGTTGCGTGGTTTCAATAGCCTTTCCAAACTAAAATTACATTGAAAATCCCATAAGAGATTTTTTCAAGCATCGGTACACGTTTATAATGGATAAATAAGTAATTCCCTGATATTATTTGTATATTAGATGTTATTATTGATTCGTTTTGAGAAACAGTGTTTTTGAAGATTTTTAATCAACATCTTGTTTGAGGTTATGTTATTATTGTTTGCATAGGGAGATTTAAATTGTTATTTTTCTGTTAAAAACAGCTTATTGCACTGTATTTATCAACATAGAGTATACCCACCCTATAGCCATACTTTATGTTGATACATACAGTACAGTAAGCTTTTTTTTACAGAAAAATAAGAATTGAAATCTCGCTAAACAATAACATAACCTCAAACTTGTTCAATGGTGATTAAAAAATCTGCCTAAAACACTTACTTCAATCTGTGGTTGAAAATGGATCAATAATAACAGCTAAAATATAAATAATATCAAGAAGTTGCTTATTTATCGCTAATAAACGTACACCGATGCTATAAAAAATCTCTTATGGGAATTTCAATGAAATCTTGTATCTTACCAAAACTTTAAAAATTTTAACTAAAAAATTTTCGAAAATATTTATCTTCACGTGTCGTTAATGTACCGACACTATGGTTTGTAAAATATTTCAAAACAAGCACGTTTTTAAGTGTTTCTAGTAACTGTTTCGCAAAGAATGTGTGTCCAATTTGTGTCTAAAAATGCTACTGTTGTGTCTTTCGTGACAACAGGCGTCACATTGACGTGTACGAAGCAGATAGAAATACCGGGTCCATGTTTTTCCAAGTCAATGGTAGTGCTGGGACATCGAAACGGAACATCGATGTTGACCATCGATGTTAACATCGATGGCGTAAAAACATCGGTTGTAAAACATCGATGTTTTCTAAACATCGATGTTCAAACATCGACATTTAAAAAATTATATTTGCGATTAGGAATAAATTAGATATAAAAAATAAACTTTTTATTAGAAAGAATTGAAAAATTATCAATAGTCAAAATACTAAATAACAAAAATTTTAAAAAATATTATAAACAAAAAAATAAAGCAAATATTAAAACATAATATTTTATAACTGCATTAATTACAGTCACTAACAACTTACAAACTATTTTTTTTTTGTAAAACTAGATTAATGAGCGTCCCAAAATTTTTTATTAATAGATTGCAAGAAAAGTAACTTAGGAAGTTTCTTTTCTTGCAAGCTATTTCGTTTTTGGGGCCAAAGTTTGGCCTGCTTTGGAAAAAAAAAATTCAACCACCTTTAAAGCCGTATAGAGTCGGCAATTTTTGTCTCTTGCGCCAGCAATGGCAATTATAATTGCACATATTAATGCGCACTAAACCGTTCTGGATCAGCTGGCCAAATACTTGCGGGTGCAATGGAATCCGTATTACAGTCGGCAATTTTAGTCTTCTGGCAATTAAAATTGCACGGATTCATGCGCAGTACACCGTTCTCGATCAGCTGTCTCACATTGCCAGAAATGGGGCACGCGCCACTTTCATTGCCATTGCCGGTGCAAGTCTGGGTAGAGATGGATTATTCTGTTACTTTTAAATGTTTATTAGTTGGTCGAAGCACCTATGAACAGCTAATGGCTATTTAAACTAACTGGTACTTAAATTAACAGTTCACATTCTCTATTAAGCATATGTACTGCTAATTCGTAGCAACTTTTTTGAACTGCCAGTTGTAAGTAGCAGTTGCTGCTTTAACTGCTAGTCAAAACGAACAGGTTTGCCATCTCTAATTCTGGGGGTATTTTAGGGATTTCGACACTACCAACTGCTGTTCTGAATGTTAACAATACGCCAGCTGATCGAGTACGGTTTACTGCGCATGAATTCGTGCAATTATAATTGCCATTACACCGGAAATTTATATTGTCGACTCTAATAAGGCTTTTAGCAAATGAAATCAATAGCTTTCGCTCTTATTTTCTTGTGCTGGGAAAATTGAGTTTAAGATTACAACAAGTTTTCTTGTTTTGTTATAACTGCCATAACATTGAACATCGAAAGGTAAACATCGATGTCGACATCGATGTTTGACCTCGAACATCGATGTCGAAAACATCGAACATCGGTAACAGAACATCGATGAACATCGCCCAGCACTAGTCAATGGTATAATAATATGTGAATGGTGTAAATGAAACAATTTTATTTGTCGAAACAGTATATTTGTCGGGTGATGGAAATAATCGATGTAAAAAACGATGCACCATGTTTATCGATGTCAAAGTGACAAGAATTACATAATTAAATACATTTTAACACATGAGTAGATTTATCTCTAATAATAATAAAATAATTCTGATTTACACAGTTCTTGTACGACTTGCATAAACAACTGTAAATGCAAAACAGATGTTAAATCTACTATTTCATTACGTATAGCAATATAATCGATATAATAGAACCCAATAAACAACATATTGTTCCATGCGATTATAAATTGAATGGAGCCGTCAGTTAAAGTAAAGTGTGTCTAATTCGGTTCTACCGTACATACATACTTCCGAAATTAATTATATTTAAAGCCCGGTATTGATCAGGGGGAATTAAAACGGGAACATATAATTTCGGGAATAGTTTCAATTAGACGGGATCTAATAACGTGCCCGGAATGGGTCCCCAATGACAACGAAACAATACAACTGTGCAAGGCCTACTATGAGGAATATAAAGTGGTAATAGATTAAGTTCTAGATATCGATAACCAAACTTTTTTCGGCACCTACGTCATTGTATTTTATATGATTGGCGACGAGAGAGAGTAGCAAACTGACCTATCCACGTACTTCTAGTGGTCTAATTTTGCCTGGTAAATGATTTACCATTCTTCAAGCACGCGTAAGACCTCCTGATGGGTCAATCAGACTTATTTGGGATATACAGGGTGGCCCATCGAAAACGAAACAGAGACATTTACTGGCAGCTCAGTTCATTTTTGGAAAAACGCTCAGACCCGTCGATTTTGTTTTCGAGGGGGACACAAAATTGGAAAAAAATCACGTCAACAAGTGTAGCCCCCTGGATGGGGGTGGCACCACCCCTAAAATCTTAAATGGAAAGGAGGGTCGAGTGATACCTTATTTTAAAGGTCTTTCAATTCCCTTTATAATGATGTAAAATTCACAATACTTCATCAGTTCAGTAGTTTTGCAGATTTATTGATTTTAAGCTTACAGTACACTTTAATAGGTACATCTGATTAGTTTGTACTAGGTACTTTCAGAAGAAATTTGAGTAAAGGCAGTTACTTATTAATTTAATGCTTTCCTTCACTACGCCCATGGTTTGTTTATCATTTTGGTGTTCAAAATAGCGATTGGAGCGGTTTTTGTCGCGAAAAAAGTGGTTTATTGAAGAAAGATAAGCAGTGAATGTCTCGTACTTATTTTAAATAGGAATTTGTAGATAGTTTGCGATTGATTCGACCAAACTTTGTTGTTAAAATACCTTTTACCGCTTTATTCATAAATTAACCATGGTATATTCCACGGCAGAAAGGATTGAAATTATCGAAATATTTTTCGGAAATAATCAGTGCGCTAATAGAACAGCACACATATTTAATGAGCGACATGAGAACAGTAACGTGCATCGAAAATATGTCCTAGAACTTATAGCTAAATTTCGGGACACTGGATCAGTCGCCAATAAAAAACGCAACATTGAAAATCCCATAAGGAACGAAGCAATAGAAGTGGGGGTTTTAGGGCAAGTTTATGTAGATCCTACGTTAAGTAAGTTAAACCCGAACAAACCCGCAAATTGGATACTGTGTGTGGTGTTAGTCGATGTAGTATCCAACGGATTCTGAAGGCCCATAGTTTTCATCCGTATAAAATTCACCTTGTACAAGAACTTAATGAAGACGATTTTGATCGGCGATTACAATTTTGTGAAGATATGAGTGAACGAATTATAAACGATGAACATTTTCTATTCAACACTTGCTTTTCCGACGAATGTTCCTTTTTCTTACATGGCCTAGTAAACCGTCATAACTGCCGATATTGGTCAGATTCTAATCCCAGAGTTTATCATGAGGTACACACACAGCAGCCACAAAAATTAAATGTTTGGGCTGGTATTTTTGGCGATCATTTAGTTGGTCCTTTTTTCTTGCCTGGAAATTTAACCGGTGAAATGTATTTGGAATTACTACAAGACGCCATAGATCCTGCATTAACAGCCATAATTGAAAATGGGAATGATCGGCGGTACATTGCGAATAGGTTGATGTTCCAACAGGATGGTGCCCCACCACATTACGCATTACGTGTTCGACAATATTTAGATCAGACGTTTCCAGGTCGATGGATTGGTAGAAGAGGTGCCATTGAATGGCCCCCAAGATCGCCAAACTTATCACCTTTGGATTTCTTTCTGTGGGGTCACTTAAAAAGCAAAATGTATGATACTCAACCAACATCGTTAGAAGATTTGCGACAAAGAATTGTGAATGGGTGCCTTCAAATTACTCCTCAAATATTGCAAAATGTGCGGCAACGTTTTGAGCAAAATCTTTATTACTGCATGGAGAGTCATGGTGGTCATTTCCAACATTTACTTGGCTGATGGGTCAGTTCGTTCTTAATTTTTAAAGTACTTTGCTACCAAATGTATTGATTTCCACTAATGATGTATTAAAGTTTTATTTTTAGTTTAAAATCAATAAATCTCCAAAACTACTGAACTGAAGTATTATGAATTTTAGATCATTATAAAGGGGATTGAAAGACCTTTAAAATAAGGTATCACTCGACCCCCCCCCCCTTTCCATTTAAGATTTTAGGGGTGGTGCCACCCCCGCCCAGGGGGCTGCACTTGTTGACGTGATTTTATTCCGATTTTGTGCCCCCCTCGAAAACAAAAAGACGGGTCTACGCGTTTTTCCAAAAAAGAACTGAGCTGCCAGTAAATGTCTCTGTTTCGTTTTCGATGGGCCACCCTGTATAGCAAACTGGTACGTCCATAGAACCTGGGCGTACCGGTGCTCGCATCCTTTTTTATTATCAAACGCCACCACTACAGGAAATAGTATATTAAGATACAAGTGTCATAAGACATCTTAGAGCCCGCGAAGCGGGAAGTACAAGTGCTTTAATTGTTTTTTTTGGATTGGCAACACTTTTTACAATTTAATAAAATGTTACAAGTATCAAATATGCCATGATAGAAACAATTGAACACAACAAAGCTTCTTCCCATCCGTCATAATTAAAAATAAATATTTTATTAAAGTTAATAAAAATGAGTCAGATATACGAGAAATTGCAGAAAATAATCTAGAAAAACTTTCAAAAAGAATATGCAAAACTTTGAGTTATGGTGCGAGCAGAACAAAGTTCAAAATATTGAACAAAATATTGTGTTGACATAGAATCTGACAGGAATGACAATTAATGCCCAGGAAATGTCTACAGTAACTATAAATATGTATAGATAAAGTAATATGTATAATGCTATATTGAATTAAAAATAAAAATAGTACTTTATTGAATAAAACTTTAGAAGTAGAGCATAAACTGGAAGATATTTCTATTATTTTTAGGATATGTTGTTTTATAGTTGTGACTAGAAATTCGTTGACGGACACCGTCAGCATGTTATATAGTATTTCCGAGTATAGGTATTTCACATAAATATCTAGTAAAAATGATCTATTTGCAAGGTTAAAGGTTAGTATTTTAAAGTTTTCTATCAAAAATTTTTGGTCGAATCCATAATGCCTAGAAAACTAATTTCAACGAAATCGAAGTAAGCCTAAAATTCGAACCCTACTTGCTGCCAACATAAAAAAGAATTAAGTTTCAGTTTCATAAAGTGGCAGGTTATTCAATTTTTTTGCATTTCATAATGTAGCCATTATGAAACCCAAATAGAAAAAAGGTCTTGATGTGCCAAAATATTGCCGTAATCATTTTCATTAAGGGCGAAGTACGGTCCTGTTCGCCGGTTAAGGTAAATAGTTTCAGTCGGCATTGTGCATGACATCTGACGATCAGCTTTGTTCACATGCGCGAGACCATAAATTTGCCACTTATGCTTTTAGAGTTGGGCTATTCATAGATATCCGTCGGTGTGTCCGCCAGATGAAGGAATCCTTAAATATGAAATTATCGGAATACTGTGTTAAGCCACAAATATCTGTAAAAGAATGTCAAATCAACAACCTGTCTTCCATGTACTATGCTGTCGAGGTTTTTGGTCAGCTCGTGGTCTCCGATTAGACGAATTGCTCTCCTTTCGATGGAATCCAGTAGCCGTAGTAGCTTCTAGTAGTATGTGGCAAGCAGGATTATTTAAGATTGATAGGGGGGGGGGGGGGGGGGTACATATGTTTGTTGGTATAGGAGTCTAACGATGAATAAATTTATTTATTTATTTATTTTATATTTCTGGCCTAAATTTAATATAGGATGTCCCCAAACCGCCAAGAGCAAAAAGATGGCGATACATAGGGAATAAGTAAACAAATCATCTCACAGTCTGCTGTCAATTGATGAGGATATCGGCTCTATCTGGCATCAGTATACATTACTTGCATTAGGGCCATGAGAGATTCAAGGTGGCAGACAGAGATCTCTAATTGGTTTAGGTACATAACTAACAATGAAGGAATCATAGCTAAACTAATTTCTTATACATTCGACTGTAGTAGGGTTTGTTCGGGTTGTTGTGATAATTTTCATTTATTAAGAGTTGCGTTTAATCACAGGTTGCCAAGCAGGTACTATTTTATGCGAACCTTGAGCCAAATATACTTATTTTATTTCCAATCTAAAACTGGATTCGTACAGTTAAAGGATGGGAAAGCGCTATGAAAAAATTGGATAAAAAAATATAATTGTATAAGAATAATAATAACAATTTCCAATATGAACTATTTTAGTCACAGATCTTCCTGAAACTTGTTGATACCCCAATGGACATGTCAGACAATCTAAATATCAATAAAATAACTAAACAACTTTATTATTAACTGCTAAAACTTCACGAGAAGAAATATTGATCAGCTGATGACTCTCGTCTCTTTTTAACATGCCAAAAAGCGGCATATTTTTTAATTAAGTTGATGCAACATAGATGGCTCTGATTGCTAATTTGAGATTGGTTGGGATCCTCATCTTAATAGTGGCGTATGTGAGTCGGACGAACATTGAAATATTTTCATCCGGAACAAGAGTACCCCCCCCCCCCCCCACCCCTCCGTTTTCGAGGCACGATGGCGGCGTCACAATTTCTCATTTGGGTTGCGCAACCCCTCAAAACGGCCAAAAACCACCCCCCAGAGGGGTTAAACGCGCTACAAGAGGTTTCCCTGCCAACTTTCCCCCCGTTTTCGCGTCCGACCCCTCCACCGGCCAAAACTCGCCCCTGAAAGGGGTGTATTTTTTTTTTAAGTATCAGCGGCAAATATATATCCCCCCCCCCCGTTTTCGAGGATGCTGAGCACGTTGGTGGTGTTGGAATTCGCGTCCGACCCCCCTCCCTCCCCCTCTCCCCGTTTCCGAGGATGTTGAGAATGGGGAAAATAGTTGTACTTCTCTTTTTGGTTGTAATGGTCTCTCATTCCGGTCCAACTGAAAATATGTAATCAAATAGTTTGCGCGAAAAATCGCGAAGGCGTGGTCAGTTTATTTTTAATTTTTAAGTTAAATTTTTTTTAGATTTCAATTAAATAAAAAAATCATAAAACAGAAAGGAATTAAAAAAAAACTTTTAAACACTTGTAATTTTTTTTTCGAAATTTTTTTTTATTAGAAGGTAATATAATGGGGGCGAGTATTAGTCGGTGGAGGGGTTGGAAGGGGTCGGACGCGATATCCAACACCTCCAACGTACTCAGCACCCTCGAAAACGGGGGGGAATATATATTTGCCGCTGATACTTAAAAAAAAATACACCCCTTTCAGGGGCGAGTTTTGGTCGGTGAAGGGGTCGGACGCGATATCCAACACCACCACCGTGCTCAACATCCTCGAAAACGGGAGGAAAGTGTGTTTCTCTGCAGGGAAACCTCTTGAAGCGCGTTTAACCCCTCTAGGGGTGGTTTTTGGCTGTTTTGCGGGGTTGTGCAACCCAAATGAGAAATTCTGACGCCGCCATCGTGTTCAACATCCTCGAAAACGGGGAGGGGGGGGGGGGGGAGGTACTCTTGTTCCGGCTGAAAATATTTTGATTTTTCGGGCTTTTTCCGACTCACTAAATAGTGAGGACATAAAGAATAACAATTAATATTTAATTTAATTTGTCATGATATTTTATTTATTTGTTTTAATTCCTGCTGATGATGACATGATGAACTGGATAAAATGTTTGTATATTTTTGATTATAGTGGACTCCAGTTATAAAGTACGCTTTAGGGACAGAAAAAGGGTACTCTATAACCCGAGTTGCGCTATCATAAAAAACACAATAAAATTTCGGTGGATTTCGGGAACGGTAAGAGATACGAAGTCTGTTAAATTGGGGCAAAGTTGCGTAATTATGGGCCAACTAGTATGCCGCAAAAAAATCAAAAATAAATACAGAGGCTTTCAAAATATTTGAAAAAATCTAAAATTTTGCTTTTCGGTTTTTAGCTTTTCCTGACTTTATTCGAAAATATGCCCAAAAATAAATTTAACTTTCTCATTGCCACTTTTTATTCTTCACACGATGGCAGCATCAGATTTGTCATGCGACGTTTCGTCTTTAGGTCACCGTCCTCAACTTAATTTTTTTAAATAGGGGCCTGGATTTTTTTGTTTAAATTATGAATACAACACTTACTGGTTCTCCGACGGAGAAAGGTCAATTAAAAAAGACTTTCGGTTAAACTTTTTATTGGGAAATTATAAATTAATTCTATTTAATAAAAAAAAAATTAACAAGTAAATAAATTTAATTTATTGAAATGATGACCAATGTTAAGGTACTGTTAATTCAGGTATTTTAGTTATGGTAACTTTGGTTTCTTGTGTTAAAAAAAATGAAAAAGAAATTTTTTTTGTGCTTTTTTGTCGATCGTTGTCGAAACACTGCATCTATGGCCTCTGGGGCTTTCTAGGCTCCGAAGTCCTTCTTGGTGACCTGCTTAACGATGGGCTTCTTCTCTTGCGGGGTAACCCTCTTCTTGCTGTTCACTGCAATGTGAAAAAATAGAAATTAATGAAACAGGCATAAATAGGAACAATTAATGAGTTGGCCATGTCAACAAAATATTATTTAAAGATTGTTTCAAGAAAAATGGATATAAATTAATGACTGCCGTAAAAGTACCTGGGGCCATCCCATTATTTATGACCGTTTGTTATTATTATGTGGAATGGACCGGATTGTAATAATTATAATTAAATATAGGCACATCAGGTAGGTTAGGTTGCTTAATTTTTATTTAAATATCTTTTTGTGGTAAAATTTGTTAGTTTTTGAGGAATGGTTCAAGAATTGTCTTTTACCAAACATTCCTCAGAATAGCGTGATAGTAATGGACCCCGTGCGGGGTTGCTAGTCCTCCATCGGGCGCCTCCCCAGGTGGCGGATAGGGGAATGCCTCCTAGATATAGGTGGTACAGGGGAAATGAAATACCCGGGGCGGACCAAAACTGGCAATTAAGCAGCGTTTGACCCAGAATGGGCAGCTGCTTTGATGAAAGGCAGCAGTTTCATCAAAATCGGACTATAGCGCAAGAAGAATGACTTTAAAACGGTATAGGACCGAACACGGAAAAGCGCGGCTGAAGCAGCAAAAAACGGTTTTCCCACTGCGGTACAGAAAAGGAACGGAATTCTTACTGTAGTATAATATTCCAAAAATCTAAATGGCAGACGAAAACAGGAAAATGGCCCTCAGTCCGGGGCACCCCTTAAATGGGGAGAGGGTGCGAAGAATCCCCCCGTTGACTACCATGGAGAATCAAGGAAGCAGAGAGAAATTACAGATATATGACAGGACAGTGCGCATTGCCACCTGGAACGTACGCAGTTTATTCATGCCCGGTAAACTGGCAAACACTGAAGCCGAAAGGAGCAGAATGAAAATTGACATACTGGGACTGAGCGAGGTAAGATGGCCTGGCTCCGGAAAACAAAAAACAAGAGAAGGATACATCTATTATTCAGGAGGAACCGACCCGGAACATCAATACGGAACGGCCATACTCGTTTCGGACAGAATAGCGCAATCGGTTATAGACTTCATCCCTCTAAACGATAGAATAGCACTACTGAAACTACGAACAACTCATAGAGACCTGAATATAATTCAGATATATGCCCCAACAAGCGACAAGTCAGATCAAGAAATAGAAGAGTTCTATGACAAAGTGGACGAAATAATGCGACTGACAAAGAGAGGAGAAATAACGATGATCATTGGAGACTTTAACGCCAAAATCGG
The DNA here is from genome assembly GCA_963991005.1 of Barypeithes pellucidus. Classification (NCBI taxonomy): domain Eukaryota; kingdom Metazoa; phylum Arthropoda; class Insecta; order Coleoptera; family Curculionidae; genus Barypeithes; species Barypeithes pellucidus. The sequence goes on along the minus strand of OZ022563.1, from coordinate 46,627,763 downwards.
CCGCGGCGCTGAAGGAGACAATATAGGACCATACGGTCTAGGCACAAGGAACGACAGGGGAGATAAACTCGCACAATTCTGCGTAGAGAACAACCTTCTAATAGCCAACACCTTCTTCAAACAACATCCCAGAAGACTATATACTTGGAAATCACCTGCAGACAGAGTAGGAAGAATTGTCAGGAATCAAATCGAATTCATACTACTCGACACAAACTTTAAAAAATATATGAAATCCGTAAAAACCTACCCTGGGGCAGACATTCATAGTGATCACAATCCGGTCGTAATGGACTTTAGACTCAAAAGATTCCTGAAAGTTGAAAGAGAGAAAGTAACAAGGAAGGTAGATATAGCACAACTAAAAAATCCCATAAGAAAGAAGGAAATAAGTCTGAAGATCGAGGAAGAAATGGAAACAATAGCGAAATCGGTACAGAGAGAAGACGTTGAAGGAACATGGAATGCTTTAAAAACTAAAATAACAAATATTCAAGAAAAAGACATCGGATTCACGAAGAACAACAGAAAGCAAGAATGGATGACACAAGATATTATGGACCTCATGGACCAAAGACGAAGACACAAAGCAAACCCAACACAATATAAACACTTCCATAAGACCATCAGAAAAAAATGTAGAGAAGCTAAGGAAAATTGGATGTCAAATAAATGTCAAGAAATAGAACAACTGCAGAAAAGATATGACACCTTTAACGTACACAGGAAGGTAAAAGAAATGACAGGCAGACACAGAAAGCGGCAAGAAACAATCCTAAGAGATAATAATAACAAAATAATCTTGGGAACAGAAGACAAACTTGCGAGATGGAAAGAATACATCCAAAGACTTTTCGACGATAATAGACCTTCTATTCCACCACCCACGGATGATCGAATAAATGAAAAAGGCCCAGAAATAACTAAAGAAGAAGTCGTTCATGCAATAAAGGCACAGAAAAATGGCAAAGCCACTGGCCCCGACAAAATCAACGCCGAAATACTCAAGTTAATCGCAGAAAACGAAAGTAAAAGCCTAGACTTGTTAACATCACTATTCAATAAGATATATAAATCAGGCAAAATACCATCAGACTGGCTGAAGTCAACATTCGTGACACTACCAAAAAAAACTAATTCCTCAAAATGCGATGACTACCGGATAATAAGTATGATGTCTCATGTCCTAAAAACCTTTCTCAGGGTCATCCATACGCGAATTTACAAGAGGTGCGAATTTCAGATGGATGATGCTCAGTTCGGGTTTCGAAATGGATTGGGAACGAGGGAGGCCCTTTTCTCCCTAAGTATACTGACACAAAGATGCAGAGACATGAATGTAGATGTATATGCTTGTGTTATAGATTACCGAAAAGCGTTCGACTGCGTCAACCATCAAAAGATGATCGAAATTCTGAGATCAACCGGGATTGACGAGCAAGACCTACGCGTTGTCTCAGAACTCTACTGGCACCAAACGGCAACAGTCGAAATAGAACGAACAACATCGGAAGATCTACGAATTAGACGGGGAGTTCGACAGGGGTGCGTCTTGTCCCCACTCTTATTTAATCTATATTCGGAGTCTATATTTAGAGAAGCATTACACGAGGCCCAAGGGGGAATCAAGATCAACGGAACGATAATAAACAATATTAGATACGCTGACGATACAGTCTTAATAGCAGACAACGAACAAGAATTGCAAAATATAATAAATTCCGTAGTGCGTCATAGCGAAATGTTCGGGCTGTATCTGAATATATCGAAAACCAAAATACTAGTCTTCTCAAAGACGCCAAGAAATGTACATTTAAATGTCAAGGGACAAACAATAGAACAGGTAACCTCGATAAAATATCTGGGAGTAAATATCAATAGCCAATGTAACCCGAAAACAGAAATAAGGTCAAGGATTGAACAAGCGAGGAAAACACTTATGAGCATGAAAACGTTTTTTACAACATCAAACCTTAGTCTAGAGCTCAGAACCCGAATGGTCAGGTGTTACGTTTTCCCTGTCCTACTCTACGGGTGCGAAAGTTGGACAATGGACCCACAAACAGAAAAAAGAATAGAGGCTTTTGAAATGTACATATATAGGCGAATGTTACGAATTTCATGGATACAAAGGATCACTAACAACAATGTACTCCAACGCATGGGTAAACAAAAAGAATTACTAAACACCATCAAAGAGAGAAAATTACAATACCTGGGTCATGTGATGAGAGGTGAAAGATATGAGTTACTCCGACTCATAATAGAGGGTAAAGTACAGGGTAAGAGATCAGTAGGAAGACGACAGAATTCATGGCTAAAGGACCTAAGGAGATGGTTCGACCGATCATCTGCGGAAGTGTTTCGCGCGGCAGTTAACAAGACTACAATCGCCATTTGGATCGCCAACCTTCAAAAGGAGAGGGCGGAGTAAGAAGAAGAATGGACAATGCGAGCTATCACAGTCGCCAATTACATAAAGCTCCAAGCTCAAATAATACAAAATTGGAGATTCAGAACTACATGGCGGCGAATGATATATATTTTGAAGAAAGTTATAAAAAAGTGATCTTTTAGAAGTTTTAAAGACATTTTGTATAAAAAAGGTATATATTTGTGACACATTGGCAGAAGAAATTGGACATACAGTGCTACGGCTCCCACCCTATTATTGCATTTTTAACCCCATAGAGCATATGTGGCACCAGTTAAAATCACTGGTTAGGTCTGAAAATATTTCTCCGACTTTAAGTTCTAGTGTTGTAGAATTAATACGACAATGCTTTAATTATATTCCCCCAGGTAGTTGGAAAAATTCAGTCCGTCACGTAATAACTATAGAAAATTAGTATATTAGTCTGGATCGTATAATTAATCCAATTATAATTAATTTTGATAAGGATAGCGATAGCGAAACAGAACTATCTATAGAATGACATTATAAATGTAAATAAATATGACTAGTAATATTTAAAAAAAATGTTATTTCATTTGATTACATTAATATAATCATATCATTACTTGTTTTCCTTAGTCCGTCCCTTCATACTTCACTTGTTTATTGCCAAGCTCTTGTCGACACAATGGGAGCGACCCAGGAAATCATATCGTATCCAAATTTCGTGAAACGTACTGTACAAGTCAACGAGAAAATTATGAATGTTCCTTAACGCGCGTATTTTATATGTAAATAGTTCTAAAAAGAAATAGACACAAAATTGGTCATACGCACGTCAATGGTTGTGGTAATGTATTTAACTTTCGTATTTGGCCGTTTTGGGGGATGCCAAATCGCCTTCTGATTCTTATACCGGGTCCTGCATTAGTGCGTCGGGCATCCATATCGTCCTTATTTACAACAGTAGAAAAAAAAGTTTAATACAAAAGTTGTAGGATGTGGGTTGATGCATATTTTAAAAATATTTGTAAATATGCAGGGTGGTCCAAAAATGTGTGACGTCATAAAATATACTTTTTTTTAAATGACACACCCTGTATTTTTGGCACATTTAGGTTCCTTTTGGTGTTCTCTCTTATGTGCAAAAATATTTTTTTTATTTGCTTTGATATTTTAGGAGCAATAAATTTAAAAAAATTTTGCGTTGGTAACGGCATAAGATCATCCAAAGTAGTGTTGGGAAAAACCGATGATTTTAATAATCGAGTACTTGATACTCGAGCGATTTTAATAATCGAGTTAATCGCTCGAGTGAATCGCCTGAAATTCCAATTTACCAAGCGATGACGTCACCGACTGCTTAACGGGCTGCCTAGCCCTTTACATGTGATCAGGTCGGGTATTTAGCAGGCACGTAACTACGGGTGGGCACAGGTTTAGCTAAAAAATTATAGTGTCTCCAAAAAAATTCCAGAAATTTATTTATTTGTGAATAATGAATTTTTACCACGTGTCTCGATACCAAACAAAAAACTGCAAAAAATCACACAAATATGTATTTATTGTTCGGGTTTATTATTGTGGTTTTTAACCCGAACAAAAAGTATTACCAAGAGTTATTTTTCTTCACATCTTTCTCGATCTAGCATAAAATAAGTAGATATTTAAAATAGCTTGTCAAATTCTTCTACTTTAAATTATCAGGTGCCCACTGTGTGCACTTCAAAAATTTAGGCTTAGTTACGCGACTGGCAAAATAAGAAAATTGGTTATTATTTTTTTAAATTCATGTACTCATGAATTCATAGTTAATTAAAAGTTCCTGTTTAAATTTAAGAATGCTTACTTTTAATTACCAAAAAATTTGTCGATACCTATGTTTTGTTAACTATTTTGCTCGTTTTCTTATTTTCCATTAACATTTTCTATAATGTATGATATTTTTGAGAAGTCTTCTTGAGTTTAATAATAAAAAGTTCCTGTTTAGATTTACAAATGTTTACTATAAGATTACCAACGAATTTTTCTATATATTTTGTTAACCATTTTGTTCGTTTTGTTATTTTTCATTAACAATTTATATTATTATGTTATTTTTGAGAAGTTTTCTCGTCTTTATAGTAATTAAAAATTTTAAAATTATATCCTTTAATTCTTTAATATTTACAATCGGAGACCTAAACTACTCCGCTGGCTAGCCAGTTAAAATAAAACTTTACCAAATCATGTCGCGATGACTCCGTTAAGGGATTCACCATACTTTTTTATATGCACCTTCTCGTTTATGTGCCTTTAAGAAAGACGTATGTCGTGTACTTGGTCAGCGTCAATCTCGAACGTCGGATCGCGCGGCGCTTAGACCGGAGGTCGTCTATCAGGTAACTGGCGATATTTTTCGGTTTTCACCTGATTTTTAACTAGAGTATTTCCTATCGAGCGAAAATCTGTTCGAATATACGAGCAGTTTTTTAACTCGATCACATTACAGCGGTATATTTCCGTCGGCGTCAAGCGAAGCTAGGGTATCGAGTGAAAGATAATAAGTGACGGGCGACGGTTTTCGCCTGAATAGATAACTCGAGCGGTTTTTTTAATAATCGAGTGATGTCGGTTATTTCAATAATCGAGTGATCAAGCGGTTTTTCGCTCGAGCGATCACAACACTAATCCAAAGTAGCTTGACTTGGAGCGAGCATTTTTTCTTCACGTAAAATATGATACAGAACACAGGCACATATAATTAATTTATCTGTGGTTTCGGGAGCAACAGCTATAGGTTGGAAGAAAATGCGAAAATATACACATAATATTCTGAACGCATTTTCGGTTTTACGCCTTGCACGAGATAGGCGATAATTGTACACATCTTTAGTCTGATCATTCACAGATTGTCTCCTTGGAAAAGGTTTCATTAGATTTTCATGTAAAGCAAATGCTTCGTCTCGAAGTCTCGACATGTGGAAGAACAATGCTTGTTCGAGGAAGTGTTTGTGGAGGTGGGATGTTAAATTAGTTTTTTTAAATTTTTCTTCCAAAATTGCTTTTGAGATATATTGCTGCATCTCCTTAGCGACAAATTTTAAATCCGCATCGAGAATCGCAAGAATAAAATTCCTAATTGAAGAACATCAAGATGGCAAATATCATTTTTTGAATATGGTTTCTATGTCACTAAACAATATATTATTTTAACAACAGAAAAATGCTATCAGATGAAGAATTTGATTTTGCTGCTACTCCACAAGAAACTCGAGAAGCAGCAAAAATAATAGAAGAATATCTTCTATCAACTAAAAGCCGCCCGAGATATGACAAGGCATATAACTGTTTCAAAGAATGGTGTACGGGAAACAAAGTTCAAAATCCTGGTTCTGAGTTGGCGCTACTAGCTTAATTCAGTGAACATGCCAAGACAAAGAAGATATCAGCGATTTGGTCACAATATTCAATGCTGCAACAGTGACTACCTACAATAATGCCAATGTAATATTTAATGTAAATAAGTAAAACAAAAACCATGTTAAATTTTTATTTTTTTTGAATGTCATTAGGGTTATTTTAAAAAATAAAAATAAAAATTCATTGTCGTTAAATTTGTTTAATTGTTCGTATATTATTTTGAGATATCGATTTTTAAATAAATAACAAAAAAATAATTTACTTTCAACCCGGGTCGAAAGTAAAAGTAAAAAAGTCAACTTTCCACCATTCAAAGACAGATGAAGTGTCATTATTACATGCATGGTTCTGAATAAATAATTTTTCCTGTCTAATATTGCGCAAAACATAGCCTTAATTTAAGGAAACCCAATATATTCAATCACCATAGAAAAATCGATTTGATACCATACAGGGGAGGTTAAAACTATGTTTCTTTCCGTTACTTTTAAAAAGCGATCTAACCTGACCAACTTGATGACTTATTTTTAAGATTATTTACAAAGATATTATGTTGTTGTTAAAAACATCTCATGCTTTGAAAATTTATTATTTTCTCGATTTCTTGGGTCAATTACCTGTAATAAGGGATACGGGTCCCTTTGGTCGCTGATTAACTTCCTCTTCTTTGGTCGGCTTCACGTTGTAACCTGCAGAACTTACTCTATAGATGGGTAGAGGAATTACTGTAGAAGAAACTGGCACCAAATCTGTAAAAAATACATATTAAAGCAAAAACTAGCAAACAAAACTTCCTCTTTGTTTATACAGGGGTTTCGGAAAAGTTTGCCCCAATTCAAGGTGTTGGTTATGGGACTGGTTTATTATACAGGGAACCTCGATAATCCGAACCTTCGTTACACCGGATTCTTCAATAATCCGGCCTAACATTTCAACTGCATTGTGTACTTTATGATCAGGATTTGATAGTACTCGGTAATTCAAGCAAACAAAAATTACAAATTACTTCACAAAATAATATAAAATTTAATAAGTAGGTATGCTTCGGTTTTAAATAATTTTTGTTTATGTACTATTTCCTAGTTGTTTTGTATTAAATGTTTCGTTTTTCAATAAAAAAACTGCCACTCTTCAATAATCCGGATTATTTACTAATCCGGATGACCGCGGTTTTAATTAGTCCGGATTATCGAGGTTGCACTGTATTATCTAAACTTGCAAAATCATTAAATGTATAAGCCATACCTAGTTCGTATTTTTAATGTTAAGTAAGATTGTTTCACGAAAAATGGATATAACTTAGTGACTGCAGTAAAAGTACCTGGGCCATCCCATCATTTATGACCGTTTGTTATTATTATGTGGAAAGGACCGGATTGTAATAATTATAATTAAATATAGGCACATCAGGTAGGTTAGGTTGCTTAATTTATATTTAAATATCTTTTTGTGGTAAAATTTGTTAGTTTTGAGGAATGGTTCAAGAATTGTCTTTTGCCAAACATTCCTCAAAATAGCGTGATAGTAATGGACAATGCGAGCTATCACACTCGCCAATTACATAAAGCTCCAAGCTCAAATAATACAAAATTGGAGATTCAGAACTACATGGCAGCGAATGATATATATTTTGAAGAAAGTTCACTCTGCTGTATACAATGCATTATAGATTTTATTTCTCGAAATGATTTTTATTTTTAATTTAGGAAAAGACAAAAGTGATGAAATGTCGCATTGATTGTTTACAAAACGTATTTTCCATAAAAAACTATTTAGAAGAAATGGTGAGTTTTGAGTTTGATGGAGATACTTTTGAGCCAAGTATCATACAGTGTCCGTTAATTAATGGTAGGTACATGGAAAAACAACAGACTCCTTACGTAAAAATATTAGGATTTAATTATACTTACCTATATCGGAAAGTTGATATTAACTGAGATACAGGGTGTTAAAGTTAAAACTTCATTTTTGTTTTTCTCTAATAACTTTGCACGAAACTAACGGTTTTTCACAAAATTTGGTAATTATGGTTTTTTAGGACGAGAAATTGATTTTTTTGTGAAAATTTAATGTAGGTACAATGTAGAGGGCGCTGTCTGCGGCATTTTTCGCACATTTATAAAAAATTTTGTTTGCAAATTAATAGTAATTGGGCAGGGTACACTAAACAATTTAAATGCATATATCTCCGGTAACTCTGAACGACCTCAACTTAGTATATCTTTTTTACGTAATAAATATGAGAAAAGTATTATTTTCATTAAAAACTTAAATTCACTAAGGCACAAAAAAAGTTATGACTTAATAAATGTGCAAAAAATGCCGCAGACAGCGCCCCCTACATTGTACATTAAAATTTCACAAACAAACCCGAAATAATCAAATTCTCGTCCTAAACAAACCATAATTGTTAAAATTTTGTAAAAAAACGTTGGTTTCTCTCAAGTTAAAAAATAAATGCGATTATACGATAACTCTTCGCAAAAATACCAGCCAAAAATCTGCTTTAAAGCGGTTTTAATGAAGAAATAACAAATTTAATCAAATACTTTATTTATAAAATGCAAATAGATATGAAAAATTAAACTTTTACTAATGGAAATTTTATTTATTTATAGTTGCAAAATCGCTTAAAAGTGTATGTTATTGATATTTTTGCAAGAAATCATTAGTTAAAATAAAATTTACAATTTTGAATGTGACTATACAGTGAGTCCCAGAAGAAATGTCTAAATTCATTTAAAATTCAGCGGTAAGTTTTTTCAAAAAACGCTCGTACCCGTCGATTTTGATTTTTTAATTTTTTTGTTTTGTGGTAATTTCATGTATACAGGGTAGCTCAAAAATAAGTTACGACCATCAACTTCATTTTTTCAAATGAAAACAGATATTTTTTATTTCATTTTTGAATTTTGCATTGAATTCTAAGCATGTTTCATGTACCATGTCCTATACATAAACTCAACAGTTATTGAAAAAATTAGGATTGAACATATCTATAAGTAAGACCTGTTTATTAACAAAAAACACAACAAAATCAAATTAAATGTTGAAAATGTGCGCCATTTACGGCTTGACAATATTCAAGACGATCAATAAACTCTCTTTGCACGTTTCCAACCATTTCCGGAGTTATGACACGCACTTCTCTTCGGATCCTTTCTTTCAACTCCTGCATATTGTTTGGCCTGTTAACAAATACTTTTGATTTGAGGTAACCCCACAAAAAAAAGTCCAGCGGATTTAGGTCTGGCGACCTAGCAGGCCATTCGATAGGTCCTCTCCTTCCAATCCACCGATTGGGAAAGGTTTCATCCAAAAATGTGCGCACAGTGGCCGCATAGTGCGGAGGAGCACCATCTTGTTGGAATATCAGTTCTTCGTCAGGGGAGTCTGGATCCAATGGATTCGGAAATAAAGCCACTAATTATATCAGGATGGATTTCATTAAATAATTGGGCTGTTTCTATTTGAGTACGTGTTTTATCACCAAACCCAACCATGCATAGAATTTCAATTTTTTCCCGTTCCCTTAACTTCACCATTATTGTGAAAACAGCAACTTTGAAACTACGCTTGACCATACTTATACTTATTTGAAATAAAATTGTCATACAGTTTCTATGGAAATAAACGGTGACAGTACACTCTTACTTATTATGGAGCCCAAAATGCCATATTGCCAGAAGATTTGATAGATCGTTGGATTCCCTAAATGATATGTTCAATCCTAATTTTTTCAATAACTGTTGAGTTTATGTATAGGACATGGCACATGAAACATGCTTAGAATTCAATGCAAAATTCAAAAATGAAATAAAAAATATGTTTTCATTTGAAAAAATTAAGTTGATGGTCGTAACTTATTTTTGAGCTACCCTGTATACATGAAATTACCACAAAAAAAAAATTCAAAAATCAAAATCGACGGGTACGAGCGTTTTTTGAAAAAACTTACCGCTGAATTTTAAATGAATTTAGACATTTCTTCTGGGACTCACTGTATATTACTGATGTCGCGGGGTGTATCACCAGGGAGAGTGATCGGGGGTAAAACCAGGGTTGACAAGTTTCTAAATATCAACAAAAAAGTAAAATCATAAATGCATTATAAAAACTTGAAAAATAGTTACCTTTAGCCTTTGGCCGTTGGCCGCTTTGGCCCTTGATACATTGATGTGGTATTTAATTTAAAGAAAATATTATACAGTGTGTGTATAGTCGCGCGCGGCAGGTATCCAAGCAAGGGCGAAACATGCAGTGTGATCTGACAACACTGTTAGTATACTCTAGTGACCCACATTGTGGCTGAATCCAGATGGAACGTGGCGACAGTATGTGGGTAAAAAGGGTTTTTACCTTAGTATTTACATATTCGATTAAAAAAAAAGTATGTAGACTTTCTCTATGGGACACCCTAGGAGTCACCCATTTAAATATAATAAGTCATTTAAATAACATCCTGTATAAAGACTAAAAATAAAATATGATATATTTCTGAGAAGCTTGTTAAAACCTGAATTACATTATAAAAATATATAGGGTGACCCATTTAAAAGTACCCGAAATATGGGGGAGTGTCTAAAATGTAAAATTCTGAAAAACATCCCGTATATCAAAAACGAGCAGGCCAAGAAAAGTTTTAATTGGTTCATCATTTGTTTTACAAAAAGTAGCAAAGTGTTACGAAAACCGCATCCTTCTATCTTTACTAATAACGGAGATACCCCGTAGAACCACCCAAAAGTGGACACCATGTTAATTATCATCATGCCAGGGGGCGGATATTTTCAGAAAATTTCATGAAAATATGTTAATCCATTTTCGAGATGCGGTCTTGTAAGTACCACTAAAAAAACTCGCCTAGTATACATGATAATAAAAATATTTATTTAAATACATATTTCATTTAGTTCATTAATTTCTTCCTTTTCAATTTCGCAAACAATGTCCGGGCTTTCCGAATATTTCCGATTAATAATTGGAAATGTATTAAATCGTACACGTTAATAAAAAGTTTAATCGAAATGTTTCGCGGAATAACTACAGACCATTTAATAAATTGTAAGTAATTTTGAATTTATTACGTTCATGGATTTCCATTTGGTGGGTTTTGTATTTATAAATTAATATTTTAAATATTATTTCGACGTATTCCTGATTTCCACAGTTTCTTGGGTGCTTCTAAGAAGAATGACAAAAATTAAGTAAAGATTGTTTCACGAAAAATGGATATAACTTAATGACTGCCGTAAAAGTACCTGTGGCCATCCCATTATTTATGACCGTTTGTTATTATTATGTGGAAAGGACCGGATTGTAATAATTATAATTGAATATAGGCACATCAGGTAGGTTAGGTTGCTTAATTTATATTTAAATATCTTTTTGTGGTAAAATTTGTAAGTTTTTGAGGAATGGTTCAATAATTGTCTTTTACCAAAGATTCCTCAGAATAGAGGGATAGTAATGGACAATGCGAGCTATCACAGTCGCCAATTACATAAAGCTCCAAGCTCAAATAATACAAAATTGGAGATTCAGAACTACATGGCGGCGAATGATATATATTTTGAAGAAAGTTATAAAAAAAGTGATCTTTTAGAAGTTTTAAAGACATTTTGTATAAAAAAAAATATATGTTTCTGACACATTGGCAGAAGAAATTGGACATACAGTGCTACAGTTCCCACCCTATTATTGTATTTTTAACCCCATAGAGCATATGTGGCACCAGTTAAAATCACTGGTTAGGTCTGAAAATATTTCTCCGACTTTAAGTTCTAGTGTTGTAGAATTAATACGAAAATGCTTTAATGATATTCCCCCAGGTAGTTGGAAAAATTCAGTCCGTCACGTAATAATTGTAGAAAATTCGTATATTAGTCTGGATCGTATAATTAATCCAATTATAATTAATTTTGATGAGGATAGCGATAGCGAAACAGAACTATCTATCGAATGACATTATAAATGTAAATAAATAACATTAGTAATATTAAAAAAAAAATGTTATTTCATATTTTACTTGTTTATTGCCAAGCTCTTGTCGACACAATGGGACCGACCCAGGAAATCATTAAGTCATATCCAATTTTCGTGAAACGTACTGTACATATTTATACAATAGGCCAGGAGTTGCGTAATCATGGGCCCAATAATATGCAGCAAGAAGATCAACGTTTCATCTTTGGGTCACCATCATCAACTTAATTTTTTTAATTAAATTATGAAATATAAATCCACGTTCAGCACTTACACAACACTTACTGGTTTTCCGACGTTTTGTTCCTTAAACTGACCATCCTCATTAAAATGCCCCAGGTACGTTCCTATAATTTCATTTGATTTAAAAAAATTCGGGGTTTAATTCGAAACTATAAAACCCAATGTTTTTTTTAAACGTCTTAAAAAACTGCTGGCTTTAAGAATCCAATTTTATTTGTATTAATAAAATTAATTTCTTGTAGCCCACTTATAGTGGCGTCTGTGAGTCGGACGAACATCGAAATATTTTCAGCCGAAGCAAGAGTAACACCCCCCCCCCCCCCCCGTTTTCGAGGATACTCAACACGATGGCGTCGTCAGAATTTCTTTTTGGAGTTGCGCAACCACTCAAAACGGCCAAAAACCACCCCCCAGAGGGGTTAAATGCGCTTCAAGAGGTTTCTCTGAAACACACTTTCCCCCCATTTTCGAGAATGCTGAGCACGGTGGTGGTGTTCGATATGGCGTCCGACCCCTTCCAATACTCGCCCCTGAAGGGGGTGAATTTTTTTTCAAGTAAAAGCGACAAACCCCCGTGTTTGAGGAGGTTGAGAATGGGGAAAATAGTTGGTTGTACTTCTCTGAAAATAGTTGTAGTTCTCTTTTTGGTTGTAATGGTCTCTCATTCCGGTCCAACTGAAAAAATATAATCAAATAGTTTGCGCGAGAAAACACGAAGGCGTGGAGGGATGGTAATATATTTGCCGCTTTTACTTGAAGAAAAAAAATTCACCCCTCAGGGGCGAGTTTTGGCTGGTGGAGGGGTTAGAAGGGGTCGGACGTGATATCCAAGACCACAACCGGTTTTTTTTTTTTTATGATGAAACAAAAGCACTATAGGAAAAATCCTTTAGGGCACTCTGGGAGTGGTGCGTGTGCGCCAAAAGCGATTCACGTTGGTTTTGAATCGTTGTAGGTTATATTCGGAAAATGACCTCGGGAAGGTCGTTCCACAAGGATGAAGTCCTCCAGATGAAAGAATTCTTAAATAAAGAAGTTCGAGGAGTACTAAGCTTAACCACATATGGATGGACGGCAGTGGTTCGTCGTGTATTTCTGCTATTCGTCGCTCTGGGCGGAATTAAGAGGGCAAGGTCAGCCGAGCACCTTCCATGAAAATATCTGTAAAAGAGAGTCAAATCCCCAACCTGCCTGCGATGTTCTAGGCTGTCGAGGTTCTTCGTCAGCTCGTGGTTTCCGATCAGCCCTTCTTTCGATGAAATTCAGTAGCCGAAGAGTATGTTTGAGTGCAGAGCTCCAGACATGAGAGCAGTACTCTAGTGGCGGTCGAATCTGGGCTTTGTATAGTGTCAAAAGTTGTTAAGGTGTGTACAACTTTCTTGTTCGGAAGAGTACCCCAAGCTTCTGAGAAGCTATCTTGGCGATTGCCACAACGTGGTTATGCCAAGACATATTTTCTCCCAGATTGACGCCCAGCAAACTAATAGATGAAGCCAGTGGGATTGCGTGTCCGGCCATGACTATATCCGGTTCTGTGATGTTAACCTTTTTAAATTGAATTCGACTTGGTTACTGTCACCCCAAGCCAAAATTTCTTCCAGGTCTTTGTTGAGGCGTGATACTTCATGCTGCCTGCAAAGATGTGCGTCGGCAGCCGATGTCTGCGCTTTCAAAGAGAAAGATGAGATAAGTGTGCGTCAGCAAAACTAAATATCGGATTTTTCGTTTTTACTACAAGGTCGTTAATGTAGAGTAAGAAGAGAGTGGGAGACAATATGGACCCTTGAGGAACATCGGCATTGATGGTGAAGGTGTCTGAGAGAAATCCGTCAATCGCCACTTGCAGAGAGCGGTTCTTAAGAAAGCTAGACAACCATGCACAGAATCGACTGGGCATGCCAAGCCCCTCATGCCAACCATGCTCAGCATCCTCGAGAACGGGGGGAAAGTGTAATTGTTTGCAGGGAAACCTGCCTTGTATATTCATGAAATAAATATACCTAAAGCCATTAAATGCATAAAACCTTTTAATACATTTGAAAGAGAGCTAAAAACGCTGACAGCAGTATAAATCTCTATAATAGATTTAAAAATCACTCGCCCGTTGACGTCACAAGCCACGCCTCCATCGGCGAGTAATCATACCTCTTAGATCTTTATACCATGGGTCGCTGCAGTGCGTTGACGTTAACGAAGATAGTATTTAAAAAAAAAATATAAAAAAAATCAGAAGGGACCAGTTGCGATCGTACTCAATATCTTTCGACGACTCTGTATACTGTGTTGTTAAATTCGATGATTATATCTTAGGTCTTGTAAACAAACCTGTATCATCAGGATTTACCTTTTAAACCAAATCCCATGTAGGTGTAAATTCAAGGAAATTAATAGTGTATTAAATTATTTTTAAACGTGACAAACATAAGATGAGATTTATTTTTATCTAATATTTTGGCGCCTACGGAGTTTCCGTTTATAGTAATTTAGAACACCTTGAACATCGGTCACTTAACTCTACACAGATGAAAAGGTCCTTTTCCTGCGACTGTCTACGAAAATGAGAAAAAAAGCGCGGCTAGCTTGGCTAGAAAGTGACTTATATCATGCGAACTATCTCGAACGCTGTCTTTGAATAGATGACTGATGGTTTCAATTTGACAGTAAAACTGTTTATTTAAAAAATAGCAAATTTTTGGGATTCATGGAGTGCCCAGAACACCAGGGTGGGGTATAGGGTAGTAGCAAATTAAAAAATTGCATATTACAGAGAACCCTATCCTAACGGACACCTCTAATAAGCGGACATCTCTATTAAGCGGACATTTTTGATACTCCGGAACTAGGTATATGAAATTGCATGAAAATCACTACACAACCACACAGGGCGGACTCTCCTTTGGGCGGACGCGGACAGGCTGTTTTCATACAAAGAGTGTGAAAACCCTCCTTTAAATGGACAAACAAATTTTTAAAGTATTCGGGAGACGCATAAGTACGGTGCAAAAACTCTCTGAAGACAGACCCTCAACCAATCGCGTATGCGTGGCAGAGCGAAAGGACTTCGCCGAATGAAAGTATATGTGATTCCCCGACAGCAGTCCGCCGTTTATTTGTGAGTTGTAAGGTTAAAATCGTAAACAATGGCAGAAAAATGTCGCGTTTTGAGTCTGAAAGATATGGAAATAATACTTTTCTCATATTTATTACGTAAACAAGGTATACTAAGTTTAGGTCGCCCAGAGTTACCGTTGCAGAGATATTTGCATTTAAATTGTTTAGTGCGCCCTGCCCAATTATTATTAATTTGCAAACAAAATTTTTTTCTTAAAGTAACCTATGAGAAAACAAATAAAATTTAGAGATGCAGTTGTTATGGATGTTTAATTTTTGAGTTTATCATATGTTTGTTTCCATTGCTTTAATTAAAGTAAGTTAAAGAACAATAGAATTGTATTTATTATTCCCAATTACCACTTCTAGAACATTAATTATCATGTAAAAGTGAATTGGTAAGAAGCAACAAAATATTATTTGCTTGCCTGAGCTCACGCACTAAACGATTTAAGTGCAAATATCTCCAAAACGGTAACTCTAGGCGACCTGAACTTAGTATACCCTTTTTACGTAATAAATATGAGAAAAGTATTATTTTTATTAAAAACTTAAATACACTGAGGCACAAAAAAGTTATGACCGTATGAGTGTGCGAAAAATGCCGTACATTGTACATTAAAATTTCATAAGGAAATCCATTTCTCGTCCTAAAAAAACCATAATTTCCAAATTTTGTAAAAAAACGTTAGTTTCTTTCAAAGTTATTAGAGAAAAACAAAAGTTTTAACTTTAACAACCCTGTATCTCAGTTAATATCAACTTTCGGATATGTGTAAGTATAATTAAATTCTAAATTTTAACGTCTGTGGTTTTCCATGTACCATTAATTAGCGGACACCCTGTATAGGCGTAATTTTGGGGCCCTTTGAATGACGGGACCTGGCGCTATAGCCCACCCCCATAATTCAAGACTGATAACCACACTCTCCCACCCACTATATTTCAACCGATTGGTCCCAAACTGCACGCATGTTCAACAGAAACCGCACATGCCATGGACTTGTGTCATTTTTGCAGAATATTCCTGCTTAACTACTTATCGTTTTAAACTGAGGTGTAATATGGTTATGTGTTTCTTATTCATAGTAGATTAATTTTCTAGTATAAAAAGATTTTTGACAAAAATGGACATGTGTGGTTCCTGCATATGGCAATTCAATTATTTATTTAATTAGTTAGTATGAATAGGTCGAAATCGTAAAAACTAAGGTGTCATAAAAAACTATCTCTCCTAATCCAATAAGTATACACACACCTTTTTCTAAAACCTTGTTTTCGTTCATCTTGTACATTGTGGGTAATCCATTGGCCAGCACAAAAACAAAAACCAACAGGAACGTAATTTTTAAATCCATTTTTTTTTTCTTAGTTATTTTTTAAAACTAAATAAAACAAACATTCGTAACAACCGCGCAAAGTTTAGAAACTGAAGAAAAATAAATAAAAAAAACTCACCATCTGATCTTCAAGATTTACATAAATAAAGAATTTGCGCTATTTTATAGCGGACCGAATAAACTTTCGTTGGAAACTTAAAATTAATTTCGACGATTGTTTGTTCGGTTGGTTGTGTCGGCTTTAAAGAAGTGAAAGTCAAATTTAGTGCGTGGGTATGTGGTGACTTGATGAGATTAAAAATAGCAGTTTGATAAACGGTAATCTTCTATGCATTGGCGTAACTAGAATGATTTTGTAGGGGGGGCCTGGCCCCTAGTCTAGTAGGATTTGAATGGCAAGTGTCACTATGACGTATGTATGGCTTCGAACTTCAGAAATTCTGGGGTGGGCACCAGACCAATCTGGGGTGGGCACGGCCCACCTGGCCCCCCCTCTAGTTACGCCTATGCTTCTATGAGTGCTATAAACTATGACTCTTTCAGCACAAATGTGCATAAAATAGAATGATAAAACAATATATTTTTTGATTATTGTATCTCCAATGCACTTATGCCTCTTGTGCTTAATTTCATGAGAAAAATAATAATAATTTATGTTGGGCTTCAAAATTTATTAACGTATACAGGGTGTCCCACCTTCGTCGTTTGACTTATTATATTTCAACCTGCAAATCCTGAGATGAAAATAAATTGAAGAAAAATGGCCCTTTGAATTATTAAGCGAAATATACACTTTATATAAAATGTCAAAATTTACGTGGCCGCTACTGACAACGTTCACAATCAATAATTTATTGAGGAAGTCTCAAGTCTTAAAAGATGTCAGCGCATTGTAGGCGGTGTTGTCATATTACAACACATAATTGTAAACGCAAGTATTCAGTTTTTGACAACAAGACGTCTTTAACCCGCGCTATCACTTCTTTTTCAAACTTTTTAGTAAAAAGCTACAATTTTAAGGTACTTACTCTCTTACCTTCGATCTTATTTTAAAATAATCCGTTTCATAATTAAATTTCATAAAAAAATAAAACACAAAAAGTATGTTTTGCAACAGAACCACCAGTATATTTTATAATATCACACAAATTTAAAATCACATCACAACATTTATTATTATGAATTATTTCATAACAGAAAAAAAATTGGGTAATGCTACAACTAACAAAACGTTTAAAATTCGTATACATCAAGCACGTGGAACTCTCGGCGACGTTCATTCCAACACCGAGAATCGAAACATACTGAAGCAATGATACCGAAGGCTAAACATATTAACACGCGCGCAGCGGTTATCCAAGCGAGGGCGAGACACGCGGTGTGATCTGGCATCACTGTAGTTTACTCTAGTGACCTACATACAGTCGCTGAGTGAAACCAGATGGAGCGGCGCGACAGCATGTAGGCAAGAAGGGTTTCTACCTTAGATATTCGATAAAAAAAAGTATGTATACTTACTCTAGGACACCCAAGGAGTCACTCATTTAAATATAATATTTCATTTCCATAACACCCTGTATAAAACTATGCATAGGAAAATTTGACAGTATGCTGTTGCTAATGGGGGCAACTCGGCTAAAATATTTTCAATATAGTGACATTTCGGGTTTTGCCGCAAGTCGGTATCAACTTGCTTATTTTAAATGGAATATCCTATAAACTATTACATTTTTTGATTTTACGCAAGATTCTAGGCAGGTTTTGTATATTACTTATGTCATATACCTAAGTTTAAGCGTGAAAACATAAACCCCTTAAAAATGCCAGTCTCTAATGACGTTTGGAGACCTTAAAATAAGTATTCATTTTTCCTATAATGAAGCCTTTATTATTTAATTTGGGTTGGATTGCCGGTTGAAAAATACTTGCTTTAATAGATTTTTTTATAATACAGGATGTTATGGAAATGACGTATTATATTTAAATGGGTGACTCCTTGGGTGTCCTAGAGAAGCGCTTACATATTTTATTTTTTTTAAATCGACCGTTCTAAAAGTGGGGAACAAACACTCTCACTCACAGGTCAGTCCGCGCTACTGTACAACATTTCACCCAGAGCCAATGGCAATGTTGCCCACATATATATAACCATTATATTGCTAATACCATCTGCAATTATGTCCCCGCTATGGACATCGAACGGGTAATAGTGAGTTTGCGCAGTTCGGAAATTTCCTTGTGAAAATAAACATTCGACAGGACCGAATTTCAACTTTTTTAATGCAAATTTCACTGGTTAGTTCGATTTAAGACACGTTCCATGCATACGATTTCTGACGATATGATGTCGACGTTGCACTGATTGGTGGTAACTTTTGGTGCCAAATTCCGTCCGAATATTTGTAACAATTGACACGATTAGCTTTATTTTAACTTTCATCCGACGTCGTATGTTTCTTAACCTCACTTTTTTCTAAACCAAAAATTAAGAATGAATCACTATATTGACTATTTTGGGAATCAGCTACTAATGCAACAAATTAAAAATACATTAATTTTAAGGTTAGGTAGTGACCACATATATTTTATATTGTATACGAGTGACACTCCTTCTTTTTTTACAAGCTTTTTAGTGAAATTCGGTTCCGAAGATCGGATCATGTGATAAGCAAAATATTTTCGTATATATTATGTACCTACATACCTGAAATATTCTATACCTGGTATTGATCTACAACTTTTGCAAAAAAGCACCATGCACTTGTGTCCTTTCATCTTAAACAAAACAAGTTACTAACCTAACAAACAGCGAATCGAATCACCACAAATTAAAAACTCCTTTACAAAAATTGTTGTTAGGTAATGAAAGTTTATAACCACTAATATACCGACAACAATGTGGATGAACTACTTTTTATTCTGTAATTTGAAAAGGCATCAAGAATCAAAGATGGCGATGAATAACAAAAACAAATAATGTCGGGCCGGCTCTGACGCGATCGATAAAATTTCCACCCTACTGCGCAAACTCAATGGTGCCAAGCGATATCCCATAGCGGGGACACTTTTTGTAATTTGGAACGTTCGTATTGGCAATATAATGGTTATATATATGTGATGTTGCCAAGCTTAATGTAAAACTGAAATGCCATATAAAATTATAAAAATAAATTATTTTCTACCTACTTACCTAAAGAGCGAGGAAATCCAGGCACAGACACAATCAGTTTTTTTTCTTTTTCATGGGAACACTCCTGGAAACACTTTATGTACACACAGTAATAGTGAAACAGAACCGATAGTTAGCTTTTGAAAATACAATAATACAGATTATTAGATTTTATTACACGCGACGAAATTTGCCGTCCAGAAGAAACGCGTCAATAAAAACAATATTCAACGATTATTTATGGACGGGCAAGATACACGCGTAAACCGAAAAACAGAGCGGATTGCTGAGAGTGTGTTGGTGATCGACGAGACACAACGTATTCGGCCGCTGGTTGATCTTCAACTAACAGACCGCAAGCGTGCGGCGCTATATGAAACTACCTCGCTCAGACGATGTAAGGCGTCAAGAGGTCATTGGCATTTGACCTAGTAACGTACGTGGCTATTACTATTCCATATGTTTTTTCGGGTTGTTTTAAACATAGTCCGTTGTAAATGTTCTTCAATTAATTGTACAAAAAGGTATTACAAAATGGAAAAGTGTTTAAATTATTTTATTTTGCCTCAAGAGTTTAAGGTGTACATATGACAACACCGGCCGGAATTCCTTGATTGCTTACATGTATCGCAGTGCCACACAGGTGTTTTTCTGGTTTGACGTCAGGTCACTTTTACCGCTGAATGAATTGAAAGCCCCATTTATGGGTATTTTTCTTCAATTTGTCTTCATCTCAGGAATTGCCGGTTTAAATATAATACGTCATTTCCATAACATCCTGTATTTTGATAACTATTAATATAGGGTGTTCAGACAATAAGATTAAAAATGAAACTGAGAAGATTTCGCAAAAAAAATTCATTGTCAAATGGAAACTCCCAAATTTTATAATTATTTTCTATTTGACATTAAAAATAAGGGCAAGTTTGTATAAAGTTGTCTAGATCCAACATTTGTCATAACAGGTTGTAGGTATTTTATACAGAAATTCAGATAATATAAAGAAATAATCCATATATTTGCAATATGTCCAAAAACACAATAGACCACAAACAATCACAATAGCAGAAGCGATAAACCGATAACAATACTGCCGACGAAAATGAATGAAAATATTAAACTTCGGGGTAATTTTTACACCAGCAGGTACAAATGAGAATACGGCGTTGCCACTGTGATTTCCTTAAAACATTGCAATTTTATATTCTTGGGATAATGTTATACTTTTCGGTTTCAAACGCAGGCGCTAGATTTAGGACTCTCAGTACAGACTTTGCTTGATGCATGATTCTGACAGAATATAAACAATTCTGTCTATTTATTAATTAAATTTTTGGATCTAACCAAAGAAATAGTGTGCGACTTAATGTGTGTATTAAATATTGACTGGTGGGTGTTTTATTGGAACAATTATTGCAAAAGTTTGCATAAACAACAGTAAAATTTTGTATTTTGTCCTCGGACTAAATCTCAACCTACTTATTGTTGAAAGACCTTGCGAGTGACAAAAATTGACAATACGATAATGTTATTAACGTTTTTCCTTTCTCTTTTGTTTGTATTATGTATCATTTAAGGTGTAACGTGTAGAAAGATTTATTTCAAATATATAGACAGGTGCAGTACTACAGGTGAAATATTTGAACAAGACACCTGTATCCTGTTGATATAATACAGAAATATACATACAAGCGAAATATTTTTTTTATGACAATACAGGATGGTTCCTATGTAGGTCATAGTACAGGGTCATTTTTCATCTTGGGAACAGATAGATATTTGATTGAAATAGGTATTGTCGCTATAAAAGACGCCGATCTTTTTGATTAAGATATTTTAACGTATCTATCACTCAAGTCGGTGTCAACTTGCTTATTTTAAATGGAGCACTCTATATATGATTACATTTTTGGATTCTACGCAAGATTTTATACAGTGAGGACGTAAAGTAAGGAATAAATTCATTATGTCGCAAACTACAATTTTTTTAAATAATCGCTCGGACCCTTCGATTTTGTTTTTCGAACGCGCATATTCTGACATAAAATGTAGATATACAGGGTGTTGCAAATAAGAGTGACACAAAATTTATTTTCTTAAATAGAACCCACTGTATATTATTGCATGTACGGATTCTTCGGAAAATCCTAAACATTTTTCATGTAGCATGTGCTATACCTTAGCCCAAGCGTTTTGGAGTTATTCTCATTCAAAATTTGAAAATCAGATATTTCGCAATCAATCAAGACTTGCATTGATTCATGCACGCTGAGGAAAACCTGTAGTCAGCATGCGTGAAGCGCAAGAAAAGTCAAGTAGGCTTTGGAGTTATGATGCAAGAACCAAAAGAATTAATGTCAATAGTTACTGTTATTGTCAGTTTTATGTGTATTTTCCTAACGTTTTACTAGTTTTCAAAAGACTCATTTCGTTTTTTTATAACTAAATTAAATTAAAATGCGGCTCACTGAGAAACAGCGCATAGAGGTTTTGATGATGATGGGCTACGGTGATAGGGTTAGAACACAGCAAGAAACTTGTGAGTTATTTAATCAAAAATACCCCAATCGTCCGCCAATATCACAATCAACAATAAGCAAAATTGAGTACAAGTTTAGGCAATTCGGTCATGTAAGAGATGTCCCTAGATTTGGTCGTCCTCAAGTTGATGAAAATCAACAATTAGAAGTCTTACTGGCAGTTCAAGATAACCAGCATGTTGTGTCTAGGCAGGTAGCAAGTGACGTGGATATTGGAAAAACAACAGTTCTTAAAATACTGCATACAAATAAATACCATCCTTATAAAATGCAAGTTCTCCAAGAACTTTTGGAAAGGGACTTTGAGAGGCGCCTTGAATTTTGTGAGCGTTTACAGGATATGTGTTTCGTAAACAGAAATTTTGTAAAAAATATAATTTTTTCCGATGAGTCCACATTTTGCTTGAATGGTGACGTAAATACGCAAAATTATCGATATTGGTCCCGATGTAAATCCACACTGGATGAGGGAAGGACACACACAATTTAATCAAAAGATCAATGTGTGGGCTGGCGTTGTCGATGACATTGTTATAGGGCCTTTCTTTTTTGACGGAAATTTAACAGGCGAGAGATACTTGAGTTTTTTAGAACAAGAACTTGTTCCAGCCCTGGCCACCATTTTTCCTGAGTTAGAACGTCCCGATTTGCCACATCATAATATCTGGTTGCAACAAGATGGTGCTCCCCCACATTTCGCTGTGGGAGTTCGTACATATTTGGACGATACTTTTCCAAACAGGTGGATTGGAAGAGGTGGTTTTATTGAGTGGCTGCCAAGGTCACCCGATTTAACACCACTCGACTTTTTTTATGGGAATACCTTAAGGGAAAAGTATTCAAAAGCCAGCCTGCAAATTTAGATGATTTAAAAGATCGCATCCGGCAAGAAATTCGGCAAATTACACCCCAAATGGTTCGAAATGTTCAGCGAGAATTTGTAGATCGGTTAGGCTATTGTCAGTTGACCAACGGAAAACACTTCGAACATTTACTTTAGAAAAATTATTTTTAAGTTCACCTAACTGTTTTTTCGATAAATAAGACATTTTTAAAATAATTTTATTCTTTGTTTTCTCCATGACGTTTTCCACTTTTCAAATTTTGAATGAGAATAACTCCAAAACGCTAAGGTATAGCACATGCTACATGAAAAATGTTTAGGATTTTCTGAAGAATCCGTACATGCAATAATATACTAACTAACCAGTGAAATATATATTAAAAAATTTGAAATCGGGTTCTGTCGAATGTTTACTTTCACAAGGAAATTTCCGAACTGCACAAACTCACAACGCCCCCTTCGATGCCCATAGCAGGGAGATAATTGCAGATGGTATTAGCAATATACTGTTTATATATATGTGGTCCATCTTTGTTTCAAGTCAGGATCAGAAGGGATCCCTGGAATATTAGCACGTCATTAAATAACTGTATAAAGTGTAAATCATCTATAATGGCTCTTGAGGCTGGTTGTCGTAAACTGTTGATGAGGTCTATTACCATAAGACCTTTCTTTACATACAAATCTATAGAATAATAGCAGACGTGAATCAAAACACCCTTAAAAGCAATAAAAAACAAAAAGAAAAAACATTATCGTATACAAAACGTTTCATATCAAAAGGAAACGAATGAATGTAAAAGAAACACCGGCACAAAGTGGTCGTAATAATACAAGACAGAAACAACTCTGGATCATGAAAGAGCCCCGCGTGTCCCTAATTTTTCGTAAAAATGGCCTGGTCAGTGACGTTTCTGGAGAGGGCGAAACATTCCTCCAGACCGAGGGGTGCGAGGTACCCAAAAATACCATACTAGAACTTGTTATACTGAACAATACGGAATATACAGGGTGTTAGGACAGGGGTAGGCAACCTGCGGCTGTCAAGTTGTGTCTCTTTCGATATCAAATTGCGGTCGTTAGTGGCTCTTTAAAAACTGAGAAATTGTGTAAATTATAACTTTTGGCTCTTCAGTCTCAAAAGGTTGTTGACCCCTGTGTTAGGATAATACATCTGCTACCTCATATATAGAAATTTCAATGTTATTGAAATTTCAAGAAAGATGGCCCGCGCTTAAGAGTGGGACACGCGACGTTTTCTAGAACAAGAGGCCTCCGAAGAGGCAAAGTTACTTTTAGAGAGTGACAAAATCTATCGGGTAAAATGGAGGAAAAAGCTCTATTTTAAATTTGGAAAATAAGTATATTTTTCAAATGACAGTAATTTTCTTTTTTTTTTAGAAACGAACACTTAAAAGTTGGAGATGAAGTAATTAAAGTCAACGGTGTTAGAATAAAAGGCCTTCCCGATAACATAGTAAAAACACATTTTCTACCGAAAAACGACGAACTGGAGCTGGTTATTTCCAGGATACCCACCAAAACAATTCAAAAACGAACGAACTCATTCAAGGCATTCCTAAGTAAACCAAGCATGTTGCTAAATCCCAAGAGGGAAGTCAGCCCCAAGAAAGAATACAGCCCGAAGCAACCAACTCAATCGATTCTAAAAAGTCCCAGTACAAGTTCCCTTGGGGGCATCAAAAATAGCTCGCATAGAAGCGACCGTAGCAGTCCAAAGAAAAGCATAGCCAACAAAGAGGAAGGTACATCACCTTTCAGTCCTTTGAAGAAGAGTCAGAGTGCGACCAGTCCTAGTAAGAAATTTGTAGGGCTTTCCGATATATTGACCGGTAACTCCCATGTGGAAACCCAAGTTACATTCAGCGAAAAAATGCCTAAAGAAAGCAAGCAAAAGACTTATGGATTGATAGAAAGGGAGGTGGTTAGAGGAAAGCCACCTCTTTACCTAAAAAGTGAGGAGAATGGTGTTTTTAAAAGTCCCTCTCCTGTTAAAAGGCGCGTAAATCCTATTTCGAGCCTTGAAAGTAGAATTGGGGGGCGATATCCAATACCTCCCTCCCCAAAACTGAATAATAGAAAGTCATATCTTACACTAGTCAAAATGGTACCCTGTTACGTAGTCCTTCACCAAAATTATACCAGAATCGTCCGAAGACTTCTCCTCCTTCCTTCAAATCGTCTCCGAGCCCCTCGCCCTCGCCCCACGGCATGAGGAAGTTCTCTCTTTCCTCCTCCTCACGTCCATTTGGAAAGGTATCCATCCTGGTACAGAACTTCTAGCGAAATATGCATATGTCGTAGCCGTCTAGTGTAGTCAGCCGTTTCATGAAAAGTCTGCTCTTTTCATGAAACGCTGCCAAACACTGAAACAACTAACTGTTACGCCAAAAGGCTATAAATTGTAGACGTTACATGAAACGTCTGCCTGTTTCGGCCTCTTGATGAAAACGAGCAAAATTACGTGACTGACTTTACTGGACTTTTCATGTAACATTCTGAACACGAACATTTCACTATGCCTTGACCACCTGATTCCAATGACACAGCTTCTCTTAAGCTGAGTGATTTTTCCAAATGAATTTCCTCTTTATTAAGAAATGCTGAAACCGCAACAGTCAGACTTTCAGCACCAAACCATCCCTTTATAGTACCGTGCTTACCAGCAATTTGATTTACGCCATTTTTCTGATCTATTATCAAACACACCATATTGCTGGAATCTCCTGGACCTCTGCCGACTGCGGGAATATTCAATAATACACAATCGCCTACATTAAAACTAGGCTTTTTTGCCGAATTACTGAACTTTTTTTTGGCTGCTTCTTCAGTTTTATTTCTAGCTTCGTCGCGATCTTCAGAAATATTTTTACAGGCAGAACATAAATTGCACAGTACTGAAGATCCTTGTTGACAAACTTCTGCAATGTTAACAACACGTAAACAATTTTCGTTCGTTCGTTTCGTTTGTTGGGTTTAAAAAATCACTTACAGTTTTTGATTAGCTATAATACAATTTCCTGTATTACTGCTTCAATTTTCTGCTTTGTGTAAGGCTTTCGCAGTGGTTTTTGGGAATAGAACTCTACCAATTTCTTGTAGAATTGCATTTGTTGTATAATACTAGAACTGCCTGCCGTCGCCATTTTCAGGTTATACAATACTCATTTTATGAAACAGGTGAAATTCCAAGAGAGTGGCTTAAATCAGTGTTTATTCCGCTGCCTAAAAAAAACAACCCTAAATCATGTGACGAGTATAGGATGATCAGCCTGATGAGTCACACGTTGAAAATCCTCTTAAAAATTATCCAACAGAGAATATACCGCAAATGTGAGGAACAGTTGGATGGGATGCAGTTTGGTTTTAGAGAGGGATTAGGAACTAGAGAGGCTCTGTTCTCTTTGAAAGTAATGCTGCAGAAGTGCAGAGAGTACAATAAAAATGTATTCGTCTGCTTCATCGACTTCCAAAAGGCCTTTGATCGAGTTCAACACGACAAACTTATCGAGAACCTAAAAAGTATTAACCTGGATCAAAGCGATATACGGTTAATAAAGAAGTTATACTTTAACCAAACAGCAGTAGTGCGGGTTGAAGATATGGAGACGAACGAAATCAAAATCCAGAAAGGCGTCCGACAAGGCTGCGTCCTGTCCCCGCAACTGTTCAATTTGTACTCCCAGTTTGTGTTTCGAAAGGCGCTGGAAGAGAGAGGAGAAGGGGTGAATATTGGAGGGACACTAATTAATAATCTTAGATTCGCGGACGATACTGCAATAATGGCGGAAAGTGCAGAAGAGTTACAAACACTATTAGAGAGAATTAACCAAGCGTGCGAAGAAGTAGGACTTACCATTAACATCGAAAAAACGAAATTCATGGTAATAAGTAAAAACCCGAATATTCACCCTGTTATCACAGTAAATGGAAAACAACTAGAGCGGGTTCAAAAATACAAATATCTCGGAACAATAATTAATGACCTACTAGATCCAGATGAAGAAATCAAGATCAGGATAGAAAAGGATCGAAAGACATTTATTGCATACTCTTCAATGTTCACAAATAGAAATCTGTGCCTGCGGATTAGACTGGGGTTCGTGGAGTGTTATGTGTGGTCGGTGTTACTGTACGGGGTGGAAACCTGGACCATGAAATCCCAAACTATCAAAAAGCTTGAAGCGTTCGAGATGTCGATATATAGGCGCATGCTAAAGATACCTTGGACACATAGAATTACGAACGAAGAAGTACTAAGGCGCATCGGACATGAAAGGAAGCTATTGAAAATTATCAAGATACGTAAAACAGCATACATAGGTCATATTCTGTGCAACGACAAATATATACTGCTGCAAAACATAATGCAGGGAAGAATAGAGGGCAAGAAGGGAATAGGAAGAAAGAAAAAATCCTGTCCATATAAGGGAGTGGACAGGAATGAATGTTGAAGAATTGTTTCATGTGGCACGAGACAGAGACGCATTCAGAAATGTGGTCGCCAACCTTCAATGAGAAGACGGCATTAGAAGAAGAAGAAGAACGTAATTTTGCTCGTTTTCGTCAAAAGGCCGAAACAGGCAGACGTTTCATGTATCGTCTACAATTTATAGCCTTTTGGCGTAACAGTTATTTGTTTCAGTGTTTGCCAGCGTTTCATGAAAAGAGCACACTTTTCATGTAATGGCTGATTAGGTACACTAAAAGGCTGCGACACATACATTTCTAGAACTCATAAACTCAGGAGCAGATTCATTGTGCCAAGGAATGTACAAGAAAATAATTTAGTTATTTATATCGTAAAGGCATTGAAAAGATAATTCGATGGTCCCCCCTCACCAGCACTTTCCGGATACGCCACTGGGACCGTTTAATGGTGACGCAGAGTGATACAATATTAAATATGGCGTGTCGCGCGGCCATAACCGAGAGACAGAATACAATAATTACTTACGGTCGTTCTGGCAGAGACCGCTGTCCACTTTGCAATTGATCTCAGGCACGAATAAGGACTTCGGCGGGATTAATCATGCAGAGAAAGGACCCTTTTCCCCTTTTATATTGTGTAAGGGACGATTAAAATTTGCTAAAATTAGGCTACTCTTACAATTCATTACCGAACCTTTTGTTCGTCGCTTTGTTTAACGGGTTTAGAGTTGGTTCACGCACACCTACACTCGATTGTTCAGTTATACAATGAAAATATAACTTTTCTCTTGCGATTTAATTAGTTAAGGTTTAAAATAAATATATTTGTACTATTTCTTGCAGTATTTCAGGTGCTCGTCCTAACCTTGACTCTAGGCGCGCAACTAACTAGGTAAGGTAAAACTCCCAATAATAATTAACTTGTTTTATAACTTGCCATTTTTTTTCATGATCAAACACACGCACTATAGAAAAATCCTTTAGGGCACTCTGGGAGTGGTGCGTTTGCAAATAAAGCGGTTCACGTTGGTTTTGAATCGTTGGACGTTATATTCGTTGGGAAAAACGACCTCGGGAAGATCGTTCCATAAGGATGAAGTCCTCCAGATGAAAGAATTCTTAAATAATCAAGTTCGAATAGTACTAAGCTTAACCACATATGGATGCGCGGCATAGTGTATTTCTGCTATTCGCCGCTCTGGGCGGAATTAAGAGGGCAAGGTCAGCTGAGCACTTTCCATGAAAATATCTGTAAAAGAGAGTCAAATCCCCAACCTGTCTTCAGTGTTCTAGGCGGTCGAGGTTTATCGTTAGCTCATGGTCTCCGATCAGACGAATGGCCCTCCTTTCGATGGAATCCAGTAGCCGAAGATTATGTTTGGGTGCAGAGATCCAGGCATGAGAGCAGTACTCTAGTGATGATCGAATCTGGGCTTTGTATAGTGTCAAAAGTTGTTCAGGTGTGTACAACTTTCTGGTTCGGAAGAGTACACTAAGTTTCTGAGAAGCTTTGTTGGCGATTGCCACAACGTGGTTATGTCAAGACATATTTCCTCCCAGATTGACGCCCAGCAAATTAATAGATGAAGCCAGTGGGATTGCGTGTCCTGCCATGACTATATCCGGTTCTGTAATGTTAACCTTTTTAGAGAAAACTGCTGCCTGGGTTTTTAGCGTTAAATTCGACTAGCTTACTGTCACCCTAAGCCAAAATTTCTTCCAGGTCTTTATTAAGACGTGATACTTCATGCTGTCTGCGAAGATGTGCGTTGGGCCGATGTTTGTGCATTCAAAGAGAAAGATGAGATAAGTGTGCTATCGTCAGCAAGGCTAAATATCGGATTTTTAGTTTTCACTAGAAGGTCATTAATGTAGAGTAAGAAGAGGGTGGGAGGCAATATGGACCCTTGAGGAATACCCGCATTGATGGTGAATGTGTCTCAGAGCAATCCGCCACTTGCAAGGAGCGGTCCTTACGAAAGCTAGACAACCATGCACAGAATCGACTGGACATACCATACGATCGCAGTTTACTTAGAAGCCCCTCCTGCCAAACGAGATCAAAAGCTTTGGAAATATCCAGTGCAATAGCCCGAGACCCCATTATGTTCGATTGCGTTGTTCCAAAGATGGGTAACATAGGCTAGAAGATCTCCAGTTGATCTGGACAAACCCGAACAAACCCGAAAACCATATTGATGATCGCTGATAATGTTGAAGCCTTCCAGATACTTTAGAAGTTGTTGGTTAATAGCTTCCTCCATTACTTTGGATATAACTGAAAGCAATGCGACTGATCGATAGTTGTTAGGCATGGTTATCTTACCTTCCTTTGGAATTGGCTGGACTCGCGCCGTCTTCCAGCTGGATGGAAATATTCCTTTTTTCATTAAAGTCAGTCACTTAACGTAATTTTGCACGTTATCATCAAGAGGCCGAAACAGGCAGACGTTTCATGAAAAGAGCAGACATTTCATGAAACGGATAATTACACTAAAAGGCTGCGACATATCCATTACTATTTAAAAAATTTTGAGATGTTCATTCTTGTTGTGGGGCTCCCCATATGAAATTTACGTTCAATCTGGAGATGGCCCCCATATCATAAGAAAGTAACGACCTTGTTTTTCATACTCTTTTTACTCTCACGCCGTTTTTTACTATTCTATTAGGTTTCAAACCGTCAACCTATTACCTTTGATCAAGGTTTTCTGGCAACACTGGTCGCCGCGTAGTGAGTGCCGTTTGCCGTAGTTTTCCATGGAAATTTTGAAAGTTTAGCAGAACTGTTTCTTACCGTATGTTTTTATTAAAATAAATATCTGAATTTTCATAATATTACGTGCGCTGTGTTCGGTTGTGATATGGATATCCAAGCAAAGAAAATTGACAGAAATATAAGGTGTTTCCGCTTTCCTAATTATAAAACAAAAAATTAGAATGGATACTGTTGTATTTATTTTATTAACATTTGCCATTTTCCACTGAAGCTGATGAGGGTATATGTCTTCGAAACATTTATGGAAATTAAAGTATGGTTTATTTAACTTCTGAAGCAGACTATGAGTTTCTTTATCTCTTCATAAGAGACGGAGAGATGGACTA
Source organism: Barypeithes pellucidus (assembly GCA_963991005.1). Lineage (NCBI taxonomy): Eukaryota > Metazoa > Arthropoda > Insecta > Coleoptera > Curculionidae > Barypeithes > Barypeithes pellucidus. Next base: position 46,597,177 of record OZ022563.1, on the reverse strand, counting down.
TTTAAAAAATAGTTTAATTTGTTTATAACTACTTAGGTCGTATTTTAGCTTTAATCTTCGTTGTATGTTCGTGAAATAAATATAGGTACCTAAATACCATGATATTATTCTTTCATTTCACATACCGTTAAATGCGTAAAACTTTTTAATACCTTTAAAAGAGAGTTAAAAACGCTGACAGCAATATAAATCTCAATAAGAGATTTAAAAATCACTCGTGCGTTGACGTCACCAGCCACGCCTCCGTCGGCGTGGAATCATACCTCTTAGATCTGTGCATCTTTCGTAGCTGTCCATATAGGTAATGGTTGATGCCAAATTTCGCCTTCCTAACTATTATATTTTAGGAAATATTGCGTTTTACAAACTTTCCGCCGGACTGAGCGAGAACACTAATAGTCTTATTAAACTTAAAAAGCGGAATTAAAAATGTGTACCTACTATAAACATTGATTCGCCATTTCGTACAGAAAAAGACGGAGGATTTTCTTCTAGCTAACCATTCAATAAAAAAAAACAAAGGAACAAAATACGTATTTTTATAATAATATTTGTCCAGTGTCCAGTCTATTTATACTGAACGATTGACGTGGCTAAGGAACACCCTGTATATATCTTTTAACGATAGTCTTTGATTATGACTATACAGGGTGTCACACCGGGAACCGCCATGATTTATACAGGGTGTCCCATAACTAATGGTACACAAATGAAAATAAACTTTGACAGAAATGAGGTTCCAAATTGCTTTCATTGTATTTGTTTTTACCAAAGCCTACTGTGACAAATTTCACATTTACAAATCAAAATTTAAACGGGCGCATTAGAAATTGTAATTGAAAATATCTCGAAAACGGTTAGTCGGAGCGCCATTTACAAAGTATACCTTTATTACTTAGAAATGACGGAAAAACTGATATTTTTAATAAAAATATCATTATACTAAGGCACAAAAAAGTTACATTTCTTTTTATGTATCCAGAGTACCGCAGAGAACGCCCTCTACAATCTACATCAAAATTATTAACAAATTCAAATTCCTTTCCTCAAAAAAACCCTAGTAACAAAATTTTGTGCAAAAATATTGATTCAGAAATAAGTTATTTAGGGAAATTGAAAATTAAATTTTTACTTGGACACCCTGTATCTCGGTTATTACCAGCTATTGAACTAAACTAAGTATTGCCAAATCGCAGTATTTTTACCCAAGGAATCTGCAGTTTTCATGTGTACCATTAGTTATGGGACACCCTGTATATGAAAAACTAGATATAGGATATGATATATGAAATCCGCCTAGAATCTTGCGTATAATTCAAGAATGATGTTCCAATTAAAATATGGAAGATGACGCTGACTTCCGGTATAACCGGAAGTTCCACCATATAGAAAATATTAATCGAGTTGCCCCCATCAACATTAGCATACTGTCAAAAGATATTATAAACTACAGAACTCATAATTCAGTCATAAAACTCTTGGAAAGTGCAGCTGTGATTGTGTGAAATGTTATTGAAAATCAGTAATGAGTGGAAGAGAGAACTGTAGTTATTTGTTGGCTGAATGGCAACATTGTTGAAGTCTGGGTATATCAGATGGTTAAATATTAAGACATAACCATACTTACCGATGAAAAGATACATCCTTATTTAAATGATCCACTCTTTTACAAACTACACATGAATGTACCATGATTGTTTATAATAAAGACGATTTTCCACCAATATTCACAAAAAAAACACGAATCAACCAAAATATATAAACAATTCGTTAGATTACCAAGCGCCAACATTGTAATGTTTACGATATTAGTATTTTGGCTCCTGGATCGCAGAGCAGTAGTAAAATATAAATAGATGTTGCCAGAGTGCAGTTGGATTAGTTCAAGATTCATTTGATACTTTTAAGTATAATACAATTTTTTTAAAAGATATCTCTCATCGCCTTTTCACAGTTTATAGTAAAATTATTGGGAATTGAATTTATTTAAAGAGCAATTGCGGATTAATTTTAAACCAGTTGTAATTGTCAAATTAACAAATTTTTAATTGGGATCTTGCAAGATACCTTTGCGATCAATATGTCAATCTGACTATGCTGCAATAATGATCGAAAGAGGTGGGAAAGTGCATTCGTTGCGTAGGCTAGAAATGTACATTTATTTACAACCAAAATAATATACGAACACACCAACATACAACTCATTACACAAATTTAACGACAATGAATTTTTTTTTTTAAATAAACCTAATGACATTTATAAAAAAATAAAAATTGAATATGGTTTTTGTTTTACTCATTTACATTATACATTACATTGGCATTATTGTAGGCAGTCAACTGATATGTTAAAACCTTGCTGAAAATCTTGTTTTGAAAGGTCTAGTTCAAGTAGTGTTAGTAAAATTTGAACTTGGCTTTGAAATCAAATTTGCCGTATTAACTTGAGTAGAGACAGAACTATCTATGTATCCCTCAGCTACTGTACTAGATTTCCAGCCTCCTAACCGACTCTCTCGACAGGAATGAAACACTTTCCACCTCGGTACGTAATATACTATATACTAATGGACTAAAAATTGAAAGATACGATAAAAAGTCACTCTTAATAAACGTTTTTGCTTGTCTAGAAAATATAATTTTTATAACAATTTTTTTATACAGGGTGGGTAAAAACTGCAAAAATGTTATTTTCCTTAAGAGTAAACATACCTTATTTTGAAAGATACGAAAAAAGTCCCTCTTAATGAATGTGTTTTCTACACAACAAACCGAAGTAGAACAATTCATTAAAAGGTTTACCTATGTAAAAATTATTGCCCAAAAAGTATTCTCTGACACACCTCTGACTGGTGAACCTAGTTAAAATAATAATGACACTTAAGGTGATAGGTACTTGTTGTCAATGTCTTTATTTAATGAAGTTATTATTTAAGTAGCAATTATATCTACTGAACAAAGATAGTTTTTATAATAGAATGTTATGGGGATGGTCAAGTTTCATACCGCTACGTCATGGAACAATTTACCGAGAAGTTTGTAGGAATCCCAATAACTAGGCTGGCAATCTGCAAATTAATAAAAAAGTTCAAGAGAACTGTTCGGTTTTGGACCTCAAAAAAAAAAGAAGAAATACGACCATGATGATGCTGCTACAGTCTTAGTTATCATTCTGTTGAAGAAAATCCTCTGACGTCCCTTAGAAATCGTGTTACTCAGTTGGAAGTTGTGAAAAAAAGTCAAATTCAGCAAATAAATTGTATCCGTATAAACCGCACTTTAATCAAAGATTGGAAGAGGGAGACGACGCGAAACGACTTGATTTTTGCCTGTGGATAGGAGACAAAATTTTAAGTGGAAATGTTGATTTTTATAAATGTATCATGTTTTCTGATGAAAGTACATTTTCAACAAATGGAACCGTTGCAACCCAGCATGTTAGGTAATGGTCTTTAGAAAATCCCGAATTCAGAATTATGACGAGAAGACAATATTTCACAAAAGTGAACGTGTGGTGTGCGGTCTCCATCCATGGCATTATAGGGCCATATTTTTTTGATAACACGTGCAATAGATTATCATATTTAGAAATGCTGGATACATTTTTCAATGATAAACTCGAAAATCTAACACTAAATATGTATATTCAGCAAGATGGTTGTCCAGCCCATTTCGCTCGTGAGGTTAGAGAATGGCTTGACCGCAGATTTTGTCCAAGGTGGATTGGCAGGAATGGCCCAGTTTTGTGCCCCCCAAGAAGTCCCGACTTAACCTTGGCCGATATGTTTTTATGGGGCCATTTAAAACAAATTGTTTTTGCAACCGCAATACCAAATGATATTGAAGTGCTGAAGGGCAGAATTATCCAGGCTGTCCAATCGATATCTCAGGAAGAAATCAGAAATTCTTTCACTTATTTGAGAAAGCAATTAGAAAAATGTGTCGAGTATGGGGGGGTGGCGTTTTTGAATTATGAAATCGTTATCGTATTCTTTTCATGTTAATAAAAATGTTCGTATTATTATTATTATAATTACTTCATTAAATAAAGACATTGACAACAAGTATCACCTATTCATTATTCAAGTAAAAACGTTTACTTTTTTCGTATCTTTCAAAATAAAGTATGCTTACTCTTAAGCAAAATAACATTTTTGCAGTTTTTACCCACCCTGTATAAAAAAAATTGAAGTTTCTTATGATGAAAATGAATTTTCTAAACAAGCAAAAACGTTTATTAAGAGTGATTTTTTTTTCGTATCTTTCAATTTTTAGTCCATTTGTCCTCTTGTAAACTCCATCCGTGGACATACTGTAGATCGAGGCGGTTAGCGGTGAGACACCCTGTATATAATTTTCAACTAAATACCCTTACCTTTAAATCATTTTTTTTTCATTCCGAAAACTCCCCCAAATAAATAATTTCCCTCCGTGAAATATTGTTCGTCGTAAATTTTTCATATTTTTATATTTGTTTTCGTTCGCATTGTTTAATAAATTATAGAAAAGTCTAAACAAAAGTTCGCGTTCGTATTTGTTTTAATTTATAAATTATCGATGAGCTAGAGGCATTGTTAGTTTTGGAATAACGCTCCATTACGTTGTGTAAATTTAGTGAATAAAATGACCCGAACATGCCCTTTTATTGCGGTTAAATGTATTTGTTAAACGAAGGGTAACATACGTAAAGGGTATACGGAGAGAAGGGGGTAGGTATGTACAGGGTGTCCCATTTCGACACTTTTATAGAGTAAAACCATCGAAAAATGGACACTCTGTACAGGGTGTCTCATTTTCGACACTTTTATAAGGTATCTCCGTAATAGTTAATGCTATCAAAAAGTAATGTATGTGTCATGATGTGCTCTTTTTGGGTCAAACTTAAAATGGTAAAATCAAAATTCGAAAATTATCGCTCGCTTAAGAGATACGGGGAAAAATCAAAAAATTGACAATTTCTAAATTCCCCTATATTTTCTTAGTTAATAGAGATACAGAAAATTGTTTTATACAGAAGTTTCTTTAGATTGATTGTTGAATAATCTGCCGTTTTCAGAATAAGTATACGGGGTCAGGTAAAAAAGTTAGCGAACCTAACCTTATTTTTTTTAAATAGAACACCCTGTATAATTTAATCTAAAAAGATACTATTTTAAATTCTCCTTTCAAATATATAACACACCATGGGATGATAGTGGTTTCCTAGGCGATTCAATTAAACTTTTTTGTTTAATTTAAAAGTCGACCATTTTATTTCTTAGAACTCTAATTTTTTTTAAGTTGGTGTTCAATGAAGTAGCGTCCTTTTTTTAGGCGCCGTGCTGGTACATTTCTATAAAATTCGGTACAATTTTGTAGAATTGCACAACTTTATAGAATTGTACTATTTTAGGCTTGCGGCTGCGTTTCGTTAGTGACAGCGTCTGAATACTCTTGTTTTTGAAAATTAACCAATGAACCAGCAATTCGGTCGGTGTTGCAGGTGTTTGTTCGGTTCATTCTGTTGTAATATGTAATTTTAAAACCGGTAGTTTCTTCTGCTGCCGTTCACAACGTCAAGTCAAATTTCGTCGCGTGTAATAAAATCTAATAATCTGATAGTGTCTTTACAAAAAACTTATTAGTTCTCTTCCACTATGTGTTGTTCAGTGTTGCCGTGAAAATCTGTGCCCGTGCATAAAATGTTCTTATGAAAAAGAATAAAGAACTGATTATGTATTTGCCTTGATGTCCCGCTCTTTAGTTATAAGATAAATACAGGTAAGTAATTAATTTTTATAATTTATATGCAATTTCAGATTTACATTAAGTTTGGCAACATTGCCATTGGGCCTGGGTGAAATGTTGTACAGTAGCGCGGACTGACTTGTGAGTTAAAGTGTTAGTTACCCCACTTTTAAAACGGTCGATCTAAAAAAAAATGTGTAGCGCTTCTCTAGGACATCCAAGGAGTCACCCATTTAAATATAATACGTCATTTCCATAACACCCTGTATATGTATATACCTGAAATACTTTATACCTGGTATTGATCCACGACTTTTGCACAAAAGCACCATGCACTTGTGTACTTTCATCTTAAACAAAACAAGTCACTAACCTACCAAACAGCGAATCGAATCACTACAAATTTAAAAACTACTTTACAAAAATTGTTTTTAGGTAATGAAAGTTTATAAGCACTAATATACCGACAACAATGTGGATGAACCACTTTTTATTCTGTAATTTAAGAAAGCATCCAGAACCAAAGATGGCGACGAATAACAACAAACAAATAATGTCGGGCCGGTTCAGACTCGATCGATAAAATTTCCACCCTACTGCGCAAACTCAATAGGCCCGCGCGATATCCCATAGCGGGGACAATTTTTTGTATTTCGGAACGTTGTTCGTATTGCCAATATACTGTTTATATTTATGTGATCCTTGCAGAATACCTGTGGTGGTCCTCAGCTGGCTTCTGCTCATCAGAAGCAGTTGTGTGGTAAGCTTTGGATCTTGGTCCCAGGGGCGGATTTGGGACCTGTGGGTCCCTAGGCGCAACCTGTGGCGCAGGCCTTACCGGGAAAATATATTTTTTTAAATTAATCTTCAGAATCTTTTAAATTTTCCTACAAACAAGGAATATTTCCATCGTGCTGGAAGACGGCGCGAGTTCAGCCTATACCAAAGAAAGGTAAGCGAACCTTGCCTAACAATTATCGACCAGTCGCATTGCTTTCAGTTATATCAAAAGTAATGAAGAAAGCTATTAATTAACATCTTCTAAAGTACCTGGAAGGCTTCAACATTATCAGCGATCATCAATATGGTTTTCGGAAGTCCAGATCAACTAGAGATCTTCTAGCTTATGTCACCCATCTTTGCAACAACGCAATCGAACATTATGGGGAGTCTCTGGCTGTTGCACTGGATATTTCTAAAGCATTTGATCGTGTTTGGCATGAGGGACTTCTAAGTAAAATGCAAGTGGCGATTGAAGGAATTTCTCTCAGACACCTTCAACATCAATGCCGGTGTTCCTCAAGGCTCCGTATTGTCTCCCACTCTCTTCCTACTCTACGTTAACGACCTTCTAGTGAAAACGAAAAATCCGAAATTTAGTTTTGCTGACGATAACACACTTATCTCTTCTCTCTCTTTGAATGTACAAACATCGGCTGCCGACGCACATATTGCATGAAGTATCGCGCCTCAACAAAGACCTGGAATTCTTGCATCTGGATGACTTCATCCTTATGGAACGACCTTCCCGAGGTTGTTATTCCCAACGAATATAACCTCCAACGATTCAAAACCAACGTGAAACGCACACGCACCACTCCCAGAGTGCCCTAAAGGAATTTTCTTATGGTGCTTGTGTTTGATCATAAAAAGAAAGAAAAAAACCTCATTTTCAACAATTATTCAATTAAAAACTTAAAAATATACGTTTAATGTTTGTTAATAAATTATAGAAAATTTATGTACGACATTCCTACAATACAGTAATAATAAAAATGAACATTAGTAAAGTCAAGTCAACATTAGTAAGGTAATATACCTTAATGGTATTTAATATGATTTATTAATATTGCTATAAACAACTATTATTATTAGGAAGATTACAAAGGTGGGATTCAAGTCTATGCTATGTTCCTAAATATTTTCGCTTGTACAGTGGCCGCGGAACCCTTTGTGATGCGTTACATCTTGTGGTGTGGGTCCATAGGCTGCAGCCTAAGTAGCCTATGTTTAAATACAGCCCTGCTGGGGGATCCAGACCACATATATAGGGTGTTGAAAAAAGGTCGGTACCCCGGAATAACTCCGGTGCATCGCATTGCAGCAGAAAATGTCTGGTGAAAAAGTTGTTTGGTTTTGAAGGAGGAATAGTTTGCAATTTAAGCCACAGCCAGCCTCAACCCCCGGGCGCGGGTGGGGGTAAGTTAAGATTTTCAAATGGAACCCCATATTTTTTATTGGCGTATCGTGTTCTCCGACCAAAAATAAACATCTTTTGTCCTAAAAAATTTTTTACTCGGGCCCATCCTTCAACAATAATCACCATGAGAAAAACACAATCAGAACCGTGCGAAAATCAAGTTTTATCCCGGAAATACTCTTTTTCTCTGTCTTGTACTAAAAAATGCCCGTGGAATACAAACAACTTTTTCCACGGGCATTTTTTAGTACAAGACAGAGAAAAAGAGTATTCCGGGATAAAACTTCATTTTCGCACGGTTCTGATTTTGTCTTTCTCATGGTGATTATTGGTGAAGGATGGGACCGAATAAAAAAAAAATTTCGGACAAAAGATGTTTATTTTTGATAGGAGAATACGATACGCCAATAAAAAATATGGGGTTCTATTTGAAAATCTTAACTTACCCCCACCCGCGCCCGGGGGTTGAGGCATTGGCGTAACTAGAATGATTTTGTAGGGGGGGCCTGGCCCCTAGTCTAGTAGGATTTTAATGGCAAGTGTCACTATGACGTATGTATGGCTTCGAACTTCGGAAATTCTGGGGTGGGCACCAGAGCAATCTGGGGTGGGCACAGCCCACCTGGCCCCCCCTCTAGTTACGCCTATGGGTTGAGGGGATGGTGGGTGGTTTAAATTGAATTATTTGTTTGTTGTAATTCGTCGCAATCTTTGGTTCTGGATGCTTTTTCAAATCACAGAATAAAAAGTGGTTCATCCACATTGGTGTCGGTATATTAGTGCTTATAAATTTTCATTACCTAACAACAATTTTTGTGAAGGAGTTTTTAATTTGTGGTGAATCGCTGTTTGATATGTTAGTAGCTTGTTTTGTTTAAGATGAAAGGACAGAAGTGCATGGAGCTTTTTTGCAAAAGTCGTGGATCAATACCAGGTATAAAGTATTTCAGGTATGTACATATATACGAAAATATTTTGCTCACATTATCCGATCTTCGGAACCGAATTTCACTAAAAAGCTTGTAAAAAAAGAAGAGAGTGTCACTCGTATACAATATAATATATATGTGGTCACTACCTAACTTTAAAATTAATGTATTTTTAATTTGGTGCATTAGTAGCTGATAATAATTCCCAAAATATTCATTCATTCTTAATTTTTGGTTTACAAAAAGGCGAGGTTAAGAAACATACGACGTCGGATGAAAGTTAAAATAAAGCTCATCGTGTCGATTGTTACAAATATTCGGACGGAATTTGGCACCAAAAGTTTACACCAATCAGGGCACCGTCGGATCATCATATCGTCAGAAATCGTATGCATGAAACGCTGTCTTAAATCGAACTAATCGAAATTATGATTGCAATATTTTTCCTAACTAACCAGTGAAATTTACATTGAAAAAGTTGAAATCCGGTCCTGTCGAATGTTTACCTTCACAAGGAAATTTCTGAACTGCGCAAACTCAGAACGCCCCCTTCGATGTCCATAGCGGAGACATAATTGCAGATGGCATTAGCAATATACTGTTTATATATATGTGATACAGACCAAAAGAGTTGTCATGGTTTAATCTCCGTTTATTGCTTCAGTGCCAATGGATTTCATTAGGGTTTGTTCATCTGGGGTCCAGCACTTCGTGCATCTCGTACTGTACAGTGTACACCTTGGGACTCCTAACGCTGGTTTTTCGGTGCCATATTCACGAGTTCATCGGCTTTTTCGTTACCAGTGATGTCTATCGTGCCTTGGCCACATATTATATATAAACAGTATATTGTCAATGCGAACATTCCAACCTCTTGAGTTTGCGCAGTAGGGTGGAAATTTTATCGATCGCGTCAGAGCCGGCCCGACATTACTTGTTTGTTGTAATTCGTCGCTATCTTTGGTTCTGGATGCTTTTTCAAATTACAGAATAAAAAGTGGTTCATCCACATTGTTGTCGGTATATTAGTGCTTATAAACTTTCATTAACAGACACCAATTTTTGTAAAGGAGTCTTTAATTTGTGGTGATTCGCTGTTTGATATGTTAGTGGCTTGTTTTGTTTTAGTGATTATCACCCTCTTTTTATTTATTAGTTCACCAATTCCCTTTGATATTCCCATGCCCGCCTTGATGCCACCTTGCGACATGTTATTGTCTCAAGGCTGCTTACTTGAATATCAGTGTTATGATCGCTCGAGTACTCGATTATTGAAATAACCAACATCCCTCGATTAAATTTATACGCATTCTTGTCAAAGTAGTTTTGTCATTGTAATTTTTTATTAGTTATTTCGTTCTACATTAAAATAAATTTTATTTAAAAACAATAATGGAAAATTTAGCCAATGTAAATGATTAATGAATCGTAATATGCCTTGTTCATAAAATAATTACGCACCGGCGGATAAATAAAAATTTTAAAATAGCAGAAAAATATTAAAATTTAATTTTAATATTTCCATATTTTTTTGCTTCATATTGTACAGTGTGTTACGGGGTAAGCAAACTTATAGGGGTAAATGAGAAAAAAATTTGAAATTGAAATTTGACCGACCGAACAAATCCGATCTAGGCTTGCTTGATTAGATACTCAAAATTGAACATATTTTGATTTTTAATAAATCATGCAGGCTTTGACCGGAGCATTATACAATGTGTCCAAGATAAGGAGGGCCAGTAGAGTGATCTCGGAAACCGTAAGAGATACGAAGTCGGTTAAATGGAGGTAAAGTTGCGCATTTACGTGCCTAATAATATGCTGTTTAGAAAGTTTTAAAATTCCGAGTAGTTCCGGAGATATCCGGAAAAAACGAAATTCTGAAAAATGGTTTTATTATTTTCCTGGATTTTTTGAGATCGAATTCTAACGTAAGTTGCACTTTTGCATTGCCACATTTTCCGCTCTATCTAACGGCGTTAATTGTTTTGCAATCCGACGAGTTGTCTTCGAAAGGCCATTATCAACTTTCTTTTTTTAAATACGGTCCTGTTTTTCTGATATTGGAATTTGAGAGCATTTCTTCTTCCGAATGCAACGATGTATGGCATATTGTGGTTTAATGACGTTTCGAGGGTTTTTTGAACATCAGGAAACTTTGGGATACGCTCCTGCATTTCTCCTAATTTTATAAATAATATCTCATAAGTAAGCTCTAAATTTGTACTTATGTTGGACTAGTTGAATAAATAACAAATAATTTAATAATAACCCACAAATAAGTGAACAAAATACAGAAACATTATTTCAAACTTCTGTTGATTCGGGATTTAAAAGGCGTTTGAAACAAAAAAATTATTGGATTTGTTTCACTTGACATTCCCATTGTGATCGTTTGAGAGCGTTTTAAGAGGTTTTCTATTTTCCAGAAAATATGGAACATAATTTTACAAATGCTGATATTCTATCGCATGTTTTATTTTATCTCAAAAAAACTGTTATGTATCTTGAACACGTTGTATAGTTTAGCTTGGTCTTACACCGATAAACAAAATATAAACAGCTAATATATAAAGTTCTGATAGTTACAGTATCCTCCGAAAACAATAAATTTGTTGGAAATAGACTCCTGGACAAAATTAACGCAACATCATAAATTTGACATATTGACATATTTTTTTTCTGAATTTATGATCCGATTTGAATTATTTTTTTTTGCATTGCAGGCTGGTTCCTTGATAATGTCATAGTTTTCGCTGTTTGTGATAAAAATTTAATTTTTGATTTATACTGGGTGTACTAAAAATGCTATGTTTTCTTCCTAAAATTCGCATCCCCCTGTGGAGTATATTAGCAACCGAAACATATTGCAGTTGACATTAAACGGTAGGTCCATCATTCCCCAACATTTTCTTTTTTGGTTTACTTCAGTATCTCTGTTATTAAAGGAGATACACCGTTTTATAACGTAACATGTTTTTATAGACTTTAATTTTTAACACATTCATTGTTAAATGTTTTCAAGTAGACTATGGACTTTTTCTGACATTGCAAGCGATGTGTCAGCAGATATTGTGTTTTAAAGTTACAAAGGTCAAATAAAATTCGCCATACTGATTAAAAAAACTGTTCGGAAACTGCTTATTAAACGTTCGTTTCGTATGCCCAGTTGCCCGACGAGTATTTTAATCAAACCTACTTGAAAACATTTAACAATGAATGTGTTGAATATTAAAGTCTATAAAAACATGTTACGCTATAAAACGGTGTATCTCCTTTAATAACAGAGACAATGAACTAAACCAAAAAAAGAAAATGTTGGGGAAAAATGGATCTACCGTTTAATGTCAACTGCGATATGCTTCGGTTGCTAATATACTCCACAGGGTAATACGAATTTTCGGAACAAAACATAGCATTTTTAGTAAACCCAGTATAAATTGAAAATTAAATTTTTATCATAAACAGCGGAAACTATGACATCGTCAAGGAACCAACCTACAATGCAAAAAAAAATCGTTCAAATCGGATCATAAATTCAGAAAAAAATAGCATAAAAAATATGGAAAATTTATGATGTTGCGTTAATTTTGTCCAGGAGTTTATTTTTTTTTTATTATATATTTTTGTGTTATATTTAACTTATTAAGTACTGTGCCATAGGCACCACCCCAAACAATTATTCCATATCCCATTAGCGACTGATGAGTCTACGTATTTAATTAGAAACATAGTCAATATGTGGAATGCACTTCATAAACTGGCCAACCAACAAAAAAGATATTTTGTTTGGGTTACTTCTGCAATGCTATCATTTCCGAGAGTAATAAAATAAAGTGAGCGGTTCTTTTTTGCGTGTAAGAATACTCTTCTTTTCAAATTCAAATACCTAAATTTCTATTTCTACTAATTAAAATTTCAAACTCGTCTGCCCCAATTACTGTATATTCACCTCAATTACAAAAAGAGCGCAAACAAAAATAAAACAGAAAATAAAAAGCGGGATCTATTCGAAAAACTCAATTCCCCAAACGACTTCCACACGCTCTTGGAATTAATACATTTTGATTGGGTTATTAGCTGATATTGCTTGGGAATGACACCCGCGGTGCTCCGGGACCATCAATATATGTATTTCTACTATCAACGTAATTCTTTATATTCTCTATACAAATTTTATCGACTACAAGTTTTGATTGTGTTAATGAAACGTTTGATTCTTTGGCGTTCAGTTTTTTTTTTATGATTAAACACACGCACTATAGGAAAAATCCTTTAGGGCACTCAGGGAGTGGTGCGTGTGCGCAAAAAGCGATTTACGGTGGTTTTGAATCGTTGGAGGTTATATTCGTTGGGAAAAACGACCTCGGGAAGGTCGTTCCATAAGGATGAAGTCCTCCAGATGAAAGAATTCTTAAATAATGAAGTTCGAGGAGTACTAAGCTTAACCACATCTGGATGGGCCGCAGTGGTTCGTAGTGTATTTCTGATATTCGCCGCTTTGGGCGGAATTAAGACGGCAAGTCTTCGATGTTCTAGGCTGTCGAGGCTCTTCGTCAGCTCGTGGTCTCCAATCAGACGAATGTCTCTCCTTTCGATAGAGTCCAGTAGCCGAAGAGTATGTTTGCGTCCAGAGCTCCAGACATGAGAGCAGTACTCTAGTTCGGAAGAGTACACCAAGTTTCTGAGAAGCTATCTTGGCGATTGCCACAACGTGGTTATGCCAAGACATATTTCCTCTCAGATTGACGCCCAGCAAATTAATAGATGAAGCCAGTGGGATTGCGTGTCCGTCCATGACTATATCCGGTTCTGTAATGTTAACCTTTTTAGAGAAAACAGCTGCTTGGGTTTCCTTAAATTCGACTTGGTTACTGTCACCCCAAGCTAAAATTTCTTCCAGGTCTTTGTTGAGGCGTGATACTTCATGTTGTCTGCGAAGATGTGCGTCGGCAGCCGATATTTGTGCATTCAAAGAGAAAGATGAGATAAGTGTGGTACCATCAGTCAAACTAAATAATGGATTTTTCGTTTTCACTAGTAGGTCGTTAATGTAAAGTAAGAAGAGAGTGGGAGACAATATGGACCCTTAAGGAATACCGGCATTGATAGTGACGGTGTCTGAGAGAAATCCGTCAGTAGCCACTTGCAGAGAGCGGTCCTTAAGAAAGCTAGACAACCATGCACAGAATCGACTGGGCATACCATAGGATCGCAGTTTACTTAGAAGTCCCTCATGCCAAACATGATCAAAGGCTTTAGAAATATCCAGTGCAACAGCCCGAGACTCCCCATGATGTTCCATTGCTCTGTTCCAAATATGGGTGACATAGGCTAGAAGATATCCAGTTGATCTGGACTTTCGAAAACCATATTGATCTTCGCTGATAATGTTGAGGCCTTCCAGGTACTTTAGAAGATGTTGATTAATAGCTTTCTCCATTACTGTTGTGAAACAGTACCCGTATCCCACTAACAACACGCTTAATAATTCGCTTATTATATTCAAGAACGTACAAAACATGTCCATGCAATTTATAACACGTCAGAATAGGCACGGATCGATAATAGCCAAATAATCTATCAGTTTAACCATCAACAATAACTCCGTTCATGTAATTTGCGCTATATACCCATCATAAACATACGTTCAGAGCCCAATATTTGCATAATCAAGGAATATTCAATATATAAATGCCCAAACCAACATAAAACCATATTTGCATGTTTTGACACAACTGTACATTCATACAACTTCTAACAGGCAAATTCTCTAAGTATCAAAACTACCCTCTAGTTACTTCCTTTGTTGTCTGGAAATAACTTATATATAAACACCCAAGGATTCACGGGTAAAATGACAAAATTACCTTCCGTTTTTGTCTAAACCTGCATAAACATATTATTCTAAAAACTCAAACTAGCTAAATTAAATCAATAAAGACCATAATCGCCTAACACGCTACCTACAAAACGCCAGACAAATGTACCACATTCCTAATCCAAGTGAGACACTAACTACCCTCTTTCTCACACCCATACCGTGAAAATAATTAAATATAATATTCCGTATTTAAAAACCGCAAAAATCGATATCAGCATCACCAGCATCTACCCCTTCCGTCGTAGGCAAGTCGTGTGATTGGTTGTGACATCAGGTACGTCACCGGCCTCCAAGACCTTGCGAATAATCTCGCCACTGTTGATCTAGTTTTCAGACGAAATAGGTTGTCCTTTAGCGATCGGAAATTGGTGATTTCTTACGTAAAGTGGGTCAACAAGTCAGTGCGGTGACAGAAAAGCCGTACTTTAGATAATACAAAACTTGACCCGGGTTCGAATTAACGGAGTTTGATACGGTGCCGCGAGCGAGTTTTCGGTATTCAGTAAGATAAGGTATTGAAATAACCTTTTCTTTCTTTAGTTACACTCAGGAGTAAAGGTATTGAAATAACCTTTGCTTCTTTAGCTACCCGTCGGAGTGAACCGAATTATTAGATGAAGTATTGCAATAACTTTGTCGTTCTTTAGTTACCCGTCGGAGTAAACCGAAGTATTAATAGACTACCAGTGCATAACAGGGTGTGTAGAGGTTATTCGTAACCTATATGTAGTGATATTAGATATGGTATTGAAATAACCGTTTTATCCTTCAGTGTGACTAGACAGTGAGTCTAGTCCCCACAGTTTTATTGTTATACTACCAGAACTACTACCGTTTTGACCAGAATATGGTTATAGTTATTGATTACAGGCAAGGCTGTGCAGAGAAGTAGTCAACCCTGTTTGTAATAACCCCATTCTATAGAAGAAAATAGATTTAGTTTATTTTACTAACCAAAAACCTGTGTTTGACTTCTACTATCATAAAACCAACCAGCGACCCCAAACCTATGGAAACCAGTAGTACCCAAACTAAGCCGTGCATAGCAAATTAAACCTGCACGGAATTGTTCATGGTCCATCACAGCCGGATTGTGGATTGTCAGACGGGAAGCAGGAAAGTAAAATAAACAAGAATCACGAGGAGGAAATTAGTAGAACTGCAAAAATAGTTCAAGAAGAAGAAAGCAAAAATATCTAAGTCAAGGAGAATAGATATTTCCAAGGAAAACTAACAGAACTCGAGAAAAATAGTAAGAAGAAATAAAGAAAGGTGATAGAACATTCCGCAGCGGAAAAACTTTCAGTATTGACAAAGGGCAGAACCAAGTGAAACAGTTAAGTGTGCCGAAAGAGACTTTCTAGTACCCAGGATCCCTAGGGTAACCCTGCAAAACGACTAGAGCGATAGTGATCAATCGAAGTGCAGCCTAGACAGCATTCCAGCCGGAGCAGTAATTGGTATAAAGTGGTAGCACAAGGTACCTAGAGTAATAGAAATAGTTTGAACAATAAATAACATTGATTAAGAAAGTTTCAGTAAAAAAGAAACTAAAAGTACAAAAAGTTGATAAATTTATTTCAGGAAAATAGTAGCTATAAGCAGATTTATTTCAGGCATTGTTGATAAAAAAAATATTAGTGTTTTTATAGATATATAAAAAGTAGAATCAGTGATAAATTTATTTCAGGAAATTTATTAACTATTTATTGATTTTTTGGTAATATTAAAAGAGAGTAACGTTTCAGTGCATATTGTTGTTGATATTCTTTACAGCAGTCAAACAATAAAACCATTTTTTTTAAGCACAAGTGACAGTAGTATTTTCAATCTCAGAACTTTTAAGTTAAACTTTAAAAATGGAAGAACTAGATCAAGACAGACTCGTGCAAATGCGTGGCACGGCGAAGGGCGCAATCACGCGAATACAAAGGTGGTATGACCTAAACAAAACAGACCAAGCTGAACTATTACAGGTCCCTCACCGGGAGGAAGCGTTAAGGAAAGCATTTCAGACTTATTCAGAGCTGCAAGATCAGATAGAAATATTAAACGAGAATGACTTAGATAGAGATGAGATCGAAAAGAAGTACTACCGGTTATTGGCAGAGTTTGATAAGATTAAAGATAGTAGTGCAGCGCCAATCATAATTTCGCATAAAGTATCGTCACCCCAAATAGTGTCGAATGTCAAGTTGCCCGAGTTAAAGGTACCCTTTTTTGACGGTAGTATCGCAGAATGGCGGTCCTTTGCAGAAGTTTTTAATGCTCTGATCATTCAGAACTCGACCCTTGGAAATGTTCAAAAGTTAATTTATTTAAAATCAGCCTTAAAGGGGGAAGCCTTTAAATTGGTAGACTCGCTTGAACTCATAGCAGACAATTTTGATTTGGCATGGGATATTTTAACAAATAGATACGAGAACCTAACCTGTGTGCTTAATAGTTATTTAATGCAACTGTTGGACACCCCTGTTATGACAAGGTCAAATTCAAGTAATTTACGGGATTTTGTAGCGACAAATAAAAAGACAATTGAATCTTTCAAAAAACTAAAATTAACGGAGACACAGCTATTCGAATACATGTTAGTTTACATACTGGAAAACAAGTTAGACTTTGCGACAAAACGAGCATTTGAACAAGACAGGGACTTAAACGAACTACCCATGTTACAAGACTTGTTTGAATTTTTAGAAAAACGTTGCATAATTTTTGAAAACTTGTCAAGTACCAATAGTAGTCCAAAGTATAAAAGCGAAAAAGTTTCTTTATTTACTAGTAACCGTCAAAACGCAGTTAAGTGTTATATTTGTGGCACTGTGGACCACAGATTGTTTAAATGTCAAAGATTTCTGGAATTGTCCGTTAATCAGCGCACCGATTTGATAAAAAGTAAAAATTTATGCTTAACGTGTTTCGGCAGACATTCCGGAGTTCAGTGCTTGTCAAACAGTAAATGCTTGTATTGCAACAACCCTCACAACACTTTATTGCATAAGCAACAGTTTCAGTCTAATTTCAATACTCCGCGACAGAATCAAAACCCGAACTACGCAGGTGAGCATCACTCATTAACAAACAGAAATAATCAACCGTTAAGATCGCAACCGCGCGCGACCCCTCCAAATTTAAATAGACAACGCGTTCTTCCAGCTACACAGACAAAAGAACCACACTTACCACCTGGTTTAACACGTGACGTAACGACGCATCCGAGGCGTGAACGCGATGGCTCTAGTGAAAATACCGAACAGGAAGCAGTAGCTTTGTCAGCAACAGTTAATAAACAAAGTACAGTGTTATTGTCGACTGCGCAAGTAAACTTAATTAACGCAAAAACCGGAAAAATAATATCTGCCAAAGCGCTTCTCGACAACGGAAGTCAAAGTTCTTTTATAACCCAGAGATTGGTAAATAAGATAGGAAGTGACGTATACAGACATAATTTAAACATTTCAGGTATCGCTCAACATGGGTTCCCTTCAAATAAAATGACAGATGTCACTGTTCATTCAAAAATACAGGAAGAAAGTTATTCCGTGTCATGCGTGATTTTAGATCACATAACTTATAAGCTACCGCAGGTGGCAGTAGAAGTGAGCGCATTAGATATCCCTGAAGATTTAAAAAGTAATTTAGCAGACGCGACTTTCCATATACCATCACAATTAGATTTACTTATAGGTGCCGATGTGTACAGCGACATTTTACAGAACGGACTTCATTCATTAGGGAAAGGCAAGCCGACATTAGTTTGTACCTCGTTAGGTTGGATAATAGGAGGAAACATTCCGAACCATAAAACAGTTAAACACTCAGAAGACAAAGCATCGTTTTTTACACAAACAAACGAACTAGACGACATGTTAACAAAGTTTTGGAACATAGAAGAAACACCAGTAAAAAACATTTTGACGACTGACGAACAACTGACAGAAACAATATTTTCTAACACTACAAACATTTTACAGGACGGATCATTTCAAGTAGATATGCCTTTTAAAAATATTGACGAACACAGAAAGTTGGGTGATTCCTATAAAATGGCAGAAAAAAGGTTTATTTCGTTAGAAAAAAGATTACACGGTGATTCAAAATTATTTGCGGAATATAAAAATTTTATAAATGAATACGTAGAACTAGGCCACGCCAAGTATGTTCCTTTAACCTTGACTAACATTAATAATGACAATAAGTATTTTATTCCTCACTTATGTGTCTTACGAGAGGACAGTGTTACGACAAAATTACGAGTAGTATTTGACGCGTCCGCGAAGTCTTCATCGGGTTATTCTCTGAATGATGTAACTTTGAAAGGGTACCAGGTGCAGCCTGAACTTTTTGACATTTTGTGCAGATTTCGTTATTATCAGTTTGTTTTGACATCCGATATCCAGAAAATGTACCGACAGATCAAAATAAATCCAGATCACACGTTTTTACAGAATATACTTTGGAGAGAAAGTCCGCAGGACACTTTAAAATGCATAGAACTCCAAACGGTAACATACGGGACAAACTTTGCACCATTTGCAGCTACAAGGACGATACAAGAAATAGCTAATAACAATTTGGAAACCTATCCAGAGGCGTCTCAGGCCCTCAGCGCACAGTGCTATGTCGATGACATTTTAGCAGGTTGTAACAACATAGAACAGTTACCGCAGTTACACTCACAGCTAAATACACTGCTCAACAATTCAGGTTTTTCATTACACAAGTGGTGTTCAAATTCACAAGATTTCTTAAAGTCAATATCACAAACTCAGCTCAGTGAATTCGATTTAAATTTTGATAGCGCTCCAAATAAAGTATTAGGTCTAAAATGGCTCCCTGAAGAGGATGTTTTAAAAATCGCGATTCCAATAGACACGTCACATAAACAGCCGACAAAAAGAATCATGTTGTCCACCATAGCTCAATGTTTCGACCCTTTAGGTCTCATCAATCCCGTCATAGTAAAAGGTAAAATTTTAATGCAAAAATTATGGATTATTAAAATAGGATGGGACACAGTAGTAACACACACAGATTTATTAACCGAGTGGCACGCTTTTCTAAATACTGTTTCTTTTTTGAAATCTTTAAAAATTCCCAGAATGATTTGCGACAATAAAAATATTTCAAAAATTGAATTTCACGGATTTGCGGACGCAAGCACATTAGCGTACGGAGCTTGCATATATATCAGAGTGTTATATGAGAATAAAACAGTAGCTATGAATTTAATCTCTTCAAAATCGAGAGTAGCCCCTATAAAAACAATAACCCTACCGAGACTTGAACTCTGTGCCTTGGTAATTTTAGCGAAACTAACAAGTAGAATTTTAGACATTTTTAAAGATACTTTCACGCATGACTCAATAAACCTATGGTCAGATTCTAAAATTACTATAGCCTGGTGTAGTGACTTACCTAACAGATGGTCTACGTTTGTGTCACACCGAGTGTCTCAAATTCAAACTCTTACTCAAAATAGTAAACTGAGATATGTCAAATCTGCAGACAACCCAGCTGATCTGTTATCAAGAGGAAACTTTTCTACAGACACAACAATTTCAAATTTTTGGTTTCACGGTCCTAAGTTCTTACATAATTTCGATGTAGTTTTGGATTCCTTTGATAAGGAAGTAAAAATAGAAAACATTCCCGAACAAAAGAAAATCTCACTTATTTCAGTTCAACAACCAAAGGCGTACGAATTTTGGGTGGAATATTTTTCACATTTTTCAATATTTTCTCGACTTACACGCTCATTGGCGTACGTGTTAAGGTTTATTCATAATGCAAAAAATAAACATAATAAAATTACAGATTCAATCATTACAGTTAATGAGATAACAAAGGCTCAAACATTCATAGTGAACATTTTACAGACTCAATGTTTCTCAAAAGAAATCTCAGAATTAAAAAAGAATGAAATAATTTCACACCATCAGTTAAAAATGCTCAAATTATTCTTAGACGAAGACAAGTTAGTCAGAGTTGGAGGTAGGCTAGAGAACGCTGACATTTCATTCGATCAGAAACATCCTTATTTACTACCATCTCACAACGCCACTGTCAGAATCATGCTGAAGCAAGAACATTTAAGGTTAGGACACGCAGGTGCACAATCAGTGTTGTCAAATTTTAGGTTACGGTACTGGCCTTTGAACGGTTTGAAAGAAGTTAAAAACGTTATACGGAACTGCATAGTATGCAGCAGATTTCGAGCTCTTCCAGCACAACAAATTATGGCAGATTTGCCAGGAGACAGAGTTCAAATTTCACGCCCATTTCAGAAAGTAGGTATCGATTACGGAGGCCCGTTCCTAATAAAATCATCACGGTTAAAGAAAGCACCAAAAATCAAAGCTTACATTGCCATCTTTGTTTGTATGACTACAAAAGCAGTTCACATAGAATTAGTTACAAGTTTATCGTCTGAAGCTTTTATCATGACCCTGAAACGTTTCATTTCACGGAGAGGTAACCCTACAATTATTTATAGCGACAACGGTACCAATTTTCAGGGTGCTAACAACCAGCTGCACGACGTATATACTTTTTTCAAAAATTCGACAGCTTGTGAAACTTTTATAAATTATCTTTTACAAAATGAAATTCAATGGAAATTTATTCCACCGAGATCTCCACATTGGGGCGGTCTATGGGAGGCTGCAGTGAAAAGCACTAAACATCACATTTATAGAATAATCGGAAATTTAACTTTTACGTTCGAGGAATTTTACACGATCCTAACGCAAATAGAAGCAATCTTAAATTCACGACCTTTATGTCCAATGACAAACGATCCTTCAGATTTCAGTTACCTTTCCCCAGGACATTTTTTGATTGGTGAAAATTTAACGGCTTATCCGGAAAAAGATGTAAGTGAAATTTCAGATAACAGATTAAAGTTTTGGCAACAATGTACTAAGATCCAACAAATATTCTGGAAACGATGGTCTGTAGACTACTTAAGTCGTCTTCAAAATTGCCCAAAATGGTTGAAGAACACCGCGAACATTAAAATAAACGACATCGTGTTACTACTAGAAGACAACGTACCTCCGTTACAGTGGCCTTTAGCCCGAGTGTTAGAAACATATCCCGGTAAAGACGGTAAAGTTCGTGTTCTTAAATTAAAAACTCCCACTAGTACGTTCACTAGAGCTATCACTAAAGTATCCCCGATTCTATATAATGACTTAAATATAAATGTTGACTAAAAATTATGCAGCAACGAAAATTGCGTATACTTTTCTTGCGTTGAAATACAATAAATAATATTGTGTTTATATTACATTTTACTTACTACATTTGGGTTTGGTAGCGTACCCTTAAACGTTACTGGGAGATACGGCCTACCTCCCTGGGAAACCTAAACAAGTCAATGATCTTTGCTTTTTTGTTTGGCCCTTTGTTTCAAACTGAAACATCGTACGAGTTAATCTAAGTATAATCCTTCAACAACTCTTTTAGCCTACTGCTTGTGGAAACGTATCTCAGCTTTACGACCTGGTCTACGATTTTCATAAGTATTCCTACCCAGTATCTGCCAAGAGGGCAAAAGTATTTTTCTATGGTTCGTGCCAAGAGAGCACAAAGAAAGTTATGTAAAAGGTTAACCTGAGGTTCGGTGCGGAAGAGAATTCCCGTAGTCGGCACAGGCGTGGTATCGGAAAATCCGGTGGCCATTAGTGGATGGAATCCCGTGGCGTACAGAAGTTGTATTAATACAAGTTAATTACTACAAGTGTAACATTCAAGCAAGTTTTTCTTCCCAATCACTTTTCTATGCATTACTCAACCATTACTTCGGTTTGGTATCGTACCATAAACGTTACTGGGAGCTACGGCCTGTCTCCCTGGGAAACCTAAACAAGTCATTGATCTTTGCTTTTTATTTGGCCCTTTGTTTCAAGGTGAAACATCGTACCGAGTTTGCTTAAGCTTAACCGCCTAACAGCTCTTTAATCTATATTCTTTTTCTACACTAGATACGCTCCTAGTGGCTAAACTTAATAGCGTGTTTTCACGGCAGATTTTTCTTCTGCACTTTCGTTGTATGTTACAGTTTACCTGTCCGCAACACCGGCTAGACTCTCTAGCGCGCTCTCAGAGCATTTTTGTTTCTACATTTCTCACTGGGGCATTACAGTGTCTATCAAACCAAAAATGTCAGTGTTCAGGAACAAGGCACCCTTCTTTCCTTCTACCTGTCTATCCTTCTAGGCAGCAAGTTCTTTTTAGGAGAGTATTCCTAAAAAATAAGTTTCTACCCGTTGCCAAGTGTGCAAAATAAGTTTCTACCCGTTGCCAAGTGTGCAAAATAAGTTTCTACCTGTTGCCAAAAGGGCATAAGTTTCTACCCGTTGCCAAAAGGGCATAAGTTTCTACCCGTTGCCAAAAGGGCATAAGTTTCTACCCGTTGCCAAGTGTGCAAAACAAGTTTCTACCCGTTGCCAAGTGTGCAACACCAGTTTCTACCCGTTGCCAAGAGGGCACAATTTTCTATCCATTACTTTCTACCTTCACTACTTGTGAAACCCATAGTTCAGCCTTACAACCTGTGCGGTGGTGGTCATGAGTACTGATGTCTACCATGGTAAGATGTTACCATTACTACGCTCGGATTGAGCTTTCTACCCTTTATTTAGTTATTATCTTGTTCGGTGAAACCTAGGTGGATTTACAACCTATCTGGAGCTTTCATTCATATTTACACTTTATCTAATAGTTATTTTCGTTAACGCCAGAGTGGCATTATTATTTATATTCTCTTCAGTCGTATTAGCTTAATAATACTGGTCCTTCGAGCATAACTTCATTTACTTCGAGCTTAACTCATCAGATCGATTTTTCATTTAAAGTTCAAAATATTGTGAGTCAGTTTAGTTGAATCGCAGGAGGATTCAACAGGGGGGAGAATGTTGTGAAACAGTACCCGTATCCCACTAACAACACGCTTAATAATTCGCTTATTATATTCAAGAACGTACAAAACATGTCCATGCAATTTATAACACGTCAGAATAGGCACGGATCGATAATAGCCAAATAATCTATCAGTTTAACCATCAACAATAACTCCGTTCATGTAATTTGCGCTATATACCCATCATAAACATACGTTCAGAGCCCAATATTTGCATAATCAAGGAATATTCAATATATAAATGCCCAAACCAACATAAAACCATATTTGCATGTTTTGACACAACTGTACATTCATACAACTTCTAACAGGCAAATTCTCTAAGTATCAAAACTACCCTCTAGTTACTTCCTTTGTTGTCTGGAAATAACTTATATATAAACACCCAAGGATTCACGGGTAAAATGACAAAATTACCTTCCGTTTTTGTCTAAACCTGCATAAACATATTATTCTAAAAACTCAAACTAGCTAAATTAAATCAATAAAGACCATAATCGCCTAACACGCTACCTACAAAACGCCAGACAAATGTACCACATTCCTAATCCAAGTGAGACACTAACTACCCTCTTTCTCACACCCATACCGTGAAAATAATTAAATATAATATTCCGTATTTAAAAACCGCAAAAATCGATATCAGCATCACCAGCATCTACCCCTTCCGTCGTAGGCAAGTCGTGTGATTGGTTGTGACATCAGGTACGTCACCGGCCTCCAAGACCTTGCGAATAATCTCGCCACTGTTGATCTAGTTTTCAGACGAAATAGGTTGTCCTTTAGCGATCGGAAATTGGTGATTTCTTACGTAAAGTGGGTCAACAAGTCAGTGCGGTGACAGAAAAGCCGTACTTTAGATAATACAAAACTTGACCCGGGTTCGAATTAACGGAGTTTGATACGGTGCCGCGAGCGAGTTTTCGGTATTCAGTAAGATAAGGTATTGAAATAACCTTTTCTTTCTTTAGTTACACTCAGGAGTAAAGGTATTGAAATAACCTTTGCTTCTTTAGCTACCCGTCGGAGTGAACCGAATTATTAGATGAAGTATTGCAATAACTTTGTCGTTCTTTAGTTACCCGTCGGAGTAAACCGAAGTATTAATAGACTACCAGTGCATAACAGGGTGTGTAGAGGTTATTCGTAACCTATATGTAGTGATATTAGATATGGTATTGAAATAACCGTTTTATCCTTCAGTGTGACTAGACAGTGAGTCTAGTCCCCACAGTTTTATTGTTATACTACCAGAACTACTACCGTTTTGACCAGAATATGGTTATAGTTATTGATTACAGGCAAGGCTGTGCAGAGAAGTAGTCAACCCTGTTTGTAATAACCCCATTCTATAGAAGAAAATAGATTTAGTTTATTTTACTAACCAAAAACCTGTGTTTGACTTCTACTATCATAAAACCAACCAGCGACCCCAAACCTATGGAAACCAGTAGTACCCAAACTAAGCCGTGCATAGCAAATTAAACCTGCACGGAATTGTTCAATTACTTTTGATAAAACTGGAAGGGTTTGTTAATGTCAAAAGCAATATCCATAATGTACAGTTTTATTCATTAAAAATTGATACACTAAATGTGTTATAATGTAAATCGGTCTTGAAGATTTTGCTATGCTTTTTGCGTCAAAAGTTGTCCCCCTGACAAACAAACTTGCCGTGTTTTTGGAAGCGTGGCTTGTGACGTCACCGGGTGAGTGATTTTTAAATCTCTTATGGAGATTTATATTGCTGTCAGCGTTTTTAACTCTGATTTAAAGGTATTAGAAGGTTTTACGCATTTAATAGTATGTGAAATGAAGGAATAATAGCATGGTATTTCTTCTTCTCAGCCTACGTTTATCCACTCCTAGATGCAGGCCTCTTCCATGTCCTTCCATGCTCTTCTGATTTTTTCGATCCCTGCAGTTTGGATCCAGTTTCTTCCCGCAAAGCGCCGGATGTCATCTCGCCACCGTTCCTGGGGTCTACCGATGCTCCGCTTCGTCTCTCTGGGGCGCCAAATCAAGACCCTATGTGTCCACCTGTGGTCCTTCTGCCTTGCTATATGACCAGCTCATCTCCATTTCAGCTGTGCCGCAAGTCTCAGTACATCTGTCACTTTAGTTCTCCTTTGTCTTGTCCCTTAAAGTGATTCCAAGCATAGTCCTTTCCATCGTTCGCTGAGTGGTCTGCAGTTTATTGGCAGATGACTCAAACACTTTCCTTTTTAAGTTTATAGGTAACTCGCAGGATTTAAAGGTAAATCCTAGTTTTCCAAAAGCCGCCCAGGAGAGGCCTATTCTTCTTGATATTTCGGAGAATCAATTCTCTTTCTCTTTCACAAGTTGAATTTTGTGGCCTAGGTAAATATATTCAGTGACCGCTTCTATGGGTTGGTCGTTAACAGCTACCTGGATGTCTTCTGTACTTATGAGCTTTGTTTTGGTTAAGTTCATTCCAAGTCCAAATTCCATCGATGCTAGATGAAGTTCCTCAAGCATGTTTTTCACCTGTGTTGGCAATGATCACAACATCGTCTGCAAAACGTAAGTGGTTTAAACGTACTCCATCGATATTAATCCCGTTTTCATGCCGGTCGAGTTTTTTGAAGACATCTTCCAAAGCAAGAGTAAACAGTTCTGGCGAGATGGTGTCCCCTTGTCTTACTCCCCTCTTGATCGGAATCATGCCGGTTTTTAAATCATCGTCTATTTTTACATGGAGGGAGGCCTTATTATACAGGGTGTTATGGAAATGACGTATTATATTTAAACCGGCAATTCCTGAGATGAAAACAAATTGAAGAAAAATATCCAAAAATGGTGCTTTAATTTAATATGCCCTGTACATGACCTTATGTCAAACCAAAAATTACCACGTGGTGCCCCTGTCCGGAAGGTAAACACAGCAACATATGGCAGTGAATCTTGAACAGTATTGTCATATCTTCAGGGTAAACTCTTTAGAAAGTCAATAACCGTTTGACAGATTTCAAGTTGTTTATTTTTCAGGGTACATTATTATAAACTTTTACGTTCAGTTCGGTGGGAAACAATCTCTGATTTATAAACTTGAACTGACTCGAACGAACCGCCGCAGAGTTTTTAAATGGTCAGGTATGTTCTCATTTGTTCAACTCGAACGACACCCGTCAGATCTGAACAACTTAAAAATTTATAAATGCCACTTACCCTTTAGAAAAAAAAATGCAATTTTATTTACCTTTTCGGACTTATTTAAAACCAACTAATTTATAAAAAACACCAAGAACTCACATCACAAAATCACATCAGAGTTCGCCTCACAACACATCTAAGTACCGTTCAATCTGAATTAGTATTTTAAAGTGCTACTGTGTAGACAAAAATACGCCCTTATTGTCTGGGAAATAATGTATTTAACATCTAAAAATTTTAAAAATAAATAACACGTTGGTTCTGTGGATCGATATCGGCCGGCTTCTTTAAACAGCTGATTTTGGACAATCGGCTAATATTTAAAAATACAGCGTTGCCACTTTCGATATTTTATAAGCGACTATCATAAATTGCCGAATTTCCTTCTATAATATTACTTTCCTGTATAATTACAGTCTCGGAAATGGCAACCGCGCTACTACCAATTTTCGCAGAAAGGAAGTATCTTTTTGGACTGGCCGATTATTATTTGAAAGGGTAGTTCCTGTCAATTGTTAACATAATTGTTTCATTTCATCCGTAGTAAAGGGTTATGAACAATAGAAATTAACGTTTTTATTATTTCTATTGCGAAATGATTAAGTGCTCTTGTTCTATGTGTGTTATTGTAAAGTGTAATTATGCGTTAGTGTTTAGTGCTTTATTGTAATCTGATAATAGGTGCATATCTTCAAAAAACTAATTTGAAACTCGTGGGTGTCTGTGTGTTTCTTTAAGTGATTTAGTACAATTTGTTCTACTTCATTGTGTCTTTTTCTTTCGACGATATGCCGATTATGTTAAGAGATTGGAAATAAGAGACCGAATAGGGTTTAGTGATAAGCTTATTATGCACCCCCACACTATCATCAGGACACGTGATGAGCATAAAGTTTTTCCCATAGAAAAAAGAACTGAACCTGGATGTACCCTGGATTCCTTAATCGCGCCCTGGATTAACTTTCTAAGTAAGCTAAATATTATTTTTTATAAGAAACTAAAGTTGTACAGCTTTAAACAGTTTGGCAACATTGTGCCAGAACATCTATTGATTACCCAGCTGAGCAATTTAATATGTTCATATATGAATGTGCCGAGGAGTTGTGTGTGGGTTTAGGGGTGAATTACCCCAATTTTAAAGCGTTCGATTTAAAAAAAAATGTAGCGCTTCTCTAGGACACCCCAGGAGTCACCCATTTAAATATAATACGTCATTTCCATCACACCCTGTATTACAATTATACAAGACTGACAACACTGTTCGCAACAAGCAGAGGTGGCCGAGCAGCTTCGGCTATCGTCGACCGGTTCGAATGGCGCGGCGGATGTTATACAAGTTTGTCGGAATCTTTTCTTATTTTAGTGGTATTTTAGCTGTAATGTGTGTTATATTTCTATGACATTAATATACGTAAATACTTGTCATATATTATTCTTTCATTTCATAGATCATTACATTCATAAAACCTTTTAATACCTTTAAAATAGAATTTAAAACTCTAACACCGTATCAATCTCCATAAGAAATTTAAAAATCACTCTCCCTGTGACGTCACTGCGTGCGGCAGACGAAATTGGAACGGTTAAATACCTTGTCTTTAGTTATTTGCATCATGGTTCACCACTGCATGTTACATTCCACTTTTAAACCAACAACGAAACATCTGCCGGCGACTTATATATAATTAAACAAGTGTACCCTGGGGGAAGAAAACAGCGCTTTCGGGGCAGAAAAACTGCCCCAAAAGGGGATCTTTTGCAAATTACACCCGAACAGTCATATTTTACCGTTTAGTTGTTTTTGGTATTATCTGTTTGCAACACTGACTAAGATCAAAGCTAAATTATTTCCTCGTTCGGCTTTGTGGATGCGGCTCTAGGCGATGTTTCGAAATTTGTGGTAAAATCCATTTTTGTTTGGTAATATTTTTTTTTCTAAAATGGGACACTGACTGCTGAAATGAAAATTATTATTTCTTTATTGTTTTTGTCAGATTATTTGGATTTTAATAACGAGAACGTTTTTAAAAGGGGATTTATTTTCGCATTTTATAACGGTTCTCGATTCAATTAATAATTGATTTCTTTATGAAAGTTACAATTTTCCCAATATAGAGCTCGAACCGCCTCGATTTATATACAGTGTGTGTATACAGGGTGTCCGCTAAGTAATGGGACATGGAAAAACCACAGACTCCTTATGTAAAACTATTAGGATTTAATTATACTTACCTATATCCGAAAGTTGATATTAACTGAGATACAGGGTGTTAAAGTTAAAATTTCATTTTTGTTTTTCTCTAATAACTTTGACAGAAACCAACGGTTTTTTACAAAATTTGGCAATTATGGATTTTTTAGGACGAGGAACTTATTCTTTGATGAAATTTTAATGTACAATGTACATTTATTAGGTCATAACTTTCTTGTGCCTCCGTGTATTTAAGTTTTTAAGGAAAATAATACTTTTCTCATTTTTATTAAGTAAAAAAGGTACATTAATTTCAGGTCGCCCAGAGTTGCTGGTCAGTCGTTAAGGCCGTCAGCAAAAAATTTTACCAAATCAACAATTCCACCTCTAACACGTTCCGATGGTACAATAGCATGCACAGCCGGAGACAAAGCAAACTTATTTGCTGAACTATTTTCTTCGCATTCCACTGTAGATTTTCAGGGAAGAACATCACCCAATATTCCTGCAGTTCAATCCGAAATGACTGAAATCATGTTCCGTCAGCGTCCCGTCAAACGAATCCTGAAAGGTCTCGACGTCAAGAAACCTTCTGGTCCAGACGAATTTCCTGTTATAGTTCTCAAGAGATGAACCGATGAACTACTGAATTTTGTAGACTTTTCAACTTATCCTACAAAAAAGGAATAATTCCATCGTGCTGGAAGACGGCGCGAATCCAACCAATTCCAAAGAAAGGTAAGAGAACCCTGCCTAACAACTATCGACCAGTCGCATTGCTTCCAGTTATATCCAAAGTAATGGAGGAAGCTATTAACAAACATCTTCTAAAGTACCTGGAAGGCTTCAACATTGTCAGCGATCATCAATATGGTTTTCGGAAGACCAGATCAACTGGAGATCTTCTAGCCTATGTCACCCATATTTGGAACAACGCAATTGAACATCATGGGGAGTCTCGGGTTCTTGCACTGGATATTTCTAAAGCTTCTGATCGTGTTTGGCATGAGGGGCTTCTAAGTAAACTGCGACCGCGAATGCCCAGTCGATTCTCTGCATGGTTGTCTAGCTTTCTTAATGACTGCTCTCTGCAAGTGGCGGTTGACGGATTTTCCTCAGACACCTTCACCATCAATGTCTGTGTTCCTCAAGGATCCATATTGTCTCCCACTCTCTTCTTCCTCTACATCAACGACCTACTAGTGAAAACTAAAAATCCGATATTTAGTTTTCCTGACGATAGCACAATTATCTCATCTTTCTCCTTAAATGTACAAACATCGGCTGCCTTCGCAGACAGCACAAAGTATCACGCCTTAACAAAGACTTGGCTTGGGGTGACAGTAACCAAGTCGAATTTAACGCTAAGAAACCCCAGACAGCAGCCTTCTCTAAAAAGGTTAACATCACAGAAAAATATATAGTCATGGCATGACACGCAATCCCACTGGCTTCCTCTACTAGTTTGCTGGGCGTCAGTCTGGGAGGAAATATGTCTTGGCATAACCACATTGTGGCAATCGCCAAGGTAGCTCCTCAGAAACGTGGTGGACTCTTCCGAACCAAAAAGTTGTACACACCTCACCAACTTTTCACACTATACAAGGCCCAGATTCGACCTTCACTGGTGTACTGCTTTCATGTCTGGAGCTCTGCACCTAAACATAGTCTTCGGCTACTGGATTCCATCGAAAGGAGGGCCATTCGTCTGATCGGAGACCACGGTTGGGGATTTGAATCTCTCTTACAGATATTTTCATGGAAAGTGCTCGGCTGACCTTGCCCTCTTAATTCCGCCCAAAGCGGCGAATAGCAGAAATACACGACGAACCACTGCCGCCCATCCATATGTGGTTCAGCTTGGTACTCCTCGAACTTCATTATTTATGAATTCTTTCATTTGGAGGACTTGATCCTTATGGAACGACCTTCCCGAAGTCGTTTTTCCCAACGAATATAACCTCCAACGATTTAAAACCAACGTGAATCGCTTGTTGAGTACACGCACCGCTCCCAGAGTGCCCTAAATGAGTTTTCCTATAGTGCTTGTGCTTGATCATAAAAAAAACTTTCGCAGGTTGTAAATCGAAAAGTTTTGGACTTTTTATTATATGACTTCCCGACTGCTTTTGTTTTAATAAGTAGAATCAACTATCCAAATATTCTGATGCATTTTGCGAACACCCTGTATAATAAAATCAACGATAAATTGGAAAACAACTCGGACACTACAAATGTATACAAATTAAGGAATTTATTAATTTATTGAAGCCAATATTAACAAAAATAATAGTAAGAGTTAACTAATCGATAGAATTCGATCCAGTCACGCCATCCAATCATTACGGACGTCTAAATGACATAAAAAGAGATGCTTAAAATCGTATCCAACTTACAAATGAAACAATAATCGTTGAAGTTATACATAATTTAGTAGAATGGCTGCGGAGGGTTACGAAGTGCCCTTGCTGCTGCAAGGCATAGGGCGTCATTTTGTAATAAAATAAGGAAACTGTAAATATTGTAAAGCGAAAATTGATAATGTCTTGTGGTCACGCGGTAAACATAATTAACCTTAAGAGCAACCGACCGGAAGCTAATAAAAGATTTGATTAAGAGAGTTGATGTATTATTTATAACATTAGGCATACAGGGTGTTATGGAAATTACTTATTATATTTAAACCGGCAAATCCTGAGATGGAAATAAATTGAACCGAAATACAGTGTAACCACTCATAACGGACACCTCTATTAAGCGGACATTTTTTCATAGTCCGGAACTAGGTATATGAAATTCCATGAAAATCAACCTCTCTTGGGCGGACTCTTCTTTGGGCGGACGCGGGCATGCTGTTTTCATACAAAGAGTGCGAAAACCCTCTTTTAAACGGACAAAAATTTAGTATTTGGGAGACGAATAAGTACGGTGCAAAAACTCTCTTTAGACAGGCACCTGCAACCAACCGCGTATGGGTGGCAGCGCGAAAGGACTTCACCGAATGAAAGTATGTGTGATTCCCCGGCAGCAGTACGCCGTTTATTTGTGAGTTGTAAGTTAAAATCGCAAACAATGCCACAAAATGTCTCATTTTGAGTCTGAAAGAGAATATTGATGTTGTGGAAGTTTGTAATTTGATAACAATGATGTGGGCGAGTTCATTAACATTGATAGCATAACAATGTGCTATTAGAAGATGATAGTTACCCCATTCCTACCGATTATGTAGTCCAAACTGAAACCTTATCACTATCTGCCGACTCTGATGAAGAAGTTGAATGCAGTAATCAAACAAATGTCACCAATTATCAGCAAGCCATTAGTATGGTAAAGGAATTATAAGAGTATGCAAAGGATAGAGGTGACTCTACAGCAATGGAATTGTTATCAGACTTGGAATTACATTTTCTAGATTGCAAGTATAAAACGCAAACACGTCAAACTAAGTTATTAGATTTTTTTAGTACTACATCTTAACTAAAACTAGTGTATTTTTATTATGTTATATTTATTTGTACATACATATGCATAGTAATAATTTTGCATTTACATATTACCTAATAACAAAATTCTCATGGGCGGACACATTTAGACGGTCCCGTATGTGTCCGCCTAAGAGAGGTTTCACTTTATACACTTTATATGAAATCTGAAAATTTAGTTGTCCGCTACTGACGACGTTCGCAATCCATAATTTATGGAGGCAGTCTCAAGTCTCAAAAGAGGTTAGCGCATTGTAGGCGGTGTTGTCATATTCCAACACAGAATTGTAAACGTACGTGTTCAGTTTGTCTTTGGCCCGCGTTATAACTTCTTTTTCCAAATTTTTAAGAAAAAAAACTACAATTTTAAGGTACATTCTCTCTTACCTTCGATGTTATTTTAAAATAATCCGTTTTATAATTAAATTCCTTAAAGAAATAAAACACAACAAGTATGTTTTGCAACAGAACCAACAGTAGATAATCACAAAAATTTGAAATCACATCACAACATTTATTATTACGAATTATTGCACAACAGAAAAAATAATCGGGTAATGCTACAACTAACAAAACGTTTAAAATTCGTATACATCAAGCACGTGGAACCCTCGGCAACGTCGTTCCAACATCGAGTATCGAAATATACTGAAGCAACTATACTGAAGATTAAACATATCAATACGCGCGCGGCGGTTATCCAATGAAGGGCGAGACACGCGGTGTGACATGGCATCACTGTAGTTTACTCTACTGACCTACATTGTTGCCAACTGAGACCAGATGGAGCGACGCGACAGCATGTAGGCAAAAAGGGTTTTTACCTTAGTATCTAGATATTCGATTAAAAAAAAGTATGTTGACTTTCTGTAAGACAACCAGGGAGTTACCCATTTAAATATAATAAGTCATTTCCATAGGGAGTTACCCATTTAATTTTTTTTTTTTTTTTTTTTTTTTTAATCAGCACCGCTTATGCTTACATATTAAAACTAGTCTAGAAGACTAACCATTAATTTTAATCTAATAAGGCTTAAAATTAGGTACTTATCTAAGTCAATCCAATGATATCCCTTAGGTTTATCTATTAACTATTTACACTCAATCACTGTCCTGTCTGACACGCTATACTAGGTCAAATGGTTTTGTCCTCTTTAACCTCCGGACATGGTGTTGGTTGTCCAGTAATTGTATGGCTTCCACGTTGTCGTGAAGATGTAGTCTTGCCTCATGTTTGAGAGCATACCTCTTAATCTCTTCTTTAATAGTGAACATTTCTAAATCACGATGAATATCCGCATTGCGCACATACCAAGGGGCATTTACAATGTTGCGCAGCACTTTATTCTGGAACGTCTGTATTGTTTTTATATTACTGACTTTGGTACAGCCCCATAGCTGAATGCCATAAAGCCATACTGGTTTAAATATCTGGTTATATATTAATAATTTATTACATATCGACAATTTAGAATTTCTACCAATAAGCCAATAATACTCTTTATATTTCAAGTCAAGTTCTGCCCTTTTTCTTTTAACGTGCTCTTTCCATCGTAGCTTGGCATCAAGAGTTATACCTAGATACTTTACTTTAAGATCATAAGGGACAATTTTTTCGTTGATATCCAGTGGAAGAGGCTGAGTTATATTTTTGTTAGTAAAATTAATATGTACAGATTTCGATTCGTTAAGCCTAATCTTCCATTTTTTTGTCCACTCTACTACAGAATTGCTAGCTACTTGTAATCTTCTGGTGGCTCTTTCCTGCTCATGATCAGTTGCAAGAAGAGCAGTGTCATCAGCAAATGTAGCCAGGGTTATATTTTCTTGGATTGGAAGATCACTAGTATATAATAAGTAGAGAATGGGCCCTAGGACACTTCCTTGAGGTACCCCAGCTCTTATTTCTTTTAGGTCAGAATATTCATCCTCTTGTTTTACTCTAAAGAGCCTATTTGAAATATATGAGGTTAGTATATCTGCAAATTGCTTTGGAAGCATTTTATTCAATTTATACACCAAGCCTTCATGCCAGACCTTATCGAAGGCTTGGGCCACATCCAGGAACACTGCAGAGCAATTCATTTTCTCTTCGAGGGCACGCTCAATAACATCTGCTATTCTATGGACCTGGTCAATTGTTGAATGTTTCTGTCTAAACCCAAACTGATAGTCCGGAATTAATCTGTTTCTTTCAATCAGGGGCCTTAACCTCTTAAACAGAAGCTTTTCGAATAATTTTGATACTATTGGTAGAAGTGATATAGGTCTATAAGATTTGACATCGTTTGGTGGTTTCCCTGGTTTCGGAATCATCATCACTTCTGCAACCTTCCAGCAATTAGGGACATGTTTTAGTCTGAATGCTGCATTAAAGAGGTAAGTGAGCATTACAATTCCTTTTCTAGGCAATTGCTTTAATATTTCACCTGTTATCAAGTCGAAACCAGGTGCTTTCTTAGGATTCAGATTATTTTTAATCTCCTTAGCTACTTCTTTCCAACTAACCGGGGTGATGTTCTCCGAAATTAGGTTGTTGAGTAAGGGTAAATTATGTTCTACTTGTGATTGATTAGGTGTAAAGATTTCGACAAGATGTTCAGCAAAGAGTTCTGATTTTTGTTTATTATCTTTAGCCCATGGTTCCCTGTCTCTCCTAATCGGCGGTATAGTGGTGATGGGTCTCTTAATCTTCCGAGTCGCTTTCCATAGAGAGTAGTCGGTCTCCTCATCTGCTGTAAGATTTTGCAAATAGTAGTTTACAGATTCTTCTTTTATTTTTTGTATCTCTCTCCTGAGTTTCTGTGTTTTGTTATTAAGTACTGCTTTGTTTGCAGGATCCCTAGTTTGTTGCCATCTTCTCCCTGCTATTATTTTTTCTTTGACTAGAACTCTAATCTCTTTGGGGTAGTTTATTCCTTTGGTTATGTGACTAATTTCTCTGGTATTCTCATATGCTGCTTTTTGAATAAGCTGTATAAAATGCTCAGCCTCTTCTTCAAGTTGTTCAGTGGTTCTTAGAACAATATTTAAGTTGATGCTTTCTTGTAGCTCCTTACGAAATATTTCCCAGTCAGTGGTTTTGTTGACCAACGAAGGGCGAGCAGTTCTTTTTATAACAGTTTCGCAAAAAGTTAGAATGACAGCTGAATGATCCGAATCTAAATCAAAATTCTCCTCTACTTCAATAAAGTTAGATGAAACCTTCCTTGTAATAAAAAAGTCTAATAAATCTGGAATTTTGTTAAGATCTGTGGGCCAATAGGTAGGTTTACCTGATGAGTGAGTGTTGCAGTTTCTCTTTCGAATAGCTTTTCGCAGCTCTCTACCTTTGGTTGTCGTTAATCTGGAGCCCCATTCCACATTCTTGGCATTAAAATCTCCACCAATAATGAACCTCTCCCCTGATTGCTGCAATATAGTTAAATAGTCCTCTTCTTTAAGATTATATCGAGGCGGATAGTATACTGATCCGACTGTAAATCTTTGTTTTGTTGAGTTAATACCAACCATTGTGCTTTGGATGTCTACCCGTTGTATATTACTTTCCTCAAAATGATTTAAATATAATAAGTTGCGAGGAAGTCTCAGTTGTCAAAGAAATACAAGGGAATATTACATACATAAAATTGGTTTTTAATATTTTCAGTGAACAGTGAATATCTCTGTACCCGACATAAGGTAGTTAAAGTTTCTATAAATTAAATAAAATGTCACGTCACGCACCCCCCGAAAACACTTAATGGTGGACAAGGTCCATATTACAGGACATTTCCGGCATTCATGTCCGGACTATTACAGGATAATATTAAAGTTGGGGGCGAAAATGCTAATTTAATGGCATAGTAATGGTGTGTAAAAAATGGGGACCGAAATGGAATGCTCAATGCACTGGAGATGGAGTTTTTAATCGTGATTTATGGGTTTTCGATTAGATTTGAAGAAATTGTACATGTTCACTTTTTGTTTTTTTTTATCAGCCGCCACTATAGGTTGCCATGCAGACAGTGGCGGCCCGTCAGGGGCGGCAGGGAGGCAGAGCCGACCCGCTAATTTATACTTTTATCTTTTATTTTAACATAATTCTTTATTCAACCAATTCAATTATAATATTTGTAATATTCAATAAATTATCGTATATTTAACAATTTGATAAATTTATTGTTTTCAAATATCCCTTGTAGCGGCATCTCCAAGATTACTATTCTTTGATTACTATTCGAATCCCTCGTAGACATAGTAGTTGTCAAGAGACCGGAGCCGAATGACCATGAAATATCACCACCTAATTGGTTTGGAAACGAAACATATTCTGTTGAGGTTATAAATAATACCGGCTACCAAATCCGAGCCGCAACCTGTGACGTAGTTCTGACTTTTCTCGCGAGCGGGAAATTAGGGAAACAAAATCAGTGGTTAATTATTTCGATTCGTAACGGTTCCTATTCGATTTTTTAAAAAGATATACGGACTATTTTCGGAAAATTATAAATTCAGTGTTAAAGTTACTTGACTTGTGATAGTGTGGTTTGTATTTTGTGTTATTTGTTTATAATTTTTAGTAAAATAGAAAAGCGGTAGGTTTGAAAGTTTTTAGTAATTTAATTTGTAACAAAAATGGAGGGAAATATGCAGATAATGTAAGTAATAATATTAAGGACAAATCTGATATTGTTAATTTTACGATGGCGTTATTAATCACTTTGCAACAGCAAAAGATCGTCGCTTAGAACTAATTTATAAACAAGTTTAGACAGACATGTCACTGTCATACTTCTTAAAATTCTTATGATTCTTGTCATTCAATTGTCTTCGAATCTTAAATCAATTATGTTCGTTAAAACGCATCTTAAAAACCTGTTATCGTATATTAAATTGTTCTATCTGAGTTAACAAACAATATAAAAAAAAATGCAATCTAATTTAATTTATGAAATAAGACAGTATTAAATAGGTGAATTTTTTTAAACTTTGGGCGTGGCCCTGAAATTTTTCGTTCTTAGTCGCGAGCCGCCACTGCATGCAGATCTATACGAAGAAATTGCGAATAAAACCAAATGAACTTGAAGACAGTGTCGCCGAATTGAGAAAAAAGGACACGAAGGAATTTTTTCAAGCGGAACGTACGTACATTATACCATAATATGAGTGGAGTACGTAGCCCGAAACGTCCGTCCGTTTTGCGTTTAATAAATGATAGGTAACTATAAACGTTCTCCTTATCTGCGCGTTTCACGTAAGACGTTTTTTGATAACCCCCGTATAACCAAGTTTTATTTGAATTTAATTTAATCAGATTATTAAGTGGACGGCTATTTTTTGCAAATTTAATTTTGTCCCCATTTTTGAATTCTATCCAGGGGTGAATTCCCCACCCACAGGCCCGTAGCCAGGATTAGATTTTAGAGTGGGCAGTCAAAGTTTTAGAGGGGGCAAACTTGAAAATAATTTTTGTGATCAGATCACGTAAGATCAAGAGGAAAAAAAACATCGTTGATTTCAACATTGAATTAACTACCTACCTATATAATTACAAAAAATAAAACTTAAACAAAATCAAAAAACGCAACGTAGGTAAATACCTTTAATATAATTGAAGTTTACTGTTCTTCCTTTCGTTAAATTTTTGTAAAAACACCTCAAAGTTTATGTTATTTGTTTGTTTACTCTCAAACGCTAAATATATCAGATTGGCCATTCTCTGCTGAGCCTGAATCCCAAGAAATTACATAAATATACAACTATCATGGTTTTGCTAGAGTGGGCAACTTTTTCTGTCAGAGTGGGCATTGCCCACTCTGCCCCCCCCCTCCCCCCTGGCTACGGGCCTGCCCACCCAGGAATTATTTATTTAGAGCCAATCTATA
Organism: Barypeithes pellucidus; assembly: GCA_963991005.1. Taxonomy (NCBI): domain Eukaryota; kingdom Metazoa; phylum Arthropoda; class Insecta; order Coleoptera; family Curculionidae; genus Barypeithes; species Barypeithes pellucidus. The sequence continues at coordinate 46,558,797 of OZ022563.1, read as the reverse complement.
TAGTTATATAGGTACTTTCTGAAGCAGCCATGGCCCGACAACGCTGCCGTCAAGAAATAGTCGAAGTCTCCCTTAAGCCGTCCAACCCATTTCTGCTATTCTCGCACCCACTTTTCATGCTATTCACGCATCAAGTTCGCCCTGGCTACTTCTTTCTACCAACGCCAGGTCATCTGCAAACATTATCAAGATGGTTCCATCAGGCATTTTTTTTTTTTTTTTTTTTTTTTTTTATGATCAAACACAAGCACTATAGGAAAAATCCTTTAGGGCACTGTGGGAGTGGTGCGTGTGCGCAAAAAGCGATTCACGTTGGTTTTGAATCGTTGGAATTTATATTCGTTGGGAAAAACGACCTCGGGAAGATCGTTCCACAATGATGAAGTCCTCCAGATGAAAGAGTTCTTGAATAATGAAGTTCGAGGAGTACTAAGCTTAACCACATATGAATGGGCGGCAGTGGTTCGTCGTGTATTTCTGATATTCGCCGCTCTGGGCGGAATTAAGAGAGCAAGGTCAGCCGAGCACTTTCCTGAAAATATCTGTAAAAGAGAGTCAAATCACCAACTTGCCTTCGATGTTCTAGGCTGTCGAGATTCTTCGTCAGCTCGTGGTCTCCAATCAGACGAATGGCCCTCCTTTCGATGGAATCCAGTAGCCGAAGAGTATGTTTGGGTGCAGAGCTCCAGACATGAGAGCAGTACTCTAGTGATGGTCGAATCTGGGCTTTGTATAGTGTCAAAAGTTGTTGAGGTGTGTACAACATTCTGGTTCGGAAGAGTACGCCAAGCTTCTGAGAGGCTATCTTGGCGAGGCATTGATCAAAAACATACTTGTTTACGTCATACGTCCCTTGTTAGAGAAGAACTTTTCTTGGAACCTCGTATTTTGGCGCTGCTAACACTAGGATTGCTAATTTTCCACTAAACCTGAAAAATAATATTTTATAGCAGGAAATGACCGTTATTTACAATTTTATTACAAAACATTTTTTTAAAATTTAATAGAATAGATCCGATTTATAGGCCATCAAAGTGTTCAATATTTAAACACCCAACCTGTTCTGTTTACACACTATTACGTATTATCTGGGATAACCTAGGCCTAGATATTATTGTTTGGAAACTACTACTCAAAAAATAATAAAATATGGTATTATTAGAAAGAGATTTAAACGACTTTTACAACGATGTGCCACTTGACCTCCTTCCCATATTAGAGTTTAAGGGTAACCTCTAACCCTCTAAGGAGGTTAAACCACGAAGGCTGCAAATATTTTTTAAAAGCCCCCCCCCCCCCCCCCCCCCCCCCTACAGGTCGACAAGTGGATCTGTGTCTCCGACGTATCGGTAAGAGGAAAATAATATCTGTTAAAACATGGTGCTATTATTATTTTAAATATGTAATAAAAATAGGAAATTCTTCGTAAGTTAAACCGTAATCGACACCCAGAAACAATGCCAGTTCTGCGAAGAGCCCTTCCTGAAGAAAGAGAAAATATTCCTCAAGAAGCAATTCAAAACTGCATTGAAATGCCACATGTCGCATTGTAGAAGTGATAAGAATATGAGGTTACAATACATGCTATTAATTTGTGGATATTTATTCACGCTACTCGATAAAATCATGTAATGTTGTGAATTGTGGATAAAATTGAAAAACTGCACGACTTCTTTAAAAATGTGTATCTTCTTTTAAAAGGCAGATAAGAGCGTGAACCAAAAAACATTGTGTTAAGAAAAGGTCACACTTCAAAACAAAACCGAATGTAGCTGAATTTTGCCGTTCAATTATTCCACAGGGGGTTAAGAAATTATGAGTAAAAAAAGTAACTTTTGTTTCTGCCTGTACAATGATCAAAACACAAGTGTTTCTGGAAACTATTATCATCCAAGGTTATCATTCCAAGATACAAGTCTACACTTTGCTAAATATTTCACGAAGATCGGAATAATATTTAAAAAGTTACTAGACTATAAACTTGACTAAAATTATCTTCGTCCGGAATTTATTATCCGGGAATGTATCTTCGGAATTTTTTAAATTTGAAAATATGGCGTTGCAGAACTCATTAATGCGTAACTTTTGTCTAATTTGATCATTTCTGCATGAACTTGAGAAGGAAATTAACTAGAACGAACATTGGCAACGTTGCGAAATCATTGAGAATCATCTTTACATATTTAAAAAAAGAGTGGTCGTAATAGTTATCGCGCCTCGTCCGTTCTTTTTATTTTTTGACTGAGAGTGATGTTTTTGGATTAGATGAAAATAGTAACTGACGTTTTTCATGCGGTGAATAGTTTTGGTTTGAGAAAAATCGAAATTTGTTTACAGCAGAGAATTCAACTTATCGCGCTTCGTCCGTTTTAGTTGTCGGATGTTATTTTTCGTTATTCGTGACCGAAAAAAAGTTAGAAGGGACATTTTCATTGACACGCAACCGCAGTGTTGGAATTTAGGTATGTCATTTTTTTAACGCTGTTCGAGTTAGCGCGGCTCGTCCGTTTTCATACAGAAATCGTGTATTGTGGCTCGGAAAATGGGGGATAAAATATGAACTGACATTTTTACACACGCATTTTTTAGCAAAACCGTTTTCAGTCAACACAGCACGTGTATCAATAATAATGCAATATGGGGACATGCTGAGTTGTTATAGACAACCAAGCCACACAGCAAGCCGACCTATGCACGCGCCGTGTACCGCGGTCATGAATTATACAGATACGAGATCCGACTCCGCCGCCCTCCCTGCTGCTGCGCAACACGGAAAAAGTCCGTTCGACTCGATTTATTATTTTTTAGAGTGTTATCAACAATTTAAAAAAAATTGACCCGGGCGCTGTAACTTTTTGATGCCCCTTTTCTTTACATCTTTTATTTAAGCTATGGAATTTTTGAAACACTCAAAAAGTCCGTTGTCGATAAATTCACGTTTTTTTTTTATATTTTTAATATGATTTCATAAAGAACGAGCAAGGTGTAGTAACAAAAAAACGATCTGCTTACTTACGGACTGAAATCACTCTGACCGGTAAGCACAGCGTTGCCGAACTTTTCGCTCGAGTGAAACTTTCTTATTTTTTATTAATCTAGCGATTAGTCATTGACTATACAGTGAGGACGTAAAGTAAGGAATACATTCATTATCTCGCAAACTACAATTTTTTTAAAAAATCGCTCGGACCCTTCGATTTTGTTTTTCCAACGCGCATATTCTGACATAAAATGTAGATATACAGGGTGTTGCAAATAAGAGTGACACAAATTTTTTTTTTCTTAAATAGAACCCACTGTATATTATTGCATGTACGGATTCTTCGGAAAATCCTAAACATTTTTCATGTAGCATGTACTATACCTTAGCCCAAGCGTTTTGGAGTTATTCTCATTCAAAATTTGAAAATCAGATATTTCGCAATCAATCAAGACTTGCATTGATTCATGCACGCTGAGGAAAACCTGTAGTGCGTGGCATGCGTGAAGCGCAAGAAAAGTCAAGTAGGCTTTGGAGTTATGATGCAAGAACCAAAAGAATTAATGTCAATAGTTACTGTTATTGTCAGTTTTATGTGTATTTTCCTAACGTTTTACTAGTTTTCAAAAGACTCATTTCGTTTTTTCATAACTAAATTAAATTAAAATGCGGCTCACTGAGAAACAGCGCATAGAGGTTTTGATGATGATGGGCTACGGTGATAGGGTTAGAACACAGCAAGAAACTTGTGAGTTATTTAATCAAAAATACCCCAATCGTCCGCCAATATCACAATCAACAGTAAGCAAAATTGAGTACAAGTTTAGACAATTCGGTCATGTAAGAGATGTCCCTAGATTTGGTCGTCCTCAAGTTGATGAAAATCAACAATTAGAAGTCTTACTGGCAGTTCAAGATAGATAACCAGCATGTGGTGTCTAGGCAGGTAGCAAGTGACGTGGATATTGGAAGAACAAAAGTTCTTAAAATACTGCATACAAATAAATACCATCCTTATAAAATGCAAGTTCTCCAAGAACTTTTGGAAAGGGACTTTGAGAGGCGCATTGAATTTTGTGAGCGTTCACAGGATATGTGTTTCGTAAACAGAAATTTTGTAAAAAATATAATTTTTTCCGATGAGTCCACATTTTGCTTGAATGGTGACGTAAATACCCAAAATTATCGATATTGGTCCGATGTAAATCCACACTGGATGAGGGAAGGACACACACAATTTAATCAAAAGATCAATGTGTGGGCTGGCGTTGTCGATGACATTGTTATAGGGCCTTTCTTTTTTGACGGAAATTTAACAGGCGAGAGATACTTGAGTTTTTTAGAATAAGAACTTGTTCCAGCCCTGGCCACCCTTTTTCATGAGTTAGAACGTCCCGATTTGCCACATCATAATATCTGGTTGCAACAAGATGGTGCTCCCCCACATTTCGCTGTGGGAGTTCGTACATATTTGGACGATACTTTTCCAAACAGGTGGATTGGAAGAGGTGGTTTTATTGAGTGGCCGCCAAGGTCACCCGATTTAACACCACTCGACTTTTTTTTATGGGGATACTTTAAGGGAAAAGTATTCACAAGCCAGCCTGCAAATTTAGATGATTTAAAAGATCGCATCCTGCAAGAAATTCGGCAAATTACACCCCAAATGGCTCGAAATGTTCAGCGAGAATTTGTAGATCGGTTAGGCTATTGTCAGTTGACCAACGGAAGACACTTCGAACATTTACTTTAGAAAAATTATTTTTAAGTTCACCTAACTGTTTTTTCGATAAATAAGATATTTTTAAAATAATTTTATTCTTTGTTTTCTCCATGACTTTTTCCACTTTTCAAATTTTGAATGAGAATAACTCCAATACCCTTGGGCTAAGGTATAGCACATGCTACATGAAAAATGTTTAGGATTTTCCGAAGAATCCGTATATGCAATAATATATACAGTGGGTTCTATTTAAGAAAAATTGTTTGTGTCACTCTTATTTGCAACACCCTGTATATCTACATTTTATGTCAGAATATGCGCGTTCGAAAAACAAAATCGAAGGGTCCGAGCGATTTTTTTTAAAAATTGTAGTTTGCGAGATAATGAATTTATTCCTTATTTTACGTCCTCACTGTAGATGAATGCGGGATAACAGTACATTTTGGTAACGGGCTGTCGTACTATATGGTTAACGAAATCCCTGTAAAGTGAGTGCATTCTTACACCCTGTATGCAGAGCTGGGCAGTATTTGTACTCACAAATACTTTTTTTTATTTAAATACTTTTTTGTATGGTTGTTATGTTATCAGTTGAAGAATACAGGGTTAAAATAAGGATTGTCAGAAAATCAGAGTTTTGAGATAAAATGCATTTTTTAGTATGGACATCCCTAGTTTTATTTCAGTACCGTAAAACTTTGACTCTAATTTCTACAGACGTTCCTAGTTTTATTCGGCTAATATTTTGACCATGGAAAGTAACAACATGTGCCAACAGGTTGCGCTAGTAATCTCGATTTCGATAAATATGGACAATTCCTGTTTTATTCCTGTACCCTTAAGTTTATGTTGTCGTGGTTTTTTAATTAAAATTTACTGTCAATACCAATAAAATATTACAAAACACACTTTTTATTGCTGTTAAATCTTATTTGATTCTAAAATATTTTGAGGATTGAGGTACCTACCTATTCAACTGCCTACTTAGAGGAGACAAAAATACTACTATACTATTTAAATATTTTTAAAAGTAATTACAGTGGAACCTCTATAACTCGAACTTGAAGGGACAACCAAAAAAGATTGAGTTACAGAGAGTTGGAAGAGAGAAGGGAAAACCACATGAATATTCCAAAACATTTTTTTTATTACATACATTATGTCTATGTACCATTAAAATATGTACATAGAAATCTTGGAAAATGTACAAAAACCACTAAAAAGTCCGAGTTAAAGAGAGGTTCGAGTTATAGAAGTTCGACTGTAATTGTTTACAAAGTATTTATATTTTGTTTTTCATTCTTAAAAGTATTTATAAATATTTAAAAAAAAAGTAATTAAATACTCAGAAAGTATTTATAAATACTTAAAAGTAATTAAATACTTAGAAAGTATTTAAATACTTAGAAAGTATTTAAATATAGTATTTAAACCTAAAAGGTATTTAAATACTTTTTGTAATTAAGATTTAAATACTTCATTACTTCAAAAAGTATTTAATATTTAAATACTTTTGAATTTAATTAAGTATTTAGTATTTAAATACTTTTAAAAAGTATTTGCCCAGCTCTGCCTGTATGTGTCAAATTTAATTTCACATGAAAAGTTGTACAGGACTAGGATTTCGGGAAACGAATAATAGTTTTATTCAGAAAAGCAGTCGGTTTAATGACTTTTTTTACTATTTTACACCTACCTTCCTATCTGTATGTACATATATACTTAGTAGTGAATAATTGTTGGTTTATACAATTTGCTCAATCTAAGCCTGGGTGCGACTAACTATTCTCTTGTCAGTTGTTTGACAAAGATAATTATTGTAAATATATTAAGTCGTCAGGATCACAAATCTGTTCATTGTTTTTTTGCTAAAATGTGTTAGACGCCGGTTAGGTGTTAGTTTGCTTAGATCTTATTTAGTTTTAATTGCAATTTTAACCAAAGATGTTCGGTGTTTTCGACATTTTGACTGTTCTCGCAATTTTAAGCGTATGGGGATCAACAGGTAGGTCCAGCAATTTTATTTTTTAATATACAGGGTCCTGCATCTCTCGTCCCGTCTTCTTAATTTAGGATTTTGATATTTGGCACGATGTACCCGTATTCTAGGACGCGTTTCAGGAAAATTTTTTTGAGTATACAGAGTCGATTCTCGACGGTTTTACGGGGTATCTCCATTATTAGTGAAGATAGAAGGATACGGTTTTCACAGCGCTGTGATACTTTTTGTGAAAGAGAAGATGCCCAATTAGAATTATTGTATAGGGTGTCCCATTCTCGACACTTTTATAGATTATCTCAGTAATTGTTATGCTATCAAAAAAGTAATGTAGGTCACATGTACTTAAAATGGTAAAATCAAAATTTGAAAATTTTCGCTCGCTTAAGAGATATGGAGGAAAACAAATAAATAGACAAATTCCAAATTACCCTATATTTTCTTAGTTAAAAGAGATACAGAAAGATATTTTATACCGAAGTTTCTAAATAACGATTGTTGAATAATCTGCCTTTTAGAATAAGTGTACGGGATCAGGTAAACAAGTTATCGGACCTAACCTCATTTGTTTAAATGGAACACCCTGTATAATTCAATCTAAAATGATAGCATTTTAGATTCTCTTTTCAAACATATAATGGATGATATTGGTTCCCTAGGCGATGAAATTAAACTTTATTACTTTGAATCGAAATAAAAGATTCAGAAATAACAGGAATCATCGCAAATGTTCGGAATATGTCCTTAAATGGTTGCCGTCTTTCCGGATAGCGAACAAAATATAAATGTTGAGCCATTTCTTCGTTTTTTCCACTTTCAATATAAACTGATATCATATCAAATTTTTCAAAATGTAAATAAGTTATTTTCACAAATGAATATGTAAAAATAAAATTGACGTTAAATGTTAATAACAACTAAAATGTCAACATTTGTGATATTAGCTTCTGTTTCATGGTCTACTGTGGTTTAAAGTCATAAAGTTTACATATATCTCCTAGAAAACCAATATCATCTATGGTGTGTTATACAGGGTGTCCGGGAACATGTGGGAAATCTCCCGGATATGAAGAAAACACGTGAAAAGAATACTATAGGTTCATATAAACTTATTTCGTATCGGCCTCCTCTTCGGAGATATGGGCTCCCAAAGAGCACCAATGGAATCAAGTTTTTTTACACATAATTATTGAACCACCTGGTATATTTCAATTATTTTTTAATATGATGTATACCAGGTAAGACCCGTCAAATTACTACCCAAGAAACTGTTGTGAATTACTCACAGCTGCAGGGACGGACTAGCTGTAACACTCATGGGCCCATTTTTTTTACGCCCTGTATGTTGAGAACTTTGGACAATGTTTTTTACATACCTTTAACTATTGGCTAAAAATTAAGTACTCTTCATTCATGTCGCTAATCCTAACCGTTTTCGAGAAAACGTCATTTTATTTACACTGAGTCCCCTAACTGCTCATGGGCTAAATATGAAAAATCGGAATCTTGAAGGTTGAACATTGGATCGGAACAAAGATGCATCTTTTATTGAAATACCCGAAGCACATGATGTATATGAAATGCCGTTTTTTCGAAAACGGTTAGGATTAGCGACATGAATGAAGAGTACTTAATTCTTAGCCAATAGTTAAAGGTATGTAAAAAACATTGTCCAAAGTTCTCATCATACAGGGCGTAAAAAAAATGGGCCCATGAGTGTTACAGCTAGTCCATCCCTGCAGTTGTGAGTAATTCACAACAGTTTCTTGGGTAGTAATTTGACGGGTCTTACTTGGTATACATCATATTAAAAAATAATTGAAATATACCAGGTGGTTCAATAATTATGTGTAAAAAACTTGATTCCATTGGTGCTCTTTGGGAGCCCATATCTCCGAAGAGGAGGCCGATACGAAAGAAGTTTATATGAACCTATTATAGTATTCTTTTCACGTGTTTTCTTCATATCCGGGAGATTTCCCACATGTTCCCGGACACCCTGTATATTTGAAACCAGAATTTAAAATACTTTTTAGATGAAAATATATATGGTTAATTTAAAAAAATGAGGTTAGGTCCGATAACTTTTTTACCTGACCCCGTATACTTATTCTTATATTATATATGGCAGATTATTCAACAATCATTTTTGGTATAAAGCATTTTTCTGTATTTCTTTTAACTAAGAAAAAATAGTGTAATTTGGAAATTGTCTATTATTTGATTTTCCCCCGTATCTCTTAAGCAAGCGAAAATTTTCAAATTTTGATTTCACCATTTTAAGTTCGACCCAAAAAGAGCCCATGACACCTACATTACTTTTTTGATAGCACTAACAATTACAGAGATACCTACCCTATAAAAGTGTCGAATATGGGACACCCTGTACAGTAAATAAAACACCCCGTCCTTTCCTCTCGACTTCCCTGTATAGCTTGAAGCTCAACATATTTGATATAATAATATTCTTAAGGAAGAAGTGTCGGTTGGGTGGTCACCTAATTAAATATAATAAAGCGTTTCCAAAACACCCTGTACAGGGTGTCCCATTTTCGATACTTTTATAAGGTATCTCCGTAATTGTTAGTGCTATCAAAAAAGTAATGTAGGTGTCATGTGCTCTTATTGAGTCAAACTTAAAATGGTAAAATCAAAATTTGAAAATTTTCGCTCGCTTAAGAGATACGAGGGAAAATCAAAAAATTGACAATTTCAAAATTACCCCATATTTTCTTAGATAAAAGAGATACAGAAAAATGTCTTACAAAAGTTTCTTTATAATGATTATTGAATAATCTGCCGCTTTCAGAATAAGTATACGGGGTCAGGTTAAAAAGTTATCGGGCCTAACTTCATTTTTTTAAAATCGAACAACAAACCCTATATATTTTAATCTAAAAAGATACTATTTTAAATTCTCCTTTCAAATCTATAACACATCCTGGATGATATTAGTTTCCTAAGCGATTTATTTAACTTGGAAACGAAATAAAAGATTCAGATTAAGGTAAAAAAATAACGGGAAGCATCGCAAATGTTCGACATATGTCCTTAAATGGTTACCGTCTTTCCGGATAGCGAACAAAATATAAATTTTGCGCCATTTCTTCGTTTTTTTCCACTTTCAATATAAACTGACATCACGTGAAATTTTTCAAAACGTCGATGAGTCATTTTCACAAAAGGAGATGTAAAAATGAAATTGACGTTACATGTTAATAGTCAACATAGTTGTTTCTAGGATATTAGCTTTTGTTTCATGGTCTACTGTGGTTTTAAGTCAAAAAGTTTTTATAAAATCGAATAGGAAACCAATATCATTCATGGTGTGTTATTGATTTGAAAGGAGAATTTAAAATAGTATCTTTTCAGATTAAAATATACAGGGTGTTCCATTTAAAAAAATGAGGTTAGGTCCAATAACTTTTTTAAAATACCCCAAATACTTATTCTTAAAACAGCAGATTATTCAACAATCAATATAAAGAAACTTCTGTATAAAACATTTTTCTGTATCGCTTTTAACTAAGAAAATATAGGGTAATTTTGAAATTGTAAATTTTTTGATTTTCCCCCGTATCTCGTAAGCGAGCGAAAATTTTCAAATTTTGATTTTACCATTTTAAGTTTAACCCAAAAAGAGCACATGACACCTCTTACATTACTTTTTTGATAGCACTAACTTTACTTTTTGTATGGCACTAACAATTATGGAGGTACCCTATAAAAATGTCGAATATGGGTCACCCTGTACATGTACAAACATGATTCAAATAACATTTATTTCCCCGAACATTTTTATTAGAGTTTTAGAAAAGTTTTGTTTGTATTGCTTGCTTGCGAATATGTTTTACATCCCAACGACTATTAAAACTTTTGGTTTTGTTAAATCCATTAATTTTAAACGTAAATTTGCGAGTCGGCTCTTTCCTAAGTTTTAGTTTTCTTAAGATATTATATTTTAAAGTTTCTCGGGTTCGTTTTATTATACTGGGCGAGTTTTTCGAGATATTACAAGGCGAAATTTCGAAACGGTTTGCTTTTATGGACATTCGGTGAGATAAGGAGATGGGAGACACATTTAAATACATTTTTGACATTTACCCCCTCTGTTTTGAGGGGACGTTTTTCCCTAAATATTTTCGAAACCGTTCATAATAAAATTTTTAAATTAGGTATGGTGTATAAACTTTTGACGCTAAATCAGTTCATGTATTCAGAATTTCAAAATTTTAATCATAGGCTTTTTTTAGCTTGAAATAACATTACCATTCCATTGACGACTTTTCAGGCAATTAATTATGTGTTGCTTCATTGGCTTTATTAATTATTTCGTCTCAAGCGCATTGAAATGAGTTTTCTTCTTCGGAGTCGGAATTATTTTTTTAATGTTTTCAAATAGTATTGACATTTCTAAGGTAACAATTATAATGCGTAGATATTGTAAGCATTCAGAGAGAACTGCAAACTGGGAAAAAATTACACGTTACTGTACTTTTTCTAACGCTAAATAACTTTTTTTAAGTCGTTTGCTTAAAAAAAATATAGTTTTTAACGATTATTAAAAAATTTTACCACGTAATTTTTATACCTCTTTCAGTTGAGAATTTTGTGTCGTTTGTGTTCTTTCAGTTTCGGCCAATGTATCGCAATGTTATCACTGCAACAGCCTCTACTGCAGCGACCCCTACGATACGACTTTAGCGGCCACGGCGAGCTGTTCTGATGTGTTCAAGAACGCCAAAATGTACTCGAGTAGAATTATTGCAAGCGCAGCTAGTTCAGGCGCATTAAAAAATATTGAGAGTAAGTTATTTTTTTTACACCTGTATACAGATTCTCCGCTTATTAACGGTACATGGAACAACCACAGGCTTTAGGATTTAATTATATTTACCTATATCTGAAAGTTGATATTAACTGAGATACAGGGGTGTTAAAGCTTCACTTTCGTTTTTCTCTAATAACTTTGAGACAAACCAACGTTTTTTTTTCAAAATTTGGCAAATATTGTTTTTTTATTACGAGAAATTTGATTTTAGTGAAATTTTAATGTACAATGTAGGGGGCGGCATTTTTCGAACTTTCATTAGGTCATAACTTTTTTGTGCCTCAGTGTATTTAAGTTTTTAATGAAGATAATACTTTTCTCACATTTATTACATAAAAAAGGTATACTAAGTTCAGGTCGCCCAGAGTTACCGTTTCGAAGATATTTGCATTTAAATCGTTTAGTGCACCCTGCCCAATTACTATTAATTTGCAAACAACACTTTTTTCTTAAAGTAACCTATGAGAAAACAAATGAAATTTCCGAATATCGTCTGTAGGCACGTCGACGATTGAAATTTTCCTGCGCGTATACACACAACAGATCCCGCATTTCTCTTGAAAATAAATAATGTCTCGGCATTATTACTTAACTTACGATAAACTCAAAAATTAAACATTCTCTCACAAAGCTATCTTACAATAATCAACAAACAAATAACAATATGGAGGTTTCATAGCAACTGCATCTCTAAACTTCATTTGTTTTCTCATACAAGATGGCGCTGCGCGCTGTATCTTGTCGACTACCGTCGATAGTACTTTGTTAGGTTAGAGTCTTCTCTGATGATGGGTATGTTGTACACCAACGAATACTTATAACCAGGAAGAAGACAAACTGCCGTGTTAAATAATCGAAGCAGTCATGATATGCCTGGCGCGCACGTGCTTTTCAAATGTCACTTTTGTCCAAATTTTTATTACTGTCAATATTTTAAAGTGACATTCAAGCAAAGAAAACATCAAAACCCTTTTATTTGATTTACTAAGTAGAGAAAATTAAATATTAGGATTTTGACATAGGTTTTCAGCTGTAAATATTGCTTTAAAATTGTCCTTACATACTTTTATATTATTATTGAAATAATGAATTCAGAGATTGAAGGTTGTAATTAGTTTTATTAAAAAATAGGAAATAAATCATAATTTACATAAAATATTTTACCATCTTCAACTTCAAACAAATCAAATACTATATGTACAGCTACTAACCAAGTAAATATATGCACCATCATTATGATTATGGGCTTCCAATTTGTTTGTTTCGTAGCATATTCCTGGCAACATTAGTGATCGAAGTCCTCTTTAATGTTCAGTCATTATGGGATTCTCAATTAAACTATGAAAAGAAAGAATTATTATAATAATCTATTACCGGACTTATCAAAATTCTGGCTACGGGTTAATATAACTAAGCTGTAAATATTGTGTTGTAGCTTTTGACTTGGAGATTGTAAAATTTAAGTAAAATTCTTTAAAAATGTGTTTGTTGCTAATTTGCGTGACAAGTTTGGGACATAATGGGACAATTTTATAATGTAAAATAACAATAACGAATAAAAATTAGTAAACAAATTTTTCAATCATAAATTACTTACCTGCAACAAAACGAGAAGGTCCGTTTTCGTGAAAAGAATAGAAAATTAAAAATTATTTTAGAATTTAATGACGATTCCTCCACCATTTTCAATCACATTATAAATCATATGTTACTTGATTTTATCCCCTTCCAGACGAAGGATGTTCGGTTGTGAAATAATTTAAGAACGTGTGCTGCTCGCATTCTATGTCTGTCTCTGTCTGCATCAACCTTCTCCGATTCAATAAAGAGAGACAAATATGGCCTAGATTAAATCGAACAAACCCAAAGTCTGATATTGACACAGAACGATCGACACAAAAGGATAAACGTACGGAGTAACCTGCCTGGCTGTGACGTCACTTGTACGGCCTACTTATATGCTTCGATCCCCGCCATAAGCGGTCTCACCGGGCTGATGTACACCTACCCTGTACTGACGAGAACAAATAAGTTCAAAACCGGTCTGCAGGTGGTTGCTATCAATAGAGAGGGCTTCTTTTTCTTGGTAGTACCATTCAATCTGAAATAGTATTTTAAAATGCTACTGTGTAGACTAAATACGTCCTTATTGGTATCATCAGGTGGTCTCGAAAAATAATAATTTTTCCATACGTTGGTATTTAATATTAATATTAATATCAACTGACAAGTATAGACTATTTTGTATCGTTTTTCCTTGTAAAACAAAAGAAAAATGACCACATGCATGCGGCAGCTGTCTGGTGTCGTAGGTCGTAGCTTGCTAATACACAGTATCAATGGTTTGAGAATTTTCCAATCACGATTTATAAATTTTTATTTTGAAAATTATTTTGGCACCACGTAATTTATATATCTTTCTTTTAGAAATCTTTTAATTTTGGGAAAAATTACGGAACCCAAATTAATAAAAAAGGTGTTAAATACCTGAACTAACTTATGTTGACCATGAGTAAGTGTCTAACTGGACTTTTTAGTTTGTATAAGTGAGATGATTGAAATTGGGCAAAATTTTAAAATCAAAAATATTTAAATTTTATTTCATATTTGTATAGGAATAATTTGTAATTGTAGACTATTGTAGGTTTAGATTAAATGAGATAAAATAATTAAAGTGAAATGGTGAAATGGTAGGTTTATATAAGAAGAATGCGCACACCCTCCCATAGTCGACTATAGTTTACATTGTAGTGTTGCACTACAATGATACGTAAAATATATACAGTGAGTCCCAGAAGAAATGTCTAAATTCATTTAAAATTCAGCGGTAAGTTTTTTCAAAAAACGCTCGTACCCGTCGATTTTGATTTTTTAATTTTTTTTTGTGGTAAGTTCATGTATACAGGTAGCTCAAAAATAAGTTACGACCATCAACTTCATTTTTTCAAATGAAAACATATATTTTTTATTTCATTTTTGAATTTTGCATTGAATTCTAAGCATGTTTCATGTACCATGTCCTATACATAAACTCAACAGTTATTGAAAAAATTAGGATTGAACATATCATTTAGGGAATCCAACGATCTATCAAATCTTCTGGCAATATGGCATTTTGGGCTCCATAATAAGTAAGAGTGTACTGTCTCACTGTCACCGTTTATTTCCATAGAAACTGTATGACAATTTTATTTCAAATAAGTATAATTATTGTCAAGCGTAGTTTCAAAGTTGCGGTTTTCACAATAATGGTGAAGTTAACGGAACAGGAAAAAAATTGAAATTCTATGCATGGTTGGGTTTGGTGATAAAACACGTACTCAAATAGAAACATCCCAATTATTTAATGAAATCCATCCTAATCGTCCTCCCATGTGTCAAAAAATGGTGAGTAGAATAGAGGCTAAGTTTATAGAATTCGGTCATGTTAGAGATTGGCCTAAATCTGGTCGTCCTACTCGAGATGAAAATGAACAACTTGACGTTTTGCTTTCCTTGGAAGAAAATCCATGTACTCCCCTGTCGCACATTGGGGCCGATTTACACATGCCGAAATCTGTTGTTCACCGAGTAGTTCAAAAGCACAAATATCACCCATACAAAGTTATTCCAGTGCATGCGTTATTTGAAGATGATTTCGATAGGCGAAGTGAGTTTTGCGGACGCATGCAAAATATGTGCAATCTAGATAATCATTTAGTAAAAAATATTATTTTTTCGGATGAAGCTACGTTCTATTTGAATGGTAATGTGAATAGACAAAATTGTCGATATTGGGCAACAGAAAATCCGCATTGGATGATAGAGGTTCACAGCCAGTACCCTAAGAAAATAAATGTTTGGTGTGGAATCGTACGCGAAAGAGTAATTGGTCCATTTTTCTTTGAACAGTCTTTAACTGGACAAGTATATCTCGAATTTCTCCAACTAGAATTAATTCCAGCATTAGTGGCTTTATTTCCGAATCCATTGGATCCAGACTCCCCTGACGAAAAACTGATATTCCAACAAGATGGTGCTCCTCCGCACTATGCGGCCACTGTGCGCACATTTTTGGATGAAACCTTTCCCAATCGGTGGATTGGAAGGAGAGGACCTATCGAATGGCCTGCTAGGTCGCCAGACCTAACTCCGCTGGACTTTTTTTTGTGGGGTTACCTCAAATCAAAAGTATTTGTTAACAGGCCAAACAATATGCAGGAGTTGAAAGAAAGGATCCGAAGAGAAGTGCGTGTCATGGAAATGGTTGGAAACGTGCAAAGAGAGTTTATTGATCGTCTTGGATATTATCAAGCCATAAATGGCGCACATTTTCAACATTTAATTTGATTTTGTTGTGTTTTTTTTTAATAAACAGGTCTTACTTATAGATATGTTCAATCCTAATTTTTTCAATAACTGTTGAGTTTATGTATAGGACATGGTACATGAAACATGCTTAGAATTCAATGCAAAATTCAAAAATGAAATAAAAAATATATGTTTTCATTTGAAAAAATGAAGTTGATGGTCGTAACTTATTTTTGAGCTACCCTGTATACATGAAATTACCACAAAAAAAAATTAAAAAATCAAAATCGACGGGTACGAGCGTTTTTTGAAAAAACTTACCGCTGAATTTTAAATGAATTTAGACATTTCTTCTGGGACTCACTGTATATAGATTAACCTAATGGTTGTTTCGGTAATATTATCAATACTGAAATAAGATTTTCCAAAAAAAATACCTAGTATTTTCGTAGCTTACGGCTACATTAAGAATCATAATAAGTCATTAATTATCATTCAAAATCAACGTAAGATTTATCGCCAATAAGAATGGAAATGTTAAAAAAATAAATAAAAAAATATCTGAATATTCCGGCCTGAATTTATCCAACGTAGAATTCTGGCGAGCCCTTTGTATCCTGATTGGTCTCTAAACATGGCCCCTTAAAATCCAAAATTGGCAGAGCGTCACTGTAGCATCAAGGATACACCTGGGGGGTTGAGCAGGAAAACATGAGGTGGCATTCTCACAGAAACGGAACAGCACCATGAGAGCAGGGAAGAAAAAGAACCCTGTAAAGATTGGTAGTTAATGTCCACGCTCTGGATTGAAAGGGCAGGTTGCCTTCATTAAAATCAAAAACTGATTCTCTTAAATAAAATCGACTCACTTTTTACGAAGGGTTCTGCGGAAGGTAAAATAAGTGATGATTCCGGTGTGCCTGGGTAACTGAACTTTCAGGGTTGCAACACAAAAAAACTACACAACTACAATTTCTTAAATCGATTTTTTAAATTTTGTTTGCAAATTACTAGTAATTGGGCAGGGTGCACTAAACAGTTTAAATGTAAATATCTCCGAAACGGTAACTCTGGGCGACCTGAACTTAGTATACCTTTTTTACGTAATAAATATGAGAAAAATTTTCATTAAAAACTTAAATACACTGAGGCACAAAAAAGTTATGACATAATAAATGTTAAAAAAATGCGGCAGACAGCGTGCGTACGTTTTTTGTTGTGTTTATTTTCGTAATAAAGGCGTCACATTGACGTGTACAAAGCAGATAGAAATACCGGGTCTGTGTTTGCTTTAAGTCCATGATAATAACTATTATTACAGCTCGTGAATAATACATAATTTACTAACATAAACATATTTCTTATATATTTATAGAGTCTCAAGTAGGTACAGATAACTCCGAGGACATTGAAACGCTGAGTTCTCAAAACACGAACGAAGTGATAAGACGGCGAACCCACGCCGAGTTTTTCGATATTCAGAGGAAAATTTGGGAGTTTTTCAATAAAGGAGAAATTGATCAGAACACGCAATTTGTTTGCGTCAAGGCTAATTACAATAGTAAGTTTATGAATGAGAAGGAATCAAAGATATTTATATTAATTATTCTTGAAAACTCTGCTATTACATTTTCACTTTTCTCCGTACTTTTTATTAATATAACATAATTATTTAATTATAAAATTGTAAATACATAAAATTAATACAGGGTTATTTTTTTTAAAACTTGACATAGGCTAACTTTTTTATTTGAAAAGAGAGACCTATAGTTCCTGAAGCAAAGTTTTAAGGCCGTATTACACTTGGAAATTTTTATGGCGCCAGCAATGGCAATTATAATTCATGGATTCAGGCGCAGTACACCGTTCTCCGTACTACAGTCAGAAATTCTACTCTTCTGACAATTAAAATGACACGGATTCATGCGCAGTACACTGTTCCCGATCAGCTGTCTCTCATTACCAGAAATGGGGCAGGCGCCATTTTAATTGCCCTTGCCGGCGCAATTGGGTAGACATGGATTATTCTGTTATTTTTAACTGTTTATTATTTGGCCGAAGCAGGTATGAACAGGTAATGGCCATTTAAACCCACTGGTACTTAAATTAGCAGTTTACATTCTTTATTAAACTTATGGACTGCTAATTCAGCAACTTTTTGCACCTCCTATTTGTAAATAGCAGTAGCTGCTTTAACTGGCAATCAAAACGAACAGGTTTGCACATCTCTAATTCTGGGGATATTTTAGGGATTTCGACAGTACCCACTGCTGTTCTGACCGTTGACAATGCTCCAGCTGATCGAAAACGGTTTACTGCGCATGAATACGTGCCATTATAATTGCCGGCGCAAGAGAAAAAATTGCCTAGTCTAATACGGCCTTTAGGAATTCGTTCAACTGAGTAAAATGTGTGAAAAAATAAACGCATTGATGCCAGATTGGGCCCTATTTAAAAAATAGTTATTTTCCTAAATGGTAACACGGCATTCTAGCAAAGCGTCATTTATGATTCTTTTTGTTTCCATATCAGGATTTGCGAGTTTAAATGTAATACATCATTACCGTTATGATATTTTTAGTGGTTCAATTCGTTCTGAATTTATTTCCTTATAAATCCCTAATAAAACTTAATCAGTTAATTTTATCTACATAACTGCAGTTTGCGAGAATTTTTAATATCTATTTTTTACCTACGAAAAGAAATTTCCTACAACATCGTTTCTCAAACATTTATGCCGGCCACCTAAAAAGTCTAAAAATAAAGTAAACAGCTTTACGACCCCTCACTGTATAGGGTGGACCATATTATACAGGGTTAGTGGCCTATAACTAATGCAGTTAAATATCTAAAAATTTGAGAAAAAATATTAAATGTATGGGTCTTTTATTTCATAAAAATAATGGATATTTTTTATACAGGTTATTTTAAAAATTAAACCTTAATGGTATATTAAATTCTCATAAGTCAATTTTTTTTAAATTAACCCCCCGGTTGGAGATGGATCGTATTATACAGGGTGTCCCATAACTAATGGTGCACAAGAAAACTACAGATTCCTTGGGTAAAAATACTGCCATTTGGCCATACTTAGTTTAGTTCAATAGCTGGTAATAACGGAGATACAGGGTGTCCAAGTAAAAATTCAATTTTCAATTTTCCTAAATAACTTATTTCTGAATCAATATTTTTGCACAAAATTTTGTGCCTAGGGTTTTTTTGGGGAAAGGAATTTGAATTTGTTAATAATTTTGATGTAGATTGTAGCTCTCTGCGGTACTCTGGATACATAAAAAGAAATGTAACTTTTTTGTGCCTTAGTATAATTAAATTTTTACTACAAATATCAGTTTTCCGTCATTTCTAAGCAATAAAGGTATACTTTATAAATGTCTCTCCGACTAACCGTTTTCGAGATATTTTCAATTACAATTTCTAATGCGCCCGTTTAAATTTTGATTTGTAAATGTGAAATTTGTCACAGTAGGCTTTGGTAATAACAAATACAATGAAAGAACTTTGAAATCTCATTTCTGTCAAAGATTATTTTCATTTGTCAGCATTGTGGGTGTTTTTAAGGAGTTTTTGAAGATACTGTTATCAAAAATTAAACTAAAAATGCCGCGACATAACTGTTCTCTAACGGAGAAATGCGAGACAGGGTATGTTTATACGCACACAAAAAGAAATAAGTTATTTAGGAAAATTAAAAATTAAATTTTTACTGGGACACCCTGTATCTCGGTTATTACCAGCTATTGAACTAAACTAAGTATGGCCAAATCGCAGTATTTTTACCCAAGGAATCTGCAGTTTTCCTGTGTACTATTAGTTATGGGACACCCTGTATATTATGTAACAATTCGGAACAAGCTAGAACAAATCTACAATTCTATTTTATTTACAACCATGCATGTAATAATGACATTTCATCTATCTCTGAAAGGTGGAAAGTTGACGTTTTTTTACTTTAACTTCCCACCCGGGTGGAAAGTAAATTATTTTTTGTAATTTTTTAAAAAATATCAAAATAATATACGAACACACTCTTTTAAAAATGCTAATTGCTTTGCGTGTTTAGATATGTCTACTTTTTCCCTAATTGATAGAGTGGTCCTCAGCATTGAATATTGTGACAAATCGTTGATATCTTCTTTGTCTTGGCATTTTCACTGAAATAAGCTGGTAGCGCCAAGTCAGAATCAGGATTTTGAACTTTGTTTCCCGTACACCATTCTTTGAAACAGTTATATGCCTTGTCATATCTCGGGCGGCTTTTAGTTGGCACAAGATCTTCTTCTACTATTTTTGCTGCTTCTCGAATTTCTGGTGGAGTAGCAGCAAAATCAAATTCCTCATCTGATTTTTCTGTTAATAATATATTGTTTAGTGACAGAAACCATATTCAAAAAATGATATTTGCCATCTTCATGTGTATTATTACCTACGTTATTTTACCACCTGCGGTTATTTGACATTTCTGTCTAATTTTTCAATAGAAAGTCAAAATGCATTTATCTTTTATGAATAATTTTAATTCAAAATAATAAGAAGTGAATGTTAGATGTGGTTGTAAATAAAATAGTATACAAATCTCGGTGAAAAGTTTCATTACTGTCTCGAGATTTACAAATACAAAATGGTAATACAAAATCGGATGAATCTCTCGACAGGAATGAAATACTTTCCACCTCGGTACGTAATATACTATTATCCTACGGATTTTAAAATCCAATTAAATGTTGAAATATTTTATCATGAACCTTTCTCTATATCATGCTAAGATAGCCAAAGACTATGAGTCGATTCGCCATTCGTGAAGCGCGATGCGTGGTTCGCGGGCAATTCGTTTGAATCGGAACTTCGCAGTACAGTACGTTTCACGAAATTTGGATACGACCTAATGATTTCCTGGGTCGGTCCCATTGTGTCGACAAGAGCTTGGCAATAAATAAGTGAAGTATGAAGGGGCGGACTAAGGAAAACAAGTAATGATATGATTATATTAATGTAATCAACTGAAATATCATTTTTTTTAAATATTACTAGTCATATTTATTTACATTTATAATGTTATTCTATAGATAGTTCTGTTTCGCTATCGCTATCCTCATTAAAATTAATTATAATTGGATTAATTATACGATCCAGACTAATATATAGGAATTTTCTACAGTTATTACGTGACGGACTGAATTTTTCCAACTACCTGGGGGAATATCATTAAAGCATTTTCGTATTAATTCTACAACACTAGAACTTCAAGTCGGAGAAATATTTTCAGACCTAACCAGTGATTTTAACTGGTGCCACATATGCTCTATGGGGTTAAAAATGCAATAATAGGGTGGGAGCCGTAGCACAGTATGTCCAATTTCTTCTGCCAATGTGTCACAAACATATACTTTTTTTATACAAAAGTCTTTAAAACTTCTAACAGATCACTTTTTTTATAACTTCGAAATATATATATATATCATTCGCCGCCATGTAGTTCTGAATCTCCAATTTTGTATTATTTGAGCTTGGAGCTTTATGTAATTGGCGACTGTGATAGCTCGCATTGTCCATTGCTATCACGCTATTCTGAGGAATGTTTGGTAAAAGACAATTCTTGAACCATTCCTCAAAAACTAACAAATTTTACCACAAAAAGATATTTAAATATAAATTAAGCAACCTAACCTACCTGATGTGCCTATATTTAATTATAATTATTACAATCCGATCCTTTTCACATAATAATAACAAACGGTCATAAATAATGGGATGGCCCCAGGTACTTTTACTGCAGTCATTAAGTTATATCCATTTTTCTTGAAACAATCTTTACCACTGCGAACTATTGACGAACGGGACGAACCGCGCTTCGCGCTTCACGAATGACGAGTATCGGCGCATGATCTGTAACCAACTTTAGAATAAAAGCAGGCAATTTACCAATCGCATATCCATTTTTTTTTATTTTAGATGAAAATGGACAGAGAAAGACCTTCAGAGGTTGTGTGCCGAAAAACACGAGAACTCTATCTACAGCCTGTGATTTTGTGAATCAAAAAGTGGTCGGTGGATCGGGAAGTACCGTGTACGGCTGTTACACGTGTAACAATAATATGTGCAATGCAGGAATTAGTTCAAGACAGTCAATGATCGTTTTACTTATAGGGATTCTGTTAAAACTGGTTATTTAACAAAATCAATATTTTTCAGCATTTATACATACTATAATTTTTCTCTTAAACTGTGCTTCAATTGAAGTAATGCTAACTAAGAGACATCTTATATCAGGTATTGAATGACAATTATTACAAAATCGGTAGAGCCATAGAAATAAGTAAACCTAGAATGAGCACCAAGCCAAAAGATGGGTTATATATCGTTACGTACTTGTGTAAGGACGATAGACGTGGCGACCTCCAGAAAGTGATGCGGAATTAATGTACAGGGTGTCCTATTTTCGACACTTTTATAGGGTTTGTCTCCATTTGTCTCCGTTATTGTTAGTGCTATCAAAAAAGTAATGTAGGTATCATGTGCTGTTTTTGGGTCAAACTTAAAATGGTAAAATCAAAATTTGAAAATATTCGCCCGTTTAAGAGATACGGTGGAAAATCAACAAATTGACAATTTCTAAATTACCCTATACAGGGTCCGCAAACGAAGCGTGGACGGAAGATTAAATCGTTATCGAAGAACTTATCAACAATACTAAAACAGTTTGAGATATTGGATTAAAAGCGGCATGTTTTAAAAATATTTTACATTATACAGGGTGGCCCAAAAAAGTGTGACAGCATAAAGTTATATTTTTTTAAATGGAACACCCAGTATTTTATTGCATATTTAGGTTCGTATTACTATCGTTTATAAGTGCCTCAAATTTTATTTAATTTGGTTTTGTAGTTTCGGAGAAATAAATTAAAAACTAAAAAAAAAAAGTTTTGCAGTCCTGAATAAAAAAATCAAAAAAACAATCCAGAACTATTTTTTTAACCTCGGCATTGAGTGAAATTTATGACAAGAGGTCTAGAGATACTATGAATGTAATTGCGTTTATTTATTTTATACAGGGTGTTCATAATAAGCTTTCAAAAATCCCACATTTTAAAATAATTTTTCTCGAGTTTTTCAAATGGAACACCCTGTATATTATTTGCCTATTTGACGTAGAATTCATAGACAATTTTTTTTTGTAATACTAGCATATAAGTTATATCCAGCCGTTTTCGAAATAATTATAAATATCATAAACTATGTTGTTTAAATAGAGTTTTTATTGGGAAATTTTGTTATAGGCGACTAGACTAATAATTGTAAACTAAAGTAAATGTTCAAAATAGCTTCCTTTTACTCTTAGAGTTTACCGTATTTTAGTTATTTCAATATAAATTTTAAAAGCCTACATTTTTGCTACTTTTATTTATTTAATTTTATTTTTTATTCTTAATCGAGTTGCCATGATTTTTTTTGTTTAGATTGTCACTATGACAGCCAAATAAAATTATTTATATTTGTTCAGTCGTCGAAATTAAGTACTAACTTACACAAAATGTCGAATTTTACAACTTTAGAAATGGTAAATATGATTTTTATACTGGGTGAATGTGCAAGAAATTGCCTCCTCGTGAGCCTCCTCTTGCTGAAAGATATCCAGATATTGAGAGAAAGCCGAGACCAGAAACCTTCGAGAAGTTGTTGCAAAGATTTGTAGCAACAGGAAGCACTGCGTACACATAAAGGATGATAATTAATAAACCCGTTATTAATGAAGAAAATGAATTAAGAGTTCTGTTGGCAGTAGAGGAAAATCATTAAATTAAGTAAAAGGAAGCTATTTTGAACATTTACTTTAGTTTACAATTATTAGTCTAGCCTATAACAAAATTTCCCAATAAAAACTCTATTTAAACAACATAGTTTATGATATTTATAATTATTTCGAAAACGGCTGGATATAACTTATATGGTAGTATTACAAAAAAAAATTGTCTATGAATTCTACGTCAAATAGGCAAATAATATACAGGGTGTTCCATTTGAAAAACTCGAGAAAAATTATTTTAAAATGTGGGATTTTTGAAAGCTTATTATGAACACCCTGTATAAAATAAATAAACGCAATTACATTCATAGTATCTCTAGACCTCTTGTCATAAATTTCACTCAATGCCGAGGTTAAAAAAATAGTTCTGGATTGTTTTTTTGATTTTTTTATTCAGGACTGCAAAACTTTTTTTTTTTAGTTTTTAATTTATTTCTCCGAAACTACATAACCAAATTAAATAAAATTTGAGGCACTTATAAACGATAGTAATACAAACCTAAATATGTAATAAAATACTGGGTGTTCCATTTAAAAAAATATAACTTTATGCTGTCACACTTTTTTGGGCCACCCTGTATAATGTAAAATATTTTTAAAACATGCCGCTTTTAATCCAATATCTCAAGCTGTTTTAGTATTGTTGATAAGTTCTTCGATAACGATTTAATCTTCCGTCCACGCTTCGTTTGCGGACCCTGTATTTTCTTAGTTAAAAGAGATACAGAAAAATATTTTATACAGAAATTTCTTTATATTGATTGTTGAATAATCTGCCGTTTTCAGAATAAGTATACGGGGTCAGGTAAAAAAGTTATCGGACCTAACCTCATTTTTTTGAATGGAACCCCCTGTACTATATTTTAATCTAAGAAGGTATTACTTTAAATTTTCCTTTCAAATATATAACACCATGGTTTCCTAGGGGTTGTTCGATTTATTTAAACTTTATTACTTTGAAGCGAAATAAAAGATTCAGATTAAGATACAAACTAACGGGAATCATCGCAAATGTTCTTAAATGGTTACCGTATTTCCGGATAGCGAGCAAAATATACATTTTACGCCATTACTTCGTTTTCCACTTTCAATATAAACTGATATCATATCAAAATTTTCAAAATGTTGGTAGGTCATATTGGCAAATGAATATGTAAAAATGAAATTGACGTTAAATGTTAATAATCAACATACTTAGTTGTTCCTAGGATATTAGCTTTTGTTTCATGGTCTACTGTGGCTTATGGTAATAAAGTTTAATAAATCGCCTAGGAAACCAATATTATCCATGGTGTGTTATATATTTGAAAGGAGAATTAAAATAGTATCTTTTTGGATTAATATATACAGGGTGTTCCATTTAAAAAATGAGGTTAGGTCCGATAACTTTTTTACCTGACCCCGTATACTTATTCTGAAAACGGCAGATTATTCAGCAATCAATATAAAGAAACTTCTGTATAAAACATTTTTCTGTATCTCTTTTAACTAAGAAAATATAGGGTAATTTTGAAACTGTCAAATTTTTTGATTTTCCCCCGTATCTCTTAAGGCCGTATTAGACTTGGCAATTTTTTCTCTTGCGCCGGCAATTATAATGGCACGTATTCATGCGCAGTAAACCGTTTTCGATTAGCTGGATTGTCCACGGTCAGAACAGCAGTGGGTACTGTCGAAATCCCTAAAATATCCCCAGAATTAGAGATGTGCAAACCTGTTCGTTTTGTTTGCCAGTTAAAGCAGCTACTGCTATTTACAAATAGGAGGTGCAAAAAGTTGCTGAATTAGCAGTCTATAAGTTTAATAAAGAATGTAAACTGCTAATTTAAGTACCAGTGAGCTTAAATGGCCATTATCTGTTCATAACTGGTTCGGCCAAATGATAAACAGTTAAAAATAACAGAATAATCCATGTCTACCCAATTGCGCCGGCAAGGGCAATTAAAATGGCGCCTGCCAAATTTCTGGTAATGAGAGACAGCTGATCGGGAACAGTGTACTGCGCATGAATCCGTGTCATTTTAATTGTCAGAAGAGTAGAATTTCTGACTGTAGTACGTAGAACGGTGTACTGCGCCTGAATCCTTGAATTATAATTGCCATTGCTGGCGCCATAAAAATTCCCGAGTGTAATACGGCCTTTAAGCGAGCGAAAAATTTAAAATTTTGATTTTACCATTTTAAGTTTGACCCAAAAAGAGCAAATGACACCTACATTACTTTTCTAATAGCACTAACAATTACGGAGATACCCTATAAAAGTGTCGAAATTGGGACACCCTGTACAGCCCGTGTAAAACACTATAGCAGCCAGAAGAATTTCTAAGTATCGGTGACGTGGTCTGGTGAAAATCGCCAATATCTAAGCACAAATGAAGCCCACAGCGTTCAATGGCAGTGAACAGTATAGGTTTATTTAGTATATGGTAGAGTGCGTATTTAAAAAAATATATATTCGAATACTGTTGCCCCCTCGCATGCCCCAGCTGAAACCTTTATATTTTTGTTTACACTAAAACAGTCCCTCTGATAAAGAGTATGCTTTTTCTACGTTTGATAAAAAGAAGACGTTCCTTACTATGCTTGCTCAACCTGCTGCAATTTTGAATCATGGCTGCATCAGATAATATTACGGTCAAAACTTTTTTACAGGCAACTTTCAGTCCTTAGGATATAACTTACTAAAATAACCTATTTGCCTGTAGAAACGATTAGAAAGCAATTTTAAAAGATTTTTTAGATTATAGCTTCAGTATTAATAATAGTAATAATAATAATAAAGACTTTTATTAGTATAGTTACAGCGTTACAAATATGAAACAAGATTAATTAACAAAAATAATAAGAAAATAGTTTAACTGAGGACGAGATAAACCCATAAGTGGCGAAGTCTAGCCAAAAAGGCTACTCTATTCTTTTTGAATTTAAAACCGTACCAGTCAATAATTTCTTACTTTACCCTTTTATATTTCACATCATTTTACTAAAGTTACTTTTATATACAGGGTGTCCCAAAAGTAATGGGACACAGAGCAATAGCAGACTCCTTAAGGCGAAATAATGCGATTTATTCAAACTTGCCTTATCCCAAAATTGATAATAACCAAGATACAGGGTGTCAAAGTTTTAATTTTATTTTCGTTTTTTGCGATTATTTCTTAACAAAACGACATAACCGCACAAAATTAGGGATTTTGGGGTTTTTTGAGATGAGGAATTCAAAATTATCCATATTTTTTGTGTAACCAGTAGAGGGCGCCATCAATGGCATGCCCCACTCATTTTAGCTGGCATAACTTTTTTTAGGCTACGTATATCGATCTGGCTAATAGAAAATAAGGTTACTTTACTTCTTTTACATCAAAAACATATACCTTATTGAAGTCGCTAGGAGCAACCATTTTCGAGATAATGGCATTTCATATTTATTTCTAATGCAAGAATACTAAAATATTTGTGTATTCGTATTATTATTATTTATCACAGCTGGCCTTGATTAAAAACAACGACGTTTCTAAGGCAACAACATGTTACACAAAGTATCATCTGTCAAAGTTATTAATTTTCTAAGTACAATACGCAGATATTATTCAATTTTTTAGTAATGCCTCGACATAATTTATTTTCCAATGCAGAAATGCGTGATATGCTTTGTATTTACGCACAAGAAAATTTTAATGGTCGGAGCAACGAATACTTATAAACAGGAAGAAGACAAACAGCCGTGTTAACACATCGAAGCAAGTATGAACAAACGAACAAACCAGGCATCCATTCCGTCTGGAATCAGCTGACAAACGCACGTGCTTTTCAAATGTCACTTTTGCCAAAATTTTTATTACTGTCAATATTTTAAAGTGACATTTAACCAACAAAAAACATTCAAACCCTTTTATTTGATTTACTTAAGTAGTGAAAATCAAATATTAGGATTCTGACATGTTTTAAGCTGTAAATATCACTTTAAAATAATCCTTACACACTCTTATATCATTTTTTTAAACTAATAACGTAACTACAAATGAAAAATTAAACTTCAGAAATAAGCTTGTAAGTAGTTTTATTAAAAAATAGGAAGTAAATCATAATTTACATAAAATATTTTACCATCTTCAAGTGGGCTCTAGGTCCTAGGAAATATTTCAAGCTTCAAGTCCAAGCATATTTTTGGGCCCCATATTATTATTGAAGTTTACTCTCAGTAAAGATGACTAAATGAATGTTTCAATTACAAATTACTCACTTGCACCAAAAAGGAAACGACGTTTTTCGTGAAAGATTAGAATATTAAAAATTATTTTAAAATTTAAAGATGCGTCTTCTCCACTTCTCCACCATTTTAAATCATATCAGATGTTGCTTGATTTCCATGCCCGCCAGACGAAGGAAGTTAGCTTGTTAAACTATTTCACAATTCGTGCTGTTCGCATTCTATGCCTGTCTCTGTCTGCAGCAACCTTCCCTAATTCAGTAAAGTGAGACAAATATGACCAGGATCAAGTCGCCTGCATAAACACTCACTTTTGGGCTTTCCATATTAACTCTACGTAAGTCTGATATTGACGCTTAAATGATGATGATGATGAGTGAAACAGATAGATAAAAGTAGGTTACATGTGAGCGTATGGAGCAGAGTAGGCTTAGCATCACTTCCAAGGCCTTCTTACGTGTTTCGACCCACCCCATAAGCAGTCTCACCGGGCTGGGTCGGAGTGCAGGGGGCAGGTACCAAGCACTGTTCCCGAATAGAAGGCAACCAAACCGGAAATTATTTCAAAATATTTATGGCCGACTAGGAGAGACTGGTTCGTTTCGACAAAAAAAAGATGTTTCGGGCCGTCCAAAAAATATAACACCAGAACAGGAAGAAGAGATTTTAGTTCGTGTAGCGGAAAATCCAGAAGTGAGTTCGAGGAGATTGAAGGCAGCTACAGGTGTAAGTAAATCTTCAATTGTTAGAATATTTCACGATGAAGGCCTGTACCCATACCACTTTACACCCGTACAGTGTTTACTCCGCCTGATCTTCCAGCCAGACTTCAGTTTTCCAATTTCTTCCAAAATTTGCAAAATACAGATCCAATGTTTCTAAATCGTGTGTTGTTCACGGACGAGGCGACATTTACTCGACGGGGTGTATTCAATTATCGAAACAGACATGCGTGGGAAAATGAAAACCCGCATTTAGTTGTTGAACGACATTTCCAAAACGAGTTAAATGTCAACATTTGGTGTGGAATTATTGGAGATCATCTTATAGGCCCCTTTGAATTACCGCCAACTCTAAACGGAGATTCATATTTGAATTTTTTACAAAATGAACTTGGAGGGCTTTTAGAAGATGTACCACTAAACGTCCGGCAAAATATGTATTTCATGCAAGACGGGGCGCCGGCACACTTCTCCAGACAAGTGCGAAATTATTTAACTGAACAGTTCCCTGAACGTTGGATAGGCCGTGGTGGCCCGTTGATTTGGCCGGCGCGAAGTCCCGATTTTAATCGAATGGACTTTTGCATTTGGGGTTATTTGAAAACCATTGTTTATAACAGTTCAATAAACCACCGTAATGAGTTAAATGAAAAAATTATAAATTCTGTTAATCTGCTCAGAAATGATGAAGATCTCCTGTTTAAAATCCGACAGTTTTTGTAAAACGTATAGCAAAATGTATTGAGGTCAATGGTGGCCATTTTGAACAATTGCTATCACGGCGTTACCACTTTTATTTCTAACTATTTTGTTAATTTTAAATGATTTTAATAAGTATTAAATAAAATTTTTGATTGGAATAAAATTACTAATTCCATATGAAAAAGCTCTTTTATTAGAAAAAAAAGTTAACCTTAAGTATTTACCTAACCTAACTTTGACACCTAGCAAATGTAACTGATTTACAATCATTTTAAGTCAGAAATTCACCGTAGCTCGATTTTCTTTCCGTTGCTTTTGGACCACGTATTTAGATTAATTGGACATATGAAATGCCATTATCTCGAAAATGGTTGCTCCTAGCGACTTCAATAAGGTATATGTTTTTGATGTAAAAGAAGTAAAGTAACCTTATTTTTTATTAGCCGGATCGATATACGTAGCCTAAAAAAAGTTATGCCAGCTAAAATAAGTGGGGCATGCCATTGATAGCGCCCTCTACTGGTTACACAAAAAATATGGATAATTTTGAATTCCTCATCTCAAAAAACCCCAAAATCCCTAATTTTGTGCTGTTATGTCGTTTTGTTAAGAAATAATCGCAAAAAAACGAAAATAAAATTAAAACTTTGACACCCTGTATCTTGGTTGTTATCAATTTTGGGATAAGGCAAGTTTGAATAAATCGCATTATTTCGCCTTAAGGAGTCTGCTATTGCTCTGTGTCCCATTACTTTTGGGACACCCTGTATAAATAATGTTTAAAGCTCAACAGCTTAGTTTCTCTAACGCAATTATTAACCAGAAGTTCCGTCCCCGCAGCTGCATGTATCGCCGGTCACGGCAGAACTTGCTTATAAATAACGTCACTAGAGGTCGGGTTTGTTCGGGTTTACCAGGCGTATGTTTTTATGTTGTAATACCGGTTACAGGGTTAACTCAGACTTAGTAGTCTTAATTAAGGGAAATACTACACGAAGTCATTCTCTTGAGTACTGATAATAATTTAAATTTAAAAAAGTTTAAAAAATAGCTTGTAGTAGCTGTTATCCACGAATTTGTGCATTTTTGTATCGCCGGTCACGTAGGAAAATGTTACCGGAGATAGATTGATGTGACGGGCGATACAAATTTTGTTATCCGACGCCATTTTTTTATTTAAGAATCTTTACAGAACTACGAAGGCACTGTAAATTCGTAAAAATGCCTAATATCACGCAAATATAATCAGTTAGAAGCAAAATTAAAAAGAAATAAGAAGAAAAACAAAATGTTTTACAACAAAAAGTAAATAGGTTTTAAGACAAAAAATAATATAAAAGTAAGTTTAAATTGTTAATAATTTTCACATTAAAGCATTTTAAATTCCAATAGTTTGATTTTTAAAGTTTAACTCCAAGTACCCATGGAACTATTTAATAAAATTATTGTAACACCGTTCACATTAAGTAACACCGGTCATACTTAATATATTTGGTAGCCACAGCGGCCATAGATTTATTTTTATTGTTTTAAAATATTAGCAACATTGATACCATTAAGGAAAAATATATTTGATGTGCAAGTTTCGTTTACACCTTAGGTAGATTAAAAATATGACTAATTTTCTTAGTATTTTAATATTCTATAAGGAACATTCCAAAACTTTAAGCCAATATAAGACAGGTCTATTATAAATAATAGGAAAATGGTTATAGTGACTGATTAAAATAACTCAGTTACACCAACACCCTGTATGTTTTAATATAAGAAGCATTTTAAATTCTCTTTACAAATATACATACACACCATGCATGATATTGGGTTCCTAGGAGATTTGTTTAAACGTTTTTACTTTAAACCACAGTAGGCCATGAAACAAAAGATAATATCCTATATTCAGTTGTGAAAATGACTTATCACCTTTTAAAAAATTTGATATGATATTTATCATCCATGATGTGTTATAAATTTGACAAGAGAGTTTAAAAGCTAAAAATTGTTCCATTTAAAAGAGTGAGATTAGGTCCGATTACTTTCTTACCTGACCCCGTATACTTATTTTGAAAACAGCAGATTATTCAACGATATAAATAAACTTCTGTATAAAACATTTTTCTGTATCTTTTTTAACTAGGAAAATATAGTGTAATTTAGAAATTGTGCATTTTTTGCTTTTCCCCCGTATCTCTTAAGCGAGCGAAAATTTTCTAATTTTGATTTTACCATATAGTAACATTTCTAGTGGATATATTTTCAATATACCTAAACTGGGGAAACTAAGAAGAATCTTCATTTTCTAATTTGTAATTACTGTTACGCCTTCTAGCGGCCAACCTAGTACCTTCAAAATTATTTCCAGCAGCTATTTATCTAGGACATTTTTTCAAAATCTGCGCGATTAACTTTTTTTGAGATACAGCCGGCGTGCTCTCTGGGTAGGCCACTCGGTACGCACAGAAATTTAAACATGCACAGTAAAGATCACATATTAAATTTTTTTTTTCAAATCATCCCCCTCCCGCACAGCTAAGGCTCTAGCGACGCCCCTCCCCATGCCCATCCTATGTTCTACACCCGTGAAACTTTCAAATATAACCGCTGAAACTCCGTCTCTGGTTCCTATTGAAGTAAGCTAGCTACTTTAATTGAAATAACTTGGATATTTACAGCTAAATAATAAATGTCTAATTTGAATCCGGGTGTAGTTTTAAGACGAGAACAAACGTAGACTTGTTCCCTGGGATAAATATTGGGATAAAGGGGGTGCGTTGCTTAAATAAATAGATGTTTTTGATAGGTCTGGAAATTGGCGGGATAAACACAACACGGCTAAAATTCAATATGAGTTCTTTCTGAATGTACAATATCACACTGTGAAAGTGACCCTATTTTAAGGCTAACTAACTTTTAGAAATAACTGAAGAGTCTGTAGTGAGTGTAAGAAACTTTTTCTTATGGTTAGATATATATGCATTCTAGGATTCTGCTATTCATCGCCCCAGATGGCTATCTCAGTCGAACATTTGCCATGAAAATATGTGTAAATTTTAATCAATCAATTTGTTCATAATCTGAACAATATGGTTTATCGTTTCAATCGATCAACTTGTTCATAATCTCAACAATAAACTGCTGCCTGGGTTTTTTTAGCGTTAAATTCGACTTGGTTACTGTCACCCCAAGCCAAAATTTCTTCCAGGTCTTTGTTGAGGCGTGATACTTCATGCTGTCTGCGAAGATGTGCGTCGGAAGCCGATGTTTGCGCATTCAAAGAGAAAGATGAGATAAGTGTGCTATCGTCAGCAAAACTAAATATTGGATTTTTAGTTTTCACTAGAAGGTCGTTAATGTAGAGTAAGAAGAGAGTGTGAGACAATATGGACCCTTGAGGAACACCGGCATTGATGGTGAAGGTGTCTGAGAGAAATCCGTCAATCGCCACTTGCAGAGAGCGGTCCTTAAGAAAGCTAGACAACCATACACAGAATCGACTGGGCATACCATAGGATCGCAGTTTACTTAGAAACCCCTCATGCCAAACACGATCAAAAGCTTTAGAAATATCCAGTGCAAGAACCAGAGACTCCCCATGATGTTCGATTGCGTTGTTCCAAATATGGGTGACATAGGCTAGAAGATCTCCAGTTGATCTGGTCTTCCGAAAACCATATTGATGATCGCTGATAATGTTGAAACCTTCCAGGTACTTTAGAAGATGTTGGTTAATAGCTTTCTCCATTACTTCTGATATAACTGAAAGCAATGCGACTGGTCGATAGTTGTTAGGCAGGGTTCTCTTACCTTTCTTTGGAATAGGCTGGACTCGCGCCGTCTTCCAGCAAGATGGAAATATTCCTTTTTTGTAGGATAAGTTGAAAAGTCTACAAAATACTGGTGTTAGTTCATCGGCGCATCTGTTGAGAACTATAATAGGAATTTCGTCTGGACCAATAGCTTTTTTGACGTCGAGTCCTTTCAGGATTCGTTTGACGGGACGCTGACGGAATACGATTTCGGTCATTTCGGATTCAACTGCAGGAATGTCGGGTGGTGTTCTTCCCTGGAAATCTACAGTGGAATGCGAAGAAAATAGTTCAGCAAGTAAGTTTGCTTTGTCTCCGGGTGTGGATGCTATTGTACCATCGTTGTTCATAATCTCAACAATATGGTTTATCGTTTCAATCAATCAACTTGTTCATAATCTCAACAAAATCGTTTATTATTTCAAACAACTTGCAAATTATACAAATAAAATTGTTTTTTCAATCAAATTGATCCTTATCTCAGCCAAATTGTTTATTGTCTCAGTCAACTTGTCCATTACATTATCCAAATATAATTGTTTATTATTTCAATCGATCAATTTGTTCATCATCTCAACAAAATCGATAATCCAAACAACTTGTTCATTATACAAATAAAATTGTTTCAATAATGAACAAGTTTTTCTTTGAGGGTTAGAGACAATGCTGTATCGTGAGTGATAGGCGTGTTTTGGACTTCCATTGTCTTTATTTCATTTAAATCACAACGTTTCAACTGGTAAGTAGCTCCAGTCGTCTTCAGGTGAATACTCAGTATTCTTACTCTATTTTTGTGAAGGAGTTTTTAATTTGTGGTGATTCGCTGTTTGATAGGTTAGTGGCTTGTTTTGTTTAAGATGAAAGGACACAAGTGCATGGTGCTTTTTTTGCAAAAGTCGTGGATCAATACCAGTATTTCAGGTAAGTATATATAAATTTTAGTTTTATTTTACCATAGCTTATACCTTGTGCTGGTAGTATTTAAAGTTCCAATAAACTATACAACATCTACTAGGTAATTAATCTTGTTTTTAAAAATGTAGTTTGCGTTTATGAATTAGGCCGGATTAATTCACCTTATCTTTTATAGTAACAAATTTTTGGTTTAGAAAACAGTGAGGTTAAGAAACATACGATGCCGGATGAAAGTTAAAATAAAGCTCATCGTGTCGATTGTTACAAATATTCGGACGGAATTTGGCACCAAAGCTTTACACCAATCAGGCAACGTTGGATCATCATGTCGTCAGAATTGGAACGCCGTCTTAATTCGAACTAATCGAAATTTTGATTGCAATATTTTTCCTAACTAACCAGTGAACATTAAAAAAGTTGAAATCCGGTCCTGTCGAATGTTTACTTTCACAAGGAAATTTCCGAACTGCGCAACCTCACAACGCCCCCTTCGATGCCCATAGCGGGGACATAATTGCAGAGGTATTAGCAATATAGTGGTTATACAGTGATGGGCTAAAATATGGAACAAATTCATTTAAAAATCAGGTATTAATTTTTTGTAAAAACGCTCGGATACGTCGATTATAATTTTTTCTTCCGGATTTTTTGCCTCAAAAAGAAATTATACTGGGTGTGTCAAAAAGTAAATGTTGTGAAATTTTTTTGTATTTTAAATAGAACCACCCTATTTTTACTTATCACATAAATTCTACGTCAAATTCTGAGCATAATTCATGTAGCATACTCTATCCTTATCTATAACGGTTTTAGAGAAAAATTACTCTTAAAAAATAAATTTCTTTAAAAAAAGGTACATGTACCTACTTAAAGGTAAACAGGTAAATTTAAATTAATTGTTACTACGATAGCAAGTCATGTGTCGAAATTTTAATTTTAATTGGATGTGGAGACAAAACAAGAAGTCAAGAAGAAGTTTGTAACTTGTTTAGCGCTAAGTATCCAGAACGACGGATTACAAGATCTACAGTGAGTAAAATTGAGAAAAAATTCAGGGAAACAGGGAATGTAAAGGATCGTCTACGGCCAGGTCGTCCAAAAATTAGTGAAAACACAAAATTGAACATTTTGTTAGAAGTTGAAGATAATCCCCATAGTGCATCCACTGAAGTAGTTCTCAATAATGATGTTAGCCGACGATCTGTTTTGCGGGTATTGAAACAAGAAAAGTACCATCCGTATAAAATTAGGTTGCTGCACGAGCTAAACGAAGATGATCCCGACCGCCGACTACAGTTTTGTGAAACTATGATGGAAATTTGCAACTTAAATCTATTTTTCCATCGCAGCGTACTTTTTAGCGATGAAGCCACGTTTTGTTTGAATGGTTCGGTAAACATACAAAATTTTCGGTATTGGAGTACAAATAATCCCCGTTGGATGAGAGAACAGCATACGCAATACTCACAAAAAGTAAATGTTTGGGCAGGGATATTAAATGATAGAATTATTGGACCTTTTTCTTCGATGGAAATCTTACAGGAGACCGGTATTTACAATTTCTTCAAAATGAATTAATTCCCACACTAGCAGCGGATTTTCCAAATCCGAATCAGCCTAATCTACCAGAAGCGTCTATTTGGTTTCAGCAGGATGGTGCTCCGCCTCATTTTGCTCGACAAGTACGAGAGTATTTGAATACTATTTTTCCCGAACGATGGATAGGTAATAGAGGACCCATAGAATGGCCTGCAAGATCTCCCGATCTTACACCAATGGATTTCTTTCTTTGGGGTTATTTGAAATCAAAAGTGTATAAGGATAAACCAAAAAATTTGGAAGACTTAAAATTTACAATTAGATATGAAATTAGGCAAATTAATGAAAATACTGTAAATAATGTTTTAGAAGGGTTTTTAAGTAGATTGGCATATTGTCAAGAAGTTAATGGTTTGCATTTTCAACACTTAATAAAATAATTTTTCAAAATTATACCTACATCTACTTTTTGACACACCCAGTATAATTTCTTTTTGAGGCAAAAAATCCGGAAGAAAAAATTATAATCGACGTGTCCGAGCGTTTTTACAAAAAATTAATACCTGATTTTTAAATGAATTTGTTCCATATTTTATCCCATCACTGTATATATGTGCTACTTCCAGAAATGACGGGTTCGCCTCCGAAGTTTCCTCCGCTTAAATAATAAGTGTCATTACCTCTCGTGAATAATACACTATTATATGATTGTTATGCGAACGAATAACTATCATCGTAAGCAAACCAGGCACATTCCTGCTTTTAATTTACAACGAATACAGGCTCGTAAATAATAATGGGCAGCCATTCGAACGAGTAATTAATGGAAGCATAATTCCGGGGGAAATTGAGCGAGATTAAATGATTCATGCATTATTTTCAATATTTACATAATTACGATATGGCTGGATAAAGCGTGTGGCGTCCTGTTGGTCTTTCGTAATATTCCCATTCCATTTCCATTAATATAAAATTGTCTTTTCCGTTTATAATTAAAGCATTAGTGCCAGCGGCATCCATTTTAAGAGCAACCGGCCAACATCAGCAACGACGCAGAGCGAAAATATCCAAAGATTTATCGCATACCTTTAATTATTACTCTACTCTCAAAAAACAAAATCAGGACGACTACATAATGCCATTTTGGACTCAGACAAATAATGAGTTTTTTATGCAATAAATAATCATTATCATAACAAAGTTGTTTATTGCCTCATTATCCCAGATCGATTGTTTGGGTTTGTAATTACATTATTCAAAATAAAATTGTTTATTGTCTCAATCAACTTGTTCATAATCTCAACAAAGCCGTCTATTATTTCAAACAATTGATTCATTATCTCAGAAAAAATATTTATTGTCTCAATCAACTTGTTCATAATCTCAACAAAGCCGTTTATTATTTCAAACAATTGATTCATTATCTCAGAAAAAATATTTATTGTCTCAATCAACTTTTTCATTATATTATCTAAACTAAAATTGTTTATTGTCTCAATCAACTTGTTAATAATCTTAACAAAGCCGTTTATTATTTCAAACAACTGGTTCATTATCACAGAAAAATATTTATTATCTCAATCAACTTTTTCATTATATTATCCAAACTAAAATTGTTTATTGTCTCAATAAACTTGTTCATAATCTCAACAAAGCCGTTTATTATATCAAACAATTGGTTCATTATCTCAGAAAAAAATATTTATTGTCTCAATCAACTTGTTCATAATCTCAACAAAGCCGTTTATTATTTCAAACAACTGGCTCACTACTCAGCAAAATGATTTATTGTCTCAAACGACTTGTTCATTACATTATCCAAAATAAAATTGTTTATTGTCAACTCAACAATACCATCTAGTATTTCAACCAAGTTGTTCATTATCCAAATAAAATTGCTTATTGATTCAATCAATCAATTTATTCATTATTTCAACAATATTGTTTATTGCTTCCATCAATCAACTTGTTCATCATCTCAACAAATCGGTTTATTATTTCAAACAACATGCCCATTATCCAAATAAAATGAATTACTGTTTCAATCAATCAATTTGTTCATTATGTCAACAATATTGTATATTGTTTCAATCAATCAATTTGTTCATAATCTCAACAATATTGTTTAATATTTCAATCAACTTGTTCATCATCTCAACAAAATCGTTTATTATTTCACACAACATCCCGATTATCCAAATAAAATTGTTTCAATCAATCAATTTGTTCATTATCTCAACAATATTGTTTATTGTTCCAATCAATCAATTTGTTCATCATCTTAACAAAATCGTTTATTATTTCAAATAACTGATTCATTATACAAACAAAATTGTTTATTTTTGCAATCAAGTTGTTCCTTATCTCAGCAAAATTGTTTATTGTCTCAATCAGCTTGTTCAACAGCTCATGTTTTAAATTTCCCTATCGAAAATAATAAACTGCCATTAACGCTTATAAAACAAAACAATTATACCAGAGAACACATGCCAACCGAAATGTAGTCTCCGATTTCCCAACACCACCTCCTTCTTTGACGTTAATAAAACGCTCAGCAATAATATAAAAATAATTTTAAAAATCGCAAACAATCGAGTAATTTCATTTGCGACCTTTTTATACGGCTGTTACCGGGATTAGCTTTTAGAGTTAATGGACCTACATATTTTAGTATAACGGAGTAGGTATACATTATAACAAAGTCCCGCGGGTGACCGATATTCCATCCATCAAATTTGTTTTAAAAGTGGAATTGGCTCGTCAGCTCGTTCAAAGGTATTACAATGGATTGGGTCAAATTGAAACAATAAACGATTAAATATGAATTGATCTAAAGAAAATTATGGTTAGGTTTTACGAGTTGAATTGTTTCATATTTTAAAGAGTGCCCGCTACTTAGGAGCTGGTTTAGAATTGCGGGGGGGTTGCATTTACAGGGTGTGTCAGTAAGGTGTTCGGCTTCGATAGCACCTAAACTATTCAAGATAGACCAAAAGTTTCATACAAAAGTTAAAGGGTCTACTAAAATGTATAACTCAAAAATATTTTACAAGCTACAGGGTGGCCCTAAAAACTGGCACCGAATAAAAATTATTTCTCTTCAATAGAACACCCGGTATATTTTTCGAGAATTTGATTTAGTAGAACAGGAGCTTTACAACTGTTTGTAATATTTTGAATTGAAATGCGGCGTTGTCAAGTAATTAATTTATATCGGATATTCTAGTAATTTTTAAGGGTACGATTTAGAATTCATAGCAACCCGTTGATACCACATATATAAACAATATATTGCTAATACCATCTGCCATTATGTCCCCGCTTGCGCAGTTCGGAAATATCCTTTGTGAAAGTAAACATTCGACGGGACCGGATTTCAACTTTTTTAATGTAAATTTCACTGGTTAGTTAGGAAAAATATTACAATCACAATTTCGATTAGTTCGATTTAAGACGGCGTTCCATGGATACGATTTCTGACGATATGATGATCAGACGGTGCCCTGATTGGTGTAAACTTTTGGTGCCAAATTCCGTCCGAGTATTTGTAACAATCGACACGATGAGCTTTATTTTAACTTTCATCCGACGTCGAATGTTTCTTAACCTCACTTTTTTCTAAACCAAAAATTAAGAAAGAATGACTATATTGACTATTTTGGGAATTATTATCAGCTACTAATGCACCAAATTAAAAATACATTAATTTTAAGGTTAGGTAGTGACCACATATATAATATATTGTATACGAGTGACATTCTCTTCTTTTTTACGTTCCGAAGATCGGATAATGTGATAAGCAAAATATTTTCGTATATATGTACATACCTGAAATACTTTATATCTGGTATTGATCCACGACTTTTGCAAACAAGCACCATGCACTTATGTCCTTTCATCTTAACCGAAACAAGCCACTGACCTACCAAACAGCGAATCGAATCACCACAAATTAAAAACTCCTCGACATAAATGGTTGTTAGATAATGAAAGTTTATAAGCACTAATATACTGACAATAATGTGGATGAACCACTTTTTATTCTGTAATTTGAAAAAGGATCCAGAACCAAAGATGGCGACGTATAACAACAAACAAATAATGTCGGACCGGCTCTGACGCGATCGATAAAATTTCCAACCTACTGCGCAAACTCAATAGGCCCGCGCCACCTCCCATAGCGGGGACACTTTTTGTATTTTGGAACGTTCGTATTGGCAATATACTGTTTATATATATGTGGTTGATACATCCTGAAGAAATACAATTTACATTGTGGCTACCCTAAGGTAAGTAATATTGATCTATGCTACTACTTTTAAATTCCTTATACAAGGCGTTCGTTAGAACTTGGACAACTCAAGGATTTTAAATATGTTTTAATTTATTTTTCTTAAATAGGCCTTCTTTTTTTGTTAAGTATATCATATAGCTAAATCTTATAATTTCTGAAATATTTTAAGATTTGTCTAAACTCAGGTAAAAATAGGAAGTTCCGATTATATAATTTAGTCAAGATTAGTTTGGAACAAATAAATAAGATTTTGGAACGCCGCTGTCATTATTAAATTAGTTTTCTAAAAGCCGTCTTAGAGTCGGCAATTTTTTTCTCTTGCGCCTGCAATGGCAGTTATAAATATAATATGAAACACGTATTCATGCTCGCATTGCGGGCGCAATGCGAGAATAGAATCCGTATTACAGTCGACAATTATACTCTTCTGGTAATTAAAATTGCACGGATTCATGCGCAGTACATCGCTCCCGATCAGCTGTCCCGCATTGCCAGAAATGAGGCACGCACCATTTTCATTGCCATTGCCCGTGCAAGTCTAGGTAGAGATGGATTATTCTGTTATTTTTAACTGTTTATTATTTGGTCGAAGCACCTATGAACAGCTAATGGCTATTTAAACTAACTGGTACTGAAATTAGCAGTTCACATTATTTATTAAGCATACAGGGTGTTCATTTGAAAACGTCCCACCACGGATTTATCGAAAACCACTGATTAAAAGAAAAAACGCCGAGACACGTCAAAAGATTTGCCAAAGGGGACAACTTTTTAAAACTACTTCACCCCCTTTTACCCTTTGGCCCCCGGGGTCATCCCCTTAAAAATTTTAAATGACAAGGGGTAGCAAGTAATAGCTTGTTTGAAAGGTCTTTCAAAGTGCTTTATTTTGACGTTTGATTTTTTAAGATCGGTCGATTCGTTTTCGAGAAAATTGGAAAAATCTTTATTCATCTTAATTTGTTCAGATAGAAAATAAAGCACAAGAAAATATCACTTTTAATTTCAATAAGTGTTCAAAATGTTGCCCGTTATTGGCCAAACAATGATATAGGCGATTTTCAAATTCCTGACGGACATTTTCATCCAAACTGTTAGGTTGGGGAGTGAACACAATAGTTTTCAAATGGCCCCATAGAAAAAAGTCTAATAACATAGTGAGGAGGATCGCCGTCTTGCTGGAAATATATTTCAGCCTCATCAAGTATAGGGTTTCCATCGTCTTCGATTTTGTTTTCAATGGTTTCAGTGATAAGCGGATTGATGGTATTTTCCAACATATCTAAATAAATGCCTCCATTCAAAATTCCCATTAATAAACAATGGCCCAATCACTTTGTTTCCTAAAATGCCTGCCCATACATTAATTTTTTGGGGGTACTGAGTATGCCCTCCTACAAAAGCATGAGGATTTTCATTGCTCCAATACCTGCACTTATGCTTATTAACAAATTCATTTAGATAAAATGTGCATTCATCACTGAAGCAGATATTCTTTACATGAATGGTATTATTATTAATCGCTGCAGTCATTTGTTCATAAAACTCAACTCGCCTATCGAAATCATCTTCGGTTAACTCTTGCAATATTTTCATTTTGAGTGGATGAAATTTATGTAATTTAGTAACTGTATGTACAGAGCCTAATGAAATACCAGTCGCATCAACAATCTTGCGTAATGAAGTATTAGGATTTATGGCAAAATGACCCAAAACTTAAACTTGAGCGGCTTCATCCAAAACTCTACGATGATTACTTTTTTTATTTGCAACAGATCCAGTTTGAGTAAATTTAGTAACAAGGTCCAAAACATACCTATGCGAAGTTGTCTTTTCTGGATGTCTGGCGTTAAATGTAACGGCAGTTTGCCGAGCACATTGATTTTGGGCACCATAAATTAGAATCATTTCCACTCTTTCCGCTAGTGTGTAAACCATTTTGGAAGTAAAATCTGAATCAATAAGTTAATTTTCACTATCCCAAGATTGTCACAAAGGTAACTGACAGCAAATTAAATTGTTTCTTTCCCTTAGCAACTATAAAAAACTAAACAGGTATGAGAATAACAATAGTTCGCCCATGTTATCTGTGTTGATAAAAAGGTGGTAAAATTTTTTCTAATTTTCTCGAAAACGAATCGACCGATTTTAGAAAATCAAACGTCAAAATAAAGCATTTTGAAAGACCTTTCAAACAAGCTATTACTTGCTACCCCTTGTCATTTAAAATTTTTAAGGGGATGACCCCGGGGGCCAGAGGGTAAAAGTAGTTTTTGGTTAAAAAGTTGTCCCCTTTGGCAAATCTTTTTGCGTGTCTTGCGTTTTTTCTTTTAATCAGTGGTTTTCGATAAATCCGTGGTGGGAAGTTTTCAAATGAACACCCTGTATGTGCTGCTAATTCGTCGCAACTTTTTTGAACTGCTACTTGCAAGTAGCAGTAGCTGCTTTAACTGGTAATTAAAACGAACAGGTTTGCCCATTTCTAGTTCTTGGGGCATTTTAGGGATTTCGACAGTACCAACTGCTGTTCTGACTGTTGGCAATGCGCCAGCTGATCGAGAACGGCTAAGTGCGCATGAATACGTGCAATTATAATTGCCATTGCAGGCGCAACAGATGAATTGCGGACTCTAATACGGCTTTAAAGGTTTGTGCTTTATTACTGCTCAGAGTTGAATTCCTTCAGTTAACTTTATCGAGAATTATACGAATTTTTCAAAAGAGGAACTAGCTATTAGGACCTAGGGTTTGGGCGCAAGCGAGAACTAAGAGACAAGAGTTTAGAGTTTAGAGAAATCTTAAAATATTTCAGAAATTATATGATTTAGGTATAGGACATATTTAACAAAAAAGGAAGGTACTCGGAAGATACATGCATATGGCTAAAAATATAAAGGGAGTCCAATTGAAAAAAAATTAATTTAAAGCATATTTCAAATCGCTGAGTCCAAGTTCTAACTAACGCTTTGTATAAGAGATTTAAAAAATAACAGCATAGATCGATATTACTTACTTTAGGGTTAGCTACAATATAAATTGTATTTGTTCAGGTTGTATAAACAGGTTGCTATGATTTTCAAATCGTACCCTTAAAACTTACTAAAACTTCAGGAAAAAAATGTATTACTTGACAACGCTGCATTTCAGTTGAAAAAATTAAATACGACTATAAAGCTCTTGTTCTACTATATCAAATTCTGGAAAAATATACCGGGTGTCCTGTTTAACAGAAAGTACCATGAATTGATGACCAACCAGCGACGAATAAGAACGATATAAATACAGTGAAACCTCTCATAACGGACACCTCTAATAAGCGGACATCTCTATTAAGCGGACATTTTTTCATAGTCCGGAACTAGGTATATGAAATTCCATGAAAATCAACCTCTCTTGGGCAGACTTTCCTTTGGGCGAACGCGGACAGGCTGTTTTCATAAAAAGAGTGCGAAAACCCTCCTTTAAACGGACAGAAAAAATTTTAAAGTATTTGGGAGACGAATAAGTACGGTGCAAAAACTATCTGAAGACAGACCGGCAACCAATGGCGTATGCGTGGCAGCGAATGAAAGTATGTGTGATTCCCCGACAGCAGTCCGACGTTTATTTGTGAGTTGTAAGGTTAAAATCTTAAACAATGGCACAAAAATGTCGCGTTTTGAGTCTGAAAGAGAATATTGATGTTGTGGAAGTTTGTAATTTGATAACAATGATTTGGGCGAGTTCATTAACATTGATAGTAATGTGCTATTAGAAGATGATAGTGACCCCATTCCTACCGATTATGTAGTGCAAACTGAAACCACATCACTATCTCACGACTCTGATGAAGAAGTTGAATGCAGTAATCAAACAAATATCACAAAACAAGCCATTAGTATGGTAAAGGAATTATAAAAGTATGCAAAGGATAGAGGTGACTCTACAGCAATGGAATTGTTATCAGACTTGGAATTACATTTTCTAGATTGTAAGTATAAAACGCAAACACGTGAAACTACGTGATTAGATTCTTTAGTACTACATCCTAACTAAAACTGGTGTATTGTTGTTATGTTATGTTTATTTGTACATTCATATACATAGTAATAATTTTGCATTTACATATTACCTAATAACAAATTCCCTAAGGCGGACACCTCTATTAGGCGGACACATGTAGACAGTCCCGTAGGTGTTCGCCTAAGAGAGGTTTCACTCTATTAGATAAATCTTAAAACTGAATTGTATTCCTCTAACAATTCCTTCATATTCCTAGAAAATATTTTATACAGCGAGTCCCAGAAGAAATTCATTTAAAATAGGATTGAACATATCATTTAGGGAATCCAACGATCTATCAAATCTTCTGGCAATATGGCATTTTGGGCTCCATAATAAGTAAGAGTGTACTGTCTCACTGTCACCGTTTATTTCCATAGAAACTGTATGACAATTTTATTTCAAATAAGTATAATTATTGTCAAGCGTAGTTTCAAAGTTGCGGTTTTCACAATAATGGTGAAGTTAACGGAACGGGAAAAAATTGAAATTCTATGCATGGTTGGGTTTGGTGATAAAACACGTACTCAAATAGAAACAGCCCAATTATTTAATGAAATCCATCCTGATCGTCCTCCCATATGACAAAAGATGGTGAGTAAAATAGACGCTAAGTTTAGAGAATTCGGTCATGTTAGAGATTTGCCTAAATCTGGTCGTCCTACTCGAGATGAAAATGAACAACTTGACGTTTTGCTTTCCTTGGAAGAAAATCCATGTACTCCCCTGTCGCACATTGGGGCCGATTTACACATGCCGAAATCTGTTGTTCACCGAGTAGTTCAAAAGCACAAATATCACCCATACAAAGTTATTCCAGTGCATGAGTTATTTGAAGATGATTTCGATAGGCGAAGTGAGTTTTGCGGACGCATGCAAAATATGTGCAATCTAGATAATAATTTAGTAAAAAATATTATTTTTTCGGATGAAGCTACGTTCTATTTGAATGGTAATGTGAACAGACAAAATTGTCGAT
Organism: Barypeithes pellucidus; assembly: GCA_963991005.1. NCBI lineage: Eukaryota > Metazoa > Arthropoda > Insecta > Coleoptera > Curculionidae > Barypeithes > Barypeithes pellucidus. The sequence goes on along the minus strand of OZ022563.1, from coordinate 46,513,947 downwards.
ATTGGGCAACAGAAAATACGCATTGGATGATAGAGGTTCACAGCCAGTACCCTAAGAAAATAAATGTTTGGTGTGGAATCGTACGCGAAAGAGTAATTGGTCCATTTTTCTTTGAACAGTCTTTAACTGGACAAGTATATCTCGAATTTCTCCAACTAGAATTAATTCCAGCATTAGTGGCTTTATTTCCGAATCCATTGGATCCAGACTCCCCTGACGATGAACTGATATTCCAACAAGATGGTGCTCCTCCGCACTATGCGGCCACTGTCCGCACATTTTTGGATGAAACCTTTCCCAATCGGTGGATTGGAAGGAAGGAGAGGACCTATCGAATGGCCTGCTAGGTCGCCAGACCTAACTCCGCTGGACTTTTTTTTGTGGGGTTACCTCAAAACAAAAGTATCTGTTAACAGGCCAAACAATATGCAGGAGTTGAAAGAAAGGATCCGAAGAGAAGTGCGTGTCATAACTCCGGAAATGGTTGGAAACGTGCAAAGAGAGTTTATTGATCGTCTTGGATATTGTAAAGCCGTAAATGGCGCACATTTTCAACATTTAATTTGATTTTGTTGTGTTTTTTTTTTAATAAACAGGTCTTACTTATAGATATGTTCAATCCTAATTTTTTCAATAACTGTTGAGTTTATGTATAGGACATGGTACATGAAACATTCTTAGAATTCAATGCAAAATTCAAAAATGAAATAAAAAATATATGTTTTCATTTGAAAAAATGAAGTTGATGGTCGTAACTTATTTTTGAGCTACCCTGTATACATGAAATTACCACAAAAAAAAAATTAAAAAATCAAAATCGACGGGTACGAGCGTTTTTTGAAAAAACTTACCGCTGAATTTTAAGTGAATTTAGACATTTCTTCTGGGACTCACTGTATAGTACATTCCTCGGACTGTCTAACGGCTTTAAATAAAATAGTCAGTCTCGTTGATCATATAGGCCAATGTGCCGCTCAGAGGATGAAGGGTCACTAAAGAATGGCATCCGTTTTAATCAAGTGCAACTGGGCACTTCGAGGGAACGGACATAGTGGCTATTTTTGGGGGTTATTAAAATTAGACAAGGGTTAGACAAGATTTTCAACACTGGGCTCGTCGAGTTAGTTAGCTTTGTTGTTTTTAGATTTCGATTATATCATCTGTCTATTGTCTGTCGTGAGTAGCAGCGCTGGATTAAACAGGATGCTCCTAACAAGCTACTCACAGGCTCCCTCCCTCCCCGAAACTTTAATACCCCCCCCAAAAAAAATTTCTGGCCACGCCACGGCATCCTAACAAAGTTTCGTCTAACATTATGATTGAATTTTTGTCAAGGAACATTCGAGACAAACCAGACTAACTCTAAAAAAATATATTTGTCCTGTTAGACCAAAGATCTTACAAACTCCAGATAGAATTGTTTACATTTGAAGTCGACGTAAGGACTGTAAACGTGCACTCCCCACCTTGCTGTTATGCTTGCAGCATAGCCAGATTGTCCTATTTATCGCTAAGGTATCTGCAAAATCCCAATTAAAAATTTGTTAATTTGACAATTGCAACTGGTTTAAGGTTACTCCGCAATTGCTTTTAAAATAAATTTATTTCCCAATAATTTTAATATAAATTGTGAATAGGCCTTGAGAGATTTAGAAAAAAAATATTATTATTATACATAAAAGTTTGAAATAAACCGACTGCACTCTGACAACATCAAGTTAAAAGATACTACGCTCGACGGCAAACGATCAAACTTTATCAATGGAAGAAGAATACACTGTTGCTACTTTTAAGGGAGTGTTTATATACTTGGTTGTTTTTATTTTTTTTTTTGTGAGTATTGGTGAAAAATCGTCTTTATTATAAACAATGATGGTGCATTCATGTATAGTTTGTAAAAGAGTGGATCATTTAAGCAAGGATTTATCTTTTCTTCGGTAAGTATGGATATGTTTTAATATGATTGTATTGATATGATTTCTGACTAACCATTGACGTTTAAAAGGTTATGGACCGGTCCGTGGTGCTAGTCCGGGCAAAAAGCAGTCGAGTTGGTTTATTTCTTAATATAAATCTTGCATTTACAAGATGGTTGAGTCTTGTGCGGACATAAAATACTTCACTAGAAGATGCAATGGTGTTAAATTAAAATTTCACAGGTTAGTAAATATATTTAGAAATTTGATTTTGAGTTTGCATCACCCATTCCGTTTCTCCCTCCTTGCTAATTGGCCACACCCAATGCATGTGAGCTGGTAATAAACTAAAGATAGATGACCAGAGTGCAGTTGGATTATTTCACGATTTATTTGATACCTTTAAGTATAATAATATTATTTTAAAGAATCATCCTTTTCACAGTTTATAGTAAAATTATTAGAAATAAACTTATTTTAAGAGCAATTGCGGATTAACCTTAAACCAGTTGTGATTGTCAAATTTACAAATTTTTAATTGGGATTTTGCAAGATGTCTTAGTGATAAATATGACAATCTGGCAATATACACTTTTATATCTGGAGAGTATCATCCAGTAATGAATACACCAAAAATATTGATGCTAAGCATAAATAGTTAAATCCATCCTTGTATACACTGTATATAAAAACTGGATCAATATTTCTATCTTTTTTATAAATATCTAATATTCGAAACTACACTTTTCGAATAGAAAATATGGTTAAACGTAAAAAATCTCAAAGTAAATTATACGCCCTTGTTGGGCTTTTTGCCCAGACTAGCTCCGCTCCAAAACCATGAAGACCGCTCCATAACCTTTTAAACGTTATTGGATTTAACCTTGTAAGATCTTTGATTTAACCAGACTTCAACATTGTTGCCATTAGCGAGACCAACATGTTTTGTCACTCTTCCACCCATTACTGATTTTCAATAACATTTCAAACAATCACAAACTCACTTTCCAACAGGTTTATGAATGGAGTGTTGGCCCTGTGTGTTAGACGAACAAACCCGAACAAACAAAGTAAAATATAGAAAAAAATACAGGAGGAGGAGGAAAGGGAATGGAAAGGCATTATTGTCGGTATTTATATTGTTTAGCTTAAGTTTTATTACGCCGACGTTCTATATTTAATATTTTTATTAGAATGCGCTACATTTTAGTGCAGACCAAACAAAAATTAATTTATTAAAATAATGCCTCTTTTCAAGCCACCAGTACATGAAAATATACTTTGAAAGGTGAGATAAAATTGGCCTTTTCTGTTGCGTGCTCGACACGATTTTAATTTTAGCGAAAACAATAAAGGATTACTACCACCATCGTTTTTTGTTAATTATTTTGCAGTTAACTTTTTATTATTATTAGTAATAGTAAGTAGCGTGGATAACATCATACGGACCACTAATGCTCACACTTCCCCCCGGAACGAACCCTATCTTAGCTTAATCGGACAAATACACCGAACGAAACTGTCAACCCCCTCTCTATATACATTTCATATGAAATATCAAAATTTACGTGGCCTGTACTGAGGACCTTCGCAATCATTTGTAGAGACAGTCTTAAAAGAGGTCAGCGCATCGTAGGCGGTGTTGTCATATTGCAACACAGAATTGTAAACGTACGTGTTCAGTTCTTGGCAACAAGACATCTTTGACTCGCGTTATCACTTCACAATCACAAAGAGGAATGTTGGCAGAAGTCCCCTATGATAAAACATATCAATATTTTTGTACAGGGTATTTTCTATGGATATGCCAACATTACGATCTTGACACCTGAGTTTGGTAAGGTTTTTAAATGAAACACCCTGTATATGATTACTTTAACTTAGTAGATATTTTAATCCTCTCTAATTTTTATTAATGTCTTTCTATGCCTATCTCCACCAATCTTGGTGGTATTTCAATCTTTATTTAAACTCGAACAGAAAAAATTGGATGAATTTTACCATTGTCCTTTTTCTAGTCACCTAGCTATGACAAAATAAAAACGTTATAATTTTAAATAAAACGTCATTTCGCTGGTAATTGGGTGACTGTTTGTTAAAAAATTATTAAAAATGAATTTCTCAAATGTCGAAATGGTGTACTAGCGGGCTAGCGACAAAAATTGCTTATCAGCGACCAAGAGATATCCAAATCGAAGGAAACCTAATAGAAGGGTGTTGTAAAGGTAATGGAGTGTTTTCAAACAACGGGAAGTATAGCCCATAAGAAAATTGAAAGAACAAAACATGTTTTGACCGAAGAAAATCAATTAAGTGAAAATCCACATATTGGCCACCGAAATATTTCCAATCAACTGGATATTAGACGATCATCGATTCAAAATATACTGAAAGCAATCAAAATGCAGCCTTATCATGTCCAGATACTAAATGAAGAAGACTTCCAAAGGAGAATACATTTTTGTGAATGGGCGCTGGCAAAAATGAGACAACAACGCAATTTTGCTCATTTAGTTTCCTTCTGTGATGAAGCTCATAAAAGTGGAAACGTGAATAGACATAATTTTCATTATTATCATACCAGCAATCCCCATTTCGTAAGAACACATTCCCAAAACATCGAGCTTGTCTTGCGTCTTGATTATACTGACTCTCATCTACTTATGCTCATTCAAGTTTATGGCTTATATACAAGATGCAAGAAATTTCATCACTATACCCATACCACTGTGTTAAACCTTTGAAAATGCACCGCCGTACGTAAACCTAAACCTAAAAAATAATTATATAATTCTATGCTCAACAAGCTTCTGTTTGATAATCATTTCTTTCATTAGCGTCTCAAACATGAGAGTCACAAATTTTATTGCCACGAACCACCCAGCGTTGCCAAGTGCGCTAGAATTACGCTTGGATGGAATCGGAAAAATCAAGGTAGAGTTTCATCTTCAGTGTATTACCAATGATTTAATAGCATAGTGGTGAGGGAAGCAGATTCTCCTGCGGGAGATCCGGAGAATGATCCCACCGACACCGATGATTTTATACATGCTATGTATAATTTTTTTTTCTTTTTATGAAATATTATCACTTATCATAACAAGCGCGGATCCAGGGCGATCCATTTCATGCATGATACAAATAACTAAGAGGTATAATTCCACGCCGATGGAGGGGAAATGAAAGAATAATATCATGGTATTAAAGTATATTTATTTCATGAACATACAACAAAGATTAAAGCTAAAATACGACCTATAAGTAATAAACAAATTAAACTATTTTTTAAATCGTCCATCTCTCAGTGGAGTGAAATTATGAAGAGGTAAAGAAACTTATAGTTAAATAAACAATGTTTTAATTTCCATACATGATTCGAAGGCATATACCCTCATCAGCTTCAGTGGTAACTACTCGAGAAGTAAATGTTAACAAAATAAATGAAACCGTATCGATCTAATGTTTTGTTTTTATCCTTAGGAAAGCGGAAACACCTTATATTTTTATCAAACACAGCGCACCTCATTTTATGAAAATTAAGATATTTATTTTACACACACACACACGACTAAATAAGAAAAAATTCTGGTGAATTTCCATGGAAAACTACGGCAAACGCAACTACGTGGCGACCAGTGTTGACAGAAATCTTCGATCAAAAGTAATAGGTTGACGGTTCGAAATCTAATAGAATAACAAAAAATGGTGTCAGAGTAAGAAAAGTACGAAAAAAAGGTCGTTACTTTCCTATGATATGGGGGCCACCTCCATATGGGGAGCCCCACAACAAGAATGAACATTCAAAAATTGTTAAAATAGTAATGGATATAGTACAATTGTAAAAGACTGACAACGCTGGTGGTAATGAGGAAGGGTCGCCGAGCAGCTTCGGCTATCGTCGACCGGTTCCGATGGCGCGGCGGTTGTTTTAAAAGTTTGTCGGAATCTTTTCTTATTTTAGTGGTCTTTTAGCTGTAATGTATGTTATATTTGTATGAAATTAATATACATAAATACTTGTCATATATTATTCTTTTCTTTCACATACTATCAAATGCGAAAAACCTTTTAATACCTTTAAAATATAATTAAATCGCTAACACCGTATAAATCTCCGTAAGAAATTTAAAAATCACCCTCCCTGTGACATCACTGCGAGCGGCATACGAAATTGGAACAATTAGATATCTTACCTTACCTTAGTTATTTGTATCACGGTGTCCGTCAACTCATTTCTAGTCACAACTATAAAACAACAACACCTAAAAATAATAAAAATATCTTCCATTTTATGCTCTATTTCTGAAGTTTTATTCAATAAAGTACTATTTTTATTTTTAATTCAATATAGTATTATACATATTACCTTATCTATACATAGACATTTCCTGGGAATTAATTGTTATTCCTGTCAGATTCTGTGTCGACACAATATTTTGTTCAATAGTATTATTTATTATTTTGTTCAACATTTTCAACTTTCGTCTGCTCGCACCATAACCTAAAGTTTTGCATATTCTTTTTAAAAGTTTTTCTAGATTATTTTCTGCAATTTCTCGTATTTCTGACGGAGTACAACTTTCTTCCTGACTCATTTTTATTGACTTTAATAATATATTTATTTTTAATTATGACGGATGGGAAGACGCTTTTTGTGTTTAATTGTTTCTATCATGGCATATTCGATACTTGTAACATTTTATGAAATTGTAAAAGTATTGCCAACCCAAAAAGAAAGTATTAATTCAAATGGAGAAATCTACTATATTTTTTAAAGTTTTTCAGACTTTAAAGACACAAATAGAAAAAGTATTATAAAATACATGGTTCATAAGACAATTAGAGCACTTGTACTTTAGAAAACTCCCCGCTTCGCGGATCGTTTTCTAACACGCGTACTCTAAGATAATGTCTTATAAAACTTGTATCTATACTATTAAAGTTTGAGTCAAGAAACAGCTCTTGTTTCAAACTCTATATTATGACATATTCTTAACTTTCTTAAAATCTCACATCTGTTTGAGATTTTCAATAAATTTACCTACAATATAAAAAAAAGAATAACAAAAATATGACTTAAAATAAGGCAATTATTCACAATCAAATTTCAGAGTGTACGTCTTAAGCTGTGTTCACACACACAAGGTTTTATCTGACGTCTTACCTGACGTTTTACAGACAACCTATCAGCGTTGCCAAGTCTGGTGAAATTTCACCAGATCTGGTAACATTATGAATAATCTGGTGATTGGTGAAAACTTTTTAAAAAAGTCCGATTTCTGGTGATTTCTTGGTGAATTCTGGTGATTTCCTAGTTCATTCGCATATTTCTTGTTAACAGTAGGACATAAAATATCCTTTAGGCGCAAAAGACGTTTTTTTTGCTCATCGAAATATTTTTTGGAACGATGATGACCTTTTCTTGTTAATACGGTTATAAAAGTATGCTTTACCGTATTTTTTTGGGTAATATTGATATTTAATACTAACCATTTCTGGTGATTTTTACCTTTTTCACCTGGCAACACTGCAGTCTAACTTAAATAGTTAAAACGTCAGGTAAGACGTCACGTAAAATCTAATGTGTGAACGCCGCTTTAAACTTATTTTCAGCAACTTCTGTCCCTTGTATATTGACCGCAGCTTGGCAAACGCGCAAAATTGTGACAGTCCTGACACAGCCGATAGTAGTTTGTTCGTGTCTGCACACGGCACCACACATCAGCCAGGCTCGGACATACGAAAATGTGCCCCGCGGCCCGAGAGGGCTGTTCGCTTTCCCACAAACACATTTTAACGAATTTGCGGATTAGGGCTGCACTGATTCGCACTGGCCACCCCCGGGGCTACGCGATCGCTACTAAATCCCACTGTTCGGGAGATATCCATTTTTGTATGGTCAGTGGTGGCGGAACTTTTTCAAATAATTTTTAAGTGCCGATCATGTGAGAATTATTACCGTTTCATCGATTCCCCGATTTCTCGATTCGCAATCAATAGTTTATTGAGGTGGTGTTGTTATATATTGCAACACAGAATTGTAAACGCACGTGTTCAGTTTTTGACAACAAGACGTCTTTGACCCGCGTTATCACTTCTTTTTCAAACCTTTTAGAAAAAAAAATACTACAATTTTAAGGTACATACTCTCTTACCTTCGATCTTATAATCCGTTGATAATTAAATTCCATAAAAAAAATAAAACCAAAAAGTATGTTTTGCAACAGAACCGACAATAGGTAATATCACACAAATTTGAAATCACATCACAATATTTCTTATTATGAATTATTTCACAACAGAAAAAATATCGGGTAATAAATGGCTACAACTAACAAAACGTTTAAAATTCGTATACATCAAGCACGTGAAATCCTCGACAGTGTCATCCCATTCCCGAGTCTCGAAACATACTGAAACAACGATAGTCGTGCGCGGCAGGTATCCAAGCAAGGGCGAAATATGCGGTCTGATCTGACAACACTGTTAGTATACTCTAGTGGCCCACATTGTGGCTAACTGAAGATGGATGGAACGGCGCGACAGTATGTGGGTAAAAAGGGTTTTTACCTTAGTATTCAGATATTCGATTAAAAAAAAAGTATATAGACTTTCTCTAGGACACCCAAGGAGTCGCCCATTTAAATATAATAAGCCGTTGCCATAACACCCCGTATATACAGCGTGTGTGAAAATATTGACGCCATATGGAAATCTTTTTATCTACGATTTTAGGAGAACTATTTTACATAAAAAGTTTTACCGAAAAAATCACAAATATACAGGGTGGCAAAAATAAGAAAATGTGTTAAAACGCTAAGAGATAAGTAACATTAATGTACATGAACAAGAAAAATTATTAGAAAAAAGTTTTAAGAATCAAATTTAATTTTTGGGGTGATGGGACGACGTCAAATGCGTCGCTTTGGTGTTCTTTAAAAAGTGCTAATAGATCTTACGTAGCGACGGCTTTTATAGAATCATCCATTCGTTTTCCAGATATAAGCCCTCGGAGATATCGAGAGAATTTATTTAAATATGTGTTTAGATTTTAATCTTATATTATTTTGCAAAGTGTGGAGCCAAAATTACAAAAATTCTTTCATAAAAATATCCATTATTAGTTTCATAAGTTCTATATTCCCACGAATTTAATGAAATTGCATTAAATGATCGGAAACCATGGTAACAGTTTATTAATTAAACATTGTTTTTAAAAAAATTATTTGTTAAAATTATTTGAGAAATTTAGTTCCGTCAATATTCAAAGTTTATATATGGACTGGCAAGATACACGCGTAAACCGAAAAATTATTACAACACAATGAGTGTAATGGTTATCGACAAAACACACCGTATCCCTACACTGTCGGTCTTCAACTAACAGCCCGCAAGCGTGCGGCGATATACGAACTAAGCCGGTTCAGTCGTTGTGTGTGACAAAGATGGGGAGATGGCCGTGTAGCCATTGTCATTTTGTAATTTTGAGTAGAGGTGGGTTACACAATGTGATTATTTAATTTTCAAGCTTCTGGAATGAGAAAGAGCAGCAGAGCAGCGATTAAGAAGTTTTTTAAATTGGTTCCTACTAAATTAGCTGTGAAAGAAAACAACAAATAATGAGCTGTGTTCGTGCTGTAGATTATTATTTATTTCAACCATTTTGGTGAATGCGCGGGAATCTACACCTACTATGAAATATTGCTTATCTCTATTCCACGTTTTGACAACTCGTTTTGAACGTTAGTTCGTTTGATCAGATGTCATGTAATTTTTAATTCGAAAAAGTGTATACAAATCTACGAGAGAAAAAAAGACCAGCCACGATTAATAAAAACGACGTCGTTAGTGTTCATGTGAATTGCGATTATGTATGGTTATGTGCCGGTTTTTTACTAAAACGTTTTGGTGTGTAATTTTTAGAAATTGTGACACTAATTTTTAAATAAGACCGACAAGGTAAGTGTATGTGGCTTAAATAAAATTGCATTTTTTTTTCTAGAGTAAAAAATACACAATGAGGAATTACTCAAAAGGTCATTGGCATTGGACCTAGTTACGTACGAGCGTATTTCAAACTAGGTGTAAATATCAACGAATACTTATAAACAGGAAGAAGACAAACAGCCGTGTTAACACATCGAAGCAAGTATGAACAAACGAACAAACCAGGTATCCATTACGTCTGGAATCAGCTGACAAACGCACGTGCTTTTCAAATGTCACTTTTGTACAAATTTTTATTACTGTCAATATTTGAAAGTGACATTTAACCAACAAAAAACATTCAAACCCCTTTCATTTGGTTTACTAAGTAGTAAAAATCAAATATTACGATTCTGACATGTTTTAAGCTGTAAATATCACTTTAAAATAATCCTTACATACTCTTATATCATTTTTTGAACTAGTAACGTAACTACAAATGAAAAATTAAACTTCAGAAATAGTAGTAGTTTTATTAAAAAATAGGAAGTAAATCATAATTTACATAAAATATTTTACCATCTTCAACTGGGCTCCTGGCAAATATTTCAGGCTTCAAGTCCGAGCATATTTTTGGGCCCCATATGATTTATGGAAAGAAATTATTATCGATGCTTACTCTCAGTAAAGATGACTACATGAATATTTCAATTACACCAAAAAGGAAACGACGTTTTTCGTAAAAGATTAGAATGTTAAAAATTATTTTAAAATTTAAAGATGCGTCTTCTCCATCATTTTAAATCATATCAGATGTTGCTTGATTTCCAGGCCCGCCAGACGAAGGAAGTTAGCTTGTTTAACAATTCGTGCTGTTCGCATTCTATGCTTGTCTCTGTCTGCAGCAACCTTCCCTAATTCAGTAAAGTGAGACAAATATGACCAGGATCAAGTCGCCTGCATAAACACTCACTTTTGGGCTTTCCATATTAACTCTACGTAAGTCTGATATTGACGCTTAAATGAGAGAGTGAAACAGATAGATAAAAGTAGGTTACTTGTGAGCGTATGGAGCAGAGTAGGCTTAGCATCACTTCCAAGGCCTTCTTACGTGTTTCGATCCCTCCCATAAGCAGTCTCACCGGGCTGGTAAATATGCCAAGACCGGTCAGAATTCGTTTATTGTTTACATGTGTCGCAGTGCCCTACAGGTGGTTTTCTGGTTTGACATCAGGTCACTTTTACCGCTGAATGAATTAATTGAAAGCTTCATTTATGGATATTTTTCTTCAATTTGTCTTCATCTCAGGAATTGATGGTTTAAATATAATAAGTCATTTCCATAACACCCTGTATAGGGTATTTTTCGTGTTAAATTTCTTGTTTGTTGGTGGGTCCTGACCCAAATGACCCCCCCCCCCTGGCTCCGTGCTTGTATAGTTATTTCTAGAACAATATGGTTACAAAGGTCGCTATAAATTGCCTCTTCCTTGTTGCTCTTACTAAATAAAATTTAAACTAATACTGGATATTTTTCTGATAAAATATAATTTTTTTAAATTTTGCTCTAAAAACATTACAAAAGAGCATAAGATTAAAATATAAACGTTGTTTTCAAACAACTTTTTTCGACATTTCGTCATCAAATACTCCTTTTCCATGACAAAATGTATTTTTTTCAATTTTCCAACCAAGCGTCACGTGACGAATGTCAACAATAAGTTTTTAGGTTCCCGACAATCGGTATAATAAATTTTTAATATTTCAATAATAAAAAAGTTTCCCATAATATCCACATCCACATCCACATATATTTTAAATCTTAGCACATGGAAGCAGATAATTTCACAACACGACATAATTTTACGTTAGTGATTGGCACGACGCGGTCTATCAGCTTGGTTGAAATAATGACACCTGGTAAATATTACACCATCCTTCTGTTGTTTTGATATCTTTGAACGCCACTGGAAGCTAAAGAAAATAAGACGTCAGCTGATCCCGGCCTCGGGCGGACATTAAAATAGAAATCCTTTCTAATTAGAAATGTCCATCAAGGAGACGAAAAGAATATCATTTAAACAAACAAATATTAATTTTTGCAGGTCGAATAAACAAACACGTGGCTATGATTTTCTTGACAGTTTTGTGAAGATAATCAATATTTGGATGAAAATAAATAAAATATATTTTGGATATTCTGCTAAATTGGGCAGCGGATGATTCGACAGATTTTGAAACGACGAAAATACGGCTTTGGTCCACAGTCTTTGAGGGATAAACATTTCACATTCTTAGGTGGGTTGTAAACAACTTTAAACTGTGGAAATTCCACAAAAACTATCTGGGATTTCTGATAATTAGTATAATTTTTCTTTGTCGTTTTCTGTTAATTAGACAAAGACATTACGTCGCATTCGAGCGTTCAGAACTTACTTTTTATAAAGCCCTTATTGGAACGCCCGTCTTTCATACATGAGAATTGATGGGCAACCCATTAAACATAATAACTGCGTGGGTAAAGTAGAAATCGATTTATTTTCAATTTTTGCAATTAACAAAGATCAAATATCCATACAATGCAAGTAAACGTGATTTATGTAATTACAGTGAAACCTCTCATAACGGACACCTCTAATAAGCGGACATCTCTATTAAGCGGACACTTTTTCATAGTCCGGAACTAGGTATGTTTCATATAAAGAGTGCGAGAACTCTCCTTTAAGGACAAAAAAATTTTTTAAAGTATTTGGGAGACGAATAAGTACGGTGCAAGAACTCTCTGAAGACAGACCGGCAGCCAATCGCGTATTCGTGGCAGAGCGAAAGGACTTCGCCGAATGAAAGTAAGCGTGATTCCCCGACAGCATTCTGCCGTTTATTTGTGAGTTGTAAGGTTAAAATCGTAAATAATGCCACAAAAATGTCGCGTTTTGAGAATATTGATGTTGTGGAAGTTTGTAAATTGATAACAATGATTTGGGCGAGTTCATTAATATCAATCAATGTGCTATTAGAAGATGATAGTGACCCCATTCCTACCGATTATGTAGTCCAAACTGAAACCACATCTATATCTATTAGTACGGTAAAGGAATTATAAGAGTATGCAAAGAATAGAGGTGACTCTACAGCAATGGAATTGTTATCAGACTTGAAATTACATTTTCTAGATTGCAAGTATAAAACGCAAACACGTCAAACTACGTTATTAGATTTTTGTAGTACTAAATCCTAACTAAAACTAGTGTATTTTTGTTATGTTATGTTTATTTGTACATGCATATACATAGTAATAATTTTGCATTTACATATTACCTAATTAGAAATTTCCCATGGGCGGACACCTCTATTAGGCGGACATATTTAGACGGTGCCGTAGTTGTCCGCCTAAATGTCACTACATATTTTTTTTTGTTTTAATAATTTAAATATCGTTTTAAGCAAATCTTTCCTAATTATCAAATAATACAGTAAATTAGTGCTCACAAGGGCCTATAGCGGGAAAGTTCTGGGATAGTTTTGATTTTTGAGTGCTGAATCCGAATCTGAGGTTTGCTAACAAAATTTCGTGACGCAACATTGAAGAAAATCGAAGAAAAAGCCGAGAAACTTAATTTTTTGACTTCTTTGCTCATAACTATCAACTTTTCGTAAATAAATTTCCTATTCAAAATGAAAGTACATAAAATTTCCTATAAATTTTATTATTTAAGTTTTTTTCCTCCAATGAACAGTTAGGGCTCAAGCGACAATAAAAAAAAACTTTATCCTCTGAGGAAATCGGGTTCCTTATTAATATAATAATTTTGCAGCACAAGTGTATTTATACTACAATTTATATGAATATTAAATTATAACTAAAAAATCGTCAAAATTTCTGTCAAAGATATTACTACAGATAGAAAAGTGTACATCTCTAGCCTACACAACGAATGCAAACAGTATTTCACCTCGTTCGGTCATTATTGCAGCATAGCCAGATTGACATATTTATCGCAAAGGTAACTATCCTGCAAATTCCCAATTAAAAATTTGATAATTTGGAATTTACAACTGGTTTAAGGTTAATCCGCAATTGTTCTTAAACTAAATTTATTTCCCAATAATTTTACTATAAACTGTGAAAAGGCGATGATAGATTCTTTAAAAAAATATTATTATGCTTAAAAGTATCAAACGAATCTTGAACTAATCCAACTGCACTCTGGCAACATCTATTTGTATTTTACAACTACGCTACGATTCGAACCCAAACAAGAATGAATTACTAATCTCGTAGACATTACGACGTTGGCGCTTTGATCTAACGGATTGATTATACTATATTTTGGTTGATTTGTGTTTTTTTGTGATTATTCGTGAAAAATCGTATTCATTATAAACAATGATGGTGCATTCATGTGTAGTTTGTAAAAGAGTGGATCATTTAAATAAGGATTTTTCTTTTCATCGATAAGTATGGTTATGTTTTAATATTTAACTATCTAAAAATAATAATAATAATAATAATCTTTATTGTCTAACAGAATAAAATCCAATTACAAGACAATACGACCTGTAAAAAAAAAATTATACAAGCAACAAAAAATCTAAGAGATTGGAAAAAGAAGAAAAAAAGAGAGAAAAATAATGGTTGCATCAAGGTAACAGTTTATGCTTTATAAGTTTAGTAAATTGGGTATTGGACAAACCGAATACATCAATGTCATTAAGGGTATTATTGAAAATCAACATGGATTGGTATACAGGTGTTTTAATCAGAAAGTTAGTGGGGAGAGTTGGGAGATAAAAGACGGGATGGTGCCTAACTGAACGAAGAGGAACATGGAAAAGAATACAAGACAGTAGCTCCGGGGAATCGATGAGCGAACAGCAAATACGATACAAAAACTGCATAAACATGAGGTATCTGCGGTTGAGGAGCGATGGCATCTGGAATCTAGATAACAGTGCATTCTGGTTAGTGCCCCGGGTAGGATATACACCATCTTCGATATAGGCGATAAACTTGACAAACTTTCTTTGTACGTTCTCTAATAAAATAATATATTTATGAAAGACCGGATGCCAAATAACACCACCATATTCCAACAAAACTGTAATAAATGGTTTTCAGGGTTTTGGTATTTGAGAAATGAGTCGAATTCCGTATGATAAATCCCAGGGCCTTCATCGCTCTGCTGTGAATGCTCCTAAAGTGGTGGGAGAAGGAAAGCTTATTGTCGAAAACTACCCCGAGGTCTTTAAACGTTCCGCAGTGCTCAATGGTTGTGTTGTCAAGAGTATAATCAAAATAAACGTAATCGGCTTTGTTCGTAAAAGACATAGCGAAGCATTTACTTAAATTTAGCGGCAGGTTGTTAGTCTTACACCACATCTCCAGGATGTTCAAATCCCTTTGCAATAATATACAGTCCGTTATATCAAGTATTATTCTGAAGAGTTTCAAGTCATCAGCGAATAGCAGTATTTTGCTGGATAGATTTACACTTATGTCGTTGATAAATAAGAGGAATAATAAGGGGGCCAAATTACTACCCTGCGGAGCACCACTCGAGGCTAAAAAAGTAAAGGATTTATGACCACGAATCATCACATATTGTACACGATCCCTAAGATATGAGTTAAGAAAAGAGACAAATTTATTAACAAAACCCAAGCCGGCCAGTTTATGTAACAGGTGGTCAACCCTGTCAAAGGCCTTCGAGAAATCCGTATATATCGCATCTACTTGCTTGCGGTCATCCATAGCCTGCCCAACAAATTGGGTAAAACAAGCCAGGTTAGTAACTGTGCTACGAGCATTGAAGAAACCGTGTTGATGAGGTGAGATAAGCAGTTTTACCTGATTAAAAGTACATTCATAAACCGCCATCTCGAAGACATTGGAAAGAACAAGATCCAGGAATGAACCATAGGAGTTCGGGATTTTGTTTACTTGCTCTAAGGCGAGTAGGTGAAGGAAATTGTTGAGTTATTCGGATTTAGCGTCGACGGCATTATTACCGTAGAGTGCAGGTATGTTGAAATCACCCATGATGACAATATTACTATCATATAAGTAGTGGATATAAGTTATATAGTTATATCTGATATAACTAGACTTCAACATTGTTGCCATTCAACCAACACATATGTAGTTCTCTCTTCCACCCATTACTGATTTTCAATAACATTTCACACAATCACAGTTTCACTTTCTAAGGGTTTTATGAATGGATTATGGAATCTGTAGTTTACAATACCTTTGGCTTTTCTAGTATTTACTATAAATTATTGACCAAATTTAGCAAAATTTGGACGTGGTTCTCAAAATTTCCTACATCCCAGATCACCCACTTGTCCCGCTCTCAGCAAAAAACCATACAAGCAACTTGACAACGCAAGCGCAACAAATGATCTCGGTCCGGACTTCTCCCGACGCGGCAGCCGATAAACCGATTCGAAGTGAATGACCAATCGGCTAGGTTCGGCTACTGGAATCATATTTGTTTATCGGCCGGGACGCCTCAAGCGCAAGTCATGCCTATTATTCAACGGTCCCGCCTAAATCGGGAAGTCTGGCAACCCTACTTTTGCTCCTGTACGTTAATCCGACACTGTTAATTACAGTGTTGTCAATTAACGTGTAATTACACGATTTGCGTATATTTTCATTGATTTGTGTGTCATTTGTGTGCAGTGTCAACTAGGGAATCCAATCCCGCAAATGTGGGATCCCGCGGGTTTGACATTGCGGGATTAAAAGTGCGGGATTCGCGAGATTTGCGGGACTCGATGTGGTTGCTGTATGTTAATAAAAAGTTGTTTTATGCAATTAAGAACAGCGTAGAGTAGCAGGAAAATATTTATTGCATATAGGTACAATACAATAGTACGACTAGTTTAACAGTATCATTGATTTTGGAAGTATTTTCGGAGAAAAGATAACATGTTTAAAGTTTCATCTTTTAGATTTGATCTTATTTTATTGCACATATATCCTGCGGCTGAAATCGCACGTTCAGCTTCGACACTTGTCGGCGGAATAGAATTTACACAGTTATATGCAGCTTACAAGTACATTCCTCTATTCCCTCCGCATTCAAAAAGTGTCCTCTCATGCTTTCGTAACTGGTCAAGTGATGCTCGGGCGGGCACAGATACAGGCGAAGACTTTTACACCCATGCAGTACAAAGGCTCCAAGTTCTTGGATTGTTTTCTTTTTAATTGATTCTCCATAGGCCATTACCGTACCTTGAATTGTACTGGCAGAAGAAGGCAATTTGTGGCCCTCTGATTCGAATAGTTGGCGCATATCGATCGATGTGATAAACTTTACAAAGGGTATATACCATCTTTAGCTACCATTCGAGATACTCTTTCCTCCATCAAAACGTTTTTCTCACATGAAAAAAAATCTATAATTTTCATTTTCTTAGGTAGCACAGAAGAACCGCTAACAACCGCAACAAACTAAACTTGAACCTTTATTCTCTTTGTGAACTACACTGACACACATTTTTGTGATTGCTGTTTATATTCCATGTATTATATTCAACCACTTGATAAATGTGACTAGATACTAGTCAGTTGATCTGTTTAACGTATTTCCAATAGCCCAGCAGGGACACGTCAACAAAAATATCGCAGTTCATTGTTTGGTATCCCGCAAATCCCGCGTATCCGCGGGATCGATGAACTCAATCCCGCAGGTTTGCGGGATTAAAGTTTGGGTGCGGGATTGGATTCCCTAGTGTCAACATTGTGTGAAGTGTAAAATGTGTATGTGTAATTAGAACCCCACCACCTAAGTGTTACTTTCAGGTTTGGTGACTTCAATTGTTGACACTTTTTTCTTAGAAATCAGAGTCAAGTCAAGGCGATTGACGGATTTCTCTCAGACACCTTCACCATCAATGCCGGTGTTCCTCAAGGGTCCATATTGTCTCCCACTCTCTTCTTACTCTACATTAACGACCTTCTAGTGAAAACTAAAAATCCGATATTTAGTTTTGCTGACGATAGCACACTTATCTCATCTTTCTCTTTGAATGCACAAACATCGGCTGCCGACGCACATCTTCGCAGACACTATGAAGTATAACGCCTCAACAAAGACATGGAAGAAATTTTGGCTTGGGGTGACAGTAACAAAGTCGAATTTAACGCTAAAAAAATCCTGGCAGCAGTTTCCTCTAAAAAGGTTAACATTACAGAACCGGAAATAGTCATGGCCGTACACGCAATCCCACTGATGGCTTCATCTATTAATTTGCTGGGCGTCAATCTCGAAGGAAATATGTCTTGGCATAACCACGTTGTGGCAATCGCCAAGGTAGCTTCTCAGAAGCTTGGGGTACTCTTCCGAACCAGAAAGTTGTACACACCTCAACAACTTTTGACACTATACAAAGCCCAGATTCGACCATCACTAGAATACTGCTCTCATGTCTGGAACTCTGCACCCAAACATACTCTTCGGCTACTGGATTTCATCGAAAGGAGGGCTATTCGTCTGATCGGAGACCACGAGCTGACGAAGAACCTCGACAGCCTAGAACATCGAAGACAGGTTGGGGATTTGACTCTCTTTATACAGATATTTTCATGGAAGGTGCCCAGAGCGACGAATAGCAGAAATACACGACGAACCACTGCCGCCCATCCATATGTGGTTAAGCTTAGTACTCCTCGAACTTCATTGTTTAAGAATTCTTTCATTTGGAGGACTACATCTTTGTGGAACGACCTTCCCGAGGTCGTTTTTCCCAACGAATATAACCTCCAACGATTCAAAACCAACGTGAATCGCTTTTTGCGCACACGCACCACTCCCAGAGTGCCCTAAAGGATTTTTCCTATACTGCTTGTGTTTGATCATAAAAAAAAAGTGTACACTTGTTTTTTGACGTGTATTTGTGTGACTAAAAGTGTGCAAAAACGTGTAATGTTTCCACCTATGTGTGTAATTTAACAAATTCATATTGGCAACACTGGTTAATTATAAGAATGAAATTAAAATTCCAGTGAGAATTTCGACAATTTTCGACAAAATTTCATCGTCGGTCGTCGTGCGGTTAATAATGAGCCAAGACCGCAATAATCGTAAATAAAGTCGACACTCGCACAATATACTTTATTGAAATGGGGTCCCGCCGGACCCTCGACCTTCCTTTCCGACAATTATTGGCACGTGACTTTATAGAAATATCTGTTTGTCCTTCCCGAGGGAATCCGGGGTAATTATATTTGTTATTGCGTACCCCGCACCCCCGCAATGGAAAGAGGTGTGATATTTCTCTGGAAAAGTTAGCCGTTTGGTTTCATGAAAGAAGAACAATTATTGATAAAAAAATTCCACCCGCTTCAAGAATAATATCCCCAAAATGCGTGGTATAATCACCGACCTCTATCTATGGATGGCCAAACTCTAAAAGCAAAAGTGGCAAATTTATGGCCTGGCGCGAACAAACCCGTCATACGCAATGCCGACTGATAAACTATTTATCGCAAAGGTATCTTGCAAAATCCCAATTAAAAATTTGTTAATTTGACAATTACAACTGGTTTAAGGTTAATCCGCAATTGCTCTTAACATAAATTTATTTCCCAATAATTTTACTATAAACTGTGAAAAGGCGATGAGAGATTCTTTAAAAAAATATTATTACACTTAAGAGTATCAATCGAAACTTGAACTAATCCAACTGCACACTGGCAACATCTATTTCTATTTTACTATGCGCTATGAATGAATACTATACAAGTAAACACTACAACGCTGTCCGTGTGATCGCAGGATTGTTTATACAGGGTGTCCCATAACTAATGGTACACAGGAAAACTACCGATTCCTTGGGTAAAAATACTCCGATTTGGCCATACTTAGTTTAGTTCAATAGCTGGTAATAACCAAGTAAAAATTCAATTTTCAATTTTCCTAAATAACTTATTTCTGAATCAATATTTTTGCACAAAATTTTGTGACTACGGTTTTATTGGGGAAAGAAATTTGAATTTGTTAATAATTTTGATGTCTCTCTGCGGTACTCTGGATACATAAAAATAAATGTAACTTTTTTGTGCCTTAGTATAATTAAATTTTTATTAACAATATCAGTTTTTCCGTTATTTTTAAGCAATAAAGGTATACTTTGTAAATGTCGCTCCGACTAACCGTTTTCGAGATATTTTCAATTACAATTTCTAATGCGCCCGTTTAAATTTTGACTTGTAAATGTGAAATTTGTCACAGTAGGCTTTGGTAAAAACAAATACAATGAAAGCACTTTGAAACCTCATTTCTGTCAAAGTTTATTTTCATTTGTCAGCATTGTGGGTGTTTTTAAGGAGTTTTTGAAGATACTGTTATCAAAAATTAAACTAAAAATGCCGCGACATAACCGTTTTCTAACGGAGAAATGCGAGATATGCTATGTTTATACCCACAAGAAAATTTTAACAGTATTTGGAAATGTATCGAAATAGAAGGCAGCCTTATTTTAAAATTTTTAGAAGCCTATACGACAGACTGGGAGAAACAGGATCCTCCACTATTACGTTTTGGACGCAAGGATCCGGTTTCTCCCAGTCTGTCGTATAGGCTTCTAAAAATTTTAAAATCTGGCTGCCTTCTATTTGGATACATTTCCAAATACCGCCGATGTGCCCCGATCGCGGCGTCAAAATTTCTCTTTTGGGTTGCGCAACCCCTCAAACCGGCCAAAAGCCACCCCCTAGCTAGAGGGGTTCAACACGCTTCAAGAGGTTTCCATGCAGAGAAACACACTTTTCCCCCGTTTTCGATGATGCTGAGCATGGTGGTGGTGTTGGTTGGATATCGCATCCGAACCCTCCCCCCCCTCTCCCCCCATTTTTGAGGATGTTGAGAATGGGGAAAATAGTTGTACTTCTCTTTTTGGTTGTAATGGTCTCTCATTCCGGTCCAACTGAAAAAATATAATCAAATAGTTTGCGAGACAAAACGCCAAGGCGTGGTCAGTTCATTTTTTAGAAAAAATATATTTTTTTTAATTTCAGTTAAAGTTAGTTTAAATTTTTTTTTAAATAAAAAAATCATAAAACAGAAAGAATAATTTAAAAAAAAAATTTTCTAATTTTTTTCGAATTTTTTTTTTTAAAGGTAATATCGTTTCATAATGGGGGCGAGTATTGGTCGGTGGAGGGGTTGGAAGGGGTCGGACGCGATATCCTAAACCACCATCGTGCTCAGCATCCTCGAAAACGGGGGGGGGGGGGGGGGTGTTTCTCTGCAGGGAAACTTCTTTAAACGCGTTTAACCCCTCTGAGGGGTGGTTTTTTGTCGTTTTGAGGGGTTGCGCAACTCCAAAGAGAAATTTTGACGCCGCCATCGTGTTCAGCACCCTCGAAAACGGGGGGGAGGGGGGGGGAGGTACTCTTGTTCCGGCTGAAAATATTTCGGGGTTTTTTCAGGCTCACAGGCGACGCCACTATATTTTTTCGTAAGGAGTCTGTAGTTTTTCCATGTACCATTAATTAGCGGACACCCTGTATGTAAATCGTCTTTATTATAAACAATCATAGTGCATTGATGTGTAGTTTGTAAAACAGCGGATCATTTAAATAAGGATTTATCTTCTTTCCAAGAGTTTCATGAATGGATTATGGGACCTTCGTGAAAACCCGATTTTGGCCAAAAGTATTCCCTGCTGAATTCGCACAAAACCATGTTTAAAAATCCGAAAATCTTATTCAAATCGGCCGAGCTTCCTTCGAGTTATAGAGTTTTAAAAAACCCGTTTGCCGATTATGTAGATCAGATGGCTACATATTATGGATCTTGATCGCGTATCGATTAATCCTTCAAGATCCTGAGTGCTATTCAATAAGTAATCACCAACATAATAATACAAAGCGTATATTTCAACCGCAGGGAAATTTGTTGCCGGTAATGCAGACGTACACACGGGAACTCATTGATTGTTTTTAATAATTAAAATGTCATCAACAAATGTACCGCGGACGAATCGGTGCAAAAACGATTGCGTATAAAATGGCGTAAATTTAGTCACGCGTCGCCGATAGATCTCACGGATGAAATAAATGAACAACATACAGTGAGTCCCAGAAGAAATGTCTAAATTCATTTAAAATTCAGCGGTAAGTTTTTTCAAAAAACGCTCGTACCCGTCGATTTTGATTTTTTAATTTTTTTTTTGTGGTAATTTCATGTATACAGGGTAGCTCAAAAATAAGTTACGACCATCAACTTCATTTTTTCAAATGAAAACATATATTTTTTATTTCATTTTTGAATTTTGCATTGAATTCTAAGCATGTTTCATGTACCATGTCCTATACATAAACTCAACAGTTATTGAAAAAATTAGGATTGAACATATCATTTAGGGAATCCAACGATCTATCAAATCTTCTGGCAATATGGCATTTTGGGCTCCATAATAAGTAAGAGTGTACTGTCTCACTGTCACCGTTTATTTCCATAGAAACTGTATGACAATTTTATTTCAAATAAGTATAATTATTGTCAAGCGTAGTTTTAAAGTTGCGGTTTTCACAATAATGGTGAAGTTAACGGAACGGGAAAAAATTGAAATTCTATGCATGGTTGGGTTTGGTGATAAAACACGTACTCAAATAGAAACAGCCCAATTATTTAATGAAATCCATCCTGATCGTCCTCCCATATGTCAAAAGATGGTGAGTAGAATAGAGGCTAAGTTTAGAGAATTCGGTCATGTTAGAGATTTGCCTAAATCTGGTCGTCCTACTCGAGATGAAAATGAACAACTTGACGTTTTGCTTTCCTTGGAAGAAAATCCATGTACTCCCCTGTCGCACATTGGGGCCGATTTACACATGCCGAAATCTGTTGTTCACCGAGTAGTTCAAAAGCACAAATATCACCCATACAAAGTTATTCCAGTGCATGAGTTATTTGAAGATGATTTCGATAGGCGAAGTGAGTTCTGCGGACGCATGCAAAATATGTGCAATCTAGATAATAATTTAGTAAAAAATATTATTTTTTCGGATGAAGCTACGTTCTATTTGAATGGTAATGTGAACAGACAAAATTGTCGATATTGGGCAACAGAAAATCCGCATTGGATGATAGAGGTTCACAGCCAGTACCCTAAGAAAATAAATGTTTGGTGTGGAATCGTACGCGAAAGAGTAATTGGTCCATTTTTCTTTGAACAGTCTTTAACTGGACAAGTATATCTCGAATTTCTCCAACTAGAATTAATTCCAGCATTAGTGGCTTTATTTCCGAATCCATTGGATCCAGACTCCCCTGACGAAGAACTGATATTCCAACAAGATGGTGCTCCTCCGCACTATGCGGCCACTGTGCGCACATTTTTGGATGAAACCTTTCCCAATCGGTGGATTGGAAGAAGAGGACCTATCGAATGGCCTGCTAGGTCGCCAGACCTAACTCCGCTGGACTATTTTTTGTGGGGTTACCTCAAATCAAAAGCATTTGTTAACAGGCCAAACAATATGCAGGAGTTAAAAGAAAGGATCCGAAGAGAAGTGCGTGTCATAACTCCGGAAATGGTTGGAAACGTGCAAAGAAAGTTTATTGATCGTCTTGGATATTGTCAAGCCGTAAATGGCGCACATTTTCAACATTTAATTTGATTTTGTTGTGTTTTTTTTTAATAAACAGGTCTTACTTATAGATATGTTCAATCCTAATTTTTTCAATAACTGTTGAGTTTATGTATAGGACATGGTACATGAAACATGCTTAGAATTCAATGCAAAATTCAAAAATGAAATAAAAAATATATGTTTTCATTTGAAAAAATGAAGTTGATGGTCATAACTTATTTTTTAGCTACCCTGTATACATGAAATTACCACAAAAAAAAAATTAAAAAATCAAAATCGACGGGTACGAGCGTTTTTTGAACAAACTTACCGCTGAATTTTAAATGAATTTAGACATTTCTTCTGGGACTCACTGTATACACAGAATATTCTTTTCAAAGCGTATACAGGGTGTCCAGATACTAATGCTCAATATTTTTCCTGTCGGGCTTTTTGATTGATATACAGGGGAGTGGCGGCGCGTGGTATATTTTTATGGGAGGCTGGAGGAGGGTTAGGAATGGTAAGAAGAGATTGCAGGCGATTTTTGGACCACACCCAAATATTGGTCAATTTTGTCAATAATTTATGGTAAATACAGTGAAACCTCTCATAACGGACACCTCTAATAAGCGGACATCTCTATTAAGCGGATATTTTTTCATAGTCCGGAACTAGGTATATGAAATTCCATGAAAGTCAACCTCTCTTGGACGGACTCTCCTTTGGGTGGACGCGGACAGGCTGTTTTCATACAAAGAGTGCAAAAACCCTCCTTTAAACGGACAAAAAATTTTTAAAAGTTTTTGGGAGATGAATAATTGCGTATGCGTGGTTCCCCGACAGCATATTCCGCCGTTTATTTGTGAGTTGTAAGGTTCAAATCGTAAACAATGGCACAAAAATGTCGCGTTTTGAGTCTGAAAGAGAATATTGATGTTGTGGAAGTTTGTAATTTGATAACAATGATTTGGGCGAGTTCATTAACATTGATACCAATGTGCTATTAGAAGATGATAGTGATCCCATTCCTACCGATTATGTAGTCCAAACTGAAACCACATCACTATCTGACGAGTCTGATGAAGAAGTTGAATGCAGTAATCAAACAAATGTCACCAATTATCAACAAGCCATTAGTATGGTAAAGGAATTATAAGAGTATGCAAAGAATAGAGGTGACTCTACAGCAATGGAATTGTTATCAGACTTGGAATTACATTTTCTAGATTGCAAGTATAAAACGCAAACACGTCAAACTACGTTATTAGATTTTTTTAGTACTATATCCTAACTAAAACTAGTGTATTTTTGTTATGTTAGGTTTATTTGTACATACATATACATAGTAATAATTTTGCATTTATATAATACCTAATAACAAATTTCCCATGGGCGGACACCTCTATTAGGCGGACATATTTAGACGGTCCCGTAGCTGCCCGCCTAAGTGAGGTTTCACTGTACTAGAAAAACCGAAATTATCCCTCCTTTTCTAACTTGACATAAGGGTATGTGATATCAAATGGTGGAAAAAGTGCTCTATCTTTATGTCTGAGTGAACCAATATGTTTCGATTTGAAAAAATTGAGTTTTCTGGGAAAAAGACTTCTTAAAAAGTTAAGAAATGTGTAAAAAATGTAAAACAAACTTGAAAATGGCATTTTTATGATGAATTTGGCTTAGAAGTAAACCATTTTAGGGAGTTCATAGCAAGCCAGATGAAAACATGAAAAGAAAAATTATTCAAAGTGTCAAAAAGTTTGGAATGTTATTCTGAATCGATATAGCCAATAATATACTGGGTGCTCCATTTAAAAATCCAAAGTTGAGGTCATTTCCGGTTAAACCGGAAGTGACAAAATGGGGTCCGTCATGTCATAAAATGCAAAATAATATCACATACAAACCCACCCAATTTTATTTCTGCGATTTAAACAATAAAAAGTTATAGGGGTGAGTGTTCGTCCTGAAACACCCGCTATTGTTGATCTTGCAACCATGCAGGAGCCGACATTGCATACAGAAAAGAAAAAAGTACTTGGAACTGGTTAATATTACGAAATAAGTAGAACAATCGTCTCTAGAGTAGAAGTTATGTATTCTGATAAAAGGTAATTACCCGACAGCGTAACAATTTTGTGATTTCCCGTCAAATATCGCCATGAATCACCGGTATTCGCTAATATACGAGGTATTATTAAAGAGAAGACGGTTCATATTCAGTTATAAGGTTTTGTTTGCACCTTTAGAATAAACCGGAAAGGAAACCAATCGATTCCAGAAGAAATTGGTAATTAATTTGGATTAGAAAGTTTGTACTAAAAAAATTGTATTAAAGCAATCATGAGAAAGCGGATGAACTAGCGAGAGCCGAATCCGCTCAAAGTCTCAGGGGGGCCGAACCGGCCTCTGGCATATCGAAACAAGCAACAAAATCAACATTAGATAGACGATCGAAACAACAGCACCTATCTCGATGACAAGTGTTACCTGGTCAAATACACGCACGGGCCGTAATTGGAAAACAATCGAAAATACTATCGAATGGTATGCTAACCCTGACGCGGCCCCAGCTGACAGGTGATGGGTCTGCTAACAGGCCACTGCCACCTGCGAAAACACCTTCAACGGATAGGTATAAACAACGGATCCATTGAATGCAGACTCTGAGGCGAAGAGGATGAAACCGCCTCATACAGCGTAGCGCTGTCTCGTAGAAGACAAAATATCTTCGGGAACATACAACGTGGTGATAACCTCCCACATGACAAGCTTGGTAGAAGGTTATTGGACCTCATAGAAGGAACAAACATCGTCTAACAAGATCGGGGTACACAATAAGCCGGTATGCTGCAGTGATAGAAATTCGGGCCTTTAAAATCTACCCCCGCCTTTAACCAACCAACCAACCAACCAACCATAGAGACCGCCAAGCATAATAAACACATAGTTTGTGGCGTTTGGACGTTTCCGTATGAACGGCCAGAGGAACAAAAATGTATAAAAACCGTGCTAGAAAGCGACTTATCATCATAGGCATGCTTAATAACACTAGGCAACAAATTTTAGGTTATTGGTTGTATATTGTATCAAAATGCATATTTCTTGTTAATTTTTGGGATGCTGAATTCAAAAATGATAATGAACTTAAAAACTTAGTTGCCGTTTTCAAAAAAAGTTTAGTTATTTTATTCTTAACAAAATAATAAAAACTAGATAATTTTTCACTTTTAGAGTCACTAAATGCGCTGTCGTTTGGCTATTCTTTTGTGAATTGTTTCTGGAGTATCTCTAACAGTAGTCGGCAACCATGGAAGCATTCCAGTTTCCCTGGTACCTGTTCTCCATTGTTGATATATCCTGATGGAAGCGTTCGTCGTGCTCATCACTTATAGCTCCGCAGTTGTCAGGAAAAAGTTCAGTTAGGAGTGTAGGAAATGGATCTTTAGAGACATATTGCAACCCACTTTTTAATACGACGACAGTATATTTTCAACAAGAGTAACATAAATTGTCAGCTTATTTCCCAAGAAATTAGTAACCACGAGACGAAAGTCATTCCAAGCATTTTTTTTCAATATCTCTTAGAGTTCTGTCACAGTGTTCGTCTTTCAGAATATTTGGAATGTGTGGCCTTATACCTTCTTTAATTTTTGCTTCACTTAGCATCGGAAAATGCTGGCCATGTCTATTCCAGAGGTGGTATCATAATCTTTTTGGAGTCTGCCAATGGCATATGTTGTACATTCTTTTGCCCTGGATCTAATGATTGTCGAACGGGCCAGTATTGGCTATTGTAATGAAGTGACCTTGCCCGACTGTCCCATTCGCATAAAAAACAACAAAACTTGGTGTAGCCTAGCTGCAACCCAAGTAACAGTTCAAAAACCTGCCATTGGTGCTCATCATATTTTATTGTTGTCAATATCTTCATATTGTCGTATGATTCTTTCATGTGAACTATATATCCGAAAGGAATAGACGAATATTGCCAATATACCATAGTACTGCCTTTAAACTCAATGTTGAACTATCTATAAACAATCTCCATTCCACTGGTTTATAGTTTATATTTAAAGCCGCCAATAAACCGCCAATGTTATTGCAGAAACTCAAGTTATTTTCCATGTCAAAAAATGGTGCTAGGCCTTTATGGCGTTTACGAAAAACACTTACAGAGACATCTTCTTCTAATAGGTTCCACTGCTGCAATCTTGATCCTAGTAACTCTGCCTTACTTTTTGGAATATCTATAGATCTCTCACGAGAGGACACAATGCCGACTGAGCAGGTACTACTGGTTTATTGGCCCTTATTATAGTACCATGCTCAGGAAAACAATAAAAATGGTGATACACAAGTGTCCTTTTATCCGTTTAGTCCCTTATTTATTTAAAATAGGGTAGTAAAACATTATTTATTTGCCGCTTAATTAAATGTTATCGCTTTTTTAGGGCGGTTTCGGCTCAGTCGGCATTGTGTCAATATCCCTATTTAGGTAAATTTTTATTATACAGTGGGACTGTTCAGTACAAGGCACACATGGAAGTGGATTTACATGGGTTTAAATGGATATCGCTCTTATTTTAAGCAATAGGGGGTTCGGACTTCACATATGGGGGATCATTCCTGGGGACCCACAATGCGGTGTTGTCGTTGTAAATTTCCTTAACTTGGGGAAAATGTAGATTTGACAATGTAAGATCCATATATCACGTGCGTTCTTGCGGTTACACTGTTAATATAGGGTGTTATGGAAATGTCGTATTGTATTTAAATGGGTGACTCCTTGGGTGTCCTAGAGAAGCGCTACATATTTTATTTTTTTTTTAAATCGACCGTTTTAAAAGTGGGGTAATAAACACTCTTACTCACAGGTCAGTCCACGCTTCTGTACAACATTTCACCCAGAGCCAATGGCAATGTTGCCAAACTTAATGTAAAACTGAAATTCCATATAAAATAATAAAAATAAATTATTTTCTACCTACCTGTATTTATCCTTATACCGAAAGAGCGAGGAAATCCAGGCACAAACACAATCAGTTTTTTTTTCTTTTTTATGGGAACACTCCTGGAAACACTTATATACACACAGTAATAGTGAAACAGAACCGATAGTTAGCTTTTGAAAATACAATAATACAGATTATACTACTACAGATTATTAGATTTTATTACACGCGACGAAATTTGACGTCCAGAAGAAACGCGTCAATAAAAACAATATTCAAAGATTATTTATGTACGGGCAAGATACACATGTCATTGTCATTATTTGACCTAGTGACGTACGTGGCTATTATTATTCCATATGTTTTTTCGGGATGTTTAAAACATAGTCCGTCGTAAATGATCTTCAATTAATTGTACAAGAAGGTATTACAGAATGGAAAAGTGTTTAAATTATTTTATTTTGTCTAAAGAGTTTAAGGTGTACATATGACAACACCGGCCAGAATTCCTTGATTGCTTACACGTATCGCAGGGCCACACAGGTGTTTTTCTGATTTGACGTCAGGTCACTTTTACCGCTGAATGAATTGAAATGGCTATTTTTAAGGGGAAAATAAATAACGCGCGTGTTGATTACGCACACTACATCGACAGGTATGATGTGTTGTAAAAATACTTTTTTTCCAGTTCCAGAAAGTTAATGAATTTATTTTTTCCGTTAAATTATTCTAAATAATTCCACATGTAAAATTAGACGGGCTTTTATAGTTTTGCGGTGTCGGCAGTATTTGGTTTCTTCTCTCTCTTGCCGCAACGGGCATGGCGTCACCGGTAGATTAAATCGGTCAGGATGACGCAATGTAACGTTAAAACAGACGGATAAAGAAATTCTGCAGGAGGCAGTAAGTTTCGTCGATTTTGGATTCTTCAAGTACGCGTTATACCGTCGATTGTGGATTCCCAGAGTTGTACTCAAACGCGATTTAGTTTTTTTTATTAATTTTTACGTAAGAAGGGGGATCCGTATTTTCGGCTATAGGTTTTAGAGTGTTTATCACCGAAAATTCCGAGAAAAGTCAAACCGCGGATCTTTCTCTCAGTAAATTTTATTTTCAAACACTCCTATGTTTCAGTGCGAGTATAAATAACGCTGACTCGCCTTCAAACCTACATATCTTCGAACACTCGTGTATTTTGGGGCGAGTATAAATAAAAACCTGAAAATGATCCTCGAAAACTCGTAGCCTTCCGTACGAGTATAAATAATGCTGAGATATCTTCAAACATCGTTTTGGTGCAAGTATAAATAAGTTCAAACATTAAGAAATTTCGTTAATGCAACGTGGGAGAGACACTCTGTATTTTGACACGTGCGTGTCAAGTCGTCAATGGCCTTATGCCTGGTATCCCTAAAATAGCACCGAAAAATCGAAATAACTTATTGAAGCAAAAAACGGTTCATATTGCGATGGTTTTTTCATTACTTGCTAAGACTGGCGACATAACTGATAGTATCGACCAGCAATCATACTTTTTTCAAAATTTAAAATGATTCAAATAGTTGGATGGGAACCAAAAAATGGGGACAAAATAAAAAATTCTTAAATTGCCATCTAGCTAATCATCAGATTAAATTAAATTCAAATCAAACTTAAGGGGTAAATTGGTTATACAGGGGTTATCGAAAAACGTCTTACGTAAAACGCGCCGTAGGAGAACGTTAGAGTTGTCTACCTTTGAGCGAGCGCAAAACGGACGGACGTTAAGGGTTACGTACGCCACTCTTACGACGTACCCTTAAAATCTTAAATGGTAAAATTATTTTACAAATTCGGCGACAGATGTTGTTCAATGACCCTCAAAGCAGTTAGCTCGGTTTATTGCGTGTAGCCTCCGTACAAGATATAACCAAAAACCCTGTGCTTACATATGGGTACATAAAAATAGTCATATTGAATCTTTTTAGATTTTGTGAAGAAAATCCCATGCTTAATAAATTCCTTATACGTCACCAGTTAGCTCGGTACTTCCTAATTACCGACATCTCCTGGTATCAGACTCATAAGAAAGAGTTTACATTGATAAATGATGAATCCACCGCACCGGCGGCGCTTAGCAGAAATCTCTTCCATCGGTTGTGGGGAAATGCAGGAAATACGTCATATTAAACCATAGCCTAGCATACTTCTACACAATCCAATGCCAACTTTGATTTAAACGAAACCCAGATCTCGCATCGGTAGTACGACAAACAAGATTTGAAACCAGGTAAAGTGCGACATATCAAGGTAAATAACATCAAAGGAGTGTGTTTACGATAATATGAAAATGTGGCCACGAGAAAAGTGTTTTTGTTTCTTTGTTGTGATGGTGTGCAGTGTTTTGAACGAAGGTATGTAAACTAAATTTAGTATTTAAGTAATAAACTCCTTGAAAAAGATTGCTGCCAATTTTAACTTGGCTTTAATCTTCAACAATTTAGAATATCGCGGAAATTCGAGAATTTTTGGAATTATTAGTGAATTTATCTGTTTTAATAAAGTTTTGTTTAAAGAAGGCAATGAGCAGAATAAATTCTTATTGGGAAAGTTTGTAAAAAACTAGTTTCTGATCGAATGGAATTTAAAAATTCTCTCTTGAATTATTTATTTAATAAATATAATTTTTTGCAAATATACAGAGATATACATTGATAAAGATACACAGACAATATTTGTTTATATTTGCTTGTACGGGTGTCCATTTTTGGGTAGTTTTACGGGGTATCTCCGTTATTAGTAAAGATAGAAGGATGCGTTTTTCGCAGCACTGTGCTACTTTTTTGTCAAACAGAAGATGCCGTAATCAGAATTTTTCTAGGCTGCCTTGTTTTTGATATAGGAGATGTTTTTGAGAATTGTGCATTTTGGGACACCCCCCCATATCTCGGTTACCCCGTAACGTATCAAAAAGAAATAAAATGTTCTTTTTGTAGTTTTTTACGTAGAATCCAGTGACGTACTCAGATTTTTTCTACATTCAATAATTTTCAAGGAAAATAAACACCCTATATATTTTTTAATAATATAATTTAGTTTGTATCAAGCTTCTCAAAAATATATAACACTTTATTTTTAGTCTTAGTATTAGGCCCCAAATATACGTTTTTCAAAAATATACCATCTTTTCTTAGTAGGCCATGACGGATATTAAAAACAAACAAAAGAACGCAGTCCTATGTGTCATAATAATAAAATCTTCTAATTCTGTCAGAGCATTCAGGTTCTCTAAGTTTTTTTAAAATTACCAATAGTGAAAAATCAGTTTGTCCTAATTATGGCAGAGCATGTAAACTTTGAGAAATACGACATGCTCGTTTGTTATATCCAGTGTAACGAAAATGCAGATGGAGCATTAGAAGTGTATTTGAATAGGTAAATATAAGCCCTTATGTAGTAATTCTATGAAATTTATAAATTTTCTTAAATGACTTGTAGATATCCGGATAAACGAATTTTTTCAAGAATAAAATCAAATTTAATTGAACACGGTTCATTTTCTAAACCTCGCCCTAAAATCTACCACAAGGATAATCGCGAGACTGATGAAATAAATGTGTTAGATTCAATTGAAACAAATTCAAGTAGTTCTTGCAGAAAAGTTGAAGGTTCGGTCGGAATAATTAAATCAAGAGTGCAAACAATCCTAAAAAAACACAATTTTAAGCCATATAAATTGCACCGTGTACAAACCTTACATCCTGGTAATGCACAGCGCCGTATAGAGTTTTGTATTTACAAAATCTGAACATGGAAAACAATTTTGAAAAAACCGTTATATGGTCTGGTGAGGCTCATTTTACCAGTTCTGGCATGTTTAATCGACAGAATACGAGGTTTTGGTCTCAGGAAAATCAGCATGTAATATTTCCAATCGAACGGCAAGGCAGATTTGGGGTTAGCGTTTCATGCTTTATACTGAATAGCAAAATAGTTTATAATATATTTGAAGGAAGGCTTAATGCAAATAAACATTGGGAAATTCTGGAAAACGTGCCAGAAATAATTAGCTGGTCTCAATAACTTGCATCTTCAACAGGATGGAGCGCCCGCTCACAATGCGCAAATTGTAAGGACCTGTAAGATGGCCACCAAGGTCACCCGACTTGTCGGTTTTGGATTTCTTCTTATTTGGATATCTTCAAAATTTTGAGCAATATCCTTCATGGCCTACTAAAAAAAATGGTATATTTTTGAAAACGTATATTTTGGTCCTAATACTAAGACTAAAAATAAAGTGTTATATATTTTTGAGAAGCGTGATACAAACTAAATTATATTAAAAAATATATAGGGTGACCCATATAAAAAAAGCAAATTTGTTTATTTTCCTTGAAAACTATTGAATGTAGAAAAAATCTGAGTACGTCACTGGATTCTACATAAAGAACTACAAAAAGAACATTTTATATCTTTTTGATACCTTACGGGGTAACCGAGATATGGGTGCTGCGAAAACCGCATCCTTCTATCTTTACTAATAACTGAGATACCCCGTAAAACTACCCAAAAATGGATACCCTGTATTTGTGCGGGAGCACAGCGTGCTCACGTCTAGATCCTGACCTGAATTTATACAGGGTGTTATGGCATTGCCTTATTATGTAAACATTTTTCTGTATCTGTTTTAACTAAGAAAATATAGGGTAATTTTAAAATTGTAAACTTTTAGATTTTTTCCCGATCTCTTAAGCGAGTAAAAATTTTCAAATTTTAATTTTACCATTTTTAAGTTTGACCCAAAAAGAGCACATGACACCTACATTACTTTTTTGATAGCACTAACAATTACGGAGATACCCTATAAAGGTGTTGTCGAAAAATCGAAAATGGGACACCCTGTAACATCGGACGAACATTTTAAGATATAAAAAAGTTTGAATATATGAAAACGGTAAAAGATAAAAAAAGGATTGCCAATGTCGTATCAAAAAAATATGAGGGGGGGGGGGGGGGAGGATCACAGCGGTCATGGGAACAAATGAATAAGAATTTTTTCCATATTTTTGGTCAGGGAATCACCTAACCTTCAATTTGTCGATGAAATATTGACACACCCTGTATAAAATCACATTTTTACTAATTTATGAGTTTTTGCCATCGTGCAAGTATTTTGTTTCTTCTTTCGTGCAGCTTTTTAAAATTATAACGCCCCCCAAGCTGCCAATCTAAAATATTTTGCACCCATTCCTTTAACAATCATTCTACAGGGTGTACGCTAAGTAATGGGACATGGAAAAATCTCAGACTCCTTACGTAAAAATATGAGGATTTAATTATACTTACCTATATCCGAAAGTTGATATTAACTGAGATACAGGGTGTTAAATTTAAAACTTCATTTTTGTTTTTCTCTAATAACTTTGACAGAAATCAACGGTTTTTTTACAAAAATTTGGCAATTATGGTTTTTTTAGGATGAGCAACTGATTTTTTTGGTGAAATTTTAATGTACAATGTAGAGGGCGCTGTCTGCGGCATTTTTTGCACATTTATTAGGTCATAACTTTTTTATGTCTCCGTGTATTTAAGTTTTTAATGAAAATAATACTTTTCTCATATTTATTACGTAAAATAGATACACTAATTTCAGGTCGCCCAGAGTTACCGTTATAGATATATGCATTTATATTGTTTAGAGCCTATTATTAATTAACAAATTTTTTTTTTAAAGTTATAAACAAAACAAATGAAATTTAGAGATTGCTATGAAACCTCCATGTTGTTATGTGTTTGTTGATTATTGTGTTTCGGCATTGTTACTTAACTTAGGATAAACTCAAAAATGAAACATTTTTGCACACAGATATCTTACAATAATCAACAAGCAAATAACAACATAGAGGTTTCATAGCAACGGCATCTCTAAATTTCATTTGTTTTCTCATAGGTCACTTTAAAAAAAAAATTTGTTTGCAAATTAATAATAGGCACTAAACAATATAAACGCATATATCTCCGAAACGGTAACTCTGGGCGACCTGAAATTAGTGTACCTTTTTTACGTAATAAATATGAGAAAATTATTATTTTCATTAAAACCTTAAATACGCGGAGGCACAAAAAAGTTAGGACCTAATAAATGGGCAAAAAATGCCGCAGGCAGCGCCCCCTACAGTGTACATTAAAATTTCACAAAAAATCAATTTCTCGTCTTAAAAAAACCATAATTGCCAAATTTTATAAAAAATGTTAGTTTCTCTCAAAGTTATTAGAGAAAAACAAAAATGAAGTTTTAATTTTAACACCTTGTATTTTAGTTAATATCAACTTTCGCATATAGGTAAGTATAATTAAATCCTAATATTTTTACTTAAGGAGTCTGTGGTTTTTTCATGTCCCATTAATTAGCGGACACCCTGTATAAAAAAAAATATTTTATCTGTAATTGCTTTCCGTATAATTACCTACATCGGATGGTTAAAAAGATGTATTTAAAGGTTATAGATAATGCACATGCAAGCATTGTTTGTGCGTATAAATATTCCACACACGACTTGTTATTGGCACATATTATTTCAACTTTAATAACGTTGTCGAGATCTTAATTTCACGTAATTGAAATAATTATTGTGCAATCAAACGTAGTCGGCCATTTCCTTATATAACTACATTCCATTAATTAGCGAAATAATTTATTTTCAACCATGTGGGTAATTACAGATGAATCGGGGAAAGAACGAACGTGCGTCATCATCTGTAACAGTATGATTCAAATCGGGATTATGTAGATTAAATAAGACAACCACGTCAGCACCACAATATACAGTATATTGCTAATAGCATCTGCAATTATGTCGCCGCTATGGGCATCGAAGGGGGCGTTGTGAGTTTGCGCAGTTCGGAAATTTCCTTTGTGAAAGTAAACATTCGACAGGACCGGATTTCAACTTTTTTAATGTAAATTTCACTGGTTAGTGAGGAAACATATTGCAATCAAAATTTCGATTAGTTCGATTTAAGGCAGCGTTCCATGCGTACGATTTCTGACGATATTGATCCGACGGTGCCTGATTGGTGGAAACTTTTGGTGCCAAATTCCGTCCGAAGATTTGTAACAATCGACACGATGAGCTTTATTTTAACTTTCAAACCGACGTCGTATGTTTCCTAACCTCACTTTTTTTCTAAACCAAAAATTAAGAATGAATTACTATATTGACTAATTTGGGAATTATTATCAGCTACTAATGCACCAAATTAAAAGTACATTAATTTTAAGGTTAGGTAGTGACCACATATACAGGGTGTCCGGGAACATGTGGGAAATCTCCCGGATATGAAGAAAACACGTGGAAAGAATACTATAGGTTCATATAAACTTCTTTCGTATCGGCCTCCTCTTCGGAGATATGGGCTCCCAAAGAGCACCAATGGAATCAAGTTTTTTACACATGATTATTGAACCACCTGGTATATTTCAATTATTTTTTAATATGATGTATACCAGGTAAGACCCGTCAAATTACTACCCAAGAAACTGTTGTGAATTACTCACAGCTGCAGGGACGGACTAGCTGTAACACTCGTGGGCCCATTTTTTTTACGCCCTGTATGATGAGAACTTTGGACAATGTTTTTTACATACCTTTAACTATTGGCTA
The DNA here is from genome assembly GCA_963991005.1 of Barypeithes pellucidus. Classification (NCBI taxonomy): domain Eukaryota; kingdom Metazoa; phylum Arthropoda; class Insecta; order Coleoptera; family Curculionidae; genus Barypeithes; species Barypeithes pellucidus. Next base: position 46,477,916 of record OZ022563.1, on the reverse strand, counting down.
AAAATTAAGTACTCTTCATTCATGTCGCTAATCTTAACCGTTTTCGAATAAACGGCATTTCATATACATCATGTGCTTCGGGTATTTCAATAAAAGTTACATCTTTGTTCCGATCCAATGTTCAACCTTCAAGATTCCGCTTTTTCATATTTAGCCCATGAGCAGACTCAGTGTAAATAAAATGACGTTTTCTCGAAAACGGTTAGGATTAGCGACATGAATGAAGAGTACTTAATTTTTAGCCAATAGTTAAAGGTATGTAAAAAACATTGTCCAAAGTTCTCATCATACAGGGCGTAAAAAAAATGGGCCCATGAGTGTTACAGCTAGTCCGTCCCTGCAGCTGTGAGTAATTCACACACATTTCTTGGGTAGCAATTTGACGGGTCTTACCTGGTATACATCATATTAAAAAATAATTGAAATATACCAGGTGGTTCAATAATTATGTGTAAAAAACTTGATTCCATTGGTGATCTTTGGGAGCCGATATCTCCGAAGAGGAGGCCGATACGAAAGAAGTTTATATGAACCTATAGTATTCTTTTCACGTGTCTTCTTCATATCCGGGAGATTTCCCACGTGTTCCCGGACACCCTGTATATTATACTGTATACGAGTGACACTCTCTTCTTTTTTTACATCAAGCTTTTTACTGAAATTCGGTTCCGAAGATCGTATAATGTGATAAGCAAAATATTTTCGCACGAAAAATGAATGCTTGTGACAAACCGTACGCATGGGATGCCGGCTTTAAGCTTTGAAATTTTGCACCCGTTCAGAGGTCTGGCTTACGCCCGAAAATGTCGGATTACCTTTTTCCTAACGACTGCCTAATTTTCCAATGCTCCTTCGTAATAGCAGCTAATCACTATTAATGCACTGGTTTTTGCAACTATAAAAGATAAGGTGAATAAATCCGGCCTAATTCATAAACACAAACTAAATTTTTAAAAACAAGGCTCGATTAATTACCTAGTAGATTGTGTAGTTTATTGGAATTTTAAATACTACCAGCACAAGGTATAAGCTATGATTAAATAAAACGAGAACGTGCGCGTCTACTTTTGACGTGTTAACTTTTGATTGACAAATGTGAGAATAATGAGATTTTGGCACGTTCAATAATTACTGAAATACTACCTTTTTGGCATAAATTCTTTACTTATTCTTAAAAGATGGCTGCTGGGCGCCATTTTGAATAAGATTTTTAAATGGCAGTTGGGGTCGTGTGACACCTCATTCGAAAGGTATTTTCAATCTACAAACAGTCCCCAAGTTTGAGAAAATTTTATCGATTTCGGGGGTTGTGAGGATCAACAGAATGTTAAGCCTTTATTTTGTTAATCAACATCAAAACATTGCAAGAAGTCGAAACATACTTCTAGCCGCCATTTATCTTGAGTACAATAGACCAAATTTTTTTATGTAAATGCAAAGTAGGCTTTGCCAAAAATTAATTTGTTTCGGCCTGTCAAATAAATAAGTATTTGTCATTAAGTTATATCGCTTATTCTGTCACCTGTGATGTTAAAATACAAAGATTTGATTAATAATTCATTTAAAATGTTTCGTCCTATGGAAGAAAAAACAGAGGCAGTTTTAATTTTTGGGGAAGCGCAACGTTGTTATCATGCTGCTGAGCGCAGTTTTAATGAACGTTATCCCGATCGCCCAATTTCAAGGCAATATTTGCGGCAATTAATTCAAAAGTTTCAAACAACAGGAAGTGTTGGAAATGCTAAAAGAAGTGGACCGCCCTCATTACCAGAGGACAAACAGATTGAGATAGTGGCTCAATTGATTACACTGGGAAACAAATTTCAACTTCTTTTTTGTTTCCTGAACAAAACCTATTTTTTTGGATTCAACTGTACCCAAGTAACTAAAAAATTCCTATTAAAGATTTTAGTTGGCTCGCAAAAAAAAAAATCTCAATTATTTGTTACAAAATTTTAATTCATAGGCATATACAATGGACATACAAAATACAGATAACAATATATTGTTGGTTCAACAAAAGCAACTAAATAGCACATTTTTATCATTGAATCCAAAGTTTAGACACTCATTTTGCGCTTCTTAACTTGCCTTTTGAAAGCAGCCTCTGGGGCATCTCTCGTAATAGTCCAGCAGTAGTCGGCTAACATCTCACAGTTCCATTTTCCCTGATATCTTCTTTCCATGTTCGAAATATCCTGGTGGAACCTCTCACCGTGTTCGTCACTTACAGCACCACAATTTTCCGGAAAGTAATCCAGATGAGAATCCAGGAAATGAATTTTCAACGACATATTACACCCTAGGTTTTGGTAACACAAAAGAAGTTGGGCAACCAGGTCTTTATAATTTTCTGCTTTTATGTTTCCCAAGAAATTTTTTGCAACCATTTTAAAGGCATCCCAAGCGTCTTTTTCCTTGCCTTCAAGTATGGAATCGAATTGCGCATCTCCGAAAAGTTTCCTAATCTGGGGACCCACAAATATTCCCTCTTTAATTTTAGCGTCACTGATTCTATTGAACTTTTCTTTTAAATAACTAAAAGCACGGCCTTCTTTGTCCATTGCCTTCACAAAATTTTTCATAAGTCCCAATTTTATATGAAGTGGCGGTAGTAAAATCTTTTCTGGGGCAACTAATGGCGCGCTGGTCACATTTTTCTTTCCTGGCTCAAAAGACTCTCTCGGTGGCCAAATTTTCTTTCTGTAGTGATCCGATCGTGCTCGACTGTCCCATTCGCAGAGGAAGCAGCAGTATTTGGTATAACCTAGCTGCATTCCAAGCAAGATCGCCACAACTTTTAAATCCCCACAAATTTGCCATTTATATCTTTCATATTGTATGGTCTCAAGTAACAATTTCAAATTGCTATATGTTTCTTTCATATGGACTGCATGACCAATTGGGACTGAAGGCAATTTGTTTCCATTATGGAGTAACACAGCTTTAAGACTTACTTTTGAGGAATCAATGAAAAGTCTCCAGTCTTTTGGATCATAGTCCAGATTTAAAGCTGCCATTAATCCCTCAATGTCCCTACAGGCTACCAAATTGTTATCCATGTTAAAAAATGGTGTTAGGTTTTTCTGACGGCTTCGGTACACAGAAACTTTTACTTCATCTTCAAGTAAATTCCATTGTTGCAATCGAGAGGCCAATAGTTCTGCTTTTGTCTTGGGCAGTTCCAAATCCCTTATAAGGTCACTTAATTCACTTTGACTTATTTTGTGAGGCTTTTTACTTGGAAGTTCACAGACAAAATCGGAGTCTTGCGAGGTTGATGGGCCGGCGACATTTTCCGGTACACTACCGTTTGAATCCTCTTGATCATCATCAGAATGAAGGGTATATTCCTGAGGTGGATTAGGTATAGGCAACTCGTCACTATGAGGCACCGGGCGTATGGCGGATTGTAAATTTGGATACTGTATCGCAGACCTTTTTTTCTCTGAAAAGCCTTTTTTGATGGGAGGTGTCAAACAAAAGTAACAGTCAGTAACGTGGTCTTTCGGTTCTCGCCAGATCATAGGAACAGCGAAGGGCATCTTACGGTTTTTTCCACTTAGCCAGCCGCGAATGTTGGACGCACATTTGTAGCAGCAGATATGGGGAGCCCAATTTTTATCCTGGTCTCCAACTTTGCAGCCAAAATACAAGTGGCAAGCCTTTTTTATTAAAGGACTAAGCGTACGTTTTTGTTTCACAAAAGTCATTTCACCACATATATAACAAAAATGATCCGGCTTATTTACACAAACTCGCGACATGTTGCTCAAAACTCTCTAATTTCTCAAATACGAACAGCTCTCGATCAACTGGTGGTTGAAATACAACTAACTAACAATTTAGGATTTATATTATATATATTTAAACCCCTTATAAAGTACACCTGTTATAATAAATCCAGGTATTTCTCATTTAATGGTGAAATTTTCCCATATATTAAGGGCAGGTAGGTAAATTATCATAATTGGGATGGATCTATAAAACCGGAGCCAACTGAGCCTTTTGCAAGACAGATTGTTAATTAGTATAATAAAATAAGTAAGATTTTGCTATTTTGGTCTCGGAAACATTTTTGCTGTTCCCCAGTGTTATCAACCCGTGTAGCTGCTGAATGCGAAGTAAGTCCTAAAAGTGTTCAGAGAGTTTTGAAACGTTCTAAATTTCATCCCTACAAATTGAAAATGTTACACGAGTTAACCGAAGATGATCCGGATCGTAGACTAGAATTTTGTGAATTAATGGCTGTTAGGTTGAACCGGAACCGAAATTACCATAAATGGATATGTTGTAGTGATGAGTGTACTTTCTTTCTAAACGGTAAAGTGAACCGTCAAAATGTTCGGTATTGGAGCGATGTAAATCCTCAAGTTTATAGGGAATGCAATACTCAGTTCCCTCAGAAACTTAACGTTTGGGCAGGTATTTTGGGAAACCATATTATAGGACCACTTTTTATACAGGGAAATTTAACTGGACCGCTGTATCTTGATATGCTAGAAAATACCGTAGAACATTTGATTCTGGAGTGTATTGAGGAAAATCCTGACGAATTTGGTAATATGCCTATAGCATTACAGCAAGACGGAGCTCCGCCGCATTATAGTAGAGATGTTAGGAACTACCTTGATGAACACTATCCCGGGCGCTGGATTGGTCGTCGTGGTGCCATCGAATGGCCAGCTCGCTCACCGGACCTAACTCCTATGGACTTTTTTTGTGGGGATTTGTTAAGTCTAAAGTGTTCATAACTCAACCGTAGCCATTAGAGGATTTGCGCCAAAGAATAATCCAAGTGTGCGCATCAATTAGACATGAAATGTTTCATAATGTTCGCGAAGAATTTCACGATAGGCTATACATCTGCCAAGAAGTCAATGGTGGACATTTTGAGCATCTGATTAGGTAGTTGCCAACTTTTGAGCAGTATAAAGTACTAAAATTAGCGATACTACTAAAAATGTAATTATATTAAGAAAAGTGGTCGCCATTTTGAAATGAATCGATAAAATTTTCTAAAACTTGGGGACTGTTTGTAGATTGAAAATACCTTTCGAATGAGGTGTCACACGACCCCACCTGCCATTTAAAAATCTTATTCAAAATGGCGCCCAGCAGCCATCTTTTAAGAATAAGTAAAGAATTTATGCCAAAAAAGTAGTATTTCAGTAATTATTGAACGTGCCAAAATCTCATTATTCTCACATTTGTTAATCAAAAGTTAACAGGGGGGGAAGTGACTTTAGACGCGCACTGTATAGAAATACTTTATACCTGGTATTGATCCACGACTTTTGCAAGAAAGCACCATGCACTTGTGTCCTTTCATCTTAAACAAAACATGCCACTAATAACCTACCAAACAGCGAATCGAATCACCACAAATTAAAAACTCCTTTACAAAAATTGTTGTTAGGTAATGAAAGTTTATAAGCACTAATATACCGAGAACAACGTGGATGAACCACTTTTTATTCTGTAATTTGAAAAAGCATTCAGAACCAAAGATGGCGACGAATAACAACACACAAATAATGTCGGGCCGGCTCTGAAGCGATCGATAAAGGTATATAGTCGTATTTGTTGACAAAGGTAATCAATTTCTTACAAAACAGGCCAAGATGATGTTTCGTTGCCTTTGGAATAGATCCACGTTGCATCTGAAAAATTATTTCAGGTTTATGAATACTATATACGAGCCCTGTCTCAGTGAAGTTGGCCCAATGCCCCAAAACATGATATTTGTGAATTTATAAGAAAAGGATCATTCACTTCCATTTAAAAGGCCAAAATGCTTCCCAAATCACTGATAGTGTTAACAAATTGAGGTACGCAGTTCGAAATATTATTAAATTGTACAAAACAACTGGATCTGTGTCTCAAAAACCCAGAACTGGAAGTCGCCCGCGTTATTCCAATACCAACTTAAGAGCCTTAAAACTGATTATCAAGGAAAATCGGCGTGCTAATTATAACGAATTGACAATATTATGGAATCACGCAACCACAAAAAAGTTTTCAAAACAACTTGTCACAGAGCTGTCCAAAAACTTGGATTTAAAACTTACAACTTAAGCTTAAATTATTTTTTTAATGATCGTTTTTAACTGAATAGGCGACGAAGAACCTCGACAGCCTAGAACATCGAAGAGAGAGCGACGAATAGCAGAAATACACGACGAACCACTGCCGCCCATCCATATGTGGTTAAGCTTAGTACTCCTCGAACTTCATTATTTAAGAATTCTTTCATCTGGAGGACTACATCCTTGTGGAACGACCTTCCCGAGGTCATTTTTCCCAACGAATATAACCTCTAACGATTCAAAACCAACGTGAATCGCTTTTTGCGCACACGCACCACTCCCAGAGTGCCCTAAAGGATATTTCCTATAGTGCTTAAAAAAAAAGAATATACCGCAGCGTATGGTAGGGGAGAGGTGGCGAAGATGGCGCAGCGTGAAAGATGACGCACCTCAATAACTCGTCTGCTAAAAGGTTTGAGAAGTTTATTTCGAATTTTACACTAATATTACGCTGTACAAAGATAGCTGGCAACACGGTATACCGCGAGCGCCATGTTTAGTTCGGCCAAAAATGACAAACGTGTTTTCCGTTTTCGTGATCCTATTTTTACGTGTTAGCAATTAAGCAGTAAGTATTTTATTTTTCTTATTAAAAAAATTATCTCACTGCAGGCATAACTATATATCTATTACTGATCTTGTCACAGCGACGTTTTTAAATAAAAGATGTTAATATGGAAAATAAATTGAGGTTATTAAATTAAATGCATGCCCGCCAAAGATGGCGCAGTGCGCCATCTTGGCCGCATTAATAAATAAATTTATTTTTTGTTTTTTTTTATCTATTTTAGATGGGAAAATATAAAAGGACGACCGAGCGAGGGTCCTATACCAAAGCAGCATTAATCGCAGCATTAGATGCAGTTAACAATGGAATGGGCAAAAGGGAGGCAGGAAGACAGTTTAATGTGCCAGAAGCTACTCTCAGACGGCACCTGGAAATAAGAAATGAACACAGGCAGTTAAACTCCAAGTCCTTGGGAAGAGCTCCTGTTTTTACTATTGTCCAGGAAGAGGAACTTGCCAGACATACCCTCAAGTTGGGTAAATTATTTTTTGGTCTAACACGTGTAGAACTACGCTGTATTGCTTACGACTATGCCGAGGCCAACAAAATAAAACATAACTTTAATATAGAGAAAAAAATGGCTGGAAAGGACTGGTATGCTAGCTTTATCAGACGAAATCCCACAATAAGCCTTCGAAAACCTGAAGCAACCAGTATTAATAGAATTACAGCATTCAGTAGGGAGGAAGTTAATCGCTTTTTTGATAATTTGGAGAACGTCTTGTCGAAGTATCATTTTGCATCTGATCGGATTTATAACGTTGATGAAAGCGGCATATCGACAGTTCCCAAAGAAAACTCAAAAAGACTGGGTCCAAAAGGCATAAAGCAATTCGGAATTATCTCCTCATGGGAACGAGGTAAGAACGTAACTGTAATATGCGCCATGAGCGCAAGTGGAAACTACATTCCCCCTCTCTTTGTATTTCCAAGAGCAAGGATGTCACCATTGCTAGAAAAAAATGGTCCACGAGAAGCTGTTTACACTTGCACCAAGAACGGTTGGAGTAATGAGCAAGTGTTTTTTCAGCGGTTAAATCATTTCCAAAGTAAAGTCAAGTCTGATGGAAATAATCCTGTTTTACTAATTTTGGACAACCACAGCAGTCATGTCTCACTTCAGATTTATAAGTTTTGCAAACAACATTTCATAGTGATGCTGAGCTTACCCCCACACACGTCGCACAGACTCCAGCCCTTGGACCTAAGTTTTTTCGGACCTCTGAAAAATGCCTATAGCAGACAGTGCAATATTTTTTTAAAAACTAAATTAAATTCTGGAGACAGTGATGGTAAGCTATCACATTATGATATCGCTGAAATCTTTAATTTAGCTTATTGTGATACCGCAAATATGGAGAAGGCCATTTCAGGCTTTCGATCAGCAGGAATATATCCCCTACACCCTGGTAAATTTTCAGAAGACGACTTTGCTCCAGCTGAAAATTTATTAAGCCAGGAACATAATGACATGAAAAACATTAATAGGATAAATGAACATCTCACTGCTACAACAGATGAAATTTGTGAGCCACATTCACCTCAGCCATCATGTAGCGGTCTTCAACAAACTGTAAATAACTCATTTTCAGATCATGTTAGCGTTGAAGTTGTTTCACCAGTGCCAGCACCACAGAAGAGAAGAGTTAATCAAAAGAGTAGTCGTGCCAAACAACATTCTGAAATATTGACGGCTACTCCTTTGAAAATAATACTGGAAGAAAAAGAATTGAAAAAATCAAAGAAAATTCAAAAAGTTAACGTACAAGCCAAAAGAAAAGTAAAAAAACAAGTATTTATTGAATCTGACAGTGAAAGTGAAGGAAGCTTGAATGGAAAGGACCTATGCGATGATGATGAACTAGACGATCTTGATGATGATGATGATGTTAAAAACTATTTCAATATTTGTGCAGAGCTCGGCAAATCTGGAGAAATATGGTATCGATGTGTGTCATGTGGTGATTGGTCTCATAAAGACTGCAGTGGCGAAATAACTCCAAAAAACTATATTTGTGAGTTTTGTAGAAACTAAATGTATTTTCAATAATTTGTTTAATTTTTTTATTTGTTTATTATATAAAACTTTTTAGTTTCCATTTTTGCGTTTATTTTCATCCTAAGGATTTACTTTACTAGAAGAATTATTTCAATGAATAGATAAATTCTAAAAACATACTAAAATATTCTTTGTTGTTGGTATGAAAATATCTATATTGTTAATGGCGTAGTTAAAGGTTTGTATCTTAAAGGTAATGTCAATCGTATACTATAACAGTATTTTACTCTTTTAGAGAGTAAAACGTACTATTCCATCAAATTTACCATGCGTCATCTTTGACTACTGTATGCGCCATCTTTCCCGCGTGTTCGGGAAAGATGGCGCAAAGACACATACATGAAATAACTGCAATAAACAAAAATTTTCTAGAGTTTCATTAGATTTGCTTGATCATATCGTTAGTATGCATATAAAGCTATAACTTGGCGCAATACAATTTTTCTTGATAAATATATTCTATATATAATATAACATTTTGCTTAAGTGCGCCATCTTCGCCGCCTCTCCCCTACAGAACACTAACTACGCGAGTTCGAGTCCCACTTGATCTTTATTTTTGTTAATAGAGATAATTAATATTCTTTCTTAGGTTTAATATAAAAATATGTTTATAGGTCGGATTTTAAAGTCGTAGTTGAATAATTATTCATAAATAATTGTACGTTCTGATTAATTACCCAGGTTGTTTTAATTATTTAATATTTATTGCTATGGGCAAAATTATTCAAAATTTGATGTTCCTAATAACAAGTTTAATGTAAACGTCAAGGTCGGATATACCTGCAAGAAAGCCGACACAACTGGTCCCATTCGATTTTAATAAAATTTCAAATACAAATAGAAAATCAAGGAAACATGGGAACGTATTTCTTTTAGCTGCTTATACCAGTGGCGTAGCGCTACTACCGCGAACCCCCGCTGTCGCGGGGGGGCCCGAAAGCTTGGGGGGCCCGAAAGCCTATGGCCGATAGAGCCTATTGCTAATTATCAAATCTTTCAAATAAATACCAATATTACCTATGTCCACCTGATCTAGATTTTGTCACACTGTGTCCGTAATTATATAAATTTGAAGAATGAAGCAATTGGTATATCAAGATCATGGAATATAAACCCGGAATTTGAGGATAAAAGACAATTAAAACCAAAAAAACACTTTGATGAAGCCAATACAAATTATCTATTTTCTAGTCGAGAAAACTGTTTTAGGATAAATATATATTACAAAACTATTTGATATTGTAATTAACCAAATAGGTAATCGTTTTGAGGGAATGGAGTTATTTGTTAATAAATTTAGATTTCTATGTCCCCAAGTTCTAGTAACTTTGCCAGAAAAAGAATTATTTATGTCTGCAGAAGCACTACAGCAAACATATTCCAGCGATCTGTCTGCGACTTTTCCTTTAGAGATAGTCGCGTTGTATATGCCGTTAAAGGAAAAAATTGCTTCTCTTCAAAGTATTAAAGACTTTGCTGTATTTTTAATTGTGGAAAATAACACTTTATCATCAAATTTTCCAGAGGTAACAACAGCCTTATTATTATTTTTAACTCTTCCAGTAAGTGTTGCTACAGCTGAGAGATCCTTTTCCAAATTAAAAATCATTAAAAATTATTTACGAAATAGTTCCTCTCAGACAAGGTTAACCAACTTGGCTATCCTGTCTATAGAGGCACAAGAGGCGGCCAAAATGGATAATAACCATTTAATAAAAAATTTTGCGGAGGCAATAGCTAGAAAAAAACAATTTACCTCCTGAAAGCAACAATATAAGAATAATTTTACAATATAATAATTAAAATAGGCAATTGGCCAATTGCCTCGCAATAACTATTGAGATACCTATAATATTATATTCAAGATTTTGTTGCTTAATTTTAAATACTTTTGGTTTTATCTCACTGTAACTTTCAAGTATCGCTACCTTAGCTCGGTACCTAAAGAATTTTTTCGTGTTTTTTCCTTTTAGTTTTAAAGAATGTTTTTTGTTTTCTTCTTGTTGTTCAATAATTTTATTTTTTGTAACGTTCTCTACATATAGGTTTGTAGTTTATATAATAAACAGTATTATCTAATTTTGTTTGTTTATATGTTTATATATGTATATTCTTAATATAGGGTAGGGGGCCCTAACTCAATTTTCGTGGGGGGCCTATAATTTGTCGCTACGCCACTGGCTTATAGATACTTAGGTACGTGCGCAGAGTAGTCCGAAGCATGCGCATTTGGTTTAAAGTGTTCACAGAAGCAAAATCGGTGACCGCTGACCAAAAATTCGGTGCTCGTAGAGCAAAATGTATCGTTTGTCAACTGATTTGCGTTCGTCAGAATAATCCGTGTACTGGTACGGAATTGTGGGTTTGGATCTGCGCATTCGCTCGTTCGGCTGTTTTTGACTTGTTGTTTTTTCTAAATTTTGCGAGAAAGCAGTCGCTTCATTTTATCTCGAACAAGTTTTTAAGATTTTTTTATTCAGGATGTCCGCTAATTAATAGTACATGGAAAACAACAGACTCATGACGTAAAAATATTAGGATTTAATTATACAGGGTTCCCCATAATAGACTACCCATTTTATATTATTAATAAATTCCCTACGAGATAACTAAATAGGTTGTTCTCTGTGGGATTATCTTCTGTAGTCTTTGGGATTTAAGTAAATTATTAATCAAGTAGGCGCCTGTCACAAATAAGTTTTAAATTAATAATTTCGTGGAACGTCATTTTTCCGCGAGAAGTTTGTTAGTTTTCATCAATAATTATTTAAGTTGTTTGCTTTGAGACATTATTTCAACATCCGTTTTAACTTTCATGGATTACTCAGTCCAACAAAGTGTGTTTTGTGTAGAAACTTACATAAGAAGCAATTCGATAGAAGAAGTTAGTCGTGCATTCCGGCGTCAGTTTAATAACAACAATAGGGGCCACGCGCCAAATCGTAAAACTGTTAAGTTATGGGTTCGTCATTGGCGTGAAAAGGGTTCTGTACAAAATTTGAAGAAGCCTGGACGTCGAAGAACAGTTCGTACACCAGAAAATATTGAACGAGTTAGAATGGCGTTTACGAGAAGTCCTAAAAGGTCTGCTAATCGACAAACCCTTATCCTAGGAGTATCTAAGGGAAGCTTAGATCGAATTCTTCAAAGGGATTTAAAATTTCATCCCTATAAATACCAAATGGCACAGCACCTTAGCAATCAAGATAAAGAAGAAAGGTTAGCATTTTGTCAAGAATTTTTGGATTTACATCAAGGAGCGATTCACAGTCTCCTAATGACCGACGAAGCAAATTTTTATTTGAACGGCATGGTCAATAAACAGAATTTTAGATACTGGTCAAATGAAAATCCTCGTGAAATCTTTACACAGAACCTCCATAATCCAAAAGTTGTTGTGTGGTGTGGAGTAGGATCTTTTGGTATTATTGGCCCTTATTTTTTTGAGGATGAAAATAACCGCGCTGTAACAGTAACATTCGAGCGCTACGTTAATATGCTAGAGACATTTCTCATTCCAGAATTAAATAGACGAGGATTACTAAACAATGCCTTACTATTCCAACAATATGGGGCAATAGCTCATACCGCCAGAAACTCAATGAGGGTCCTGCGAGAAATGTTTAATGGCCGACTCATTTCTCGATTCGGAGATATGCCTTGGCCTTCGAGGTCCCCCGACTTAACGGCACCCGATTTTTTCCTGTGGGAATATTTAAAAGCGAAAGTGTTTGCGAGTCATCCAGGTACTATCGAGGAAGTGAAAGTCAAAATTCGTGAAGAACTTGAAGGAATAGACGAAGGTTTGCTACGCCGTGTAATGAACCACTTTTTATCCAATATTGAAAAATGTGTTGAAGTTGGTGGAGGTCATTTAGAAGACGTGATTTTTAAAAGTTAGAATTAAATTAGCCAAATATTTATAAGTTATCATAAATCCCAAAGAGTTAGCTGTAATTTAGTAAGATAAAAAGTTTGTTTTGTTAACTAAAAAAATTTTAATTAAACTATTAAAATGGGTAGTCTATTATGGGGAACCCTGTACTTACCTATATCCGAAACCCGAACAAACCCGAACAAACCCGAACAAACCCGAAAGTTGATATTAACTGAAATACAGGGTGTTAAAGTTAAAACTTCATTTTTGTTTTTCTCTAATAACTTTGGGAGAAACTAACGTTTTTCTACAAAATTTGGCAATTATGTTCCTTTTAGGACGGGAAATTGATTTATTTATGAAATTTTAACGTACAATGTAGGGGGCGCTGTCTGCGGCATTATTTGCATATTTATTAGGTCATAACTTTTTTGTGCCTCAGTGTATGTAAATTTTTAATGAAAATAATACTTTTATCATATTTATTACGTAAAAAGGGTATACTAAGATCAGGTCGCCCAGAGTTATCGTTTCGGAGATATTTGCATTTAAACTGTTTAGTGCACCCTGTCCAATTTTCATAATACACTAATAAATTGTTTTCTTAAAGTAACCTATGAGAAAACAAATGAAGTTTAGAGATGCAGTTGCTATGAAACCTCCATGTTGTTATTTGCTTGTTCAAAATTGTAAGATAGCTGTGTGAAAAAATGTTTCATTTTTGAGTTTATCGAAAGTTAAGTAACAATGCCGAGACACAATTTGTTTTCAAACGCAGAAATATGGGATATGTTGTGTGTATACTCGCAGGAAAATTTTAATGGACGAGGTGCCCAGAGACGATATTCGGAACTCTATCCAACAACCTCATTTTAAGTTCTTTAAAAATATTTACGACCGATTAGGCGAAACAGGTACCTTTCGTCCTAAACGGAATTCCAAATAACTCACACAGCTATCTTTCAATAATCCACAAACAAATAACAGCATGGTGGTTTCATAGCAACTGCATCGCCAAATTTCATTTGTTTGCAAATTAATAGTAATTGAGCAGAGTGCACTAAACAATTTAAATGCATATATCTCCGAAACGGTAACTCTGAGCGACCTTAACCTAGTATACCTTTTTTACGTAATAAATATGAGGAAAGTATTATTTTCAATAAAAACTTAAATACACTAAGGCGCAAAAAAGTTATGACCTAATAAATGTACGAAAAATGCCGCTGACAGCCTCTACATTGTACATTAAAATTCCACAAAAAAATTAATTTCTCGTTCTAAAAAACCATATTTGTCAAAGTTATTAGAGAGGAACAAAAAAGAAGTTTTAACTTTAACACCCTGTATCTCAGTTAATATCAACTTTCGGATATAGGTAAGTATAATTAAATTCTAATATTTTTACGTAAGGAGTCTGTAGTTTCTCCATGTACCATTAATTAGCGGACGCCCTGTATAGGGTGACCCAGATAAGAATCCACTTTACAGAGATATCGTTAACTATGGGACATATATAAAATTATAGAAAAATTGCGCATTCATGAGTTCTGCAACGTAATGCTTCAAATTTAAAAAAATTCCCAATATTTCCGAAGATTTTTACGATTTTGTTCATTCTGTTTCCTGCTTCTATTTGAACAGATATTTGAAAATACATTTTACATTATCATTGCCACTTTTTCTACCCCATAAGATAGTTTATTTAAATTATCAGACGTTTCGTTCTTTCGCAGCCATTGTCAACTTTTTAAAAAAAATAATACTAACATTCTTTGTATGCTTTATGGATTTCACTTTATATTCTGAATCCAATGATATGTTACACCTTTTATGTATTATTGTTCTTCGTGTATTCAAAAATGAAAGAAAGAAAGAATGTTACATTATTATTGTAAATAATGTCAAATAAAAAATAGTTTTTAATACCATTTAGATCATAAATACAACAATAAAAACAAAAATATTTTTAACAAGATGCTTATTTGTATTCAAGATGAGTTTCTTTTTAGTCCGAAACGTCTAATAAATAGTAGGTGTGATAATATATCGTTGGATTCAGAATATGAAAAGGAGCTCATACAGCATAAAATAAAATATTACTACTATTTAAAAAAATAAAGTTAATGATGGTTTGTAAAAAAAATTTTTTCATTTCAAAAAATTAGAGAATTTTTTTTATTAGTTTATTTTATTTTCCAGTTTCATCCCTAAGATGCTATGAATGTACAGAAAGCGAGCCGAAATCTTGCGGAATGCAGTTCGACAAAAACAGCGTATCGGTGACCGATTGCCAAAATTCGATCTACACTATAGACGATAATTCAGCTTTGAATAAAATTTACGCATGTCTATTTATTAAGGAAACTGGTAATATGATGGCACTTTTTAAAAAACATTTTAGAATATTTAATTAAGTTTTTAATTCAGCTTTTTTCCCTGGAGGCACATTTAAAGGGTTGGTCAAAAATATTAATTTTTTAATAATAAACACTTGATTTTTAAATAAAAATAGAAAAATATTTATTATAAATTTTTTTGGGTACAAACCCTGTTTTTATGGTTTCCTTAAGCGTTAGTTTTAATTCAACTTCGAGGCAAATTGCCGCTTCTGACGGGGTGCTATCCCCCAGTACTCCTCCTAGCCCCCCCCCCCCCCTCACCCTACCTACGGCGGTGCATTTCATCCCTTCACGATATTCTTTATTTGTTTACTACACTAAGATACTTACTATCTATACCACATACTAAAAATAGTCTTTCGGTTTCTTGTCTACCCACTTTATTTCTGATCACCTTCCTACAATCATTTCTATGTAATAAGTCTATTTATTTTACTGTTTTCCTCTTTCCCTCCCTGGTGACCGCTATGAGCGTTCCATACTGTCAGGTTCCTCTAGCTTTATCCAAGGTGTTGCAATTGCACACTTTTGAATAGTTAAACGAATTTTAATGCTTTTTATATTTTTAAGTAATGTTTTAAATTCTTTGCATTTCATAAATTTTTTAAATTGTTAATTCTGAACCCCTTCAGATGTTGTTTTCCTCCACACTCTGTTGGTGTAGTGGCCTTTGCTAAGGTCGAAACATGTCCCTCATCAACTATTCACCTACTTTAATGTAGTGTATTCACAACCCTTTTATTTCATTATTAAACATTTTTTTGGCTTAGACAGTCTCTTATTCTTCCCTTAAAAATTAATTGATAAAATATTTCATACTAAATCCGTGTTTTCGTTCAAAAAATTTTTTTTAAAGATATTAAAAGGTTTTACGCATTTAATGGTATGTGAAATGAAAGAATAATACAGGATACACCAAGTAAAGTGGCCTATTAGAAGTATTTCGAGAACTAAATGAGATTTTATTTTGAAAATTTGACTGTGGCTATAAGAGATGGTTTTCTAAGTTTATAAAATATTTTGGATGGTGCGGCGTTGCCCGATCATACCGAAAGTGGTGGAATCTTCGGAATTTTAAATGTATTACGCTATATATTATTTTTTTTGGAATCTAGGTAAAAATCTAGAACAGTTTTCTGTATAATATATACCCTTCAAGAGTTTTTTAATTATAAATAATCCCGCCATAGGGGGACCTGAAGAGAAAATCATATCTTTTTAACGGTTACAGCTAGAAAGCTGAAATCTTGACAATAGTTTCACAAGACCATCGAAAATTTATAATTTTGAACAGTATTTCATTAGTTTTATACAGGGCGGCTCCATAACAATATTTCTGAATGAGATAAATTATTGCAAAAATCTTCTTTTTTTTAAATGGGACTTGATATGTTTTGCTAATGGAGGATCGAATTTTCTATCTCATGATATTAAGTGTTCTTATACCTATCTTCAATGTTTTCGGACTTATAGCGAAATTTAAAAATTATCTTATAAAAATATATTTTTTGGTAGTTGGCTGTGGAATGGATTCATAGAAATGAAATAATGAAAAATCCATTTGACGTTATGTCTGTGTTGTTGTAAAAATATAGTTAACAAAATATAAATAAATAAATAAACAAAATTAAAATTACGCAACAACACCAATAAAATAACTAATACTTAACTAAACTGTTGGCTCTTAAACATGTTCATTTGTCACCTTTTTCATTTCTTCCCTTCTAGGGACCCGAGAGCTGTTCTTACTCGATTTTCTAAATCTTCCCTTGTTGTGACGGGTGTCTTGTATACTATTTCTTTAATTCTATCCCATAGATAAAAATCTAGGGGGATAAAATCCGGAGACCTTGGGGCCATTTCCGTGGACATGCTCGGCCAATCAACTTTTTGGGAGTCATAGGAGCTGCATCAGGATGAAGTTCATTAAATTTTCTGCAAGTTCTAGATAAAACTCTACCACACTCCCCATTAATATAAAATAAACTTAAAATACCTAAGCTCAAATAATGTCATTTTTTTTACAATAACCCAGACATAGCGTCAAATGAATTTTTCATTATTTTGTTTCTATGAATCCATTCCACAGCCAACTACCAAAAATATATTTTTATAAGATAATTTTTAAATTTCGCTATATGTCTGAAACTATTGAAGATAGATATGGGAACACTTAATATCATTAGATAGAAAATTTGATCATCCATTAACAAAATATATCAAATACAGGGTCCCATTTAAAAAAAGAAGATTTTTGGAATAATTCATCTCCCTCAGAAATATTTTTATGGAGCCGCCCTGTATAAAACTATTTAAATACTGTTCAAAATTATAAAATTTCGATGGTCTTGTGAAACTATTGTCAAAATTTCAGCTTTCTAGCTGTAACCGCTAAAAAGATATGATTTTCTTTTCAGGTCCCGATACGGCGTTAAAAAATCACAAGATTATTTATAATTCAAGAACTCTTAAAGATAGGTATATGATATTATACTGAGAACTGTTCAATATTTTTACCTAGATTCCAAGAAAATATAATATATAGGGTAATTTATTTAAAAATCCGATGTTGCTACCACGTTCGGTATGATCCAGCAACATCGTACCATCCAAAATATTTTATAAACATAGAAAATCATCTCTTAGCCACAGCCAAATTTTCAAAATAAAATCTCATTTAGTTCTCGAGATACTTCTAATAGGCTACTTTACTTGGTGTATCCAGTATATGACAAGTATTTACGTATATTAATTTCATAGAAATATAACACACAGTACAGCTAAAATACCACTAAAATAAAAAAAGATTCCGATACTTTTAAAACATCCGCCGCGCCATTGGACCCGGTAGACGATAGCCGAAGCTGCTCGGCGACCCCTCCTCGTTGCCACCAGCGTTGTCAGTCTTTTACAATTGTAATAATATATCCATTACTATTTTAACGGTTTTGAGATGCTCATTCTTGTTGTGGGGCTCTCCATATAAAATTTATGTTCAATTTGGATGTGGCCGTCATGTCATAGAATAGTATCGACCTTTTTTTTCGTATTCTTGTTACTCTGACACCGTTTGTGATTTTCGAACCGTCAACCTATTACTTTTGTTCGAAGATTTCTGGCAACACTGGTCGCCACGTAGTGCCGTTTGCCGTAGTTTTCCATGGAAATTTTGAAAGTTCACCACACCTGTGTCTATATTAAAATAAATATCTGAATTTTCATAAATTTAGATGCGCTGTGTTCGGTTGTGATATGGATAACCAGGCAAAGAAATTTGATTGAAATATAAGGTGTTTCCGCTTTCCTAAGGTTAAAAACATAAAATTAAAATGGATATGGTTTCATTTATTTTGTTAACATTTACTTCTTAAGTATTTTCCACTGAAGCTGGATGAAAGTATATGCCTTCGAAACATGTATGGAAATTAAAATATTGTTTTATTTAACTACTGAGGCAGACTATGAGTTTCTTTACCTCTTCATAATTTCACTCCACTGAGAGATCGACTATTTAAGAAAAATAGTTTAATTTGTTTATATCTACTTAGGTCGTATTTTAGCTTTAATCTTTGTTGTATGTTCGTGAAATAAATATACCTAAATACCATGATATTATTCTTTCATTTCACATACTATTAAATGCGTAAAACCTTTTAATATCGTTAAAAGAGAATTAAAAATGCTGACAGCAATATAAATCTCCATAAGAAATTTAAAAATCACTCACCCCTTGACGTCCAAGCCACGCCTCCATCGGCGTTGAATCTTACCTGTTTAGTTGTTTATACCATGCCTCGTGCATGACTCTCGAGTGTGCAAGGAGACGCATACGGTTGTTTCGTCAATCCCGGACAAAAGTAACCAGACGCTGACTCGTTGAATTTAAACGCAATAAACAATTTTCTTATTTTCAGACTCTCTGAACACCAATTCGACGTACACCAGAAGGTGCAGTATCAAAAATTCAGCGGACACCTGCGAGAACATAATATCGAAAAATCAAATGACTAATCGAAACATAAGGACTTCGTGCACGCAATGCGAAAAGGACTTCTGCAATTCTTCGTCAACGTTGAATAGGAACTTTATTTTGATATTGGGTGTAGTGAGCTTTGTAGTTTTAAGGTTTTAAGTATATTTGGATTAAAATTTACTTTTTTTACACGAAGAGTTTGGATTCACAAACACTGTATTCCGCTAATTTTCCGTTAGCTATGAACTTGTCGTCGGCCCGTGTCGACTTTAGAGAAAACCACACGAAACACAAAATATAAATGTCAATAATGGCAGATATTGACGTGCAACATTTTAGAGATTTCCGTTTAGTACATGGAATTGTTTTTCGTATCAAAAGAAAAACGTTTCGATTTTTGTTCCACAACAGAAAATAGGCTTCCTGCTAAGCAGAACTGGGCAATCTACTTTTAAAAAGTAGTGGAGTATCCCACAAGGGCGGATCCAGAACTTCGGTTTGGGGGGTCAAATTTCGTTGGGGGGGGGGGGGGGGGGGGGTTGTTCGCGATTCTTAGTGTCGTCTCAAAGTTATAGAAACTGCGACTGATTGACACTACTACTATGACTTGGTAACAACGTGGTAATTGTCACCAAATTAATTACTCTAAAGTTTAAACTACTACTAAGTTAACATTTTTAGTAGAAGTTACGTAACACGTGTCATTACTTTATGGTCAGTATGAAGGTTACTAGAACCACAGCGCGTCAACGTTTCGCTACTGATACAGGGTGTCCGCTAATTAATTAGACATGGAATAACCACAGACTCCTTACGTAAAAATATTAGGATTTAATTATATTTACCTATATCTGAAAGTTGATATTAACTGAGATATTAAAACTTCTTTTGTTTTTCTCTAAAAACTTTGACAGAACCCATCGGCTTTTTACAAAAGTTGGCTATTATGGTTTTTTAGGACGAGAAACTGATTTTTTGGGTGAAATTTTAATGTACAATATAGGGGGCGCTGTTTGTGACATTTTTTGCACACTTATTAGGTCATAACTTTTTTGTGCCTCAGTATATTTAACTTTTTAATGAAAATATACTAATTTCAGGTCGCCCAGAGTTACCGTTTCGGAGATATTTGCATTTTAATTGTTTAGTGCGTTAGCTCAGGTAAGCAAATAATATTTACCAATTAACTTTTACATGATAATTAATGTTCTAGTAATGGTAATTGGGAATAATAAATACAACAATTGGATTGTTCTTTAACTTACTTTAATTAAAATAACTTTGACCCTATAAAATATCGTGTCGAAAGAAACCAACAGCAATGAAAACACAAACTTACAATAAACTCAAAAATGAAACATTTTCTGTTTTATAACAACTGCATCTCTAAATTTCATTTGTTTTCTCATAGGTCACTTTGAGAAAAAAAATGTGTTTGCAAATTAATAGTAATTGGGCAAGGCGCACTAAACAATTTAAATGCAAATATCTCCGAAACGCTAACTCTGGGCGACCTGAAATTAGTATACCTTTTTACGTAATAAATATGAGAAAAGTATTATTTTCATTAAAAACTTAAATACACTGAGGCACAAAAAAGTTATGACCTAATAAATGTGCAAAAATGCCGCAGACAGCGCTCCCTACATTGTACATTAAAATTTCATCAAGAAATCAGTTTCTCGTCCTAAAAAAACCATAATTTTCAAATTTTGTAAAAAGTTCTAACTTTAACACCCTGGATCTCAGTTAATATCAACTTTCTTCGGATACAGCTAAGTATAATTAAATCCTAATATTTTTACGTAAGGAGTCTGTGGTTTTTCCATGTCCAATTAATTAGCGGACACCCTGTATAACACCAAAACTTTAAAGTAAAAAAGAAACCGTCACTGTTACGACAGAATCATAACTTGTAAGTAGGCGCGACCACAGAGTAATGTTAAAGGTACCCATTACTACGCAGTGACTATAAAAATTACCATACAGTAACCGATTCGTAAGCGTTCTACGATATCTTACGGACGGACGGAGGACTGAGCGTTTCGTTCTCGACGCTGTTCGCGATGTCAAAACCTAACTCCCTTCCCGATATCCCATCTTTTATAGGGATCAATCGCGACACCATTTTAGAAAAGATTTTGTAAAGTACGAAATATTCGCTTTATTACTAATTGTGTGATAATAAAAAACTTGTTTTTGTTATTTTTAAGCATTAGGACATTTACAAAATTGCTTACCTCTTCACATATATACATATATATTTATATTTTTATTATTTTTCAAATTTCTAATATTATATGCTTTAAAAGGGTTTGTTTTAAGGGCACGTTGTTATTTTTAGATCAAACCTCCTTATCTTTCACATAAAAATTAAACGCGTTTGGGTTTTAGCTTCTTGGGTATACCGAAATCAAAGTCTTAAATATTTATCTATACCTATTTATGTTATTTTATGGTTCAGTGCATACAATACGAAATGACATATCGTTTGGATAGAGGTCCATATAACAGACGGAATAATATACATTATTTTAGTTGAAGGAGAGATATATCAAAATATGTTTAAGGCATGATGGGAGTAAGTACCATTTTGGTCGGTATTACCACCCATTTACGATTTTGGAACGTTCTAGGAACCGTAGTGCCATGTAAGAATGTTAGTTCCAGCGACCATACAGGCACCATCGTTACCACAAAATTATTTCCCATTTTGGTAACAACGTGGTGAAGAAACGGTGCCTGAACGGTTGCCGGTACCAGTAGCGGGAACTTATAAAGATCTTTATTAGTGGGGAATGCGTAGCAGGTATAGTTGTTGCAGAATTATACCGTTGACTCTTACTGCCATAAATAAACTACCCGATTAAACCCTATTGTATACGCCTCAACCTCTTCAAAGCTCAATAAATGGGATCAGGGCCGGCTTGAAAATGTATACCTCACCACATGATTTATTTTTATAATTTAAAATAAATAGATAGGTATTTTTAGTTTTAGGACCTATAATAAATGTAAAATAATGATAACAATTAATGATAATTGAAAATAATATAATTTAAAAGTATAACTATTAGGATAACAAGTACAATAAAAATTAATTAAATTCTAAGAAACTATTGATATTTATTCAAAATTTAACTCTGTATCACTATCACTATCTCCATCTAAGCCTAAACTTATAATTAAGGGTTGAACATTTGTAATCATACAATTGTAAGAATTTTCCACCTTAAGTACATGCTGTACACAGTTTTTTCAACTGTCTGCAGAAATTTTTCTTACTTCGTTTTTAATTAATTCTACTACAGATGCATTTAATGTAGGAAAAATATTATTTCTCCTAATATTGGATTTTAATTGGTGCCATATTAGCTCAAAAGGATTGAATATAGAATAGTACGGAGGAAGACGCAACACTGTATGTCCATTTTTGCTGCAAGTTTGTCACACTCGTATTCCTTATTTATTTTAAAAGCTTTTAATACTTCTAGCAATTCTCGTTTTTTGTAAATTTCTTCAAAATATAAATCATTTTCAATCATAAAATTTTGAATTTCTGCTTTTGTATTATTAGAATTTTATTGGGAATGATTTTTGCTTGCCGACTATGATAACTAGCATTGTCCATTACAATGACGCTATTTTCAGGTATATTTTTAAGGAGTTTATGTTTAAACCAATCTTCAAAATGTTTTGCCTCGTTATCTTGATGGTAATCTAAAGAAAAATCTGCTATGTTTTTAGCTGAAAGCAACAGACAATTTGGTACAAACCCGTTCTCTGAACCAGCATGTAATATTGTGATTATTTTGCCTTTATTTGATGGTGTCTTGGTTTGACATTTTTTGGAAGAATCATCCCAACCTTTTCTTGGAGTGTCATGGGTATCGAACCATGTTTCGTCAAGGTAAATAATTGGACGATTTTCTTCTCTAAATTGTTTAACAGCTGTTAAATATTTAAGTCTCCATTCCCGACACTTGAAGATGCCCCCCTATCAGCACAATTCCAACCACTAATAAACCTAACTAAAAATTAGTCGTCGGAAAACCACTAAAGATTAAAATTATTAAATCTCACTTTGTATTTATATATGCATCAGGCATAGGTATAAATTGAATTTGTATACCTGGTCCGGCTCTGCTCGAAAAGCTTTTAAAATTTGGGTTTTCCTTATTTATTTTATGGTCGAATCGATAATGAGGTTTTATTGCAGTCAAGAGATCAACGATATAATTCTGCAAAAACTATACTAAAATTTGCTAGTTAGGCTGTACCTACTTCCTCAAAGCTTGCATATAGTTATAGACAAGCCTACAAATTATCAGAAACGAGTGTGGACCAGCTTACTGCGTACACAGCAGACGAAGCTCTATCTTTAATAATAAATATCAATATTTGCACTAAGATCAGGGGCTAGAAATCACGATGCACCCATTTATCCTTCTTGGAACCAAATAACGGAAGCAAAGAAGAAATGGTACCCTCAACCTGAATCTGTAGTAGTACAGAAAATTGGGCCTAAATTAAATTACAAGATCTATTGGATATTTTTTTATAACACGGTTACCCTTGAAGGTTTAAGTTTGCTAAAATAGCCCTATACAGGGTGATTCACGACGAGCGTGCATTAGAACTTTATGGAGAACTACTGAATATATGTTCCTGAAACTTTGGGGATTTGGGTTTATCGATATGCTCTCTTTAGCTAAAATATTGACATGTTCCTGTCATTTCCGGTTATACCGGAAGTAGCTGCCAACTTTCGTTTTTTAAATACAACATGGTAATTTTTATTACATTTTTCGATTAAGCATTAAATATTAAGCACATTTTATACAAAATGTTTTTGTTAGACTCT
This sequence comes from Barypeithes pellucidus, assembly GCA_963991005.1. Taxonomy (NCBI): domain Eukaryota; kingdom Metazoa; phylum Arthropoda; class Insecta; order Coleoptera; family Curculionidae; genus Barypeithes; species Barypeithes pellucidus. The sequence continues at coordinate 46,454,081 of OZ022563.1, read as the reverse complement.
ATTAGTTTTTGAGATATCTGGACTTTTTGTAATTATTTGGCAAATGCATGACGATGAAATAATCCATATAATTTTTTTACCTTAGCGCTTGGACTAAAAAATTTTTCTCACCGAATAGCTAGAGGATCATCAAGTCTCTAAAACATTTCAAATTCGGCATAAAATGTACAGGGTGGTCACAATTCAAGCCTCATTGTGAAATAATTCAACCATAAAAAACTTTCTTATTTTAAATGGAACACCCGGTATATTTTTATTTAATTTGATGGCAAATTAGTTGTTCTTTATAAATAGTATTTACTGTCATATACCTATATCAAAGCGTTTTCTCAAAAAATCCAATTTTATTCCGAAAATACTATTTGTTCAAGTGTGCTATGAAAACAATTCTTAGGGGCTGTATACTGATGTCTATACGGAGGAAAAGTGATTGGTATCAAAACGATGGGGCTCCAGCACACAACGCCCAAGTTGTTAAGACTGCCCTAAACAGACTTTTTCATGACCAGTGGATCGCAAACCAAGGTCCCTTCCACTGGCCAGCTCGTTCGCCAGACTTAACTCCACTGGACTTTTCATCTGGGGAACCATTAAAGATAAAGTTTACGCGCGTCCCATCACCACGAAGGAAAATCTAATTGAAAGGGTGAAGGCAGCATTTCAATCTCTCACAAGAAATTAGGAATGCTACAAGAAATAACATGATGAAAAGAATACATAAATGCTTGGAAGTAAATGGCAATCATTTCGAACATATTTTAAAAATATAATCAAAAGATATTAGGTATAATTTTCAAAAACATTTTTAATTAAAGAATTTAAAGTTTATAAACTTGTTTCCTTGCTATTTTTAAAAAAATAATATTTAAACCATTAAATTTAAAACAATCAACTGCATTTTATTTATAAATTATTAAGAAACACTTTAGAATATTGTATTATCCAGCAATCAATCAATTTTCCTCCGTATAGACATCAGTATACAGCCTCTAAATACAATTGTTTTCATAGCACACTTGAACAAATAGTATTTTCGGAATAAAATTGGATTTTTTGAGAAAACGCTTTGATATAGGTATAGGACAGTAAATACTATTTATAAAGAACAACTAATTTGCCATCAAATTAAATAAAAATATACAGGGTGTTCCATTTAAAATAAGAAAGTTTTTAATGATTGAATTATTTCACAATAAGGCTTGAATTGTGACCACCCTGTACATTTTATGCCGAATTTGAAATGTTTTTGAGACTTGATGATCTTCTAGCTATTCGGTGAGAAAAAATTTTTATTCCAAGCGCTAAGGTAAAAAATGATATGGATTATTTCATCGTCATGCATTTGCCAGATAATTATAAAAAGTCCAGATATCTCAAAAACTAATAGAGTCTGACAAAAACATTTTATATAAAATGTGCTTAGTATTTAATGCTTAATCGAAAAATGTAATAAAAATTACCATGCTGTATTTAAAAAACGAAAGTTGGCAGCTACTTCCGGTATAACCGGAAATGACAGAAACATGTCAATATTTTAGTTAAAGAGAGCATATCGATAAACCCAAATCCCCAAAGTTTCAGGAACATATATTCAGTAGTTCTCCATAAAGTTCTAATGCACGCTCGTCGTGAATCACCCTGTATTTATAAAAGCTTATCAGATACCAATAAAGATTAAATTAGTACGACAGGTCCAACGAATACTTATAACCAGGAAGAAGACGTGTTAAAAAATCGAGACAGGCATAAAAGTTATGGCATCCATTATGCATGGCATCAGCTGACTAAGGGCACGTGCTTTTCAAATGTTGCTTTTGTCCTAATTTTTATTACTGTCAATATTTTAAAGTAACATTTAAGCAAAAAAAAAACATTCAAAACCCTTTCATTTCATTTACTAAAGTGAAAATCAAATATTAGGATTCTGACATGTTTTAAGCTGTAAATATCACTATAAAATAAATCTTTCATATCATTTATTTTTAACATAACTACAAATAAAAAATTAAACTTCAGAAATAAGCTTGTAAGTAGTTTTATTAAAAAATAGGAAGTAAATCATAATTTACATAAAATATTTTACCATCTTCAAGTGGGCTCTAGGTCCTAGCAAATATTTCAGGCTTCAAGTCCGAGCATATTTTTGGGCCCCATATGACTTATGAGAAGAAATTATTATCCATGCTTACTCTCAGTACATTTTATTCAATTTTTGGTTAGAAATATTATTTTTGTAATTTAAATTTCGTTCTTAAGTTGTTTTTAAATTTGCCGAATTTACAACTGTAAAAGCATACTTTAGAAAAAATTATAGGTATATCCTTATTGTATTTATTTATTCTGGTGTTGTAAGTTCTGTTCCCTATTTCCCATTGACTCCCAATGACTTTACGGTGTAAAATTATTTTAGATACTCATTCAATAATCAAAAAGAGGACCAAAAATATTATTTAAAAAATATTTAAAAGAATTCTGACCACAAGTTAATATGATAAAGCTGTAAATATGTTGCATGTTTAGTTTTTCATATCTAGATTGATAAATTATTAATTAAAATTTACGAAAAATTCTTTAAAAAGGCGCTTGCTACTCATAAATACGCAACAAGGTTTTTTTTAACTGCGACCATTTTATAATATAAAATAACAAAGATGACTAAATAAAATTAAATATTAAATTACAAATTACTTACCTGCAACAAAAAAACTGTATTATTGTATTTTCAAAAGCTAACTATCGGTTCTGTTTCACTATTACTGTGTGTACATAAAGTGTTTCCAGGAGTGTTTCCATGAAAAAGAAAAAACTGATTGTGTTTGTGCCTGGATTTCCTCGCTTTTTAGGTATAAGGATAAATACAAGTAGGTAGAAAATAATTTATTTTTATAATTTTATATGGAATTTCAGTTTTACATTAAGTTTGGCAACATTGCCATTGGCTCTGGGTGAAATGTTGTACAGTAGCGCGGACTGACCTGTGTGTAAGAGTGTTTGTTACCCAACTTTTTAAACGGTCGATTTAAAAAAAATAAAATATGTAGCGCTTCTCTAGGACACCCAAGGAGTCACCCATTTAAATATAATACGTCATTTCCATAACACCCTGTATATTAAATTTTAATTTAATAATCTCTTACCGAGAAAACCGACTCGTGCGTGGTCAATGGTTAAGGTAGCTAGAGCTAATTTGATAGGCTGTATCCCAGACATGCGTCTCGTAAGACACTCGATGGGCCATCAGACTTGTTCGGCGGTGTCCGATATTTGATCGATGTGCCCACCCAGTTGCGTAGTGATAGGAAGAGCAATAGTTATCGTATTGGGTTTTATCAATAAGTGTTAATTGTGTCGTGGTTTAGGATGTTATTTTAAAATTTTGAACTTTGTGATAATGATTGAGTATGTCCCTGGTAAAAACCTTCTCAGTCAGACCCGTGAAGTGATTGTAAATGTTTATAGGGTATGTGAAGAGGAATTACAAATCAATATATTTAAATTGCCACTTAAGCGTAGCTAGAAAGTGATATTAATACGACCAAAACTGAAAAATCATCATTACTAATGTAATAATGTAGATGCTTTTTTCCATGTTGAACAATTTACATCTTGTAAAATAGTACATTACGTATCAAGGGCCGAAAAGAGGCTTTTACGACGGCCCGAGATATGTACCGTATTTTTTTTTACAAGTGCTCCGAAGCTTTGATGCCAAATAAATAAAGAAATTCTTCAGACAGTTTTCCAGTCTACATGACATGAAAACACTCGCGCATGGAGAATGTAAATATCTATTTATTATTTTTGACAAATAGGCTCGGTGGCCTAGTGGTATAGCGTACTCCTTGTGATCTGAGAGTCGCGGGTTCAAATCCCGCACTCGGCATCTCTGGTTTTATTTATTTTTTTTTAAGTGCCCGAGTCTTTGAGGCCATATAAATAAATAAATTCTTCAGACATTTTTCTAAAACATCTTTGAAAAATTAACTGCCAATTTAATTTATATATAATCCGCTATTTATTATCGCTTGTAGTATGGCTGGGTGGGTAGAGTGTCCGCCTGGCGATCTGAGGGTCGCCGGTTCAAATCCCGCACCGACAATTCTGGTTTTATTTATTTATGAGGACATGGTGACTCGAAGCGGGCGGGAAAAATCTTTCCCGCCCGCTTTGATACTTTCCCGTCCGCTCTCTTGGAAAACGCCACTTTCAGTGAAGAGAATATACATGAAAAGAGGCACTTTCGGGGCACATGTAAAAAAAAATTATTTTTTAAACCTTGAAAAAAATAGTTACCTACCAACCATAAAATGCAATTACTGTAGAATTTCCTATTTTTATTACATTATTTAAAATAATAATAGCACGCCCATGACTAGACCATGTTTTAAACGATATTGCTTCCCCCTTACCAATACGTCGGTGACACAGATCCACTTGTCGACCTGTAATAATATGTATTATACCTACCTATTTAACTACTTTTGGCGAATATTTCATGCAGATTTAAAGTAATCGATTATAACTACTAAAGGCCTTATTACACTTGGGAATTTTTATGGCGCCAGCAATGGCAATTAAACTTCAAGGATTCAGGCGCAGTACACCGTTCTCCGTACTACAGTCAGAAATTCTACTCTTCTGACAATTAAAATGACACGGATTCATGCGCAGTACACTGTTCCCGATCAGCTGTCTCTCATTACCAGAAATGGGGCAGGCGCCATTTTAATTGCCCTTGCCGGCGCAATTGGGTAGACATGGATTATTCTGTTATTTTTAACTGTTTATTATTTGGCCGAACCAGGTATGAACAGGTAATGGCCATTTAAATCCACTGGTACTTAAATTAGCAGTTTACATTCTTTATTAAACTTATGAACTGCTAATTCAGCAACTTTTTGCACCTCCTGTTTGTAAATAGCAGTAGCTGCTTTAACTGGTGATCAAAACGAACAGGTTTGCACATCTCTAATTCTGGGGATATTTTAGGGATTTCGACAGTACCCACTGCTGTTCTGACCGTTGACAATGCTCCAGCTGATCGAAAACGGTTTACTGCGCATGAATATGTGCCATTATAATTGCCGGCGAAAGAGAAAAAATTGCCGAGTCTAATACGGCCTTAAGAGAAAGTAGTAAGAATACAACTCATTTGATAAAACAAAGTAGTTAACTACACTCTTGCAGTTAACTACTGCCCAACTCTGCTACTAAGCCTGCTATTACCTTATAAGTTATTACATTTTAAATTCTTTCAGCCGGGATGATTCCTGTGAACATATCAGTGTCAAAAAAATATTTCCGTCAATTTTTTTTACCCTCGTCCGAAATAACATTTCTCTATTTGCTTTTGCTTATTAAAATAAACAAAAATGCCACAACATTCGATATACTGGACAGCCGGGTTTATTGAAAATATGTTGGTTTTAATATTTTTCATCTCGGAAATTTTATTTTTTAGTAGATCGATAACGCTACTAGCAAACACACATTTTGATGTTCGAGAGTTAATTTTTTTTGGAAATTCTATTTTTTTAGATGAAATGTGGATCTGCTCCAAGTGACATTTTCTTGGTATTTGGTTACCTCTATCAAGAAATATTATCATATTTTAAAGAATAAATCAGATGTGAATTGATATAATTAAATAAAATTTAGAATAGTGCAGTGTCCCATTTTCGACACTTTTATAGGGTATCTCCGTTACTGTCAGTACTATCAAAAAAGTAATGTAGGTGTCATGTACTCTTTTTGGGTCAAACTTAAAATGATAAAATCAAAATTCGAAAATTATCGCTCACTTAAGAGATACGGGGGAGAAACAAAAAATTTACAATTTCAAAACTACAATATATTTTCTTAGTTAAAAGAGATACAGAAAAATGTTTTATACAAAAGTTTCTTTATAATGATTTTTGAATAATCTGCCGTATTTAGATTAAGTATACGCGGTCAGGTAAAAAAGTTATCGGACCTAGCCCCATTTTTTTTAAATGGAGCACCCTGTATATTTTAATCTAAGAAGATTGCCTTTTAAATTATATTTTCAAATATAACACACCATGGATAATATTGGTTTCCTAGGCGACTTATTTAAACTATATTACTTTAAACCGCAGTAGGCCATGAATCAGAAGCTAATATCCTAGAGACAACTATGTTGATATTCTAGTTGTTATTAACATTTAACGTCAATTTCATTTTTGCATATTAATTGTGAAAAATATTTATCAACATTTTGAAAAATTTGATATGATATCTATCATCCATAGTGTGTTATAAATTTGAAAAGAGAGTTTAAAGTGCTATCTTTTTAGATTAAAATATACAGGGTGTTATATTAAAAATATATGTATTAAAAGAAATGAGGTTAGCTCCAATAACTTTCTTACCTGACCCCGTATACTTATTCTGAGAACGGCAGATTATTCAGCAATCGATATAAATAAACTTCTGTATAAAACATTTTTCTGTATCTCTTTTAACTAAGAAAATATAGGGTAATTTAGAAATTGTCAATTTGTTGATTTTCCCCCGTATATCTTAAGCGAGTAAAAATTTTCGAATTTTTATTTTACCATTTTAAGTTTGACCCATCTTTGTCACCCATCTTTGGAACAACGCAATCGAAAATCATGGGGAGTCTCGGGTTGTTGCACTGGATATTTCTAAAGCCTTTGATCGTGTTTGGCATGAGGGACTTCTAAGTAAACTGCGATCCTATGGTATGCCCAGTCGATTCTTTGCATGGTTGTCTAGCTTTCTTAAGGACCGCTCTTTGCAAGTGGCGATTGACGGATTTCTATCAGACACACCTTCACCATCAATGCCGGTGTTCCTCAAGGGTCCATATTGTCTCCCACTCTCTTCTTACTTTACATTAACGACCTTCTAATGAAAACGAAAAACCTGATATTTAGTTCTGCTGATGATAGCACACTTATCTCATCTTCCTCTTTGAATTTTTTTTATGATCTAACACAAGCAGAAAAAATCCTTTAGGGCACTCTGGGAGTGGTGCGTGTGCGCAAAAAGCGATTCACGTTGGTTTTGAATCGTTGGAGGCTATATTCGTTGGGAAAAACGATCTCGGGAAGGTCGTTCCATAATGATGAAGTCCTCCAGATGAAAGAATTCTTAAATAATGAAGTTCGAGGAGTATGCACTAACATCGGCTGCCGACGCACATCTTCGCAGACAGCATGAAGTATCACGCCTCAACAAAGACCTGGAAGAAATTTTGGATTGGTGTGACAATAACCAAGTTGAATTTAACGCTAAAAAAACCTAGGCAGCAGTTTTCTCTAAAAAGGTTAACATTACAGAACCGGATATAGTCATGGACGGACACGCAATCCCACTGGCTTCATCTATTAATTTGCTGGGCGTCAATCTGGGAGGAAATATGTCTTGGCATAACCACGTTGTGGCAATCGCCAGTGGCTCAGAAACTTAGTGTACTCTTCCGAACCAGAAAGTTGTACACATCTCAACAACTTTTGACACTATACAAAGCCCAGATTCAACCATCACTAGAGTACTGCTCTCATGTCTGGAGCTCTGCACCCAAACATACTCTTCGGCTAGTGGATTCCATCGAAAGGAGGACCATTCGTCCGATTGGAGACCACGAGCTGACGAGGAACCTCGACAGCCTGGAACATCGAAGATAGATTGGGGATTTGACTCTCTTTTACAGATATTTTCATGGAAAGTGCTCGGCTGACCTTGCACTCTTAATTCCGCCCAGAGCGGCAAATAGCAGAAATACACGACGAACCACTGCCGCCCATCCATATGTGGTTAAGCTTAGTACTCCTCGAACTTTATTATTTAAGAATTATTTCATCTGGAGGACTTCGTCCTTATGGAAGGACCTTCCCAAGGTCGTTTTTCCCAACGAATATAACCTCCAACTATTCAAATCCAACGTGAATCGCTTTATTCGCACACGCACCACTCCCCGAGTGCCCTAAAGGTTTTTTCCCATAGTGCTGTGGCTAATGAATAATGTGCCCCCAGCACAGCCATCGTGTTGCAACCACCTTGCATCCGTCACAGCTTTTGGTAAATTTTGACATAAATTTACCATTCAAATGTCCGTTAAAAAAATGAGGGCCAATAGTTCACCAATAATTCCCCCCACACATTAATTGATCATCTGTGTTGTTGAGTAACCTGTCCAAATAGCCTTGGATTGTGATCGGAATAATAATGTAAGGTATGACGATTCACAAATTCATTTTTTGGAAGATGGCCACAGCCTGCCACGGCCTGTGTTTGATCATAAAAAAAGAACACCAGGTATAAAATAGATAAACTCTATTAGATTCATAATATCTAAATACATCCTGTCATAAATCTCACCCAATACCGAGGTTAAAAAAATAGTTTTGGATGGTTTTCTTGATTTTTTTTTTAGGACTGCAAAACCTTTTTTTTCATATATTAAGTTATTGCTCTTAAACTACAGAACCAAATTCAATAAAATTTTAGGCAAATATGAAGGACACTAATAAGCACCTAAATACGTAATAAAATACTGGGTGTTCCGTTTAAAAAAACTATAATTTTATGTTATCACACTTTTTTTTGGGTCGCCCTGTATAATGCAAATTATTTTTAAATCTGCCGCCGCTTTTAATCTCATTCCTCAAGCTGTTTTTGTATTTTTCGATACTGATTTAATCGTCCGTCCTCGTTTCGTTGACGGACACTGTATATAACCAATTATCAGGACCCGCAAATATCTAATGCATATGTACCCTACATGACTTAGCCTATTAAAACTTAATGCTGATTGACACCTTGTCAGTATAAACACGCATAAACTAGAGCTTCTTGAAGGAGGAAGCCTTGTCTCTGGACTAAAATATGGCCTTAACGCAATTAAAAATTTATCAAAATGTGCTATGTCGATGACTAAGGGAATTAGTAAGCTATTGTTGTGATTGGTCTTGTGATGCAGAGATGACAGGGTTGTGTAATCTGTAATAGTTATTTACGTTCAGGGACCCAGATTTACCCTCTTTACCGTCCCTGGTGAACTTAATGATCCCCCCCCCCCCCCAATTCTTTTTTCAGTCCCTATTTACTTTAACAAAACCCAATGTGATACAAATTGTTTGTTATTCAACTTTTGCATTAGAATCTTTGGGATATTAGTGTCCGTGGGTTTGTTCGCAGTCACAAATTTTTTTCGGGAAGAGGGGGGGGGGGGTTAATACTTGGTTTATATGAATATACAGGGTGTCCCAGAATATGTGGGCGATCTCCCGGGTTCAGATAGAACACTTAAAAATAACAGGAGAAGTTCATATACATTTTTCTTCCTACGGACGTCCCTGGAAATCGTTGTTTTTTAAATAATTTAATAAGTACTAGGTGTAATTTAATAACACAAATGGCTTCATCTATTAGTTTGCTGGGCGTCAATCTGGGAGGAAATATGTCTTAGCATAACCACGTTGTGGCAATCGCCAAGATAGCTTCTCAGAAACTTGGTGTACTCTTCCGAACCAGAAAGTTGTACACACCCCAACAACTTTTAACATTATACAAAGCCCAGATTCGACTATCACTAGAGTACAGCCTCCAGTGGCGGCTCGTGACCTATGATAGAAGGGGGAAGTATGGTGAAATTATTTTTAAAATTTTATTTTTGTGTAACGACCAAACAATTAGTTTCTAGGCGTTTTAAATGTAGGAAGAAAAAAGTAATAAGAAAATGCGTTAGGTGAAACATATTTTTATTTATTTTTTAATTTTACACAAGGAAATACTATAATTAACATTTTCTGCTTCATCTACGATGGGCGCCTGTTGCTCTCCTGATTGCTTAATGCATTTCTTTAATATCGGCTGCAGTAATCCTATTATTATGTCGAATTAGTGCATCCCGAGTGTTGCATCGATATATCGAAAAACTATATTTAAAAAATAAATATAGAATACCTGGGATACACTCCCAGGATAAGCGAAACTATAGGTGTAAATGACAAAAAATTGGACCCAAATCTGAGTGCTATTTTTATTTTCTGTCTAGGTTAATTGCCTCTTTTTTACAGAATATCGAAAAATTAATAACTTTTGGAAAATAAGAAAGGTTTTCTTAGTGTGTATAGCTGTCGGATCTTAACATCGTCGTATGCAACCCTCGTAACAATATTTATACAGTCCACTACTAATACTACTACCGCCATCTACGAGTTATCAAGAAAACCGAATGATGTCTAATACCACTACGCCATCTACGGTTACGTCATTAGGCGCAACCAAGACGAGAACAATAGTTAACTGTTTTATGACGAGAACGAATCGAGCCACGAGACTGACAAGTTAGCATTCTTCATATTTTCAGTGTTTTTTAGTTTAAATCCTTAAATAAAATGGTTTAAAATCATATCGAGTATCATTTATCGAAATACACAACATTTATCGACCCTACACAATAATGCTTAAACGTAAAGTCCATTCTTCGGTTCTTAATTGTAGAAAATTGATCAATAAGAGCCTCATTAAGTTTGGAATACCCTCTATAAATTGTTTTCCATATATTTCATTTTTAAACTTTCTAATAAAGTCCCTAGGTTTACCCTTTGTGGTCTGCGTTAAATTAATTTCGGGTTTAGGTGTTCCCGTATTCTTCACTTCAATTTTTTGCACCAAACTCAAAGAGCTAAAGTTATACTGCCGTCCCAAGACAAAAGGTCGTATCTGATATTTTAATATTTTTCAGAATTAACGTTTTTGTAAAAAAACATTCTGCCATTAAAGCCTTGTACGTTAGAAACGCAAAATTTTGTAAGCATATAGTATACCAATATTTTAGGTCATAGTTGAGAGTTTGAAGGTGTAATTCTATGCGATTGAGAAATATTTATGATTTTGTAGATACGACTTATGAACCTAGTAAGCATTATTTTTATTGGTGACAGTTCTTTAGTCTAATTGTCGTATATGGTAGATAAGACATACTGTCATAGTATTTATATATTTTTATATGAAGGTTGACGATTTTCGGGTATATAAAATGAAAGATAAAAATATAATGAACTAATATATTTTGAAAATAATAATAACTAAAAGTTTTCCACTAATAAACATTTCAAACAAAATCATAATAATTGTTCAGATGACAGAAACTAACACCAGTAAGTGAGTAATTTTGTAAAAAAAAACAATAAGTAATATCTAAAAACTGGCTTTACATTGAAGTAAAATCAAAAACAAACTACTCGTCATCATCGATACATTACATGGTTTCTGGTAGGTCCCGCCAAAATTTTAGTCTATTTTGAGGTACAATGGATGACAATTTTGAAATTAGGTTTTTTTTTGCAATTCCTCTGGAATTTTTTCGAATAGTTGGTTGGGGGAGACCTGTTTTACTTATACTACCTACAAGAAAGTTCAATTCTGTAAAGGAGCCAACGAAATCAGTCTTATAAAATAAGTTGTTAGATCCTCTCCTAAACTGAACTTCGCAAAATGTATTTAAATACGGTTTTGGCACAGTTTTATTTAGCTTAAATCTAGATGAATAGTCTTTACAATCATAAAAATTGGCTAGTTCCATATTAATAACTTCTACTCTCCTATTTGCCTTTTTTATGCACTCACGATAGTCTTCAAAGTCAAAAACCTTCTTTTGTCTTTTAATGATTTCTCTACCTGGTGATGGAATGAGTCAGCTGACATAAAGGTATGGCCAGTCTCTAAGTATTTAAAAGTTATTATATTGGAATTGATTTCTGAAGAATTAATAAGATAAATGACCATAAATGTTGAATAACTTTTTATTTTTTCTGAAAAAAATTAACAATAACACTGGGGAACAGCAAAAATGTTTCCGAGACCAAAATAGCAAAATCTTACTTATTTTATTATACTAATTAACAATCTGTCTTACAAAAGGCTCAGTTGGCTCCGGTTTTATAGATCCATCCCAATTATGATAATTTACCTACCTGCCCTTAATATATGGGAAAATTTCACCATTAAATGAGAAATACCTGGATTTATTATAACAGGTGTACTTTATAAGGGGTTTAAATCACATATATATAACCATTATATTGCCAATACGAACGTTCCAAATTATAAAAAGTGTCCCCGCTATGGGATATCGCTTGGCACCATTGAGTTTGCGCAGTAGGGTGAAAATTTTATCGATCGCGTCAGAGCCGGCCCGACATTATTTGTTTTTGTTATTCATCGCCATCTTTGGTTCTTGATGCCTTTTCAAATTACAGAATAAAAAATGGTTCATCAACATTGTTGTCGGTATATTAGTGGTTAACTAACAACAATTTTTGTAAAGGAGCTTTAGAATAGAGTATTTCAGGTATGTAGGTACATAATATATTCGAAAATATTTTGCTTATCACATGATCCGATCTTTGGAACCGAAATTCACTAAAAAGCTTGTAAAAGAAAGAAGGAGTGTCACTCGTATACAATATAATATATATGTGGTCACTACCTAACCTTAAAATTAATGTATTTTTATTTTGGTGCATTAGTAGCTGATTCACAAAATAGTCAATATAGTGATTCATTCTTAATTTTGGTTTAGAAAAAAGTGAGGTTAAGAAACATACGACGTCGGATGAAAGTTAAAATAAAGCTCATCGTGTCGATTGTTACAAATATTGGGACGGAATTTGGCACCAAAAGTTTCCACCAATCAGTGCACCGTCGGACATCATATCGTCAGAAATCGTATGCATGGAACGCTGTCTCAAATCGAACTAATCAGTGAAATTTGCATTAAAAAAGTTGAAATCCGGTCCTGTCGAATGTTTATTTTCACAAGGAAATTTCCGAACTGCGCAAACTCACTATTACCCATTCGATGTCCATAGCGGGGACATAATTGCAGATGGTATTAGCAATATATTGGTTATATATATGTGGTTTAAATACATATAATATAAACCCTAAATTGTTAGTTAGTTGTATTTCAACCACCAGTTGATCGAGAGCTGTTCGTATTTGAGAAATTAGAGAGTTTTGAGCAACATGTCGCGAGTTTGTGTAAATAAGCCGGATCATTTTTGTTATATATGTGGTGAAATTACTTTTGTGAAACAAAAACGTACGCTTAGCCCTTTAATAAAAAAGGCTTACCACTTGTATTTTGGCTGCAAAGTTGGAGACCAGGATAAAAATTGGGCTCCCCATATCTGCTGCTACAAATGTGCGTCCAACATTCGCGGCTGGCTAAGTGGAAAAAACCGTAAGATGCCCTTCGCTGTTCCTATGATCTGGCGAGAACCGAAAGACCACGTTACTGACTGTTACTTTTGTTTGACACCTCCCATCAAAAAAGGCTTTTCAGAGAAAAAAAGGTCTGCGATACAGTATCCAAATTTACAATCCGCCATACGCCCGGTGCCTCATAGTGACGAGTTGCCTATACCTAATCCACCTCAGGAATATACCCTTCATTCTGATGATGATCAAGAGGATTCAAACGGTAGTGTACCGGAAAATGTCGCCGGCCCATCAACCTCGCAAGACTCCGATTTTGTCTGTGAACTTCCAAGTAAAAAGCCTCACAAAATAAGTCAAAGTGAATTAAGTGACCTTATAAGGGATTTGGAACTGCCCAAGACAAAAGCAGAACTATTGGCCTCTCGATTGCAACAATGGAATTTACTTGAAGATGAAGTAAAAGTTTCTGTGTACCGAAGCCGTCAGAAAAACCTAACACCATTTTTTAACATGGATAACAATTTGGTAGCCTGTAGGGACATTGAGGGATTAATGGCAGCTTTAAATCTGGACTATGATCCAAAAGACTGGAGACTTTTCATTGATTCCTCAAAAGTAAGTCTTAAAGCTGTGTTACTCCATAATGGAAACAAATTGCCTTCAGTCCCAATTGGTCATGCAGTCCATATGAAAGAAACATATAGCAATTTGAAATTGTTACTTGAGACCATACAATATGAAAGATATAAATGGCAAATTTGTGGGGATTTAAAAGTTGTGGCGATCTTGCTTGGAATGCAGCTAGGTTATACCAAATACTGCTGCTTCCTCTGCGAATGGGACAGTCGAGCACGATCGGATCACTACAGAAAGAAAATTTGGCCACCGAGAGAGTCTTTTGAGCCAGGAAAGAAAAATGTGACCAGCGCGCCATTAGTTGCCCCAGAAAAGATTTTACTACCGCCACTTCATATAAAATTGGGACTTATGAAAAATTTTGTGAAGGCAATGGACAAAGAAGGCCGTGCTTTTAGTTATTTAAAAGAAAAGTTCCCTAGAATCAGTGACGCTAAAATTAAAGAGGGAATATTTGTGGGTCCCCAGATTAGGAAACTTTTCGGAGATGCGCAATTCGATTCCATACTTGAAGGCAAGGAAAAAGACGCTTGGGATGCCTTTAAAATGGTTGCAAAAAATTTCTTGGGAAACATAAAAGCAGAAAATTATAAAGACCTGGTTGCTCAACTTCTTTTGTGTTACCAAAACCTAGGGTGTAATATGTCGTTGAAAATTCATTTCCTGGATTCTCATCTGGATTACTTTCCGGAAAATTGTGGTGCTGTAAGTGACGAACACGGTGAGAGGTTCCACCAGGATATTTCGAACATGGAAAGAAGATATCAGGGAAAATGGAACTGTGAGATGTTAGCCGACTACTGCTGGACTATTACGAGAGATGCCCCAGAGGCTGCTTTCAAAAGGCAAGCTAAGAAGCGCAAAATGAGTGTCTAAACTTTGGATTCAATGATAAAAATGTGCTATTTAGTTGCTTTTGTTGAACCAACAATATATTGTTATCTGTATTTTGTATGTCCATTGTATATGCCTATGAATTAAAATTTTGTAACAAATAATTGAGATTTTTTTTTCTGCGAGCCAACTAAAATCTTTAATAGGTATTTTTTAGTTACTTGGGTACAGTTGAATCCAAAAAAATAGGTTTTGTTCAGGAAACAAAAAAAAAGTTGAAATTTGTTTCCCAGTGTAATCAATGTACTTACGCTAGAAGAGGTTAAATTATAATTATTTATATAACTAGAACTAATTGTAAAACAAATTTTAACACCCGCATACACTTAGTAGGAAAATTCATACAACTATTTTTATTTTAACAAAAACACCTAACCTTAAACATTCTGCTAAGTCTAAATGTCGTAACTGACCAGATACGACAAGAAAACTTAGTATTTGTAAAATACGACATTTTAACTTAGATTTGGCTTCATTTTTGTAGATACGACAAATATAAGGTGCTTATTATAACTTATTTCTAGTACAGATACGACTTTGCACAATAATGAAATGCATACTGAAGGTCCTGAATTAGAAATAAACCCAAAATCCCTGTTTTTGCCGATACGACCTTTTGTCTTGGGACGGCAGTATAGTCCACCGTCAACTATTCATTTTAACTTAATAAATATATAATATTAAAACATACACGCTCGAATTTCTAACTAGATGCACGAACAGACAATAGCGCGGTGCACACAACAACTGTGCGCCTTTTCCATGTTAAATCGCCATAGCCCCGCTATCCCACGCTGCCACTCGCCCGCTGTTACTACAGAGAAACTGCGCTACTTAATCGCACGTACGAGCAAGTCTCGTCATAATCGTCATTTACCTCGACCGAGGCACGGTTACCGGATCTAAACAGTTTGGTTTGACGGGATGATAAAATATTAGGGAGGGTCGGACTTTTTTAGTTTGACGGTACGATAAAATATTAGGGAGGGTCGGACTTTATTCGATAAATAATATTCCATGAATATAAATTAATATTTTTTATTCGTTTTTTTTTGGGGTGCACGTGCGCATGTGCTCCTGTGGAACAACAGCCACTGCAGCTCTCCTGTCTGGAGCTCTGCACCCAAACGTACTCTTCGGCTACTGGATTCCATCGAAAGGAGGGCCATCTCTCTGATCGGAGACCAGGAGCTGACGAAGAACCTCGATAGCCTAGAACATCGAAGACAGGTTGGGGATTTGACTCTCTTTTACAGATATTTTCATGGAAAGTGACAAATCACTGCTGTCCATCCCTATGTGGTTAAGCTTAGTACTCCTCGAACTTAATTATTTATGAATTCTTTCATCTGGAGGACTTCATGCTTATGGAACGACCTTCCCGAAGTCCTTTTTCCTAACGATAACGAATATAACCTCCAACGATTGAAAACCAACGTGAATCGCTTTTAGCGCACACTCATCACTCCCAGAGTGCCCTAAAGGATTTTTCCTATAGAGCTTGTGTTTGATCATTAGAAAAAAATAAAAATTCTTTAAAAGCGTCCCCATTCGCTTGTCTTTCCGATTTTTAATATTATTTACTGGAAGCGAGATATTGAGGGTGGGAAGTTTTCAAATTGACACCCCGTATAAGAAATTTGCAAATCGCGACCTTCATAAAATTGTTATAAAACATAAATCTCCCTAAACCAAATAAGGGTAGTCTGTAAGTTGGGATAAATGGAGAACAGGCGTTAAAAACTTATAGCACAGTGTCCATACTTTTCTCTCCCCCCTAAAGGGATATCTGGATTAGTAGGCTTTACCTAGTTTTTGCTTCCCGTATCCCCCCGTTCCCCCCCAATTCCCGCTTAATGGTCACCTTTATTGTAACACGTTCACTTCTTACATCCCGATCCTAGTTCAGCAACCTGAATATCGCAGCTTCCAGAGCGCGCGAGGGCGTCGCGGCGTCAGTCGTCACGTGACAGGGCGGGCGCCGTTCCGATCCGGAAGCGACGTACGGTCTTGGGTGTAGGTCATAGAGCGGGAGCTATTTGGGACCTCGAGAAGACGACGGCGAGTGGAGATTGTATTAGGATTATATTTTTGACCGATCCGTATTAGGTACAGGGTGATCACGCATAATGAGAGAAAAATTTGCTATATGGGGTTTTTCAAGTAGTATTTGCATATATCGTTTTAGGTGTGTTTATATACAGGGGGAGGGCGATCAAAAAGCTTCTTTTTAATGGGATATCCCGTATATTAAGTGATTTTCTAATTCTACGTCAAGTTCGGAACGTAATTTATGTAATATACCCTATTCAACCCAAATTCAACCGTTTTCGATATATTGGCAAGATCCAATATTAAAAATATCTAAACGTGCAGGAATGAATGATAAAAACATAGACTGTCCATCTCTAAACTAGGGAATTTTATTGAATTTCCCAAGCAGCTAATCGATGACATAATGCTGGTGTCAACTGTCGAAAAATGCGAGAGTTCGCCGAGTGCCTGTGTAGGAAATAGCACATGATCAGTCAAAATGCGAAAAAACTACAGATATTACAAACTACAGATAGAAAAATGTACATTTCTAGCCTAGGCAACGAATGCAAATAGTCTTTCCCCTCTTTCGGTCATTATTGCAGTATAGCCAGTTTGACATAATTATCGCAAAGGTGTCTTGCAAAATCCCAATTAAAAATTTGTTAATTTGGCAATTAAAACTTTAATCCGCAATTGCTCTTAAAATAAATTAATTTCCCAATAATTTTACTATAAACTGTGAAAGGCGATGAGAGATATCTTTTAAAAAAATTGTATTATACTTAAAAGTATCAAACGAATCTTGAACTAATCCAACTGCACTCTGGCAACATCTATTTTTATTTTACAACTGCGCTACGGACCCAAAAGTTGAATGAATTATTAATATGGTAAACATTGTGATGTTGGCGCTTTGATCTATCGGATTGATTATATATTTTGTTTGATTTGTTTTTTTTGTGATTATTGGTGAAAAATCGTCTTTATTATAAACAATACTGGTGCAGTCATGTGTATATAGTTAGTAAAAGAGTGGATTATTTAAATAAGGATTTATCTTTTCATCTGTAAGTATAGTTATGTTTTAACAGTTAACCATCTGATATAACCAGACTTCAACATTGTTGCCATTCAGCCAACAAACACGTAGTTCTCTCTTCGACCCATTACTGATTTTCAATAACATTTCACACAATCACAGCTCCACTTACCAAGAGTTTTTTGAATGAATTATGGGATCTGCAGTTTACAATACTTTGAAAAAACTGTGTTACGAGTGAAACATGCAGTGTTGCCAATCTGAATTTGTGAAATTATACAATTAGCTGAAGAAATTACACATTTTTACACGTCAATTTGTGCTCACAAAGGCCCCTAGCGACAAAGTTCTGTGATGTTTTTTGGGATGCTGAATCTGAATCAGTGGTTTGCTCACAAAACTCCGTGACGCGACATTAAAAAAAAAGGAAAAAACGGTATAAATTTTTTTTTGCCTCATCACTTTATACCCGATCTTCTCTCGACGCCGTGCGCCACCCGAAATGTGCCGATTGGCAACGTTCGAGTTTGACGCTCAGAAGGCTGCCACGACATACGTCTTTGTTAAAGGCACATAAACGAGAAGGTGCAAAAAGTATGACAAATCCCTCAGTGAATTCATCGCGACATGGGTTTTGTTTTGACTGGCTAGCCAGCGGCGATTGTAAATTTTTAAAAAATGAGAAGATATAATTTAAAAAAAAAACAGAATCAACTGTTCTTTCTTAATAACAACTCTAGACTAAACTTCTAAAACTTACAAAAATAACCCTGGTGTTTTATCAACATATTCTACTATAAATTTTAATAAAAAAAAACAATGAAAATTTCAATTGATTAATCGCTCGAGCGATCACTCGATTATTAAAATCCCTCGAGTATCGAGTACCCGATTATCAAAATCATCGGTTTTTCCCAACACTAGTTTTTGCCGAGATATCCGAAATACGTAAATTTTCAACTATCGTTTGAGCCCGAATAGTTCTGTTGGTCGGAGAAAAAAACTTAAATAATACAATTTGTAGGAAATTTTATTTACTATCATTATGATTGGAAAGGTTATTTACGAGAAGTTGATAGTTTCCGAGTTAGAAGCAAGAAACCACCAAAAAATGAGATTTCGTGTTTTTTTTAGAATTTTTTCAATGTTGCGTCACGAAATTTTGTTAGCAAAACTCAAATTTGGATTCAGCATCCCAGAAAACATGCAGAATGGAAAAAATCAAAACTACCCAACAACTTTCCTGGTAAAGACACAATTTAACTGGAGTATTACAGGTACTGTTGGGCTCTCATTATGTGGGCTCTGATGTATTTGCGAAAAAACATCAACAAAACTGAACAGCAACACAGTTGGATGGTGGCTTTCAAATTACACGCAAATTACACACACCTTGTGCTGCACAAAAATTACACACAAGACAACGAAAATGCACGTAAATCGTGTAATTACACGCTACCTGGCGACACTGACAATATGACACAATAACTGGCATGTCGAATTTGGGCGCTCGCAAACCCACCCTCAGACCAATAATCTCCCTGCCCAAAATTTCATCCCGAGTACACGCACGTCTTAGCTCATTCGGTTATGTTCGTCGGCGATCCGAACGCGTGCACGATCTACGAACATCGCGCTAACATACAAAACAAAATTCAGTTCGATTCCGTCGTCCGTGCGAAGATTGTGTCGCGGCTTTCGTTCTAAAATCGCCGGTAAAAATTATGTTTATAAACAACATTGCAGAGTAAAAGTTGGAGCTAATTAGTCGTTTCAGGGTGATAAATAAAAAAACTTCTCGTCGTGTTTGGTACGTTACCCAACGGGTGACTATTCGCGACCGTAACGTTTGGCTTCTCTTTTAATTCCGAGGAATAATGGGATGTTTTTTTGACAAAGTCGGAGCCTAGTGAGATAAATTAACGATACCAGCAGAATTATTTTGACAGTGTTTTGTGGATTTGTAGTGTTGAATATTCCAGGAAATATTGTCCATAGTGGTGAAAACACATAAGGAAATTTTTTAAGTGTATTCAGTGTGAGTGTCGTTTGTTTTGCTATCGGTTTTGTCAAGGATTTTAAATCTATTGAACAGGTAGGTGGATGAACTTGCCTTGTGATGTGAAATCTATTGTTGATATTATTAGATTAAAAGGTGGCAGTCAGTACGAATCATATTGCCATTAAACTGTTTATTTAATAGCGATTTTACGAGCGATTTTAGTTTATGAATGTTTTCAATATCTAAATTCCGTTTCCTTGATCTTTGACACTAAATTTTTGGAATCACAAAAATTACGTATAGAATCAGACATACGAATAAAAATTTTTAAACTTTGTGCAATCAAAATAAAGTTTTGAAGGTTTTGTTCAATTACTGTCGATTGACACACACTGAGGACCTATATAGGGATTTGAGGGTGTGGAAATTGGATAAGATACTGCGCCTGGAACAATGTAAATTTATATATAAAGTGATGAATAAAGCTCACAAGACAAATATTGAAGTTACATATATGTTCGGGATATACATTCTTACTATACCAGGTCGCAGGGTCACATATTTCATAGCAAAATAAGGAGCAATAAAGGACTATATAACCCTATTTCTCGGGCCTCTGAAGCATTTAACAAACTTCCAGATAATATTAAAAATATCACGAAGTATAGACCATTTTTACAACTAAAATTATACATAGATTCATACTAGTCGGAAGAAGTAGTCAACTAGGGGCTTCTTGTTTTTGTTTCGTTACTTCTTGTTATCTATTATATAATATGAATCAAAAAATAATTATGACCTGTTTATATATAATAATTGATTATGATACACTGATTGCTTATTATGTGATTTATCCTTGTTACCAGTGTTTTAAAACACTGATTAGAGGATCATAGTCATAGTCATAGTCATAACAATTTTTTTATTCAAGAAAGCCACTTAAGGCATAGAACAATGTAAACAGAGTACAAAATGATTATAGGATAATAAACAAGTGAAAAAATACCTACAAAATAAACCACATCAAATAGACAAAAAATAAATAAAGAAGAAAAGAAACATAAATAATAAATAAATAAACAAAAAAAGAAAAATATAGAAAAGAAAATACAGAAAATCCCACCTACGTCAGTCCAAGACCAGCTCTATCACAGTCAGTCAAAAATTCATTCAAGGAATAGAATGCTTTCCTAACTAAATATCTGGATATTATATTCTTGGCCTGGCGATGCGGTAGGATCCGTACACTCTCCGGAAAACTATTATATATTTTAATTATTGAGTGAGTGACATTTTTTTGTATGTAAGTGAAATTACATCTTTCCGGCAACAAGTTAGTCTTATTTCTAGTTACATAATTGTGCTAAATAATGGAGTCTTCAAATAAGTCTATATTATTGCACACAAACATAAAAGAGTCCAGTATTTATATATATCACAAAGCGTCAATATTCCTCTACCAACAAAAATCTCCCTGCAGCTATCACGCTGTTTCATTCCAAAAACCGCTCTTATACATTTCTTTTGTAGTATCATAATTCTTTCTATTTCTGTGGAATTACCCCAAAAGATAAGACCATACCGTATTTCTTCATATATACGTATTTATAGTTACTGTATACATTTCCTGGGCATTAATTGTTATTCCTGTCAGATTCTGTGTCGACACAATATTTTGTTCAATAGTATTATTTATTATTTTGTTCAATATTTTGAACTTTGTTCTGCTCGCACCATAACTCAAAGTTTTGCATATTCGTTTTAAAAGTTTTTCTAGATTATTTTCTGCAATTTCTCGTATTTCTAACGGAGTACAATTTTCTTCTGACTCGTTTTTATTAACTTTAAAAATATATTTATTTTTAATTATGACGGATGGGAAGAAGCTTTGTTGTGTTCAATTGTTTCTATCATGGCATATTCGATACTTGCTATTATATGAAATTGTAAAAGTATTGCCAACCCAAAAAGAAAGTATTCATTCAAATGGAAATATCTACTAAATATATTTTTAATAGAAAAAGTGTTATAAAATTCACGGTTCATAAGACAATTAGAGCACTAGACTTGTATTTTAGAAAACTCCCCGCTTTGCGGGTCATGTTTTTAGTAATTTAATTCATATCCACCAAGATATATCAAAATCAAGAGTGAAAAGAGCTCCCCAGTGGGCGCCTCAAATGAAAATATTACCTGTATTTCCGTTAACAATGTTATACAAACTGCATCGGCCTCTTCGTAAATCTATTCCTTTTAAAAATTATCACCTAACAACTTTATAACATCCACGATGTATTAAGTGTTGAATATTTCGTTGTGTTCACATTGAGACCGGCTTATTGTAGTCCGTTTAAATAATATTGAGACGTTGAAAATGCTCAGAATGTTTATACATTCATATATTTTTCTTCATAACACGGGAACCAGACATTTCGTTTGGTGCTTGTTGGCAACCACCATCAATAGAAATGTTACCCGATTTTGTGTTAACGGGTCAACATTTTTTTACAGGCAACTTTCAGTAAATCGGGTTTTAAAAATAAATAATCTCAAAAACACCTGTTAATTTTTTACTAGGTTTCTTATAGTAGGTATCTAATTAGAGGAATTATATATGTCCTCGCAAAAGATCATCGTCATAAAGATCTTGGTCTACTCTATAGCATCGATTTTTTAATAATTTAACGCCCGTCACATGGCTAATTTTACTCTTCTGAATCATATAACCCCAATATTTGGAACTGAGTTATTTTAATCAGTCATTATAACCATTTTCATATTATTTATAACAGTCCTATCTTATATTGGCTTAAAGTTTTGGAATGTTCCTTATGGAATGTTAAAATACTAAGAAAATTAGTCATATTTTTAATCTATCTAAGGTGTAAACGAAACTTGCACATACAAATATATTTTTCCTTAATGGTTTATAAATGTTAATAAAAAAATATTGTATATTGTTTCGGATAATAAACCATCACATCAATTTATCTCCGGTAACATTTTCATACGTGACCGGCGATACAAAAATGCACAAATTTGTGGATAATATTTCCTTCTGTAATATTACTTTCCTGTATAATTATTGTCTCGGAAATGGCAACCGCGCTATTTTTCCGAATATGTACGAAGTACAGTAAGACCGAAGGGGAGGTCCTGTTGTTGTCAACAAAATTATTTCATCATTCTTCATTAAAGGATTAAAAATTGTTTTAGGCCCATTAGAAATTAGCGTTTTTATTATTTCTGACTTTCTATTGCGAAATAATTTGTATCCTATCTTCTGTGTGTGCTGTTGTTCTATGTGTACGATAGTGTAATTATGCGTTAGTGTTTAGTCGAGTGTTTAGTGCTTTTGTGAAATTTGATAATAGGTGCATATCTTCAAAAAAACTAATTTGAAACTCGTGGGTGTCTGTGTGTTTCATTAAGTGATTTAGTGTAATTTGTTGTGTTTCCCTATGTATTTTTTTCTCTCGGCGATATGCCGGTTATGTTCCGAGATGGGAAATAAGAGGCCGAATGGGGTTTAGTGGGTATAAGCTTATTATGCAGTCCCACACTATCATCAGGGCACGTGATGAGCATAAATCTCTTCCCATAGAAAAAAGAACTAAAGGTGTCTGTGCCCTGGATTCCTTACTCGTGTCGGCGGCCTGGATTTAATTTCTAAGTAAACTAAATATTTATTTTTAAAAGAAACTAAAGTTTTACACAGTTTGGCAACATTGTGCGTAACAGGTATTTTTGATACATTGCCTCAGGGTGTTATGATTCATTACCGCAGAGTCACATGTGAGTAAGAGAGTTTGTTACCCCACTTTTAAAACGGTCGATTTGAAAAAAATATGTAGCGCTTCTCTAGGACACCCATTTAAATTTAACGTCATTTCCACAACACCCTGTATATTATTTTTTGCGAGTGAGCTCCTCTTAAAATAACTGGACGGATGCCAATAATATTTAAAATAAATAATTTAAGAGGATAATATATCAACTATATCAATGGATTTGCAAACACAGCTTAATATAAATTTGCTCCTTATTTTACACTAAACCGCTTGAGTAAACATAATGAGAATAAGTACTGCTTTAGTCGCTATTTAAATACTTACACCGCTTAAATAGTTTATTATTTATCGTACAAATAAAGACTCGATTAAAGGTGTCAAATACACGAACAATATTAAGTGTAATAAATAGAGGTCAGTGCACTTGGTTATCAATAAAAACGATACATGCTCTATTCAAATTTGGTTTGGCTGAATAAAAATTCATTTCTTAGAAGGTAGATGAGTAATTTTCGTCCGTTTTTCTGAAAGTTTTTTGTAAAATTTTGACACATGGTATTCCCAAGCGGTCACCCATCCAAGTACTAACCGTGCCCAACGTCGCTTGACTTCATCCATGGGTGGTATTACTTACTTAACTTTTTATTTCAATATTTATATTTACAATACATGTTATATCTACACAGTTATTTTATGGTATATACAATATACAGGGTCCGCAAACGAAGCGTGGACGGAAGATTAAATCGTAATCGAAGAACTTATCAACAATACTAAAACAGCTTGAGATATTGGATTAAAAGCGGCATGTTTTAAACATATTTTACATTATACAGGGTGGCCCAAAAAAGTGTGACAGCATAAAGTTATATTTTTTTTAATAGGACACCCAGTATTTTATTGCATATTTAGGTTCGCATTACTATCGTTTATAAGTGCCTCAAATTTTATTTAATTTGGTTTGGTAGTTTCGGAGAAATAAATTAAAAACTAAATAATGCAGTTCTGAATAAAAAATTAAATAAAAAACAATCCAGAACTATTTTTTTAACCTCGGCATTGAGTGAAATTTATAACAAGAGGTCTAGAGATACTATGAATCTAATTGCGTTTATTTATTTTATACAGGGTGTTCATAATAAGCTTTCAAAAAGCCCACATTTTAAAATAATTTTTCTCAAGTTTTTCAAATGGAACACCCTGTATATTATTTGGCTATTTGTCGTAGAATTCATGTTTTTTTTTGATTTTTTTATTCAGGGCTGCAAAACTTTTTTTTTTAGTTTTTAATTTATTTCTCCGAAACTACAAAACCAAATTAAATAAAATTTGAGGCACCTATAAACGATAGTAATGCGAACCTAAATATGCAATAAAATACTGGGTGTCCCATTTAAAAAATTATAACTTTATGCTGTCACACTTTTTTGGGCCACCCTGTATAATGTAAAATATCTTTAAAACACTCCATTTATGCTTAGATTACAATAATAGTCGTCAGTAAAATGTACCATTCATTTAAAAATATTTAACTACTGAAGTTATAAATAAATTGTTTTCACTAAGTAAGTAGGTACCTATACATTCGTTGTAAAATATGCAATATATTTTAGTAATTACTTGGTTTTACTTAATTTATTAGAAATTCCGAGAAATTTTAACTATACTTTTTTAGACATTATGATGTTATCTACATACTTAGATATTACAAACACAGATAGAAAAATGTACATTTCTAGCCTACGCAACGACTGCAAATAGTCTTTCCCACCTCTTTCAGTCATTATTGCAGCATAGCCAGATTGACATATTTATCGCAAAGGTATCTTGCAAAATCCCAATTAAAAATTTGTTAATTTGACAATTACAACTGGTTTAAGGTTAATCCGCAATTGCTCTTAAAATAAATTTATTTCCCAATAATTTTACTATAAACTGTGAAAAGGCGATGAGAGATTCTTTAAAAAAATATTATTATACTTAAAAGTATCAAACGAATCTTGAACTAATCGAGCTGCACTCTGGCAACATCTATTTTTATATTACAACTGCGCTACGATTCGAACCCAAAAGATGAATAAATTACTAATCTCGTAAACATTACGACGTTGGCACTTTAATCTAGCTGATTGATTATATATTTTGGTTGATTTGGGTTTTTTGAGATTATTGGTGAAACATCGTCTTTATTATAAACAATCATGGTGCATTCATGTGTAGTTTGTAAAAGAGTTGATCATTTAAATAAGGATTTATCTTTTCATCCGTAAGTATGGTTATGTTTTAACCATCTGATATAACCAGACTTCAGCATTGTTGCCATTCAGCCCACAAACATGTGGTTCTCTCTTCCACCCATCACTGATTTTCAATAACATTTCACACAATCACAGCTTCACTTTCCAAGAGTTTTATGAATGAATTATGGGATCTGTAGTTTCAATACCTTTGATTATTACTATAATTTACAGGAAGTTTTAGATAAAACCTTTACTATAATAATTTTACTAGTCTTTTTCCATGTAGTTTTAAAAAATTGTTTTTTTATTTACTTATTTATTTATTCGCTTACAAACACACAAAAGGCAGTATTAACAACTGAGATAGCCTACAACTAAGGACTAGAAAAAACTAAAGGAAACTATCACAATTTCATAGTTTTACAGAAATAAATTTGCATTTAAATACACAACGATCTTATCTACAAGAAATAAGACTTAATTTCGTCAACATTCTTATTAAAAAAAATCTATATTGGACATTTCTATTAATAGGTTACATTGCCCTAGCCTAGCGTATGATTAAGTGATGAACAATCCATTCGATTTGTACATAAAAACCTCTTATCTTTTAATTCTTACATACATTTTAGGTTCTAATATATTTATACTATTAACTAATCCCAGATCTTTGTAAAGATTGTTTCACGAAAAATGGATATAACTTAATGACTGCAGTAAAAGTACCTGGGCCATCCCATTATTTATGACCGTTTGTTATTATTATGTGGAAAGGACCGGATTGTAATAATTATAATTAAATATAGGCACATCAGGTAGGTTAGGTTGCTTAATTTATATTTAAATATCTTTTTGTGATAAAATTTGTTAGTTTTTGAGGAATGGTTCAAGAATTGTCTTTTACCAAACATTCCTCAGAATAGCGTGATAGTAATGGACAATGCGAGCTATCACAGTCGCCAATTACATAAAGCTCCAAGCTCAAATAATACAAAATTGGAGATTCAGAACTCCATGGCGGCGAATGATTTATATTTTGAAGAAAGTTATAAAAAAGTGATCTTTTAGTTTTAAAGACATTTTGTATAAAAAAAGTATATGTTTGTGACGCATTGGCAGAAGAAATTGGACATACAGTGCTACGGCTCCCACCCTATTATTGCATTTTTAACCCCATAGAGCATATGTGGCACAAGTTAAAATCACTGGTTAGGTCTGAAAATATTTCTCCGACTTTAAGTTCTAGTGTTGTAGAATTAATACGAAAATGCTTTAATGATATTCTCCCAGGTAGTTGAAAAATTCAGTCCGTCACGTAATAACTGTAGAAAATTCGTATATTAGTCTGGATCGTATAATTAATCCAATTATAATTAATTTTGATGAGGATAGCGATAGCGAAACAGAACTATCTATAGAATGACATTATAAATATAAATAAATATGACTAGTAATATTAAAAAAAAATGTTATTTCATTTGATTACATTATTATAAACATATCATTACTTGTTTTCCTTAGTCCGTCCCTTCATACTTCACTTGCTTATTGCCAAGCTCTTGTCGACACAATGGGCCGACCCAGGAAATCATTAAGTCGTATCCATTTTTCGTGAAACAATCTTTACTTGAGATTATAAATGATATAGAAAATAAACAATACAGCTTGCATTGACCTTCTACTTTCTAACGTTACAAAATTAAAAGAATCCAGCATACTTTTGTATGATATCATATATGGATATTCATTATTTTTTCTGACATAGAAATAGCGCAAGAATATTTCCTGTACTCTTTCAATTTGATCAATATACGTCCTGGCGTGAGGCACCCAAATGATACATGCAATACAATTGAGGCCTCACCAAGGCGTTATAAAGTCTTACAATAGAATCCACATTTCTGAAAAATTTAGTATTTCTGATTACAAAACCCAACAACTTATAGGCCTTATTAACAATAATGTTATAGTGAGTATTAAATTTTAAGTCTGAGCTCATCCTTCCGAAGACACAAGAAAATATTGATTATTTATGAAATTCACCTTTCTAGTGAAAGTAACAACAGCTTTTGTTTGAATAACCCGGAATAATCTATAATACTTAATAATTAAAAGCTTTAAGAAACCCTTAAGAGCATTTATCAGTGACCTCCATTAAGGTAAAAAGGTGTGAGAAACTACTTAGAAAACTATTGGATAGATTTTGTTGAAATTTTGAATTTAGCTTGAATTTTTCAAAAATTAATTTTATGTTTTCCAAAACGGTAAATAACGTTCAAATGGAAAAAACATGGTTATACAGTCATTTTAGAAAGTATTTCCTCCACTATCTAAAATCTCATTTAATATTATAGCTTTATTTTAACCAAATCAGTGCATTAACTAGAAAAGGCACTGCAAGACAAATCGTATTCCTCAACCTTGAAATCCCTTTAAATGACATGTCACATACAGGTCGACAACTTTATCTGTAGCTACAAAAGGAATGCGGGCAAGAAAATTTCTTGGGTTAACAATGTTGTCACATATATTAAATTTTAATTTAATAACATGTTACCAAGTAAACCCTAAAATGAAATTTACCCATTTAAAGTAAATTGTCACAAGTATATAAGAAACTATATTCTATTATAGTTTCAATGTGCTTAAAACTTTCTTTCCATACTAAGTATTTATTTTAATATTTAAATGCAATATAAAATATTTTTTTATTAAAGTACTTCTAATCTAAAAATAGGATGTCAATCAAGCTAGCAGACACACAACGGATTTATACTTTTCTTTTTATGCCATAATTTTTGGCTATTTTAGTGCTAATTTATTACCCTATTTTTGATTTTATTGCTCGTCGTTTTTTTAAAAAAAACCATGTGTCTGCTAGCTTGATCTCAAGCTAGCAGACACACTTCATCTTTTTGAACTTTTTCTTGCGCCATTTTTCTTGGCTATTTTATTGCTAATTTATTACCCTATTTTAAATTTTATTGCTCGTCGTTTTTTTAAAAAAAAACCATGTGTCTGCTAGCTTGATCTCAAGCTAGCAGACACACTTCATCTTTTTGAACTTTTTCTTGCGCCATTTTTCTTGGCTATTTTATTGCTAATTTATTACCCTATTTTAAATTTTATTGCTCGTCGTTTTTTAAAAAAAAACCATGTGTCTGCTAGCTTGATCTCAAGCTAGCAGACACACTTCATCTTTTTGAACTTTTTCTTGCGCCATTTTTCTTGGCTATTTTATTGCTAATTTATTACCCTATTTTAAATTTTATTGCTCGTCGTTTTTTAAAAAAAAACCATGTGTCTGCTAGCTTGATCTCAAGCTAGCAGACACACTTCATCTTTTTGAACTTTTTCTTGCGCCATTTTTCTTGGCTATTTTATTGCTAATTTATTACCCTATTTTAAATTTTATTGCTCGTCGTTTTTTTAAAAAAAAACCATGTGTCTGCTAGCTTGATCTCAAGCTAGCAGACACACTTCATCTTTTTGAACTTTTTCTTGCGCCATTTTTCTTGGCTATTTTATTGCTAATTTATTACCCTATTTTGAATTTAAAAAAAAAACATGTGTCTGCTAGCTTGATATTAAACCAGCTGACATACTTCGCCTGTTGAACTTTTTCTTGTGCAATTTTTCTTGGCTATTTTATTGCTAATTTATTACCGAGGCGACATCCACTATTCGAAAATGTGTATCAGTAATACAGATTTTCTGTAAATTTTTCGTCATGCAGAATAATGCAGAGAGAATAAAATAACATCCAGCATTTTGTTCAGTTTACTAGGAAGGTCGGTTTCTAATTTGCCAGAAAGTCCCTATGTTTTAAAAAATGATTTCAGATATTTTCCAGTATTTTAATTACATTTGCCCACTAAACATACTTTGAAATTTTAATTTATTTACTATAACAATTTCACAAATATGTTTTTATACTGTCAACCTTCGAGATTAAACTTGATTAAAATCGGGAATTTGCTATATTATCTTTTATACCGCTTATAGTTCCAATGCAGAATGAAGTTTAGCAATTGCTTTTGTAACCGACCAGGAAATCAGTTCTTTCCATTCTGGCCAGATTCGGATTTTACCGGACTAGACCAGAAAATGACCACTACTTAAAGAAGGAAATGAAAAAAAGATGAACGATAAAAGTTTAAAAAATGAAGCTGCTAGCTTGAGATCAAGCTAGCACACACATGGTTTTTTTTAAAACGACGAGCAATAAAATCAAAAATAGGGTAATAAATTAGCAATAAAATAACCTAGAAAAATGGCACAAGAAAAAGTTCAAAAATACCAAGTATGTCAGCTGGTTTGATATCAAGTTAGCAGACACATGGATTTTTTTTAAAAACGACGAGCAATAAAATTTTAAATGGGTAATAAATAACAATAAAATAGCCAAAAAAAATAAATTGCACAAGAAAATGTTCAATAGGCGAGGTATGTCAGGTGGTTGATATCAAGCTAGCACACACATGTGTTTTTTTAAAAAATAGCGAGCACTAAAATTCGAAATAGGGTAATAAATTAGCAATAAAATAGCCAAGAAAAATGGCACAAGAAAAAGTTCAAAAAGATGAAGTGTGTCTGCTAGCTTGAGATCAAGCAAAATAGGGTAGCAGACACATGATTTTTTTTAAAAAAACGACGAGCAATAAAATTTTAAATGGGTAATAAATAACAATAAAATAGCCAAAAAAATTGCACAAGAAAATGTTCAACAGGCGAGGTATGTCAGGTGGTTGATATCAAGCTAGCACACACATGTGTTTTTTTTTAAAATGGCGAGCACTAAAATTCGAAATAGGGTAATAAATTAGCAATAAAATAGCCAAGAAAAATGGCACAAGAAAAAGTTCAAAAAGATGAAGTGTGTCTGCTAGCTTGAGATCAAGCTAGCAGACACATGGTTTTTTTTTAAACGACGAGCAATAAAATTTCAAATAGGGTAGCAGACACATGGGTTATTTAAAAAAAAACGACGAGAAATAAAATTTAAAATAGGGTAATAAATTAGCAATAAAATAGCCAAGAAAAATGGCGCAAGAAAAAGTTCAAAAAGATGAAGTGTGTCTGCTAGCTTGAGATCAAGCTAGCAGACACATGGTTTTTTTTTAAAAAACGACGAGCAATAAAATTTAAAATAGGGTAATAAATTAGCAATAAAATAGCCAAGAAAAATGGCGCAAGAAAAAGTTCAAAAAGATGAAGTGTGTCTGCTAGCTTGAGATCAAGCTAGCAGACACATGGTTTTTTTTAAAAAAACGACGAGCAATAAAATTTAAAATAGGGTAATAAATTAGCAATAAAATAGCCAAGAAAAATGGCGCAAGAAAAAGTTCAAAAAGATGAAGTGTGTCTGCTGGCTTGAGATCAAGCTAGCAGACACATGGTTTAAAAAAAAAAAACGACGAGCAATAAAATTTAAAATAGGGTAATAAATTAGCAATAAAATAGCCAAAAATTATGGCATAAAAAAAAAGTATAAATCCGTTGTGTGTCTGCTAGCTTGATTGACATAAAAATAGGGCAACATGGTGCAATATCAACGGTAGCCATGGGTAACCGTTGGCTAGAGCTAATTTGATAGGCTATATTCCAGACAGAGAATGTGGACACGCGTTTGGTGAACGCCCATTGTGCCGCCGTGGTTGTTCGGCGATACCCAATATGCTTCATCCAGTTGCGTAGTGATAGGGTTTGTTTTAAAACTGTGATAATGAATGAATATACCCTGGTAAAACCCTTCATAGTCAAACCCGTGAAGTTATTGCCAATGTGTACAGGGTGTGTGAAGAGGAATCACACATTAATACATTTAAATTGCCACTTAAGCGAACGCTAGAAAGGGTCGCAATGTATACGGGAGTAAGCATGTGTGCAGTAAAAAACATGCACAAAGAAGATACTGAAAGGAAAGAAAATAACCCGGATCAATTGTTGTCATATCCTGTCAAAAAAGGCCATCTCTCTGCTGTCGAAAAAATCGAAGGCTCAACTTCGGCATTGTTAGGAGAACAATATAAAAGTTTTATTTGGAACTAAAAGTGGTTCCAACCTTAAAAAAAGTTGATAAGTGACATACTTTCAGTTTTCCCGTGAAACTTTGAGGTGCATGTTGAAATCAAATGGATTTTATTGGTGAAAATGCCAAAATAAGCGAAACATATTACTGGAAAGGCCTAATATATTGTGCTGGTGATACAAATATATTCATGCCAAGAAAAATATATATTATTACATTATTAAGATAATAATACCATGCCCATGACTCGGCCATATTTTAAAAGATATTGTTTTCCCTTACCGATACGTCGTTGCTATAGACTCGCTTATCGAGCTGCTATGATTTGATGATTTATTTTCATGAATACCAGATATTTATTGAAGTAAATTGAAAATTCTCGCCGCGCCAATGCTAAATACAACCTAGAAAACAATAATTTATAAAAGGGAATATTCAAGAACAAGGAAAACGCCGCCTACTCCTTCGATACAACACGGCGGAGTGTCTTGGAATGGCGATGTTGTCAGATTGGTCAATAACAATAAATCTTTCGCGGCGAAATCCCAAATCGGACCACGCGGTTCACTGATAAATACTGTTAAATAAAGGCCACTTTATTATTGGGAATTTCTGTTCTGCAACATAATTCATAATATCAATTATTTTCTTTAATTGTTTTTCATTTCATTCATTAAGCTTAAGCACGAGAAGTGGACACTTCAGATGTCAGACATGGCCTGAAGTACCTTTTGTGCTGTTTGGGACAATTGAATAATAACAGTATTGTGATAGGAATAATGGACCTGGGAAAATTAAGGAGTTATACATTTTATTTATGGCATAGTATTGTACGTATACATACATTAAAGTTTTAACTAATTTTCTTTTGGCTTGAGCTGTTAAGCCAGTCACTTATGAACAGTTCTATTGGTTACTACGGGGATCATGGAACTTGCTTACTATACAGGGTGTTATGGAAATGACGTATTATATTTAAACCGGCAAATCCAGAGATGAAAATAAATTGAAGAAAAATAACCATAAATGGCGCTTTGAATTATTAAGCTAAATATACACTTTATATGAAATCTCAAAATTTACGTGGCCGCTCCTGAGGCCCTTCGCAATCAATATTTTATTGAGGCAGTCTCCAGGTTCAAAAGAGGTTAGCGCATTATTGGCGATGTTGTCATAACACAGAATTCTAAACGCACGTGTTCAGTTTTTGACAACAAGACGTCTTTGACGCGCGTTATCACTTCATTTTCAAACTTTTTAGACAAAGAAAACTACAAGTTTAAGGTACATACTCTCTTACCTTCGATCTTATTTTAAAATATCCGTTTTATAATTAAATTCCATAAAAAAATAAAACACAAAAAGTATGTTTTTCAACAGAACCAACAATAGGTAATATCACATAAATTTGAAATCACATCACAACATTTATTATTATGAATTATTTCACAACAAAAAAATAATCGGGCAATACAACTAAAAAAACGTTTAAAATTCGTATACGTCAAGCACGTGAAACCCTCGACACGACGTCGTCACTACCGAGTCTCGAAACATACTGGAGTATGAAGGGCGCGCGGCCAGTATAGAATTAAGGGCGAGACACGCGGTGTGATCTGACAACACTGTTAGTATACTCTAGTGACCCACATTGTTGCTAAGTGAATCCGGATGGGACGGCGCGACAGTATGTGAGTAAAAAGGGTTTTTAACTTAGTATTTAGATATTCGATTTAAAAATAAAGTATGTCGACTTTCTCTAGGACTCCCAAGGAGTCACCCATTTAAATATAATAAGTCATTTCCATAACACCCTGTATTTAAAAGGGTGACTCCTTGGGTGTCCTAGAGCAGTGGCCTCCAACCTTTTATTCCGACGGACCGGTACCATTATAAACTTAAAAACCAGGACGTCAGCTGTAACAAAAAGGGGAAAAAGTCCGCCATAGACGAGATTTTTTATGAACCACGCTCCACGAACAAACCCAAAATATACACCTAAATTTGGTCAATAATTTATAGTAAATACTAGAAAAACCGATGCGGTAAGATGTGAATTCAGATAACTTGACAGAAATTTTGACGAATTCTCGTTATACTTAATTTAACAGGCGCCACATTACTTAAGTCACAACAGACGATCGAAAGTAATTTTTTTTTCGAGGAGAGTTTTTCAATTTCTGAAGATTTTTCAGGACTTTTAAAACGATAACAAAAAGATATAGCGGAAAAAACGAAAAATAACTCCATATTAATTTTAAGAAACATTAATTAGTATGCTTATTTATATTTTAATGGTATTCGACGGTTGTAATGCCAAATATGCAATAATTTCACCGTAAAAAAGTTCATTGTTTGTTAATACTACAACGAGATCTCCTGAGTGTTCTGGCCAATTGTATTTCGTATTTCCCGTATAGGTTTTAATTCATTTTAAACCAAAAAAAGCTTCTCTCGACTGAGACGGAAGTAATGGGTTTTTAAGTTCATTCTTCAGTTGAACAGAATCAAACATTTGATACTGCTTCAATAAACTGTCAAATAGTTCTTAAGGAAACAATTTTGAATAGGATTAAAAATTATTTTTGGTCAATAAATCAAAAAAATGTAATTCACTGATATCCGGAAATCTAGTTTTAATTTAATTAATACCGGTGTCTAAAATTTCTTTATAAATTCTATATAGCAGCTTCGGATCCGCTCTATTAGAATTTCTATTCGTTTGGCTTCGCTTCGATTAAGAGAAATATTTTCGAAGACACTATCCCACCATGTACCGCCGCGAATGTCGAATTTACTTTACGAATTTAAAAATACGTAAAGATTGTTTCACGAAAAATTGATATAACATAATGACTGCAGTAAAAGTACCTGGGCCATCCCATTATTTATGACCGTTTGTTATTATTATGTGGAAAGGACCGGATTGTAATAATTATAATTAAATATAGGCACATCAGGTAGGTTAGGTTGCTTAATTTATATTTAAATATCTTTTTGTGGTAAAATTTGTTAGTTTTTGAGGAATGGTTCATATACATCATGTGCTTCGGGTATTTCAATAAAAGATACATCTTTGTTCCGATCCAATGTTCAACCTTCAAGATTCCGCTTTTTCATATTTAGCCCATGAGCAGTTAGGGGACTCAGTGTAAATAAAATGACGTTTTCTCGAAAACGGTTAGGATTAGCGACATGAATGAAGAGTACTTAATTTTTAACGAATAGTTAAAGGTATGTAAAAAACATTGTCCAAAGTTCTCATCATACAGGGCGTAACAAAAATGGGCCCATGAGTGTGACAGCTAGTCCGTCCCTGCAGCTGTGAGTAATTCACAACAGTTTCTTGGGTAGTAATTTGACGGGTCTTACCTGGTATACATCATATTAAAAAATAATTGAAATATACCAGGTGATTCAATAATTATGTGTAAAAAACTTGATTCCATTGGTGTTCTTTGGTAGCCCATATCTCCGAAGAGGAGGCCGATACGAAAGAAGTTTATATGAACCTATGGTATTCTTTTCACGTGTTTTCTTCATATCCGGGAGATTTCCCACCATGTTCCCGGACACCCTGTATAAACCAAGTGTCTTTTTAGTCCGTAGATTTATAATGCACTATTAATAGCCCGGGAAAAATGGTTCGACGTCAAAAAAGTTACATTATTTTGTAAATTGTATATTTTTAGGGGCTATCGAAACATATACTTGATGAGGCTGAAATATATTTCTTCCTCACTATGTTCTTCCGGTTCGGCAATGGCTAGACGACGAGTTTCCAGATAAATGGATAGGGCGAAGACGGCCTATAGAATGGCCTGCTAGATCTCCTGACTTGACGCCATTAGACTTTTTTCTATGGGGCCATTTGAAAACTATTGTGTTCACTCCCCAACCTAACAGTTTGGATGAACTTCGTCAACGCATCACCTAAAGCTGCCATGATCTCCCATAACATGTTTTTGAAAATGTCCGTCAGGAATTTGAAAATCGCCTATATCATTGTTTTGCCAATAACGGGCAACATTTTGAACACTTATTGAAATAAAAAGTGATAGTTTCGTGTGCTTTTTTTTTCTATCTGAACAAATTAAGATAAATAAAGATTTTTCTAATTTTCTCGAAAACGAATCGACCGATTTAAAAAAAATCAAACGTCAAAATAAAGCACTTTGAAAGACCTTTCAAACAAGCTATTACTTGCTACCCCTTGTCATTTAAAATTTTTAAGGGGATGACCCCGGGGGTCAGAGGGTAAAAGGGGGTGAAGTAGTTTTTGGTTAAAAAGTTGTCCCCTTTGGCAAATCTTTTGATGTGTCTCCAGTGGCGTAGCGCTACTACCGCGAACCCCCGCAGTCGCGGGGGAGCCCGGAAGCTTGGGGGGCCCGAAAGCTTCGAGTGCCGATAGAGCCTATTGTTAATTAGCAAATCTTTCAAATAAATACCAATATTACCAATGTAATTATATAAATTTGAAGAATGGAGCAATTGGTATATCAAGATCATGGAATATTAACCCGGAATTTGAAGATAAAAGACAATTAAAACCAAAAAAACACTTTCATGAAGCCAATACAAATTATCTATTTTCTAGTTGAGAAAACTATTTTAGGATAAATATATATTACAAAGTATTTGATATTGTAATTAACCAAATAGGTAATCGTTTTGAGGGAATGGAGTTATTTGTTAATAAATTTAGATTTCTATGTCCCCAAGTTCTAGTAACTTTGCCAGAAAAAGAATTATTTATGTCTGCAGAAACACTAGAGCAAACATATTCCAGCGATCTGTCTGCGACTTTTCCTTTAGAGATAGTCGCGTTGTGTATGCCGTTAAAGGAAAAAATTGCTTCTCTTCAAAGTATTAAAGACTTTGCTGTATTTTTAATTATGGAAAATAACACTTTATCATCAAATTTTCCAGAGGTAACAACAGCCTTATTATTATTTTTAACTCTTCCAGTAAGTGTTGCTACAGCTGAGAGATCCTTTTCCAAATTAAAAATCATTAAAAATTATTTACGAAATTGTTCCTCTCAGACAAGGTTAACCAACTTGGCTATCCTGTCTATAGAGGCACAAGAGGCGGCCAAAATGGATAATAACCATTTAATAAAAAATTTTGCGGAAGCAAAAGCTAGAAAAAAACAATTTACCTCCTGAAAGCAACAATATAAGAATAATTTTACAATATAATAATTAAAATAGGCAATTGGCCAATTGCCTCGCAATATCTATTGAGATACCTATAATATTATATTCAAGATTTTGTTGCTTAATTTTAAATACTTTTGGTTTTATCTCACTTTCAAGTATCGCTACCTTAGCTCGGTACCTAAAGAATTTTTTCGTGTTTGTTCCTTTTAGTTTTAAATAATGTTTTTTGTTTTCTTCTTGTTGTTCAATAATTTTATTTTTTGTAACGTTCTCTACATATAGGTTTGTAGTTTATATAATAAACACTATTATCTAATTTTGTTTGTTTATATGTTTATATATGTATATTCTTAATATAGGGTAGGGGGCCCTAACTCAATTTTCGCGGGGGGGGGGGGCTATAATTTGTCACTACGCCACTGCGTGTCTCGGCGTTTTTTCTTTTAATCAGTGGTTTTCGATAAATCCGTGGTGGGAAGTTTTCAAATGAACCATAAATTATGGTTAGTACTATTTTTATAGTATATTTAACTAGTTTTTCTTTCCGTTTAAACTGAAATTACACCAGTCGGGCTGGTGTTAGAACTGACGTTAAAATCCCCGTTAAAATCTAAAAAAAAGGGAGATAACTTTGAATAATAAACTAACCAATAATTCCTCTAGTGTTCTTCGTAAAAACTTTATCAATTATAAAAAGTTAAAATAGCTAAACCGACGAAGCGTTAAAAGTTGACTCGCGTCTAGGGACAGCCTCTTCACCACCTCTGCACCTGTCACTACGCATGCGTAAGAATTTTCAAGGTTATTCATGTGAGTCAAGTGAGCCGAGTATCGACATCGGTAATATTTGACCTATTACGTACAAACCAGCATCCAGGCCGGAGTGTGCTAGCCCACTATAGTGATAACCAACCGTCACAAGATGATACATTAATAAAAATCTCGTAAATTGCACCCGACAAGTTTTTTTGCATTTAGTTGTTCGCCGGCGGATATATAAGTTCAAAATTAAACTGCTTAATTTTACTTGGTAAAAGTATTTATTAAACTGTTTAACACCACTTATGATAGAAATAAAAATATAAAGAAGTGACCGCCAGAGCTGCAGTCGACTGTTTATTTGAAGACCGACAATCCAATCAAGTAAGACACCGCCAGGGCGGCATCGACATAAAAATTTTACGAACCGACGTCTTTATATCTGCTCGCAAAAAATAATATATTATAAGTAGAATCTTTAAGAGAGGAGTTTTATTTGTATGGGAATTGGATCAGAGAATAAAATATAAACTCTAAAATAAACCAATAAAAACTTTATTCTCGTTAAATTATTTTACTTCAAGTGAAAAACTATACAAACAATATCCTTTTGTGGTGCGTAGCCCTAATTTAAAATAAAAATATTTTGAAGTCTCAAAATTCATTTTATTTTTCAAAAATATTTTGAAGTCTCAAAATAAATTTTATTTTTCAAAAATATTTTGTAGTCTTAACATAAATTTTATTTTTCAAAAATATTTTGTGGAAGTCTCAAAATAAATTTTTCAAAAATATTTTGAAGTCCCAAATAAATTTTATTTTTCAAAAATATTTTCAAGTCTTGACATATATTTATACCAGAACAAAAACCGACACCAGAACAATTTTGTAAAATTTATTTGATCAGACGACACCGGTATAAACTATAACTACAACAGTAAGTAACATATTAATTAGCATCGTCGTGGCTTGATTAACTAACAGACACCAACCAAAACCCAAAGAAAGTGGAGTAAAAAATATATACCTATATTACTTTAATTTGGAGTTCAGTAATGTATTTCAGGTAAAGAAATATAGTTGTTCCTAAAAAAAAACATATATATCTATCGGCAAATTTTCTTAACTGAGCTAAATTTAGATTATTATAGTATCCTTTTATAAATGTCACTTTATAAAGTGTACAAAGTGTAAAGATAACAAGCCTCTAATAGTTTATCCTTGAAGGGACAGAATGGTCCAAGGTAACTTTCGCGAAATATTCAACTAGGTACTGAAATATTATATTACCTGCTTCCATTTGCTGAAACTTTACTCCATGTGTTTCATTTTCCAAAGAAATACTCTTCTGATATCTACAAACTAGATGGACGTGTTTGCACATATTCCATTTAACAGCAGAGTCTAAACAAGTGCATGAGTATCTGTGAATGCATGCCTCATACTCTGAACAAAGCAATTTGCAAGCACATTCTGCTCGTCTTTCTTCTATAATATATATTACATTATTTGAAGATTGCGAGGAAACTTGCCACCCTGTTTCCATTTCCAAGACCGAATCCAGTTGTAATACATCAGCAGTTTTATGACGCTTTCTTAGATCCTTAATTTTGCTGCTTGTTAAATGAAATAACTCTGTCAAAAATTTTATCGCGCACAAATTTTAAAATTGCATCTATAGACTTATCTAGTCGTTTCACGTTTTTACCCTTCAAATACAAGTACTTAATAGTTCCATGCATTCTCTCGAGATGCATATTAGTGTTAAGTCCACTATGCAATCGATGACAGTACGCCCAGGCTTCAGTTTTATTCATATAATGTAGAGTGAAATAATTGGCAAAATTTAAGGTTTGTGGATTTTCTGACAATGACTGTACAAAATTATGCATCATGATGTAAAATGTGGTGACATCTGTCTCTTGTAATAATGTTTGCAGCTTTCCGTCAACAACAATCTATTAAAAAACACATCATTTAGTAAAAAAGAAGCTATAAAAATGCAAAAAATAAATAACTTTTCTGCTCAAAAAATACTTTTAATTTTTGAGTACCTACATACAGGGTCTGACGGTAATTTTTTAATTTTTATATAGAAAAGATGTATGGAACAAAAATGTGCTACTTATTTTCTTAATGGCGCACCTTGTATATTATTCCATATTTGGATTTTGTGGATAAATCTGAGAATTTTTTACATTCAATAACACTATTATAATATGGCTATATTTCACTATCTTTCTTAACAGATTTTTACAGGCTGATCAGTATTGAGATAATAAGTAGTTACTTAAGGAATAAATAAATTACCTGCTTTTCCTTGCTAGCAATTTTAGTCAAGTTTTTCTTCCTTGCTCGTTTCACGTGCCACGTACAAAATAATCTGTAATTGTATAAATGATATAGTAATTGAAAGACAATCTAAAACTAATACTATACCTAAACTCTGCTGGAAACATTATTTGGATCCAGGCATTATAGTATGATTCGGCATGTCTGACATGAATACTTTCGGCGTAAGTTGCCTTTGGAGGCGCTCTCTAATGAAAGAAAAAAATAATTTCATTACTTCTTCATCTGTTCGATTAGAGATTAAGAATGCACAGGGAAATCCTTCTCGTAAATCGTCTAATATCAACAAAGTATGTAACTCAAACCCATAGGCATTGAGACCATGTGTCCCATCAAGACATACACAATCTTGGCTGTATTTCTGCATCATTTCCATTTGGCCTTGCGTCATTATCACCAATACAAAATCTTCTTTTTTTAATTTTGAATTTTCTTCGCACATGATATCCTGAGGCTTATAAAACAGAACACTTCCATTGCTTTTCATCTCTTCTACCCAAGCTTCGACACTAACTGCATCATTTTTATTGCAGATGGATTCAGAGTTTAAATTAAAACTTTGTTCAATGTTAAAAAGATCCTTTTTTGTCAGTAGATGCTCACGTTCAAGTTCACAATTAAGAGAATCTCGAATCCCACCTAAAATTGTGGGAAAGGGTATTTTTGCTGCTATTTTTGCTGCAAACTTTTCCCTTTCTGGCCTACTTAATGGTAAATGTCGTAGATCATTAGTATGGCCTACATGAGTTTTGTTGAATGTTACGGTACATTGGCCATCGTCTTTTGTAAAAACTAATTTTATTCCAGCTGGACAAAAGCTGTTAATTTTGTTGCTGCCTTGGATTTTTAAATGCCTGGTGTTATTTCCTTTCCTTTTGTACGTGCCCGATCGATGACAAATATAATTCGAAACTATGGAATGTTGAGAATAGCTTGATCCTTTCCATTTTACAAAAGAACGGTACTATCTTTATGCTCCATTTGTAATTTCCAAGTTTCAAACTCGGCCATTGTCGAAAATTCAAAATTTTGGCACTCTATTTTGATATCATGGTTCTTTTCCAAATGATCAGTCAAATTCGCTCTTGTTGCTTCTCGGCATTGACATAAACAACACTTAAAAGCTGAATTTGGATTAATCACCGCAGATGTGGTATAATTATGAATATTTTTAAAATGTCTAATTAAAGATGACTGCCTAGAAAAGGTCTTTCCACACTCATCACATTTAAAAACTTTACTATTTGTCTGTTCCATTATTAATTCTTTTCTTCTATGCAAACACAAGCGATAATAACGAACGAATAACTGAGGTTATGTTATTTATTTTCGGCGGGATAATCAAACTCGCTGGAGACAATTGAGACGTATGCGCTCACTTGACTCACATGAATATTCTTGAAAATTCTAACGCATGCGTAATGACAGGTGAAGAGACTGTCCTCAGATGCGAGTTAAAAGTTGGATGGCAAGTACTAAACGACGAAGCATAATCCTCGAACTGCCATTGCATACAGCATTAGATTCCGATCTAAAGTGCAGTTTAATGTAAGGCAATCGACTGTTATAATAAAATGCCTGTTAGCTGATAAAAACGTCTTGTCCGAGATATAAAATGATTTTAATTACAATAAAATTCGAATCGTTATCGATCGAGTCGATGATGACAATGGGTTTATTGATACAAGGCGGGTTCAAAGAGGATACCTGCATGGGATATTTGAGCCGAGGAATTTTACAGCAATTGAGGAATGGGTTTGCTTTGTGACCGCTTAGCGTTTTACAATTACTACCTACCTAGTCATACATAGCTCTAATACAATAATGTTTATACAATTTTAACGTGTACAGGGTGTCGACACTTTCGACACTTTTATAGGGTTTGTGTCCGTTATTGTTAGTGCTATCAAAAAAGTAATGTAGGTGTCATGTGCTCTTTTTGGATCAAACTTAAAATGGTAAAATCAAAATTAGAAAATTTTCGCTCGCTTAATTGACAATTTCAAAATTACCCTATATTTTCTTAGTTGAAAGAGATACAGAAAAATGTTTTATACAGAAGTTTATTTGTATTGATTGTTGAATAATTTGCAGTTTTCAGAATAAGTATACGG
Organism: Barypeithes pellucidus; assembly: GCA_963991005.1. Taxonomy (NCBI): domain Eukaryota; kingdom Metazoa; phylum Arthropoda; class Insecta; order Coleoptera; family Curculionidae; genus Barypeithes; species Barypeithes pellucidus. Next base: position 46,411,806 of record OZ022563.1, on the reverse strand, counting down.
GGTCAGGTAAAAAAGTTATCGGACCTAACCTCATTTTTTAAAATGAAACACCCTGTATATTTTCATCTAAAAATATACTATTTTAAATTCTCCTTTCAAATATATAACACACCATGGATGATATTGGTTTCCTAGGCGATTTATTAAACTTTATTACTTTAAACCACAGTAGACCATGAAACAAAAGCTAATATCCTAGAAACAACTATGTTGACTATTAACATTTAACGTCAATTTCATTTTTACATATTTATTTGCGAAATTGACCTAACAACATTTTGAAAAATTTGATATTTTTTTTATGATCAAACACAAGCACTATAGGAAAAATCCTATCCTACCTAACCCACCCTGGGAGTGGTGCGTGTGCGCAAAAAGCGATTCACGTTGGTTTTGAATCGTTGGAGGTTATATTCGTTGGGAAAAGCGACCTCGGGAAGGTCGTTCCATAAGGATGAAGTCCTCCAGATGAAAGAATTCTTAAATAATGAAGTTCGAGGAGTACTAAGCTTAACCACATATGGATGGGGGCAGTGGTTCGTCGTGTATTTCTGATATTCGCCGCTCTGGGCGGAATTAAGAGGGCAAGGGCAGCCGTTTATATTGAAAGTGGAAAATACGAAGAAATGGCGCAAAATGTATAGTTTGTTCGCTATCCAGAAAGACGGTAACCATTTAAGGACATATTCCGAACATTCCCGTTATTTTTTACCTTAATCTGAATCTTTTATTTCGTTTCAAAGTAATAAAGTTTAAATAAATCGCCTAGGAAACCAATATCATCCATGGTGTGTTATATATTTGAAAAGGGAATTTAAAATGCTATCTTTTTAGATTAAAATATACAGTGTGTTCCATTTAAAAAAAGTGAGGTTAGGTCCGATAACTTTTTTAGCTGTCCCCGTATACTTATTCGGAAAACGGCAGATTATTCAACGATCAATATAAAGAAACTTCTGTATAAAACATCTTTGTGTATCTCTTTTAACTAAGAAAATATAGGTAAAAAGGTGCGCCTGAGGAGAAAAACTCATAATACCGTTTTCATGTAGAATTGACCAGGCTAGTCAGAAAAAATATCCACATGGAAAAATGTCAGTGGCGTACCATCTTTTTTGTAAAAAATATCATAGGACATATTTGCAGGGACGCCACTGGTGGAACAATTGAATAACTTTTCTAACTAAAATTTGTAATTCTATATCATTTTAACACATACCAAAATTTAAAATAATATCTAAAGTACTTTTGGAGATATTAAAAAATAACCATTTAAAAAATAAAAATTCAGCACCCTGTAGCAAAAAATTTAAGCCGGTGCGGACATATATTCATATGAACTTTTCTTTATAAAATGACCTAAGGAATCGCACGCTGAAATATTAGCACGTCATTAAGGAACACACTGTATACACACACTGTATTTAAATTCGCCAAATTAATGCTCTACTAAATTTTTTAAAAAAATTATACTGATTTCGTGTGTTTATTTTGCCCATAGTTATCTATCAAGTTGATCTTAATTTTTTTAATGCCTTTTTTGGAAGCATTATCGAAGTCAGGGGTCCATGTTTTATTTTTTCCACCGATAACGACAATTAAATCAAATGGATAAAACTCTGCACTGCTAATCCAGAGATCGACATTATTATCTCACCTTAAAACTACCTAAGCAGTAAAACAGAGAAATCCAATTAGTTCTATTAGTTCTCTTAATTGAAAAGGTGGAAAACTAACTCGGTGAATAATAACTCTTGAATAATAGGATTTAATGATGCATGAACGAACGCATTGGCGCACTTAGAACGGATTCAACATCTTTAAGATGTAGTTACAGTACGAACAGCTGTTAGTGAACCATTTTTTAATTAAGTCAATGTCAAACAAACAACGAAGAAAAAATAAGTTCCAATACATAGTTAGATATAAATTCAGTAAAACCTAAGTTATTAGAGTATGTAGCATACAGGGTGAGTCAGGAAGAACGGGTCATACTCCAGAAGTGTGTTGTACAGGATGTCCATTTTTTGGATGGTCTTACGGGGTATCTCCGTTATTAGTAAAGATAGAAGAATGCAGCACTGTGCTCCTTTTTTGTGAAACAAAAGATGCCCCAGAATAATTAATTAATATTAATTTTACTTTTTGGGACACCCCCATATTTCCGTTACCCTGTAACTTATTACAAAGAAATAAAATGTTCTCTTTGTAATTTTTTACCTAGAATCCTGTGACGTACTCAGATTTTTCCTACGTTCAATAATTTTTAAAAAAAGAAAATACAAATTTGCTTCTGTTTAAATGGGTCGCCCTATATATTTTTAATAATGTAATTCAGTTTTTAACAAGCGTCGCAGAAATATATAGGTACCTGATACGCTATTTTTAGTCTTAATATTATGCCCGAAATTTACGTTTTTTAAAAAATATATAATTTTTTTGAGTAGACCGTGACGGATATTAAAAAAAAAAAAATTACTGGTGTGATTAAATATAAGAAACAAAAATTGAACTTTTATGGAACACTCATAAAAATTGTTCTCATTAGTTACTTATTATTATAATCGGATTTATTTCAATTGAAGCAAAATCACATTTATTTTATTGGTTTTATAGGTTTGGAAAATGAATCTTGTTCAATTAAATTTGATTTTATCGTTGGGAAAATTATTTTATCCGGTTGTCGTATTTCGAGATATCTACAAGTAACTACATACTACAAAAATGCCTATATTTACCATTGAAATGTACTTCTAATGCTTCATCTGCATTTTCGTTACACAGGATATAGCAAATGAGAATGTCATATTTTAGTTAGATTGGCCGTAATAAGTCCGAGAGTCCGGCCGAATCTATTTTAAAATTTAAAAACCATTAAAAACATCATTTTGTCGATAAAAATAAGGTAAAAATTTGTGTAAATAAAAAGTAGTAAGTACTTAATTAAATAACAAGAATTGAGGAACTTTTTTCTTTTATCGAAAATGTAATTTCTTCTGATCAACATTAATACAATGTGTACATAAAGTAAGGAACAAATTCATTATCTAGGAATCGGAAAAATCCTCTGATACGTGTATAATAATTTTTAATGGCGCATTTTTTCCCTTACAAACAAGGTGGCTCATGTAGTAGATATGACATTATCGACGATTTTTTTAAATGGGAACCCCTATATTTTAGTTCAGATCTATAATCTCCAAGAACAGCTGATTTCAAAAACATAACACACTTAGCGCCTAAAATTCATAGTTTCGTTACTACAGGGTAAAACAAATAATTTTATTTAAGGTATTTTTTTTTGGCTTGGGAGGCATCAATTAATTACGTGAGGCGTTTTTAGCGATTTTTCAACCCCCCTTCCCCCAGTAAAAGATTTCGTGACATTTGGCTCAATCCCTTCCGCCATCACCCCATTTTACCTGAAAGCCCGTAATTAATGGACGCACCATCATTTGCTGTTACTTATGTTTTTTCTCAAGTAGGCTTATTTGCTGTTATGTAACTATGGTATTTAGATAATGTCATTGTCATTACATTGTATTTTTCTAGTAAGTTTATTAGAAGTAATAAATTTTATTTTAAAACATATTGAGTTACTATGCGTTTATCTTTAACACAAAGAATAGAAATTCTTATGATGATTGGATATGGTGATAGGATCCGTACTCAACAAGAAGTTTGCATTTTCTTTAACACTAAGTATCCAGCAAGACCAATTACTAGATCAACTGTGAGTAACCTTGAAATAAAATTTCGGGAAACGGGTTCAGTGGAAGATATTCCCAGAAAAGGCCGTCCAACTATTCCGGATGATAAGAAATTAGATATTTTATTGGCTATGGAAGAAGATCCCCACAACAGCGTCCGCCAGATTAGCATTGATCATGGGGCGGCTGCTATGACCGTTCATAACCTATTGACGGTAGAAAAATGGCACCCGTTTAAAATCCGATTGGTTCATGAGTTGAATGAAGATGATCCAGATCGTAGGATGGAGTTTTGTCAAATATTAATGGAAAGATGTAACTTAGATCCTTTGTTTGTTGAAAATATCCTATTTTCGGATGAATCTACCTTTAAATTAAATGGAGAAGTGAACCGGCAAAACTGTAGATACTGGGTAAAAGAAAATCCCAGGTGGATGCCTGAGCACCATACTCAAAAATTAATGTTTGGGCTGGTATTGTGAAAACACAAAATTATTGGGCCATATTTTTTTGACAACAATGTAAACGGGCTAAATTATCTTCATTTTCTTCAGAACTTTCTTATCCCTACGCTAGTTAACTTATACCCTAGTAGAAATAATCCAGGAATTCTAGATGAAAATTTGTGGTACCAACAAGACGGCGCACCTCCACATTATGCAGCAGTAGTGCGCCCTTACATAAACCAAGTTTTTCCGAACAAGTGGATTGGAAGACGTGGGCCTGTTGAATGGCCGCCTAGGTCTCCAGACCTTACACCACTGGACTTTTTCTTGTGGTGTCACCTGAAAAATGTTGTTTATAAAGTCAGACCTGCCAATATTGAAGATTTAAAAAATCGAATAACAACAGAATGCAGGAACATTTCAGGAGAAACCATAAGAAAAGTCCAACAAGAATTTATTGATCGCTTGGGGTACTGTCAGGCAGCAGAAGGAGGACAATTTCAACACTTAATTAAATAGCTTATTTAATTTTTTTAAATTAAAAATATCTTAAATACAATTATTTGTTTTACCCTGTAGTAACGAAACTATGAATTTTAGGCCCTAAGTGTGTTATGTTTTTGAAATCAGCTGTTCTTGGAGATTACAGATCTGAACTAAAATATAGGGGTTCCCATTTAAAAAAATCGTCGATAATGTCATATCTACTACATGAGCCACCTTGTATATTAAGTTTGTATGGGAAAAAAAATGCGCCATTAAAAATTATTATACACGTGATATCGATTTATTACTGCCTCGTTTTGAAACGATCTTTTTACAAAAATTGCAAATTGCTTTATTTTTCTCCTATTTATGTACTTCAAAAAAAACTCCACACATTACTCATTTGTGTCAAGAATGTAGGAAAAAAGCACGCTTGAGGCCCATGCTCGGCACGGCAAAATAGTTGCCATTGAATTTTATGGATTTTGCAGGGTAAATTCACACTATGCAGGCAACGCCTTGTAAGCGACGGTCCCGCAAAATCCATAAGATTCAATGATAACATATTCTGCCGAACCGGTGCCTTGCCTTTCCGAGCACGTGCCTTGCAGGATAGTGAGAATCGGCCTTTAATCCTAAACTAATAAATAATTATACAGACACACCAGACCACACTGAAGTAGTATCACATCACAGAATATGACTTCGGAACTTCCCCGTTCTGGTTTTTAATGAAATAAAACACCTAGCGTCATAAACGCGAACTGCATTGCTGACCAGCATTGTTGGATGTCTATACAGAGAGCTCGATCCGGTGGCCAGAATTCCGGCGGTTTTTAGTTTTCCGGTGGTCCGGCCAAATTCTCGGTTCGGGTTTGTTCCTAATTAGGACAAACTGTTTTTTTTGCTACTAATTTAAATTATAAAACAAGAATCTGAATATTCTGGTACCAACAGAAGAATTTTTCAGTATGAATTTTGTTTTTTTTTTCACAATCCCGAACAAACCCTTCATGGTCTACTAAAACATATTCTATATTTTTTAAAAAACGTAACCTTTGGGAATAATTAAGACTAAAAGTCGAGCTTAAAGTATTATTCAGGGTATCCCAGAATATGTGGGCAATCTCCCGGGTTCAGATAGAACACTTAAAAATAACAGGAGAAGTTCCTATAAATTTTTCTTCCTACGGCTTCCCCTGCGAAGCTACGGGCCCATGAAGGACGTCCCTAGAAATCGTTGTTTTTAAATAATTCTTACTTAAGTACTAGGTGTAATTTAATAATTTTTTTAGTATAATGGTTACTAGATGAGTCTCCTTAAAATTCGCCCTTTTAAACACATTTGGCTTATTTAGTTTGCCAGGGACGGACTAGACGTAACACAAAAATGCTTTTTTTTTGTACACCTTGACGGAACAACAATAATATTTTTGGATACTCTAAACCTTGATCAATGTTCGAAAAAAAGCTATTTTTGTTCAATATGATTTATATTCAGTATACCTACGTAAATTCCATTACTAAGTTTGTAACTAATAAGACAAAGGAGAAAAACCGCAAATTTCAAGACACATAAACTGGCACTGGCAGAAATATTCTTATTTAAATCGGTACATGTGAGAAAAACCATAACAACAATGAGGGAATTTTATGAACATAAAACAACAACTAATGCAAAAAACCATATTGAACAAAAATATATTTTTTTCGAAAATAGTTCACTTTATCGACATTGCTCAAGAGTACCTTTTTTTCAGCTTAAGGTTTAGAGTATCCAAAAATATTATTGTCGTTCCTCCATCATACAAGGTGTACAAAAAAATACATTTTTGTGTTACGTCTAGTCCGTCTCTGGCAAACTAAATAAGCCAAATGTGTTTAAAAGGGCGAATTTTAAGGAGACTCATCTACTAACCATTATACTAATAAATTATTAAATTACACCCAGTACTTAATAAATTATTTAAAAACAACGATTTCTAGGGACTTCCGTATCTCCGTAGGGGAGGCCGTAGGAAGAACGATTCTCCTGTTATTTTTAAGTGTTCTATCTGAACCCGGGAGATTGCCAACATATTCTGGGACACCCTGTATATTTCTGAGAAGCTTGTTAAAAACTGAATTAAGCACATGTTTTCTTGAAATCTACTGAATGTAGAAAAAGTCTCTGGATTCTAAGTAAAAAACTACAAAGAGAACATTTCATTTCTTTTTGATAAGTTACAGGGTAACCGAAATATGGAGGGTGTCCCAAAATGTACAATTCTAAAAATCATCCCGTATGTGAAAAACGAAGAGGTCTAGAAATGTTCTAATTTCACAAAAAAGTAGCACAGTGCTGCGAAATCTGCATCCATCTATCTTTGCTAATAATGGAGATACCATATAAAACACCCTGTACAGGGTGTCCCATTTTCTACACTTTCATAGGGTATCTCCGTAATTGTTAGTGCTATCAAAAAAGTAATAGGTGTGGTAAGGTGTCATGTGCTCTTTTTGGGTCAAACTTAAAATGGTAAGATCAAAATTTGAAAATTTTCGCTCGCTTAAGAGATACAGGGGAAAATCAAAATATGGACTATTTCAAAATTACCCTATATTTTCTTAGTTAAAAGAGATACAGAAAAATGTTTTATACAGAAGTTTCTTAATATTGATTGTTGAATAATCTGCCGTTTTCAGAATAAGTATACGGGGTCAGGTAAAAAAAGTTATCGGACCTAACCTCATTTTTTAATGGAATACCCTGTATATTTTAATCTAAAAAGATATTATTTTAAATTCTCCTTTTAAATATATAACACACCATGGATGATATTGGATTTATTAAACTTTATTACTTTATGCCACCGTAGACCATGAAGCAAAAGCTAATATCCTAGAAACAACTATGTTGACATTCTACCTAGTTGTTATTAACATTTAACGTCAACTTCATTTTTACGTATTCATTTGCGAAAAACATTTTGAAAAATTTGATATGATATATAAATGGAAAAATCAAGAAATGGCGCAAAATGTATATTTTGTTCGCTATCCGGAAAGACGTTAACCATTTAAGGACATATTCCGAACATTTGCGATGATTTCCGTTATTTTTTACCTTTATCTGAATCTTTTATTTCCTTTCAAAGTAATAAAGTTTAAATAAATCGCCTAGGAAACCAATATCATTCATGGTGTGTTATATATTTGAAAGGAGAATTTAAAATAGTATCTTTTTAGATTCAAATATACAGGGTGTTCTATTTAAAAGAAAATGAGGATAGGTCCGATAACTTTCTTACCTGACCCCGTATACTTATTCTGAAAAAGGCAGATTATTCAACAATCAATGTAAAGGAACTTCTGTATAAAACATTTTTCTGTATCTCTTTTAACTCAGAAAATATAGGGTAATTTTGAAATTGTCAATTTTTTGATGTTCCTCCGTATCTCTTAAGCAAGCGAAAATTTTCAAATTTTGATTTTACCATTTTAAGTTTCCCAAAAAGAGCACATGACACCTACATTACTTTTTTGATAGCACTAACAATAACGGAGATACCCTAGAAAAGTGTCGAAAATGGGACACACTGTACATCATTAAAAATATATAGGATGTAAAAAGACAATTTTTTTTTCTTGAAAACTACTGAATGGAGAGAAAATCTCTGGATTCTCCGTAAAAAACTACAAAGTATATTAGTATATTTCTGTTTGATAAGCTACAGGGTAACCGAAATATGGAGAATGTCCCAAAATGTACAATTCTCAAAAACATCCCGTATGTGAAAAACGAGGAGGTCCAGAAAAATTCTAATTGGGGCATCTTTCACGAAGAAGTAGCACAGTGCTTCGAAATCCGCGTCCGTCTATCTTTGCTAATAATGGAGATACCACTTTTCGACACTTTCATAGGGTATCTCCGTAATTGTTAGTGCTATCAAAAAAGTTATGTAGGTGTCATGTGCTCTTTTTGGGTCGAACTTAAAATGGTAAAAACAAAATTTGAAAATTTTCGCTCGCTTAAGAGATACGGGGGAAAATCAGAAAAAATGGCAATTTCAGACTTACCCTATATTTTCTTAGTTAAAAGAGATACAGAAAAATGTTTTATACAGAAGTTTCTTTATATTGATCGTTGAATAATCTGCCGCTATCAGAATACGTATACGGGGGTCAGGTAAAAAAGTTATCGGACCTAACCTCATTTTTTTTTAAATGAAATAACCTTTTTATTTTAATCCAAAAAGATACTATTTTAAATTCTCCTTTCAAATATATATAACACACCATGGATGATAGGATGATTTCCTAGGCGATTTATTTAAATTTTATTTCTTTGAAACGAAATAAAATATTTAGATTAAGGTAAAAAATAACGGGAATCATCGCAAATGTTGGGAATATGTCCTTGAGTGGTTACCGTCGTTCCGGATAGCGAACAAAATAAACATCTTGCGCCATTTTTCGGTTTTTTCACTTTCATATAAACTGATATCATATCAAATTTTTCAAAATGTTGATAAGTCACAAGTGAATATGTAAAAATGAAATTGACGTTAAATGTTAATAACAACTAGAATATCAACATAGTTGTTTATAGGATATTAGCCTTTGTTTCATGGTCTACTGTGGTTTAAAGTAATAAAGTTTAATAAATCGCCTAGGAAACCAATATTATCCATGGTGTGATATATCTATATTTGATAGGAGAATTTAAAATAGTATCTTTTTAGATTAAAATATACAGGTTGTTCCATTTAGAAAAAATTAGGTTAGGCCCGATAACTTTTTTACCTGACCCCGTATACTTATTCTGAGAACGGCAGATTATTCAACAATCAATATAAAGAAACTTTTGTATAAAACATTTTTCTGTATCTCTTTTAACTAAGAATACAGGGTGTTATGGAAATTACGTATTATACAGGGTGCTGATAAAGTCTGGAATAATCGATTTTTCTTGAAAACGCAAAACTTTTTCGAAAAACGCTCGTACCCGTCGATTTTATTTTATTCTTTGAAATTTTTTGGCGTTCTTCAATATTATACCGGATGCGCCAAAAACGCTAGGCAAGTGTCAACTTCACTTTTTCAAATAGAACACCCCTTTTTTTCTCCAATATCCAGATTCCTCTCTAAACTCTAGACAAGTTTCATATAACATATTGTATGGCTAAAGTCAACAGTAATTGAAATACAGGGCCCACAATAAAAATCAAGGTATAATTTTAAAGCTTGTTTTCCATGACAAATACTTAGGCTAGAAAAAAAATTCTAACAGGAAATTGGTAATACAGTGAACAATCTAAAAAATTATTTGAGTAAGTGTTGAAAATGGTGTCCATTTACGGCTCTACAATGTCCCAATCTCTCAACAAATTCTAACTGTACATTATGTACAATTTCTGGGGTAATTTGTCTTATGGTTGTTGTTATACGCGTTTTGAGAACATCAATATCTTCTGGTTTATTTTTGTAAACCCTTTCCTTAATATAGCCCCACAGAAAGAAGTCCAATGGCGTTAAGTCGGGGGACCTCGCAGGCCACTCTATTTCACCCCGTCGACCTATCCAATGATGATGAAATAACTCATTCAGGTATCTACGGACTTCGACCGAATAGTGGGCTGGTGCACCATCCTGCTGAAACCACATAGTTGTATCATGTGAGTCAGGAATGTTCCGATCGGGAAATAGGGCAATCAACGCTGGAGCGAGGTCTTCAAGAAACTGCAAATATCTTTGGCCAGTCAAATTTTCCTCAAAAAAATAGGGTCCTATAACAGTATCCCGAATTATTCCTGCCCATACATTAATTTTTCTCGGCCGCTGGGTATGAATTTCTCGGAACCAATGGGGATTTTCGCTGGACCAATACCGGCAATTTTGACGATTTACCATGCCATCCAAGAAAAAAGTAGCCTCATCGGAAAAAATTATGTTACTCGGAAATAATGCATCGTTAATCAAGTAATTATCCATGAGAATTTCGCAGAACTCATTCCTTCTGTCAGGGTCGCCTTCCAAAAGTTCCTGTACTCCTTGACATTTATATGCATGCCATTTTTCCTTTTTCAGGAACTTTGCCACCGTTGAATCGTGGATATTTTGAACATTTTGAGAAATGCTTCTTGTGCTCGAATGTGGTCTCTCTTCCAACGAAACTAGAATATCAAGTTTGACATCGTCGGAAATTTTAGGTCGTCCACTTCTAGGTTTATCCTTAACGTGACCAACTTCATTATACTTCTTAACAATTTTGGAAACAGTTGCCTGATTTATGTGTTCTCTATTTGGATATTTATCATTAAAATACTCACAAACTTCTATTTGTGTTCTCTTTCGATCTCCACATCCTACTATTATTAATATTTCGATTCTCTCAGCTTCCGTTAGAAACATTTTTATGGGTAAAAGTGACAACTTTGGAGTAAATATTAAATGTTTTGACATTTACGTAACTAAGATATTATGTAGAAACCGGTAAGAAGGTAAATACCTAGACCTTAAAATTATACCTTGATTTTTATTGTGGGCCCTGTATTTCAATTACTGTTGACTTTAGCCATACAATATGTTATATGAAACTTGTCTAGAGTTTAGAGAGGAATCTGAATATTGGAGAAAAAAAGGGGTGTTCTATTTGAAAAAGTGAAGTTGACACTTGCCTAGCGTTTTTGGCGCATCCGGTATAATATTGAAGAACGCCAAAAAATTTCAAAGAATAAAATAAAATCGACGGGTACGAGCGTTTTTCGAAAAAGTTTTGCGTTTTCAAGAAAAATCGATTATTCCAGACTTTATCAGCACCCTGTATTTAAATGGGTGACTCCTGGGGTGTCCTCGAGAAGCGCTACATATATTTTTTTTTAAATCGAACGTTTAAAAAGTGGGGTAATTCACCCCTAAACCCACCCGGTTACTCCTTGGCACATTCATATATGATCATATTACATTGCCAAGCTGTGTAATCAACAGATGTTCAAGCCCAATGTTGCCAACTGTGTAAAAAATGTAAAGATTCTTATAAAAATAATATTTAGTTTACCTAGTATCCAAATAGAAGTGAATCCCGGTGCCAGTACACTAGCAAGTAATCCAGGGCACAGACATCTTCAGGTTTTTTTTTTTCTATTGGGAAAACCGGCCTCTTATTTCCAATCTCTCGGAACATTTGCACTAAATCACTTAAAGAAACACACAAACACCGACGAGTTTCCAATTATTTTTTTTGAAGATATACACTTATTATTAGATTACACAAAAGCAATAAATACTAACGCATAATTACACTTTACAATAACCTACCGTACACATAAAACAACAGCACTATAGGATACAAATTATTTCGCAATAGAAATTCAGAAATAATAAAAACGCTAATTTCTAATGGGCTAATCAAATTTATTCATCCTTTACTGAAGAAGAATGATGAAATAATTATGTTGATAGACCCGTCCATCCCTTTAAAATAAATAGTCTCGTCTAAATAGCTCGGTTGCCATTTCCGAGACTCATTATACAGAAAAGTATCACAGAAGGAAATTCTACATTATTTTATGAATACTTATAACCTTATAAAACATCGAACGTGACAACGCTGTATTTTTAAGTATTAACCCCAGCCGCTGCAGAATAGGCAACCCGATTGTCCAAGATGAGCTGTTTGGCCGGCGGTGTCTTCCTGTTTTTCCAAGCAGATTTGTGTGTTAATACTTAAATCCGAGTTTAAATTATTAAGTTATTTGTTCTTTTTGCGACGGCAGTGCCCCAGTCTACCAGTTCAATACCGATCGACGGAACCAACGTATTATTTAGACAATAAGGGCGTACTTTTGTCTACACAGTAGCACTTTAAAATACTAATTCAGATTGAACGGTACTTAGATGTGTGCGAAAATTAATGTGATTTTGTGATTTGTAAGTACTTGGTGTTTTTTATAAATTAAGCTGGTTTTAAATAAGTCCGAAAACGTAAATAAAATTGCATTTTTTTTTTAAAGGGTAAGTGGCATTTATAAACTTTTAAGTTGTCCAGATCTGACGGGTCTCGTTCGAATTGAACAAATGAGAACATACCTGACCATTTAAAAACTCAAGTTTATAAATCAGAGATTGTTTCCTAGCGAACTGAACTGAACGTAAAAGTTTATAATAATGTACCCTGAAAAATAAACAACTTGCAATCTGTCAAACGGTTATTGACTTTCTAAAGAGTTTACCCTGAAGATATGACAACACTGTTGACATATGTTGCTTTGTTTACCTTCCTGACAGGGGCATCACATGGTCATTTTTGGTTTGACATAAGGTCATGTACAGGGCATATTAAATTAATGCGCCATTTTTGGATATTTTTCTTCAATTTGTTTTCATCTCAGGAATTGCCGATTTAAATATAATACGTCATTTCCATAACACCCTGTATATAGGGTAATTAAATTTTTTTTTTGATTTTCCCCCGTATCTCTTAAGCGAGCGAAAATTTTCGAATTTTGATTTAATCATTTTAAGTTTGACCCAAAAAGAGCACATGACACCTACATTACTTTTTTGATAGCACTAACAGTTACGGAGATACCCTATAAAAGTGTCGAAAGTGGGACACCCTGTACTGCTGCAAGGGTTCAAAAGGCTATTAATACGCTTGTTTCGTAATGTAAAAATAATAAGAAAATCTTAAATTTAGACAAATAAATGTTGTCAGATAAGTACTAAAAATACAATAAAGCAATTGATTTAAATTACAAAGAAGGGGAAAGTGCTATTCAGCAGGTCACGAAATCATACCCAATAAAAATTAGAATGTTCAGACGTCACTGATATTTTAACTATTTTAAAACTTATTTTCCCCAAGGCTTTTTAATGGCAGTTCGAAGGTCTAAGAGGCGTAATACCGAGTGTAGTAATGACCACCTACCGCAGTGTATACAAGCTAGTTAATATTTTTAAATGGAAAACATCCACTTTGAATAAATAAATTAAAATCATGAAGATCATTTGTTAAATATCGTTGACGTGATAATTAATCTTTGAGGGGGGATTGAATCAATTTGTATTGAAACTATCTTTTATCTTTTTGTCTTATTTTTTTTTGTTTTTTATGATCAAACACATTAGGAAATATCCCCTGGGAGCAGCTCCTGATCTTGATTGTTTTCGAGACGGGACAATGGACAAAAACTTAAAACTGCCGCCCTCGCATATCATCCATTCCTTATTGTTTTTAGTGGATGTATAGAAAACTTCGCGCCCGTGTTCCCGCGACTAGATTGGGCTATATACAGGATGTCCCAAAACTAATAGTACAAAGTAAAACTGCAGATTCTTTGGGTAAAAATATTGCGATTTGGTCAAACATTGCCTGCTCAAAAGTTGATAATAACCGCGTTGTGTATATACAAGTTAACATTACATACTTTTTCACCAACGTTTTTGCATACAGGGTGTTATGGAAATGACGTATTATATTTAAACCGGCAAATCTCGAGATGAAAATAAATTGAAGAAAAATAACCATAAATGGCGCTTTGAATTATTAAGCGAAATATACACTTTATATGAAATCTCAAAATTTACGTGGCCGCTCCTGAGGCCCTTAGCAATCAATGTTTTATTGAGGCAGCCTCGAGGTTCAAAAGAGTTTAGCGCATTATAGGCGATGTTGTCATATTGCAGCACATAATTCTCAACGCACGTGTTCAGTTTTTGACAACAAGACGTCTTTGACGCGCGCTATCACTTCTTTTTCAAACTTTTTAGAAACAAGAAAACTACAATTTTAAGGTACATACTCTCTTACCGTCGATCTTATAATCTATTTTATAATTAAATTCCATAAAAAAATAAAACACAAAAAGGCTGTTTTTCAACAGAACCAACAGTAGATAATATCACACAAATTTGAAATCACATCACAACATTTATTATTATGAATTATGTCACAACAACAAAAAAATCGGGTAATACAACTAACAGAACGTTTAAAATTCGTATACGTCAAGCACGCGGAACCCTCGACGTCGTGGAACCAACGTCGTTCCACTCCCGAATCTCGAAACATACTGAAGTATGAAGCGACGCGCGGCCGGTATTCAAACTACGGCGAGACACGCGGTGTGATCTGACAACACTGTTAGTATACTCTAGTGACCCACATTGTTCCTAAGTGAATCCAGATGGAACGGCACGGCAGTATGTGGGTAAAAAGGGTTTTTACCTTGGTATTTAGATATTCGATTTAAAAAAAAAGTATGTAGACTTTCTCTAGGACACCCAAGGAGTCACCCATTTAAATATAATAAGTCATTTCCATAACACCCTGTATAATTATGTGATTGGTGATTTTTGGGTGCGAGAAATTTGAATTTGTTAATTATTTTATTTTTATGTATATTGTAAAGGGCGCTCGCTGGGCGCGGGCGCTTCGGTTACATAGAACCAGGTGCAACTTCCTTGCGCCTTAGTGTATGTTCCTATTAAAAATATCAATTTTCCATCACTTTTACCCAAAAAATGGTATGTGTAAAGATTGTTTCTCGAAAAATGGATACGACTTAATGATTTCCTGGGTCGGTCCCATTGTGTCGACAAGAGCTTGGCAATAAACAAGTGAAGTATGAAGGGACGGACTAAGGAAAACAAGTAATGATATGATTATATTAATGTAATCAAATGAAATAACATTTTTTTTAAATATTACTAGTCATATTTATTTACATTTATTATGTCATTCTATAGATAGTTCTGTTTCGCTATCGCTATCCTCATCAAAATTAATTATAATTGGATTAATTATACGATCCAGACTAATATACGAATTTTCTACAGTTATTACGTGACGGACTGAATTTTTCCAACTACCTGGGGAAATGTCATTAAAGCATTTTCGTATTAATTCTACAACACTAGAACTTAAAGTAGGAGAAATATTTTCAGACCTAACCAGTGATTTTAACTGGTGCCACATATGCTCTATGGGGTTAAAAATGCAATAATAGGGTGGGAGCCGTAGCACTGTATGTCCAATTTCTTCTGCCAATGTGTCACAAACATATACTTTTTTTATACAAAATGTATTTAAAACTTCTAAAAGATCACTTTTTTTTATAACTTTCTTCAAAATATATATCATTCGCCGCCATGTAGTTCTGAATCTCCAATTTTGTATTATTTGAGCTTGGAGCTTTATGTAATTGGCGACTGTGATAGCTCGCATTGTCCATTACTATCACGCTATTCTGAGGAATGTTTGGTAAAAGACAATTCTTGAACCATTCCTGAAAAACTAACAAATTTTACCACAAAAAGATATTTAAATATAAATTAAGCAACCTAACCTACCTGATGTGCCTATATTTAATTATAATTATTACAATCCGGTCCTGTCCACATAATAATAACAAACGGTCATAAATAATGGGATGGCCACAGGTACTTTTGCTGCAGTCATTAAGTTATATCCATTTTTTGTGAAACAATCTTTACCTTGTCAATGTCGCTTCGAGCAACTGCTTTCGAGATTTTTGCCTTTATAGTGTTCAGTGCGCTTTTTAAAATATTAAAATACATAACAGATTATTATGTTAGATATTAATAATTATTACATTTTAGGTAATAGAATTTAGCAACAAATAATTCAGATTACAACAGGAGTTGTTACTTAACCTGTGTTTTTTATAGTATTATTTTTTTAAATATATACAGGGTGGGGGCGGGAAAATGTGAGAAATCTCCCGGATATCCTCCTCTTCGGAGATATGGGCACCCAAAGAGCTCTAATGGAATCACGTTTTTTACACATAATTATTGAACCACCAGGTCTATTTCAATTTTTTTTTAATATGGTGTATACCATATATAAAGAAAAGTTCATATGAACATATGTTCGCAACGACTTAAATTTATTGCTACAGGGTGTTGAATTTTTATTTTTTAAATGGTTATTTTTTAATATCTCCGAAAGTACTTTAGATATTATTTTCAATTTTGGTATGTATTAATAGGATATAGAACCGCAACATTTAGTTAGAAAAGTTATTCAATTGTTCCACCAGTTGTGGCCCTGCAAACATTTCCTCTGATATTTTTTATAAAAAAGATGGTACGCCACTAACATTTTTCCATGTGAATATTTTTCTGATTAGCCTGGTTAATTTTACATGAAAACTGTCTCTTGAGTTTTTCTCGCCGTTCTTGATTAAAACCACTAAATTCATATTGCAACTCAGTATTATTAACATTGATAAAATAATTAATGATAAATTTTGATATATAAAAATTGTTGGAGTGGACAATACGATGCGAAGACGGGCGAAAGCCTTTTAAGTGAAGGTGACCATTTCCAACAATTTTTATAAAACAAAATGTCTCATTAATTATTTTATCAATATTAATAATAATGAGTTTCAATATGAATTTAGTGGTTTTAATCAAGAACGCTGCGTCTTACGAGAAAAACTCAAGAGACAGTTTTTATGCAGAATTGACCAGGCTAATCAGAAAAAATATCCAATTGGAAAAATGTCAGTGGCGTACCATCTTTTTTGTGAAAAATATCAGAGGACATGTGTGCAGGGACGCCACTGGTGGAACAATTGAATAACTTTTCTAACTAAGATTTGTGGTTCTATATCCTATTAACACAATAAACCAAAATTGAAAATAATATCTAAAGTACTTTCGGAAATATTAAAAAATAACCATTTAAAAAATAAAAATTCAACAGCCTGTATAGCAAGAAATTTAAGTCGTTGCGGACATATGTTCATATGTATGTATCACACCCTGAAATATTAGCACTTCATTAAGGAACACCCTGTATATATTAATAAAAAAAGTTATCAAACCTGAAACTTAATCAAACTTTTACAATAACCATTTTTTTTGCACATGATGTACGTATAGACAATATACTGTGACAGGCAGAATTTGCGCAGCATATGGGAACATTTTTTGTAGTTGATTTCAACAAGAACCGTTATTGCCAATCGTTTCAACATCATCGGAAATCCCAAAAACCATTAAACAGTGGCGTTGGTCTTTAGGGATTCGGCGGAATATTAAAAAAAAATGAAAAGATTATGAACGATTGTGGAATGCACTTTATAAAATTAGAAATTAAAATTTCTCAACTAATCCCTGCCGCCTCGGCCCGGCTAACTTTTTTATGTTTAAAAGTTACATAAAGAATATAATACATAAATTCAGGAATCTTTACGGCAATACTAACTCTTGTACGACTGTACACCAGTTCCCAACTACAGATCGACAACTTTAACTGTAGCTACAAAAGGAATGCGGGCAAAAAAATTTCTTGGGATAACAATGTTGTCACATATATTAAATTTTAATTTAATAACATGTTACCAAGTTAACGCTAAAATTAAATTTACCCATTTAAAGTAAATTCTCATAAGTATATAAGAAACTAATATTCTATTATAGTTTCAATGTTCTTAAAACTTTCTTCTCATACTATTTATTTTAATATTTAAATGCAAAATAAAATATTTTTTCATTAAAGTACTTCTAATCGAAAAATAGGGCAACATGGCACAATATCAACGGTAACCATGGGTAACTGGTGGCTAGAGCTAATTTGATAGGTTATATCCCAGACAGAGGATGACGTCACGCGCCTGGTGACACGCCTATAGTGCCAGCGTGCTTGGTCGGCGATGTCCAATATGCTTCATCCAGTTGCGTAGTGATAGGGTTTGTTTTAAAACTGTGATAATGAATGAATATACCCTATTAAAACCCTTCATGGTCAAACCCGCGAAGTGATTGCCAATGTGTACAGGGTGTGTGAAGAGGAATCACAAATTAATACATTTAAATTGCCACTTAAGCGGAAGCTAGAAAGGCTCGCAATGTATACGGGAGTAAGCGTGGGTGCAGTAAAAAACATGCACAAAGAAGATACTGAAAGAAAGAAAATAACCCGAATCAATTGTTGTAATCTCCTGTCAAAAAAGGGACCGTCTCTCTGCTGTCGAAAAAATCGAAGGCTTCGACTTTGGCATTGTTAGGAGAACAATACAAAAGTTTTATTTGGAACTAAAAGTATTTCCAACCTTAAAAAAGTTGCTACAACAGCTGAGAAGTGACATAAACTTTCCATTTTCCCTTGAAACTTTGAGGTGCATGTTGAAATCAAATGGAAAATGCCAAAATAAGCGAGGAATATTAATGAAAAGGCCTAATATACTGCACTGGTGATACAAATATATTCATGCTATGAAAATATATATATTATTACATTATTAAGATAATAATAGCACGCCCATGACTCGGCCATGTTTTAAAAGATATTGCTTCCCCCTTACCGATACCGCGTAGCTATAGACTTGGTTGTCGAACTGTAGTTTATTGGCTGTTTTTTCCTGCCTATTGATTTCACGAAAACTTAATCGTCTCTCTCAGTTATTTTCTATGGATTTACCCTCTTAAATCCCAGTCTTCTAAACTTTAATAATAAAAAACTCGATAAAGTGCAAAAAAACTCCCCCTGAAAAATAAACGTAATCCACATCTGACACTGATGGCATTCATTTGCATTTTCTCAACTTCGACTTCTGTTGAAATCACGAAAATGCGCATTTTTTTTGGAATCCAGCTATTATTTCATGGGGTAAAGCATAATATATTATTTCGCACAATTTCCTTTCATACGATCACCTGTGTATCGTACATAGATTGACCTTTAGTTTACTTTTTCATTTTATTCCTCTCTTATTAAACAATCTTTGGCTAATATAATGACATTTCTTAATGAAAGTTATTCCAGTTACATATACACCGTGTTCAAGATAAGGAGGGCCAGTACAGGGATCTCGGAAACCGTAAGAGATACGAAGTCGGTTGAATGGAGGTAAAGTTGCGCATTTTCAGCGTTTAACAGCGTTAATTGTTTTGTCTTCGAACTGCCATTATCAACTTTCTTTTTTTAAATACGGTCCTCTTTTCTCCTGTTTTCCTGATATTGGAATTTTAGAGCTTTTCTTCTTCCGAATGCAACGATATATGACACTTTGTGGTTTAATGACGTTTCGAGGTTTTTTGAACAACATCAGGAAATTTTGGGATACGGTCCTGTATTTCTCCAAATTTTATAAATAATATCTAGGTCTAAATTTTTACTTATGTTGGACTAGTTTAATAAATAACAAATAATTTAATAATAAACCACAAGTAGTAAGTGAACAAAATACAGAAACATTATTTCAAACATCTGGTGATTCGCTATTAAGAAAAGTAAGCGTTTGAAACAAAAAAATTAAGATGGTGACGCGTGATTTGTTTCACTTGACATTCCCATTGTGATCGTTTGGAAGCGTTTTCAGAACACCTGATTATGTAGTTCCTTACTTTTTTCGTTTTATTTCTGTTTTGGTATGTTTTTTTTGTTCACTTATTTGTGGTTTATTATTAAATTATTTGTTATTTATTGAACTAGTCCAACATAAATAAAAATTTAGAGCTTACTTGTGAGATATTATTTATAATTAGGAGAAATACAGGACCGTATCCCAAAATGTCCTGATGTTGTTCAAAAAACCCTCGGAACGTTATTAAACCACAATGTGTCATAGATTGTTGGATTGGGAACAAAAAAAGCTAAAAACCGTATTTAAAAAGAAAGTTGATAATGACCCTTCGAAGACGACTCGTCGGATTACAAAACAATTAACGCTGTTAGATAGAGCGGAAAAAGTGCCAATGCAAAAGTGCAATTTACTTTAGAATTCGATCTCAAAAAAACCCAGGAAAAAAATAAAACGATTTTTCAGAATTTCGTTTTTTTCCGGATATCTCCGGAACTGCTCGGAATTTTAAAACTAGGTACGTAAATGCGCAACTTTACCTCCATTTAACCGACTTCGTATCTCTTACGGTTTCCGAGATCCCTGTACGGGCCCTCCTTATCTTGGACACGGTGTAGAGCCATAAATCATGGTTAGTTGTATTATTTTTATAACAAAATTAACTAAGTTTTTCTTTCCGTGTAGTCTGTGTGTTTAAGAGTATTTTTGTATGGCACTTCCTCGATATTTTCGCCCACGAGCCGCCCCTGCTATAAAGGTACATAAATATTAAAATTTATGTGAAAATCACTTAAACAGCTGTTCATTGTATACAGTGTATCCGGGAAAATGTGGGAAATCTCCCGGATATGAAGAAAACAAGTTAAAATAGTACTACAAGTTCATATAAACTTTTCTCGAATAGGCCTCCTCTTCGGAGATATGGGCTCCCAATGAGATCCAATGAAATCAATTTTTTTACATATAATTATTGAACCACCAGGTATATATATATTTTTTAATATGATGTATACCGGGTAAGACCCTTCGAATTACTATCCAAGAAAGTGCTGTGATTACTCACAGCTGCCGGGACGGACTAGCTGCGACACTCGTGGCCCCTTTTTTTAACACCCTGTACGATAAGAACTTTGGACAACGGTTTTTACATACCTTTAACTAAAAATTAAGTACTCTTCATTCATGTCGCTAAACCTAACCGTTTTCGAGAAAAACGTAATTTCTCTAACTTCTCACGGGTTAAATATGAAAGAGCGGAATTTTGAAGATTGAGCATTTGGTCGGAACAATATCGGGCCATGTAGTCGGTCCCTGCAGCTATGAGTAATTCACAACACTTTCTTGGATAGCAATTTGAAGGGTCTTACCTCATATTAAAAAAAAAATTAATATACCTGGTGATTCAATAATTATGTGTAAAAAACTTGATTCTATTGGAGCTCTTTGTGAGCCCATATCTCCGACGAGTGAACTCTTTTCAGTTGTTGTCCCGAATATCCGGGAGATTTCCCACAAATTGCCCGGACACACTGTATACTTATCCTTTCGCTGCTTAGCAAGTCCGATTTGAATGAACCGAAACGAACATATCACGGCATTAATCTAGATCCGTTTTATGATCATCTTTATAATATTTATTACACAATTTAAAGCCGAGATCGAGTTCCCCGATAGTTAAAATTATAAATACCGGTTACATCGCTACAAATGCAATAAATCAAAGGTGTGCAAAATAAATTTCTTGATGTTGGTAAGAGTTGTGTATGACCAGAGGGTACACAAGCGGAGAACATACGTGCTAGATGAGGAAATATGATGCACAGCACAGAGTGCCGAGCATAAAGCGATCGAAAAAAAACGAGTTGAGGTGAATAAAGGAATGGCCATAGTCCGTGTACTTCCTTCCATCTTATTAATGTTTTAGGTACATCATGAGAGCTGCGAATTTGCCAGGTAAAATTATTTCTAATACAAGCACCACCAAACGAAATAACATACTTATACAACTCTCTATAAAAGCCATAAACATATAATTTTTCAATTAAAACCGGAATCAACCCAACTTGAATCAAAGTTATAGAAACTGCTCCTATGACTTGGTAAAAACGTGGTAATTGCCACCAAATTACTTACTATAAAGTTTAAACTGCTACTAAGTTAAAATTATTATTTACCTTGACGAAACATGGTTCGATACCCATGACACTCCAAGAAAATGTTGGGATGATTCTTCCAAAAAATGTCAAACCAAGGCACCATCAAATAAAGGCAAAAGAATCACAATATTATATGCTGGTTCAGAGAATGGGTTTGTGCCAAATTGTCTGTTGCTTTCAGCTAAAAACATAGCAAATTCTTCTTTAGATTACCATCAAGATACCGACGCCCAACTTTTTGAAGATTGGTTTTCTGCAGACAGCTGGAAAAACTGTGTACAGCATGTACTTAAGGTGGAAAATTCTTACAATTGTATGATTACAAATGTTCAACCCTTAATTATAAGTTTAGGCTTAGATGAAGATAGTGATAGTGATACAGAGTTAAATTTTGAATAAACTATCAATAGTTTCTTAGGATTTAATTAATTTTTATTGTACTTTTAAATTATATTATTTTCAATTATCATTAATTGTTATCATTATTTTACATTTATTATAGGTACCTAAAACTACAAATACATATCTGTTTATTTTAAATTATAAAAATAAATCATGTGGTGTGGTATACATTTTCAAGCCGGTCCTGAACCCATTTATTGAGCTTCGAAGAGGTTGAGGCGTATACAATAGGGTTTAATCAGGTAGTTTATTTATGGCAGTAAGAATCAACGGTATAATTCTGCAACAACTATACTATGTACCCGGATGTTCGAACATTTATAACAACTGACATTACTGCTCGTGAATAAAACACTATTATTTAATAATTTTTCATGTACGTGCCTGTTAAAAATATTTCGCTACGAGAAATGGGGCCTAAGCGCTCGTATTAAAGTTACGGAAAGTAACCGCGAGTATTACGAGAAAAACCGAAAGGTGAATAATATTTTAAGTGAGCCAGGTGCTAGGTTCGAGGCCATTGATGCGAGGAAGTAAAGACCAAACGGCGCGCATAATCTGAGTAATGTTTTTGTACAAGAAATTGTACAGTTTTGCTGATAAATACACAAACTTGATGTTTTATGATCGTCAATCCGAAAGGACCGAAATCGTGTTCCGTCAGCGTCCCGTCAAACGAATCCTAAAAGGAATGGACGTCAAAAAAGCTACTGGTCCAGACGAAATTCCTATTATAGTTCTCAAAAGATGCGCCGATGAACTAACACCAGTATTTTGTAGACTTTTTAACATCCTACAAACAAGGAATATTTCCATCGTGCTGGAAGACGGCGCGAGTCCAGCCTATTCCAAAGAAAGGTAAGAGATCCCTGCCTAACAACTATCGACCAGTCGCATTGCTTTCAGTTATATCAAAAGTAATAATAATAATAATAATAAAGACTTTTATTAGTGTAGTTACAGCGTTACAAATATGAAACAAGATTAATTAACACAAACTGTAGAAAATAGTTTAACTGAGGACGAGATAAACCCATAAGTGGCGAAGTCTAGCTACTCTTACTCGACCACATTCTGAGTTTGACCTGCCTCATATATTGATCAACATAAAATAAATACAAAACAACATCAGTAAACAAAAGCAACCAGCAGCTTCACTGGTGACTAAAAAGATAAGAACGAAACTTGTGCTTGAACGTGTGAATATTATATGTCTTAAATTCGTCAGGAATAGAGTTATATAATTTTATAGCATTATAAGTAAAACTTCTTTGAATCAAAGAGGTTTTATAATGAGGCAATGTAAACCTGTTCCCATATCTAATATTCCTTTGATGAATATCAGCCCTAGAAACCAATTTATTTTTAAGCTTCTTAGAGCTATTTGGCAAAGTGAGAAGTTTATGAACAAAATTTCCCAAGTTGTGGCTACATCTGTTCCTCATATTAAGCCATCTACACTCAATTATTTTGTGAGATATATGATCACGCCTCCTCACTCCATATATCAACCTACAACAGGAGTTTTGCATTTTCTGAATCCTATTTTTTTCAGTTTCATGAAGACAGGGCATATAAACGAAATCACAATAGGAATAATGCGAGAGGACCAAGCTATCACAAAGCATTCTCTTAAGTCTTAGGTCAAGAATATGTCTGTTATTGTAAATTAACTTTAAGGAATAAACAGCTTTTCTGTTGATATTTTTTACGTGTTCTTTAAAGCGTAGTTGATTTTTCCGAGTTTAATTTAAGATTGTGGATTTCAGATAAGGACCTAATGGTTTCTAAATCAGTATTAACGTGTTGAGCAGCTTGTATTAAAACTGAAGTAAAGTTGAAAATCGTCCGCATATGCTTAATGGAGAAAGCTATTAACCAACATCTTCTAAAGTACCTGGAAGGCTTCAACATTATCAGCGATCATCAGTATGGTTTTCGGAAGTCCAGATCTTCTAGCCTATGTCACCCATGCAGAATTTTTATAGTTTTGTTCTCTTTTCCCTATGTTATGTTTTTTAATAGAATTATTATTATTAGTATTAAATCAAATAAAATTTTAGTGAATTCTTGTAGCATCTTGTGATAGTGCTTTTTTAATTTTTGACCTGGCAACATTGCGTCGATGAGCATGAGCCGCTTGCAGGATTTCCCTTTCTTCGCGATGGTTGGTTGAAGATGGAAGTAGAAATCAAGATGCTTAGGATACGACGGGGAATTTTGATTCTCTTTATTTAATTTATACCTGGTGTATTCAGTTTTGTTTCCTGTCCGCTAAAACCACATATATATGACCATTATATTGCCAATACGAACTTCCAAAATATAAAAAGTGTATGGGAGATGGCGTGGTACTATTGAGTTTGCGCCGTAGGGTGGAGATTTTAACGATCGCGTCAGAGCCGACCCGACATTATTTGTTTGTTGTTATTCGTCGCCATCTTTGGTTCTGGATACTTTTTCGAATTACAGAACAAAAAGTGGTTCATCCACATTGTTGTCGGTATATTAGTGCTTATAAACTTTTATTACCTAACAACCATTTTTGTAAAGGAGTTTTCAATTTGTGGTGATTCGATTCGCTGTTTGGTAGGTTAGTTGTTTTGTTTAATATGAAAGGACACAAGTGCATGGTGCTTTTTTGCAAAAGTCGTGGATTAATACCAGGTATAAAGTATTTCAGGTATGTATATATGTATATACGAAAATCTTTTGCTTATCACATTATCCGATCTTCCGAACCGAATTTCACCAAAAAGCTTGTAAAAAAAGAAGAGAGTGTCACTCGTATACAATATAATATACATGTGGTCACTACCTAACGTTAAATTAATGGATTTTTAATTTGGTGCATTAGTAGCTGATAATAATTCCCAAAATAGCCAATATACTCATTACTTCTTAATTTTTGGTTTAGAAAAAAGTGAGGTTAAGAAACATACGACGTCGGATGAAGGAAATTAAGCTCATCGTGTCGATTGTTACAAATATTCGGACGGAATTTGGCATCAAAAGTTTACACGAATCAGGGCACCGTCGGATCATCATATCGTCAGAAATCGTATGCATGGAACGCTGTCTTAATTCGAACTAATCGAAATTTGTATTGCAATATTTTTCCTAACCAGTGAAATTCACATTAAAAAATTGAAATCCGAACTGCGCAAACTCACTATTACCCCTTCGATGCCCATAGCGGGGACATAATTGCAGATGGTATTAGCTAAAACCTCTATACCCACCAAGTAATAATATTAATAAGAGAGAACACTTGTAATATTACCATATACAGGGTGTCCAGAAACTAGTGGTCATACCTAAATGATAATATATACTGGATGCCTTAAAGTACAGATTTATGTACAATTTTGCTGCTACAGAACTTCGAGACCGAAGCGGATGCACTGACAGACAAGCAGACGAACGCTGCACCATTGACCAGACAGGCCGGATTCATTTGTTTTTCCTGTAAGATTTAAAAGCTTTTGTAGCAGACCTACTGAAGGAATTATTGCTTCTATTGTCAGTGGAATTGTTAAAAATAATAATGCCTGGTTTGAGAAATACCCGGTACACTTGCCGCTCCTAACGAACTTTTAAATTCATTATAGGGAAAAGTTAATAAATCATATCATAAATATTATAACTACAAATAAATAATATAAATTCTAAAAAAATTAATTACATATATTTTCGTGAAAAAAAGAACCTAAACTGGAAATTTTACATTCCTTTTAAAATAAGTATAAGTTCCTGTATAACCGGAACGATATAAATATCGGTACACGGTATCGTATCGTTATAAATATCGGCATATTTAAGATTAACTGTTGTTTGTGTAATCGGTAAGTGAAAACCTATTTTTAAAAATCTTCAGCGGCTTTTGCGAATAGCTTCTTTATCTATTAATTCTGAACTTATTTTGTTACTTTACTGTCCTCAGATACAACTCTGAATTCTGAGATACAACTCGACATTTCGAGATACAACTATAGGAAATCTGAGATACAACTCGGAATTATGTATATTTCAACCTGTGTGGCCTTGTTTAGAACGTATTTATTCATTAAAGGAACAAACCGTAAATTTCTATTTTTATTAAGTTCTTTGAGGAGGAATGTTTGTTCCTTTCATGGATAAATACGTACTAAACAAGACCACACAAGCACACAGGTTGAATTATACATCATTCCAAGTTAGAACTCGGAATTTCGAGATTCAGCTCGGAATTTGGGCGTAAAAAATACGTATTAAACAAGAACATACAAGCACACAGGTTGGCATATACAGGGTGTTATGGAAATGACGTATTATATTTAAATGGGTGACTCCTGGGGTGTCCTAGAGAAGCGCTACATATATTTTTTTTCAAATCGAATGTTTTAAAAGTGGGGTAACAAACCCTCTTACTCACAGGTGACTCCGCGGTAATGAATCGTAGCACCCTGTGGCAGTGTATCACAAACACCTGTTCCGCGCAATGTTGCCAAATTGTGTAAAAATATAAAACTTTAGTTTCTTATAATAATTATTTAGCTTACCTTAAGTATACAAATAGGAAGTAAATGGAGGACACTCTATGCTCATCACATCATGCTCACACTTTATGCTCATCACGTGCCCTGATAATAGTATGGGACTGCCTAATAGCTATTAAGAAATAAACTCAAAGTCACAGTCTACTCCTCGCTTATTTATACCCACTAAAACCCCTTCGGTCTTTTCTTTCTAATCTCGGAACATGACCGGCATATCGTCGAGAGAAAAAAACACATAGTGAATCAGAACAAATTACACTAAATCACTTAAAGAAACAGACAGACGCCCACGAGTTTCAAATTAGTTTCTTTGAAGATAGGCACTATCAGATTACACAAAATCACTAAATACTACCATACGCATAGAATAAGCGCACATAGGACGTCCAAATATTCAGTAACAATCCGTAAACTGTGCTTGCAGAAGCCACATGTCCCTTATCCGAGCTAAAGGAACATTCTCTAAAAGTTCTGGAAGGTCGTTTTGCAGGAAAATTTTAATAGAAAACAATATAAACGCAGTAAATAAAACGTTCATACACGTTCTAAAATCAGCTGGAATCGAGGTTGCCATTTACCAGACTTCGAAATTTGTACTGCAGGCTATGAATTTTGTACTGCAATAGAGAAAGAAAACAATACGGATATTACAAAATGAAATTACTGAGCGTATGAATTTAAACTTATAAAATAGCAAAAACTATTTGTCGACAAGCTGGATTTTTAGTTATTAGTATTTGGTAGTTTGGCAACACCGCTCCGAAATTGACAGGTCGATTCAGCCCGTCACTCGGCACAACAGAATGTCAAATCAAACAAACACAACAAACAAAGCATAGCTGAAATGTTTTTTTTGTTTATTATTGCAGTGGTTTTAAAATGCCGTAAATCTAATATGTGTGTCGAAAACAAAAGTACCCAGAAATTTTTACGGGTTTGTTCGTTGTGTTAAAAAACGATGTCCGTGTGTGAATTTCATGCGTGTTTATTGTAAGGTTACGTGCGCCGGTGTACTAAAACATATTCTTTAGCATATAAATAATTTTTTTATACAAATTATGGAATTAGTTTTTAAATAACAAGGGAATAGAGCATGTGTTTTAGAGAAAATTCCATTTTTTTTTCTAAATGAAGCCGAATCAACAAAAAGTTGACTGAACATTGACTTTTGATATGTGTTTTCTGTGTAATGTGATAAAAGTGCATAGAAATCTACGCAATAAATTTTGTTAAAGGTAAGAGAGCATGGGGCCTAAATAAAATTCCTTTTTTTTATAAAGAACTTCGTTTTAATCAAAAGATCATTGAGCTTCGAATGAGTTTACTTTGGAAATATGACAACACTGCTCAAAATTCACTGACGTTTTTGAACATCTGTAGTTTGTATATTTCTTCTCATTTACAGGGCATATTCAATTAAAGCGCCATTTACGGATATTTTTCTTCAATTTGATTGCATCTCAGGAATTGCCGGTTTAAATATAATGCGTCATTTCCATAACACCCTGTATATAATTCCACGGTAGAACTCGGAATTCCGAGATACAACTCGGAATTTGGGCGTAAAAAAATTAAATTATAGCCCTTTTACGCCTTCGTAAGAAATTTCTATGAAACAGTTTTAAAATTTCGTTGTCAGTTACTTCGCAATATTATAGATATTTGACCCTAAAAACAACGATATAACGCTGGAGTCCTTTATACAACAAGTTTGCCAATCGGGAGCTTTTATAAAGCTATTATAAACAATAAATCACAACTAAATCTTATAGGGGAAGTCGGCTAATTATGAACTATCCCTTGAAATAGAGTATAATAGGTATTTCGTGTACAAAAGAGTTTTTTACGAACTTCAATACAAATAAATATATGGCCTTTTCATAAGCAATCCTCGCAAGGTTATTGCCAGCCATAGACTGATCAATCACTTAATTTTCTGCTCCCCGCCTCGAGTTCTCTCGACCTCCAACACGATCCCATTTTACCCTTTCGGTAAATATGAATCATGGCTTGCTGTAATGTGACAAGTAAGAAAGCGACGCCATAAGTATAAAGATTTCCGTGATTTATCACGAAAAAATCCGGAAAATTCTCTAGTAAAGTCCGATTTTATTGGTCTGTGATTCTTTCTTTAAGTGGAATAGCGACGTATATGGATATATTTGTAGTGAGAATGGGACAAAATGACATCTAAAATGACGGCTATATTTTGGAAAGATCCTCTCCCTTAGAAAAAAAGGTTATTATTAATGAATATGGATATTTTCTGGCTAGTTGGCACTTTTTCTTCCGATGATGCCCTTTGGATCTAAAGGGAAGAGTCGTATTTATCACATGTAAGAAATATATTTGTTTATTTATTATTTCTTTGCATTTATAGCGGACTCGTAAGGAAAATATCGAGCTTCATTAGTCACGTAGTATTTTTTTATACTATGCATGTTTTGCTTAGTATTCAAAAGCTAATGATTAACGCCGATAACTTAAGAGTATATAAACACAACCGACTGAAATAGTATATTAAGATACAAGTTTCATAAGACATTATTTTAGAGCACGCGTCGAACTTAGAAAACGACCCGCGAAGCGGGGAGTTTCCTAAAGTACAAGTGCTCTAATTGTCTTATGAACCGTGTATTATATAATACTTTTTCTATTTTGGGTCTTTAAAGTCTGAAAAACTTTAAAAAATATAGTAGATTTTTTCCATTTGAATTAATATTTTCTTTTTGCGTTGGCAATACTTCTACAATTTAATAAAATGTTACAAGTATCAAATATGCCATGATAGAAACAATTGAACACAATGCAAAACTTTGAGTTATGTTGCAAGCAGAACAAAGTTCAAAATATTGAACAAAATAATAAATAATACTATCGAACAAAATATTGTGTCGACACAGAATCTGACAAGAATAACAATTAATGCCCAGGAAATGTCTACAGTAACTATAAATATGTATAGATAAAGTAATATGTATAATACTATATTGAATTCAAAATAAAAATAGTACTTTATTGAATAAAACTTTAGAAATAGAGCATAAACTGGAAGATATTTCTATTATTTTTAGGTTACGTTGTTTCATAGTTGTGACTAGAAATTAGGTGACGGACACCGTCAGCATGTTATATATTTCCGAGTATAGGTATTTCAGATAAATATCTAGTAAAAATGATCTATTTGCAAGGTTAAAGGTTAGTATTTTAAAGTTTTCTATAAAAAATTTTTGTCGAATCCATAATGCCTAGAAAACTAATTTCAATGAAATCGAAGTAAGCCTAAAATTCGAACCCTACTTGCTGCCAACATATAAAAATAAAATTTCAGTTTCATAAAGTGGCAGGTTATTCATTTTTTTTTGCATTTCATAATGTAGCCATTATGAAACCCAAATAGAAAAACGATATTATCATTTTGGTCTTTCATTAGAGTTTTAAACTTTAGTGTCTTGTGTGTGTGTGTGTGTGTGCATTTTTATTGGGCATTTGCTAGAATTTTATTGAAGGTTAGTGTTCTCACATGGCAGCCTTATTCACCCAATTAAATGTATTTTGCTAATTTATTATTTGACATGCCTATGTCTTTATTTTGAGTAACAAACCAAATAATTCATATTCGATGTTTTAGTTTACACTATAAATCTAATTTCTAAATTAAAGTCAATATTCTCAATTTATAATTACTTCAACATTATTTCTTCGGTATAGTATAGTGGTCAGTACTCCCGCCTAAGGATAGGAAACCCTGGTTCTATTTCCGGCTGAAGAGAAATATCTACTGATGTTCTGTGTGGATGATGTTCTGTGTGGACCTATATACTACCCAAGTAGCATTTTTAGACACATTGTGGTATCGTAACTATCGTTTCTGTTTCCGATCAAAATTGGAAACTGTTGGCAACAGGAATGGAAATATTTTCGAAACGTATACATTTTAAATGGGACATTTACACGTGTTTCCATGTGGTTGGTACTAGCTGTGACTTTCGCTGTTTCGATGCACAATCGAAAATGTTACTTATTTGTATTTAAAAATGACAGTTAAAGGGGCGGGGCTATGTTAAACCATGCGCAAAACAATTAGGATACCTTCACTGTTGTAAAATAAAAGAAAAACAATATGAAACAATAATTTCGCCATGATGAATTCATTATAAGTATATTTCCTATAAGTTATTTTATTTTATATACCTAGTTATTGCACATTAGAACCAAAAAATCATTGTCGCAGTAAATTTTATCGTGCAGTTTAGTAATTTGGCTTTATATTTTTAACGTGCCCTCGATTTATTTTCATTTACAGAAAAAAAGATACTTTGCCAAAAAAATTAAAATTAAAATATTATCAATATTTTATTTATTTCCTGTATAAATCGACTTAGCTAGGAAAATGGAACTTATCTAACAAATTTTGGCTTTGCAAGAGATGCAGGAATTTCATTAAAACTCATTTTAACAAAATAAAAATTCATTTCCTAAAATGGCCGCTAGGAAGAAAGAAATTATTCTGGTCCAAAATGGACTCGACACACAATTTCTACTCTTTGGCTTCTATAATGTTTCCACGATGCACAGAAGAATAAAAGGTTTGTAAGGTGAATGCCACAGAAAAAAAAGGTGTGCTTGCATGCACAGAAAAGAAAGGTTGGGTATGGACAGCCGCGGTGTGACGTCATGAGAGGCGTGGTTGCAAAAACCTTTCCAAACTAAAATTATAAGGGATAAATAAGCAATTTCCTGGTATTATTTGTATATTAGATGTTATTATTGATTCATTTTCAGAAACAGATTGACGTAAGTGTTTTTTGAAGATCAACATCTTGTTTGAGGATATGTTATTATTGTTGGCATAGGGAGATTTAAATTGTTATTTTTCTGTTAAAAACAGCTTATTGCACTGTATTTATCAACATATAGTATACCCACCTTATAGCCATACTTTATGTTGATAAATCCAGTACAGTAAGCTTTTTATTACAGAAAAATAACAATTTAAATCTCGCTAAACAATAACATAACCTCAAACTTGTTCAGATGGTGATTAAAAATGTACCTAAAACACTTATTTCAATCTGTGGTTGAAAATGGATCAACAATAACCCGTAAAATATAAATAATATAAAAAATATAAAAAAATCTCTTATGGGAAATTCAATGCAATCTTGTGTCTTACCAAAACTTTATAATTTTAACTAAAAATTTGTTCGAAAAATAGTTAAATTCGTGTGTCGTTAATATATCGACAGCACGATTTGTAAAATATTTCGAAACAAGCACGTCTTTAAGTGTTTCTAGTAACTGGATTCGAAAATGTGTCGCAAAAGTTTCGTAACACATATGTCTCGATACAAGTTTCTAATTCGAATCGAAAATGTGTCGAAACGTTTCTCAGCAAAGAATGTCTGTCCAATTTGTGTCTAAAAATGCTACTTGGGTAAGGTTCGGCGTGGACCTATCTACTGAAGTTCGGTGTGGACCTATCTACTGAGGTTCTGTGTGGATCTATCTACTGAGAATCTGTGTGGACCTATATGTACAGGTTTTGTGTGGATCTATTTTATCTGTCTGATATTATAAAATTAATACCGTTTGCATCAAAATTATGGGTTGCTCTGCACGAGCATTATTGAACAAATATCGAAATAATTCATGATGATTTTAATTAATATTAGAATTGGATTCAGAAAGTATGCCTTGATTTATTTAAACTAAATAATATGTGAATTGGTTGCTCAGATATTGTTTCCTTCTTTTCAGGTACGTTATCTTGCCATACAAATATACCAGATCCGGCCGAAATTAAAATACTACTTTTTCGTAAGTACTTCACTTTAATTATTAATATAATTATTCTGGTAATTTAATTAACCGCTCCTCCACCACTGGCACATGACCTTTTAAGAGAAGTCAAAGAAAAAGTCCATTTCCTCCAAGAGACCTGTTTGGCAACTAACAAGGGGTGAACTGAAAGTCACGGTCTCACAAGAGTTGTGAGTTAATAATAATAAACAAGATGTCTAAACCAAATCAATCTTGTACAATTTATTTATAAAGAAAATACATTTGGTTCTATAGCCCTCCGCTACACACATAAGGGTAGTGATGTCATAGGTTCGTTTGCAGTCATTTCCTTTAAAAAATGCAATTTGATGTTGTTGGGAAACTATAACTAACTTTACGAGTAAAATTTTTTTAAAAATACACATAGTTAGTATACTATTTTTACTTAATAGGTACACATCAGGCACGCAGCTAGCATCCCCCCCCCCCAACAAACCCGAACAACCCCCCCCCCCCCCGGAGAGGTACACATGAGAAATGCATTCAATATAATTATTATTATTATACCTTGAGGTTTCAAACGCAGGCGGTAGATTTAGGACTATCAGTATCGACTTGGCATCATTGATTACTGTTTAAAACTTTATGATTCGGCCCAACAATTAGTGTTGGGAAAACCGATAATTTTAATAATCGAGTACTTGATACTCGAGCGATTTTAATAATCGAGTGAATCGCTTGAAATTCCAATTCACCAAGCGATGACGTCACCGACTGCTTGACCGGCAGCCTAGCCGTTTACATGTGATCAGGTAGGGTATTCAGCAGGCACGTAACTACGGGTGGGCACAGGTTTAGCTAAAGAATTGTAGTAGCCACCAAAATAATTCCAGAAATTTATTTATTTGTGAATAATGAATTTTTACCACGTGTCTCGATACCAAACAAAAAAACTGCAAAAATCACCCAAATATGTATTTATTGTTCGGGTTTATTCTTGTGCCTTTTTAAAACAAAAAGTATTACAAAGAGTTATTTTTCGTCACATTTTTCTCAATTTACGAGCATAAAATAAGTAGATATTTAAAATGGCTTGTCAAATTCTTCCACTCTAAATTATCAGGTGCGCACTGTGTGCCCTTCAAAAATGTAGGCTTAGTTACGCGACTGGCAAATTAAGAAATAGGTGATTATTTTTTTAAATTCATGTGTATAAGGTAGATGTACCAGTACCTGACCTTTTAAGGAGAGTTATACATATATATGCTTTACACATAAATATTTTAGACTTTCTTTATAGAAATTTCGGTTTGTTTACATCTTTGTACTGTTACCCATAGTTAAAAGCCTTAAAAATGTTATTCTAGGTTGTTTTTAAAAAATAATAGCATAAATTTGTCATGTTGGCAAGTACACCTATAGATGACCCTCAAAATTTAAGAAGGATCTAATGCTGACCTGTGTGGTTCCAGTAGGTGACCGTAATTAAAACTACCTAAAAGTTAGTAAAACCTAAAGTTTTTTTTAATACGAAATCTTACAAAATATAATCTAAGATACTAATATTTATAAAAATTAAGCAAGAGTAATTAGATACATCTGAAAAAAAATAAAATGAAAAATCAACATTTATAGTAGTTTTCAAATTCTTTTACGAAACAAACGCCTCTTGAGTTGGTTACTTTTGGAGGGGAAATAACTTCTAGAACATTTTTGTTATTGTACCATATTTCATCTTTTATCTCCGGCCACCTCCATCCAGATGGTCCTGATGGTATCATAGCACTGACAAAATACTCACATTCTTGGTTGTGTGGCTTTCTAGAGATTTTTGTAACTTGGCCAGGAAAATATTTATCTTCATACTCGACAATCACATAGTCTCGTAATTCCGGGGTTTTCCTGATTTTTGTTTCCATTTGCTTCATTTTGTTTCTAACTTGGCTTTCTTCTTTTTAGTGGCCCTTATTTGTATCTTGACTCTTTTTGGATTTTCTTCATCTGACTTCGTTTCTGAGTCGGAAGATAACTCAATTTTTTTAACTCTCCTTTTAACTGTTTTCTTTTTTCACTAGCCATTTCTCGTTTTGTTTTCCTGTCCAATTTTTCTTTCTAGCTTTTTCTTTCTTCTCAATTTTCTTCCTGTTATATTCCTGCCACATTTCGCTCGTTACAACACTGGGGATTTTTTATTTTTTTTTATTAGATGTCTGAGTTGAAGGCTCTGGCCAAAATAATGCTCTTTTGAAGGGAATATTTGGGTCAGTACTTTTTAAGGGCGTTTTCTGTTGAAGACTGCTTAAGATATTAATCTTGTCGCTGATGGTGCCTAAATTATTTGCTTCATTTTGATGGTGAATCTTTGGAGTTTTGCTGTCGGCTGAAACATGGACTTCAGCCAATACTTGTATTTGGTTAGACATTTCTACTTGAATCAGTTCATCGCGTTCAGCATCATCTATTCTAGCTAGGACGATGTCGTTATTTAGATTATTGTCAAACGCAACTATTTTATTACGTATTTCTGCTCGAAGCAGTTGATCGCGTTCAGCATCATCTACTCCAAGTTGGACGATGTCGGTATTTAGATTATTGTCAAACACAACTATTTGGTTAGGTATTTCTACTTGAAGCAGTTCTTCGCGTTAAGCATCGTCTACGCTAGCTAGAACGTTGTCGTTATTTAGATCATTGTCAAACACAACTTTAGCTTCTTCAATAAGTTTTTCAAAATCTGTTTGATAAGATGGGCAGGTTGAAGCCTCCGAGTAAATTTAAATTGGAAAACATTATTTAATATAAGTAAATAATACTGATTGATTATGTAGTATTTTATCGGTCATATTTCATAGGTCACCTATACATACATGCTTGAATATACTTGTACCTATGTCTGACCTATAGGTCACTTATAGGTTCTTAGAGCATAAATGTCAAAAAAGAGAGAAAGGAAACTTTTTATACTGTAATCTACTGAAAAAGACAAAGATATCATAAACCGACGTTGTTCCAATGCCTGACCGCCAGGTCAGGCTTTGGAGTTCGAACATTAATGATGTACCTATAAGTGACCCATGCCAAATATTTATAATCTAAGGTTAGATCGATATTTTTTGCCAAAAACATTCAACCTTATTCCTAAATATTACATATTAACTGTATAAATTACTTTCAATCTTATAAAATAATCTTAAAACTCTTATTTTCTGTTCCTTACCTGCTTAAGAAAACTGTCTAATTTTATATGAAAACACCAACAAATGATACACTCCACATTTTAGACGTTTGCAGACCGAATACCGAAGCACTGTTGCCAAATCTTAAGATTACTTTACACCAGAGTAGAAGTTGTCAATAAGTAATTATAAAGGACCCAACACTGTTTTTTAGATAATTTCCTTAAAATTTAAGAACAAATTCAAGCGGTCACCTACTGGTACACGGTCAGGTACTGGTACGTCTACCTTAGTTACCTAAAAGTTCCTGTTTAAATTTAAGAATGTTTAGTTTTTGTTACCAAAAAATTTGTCGATACCTATGTTTTGTTAACTATTTTGCTCGTTTTCTTATTTTCCATTTTTAAGAAGTCTTCTTGAGTTTAATAATAAAAAGTTCCTGTTTAGATTTAAAAATGTTTACTATAAGATTACCAACGAATTTTTCTATATATTTTGTTAACCATTTTGTTCGTTTTGTTATTTTTATTTACAATTTCTATTATTATGTTATTTTTGAGAAGATTTCTCGAGTTTATACTAAATAAAAATTTAAAAATTATATCCTTTAATTTTTTTATATTTACAATCGGAGGAGACTAAACTACGCCTGCAATCAGTTCTCTCTCCTCGACTTGGTCCTCGTCAGCGTAATTCGGCACCCATATAAGTCACCAATCCCATAAATCTCAGTATCTGGGTTTGTGGGGACTTATTGTTGATAACATTATTACATATATTAAATGTTTTTGGCCTCAGAGCAGAAAATATCCAAACAGTTCGTAACTATTTAAGAACCAGGCATGCGCAGGGATAAATTGGCAATCGGTTGACAATTTTGTTGTACGAACGAAGCTATATTATTAAGGAATGCAAGTCAACATAAAAATAATCAAACGATCGTTCTTATTGACATTCATAAATAAATGCAAATACGTTAACAAAGCACCTCAAATGGATATTTCATTCATAAATTCATCAGTGCCAAAAAAGGAAAAGGTTAAAAAACAACAACAACATCGTAACTCGGTTGTCGAGATTGTGACAAGGAAAATAACGAACAATGAAAAACACACACACTATCGTGATGTCATCGACTACTTTCGCCAACCGATTGCATAATTTTAAAGGTAACTGGTTGTGACATTCGGATAAAAGGAATTTTAAAGATAACATGTCATACGGTATACTAAAAATGCTAATTTCTCCCATAACGTCAACTGTACAAGATACGGAACCGCAGAATTATTGAAACGAGATCAGATTGGGTTAGTTTTTTATCGTTTGGTGTTTCGAATTTTTCGGGATTGATTCCTTAAGCACACGGGAAGTCTATTGTTCCTTTTGAGCAGTGGCGGCGGGTCGTGTCTTATATATTGGTATATTAATATACAGGGTGTCCCAGAATATGTGGGCAATCTCCCGGGTTCAGATAAAACACTAAAAAATAACAGGAGAGGTTCCTATACATTTTTCTTCCTACGACCTCGCCTACGGAGATACGGGCCCATAACGGACGTTCCTGGGAATCGTTTTTTAAATAATTTATTAAGTACTAGGTGTAATTTAATAATTTTTTAGTATAATGGTTACTAGATGAGTCTCCTTAAAATTCGCCCTTTTAAACACATTTGGCTTATTTAGTTTGCCAGGGACGGACTACACGTAACACAAAAATGTTTTTTTTGTATACCTTGTATGATGAAAGAACGACAATAATATTTTTGGATAGTCTAAACCTTAAGCTGAAAAAAAGTCTTGATCAATGTCGATAAAGTGAACTGTTTTCGAAAAAAAAGATATTTTTGTTCAATATACAGGCCCATCGAAAACCGTCCAGCAAGGTTTACGGCTATGTACGTGAACATTAAAAAAAACCTCGGACCCGTACACTTGTGTTTTCAGGGGGACACGTTTCACTATTAATTTCATCCCTGTAACCTCAACCCCCCTAGCGGGGGCGGCTACTGCCCTTGTTTTTTTAAATGGGAATGGGTATGTTGTGATACATCTTTTTAAAGGGCATTAAATTCTCTTTAAAATGGCGCTTCGTTTTGTAAATTTGAGCTACGCGCCGCCGAGCAACGGAATTTGAAACATTTCACTGCACATCTTATCAAGTACACAGGTTTGTGCGTAAACAATTTTTTTTAAGTAATAAGTATCAGTCAATTCAACGTTATCTTCAGTAAAGTGATTGATCCAGATCTACATACGTTATTTCTGCGCTATTATTTTCTTTTGATTTTATCGTGACAAAAAATGGTTTATTCTATTAAGGAGAGAGTGGAAATTATTGAATTGTATTTTATAAACAATCAATGTGCAAGAGTAACGGCAACTTTGTTTAATGATAGACATCCAGATAGACACGTACATCATGGTTATATCCTAGAATTAGTGGCTAAATTTCGGCAAACTGGTTCAGTGGCAAATAAAAAAGGGATCATTGAAAATCCGGTAAGAAATGAAGCAGTAGAAGTAGCTGTTCTGGGTCAAGTTAGTATGAATCCAACATTAAGTACCAGAAAAATCTCTGATGTAACGGGAATTTCGCGGACCACTGTACAGAGAATTATGAAACATTATAAATGGCACCCATACAAAATTAAACTTCTCCAAGAATTGAATGAAGATGCTAATGACCGCCGTTTACACTTTTTTGAAGTAATGTCAGAACAACAAGTATCCGAACTACCTTTTTAACGTTTGCTTCTCAGACGAATGTTCTTTTTTTTCTTAATGGCACTGTCAATCAACATAACTGTCGTTACTGGTCCGACACGAATCCAAGGATTTACCACGAGGTTCATACTCAAAATCCTCAGAAATTAAACGCTTGGGCTGATATTTTCGGTGATCACATAATTGGACCATTTTTCTTACCGGGAAATTCAAATAGAGATACTTATTTTGACTTGTGTCTGTTTGAAGGTTGTAGACAATGGTGTTTCTTGAATAACAGAAAAGTTTTGGACTTGCATTGTCTTTATTTGTTATATATCAAACTTTTCTGTTATTTTTACTTGTTGGAGAATGCTGTCAACCCAGCGCTGATGGAAATTATGGAAAACGACCAACGTTACCAGGAAGAAAATCCAATATTTCAACAAGACCGGTCTCCCCCCCCCCCCCCCATTATGCATTACCCGTACGCCACTTTCTGGATGAAACGTTTCCTGGTAGATGGATTTTAGAGGAGGGGTGCAATTGAATGGCCCGCGAGATCGCCTGATTTATCTCCCCTTGATATCTTTTTGTGGGGACATCTAAAATCCAAAATTTATGCCACCCAACCCGAATCCTTAGAAGATTTACGGAACCGCATTACTAATGAATGTCAACAAATTACACCAGATGTTCTTCACAATGTCCGAGAACACTTTGAACAGTTGTTGTACTATTGTATGGAGGTGAATGGCGGACATTTTCAACATTTAATAAGATAACATGTAAGTATTACTCAATAAAATTACATTTTTTAAAACGCAATTTCTCGGCGGCGCGTAGCTCAAATTTACAAAAGAAAGCGCCATTTTAAAGAGAATTTAATGCCCTTTAAAAAGATGTATCACAACGTACCCATTCCTATTTGAAAAAACAAGGGCAGTAGCCGCCGCCGCTAGGGGGGTTGAGGTTACAGGGATAAAATTAATAGTGAAACGTGTCCCCCTGAAAACACAAGGGTACGGGTACGAGGTTTTTTTTTAATTTTCACGTACACAGCCGTAAACCTTGCTGGACTGATTTCGATGGGCCACCCTGTATGCAAATTCCATTACTAAGTTAGTAACTAATAAGACAAAGGACAAAAACCGCAATTTTCAAGACACTACCATAAACTGACGCTTGGATAAATATTCTTATTTAAATCGGTACATGTGAAAAATACCGTAGCAACAATGAGGGAATTATATGAACATAAAACCACAACTAAGGCAAAAAAACATTTCGTTTTGGGATCGCTCAAAACGACCAAATACAAAATTTGAATATAGTAACACAACCAGTGGCGTGCGTATGAACTATCTTTCGATACTCGATCTTGGAACGACGTGGCCGAGGGTTCCACGTGCTTGATGTTTACGAATTTTAAACGTTTTGTTAGTTGTAGCATTACCCGACTATTTTTCTGTTGTGAAATACTTAATTCATAATAATAAATGTTGTGATGTGATTTCAAATTTGTGTGATTTTATCTACTGGTGGTTCTGTTGCAAAACATACTTTTTGTGTTTTATTTTTTTATGGAATTTAATTATAAAACGGATTATAAGATCGTAGGTAAGAGAGTATGTACCTTAAAATTGTAATATTTTTTTTCTAAAAAGTTTGAAAAAGAAGTGATAAGGCGCGTCAAAGACGTCTTGTTGTCAAAAACTGAACACGTGCGTTTACAATTCTGTGTTGCAATATATGACAACACCGCCTCAATAAACTATTGATTGCGATCGTCCTCAGTAGCGGCCGCGTAAATTTTCAGATTTCATATAAAGTGTATATTTCGTACAATAATTCCAAGCGCCATTTAAGGTTATTTTTCTTCAATTTATTTTCATCTCAGGATTTGCCGGTTTAAATATAATAAGTAATTTCCATAACACCCTGTATATCCGATTTTTAAGCTAAAAATACTAATTTGGCAACGATGCTAAAAACCTTGAATAATATAATTAATTTGCAATCCAATTTGTTTAAAAGGCAAAAAGAGTAAAATTGCTTTAACCCGGAAAACATTTTCTATTATTGTTTTACTCTGTTTTTATTAAAAGAAAATGGCCGTTTACATACATACGTACGGTAATTTAAGCTAAACCAAGGTAACTTTCTATTTGCATTCCGACCAAAAAGGAAGCCTCGATTTAACCAGCTTTTTATTAAAACCCGTTAGATGCTATTTGCGTTGGTTATTTTAGACTTAAACAAGAAGTAATGGTAAAGTATATTGCACACTATTTCGTTGACCTGTAATGACCAATAAACTGTTATCGACAACACCTGTAATAAAACAAGGCAATATTGCACGAAACCTAAACGGGGTCGGGCCTAGAGATCAACGGTTTAAAAAAAAACAGGAAAATTTGGAAAAAACTTTTTTTTAATAGGTCAAGAAACTCGCAGTCTTCTCCACGAGTTTAATAAAAAGTCATTTTTTAATTTCTATACATGTTTCGAAAGCACATATCGTCATCTTCAGTGGAAAAAAATTATACATAAGCAGAAACTTTAGACACTATCAAGGTAAACTTTTATAGCAAAAAAAATTTTTTTTTGGAAAATTAACTAAATTAGAAACTGGAAAAAAGTAAGAAGTAGAAAATTATGGATTTTATCCAAAAATCAAATTCAAAAACTACAAAAAAAGATGTATCCTATTTTTTCATTTTTCTTAATTTAGTTCTAATTTATTGAGTTAATTTTACAAAAAGTTCTTTTTCTGCCACAAAAGTTTACCTTGACAGCAACAACTCGACTAGCATCAAAGTTGTAGAAACTGTGCTAGGACTGCTGCTATGACGTGGTAAAAACGTGGTAATTTACACCAAATTAATTACTATGAAGTTTAAACTACTACTAAGTTTAAATTATTAGTAGAATTTACGTAACACTTACTTGGTATAGTGACTTTATGGCTTCATTACTTTATGGTCAGTATAAAGGCTATTGGAACTACAGCGCGTCAACGTTTAACTACTTATACAGGGTGTTATGGAAATTACTTATTATATTTAAATGGGTGACTCTTAGGGTGTACTAGAGAAAGCCTACATACTTTTTTTTTAACCGAATATCTAAATACTAAGGTAAAAACCCTTTTTACCCAGATACCGTCGTGCCGTTCCATCTGGATTCAGTTAGCAACAATGTGAGTCACTAGAGTATACTAATGGTGATGTCAGATCACGCCGCGTGTCTCGCCCTTGCTTGGAGATGCGGGGATGGAATGTCGAGGGTTTCACGTGCTTGACACAAATTTTAAACGTTTTGTTAGTTGTAGCATTACCCGATTTTTTTCTGTTGTGAAATAATTCATAATAATAAATGTTGTGATGTGATTTCAAATTTGTGTGATATTATCTACTGTTGGTTCTGTTGCAAAACATACTTTTTGTGTTGTGTTATTTTTTTATGGAATAAGATCGAAGGTAAGAGAGTATGCACCTTAAAACTATAGTTGTTTTTTTTTGAAAAGTTTAAAAACGAAGTGATAATGCGGCTCAAAAACTGAACACGTGCGTTTATAATTCTGCGTATATGACAACACTGCCTCATTAAACTATTCATTGCGGGCGTCCTCAGTAGCAGCCACGTAAGTGTTGAGATTTCCTATAAATTATATATATTTCGGTTAATAAGTCAAATCACCATTTATGGTTATTTATCTGCAATTTATTTTCCTCTCAGGATTTGCGGATTTAAATATAATAAGTCATTTCCATAACACCCTGTATAACACCAAAACTTTAAAGTAAAAACAAAACGTCGCCGTTACGACAGAAATATAACTTGTAAGTAGGCGCGACTACAGAGTAATGTTAATGGTTCCCATTAATACAGAGTGACTGACTCGTAAGCGTTCCATGTTATCTTACGGACGGATGGAGGACTGAACGTTTCGTTCTCGACGCTGTTCTGGGCCCGATTCGCCATGTTTTATAGAGATCCATCGCAACGCCATTTTAGGAAAAATTCTTAACCTTATTTTAAGGGCGCGTTGTTATTTTTAG
Source organism: Barypeithes pellucidus (assembly GCA_963991005.1). Taxonomy (NCBI): domain Eukaryota; kingdom Metazoa; phylum Arthropoda; class Insecta; order Coleoptera; family Curculionidae; genus Barypeithes; species Barypeithes pellucidus. The sequence goes on along the minus strand of OZ022563.1, from coordinate 46,369,021 downwards.
ATCTATCCTCCTCAGTTTTAGCATCTTGGGTATACCGAAATCAAAGTCTTAAATATTTATATTATTTTATGGTTGAGTGCAGCATAAAATATGAACTGACATATTGTTTGGATAGAGGTCCATATGATAGACGGAATAAATATGCATTATTTTAGTCGAGAGAGAGAGAGAGAGAAAGTTGGGTTTTCTGATTAACCTGGTTAATTCTACATAAAAACGGTCTCTTGAGTTTTTCTCGTCAGACGCATCGAATTGCCCACTCCAACAATTTTTATGTAACAAAATTTATTATTAATTATTTTATCAATGTTAATAATAATGAGTTTCAATATGAATTTAATGGTTTTAATCAAGAACGGTGCGCGTCTGACGAGAAAACCTCAACAGACCGTTTTTATGTAGAATTGACCAAAAATATCCACAGGGAACAATGTCAGTGCCGTACCATATTGTTTGTAAAGAATATCATAGAGGACATGTTTTGCAGGGACGCCACTGGTGGAACAATTGAATAAATTTTCTAACTAAAATGTGTGGTTCTATATCCTATTAACACATACCAAAATTGAACATAATATCTAAAGTATTTTCGGAGATATTAAATGGTGGCCATTTCTTGTATGCAGCGACAAGCGCGCATTTGCGAAAATAAAAATTTTTCGCCCCTCGTAGCTGATAAAAAAATGAACAATTTAAATCCGGCCTGATCCCCGTAGCTAGATTAATAAACTACTTATTAGCATTTATGTAATATTTTTGTCTCCCCCATAACTCTCCTCCTCATTGCCCCACCATACATAGCCTCCGGCCCATCAAAGTACTCGGTGTCACCCGTTGATTCGCGAAAAATTGATGCCCAACTCCGCCCCCTCTTGAGATATAGTTAATTAAATTTTATTGTTTTTGCAGTTAAAAATCGCGATAATTCGCGGACTCATTGAGATATCGGAATAAGGTTTGTTCGAGCTTACGCGCTCTGTCAAGCTCTTCAATTTCAATCAGAACCGGTTGAGTTATCTAGGAAAATCCGTGGTCGGTTAGCGTGCCCGCTCCCCCCCAATGCGGCGCCCCCTACAAATCATGTCAGAATGTCGAGAGGATCCTACTGTATCGATTGGGGGAAAAAAATTACTCGATTTCGTTAAGGGATTTTCGTAAACCGGATCGACTCCACTATAGTGTAACGTGCAGCGACCATGCAGGCACGTAATCGTTACCACAAAATTATTCCCCATTTTGGTAACGTGGTGAAGAAGCGGTACCTGAAGGGTTCCAGATACCAGTAGCGGGAACTTATAAAGATCTGTATTAGTGGCGGATACGTAGCGGCGACTAAAATTGCTAGTTGGGCAAAGTTTCTGCTTATGTATAATTTTTTCACTGAAGATGATCGTATGTGCCTTCGAAACATGTATGAAAATTAAACATTGAGCTTTTATTAAACTTGTGGAGCAGAATATGAATTTGTTTACCTCTTAACGAGATGCATAATCATCATCTTGCTAGAAATTCCGTGATGTATCACTGTTTTAACTTATATTTATGTATGTTTGTTTTGTGATTTCATAACGAGCCTATGTGTAACTGCATAGGATGATTTATAGACCACGTGCTTATCAGAATTGCGAATAAAATGTCAATATTGATATTACAATATCGTTGTTTTCGTGTGTGACTGTCTTTACTACAATCGAATACCGTTGCTCATGTTATTTTTAATGTTTATGGAAATACAGGGTTCTATGGAATTACCTTATTATATTTAAACTAGTGTTGGGAAAAACCGATGATTTTAATAATCGAGTGAATCGCTCGAGCAATTAATCACTTGATATTTTTAAAGAAGAATGTGTTGATAAATCACCAGGGGTTGTTTTTGTAACTTTTAGAAGTTTAGTCTATAGTTTTTATTAAGGAAGAACAGCTGATTCTAATTTTAAAAAAAAATACATCCTTTAATTTTTTAAAAATTTACAATCTCCGCTGGCTAGCCAGTCAAAACAAAACCCATGTCGCGAGGAATCCACTAAGAGATTCATACTTTTTTGTATGCACCTTCTGGTTTATGTGCCTTTAACAAAGACGTATGTCGTGTCAGCCTTCGTCGAGCAAACATCGGACATCAAGTGAAAAGCAACGATTTCGATTTTTCACTTGGATTTATAACTAGAGTGGTATTTCCTATCGAGCGAAAAACTGCTCGAATATACGAGCAGTTTTTTACCTCAAGCGATCACACTACCAAGCAGCACGTTTCGATCGGCGTCAAGCGAAACTATGGTATCGAGTGAAAGGTAATAAGTAACAAGCGACGATTTTCGCTTCAATTTATAACTCGAGGAGTTTTTTTAATAATCTAGCGACGTACTCAAGCGGTTTTTCGCTCGAGCGGTCACAACACTAGAAAAAAGACTGTTGTAAAATTATTATAGTAAAGATTTTATTGTACGATTTCCTATAAAATATAGTTTTAATTATATTTTTCATTAATAATCCGTGGGATAAAAAATAATATTGTTGATACACATAATTTTTAAAAATCTGTAGCTAGTATTTCTAAACAATTTAGTACAATCAAGTAAAACTAGAATATATTTTAAATTTCACAGCGAATGTAGTGGAAATAATTTATTTATAACTCCAGTAGTTAAAAATTTTGAAATATAAGGTAAATATTGTTTCACGAAAAATGAATATAACTTAATGACTGCAGTAAAAGTACCTGTGGCCATCCCATTATTTATGACCGTTTGTTATTATTATGTGGAAAGGACCAGATTGTAATAATTATAATTAAATATAGGCACATCAGGTAGGTTAGGTTGCTTAATTTATATTTAAATATCTTTTTGTGGTAAAATTTGTTAGATTTTGAGGAATGGTTCAAGAATTGTCTTTTAACAAACATTCCTCAGAATAGCGTGATAGTAATGGACAATGCGAGCTATCACAATCGCCAATTACATAAAGCTCCAAGCTCAAATAATACAAAATTGGAGATTCAAAACTACATGGCGGCGAATGATATATATTTTGAAGAAAGTTATAAAAAAAGTGATCTTTTAGAAGTTTTAAAGACATTTTGTATAAAAAAAGTATATGTTTGTGACACATTGGCAGAAGAAATTGGACATACAGTGCTACGACTTCCACCCTATTATAGCATTTTTAACCCCATAGAGCATATGTGGCACCAGTTAAAATCACTGGTTAGGTCTGAAAATATTTCTCCGACTTTAAGTTCTAACTGTAGAAAATTCGTATATTAGTCTGGATCGTATAATTAATCCAATTTTAATTAATTTTGATGAGGATAGCGATAGCGAAACAGAACTATTTATAGAATGACATAATAAATGTAAATAAATATGACTAGTAATATTTTTAAAAAATGTTAATTCATTTGATTACATTAATATAATCATATCATTACTTGTTTTCCTTAGTCCGCCCCTTCATACTTCACTTGTTTATTGCCAAGCTCTTGTCGACACAATGGGACCGACCCCGGAAATCATTAAGTCGTATCCATTTTTCGTGAAACAATCTTTACATTTATTTCACTGCATATTATTTAAGTATTTTTTTATTGTAAAAATAACCAAGTTTAAATGAAGTGTTGTAAATTAGAGTTTTTACAAAAATAAACTGCTTAAATCAGATGCAACGGATTCCCGCACGAATTTCGATCTTCGCATCAGATGATAGGTGGAGAACTCGTACAGTAAATGTACCATAGTTCGAAGAAGTTAAGCGAGGCAAGGCAAATTTTAACAAAAGATTTTAGTAAATTTTACAAAAAAATTTTTAGTAGTGAATTTTGCAAAATTTGTTGTAATTATTACTAAACATTTAGGTTAAATTTAATGACATTTTCTAATAAAAATTATTCCAGTCACATATAGAGCCATAAATTATGGCATAGAGGACATGTATGCTGGGGCGCCTTTGGTTGATCGATATAATAACTTTTCGAACTAAAATACGTGGTTTTGTTGAAAAATAATATTTACAGTATTACTTACTTTCGTAGATATTAAAAAAATATCGATTAAAAAAAATTAAGTCGTTGCGGACGATATGTTTATACAGGGTGTTATGGAAATTACTTATTATATTTAAACCGGCAAATCCTGAGATGAAAATAAATTGAAGAAAAATAACCTTAAATGGCGCTTTGAATTATTGTACGAAATATATATACACTTCATATGCAATCTGAAAATTTACGTGGCCGCTACTGAGGACGTTCGCAATCAATTGTTTATTGAGACGGTGTTGTCATATATTGCAACACAGAATTGTAAATGCACGTGTTCAGTTTTTGACGACAATACGTCTTTTACCCGCGTTTCACTTCTTTGTCTCTTACCTTCGATCTTATTTCAAAATAATCCGTTTTATAATTAAATTCCATAAAAAAATAAAACACAAAAAGTATGTTTTTCAACAGAACCAACAATAGATAATATCACACAAATTTGAAATCACATCACAATATTTCTTATTACGAATTATTTCACAACAGAAAAAAAATCAGGTAATGTACAACTAACAACCGTTTAAAATTCGTATACATCAAGCACGTGGAACCCTCCATAGCGTCATCCCATCCCCGAGTCTCGAAACATACTGAAGCAACGATAGTCGCGCGCGGCAGGTATCCAAGCAAGGGCGAACCATATGGTGTGATCTGACAACACTGTTAGTATACTCTAGCGAACCACATTGTTTTTACCTTAGTATTTATATATTCGATTAAAAAAAGTATGTAGAGTTTCTCTAGGACACCCTAGGAGTAAATGGGTGACTCCTGGGGTGTCCTAAAGAAGCGCTACATTTTTTTTTAAATCGAACGTTTAAAAAGTAGGGTAATTCACTCCTAAACCTACAGGTGACTCCGCGGCACCATATGATATTATCCGGCGGAGCTGTCTGACAAACACATGTTCCTGCAATGTTGCCAAACTTTTTAAAACTGTAGAACTTTTAGTTTCTTATTATTTAGCTTACCTTGGGATACAAGGGAAGTAAATCGAGGATACTCTATGCTCACACTTTATGCTCTATACGTGCCCTGATAATAGTGTGGGACTGCCTAATATCTATTAAGAAGTAAACTCAAAGTCACAGTCTACTCCTTGCTTGCTTATACCCACTAAAACTGCTTTGTCCTCTTCTTTCCAATCTCGGGACATGACCGGCATATCTAAACTAACTAAATCACTAAAAGAAACAGACAGACACCCACAAAACCACTATAAACACTACCGTACGCTAGAATAAACATAGGACGTCCAAATTTCAGTGACAATCCGTAAACTATGCTTGCAGAAGCCACATGTCCCTTATCGGACCTAAAGGAACATTTTGTAAAAGTGCTGGCAAGTTGTTTTGCAGGATATGTGGTCGTATTAGGTGATTATCAATAATACCTGCCGATATGTTCAAGAAAAACCTTATCTGGCTATTGGTCTTGCTAATTAAATATTCCATTTCGGGTAAAGCCACCCTCATCTGTGAACTATCCTTCGGAATTAGTCAGGTACTTCGACTTGACTGTATGTACCACTGTTGTAACCTTCTTGTAAAGTAAAGGAAGTCTTGTAGTTTCAACTTTTTAACTTTTGTAGTACAGTGGCTAACGTGTTTGGTTTCTCTCTCCTCTATAACTCGCTGATTAAATATTCCATCTCGGGTAAAGCCAAACTCCATATATAGGGCATTTTCCTGTGCTGCTCCATAGCACAAGACCATGTCCGTTAGTTCGATTGAAGTTCTTGACATTTTGAGTTTGAATAGCAAATTTATAAAATTCGAAAATAATTTATCTCTCTACCGCACGCACGTTTCGGCAAATACCAGAACTATTGCGCTGTTGCCAGTTTTGAAACTGGAACGTCGAAATTTTTCGCGCCCAAACATTAAATTGAAAATTCGATTAAAAAATATGAATTTTGTCCTAAAGCATGAATGAAAATTATACGGAGAAGTAAGATTCAAAAGCAAATGACATAATTTATGAATATAATCTTATAAAACATCATCTTATAAAAAAGACGCCAGCAGGTGGCAACATTGTAGTGTTGTTGTGTAGTAATGCCATACAGAAAAAAAGAATAAAACGAAAATGTCAAATCAAACTGCCCGAACTTGTTACGTTAAGTGGTTGAAGGGTCTGTTTGTTTATTCATTATTTAGGGAAAATTGAGTTTAAAGTTTTTTTGTCACGGTCATCGGTACATATTACCTTCATCAACTTGTATATCTGTTATTTATCATTACAACAATATGTAGTTGTAAAGAATTTTATGTTCATAAATCCATCATCCATGTAAAAAACTTATTTGGGAGCGTTTTCTAACCAGCAAAAGTGTTGTGTGTGCGTTAATTAATGTGCATTTGTGTGTTGTTTTTAATAATACCGAAAAGGTAACAGAGCTAAAATAAAATTTTTTTTCCCCAGTGTACAACTGAACGTAAAAGTTTAGAAATGTACGTTGAAAAATAAACATCTTCTGTCAACCGGTTATTGACCTTCTAAAGAAATTTAACGACAACATTGCTAAAATTTCAGTGACGTTTTTGGCCATAACCTATCTCAATATTGCTTTGTTTACATATGGCTACAGTTTGTTTACGTTTGGTCAGTAGTAACAGGTATGTTTATTTGGTTTTACATAAGGTGTTATAATTCGGTTATTAATTGAAAGCGCCATTTTTGGTTATTTTTTTTCAATTTCTTTTCATCTCAGGAATTGCCGGTTTAAATATAATACGTCATTTCCATAACACCCTGTATAATAAGTCATTTCCATAACACCCTGTATAAGGTTTTGTTCAAAAAATGACCGAAGAAACACCCTGTATATAAGTTTCACAAATACCTAAACTAGATATAACAAATAAATATTTAAAACTTTTGTTTGTACTACTTTCAAACTTTCCACAAGTTTCCATACAAAACAGCTACTAAAACATTTATGGCGCATTTCTTTGTAATAAAAAAAAGTTCTTTGTGTGCCTTGTCCATAATAAATTTTTTTACGAAAATAAAACCATTTCGAGGGCTCAATTTCCTTTTTATAACTTCGCCCGCGGCTTGTTTTAATACTGAAAATCCGGACCTCAAAAAAGAGAAGATTAAAAAACCAAACAAAGTGCGAATGTCCAGCCTCACCAAGAGGGAATGGGAACGGGAACAGTGATGGATCCAGACAATTTACACACTTATTAACTAGGGATTTTTAAGTTTAAAACTCCTTCTAATTGAACCATTAGGGATTTTAAATGCATGACAATAGTACGAATAAGTGAGCTCGGCTTTGTACCGAAAATTAAACAATAAAAATGTATTTTTCCGAAAATAGTTCGGAAATATTTAAATTTTTGAAAGAAAAAGTCAATATTTTCCTACACTTAGTCGTTGCTAGGCAACGGAAAATAACTGTTAGGAAATATTCATTTCCTTACTGTACAGAATACGGAGAGAATACGGACTAGATACGGAGATGGCCGACCGAGTCCGGAAAAGCCTCCGACGGCCAGAGATATGTACCGTATTTTGTTTTACAAGTGCTCCGAAGCTTTGATGCCAAATAAATAAAGAAATTCTTCAGACAGTTTTCCTGTATACATGACATGAAAACACTCGCGCATGGAGAATGTAAATATCTATTTATTATTTTTGACAAATACGCTCGGTGGCCTAGTGGTATAGCGTACGCCTTGTGCCAAAAAAATTTTTTTTTGTTTCAACCTGTATATTATGGACTTTCTTAACTTTCTTAATGTCTCATACGTGTGTGAGATTTTCGATAAATTTACCTACAATATAACAGGAATAATAAAAATCGGACTTAAAATAAGGCAATTATTCGCGATCAAAATCCGCCTAAATATTGCCTGGATCGATTACTTTGACTGCGAGTGAAAATCCCTAAAATACGAACCTTAGCGAGGAAAGATTAAAAAAACAAACACAGTGCTAATGTCCAGCGTGACCCAATGGAAATCGAATCCCAACAAACCTAAGGAAAACCCGTCCGGCGAATAAATGAAGAAAAGCAGGGAAAGACGGGAAATTGACCGACGAATCTCGAAGGAAAAACTTGTGTGAATGCGAGATTTATGACATACTATTGGATTTTTGTTTGCACACGCAGTTTTAAATCGTCTTACATGGTTTCTTACAGATTTGGTGGTCATAGCGCTGAAATAGTATATTAAGATACAAGTTTCATAAGACATTATTTTAGAGCACGCGTTTAATTTAGAAAACGACCCGTCAAGCGGGAGTTAATTGCTAGATTATTATTAAATATGTATAATATATACAGGGTGTTATGGAAATGACGTATTATATTTAAATGGGTGACTCCTGGGGTGTCCTAGAGAAGCGCTACATATATTTTTTTTATATCGAACGTTTAAAAAGTGGGGTAATTCACCCCTAAACCCTCTCACAACTCCTCGGCACATTCATATATGAAGATATTACATTGCCCAGCTGATTAATCAACAGATGTTCAAGCACAATGTTGCCAAAATGTTTAAAAGTGTAAAACTTTAGTTTCTTAGAAAAATAAATATTTAGCTTACTGAGAAAGTAAATCCACGACGCGATTAAGGAATCCAGGGCACAGTTCTTTTTTCTATAGGAAAAACTTTATGCTCATCACGTGTCCTGATGCTAGTGTGGGAGTGCATAATAAGCTTATCACTAAACCCCAACACTAACGCATAATTACACTTTACAATAACACACATAGAACAAGAGCACTTAATCATTTCGCAATAGAAATAATAAAAACGCTCATTTCTATGGGCCATTAACCCCTTACTAAAGATAAAATGAAACAATTATGTTAACAATTGACAGGAACTACCCTCTGAAATAATGATCTAGTCCATCTTCGGACCAGTCGTCGAACTTTCTTTCCGAGAAATCTCTGCTCTCTAGAACCAGCGCGGTTGCCATATCCGAGACTATAATTATACAGGAAAGTAATATTATAGAAGGAAATTCGGCAATTTATGATAGTCGCTTATAAAACATCGAAAGTGGCAACGCTGTATTTTTAAATATTAGCCCGATGTCCACAATCAGCTGTTTAAAGAAGCAGGCCGATATCGATCTAGAGATCCAACGTATTATTTGTTTTTAAAATATTTAGATGTTAAATACATTATTTCCCAGACCACTTAGACAATAAGGGCGTATTTTTCTCTACACAGTAGCACTTTAAAATACTAATTCAAATAGAACGGTACTTAGATGTATTGTGAGCTAATGTGATTTGGTGATGTGAGTGCTTGGTATTTTTTATAAATTAAGTTGGTTTTAAATAAGTCCGAAAAGCTAAATAAAATTGCATTTTTTTTTAAAGGGTAAGTGGCATTTATAAACTTTTAAGTTGTCTAGATCTGACGAGTGTCGTTCGAATTGAACAAATGTTTTCATCTCAAGAATTGCCGGTTTAAATATAATACGTCATTTCCATAACACCCTGTATAAAGTTGTACTCCGTCAGAAATACGAGAAATTGCAGAAAATAATCTAAAAAACTTTTAAAATGAATAAGTAATATGTATAATATTATTGAATTAAAAATAAAAATAGTACTTTATTGAATAAAACTTTCGAAATAGAGCATAAACTGGAAGATATTTCTATTATTTTTAGGTTATGTTGTTTTATAGTTGTGACTAGAAATTAGTTGACGGACACCGTCAGCATGTTATATATTTCCGAGTATAGGAATTTCAGATAAATATCTAGTAAAAATGATCTATTTGCAATATGAAAGGTTAGTATTTTAAAGTTTTCTATAAAAAATTTTGTCGAGTCCATAATGCCAAGAAAACTAATTTCAACGAAATCAAAGTAAGCCTAAAATTCGAACCCTACTTGCTGCCAACATAGAAAAAATTTCAGATTCATAAAGTGGCAGTTATTAAATTTTTTTGGATTTCATAATGTGACCATTATGAAACCCAAATAGAAAAATGTCTTTTAAGGACACCAATTTAAGAGATCCATCATATGATATATGAAATTTTTATTAAATTATATTGAATACTTTAAAAGTTATTTAAGAAAACCCATTTCCAGCGGCGTCCTTTAGGGGGCCATATCTCCGTAGAAAGGGCCTCTAGGGAAAAACATTATTGGAACTTATTATCTTATTTTTTCATGTTCTACCCGAATCCGAGAGATTTCCCACATTTTCCCGGACACCCTGTATAAGTAGTAAACATTTTTTCGGACGATTCTAAAATGTCAATGTAAAAAAGTGTTCGGTTTGTATAAGAATGACCCATTTATATCCAGACAGCATTCGTTCTTATATCCATTTTTCTGGCATGTTTTTTTGCTCAAAATCCGGTTCTCAAAAAGAAAAGATTAAAAAGCAAACAAGCGTTAACGTCCAGTCTGACCAAGTGGAAATCGAACCAAAAGCCCTTAGGCGGAAAAGTGCGGAAAAGAGGAAAAGCCGGGAAGACGAGGACCGGCGGGGAGGAGGAGGGGGGAAGTCGGCCGGCGAGCCGATCGAAGAAAGCAGTATGAATGCAAAATCAAGAGTGAAATTTTTTATTTATTAGAGGTTTGTGTGGGACATGAATACTGAAGATAAAAGTTGTTAGTTATTTCTGTCTGAATACACAGGGTGTTATGGAAATGGCTTATTATATTTAAATGGATGCCTCCTTGGATATCCTACAGAAAGCCTTTTATAACCACCCGCACGTGCTTCCACGTGCAACGCGTGTGTTTCAGTTAACAAGTGTATGTTAGTCAGTAGGAATTCTGTCTGCAAACTATGCAAACCAGCATATACGATCAAAATCTAAACACTTTTTCAAATAGCATTCTTCGATATCTCGTCATGAAATACCAGTTTTCCATGACAATATACCGGGTGTCAATTTGAAAACTTCCCACCCTTAATATCTTTCTTGCAGTTAAAAATATGAAAAATCGGAAAGACACGTCAATTTTATTTGTAAGGGGGACACTTGAAATGAATATTTTTAGCCTTGTTGTTTCAAGCCCCTAGGAGGGGTAGATGTCACCCTTAGAATCTGAAATGGGAATGGGGGTCAAGTGGCACATCGTTTGAAAGGGCGTTCAATTCTCGTTTCAGTGGTATCCTACTTTGTTTCGTTTTGTCCACAGGTTTCCGAATAATCGCGTTTCAAAGTTGCAGAAACAATTAAACTTGCCTGCATTGAGATTTTGGTTTTCAGGTTAGTGTTTACAAAAAAATTACTGCATTGGGTCTCCTTCTAGTACAAATGATTATAAGATTAGGTGGCACCGTTAAAATCGTTGAATGACCGGAAGAAAATGTAGTTTCCACAATTGATTTCTTATTTATTGATTATTTTACTTCGACATAAATAACTTTTTATTGGCGGAAGAGAAATTTCCACAATAAAACATGGGATCTACTTACGCACTATCTTATAAGTTGTTCAAAATGTTGTCCATTTTCTTGTAAACAATAATAAAGTCTATTCTCGAACTTCTCCCTAACATTTCGGAAAACTTCACCGGGAATTGACCGGCATTCTGCTGCAATTTGCCTTTTAAGATCATCAATATCAGCAGGTTGTGTTTTATAAACAATGGATTTGAGATGTCCCCAAAGAAAGAAGTCTAAGGGTGTTAAATCCGATGATCTTGGAGGCCATTCAATTGGTCCCCTTCTGCCAATCCATCTATCCGGGAATCTCTCGTTTAACCACTGTCGGACCGGAAGAAAATAATGAGGTGGATCACCGTCCTGCTGGAATGTTAACAAATCCTCCTGTAAAACTGAATTACCCTCTGCATCAATTTGAGTTTCTAGCTCATGGGTGATAAGACGATCAATAGTCTCTTCAAGCATATTAAGGTACAGATCACCTGTCAAGTTTCCATCAATAAATAAAGGACCAATAATAGCATTTCCAAGAATACCAGCCCAAACATTAACTTTTTGGGGATATTGTATATGTCCTTCTCGAAAAATATGCGGGTTTTGGTCACTCCAATATCGACAATTTTGTTTGTTAACATTTCCATTTAGAAAAAATGAACATTGAACATTGAAACAGATATTCGGCAGAATATTAGGGATGGCGTTGACTTGACGACTCATGAATTCACAAAACTCTATTCTTCTATCAAAATCATCGTCATACAGTTCTTGAAGTATCTGCAATTTGTATGGATGGAGTTTATGCATTTTCAGTGCTTTTCTTACAGTCTCGTGTGATATTCCTGTCTCTTCTGCTACTGTCCGCAAGGTCCTGGTGGGCTGTGCAGCAAATAATCCCAAAACCTCAATTTGAGCTCCCTCATTTATCACTCGTAGGTTATTCCTTTTTCTATTACTCAACGAACCAGTTTCGGAGAACTTTGCCACCAAATCCAGCACATATCTGTGACTTACATCACGATTTCGATTTCTTTCATTGAAAACCAATGCCGTCCTTCGTGCGCACTTTCCAACCTCTCCATAAATGAAAATAATTGCAGTTCTTTCTTCAAGAGAATAAACCATTCTCACACTCTATGCACTTAATAAAAGCTATCAGTGAACAGCCCAACAAGCAAAAGCGAATTAACAATAATTTTCATGTGTTGGCTACATCCATTAAATTTGTTGACAATTTTTTTTGGGTTAAAAAACAACCTATTTTAAGAATGTGTTGATGGAATAGCAAGGCCTTTTGTGGCATTTCAGTGATAAGGAATCGAATGAACCCAAATTAACTAGGCAGGTACTCGTAGTGCCATCGAAATTTTATGACATTACTTTTGATGTAAATTTGTCGAAGTTACTTTGCCAATCCCCACATAAAGTTTAAAACCGTGCCACCCAGGGGCGTAGCGTGGGGGAGGCAGGGGAGGGTCATGCTCCCTCTGGAAGTTGCCACTTATTGGAATTTGCTAAAAAAAACATTAATGTTTACGATGTTTTGTGGTTATTAGTATTTCCCCTCCCCTAGGAAAATGTCTGGCTTCGCCTATGGTGCCACCTAATCTTCTAATCATTTGTACTACAAGGAGACCCAATGCAGTAATTTTTTGTAAACACTAACCTGAAAACCAAAATCTCAATGCAGGCAAGTTTAATTGTTTCTGCAACTTTGAAACGCGATTATTCGGAAACCTGTGGACAAAACGAAACAAAGTAGGATACCACTGAAACGAGAATTGAACGCCCTTTCAAACGATGTGCCACTTGACCCCCATTCCCATTTCAGATTCTAAAGGTGACATCTACCCCTCCTAGGGGCTTGAAATAACAAGGCTAAAAATATTCATTTCAAGTGTCCCCCTTACAAATAAAATTGACGTGTCTTTCCGATTTTTCATATTTTTAACTGCAAGAAAGATATTAAGGGTGGGAAGTTTTCAAATTGACACCCGGTATAATAACTGGTCGACACTATGAGTAAAGTGGCCAATCTTAGCAAGTAATGAAAAAGCCATAGCAATATGAACCGTTCCTAATTAACTATTTTCGAACGCGATTTTTCTTTATTTCAATGAGTTTTTTCGATTTTTCGGTGCTATGTCAGGGATGCCAGGCGTAATGCCATTGCCGACTTGACACACACGTGTCAGTCGATCTTGGATGAGCCCTTTCCCCGTTGGTGGTACGCACCAGTCTGCTTTTGCCAACGAAGATGATAAACGTCAAAACGATGGTGTTTATACTCTGTATTAAAAATACAGAGTGTCTCTCCCACGTTCCATTAACGAAATTTCTTAATGTTTGAACTTATTTATACTCGCACCAAAACGAGTGTTTGAAGGTATCTCAGTATTATTTATACTCGTACGGAAGGCTACGAGTTTTCGAGGATCAATTTCAGGTTTTTATTTATACTCGTACCAAATCACGAGTGTTTGAAGAGATTCCAGAGTTCTTTATACTCGCACTGAAACATACGAGTGTTTGAAGAGATTCCAGCGTTATTTATACTCGGACGCAAACTAGGAGTGTTTAAAAATAAAATTCACTGAGGGAAAGATCCGCGGTTTGACTTTTGTCGGAATTTTCGGTGATAAACAGTCTAAAACCTGTAGCCGAAAATACGTACCCCCCTTCTTACGTAAAAATTAATAAAAAAAAACTAAATCGCGTTCGAGTACGACTCTGGGAATCCCCAATCGACGGTATACCGCGTAGTTGAAGAACCCAAAACCGACTAAACTTACTGGGCCTCCGCATAATTTCTTTATCCGTCTGTTTTAACGTTACATTGCGTTATCCTGACCGATTTAATCTACCGGTGACGCCCTGCTCGTTGCGACAAGAGAGAGATGGAACCAAATACATTTCCGACACCGCAAAACTATAAAAGCCCGTCTAATTTGGCATGTGGAATTATTTAGAATAATTTAACGGAAAAAATAAATTCTTTAACTTTCTGGAACTGGAAAAAAAGTATTTTTACAACACTCTACCCAGACTTGTAACGGCAATGGCAATCAAAATTGGGCACGACCCATTTTTGGCAATGCAAGACTAATTGCGCCAGCTGATCGAGATCAATGTACTGCACATGATTCCGTGCAATTATAATTGACATTGACTCTAATATGGCTTTAAGTACTATGTCGCTGAAAATATTTATTAAGTATGAGGAATTTTAATTTCTGCATTTATTTTCGTAGATATGCCACAAGGAAAAATTCATACGGACCAAATAAAATAATTTTGGCAATAAAACACGATTTTCTATTGAACATTTATTAAGGAAAATAAAATCATTTTCAGATATTAATTTCATTTTATGTCTAAACCAGAAGGAGGAGATTAAAAAGCAAACAAAAGTTTTCGTGTATTTTGACCAAGTGGAAACCGAGCCACAACTGAGAAAATCGGTCGGTGGAAATAAAAGAAAATCGTGGAAACTGACCGGACCATCGATCGGGGAAAAATGTTGTGCAAATGTGGATTTCAGAGCGGGAGTTATGATTCATTGGAATTTCTGGTCTCGCGTACGGAATTTTAAAACTCTATTAAGCTTTT
This sequence comes from Barypeithes pellucidus, assembly GCA_963991005.1. Taxonomy (NCBI): domain Eukaryota; kingdom Metazoa; phylum Arthropoda; class Insecta; order Coleoptera; family Curculionidae; genus Barypeithes; species Barypeithes pellucidus. The sequence continues at coordinate 46,353,986 of OZ022563.1, read as the reverse complement.
GCGAAAGGGAATTTTTGATTTTTGAAAGAGCAAAAACGGTTATTGCCCGCCCAGCGGTATTTGAACGTTGAATATGAAGAGCGAGGGCAAAAAATCAAAGCGAAACATTTGGAGAAATCTAAAATTTTTTGTTTAGGTTTGTTCCATGACTTTGTTCCACGAGATGACCAAAAACAAATTTCAGTTTGTCATTGTTACTTTTCATTCTCCACATGATGGCACCATCAGATCTTTAATGCGACGTTTCGTCTTTGGGTCACCATTATCAACTTTTTTTTAAATACGGGCCTGAATTTATTAAAATGAACTAAATCTACGTATATGAAATTCTATGAAATCAACCTCTCTTGGGCGGACTCTCCTTTGGGCGGACGCGGACAGGCTGTTTTCATACAAAGAGTGCGACAAAAAAATTTTAAAAGTATTTGGGAGACGAATAAGTACGATGCAAAAACTCTTTGAAGACAGACCGGCAACCAATCGCGTATGCGTGGCAGAGCGAAAGGACTTTTTTCCGACAGCACTCCGTCGTTTATTTGTGAGTTGTAAATCGCAAACAATGGCAGAAAAATGTCGCGTTTTGAGTCTGAAAGAGAATATTGATGTTGTGGAAGTTTTTAATTTGATAACAATGATTTGGGCGAGTTCATTAACATTGATAGCAATATTAGAAGATGATAGTGACCCCATTCCTACCGATTATGTAGTCCAAACTGAGTCCACATCACTATCTGATGACTCTGATGAAGAAGTTGAATGCAGTAACCAAACAAATGTCACCAATTATCAACAAGCCATTATGGTAAAGGAATTGTAAGAGTATGCAAAAAATATAGGTGACTCTACAGCAATGGAATTGTTATCAGACTTGGAATTACATTTTCTAGATTGCAAGTATAAAACGCAAACACAAAACACAAATTTTTTTAGTACTACATCCTAACTAGAATTAATGTATTTTTGTTATGTTATGTTTATTTGTACATACATATACATAGTAGGTAATAATTTTGCATTTACATATTATACCTAATAACAAATTTCCCATAGGAGGACACCTCTATTAGGCGGCCACATTTGGACAGTCCAGTAGGTGTCCGCCTAAGAGAGGTTTCACTGTATCGTCAATAAAATATCCCTAGTACGTTCCTGTAATTTACTTTTGTTTCGAAGAAACTGAAGATTTTTGAATTATTATTGCTATTTCTGGTCTTAATTATTAATATTACGTACTACTACTATGTTTTTCTTATTTGAAAGTAATAGTTGTATCAGATTTCTACTTAGTGTACCATTATCTACAAGTAATTTATTTTATTAATACAAAAAAATTTGAAAGCCAACTTTGTTTTAAATGCATTTTAAAAAGGGCATTGAGTTTTACAGCTTCGAATTAAACCGAATTTTTTTTAAACCAAAGTATATTACAGGAACGTACTAGGGATATTTTAATGAAGATGGTCAATTTTAGGAACAAAACGTCGAAAACCCAGTAAGTGTTGTATACCGCTGAACGTAGATTTAGCTCCCCTTTCATAATTTAAACGAAAAATCGAGGCCCGTATTTAAAAAAAGTTGATGATGGTGACCCAAGGACGAAACGTCGCATTAAAAATGTAATGCCATCTTGTGGAAAATAAAAAGGAGCAATGAGAAAGTGAAATTTATTTTTAGATATCTCTTCGAACAAAGTCAGGAGAAGATAAGAACCAAAACGTAAAATTTTAGATTTTTCCAAATATTTTGAAAGCCCCTGCATTTATTTTAGATTTTTTGCGGCATATTATTGGGCCCATAATTACGGAATTTTGCCCCAATTTAACCGACTTCGTATCTCTTACCGTTTCCGAAATCCCAATGGTGAACGATGAAGCTGTTACAGCTCTATCAAACTAGCGGGCACTCTGCAGCAGCACAACAAAAGACCCGGTGGGTCTTTTGTAGCTCCTTTGTAGCTCCTTTGTAGCTTTTTTGTTACACCGGTCGCGCATATGTAGCTTGAGCCGGGTCCGAGAAAACCGCGGAACCGTTAGCTTGAACCTCCATGGTAGCGGCACAGGTTCAGACCCAACTGGGTTTTCGTAACTGTTTTGTAGCTGTTTTGTTAGGTTGGTCCCATTTTTGTAGCCCTTACCAGTTTCGAGAACAACGCGGATCCGCTAGCTTAAACTTCAATTGTAGCGGCTCAGCCTCGGACCACGCTGGTTTTTTGTAACTTTTTTGTAGTTTTTTTGTTGCGTAGGTTTTATCCTTGTAGCTTAGTCGACAACGCCCCCGGGGTGTGCCATTGTCCACTGTCCCATTTAAATTATTACCCCAAAATTCCTAGACCGTACCTGCATTTTTGGGTACCTCGGAAAAGGTTCTTTGTTCCGCTTTAATTTATCACACCTGACAAAGGCATAAGAGTGCTCGCGATATTCTGCGAATGAGACAGATCTTAAGATACGCACCACGGGGGCGTTGTCGACCAAGTTACAAGGATGAAACCTACTTAACAAAAAAGCTACAAAAAAGTTACAAAAAAACAGCCTGGTCCGAGGTTGTGCCGCTACAATTGAAGTTTAAGCTAGCGGATCCGCGTTTTTCTCGAAACTGGCAAGGGCTACAAAAATGGGACCAACGTAACAAAAAAGTTACGGAAAACCAGTTGGGTCTGCTACCATGGAGGTTCAAGCTAGCGGATCCGCGGTTTTCTCGGAACCGGCTCTAGCTACAAATGTGCGACCGGCGTAACAAAAAAGGTACAAAGGAGCTACAAAAGACCCACCGGGTCTTTTGTGGTGCCGCTACAGAGTGCCCGCTAGCTTGATAGAGCTATTTGTTACACCCTGTGGAGGACCACAGTGATTATCGTCGAGCCTTTCCTTTCCCTGAAACTAGGATAAAATACGCTAGCTTATCCCACTGGCTTCATCTGTTAATTTGCTGGGTGTCAATCTGGGAGGAAATATGTCTTGGCATAACCACGTCGTGGCAATCACCAAGATAGCTTCTCAGAAACTTGGTGTACTCTTCCGAACCAAAAAATTGTACACACCTCAACAACTTTTGACACTATACCATCACTAGAGTAAGTACTGCTCTCATGTCTGGAGCTCTGGACCCAAACATACCCTTCGGCTACTGGATTCCATCGAAAGGAGAGCCATTCGTCTGACTGGTAACCACGAGCTCACGAATAACCTCTACAGCCTAGAACATCGAAGACAGGTTGGGGATTTGACTCTCTTTTACAGATAGTTTCATGGAAAGTGCTCGGCTGACCTTGCCCTCTTAATTCCGCCCAGATCGGCGAATAGCAGAAATACACGACGAACCACTGCCGCCCATCCATATGTGGTTAAGCTTACTACTCCTTGAACTTCATTATTTAAGAATTCTTTCATCTGGAGGACTTCATCCTTATGGAACGACCTTCCCGAGGTCGTTTTTCCCAACGAATATAATCTCCAACGATTCAAAACCAACGTGAATCGATTTTTGCGCACACGCACCACTCCCAGAGTGCCCTAAAGGATTTTTCCTATAGTGTTTGATCATAAAAAAAGAGAAAACAATCTTGAACCACGCGTAAAAAATCAAACATTCACTGTATTCCTCTAACAAAAAAAAAATACGGCCATTTAATAAATCTCCTTTTAAAATTCTCGACACACAAAAACTCTAATGAATCATAAATTTTCGCTCTTGTTCACATCCAAACAACTTTTTCATCGATCGGTTTTCTGGTCAGTTTTCCCGCTTTTCCCAATTTCCCTTCTTTTTCCAGCGATAGGCTTTCTTTCGGCTTTTCTTGGCGGTTCGATTTTCGCTTGATCGAGCTTAACGTTTACACTTGTTTGCATTTTTAATCTTTTCTCATTGTGATCCAGAAGCGGATTTATAGGCGTTTTCAAGGAGAATGACGACTTTAATTTAAAATTAAACTAAATGTTTAGGGAGTATCATAACACCAATTGCCACACGGAAAAATGATTATAGTGAAATTGTTATAACACTCCCTGACGATAAAACCCGGATAAAAATAATGTTTGTCCGGTTTATAGTCCTGTAACTTTTTTAATTGTTGTCCGATGTTGGTGAAATTTTTAGCAATGTGTAGGCTTGTGTCTTGGGATGATATCCTGAATTTTAATTTTCAAAAAAATACCAATGTATTGATCATTTTACAGGCAGAAACGAAAGTTACTTTTTTACCCTCCATTTCTTAACGCCCTGTGGAAAAATTGAGCGGCAGAATTTAGCTGAATTATGTTTTATTTTGAAAAGTGACCCTTTCTTAACCTAATGTTTTTTGGTTCACGTCATTAACTGCTTTGTAAAAGAAGATACACATTTTAAAATAAAGTAGTACCATTTTTCAATTTTATCCAGAATTCAGACAATTACATCATTTTATGGAGCAGCATAAACAAATATCAAAAAATGAATAGCGCGTATTGTCACCTCATGTTCCTATATCACTTCAACCATGTGACGAGGTATGCTTAAATACAATACGGGCTATTAATTTTTGGATATTTTCTTATGCTACTCGATAAAACTATGTGATGTTCCGAATTGTGAATAAAATTGAAAAACTCCAATATTTTCTTTTAAAAAATAGATAATGACGTGAACCAAAAAACATTGTATTAAGTAAAGGCCACAGTTTAAAATGAGACATAATGAAGCTAGATTCTACCGCTCAATTTTTCCAGCAGAAAAATAGCCATAAATGGCGCTTTCAATTCATTCAGCGGTAAAACTGACCTGACGTCAAACCAGAAAAACACCTGTGTGGCACTGCGATACATGTAAGCAAATATGTACACCTCAAACTCTTTAGACAAAATAAAATAATTTAAACACTGTTCCATTCTGTAATACCTTCTTGTACAGTTAATTTAAGAAAATTTCGGACGGACTATGTTTTAAACAACCCGAAAGTACGTCACTAGGTCAAATGCCAATGACCTCTTGACGCCTTACATCGGCTGAGCGAAGTAGTTTCACATAGCGCCGCACGGTTGCGTCTGTTAGTTGAAGACCAACCAGCGGCCGGATACGTTGTGTCTCGTCGATCACCAACACACTCTCAGCAATCCGCTCTGTTTTTTCGGTTTACGCGTGTATCTTGCCTGTCCATAAGTAATCTTTGAATATTGTTTTTATTGACGCGTTTCTTCTGGAGGTCAAATTTCGTCGCGTGTAATAACATCTAATAATCTGTAGTATAATCTGTATTATTGTATTTTCAAAAGCTAACTATCGGTTCTGTTTCACTATTACTGTGTGTACATAAAGTGTTTCCTGGAGTGTTCCCATGAAAAAGAAAAAAAACTGGATAAGGATAAATACAAGTGGGTAGAAAATAATTTATTTTTATTACTTTATATGGAATTTCAGTTTTACATTAAGTTTGGCAACATTGCCATTGGCTCTGGGTGAAATGTTGTACAGTAGCGCTTCTCTAGGACACCCAAGGAGTTACCCATTTTTTTTTTTTTTTTTTTTTTTTTTTTTTTTTTTTTATGATCAAACACAAGCACTATAGGAAAAATCCTTTAGGGCACTCTGGGAGTGGTGCGTGTGCGCAAAAAGCGATTTACGTTGGTTTTGAATCCTTGGAGGTTATATTCGTTGGGAAAAACGACCTCGGGAAGGTCGTTCCACAAAGATGTAGTCCTCCAGATGAAAGAATTCTTAAATAATGAAGTTCGATGAGTACTAAGCTTAACCACATAACACACGTCGTGTATTTCTGCTAATCGTCGCTCTGTGCGGAATTAAGAGGGCAAGGTCAGCCGAGCACCTCCCATGAAAATATCGGTAAAAGAGAGTTAAATCCCCAACCTGTCTTCGATGTTCTAGGCTGTCGAGGTTCTTCGTCAGCTCGTGGTCTCCGATCAGACGAATAGCCCTCCTTTCGATTGAATCCAGCAGCCGAAGAGTATGTTTGGGTGCAGAACTCCAGACATGAGAGCAGTATTCTAGTGATGGTCGAATCTGGGCTTCGTATAGTGTCAAAAGTTGTTGAGGTGTGTACAACTTTCTGGTTCGGAAGAGTTCCCCAAGCTTCTGAGAAGCTACCTTGGCGATTGCCACAACGTGGTTATGCCAAGACATATTTTCTCCGAGATTGACGCCCAGAAAATTAATAGATGAAGCCAGTGGGATTGCGTGTCGGTCCATGACTATATCCGGTGTTGTAATGTTAACCTTTTTAGAGAAAACTGCTGCCTGGGTTTTTTTATCGTTAAATTCGACTTAGTTACTGTCACCCCAAGCCAAAATTTCTTTAAATTTTTAATTTAAATATAATACGTCATTTCCATAACGCCCTGTATTATTTTTGAAAAATAAAAGTCGGGATATCATCCCAAAATCACAAGTCTACTTTGCTAAAAATTTCACCAAGATCGGACATCAATTAATAAAGTTACACGATGATGAATTGTGATTAAAATTGAAAAACTGCAGTACTTCCTTTAAAAATTTGTATCTTCTTTTAAAAAGCAGATAATGACGGGAACCAAAAACCGTTGTGTTAAGAAAAGGTCACACTTCAAATCAAAACACAATGTAGCTAGATTCTACCGCTCAATTTTTCCATAGGGCGTTAAGAAATTAAATTTTCTATATCGATGTATCGAGTTTCAATGTATCGATGGATTTAGAATGTTGCGCATCCCTATTTATAACGGATTCTCGTCGAGTAAATACCACGTCATCTAAAGTCGACCAATAGACTTCCAAGTTACCACGATGTCATCGAATATTCGACTGTGGCTAAGGAGGTTTTCGATCAAGCAAAACTGTTTGGCAAGAGTGACTTTTTCCGATAAGATGAAGGATAAAGAAAGTTGTTTCCCATTTGTTACTCTTTCTACCACATTTTAAATTACATGAAACGACCTCGATAAATATAAAATCGTAAAAATGAAATAAAACCATGCCATAACATTAATTTAAATTTTAAATTCGCCGCCTTTATGACAATGATACGTACCTATTAAAATAACTGTCACAATTCTTGGTCTGCTTAATTAACTCCTGGAAAGTCGTTACGAAACGAATTAAAAAAGAGTTACAGAATGGAAAAGGGACGGGAAAATGGGAAAATCATTGTTTTCTCACTGCTTTCGTTTGAAATTCAAAGCTCGTTTTGTCGTTTCAATTTTTTTCGTTTTATTTCTTTTATTAGTTTCACCGAACAAGGATAGAAGTTACAAAAAGTAAATGTTAAAGCTACATACAGGGTGTTATTAAAATGGCGTTTATATTTAAATTGGCGATTCTTTGCGTGTTCCATAAAAAGCCTAGGGAACAAACCCGAACAAACCCGTACAAATGGAAGACGTTGGCCCGCCCGGCATCGCCCGGTGAGATACCATTGCATCGGTTTAGACGGCGTGAAGTTTGCTCTCGAGTTAACGTTTGCTCATTGAGTTGACGTTTCGTCGCTGTGCCGATGTTTCTGGATACCAGGGTGGGACTCCCCCAAAAATAGCATGATGGTGTAATAAACTCCCTCTTTGGTATTACTAATCGTTTAGGATCTTCATTTAATAAAAGAACGGTTCTAGTTCAAACTCTTACTTTAATCTAAATCATTTTTAATTTTACAATTACATCCAAATCTAAGTGTTACGAGCAATCACCTTTTGATGTCACAATAAGTCTACTAAGCATAACACTGACGAAATCGTTAATTGACAAAATTAACTATTTCATCCTCACCTAGTATCCGTTCGGAATCAGACTACTAGTGGTTATACTTATATTACACCTCCTACTGAAAAAAAAAAGAATAAAAAAAAAGGTTTGATATGCTATTTTTCAAAATACATTTTTGTCCTATTTTTATGTATTTCAACTAATCTATTTCCTATCTTAATTAAAACATTTGTAGCCTTATCCTCTACTACTGGGTAAGGACCGTTATAAATAGTATCTTTTTTATTTCCAGCATCATTTTTTACCAAAATCTTTTCCCCAGGTTTGTAAATAATAAATTTTGTTTTTTTTGTCAAAACAGGCTTTTCTTTTCTTTTGATTTACTAAATTATCTTTTGCATCAGCCCATGCATTTTGCAAGCGATATTTTAGTTCAATAGCATAATTTTCAAAATTGTATAGTGGATCTATTTTATTTTCAATATTAGATGGTAAATTACAAGTTTTTCCAAAAATTAACTCATAAGGGGTATAACGTGTTTCTGTGTGAACGCTATTATTGTACGAAAAACTCCAAAATGGAAGCCAAGTGCTCCAAGTTTCTGGATTTTTGGTTGTTTGTATCCGTAAATAAGCATTTAAATGTTTGTGCGTGTTTTCAAGTGAGCCTAATGTTTCATGATGATACGCTGTTGAAAACAATTGTTTTATTTTAAAAATTTTGCATGTATCCTTTAAAGTCGAACACAAAAATTCTGACCCTCTATCTGAAATTATACATTTTGGTATACCATATCGCAAAATAAAATTATTTACAAAACTTGATGCTATAGTTGTTGACTTCTTATTTGGCAATGGATAACACTCAACAAACTTAGAAAGCTCACACTGTAAAGTAAGTATGTAGCGATTTCCTTGTTCATCTTGTTCTAAAGGCCCTACCAAATCTAAATATATATTTTGGAATGCTGAAGCTCCAGGCCCAAAATACTCCGGAGGTAAACTCGCCCCCCATTCGTATCTCCGGGCGGGGGCTGGTCTTGGGGCCCCATCAAGCGGAGTTCATCAAACAACAACCATTTCCGACAATTTACTGGGTTCCTCTAACAACACTCAATGAAGACATGGTGTTGCACCTGCAGTTGCCAACCAACCCAGAATTAGCAACTTCAAAATTGATTTCTGCAATATTAGAGGGCTTAACACGAACATCAATTCAGTCCACCTGCACTTACAATCTTCCAAGCCTCACGTGCTCGCACTGACCGAGCCAAAGATCGGATCGTCAACAAACACCGTTAGCTATTTATACCCTGGATACGATTTTCATTTCCGATTTCGACGCAACTTCGTGGTATCTTTTCATTCGAGATAATCGCTGCTGCCAACGAGAACTTACACTTGAACCGAAAGACTTTGATGTAATGTGGTTTAAAATATTATCAAGTTCTTCTGCTGCCTTTAGCAACCTCCGGAGAACCGGATATAGTAATGGACGGACACGCAATCCCACTGGCTTCATCTATTAATTTGCTGGGCGTCAATCTGGGAGGAAATATGTCTTGGCAATCGCCAAGATAGCTTCTCAGAAACTTGGTGTACTTTCCCGAACCAGAAAGTTGTACACACCTTTTGACACTATACAAAGCCCAGATTCGACCATCACTAGAGTACTGCTCTCATGTCTGGAGCTCTGCACCCAAACATACTCTTCGGCTACTGGATTCCATCGAAAGAAGGGCCATTCGTCGTGATTGGAGACCACGAGCTGACGAAGAACCTTGCCCTCTTAATTCCGCCCAGAGCGGCGAATAGCAGAAACACACGACGAACCACAGCCGCCCATCCATATGTGGTTAAGCTTAGTACTCCTCGAACTTCATTATTTAAGAATTCTTTCATCTGGAGGACTTCATCCTTATGGAACGACCTTCCCGAGGTCGTTTTTCCCAACGAATATAACCTCGAACGATTCAAAACCAACGTGAATCGGTTTTTGCGCACACGCACCACTCCCAGAGTGCCCTAATGGATTTTTCCTATAGTGCTTGGTTTGATCATAAAAAAAAGATTGATATTTTCACCTTCTTTCCCTTTACTTATTCTTACAAATTCAATGTAATTTGAAACCTCCTTTGAACTTCCTCCGTGGTCAAAATTATTTTGTAAACTATAGGAATAACCAGGCAGAACGTTATTTCTGTCCCTCCAATACAAAAATATTCCATTTCAGATCGTAATTCACCACTCAGAAATAGAAAAATGGAAATGGGCGTTACCCTGGATAGAAATTATGGGAACTTTGTTTGTTTGGTTAAGTATTTATGGCATATGACTCATTTTTATTACTTAGTTCGGTTCCGGGAGACGCTGTTCGAAAGATAAGTGCTTTATTTAGAGAGCTGATGGTTTATGTAGATTACAGGACATTTTTCATCAAAATACATGGAAGAAATGAACATTTAAAATTTAAAAGATATATATTTCCGAAATAATAGGTTGTGTCATAGCAATATGTCAAAATGCTAGCGTCCTGATTGCCTACAATTAACAGGGAACACAATTTTCACTTATACAGGGTGTTATGGAAATGACGTATTATATTTAAATTGGCAATTCCTGAGATGAAAACAAATTGAAGAAAAATATCCAAAAATGGCGCTTGAATTTAATGACATGACCTTATGTCAAACCAAAAATGACCATGGGATGCCCCTGTCAGGAAGGTAAACAAAGCAACATATGTCAACAGTGTTGTCATATCTTCAGGGTAAACTCTATAGAAAGTCAATAACCGTTTGACACATTGCAAGTTGTTTATTTTTCAGGGTACATTATTATAAACTTTTACGTTCAGTTCAGTTCGCTAGGAAACAATCTCTGATTTATAAACTTGAACTGACTGGAACGAACCGCCGCGGAGTTTTTAAATGGTCAGGTATGTTCTCATTTGTTCAATTCGAACGACACCCGTCAGATCTGGACAACTTAAAAGTTTATAAATGCCACTTACCCTTTAGAAAAAAAAATGCAATTTTATTTACCTTTTCGGACTTATTTAAAACCAACTTAATTTGTAAAAAACACCAAGTACTCACATCACAAAATCACATTAGTTTTTGCGTCACAACACATCTAAGTACCGTTCAATCTGAATTAGCATTTTAAAGTGCTACTGTGTAGACAAAAGTACGCCCTTATTGTCTAAATAACACGTTGGTTCCGTCGATCAATATTGAACTGCTGGACTGGGGCACTGCCGTCGCGAAAAGAACAAATAACTTAATAATTTAAACTCGGGTTTAAGTATTAACATACAATTTAACACACAAATCTGCTTGAAACAGCAGTATGAAATCGGCCGGCTAATTTTGGAGGAATAGCTGATCAGCAGAAACGGTTGCATATTCTTTTTTACTCGACTGGGGTTTATACTTGAAAATACAGCGTTGCCACACTTTCGATGTTTTATAAGGTTATATTCATAAAATGAAGAATTTCCTTCTTGTAATACCTTTCTTTATAATGATAGTCTCGGAAATGGCAACCGCGCGGGTTGGACGAGACTATTTATTTTAAAGGGATGGAAGGGTCTATCAACATAATTATTTCATCATTCTTCTTCAGTAAAGGATTAATAAATTTGATTAGGCCATTAGAAATTAGCGTTTTCATTATTTCTGAATTTCTATTGCGAAATAATTTGTATCCAATAGTGCTGTTGTTTTATGTGTACGGTAGGTTATTGTAAAGTGTAATTATGCGTTAGTATTTATTGCTTTTGTGTAATCTAATAAGTGCATATCTTCAAAAAAAAAAAATTTGAAACTCGTGGGTGTCTGTGTGTTTCTTTAAGTGATTTAGTGCAAATGTTCCGAGAGATAGGAAATAAGAGGCCGAATGGCGTTTAGTGGGTATAAGCTTATTATGCAGTTCCGCATTATCATCAGGGTACGTGATGAACATAAAGCTTTTCCCATAGAAAAAGAAACAAAAACCTGAAGATGTCTGGATTCACTTCTATATGGATACTAGGTAAACTAAATATTATTTTTATAAGAATCTAAAGTTATTTTCTACACAGTTGGCAACATTGGGCTTGAACATCTGTTGATTACACAGCTTGGCAATGTAATATGATCATATATGAATGTGCCGAGGAGTAACCAGGTGGGTTTAGGTGTGAATTACCCCACTTTTTAAACGTTCGATTTAAAAAAAATCATTTTTTTTTCTTTTTCATGGGAACACTCCTGGAAACACTTTATGTACACACAGTAATAGTGAAACAGAACCGATAGTTAGCTTTTGAAAATACAATAATACAGATTATACTACAGATTATTAGATTTTATTACACGCGAGAAATTTGACGTCCAGAAGAAACGCGTCAATAAAAACGATATTCAAAGATTATTTATGTACAGCAAGATACACGCGTAAACCGAAAAAACAGAGCGGATCGCTGAGAGTTTGTTGGTGATGGACGAGACACAACGTATCCGGCCGCTGGTTGGTCTTGAACTAACAGACGCACGCGTGCGGCGCTATATGAAACCACTTCGCTCAACCGATGTAAGGCGTCAAGAGGTCATTGACATTTGACCTAGTGACGTACGTGGGTGGCTCTTACTATTCCATGTGTTTTTTCGGGTTGTTTAAAACATAGTCCGTCGTAAATGTTCTTCAATTAATTGTACAAAAAGGTATTACAGAATGGAAAAGTGTTTAAATTATTTTATTTTGTCTAAAGGGTTAAGTGTACATATAACAACATAGGCCAGAATTCCTTGATTGCTTACATGTATCGCAGTGCCACACAGGTGTTTTTCTGGTTTGACGTCAGGTCACTATTACCGCTGAATGAATTGAAAGCGCCATTTATGGCTATTTTTCTTCAATTTGTCTTTATGTCAGGAATTGCCGGTTTAAATATAATACGTCATTTCCATAAATAACAATAATTTGCTGTTTTTATTTGTTTTCAATTTATACAGGGTGAGTCGGGAGGAACGGACCAAATTTCAGGAGTGTATTATACACGCGAAAACAATGTAAAAAAACCCATATGTTCTTATCGGATATTCATTTGTTTTCAAGTTATAGCGCAATATCCAATATTTTTTCTACGTTCCACTTTTATCAAAATTTTCACATAATTAGAGTATGCCATGCTCAGGATTCTAAACTATTTGACACCGATGTTGTCTTGACAATGTATCAGTCTATTGTGGCAGTAATTAAACGTTTATTTTCAAGTTTGAGTGATTAAAGTGATACAAAATGTCAAATATTTATTCAAATTTAGAATATGCAAATATGGCGTTTATTTATGGTTTCTGTAATGGCAGTGCTACAGCTGCTGTTGAAGAATATCGTCAACGGTATCCACATCACAGACATCCGACTAGAAACGTGTTTATCAGAGTGTTTAGTAATTTGTGCGAGAATGGTAATCTTCCCAGTGCCAACATTACATCTGAACGAGCTAGTCGACAAGGTTTAGGAGAAGTAGAAAATATTCTGGATTTGTAGAAGAAGATGCAACGACCAGCTCAAGAAGAATTGGTACTCAATTGGGCATTTCACAAAAAATAGTATTAAACACACTCCACGAGCAAGGCTTATATCCATACCATGTACAGAGAGTACAGCACCTAGAACCGGAAGATTATGCTAATCGTATTGAATTTTGTCGGTGCATGGATAAATAATAATCATCGTGTTGTATCGCATATACTTTTTACAGATGAAGCAACATTTACCCGTGACGGTATTAATAATACTCGTAACTCTCATGTATGGTCAATCGAAAATCCCCACGCAACAGTTGAAAGTAATTTTCAACATAAGTTTTCGGTTAATGTGTGGTGTGGTATGCTCGATAGCTATTTAATTGGCCCTTTCATTTTGGAGAATCGCCTCACAGGAGACAACTACCTCCATTTTTTACAACATGAGTTACAAGGACTACTAGAGGATGTTCCTGTAAATATTAGAAGGCGAATGTATTACCAGCACGATGGAGCTCCTGCACATTTTGCTCGTCAGGTCAAGCAACATTTAGACGAAACATTTCCAGGGCGTTGGATTGGTCGCGGTGGTCCTATTAATTGGCCTCCAAGATCTCCAGACCTCACAGCACTAGACTATTGTTTATGGGGTTGGTTTAAAAATGAAGTGTACAAAGTAAAAGTGGACACTCGGGATGCACTAATTCGACGTATTAGAAATACTGCAGCCAATTTTAAAGAAGAAAGAAATGAAGCAATTAGAAGAGCAACGGGCCACCTTTGTAAACGAAGCAGAAAATGTTTAGAAGTCAATGGCGGTATTTTTGAACATTTATTAAAAGAACGCTATGATTAGGTAACCGTTAATATATGAACTTTTCTTTATTTGGTATTGCGCTATAACTTGAAAACAAATGAATATCCGATAAGAACGTATGGGTTTTTTTACATTGTATTCGCGTGTATAATACACTCCTGAAATTTGGTCCGTTCCTACCGACTCACCCTGTATAATAATGTATAGTAAAAGGTTTAGAATAATCAGAAATATAAAATAATTAAAATAATAGGTTCAGTCAAGCAAAATGTCATTCTATACACAAACGTCAAAAAATTTCCAATGTAATCACTTCCTGCTGCCTCGAAGAGGAGAAAAAGTTCCGGAAATTTTCTTAGTTGCCGTGGTAACGGAACAAAAAGCAAGCTCCTGATTGGCTATGTTAGTGCGAAATTTACTTTAAAATTAAACAATATGCATCAAGATGATTTTAACTCTTCCTGAGTTAAGAGCGACTATCCAATGATTTTAGTGAGCATCATATGTATAGTCCTACTAGAACAAATTGATTTTTGAAAATTACCCGCCTAGGTAAATTTTTTTTTTATGAATTTCAATTAGATTTGGAAATATTATACACCATTATTTATACATTGTGCAACGCTACTGGAAAATTGAGAAAAAACTTAAAACGTCCTATTTTGCAAATCGTCACATAAAAGTTCATGGCGCTGGCGGGCGGTTTTATGCCTCATAGTCGTCTCTTTAACATTACACAACTACGCATCTTTTATCGTCCTGTAACTCCCAATTAAGGACCAAAGGGTAATTTCTTTCAATTTTACGCAACATTAACGGCCGGGACGTGGATAAGGACCAAAAAAAAGGTTTTTCTCTATAAAATGTGGTTAATTAAGCTATAACGAAGGTAAAAAAGAACTTGTTTAGTGCATGGGCGAATAAAAATATTCGCAACAAAAAACCGGTTAAGTGTGGGCTGCTGCTATGAAAATATGTGAAAACACGCTTTTAACTACAACTGAAAATCAATTATTTCAAACAGCGTGTGGCAGCGTTTATATACACTGTGCGAAAACGTGTACGCCCCACCGACCTATATCTATCGATAGCCTAACTCTAAAAGCGTAAGTGGCAAATTTATGGTCACGCGCATGTAAACAAAGCTGATCGTCAGATGTCATGCGTAATTCCGACTGATATTTACCTTATCCGACGAACAGGACCGTACTTCGCCCTTAATGAAAATGATTACATGGCAATATTTTGGCAGATTAAAACCGTTACTGCGAAATAAACAATCTATTTTCTCGCATAAAAGAAAGCCTCGTGGCCATCACTGAAAAGCCACTTTTAGAATTAATTTTGAGATCTATCGTCCACGTATCGATATATTTTTAATATCGTTACATCCCTACGGCTGATTTCTGTTCTGGACGGTCGTCGTTGGTTCACGTCGTTGGTTGGCAACCAAACCGACACCAATACCGGCGGGGTTGCCTATATGACGGCGACAACATTGTGCGCACGACAAACGACGAGCAACCTTTAAAAATATGACCGGCAAGCCGTGCGCACCAACCCATTTTTCACTCATAAAATTAAACTTTTTACTGCGCACCTCATAAGTTGCACGTATCCATAGTTATACAGGGTGTTATGGAAATGACTATTATTATTAAACCGGCAAACCCTGAGATGAAAATCAATTGAAGAAAAATACCCATAAATGGCGCTTTCAATTAATGACCGGATTATATCACCTTATGTCAAATCAGACAAACACATGTGGGGCACTGGCGTAATATGTAAACAATCAACACTGAGGTCTGCAGGGTCAAAACACGTCAGCGCATTTCGGCCGGTGTTGTCATATCTACACGGCAAACTCTTTAGAAAAAAAAAATTATAATTTTAATAATTTTTAATTCTCATTTATGAACAAATATGAGTCCAGAAAACCGACGGCGAAAGATGTTTTGCAAAACAAATAATGGTAATATCACACACAAATTTCAAATTCGTTACAAGCACCAGGAAAGTAAATAGGTTAATCGTCACCTTTTAAATATTAATTATCCTTCAAACTCTTTAAAAAAATGCAATTTTATTTAAGACACATGCTTCCTTACCTTTACTTATTTAAATACAATTGTTAGCTCATAATTTCACACAAACCACACAGAATCTAAGTTTTAGGAAAAAACCTCTCAGATAACCTCAAAAATAGCAGCTATTCACATGGAAAGAATACACGCGAACACTGTTTTAATATTGGTCCTTTTTTCTGGCGTAGATTTATTTATTTAACTATGTAATTTAAAACACACATTTTAAATACACACAATGCAATCCTTCAATTTAAAAATGACATTGTATCTACGAACCATAAAATAGTTAACCTACGAACGAACGAAATAGATACCTTCAAAACTCGGAATAGAGATGGACAATATTTGACGAGATTCTTCTCTATTACTTGTCTATTTACTGCGAGATCTCTTGCAAGGCGTTTAATTGATATGGCGTTAATGGAATTTCGACCAAATTGAATAAAACGATAGTGGTAGCTGATAATACTGAACCTGTACTTTTTCTTTTGAGAAGCTTAAAAAATTAAATTAGCCAGCTCTACTCCAAATGACAAGACCGACGAAGATTTTATTTTCTTTCTCACGCGGCCATCTCTCCATCTCTTTCACACAATCCATTCGGCGCCGGACCGACGTAGGTCTATGGGTACAAGCGTGCGACTTACATGTGTCAGTAATAGAAGAACAGCGTTAGGGTACGGTCGCTTCTGTTGATAACCATTTACACTCTCGGCTATCGGCATTGTTTTCAGAAGGTACGCGTATAATAGTTATAATGATTTTCGGGCTACGCGTCCAAACTTTGTATATTATTTGACATTGTTTTTATAGACGAACCTAAGTTGCTCAGTTAAAACGAGTAGTTTGTTTTGGTCGTTTGACTTGACAGAAAAATAGAATGTCGCTGACGAATAAGTCAAATTTCGTCGCGTCGCGTGTAATAAAATCTAATGATCTGATCTGAGTGCATTTTTAAAAAACTTGTGCCTGGAGGTATAAAGATAAATACAAGTAGGTAGATAAATAATTTTATATGGAATTTCAGTTTTGCGTTAAGTTAAGTTTGGCAACATTGCACGTAACACCTGTTTCCTGATATGCCACCACAAGGTGACATGACGAACAAACCCGAACAACCGCCGGATGAGCTGTGGGTTTATGGGACCCCACTTTTTAAAAACGTATAATATGTAGCGTTTCTCTAGGACACCCAAGGAGTCACCAATTTAAATATAATACGTCATTTCCATAACACCCTGTATGTCGGTGGTATGCCCTCTATAAGGAACACTTATTATGCAACCAAGTATTCGCTAAACCTATCTTCCATACAATCATAAACAATGCTCGGGGGGGGGGGGGGGGGGGGGGGGGGGTCATGGTAAGGTCAAAGTAAGAAACAACCTTGGAATATTACGGAATTAACGGAGGTAACAAATTTCTTTTCAATTTTAAGGAAATTCCTAATAATAATCAGTTATTTACAAACCTTTTAATGTAAAATGTCCTAATTACAAGGATTGACTAAAACCGGCAAACAGGGTAACTTAAATCATCTAGTTAAGTACAGCGTTTGACTGAAAGAATTCCGTCATTACAGGGAATACCTGATACTCTTAGGCAAACGGTGTACCAAACTATTTGCCGGCAATACGTGAACTGACTAGGCATTTTAGGGAATGACGGATTTCACTAATTGACGCCGACATATATCAATCAAGTTTTTACTTAGTTTAAGAATTTTAACCTTCGTGCACGTATTCTTATTTTCCGTGTACCCTCTTGGTATTTTCCAAAATTTTAGTTCCTCCAGAAGGTTCTAAAACAGATGATTATTTGACAAATTGCACAAATGCCGCCTATTCAAAATTATATTATATATTGAGCACATTCTTATGTGGACACCGTGTATATCTACTCCTTTTTTCCACCCACACGACCCCGTCCCCGTAATAAAGGACACGAAACAGCATTAAGATTATTTATGAGCCTCTTAAACTTACTTTAATTTTCTCGGATATCGTCATAATTTCCACCAGAATATCCCTTTTAAGACCGTCATCAAAATCAACCACTAAAATTGTCCTCGTCATCTTTTTTATCGTTGAACCTTAATTAAAAACAATTAATTCAGTTATATTAGTACTCGTAAACAAAATGACAGCCGATGGTCTTTTTACGTGGGAAGGTAATATTCATGGTATAAAAGGGACCAAATTAGGTTTGGTTTTATTACGTTCGTTCGTAGAGCAGCCAGAAATCCAACCAACTGCCCGATGCATTCGTCGTTTCATTTTTTTTTATGATCAAACACAAGCACTATAGGAAAAATCCTTTAGGGCACTCTGGGAATGGTGCGTGTGCGCAAAAAGCGATTCACGTTGGTTTTGAATCTTTGGAGGTTATATTCGTTGGGAAAAACGACCTCGGGAAGGTCGTTCCATAAGGATTAACCACATAGGGATGGGCGGCAGTGGTTTGTCGTGTATTTTTGATATTCGCCGCTCTGGGCGGAATTAAGAGGGCAAGGTCAGCTGAGCACTTTCCATGAAAATATCTGTAAAAGAGAGTCAAATCCCCAACCTGTCTTCGATATTCTTCGTGAGCTCGTGGTCTCCAATCAGACGAATGGCCCTCCTATCGATGGATTCCAGTAACCGAAGAGTATGTTTGGGTGCAGGGGTCCAGGCATGAGAGCAGTACTCTAGTGATGGTCGAATCTGCGATTTGTATAGTGTCAAAAGTTGTTGTGTACAACTTTCTGGTTCGGAAGAGTACACCAAGTTTCTGAGAAGCTATCTTGACGATTGCCACAATGTGGTTATGCCAAGACATATTTCCTCCCAGATTGACGCCCAGCAAATTAATAGATGAAGCCAGTGGGATTGCGTGTCCTTCCATGACTATATCCGGTTCTGTAATGTTAACCTTTTTAGAGAAAACTGCTGCTTGAGTTTTTTTAGCGTTAAATTCGACTTGGTTACTGTTACCCCAAGCCAGAATTTCTTCCAGGTCTTTGTTGAAGCGCGATACTTCATGCTGTCTGCGAAGATGTGCGTCGGCAGCCGATGTGTGTGCATTCCAAGAGAAAGATGAGATAAGTGTCAGCAAAACTAAATATCGGATTTTCCGTTTTCACTAGAAGGTCGTTAATGTAGAGTAAGAAGAGAGTGGGAGACAATATGGAGCCTTGAGGAACACCGGCATTGATGGTGAAGATGTCTGAGAGAAATCCGCCAATCGCCACTTGCAGAGAGCGGTCCTTAAGAAAGCTAGACAACCATGCCCAGAATCGACTGGGCATACCATAGGATCGCAGTTTACTTAGAAGCCCCTCATGCCAAACACTATCAAAGGCTTTAGAAATATCCAGTGCAACAGCCGGAGACTTCCCATGATGTTCGATTGCGTTGTTCCAAAGATGGGTGACATATGCTAGAAGTTAGTCGTTGTTAGTGTAGTCGTTGGTTTAATGTGTTCACAGGAGCACAATCTATGACCGCAGACTAAAAATTATATGTTCGTAGGGCAAAATGTATCGACTGTCAACTGATTTGCAACCGTCATAATAATCCGCTTACTGGTACGGAATTGTGGGTTTAGATTCGGCGCATTTGCTCGATCGACTGTTTAATTACTTTTGACTTGTTATTGATACCGATTCCATTTTCAAAATACAGTGAAACCTCTCTAAGGCGGACAACCACGGGAAATTTGTTTTTAGGTAATATGTAAATGCAAAATTATTACTATGTATGTACAAATAAACATAACATAACAAAAATACACTAGTTTTAGTTAGGATGTAGTACTAAAAAAATCTAATAACGTAGTTTGACGTGTTTGCGTTTTATACTTGCAATCTAGAAAATGTAATTCCAAGTCTGATAACAATTCCATTGCTGTAGAGTCACCTCTATTCTTTGCATACTCTTATAATTCCTTTACCATACTAATGGCTTGTTGATAATTGGTGACATTTGTTTGATTACTGCATTCAACTTCTTCATCAGAGTCGTCAGATAGTGATGTGGTTTCAGTTTGGGCTACATAATCGGTAGGAATGGGGTCACTATCATCTTTTAGTAGGTTATCAATGTTAATGAACTCGCCCAAATCAAAATACAAACTTCCACAACATCAATATTCTCTTTCAGACTCAAAACGCAACACTTTTGTGCCATTGTTTACGATTTTAACCTTACATCATCACATACTTTAATTCGGCGAAGTCCTTTCGCTCTGCCACGCATATGCGATTGGTTGCCGGTCTGTCTTCAGAGAGTTTTTGCACCGTACTTTTTCGTCTCCCAACTACTTTAAAAATTTTTTTGTCCGTTTAAAGGAGGGTTTTCGCACTCTTTGTATGAAAACAGCTTGTCCGCGTCCGCCCAAGGAGGTTGATTTTCATGGAATTTCATATACCTAGTTCCGGACTACGAAAAAATGTCCGCTTAATAGAGATGTCCGCTTATCAGTTTCCAGTTTTCATAAAGTTACTAAAATCTTTTCCAAAATTTACTAAAATCTATAATTTTGACACATGGTCACCCATCCAAGTACTGGCCGTGCTCTAGATCGACGGTAATTGTTCCCTGTTAATTCACCACTATTATTTGTGGTTCAGAGCGACATCCTAGGAACCGGTTGAATATGATTTATGCTTGTTATTCTTGTAGAAATATTTTGACAATAGATAAACATGTTTGACTACCGGAGGAGTTAAACAAATTATTTTCGGAGGTAATTACACTAGTGCCTAAAAATTTTCGTATCAGCGTATTGCCTAAAAACAACAAGAGTTCATTTTCATATTTTGGCGAAATAGCCCGACTCCGAAGCAGGAGGGCTATTTTACAAAATTTGAAAATGAACGAATGTTGTTTTTCAAAGGAAATACGCTTAAATGCAAAATTATCTGAGAATTTTTATGCACGAGTGTAATTTAGGGAGAAAATTATTCGAATTAACAAAAGTTAAATGCAATAATGTATTATAAATTTTACTTTAATAATTATTAATAACGCAGTTGTAATAATTAATATTAGAATCTCTTGAGGTTGGTTTCGACATTTTCGAGCAACTAGGTTCGGCATTTATATCTTTGTATTCCTCGCCATTTTGTATTTTCATGTTATAAGCCCAGTCTTGAATTATGTCCGCAAGCTTTTTAATCTAAGTCTCCTTTCTAAAAACATACCTTCTATCTTCACAAAACATCATACACTGACGCCAGACATATTGCTTGCTGTTTTTAGTGTTTTTTGGGACACTCTGTGCGATCTTTTCTTGAATAACTTCGATTGATTTCTTTTCAAAACGTGACATTTTTTAAACTAAACTCGAAACAATGAGAATGCCAGACTGACATATTATTCCAATAATGGCGTTGTAAGAAGGTTACTATGGTTTTGCGTTCAATAGCTAGAGGGGTTGTTTTCGATAGCTAGGGGTATTGTTTTCGATGTAATCAATCGAAAACAACACCTCTAGCTTAATGCATGAGTGTAATTTTCATTATACATTCGTTGTAAAATTTACAATATATTTTAGTAATCACTTGATTTTACTAAATTTATTAGAAATCCTAACTATAGGTTTTTGTAAATTATATATGTTTACAATATTATTTTGGTACGGATTACCATTAAAAAATTTAATTAATACTATATTTTATTTATATAGGAAATTTTACAATTAAATCTTTACTAATAATAATTTTACTATAGTGTTTTTTTCCGTGTATACGACTGAAACAACTAAATATCTTATGGTTGTATTTTAGGAATTGGACCATGCAGAACTATTTATGAAGAATCAGTTTTTTTTTCTTAAAATTAATAATAAAAAAGCTTTCCATATTGTTACAACTTAAGTAGACAATACTGTATATCGCGCAGTGTCTCCTACGTATTTGTTCGGATTTGACATAAGGTGACTTATTTCGCTTATTAACTCAAAAGGGCCATTTATGGTTATTTTCTGCAATTTGATTTCATCCCAGGATTTGTGGGTTTGTTCCAGAAAAATAATCTGGTAGCTCTGAAAATTAGTATAATTTTTCTTGGTCTTTTTCTGTTAATTAGACAAAGATATTGCGTCGCCTTCGATCGCTCGGAACATACTTTTTGTGAATACCTTATTGGAACGTCCGTCATTCATACCTGCCTTCATATTTGTTAAATACAATTCTTAACTCCATATGGTAAGACTGTGTGTGCCAAGTCTGCCGTAAACTGGATAAAAATCTAGACTTTGAGTCACGTGCGTCGATTGTTTGTTTTTACTAACCAAGTCGTCAAACTGGTTATCTGAATAGGATTCTACAGAATCCCCATCTCTTTTTTGTTGTGCGTACAGGGTGTTATGGAAATGACTTATTATATTTAAACCGGCAAATCCTGAGACGAAAATAAATTGAAGAAAAACAACCATAAATGGCGCTTTGAATTATTAAGCGAAATTATACACTTTATATGAAATCTCAAAGTTCACGTGGTAGCTCCTGAGGACCTTCGCAATCAATAGTTTATTGAGGCAGTCTCGAGGTAAAGAGGTTAGCGCATTATAGGCGGCGTTGTCATATTGCAACACAGAATTGGAAACGCACGTGTTCAGTTTTTGACAACAACACGTCTTTGACGCGCGTTATCACTTCTTTTTAAAACTTTTTAAAAAATCAAAACTTCAATTTTAAGGTTACTTTCTTACCTTCTATCTTATTTTAAAATAATCCGTTTTATAATTAAATTCTATAAAAAAATAAAACACAAAAAGTATGTTTTTCAACAGAACCAACAGTAGATAATATCAAACAAATTTGAAATCACATCACAACATTTATTATTATGAATTATGTCACAACAGAAAAAAAATCGGGTAATTCTACAAATAACAAAACGTTTAAAATTCGTATACGTCAAGCACGTGAAACTCTCGACAGCGTCATTCCACCCCCGAGTCTTGAAACATACTGAAGCAACGATAGTGGTGCGCGGCCGGTATCCAAGCAATGGCGAAACATGCGGTGTGATCTGACATCACTGTTAATATACTCTAGTGATCCACATTGTTGCTAAGTGAATCCAGATGGAACGGCGTGACAGTATGTGGGTAAAAAGGGGTTTTACCTTAGTATTTAGATATTCGATTAAAAAAAAAAAGTATGAAGACTTTCTCTAGGACACCCAAGGAGTCACCCATTTATAATAAAATAAGTCATTTCCATAAAACCCTGTATATTCGTAATGACACGCGTCACATTGAGGTGTACAAAGCAGATGGAAATATCGGGTCCATGTTTGTTTCAAGTCGGTTAACGACGGAAATGTCATCGATGATAGTTTTTATTGCCGAGGGGCGTTAAATAAATTCATTTTAATTTAATTTTCATGTTTCTGTATTAATTTTAATTCTTAATTAATTTCTCGTAACTCATTAAAGCCTTATCTATGCGCACACCTGGAGGACCCAAGTGTACAGGATATAGGGACATATTGTTGGTTATTTATCGCTTTTTGGAATCTCTACAGCACGAAAGCATATAAAGTACATAAATTCGAGTTTGATAGATTAATATAATGTTGGTTAAAAGTATTGGGCGCTATTCAAGAAGGTAGATAATAATTTTACGAGGACACTGTTATAACTAGAGACAGGATTTTAATCATTATGTTTTTTAAAATATGCTCTTTGTAGTTTTTTACATATAATTCAGGTACGTACTAAGCTTCTCTTAAATATATAATACTTTATTTTTAGTCTTAATATTAGGCCCGAAATTTACGTTTTTTAGAAAATATACCTTTTTTACACAAAAATACTATAGTAAAATTATTATAGTAAAGATTTTATTGTAAAATATTAATATTATTAAGAATTAATTACATTTGTTTAGGAGTATCTGTATCAAAATACTATTGTAAACATAATTTCTAAAAAAGTATAGCTAGAATTTTTAATAAATATAGTAAAATCAAGTACCTATTTAAATACTAAAATACATACACATGGTGTTGAAAAAGGTCGTTAACCCGGAATAACTCCGGTGCAGCGGAAAATGTCTAGGGAAAAAGTTGTTTGGTTTTGAAGGTGGAATAGTTTGCAATTTAAACCACCCCCCGCCCCCTCAACCCCCGGACGCGGGTGGGGGTAAGTTAAGATTTTCAAATGGAACCCCATATTTTTTATTGGCGTATCGGGTTCTCCGACCAAAGATAAACATCTTTTGTCCGAAATTTTTTTTTATGGGGTTCCATTTGAAAATCCCTCGTTTTACAACGAATTTAAGTGAAAACAATTTATTTATAACTCCAGTAGGTAAATGTTTTTAAATGTGTGGTACATTTTACTAATGACTATTATTGTACTTTAGGTATTTTTATTGTCCAAATGACCAAGTTTAAATAAAGTGTTCTAAAAATGCTTTTTTACAAGAATAAAGAATTAAAATCAGATGCAACGGATCAAACAGACCTCGCTATCCGTTAGGAGAACAGGTGGGGACAACAAAAACAAGCGACGTTGGACATGAGTACTTGGATGGGTTACCACTTGGGAATACCGTATGTCGCGAACTTTTTACAGAATATGTTAGTAGATTTCACAAAAAAATTTGTTAAAATTTAGCTATAATTTTATGGCAGTTCTTAAAAGTTGTTCCAGTCACATATAGAGCCATAAATTAAGGTTAGTTTTACTATTCTTATAGTAAATTTAAAGTTTTTTTCTTTCCGTGTAGTACGCCATGACAGAATTTTAAAAAAAGTAGCCACAAAAATTTTTATGGAACTTTCTCATAAATATTGCTCAAATTGTTGCTATTATTCCGTGTTTCACACATAGTTATTATTTAATATTATAATCGGATTTGTTTCCATTGAAGCAAAAGCACATTTATTTTATCCGTCTCGCGATTTTTCTTCTGGTAGATTTTAGCCCGAGGTTAAGAAAATGAACCTTGTTCAACTAAATTTGATTTTATAATATGGTGGTAGGGGGAGTGTCCCAAAAAGTAAAATTTTCAAAAATATCCCGTATATCAACAACAAGGAGGCCTAGAAAATTTCTAATTGCGGCATCTTTTGTTTCACAAAAAAGTAGCACGGATGGGGGGATACCCCGTAAAACTAGTGTTGGGAAAAACCGATGATTTTAATAATCGCTTGAAATTCCAATTCACCACACCAAGCGATGACGTCACCGACTGCTCGACAGGCAGCCTAGCCGTTTATATGTGATCAGGTACGGTATTTAGCAGGCACGTAACTACGGCTGGGCACAGGTTTAGCTAAAAAATTGTAGTAGCCACCAAAAAAATGACAGAACTTTATTTATTTGAATTTTTACCACGTATCTCGATACCAAACAACAAAACTGCAAAAAATCACCCAAATATGTATTTATTGTTCTGGTTTATTCTTGTGCTTTTTTAAAACAAAAAGTATTACCAAGAATTATTTTTCTTCACATCTTTCTCAATCTACGAGCATAAAATAAGTAGATATTTAAAATGGCTGGTCAAATTCTTCAGGTGCCCACTGTGTGCCCTTCAAAAAGTAGGCTTAGTTACGCGACTGGTAAATAAGAAAATAGGTGATTATTTTTTTTATAATTACCTTCCTGTTTAAATTTAAGAATGTTTACTTACCAAAAAATTTGTCGATACCTATGTTTTGTTAACTATTTTGCTCGTTTAAGAAAGAAGTATGTCGCGTACCTGCTCAGCGTCAAACTCGAACGTCGCCAATCGGATGGCGCGGCGCGTAGACCGACGATCGTGGATCAAGTGACAGGCGATATTTTTCGGTTTTTCACCTGAATTTATAACTAGAGTATTTCCTATCGAGCGAAAAGCTGTTCGAATATACGAGCAGTTTTTAACTCGGATCACCCTACAGCGGTACATTTCCACCGGCGTCAAGCGAAGCTCCGGTATCGAGTGAAAGATAATAAGTGACGAGCGACGGTTTTCGCCTGAATTGATAACTCGAGCGGTTTTTTTAATAATCGAGCGATGTCGGTTATTTCAATAATCGAGTGATCAAGCGGTTTTTCGCTCGAGCGATCACAACACGACGTAAAACCATCGAAAAATGGACACACTGTACGTCTAAATAAATTTGATTTATCGAATAATTCAACAAACAATTCCGAATTCTTTATTTCGACTTAATATTCCTTCTCCCCCTTTCTTTGTATATTTATTTATACGACGATTCCCAATTAAAAATCCGTCGAAATTCGGGCTATCGCTTCCCTTTTTTTCCCTTTTGGATTTTCAGCTTCATTTCTGTTAATTATTCGACGATTTCTCTGCTAATTAGTCGCGAAAACATTCCTTTAACGCTGCAGTTTCAAACCGCCATATTTTAAATTCCTTTTAATTGGGTGGCCCATATTTTTGCAAAAAGCGAAGGGACGAGGGTTTTATTGAAAAAAAGGAAATCCACGATCCTTATTATCAAAAATTTATTTTCTATGCTTTCTGCCTGTATATTTACGTTCAATGTGCTGTTAAATGAAAAAAAGTTGGAATTTACTTCTGCATAAAAATATTGTAATGCGAAAAACTCAAATGAGCCACACCAATGAACAAAAGTGGCGCTCTAACAGATTTTCGTTTCAATAATGATGACGTTGCAATCCGGAATGATAGATTTCCAGTTTTTTTTTTCTTTATTTTCGTTGTTTTGCGGGCTGTTTTGGTCTGCCAAAAAAGCTGCAATCGTTATTCAAAGCCAAAGCATTGTAGTACGATTTTCGGTCTTTGTTAAAATTATTCTGTGTCGAATGCAAATATTTGAACTGAAAAATTTTAATCCTGTTTTTTTAAGAGAAATTATTTTTTAAATTAGGTGGTAGGATCTGCAAAATCAAATATTTCTTATAAACATGTACTATACAGGATGTTAGGGAAATGACTTATTATACAGGGTGTTATGGAAATGACGTATTATATTTAAATGGGTGACTCCTGGGGTGTCCTAGAGAAGCGCTACATATTTTTTTTTAAACCGAACGTTTAAAAAGTGGGGTAATTCACCCCTAACCCGACTCCTCGGCACATTCATATAGGATCATATTACATTGCCAAGCTGTGTAATCAACAGATGTTCAAGCCCAATGTTGCTAACTGTGTAGAAAATAATTTTAGATTCTTATAAAAATAATATTTAGTTTACCTAGTATCCAAATAGAAGTGAATCCAGGTGCCAGTACACTAGCAAGTAATCCAGGGCACAGAGACATCTTTAGGTTTTTGTTTCTTTTTCTATGGGAACAGCTTTATGCTCACCACGTACCCTGATGACAATGTGGAACTGCATTTTACAATAACCTACCGTACACATAAAACAACAGCACTATAGGATACAAATTATTTCGCAATAGAAATTCAGAAATAATAAAAACGCTAATTTCTAATGGCCTTATCAAATTTATTAATCCTTTACTGAAGAAGAATGATGAAATAATTATGTTGATAGACCCTTCCATCCCTTTAAAATAAATAGTCTCGTCCAACCAGCGCGGTTGCCATTTCCGAGACTATCATTATAAAGAAAAATATTTCAGAAGGAAATTCTTCATTTTATGAATATAACCTTATAAAACATCGAAAGTGTGGCAACGCTGTATTTTTAAGTATAAACCCCAGTCGAATATGCAACCGTTTCTACTGATCAGCTGTTCCTCCAAAATTAGCCGGCCGTTTTCATACTGTTTCAAGCAGATTTGTGTGGTAAATTGTATGTTAATACTTAAACCCGAGTTTAAATTATTAAGTTATTTGTTCTTTTCGCGACGGCAGTGCCCCAGTCCAGCAGTTCAATATTGATCGACGGAACCAACGTGTTATTTAGACAATAAGGGCGTACTTTTGTCTACACAGTAGCACTTTAAAATACTAATTCAGATTGAACGGTACTTAGATGTGTTGTGACGCGAAAACATATGTGATTTTGTGATGTGAGTACTTGGTTTTTTATAAATTAAGTTGGTTTTAAATAAGTCGGAAAAGGTAAATAAAATTGAATTTTTTTTTTCTAAAGGGTAAGTGGCATTTATAAACATTTAAGTTGTCCAGATCTGACGGGTGTCGTTCGAATTGAACAAATGAGAACATACCTGACCATTTAAAAACTCCGCGGCGGTTCGTTCGAGTCAGTTCAAGTTTATAAATCAGAGATTGTTTCCCAGCGAACTGAACTGAACGTAAAAGTTTATAATAATGTACCCTGAAAAATAAACAACTTGCAATCTGTCAAACGGTTATTGACTTTCTAAAGAGTTTACCCTGAAGATATGACAACACTGTTGACATATGTTGCTTTGTTTACCTTCCTGACAGGGGCATCACATGGTCATTTTTGCTTTGACATAAGGTCATGCACAAGGCATATTAAATTAAAGCGCCATTTTTGGATATTTTTCTTCAATTTGTTTTCATCTCAGGAATTGCCGATTTAAATATAATACGTCATTTCCATAACACCCTGTATTTACACCGGAAAATCCTGAGATGAAAATAAATTGAAGAAAAATTACTATAAATCTGAAAATTTACGTTGCCGCTCCTAAGAACCTTGGCAATCAATAATTTATTGAGGCAGTCTCGAGGATCAAAAGAGGTTAGCGCCTTACAGGCCGGTGTTGTCATATTGCAACACATAATTGTAAACGCACGTGTTCAGTTTTTGACAACAAGACGTCTTTGACGCGCGTTATCACTTGTTGTTGAAACTTTTTAGAAAAAAAAAACTACAATTTTAAGGTACATACTCTCTTACCTTCGATCTTATTTTAAAATAATCCGTTTTATAGTTAAATTCCATAAAAAAGAAAACACAAAAAGTATGTTTTTCAACAGAACCAACAGTAGATATTATCACACAAATTTGAAATCACACCACCAAATTTCTTATTATGAATTATTTCACAACAGAAAAAAAATCGGGTAATGCTACAACTAACAAAACGTTTAAAATTCGTATACATCAAGCACGTGGAATGGAGAAAATGTCGAATCTAACAGTTAACACAAGCCCCATGGTCCCATTTAATCACGTAATTTTTGGTTTTTATTGACGCAAAAAGTTATGGGGAAGAAAAGTTGTACCGAAATTGCACAATACATTTTTTTCCCATATGGTTCCAATAACGGGGGTACTATATGTGCGTGAGGGTGGGCCACCCGGTATATACAGTGAAACCTCTCTTAGGCGGACACCTACGGGACCGTCTAAATGTGTCCGCCCATGGGAAATTTGTTATTATGTAATATGTAAATGCAAAATTATTACTATTTATATGTTTGCTGGGCGTCAATCCGGGAAGAAATATGTCTTGGCATAATCACGTTGTGGCAATCGCCAAGATAGCTTCTTAGAAACTTGGTGTACTCTTCCGAACCAGAAAGTTGTACACACCTCAACAACTTTTGACACTATACAAAGCCCAGATTCGACCATCACTAGAATACTGCTCTCATATCTGGAGCTCTGCACCCAAACATACTCTTCGGCTACTGGATTCCATCGAAAGGAGGGCCATTCGTCTGATTGGATACCACGAGCTGACGAAGAACCTCGACAGCCTAGAACATCGGAGACAGGTTGGGGATTTGACTCCCTTTTACAGATATTTTCATGGAAAGTACTCGGCTGACCTGCCCTCTTAATTCCGCCCAGAGCGGCGAATATCAGAAATACACGACGAACCACTGCCGCCCATCCATATGTAGTTAAGCTTAGTACTCCTCGAACTTCACTATTTAAGAATACTTGCATCTGGAGGACTTCATCCTTATGGAACGACCTTCCCGAGGTCGTTTTTCCCAACGAATATAACCTCCAACGATTCAAAACCAACGTGAATCGCTTTTTGCGCACACGCACCACTCCCAGAGTGGTGGAGAACGGATTTTTCCTATACTGCTTGTGCTTGATCATAAAAAAAAAGTGCAAATCAACATAACATAACAAAAATACACTAGTTTTAGTTAGGATGTAGTACTAAAAAAATCTAATAACGTAGTTTGACGTGTTTGCGTTTTATACTTGCAATCTAGAAAATGTAATTCCAAGTCTGATAACAATTCCATAGCTGTAGAGTCATCTCTATTCTTTGCATATTCTTATAATTCCTTTACCATACTAATGGCTTGTTGATAATTGGTGACATTTGTTTGATTACTGCATTCAACTTCTTCATCAGAGTCGTCAGATTCAATACATAATCGGTAGGAATGGGGTCACTATCATCTTCTAATAGCACATTGCTATCAATGTTAATGAACTCGCCCAATTCATTGTTATCAAATTAGAAACTTCCACAACATCAATATTCTCTAATCGCGACAATTTTTTGTCATTGTTTACGATTTTAACCTTACAAATAAACGGCGTACTACTGTCGGGGAATCACACATACTTTCATTCGGCGAAGTCCTTTCGCTCTGCGACGCATACGCGATTGGTTGCCGGTCTGTCTTCAGAGAGTTTTTGCACCGTACTTATTCGTCTCCCAAATACTTAAAATATAATTTGGTCCGTTTAAAGGAGGGGTTTCGCACTCTTTGTATGAAAACTGCCTGTCCGCGTCCGCCCAAAGGAGAGTCCGCCCTAGAGAGGTTGATTTTCATGGAATTTCATATACCTAGTTCCGAACTATGAAAAAATGTCCACTTAATAGAGATATCCGCTTATTAGAGGTATGCGTTATGCGAGGTTTCACTGTATATGCCATTTTTCGACATTTTGTGGAACAGTTAACAAAAGCCACATGGTGATACTGTATGTGCGTGAGGGTGGGCCACCCGGTATATACTAATAAACGTAAATCTGAACGTCAAAACGTTATTGTATTTTCCCTTTTCCCAAGAAGAGTACTTCGTTTTCAATTAAAAGTCTCCCAGAAATTCTAGCTATATCGTTCCCCCCTTTACTTTCTTGCGATTCTCATCTCGTTCTAGATTCTAATTTATTATCCGCTGATTTTCGTTAATTAGTCGAAAATATTCGTTTTGTCAACGGGAGGACCGACCGCCATATTTTACATTTCTTTCATCTCAATGACCTATATTTCTGGAAATAATTCTCAGTTAAGAAGCTCGAAAAGGAAATAAAATAAAGTGATTTGTAAATACAGGGTGTTTTTACTGTCTGAAAAGAAAAAAACGTATGATCACATCGTGGATGTCCTAAAGAAGGCCTACATACCTTTTTTCGATATAAAATATCTAAATACTTAGGTAATTACCCCAAGTGCTGCCATGGGCCACGCCATGCACATCTGTTTTCAGTTAACAAGCGTATATAGGTCACAGGCTAGCAGTGCCAGATCATGAGGCACACCCTGACTTTGGTTGTTGGAAACCATGATACAATTACTAAAGGCAAGAGATATGTAACCGTTCCAATTTCGTCAGCGGCGCGCAGTGACGTCATAGGGAGAGCAATTTTTAAATTTCTTATGGAGATTTAGACGGTGTTAGCGTCTTGAATTCTATTTTAAAGGTATTAAAAGGTTTTACGCATTTAATGGTATGTGACAAGTATTTACGTATATTAATTTCATAGAAATATAACACACATTACAGGTAAACTACCAATAAAATCTGAAAAGATTCCGACAAACTTTTAAATCAACCGCCGCGCCATCGGAACCGGTCGACGACAACCGAAGCTGCTCGGCGACCTTTACTAGTTGCCTCCAGCGTTGTCAGTCTTTAATTGTAATATATCCATTACTATTTGAACAATTTTTTAGATAGGTAGGTAAAGAAACTCCTAATCTGCTCCACTAGTTTAATGACAAAATTAAAAACCATACATGTTTCGAAGGTTTAAACCTTCATCTTCAGTGGAAAATACAAGGACAATTCATGACATTGTTTAAACTGTAAGGAAAAAAGTTTAAACAATTGACAACTCATGACATTGTTTAAACTTTTTTCCTTACAGTTTAAACAATGTCATGAGTTATCCTTGTATTTTCCACTGAAGATGAAGGTTTAAACCTTCGAAACATGTATGGTTTGTAATTTTGTCATTAAACTAGTGGAGCAGATTAGGAGTTTCTTTACGTACCTATAACTTCACTCCACTTCGAGATGAATTACTTCAAAAAAAAATTTTTTAGATGTTCTTGTTGTGGGTCTCCCTATATGAAATTTATGTTCAAGCTGGATGTGCCCCCCCCCCCCCCCATATCATAGAAAACTATCGACCTTTCTCTCGTACTCTTCTTACTTTGACACCGTTCTATTAGGTTTCAAACCGTTAACCTATTACTTATGATAGAAGGTTTCTGGCAACACTGCTCGCCACGTAGTGCCGTTTGCCGTAGTTTTCCATGGAAATTTTGAAAGTTCATCGGAACTTTTTCTTATTTATTCGTGTGTGTTTATTAAAATAAATATCTGAATTTTCATAAAATGAGGTGCGCTGTATTCGGCAGGTAAAGAAATTTGATAGAAATATAAGATGTCCCGCATTCCTAAGGATAAAAACCAAACATTAGAATGGATACGGTTTTATTTATTTTGTTAACATTTACTTCTTAAGTATTTTCCACTTAAGCTGATGAGGATGTCTGGCTTCGAAACATGTATTGAAATTGTTTATTTAACTACTGAAGCAGACTGAGTTTCTTTACCTCTTCATCATTTTACTCCACTGAGAGATGGACTATTTAAGAAAAATAATTTAATTTGTTTATAACTACTTAGGTCGTATTTTAGCTGCAATCGTTGTTGTATGTTCATAAAATAAATATACCTAAA
The DNA here is from genome assembly GCA_963991005.1 of Barypeithes pellucidus. Taxonomy (NCBI): domain Eukaryota; kingdom Metazoa; phylum Arthropoda; class Insecta; order Coleoptera; family Curculionidae; genus Barypeithes; species Barypeithes pellucidus. Next base: position 46,321,139 of record OZ022563.1, on the reverse strand, counting down.
TACCATGATATTATTCTTTCATTTCACATACCATTAATAGCGTAAAACCTTTTAATACCTTTAAAAGAGAGTTAAAAACGCTGACAGCAGTATAAATCCCTCGCCCGTTGACGTCACAAGCCACGCCTCCATCGGCGTGGAATCATATCTCTTAGATCTTTATACTATGGTTGGAAACCGTTGCTTAAATGTGGCTTCAGTCTATTTTGATATGCGAGAGGGACACACACACACACACAAGAACTTGTGCAAAAAGGTATGACAAAATGAAAAAGTGTTAAAATCGTAGTACTTTTTTTAAAGGTCTTTGACGTATAAATATGACAACACCGGCCAACATTTCGTTGACGCCTTTTAAGACTTGACCTACCACATTGGGCTTGGTATTATATTTTTAAACTAAGTAGGCATTTCTTTTTTGTGTAAATATTTTATTTTATTTATTTATTATAAATATTAATTTGTTACTTATTATTTATTAATTATGTCACTTGTTCCAGAGTTTGTGTTTTGTTTTCATCTTTGTTTCGTTAATTAAACAGCTCTGCTGTGCCTCTGTTCCCAATTAGTTCCTGCGATCGCGTAACTAGCACTAAAGCTTGAAATTCAGTCCAACCGGGAGGCAGCACATTGAGCGGGATACGATGCGATGAAGTGGGGAAACATAATCACCTATTTCTGTATGTGCTGCTATACTAAATATGCACTTGTTGTATCTAAAATTAAAAATTCTGTTCAAAATATGCAGGGTGTTAATTATAAGTATGTGGAGTAAATTTAAGAGACGATTCTTTGGGTGATTCTAAGACGAAAAGTTCATATAAACATCGTCCGCAAATGCTTCGTTTTCAAGATACAGGGTGTTAAAAAAATGATTTTTCCCTGCTTGTCTTAGGTATCACAACAGTAATCAAAGAGAGACTCTAGAATCTAAAGAAATGTCAACTCGCCCCAGACATCAGTAACAGCAGATTTTATCTTTTTTTTATCTGTAAGAGAGAGAGTCAAATCCCCAACCTGTCTTCGATGTTCTGGGTTTCTTCGGGTTTTGGTTCGGAAGAGTACACGAAGTTTCTGAGAAGCTATCTTGGCGATTGCCATAATGTCCCAGATTGACGCCCAGCAAATTAATAGATGAAGCCAGTGGGATTGCGTGTCCTGCCATGACTATATCCGGTTCTGTAATGTTAACCTTTTTAGAGAAAACTGCTGTTTGGGTTTTTTAGCCTTAAATTCGACTTGGTTACTGTCACCCCAAGCCAAAATTTCTTCCAGGTCTTTGTTAAGGCGTGATACTTTATGCTGCCTGCAAAGATGTGCGTCGGCAGCCGATGTTTGTGCATTCAAAAAGAAAGATGAGATAAGTGTGCTATCGTCAGCAAAGCTAAATATCGGATTTGTAGTTTTCACTAGAAGGTCGTTAATGTAGAGTAAGAAGAGAGTGGGAGACAATATGGATCCTTGAAGAACACCGGCATTGATGGTGAAGGTGTCTGAGAGAAATCCGTCAATCGCCACTCGCAGAGAGCGGTCCTTACGAAAGCCAGACAACCATGCATAGGATCGCAGTTAATAATAATAATAATAATAGCAACTACAACAAATAAACACTAGATTTAACATTTGTAACAACAAACCAAACCAATTTTACTAAATTAAATGTTGGAAATGCATGAATGAATGGTTCTATTTCGTAGATCCGCTTCACTTTAAATAGGAGGTTTGTACACCAATGATTTAAGATGTTCCCATAAAAAGTAATCCAAAGGATTCATATCGGGCGAGCGAGGAAGCCATGGTTGTGGGCCTGCTCTTCAATTTGAACTGTTCTTACAGTTTCAGGCGTTTCGATGACAACCGTCGATTTTTTAAAACTGCCTGTTTCAGACAGTCGTGCATTTTCAGATTTGCGTTGGGCACTACACGTTGAGGAAGTCTTGTAGCATCTTGTAACATCTTGTAGCATAAGAGTTTCCATGATCCATTCCATAACAGAACAAATTAATACCTTATAAATACGCTGACAACTGTCAAAGTTAAATGCTGCAATTATTTTCCAAAGCACACCTTGATTAAAAAGGAAAATGTACATGCATCTCCAGGGACATGCAAAGTGGTTTTAATTTTTTTTTCTCGAAAACAAAGTAAGATACGAAAAAAGTTCAAGAGACAAAAGTTTGTTATTTTTAGTTGCTTAATCCGAGAAAAATAAATAAATTCCAAATAATCCCGCGCCTTCCTTTTTTTCCAATAATATTCGTTGAGGTGCCGCCCGGGACGCCACTGGACTCAATAAATTTAATCTACTTAGGGCTAAATTAGCCCGTTAACACTACAAATAAAACTGCCAAATTTCAACAATATCGACAGAAGGATATTTAAGATATTTATGAAAACCCGATTAAAAAATATTTTTGTAACACCCTGTATCGTGAAAACGAAGCATTTGCGGACCCATGTTTATATGAACTTTTCGTCTTAGAATCACCCAAAGAATCGTTACTTAATTATCACTCTGTATACCCCTAAAAATCGTTTTTCCTCTACCAAAACTGCCATATACAAATTATTTAAATAGGACCGAAACAGGCGAACAAATGACACAGAAAGCAACAAAGAATTATAGAGTGTATAAACACACCTAAATTCCCCTAAAACAACCCTCTATAAAGTCCCATTTCGTAAGATAAAACCCGATAAGGCCCTTTTCGGACTTTATTTACGTTGTTTCACGGTGGATTTTTTCGGATGCTATCCGGCGCGAACGGACCGACAAATTTAATTAGTCAACCGTATTTTCGGCCGAATCTGAGTGCTTTACGGGGAAGCTTTCGTGGCGGAACATAAACAACGTTTTCGGTGTTTTGGGAGTTCTTTTCCCCGGGTGGAAAGAATTGATTTTTGCCAATTCGAAGAGTTAAATAACTGCTTAATCGCAAGACAGAATTTATCAGTTTAATAGAACGCCGTGCATTCGAGCAGGTTCTTTCCTATATGGGTCATTCGTTTACAAATCTATGTAATCTTTTAGAATCGTCCGAAAATTGTACGACTTATCGTCCGGCAGCCCGTTACCAAAATGTCCTGTTATCACGCCGTCATCTAGTCAATGACTAATTGCTAGATTATTAAAAAATAAGAAAGTTTTACTCGAGCGAAAAAGTTCGGCAACACTGCGCTTACCCGTCAAAGTGATTTCAGTCCGTTAAGGCCGTATTAGACTAGGCAATTTTTTCTCTTGCGCCGGCAATTATAATGGCACGTATTCATGCGCAGTAAACCGTTTTCGATCAGCTGGAGCATTGTCAACGGTCAGAACAGCAGTGGGTACTGTCGAAATCCCTAAAATATCCCCAGAAGTAGAGATGTGCAAACCTGTACGTTTTGATTACCAGTTAAAGCAGCTACTGCTATTTACAAATAGGAGGTGCAAAAAGTTGCTGAATTAGCAGTCCATAAGTTTAATAAAGAATGTAAACTGCTAATTTAAGTACCAGTGGGTTTAAATGGCCATTACCTGTTCATACCTGGTTCGGCCAAATAATAAACAGTTAAAAATAACAGAATAATCCATGTCTACCCAATTGCGCCGGCAAGGGCAGTTAAAATGGCGCCTGCCCCATTTCTGGTAATGAGACACAGCTGATCGGGAACAGTGTACTGCGCATGAATCCGTGTCATTTTAATTGTCAGAAGAGTAGAATTTCTGACTGTAGTACGGAGAACGGTGTACTTCGCCTGAATCCTTGAATTGCCATTGCTGGCGCCATAAAAATTGCCAAGTGTAATACGGCCTTAAGAAAGCAGATCGTCTTTTTGTTAATACGCCTTGTTCGTTCTTGATGAAATCGTATTAAAAATATTTAAAAAAACGTGAATAAAAACGTGAATTTATCGACAACGGACGTTTTGAGTATTCCAAAAATTCCATAGTTTAAATAAAAGATTACATCTTTTATTTAAACTATGGAATAAAAAAGTGACAGCGCCCGGGTCAATTTTTTTTAAATTGTTGATAACACTAGTGTTGGGAAAAACCAATGATTTTAGTAATCGAGTACTTGATACTCCAGCGATTTTAATAATCGAGTGAATCGCTTGAAATTCCAATTCACCAAGCGATGACGTCACCGACTGCACGACCGGCAGCTAGTCGTGTACATGTGATCAGGTAGGGTATTTAGCAGGCACGTAACTACGGGTGGGTACAGGTTTAGCTATAAAATTGTAGTAGTCACCAAAAAAATTCCCGAAATTTATTTATTTGTGAATAATGAATTTTTACCACGTGTCTCGATACCAAACAAAAAACTGTTTTCTTATTTACCATTAACATTTTCTATAATGTATGTTATTTTTAAGAAATCTTCTTGAGTTTAATAATAATAAGTTCCTGTTTAGATTTAAAAATGTTTACTATAAGATTACCAATGAATTTTTCTATATATTTTGTTAACCATTTTGTTCGATTTGTTATTTTTATTTACAATTTCTATTATGTTATTTTTGAGAAGTTTTCTCGAGTTTATGTAAATAAAAATTTAAAAATTATATCCTTTAATTTTTTAATATTTACAATCGGAGACCTAAACTACGCCACTGGCTAGCCAGTTAAAACAAAACTTTACAAAATCCATGTCGCGATGACTCCGCTAAGGGATTTGGCATACTTTTTATATACACCTTCTCGTTTATGTGCCTTTAAGAAAGACGTATGTCGTGTACCTGCTCAGCGTCAAACTCGAACGTCGCCAATCGGATGACGCGGCGCGTAGACCGAAGGTCGTATATCAAGTGACAGGCGATATTTTGCGGTTTTTCGCCTGAATTTATAACTAAAATATTTCCTATCGAGCGAAAAACTGTTCGAATATACGAGCAGATTTTTAACTCGATCACACTACAGCGGTACATTTCCGCCGGCGTCAAGCGAAGCTCGGGTATCCAGTGAAAAATAATTAGTGACGAGCGACGGTTTTCGCCTGAATAGATAACTCGAGCGTTTTTTTTTTAATAATCGAGCGATGTCGGTTATTTCAGCGATCAGAACACAAGATAACACTCTAAAAAATAGTAAATCGAGTCGAACGGACATTTTCCGTGTTGCGCAGCTGCAGGGAGGGCAGCGGAGTCTGATCTCGTATCTGTATAATTCATGATCGCGGTACACGGCGCGCGCATGGGACGGCTTGTTGTGTGGCTTGGTTGTCTATAACAACTCAGCATCAGCTATGTTCCCATATTGCATTATTATTGATACACGTGCTGTGTTGACTGAAAACCGTTTTGCTAAAAAATACGCGTGTAAAAATGTCAGTTCATATTTATCCCTCATTTTCCGAGCCACAATACACGATTTCTGCTTGAAAACGGACGAGGCGCGATAAGTAGAATAGCGTTAAAAAAATTACATCCGACAAGTAAAACGAACGAGGTACGTGATAAGTTGAATTCTCCGCTGTAAACAAATTTCGATTTTTCTCAAACCAAAACTATTCACCGCACGGAAAATGTCAGTTACTATTTTCATCTCCTCAATAACATCACTCTCAGTCAAAAAATAAAAAGAACGGACGAGGCGCGATAACTATTACGACCACTTTTTTTACATATGTAAAGATGATTCTCAATGATTTCGCGACGTTGCCAATGTCCGTTCTTGTTAATTTCCTTCTCAAGTCCTTATTAAATCACACTATATATATTTTATCAATCAGAAAAATTTAGGTTTTTGGTAAATACCTCTAAAACCATTGAGAATTAAATTCTGCATTAAATAATGAAATAAAATACAGGGTGTGCCATTTAAAAATACAAAGAAAAACTGATTTGAAAGTTGCCATTTTTGTAACCAAATTTTGAACACCCTGTTGTTTTATGTTCATAAAATTCCCTCATTGTTGCTATGGTTTTTTTCACATGGACCGATTTAAATAAGAATATTTATGCCAGTGTCAGTTTATGGTAGTGTCTTGAAATTTGCGGTTTTTCTCCTTTGTCTTATTAGTTGCTAACTTAGTAATGGAATTTACGTATAGGTACTGAATATGCCGACATGCATTTAATGTAAGAACAAAAATATTTCATTTTATCGCCATTGATCAAGAGTACCTTTTTTCAGCTTAATGTTTAGAGTATCCCAAAAAAAATATTATTGCGGTTCTTTCATCATACAGGGTGTAAAAAAAAGCATTTGTATTACGTCTAGTCCGTCCCTGGCAAACTAAATAAGCCAAAAGTGTTTAAAAGGGAAAACTTTAAGGAGACTCATCTAGTTAACATTATACTAAAAAATTATTAAATTAAACACATAAATTATTTAAAAAACAACGATTTCCAGGGACGACCGTTATGGGCCCGTATCCCCGTAGGGGGGGCCGTAGGAAGGAAAATTTATAAGAAGTTCTCCTGTTATTTTTAAGTGTTCTATCTGGACCCGGGAGATTGCCCACATATTCTGGGACACCCTGTATAAGATGTATAAAAAATTTCGAACGATTCTAAAATGTCAAAGTTAAAAAGTGTGCGGTTTGTAAAAAAAAGTACCAGTATATACAGGTCGACAACTTTAACTGTAGCTACAAAAGGAATGCGGGCAAAAAAATTTCTTGGGATAACAATGTTGTCACATATATTAAATTTTAATTTAATAACATGTTACCAAGAAACCCTAAAATTAAATTTACCCATTTAAAGTAAATTGTCATAAGTATATAAGAAACTAATATTCTATTATAGTTTCAATGTTCTTAAAACTTTCTTTTCATACTATTTATTTTAATATTTAAATGCAAAATAAAATATTTTTTTATTAAAGTACTTCTAATCTAAAAATAGGCCAACATGGCACAATATCAACGGTAACCATGGGTAACTGGTGGCTAGAGCTAATTTGATAGGTTATATCCCAGACAGAGGATGACGTCACGCGCCTGGTGACACGCCTATAGTGCCAGCGTGCTTGGTCGGCGATGTCCAATATGCTTCATCCAGTTGCGTAGTGATAGGGTTTGTTTTAAAACTGTGATAATGAATGAATATACCCTAGTAAAACCCTTCATAGTCAAACCCGCGAAGTGATTGCCAATATGTACAGGGTGTGTGAAGAGGAATCACAAATTAATACATTTAAATTGCCACTTAAGCGGAAGCTAGAAAGGATCGCAATGTATACGGGAGTAAGCGTGGGTGCAGTAAGAAACATGCACAAAGAAGATACTGAAAGGAAGAAAATAACCCGAATCAATTGTTGTAATCTCCTGTCAAAAAAGGGACCGTCTCTCTGCTGTCGAAAAAATCGAAGGCTTCGACTTCGGCATTGTTAGGAGAACAATACAAAAGTTTTATTTGGAACTAAAAGTATTTCCAACCTTAAAAAAAGTTGCTACAACAGCTGAGAAGTGACATAAACTTTCCATTTTCCCGTGAAACTTTGAGGTGCATGTTCAAATCAAATGGATTTTATTGGCCAAAATGCCAAAATAAGCGAGGAATATTAATGAAAAGGCCTAATATATTGCACTGGTGATACAAATATATTCATGCTATGAAAAAATATATATTATTACATTATTAAGATAATAATAGCACGCCCATGACTCGGCCATGTTTTAAAAGATATTGCTTCCCCCTTACCGATACCGCGTAGCTATAGACTTGGTTGTCGAACTGTGTTTCTTAAAAGAAACGAATTTAATTCAATTTTGTTGCTTAAAAATGCTTATAAAAAATAATAAAAATTCCGCAAACAACAAATATTTCTTGATCTAATAAAATTACGTCACACGTGTTCCGTCGCCCCCAGTTTCCCTCGAAACGGTTCCCATCTTAGCGAAATTCGTTCCATTCACGACACCTGTCCCGCTGCTGCCTAACAAACATGTCAACAAAAATCAACATTTACCAAATAGATATAGAGATGCCTTCGAGGGGGTGATTCACAATGCGAATCTGACAATATATTTTATGTACGGAGATATACAGAGACCTGTATCGTCAGTGACGGGGACGACAAAAATATAACCACAAAAATTGTTTTATTAAAATTTAAATCCGATTTCAAAAATGCTTAAAAAATATCGAATCAGAAATATAAACTTTATTAACAGGATTCCGGAGTATAGTATTTGCAGAATTATACCGTTGATCTTTTGACTGCAATAAAACCTCATTATCCCTTCGACCATAAAATAAATAAGGAAATCCCAAATTTTAAAACCTTTTCGAGCAGAGCCGGACCAGGTATACAAATTCAATTTATACCTATGCCTGATGCATATATAAATACAAAGTGATTTTTAATAATTTTAATCTTTAGTGGTTTACCGGCGAGTAATTTTTAGTTAGGCTTATTAGTGGTAGAATGTGGCGTCCTTGGAATAAAGGCAAAAGAATCATAATATTACATGCTGGTTCAGAGAACGGGTTTGTTCCAAATTGTCTGTTGCTTTCAGCTACAAACATAGCAGATTCTTCTTTAGATTACCATCAAGATACCGACGCACAACTTTTTGAAGATTGGTTTAAACATAAACTCCTTAAAAATATACCTGAAAATAGCGTCATTGTAATGGACAATGCTAGTTATCATAGTCGCCAAGAAATTCAAAATTTTATGATTGAAAATTATTTATATTTTGAAGAAACTTACAAAAAACGAGAACTGCTAGCTGTATTAAAAGCTTTTAAAATAAATAAGGAATACGAGTGTGACAAACTTGCAGCAGAAAATGGACATACAGTGTTGCGTCTTCCTCCGTACTATTGTATATTCAATCCTATTGAGCTAATATGGCACCAATTAAAATCCAATATTAGGAGAAACAATATTTCTCCTACATTAAATGCATCTGTAGTAGAATTAATTAAAAACGAAGTAAGAAAAATTTCTGCAGACAGCTGGAAAAACTGTGTACAGCATGTACTTAAGGTGGAAAATTCTTACAATTGTATGATTACAAATGTTCAACCCTTAATTATAAGTTTAGGCTTAGATGAAGATAGTGATAGTGATACGAGTTAAATTTTGAATAAACTATCAATAGTTTCTTAGAATTTAATTAATTTTTATTGTACTTGTTATCCTAGTAGTTATACTTTTAAATTATATTATTTTCAATTATCATTAATTGTTATCATTATTTTACATTTATTATAGGTACCTACCTAAAACGAAAAATACCTATCTATTTATTTTAAATTATAAAAATAAATCATGTGGTGTGGTATACCTACATTTTCAAGCCGGCCCTGATCCCATTTATTGACCTTTGAAGAGGATACAATAGGGTTTAATCAGGTAGTTTATTTATGGCAGTAACAGTCAACGGTATAATTCTGCAACAACTATACCTGTAAACGAGTTTTCTTCCCAAGCGTTTATTCCTGTAAAAAAAAAATGTCAAAGGAAAAAACTTTGCAATAGAACTAGAACTCGCGGAAAGTCTATATTTTTTTTTTCGGAAGATTTTTAGATTTAATTTTTTTTACTGTTCCATATCGAAAAAAATTATGGACTTTCCTCGAGTTGTTAAGAAAATTTAGACATATTTCGTTAAAAATTTTTATTTTAATGTACCGTTTTCATAGGAAGCGAAACTCCGTTTTTGAGCGTAGAAAATTGAAGTATAGACCCTGATTACGTGCAGTCTATTTCTTCCGATTATCGTTGTTTTTGTCGGCGTACCGATTACGGGCGGACGCTCGACCTATTCTTCTTACTGCAAGGGAAGATCCAATTCGCCTCGTGCCCTCAGAGCGTGAAACGAACAGGGGTCAAATCGGAGATTTCGACTGACTCCGGCATCCTCTTAAGAAAACATCAAATACAGTGAAACCTCTCCTAACGGACACCTCTAATAAGCGGACATCTCTATTAAGCGGACATTTTTTTGATAGTCCGGAACTAGGTATATGAAATTCCATGAAAATCAATCTCTCTTGGGCGGACTCTCCATTGGGCGGACGCGGACATGCTGTTTTCATACAAAAAGTGCGAAAACCCTCCTTAAACGGACAAAAAAATTTTAAAGTATTTGGGAGACGAATAAGTACGGTGCAAAATCTCTCTGAAGACAGACCGGCAACCTATCGCGTATGCGTTGCAGCGCGAAAGGACTTCGCCGAATGAAAGTATGTGTGATTCCCCGACAGCAGTCCGCCGTTTATTTGTGAGTTGTAAGTTTAAAATCGTAAACAATGCACAAAAATGTCGCATTTTGAGTCTGAAAGAGAATGTTGTGGAAGTTTGTAATTTGATAACAATGATTTGGGCGAGTTCATTAATATTGATAGCAATGTGCTATTAGAAGATGATAGTGACCCCATTCCTACCGACTATGTAGTCCAAACTGAAACCACATCACTATCTGACGACTCTGATGAAGAAGTTGAATGCAGTAATCAAACAAATGTCACCAATTATCAACAAGCCATTAGTATGGTAAAGGAATTATAAGAGTATGCAAAGAATAGAGGTGACCCTACAGCAATGGAATTGTTATCAGACTTGGAATTACATTTTCTAGATTGCAAGTATAAAACGCAAACACGTCAAACTACGTTATTAGATTTTTTTAGTACTACATCCTAACTAAAACTAGTGTATTTTGTTTTGTTATGTTTATTTATACCTACATATACATAATAATAATTTTGCATTTACATAATACCTAATAACAAATAGTAATCAATGATGCCAAGTCTGTATTGAGGGTCCTAAATCTACCGCCTGCGTTTGAAACCGAAAAGTATAATATTATCACAAAATCAAATTGCCATGTTTTAAGGAAATCATAGTGGCAATGCTCTTTTGTACCTGCTAGTGTAAAAATGACCCTGAAGTTTACTATTTTCATTCATTTTCGGCAGGCTTGTTAGCGTTTTATCGCTTCTGTTTGTGATTGTTTGTGGTCTATTCTGTTTTTAGATTAATTTTTAGTGTTATTTCGAATTAAAACTAGTGCATAAAATATTTCCGGTAATTTTAGAAAATTTTGTCTGAAGCCAATATTTTAACAAAAGCACGGAAGCAACTGAAAAAATTCCGAACCGTTTTGTTGTACGGTTTGTTCGGGTTTGTTCCATAATTTTATCGTGGACGACATCGCTGATGACTGACGTCTCTTGATTATTCATATGGGTTTGTTTACAAATTTTCAGTAGTGCACGCCTCTTTTTATAACAATTTTCTCGCTTATTAACTATCGTAACCTAATTCCGGAATTAATATTATTGTTACACGTGTAACAGTCGTACACGCAGCTTCCTGATCCCCACCACCTTCTAATTTATAAATCAAGAGAGCGAAGCTCGAATGATATAATCTATGATTAACCTTGCCCAAACGACCATTGAGTAAAATTTCCACAAAAACAAGACTTTAAGTGTTACATAGGAAAAATCGATAATTAAAACGACGCTCGAGTAGAAATATTATTTCCAGAATCTAAATTAAATGTTACCATAACTCGAGAAATACTTGTAATATATACAATATCGATAGTCGTCGATATCGATACTAGCTTGTACTCTCTCTCCTCTAAATTTCAAACCTTCTGACATTTCCTAAGTTTATGTGACTAAAATTTCAAAAGCAAAATAGTCGACAATATAAATAGGAAAATACATTGTAAATTAGCCGTAAGTCCATATTTTTTAACTTAAATCCTACCTTTAAAGTAGTTTTCCTATGGCCTTGGTTAGATAATAATGAAACTCTAAAAAAATGCAAATTTTAAAAGAAAAAGTCATGCAAACTTAACAATTATTAAAACTCATTCTCTAGTACTCGGGCTACTTACAGACGCTTTATAAAAATGTTGTGGATAACAGTTTTATCACATATTCACAGAAAGAAAAAAAAATTTAAATTAAAAAAAAATGGAGTTTATTGAAACAAGTATTTGTTTCATATATTCCAAACAATTATTTATTTGAATTAATTCTCATAATTATTTGAACCAGAACGTACTGTCAAATGTAAAACAAATAAATATTTATTCAATATGCATATTTGCCTAATAATGATTAACCTTAACGCACATAATTCATTATTTTACTTAAGGACCCAATTTGTTGCACGAAATAATTATTTATTGCATTTAAAAACCGCATTTTCTTATAACTAATATACAGTTTGTTGCGCCAAACAATTATTTATTCCGTTTAAAAATGGCTCTTCCTAATAACGAATACATCGATTGTTGCAGTAAATAAACAGTTTGTAAATCCAGTAAATTATATTATTTAAACAAACCAAATAATATTTAATTAGTAATTTAATAAATAATAAAATAGCTTAGTAGACTTTTAACAAATATATTTATTTAACTGAAATACTTTTCTTTTTACAACAATACATACAGTATGTCCGCGGATATAAGAACACAGATGGACCAAAAAGTGAGAGATACAAAAATATATTCTTTTATAAAAAGTTTTTGCTTGATTTAAAAATATCCACGATGTTTTTTTTTGTATAGAGAATGCAAAAAATACAAAAACGTAAAATTTGGTTATATGAGTATAAAGTTAAATTTTTTGAAATTTTAATGCAAAACGTTAAATAAAAAATTTGATATTTTTAAATGACGTTTTTAAAATTAACAATATTCGTATCTTTAATTTTTTGGTCCATTTGTCCTTTTCTAACGCCCATCCGCAGGCATACTGTATATATAGGGTGATTTTCACATAGATAATCACTCAGATTAACCTCAAAAACAATCTAATTTTATTATTGAATGGAAATATAAAAATGTTAGGAATTCTAATTTTAATAGAAAAAGCTTACTATCAGCTATGCTATCAGTTTATACACGGTGTTGAAAGAAGGTCGATAACCCGGAATAACTCCCGTGCAGCGGAAAATGTCTAGGGAAAAAGTTGTTTTGTTTTGAAGGAGGAATAGTTTGCAATTTAAACCACCCCCCCAAATGGAACCCCATATTTTTTTATTAGCGTAAACCCGAACAAACCCGACCAAAAATAAACATCTTTTGTCCGAAATTTTTTTTTTTATTCGGGCCCATCCTTCACCTATATTCACCATGAGAAAGACAAAATCAAAACCGTGCGAAAATCAAGTTTTATCCCGGAAATACCCTTTTCCCCTTTCTTGTACTAAAGTGTGATTATTAGTGAAGGATGGGACCAAATAAAAAAAATTTTCGGACATAAGATGTTTATTTTTGGTCGGAGAACACGATACGCCAATAAAAATATGGGGTTCCATTTGAAAATCTTAACTTACCCCCGTGCCCGGGGGTTGAGGGGGTGGGGAGTGGTTTAAATTGCAAACTATTCCTCCTTCAAACCAAACAACTTTTTCCCCAGACATTTTCCGCTGCAATGCGATGCACCGGAGTTATTCCGGGGTACCGACCTTTTTTCAACACCCTATATAACATCACTGAATTTTTAAATCTGTATGTAGTGTATTATAAAGTCTACAACCACAAGCAAAATTATAAGGAACATGCAAATCTTATTACTATAACCACATGGGAATGATTTAAATGAAACAATTTGATTGGTCGAAACAATAGGGTGACACAGTAACACAGGTGATGGAAATAATCAACTTTAACTTTAAGTAAACTTAAATAAATGCGAATTAATGGCTGATATATTTTATCATATCTACGCCTCTGTCGGTAAAGTGACAACACACACACACGCGCGCTCACGCATACAATCGCACGACCTAACATATCCGAAATATGATCTATATCCAGAATATTGGCCTAAATCCCCCCGAACATCCCTCTTAGGCAATATAAAAACTGTCACACGCTCTTTTAATCTGATTTCACGCTGTTATATTTGGCGACAAACAAAGGGACAGTTCATGCGATACTTCATATTGTAGACTGGACGGAAGATAGATATGGACAAGAGCGCGATATGAATCTATATTATTAAGATAGGAATCTGTATTAGTTCGTTGAATTGACAAATGACAAGTATCTTTAATAAATCGCTGATGTAATTGTTAATTTTAATCAAAAATTAAATATAGCGGTTAACCGATGGATATTATGGTGTAAATAATGGATATCCCTGAGGCAGCTAGACAATGACGGAACCTTTCCGTCCTTGTCCGGACTCTACGGACTACCATAACCTAAAGTAACTTCCCGCAAACGTCGAAGCTGAATATCAATCGTTGTAACTAACTACAGTGAAACCTCCCTTAGGCGGACACCTACGGGACCGTCTAAATGTGTCCGCCTATGGGAAATTTGTTATTAGGTAATAATATGTAAATGCAAAATTATTACTATGTATATGTATGTACAAATAAACATAACATAACAAAAATACACTAGTTTTAGTTAGGATGTAGTACTAAAAAAAATCTAATAACGTAGTTTGACGTGTTTGCGTTTTATACTTGCAATCTAGAAAATGTAATTCCATGGCTGTAGAGTCACCTCTATTCTTTGCATACTCTTATAATTCCTTTACCATACTAATGGTTTGTTGATAATTGGTGACATTTGTTTGATTACTGCATTCAACTTCTTCATCAGAGTCGTCAGATAGTGATGTGGTTTCAGTTTGGACTACATAATCGGTAGGAATGGGGTCACTATCATCTTCTAATAGCACATAGCTATCAATGTAAATGAACTCGCCCAAATCATTGTTATCAAATTACAAACTTCCACAACATCAATTTTATCTTTGAGACTTAAAACGCGACATTTTTGTGCCATTGTTTACCATTTTAACCTTACAACTCACAAATAAACGGCGGACTGCTGTCGGGGAATCACACATACTTTCATTCGGCGAAGTCCTTTCGCTCTGCCGCGCATACGCGATTGGTCGCCGGTCTGCCTTCAGAGAGTTTTTGCACCATACTTATTCGTCTCCCAAATACTTTTAAAAATTTGTTGTCCGTTTAAAGGAGGGTTTTCGCACTCTTTTTATGAAAACAGCCTGTCCGTGTCCGCCCAAAGGAGAGTCCGTCCCTGGGAGGTCGATTTTCATGGAATTTCATATACCTAGTTCCGGACTATGAAACAATATCCGCTTAATAGATATGTCCGCTTATTAGAGGTGTCCGTTATGAGAGGTTTCACTGTATTAAGTACAGGTTCAAGCAACGGTCCATTTTCACAGTTGGTTAAGGTAAAATAAAGATCTGTCTAAACCACAAATATAGAATTTTTGACGAACTCATCCTTAAACGCGTTTCACCGTATCACGGCTCATGCGGTAGTCTCAGTTTATTAGTTAATATTTCCAGGTTTTAGATTTTGCTAACGATATTGTTCTTCTAATCTTGACTGTGTTGAAGGTGGGGTTTTATTTCCGAAATATGTAGGTTCAATTTAAGCCTGCATTAGGGTTGAGTGAGTTTTACTTTTCTTTTTAATTGATTGTATATTTACAAACTTGTGCTTGACTAAATAAAATATTTTGTTTCAGGTAACTACTCCGGTTCCATCCCCATTTTGAATAGTACAACCACTACAGACTAATACCGAAAGGTTTGTTAAAATAGCAAGTATAGTTATCTACAGTAGTCGCGGCTCCTCGAAGGAGGCATTAGAGGCTAAGCCTCCTCAGCAATTTTCCCCCAAACGTTTTCTTAGAGTAGTACTCAAATAATAACTTTTAATTTAAAATAAATATTTGGATCGTCGCTCGGCGATGATCGTGAAGTACAGTGTGTTCTATTTTCGACACTTTTATAAATATGGTATCTCCGTAACTGTTAGTGCTATCAAAAAAGTAATGTAGGTGTCATGTGCTCTTTTTGGGTCAAACTTAAAATGGTAAAATCAAAATTTGAAAATTTTCGCTCGCTTAAGAGATACGGGGAAAAACAAAAAATTCATAATTTCAAAATTACTCTATATTTTATTAGTTAAAAGGGATACAGAAAAATGTTTTATACAGAAGTTTCTTTATATTGATTGTTGAATAATCTGCCCTTTTCAGAATAAGTATACGGGGTCAGGTAAAAAAGTTATCGGGGTCTAATCTAATTTTTCTAAATAGAACACCATGTATATTTTAATCTAAACAGATACTATTATAAATTCTCCTTTCAAATTTATAACACACCATGGGTGATATTGGTTTTCTAGGCGATTTATTAAACTTTATTATTTTAAACCACAGTAGATCATGAAACAAAAGCTAATATCCTAGAAACAACTATGTTGACTATTAACATTTAACGTGAATTTCATTTTTGCATATTCAATCAACATTTTGAAAAATTTTATATGATATCAGTTTATATTGAAAGTGGAAAAAACGAAGAAATGCCGCAAATTGTATATTTTGTTCACTATCCGAAAGGACGGTAACCATTTAAGGACATTTTCCGAAGAGTTGCGATGATTCCCGTTATTTTTTACGTTAATCTGAATCTTTTATTTCGTTTCAAAGTCATAAAGTTTGAATAAATCGCATAGGAAACCAATATCATCCATGGTGTGTGATATTTTTGATAGGATAATTTAAAATAGTAGCTTTTTAGATTAAAATATACATGGTGTTCCATTAAAAAAAAATGAGGTTAGGTCCAATAACTTTTTTACCTGACCCCGTATACAATATATATAACAATCAATATAAATAAACTTCTGTATAAACCATTTTTCTGTATCTCTTTTAACTAAGAAAGTATAGGGTAATTTGGAAATCGTCAATTTTTTGATTTTTCCCCTTATCTCTTACGCGAGCGATAAGTTTCAAATTTTGATATCACCATTTTAAGTTTGACCCAACAAGCACTAACAATTACGGAGGTATCCTATAAAAGTGTCGAAAACGGGACACCCTGTACAATAAAACCCGATTATTTATACCGGTTGATGCATCTTTACGTTGAACATAGGAAATCCCCCATGTAATTTTTGAGGTTACTGAACATTGACACCCCTGCACATTTTATAGAAAATCTGCATTATAATTTCTTGAAGAGGCCGGCGTGGTGAACCCATGTGCCGAGTTTGAATACATTTTGGTGGGCCATTCCTAAGCTATTCAATTAAACGTGATGGCAAGACACGAAACTCGCATAGTTCAGTTAATACAGCGCTATTAGGAATACGTTTAAAATTTCAAGGTCTTCCTTCCTTCACCAAGAAATCCGCCACCGGGTGAAGCTATCACCCATCTTGTCAAAAACAAACACTAGCAATATTGTTGTCTGTTACTTTGTATAAAACTAAGTTATTTAAAACTATGACCACTCCTACCCATAAAAGTAAAAAGGAAAAGATTGTTATTCTTTTACGGCCTAAGCCATAAACGATGAAAGGAAACACCCCAAATGCATTCAGGTATACTTTTTAACACCATTTGGAACATTAAGGGCTATTAACGTCAGTTATAGTTTTTCTAACTTAAAATTAAGCTATTAAAAAACGATTTTTATGTCCCCTGCGAGAAACATAAATATGAAACTGTCATAAAAATCTATATGTGCGCGTGGATATTGACTATAAATCTTTTTTACATCGGACAAATAGTGCATAGTCTTTCGCACTAAAAAAGTAAATTGTTTGGAAATCGTATTGATGACCTACAGGGTGAGTCAACGATAGAGTAAAGTTAATTTTCCCCTTTATGTTAAGAATTAGATAAGAATCTCAAAACATAGTGAAGTAACGATTGTCGCGCGCGGCAGGTATCCAAGCAATGACGAATCATGCGGTGTGATCTGACAACACTGTTAGTATACTCTAGTGACCCACATTGTTGCTAACTGAATCCAGATGGAACGGCGCGACAGTATGTGGGTAAAAAGAGTTTTTACTTTAGTATTTAGATATTCGATTAAAAAAAAAAGAGTACCTATGTAGACTTTCTCAGGACACCCTAGGAGGGTTTGTTCCATTGAAATATAATAAGTCTAACCAACCATAACACCCTGTATGAATTATAATATAAGGTCCTGCAATAGTGCGTCAAGCTTCCATAGTTTCTATATGAATTATGTTGGAAATGTCATTTATATGCTGATCTTTACTGTATTATGGGGTGTGTTTTTCCATGACAGGGTGGCCCAAAGAAGTGTGATAATATAAAGTTGTATTTTTTTAAATTTTATTGCATGGTTTTTCATATTAGCGCCTGAAAGTTATTTAATTGGCTTTGGTAGTTTAAGAGCAGAAGCTAAAAAAAAATGTTGGAGGCCTAGAAAGAAAAATCAAAAAAACATTCTGAAATTATTTTTTCAATTGGGTGAAATTAATGACAAAGGGTCTAGAGATACTATGAATCTAATAGTGTTTATCTATTTTTATACAGGATGTACATAATAATGTTTTGAAAAGTATGAAAAGACACATTTGAAAATAATTTTTCTTAAAATTTTCACATGGAACAGCCGGTATATTATTTACCATCGCTGGCATTTGGGCTCGATCGGTCGGGGAATTACCCGAATTTGTTCACGCCACGCCCGCGTCACAAACATTTAACTTAAAGACGCTTAACAACGTTGCCACTATTAATATTTTTTACTTAGTTCAACGAACTTTGAATAGTTACAGATATTTTAAAAATGTAATGCCGATATCGATATAATATCGGTATAGGCAACAAAAATATCGTCAAGAAATCTGAAAGAATTCTGGTAAGGGTAGAATGACTTCCACATTGAAAAAACTACTTCCACATGAGCTTCTATTGATTACCCCCTTGTTATTATGAGATTCTCTCCAATGTCATAATGCGTCCACTTGATCCACCTAAAGCCCGTTTTTCCGGCATTATTCTCCCTGTTTACAGACAAAGCTGATGACCCTCCATCCCCACAAAACAACAATGCAACCCCGATCTCTAATCTAATCTCAAAAATGGATAAGAAAGGCTCATATCGCTATAAAAATAACGACCGTCTGCGTCGTGGTAGTCACAATTTGTCACGTTGCCAAGTCGTGGCGAAATTACCGCAACATCGTCGACGTCTATTGACTAATCATATGGATTTGTTTACAAATTTTCAGTAGCACACGCGGCTTTTTATGACAATAACATAAGATTATTTTTCAAGCTTAATAACTCAAAGTGCCATCTATTGTTATTTTTCAGCAACTTGTTTCTATCTTGTCGCCTAATTGAGAAAAAGACACTAAGGAATTTTTTCAAGCGGAACGTACGTACATTATACCATGATATGATCGGAGTACGTAGCCCGAAACGTCCGTCCGTTTTGCGCTTAGTAATTGATAGGTAACTCTAACGTTCTCCTTATCTGCGCGTTTTTGATAACCCCTGTATAACCAATTTCCCCCTTATAGAATTTTAGTTTTGAATCTTATTTGACCAGAATTTTGTTAGATGGCAATTTGGAAATTTTAATGTTGTCTCATTATTGGCTTCCATCCGAAGGTGTATTCCCCCACACAGGAATTGATTATTAAAAGCCTATCTAACTACTAAACCTTTATAATTTAAATTTTGAAAGTATAAGAACTGGTCGACACTATGAGTAAAGTGGCCAGTCTTAGCAAGTAATGAAAAAATCCACCGCGATCTGAAGGCGTGCTTACTTAATCAGTTTTTACGAACGCTGTTCTTTACGATTACGATTTCGATTGTAATGTCAGGGATGCCAGGCGTAATGCCATTGCCGACTTGACACGCACGCGTCAGTCGGTCTTGGGTGAGCCCACCATCCTTTCCCCGCTAACTGGAAGCTGGAAGCACCAGAGCAATTGAAGAGATGAGGGCAAATTTGTCATGAGAAAGAATGAATGATTTCAATTTAAAAGTATAGTTAGTTGAACGTAGGACGAGGCCTAACTGATGTTCAGACTATACTTTTGATTGTATTGGCTCGGGCGCGTCCAATGAATATAATAACAATGCAAATTATTATATTGGAACACGGAGGGCTAGTTTTATTTAATTTTAAGTCTTTGTCTTGAGGGTTGATTTAAGGGTGAGTCCTTGCGTATGTCGAGTAACGCGACCCGAAGTATTTACAATTTATATACAATCAGAATTAACCTGAACTATCATTCAATTGTTTCAGCCAACATATCATTCATCTGTCACGTACTCTGTTTAAATTTAGATTTATTTTCATTATTTACAATATAAAATAAACCTAAGCTTGCATTTTGTTCTCAACTAAAGGGATCTCAACTACCCTAATAATTTCCAAAAAAAATTATAACTAGCGGTAGTGACCACTAATGCTAACTTAAAATATTTTAACACTTACTTTTGATGTCACAATCGGGTAATAAGATATCGCAGCATAATTTGTACTCGCACGGACAGCTACGAGTTTTCGTAAATCAATTTTAGTTGTTATTTAGACTCGCACTAAAATTCACGAGTGTTCGAAGATATTTCAGAGTTCTTTATACTCGCACTGAAACATACGAGTGTTTGAAGAGATTCCAGAGTTATTTATACTCGCACGGAAACTACGAGTGTTTAATGACAGTCCAGTATTTTTTAAACTCGCCGGAAACACGAGTAGGCGAAGATAAATTCTTGATGTAAAAACACGCTGAAACCTGTATGTGCACCGAACAAACACTATAGTAAAATTATTATAGTAAACATTTTATTGTACGATTTCTTATAAAATATTGTGGTAACTGTAAATTTTACAACGAATGTATATTGAAAATAATTTATTTATAACTCCAATAGTTAAATATTTTAAAATATATGGTACATTCACAGGCTATTATTTAAGTATTTTTTATTGCAAAAATGACAACGTCTAAACGAGGTGGTTGTAAAAATATTGTTGCATAAATGAGATGCAACGGATTCTTGGGATATCTATTTTGGTAACAAATAGCAGGAGAAGAACTTAACAGGAAACATACCATCGATCGATGAAGTCGAACGGTGTTGGGCACGGTTAGTACTTGGATGAGTAACCGCTTGGCAATATCATCTGTCAAGATTTTTACAGAATTTTTTAAGTAAATTTTTCAAGAATTACATAAATGTTTATTAAATAGTTTTGTAATTTTTACTAAAAATTTAAGTTTGCGACAATTTAATGGCAGTTAGTTTCACTATTTTTGTAGCTATATAACTAAGTTTGTCTTTCCGTGTACATGTCATGGAAATGGAAGAGGGGAATTTTACTTTCGAATAACATTTATATCATGGAGGTGTTTCTGTTGGAAAATGCAAATTTTAAAATCAATAAAAGTTTATAAAATTTTGTTGGGGGTTTAAAAAAAAATAGTACAGCTGACAACGCCGCGTGGCTGGTAGCATAACGGTAAAATTTGTGACCGCCATTCTGTAGCCTAATCTATAAAAATATGACGTGCACGTGGCGAAGCCCCCTTATTGTTTCGCCACTTTGGTCATCGCAGTTCGCAGCCCCTTTTTTAAGGGAATATGGACCGCGTGTGTCCGAGCTTGTCGCCCCATTAGGCGGTGAATAAATGGCATTTGTAACGGTATCATTTTTCATATTGTAAATATAGCTGGGGATGAAATATTGGCAATATTTGACGGAATATGCCGGTTATATATTCGTCGGCATCTGGAAAATTGTTAATTTATGTGTCCTTCAAGAAGTTGGCATCGTATGGACGAAACTTAAGCCGCAAACACACTATTATCACGTCACGTGAATTCACGTGTGGTCATATCGGCAAAATAGCACATGCGTCACGGCTTAGAAACAGACTACGTACACTGCAGATCATTTTTATTACATATTTTGTGTTAGTCAAGATCGCAAGTGAATCTTATAGCCTTCTAGCGTTAAACTCTGACACGGTGTTATCACGCGTGCCGAATATGTAAATTTGCAGAAATAAAATTGTGCTGTCAACTATGACTTGCCGTGAGCTGCATGAGGTGACTATCAACGAATACTTATAACCAGGAAGAAGACAAACTGCCGTGTTAAATAATCGAAGCAGGCATGATACGGCGACATCCATTAGGCCTGGCGCGCACGTGCTTTTCAAATGTCACTTTTGTCCAAATTATTATTACTGTCAATATTTTGAAGTGACATTCAAGCAAAGAAAACATCAAAACCATTTTATTTGGTTTACTAAGTAGAGAAAATTAAATATTAAGATTTTGACATAGGTTTTCAACTGTAAATATCGCTTTAAAATTGTCCTTACATACTTTTATATTATTATTGAACTAGTAACGAAACTAGAAATATAGAATTCAAAGATTGAAGGTTGTAATTAGTTTTATTAAAAAATAGGAAATAAATCATAATTTACATAAAATATTTTACCATCTTCAACTTCAAACAAATCAAGGTAAATACAATAATGTACAGCTACTAACCAAGTAAATATATGCACCATCATTATGATTATGGGCTTCCAATTTGTTTATTTCATAGCATACTCCTGGCAACATTAGTGATCGAAGTCCTCTTTAATGTTCAAGTCATTATGGGATTCTCAATTAAACTATGAAAAGAAAGAATTATTATAATAATATATTACCGGACTTATCAAAATTCTGGCTACGGGTTAATATAACTAAGCTGTAATTATTATGTTGTAGCTTTTGACTTCTGGATTGTAAAATTTAAGTAAAATTCTTTTAAAATGTGTTTGTTGCTAGTTTGCGTGACAAGTTTGGGACATAATGGGACAATTTTATAATGTAAAATAACAATAACGAATAAAAATTAGTAAAAAAATATTTCAATCATAAATTACTTACCTGCAACAAAACGAGAAGGTCCGTTTTCGTGAAAAGCATAGAAAATTATTTTAGAATTTAATGACGCTTCCTCCACCATTTTCAATCACATTATAAATCATATGTTACTTGATTTTATCCCCTTCCAGACGAAGGATCTTCGGTTG
Organism: Barypeithes pellucidus; assembly: GCA_963991005.1. Lineage (NCBI taxonomy): Eukaryota > Metazoa > Arthropoda > Insecta > Coleoptera > Curculionidae > Barypeithes > Barypeithes pellucidus. Next base: position 46,298,331 of record OZ022563.1, on the reverse strand, counting down.
TGCTGCTCGCATTCTATGTCTGTCTCTGTCTGCATCAACCTTCTCCGATTCAATAAAGGGAGGCAAATATGGCCTAGATTAAATCGAACAAACCCAAAGTCTGATATTGACACAGAACGATCGACACAAAAGGATAAACGTGTGGAGTAACCTGCCTGGCTGTGACGTCATTTGCACGGCCTACTTATATGCTTCGATCCCCGCCATAAGCGGTCTCACCGGGCTGGTGACTATAGTGTACTTCTAAACCTATTTATAAGCACGCATAAACCGCCTTGCAGATATTTCTGGTATGCCGTGACATTGCGTGATAGCATGTGATCTCACGTGATGTGATAATAGTGTGTTTGCAGCTTAAGTAACGGTGGTCTTATGGTATGCTCAGTTGATTCTGTGCATGGTTGCCTAGCTTTCTTAAGGACCGCTCTCTGCAAGTTGCGATTGACGGATTTCTCTCAGTTTCCCAAGAACATTAAAGCTGCAAACACACGATTATCACGTCACGTGAGATCACATGCTATCACGCAATGTCACGGCATACCAGAAATATCTGCATGGCGGTTTATGCGTGCTTATAAATAGGTTTAGAAGTACACTATAGTCACATCATGCAGCTCACGGCAAGTCATACTTGACAGCACAATTTTATTTCTGCAAATTTACATATTCGGCACGAGTGACAACACTGTGTCAGAGTTTAACGCTAGAAGGCTACAAGATTTACTTGCGATCTTGACAAACACAAAATATGTAATAAAACTGATCTGCAGTGTACGTTGTCTATTTCTAAGCCGTGACAGCATGTGCTATTTTACCGATATCACGTGAATTCACGTGACGTGATAATAGTGCGTTTGCGGCTTTAACGTCCGTATATTCACTGAATTGGTTTAAAATTGTTGTAATGCGCATACATCGGCTGCCGACGCACATCTTCGCAGACAGCATGAAGTATCACGCCTCAGCAAAGACCTGGAAGAAATTTTGGCTTGGGGTGACAGTAACCAGGTCGAATTTAACGCTAAAAAAACCCAAGCGGCAGTTTTCTCTAAAAAGGTTAACATTACAGAACCGGAAATAGTCATGGCCGGACACTCAATCCCACTGGCTTCATCTATTAATTTGCTGGGCGTCAATCTGGGAGGAAATATGTCTTGGCATAACCACTTTATGGCAATCGCCAAGATAGCTTCTCAGAAACTTGGTGTACTCTGCCGAACCAGAAAGTTGTACACACCTCAACAACTTTTGACACTGTCTATACAAAGCCCAGATTCGGCCATCACTAGAGTACTGCTCTCATGTCTGGAACTCTGCACCCAGGCATGCTTTTCGGTTACTGGATTCCATCGAAAGGAGGGCTATTCGTCTGCATCGGAGACTACGAGCTGACGAAGAACCTCGACAGCCTAGAACATCGAAGACAGGTTGGGGATTTGACTTTCTTTTACAGATATTTTCATGGAAGGTGCTCGGCTGACCTTGCCCTCTTGATTCCGCCCAGAGCGACGAATAGCAGAAATACACGACGAACCACTGCCGCCCATCCATATGTGGTTAAGCTTAGTACTCCTCGAACTTGATTATTTAAGAATTCTTTCATCTGGAGGACTTCATCCTTGTGGAACGACCTTCCCAAGGTCGTTTTTCCCAACGAATATAATCTCCAACGATTCAAAACCAACGTGAATCGCTTTTTACGCACACGCACCACTCCTAGAGTGCCCTAAAGCATTCTTCCTATAGTGCTTGTGTTTGGCCATAAAAAAAAAATTGTCCGTTAACCATGAAAATCACAGACTTGAAACAAACATGGACGCGGTGTTTCTATCTGGTTGGTACGAAAAATCAACACAACATAATTTCTCGGAAAATGTATAATTAGGTTAAATACAATAAATTCTAACTTTTTTAACTTTGAATAGGTAACCATTCAAGAAAGGTAGTCCATTTTCGCAGTGGGTAAAGGATTAAGTAGGAATAAGAGTAGCAAGGCATACTTTAACGTACTTTTGAGTAAATATCATGATATTTATATAAATATCAAATATCGGATATATATCCGATATATATCCGATATACAGGGTGTTATGGAAATGACGTATTATATTTAAATCGGCAATTCCTGAGATGAAAACAAATTGAAGAAAAATATCCAAAAATGGCGCTTTAATTTAATATGCCCTGTACATGACCTTATGTCAAACCAAAAATAAGCACATTGTGCCCCTGTCAGGAAGGTAAACAAAGCAACATATGTCAACAGTGTTGTCACATCTTCAGGGTAAACTCTTTAGAAAGTCAATAACCGTTTGACAGATTGCAAGTTGTTTATTTTTCAGGGTACATTATTATAAACTTTTACGTTCAGTTCAGTTCGCTGGGAAACAATCTCTGATTTATAAACTTGAACTGACTGAGTTTATAAGTGCCACTTACCCTTTAGAAAAAAAATGCAATTTTATTTACCTTTTCGGACTTATTTAAAACCAACTTAATTTATAAAAAACACCAAGTACTCACAGCACAAAATCACATAGTTTTCGCGTCACAACACATCTAAGTACCGTTCAATCTGAATTAATATTTTAAAGTGCTACTGTGTAGACAAAAGTACGCCCTTATTGTCTAAATAACACGTTGGTTCCGTCGTTCAGTATGAAAACGGCGGTCTAATTTTGAAGGAACATGGAAATGACGTATTATTAACAGCTCATCTGCAAAACGATTGCATATTAGTGCTGGGCGATGTTCATCGATGTTTTTGAAACATCGATGTTCTGGTACCGATGTTCGATGTTAGAGGTCAAACATCGATGTCGACATCGATGTTTACCTTTCGAGGTTCAATGTTATAACAAAACAAGAAAACTAGGTTGTAATCTTAAACTCAATTTTCCCAGCACAAGAAAATAAGAGCGAAAGCTTTTGATTTCATTTGCTAAAAGCCTTATTAGAGTCGACAATAAAAATTTCCGGTGCAATGGCAATTATAATTGCACGAATTCATGCGCAGTAAACCGTTTTCGATCAACTGGCGCCTTGCTGACAGTCAGAACAGCAGTTGGTAGTGTCGAAATCTCTAAAATACCCCCAGAATTAGAGATGGGCAAACCTATTCGTTTTGACTGGCAGCAAAGATCTTACTGGCAGTTAAAGCAGCTACTGCTACTTACAAATGGCAGTAGCCATTAGCTGTTCATAGGTGCTTCGTCCAATTAATAAACATTTAAAAGTATCAGAATAATCCATCTCTACCCAGACTTGCACCGGCAATGGCAATGAAAGTGGCGCGTGCCCCATTTCTGGCAATGCGAGACAGCTCAGAACGGTGCACTGCGCATGAATCCGTGCAATTTTAATTGACAGAAGGCTAGAATTGCCGACTGTAATACGGATTCCATTCTCGCGGCGCAATTGCGAGAAGTATTTGGCCAGCTTATCCAGAACGAAATTTTTTTTTTCCAAAGCCGGCGAAACTATGGCCCCAAAAACGAAATAGCTTGCAAGGAATCATCATTAATCTAGTTTTACAAAAAAAAAATAGTTTACAAGTTGTTAGTGACTGGAATTCATGCAGTTATAAAATATTATGTTTTAATATTTGCTTTATTTTGTTGTTTATATTATTTTTTTAAATTTTTGTTTTTTGACGTTTCATAATTTTTCAATTCTTTCTAATAACAAGTTTATTTTTATTTTGTATATCTAATTTATTCCTAATCGCAAATATTTCCTTTTTTAAATGTCGATGTTTGAACATCGATGTTCCGTTTCGATGTCCCAGCACTATTGCATATTCGACTAGACGGGCCCATTTATTTTAAAGGGAAGGAAGCTTAGACTCGAAGGGTCTATCAACATAATTATTTCATCATTCTTCTGATTAGGCCATTAGAAATTAGCGTTTTTATTATTTCTGAATTTCTATTGCGAAATAATTTGTATCCTATAGTGCTGTTATTTTATGTGTACGGTAGGTTATTTGTAAAGTGTAATTATGCGTTAGTATTTATTGCTTTTGTGTAATCTAATAAGTGCATATCTTCAAAAAAAAATAAAATTGGAAACTCGTGGGTGTCTGTGTGTTTCTTTAAGTGATTTAGTGCAAATGTTCCGAGAGATTGGAAATAAGAGGCCGAATGGGGTTTAGTGGGTATAACTTATTTGCAGTTCCACATTATCATCAAGGTACGTGATGAGCATAAAGCTTTTCCCATAGAAAAAGAAACAAAAACCTGAAGATGTCTCTGTGCCCTGGATTACTTGCTAGTGTACTGGCACCTGGATTCACTTCTATTTGGATACTAGGTAGCTAAATATTTATTTTTATAAGAATCTAAAGTTTTACACGAACAATTTGGCAACATTGGGCTTGAACATCTGTTGATTACGCAGCTTGGCAATGTAATATGATGGTATATGAATGTGCTGAGGAGTAACCGGGTGGGTTTAGGGGTGAATTACCCCACTTTTTAAACGTTCGATTTAAAAAAAAAAAATATGTAGCGCTTCTCTAGGACACCCCAGGAGTCACCCATTTAAATATAATACGTCATTTCCATAACACCCTGTATATCAAATAATTTTTTTCAGCCAAAACAGATAAAATCATACTTATAGTAGAGCCAAGTAAAATCAAGGAAGTATATATTTGAGTAAATATTTTTATTAAAACATAAATATTATTTCTAAACAGAACAAGCCTCGGAACAAGCATAAAAGCTAACAAAATAATAATAACAGATATTCACCTAGACAACAGATATTTACCTAGGGTGAATGCGTACAACAAAAAACAATCCCGAAAAAAAAAATAATATAAATAACCATCTTAAATTAGCCTTATCAATGGTAAGTCATCGCCACATTCGTCAGAATTAGAAATCGATCCCGGTAATTCTTCTGGTACAGTTCCTGCCCAAATCCAATCAATATTTTCTTATTTATTTGTTTCTATTTGATTAGAGTATTTAAATAAAAACGTTAATTTTCCAGCTTTTTCATTTCCAAGCGTATTGCGTAGTTTCGATTGCACGAGTCCAAATGATGAAAAGGTTCTCTCAATGGACGCGGTAGACGCAACTGCAGTAAGCAGTTGTTCACATAAATCCAGGAAGTCTTTTTTATTTCGCCAATCCTCATCCTCAATAACAATTCCTTTCCACCACACCATAGGAACTGTATTTTTAAACTGAGATCCAAATACATATTTGGGGAATGGTGTTGCTTCAACTAATAGGGCCATTACAAATGGAACGAAGTCTGCCCTATAGACTCGCCTATAAGTGATGATAATATTTCATCTTCATGTTGCTCAGTTTGAGTTCCTGAACATTTAACATAATGATCATTTAAACGTTTTGGTATGCCTTGCATTTCTTTCTTACACTTCTTAGATTTTGCCCATTTTCCACTGTTTCCAACCTTTTTTGTTTCTTCAAAATATTTCCAAATATTTAGCTTACGTTTTGGCATTTTAAATTTAAAAACAGATTAACGTTGTAATAAAAAAAACCACACACGATGCACAGTTGCATCGAAGAACGCTTCAATAATGAGAAATAATAATGAAATAAATAGGGGATTCCTAGAAGCAAACCCGAAACAAATTCGGAGAATTAAATATGTACCAAGCCAGTTAAATTACTAAATAGTATTACCAGCCGTAATACCAACCTAAACCATACAAAATTTGGCGGTAAATGAAATTTGGCGGTAAATTAAAATTTATTTTTTAATAATAAATATCATGATATATATCGAGCTATAAATATCATTGATATATATCGAGCTATAAATATCATTGATATATATCGTGATATATATGATGATATATATCAGTGATATATATCATGCCAACCCTGATTTGGATACGCATGTCTTTTATTTGGATACCCAGTTAGCATCAAATGGATCCGGAATTTTTTTAATTAATTTAAAAACTACTGAACTGATACCAGTGATGACTGATACCTAAAAATGCTTTAAAATGAACATTTTTCCTCTACTGCTTGTGTTTGATCATAAAAAAAAAAAAACGAAATGTTTTTTGAGAAGTCTCTCCAAAAATTTAAACGGTAGCCCGAAAAAATGTTACCAAAACACTCTTTTTACTCGGGTTTGATATCCTCGTTATCGCGGATTGTTAAATGTTGGCACGTGATCGAATAAAAATCGCAGATCATTTTTTACACGCCGTTTTTTTGTTCGTGATTGTCGGTGTTTTAACGACGGGGTTATTGATACCGCTGGAATCGATAATGGTGTCATTCCTGTTTCTTTTTTTGCACGAAATTCACGGATCAGTGTGTTTTTCGCGAGCGAGTTTGCGAAATAAATATCTAACCCGGTTTTGTTTTCTCTTTTGGGAAAATTGCGACGTGTATCTAGTCAATTTAGCGAGAAATTTCACGAACGTTTTTTTTTTGTTTAATTTTTGTATTTTTTATTTTTATTCTTGGATTAATAATACGTTTCTGATTGGCCAAAAACGATACAAATGTACGTATAGTGTTTGCAGCGAACCTGCCTGCTTATTTGTGGTAATTTAATTTGTATGTATAAGTTGGTATGAATTCCAGGATCGCACTTAAATATAGTACAAGGTGTCCCATTTTCGATACTTTTATAGGATATCTCCGTTATTGTTAGTGCTATCAAAAAAGTAATGCAGGAGTCATGTGCTCTGTTTGGGTCAAACTTAAAATGGTAAAATCAAAATTTGAAAATTTTCGTTCGCTTAAGAGATACGGGGGAATATCAAAAAATTGACAATTTCAAATTACCCTATATTTTCTTAGTTAAAAGAAATACAGAAATATATTTAATACAGAAGTTTCTTTATATGGATTGTTGAATAATCTGTCGTTTTCAGAATAAGCATACGGGGTCAGGTAAAAAGTTATCGGACCTAACCTCATTTTTACTATTTTAAATTCTCCTTTCAACTATACAGGGTGTCCCATAACTAATGGTACACCGGAAAACTACAGATTCCTTAGGTAAAAATACTGCGATTTGGCCATACTTAGTTTAGTTCAATAGCTGGTAATAACCGGGATACAGGGTGTCCAAGTAAAAATTTAATTTTCAATTTTCCTAAATAACTTATTTCTGAATCAATATTCTTGCATAAAATTTTGTGACTAGGGTTTTTTTGGGGAAAGGAATTAGAATTTGTTAATAATTTTGATGTAGATTATAGGGGGCGCGCTCTGCGGCACTCTGGATACATAAAAAGAAATGTAACTTTTTTGTGCCTTGGTATAATTATATTTTTATAAAAAATATCAGTTTTTCCGTTATTTCTAAGCAATAAAGGTATACTTTGTAAATGTCGCTCCGACTAACCGTTTTCGAGATATTTTCAATTAAAATTTCTAATGCGCCCGTTTAAATTTTGATTTGTAAATGTGAAACTTGTCACAGTAGGCTTTGGTAAAAACAAATACAATGAAAGCACTGAAACCTCATTTCTGTCAAAGTTTATTTTCATTTGTCAGTACTGTGGGTGTTTTTAAGGAGTTTTTGAAGATACTGTTATCAAAAATTAAACTAAAAATACCGCGACTGTTTTCTAACGGAGAAACTTCTAAAAATTTTAAAATCTGGCTGCCTTCTATTTGGATACATTTCCAAAACCGCCGATGTGCCCCGCGTCTGTTAAAATTTTCTTGTGCGTATGAACATACCCTGTCTCGCATTTCTCCGTTAGAAAACAGTTATGTCGCGGTATTTTTAGTTCAATTTTTGATAACAGTATCTTCAAAAACTCCTAAAAAACACCCACAGTGCTGACAAATGAAAATAAACTTTGACAGAAATGAGGTTTCAGTGCTTTCATTGTATTTGTTTTTACCAAAGCCTACTGTGACAAATTTCACATTTACAAATCAAAATTTAAACGGGCGCATTAGAAATTGTAATTAAAAATATCTCGAAAACGGTTAGTCGGAGCGACATTTACAAAGTATACCTTTATTGCTTAGAAATACCGGAGAAACTGATATTTTTTATAAAAATATAATTATACTAAGGCACAAAAAAGTTACATTTCTTTTTATGTATCCAGAATACCGCAGAGAGCGCCCCCTATAATCTACATCAAAATTATTAACAAATTCAAATTCCTTTGCCCAAAAGAAACCTAGCCACAAAATTTTGTGCAAAAATATTGATTCAGAAATAATTTATTGAGGAAAATTGAAAATTAAAATTTTATTTGGACACCCTGTATCTCGGTTATTACCAGCTATTGAACTAAACTAAGTATGGCCAAATCGCAGTATTTTTACCCAAGGAATCTGCAGTTTTCCTGTGTGCCATTAGTTATGGGACACCCTATATAACACACCATGGATGATATTGGTTTCCTAGGCGATTTATTAAACAAACCCTATAAAAGTGTCGAAAATGCGACACCCTGTACATTTATTCTGCAAAGTTTGTTCGGGTTTGTTACACGGAAAGAAAAACTGTGAACTTTACTAAGTATAAAAATATTTTTTTAATTTATGGCTCTATATGTGATTGGAATAACTTTTAGTATAGTATTTGCAGAATTATATCGTTGATCTTTTGACTGCAATAAAACCCCATTATCCCTTCGACCATAAAATAAATAAGGAAATCCCAAATTTTAAAACCTTTTCGAGCAGAGCCGGACCAGGTATACAAATTCAATTTATACCTATGCCTGATGCATATATAAATACAAAGTGAGCGAGTAATTTTTAGTTAGGCTTATTAGTGGTAGAATGTGGCGTCCTTGGAATTGTGCTGATAGGGGGGCATCTTCAAGTGTTATTTTTAAAAGAAAGCATTTATCTACCGATGCCGAACTAATAATTAAAAATGTGTATCAATCGTTGTTGAGTAGAAATTTTAATTCGATGGATGCTTTAGCAGAGACGTCTACTTTGACAAAAACTCCTTTATCTTCGGTAAGATACATAGTACTTAAACCTGTTAATCCTAGAAAAAAATCGGAGTGATTCTGGCACATTTAGAAGCATTGACGAAAATGACATGGATTTATTAAGAAGAAAGATTTACCAAATGTATGAGGCACAAACTGCACCCACTTTGATTTCCCTCAAAGAGCGGCTGATTAAAGACGAAACAAATATCTCTTGTAGCCTTTCAAGCCTTAGGAAAATATTGCGTAAAATGGATTTTAAATATTTAACAGCTGTTAGACAATTTAGAGAAGAAAATCGTCCAATTATTTACCTTGACGAAACATGGTTCGATACCCATGACACTCCAAGAAAAGGTTGGGATGATTCTTCCAAAAAATGTCAAACCAAGGCACCATCAAACAAAGGCAAACGAATCACAATATTACATGCTGGTTCAGAGAACGGGTTTGTTCCAAACTGTCTGTTGCTTTCAGCTAAAAACATAGCAGATTCTTCTTTAGATTACCATCAAGATACCGACGCACAACTTTTTGAAGATTGGTTTAAACATAAACTCCTTAAAAATATACCTGAAAATAGCGTCATTGTAATGGACAATGCTAGTTATCATAGTCGGCAAGCAAAAATCATTCCCAATTCAAAGCACAAAAGCAGAAATTCCAAAATTTTATGATTGAAAATGATTTATATTTAGAAGAAACTTACAAAAAACAAGAACTGCTAGAAGTATTAAAAGCATTTAAAATAAATAAGGAATACGAGTGTGACAAACTTGCAGCAGAAAATGGACATACAGTGTTGCGTCTTCCTCCGTACTATTGTATATTCAATCCTATTGAGCTAATATGGCACCAATTAAAATCCAATATTAGGAGAAATAATATTTCTCCTACATTAAAGCCTGTAGCCTCTGTAGTAGAATTAATTAAAATTATTTTAAATTATAAAAATAAATCATGTGGTGTGGTATACATTTTCAAGCCGGCCCTGATTCCATTTATTGACCTTTGAAGAGGTTCAGGCGTATACAATAGGGTTTAATCAGGTAGTTTATTTATGGCAGTAAGAGTAAACGGTATAATTCTGCAACTACTATACACGACGTACTAAATTGTCTCTTACGTGTTGGAAAATTTCGAAAATAACTAAAAAATTAAGGTAGGTACTCTTTTACCCAGATCCCCGTAAATGCATTAATTGTAAAATTTCAAAGTAAAGTGCTCTAATTCTTTATGTTTTACAAATATCATTAGAATATAGTTTGGCATTAACTAATTAATAAAATGAAGAATAAAATATAGGCGAGATGCGAAAAACTTTTATAACATATTTTCGTCTTAAAATAAGGTGAGGATTCAACTCCTTCATTTTTTCAGAGAGGTTAGGAATCACCCTGTATATACAGGGTGTTATGGAAATGACGTATTATATTTAAATGGGTGACTCCTGGGGTGTCCTAGAGAAGCGCTACATATTTTTTTTTTTAAATCGAACGTTTAAAAAGTGGGGTAATTCACCCATAAACCCACACACAACTCCTCGGCACAGTCGCATTACACTGAGCAGCTGTGTAATAAACAGATGTTCTAGCGCAATGTTGCCAAATTGTTCGTGTAAAACTTTAGATTCTTATAAAAATAAATATTTACCTACCTAGTATCCAAATAGAAGTGAATCCAGGTGCTAGTATACTAGCAAGTAATCCAGGGCACATAAATCTTCAGTTTTTTTGGTTTTAGTGGGTAAAGCTTATAACCTACTAAAACCCCTTCGGCGTTTTTCTTCCAATCTCAGAACATGACCCTGTATATCGTCAGAGACACAGAACAAATAGTGAAACACAGAACAAATTACCATAAATCACTTAAAGAAACACACATGTTTCAAATTAGTTTTTTTAAGATAGGCCCTTGTCACACAAAATCGCTACACACTAATGCATTCTTTAACAAACACACAAATAGGAGATAGGACACAATTGGCACTTTATAAACTAAAACGTTCAGCAATTATTTTATCTGCTGCATCCAATATCTTATATCGCAACTGATCCATATCTTCGACTTTATCAACTATTTCCTTATTCATCGTACCCCATAGAAAGAATTGCATGATGTAAGATCCGGAGACCTTGCGATTTCCAGTCTCTTACTAAAGGAACATTTTCTAATATGCCTTCGACTTGATTTTTCTTCATGTACTAAACATTTTCCCACTTATTCGCACTGTACAGTTGATTAAATATCCCGAAAAAACTCTTTCGCGCGAAGCCGCTTGTTGTCAAGCAAATGTCAACGTCTACCTGTCGATTTATACTAGAGATGTGGCTAATCTTTGGTTTTAAAATCCCGCTGTGAAACGATCGATTTAATTTTTTTAAGCTTTTCGAATGAAATAAATCACCAGAGCAGCGATTAACAAGTTTTTTAATCTTTATTGGTATCTACAGCAGTGAAGGAAAACAATAAATAAGTGCTGTAGATTATTATAATTATTTATTTCAACCTTTTTTTGGTGAATACGCAGGAATCTACCGGAAAACATGCATTGCATTAATACATTTCTAGTTTTTGACAGTTCGTGTTTTAAATGTTTCAGTTCAGATGTGATTTTTAATGTTATTTACATTTTACAATGTGTTTTTTAATTAAAAGCAAAAGTTCATGCAAACCTAGGCGAGACAAGCCAATGTTAATAAAAACGATGTCTCCAAGTGAATTTTGTGCAGTTTTATGGCGGCCAATGTTCATGTGTAGTTTTGCGATTATGGTTATGTGATGTGCCGGTTTCTTTACTAAAACGCTTTATAAGTTTTTATAGAAGTTGACATTAATTTTTAAATAAGACCGACAAGGTAAGTGTATGTGTGTGGCCTAAATAAAATTACATTAAAAAATCAATCAGGCAATCAAAAGTCAAAACGTCATTGACATTTGACCTAGTTACGTAGTTGGGTATTTCAAACTTAAAGAGTGTAAGGTGTAATTCTGACAACACCGGTGATAATTCGTATGCGTCGCAGTGCCGCACAGATATATTCCTGGCTTGACGGCAGGTCACTTTTACCGCTGAATGAATTCAAAGCGCCATTTAAGGATATTTTTCTTCAATTTGTATTCATCTCAGGAATTGCCGGTTTAAATATAATACGTCATTTCCATAACACCCTGTATACATACATATAATAATTGCAATTAATTTATTAACAAATTAAGCAATTTTCATACTGACCGAGCTTGCTTCTGTCCCGGTTTATCTGGACAAAATCATTACCGACACAAAAAAATTAATCTTTTTAAAGATAAACCCTTCTTCACACGATCCCGTAATAGCCGAATTTGCATTCAGAGAAGTTAACTAGCATCAGTCTCACGTCGGCTTAGGACGGTAATTTATGCCATAAAGATAGAGCGTATTAATCCCGATATTAAGCCGAAAGCCCATAAAATAAAAACCGTATAATAAAGCCTATACTTTAGGTGTGTATACACAAAACCCCGTGCACGTGCCGTCCCATGCGTCGCGCGCCTCTAATATCGTCTAACGCATGACTGTCGGAAATTTAACTGCCAGCTCACAGCTGCTATAACGCTGCGGAATTGACCATAACAAATAATGGGAATTTAAAAAATAATTCTTAAAGTCGTATTAGAGTCGGCAATTTTTGTCTCTCGCGCCGGCAATGGCAATCTTCTGGCAATTAAAATTGCACGGATTCATGCGCAGACCACCGTTCTCGATCAGCTGTCTCGCATTGCCAGAAATGGGACACGCGCCATTTTCATTGCCATTGCCGGTGCAAGTCTGGGTAGAGATGGATTATTCTGTTATTTTTTGCCCATCTCTAATTCTGGGGGTATTTTAGGGATTTCGACACTAAAAAGTAATGGAGGAAGCTCTTAACCAACATCTTTGGAACAGCGCAATCGAACATCATGGGGAGTCTCGGGCTGTTGCACTGGATATTTCTAAAGCTTTTGATCGTGTTTGGCATGAGGGGCTTCTAAGTAAACTGCGATCCTATGGTATGCCCAGTTGATTCTGTGCATGGTTGTCTAGCTTTCTTAAGGACCGCTCTCTGCAAGTGGCGATTGACGGATTTCTCTCAGACACCTTCACCATCAATGCCGGTGTTCCTCAAGGGTCCATATTGTCTCCCACTCTTTTCATACTCTACATTAACGACCTTCCAGTGAAAACTAAAAATCCGATATTTAGTTTTGCTGACGATAGCACACTTATCTCATCTTTCTCTTTGAAGGCGCAAACATCGGCTGCCGACGCACATCTTCGCAGACAGCATGAAGTATCACGCCCCAACAAAGACCTGGAAGAAATTTTGGCTTGGGGTGACAGTAACTAAGTCGAATTTAACGCTAAAAAAACCCAGGCAGTAGTTTTCTCTAAAAAGGTTAACATTACAGAACCGGATATAGTCATGGACGGGCACGCAATCCCACTGACTTCATCTATTAATTTGCTGGGGAGGAAATATGTCTTGGCATAACCACGTTGTGGCAATCGCCAAGATAGCTTCTCAGAAGCTTGGGGTACTCTTCCGAACCAGAAAGTTGTACACACCTCAACAACTTTTGACACTATACAAAGCCCAGATTCGACCATCACTAGAGTACTGCTCTCATGTCTGGAGCTCTGCACCCAAACATACTCTTCGGCTGCTGGATTCCATCGAAAGGAGGGTTAATCGTCTGATCGGAGACCACGAGCTAACGAAGAACCTCGACAGCCTAGAACATCGAAGACAAGTTGGGGATTTGACTCTCTTTTACAGATATTTTCATGGAAGGTGCTAGGCTGACCTTGCCCTCTTAATTCCGCCCAGAGCGAGAAATAGCAGAAATACACGACGAACCACTGCCGCCCACCCGTATGTGATTAAGCTTAGTACTCCTCGAACTTCATTATTTAAGAATTCTTTCAATTATAATTGCCATTGCACCGGAAATTTTTATTGCCGACTCTAATACGGCTTTTATTAGAGTCGGCAACTTTTTCTCTTGCACCTGCAATGGCAATTATAATTGCACGTATTCATGCGCAGTAAACCGTTCTCGATCAGCTGGGGCATTGCCAACAGTCAGAACAGCAGTTGGTACTGTCGAAATCTCTAAAATACCCCCCAGAGTTAGAGATGGACGAACCTGTTCATTTTGATTACCAGTTAAAACAGCTACTGCTACTTACAAATAGCAGCACAAATGCTTAATAAAAAATGTGAACTGCTAATTTAAGTAACAGTTGGTTTAAATAGCCATTAGCTGTTTATAGCTGCTTCGACCAACTAATAAACATCTAAAAATAACAGAATACTTCATCTCTACCAAGACTTGCAGCGGCAATGGCAATAAAATGGCGCTTGCCCCATTTCTGGCAATGCAAGACGAATTGTGCCAGCTGATCGAGAACGGTGTACTGCGCATGATTCCGTTCCATTTTAATTGCCTCAAAAGTAGAATTGCCGACTGTAATACGGATTCCATTCTTGCATTGCACTCGCAATGCAAGAAGTATACTGCTCATGATTCCGTGCAATTATAATTGCCATTGCATGATTGCAGGCGAATGCGAAAAAATTGCCGACTCTAATACGACTTTAAAAACCGCAATCGCCTCATTTATAATGCATATAATGGTGACTGTCACGACTCAGACGACGGCCGTGGCGTCGGCCCTATTGATCAATGAACCTTTGAGGCAGGATTACCATCGTTTTCGGCTGTGTTAGGCCGATAAGGTTTAAACGGCATCGGCCGTTCATCCAGTCCGGCTGAAATATTGTTTTTAATTTTAAATCGGGATTACAAAAAGATTATGTTGAGATGCGACGGGAAGGATGCGTACAATTTACGGAGTAGTTTAATTTATATTTTTTTTTTATGATCAAACACAAGCACTATAGGCAAAATCCTTTAAGACACTCTGGGAGTGGTCAGCCGAACAAACCCGAACATTTTCCATGGAAATATCTCTAGAAGAGAGTCAAATCCCCAACCTGTCTTCGATGTTCTAGGCTGTCGAGGCTCTCCGTCAGCTCCGACCAGACGAATGGCCCTCCTTGTGATGGAATCCAGTAGCCGAAGAGTATGTTTGGGTGCAGAGCTCCAGACATGAGAGCAGTACTCTGATGGTCGAATCTGGGCTTTGTATAGTGTCAAAAGTTGTTGAGATGTGTACAAGTTTCTGGTTCGGAAGAGGACACCAAGTTTCTGAGAAGCTATCTAGCGATTGCCACAAGGTGGTTATGCGCCAAGACATTTTTCCTCCCAGATTGACGCCCAGCAAATTAATAGATGAAGCCAGTGGGATTGCGTGTCCTGCCATGACTATATCCTTCTTCTTCTGTAGCTGCTACAACCCTGGTTGGGTCTTGGCTGACTTCACAATTTGCCTCCATTGTCGTCTATCCAACATCATCTGGTCTGGGTTGACGATATTCAACATTTGTAGGTCCGCTGACACGTTATCTCTCCAGCGCAATCTTGGTCTCCCTAAAGGACGTTTGCCGACTGGTGCTTCTTCCCATACTAATTTTACGATACGGCTATGTTCCTGTCTTCTAACGTGTCCGGCCCATCTAAGTCTTTCCGACCTGACCACCCCGACAATACTAGGTTGGCGATACATTTCCTCCAATTCTATGTTGGTTCTGATACGGTACTGTTGTGTTCCTTCGTCTTTTTTTGGTCCAAAAATGCCCCTTAAAATCTTCCTCTCTGCTATTCTTAGTCGGTTCTCATTCTGCTTAGTAAGAGTCCAAGTTTCGCATGCATATGTCATGATAGGTCTGATCACAGTTTGGTAGATTTTTATCTTGGTCTTACGAGAGATATTCTTAGAGGTCATAATTTTCTTTAATGCATAATAGCAGCGATTGCCACTTTGTATTCTGGCATTAATTTCGTCAGTCATGTTGTTATTTGAAGTTATTGTAGCCCCCAGGTACTTAAATTGCAGGACCCTCTCAAAGTTATATTGGTCCATTGTAACGTTCTGACCGATTCTGTCTCTTTGTTCAGTCCTCATTGTTGCCATATACTTCGTTTTTGTTTCATTAATCTTCAAACCAACCTTCTTCGCAGCAGTTTCCAACTTGAAAAAATCCTCCTTAACGTCAATGGTCGTATTTCCCACGATGTCCATATCATCCGCAAAAGCTAGTATGAGGCGAGGTCCCTGCCCTCTAAACAGCAATGTTTTGGTCTGTGCCTCTCGTACAATCTTCTCAAGTGCTATGTTAAATAGTAGCGGGGATATAGCATCGCCCTGTTTAAGTCCATTATTGATGTAAAAAGACGACGAGATCTTTTTTCCAATTCTTACAGCACTAGACGATCCCTCAACACATGCCCTTGTGATGCTAATGAGTTTTTTGGGTATTCCAAGTTCCATCATCGCATTCCATAATTCGACTCTCAGAATGCTGTCGTATGCTTGTTTAAAATCAATAAATAACTGGTGGAGAGTTTTGTTGTACTCCCAGCATTTCTCCATTAGTTGTCGAATTGTAAATATCTGATCCACAGTGGAGCGGTTCTTCCTGAAGCCACATTGATAGTCTCCTATTTGATTTTCAACGTACGGAGTTAACCTTTCCATTAGGACAAGTGACATAACCTTATAACCCGTATTGATCAGTGATATCCCACGATAATTTGAGCATGATAGTTTATCTCCTTTCTTATGTATGGGGACTATGATGCTTTCTTTCCAGCAGGCTGGTATTTCTTCTTTTTCCCATATTTGGCTTATCAGGGTATGAAAATGTTGTTGTAGGGCATGACCTCCATTTTTGAGGCATTCCGCTGGGATTGTGTCACTACCAGGAGCCTTATTGTTTTTAAGTCGGTTTATGGCTGCTAAGACTTCGTCTATCGTTGGATCCAGCACCAAAGGTTCCGCTGTGTGGTAACAGCGCTCTGTTCTCTGTTCCTCCAATTCTACATTGAGTAGCTTGTCGAAATAATTTCTCCACGTCTCAATCACTTCTACTTCGTTGGTCACCAAGCTTCCCTCTTGGTTCTTCAGGATAGTGCCTACTCTAGGTTTGAAGCCGCCTTTCATGTTTCTGATTTCCTGGAAGAAACTTCTAGTTCTGTTGTTTGTATTGCTTGCTTCGAGGTCATCTAACATTTTTCCTTCGTACTCTCTTTTCTTCCTCCGCATAGTTTTTCTAGCCATCGTTCTTGCCTTCCTATACTCCTCCCTGTTACGCACATTGGGTTCTTGTATCATCATTCGCCTTGCCTCTCCTCGTTCTCGTACTTTATCTTCACACTCTTGATCGAACCAGGTCTTTTTCTTGCTACGTTTTTTTTGTCCTATTGAGTCTTGAGTGCTATGGATTATTGCTTTCTTTATATTCTCCCACTTTTTGTCTATATTGTCGTGGGCTTCTGTATCATGACTATATCCGGTTCTGTAATATTAACCTTTTTAGAGAAAACTGCTGCCTGGGTTTCTTACAGGTTTTTATTGAGGCGTGATACTTCATGCTGTCTACGAAGATGTGCGTCGGCATCCGATGTTTGTGCATTCAAAGAGAAATATGAGATAAGTGTGCTATCGTCAGCAAAGCTAAATATCGAATTTTTAGTTTTCACTAGAAGGTCGTTAATGTAGAGTAAGAAGAGAACAAACCCGAGACAATATGGACCCTTGAGGAACACCGGCATTGATGTGGTGTCTGAGAGAAATTCGTCAATCGCCCCTTGCAGAGAACGGTCCTTAAGACAGCTAGACAACCATGCACAGAACCGACTGGGGCTGGACATACCATAGCATCGCAGTTTACTTGGGCTTCTATGCTAAATATCCAATGCAACAGCCCGAGACTCCCCATGATGTTGGATTGCGTTGTTCCAAAGATGGGTAACATATGTTAGAGCGTCTCCAATTGATCTGGACTTCCGAAAACCATCTTGATGATCGCCGATAATGTTGAAGCCTTCCAGGTACTTTAGAACTTGTTGGTTAATAGCTTTCTCGATAACTTCTGACATAACCGAAAGCAATGCGATTGGTCGATAGTTGTTAGGCAGGGTTCTCTTACCTTCCTTTGGTATAGGCTGGACTCGCGCCGTCTTCCAGCACGATGGAAATATTCCTTGTTTGTAGGATAAGTTGAAAGTCTACAAAATACTAAATGGCTAATTTTACTCTTCTGAATCATATAACGCCAATATTTGGAACTGAATTATTTTAATCAGTCACTATAACCATTTTCCTATTATTTATAACAGCCCTGTCTGATATTGGCTTAAAGTTTTGGAATGTTCCTTATAGAATGTTAAAATACTAAGAAAATTAGTCATATTTTTAATCTACCTAAAAACGAAGCTTACACACAAAAATATACTTTTCCTTGGTTTATAAATGGTTAATAAATAAATATTGATACCGATAACCAACCGTCACGTCAATTTATCTCCGGTAACATTTTAATGCATGACCGGCGCGGCGATACAAAATGCACAAATTTGTGGATAAAAGCTAATACAAGCTATTTCTTGAACGTTTTTAGACTGAAATGAGTATCTGTACTGAAGAGAATGACTTCGTGTAGTATTTTTCCCTTAATTAAGACTACTAGGTCTGAGTTGCGCCTGGTAAAAAGTAGGCAATGTTCTAGTTTATACGTAAATAAACATAATAAGGAACTTACCTAAACAGGAGCACGATTTACACAAATTCAAACACATACCGTCATATTTGTAAAACGATTAGGCCGACCTGTAGTAACGTTATATATAAGCAATTTCTGCCGTGACCGGCGATACATGCAGCTGCGGGGACGGAACTTCTGGTTAATAATAGCGTTAGAGAAACTAAACTGTTGATCTTTGAACATTATTTTTTCAATACAAATTGTAGTAGGAGTGTAAATTATTTATATAAACTCCTGGACAAAATTAACGCAACATCAAAAATTTGCCATATTTTTAATGCTATTTTTTTTTTCTGAATTTATGATCCGATTTAAATTTTTTTTTTGCATTGTAGGTTGGTTCCTTGACAATGTCATAGTTTTCGCTGTTTATGATAAAAATTTAATTTTCGATTTATACTGGGTTTACTAAAAATAAAATGTTTTTTTCCGAAAATTCGTATCACCCTGTGGAGTATATTAGCAACTGAAGCATATTGCAGTTGACATTAAACGGTAGGTCCATCTTTCCCCAACATTTTCTTTTTTGGTTTACTTCATTATCTCTGTTATTAAAGGAAATACACCTGATAGACTTTAATACTCAACACATTCATTGTTACATGTTTTTAAGAAGGTTTCAAGAGTAAAATACTCGTCGGGCAACTGGGCATACAAAACGAACGTTTAATAAGCAGTCTCCGAACAGTTTTTATCAGTACGGCGGATTTTATTTGACCTTTGTAACTTTAAAACACAACATCTACTTGAAAACATTTAACAATGAATGTGTTGAATATTAAAGTCTATAAAAACTTGTTACGCTATAAAACGGTGTATCTCCTTTAATAACAGAGATAATGAAGTAAACCAAAAAAGAAAATGTTGGGGAATGATGGACCTACCGTTTAATGTCAACTGCAATATGTTTCGGTTGCTAATATACTCCACAGGGTGATGTGAATTTTTGAAAAAAACATAGCATTTTTAGTACACCCAGTATAAATCGAAAGAATTTTTATCACAAACAGCGAAAACTATGACATTGTCAAGGAACCAACCTACAGTGCAAAAGAAATCACTCAAATCGGATCATAAATTCCGAAAGAAAATAGCATAAAAAATATGGCAAATTTATGATGTTGCGTTAATTTTGTCCAGGAGTTTATAAAAGTAACTTTAGTGAAATGACGTGAAATATAAAAGGGTAAAGTAAGAAATTATCGCCTGGGGACACGTGACCGGCGATACATTTTCATTTGAATACTGCAGCTATAATCTAAAAAAAAAACCTTTTAAAATTGCGTTCTAATGCAGGAAGTAACATATATTTCGCAAATTATAATCGTTTCTACAGGCAAATAGTTTATTTTCATAAGTTATATGCTAAGGACTGAAAGTTGCGTGTAAAAAAAATTTGGCCCGTTATCAGTTATTACAATTATTCAAATATGCCAATTACAAGTTAATAAAGTTCACATTACGACTTAACTAACTGTCGGCTACCTAGTATCGGTAACTAACGATAATTTAATTGACCCTTAACCACAAAGATGACCAATCAAATTTACATTTATGTGTAGTGTATACCTGGACGTCGAACGGACATTACAAATAGTCGATTAAAGTCACGTCTCGCGGGTTACCGTCTCTGTGAGGCTTTTATTGGGCCTTTCAAGAACGCGTGGGCGATACAGAATAAATAATACTACCTAGTTTTGTAAATAAATCAAGTGTCTACCATAAAAAATTAATGTGACTTTAAGCGGACCATAAAATTGTAATTACTAACATTGTAATTTGGACATAAACATAGATCCATTTCTGTTCAGTATTTATAACTCTTGTGTTGATTTTCGGGAAGTCAATACATTAAACCGTTGAGAGATGCATTTGCTATGTTTTTTTCTCTTTTTGCAAAACTGACCCATCTGCATTAGTTTTCTATAAGATGCTGCTTTTGGTAGACAAATGCACCGCGAGATGTCTCGACGAGATCTATACTCCTTTCGAAGTTCGTCCAGTGCTGAGAGATTCGTTTTCTCTTTGTCAGACTCGAGCCTTACTGATGAGCCGTAACAACGGCGAAACGCGTCTAAGGATGAGTTTGACGACGGTAGAAAGAGAACAAATTTTATTAAAGCTCTATTTATTGTCTTCAAATACAGTGGAACCTCCCGGACACCTATGGGACCGTCTAAATGTGTCCTCCTAATAGAGGTGTCCGCCCATGGGAAATTTGTTATTAAGTAGTATAATTGAACATGGTTCATTTTCTAAACCTCGCCCTAAAATCTACCACAAGGATAATCGCGAGACTGATGAAATAAATGTGTTTGCTTCAACTGAAACAGAAAAGTTGAAGGTTCGGTCGGAATAATTAAATCAAGAGTGCAAACAATCCTAAAAAAACACAATTTTAAGTCATATAAATTCCACCGTGTACAAAACTTACATCCTGGTGATGAGTTTATTGTGGTATTTACAAAATCTGAACAGGGAAAACAATTTTGAAAAAACCGTTATATGGTCTGATGGGCTCATTTTACCAGTGCTGGTATGTTTAATCGGCAGAATACGAGGTTTTGGTCTCAGGAAAATCAACATGTAATATTTCCAATCGAACGGCAAGGCAGATTTGGCGTTAGCGTTTCATGCTTTATACTGAATAGCAAAAAAAGTTTATAATATATTTGAAGGAAGCCTTAATGCAAATAAATACTTGAAAATTCTGGAAAAAATTGTTCCAGATATAATAGAAGATGTGCCCTTAGCTGGTCTTAGAATTGCCATTGACAGAGCTTTTAGGTAGTTACAAACGCTTGTTTATTATTTTTAATTCATTAAGGCGAATAAGAACCATGTGTGAAACATGTCTAAGGCATAATGGAGAACAATTTGAGCAATATTTATGAGGGAGTTCAGTAAATTTTCAATTTTTGTGTCTAATATTTAATCACACCAGTATTTTTTTAATATCCGTCATGGCCTACTAAAAAAAAATGGTATATTTTTGAAAAACGTAGATTTCGGCCCTAATACTAAGACGAAAAATAAAGTGTTATATATTTTTGAGAAGCTTGTTACAAACTAAATTATATTTTTAAAAAATATGACCCATTTAAAAAAAGCAAATTTGTTTATTTTCCTTGAAGACTATTGAATGTATAAAAAATCTGAGTACGTCACTGGATTATACGTAAAAAACTACAAAAAGAACATTTTATTTCTTTTTGATACGTTACGGGGTAACCGAGATATGGGGAGTGTCCCAAAATGTAAAATTCTCAAAAACATCCCGTATATCAGAAACAAGGCGGCCTAGAAAAATTCCGATTACGGCATCTTCTGTTTGACAAAAAAGTAGCTATTAACCAACATCTTCTAAAGTACCTGGAAGGCTTCAACATTATCAGCGATCATCAATATGGTTTTCGGAAGTCCAGATCAACTGGAGATCTTCTAGCCTATGTCATCCATATTTGGAACAACGCAATCGAACATCATGGGGAGTCTCGGGTTGTTGCACTGGATATTTTTAAAGCTTTTGATCGTATTTGGCATGAGGGGCTTCTAAGTAAACTGCGATCCTATGGTATGCCCAGTCGATTCTGTGCATGGTTGTCTAGCTTCCTTAAGGACCGCTCTCTGCAAGTGGCGATTGACGGATTTCTCTCAGACACCTTCACCATCAATGCCGGTGTTCCTCAAGGGTCCATAGTGTCCCCCACTCTCTTCTTACTCTACATTAACGACCTTCTAGTGAAAACTAAAAATCCGATATGGGTAAATATACGAAAAGTGTTTAATTACCTGTTTCACCTTATTCTGAAGAAACAAAGGCTTTTCATGGCACAAATAATATTCTAACATAACAATATTGATCTGACCTAATCTGCCGTATAATCTGAGGTTTTAATTTTGATTGCCAATATTTTTTTTTATAAAAATACTCTTAAATGTCAGTTCCCTGCCATGTCCCACGCTAAACCTCTATACTTTAAGACATCCAGATAAACCTTAAATCAAAATATATTTAATATTTATTTTATAAATAGGTTACAAAATAAAATATTTTTCTATTGGAAATAATATATTTTGTAAATAAACATTTTTCTGCAATTTATTTACCCTTAATCCCTGTCCATGAATTGGCGCCCATTTCCGCGCATAGAAACAAAAACGGTTGCAACTCGAATACCGCGTGGCGGGTAGTCGTGGTAAATGGGTTAATATGTTGACCTTGCTTCAGTTTTCATTGGAAAGCTGAAGAGAACGGTACTTATTGCTTAATTTTCGCGGAAATACGATCAAAAATACAATTTTGTGGTCTGTAACCTATTATTCTGACATTTCCGTGCCAACGTTTTTTTAGTATATGGGTAAATATACGAAAAGTGTTTAATTACCTGTTTCACCTTATTCTGAAGAAACAAAGGCTTTTCATGGCACAAATAATATTCTAACATAACAATATTGATCTGACCTAATCTGCCGTATAATCTGAGGTTTTAATTTTGATTGCCAATATTTTTTTTTATAAAAATACTCTTAAATGTCAGTTCCCTGCCATGTCCCACGCTAAACCTCTATACTTTAAGACATCCAGATAAACCTTAAATCAAAATATATTTAATATTTATTTTATAAATAGGTTACAAAATAAAATATTTTTCTATTGGAAATAATATATTTTGTAAATAAACATTTTTCTGCAATTTATTTACCCTTAATCCCTGTCCATGAATTGGCGCCCATTTCCGCGCATAGAAACAAAAACGGTTGCAACTCGAATACCGCGTGGCGGGTAGTCGTGGTAAATGGGTTAATATGTTGACCTTGCTTCAGTTTTCATTGGAAAGCTGAAGAGAACGGTACTTATTGCTTAATTTTCGCGGAAATACGATCAAAAATACAATTTTGTGGTCTGTAACCTATTATTCTGACATTTCCGTGCCAACGTTTTTTTAGTATATATACTGTGGCAACCAGAATATTTCAAGAGGTAAAGGTTAAAAAATGTAATACTTTTTAATCTTGTTATTTTATATTTTAAAAATTGATTTGCGTTTTAAAGTTATGAACATTATTCTTAAAAAATGACAGTTCCGTGCCGTCAGTTCCATGCCAAAATAATAACAGGGAACTGACTAGATAAGCACGGAACTGGCAGTTTGGCTTTAGCATGCATTTTTAGCATACATTATAGCTCATAGTCTACATTTTTTAACCAGGTAACATGGCAAAACCATTAACTGAAGAGCAGAAGCAAAGAAAGCGAGATCTAGAGAAAGAAAGGCGACAGAAAATTAAGGACAATCCAGTCAAATGGGCAGAACATCAAAGAAAAGAAAAAGAAAAATATCAACGACAAAAAGAGCAAAAAATTAGATTAAGCATCAAGGACATGACTCCAAGGGGTCAGCGGAGAAAGAGAAAAGAGTGGAAAAAATACTCAAAGCGTAGCAGATCCAACAAGAAGAAAGATGTCAATAAGAATACTGCTGTTAAAGAAACTTCCACACGTAAGAAAGAAGTAAAGAGGAAAGTAAAATCCAATGAGTCAAATAGAAGATGCGTTAGACGTCACAGAGAGAAAGAAAAGTTGGTTTCTCTGGTGAAAAAATATAAACAAGAAGTAAACAGATACAGAAAGAGATGCTTTCGTTATCAACAACAAGAACAAAAATTAAATGCACCCCAATGTTCTAAGAGTCCAACCACCCCTTTAACAAAAGTAAATGCATCCATTGAAGTATGCATAAGCGACCCTAAAAAAGTGGAAGAAGTAAAGAAGAAATTTCTTTTTGGTGAAGTTATAAAACATCAATTGCAAGATTCATTTAGTAGCCTTAAAAGTGAACAAGAGAGGCAAGTTTTTAAAAAATTGGTTGAAGGAAAGGTGGTAAAAAAGTACAAGCTTAAAACTCAATGTGCAAAATATTTTAAGTTTAGAGTGTTAAAGGCCAACTCCACAAAAACATTATTGCAAGTGGGTAGAAAATATAAGTCGAGAATTAACAAACAGACAGATGTCAAAAAGAAAGTAGAAAGTTTCTACCAGCAAGATAATAACAGCCGCCTTTGTCCTGGAAAAAAGGACTATATTACAGAAAAGAAAATTACAAAACAGAAACGACTACTACTAAATACAATGAAAAATCTGTATCTCAGTTTTTCCAAGAGTAATTCAGATATTAAAATTAGCTATAGCTTATTTTGCCGATGGCGACCCTTTTGGGTAAAAATAATGAAGATTTCTGAAAGAAAAACCTGTCCACGCAAATATGGAACTAATGGTTGACTGTTTGTTCTCAAATAAAATAATTATTTCAAAAACTCCTTCACAAATCATACAGAATATTTGCTGTGACGTCCAAAAGGAGGACTGTTTACTACGAAAGTGTAAAGACTGCAAGGATTCAGTTATCTTTTACAATGACTGTCTTCCGGATGAGAATTTGCAATATTTGAAGTGGGTAAATTTGAAGCAAAGTTATTTTGACAAGAAATCTAGAACAACTAAGTATACAAATAAAATAGCCAAGACGCCAATTCTGATAAAATTTGGCGAGTTCAAAAAAAAATTTGAACAAGAATTAATATTATTTATGGCACACAAAGCTCGAATAACTCACCAGTACATTTATATTACTAAACTTAAAGAATCGCTTGGAGAAGATGAGGTGCTAATACACTGTGATTTCAGTGAAAATTATAACCTCAAGTACTCAGAAGAAGTCCAGTCATTTCACTTTGGAGGCTCCAGGCAGCAAATTTCCATGCATACCGTAGTAACGTATACAAAGTCTGGATCAGAATGCTTTTCTACCCTTTCGGAGAACTTGGAACATGGGCCTGCATCAATATGGGCCCACCTTGAACCCATCCTGATGCAATATTCGAAAAGAGACATTTCAAAGTTACATTTTCTGAGCGATAGCCCCTCAGCGCAATACCGGAATAAGACAATGTTTTCATTTATTGCTCACCATGTCAACAAATATATTCCTGGAGTGAATGAGATTACATGGAATTATCAAGAAGCCGGTCACGGCAAAGGGGCACCTGACGGTATAGGAGGTGCTTGTAAAAGAACAGCGGATAGAATAGTCGCGGAAGGAAAAGATATAGCCCATTTTAAAGACTTACTGAAAATTTTAAAAGAAAATTGTCCTGGAGTCACATTCTTTGAAATTAAATCTGATGAAATAGAGAAAATCAGAAACATTATTAATAACACTCCAGCCAAGGTATTTGTAGGTAAAATGAATATCAGACAAGTAAAAACTTATGTCGATACATTTAAAGTTTGGCTGCGACGAATGTCCTGCAGCTGCGATAAGTTTTGTAGTCATTATGAATTAGGAGTGATTATGTACCCAGACCACAATAGCTTTTCTGAAGCATCTAATGTTAGCTCTTCCTCCAGTGATTCCTCCGTGACTATGCCAAATTTACCTAACACTAAAATTAGATATGAGGATATTTATGCTAGTGATGACGAGCATGCAGCGGGGTCCTCATGTTTTCCTAAATCCGTAAATAAAAAAAATATTAAAGCAGGAACGTATGTACTAGTTTCCATGTCCAATCAAAATAAAAAAGATCATACGAACTACAAATATATTGGGGTCTGTCAAGGTGAATTAGACGAGGAAGAAGTTTTAGTGACATTTTTAAAGATAGTAAGCAAAAAACAGGATGATCCACAACTTTTTAAATTAGATGACGCAGATAAGAGTTATATTACTGAGGAACAGATTATTGGTATTTTGCCGGAACCTAATTTGATTCTTAAAGGAAACAGAATCTTTTACAGATTTAAAGACACCATCAATGTTTTTGAAAAAGTTTGATAGATTAGTTTTTTTTTGTACTCATTCTATGAGTTGTGTTAGTTAAGTATTGTTCGTTTTCTTACCTTTATAATGTAAAGATTTTTTATAATAAAAGGATTTTTCTTTAAAGGGAGATTTACTTAATGTTAGGTGCAACATTGAAAAAAATATGGTTTATTTATTTGTTGTTTTCAGTCCCGTGGGAATAGGTACCCGTCAGTTCCGTGCGACCCCATTTTAAAAAAATGGCTATAATTCGTAAAATATTTGTTGAAATCTACGTTTTTAAGTTAATTTATATATAAGAGAAGTTCTAAACTTTATAACAGACATAATAAAAAAGGTCCGCTATAATTTCTATTTCTGCCAAAAAATAATTGTTTTTAAACACTTTTCGTATATTTACCCATATGTAGTTTTGCTGACGATAGCGCACTTATCTCATCTTTCTCTTTGAATGCACAAACATCGGCTGCCGACGCACATCTTCGCAGACAGCATGAAGTATCACGCCTCAACAAAGACCTGGAAGAAATTTTGGCTTGGGATGACAGTAACCAAGTCGAATTTAACGCAAAAAAACCCAGGCAGCAGTTTTCTCTAAAAAGGTTAACATTACAGAACTAGAAATATTTATGGCCGGACACGCAATCCCACTGGCTTCATCTATTAATTTGATGGGCGTCAATCTGGGAGGAACTATGTCTTGGCATAACCACGTTGTGGCAGTCGCCAAGATAGCTTCTCAGAAGCTTGGGGTACTCTTCCGAACCAGAAAGTTGTACACAACCCAACAACTTTTGACACTCTACAAAGCCCAGATGCGACCATCACTAGAATACTGCTCTCATGTCTGGAGCTCTGCACCCAAACATACCCTTCGGCTACTCTGACGAAGAACCTCGACAGCCTAGTACATCGAAGACAGGTTGGGGATTTGACTCTCTTTTACAGATATTTTCATGGAAGGTGCTCGGCTGACCTTGCCCTCTTAATTCCGCCCAGAGCGACGAATAGCAGAAATACACGACATACCACTGCCGCCCATCCATATGTGGGTAAGCTTAGTATTCCTCGAACTTCATTATTTAAAAATTCTTTCATCTGGAGGACTACATCCTTGTGGAACGACCTTCCCGAGGTCGTTTTTCCCAACGAATATAACCTCCAACCATTCAAACCCAACGTGAATCGATTTTTGCGCACACGCACCACTCCCAGAGTGCCCTAAAGGATTTTTCCTTTCCGATAGTGCTTGTGTTTGATCATTAAAAAAAAAAAAAAGCCCAGTACTGCGAAAACCCCATCCTTCTATCTTTACTAATAACCGAGATACCCCGTAAAAGTACCCAAAAATGGACACCCTGTATATGAACTTTTTGACTTAAAATTGATTCAGGAATCACAGATTAAAATAAATACATATCCATAACAACCTTTATGTAGAATTAGACCCAACAAACGAACCAACATAAACCAGCACAGTATCTAATTAAATTACCCAAATAGTCCCGCATGCCGCTGCCATAAAACACGAATTCCGCCCCGGATCGTGTCCTACATGGCTCTCGAACAATGGATGCAGTTTCAACGAATTAACTGCCGACCATAATCTTCCGGATGCGTTTGCGGCCATTTGAAAACGTCAATGACCAACCGCGGATGTTGCTGCATTTGTGAGTTCGTGGGTCCGTCCAAGGATGTGGATTTGTGTAGTCGAACAATTAAAATATCAATAACCGAAATACTGATAAATCGATTTGGAGAGCCGTCGCTAGACGCTAAACATATAATATAAAAGGAGAGACGAAACATTCCATTCATAAAACACCATTTATTTACAATCATGCACAGTTCTGCAGTTTCAAATAATTTAGAAGAATATGGCTGTATAAAATGACAACGCTGTAATAAGGTATAGATTTTGCAGAATTATACCGTTGATCTTTTGACTGCAATAAAACCTCATTATCCCTTCCACCATAAAATAAATAAGGAAATCCCAAATTTTAAAACCTTTTCGAGCAGAGCCGGACCAGGTATACAAATTCAATTTATACCTATGCCTGATGCATAACTAAATACAAAGTGATTTTTAATAATTTTAATCTTTAGTGGTTTTCCGGCGAGTAATTTTTAGTTAGGCTTATTAGTGGTAGAATGTGGCGTCCTTGGAATTGTGCTGATAGGGGGGCATCTTCAAGTGTCGGGAATGGAGACTTAAATATTTAACAGCTGTTAAACAATTTAGAGAAGAAAATCGTCCAATTATTTACCTTGACGAAACATGGTTCGATACCCATGACACTCCAAGAAAAGGTTGGGATGATTCTTCCAAAAAATGTCAAACCACGGCACCATCAAATAAAGGCAAAAGAATCACAATATTACATGCTGGTTCAGAGAACGGGTTTGTTCCAAATTGTCTGTTGCTTTTAGCTAAAAACATAGCAGATTCTTCTTTAGATTACCATCAAGATACCGACGCACAACTTTTTGAAGATTGGTTTAAACATAAACTCCTTAAAAATATACCTGAAAATAGCGTCATTATAATGGACAATGCTAGTTATCATAGTCGGCAAGCAAAAATCATTCCCAATTCTAATAATACAAAAGCAGAAAATTCAAAATTTTATAATTGAAAATGATTTATATTTTGAAGAAACTTACAAAAAACGAGAACTGCTAGAAATATTAAAAGCTTTTAAAATAAATTAGGAATACAAGTGTGAAAAACTTGCAGCAGAAAATGGACATACAGTGTTGCGTCTTCCTCCGTACTATTGTATATTCAATCCTATTGAGCTAATATGGCACCAATTAAAATCCAATATTAGGAGAAATAATATTTCTCCTACATTAAATGTATCTGTAGTAGAATTTATTAAAAACGAAGTAAAAAAAAATTCTGCAGACAGCTGGAAAAACTGTGTACAACATGTACTTAAGGTGGAAAATTCTTACAATTGTATGATTACAAATGTTCAACCCTTAATTATAAGTTTACGCTTAGATGAAGGTAGTGATAGTTATACAGAGTTAAATTTTGAATAAATTATCAATAATTTCTTAGAATTTAATTAATTTTTATTGTACTTGTTATCCTAATAGTTATACTTTTAAATTATATTATTTTCAATTATCATTAATTGTTATCATTATTTTACATTTATTATAGATACCTAAAACTAAAAATACCTATCTATTTATTTTAAATTATAAAAATAAATCATGTGGTGTGGTATACATTTTCAAGTCGGCCCTGATCCCATTTATTGAGCTTTGAAGAGGTTCAGGCGTATACAATAGGGTTTAATCAATTAGTTTATTTATGGCAGTAAGAATCAACGGTATAATTCTGCAACAACTATACGCGTTTAGATAGTTTCGATCTAGCATTACTCATAAATAGGTAATCGTTGTAGGAGTTTTTTACAGAAATTCAAATAATATGAAAAATAATCCATATTTTTGCAATATTTACTTAAAATATGGAATTAGCTACACCACTGCTTTACCTTTAAAAAAATATAACCTCATTATTCTCACTTACCGACGAAATATTAATCCGGGGGTTAGAATAGTCGAATTTTGCTTGGTTTTACTAAATTTATTAGAAATCCTAACCATAGTTTTCTGTAAATTATATTTACAATATTACTTTGGTACGGGATTAATGATGAAAATTGTAATTATTACAAGATTTAATAAGAAATCGTAAAGATTGTTTCACGAAAAATGGATACGACTTAATGATTTCTTGGGTCGGTCCCATTGTGTCGACAAGAGCTTGACAATAAACAAGTGAAGTATGAAGGGACGGACTAAGGAAAACAAGTAATGATATGATTATATTAATGTAATCAAATGCAATAACATTTTTTTTAAATATTACTATATATTTATATAAATAATATTTTTTTAAATATTACTATATAAAGTACCTGGGGCCATCCCATTATTTATGACCGTTTGTTATTATTATGTGGAAAGGACCGTTTTGTAATAATTATAATTAAATATAGGCACATCAGTTAGGTTAGGTTGCTTAATTTATATTTAAATATATTTTTGTGGTAAAATTTGTTAGTTTTTGAGGAATGGTTCAAGAATTGTCTTTTACCAAACATTCCTCAGAATAGCGTGATAGTAATGGACAATGCGAGCTATCACAGTCGCCAATTACATAAAGCTCCAAGCTCAAATAATACAAAATTGGAGATTCAGAACTACATGGCGGCGAATGATATATATTTTGAAGAAAGTTATAAAAAAAAGTGGTCTTTTAGAAGTTTTAAAGACATTTTGTATAAAATAAGTATATGTTTGTGACACATTGGCAGAAGAAATTGGACATACAGTGCTACGGCTCCCACCCTATTATTGCATTTTTAACCCCATAGAGCATATGTGGCACCAGTTAAAATCACTGGCTAGGTCTGAAAATATTTCTCCAACTTTAAGTTCTAGTGTTGTAGAATTAATACGAAAATGCTTTAATGATATTCCCCCAGGTAGTTGGAAAAATTCAGTCCGTCACGTAATAACTGTAGAAAATTCGTATATTAGTCTGGATCGTATCATTAATCCAATTATAATTAATTTTGATGAGGATAGCGATAGCGAAACAGAACTATCTATAGAATGACATTATAAATGTAAATAAATATGACTAGTAATATTTAAAAAACATGTTATTTCATTTGATTACGTTAATATAATCATATCATTACTTGTTTTCCTTAGTCCGTCCCTTCATACTTCACTTGTTTATTGCCAAGCTCTTGTCGACACAATGGGACCGACCCAGGACATCATTAAGTCGTATCCATTTTTCGTGAAACAATCTTTACCAACCTTAAGTGACTTGGAGATCATCTGTTTCTAGAGAAATCAAAATATCGACTATAATTTTATTTTCGTTTGTTTAATAGTTTCTTTAGCTGTTTCAACTATAAAAATGTCTCCTTTAATACCGGAACCTTAAAAAATTCGCCATTTTTCATAAAAGACATTCCCAAAAACCTTTTAAACTTTAAAAATATTTTTCTCCCTTCGGATGTTATTGCATCCATTCCCGTGGTATATCCTCATGTAACCTGTTAACGAAATCCTCGGGGACGTATTTGTATATACTCTGACAAAATTACAAAGGGCCATATGTGGAACCGGGCGACCTTCAGGCGGTGTTGTCGGATTTCGGGACAATGAATAATCAATGGCCTTGTTGTACAGTCGAACTTTAAACATAATGTGTACATTAAGACAGTACAGCGACAGTTGACCACAGCAATATGTCATCGATCAGCTGGTTGGGAAATTCAATTCCCCAGTTTAGTGGTGGGCTGTACTATGTTCATATATTGTGTTCATGTCATGTTTTTAGAGTTTAATTGGTACTAATAAATTTTAAAAGTGTATTTTCATCGTTTTAGTATAGTTTATTTTGTTTTTAAAAGTTTGATAACTATATTGAGTTGTTCGTGTCTCTAGTAAACGCAGTAAGTAGATACTAATCACGTGTAGAAATTTTTAATATTTTATTAACCTTTTTATGAGAAAAATAATAATCATGGAACATAATTATTGTCTGCCTTTTACGGCTTCTGTCTCAGCTGATGCGGCCGTTAAAGGAACTGCGGCGATTGTTTGTGATTAGGGAATCCAATCCCGCACTCAAACTTTAATCCCGCGATCCCGCGGATCCGCGTGATTTGCGGTATAGCAAACAATGAACTGCTGTATTTTTGGTCGACGCGTCGGGTATTCCCCGCCATGCTGGACTATTGAAAATACGTTAAACAGAACAGTTTTCTTGCGTATTTGCGAAAGTAAGGGCGTTGTTCTACTAACTAGTATCTAGTGACATTTATCAAGTGGTTGAATATAATACATGGAATTTAAACAGCAATCACAAAAATGAGTGTCAGTGTAGTTTACACAGATAATAAAGGTTCAAGTTTAGTTTGGAATTATTTTTTAAAGTCTGAAGATGGTCTTACAGCTAAATGTAAGTTATGCCCTAGCATTATCAAAATCGCTGCTCGTTCCACCAAAGGTCTTCACACCCACTTACAAACAAAGCATAATACTAATTTGAAAGTCCAGAGCAGCAGCGTTAGTGTTGATATTGATAAAATAACACAGGAAATTAAAGCTAGTACCAGCAGTTCGCCTAGTTCGTTTAGTTCTATTGCTAAGCGCTCAGATGTTAGTGGTTCTTCTGTGCTACCTAAGAAAATGAAAATTAGAGATTTTTTTCCATGTGAGAAAAAAGTTTCGATGGAGGAAAGAGTGTCTCGAATGGTAGCTAAAGATGGTATACCCGTTGGAAAGTTTATCACATCGACCGATATGCGCCAACTGTTCGAATCAGGGCCACAATTTGTGTAAAATCTATTCCCCCAACAAGTGTCGAAGCTGAACGTGCGTTTTCAGCCTCAAGATACATGTGCAATAAAATAAGATCAAATCTAAAAGATGTTATCTTTTCTCCGAAAATACTTTCAAAATCAATGTACCGTTAAACAAGACGTACTATTGTATTGTACCTATATGCAATAAATATTTTCCTGCTACTCTACTCTGTTTTTAATTGCATAAAACAACTTTTTATTAACATACAGCACCCACATCGAGTCCCGCGAATCCCGCACGTTTAATCCCGCAATGTCAATCCGGCGAAATCACCGCGGGACCCCACATTTGCGGGATTGGATTCCCTATTTGTGATGCTGAGTGACTTCGGATTTATTTCTAAATATCCGATAGGATCCGATAGGGTGTGACTACTTGGTGGGGGTGCCGGGTATCGAACCCGGTCTGGTCAGGTCTGAATTGTTTTTGATGGGATTAATGGAAATGGTAGGTTGGTTGCACTAACGGGTGATAATAAAGTCAAGTCAAGTCAAGTTCCACTTCTTTAGTAGCTACTATTTTATACGGTAATTCGAATGTAAATACGTTCCCTTCCGAGGGTGGTGCCATACGAGGTGGGCTTCTTTGCAGGGAGGTGTTAGGTTTAAATGGATGGATATCGGTACTTCTATGGCTTGGTCGAAAATTTGCGAGTAGATTTGTTGTTGCTGAATTTAATTTGGTTTTAGCCTTGCTTCTCGTTACTCTGTCGTCACCGCTCATTTGTCAAATTATTTCATTATTATGCGACTATTCGGTTCATAAAAAATGAACACTTTATACGCAAAATAAATGTTCCAAACAATACTGTATTACTCAAATTAAATTATTCACACATTAATTATAAATAAATATTGTAAAAGGTTTAAATCTTTGTTGATTTAGGCATGTATTGGCTGTATTCTACTTAGGGCTAGTAATTTTGAATTTAAAAAAAAAC
This sequence comes from Barypeithes pellucidus, assembly GCA_963991005.1. Lineage (NCBI taxonomy): Eukaryota > Metazoa > Arthropoda > Insecta > Coleoptera > Curculionidae > Barypeithes > Barypeithes pellucidus. The sequence continues at coordinate 46,264,542 of OZ022563.1, read as the reverse complement.
TACGTTAAATTTGAAAAAATAAAAACATTGCTGACAAACTGAATAATCGCGGACTAAAAGAAAAAAACAAGGCGCCTCCACCAAGTTGTCACGCCCAGGTTTTAGGGTGTGACTAGGGGTGTAAAGGTATCGACGACGAGATCTTAGTTACTAAATAGAAAACGATACGATTTATAAAACAAAGATTTATTACAAAGCCAAACGAAATAATTACCTGAAAGATTTACAAAAGACGATGAGAACAAAGATTTAAACTGACGAAAATAATTCTTAATTACAATAGGGTTAGATGGTACATCGGGAACCAGCAAAGTTGTATACAAAGATATTCGACGGAATCTCGAGCACTAGTGGTCTTAAAATTTACCTATTCCCAATAATGTGCCTTCTCCCCAGGTCAGCAGTTTTCCCCCTTATTGGGAATCGACGAACTCAGGTCGTCCAACTGTAATTCTGCTGACATGATGAGTTGACAAATTATTGATTCATCGGGATGTACGTATACTATTTTATAATTGCAAACAAACCCAGTTTGGTTAATAAATCTAATACAGGTTTAATGTTACATAGGAATGACCTGTGTTTTAACATTAACTATAGAAACTCATTAAAAATCTGAATATCGAATTCATAAAATAGTATGGTTCCTTTTGTGACAATAATTTTAATATTAACACGTAGTGTGTAATAAAATTGTCATGCTACACTCTCACAAGACGCCAGTGGCCTTTTGTATGTTGGCCGGTGTTGTCATATTTACATGTGGAACAAACTCCTACGATGATTAGGTTTACACCGTACCTGTAGATTTTGTAAAAAAAAAATATAAAAACCCTTTTCATCTATCCCTCGCGCCGTGTCTCCTATGTAGACACAGCAAACAATTTTCTTAAATCTAAATAAAATACTCAACGTCTGGCAACCTTCCGGGGTCCCAAAATTCAATTTGTTCCGGTAGCCACGCTATTATAGCCCGAACTGGGGCACTTTTCCTTCTTTGTATGTGCATGTATATATCTGCTTTGTGTCGTTGTTTTAACGATATAGAGTTTGGAACACGGCAAACGACCGGGTCATGGAAAACCGTGGAAAAGCTGGGCAAGGCATGGAGATGCCGAGGAATAGCTCTAATTTCTACCATTGTGATTTCGGGAACGGAATTTCTACATTTTGGTGGAATTTCGATTTAAATTCGAGAGTTTGCTTTAACATACTTGTATAAAACGTTTACATTTTGCTTACTGTGTTGAATGTTCGGTTTGCTGTAATGTGGAAATTAATTTTTTTAATAGTAGGTAAAATAACTAAGATTTCAATCCCTGCTACTTATTTATTTAGAATAATATTATTATTAGATTCTTAGAGCTGTCTGTTTACAAACTATTCAGGTCATTAAGGAAGATACCCCATTTCGATATACAGTGCGGTTCTTTAATGTTCCTCCACCCATGAGGCATGAGGGGTTTCTAAGTAAATTGCGATTCTGTGGTATGCCCAGTCGATTCTGTGCATGGTTGTCTAGCTTTCTGCAAGTGGCGATTGACGGATTTCTCTCAGACACCATCAATGCCGGTGTTCCCCAAGGGTCCATATTGTGTCCCACTCTCTTCTTACTCTACATCAACGACCTTCTAGTGGAAACTAAAAATCCGATATTTAGCTTTGCTGACGATAGCACACTTACCTCACCTTTCTCTTTTAATGCACAAACATCGGCTTGCGACGCACATCTTCGCTGACAGCATGAAGTATCAAGCCTCAACAAAGACCTGGACGAAATTTTGGCTTGGGATGACAGTAACCAAGTCGAATTTAACGCTAAGATGATAACCCAGGCTGCAGTTTGCTCTCAAAAAGGTTAACATTACAGAACAGGTGTTATGGAAATGACTTATTATATTTAAACCGGCAATTCCTGAAATAAAGACAAGTTGCAGAAAAATACCCATAAATGGCGCTTTCGATTCATTCAGCGGTAAAAGTGGCCTGACGTCAAACCAGAAAAACACCTGTGTGGCACTGCGATACATTTAATAAGCAATCAAGGAATTCTGGCCGGTGTTGTCATATGTACACCTTAAACTCTTTAGACAAAATAAAATAATTTAAACACTTTTCCATTCTGTAATACCTTTTCGTACAATTAATTGAAGAACATTTACGACGGACTACGTTTTAAATAACCCGAAAAAACATATGGAATAGTAATAGCCACGTACGTCACTACATCAAATGCCAATGACCTCTTGACGCCTTACATCGGCTGAGCGAAGTAGTTTTATATAGCGCCGCACGCTTGCGTCTGTTAGTTGAAGACCAACCAGCGGCCGGATACGTTGTGTCTCGTCGATCACCAACACACTCTTAGCAATCCGCTCTGTTTTTTCGATTTACGCGTGTATTTTGCCCGTCCATAAATAATCTTTGAATATTGTTTTTATTGACGCGTTTCTTCTTGACGTCAAATTTCGTCGCGTGTAATAAAATCTAATAATCTGTAGTATAATCTGTATTATTGTATGTGTGTACATGAAGTGTTTCCAGAAGTGTTCCAATGAAAAACAAAAAAAACTGATTGTGTTTGTGCCTGGATTTCCTCGCTCTTTAGGTATAAGGATAAATACAAGTAGGTAGAAAATAATTTATTTTTATAATTTTATATGGAATTTCAGTTTTACATTAAGTTTGGCAACATTGCCATTGGCTCTGGGTGAAATGTTGTACAGTAGCGTGAACTGACCTGTGAGTAACAGTATTTATTACCCCACTTTTAAAACGGTCGATTTAAAAAAAAAATATGTAGCGCTTCTCTAGAACACCCAAGGAGTCACCCATTTAAATATAATACGTCATTTCCATAACACCCTGTAGTCGTGGCAGGACACGCAATCCCACTGGCTTCATCTATTAATTTGCTGGGCGTCAATCTGGGAGGAAATATGTCTTGGCATAACCACGTTGTGGCAATCGTCAAGATAGCTTCTCAGAAACTTGGTGTACTCTTCCGAACCAGAAAGTTGTACACATCTCAACAACTTTTGACACTATACAAAGCCCAGATTCGACCATCACTAGAGTACTGCTCTCATGTCTGGAGCTATGCACCCAAACATACTCTTCCGCTACTGGATTCCATCGAAAGGAGGGCCATTCGTCTGATCGGAGACCACGAGCTGACGAACGAAATATTATATGCTATTTAAAAAAAAATATTTTTTATTCAGTCCCACTTTTTAGGGTCACCCTGTAGATTGTAAAATATTTTTAGGCTCTGCATCTTAGTAAACCCATTAACTTTTGTATAGAGCTTTTTTTCTATCTTGAATCGTTTAGGAGCTATCGAAACCCTGTATATTCCTTTACAAACGTTCTGCAACCCGACATAAGATGTCATAAAAAATATTTTTTCACACTTATCTAACGAAAATAAAATAAAGCAAGTGGAATATGAAAAACAATTCGGATAAGGAAAAATATTAAAGCTTGTTTTATAAAAATAAAAGAAAATAAAAAGTTATTCGCTCCATGTAGATATAATATTACCGAGAGAGATTGAATATTTTTCCTTATTTTTTCATAACCCCCGCCCGAATAGTCAAAGGCGGGGGGGGGCCGACAATAAGCGCAAACAACAAAATACCTGACACACATTACTTCGCTGGGAGAGATGAAAATAAAATACACTCCGGAAATATCCTGGAACATCCAGAAATATCCATAAAAGACAGGCATCGACATCAGCATTTCAAACGTTTATGTATATATAAAAATTTAGGACATGCACACATTTTCACTAAGAAATGTCAGTGTTGGAGGGCGAGTTTTTATTAAGAGAAACCAAAAAATGTATTTTTTAATTATTTTTACGGAAAGAATTTAGTTAAAAAATAGTAAAACTAACCTGAATTTATGGCTTTATTATGCGACATTTAAATTAAAATTTTAACATAAATTTTTATTAAAAATTTCAAAAATGTTTACTAAAGTATTTTCGAATTTCATATACCTAGTTCCGGACTATGAAAAAATATCCGCTTAATAGATATGTCCGCTTATTAGAGGTGTCCGTTATGAGAGGTTTCACTGTATTAAGTACAGGTTCAACCAACGGTCCATTTTCACAGTTGGTTAAGGTAAAATAAAGATATGTCTAAACCACAAATATAGAATTTTTGACGAACTCATCCTTAAACGCGTTTCACCGTATCACGGCTCATGCGGTAGTCTCAGTTTATTAGTTAATATTTCCAGGTTTACATTTTGCTAACGATATTGTTCTTTGAAGGTGGGGTTTTATTTCCGAAATATATAGGTTCAATTTAAGCCTGCATTAGGTTTGAGTGAGTTTTACTTTTCTTTTTAATTGATTGTATATTTACAAACTTGTGCTTGACTAAATAAACTCTTTTGTTTCAGGTAACTACTCCCGTTCCATCCGCATTTTGAATAGTAGAACCACTACAGACTAATACCGAAAGGTTTGTTAAAATAGCAAGTAGAGTTATCTACAGTAGTCGCGGCTCCTCGAAGGGGGCATTAGAGGCTAAGCCTCCTCAGCAATTTTCCCCCAAACGTTTTCTTAGAGTAGTACTCAAATAATAACTTTTAATTTAAAATAAATATTTGGATCGTCGCTCGGCGATGATCGTGAAGTACAGTGTGTTCTATTTTCGACACTTTTATAAATATGGTATCTCCGTAACTGTTAAAGTCCGTTTTGTTGCAGTTGATAGCTCATATCGAGGGTTGAAGCCATAAAACAACCGTAAACCATAGGCGTTGCCAATAGTAATTACCTTATTTAATAAGAAAATTGGCCTCTGTCCATTGTTAAGTAGGATTAGGGTTAAAGTAGGTACAACAGGGGTAATTAATTTACCTATTTTTGCCTGCTTTAGGATGTTATTACGCCATTTGATGTGCGTTTGTCAAACTATGTATTTAGTTGTATTTAGATACTGCATTATCTCAAAGTTGAATTATTTCCTATACTTGTAACAATGGCTTCAAGTTTTTCGCCAACGTGTCTTCGTCAAATTAGCAAGAGTGCATATTCTCTCCGAGAAAAGACATTAATATTAAACGTGCATGATGCTCTAGTGTACCAGAAACCTGCAAGTGATGTTCGTAGCATCATTGCAGAGTGTGCCAATATGGTAGGAGTTGGAGAGGCTACTATATATAGGTTCTTGCGTGAAAGAAAATCTAAGAACCTCAGTGAGCCAAAACCACTCCCAGGAAAGAAACCGTTAGAAATAGACAATTTCATTAAAAATGGTATTAGAAGAAAAGTACATAGTTTTTATTTTGCCAAGGAAATACCAACTATAGACAAAATTTTACAAGCCATTAACTACGACGAGGACTTACCACAGCTATCACGAACGAAACTATGGAAAATACTTCATGATATGAACTTTCGATGGGAGAAGCAAAACAGAAAATCTTTTCTTATTGATAGAGCAGATATTATTTGCTGGAGACGTCAATACTTAAGGTCCATCCGAAAATACCGCAGCGAAGGCAAAAACATTTTCTATTTGGATGAAACTTGGCTGAACGAAGGGCACACCGTATCTAAAGTTTGGCAAGATAAAAATGTCCTAAGTTCTCGACAAGCTGTCATGGAAGGCTGGTCAACAGGACTTAGACCACCATCTGGAAAGGGACGCAGACTTATTATAACTCATATAGGAAGTTCAAATGGCTTTTTGGATCAAGGATTATTACAATTCCAGTCGAATTCTACTAAAGACTATCATGAAGAAATGACTGCTGATGTTTTCGAGGAATATTTTAAGCAAATGATAGAATACATTCCCGCTAATTCTGTAATAGTGATGGATAATGCCAGCTATCACTCTAGGCTAAAAAAGAATCTTCCCACAACTTCATGGAAAAAGGCGGAAATCGTAAACTGGTTACAACGAAAGGAATTGAGTTACGATAATACCATGGTAAAAAAAGAACTTTTGGATATTGTTAGGCTACATAAATCACAGTATAAAAAGTATGTTATTGACGAGATGGCAAGAGATCGAGGTATTATAGTGCTCCGTTTACCACCTTACCATTGTGAGCTAAATCCTATCGAATTAATATGGGCTCAAGTAAAAGGATATGTTGCTAGAAATAACAAAACTTTTAAAATGCAAGAAGTGCGACACCTCTTGCTTCATTCTTTAGCAAATGTGTCATCAGAAAATTGGCAAAACGCCATAAAACATGCTATAGTAGAGGAACAAAAAATGTGGGAACTTGACAACGTAATTGACACAACTATGGAAATTGAGCCTTTAGTAATAAGCGTAGGACATGATGACTCTTCAGATTCTTCTGAGGACCATTTTATCGAGTTATAATTATTGAAATTGTCAATATTTTTTGATCTGTAAATAAATTAGTTTTCTTGTAAATAAATTCATAAAATCTATTACATTTAAATAAAATAATAAGCGGTTACATTAAAAACCCAACTCTCCGACCATGATGGGCCGTTTTAATCATTATCCTTTCATTTCATTTTATGGCTCTATTGTTACTTTATCTGTTACCCGGTGGAATAGGTCAAAATTTCTTCATCTTTATGCTAGATGTACGTAAAAAGACCATTTTATAGGTAAAATATTTTAGGCCACCGGGCCCTTGTTTTGAATCTTTAATGAGGGTATCGAGCTATCAACGGCAACGAAACAGACTTTAGTGTTGAAAAAAAACCATGATTTTATTAATCAAGTACTTCATACTCGAGCGATTTTAATAATCGAAATCACTTGAATTTTTTTATGACTATAAGAATAATGTGTTGATAAAACACCAGGGGTTATTGTTGTAAGTTTTAGAAGTTTAGTCTAGAGTGTTTATTAAGGAAGAACAGTTGATTCTTATTTTTTTTTAAAATTATCTCCTTTAATTTAAAAAAAATTTACAATCACTGCTGACCAGCCAGTCAAAACAAAACCCATGTCGAGATGAATATGAGCATACTCTTTTGTATGCACCTTCTCGTTTATGTGCCTTGGTGGTTGGTTGGTTAAAGGCGGGGGTCGGTTTAAAGCCCCGAACTTCAAATCACTGCAGCCTTTCGGCTTATTGTGTACCCCGATCTTCTTAGAAGATGTTTGTTCCTTCTATGAGGTCCAGTAACCTTCTACCAAGCTTGTCATGTGGTAGGTTGTCACCACGTTGTATGTTCCCGAAGATATTTTGTCTTCTACGGGACAGCGCTCCGCAGCGGTATATTATGTGTGAGGCGGTTTCATCCTCTTCGCCGCAGAGTCTACATTCAATGGATCCGTTGTTTAGCCCTATCCGTTGAAGGTGTTTTCGCAAGTGGCAGTGGCCTGTTAGCAGACCCATCACTTGTTTCAACTGGGGCCGCGTCAGGGTTAGCATCCCATTCGATAGTATTTTCGATGGTTTTCCCATTACGGCCCGTGCGTGTATTAGACAAGGTAACTCTTGCCATCGAGATAGGTGTTGCTTTTTGACCATCTATCTAATGTTGCTTTTGTTGCCTGTTTTGATATTCCAAAGGCCGGTTCAGGGCCCCTGAGACTTTGGGCAGATCCACAGAGTTCCACCTTGTTCCCCCTGGCCGCCAGTACTTTTAGGTTGGTATGACACTCCAGTGTAAGTTTTGAAGTAAACCGATTGGAGTTCAGAGCTTTAAGAGCAGCTTGGCTGTCCGTAAGGATGTAAATCTTTTGGTCGTGATAGCCCTTTTCGAGATTTTGTAGTACACATGCTTGTATGGCATGGATTTCCGCTTGGTATACTGAGACGTAGGTCCCCAGAGGAATGCTTAATGTGCCTTTCACAAAGACGTATGTCATGTTAGCCTTCGGAGCGTCAAACTCGAACATCGCCAATCGATACTAGTATCGAGTGAAAGGTAATATAAATAACAAGCAACGATTGTCGCTTGCATTTATAATACGAGTAGTTTTTTTTTAATAATCGAGCGATGTCGGTTATTTCAATAATCGAGTGAGTACTCAAGCGGTTTTTCGCTTAAGCGATCACAACACTAATTTAGTTTTCCTAAAATTTACTAAAATCTTTTGGAAAATTTTCCAAGCGGTGATCCATCCAAGTACAAACCGTGCCCAACGTCGCTTGACTTCTCAATCGACGGTATTTGTTCCCTGTTAAGTTCGCTACTGTTATTTCCTGTGAAGAACGACATCCTGGGAACCTGCTGTATCTCTCTTATGCCTTTTATTCTTGTAAAAATATTTTCACCACACTTCATTTAGTCTTCATTTTTACAATAAAAAATACAATAATAGTTGTCGGTAAAATGTACCATACATTTAAAAATATTTAACTACTAGAGTTAAAAATAAATTACTTTCGTTTACTAAATTTATTAGAAATATACTGAATATACTTTTTTATAAATTATTATGTGTATCTACAATATTATTTTGTAATTAAAACTATGTTTTATAGGAAATCGTGCAATAAAATCTTTACTATAATAATTTTACTAGTGTTTGTTCCGTGCACATACATTTGTCGTAAAATTTTCAATATACAGGGTGGCCCATCGGAAACAGTCCAGCAAGGTTTACGGCTGTGTACGTGAAAATTAAAAAAAAACCTCGGACCCGTAAACTTCTGTTTTCAGGGGGACACGTTTCACTATTAATTTCATCCCTGTAACCTCAACCAACCCCCCCCCCCCCTAACGGGGGCGGCTACGGTCCTTTTTTTTCAAATGGAAATGGGTATGTTGTGATACATCTTTTTAAAGGGAATTAAATTCTCTTTAAAATGGCGCTTCGTTTTGTAAATTTGAGCTACGCGCCGCCGAGAAATGTCATTTTATTGAGTAATACTTACATATTATCTTATTAAATGTTGAAAATGTCCGCCATTCACCTCCATACAATAGTACAACAACTGTTCAAAGTGTTCTCAGATATTGTGAAGAACATCTGGTGTAATTTGTTGACATTCATTAGTAATGCGGTTCCGTAAATCTTCTAACGATTCGGGTTGGGTGGCATAAATTTTGGATTTTAGATGTCCCCACAAATCAAGGGGAGATAAATCGGGCGATCTCGCGGGCCATTCAATAGCACCCCACCTCCCAAGCCATCTACCAGGAAACGTTTCATCCAGAAAGTGGCGTACGGGTAATGCATAATGGGGGGGAGCCCCGCCTTGTTGAAATATTGGATTTTCTTCCTGGTAACGTTGGTCGTTTTCCATAATTTCCATCAGCGCTGGGTTGACAGCATTCTCCAACAAGTCTAAATAAGAATCTCCATTTAAATTTCCCGGTAAGAAAAATGGTCCAATTATGTGATCACCGAAAATACCAGCCCAAACGTTTAATTTCTGAGGATTTAGAGTATGAACCTCGTGGTAAATCCTTGGATTCGTGTCGGATCAGTAACGACAGTTATGTCCATTGACAGTGCCATTAAGAAAAAAAGAACATTCGTCTGAGAAGCAAACGTTAAAAAGGTAGTTCGGATAATTTAATACTTGTTCTGATATTACTTCACAAAAGTGTAAACGGCGGTCATTATCATCTTCATTCAATTCTTGGAAAAGTTGAATTTTGTATGGGTGCCATTTATAATGTTTCAGAATTCTCTGTACAGTGGTCCGCGAAATTCCCGTTACGTCAGACATCTTTCTGGTACTTAATGTTGGATTCATACTAACTTGACCCAGAGCAGCTACTTCTACTGCTTCATTTCTTACCGGATTTTCAATGATCCTTTTTTTATTTACCACTGAACCAGTTTGCCGAAATTTTGCCACTAATTCTATGATATAACCATGATGTACGTGTCTATCTGGATGTCTATCATTAAACAAAGTTGCCGTTACTCTTGCACATTGATTGTTTATAAAATACAATTCAATAATTTCCACTCTCTCCTCAATAGAATAAACCATTTTTTATGTCACGATCAAATCAAAAGAAAATAATAGCGCGGAAATAGTATGTAGATCTGGATCAACCACTTTAGTGTAGATAAAGTTGAATTGACTGATACATATTACTTAAAAAAAAATTGTTTACGCTCAAACCTGTGTACTTGATAAGAGGTGCAGTGAAATGTTTCAAATTCCGTTGCTCGGCGGCGCGTAGCTCAAATTTACAAAACGAAGCGCCATTTTAAAGAGAATTTAATGCCCTGTAAAAAGATGTATCACAGACAACATACCCATTCCCATTTGAAAAGACAAGGGCAGTAGCCGCCCCCGCTAGGGGTGTTGAGGTTACAGGGATGAAATTAATAGTGAAACGTGTCCCCCTGAAAACACAAGTTTACGGGTCCGAGTTTTTTTTTTAATTTTCACGTACACAGCCGTAAACCTTGCTGGACTGTTTTCGATGGGCCACCCTGTATATTTAAGTAACCACTTGATTTTATTGAATTTCTTAGAAATCCTAATTATAGTTTTTTATAAATTACGTTTACGATCAAAGGTACTGTAAACCTCAGATCCCATAATCCATTCATAAAACTCTTGGAAAGTGAAGCTGTGATTATCGGAAATGTTATTGAAAATCAGTAATGGGTGGAAGAGAGAACGACATGTTTGTTGACTAAACGGCAACAATGTTAATGTCTGGTTATATCAGATGGTCAAATATTAAAACATAACCTTACTTACCGATGAAAAGATAAATCCTTATTTAAATGATCCATTCTTTTACAAACTACACATGAATGCACCATGATTGTTTATAATAAAGACGATTTTTCACCAATAATCACAAAAAAAAACACAAATCAACCAAAATATATGAACAATCCATTAGGTCACAACGTTGTAATGTTTACGAGATTAGTATTCATTCATATTTTGGCTCCTGGATTGTAGCGCAGTAGTAAAGTAGAAATAGATGTTGCCAGAGTGCAGTTGGATTAGTTCAAGATCCGTTTGATACTTTTAAGTATAATAATATTTTTAGCCAGAATGCCTCATCGCCTTTTTCACAGTTTATAGTAAAATTATTGGGAAATAAATTTATTTTATGAGCAATTGCGGATTAACCTTAAACCAGTTGTAATTGTCAAATTAACAAATTTTTAATTGGTTTTTGCAAGATATCTTTGCGATAAATATGTCAATCTGACTATGCTGCAATAATGACTGAAAGAGGTGGGAAAGTATTCGTTGCGTAGGCTAGAAATGTACATTTTTCTATATGTAGTTTGTAATATCTTTGTTTACAATATTATTTTGGATTACTAATAAAAAATTTAATTAATACTATATTTTATAGCAAATTGTATAATAAAATCTTTACTATAATAATCTTTTTCTGTGTAGACGATCTTTTATTCTCTGATCGAATTCCAATACAGATAAAAATCCTCTCTTTGATATTATATTTTATTTTTGCGAGCAGATATAAAGAAGTTGACGGCTCCTCGTAAGCTAATTGTACCAATGCCGCCCTGTCGGTCTCGGATCTGATCGATCTGTAAAGAATACGTCGCGTCGCCGGCAAAAAATAATATTTATAATAAATAATTTAAAAGAGGATTTTTATTTGGTATTCGATTAGAGAATAAAATATCAACTATACAATAGAAAATAGATGAATAATAACCACTATTTTTATTAACTTCTATAAGGATCGTAGAATCGAAATAATTGTTTATTATTATTTGTATTATAGGTATTATTTATATAAATTTATTTCCCATAATAATAATAATATTAATTTTATAGATATAATCAGGTGTAGTAATTATTATTATTGGAAATTATTCACATTAATATATCAATTTTTTGCATTAAAATAACATTAATAAATTTAAAGTTTAAATTCATTAATGCAGGCAGCTACAGTGCATTAGAGATGGGACATACCGTCAACCGCTTGTCGCGGTATGTACCGTCGCGCTATACAAAATACCGCGACGTAATACCTCTACTAACATATCGTTAAGGAGAAAACATATACAGGGTGTTCATTTGAAAACTTCCCACCACGGATTTATCGAAAACCACTGATTAAAAGAAAAAACGCCGAGACACGTCAAAAGATTTGCCGAAGGGTACAACTTTTTAACCTAAAACTACTTCACCCCCTTTTACCCTCTGGCCCCCGGGGTCATCTGCTTAAAAATTTTAAATGACAAGGGGTAGCAAGTAATAGCTTGTTTGAAAGGTCTTTCAAAATGCTTTATTTTACGTTTGATTTTTTAAAATCGGTCGATTCGTTTTCGAGAAAATTAGAAAAATGTTTACTGCCTTCTTTTTATCAACACAGATAACATGGGCGAACTGTTTTTATTCTTATACCTGTTTAGTTTTTTATAGTTGCTAAGGGAAAGAAACAAGTTAATTTGCTGTCAGTTACCGTTGTGACAATCTTGGGATAGTGAAAATTAATTTACTGATTCAGATTTTACTTCTAAAATGGTTTACACACTAGCGGAAAGAGAGGAAATGATTCTAATTTATGGTGCCCAAAATCAATGTTCTCGGCAAACTGCCGTTACATTTAACGCCAGACATCCGGAAAAGATAACTTCGCATAGGTATGTTTTGGACCTTGTTACTAAATTTACTCAAACTGGGGCAAATAAAAAACGTAATCATCGTAGAGTTTTGGATGAAGCCACTCAAGTTGAAGTTTTCGGTCATTTTGCCATAAATCCTAATACTTCATTATGCAAAATTGTTGATGCGACTGGTATTTCATTAGGGTCTGTACAGATAGTTACTAAATTACATAAATTTCATCCATTCAAAATGAAAATATTGCACGAGTTAACCGAAGATGATTTCGATAGGCGAGTTGAATTTTGTGAACAAATGACTGCAGCGATTAATGATAATACCATTCATGTAAAGAATATCTGCTTCAGTGATGAATGCACATTTTATCTAAATTGATTTGTTAATAAGCATAACTGCAGGTATTGGAGCAATGAAAATCCTCATGCATTTGTAGAAGGGCATACTCAGTACCCCCAAAAAATTAATGTATGGACAGGCATTTTAGGAAACAAAGTGATTGGGCCATTGTTTATTAATGGGAATTTAAATGGAGGCATTTATTTAGATATGTTGGAAAATAGCATCAATCCGCTTATCACTGAAACCATTGAAAACCAAATCGAAGACGATGGAAACCCTATACTTAATGGGGCTGAAATATATTTCCAGCAAGACGGCGCTCCTCCTCACTATGTTCTTCCGGTTCGGCAATGGCTAGACGACGAGTTTCCAGATAAATGGATAGTGCGAAGAGGGCCTATAGAATGGCCTGCTAGATCTCCTGACTTGACGCCATTAGACTTTTTTCTATGGGGCCATTTGAAAACTATTATGTTCACTCCCCAACCTAACAGTTCTTCTAACTCCGTCAACGCATCACCGAAAGCTGCCATGAACTCCCACAACATGTTTTTGAAAATATCCGTCAGGAATTTGAAAATCGCCTATATCATTGGTTGGCCAATAACGGGCAACATTTTGAACACTTATTAAAATAAAAAGTGATATTTTCGTGTGCTTTTTTTTCTATCTGAACAAATTAAGATAAATAAAGATTTTTCCAATTTTCTCGAAAACGAATCAACCGATTTAAAAAAATCAAACGTCAAAATAAAGCACTTTGAAAGACCTCAAACAAGCTATTACTTGCTACCCCTTGTCATTTAAAATTTTTAAGGGGATGACCCCGGGGGCCAGAGTGTAAAAGGGGGTGAGGTAGTTTTTGGTTAAAAAGTTGTCCCCTTTGGCAAATCTTTTGACGTGTCTCGAAGTTTTTTCTTTTCATCGGTGGTTTTCGATAAATCCGTGGTTCAAATGAACACCCTGTATGTACCTTGAAGGGAAATACCTATTTATCTAGCGGCATTCTTCACACTGAATGACCTTTTTGTTGGGGGTTCCTATGCAATATACCTTCAAGGAAAATACCGTTAGAAGATAGAAAATACTTATATACCTTGAAGAAAAATACCGTTAGGGACAAAAAAATAGCCACTATTAGTTACCAGTGTGCGCCTGAATTTATAATTTTAATATTATAAGACATCATAGACATAGACATCATTATACATTAGTATACAGTACCTATTTATAGTACAATTGCTTTCATAGCATACTTGAAATAATTGTATTTTCGGAATATATTTGGTTTTTTGAGGGAAAGCTTTGTTATAGGGATAAAACAGTAAATACCCTTTATAAAGAACAACTAATTTGCCATCAAATTAAATAAAAATATACAGGGTGTTCCATTTAAAGTAAGAAAGGTTTCAATGGTTAAATTCTTTCACAATGAACCTTGAACTGTGACTACCCTGCACATTTTCTGCCAACTTTGAAATATTATCGAAACTTGATGATCTTCTAGCTATTCGGCTATTTAGTCCAAGAGCTAAGGTAAAAAAATTATATGGATTATTTGATCTTCGTGCATTTGCCAAATAATTACAAAAAGTCCATATATATCAAGAACTGGCAAGGTCAGACAAAAATATGTTCTATAAAATTTGCGTAGAATTTAATGGTTTATCGAAAAATATAATAAGAATTACCATATTGTATTTAAAAAACAAAAGTTGGCAGTTACTTCCGATATAACCGGAAATAACAGAGACAGAAACATGCGAATATTTTAGTTAAAGAGAGCTAAACGTAAATTCCCAAAGTTTCAGAAACATTGTTCAGTAGTCCTCCATAAAGTTCTGATGCAAGCTCGTCATGAATCACCCTATACAGGGTGTGCGCTAATTAATGGTACATGGAAAAACCACAGCCTCCTTACTTAAAAATATTAGGATATATTTATACTTACCTATATCCGAAGGTTGATATTAACTGAGATACAGGGTGTTAAAGTTAAAACTTCATTTTTGTTTTTCTCTAATAACTTTGCAGGGAACCAACGTTTTTTACGAAATTTGGCAATTAATGGTATTTTTAGGACGATAAATTTAGTTTTTTTATGAAATTTTAATGTACAATGTAGGGGCGCTGTCTGCGGCATTATTTGCACATTTATTATTTCATAACTTTTTGTGCCTCAGTGTATTTAAGTTTTTAATGAAATAATACTTTTTTCATATTTATTACGTAAGAAAGTTCAGGTCGCCCAAGTTACCGTTTCGGAGATATTTGCATTTAAATTGTTTAATGCACCCTGCCCAATTATTATTAATTTACAAACAAAATTTTTTTCTTATAGTAACCTATGAGCAAACAAATAAAATTTAGAGATGCAGTTGCTATGGAACAGAAAATGTTTAATTTTTGACTAAGTTTGTGTTTTCATTGCTGTTGGTTTATTTCGACACGATATTTTCTAGGGTCAAAGTTATTTTAATTAAAATAAGTTAAAGAACAATCCAATTGTTGTATTTATTATTCCCAATTACCATTACTAGAACATTAATTATCATGTAAAAGTGGATTGGTAAGAAGTAACAAAATGTTATTTGTTTGCTTGAGCTAACGCACTAAACACTTTAAATGCAAATATCTCAGAAACGGTAACTCTGGGCGACCTGAACTTAGTATACCTTTTTATGTAATAAATATTAGAAAAGTATTATTTTTATTAAAAACTAAAATACACTGAGGCACAAAAAAGTTATGACCAAATAAATGTGCGAAAAATGCCGCAGACAAGCGTCCTTTGCATTGTATAAAATTTCACAAATAAATCAATTTCTCGTCCTAAAAAAACCATAATTGTAAAAAAACGTTAGTTTCTCTCAAAGTTATTAGAGAAAAACAAAAATGAAGTTTTAACTTTAACACCCTGTATCTCAGTTAATATGAACTTTCGGATATACGTAAGTATAATTAAATCCTAATATTTTTACGTAAGAAGTCTGTGGTTTTTCCATGTACCCTTAGCAGACACCCTGTATATGTAGCGTTTCACCCAAGGAATCACCCATTAAAATATAATGTGACTTTTCATAAAATCCTGTTTGATGAAAATATTCGTATTCATTCTCGATAGTGATAAATTCTAGTTAACTCCGTCAATGGAAGGCAGCGATCTCGAAACAGCAGAACTCGCAATACGTGTTGATCGGTGTTGAATAAATGCAAGGACAAGCAGTTTCGATGTCTATATAAGATGCTTCTCTGTGCATACAACTAAAGTGATTTTTACTATTTGTTGCAATAAAGTATGAAATAGCGTTTCTTTTCAGAACGTGATAACTTAATGTTAGAATAATGGGCGTCCGGTAGGTGTAGGGCAAGATATCGCCAGCGTACAGGGAACGGAAAAAGAATACTTGTGTTGTCAATAAAATCCCTAAATTACTTAAAACCACTAAAAGTACTATTTTAAATAGATTTATTCAAGAGAAACTATAATTGCATTAAAATGTCGTTTGACAAGGGTCTAGTTTAGTACACCGATGGACATGAGCATTCCTCTGGGGACCTACGCCACAGTATACCAAGCGGAAGTTCATGCCATACAATCACGTGTACTACAAAATCTTGAAAAGGGCTATCACGACCAAAAGAGTTACATCCTTTCGGACAGCCAAGCTGCTCTTAAGGCTCTGAACTCCAATCGGTTTACTTCAAAACTTACACTGGAGTGCCATACCAACCTAAAAGTACTGGCGCCCAGGGGGAGCAAGGTGGAACTCTTGTGGGTCCCTTGTCACTCCGGGATATTAGGAAATGAAACAGCGGATGAACTAGCGAGGGCCGAATCTGCTCAAAGTCTCAGGGGCCCCGAACCGGCCTTTGGGATATCAAAACAGGCAACGAAAACAACATTAGATAGATGGTCGAAAAAACAACACCTATCTCGATGGCAAGGGTTACCTGTCAAATACACGTACGGGCCGTAATTGGAAAACCATCGAAAATACTATGGGATGCTAACCCTGACGCGGGCCCAGTTGAAACAAGTGATGGATCTGCTAATACGCCACCGCCACTTGCGAAAATACCTTCAACGGATAGGGATAAACAACGGATCCATTGAATGTGGACTCGCGACGAAGAGGATGAAACCGCCTCACACATAATATACTCTCTGTCTCGTATATATCTTCGGGAACATACAACCTCCCACATAACAAGCTTGGTAGAAGGTTGCTGGACCTCATAGACCCCCGCCTTTAACCAACCAACTCTGTCGCATTCACTTCTCTCTCCTTAGCTGGGCCCTCGTCAGCGTAGTTGAGCACCCATATAAGTCACCAAACCCATAAATCTCAGTATCAGGGTTCCTGGGGACTTATTGGTGATAACACTTGTAATAGTGGCCTCCTATTAAAAGATCTCCGGAACTAAAAACGATATTTGTGTGGAATATTGGTACTAGCGATAGAAGATGCCGATTTTTTTAATGAAGATAATGTGACATATCTATCGCTTGCGGTACTTCCTTTAAATGGAACACTCTATATATTATTACATTTTTGGATTTTACGCAAGATTCTAGTCAAATTTCGTATATCATGTTCCGTATATCATGTATTTAATTTGAGTTGGACTCGTTGTTGAAAAGGACCTGCTTTAATAGATGTTTTATTACATTTTGATAACTATTAATACAGGGTGTTCAGCCAATAAGATTAAGAGTTAAATTGAAAAAAATTAAATTTTTAATATTCAAATAGAAACCCACAAATTTTATTAACTATTTTCTTTTTAGCATTAAAAATAAGGGTAAGTTTGTGTAAGGTTGTCTATTCCGAAAATTTCCAGTTTTCAAGATATTACCAATTTTATATTTTTATATAGCGATTTTGCAGCGGATTTAATTGTTGGCTACGATAATTAATCATCTTTAAATAGTAAGTGACAGCATTTTCTAATGACGTGCTAATATTTCAGGGTGTAATTCCTTAGGTCATTTTATAAAGAAAAGTTCATATGAACATGTGTCCGCAACGGCTTAAATTCTTTGCTACAGGGTGTTGAATTTTTATTTTTGAAATGGTTATTTTTTAATATCTCCGAAAGTACTTTAGGTATTATTTACAATTTTGGTATGTGTTAATAGGATATAGAACCATGCATTTTAGTTAGAAAAGTTATTCAATTGTTTCACCAGTGGCGTCCCTGCAAACATGTCCTCTGATATTTTTTACAAAAAAGATGGTACGCCACTGAGATTTTTCCATGTGGATATTTTTCCTGATTAGCCTGGTCAATTCTACATAAGTACGGTCTCTTGAGTTTTTCTCGTCAGACGCACCATTCTCGATAAAAACCACTAAATTCATATTGAAACTCATTATTGTTA
This sequence comes from Barypeithes pellucidus, assembly GCA_963991005.1. Taxonomy (NCBI): domain Eukaryota; kingdom Metazoa; phylum Arthropoda; class Insecta; order Coleoptera; family Curculionidae; genus Barypeithes; species Barypeithes pellucidus. The sequence continues at coordinate 46,246,307 of OZ022563.1, read as the reverse complement.
ACATTGATAAAATAATTAATGATAAATTTTGTTTTACAAAAATTGTTGGAAATTACCATCTTCACTTAAAAGGCTTCCGCCCATCTTCGCATCGAATTGCCCCCTCCAACAATTTTTAAAAAACAAAATTTATCATTAATTATTTTTTGATGTGCACGTGATTTAATCACATGCTGCCAAACAGGCACTATTTTATGTGAAGTTATAGCCAAATATACTTAATTTTATTCTAATCTAAAACAAGATTCGTAAAGTTAAAGGATTGGAAAAGGCAATGAGAAAATTGCGTTAAAAAGTATAATGTAATAAGAATAATAATAACACTTTCAAATTTGAACATTTTTCAAATTTTTGTCACAGATATTCCAGAAATTAGCTCGACTCCTAACCAATATGTCAGACAATCTAAATATCAACAAATTAACTAAAAACCTTTCTTATTAACGGCTAAAACTTCACGAAAATAAATATTGATCAGCTGACCACTTGCGTCTATTTCTAACCTGCCAGGAAGCTGCATATTTTTAATTGAATTATTGCAACTTAGATGGCTCTGATTGCTAATTTGGGATACTCATCTTAATGGGTTTTAATGAGTACATCACGGGTACGTCATAAAACTACATTAAAGTTATTTGTTCCAAAATTGATTGTTTTAAAACCAACTTGCTAAATAATCCTTTAAAAAGGTAAGATAGTTTTAAAATAGCCAATGTCACGAGTGTTATAAGACCGGTATAAGATGAATAGGACATTAAGAGCAAATAGTTTAATAAATTTAAATAGTGTACTAAATTCTTTGCATAAAAATAAGTGGTCCTTAAGAACTTGTAGTTTATTTTAAGGCAGCTTTAAAACCAACATTTTTTTATTGATCACATTAAAGCACTTTTAAACCATAAATAAATCAAAAGTGTCTTACAATTGTTAGTTGGGAAAGTTTATTTCATCATAAGCGTCAAAAACATAATAGCTGAATTTTAAATCAATTTGTGCAAGACTTTATGAACCCACTGTAATGCCATCTATCTGTATCCATCTGATTATTTTTGTTTTATTCAGACATAATAAGTAAACCCGGCTAAATACAACATAAGAAATGTAAGAAGCCATGGCAGGGAAAACACGAGGAATTTTTTAGGGCAACTTGGAGTCTTTACGAGCCCGGGGCTCGGCATTATCAGTGTTATTTGCGTTTTCATTTCACTCTACATATTTATACCTTTAATAAAGAAGAAAATTACGCGAAAAAGGGGCAAATAGAGATTTGAACAAGCGTGGGAGTTAAAGATCTGATTTTGTATATATTTTTTGCTTCTACTTTCTGTCTTGTAAATAATATACTTTTAGTTGAAGAGCGGCGAGTTGAGCATAACATAAAAGTTCATTTTATACAGGTTGATTAGCTATTTTAATGGATGACTCCTTGGGTGTCCTAGAGAAAGGCTACATACTTTTTTTTTTAATCGAATATCTAAATACTAAGGTAAAAACCCTTTTTACCCACATACTGTCGCGCCGCTCCATCTGGTTTCAGTTAGCAACAATGTAGGTTACTAGAGTAAGCTACAGTGATGCCAGATTACTCCGCGTGTCTCGCCCTTGCTTGGATAACCACCGCGCGCGTTTTTATATATTTGACCTTCGGTATCGTTGCTTCAGTATGTTTCGATTCTCGGTATTGGAACGACGTCGCCGAAGGTTCCACGTACTTGCTTGATGTGTACGAATTTGAAACGTTTTGTTAGTTGTAGCATTATCCGATTTTTTTTCTGTTATGAAATATTATCTACTGTTGCTTCTGTTGCAAAACATTTTTATTTTCTTATAGAATTTAACTATAAAACGGATTATTCTAAAATAAGATCGAAGGTAAGAGAGTATGTACCTTAAATTCGTAGTTTTTTTTTCTAACAAATTTGAGAAAGAAGTGATAACGCGGGTCAAGGATGTCTTGTTGTCAAAAACTGAACAAGTGCGTTTACAATGATGTGTTGCAATATGGCAACACCGCCTACAATGCGCCGATTTCTTTTGAGACTGCCTCAATAAATTATTGATTGTTAACGTCGCCAGTAGCTGCCACGTAAATTTTGAGATTTCATATAAAGTGTATATTTCGGTTAACAATTCAAAGCGCCATTTATGGTTATTTTTCTTCAACTTATTTTCATCTCAGAATTTGTCGGTTTAAATATAATAAGTCACCCTGTATAGACAGCGCAGACGCTTTGTCATTATCCAGGACCACATTTTTATAATGTTAGATTTAACATCTTAAATGGGAAGGAGTCAATTGATTTTAGGATGCGGCGTTGGCGTTTTTATAACTGCTCGCCAAAAATAATATAATTATGTATGTATATGCAGAGAATTATTTTACGTAAGGTTTTTTATTTCTATTGGAATCGGAGAATAAAAATCTGCCAATAATTAAGATTAATTTAATTTCAACCAAACTATAATGTTGCTAAGAGCCTCTCATTTACAACATTCTGTTACGTGTTATTTAAGTGCCTATAATGGTCTTTAAACGCTCATAACGAATAATACAGGGTGTTATGGAAATGACTTATTATATTTAAATCGGCAAATCCTGAGATGAAAATAAATTGAAGAAAAATAACCATAAATGGCGCTTTGAATTATTGTACGAAATATACACTTTATATGAGGACGTTCGCAATCAATAGTTTATTGAGGCGGTGTTGTCATATTGCAGCACAGAATTGTAAACGCACGTGTTCAGTTTTTGACAATAAGACGTCTTTGACCCGCGTTGTCACTTCTTTTTCAAACTTTTTAGAAAAAAAATACTACAATTTTAAGGTACATACTCTCTTACCTTCGATCTTATTTTAAAATAATCCGTTTTATAATTAAATTCCATAAAAAAATAAAACACAAAAAGTATGTTTTGCAACAGAACCAACAGTAGATAATATCACACAAATTTGAAATCACATCACAATATTTATTATTTTGAATTATTTCACAACAGAAAAAAATCGGGTAATGCTATCTACAACTAACAAAACGTTTAAAATTCGTGTACGTCAAGTACGTGGAACCCTCGACAGCGTCATTTCACTCCCGAGTCTCGAAACATACTGAAGCAACGATAGTGCCGCGCGGCCCGTATCCAAGCAGGGGCGAGAAACGCGGTGTGATCTGGCATCACTGTTAGTATATAGGTAAAATGGGTTTTTACCTTAGTATTTAGATATTCGATTAAAAAAAAAGTATGTAGACTTTCTCTAGGACACCCTAGGAGTTACCTATTTATAATAAAATAAGTCATTTCCATAAAACCCTGTATAATAGTAATTATTTAATAATTGGATTGACTCCTGCGGGGTCTCAAAAAACAGCGGCCATGAGATTCCCTCCTGAAATTCTATTCAATGCCTAATTGGAAGGGGAAAAAAGGAATAATTTCTTTTCTGAAAAAGTAAATGCAGCACAGTTTTCACAAGTGTTTTATTTTTTTAGCTCCTTCGTAGTAATGAAACTATACAAATTTCATAATGAAACTATACAAATTTAAAAACTTTTCTAAATCCTTTTTAAACCCTCTTTTCTACTATTAAACTAAACTGTTCTAACCGAGTTATTTCTGAATTGCAGGACTCCAAACCAGAACAACGGCGGCGGCGAAATGTCGGAAGGAACAAGTTTAAAATTTGCGGCCTGGGCGGCAGTGGCCTGCTTTCTGGCTACCTTCATCTCTTTTACACAAGGTAGGTGAGGAATTTTATATATTTTATTAATTAAATTACTAACTTTGCGCTAGTTTGTTCATAAAACGAAGTTTTTCTATACAGGGTGCACCAAGTAAAGTGGCCTATTAGAAGTATCTCGAGAACTGAATGAGATTTTATTTTGAAAATTTTGTTGTAGCTATACGAGATGGTTTTCCGCTTTCTTGAAATATTTTGGATGATGCGGTGTTGCCGGATCATGCCGAAAGTGGTAGCAACTTCGGAATTTTAAATGAATTACTCTTTATATTATATATTTTTTTGGAATCTAGGTAAAAATCTAGAACAATTTTATGTATAATATCATATACCTATCTTTAAGAATTTATGAATTATAAATAATCTTGTGATTTTTTAACGCCGTATCGGGACCGGAAAAGAAAATCATATCTTTTCAGCCGTTACAGCTAGGAAGCTGAAATTTTGACAATAGTTTCACAAGACAATCAAAATTTTATTATTTTGAACATTATTTAATTAGTTTTATACAGGGCGTCTCCATAACAATATTTCTGAGGCAGATGAATTATTACAAAAATCTTCTTTTTTTTAAATGGGACACCCTGTATTTGATATGTTTTGCTAATGGAGGATCGAATTTTCTATCTAATGATATTAAGTGTTCCTATATCTACCTATCTCCAATATCATCCATGGTGTGTGTCAAAATTGGTTACGTTTACAAAACAAAATCTGCTTCGTACCTACAGGTCGACAACTTTAACTGTAGCTACAAAAGGAATGCGGGCAAAAAAATTTCTTGGGATAACAATGTTGTCACATATATTAAATTTTAATTTAAGAGCATGTTACCAAGTAAACCCCAAAATTAAATTTACCCAAGTAAATTGTCATAAGTAGGTATATAAGAAACTAATATTATATTATAGTTTCAATGTTCTTAAAACTTTCTTTTCATACTATTTATTTTTATATTTAAATGCAAAATAAAATATTTTTTCAATTAAGTACTTCTAATCTAAAAATAGGGCAACATGGTACAATATCAACGGTAACCATGGGTAACTGGTGGCTAGAGCTAATTTGATAGCTTATATCCCAGACAGAGGATGACGTCACGCGCCTGGTGACACGCCTATAGTACTAGCGTGCTTATTCGGCGATGTCCAATATGCTTCATCCAGTTTCGTAGTGATAGGGTTTGTTTTAAAACTGTGATAATGAATGAATATACCCTGGTAAAACCCTTCACAGTCAAACCCGTGAAGTGATTGCCAATGTATACAGGGTGTGTGAAGAGGAATCACAAATTAATACATTTAAATTACCACTTAAGCGAAAGCTAAAAAGGCTCGCAATGTACTTATATGGGAGTAAGCGTGGGTACAGTAAAAACATGCACAAAGAAGATACTGAAAGGAAGAAAATAACCCGAATCAATTGTTGTCATCTCCTGTCAAAAAAGGGACCGTCTCTCTGCTGTCGAGAAAATCGAAGGCTTCGACTTTGGCATTGTTAGGAGAACAATATAAAAGTTTTATATGGAACTAAAAGTGGTTCCAACCTTAAAAAAGTTGCTACAACAGCTGAGAAGTGACATAAACTTTCCATTTTCCCGTGAAACTTTAAGGTGCATGTTGAAATCAAATGGATTTTATTGGCGAAAATGCCAAAATAAGCGAGGAATATTAATGAAAAGGCCTAATATATTGCACTGGTGATACAAATATATTCATGCTATGAAAAAATATATATTATTACATTATTAAAATAATAATAGCACGCCCATGACTCGGCCATGTTTTAAAAGATATTGCTTCCCCCTTACCGATTCCGCGTAGCTATAGACTTGCTTGTCGAACTGTACTAGATCCTTTTTAATCTTTGTTAATACCTAATTTAGATAAATCAATTTTATTTTTATGCGAAAACTGTACGTCACACGACAAAAAATAAAGAGACCATTTGCGCAGCAAGGAATGAGAATTTCAAAAATTATTTTTATGTAAAAAAAGAAGTGGCGTACCGTTCTTTTCTTCAAAAATACCGAGATCAATTCCCGCACGAGCGCCACTGGTCGGAATAAAAAAAGATTCCATCATAAAATGCCTCTTAATGAATAGAAAGTGTGTACCAAATTTCACAACAATATCTAGAGCAGTATCACAGATATTAATAAAAAAAGGGATATTTTGAAAATCTTTAACATCTGTACCTGAATCTCAAAAGTTAGGATGTTCATATGAAGGTTTTTGTGAAAATGTACTCAAGAATAACCTCCTTAAATGTTTTTTTTTTATCAACACAAGCACTATAGGAAAAATTCTTTAGGGCACTCTGGGAGTGGTGCGTGTGCGCAAAAAGCGATTCACGTTGGCTTTGAATCGTTGGAGGTTATATTCGGTGGGAAAAAACGATATCGGGAAGGTCGTTCAATAAGGATGAAGTCCTCCAGATGAAAGTATTCTGTCGCCGAATTGTAAAAGAAATTTGGAAATTTTGAAAGATCGGTGCGTACGTACATCATACTATGATATGAGTGGAGTACGTAGCCCGAAACGTCCGTCCGTTTTGCGCATAGTAATTGATAGGTAACTCTAACGTTCTCCTTATCTGCGCGTTTTTGCGTGGGACGTCTGTTGATAACCCCCGTATAACCAATTTACCCCTTGATTTTATTTTTGAATTTAATTTAATCTGATAATTAAATTATGGAATTTTAATTTTGTCCCCTGTTGGATTCTAACCAGAAGGTGTAATCCCCCACCCAAGATTTGATTATTATTGCCAAACTAACTATTGAACCATTTAATTTGGAAGATGTAAGAACTGGTCGACACTATCTGTAAAGTGGCCAGTCTTAGCAAGTAATGAAAAAATCCGCCGCAATCTGAAGGCATTATTTTCGGACACGATTTGATTTTCGATTTTTTCGGTCGATTCTTGTATTGTCCAGGGATGCCAGGCATAATGCCATTGCCGACTTGACACGCACGTGTCAGTCGGTCTTGGGAACAAACCCGAACAAACCCACCACCTTTCCCCGCTAACTGGAAGCTGTCAGCGGTCCACCAGCGCAATTGAAGAGATGAGGGCAAATTTGTCATAAGAAAGAATGAATGATTTTAATTTAAAAGTATAGTTTGTTGAACGTAGGACGAGGCCTAACTGATGTTCAGACTATACTTTTGATTTATTGGCTCGGGCGCGTCCAATTAAATATAACAACAATGCAAGTTTGTTATATTGGAACACGGAGGGCTATTTTTATTTAATTTTATGTCCTTGTCTTTGAGGGTGAATTTAATGGGGTTTGTCTTACGTCAGTTGAGTAACGCGACCCGAAGTACTAGTGTGATAATTATTTACATTTTATATTTACAATAAAAATTATCCTACACTAACATTCTGCGTTTCAAACCAACCTATCATTCCTCTGTCACGTACTCCCATTTAAAATTTAATTATTTACAGTATTTACAATGTAAATTAAACCTAAGCTAGCATTTTGTTTCTCAACTAAAGAGAGTCTAACTACCCTAATAATTTCCGAAAGAAAAGTTATGAGTCGCGGCAGTGACTACTAATACTAGCCTTAAGATATTTTATTTCACACTTACTCACTATTCCGGACTCAGAATGTCTTTGTTCCTTTTGTCACAATCGGGTTTGTTCTTGGAAAACTTATTTTTACTCGCGCCAGCAACGAGTGTTCGAAAGGATTCCAGCGTTTTTTATACTCGCACGGAAACTACGAGTGTTTAATAAATAGTCCAGTATTTTTATACTCGCCGGAAACACGAGTATTTAATGACGTTCCAGTATTTTTTTTATACTCGCCGGAAACACGAGTGTTTCAAATAAAAATTTTCTCAGGGAAAATCCGCGGTTAAAAACACTCTAACACCTGTAGTGTTGCGGCTCCCGTTTTGAAAAAAATAAGATCGCGTTTGAGTGAGGTCCTGAGACCGCGGCGTCCGGCCACGATAAAAACCCAGAACCCACTAAAAAAAAACTGCCTCCTGCAGAAATTTCTTTAGCCGTCTCTTTCAACGTTACATTACGTCATCCTGGCCGATTTATCTACCGGTAAAGCCATACCCGTTGCGACAGCAGAGATAAGGAACCAAATACTGCCGATACCGCAAAACTATAAAAGCCCGTCTAATTTTGCATGTGGGATTATTTAAAATAATTTACCGGAAAATAAAATTCATTAATTTTCTGGAATTGGAAAAAGGTATTTTTACAACAATTCTTAAATAGTGAAGTTCGAGGAGTACTAAGCTAAACCACATATGGATGGGCGGCAGTGGTTCGTCGTTATTTCTGATATTCGCCGCTCTGAAGCCTTCCAGGTAATTTAGAAGATGTTGGTTAACCTCTCCATTACTTTGGATATAACTGAAAGCAATGCAACTGGTCGATAGTTGTTAGGCAGGGTTCTCTTACCTTTCTTTGGTATATGCTGGACTTAAACACCCTGTATAGATCGAGGCGTGGGACACCCACCGATGTTATATCGGTATCGACAACTAAAATATCGGTATCGGCAAAAAGAACCGTATCGGCCAATGACTAATGGGTTGCATGTTTCTTGGTGAATGTATCCAAATTAAATTTTAACACGGTCATTTCTGTATAAGATTGACGGACAACTTTTGCATGAAAGGGGTTTTAAAAAAGTCTGATAAAATATACGCTCACATTTTTAGAGTTGATATATAAAGACTAAAGAGTTTTTATTTGACCTGCTCTTAAAATGTTATATGGATATACAAAATAAAAAAGCAGATATATATGAATATTTTAAATATACTCATGGGATAGTACTGATGCGAACATATGAATGCTTTTAGGGCAATTTTAGTATATAAATTATTTTTAATTCGGCGACCTACATTTGTGTACGATATTTTAGTTCCTTTTGTGAAATTTATTGTTAAAAGTCATTAAATCTACGTACAGGGTGGTATGTGTAAATGTACTTAAACCTTTTAAAGACTACAATAAGAAAAATATCATTGTTCAATTTAAAGTAATTTAAGAAAATGTATTTTAAAGATGATAAACTAGGATCGGACATATTTCTGCCAGTATACACCAAGGCGGGGTTGCAAAAAAACATGTATTTTTTAATTTTAAACAAAACAAGTGTTTTTTTTTGCTTTTAAAGTTCATGATTTAAACAAATAAAACCTTATTAAAACATAGTTTAAAACATGTTTGCAATGTTTTTAGTAGAATTTAAAAGATAACTTTTACCCCTTTCCCAGTGGACATCTCAGAATGTTTTCTATTCATAGAATTTTACATTTAGGATTTTTGCCGAGAATCTTGACATTCTCAAGATGCTTAGTTTGTTAGATGATAGAACGCTGTGGTGCTCGCGAACCCGTCTACTTCTACTGGTTCAGTATCAAGTAGCAGCATGTCAAGTTTTATTATTCGAACGAGCGAATCATACAAGAAAAAGATGGGTATACAAATAGCCAGATATTTATATGCGACGAACACACCATTTCGTGCAGTAGAACATCGTGAGTTTAAACTGTTGATTAATTTGCTACGTCCTGGATATTCACCACCAAACAGAACTGTTGTTTCCAACAGTTAATACACATGAGTATCACAAAACATTAAAATGCATTGCTGTGGCTCTAGATAAAGTTCAAAAAACACTTGCTCGGTAGGAGAAGCGACAGAAATATGGCTCGAACTATTGGAGACGTTTGAAAACAAGAAATCAAATGGGAATGTTCAATGAGTGACGTAAATAAGGTTATAGAGCGTTTGGATATGGCTCTAACTCCAGTTCATTTTTTAGCAAACTTGATTGATTATTGTTTTAGGGGAGATATACTGACCCAAAGGCAATTAGAAATTGCTATGGAATATGTTATGTTAAATAATATCATCCAAAGAAAAATAAAACTTGCCAAGGAGAACTGGATACGTGAACAATGTGACGAAATAGAAGACCTCGAAAGAAAATACGATAGTTTTAAAATGCATAGGAAGATAAAGGATATGACTGGTATGAAAAGATATAGACAATCGACAATTCTAAAAGACTCAGACGGCACTATTATTTCTGAGGTTAAACAACAATTGGTTCGATGGACGGAGTGAGTATATCCAAGAACTTTTTAATGATGAACGACGGGAACCTGAACTTGAGTTTGCGGAAGACACGGGACCGGAGATCTTACGCCAGGAAGTCCTTCATGCCATTCAGCAAACAAAGGGGGGAAGAGCCAATGGCCCTGACGAGATTCCAGTAGAGCTCCTAAAACTTTTAGATGAAGATACCATTAAAATGTTGGTGGAACTTTTTAACATGATATATCTAACGGGAACTATACCAAATCAATGGCTGTCATCTACTTTTATAACCGTTCCAAAGAAACTTAAATAATGTTCCGACCATCGTACAATCGCTCTTATGAGTCATACTTTAAAGGTCTTCCTAAGAATCATTCATAATAGAATATTCAACAAACTAGACTCTGAAATCAGTGACAACCAGGTAGGGTTTAGAAAGGGAATGGGTACCAGAGAAGCTCTGTTTGGAATAAATGTGTTAACACAAAGATGTATGGACATGAATCAGGATGTGTATACATGCTTCATTGACTTCGAAAAAGCCTTCGATAGAGTTCAACACCATAAACTCATAGAAATTTTAAAATAAAAAAATATTGATAGTCGAGACATCACAATTATAGCAAATCTTTATTGGAAGCAAAAGGCGAGAGTCAGAATTGAAGATCAGTATTCCAGTGAAGTAGAGATTTTGCGCGGCGTACGCCAGGGCTGTATACTTTCCCCACTTCTGTTTAATATATACAGTGAGGCCATTTTCTCCGAGTCTCTAAACGACTGCCAAGAGGGTATTATCGTAAACGGGCAGGTTATAAATAACATACGTTATGCCGATGACACGGTCGTAATGACCGATAAGCTGGAAGATCTCCAAACTCTGGTGCAAAAACTATTTAATAATTGCAAGGAATATGGGCTGAACATGAATCTAAGAAAGACCAAGTTTATGATTTTTACGAAGAATGCAAACGCTGTCGGAAATCTTACAATAGACAACACACCAATGGAGAGGGTGAGAAGATATAGATACTTGGGAACCTGGCTGAACGAAACTGTGGATCAATCTCAAGAGGTGAGAGGGCGTATAGAAACTGCGAGATCCGCTTTCGTAAAACTTAAGAAATTTCTTTGCAGCAGGGATATCAATTTAAAACTAAGAGTCCGTATGCTGAGATGTTATGTTTTCTCGACTCTCTTATATGGTTCCGAAGCCTGGACGCTCAAAAAGGCTGAAATGAATAGACTGGAGGCTTTCGAAAGATGGTGTTATCGTAGAATGCTGAGGATCTCTTGGGTAGACAGAGTCTCAAATGTAGAACTACGTCAGAAAATACAACAGCAGGAGGAAATAAGTACCACCCTCAAAAAGAATAAATTAGAATACCTCAGCAAGAGGAGCCAAGGAAGAAGAAGAACTTCTTGGCTTAAAAACCTGAGAGACTGGTTCGGAATGACATCCAATCAGTTGTTTAGAACGGCTGCAAACAAAGTCCGGATTGCCATGATGATATCCAACCTCCGATAGGAGATGGAACAAGAAGAAGAAGAAGAAGAATGGAATATGTAGAAACCTACAATTCAGAGACAATGCCAACGATTGTTAATTTTCAGGCTAGGTGTGCACCATTTATGCCATATATGTTTTCTCACCAGATACTTGAAATTGTAAAACCATTAAAATGGTGGCGGTTTATTAAACATTTAAATACGAGAGCACTTGTCCAACATCTACATACAGCTATTGCTTCGTCCGCCAACATAGAAAGACTTTTTTCGTCTTATGGTTTAGTGAATTCAAATGCCAGAGCAGCTAAGTTGGTTACAATTTTTAAAGAATTAAATTCTGATGCACCCACTTACGGCGCTAACTGATGTCACGATCAGTGATTATTATACATTTTTACCTTATTCCTTTTTTTTCTTACGGGTTATACACTTATTTGTAATTTTTTGAACATACCAAAGTTCTGTGCATGGTGTTTATTAGGTACCTAACTTTTATTATTTTGTTAATTTGAATGGAAATTACTGTTTTAGTAATATAAGTAGTTTTATTACTATTTATCAATAAATATTTTTCACACCAAGTTGTTGCATAAATTGAGTATACAACGTGTCCAAGATAAGGAGGGTAAGTACAGGGATCTCGGAAACCGTAAGAGATACGAAGTCGGTTAAATGGAGGTAAAGTTGCGCATTTACATGCATAATAATATGCCGTTTAGAAAATTTTAAAACTACGAGTAGTTCCGGAGATATCCGGAAAAAAACGAAATTCTGAAAAATGGTTTTATTGTTTTCCTGGGTTTTTTTGAAATCGAATTCTAAAGTAAATTGCACTTTTGCATTGCTACTTTTTCCGCTCTATCTAACAGCGTTAATTTTTTTGTAATCCGACGAGTCGTCTTCGAAAAACCATTATCAACTTCCTTTTTTTAAATACGGTCCTGTTTTTCTGATATTGGAATTTGATAGCTTTTTTTCTTCCGAATGCAACGATGTGTGACACATTGTGGTTTAATAACGTTTCGAGGGTTTTTTGAACAACATCAAGAAATTTTGGGATACAGTCCTGTATTTCTCCTAATTTTATAAATAATATCTCATAAGTAAGCTCTAAATTTTTATTTATGTTGGTCTAGTTCAATAAATAACAAATAATTTAATAATAAACCACACCCGGGAGGAGAAGCGAATTAACTGTAAAAATATTAAGAGAAGTAATTAAATGGTTTGCCGTTATTAAAATTTGTTCAAAGCAAAAAATAGCCATTAAATCATTTGATCAGCATAAAAAGATTTTGCTTGCAATAAATAAAAATCAGGCTGCAACACTGCTACAAACTGTCAACAATTTAACCGATATCAGTCCGCTTGTAATATCATGTGTTCGCTTAATTAACAATCGAGCTGCGAAATGATTACTTGGTCAGCAAGATTTTACAATTGGTCAGTAGAAAAGAACATGTCTAGAAGCAGTTTACTTCAGAGGTTTGACTATTAAAAGAATGGTTATCAATATAAATCATTGGATTGCGTTTGTTTTGAATAATCGGCAAAGTTCGTTATTGTGGGCGGAGCGAAAGCAGGCGCGTGATAGGAGTAGCTAATTGCGTGCGTGTGTTTTCATTCGGTGTAGCAGTCAAGGCCCAAAAGGTGTAGCGGGGGCGGGTTTTCACTTGTTTTCCCAGGGCACTGTTAATTTATGTAACTTTCTTTTGCCGAATACAGAAGAAAATCGGCTACAAAAGGTGTAGCGGGGGCGGGTTTTCACTTGTTTTCCCAGGGCACTGTCCCTATTTCACGTATTATTGCCTTTTTTTTCTGATGACCAAGATTAAATACTTTGCTTACCCGCTGATTGCTTACCAATATCTGATTAAAAGTGGATCGCTCATAGCAGCTTATATATTTAATTTGCGTACCAAAATTATTTAGAGCACTCTAGTATGACATTAATTACTGACCGATTCAGAAATGTTTGCTGTCCATAAGTTGCTGACCAACTAGCCATTTTGGCTGACCGATTACATTTTTCTGTTCGCAAAAATAAGAATATTTTGCTAATCGTGAAATGACACCCAAATATTAAATCTAAGGAAAGCCGAACAAACACATATCGCATAATATAAGCTAATGACAAACGGTGCAAATACAACTGGACGGCTAGAAGAACCATTCGATTCAAAATTCTAAAAAAGGAATGTTCCGTGTGTTGCGTCAATGGCTCATCGCGGCGTTGGCGAATTTTTATTAAATACATCATTTGCATGTAATAACCTTATCATTGATAAAATAACAACCCATATACTGTCCAAATTCCTTAGGGAACATCCCCAGTCCACCTCTATCTCCCGAGTAACCACCGTCGTGCTAAGCCCCCCCCCCCCCCCCCCCAGGAATTATTTATAAAAGGGGCCAGTGACAGGGTCAAATCGCTCCCAAAAAAAAGGCAGCAGTCTGGGGAATTCTAAGTGGAGAAAAACTCAAGTTTAGTGTTTTTTGTGTCAAAAATGTTCATTCTCGAGACAGTTTTTTACGAGTTTGGCATTAATAATGCAAATTCAGACGAATAGAAATGGCTTTTTTTATGTTTACAAATTCTTTTCGGTCGGTGATGGTAATGAATTTCCTTAATTATTTATTTGTGGGTATTTTTTAATAGTTTCTGACGTATGATGTTTTGACTAGTTCAAATTTTGAGCACAATTGACTTAAAGTATGTGTTGATTGACTTTTATAGTTAAAAATTGGTAAATATAATCCATAATCAGGGTTATTACGTTCAATCGCCATCTATCATATAGGGTGGTCTTTTTGCGTGGTGGTAAAGATGGTATTACTTTTTATATGAGGGTAGTTTTTTTTCAAACCGCACACATTTTAACCTTAACATTTTAGAATCGTCTGAAATTTTGTTTACAACTTATGTACAGGGTATCCCATTTTCGACACTTTTATAGGGTATCTCCGTAATTGTTAGTGCTAAATAAAAATAATGAAGGTGTCACGTGCTCTTTTTGGGTCAAACTTAAAATGGTAAAATCAAAATTTGAAAATTTTCGCTCGGTTAAGAGATACGGGGGGGGGAATTAAAAAATTGACAATTTCAAAATTACACTACATTTCCTTAGTTAAAAGAGATACAGAAAATGTTTTAGACAAAAGTTTCTTTATATTGATTGTTGAACTGCCGTTTTCAGAATAAGTATACGGGGTCAGGTAAAAAAGTTATCGGGCCTAACCTCATTTTTTTAAAATGGAACACCCTGTATATTTTGATCTTAAACGATAGAGTTTTAAATTGTCTTTTCAAATATATAACACACCATGGATGATATTGGTTTCCTAGGCGATTTATTTAAACTTTATTACTTTAAACCACAGAAGACCATGAAACAAAAGCTAATATCCTAGGAACAACTATGTTGACTATTAACATTTAACGTCAATTTCATTTTTACATATTCATTTGCAAAAATGACCTATCAACATTTTGAAACATTTGATATGATATCAGTTTATATTGAATGTGAAAAAAACGAAAAAATGGCGCAAACTGTATATTTTGTTCGCTATCCGGAAAGACGGTAACCATTTAAAGACATATTCCGAACATTCGCGATGATTCCCCTTATTTTTTACCTTAATCTTACTCTTTTATTTTTTTTTTCAAAGTAATAAAGTTTAAATAAATCGCCTAGGAAACCAATATCATCCCGGGTGTGTTATATATTTGAAAGGAGAATTTAAAATAGTCTCTTTTTAGATTAACATATGATCCATTTAAAAATATGAGGTTCGGTCCGATAACTTTTTTACCTGACCCCGTATACATATTCTGAAAACGGCAGATTATTCAACAATCAATATAAAGAAACTTCTGTATAAAATATTTTTCCGTATCTCTTTTAACTAAGAAAATATAGGGTAATTTTGAAA
This sequence comes from Barypeithes pellucidus, assembly GCA_963991005.1. NCBI lineage: Eukaryota > Metazoa > Arthropoda > Insecta > Coleoptera > Curculionidae > Barypeithes > Barypeithes pellucidus. The sequence goes on along the minus strand of OZ022563.1, from coordinate 46,231,038 downwards.
TTGTCAATTTTTTTTTCCTCCGTATGTCTTAAGCGAGCGAAAATTTTCATAGCACTAACAATTACGGAGATACCCTATAAAAGTGTCGAAAATGGGATACCCTGTACATAAAGACAGTATTTCGCACGGTTTTGATTTTGTCTTTCTCATGGTGATTATTGGTGAAGGATGGGCCCGAATAAAAAAAATTTCGGACAAAAGATGTTTATTTTTGGTCGGAGAACACGATACGCCAATAAAAATATAGGGTTACATTTGAAAATCTTAACTTACCCCCACCCGCGCCCTGTGGGTTGAGGGGGGGGTTAAATTGCAAGCTATCCCTCCTTCAAAACCAAACAATTTTTTCCCCAGATATTTTCCGCTGCAATGCGATGCACCGGAGTTATTCCGGGGTACCGACCTTTTTTCAACACCGTGTATAAGTGCATTAAAATTAAATTCAAAAAACACCCTCCGTGATGAAATATAATATTTTGCATTTTGTTATATTACATTCCAAGTAACAATTGTAAGACACTTCTGATTTATTTATGGTTTAAAAGTGCTTTAATATGTTCAATATAGAGATGTTTTTTTTAAACTTACCTTAAAATAAACTTAAATTTCTTAAAGACTATTTATTCTTACGCAAATAATTTAATACACTCTTTAAATTAAAGTAAAAAACTATTTGCTCTTAATCCCTTATTAATCTTATGCTGGTTTTATAATACCCGTGATATTGGCTATTTTAAAACTAATTTGCTTATTTAAAGGATTACTTAGCAAGTTGGTTTTAAAACAATCAATTTTGGAACAAATAGTTTTAAAGTGGTTTTGTGGAGTACCCTTGATGTAAACAATAAAACCCATTAAGGAAACTCTTTAATCTTAAGCCTATATGCTCAATAAAATTCCACATTCAAAAATATAATGTTTACTTTTTAAAGAGTACATTAAGAATATTTTAAAATTCAAAGGTTTCAATTTAGTCAAGTTGGTTAAAAGAAATGGCTATTGAATTTTTGACAACTTAATAAAACTAATTCTACTCCCTTACGTTCGGAGAAATTGCCCATGTTCTCAATAAGCTAAGTGAACCAGTGCAGTCCGTGTACCTACTTTATACGTGAAAGAAAATTAGAACACATATTTAAAATCGGAAGTGTTAGCGGCAAGTATTTTAAATTAAAACAAAATGGTAATTTAAAAAAATGTAGCCAGCACAAAACCAACACAATTTGTAAGGTTAAGATTTCATTCCACGAGCTGACGAAGAACCTCGACAGCCTAGGCCTAGAATATCGAGGACAAGTTGGGGATTTGACTCTCTTTTACACATATTTTCATGGAAAGTGCTCGGCTAACCTTGCCCTCTTAATTCCGTCCAGAGCGTCCGTGGTTAGCTTAGTACTCCTCGAACTTCATTATTTAAGAATTCTTTCATCTGGAGGACTTCATCCTTATGGCACGACCTTCCCGAGATCGTGTATCCCAACGAATATAAGCTCCAACGATTCAAAACCAACGTGAATCGCTTTACTCGCACACGCACCACTTCCAGAGTGCCCGAAAGAATTTTTCCTATAGTGCTTGTGTATTAAAAAAAAAATTCGCGCGTCAGACCACTATAAATCAATAAGGGCACGAGCTTGAACATATTAAAGCAACTTCGGTATTAAAATGAAGAGTAAATAGACGCCCGCGAGAGTAAAGTGGTAAATAAAACGCATTTTAAGTCCCGTAAGATTTAAAATGTTCTATAAACTTGCAATCAGTTTTAATCTAGATCGCGCCATGTACTATATAATACTATATAATATACTCAGCTATGATGGACACGGCACTGTGGCGTCACTGGTGAATGTGAATCGACCTTTACTTTGACAGTACAGTACGTTTCACGAAAATTGGATACGACTTAATGATTTCCTGGGTCGGTCCCATTGTGTCGACAAGAGCTTGGCAATAAACAAGTGTATGAAGGGATGGACTAAGGAAAACAAGTAATGATATGATTATATTAATGTAATCAAATGAAATAACATGTTTTAAAAATATTACTAGTCATATTTATTTACATTTATAATGTCATTCTATAGATAGTTCTGTTTCGCTATCGTTATCCTCATCAAAATTAATTATAATTGGATTAATTATACGATCCAGACTAATATACGAATTTTCTACAGTTATTACGTGACGGACTGAATTTTTCCAACTACCTGGGGGAATATCATTAAAGCATTTTCGTATTAATTCTACAACACTAGAACTTAAAGTCGGAGAAATATTTTCAGACCTAACCAGTGATTTTAACTGGTGCCACATAATATGCTCTATGGGGTTAAAAATGCAATAATAGGGTGGGAGCCGTAGCACTGTATGTCCAATTTCTTCTGAGAATGTGTCACAAACATATACTTTTTTTCTACAAAATGTCTTTAAAACTTCTAAAAGATCACTTTTTTATAACTTTTTTCGAAATATATATCATTCGCCGCCATGTAGTTCTGAATCTCCAATTTTGCATTATTTGAGCTTGGAGCTTTATGTAATTGGCGACTGTGATAGCTCGCATTGTCCATTACTATCACGCTATTCTAAGGAATGTTTGGTAAAAGACAATTCTTGAACCATTCCTCAAAAACTAACAAATTTTACCACAAAAAGATATTTAAATATAAATTAAGCAACCTAACCTACCTGATGTGCCTATATTTAATTATAATTATTACAATCCGGTCCTTTCCACATAATAATAACAAACGGTCATAAATAATGGGATGGCCCAGGTACTTTTACAGCAGTCATTAGGTTATATCCATTTTTCGTGAAACAATCTTTACACATTCATCTTTTTGACGTATCTAATGTTACTATTTTAATACAGTACAGTATTTATGTAATTGAAACTTCTATCAGTCAACAATTTCCCAATATCCGAGAACTCTTCATAAAGCAATGTTGCATAAAATTTTTAAACGCATACAATCGCTAAGCTAAAAGAGCATTCAATATTGACTGTCGGATGTTTCGCAAACAATTTCGCTGCAGTTCGATGGTTGTTCTGCTAGTCTGGTGTTTTTCCAGTCGAGGAAATCGGTATTTGCTTTAATCCCTAAATTATTGTTCAGCTGTTTTCTACCTGTTAAGTTTATTTACAATGATTGTCTGTTTAATTCCGTTGGAATAGTACCGTTCAGAAATATGCCATATAAAATGTTTATTATGGAAAGTGTGAAAATCATTTTCCACAATTAGTGTTGGGAAAAACCGATGATTTTAATAATCGAGTATAGTTGTTGCAGAATTATACCGTTGACTCTTACTGCCAGAAATAAACTACCTGATTAAACCCTATAGTATACGCCTGAACCTCTTCAAAGCTCAATAAATGGGATCAGGTCCGGCTTGAAAATGTTTACCACACCACATGATTTATTTTTATAATTTAAAATAAATAGATAGGTATTTTTAGTTTTAGGTACCTATAATAAATGTAAAATAATGATAACAATTAATGATAATTGAAAATAATATAATTTAAAAGTATAACTATTAGGATAACAAGTACAATAAAAATTAATTAAATTCTAAGAAACTATTGATAATTTTTTTCAAAATTTAACTCTGTATCACTATCACTATCTTCATCTAAGCCTAAACTTATAATTAAGGGTTGAACATTTGTAATCATACAATTGTAAGAATTTTCTACCTTAAGTACATGCTCTACACAGTTTTTCCAGCTGCCTGCAGAAATTTTTCTTACTTAGTTTTTAATTAATTCTACTACAGATGCATTTAATGTAGGAGAAATATTATTTCTCCTAATATTGGATTTTAATTGGTGCCATATTAGCTCAATAGGATTGAATATACAATAGTACGGAGGAAGGCGCAACACTGTATGTCCATTTTCTGCTGCAAGTTTGTCACACTCGTATTCCTTATTTATTTTAAAAGCTTTTAATACTTCTAGCAGTTCTCGTTTTTTGTAAGTTTCTTCAAAATATAAATCATTTATAAAATTTTGAATTTCTGCTTTTGTATTATTAGAATTGGGAATGATTTTTGCTTGTCGACTATGATAGCTAGCATTGTCTATTACAATGACGCTATTTTCAGGTATATTTTTAAGGAGTTTATGTTTAAACCAATGTTCAAAAACTTGTGCGTCGGTATCTTGATGGTAATCTAAAGAAGAATCTGCTATATTTTTAGCTGAAAGCAACAGACAATTTGGAACAAACCCGTTCTCTGAACCAGCATGTAATATTGTGATTCTTTTGCCTTTATTTGATGGTGCCTTGGTTTGACATTTTTTGGAAGAATCATCCCAACCTTTTCTTGGAGTGTCATGGATATCGAACCATGTTTCGTCAAGGTAAATAATTGGACGATTTTCTTCTCTAAATTGTTTGACAGCTGTTAAATATTTAAGTCTCCATTCCCGTAAACGTTGAGATTCCATTAATGTTTGTCTTTTATCAATGCTTCGGCATTTAAAACCCATTTTACGCAATATTTTCCTAAGGCTTGAAAGGCTACAAGAGATATTTGTATCGTCTTATATATATGCATCAGGCATAGGTATAAAGCTCTGCTCGAAAATGTTTTAAAATTTGGGATTTCCTTATTTATTTTATGGTCGAAGGGATAATGAGGTTTTATTGCAGTCAAAAGATCAACGGTATAATTCTGCAAATACTATAAATTAAATTATTTGTTGTTTTTCAGTGTTTGTGTGTTAAGTTTCCACCCTATAGCGGGGACACTTTTTATGTTTTGGAACGTTCGTATTGCCAATGTAATGGTTATATATTATATGTGAGCCCTTCCGCCAGCAATATGAGTCACCGAGCTGCCAGGAACTACACAATTATAAGAAAAATATACCCCAAAGCTGGCGAAAAGTGTGTGAACGGCAAGAAGCACATTTATTCAAAAATCCGTCCCCTGTAACTGGCATATAGGGAACCCCTGTATTCGAGAACAATTATTTTTTGCCTGTCAGCTCAAAATTCCCCCGGTTTACCTTTATTTACCTCGAAACTTAACTTCGAAAACTTTAAATATCGCTCCGTCCAGCTCGGGCCCCTCGGGGGTGACGTAACTACGTACAACTACGAAACACAACGTTCAAGAAAACCGCAGCAACGCCGTCCTTGTGTGACAGCTTGAGTGGCAGCCGAAACTTTGTTAAAACGTTAGAGACGTTAAGAGAAATAACGGCGGCGACGAGCTAAAAAATATATATGTTGGAGTTAATGTACCTGGCGATAGACAGCTCCTTGTTGTTTGCTTAGGGGACGCAACTATTGCAAACAAGGATGACCTATAATGTTTGCTGGGTTACAGAAAGTATATAAGCTTCACTGGAAAAAGACTATGGTAAAATTATTATAGTAAAGATTTTATTGTAAAAACAAGCACTATAGGAAAAATCCTTTAGGGCACTCTGGGAGTGGTGCGTGTGCGCAAAAAGCGATTCAGGTTGGTTTTGAATTGTTGGAGGTTATATTCGTTGGGAAAAACGACCTCGGGAAGGTCGTTCCATAAGGATGAAGTCCTCCAGATGAAAGAATTCGGCTATTCGCCGCTCTGGGCGGAATTAAGAGGGCAACGTCAGCCGAGCACTTTCCATGAAAATATCTGTAAAAGAGAGTCAAATCCCCAACCTGTCTTCGATGTTCTAGCCTGTCGAGGTTCTTCGTCAGCTCGTGGTCTCCAATCAGACGAATTGCCCTCCTTTCGATGGAATCCAGTAGCAGAAGAGTATGTTTGGGTGCAGAGCTGCAGACATGAGAGCCGTACTCTAGCGATGGTCGAATCTGGGCTTCGTATAGTGTTAAAAGTTGTTAAGGTGTATGCAACTTTCTGGTTCGGAAGAGTACACCAAGTTTCTGAGAAGCTATTTTGGCGATTGCCACAACGTGGTTATGCCAAGACATATTTCCTCCCAGATTGACGTCTAGCAAATTAATAGGTGAGGCCAGTGGGATTGCGTGTCCGTCCATGACTATATCCGGTTCTGTAATGTTAACCGTTCTAGAGAAAACTGCTGCCTGGGGTTTTTAGCGTTAAATTCGACTTGGTTACTGTCCCCCAAGCCAAAATTTCTTCCAGGTCTTTGTTGAGGCGTGATACTGCAGCCGATGTTTGTGCATTCAAAGGGAAAGCTGAGATAGGTGTGCTATCGTCAGCAAAAATGAATATCGGATTTTTCGTTTTCACTAGAAGGTCGTTAATGTAGAGTAAGAAGAGAGTGGGAGACTATATGGATCCTTGAGGAACACCGGCATTGATGGTGAAGGTGTCTGCGAGAAATCCGTCAATCGCCACTTGCAGAGAGCGGTCCTTAAGGAAGCTAGACAACCATGCACAGAATCGACTGGGCATACCATACGAACGCAGTTTACTTAGAAGTCCCTCATGCCAAACACGATCAAAGGCTTTAGAAATATCAAGTGCAACAGCCCGAGACTCCCCATGATGTTCGATTGCCTTGTTCCAAAGATGGGTGACATAGGCTAGAAGATCTCCAGTTGATCTGGACTTGCGAAAACCATATTGATGATCGCTGATAATTTTAATATAATATATATATAATATAATATAATATTAATATTTTTATATGACGATATTGCTTTGAATTTTAAGTTCAGTTAATCATAGTTGACTATGACGATGTTAATGAACAGTCCAATGCTAAAGATATAAATTTGTCACACGTTCTTGATATTACTTTATCACACTCTCCATAAATAATAAATAAGTTTAAATAATCTTCATCTATACAATTTAAGCGCCCCGGCATGATTATTAATAATTTTCAAATGGTAAGTGACAGTCTACATACTTTTTTTAATCAAATATCTAAATACTAAGGTGAAAACCATTTTTACCCACATACTGTCGCGCCGTTACATCTGGATTCACTTAGCAACAATGTGGGTCACTAGAGTATACTAACAGTGTTGTCAGATCACACCGCGTGTCTCGCCCTTACTTGAATACAGGCGGTACGCCCTTCATACTTCAGTAGGCTTCGCGACTCTGGAGTGAAACGACGTCGAGCGTTCCACGTGCTTGACGTATACGAATTTTAAACGTTTTGTTAGTTGTATTGCCCGATTTTTTTTTTGTTGTGAAATAATTCATAATAAGAAATGTTGTGATGTGATTTAAAATTTGTGTGATATTATCTACTGTTGGTTCTGTTGCAAAACATACTTTTTGTGTTTTATTTTTTTATGAAATTTAATCATAAAACGGATTATTTTAAAATAAGATCGAAGGTAAGAAAGTATGTACCTTAAAATTGTAGTTTTCCTTGTCTAAAAAGTTTGAAAAAGAAGTGATAACGCGCGCCAAGACGTCTTGTTGTCAAAAACTGAACACGTGCGTTTAGAATTACAATGACAACACCGCCTACAATGCGCTGACCACTTTTGAAACTTGAGACTGTCTCAATAAAATATTGATTACGAAGGTCCTCAGGAGCGGCCACGTAAATTTTGAGATTTCATATAAAGTGTATATTTCGCTTAATAATTCAAAGCGCCATTTATGGTTATTTTTCTTCAATTTATTTTCGTCTCGGGATTATAATACGTCATTTCCATAACACCCTGTAGACATTTGACTGTTTTTAACGCCGTCATAGCTAACTATGAGTAACTGAATTTAAAATCCACAGCAAAATCACCATATAACAAAATGAAATTGGCAATATTTCGAAAGCTACAAATTTTCTTTTCTTTCCGTCTAGAATCATTGATAGCTAATTGAAAACATCAACAAACGTCAATTTATCAACGTTATTATTACAATAACAATTAATTGTTTCCCGAATCGATACTTCTGTATCCAACATCACTAATTTAAGGCCCGCATGGCATCGCATGCCTCGTTTTCGAACTGTCACAGCAAGTAGCAGAAAACATCTGTATCAATTAATTTCAACCCGGGTAATTTTCAACGTTGTCAACTTGTTTCTGGTACCGATTCGTTTTTGTTAAGAAGAAGTCGTGAAAGTCTCATAATTAACCGATGTTTACGAGACGGGATGAATTAATATTGGTTTTTATCATTGACTTAAAAACCAACATGGATCCGGTATTTCTATCTACTTTATACACGTCAATAGGTTTGTTCCAACACACTAGTTTTGTATAGTTCTAGAACCGTCACGAAACTGTCGGGAGCGATTTTGTGGGCAGGCGTTAATTTTGCACTGTTTGTTGTCGATGCACAAGGGACAAGTTGGTACGCTTTTGTGACCATTCTCTGTCAAAATCTCAGCTGATCGCCTGTCTGATTAGTCCTTTGACTAGGAAAGAAGATTAGTTAATTATCCTTCCATTCATAAATCATAACCCTACTTTTGTTGCTTGAGTTCTTCGTCTAAGCTTGAGTATTATCTGGTTCCGTTTTATTGTATTTAATAATTGAAGCCCTTGGTGCAAGAAGGTTTTAACTCACTTTTTTTGTAATTTTTGATTTTCATTGCAAAAAGGTGTTAACTGGGCTCCCTATCTGATGGTATACTTTTTAGGCGCTAAATGGCACTGGTTTCGTCGGTACAAAGAATCATAAAAGTGTTATCTCTTTTAAATTAACATTTTCTTCGTGCACGAAAGTGTTAATTCATTCATTTTATGCATAAAGGTGTTAACTTCGAAGATAACACCTTTTTGCATTACAGTTTCTATTTTATTTACGTTTAGACACGTTTAGTTGTAAACGGTTGTTCCGTATTGTTAGTGTTTCTAGTGTTTTTCCATTAAAATAAAAGGTAAGGTATGTTTATATTTAGGAGTAAATAACAGCAGAAGAACGCACAGAAAAACGTCTGTGTGGGGAAAAGTGTCGGCTAAAATGCGAATGTCGGTTTTCTAACGAAACGCGGATTCGTTTGTTTCAAGAATATTACTCGTTAGAGTTGAATCAAAAAAACACCTATTTGTTTGGAGTTATGGAACCCTTCGGTGTTAAGCAGCCTTCTGGAGTCCGCAAGCATCGCCAAAAGTCTTTTAAATATTTTTTACAGTAGAAGAAGAACGTCAGCAAGTCTGTAAGCAAGCCGTTATGTCAATGTTAAGCGTTGGTCGTAAAAAGATGGATTTAATCAGGAATCAAATATCTGGGGGTAGATCAGCTCCTAAGTTAAATGAAAAAGGCCGTCATCATAATAGACCTAATGCTACACCTGAAGAAGCTCGTAATTTGGTGCATAACCACATCAAATCTTTCCCCAGTGAAATGTCTCATTATTCGAGACATAAAAATCCTAATCGCCTCTATCTTTCTCCATGGCTATCTGTTAATAAAATGTATAATCTGTATGTAGAGCAATGTATTAACGAGAATGTTACTCCAGTATCTAACACTACTTACAGATATATTTTTGTCACCGACTTTAATTTTGGCTTTGGCTCACCGAAAACAGATACTTGTAAAGTATGTGATGTGGGAACCAATGACGAACATATTGCAAAATTTAAAAAAGCTTTTGAGGAACAAAAAAACGATCGAAAAATTGCTAAGAATAATGAAAACACCGTATATTTGACCTTTGATCTACAAAAAACACTTCCTTTGCCAAAAATTTCAACGAGCAAAGCATTTTATTTAAGACAAGTCTGGCTGTATAATTTGGGGATTCATTCAATTTCTACACAGCAGCAAAATGGGAGAGGGTATTTTCATATCTTGACAGAAGACCAAGGGTCTCGTGGACCTGAAGAAGTTGGTAGTTCAATTTTAGCTTATCTCGAGAACATGAAAATAAATAACATAGCTTTTGATAATCTGATTGCATGGAGTGATTCGGCTAGAGGTCAAAACAAAAATTTTTTCATTGTTTGTTTATGGCATTATTTGATAAACACTGGTGTTTTTAAGAAAATTGACCATAAATTTCCGGAAGTAGGGCACACGTTTATGGACTCGGATAGAGATTTTGCTGCTGTAGAAAAGGCAATCAGAAAACAACAAAATGTTTACACAGTAGATCAATATATGTCAATCATGACAGAAGCAAGAAAAAAAACTCCTTTTAATATTACGAGAATGGCCGATAAATTTGTAGACATTAAAGAACTGCCCAGAAAATTAGGACTTATCGATAGAAAGAAGAACGAAAAAAATGAAAAAGTTTTATTTAGGGATGTCAGGTGGATACAGATTGAAGAGTTTGGTAAAACCAAATACAGATACTCCTTTGACGAGGCTGAAGAATGGAGCACTGTTGACATAAAAAAGAGCAGAAAAATCGATAGAAACCAAGAAAATGACACGATTTTAGTAACTATAGATAAAAGTCGGGCAATTGCAGGTAAAAAATTTGATAATATTCAGGAACAAATTCCATTCATTCCAGAAAACTTCTGAAGGTTCTCTACCACAACCTCAAACGAGATGAAATTTAAATTTCAATGTTAAATGTTTGGTATAATAATTATTTTAATAAATATGTTTCTTAATAACACTTTTTTGGTGTATATAATTTACTTCAACTACTAAAACAAATTTTGAAAAAAGGTGTTAACTCAAAATTTTTATGTTTTTTTCTTGATTTCTGAGAGCCAATGCTATTTTACAAAAAAAGCATATACTACAAGATTTTTAAATGTATTTTAATGTAATATGATTTACCAAAATAAATAAAATGCCTTTTATACAAAAGCTCCAATTGCTAAAACTTAAATCAATTTTTCTCAAAACTATAAATTTTGAGTTAACACCTTTTTGCACCAAGGGATTCAATTATGAAAGAGAATAACGTCTTTAATGGTATCAATGTCTTGTAGGTTTGTGAACCGTATTATACAAATTTAATAAGAATAAATTGAATAATCAAACAATTAAATATGGGGTAAGCAACAACTCCTACTAGACAAGGCTAAAAGAACTGCATGAATGCCAAGAATACAAAAACAACTGTTAAAATTCTTACGGTGCAAGTCAGTACAACGGTTCCTGCTCTTGGCCATGTATCGTTTTCACCGTTCAGGAACTGGTTTGCGAACGATCAACGTGATCGCCAGATACACAGTTTGTGTCGGTTGGAACGTCCTTCGACTATTACGCATGTGCTTGACCGTACATTGTACGATTTTTAGTAGTGTTTGGAAGAAAGAACAAGTCCGATTATTAAAATCATCGAGTACTTGATACTCGAGCGATTTTAATAATCGAGTGAATCGCTCGAGTGAATCGCTTGAAATTCCAATTCACCAAGCGATGACGTCACTGACTGCAGCCTAGCCGTTTACATGTGAATCAGGTAGGGTATTTAGCAGGCACGTAACTACTACCGGTGGGCACAGGTTCACCTAAAAAATTGTAGGAGCCACCAAAAAAATTCCAGGAATTTATTTATTTGTGAATAATGAATTTTTACCACATGTCTCGATACCAAACAAAAAAACTGCAAACAATCACCCAAATATGTATTTATTGTTCGGGTTTATTATTGTGCGTTTTTAATCCGAACAAAAAGTATTACCAAGAATTATTTTTCTTCACATAAAATAAGTAGATATTTAAAATACTGGCATTGTTGCCCTTTATTTATGCATCAAGGAAATTAATTATTTCCCCCATATTTTCCCAAGTAAATACACTTAGTCTGTAGGCGTATTTCACCGTATATTTTGCGTATTATTTCGGAAAAAAACCTGGATTATTTTATTCAAAAACAGCGGCAACGTCGTGGTGTGACCCGGCACGATATCGCAGGCAGCTCTCCGGAAACATTTGAACGTGGTCATTATCCAATTAACAAAGACGCATCGCTTTACTTTCCCACCCTGCAGGGCACTCTTTGTGTCCGGGCTTGTTTTTCATTTGTTTTTGTGCCATTGTGCTTGTGAGTCTGAAATTTAGGGGATTTGAATGCGAACAAAACTCGTAAACGGGACTGGCCGAAACTTATTTGCAGTCGTGTACGGAGGTTTTTGTGAAGATCACTCATGTGGGAACGTTGGCATTAGGTTTAATAAAGGCAATGATGTAATAGTATACAGGGTGTTAAGAATTCGATGTTCACCATTGGGATCCCATAAACGATAAGAGATAACAGCAAAGGTTAAATTTGGGCAAAGTTGCACAATTCATGGCCGACCAACATGCTATAAAGAAATTAGGAAAATTCCGAGTACTTCCAAAGATATTGGTAAAAACCGAAAATCGCTGTTTTGGTTTTTCCTTTTTTTCTTGCTTTATTTAAAGAAATAATGCAAAATCAAAGGTATTGTAAACTACAGATCCCATAATATATTCATAAAACTCTTGGAAAGTACAGCTGTGATTGTGTGACATGTTATTGAAAATGAGTAATTGGTGGAAGAGATGTGTGACATGTTTGTTGGCTGAATGGCAACAATGTTGAAGTCTGGTTATGTCAGATGGTTAAATATTAAAACATAACCATACTTACGAATGAAAAGATAAATCATTATTTAAATGATCCACTCTTTTACAAACTACACATGAATGCACCATGATTGTTTATAATAAAGACGATTTTTCACCAATAATCACAAAAAAACACAAATCAATCACGATATATCGGGTGCAGCAAAAGTTCAGGTTATAGGTTTTAGAAAAAAAAGTTTGGGACAAAAGTTGCTTGGTTTTTAGGTTGCCATCGATTGGCAACTGAATCATCCCTCAACCCCTCACCATGGGGATGGCAAATGGCGACCCCAATTTTTTTTCGCGGAAAATATATTATTATAATAATTCTTTCCTTTCATAGTTTAATTGAGAATCCCATAATGACTGAACATTAAAGAGGACTTCGATCAATAATGTTGCCAGGAGTATGCTACGAAACAAACAAATTGGAAGCCCATAATCATAATGATGGTGCATATATTTACTTGGTTAGTAGCTGTACATATAGTATTGTATTTACCTTGATTTGTTTGAAGTTGAAGATGGTAAAATATTTTATGTAAATTATGATTTATTTCCTATTTTTTAATAAAACTAATTACAACCTTCAATCTCTGAATTCTTTATTTCTAGTTTCGTTACTAGTTCAATAATAATATAAAAGTATGTAAGGACAATTTTAAAGCGATATTTACAGCTGAAAACCTATGTCAAAATCCTAATATTTGATTTTATCTACTTAGTAAATCAAATGAAAGGGTTTTGATGTTTTCTTTGCTTAAATGTCACTTTAAAATATTGACAGTAATAAAAATTTGTACAAAAGTGACATTTGAAAAGCACGTGCGCGCCAGGCATAATGAATGTCGCCGTATCATGCCTGCTTCGATTATTTAACACGGCAGTTTGTCTTCTTCCTGGTTATACGTATTCGTTGGGCAACATTAGTGATCGAAGTCCTCTTTAATGTTCAGTCATTATGGTATTCTCAATTAAACTATGAAAAGAAAGAAATATTATAATAATAATTACCGGACTTATCAAAATTCTGACTACGGGTTAATATAACTAAGCTGTAAATATTATGTTGTAGCTTTTGACTTGTAGATGGTAAAATTTAAGTAAAATTCTTTAAAAATGTGTTTGTTGCTAGTCAATCATAAATTACTTACCTGCAACAAAACGAAAAGGTCCGTTTTCGTGAAAAGAATAGAAAATTAAAAATTATTTTAGAATTTAATGACGCTTCCTCCACCATTTTCAATCACATTATAAATCATGTGTTACTTGATTTTATTTCATTCCAGACGAAGGATGTTCGGTTGTGAAATAATTTAAGAACGTGTGCTGCCCGCATTCTGTGTCTGTCTCTCTCAGCATCAACCTTCCTCGCTTCATTAAAGGGAGACAAATATAGCCTAGATCAAATCGAACAAACCCGAACAAATACACTCACGTTTTTGACTTTCAGATATAGCTACGTAAGTCTGATATTGACACAGAACGATTGACACAAAAGGATAAACGTATGGAGTAACCTGCCTGGCTGTGACGTCACTTGCACGGCCTACTTATATGCTTCGATCCCCGCCATAAGCGGTCTCACCCGGCGACCCGGCTGCTAAAAGCCAAGCAACTTTTGTCCCAAACTTTTTTTATCTAAAACCTAACCACCCGGAATTATCGGACCGTTTCCAAACTTTTGCTGCACCGTGTATAAATAATCCGTTAAATCACAGCGCCAACGTTGTAATGTTTTTCGAGATTATTGTTCATTCATATTTTGGGCCCTGGTTCGTAGCGCAGTTGGTTGGTCAAGATTTGTTTGGTACTTTTAAGTAAAGTAATATTTTTTTAAACAATCTCTCATCGCCTTTTCACAGTTTATATACTAAAATTATTGGGAAATATACTTATTTAAAGAGCAATTGCGGATTAATCTTAAACCAGTCGTAATTGTCAATTTAACAAATTTTTAATTGGGATTTTTCAAGATACCTTTGCGATAAATATGTCAATCTGGCTATGCTGCAATAATGACCGAAAGAGGTGGAAAATACTGTTTGCACTCGTTGCGTAGGCTAGACATGTACATTCTTCCATCTGTAGTTTGTAATATTGAAACTGATCGACCCCGGGTGTGTTATTCACCTGATGGAATCCATCACTCTGGCTGCAATCGTCTAATTTTTGTGGTACGACCCTGTATACGTTGTGTTTACTTTGCAGGTTCTTTTAAAGTTTGGGACAACGGTAAGGTTGTCAGGTTTTACGATTTATTAGTTTTACTCTTAGTATGACGTTTTTCCCTAAGTACAGATAGGATTCCGCTGCCAGGAATTTAAATCAAAGAGAGTTTAACCATTCACTTATTTATTACAAATTAATAATTTACCAGATACAAAGGTTTTACATTATTATAATAATAATTATATAACCTGTTTCAGAATGTTTGTCTCCCATAATTTGGCCCGTTATTATTCACCAATATCTGTCTGCGACAGAACGGTGATGATTTACCCCCTTTTCCACAATACTAAGTATTATAAGTCTGTGACAATAATAGCATTGTTACCTGTTCTCTATCTATTATGTCTGCGACAATAATAGTAGCTATTCGATATTTCTATCTCGCTTCTTACATGAACCTTTGGTCTGCGACCATTTTATTTACATTGATCCCCTGATAATCTGCAATTTATTTTGTTACATATGACCCCATTTTCGTGTACGTATTTTTATTTAATTTACTTGTCGTTTTGTTTATGTACCATCCCTCAGTTTACGTACACGTTTGGTATAATGCTACTACGTAGTATAGTGAAAAGACAACTGTACAGTAGTGGTGTCCTACTGTTGAACATTTTAACATATAACTCATAAAAGTGTAATAAAAATTAGGAGCCTGCTCGCTTTCCGCATGTGTCACTTTTCTTCTCAAGCGAGCATTGTTTTTCATGTACTGGAAGTCGAAAGACACTGTCCGGTAGTGGTGTCCTACCGTCGAACATTCATTCCTAAGAAAAACCCATCACGCCTTTTTATTTACACCTGTTATAAATTAACGTTCTACAGGCAACATCATACCAAATGATTTTAACCCTTTTTTATAACAGTGATAACCTGTGGTTACCCTGTTATACATCATAGATAACCCTTTTTAGAACCCTCCCCCATTTCTTTACCGCGGATTGCAGATATTATTCGAGGAAGGCTTTATTACTGCGTAATAAAGACCTACCTTTGTTTTCAAGAACCCACTGTAAAATTCTCCAATGGTAGACAAACATCTGTTTTCTGAAAGGGAACTGACCTACTAATTTACGACCCTTAAGCGAAAGCACAAGTGTATTGATTTACGCCAACAAGTGGTACTGTTACTTGTAGTACTTTTAAATAATAAAAGAATAATCATATTTTTTAGGAAGAGATATACATGTATGGCCATTTTTTTGTCTCGCAGACATTTTAGATGACTAACCTGATATCATTAAATTTACCCTTCGTTAGTTCCGAATTAGTTTACCTTACCTGTGAATTTCTGGATTTGCAGTCTTCGCCCGAGTGACTTGTCCCGGCCTTTTGGTTTCATTTTTGTTGTTTAGTTACGTGCTTATTTTAGATAATACTTGTGTTTAACCCACGTTATCTCTGAGAATTTTATTGCTTAATGAGAAGTACTGATCGAGACTGAATTTAATTCCGTTGTCAAAAACTCCTAGCGCATCGACGTCGAAAAGCCGACGGGGCAACTAGAAAAATCTAACAACTAGAATAAAATTATTTATAGGTGATTATAGAAAAAGAGTGATACACTTAAAGTAGCATACCATACTGAATTTAATTCCGTTGTCAAAAACTCCTAGCGCATCGACGTCGAAAAGCCGACGGGGCAACTAGAAAAATCTAACAACTAGAATAAAATTATTTATAGGTGATTATAGAAAAAAAGTGATACACTTAAAGTAGCATACCATACTGAATTTAATTCCGTTGTCAAAAACTCCTAGCGCATCGACGTCGAAAAGCCGACGGGGCAACTAGAAAAATCTAACAACTAGAATAAAATTATTTATAGGTGATTATAGAAAAAAAGTGATACACTTAAAGTAGCATACCATACTGAATTTAATTCCGTTGTCAAAAACTCCTAGCGCATCGACGTCGAAAAGCCGACGGGGCAACTAGAAAAATCTAACAAATAGAATAAAATTATTTAACCAAAGAATAATGTACGGAACACTAAATGGTCGAGGTAATACTTTAATTTTAGAATTGGAAAAATTCAGAGATAAATGATGACCAAAACCGGCAGCGAACTTCTTTGTTTTTGAGGACGGGACTTTGACTCGCAATCGGGCAGCGTAACGTCTTGTATTTTAAAGACTCAAAATTTGAATACCCTCCTGAGCGTCGCGTCTCTCGCTTTTATATGCGTACCCCTGCCTTAGTTCTGTTGCGTCACTTTATGCACCCCTATTTTAATTTTGCCTAAAGAATGTGACCATTGCGATCCCTTCGTGTGTCCGTCGCTAATATGTTCGACTTTTTGCTGTTTTAAGACCTTTTAAAATACATGTAGGTTATGCATGTATTACTGGACCTAAATATATTGACTATTTTATTTTCTACATCGACATTTTTTTAGCGAAAAATAGACCCGGGTCCGGGACGTTTCACTCTCCCCCAATTTTAAAATATGACCTTGTATAAAAAAAAAATATTTTAAAATTACACTGGTTGGCTCACCTCAATCGCACCCTTGCTTTCATATATATCACTACTGGATTTTAAATATTGCTTACACAACAATTTATGCTTTGGCTAGTAAGGATCCCTGTATCTTATTTCAGTTCTCTCTCGATTTAAAGCAGAAACAAAATAAATTCTAATCCAAACATTTACTTATTATAATACTAATAATTATTTACAATTACATATAACCTCTGATTCCCTTTACTCGACACCTAATCTTATATTCAATAAAAAGACTCAAATAAAAATGTAATATCTAATAATAATAAGACTAAAATATTGTTTACATATCCCTAATCTAGTATTTAATAATGATACTTGTTTAATCTAAGAATAATAATTATTTACAATTTCATTTACCCTTCGATTACATTTACTTTAAGCACTCCATCACTCTTGTCCACACACTTGTCGGCCGAGTTCAATCTGCCATTGTTCCATTCCACTCTCCTTTTCCCCCTTCGTGTTTTCCTTGTATTGTCACCATTTTTCTGCTTAATTGCCTGTCCGTTGTTCCGTCTTGGTTCCGGGAGATTATATTGACTCCAGGGAATCACCTTCAGAAATACCTCCTTTGGTTGTGCAGGTGGCGGTGGTCGTGGGTCTTTTAAGATCACTGGTTCCACGTCTATCTCGCTAACACCTGGCGTCACGGGCCTTCCATCGTCGTGTAGTCTTATAGGAATGTCAGTGTTGTCAACAAAACTAATTACTATGATATTTTGTTCACTTTCACTTCTCCTTTGCTGCTGTTTTTCTTCCGCCTTGCGTTTTTTAAAATTTTCTCTTATTAATTCCCGTGTCAACTTTTGGGACATTTTGGCACAAGTCACCCAAAGGTCGGTTGTCGACTATATGTTTTATTTATGGCCTGTTTCCCGTCCCTTATTAGGTCCTTGTGTAGTACATGCGCAAATTTCGGGTGTTGAACGTTCCCTTGATGGTCCCGCTCTCCGGGTGTGCAATCTCGTATACATTCTTTTCAGGTACTCGAACAATTTTAAATGGCCCATCGTACAGCAAATGAAATTTTTGTGCTAATCCTTCCATAGCTTTGGATGTGGGTTTTAGTCGCAGTAGTACCAGGTCGTTTACCAAGAAGGTATAAGTTTTAACCCTTTGTTGTTTTGTCCTTCTTAATGCTTCTCTGTACAATATTTCTCGTGCCGCGTTATTCACCTGTTCCGGATCGACATCGATCATAGGTAACCGCTTTTGAATCGTGCTTGTTAATGCGTATTGTGGTGCTTTACCACTTACCAGTTGGTATGGACTTTGTCCAGTACTTGAATGTGGCACCTTATTCAAACATTCTTCTATATCTGGTACATAATTAGCCCATGATGTATGTCGATGATGACAGTAAGTTCGGAAAAATCGACCAAGCTCCTTCATGTATCTCTCACTGGGGTTCGACGGTGCATTTCTTATTGTCGAATAGGTGACTTTGATACCAAGGTCTTGTAGTGGCTTTCTCCATTTTTCCGAAGTAAACTGAGTTCCGTGATCGCTGACAATTTTCTTGATTGGCATTATTGTCATGAAGTCGTTTATCAATTTTTTCGAAGCCGCCTGCGCAGTTGCCTTCTTTAACGGAAATAGTTTTACAAATTTAGAGTAAACATCGACCGCAACAAGTATATAACACACGCCTCCTCTACTTCTGGGTAATGGCCCAAAGAAGTCTACGGCAACTAATTCGCCTAGCTCTGTTGTGACAATTGGTTGCACTGGTCCCACCATCTTGTTATTTGGCTTTTTGCTTTTCTGACACAAATCACAACTTTTTAATTCTTTTATTAATTGCTTTTTCATCCCTGGCCAATAAAAGCTGTTTTTAAGTACCCTGTATACCTTTGAGCTGCCAAAGTGACCCATTTCTTGGTGATATTGCCAAATGAGTTTTGATTGTAGTTCGTATGGCACAGCTATAACTTGTTTCTTTGTGTTTTTGTGACTGTATAAAAGGATATTATTTGTAAGTACATAGTATGGAAGCACTCGCTTTACTTCTTTTGTCATTGGTAGTGGGTCGGGTTGCAATGCATTATAAATGGTTTTTAGAAACGGATCATTTTTCTGTAGGGCAGGTAAATTTTTGAATTCCCGAATAAGCGAATTAGTTCCTTCTACTCGGAAACTCGCTATTACTGCACCATTCGTTTGCCCTATACTTGTCTGATCCTGGTCGTAAGGGTAACGACTAAGTACATCTGCCACTACATTTTCAGCTCCTCTAATATACTCGATTTTAAAGTTAAATTGTTGTAGGAAGAGAACCCAACGTGTTATTCGTTCATTTAAAAATCGACAATGTTGTAAAAATGTTAGAGCTTTATGGTCGGTGCGGATAACAAATTTTACATTTATTAAGAATATTCGAAATTTAATTAATGCATAAATTATTGCGCATAATTCTTTTTCGGTGGTCATGTAATTCAGCTCAGCGCCTTTGAAACTGCGGCTGTAAAAGGCGATGACTCCCTTTGTGTCGGCGTCCAACATCTGGTACAGAACGGCGCCAACGCCATATTGCGAGCTGTCGGTCTCGAGTATAAAGGTTTTGTTGTGGTTCGGGTGAATCAGCATGACGTTTGTTAAGAATTGTTCTTTAATCTTCTGAAAATTTCCTTCTTCCGGTTTACCCCAGCGCCATGGAGTTCCCTTCTTTAACAGGTGACCTAATTTTGCAGTATGATCGCTGTAATTTCTACAATATTTGCGATAGTAATTACAGAGTCCCAGGAACGCTCGCAAATGTCGGATCTTTGTTGGCGTCGGGAACTGTTGAATTGCTTGTACCTTCTCGGGGTCTGGTTTTATGCCATCCGGTGTTAGGATATGTCCAAGAAATTTCACTTCCTGGCGAATAAAAGTAGATTTTTCTAAATTAACTGTCATGTTCGCTTGCTGTAGCTTGTTTAAAACTATTTCGATATGCCGTAGGTGCTCCTTAAAAGTTGCCGAGGCTACTAATAAGTCATCTATGTAATTATATGTAAACTCCCTTATTTCTGGACCGAGTACGATATCCATACATCTTGAAAAACTAGCTACGCTAGTTTTTAGCCCGAACGGCAGCACTCTGTAGCAATATGCCTTGCCGTTATAATAAAATGTAGTATACTTCTTACTTTCGTCTGTTAATGGAATTTGCCAAAAACTGGATACCAAGTCAATACTTGTCAAGTATTTCTTCCCATGGAACTGCTGCAGCATCTCGTCTATTGGTGGCGGGCTTTCATGATCGGAAATCATTTTCTCATTGAGCGTTCTTGCGTCTAGACATATACGAACTGACCCATTTTTCTTTTTGACGACTGTTAACGGGCTTGAAAACGGTGACGACGTACGTTCAACAATACCGCTTTCTAACATATCTGTTATCTTCTCTTCAACTGCAGCTCGCATTGCAAATGGAACCGGGTAGCTCCTTTTAAAAAATGGCGTAGTGTCTGTCATCTTGATTGAATGGTGGTACCTATTCGTCAATCCTGGTTTGTCGGAAAATACCACTTTATATTTTTGCAATAATTTTCCTAACTCTGCCTTTTCTGTCTCATTCAGGTTGCAGGTGTCCACCTTAGCTTGGATCAAGTTATCCGTTTGGTTGACTTCATTTATAATAAACAGTTCCGTTTCTTCCATATCGACTGTGCCGACATTTCCAGCGGTTGTGCCTTTCACCAGTGGTATTTGTAATAGACTGTCATCGCCGTTAATGGGAACTAATATTTTGTTCTCCTTTAAGTTGAGTATACAACCGTGTGACTGTAGCCAGTCTGATCCAATAATTAGGGGCCTTATGAGACTCGGTACAATTAAGCAACACATGCTGAAATTGCATTCGCCGATGTCTACGTTGAGCAGCACTTGTTTTGTAATTCGCTTACTTCGTGTGCCGAACGCACCTTGTATTATGATTGCTCTTAATGGTAGCATTGGCGGTAAGGTATCCATAATTGTATTTGTGTACAGCTCTTCGGATATACACGTTACATCAGAGCCAGTGTCTATTAACGCTTTTATGACTGTATCGGCATACTTAACCTCAATTGCTGGTAAGTATGTCTGGGGCTTTTGTAGTGTATTATCTATATATTCCGTATTTACGGTTTCAACGTTACAAACAGGGTTTTGTTGCCTTTGTGTAGCTTGACTGTGTTGATTCGTTTGCCTTGGTCTTTTACTTATTTTTTCATTGTTCATAGAACATCCAGTATTAGATACATTAGGCCGCTTTGTGTTTAATGCGGTCAAGTGGTTTGGCCCCTTTAACTTGACCGGTTGTCGTTTCCCCGTTGTGGCGTAATGTTGGTGGACCCTGGGTTTCCCTGTCTAAAACGTCTGTGCGGTGGCGATTCTGGGAGTGGAGAACTATCTATTATAATAGCTTCCTGTTGTCGCAGGAACTGTGCTGCTGAGGCGATAGTTTTTCTCTGTACCAATGACCATAATGCCTGTATATTAGTCGGGTAATGTTTCATCAAATATGTCATCAGTGTCGTCTCTGGAATAGGGTTAGTCAACATTCGTGCTAGTCCTACATAATGTGCAAAGTGGGCTTCCATAGTTCTCTTCGTCAAAGGTGACCATTTTTGGCTTGTTATGGTTTGGCGCAATTTACTCTGCTCCTGTTCTGACCAAAAGGCATCAAGAAACGCTGCCTTGAAGTCGTTGTATGTCGTCCATGTATAGCTAAAGATAGCGGCCCAATCTTGTGCGGCATCGGTTAGGGCTTCTTGTAGTATCTCAAGTTTTTGTACTTCAGCAACGTTCAATTTTCTTAAATAGATCTCTAGTTCTTCTAAAAATTTTACAGGGTGTTTTCCCATATATGGACCCTTAAAACTGGGAACCGAAGGTGCAGGAGCGAACAGCCAAGGGCGTGTTTGTGTGCCAGGCTGTGTATCCTTCTCCATTGTTAGTGGTTGGTCTTCTTGTCTGGATTTTATGTTTGTATCCGATGGTGGACTTGGCCTTACAATTTTTCTTCGCCGCCTGGTAACAGTCTTCATTTTAATTAGGTGGCTATTAGCATTGACACGGTGCATCAATCTTCTTTGCTCGTTGGCTATTTTTGCTACGGTCCTCATCATCTTGTTTATTGACTGCGTCCATTGGTTCAGGTCTGGGTTTTCGCTGTCCAAGCTAGCTGCACTGTTACTGGAGCTTTCTGTGGCCCTGGTCCTGGGTTCTGTGAATTTTTAAAAGCAGTATCAATTAAGGAAAATTAATTGTCCCAATTTAATGACTTTATCTCCTGGTCACGGCACCAGTGAAACTGATCGACCCCGGGTGTGTTATTCACCTGATGGAATCCATCACTCTGGCTGCAATCGTCTAATTTTTGTGGTACGACCCTGTATACGTTGTGTTTACTTTGCAGGTTCTTTTAAAGTTTGGGACAACGGTAAGGTTGTCAGGTTTTACGATTTATTAGTTTTACTCTTAGTATGACGTTTTTCCCTAAGTACAGATAGGATTCCGCTGCCAGGAATTTAAATCAAAGAGAGTTTAACCATTCACTTATTTATTACAAATTAATAATTTACCAGATACAAAGGTTTTACATTATTATAATAATAATTATATAACCTGTTTCAGAATGTTTGTCTCCCATAATTTGGCCCGTTATTATTCACCAATATCTGTCTGCGACAGAACGGTGATGATTTACCCCCTTTTCCACAATACTAAGTATTATAAGTCTGTGACAATAATAGCATTGTTACCTGTTCTCTATCTATTATGTCTGCGACAATAATAGTAGCTATTCGATATTTCTATCTCGCTTCTTACATGAACCTTTGGTCTGCGACCATTTTATTTACATTGATCCCCTGATAATCTGCAATTTATTTTGTTACATATGACCCCATTTTCGTGTACGTATTTTTATTTAATTTACTTGTCGTTTTGTTTATGTACCATCCCTCAGTTTACGTACACGTTTGGTATAATGCTACTACGTAGTATAGTGAAAAGACAACTGTACAGTAGTGGTGTCCTACTGTTGAACATTTTAACATATAACTCATAAAAGTGTAATAAAAATTAGGAGCCTGCTCGCTTTCCGCATGTGTCACTTTTCTTCTCAAGCGAGCATTGTTTTTCATGTACTGGAAGTCGAAAGACACTGTCCGGTAGTGGTGTCCTACCGTCGAACATTCATTCCTAAGAAAAACCCATCACGCCTTTTTATTTACACCTGTTATAAATTAACGTTCTACAGGCAACATCATACCAAATGATTTTAACCCTTTTTTATAACAGTGATAACCTGTGGTTACCCTGTTATACATCATAGATAACCCTTTTTAGAACCCTCCCCCATTTCTTTACCGCGGATTGCAGATATTATTCGAGGAAGGCTTTATTACTGCGTAATAAAGACCTACCTTTGTTTTCAAGAACCCACTGTAAAATTCTCCAATGGTAGACAAACATCTGTTTTCTGAAAGGGAACTGACCTACTAATTTACGACCCTTAAGCGAAAGCACAAGTGTATTGATTTACGCCAACAAGTGGTACTGTTACTTGTAGTACTTTTAAATAATAAAAGAATAATCATATTTTTTAGGAAGAGATATACATGTATGGCCATTTTTTTGTCTCGCAGACATTTTAGATGACTAACCTGATATCATTAAATTTACCCTTCGTTAGTTCCGAATTAGTTTACCTTACCTGTGAATTTCTGGATTTGCAGTCTTCGCCCGAGTGACTTGTCCCGGCCTTTTGGTTTCATTTTTGTTGTTTAGTTACGTGCTTATTTTAGATAATACTTGTGTTTAACCCACGTTATCTCTGAGAATTTTATTGCTTAATGAGAAGTACTGATCGAGACTGAATTTAATTCCGTTGTCAAAAACTCCTAGCGCATCGACGTCGAAAAGCCGACGGGGCAACTAGAAAAATCTAACAACTAGAATAAAATTATTTATAGGTGATTATAGAAAAAGAGTGATACACTTAAAGTAGCATACCATACTGAATTTAATTCCGTTGTCAAAAACTCCTAGCGCATCGACGTCGAAAAGCCGACGGGGCAACTAGAAAAATCTAACAACTAGAATAAAATTATTTATAGGTGATTATAGAAAAAAAGTGATACACTTAAAGTAGCATACCATACTGAATTTAATTCCGTTGTCAAAAACTCCTAGCGCATCGACGTCGAAAAGCCGACGGGGCAACTAGAAAAATCTAACAACTAGAATAAAATTATTTATAGGTGATTATAGAAAAAAAGTGATACACTTAAAGTAGCATACCATACTGAATTTAATTCCGTTGTCAAAAACTCCTAGCGCATCGACGTCGAAAAGCCGACGGGGCAACTAGAAAAATCTAACAAATAGAATAAAATTATTTAACCAAAGAATAATGTACGGAACACTAAATGGTCGAGGTAATACTTTAATTTTAGAATTGGAAAAATTCAGAGATAAATGATGACCAAAACCGGCAGCGAACTTCTTTGTTTTTGAGGACGGGACTTTGACTCGCAATCGGGCAGCGTAACGTCTTGTATTTTAAAGACTCAAAATTTGAATACCCTCCTGAGCGTCGCGTCTCTCGCTTTTATATGCGTACCCCTGCCTTAGTTCTGTTGCGTCACTTTATGCACCCCTATTTTAATTTTGCCTAAAGAATGTGACCATTGCGATCCCTTCGTGTGTCCGTCGCTAATATGTTCGACTTTTTGCTGTTTTAAGACCTTTTAAAATACATGTAGGTTATGCATGTATTACTGGACCTAAATATATTGACTATTTTATTTTCTACATCGACATTTTTTTAGCGAAAAATAGACCCGGGTCCGGGACGTTTCAATATCTTTGTTTATATCACAGAACAAGCTCTTTATTTATGTATTTAGTCCGAAAATATAGGAGTAGCCTGCATGCGTAACGGCCTTAACGTTTTCCTAGGACTATGCCACAAAATAGCTATCTATCGGTCCCCAATAAAACAGTGTCAGCTCGCAAAGCCGCCCTGTTTGGTTAAGGTTTATGACTCGTTTAGTATGGAAATGGAAAAAGAATTGTGTTTGTATTTGTTTAATTTTTTTCTTCCGACTGAACAGAGTGTGCTGGAATGGATTGAGTATAGAAAATTATCTTTGAGGATGGCTTGGGGCTAGTTGGAGAGAGATTAAGGCTGCCGGAGGCAACTTTATACCATATTTATTAAACAAAAGCACCTTAAACCTTCCGCGTCGACGTGTAGTCGCTTTCATGTTTCTAATCGTGCAAGTGGTTCTTCTCTCCTTGTCCGGGTTTCCATGTCGAGTGTGAAGGGACGTGTGGGGAAGTTCCATCGCCCTTCATCGTGGTAGCAACGGAAGTCGTAGCATAGTTGTTTGGCAAACACAAACAACTTTTTTCACGGACATTTTTTAGTACAAGACAGAGAAAAATAGTATTTCCGGGGTAAAACTTGATTTTCGCACGGTTCTGATTTTGTCTTTCTCATGGTGATTATTGGTGAAGGATGGTTTCGGACGAAAGATGTTTATTTTTGGTCGGAGAACACGATACGCCAATAAAAAAATATGGGGTTCCATTTAAAAATCTTAACTTATCCCCACCCGTGTCCGGGAGTTGAGGGGGTAGGGGATGGTTTAAATTGCAAACTATCCCTCCTTCAAAAGCAAACAACTTTTCCCCCAGACATTTCCCGCTGCAATGCGATGCACCAGAGTTATTCCGGGGTACCGACCTTCTTTCAACACCGTGTATACAGGGTGTTACGGAAATGACGTATTATATTTAAATGGGTGACTCCTGGGGTGTCCTAGAGAAGCGCTACATATATATTTTTTTTAAATCGAACGTTTAAAAAGTGGGGTAATTCACCCCTAAACCCACCCAGTTACTCCTCGGCACATTCATATATGATCATATTACATTGCCAAGCTGTGTAATCAACAGATGTTCAAGCCCAATGTTGCCAACTGTGTAGAAAATAGCTTTAGATTCTTATAAAAATAATATTTAGTTTACCTAGTATCCAAATAGAAGTGAATCCAGGTGCCAGTACACTAGCAAATAATCCAGGGCATAGACATAGACATCTTCAGGTTTTTGTTTCTTTTTCTATGGGAAAAGCTTTATGCTCATCACGTACCCTGATGATAACGTGGAACTGCATAATACGCTTATACCCACTAAACCCCATTCGGCCTCTTATTTCCAATCTCTCGGAACATTTGCACTAAATCACTTAAAGAAACACACAGACACCCACTAGTTTCCAATTATTTTTTTTGAAGATATGCACTTATTATTAGATTACATAAAAGCAATAAATACTAACGCATAATTACACTTTACAATAACCTACCGTACACATAAAACAACAGCACTATAGGATACAAATTATTTCGCAGAAATTCAGAAATAATAAAAACGCTAATTTCTAATGGCCTAATCAAATTTATTAATCCTTTACTGAAGAAGAATGATGAAATAATTATGTTGATAGACCCTTCCACCCTTTAAAATAAATAGTCTCATCCAACCAGCGCGGTTGCCATTTCCGAGACTATCATTATAAAGAAAAGTATACAGAAGGAAATTCTTCTTAACCTTATAAAACATCGAAAGTGTGGCAACGCTGTATTTTTAAATATTAACCCTATTCGAGTAAAAAAGAATATGCAACCGTTTTTGCAAGATCAGCTGTTCCTCCAAAATGAGCCGGCCTGTCCGCGGCGGTTCGTTCGAGTCAGTTCAAGTTTATAAATCAGAGATTGTTTCCTAGCGAACTGAACTGAACGTAAAAGTTTATAATAATGTACCCTGAAAAATAAACAACTTGCAATCTGTCAAACGGTTATTGACTTTCTAAGATATGACAACACTGTTGACATATGTTGCTTTGTTTACCTTCCTGACAGGGGCACCACGTGGTCATTTTTGGTTTGACATAAGGTCATGTACAGGGCATATTAAATTAAAGCGCCATTATTGATATTTTTCTTCAATTTGTTTTCATCTCAGGAATTGCCGATTAAATATAATAGGTCATTTCCATAACACCCTGTATACACACGCTGTATAGATATAATCGATTATTGGAAATAGAAAATCAATGTATCAATAAAGGAAGACAAATCCCTGTTAAATCTTTTACCCTTTCTTATTCTCACTTGCTCCTCTACATCCCTTCTAAGCTTTTTTTTATAAAATAAAATGTATATCTTTCGAACGTCCGACTTAAACGGAGTAGGAAATCCTTTCCGTACTCTCGTGTTTGAGTTATAACCGATTTAGCTTAGATCCCTCCACCGAACAAACCAAAAGTGAAGATGGCCACCCTTTATCCCTATTCGATGTACTTTATTCCGATCGGCTTGTCAAATTTAGCTAAAAATGTATTAGGGAGTTTTCGAACTCGTGTACTTTGTCAGAGAATAGCGTCTCGGCGGTAGAATATTGAAATACATACATATCATATAGTCTTTACAGCGAGCCCTCAAGCTTTTTCGACAATTGACATCAGCAATATGTCATCGATCAGCTGTTTGGGGACTTATCAAATACCCCAGTTTTATACGAACCGCATTAAGCGTGTTGTGTTTTTATATTTTTCCAGTTTGATTGGTGCTAATAAGTTTTCAAAGTGTATTTCCGTCGTTTTAGTATGGTTTATTTTGTTTTGAAAACTTTGCTTACATATCGAGTTGTTTGTGTATTTGTAAACCACAGTAAGTACTAATCACGTAACGAAAAATTTATAGGTTAATATTTTATTTATCTGTTTTTAGGCGAAAATAATAATTATGGAGCATAATAATTATTGTCTGCCTTCTACCTCAGCTGATGCCACCGTTAGAGAAACTAAGGTGAATTTTAAGATTAATAAAAAAATTTCTAGATGTTTATTTCTTTCCGAGTGCGTTGAGATTTATTTCAGTTAAATATCAGGTAATACTTTTGTGTGGTGACAGTTTGGTTCAAGTAGTATATCATCAGCAGTAGTGTTTATTTTATATCTTTGAAGTAGTATTTTGCTGTCATAACCCCTTTCAGGATAAATGTTGTCCACTTTATATGCAAGGTATTTTAATAATTTACGCTGCACTGACTCCAACTCATCCATGTATTTGTCATAGTAGAGGGTCCAGACAATACAGCAATACTCAAGCTTTGATCTTACATAAGCAAAATACAGAGTTCTAATGGCTTCCACATTGGTGAAATGGTTGCAAACACGAAATATAAATGCTAGCATCCTTATGGCAGAGTTACAGATATTCTCTATATGCTCCTCAAATGACAGTGTTGTGTCAAACATTACTCCCAGGTCCTTATAGCTATTGCAGGATGATATTGCATGAGCATTTATATGATATTGATAAATAAGTTTTGTATGTTTTTTAGTAAAAGTCATTGTCTTACATTTGTCTATGTTAAGTTCTAAACGGTTGTTCAGGTACCACTCCACTATTCTGTCAATGTCACGTTGCAGCGCATAACAATCATTAATGGTCGAGATTTTACGATATATTTTTGCATCATCTGCATATAACAGCATATTGCTTAGCACAACCTGCCATATCTCATTGACAAACAGAGCAAAGAGCAGTGGAGCCAGAACTCCCCCCTGTGGCACACCACTAGTTTGTATAAATGTTTTGGATTTATGCCCATTACACTCTACAAATAAATTGCTATTATATAGATATGATTTTAAGAGACTCAGTAATTGATTACTAAATCCCAACATTTGAAGTTTATGCAATAGTAATTGATGATCAACAGTGTCAAATGCCTTTGAGATGTCCATGTATATAATGTCAACTTGACCATGATCATCAAGTTCTTTACTTACAAATTCAGTAAGTTCTGACAGATTGGTTGTTGTGAATTTTCTACTAAGAAACCCGTGTTGATGCGGACTTATTAGCGATCGAGCATGAAAAATAATTTTGTCATAAACGCACATCTCAAAGACCTTTGCAAAGTTTGATATCTGTGCAATTGGCCTATAATTTTCTATTTTATTTTTGACCCTTTTTAATGCACAGGACATATTTTAGTATGCTTCCATTTATCAGGAAATTGACATGTTTTTAAAACCAAATTAAATATAAAATACAGGGGATCTACAAAATTATGCCTGCAGTCCCTAAGAATATATGCAGGCACTCCATCTACGCCACAGGATGCCTTTCGCTTTAGTCTTCCAAGTGCAGAGAGTATGTCAGTCTTTGTTATATGTGATACTGATATACATTGATTGTTTGAATTAGTCCCCATTTTTTCCTGAGTAGGCTTGGTGTCCGTAAAGGCATTACTAAATAATGTGGAAAATGAATTTACTGTATCTACTTTACTGTCCATTTCCTGATTATTGTAGGTTAGCAAAGCGGGCATCTTACTTGCTTCTTTTTTAGTTTTAACATAAGACCAAAAATCCAATGATTTATATTGATAACCATTCTTTTAATATGCAAATCTCTGAAGTAAACTGCTTCTAGACATATTTTTTTCTACTGACCAATTGTAAAATCTTGCTGACCAAGTAATCATTTCGCAGCTTGACTGTTAATTAAGCGAACACATGATATTACAAGCGGACTGATATCGGTTAAATTGTTGACAGTCTGTAGCATTTTTTGCGGAACAAGTGTTGCAGCCCGTTTTTTATTTATTGCAAGCAAAATCTTTTTATGCTGATCAAATGATTTAATGGCTATTTTTTTCTGCGAACCAATTTTAATAACGGCAAACCATTTAATTACTTCTCTTAAAAAACTACTAATTTTAGTATTAATTTGCGTAAAAAAAATATAAATTCTCGTAGAGAGCCAATAGTGCTTGTGTTTGACCATGAAAAAATATTATAAAAATTGATTCCTTGTCGTTATCAAAGGGCACTACAAAAAAATTTCTAAGAGCCCTTGTGTAAAGTCTAAGTATAAGTACATAACTATATCTTTTACCTTCCTTGGTAAAAATAAAAAGAACTTCTCGAGCCGAAATTCACTAATGGCAAGGGGACAAACCTCATAAAAGATGAACTAATTGGGCCGCTCTCCCCTGTGATCTTCAGTTAATGTAATAATGGAGAAAAAGAGGGGAGACCTAATTAGTTATTTATTTAGTAAGTTTTTTGTTTTCCGGAAGGGACAGAACTTTAAGATTTGTTCGGGAGCTTAAAACGCTGGAAATAAGGATAAATTCGCTCACTTTTAAAAGATATATCAAACAATTCATCCAGAGGATTTATTAGGTGCCCTGTAATTATAATGAATGTTCTTATCATATTTAAATTTATAAACTAAATTATTGCGCTTCTGGACATACAGGGTGTTATGGAAATTACTTATTACATGAAACGAACAATTTGTTAACTTTACTATAATAGTACCTATATTACGATACAAGTTTCATAAGACATTATCTTAGAGCAAGCTCTAATTGTCTTATGAACCGTATATTTTATAATACTTTTTCTATTTGGGTCTTTAAAGCCTGAAAAACTTTAACTTAAGATTTTTTCCATTTGAATTAATATTTTCTTTTTGGGTTGGCAATACTTTTACAATTTAATAAAATGTTACAAGAATCAAATATGCAATGATAGAAACAATTGAACACAACAAAGCTTCTTCCCATCCGTCATAATTAAAAATAAATATATTATTAAAGTTAATAAAAATGAGTCAGGAAGAAAGTTGTACTCCGTCAGAAATACGAGAAATTGCAGAAAATAATCTAGAAAAACATTTAAAAAGAATATGCAAAACTTTGAGTTATGGTGCGAGCAGAACAAAGTTCAAAATATTGAACAAAATAATAAATAATACTATTGAACAAAATATCGTGTCGACACAGAATCTGACAGGAATAACAATTAATGCCCAGGAAATGTCTACAGTAACTATAAATATGTATATATAAAGAAATATGTATAATACTATATTGAATTAAAATAGTACTTTATTGAATAAAACTTTAGAAATAGAGCATAAACTGGAAGATATTTTTATTATTTTGAGGTTATGTTGTTTTTTGTGACTAGAAATTAGTTGACGGACACCGTCAGCATGTTATATACGTCCGAGTATAGGTATTTCAGAAAAATCTAGTAAAAGTAAAAATGATCTATTAAGGTTAGTATTTTAAAGTTTTCTATAAAAATTTTTTGTCGAATCCATATAATGCCAAGGAGACTAATTTCAACGAAATCAAAGTAAGCCTAAAATTCGAACCCTACTTGCTGCCAACATAAAAAAATAAAATTTCAGTTCCATAAAGTGGCAGGTTATTCAATTTTTTTGAATTTCGTAATGTAGCCATTATGAAACCCAAATAGAAAAAATAGTAAAACTAATCATAATTTATGGCTCTATATGTGACTGGAAAAACTTTTAGTAAGGACTACAATAAAATTATAGCTGAACTTTAACAAAAATTGTTAGTAAAAATTACCAAATTATTTAGTAAACCATTTATATTTTGGTAAAATTCATTAAAATCTTTTGTAAAATTTACAAAAATACTTTTTGTGAAAATTTCGGGGGTGCGAATAGAGAAGTACCGTTCTGGCATCGTAAAGTACTCGATAGGACCTTCAAATTCCTATTTAATTTTCTTTAACAAGATAACGCCCATTCGCCATTTTGTCAGAACTATCATTCTTGCGTCAAAAGGTACTTTCCCCCTATTGGCCACACCGCACATACTCTTCGGCTACTAGATTCCATCGAAAGGAGGGCCATTCGTCTGATCAGAGATCACGAGCTGACGAAGAACCTCGACAGCCTGGAACATCGAAGACACGTTGGTGATTTGACTCTCTTTTACAGATATTTGCATGGAAAATGCTCGGCTGACTTTGCCCTCTTAATTCCGCCCAGAGCGGCGAATAGCAGAAATACACGACGAACCACTACCGCCCATCCATATGTGGTTAAGCTTAGTACTCATCGAACTTCATTGTTTTGGAATTCTTTCATCTGGATGACGTCATCCTTATGGAACGACCTTCCCGAGGTCGTTTTTCCCAATGAGTATAACCTCCAACGATTCAAAACCAACGTGAATCGCTTTTTGCGCACGTGCACCACTCCCAGAGTGCCCTAAAGGCTTTTTCCTATAGTGCTTGTGTTTGATCATAAAAAGAAAATTAAAAAACACCCAAATTTGGTAAAAAAAAAATAGCGGGTCAAACGTTGGAGATAGAGAGAGAGAAGGGGGAGGGGGTTTTAACGGGACATTAAAGAATCGCACTGTATAGTGTATAATAAGTCATAATTTTATAATAATAATAATAATAATAATAATAAAGCTAACAGGGTCAGATTTTACTCGAAATTGATTTTATAACCGCAATCATTTACAAGTCTTTATACATGTATGGTTCGTGTTACATTGCCTCGTGTTTCATTCTAATTATCCAAAGCAAATAGAAAATAATACAACACAAATAGCAATAGTAATTCAAAATATTTAACGTATATTTGTTGCATTTTCCATTTTGCCAGACAGATGTCGAATTTTCCAGGTTGTTATTGCCGAAAAATTGTGATTTTCTGAAAGGATATAATAATATTGTTGTATTTTTTTGCATTGCATTGGGGAATAATTGATTGCTAGGAAGCAAAACAAATATATAAAAATACATCATTTAAGCAAGAGAAATAGTTATTGTTTGTCCGTACGAAGAGCGAAGGGAAAATTGTATAAAGACCATGCTGGGAAGCGTCTTACCATAGGCGTGCTCGAATAATAATTTATTAAGTGAAAAAGTATTATTAATAATTTATTAAGTGTAGAAAGAAAAAAAGTAATAAGAAAATGCGTTAGGTAAAACATATTTTTATTTATTTTTTAATTTTACACAAGGAAATACAACTTTTGGAAATAAGAGGTTTTCTTAGTGTGTATAGCTGTTGGATCTTAACGTCGTCGCATGCAACCCTCGTAACAATATTTATACAGTCCACTACTAATACTACTAAAGACATCCACGAGATATCAAGAAAACCGAATGATGTCCAATACTACTACCGCCATCTACGAGTTATCAAGAAAACCGAATGATATATAATACCACTACGCCATCTACGGCTACGTCATTAGGCGCAACCAAGACGAGAACAATAGTTAACTGTTTTATGACGAGAACGAATCGAGCCACGAGACTGACATTGGCATTCTTCATAATTTCAGTGTTTTTTTAGTTTAAATCTTTAAATAAAACGGTTTAAAATCATATCGAGTATCATTTATCGAAATACACAACATTTATCGACCCTACACAATAGTGCTTAAACGTAAAATCCATTCTTCGGTTCTTAATTGTAGGAAATTGATCAATAACAGCCTCATTAAGTTTGGAATACCCTCTATAAATTTTTTTTCATATATTTCATTTTTAAACTTTCTAATAAAGTCCCTAGATTTACCCTTTGTGGTCTGCGTTAAATTAATTTCGGGTTTAGGTGTTCCCGCATTCTTCACTTCAATTTTTTGCTCCAAACTCAAAGAGCTAAAGTTATTTCTTAAATAGTCCACCGTCAACTATTCATTTTAACTTAATACATATATAATATTAAAATATTAAAACGTACACGCTCGAATTTCTAACTAGATGCATGAACAGACAACAGCGCGGTGCACACAAAAACTGTGCGCCTTTTCCATGTTAAATCGCCATAGCCCCGCTATCCCCCGCTGCCACCCGCCACCTGTTACTACAGAGAAATTGGACTACTTAATCGCACGTCATAATCGTCATTTACCTCGACCGAGGCACGGTTGCCGGATCTATACAGTTTGGTTTGACGGTACGATAAAATATTAGGGAGGGTCGGACTTTTTTGGTTTGACGGTACGATAAAATATTAGGGAGGGTCGGACTTTATACGATTAATATTATTCAATGAATATAAATTAATATTTTTTATTCGTTTTGTTTTGGGGGTGCACGTGCGCATGTGCTCTTGTGGATGAACCGCCACTGGGCCACATACAACTTATTTTAATAAATGATAGAACAAAAATTCTTAAAGTATTGTAGTTCTATTTATGTACCTATTTGTTAGGATAATAATTAAGCTGTTACAAAAAAAATATGCCATAATCCTAACCATTACAAAAAATTTTCCAGGGCATTCTGTGAAAACCGGTGGCCATCTCACCCCACTTTACCCGAGTGATGTCCATCCGTGGACACACCGTATATCGCATCTAATCGATATATTCTGAGACATCCTGTATAATAGAGACTCAGTTATAAATACTATTTATAACTGTAGCCTGCATATCAGCTCTATGTACTCACACTACCCCAGAGACCCATTAACAGTAGGTCTGTTGTCTAAGGTCAGAGACCCTCGCGCTACCACCCTCTTTTGTCTTCCCTCCCCCACATACACTATATACCTTTCGTCGTTTGCTCTAACATTTACAGAAATGTCCCATTTAACAAATTACCGAGAAAGGGAAATACATTATCATAGGTCTCGAATAAGGAAAACAAGTAGTAATACAACGTGTCAGAGGAAGTTCTAGACAAATGGGCAACTGTTTTTATTATGCGTTTTATGAAAAAAAAGGCTCTTCCTAAGAAGCTCTGCTAGGCTCTGCGTGTCCGCCAAGGCCTACTCTTACACTTTAAAAAATGGTCTAGTTTAAGATACCAAGATCTTAGTCTCAATAACAAGGAAATTTAGTGAAATTGGCGATAAGAGGAAATTTAGTATCGAAGGCCAAATTTTATTGCTACGATTATTCTAGTTGAAGTCACTAATAACTCTTTTTAAGTCAACCAAGTACTTCTAGTACCCGAAAGAATATATATTTATGATAACCAATATAGTTAGTTATTAGGAGCAACATCATATTGTTGTTTCAACAATTGTGTTTGTTAATTATTACCTATTGTATTGTTAAAAAAAGAGCAAAGAAATATTAAATACCAATGTATGGAAAAATTATTATTTTTCCAGCCCACCGGTTGATACCTTATACAATAAAGGTGTATTTAGTCTACACAGTAGCACTTTAAAATACCATTTCAGATTGAATGGTACTACCAAGAAAAGAAAGCCTTTTCCATTGATAGGATGTAAGCGCCTGCAGACCGGTATCGAAGTCTGTGTAATTTTTCTCACTTGTTGTATAATATACTATTTTCGATCTGTAGTTTGTAATACCTTTGATCTTGAAAAAGTTTAATAACGATAATTTCGTTTCTGTTCATTTTCCTTTACTGGATTTTCATCATCACTCTATTCAGTTTCCCCCGTAATTTTCCGAAGTTGGAATAAACTAATGCGGTCCTCGGTTATTTCAGAATTATAAACTAACATAGGCCGGTCGTTTCGCCGCTACAAGCTTTGGCTAGTTAAATTAGTTTGTTTAATACATGTTTCATACTTGTGAATAGTCAGCGAAATTCATATAGAGATGAGCCGAAAACCGCAATTTTCCTGCTTAAATTAGGAACGATTTTACGTTCATTTGCCGCAGAGCTAAAAACTTTAGTAACAGATCGCATTTTTTTCCCTAGCCATTTCGGCAAAGGTGACAGACGAAGCGCAGCGGTAACGTTCTCATATTACAAGCCGCTTCTTGTCGTGATACAATAACTAGTGTTGTGATCGCTCGAGCGAGAAACCGCTTGATCACTCGATTATTGAAATAACTGACATCGCTCGATTATTAAAAAAAAACCGCTCGAGTTATCTATTCAGGCGAAAACCGTCGCTCGTCAGTTATTATCTTTCACTCGATACCCGCGCTTCGGTTGACACCGACGGAAATGTACCGCTGTAGTGTGATCGAGTTAAAAAAAATTGCTCGTATATTCGAACAGTTTTTCGCTCGATAGGCAGGTAATACGACATACGTATTTCTTAAAGGCACATAAACGAGAAGGTGCATATAAAAAAGTATGACAAATCCCTTAGCGGAGTCATCGCGACATGGGTTTTGTAAAGTTTTGTTTTGTTTTAACTGGCTAGCCAGCGGCGTAGTTTAGGTCTCCGATTGTAAATATTAAAAAATTAAAGGATATAATTTTAAAAATTTTATTTACTATGAACTCGAGAAAATTTCTCAAAAATAACATAATAATACAAAATATTAATGAAAAATAACAAAACGAACAAAATGGTTAACAAAATATATAGAAATATTTGTTGGTAATCTTATAGTAAACATTTTTAAATCTAAACAGGAACTTTTTATTATTAAACTCAAGAAGACTTCTTAAAAATTGGATACATTATAGAAAATGTTAATGGTAAATAAGAAAACGAGCAAAATAGTTAACAAAACATAGGCATCGACAAATTTTTTGGTAACCGAAAGTAAACATTATTAAATTTAAACAGGAACTTTTAGGTAACTATAAACATGAATTAAAAAAAATAATCACCTATTTTCTTATTTTGTCAGTCGCGTAACTAAGCCTACATTTTTGAAGGGCACACAGTGGGCATCTGATAATTTAAAGTGGAAGAATTTGACAAGCCATTTTAAATATCTACTTGTTTTATGCTCGTAGATTGAGAAAGATGTGAAGAAAAATAACTCTTGCATGGTAATACTTTTTGTTTTAAAAAAGCACAAGAATAAACCCGAACAATAAATACATATTTGGGTGATTTTTTGCAGTTTTTTTTGTTTGGTATCGAGACACGTGGTAAAAATTCATTATTCAGAAATAAATAAATTTCTGGATTTTTTTGGTGGCTACTACAATTCATTAGCTAAACCTGTATTCACCCTTAGTTACGTGCCTGCTAAATACCCTACCTGATTACATGTAAGCGGCTAGGCTGCCGGTCGAGCAGTCGGTGACGTCATGGCTTGGTGAAATGAAATTTCAAGCGATTCACTCGATCATTAAAATCGCTCGAGTATCAAGTACTCGATTATTAAAATCCTCGGTTTTTTCCAATACTCATAATTACGTGTAATGGGAGTAAATGAAACAATTTGATTGGTCGACACAGTAAATTTGACAGGTGAAGGAAATAATCCTAATCAACGGTTAATTCGTCAACAGAAGACGAAAACTCTGAGGATACTTCTAGAGAATCAATAATCGTGAGTTCCTATACACGTATCGTGAGATCGTGAGATTCGACACGTAATCGTGCGATCTCACGACAAATCGTGAAATCTTGCATCCCTGGAATCAGGCTTCTTTGTAGGCCCGACCGGCATACATTATCCGAATCCTAGACTTCACAGCGCCCGGTAAAAACTATGCCCGAAAATATGTTTTTAGCAGATGATTGATTACGACACATTTTAGATATTCCGACAACATTTTTAATCTCCCATCTGGAAACGTTTCGGCCGATTTACTTGTCCAATAAACAACGTCTTAATTGAAGTTTTATGTTTATGGTATGAGAGGCAACATTAATTTATATTTCGATAAAAACTCGCGCTGCGCCGACTATTAGGGTTGATTAATATTTGTCACGATATACCGATATTTATTTATTTAAATTATGGCGTATGATAGACATTTTTAAACGTTTAGGGGGTAATCGAGGGGGTAATAAATGCATAAAATATGTCGTTTCATGGCAGTGTCGCATTGCATGTCGGCCATTTTTGTCCATCAGTGGGAATGTTGTGCTCTCAAAATGTTTTATTAATTTTTACTACTGTACAGGGTTTGTTCGATTTTCGATACTTTTATAGGGTATCTCCGTAACTGTTAGTGCTATCAAAAAAGTAATGTAGGTGTCATGTACTCTTTTTGGGCCAAACTTAAAATGATAAAATCAAAATTCGAAAATTTTCGCTCGTTTAAGAGATACGAGGGAAAAACAAAAAATTGACAATTTCTAAATTACCCTATATTTTATTAGTTAAACGAGATATGGAAAAATGTTTTATACAGAAATTTCTTTATATTGATTGCTGAATAATCTGCCATTTTCAGAACACGTATACGGGGTCAGGTAAAAAAGTTATCGGACCTATCCTCATTTTTTAAATGGAACACCCTGTATATTTTAATCTAAGAAGATACTATTTTAAATTCTCCTTTCAAATTATAACACACCATGGATGATGTTGGTTTTCTAGGCGATTTATTTAAATTTTATCACTTTGAAACGAAATAAAAGATTCAGATTAAGGTAAAAAATAATGGGGATCATCGCAAATGTTCGGAATATGTCTTTAAATGGTTACCGTCTGTCTTCGTTTTTTCCACTTTCAATATAAACTGATATCATATCAAAATTTTCAAAATGTTTATAGGCCATTTTCGCAAAAATGAAATTGACTTTAAATGTTAATAGTCAACATTGTTGTTTCTTGGATATTAGCTTTTGTTTCATGGTCTACTGTGGTTTAAAGTAATAAAGTTAAAGTAATAAATCGGCTGGTGTGCTATATATTTGAAAGGAGAATTTAAAATAGTATCTTTTTAGATTAAAATATACAGGGTGTTCCATTTAAAAAAAAAAAGGGGTTAGATCCGATAACTTTTTTACCTGACCGCGTATACTGATTCTAAATACGGCAGATTATTCAACAATCAATATAAAGAAACTTCTGTATAAAACATTTTTCTGTATCTCTTTTAACTAAGATAATATAGGGTAATTTTGAAATTGTCAATTTTTTTGATTTTCTCCTTAATTTTCAAATTTTGATTTAACCATTTTAAGTTTGACCCAAAAAGAGCACATGACATCATTGACACCTACATTATCTTTTTGATAGCACTAACAATTACGGAGATACCCTATAAAAGTGTTGAAAATGGGACACACTGTACTGTAAACTTAAGAAAAAAATGTCAACAATTTGAAATTGGAAAGGTTTTTCTCTAATAAATAAAAACAAAATACGATTTTGCCAGAAGAGCAGCAGGAATTTGTTCCAAAAAGCTCCACATTCACCAACCTGCCGACAACGCTAAAATCAATGGACTTAAGCCAGGGGTCGGCAACCTACGGCTCGCGAGCCGCATGCGGCTCTTTCGATGTCAAGTTGTGTCTCTTTCGATATCAAATTGCGGCCGTTAGTGGCTCTTTAAAAACTGAGAAATTGTGTGAATTATAACTTTTGGCTCTTCCGTCTCAAAAGGTTGACGACGATTACCAGCCGGTGGATGTAATGTGCCTTGATTCTGAAATACTTTCCACAAGATACCTACATAAACATATTGTTTATTCTACAAATTATAACATCATGGGGGACGGCGAAACCTGTTAAGTTTAATTCGGTATTTCCTTTCAACTTCGAGTAGGAACAGCGTTCTTACAAGGCTATATAGTGTAGAGCGGCATTCCACAAGGGTCGGTTCTGTGCCCCTGTTGTTTATTGTGTATCTTTATTGCGACCCTTATTAGAGATTAATGATCATCTACTCATAGTTTGCATGTCATAATTATATTCTGCAATCCACTAATACACTTAAACCAATTCCAATATGACCCACCTGACAACTATTAAAATGTAGACAGTAAAGTGAAATAAAGGAATTTAATGCACAGTTCAGGTTCTCCATATATCTTGGTCGAGTTGAGACAATCCCAGATCTGCCTACTTCTTTCGCCAACCACAAATCGACACAGTTTCCAACCAAAGGGAGCTAGGAATTACAATCACTGAATATCTAACATGAGAGTTGCTTGCACGTTTCACAAATTGTTAAATTCTTTCATGGATTTCATTCAAAATGCCTTCAAGAATCGCTCGAAGGAAAGAATACGACAGTTCAACAATTACTTTGTGCTACCAAACATTGAATTGATTGAAAGTATGCCGAGAAGAACTACAAAACTACCTACCCATTTACAAGAACAACCTTACAAGCTAAAACTAGCTATACTGACAGATCGAAGAACGAGTAGTGACCTGATTGGAACTTTTAAGATCATTATGGCAAAGTGTAATAAACTCATAAAAAATTCTGGTCGAATCGAGTGGCATTGGGTGGCACTAGCACCGGGTGGAAAATGCACTTTCCAATGAAACAATAAACTCTGAAACCAAAGCATTAAAACAGACTAGACAGAGAATCTCATCCCATTTTCAACACTTTCTGGGGTATATAAATGGGACACCCTTTACCTATGTGTGTGCATTATACAATGTGTGTGATAATACTAACTCATGACACTTGTATAAGGGGAAGATTCAATAGTTCTGTAAGAGAAAGAGTCTGTAACACACAATCAAACTATCGGACAGCGAGTGTTTCATTTTTCCAATTTTGTTACAAATCGCCTGAAACGCATCATAACAACACGACAGTGTAATGAAACTTTCAATATTGATCCGAGACCTAATAAAGTGCTTGTCGAGACGTATAAAAAACTACTTCACGAAAATGTACCTGTTATGATTGATTGCTGCAGTGTACGTTACATATTTATTTCCACCGTTTTTTGATATATAACTTCATTAGTCTTTTGTGGGAAACAAGAGATTGTTTCGAAAAAAATCGCTACGAAAGAAAAAGTTTTGGTATATTTTTTGGGAGATCCTGTTGTATTTTGATAGGGGGTTTGTAACTAAACTGGCAGGATGGAGCTTTGCTGACGATATCACACTTGTCTCATCTTTCACTTTGAACGCTCAAACATCGGCTACTGGCGTACATCTTCGCTGACAGCATGAACAAAGCTTCAACCGCCTGGAAGAAACTTTATCTTGGGGTGACAGTAACCAAGTCGAATTTAATGCTAAGAAAACCCAGGAAGCAGTTTTCTTTAAAAACGTAAACATTATAGAGCCGGATATAGTCATGGCACGACATGCAATTCCACTTCTTCTTCGAGTGCTATCTCCTCTGAGAAGGTTGACTATCATCACAGCTATTCTCATCTTTGATGCTCTAAATAACTCAATGGAACTGCAGTTGTAATATTGTCTCGATTTATTTAACCAGGAAATGCGTCTTCTTCCTCTGCTTCTTCTACCTTGTCTCATTCCATCTATAATATTGTGCAACTTCATATACTTCTCTCCCCTCGTCCCGTAATCCATATACTGGAACTTCCTTACTTGAATTTTGTGCTCAGTATTTCCCTATCCTTTTTCATTCTTCCCAGTACTTTATCATTCGTTACTATGTCTACCCAACTTACTCTTAAGATCCTTCTATATGACCACATCTCAAATGCTTCTAGTCAATTACTCTTCTTCAACGTCCAGGACTTCATCCCATAAAGTATAAAGTAACACCGAAAAGACATATTACCTCAATATTCTGACTTTGAGGTGTAAATTAAGATCTTTACTGCATAATACATTTTTCATTTTGTTAAATATGGCTCTTGCTTGTCCAATTCTTGATTTTTTCCGTTTATTCATCACCCGTATTGACAATTGTTCCTAAGTATTTATACTTACTGACTTTCTCTATTAGTTCTTTGATCCATAGATTTTGTTGTTTGGCTGATGTCGTAATTGTCATAAATTTGGTCTTTCTGATATTTAAGGTAAGCTGCTCATCACTACTTCAACCAAGCTCTGTAGATCTTCTACTGTTTCGGCAGTAAGTATGGTATCGTCTGCATATAGGATATTGTTAAAGGGTGTCCCTTAACTATTACTCCAACTGTGGTTTCCTTCAGTGCTCTCTGAATGATTTCCTCTAGTTAAGATTAAATAATAGTGGCGATAGTACACATCCTTTCCTTACTCGTTGTATACTTATTTCTTCTGAGAACTCTTTAGCTACTTTTATATTAGCTGTCTGATGGAAGTATAAATAATTTTATTATAATATCTTTCATACAGTGTGTACATAAAGTAAGGAACAAATTCATTATCTAGGAATCTAAAAATATTTCGGAAAAATCCTCGGACACGTGTATAATAATTTTTAATGCGCATTTTTTTCCCATACAAACTTAATATACAAGGTGGCTCATGTAGTAGATATGACATTATCGACGATATTTTTAAATGGGAACCCCTATATTTTAGTTCAGATCTGTAATCTCAAAGAACAGCTGATTTCAAAAACATAACACACTTAGGGCCTAAAATTCATAGTTTCGTTACTACAGGGTAAAACAAATAATTTTAGTTAAGATATTTTTAATTTAAAAAAATGTAAAAAAATTAAATAAGCTATTTAATTAAGTGTTGAAATTGTCCTCCTTCTGCTGTCTGACAGTACCCCAAGCGATCAATAAATTCTTGTTGGACTTTTCTTATGGTTCCTTCTGAAATGTTCCTGCATTCTGTTGTTATTCGATTTTTTAAATCTTCAATATTGGCAGGTCTGACTTTATAAACAACATTTTTCAGGTGACCCCACAAGAAAAAGTCCAGTGGTGTAAGGTCTGGAGACCTAGGCGGCCAATCAACAGGCCCACGTCTTCCAATCCACTTGTTTGGAAAAACTTGGTTTATGTAATGGCGCACTACTGCTGCATAATGTGGAGGTGCGCCGTCTTATTGGTACCACAAATTTTCATCTAGATTTCCTGGATTATTTCTACTAGGGTATAAGTTAACTAGCATAGGGATAAGAAAGTTCTGAAGCAAATGAAGATAATTTAGCCCGTTTACAATTCTAGATGAAAATTTGTGGTACCAACAAGACGGCGCACCTCCACATTATGCAGCAGTAGTGCGCCATTACATAAACCAAGTTTTTCCGAACAAGTGGATTGGAAGACGTGGGCCTGTTGAATGGCCGCCTAGGTCTCCAGACCTTACACCACTAGACTTTTTCTTGTGGGGTCACCTGAAAAATGTTGTTTATAAAGTCAGACCTGCCAATATTGAAGATTTAAAAAATCGAATAACAACAGAATGCAGGAACATTTCAAAAGAAACCATAAGAAAAGTCCAACAAGAATTTATTGATCGCTTGGGGTACTGTCAGGCAGCAGAAGGAGGACAATTTCAACACTTAATTAAATAGCTTATTTAATTTTTTTACATTTTTTCAAATTAAAAATATCTTAAATAAAATTATTTGTTTTACCCTGTAGTAACGAAACTATGAATTTTAGGCCCTAAATGTGTTATGTTTTTGAAATCAGCTGTTCTTGGAGATTACAGATCTGAACTAAAATATAAGGGTTCCCATTTAAAAAAATCGTCGATAATGTCATATCTACTACATGAGCCACCTTGTATATTAAGTTTGTATGGGAAAAAATGCGCCATTAACAATTATTATACACGTGTCCGAGGATTTTTCCGAAATATTTTTAGATTCCTAGATAATGAATTTGTTCCTTACTTTATGTACACACTGTATGTATATTTTTACTTTTGAGCAATTCCACTGGCTTCATCTATTAATTAGCTGATGGTCAATTTGGGAGAAAATATGTCTTGGCATAACGACGTTGTGGCAATCGCCAAGATAGCTTCGTAGACGCTTGGTGTACTCTTCCGAACCAAAAAGTTGTATGCACCTCAAGAACTTTTGACACTATATAAAGCCCAAATACGACCATCACTGCTCAAATGTCTGCAGCTCTGCACCCAAACCACCACCATTCCATCGAAAGGAAAGCCATTTGTCTGATCGGAAAGCACGAGCTAACATGCTAGAACAT
This sequence comes from Barypeithes pellucidus, assembly GCA_963991005.1. Lineage (NCBI taxonomy): Eukaryota > Metazoa > Arthropoda > Insecta > Coleoptera > Curculionidae > Barypeithes > Barypeithes pellucidus. The sequence goes on along the minus strand of OZ022563.1, from coordinate 46,187,350 downwards.
CGAAGACACATTGCTGAGATATTTCCATAGATTATGTGGTTCAGCTTGGTACTCCTCGAATTCCGATTTCCGGTTGTTTTAGGACGAAATTTCAAAATAATCAAAAATATTCCTTTTTAATTTGAAAAAGTCGTTACGAATTAAGATTAAGGTCTGTTAGAGATAAAATGTAATCTAAATTCGTACAACCAGTCTTGTATCGTTTTATAGAAAACAAAATAATAAATATTATCTTAATTTCTCAAGAAACCGCCGAGGTAATTACCCCCAGACACAAAATGAATTCTCAAGCAAGCTTATTCCGACGGAATTTCTCGCACTTGCTTATGGGAAATGGATAGTTTTGGCAGAAATACTTTAATGTTCCCGATAACTACACTGATCAAGATCAACATAGGATAGGTCGGTTGAGGTTTTCTGGACCATAGAGGACACTCTGGCTTGTCACCAATCGAAAACATTTTTGATGTTTTTTTTTTTAACTACAGTTTCGCATATTTTTAAAAAGTAGTATTCTTAGTACTATCTTTGACAGTAGATGGATATTGTGGATTGTAAATGTTAAAGATTCGTCCTATAAACTAGCTGTTTTCTTGTCAACTTGAATGGGGCCTCTGTACATTATCTGACTCCCAACCAAATTCCAGCGCGCTAATTTGTCAGAGTTCAAAAATATCAGTCCTTTTTGAAGGATATATTTCCCAAACAAAAAAGTTAAATTAATTATTATCTCGAGAACGAACAAACCCGAACAAATAGGTATAGGAAAATGTTAAGGAAAGCTACCAAGAAATTAATAGGGATTCTAAAAAAAATAATACCCAGGATGTTCCATTAAAATTATCAAAGTTGTTAATACTTTCTAGTAGAAGCGGCAACACTGCACGGCTGAAAATATTTTTATGTCCACTTATACTGGGTGTGACAAATTCGTCCTTCACCATTGGGATTACGGTAAGTTGATGATGGTGACCCAAAGATGAATCGTCGCAGTAAAGATCCGATGATGCCATTTTGTGGAAAATAAAAAGTAGCAATGAGAAAGTGAAATTTATTTTTGGACACCTCTTACCTCTTACAACAAAGCCAGTCATCCTGTCTACTGTTGGACGTAGGCCTCCCGTAGCATAGCGCAATTTCTTCGGTCCTGGGCCGTTTGCATCCAGTTTGTCTCCACCCTCTTTAAGTCGACCGTCCATCTAGCTGGTGGCCGCCCTCGATTTCAGTACGCTTCCTCTCTTGGTCTCCATTCAACAATCCTTTTTGTCCATCGCCCGTTCCCGTTCCATTTTAAGTGGTTTATCCTCGTCACGCCAGAACGTTGCCTTATTATGTAGTTGACAATCCGGTTCCGCAATGATACTCCCAACATTGCTCTTTCCATCTTCATTTGTGCTATTTTGATTTTATTGTTTAGTGAGCGTCAGTGTCTCAGCAGCGTAGGTCAGAACCGGGAGAACACACATGGTCGAATACCTTGCGTTCCAGGCATATGGGAATGTGGGATGTAAAGATGTGCTTCAGTTAGTACTTCAGGTTAAACCAATTCTCCTGCTAAGTTCGTGTGCTTGATTGCTTGATGCTATTTATTTTTATTTCATGACCCAGGTATTGATAAGAGGAAACCCGCTCTATTGGGGTACCTTTCAACATAATGCAATCGCTCATTACAAGGTTGGTCATGTATTTAGTTTTAGACAGGTTCATTTCCAATCTCACCTGACGTGAAACGTTGTTAAATTCCTCCAGCATTTCGCGTGCATCGTCTCGTACAGTGAAAGCCAGTAGCGTTCCCGAAATCCCAATGGTAAAAGACGAATTTGCTACACCCTGTATAATCTGCGAAATTTTCAAATTGATCCGTTGACTAGTTCTTTCAATCACCCTATACTGTATACATATGTCCGGGAAAATGTGGGAAATCTTCCGGACATGAAGAAAACAAATGGAAATGGTATTATATAAGTTCATATAAACTTTTCCCGGTCACCCTGTATAATTATTTTTCTACAATTTGTTTTCATCATCTCAAGATTTACGGGTTAAAAGATAAAATACATTTTACAATACATACCCCGAATTGAAATGTTAACAGTAGACTACCGAAAACTCCTTCATAATCCACTGCCTTTATCTTATCGGCGGCCGGGCTAGGAGTCGATACACATTATTTCCGCTGCTCGTCCATTTCCCTTTCCCGTGCAGACACCGCCATTTACCGACAAACTTACATTAATTTCGAATCAAGAAGAAAAACCAACGTTTCGAGATTATGATCGCCGATATTGGGGAAGAAACCAATAGTTATTAAGTAATGGCTGGTTTTGTTCGTCTTTCACACCATCTATTTTTAGCGTTTATTTCACCCCAATCGCACTATACGGAAAAAAGATTACTGTAAAATTATTATACTAAAGATTTTATCGTACGATTTCGTATAAAATATCTTGTTAATTACATTTTTTATTAATAATCCGTACCAAAATAATATTGTACATATAATTCATAAAAAAGTAGTTTGACAGGGGTTCTTGTTTGGTACACCGATGGATCAGAAACCGCCAACGGTGTGGGCGTAGGTATATTTGGGGAAAGGCCCAGGATGGACATAAGCATTCCTCTGGGGAACTACGCCACAGTATACAAAGCGGAAGTTCATGCAAAATCTTGAAAAGGGCTACCACAACCAAAAGATATACATCCTGTCGGACAGCCAAGCTGCTCTTAATGCTTTCAACTCCAATCGGTTTACTTCAGAACTTAAACTGGAGTTTCATACCAACCTAAAAGAACTGACGGCCAGGGGCAACAAGATGGAACTCTTGTGGGTCCCTGGTCACTCTGGGATATTGGGTAACGAGACAGCGGATGAACTAGCGAGAGCCGGATCCGCTCAAAGTCTCAGGGGGCCCGAACCGGCCTTTGGGATATCAAAACCAGGCAACAAAAACAACATTAGATAGATGGTCGAGAAAACAACACCTATCTCGATGACAATTGGAAATCCATCGAAAATACTATCGAATGGGATGCTAACACTAACGCGGACCCAGTTGAAACAGGTGATGGGTCTGCTAACAGGCCACTGTCACTTGCGAAAGCACCTTCAAAGGATAGGTATAAACGGATCCATTGAATGCAGACTCTGCGGCGAAGAGGATGAAACCGCCTCACACATAATATACCGCTGCGTAGCGCTGTCCCGCAGAAGACAAAATATCTTCGGGAACATACAAAGTAGTGACAACCTCCCACATGACAGGCTTGGTAGAAGGTTACTGGACCTCATAGAAGGAACAAATATCTTCTAACAAGATCGGGATACACAATAAGCCGGTAGGCTGTATTGGTAGAAGTTCGGGCCTTGAACCCGACCTTTAACCAACTAACCAACCAACCAACCATCAATAGTTAGTATTTCTAATAAATTTAGTACCATCAAGTAAATACTAAAATTATTGTATGTACAGGGTGGCCAACTAAACGAGGTACGCGGCTGTATCTTGGAAATCGTTCACCGTATGGCTTCCGGAAAAAATATTTATAGAAAATTTTACCAAGAATAATTGCTGGAAATTATTTGCAAGTTTCTAGGACGCTAGGGGGCGTAACACTAATAGCAATTTGTTAATAGTCGATTATTTAATAAGTAATAAGGTATAATGAAAATACTTACCGATAAATCTCTCATATATCATAATCAACTTTGCTTATACAGGGTGAGTCGGGAGGAACGGACCAAATTTCAGGAGTGTATTATAAACGCGAAAACAATGTAAAACAAACCCATATGTTCTTATCGGATATTCATTTGTTTTCAAGTTATAGCGCAATATCCAATATTTTTTCTACGTTCCACTTTTATCAAAATTTTCACATAATTAGAGTATGCCATGCTCAGGATTCTAAACTATTTGACACCGATGTTGTCTTGACAATGTATCAGTCTATTGTGGCAGTAATTAAACGTTTATTTTCAAGTTTGATTGATTAAAGTGATACAAAATGTCAAATATTTATTCAAATTTAGAATATGCAAATATGGTGTTTATTTATGGTTTCTGTAATGGCAGTGCTACAGCTGCTGTTGAAGAATATCGTCAACGGTATCCACATCACAGACATCCGACTAGAAACGTGTTTATCAGAGTGTTTAGTAATTTGTGCGAGAATGGTAATCTTCCCAGTGCCAACATTACATCTGAACGAGCTACTCGACAAGGTTTAGGAGAAGTAGAAAATATTCTGGATTTAGTAGAAGAAGATGCAACGACCAGCTCAAGAAGAATTGGTACTCAATTGGGCATTTCACAAAAAAGAGTATTAAACACACTCCACGAGCAAGGCTTATATCCATACCATGTACAGAGAGTACAGCACCTAGAACCGGAAGATTATGCTAATCGTATGGAATTTTGTCGGTGGATAAATAATAATCATCGTGTTGTATCGCATATACTTTTTACAGATGAAGCAACATTTACCCGTGACGGTATTAATAATACTCGTAACTCTCATGTATGGTCAATCGAAAATCCCCACGCAACAGTTGAAAGTAATTTTCAACATAAGTTTTCGGTTAATGTGTGGTGTGGTATGCTCGATAGGTATTTAATTGGCCCTTTCATTTTGGAGAATCGCCTCACAGGAGACAACTACCTACATTTTTTACAACATGAGTTACAAGGACTACTAGAGGATGTTCCTGTAAATATCAGAAGGCGAATGTATTACCAGCACGATGGAGCTCCTGCACATTTTGCTCGTCATGTCAAGCAACATTTAGACGAAACATTTCCAGGGCGTTGGATTGGTCGCGGTGGTCCTATTAATTGGCCTCCAAGATCTCCAGACCTCACAGCACTAGACTATTGTTTACGGGGTTGGTTTAAAAATGAAGTGTACAAAGTAAAAGTGGACACTCGGGATGCACTAATTCGACGTATTAGAAATACTGCAGCCAATTTTAAAGAAGAAAGAAATGAAGCAATTAGAAGAGCAACGGGCCACCTTCGTAGACGAAGCAGAAAATGTTTAGAAGTCAATGGCGGTATTTTTGAACATTTATTAAAAGAACGCTATGATTAGGAAACCGTTAATATATGAACTTTTCTTTATTTGGTATTGCGCTATAACTTGAAAACGAATGAATATCCGATAAGAACATATGGGTTTTTTTACATTGTTTTCGCGTGTATAATACACTCCTGAAATTTGGTCCGTTCCTCCCGACTCACCCTGTATATTTTTGAAAAAAATTCAATATTTCAGGAACGCCTTATCGGGAAGTATCATAATTGGTGTCATTGTTCTTCTTGCTCTATCAGGTACACTACAAGAGATGTCATTTTTACTGTAGTCGCTAGATGGCGCTTTTTACAGATTTAATATATTTAATGTTTTTTCTGGAAAAACTTAAATGCGATGGTAAAGATGCTATTGCACTATTGCAAGGAGAAATAAAGGCCAGATCAAACGGTGAAAGCCGCAAGTAAGTATGCAAATGTATTTAGAACTATTAGAGAACGCTATTTATCCAGCCCTCGTTCAAGTATTGGAGAATGAAGAAGACCATGTAACGATCATTTTTCAACAAGATGGCGCACCACCTCATTTCGCTCAACCTGTGCGTCAGTTCTTAGATGAAAATTTTCCTCAGGCCTGGATTGGAAGAAGGGAACATATTGAGTGGCCACCCAGATCACCTGATCTGGCTCCACTGGACTTTTTTCTATGGGGTCACCTGAAATCTAAGATTTACGCTACCCAGCCTGAGTCACTGGAGGATTTGCGAATGTGGATCATTAATGAATGCCGTCAAATTACACCACAAATGTTGAGTAATGTCCGTGAACGTTTTGAGCAAAATTTATTTTACTGCATGAAAGTGAATGGTGGCCATTTTCAGCATTTAATAAACTAATCACAAAAGTAAGTAGTCTTCCACTATTTTAGCTGTCAGTTCGTTAAAGATGAAAATTTTGAAGCGAAATTTTAGGGTCAGATAGTACTCGATAAGATCTTCAAAATGAGGTATCGCGACACCCCTCATCCCTATTCAAAATCAGGGGGTTGTGTTCACCCCCGTTAGGGGGTTGAAGTTACGGAGATGAAAAAAAGCGGAAAAGATATTCCCCCTCGAATCAGAAATCGACGGGTCCGAGCGATTTTCTACATTTTCATTTTAAAGCAGGAAAATCGAGGTGTTAAGTTTTCGCTGGACCACCCTGTATAGATAATATAAATAAAAATTCAAAATAATAATACATGTCTAATTTTAGTTTTCGACATATACGGGTGTTTTGCACCTAGGTGTCTATTATTGGTAGTGTGGAGGAAAACCGATGATTTTAATAATCGAGTAATTGATACTATCGATCACACTACCAAGCGGCATATTTCGGTCGGCGTCAAACGAAGCTCGGGTATCGAGTGAACGGTAATAAGTATCAAGCGACGATTTTCGCTTAAATTTATAACTCGAGCAGTTTTTTTTCATAATCGAGCGATGTCGGTTATTTCAATAAATCGAGTACTCAAGCGGTTTTTCACTCGAGCGATCACAATACTCATACTGGCTTTTGCTATCAAGTATGTTAAATGTATATATTAAAAATGTTAAAATGTTAAAATAATATGTTAAAATACACATATTGTAAAAGATAAGAAAGGTTTGGAAACAAAAGACATATATTTAATAATAATATTGAGAAGTAACGTCAAGTTATTCATTTTAAGTAGTCACACCATTCAATGAAAGAAAAATATATTTTAAAATGAATTAACCTAACAGTAGGGGAGACCGGGGCAGGTTGTAACACGGGGTCAGTTGTAACACACCAAATATTTGCCGGATTTAAAAGCTGGCAACCCTGCATTATAGGCAGGCTTCTAGAGAACACCCTGAAGGTCAGTTACATGTAGACAGTCGAGCAACAGACATTTTAGTTGGTGTTTTTTCTAAGATTGTTAATATTTTAAGCACGTAAGTAAATTTCGACATTGTCATTTAATTCCAAATTATTATTATTATAGACCGGGTAAAATTGACTTTCTATATCATAAATGAATCGTTGCAGTCTAATTTATTATATTGATGAAAGTTTTCCATGAATTTATGTTCACTTTTTTATCAGCTTCTACAAAATGAAAAAAATCAAGCCCGGGGCAAATTGTAACAATCTCATCGGGGCTAAATGTAACATGTTACAATTTACCCCGATATAGGTTCCTATGTGCGATGTATACCTAAATAACTACGTTTTATTATTTAGGATGAGGACGTATACTAAAAAAACAACAAGAGGTTCCACTTCCAAAGAAGATATGGAAGAGGCAGTAAACCGAGTGATACATAATAAGGAGTCTATACGTTCTGTGGCAAATATTCTAAATATCTGTCACGTGACTCTCTATAGATATGTGAAGAAAGTAAAAAATTCCGAAGGACGTGTCACGTTTGATAATGTTGGCTATAGGCAACGTCCAGTTTTTAATGATCAGCAGTCATCCAGCTTAGTTGAGTACTTAAAGCACGCTTCAAAAATTTATTTTGGGTTGACGCCTAAAGAAGTGCGAAAATTTGCTTACGAGTGTGCGTTGCAATATGATATTAAAGTTCCTGATTCCTGGAAACGAAATAAATCTGCCGGGGAAGATTGGCTAACCATTTTTCTTAAAAGAAATAGTGATCTCTCTATTAGGACTCCAGAACCTACAAGTTTACAAAGAGCAACGAATTTTAATAAAACCAATGTTGCTCTCTTCTTTGATAAACTAGCTAACGTAAGAGATAGATACAGTTTCACAGCTGCAAAAATATGGAACCTTGACGAGACAGGGGTAACCACTGTGCAGAAAGTATCCAAGGTTATTGCTGTAAAAGGGACGAAGCAGGTGGGTGGCATTACTTCAAGTGAAAGAGGGGTCCTGGTCACTGTATGTGTTGCCGTAAACGCGATAGGGAATTCTACACCTCCCATGTTTCTCTTCCCCCGGAAAAAATTCCAGGACCATTTCATTAGAGATGGTCCTCCAGGGTCAATTGGTGCAGCGAATGGTTCTGGCTGGATGATGGTAGAAGAATTTTACAAATTTATGGAACACTTCGTAGCCCATGTTAAGCCATCGAAAGAACATCCAATCCTTTTATTGTTGGACAATCATGAGTCCCATTTAGCAATAAAAACTATAAACTACGCAAGAGAAAATGGTAAAGGTAATGATGTCATTTCCTCCTCATTGTTCACACCGTCTCCAGCCATTGGACAGGAGTGTATATGGTCCTTTCAAAAAATATTTATCTTCTGCTCAAGACAGTTGGCTGCGAAACAACCCGGGAAAGTCAATGACAATTTATGACGTCCCGTCAATGGTTCGAGATGCGCTACCACTAGCAACCACTCCAGTGAACATAATGAAAGGTTTTAAAGTTTCTGGCATAGAACCTTTTAACCGCGATATTTTCGGCGACGATGAATTTTTACCATCAAGTGTGACCGATCAACCACCACCATCACTTCCTTCATCTTCTCAAACAGTTGAATTAGAACATGATGTTACGACGTTAGCTGATCTATCTCAGGAATCTCCTGATATATCCACGTCGAATTTACAAGCTAGTGTAATAGATTATGCATCAACAATAGCACATTCCTCTTCTGAAATAGCTGACCTGGAGCCCGTTGCTTCAACATCAGGATTAAACGAAACTACTTCCTACATAACTTCAAAATACAAGACTACATTCTCTCCCGAGTTTGTTCGCCCACTTCCTAAAGCTGATCAACGAAAGGCAACACTTAAGGGTCGAAAAAAAAGAAAATCTGCGGTACTTACTGACACGCCAGAGAAAAATGCACTGGAAGAAGAACAAAATAATCGAAAGTCCAAAAAATCCAAAGAAATTATAAAATCAAAAGTGAAGAAAGTGAAGAAGAAAGTTTTCGTAGAATCAGACGATTCTTCAGAAGACGAGTATTTTTGTTTAGTTTGCACTGAAGCATATGGAAATAGTAAACCCAACGAACAGTGGATTCGGTGCCGGCAGTGTAAAATGTGGTCCCATGAGGCTTGCACTGATAGTAATTTTCCATATATCTGCCATCATTGCGATTCCGATGGCGAAAAGTAATACCCAAATGTATTCAAATACTAAATAATGTTTATTTATATTCTTTTGAAAAAATGTTTATGTTCCTATTTATATTTAAATGACTAAAATAATTTTAAAAATATACGGTACAACTTACCCCGCTTACTGTTACTTTTTACCCCGAAGCGGGGCACGTTGTAACGACGGTTCCGATTTATTTAAATTAAAGCGGGCTGTTTTATTTTTAAAGATTTTTTAAAATATATTTAATCAATTTGTTTACCACATATGTAAGTAGCAATTTATGCAAAAAAAAATCTTATTAGTGAAAACAGTTCCAAGAAAAAGAAAGGTAAATATTTTTTGTTACAACGTGCCCCGGTCTCCCCTATCTATAGGTATACTATAAGCACAAAATAACATAGTTACAGCATGGTAAACTATAAACGTAATTTTCTCGAAAAGTTATTTTTGACACAGAACCCTATACATAATTCTAAGGAAACGATATTATGACATGTCTTTTTATAAATTTGTATAACATAATAAGAACCATATAGGTGCTCGAGTATCGTTTAAATTGAATCACGTCGTCGAGTCGTCTTCCAGATATCAAGTTCAAGTACCGACACAGTTAACTTACTTACTTGTACCGGTCGGTCCCGCTTATCAAACTTGTTAATCTAAACTATGTCCATTCTTTATGTCTTTCTCAGAATATTGTGTGTTTACTATATGGCTAAAGAAGTGGACATTCTACTTTCATTTTCTTCGGCATTTATTATGTACAGGGTGCTCACGTATTATATCCCCCCATCTTAACTTTTTATTTTTCATACTTGATATACAGCGAAATTTAAGGGATAATTGTAGACCCAAAATAAATGCTACCTCTTCCTATAACATTTTTTCGAAAGTTAATTATTAACGGAGTTACAGGGTGGCCAGCGAGACGGTCTTGTCTCGGCATACTATGTTTTTATAACTGTATCGAAATGAGCTCATTGAATTATGATATAAACAAAGACCTGGAAGAAATTTTGGCTGGGGATGACAGTAACCAAGTCGAATTTGACGCTAAGAAAACCCAGGCAGCAGTTTTATCTAAAAAGGTTAACATTACAGAACCGGAGATAGTAGTCATGGCAGGACACGCAATTAATTATTAATTTACTGGGCGTCAATCTGGGAGGAAATATGTCTTGGCATAACCATCGCCAAGATAGCTTCTCAGAAACTTGGTGTACTCTTCCGGACCTAAACGTTGTAGGTACACACCTCAACAACTTTTGAGATTATACAATGCCCAGATTCGACCATCACTAGAGTACTGCTCTCATGTCTGGAGCTTTGCACCCAAACATACTCTTCGGCTACTGGATTCCATCGAAAGGAGGGCTATTCGTCTGATCGGAGACCACGAGCTGACGAAGAACCTCGACAGCCTAGAACATCGATCGGTTGGGGATTTGACTCTCTTGTACAGATATTTCCATGGAAAATGCTCGACTGTCCTTCCCTCTTAATTCCGCCCAGAGCGGTGAATAGCGGATATACACGACGAGCCACTGTCGCCCATCCATATGTGGTTACGCTTAGCACTCTTCGAACTTCATTATTTAAGAATTCTGCCATCTGGAGGACGTTATCCTTATGGAACGACCTTCCCGAGGTTGTGTTTCCCAACGAGTATAACCTCCAACTATTCAAAACCAACGTGAATCGCTTTTTGCGCACACGAATCACTCCCAGAGTACCCTAAATGATTGCCCTATAATACTTGTGTTTGATCATAGAAAAAAAATTGTTTGGGGTCATTTCAGCATCGCCTAGATTGATGGAAATGTGTATTCGTTATTGATTTCTTCCTGTGGCTATTACTATGCTGCCTTAGAAAAAATGATTTTATTGTTAGATGTTTTAATAAACGTTTGAAATGTAGGCAGTGGTAAATTTGGTAACAGAATCTCTGCATGCCACGACATGTAAGATAATCCGAGTGAGCCATAGGGCACACAGACTGTCGTAAAATTCGCACGACTAAACAAATAACCGAGGCATTAACACGGACGAACGGTTCGTTTACGACCGATCCACCGACGTCCAGGGGCGTCGATAATGATTTTTTCTACGCCTATACTTGCCCTTTTTAAGTAACTAAAATAATCATTGTTCACTTGTAGTTAGTAATGTTTCATTGTTTCGGTTACTCAGGCCGGTGTGACCAATCGCATCGAGGCAACGGATGATTGTCGGAAGTTATTCTATTAAAAATACTCTTTTAGATATTAAAAAAAAAACGATTTAAAAAAATCAACCGTGTAGGTTCCCACTAGATGGCGTGAGCGTAGATTAATCACCAATTGTTATTTATAATTTGTGTTGAATTTGCTTTACCTCGGGGAATGTACAGGCGGTTCCAGCCCGGTGAGACTGCTTATGGGGGGGATCGAAACACGTAAGAAGGCCTTGGAAGTGATGCTAAGCCTACTCTGCTCCATGCGTTCACATGTAACCTACTTTTATCTATCTGTTTCACTCTATCATTTAAGCGTCAATATCAGACTTACGTAGAGTTAATATGAAATGCCAAAAAGTGAGTGTTTATGCAGGCGACTTGATCCTGGTCATATTTGTCTCACTTTACTGAATTAGGGAAGGTTGCTGCAGACAGAGACAGGCATAGAATGCGAACAGCACCAATTGTTAAACAAGCTAACTCCCTTCGTCTTGCGGGAATGGAAATCAAGCAACATCTGATGTGATTTAAAATGGTGTAGAATCTTTTCACGAGAAACGTCGTTTCCTTTTTGGAGCAAGTGAGTAATTTGTAATTGAAATATTCATTTAGTCATCTTTACTGAGAGTAAGCATCAATAATAATTTCTTTTGCTAAATCATATGGGGCCCGAACATATGCTTGGACTTGAAGCTTGAAATATTTGCTAACATCTAGAGCCCAGTTGAAGATGGTAAAATATTTTATGTAAATTATGATTTACTTCCTATTTTTTAATAAAACTACTTACAAGCTTATTTCTGAAGTTTAATTTTTCATTTGTAGTTACGTTACTAGTTCAAAAAATGATATAAGAGTGTGTAAGGATTATTTTAAAGTGATATTAATCCTAATATAGATTTTCACCACTTAGTAAATCAAATAAAATGGGGTGGAATGTTTTTTGTTGGTTAAATGTCACTTTAAAATATTGACAGTAATACAAATTTGGACAAAAGTGACATTTGAAAAGCACGTGCGTTTATCAGCTGATGCCAGACGTAATGGATGCCGGGTTTGTTCGCTTGTTCATAGCTGCTTCGAGTTGTTAACACGACTGTTTGTCTTCTTCCTGTTTATAAGTATTTGTTGGGCGGTTCCGGCCTGGCGGCCTGGCTCATCGTCTATATTTCAATATTTAAGCCAGTTGACATTGTGGACGTTCAAGTCGCCAAAGATATCAATATCGGCATTTGGATGGTTGGAATAGAGGAGACTCTACAGCAATGGAATTGTTATCAGACTTGGAATTATATTTTCTAGATTGCAAATATAAAACGCAAACACGTGAAACTACGTTATTAGATTTTTTTTGCTACCACATCCTAACTAAAACTAGTGTATTTTTGTAATTACAAATTTCCCATACCTCTATTAGGCGGACACATTTAGACGGTCCCGTAGGTCTCCGCCTAAGAGATGTTTCACTTTTCAGTTGCTCTATGATCAAGTTATGGGACACCATTTTCTTAACTGTATAGTCCCGCATGAACCAACGGATATTTCGTAAGATGGGACCCTTAAGGGCTTCCCACGAGAACCTTGTTTGTGGAGTTCAAAAAGTTGTCAAGCGTTGTTGTAGGGGAAACGGTGTAATTATAGTGCCTGTTTAGTGGTAGTTATGGAGATTGGCAAGTTATGAAAATATAAATATATACATATTATATAAAATGACACTAATCTGTAGCAGACATTAATTAATAATAAGTAATAGCTATTAATGATCTTAGTAAGTGCTGTGATCGCTCGAGCGAAAAAACGCTCGAGTACTCGATTATTGAAATAACCGACATCGCTCGATTATTAAAAAAAACTGATCGAGTTATAAATTCATGCGAAAACCGTCGCTTCTCACTTATTACCTTCCACTCGATACCCTAGCTTCGCTTGACGCCGACCGAAATGTGCTGCTTGGTTGTGTGATCGCTCGAGGTAAGAAACTGCTCGTATATTCAAGCTCAAAATCGAAAATCGTTGCCTTTCACTTGTAACCCGATTTTGGCTCGACGCCGCGAACCACCCGAAATGTGCCGATTGGCGACGTTCGAGTTTGACGCTCAGAAGGCTGACACGACATACGTCTTTGTTAAAGGCACATAAACGAGAAGGTGCATACAAAGAAGTATGCCGCCAAATCTCTTAGTGGATTCATCGCGACATGGGTTTTGTTTTGACTGGCTAGCCAGCAGCGATTGTAAATTTTAAAAAAATTAAAGACTATAATTTTTTTTAAATCAGAAACAACTGTTCTTCCTTAATAAATAAAGACTAAACGTCTAAAACTTTCAAAAACAACCCCTGGTGTTGTATCAACACATTCTTCCTATTCATAAAAATTTCAAGTGATAATCGCTCGAGCGATTCACTCGATTATTAAAATCGCTCGAGTATCAAGTACGCGATTATTAAAATCATCAGTTTTTCCCAACCCGAATTTTTTACTTTTTTTGGATTATTTCTAATGTTGCTTCAAGAAATTTTGTTAGCAAAACTCAAATTCGGATTCAGCAGCCCCAAGAACATGTAGAATGGCAAAAATCAAAACTACCCCACAACTTTCCTGGTAAAAACACAATTTAACTGGTAATACTGTTAGGCTCAGATTTGTAAAAAAAGGTCGCCAAAACTGAAATTAATATACATTACCTGGGCTCTGATGTATTTTCCAAAAAAAAGTCAACAAAACTGAATTGCAACACACTTAGGTGGTGACTTTCAAATTACACGCAAATTACACACACCTTGTGCTGCACAAAAATTACACACAGGGCAATAGAAATACACGCAATCGAGATAGCTTCTCAGAAACTTGGTGTACTCTTCCGAACCAAAAAGTTCTACACACACCTCAACAACTTTTGACACTATACAAATCCCAGATTCGACCATCACTAGAATACTGCTCTCATGTCTGGAGCTCTGCACCCAAACATACTCTTCGGCTACTGGATTCCATCGAAAGGAAGGTCATTCGTCTGATCGGAGACCACGAGCTGACGAAAAACTTCGACAGCCTAGAACATCGAAGACAGGTTGGGATTTGACTCCCTCTTACAGATATTTTCATGGAAAGTGCTCTGCTGACCTTGCCCTCTTAATTCCGCCCAGAGCGGCGAATATCAGAAATATACGACGAGCCACTGCCGCCCATCCATATGTGGTTAAGCTTAGTACTCGTCAAACTTCATTATTTAAGAATTCTTTCATTTGGAGGACTTCATCCTTATGGAACGATCCTCCCGATGACGTTTTTCCGAACGAATATAACCTCCAACGATTCAAAACCAACGTGAATCGCTTTTTGCGCACACGCACCACTCCCAGAGTGCCCTAAAGGATTTTTCCTATAGTGCTTGTGTTTGATCATAAAAAGAAAAAAAGAAAATTACACGCTAATTGGCAACACTGCTTGAAACTTGAAATATTTGCCGTGAGAATATTCCTACAAGCTGTCTAAACAAAGAATTATTGCTGTGGTACCCTTAAGGCCGGTTTAAATTTAAAATTTAAATGTGTCAATTTACCTTAATGTATGGAAATATTAACACATAAGTGGCTCGGCGCTGAAAAAATTATACTTACAGTGAATTTAATTTAAATATTTCCGTTTTCAGTCTACCTACGGTAGATTTGCCTACGTTTATTTACTTTTTTTTAAATACCATAAATACAGTGTCATTCACGGTGAGTGGCCTATAAAAAATCTCGGGAACTAAAAGAATATGTGTGAAATATTTATAATCGCGATAAAAGATGCTCATCTTTTCAACGAAGATATTTTGTCATATCTATCACTTGCGGTTATACCGGAAGTCGGTGGCAACTTGCTTAATTTAAATGGAACACCCTATATAGGGTGTAATGGAAATGACGTATTATATTTAAATGGGTGACTCCTGGGGTGTCCTAGAGAAGCGCAACATATATTTTTTTTAAATCGGACGTTTAAAAAGTGGGGTAATTCACCCCTAAACCCACCCGGTTACTCCTCGGCAATATGATCATATTACATTGCCAAGCTGTGTAATCAACAGACGTTCAAGCCCAATGTTGCCAACTGTGTAGAAAATAATATAACTTTAGATTCTTATAAAAATAAATATTTAGTTTACCTAGTATCCAAATGGAAGTGAGTCCAGGTGCCAGTACACTAGCAAGTAATCCAGAGCATAGACATCTTCAGGTTTTTGTTTCTATTTCTATGGGAAAAGCTTTATGCTCATCACGTACCCTGATGATAATGTGGAACTGCATAATAAGCTTATACCCACTAAACCCCATTCGGCCTCTTATTTCCAATCTCTCGGAACATTTGCACTAAATCACTTAAAGAAACACACAGACACCCACGAGTTTCAAATGAGTTTTTTTGAAGATATGCACTTATTATTAGATTACACAAAAGCTTATTTTAAGACTTCAAAATATTTTAATTTTAAATTAGGGCTACGCACCACAGCATGATTATTACTAATTTTCAAATGGTAAGGGACAGCTTCATACATTTCTTTAGCATTTGACTCAACGAATACTTATAACCAGGAAGAAGACAAACTGCCGTGTTAAATAATCGAAGCAGGCATGATACGGCGACATCCATTATGCCTGGCGCGCACGTACTTTTCAAATGTCACTTTTGTCCAAATTTTTATTACTGTCAATATTTTAAAGTGACATTTAAGCAAAGAAAACATCGAAACCCTTTCATTTGATTTACTAAGTAGAGAAAATCAAATATTAGGATTTTGACATAGGTTTTCAGCTGTAAATATCGCTTTAAAATTGTCCTTACATACTTTTATATTATTATTGAGCTAGCAACGAAACTAGAAATAAAGAATTCAGAGATTGAAGGTTGTAATTAGTTTTATTAAAAAATAGAAAATAAATCATAATTTACATAAAATATTTTACCATCTTCAACTTCAAACAAATCAAGGTAAATACAATACTATATGTACAGCTACTAACCAAGTAAATATATGCACCATCATTATGATTATGGGCTTCCAATTTGTTTGTTTCGTAGCATACTCCTTGCCAAACATTAGTGATCGAAGTCCTCTGTTCAGTCATTATGGGATTCTCAATTAAACTATGAAAAGAAAGAATTATTATAATAATATATTACCGGACTTATCAAAATTCTGACTACGGGTTAATATACCTAAGCTGTAAATATTATGTTGTAGCTTTTGACTTGTAGATTGTAAAATTTAATTAAAATTCTTTAAAAATGGGTTTGTTGCTAGTTTGCGTGAGAAGTTTGGGACATAATGAGACAATTTTATAATATAATAACAATAACGAATAAAAATTAATAAAAAACTATTTCAATCATAAATTACTTACCTACAACAAAACGAAACGGTCCGTTTTCGTGAAAAGAATAGAAAATTAAAAATTATTTTAGAATTTAATGACGCTTCCTCCACCATTTTCAATCACATTATAAATCATATGTTACTTGATTTTATCCGCTTCCAGACGAAGGATGTTCGGTTGTGAAATAATTTAAGAACGTGTGCTGCTCGCATTCTATGTCTGTCTCTGTCTGCATCAACCTTCTCCGATTCAATAAAGGGAGACAAATATGGCCTAGATTAAATCGAACAAACCCAAAGTCTGATATTGACACAGAACGATCGACACAAAAGGATAAACGTATGGAGTAACCTGCCTGGCTGTAACGTCACTTGCACGGCCTACTTATATGCTTCGATCCCCGCCATAAGCGGTCTCACCGGGCTGATTTGACTGTTGTCGTCATAGCCAACTAGGAGTAACTGAACTAAAAATTCGCAGCAAAATTGCCATATAAGAATATTAAATTGGCAATATTTCGGATACTAAAAATTTTCGGAATAGACCAGCTTATACAAACTTACCCTTATTTTTAATGCTAAATAGAAAATAATTATAATTTTGAAAAACAGTTTTTTTCAGTTTTCTCAATTTAATTTGTAATCTTATTTTTTGAACACCCTGTATTAATAGTTTAAAAATATTATAAAAAATCTATTGAAGCAGGTCCATAAGAAAGAATCCGAACAAACCTAAATTAAATAATTATCCTTATTAGAAAAAGTAATAATTGTTTTAAGGTCTTCAAACGTCATTTTAGACATAAAACCTTAAATATGTTGTTTGATTGTAGCAATTTGGAATTTGCCACTTTTTTTTTATATTAAGTAACCTACCTCATTTGGAAAAATCGTTATAATTTGCAATTATTCGATCTTCTTAACTATTCAATACCTTGACTTTTGTTAACATTTTATCCAAATATTTATTTTCGACCTGTCGATTTTCGAAGTTAAGAGGTATGAGTGAGTGGATACCGGTTCGCCTCGTTGGCCCGGATTGTCTGTGACAACGAATCCGAGCGTCTCGTGCGGCAAGGCGGATTAGGTGCCCTTCGCGATTCTCTGTGGTCTAGGTCTCTGTATAGAAGGTTTTGGTTGAAAGGGTCGTGCTTGCTTTCCTTGTGCAGCTGTTACTCTGGTGTTGCTCGGAGTAGAGCAGAAAAGGGGAATGCACCTTTCCAGTTGACAGTACTGGGATATGTCAAATAAGGAATTAATTATTTCCGTTTCGATTTTGGCTTCTTCTTCCGTTGACCACGAGGAGACGTGGCTGAGATTTTTTTGGTTAATCTTTTAGCAAGAGACCGATCATGTGGTCCCAGCACCTTTTTAGAAGTAAGTCCAGTTTAGTTATTGTGACTAAATTTTAATGAATTTTCGATCCAATATTATCTTTTCCTTTGAGGAGTTTTATTTAAATTGGGATTTCTTTTGTTTCAGGGTTTTTCTTTTTTATTTTTCCGTTTTGGCGTTCTCTTTTGATTAACTCCGCTTAATCAGCAAACTCAAGATTATTTTCTAGTTTCTTATAAGAGAAATGTGTCAGTAACTAAGGATCTACATTATCTACAAGAATGACCCCTAAGGTCCACCGTTCATAAGTTAGAATCATCAGTACCTGCTAAGCCAAATGTAATCATCAGTACCTGCTGATACAAGTGGTGGGCAGCCAGCAATGTCCCTTCATCCTTAACCAGAGACTAATCTGTGAAGATGCCTCTCGGAGGAGTCAGGATATATTATCAGCACTGAGCAGATTTGCACTGTCTGTGTCAGGTATTTTGTTATAAGACTTTTCATTTAAATCGATAACCTTTTTTATTCTTAACTTTTAAATCATAATATTTTGTAAAGCAATCTCGACAGTACACATATAAAATTTCATTAATTTATGACAGGTCTTAGGTAAAAGGTTCATGAATCTTCGACTTCCCCTGCGTCATATTTTTTCAATTACTTTATAGAACCCTCACGTCTAGATGTGCTAATTAATAGATTAATTTAAATTAAACATTTCAACAATACTATACTTTCTACATTTCAATCAAATACTTTCACAGCTTCACTGACAGTTATTGCTTAATAAAATCCTTAGTTATTTGTTATTAAATGTGTGTTTTATTGAATGTTTTTCCAACCTGACCAACTAGAATATTTCCCGGTTTAGCCACATTAAACCTGGGTGGCGCCCATTAAACAGAAGGGAAGTTTATATGTAAGTACTCCGACCTTTAGCCTCCGCTAGCTAAGAGCTGCCGTAAGCCTGTGGTGATTTTCAAAAACAAATCAACAAGTGGCCACATGATTTCCACGGGCATTTTTGAGTACAAGACAGAGAAATAGAGTATTTCCGGGATAAAACTTGATTTTCGCACGGTTCTGATTTTGTCTTTCTCATGGTGATTATTGGTGAAGGATAGGCCCGAATAAAACAATTTTTCGGACAAAAGATGTTTATTTTTGGTCGCAGAACACGATACGCCAATAAAAAATATGGGGTTCCGTTTGAAAATCTTAACTTACCCCCACCCGCGCCCGGGGGTGGTTTAAATTGCAAACTAATCCTCCTTCAAAATCAAACAACTTTTTCCCCAGATATTTTCCGCTGCAATGCGATGCACCGGAGTTGTTCTGGGGTACCGACCTTTTTTCAACACTCTATATAACTCGAGTGATGTCGGTTATTTCAATAATCGAGTAATCAAGCGGTTTTTCGCTCGAGCGATCACAAGACTATACAAAACGTCGGAAAAATAGTAAGTGTTGTATACCGCTGAACATAGATTTAGTTCCTCGTTCATAATTTAACGCTAAACAAACCCAAGCAGCAGTTTCTCTAAAAAGGTTAACATTACAGAACCGGATATAGTCATGGACGGGCACGCAATCCCACTGGCTTCATCTATTAATTTGCTGGGCGTCAATTTAGGAGGAAATATGTCTTGGCATAACCACGTTGTGGCAATCGCCAGGATAGCTTCTCAGAAGCTTGGGGTACTCTTCCGAACCAGAAAGTTGTACACACCTCAACAACTTTTGACACTGTACAAAGCCCAGATTCGACCAGCACTAGAGTACTGCTCTCATGCCTGGAGCTCTGCACTCAAACATACTCTTCGGCTACTGGATTCCATCGAAAGGAGGGCCATTGGTCTGATCGGAGACCACGAGCTGACGAAGAACCTCGTCAGCCTAGAACATCGAAGGCAGGTTGGGGATTTGACTCTCTTTTACAAATATTTTCATGGAAGGTGCTCTGCTGACCTTGCCCTCTAATTCCGCCCAGAGCGGCGATTGGCAGAAATACACGACGAACCACTGCCGCCCATCCATATGTGGTTAAGCTTAGTACTCGTCAAACTTCATTATTTAAGAATTATTTCATCTGGAGGACTTCATCCTTGTGGAACGACCTTCCCGAGGTCGTTTTTCCCAACGAATATAACCTCCAACGATTCAAAACCAACGCGAATCGCTTTTTGCGCACACGCACCACTCCCAGAGTGCTCTAAAGGATTTTTCCTATAGTGCTTGTGTTTGATCATAAAAAAAAAAAAAATATACAGGCCCGTATTTAAAAAAAATTAAGATGACGATGGTGGCTCAAAGACGAAACGTCAGATGGTGATGCCATCTTGTGGAGAATAAAAAGTATCAATGAGAAAGTGCATGTTATTTTTGAACATCTCTTCGAACAAAGTGAAATATTTGGAAGCCCCTGTATTCATTTTTGATTTTTGACGGCATGTTATTGGGCCCATAATTACGCACCTTTGTCCTAATTTAACCGGGTTTGTTCGTACGTTCTACGTATCTCTTACCGTTTCCGAAATCCCAATGGTGAAGGACGAATTTATTACACCCTGTATGAGACCATAACCATTTTAGAGCTTAAAATGTGGTATAAATACCCCCAAATTGAGACATATCACCCGAAATTTATCGATGAAACAAGTAAAAATCCTCCAGGTCACAAAACTGCATCGAGGTATAAATTCTGTAAGAAAATGACCCGCCTCGGGAGCGCTCGCATGGCGGTCTCCGGGAATGTATGGACGTCGTTTAAGCCGTTAATGGGCCGCACATTCATTCCAGAAAGACTTGTGGCCATTTCTTAGGAAGCGAAATTTATTGGAATGAGAATGGCACGGTGACACAGTTCCGGAAATATCCGGAAATCGGGAGAATTGCCGCTGTTCATTGGTACACTCAATATTGTTATAAAACATACATGGTAAAAAATGGCTATACGTTTGGGACAAAAGAATTGATGCGTTTGACTTAAAATATTCTCTCTTGGGATAAGAACACGCCTGTTATTGGGATTAGTTCATTCTTTCGGCCTTCGATTCTCTTAACGCTGTTCGTCTATCAAATTCTCAGTCACTTGCGCTAAAAGCACTTCGTCGCAATTCGTCTGCATTCGGCAGTCCATACCTACACGCTGACCGGCGGGATTCCCACGCCGTTCGCCTCATTTGAGTTTTACTTATACGGCATCACCGACCTATGTATATCTATGGATAGCCAAACTCTAAAAGCAAAAGTGGTAAATTTATAGCCTCGCGCATGTAAACAAAGCTGATAGTCAGAGGTCATGCCAATGGCAGCATAGCCATTGACGTATTTATGGCAAAAAGTAATGGAGAAAGCTATTAACCAACATCTTCTAAAGTACCTGGAATGCTTCAACATTATCAGCGATCATCAATATGGTTTTCAGAAGTCCAGATCAACTGGAGATCTTCTAGCCCAGTGGTCGCCAACCTCTTCAATGTGTTGAACTACTTTGTTAATTTTGGAATAAACAGAGAGCTACCCACACGGAAGCCACGTAACGCAACGTAAATGAAATAATCCACAGTTAATTTATCATTATATGTATTTATTTTACTATTTAACTGGTAATACATAATACATAGGTACTAATAATAAACTAATAACAAAATAACTAATATTACTAGTACGTACCTACTTGTTCATAGCTACATTCCTACCTACCAAACGAAGGTGTTTGAAAAATAAACAC
The DNA here is from genome assembly GCA_963991005.1 of Barypeithes pellucidus. Lineage (NCBI taxonomy): Eukaryota > Metazoa > Arthropoda > Insecta > Coleoptera > Curculionidae > Barypeithes > Barypeithes pellucidus. The sequence goes on along the minus strand of OZ022563.1, from coordinate 46,165,583 downwards.
AAACTTTTATCCAGCCACAACGGCATGTCACGTAAGATTTAAAAATAGTTAATAATAACAACAAAAAGGTAACGCACTATCATGAACATAAACATTGAAAAATAAAAAAGCACGTTCAATGAGAAGGCTGACACTCAGACTCATCGATAATTTTTTTAATGTTTGCAGTATAATTTGATACAGCCATTCGAATACAATTATTCAAATGTTCATCTGTAAGTCGATTGCGATATTTGTTCTTAATAAACTTCATATTGGAAAAAGAAGATTCACACAAATATGTTGAACTGAATAATGCTTTCACTTTCAAGGCAACACGGCATAGAACTGAATATTTGTCTTTACTTACAATAGGCCAGATACATTTGGTACTTGAGACTAACGATTTTAAGGCTAAATCATTTTGAAACTCAATTACTTCCATTTCTGTTGCAGCGATGTCTTCGCCAAAGTTCTGCATAACACAAGTTGCAAACTGTTGGATATCAATTTCCATAAAGGGTGAAACAACAAACTGCGCTACTAAAGCCATTTCGTTGAAATCCTTAAAACGATTTTTGAAGTTATTCTTCAGGGTAGAAACTATTTCTACATGATATTTCCTGTCATAGGGTTCTAATGGATTTTGAGATCTTTTTTCTGAAAGAATAGGAAAATGCTTGGTATCGCTGTTAATTAGGTTTTGTTCCCAAAACTCCAGCTTTTTGATAAATGCTTTTATATCAGCAATCATTTCCGCTAGTTCTTTGTCTCTCCCCTGAAGCTGCAAATTAAGTTCGTTTAATTTCTCTGTAATGTCCACGAGAAAACCAAAATCTCTAAGCCAGATTGAATTTTCTAGTTCCGGAGTCGGTTCATCGCGTTGTTTGAAAAATTGAACTATGCCAGATAGGACATCATTAAAACGTTTCAGCACCCGTCCTCTACTTAACCATCGGACTTCAGAGTGAAGGAGTAGGTCCCCGTATTGACAGTCAACTTCATCGGCCAAGGTTTTGAATAATCTTCTTTGTAACGCTTGAGCTCTAATCTTGTTCACAATTTTTACCACCAGTTTCATAACGTTGTTTAGTTTTAGGAAATTTCCACATAATGCTTGCTGATGGATAATGCAGTGGTAACAGAGAAATTGCGGAAAAGTTTCATCTTTACGACATAACGCCACCAGACCCTTATCACAACCCACCATAGCTGGAGCGCCATCGGTTGTCAAGCCTACCATTTTCGATATTGGAATTTTCTCGGAAGAAATAATATTTTTTAAATGAGGAAACAACTCCTGTCCAGTAGTGTGTCCTTTCAGTGGAATAAACTTCAAAAGATCTTCTTTAATCGTAAAATCACTAAAAATCATCCTGACGAACACGGCCATCTGGGCAGTGTCAACGACATCTGTTGATTCATCCAGTTGAAGTGAAAAATAAACACAGTTATCTAAGTCAGTTCTTAACTGTAAAAAAATATCATTGCTCATTACTTCTACACGACTCATCGCTGTATTAGCAGAAAGTTGCATAGATTTTATAGCTGAAACTATCTCGTCTTTATTTCTAAAGTTGGCAAATAACGAATCAGCAGCTTCTAAAAACGCCTGTTTTATCATTTCCCCGTCTTCATAAGGTTTCTTTTTTTGTGCAATTATCTGGGACACACGGTACGATGCTTCAGTTGCAGCCTTATTTTTGTCGACTGTTCTTAAAAATATTGATTGTTGTCCAATTAACTGCTTTTTTTAACTGTTTCAGTTTCTCCTTTCTGGCGGCAGAATGTAGTGGGAATGATTTTTCAAAATTAGAATGTACAGTTTTATGATGTCTCTCAATATTTCCTTTTTTAGCAACGGAGACCGAAGTATTACATAACAAACACACATTTTTATCTTTAACTTCTGTAAAAAGTATTGTTCTTCCCATTCCGAATGAAAGTGGTATGTCTTTACCTTCTTACAACTGCTTGCCATAATATTATTTTTTGTTGTTCTCTACTAACCCAACCGCTGGACGTTGGTTACGCGTTCAGTTTTAAACTAAGCGCAATGTCGCCGCGCCGTGCGTATTTATCCCGTTCAAAGCAATCCAGATCGTTCTCGAACACTAACGCGCTGGTTCAGCTGATCGGTTCTAGCCGATTCTAGCTTGATGGCGTCAGCGGCAGATCGCTCACCGCAACGTTGCCGCTGTTTATGTTTAATATTATGACAATTAGATAACATTATGGGGAGTCTCGGGCTGTTGCACTGGATATTTCTAAAGCTTTTGATCGTGTTTGGCATGAGGGGCTTCTGAGTAAACTGCGATCCTATGGTATGCCCAGTCGATTCTGTGCATGGTTGTCTAGCTTTCTTAAGGACCGCTCTCTGCAAGTGGCGATTGACGGATTTCTCTCAGACACCTTCACCACCAATGCTGGTGTTCCTCAAGGGTCCATATTGTCTCCCACTCTCTTCTTACTCTACATTAACGACCTTCTAGTGAAAACTGAAAATCCGATATTTAGTTTTGCTGACGATAGCACACTTATCTCATCTTTCTCTTTGAATGCGCAAACATCGGCTGCCGACGCATATCTTCGCAGACAGCATGAAGTATCACGCCTCAACAAAGACCTGGAATAAATTTTGGCTTGGGGCGACAGTAACCAAGTGGAATTTAACGCTACAAAAACCCAGGCAGCAGTTTTCTCCAAAAAGGTTAACATTACAGAACCGGAAATAGTCATGGCCGGACACGCAATACCACATGCTGGGCGTCAATCTGGGAGGAATGTACACATAAACATAACATAACAAAAATACACTAGTTTTAGTTGGATGTAGTACTAAAAAAAATCTAATAACGTAGTTTGACGTGTTTGCGTTTTATACTTACAATCTAGAAAATGTAATTCCAAGTCTGATAACAATTCCATTGCTGTAGGGTCTTCTTCTTTGCATACTCTTGTAATTCCTTTACCATACTAATAGTTTGTTGATAATTAGTGACATTTGTTTGATTACTGCATTCAACTTCTTCATCAGAGTCGTCAGATAGTGATGTGGTTTCAGTTTGGACTACATAATCGGTAGGAATGGGGTCACTATCATCTTCTAATATGCTATGCTATCAATGTTAATGAACTCGCCCAAATCATTACACACTTCCACAACATCAATATTCTCTTTCAGACTAAAAACGCGACATTTTTGTGCCATTGTTTACGACTTTAACACTCACACTATAACTCACAAATAAATGAGTGATAGACTTGTTTTGGACTTCCATTGTCTTTATTTCATTTTTAAATCACAACGTTTCAACTGGTAAGTATCTCCAGTCGTCTTCAGGTGAATACTGAGCAAGTTACTAAACTACGAGAGTATTTATACTAATAAGGGGGGGTGAGAAAGTTAGTCGAGTATGCCCGAGGTGGGTGCAGTCATGCGTCAATACTAGAGGACGTACCTAAACTAAGATTACATTTGCTTAACAGGGGTTTCCAAATGTTCCTTATATCTAAAGAGGGTTTGCTAAAACAACCAGGATTCTGAATGATGACAGCTGCTTCTTTGAATTTCCTCTTTCGCCAATGTTCTTCCTTAAGAATGATACTTGATTGTCCCCATTGTAAGTGGTGGCCGTGGGTCCAAGCGTGATCTGCTGCTCCGGATCTATTTGTTTCTCCCTTTCGTGTGTGGCTCTGATGTTCCTTGATCCTTTTTTCCAATGGCCGTAGGGTTTCACCAACATAGGATTGTCCGCACTCGCAGGGTATTCTATATACACAATTCTTTGTGTCTTTGTGGTTGGTTGGTTTTGTCTTTGTCAGGTGGCTTCTTAAAGAGTCTTTGGAGCTGAAAACTGTTCGAATATTGTATTGTTGTCCTATTCGTCGAATCTTTTCAGAAACCCCCTTGACATAGGGTATGTTTATGGTCGGTCCAACTTCGGTGTCATCCCTCGTTCTCTGTTTGTCCCTCACAAATAAATGGCGGACTGCTGTCGGTTAATCACACATACTTTCATTCGGCGAAGTCCTTTCGCTCTACCACGCGTACGCGATTGGTTGCCGGTCTGTCTTCAAAGAGTTTTTGCACCGTACTTATTCGTCTCCCCAAATACTTTTTAAATAATAATTTTTTGTCCGGTTAAAGGAGGCTTTTCGCACTCTTTGTATGAATACAGCCTGTCCGCGTCCGCCCAAAGGAATTTCATATACCTAGTTCCGGACTATGAAAGAAGTCCGCTTAAAAGGGATGTCCGCTTATTAGAGGTGTCCGTTATAAGAGGTTTCACTGTAATATAATTAAAACAAAAATTACAGCTTATTAATAAGAATTTTTGAATATTCGACAATTAATTGGCGTAGTGTATGTTATCAATTTATCGACTTTATCGAACAAACCTCCCACGAGTTTGTATTCGAGTATAAATTCTTCAATTTTACAGCAAGAGTAAAATTCACATTTTTGTACGCAAAAATAAAAGAAAAACACTTAAATCCGATATAATGTAGGAATTTGTGGTTTTCAACCCCCCGAAAACGTCAAGGAAACATTCGGAGAATGGGGGATGAATTTAATAAACAGTCTGCAGAAGTGAAAACTCGATGGAAGCCATTTTGGAGAAACGTAAAGGGGTGGATATATATTTCGTAACTAATAAGCAAAAAAACCGTTCGGAAAAGTGTTTAAAATAAGCGTTGAAAGTTGTTAAGTGTGGGCTTTAGTAAAAAATCTATTTTCTTTGGTGGGATAAAAAGTAAATAAATAAAAACATAAAAAATATTTCAAAGAGATTCAAGGACAAAAACTACTTGAGGCAAAGGACCAAATTATGTACAGTTGTATTCATAAAAAATTCGTACAAAAATTATAGCTGACTGGTGGTGTCAGTGATTGTATACAGGGTGTTATGGAAATGACTTATTATATTTAGATGGGTGACTCCCTGGGTGTCCTAGAGAAAGTCTACATACTTTTTTTTAAATCGAATACCTAAATACTAAGGTAAAAACCCTTTTTACCCATATATTGTCGCGCCGTTCCATCTAGATTCAGTTAGCAACAATGTGTGTCACTAGAGTATTATACAGTGTTGTCAGATCACACCGCATGTTTTGGTCTTGCTTGGATACCTGCCGCGCGCGACTATCGTTGCTTCAGTATGTTTCGAGGACTCGGGGATGGAACGACGCTGTTGAGGGTTCCACGTGCTTGATGTATACGAATTCTAAACGTTCTGTTAGTTGTAGCATTACCCGATTTTTTTCTGTTGTGAAATAATTCATAATAAGAAATGTTGTGATGTGATTTCAAATTTGTGTGATATTATCTACTGCTTGTTCTGCTGAAAAACATACCTTTTGTGTTCTATTTTTTTATGGAATTTCATTATAAAACGGATTATAAGATCGAAGGTAAGAGAGTATGTACCTTAAAATTGTAGTATTTTTTTCTAAAAAGTTTTAAAAAGAAGTGATAACGCGCGTCAAAGACGTCTTGTTGTCAAGAACTGAACGTGCATTTACAATTCTGTGTTGCAATACTCGTATATGACAACACCGCCTCAATAAACTATTGATTGCGAACGTCCTCAGTAGCGGCCACAGATTTCATATAAAGTGTATATTTCGTACAATAATTCAAAGCGCCATTTAAGGTTATTTTTCTTCAATTTATTTTCATCTCAGGATTTGCCGGTTTAAATATAATAAGTAATTTCCATAACACCTTGTATGTGGAGGTTATCGGATGTTATAGGATATCAAAAATGTCGTCCATTGGTGTGGGGTTAATAAAATATAGAATTAATTAGAAATTAATAAAAAGATATATTTCAATAATCATAATGACAATAAAAACAACATTAACGAAAACGTTTAAAATATTGCGATACATCATTTTGAAGGTACTATTGAGTATTTATTTACGATGCCGGAATATTACTTCTCTATTCGCACTCAAAACAAAATGGCGACGTTTTAAAAATTGTTATTAGTTTTCCTATTATCCTTTATTTCATTTACAGTCTTAGAAAAATAAATACAACTTGGCATAGTGTAGTACAGTTCGACAAGCGAGTCTATAGCTACGCGGTATCGGTAAGGGGAAAGTAATATCTTTTAAAACATGGCCGAGTCATGGGCGTGCTATTATTATCTTAATAATGTAATAATATATATTTTTTCATAGCATGAATATATTTGTATCACCAGTGCAATATATTAGGCCCTTTCATTAATATTCCTCGCTTATTTTGGCATTTTCGCCAAAAAAATCCATTTGATTTCAACATGCACCTCAAAGTTTCACGGGAAAATAGAAAGTTTATGTCACTTCTCAGCTGTTGTCGCAACTTTTTTAAGGTTGGAAATACTTTTAGTTCCAAATAAAACTTTTGTATTGTTCTCCTAACAATGCCAAAGTCGAAGCCTTCGATTTTTTCGACAGTAGAGAGACGGTCCCTTTTTTGACAGGAGATGACAACAATTGATTCGGGTTATTTTCTTCCTTTCATTATCTTCTTTGTGCATGTTTTTTACTGCACCCACGCTTACTCCCGCATACATTGCGAGCCTTTCTAGCTTTCGCTTCAGTGGCAATTTAAATGTATTAATTTGTGATTCCTCTTCACACACCCTGTACACATTGGCAATCACTTCGCGGGTTTGACTATGAAGGGTGTTACCAGGGTATATTCATTCATTATCACAGTTTTAAAACAAATCCTATCACTACGCAACTGGATGAAGCATATTGGACATCTCCGAACAAGCACGCTGGCACTATAGGCGTGTCACCAGGCGCGTGACGTCATCCTCTGTCTGGGATATAACCTATCAAATTAGCTCTAGCCACCAGTTACCCATGGTTACCGTTGATATTGTACCATGTTGCCCTATTTTTAGATTAGAAGTACTTTAATGAAAAAATATTTTATTTTGCATTTAAATATTAAAATAAATAGTATGAGAAGAAAGTTTTAAGAACATTAAAACTATAATAGAATATTAGTTTCTTATATACTTATGACAATTTACTTTAAATGGGTAAATTTAATTTTAGGGTTTACTTGGTAACATGTTATTAAATTAAAATTTAATATATGTGACAACATTGGTATCCCAAGAAATTTTTTTTCCCGCATTACTTTTGTAGCTACAGTTAAAGTTGTCGACCTGTAGGAATCAGAGAGCTACATTTTCTTGCATATTTCAGGGTTCTTAAATTCAAAATGGCGGATGGGCGTCATCTTGTTAAAGAAATTGAATAGGAAGGGGTCTTGCGATACCATGCGCCATTTTGACAGTTAGAACTGTCATTCTTGCGTCAAAAGGTTGTTTATCTTCCTCTATTGCCCATGCAACAATTTTGTAAAAGAAAATTAGCTGGTAATAAGTTCGCATGGGGGGTGGTTTGGAGTGGGGGTTTGGTGGTGAGGGAGGGGGGGTCACATTAAAAATCCGCACTGTATAATAAACAATTTCTATAACACCCTAAGCGACGGATGTAATTTTTGCTATTTGTTCTATTTATTTTCGACAATAAATAAAGAACGGTAAAAGAATTAATCAAAATGTTTCCAAGCGCCTTAAATCTATTTTCAAAATGGCCTTTACGATCCTACTTCGTCTGTGCCTTCTTCCCCCATAAAGGAAACTATTGTATTAGAAATACAAAGAGTTATTTGTTCATAAAATATTTTTCATTAAAGGAATTGAATGTCGGTAATTTTATTGGGTCGTATTATTTTCAACAATTTAATCGTCACTTTTAATTAGTAGATATTTGTTTTTGTCGTCATTTATAAGAAATCAACGATAGGAGGCTAGAAATCGTGCACTTTGTTAGAAGGTGACCATTTTCAACGTGTGATTTGATTTAATTTCGAAACTAATTTTTTTAATGGTTGTTTCATGGTAATATTTATTTCCTGTTTTAATTATTTATATTGAACAATATTTTTTTTTGTTTCAGGTATGTGAAGTATGCCACAAAGATAACCGTCAAGGCAAAAGGTAAAAAATAATATACTATCAATAATGACCACAAAGAAAACTGCCATTTAAACTAGTGTTGTGATCGTAAAAAAACTAAAGTTTTACATTTTTACACAGTTTGGCAACATTGCGCGTAACAAGTGTTTGTAATATACTGCCACAGGGTGCTGTGATTCATTACCGCGGAGTCACCTGTGAGTAAGAGGGTTTGTTACCCCACTTTTTAAACGGTCGATTTGAAAAAAAATATATGTAGCGCTTCTCTAGGACACCCAAGGAGTCACCCATTTAAATATAATACGTCATTTCCATAACACCCTGTATAAAATATTTTTGTAATTTTTACTAAATTTTGCTAGAATTTAATAAATAATTAGAGGGATTCAAATTTCTGTCAAGTTTGCATTGTGTCGCTTGTTTTCTTCGATCGATGGTAAATTCTTTACTATAATAATTTTACTATACGTAACGTTTTTTCCGTGTGAACTGAAGCATAGTTAACAGCACAGAGAAGGACGACATCTCAAATTTGAGCCCTGTAGATTAGGTATCCTTTTAAACCTTTTTATTGTAACGATAAAAAAAAACGCATTCAAAAATGAATAAAAACTTATACCTCTAAAATCCAATAAGCAAGAACAATTCTCATAATCTGATACCGCTATAAAAGTTTACACCCCCTTATAAAACCGTATAGAATATTCGCGTGAATGCGTGGCCAAATGTATAATCAAATCTTGATAAAAAGGAGAAAATGTAAAAATGAAAATTTACGGGTCGGGAATGTAATAAACCCAAGTAACATTAACCTAAAATTACAAAGTACAATTTACAACAGATAATAAAAGATTTTGTTGATGTACGGGGTTCTATCCAAATCGTTTGAAGGGTGTATAGCTTGCCTAGTGGTATTTGAACATATTCGTATGAAGAATGGGAGAAAACTGTATAAAAACCATAGACATATAATTTATTTACAATCGTACACAGTTTTTTGTTTTTTTTTGTTTTTTTTTATGATCAAACACAAGCACTATAGGAAAAATCCTTTAGGGCACTCTCTAGCGATTCACGTTGGTTTTGAATCGTTGGAGGTTATATTCGTTGGGAAAAACGACCTCGGGAAGGTCGTTCCATAAGGATGAAGTCCTCCAGATGAAAGAATTCTTAAATAATGAAGTTCGAGGAGTACTAAGCTTAACCACATATGGATGGGCGGCAATTGTTCGTCGTGTATGGGCGGTATTAATAGGGCAAGGTCAGCCGAGCACTTTCCATGAAAATATCTGTAAGAGAGAGTCAAATCCCCAACCTGTCTTCGATGTTCTAGGCTGTAGAGGTTCTTCGTCAGCTCGTGGTCTCCGATCAGACGAATGGCCCTCCTTTCGATGGAATCCAGTAGCCGAAGAGTATGTTTGGGTGCAGAGCTCCAGACATGAGAGCAGTACTCTAGTGATGGTCGAATCTGGGCTTTGTATAGTGTCAAAAGTTGTTGAGGTGTGTACAACTTTCTGGTTCGGAAGAGTACCCCAAGCTTCTGAGAAGCTATCTTGGCGATTGCCCCATTCTACAGTTTCACAAATGTTAGAAGAAGATAGCTTTAAAAAATTGCAATGCTGTAATAAGGTACACGTTTAGATAATTTCGGTCTAACATTAGACATAAATAGGTAATCGTTGTAGGTATTTTTTACAGAAATTCAGATAATATAAACAAATAATCCATATTTTTGCAATATATTTTTTTTTATGTTCAACCACAAGCACTTTAGGAAAAATCCTTTACGGCACTCTGGGAGTGGTGCGTGTGCGCAAAAAGCGATTCACTTTGGTTTTGAATCGTAGGAGGTTATATTCGTTTGGAAAAACGACCTCGGGAAGGTCGTTCCACAAGGATGTAGTCCTCCAGATGAAAGAAGAGTTCGAGGAGTACTTAGCTTACCCACATATGGATGGGCGGCAGTGGTGACTTAAAATATAGAAATAGAGCTATACTATTGCTTAAGCTAAAAAAGAAACATCATTAATCTCACTTACCGACGAAATAATCCGGGGTTAGAATACTCGAATTTCTTACACACCGCGTACTGAAGAACCATTGTAGATAGCTAATAAATAGCTCTAAATAGTTCTAATTCGAAAAAACACTGAAAATCAATTCAAAAATACGATTGATCACAACCGCATTAGAGAATAACCACTAACAACACTGCGCCTGATAAATGAATGACATTCCTGAACTTCAGGGTTACAATATAATATAATCGGTAAGCACGTGCGTACAGCGTTGTCACAGTGATTTCCCTAAAGTATTACAATTTGATATTGTTGGGAAACCATAAATTACGAGTGGAAAATTAAAACTATACACCGTCTGACCATAGGCATGATCGAACAATTATTTATTAAGTGGAAATTAAATAAATACGTTGTTTTACCAAAATATTTCGTAAACCATTTATATTTTTGTAAAATTTACTAAAATCTTTTGCATAAAAATGTCGTCACATGGTATTCCCAAGCGGTCACCCATCCAAGTACGAACCGTGCCCAACGCCGCTCGACATCGGTGATGAAACGCTTCCTCTTAAGCTCCCAACCTATTCTCATTAAGAATGTCCAGTTCTGATTAATCCGTTACATCTAATTTAAGTTTTTCTTTCTTGTAAGAAACATTTTTACAACACTTTATTTAAACTTGCTCATTTTTATCAGTAAAATGTACCATACATTTAAGGATATTTACCTATTGTAGTTATAAATAAATTATTTTCACTTACTTACATTCTTTGTAAAATTTACAATATATTTTACTGGATTTTACTAAATTTATTAGAAATACTATAGCGTTTTGTAAAGTATGTAATTTACAATATTATTTTGGTATCTACTGATTAATAATGAAAATTGTAATTAATACAATATTTTATAGGAAATCGTACAATAAAATCTTTACTATATTAATTTTACTATAGCGCTTGTTAAAATTTACTATACAGGGTGTCCGGGAACAGGTGTGTCCCGGATATGAAGAAAACACGTGAAAAGAATACTATAGGTTCATATAAACTTCTTTCGTATCGGCCTCCTCTTCGGAATCAAGTTTTTTACACATAATTATTGAACCACATGGTATATTTCAATTATTTTTTAATATGATGTATACCAGGTAAGACCCGTCAAATTACTACCCAAGAAACTGTTGTGAATTACTCACAGCTGCAGGGACGGACTAGCTGTAACACTCATGGGCCCATTTTTTTTACGCCCTGTATGATGAGAACTTTGGACAATGTTTTTTACATACCTTTAACTATTGGCTAAAAATTAAGTGGTCTTCATTCATGTCGCTAATCCTAACCGTTTTCGAGAAAACGTCATTTTATTTACACTGAGTCCCCTAACTGCTCATGGGCTAAATATGAAAAAGCGGAATCTTGAAGGTTGAACATTGGATCGGAACAAAGATGTATCTTTTATTGAAATACCCGAAGCACATGATGTATATGAAATGCCGTTTTTTCGAAAACGGTTAGGATTAGCGACATGAATTAATAGTACTTAATTTTTAGCCAATAGTTAACGGTATGTAAAAAACATTGTCCAAAGTTCTCATCATACAGGGCGTAAAAAAAATGGGCCCATGAGTGTTACAGCTAGTCCGTCCCTGCAGCTGTGAGTAATTCACAACAGTTCCTTGGAGAGTAATTTGACGGGTCTTACCTGGTATACATCATATTAAAAAATAATTGAAATATACCAGGTGGTTCAATAATTATGTGTAAAAAACTTGATTCCATTGGTGCTCTTTGGGAGCCCATATCTCCGAAGAGGAGGCCGATACGAAAGAAGTTTATATGAACCTATAGTATTCTTTTCACGTGTTTTCTTCATATCCGGGAGATTTCCCACATGTTCCCGGACACCCTGTATATTTTAGAGTTTACTTGATTTTACTAACGGATACTAACATTTTAAATCATAGTTCGGACCATTATCGACTTTGGTAGATAGTTGATGTATTAAATCTTTTTCCCTCAAAATCTAGACAAAATTGCATCATTAGAATGTGCTTTCTGGCGCTGTTGCATCCGGTAGCGTATAAATAGGATTATACCACAGAGCCAATACTCCATTCATAAAACTGTTGGAAAGTGCAGCTGTGATTGTGTGAAATGTTATTGAAAATCAGTAATGGGTGGAAGAGAGCACTACATGTCTGTGCTCTGAATGGCAACAATGTTGAAGTCTGGTTATATCCAATGACGTTTAAAAGGTTATGGACCGGCCTTTCTCGTTTACCGTAAGTTCGTTTCTTGCGGCCAACATTAGTAAGAAAGGTCCGAGAAAGAGACAGAGCTAGTCCGGGCAAAATGCCCGGCAAGGGCGTAAGTATAATTTACATTGAGATTCTGTACATTTTGCTTTTACCTATTCAAAAAGTGTAGTTTCGAATATTAGTTATTTATAAAAAAGATAGAAATATTGATGGCCTTTTTGAAATCCACTTTTTATATACAGTGTGTCCAATGATGGACTATTTATTTATTTTACAACCTTGCATCTCCTAGTGAAGCATTTTATGGCCGCAAAAGACTCAACATTTTGCAAATGCAAAAGTATTTCACAAACTACACATGAATGCAGCATGATTGTTTATAATAAAGATGATTTTTCACCAATAAAATCATAATAAACAATATTTTATTATAATGCGGGGGGCTCCAACGAATACTTATAACCAGGAAGAAGACAAACTGCCGTGTTAAATAATCGAAGCAGGCATGATACGGCGACATCCATTATGCTTGGCGCGCACGTGCTTTTCAAATGTCACTTTTGTCCAAATTTTTATTACTGTCAATATTTTAAAGTGACATTTAAGCAAAGACAACATCGAAACCCTTTCATTTGATTTACTAGTAGAGAAAATCAAATATTAGTATTTTGACATAGGTTTTCAGCTGTAAATATCACTTTAAAATTGTCCTTACATACTTTTATATTATTATTGAACTAGTAACGAAACTAGAAATAAAGAATTCAGAGATTGATGGTTGTAATTAGTTTTATTAAAAAATAGGAAATAAATCATAATTTACATAAAATATTTTACCATCTTCAACTTCAAAGAAATCAAGGCAAATACAATACTATATGTACAGCTACTAAACAAGTAAATATATGCACCATCATTATGATTATGGGCTTCCAATTTGTTTGTTTCGTAGCATACTCCTGGCAACATTAGTGATCGAAGTCCTCTTTAATGTTCAGTCATTATGGGATTCTCAATTAAACTATGAAAAGAAAGAATTATTATAATAATATATTACCGGACTTATCAAAATTCTGGCTACGGGTTAATATAACTAAGCTGTAATTATTATGTTGTAGCATTTGACTTCTGGATTGTAAAATTTAAGTAAAATTCTTTAAAAATGTGTTTGTTGCTAGTTTGCGTGACAAGTTTGGGACATAATGGGACAATTTTATAATGTAAAATAACAATAACGAATAAAAATTAGTAAAAAAATATTTCAATCATAAATTACTTACCTACCTGAAACAAAACGAGAAGGTCCGTTTTCGTGAAAAGAATAGAAAATTAAAAATTATTTTAGAATTTAATGACGCTTCCTCCACCATTTTCAATCACATTATAAATCATATGTTACTTGATTTTATCCCCTTCCAGACGAAGGATGTTCGGTTGTGAAATAATTTAAGAACGTGTGCTGCTCGCATTCTATGTCTGTCTCTGTCTGCATCAACCTTCTCCGATTCAATAAAGGGAGACAAATATGGCCTAGATTAAATCGAACAAACCCAAAGTCTGATATTGACACAGAACGATCGACACAAAAGGATAAACGTATGGAGTAACCTGCCTGGCTGTGACGTCACTTGCACGGCCTACTTATATGCTTCGATCCCCGCCATAAGCGGCCTCACCGGGTTGGGGGGCTCACTGTAGCAATACTGTTAGAATATGGTTCATTCTAATATCCCCTCCTAGCTCCTTGGCCACACCCATTGTACATGATCGTGTAGGAAAATAGTAACAGACGTTGCCAGAGCGCATTTGCATTAGTTCAGATTCATTTGATACTTTTAAGTATAATAATTTTGTTTTAAGAATTTCTCATCCTTTTCATAGTTTATAGTAAAATTATTGGGAAATAAATTTATTTTAAGAGCAATTGTTGGATTAACCTTAAACCAGTTGTAATTGTCAAATAAACAAATTTTTCATTGGGATTTTGCACGATATCTTAGCGATAAATATGACAATCTGGCTATGCTGCAATCATAACAGAATGATAGGGACAGCACGTTTGCATTTGTTGGATAGCCTAGAAATATACATATTTCTATCTGTTGAGTTGTATAAATCTAAGGGTTATACGGATTTTGAGAAAGTTCCCGAAGACGACATAATTTTTTTTTTCAAATTTTTCAATTTTGTCTTCGCGTAACACTGTTAAATCCCGGCGTGCCATAGGCCGCGGATTGGCCAACCCTGGTATAAAGTAACTTTCTGCTAGACAGACTCGACAACAAAATGCAGTAGCGGTTGACTTGCACCGGAGGAGATTCTCGCTAGCCGTTGAAAAGTTTGTTAAAATATAATTTTTTAAATTATTATTGATCGCGCCCCGTACAATATAATCACACTAAAATTTCCCATGTATGCAGAAAAATTTAAATATACCATTAAAGCAACCCATTAAATGTATTTTGATTACAAAGCCTATTGGGCGTAAAAAGTGGTAAAATGTGTAAAATCAACCCCGAAACATCGCTGTAAACGGTTGTAAAGTAAGCTCTAAAAATAAATGGTTTTTAGGGGTAAATATTAAAATTAGGCCATTAGAAAAAAAAAAGGATTTTTTATAAATGGGCTACTTTTGTAAATACGGGGCTGTAACAAGCGGCTGTCGGCGTAAAATGTATTTTAGATGGTAATTTTGTTTAATTTAATTGGTAGAAACCGTATAACATTTTCAGATATTATTCAGGACGTTTTATAGCGGATGATAGCATGATGATGTTCAAAAACATTTTTAAACAAATCGGGAAATGGCTCTTTTCTTTTACATACCGCACGCTTTTTAACCATGGCATTTTAGAATCGTCCGAAATTTTTTTAACAACATATACAGGGCGTTTCCTAACGTCTCTGAAAAAACGAAGGAGGTGAATCCTCACCTTATTTTAAGACGAAAATGTGGTATAACAGCCTTTACCATATTAATGGCTTGTTGATAATTGGTGACATTTGTTTGATTACTGCATTCAACTTCTTCATCAGAATCATCAGATAGTGATGTGGTTTCAGTTTGGACTACATAATCGGTAGGAATGGGGTCACTATCATCTTCTAATAGCACATTGCTATCAATGTTAATGAACTCGCCCAAATCATTGTTATCAAATTACAAACTTCCACAACATCAATATTCTCGTTCAGACTCAAAACGCAACATTTTTGTGCCATTGTTTACGCTTTTAATCTTATACAACTCACAAATAAACGGCGGACTGCTCATATGCGATTGGTTGCCGGTCGGTCTTCAGAGAGTTTTTGCACCGAACTTAGTCGTCTCCCAAATATTTTTAAAGGAGGGTTTTCGCACTCTTTGTATGAAAACAGCCTGTCCGCGTCCGCCCAAGAGAGGTTGAGTTAGATTGAATTTCATATACCTAGTTCCGGACTATGAAAAAAGTCCGCTTAATAGACATGTCCGCTTATCAGACATGTCCGTTATGAGAGGTTTCACTGTACTGAGACATAAACAAATATTATAAATAACCATCCAAATATAAAACTTCTAGTATTTTTTTTCAATATTGTCTATTGTCATTTGGTTCCTACCAATGCCAATAACGCAATACTAATCCTAAAGACCAAAAGGTATCACGGCCGACCTTTATACAACTAATTTGCAGCTTGAGAGCTTTTAAAAGACTGTTAAAATTCACAATTCTCTCTTAACCAAATCTTATAAGAAAAATCTGCTTGTTGGGACTTTATAAACCCTTGGCTACACGCATCATGGTATGACCTACCGATTGGGGAGTATGTACCGTCCCGTATACCTCCTTAAATGCTTTAAAATACCGGAAAATGTGAAAAACAGCCTTGCTGGGACGGACACCTCAGTTTTTATTACCGTATCATTATTTAACCTGAAAGTTACATAATTTTTCCGTCAAACGTTAATATCCCCCCAAGGTTCAAATTCTCTCCCTACATAGCAAGGATTATTTCCCCCCTATGGCCATAATAGCGCAAGCATGTGTTGACACAAACTTTGTAATCGAACTAACTTTAACTTTCCAAGCCGGGGGTATTTAATAAAGAAATTCGCACCCCGGTCGACGGGACGAGGCATGCGACACGCCCGCACCAGATAAATACATTCTTGGCGAAGTTGCGCGATTTAGGGCTACGGCTGGTTCAAGTGAATTCATTTTAGGTTCTGTGTTTTATTGGTATAAAGATTAGGGTTCTTGTCGGCGATCACGATAAGATTTATGAGCTTTTTTAATTAGTTTCAGTCGTAGCATCTTAAATTGAAACTAATTCGGACCATTTAGTGTTTCTGTTAAGCGAGGAGTCCTCCAGCAGCTGGCGGAGGTATGTCATAGTTTGGTGGTAATTCTGATCAGTAGACGACAGTCAACCAAATATCGACGACATAATAACGTCTCATAAATTACAGCAAATTAACAAGTTTTTTTACTCTGTCATAGGCCAGACCGGGACTGGTTGACCAATTTTTAACTATTCTATTTTTAATTCAATAACTGTAAGAGATATAATTATAGGAAGTAATAATTCAGGTAAGAAATACAGGCTCTTATGGAAATGACGTATTATATTTAAATGGGTGACTCCTGGGGTGTCCTAGAGAAGCGCTACATATTTTTTTTTTAAATCGAAGGTTTAAAAGTGTGGTAATTCACCCCTAAACCCAACACACAACTCCTCGGCACATTCATATATGAACATATTACATTGCCCAGCTGGGTAATCAACAGATTTTCAGGCACAATGGTGTCAAAATGTTTAAAAGTGTAAAACTTTAGTTTCTTATAAAAATAAATATTCAGCTTACTTAGAAAGTAGATCCAGGACGCGATTAAGGAATCCAAGGCACAGACACTTTCAGTTCTTTTTTCTATGGGAAAAACTTTATGCTCATCACGTGTCCTGATGATAGTGTGGGAGTGCATAATAAGCTTCACTAAACCCCAAACACTAACGCATAATTACACTTTACAATAACACACATAGAACAAGAGCACTTAATCATTTCGCAATAGAAATAATAAAAACGCTAATTTCTATGGGCCATTAACCCTATACTAAAGATAAAATGAAACAATTATGTTAACAATTGACAGGAACTACCCTTTAAAATGAATGATCTCGTCCACCTTCGGACCAGTCGCACTGTCTTTGCGAGAACTCTCCGCTAGTAGAGCCAGCGCGGTTGCCATTTCCGAGACTACAGGAAATAATATTATAGAAGGAAATTCGGCAATTTATGATAGTCGCTTATAAACATCGAAAATATTATTCACGACAATAGTAACTAGCCCGATTGTCCAAAATCAGCTGTTTAAAGAAGCCGGCCGATATCGATCGAGAGAACCAACGTGTTATTTATTTTTAAAATTTTTAGATGTTAAATACATTATTTCCCAGACAATAAGGGCGTATTTTTGTCTACACAGTAGCACTTTAAAATACTAATTCAGATTGAACGGTACTTAGATGTGTTGTGACGCGAAAACTAATGTGATTTTGTGATGTGAGTACTTGGTGTTTTTTATAAATTAAGTTGGTTTTAAATAAGTCCGAAAAGGTAAATAAAATTGCATTTTTTTTTCTAAAAGGTAAGTGGCATTTATAAACTTTTAAGTTGTCCAGATCTGCCGGGTGTCATTCGAATTGAACAAATGAGAACATACCTGACCATTTATAAACTCCACGGCGGTTCGTTCGAGTCAGTTCAAGTTTATAAATCAGAGATTGTTTCTCAGCGAACTGAACGTAAAAGTTTATAATAATGTACCCTGAAAAATAAACAACTTGAAATCTGTCAAACGGTTATTGACTTTCTAAAGAGTTTACCCTGAAGATATGACAACACTGTGCAAGATTCACAGTGCCATATGTTGCTGTGTTTACCTTCCGAACAGGGGCACCACGTGGTAATTTGGGTTTGACATAAGGTCATATACAGGTCATATTAAATTAAAGCACCATTTTTGGATATTTTCCTTCAATTTGTTTTCATCTCAGGAATTGCCGGCTTAAATATAATACGTCATTTCCATAACACCCTGTATACTAGACTATATAATAAAATGCAAAAAGTAGTCTTGCTACAGGGATAATTACTATTTTTAAATTAATTTATATATCCCGTCATTTAAGTCAACCAACGTCGGGGTTGATTGACTAAATGTATGGGGCCCGTAGACTTAAGGTAAACATTATGAAAAAACTTACACATCTATAGGTAATAAAAAAAAATTTCTTTACTCCAACTATTTATTACAATTTTGGCCACAGCCAGGAATCTAATCATAACTGTCATTACTTATGACTATAGTATAACATAAAATAATAATTATAATTCTAAAATCACTAGAATTTAAGCAATCTTAAAAAACAAATCAATTAACATAGTCATCAATGTCTGACGTGCAATTTTTACATTCATAGAAAAGTAAATTTCCTTTGGCACAATGTGAATGCATCCACATTATACATGAAGTGCACTGAACCCATTCTTCACCGGGAAGACTGGCAGAATAATGTTCAGTGCATTCCACGCACATTGTGTCATCATCGTCAGTGTCATCAGCGCAATCCATCGCATCGCCTGAATTACTCTTAACTTTTACTTTCCGCTTTCCTTTATTCTTCTTAGTGTTTTCTTTTGTTTTTGTTTTTCTTTAAAGTCTGTTTACGTTGTTTTTCACGTTTTAGGTCCATAAGTCTCTGTTTTTCAGGTGTATCTGTATTTAATAATATTGTCGTGAATAGTTGGAGCTGGTCTATCTGTCACAAAAGCTCCATAAAATTCCGAGTCAGGAAAAACATTTTCATTTAAAGAACAAATTCCCGTTGCTCTGAATCCAGCTTGTATACAGCGTGTCTTCGGAAGTTCTTACCAAATGGGAAACTTTTTAATTATTAACTCTACGAAAAAAAGTGCCTCTTCCCAAAAAGTCCTGCTTGGTGAGAAAATAAATTTGCACAAGAATATTTGTATGTTGGACATACAGGGTGGCATCAAAAAGTACCGGGTTTAAAATTTATAAAAGTCGTCGGCTATATTTACAAAACTAATAGTATTAAAGATTTGGTAATAAGTATTTCTGGATAAGTAGGCTTTGAACAATTGATTGTTGTTGGCAACAGAATAGGCGTTTTAGCAGTGACAGTTTGGCAATTATAATTTCTGTTTCAAAACGTGAACTTCTTGTTAAAAAAGGTTTTTCCGCTTCTTAGTTACTTTAAACAATAATAGTGATGATTAAACTGACTGTTAATGAAAAAATCGAAAAAGTTCTTATTGTTGGCGATCATTATAAGATGCATCGCGAGGCTGCCGACATTTTTAATACTAGACACCCAAATAAACATATTAGCCACGTTACTGTCGGCAATGTCGTCAATAAATTTAAAAATACTGGCTCTGTGGAAAATAATTTCAAGAAGAAACATGAAGTTCGAACACTTACTGAAGAAAATCAATTACAAGTATTTCAAGCGACTGTGGAAAATCCAAAAATTTCATTGGAAGGAATAAAGAAGACAGTTCAAGATAACGTGTCAAGAGCTTCCCTGGCCACCTAGGTCACCGGACATTACACCCCTAGATTTTTTCTTGTGTGGTCATTTGAAGCAATTGGTGTACAAGCACAGACCATTCCCTGATATTGATCACCTAGAAGAAACTATAAGGCAGTATATCCGGCTAGTTACTCCTCATATGATCAGAAACGCTGTGTCAGAGTTTTCTAGAAGGACAATCATTTGTATGCAAAAAGACGGGGGCCATGTGCAGACCTAGATTATTTTTGGAGTCATTTAGTTTTATTTGTTATTGGGAAATTAGAAATTGGCCACCTCATAGAAATTAGTGAACTAATTTTTATCCGTCATAAAAGTAGTTCTCTTAAGTAGAGTTTTTATTGTGTAATTGTTATAGTCTGTTAGCCTTTAAACATGCACTCTCCAAGTTTTTAGTTTTGTAAATATAGCCGACGTCTTTTTATAAATTTTAAACCCGGTACTTTCTGAAGCCCAATGTCCAACATACAAATATTCTTGTGCAAATTTATTTTCTCACCAAGCAGGACTTTTTAGGAAGATGTACTTTTTTCCGTAGAGTTAATAATAAAAAAGTTTCCCATTTGGTAAGAACTGCCGAAGACACGCTGTATTATCGATAGTTATTGCCAGTGGAAGTGCAGTTCTAACTAATTCCGGGATGTCATATATACTTAAAGTCTTTCCTGGATAACTAGCTAGCCAATTATCGGAAGCGGTATTAAAGTACCTTTTCAGGGGCCCATAAACAGATCTATCATAATAATTCCTCATTGTTCTGTAAGAATAAATAAATAAAATTTTATAAAATGTGTCCGGAAAATACGCGTGCAACGATAAAATCTATTTATTTTGACGTCAGATCTCTATTATCCAACGTTATACATATATTTTCCAAACACCCTGTATAAAAATATCATTTATAAACTAAATCACCCAAAGGACGGGGTAGGTTGACTACCTAGTCATTCAACCCCAAGTAAAGTATGCCAACCAGCCCCAGACGCCATTATGTTTTAAAATATTCTGCCTAACCTATACACATTTTTAGATCTGAACAACTGGAGACTCACATGGCTCAAAGAAATTGTTCTTATTTAAAGTACGGTACACGTACGGTTATACTACAGTTCATTAGATTTTATTACACGCGACGAAATTTGACGTCCAGAAGAAACGCGTCAATAAAAATAATATTCAAAGATTATGGACAGGCAAGATACACGCGTAAACCGAAAAAAAAACTGAGCGGATTGCTGAGAGTGTGTTGGTGAACGACGAGACAAAACGTATCCGGCCGCTGGTTGATCTTCAACTAACAGACCGTAAGCGTGCGGCGCTATATGAAACTACTTCGCTCATTGGTATTTGACCTAGTGACGTACGTGGCTATTACTATTCCATATGTTTTTTCGGGTTGTTTAAAACATAGTCCGTCGTAAATGTTCTCAATTAATTATACAAAAAGGTATTACAGAATGGAAAAGTGTTTAAATTATTTTATTTTCTCTAAAGAGTTTAAGGTGTACATATGACAACACCGGCCAGAATTCCTTGATTGCTTACATGTATCGCAGTGCCACACAGGTGTTTTTCTGGTTTGACGTCAGGTCATTTTTACCGCTGAATGAATTGAAAGCGCCATTTATGGCTATTTTTCTGCAATTTGTTTTATCTCAGGAATTGCCGGTTTAAATATAATACGTCATTTCCATAACATCCTGTCTATTCAGTTGTTTTTGAAAGAAAAGAAACAGAAAATAGTTATTTATGTTAGTAAGTCGAAGATTTAAAAATGTTTTACCTTTCTTGAAAATACCCGCACGTTAATAAACGTATTATAATTCCGTTTTGTAAGCTTCCTTCGATTTTTCAGGCAATACATTTTGTGTTGCTTCATTGGCTTTATTAATTATTTCGTGTGGAGCGCATTGAAATGAGTTTTCTTCTTCGGAATGGAATTATTTCTTTCCATTTTTGATGTTTTCAAATGTTGTTGACATTTGTAATGTAACAGTAAAAATGCGGCGCCCAGGCCAAGGAAAGACGCGGACAGCATTCAGAGAGAAGTGGAAAAATTACACGTTACGGCACCTTTTTTAACGCTTAATTACTTCTTACAACTCGTTAAAAATGATCAATTTTATGCATTCATTTGTGTAAAAAAAACATAATTTTTATAACGATCGTAGAAAAATCCAGAATAAAGTCTGGCTGGAATATTTATTCTCTTACACCCTGAATTGATATCTTTAAATTCTGGATTCAATGTATTTAATCGTCATCATTAATCGTCATCAATTCGTTACGACATTATTATAAAATGCCAACTTAAAGAAGTAATACAAGGATCATATTCAATTTTATTAGTTCCCGTGCCGAACTAAAATATCACGGAAACGTCGTTATTTATATGCTCAATCAACTGGAGTAACTAAGGATTTAAAACGAGCGCAACTAACGACTCCTCATTATCACAGATTTCCTCTCAAATTACTTCTCCTAATTTCATTGAACCTTGGGGATATGCTAAGAAATAATAATTTTACTTCAATTCTTAGTTTTCACCTTCTTTATAGGATTCATTACGTCATATTTAATTTTTTTATTTTCTCGCTAGGAATTCAGGAATTTGCAGTCCATTATAATTTTGTTAAGTATACTGACTTAAAAGAAACATGGATCCGGTATTTTTATCTGGTTTGTATACGTCAATGTGACGCCTGTTATTACGAACACACCAAAAAAACACAAGCACTATAGTAAAAATCCTTTAGGGCACTCTGGGAGTGGTGCGTATGCGCAAAAAGCGATTCACGTTGGTTTTGAATCGTTGGAGGTTATATTCGTTGGGAAAAACGACCTCGGGAAGGTCGTTTCATAAGGACGAAGTCCTCCAGATGCAAGAATTCTTAAATAATGAAGTTCGAGGAGTACTAAGCTTAACCACATATTGATGAGCGGCAGTGGTTCGTCGTGTATTTCTGCTATTCGCCGCTCTGAGAGGAATTAAGAGGACAAGGTCAGTCGAGCACTTTCCATGAAAATATCTGTAAAAGGGAGTCAAATCCCCAACCTGTCTTCGATGTTCTAGGCTGTCGATGTTCTTCGTCAGCTCGTGGTCTCCAATCAGACGAATGGCCCTCCTTTCGATGGAATCCAGTAGCCGAAGAGTATGTTTGGGTGCAGAGCTTCAGTGATGGTCGAATTTGGGCTATGTATAGTGTCAAAAGTTGTTGAGGTGTGTACAACTTTCTGGTTCGGAAGAGTACACCAAGGTTCTGAGAAGCTATTTTGGCGATTGCCACAACGTGGTTATGCCAAGACATATTTCCTCCCAGAAAAGAGAAAAATGAGATAAGTGTGCTATCGTCAGCAAAACTAAATATCGGATTTTTAGTTTTCACTAGAAGGTCGTTAATGTAGAGTAAGAAGAGAGTGGGAGACAATATGGACCCTTGAGGAGGAGGAGGAGGAACAAACCCGGCATTGATGGTGAAGGTGTCTAGAGAAATCCGTCAATCGCCAACTTGCAGAGAGCGGTCCTTAAGAAAGCTAGACAACCATGCACAGAATCGACTGGGCATACCATTGGATTGCAGTTTATTTAGAAGCCCCTTTCGCCAAACACGATCAAAAGCTTTAGAAATATCCAGTGCAACAGCCCGAGACTCCCCATAACACTCACTCTAAAAATAGTAAATCGAGTCGAACGGACATTTTCCGTGTTGCGCAGCTGCAGGGAGGGCAGCGGAGTCAGATCTTGTATCTGTATAATTCATGATCGCGGTACACGGCTTGCTGTGTGGCTTGGTTGTCTATAACAACTCAGCATCAGCTATGTCCTCATATTGCATTATTATTATGGATACACGTGCTGTGTTGGCTGAAAACGGTTTTTCTAAAAAAATGCGTGTGTAAAAATGTCAGTTCATATTTTTTTCCCCCATTTTCTGAGCCACAATATACGATTTCTGCTTGAAAACGGACGAGGCGCGATAACTCGAACAGCGTTAAAAAGATCCAACACTGCGGTTGCGCGTCGATGAGAATGTCCGTTCTAATTTTTTTCCGGTCACGAATAACGAAAAATAACATCCGACAAGGAAAACGGACGAGGCGTGATAAGTTGCATTCTCCGATTTAAACAAATTTCGATTTTTCTCAAACCAAAACTATTCACCGCACGGAAAATGCCAGTTACTACTTTGATCTCATCAAAAACATCACTCTGAGTCAAAAAATGAAAAGAACGGACGAGGCGCGATAACTATTACGACCACTTTTTTTTACATATGTAAAGATGATTCTCAATGATTTCGCAACGTTGCCAATGCCCGTTCTTGTTAATTTCCTTCTCAAGTTCTTATTAAATCACCAAAAAACTCAAAAGACTTTAGGTCGTGATCGGTCTGAAATCCTGATAACGGGCTGCCGTACTATTAGAAATTGTACATTATTAGTATGGAAGTTTTTTTTAACAAACAATATACTTTAAGGCAGTTGTGTACAATAAGATTTGCCAGGGGTCACTTTAAATACCTTAGCTTCATGACCATCCATTTTTTACAAACCGCACACGCGTTCTGTCACGGTTTGACCCAACGAATACTTATAAACAGGAAGAAGACAAACAGCCGTGTTAACAAATCGATGCAAGTATGAACAAACGAACAAACCAGGCATCCATTACGTCTGGAATCAGCTGACAAACGCACGTGCCTTTCAAATGTCACTTTTGTCCAAATTTTTATTACTGTCAATATTTTAAAGTGACATTTAATCAACAAAGGCATTCAAAACCCTATTATTTGATTTACTAAGAGGTGAAAATCAATATTAGGATTCTGACATGTTTTAAGCTGTAAATATCACTTTAAAATAATCCTTACACACTCTTATATCATTTTTTGAACTAGTAACGTAACTACAAATGAAAAATTAAACTTCAGAAATAAGCTTATAAGTAGTTTTATTAAAAAATAGGAAGTAAATCATAATTTACATAAAATATTTTACCATCTTCAACTGGGCTCTAGGTTCTAGCAAATATTTCAGGTTTCAAGTCCGAGCATATTTTTGGGCCCCAGATGATTTAGGAAAAGAAATTATTATTGATGCTTACTTTCAGTAAAGATGACTAAATGAATATTTCAATACAAATTACTCACTTGCACCAAAAAGGAAACGACGTTTTTCGTGAAAAGATTAGAAAATTAAAAATTATTTTAAAATTTAAAGATGTTGCGTCTTCTCCACCATTTTAAATCACATCAGATGTTGCTTGATTTCCATTCCCGCCAGACGAAGGAAGTTGGCTTGTTTAACAATTCGTGCTGTTCGCATTCTATGCCTGTCTCTGTCTGCAGCAACCATCCCTAATTCAGTAAAGTGAGACAAATATGACCAGGATCAAGTCGCCTGCATAAACAATCACTTTTTGGCATTTCATATTAACTCTACGTAAGTCTGATGTTGACGCTTAAATGATAGAGTGAAACAGATAGATAAAAGTAGATTACTTGTGAGCGTATGGAGCAGAGTAGGCTTAGCATCTCGTCCAAGGCCTTCTTACGTGTTTCGATCCCCCCCATAAGCAGTCTCACCAGGCTGGTTTGACCCGTTACGCGCTTTAAAAAAATGATTAAAATCGGTTCATTTTTAACGAAATAACATGTGGACGTGCATTTTTGAATATTCGATAATTGATTGGGGTGAGTTTATGTATTTAGGCATACTTTAGTTTAGAATTTCGGTCGAGGCATCACCTCCGTTACTTCACCTGCCACTGCTACGTATATATGTAAATAGCTATAGGTGTTTTACCCATATCACATACATTATATCCCCTCAGCGTTCAAAATAAAGCCGAAAAACAAGCACATAATAATTCAAACGCGTCCATAACTCAGTTGCTCACCGTATTCACTCACCCCTACCTTTGCGGAATTTATCATAGGGCATTATTGCCAGCCCTTATAGTCCCTTGTAATAAAGGAGAGTTAATAAAGGTCAATTTTAACCACCATATTTCATACCGCATAATTTTATACGCATCCGATTATAAATAACTGCCGGGAAGGGAATTATTCAACATTTATTCGAAAACAAAGATGCGGGTGGATGACCTGTTTTCCAGCTTTTGTAGTGCTGTAATCTTATTGATGGCTCAAAAAATAGATATACAGGGTGTTATGGAAATGTTTTATATTTAAATGGGTGTGTCCTAGAGAAAGCCTACATATTATGTACGAGTGTCCCATTTTCGACACTTTTATAAGGTATCTCAGTAATTGTTAGTGCTATCAAAAAAGTAAATAGGTGCTCTTTTTGGGCCAAACTTATAATGGTAAAATCAAAATTTGAAAATATTCGCTCGCTAAAGAGATACGTGGGAAAATCCAAAAATTAACAATTTCCAAATTACCCTATATTTTCTAAGTTAAAGGAGATACAGAAATATGTTTTATACATAAGTTTCTTTATAATGCTTAATTTGCCGTTTTTAGACTAAGTATACGGTCAGGGAAAATAGTTATCGGAACTAACCTCGTTTTTCCAAATGAAACACCCTGTATAATTTAATCTAAAAAGGTAACATTTTAAATTCTCTTTTCAAATATATACATACCTACCATGGATGATATTAGTTTCCTAGGCGATTTATTTAAACTTTATTGCTTTAAAACGAAATAAAAGATTCAAATTAAGGTAAAAAATATCGGGAATCATCGCAAATGTTCGGGATATGTTGTTAAATAGTTGCCGTCCTTCCGGATAGCGAACAAAACATAAATTTTGCGCCATTTCTTCGTTTCTTCCACTTCAAGTCATTTTCACACATGAATATGTAAAAATGAAATAACTAATAAATGTTAATAACAACTAGAATGTTAACATAGTTGCTTCTATGATATTAGCTTCTGTTTCATGGTCTACTGTGGTTTAAATTAATAAAGTTTAAATAAATCGCCTAGGAATATTATCCATGGTGTGTTATATATTTGAAAAGAAAATTTAAAATTATATATTTTTAGATCATTTAAAAAATGAAGATGTCCGATAACTTTCTTACCTGACCCCGTATATTTATTCTGAAAACGGCATATTATTCAACAATCATTATAAAGAAACTTCTTTATAAAATATTTTTCTGTATCTCTTTTAACTAAGAAAATATAGTGTAATTTTGTAATTGTCAATTTTTTGATTTTCCCTCATATCTCTTAGGCGAGCGAAATTTTCAAATTTTGAATTTACCATTTTAAGTTTGACCCAAAAAGAGCATATGACATCTACTTACTTTTTTGATAGCACTAACAATGACGGAAATACCCTTTACTTAAATGTGACGAAAATGTGACACCATGTACAGGATTTTTTCAAATTTGCTTTTTTACGATAAGAGATACGACGTCGATTAAATTAAGGCAAAGTTGCACAATTACGGGTCCAATAATATGCCGCAAAAAATTCAAAAATAAATAAAGGGGTTTTCAAAATATTTGCCTTACGGTTTTTATTTTTTCCTGACTTTGTTCGAAGAGATACATTTCACTTCCTCATTGTACTTTTTATTGTCCACAAGATGGTATCATCAGATCTTTCATGCGACGTTTCGTCTTTAGGTCACCATCATCAACGTTATTGTTTTAAATATGGACCTGGTTATTTTTGTTTAAATTATGAAAGAGGAACTAAATCTACGTTCAACGGTATATAACACTTACTGGTTTTCCGACGTTTGTTCCGTAAATTGACCATCTTCATTAAAATACCCCTCGTACGTTCCTGTAATTTACTTTCGTTTCGAAGAAACTGAAGATTTAAAAATTATTATTGCTATTTCTGTCTTTAATAAAATTGTATTACGTACTACTACTACTGTTTTTTTTTTATTTCAAACTAATAGTTGTATCAAATTTCTACGTCAATCCCTCAAGGATTACATTTTTATCCCTTAGGGAATCAATGTTTTTTTTTACGATAGTTTAGGGTTCGTAAAATTTTTTACGTTATTTTTTTTAACTTTTTTATGTTTTTTTTTTCATTTCGTTTAAAGTAGGTAATATTTCTATTTAGTGTATTTAGTAGAGGTAGAGAACTATCGATAGTGCTGTCGTAATCGAGCAATCGATATTATTATCGTACTGTCGATAGTAATTATTGCTGTAAAATTATATTTTTTCAGTTAAAAAATAAATAATAATATTTTTTGATGGATGCGAGTCTTTGATATAAAATCAGACTGGCCGCTTATAATTTTGCAGTGTCGGCAGTATTTGGTTCCTTATCTCTCTAGCCGCAACGGGCATGGCGTTACCGGTAGATTAAATCGGTCAGGATGACGCAATGTAACGTTAAAACAGTCGGATAAAGAAATTCTGCTTGAGGCAGTAATTTTAGTCGGTTTTCTGGTGTCCACAGAAGCCGCACTCGCCCGCGATTCAATTTTTTCAATACGGGGGTCCGCAAAAGTTGGGTACAGGTTTCAGAGTGTTTTTTTTATGCCAAGTAATTCCAAGAATACCAGCTGTGGATTTCCCCTGAGAAATTTTGAGCTTCGAAGACTCGTTTCTGGCGCGAGTATAAATAAATTTTTACAAGAAAGTTATGTGACATTCTGAGCGCGGAATCGGTAGTAAGTGTGAAATAAAATATCTTAAATTAGTATTATAGTATTCACTACCGCGTTTTCTAAATATTTTGAAAATTACAGGATAGTTGAGAGATCCCTTTGGTTGGAGAAATACTAGCTTAGGATAATTTTCTAATGTATATAAATAAATACCAAAATTTAAGTTGCCAGTTTGTGATAGGATGAATGTTAGGATGGTTGGATTTTATATGAGAGAAAACATGTTAATATAGGTTAAATTATTCTTGTACATAAAAATAATTAACCCCGAGGTTTCCGGTTCGCGAGACTCGACTAACGAAAGGACTAACCCCTTCATTACCCTCAATGACAACAGACATTAAAATTAAATAAAGAAAAGCCCTCCGTGTTCAATATAATAACTTGCATTGGTATTGTATCCATTGGACATCCCCGAGCCAATATCAAAATACAAAGTATAGTTTGAACAAAAAGTTAGGCCTCGTCCTACGTTCAAACAACTATACTTCAAATTAAAGTCAGTCATTTTACATTCTTAGACAAAATTATTGCCCTCATCTTCTTCAATTGCGCTGGTGGACCGCTGACAGCTTCCAGTTAGCGGGGAAAGGTGGTGGGCCCACCCAAGACCGACTGAGACGTGCGTGTCAAGTCGGAAATGGCATTATGCCTGGCATCCCCCCATCGTAATCGACCACCAAGATAAGCGTCCGTAAAACTAATTAAGTAGGAACGTCTTCGGTTGCGATGACTTTTTCATTAATTATCAAGACTGGCGACATAACTGATAGTGTCGACCAGCAATCATACATTTTCAAAATTTTAAAAGATTAAGAAAGTTTCCTAGGTGGGGAATTCACCTCTAGATAGAATTCAAAAATGGGGACAAAATTAAATTTCCAAAAATAGCCGTCTACTTAATAATCTGATTAAATTAAATTCAAATAAAACTTAAGGGGAAACTTGGTTATACGGGGGTTATCGAAAAACGTCTTACGTGAAACACGCAGATAAGGAGAACGTTTAGAGTTACCTATCATTTATTAAGCGCACAACGGACGGACGTTTCGGGCTACCTACTCCACTCATATCATGGTATACGGTGGTGCCCGTGCGGGCATAAAGTACACATTATTGCCCGCGCTGGCATTAAGACGCAGAAAACAGTTTTCGATTAACTTATTCATTATTAACAAAATAACAAAATATAAATTTACGTTTATATATTATTTGGTTGTATTTACATAGACCTGGCAATTCTGGAAGGTTCCGCTAAATTTCCTGCAGCAAAGGTTGACTCATGATTCATTGTCTGGGTCTCTAGTTTCTGTAAGGAAATGCGAGATCCAGATGGTACGCCTGCCAACATCCTTGAAACCTCATTTTTTGAGAATATGCTATCCTCTAAATATCCTTCAGCAACTGTGGTACTCTTCCATCCATCATGGCTCTTCAGCGTAGTCATACTTGCTCCAGCTTCTGCGAATAGAGTTGCCGACGTTCGACGTATACAATGACCAGTAACCCCAACAGTGCAGTTTCGTTAATGTTTTCTACAACATTTTCTGACATCCATTTCAAAAATTGGTCATATTGTTTGTCGTATGAGTCTCTGGTTTTTCTCGGTAACAGGTTTTGCGTTGCATTTTCAGCCTTTTTTCCAATTTCGTCGGGAATTTCAAAACCTTGTTTAAACATTTGAAGAGTCAGGGGAAAAAACGATGAAAGTCCATTTTAGGTCGAAAATAAAGTAATCAGTGTAAAATGTAGATTCATACGTATATTTTACTATACCATACCAAAAGGAGGAAAAAATGCTGAGAATCACGAGTTATCATGGCTTGAAAATACATTACACTTGGAAAGAACGATGAAAGTCCACGCGTCAGGGGAAAAAACGCTGAAAGTCCACTTCTGCGTTGAAGCGCTTCGGTCATTTTTATTTCCTGTTGCTTTTTTAGTTATCGTTAGAACTTGTCGGAAGCATAATAATATATTGTTTTTCCACGTGCAGGATCCAACAACATGTCATTTTGTCTTTGTTCGATTTTTTGTAACTTTTTTGAATAAAAGACTTCAAAAGTATTCAAAATAAGGGGAAATATCGATGAAAGTCACTGGACTCTCATCGTTTTTTCCTAGTATTTTTTGACATCGCTCTAAGTTTTTGCTAATAGTAATGAAGTTTTTCACATAATTTGTTCTAATTAAACATTATGCCAATTTAAACATTATAAATAACTATCTGAGAGTGACCTATTTACGCAATGAGTTTTCAATATGGAACCAAAGGGTTTCTAAACTCAAATTTGAGTTTTCTCAAAATCATGGTCCATCGACTTTCATCGTTCTTTCCCCTGACTCTGATACTTATCTCTCTAGCAACAAAAACGCAGGTTATAATAATGTCCAGATAATGTCGCAGGTAAAAATAAAAAATTGATAAATCAAATTCAATTTAAAAAAAATATTTATTATTTAAACGAACTGGTATGACATAAAAGTTTGTATGCACCACGGGTACTAATAGATATATACCCTCGGGCGACTTACGAACGCTCGGGCCAGAGGCCCTCGGCTTTGTAAGACTGTCGCCCTCAGGGTATAATCATCTACTTACAGGTCGACAACTTTATCTGTAGCTACAAAAGGAACACGGGCAAGAAAATTTCTTGGGTTAACAATGTTGTCACATATATTAAATTTTAATTTAATAGCATGTTACCAAGTAAACCCTAAAATTAAATTTACCCATTTAAAGTAAATTGTTATAATTATATAAGAAACTAACATTCTATTATAGTTTCAATGTTCTTAAAACTTTCTTTTCATACATTTATTTTAATATGTAAATGCAAAATAAAATATTTTTTTATTAAAGTACTTCTAATCTAAAATTTGGGCAAAATGGTGTAGTATCAACGGTAACAATGGGTGGCTAGAGCTAATTTGATAGGTTATATCCCAGACAGAGGATGTGACACGCGTCTGGTGACACGCCTATTGTGCCGGAGTGGTTATTCGGCGATGTCCAATATGCTGCATTCAGTGGCGTAGTGATAGGGTTTGTTTTAAAACTGTGATAATGAATGAATATACCCTGGTAAAACCCTTCATAGTCAAACCCGTGAAGTGATTGCCAATGTGTACAGGGTGTGTGAAGAGGAATCCCAAATTAATACATTTAAATTGTCACTTAAGCGAAAGCCAGAAAGGGTCGCAATGTAAATGGGAGTAAGCGTGGGTGCAGTAAAAAACATTCACAAAGAAGATACTGAAAGGAAAAAAAATAACCCGGATCAATTGTTGTCATCTCCTGTCACAAAATGGGCCCGTCTCTCTGCTGTCGGAAAAATCGAAGGCTTCGACTTTGGCATTGTTAAGAGAACAATACAAAAGTTTTATTTGGAACTAAAAGTGGTTCCAACCTTAAAAAAGTTGCTACGACAGCTGAGAAGTGACATAAACTCTCCATTTTCCCGTGAAACTTTGAAGTGCATGTTGAAATCAAATGGATTTTATTGGCGAAAATGCCAAAATGAGCGAGAAATATTAATGGAAAGGCCTAATATATTGCACTGGTGATACAAATATATTCATGCCATGAAAAAATATATATTATTACATTATTAAGATAATAATAGCACGCCCATGACTCGGCCATGTTTTAAAAGATTGCCTCCCCCGTGTCGATCTGTAGTACCCTTGATACATAAAGAACTATTTGCTAGTTTCGAGCTCCCGGGATTAGATACTCTTTATCCCGAAAATCCCGGCATTGGAGCAAAGCTTCGGGACTGGCACCCCTAGACGGAACTGCCTATTGATACTTATGCATGGGCAATATTGATGAGGTTGTTCCTCAAAATATTTAAAAAAATTAAGGTTCGAAATTCCAAAAAAAAAAAATCGTACCCATTAATTCTATTATCCCCTGTAAGTTAAGTAGGTTGCGTGACCTTTCAATTGTTTTTGAAAGCTTAAAATAATAGTTTACGGCCACCGAACTCCTAAATTAAAGCGAAGACAAATCCTTTGGAAATGAGCGGTATCAAATTTTATTAGAAAGCGGGAGACAGAGAGAATTTCGTCTGTATGTTTACAAAACCAACAAATTAGTAAACACATTATCCTTGATGAGATATCCATTCCGAAATACGAGTTCTTTAATTAGGGTTACGACGAAATACTACTAATTCGGACGAAGTCGGAACTTATTTCGTATGCCGCGCGAGTTTTAGCTTTAGTAGCGTAGTGTTCTTTATGTGGGGAGATATCTGAAAGGTAAACTTAGTTATGTTGGGAGGTAGCGTATTAAGGAAAAGTGGGTCATAATATTTTGAAACATGTTCGATTGTTATATGAAACAAAAAAATCTTCAATCTATTGTTTGCCCAGGTTTATTTGAACTTTTCCGTATGAAGCGCAAGGAAGGGGAAAATCATAAACATACTGGGTGTTATGGAAATGACTTATTATATTTAAACCGGCAAATCCTGAGATGAAAATAAATTGAAGGAAAATAACCATAAATGGCGCTTTGAACTATTAAGCGAAATATACACCTTATATGAAATATCAAAATTTACGTGGCCGCTACTGACAACGTTCGCGGTCAATAATTTATTGAGGCAGGCTCGAGGTTCAAAAGAGGTCAGTGCATTGTAGGCGATGTTGTCATATTGCAACACAGAATTGTAAACGCGCGCGTTCAGTTTTTGACGTCTTTCACGCGCGTTATCACTTCTTTTTAAACTACAATTTTAAGGTACATACTCTCTTTCCTTCGACCTTATTTTAAAATTATCCGTTTTATAATTAAATTCCATACAGAAAATAAAACACAAAAGTATGTTTTGCAACAGAACCAACAGTAGATAACATCACACAAATTTGAAATCACATCACAACATTTATTCTTATGAATTATTTTACAACAGAAAAAAAATCGGGTAATGCTACAACTAACAAAACGTTTAAAATTCGTATACGTCAAGCACGTGGAACCCTCGACAGCGTCATTCCACCCCCGAGTCTCGAAACATACTGAAGAAACAATAGTGGTGTGCGGCCGGTATCCAAGCAAGGGCGAGACACGCGGTGTGATCTGACATCACTGTTAGTCGACTCTAGTGACCCACATTGTTGCTAAGTGAATCCAGATGGAACGGCGCGACAGTATGTGGGTAAAAAGGGTTTTTACCTTAGTATTTAGGTATTGGATTAAAAAAAAAAGTATGTAGACTTTCTCTAGGACACCCAAGGACTCACCCATTTAAATATAACAGGTCATTTCCATAACACCCTGTATAATATAAAAGGGGAGACAAAACATTTCATTCATAATACACCATTTATTCACAATCATGCACAGTTCTACAGCTTCAAATAAATTAGAAGAAAATGGCTTTAAAAATGGCAACGCTGTAATAAGGTACACGTTTAGATAATTAGACAAAATTATATAATTTCGAACCATCATTAGTCATAAATAGGTAGGCGTTGTAGGTATTTTTTACAGAAATTCAGATAATATAAAGAAATAATCCATAGTTTTGCAATATTTACTTAAAATATAGAATTAGCTACGCCACTGCTTTACCTAAAAAAACCATAACCTCACTTACCGACGAAATATTAATCCGGGGTTAGAATAGTCGAATTTCTTATACACCGCGCACTGTCGAACCATTGTAGCTGGCTACTAAATAGCTCTAAATAGTTTTAGTTCGAAAAAATACTAAAAATTAATCCAAAAACACAATAGATCTCAAACAATCACAATAGCAGAAGCGATAAACCGTTAACAACACTGCCGACGAAAATGAATGAAAATATTAAACTTCAAGGTCATTTTTACCCAAGCAGGTACAAATGAGCAGACAGCATTGCCACTCTGATTTCCTTAAATCATTGGAATTATATTATATTTTTCGGTTTCACACACAGGCGGGAGATTTAAGGCTTGGCATCATTGATTACTGTTTAAAACCTTGTATGATTCTGACAGAATAAAAACAATTCTGTTTATTTATTAATTAAATGTTTTGGGGAAAATATATAAAAACTATGCTAGAAAGCGCCTTACTATACACGGGGCCAAAAGCCCTCTGGCTAGTTGCTTCCATCTTCCGGGCATATAGTCTACTTAATACCCTTGGTATACAGGGTGTTCATTTGAAAACTTCCCACCATGGATTTATCGAAAACCACTGATTAAAAGAAAAAACGCCGAGACACGTCAAAAGATTTGCCAAAGGGGACAACTTTTTAAACAAAAACTACTTCACCCCCTTTTACCCTCTGGCCCCCGGGGTCATCCCCTTAAGAATTTTAAATGACAAGGGGTAGCAAGTAATAGCTTGTTTGAAAGGTCTTTCAAAGTGCTTTAGTTTGACGTTTGATTTTTTTAAATCGGCCGATTCGTTTTCGAGAAAATTAGAAAAATCTTTATTTATCTTAATTTGTTCAGATAGAAAAAAAAAGCACACGAAAATATCACTTTTTATTTCAATAAGTGTTCAAAATGTTGCCCGTTATTGGCCAAACAATGATATAGGCGATTTTCAAATTCCTGACGGACATTTTCAAAAACATGTTGTGGGAGATCATGGCATCTTTCGGTGATGCGTTGACGAAGTTCATCCAAACTGTTAGGTTGGGGAGTGAACACAATAGTTTTCAAATGGCCCTATAGAAAAAAGTCTAATGGCGTCAAGTCAGGAGATCTAGCAGGCCATTCTATAGGCCCTCTTCGCCCTATCCGTTTATCTGGAAACTCGTCGTCTAGCCATTGCCGAACAGGAAGAACATAGTGAGGGTTTGTTCAGCCTCATCAAGTATAGGGTTTCCATCGTCTTCGATTTGGTTTCCAATGGTTTCAGTCATATCTAAATAAATGCCTTCATTTAAATTCCCATTAATAAACAATGGCCCAATCACTTTGTTTCCTAAAATGGCTGACCAAACATTAATTTTTTGGGGGTACTGGGTATTGCAATATTTTTATTTTGAATGGATGAAATTTATGTAAGTTAGTAATTTTAACTATCCCAAGATTGTCACAAAGAAAATTGTTTCTTTCCCTTAGCAACTATAAAAAACTAAACAGGTGTAAAAAACTAAACTGGTATAAGAATAAAAACAGTTCGCCCATGTTATCTGGGTTGATAAAAAGAAGGCGGTAAAATTTTTTCTAATTTTCTCGAAAGCGAATCGACCGATTTAAAAAAATCAAACGTCAAAATAAAGCACTTTGAAAGACCTTTCAAACAAGCTATTACTTGCTACCCCTTGTAATTTAAAATTTTTAAGGGGATGACCCCGGGGGCAAGAGGGTAAAAGGGGGGTGAAGTAGTTGTTGGTTAAAAAGTCGTCACCTTTGGCAAATCTTTTGACGTGTCTCGGCGTTTTTTCTTTTAATCAGTGGATTTCGATAAATCCGTGGTGGGAAGTTTTCAAATGAACACCCTGTATAAAAATATAATAATAATAATTATTTTTCATAATGACACTGGAAACTATGCTGCACTGCCAGATTGGCATCTTAATTGTTAATGCAAAATAAGAATTTCCTAAAAGACTTAAGTTGAAAATTCTCACATACTTTTAAGCAGCTTCTATAACACAAATTAAATTAAAAGCCCTGAGTATTTAGAACTTCCGACATACTTTTACTTAAATCCTTGAAAGCCAAACCCGCAGGAGAAGCGTTTCGCTGAGTAAAGGAAAAAGGCACAGCAAGGATAAAACAAGGACTCTTGACAATTTTTAGCCGCAGTTCATTACCCTTTCATAGCGTTGTCTGAATGGCCCTTGGTTAAGGGTGGAGGGGGTGCTACACATAGTAACCTAGTTTGCTCGGTTTCCTTTTATTCGCTGGCACTCTTCAAGCTGCTTAGACAAAAAAGAACTAGGTTTGTGTGTCGATTTTTTTTCTAAAGGAAAACTTTCAGTATGCAGTGTTATGCACGATGCACGGTAAGAAGGACTTAGTTAAATTTGTGCTTGTGCTTGTGCTCCATAGCACAAGACCATGTCCGTTAGTTCGATTGAAGTTCTTGGCATTTTGAGTTAGAATAGCAAATTTATAATATTAGAAATAATTTATATCTCTCTATCGCAATTCGCACATTTCGGAAAATACCAGAACTATTGCGCTGTTGCCAGTTTTGAAACTGGAACGTCGAAATTTTTCGCGCCAAAACTTTAAATTGAAAATTCGATTGAAAAATATGAATTTTGTACTAAAGCATGAATGAAAATTATACGGAGAAATAATAGGTATTCAGAAGCAATTTATGAATATAATCTTATAAAACAGCATCTTATAAAAAAGACGCCAGCAGGTGGCAACATTGTAGTGTTGTTGTGTAGGTGATGCCATACAAAAAAAAAGAAGAAGAACGAAAATGTAAAATCAAACCGCCTCGAACGTTTTGTTACGTGAAGTGGTTGAAGGGTCTGTTTGTTTATTAATTATTTAGAGAAAATTGAGTTTAAATAAGAAGAATTAATAAGAATAAGTTTTTTTGTCTGGCACGGTCATCAGTACATATTACCTTCATCAACTTGTATATCTGTTGTTTCCCATTAGAACAATATTGAAAGTAGTTGTAAAGAATTTTATGTTCATAAATCCTTCATCCATGTAAAAAACTTAGATGGGAGCGTTTTCTAACCAGCAAAAGTGTTGTGTGTGCGTTAATTAATGTGCATTTATGTGTTGTTTTAAATAATACCGAAAAGGTAACAGCTTAAATAAAAAAAATCTTTCCCAGCGAACAACTGATCGTAAAAGTTTAGAAATGTACCTTGAAAAATATACATCTTCTGTCAACCGGTTATTCACCTTCTAAAGAATTTAACGACAACACTGCTCAAATTTCAGTGACGTTTTTGGCCATAACCTATCTCAATATTGCTTTGTTTACATATGGCTACAGTTTGTTTCCGTTTGATCAGAAGTGACAGGTGTGTTTATTTGGTTTCACATAAGGTGTTATAATTCGGTTATTAATTGAAAGCGCCATTTTTGGTTATTTTTTTTCAATTTCTTTTCATCTCAGGAATCGGCGGTTTAAATATAATACGTCATTTCCATAACACCCGTATATAAACAGTATATTGCTAATACCATCTATAATTATGTCCCCGCTATGGTCTTCGAAGGGGGCGTTGTGATTTTGCGCAGCTCGGAAATTTCCTTGTGACAGTAAACATTCGACAGGACCGGATTTCAGCTTTTTTAATGTAAATTTCACTGGTTAGTTAGGAAAAATATTGCAATCAAAATTTCGATTAGTTCGAATTAAGACGGCTTTCCATGCATACGATTTCTGATGATATGATGATCCGACGGTGCCCTGATTGGTGTAAACTTTTGGTGCCAAATTCCGTCCGAATATTTGTAACAATCGGCACGATAAGCTTTATTTTGACTTTCATCCGACGTCGTTTGTTTCTTAACCCCACTTTTTTCTAAACCAAAAATTAAGAATGAATGACTATTTTGGGAATTATTATCAGCTACTAATGCACCAAATTAAAAATACATTAATTTTAAGGTTAGGTAGTGACCACATATGTATATATTATATTGTATATGAGTGACACTCTCTTCTTTTTTTACAAGCTTTTTAGTGAAATTCGGTTCCGAAGATCGGATAATGTAATTAGCAAAATATTTTCGTACGTACATACCTGAAATACTTTATACCTGGTATTGATCCACGACTTTTGCAAAAAAGCACCATGCACTTGTGTCCTTTCATCTTAAACAAAACAAGTCACTAACCTACCAAACAGATAATTGAATCACCACAAACTAAAAACTCCTTTACAAAAATTATTGTTAGGTAATTCAAGTTTATAAGCACTAATATGCCGACAACAATGTGGATGAACCACTTTTTATTCTGTAATTTGAAAAAGCATCCAGAACCAAAGATGGCGACGAATAACAACAAACAAATAATGTCGGGTCGGCTCTGATGCGATCGATAAAATTTCCACCCTACTGCCCAAACTCAATAGGCCCGCGTCATCTCCCGTTGCGGACACTTTTAGTATTTTGGAACGTTCGTATTGGCAATATACTGTTTATATATATGTGGCCCAATGTCGCTTGACTTCCGGTGATCGATGAAACGCTTCCTCTTGTTGTCCCCCCACCTGTTCTCCTAACACGCAGCGAGTTCTGTTCGATCCGTTGTATCTTATTTAAGCTCTTCGTTCGTGTAAAAAGGCATTTTTACAACACTTTATTTAAACTTGGTCATTTTGACAATAAAAATTACTTAAAGTATAGTTGTTGCAGAATTATACCGTTGACTCTTACTGCCATAAATAAACTACCTGATTAAGCCCTATTGTATACGCTTTAACCTCTTCAAAGCTCAATAAATGGGATCAGGGCCGGCTTGAAAATGTATACCACACCACATGATTTATTTTATAATTTAAAATAAATAGATAGGTATTTTTAGTTTTAGGTACCTATAATAAATGTAAAATAATGATAACAATTAATGATAATTGAAAATAATATAATTTAAAAGTATAACTATTAGGATAACAAGTGCAATAAAAATTAATTAAATTCTAAGAAATATCTAAGATAATTTATTCAAAATTTAACTCTGTATCACTATCACTATCTTCATCTAAGCCTAAACTTATAATTAAGGGTTGAACATTTGTAATCATACAATTGTAAGAATTTGCCACCTTAAGTACATGCTGCTGTACACAGTTTTTCCAGCTGTCTGCAGAAATTTTTCTTACTTCGTTTTTAATTAATTCTACTACAGATGCATTTAATGTAGGAGAAATATTATTTCTCCGAATATTGGATTTTAATTGGTGCCATATTAGCTCAATAGGATTGAATATACAATAGTACGGAGGAAGACGCAACACTGTATGTCCATTTTTGCTGCAAGTTTGTCACACTCGTATTCCTTATTTATTTTTATTATTTATTTATGGTGCCTTGGTTTGACATTTTTTGGAAGAATCATCCTAACCTTTTCTTGGACTGTCATGGGTATCGAACCATGTTTCGTCAAGGTAAATAATTGGACGATTTTCTTCTCTAAATTGTTTAACAGCTGTGAAATATTTAAGTCTCCATTCCCGTAAACGTTGAGATTCCATTAATGTTTTTCTTTTATCAATGCTTCGGTATTTAAAACCCATTTTAAGCAATATTTTCCTAAGGCTTGAAAGGCTACAAGAGATATTTGTTTCGTCTTTAATCAGCCGCTCTTTGAGGGAAATCAAAGTGGGTACAGTTTGTGCCTCATACATTTGGTAAATCTTTCTTCTTTATAAATCCATGTCATTTTCGTCAATGCTTCTAAATGTGCCAGAATCACTCCGATTTTTTCTAGGATTAACAGGTTTAAGTACTATGTCTCTTACCGAAGATAAAGTAGTTTTTGTCAAAGTAGACGTCTCTGCTAAAGCATCCATCGAATTAAAATTTCTACTCAACAACGATTGATACACATTTTTAATTTTTAGTTTGGCATCGGTAGATAAATGCTTTCTTTTAAAAATGACACTTGAAGATGCCCCCCTATCAGCACAATTCCAAGGACGCCACATTCTACCACTAATAAGCCTAACTAAAAATTACTCGCCGGAAAACCACTAAAGATTAAAATTATTAAAAATCACTTTGTATTTATATATGCATCAGGAATAGGTATAAATTGAATTTGTATACCTGGTCCGGCTCTGCTCGAAAAGGTTTTAAAATTTGGGATTTCCTTATTTATTTTATGGTCGAAGGGATAATGAGGTTTTATTGCAGTCAAAAGATCAACGGTATAATTCTGCAAATACTATACAATAATAGTCACCAGTAGAATGTACCATGCATTTAAAAATATTCACGTACTGGGGTTATAAATTTATTAGAAATTCTAACTATACTTTTTTTAGAAATGATGTTTACCTACAATATGATTTTAGTACAGATTACTAATAGATAATGTAATTAAAATTATATTTTGTAGGAAATTTTACAATAAAATCCTTACTATAATATCAAACCCAAGCTTACTTACCTGGTTATAAATAAAAGTAATAGATAGCTATAGCTCCTATTTGCTTACGCTAATTACTTATGTATTGTGTATACATTTTTATAGTTTCTGATTTGTTAATTAGATTAATAATATAAGTGATCGTAGAAAAACTATATTTAATATTTTCCTCAAAGTTCTAATGGACATTTCTAGGCTAAATTATAGAAATATAGAAAATACGAACGCCAAGTTTCTGGCCAACGCAAACAATTTACCCCGGTATTTAGTAAAAGGGTTTATGTCCCGTATAAAGTTGTTATCCCTTTCCGATATCCCGATATAATTTTAATAATGTCATAAAGCATTTCGGTCATAATTAAAATATGATTCCCTTATAAACTAACTTCGCTTTATGTTGACCTGCAATAACAAAACTAAACAGGATTTAAATCAATCTAAGGGATAATCCTGTGGGTCGCTTGAGAGACTTAACTTGACATATATAGAGAAGAAGCCTTTATAATTGCAAATTGAGGTTGACAATGTTGCCAGATAAAACGATAAAGGAGGTATAGAGAAGACGAATTAAAATTAACTTAATTTTTTTTTAAAATTATTATAGTTGACATTATATCCTGTATCAAAAATTCTTTCTTAAATTATTTATTCAAGAAATATTATTTCTTGCGACCAATTTGAAAGAGCAGAAGCCGCCGATGCCTTTAAAAAAGAAACAGGTGCTGCCTGGATAGTACGGTGGACTGATCTACAGTAAAAATAAGACCAACTGACTGCAATGTATATGTATGTACAAATAAACATTACATAACAAAAATACACTAGTTTTAGTTAGGATGTAGTAGTAAAAAAAAATCTAATAACGTAGTTTGACGTGTTGGCGTTTTAAAACTTGCAGTCTAGAAAATGTAGTTCCAAGTCTGATAACAATTCCATTGCTCTAGAGTCACCTCTATTCTTATAATTCCTTTTTCATACTAATGTGCCTCCGCATAGACTGTGATCTATCGAAAGGGGTCCTGCCTATTCAGCTATCAAGTTTTTTAATACATTACCTGTAGATATTAAAAATGAAAATTTTTTTAAGAAGTATAAAAGTTTTGTTTGATATGATTGTGAGAATGGAATCCTACAGTATAAATGAATTTACGAAATGTATATTTTAATATTACCCCTATCTGTATTTTAAATGTATTATAGATGGACATTTTAACAATGTAAAAGCAAAATTTTGATTTTTAAAGTTTTATTTTATGTAAAATTTAAATTTTAAATTTATTTTTATTTTTATTTCTATTATACAGGGTGTCCCATAACTAATGGTACACAGGAAAACTGAAGATTCCTTGGGTAAAAATACTGCGATTTGGCCATACTTAGTTTAGTTCAATAGCTGGTAATAACCGAGATACAGGGTGTTCAAGTAAAAATTTAATTTTCAATTTTCCTAAATAACTTATTTCTTAATCAATATTTTTGCACAAAATTTTGTGACTAGGGTTTTTTTGGGGAAAGGAATTTGAATTTGTTAATAATTTTGATGTAAATTATAGGGGGCGCTCTCTGCGGTACTCTGGATACATAAAAATAAATGTAACTTTTTTGTGCCTTAGTATAATGATATTTTTATTAAAAATATCAGTTTTTCCGTAATTTTTAAGTAATAAAGGTATACTTTGTAAATGTCGCTCCGAACAAACCCGTTTTCGAGATATTTTCAATTACAATTTCTAATGCGCCCGTTTAAATTTTGATTTGTAAATGTGAAATTTGTCACAGTAGGCTTTGGTTAAAACAAATACAATGAAAGCACTTTGAAACCCCATTTCTGTCAAAGTTTATTTTCATTTGTCAGCATTGTGGCTGTTTTTAAGGAGTTTTTGGAGATACTGTTATCAAAAATTAAACTAAAAATGCCGCGACATTTTAAGTTTTGGACGCAAGGATCCTGTTTCTCCCAGTCTGTCGTATAGGCTTCTAAAAATTTTAAAATCTGGCTGCCTTCTATTTGGATACATTCCAAATACCGCCGATGTGCCCCGCGTCTGTTAAAATTTTCTTATGCGTATAAACATACCATGTTTCGCATTTCTCCGTTAGTAAACAGTTATGTCGCGGCATTTTTAGTTTAATTTTTGATAACAGTACCTTCAAAAACTCCTTAAAAACACCCACAATGCTGACAAATGAAAATAAACTTTG
Source organism: Barypeithes pellucidus (assembly GCA_963991005.1). Lineage (NCBI taxonomy): Eukaryota > Metazoa > Arthropoda > Insecta > Coleoptera > Curculionidae > Barypeithes > Barypeithes pellucidus. Next base: position 46,122,872 of record OZ022563.1, on the reverse strand, counting down.
ACAGAAATGAAGTTTCAAAGTGCTTTCATTGTATTTGTTTTTTCCAAAGCCTACTGTGACAAATTTCACATTTACAAATCAAAATTTAAACGGGCGCATTAGAAATTGTAATTGAAAATATCTCGAAAACGGTTAGTCGGAGCGATATTTACAAAGTATACCTTTATTGCTTAAAAATGACGGAAAAACTGATATTTTTAATAAAAACATAATTATACTAAGGCCCAAGAAAGTTACACTTTTTTTTATGTATCCAGAGTACCGCAGAGAGCGCCCCCTACAATCTATATGAAAATTATTAACAAATTCAAATTCCTTTCCCCAAAAAAACCCTAGTTACAAAATTTTGTGCAAAAATATTGATTCAGAAATAAGTTATTTAGGAAAATTTTTACTTGGACACCCTGTTTCTCGGTTATTACCAGCTATTGAACTAAACTGAGTATGGCCAAATCGCACTATTTTTACCTAAGAAATCTGCAGTTTTCCTGTGTACCATTAGTTATGGGACACCCTGTATAAGCATTATTATTGACATCAAATCGACCAATTGTAACTGCATTTTTTGTACAAACAATTTTTTTCATTAAATAATATTGACTATTGACTATAATGGCTTGTGATAATTGGTGACATTTGTTTGATTACTGCATTCAACTTCTTCATCAGAGTCGTCAGATAGTGATGTGGTTTCAGTTTGGACTACATAATCGGTAGGAATGGGGTCACTATCATCTTCCAATAGCACATTGCTGTCAATGTTAATGAACTCGCCTAAATCATTGTTATCAAATTACAAACTTCCACAACATCAATATTCTCTTTCAGACTCAAAACGCCACTGCCATTATTTACGATTTTAACCTTACAACTCACAAATAAACGGCGGACTGCTGTCGGGAAATCACACACACTTTCATTCGTCGTAGTCCTTTCGCGCTGCCACGCATAGTTGCCGGTCTGTCTTCATAGAGTTTTTGCACCGTACTTATTCGTCTCCCAAATACTTTTAAAATTTTTTTTGTCCGTGTAAAGGAGGGTTTTCGCACTCTTTGTATGAAAACAGCCTGTTCGCGCCCAAAAGAGAGTCCGCCCAAGAGAGGTTGATTTTCATAGAATTTCATATGCCTAGTTCCGTACTATGAGATATATGAAAAGTCCGTTTAATAGAGATGTCCGCTTATTAGAGGTATCCGTTATGAGTGGTTTCACTGTATTTTTTTTTTATTTCAGAATCAAATATCAACATAAATGGGAAAATTTCACTTGGCGCATATTAAACATTGGAAATATATTAAAGAAAGATATTTTAATTCTCGACGGGAAATGATTTTCTCTTAGGACGGCTACGTCATTCGCATCGTTCCTAGAATTCTTAAGCTTGATAGTGACATAAGCATCGTTAAGGTTGAGGTTTGTGCATTCCCCTGTATTATTTTAGTAAATAATAAATAAATTATTAATTTCTCTGAGAACTTAGCTTCGTGTCCATCTAGTTTACTCCAGTAATAGCCGAGAATTCCCGAGCATAAACTTTTCATCCCCCTTAGGTACATCGCTGATGCTTATACCGCGTTAAGGTAATATCGTAATTATAGAACATAATTGCCAAGTTTACAACCCCTGTGCTGATTTTGGGGTAGTGAAAGGAATGCGCCTTAAGGTGGAGGAGGTTTTACCCCTCGGTAGCATGCAATATAAGTTTGGGGTTGTGATTGAATTCCGGCAAAGGGTTGGTTTGCAGTTCGCGATGTTCTTACGATTTAAATTCCATTTAGCTAAGTAATGGATGAATGAAAGTGTGAAGTAAAAGTCTTAAATGGTGGAAAAGGAAATAATTATCATTAGGTAATTTTTTAAAGAGGGTTCTCGCCCTGGGGGTTAACATGTGCTAAAATGGTGCCGATTTTAGCCCGTCCGGTAACGTTTTACAAATATATATAATTATGTAACAAATCCTCACCTTCACTGACGTCTAGCCGCAGCCATATTTGACAGGTGTTCGCGATCCTCGGTAAAATTCAATAAGAATATATCTTCATTTTTTCCTAACTGCAAGGAGATAATTCATACAGGTCGACAAGTGAGTCTATCTCTCCGACGTATCGGTATGATTATTTTAATAATGTAATAAAAATAGGAAATTCTTCAATAATCATAAAAAAAATAAATTGTATTTTATGTTTGAAGGTAGGTAATTATTTTTATCAAGGATTAAATAATTACGTTTTACAAGATGCCATTCTTTCAGCATGGAAAAAAACAGCTAATGATTATTTTTCAGTTTTAGTCTTAATTTGAAAGACACATGAAATATAGTTTTGCGACAAATCAGCAAAATATACAAAAAAATCGGTACATACTTTATTCATCATCTTCACCTTCTTCACCTTCACTGTTACTATCATCAGTATCAGTCCCAACTTGTATTATAATGGGTTCAATATCCTCCAGTCCAGATCAACTGGAGATCTTCTAGCCTATGTCACCCATCATTGGAACAACGCAATCGAACATCATGGGGAGTCTCGGGCTGTTGCACTGGATATTTCTAAAGCTTTTGATCGTGTTTGGCATCAGGGGCTTCTAAGTAAATTGCGATCCTATGGCATGCCCAGTCGATTCTGTGCATGGTTGTCTAGCTTTCTTAAGGACCGCTCTCTGCAAGTGGCGATTGACGGATTTCTCTCAGACGCCTTTACGATCAATGCCGGCGTTCCTCAAGGGTCCATATTGTCTCCCACTATCTTCTTACTCTGCATTAACGACCTTCTAGTGAAAACGGAAAATCCGATATTTAGTTTTGCTGATGATAGCACACTTATCTCATCCTTCTCTTTGAATGCACAAATATCGGCTGCCGACGCACATCTTCGCAGAGAGCAGTTTCACGCCTCAACAAAGACCTGGGAGAAATTTTGGCTTGGGGTGACAGTAACCAAGTCGAATTTAACGCTAAAAAACCCGGGCAGCAGTTTTCTCTAAAAAGGTTAACATTACAGAACCGGATATAGTCATGGACGGACATGCAATCCCGCTGGCTTCATCTGTTAATTTGCTGGGTTTGTTCGGAAATAGGAGGAAATATGTCATGGCATAACCACGTTGTGGCAATCGCCAAAACAGCTTCTCAGAAACTTGGTCTACTCTTCCGAACCAGAAAGTTGTACACACTTCAACAACTTTTGACACTATACAAAGCCCAGATTCGACCATCACTAGAGTACTGCTCCCATGTCTGGAGCTCTGCACCCAAAGATACTCTACGGCTACTGGATTCCATGGAAAGGAGGGCCATTCGTCTGATTGGAGACCACGAGCTGACGAAGAACCTCGACAGCATAGAACATCGAAGACAGGTTGGGGGTTTGACTCTCTTTTATAGATATTTTCATGGAAAGTGCTCGGCATCGAGTAACAACCACGCCGGCATAATGGACATGTAACCAGATTTAATTTATTCTTATTAAATTTCTATAATCCGGTTTCCAAACCTACACGATATTCTTACCATTAAACACGTTATTCTCTTCCATAATTCAATCAACAAAAGTAAGGTTATGATTTATGAATCTTATGGTAATTAACTTATATTCTTTCCTAGTTTAAGAACTAGTCAGACAGGCGATCGCGGAGATTTTTACAGAGAATGGTTACAAAAACGTACCAACCTTGCGTCTCTGATGGTGCATCGGCCACGCACAGTGCAAAATTAACGACTGCGCACAAAATCAATCTCAACAGTTTCGTGACGGTTCTAGAACGATACAAAAATAGTGTGTTGGAACAAACCTTACATCACAATAAACTCTTAATTGTGAACGCACTAGTTCCTCACTGTCAAATGCAAATAGCTGTCTTCCTTTGCTTCTTCATCCGTCTCAGAGCGGGATCCACGGTTTAGCCGTTTCTCGAGACCGATTTCCTAGATAACTTATTTAACTGACCCCGTAATGCAAAACTAAGTCCCACATATGACCGTTTTCCATTCCGGAAATGTGACATATCCTATAGTCCCTCGGGATTAGGGTGATCCCGAATGCCGGGATTTAAGACGTGTAATTGGGGATTAGACGGGATAGCCAGGAACGATTATATTCGCAAAATTAAGGACTTAGCCGGGTCGCCTGATCCAGCACGGGAAATTAATATTTACTCTATTTTTTACGGGCAATGGGCCGCTTATTGAAATGGTGGCCGCCGGATTTGGATTGGCTGAAATAGTAATAATCGTATATGTATTGATTGGCTACAAGGCGAACGTAACAGTATATTATCGACTGCTCCTGATTAATTTGTCACACAATCTCGCAAATCGTCCGAACAAATAGTAATCATTACCGCGAATAGAATTCTATCCTTTTTCTACGACTATTTCTTGAAAGTGTTACAATAGTTACAGTGCAAGCCTGTCACTTCTCTGTGCATAGTAAGTAGTTAACGCCGCATATTTCGTAGGATTCCAAAAAGAAAAGAAGGAAGATAAATACAGTGAAACCTCTCATGACGGTGTCCGTCTGATATGCGGATATCTCTATTAAGCTGACATTTTTTCATAGCCCGGAACTAGGTATGTGAAATTCCATGAACCTCTCTTGGGCGGATTCTCCTTTGGGCGGACAGTCTGTTTTCATACAAAGACTGCGAAAACCCTCCTTTAAACGGACAAAATTTTTTAAAAGTTTTAAAGTATTGGAGGAGACGATTAGGTATGGTGCAAAAACCCTCTGAAGATACCAGTCGCGTATGCGCGGCAGAACGAAAGGATCTCGCCGCATGAAAGTAAGTGTGATTCCCCGACAGCACAGTCCACCGTTTATTTGTGAGCTGTATGGTTAAAATCGTAAACAATGGCAGAAAAATGTCGCGTTTTGAGTTTTGTGTGAGTGATTTGATAACAATGATTTGGACGAGTTCATTAACATTGATAGCAATGTGCTATTAAAAGATGATAGTGACCGTATTCCTACCGATTATGTAGTCCAAACTGAAACCATATCAATATCTGACGACTCTGATGAAGAAGTTGAATGCAGTATTCAAACAAATGTCACCAATTATCAACAAGCCATTAGTATGGTAAAGGAATTACAAGAGTATGCAAAGAATAGAGGTGACTCTACAGCAATGGAATTGTTATCAGATTTGGAATTACATTTTCTAGATTGCAAGTTTAAAACGTAAACACGTCAAACTACGTTATTAGATTTTTTTTTTAGTGCTACATCCTAACTAAAACTAGTGTATTTTTGTTATGTTATGGTTATTTGTACATACATATACATAGTAATAATTTTGCATTAACATATTACCTAATAACAAATTCCCCATGGACGGACACCTCTATTAGGCGGCCACATTTAGAGAGTCCCGTAGGTGTCCGCACAAGAGGGGTTTCACTGTAGTAAGTAATTATTAATTACAGCTTGGTTTTCGAAGTGATCACTTGTGGAAGGTGTACCCCAAATCCTAAGAGGCATGGAGAATAGTTGTTTATTGAAATTTCTTGGTAGGCTCTTAATTTTCGGCTGGGTGTCATGTGGGGGGTGTGGAGAATACATTATTGACATTACTTTTACTCATCGTCTAAATTAATTTTTTTATACCAAAAATTCTACCACATTGTTCATTTTCCTCAAAAAAATTAAATTGCAGTGCAAGAATGTGTGAATCTGTGAAGCAAACTCCTCATTACTTTGAAGATTTAACCAACGAAGAGGAGAGTTCTGTGTTTTAAATAATAAATGTGTTAAAAACTTCTGTTTTCAATGAAAAAAAAAAAATAGATAGGGAACAAAAATTATCATAAGTTATTCAAATTTGTAGTGTGTGCATAAAATTACAATATAATCAACTTTTCCAAATTCTTATTTATGTCATACCAGTGCATTATTGTGTTTTTATACATAATGGGTTACTTTATGCCCGTGCGTGCATAAAGTACACATTATGGCCCGCGCTAGCATATAAATTTACGTTTATATATTATTTGGTTGTATTTACATAGAATTGGCAATTCTGGAAAGTTCCGCTGATAGCTAAATTTCCTGCAGCAAAGGTTGACTCACGATTCATTGTCTGGGTCTCTAGTTTCTATAAGGAAATGCGAGATCCAGATGGTACGCCTGCTAGCATCTTGAAACCTCATTTTTTGTGGATATGCTATCCTCTAAATATCCTTCAGCAACTGTGGTACTCTTCCATCCATCATGGCGCTTCAGCGTAGTCATACTTGCTGCAGCTTCTGCTAAAACAGTTGCCGACGTTCGACGTAAACAATGACCCGTGTACTTTTCGGGGTTGTTCAAACCCAAATATTTTGCAATAATACAGGGAATTTCCCCAAATCTGTTTTTGTTGTACAGTCCAGCGGCCTTGTCCGCAGCTTAAAAATAGTATTTTTTCTGAATAGCCATGTGGTCGCAAAGACATATAATCTCTTATAAGTTTCAAACTATTCATTTCGTCTTCATCAATAATGGTGAAAACTCGTTTTTTGTCAGTTTTGGTTTCTGGCACCGTTACAATAAAGACTGATTTTCTATCTTCTACACGTGTGACTAACATATTCACAAGTTCTTGCCGCCGACATCCACCAAATAATAATGCGTTCATTAAAAATGTTTCATAGCACACTTATCTCATCTTCCTCTTTGAATGCGTAAACATCGGCTGCCGACGCACATCTTCGCAGACAGCATGAAGTATCACGCCTCAACAAAGACCTGGAAGAAATTTTGGCTTGGGGTGACAGTAACCAAGTCGAATTTGACGCTAAAAAAACCCAGGCAGCAGTTTTCTCTAAAAAGGTTAATATTACAGAACCGGAAATAGTTATGGCCGGACACGCAATCCCACTGGCCTCATCTATTAATTTGCTGGGCGTCAATCTGGGAGGACATATGTCTTGGCATAACCACGTTGTGGCAATCGCCAAGATAGCTTCTCAGAAGCTTGGGGTACTCTTCCGAACCTGAAAGTTGTACACACCTCAACAACTTTTGACACTATACAAAGCCCAGATTCGACCATCACTAGAATACTGCTCTCAGTTCTGGAGCTCTGCACCCAAACATACTCTTCGGCTACTGGATTCCATCGAAAGGAGGGCTATTCGTCTGATCGGAGACCACGAGCTGGCGAAGAACCTCGACATCCTAGAACATCGAAGACAGGTTGGGGATTTGACTCTCATTTACAGATATTTTCATGGAAGGTACTCGGCTGACCTTGCCCTCTTAATTCCGCCCAGAGCGGCGAATAGCAGAAATACACGACGAACCACTGCCGCCCATCCATATGTTCATTATTTCAGAATTCTTTCATCATCTGGAGGACTTCATCCTTGTGGAACGACCTTCCCGAGGTCGTTTTTCCCAAGGAATATAACCTCCAACGATTCAAAACCAACGTGAAACGCTTTTTGCGCACACGCACCACTCCCAGAGTGCCCTAAAGGATTTTTCCTATAGTGCTTGTGTTTGATCATAAAAAAAAAAAAAAAAAAAAATTGGTGCTCCATGAATATATTTTAGATCATTAAAGTACCCCAACAGCACAGTTTCGTTAATGTTTTCTATAGCATTTCCTGACATCCGCTTCAAAAATTGATCATATTCTTTGTCCTATGAGTCTCTGGATTTTCTCGGTAACAGGCTTTGCGTTGCCTTTCCAGCCTTTTTTTCAATTTCGTCGGGAATTTCATAACCTTGTCCCATTTTTAATTTTTGATTTTGACACATTAAACATTTAAATACTTATCTCGCTAGCAACAAAAGCGCAGGCTATAATAATGTGAAGGTAATGTCGCAGGTAAAAATAAAAATTGGTAAATCAAATTAAATAAAAAAAAATATTTATTATTTAAAACCAACTGGTATGACATAAAAGTTTGTATGCACCACGGGTACTAAAAGATATATACCATCGGGCGACTTACCAACCCTCGGGGCCAGAGGCCCTCGGCTTTCTAAGACTGTCGTCCTGAGGGCATAATCATCTACTTAGTACCCTTGATATATAAAATCTATTAAAAATTCATCCAATAAATGCCATTTTTCGACACAACAAACCCGAACAAACCCGAGTTACCAAGGGCCGCTTGGTTACATTTAATTGCATAATTTTTGGTTTTTTTGAAGCAAAACCTTAGGGTGGGGTAAAATTTTACTTAAATCGAACAATCCATTTTCCCCCATATGGTTACAAATATTAAATAGGAGTTAATCTTTTTGTGAACATTCATATTTTTTCTAAATAAGGCTAAAATTGCTTTTTCATCGAACAACAATCAATACTGGATAATTGTAACCGTTTAAACCAACCCAACCCACCGAACCGAAACAGCCAGTCTTCGACGGCCTCTTTCCCCATAATAATCCAATCAGACCGATATAGTTAGAGATATTATATTGATATAGATTGGCCCTTTGAAACCGATAGGGGATACAGAAACTAAACTTCCAAGGAATTAACAGGATTAGACGGGTTTCATCTCTTTGCGGGGAAAGCAACAATAAATACAGAATTTCTGTCCGCTGTTTTTGTGAAAAATACTGGCTTTATTCATTTAGAGTTGGAAAATAATGAACTTAGGAGAAGAAAATTAATATATTAGGCAACTTTATTATCTCATTATTTCGGAAAATAATGCGATTTCAATCTTGAAATTTTGAATAAGCGGGTTTTCGAAGAGGCTCTCTTCAAATGAAATAACAACGACTAGGGATGGACCGAACCGGACCGAGCTCTCTCGTATAGACATCCAACAATGCTTGTCAGTAATGCAGTTTGCGTTTATGACGCTGTTGCATTAAAAACCAGAACGGGGAAGTCCCTAAGTAATATTCTGTGATGTGATACTACTTCAGTGTGGTCTGGTGTGTCTGTATAATTATTTATTAGTTTAGGGCTAAATGCCGATTCACACTATCCTGCAAGGCACGTGCTCGGCACAGGCAAGGCACCGGTTCGCCAATAGTATATTACGTACCGAGGTGGAAAGTGTTTCATTCCCGTCGAGAGTGTCGGTAGTTAACCGAGGCGCGAAGCGGCGTTCCTATAACACGTCATTCCCAGATTTTTTATATACCAACAGCGCGTACCAATATCTGTAAATATTCCCCCATTTATCGATAGTGCAATACTTACAATATGCACCAACATAAATTTGACATTTTCAGCTGTAGCCTATCCAGTATAAGATTAAATTAGTGTTTTCTTGAGGCATCTAATTACTCTGCTCAATATGTACATACAGGGTGTCATGGAAATGACGTATATATTTTAATGGGTGACTCCTTGGGTGTCCTAGAGAAGCCTACATATATTTTTTTTCAAATCGACCGTTTTAAAAGTGGGGTCCGGCCCCATAAACCCAGACCTCATCCGGCATTTGTTTGGGTTTGTTCGTCATGTCACCCTGTAGTGGCATATCAGAAAACAGGTTTTACGTGCAATGTTGCCAAACTGTGTAAAAAATGTAAAACTTAGTTTCTTATAAAAATAAATATTTAGCTTACTTAGAAAGTAAATCCACGCTGACCGGAGTAAGAAATCCAGACTTTCCAGTTTTTTTTCTATGGGAAAAGCTTTATGCTCATCACGTGTCCTGATGATAGTGTGGAACTGCATAATAAGCTTATACCCACTAAACCCCATTCGGCCTATTCTTTCCAATCGCTCGGAACATGACCGGTATATCGTCGAGAGAAAGAAACACATAGTGAAACACAACAAATTGCACTAAATCACTTAAAGAAACACACAGACACCCACGAGTTTCAAATTAGTTTTTTTGAAGATATGCACCTATTATCAGATTATGCGAAAGCACTAAACACTAACGCATAATTACACTTTACAATAACACTATCGCACACATAGAACAACAGCACTTAATTATTTCGCAATAGAAATAATAAAAACGCTAATTTCTATGGGCCATTAACCCTTTACTAAACATAAAATGAAACAATTATGTGGACATAGAAACTACCCTTTGAAATAAATGGTCTAGTCCAAGGTGCTTCCTTTCTCCGAAAACTGCTAGCGAGGGTTGCCATTTCCGAGACTATAATTACACAGGAAAGTAATATTATAGAAGGAAATTCCGCAATTTATGAATATAATCTTATAAAACATCGAAAGTGGCAACGCTGTATTTTTACCGATGAGCTTAATAATAAACCCTAACAGACAACGTCAAGACACGAACAGGCCCAAGGTGTTATTTAGTTTCAACATTTTTAGATGTCATATAAATGATGAAATACAATAATGGCGTATTTTTGTCTACACAGTAGCACTTTAAAATATTAATTCAGATTGAATGGTACTTAGATGTGTTCATGAGATCCGCGATAACTAATGTGAATTTATGTGACTTTGTTTTGGTGTTTTGTGACGGTTTTTGTTCGGGTTACCTGGTGTTTTTTTATAAATTAAGGCTGAAAAGGTAAATAAAGTGGCATTTCAGTTGTTCAGATCTGACGAGTGTCGTTCGAATTGAACAAATGACATAACATACCTGACCATTATAAACTCCGCGGCGGTTTGTTCGAGTCAGTTCAAGTTTATAAATCGGAGATTGTTTCCCAGTGAACTGAACTGAACGTAAAAGTTTATAATAATGTACCCTGAAAAATAAACAACTTGGAATCTGTCAAACGGTTAGACTTTCTAAAGAGTTTACCCTGAAGATATGACAACACTGTTCAAGATTCATTGACGTTTTCGCCATATGTGGCTTTGTTTACCTTCCTGGCAGGGGCACCACGTGGTCATTTTTGGTTTGACATAAGGTCATGTACAGGGCATATTAAATTAAAGCACCATTTTTGGATATTTTTCTTCAATTTGTTCGGGTTTGTTCGGGTTTGTCCTCATCTCAGGAATTGCCGGTTTAAATATAATACGTCATTTCCATAACACGTTGTATACAGGGTGGCCAATTAGTTCGACAAAGCTCAATATCTCTTTTACCGCTGGGTATAGGGGAAAACTTTTTTCACGAAAGTTATTAAGCGTTAAGAAGCAGCTTTTAAAATTATTTTCGACCATACAGGGTGCTCCAAAAGGGCGGCGTGAAAGAAATTTCATATTTTTTAAATGGGACACTATGTATATTTTTACATATTTGAATTCACCGTAAAATTCTGTACATAGCACCGTAATTATTTGTACACATTTTTGCAACGTTGCCAAATAGATTGGAAAATTCCTAAAATTTGTGCAAAAACGTGGTTCAATGAAATGTGTAATATTTCTTAACTTATAATAATTTGAAATAAAATATTTTTATGTCGGAAAGAGGAATGTTGACAGAAGTCCCTTATGATAACATATATCAATATTTTTATATATTTATATATTTTCTATGGATATGCCAACATTACGAACTTGAAACCTGAGTTTCGTAAGTTTTTTAAATGAAACACCCTGTATATGATTACTATATCTTGTATATATTTTATTCCTCTCTAATTTTTAGTAAGGTCTTTCTATGCCTATCTCTACCAATCTTGGTGGTATTTCAATTTTTATTTAAACTCGACCAAAAAAAAGTGGATGTATTTTACCATTGTCCTTTTTCTAGTCACCTATGACAAAATAAAAACAAAATGTTGTAATTTAAAAAAAAATTATTTATTCATACGGGAGGATACGACACAAAAATATTTTAGCGATTCAAGCTTGTGGAAAATTTCTAAAGTAAATTATTACCTAATTATTTGTTCATATAGTAACCCCCATTAACTGAACACATAATGTGTAAAAATATAAAATATATGTAAAATATACATAGTGTCCCATTTCAAAAATATGAAATTTTTATCACTCCGTTCTTTTGGAGCACCCTGTATGGTCGAAAATAATTTTAAAAGCTGCATCTCTTAACGCTTAATAACTTTCGTGAAAAAAGTTTTCCGCTATCCCTAGCGGTAAAAGAGATATTGAGCTTTGTCGCACTAATTGGCCACCCTGTATATTAATATAATACCTTTAATATTTCTTTCTATCAAATATTCTTTTTGTTGTATTATTGTGATTACTTATCTAATATTGTATATCTGTGATACCCATTCGTTAATTGGTTATTTTGTAACTGTGAAATGGTGTAAAATAAAAATAAAAAAATTAAATTACATTTTTGGATTCTACGCAAGTTTCTCGACATATTTCGCTTATCATGTCCTATACCTAGAGTTAGAGAGACGGTAACAATAGGGGGTCCGTGAAGTGGAATATCAGTAATTTGGTTTTTCGTGGAGTTTAGGTCCCCCTCTACAACTGTTATATCTGATGAAATGCCGTAGAGCGTTGCTGAGAGGCGCTGTACCGCTTTAGATATGAAATTCTCAATAAATTCAAAATTATATCGAGCCATGTCTGAAAATGAATTTACAGCATCTGCGTGACCCCAAAGTCACGGGAAACACATTTTCTGACAAGTCAACCCTTGCATATACTTCCGAGCGTTCAAAAACAAAATGAATGGAAGAATTATAAAGTCTCAAGTGGCATGGGTCCAAGTGGGCTTAATCGATTTGTATTCACATGGAGATGACTCGTAAACAATTTTCTGATAAAAAGAATATTGCGAAAGCTATTGCTCCAGTCCCGCTTTCTCTCTGCCATACCTTCCGGTATCTCTTCGTAATATTGTCAGAATTCCGCCTAGCTAGGTGCGATTCTTCTGAAATTTTTTTTCCGCAATATTTGGGTGTCAAAGAATGTAGTGTGACAATTTTCTGACATGTCACGAGCGTTTTCCGAATTTCCTCTGATGAGATTTTTAAAAAACTCCAATAATGAATTGGCGAGACCTGGAACGACAAAAAATTTTCACATAATCTTTAACATAATTATAATGTTCCATTCTAGAAAGTTTCAACTTCAAATTCGCTTTTTTTCTTTTTTTTTAATTTTCATTTTCTTTTGACACGCTCGGAAAAGTATATGCAAGGGTTGACTTGTCAGAAAATGTGTTTCTCGTGGCTCGATATAATTTTGAAATTATTGAGAATTTCCTATCTAAAGCGCTACAGCGCCTCTCAGCAACGCTCTACGGCATTTCATCAGATATAAAATAGACGTACTGTATTGTGAAAAATATTGATTTTGAATGAAGTTCTCCTATGAAAAGTATTTTCATAATTGTGCAAAGGGCACATATTTCGGTAAAAACACGCGACGAATCGCAGCAGACTGGAAATAACGTTATTACGATTAAACTTTGCTAATTTAACAAATCCTATTTAAAGTTTTTGTTAGCACGTTTAAAACGTGCATTTAAAATCTAAATAAATGAGTTTTGGTGGTGAGGTATTATGGACTGCGCTTTCCTGAGCTTCCATTTTGAAATTACAAAGCCACACCGGCCTAATCTTTTTCTATCCTTTCGACGGAATTTCTCGAAAGTTTATACCCGATGAGGACTTTCATTCTGGGATATAGGAAGTAGGTGGTGGGATCATAATACGATAAAAGTTTCCTCCCAACAAGTAAACAAAATTATTTTTTTTTTATGATCAAGCACTATAGGAAAAATCCTTTAGGGCACTCTGGGAGTGTTGCGTATGCGCAAAAAGCGATTCACGTTGGTTTTGAATCGTCGAAGGTTATATTCGTTGGGAAAAACGACCTCGGGAAGGTCGTTCCATAAGGATGAAGTCCTCCAGATGAAAGAATACTTAAATAATAAAGTTCGAGGAGTACTAAGCTTAACCACATATGGGGCGGCAGTGGTTCATCGTGTATTTCTGCTATTCGCCGCTCTGGGCGGAATTAAGAGGGCAAGGTCAGCCGAGCACTTTCCATGAAAATATCTGTAAAAGAGAGTGAAATCACCAACCTGTCTTCGATGTTCCAGGCTGTCGAGGCTCTTCGTTAGCTCGTGGTCTCCGATCAGACGAATGTCACTCCTTTCGGTGGAATCCAGCAGCGGAAGAGTATGTTTGGGTGCGGAGCTCCAGATATGAGAGCAGTACTCTAGTGATGGTCGAATCTGGGCTTTGTGTAGTGTCCAAAGTTGTTGAGGTGTGTACAACTTTTTGGTTCGAAAGAGTACACCAAGTTTCTGAGAAGCTATCTTGGCGATTGCCACAACGTCATTATGCCAAGACATATTTAATCCCAGATTGACGCCCAGCAAATTAATAGATGAAGCCAGTGGAATTACGTGTCCTGCCATGACTATATCCGTTTCTGTAATGTTAACCTTTTTAGAGAAAACTGCTGCCTGTGTTTTTTAGCGTTAAATTCGACTTGGTTACTGTCAACTGCTTTTTTTTCCTTAAAAAGAAATATACTTTCTGCTAAATCCCACCCATAATTTTTGTTAATTTGTTCTCATCCGTCGCCGCAACACTGCGGGCAGAAAAAAAAAATCTGTTTTAACTCTTCAAAAACTGCACAATTTTTTAATTTAATTTGAAATAACACCTCCGCTACCCCTTGTTGTTGTCTTAGTCCCTTTATAAACCCCAATAATCTTTTACGTGCTTGTGGCGCCGTCTGGTGCGATTAGCGTCGTGCGTATCGACTGCGCCCTTCTCAAATAGGATTTAATCAGTTTTGAGGTGGACCTATCGGAGCCTATATAAATAGTAGTCATAATCAAGTTCCGTTATTATTTCCGATCAAGCCACTATTTCCGTGCATGATACAATAAATACAAGCTATAATATCTAGCCGTACCAATTTCGTTTGGCGCGCGCAGAAACGTCACGGCGTGAGTTGTATTTAAATTGTTTATGGAGATTCACGTTGTTGTTTTTATTCTCCGAGGAGATTTCTGACCGAGTAGAGTTGTGACAAAGACGATTTCTCGGAATCTATGGCCGTTAGCGAGCTGACAACTGCGCACGATTGTTTGTTTATGGGCGCGCTACTTGAGGTAGTACGCGCCAATGGCCCACGACAAGCGTTTGCGTGATTACGATGTCTGCATGAGAAAACAACCGAAAAGTTAAATTTTTGATTGTATTTATATCATGATATATTACATTCACGTTGTTATGCTATTTTTTCTTATATTGTGTGGGTTTGGAGTTTCAAATCGTGGCATTGTCTTGCTGTGTTTGCATCTTGTTTCGAAATTAGATCGCGATTTTTTGCACCTAGGAGAGCTGTGACAGCGTGTCACAACTCTCCTATTAAAAGTTATTTTCTGGTTAGCTTATTTTACACGCTTTTTGAAATGTTTTTTTCTGTTTATTTCTGTTCCTGTCCGTTTGCTTTGGTCAATTCTTACTACCTAAGCTTGATATAATGATGCCATAAAGTCGGTACGGTGTATGAAGTCCGCTAAGCAATAAAACCTCTCGAGCCGGGTAGTCGGTGGCTCTCAAACAATAAATTATATTTTAGGTATTTTCTAAATAAATAAATAAATAAATTAAAGTAAATAAAAAAATAGTTTAGGCTAAAAAAAATAATTATTTTTTTAGCTTTTATAGTATTTAGGCAAATTATTTTTTAGTTCTAAAAAGAACCGATGTCGCCATCTTTTTGAAACATTATTGGACAGCTCGCCAAGTACTTTTCCGTTGCTCTTTTGAAATGATGAACAAACTGGTAGTTCCATCAATATCGCAAAGTTCTTTCTTCTTTATTTTTTCAAGAATATTGAGGGTAACATATTCCTTGGCTTTATACATATCATAAACAATATTCCTAATCGATAGTTTTATCTCATGGGATAATTCAAAGGTTTTAGAATGGAGTCAAACCATTTTATATGGTCTGTTCAATTCCTCTTCACTCTTTTTTCGAAGTCTTCTTAAGGTCTTATCTGAAATGCCGCAAGCTTCAGATGTTTTGTTTTGGCACTGCCAAAACAGACACTAACGGGCCCGAGTTATCTTTTTCTAAGTGAAATAACGTTCCACTTGTAATACCAAACAGCGTTCACCTGGAGTTAAACACGTTCTAGGCGTTGTGAACATTTTCCATAACTTTGCTTTATAACTGCTTTTAATTCACACACAATGAGAAACAAACTAAAAGCAATAAGCATAACTACTTATTTAAAATAAATAACATACCATCCTGTACTTGAGAAAATTTTAATTATTTCTTGTAAAATAGTGATTATTATATAGATTTAACTATAATGATTATAAAAAAAACTAAATTCTAGGAAAAAGTACCTGAGAACATCTTTAACTAGACTTATTGACGCAAAATGTTTTTCATTTGATAAATAAAAAAAACTATGAGTGAAAAATAAACAAGATAAAAATATTTATGGGGGTACATAATTCTAAGATAATTTTGTTTTGGAATCGCTGATTTTGCACGGCTGACTACAGTGGACCAGTGGAATGTTCGGTAAGATCAAGTATAGCGAAGGCATTGTTAACTTAACCGGCTTACTGTTTAACAACCTTTAATTATTTAATCCGATATCGGACTTTACCAAACTTGTTTTGAAATATTTACCTTAAGCTTAAAAAGGCTGTTTTATTTTTACGTGAATTTTTTTGAACAAAATGCCAACTAATGAAACTTTGTTTGAGTAAATGAAATAATAAATAATAACTATGCAGTTTTTAAAACGCCGCTATTTTGCTTTGGGTGCGAATAAAGAAGTAATATGCCGGCATCGTAAAGTACTCGATAGGACCTTCAAAATGATGTATCGCAAGACCCCCTCTTCTTATTTATTTTTTTTTTCACCAAGATGGCGCCCATCCGCCATTTTGACAGTTAGAACTGTCATTCTTACGTCAAAAGGTACCCTTTACCTTCCCCAAATTTTATATGCATAGAGTGGGGGGAGGGACATTAAATAACTGCACTGTAGTTTAAGAGTGTTATAAATTTCATATTGGAAATGAACAGCATTAAATAATGCAGCGTTTTTCATCCCGTCTGGTGGACGCAACAACACCTTCCGTAACCCGAACGCCCGCCAACTTTTACACAAAGTAAAAATATAGTTTCCTCTTCAAACTCCTGCACTTTTCCTTTCCGCTAACTTTCTCCCTAATCTCCTTATCAGTATTCGCTCCGTGCCTTGACCGCTGCAATATGAGGTGGCGCATATCGGTTCACATTTTACCGTAACACGCCGATAACGGCAAGAACTCGGTTTATCTCTCGACAACGTACGCTTAAGCCGCACATAAACTTCCTTTTCGATCGGATGATCGGATTTATTAGAGTTTACGAATATTCGATTTTGTTCCCAAACTGGTTGGAAATTGAAAGCGCATAATAGAGCTTCTACAAGAAAAAAAGACTATATAAAATTTGCTATACAGGGTGGCCCATCGAAAACAGTCCTGTGTACGTGAAAATTAAAAAAAAACTCGTACCCGTAAACTTGTGTTTTCAGGGGGACACGTTTCACTATTAATTTCATCCCTGTAACCTCAACCCCCCCTAGCGGGGGCGGCTACTGCCCTCGTTTTTTCAAATGGGAATGGGTATGTTGTGATACATCTTTCTAAAGAGCACTAAATTCTCTTTAAAATGGCGCTTCGTTTTGTAAATTTGAGCTACGCGCCGCCGAGAAATTGCGTTTTAAAAAATGTAATTTTATTTAGTAATACTTACATGTTATCTTATTAAATGTTGAAAATGTCCGCCATTCACCTCCATATAATAGTACAACAACTGTTCAAAGTGTTCTCGGACATTGTGAAGAGCATTTGTTGTAATTTGTTGACATTCATTAGTAATGCAGTTCCATAAATCTTTTAAGGATTCGGGTTGGGTGGCATAAATTTTAGATGTCCAAACATGTTATACATCATAAAATGCCTCTTGATGAATAGAAAGTGTGTACCAAATTTCACCAAAATATCTAGAGCAATATCACAGATATTAATAAAAGAGATTTTTTTGAAAATCACGACACCCTGTATCTCAAAAGTTAAGACGTTTGGACATATGTTCATATGAAGTTTTTTTTCTAAAAATAGACCCTTAAATATTAGCATGATATTAAGAAACACCCTGTATAAGTGGTTTACTAAATATTTTTGTAATTTTTATTACATAAATATTTAGTAAACCATAAATTTTGCTGTAATTTAATGGCAGTTCTTAATAAAAGTTATTCCAGTCACATAAAGAGATATAAATAATGGTTACTTTTACTATTTTTAAATATATAATCCATTTCCATTACAACTCGTTTAATTAAGCTGTTTATTAACAAAATTAATTTGTTTTGATTAACATTTTCTGTGGCAACTGAACAAACCCGAACAAATATTTAAATTAAAAAAAGTTGTCCCGGGCCTAAATCCCGTGGAGATTGAAAACTTTCCTGAAGTTGAAATTTTTTTGTACTGTATCAAATATTTAAAAACCCAATCTTGTAACTGGGCTAATATACAGGGTGTTCAGATAATGCATCAGAATTCTTTGATTTTACATGTTTAAATGGAGGTAGTCATAATAAAAAGTCGGATAATTTTTTTTATTTAACAAACTGATTTTTCTGCTC
Organism: Barypeithes pellucidus; assembly: GCA_963991005.1. Taxonomy (NCBI): domain Eukaryota; kingdom Metazoa; phylum Arthropoda; class Insecta; order Coleoptera; family Curculionidae; genus Barypeithes; species Barypeithes pellucidus. The sequence continues at coordinate 46,104,409 of OZ022563.1, read as the reverse complement.
AAAAAGTTAATTCCGGTTTTGCTCCTAAATGGTGGTTTATCGACGCGACTAATGAGTACCTTTTTTCCTTGGCTGTTCTTTCGTTTTTAAAATCACATATCCTTTTTCCAATAACTGCCAAAACAAACAAAATATGCCAAAAATTTAATTTGAATTTCAACTAAAATAAGTGGCTTCTGGTGCACGGCAAACAGACTATAGTAAAATTATTATAGTAAAGATTTTATTGTAAAATTTCCTATAAAATATATTATTATTACATTTACTTTACATTACCAAAATAATATTGTAAACATAATTTACAAGAAACTATAGTTAGAATTTCCAAAAGGGTTAACTCGTTAGATACAGATCAGTCAAACAACATTAGAAGATCAAATTTTGTATTTCGGCCTATGTTTCGACCTCTATGAGGTGATCCTCAGGGCTATACACATAAGTGTAACACTTTTTACCAACTTAAAAAAAAACAAGAACAAAACATTGTCCATACTCTTGATGCAAATACTCATCAGCAAGGTAGCCGTTTTGTGGTCTTATTTTCATCTAACAACTATTGTATAGCCTTGAGGATGACCTCATAGAGGTCGAAACGTAAACCAAAATAGAAAACTTTAATCTTCTAAGTTTGTTTTACTGACCTGTATTCAACGAGCCCTTTTGGAAACTTATCAGTGTGGTCACCAACTGCTGCAAGATAAATTTAGTAAAATCAAGTAAAATATATTGTAAATTTTACAAGGAATTTAAATGAAACTAATTTATTTATAACTCCAACAGGTAACAATTTTTAAATGTATGGTACATTTTCCGACGACTATCGTTGTACTTTAAGTATTTTTTATTGTTAAAATGACCAACTGTAAATGTGCTTTTTACAATAATGAGAAGCTTAAAGCTAAATTTATAAACTCGACGTTGACGATTGACGGTGCTGTTTGACGGTGACGGTACAGCTTAAACATATTGAAATGCATAAGACCATTTATATTTGACGATGACGGTGCAGTTTGACGGTGGGTGACGGCCGACATAAACCATTTTATCTTTTGACGGTGGATGGTCGTAGCAACGTTCGTAGCAAGTTTACACAGCCAATCAAAATCGTGTTTGCCTGTCACGTGATATTTAGTAAATATAATTTTATTTTATACCATCTTATTAACCATTTTAAAGTGTACTGTTGATAAGTGTTGATAGTATCATTCAGATCACATAAACACCAAAATTAATATAATCACATAAAAATACAGAAAAGCCGAGAAAAACAGGTTATGTTATCGTCGCCACCGTCAAGTTTATAAATCCAGCTTTTTACGGCACCGTCAAACAGCACCGTCAAACTGCACCGTCAATCGTCACCGTCGAGTTTATAAATTGGCCTTAAATCAGACGTAACGGTTCAATCAGAACTCGATCTTCTTAAGAAAAACAGGTGGGGACAACAAGAGGAAGCATTTCATCGATCACCGAAGTCAAGCGACGTTGGGCACGGTTAGTGCTTGGATGGGTGACCGCTTGGGAATACCATGTGTCGAAATTTTTACGAAATGTTTTAGTAAATTTCCGACGAAGACATATTCTATTTGAGAATTATACCGAACACCATGTAGATACCTGTAGAACCATTACATTGCTTAACAAATGCTATATCAATTTTGTAAAAAGACAAGAGAAAAGAATATTAATCAGATTAGGACATTATCTACGCTCCAGCTGAATTCCAGCCATTGCATCGATTTGATTTTTATTGAGAATATTAAAAACAGCTTGTTATCGAATAAGTGTTATAAACCGCCTTTACAAAATAACATTCCCGTACACAGTGGGACTACATGTTACAATAGATGATATCTCTTCCTTCCACCATTATTGCGAAAACCATTTGTCACTCGAAAATCACTTCCACAACCGGAAAAACATGAAAAGGAAAACACTTTTACATACACACGACAACTTCTGGAAAAAAAAACGTCGACATATTGTGTGTTTGAGTTGTTTTTGCATTGTTATCGTAAATTAGTATCTGCTATGCTAGACTACAGTCTACAGGGTGTGATGTTGGTTAAATTAGTAAACTTGTAGCATTATAGCACTGTTTCAAGAATAAAATATTAGAAATTTTAAAAATAATAAAATAAATTAAGAATAACAAAAAACAAGTTTTTTATTATCAATAATAAATTGAATATTACATATTTTACAAAAGTTTTTCTAAAATGGCGTCGCGATAGATCCCTATGAAACATGGCGTATCGGGACAAGAACAGCGTCGAGAACGAATCGTTCAGGCCTCCGTCCGTCCGTCAGATAACATAGAATGCTTACGAATCGATTACTGTATGGTAATTTTTATAGTCACTCTGTAGTAGTGGGTACCTTAAACCTTACTCTGTAGGCGCGCCTACCTACAAGTTATATTTCGGTCGTAACGGCAACGTGTTTTTCTTACTTTAAAGTTTTTGTGTTATATACTCACCGGCACAAAATTCCGCCACTCTGAAATTTCGGTCAAGTTTGATATTTTATCACTTTTTTGTTTTTTATGCGATTTTCATGATTTTGTTATCAGTTTGTAGATCAATTTATTTTGTTTCTCTTTAATTATTTTATAAAGTAACATTTTTCGATTAGGCTATATTATACAGGAGTAAATCAAAATGTTGTTTTTTGTCGTAATTTCAAAACACCCTGTAAAAAAATTGAGGTGGATAATATTATTTACATACTGTTTCTTGTCATCTTTGATGTATTCTAAACATTTCGTTTCTTGATTCATTGCATTATCTCATTTCCGCTGCGAGCTGCAAAATTTTAAATGAAACGATGTTATTTTTAGAAAATGTATATTATTGGTATTTCTACCGAAGCACGCACCAGTCTTGTATTTGTTGAGCTCTAATCGCCCACCGTTACATTGAGGAGATCCTCCAAGCAGTTGTTGTTCCATTTGCTCCTATCATTGGGAACCAATTTACATGAATGCATGATAATGCTAGACCTCACGTTGCACATGTAGTGAGCGAATATCTGGATGAAGTTGAACTTCCAAGGATTGGAATGGCCCGCATGTAGCCCCGATCTTAACCCAATCGAACATCTTTGGGATCAACTTAAAAGGTCCATTCGTCGTCGTCCTGTACAACCATAAACCTTGCAAGACTTACGACTGGCGCTGACCGAAGAATATCAGGCTATCCCTCAAGAAATAATAAGTATAGTTGTTGCAGAATTATACCGTTGATTCTTACTGCCATAAATAAACTACCTGATTAAACTCTATTGTATACGCCTGAACCTCTTCAAAGCTCAATAAATGGGATCAGGGCCGGCTTGAAAATGTATACCACACCACATGATTTATTTTTATAATTTAAAATAAATAGATAGGTATTTTTAGTTTTAGGTTATAAATAATAAATGTAAAATAATGATAACAATTAATGATAATTGAAAATAATATAATTTAAAAGTATAACTATTAGGATAACAAGTGCAATAGAAATTAATTAAATTCTAAGAAACTATTGATGCTTTATTCAAATTTTAACTCTGTATCACTATCACTATCTTCATCTAAGCCTAAACTTATAATTAAGGGTTGAACATTTGTAATCAAACAATTGTAAGAATTTTCCACCTTAAGTACATGCTCTACACAGTTTTTCCAGCTGTCTGCAGAAATTTTTCTTATTTCGTTTTTAATTAATTCTACTACAGATGCATTTAATGTAGGAGAAATATTATTTTTCCTAATATTGGATTTTAATTGGTGCCATATTAGCTCAATAGGATTGAATATACAATAGTACGGAGGAAGACGCAACAATGTATGTCCATTTTCTGCTGCAAGTTTGTCACACTCGTATTCCTTATTTATTTTAAAAGCTTTTAATACTTCTAGCAGTTCTCGTTTTTTATAAGTTTCTTCAAAATATAAACCATTTTCAATCATAAAATTTTGAATTTCTGCTTTTGTATTATTAGAATTGGAAATGATTTTTGCTTGCCGACTATGATAACTAGCATTGTCCATTACAATGGCGCTATTTTCAGGTATATTTTTAAGGAGTTTATGCTTAAACCAATCTTCATTCATTCATTGTTTCTTCATTCTCTTAACCAGCATGTAATATTGTGATTCTTTTGCCTTTATTTGATGGTGCCTTGGTTTGATATTTTTTGGAAGAATCCTCCCAACCTTCTCTTGGAGTGTCATGGGTATCGAACCATGTTTCGTTAAGGTAAATGGACGATTTTCTTCTCTAAATTGTTTAATATCCGTTAAATATTTAAGTCTCCATTCCCGACACTTGAAGATGCCCCCCTATCAGCACAATACCAAGGACGCCACATTCCACCACTAATAAGCCTAACTAAAAATTACTCGCTGGAAAACCACTAAAGATTAAAATCATTAAAAATCATTTTGTATTTATATATGCATCAGGCATAGGTATAAATTGAATTTGTATACCTGGTCCGGCTCTGCTCGAAAAGGTTTTAAAATTTGGGATTTCCTTATTTATTTTATGGTCGAATGGATAATGAGATTTTATTGCAGTTAAAAGATCAAGGATATAATTCTGCAAAAACTATAACCTTATTCGTTCGATATCACGAAGACTGCAACCTGTCATTGCTGTAAGAGGAGGAAATACACGATATTAAAATTGTTTTTGTTAATTAATTTTATGATATACCTAGTGTTTTGTTTTTTTTTAATGAAAATAGGCTTCAAATCAGCGTTTCATTTAAAATTTTGCAGCTCGCAGCAGAAATGAGATAATGGAATGAATCAAAAATCTAAATGTTTAGAATACAGCAAAGATTACAAGAAACTATATGTAAATAAAATTATCCTCCTCAATTTTCCTACAGGGTATTTTGAAATTACGATAAAAAACAACAGATTGATTTACCCCTCTATAATATAGCCTAATCGAAAAACGTTACTTTATAAAATAATTAAGGAAAAACACAATAAACGGATCTACAAGCTGATAACAAAATCATGAAAATCGCATAGGAAATAAAAGAATTATAAAATATCAAACTTGACCAAAATATTAGGGTGGCGGAATTTTGTGTCGGCGAGTGTATGAGTAACCAGTAACCTTTATACTGACCATAAAGTGCTAATGCTAGTTGGGCACTTTCACCAACGTCGTAGCTCTAATAACAGCAATAATGCCGACTTAATCGTAGACACCCTGTATAACTCATATAACTCCGTTACCCAAGGAAGGTGATAAACATAACGATAAAAACTATAGACCCATAAGTAAATTATGCATTTTTGGGAAAATATTTGAAAAAATTATTCACAACATTATACTGGAGCAAATTAAAGATATTATTTTAAAACAACAACACGGATTTTTTCCACTTAGGTCCATTGAGAGCAATCTGGTGGAATTTACAGATTTTATTTTGGGAAGTATGGATGATCGGAAGCAGATTGATGTTGTGTACACGGACTTCAGTAAGGCATTTGACAAAATTAGTCATTCCATACTGATGGAGCGTCTTGCTGATGTCGGTGTGCATAGCAGCTTATTGAGATGGATTTGGTCCTATCTTAGTGATAGACGACAGAAGGTCTCCGTTGGTGGTTTCTATTCTAAACCTATTATCGTGCCGTCTGGTGTGCCTCAGGGCAGTCACCTTGGTCCCCTGTTTTTATCATATACATTAATAACATACAACAATGTTTTAAATTTTCTACATTTTTGATGTACGCAGATGACCTAAAATTGTTTCGAATAATCAGGGTGCCAGGGAATTGCCATTTACTGCAAGATGATCTTAATGCCTTGGTAAGATTCTGTGAAAGTCAGAGTTTATTTCTTAATCTAGGGAAGTGTGTATCGATTACGTTTACCAGAAACAAGAATGTACACAATTTTCGTTATACTATTAATAATAGTGATCTCGAATCAGGCAATGAAATACGCGATTTGGGTGTTATAATGGACACTAAGCTAATTTATAGTTCTCACATTGAACAGGTTATCAATAAGTGTAATCGATTTTTAGGATTTATTATAAGAAATAGTTTAAATTTTAATAATCCTCAAACAGTTCTAAAATTATATTATGCGTTTATATTTAGTAAACTTAGTTTTGCTTGGGTTGTTTGGAACCTTCAGTACGCGGTTTACCAGCGAAGGCTGGAAAGTATTCAAAACAAATTTTTACGGTTCTTATCACGAACAACAGACATAGCTATAGTCAATAGCAACTATAAGCCTATAATGGAAAAATTTTCTGTAATGCCACTTGCTGAGAGACGAGTGGTTTCCGATGTAGTTATGATCTACAAGTTGGTGAACGGTCTTGTTGATTCGCCAACGCTGAGGTCAAAGTTAAGCTTTAATGTTCCGGTTAGGGACTTAAGGCTTCAAAATACTTTTAATATTCCACTCAGAAACACAAATTCTGGAAAAAACTCTCCTCTATGTAGAGCGACTAGGGCATGTAATAGGTTTTCTTTAGGGATGGAAATGTTCGATATGTCTATAATTAGATTTAAAAAATGTGTAAAATCAATGCTATAAAGGTTCATAAATTTTAGGTTAATATAATTTAATGTATACTTAATTTAAGCATTAATAACTCCCACTAGCCAATACCACAACGTGGATACTATATTGGGTTCAGTGCCTGTTGTATCCCTATTTTGTAAATAAATAAATAAATAAAAATAACGACACCTTAAAGCAGAAACATTACGAACACATCATACCGGCAGTCTAAGCCGTCACTTGTTAATGGCGCGTCTTTTGACCCCGGAGTTTGACAAATGTATTCGGCCATTTTTGACACCGCGGGGGGCCCACCGGGGGTTGTTGTGAGTCACGCCAGTATTTCGCAGCCCCTTCGCTTGCCATTTACCAGTTTGATATTTTTATTGGATGAAATGATCAGTTGGTGGCTGGCTTTGTTGCCTCATTAACAGTTTTTTGTGCTTAGGTCATTTTTTTTCGTCGTTTATATTGCTTATAGGTGTTAGGGTAACTGATATTTCGGCACCAGTCGATATATTTTTCTCTTCAACCGCCTTTCTCCCTCCGCAATGAACTATAGTATATTAGGTACCCAGGTGGAAAATGTTTCATTCCTGTCGAGAGAGTCGGTAACTAAATCTCGAGACAGTAATGAAGCTTTTCACCGAGGTTTGTTCGGGTTTGTTCCGTCTTTGGAACAACGCAATCGAACATCATGGGGAGTCTTGGGCTGTTGCACGGGATATTTCTAAAGCATTTGATCGTGTTTGGCAAAATTGACTTCTAAGTAAGCTGCGATCCTATGGTATGCCCAGTCGATTCTGTGCATGGTTGTCTAGCTTTCTTAAGAGCCGCTCTCTGCATGTGGCGATTGACGGATTTCTCTCAGACACCTTCAATATCAATGCCGGTGTTCCTCAAGGGTCCAGATTATCTCCCACTCTCTTCTTACTCTACATTAACGACCTCCTAGTGAAAACAAAAACCCAATATTTAGTTTTGCTGACGATAGCACACTTATATCATCTTTCTCTTTGAATGGCCAAACATCGGCTGCCGACGCACATCTTCGCAGACAATCATGAAGTATCACGCCTCAACAAAGATCTGGAAGAAATTTTGGCTTGAGGTGACAGTAGCCAAGTCGAATTTAACGCTAAAAACCCAGGCAACAGTTTTCTCTAAAAAGGTTAACATTACAGAACCGGATATAGTCATGGACGGACACGTAATCCCACTGGCTTATTATGAATTATTTCATTACAGAAAAAATATGTCTTGGCATAACCACGTTGTGGCAATCGCCAAGATAGCTTCTCAGAAACTGGGTGTACTCTTCCGAACCAGAAAGTTGTACACACCTCAACAACTTTTGACACTATACAAAGCCCAGATTCGACCATCACTAGAGTACTGCTCTCGTGTCTGGAGCTCTGCACCCTAACATACTCTTCGGCTACTGGATTCCATCGAAAGGAGGGCCATTCGTCTGATTGGAGACCACGAGCTGACGAAGAACCTCGACAGCCTAGAACATCGAAGACAGGTTGGGGATTTGACTCTCTCTTACAGATATTTTCATGGAAAGTGCTCGGCTGACCTTGCCATCTTAATTCCGCCCAGAGCGGCGAATATCAGAAATACACCACGAACCACTGCCTCCCATCCATATGTGGTTAAGCTTAGTACTCCTCGAACTTCATTATTTGAGAATTCATTCATCTGGAGGACTTCATCTTTATGGAACGACCTTCCCGAGGTCATTTTCCCAACGAATATAACCTCCAACGATTCAAAACCAACGTGAATCGCTTTTTGCGCACACGCACCACTCTCAGAGTGCCATAAAGGATTTTTCCTATAGTGCTTGTGTTTGATCATAAAAAAAAGTCGAAAAAATCGAACACACTGTCTATGGAGAATATTGAAACTTTTTAAATAAAAAAATTCATTGGTTAAATTTGTGTAATGAGTTGTATGGTTCATATATTATTTTGAGATTTCGATTTTTAAAAAAATAAAAAAAAAATAATTTACTTTCCACCCAGGTGAAAAGTAAAAGTAAAAAAACGTCAACTTTCCACCTTTCAAATGTCATGAAATGTCATTATTACATGCATGGTTGTAAATAAATATATTTTGGCCAAAAATAGATAGAAGGCAAAAATGATCATAAGTGATTCAAATTTGGTATGTGGACATAAAATTACAATACAAACAACTTTTCCAAATAACTTTTTTTTTAAATTAGATCAATAAATGACATTTTGTGGAGAAAATGTAAAATTTGTGAAACAAGAACTTCTGGTGTAGGCAAATTTTAAATAAATCGAACAATAAATTTTATTTCATCTATCTTTGAAAGGTGGAAAGTTGACGTTTTTCTACTTTTACTTTCCATCCGGGTGGAAAGTAAATTATTTTCTTGTAATTTTTAAGAAAAATTGATATCTCAAAATAATATACACACACACCTACATACAACTCATTACACAAATTTAACGAAAATTAATTTTTTTTTTATTTTTTTTTAATTTTTTTTTTATTTTTTAAAATAAACCTAATGACATTTATAAAAAATAAAAAAATTACATGATTTTTGTTTTACTTATTTACATTAAATACTACATTGGCATTATTGTAGACAGTCACTGAAATTCGGCAGGCGCCTGAGACACCAATAACCAATGCGACATACAAATGTATAAAATAACAAGTTAATATAGAAATGGTCAACCCTTTAGTCTAAAATACCTTTTGAACACGAAATTCCATAGGTGCTTGTTCCAAAAAAGTTTCAATATTCTCCATAGACAGTGTGTTAGTTTTTTTCGGCTTGTGTCCTTTGTTTTGCTTTTTTTAAAATGCTAATAGCTTTGCGTGTTTAGATATGTCTACTTTTTCCCTAATTGATAGAGTGGCCCTTAGCATTGAATATTGTGACCAAATCGTTGATATCTTCTTTGTCTTGGCATTTTTACTGAAATAAGCTGGTAGCGCCAACTCAGAACCAGGATTTTGAACTTTTTTTCCCGTACACCATTCTTTGAAACAGTTATATGCCTTGTCATATCTGGGGCGGCTTTTAGTGGGCACAAGATCTGCTTCTACTATTTTTGCTGCGTCTCAAATTTCTGGTGGAGTAGCAGCAAAATCAAATTCCTCATCTGATTTTTCTGTTGTTAAAATAATATATTGTTTAGTGACATAGAAACCATATTCAAAAAATTATATTTGCCATCTTGATGTGTATTATTACCTACGTTATTTTACCACCTGCGGTTATTTGAAATTTCTGTCTGATTTTTCAATGGAAAAGTCAAAATTATATTTATCTTGTATTAATAATTTTAATTCCAAATAGTAAGAAGTGGATGTTAGATGTGGTTGTAAATAAAATAGTATACAAACCTCGGTGAAAAGTTTCATTACTTTCTCGAGATTTACCGACTCTCTCTACTGGAATGAAACACCTTCCACCTCGGTACGTAATATACTATTTTCCCTATATTGTTCCAACTTTAAGGATGACACTGTATATCTACGACCTTCATAATGTTAATCACGTTCATTAGCTGACGTAGTTTTGTGTTATTTGATCTATATACTTTCGATTTAAATTATACAGGTTACAGGTGATGACGTACGTAGATTCTTTCCCCGCCTCAACTGTATATTTTCCTAATTTCCCTCGTATTTATAAAGGTAATTAAACTAAGGGCTTAAACCCTCGTTTGAACCATTTCCGCGGGACGCTTCTGGTTTATTACAATGGCTTCGGCTTTAGTTAATTCCGTAAATTATTAAACCAACAAATACCGAATATGATTTCGTTAATGTAATGCCTTAAATACGTTAATGCATCACTCATTATCAATTAACGCCATCATGCATTTTCGTGCGGGGTCCTGCACATTTTCAAGTACTAAACCATTTGTAATATTATGGTTTTGAATGTAAAGCTGTTTAGTATAATTCCCACGCGATTAAGAAATTGCGATGCACTGTTGTATGTATGCTTGTGTGTGTATGTTATAGTTAATGCAATGACAGAGGTGGAACACTAAAATAACAGCGTTTTTGAATTTCTGCCACATATATAGAAACAGTAGACTTTTCAACTTATCCTACAAAAAAGGAATATTTCCATCCAGCTGGAAGACGGCGCGAGTCCAGCCAATTCCAAAGGAAGGTAAGATAATCATGCCTAACAACTATCGATCAGTCGCATTGCTTTCAGTTATATCCAAAGTAATGGAGAAAGCTATTAACCAACATCTTCTAAAGTACCTGGAAGGCTTCAACATTATCAGCGATCATCAATATGGTTTTCGGAAGTCCAGATCAACTGGAGATCTTCTAGCCTATGTCACCCATATTTGGAACAGCGCAATCGAACATCATGGGGAGTCTCGGGCTGTTGCACTGGATATTTCTAAAGCTTTTGATCGTGTTTGGCATGAGGGGCTTCTAAGTAAACTGCGATCCTATGGTATGCCCAGTCGATTCTGTGCATGGTTGCCTAGCTTTCTTAAGGACCGCTCTCTGCAAGTGCCGATTGACGGATTTCTCTCAGACACCTTCACCATCAATGCCGGTGTTCCTCAAGGGTCCATATTGTCTCCCACTCTCTTCTTACTCTACATTAACGACCTTCTAGTGAAAACGAAAAACCCGATAGTTAGTTTTGCTGATGATAGCACACTTTTATCATCTTTCTCTTTGAATGCACAAACATCGGCTGCCGACGCACATCTTCGCAGACAGCATGAAGTATCACGCCTCAACAAAGACCTGGAAGAAATTTTGGCTTGGGGTGACAGTAACCAAGTCGAATTTAACGCTAAAAAAACCCAGGCAGCAGTTTTCTCTAAAAAGGTTAACATTACAGAACCGGATATAGTCATGGACGGACACGCAATCCCACTGGCTTCATCTATTAGTTTGCTGGGCGTCAATCTGGGAGGAAATATGTCTTGGCATAACCACGTTGTGGTAATCGCCAAGATAGCCTCTCAGAAGCTTGGTGTACTCTTCCGAACCAGAAAGTTGTACACACCTCAACAACTTTTGACACTATACAAAGCCCAGATTCGACCATCACTAGAGTACTGCTCTCATGTCTGGAGCTCTGCACCCAAACATACTCTTCGGCTACTGGATTCCATCGAAAGGAGGGCCATTCGTCTGATTGGAGACCACGAGCTGACGAAGAACCTCGACAGCCTAGAACATCGAAGGCAAGTTGGTGATTTGACTCTCTTTTACAGATATTTTCATGGAAAGTGCTCTGCTGACCTTGCCCTCTTAATTCCGCCCAGAGCGGCGAATATCAGAAATACACGACGAACCACTGCCGCCCATCCATATGTGGTTAAGCTTAGTACTCCTCGAACTTCATTATTTAAGAACTCTTTCATCTGGAGGACTTCATCATTGTAGAACGATCTTCCCGAGGTCGTTTTTCCCAACGAATATAACCTCCAACGATTCAAAACCAACGTGAATCGCTTTTTGCGCACACGCACCACTCCCAGAGTGCCCTAAAGGATTTTTCCTATAGTGCTTGTGTTTGATCATAAAAAAAAAAAAAAGTATTTTGCCAATACGAACGTTCCAAAATACAAAAAGTGTCCCCGCTATGGGAGATGCTTCGGGCCTATTGAGTTTGCGCAGTAGGGTGGAAATTTTATCGATCGCGTCAGAGCCGGCCCGACATTATTTGTTTGTTGTTATTCGTCGCCATCTTTGGTTCTGGATGCTTTTTCAAATTACAGAATAAAGAGTGGTCCACATCCACATTGTTATCGGTATATTAGTGCTTATACACTTTCATTACCTAACAACAATTTTTGTAAAGGAGTTTTTAATTGTGTTTGATGAGTAATTTATGTTTCGAGAATGAAAAATATACGTAGTTCTGACAACCAAAAATTTTCTTTCACATTTTGAGAATATATATTTTTGTTTTGACCCTATTATTAATTAAACTAAATTTGTATTTTTATGACGAGCGACGTATATTATCCTTTTAAATTTTTGACATATTAAAGCAAGCAAATAAACTACCTTAATTTTTCGTTGTTAAGAAAAATGCCATTAGGAATTTTTTTTTTTTTTAAATATAAATTCTAAGTACCCATAAATTAAACTAGCATTTTATTTAAAAAACTTTTTATTCAACGTGAAAGCTTCTACATACTTTTCTAGTAGCCACCTAAACTCACTATGAACAGAATAATTAATTTTTTACAGTCAAAAATACAAGAAAGTTAATAAATAAATTTTCTTCTTCTTCTTATATTATTACGAAAAAGGTAATTCTAACCTACATTTCCTCATGGCATTTTTCATTAGTTTACTCTTACAGATAAAATCAATATTTTTTTATAGATTTTGTTAGTGTTGGGAAAAACCGATGATTTTAATAATCGAATACTTGATACTCGAGCGATTTTAATAATCGAGTGAATCTCTTGAAATTCCAATTCACCAAGCGATGACGTCACCGACTGCTCCACCGGCAGCTTAGCCGTTTACATGTGATCAGGTAGGGTATTTAGCAGGCACATAACTACGGGTGGGCACAGGTTTAGCTAAAGAATTGTAGTAGCCACCAAAAAAATTCCAGAAATTTATTGATTTGTGAATAATGAATTTTTACCACGTGTCTCGATACCAAACAAATAAACTGCAAAAAATCACCCTAATATGTATTTATTGTTCGGGTTTATTCTTGTGCTTTTTTAAAACAAAAAGTATTACCTTTTTTTTTCTTCTTCGCATCTTTCTCAGTCTACGAGCATAAAATAAGTAGATATTTAAAATGGCTTGTCAAATTCTTCAACTTTAAATTATCAGGTGCCCACTGTGTGCCCTGTAGAATGTAGAATTAGTTACGCGACTGGCAAAATAAGAAAATAGATGATTATTTTTTTAAATTCATGTTTATAGTTACCTAAAAGTTCTTGTTTAAATTTAAGAATGTTTACTTTTGGTTACCAAAAAATTTGTCGATACCTATGTTTTGTTAACTGATTTGCTCGTTTTCTTATTTTCCATTAACATTTTGTATAATGTATGTTATTTTTAAGAAGTCTTCTTGAGTTTAATAATAAAAAGTTCCTGTTTAGACTTAAAAATGTTTACTATAAGATTACCAACAAATTTTTCTATATATTTGTTAACCATTTTGTTCGTTTTGTTATTTTTCATTAACAATTTGTATTATTATGTTATTTTTGAGAAATCAATCAATCGTAGACCTAACTACGGCGCTGGCTGGTTAAAACAAAAATTTCCATGTCGCGATGACTACGCTAAGGGATTTGGCATACTTTTTTATATGCCTTCTCGTTTATGTGCCTTTAAGAAAGACGTATGTCGTGTTAACTGCTCAGCGTCAAACTCGAACATCGCCAATCGCATATTTCGGATCGAGCGGCGCGTAAAACGAAGGTCGGGTATCAAGTGACAAGCGATATTTTTCGGTTTTTCGCCTGAATTTATAACTAGAGTATTTCCTTGTAACAATTTAAATTTTAAATTGAGAAAAACAGAACTTTACATTGTAGGAACTTGAAAATCACTTTACTTACTTTATATCTCAGTAATTCCGGGAATACTTATAAAAAAAAAATGATTCATCGATTACCATATTTTTACAGAATCCCAGATGACCATTGCTAATTAATTAACAAAAATTATAACTAATTCAGTATATAAAACCAAGTCGTTTATTATGATTGAAAATAGAACGAGGTTATTGGCTTAAATCGTTTTCAAATTTTGGCATTAGCTGAACATCTGTTAGGAGCAACCAGGATTAGTGATGCCAAGCCAAAATAAGAAGCCATGCCACGCTTTTGTTTCTCAGTGACGCAGGGAAGGCGCAACATCATTCGAGTACATATTGTTCCGTTGTCGAATTCCGAATGAAAAGGTACTAAACTTCCGCTGCTGAAATTCCCTAGATGTTATTTTTTCGTCTAGTAATCATATTTCTCGACTGTGTGTATTATTTTCAGGTTGGATTTTCGAAAATAAAGTAAGGTTCGATGCAAGTTTGTGTTCCAGCAGGAATTTTTTTAGTCTCGCCTGTCTAACCTCAATTTCCTAAACAAAGTTCCAGCTCGCGCACGCCTTGACAGAGCCGTGACAGCTGACTATATAAGCAGGTGATTCGAGATTTTTATCTCGCTTTTTGCTGTTAAGTTTTATAGAGTTAATACCATATAAAAAATACCAGTATTATCGTACCGATATCAGCAACTAAGAAACCATGAGGCCACACAAAAACCAAGGTAATAGAAAATTGATATTTTCTTTCAATACTTCCTGTTGTGAAGCTTTCTGCCCCAAGTTTTGTGAACGTTAAAGAGTACAGGCACTCAGAATCGTTTTTTTCTCCATTGCAGGCCTCACCTCTTCAACTCACCTCTTCAACTCACCTCTTCAACTCGACTTTTCAATCTCGCCCTTCAGCTTAACCTCTCCAACTTCGCCTTTTAAGTTAAACATGTGCTACGTCCCATCGGCCTCAAGCACCAAGGTGTCCACTTAGTAGCAGTATGAAGATGAACTACTAACTCACCAAGGCGTCCATTTAGAGTAGCTGTGTAAATGTCCTAGTGTGATGTCCGTCTCCTACGATGCTAATTTTAATTCTCCATAGAAGCCCAGGACTGTAACCTGCCAGTTTGGATGCAGCTAGATGCGTTTTAAGCACCATATTTGGCTTGAGACAAGGAAGTCTCAGCGGTAACTAAAAAGAATTCTTTTTTTCATTGATCTATTTTTCTCATTCATTATAGTAAACGTATAAAATCCATAATATTGATTAGTATTGCATAAATTTTTCTTTTTAATTTAAACTTTGATATATATAACCATGTTAAGGCACATCATGGCCTCGTGTAACGACTTTCCTTTTCAGAAATAGGTAAACCCCGAATAAATGCATTTATCCCAAGGTACCCCTATAGTCTGTTATATTTCTTTTGCATATACAGTGCGAAATTTAAGGCTATTTATGTGACCCCCAACATATTGTAATTTTTTCATAACATTTTTTAAACAATTTCAAATAATTTAATCAAACCGTAAACCAATGAAACCCATGATCAAAGGAGATTTTTTGTTAATTAAGTAATATGTGTTTATAATATATAATATAAATTCCTTTTTTTTGAGTTTTGAATAAAAAAAAAGTCTAGCTCAAAGTATTGTGTTACATTTTATTCCGTTCAGTTTATCAAGTCTGCTGAAGACGACCGTACAACTTTTCAATAAATAAACAGGAAGACTTGATTGGCGCCCAAACCTCTATATAGGTAAGAGAAAGTTAAACTCACGACCCAAAGTCACCCTTTGTCTAGCCTGGCATAACAACACGTATAACCTACACGAATTTAAGTTATACAAAAGTAGCACTCAACGTGAGGGCTAACTGGTTCGTTTAGTTTGGGTTATATCCTATCGAGCGAAAAACTGTTCGAATATACGATCAGTTTTTTAACTCGATCACACTACAGCGGTACATTCCCGCCGGCGTCAAGCGAAACTCGGGTCTCGAGTGAAAGGTTTTTGCCTGAATAGATAACTCGAGCGGTATTTTTAATAATCGACCGATGTCGGTTATTTCAATAATCGAGTGATCAAGCGGTTTTTCGCTCGAGCGATCACAACACTAGAGTTTGTCCTCCCTGCATACGTAAACTGAATTTTCTAATAACAGATCTTTTAGATCCATTTGTGGTATAGGTAACCTCATCCAGGGACACCCTGTATATCATTTATTAATGTTTTTGTTTAAAATTAACAAGCCCTTGTTCCTCCTGATTGTATACATGACATTTCCGCACGTCTCTGGTTTAAACCATGTTCTATTCTCGATTTCTGTATACAGTTGACCTAATTTCTGACAGTCCTAATTGAATTTAGCATATTACAATAATTATAGTATTATGTCTTAAAGTGGCGTCCATACATAAGGTTTTACCTGACAGTCTAACAGTGTTACCAAGTCTGGTGAAATTTCACCAGATCTGGTAATTATATGAATAATCTGGTGATTGGTGAAAAACTGTAAAAAAAAACGATTTCTGTGTTTGCATTCTAACTTGAACACGTCAGGTAAGACGTTGGGTAAAACATTGTATGTGAATGCATCTTTAGACAAACTGCATATTCCCCACTTACTGAGGAAAGTAATTGGCAGAGATAGATGCGTCAATTATAAAGGGTGCTGCAATAGTGTGTCAGGCCCATAGCTCCTATACGAATTAACTTAGGAATTTCATTCATATGTCAATTTATACTGTATTATAGGGTGCATTTCAGGAAAATATTTTTTATTATACAGGGTGGCCCAAAAATGTGTGGTAACAAAATGCTGTCTTTTTTAAATGGGACACCCAGTATTTTATTACATAATTAGGTTCGTATTAGTGTCCTTTATAATTGCCTAAAGTTTTATTTCATTTGATTATGTAGTACAAGAGTAATAAATTAAATATTAAAAAAAAAGTTTTGGAGTCGTAGAAAAAATTCAACAATCTACCTAAAATAACTTTTTTTAACCAAGGCATTGGGTGGAATTTAAGACAAGGGGTCTCGAGATACTGTGAATATAATAGCGTTTATCTATTCTATACAGGGTGTTCATAATCAGGTTTCAAACACGACACATTTCAAAATAATTTTTCTCCAGATTTTTAAATGGAACACCCTGTATATTATTTGGCTATTGGATGTAGAATTCATACGCATTCTTTTTTTGTAATGGAAGCATATAAGTAATTTCCAGCCGTTTTCGAAATAATTGCAAGTTTCATAAATTATGTTGTTTAAATACAGTTTTTATTATGAAAATTAAGCATAGGCGACTAGATTAAGAATTATAAACTACAGTAAATGTTCAAAATGCCTACCATGTTGATCTGAGCACAAGTTAATACGCTCTTCAAATGATCTATTTACTAGTGTTGTGATCGCTCGAGCGAGAAACCGCTTGATCACTCGATTATTGAAATAACCGACATCGCTTGATTATTAAAAAAACCGCTCGAGTAGTATATTCGAACAGTTTTTCGCTCGATAGGAAATAATCTAGTTAAACATCAGGCGAAAATCCGAAAAATATCGCCGGTTATCTGATAGACGACCTCCGGTCTAAGCGCCGCGCGATCCGATTGGCGACGTTCGAGATTGACGCTAAAGACGAGAAAACGTCTCAAAAATAACATAATAATAGAAATTGTTAATGAAAAATAACAAAACGAACAAAATGGTTAACAAAATATATAGAAAAATTCGTTGGTAATCTTATAGTAAACATTTTTAAATCTAAACAGGAACTTTTTATTATTAAACTCAAGAAGACTTCTCAAAAATAACATACATTATAGAAAATGTTAATGGAAAATAAGAAAACGAGCAAAATAGTTAACAAAACATAGGCATCGACAAATTTTTTGGTAACCAAAAGTAAACATTCTTAAATTTAAACAGGAACTTTTTGGTAACTATGAATACATGAGTCCATGAATTTAAAAAAATAATAACCAATTTTCTTATTTTGCCAGTCGCGTAACTAAGCCTAAATTTTTGAAGTGCACACAGTGGGCACCTGATAATTTAAAGTCGAAGAATTTGACAAGCTATTTTAAATATCTACTTATTTTATGCTCGTAGATTGAGAAAGATGTGAAGAAAAATAACTCTTGGTAATACTTTTTGTTCGGGTTAAAAATGCACAATAATAAACCCGAACAATAAATACATATTTGTGTGATTTTTCGCTGTTTTTTGTTTGGTATCGAGACACGTGGTAAAAATTCATTATTCACAATAAATAAATTTCTGGAATTTTTTTGGTGACACTATAATTTTTTAGCTAAACCTGTGCCCACCCGTAGTTATGTGCCTGCTAAATACCCGACCTGATCACATGTAAAGGGCTAGGCAGCCCGTTAAGCAGTCGGTGACGTCATCGCTTGGTAAATTGGAATTTCAGGCGATTCACTCGAGCGATTAACTCGATTATTAAAATCGCTCGAGTATCAAGTACCCGATTATTAAAATCATCGGTTTTTCCCAACACTACTATTTACATTTCTCAATATTTGAGATGAAATACTAGCAAACACATCTCTTATTCGTTGCTTCATATTAATAGCAGTGGTAGGCGTATTTTCATAAACAATTTGCTTCACGTTTCCCCATTAAAAAAAGTCAAGTATCGTCAGATCCGGCGATCTAGCTCATCAAGTACAAAGATCATATCGATCAACTAATTTTTATTAAAATTCATTTTAATTTCTTATAGTTTCTAGACCTAAATAAGAACAATATTAAATTAAAGAACTATCGAACTATAATTAACAAATGAATTCTTATTTTATTTCATACCATGGTTTTTAGGCATAACCATCACTAATGAGCCGTCTTGATAGTATTTCATCCGAAATGCTGAGGAATGTAAATAGGTCATTTGAAGAGCGTATTAACTTTTGCTCAGATCAACATGGTAGGCATTTTGAACATTTACTGTAGTTTATAATTCTTAATCTAGTCGCCTATGCTTAATTTTCATAATAAAAACTGTATTTAAACAACATAATTTATGAAATTTGCAATTATTTCGAAAACAACTAGAAATAACTTATATGCTTCCATTACAAAAAAAAATAATGCTTATGAATTCTACAATAACCAAATAATATACAGGGTTCCATTTAAAAATCTGGAGAGAAATTATTTTGAAATGTGTCGTGTTTGAAACCTAATTATGAACACCCTGTATAAAATAGATAAACACTATTAGATTGATAGTACCTCTAGACCTCTTGTCTTAAATTACACCGAATGCCTTGCTAAAAAAAGTTATTTTAGGTAGTTTTTTGAATTTTTTTCTACGGCTCCAAAACTTTTTTTTTTAATTTTTAATTTATTATTCTTAAACTACATAACCAAATGAAATAAAACTTTAGGCATTTATGAAGGACACTAATACGAACCTAACTATGTAATAAAATGCCGAGTGTCCCATTTAACAAAAGACGGCATTATGTTACCACACATTTTTGGGCCACCCTGTATATTTAAAAATATTTTCCTGAAATGCACCCTATAATACAGTATAAATCGGCATATGAATGAAGTTCCCAAGTTAATTTGTATAGGAGCTATGGAAGCCTGACACACTATTGCAGGACCCTGTATTTATATTATCAGAAATATTGAAAGCGCTGTATTTTTTTGTTACGGGGAAAAGTTTCCTATTGTTCCTTATAACAAGACGTATAATTTGATGTAACTAATTTTCTTGTTCCAGGTTGGTATTTTTAAGCCGTTCCTAATCCTCGGTTGATTCAGCTACAATAATTAGGTAAGAATCCGTTAAACTTGCCATTAACATCCAGGGTGATGTGCTAACATCCAGACGGTTATTGGACCTCTTAGAAGGAGCAAATATTTTCTAGCAAAATCGGGGTACACAATAAGCAGTGGCGGTTCTTCCACAGGAGCACATGCGCACGTGCACCCCCAAAACAAAACGAATCAAAAATATTAATTTATATTCATTGAATATTATTTATCGTATAAAGTCCGACCCTCCCTAATATTTTATCGTACCGTCAAACTAAAAAAGTCCGACCCTCCCTAATATTTTATCATCCCGTCAAACCGAACTGTATAGATCCGGCAACCGTGCCTCGGTCGAGGTAAATGACGATTATGACGAGACTTGCTCGCACGTGCGATTAAGTAGTGCAGTTTCTCTGTAGTAACAGGTGGCGGGTGGCAGCGGGGCTATGGCGATTTAACATGGAAAAGGCGCAAAGTTTTTGTGTGCACCGCGCTGTTGTCTGTTCGTGCATCTAGTTAGAAATTCGAGTGTGTATGTTTTAATATTATATATTTATTAAGTTAAAATGAATAATTGACGGTGGACTCTTTAAGAAATAACTTTAGCTCTTTAAGGTTTCAGTAAAAAATTGTAGTGAAGAATGCGGGAACACCTAAACCCGAAATTAATGTAAATTAATTTAACGCTGACCACAAAGGGTAAATCTAGGGACTTAATTAGAAAGTTTAAAAATGAAATATATGAAAAAAAATTTATAGAGGTATTCCAAACTTAATGAGGCTGTTATTGATCAATTTTCTACAATTAAGAACCGAAGAATGGACTTTACGTTTAAGCACTATTGTGTAGGGTCGATAAATGTTGTGTATTTCGATAAATGATACTCGATATGATTTTAAACCATTTTATTTAAGGATTTAAACTAAAAAATACTGAAAATATGAAGAATGCCAACTTGTCAGTCTCGTGACTCGATTCGTTCTCATCATAAAACAGTTAACTATTGTTCTCGTCTGGGTTGCGCCTAATGACGTAGCCCGTAGATGGCGTTGTGGTATTATACATCATTCGGTTTCCTTGATAACTCGTAGATGGCGGTAGTAGTATTAAACATCATTCGGTTTTCTTGATAGCTCGTAGATGGCTTTAGTAGTATTAGTAGTGGACTGTATAAATATTGTTACGAGGATTGCAGGCGACGACGTTAAGATCCGACAGCTATACACACTAAGAAAACCTTTCTTATTTTCCAAAAGTTGTATTTCCTTGTGTAAAATTAAAAAATAAATAAAAATATGTTTTACCTAACGCATTTTCTTATTACTTTTTTTGTTTCTACATTTAAAACGCCTAGAAAGTAATTGTTTGGTCGTTACACAAAAATAAAATTTTAAAAATAATTTCACCTTACTTGTGAACCCCCTCTATCATAGGTCACGAGCCGCCACTGACATTAAGCCAGAGGGCTGCAGTGATAGAAGTTCAGGTCACACACCTGACCCCCGCCTTTAACCAACCAACGAACTGGAAGCAATATGTTAAGGGTGGGAGATGTGAGGTAAAAATGGAACCATATTTTAATTTACCTAATCCTGCTAAAACAATTATATTTTATTATCGTTTAGTATCAATTAATATTGACTTCAAGAACATTGCTACGACCAATGATCATTTTGCCTAGCTTTTATTAGCAACCATCAGATGTCCTCTTATAATATACGGAAAACCGCCAATACGCAAAGCGCGGCGTATATTGTAAACAAGACCTTATAATTCAACCCTCTTTAAAATTTTCTGACACAATAAAGTTTAAAATTGAGGGGTGTCTACTAAAACGCAAAATATATGACAGATTGACGGTAATCTCGGGTTTTACATGCAGTATTCGCTCTTCGAGAGGGAACTTTAATTTGTTCTAGGGGTAGTTTTGTATAATATTACGCAAACTGACGGCAAATTGGGGTAGGTAGAGGGAGGCATTAGGATAACGTAAAGCGTCTGATTTTAGTAATTTTGACAACGTTTGCTACTTATGAAATTATATGAGTAACGATAAATTTTAATTATGTATTTTACACAGTTCTCTAATATACAATGTGTCCGAAAAAAGAGGATATGATTTAGTTTGGGATGAGATTACCGTGAGCCGCGTCGACATTTGACTTGTGAGTATTTATTATGTTATACCAGAAAGGTTTTTTTTTAAATACCCTGTAGGTATAGTAAATAGACCCATATCTTTTCTAAATCTTCTCAAATTTTTAAATCTTTAACTGCATTAGTTACAAAGTAAGGTCCACATATACAGGGTGTCCGCTAAGTAATGGAAAAACCACAGACTCCATACGTAAAAATATTAGGATTTAATTATACTTACCTATATAAGAAAGTTGATATTAACTGAGATACAGGGTGTTAAAGTTAAAACTTCATTTTTGTTTTTCTCTAATAACTTTGACAGAAACCAACGGTTTTTTACAAAATTTGGCAATTATGGTTTAATGTGGGAATATTTGGAGAAATTTATAATTTTAATATTAACTGTTCGGGTTTGTTCATGCGGCCTCTTGCGATGAAATTCGGATTCGGATTGCCAGAATTTTCTCATAGCCATTTTAGTAATTTTTTCCATGAATTTCTATGCCCTGTAGTTAACGATACAGTGAAACCTCTCCTAACGGACACCTCTAATAAGCGGGCATCTCTATTAAGCGTACATTTTTTCATAGTCCGGATCTAGGTACATATATGAAATTCCATGAAAATCAACCTCTCTTAGACGGACTCTCCTTTGGACGGACGAGCTGTTTTCATACAAAGAGTGCGAAAACCCTCCTTTAAACGGACAAAAAAAAAAATTTCAAGTATTTGGAGACGAATAAGTACGGTGCAAAAACTCTCTGAAGACAGACTGGCAACCAATCGCGTATGCGTGACAGAGCGAAAGGACTTCGCCGAATGAAAGTATGTGTGATTCCCCGACAGCAGTCCACCGTTTATTTGTGAGTTGTAAGGTTAAAATCGTAAACAGTGACACAAAAGTGTTGCGTTTTGAGTCTGAAAGAGAATATTGATGTTGTGGAAGTTTGTAAGTTGATAACAATGATTTGGGCGAGTTCATTAACATTGATAGCAATGTGCTATTAGTAGACGATAGTGACCCCATTCCTACCGTTTATGTAGTCCAAACTGAAACCACATCACTATCTGCTCTGATGAAGAAGTTGAATGCAGTAATCAATGAAATGTCACCAATTATCAACAAGCCATTAGTATGGTAAAGGTATTACAAGAGTATGCAAAGAATAGAGTGACTCTACAGCAATGGAATTGTTATCAGACTTTTAATTACATTTTCTAGATTGCAAGTATAAAACGCAAACACGTCAACCTACGTTATTAGATTTTTTTTAGTACTACATCCTAACTAAGACTAGTATATTTTTGTTATGTTATGTTTATTTGTGCATACATATACATAATAATAATTTTGCATTTCCATATTACATAATAACAAATTTCCCATGGGCGGACACCTCAATTAGGCGGACACATTTAGGCGGTCACGCCTAAGAGAGGTTTCACTGTATATGGCCGGTGACCGGCCTTAATGAAACCCTGTATAGCAGAAGTGCCGCAAGAATTACTAAGTTGTGTTTTTTTACGTTTCATTTCATATTTGCTGTAGTTTTGGGGTTTCGCCAACCTGCAAACACAAGGGAAAACCGCCACTGCGGCATATGCCTATGTTATTTGGTCATTCGATACATCCATCACCGATCCGTCAATATTTACCCGAAGTAAATCCCTACATTCACACCGTACCCTCCCCATACATTCTCCCGAAACGGGTTACCCGACATAAAGGACAATCGAATCATGATCTATTGAATAAAAATTTGTAACCAATTCATTGTGCCGTATTTCCTTTTTAAAATCACTTATCGAATTTTATATAAATCCATCCGGTAACGTCCCCGTAAGTCCCCACGTTTAGGATCAACAAAGGGGCCTAGGGAAAAAATAATAGTGGGACTTCCCTCTCTATAAGTTACTTTAAGGTTAGGGCTGGTCTGTACTAAGAGGGTGAAATTTTACTCTTCAAATGAAATGGTACCGGCTCCGGTGGCTTCGTGATTTCTCTAAATAAAGAAAAACCGATTTTTCAACAGCATTTAATAGATTAGATCATAAAATGTTACTTAATAAACTCAGTTCATTTGTAAATTCTTATTTCTTCTTATTCTTATAACATTTTTTCATTCTTACTTACATGAACGACAACAAGTAGTGGAGTGTGGTGTTCAGTCATCTGGGCAGATATACAGGGTGTTATGGAAATGACGTATTATATTTAAACCGGCAATTCCTGAGATGAAATCAAATTGAAGAAAAATATCCAAAAATGGCGCTTTAATTTAATATGCCCCGAACACGAACAAACCCGACCTTATGTCACACCAAAAATTACCACGTGGTACCCTTGCCAGGAGGGTAAACAAAAGAACATATGGCGAAAAACGTGAGTAAATCTTGAACAGTGTTGTCACATATTCAGGGTAAACTCTTTAGAAAATCTTGTTGTCTCCTTGTAGTACAAATGATTAGAAGATTAGGTGGCACCGTTAAAATCGTTGAATGACCGGAAGAAAATGTAGTTTCCACAATTGATTTCTTATTTATTGATTATTTTACTTCGACATAAATAACTTTTTATTGGCGGAAGAGAAATTTCCACAATAAAACATGGGATCTACTTACGCACTATCTTATAAGTTGTTCAAAATGTTGTCCATTTTCTTGTAAACAATAATAAAGTCTATTCTCGAACTGCTCCCTAACATTTCGGAAAACTTCACCGGGAATTGACCGGCATTCTGCTGCAATTCGCCTTTTAAGATCATCAATATCAGCAGGTTGTGTTTTATAAACCATGGATTTGAGATGTCCCCAAAGAAAGAAGTCTAAGGGTGTTAAATCCGGTGATCTTGGAGGCGATTCACTTCTGCCAATCCATCTATCCGGGAATCTCTCGTTTAACCACTGTCGGACCGGAAGAAAATAATGAGGTGGAGCACCGTCCTGGTGGAATGTTAACAAATCCTCCTGTAAAACTAAATTACCCTCTGCATCAATTTGAGTTTCTAGCTCATGGGTGATAAGACGATCAATAGTCTCTTCAAGCATATTAAGGTACAGATCACCTGTCAAGTTTCCATCAATAAATAAAGGACCAATAATGGCATTTCCAAGAATACCAGCCCAATTTCCATTTAGAAAAAATGAACATTCATCGCTGAAACAGATATTCGGCAGAATATTAGGGATGGCGTTGACTTGACGACTCATGAATTCACAAAACTCTATTCTTCTATCAAAATCATCGTCATACAGTTCTTGAAGTATCTCCATTTTGTATAGATTGAGTTTATGCATTTTCAGTGCTTTTCTTACAGTCTCGTGTGATATTCCTGTCTCTTCTGCTACTGTCCGCAAGGTCCTGGTGGGCTCTGCAGCAAATAATCCCAAAACCTCAATTTGAGCTCCCTCATTTATCACTCGTAGGTTATTCCTTTTTCTAAGTTTCGGAGAACTTTGCCACCAAATCCAGCACATATCTGTGACTTACATCACGATTTCGATTTCTTTCATTGAAAACCAATGCCGTCCTTCGTGCGCACTTTCCAACCTCTCCATAAATGAAAATAATTGCAGTTCTTTCTTGAAGAGAATAAACCATTCTCACAGTCTATGCACTTAATAAAAGCTATCATTGAACAGCCCAACAAGCAAAAGCGAATTAACAATAATATTCATGTGTTGGCTACATCCATTAAATTTGTTGACCATTTTTTTGGGTTAAAAAACAACGTATTTTAAGAATGTGTTGATGGAATAGCAAGGCCTTTTGTGGCATTTCAGTGATAAGGAATCGAATGAACCCAAATTAACTAGGCAGGTACTCGTAGTGCCTTCGAAATTTTATTACATTACTTTTGATGTAAATTTGTCGAAGTTACTTTGCCAATCCCCACATAAAGTTTAAAACCGTGTCACCCAGGGGCGTAGCGTGGGGGAGGCAGGGGAGGGTCATGCTCCCTCTGGAAGTTGCCACTGATTGGAATTTGATAAAAAAACATTAATGTTTTCGATGTTTTGTGGTTATTAGTATTTCGCCCTCCCCTAGAATAATGTCTGGCTTCGCCCATGGTGCCACCTAATCTTCTAATCATTTGTACTACAAGGAGACCCAATGCAGTAATTTTTTTGTAAACACTAACCTGAAAACCAAAATCTCAATGCAGGCAAGTTTAATTGTTTCTGCAACTTTGAAACGGGATTATTCGGAAACCTGTGGACAAAACGCAACAAAGTAGGATACCACTGAAACGAGAATTGAACGCCCTTTCAAACGATGTGCCACTTGACCCCCATTCCCATTTCAGATTCTAAGGGTGACATCTACCCCTCCTAGGGGCTTGAAACAACAAGGCTAAAAATATTCATTTCAAGTGTCCCCCTTACAAATAAAATTGACGTGTCTTTCCGATTTTTCATATTTTTAACTGCAAGAAAGATATTAAGGGTGGGAAGTTTTCAAATTGACACCCGGTATATCATATAAATATAATCAAAAATTTTATAAAAAATTTACTTTTCGGTTGGTTTTTCACGTCGTAATCACGCAACCGCTTGTCGTGGGCCATTGGCGTGTACTACGTCAAGTAGTCTATAAACAAACAATCGTGCTCGCTAACGGCCATAGCGTCCGAGAATTCGTCGTTGTCACAACTCTACTATGTCGCAATTCTCCTCGGTCTCCCCTACTCTAGTGGTGGTCGAATCTGGGCTTTGTGTAAGTTTGAAAGTTGTTGAGGTGTGCACTACTTTTTGGTTCGGAAGAGTACACCAAGTTTCCGAGAAGCTATATTGGCGCTTGCCACAACGTGGTTATGCCAAGACATATTTCCTCCCGGATTGACGCCCAGCAAATTAATGGATGAAGCCAGTGGAATTGCGTGGTCCTGTCATGACTATATCCGGTTCTGCGATGTTAACCGTTTTAGATAAAACTGATGCCTGTTTTTTTAGCGCAATACCTGCCCTGCCCTGCTTTCAGATAGATAGATAGAGATACTCCAATGCGTTTCGATTCAGTTTGAAGAGAGATCCGATGCTGCCGCTTGCTGTTACCACTCGCCACCTCAATAAATCAATAGTGCCGACTTTAACGATTGGAAAATTACAAAAAGTAATCACGACCCGTCACAGATATTAACAATGGAAAAACGCTTTTCGCAGATTCGATTAAAAACGTAACAATTTTCTTTGAGTAATCAATCACAACGAAACGTCGGCCCGTCTGGCCACGCAAAAAACAATTTATTTGAATTATAACTGAAAGGTATTATGGCTGCGTAGACAGAGATGGATGCCACTGAATTCGTCATTTCAGTTGTTTTTGCTTGTAATTACTATCATTCTTTTCCATCATTTTCTTGTTTCCGTGATAATAGAATTTCGGTAACCCTAATTTTCGGGTAAATTAGTTATTATATTTCCACACGTGTAACGATTGTTCCACGAAAAATGGATATAACTTAATGACTGCAGTAAAAGTACCTGTGGCGATCCCATTATTTATGACCGTTTGTTATTATTATGTGGATTGCAAAATTTGTTAGTTTTTATTTCTTGCTGGAAGAGTTTAGTTGTATTACCGATATTATTTTACCAAACGTATAAAAAAAGTACGTGGCGTCCATGGAAAAACATTGATGGTGCTTCTTCTAGTGTTGCAGTGAAAAAAATGCATTTATCTCTCGATGCTAGGGAAATTGTAAAAAGAGTATATATTATATTGTTTACTCAACAGAGGACTTTATGCTAGTGCTGCTGCGACTGAAACGTCTGATTTGACTAAGATACCTTTGACTACACTGAAAAGAATCGCGTCAA
Organism: Barypeithes pellucidus; assembly: GCA_963991005.1. Taxonomy (NCBI): domain Eukaryota; kingdom Metazoa; phylum Arthropoda; class Insecta; order Coleoptera; family Curculionidae; genus Barypeithes; species Barypeithes pellucidus. The sequence goes on along the minus strand of OZ022563.1, from coordinate 46,076,569 downwards.
ATCCCATTAAATCTAGAAAGAAGCGTAAAGATGCCGGTTTCACCAAATGTTTCGATGAAAGCGACAATGCCTTGATAAGGCGAAAAATCTACACCATGTACGAAGAGCAACGCGTACCTACATTAGATTATCTGAAGCAACGGCTCACCAATGATTAAACCCAAATAAGTTGTAGCCGCACTAGCCTTTGGAGAGTTTTGTCGGAAATGGAATTCAGATACCGCAAAATTGACAAAAGGCAAGTACTCATGGAATCCCACCGTTTACAAAAATGGCGTCCATTTACTTTTAATACTTTTGAGATATGAGTATATAACTTCTGTAAGGAAATCCCGTTCTGAAAACCGTCCTATAATTTACCTCGACGAGACTTCGTTTGACACGCATGAAACACCATCCAAAGGCTGGTCTGATTCTTCCGATAGTCCATTTACTTTTAATACTTTTGAGATATGAGTATATAACTTCTGTAAGGAAATCCCGTTCTGAAAACCGTCCTATAATTTACCTCGACGAGACTTCGTTTGACACGCATGAAACACCATCCAAAGGCTGGTCTGATTCTTCCGATAAGTGTAAAACAAAAGCTCCGTCAAATAAAGGAAAAAGAATAAGCATTTCACATGCTGGGTCAGAAAACGGTTGGGTTCCAAATGCCTCGTGGCTTTCTGCAAAAAACATTAAAGGCTCTTGTGTGAACTACCATGAAGATACAACGGCCGAACTTTTTGTAGAATGGTTCAAGAATTGTCTTTTACCAAACATTCTTCAGAATAGCGTGATAGTAATGGTCAATGCGAGCTATCACAGTCGCCAATTACATAAAGCTCCAAGCTCAAATAATACAAAATTGGAGATTCAGAACTACATGGCGGCGAATGATATATATTTTGAAGAAAGTTATAAAAAACTGATCTTTTAGAAGTTTTAAAGACATTTTGTATAAAAAAAATATATGTTTGTGACATATTGGCAGAAGAAATTGGACATACAGTGCTACGGCTCCCACCCTATTATTGCATTTTTAACCCCATAGAGCATATGGGGCACCAGTTAAAATCACTGGTTAGGTCTGAAAATATTTCTCCGACTTTAAGTTCTAGTGTTAATTAATACGAAAATGCTTTAATGATATTCCCTCAGGTAGTTGGAAAAATTCAGTCCGTCACGTAATAACTGTAGAAAATTCGTATATTAGTCTGGATCGTATAATTAATCCAATTATAATTAATTTTGATGAGGATAGCGATAGCGAAACAGAACTATCTATAGAATGACATTATAAATGTAAATAAATATGACTAGTAATATTTAAAAAAAATGTTATTTCATTTGATTACATTAATATAATCATATCATTACTTGTTTTCCTTAGTCCGTCCCTTCATACTTCACTTGTTTATTGCCAAGCTCTTGTCTCCACAATGGGACCGACCCAGGAAATCATTAAGTCGTATCCAATTTTCGTGAAACGTACTGTACCATACTAATGGCTTGTTGATAATTGGTGGCATTTGTTTGATTACTGCATTCAACTTCTTCATTAGAGTCGTTAGATATTGATGTGGTTTCAGATTGGACTACATAATCGGTAGGAATGCGGTCACTATCATCTTCTAATAGCACACAACTCGCTCAAATCATTGTTATCAAATTAAAAACTTCCACAACATCAATATTCTCTTTCAGACTCAAAACGCGACATTGTTCTGCCATTGTTTACGATTTTAACCTTACAACTCACAAATAAACGGCGAACTGCTGTCGGGGAATCACACATACTTTCATTCGGCGAAGTCCTTTCGCGCTGCCACGCATAAGCGATTGGTTGCCGGTCTGTCTTCAGAGAGTTTTTGCACTGTACATATTCGTCTCCCAAATACTTAAAAAATATGTTTTTTCGTTTTAAAGAAGGGTTTTCGCACTCTTTGTATGAAAACAGCATGTTCGCGTACCCCCCAGGGGAGAGTCCGCCTAAGAGAGGTTGATTTTCATATACCTAGTTCCGGACTACGAATAAATGTCCGCTTAATAGAGAAGTCCGCTTATCAGAGCAGTCCGTTATGAGAGGTTTCACTATATTTAACTAATTGAGTTGTAAATACATTATTTTCACTTACATTCGATGTAAAATTTACAATATATTTTAGTTGATTTTACTAAATTTATTTAAAATCCTAAATATAGTTGTAAATTATTTTTACAATATTATTTTGGTACGAATTAATAATGAAAATTGTAATTATTACAATAATTCATAGAAAATCGTACAATAATAATTTTGCTATAGTGTTAAATTTTATAAGTTAAATTTACTATATACAGGGTGTTATGGAAATGACGTATTATATTTAAATCGGCAACCTGAGATGAAAACAAATTGAAGAAAAATATCCAAAAATGGCGCTTTAATTTAATATGCCCTGTACATGACCTTATGTCAAACCAAAAATTACCATGTGATGCCCCTGTCAGGAAGGTAAACAAAGCAACATATGTCAACAGTGTTGTCATATCTTCAGGGTAAACTCTTTAGAAAGTCAATAACCGTTTGACAGATTGCAAGTTGTTTATTTTTCAGGGTACATTATTATAAACTTTTACGTTCAGTTCAGTTCGCTGGGAAACAATCTCTGATTTATAAACTTGAACTGACTCGAACGAACCGCCGCGGAGTTTTTAAATGGTCAGGTATGTTCTCATTTGTTCAATTCGAACGACACCCGTCAGATCTGGACAACTTAAAAGTTTATAAATGCCACTTACCCTTTAGTTAGAGAAAAAAAATGCAATTTTATTTACCTTTTCGGACTTCTTTAAAACCAACTTAATTTATAAAAAAACCAAGTACTCACATCACAAATTCACATAGTTTTCGCGTCACAACATATCTAAGTACCGTTCGATCTGAATTAGTATTTTAAAGTGCTACTGTGTAGACAAAGTACGCCCTTATTGTCTAAATAAGTTGGTTCCGTCGATCAATATTGAAGTGCTGGACTGGGGCACTGCCGTCGCGAAAAGAACAAATAACTTAATAATTTAAACTCGGGTTTAAGTATTAACATACAATTTAACACACAAATCTGCTTGAAACAGCAGTATGAAATCGGCCGGGTAATTTTGGAGGAACAGCTGACCAGCAGAAACGGTTGCATATTCTTTGTTACTCGACTGGGGTTTATACTTAAAAATACAGCGTTGCCACACTTTCGATGTTTTATAAGATTATATTCATAAAATGAAGAATTTCCTTCTGTAATGCTTTTCTTTATAATGATAGTCTCGGAAATGGCAACCGCGCTGGTTGGACGAGACTATTTATTTTAAAGGGATGGAAGGGTCTATCAACATAATTATTTCATCATTCTTCTTCAGTGAAGGATTAGTAAATTTGATTAGGCCATTAGAAATTAGCGTTTTTATTATTTCTGAATTTCTATTGCGAAATAATTTGTATCCTATAGTGCTGTTGTTTTATGTGTACGGTAGGTTATTGTAAATTGTAATTATGCGTTAGTATTTATTACTTTTGTGTAATCTAATAAGTGCATATCTTCAAAAAAAAAATAATTGGAAACTCGTAGGTGTCTGTGTGTTTCTTTAAGTGATTTAGTACAAATGTTCCGAGAGATTGGAAATAAGAGGCCGAATGGGGTTTAGTGGGTGTAAGCTTATTATGCAGTTCCACATTATCATCAGGGTACGTGATGAGCATAAAGCTTTTCCCATAGAAAAATAAACAAAAACCTGAAGATGTCTCTGTGCCCTGGATTACTTGCTAGTGTACTGACACCTGGATTCACTTCTATTTGGATACTAGGTAAACTAAATATTATTTTTATAAGAATCTAAAGTTATTTTCTACACAGTTGGCAACATTGGGCTTGAACATCTGTTGATTACACAGCTTGGCAATGTAATATGATCATATATGAATGTGCCGAGGAGTAACCGGGTGGGTTTAGGGGTCAATTACCCCAGTTTTTAAACGTTCGATTTAAAAAAAAATATGTAGCGCTTCTCTAGGACACCCCAGGAGTCACCCATTTAAATATAATACGTCATTTCCATAGTTACTTGATTTTACTAAATTTATTAGAAATTCTAACTATACTTTTTAGAAATTATTTTTACAATATTATTTTGATACAGATTACTATTAACAAATGTAATTAACACTATATTTTATAGAAGATTTTACAATAAATTTTGATATTTTGTGTGTATATCCTCTACATTGTCTAAAAATTTCCATTTTTTTTATTATACGGACCCCAATAAACGAATCATCTAAACATATTGCGAGTGTCTCTTCTTACTCACGACCCCGTTTATTTATTTTAAAGTCTCCGACACCAGTCCCTTTGTCCATCATTAAATCAACATTATTTTAAATTAAATCGCCCCCAAATTACATTATACTCAATAAAAATCCCCAAAAACCCACTCAATGGACCTTTAACATTCAGTCATTTTATTCATAATATTAACTACAGCTGAATGGGTTCTAACGCCCGCAGATTTAACGAGAACCCCTATCTTTTATTATGTAAAACACCCTTCTCTTACACTGCAAGTTATAATTATTCCGATTTCTCGACTACAGGGTGTCAGAAAACTGGTTTATTATATTTAGCCCGTAAGCGCTATCCTTATTAAGTAAATAAATGGCATTAATAAGTTATGCGGTAGCCTAGTTTTGATCTACCTGTACATAATCGACTTGATGAACGAAAAAAATTGATAAACCTGGAAATGTAATTGCTGCAAGTGTGTTTGTCATATTTAAAAATCTATTATAATCAAAGATCTTACAAACTCCAGATAGAATTGTTTACATGTGTAGTCGACGTAAGGATTGTAAACGTGCACTCCCCACCTTGCTGTTATGCTTGCAGCATAGCCAGATTGTCCTATTTATCGCTAAGGTATCTGCAAAATCCCAATTAATAATTTGTTAATTTGACAATTGCAACTGGTTTAAGGTTAATCCGCAATTGCTTTTAAAATAAATTTATTTCCCAATAATTTTAATATAAATTGTGAATAGTGAGAGATTTAGAAAAAAAATATTATTATTATACATAAAAGTTTGAAATAAACCGACTGCACTCTGACAACATCAAGTTAAAAGATACTACGCTCGACGGCAAACGATCAAACTTTATCAATGAATCGGATTATAGTAAAGAATACACTGTTGCTACTCGCTGCTAACCGCTTTTAAGGGAGTGTTTATATACTTGGTTGTTTTTATTTTTTTTTTGTGAGTATTGGTGAAAAATCGTCTTTATTATAAACAATGATGGTGCATTCATGTATAGTTTGTAAAAGAGTGGATCATTTAAGCAAGGATTTATCTTTTCTTCGGTAAGTATGGTTATGTTTTAATATGATTGTATTGATATGATTTCTGACTAACCATTGACGTTTAAAAGGTTATGGACCGGTCCGTGGTGCTAGTCCGGGCAAAAAGCAGTCGAGTTGGTTTATTTCTTAATATAAATCTTGGTTGAGTCTTGTGCGGCCATAAAATACTTCACTAGAAGATGCAATGGTGTTAAATTAAAATTTCACAGGTTAGTAAATATATTTAGAAATTTGATTTTGAGTTTGCATCACCCATTCCGTTTCTCCCTCCTTGCTAATTGGCCACACCCAATGCATGTGAGCAGGTAATAAACTAAAGATAGATGACCAGAGTGCAGTTGGATTATTTCACGATTTATTTGATACCTTTAAGTATAATAATATTATTTTAAGGAATCATCCTTTTCACAGTTTATAGTAAAATTATTAGAAATAAACTTATTTTAAGAGCAATTGCGGATTAACCTTAAACCAGTTGTAATTGTCAAATTTACAAATTTTTAATTGGGATTTTGCAAGATGTCTTAGTGATAAATATGACAATCTGGCTAGAAATATACACTTTTATATCTGGAGAGTATCATCCAGTAATGAATACACCAAAAATATTGATGCTAAGCATAAATAGTTAAATCCATCCTTGGATACACTGTATATAAAAACTGGATCAATATTTCTATCTTTTTTATAAATATCCAATATTCGAAACTACACTTTTTGAATAGATAATATAGTTAAACGTAAAGAATCTCAAAGTAAATTATACGCCCTTGTTGGGCTTTTTGCCCAGACTAGCTCCGCTCCGAAACGATGAAGACCGCTCCATAACCTTTTAAACGTTATTGGATTTAACCTTGTAAGATCTTTGACTTAACCAAACTTCAACATTGTTGCCATTAGCGAGACCAACATGTTTTGTCACTCTTCCACCCATTACTGATTTTCAATAACATTTCAAACAATCACAAACTCACTTTCCAACAGATTTATGAATGGAGTGTTGGCCCTGTGATTATAATATAAAGGAATACATTTTAATGTGAATATATACAGCGTGTAACAAATTGGTCCTTCACCATTAGGATTTCGGGAACGGTCAGAGATACGAAATCGGTTAAATTCACATATATATAAACAGTATATTGCCAATACGAACGTTCCAAAATACAAAAAGTGTCCCCGCCATGGGAGATGGCGCGGGCCTATTGAGTTTGCACAGTAGGGTGGAATTTTTATCGATCGCGTCAGAGCCGGCCCGACATTATTTGTTTGTTGTTATTCGTCGCCATCTTTGGTTCTGGATGCTTTTTCAAATTACAGAATAAAAAGTGGTTCATCAACATTGTTGCCGGTATATTAGTGCTTATAAACTTTCATTACCTAACAACAATTTTTGTAAAGGAGTTTTTAATTTGGGGTGACTCGATTCGCTGTTTGGTAGGTTGCTTGTTTTGTTTAAGATGAAAGGACACAAGTGCATGGTGCGTTTTGCAAAAGTCGTGGATCAATACCAGGTATAAAGTATTTCAGGTATGTACATATATACGAAAATATTTTGCTTATTACATTATTCGATCTTCGAAACCGAATTTCACTAAAAACCTTGTAAAAAAGAAGAGAGTGTCACTCGTATACAATATAATATATATGTGGTCACTACCTAACCTTAAAATTAATGTATTTTTAATTTGGTGCATTAGTAGCTGATAAAAATTCCCAAAATAATCCATATAGTCATTTATTCTTAATATTTGGTTTAGAAAAAAGTGAGGTTAAGAAACATACGACGTCGGAAAAAGTTAGAATAAAGCTAATCGTGTCGATTGTTACAAATATTCGGACGGAATTTGGCACCAAAAGTTTATACCAATCAGGGCACCGTCGGATCATCAAATCGTCAGAAATCGTATGCATGCAACGCTGTCTTAATTCGAACTAATCGAAATTTTGATTGCAATATTTTTCCTAACTAACCAGTGAAATTTACACTAAAAAAGTTGAAATCCGGTCCTGTCGAATGTTTACATTCACAAGGAAATTTCCGAACTGCGCAAACTCACAACGCCCCCTTCGATGCCCATAGCGGGCATAATTGCAGATGGTAATTAGCAATATACTGTTTATATATATGTGGTAAAATTGGGGAAAAGTTGCGTAATTATGGGCCCAATAATATGCAACAAGAAAATCAAAAATATATACAGGGGCTTTCAATATTTGGAAAAATCTAATATTGTGCGTTTTTATTTTTTCCTTACCTTGTTCGAAGAGATGTCCAAAAATAAATTTCACTTTCTCATTGCGACTTTTCATTCTCCACCAGATGGCATCATCAGATCTTTAATGCGACGTTTCGTCTTTAGGTCACCATCATCAACTGCATTTTTTTAAATACGGGCCTGGGTTTTTTTGTTTAAATTATTAAAGAGGGCCGAAATCTACGTTCAGTGGTATGCAACACTTACTGGTTTTCCGACGTTTTGTTCCTTAAATTTACCATCTCCATTAAAATACTCGTGCCATTGTGGCGACAGTTATTACGTCCATGAATTTTTTGCATCCCGGTCTACATGGAAATATTTTGCATAAGAACCTAATACTTGGGAATTAAGAAATACAATTGGAAGAATTAACCCCACTGTATTCGACCGGGATCTCCCTATCTTTTATTATGTAAAGCACCCTTCTCTTACCCGGCGAGTTATAATTATTCCGAGTTCTTAACTATATACGACGCTAAAAATACCGACCCTTAATAATAATTTAGATAACGAATAATAAGTGACAGCGCTGGCTGCACCGGGCTATAATTTTCAATTATTAAATTACTTAATTCTTGACAGAAAAAAAATGGGATTGAAAACTTCCCTAACACGATCTGACCGCGTTAGAAATCTGCCCTTTTTCTTTACTCAAAATACAAAAAAAAGGGATGAACGGATTAAACTCCAAAAAAATACCGACATAGATAGGAGAAAATCCTGCAAATTATCAAAAATTCATGTGTGTATATTTTGAAAAATAATTTTTTTTTCAGCAAAATTCTGAAATACGTATCAACTATTGTACAGGATGCGATAAAGTTCATTTTCTCCTTTACGTTAGGAAATAGAAAAATTCGAAATACAAGAGTTGTAGAGATCATTAAGGTGCACCTTCGAAAATTAAATTGTATGAGTATACAGGGTGGCCCTCAAAAACCTCGCGAATATAACTTAGGGTTTCTTTTAAATGGCCAGCGTCCCGTCAAACGAATCCTGAAAGGGCTCGACGTCAAGAAAGCTTCTGGTCCAGACGAAATTCCTGTTATGGTTCTCAAGAGATGCGCCGATGAACTAACACCAGTATTTTGTAGACTTTTTAACTTATACTACAAACAAGGAATATTTTCATCGTGCTGGAAGACGGCGCGAGTCCAGCCTATACCAAAGAAAGTTAGGAGAACCCTGCCTAACAACTATCGACCAGTCGCATTGCTTTCAGTCATATCAAAAGTAATGGAGAAAGTTGTTAACAAACATCTTCTAAAGTACCTGGAAGGCTTCAACATTATCAGCGATCATCAATATGGTTTTCGGAAGTCCAGATCAACTGGAGATCTTATAGCATATGTCACCCATCTTTGGAACAACGCCATCAAACATCATGGGGAGTCTGGGGCTGTTGCACTGGATATTTCTAAAGATTTGGACAGTGTTTGGCATGAGGGACTTCTAAGTAAACTGCTATCCTATGGTATGCCCAGTCGATTCTGTGCATGGTTGTCTAACTTCCTTAAGGACCGCTCTCTGCAAGTGGCAATTGACGGATTTCTCTCAGACACCTTCACCATCAATGCCGGTGTTCCTCAAGGGTTCATATTGTCTCCCACTCTCTTCTTACTCTACATTAACGTCCTTCTAGTGAAAACGAAAAATCCGATATTTAGTTTTGCTGACGATAGCACACTTATCTCATCTTTCTCCTTGAATTCACAAACATCGGCTGCCGACGCACATCTTCGCAGACAGCATGAAGTATCACGCCTCAACAAAGACCTGAAAGAGATCTCGGCTTGGGGTGACAGTAACCAAGTCGAATTTAACGCTAAAAAAAAACAGGCAGCAGTTTTCTCTAAAAAGGTTAACATTACAGAACCGGATATAATCATGGACGGACACTCAATCCCACTGGCTTCATCTATTAATTTGCTGGGCGTCAATCTGGGAGCAAATATATCTTGGCATAACCACCTTGTGGCAATCGCCAAGATAGCTTCTCAGAAACTTGGTGTACTCTTCCGAACCAGAAAGTTGTACACACCTCAACAACTTTTGACACTATACAAAGTCCAGATTAGACCATCACTAGAGTACTGCTCTCATGTCTGGAGCTGTGCACCCAAACATACTCTTCAGCTACTGGATTCCATCGAAAGGAGGGTCATTCGTCTGATTGGAGACCACGAGCTGACGAAGAACCTCGACAGCCTAGAACATCGAGGACAGGTTGGGAATTTGACTCTCTTTTACAGATATTTTCTTGGAAAGTGCTCGGTCGGCTGATGTTGCCCTCTTAATTCCGCCCAGAGCGGCGAATAGCAGAAATACACGACGAACCACTGCCGCCCATCCATGTGTGGTTAAGCTTAGTACTCCTCGAACTTCATTATTTAAGATTTCTTTCATCTGGAGGAGTTCATCCTTGTGGAACGACTTTCCCGAGGTCGTTTTTCCCAACGAATATAACCTCCAACGATTCAAAAACAACGTGAATCGCTTTTTGCGCGCATGCACCACTCCCAGAGTGCCCTAAAGGATTTTACCTATAGTGCTTGTAATTAAAAAAATTAAAAAAAAAACTGTATTTATATCAATTTTTGGATTATGCATAAATATGTTTTATATGTATAAAAGAACAAGTGATAAGGGTACGGTACTCTTTTCTTCATATCCCGGAGATTTCCCACATTTTCCCGGACACCCTGTATAGTATTATATATCTAACTCTTATATTTTTCCCAAAATATTACAATGAAAACTATTCCTTATCAATGGCTCGTCTTCGAGATGCAGTCGTAATTTTGGCAACCGACTAGACAAATGTTTGCCAGGGGTGGTTTCTGATTCGAAGCGCGGCTTATCTGGCTTCGACACCCCGCAAACTAAAGAAATATTACCGATTAATCCGAGTTTATTGGACTGTTTAAAACGCAATTGCGGACGCTGTATGAAACCGATTATAAAGGGGTGCAAACCGACATTAATTTGGTGTACAGAATTGGTCTAAAGTAGTGAATACCTATACACTGTGAAAATTTGAACTTCGTTACATGGAGTGGAGGATAATTAGCTTAATTTACGAATGTTTTGACCATACAACTTAACTTTATAGTAGAATATTTCAATTTCCACTCCTCGAGAGTTTACAGCATACTAGACGGAATGCGTTGAGATACTTGACGATATTGCCAGATATAATATTTAAAATTGCAATTTCAAGATGTCAATGGAGTGGATATTGAAAAAGTGGTTACAGGGATAAATGTTGGCACAAAAGCTGAGTTTTGGAGGAACAACCTTTTATACAGTGTGTTCTTGCATATTTGTGCACTAAATATACTGTTATTATTTTTAAAGGCTATGATAAAATATTATCAAAATCAAGCGCGATAATACCTACCTCAAGAGGACTACAGTCCGCGGAGCGGACTTTTGAGTTATAAAATGATAGTTTAAAAAACTCGCTGAAATAGGTATTACTGAATAAAGGTGAGCTTTTAAAATTTATATCATATAGGGTGTTCATTTGAACAAACCCGAACAAACCCACCACGGATTTATCGAAAACCACTGATTAAAAGAAAAAACGCCGAGACACGTCAAAAGATCTGCCAAAGGGGACAACTTTTTAACCAAACACTACTTCACCCCCTTTTACCCTCTGGCCCCCGGGGTCATTCCCTTAAAAATTTTTAATGACAATGGGTAGCAAGTAATAGCTTGTTTGAAAGGTCTTGTTTTACCAATTAGCTTACCTAAAAAAAAACATAACCTCATTATTCTCACTTACCGACAAAATATTAAGCCGGGGTTAGAATAGTCGAATTTCTTACACACCACGCACTGACGAGCCATTGTAGATGGCTAATAAATAGCTCTAAATAGTTTTAGTTCGAAAAAACACTAAATATTAATCCAAAAACACAATAGATCACAAACAATCACAAAAGCAGCAGGGATAAACCGATAACAACACCGCCGACGAAAATGAATGAAAATAGTAAACTTCAGGGTCATTTTTACACTAGCAGGTAAAAATGAGCATACAGCGTTGCCACTGTGATTTCCTTAAAACATTGCAATTTGGTGTTCTTGGTAATAAATCACTTTACGAGTAGAAAATTTTAAAAATACACACATATTTAGTACAATATTTTTACTTAATAGGTATAGTATTCGCAGAATTATACCGTTGATCTTTTGACTGCAATAAAATCTCATTATCCCTTCGACCATAAAATAAATAAGGAAATCCCAAATTTTAAAACCTTTTCGAGCAGAGCCGGACCAGGTAAACAAATTCAATTTATACCTATGCCTGATGCATATATAAATACAAAGTGATTTTTAATAATTTTAATCTTTAGTGGTTTTCCGGCGAGTAATTTTTAGTTAGGCTTATTAGTGGTAGAATGTGGCGTCCTTGGAATTGTGCTGATAGGGGGGCATCTCCAGTGTCGTTTTTAAAAGAAAGCATTGTCAAACTAATAATTAAAAATGTGTATCAATCGTTATTGAGTAGAAATTTTAATTCGATGGATGCTTTAGCAGAGACGTCTACTTTGACAAAAACTACTTTATCTTCGGTAAGAGACATAGTACTTAAACCTGTTAATCCTAGAAAAAATCGGAGTGATTCTGGCACATTTAGAAGCATTGACGAAAATGACATGGATTTATTAAGAAGAAAGATTTACCAAATGTATGGGGCACAAACTGTACCCACTTTGATTTCCCTCAAAGAGCGGCTGATTAAAGACGAAACAAATATCTCTTGTAGCCTTTCAAGCCTTAGGAAAATATTTCGTAAAATGGGTTTTAAATACCGAAGCATTGATAAAAGACAAACATTAATGGAATCTCAACGTTTACGAGAATGTAGACTTAAATATTTAACAGCTGTTAAACAATTTAGAGAAGAAAATCGTCCAATTATTTACCTTGAAGAAACATGGTTCGATACCCATGACACTCCAAGAAAAGGTTGGGATGATTCTTCCAAAAAATGTCAAACCAATGCACCATCAAATAAAGGCAAAAGAATCACAATATTACATGCTGGTTCAGAGAACGGGTTTGTTCCAATTTGTCTGTTGCTTTCAGCTAAAAACATAGCAGATTCTTCTTTAGATTACCATCAAGATACCGACGCACAACTTTTTGAAGATTGGTTTAAACATATTGAGCAAATATGGCACCAATTAAAATACAATATTAGAAGAAATAATATTTCTCCTACATTAAATACATCTGTAGTAGAATTAATTGAAAACGAAGTAAGAAAAATTTCTGCAGGCAGCTGGAAAAGCAGCATGTACTTAAAGTGGAAAATTCTTACAATTGTATGATTACAAATGTTCAACCCTTAATTATAAGTTAGGCTTAGATGAAGATAGTGATAGTGATACAGAGTTAAATTTTGAATAAATTATCAATAGTTTCTTAGAATTTAATTAATTTTTATTCTACTTGTTATCCTAATAGTTATACTTTTAAATTATATTATTTTCAATTATCATTAATTGTTATCATTATTTTACATTTATTATAGGTACCTAAAACTAAAAATACCTATCTATTTATTTTAAATTATAAAAATAAATCATGTGGTGTGGTATACATTTTCAAGCCGGCCCTGATCCCATTTATTGAGCTTTGAAGAGGTTGAGGCGTATACAATAGGGTTTAATCAGGTAGTTTATTTATGACAGTAAGAGTTAACGGTATAATTCTGCAACAACTATACACATGAGAACTGCATTCAATATAATTAACATTATACCTTTCGGTTTCAAACGCAGGCAGTAGATTTAGGATCCTCGGTACAGACTTGGCATCATTGATTACTGCTTAAAACTTTGTATGATTCTGACAATTTATTAATTAAATGTTTTTGCTTACACCATTTTATCCCATATACAGAGAACGACCGATATATTATTAGCAATTAATTTGGATGCTTTAATTAACATTTGTAAATTATCATTCATTCTCCGAAATAGGATATAATATGCTACATTTTACCCTGGGTGTGTATGCTATTGCGTACAAGGTATGTCATACAGAATATGATGAAACCTAGCTACTAATTAATATTGTGGAATGTTCTATGAAAATAGCTACTTACATTACAGCGATATAATGTGAATTATGTTTACAATATTACTGTCGTAGGGATTACTAATAAAAGTTCAATTCATACTATACCGGGTCCTGCATTAGTGCGTCGGGCATCCATAGCGTCCTTATTTACAACAGTAGAAAAAGAAGTCTAATACAAAAGTTGTAGGATGTGGGTTGATGCATATTTTAAAAATATTTGTAAATATACGGGGTGGTCCAGAAAAGTGTGACGTCATAAAATATATTTTTTTTTAAATGGCACACCCTGTATTTTTTGGCACATTTAGATTCCTTTTAGTGTTCTCTCTTATGTGCAAAAATATTTTTTTATTTGCTTCGATATTTTAGGAGCAATAAATAAAAAAAGATAAAAAGATCGTTTTGCACGCTTGGAAAAATTAGAATAAAAATCTTGTTAGATCTGTTTTGTTCCAGCTAAATAGTGCGAACAGTAATGCTAGAGGTCTAATAATACTCTGACAATAGACAGGTTTTTCTTATTTTATACAGGGTGTTCAAAATTCGGTTACAAAAATTGCAACTTTCAAATCAGTTTTTCTTAGTATTTTTAAATGACACACCCTGTATTTTATTTCATTATTTAATGCAGAATTTAATTACAAGTATATTTTGTTATGACGAATGTATTAAAATTCTCAATGGTTTTAGAGATATTTACCAAAAACCATAAATATCCTCATTAAACTAGTGCAGTGTATTGGGAAATTATCATAGACAACCATGAATGCCCCAGAATTGAACTATTATCCCAGTAAGCTATGGAAAAACAACTGGTGCTTTTCAACAACAAATGATTTTGACATTTATAATTCCTTGTAATAATTTTTTTTATCTCATTTAGTTCTTTTCAGGAGTATTAGTTTTTTAAAAATGAAGTTTTTAAGGGAAGAGTTAATTGATATGGTGTTTGTGTTGGGGAATTGTGACAAATATTGTTTACTGGCCAGTAGAGTTTACGCGACTAATTTTCCGGAAAGGCGTCATCCAGATCCCCTAAGCTTTACTAGATTGCTCGAGCGTTTTATCCAGACAGGGAGTATGGACTATAATAAGGAAGAAAGAACAAAACCGGCTACAAATGAGGAAAATCAACTAGCAGTTTTGTTAAGAGTTACTGAAAATCCAAACGTAAGTCAGGCACGCGTGGGAAAAGAGGTTGAAATTAGTGAAAGGTCAGTTCAGCGAACTTTAAAAAAGCATCGTTATCATGCATATCATATTCAGCTACACCAGGCTATGGGTACAATTTTGCGAGTGGGCTCGAACACGTGTTCAAGACAATCCACGTTTTTTTATGTCGGTGTTATTTACTGATGAGGCGACATTTCACAACAACGGATGCGTAAACAAACACAATTTTCATTATTATGCCGCCGAAAATCGCACGCATCTTTCGTGAAATGGACTACCAACATCGTTGGTCGATAAATGTTTGGGGAGGAGTGATTGGTGGTAATGTGATCGGTCCTCATTTTTTTGACGGCCATCTTACTGGTCAAATTTATCTTGAATTTTTGAGAAACGATTTAGCTGTATTACGTGCTAATTTACCACCAAATATGCTGGGACAAATGTGATTCCAACAAGATGGAGCTCCAGCCCATTATGCGTAACAGGTCAGAGCAGAGTTAGATAATACGCACGGAAATCGCTGGATTGGAAGAGGAGGGCCAGTTCGATGGCCTCCGAGGTCGCCCGACTTAACCAAATTAGATTTTTTTCTGTGGGGGTATGTAAAAGATCTAGTTTATAAGGAACGGCCAACTACCGAGGAGAACATGCGGCAGAGAATAATTAACGCATTCGCGACAATTACACCAGCGATGCTGGGCGATATGGATACGAGCTTACAAGTCAGAATAAACAAATGTTTGCAGCAAAATGGAAGCCATTTTGAACATTTGTTAAAATGAATTGCCAATAGTTCCGGTTAAAGTCTGTAAAGTGATAAATAAACACCTACATATTGTTTTTCCATGGCTGTCTATGATATTTTCCCAATACTTTTTTAGTTTAATGAGGATATTTATGGTTTTTGGTAAATATCTCTAAAACCATTGAGAATTTTAATACATTTGTTATAACAAAATATGCTTGTAATTAAATTCTGCATTAAATAATGAAATAAAATACAAGGTGTGCCATTTAAAAATACTAAGAAAAACGGATTTGAAAGTTGCCATTTTTGTAACCAAATTTTGAACACCCTGTATAAAATAAGAAAAACCTGTTTATTGTCAGAGTATTATTAGACCTCTAGCATTACTGTTCACACTGTTTAGCTGGAGGAAAACAGATCTAACAAGTTTTTTATTCTAATTTTTCCAAGCGTGCAAAACGATCTTCTAATCTTTTTTTATTTATTGCTCCTAAAATATCGAAGCAAATAAAAAAATATTTTTGCACATAAGAGAGAACACCAAAAGGAACCTAAATGTGTTAAAAAATATAGGGTGTTTCATTTAAAAAAATATATTTTATGACGTCACACTTTTTTGGACCACCCTATATATTTACAAATATTTTTAAAATATGCATCAACCCACATCCTACAACTTTTGTATTAAACTTTTTTTCTACTGTTGTAAATAAGAACGCTAAGGATGCCCGACGCACTAATGCAGGACCCGGTATCTTATAGGGAATTTTACAATAAAATCTTTACTAGGTTTGTTCCAACACCCTATTTTTGTATCGTTCTAGAACCGTCACGAAACTGTTTGAATCGATTTTGTGCGCAGGCGTTAATTTTGCACTGTTTGTTGCCGATGCACAAGGGAGGCAAGGTTGGTACGTTTTTGTGACCATTCTGTGTAAAATCTCAGCTGATCGCCTGTCTGATTCTAGGAAAGAAGTTTAGTAATTAGTTAATTATCATAACATTCATATATCACAACCCTACTTTTGTTGTTTTGATTTCTTCGTCTAAGCTTGAGTATTATCTTTTTTCGTTCACTTTTGTTGTATTTAATAATCATGAAAGAGAATAACGTTTAATGTTAAGAATATCTTGTAGGTTTGGGAACCGGATTATACAAATTTATTAAGAATAAATTAAATAATCAAAATATTAAGCAACAACTCCTACAAAACAAGGCTAAAAGAACTGCATGAATGCCAGGAATACAAAAACAACGGTTAAAATTCTTAGGGCGCAAGTCAGTACAAGCGGTTCCTGGTCTTGGCCATGTATCGTTTTTACCGTTCAGGAACTGGTTTGCGAACGATCACAATTTGGTTGGAACACCAAAGGGATCGCCAGCTACACCGTTTTGTGTCGGTTGGAACGCCTTTCGACTACTACGCATGTGCGTGACCGTACATTGTACGATTTTTAGGGTGGTTGGAACGAACCTACTATGATAATTTTACTATAGTATTTTTCCTTGCGCATTTTGAGTAAATTCGGTTGTTTTTACGAGCACCAATATATTAAAATGTTTATTAAATAACCCTCGTAGAGCAAAGTAACACGGCGTACCTACATAAAACTAATAAATTTCAACTTTAAACAAGTAAAATTATATATCGGCTTCGGTCGCGTCCGCAAAGAAAAGTTCGAGTACGTGCCGTTATAGTCGCTTTTTATTTGCGCCGCCCCGAGCGATTGACAGCGCCAGATTTATCGAAAGCGCCTTTTGTAGTTTTAAGCTGCTCCCTGGTTTTCTATTAGCGTTTCGCTGGAAGTTTCAGTTTTTTCCTCGACTACATAAATCACTTTTGCTCTAAGTTGAGTTTTCAAGTATGGTGCTTATATTTTTATCTGAAAAATGGCGCATCCTTATGTGTTTAACGCTTTCCCTGTGACATCCATTTAAAAGTAATAAACCATTTCTATAACACCCCGTAATTACCGATAGTATACAGGGTGTCCGCTAATTAATGTGACATGGAAAAGCCACAGACTCCTTACGTAAATATATTAGGATTTAATTATACTTACCTATATTCGAAAGTTGATATTAACTGAGATTTTGTAAAAAACCGTTTGTTTCTGTAAAAGTTATTAGACAAATACAAAAATGAAGTTTTAACTTTAACACCCTGTATCTCAGTTAATACCAACTTTCGGATATAGGTAAGTATAATTAATTCCGAATATTTTTATGTAAGGAGTCTGTGGTTTTTCCATGTCTCATTAATTAGCGGACACCCTGTATAACATGCTGACGGTGCCCTTCAACTAATTTATAGTCACAACTATAAAACAACATATCCTAAAAATAATAGAAATATCTTCCAGTTTATGCTCTATTTCTAAAGTTTTATTCAATAAAGTACTACTTATTTTTATTTTTAATACAATATAGTATTATATATATTACTTTATATATACACATTTATAGTTACTGTAGACATCTCCTGGGCATTAATTGTTATTCCTGTCAGATTCTGTCTCGACACAATATTTTGTTTAATAGTATTATTTATTATTTTGTTCAATGTTCTGCTCTCTTCATAACTCAATGTTTTGCATATTCTTTTTAAAAGTTTTTCTAGATTATTTTCTGCAATTTCTCTTATTTCTGGCGGAGTACAACTTTCTTCCTGGCTCATTTTTATAACTTTAATAATATATTTATTTTTAATTATGACGGATAGTTTAGACGCGTGCTCTAAGATAATGTGTTATGAAACTTGTATCTTAATATACTATTATGTATATAAGTTGTAAAAAAGTTAATAAGTGTGCGGTTTGTAAAAGAATGACCTATATACAGGGTGTTATGGAACTGACGTATTATATTTATATGGATGAGTCCTTGGGTGTGCTACCTACATATATATTTTTTTAAATCTACCGTTTTAAAAGTGGGGTAACAAACACTCTTTCTCACAGGTCAGTTCGCGCTACTGTACAACATTTCACCCAGAGCCAATGGCAATGTTGCCAAACTTAATGTAAAACTGAAATTCCATATGAATTATAAAAATAAATTATTTTCTACCTACTTGTATTTATTTTTATACCTAAAGAGCGAGGAAATCCAGGCACAAACACAATCAGTTTTTTTTCTTTCTCATGGGAACACTCCTGGAAACACTTTATGTACACACAGTAATAGTGAAACAGAACCGATAGTTAGCTTTATACAATAATACAGATTATACTACAGATTATTAGATTTTATTACACGCGACGAAATTTGACGTCCAGAAGAAACGTGTCAATAAAAACAATATTCAAAGATTATTTATGGACGGGCTAGATACACGCGTAAACCGAAAAAACAGAGCGGATTGCTGAGAGTGTGTTGGTGATCGACGAGGCACAACGTATCCGGCCGCTGGTTGGTCTTCAACGAACAGACCGCAAGCGTTATTACTATTCCATATGTTTTTTCGGGTTGTTTAAAACATAGTCCGTCGTAAATGTTCTGCAATTAATTGTACAAAAAGGTATTACAGAATGGAAAAGTGTTTAAATTATTTTATTTTGTCTAAAGAGTTTAAGGTGTACATATGACAACACCGGCCAGAATTCCTTGATTGCTTACATGTATCGCAGTGCCACACAGGTGTTTTTCTGGTTTGACATCAGATCACTTTTACCGCTGAATGAATTGAAAGCACCATTTATGGCTATTTTCCTTCAATATGTCTTAATCTCAGGAATTGCCGGTTTAAATATATTACGTCATTTCCATAAGACCCTGCAGAAAGCTAAAATTTATTGTGTCTGAGTATTTTATCTTTAAAATAAGTAACTATTTCTTTGTGCGTAGAGCGGAGTAGAAAGAAAGTGTTTCGACCGGCAAAAAATATGTTGTTTATCCAGTTGAGAATTCCGCTCATTCCATCCGCTTCTCCCACATATTTTTTCTTCGGGAATGCTTTATCCGTTCAAGCAGAGATACGCACGATAAAAATATATATATTTTCACTTAACACCGGGCAACTACAGGCCCATAGATTATTCTTATCAGCAATAATGATTTGGAAAACCGATGTAGCATGCCATTTTTCTTTTGTACCCCTTCGCAACGTCAGCTAGAGACGGAGGGCCGACCATATCGACCCTTAAGGGTGTTTTCTGTCAGTGGCGTCGTAAAGATGCCACCAATATTTATGGATTAGATCCATTTAACCACATTTAATTAATAAAGAGGCCGAATTATACAAAGTTTTAAACAGTAATCAATGATGCCAAGTCTGTAGGTACTGATGATGATCCTAAATATACCGCCTGCGTTTGAAATCCAAAAGTAAAATATTAATTATATTGAATGCGTTTCTCTTGTGTACCTATTCAGTAAAAATATTGTACTAAATATGTGTAAATTTTCTACTCGTAATAGTATATTAAGATACAAGTGCTCTAATTGTCTTATGAACCGTGTATTTTATAATACTTTTTCTATTTGGCTCTTTAAAGTCTGAAAAACTTAAAAAAACATAGTAGATTTTTTTCCATTTGAATTAATATTTTCTTTTTGGGTTTGCAATACTTTTACAATTTAATAAAATGTTACAAGTATCAAATATGCCATGATAGAAACAATTGAACACAACAAAGCTTCTTCCCATCCGGCATAATTAAAAATAAATATATTATTAAAGTGAATAAAAATGAGTTAGAAAGAAAGTTGTACCCCGTCAGAAATACGAGAAATTGCAGGAAATAATCTAGAAATACTTTTAAAAAGAATATGCAAAGTTTGAGTTATGGTGCGAGCAGAACAAAGTTCAAAATATTGAACAAAATAATAAATAATACTATTGAACAAAATATTGTGTAGACACAGAATCTGACAGGAATAACAATTAATTCCCAAGAAATGTCTACTGTAACTATAAATATGTATATATAAAGTAATATGTATAATACTATATTGAATTAAAAATAAAAATAGTACTTTATTGAATAAAACTTTAGAAATAGAGCATAAGCTGGAAGATGTTTCTATCATTTTTAGGTTATGTTGTTTTATAGCTGTGACTAGAAATTAGTTGACGGACACCCTCAGCATGTTATATATTTCCGAGTAAAGATATTTCAGATAAATATCTAGTAAAAATGATCTATTTGCAAGGTTAAAGGTTATTATTTTAGAGTTTTCTAAAAAAAATCTTTGTCGAATCCATAATGCCTAGAAAACTAATTTCAACGAAATCGAAGTAAGCCTAAAATTCGAACCCTACTTGCTGCCAACATAAAAAAAATAAAATATCAGTTTCATAAAGTGGCAGGATATTCAATTTTTTGCATTTCATAATGTAGCCATTATGAAACCCAAATAGACAAAGTTATTTATAGTTTCCCAAGAACATCAAATTGCAATGTTTTAGCGAAATCACTGTGACAACGCCGTATGGTTTTTTTTATCTGGCAGCGTAAAAATAACCCTGGAGTTTACTGTTCTCATTCATTTCTCATCGGCGATGTTGTTGGCGGTTATTAGCTGCTGCTTTTGTGATTGTATGTGATCTATTGTGTTTTTGGATTAATTTTTAGTATTTTTGCGAACTAAAACTATTTAGAACTATTTATTAGCTATCTACGATGGTTCGTCAGTGCGTGGTGTGTAAGAAATTCGACTATTCTAACCGCGGATTAATATTTCGTCAGTAAGTGAGAATAATAAGGTTATGTTTTTTTAGGTAAAGCAGTGGTCAATCTATATATCAAGTAAATATTGCAAAAATATGGATTATTTCTTTAATTATCTGAATTTCTGTAAAAAACACACCTACAACGATTACCTACCTATTTACGACTAATGGTTATTACAGCGTTGCCATTATTTTAAAGCTATCTTCTTCTAACTTATTTGAAACTGTAGAACTGTGTACGATTGTAAATAAATGGTAGGTACTTTATGAATGGAATGTTTTGTCTCTCATTTTATATTATATGTTTATGATTAGATCGCAAAATGAAATAATATTTGCCTTTTACGATTGTAATTAAAATACCAACAGAATTCAAGTGGATTCCCTGTATACTGATTAGTGATGCCACTGGAATCGGGTCTGGACCAGTCAATACATTTTTAATCCACTTTTTCATACCGCTCTCTGGATTTTTCTAGTAATAAATTATTTGCTGCGGAAACAGCTTGTAATGTACTTTTCCGTGGCGTTCCGTCAATTTGAATATCGTAGTCACTTTACCACTGTAGCAACAAACCCGAACATACCCAAAAAAAATATCCATATTAAAAATGTTGACGTTTAAAATTTCTTGACATTTACGTTGTCAAGGCGACCCGATAGATTTCACAGCCAACTTTGCATAAAATCTATTGGCCTTTTTTGATAAATAAGGATTTTCATCTCTTTTTAGAACGATTTGTTGTAAATACAGGTTCCGGTTAGAGATCCGGCCATAAGTTCTGGCATCTGTTCCGGTATCCGGCATTTTCAAAAAGTTGATCCGGTGGAATCACCAATAGTGACTTCAGTAAGGCAATCGACAACCAGTGGCTGTTCTTCCACAGGAGCACATGCGCACGTGCACCCCCAAAACAAAACGAATAAAAAATATTAGTTTATATTCATTGAATATTATTTATCGTATAAAGTCCGACCCTCCCTAATATTTTATCGTACCGTCAAACCAAACTGTACAGATCCGGCAACCGTGCATCGGTCGAGGTAAATGACGATTATGACGAGACTTGCTCGCACGTGCGATTAAGTAGTGCAGTTTCTCTGTAGTAACAGGTAGCGGGTGGCAGCGGGTGATAGCGGGGCTATGGCGATTTAACATGGAAAAGGCGCACAGTGTTGTCTGTTCGTGCATCTAGTTAGAAATTCGAGCGTGTATGTTTTAATATTATATATTTATTAAGTTAAAATGAATAGTTGACGGTAGACTATTTAAGAAATAACTTTAGCTCTTTGAGTTTGGAGCAACAAATTGAAGTGAAGAATGCGGGAACACCTAAACCGGAAATTAATTTAACGCAGACCACAAAGGGTAAATCTAGGGACTTTATTAGAAAGTTTAAAAATGAAATATATGAAAAATATTTATAGTGGGTATTCCAAACTTAATGAGTCTGTTATTGATCAATTTTCTACAATTAGGAACCGAAGAATGGACTTTACGTTTAAGCACTATTGTGTAGGGTCGATAAATGTTGTGTATTTCGATAAATGATAGTCGATATGATTTTAAACCATTTTATTTAAGGATTAAACTAAAAAACACTGAAAATATTAAGAATGCCAACTTGTCAGTCTCGTGGCTCGATTCGTTCTCGTCATAAAACAGTTAACTATTGTTCTCGTCTTGGTTGCGCCTAATGACGTAGCCGTAGATGGCGTAGTGGTATTAGACATCGTTCGGTTTTCTTGATAACTCGTAGATGGCGGTAATAGTATTGGACATCATTCGGTTTTCTTGATAGCCCGTAGATGGCTTCAGTACAATTAGTAGTGGACTGTACAAATATTGTTACGAGGGTTGCATGCGACGTCGTTAAGATCCGACAGCTATACACACAAAGACACCCTTTCTTATTTTCCAAAAGTTGTATTTCCTTGTGTAAAATAAAAAAATAAATAAAACTATGTTTTACCTAAGGCATTTTCTTATTACTTTTTTTCTTTCTACATTTAAAACGTCTAGAAAGTAATTGTTTAGTCGTTACACAAAAATACAATTTAAAAAATAATTTCACCATACTTGTACCCGAACAAACCCCCTCTATCATAGGTCACGACCCGCCACTGTCGACAACCATATGTAATATTCTTATTGGAAGCTATCTGATCTCAGTATAAGTATACAGGGTAGTTTGTAAATAGTTTAGCAGCTAATAATGCTGTAATTATCCAGAGTGAACAGTGGCTTGTTCCGACGGAAATATTTACATCAATAATGTTTCCGTTTTGACCGTAATAGCAACAAACGGCACAAAAATCAATCCCTTGTCCTTGTCCACCCCATGTTTTTCAAACCTTCACTCGGTTGCACACTTCAAATTATATTAAATTTTAACCGTTTTCCCAGCGGTCATTTTAGCGTCTGGGACCCTTTTGCTGCTATTATTGTATGCCAATACACTATCGTCTATGTCGTGGCCGTCATAATCTTGCCCGTTGTCGAGCTTTATAAAAAATACAGCGGTAACGTTAACTTGGGAATTTTATCTTTCAACATAACCTGACTTTATTTTCAACGGACTTCCCACACATAAATCCGGATAATCCGGCGTCGGTCGTCAACCTCAAGAAAGGAACATTCGCGGAGGATGGACTTTGGGCTGCTTAACTCGCCCTTGTTGTCAAAGAAGACGTTTTCATACGCTACTCCGAACTCCGATAATAAGTAGAACCATTTTTTTTATTATTATCAAACACCAGCATTATAGGAAATTTTATATTACAGTGAAACCTCTCCTAACGGACACCTCTAATAAGCCGACATCTCTATTAAGCGGACATTTTTCATAGTCCGGAACTAGGTATATGAAATTCCATGAAAATCAACCTCTCTTGGGCGGACTCTCTTTTGGGCGGACGCGGACAGGCTGTTTTCATACAAAGAGTGCGAGTGAGAGACGAATAAGTACGGTGCAAAAACTCTCTGAAGACAGACCGGCAACCAATGCGTGGCAGAGCGAAATTACTTCGCCGAATGAAAGTATGTGTGATTCCCCGACAGCAGTCCGCCGTTTATTTGTGAGTTGTAAGGTTAAAATCGTAAACAATGGCACCAAAATGTCGCGTTTTGAGTCTGAAAGATATTGATGTTATGGAAGTTTGTAATTTGATAACAATGATATGGGCGAGTTCATTAACATTGATAGCAATGTGCTATTAGAAAATGATAGTGATCCCATTCCTACCGATTATGCAGTCCAAGCTGAAACCACATCACTATCTGACGACTTTGATGAAGAAGTTGAATGCAGTAATCAAACAAACCAATTATCAACAAGCCATTAGTATGATAAAGGAATTATAAGAGTATGCAAAGAATAGATGTGAATCTACAGCAATGGAATTGTTATCAGGCTTGAAATTATATTTTCTAGATTGCAAGTATAAAACGCAAACACGCCAAACTACGTTAATAGATTTTTTTCGTACTACATCCTAACTAAAACTAGTGTATTTTTGTTATGTTATGTTTATTTGTACATACATATACATAGTAATAATTTTGCATTTACATATTACCTAATAACAAATTTCCCATGGCCGGACACCTCTATAAGGCGAACACATTTAGACGGTCCCGTAGTACATACTAAGAGTCAGGGTTCATACCGCTCCATGAATTTTTTTAGTAATAAATTATTTGCTACGGAAGGAGCATGTACGTTGCCAAGGCGACCCGATGGATTACAGCCAATTTTGCATAAAATCTATAGGAAACATTGACGGTTTTGGCGTATCACTGGTAATGTGATTTGTGGAACTGTTACGTCATATATATTACGTAACAGTCATAACGTAACAGTAGACAGTGCGTAATATAGGAGTTAAAAATCCTTATAGGCACTCGGGAGTGGTGCGTGTGCGAGTAAAGCGATTGAAGTTATTTTTGAATCATTGAAGGTTATATTCGTTCTTATGAATGCCGTTCCACAAGAATGGCGTTCTCCAGATGAAGGAATTCTTAAATAATGAAGTTCGAGGAGTACTAAGATTAACCACATATGGATGGGCGACAGTGGTTCGTCGTGTATTTCTCCTGTTCGCCGCTCTGGGCGGAATTTAGAGGGCTAGGTCAGACGAGCACTTTCCATGAAAATATCTGTAAAAGAGAGTCAAATTCCCAACCTGTCTTCGATGTTCTAGGCTGTCGAGGTTCTTCGTCAGCTCGTGGTCTCCGATCAGACGAATAGCCCTCCTTTCGATGGAATCCAGTAGCCGAAGAGTATGTTTGGGTGCAGAGCTCCAGACATGAGAGCAGTATTCTAGTGATGGTCGAATCTGGGCTTTGTATAGTGTCAAAACTGTTGAGGTGTGTATAACTTTTTGGTCCGGAAAAGTACGCCAATAACAAAACCAGTGGAATTGCGTCTTCTACCATGACTATATCCGGTTCTTTTTAGAGAAAGCTGCGGCCTGGGTTTTCGTATCGTTAAATTGGACTTGGTTACTGTTACCACATGACAAAATTTCTGCCCGGTCTTTGTTGAGGCGTGATACTTCGTGCTGCCTGTGAAGATGTGCGTTGGCAGCCGAAGTGAAAGATGAAAGCAGTATGCTGTCGTCAACAAAGCTATACATTGTGTTTTTACTAGAAGGACGTTAATATACAGTAAGAAGAGTGTGGAAATCCCTTGAGGAACACCTTAGTAAAACTTTTACTTGACTGATGACCGATTCCGCTCAAACGAAATAACAGAGGAACTGGCAACCTAGCGTAGATCGTAGCACAAACATTTGTGACAGTTAAGCCTTAGACCACAGTATTGTATGCCAATACGCCATTATGTCGCCCTTTCTAAAAAGAAAAGAGAAAAACGGACCGGAACTGTGTTTTTCGTACGGCTCGAATGATCGGGGCCATTCGATGCAATATGGAGATTTCCCCATGGGATGGCCCGATTAAATTTTTAAACGTCGCGTCGCTTGCAACTCTTCATGGAGTTGTGTGCCATGATATTTGGGGTATTATATACACTGGGTTAATTTATCTATTATTGACGAGCAGATTCAGCGGCAAAAATACTAATTATTACAACGAGTAGACAATTTCTACGATTATTTCCATCATCTGCCAAATTTACTATTTCGACCAATCAAATTGTTTCATTTACATCAATTGCACAAAATCATTCTGATTAATATTTCATCTTCCTTGCCATTGGTAAGTATGTCTCATTGGTCCAATACATTTTTAAGAAACGTTTCTAAGTAGTACTAGTACTAGTGAATGACTTTTTCTTTAAATATTATAGGCATTTTTTTAGAATTTCATTATTATTTACCCGTGACAAACGAAAAACTACTTTAAAGGTAGGATTTAAGTAAAAAATATGGACTTACTGTTTATCTGTAATGTATTTTCTTAATTATCGACATTGTTGGCTTGTTTTATTTTGAAATTTTAGTCACATAACCTTAAACTTAAGGAACGTCAATCAGACCTGTCGATCCTCTATGGATAGTAGTTACCGTTTATTGTAAAATTTCCTATCAAATATAGTATTAATCACATTGTTTATTAGGAATTCGTACCAAAATAATATAGTAAACATAATTTCTAAGAAAGTATAAGTAGTTAAAATTTCTAATAAATTTAGAAAAATCAAGTACAGTTAAACCACCCTTAGGCGGACACCTACGGGACCGTCTAAATGTGTCCGCCTAATAGAGGTATACTCCCATGGGAAATTTGTTATTAGGTAATATGTAAATGCAAAATTATTACTATGTATATGTATGTACAAATTAACAAAAATACACTAGTATTAGTTAGGATGTAGTACTAAAAAAATCTAGTAACGTAGTTTGATGTGTTTGCGTTTTATACTTGCAATCTAGAAAATGTAATTCCATGTCTGATAACAATTCCATTGCTGTAGAGTCACCTCTATTCTTTGTATACTCTTGTAATTCCTTTACCATACTAATGGCTTGTTGATAATTGGTGACATTTGTTTGATTATTGCATTCAACTTCTTCGTCGTCAGATAGTGATGTGGTTTCAGTTTTTAGTAACAGAATAATTGACAGTTTGAAAATATGCCAAGAAATATCAGACAATTGTTTTTCTTGTCAAAGCACACTAGAAAACAGTGCCGTCATTATTAATTTTCCTCCGTATAGACATCAATACCCTAAGTACAATTGTTTTCATAGCACACTTGAACAAATAGTATTTTTGGAATAAAATTGGATTTTTTGAGAAAACGCTTTGATATAGATATAGGACAGTAAATACTAATTATAAAGAACAACTAATTTGCCATCAAATTAAATAAAAATATACAGGGTGTTCCATTTAAAATAAGAAAGTTTTTAATGGTTGAATTCTTTCACAATGAGACTTGATGATCTTCTAGCTATTCGGTGAGAAAAAAATTTTAGTCCAAGCGCTAAGGTAAAAAAATTATATGGATTATTATTTCATCGTCATGCATTTGCCAAATAATTACAAAAAGTCCAGATATCTCAAAAACTAATAGTCTGACAAAAACATTTTCTATAAAATGTGCTTAGTATTTAATGCTTAATCGAAAAATGTAATAAAAATTACCATGTTGTATTTAAAAAACGAAAGTTGGCAGCTACTTCCGGTATAACCGGAAATGACAGAAACATGTCAATGTTTTAGTTAAAGAGAGCATATCGATAAACCCAAATCCCCAAAGTTTCAGGAACATATATTCAGTAGTTCCCCATAAAGTTCTAATGCACGCTCGTCGTGAATCACCCTGTACAGCCCCAAATTATGGTTAATTTTACTATTTTTATAGCAAAGTTAACTACTGTCTTTTTTTTTGAAGGTTGTAGACAATGATGTTTCTTGAATGACTGTATTATATACAGTATTCACCTGAAGACGACTGGAGATACTTACCAGTTGAAACGTTGTGATATATAACAAATAAAGACAATGCAAGTCCAAAATTTTCACTTTTCATTCAAAGTTAACTACGTTTTTCGTTCCATGTATTTACTATGCTATCAAAAAGGAGAGAATACATTATATAAGTTAATGTGATGTGTAAAATGAATAATTTGATAATTTTTCTTCCCCATATTATCATGTCTTTTGTTTTCAAAGCCTTCTTATTTTTTACAATATATGTAATTACCGGGGCGATTAATAAGTAGTAACTATGTAAATTCATTTTCATCGATATTTCCGGTTAGAAAAAAGATAGGAACTTGCGGTTTTCACTGTTTGCTCTGGCCCTTATTCCTCTTTGTAACAACGTAATAAAATGTACCATCGCATTTAAGTTTTTCGAGAAAAACATAAAATGTTAAATCTGTAAAAAGTGCCATCTAGCAGCTATAGTAAAAAGTACGTAGACATCCCTTGTATTGTAAGAGTAATGTTAACTAGAGTATAAATAACAACATTAATTTCGTGTACCTTAAGTCTTATCTGGGTGAAAGAAATATATTCTATCCTAAAAGCCAAATTATACCCTGAAAACCATATGTTGGCCTAAACTGAAAGAAGTCAAACGACTTGGAAGTAATTCACCCTATATTTATGAAAAACAAGCCCTCAAATAAAAATATTCCCCCAAGTAAAAAATTGTTAAGAGGCACATAACTGTATTGTTAATATTCCGAAATGATGTTTCGGTGAAAAGCGAACGTGGAATTAATGTTGCTGAAAATACGTTAAATAAGGCATTTAAAATTTATTGTAAAGACATTTGTTGTTAGATAAGGACGTCTGTTGTTCAAATCGCTCATGCTAACAATGTTAAAAAATTCAATCTACAGTATGTCCACGGATGGGGTTTACAAGAGGACAAATGGACTAAAAATTGAAAGATACGAAAAAAAGGCACTCTTAATAAACGTTTTTGCTTGTCTAGAAAATACGATTCATCATAAGAAACTTCAATTTTTTTATACAGGGTGGGTAAAAACTGCAAAAATGTTATTTTGCTTAAGAGTAAACATACTTTATTTTGAAAGATACGAAAAAAAGTTACTGTTAATAAACGTTTTTACTTGAATAATGAATAGGTGATAATTGTTGTCAATGTCTTTATTTAATGAAGTAATTATAATAATACGAACATTTTTATTAACATGAAAAGAATACGATAACGATTTCATAATTCATTTTTGTCGAAACTTAATGGTAGATTTTCTAGTTCATCATTGAAAAATGTATCCAGGATTTCTAAATATGATAATCTATTGCACGTGTTATCAAAAAAATATGACCCTATAATGCCATGGATGGATATCGCATATCACACGTTCACTTTTGTGAAATATTGTTTTCTCATCATAATTCTGAATTCGGGATTTTCTAAAGACCAGTAACTAACGTGCTGGGTTGCAACGGTTCCATTTGTTGAAAATTTACTTTCATCAGAAAACATGATACATTTATAAAAATCAATCAATCAATCAATCAATCAATCAATCAATCAATCTTTGATTAAAGTAGGTTCACCAGTCAGAGGTGTGCCAGAGAATACTTTTTCGGAAATAATTTTTACATAGGTAATCCTTTTAATGAATTATTCTACTTCGGTTTGTTGTGTAGAAAACACAGTCATTAAGAGTGACTTTTTTTCGTATCTTTCAAAATGAAGTATGTTTACTCTTAAGCAAAATAACATTTTTGCAGTTTTTACCCACCCTGTATAAAAAAATTGAAGTTTCTATGATGAATCGTATTTTCTAGACAAGCAAAAACGTTTATTAAGAGTGACTTTTTTCGTATCTTTCAACTTTTAGTCCATTTGTCCTCTTGTAAACCCCATCCGTGGATATACTGTATAATAATACAAATTTTCATGAAAAGTGCTCGGCTGACCTTGCCCTCTTAATTCCGCCCAGAGCGGCGAATAGCAGAAATACTCGACGAACTACTGCCAGCCATCCATATGTGGTTAAGCTTAGTAGGTACTCCTCGAACTTCATTATTTAAGAAAAAAAACTTCTTACTAATAGTTATTCCAGTCACATATAGAGCCATAAATTATGTTAAGTTTTATTATTATAGTAAATTGAACTAAGTTTTTCTTTCCGTGTATGTTAGAACGAATCTAGGCTATAGTTTGTATAGTTGTAATTCTCAGTTTATAACTGACTTATATAAATAAGTTTTACTTACAGACTAGCCAACGAGAAACTTGCGGTTAATAAGTTATGCAAAAATTCGTCGTACTTTTCACCGACTATTTTAAAATGAGTAAATTATTTGCACGCGACTCTGGAAGGAAAATGGATTAATTTATGCAAATGAGGGCTCGTTTGTGGAAGTTATTTTCAAATTACTACATAATTTACTACAAAACACTGTTTTTACTTTTATCAAATAGTTTATTTGGGTGAAATTTGAAATAAAATTAACATATTATTATGGTGTTCTTTAGTCTGATTTAAAACATTAGTTTAAATAAAATTACGCGTTTCTCTACAAATGCGCATATACAGAGTGTCCTCGACTTCGGAAAGAAATGCACCCTACAGGGATCTCGTTATTCATAGGACGTACAGAAATGATCAATACATGTATAAAAAGAGTCTAATATTTTTCTCTATTTGGGTTTCATAATGGCTACATTATGAAATGCAAAAAAATTGAATAGCCTGCCACTTTATGAAACTGAAATTTTATTTATTTATGTTGGCCAGTAGGGTTCGAATTTTAGGTTTACTTCGATTTCGTTGAAATTAGTTTTCTAGGCATTATGGAATCGACAAAAATCTTTTATAGAAAACTTTAAAATACTAACCTTTAACCTTGCAAATACATCATTTTTACTAGATATTTATCTGAAATACCTATTCTTGGAAATATATAACATGCTGACGGTGTCCGTCAACTAATTTCTAGTCACAACTATAAAACAACATAACCTAAAAATGATATAAATATCTTCCAGTTTATGCTCTATTTCTAAAGTTTTATTCAATAAAGTACTATTTTTATTTTTAATTCAATATAGTATTATACATATTACTTTATCTATACATACATCCTGGCAGATTCTGTGTCGACACAATATTTTGTTCGATAGTATTATTTATTATTTTCTTCAATATTTTGAACTGCTCGCACCATAACTCAAAGTTTTGCATATTTTTTTAAAAAAATTTTCTAGATTATTTTCTGCAGTTTCTCGTATTTCTGACGGAGTACAACTGTTTTCATGACTCATTTTTATTAACTTTAATAATATATTTATTTTTAATTATGAGGGATGGGAAGAAGCTTTGTTGTGTTCAATTGTTTCTATAATGGCATATTTGATACTTGTAACACTTTATTAAATTGTAAAAGTATTGCCAACCCAAAAAGAAAATAATAATTCAAATGGAAAAATCTAGTGTATTTTTAAAGTTTTCAGACTTTAAAGACCCAAATAGAAAAAGTATTATAGAATACATGGTTCATAAGACAATTAGAGCAGTTGTACTTTAGAAAACTCCCCGCTTCGCGGGTCGTTTTCTACATTAAACGCGTACTCTAAGATAATGTATTATGAAACTTCTATCTATACTATTATGAAATAAAAAGACCCATACTTTTTCCAAATTTTCTCAAATTTTTAAATATGTAGCTGCATTAGTTACAAACTAAGGTGAAATTCCTTCGACATGTTTTTTTTATAAAAAAATCCTTTAAAAAAAAAATTATTCAAATAACGTCCGGTCAGATTGTGTGAGACTGATAAGAGATGGCGTTCGCTCTGTATTTTCTCGAGTGCCGTTGATAATACAGCGTGAAGTATTAGAGCATTCTCTGATGATAGGTATGTACACCTACCCTGTACATCCTATCAATGGAAAAGGCTTCCTTTTCTTGGTAGTACCATTCAATCTGAATTAGTATTTTAAAGTGCTACTGTGTAACGCCCTTATTGTATAAGGTACCATCGGGTGGTGTGGAAAAATAATAATTTTTCCATACATTGGTATTTGAAAAAAATCCTTTAATGCATTTTATTTCAGAAACGGTTGGAGATGGGTATATGAAATTGTTAACAAAAGTTCCTTGGTTTTCTACCTAGAATCGAAAAATACCAAAATATACAGGGCATTCTATTTAAAATAACATAAAGTGTTAAAAATTATTCTTCTGGCAGTAACTCTGAAACAAAAGTAGACATAGAACAGCAGGTTTCACGTCTATATTGTAAATTGCGGCCTCTAACAACTTCATTACGAATTATCGTGTACCACCTGGCTCGAAAATTAAAAGTACTTACATTTCTCTTCGAAACAAGCTGCAGTTTAATAAAATTGATTAAGTCGTTTAGAAGTTACAGCAATTTAAATTGTTACATTTTCAATAGCTTCCCCACACTCTTATCAGGGTCGGTATGCTAATGAGTATTATGCCAAAACTTTCGAACGATGTATACCTTAGTGTGCTATTATGCTTAGAAATTTAGAATTTTAATATTTATTTTTCAATTGTACTACTTTAAATAATTTCCAGATCTTTCTCATGCCTTAATAATGAAATTTGTTCCCTGAATTTCTATGCTCAGTAGTTACCGAGATATACCCGGTGGCCGGCCGTAATGAAACACCCTGTACAGCGCGAAGCTCAATATAATATACAGGGTGTTATGGAAATTACTTATTATATTTAAACCGGCAAATCCCGAGATGAAAATAAATTGAAGAAAAATCACCTTAAATGGCGCTTTGAATTATTTGTGCGAAATATCCACTTTATATGAAATCTGAAAATTTACGTGGCCGCTACTGAGGACGTTCGCAATATAGTTTATTGAGGCGGTATTGTCATATATTGCAACACAGAATTTTAAACGCACGTGTTCAGTTTTTGACAAAAGACGTTTTTGACCCGCGTTATCATTTTTCAAACTTTTAAGAAAAAAAATGACTACAATTTTAAGGTACATGCTCTCTTACCTTCGTTCTTATAATCCGTTTTATAATTAAATTCCGTAAATAAATAAAACACAAAAAGTATGTTTTGCAACAGAACCAACAATAGGTAATATCACACAAATTTCAATTCACATCACAATATTTCTTATTATGAATTATTTCACAACACAGAAAAAATCGGCTAATGCTACAACGAACAAAACGTTTAAAATTCGTATACATCAAGCACGTGGAACCCTCGACAGCGTCATTCCATCCCCGAGTCTCGAAACATACTGAAGCAACGATAGTCGCGCGCGGGATGCATCCCAGCAAGGGCGAAACATGCGGTGTGATCTGACAAGACGGTTAGTATACTCTAGTGACCCACATTGTTGCTAATTGAATCCACATGGAACGGATCTTGATAAAAATGGTTTTTACCCTTGTATTTAGATATTCGATTAAAAAAAAAAGTATGTAGACTTTCTCTAGGACACCCAAGAAGTCACCCATTTAAATATAATAAGTCATTTCCATAACACCCTGTAGAATAAATAAACAAAAAAAAATTGTAGATAAAATTACCTATTTACGTTTTGCTACCGTGTTGCTCTTGTTTAATTACAACGTAATCCTTATTTCCATCTCCATATTTGTTTGTCGCATTTAACACCTGACAGATTTTTCATTATCCTCCTGAGCCCAGCCGGGACATTTATCCCGTTTTTTTCATTTCATCCCTTATTTTTTCCATTATTTCCCGTTTATGCGACAATATAAATTTTTCCAATGTTCGCTCATCGTATGACTCATTTTTCATCGAGATTGTTGGAACGTAAAAATGCAATTAAATATTTAGAATGCTTTTGAAATGGATAGTTTCCATATTACGAGGGTTGTCAACACAGATTAGTGAGAGTTATTGTATGAATATTCAAGTTTTCCATTGAATATACCGCACACTATAACTTCAACTGAGAATTTCTACAGGACAACAGGGGGTGGGAAGAGGGGAAATTTTTGGTTTAGGCTTGTTCGAAAATGTACCATTTTTGACATATTTAATTTTTCTTCTTGGATTTTCAACCGCTGGAGCTTCTCTTTGAGGTAAACATATTTATAAAAAAAATCAAAAAAATGATACTTACACTACCGCTGAAAAGTATTTGGGCACCCCTGGTTATAATGGAATTAATACCAATACCGATCAATTATGCAATAGTGCATTACGTATCAAGGGCCGAAAAGAGGCTTTTACGGACGAGATGCGGAGATTGGCGACCGAGCCGAAGGTGAGGGAGGCCACCGCACGAGTCCGGAAAAGCCTCCGACGGCCGGAGATATGTACCGTATTTTTTTTTACAAGTGCTCCGAAGCTTTGATGCCAAATAAATAAAGAAATTCTTCACTTCAGACAGTTTTCCTGTCTACATGACATGAAAACACTCGCGCATGGAGAATGTAAATATCTATTTATTATTTTTGACAAATAGGGTCGGTGGCCTAGTGGTATAGCGTACGACTTGTGATCTGAGAGTCGCGGGTTCAAATCCCGCACTCGGCATCTCTGGTTTTATTTATTTTTTTACAAGTGCCCGAGTCTTTGAGGCCATATAAATAAAGATTGCTTCAGACATTTTTCTAAAACATCTTTGAAAAATTAACTGCCAATTTAATTTATATATAATCCGCTATTTATTATCGCTTGTGGTATGGCTCGGTGGGTAGAGTGTCCGCCTGGCGATCTGAGGGTCGCGGGTTCCAATCCCGCACCGACAATTCTGGTTTTATTTATTTATGACCACATGGTGACTCGAAGCGGGAAAGATTTTTCCCGCCCGCTCTCTTGGAAAACGCCACTTTCGGTTCGATTTATTCTCCAGGTTAATACGCACACATTTATCAAAATATATTAAAAAAAAAGCAAAAAATATTTAATACATTTAAATGGAGGATTCGTTTATGTGTCCTCTTAACTTTATTATTGCAGCGCATAATCGGAGCATTCGTGTGATAAGTTTTGCCAACGTCTCGTTCGCTATTAGGTCCCAAGTTGCTTACAATTTATTGTATAGATCGTCGGCGGATGTTACGACAAATTGACGCACCTTCCTGTCCAGCTCGTCCCATAATAATTCAATCGGATTTAAATCTGGGCTTTGGGTAGGCCATTCCATCAATTTCACCACATCCTGCATTTCTAAGTCGCGTAAATAATCTTTACATAGTTTCGATGTGTGTCTAAGGCCGGTATTAGACTATCAAATATATTTGACAAAGATATTTTATAAAATAAATTTTATAAAATATTTGAAGTGTAATATCAGTTCTTTTATAAAATATTTATTTTATAAAATATATTTTATAAAAGATAACAACAGACGATTATCTTTGATAAAAGATTTTATAGTTGATTGGTAACGGTGGTAACCTCATTTTCTGACAATAAGGCATAAATTTGACATTGACTGCGACTGGTATTGGTATATAATACCATGGCGGAAAATAAGTTTGTCTGGTGCATTTCAACAACAAAATTGCTAATTTCGGAGTATGAAAGGTTCCAAATATTGTACAACCATCAACACCCGGATGACAAAAACCGAAATAAAAGACTGGCTATATTTATTTATTTATTTTCATTTTTTGCCTTGCAAGTTTCTGGGATTATGCCTGAAAGGGGACATTGAGGTATGCGACTGCTGTACTGTAAACTAGCATAACTCTCTCCTGTTGCCATAAACTGAAGGGTAACCATAAGGCGTTCCTCAACGCTGATACAATTCCTTAAATGTGTATTCTGTCGGGCTATCAATGGTGGTATCTTTAAAACAATAAAAGTTAAATGTTTCCTCGTCCATTCTTAAATAGTTTTTATAACTCCTAATACCTTCAACTCGTAACTCCCGAAGGAGATTGTGGTGGACACCCCTTAAATTACGTCTTGCCACCCAGGGCCTTACCCAAAGGCGCCTAGCTCTTTTTTTTCTTTTTTAATACTAAACACATTGTAATCACGGCAGCACTTAACGCTAGACAAGCTAATGCACGTCTATCATTCATTTTTAATTGTAAAAACTTGACAAGTCCCTTCAAAAATTGTCAAAGTTCTTTGACAGT
This sequence comes from Barypeithes pellucidus, assembly GCA_963991005.1. Classification (NCBI taxonomy): domain Eukaryota; kingdom Metazoa; phylum Arthropoda; class Insecta; order Coleoptera; family Curculionidae; genus Barypeithes; species Barypeithes pellucidus. The sequence goes on along the minus strand of OZ022563.1, from coordinate 46,040,204 downwards.
GTAATACTAGTAAAAACTTTTATAAAAGAAATATTATCAAAGAAATGCTACAAAATATTTTATAAAAGACCTTTGTCAAATATATTTGATAGTCTAATACCGGCCTTACTGCAAAATAAAATTCTTACCCACAAGGATTAATCCTGAAGGTATGGCATACCTTTCTAAAATGTCACGGTATCCTTCTCTTCTTAAGATACCTTCTATTCTCACGATGCCACCCACACCTGTGCCAGCAAAGCACCCCCAAATCATCACTGAACCACCCCCATGTTTAACTGTAGGAACAAGACACTCCTCTCTTGCGCGTTCACCCACCGCTCTTCGAACCAATACACATCTTCGTGAACCGAACACTTCAAACTTCGACTCATCCGTCCACAATACTTTGTTCCAATCTTCCACTGTCCAATGTTTGTGTTCCCGACCCCACTGGAGTCGCTTTTGTTTATTTTGTTTACGCAACAATGGCTTCGTCATTGCTAGTCGTCCATGAAGTCCAGCAGGCGACGTTTTACTGTGGAAACGCTAATCGGCTTTTGTCGACCAACATTAATTTCTGCGGTGATTTCTGGCGCCGTTTTGCGTTTCTCTTGCTGGTCATCTTAATTGCACGATCGTCTGCAGGTGTTGTCGCTTTTTGTCTCCCACATCGTCGTTTGTTTAAAAAACTACCCCTTTCTCGGTATTTTTTAAAGTATAGTCCACTGTAGAGTGGACCAAATGCAATTCTCGGGCAATTTGTCGATTGCTTTTGCCACTGTTGGCATGCCACTATAAGAGCGCGTGTTTCTGTATCTAATTCTCTTCTTTTAGGCATTTTTATGAATTTTAAACACTGTATTTCGATACCACCCGATTACTGCATAAACGAAAATACAACTGAGCCATAAACTGAGATTAAGTTGGATATGCTATCCCAAATCCTGAACAGGACAATGTAATCATACCTAACAACAAGAAATCAGGAAGATAAATCCTCCCCAGAATATTTACAAGTGGGTTTTAAACCTGTTTCATCATGAATGTCGTTATAGGAATTTTAATTTTGCTAACCATAATTACTGAATTCATATGCCATAAAACTAGTGTTGTGATCGCTCGAGCGAAAAACCGCTTGATCACTCGATTATTGAAATAACCGACATCGCTCGATTATTAAAAAAATCGCTCGAATTATCTATTCAGGCGAAAACCATCGCCCGTAACTTATTATCTTCGCGCTTCGCTTGCCGCCGACGGAATACCGCTGTAGCGTGATCGAATTAAAAAACTGCTCGTATATTCAAACAGTTTTTCGCTCGATAGGAAATACTCTAGTTATAAATTCAGGCGAAAAACCGAAAAGTATCGCCGGTTATCTGATAGACGACCTCCGGTCTAAGCGTCGCGCGATCTGTTTGGCGACGTTCGAGATTGACGCTGAGCAAGTACACGACATACGTCTTTCTTAAAGGCACATAAACGAGAAGGTGCATATAAAAAAGTTTACTGAATCCCTTAGCGGAGTCATCGCGACATGATTTGGTAAAGTTTTGTTTTAACTGGCTAGCTAGTGGAGTAGTTTAGGTCTCCGATTGTAAATATTAAAAAATTAAAGGATATAATTTTAAAATTTTTAATTACTATAAAGACGAGAAAACTTCTCGAAAATAACATAATAATAGAAATTGTTAATGAAAAATAACAAAACGAACAATATGGTTAACAAAATATATAGAAAAATTCGTTGGTAATCTTATAGTAAACATTTTTAAATCTAAACAGGAACTTTTTATTATTAAACTCAAGAAGACTTCTAAAAAATAACATATATTATAGAAAATGTTAATGGAAAATAAGAAAACGAGCAAAATAGTTAACAAAACATAGGCATCGACAAATTTTTTGGTAATTAAAAGTAAGCATTCTTAAATTTAAACAGGAACTATGAATTATATATATATATATTATATATAACTATGAATACATATGTACATGAATTTAAAAAAATAATAACCAATTTTCTTATTTTGCCAGTCGCGCAACTAAGCCTAAATTTTTGAAGTGCACACAGTGGGCACCTGATAATTTAAAGTGGAAGAATTTGACAAGCTATTTTAAATATCTACTTATTTTATGCTCGTAGATTGAGAAAGATGTGAAGAAAAATAACTCTTGGTAATACTTTTTGTTCGGGTTAAAAACGCACAATAATAAACCCGAACAATAAATACATATTTGTGTGATGTTTTGCAGTTTTTTGTTTGGTATGGAGACACGTGGTAAAAATTCATTATTCACAAATAAATAAATTTCTCGAATTTTTTTGGTGACACTATAATATTTTAGCTAAACCTGTGCCCACCCGTAGTTACGTGCCTGCTAAATATCCGACCTAATCAGATGTAAAGGGCTAGGCAGCCCGTTAAGCAGTCGGTGACATCATCGCTTGGTAAATTGGAAGTTCAGGCGATTCACTCGATTATTAAAATCGCGCGAGTATCAAGTACTCGATTATTAAAATCATCGGTTTTTCCCAACACTACATAAAACTGCATTTCGGAAAAATAATTAAATGTACCAGAAAGGGATTTTCCCAACCGCTCTTTATATCAGCAGTGCAATAAAACATGGGTACCCAAATTTCTTTTTAGCGGTAGTTATATCAAAGAAGTATGTCTTGTGCATACACTTGCACTTTTATTTTATAAGCAATGGGGCCGAATAACATTCGAAAATTGCAAATTGTTTGAAATGTTGATATTCGCTACAAAATCCCACTTCTGAATCGCTTCTGAAATTTTGATTGTTATCCCACTAAAAAAAAAATAGACCTTTAACTAAAATCCACCCTTAAACAAAAGTTAAATTTTGACAAATACCCTTCCTGGAGTTACGTTATCGAGCAAAAAGGCTGAAAATTATTACGATTCGATGCTTATGGATAAATTTTAACAAAACATTTAATAACACACTAATGCAGTAATGGAATTTCGAACAAATGTATCGAAAATAATTTTGAATTTTAGAATATGTTTTTTCAACAAATCAAATCATAAAGTCGATTAATACTAGCCAAAGTTGACCATTTTATTGAAAACGACAAACACCCGAAACGGTCGTAAAAAAGCTTTGTTTAATAAATTTAATTTCGAAATTATGCGCAATACAATTAAATGTATACAATGAAAGCACATACAGCGTGCCCGCAAAAAATTGAATAATCGATTCCGAGCTATTGTTTTAACGAAATGAAGCCAAAATAAATTCAATAGCGCCGCGCGTTGGCCAAAATGGTAAAGGTTTAAATAATATTTTTTCCTACGATCACCTGTGAAAATGAGAAATATCACACGCGTGTTAAAATAGTATATTAAAGTACAAGTTTTATAAAGCATGATATTTTAGCACGCGTCCATGTTAGGCAACGAGCCGCTTGCGGCGAGTTTTCTAAGGGGATAAGTGCTATTAGCTTTATAAAACATGTATTTTATGCTACTGTCTCTATTTTGTGTATTTTTTAATGAAAAAACACATAATTAAAACTAATAAATGCCATAAAAATTTTGTAAATTTGTATGTTTAAATTTCATATTGGCAATAGTCAAATTATTTATCAAGTGAACTTTGATAAATTATACATGTCCGCCATTTTGTCGCGAATATTGAAAGCTTTCTTAAAATTAATCAATAATGGATCAAGAAGATATTATTAATTTAACTCCTCCTGAGTTAAGGGACGTTGCAAATAATACATTGGATCAACTTTTACCAAAAAAGTCCAAGAAAGTATACGAAAGAGACTACAAGACCTTCACAACCTGGTGTACTGCGAAGGGTGTTTCTAGAAGTAGTTCTAATCGCTTATTTTGAGAAGGAAAGTAAAACTAAGAAGTCGTCGACTCTGTGGTCCTTATACTCAAAATTAAGAGCTTGCATTAACATTTATGAAAACACAAATATAAGAAATTATGCAAGATTTCAAGCCTTTTTAAAAAGGCAATCTGAGAGCTACAAGCCCAAAATATCTTCCATTTTAGATTTAGAGGATATCAGTAAGTTAATAACTGAGGCTGAAAATACCATTTACTTAAGTTTAAAGGTCTGTAAGGCCAACTACACGAGAAAAAAAAAATAGGTTTAAAGATAAGAAAATTGTACAGTACCTACCTATACATTAATTTTTATATACTCGTTTCCTGCTTACTTGATTTTACCCAACGAAGGTGGAGAAATCACATATTTCTAGTGTAATATATGTACAACCTACAGAGCTATCTTATAATATTTTAGGTTGCTTTACTTATGGGGTACAATGGAGCATACCTAATAGAAGAAAACTCACCAATATGGATGTGAAAGATATTCAGTTTAAAGACGATTCCATAATAGTAAATATTCCTGAAACAAAAACAAATATTTCAAGAATGTTTGTTATAATGGACACATCATGGATTAAATTGATTAAACAATATGTTCAATTATGTCCAAAAAGTGTAACAACATCTCGATTCTTTCTTACCTATAGAAATGGCTATTGTAAAAACTCACCAGTAGGCATAAATACGATGGGTAAAATTCCAAGCCTTATTGCAAAGTAACTTCATAAGCAAAGTCCAGAATGTTTTACTGGGCACTGTTGTAGACGTTCCAGTGTGACCGAGCTTGCTAACAAAGGAAGCGATTTAGTCACAATAAAAAAAACATGGGGGATGGAAGTCTTCAGCCGTTGCCGAAGGGTACATTGAGAGTTCACTTAGGACAAAAAAAGATGTAGCACAACTACTATCTTCTGGCTTCACATCGACAATGCAAAATAATGAAAGTGCTACATTTTCTGCTGATCAACAAACGAAAACACTATTTTACAACCCGTTCTTAATAAAAGTGGATTATTGGATCCGCAAATAAGGATTAATCATGAACAAAATGTTTCAAACACACAAACTATGCCCGATTTTAAAATTAACGCTGCAGACACAAGTACGGTCACAATAAATGTTTATAACAACTGCACTTTTAATAATAAATAAGTATAATTAGTATACAGTATATTTGTTAGCTTTAAATTGATATCTTTGTAAGAGAATATATTACGTGTTCATCTAAACTTGTGATTGTGAGGTTAGTTTAGGAATTGTTTATTATGCAACCAAACATACACAGCAGTACCACCAACCGTTTAAAATGAAAAAAAACGGTATCGAAACAAGCTTATTACGATACTGAAAACGGTATCGAAAAAGCTTTCATATGAAACCAAAATAGAAAAAATACTTTTTCTATTTTGGCTTCGATATTGTTTTCAGTATCTGTTTCTTATGAAACCGTTTTTTCTTTTTTAAAGGTTGCTAATGCGGTCATGTATGTTTGGTTGCAGAAACAGTTACTAAACCTAACCTCACAACTTTACTTTTTTGTTTAAAGCTGAAAACATCACCGGACGGGACACACGGGATTTCCGATATAAATTTCCAGGTTTTTAAAGAAAACTTTTATTACGGCGTTGCGTATGCCTTGGTTAAAAAAGTTGATTTAGGTAGTTTTTCGATTTTTTTTCTAAGGCTCCAAACTTTTTTTTTTTTTATTTTTAATTTATTACTCTTAAACTACATAACCAAATGAAATAAAACTTTAGGCATTTATAAAGGACACTAATACGAACCTATTTATGTAATAAAATACTGGGTGTCCCATTTAAAAAAAAAACAACAATTTGCTACCACACATTTTTGGGCCACCCTGTATATTTAAAAATATTTTCCTTAAATGCACCCTATAATACAGTATAAATCGGCATTTGAATGAAATTCCTAAGTTAATTCGTATAGGAGATATGGAAGCCTGACACACTATTGCAGGACCATGTATATACAGGGTGTCCCATAACTAATGGTACACAGGAAAACTGCAGATTCCTTGGGTAAAAATACTGCCATTTGGCCATACTTAGTTTAGTTCAATAGCTGGTAATAACCGAGATACAGGGTGTCCAAGTAAAAATTTAATTTTTAATTTTCCTAAATAACTTATTTCTGGATCAATATTTTAGCACAAAATTTTGTGACTAGGGTTTTGTTGGGGAAAGGAATTTGAATTTGTTAATAATTTTGATGTAGATTATAGGGGGCGCTATCTGCGGTACTTTGGATACATAAAAAGAAATGTAACTTTTTTTTGCCTTAGTATAATTATGTTTTTAGTAAAAATATCTGTTTTTCCGTCATTTCTAAGTAATAAAGGTATACTTTGTAAATGTCGCTCCGACTAACCGTTTTCGAGATATTTTCAATTGCAATTTCTAATGCGCCCGTTTAAATTTTGATTTGTTAATATGAAATTTGTCGCAGTAGGCGTTGGTGAAAACAAGTACAATGAAAGCACTTTGAAGCCTCATTTCTGTCAAAGTTTATTTTCATTTGTCAGCATTGTGGGTGTTTTTAAGGAGTTTTTGAAGATACTGTTATCAAAAATTAAACTAAAAATGCCGCAACATAACTGTTTTCTAACGGAGAAATGCGGGACATGGTATGTTTATATGCACAAGAAAATTTTAACAAATTCAAATTCCCTTCCTCAAAAAAATGCTAGCAACAAAATTTTGTGCAAAGATATTGATTCAGAAATAAGTTATTTAGGAAAATTGAAAATTTGAAAGCACTTTGAAACCTCATTTCTGTCAAAGTTTATTTTCATTTGTCAGCATTGTGGGTGTTTTTAAGGAGTTTTTGAAGATACTGTTATCAAAAATTAAACTAAAAATGCCGCAACATAACTGTTTTCTAACGGAGAAATGCGGGACATGGTATGTTTATATGCACAAGAAAATTTTTACAAATTCAAATTCCCTTCCTCAAAAAAATGCTAGCAACAAAATTTTGTGCAAAGATATTGATTCAGAAATACGTTATTTAGGAAAATTGAAAATTAAATTTTTACTTGGACACCCTGTATCTCGGTTATTACCAGCTATTGAACTAAACTAAGTATGGCCAAATCGCAGTATTTTTACCCAAGGAATCTGCAGTTTTTCTGTGTACGATTAGTTATGTTAGTTAGTACGTCTGGCGTTCTGAGAGGCGCGGGTTCAAACCCCGCCCTCGACATCTCTGGTTTTATTTATTTATCAGTTAAAAAACTATGAGGAGCGGGCAGTACATGTTGACTCGAAGCGGGCGGGAAAAATATTTTCCGCCCGCCTAGATACTTCCCCGCCCGCCCTCTCTGAGAGGTCTGGAAAGCGTCACGTTCGGTGAAGTGAACATACATGAAAAGAGAGACTTTTGAGACACTTGTAAAAAAAATTATGAACTAAATGAAACAAAAAATATAAATGTCAATAATGACTTATTTGCATTAGCATAATAATCAAAATTCATTTATTTAAAAAATTGCAAACAAGAAAAATTATTCTCGCGTTTAATATTTATAAGTCAACCGATATGCATTTGTTATTTAAGGCCCTATTATGTTGCGCCCTTGCCGTCTACGTTAATTATAACTGAGTAACAACTTCACATAAATTAAACTTATTATTTTAACAGCGTTTTCCGTCACAGACTTCGGTCACACTATTTTATTTTTTATACTTGATTTCGTCACGATATTTTAAAGGCGAAGCTATATATGCGTTCGCTGCAGCTGTTCGAGACCTCTGGTCAATAACGTTGGCACTAAACGCGCTATAATTGCAAATTTTTAGGAATTTTTTCCTCTTCAATAAAACAAGTTTGTCTTATGATTAGAAGGCGGTAGAATTCTGTCAAGTTTTGGCGGTTTCCTGGACTAGACCAGAAGCTGTGGCGGATCCCACCCAACATTTATTTATTTTTACTAGCCATTTTTTTAATCGCAAAGAATTGGTTTCCATTAAGTTCTTAACACAGAAATGCCCTTCCAAACTGTCTTTTGCCAGACGTACACATGTCATGGCATCCAAGCTTCAGATATATTAAGTTGCTAAAATGAGGTTCTACCTTTACAGACCATGTCTTTACGTCCCCAACCCACACTAACCTTTATTTACCCATAGACTCTATATTTATCAGATTAAGCCTATCCCAGACATATGCGTGGCTCAAAGAAGGGCAATTTCTAAATTAAAGAGGTATATTTGATCGATCTTAAATCTCTAAGCGTTTTCGACATATTTCCATTTTGATTTTGATTTTTTTGATGCATGGCTTATTTTTGAAAACAAACTTTCACTTTAAACACCCTGTACTGCTAGAACGAGCCCTGTATGTTAGATCACAATAAACCTCCAGATCCATGTTGCCCTTGAATAAATTCATTCGCGAGCTTTCCAGTTCGATCACCACCACAAGTGGTACAAATGCATTAAAATTAAGTGCGAAAGAAAAGTTCTTAGTTTCATCGTCAGGAGGAAAACTGTTCTAGTGATCCTGGTATAAAAACAAAAAAATGTTCAGAATATCCTGAACATAAGGACTAAGTCCCTCTCATTTTAATATTCCATTCGGAGTAACAATTTTCTTACGTAGAAAATTTACGCAGAGTCGCAAAATTCAATATTAGGGATGATTGACGTGCCCTTTTTGATGTTTTAAAGTGAGATAAGGTCCTGTGGGGATATTGTTTGCAATGTTGTCAAATTTCGCTGCTTTGCATATTTTATAAGTCATTTTTGTGTACCTTCTTTTGGGATGAGTCGCTTTTAACTTAGGGGGAAAATATTGATTTGGCATCAGTTTTAAACATTTTAAGGAATTTTTTTTTTTTTGATTTAAGAGCAATACTAGAATTTTTCATAAGAACTACTTAGGTCAGGTGGTGGTAGTATACGAGGGCACAGTACCCGTGCTTGACAAGAAAATACATTTTGTAAAAAAATAATTCATGTTTGACACTGTTAACCATAAAAGACTTCTTTACGTTTTGGAACGATGTGGTATTCGTGGTATAGCGTTAAACGTCTTCGACAGCTACCTATCAAACAGGACGTCTTCGACAGCTACCTATCAAACAGGGAGCAACGGGTAAAATGCAATGACACACTAAGCGAACCCAAAATCATAAAAATCGGTGTTCCTCAGGGAACTGTCCTCGGACCGATACTTTTTTTAACATATATTAACTCACTTTTATCTCTAGAAACCCGGTCAAAAATTGTATCATATGCTGACGATACTGTGGCTATATTCTGTAAAAATTCCTGGAATGAAACAAAAATAGCTTGCCAGCAGGCTATGGAAAAGGTAAAAAATTGGCTAGATATGTATCAACTCTCCTTGAATGCAACTAAAACACATTATATAGCATTTAGCTTAAATGGACGTAATAAACCTGATTTTACTAGCATTAAGATACCGAATATAACAGACGAAATTAAAGAAACAAACGAAATAAAATACCTCGGAATAATTATTGATGAAAACTTAAAATGGAGAAATCACATAGATTATTTAACAAAAAAAGCAAGAAAACTTATCTATAAATTTTACCAACTATGGGAAATACTTTCCCAAAAACTATTAATAATAATTTACAAATCTCTCGCCGAATCCCTCTTCCGTTATGGTATTTTAATCTGGGGTGGCATGTATAAGAACTCGCTACAAAAATGAAATGTTACACAAAATTATATATTAAAAATAATATTTAAGAAAAACAGGCCTCCAGGTCTCCTACTGATCTGTTGTATACTGAAGAAATTTGTAACATAAGAACATTGTACTTTCATAGCGTATGCATATACTGCTTCAAAAACAAAAGCATTCAAAATTATACATCTTCCGTATACAACATACGTAGTAATAATCTTGGGCTTCTATCCGCTCCAAGATTTTACAGAAACATCAGCGACAGATTTATAACCTATACCTCCCATAAAACCTGCAATCTATTACCCTTATAGATTAAACAAATAAAGAATTTAAAACTATTCTCCAAAATGTCAAAACAATTTATCGTTCAAAACTACGTAAATTTCAAAAATATATTAGAAAATTAAGTTTCGTTAGTCGCTATTAGATATGTTTGTATAATATCTTAAATATTTTAGTTATATTTTCTTAGGTTTAAATTTTATTTTTAGTTAGGATAATGCATATTTTATTACAAGCACAATACAAGTGTTCAATCACTTAGGTGCTCATACATACATGCCTATAGAACTAGGACCATCTGGAATTTTTTTACATATGTAAATGCAAAATTATTACTATGTATATGTATGTATGTACAAATAAATAAATAAATAAATTTTATTTTTCAACACAGTCTCGTTCTAGCTCGATACACTTCCGAATAATAATATTTGTCAAACGCTACAAAATAGGCCTCTGTTTCAGTGATTATCTCCTCCCCCCCAGCCATTTCTTCATGTTTGGATAGAGGAAGAAGTCGCACGGGGACAAATCTGAACAATACGATGTGTAGGGCATCACTTCGTATCGCAATTCCACTAATTTTGCTGTGGCAATGCGGGACGCGTGAACAGGGGCATTGTCGTGGTGAAACACCACTTTGTGTGCCAAACGAGGCTGTTCCTTCTTTAACGCTTCATCAAATCTGTCCAATAATTTTGCATAGTACGCGCTGGTAATTGTTTATTCCTTCTCCAAATAGTCGATGAGGATAATTCCTTTTAAATCCCAAAAAGTGATGGCCATGACCTTTCCGGCCAATAAAACCGTCTTTGCCATCTTTGTTGCACGTTCGACGGAACTACTATATTGTTTTGACTGTTCTTTGGTCTCTGGATTGTAGTGATGAATCCATGTTTCGTCAACAGTTACGAAACGACGAAAAATCTCCCTCGCATTGCGGTTAAACATGTCCAAACACTGCTGTGAAGTGGTCCACCCGATTCCGTTTTTGGTCGACAGTGAGCAATCGTGGCACCCATCGAGCTGATAGCTTTCCATGGCCAAATATTCGTGCAAGATGTTTACCTTCTCAACAATCACACGCACCTTCACTCCTCGATCAATCAAAAACAATATCGTGCTTTCTATTAATAATTTCTTCAGTAGTCACCTCATTTGGATATCTGATTGTTGCCATCGAAGGTGCAGGATCACCGTAGACAGCATCGAACTCTTCTTTGATTGGTTCACACGTTCCTCCATCCAAGAACAGAAATCTAATCACTGATCGATACTGATTTTTTTTCATAATTGAAAAATGGCAAAAGTTGTTTGCTTCACACGACTGTAAAAAGATATAATAACTGCTTCGCATTATTTGTTTATTACTTACTGTATAAGAGTTAAGCGCCATCTTCACGTAGTTAGGAAATTAGTTTCTTTCCATATTTATATGACATGGAATGAATATATTATGTTTGGTAAATATCTATTACGCTCACAATATTTTTTTTATTTCCATATAAAAAACAAAATCATACTTTACGAATATAAAGGAGGGAGATAAAAGTGTTTTATTCTGTCGTCAGGACTTTGTGACACGCTTTCCGGCTGTTTGCGGAAAAATTACTTTATTTTTCCATTTGACTTTTTATTTTTTATATTTTTTTTACTGGTAGAAGTACATTTAGCTGCTGTAGGAGGGTGTTAATGGTCGGAGAGCGAGCAGTATAGGAAGGTACCTGGTAGGAATTTCTTTGATTTACTTCGTAAAAACAGTGGCCCAAAATAATGAATATATGTACAGAGTCATCCAACCTACCAAACCTATATAGCCATCTTCTTCATGCTTTTCCGTAGAGTGTGAAATTGCTACTTAAAAGGCGAATTAGCTTAACGTCGGGGAACGTGGCCTCAGGAAGATCGTTCCACAAGGATGACGTCCTCCAGATGGACGAACTCTTAGACGATGAAGTTCGAGGAAATCTTGCAATGACACTACGGTAGATTTAGAGGCGGCTTCCCAAACAAGAAGTAAAATTAAAGAAACCTCAACTAACTTCAGTCTATCAGTCACTCCTTACAATGTTGTCTTTCTTTATTGTGTTGTTAACTGCATCGCACACTAACTACGATTGAAGAATTCTATTGACAAAATTTCATCCCTTTCCTGATTTTTCCTCTTAGTTCCGATCGTTTGCCAGAATCTGCTTTTATAAAATGAACGGGACAGTTATGGTGTAGCTTAACGTTTTTAATATTATGAAGCAAAGCGTGCTCATTGGTTTCGTTTCTACTTGGATCTCATTTTATGTCTCGCCATGCTTTTCTTTAATAGAAAACGGTTAATAGAGGATCGAAAACTCCTACATTTCTTAATACTATTTTTGAACTTGGCCCATTTAAGTCCAGATGTCTTAGGGTAAGAATAAATAATTTGTTAAAACGATATATATCACTGACTATGGGGAGGGATAATCTTAGACTTTATATCCTTATCTAGTGCCTTACGTTTGACGGCAACCAATTTAATGTATATTACTTAGTTTATGTCTGATTGATCAGCGCATACTATCGATTAATGACTCCATATTATTAAGGTGGCTACTCACTATTCGGTGCTTGGCAAGTAATTGTCAACTTTCCTAATTTCGAGTAATGTGTATGAAAACTTGCCAATACCCAAGTCGAGACTTGTACTTCCCGTCTGCTATCGGCAAATCATCGCATGTCAAAGGATGCGAGCGTTGCAAGTAGGCACGCTACACAACTCGACACACGCCGCTACAAGTTTTAATTGTTTTGTTGGTGGTAGAAATGGAGGGGAGTAGTGAAAATATTTAGCGATTTTTTGGAAATATACCAAAAGAATCCCATTATTTGGGAACTCATGTTTCACATAAAAATAGGAACGAGGTTCATGATGCCTGGAAACGTATCCAAGCAGAGTTTTCTGAAGAAATTCCTAGTGCGAATTAAAAAAGAACTATTGATGGGAACATTCAAAGAAGCTACCCACCAAGTATCTCCTTTTTTAGCTTTTTTTCTTATTTACTAAAAGGTAGTAAGTAGCCAGCTTTAAACAGATTACACAACTACGGGATTATTTAATCTTTATGAGACAAAAATAATCGAGCTTCTACTAGTTTTTGTATTTTTTAGACCTAAACAGAACTGTTGTACTTTGTCACACTAAAGGACACCATGTACCATAAGATTGATTGTTCTTCTTATTAGGCAACGAAAAAGGGTTAAATGACAAAATAATCAGACGTTTGACTTTCCCAATGGATTTACCTATTTAACCAATACCCAAAATACGATACCTATTAGAAATTATGATTGACTATAGAAAAGTAAACTACTTCACAGTGCGTGATTCGTTTCCGTTACCTAATATGAGTGATTTATTAATTCTTAATTTTTTATATTCGGAATTGGCCATGTTTAGACATTTAGCAAATCAGTTCCCCGCGCTTATAATACAGGCATATTTAAAATTGAGCATAATACTCACAGCGCTCTGTCGATAAGATGTTATTAGAAATCTTATATTGTGAAATTAGCCGAATGACATTCCCTCTCCGAGCTAGTCCGAATCACGCCCGCCATTTTAATCTCGAAGACTTCGCGCCGTGGTCGCAAGTGTTTTTATTGATGTGTAATTGTGTAGTGAAAAAAGTGAGAATTAAAGACATTCAAGGCTCAGGCTCTGTATCATTCATAGTAAGTATGCATTCTATACACTATAATCTATAATAAAGTAGTATAATATAATACTGTATTATTTTAAATCATTTTAGTAGATCTCTGGGTTTCATTTCCATATCCATGCACACGATATTAACATTTTTGCGTTTCTTTCTGTTTAATGTAGTTATATTAATATTTTTAAATACAATTACATGAGGAAAACACACATTAATCCATACGAATTGTGTTTAAATGTATAAAATCATTTGGTTCGTAAAATTTACGTTGTTCGATATTTATAATAAGTGAGAAAATTATGTATATGTTATACGTATCATTAAAAATATATACTGTTATAAGAGGCATTGTTATTTTTTTAATTTAAGAAAAATATGGTTATATAAATGGTCTAAGCTTTAAGAAAAAATGTTCGTAATATATAAATATATACAATATATAGTTTTTTTGTTATAATATAAAATATTAATATTAGTGTAGAAAGTACCCGATGCTTAATATATGCAATATATTCTTGTTTAAGTGGACCACTTAGTATATCAGATATAGTGTAATATACACTTTTATAAGATTCTTGTAATACATATTAGAAACTTTCATATGTTGGGTATAAGCTATCTTTTATGTGGAAAGAAACAGTATGATATTCAGTATTATTCTATATTATCACTGGTATTAGAAATTCTCATAAACGGTATACCGAGTGTATATTGGTCACTAGTATCAGTATTATAATACAGGGTCCGGCAAAATGATCTCCCACATTTTAATCTTTAATAAAAACGTCATTTTAAATGCTATTTAGATTTTATTTTTATTAACTGAAAATGTATGCTATGCCATTTGTTTTTATTAAGTTTTGAAAATTACAGAGTCCAAATGGCGACCATTTTTTTCGATACACATTCGAAGCTGATTTCTGAAAGTTTCCATCACTCGAGTAGTAATTTGAGGCGATATTCCTGTAATTTCTTGGCGTATTGCTGCTTTTAATTCGTCAATGGTTCGGGGATGGTGTTGAAAAACCTTCGCTTTCAAGTAGCCCCAAAGGAAAAAGTCGCATGGGGCAAGATCGGGTGAACGCGCAGGCCACCCAACGTCTCCACGTAACGAGATTACGTGTCCTGGAAACATTTCCCTTAAAACGTCCATTGTCCTTCTTGCCGTATGAGCCGTAGCCCCATCCTGTTGAAACCACACATCCGGATGTTCAAGTTCTCTAAGTTTTGGTTCCAAAAAATGGCGTAACATGTCGACATATCGATCGGCATTTACGGTCACCGTCACGCCTCCCTCTTCAAAAAAATACGGACCCCAAACACCAAAAGATCCAACAGCACACCAAACGGTAACACGTGGGCTGTGAAGTGGACTTTCATGGAGCTGTCGCGGATTTTCTGGTGCCCAGTAGCGAAAATTCTGCTTGTTGACACAGCCAGACAAATGGAAATGAGCTTCGTCACTCGTTATTAAAATTGCATTTTGTGGGACGTTTTGAAGAATATCGTTGGAACATGCTACGCGATTTTCCCAGTCCCGTTCACTAAGTTCCTGCACGATCATCATTTTGTATGGATGGAACTTCAGATCGGCGTGTAAAATTCTTCTCACAGAACGATCTGACAAACGCAAAGCAGAGGCATGTTTAACAGCTGAACGGCTAGGAGATCGTTCAACTGCTTCTCTTACAGCTTCAATATTTTGAGGTGTCCGAACACTTCTGGGTCTACCAGTAGATTTTCTTTTTAAGGCTGAACCTGTGGCTCTAAAATTTGAAACCCACAACAGTATTGTTTTGCGATCTGGAACCGGAGCATGTCTACCAAGCTCGAAGTGAGTACGAAAAGTTCTTTGCGTCGTAATCACAGATTCGTTACTTTTTATTATTTTGAATTAAAATTATTAATAAAAGATATATGTCATTTTGACTTTTCGATTGAAAAAATCAGATGAGGAATTTGATTTTGCTGCTACTCCACCAGAAATTCGAGAAGCAGCAAAAATAGTAGAAGAAGATCTTCTGCCAACTAAAAGCCCCCCGAGATATGACAAGGCATATAACTGTTTCAAAGAATGGTGTACGGGAAACAAAGTTTAAAATCCTGGTTCTGAGTCGGCGCTACTAGCTTATTTCAGTGAAAATGCCAAGCCAAAGAAGATATCAACGATTTGGTCACAATATTCAATACTCAGGACCACTCTATCAATTAGAGAAAAAGTAGACATACCTAAACACGCAAAGCTATTACAAAAAAATAACTTACTTTCCACCCGGGTGAAAAGTAAAAGTAAAAAAAAACTTTCGACCTTTCTAAGATAGATGAAATGTAATTTTTACATGCATGGTTGTAAATAAAATATATTTTGCTTATATGAATAGAAAAAAATTAATTCTATTGAGTCATTGTCCAATTTATGTCCTAATAACTTGAAATATTCAATTGACAAAATTATTTTTCTCTTTTTCTCTTTCATCTCCGTTCTGATTCATTCTGTTAATACTGTTCGTTTGTCATAATCTGTTTTATAAAAGACTAAAAAGGAAAGAGGACAGTTATGATACAGCTTAACCTTTTTAACAGTACAAGACAAAAGGGTTTCATGGGTTTCGCATTTCCTTTGATCTAATTTACCTTCGGCCATGTTGTTATTTAATATGAAAGGATTAAAAAGGGATTGAAAAATTCTGAAATGTATACGAGCTATTTTTGAACTTTATCCAGCTAATAAAATTATATGTTGAGTTCTTAGAATAAGACTTAATGAGTTATTAACATTTTTCGAGTAGACAACAGTATTCACGAGATGTATAATCGGTAGTGATCGGCCAGTACATCGATATTTTATCGGCATATCGGCAAATTTTGCTGATATACATCGGCATTTTTAAGATGTATGTGATAAATTTATTTCCATAATATTTACGCCATCATATCGTCATCTCTAAAAAGGTGAACATTACAGAACCGGATATAGTCATGGACGGATACGCAATCCCACTGGCTTCATCTATTAATTTGCTGGGCGTTAATCTGGGAGGAAATATGTCTTGGCATAACCACGTTGTGGCAATCGCCAAGGTAGCTTCTCAGAAGCTTGGGGTACTCTTCCGAACCAGAAAGTTGTACACACCTCAACAACTTTTGACACTATTCAAAGCCCAGATTCGACCATCACTAGAGTACTGCTCTCATGTCTGGAGCTCTGCACCCAAACATACTCTTCGGCCAGGAAATAATTTTCAGGTTTGTTCGGCCGATTTCATGTAGAATACATGAGAAAAGTCAATGGCGTGCGATTTTTTTTTTGGAAAAAAATATCAGAGGACATACATATTTTTAATTTATATATGTTATTATACAGGGTGGCCCATCGAAAACGTACCGCAAAGGCATTACAGGCTGGGAAAGAACTTTTCGACAAAATCCAAAATCACGTCAAGTTTGTTTGTCAGGGGGGACAACTTCTGACGTAAAAAGCATAACAAAATCTTCAACTTCCTAAGTGAGGGCGTCATCTCCCAAATGGGAATGGTGTTAACTAATACCTCATTAAAAAGGGGTTTTAATTCCCCATACAGGGTGTCCATTTTTGGGTAGTTTTACGGGGTATCTCCGTTATTAGTAAAGATAGAATGATGCAGTTTTTTTTGTCAAACAGAAGATGCTATAATCATAATTTTTCTAGCCCGCCTTGTTTTCGATATACGAGATGTTTTTAAGAATTGTGCATTTTGGGACACCCTCTATATCTCGATTACCCCGTAACGTATCAAAAAGAAATAAAATGTATATTTTTGAAAAACGTATATTTCGGGCCTATATATACTCAGACTAAAAATAAAGTGTTGTTTATTTTTGAGAAGCTTGTTACAAACTAAATTATATTATTAAAAAATATATAGGGTGACACATTAAAAAAAAGCAAATTTGTTTATTTTGCTTGAAAACTATTGAATGTAGAGAAAATATATATATAAATGAGTACGCCACTGGATTCTACGTAAAAAACTGCAAAAAGAACATTTTATTTCTTTTTAATACGTTACGGGGTAACCGAGATATGGGGGGGGGGGGGGGGTCCCCAAAATGCACAATTCTCAAAAACATCCCGTATATAAAAAACAAGGCGGCCTGTGATTACGGAATCTTCTGTAAACCCGTAAAACTACCCAAAAATGGACACCTTGTATATTGCTGTCTAGTTTTTGAAAATCGATCAATTTGTTTAGAAAATATGGAGCTTTGGAATATCGACAAAAGGTTTGACGGAAAATTGAAAAATCGATTGAATTTTACTAATAATAAGGACTAATGCGCAACATCTGTGTGATTTGATCATATTTGTATGTCCTATTGTTAACGAGATCTCTGTAGAGCGCAGGGGACACCCTGTATAATATCTAAAGTACACTTTCAACACCATGTAGTTGATATCAACTTTTCTGCCAAAAATTACATCGCACTCTGAGATACTAGCACGTCATTAAGGAACACCCTGTATCATTTTGTTCACTGATGGAATCCTGGACTATGGAGTATTCTTTTATGATATTGAATCCAATAATTTCTATCCCTTTTTAAGAAAAAAATTGTCTACAATTTTATGATAATATTTTATTAACAACCTGTTTTGTTTTCAGGTATGTAACGCAATCAGTTCATGCTTACCAATCATTTTTCGAATAAAGTAAGTATGAAACTTAAATTATAAATTAAGAGGACGCCGGAGTGAGTCGAAATCTCCGATTTGACCCGTGTTCATTTCGCGCTATGTAGCACGGGGCGGATCGGTCGAAGGTACGTGGACGCCGGGTCAGTCGAATTCTCCGATTTGACCTCTGTTCTGTTCATTTTTTATTTTTCATTTCGCGCTTTGTAGGCATAATGTAGATCGCTCGACGCCGACGGTGGGTCGCGGTTTCAGCTAGTATTCATTGGCACTATTGGCAGTTGTATTTGATTTTTACTTTCCAACGTAACCAATTATTATAAAGATTTCATATTTAAATAAATCAAATTTAATAAAACAATTTATTCATGTATGTATCGCACAGCTTTAGGAAACATTTTTCTATAGGAAAAGTGGCAGAGAGAAATTTCTCTAGTTATATACAGGGTGTCCCATCGGGAATCAACTCGATCCACTATAACAAAAATTTCGAAAAATGAACAGTATGCTGGATGTTGATGGAACTTGACTAAAATATTTTCAATATGGTCGCACTTCCGGTTATACCGGAAGTCGGTGTCAACTTGCTTATTTTAAATGGATTATCCTTTATTACATTTTGGAATTTACGAAAGATTCCAGGCAGACTTTGTATATCATGTCCTATATCTAAGTTTAAGTGTATTTGACATATTTAAGGTCTTATGTCTTTGACGTTTGCAGACCTTAAAATAATAATTAATTTTTCCTATAAGAAAGCTTTTCATTTAATTTCAATTATTGAAAATATTATTAAAAGTAACCTGATTTAATAGATTTTATATAATATTTTGTGGTGTTCAAACAATAAGATTAAAAATGAAATTGAGAAAACTGCAAAAATCTACATTTTCAAATGAAAACTCCCAAATTTTCTAATTATTTCCTATTTAGCATTAAAATAACTGTTTTTCAAGGCCGTCATAGAAAACTAGTATAGTAACTGTACTAAAAATTGGCAGTAAACTTGCCACATAACAATATTAAATTGACAATATTTCGAAAACTATACAAATATTCGGAATAGACAACCTTACACAAACTTATCTTTATTTTAATGCTAATAGAAAGTATTAATAAAATTTGGGGTTTTCAACCTAGCTCAGTCTCCAGTGCCGGATACGTTATAGTACTGTAGCATAGGAGAAGTTTGCAAAAATACAAAATTTCCACAAGAATACATAATATCGATAAAATAACTTACTTATGCCTATATAGGATAATAATAAATGCACTCGCATAAGTACTTTCACGCGAACTAGCAAAAGTACTACACGCACAGTCGCATACCCGCAAGCATATAAAACGTTCGTAGTAACATATACGCATATATAAACACATACCGCGTGTTTCAGGAGGAACGTTCACCCCTATAACTTTTTTACTGTTTAAATTAAAGAAATAAAATTTGGTGGGTTTATGTAGTTTGACATAATTTTGCATATTATGACATGACGGGCTCCATTTTGGCACTTCAGGTTTAACCGGAAATGACCTCAACTTTGAATGTTTAAATGGTTTACCCTGTATATGTATTTTTGGCTATATCGATTCCACACCATTCGACCATTCCAAATGGAACGACACCCCATACGTCACTTTTTGAGACAAAATAATTTTTCTTTTATTTTTCATCTAGATTAGTTACTATGAACTCCTAAAACGGTTTACTTCTAACCCAATTTCTTGATAAAAATGAAATTTTCAAATTCTATTGCGTTTTAAATTTTGTACACACTTTTTAAACTTTTAAGAAGGCTTTTTCCCGGAAAACTCAATTTTTTCAAATGGAAACATATTGACTCACTCGGGCAAAAAGATAGAGCACTTTTTTTCCAACAATTTGATATCACACACCTTTATGTCAAGTTAAGAAAGGAGAGATAATTTATTAAAAATACAATTCATGACAAGAAATACCACAAGAAGTGCAAACGGCTTCGCATTTATCTAGGTCCCCATGACGCCATAATGCTAACAAACAAATGAACATAAATTTGGCATAGAAGTAAACCATTTTAGAGAGTTCACAGCAATCTAGATCAAAAAATAAAAATTATTTAGATGTCAAAAAGTGACGTATGGGCGTGGTTGAATTTGGAATGATGTTTTAAATCGATATAGCCAAAATTATATTGGGTATTCTATTTAAAAATCCAAAGTTGACGTCATTTCCGGTTAAACCGGTAGTGACAAAATTTAGTCCGACATGTCATAAAATGCAAATTGATATCACATACAACACAATACACTAGTTTTATTTCTGTAATTTAAAAAATAAAAAAGTTATAGAGGTGAGCGTTCCTGCTAAAACACCCGGTATACACACCCAAGTATAACAGGTACAATTCTAAAGATCAACTGACACTCTCTGTACCACTTCCTGTATCTAAATTAAGATGTATACACTGTAGCAGAGTCAAAAAATTTTTACAGGAAACTTTCAGTCCTTAGCATATAACTTACTAAAATAAACTATTTGCCTGTAGAAATGATTATAATTTGCGAAATATATGTAACCGCTTACATAGAAAGCAATTTTAAAATTTTTTTTTAGACTATAGCTGCAGTACTATAATTTGAATTTAAAAATTTATCGCCGGTCACGTGTCCCCAGTCAATAATTTCTTACTTTACCCTTTTATATTTCACGTCATTTTACTAAAGTTACTTTTATATATAAATAATTTACACTCCTACTACAATTTGTATTGAAAAAATAATGTTCAAAGATCAGCAGTTTAGTTTCTCTAACGCAATTATTAACCAGAAATTCCGTCCCTGCAGCTGCATGTATCGCCGGTCACGGCAGAAATTTCTTATAAATGAAGCCACTAGAGGTCGGCCTAATAGTTTTACAAATATGACGGTATGTGTTTGAATTTGTGTAAAGTGTGCTCCTGTTTAGGTAAGTTCCTTATTATGTTTATTTAGGTATAAATTCGAACATTGAATAATTTTTATCAGGCGTATGTTTTTATGTTGTATCGCCGGTCACAGGGTTAACTCAGACCTAGTAGTCTTAATTAAGGGAAAATTACAACACGAAGTCATTCTCTTGAGTACAGACACTCATTTCAGTCTAACAAAGTTTGAGAAATATAGCTTGTATTAGCTGTTATCCACGAATTTATGCATTTTTGTATCGCTGGTCACAGTAACACCGGTCACGCATGAAAATTGATGCGACGGTTTGTTATCCGAAGCTATATACAATATTTTTTTATTAACCATTTATAAACCATTAAGGAAATATATATTTTGATGTGCAAGTTTCCTTTACACCTTAGGTAGATTAAAAATATGACTAATTTTCTGAGTATTTTAATATTCTATAAGGAACATTCCAAATCTTTAAGCCAATATAAGACAGGGCTGTTATAAATAATAGGAAGATTGTTATAATGACAAATTAAAATAACTCAGTTCCAAA
Organism: Barypeithes pellucidus; assembly: GCA_963991005.1. Taxonomy (NCBI): domain Eukaryota; kingdom Metazoa; phylum Arthropoda; class Insecta; order Coleoptera; family Curculionidae; genus Barypeithes; species Barypeithes pellucidus. The sequence continues at coordinate 46,018,538 of OZ022563.1, read as the reverse complement.
TATGGGCGTTATATGATTCAGAAGAGTAAATTAGCCATGTGACGGGCGTTAAATTATTAAAAATTCGATGCTAAATACAAAACTAGACCCAATATCTTTGTGACGATGATCTTTTGCGAGGACATATATAATTCCTCTAATTAGATACTATAAGAAACCTATTAAAAATTTTACAGGTTTTTTGAGATGATTTATTTTTAAATTCCGATTTACTGAAAGTTGCCTGTAAACAAATTTTGACCCAACAGCAAAAGAATATGAAACTACTAAATATCGGACGACCGCACCACAGACACAGAAAATCAAGGTCCGAAAATTCGTCCTCAGCGAAAGGGTTACTATTTCTATAGGCAATGTAAAAAAATGAAAAGTAAGGAAGAATACCTACTAATAATCACAACAACAAATCTAAAGTTATACAGGGTGATTCACGACGAGCGTGCATTAGAACTTTATGGAGAACTACTGAATATATGTTCCTGAAACTTTGGGGATTTGGGTTTATCGATATGCTCTCTTTAACTAAAATATTGACATGTTTCTGTCATTTCCGGTTATACCGGAAGTAGGTGCCAACTTTCGTTTTTTAAATACAACATGGTAATTTTTATTACATTTTTCGATTAAGCATTAAATACTAAGCACATTTTATAGAAAATGTTTTTGTCAGACTCTATTAGTTTTTGAGATATCTGGACATTTTGTAATTATTTGGCAAATGCATGACGATGAAATAATCCATATAATTTTTTTACCTTAGCGCTTGTACTAAAAATTTTTTCTCACCGAATAGCTAGAAGATCATCAAGTCTCAAAAACATTTCAAATTCGGCATAAAATGTACAGGGTGGTCACAATTCAAGCCTCATTGTGAAAGAATTCAACCATTAAAAACTTTCTTATTTTAAATGGAACACACTGTATATTTTTATTTAATTTGATAGCAAATTAGCTGTTCTTTATAAATAGTATTTACTGTCCTATACCTATATCAAAGCGTTTTCTAAAAAAAATCCAATTTTATTCCGAAAATACTATTTGTTCAAGTGTGCTTGAAAACAATAATTGTACTTAGGGGCTGTATACTGATGTCCATACGGAGGAAAAGTGATTGATTGCTTGAAAATACAATATTCTAAAGTGTTTCTTAATAATTTATAAATAAAATGCAGTTGATTGTTTTAAATTTAATGGTTTAAATATTATTTTTTAAAAAATAGCAAGGAAACAAGTTTATAAACTTTAAATTCTTTAATTAAAAATGTGTTTGAAAATTATACCTAATATCTTTTGATCATATTTTTAAAATATGTTCGAAATGATTGCCATTTAATTCCAAGCATTTATGTATTCTTTTCATCATGTTATTTCTTGTAGCATTATTTCTTGTGCGAGATTGAAATGCTGCCTTCACCCTTTCAATTAGATTTTCCTTCGTGGTGATGTGATGCGCGTAAACTTTATCTTTAATGGTTCCCCAGATGAAAAAGTCCAGTGGAGTTAAGTCTGGCGAACGAGCTGGCCAGTGGAAGGGACCTTGGTTTGCGATCCACTGGTCATGAAAAAGTCTGTTTAGGGCAGTCTTAATAACTTGGACGTTGTGTGCTGGAGCCACATCGTTTTGATACCAATCACTTTTCCTCCGTATAGACATCAGTATACAGCCCCTAAGTACAATTGTTTTCATAGCACACTTGAACAAATAGTATTTTCGGAATAAAATTGGATTTTTTTTAGAAAACGCTTTGATATAGGTATAGGACAGTAAATACTATTTATAAAGAACAACTAATTTGCCATCAAATTAAATAAAAATATACAGGGTGTTCCATTTAAAATAAGAAAGTTTTTAATGGTTGAATTCTTTCACAATGAGGCTTGAATTGTGACCACCCTGTACATTTTATGCCGAATTTGAAATGTTTTTGAGACTTGATGATTTTCCAGCTATTCGGTGAGAAAAAATTTTTAGTCCAAGCGCTAAGGTAAAAAAATTATAAGGATTATTTCATCGTCATGCATTTCCCAAATAATTACAAAAAGTCCAGATATCTCAAAAACTAATAGAGTCTGACAAAAACATTTTCTATAAAATGTGCTTAGTATTTAATGCTTAATCGAAACATGTAATAAAAATTACCATGTTGTATTTCAAAAACGAAAGTTGGCAGCTACTTCCGGTATAACCGGAAATGACAGGAACATGTCAATATTTTAGTTAAAGAGAGCATATCGATAAACCCAAATCCCCAAAGTTTCAGGAACATATATTCAGTAGTTCTCCATAAAGTTCTAATGCACGCTCGTCGTGAATCACCCTGTATAACAAAAGAAAAAATAGTAAATATTATTTTTTGACAAGCCGCCCTTTGGTTTTGTGTATACAATATTTTGGGATCGTAAAGTACTCGATAGGACCTTAAAAATGATGTATCGCAAGACCTCACTTCCTATTCAATTTTTCTTATCAAGATGTCGCTCCGCGGCCATTTTGGATTTGAGCACCATAAAATATTCAAGAAAGAGTAGCTCTCTGATTCCTACTACACTATGTCAAGTTGTATTTATTTTCCTAAGACGGTAAATGAAATTAAGGATAATAAAAAATACCAACTATGCAATTTTTAAAACGCCGCCATTTTGTTTTCGGGTATACAGAAGTAATTTTCTGAGATCGTAAAGTACTCGATAGTATCTTCAAAATGATGTATCGCAAGACCCCCTTCCTATTTAAATTTCTTCCCGAAAATGGCGCCCATCAGCCATTTTGACAGTCTGTCATTATTCCTTCAAAAAGAAGTTTACATTCCCCTATAAACCACTCCCAAATTTTGTAAAAAAAAATTAACGGCTCAAAAGTTATTAAGCCGTTTCCAAACTATATACACACACAGTATATGTTAATATGTAAGTAAGTGTCTTTAGATCTAAAAGTTAAAAGTAGAACTAATAGTAACGTCTTCTAAAATTAATACACATATTATGTGGTTGGCACTGACAATACAAAAAAACACATACGATTTAGCCCTATTTACTAACCTAGATATTTTTCTCAGTGTAGCAAAATCCTACCATGATAGCTTATTTCACGTCTACCGACAAACGTTGTTAATCATCCTATAAATTTGCGCATTGTACGCCCTTATGAACATATATGAAAAATATCGTTCGTTAATCAATCGTTAACAATTATATTAGTATTTTTTATATTGAGAAACTACATAATTATTTTTATACCCCAGAATAAAAGTCTATCAAGTCCAATGGTTTACCAATAAACTATAGTTTTATTCTACGGCACAGATTTTTTTTTCATATTCTTGTAAAATTAAGTTGTTCACACCAATGCGGTCAAGCGCTGATCCAGGGGGGGGGGGGGGGTTATGGGGGGGGTCATGACAAACCATCAATATAACACGAAAAATACCATATATACCGGTTTGACTAACGCGCCAAGGTAATACTTTTCGAAATTTTTCTATGCATGGCCCCCCCCCAAAACGAAATTTGACATAACTTTTCCTTTCTTTTCTCGTTCCTTGAACTTTCCCATTATATAAATATGACAAACCATTATATAAATATGACAAATAATAATATATATTTAACGAATAAAAACCAATAAAATATATAAACCAAATAGCAACTTCTAGGAAGTAAAATAACACAACAAATCTCGATTGCACTTCAAAAATTCAATACCACGCGTTGAAAACGAAAATCGCAATGCATAATAAATAATTTTATCTTTCTTTGCCGTTCGAACAATAAATTCAAGCGTCGAGCCCGCCCGGGATCGGTACGCCGACAGAAACGGAGATAATCGGAAGAAAGGGACCGCACGTGATCTGGGTCTATACTTCAATTTTCTACGCTGAAAAACGTAGTTTTCGTCTCCTATGAAAATGATACATTTTTTTAAAAAAATTGTTTAACGAAAGATGTCTAAATTTTGTTAACAACTCGAGGAAAGTCCATCATTTTTTTCTATATGGACCAGTAAAAAAAAAAAAATCTAAAAATTTTCCGAAAAAAAAAAATATAGACTTTCCGCGAGTAACAGTTCTATTACAAAGGTTTTTTTCCTTAGACATTTTTTTCCTAAAACAGGAATAAACGATTGGGAAGAAAACTCGTTTACAGGTACTCCGGAATCCTGTTAAATAGAAGTGTGTAGGTTTTTCGATAACCTCTCTTAACTTTAACGGACCACCTGTGCTGTAAGCACTTGATTCTATAACCGTATCACCTACTAATGCACCAAATTAAAAATACATTAATGTTAAGGTTAGGTAGTGACCACATATATATTATATTGTATACGAGTGACACTCTCTTCTTTTTTACAAGCTTTTTAGTGAAATTCAGTATAATGTGATTAGCAAAATATTTTCGTACCTGAAATACTTTATACCTGGTATTGATCCACGACTTTTGCAAAAAAGCACCATGCAGTTGTGTCCTTTCATCTTAAACAAAACAAGCCACTAACCAACCAAACAGCGAATCAAATCACCACAAATTAAAAACTCCTTTACAAAAATTGTTGTTAGGTAATGAAAGTTTATAAGCACTAATATACCGACAATAATGTCGATGAACCACTTTTTATTCTGTAATTGGAAAAAGCATCCAGATCCAAAGATGGCGACGAATAACAACAAACAAATAATATCGGGCCGACTCGGACGCGATCGATACAATTTCCACCCTACTGCACACACTCAATAGGCCCGCGCCTTCTCCCATAGCGGGGACACTTTTTGAATTTTGGAACGTTCGTTATTGGCCAACAGGTTTGTTTTGGTTGTAAAATAAGGATTGATTCTAGACAGTTCGAAAACTGCGCAGAACTCTATGTGCAATAAAATAAATCCTCGAACTGTTTTAGAATCGGTTCGCAGTAGAAGAATCCAAAACAGCTTATTGAAAAAGAAGAAGAGGAGAATTAACCATAACCTCAAAATTTCAAAAATTGTTGTTATTTTTCCTTATTTATGTACAGAAAATACAGATATTTAAGTGTATATTATATGATACCAATAATTCTAAGCCTGCACTATTTAAAAGCTGATCCTACAAAAAATACTCAAATAATTTTCCAATACTCTTGAAAAATGAAATTATATGTTGCATTTAACTTCTTTACAGAAACTTCTACCTACCATAACTATGGGATTATTATCCACCATTCTATAGTATTTTACTTTTAACAAAAAAAATAGCTGAACTAAGATTCAAAACGCAAGGCACGAAATACGAGCACAAATGGGACACAAGCCACGCAAAAACAATTCAAAATGGTGATCAGCTGGGGAAATGCCTTCTTTTTATTACACTGCGCATGCGGCAACTAAAAATCCCGAATCGGTTCCATCAAAAAGCTAGAACTGCATTGACAGTTCAAGAACGATTACGAACCGGTTCGAAATATAACCAAACGCTTAAATTTTAAGTTCGGAATCGGTTCTAACTAAACCAAAACAGAAATATGTCACTGCGCATGTGCGGACTGTTCTAGAACGGTTCTAAGTTTGAACCAAAACAAAGCTAATATACTGTTTATAATATGAGTTTTAATTAATGTAAGTTTCCCAGTTATTACACTTTCTACCACACACGCAGTTCGATTAGTGCGGTCATTTTCATATAAAACATCAATCCCACTTCTGAATCGCTCGAAATGTTGATTTTTGTCCCACAAAAGAACATATACTTTTTGTTAAAGCCCGCCCTTAAATAAAGAAATACCGCGCGTCGCGGTTGTGCAAAAGAACAACCGCGAAGGCAGCTTAGAATTTCAACCACATTACCAAAATGGATTTTCTCTCGCATTAAAGCCGCCAGCCTTAAGTACTTCAAGTTAGAGAGAGAATCAATTTGTGTCTAAAATAAACGTGAAGTTGCGGGCGGAGAAATAGGATAAATTTTAAATACGCTGGTAAAAATAATGGAGCGTTATAGTGGAAAGGAGAAGACGGAAAGATTAACAAAGAAGCGCGGGAGATACAAAACCTACCGACTTTTATAAATGACGGTAGTTTTAGCTTGTAAGTAATGAATCTAAGTAATTAATATCGCAATGTATAGAGATGTTCATCAGATTTTCATTGTATCTTGACTCATTTTATAATTATTGCTTTGTATAAGAGCCGTTCTTTTTAATTTTGACATTTTCGAATGGAATATGAATAAATAACATACTAAGTTCCTATAATATCGGTTTTTCTTACATATCTTTTAAAGTACAGGATGTCTCATTTTCGACACTTCTATAGGGTATCTCCGTAATTGTTAGTGCTATCAAAAAAGTAATGTAGGCGTCATGTGCTCTTTTGGGTCAAACTTAAAATGGTAAAATCAAAATTTGAAAATTTTCACTCGCTTAAGAGATAAGGGGGAAAATCAAAAAATTGACAATTTCAAAATTGCCCTATATTTTCTTAGTTAAAAGAGATACAAAAATGTTTTGTACAGAAGTTTCTTTATATTCGTTGTTGAAGAATCTGCCGTTTTCAGAATAAGTATACGGGGTTAGGTAAAAAATTTATCGGACCTAACCTCAATTTTTTAAACGGATCTACTAAAACACAACGACAACACCCTTGATATTTTAATCTAAAAAGATAATATTTTAAATTCTCCTTTCAAATATTTACCACACCAGGCGATTTATTAAACTTTATTACTTTAAACCACAGTAAACCATGAAACAAAAGCTAATATCCTAGAAACAACTATGTTGACTATGAACATTTAACGTCAAGTTCATTATTACATATTCATTTGCGAAAAGGGTCTCATGGCCATCAACATTTTGAAAATTTTGATATGATATCAGTTTGTATTGAAAGTGGAAAAAGCGAAGAAATGGCGCAAAATGTATATTTTCCTTGCCATCCGGAAAAACGGTAACCATTTAAAGACATATTCCGAACATCCGAGAATTTACAATCGTATCTTTTTTAGATTAAAATATACAGGGTGGTCGATTTAAAAAAATGAGGTTAAGTCCGATAACTTTTTTACCTAACCCCGTATACTTATTCTGAAAACGGCAGATTTTTCAACAATCATTATAAAGAAACTTCTGTATAATATATTTTTCTGTATCTCTTTTAACTAAGAAAATATATCCCGTATCTCTTAAGCGAGCGAAAATTTTCAAATTTTGATTTTACCATTTTAAGTTTGACCCAAAAAGAGCACATGACACCTACATTACTTTTTTGATAGCGCTAACAATTACGAAGATACCCTATAAAAGTGTCGACACCCTGTACTTTAAAAGTTAGGTAAGAGAAACCGATTACCGATAAAACATTTTGGAAATATCACAGGTAATGTGATATTGTGCAACTGTTACGTAATATATGTAACAGTCATTATCTCTCTTACTAATCTGGAGTAGAACAATAGTTTTAACATGTTCGCCCCCACCTTTAAATTAATTAAAAAATACCATTTCGTTCTTTATCCTCTTATCCGCAAAACCCCTTTTACGAAAAAGCGGCAGCTCTATTAGATCGGTAATTATTAAATATTTTCGATCTACTTGATTAATTGACTAATGATCATTTTTCAATTTTGGTCGCATTAATGTCTTTCTAGCTTTCGCTTAAGTGACAATTTAAATACTTGATTGTGATTCTTCTTCACATATCCTATAAACATCTGAAATCACTTCACGGGTCTGACTGTGAAGGTTTTTACCAGATGTATACTCATTCATTCTCACAAAGTTCAAAATTTTAAAGTAACACCCTAAAACACGATACAATGAACACTTATAAAACACAATTCAACACAATACAATAACTATTTCAATTTCTATCACTACGCAACTCGGTTGGTACATCCATCAAATATCGGACATCGCCGAACGAGCCCGATGGCTCACGAGACGCATGCGCTATCAACTGTCTGGTATATAACCTTTAAAATTAGTTCTAGCTACCTGTAACCATTGACAACGCACTATGTTGCCATATTTTTTGATTAAAAGTACTTTAATCAATTTTGCATTTAAATATCAAAATAAATAATATGAAAAGAAAGTTTTAATAATATTGAAACTATAATAGAATATTGGTTCCTTATATACCTTACTTACTTACTTACTTAACTTTTTATTTCAATATTTATATTTACAATACTTGTTATATCTACACAGTTATTTTATAGTATATACAATATATAATACAAAAAATATATATACACTCTGAGCGATGGATTCCTGTCGGTTTCCCGCTCAGGACAAGCAGCCAGGGGGAGACCTGCCCGGGGTTGGTGGTGGCCCTAGGTGTAGCTTTAACATTTTTGTTTGTTTTATTTAAGCCTTTTTCAAGTCAGTGCTCTTTGGAGGCTTTTGAGAGTCAAGACCCTGTCGGGAAGTTTATGAGCCTTGCGGTTAAGAGTATTTCAGTATTTGAGTTTGCTTTTACTGGAAAAATTTAATCAAAAAACCAGTTTTAAAGAGAGGAACATGCGGTGGTATCATGATAATTACGTGGGTTTAGTTAGGTATGTACATATTTGTACATTTGTTTGTTTTTACATTTATTTACATTTTTAGTTTTATTTACATATATACCTAGTACAATTTATTTTAAATGCGTAAATGTAATTTTAGGTTTTTCTTGGTAAGAGATTATTAAATTAAAATTAATATACAGGGTGTTATGGAAATTACTTATTATATTTAAACCGGCAAATCCTGAGATGAAAATAAATCGAAGAAAAATAACCTTAAATGGCGCTTTGAATTATTAAGAGAAATATACACTTTATATGAAATCTCAAAATTTATATGGCCGCTCCTATATTGCAACACAGAATTGGAAACGCACGTGTTCAGTTTTTGACAACAAGACGTCTTTGACGCGTGTTATCACTTCTTTTTCAAACTTTTTAGACAAATAAAACTACAATTTTAAGGTACATACTCTCTTACCTTCGATCTTATTTTAAAATAATCCGTTTTATAATTAAATTCCATAAAAAAAGAAAACACAAAAAGTATGTTTTTCAATAGAACCAACAGTAGATAATATCACACAAATTTGAAATCACATCACCAAATTTATTATTATGAATTATTTCACAAAAAAAATTGGGTACTGCTACAACTTAAAAAACGTTTAAAATTCGTACATCAAGCACGTGGAACCCTCGACAGCGTAATTCCACCCACGAGTCTCGAAACATACTGAAGCAACGATAGTGGCGCGCAACCGGTATCCAAGCAAGGACGAGACACACGGTGTGATCTGACATCACTGTTAGTATACTCTAGTGACGTACATTGTTGCTAAGTGAATCCAGATGGACCGGCGCGACAGTGTGTGGGTAAGAAGGGTTTTTATCTTAGTATTTAGATATTCGATTAATAAAAAAAATATATGTAGAGCTTCTCTAGGACACCCAAGGAGTGATCCATTTAAATATAATAAGTCATTTCCATAACACCCTGTATGTAACAACATTGTTAACCCAAGAATTATTTTTGAACGCATTCCTTTCGCAGCTACAGATAAAATTGTCGACCTGGAATCGAGTCGATAACCACCACGTTTAGGTGCAAAACTGGAATTGAAGTTTTTGTTAGCTCGATTTCTTTAGCTGTTGCACGCATACAATAAACATAATAGTACTAGAGGAAGGGCATATTTATTTTTTAAAGTTACAATAATAAAACACTCCGCCCTAGACAGCAACGGCTAATTGTTTTTCACGATTAAAATCTTTCACGAATGAATTTATGTCCAAGATAATACGTTTGGTTACGTTTACAAGTTTGCACCACGACACAGTGTGACTCGCGTTGTCGCTGAAGGCTGTGCAAATTTGCATAGAAAAGCCGGTAGCTACAGTAGTACAGAATTAATCCTAGGACATAACGTCATGCCTAATTAATTAAGTTAAAAATAATTCTTATTCGAATGCTATTGTATTGTTAACAAATCAAAAAGCGTTAATAAACAATAAGATTAATAATATATGGCTGCAGCAAATGTACTTTGCAAGGCATATTTTATGCACGTATATGAGGTTTTATGTTGGACGAACGGCGGAACGACATCATTGCATAAAAGCGCACATTAAGAACAATATCTTTAGAAATCGCAGCGATATTTATCGCGCGACATACAACGTGTGCATAAAACGGGCGTTAGTGAGATGGATGGTAAAGATTGTTCCACGAAAAATGGATATAACTTAATGACTGCAGTAAAAGTACCTGGGCGATCCCATTATTTATGCCGTTTGTTATTATTATGTGGAAAGGACCGGATTGTAATAATTATAATTAAATATAGGCACATCAGGTAGGTTAGGTTGCTTAATTTATATTTAAATATCTTTTTGTGGTAAAATTAAAATTGGACATACAGTGCTACGGCTCCCACCCTATTATTGCATTTTTAACCCCATAGAGCATATGTGGCACCAGTTAAAATCGCTGGTTAGGTCTGAAAATATTTCTCCGACTTTAAGTTCTAGTGTTGTAGAATTAATACGAAAATGCTTTAATGATATTCCCCCAGGTAGTTGGAAAAATTCAGTCCATCACGTAATAACTGTAGAAAATTCGTATATTAGTCTGGATCGTATAATTAATTCAATTATAATTAATTTTGATGAGGATAGCGATCGAAACAGAACTATCTATAGAATGACATTATAAATGTAAATAAATATGACTAGTAATATTTAAAAAAAATGTTATTTCATTTGATTACATTAATATAATCATATCATTACGTGTTTTCCTTAGCTCTTGTCGACACAATGGGACCGACCCAGGAAATCATTAAGTCGTATCCAAATTTCGTGAAACGTACTTTACTGCTTTCTACTTCCACACAGCTACTTTATATTGGCCATGATTTGAAGAAAGGTGCAGTCTTATACAGGGTGTTATGGAAATGACTTATTATATTTAAACCGGCAAATACTGAGATGAAAATAAATTGATGAAAAATAACCATAAATGGCGCTTTGAAAATTTTTTTCAGCAAAATCCTGAAATACGTGGCGACTAATTTTATATATACAGGGTGTTATGGAAATGACGTATTATATTTAAACCTGCAATTCCTGAGATAAAGACAAATTGAAGAAAAAGGGAGGAAGATAAACAAAACAACATATTATGGCGGAAAACGTCAATGAATTTTGAGCAGTGTTGTCACTCTTTAGAAAGTCAATAACAGTTTGACAGATTGGAGGTTGTTTATTTTTCAGGGTACATTGTTATAAACTTTTACGTTCAGTTCAGTTCGCTGGGAAACAATCTCTGATTTACAAACTTGAACTGACTCGAACCAACCGCCGCGGCGTTGATAAATGGTCAGGTATTATCATTTGTTCAATTCGAACGGCACCCGTCGGAACTGAGCAACTTAAATGCCACTTTACCCTTTAGAAAAAAAACTGCACTTTTATTTACCTTTTCGGCCTTATTTAAAACCAACTTAATTTATAAAAAAACACCAAGTAGGTAATCCAGACAAAAACCGGCACAATAATCTCACAAAACACAAAAACAAAAGCACAAATTCACATTAGTTTCGCTAAGTACCATTCAATCTGAATTTGTATTTTAAAGTGCTACTGTGTATACAAAATACGCCCTTATTGTATAAAGTTTCATCCGGTGAAATAATATAATTTCCAAAAATACGGCGTTGCCACTTTCAATGTTTTATAAGATTATATTCATAAATTGCGGAATTTCCTTCTGTAATATTACATTCCTGTATAATTATTGTCTCGGAAATAGCAACGAAGCACTCGACCCTTGGTTGGACTCGTCTATGTTAAAACTGATGAAGGTCCTGTCCTGTTGTTGTCAACATACTTATTTCATCATTCTTCATTAAAGGATTAAAAATTGTTTTAGGCCCATTAGAAATTAGCGTTTTTATTATTTCTGACTTTCTATTGCGAAACAATTTCTATCCTATCTTCTGTCTGTGCTATTGTTCTATGTGTACGATAGTGTAATTATGAGTTAGTATTTAGTGCTTTTGTGTAATCTGATAATAGGTGGGTATCTTCAAAAAAACTAATTTGAAACTCGTGGGTGTCTGTGTGTTTCTTTAAGTGATTTAGTGTAAGTTGTTCTGTTTCACTATGTATTTTTTTCTCTCTCCACGATATGCCGGTTATGTTCCGAGATTGGGAATAAGAGGCCGAATGGGGTTTAGTGGGTATAAGCTTATTATGCAGTCTCACACTATCATCAGGGCACGTGATGAGCATAAACCTCGTCCCATAGAAAAAAGAACTGAATGTGTCTGTGTCCTGGATTTCTTCCTCTTGTCGGCGGCCTGGATTTAATTTCTAAGTAAGCTAAATATTTATTTTTATAAGAACCTAAAGTTTTACACTTTTCCACAGTTTGGCAACATTTCGTCAGAATATGTGCTTATTACACAGGCGGGCAGTGTAACATGATTGTGCCGAGGAGTGACCTGTGGGTTTATGGGTGAATTACCGCACTTTTTAAACGTTCGATTTAAAAAAAAAATATGTAGCGCTTCTCTAGGACACCCAAGGAGTCACCCATTTAAATATAATACGTCATTTCCATAACACCCTGTATGTAAGTTGCAAGAAAAATTTTTGGTTTGTAAAAGAATGACCCATATTGATGTACAACTTGGAATACAGCTGTTTCAACACAATTCCTTCTAAGAAATTTGAGCTTATTTATTAGAAAATCACCTGCTAGTCCTTCTAAGTTAATTAAATGTCAATCTCCATCTATTTTCTACACTACACTTAAAAAAAATAATGACGGATTGTCTATCCTCCGGTTAATCATTTTCAGACATTCTAGACACTCTATACCAGCATCTTAGCTTATAGCTATATACCTTATATTATTTTACCAAAGCATGTTTGTTTTATTTTAAATAACTAAAGCCAATATCGCCAAAGTAGATGGGAACATGCACTGTCAGCCGCAACATTGATCGATGCGACACGAAACCACGAAACCTCTTTTATGAGAAAATTCTCCGACGTAATTTTCCAAAATTAAAAAAAACGTTGAACGAAATTACACTGTAGGATTTTACAGTAATATGCATATTTTTAGGCGCAACGTTTACACTGAAGCTTTTTAAAAAAACAGTTTGCAGCACAATGGTAATGTCGCACGGAAAAAATACTATTTCCTATAAAATATAGTATTAATTACATTTTTTATTAGTAATCCCTACCAAAGTAATGCTGTAAACATAATTTACAAACAATTATAGTAAGATTTCTAATAAATTTAGTTAAATCAAGTAAATACTAAAATACAGGGTGTTATGGAAATGACTTATTATATTTAAATGAGTGACTCCTTGGGTGTCCTAGAGAAAGGCTACATACTTTTTTCTCATCGAATATCTAAATACTAAGGTAAAAAAGCTTTTTGGCAACATTCTATCGCGCCGCTCCATCTGGTTTCAGTTAGCAACAATATAGGTCACTAGAGTACACTACAGTGATACCACATGACACCGCGTGTCTCGCCCTTGCTTGGATAACCGCCGGGCGCTTTAACCTTTGATATGCTTCGACGCTCGGTCCTGAGACGAGATCGCCGAGGGTCTCCTTGCTTGATGTTTACGAATTTTAAACGTTTTGTTAGTTGCATTACCCGATTTTTTTTCTGTTGTGCAATAATTTATAATAATAAATTTGGTGGTGTGATTTCAAATTTGTGTGATATTATCTATTGTTGAGCTGTTGAAAAACATACTTTTGTGTTTTATTTTTTTATGGACTTTAATTATAAAACAGATTATTTTAAAATAAGATCGAAGGTAAGAAAGTATGCACCTTAAAAGTGTAGTATTTTTTTCTAAAAAGTTCGAAAAAGAAGTGATAATGCGGGTCAACGATGTCTTGTTGTCAAAAACTGAACACGTGCGTTTACAATTCTGTGTTGAAATATGACAACATCGCCTACAATGCGCTAACCTCCTTTGAGACTTGAGACTGTCGCACTAAATTATTGATTGCGAACGTCGTCAGTAGCGGCCAAGTAAATTTTCAGATTTCATATAAACTGTATATTTAATTTAATAATTCAAAGCGCCATTTATGGATATTTTTCTTTTTTTATTTATTTATTATTATTTTCATCGCATGATTTGCCGGGTTAAATATAATAAGTCATTTCCATTACACCTTAATTGTATATTGTACATTTATTTATTATTTATAGTAGATTTATTACAGCAAAGATTTTATTGTACGATTTGCTATAAAATATTGTATTAATTACAATTTTCAACCAAAATAATATTGTACATGCACATAATTTCTAAAAAAGTATAGTTAGAATTTCTAATAAATTTAGTAAAATCAAGTATTAATTATTAAAATATATTGTAAATTATACATCGAATGCATAGCGAAAATAATTTATTGATAACTCCAGTAGTCAACTTTGTATGAACATTGAAAATGGGGCCAAGTATTATGACTAGTTCTTGCCATATTTCCGTAAATCGGCATTTTATTGGTTTATTGTTTTTAGGGTTATGAGCCAAAGCATTGGCGTCGCGAAACAAACTGAAATAATCTAATTAAATATGATAAATGAATAATAGAAAAGTTTTGGACTTGCATTGTCTTTATTTTTTATATATCACAACGTTTCAACTGGTAAGTATCTCCAGTCGTCTTCAGGTGAATACTAAATAAGAAAAGTAACTACAGGTCTATTTATACTAGCACTGAAGTATAATTGAGATGGGTGCAGTGGTGCGTTCAGTTTTGCGCGATATTAGTAATTCTAAGCTTACATCTACTTAACAAGGGCTTCCAGATATTTCTTAAATCTAATGAAGGTTTACTGAAACAGCCAGGGTTCTGGTGTATGATAGCAGCTTCCTTGAACTTCCTCCAGTGTAGTTCTTTGAGCAGGATTTCGGCTTCTGTCCACCTGATGTGATGGTCGTGTGTCCAGGCATGGTCAGCTGCACCTGATTTTTCCGTTTCTCCTTTTTGAGTGTTGTTTATGTGTTCTTTAATCCTTGTTTCCAGTGGCCGTAGTGTTTCCCCAATATACGATCGGCCACATTCGCAGGGGATCTGGTAGACACAGTTTTTCCTATCGTTCTGGCTAGTTGGTTTCGTCTTCGTTAGATGGCTTCTTAAGGTGTCTCTCGAGCTGAAGACCGTTCTGATGTTGTATCGTTGTCCTAGTCTTCTAATTCTCTCGGATATTCCTTTGACATATGGAATGTTGAGTATTGGTCGAGCCTCTTTTGTCTCTCCTTTTGGTGTATTTGGCCGAGTCTTGCGATTTGCTCAAAGAACCACACTGGAGGAAGAGGAAGTTCAAGGAAGCTGCTACCATACACCAGAACCCTGGCTGTTTCAGTAAACCTTCATTAGATTTAAGAAATATCTGGAAGCCCTTGTTAAGTAGATGTAAGCTTAGAATTACTAATATCGCGCAAAATTGAACGCACCACTGCACCCATCTTAATTATGCTTCAGTGCACATAGCTAGTATAAATAGACCTGTAGTTACTTTTCTTATTTAGTACTCACCTGAAGACGACTGGAGATACTTAACAGTTGAAACGTTGTGATATATAACAAATAAAGACAATGCAAGTCCAAAACTTTTCTATTATTCAAGAAACACCATTGTCTACAACCTTCAAACAGACAAATGAGTTAAATGTTTAAAAATATATATTTACATATAATATAATACATATTTTTTACGAAACGTGCGATAACTAATAACGGTATACCCTAAGTTATTACCTATATTTAGATTGAAAAACCATTTCGCCAGTGAACACTGCCGTGTTCCACGACTGATATTCGCGGAATTTTTAATTTAAGGTGGACATTATCCGAGATTGTCTACGTTCATCGGATAGCATTATTTTTTTTACGCAATTTTTCTTTTCAAAGACCCCTCTTGCCCTCAAAGTTGCTTAACATGAGGATCCCAAACAATCCAAAATTAGCAATCGGAGCCATCTATGTTGCATCAATTTAATTAAAAAATATGCCGCTTTTTGGCAGGTTAGAAAGAGACTAGAGTCATCAGCTGATCAATATTTCTTTTCGTGAAGTTTTAGCCGTTAATAATAAAGTTGTTTTAGTTAATTTATTGTCTGACATGTCGATTGGGGTATCAACAGGTTTTAGGAAGATCTGTGACAAAAATTTGAAAATTGTTCATATGTGAAATTGTTATTATTATTCTTATAACATTATATTTTTTAACCCAATTTTTGCATATCGTTTTCCAATCTTTTAACTTTACGAATCCAGTTTTAGATTAGAAAAAAACTAAGTATATTGGGCTAAACGTTCGCATAAAATAGTGCCTGCTTGGCAACCTGTGATTAAACCCAGCTCTTAAATGATAAAATTATATTCTTGCCTTTTCCGTAAAGATTTGCTAGTGTCCGCATTGACCACCCTCTTCAATTCTGGCCACTATCTGAACGTTTTCAAGTTCTTAAAATAGAACGAATCGGTAAGAACAACAAGTCAAAAGTAAACCGATCGAACAAGTGCGCAGAATTCAAACCCCCAATTCCATATCAGTACGCCGATTAGTCTGATGGTTGGAAATCAGTTGGTAGTCAATACATTTAGCTCTAGAACACTGAATTTTTTGTCAGCGGTCACATATTTTGCTTCTATGAACACCTTCTTTTTTTTTTATGATCAAACACAAGCACTATAGGAAAAATCCTTTAGGGCAATCTGGGAGTGGTGCGTGTGCGCAAAAAGCGATTCACGTTGGTTTTGAATCGTTGGAGGTTATATTCGTTGGGAAAAACGAGCTCGGAAAGGTCGTTCCACAAGGATGAAGTCCTCCAGATGAAAGAATTCTTAAATAGTGAAGTTCGAGGAGTACTAAGCTTAACCACATATGGATGGGCGGCAGTGGTTCGTCGTGTATTTCTGCTATTCGTCGCTCTGGGCCGAATTAAGAGGGCAAAGTCAGCCGAGCACCTTCCATGAAAATATCTGTAAAAGAGAGTCAAATCCCCAACCTGTCTTCGATGTTCTAGGCTGTCGAGGTTCTTCGTCAGCTCGTGGTCTCCGATCAGACGAATAGCCCTCCTTTCGATGGAATCCAGTAGCCGAAGAGTATGTTTGGGTGCAGAGCTCCAGACATTAGAGCAGTATTCTAGTGATGGTCTAATCTGGGCTTTGTATAATGTCAAAAATTGTTGAGGTGTGTACAACTTTCTGGTTCGGAAGAGTACGCCAAGCTTCTGAGAAGCTACCTTGGCGATTGCCACAACGTGGTTATGCCAAGATATATTTCCTCCCAGTTTGAAACCCAGCAAATTAATAGATGAAGCCAGTGGGATTGCGTGTCCGGCCATGACTATTTCCGGTTCTGTAATGTTAACCTTTTTAGAGAAAACTGCTGCCTGGGTTTTTTTTAGCGTTAAATTCGACTTGGTTACTGTCACCTCAAGCCAAAATTTCTTCCAGGTCTTTGTTGAGGCGTGATACTTCATGCGGTCTGCGAAGATGTGCGTCGGCAGCCGA
Source organism: Barypeithes pellucidus (assembly GCA_963991005.1). Classification (NCBI taxonomy): domain Eukaryota; kingdom Metazoa; phylum Arthropoda; class Insecta; order Coleoptera; family Curculionidae; genus Barypeithes; species Barypeithes pellucidus. Next base: position 46,000,988 of record OZ022563.1, on the reverse strand, counting down.
TGTTTGCGCATTCAAAGAGAAAGATGAGATAAGTGTGCTATCGTCAGCAAAACTAAATATCGGATTTTTAGTTTTCACTAGAAGGTCGTTAATGTAGAGTAAGAAGAGAGTGGGAGACAATAAGGACCCTTGAGGAACACCGGCATTGATGGTGAAGGTATCTGAGAGCAATCCGTCAATCGCCACTTGCAGAGAGCGGTCCTTAAGAAAGCTAGACAACCATGCACAGAATCGACTGGGCATACCATAGGACCTTAAACTAACTGCACACGCCTCGGGCAATTTTTAACTACACATAGATTCAAAAGTTTTGCATCACTCTGATTCCCGAATAAGTAATTACGTCATGGTGAAAATAGACTAAATATTAGTTCATTGATTAGTTTAAAATAAAAAGTTTTAAATTTTTTTATTTTACCACAACAGTTTAAACCTTCCAAAAAAAATCTTAACAAAAATAAAATTTATTTATATTGTATAATTTGTGAAATTTAAAAAATATAGCTTCTAATAAAGAGTATTTCCTCCTCTGGTCTCAATGCAAGCTTCAAGACGTCGCCGCATGCTGTGCGTAAGGTTAGCAATCCGTTCTTGTGGAATAGCCTGCCATTCCTCGGAAGCAGCGATGACAAGCTCCTGGAGAGTTCTAGGGAGATTTCTTCTAACGCGAACTGCCCTAGACAGCATGTACCAAGCATGTTCTATCGGGTTCATGTCAGGGGACAAAGCAGGCGACTCCAAGCGATTGATTCCCTCACTTTCTTGATATTCATCCAGAGCTCTAGTACGATGGGGCCGGGCATTGTCGTCCATAAACGCAAAATTGTTACCAACTTCACATTATAACATAAGAAGGTAGAATATCCCTAAGGTACCTGTCGCCAGTCATTGTGCCTTGAACGTGGACTAACTCAGCACGCTCGTCAGACCTAATACCTGCCCAAAACATTGCGCTTCCCCCGGCGAATGGAGACGAGGGGCGAGCATGGGCAAGTTGAGCGGCTCTTGTTGGTTCTTTCCAAACACAAATCCAGCGACGATCATTTACCAGACAAATCCTGGTCTCGTCGGAAAATAGGACAGAATTCCAAAATTCTTCGGATAAATGAACGTGCGTTTCAGCCCACTGCAGTTGACGAACTCGGTGGTCATATTGTAGTTGTGGAACCCTTACTGGTCGCCAACATCTTAAACCGGATTCAAGAATACGCCTTCTTAGTGTAGAGACGGATACGCGAACTCCAATGGCATGCGTAACATCTCTCTGAAGTTGTGGGACTTGCATAGTACGATTTCTCCGTGTTGACGTAATATAGCGGTTCTACTGTTCGTTAGTAACACGCCTTCTACAACTTCGTTGTCTGTCTCGCACAGAATTGGTCTCTAGATAGCGATTCCATATGCGAGATACATCACTTTGAGAAACCCCTATTGTTTCAGCAACAAAAGTTTGGGAATGACATTCTTCAACTAAAGCTACTATTCTTGCACGACCAATTTCAGATATTACTCGGCGATTCATTTTTACACACTGAACGGAAAAATTTAACTGGCCAGCGCCAACAAAATATAACAATACAAATGTCTTGATAGTATTTTTTTTGCTACAAAACATGGTATTGTTTTAACTGATAAACATAAATAAACATTTAGAAAAAGAAGTCATTCCTGAAATTATCTTAACATGCCAAAATCAGAGTGATGCAAAACTTTTGAATCTATGTGTATTTTTGACTGCTCTGCAAACAATCCTATTGTTCAACATTATCATAGATAGGTTGAATTGAGGTTGGATTTTTAAATATGATAGGACGCTCTGAAACTATAGCAAGAGTATCGAAAACGCCGTGAAAAGAGATCGCTGTCATTGGTTATTTTATGATTGTGTGCCCACTCACTAATTTCTGAAAATTATTAAAATTATTATTTAAGAAGAAAATAAATCAAAATATTGAATATAAGCAGTATATAGTTGTTGCAGAATTATACCGTTGACTCTTACTGCCATAAATAAACTACCTGATTAAACCCTATTGTATACGCCTCAGCCTCTTCAAAGCTCATTAAATGGGATCAGGGCTTGAAAATGTATAAAATACCACATGATTTATTTTTATAATTTAAAATAAATAGATAGGTATTTTTAGTTTTAGGTACCTATAATAAATGTAAAATAATGATAAAAATTAATGATAATTGAAAATAATATAATTTTAAAGTATAACTATTAGAATAACAAGTACAATAAAAAATAATTAAATTCTAAGAAACTATTGATAATTTATTCAAAATTTAACTCTGTATCACTATCACTATCTTCATCTAAGCCTAAACTTATAATTTAGAGTTGAACGTTTGTAATCATACAATTGTAAGAATTTTCCACCTTAAGTACATGCTGTACACAGTTTTTCCAGCTGTCTGCAGAAATTTTTCTTACTTCGTTTTTAATTAATTCTACTATAGATGCATTTAATGTAGGAGAAATATTATTTCTCCTAATATTGGATTTTAATTGGTGCCATATTAGCTGCAAGTTTGTCACACTCGTATTCCTTATTTATTTTAAAAGCTTTTAATACTTCTAGCAGGTCTCGTTTTTTGTAAGTTTCTTCAAAATATAAATCATTTTCAATCATAAAATTTTGAATTTCTGCTTTTGTATTATTAGAATTGGGAATGATTTTTGCTTGCCGACTATGATAACTAGCATTGTCCATTACAATGACGCTATTTTCAGGTATATTTGTAGTTGTGCGTCGGTATCTTGATGGTAATCTAAAGAAGAATCTGCTATGTTTTTAGCTGAAAGCAACAGACAATTTGGAACAAACCCGTTCTCTGAACCAGCATGTAATATTGTGATTCTTTTGCCTTTATTTGATGGTGCCTTCGTTTGACATTTTTTGGAAGAATCATCCCAACCTTTTCTTGGAGTGTCATGGGTATCGAACCATGTTTCGTCAAGGTAAATAATTGGACGATTTTCTTCTCTAAATTGTTTAACAGCTGTTAAATATTTAAGTCTCCATTCCCGACACTTGAAGATGCCCCCCTATCAGCACAATTCCAAGAACGCCACATTCTACCACTAATAAGCCTAACTAAAAAAAATTACTCGCCGGAAAACCACTAAAGATTAAAATTATTAATAATCACTTTATATTTATATATGCATCAGGTATAGGTATAAATTGAATTTGTATACCTGGTCCGGCTCTGCTCGAAAAGGTTTTAAAATTTGGGATTTCCTTATTTAATTTATGGTCGAATTGATAATGAGGTTTTATTGCAGTCAAAAGATCAACGATATAATTCTGCAAAAGCTATACCATCGTTTTTTTTTTATTCTAGTAGTTGAATCTCGTTGAGAGAACTAGCGATTTAGACAACGAGACGCCATGACAGCGATTGAGCAGCTGCTTTTCGTGTCTTATAGACAAGTGTGGCATTTTCACCCAGAAACTCGTAGATAGAGTTTAATATCTCCGACAAGTTCTAAACATGCCCCGTTGAAAAACTTACTAGCGCAGTTTTCACAAGGAGTTGGGAAAGTTTTCCGTCGTCTGTTAGAGAATTTAAATTGAATATTGGTAGTTTCACAAACATCAGTTGTTCGATAAGTCAATTATTTATAAAATAGATTTGTTTAACTTCAAAACTTCTTTTTCCTTTGTTGCTTGCAATAACTCCATGATATCGCTGATTTCTTTAATACTTCTGGCCTGATTGATACTGTACTGTTTGATTTCCAGAAGGCTTTTGATGTTGTAGTCAAAGATATCCCCATAAAAAATCCTCTGAGCTGGAGACGATTTGATGGAACAGTTGTGAACTGGATTATTAACTTCCTGACATGTTATGGCGAGGGAAGGTGAAGTTCCGGTCATGTGGAAGGTGTCACTTATACTCCCCTGATTTTGTTAGTATTTTATTTTCGTAAGACGATAAATGAAATAAAGGATAATAAAAAATAACAACTATGCAATTTTTAAAATGCCGCCATTTTGTTTTCGTTGGGCATACAGAAGTAATATTCTGGGATCGTAAAGTACTCGATAGTATCTTCAAAATGATGTACCGCAAGACCTCCCTTCCTATATAGTTTTCTTCCCGAAAATGACTCCCGTCCGCCATTTTAACAGTTAGTACTGTCATTATTTCTTCAAAAAGTAGTTTACATTCCCCTATAACCCACTTCCAAATTTTGTAAAAAAAATTTAGCCCGAGGAACGACGTTGGTTCCACGACGTCAAGGGTTCTACGTGCTTGACGTATACGAATTTTAAACGTTTTGTTCGTTGTATTGCCCGATTTTTGTTTTGTTGTGAAATAATTCATAATAAGTAATGTTGTGATGTGATTTCGAATTTGTGTGATATTATCTACTGTTGGTTCTGTTGAACAACATACTTTTTGTGTTTTATTTTTTTATGGGATTTAATTATAAAACGGATTATTTTAAAATAAGATCGAAGGTAAGAGAGTATGTACCTTAAAATTGTAGTTTTCTTTGTCTAAAAAACTTTGAAAAAGAAGTGATAGCGCGCGTCAAAGACGTCTTGTTGTCAAAAGTTGAACACGTGCGTTTAGAATTCTGTGTTGCAATATGACAACATCGCCTATAATGCGCTAACCTCTTTTGAACCTGGAGACTGCCTCCATAAAATATTGATGGCGAAGGGCCTCAGGAGCGACCACGTAAATTTTGAGATTTTATATAAAGTGTATATTTCGCTTAATAATTCAAAGCGTCATTTATGGTTATTTTTCTTCAATTTATTTTCATATCGGGATTTGCCGGTTTAAATATAATACGTAATTTCCATAACACCCTGTATTATGTGGTTGGCACTGACAATACAAAAAACACATACAATTGAGCCCTATTTACTAACCTAGCTATTTTTCTCATTGTAGCATAATTCTGTACGTGATAGCTTGTTTCACGTCTACCGACAATAAATAATACTGGACATAGGCAACTTCTAATACATTTCACCAAAATTTATCTAAACCATGCTTCGCGCGCTGCAAGATTACTCTCTTAGAATGAAATTGTAATATCTCAATTTTTGGAATTCTAAAGATAAGACATGAAAGTTCTAAGGTACATCGCTACTTCTTCCGAAAGAAAAATATCAGCAACAATATTAACCTTGAAAAAATGTTTGTTCCGATTTTTTTTACTTTTTTAGTTACTTTTTCAAAAAAAAGGCTCTACACCCTAGAAGTAGAACACTTTTTTACTAAAATATAACTTGTCCTGACAGATGTTTCAAATAGCCTTTCCAGAATCCTGCAGTAGCGAAACGTTAATGCCTTAAAAGACACTTGACATAACTTGAGTTGGGAGTACCATGTGACTGTCGCATATGCGTACCAATATCTTTATGTTACCAAGAAGACCTTAAGAAATACTAGACCGGAGACAAGAATAAAACGAACAAGTGCAACGTCAGAATTGTAAAGGCCGTATTAGACTAGGCATTTGTTTCTCTTGCGCCTGCAATATAATTGCACGTATTCATGCGCAGTAAACCGTTTTCGATCAGCTGGAGCATTGTCAACGGTCAGAACAGCAGTGGGTACTGTCGAAATCCCTAAAATATCCCCAGAATTAGAGATGTGCAAACCTGTTCGTTTTGATTACCAGTTAAAGCAGCTACTGCTATTTACAAATAGGAGGTGCAAAAAGTTGCTGAATTAGCAGTCCATAAGTTTAATAAAGAATGTAAACTGGTAATTTAAGTACCAGTGGGTTCAAATGGCCATTACCTGTTCATACCTGGTTCGGCCAAATAATAAACAGTTAAAAATAACAGAATAATCCATGTCTACCCAATTGCGCCGGCAAGGACAATTAAAATGGCGCCTGTCCCATTTCTGGTAATGAGAGACAGCTGATCCGGAACAGCGTACTGCGCATGAATCCGTGTCATTTTAATTGTCAGAAGAGTAGAATTTCTGACTGTAGTACGGAGAATGGTGTACTGCGCCTGAATCCTTGAATTATAATTGCCATTGCTGGCGCAATAAAAATTCCCGAGTGTAATACGGCTTTAAGACTCTCGGAAAATATTAACCAACGGAACAGACGCGTCTGGCAATTTTGAACCAATAGTGAAGGGACAATTTGCTTCATATGTCAATTTACTATGTATTATTTTGCGTTATAGTAAATGTAAAATGGCGAGAATAGTAGCAACAGTAAAAATCTCGTTTACAAATAATATAAAACATTTAAATGGTACATACTTATATTACAACAATAATATGGTCCATATATGGAGGATAACTTTTAACAGACTAAATTTCGTAATATTTTCTCAAACATTTTCCCATTCTCCGAGGACAAATACATATGAGAAAAGCACATGTTGTGTTTGCAATTCAATAGGAAAACAATACGATACGTATCAAGAGGGTGGTTTTGGGGACGAAAGAGGAGAAGGGAGGCCGGGGGAGGCGAGTGGATTGAATTTCCGTCCTCTACGAACTATAAATGCATGCAATTTTCCAAACAAACCGACTAGAAAACTGCTTGGAAATATTTCCTATCATTGCCTTATGTTTTCTTGGGGAATACGTGATATGGGGACAAAAATACAATCGCAAAGATCTTGAGACTCGATCCGATCGAATAAGGGATTTTATAGGGATTAAGATCGGATATCTGGATGATATCTTTGTTTTTATGTCGCTACTGTTGTTAATCGGGGTTTTATGCACACGATTTTATTTTACTTTAGGGATGTTTTAACATGTACACACGGAAAAAGACTGTAGTAAAATTATTATAGTAAAGATTTTATTGTAAAATGTTTTGTTGTACGGTTTACTATAAAATATTATATTAATTACATTTACATTTTGATATTAATAATCTGTACCACAATAATATTATAAATATAATTTCTAAAAAAGTATAGTTAGAATTTCTGATAAATTTAGTAAAATCAAGTAATTACTAAAATACAGTGAAACCTCTCACAACGGACACCTCTAATAAGCGGACATCTCTATTAAGCGGATATCTCTATTTCATAGTCCGGAACTAGGTATTTGAAATTCAATGAAAATCAACCTCTATTGGGGACGCGGACAGGCCGTTTTCATACAAAGAGTGCGCAAACTCTCCTTTTAACCGCCAAAATTTTTTTTAAGTATTTGGGAGACGAATAAGTACGGTGCAAAAACTCTTTGAAAACAGATTTGGGCGAGTTCATTTACATTGATAGCTATGTGTTATTAGAAGATGATAGTGGCCCCATTCCTACCGATTATGTAGTAAAAACTGAAACCACATCATTATTTGATGACTCTGCTGAAGAAGTTGAATGCAGTAATCAAACAAATGTCACCAATTATCAACAAGCCATTAGTATGGAAAAGGAATTATAAGAGTATGCAAAGAAAAGAGGTGACTCTACAGCAATGGAATTGTTATCAGACTTGGAATTACATTTTCTAGTTTGCAAGTATAAAACGCAAACAAACACGTCAAACTACGTTCTTAGATTTTTTTAGTACTGCATCCTTACTAAAACTAGTGTATTTTTGTTATGTTATGTTTATTTGTACATACATATACATAGTAATAATTTTGCATTTACATATTAGCTAATAACAAATTTCCCATTGGCGGACACCTCTATTAGGCGAACACCTCTATTAGGCGGACACATTTAGACGGTTCCGTAGGTGTCCGCCTAAGAAAGGTTTCACTGTATATTGTAAATTTTACATTTTACAACGAATGTATGGCATTGAACAAACACTATAGTAACATTATTATAGTAAAGAATTTATTGTTCGATTTCCAATAAAATATGGTATTAATTATTGATCCGTACCAAAATATTAATAAAATATGTTTTCTTTTTTTTTTAAAATTCCAAAATTCTGACACCGATTCACTCAAAAGGGCAACCTACCACATTGATTGTTTATATCTTTCTCCAGTGCCTCCCATGTGGTTTCATGCAGATGACATACGGATTTCTCGTTCATTAATTGAAAGCTTTGAATGCACAAACATCGGCTGCCGACGCACATCTTCGCAGATAGCATGAAGTATCATGCCTCAACAAAGACCTGGAAGAAATTTTGGCTTGAGGTGACAGTAACCAAGTCGAATTTAACGCTAAAAACCCAGGCATCAGTTTTCTCTAAAAAGGTTAACATTACAGACCCGGATATTGTCATGGACGGACACGCAATCCCACTGGCTTCATCTATTTGCTGGGCGTCAATCTGGGCGATGCACATCTTGGCAGACAGCATGAAGTATCACGTCTCAACAAGGACCTGGGAGAAATTTTGGCTTGGGGTGACAGTAACCACGTCGAATTCAACGCTAAGAAACCCCAGGCAGCAGTTTTCTCTAAAAAGGTTAACATTACAGAACCGGATATAGTCATGGCAGGACACGCAATTCCACTGGCTTCATCTATTAATTTTCTGGGCGTCAATCTGGGAGGAAATATGTCTTGGCATAACCATGTTGTGGCAATCGCCAAGATAGCTGCTTCACAGAAACTTGGTGTACTCGTCCGAACCAGAAAGTTGTACACACCTCAACAACTTTGGACACTATACAAAGCCCAGATTCGACCATCACTAGAGTACTGCTCTCATGTCTGGAGCTCTGCACCCAAACATACTCTTCGGCTACTGGATTCTATCGAAAGGAGGGCCATTCGTCTGATTGGAGACCACCAGTATTTTTTTAAAATTTTGAAAACAATTTCAAATTTGTTTCTGACTTGCCCCGTATAGATGTCTTAGAGTTCATATTTTGGTCATACCCGGTATCAATCGAAATAAAAAAAAGGTTATTTTTTTTGTATATTCGATAACTTATGCAGCAACGCAGTGAACAAAAAACTGGCAACAATGTTTTGAAATATTTACCTAAGCTTTAAAATGTTCTTAAAGTTTCGTGGATTTGTCATCACATTTAATTGAATATCTCAGGACTGGCTCACCAAAATGGATTCAAACTCGGTACATGGGTTTGCCATGTCGGCCTCTTCAAGAAGTAATAATAAAGTTTTTGTATAAAATGTACATACAAGGGAGCCAATATTCAGCCACCTCAAATATTACATGCGGGATTTCTAAAGATATTACAAACTACAGATAGGAAAATGTACATTTCTAGCGTACGCAACGATTGCAAACAGTCTTTCCCACCTCTTTCGGCCATTATTGCAGCATAGCCAGATTGACATATTTATCGCAAAGGTATCTTGCAAAATCCCAATTAAAAATTTGTTAATTTGGCTGGTTTAAGATTAATCCGCAATTGCTCTTAAAATAAATTATTTATCAATAAATTTAATTTAAACTATGATAAGGCGATGAGAGATTCTTTAAAAAAATAATATTATACTTAAAAGTATCAAACGAATCTTGAACTAATCCAACTGCACTCTGGCAACATCTATTTCTATTTTACAAATGCGCTACGATTCGACCCTTATCCGATTGCTTATATATTTCGGTTGATTTGTGTTCTTTTTGTGATTACACTAATCAACACAAAAATCCTCTTTATAAGAATATCGTGTATTTTGTAACATTTGGACTTAAACTAATATACAACTGACCCTCAAATGTTTATATTGGCCTCAGATTTCTTGGAAGGGTCGAATAGGCCCATTAATACGTAATAAACGGTCGCCCCATTGTTATTTGCAGCTTATTTGGATCTATGCTTGAAATATCCCTTTAGTCGTTACTATATATTCATTTAGTAAACATCCATTAATATTTTCGCTTAGATCTACGTGCGTGGTAAAACGGTACCAAAAATGTCGATGTGTGTTTGCGAACCGATATCTTCATTAGTAAAAAAGGCTTATGAACTGTACTTTGGATGCAAAGTTGGCGATGAAGATAGGTCCTGGGCCCCAAAAATGTGTTGCAGTTCGTGCTCGAGAACATTGACTGGATGGCTGAAAGGTACTCATAAATCTATGCCATTCGCAGTTCCAATGGTTTGGAGGGAACCTCGTAATCACGTAGATGATTGTTATTTTTGCATGACGAATATTAAAGGAATTACTAGCAAAACCAAGCGTAGCATTCAGTACCCCAATATTCCTTCTTCAATGCGATCAGTGCCCCATGACAACTCATTACCCATTCCCCAGCCACCTGATAGTTACACGCTTGATTCCGAATCAGACTCCGGAAGTATTTCACCAGAAGCCGGACCAAGCTACATCCCTAGTTCTCATGATTTGCCTCATCACTCAAGGTGAATTAAATGACCTTGTTCGTGACTTGGACCTTCCGAAAACAAAAGCTGAACTTCTCGGATCCCGCCTGCATCAGAGGAATCTCTTGGGAAAAGGAGTGAAGGTGTCCATCTACAGGAAAAGGCAATCTACTCTCACAAATTTTTTTTCAGTGGAAGGTGATTTAGTATTTTGCCATGACATACCTGGCCTAATGACCGAACTGAACTTACCATATACTCCCGATAAATGGAGACTATTCATAGATTCGTCTAAAAGCTGTTTTACTTTTTAATGGAAACGAGCATCCATCGGTTCCTATAGGTCATTCGGTAAATATGAAAGAAACATATGACAATCTTAAGATGTTACTAAGATGTGTAAAGTACGAAGATCACAAATGGAACATATATGCAGATTTAAAAGTGGTGGGCGTTACTGACAGGACTGCATGCAGACTATACAAAATACTGTTGCTTTTTATGTGAATAGGACAGCCGTGCAAGAGACAAACATTATAAAATTAAGGTTTGGCCTCCACGTGACACAATACAAGTTGGCGTTAAAAATTTGACCCGAGAACCATTAGTTCAGAAAGAATAAAATATATTTACCTCCACTTCACATTAAGCTGGGTCTGATCAAAAATTTTGTTAAAGCACTGGATAGAGAAGGAAATGCTTTCAAGTATTTAAAAGACAAATTTCCACGTATCAGTGAGGCCAAAATTAAAGAAGGAATTTTTGTTGGTCCCCAAATTAGGCAATTGTTTAAAGATGCGAACTTCAGGCAAATTTTAAGTGACAATGAAAGGCGGGCATGGAATGCATTTGAAAGTGTTTGCAACAATTTTCTTGGAAATAATGAATCAGAAAACTATCATGAACTCGTGGAAGAACTACTCACGGCCTATCATATTTTAGAATGCAACATATCACTAAAACTTCACTTTCTCCATTCTCATTTGGACTTTTTTTCTGAAAATTTAGGAGCAGTATCAGATGAGCATGGAGAACGATTTCACCAAGATATTGCCTCCATAGAGAAAAGGTATACAGGAAAGTGGAGCCCGAATATGTTAGCCGACTATTGCTGGACCCTAATACGAGACACATCCAGGAGTTCTTATAAAAGAAAGACGTTAGGGAAGTAAATATTAAATTTTAAATTATTTATAAATGTTTATAATGTACCTAAGCTAACTGTTATTAAAATATATTATAGGTTTTTAATTGTTCAAAGCATATGTTCCTCCCTTATCATTGGAGGCTGATATCGAAAATCTGAGGCCAGATCCGGATTCAGCAGGCCAAAATATATAAAATCCAGCAAAAATCATTCCAGGGAAATTTTTTTTAAAAATGTTCGTCAGTGTTATTAGTGAAAAATCGTCTTTATTATAAACAATGATGGTGCATTCATGTGTAGTTTGTAAAAGAGTGGATCATTTAAATAAGGATTTATCTTTTCATCCGTAAGTATGGTTATGTTTTAATATTTAACCATCTGATATAACCAGACTTCAACATTGTTGCCATTCAGCCAACCAACAAGTAGTTCTCTCTTCCACCCATTACTGATTTTCAATAATTCAAACAATCACAGCTTCACTTTCCAAGAGTTTAATGAATGGATTATGGGATCTGAGGTTTACAATACCTTTGGGGATTTCCTATCTGCAACTTAACGAGGCATCACCTTTCATGGTGGCTGGACCCATACTAAATTTTAAATCTAGTAATTTAGTTAATACGAGGGTTCAACTTTAACTTCTATTCACGTTTAAGCACAGATATAATGTCATGTTTTTCAGTCCAGCCCTCGCTAACAATGAACCATCATTGAAATTAAGATCTTAACAAGATCTTTACCATAAAAAGTACGATAAAAAGCGAACTAAACCCGAATATATCCCGAAATTATGGCTCATAATTTCCCTGGAAAGCGAAATTGACAGAAGTAAAATAGCGAATTAAAGTGAGTTAAACCATTAAACCTGAAATTTAGTTCGGGAATTGCTAAACTGCCACCCTCTTTTGGTGGGGACGAGCATCATAAAGCCAGAGAGAGAGAGAGAGACCCTTTTTAAGCGACTCGATAACAATTTACTACCTTGGATCTTTAAGCAAACATGGGAGATGGGAATGATGTCCTATTTATCGCTGTGCCTGTAGATAAAGATATCGAAATTTATAGATTTTAATGTATACAAGGAGGTTAATTTATTTTGGCTCCATATCTCAGAAACTATTTTTATCATGAAAAATATTACATGTCGTGTCCTTCCACTACACGAAAAAAAAACTATAGGAAATTTCCTATAAAATATAATATTACAGTGAAACCTCTCATAACGGACACCTCTAATAAGCGGACATCTCTATTAAGCGGACATTTTTTCATAGTCCGGAACTAGGTATATGAAATTCCATTAAAATCAACCTCTCAAAGAGTGCGAAAACCCTCCTTTAAACGGACAAACATTTTTTAAAAGTATTTGGGAGACGAATAAGTACGGTGCAAAAACTCTCTGAAGACAGACCGGCAACCAATCGCGTACGCGTGGCAGAACCAAAATAATATTGTAGATATACATTATTTCTAATACAATTTGTAAAATCAAGTAATTACTAAAAGAAAAGTAATTAAATGGTTTGCCGTTATTAACAGTCGAGCTGCGAAATGATTACTTGGTCAGCAAGAGTTTACAATTGGTCAGTAGAAACAAACATGTCTAGAAGCACTTTACTTCAGAGGTCCCAGGGCACTGTCAACTTATGTAACTTTCTTGTGTTTTCTTTTGCCGAATACAGAAGAAAATCGGCTACAAAAGGTGTAGCGGGGGCGGGTTTTCACTTGTTTTCCCAGGGCATTGTCACGATTCAGACATGTTTGCTGCTGTCCATAAGTTGCTGACCAACTAGCCATTTTGGCTGACCGATTACATTTTTCTGTTCGCAAAAATAAGAATATTTTGCTAACCAGGTAATGATACCCTTACTAAAATATATTCTAAATTTTACAACGAATGTACAGTGAACATAATTTATTTATAACTTCAGTAGTTAAATATTTTAAAATGCATGGAGCATTTCGCTGCCTATTATTTAAGTATTATTTATTGCAAAAATGACCAAGGGACCAATATTTTTACAAGAATAAAAGACATAAATTAGATGCAACGGATTACTGGGATTAGGATTTTTGTAACAAATAATAGGTGGATAACTTAACAGGAAATAGCATCGATCGATGAAATCAAGCCACGTTGGACACGGTAACTACTTGGACCTGACCGTTTGCGAATATCCTCTGTAAAAAATATCGGCTGCCGACGCACATCTTCGCAGACAGCATGAAGTAACACGCCTCAACAAAGACCTGGAAGAAATTAAGGCTTGGGGTGACAGTAACCAAGTCGAATTTAACGCTAAGGAACCCCAAGCAGCAGTTTTCTCTAAAAAGGTTAACATTACAGAACCGGATATAGTCATGGACGGACACGCAATCCCACCGGCTTCATCTATCAATTTGATGGGCGTCAATCTGGGAGGAAATATGTCTTGATATAATGACGTTGTGGCAATCGCCAATATAGCTCCTCAGAAACTTGGTGTACTCTTCCGAACCAAAAAGTTGTACACACCTCAACAACTTTTGACTCTATACAAAGCCCAGATTCGACCATCACTAGAGTACTGCTCTCATGTCTGGAGCTCTGCACCCAAACATACTCTTCGGCTACTGGATTCCATCGAAAGGAGGGCCATTCGTCTGATCGGAGACTACGAGCTGACGAAGAGCCTGGACAGCCTAGAACATCGAAGACAGGTTAGGGATTTAACTCTCTTTTTCAGATATTTTCATGGACAGTGCTCGGGCTGATCTTGTCCTCTTAATTCCACCCAGAGCGGCGAATAGCAGACATACACGACGAACCGAACATATGTGGTTAAGCTTAGTACTCCTCGAACTTCATTATTAAATAATTCTTTCATCTGGAGCACTTCATCCTTATGGAACGATCTTCCCGAGGTCGTTTCTTCCAACGAATATAACCTCCAACGATTCAAAACCAACGTGAATCGCTTTTTGCGCACAAGCACCACTCCTAGAGTGCCCTAAAGGATTTTTCCTATAGAGCTTGTGTTTGATAAGGCAAAAAATTTCAAAAATTCAGCCGTTATAATGTTTTTTGGAAGGTCCTTTCTCCATCTGAACTGTAACTGGAATACCCAACACTTAATTTACTAGGACATGACACGACACTACAAAAGGAAGCCGTTTGTTATATTAAATTTAATTTTTAATTCATTTATTCAACCCCTGTTACCCATAACTACTTCCGCTACCCCCTAATCCCCATAAAATGAAAAACACGCGTAACCTAATGGAATAACCAAATAGTGCAAGTCAGAGACAAATAATTATAGACGTTGAAATGCAGGGATATTTGCCGCCTGTACAGGGTGTCTCAACGGGGACTGCTTCAATGTGGAAAATTATACATAGGAAATTTTTGAAAAATATTTTCAATATGTGGTGGTTGGTTGGTTGGGGTCGGGTATGAGGCCCGAACTTCTATCACCGCAGCCTTCTCACTTATTGTGTATGTGTGTTTGTTCCTTCTATGAGGTCCAGTAACCTTCTACCAAGTCTGTCATGTGGGAGGTTATCACCACATTGGATGTACCCGAAGATCTGAAGTCTTCTGCGAGACAGCGCTTCGCAGTGATATATTAGGTGAGAGGCAGTTTCATCCTCTTCGCCGCAGAGTCTGCATTCAATGGATCCGTTGGTTATACCTATCCTTTGAAGGTGTTTTCGCAAGTGCCAGTGGCCTGTTAGCAGACCCATCACCTGTTTCAACTGGGGCCGTGTTAGGGTTAGCACCCCATTCGATAGTATCTTGGATGGTTTTTCAATTGCGGCCCGTGCGTGTATTTGACCAGGTAACCCTTGCCATCGAGAAAGGTGTTGTTTTTCCGACCATCTATCTAATGTTGTTTTTTTTACCTGTTTTGATATCCCAAAGGCCGGCTCGGGGCCCCTGAGACATTGGGCGGATCCGGCTCTTGCTAGTTAATGTACTTTCTCATTACCTAATATCCCAGCGTGACCAGGGACCCACAGGAGCTCCACCTTGTCCCCCCTGGCCGCCAGTTCTTTTAGGTTGGTATGGCACTGGCATGGAGTTCAGAGCCTTAAGAGCAGCTTGGCTGTCCGACAGGATGTATACCTTTTGGTCGTGTGGTAGCCCTTTTCAAGATTCTGTAGTACGCATGCTTGTATGGCATGAACTTCCGCTTGGTATACTGTGGCGTAGTTCCCCAGTGGGATGCTTATGTCACATAACAATCCCTCAATGATACAACTCTGACTTCGTAACAACCTTAAGCCAATTTTCTACTTATTCCAAGAACGTGATCCCTAAACTGAAGTCTATCATCGATTCGAACACCCAAGAACTTTGCAACTCTTCCATTGTCAACAAAAACCTTTTCTAAGAACAAGTTAGAAAATGAAAACTTAAATGTAAGGATATTCGTTTCATTAATATTAAAGCATAAGAGGTTAGCATCACACCACTGCTTAACCAGCAATAAATCGTTCTGTATAACTAGCTTCAAATTATCTCAATTCCTACCACGCCACAAGATAAGTCAAGATACCTCGAATTAACATAGGCCAAATCGTTTATATATAATATTAATAATACTGGTCCAAGCACAGAACCCTGTGATACACCACTTTGTATGCTCGTTGCATCAGAATTAGACAACTCTCCCCTAACTATCTGCTCTCTTCCAGAAAGGTAAGAGGCAAACCAATTCAAGGCAATTTTATGTTTAACGCAATCAACCGCTTTTCACATATCACTAAATACAGCTGCCGCTGCCATCGGTTAAACTGGTGTAAAGGTTCTCCAAGAATGCAAAAATTCCATAGTTAGTCGATTTAGATACCTGAAACCCAAGTTGACAGGAAACCAGCACATTATTTCTAGACAAGAACCCAACAAGCCTTTTTTAAACCTGTTTTTCAGTTCTTTTAGACAATGTGGGAAGCAATGAAATGGGGCGAAAATTTGCATAAACACCCTAATTTTTAGTTATCAAAATATTATAAAAAATCTATTAAAGTAGGTCCTTTTCAACATTGAATCCAATCCAAAGTAAATAATAAAGGCTTCCTTATAGGAAAAATTAATAATAATTTCAAGGTCTCCAAACGTCATTTTAGACATAAAACCTCAAGTAATAATATGTCAAACACGCTTAGAGTTAGGTGTATAGGACATGATACACAATATCTGCCTATAGAACCTGGAGTAGAATCAGAAAATAAGAAAATATACACACTGAGAATAATTATTAAACCATTAGAAAGTTTGTAAATCCCTAAATCACATCGGCAGCAAAATTTTCGCTTAACATTATTAGAGTAATCATAATCATTATAAAAATATTTTCTATCGGTATTATTTTAAATCATTTTAGTAGATCCATTTAAAAAATTGAGGTTAAACCCGATAACTTCTTTACCTGACCCCGTATACTTATTCTGAAAACTGCAGATTATTCAACAATCATCATAAAGAAACTTCTGTATAAAACATTTTTCTGTATCTCTTTTAACTAAGAAAATATAGGGTAATTTGAAAATTGACAATTTTTTGATTTTCCCCCGTATCTCTTAAGCAAGCGAAAATCTTCAAATTTTGATTTTACTATTTTAAGTTTGACCCAAAAAGAGCACAGGACACCTACATTACTTTTTTGATAGCACTAACAATTACGAAGATACCCTATAAAAGTGTCGAAAATTGGACCCTGTACATTGATCACATCAATAATTTAAGTAAGTTGCTTTCTCTGGGATTAGGTTTGTTCGGGTTTGTTCGATATTTATAATAAGTGAGAGAATTATGTATATGTTATACGTATCATTAAAAATATACAGTGAGTCCCAGAAGAAATGTCTAAATTCATTTAAAATTCAGCGGTTAGTTTTTTAAAAAAACGCTCGTACCCGTCGATTTTGATTTTTTAATTTTTTTTTGTGCTAATTTCATGTATACAGGGTAGCTTCAAAATAAGTTACGACCATCAACTTCATTTTTTCAAATGAAAACATATATTTTTTATTTCATTTTTGAATTTTGCATTGAATTCTAAGCATGTTTCATGTACCATGTCCTATACATAAACTCAACGGTTATTGAAAAAATTAGGATTGAGCATATCATTTAGGGAATCCAACGATCTATCAAATCTTCTGGCAATATGGCATTTTGGGCTCCATAATAAGTAAGAGTGTACTGTCTCACTGTCACCGTTTATTTCCATAGAAACTGTATGACAATTTTATTTCAAATAAGTATAATTATTGTCAAGCGTAGTTTCAAAGTTGCGGTTTTCACAATAATGGTGAAGTTAACGGAACGGGAAAAAATTGAAATTCTATGCATGGTTGGGTTTGGTGATAAAACACGTACGTAATAGAAACATCCCAATTATTTAATGAAATCCATCCTGATCGTCCTCCCATATGTCAAAAGATGGTGAGTAGAATAGAGGCTAAGTTTAGAGAATTCGGTCATGTTAGAGATTTGCCTAAATTTGGTCGTCCTACTCGAGATGAAAATGAACAACTTGACTTTTTGCTTTCCTTGGAAGAAAATCCATGTACTCCCCTGTCGCACATTGGGGCCGATTTACACATGCCGAAATCTGTTGTTCACCGAGTAGTTCAAAAGCACAAATATCACCCATACAAAGTTATTCCAGTGCATGAGTTATTTGAAGATGATTTCGATAGGCGAAGTAAGTTTTGCGGACGCATGCAAAATATGTGCAATCTAGATAATAATTTAGTAAAAAATATTATTTTTTCGGATGAAGCTACGTTCTATTTGAATGGTAATGTGAACAGACAAAATTGTCGATATTGGGCAACAGAGAATCCGCATTGGATGATAGAGGTTCACAGCCAGTACCCTAAGAAAATAAATGTTTGGTGTGGAATCGTACGCGAAAGAGTAATTGGTCCATTTTTCTTTGAACAGTTTTTAACTGGACAAGTACATCTCGAATTTCTCCAACTAGAATTAATTCCAGCATTAGTGGCTTTATTTCCGAATCCATTGAATCCAGACTCCCCTGACGAAGAACTGATATTCCAACAAGATGGTGCTCCTCCGCACTATGCGGAAACTGTGCGCACATTTTTGGATGAAACCTTTCCCAATCGGTGGATTGGAAGGAGAGGACCTATCGAATGGCCTGCTAGGTCGCCAGACCTAACTCCGCTGGACTTTTTTTGTGGGATTACCTCAAATCAAAAGTATTTGTTAACAGGCCACACAATATGCAGGAGTTGAAAGAAAGGATCCGAAGAGAAGTGCGTGTCATAAATCCGGAAATGGTTGGAAACGTGCAAAGAGAGTTTATTGATCGTCTTGGATATTGTCAAGCCGTAAATGGCGCACATTTTCAACATTTAATTTGATTTTGTTGTGTTTTTTTTTAATAAACAGGTCTTACTTATAGATATGTTCAATCCTAATTTTTTCAATAACTGTTGAGTTTATGTATGAGAAACATGCTTAGAATTCAATGCAAAATTCAAAAATGAAATAAAAAATATATGTTTTCATTTGAAAAAATGAAGTTGATGGTCGTAACTTATTTTTGAGCCACCCTGTATTCATGAAATTACCACAAAAAAAAAATTAAAAAATCAAAATCGACGGGTACGAGCGTGTTTTGAAAAACTTACCGCTGAATTTTAAATGAATTTAGACATTTCTTCTGGGACTCACTGTTACTGTTATAAGAGGCATTATGTTATTTTTTTACTTTAAGAAAAATAGGGTTATATAAATGTTCTAAGCTTTAATAAAAAATGTAATGTAATATATAAATATATACAATATATAGTTTTTTTGTTATAATATAGAATATTAAAATTAGTGTAAAAAGTACCCGATGCTTATATATGCAACATATTCTTGTTTAAGTGGACCACTTAGTATATCAGATATAGTGTAATATACACTATTAGAAGATTCTTCTAATAGGTATTAGAATCTTTCATATATTGGGTATAAGCTATCTTGTATGTGGAAAGAAACAGTATGATATTCAGTATTATTCTATATTATCACTGGTATTAGAAATTCTCATAAACGATATACCGAGTGTATATTGGTCACTAGTATCAGTATTATAATACTTACAATCCAGCCACTAACCGTTATTAAAATATCTTTATATTGGGTATAAAACGAATAACCGCTGCTGTAATATAATTAGTACCTCCAACTATTATAAATTATAACTACTATTAGAAGTAAGTTATTGCCACTATAACCACAGTTTAGAAAAGCGAGATTATTACAGTAGCCAACTGTCGTGCTGTTAAAATACGTATGTGGAAACCCAATAACTGATATAATATTTTTTATACCAGGTATTGGAATTTTTTCTCAGTATAGGTGTGTATAGTTTTCCCTTTATAGATCGCTTTCGCCTCATCGCGGTAACGAACGACGGACTATCGCCGCACGCGCACTTTGGCACTCTTAAATATAATAAACCAATTCCATAACACTCTGTATTTTATATTTGAAACGTTACAAAACGTATTGTTGTTACATTGCCAACTTCAGATAAGGCCGTGTACAGAGCAGCGATGCGCTGTTGCCAAATGGTGTTTGGTGGGAAGTTTAAAATGGAATGGAATTTAAAATACATAACATGTATGAGGTTCTAAGGAATCAGAGACATAGTTTAGGTAATTATTGGTGTTTGGGTCCTTATCAGTGGTATTTGGGTACGAATTGGGAACAACATTGAGACTAGAAGAAATATATTGTATATATCTTTTAGTGGGCAAGTTTAAATAATCCCGTATTAAATCATATGTACACGGAGAAAGTGTATACAACATAAAAGCCATAATTATAGTTTCCGATGAATAGCGCTTTTTTTTCAAAATGAGTAATTGTACTTGATTAATTAAAATTGGTAAATTTAAATTATTATCGTCTTTTGAATCATTCTCCTCCTGCAATATATCTGATTCTGAAACCAGTTTGGTATAAGCTTCGTTCAAAAAATGTATACTCCTTTCTATTAAAAAAGTGAATGATTGGTCGATAGATATTTTATCTTTGTATCTAACTAATAAATTTTCTAGTTGGGACCATCTAGTTAGTTTCAAATTAAAAGGTAAAATCCAATTTAAGTTTTTAAAAGTTAATTCTGTATTATTTATAAATACCTTAACAACCATATTTTTATCAATTGAAATTTGAGTTACAATGCTAATAAGGTCCTCTGTTAAATTTAGAATATAAAAATAAATTTTTCTATCTTCTTCTACTTTTACTGTCCAAGACAAATCTTAATTTTTTTAAGATAGTTTAAAAGTTAGTCTTGAAAACTATTAATTTTATCTGAGTTTTCAAATGATTCATTTAATTCATTATGACGGGTTAGATTTTCATTATGTCTTTCATCGGGAGATTTTCTTGGCATAGGTACTTTTTTAGATAAATATACAGGTAAATTTGGAAAAATAGAAAGAAATGAACCACATTTAAGCCTAGTCTTTGTTGGAATTCTTTTCACAGTTCCGTCTGGTAAACTATAAATCTCTTCCCTAATGATATCGCTTTCTGCGAAATGATTACTACAAACTACAGAATGTTGGTAGGTGACCAACTATCTCGGGGAATAGCTTTTAGCCAAATATTTTTCAAAATTTCATCTTTTGGGAAACCAAAAGTCGATAGCATAGATCCACCAGCATTTATCGTACTCGGAGTGACTACTCTTCGCGGCCCGGAGTTTTAGGAGGCACTGGTTGTTACTAGTTACTCAATTCCGATATTTTAGCGGTCAGTAATCTCCGCTAAACGACTGCAAAAAATCCCTAATATTAAAATTACATACAAATGATGTTTGACTTGTTACAAAATAAATGACGCAAGAAATTAGAAATTTTATGGCGCGCTATAAAATTTAGGGGCGCGCATTTTCGGTGGTAATAAGCTAAATACGGCGATAACCGAAGTTATGCGCTTGCTTATCGCTTTTTAAATGGAAAATGTAATTTGGCATATATTTTTAAAGGAGATGTGATTACCGTTACGCTATTTCTAATAGGTGTCTGTAACAGCGGGTTCTTGTGATGTTATTATTATCGGTAAACATGACACCCCAAAACGAAGGTCTGGATCAGCGCTTGTACGCCGTTCTTTTTCGGGAATAAACACTCCTGTTCCAGAACGTAGCCGCATAATTTCCGCCGGTGAATATGTTTGCAAAAAATGTTAAGCCCCAGTGATATCTTTGGAGAATAGTGCTTTGCGAATATTTCGGTTATTTCCGCGAATTTTCAAACACAGAATAAACTTGAGTAGTGAACAGCTTGAATATTGCACTGAGGACATTTCGGTTATTTCAGTGAATATTCAACAAACCCGAATATTGTACAGCGAATATTCCCATTATTTTCTCGAATATTATAAAAAACAAACAAGCCAATATTTTGTACTGCGATATTTTAATTATTTCCGCGAATATTCAAACACACGAACACACCAGAATATTGGCACTGCGAATATTTCTATTATTTACGAAAATATTCAAACAAAACCTAAGCCAACTCGAATATTGTACTGCGAATATTTAGGTTATTTCTGCGCATATTCAAACACACGAACAACCCCGAATATTGGCACTGTGAATATTGCTGTTATTTCCGAAGATATTCAAACAAACGAACAAACCCAAATATTACATCGCGAATATTCATACAAACTAACAAACCTGAACAAATCGGAGTATTGCACTGAGAATATTTCCATTATTTCCGCAAATATTCAAACAAGACCTGAGCAAACTCGAATATTACACTGCGAATATTTAGGTTATTTCTGCGCATATTCAAACACACGACCAAACCTGAATATTGGCACTGCGAATATTTCTGTTGTTTCCGAAAATATTCAAACAAACGAACAAACCTAAATATTACATCGCGAATATTCATACAAAAGAACAAACCTGAACCAAACCGAGTATTGCACTGAGAATATTTCTATTATTTCCGCAAATATTCAAACAAAATCTCAGCAAACTCGAATATTACACTGCGAATATTTAGGTTATTTCTGCGCATATCCAAACACACGAACAAACCAGAATATTGGCAGTGCCAATATTGCTGTTATTTCCGAAGATATTCAAACAAACGAACAAACCCAAATATTACATCGCGAATATTCATACAAACTAACAAACCTGAACAAATCGTGTCACGCTAATTTTTCGTGACTTGCAAAACAAAATAAAAAGGGGTGGGAATATTAAATGAATTGAATTGACTGCTGAAGTGAAATAATTAATTTTACTGTTCACCAGCTCAGTCACTCTCGTAGGGCACAATACTCGACTAGCTCCTGTTTGGTAGAGTGGTCGTGGGTCAAACAGTGCTATAAAAAGGGGCGCCACCCGCTTTGCGCCTGCCCTATGCGTCTGAGAGTGACTGATGGACGATTGACTCCTTCAAAACGGGAAAACCTTAGTACCGGAACTAGACCAAGAAAAAACTAATTACTTCAAACAAACATATTTGGTAAGGTTTATTAACGAAGAAATGACTATATAACAAAAAAAATGACTACAAAAGAAAAGTAAAAAGATGGCGAAAAATAAAGCTATCACTGAGCAGACTCAAGCATTCATTTGCCCTACTAAGTGCACGAACGTGGCTGAATGCCTGAACCTACTCTGTGACTATGATTGGCATTGGCCAACGTCGGACGGACCCTTAAGGATATCTATTAACCGACCTCAATGTCAGATTATTGACACTCCCGTGTTATGTGGGCCTTTTTCATTTACAATTGACAAAAAGCAACGATATGCAACTAAATTAAAACTGTAAGCATTAGCCCTATGTACTTAAGACAATAACTCTTAATGAAGGATATAAAATTCTACCTTTCCCTTCATACGTATGTCGGTTTACAGTGTAGATTTCGATGACATTTATTGATTTCGCAAAATATCAAATACCTGAGACATTAAAGGAAATAACATAACTATGCCTCATTACTCTGATACGTGGGTGATAACATTATTTAAATTTGTGAGTGCTAGTTAAAATAAAGAAAATAAAATCAAGTGACTTGCCGAGTCCAAGGGCAGGTCATCAGCTCAGATGGGACAGGAAACCCCACACGTCAGGCTGAACCCATGAAGGTAGCTCCATATATGACTTAGTGTCTTACGAGATCATTGATGACAGGTATTGCTGCAAAGCTGGTACTTGGCTACTCGTGTCCGGGATAGCTACGTTGACCCAGGTAAGTAAGTCATACACTGATAAGGTAGTCCAACAGGAAAGAAACGCGAAGAGAAATATAGAAACCAAAAAAAAAGAACAGGAGAGAGAGGAAAAGACCTGCAAAGAACAAATCTTTTACCAACTGAACGGCAATAATATGCATATATATTTTATAACTATTGTGTGAGTGACTTTAGATTATTAAAATAAAAGAGAAAACAGGTTTTAATACAGTTAAGTTAAATCAAAATCACTAAAATAATTAGACCATAAAGAATATTCGTTACCTTAGATCTTGTGTGGCCTTTTCTTAGAAAATCGTAGCACTGCTTACGTTTTTGTTCCAGAAAACCAACTTATGTTGAACAGGATTAGTTTACTCCCATTATTAGAACACACAAAACGTGCAGCACTCTAAAAAAATCCGCGAAAGCGTCACATGGACATAATTATGTTGCTTCTTCAAAAGCCAAAACCCATGTGATCAAGAGATTCTACGATCTTCCAGATAAAAAGGCAGGAAGATAAAAAATCGGAAGTTGCCATATTTAAATTTGGTGGAATTTAGGTACTATTTTGTTGTGGTACCATTGGGTACTTTCAAATTGACACTTATGACAACCTAGACATCATGGTTCCAATTATTAATTAACTTCTTTAAAACATTATATTTAAAATATGCATTATCTTGCCTCAACACAGCAAAATCAGGTTGGTAAGAGATTCTAATACTTGCAATCTAGCTCACTGATACCTTGATCAAATTTTACTTGTGATTCTTAACCGTAATGGTTTGTTTTGATTTTCAGACCCGAAGAACTGAACATATATAATGATGATTTTCTTGAGCACCAAGTATAGGACCACCCTAAATCATGCCCACTATACACTATACAGTACAGCACATGGAATAGAGAGGCTAGAATAATTAGTAGCTTAATATAGAAGGTTTCTAAACACAAAGGTAAGTTTGATTCCGAGCAGTTCTTAGTAGTTGCTAGGTTTTCTATCCTTTTATCATATTATAACTATAATTTTATTATTTTAGGTGTCCTATACTGGAGAGAGAAAATTAAATTGGATTGGTACTTTGCACCAAAATGATTTGACAAGAAGGGATATGAAAATTTATTATTAAATGTCTTATTAGTTTAACCTGTGAATGAAGTTATTAAATGATATGACAAAAAAATAAACGAAGACTTTAATTTCAATTGGATTTAGGTGAGTTTTTAACTTATTAAAAATATTTAAAGGCCGTGGCCAAATAAAATCGTAACAACGCCCCCTTTTCCCGGGAGAAAAGTTTTACCAAAACTTTTTCTTTTTCAGAACAATAAACAAAACGATATCGATACACAGCAAGATACAGAAAGATACACAGGAAGATACATAAAGAGTAAAGACACATAAACCTACTAGATAAAAAAAATCAAAACGATATCTATAAAGTAAATGATAAGTATAAGATAAAATTAATTAAAATAATTGAAAGGGGAAGGGAAGGAAATGGTTAGATAGAATTATCCGGAGGGTGATGCTTTAAGTCTTTGGCATGCCAGACGCCAATATTACGTCCCGATTGTTCGGCAAGTTCGTATGACCACGGTGAGAGGATTTTTGAGATGACAAACGGACCGGTAAACTTAGGAGCGAGTTTGGCAGCAAAATTACGGGATGCGTCAGAGATGACATAATTTTTCTTCCAGACCTGTTGGCCTAGTTGAAATCGCTCAGGCCTACGACGAAGGTTATACGTTAGCTTACTTTTTTCGTACGCTTGTGTCAGGCGCTTTTGAACGTCAGTAAATACTTGAGTAAGCGCTTGTGCACGAGTAGTAGCATCATACTGCTGGTTAATAACGGGTTTGTCCGGTTGTTCAGTAACGGTTATCTCTCTACCAAATACGACGAAATTCGGAGTTAGGCCGGTTGCCTCATGCTTGGCAGAGCGTATTGCCAAAGCTACTTTGGCTAGGTATCGATCCCACTTCTTATGGTCTGAAGATACATATGAAGAGAGGGTGGTTTTCAAAACACGATGTACTCTTTCTACCGGATTGGCTTGAGGGTGGTAATTTGCCGTATACTTAATGGTAATACCGTACTTTTCCATTAGTTCGCGGAATATCTTGCTACGGAATTGTGGTCCATTATCTGCAATTAACTTATTTGGTCGTCCAAAAATTAGGATTACATAATCTTCTATCCAACGTACTATACCTGGTGCTGTAGCTTTCCTAAGAGGGAAAAACAGTGTAAATTTACTGAAGAGGTCATGTACTGACAACACATAACAATAGCCCATCGATGAACGTGGCAGCGGACCAACCAAATCTATGCTAATGGTCTCCCAAGGTCGTGAAACGGTGGGTTGCTGACTTAACATGTGGCCTATCGGTGCCTTCTGCTCAGGCTTCATTTGAAGACAAACTGTACACTTTTGAATATATCTGCCAATGTCTGCTCTCATTTTTGGCCAATAATAGTTCTGAGCGATACGCGAGAAGGTCTTGAATACTCCCAGATGACCACAAGTGGGTGGGTCATGGTTTGCCTTTATAATTTCAGTACGTTTTTCACGAGGAAGAACGATCAACCATTCTGCCTCAGGATTGGCTAACGCCGGATAAGTATGTTTAGCACGTTTAAACAGATGTCCTTTGTCTAACCACCACTGAGAATATTTAGACGGGTATTTTTCCACTTTGAGGCACATCTCTCGGTACCAACGATCGGAGGTCTGTTCGGAAATAGCATCGATGATAGGCACAGCTCTAGATAGTGCGTCTGGGACGACGTTATCTTTTCCTTTACGGTGTACGATATCAAAGTCGTACTGCTGTAATCTGACAGCCCAACGAGCAATTCGACCGACTGGATCTTTGATCGAATTCAGCCATTTCAAGCTATAGTGGTCTGTGATCACTGTAAAATGTGAACCCTCTAAATATGGTCTTAGTTTTTCGATGGCAAATAATACGGCGAGACACTCCTTTTCTGTGACACTATACTTCCTTTCCATTTTCGTGAGAGACCGACTAAGGTAACTGATCACCTTTTCGTCGTCGCCTTGTTTCTGCAAGAGCACGGCGCCTAAACCATAATCGGAGGCGTCACATTGCACAAAGAATGGTTCATCAAAGTTAGGACAGGACAGCACAGGAGCTTTGACTAGGTGTTCCTTAATATTATTAAATGCGCGCTCGCAACTCTCATCCCATTGGAATTTTACATTCTTTCTAGTAAGAGTAGTTAGCGGAGTTACAATCGTGGAGAAATTTGGCACGAATCTTCGATACCATGAGGCCACACCTACTATACGACGAACTTCTGTTACAGTTTTTGGGGTAGGTATTTGTAAAATGGCTTCAATCTTTTCAGGATCGACTAAAAGGCCAGAGGCATTCACCACATATCCCAAGTACTTGAGCTCAGGCTTGCAGAATTGACATTTCTCGCGATTAAGGGTTAATCCAGCTCGCTTAATACGACTGATGATTTCTCGGAGAATCTGAATGTGTTTTTCAAATGTGGGGGTACAGATTATGACGTCATCGAGGTAGACAAAGACGTATTCTTCCAAATCAACTCCTACCACTCTGTCTATGAGTCGTTGCCAGACTGCAGGGGCATTAGTAAGTCCAAACGGCATTCGGGTAAACTGAAATAGACCACGATTTGGTACAGTGAATGCGGTAAGAGGTCTGGAATCCTTGGCTATAGGAATCTGCCAATACGCCGACTTTATGTCAAGTGTACTTAGGTACCTCGCATTGCGTAATTTGTCCAATGTGGCGCTGATATATGGAATGGGATACGCATCAGGGACCGTAACTTTATTCAAAATCCTAAAATCGACGCAGAATCTCCAGTCTCCTGTCTTCTTTTTAACCATGACAATGGGTGAAGACCATGCAGAGTTCGATGGTTCAACAATACCATCTGTTAACATTTGTTCCAGCTCAACATGTACTTGTTTCTGTAGAGCAGGCGATAGAGGGTAGTAGCGCTGCTTAATTGGTTCTCCAGTCGTCTTTATGACTAGTTCAACTAAATCTGTGCAACCCAAGGTTGTGCTCATATTTGCAAAAGTTTCCGCAATGAAGCGATCCAAAAGCATTCGATGTTCTGGAGAGAGAACTTCTATGGATTGAATGGCAGCGGTATCAGCCATTGCTGCTGAGTCAGCTGACCTAAAAGTCCATTCGCCGGTATAAAGGTCTGGAATGATTCCCATACGTGTCCAGAAATCAATCCCTAGGATTAGCTTGTGGTGAAGTTCGGGGACCACTAAGACATCCAATAATATCATGCGATCACGCAATTGAATGGGTAAGGAAACAGTTCCTATACTCTTGCAAGTGCTTCCATTAGCAACCGTGCACTCAATATCTCTAGTAGTTTTGAGACGACAAAGGGGCTTCAATATCTCCCATCCAGAGGATCCAAGTATGGTGCGAGACGATCCACTATCTAGTAACCCAAGGATGTTTTTACCATATATTGTAACGTCCAGGTAAGGTCTTTCATCACATTTCGCATGCGCCAGAATGAAGTCCAAAACGGCATGATTGGTCAGTGAATTGGAATTTGGCAGGAGAGGTAACTGACCTACGACCTTCCTGCATTGTCGTTTTTTGAGCAATGAGGACAGAATCTAGTGGTAACATCGTCACGACCGCATGTAAAACAGAAGCGACGTTTCTGCTTGGTGCACTGACGAAAGCGATGTCCATTCTCCTTGCAGTTCCAACATAGAACCGGTGACGGTGTGGTTACTGTATCCAATTCCGGAATTTTAAACTTATCAACGAGATCAGGCTCATCAATTGCGTTGACAGGGTTAAATAATGGTCTTCGATAAGCAAGTTCAGGTTCCAATAAATACTTGTAGTTTGTAGGAGGTGGTTGAAATCTCTGAACTCTCACTTGAGTCTCTTCTATAGCCTTACTAAGGCGTAATAATTCGGTTATAGTATTTACCTGGCAGGTCGCAAGACCGCTCTGTATATGTGGTAACAGATTACGTCTTATTACTTGTAGTCTCGTCTGATCTGACGGAGGATTTGACAGCTTGCGGAACAGATTTTCCATTGCAACAACAAACGTAAGTACTTTCTCTTGTGCACCTTGTGTCCTTCTACGGATTTCATCCCAAAGTGCGTAGTCGTAATCATAAGGCTGAAATGATTCTTTCAGTTGCAACACTAAATCATCCCAATTTCGGAAGGAACATGTTCTATACCACAGTAGTGCATCATCTGTAAAAATTTCTGGAGCAGATCTAAATAATTGTTCCTTAGAAACTCCTCTTGATCTTCGAACTTCTTCTACCCTTTCTAGGAAGTCGTTCACACTTGTACGGCCACTAAACTTCACATTCCAACGACTTATGTCAAATGATCGACCCGGTTCCGAATAAGTATTACCTCGCAACGGGGAAAGTTGAAAGTTATCTAATATATTAGCAAGATTGACGTAAGGATTTGGGTGTGACAGTTGCTCATCTTCGCGAGTAGAGTTTACATTTGGTATTCGCGAGAACTCGTCTACTTCGGAAAAGCGTACTTGTGTGTTACGTCTCGAAGGTGAAGACGTACGAGTAGTTTGAGGTAAATAAGTTTCAGGCACGGAACGATTTACTTGTCCGTTATTAGCTTCTCTCACATAATTGTTCTGTGGCAGAGAATTTGGGAAATTATTTGAACCATGCATTTGTGAGTAGGAATATCGCGGAGGTGCAGAGTTATTTCGGCACGGATGGTCATTAGCTATCGGGCGATAACCTTCACTCATCGACTGTGATCGTAAATGAGGTACGGGTATGTTTGCACGTAAATTGTCAACATTACGATCTCCTAAAACCGAAGTATGCGCGGGGGGAAAATTCGTACACGCATTTTCGAAAGCAGTATTGTTTATTGGTTGAGTGTGAAGGGAATTCGAAACTAAATCGCGAGCCTGTGTAGGCGGTACCGTAAGATAAGTTCGACGCGATTCAGCGGGAAATCTTTCAAAGTTTGGAATATTTTCTGACTGCAGAATTCCGGCATTATTTTCAGGTAACTCTGGACCTGTTAATAAATCTTGCGTATTTGAGTTAGATGGTTCTGAGAGACCGCCTCTAGTTTCCGAACGCAACGATTCTGAAACTGGTAAATTAGCGAAAGCCAAATTAAGTTCTACGACATACTGTGAACATTTAACATTTAACTCGCTTAATAAATGACGATCTAACTCGTCTTGGCAATGTATACGATCTAATCGAAGTTGTATTTGTAGAATTCGAGAGTGAATACGCTGATATTCATTGTCACGATTTTCGTGGTTAAATTCGGTTATCTCGCGCCCTAGTTCAAAGAGCTTAGCTCTACAAGTACATAACTCCGTCACGACATCAAGGGTTGTGGAGGTTGGTGCCGTTAGCAAACCTTCACGTTCCATACGGAAAACGTCCCGAACTGCAACGCGTTTTTCAATAACTCTACGCGGAATCGGTAAACCACGAATTCGCAGTTCATAATCGAGATCATCACTTCCTAACCGATTAATTTCCATCTCGACCAAGGTGAAAATGAAATCAAATTAAAGTGTAAGTTTGAATTTTCAAACCACGATTACTATTTAATTGAATAGCTGTAGCAAACCAACAAAACAAAATCAGAAAGACTGTTGCCTACAGCAGTAATTCAAAACTAATTACTTAAGTTTAAAAAAGCTAATAACCGCAAAAAAAAATTTCGAAAAAAAAATCAAAAACAAATCCGATATCTAGTAAGTCGAATAACTTTACTACAGTAAATTCCCAAAAAGAAACTTTTCGAAAATAAAAAGAAATCCGTTACGTCAGTAAGAAAAACTAACACTTAAGTTTATCAAAGCTAATTACTTTTAGCATTCAAAAAAAAATTTATTAACGCAAACGCACTATGTATATTTCGTGTCGAAAACACGAACCCGCCTCAAACCAAAAAAAAACAGAAAAAAAAAGAATAAACGTTAGGGATAATACAATATCACTAAACACAAAATAAATCCCTTATCTCATATCAGAATAATTCTGATTTTAAAAATGTACCCAATAGATTAAGCGAAAAGCCAAAAAAATATATACACACACCTGTATGAGTAACACCCTGTATACCACAGATGTACTAAATAAAAAAAATAAATGTAGCGAAAAAATTTTTTTAAAAATTTTTTCCAGTATACGTGTAACACCCTGTATACCTAAACAAAAATTAAACAGTCGATCAAGTAAAAGAAAACTTGATGTAGAAAAAAAAATTATTTTAGTTTAACACCTTGTACATATGTTATGTAATGTATAATAGTATAATGTTATTGTAATTTTAACTGTCAATGCAATGTACATAAGCATAAAAAAAATAAATCGAAACCGAAAATAATGAATTAGTTTTAATCACCAATTACACTATAATGGTCAACAACGCAAATGTTATCTCTAATATCTGCAAAGAGATACTAGTACGTACCCTAAAAAACTTTCTGGGCCAAAATCAAAACAATACCAAATAAACTTTTCAAAAACGTACCGCACGCATGCGCGTACAACGCAACACCTAAATGCAAATAAAACGCAAAAAAAAACAGTAAAAACAAATACCATCAAAGGTCGTCAACGTAAAGTAATTAATGCCAGAGCGTAAATTTAACACGTCAGGGCGCCATTTTGTCACGCTAATTTTTCGTGACTTGCAAAACAAAATAAAAAGGGGTGGGAATATTAAATGAATTGAATTGACTGCTGAAGTGAAATAATTAATTTTACTGTTCACCAGCTCAGTCACTCTCGTAGGGCACAATACTCGACTAGCTCCTGTTTGGTAGAGTGGTCGTGGGTCAAACAGTGCTATAAAAAGGGGCGCCACCCGCTTTGCGCCTGCCCTATGCGTCTGAGAGTGACTGATGGACGATTGACTCCTTCAAAACGGGAAAACCTTAGTACCGGAACTAGACCAAGAAAAAACTAATTACTTCAAACAAACATATTTGGTAAGGTTTATTAACGAAGAAATGACTATATAACAAAAAAAATGACTACAAAAGAAAAGTAAAAAGATGGCGAAAAATAAAGCTATCACTGAGCAGACTCAAGCATTCATTTGCCCTACTAAGTGCACGAACGTGGCTGAATGCCTGAACCTACTCTGTGACTATGATTGGCATTGGCCAACGTCGGACGGACCCTTAAGGATATCTATTAACCGACCTCAATGTCAGATTATTGACACTCCCGTGTTATGTGGGCCTTTTTCATTTACAATTGACAAAAAGCAACGATATGCAACTAAATTAAAACTGTAAGCATTAGCCCTATGTACTTAAGACAATAACTCTTAATGAAGGATATAAAATTCTACCTTTCCCTTCATACGTATGTCGGTTTACAGTGTAGATTTCGATGACATTTATTGATTTCGCAAAATATCAAATACCTGAGACATTAAAGGAAATAACATAACTATGCCTCATTACTCTGATACGTGGGTGATAACATTATTTAAATTTGTGAGTGCTAGTTAAAATAAAGAAAATAAAATCAAGTGACTTGCCGAGTCCAAGGGCAGGTCATCAGCTCAGATGGGACAGGAAACCCCACACGTCAGGCTGAACCCATGAAGGTAGCTCCATATATGACTTAGTGTCTTACGAGATCATTGATGACAGGTATTGCTGCAAAGCTGGTACTTGGCTACTCGTGTCCGGGATAGCTACGTTGACCCAGGTAAGTAAGTCATACACTGATAAGGTAGTCCAACAGGAAAGAAACGCGAAGAGAAATATAGAAACCAAAAAAAAAGAACAGGAGAGAGAGGAAAAGACCTGCAAAGAACAAATCTTTTACCAACTGAACGGCAATAATATGCATATATATTTTATAACTATTGTGTGAGTGACTTTAGATTATTAAAATAAAAGAGAAAACAGGTTTTAATACAGTTAAGTTAAATCAAAATCACTAAAATAATTAGACCATAAAGAATATTCGTTACCTTAGATCTTGTGTGGCCTTTTCTTAGAAAATCGTAGCACTGCTTACGTTTTTGTTCCAGAAAACCAACTTATGTTGAACAGGATTAGTTTACTCCCATTATTAGAACACACAAAACGTGCAGCACTCTAAAAAAATCCGCGAAAGCGTCACATGGACATAATTATGTTGCTTCTTCAAAAGCCAAAACCCATGTGATCAAGAGATTCTACGATCTTCCAGATAAAAAGGCAGGAAGATAAAAAATCGGAAGTTGCCATATTTAAATTTGGTGGAATTTAGGTACTATTTTGTTGTGGTACCATTGGGTACTTTCAAATTGACACTTATGACAACCTAGACATCATGGTTCCAATTATTAATTAACTTCTTTAAAACATTATATTTAAAATATGCATTATCTTGCCTCAACACAGCAAAATCAGGTTGGTAAGAGATTCTAATACTTGCAATCTAGCTCACTGATACCTTGATCAAATTTTACTTGTGATTCTTAACCGTAATGGTTTGTTTTGATTTTCAGACCCGAAGAACTGAACATATATAATGATGATTTTCTTGAGCACCAAGTATAGGACCACCCTAAATCATGCCCACTATACACTATACAGTACAGCACATGGAATAGAGAGGCTAGAATAATTAGTAGCTTAATATAGAAGGTTTCTAAACACAAAGGTAAGTTTGATTCCGAGCAGTTCTTAGTAGTTGCTAGGTTTTCTATCCTTTTATCATATTATAACTATAATTTTATTATTTTAGGTGTCCTATACTGGAGAGAGAAAATTAAATTGGATTGGTACTTTGCACCAAAATGATTTGACAAGAAGGGATATGAAAATTTATTATTAAATGTCTTATTAGTTTAACCTGTGAATGAAGTTATTAAATGATATGACAAAAAAATAAACGAAGACTTTAATTTCAATTGGATTTAGGTGAGTTTTTAACTTATTAAAAATATTTAAAGGCCGTGGCCAAATAAAATCGTAACAATCGGAGTATTGCACTGAGAATATTTCCATTATTTCCGCAAATATTCAAACAAGACCTGAGCAAACTCGAATATTACACTGCGAATATTTAGGTTATTTCTGCGCATATTCAAACACACGACCAAACCTGAATATTGGCACTGCGAATATTTCTGTTGTTTCCGAAAATATTCAAACAAACGAACAAACCTAAATATTACATCGCGAATATTCATACAAAAGAACAAACCTGAACCAAACCGAGTATTGCACTGAGAATATTTCTATTATTTCCGCAAATATTCAAACAAAATCTCAGCAAACTCGAATATTACACTGCGAATATTTAGGTTATTTCTGCGCATATCCAAACACACGAACAAACCAGAATATTGGCAGTGCCAATATTGCTGTTATTTCCGAAGATATTCAAACAAACGAAAAAACCCAAATATTACATCGCGAATATTCATACAAAATAACAAACCTGAACAAATCCGAGTATTGCACTGAGAATATTTCGGTTATTTCAGCGAATATTCAAACACAGAATATTCAAACACAGAATATACTATATATAATATATGAACTGAGCAGCAACTGAGAATATTTCGGTTATTTCAGTAAATTCAACAAACCTACACCAACCCGAATATTGAACAGCGATTATTTTCTCGAATATTATAAAAACAAACAAACCAAAATTTTGTACTGCGAATATTTCAATTATTTCCGCGACTATTCAAACGAACGAGCAAACCCGAATAAACCCGAATTTTGCACTGCGAATATTTCTATTATTTCGGAAAATATTCAAACAAAACCTGAGCAAACTCGAATATTGCCCAGCGAATATTTCGATTATTTTCTCGAATATTCAAACACAAGAACAAGCCAGCATATTGGCACTGCGAATATTTCTGTTATTTCCGAAAAATTTAAACAAACGAATAACAAACCTGAACCAAACCGAGTATTGCACTGAGAATATTTCGGTTATTATCGCGAATATTCCACTGAGCTTCATTTTTGTTGTATTTCAAAGGCCAATGGGTCAATATTCTCCATTCCTTCGAATTGGTTCAATAAATATTGGCATCTTTATTCAAAAGGTAGCCAATCCGGAATACTTTTCTTTGAAAGAATCAATTGGCCGAACAATAGTTAACCTAACTTTTTAGTCCAAACAGCTGGCAAAACTACAAAACAATTTTATAAAAAAAAAATATCAGTGGCGTTACAGAGAAGCATTATATAAAAATTACGACGAAATAAATAAGGAAATTTAAAGAGAAATTTCTTTAACAAATAAAAAGTTAAAATACTCAGTTATTTTACATAATACATCTCCATTGTCTCTCAAATCAGACGACACTGCTGACTCCTCAAAAACAGAGTACTTTGCATAATGAACTACAACCCCAAATGTAGTATTACCATAATATTGGCTATTTATTTCGTTCTTCTTCTTGAGTTTCTGACTTAATAACGTCATCAATGCCTGTCACTGCCACGTCAGACCCTCTTTTTTATTCACCCGCGAGAGTTTTGACGAGGTGGATGTTTGGAATAAACAGAAGATTATAATTCTATGGGTATTTTATAAAGACAATGTGGAAGGAAGTTCTTTTTTAATAGTATTAATGCTAATTCAGACAGGGGAGGCTCGAGTTCGGTTAATAGTGTTAGTACATTCGAAAATGTGAATTTTGTATCTTTTGAAACGCAACTAGCATCAAAGTTATAGAAACTGGGACTGTGATTGATACTGCTACTATGACTTGGTAGAAACGTGGTAATTGGCACCAAATTAATTACTATAAAGTTTAAACCTACTACTAAGTTAAAATTATTCGTAAAATTTACGTAACCCTTACTTGGTATAATGTCATTACTTTATGGTCAGTGTAAAGGTTACTGGAACTACAGCGCGTCAATATTTAGTTACTCGTATAAAACCAAAGCACCAAAGTAAAAAGAAAACGTCGCCGCTATGACATAAATATAACTTGTAAGTCTGCGCGACTACAGAGTAATGTTAAAGGTTACCATACAGTAACCGATTCGTAAGCGTTCTATGTTTTCTTACGGACGGACGGAGGACTGAACGCTTCGTTCTTCACAAGGTCAAAACCGAACTCGCTTCCCTATACGCCATGTTTTATAGGGATCAAACGCGAGGCCATTTTAGGAAAAAACTTTTGTAAAATCCTAAATATTCGCTTTATTATTAATTCTTTGATAACAAAAACTTGTTTTTTCGTTATATCGTAAATTTCATGTTTTTGTTTATTTATTGTGCTAATAAAGGTATGTTCTGTTTTAAGATCTAGGGAGCTTTTTTGACAGGTAATGATCTTATCCTTTTCCTGAATGGTTATAAGCAGATTAAAGGTTTACGTTTTTATTTTTTATAGTATTAATGTATATGTATGTAAAGATTGTTTCATGAAAAATTGATATAACTTAATGACTGCGGTAAAAGTACCTGGGCCATCCCATTATTTATGACCGTTTGTTATTATTATGTGGAAAGGACCGGATTGTAATAATTATAATTAAATATAGGCACATCAGGTAGGTTAGGTTGCTTAATTTATATTTAAATATCTCCAATTACATAAAGCTCCAAGCTCAAATAATACAAAATTGGAGATTCAGAACTACATGGCGGCGAATGATATATATTTTGAAGACAGTTATAAAAAAGTGATCTTTTAGAAGTTTTAAAGACATTTTGTATAAAAAAAGTATATGTTTGTGACACATTGGCAGAAGAAAATGGACATACAGTGTTACGGCTCCCACCCTATTATTGCATTTTTAACCCCATAGAGCATATGTGGCACCAGTTAAAATCACTGGTTAGGTCTGAAAATATTTCTCCGACTTTAAGTTCTAATGTTGTAGAATTAATACGAAAATGCTTTAATGATATTCCCCCAGGTAGTTGGAAAAATTCAGTCCGTCACGTAATAACTGTAGAAAATTCGTATATTAGTCTGGATCGTATAATTAATCCAATTATAATTAATTTTGATGAGGATAGCGATAGCGAAACAGAACTATCTATAGAATAACATTATAAATGTAAATAAATATGACTAGTAATATTTAAAAAAAATGTTATTTCATTTGATTACATTAATATAATCATATCATTACTTGTTTTCCTTAATCCGTCCCTTCATACTTCACTTGTTTATTGCCAAGCTCTTATCGACACAATGGGACCGACCCAGGAAATCATTAAGTCGTATCCAATGTTCGTGAAACGTACTGTTTAAATAAACATAACATAACAAAAATACACTAGTTTTAGTTAGGATCTAGTAATAAAAAAAATCTAATAACGTAGTTTGACGTGTTTGCATTTTATACATGCAATCTAGAAAATGTAATTCCAAGTCTGATAACAATTCCATTGCTGTAGAGTCACCTCTATTCTTTGCATACTCTTGTAATTCCTTTACCATACTAATGGCTTGTTGATAATTGGTGACATTTGTTTCATTACTGCATTCAATTTCTTCATCAGAGTCGTCAGATGGTGATGTGGTTTCAGTTTGGGCTACATAATCGGTAGGAATGGGGTCACTATCATCTTCTAATAGCACATGGTAATTCACATGCAAATCAATGTTAATGAACTCGCCCAAATCATTGTTATCAAATTACAAACTTCCACAACATCAATATTCTCTTTCAGACTCAAAACGCGACATTTTTGTTTACGATTTTAACCTTAAAACTCACAAATAAACGGCGGACTGCTGTCGGGGAATCACACATACTTCCATTCGGCGAAGTCCTTTCGCTCTGCCGTGTATACGCGATTGGTTACCGGTCTGTCTTCGGAGAGTTTTTGCACCGTACTTACTTATTCGTCTCCCAAATATTTAAAAAAAATGTCTGTCCGTTTAAAGGAGGGTTTTCGCACTCTTTGTATGAAAACAGCCTGTCCGCGTCCGCCCAATGGAGAGTCTGCCCAAGAGAGATTGATTTTCATGGAATTTCATATACCTAGTTCCGGACTATGAAAAAATGTCCGCTTAATAGAGATGTCCGCTTATCAGATGTGTCCGTTATGAGAGTTTTCACTGTATCTAACGAAGTAAATTATCTTAATTTTTAACTAAATGATTTCATCACTTTCTGTCATTGTCACGATGCGACGGCCCCCCTATTATTGAATTCGCCCTCTTTAAAAATAAACAATGCATAAAAATCGGCAAATCAATCATTGGCCGGGGAGACGTTAATCTGATTATCACGAAAATAATTGAATTAAGTCTCAAGAGAGGGCGATGTTCGGGAATGGCGTTGCACTAAGCGTTGCATTTAAATTTATTTGCAAGAAATGACTTAAAGGCGTATTAGAGCCGGCAATAAAAATTTCCGGTGCAATGGCAATTATAATTGCACGAATTCATGCGCAGTAAACCGTTCTCGATCAGCTGGCTATTTTGCCCTGCTCGCATTGCCGGCATTCATCATTTAAGTTTTCTTATTACTTAACCTGTTGCTTTAAAAAATGCCCAGAGCTCGCTAGTCTTTCGAATATTCATTCAACTCATTTTCATTTCACGGTTTCAAGTTCAAGATTCAGAAGTCACAGTCAAGTACCAAGTAACGACCTGACAACTTCACGGCATCACATTTTAATTACTAGGTTTATATGAGATGTGATTTGAGAAAATACACCAAAAAGCGATAAGGCACGAAGTATCATCCATGTTATTCTTATGATCATATTTTTTTTTTTATGATCAAACACAAGCACTATAGGAAAAATCCTTTAGGACACTCTGGGAGTGGTGCGTGTGCGCAAAAAGCGATTCACGTTGGTTTTGAATCGTTGGAGGTTATATTCGTTGGGAAAAACGACCTCGGGAAGGTCGTTCCACAAGGACGAAGTCCTCCAGATGAAACTCATAAACTCATAAACTCATTTTATTTATACTGTGGCTATACATAGTACAGATGTATACGTCAGGTTTTAAAATTAAGAAAATAGTAAAATACACACCAACTAGACATTCACAGACAATATTAACACAAAATCAACAACAAAATGGCGATTATGTGACTAGAATAGCATAAGTTAGACAAATATTTTCCATATAAAACATTTTTTTTTTAGAAAGTCAAATCTTGAGATAAAATTAAGTTTATATACTATCGATAAAAAAATCTTTAGTAGAATAATAACATTTGTTTAATAATATATTTTTAATTTCTTTCTTAAACTGGTCGTATTGTAACTCCTTTATATAATTTGGTAATTTATTAAGAAAGAATTCTTAAATAATGAAGTTCGAGGAATACTAAGCTTAACCACATATGGATGGGCGGCAGTGATTCGTCGTGTGTTTCTGCTATTCGTCGCTCTGGGCGGAATTAAGAGGGCAAGGTCAGCCGAGCACCTTCCATGAAATTATCTGTAAAAGAGAGTCAAATCCCCAACCTGTCTTCGATGTTCTAGGTTGTCGAGGCTCCTCGTTAGCTCGTGGTCTCCGATCAGGCGAATAGCTCTCCTTTCGATGGAATCCAGTAGCCGAAGAGTATGTTTGGGTGCAGAGCTCCAGACATGAGAGCAGTACTCTAGTGATGGTCGAATCTGGGCTTTGTATAGTGTCAAAAGTTGTTGAGGTGTGTACAACTTTCTGGTTCGGAAGAGTACCCCAAGCTTCTGAGAAGCTATCTTGGCAATTGCCACAACGCCCAGCAAATTAATAGATGAAGCCAGTGGGATTGCTTGTCCGGCCATGACTTTTAGAGAAAACTGCTTCCTGTTTTTTTAGCGTTAAATTCGACTTGGTTACTGTCACCCCAAGCCAAAATTTCTTCCAGGTCTTTGTTGAGGCGAGATACTTCATGCTGTCTGCGAAGACGTGCGTCCGCAGCTGATGTTTTCGCATTCAAAGAGAAAGATGAGATAAGTGTGCTATCGTCAGCAAAACTAAATATCGGATTTTTAGTTTTCACTAGAAGGTCGTTAATGTAGAAGAGAGTGGGAGACAATATGGACCCTTGAGGAACACCGGCATTGATGGTGAAGGTGTCTGAGGGAAATCCGTCAATCGCCACTTGCAGAGAGCGATCCTTAAGAAAGGTAGACAACCATGCACAGAATCGACTGGGCATACCATAGGATCGCAGTTTACTTAGAAGCCCCTCATGCCAAACACGATCAAAAGCTTTAGAAATAGCCAGTGCAACAGCCCGAGACTTCCCATGATGTTCGATTGCCTGTTCCAAATATGGGTGACATAGGCTAGAAGATCTCCAGTTGATCTGGACTTCCGAAAACCATATTGATGATCGCTGATAATGTTGAAGCCTTCCAGGTACTTTAGAAGATGTTGGTTAATAGCTTCCTCCATTACTTTTGATATAACTGAAAGCAATGCGACTGGTCGAAAGGTGTTAGGCAGGGTTCTCTTACCTTTCTTTGGAATAGGCTGGACTCGCGCCGTCTTCCAGATGGAAATATTCCTTTTTTGTAGGATAAGTTGAAAAGTCTACAAAATACTGGTGTTAGTTCATCGGCGCATCTCTTGAGAACTATAATAGGAATTTCGTCTGGACCAGTAGCTTTTTTGACGTCGAGTCCTTTCAGGATTCGTTTGATGGGACGCTGACGGAACACGATTTCGGTCATTTCGAATTGAACTGCAGGAATGTCGGGTGGTTTTCTTCCCTGGAAATCTACTACTATATGCTTAAATGACTTTTATGCTTACTCTTTACTAGTAAGGCACGAAGTTCCGTATCACCAATGTTATTCTAACGGTGATATGCGAAAACGGCCTTTATTATTTTAACATAATTGGTATTGGTACAACACAATAAGGCCGATTATGGCAAATGTAATAAATGTATTTCTAATGGTGTCAACCCCATGGGAATACATTTTAAATAAAAAGATAGGTTTAATGATTAGTAAAAGTGAAATACGTACTCAAAAGTGATTTGATTTGAAACTGTGATCACATCACCCTTTTTATTCCTGCTAAGGAACTGTGACTACCTGTGATTTGTTGATATCAGTGATTAAATCACGCTCGTGAACTATCGCTCACCACTAGTCCTGCTTAGTGTTGGGGTTCCGGTTGCAATGAGAGAACGCTAGACTACCACACCAGTCCCTCCTGTATACTGTAGTCATTTTGTATATTCTCTGCACATCAGAAAATAATGGCGGGCCAAACAGGCAAATAAATATAACTGTCGCGCACTATTTAAAACAAACTAACACTAAAACACATATGGATTCGTGATATTAGCGGCTGTCGAGTGGTATTTAGGGTTTTAAACATTGTTTATTGTTTTAAACAATTGGAAAATGGACGTGCGGTCGCTGTTAAGTGCTCCAAATTGAATTCGGTTAAATCGGATTTTAAATAAATACCGAGCTATTTTTATACAAAAATAATTCGGTACTATGTGATTATAATTAGCAATTTTATTTTATGCATTGAAAATGTTGCGACATTCAAATTGTATTTAACAAGCGACATTAAGCGTAATTTTGGATGAAAAAATGTTTTTTTTATATATTGTATCCAAAAACGTTTTAAAAGTACAACTTATAACGGTGAGGTCAGGACTGGTGATTTAACGGTTTGAGAAAAAAAAAAAACAGGAAACATTGGACAAAAAAGGTTTTTTTTTCTGTGACGGGAAAAATGTTTGACATTTTATCTCTTGACAGGTAACAAAATGTCACTTTCTATGAAATTACCTTTTTCCCCGGGAAAAAAATTATATGAGAATTACTTTTTTCCCGGATATATATAGGGTATTATGGAAATGACGTATTATATTTAAACCGGCAATTCCTGAGATAAAGACAAATTGAAGAAAATTAGCCATAAATGGCGCTTTCAATTCATTCAGCGGTAAAAGTGACCTGACGACAAACCAGAAAAACACCTGTTTGGCACTGCGATACATGTAAGCAATCAAGGAATCCTGGCCGGTGTTGTCATATGTACACCTTAAACTCATTCGGCCTCTTCTTTCCAGTCTCGGAACATAACCGGCATATCGTCGAGAGAAAAAAACACATACTGAAACAGAACAAATTACACTAAATCACTTAAAGAAACACACAGACATCCACGAGTTTCAAATTAGTTTTTTTGAAGATATGCACCTATTATTAGATTACACAAAAGCACAAAACACTAACGCATAATTACACTTTACAATAACACTACCGTACACATAGAACGACAGCAGGATAGTAAGATAGGATACAAATTATTTCGCAATAGAAATTCAGAAATAATAAAAACGCTAATTTCTAATGGGCCTAAAACATCCGTTACTGAAGAATGATGAAATAATTACTAATAATGTTGACAGACAGAACATCCCCTTCAAATAGACGTATCCAAGGTTCGAGTGCTTCGGACATATTCGGAAAAATAACTCGAACTAGCGCGGTTGCCATTTCCGAGACTATAACTATACAGGAAAGTAATATTACAGAAGGAAATTCCCCAATTTATGAATATAATCTTAAAAATCATCGAAAGTGGCAACGCTGTATTTTTAGATATTAACCATAATAGTTCAATATCAATCGACCGAGTAAACACGAACATGTCAAACAGACTCAAACGTGTCACTTACTTTCAAATTTTTTAGATGTGAAATACCAATGTATGGAAAAATTATATTATTTCCCAGACCACCCGATGATAGCTTATACAACAAGGGCGTATTTTTGTGTACACAGTAGCACTTTAAAATACTAATTCAGATTGAATGGTAATTTAGATGTGTTCATGAGACGCATACAAATCTACGCCAAAACTAATGTGAATTTATTTGGTTTTTTGTTTTTGTCGTTTGTGAGGTTATTGTGCCGGTTTTTGATCGGGTTACCTACTTTGTGTTTTTTTTTTATAAATTAAGTTGGTTATAAATAAGGCCGAAAAGGTAAATAAAATTGCATTTTTTTTTCTCTAAAGGGTAAAGTGGCGTTTAAGTTGTTCAGATCCGACGGGTGTCGTTCGAATTGAATAAATGACAACATACCAGACCATTTATAAACTCCGCGGCGGTTCGTTCGAGTCAGTTCAAGTTTATAAATCAGAGATTGTTTCCCAGCGAACTGAACTGAACGTAAAAGTTTATAATAATGTACCCTGAAAAATAAACAACATCGAATCGGTCAAACGGTTATTGACTTTCTAAAGAGTGACAACGTTGCTCAAAATTCTGACGTTTTCCGCCATATGTTGCTTTGTTTATCTTTCTTCCAGTGTCACCACATACTTAATTTTGTTTTGACATCAGGTCATGTACAGGGCATATTAAATTAATGCGCCATTTATGGTTATTTTTCTTCAATTTATTTTCATCTCGGGATTTGCCGGTTTAAATATAATACGTCATTTCTATAACACCCAGTTAACTTTAACAATTTTATTCGATGCGATATTTAAGTTTGCATAGTTCGAAAGTTTCGGCAGGAATGTGGTATTGACCCGTTGACAGCGGTGCTTAACATGTCTCCGACCATCCTTCCGAAGCAGACAGAAATAATGCACACGTGGCAAACAAGAAGTCCTATTAATTAAGTAGACGGGGATGACCGAATTGTCACCTGCAGCTTCATTCGATTCGTTGAAACAGATTAATTCGGTTGAGCTTCAATCACACCGTTCCGGAAGTGACGATAAATAATTTTATGTGGCGAAATGTAAAAAGCGAGGTAAAAACTAGTGTTGTGATCGCTCGAGCGTACAGCCGTTTGAGTACTCTATTATTTAAATAACCGACATCGCTCGATTATTAAAAAAACTGCTCGAGTTATAAATTCAAGCGAAAAATCGAATCATGCCTTTCACTTGATACCCGGTTTTCGCTCGACGCTGCGCCGCGCTCCACCGTAAATGCTCAGAAGGCTGACACGACATACGTCTTTGTTAAAGGCACATAAACGAGAAGGTGCATACAAAAGAGTATGCCAAATCCCTTAGTGGAGTCATCGCGACATGGGTTTTGTTTTGACTGGGACTGGCTAGCCAGCGGCGATTGTAAATTCTTAAAAAATTAAAGCATGTAATTTTTTTTTAATCGGAATCAACTGCTCTTCCTTAATAAAAACTCTAAGACTAAACTTCTAAAACTTACAGAGACAACCCCTGGTGTTTTATCAACACATTCTTCTTAGTCATAAAAATTTCAAGTGATTAATCGCTCGAGCGATTCACTCGATTATTAAAATCGCTCGAGTATCAAGTACTCGATTATTAAAATCATCGATTTTTTCCAACACTAGTAAAAACAATTTTTGAGGTACCTTCACCGTGCTAATGATATTTTGAATATTTTCCGAATAAAAATCAAATTTTTTTTGTTTTTACAACAAATTAAAATTTTTAAAATTTATCTCGTTTCCTAGATCTTTACTACACATTCAAAACAAATAGTCCCTTTATGTATTGTATTCCTCTCAGAATTTGAAAATGTGGATTTAGTTAAAATTTTATTCTCTGATCGAATTTCCATAGAAGTATATATATAAAGAAAAGGTTTTGTTATTTTATTATTTATTAGTTTATTTGATGAGCCGGCGACGGGTTCTCTATAGTCAGGTCAAGCCCGACATCGCCATGGTGGCATTGGTCCAATTACACTAATCAACACAAAAATCCTCTTTATAAAAATATCGTGTATTTTGTAACATTTGGACTTAAACTAATATACAACTGACCCTCAAATGTTTATATTGGCCTCAGATTTCTTGGAAGGGTCGAATAGGCCCATTAATAGGTAATAAACGGTCGCCCCATTGTTATTTGCAGCTTATTTGGATCTATGCTTGAAATATCCCTTTAGTCGTTACTATATAATCATTTAGTAAACATCTATTAATATTTTCGCTTAGATCTACGTGCGTGGTAAAACGGTACCAAAAATGTCGATGCGTGTTTGCGTTAATAAAGCCGATACCTTCTGTTATATTTGTGGCGAAGTTACCGCGAAAGCGTACCAAAAACCGATATCTTCATTAGTAAAAAAGGCTTATAAACTGTACTTG
This sequence comes from Barypeithes pellucidus, assembly GCA_963991005.1. NCBI lineage: Eukaryota > Metazoa > Arthropoda > Insecta > Coleoptera > Curculionidae > Barypeithes > Barypeithes pellucidus. The sequence continues at coordinate 45,956,324 of OZ022563.1, read as the reverse complement.
GAATGCAAAGTTGGCGCAGTTCCAATGGTTTGGAGGGAACCTCGTAATCACGTAGATGATTGTTATTTTTGCATGACGTATATTAATTCCTTCTGCAATGCCATGGTATAAGTAACAATAGGTATGATTGCACGCAGATGATCACGTGGCTTGGCGAGTAAGTTTTAAATCTCTTATGGAAGTTTACATTGCTGTCATCTTTTTTAACTCTTTTTTGAATGTATTAAAACGTTTTAAGCATGTAATGATATATGAAATGAAAGAATAATATATGACGAGTATTTACGTATATTAATTTCATAGAAATATAACCCACAAATACCACTAAAAAAAGAAAAGATATTAGACAAATTCTTCGCGCCATTTAAGCCGGCCATATGGCCGGCCATGGTACCGGCGACGATAGCCGAAGCATGCCGAAAGCTGCTCGCCGACCACTGCTGGTTTGAAACAGTGTTGCCAGACTTTTACAATTGTAATAGATCCACTACTATTTAAGATTCTTGTTGTGGGGCTCCCCCCCCCCATATGAAATTTATGTTCAATCTGGAGGGACCACCTCCAGATTGAACATAAATTTCATCTAATAGGAAAGTAACGACCCTTTTTTTTCGTACTCTTTTTACTCTGACACCGTTTTTTACTATTCCTAGGTTTCGAACCGGCACTCTATTTCTTTCGATCACGGATTTCTGGCAACACTGCTGCATGGTTGCCGTAGTTTTTGGTGGACATTTTGTAAGTTTACCAGAACGTTTTCTTAGTCTTGTGTTTATTAAAAAAAATATCTGAATTTTCATAAAATGAGGTGCGCTATGTTCGGTTGTGATATGGATAACCAGGCAAAGACATTTAATAGAAATATAAGGTTTTTCCGCTTTCCTAAAGATAAAAACAAACAATTAAAATGGATACAGTTGTGTAAGCGGAAAGATAATTAGGTCGTATTTTAGCTTTAATCTTTGTTGTATGTTCATGAAATAAATATTCCTAAATACCATGATATTATTCTTTCATTTCACATACCACTAAACGTAAAAACTTTTAATTAAAACGGCGTCAGAGTAATAATAGTACGAAAAAAAGGTCGTTACTTTCCTATTAGATGGGGGACCACCTCCAGATTGAACATAAATTTCATATGGGGAGCCCCACAACAAGACTGTTAAAATAGTATGGATCTATTACAATTGTAAAAGTCTGGCAACACTGTTTCAAAACCTGCAGTGGTCGGCGAGCAGCTTTCCGCTATCGTCGCCGGCTTAAATGGCGCGAAGAATTTGTCTAATATCTTTTCTTTTTTTAGTGGTATTTGTGGGTTATATTTCTATGAAATTAATATACGTAAATACTCGTCATATATTATTCTTTCATTTCATATATCATTACATGCTTAAAACGTTTTAATACATTCAAAAAAGAGTTACAAAAGATGACAGCAATGTAAACTTCCATAAGAGATTTAAAACTTACTCTCCATGCGCACGGCAGACGAAATTGGGACGGTTAGATATCATACCTATTGTTACTTATACCATGCTGCAATGCGACCAGTGCCCCATGACAACTCATTACCCATTCCCCAGCCACCTGAGAGTTACACGCTTGATTCCGAATCAGACTCCGGAAGTATTTCACCAGAAGTCGGACCAAGCTACATCCCTAGTTCTCATGATTTGCCTGATACACCTCATTTAATCACTCAAGATGAATTAAATGACCTTGTTCGTGACTTGGACCTCCCGAAAACAAAACTTGAACTTCTCGGATCCCGCCTGCAGCAGAGGAAGCTCGTGGGAAAAGGAGTGAAGGTGTCCATCTACAGGAAAAGGCAATCCACTCTCACAATTTTTTTTGCAGTGGAATGTGATTTAGTATTTTGCCATGACATACCTGGCCTAATGACCGAACTGAACTTACCATATACTCCCGATAAATGAAGACTATTCATAGATTCGTCTAAAACAAGTATAAAAGCTGTTTTACTTTTTAATGGAAACGAGCATCCATCGGTTCCTATAGGTCATTCGGTAAATATGAAAGAAACATATGACAATCTTAAGATGTTACTAAGATGTGTAAAGTACGAAGATCACAAATGGAACATATGTACAGATTTAAAAGTGGACTGCAAGCAGGCTATACAAAAGACTGTTGCTTTTTGTGTGAATGGGACAGCCGTGCAAGAGACAAACATTATAAAATTAAGGTTTGACCTCCACGTGACACAATACAAGTTAGCGTTAAAAATTTGACCCGAGAACCATTAGTTCAGGAAGAAAAAATATATTTACCTCCACTTCACATTAAGCTGGGTCTGATTAAAAATTTTGTTAAAGCACTGGATAGAGAAGGAAATGCTTTCAAGTATTTAAAAGACAAATTTCCACGTATCAGTGAGGCCAAAATTAAAGAAGGAATTTTTGTTGGTCCTCAAATTAGGCAATTGTTTAAAGCAAATTTTAAGTGACAATGAAAGGCGGGCATGGAATGCATTTGAAAGTGTTTGCAACAATTTTCTTGGAAATAATAAATCAGAAAATTATCGTGAACTCGTGGAAGAACTACTCACGGCCTATCATATTTTAGAATGCAACATGTCACTAAAACTTCACTTTCTCCATTCTCATTTGGACGTTTTTCCTGAAAATTTAGGAGCAGTATCAGATGAGCATGGACAACGATTGTGGAAAAAGATACCTAGTGTCTCATTTAAAAAAATTATAAAATATTCCGTGCCACTTTTTGGGGCCACCCTGTAGATTGCAAAATATTTTCAGGTTATGCATCTTAGTAAACCATTTATCTTTTGTACGGAACGTTTTTATCTATCTTTAAAAGTTTAAGCGCTATCGAAGCCAGACACCTTACTGACACACCCTGTATATCTATTTGCTATTTGAAATCAAATGACGTCAAGGTCAAAATCTGTCAAGGTAATAATTTAATTTCTGAAAAGAGCAAACAAACAAACTTTTCGCTGGTTATTTTTATTTAGTTTCGTCATTATAGTTTCGTCCACCCAAGCAACACAAAATCGTCTATTAAACGTTTATTTTTTGTATATACCACTAGTATATTTTTGGTTAATAGTTGACCTTTAATATAGGTTAAAATGTCCGCCTAATATAAGTCTATGCATATTATAGTAGTACACGTATTATTAAGGTTTACAATATACGTTTATATATATAAACATTCAGCAGTAAAATCTATGTTTCTGGAAAATGTAAAAATATAATATACATTATACCTAAATTTAACGTTTATGCAATAGGTTTAAAAAGTATAAACGGAATACGTTTATATATCGTCGGTGCAATGCTAAACCCACGAATGTGCAAAATTACTGTTTGGAGATATTCGACTTTTAAAGTTTTAGTTTGTTGTGTAAAATCAGATCTAAACAAAATATATTATTTTGTTTTGCTATTAGTATTATTAAGTATTGTGTTTTTAAAGTTTTTTAATATAATTTAAAATAATTATTTATTTTCAAAAATAAGTTACATTCGTGAATTTGGCATTTTCATTCTTGGTTAAATCTGCACATAGGCAAAATCAAAAATAATAAAAAAACTTTAGATTGTTCATTATCTTTTATTTCAAAAACTTAAAATGATTTTTATCTTAATAGAAAAGACAGTTCTGTAACAGGTCTGTCTGTAACAAAATGAAAATACACTTATTTTAGGAAAAACATTAATCTTCATCTGAATCTTCGCTTTCATTAGGCTGCGGCAAATTGTCTCGAACATTTTGATTGACTTTTATAGATTTATAAAAATTGTGATAAATCTTTGGAATGGTTAGGTCGATACACATTTTTTGAAGATCTTGATATTTAGCAACGGAAATGGGTAACTCACTATCATAAGCTTTTTTTAAGTCAACCTGTTTTGGTCGTCCGCGACTCTTGCAGCAAACTTCTTGAAATTCATCTTGAAACTTTTTTTTGTAAAATAATTTTGGTTTTTCCGTCTTGATGTAGCGTAACCAACACACTTGACGCCAGGGAACTTTATTCATATTAAAGCTTTGACCTCCAAAGGACTTAAAATCAAAAAAATCATCAAACATTAAAGATTTTACTTCAAAAGGACGTGGTCGCGAACGAGCGCTTCTGATTATTTGAGCCCAACCTTCAGGTGAATAAACAGGAACATATTTTGATTTTTGCTCTATTTTGGAATGGATCGAATCACATTCCATTTCGGTATGTCCAGTCTCGAAAAATTTGTGTTCAATAATTTTTAAATTTGGGTGATCTGAAAGGAGCTTTAAACACATTGCAGCAAAAAAAGAATTTTTTTGTTGTCCACCACATCCGTCGGACATCATTCGAACTTCCGTTATATTTGGATGCGACAAAATGTAATTGTAAATACAAGAGGATATTTCATTTGAACCTCTTTTACCTTGGGTTTCATCCCAAAGATAACATACTCCGTCTTGGTTTCCCAAATTATAAATGGTGAAATTGTAGATTGCTAATTTACGTAGGTAAAATATTTGACCTGTTTGCCCTTTCGGAGTCGTTAAAACTGCTTCCAGATCAAAATTAAATGATAACACCTCCGAATTTTCTTTCGCAGTTTCCTTGTCGTCGTCCCGAGCTTTTCGAGCCAATTCTTTTCGTTCCATGTGTTCCCGATAAATCGGTTCTTGTGCCGTTTGTTCCACTTCTGTCATACTTTTATATTGCAAACATTTTTTACACTGGTCCTTCTTAGGTTTGTGAAAACCTAAATTGTAATCTTTAAAAACCTGTCGGTACTTTTCGAATGACACTGCTCGAACATTTGATTCTACGCATTTTTTTTTGTACAAGTTGTGCATAATGGAAATACTAAGTGAGGAATCCAAATACTTTTTTGTAGTGGAGGCTCTGCAGTAATGTGACTCAACCGCTGGAAATGTAAGAATGTGGTCACGAATCATTTTGTCTTCCTCATCTTTTAATTTGTTGTGGGGAACCTTGCCGCGCAAATCTTTATTAACTGCGCCACCAGAAGAAAGCTTTTTCAATGCTCCTCGCATAAATGCATCAGTAACATTAAGAGTACTCATAAAAAATTCGCGACAAACTTGTCTTTTTTCACCATTTACTGTAAAAGTGTAGCACATGGTAAAATTTCTTCTTGAATTTTCAATGTTTCTTGTCACTCTTTTTTTATAATTTTTTTCAATATGAATATTTAAAAAACAACGCTGATCATCTACTGAACCCATTTGACGAAATTCGTTGTAAATTTTTTGCCGGTCTTCCTCCTTAACAAGGCTGTAACATGTATGCTTCGGTTTTCCAGAACATGGAGGTGGTAATAAGGGACGTGCCGGTCTTTCTATATTTTTAGCTCCAATATAAGCTTCACCTTTTAATCTTTTTTGTTTTTTTATATTTTTCTTCCAATTGATTACATTTTTTTTCTTTCTCTTTGGAAAATAATCTAAAACAATTCGTTACTTTAAATGAAAGCCTAACTTGCTTTTCTAATAAACTTACCTAAGTTGTTTACATTTTGATTGCTGGACATTGCTAAATCGCTGGAATTTGAACTACTTGAGTTAGAGCAAGTAGAACAACTGCTGGAGCTTGAGTTCTCGTTGGGATCATAATTATCCGAGGAAGAGGCAGAAAAATCACTTTCAGTTGAAACTACCTCGCTATTGGACATCGGTCTCTCTTTAGAAGTGCTTGGCATTCCTATAAAATCTTTTTCGTCTAAAACAAAGTATAGAAAATAACAACAAACTAATTTATAACTGCATGAGACAAATGGACAGTACTTACCTACTACACCTTTTGCCACCACGCATGCTTGGTTAATTTCGTTTTCGTTATTCAAAGCAATCGCAGCGCAATCGTTTTCTACTGTATATATATCTTGATTATTATCTTTATCTAAATCCTAACAAAAAAAGTAAATTATTAAACAGTTTTGTAATAATTATAGAAGAATTCTTACCTTATTTTCACGCCCTTCCACTGATTCTGATTTATTTGCTTCTGCTTCTTTTAAAAGTTTAAATATTTTAACTGTATGTGAATTCATTGTCCCGCATTAATAAGTTTATATTATAAAACTCTTTCTATGCGTCTCAAGGGACAATGTAAAATCTTTTACTTGTTTTAGTAGAATAACAAAAACACGAATGTACTACTGTTAGAAAAGTTCACCAAATTCGGCAACGCCACAACCACGAAAGTGTCACATTCGCGATACAAGCACTGCAAGTGATGGAGGCAGACTGACTTTCGTGAAATTAGCCACACGCCTCCCCACCTTATTTTTATTGCCTCCACATTCGTGACTATGGCATTGCGTAGTTCTGTTTAAGGTACGTTTGGTAGTACACATAGGTCGAAAACACTGATTTTGCACATTCGTGGGTTTGGCATTGCACCGACGATATATTATAATTTTGAAGTTAAAATGGTCTCGTTATTTACGTTAAAGAACAAGACAAAATAGACCATTTGCCGACGTATACGAAACACGTTTATTAGTTTTCTTTGTAATACGTTTATATTTATAATAATTTAGACGTTAATATGGTCTCATTATATACGTTAAAGAACAAGACAAAATATACCAATTATTGACGTATATGAAGCACGTTTATTAGTTTTCTTTGTAATACGTTTATTTTAATTTCATCTGGGTATAATAGGGTATCTGCAGTTCAAAATGATTCATAAAAAAACTGTCTTTTTGTAAATTACTTTCGATATTTTCAATTATATTAGTTATTCATATTGTTTTATTATAAAGTCATAAACTATTTTTTATATATTTTTTTGTTGAGATTGAGATTTGTAAGATTAGCATTTATTGTGGCCAACCCTTCAGTCGTAGGATCCAAACGACAAAAGCTTTGTTTATAATTATTTATTATTGTTTTTTTAAAAACATAAATTTTAATTAGTTTTTACAATTATTGGTGTGTCTTTGTTTGGCCAATTTTAGCCAATCTTGGCAGGCTTGTCCAATCGCTTTGTCCGTTACTTCCCCGACCAGTGCAGTTCCTCCCATCTGCTCCTTCCCTTGGAAGGAAATCTTGGCTGCCTCTGTGAAAAAATGTAAAACAAAGAGTTACTAAAAGTATGTCTATTTATAAATGGATGGATTGGAAATATCAAAACTATGGTCATGTCTAAAATTGATGAGCTATAATAATATGTTCAAAAATTCAAGTCTCTAGCTCAGTTAGTTCAAAATACTATTTTAAACATCATAAGTGCTAGCTAAAATACTATACATCAATTTACACGCCTCCTTGACGTCCGGTTCTGAGCTTTGTTTAGAAAGTTCAAGTGTCTATCTAGCTCAGCAAACAATTTAAAATCAATTAAAAAATTCCACCAGAACACACCCACCCTCACGCATACATACATACAAATATATACAGGGTGCTACAAATTCGAGTGCATGCATGGGGATCTCGGTTACTATAAGACAAACAGGGTCAGTTAAATTAAGTTGAACATTTTGGTGCTCAACAAAATGCAACTTCGAGAATTGAAAAATTCCGCGTACTTCCGGAGATATTCGAAAAAAAAACGAAACGCAAAAACCATTTTATTGGTTCCCGAGCTGATTTTAAAAGAAATTTCAAAATAAATAACACTTTGTCAGTGCCACTTTTTCTCCTCTATAAGCCTGTGTTATCAAATTGAAAATCTGACTTTCGTTTTTGGGCGGTTATCATCTACTTTATTTTTTTAAATACGCTCCTGGATTTTTTTTATCTTATTTTTGGTTACCTTTTAACTTCCTTAAGGCAATAAGGTGTCGCAACCATCCAAATAAATTATTAGTTTTATGAAATAACACCTTAAAATGTATGAATATTCCATCTCGCTCTAACACAAAGTTTTATTTATAACTTCATCTTTATTTAACATAATTATTCTTATGGAATTAGAATAGTCAAGTAATTATGTTGTTAAAAAAACATTTGTCACCCCAAAAAAAATTATAAATAAAAATTTTTACATCAATTTCGGCGCAAGTGTTCGAAGATATTACCAGATGTTCATACAGTCGTTTATTTTTGTAAAATTTTTTAACTGCTCTGTAAACGCAGCTTCTATTTAAGGTTTTTTTAAAACAATTTAATTACTTGACTATCTTATTTCCATAAGAATAATAGATATGTTGAATAAAGATGGATTTATGAATAAAACATTGTGTTAGACAGAGATGCGTGATTCAAAAATTTTAAGGTGTTATTACATAAACCTTATAATTCTTTTTATATACAAAGCTACTTGATAAAAATATGGTAAAAATATATAGAACACTTACCATTAAGTGCTTTGTATATCAGTGTTTCCTTAAAGGAATGCTTTTTCTTGAGTCCTGGGGATTTTGGGGCACTACCAGCCCAGTTAAAGGCCATCCCCACTTTATTTGATATGACAAATTTTAACATATTCATTACTGCATTCCTGATGGTAGATCCACCAATGGATGCTAGTCGGGTCCTCTAAAAAATAATTTATATTTCAGAGTTGTTCCTAAGTATTCTAATCTAAACTAACCATGTAAATAAAGTTGTGAGGAGTTTCTAGCCACTCCTCCATAGTAGCAAAATCTCTTTTGCGACCTACTGGAAAGTCCGGTACATTGGGTGGACATTGCAAGGCTTGTACATTTTTGACCTGTAATGTTTGCCAAATTTGTGTGAGTAGGGTTGATTGCTGTTCCTGAACCATCTTAATTCTTGCCAGATCTTGTAACACGTTTTGTTGCCATTGGTTTAGGCTCTGAGTATTTGACGCTAAGTCGATACTCGAACCTATGGATGATGTCGAACAGCCCCTTATGGTCGTAGCCGTAAAGGGAGATTCTGAAGAATTATGTGCCGGACTCTTAAATCGCTTTGAAGAATGCGTTGAGACTTGCATTTCGTTAAATGTTTCGAGGGTTCGTTTTTCAGCTAAATCATTACTAAAAAAAAAATATCGAGTAAGTACAGACAGTTTAAAAAAATCTGTAATATTTAAACTTATTCTTGAAGGAAAAATTAATTTCAAGAAGTTATGTTTTATCATTTAATATACTAGGAAAATCTTGTTTCTTACTTTTTTGATTGATTTTGTTTATATTTTAAATTATTATTCTCCTGTAACAGATCTTCATCACTGCTGCTACTGAAATTGATAACTGTATTGACTTTTTTAAAAATATTTTTGGCCGGTGGACTTTTTTGGTCTTCTGAACCAGATGAATATTCGTCATTGTCATTCTTATTAAACTTTGTCCATTTCTTAGATAATTTCCTTTTTTTTTGCAGGCTTTGTGAATCATTATTGGCATATTTTTCTGATGCGCTATTTTCGCTATTCTGAATAATCTCATCTGTAAAACTGTGAGTACTCGCTACGTTCGGAATGTCTAAATCTTGCTTTTCCAATTCACTTGTACTTGTACTACTTTCGGCCAGTATAAGCTGCAATAAAATGTTTGCTTGGGAATATGTTTCTGAAAATTATAAGAAAAAATTGAAACATTTAAGAAAAATATATTATTTGAACAGAAATTACCAGCAGTATTGTGTACTTTTCGAATGGGGTATTCAGTCCATGTATCTTTAGGTGGAGTTACCTCTTCAACCATTGTCTGAATATGTTTTTGAGAATTTACATTTTTTGGCCAAAAGCACGATTTTTTGTCATCGGAGAGCCAAATTAGAGGAACAACGAAAAATTCCTTTTTATTATTATTAAACTCGACAATAGCAAACATGTTGCACTTTCTTTACTTTAAAAATATCAAGAATGCTGAAATATACGCACTATTAATATTTAAATCAAAAAATTTGTTAACCTTCTTCGATTAACTTGACATTGTTTAGAGAAGATTTAAGGTAGGTCTTAAACAAAATTTACTCATTTTCTTTAAAATGTGTGCAAATACAGAATTTGATCAAGGTAGAGCGCGACTGTAATGTAATGTACAACGAAATGTTAAAAATATTTATTTTTTTTATTAAAATAGGCGAATTATAGCGGAAGGTACCATTGCGCCCAAAAAAAACTGGGACAAGAAATTTTATTTCTATCTCCCTGCCTATTACAAATTTTTTGCTTTGATATTTAAATGTAATTTTGACAGGTATATTAATTATCAAGGTGAAATTCTGACAGTTATAAAACTAACACAATAATATTAATTTCCACGGCAACAGTAATATAATAATATATTATGTTAATTATTATAGTCTAAGAGCTAGAATATAAAGAAAATTTTGTTGTCCCAGTTTTTTTTTGGGCGCAATTGTACATCTTTAAGCCGTTGCTGATCACTCATAGCGATTATACTATTTTAATTCGTGTATGACGGGAATAACGACAAAGCCGTTCTTATGTGGCAATGCTACAAATTTATGTTTGATATCGTTTGCCAGGATTATATTGTGCGAAGAAAGTCCATATGTATAGTAAATACCCAGAGCCGATGATAAAATTGGATACGTATAAAAATTTTCTTTATATTTAAAATATTGACCAGTGCATTTATAGATCCCATTGATCATAAAAATTTTTTTGATTACAAAAATTTGGTTATTCACTGCCACAATATTATCTGGAGTTTGGATGGAAATGGTAAATTTTGTTGTCAAAATTAACTTTTTACAAAAAAATGAGTCGTTACTATTTTTATTCTTTATTCCACAAGGGATAAAACTGCTACGTTGTTTATTACCTTGTAAAGATTTATTTATAATCTTGGATAATTCAATACTTCTATTATGGATCTGAGAAAGTGGTAAATTTTTTCCCCTGATGCTTCTTTTTATTTTACCTAAGTGATTTTCGAAGCGAAAACAACTGAATTCTTCTAAAGCACCATATAACGAAACATCATCACATATATGTAATAAGCTGTGAACATTGTAAACAATAAAGAACTTGTCATACACTTCTGGGCATTTAGTGACAAATTTTCTTATACATTTTTTAGCTACGTTAAAAAAAATTTTTATTAGGTTTCTGCTACTTAACACGTAAATGCCAACATGTAATAATAAAAAATGTTTATATCTAACAGAGTGAAGACTACTTCGCATTACCAAAATACCGCAGTATAACAAGAAAAAACGAAATTCTACCGCTTTCCAGCGTTTGACATCGTTAAAGGTACGAATTTTTCTCCCAAATTCACTAGGAATATATTTTTTGAAAGAATTTAAGTTTTCATTTATGCAAGCAATAATTGTTTTTGATAACTTAAATGGTCGTTTCCCTTCTAACCAGTAATTTATTAATCTTTTCATCACACCCAAATAGATAAGGTGCATTGGATCCAGGACGAAGCTAGAAACTAGACCTACACCTAGCTTAAGGAGGGGTGATTGACCCTTTATGTGATCTCCAGAAATATTTAAAAAATCTTCATCCAATCTAAAATTTGTATATAAATCGGTTGGATAATATCTTCTTTTATTTTCTCTACAATAAACACTAACTATATTACATCTTTCACATCCTTCCTTACCATTGTGGCCAACAATTCGCTTTAAATATGCCCTGGCAGGAGCATCACAACAAAAAGCTTCTAGCTTTATTTTAAAATGTTTATTTTTATAAAGTATACCATCTGCTATTAATGCTTGGCACTCGTTTACAAATGGCTTTAAAAAATCTTCCAACGTAGTAGGCTTACCCCTGCCACAAAAAATGGCGATAACGGAGACCGAACTATTGTTGAAATTTTTGCAGTGCAATAGTATAGGCCAAAACTCTACTAAACTACTATTGTAAATTGGTATTCCATCAACATTGATATATAAACGTAGTTCGTTACTAAGATCTTCGTAACGTTCATCTGCCAATTTTGCCATTAAATTACTTTTAACACCAAAATATACCATATTGCCGTTAACCAACTTATCAGAAATAACCTTATTTCGAGGCGTTCCAAGAAGTGTTCTTGCATCATTTTTTAAAAATGGATATTTAGGCTTAATTAGATTAATTATTTCATTTAAACACCGGTGTGTAACCAAATTACGTGTGGCCCAAATCTTTAAATTTTGCTTGAATTCAGTCTGTTCAGAAAGTTTGAAATCTTCGTTATCAACATTATTATAATTTGCATTTGATATAATAGTATCGGGTTGAATTCTTGGATAGGTCTCCAAAACCAAAGTAGGCATTTCATTGTTGAAAGTTACAGGAGAAGTATTAGGTATTAATAAATTAAGATTATCGTGGGTAGAGTTTGTTAGAAAAGTTTCGTTAGAAATAGTGTTAGACACATATATTTCAGCATTATTTGTTGGATTATTTCCTAGTGCAATTTTTTTCTTTGTTTTTTGAACAGAGACAGCAATTTTTCGTCTAAGATGTCTTTTAGAAACTAATTTTGGCATTATCAGAATTGAATCTATTAATCCTTATCACCTAAAACTAAACAAACAAACATTAGAAAATATTAATTATATGCATGCATGTAATTGTGTACACTGAAATCAATATTCTAACCACACCATTGGAATCTCGGGAAGTCAGGGTGTCCGCTAATTAATGGTACATAGAAAAAACGCCCTACATAAAAATGTTAGGATTTACTTTTTTTTATTTAATTTTTTTGCTTTGTTCTAGTACATAGAGAAAAAGAAAAATCGCCATCTAGAGATTGTAAAAGGTACATGAAGTTATTATTTCAATTTTTTTCCTTATCGATGTATATGTTCGTAGCTCGAAGATATGTAATATATATAAATATATATGTAAATTTACGGGCTTATAATGTACGTCTATTAACAGTATACCATAAACGTATAATATACTAACCTAACCTCAAATACATACCCAGAATAAATAGATTTGTTCAGAAACATGTGGAATAAAATAAAATCTGATTTTTGATAATAATGTAATCCTAATAATCGGTAAATAAAAGGTAATTTAAAGAGCAGTGTGTATCAAGTACTAATCATTGTCAATTTCAATGTTTTTTTACATATTCTTTTACGTAAATAATTTACGTAAATATAAAGGCTTATAATGTACGTCTATTAACAGTATACCATAAACGCATAATATACCAACCTAACCTTAAATACAACCCAAAATAAATTTGTTCAGAAACATGCGGAATAAAATAAAATCTGATTTTGATCATAATGTAATCCTAATAATCGGTAAATAAAAGGTCATTTAAAGAGTAATAATCGTCGTCAAAAATATTGCATCGCACGATACAAGCAGCATTTTAATATTTTAACTAAAGCTAGGTACTTGTCTAAGAACTAAAAAATTAAAACCAAACTTACTTGAGCAGCCTGCAGTCCAGTCGAGCACAAACACAATCCAATCACTATTCACAATGCAAGTAAATAATGCTAATATAATAAAAATATCCATAAAACACTCAAACGATAGTAGGCGGCCATTAATAAACCGGAAACGAACAATGCAAATTTAATAAATGCAATGCTCAATGCATGCGCTTCGTTTACGTCACACTATTCCAAAACGCTTATTGGCTGAAGCAATCGGTAATAATTACGAGTGTACGAGTAATGCCGAAACACACAGCGGCAATTCGGTGAAAACTTTTGTCTATTATGATGGTTAATTATTGGCATAAGTGGGACATTTATTTTACGAAAAATATTGACAACTTTATACTTTATTTTTATATGTATAGGTAGACGAGAACAAATATTAGATAGCGCGGGTACTATAATAAAAATATACATTTATATCGAACTTAGAATTTTGTAAAGTGTATAATATCTATGCATTGTAAAAATATACCTAAATTAAAAAACTAATATAATCATAAAATGGTACTTATATCATATAAGTACGTATATTTCTGGTATTTTCAGACGATTAAATGTGAACTATTTCTGTTGAGGATAATATTAATTCCTGATCCCCATTGGCTTTATAAACATTATTTATTGAGTTTTACTTATAATAACTGTGTCAATGGGCTATTATTATAAAAATAAAAAAGCAGCTGCATTAATGATAAAAAATAGTACCTATATGATATACGTAGAATTTATGTTTGCAAAATGTACGTTGTCAATAAACGCTTAATCCACGTTAATTAAATATACAAAAACCAAAAAATATACAAAAAATGGTTGAATATAAATAGTACCTATATGATATACGTAGAATTTATGTTTGCAAAATGTACGTTGTCAATAAACGCTTAATCCACGTTAATTAAATATACAAAAACCAAAAAATATACAAAAAATGGTTGAATATAAATAGTACCTATATGATATACGTAGAATTTATGTTTGCAAAATGTACGTTGTCAATAGACGCTTAATCCACGTTAATTAAATATACAAAAACCAAAAAATATACAAAAAATGGTTGAATATACGTTTATTAAACGATAATATAGATTTGCGTGTTGCTTGGGCAGGTACTGCATTCGTTTCTTGCGTTTTTTAACGGCCGTTAAGTCTATTGTTTCGAAGAAGTGTGGCAGCTCAATATGGAAATGGAAAATTTGGTTTAATTAACAATACAGGGTCAAAACAAAAATATATATTCTCAAAATGTGAAAATCTCTTTGTTGTCAGAAATACGTATATTGACTTGATTACTGATTTTGAAAATAATGGATTAATTGGTCCCCTACGGTAATAATTTAAAATACACATTTAGAAAATATATTTCTTTGCGTATCCGGGGAAATGTGGGAAATCTCAAAGATATGAAGATAATAAGTGAAAAGAGGACTAAAAATTCATATGAACTTTTCCGAAATCCCAATGGTGAAGATCGTTTTTCTGGATAGTTGTTTACAATCCACCTAAGAATGTGAATTGTTTATTCTTCAAAAACTCTGAACCCAAGTCGTATCGATGTAAGATCCTTGGGCTTTTTTTGGTAGTTTCGCTCATGACATTCATTTTATAATAAAAACGTCACTGTCGAAATTGCCAAAATACAACATGTCATAAAAATTTCATATTTGTTTCTTAATTCACGTTTAAATTTTTGGATTAGCGTGTGTCAAAAACTATCTATTATATGCGTCAGCTCCATTGACGACGCTTATACACGCATTATCCTATTTACATAAACTGAACGCCAGAAACATAAAAACTACACCCCCCACTAATCACAAACTTTAAAAAGCCAGACAAGCTTCTCGGAGCGTTCGAAAAGCTTTTTGATCTTCCCGATTTAATCCCTTCGCGGCACGTGCCTTTTAAATCTTTCTCTCCTTTTTTCAACGCCGCCTGCGATCGGGATTTATTGGATGTTTTGATTCCCCGATGGTAGTTTTGAGACGGGAGAGTTTTTTCGTGTGTTGGGGTTAGGCGCAGATATTTTTTTACGGAAAGCGGAAAATATGTTACAATCAGCGGGGTGAGTTGCAGTAGTGCTACTGTGTCCTTATTGTATAAGGTATCATCGGGTGGTCTGGGAAATAATAATTTTTCCATACATTGTTGATATTAATACGATCTGAAAAGTAAATAGACTTTATTGCATATAATAATGACAATTCATCTATCTTTGAAAGGTGGAAAGTTCACGTTTTTTTACTTTTACTTTCCACCCGGATGGAAAGTAAAAAATTTTTTTTAACATCGATATCTCAAAATAATATACGAACACACCAACATCCAACTCATTACACAAATTTAACGACAATGCATTATTTGCATTGAATATTGTTACCAAATCGTTGATATCTTCTTTGTCTTGGCATTTTCACTGAAATAAGCTAGTAGCGCCGACTCAGAACCAGGATTGTGAACTTTGTTTCCCGTACACCATTCTTTGAAACAGTTATATGCCTTGTCATATCTCAGGCGGCTTTTAGTTGGCAGAAGATCTTCTTCTACTATTTTTGCTGCTTCTCGAATTTCTGGTGGAGTAGCAGCAAAATCAAATTCCCATCTCACCGCATTTTTCTGTTGTTAAATTAATATATTGTTTAGTGACATGGAAACCATATTCAAAAAATGATATTTGCCATCTTGATGTGTATTATTACCTACGTTATTTTACCTCCTGCGGTTATTTCAAATTTCTGTCTGTTTTTTCAATGGAAAAGTCAAAATGACATTTATATTTTATTAATAATTTTAATTCAAAATAATAATAAGAAGTGGATGTTAGATGTGGTTGTAAATAAAATAATTTACAAACCTCGGTGAAAAGTTTCATTACTGTGCGCCTCGGTTAACTACCGACTCTCTCGACAGGAATGAAACTGTCGCTGAATTGTAAAAGAGCGGAACGTACGTACATTATACAATGATATGTGTGGAGTACGTAGCCCGAAACATCCGTCCGTTTTGCGCTTAATAAATGATAGGCAACTCTAAGCGTTCTCCTTATCTGCGCGTTTCACGTAAGACGTTTTTCGATAACTCCTGCATAACCAATTTACCCCTTGAATTTGATTTAAATTTAATTCAATCTGATGATTAGCTAGATGGCAATTTAATAATTTTAATTTTGTCCTCTTTTTGGCTTCCATCCAAAAGGTGAATTCCCCACCCAGGAATTATTTATTTAACCCAATCTAACTATTTGAATCGTTTTAAATTTTGAAAATGAAGACTGGTCGACACTATCAGTAATGTCGCCAATCGTTGGTAATGAAAAATTCATCTTAAACCGAAGACGTGCCTTCTTAACTAGTTTTACGGACGCTTATCTTGGTCGATTTTTCGTTGTTTATGGTCAGGGATGCCAGGCGTAATGCCATTGCCGACTTGACACGCACGTGTCAGTCGGTCTTGGGTTGGCCCACCAACCTTTCCCCGCCTACTGGAAGCTGTCAGCAGTCCACCAGAGCGCATGAAGAAATGAGGGCAAGAATTTTGTCTAAGAAGTAAAGTAGATGATTTTAATTTGAAGTATAGTTGTTTGAACGTAGGACGAGGCATAACTTTTGTTCAAACTATACTTTGTATTTTGGTATTGGTTCGGTCATGTTTAATGAATACAATAACAATGCAAGTTATTATATTGAACACGGAGGGCTTTTACTTATTTAATTTTACTGTCTGTTGTCAATGAGGGTGAATTTAAGAGGTTAGTCTTACGTCAGTCGAGTAACGCCATTTTTTAAATTTAAGATATTTACATTTATTTACAATAGAAATCCAACCTAAGCTACTATTTTATTTCTCAAGTAAAGAGAGCTCAGCTACCCTATAATTTCCAGGAAATATAGACACGCGGTAGAGGTTACTAATATTAACTTAAGATATTCCATTGTTTTAGGACTTACTTCTTCATTCCGGACTCAGAATGTCTTTTATCACAATCGGGTAAATTTGGCAATCGCGGGTGGACCGTTACTGGGGGTACGCACCAGTCTGCTTTTCCAACGAAGATGATAAACGTCACAACGATGATGTTTTTACTCTGTATTAAAAAATACAGAGTGTCTCTCCCACGTTGCATTAACGAAATTTCTTACTGTTTGAACTTATTTATACTCGCACCAAAACGAGTGTTTGAAGGTATCTCAGCATTACTTATACTCGTACGGAAAGCTACGAGTTTTCGAGGATCAATTTCAGGTTTTTATTTATACTCGCCCCAAAATACACGAGTATTGGAAGATATGTAGGTTTTTATTTATACTCGTACCAAATCACGAGTGTTTGAAGATATTCCAGAGTTCTTTATACTCGCACTGAAACATACGAGTGTTTGAAGAGATTCCAGCGTTGTTTATACTCGAACGGAAACTACGAGTGTTTAATGATATTTCAGTGTTGTTTATACTCGCCGGAAACATGAGTGTTTAAAAATAAAACTCACTGAGGGAAAGATCCGCGGTTTGACTTTTCTCGGAATTTTAGGTGATAAACACTCTAAAACCTGTAGTCGAAAATACGAACCCCCCTTCTTACGTAAAAATTAATAAAAAAACTAAATCGCGTTTGAGTACGACTCTGGGAATCCCCAATCGACTGTATACCGCGGACTTGAAGAATCCAAAATCGACTAAACTTACTGCCTCCTGCAGAATTTCTTTATCCGTCTGTTTTAACGTTACATTGCGTCATCGTGACCGATTTAATCAACCGGTGACGCCATGCCCGTTGCGGCAAGAGAGATAAGGAACCAAATACTACCGACACAGCAAAACTATAAAAGCCCGTCCAATTTTGCATGTGGAATGATTATGTGTCTTCGTTCCTATTTATTTTTTAAATTATTTAAAAAATACTCATTAATTTTCTTTAATTGGAAAAAGCCAGCTTTACAACAAAACACTTTCTACCTCGGTACGTAATATACTATTTTATTTGATTTATTTTAATAATGTTTGTTCAGATTGCCATGGACTGCTAGAAGATGGCTCTGCGCGTTGTATTTTCTCGTCGACTACCGTTGATAATACATATCCTGTATTGACGAGAACAAAACAGTTCGAACCCGGTCTGCAGGTGGTGACATCCTATCAATGGAGAAGGGTTTCTTTTCTTGGCAGTACCATTCAATCTGAAATAGTAATTTAAAGTGCTACTGTGTAGACAAGAATACGCCCTTATTATATCATAAGGTGGTCTGGGAAATAATAGTTTTTCCATACATTGGTATTTGATATTAATACCACCTGAAAAGTATAGACTTTTTTATATAAAGAGTTTTCTTGTAGTTTGTCAAGTGCTGTTAATTAGAACGTGATTTTGAAAAGAAAGTTCTTATGAAACAATTTATTTTATTAATATCAATATTCGTGTCAGTGACACCGCCGCGTCGTTCTTTTTTACATGAAATAAACTTGCTTAAAAGAGAACTCAATTGTAAAGAAACGCGTATTTAGTTACCTTTATACATCATCCCCAGGAAAATATAAATAGAATGGCTTTCCCTAAGATCGATAAGGAGAAACGCATTAGGTCTAGCTACAACATAGAAACATCCTAGAACAGATGGGACCGTCTTAATTTTTAATGTGAAAGAAAAACTTTAGGCGCAAAGCGCGACAAATACCAATGGTCCATATTATACAGTGTGTATAGTCTGGGAACGGCTTAATAATTTTTAATCCGTTCATTTTTTCTTTACAAAATTTAGGTGTGCCTTATAGGGGAAGGTAAACCACTTTTTCACGGAATAATGACAGTACTAGCTGTCAAAATAGCGAATGTTCGCCATCTTTTATATACTATCTCCGTAATTGTTAGTGCTATCAAAACCGTAATGTAGGTGTCATGTGCTCTTTTTGGGTCAAGAATGGTAAAATCAAAATTAGAAAATTTTCGCTCGCTTAAGAGATACGGGGGAAAAGCAAAAAATTGACAATTTCTAAATTACCCTAGTGTTGGGAAAAATCGATGATTTTAATAATCGAGTACTTGATACTCGAGCGATTTTAATAATCGAGTTAATCGCTCGAGTGAATCGCCTGAAATTCCAATTTACCAAGCGATGACGTCACCGACTGCTTAACGGGCTGCCTAGCCCTTTACATGTGATCAGGTCGGGTATTTAGCAGGCACGTAACTACGGGTGGGCACAGGTTTAGCTAAAAAATTATAGTGTCACCAAAAAAAATTCCAGAAATTTATTTATTTGTGAATAATGAATTTTTGTCACGTGTCTCGATACCAAACAAAAAACTGCAAAAATCACACAAATATGTATTTATTGTTCGGGTTTATTATTGTGCGTCTTTAACCCGAACAAAAAATATTACCAAGAGTTATTTTTCTTCACATCTTTCTCAATCTACGAGCATAAAATAAGTAGATATTTAAAATAGCTTGTCAAATTCTTCCACTTTAAATTATCAGGTGCCCACTGTGTGCACTTCAAAAATTTTAGCTTAGTTACGCGACTGGCAAAATAAGAAAATTGGTTATTATTTTTTTAAATTCATGTACTCATGTACTCATGTATTCATAGTTACCTAAAAGTTCCTGTTTAAATTTAAGAATGCTTACTTTTAATTACAAAAAAATTTGTCGATACCTGTGTTTTGTTAACTATTTTGCTCGTTTTCTTATTTTCCATTAACATTTTCTATAATGTATGTTATTTTTGAGAAGTCTTCTTGAGTTTAATAATAAAAAGTTCCTGTTTAGATTTAAAAATGTTTACTATAAGATTACCAACGAATTTTTCTATATATTTTGTTAACCATTTTGTTCGTTTTGTTATTTTTCATTAACAATTTCTATTATTGTTATTTTTGAGAAAATTTCTCGTCTTTATAGTAATCAAAAATTTTAAAATTATATCCTTTAATTTTTTAATATTTACAATCGGACACCTAAACTACTCCGCTGGCTAGCCAGTTAAAACAAAACTTTACCAAATCATGTCGCGATGACTCCGCTAAGGGATTCAGCATACTTTTTTATATGCACCTTCTCGTTTATGTGCCTTTAAGAAAGACGTATGTCGTGTACTTGCTCAGCGTCAATCTCGAACGTCGCCAATCGGATCGCGCGGTGCTTAGACCGGAGCTCGTCTATCAGGTAACCGGCGATATTTTTCGGGATTTCGCCTGATTTTTAACTAGAGTATTTCCTATCGATCGAAAAACTGTTCGAATATACGACCAGTTTTTTAACTCGATCACACTACAGCGGTATATTTCCGTCGGCGTCAAGCGAAGCTCGGGTATCGAGTGAAAGATAATAAGTGACGGGCGACGGTTTTCGCCTGAATAGATAACTCGATCGGTTTTTTTAATAATCGAGTGATGAGCGGTTTTTCGCTCGAGCGATCACAACACTATTTTACACAGAAGTTTCTTTATATTGATTGTTGAATAATCTTCCGTTTTCAGAATATGTATAAAGACCCGTAAAATAACTTTTAAGTTTAGTATTCATCTTGCAATGCTCTTGATAAAGGCCTAAAAAGCTGAAACATGTAAAGTAATCCTCTCAATATATTGAAACATTGATAAGCAAATTTTTTCTTTTTTTACATTAAATTTTATTTTTATGTATTGGTAAAAAAACTCACAGCTCTAGGTTAGTCAAATAGATGGCTACATTTTTTGTTTTTTAGTACGTTAATTTGAGAATCAAAACCTTTACTCAAGAGTAACGAATTTGCCATAAAAGAACGAAATCTTCCTACAAGTTATGAAGACTTTAACTCAAGATCGGGAAGCTTGCTCTAAAGGTCTGAGATTTTGCGATAAACTCAAATTTCTAATAAATTATTCTGAATTTGAAGTAAGGCAATGGTGCCCTTACATCAAATGCACCACTAATTTGGCATAATATATCAAAAGAATCATTCATTTCGGCAAATGTCAGAATCACAATCATCATCAATCATTTCAGTGTGAGGTACGTCAATTTTTGGAACGCGATTTCTTGGAAGCTGCTACTCAAAAATTAATAAATGATGGTAATAGTGGAAATGACATTTAAACAACCTTTAAAATGATTTACCACTTAACCCACCTTCCCATTTAACATTTTAAGGGCAATATTTACCCCTCCCAGGGAGCTAAACCGCGGAGGATGCAAATATTCTTCAAGAAGGTCTTTCCGATTTTTAATATTATTTACTATACAGGGTGTTATGGAAATGACTTACTATAGTTCAATGGGGTGACTCCTTGAGTGCCCTAGAGAAGCGCTACATACCTTTCTTTTCATCGAATATCTAAATACTAAGGTAAAAAAGCTTTTTGCCAACATGGTGTCGCGCCGCTCCATTTGGGTTCAGTTAGCAGCAATGTAGGTCACTAGAGTAAACTACAGTGATGCCAGATCACACCGCGTGTCTCGCCCTTGCTTGGATATCCGCCGCACGCATATTGATATGTTTAACCTTCAGTATATTTGGATTCTCGGTGTTGGAACGACGTTGCCGAGGGTTCCACGTGCTTGATGTATACGAATTTTAAACGTTTTGTTAGTTGTAGCATTACCCCATTTTTTTTCTGTTGTGATATAATTCATAATAATAAATGTTGTGAAGTAATTTGAAATTTGTGTAATATTATCTACATGTGATTCTGTTGCAAAACATACTTTTTGTGTTTTATTTTTTTTATGGAATTTAATTATTAAACGGATTATTTTAAAATAAGATCGAAGGTAAGAGAGTATGAACCTTAAACTTGTAGTTTTTTTTTTCTAAAAAGTTTGAAAAAGAAGTGATAACGCGTGTCAAAGACGTCTTGTAGTAAAAACTGAACACATGCGTTTACTTGAGACTGCCTCAATAAATTATTGATTGCGGACGTCGCCAGTAGCGGCCACGTAAATTTTCAGATTTCATATAAAGTGTATATTTCGCTTAATAATTCAAAGCGCCATTTATGGTTATTTTTCTTCAATTTATTTTCATCTCATGAATTTGCCGGTTTAAATATAATAAGTCGTTCCATAACACCCTGTATTTTCTTGTTTTACTATAAGCGAAATAATACGTTTCTTTTTCAAATTGACTATATTTCGTCAATTTCAATAAAAAATATTTTCGTTTGGCTTCTGGTTCCTTTCCATTAAATACAATATATTTTTATTACCAAAATAATTTACAGTCGAATTTTTATGGCGCGTTTAAACATTTTATCAAAATCGCTAATGGCCAGAGCCGAAAATAAAAATGTGAAAATGGAGCATTAAGTTTTATCGCGTTTAAATGCGTATACCTGATACCCATTAATTTAAAATTGGCCGTTTTAGTGCTACCAAATGTAAGTGTAAACTTTGATGGCATGGAAAAGCGTCAATATGATTGTATGGGAGGATTTTGCCGCTATATACAGGGTGTCCCATAACTTATAGGCCATAGAGCAACTGGAAATACTTTTTTTTATATGATCAAACACAAGCACTATAGGAAAAATCCTTTAGGGCACTCCGGGAGTCAAATCGCCAACCTGTTTTCGATGTTCTAAGTTGTCGAGGTTCTTCGTCAGTCGTGCTCTCCAATCAGACGAATGGCCCTCCTTTCGATGGAATCCAGTAGCCGAAGAGTATGTTTGGGTGCAGAGCTCCAGTGATGGTCGAATCTGGGCTTTGATAGTGTCAAAAGTTCTTGAGGTGTGTACAACTTTTTGGTTTGGAAGAGTACACCAAGTTTCTGAGAAGCTATCTTGGCGATTGCCCCAACGTAGTTATGCCAAGACATATTTCCTCCCAGATTGACGCCCAGCAATTCAATAGATGAAGCCAGTGGGATTGCGTGTCCGGCCATGACTATTTCCGGCTCTGTAATGTTAACCTTTTTAGAGAAAACTGTTGCCTGGGTTTTTTAGCATTAAATTCGACTTGGTTACTGTCACCCCAAGCCAAATTTCTTCCAGGTCTTTGTTGAGGCCTGTTACTTCATGCTGTCTGCGAAGATGTGCGTCGGCAGCCGATGCATTCAAAGAGAAAGATGAGATAAGTGTGCTATCGTCAGCAAAACTAAATATCGGATTTTTCGTTTTCACTAGAAGGCCGTTAATGTGGAGTAAGAAGAGAGTGGGAGACACTTGAGGAACACCGGCATTGATGGTGAAGGTGTCTGAGAGAAATCCGTCAATCGCCACTTGCAGAGAGCGGTCCTTAAGAAAGCTAGACAACCATGCCCAGAATCGACTGGGCATACCATAGGATCGCAGTTTACTTAGAAGTCCCTCATGCCAAACACGATCAAAGGCTTGAGAAATATCCAGTGCAACAGCCCGAGACTCCCCATGATATTCGATTGCGTTGTTCCAAAGATGGGTGACATAGGCTAGAAGTCCAGTTGATCTGTACTTCCGAAAATCATATTGATCATCGCTGATAATATTGAAGCTTTTTCTCTTGTTATCTTACCTTTCTTTGGTATAGGCTGGTGTTAGGACGCTATGCATAAAAGGTGACACAGGTGAAAGAGGACCAGTGGCTGTCACAATCTGATATAAACGACGAAATGAAGTTATAATTATTACTGTTCATTTAAATCGACGAATTGTAAAATAAAGCTTGTTTAGTTAAAAGATCTTGCGTTTTGAAGTAAGAACAAGAAAATACGAAACACCACGACAGCTGGACTCGCACTAAATATCAAACTAAACCTATTGAGTCATATAGGTATGTTTTTTCGAAATGTTTCTCGTTGTAGAAATACAGGGTATTGAAAGTGAAAGTTTATATTCGAAAATAAGCCGTAATTTGAAAATGGTTGAATGTATCGGATTGAAAGTTGGCGGCATGATGTTTTTATGAGTCAGATATACGAATTTGTATCAAATTTTTAAGTTTCACATTAGAGGGCGCTAGTTACATATTACTTTGATGTTTTTGACGCAGTGTGATGTTTAAATGGAAATATCCATAAAGCGGTTACGAGATAAGATCGAGCCAAGTATACCTTTTAGTTTAGAAATTGTCCTTCTTTAAGTGTAACCTTTTTTTAACACATTGGTTCACGTCATTATTTATTTTTTAAAAGAAAATATTGCTGCAGTTTTTCAATTTTATTCACAATTCATAACATCACATTGTTTTATCGAGTAACATAAACAAATATCCAAAAATTTATAGCCCGTATTGTATTGAAAGCGTGCCATGTCACATGGTAGAAGTGATAAGAACATGAAGTGGCAATACGCGCTATTCTGGATATTTGTTTATGCTACTCCATAAAATAATATAATGTTCTGAATAGTGAATAAAATTTAAAAACTGCACGACTTTCTTTAAAAATCTGTATCTTCTTTTACAAAGCAGCTAATGACGTGAACCAAAAAACATTGGGCTAAGAGAAGATCACACTTCAAAACGAAATATAATTCAGCTAAATTCTACCGCTCAATTTTTCCACAGGGCGTTAAGAAATTAACGGTAAAAAAGTAACTTTTGTTTCTGCCTGTATAATTACCAAAACACCACTATTTTTTGGAAACTAATTCAGGATGTCATCCAAAGATATAAGTCTGCACATTGCTAAAAATTTCACCAAGATCGGACAACAATTAAAAAAGTTACTGGACTATAAACCTGACTAACATTATCTTTGTCTGGACTTTATTGTCGGTGAGTGTTAATCTCTTATCGATAATTAAAATTACCATCGATTATTATGATTATTACCAAACAAAATATCGCAATAAAAACGACAGTTTCTAAAGCCAAAGACATCCATAATACAAGAAATAAAAAGTAATAAAGAATCAGAAATAGGTATCAAATTGCAAGCTACAACACTCGAAAAGTTTTCAGACCGAGGACGGCCTTTGGCCACTTACATTGACCCCGATAACCGGAAGTGAGCTCGATGGAAAATTGCTTGAACGACTACTAGTTTTGTACAATTTAGTGTTTTGAAATATAAACAGTGGCGTAGCTGGCATATTTTTTATATCGGGTGTTAGGGAATTGCCTTATTAATTTGCAAATCGAGAGATTACACCCACGGAAAGAAACACTTAGTTAAATTTACTATAAAAATAGTACAATTAACCGTAATTTATTGCTCTATATGAGACCGGCATAAGTTTCGTTAAGAGTTGGGCTCGACAAACTAGTCTATAGCTACGCGGTATCGGTAAGGGGGAAGCAATATCTTTTAAAACATGACCGAGTCATGGGCGTGCTATTATTATCCTAATAATGTAATAATACATATTTTTTCATGGCATGAATATATTTGTATCACCAGTGCAATATATTAGGCCTTTTCATTAATATTTGTCGCTTATTTTAGCATTTGCGCCAATAAAATCCATTTGATTTCAACATGCACTTCAAAGTTGAACGGGAAAACGTAGAGTTTATGTCATTTCTCAGCTGTTGTAGCAACTTTTTTAAGGTTGGAACCACTTTAAGTTCCAAATAAAACTTTTGTATTGTTCTCCTAACAATGCCAAAGTCGAAGCCTTCGATTTTTCCGACAGCAGAGAGACGGGCCCTTTTTTTGACAGGAGATGACAACAATTGATCCGGGTTATTTTCTTTCCTTTCAGTATCTTCTTTGTGAATGTTTTTTTACTGCACCCACGCTTACACCCGTATACATTGCGACCCTTTCTAGCTTTCGCTTAAGTGGCAATTTAAATGTATTAATTTGTTATTCCTCTTCACACACCC
The DNA here is from genome assembly GCA_963991005.1 of Barypeithes pellucidus. Taxonomy (NCBI): domain Eukaryota; kingdom Metazoa; phylum Arthropoda; class Insecta; order Coleoptera; family Curculionidae; genus Barypeithes; species Barypeithes pellucidus. The sequence continues at coordinate 45,930,305 of OZ022563.1, read as the reverse complement.
TGTACACATTGGCAATCACTTCACGGGTTTGACTATGAAGGGTTTGACTATGAAGGGTTTTACCAGGGTATATTCATTCATTATCATAGTTGTAAAACAAACCTTATCACTACGCAACTGGATGAAGCATATTGGACATCGCCGAATAACCACGCCGGCACAATAGGCGTGTCACCAGACGCGTGTGGTCATCCTCTGTCTGGGATATAACCTATCAAATTAGCTCTAGCCACCGGTTACCCATGGTTACCGTTGATATTGCACCATGTTGCCCTATTTTTAGGATTAGAAGTACTGTAATAAAAATATTTTATTTTGCATTTAAATATTAAAATAAATAGTTTTAAGAACATTAAAACTATAATAGCCGTGTATTTCTGATATTCCGCTCTGGGCGGAATTAAGAGGGCAAGGTCAGCCTAGCACTTTCCATGAAAATATATGTAAAAGAGAGTCAAAATCCCCAACCTGTCTTCGATGTTCCAGGCTGTCGAGGTTCTTCGTCAGCTCGTGGTCTCCAATCAGACGAATGGCCTTCCTTTCGATGGAATCTAGTAGCCGAAGCGTATGTTTGGGTGCGGAGCTCCAGACATGAGAGCAGTACTCTAGTGATGGTTGAATCTGGGCTTTGTCTAGTGTCCAAAGTTGTTGAGGTGTGTACAATTTCCTGATTCGGAAGAGTACACCAAGTTTCTGAGAAGCTATCTTGGCGATTGCCACAACGTAGTTATGCCAAGACATATTTCCTCCCAGATTGACGCCCAGCAAATTAATAGATGAAGCCAGTGAGATTGCGTGTCCGTCCATGACTATATCCGGTTCTGTAATGTTAACCTTTTTAGAGAAAACTGCTGCCTGGGTTTTTTAGCGTTAAATTCGACTTGGTTACTGTCACCCCAAGCCAAAATTTCTTCCAGGTCTTTGTTGGGGCGTGATACTTCATGCTGTCTGCGAAGATGTGCGTCGGTAGCCGATGTTTGTGCATTCAAAGAGAAAGATGAGATAAGTGTGCTACCATCAGCAAAACTAAATATCGGATTTTTCGTCTTCACTAGAAGGTTGTTAATGTAGAATAAGAAGAGAGTGGGAGACAATATGGACCCTTGAGGAACACACAGGTAAATGGGTTTGAGAGAACTTGACTTTTTCTTAATAAAAAATGCGTAATACGTTTAGTGCCATTTAAACTCCCGCTCAACTTTATAAAACAAGTAGCATATCGTATCGTATCGCAAAATACAAACCTTAAATTATGTAACCTAGGTTACTTTCTAAAAGTTAAGTGTTTTTACTTTTACAGCATCTTTCATAGTCTATGAGATATGTATTTCCGTTCCCAGTTTTGAAATTTTGCTGTCCTAGTTTTTTATCGGCACGATGGTAATTAAAATACATTTCTTTGTTACCAAAATCTCACTTTATAATACAAGGACCGTATTGCAAAAAAAATGAAGCTGCTGACGATGTATCTTGGGTTCAAAACAGTGAAATTCTCGTAAAATGTTATTGGCTTATGCTTAGGGAGAACGAAATAATTCAAAAAAGTAATATTTAAATTTCAGTTTTTAAGTTTCAATTTATTTTAAAATTTTGACCTGATTGATGATGATATCTGGAAACCTTTTGTTAAATTAGAAACTATCTTTAAATACAGCGTAAAATAGTGCCTGTAGAAAGTGCTTTCCAAGCCAATATGTTTATAAAAAACGTCATAAAAAAAACAAAAAACGGAAAATGAAATTTTTAATTACTTTTTTTTGGGGTATCTCCGGAAGGGTCGGAATTGTCTTAATGTCTCCAAATTCCGCAACTTTGCCACAATTTAACCTTTGTATCTTTTATAGTTTCCGAGATCCCAATGGTGAGCATCGAATTTTGAACAAGCAATGTATCCAAATTGCCTTAATAAGTGTGGAAGAAAAAAATATTAAGGAACTAAAAAATCTACGTCACTGGACGTAATAAAAGCTCATACCGTCTATCGCGTAAAACTTCCCCTATACTTTTCTAATTCAACTTTAACAGTGGCAATTTCTATAAAAGCGATTAATATCGTCGATAAAAATTCCCGAATGGCGTATTTCATTTCAGACACACTATACACCTAAGTATCGTTAAATAAATTTATATCGTTAGTTAAAACTTCTTTTAAAGCTTTTTTTGCGTTATTGGATTGGAAAATAGTCTCGAGGAAACTTGGAGGGGGCACTTGAGAAGTTTTCATCCGAACAATGATTCAAAAGACGAGTTTCTTGAAAATTTATTGCTGAAAAGTGTAACAAAATATTTTTTATTTACAACCATGCATGTAATAATGACATTTCATTTATCTTTGAAAGGTGGAAAGGTCGAGGTTCTTTTACTTTTACTTTCCACCCGGGTGGAAAGTAAATTATTTTTTATAATTTTTTTAAAAATATCAAAATAATATACGAACACACTTTTTAAAAAATGCTAATAGCTTTGCGTGTTTAGATATGTCTACTTTTTCCCTAATTGATAGAGTGGTCCTCAGCATTGAATATAGCGACCAAATCGCTGATATCTTCTTTGTCTTGACATTTTCACTGAAATAAGCTAGTAGCGCCCACTCAGAACCAGGATTTTGAACTTTGTTTCCCGTACACCATTCTTTGAAACAGCCTTGTCATATCTCGAGCGGCTTTTAGTTGGCAGAAGATCTACTATTTTTGCTGCTTCTCGAATTTCTGGCGGAGTAGCAGCATTTTTCTGTTGTTAAAATAATATATTGTTTAGTGACATGGAAACCATATTCAAAAAATGATATTTGCCATCTTGATGTGTATTATTACCTACGTTATTTTACCACCTGCGGTTATTTGAAATTTATGTCCATTTTTTCAATGGAGAAGTCAAAATGATATTTATCTTTTATTAATAATTTGAATTCAAAGTAATAAGAAGTGGATGTTAGATGTGGTTGTAACTAAAATAGTATACAAACCTCGGTGAAAAGTTTCATTACTGTCTCGAGATTTAGTTACCGACTCTCTCGACATGAATAAAACACTTTCCACCTCGGTACGTAATATACTATTTCTTGTCTCTTCAAGCGTACTATATACAATATTTAAATTGAGTACACCACGAGAAAAACTTGGTTAAATATACTGTGCTATAAGGATTTATTACGCTTGAAAATCTTTCAAAATAAATACCAGCTTTGATGGAGAAGAACTTGGCGGTTATGTAATGATAGTATCAAGAATTTGAGTCTCATTTATTTTAAAGGGTATACGCATTCATTCATCATTCATTCGCTTTCATTCTTACCTATATCTACTACATCCCTTTTGTTGTTCAACTTAGAAGGTTATGTTTTTGTTCTGTAGGTCAGATAGAGTGTGAAGTCTCAAGATTTACCGCATTGAATTTCAATTTATACGATGGGTGGGGCTTCCGACACTGCTTTTGCTCCTGCTGCTGAGGGCAAATCTGGCAGTATTTTCATTAGTTTTAGTGAATAATTTTAATGTTTTAATACTCGAAATATATTGGCAAATTTGCGCAAAGAGGTTTGTGTTTAGGTGAATGCATTGCTCTTACATGTAATACGCTCTGTGTTAATGGCGCGTGTTTTGAATTTTGTTCCTATAAAACTTTTCTGAAATGTCGTAAATGTAGTCTTGTATGTTTGTCATGTTTACTCTTGCATCCGTTGTAATCTTGCCATTTGTGTTTTGCTAATGCCCCACCAAACTGGTACGGATTTCAGAATAGGCCTTAAAGTTTATTTATGGGGGAGAGGTACGATCTTACCGATAGGAGAGGATATAGGCTCTGTATTGTCAAAAATCACCTCTTCAAAATATTACGTGCTGTTAAAAAAACAAACGTTGATGGATCGTTACTCCCAAGATATTTTAATTTGTTGGGCTGTTTGATAGATACATTACCAATTTTTAGTGTCATATTGGCGATTGTCGGATTTCTCTCAGCCCCTTCACCATCAATGCCAGTGCTCCTCAAGGGCCCATATTGTCTCCAACTCTCTTCTTACTCTACATTAACGACCTTCTAGTGAAATCTAAAAATCCGATATTTAGCTTTGCTGATGATAGCACACTTATCTCATCTTTCTCTTTGAATGCACAAACATCGGCTGTCGACGCACATCTTCGCAGACAGCATGAAGTATCACGCCTCAACAAAGACCTGGAAGAAATTTTGGCTTGGGGTGACAGTAACCAAGTCGAATTTAACGCTAAAAACCCAGGTAGCAGTTTTCTCTAAAAAGGTTAACATTACAGAACCGGATATAGTCATGGACGGACACGCAATCCCACTGGCTTCATTTATTAATTTGCTGGGCGTCAATCTCGGAGGAAATATGTCTTGGCATAACCACGTTATGACAATCGTCAAGATAGCTTCTCAGAAACTTGGTGTACTGTTCCGAATCAAAAAGTTGTACACACCTCAACAACTTTTCACACTAGACAAAGCCCAGATTCGACCATCACTAGAGTACTGCTCTCATATCTGGATCTCTGCACCCAAACATACTCTTCGGCTACTGGATTAAGCTTAGTACTCCTCGAACTTCATTATTTAAGAATTCTTTCATCCGGAGGACTTCATCCCTATGGAACGACCTTCCCGAGGTCGTTTTTCCCAACGAATATAACCTCCAACGATTCAAAACCAACGTGAATCGCTTTTTGCGCACACGCACCACTCCCAGAGTGCCCTAAAGGATTTTTCCTATAGTGCTTGTGTTTGATAATAAAAAACATTTCAAGTGATTAATCGCTCGAGCGATTCACTCGATTATTAAAATCGCTCGAGTATCAAGTACTCGATTATTAAAGTCATCGGTTTCTCCCAACACTACTAGTTTGGGCAGAAACAAAATTTCCTGAAAAATCAACTTTAAAAAGTTCTGTACCTACCGATATCCTTTCGGACACGCTATATCTAAACCTGCTTTTGTCGTACTTTTTCTTCCGAAAAAAGATTTTTTTTTTCCAATTTTCCCTAACCTTTTGTTTAGACGTAATGCGTCCATTTATTTAGCCCCATTAATCAAAGCGGCCATGAAATTGGATTCCGGAGCAATCTTTGATGTTCTTTTATTTTGTAAATATAAATTTTAAAGAGTTTCTGTGTGCAGATGGTGTCGTTTTATCCCCAGATTTGTACAAAAATCTGTACATTATTGGGACATTGAGCAGTGTTCAAATTTCTATGATGATGCAATCAGGTTTGTTCGGGTTTGTTCGCATTTATCGCAGCCCTCATGTTTTTACACGGTTTCAATTTTCGGGCACCCTGTAGAAAATTATATACAGGGTATTCCGTGATGACGTGTTAATATTTCAGGGTGTGATTCCTTAGGTCATTTTATAAAGAAAAGTTCATATGAACATATGTCCGTAACGGCTTACATTTTTTGCTACAGGGTGTCGAATTTTTATTTTTTAAATGGTTATTTTTTAATATCTCCGAAAGTACTTTAGAGATTATTTTAAATTTTGGTATGTGTTAATAGGATATAGACCCACAAATTTTAGTTAGAAAAGTTATTCAATTGTTCCAATAGTGGCGTCCCTGCAAACAGGTCCTCTGACATTTTTTACAAAAAAGATGGTACGCCACTGACATTTTTCCATGTGGATATTTTTCTGATTAGCCTGGTCAATTCTACATGAACACGGTCTCTTGAGTTTTTCTCGTCAGACGCACCGTTCTTGAGTAACACCACTAAACTCATATTGAAATAATTATTATTAACATTGATAAAATAATTAATGATAAATTTTGTTTTAAAAAATTGTTGGAGTAGGCCATTCGATGATTACGACGATTAAGTGAAGGTGACCATTTCCAACAATTTTTATAAAACAAAAATTATCATTATTTTTTTATCAATGTTCATAATAATGAGTTTCAATATGAATTATGTGGTTTTAATCAAGAACGGTGCGTCTGACGGTATTTTACAGACAATCCAGTGGCGCAGTATCACGCTTATATAGAAACGCTCTAACGCAACAGAATCAAGCGGACGCGTAACCTGTCGATACCGCTCCGTGGCCGACGTGGCCCGTTCGCCGTCGCTAAAAATAGTTTGCTGTTTTTTAGCCCGGAATCTCGCTCCTGGGCATTTTTTTAAGGAATTAAATCAAAAAAATATTAAGCATCAATTTTCTTTCCGCTCTGCTGTACTTTTTTTAACTAAAAATGTACAATTTAACTGAACTTTTCAAAAAAAAAAATTTATATATTCAACGCCGTGTGCAAGTGCCTCTAGCTAATCTCAATTTTAAATTCGGTAATACGGTTCAACGAGGCGGGAAGCAGGTATGGGCTGATGGGGAAGCAATTAAGAGCAGTTTTTGTCCAAAAAGGATAGTGTTTGTCAAAGAGTGGACGAACTTTTATCCAAGAGTTGAAAGGCAATCTTGCAGTGTATCCTGCACAGAAAAAAAGCCCGAATAAAACAAATGGAAAAATAAAGGTCTCTCTAAACCGCAAATGTAGAATTATTGCCGTTCTCCTTTCGTCAGACTCGGCCTTAGACGCGTTTCGTCGTATCGTGGCTCATAAGGGTAGAGTCCGACGGAAGGAGAACGGCCCTGGAGAAATTTTAAAATTTTAACAACCTGTATATTTCAAACGAAGTGTGGGACCACACTAGCCATGGTACATGTTTTTGAAACACCTTGTATACAGGGTCATTCCAAGGGCGGATCCAGAACTTCTGTTTGGGGGGGGGGGGGGGGGGGTGTCAAACTTCGTTTGGGGGTTACAACAATGTAAACGGGCTAAATTATCTTCATTTTCTTCAGAACTTTCTTATCCCTACGCTAGTTAACTTATACCCTAGTAGAAATAATCCAGGAATTCTAGATGAAAATTTGTGGTACCAACAAGACGGCGCACCTCCACATCAATAGTGCGCCATTACATAAACCAAGTTTTTCCGAACAAGTGGATTGGAAGACGTGGGCCTGTTGAATGGCCGCCTAGGTCTCCAGACCTTACACCACTGGACTTTTTCTTGTGGGGTCACCTGAAAATTGTTGTTTATAAAGTCAGACCTGCCAATATTGAAGATTTAAAAAATCGAATAATAACAGAATGCAGGAACATTTCAGAAGAAACCATAAGAAAAGTCCAACAAGAATTTATTGATCGCTTGGGGTACTGCCAGGCAGCAGAAGGAGGACAATTTCAACACTTAATTAAATAGCTTATTTAATTTTTTTACATTTTTGTAAATTAAAAATATCTTAAATAAAATTATTTGTTTTACCCTGTAGTAACGAAACTATGAATTTTAGGCCCTAAGTGTGTTATGTTTTTGAAATCAGCTGTTCTTGGAGATTACAGAACTAAAATATAGGGGTTCCTATTTAAAAAAATCGTCGATAATGTCATATCTACTACATGAGCCACCTTGTATATTAAGTTTGTATGGGAAAAAAATGCGCCATTAAAAATTATTATATACGTGTCCGAGGATTTTTCCGAAATATTTTTAGATTCCTAGATAATGAATTTGTTCCTTACTTTATTTAAACACTGTATATGGTATTTTTCTTGTTAAATTGATGCTGGGGGGGGGGGGGGTCATGACCCTCATGACCCCCCTGGATCCGCGCTTGGGTCATTCACGTTGAGTGAGGAGTATTAAAAGAATTATGGAACTAAAAAAACTAAAAAAGATATTTGCATCAAATATTGGTACTAGCTATAAAAGATATCTATCTTTTAAATAAAGATATTATGATGTATCTATCACTTCCGATTAAACCGGAAGTTAGGTTTAACATTGTTATTTTAAATATAATGCCCTGTATATTTTGGCATTTTTGCGATTCTATGTAAAAATCCAAGTACCTTTTGTTAACAATTTTTCCGACCGTTTCTGAGATAAAGTTCATTAAATTAATATTTTTAATAAAAACATGTCAAAGGTACTTTGCCCTTAATTTGTAACTAGTGTAGTTAGGGATTTATAGATTTGAGAAAATTTGGTAAAGGTGTGGGTCTTTTTATTTCATAAAAATAGTGCTAGACATTTTTTATACATGGTATTTTATAAATTATACAATAGCATAAGTATATACAGGGTGTCCGCTAATTAATGGTACATGGAAAAACTACAGACTCCTTACGTAAAAATATTAGGATTTACTTATACTGACATATATGTGAAAGTTGATATTAACTGAGATACAGGGTGTTAAAGTTAAAACTTCATTTTTGTTTTCCTCTAATATCTTTGAGAGAAACCAACGTTTTTTTGCAAAATTTGGCAATTGTGGTTTTTTAGGACGAGAAATTGATTTTTTTTGCGAAATTTTAAGGTAGAATGTAGGGGGCGCGGTTTGCGACATTATTCGCACATTTATTAGGTCATAACTTTCTTGTGCCTCAGTGTATTTAAGTTTTAAACGAAAATTATAATTTTCTCATATTTATTACGTAGAAAAGGTATACTAAGTTCAGGTCGTCCAGAGTTATGGAGCTATGGAATCCCGTTTAGGACGAAAGGTACCTGTTTCGCCTAATCGATCGTAAACATTTTTGAAGATCTTAAAATCAGGTTGTCTTCGATTTGGATAGAATTCCGAATATCGTCTCTGCGCGTATACACACAACATATCCCGCATTTCTGCGTTTGAAAACAAATTGTGTCTCGGCATTGTTACTTAACTTACGATAAACTCAAAAATTAAACATTTTCTGACAAAGCTATCTTACAATAATCAACAAACAAATAACAACATGAAGTTTTCATAGCAACTGCATCTCTAAATTTCATTTGTTTTCTCATAGGTTACTTTAAGAAAGAAATTTTGTTTGCAAATTAATAGTAGATAATTAGGCAGGGTGCACTAAACAATTTAAATGCAAATATCTCCGAAACGGTAACTCTGGGCGATCTGAACTCAGTATACCTTTTTTACGTAATAAATAGGAGAAAAGTATTATTTTCATTTAAAACTTAAATATACTGATGCACAAAAAGTTATGACCTAATAAATGTGCAAGAAATGCCTCAGACAGCACCTCCTACATTGTACATTAAATTATCACAAAAAAATCAATTTTTCGTTCTAAAAAACCATTATTGCCAAATTTTGTAGAAAAAACGTTGGTTTCTCTCAAAAGTTATTAGAGGAAACCAAAAATGAAGTTTTAACTTTAACACCCTGTATTTCAGTTAATATCAACTTTCGGATATAAGTTTTTTTTTTTCTTATGATCAAACACAAGCACTATAGGAAAAATCCTTTATGGCACTCTGGGAGTGGTGCGTGTGCGAATAAAGCGATTCACGTTGGTTTTGAATCGCTGAAGGTTATATTCGTTGGGAAAAACGACCTCGGGAAGGTCGTTCCATAAGGATGAAGTCCTCCAGATGAAAAAGTTCTTAAATAATGAAGTTCGAGGAGTACTAAGCTTAACCACATATGGATAGGCGGCAGTAGTTCGTCGTGTATTTCTGCTATTCGTCGCCCTGGGCGAAATTGAGAGGACAAGGTCAGCCGAGCTCTTTCCATGAAAATATCTGTAAAAGAGAGTCAAATCCCCAACCTGTCTTCGATGTTCTAGGCTGTCGAGGTTCTTTGTCAGCTCGTGGTCTCCGATCAAACGAATGGTCATCCTTTCGATGGAATCCAGTAGCCGAAGAGTATGTTTTGGTGCAGAGCAGACATGAGAGCAGTCAGTACTCTAGTGATGGTCGAATCTGGGCTTTGTATAGGGTCAAAAGTTGTTGAGGTGTGTACAACTTTTTGATTCGGAAGGGTACACCAAGATTCTGAGAAGCTATCTTGGTAATTGCCACAACGTGGTTATGCCAAGACATATTTCCTCCCAGATTGACGCCCAGCAAATTAATAGATAAAGTCAGTGGGATTTCGTGTCTGTCCATGACTTTATCCGGTTCTGTAATGTTAACCTTTTTAGAGAAAACTGCTGCCTGGATTTTTTAGCATTAAATTCGACTTGGTTACTGTCACCCCAAGCCAAAATTTCTTCCAGGTCCTTGTTAAGGCATCATATTTCATGCTGTCTGCAAATATGTGCGTCGCCAGCCAATGTTTGTGTCATTCAAAGAGAAAGATGAGATAATTGTGCTATCGTTAGCGAAGCTAAATATTGGATTTTTATATTTCGCTAGAAGGTCGTTAATGTAGAGTAAGAAGAGATTGGGGGATATTATGTACACCGGCATTGATGGTGGAAGGTGTCTGAGAGAAGAGGTAAGTATAATTAAATCCTAATAATTTTACGTAAGTCTGTGGTTTTTCCATGTACCATTAATTAATAAGTTTTTTTTACATTATTTTCACGTATACAATCCGCTTCCTACTCACCTTAAATACCAACGTAGCTATTGTACTTGGCCACACTAACCTACCCTGTATAAAAAGGCAGATTAACAAAATAAGGATACTACAACGAAGTCATTTGAACAAATGATGATAAATCATTCAAAAATATATTATCGTACCTTGTTAGCGACATTTCTATTAAATTCTCAGACGCATTCCGACAGATCAACTCCGAATTTAGAACAGCCGATTCCTCCCACATCCCAAATGTTACAACCGCATTGACAGGTTTAAAAATGACGCGATCCTCCCCCCTGTGTCATTTGATACACCTAAAGCCGCTAAATCATGTGTCATATGTCGGGCTGTCAGCAAGTTGACGACGGACTCTTCATTATATACCGTATATTTTTTTACTTTCTCGTTTAAATTAAACGATTTACCCTCGGGCAAAATTATCAGCTTCTTTAACAGTTAGTTATACTATGGTGTGTTGTAAAATTATATTTTTCAGTTAAAAAATAAATAATAATATTTTTTGATGGATGCGAGTCTTTGATATAAAATCAGACTGGCCGCTTATAATTTTGCAGTGTCGGCAGTATTTGGTTCCTTATCTCTCTAGCCGCAACGGGCATGGCGTTACCGGTAGATTAAATCGGTCAGGATGACGCAATGTAACGTTAAAACAGACGCATAAAGAAATTCTGCAGGAGGCAGTAATTTTAGTCGGTTTTCTGGTGTCCACAGAAGCCGCACTCGCCCGCGATTCAATTTTTTCAATACGGGGGTCCGCAAAAGTTGGGTACAGGTTTCAGAGTGTCTTTATGCGATGTAATTCCGAGAATACCAGCTGTGGATTTCCCCTGAGAAATTTTGATCTTCGAAGACTCGTTTCTGGCGCGAGTATAAATGAGTTTTTACAGGAAAGTTATGTGACATTCTGAGTCCGGAATCAGTAGTAAGGGTGAAATAAAATATCTTAAGTTAGTATTAGTATATTCACTACCGCGTTTTCTAAATATTTTGAAAATTACAGGATAGTTGAGATCCCTTTAGTTCGGAAAATACTAGCTTAGGATAATTTTCTAATGTATATAAATAAATACCAAAATTTAAGTTGCAAGTTCGTGATAGGATGAATGTTAGGATGGTTGAATTCTCTATGAGAGAAAACATGTTAGTATAGGTTAAATTATTCTTGTACATAAAAATGATTAACCCCGAGGTTTCCGGTTCGCGAGACTCGACTAACGAAAGGACTAACCCCTTCATTACCCTCAATGACAACAGACAATAAAATTAAATAAAGAAGAGCCCTCCATGTTCAATATAATAACTTGCATTGGTATTGTATCCATTGGACATCCCCGAGCCAATACCAAAATACAAAGTATAGTTTGAACAAAAAGTTAGGCCTCGTCCTACGTTCAAACAACTATACTTCAAATTAAAATCAGTCATTTTACATTCTTAGACAAAATTCTTGCCCTTATCTTCTTCAATTGCGCTGGTGGACCGCTGAGAGCTTCCAGTTAGCGGGGAAAGGTGGTGGGCCCACCCAAGACCGACTGACACGTGCGTGTCAAGTCGGCAATGGCATTATGCCTGCCATCCCTGACCAATAAACAACGAGAAATCATAATCGACCAAGATAACCGTCCGTAAAACTAATTAAGTAGGAACGTCTTCGGTTGCGATGACTTTTTCATTAATTATCAAGACTGGCGACATAACTGATAGTGTCGACCAGCAATCATACATCTTCAAAATTTAAAAAGATTAAGAAAGTAGATTGGCTCTAAATACATAGTTCCTGGGTGAGAATTTCACCTCTGGATAGAATTAAAAAATGGGGACAAAATTAAATTTCCAAAAATACCCGTCTACTTAATAATCTGATTAAATTAAATTCAAATAAAACTTAAGGGGAAACTTTGTTATACGGGGGTTATCAAAAAACGTCTTACGTGAAACTCGCAGATAAGGAGAACGTTTAGAGTTACCTATCATTTATTAAGCGCACAACGGACGGACGTTTCGGGCTACGTACTCCACTCATATCATGGTATAATGTACGTACGTTCCGCTTGAAAAAAATTCCTTCGTGTTTTTTTCAATTCGGCGACAGGTGGCGCTTTCGCCTTTTCGTTTTTTGATCAATATTTCGATACTTTTTCGTTTTTTCCTAGAAGCGGTTAATTACTCGTTTTTAGGAACCAATTACCTGAAGTTTAGGGTTAAAATCTTTTTAATTAATAAATTAATGGAAGCAAGAAACGAAATTTTGTGAATTTGCAAAAATTGATTTTTTAATCCAAAATTTTAAAACTTTTTGAAATTGATCCCCTAAAACGGGTATTTTTTGATAAAACTAAAAAGCAATGAAACATTGATCAAAAAAGAAAATGGTGAATGCGTCACTAGCTTTGACTTAATTATTAATTTCAAAATGTATTCTGCAATGCATTGAGGTTTTCAAAATATAAATTAATTCCTTATGAACAATTTTCAATCATTTATGTAGAACACTAACAACTGTAAGGAAATATCATTTCCTTACAGTAAGGAAATGAATATTTCCTAACAGTTATTTTCCGTTGCCTAGCAACGACTAAGTGTAGGGAAATATTGACTTTTTCTTTCAAAAAATTATCAAAAATGTCAATATTTCTGAACGACTCTTTGATATACGACTTACTATCTTTATTTTAACATGCGGAATCATCTCTCCACGTATCCTGATGCAATACACGAACACCCTGTATGTTTACTAATGAAAAATAAAACTTTTAAATCATTTTTTTTAGTTAGTTCTAAAGTTACTTGCTTCACAATAATTAAAATGAATCCCATTATTGTCACTGTCAGACCTACCGACTAGTCGAAACTAATTTTAAATCTCTTTACGATATCCCATATATTTAAGAAGTCGTTAAGCTTTCAGTGCCTGCGCCTAATTTAACTTTCCTCAAGAATTTGAAGTGTGAAAAAGTCATAATTTAAACCTGTGTTACTCTCTATAAGTGTCAGCGGGAAATAAAATTAAAAGAAATGTTTTACTGGGACTATTTAGTATGAGTAATTCAGACATCTGGCGTGGTTCCTCTGTCTTGAATTAAATAATTAAGTATAGTTTCGGTAAGTAATTGAAGCACAGTTGGACGATTCATTAATCGCACACGGAAAAAAGACTATAGTAAAATTATTATAGTAAAAATTTTACTATAAAATTTCCCATAAATAATAGTACTATTAATTACATTTTTTTATTAGCAAGCCCTACCAAATTATTGTTGGAAATATAATTTACAAAAAGCTATAGTTAGGATTTCTAATAAATTTAGTAAAACAAGTAAAAAAAAAATAGATTGTTTCAAGAAAAATGGATATCACTTAATGACTGCCGTAAAAGTACCTGGGCCATCCCATTATTTATGACCGTTTATTATTATTATTTGGAAAGGACCGGATTGTAATAATTATAATTAAATATAGACACATCAGGTAGGTTAGGTTGCTTAATTTATATTTAAATATCTTTTTGTGGTAAAATTTGTTAGTTTTTGAGGAATGGTTCAAGAATTGTCTTTTACCAAACATTCCTCAGAATAGCGTGATAGTAATGGACAATGCGAGCTATCACAGTCGCCAATTACATAAAGCTCCAAGCTCAAATAATACAAAATTGGAGATTCAGAACTACATGGCGGCGAATGATATATATTTTGAAGAAAGTTATAAAAGAAGTGATCTTTTAGAAGTTTTAAAGACATTTTGTATAAAAAAAAGTATATGTTTGTGACACATTGGCAGAAGAAATTGTACATACAGTGCTACGGCTCCCACCCTATTATTACATTTTTAACCCCATAGAGCATATGTGGTTAAAATCACTGGTTAGGTCTGAAAATATTTCTCCGACTTTAAAGTTCTAGTGTTGTAGAATTAATACGAAAATGCTTTAATGATATTCCCCCAGGTAGTTGGAAAAATTCAGTCCGTCACGTAATAACTGTAGAAAATTCGTATATTAGCCTGAATCGTATAATTAATCAAATTATAATTAATTTTGATGAGGATAGCGATAGCGAAACAGAACTATCTATAGAATGACATTATAAATGTAAATAAATATGACTCGTAATATTTTTAAAAAATTTTATTTCATTTGATTACATTAATATAATCATATCATTACTTGTTTTCCTTAGTCCGTCCCTTCATACTTCACTTGTTTATTGCCAAGCTCTTGTCGACACAATGGGACCGACCCAGGAAATCATTAAGTCGTATCAAAATTTCGTGAAACGTACTGTAACTAATAAAATATAATGTAAATTTTACAACGAATGTATATGCACGGAGCAAACACTATAGTATACATTTTGTTTGACGATTTCCTATAAAATATTGTATTAATTACAATTTTCGTTATTAATCCGTACCAAAATAATACTGTACAGGGTATCCCATTTTCGTCACTTTTATAGGGTTTGTTCTCCGTAATTGTTAGTGCTATCAAAAAAGTAATGTAGGTGTCATGTGCTCTTTTTGGGTCAAACTGGTCAAATCAGAATTTGAAAAATTTGCTTAAGATATCGGAGGAAAATCAAAAAATATAATTTCCCTATATTTTCTTAGCTAAAAGAGATACAAAAAATGTTTTATACAGAAGTTTCTTTACAATGATTGTTGAATAATCTGCCGTTTTCAGAATAAGGTACGGGGTCAGGTACAAAAGTTATCGGACCTAACATTATTTTTTTGAATGGAAACACCATGTATACTTTGATCAGAAAAGATAGCATTTTAAATCCTCTTTTCAAATGCATAACACACCATGGATGATATTGGTTTCCTAGGCGATTTATTTAAACTTTCTTACTTTAAACCACAGTAGTCCATGAAACAAGAGCTAATATCATAGAAACAACTATGTTGACATTCTAGTTGTTATTAACATTTAACGTCAATTTAATTTTTACATATTCATTTGTGAAAATGACTTATCAACATTTTGAAAAATTTGATAAGATATCAGTTTATATTGATAGTGGATAAACGAAGAAATGGGGCATATTTTGTTCGCTATCCGGAAAGACGGCAACCATTTAAGGACATTTATCCCGAATATTTGCGATGATTCCCATTATTTTTTACCTTAATCTGAATCTTTTATATCGTTTCAAACTAATAAAGTTTAAATAAATCGCCTAGGAAACCAATATCATTCATGGTGTGTTATATATTTGAAAAGAGAATTTAAAATGCTATCTTTTTAGAATAAAATATACAGGATGTTCCATTTAAAAGAATGAGATTAACTCCGATAACTTTTGAATAATAAGGAATTACCCACGAGTGGGCAATTCGATGGGAAGACGGGCGGAAGCATACCTTTTAAGTGAAGGTGGCCATTTCAAACAATTTTTATCAAACAAAATGTATCATTAATTACAATAAGTTTCCATATGAATTTAGTGGTTTTAATCAAGAACTGACGAGAAAAACTCAAGATACCGTTTTCATGTAGAATTGACCAGGCTAATTAAAAAAAATATCCACATGGAAAAATATCAGTGGCGTACCATCTTTTTAGTAAAAAATATCAGAGGACATGTTTGCAGGTACGCCACTGGTGGAACAATTTAATAACTTTCCTAACTAAAATTTGTGGTTCTATATCCTATTAACACATACCAAAATTGAAAAGTACTTTCGGAGATATTAAAAAATAACCATTTAAAAAATAAAAATTCAACACCCTGTAGCAAAAAAATTAAGCCGTTGCGGACATATGTTCATATGAACTTTTCTTTGTAAAATGACTTAAGGAATCACACCCTGGATTATTAGCACGTCATTAAGGAACACCCTGTAAAATATTTTAATTTCATCTGTTGCGAAGGCACCATTATACATATTTCGACACAAATTATCTAATAAAATAACATATTAATTTGTCCTCCTGATTATTTTTGTAATTCGTGAACAAGAAATACGGAAATACTTACGGGCGGTGGATTTATTGGTATCATTATGCGAGATTAAAATTTCATTTTTTACATTTCTTCTAATAAATTTGCGCTAGAAATAGACGCTGGATAAAATGTTACGAAATTAAAAGAAAATTTTTCATTTCCGATATATTAAGAAATATTTAAGCGTCGGAGCGAGCGTTAAAATATTATATTACTCAAGTGGATAGTCTTTTATTATAAAACGTCTTGGAAAAGTGTATTTTATACACGGAAATAATACTATAGTAAAATTATTATTATTAAAAATTATATTACGCAACAGTCATTATACGAGTAGAATTTTTTTAAATTTACAACCATGCATGTAGTAATGACATTTCATCTATCTTTGAAAGGTGGTAAGTTGACGTTTTTTTACTTTTACTTTCCACCCGGGTGGAAAGTAAATAATTTTTTTGTAATTTTTTAAAAAAACGATATCTCAAAATAATATAATAACACACCAACATACAACTCATTACACAAATTTAACGACAATTAATTTTTTTTTTAAATACACCTAATGATATTTTTATAAAAAATTAAAAATTAACATGGTTTTTGTATTACTTATTTACATTAAATATTACATTGGCATTATTGTAGGCAATCACTGATATGTTAAAGCAATGAATATTGTGACAAAATCGTTGATATCTTCTTTGTCTTGGCATTTTCACTGAAATAAGCTAGTAGCGCCGACTCACAACCAGGATTTTGAACTCTGTAATTTTGTAATTTTTAAAAAAATCGATATCTCAAAATAATATACGAACACACTTTTTAAAAAATGCTAATAGCTTTGCGTGTTTAGATATGTCTACTTTTTCCCTAATTGATAGAGTGGTCCTCAGCATTGAATATTGGGACCAAATCGTTGATATCTTCTTTGTGTTGACATTTTCACTGAAACAAGCTAAAAAAAAAATTTTAAATACAACAGTATATTAAATTTTACTTCATCACAAAGATCAATAAAAGCCTAAAGAACTGGCGAAAACCACAACTTGATATCTTTTTTCAAACCGGAGATATTAACAAGAACAAAAATAAACACGGAAAAATATGATTATATTTAAGTTTCAACGGTACAGGTTTTTTCAAAAGTCAAATAGGCCTTGGAAAAACAAAATCTAATTTAAAATTAGATGCTTTCACGTCAAAGTTTTAATTTTGTAATTTTTTTAAAAATCGATATCTCAAAATAATATACGAACACACTTTTTAAAAAATGCTAATAGCTTTGCGTGTTTAGATATGTCTACTTTTTCCCTAATTGATAGAGTGGTCCTCAGCATTGAATATTGGGACCAAATCGTTGATATCTTCTTTGTGTTGACATTTTCACTGAAACAAGCTAAAAAAAAAAATTTAAATACAACAGTATATTTAATTTTACTTCATCACAAAGATCAATAAAAGCCTAAAGAACTGGCGAAAACCACAACTTGATATCTTTTTTCAAACCGGAGATATTAACAAGAACAAAAATAAACACGGAAAAATATGATTATATTTAAGTTTCAACGGTACAGGTTTTTTCAAAAGTCAAATAGGCCTTGGAAAAACAAAATCTAATTTAAAATTAGATGCTTTCACGTCAAAGTTTTTATTTGACTTTTGAAAAAACCTGTACCGTTGAAACTTAAATATAATCATATTTTTCCGTGTTTATTTTTGTTCTTGTTAATATCTCCGGTTTGAAAAAGATATCAAGTTGTGGTTTTCGCCAGTTCTTTAGGCTTTTATTGATCTTTGTGATGAAGTAAAATTAAATATACTGTTGTATTTAAAATTTTTGAAAAAATGCGCAATGTTTGTTAAGTTGTAAAATAGCTCCCTCTAGCGCCTACTTTAAAAGTCATATTGTCATAGTTTATACAGTAAAGTATAGAGTAAGGGAACCACTTTTTAACAAAACAAAGTTCACTAAATTCTGTTGAACGAACCCGGAGTTGTACGCATTTATTTAAAATAATGTTCAACCTTCCCCCACCACTTTATTTTAAAAGTGACAAAAATATGTTATAAGTAAATTTTCTTCATAAAACCTTAAAGTATACGAAAATGCTATTTTCAATATACCTTAACGCGGCAACTTTTGAAAAAACTAAGCTTTACGGATTTACCGTTACGGTTGCGCCCTCTAGCGCTCGACTGAGAAACTTGAAAATAATTTCCAGCAATTTCTTATGATCACTTTTCATATAAAAAAAATTTTCCGCAAGCCATACGACTAACACTTTCAGAGATACGGCCGAGAGCCATTCTTAGTGGGACACCCGGTATATGTTTGTTGGCTGAATGGCAACAATGTTGAAGTCTGGTTATATCAGATGGTTAAATATTGATCATACTTACAGATGAAAAGATAAATCCTTATTTAAATGATCCACTGTTTTACAAACTACACATGAATGCACCATGATTGTCTATAATAAAGACGATTTTTCACCAATAATCACCAAAAAAAAAACACAAATCAGTCAAAATATATCAATCCGTTAGATCAATGCGCCAACGTTGTAATGTGCGCGAGATTAGTATTCATTCATATTTTTGGTCCGAATCGTAGCGCAGTTGTAAAATAGAACTAGATGTTGCCAGAGTACAGTTGGATTAGTTCAAGATTCGTTTGATACTTTTAAATATAATATATTTTTTTAAAGAATCGCTCATCGCCTTTTCACAGTTTATAGTAAAATTATTGGGAAATAAATTTATTTTCAGATCAAATTGCGCATTAATCTTAAACCAGTTGTATTTGCCAAATTAATAAATTTTTAATTGGGATTTTGCAAGATACCTTTGTGATAAATATGTCAATCTGGCTATGCTGCAATAATGAGCGAAAGGCGTGGGAAAGACTGTTTGCAGTCGTTGCGTAAGCTATAAATGTACATTTTTCTATCTGTAGTTTGTAATATCTTTGGGAGGCAATAATTATCTACCTGGCCCAGCGTATTCTAATCTTTTTCTGTAAATTAGAGAGTATTTGATTTACTGATGGAGCCATAAATATTTCTAAATAATCCCACTAAACAAACACAATTTTTAACACCTATCCGAAAACCAGATAGGATAAATTACCTCAAAACTTCTAAAAATCCCAAATGGCTTTTAAACGGAGATAAAAGTAACTTAAAACCCAAACAAAAACAAAGATAAAAAGAAATAGGAAATCATTAAGATAGAGGAACGAATTCCTCACGACCGACATAATTTAGATTAGCTGTCAGCGGTGTTGTGTATGTTAACATGTGACATATGACTCCGTTGGAAAAGGAAAGAGATATGTGACTGTTTGAATATATCATTTTTAAATTCTGACAGCGCTTCTTATTTATATACAGGGTGTCGCATAGATATAAATGACGACATAAAATGAAATTTATGTGGTGCTGCAAAAAGAAAGTTTCATCCACAGTGTGTGGTCCTTAATCCCTGTGATTGTGATTTTATAAAGAAAAGTTCATAATATGAACATAGTATGTCCGAAAAGATTTAATTTTTTTCTACAAGTTGTTGAGATTTTATATTTAGATCGATATTCTTTAATATCTCCGAAAGTACAGGGTGTCCATTTTTGGATGGTTTTACGGGTTTGGTCTCCGTTATTAGTAAAGATATGTGTTACATTTTTGTAAAACAAAAGATGCCCTTATTAGAATTTTTCTATGCTTCCTCGTTTTTGATATACGGGATGTTTTGGGAATTGTGACGTACTCAGAATTTTTCTACTTGTTTTTTTAAATGGGTCACCCTATTATTTTTTAATAATGTGATTCAATTTTTAACACGCTTCTCAGAAATATACAGAGTGTTTATTTAGTGTGTAATTCTTCGATACTTCGTATCATATAATCTCTAGAGGAAAACTTTAAATATAAAAATTAGGAGACTATATTGATGATGTACAGGGTGTGCCATTCTCGACACTTTTATAGGGTATCCCCGTAATTGTTAGTGCTATCAAAAAAGTAATGTGGGTGTTATGTGCTCTTTTTGGATCAAACTTAAAATGGTAAAATCAAAAGTCGAAAATTTTCGCTCGCTTAAGAGATACGGGGGAAAATCAGAAAGTTGACAATTTCAAAATAACCCTATATTTTCTTAGTTAAAAGAAATACAGAAAAATGTTTTATACGGAAGTTTCTTTATAATGATTGTCAAATATTCTGCCGGTCAGAATAAGTATACGGGGTCAGGTAAAAAAGTTACCGCAATTAACCTCATTTTTTAAAATGGAACACCCTGTATATTTTAATCTAGAAGAATAACATAATAACTCTTTTCATGTGGATAATATTGGTTTCCTAGGCGATTTATTTAAACTTTATTACTTTAAACCACAGTAGACCATGAAACAAAAGCTAATATCCTAGAAACAACTATGTTGACATTCTAGTTGTTATTAACATTTAACGTCAATATCATTTTTACATATTCATGTGAAAAGGACTTATCAACGTTTTGAAAAATTTGATATACTATCTACTATGGCTCAAAATTAATATTTTGTTCGCTATCCAGAAAGACGGTATCCATTTAAGGACATATTCCGACGATTGGAACATAATTTTAAAATATATGCCGAGACCAAAAACTTAATAAAGAAAACAATGAAATGAAGAAAAGTTTAAATAAATCGCCTAAGAAACCAAAATTATCCATCGTGTGTTATATATTTGAAAAGATAATTTAAAATGCTATCTTTTTAGATTAAAATATACAGGGTGATCCATTTAAAAAAAATGAGGTTAGGTCCGATAACTTTTTTACCTGACCCCGTATACTTATTCTGAAAACGGCAGATTATTCAACAATGATTAATGTAAAGAAACTTCTGTATAGAACATTTTCCTGTATCTCTTTTAACTAAGAAAATATAGGGTAATTTAGAAATTGTCAATTTTTTGATTTTCCCCCGTATCTTTTAAGCGAGCGAAAATTTTAAAATTTTGATTTTACCATTTCAAGTTTGATCCAAAAAGAGTACATGATACCTACATTACTTTTTTGATAGCACTAACAATTACGGAAGATACACCCTATAAAATACTTTAGAAAGCACGCTTGTCTTAGTACCAAATGTCCATAAAAACTTACCGAAAATACAAAAGCACGATAAAATAGCTCTGAAAGAACCGTTTTTAGGATTAAATTCAACTTGAAGAAACAAAAACTTATAAAAACCAATTATGATTGACACTTGACTCGCACATCAAAATGATCAAAATAGCAACTATTGAGTTAACAGCTGGCAAATATTTAATGGCTACAAATCAGTATTCGACAACAATTCTAACTTGCGTCTTTGTTTAACACGTTGGTGAAAATTCAAGACGTATTGCGGAACTCCGCAGGCGCTCTATTATGTTTTTATTCACTTTTAAGTCCGCGATCAATAAAGATGGGGAGTTTTAAGTCACGATGGCCCTTGATTCATACATTTTTTAATCATAACGTTCTGATTCCTTCGTGTCTTTCTTCAATATTGACTGCA
The DNA here is from genome assembly GCA_963991005.1 of Barypeithes pellucidus. Classification (NCBI taxonomy): domain Eukaryota; kingdom Metazoa; phylum Arthropoda; class Insecta; order Coleoptera; family Curculionidae; genus Barypeithes; species Barypeithes pellucidus. Next base: position 45,908,463 of record OZ022563.1, on the reverse strand, counting down.
TTTCTCTAATACGTCGAATTAGTGCAACCCGAGTGTCGACTTTTACCGTGTAAACTTCATTTTTGTTAGTTGAATTCTGTTGTTTACAGTTCATTTCAAATTTGTATTCTTCACTAACGCCTAATGTTTTTCATTTGCAGGTAAGGTTCGCGCAGGTCTTCACCCAAGCATGTTTTATAAGCGGTAAGTATTTATTACCATTAAGGATTTATTATAAGTTATTATAACAACAAGGGTGAAGTAAAGTTTACCATGTATAGTGTTAATATTCACTAAGGCGAGGATTGGAAATATTCGGCTATTGTCGACAATGCTCTCATTTTCCGCGAAAATTCCCTTCAAATTAGTTTTGTTAAAATTTTATTTATTAAATATAGATACGGTAACATCGCGGTGAACTCTTATTAAAGTTTACAGCGAACAAGCAGTCCATTTCGAGTAATCAGTACTTAACTACATTTTCTGTTCGTTTGTACAGGTTTTGCGAACAGACACAAGTACTTTTAACTAACTAATTAGCACCAGTGTTTTGTAGACTTTTCAACTTATCCTACAGGAAAGGAATCTTTCCATCGTACCGGAAGACGGTGCGAGTCCCGCCTGTACCAAAGAAATGTAAGAGAACCCTGCCTAACAACTATTGACCAGTCACATTTCTTTCAGTTAAATAATGGAGAAAGCTAGTAACCAACAACGTCTAAAGTACCTGGAAGGCTTCAACATTATCAGCGATCATCAATATGGTTTTCGAAAGTCCAGATCAACTGGAGATCTTCTAGCCTATGTCACCCATCTTTGGAACAACGCAATCGAACATCATGGGGAGTCTCGGGCTGTTGCACTGGATATTTCTAAAGCCTTTGATCGTGTTTGGCATGAGGGGCTTCTAAGTAAACTGCGATCCTATGATATGCCCAGTCGATTCTGTGCATGGTTGTCTAGCTTCCTTAAGGACCGCTCTTCCTTCCTTAAGGACCGCGATTGACGGATTTCTCTGAGACACCTTCACCATCAAGGCCGGTGTTCCTCAAGGGTCCATATTGTCTGCCACTCTCTTCTTACTCTACATTAACGACCTTCTAGTGGAAACTAAATATCCGATATTTAGTTCTGCTGACGATAGCACACTTGTCTCATCGTTCTCTTTGAATGCACATACATACATCGGCTGCCGACTCACAACTTCGCAGACAGCATGAAGTATCACGCCTGAACAAGGAAGGAACTGGAATAAATTTTGGCTTGGGGTGAGAGTAACCAAGTCGAATTTAACGCTATGAAACCCCAGTCAGCATGTTTTCTCTAAAAAGGTTAACATTATAGAACCGGATATAGTCATGGCAGGACACGCAATCCCACTGGCTTCATCTATTAACTTGCTGGGTGTCAATCTGGGAGGAAATATGTCTTGGCATAACCACGTTGTGGCAATTACCAAGATAGCTTCTCAGAATCTTGGTGTACTCTTCCGAACCAAAAAGTTGTACACACCTCACTAACTTTTGATACTATAGAAGGCCCAGATTCGACCATCACCAGAGTACTGCTCTCATGTCTGGAGCTCTGCACCCAAACATATTCGCCTACTGAATTCCATCGAAAGGAGGGCCCTTCGTCTGATCGGAGACCATGAGCTGACGAAGAGCCTAGAGCATCGACGACAGGTTGGGGATTTGACTCTCTTTTACAGATATTTCCATGGAAAGTGCTCGGCTGACCTTGCCCTATTAATTCCGCCCAGGGCGGCGGATAGCAGAAATACACAACGAGCCACTGCCGCCCATCTATATGTGGTTAAGCTTAGTACTTCTCACACTTCATTATTTAAGAATTATTTTATCTGGAGGACTTTTTCTTTATGGAACGACTTTCCCGAGGTCGTTTTTAACAGCGAATATAACCTCCAACGATTCGAAACAAACGTGAATCGCTTTATTCGCAAACGCACCACTCCCAGAATGCCTTTAAACTGGTTTTTGGCCCTCATTTTCAAAACAATGTTTTTTTTGCATTGAAGTCACATATAGAGCCGTGAATTATTAGTTTTATTATTGTTATAGTAAATTTAACTCCAAGTATTGAATTAAATCCCGTACCCAAACTTTAATCCCGCAAACCTGCGTGATTGAGCCCATCCATCCCGCGGATCCACGGGATTTGCGGGATAGCAAATAATGAACTGATGTGTTTTTGGTCGACGCGTCGGGGATTCCCCGCCATTCTGGGCTACTGAAAATACGTTAAACAGAACAGTTTTCTTGGGTACGTGTGAAAGTAAGGGCGTTATTCTACTAGTATCTAGTGACATTTATCAAGTGGTTGAATATAATACATGGAATTTAAACAGCAATCACAAAAATGAGTGTCAGTGTAGTTTACAAAGACAATAAAGGTTCAAGTGTAGTTTGGAATTATTTTTTAAAGTCTGAAGATGGTCTTACAGCTAAATGTAAGTTCCACCAAAGGTCTTCCACCCACTTACAAACAAAGCATAATATTAATTTGAAAGTCCAGAGCAGCAGCGGTAGTGTTGATATTGATAAAATAACACAAGAAATGAAAGCTAGTACCAGCAGTTTGAGTAGTTCGTTTAGTTCTATTGCTAAGCGCTCAGATGTTAGTGGTTCTTCTGTGCTACCTAAGAAAATGAAAATTACAGATTTTTTTTCATCTGAGAAAAAAGTTTCGATGGAGGAAAGAGTGTCTCGAATGGTAGCTAAAGATGGTATACCCTTTGGAAAGTTTATCACATCGACCGATATGCGCCAACTATTCGAAGCAGAGGGCCACAAATTGTGTAAAATCTATTCCGCCGACAATGTTATCTTTTCTCCGAAAATACTTTCAAAATCAATGTAACGTGTAACCGTTAAACTAGTCGTACTATTGTATTGTACGTATATGCAATAAATATTTTCCTGCGCCTCTACTCTGTTTCTAATTGCATAAAACAACTATTTATTAACATACAGCACCCACATCGAGTCCCGCGAATCCCGCAATGTCAATCCCGCGAAATCACCGCGGGATCCCGCATTTGCGGGATTGGATTCCCTAACTCCAAGCATCCTAATGCTTTATCCGAATATCATGTAGTTTTATTATTGCTGCCGACACCTTTTATGAACCTCCTGCCTATAATCTACAGGCACTTCTTTACCAACTAATTTAACAACTTTATTCAATCATCGGCACTATATTTAGCAACGTAAGTACCCATAATTCTTTTGTACTATGTTGTGACCGGTCTAAAGCCTTTTTAACAGTCGTTTAGAAATTAAATCTCGTAAATATGGGGACGTTACACGTGTGCGGTCTCCTTTATGCTAAATCAAGACATCATGTGTGTTTCTTACATTAACGACTATGCAGAATTATTTTTAGTTTTAATAATTTTCCTGGAAGTTTTGATGTGTATATAGTGGGGCTGTTGAGTTATCAGATATTAGTTGCCAGTTTTTCTCCTCTATGAGATGGTTTAATTAAGTTTTCAATGCGACGTTCCGGTTTTTCGCAACCATCATCAACTTTGTTGTTTTTCAATAGTAGTAACATTTTATTTTATGCTTTTTCTATTTGGGTTTCATAATGGCTACAAAATTGAATAACCTGTCACTTTATGAACCGAAATTTTATTTTTTTTATGTTGGCAGCAAGTAGGGTTCGAATTTTAGGCTTACTTCGATTCCATTGAAATTAGTTTTCTAGGCATTATGGATTCGACAAAAATTTTTTTTTACTAACCTTTAACCTTGCAAATAAATCATTTTTACTAGATATTTATACTCGGAAATATACAGGGTGTCCGGGAACATGTGGGAAATCTCCCGGATATGAAGAAAACACGTGAAAAGAATACTATAGGTTCATATAAACTTCTTTCGTATCGGCCTCCTCTTCGGAGATATGGGCTCCCAAAGAGCACCAATGGAATCAAGTTTTTTACACATAATTATTGAACCTCCTGGTATATTTCAATTATTTTTTAATATGATGTATACCAGGTAAGACCCGTCAAATTACTACCCAAGAAACTGTTGTGAATTACTCACAGCTGCAGGGACGGACTAGCTGTAACACTCATGGGCCCATTTTTTTACGCCCTGTATGATGAGAACTTTGGACAATGTTTTTTACATACCTTTAACTATTGGCTAAAAATTAAGTACTCTTCATTCATGTCGCTAATCCTAACCGTTTTCGAAAAAACGGCATTTCATATACATCATGTGCTTCGGGTATTTCAATAAAAGATACATCTTTGTTCCGATCCAATGTTCAACCTTCAAGATTCCGCTTTTTCATATTTAGCCCATGAGCAGTTAGGGGACTCAGTGTAAATAAAATGACGTTTTCTCGAAAACGGTTAGGATTAGCGACATGAATGAAGAGTACTTCATTTTTAGCCAATAGTTAAAGGTATGTAAAAAGCATTGTCCAAAGTTCTCATCATACAGGGCGTAAAAAAAATGGGCCCATGAGTGTGACAGCTAGTCCGTCCCTGCAGCTGTGAGTAATTCACAACAGTTTCTTGGGTAGTAATTTGACGGGTCTTTCCTGGTATACATCATATTAAAAAATAATTGAAATATACCAGGTGGTTCAATAATTATGTGTAAAAAACTTGATTCCATTGGTGCTCTTTGGGAGCCCATATCTCCGAAGAGGAGGCCGATACGAAAGAAGTTTATATGAACCTATAGTATTCTTTTCACGTGTTTTCTTCATATCCGGGAGATTTCCCACATGTTCCCGGTGTCCGTCAACTAATTTTTAGTCATAACTATAAAACAACATTAACAAAAATCATAGAAATATCTTCCAGTTTATGCACCATAACTCAATGTTTGGCATATTCTTTTTCAGAGTTTTTCTAGATTATTTTCTGCAATTTTCTGTATTGCCAATCCAAAAAGAAAATATTAATTCAAATGGAAAAAATCTACTATATTTTTTTAAAGTTTTTCAGACTTTAAAGCCCCAAATAGAAAGTATTATAAAATATACGTTTCATAAGACAATTAGAGCACCCGCTTCGTTTTCTAAATTAAACGCGTACTCTAAGATAATGTCTTATGAAACTTGTATCTTAATGTACTATTATGAACTCCACTTTATATTTTTTATCCAACAAAATATGCTGCTGGGTGCAGAGCTCCAGACACGAGAGCAGTGTTTTAATGGTCGAATCTGGACTTTATAGTGTCAAAAGTTGTTGAAGTGTATACAACTTCTAGGTACGGAGAAGTACGCCAAGTCTCATTGAAGCTGCCTTGTCGATTGCCACAACATGGTTATGCCAAGACATATTTCCTCGAAGATTGACGCCCAGCAAATTAATAGACGACGCCAGTAGAATTGCTTGTCCTGCCATGACTATATCCGGTTCTGCAATGTTATCCTTTTCAGAGGAAGCTGCGGCCTGGGTTTTCTTAGCATTTCAATTGACTTGGTTACTGTCACCCGGTTCCGTTACACTATTCGGACACACGAATTTTAAATTTTTACTATTTTTTCTAAAAGTATACATTTTTAGTAGTAATGCTCAATAAAAAAATTTGGGGAATATTCAGTAATTTTTAAGAAATTAATTAATAAAAATCCTGATTTTATGGTTTTTGAATGTTTTGACAAGGTTTTTACCACAACAATTTTAGCGATGTTGCCGGATTTATAATTCTATAACAAAAATAAAACGTAAAGGTTTTGTGTAATGACTATACTTGAGCACCCACGGAATTTGACAATTTTTGAAAATGTAATGGAAAGATATGGTTGTAGAAAAAGAAAACACAAGAAAGTTACATAAATTGATAGTACCCTGGGAAATCAAGCGAAAACCCGCCCCCGCTACACCTTTTGTACCCGATTTCCTTCTGGATTCGGAAAAAGAAAACATAAGAAAGTTACATAAATTGACAGTGCCCTGGGAAAACAAGTGAGAACCCGCCCCCCGCTACACCGTTTGTAGCCGTTTTCCTTCTGTATTCGGAAAAATAAAATATAAGAAAGTTACATAAATTGCCAGCCAGGCTAGTCGCAAACACAACCACTTTGTGGTCGCCACCGGTGTAATTTAAATATCTGCCTAACAGGAATATTCATATTTTGAAAAAAAAGATTCCGAAAACAAAGGATAATCTTTCTGACATTTGCAACAATAAAAGCAGGAATTTAAGGCATTTGCATTAACTTTCTGCCTAATAGAGCATACGAGACGACAATTTCTGGTCTTGCATCTGAAATTATCTCTTAATCAATCCTATGTCAGGTGCGTAAACATTATCTATATTTGCTCTTTCCATTTTTATTGTGATTTGTTCTTTCCTTTTCCTTCAATGCCGAAGTATAACTGCTCTTGGCAACAGTGCTATGCAATGTCAAATTTGTGTTCGACTTAAAAGTGACATCTTCAATAGAGTTGCCAGTTGTCTTTTATTAGCTACATAGGAAAAAAATATTGCACAAAAACGGATATTTTTGGACCATTCTATCTCAGTTAACCCTCTTAAAAGATATTGCTTAGTCGTGACATAACTACATTGACAATAAACTGCGGTATTATATCGATATGAACAAACCCGAACAACCTAAACACTGTATTATTGCAGAAAGCTTTTCTATGTGGCAACACTGTTAAAATACCGAATTTTGCAAATATACATGTTCGCAGCGTAAATGCGTAAATTTTAAGAATCAACAATTTTACGACCATTTTTGCATTTAAACTCAATTTTATGAATTAATGTGTGTTTTCCGCATCTAATTTTACTTAAAAGTATTAATATTACACAATTAAACAAAACAAAAGGTAAAAATACAAGTAATTAGTGTATCCGAATAGTGTAACGAAACCGCGTATTATTTGGGATTTAGGGACCCGTCCAACTAAATTATAAATACATTTCGGAATTTCCAATTTGTAAGCCATATCGACTTGATCAATTTAAATACTGAACTGTCAACGTTAAGTGAAGATGGCAAACAAGTTTCTGTTAAAGATTGTTTCACGAAAAATGGATATAACGTAATGACTGCAATAAAAGTACCTGTGACCATCCCATTATTTATGACCGTTTGTTATTATTATGTGGAAAGGACCGGATTGTAATAATTATAATTAAATATAGGCACATCAGGTAGGTTAGGTTGCTTAATTTATATTTAAATATCTTTTTGTGGTAAAATTTGTTAGTTTTTGAGGAATGGTTCAAGAATTATGTTTTGCCAAACATTCCTCAGAATAGCCTGATAGTAATGGACAATGCGAGCTATCACAGTCGCCAATTACATAAAGCTCCAAGCTCAAATAATACAAAATTGGAGATTCAGAACTACATGGCGGCGAATGATATATATTTTGAAGAAAGTTATAAAAAAAGTGATCTTTTAGAAGTTTTAAAGACATTTTGTATAAAAAAGTATATGTTTGTGACACATTGGCAGAAGAAATTGGACATACAGTGCTACGGCTCCCACCCTATTATTGCATTTTTAACCCCATAGAGCATATGTGGCACCAGTTAAAATCACTGGTTAGGTCTGAAAATATTTCTCCGACTTTAAGTTCTAATGTTGTAGAATTAATACGAAAATGCTTTAATGATATTCCCCCAGGTAGTTGGAAAAATTCAGTCCGTCACGTAATAACTGTAGAAAATTCGTATATTAGTCTGGATCGTATAATTAATCCAATTATAATTAATCTTGATGAGGATAGCGATAGCGAAACAGAACTATCTATAGATTATTATAAATGTAAATAAATATGACTAGTAATATTTATTAATATAATCATATCATTACTTGTTTTCCTTAGTCCGTCCCTTCATACTTCACTTGTTTATTGCCAAGCTCTTGTCGACACAATGGGACCGACCCAGGAAATCATTAAGTCGTATCCAATTTTCGTGAAACGTACTGTACCAGGGCAACTAGATATTTTCGTCTAATTATCAGTTTTATGGCATCTGAAATTTGTGCCAAAACATTAGTTCCCGAGATCACCGTGACTAACCCTATGGATACAATTTCGTATAATGAAAATTTTATATTACTCGGCAACAGCCAGTTAAATCCCGCTCCTAGACTATAAAACTAAAACTGCATTTATTTCAAGCTCGAAAGACAGCTGTTCGTTTGGTTTCCGGTTGTCCTTCATATTTCATATGTTTGCTTTCTTGTCGTCTGGTTACACGTTGACATCTCTACAACAAGAACAAGATGAAAAATAAATGTTTGAAACAGGTTAATTTCGTCTTGGCTTATGCGGGTGTCCCACGCCTTCACTGTGAGTAAAATGGCACTTTACCTATACTACTACAGTAAATATAAGGAATTTTTTTATTTTAACACAGTTACAATGATGTTCGATTATGTTTCTGATTGTTTGTTACTACTTTTCAATGGTAATATAACTACAGTGAAACCTCTCATAACGGACCCCTCTAATAAGCGGACATCTCTATTAAGCGGACATTTTTTCATAGTCCGGAACTAGATATATGAAATTCCATGAAAATCAACCTCTCTCTTGGGCGGGCTGGGCTCTCCTTTGGGTGGACGCGGACAGGCTGTTTTAATACAAAAGTGCGAAAACCCTCATTTAAACGGACAAAATTTTTTTTAAAAGTATTTGGGAGACGAATAACTACCTACGGTGCAAAAACTCTCTGAAAACAGACCAGCAACCAATCGCGTATGAGTGGCAGAGCGAGAGGACTTCGCCGAATGACAGTATGTGTGATTCCCCGACAGCAGTCCGCCGTTTATTTGCGAGTTGTAAGGTTAAAATCGTAAACAATGGCACAAAAATGTCGCGTTTTGAGTCTGAAAGAGAATATTGATGTTGTGGAAGTTTGTAATTTGATAACAATGATTTGGGCGAGTCCATTAACATTGATAGCAATATGCTATTAGAAGATGATAGTGACCACATTCCTATCGATTATGTAGCCCAAACTGAAACCACATCACTATCTGACGACTCTGATGAAGAAGTTGAATGCAGTAATCATACAAATGTCACCAAAACAATTTTTTGCGATTTTTTCTTCAGTTTTTCGTTTCTAATATATGGCCATTTCAAGTTTTTAAATTGTCACCCTGTATATTAATTATTCAACTGCTTGTGTAATTATTCCTTTCAAATAAATATTCTATGTATTTAAACGTATGCTTACCTTAAAATAAATACCTAAGCAGCGACTAAACTATTCACATACAAATTCTCAATTCTCAAGAGTATCGGCTTCACCACCTTTCCCACTCGACCCCCCGAGCGGGAAGGGGGGAGGCGGTGTTTTCCCCATCGAAGTTACTCCGAAATTCCATTTTCGACATTGTACAGTAGCAATGCATATGCAGCGAAGGCCGGAAGTAAACCGCCCCAAAATTGCCGCCCCTTGGGGAAGCAATCGCCCCATCATCTCCTTCTTGATTAACTTCGATATTGGACTTAATGGGTTGGTAATTGGGGGGATGCCTGTATCTGCTGATATTTTGGTAACATACTATGCGCCATGAATATTTTTTTATTTATACTAAGGGTCGATGTTTCAGTCACCTTAATGTAAAGAACGTTTAGAAAGTTTTAAAATTCCGAGTAGTTCCGGAGATATCCTGAATCCGGGATTCTGAAAAATGTTTTATTGTTTTCCAGGGTTTTTTTGAGATCGAATTCTAAATTAAATTGCACTTTGGCATATACATTAATAACATACAACAATGCTTTAAATTTTGTACATTTTTGATGTACGCAGATGACTTAACATTGAAAATAAATAATCAGGTTGCCAGGAGATTGTCATTTGCTGCAAGATGACTTAATGCCTTGGTAAAATTCTGTGAAAGTCAGAGTTTATTTCTTAATCTAGGGATGTGTATATCGATTACGTTTACCAGAAACAAAAATGTACACAATTTTCGTTATACTGTTAATAATAGTGATCTCGAATCAGTTAATGGAATACGCGATTTGGGTGTTATAATGGACACTAAGTTAATTTTTAGTTCTCACATTGAACAGGTTGTCAATAAGTGTAATCGATTTTTAGGATTTATTATAAGAAATAGTTTAAATTTTAATAATCGTCAAACTGTTCTAAACTTGTATTATGCGTTTATATTTAGTAAACTTAGTTTGCATCGGTTGTTTGGAACCCTCAGATACATTTTTACGGTTCTTATCACGAAAAACAGACATAGCTATAGTCAATAGCCACTATAAGCCTATAATGGAGGAATTTTCAGTAACGTCACTTACTGAAAGACGAATGGTTTCCGATGTAGTTATGATCGACAAGTTGGTGAACGGTCTTGTTGATTCGCCAACGCTGAGGTCAAAGTTAAGCTTTAATGTACCGGTTAGGGGCTTAAGGCTTCAAAATACTTTTAATATTCCATTAAGAAATACAAATTCTGGAAAAAATTCTCCTCTCTGTAGAGCGACTAGGACATGTAATAGGCTTTCTTTAGGGATGGAAATGTTCGATATATCTTAGATTTAAAAAATGTGTAAAATCAATGCTATAAATATTTATAAATTTTACGTTAACATAATTTAATGTATACTTAATTTAGGCATTAATAACTCCTACTAGCAAATAACACAACGTGGATGCTATATTGGGCTCAGTGCCTGTTGTATCCCTATTTTTGTAAATAAATAAAAATAAAATGAACACATGTATAACGTTCAAATCTTTTCAAAAGAAAACATTAATGCAAATTTATATATTCATTTATAAGCATTTTTTACATTCGCCCATTCTGTTTCTCTAAATATTTTCCCCTGGCATATTTACAATTATCCAATTTAGTTCTAAAACACAGCGCAATTGTATACGGACCGCATTAGGGGAATTAAAGAGAATAGGAAAACCGCATTACATTGTTAACGAAAACGCTCCAGAATGGTTCAGACAAATGAGCTTCCACGAATTTAATCCTGGAAATGATGAAAATGCATAAGGCGACGTTTCTTCATCAGGGCGATGGGCTTCGCAGGATAATCAGATTTTCCTGCATGTGTCACTTCACCATCTTCTTATTACGATATTAGAAATATGATTTTCTTTTCCTACACGGAAAAGGACTATAGTCAAATTATTATAGCAAAGATTTTAATATAAACTTTCCTATGACATATATAATAAATTTTTTTGTTAGCAATCCGTACCAAAATAATATCGTAAATATACAGGTTGTTATGGAAATGACGTATTATATTTAAACCTGATGAAAACAAATTGAAGAAAAATATCCAAAAATGGCGCTTTCATTTAATATGCCCTATACATGACCTTATGTCAGACCAAAAATGACCACGTGGTGCCCCTGTCAGGAAGGTGGACAAAGCAACATATGGCGAAGAACGTCACTGAATCTTGAACAGTGTTGTCATATCTTCAGGGTAAACTCTTTAAAAAGTCAATAACCGTTTGACAGATTGCAAGTTATTTATTTTTCAGGGTACATTATTATAAACTTTTACGTTCAGATCAGTTCGCTGGGAAACAATCTCTGATTTATAAACTTGAACTGTGTGAAATGTTTATAAATGGTCAGGCATGTTCTCATTTGTTCAATTCGAACGACACCCGTCAGAACTGGACAACTTAAAAGTTTATAAATGCCACTTACCCTTTAGAAAAAAAATGCAATTTTATTTAGCTTTTCGGACTTAATTTAAAACCAACTTAATTTATAAAAAACACCAAGTACCTAGGTAACCCGAACAAACCGGCACAATAAAATCACATAACACATCTAAGTAATATTGAATCTGAATTAGTATTTTAAAGTGCTACTGTGTAGACAAAAATACGCCCAATTGTCTGACTGGTCTGGGAAATAATGTATTTAACATCCACAAATTTTAAAAATAAATAACACGTTGGTTCCGTCGATCGATATTGAACTGCTGGACTGGGACACTGCCGTCGCGAAAAGAACGAATAACTTAAAAATTTAAACTCGGGTTTAAGTATTAACACACACATGAAACTTGGCAAAAACAGTAGGAAACCGATAACGCGAATGCAAATCGGCCGGCTTCTTTAAACAGCTGATTTTGGACAATCGAGCGGATTGCCTATTCTTTTCGCGACGGCAGCGGCTGGGGTTAATATTTAAAAATACATCGTTGCCACTTTCGATGTTTTATAGCATTATATTCATAAATTTCGGAATTTCCTTCTATAATATTACCTTCCTGTATAATTATATTCTCGGAAATGGCAACCGCACTAGCTCAAGTTAGTTCTCGGAATGTGCACAAAGAAAGCACCTTGGACCGTGGACGCAACCATGTATTTCAAAGGGTAGTTCCTGTATGTCAACATAATTGCTTCATTTTATCTTAAGTAAAGGGTTAATGGCCCATAGAAATTAGCGTTTTTATTATTTCTATTGCGAAATAATTAAGTGATGTTTAGTGTTTAGTGCTTTCGTGTAATTTGATAATAGGCGCATATCTTCAAAAAAACTAATTTAAAACTCGTGGGTGTCTGTGTGTTTCTTTAAGTGATTTAGTGCAAATATTCCGAGAGATTGGAAATAAGAGGCCGAATGGGGTTTAGTGGGGCAGTTCCACATTATCATAAAGCTTTTCCCATAGAGAAAAAAACAAAAACCTGAAGATGTCTGTGCCCTGGATTACTTGCTAGTGTATTGGCACCTGGATCCACTTCTATTTTGATACTAGGTAAACTAAATATTATTTTTATAAGAATCTAAAGTTTTACATTTTTTACACAGTTTGGCAACATTGTGCCTGAACATCTGCTGATTACACAGCTGGGCATGGGTAATATGATCATATATGATTGTGCCGAGGAGTGACCTGTGGGTTTATGGGTGAATTATCCCACTTTTTAAACTTTGATTTAAAAAATATATATATGTAGCGCTTCTCTAGGACACCCCAGGAGTCACCCATTTAAATATAATACGTCATTTCCATAATACCCTGTAATTTACAAAAAACTATATTTAGGATTTATAATAAATTTAGTAAAATCAAGTAATTACTGAAATATATTGTAAATTTTACAACGAAGTTCTGTATAGAGTGTCCCATTTTCGACACTTTTATAGGGTATCTCCGTAATTGTTAGTGCTATCAAAAAAGTAATGTGGGTGTCATGCGCTCTTTTTGGGTCAAACTTAAAATGGTAAAATCAAAATTTGAAAACTTTCGCTCGCTTAATGGATACGGGGGAAAATCAAAAAATTACCCTATATTTTCTTAGTTAAAAGAGATACAGAAAAATGTTTTATACAGAAGTTTCTTTATAAGGCCGGTATTAGACTATCAAATATATTTGACAAAGATCTTTTATAAAATATTTTGTAGCATTTCTTTGATAATATTTCTTTTATAAAAGTGTTTACTAGTATTACACTGTCAAAGAACTTTGACAATTTTTGAAGGGACTTGTCAAGTTTTTACAATTAAAAATGAACGATAGACGTGCATTAGCTTATCTAGCGTTAAGTGCTGCCGTGATTACAATGTGTTTAGTATTAAAAAAGAAAAAAAAAGAGCTAGGCGCCTTTGGGTAAGGCCCTGGGTGGCAAGACGTAATTTAAGGGGTGTCCACCACAATCTCCTTCGGGAGTTACGAGTTGAAGGTATTAGGAGTTATAAAAACTATTTAAGAATGGACGAGGAAACATTTAACTTTATTGTTTTAAAGATATCACCATTGATAGCCCGACAGAATACACATTTAAGGAATTGTATCAGCGTTGAGGAACGCCTTATAGTTACCCTTCGGTTTATGGCAACAGGAGAGAGTTATGCTAGTTTACAGTACAGCAGTCGCATACCTCAATGTACCCTTTCAGGCATAATCCCAGAAACTTGCCAGGCAAAAAATTAAAATAAATAAATAAATATATCCAGTCTTTTATTTCGGTTTTTGTCATCCGGGTGTTGATGGTTGTACAATATTTGGAACCATTCATACTCCGAAATTAGCAATTTTGTTGTTGAAATGCACCAGACAAACTATTTTCCGCCATGGTATTATACAGGGTGCCCCAAGTAAAGTGGCCTATTAGAAGTATCTCGAGAACTAAATGAGATTTTATTTTGAAAATTGGGCTGTGGCTATAAGAGATGGTTTTCTACGTTTCTAAAATATTTTGGATGATGCGGTGTTGCCGGATCATACCGAAAGTGGTAGCAACTTCGGAATTTTAAATGAATTACCCTATATATTATATTTTTTTTGGAATCTAGGTAAAAATCTAGAACAGTTTTCTGTATAATATCATATACCTATCTTTAAGACTTTTTGAATTATAAATAATTTTGTGATTTTTTAACGCCGTATCGTTACCTGAAAAGAAAATCGTATCTTTTTAGCGGTTACAGCTAGAAAGCTGAAAATTTTACAATAGTTTCACAAGACCATCGCAATTTTATAATTTTGAACAGTATTTAATTCGTTTTATACAGGGCGTCTCCATAACAATATTTCTGAGGCAGATGAATTATTGCAAAAATCTTATTTTTTTTAAATGGGAGACCCTGTATTTGATATGTTTTGCTAATAGAGGATCAAATTTTCTATCTAATGATATTATGTGTTCCTATACCTATCTTCACTATTTTAGGACTTATAGCGAAATTTAAAAATTATCTTATAAAAATATATTTTTTGATAGTGTGGTTGGCTGTGGAATGGATTCATAGAAACAAAATAATGAAAAATCCATTTGACGTTATGTCTGAGTTATTGTAATAAAAATGGCTAATTCACATTATTCGAGCTTAGATATTTTAAGTTTATTTTATATTCATGGGGAGTGTGGTAGAGTTTTATCTAGAACTTGCAGAAAATTTAATGAACTGCATCCTGATGCAGCTCCTACGACTCCCTAAAAGTTGATTGGCCGAGGCGGTAAATGGAAATGGCCCCAAGGTCTCCGGATCTTACCCCCTAGAATTATATCTATGAGATAGGATTAAAGAAATAGTATACAAGACACCCGTCACAACAAGGGAAGATTTAGAAAATCGAAAATCGAGTACGAACAGCTTTGGGGTCTCTAGAAGAGAAAGAAATGAAAGAAGTGACAAATGAACATGTTATAACCACAATTTATGAATGTTTAAGAGCGAACGGAGGACATTTTAAACAATTTAGTTATTAGTTATTTTATTGATGTAATTTTCATTTTGTTTATTTATTTATTAATAAATTCCTTATTAATTAACTATTTTTTTTTTACAACAACACAGACATAACGTCACATGGATTTTTCATTATTTTGTTTCTATGAATCCACAGCCAACTACCAAAAAATATATTTTTATAAGATAATTTATAAATTTCGCTATAAGTCCGAAAATAGTGAAGATAGGTATAGGAACACATAATACATTAGATAGAAAATTTGATCCTCTATTAGCAAAACATATCAAATACAGGGAGTCCCATTTAAAAAAAATAAGATTTTTGCAATAATTCATCTGCCTCAGAAATATTGTTATGGAGACGCCCTGTATAAAACGAATTCAATACTGTTCAAAAATATAAAATTGCGGTGGTCTTGTGAAACTATTGTAAAATTTTCAGCTTTCTAGCTGTAACCGCTAAAAAGATACGATTTTCTTTTCAGGTAACGATACGGCGTTAAAAAATCACAAAATTATTTATAATTCAAATACTCTTAAAGATAGGTATATGATATTATACAGAAAACTGTTCTAGATTTTTACCTAGATTCCAAAAAAAATATAATATATAGGGTAATTCATTTAAAATTCCGAAGTTTCTACCACTTTCGGTATGATCCGGCAACACGGCATCATCCAAAATATTTTAGAAACGTAGAAAACCATCTCTTATAGCCACAGCCAAATTTTCAAAGTAAAATCTCATTTAGTTCTCGAGATACTTCTAATAGGCCACTTTACTTGGGGCACCCTGTATACCAATACCAGTCGCATGCAGTCAATGTCAAATCTATGCCTTATTGTCACAAAATGAGGTTACTATCGTTACCAATCAACTATAAAATCTTTTATCAAAGATAATCGTCTGTTGTTATCTTTTATAAAATATCTTTTATAAAATAAATATTTTATAAGAGAACTGATATTACACTTAAAATATTTTATAAAATTTATTTTATAAAATATCTTTGTCAAATATATTTGATAGTCTAATACCGGCCTAATGATTGTTGAATAATCTGCCGTTTTCAGAATAAGTATACGGGGTCGGGTAAAAAAGTTATCGGACCTAACCTCATTGTCTTAAATGGAACACCCTGTATATTTTAATCTAAAAAGATACTATTTTATTTTCTCCTTTCAAATATATAAAACACCATTGATGATATTGGTTTCCTAGGCGATTACGGTCCTCTTTCATAATTTAAACAAAAAGATTCAGGCCCATATTTAAAAAAATTAAGTTGATGACGAAACGTCGCAGGACATATTTGATAATGCCATCTTCTGGAGAATAAAAGCTATCAATGAGAAAGTGAAATTTATTTTTGAACATCTCTTCGAACAAAGTCAGGGAAAAATAGAAGCGTAAACGCAAAATTTTAGATTCTTCCAAATATTATGAAAGTCCATTTATTTCAATTGCATATTGCCCCAAATTGACTGACTTCGTATCTCTTACCGTTTTCGAAATCCCAATGGTGAATGCCGAATTTGTAACACCCTGTATAGCACCAGCGAACAAACCACACGAAATACAAAATATAAATGTCATGACAAAATTTGACATTATTTTTAAACAAATTTGAAAAATGTCACATGAAAAGATTTGGTTTGATTCCAACAATTTGTGTAAAAAAACAAACCCGAACAAGCTCAATATTTTTTTTTTGTGATTTGTGTAAAGCGAACGGCTAAAAGAAGACAGATTTTTAGCGCATTTAATTTCCCTTAAATAATCAAAATCTTTGAGCTATAAAACTAAATGACGCCATGCCTCGGGCTTTAAATCTAAATCAAAACTTTCGATAAATTTGATGTTTTAACGTTTGATTTTAACGATTACTGCCAATTTAGCTGAAATAGTCATAAAATTTTAAGTGCCCTCCATTAAGTTTTCAGATTTGCACTTATCGTTCAATAATTACGCATTAGATTAGCTGAACGTTAGAGACGCTTTGGAGTAACACAATTGAGAACTGATTTTTATGTTCACTCTACCGATGGTTTTTTTACCAAACATCGTAAGCGACAAATTTCTCGAAAATGATATTTTTACACCAAACTGTTGCTTATGATAATCTGCACTTGATTTAAAAGGTATTAAAAGTCATATTTAACTTCTCGTATGCGCCAATAAATTTGTATCATTTTTCAAAACGGCCGTATTTCCATCGTAATCTCTAATGTCCTTGACAAAATACACTATCCACGGTGTCCAAGATAAGGAGGGCCAGTACAGGGATCTCGGAAACCGTAAGAGATACGAAATTGGTTAAATGGAGGTAAAAGTAAATTGCACTTTTGCATTGCCACTTTTTTCGCTCTATCTAACAGCGTTAATTGTTTTGTAATCCGACGAGTCGTCTTCGAAGGGCCATTATCAACTTTCTTGTTTTAAATACTGTCCTGTTTTCCTGATATTGGAATTTGATAGCTTTTTTTCTTCCGAATGCAACGTTGTATGACACATTGTGGTTTTATGACGTTTCGAGGGTTTTTTGAACAACATCAGGAAATTTTGGGATGCGGTCCTGTATTTCTCCTAATTTTATAAATAATATCTAATAAGTAAGCTCTAAATTTTTACTTATGTTGGACTAGTTCAACAAATAACATTTAATAATAAACCACAAATAAGTGAACAAAATACAGAAACATTATTTCAAACTTCTGTTGATTCGGGATTTAAAAGAAAAGTAGGCGCTTGAAACAAAAAAATTAAGATGGTGACGCGTGATTTGTTTCACTTGACATTCCCATTGTGATCGCATGAAAGCGTTTTAAGAGGTTTTCTATTTTTCAGAAAATATGGAACATAATTTTACTAATGCTGAAAAGTTTGATATTCTATCGCATGTTTTATTTGATCTCAAAAACACTGTTATGTGGCAGTTAGAAGATGTTATTTGTGCTTAGAGAATATCCGGAAATCATTTTGAACACCTGATTATGTAGTTCCTTACTTTTTTCGTTGTTCGTTTTATTACTGTTTTGGAATGATTTTTGTTCACTTATTTGTGGTTTATTATTAAATTATTTGTTATTTATTGAACTAGTCCAACATAATTAAAAAATTTAAAGCTTATTTGTGAGATATTATTTATAAAATTAGGAGAAATACAGAACCGTATCCCAAAATTTCCTGATGTTGTTCAAAAAGCCCTGGAAACGTCATTAAACCACAATGTGTCATACATCGTTCTATTCGGGAGCAGCTCTTAAATTCCAATATCAGGAAAACAGGACCGTATTTAAAAAAATAAAGTGGCCCTTCGAAGACGACTCGTCGGATTACAAAACAATTAACGCTGTTAGATAGAGCGGAAAAAGTGGCAATGCAAAAGTGCAATTTACTTTAGAATTCGATCTCAAAAAAACCCCAGGAAAACAATGAAACGATTTTTCAGAATTTCGGTTTTTTCCAGATATCTCCGGAACTACTCGGAATTTTAAAACTTTCTAAACGGCATATTATTAGACACGTAAATGCGCAACTTTACCTCCATTTCACCGACTTCGTATCTCTTACGGTTTCCGAGATCCCTGTACTGGCCCTCCTTATCTTGAACACGGTGTATACACATACGCTCGTGGTGATTACGATTTATAATGTCGCTTACGATAATTTATAAACCAAGTCACTGTGAAGATTTTCTCGAGTGCTGTTGGCTTTACAACAATGGAACTCCACTCTTGGGAATCGATTAATGCGATGTTCTACCAATTTTTTACTATATCCTGATCCTTTAACGCAGCTGCATCACACTTAACACTACGGCGATCATTTTGAATTTCACCGGAAATTTGAAGTTTTTCAAGAACTGTTCTGAATGTCTTCTCACTTATACACACATAATAGTTATTTGAGATACGAGCTGTTTTGAAATACGAGCGACATTTGAGGAACGGTCAGCTGCGACGCGATCTCTACAAGTGAGATAAAAGAGATCTTGGGAATGTGGGAGAAGTTCGTGGAAAAGAAATACCCCAAAAAAGTTGCAACTGGTCGTGCATCGGAGCTATTTAATGACACTTGTTTAACTTATGTACGCAGCATTCTGAAAGGGAGGAAGAACCAAACCTCCTTGGACAGTTTTTTTTTTCGAATCCAGTGAACAGACTAAAATTAAGCATACAGTAGCATTTAAGTTGTGTGTAAGTTATTATGTTTTCATACAATATTTGTCATTTATAAATACATTTTTCTTATTCAAAAGCACGTAACAACAACAATTGGGGGTAGCATTTTTGGGGCTGGACGGATTAATGGCATTTCAATTAATTGCAATGGGGAAAATTGCTTTGCTCGTATAAATTGACATACGAGCAAGGTTACGGAACGAATTAACCTCGTAGGTCGAGGTATCACTGTATTTAATAATAAAAAGCAGGTCTGGCAATTAAAAAACTTTTTCTTTAAGTTTACAAGAAAAAGTAATGTTTCCCAAAATTTCCGTTTTATTTTCCAAATTTTTTTGAGAAAATAACCGGCTTTTCTCCGACACTCAATTTTAACCGAAATTTCAAATCTCTATTTGCAAGTTATTCATTTACCCAACTGTCCAACTACAAAGGTTACTAAATGAAATGGACTCGCGGGCACTTAAAACAAAACGAACACGGCAAAGCTCTATAGGAACTTAACGTGGAAAAGTCTTCCCAAAAGACGTCATAAATCTGACGTCGTTTCATGTTAAACTTCAAAATTACATTTACTATTAATAATTCCGTCTGATGCATTATGAATCGGGAAATGTGTATGTTTTGCACAACAATATCATATTTGAATATAATTCGTGAAGACGTAGACTAACGTCTGCTGCAAATGACATATACCGGATGAACACTGTAATTTTGGTACATAGGAATATACATAGACAAATTCATGGACGCTGCAAAGTTTTAATTAGTGCTATCGAAAGTATAATCAATTTTTAGATACGCTTCCACAACGGGCTTGTTACCGATAATTTTGTTTCGTATTTTTTTTGAGTATCATTTAACAACGCAAAATATTCTTATTTTTGCGAACAGAAAAATGTAATCGGTCAGCCAAAATGGCTAGTTGGTCAGCAACTTATGGACAGCAAACATTTCTGAATCGGTCAATAATTAATGTCATACTATAAAATTATTTTGGCACGCAAATTAAATATATAAGCTGCTATGAGCGATCCACTTTTAATCAGCGGGTAAGCAAAATATTTAATTTTGGGCATAAAAAAAAAGCAATAAAACTTGAAATAGCGATAGTGCCCTGGGAAAACAATTGGTAAAACCCCGCTACACCTTTTGTAGCCGATTTTCTTCTGTATTCGGCAAAAGAAAACACAAGAAAGTTACATAAATTGACAGTGCCCTGGGAAAACAATTGAAAACCCCGCTACACCTTTTGTAGCCGATTTTCTTCTGTATTCGGCAAAAGAAAACACAAGAAAGTTACATAAATTGACAGTGACCTGGGAAGACAATTGAAAACCCCGCTACACCTTTTGTAGCCGATTTTCTTCTGTATTCGGCAAAAGAAAACACAAGAAAGTTACATAAATTGACAGTGCTCTGGGAAAACAATTGAAGCATTTTTTCCAGAACAAGTGTTGTAGCCCGATTTTTATTTATTGTGAGCAAAATCTTTTTATGCTGCTCAAATGATTTAATGGCTATTTTTGGCTGCGAACCAATCTTAATAACGGCAAACCATTTAATTACTTCTAATTTTTTATGGTATTCAATCGAATTCGATCATCTAAATAAACTTTTAAAATTTCAGCTCGATAGGTTTATCCAATCCTCAGATATTCAATGTTAAAGATTGGGTTTCAGTTCAAAGCGCCTCGCCGATTCGTGAAGTCATACCCTATACACGCGCGGGTCGCCTTTCGCGAAGGTGTAAGTTTGCTATAGTCTATGAGTAGTCAGTTCATTACAATCCTCTTGTAAACTTTGGTTTCCAATTTACATTATTATTACTTGGACTATTTATGGCTATATATACCTAAATAAAGTTTTGGATTCTTTTCTATGAATAAAAATGTGCTCTTTTGTATGTCTTAATGGAATATCTATATATTTTCTGTTATCGGAATCTGAATCTGACAAGCTTAAATCTGTTAAAATAAATGTTGATGTAGAGCCGCTACTGGAAACTGAATCTGTATTATTTCCTTCTAACCGCATTTTCTTCGGAGCCCTTTCCTTAAAAGGACATTCTCTCTTTTTTCTCATTTTTGACAATTGCAAATCTTTATTTGTACACTGGACTCCTTTGCTGCGAACTTCAGCCTTAAATAACACTTGAACACCCACATCTTTAAACATTTTTATTCCATTTTCCAGCTCGACGTCATCATTCCCAATAGAAATTACTGAAATTTCAGGAAGTAACAAATTGTTAATCAAAGATTGTTGTTCCTTCTTTTGTAAAAACCGTGACGATAGTTTCGATCTGTGGGTCGTAACTCTATTTTTTTGACAATCACAAAACCTTGGTACAGTACGTTTCACGAAAATTGGATACGACTTCATGATTTCCTGGGTCGGTCCCATTGTGTCGACAAGAGCTTGGCAATAAACAAGTGAAGTATGAAGGGGCGGACTAAGGAAAACAAGTAATGATATGATTATATTAATGTAATCAAATGAAATAACATTTTTTTTAAATATTACTAGTCATATTTATTTACATTTATAATGTCATTCTATAGATAGTTCTGTTTCGCTATCGCTATCCTCATCAAAATAAATTATAATTGGATTAATTATACGATCCAGACTAATATACGAATTTTCTACAGTTATTACGTGACGGACTGCAATTTTCCAACTACCTGGGGGAATATCATTAAAGCATTTTCGTATTAATTCTACAACACTAGAACTTAAAGTCGGAGAAATATTTTCAGACCTAACCAGTGATTTTAACTGGTGCCACATATGCTCTATGGGGTTAAAAATGCAATAATAGGGTGGGAGCCGTAGCACTGTATGTCCAATTTCTTCTGCCAATGTGTCACAAACATATACTTTTTTTATACAAAATGTCTTTAAAACTTCTAAAAGATCACTTTTTTTATAACTTTCTTCAAAATATATATCATTCGCCGCCATGTAGTTCTGAATCTCCAATTTTGTATTATTTGAGCTTGGAGCTTTATGTAATTGGCGACTGTGATAGCTCGCATTGTCCATTACTATCACGCTATTCTGAGGAATGTTTGGTAAAAGACAATTCTTGAACCATTCCTCAAAAACTAACAAATTTTACCACAAAAAGATATTTAAATATAAATTATGTAACCTAACCTACCTGATGTGCCTATATTTAATTATAATTATTACAATCCGGTCCTTTCTACATAATAATAACCAACGGCCATAAATCATGGGATGGCCCCAGGTACTTTTACCGCAGTCATTAAGTTATATCTATTTTTCGTGAAACAATCTTTACTACTTTTGACTTAAGTCTAATTTTTCCGTTCTTCATTGCTTTTATGTACCTACATACAGGGTGACAATTTAAAAACTTGAAATGGCCATATATTAGAAACGAAAAACTGAAGAAAAAAACGCAAAAAACAGTTTCTATAAAACGAAGGGGGAACAAAAACAAGCGTATTAGCCCACCCCTATCTGCAACCCCTTGGACAGGGTGAGATAAACCCTTAAAATCTTAAATAGAAAGGGGGTCGAGTGATACATCATTTTGAAGCTCTTGAAAAATGCTTTCCAATGGTACCATAGGAAGGTCCATTTCAGGAAATTCTTCTCTGTTTATTAAGGAAAACAATAAATGAAAAGACAATTTTGAAATTTTTTATTATTAGTTAATTAAATATTCAAAATGATTTCCGTTGTTTTGAAGACAATAATAAAGCCTACTTTCAAATTCTTCACGTGCATTTGCAAAGGTTTCTCTGGATATAGCACGACATTCCTGAACTATTTTATGCTGAAGTTGCTCTAGTGACTCAGGTTGCGTTTTAAAAACCACAGATTTTAGGTGACCCCACAAAAAGAAGTCAAGAGGTGTTAGGTCCGTTAGGTGGCCATTCAACAGGACCTCTTCTTCCAATCCACTGGTTGGGATAATTATCATCCAACCACTGCCTAACGGGAACTACATAATGCGGAGGTGCTCCATCCTGTTGGAAATGTAGTAAGCGTTCTTCTAAAGATACATTTTCGAGTATGTCCCTCTGATTTTCTAATTCTCGCACTATTAGTGGTTCGATAGACCTCTGTAGCATTTCAGCATACCTGTCGCCATTTAAATTTCCTTGTATAAATATTGGGCCGATAATACCATCTCCCAATATACCAGCCCAAACATTAATTTTCTGGGGGTACTGGGTATGCCCTTCTCTAAATACGTGGGGGTTCTCGTCATTCCAGTAACGACAGTTTTGCTTATTAATATGCCCATTTAAATAAAAGGTACACTCATCACTGAAGCAAATATTTTTAACTAGTCGAGGTTCTGCCGTAATTCTATCTGTCATTATTTCACAAAACTGTATTCTTCTGTCAGGGTCGTCGTCACCAAGTTCTTTCAGTATGTGCAGTTTATAGGGATAAAACTTATGAATGTTAAGTACCTTTCTTATTGATTCACGCGAAAATCCAGTTGCTACAGCTGCTTGACGAGTTGATAAAGTTGAACTCATTGCAATCTGCCCCAGAATTTCAATTTGCGCTGCTTCGTCGGCTAGTCTCGGTTGATTTCTCTTTATATTCGCGACAGAACCAGTTTCTGTAAATTTGGCTACTAGTTGGCGAACATACTCCGGGCTTACATTTTGACCTGGATGCCTTTCAAAAAAAACCCTTAAAAAACATTGATCCTGGGAACCATAAATGAAAATAATTTCTACCCGTTCAGCTGTGCTGTACACCATTGTTAAAGATAAGAAGTGCTGCTTTTCGTTTAAACTGAACCGAAAGTTAACTGTTCTAAAAATAATAATACTAGTAGAAGTTACCTTTAAGGTAAATTCTGTGATAATAAAATGCGAATATTTATAAACAAATTTTTATTTTCGACAAAAAAAAATAGCAAATAAACCAAAACGAAATACCGAGGCTTAAACTGTTTAGAATTCTTAAGAGATATCTCTTAATATGCCAGGATATTGGTAGCAATCATTTTGAACATTTAATTAACTAATAATAAAAAATTTCAAGATTGTCTTTTCATTTATTGTTTTCCTTAATAAACAGAGAAGAATTTCCTGAAATGTACTTTTCTATGGTACCATTGGAAAGCATTTTTCAAGAGCCTCAAAATGATGTATCACTCGACCCCCTTTCTATTTAAGATTTTAAGGGTTTATATCACCCTGTCCAAGGGGTTGCAGATAGCGGTGGGCTAATACGCTTGTTTTTGTTCCCCCTTCGTTTTATAGGAACTGTTTTTTGCGTTTTTTTTCTTCAGTTTTTCGTTGCTAATATATGGCCATTTCAAGTTTTTAAATTGTCACCCTGTATAATATAGCATTTGAAAATTACTTCTCTTCTTCTTGTAGTGCCTATCCGGTTCGGATGTTAGCGACTAGCATGGCTATTCTAACCTTATTGGCTGCTGCACGGAACAGTTCAGTAGTGGTTAATTAAATTACTTACTTACTACCTTATTGAAAATGGTATTATTTTACTCTTACGAGACGTATGTGACGCTGGTTCGTCAAAGCAGACAAGCTGTATAGTGCTACCAATCGCTTTCAATACGGACAAATTTTTTACGCGTCTATATGACGATAAACTCCTTGCGCAGAAATTAAGGCGTAGACGAATCATTTTCTACCCTACAGGTTATATTTGCTTAAGTCATTCATGAATAACTGGCAAGAACGCTTTTGTTGCTGTCGAATCACGTTTAAAACTCGAAATACAATCACTCAACGCTGGTTGGCTACTAACATGACGTGCGGTCATTTCCTAGGCGTATAATGCCTCTTAAATCTAGCTTATGTTGCGAAAATAATTCTTTATTCAATCCCCCCGGGGTAAAGGTGGAGAAGGTCAATCGAGTCAGACACAATAAATAATAGGAGAGTTGTAAGTGCTCTTTAAGTGATACTGATCTGTATTTTTTAGCTTATTAAGACATCCAAAGACTATTATTTGTCTGAGTTCGTGACTTGACAATGGAGAATTATTATAAAGACGGACGTCGCGTCGTCGTCGTCGTTGCACGGCCCGACGTCGCCATATTTCAATCAGATACGATTATACAAAACGACACAAAACAATAAGGCTTTATTTCTTATAAAGAAAGGTATTTGTAATAATAACAAATATGTATAAGAAAATAACAAGGAGGGCGAAAATATTGTAGTATATTCAATTTTTTATATACAGGGTGTATCGGAAGGTAAGACTTCGAAGAACTTCAATTAAACGGGGAAAAAGTATCGCAATCAAAGGATTACCAATTGTCACACAAAATGTTTTAGTAAGATTTTTAAGTTTTGAGTAATTAAAAAACTAAAATTTTGGATTTTCGATTTTATTTTTGTCCGGTTTTAATATTAACGTTAGAGCAAAACTGACCAAACATTCTCAGCAACTTTTAATGAATCCAACGATTACACGACAATTTTTTTCTGTTTGGGTTTCATAATGGCTACATTATGAAATGCAAAAAAATTGAATAACCTGCCACTTTATGAAACTGAAATTTTTTTTTATGTTGGCAGCAAGTAGGGTTCGAATTTTAGGCTTACTTTGATTTCGTTGAAATTAGTTTTCTTGGCATTATGGATTCGACATCAATTTTTTTATAGAAAACTTTAACCATGCAAATAGATCATTTTTACTAGATATTTATCTGAAATACCTATACTCGGAAATATATAACATGCCGACGGTGTCCGTCAACTAATTTCTAGTCACAACTATAAAACAACATAACCTAAAAATAATAGGAACATCTTCCAGTTTATGCTCTATTTCTAAAGTTTTATTCAATAAAGTACTATTTTTATTTTTAATTCAATATAGTATTATACATATTACTTTATATATGCATATTTATAGTTACTGTAGATATTTCCTGGGCATTAATTGTTATTCCTGTCAGATTCTGTGTCGACACAATATATTTTTTTTCAATAATATTATTTATTATTTTGTTCAATATTTTAAACTTTGTTCTGCTCGCACCATAACTCAAAGTTTTGCATATTCTTTTTAAAAGTTTTTCTAGATTATTTTCTGCAATTTCTCGTATTTCTGACGTAGTACAGCTTTCTTCCTGACTCATTTTTGTTAACTTTAATAATATATTTGTTTTTAACTATGACGGATGGGAAGAAGCTTTGTTGTGTTCAATTGTTTCTATCATGGCATATTTGATACTTCTAACATTTTATTAAATTGTAAAAGTATTGCCAACCCAAGAAGAAAAAATTAATTCAAATGGAAAAATCTACTATATTTTTCAGTTCTTCAGACTTTAAAGACCCAAATAGAAAAAGTATTATAACATACACGGTTCATAAGACAATTAGAGCACTCGTACAGGGTGTCCATTTTTGGGTAGTTTTACGGGGTATCTCCGTTATTTGTAAATATAGAATAAATGAAAAATCAGTTTGTCCTAATTAAGGCAGAGCATGTAAACTTTGAGAAGTACGACATGCTCGTTTGTTATATCCAGTGTAACGAAAATGCAGATGGAGCATTAGAAGTGTATTTGAATAGGTAAATATAAGCCCATATGTAGTAATTCTATGAAAATTATAAATTTTCTTAAATTACTTGTAGATATCCCGAAAGACGATAACCGGATAAACGAATTTTTTCAAGAATAAAATCAAATTTAATTGAACACGGTTCATTTTCTAAACCTCGCCCTAAAATCTGCCACAAGGATAATCGCGAGACTGGTGAAATAAATGTGCTTCAATTGGAACAAATTCAAGTAGTTCTTGCAGAAAAGTTGAAGGTTCGGTCGGAATAATTAAATCAAGGGTGCAAACAATCCTAAAAAAAACACAATTTTTAGCCATATAAATTCCACCGTGTACAAAACTTACATCCTGGTGATGCACAACGCAGTATAGAGTTTTGCAATTGGTATTTACAAAATCTGAACAGGGAAAACAATTTTGAAAAAACTGTTATATGGTCTGGTGAGGCTTATTTTACCAGTGCTGGTAATCGACAGAATACGAGGCTTTGGGCTCAGGAAAATCAGCATGTAATATTTCCAATCGAACGGCAAGGTAGATTTGGCGTTAGCGTTTCATGCTTTATACTGAATAGCAAAATAGTTTATAATATATTTAAAGGAAGTCTGAATGCAAATAAATATTTGGAAATTCTGGAAAACGTGCCAGAATTAATAGAAGATGTACCCTTAGCTGGTCTCAATAACTTGCATCTTCAACAGGATGGAGCGCCCGTTCACAATGCCCAAATTGTAAGGGCCTACCTAGATAATAACTTCCCAGGTCGCTGGATTGGAACTAATGGACCTCTAAGATGGCCACCAAGGTCACCCGACTTGTCGGTTTTGGATTTCTTTTTATGGAGATACTATGGAGATACCTTCAAAATAAAATTTATTCCACTCGGTACCAAACAATGGCAGATTTAAGAATCGCCATTTACAGAGCTTTTAGGGAGTTACAAACGCGGCCGTTTATTAATTTTAATTCATTAAGGCGAATAAGAACCATGTGTGAAACATGTCTAAGGGCATAATGGAGAACAATTTGAGCAATATTTATGAGGGACTTCAATAAATTTACAATTTTTGTGTCTATTATTTAATCCCACCAGTATTTTTAATACCCGCCATGGCCTACTAAAGAAAAAATGGTATATTTTTGAAAAACGTATATTTCGGGCCTAACACTAAGACTAAAAATAAAGTGTTATATATTTTTGAGAAGCTTATTAGAAACTAAATTATATTATTAAAAAATATATAGGGCCCGTTTAAGAAATACAAATTTGTTTATTTTCCTTGAAAACTATTGAATGTAGAAAAAATCTGAGTACGTCACTGGATTCTACGTAAAAAACCACAAAAAGAACATTTTATTTCTTTTTGTTACGTTACGGGGTAACCGGGATATGGCAAGTGTCCCAAAATGCACAATTCTCAAAACCATCCCGTATATCAAAAACAAGTCGGCCTCGAAAAATTCTGATTACGGCATCTTCTGTTTGACAAAAAAGTAGCACAGTGCTGCGAAAACCGCATCCTTCTATCTTTACTAAAAACGGAGATACCTCGTAAAACTTCCCAAAAATGGACACCCTGTACAATCTTCCAAATTTTTTTAAAAAATTTTAGTGAATTTTACAAAAGATTTTAGTAAATTTTCCGAAAACTTTTTTAGTAAATTTTCCAAAATTTTTTGTAATTACTTATTACTAAAAATTTAGGATAAAACTTATACACGCACAAATCCGTCCTTTACTCGTAGCCAGTATTCTAAACAGAATACGTATAAGAAAAAAATATTGCATTAGAACTGAACGCTAGAGATTGTTCAACGTAATTAAAACGAAGTGGATTGAGTAAAATAGAGACAGGGTTAATGTATAACCAGAAATTTCATCTCGAAACTTGGAAAAGTAGCTACACATCTATTATTAATTCCAGCCAGTGTTACCGACTGGTTGTTTATCGTATACCTGTAGAATAATTAAATTCCTCATATCATGCCAGTCTGAGCCGCTGCAGAAACGTGTTATACTAATCTAACTTATTTAATTAATGAGAAGTTAGCTGCTTCAAAACTAATAATTGGCTTAATGAACACCACTTTCCACTGTTGCTTGTCAGAGAAACGTCTAGGCCCGACATTACTTTAATTAACTGTATTGCCGCCGGTCCCTGGATAAAGGCGCGCGTGTATTTATATCAGGAGTGGGATGTTTTTTCGTTTCATGTAATTCGGTTGATATGGTTTATACGAGGTGGTCAGAAAGTACGACAATGTACTTAAGTTGTGTAAAGGTGTACATTTTTGGGTGGTTTTACGGCAGTGTTCTTCAACCTTTTTGCACCTGTGGACCGGTGAAAATAGGGTAAATATTTCGCGGACCAACTCTAAGCTAAGACAATAAAAACCAATATACTTGTAGATATTATTTTTTATTATACAGTGTGTACATAAAGTAAGGAACAAATTCATTATCTAGGAATCTAAAAATATTTCGGAAAAATCGTCGGACACGTGTATAATAATTTTTAATGGCGCATTTTTTCCCATACAAACTTAATATACAAGGTGGCTCATGTAGTAGATATGACATTATCGACGATTTTTTTAAATGGGAACCCCTATATTTTAGTTCAGATCTGTAATCTCCAAGAATAGCTGATTTCAAAAACATAACACACTTAGGGCCTAAAATTCATTGTTTCGTTACTACAGGGTAAAACAAATAATTTTATTTAAGATATTTTTTTTGGCTTGGGAGGCATCAATTAACGTGAGGCGTTTTTAGCGATTTTTCAACCCCCCTACCCCCAATAAAAGATTTCGTGACATTTGGCTCAATCCCTTCCGCCATCACCCAATTTTACCTGAAAGCCTTACGTAATTAATGGACGCACCATCATTTGCTGTTACTTATGTTTTTTCTCAAGTAGGCTTATTTGCTGTTATGTAACTATGGTATTTAGATAATGTCATTGTCATTACATTGTATTTTTCTAGTAAGTTTATTAGAAGTAATAAATTTTATTTTAAAACATATTGAGTTACTATGCGTTTATCTTTAACACAAAGAATAGAAATTCTTATGATGATTGGATATGGTGATAGGATCCGTACTCAACAAGAAGTTTGCATTTTGTTTAACACTAAGTATCCAGCAAGACCAATTACTAGATCAACTGTGAGTAAACTTGAAATAAAATTTCGGGAAACGGGTTCAGTGGAAGATGTAACTTAGATCCTTTGTTTGTTGAAAATATCCTATTTTCGGATGAATCTACCTTTAAATTAAATGGAGAAGTGAACCGGCAAAACTGTAGATACTGGGCAAAAGAAAATCCCAGGTGGATGCGTGAGCACCATACTCAATATCCTCAAAAATTAATGTTTGGGCTGGTATTGTGAAAAACAAAATTATTGGGCCATATCCACATTATGCAGCAGTAGTGCGCCATTACATAAACCAAGTTTTTCCGAACAAGTGGATTGGAAGACGTGGGCCTGTTGAATGGCCGCCTAGGTCTCGAGGCCTTACACCACTGGACTTTTTCTTGTGGGGTCACCTGAAAAATGTTGTTTATAAAGTCAAGACCTGTCAATATTGAAGATTTAAAAAATCGAATAACAACAGAATGCAGGAACATTTCAGAAGAAACCATAAGAAAAGTCCAACAAGAATTTATTGATCGCTTGGGGTACTGTCAGGCAGCAGAAGGAGGATAATTTCAACACTTAATTAAATAGCTTATTTAATTTTTTTACATTTTTTTAAATTAAAAATATCTTAAATAAAATTATTTGTTTTACCCTGTAGTAACGAAACTATGAATTTTAGGCCCTAAGTGTGTTATGTTTTTGAAATCAGCTGTTCTTGGAGATTACAGATCTGAACTAAAATATAGGGGTTCCCATTTAAAAAAATCGTCGATAATGTCATATCTACTACATGAGCCACCTTGTATATTAAGTTTGTATGGGAAAAAATGCGCCATTAAAATTTATTATACACGTGTCCGAGGATTTTTCCGAAATATTTTTAGATTCCTAGATAATGAATTTGTTCCTTACTTTATGTACACACTGTAGAATATGTTATGCAATTACATTTTTTAGTGCGATATCTGCTGCTGCTTCTTTGATATAAGAGTTGATATTCGAGGCTGCAACGTTGTTTCTGAGAGACGAAGCGCTGCATTGACATCTATTCTGTTTCTCTGTTTGGTTTTTATTACAGACATGGGCGAAAACTCGTTTCACATAATTAGGAAGTCGAAAAATTTACTAATAATTTGATGGCTTTCTAACTCAAAGTTGGATATTCTTTTTCTAGGGATATCCAAAATTGAGGCAATGAATGCATTTTATGTCTGGAGACCAGAGAGACATCAGAAGACAACTCGATCAGCTTTGCTTTTCCATGAAGATCTAGTGCACATGAGTTTATATCTTTTAAGAGTGGATTATTAATCCAGAGGTTACCTTTACGAGCATCTTCATATTCTGGGAAATACTTATTCAAATTTTCAGCTAATGCTCTTAAATGTTGCTTTATTATGTAAAATATGACTTTCGTGTTCACATCAGCAGCAATCAAAAATTCATCCAAAAGAGAGAACATTTCTACCTCTTCCTCTTGTGAGCGACTATTCCAAGAGCTAGACTTGGTTTCATTAGAGAAGAACAGGCCGTCATAATTCGCCGTAACCTATTTTTGTAGACGAGCGGTCTTTGCTAGGGGCCATTTGAGTAGCGGCATCCATAGTTTCTGCTGTGTTTTGTTAGAAAATAACTTCTTTCAACAGTATTTTTATAATTCATTATTTACGATTTGACCGAAATTTTTCGCGGACCGGCAGGAAATTTCTACGGCCCGGTACCGGGCCGCGTACCGGCGGCGGTTGAAGAACACTGTTTTACGGGGTATCTCCGTTATTAGTAAATATAGAATGATGCGGTTTTCGCAACACTGTGCCATAATCAGAATTTTTCTAGGCCGCCTTGTTTTTGATATACCGGATGTTTTTGAGAATTGTGCATTTTGGGACACCCCCCCATATCTCGGTTACCCCGTAACGTATCAAAAAGAAATAAAATGTTCTTTTTGTAGTTTTTTACGTAGAATCCAGTGACGTACTCAGATGTTTTCTACATTCAATGGTTTTCAAGGAAAATAAACAAATTTGCTTTTTTTAAATGGGTCACCCTATATATTTTTAATAATATAATTTAGTTTGGTAACAAGCTGCTCAAAAATATATAACACTTTATTTTTAGTCTTACTGTTAGGCCCGAAATATACGTTTTTCAAAAATATATTAAATATTTTTGATATATTAGGCTGTTACAATTTGGGCATTGTGAGCGGGCGCTCCATCCTGTTGAAGATGCGAGTTATTGAGACCAGCTAAGGGCACATCTTCTATTATTTCTGGCACAACGTTTTCCAGAATTTCCAAATATTTATTTGCATTAAGGCTTCCTTCAAATATATTATAAACTATTTTGCTATTCAGTATATAGCATGAAACGCTAACGCCAAATCTGCCTTTCCGTTCGATTGGAAATATTACATGCTGATTTTCCTGAGACCAAAGCCTCGTATTCTGTCGATTAAACATGCCAGCACTGATAAAATGAGCCTCATCAGACTATATAACGGTTTTTCCAAATTGTTTTCCCTGTTCAGATTTTGTAAATACCAATTGCAAAACTCTACACTGCGCTGTGCATCACCAGGATGTAAGTTTCGTACACGGTGGAATTTAAATGGCTTAAAATTGTGTTTTTTTAGAATTGTTTGCACTCTTGATTTAATAATTCCTACTAAACCTTCAACTTTTCTGCAAGAACTACTTGAATTTGTTTCAATTGAAGCTAACACATTTATTTCATTAGTCTCGCGATTATCCTTGTGGTAGATTTTAGGGCGAGGTTTAGAAAATGAACCGTGTTCAATTAAATTTGATTTTATTCTTGAAAAAATTCGTTTATCCGGTTGTCGTCTTTCGGGATATCTACAAATAATTTAAGAAAATTTATAAATTTCATAGAATTACTACATAAGGGCTTATATTTACCTATTCAAGTACACTTCTAATGCTCCATCTGCATTTTCGTTACACTGGATATAACAAACGAGCATGTCGTACTTCTCAAAGTTTACATGCTCGGCCATAATTTGCGCAAATTGATTTTTCACTATTAATTATAGAAATTTTAAAACAACAGATTTAGAAGATTTTTTGTTTGTTGTTTGTTTTAAATACCCGCCATAGCCTACTAAAAAAAAATGGTATATTTTTGAAAAACGTATATTTCGGGCCTAATACCAAGACTAAAAATAAAGTGTTATATATTTTTGAGAAGCTTGTTACAAACTAAATTATATTATTAAAAAGTATATAGGGTGACCCATTTAAAAAAAGCAAATTTGTTTATTTTCTACATATTTAACATATGTTATGTTTTCTCGAGAAATTGAAATGCGACGGTAACGATGTATTAGACCGGCACAAAGAGGACAAATGGCCAAATCAAACGTTGATAACCACATGTTCCTATCTTTTTTCTAACCAAAGATATCAATGAACGAGGAAAAAGGTGATTTAGTGTTAAAAAAAGTGCTGTAAGGTGTAATTTTTTCACTTCTCTCTGAAGCTTATAATATCAAGTTTCTTTGAAACCTTCCACGTCGTTCGTTGCCTGGGCGCCGCATTGTTATTGTTATCTTACAAATGTCAATAATATTTGAATACATCAAAAATGGAAACAAATAACGACTCCGACGAAGAAAATTCATTTTAATGCCATGCCGACAAAATAATCAATAAACCGAATGAAGCAACACAAAATGTATTGCTTTAAAATTCAAAGGAAGCTTAGAAGAAGGATAATGATACCTTTATAAAATAGCGTTGGAACAAGAGCAAGTGAAGGCGTAGGAACGGGTACTGTTAACGTATTTTCAAGGAAGGTAAAGCATTTTTAAATCTTCGACTTTATGGTCGTGCTATTTCACGCTAAAATCAACATTAATTCTGAATAATCGAGTCGATATAAGAAAATATCCCAAATGTTTCCTAAGTAACAGTGAGTTGGTTATGCACAACATAAAAATTTAATTTAGTTGATTTATAGTATTCTAATGCTTATGACCCGCACGCCTATGGGTTGCAACGCCAATTCGCAGCTCTATTAGTATTGACGTTAAAATATTAAACATTTTTAAATAATCCTCCAATTACTAAACAAACTAACCAGTTTATGTCTACAATTAATTTTCATTAATCCTTTTTTTCCAAAAAAAAAAGTGCCAGACATTATACCGATTTTATGGATTATTAACGATCTTTCGTCAATACAAATCGGCTTTCAGTCATATTTGTTTACGGAAAGCGTCAAACGTGCATTTATGTTTGCATTTGCTTGTAACAGTAAAAATAACTCATGTTCTCTGAAGTCGGCCGTATTTATTATTAAATGTGGCAAAAATAAAAGCGGTGTAACGGGGCAATGACATTTCGGTAATTAAAAAGAACTCGGAAAATAAAATTATGTTAAAAATTGTATGGGTTTTTTATGCAATTAATAAAAGAAATGACAATTTTCGAATCAAATTTAATTTTTATTTCGAAATGTCAATTTAAAGGCCGTATTAGAGTCGGAAAGTTTTTCTCTTGCGCCGGCAACTATAATGGCACGTATTCATGCACAGTAAACCGTTGTCGATCAGCTGGAGCATTGTCAATATTGAACAGCAGTTGGCACTATCGAAATCCCTAAAATACCCCCAGAATTAGAGATGGGCAAACCTGTTCGTTTTGATTACCAGTTAAAGCAGCTACTGCTATTTACAAATAGGAGGTGCAAAAAGTTGCTGAATTAGCAGTCCATAAGTTTAATAAAGAATGTAAACTGCTAATTTAAGTACCAGTGGGTTTAAATGGCCATTAGCTGTTCATACCTGTTTCGGCCAAATAATAAACAGTTAAAAATAACAGAATAATCCATGTCTACCCAATTGCGCCGGCAATGGCAATTAAAATGGCGCGTGCCCCATTTCTGGTAATGAGAGACAGCTGATCGGGAACGGTGTACTGCGCATGAATCCGTGTCATTTGAATTGCCATTGCTGGCGCCACAAAAATTCCCGACTGTAATACGGCTTTAAGAGTATTTATCAGTGGACCGCGTGGTCGGATTCGGGATTTCGCCGCGGAACAGCATAAGTCATTGTTATTGAACAATGAGACAACATCGCCATTTCAAGACACGATCAGCCAGCGCTCTGGCCGACTGTATCGAGAGAGTGGGTTACGTTTTCCTTATTCTTCTGCCTTTCATCACCCGAAGCGTTGCCAAATAACTTTAGATAGTTGCGATTCTAGATATTTTTTTTGAAAACCTCGGTGTGACATTTTTTTTCATTAAAAGTAAGCTATGAAATTAATACAGATTATTGATAGTGCATGCAATACTTTCAAAAATTACTGTATAACCATGTACAGTGAAACCTCTCTTAGGCGGACACCTACAGGACCGTCTAAATGTGTCCGCCTAATAGAGGTGTCCGCCCATGGGAAATTTGTTATTAGGTAATATATAAATGCAAAATTATTACTATGTATATGTATGTACAAAAAAACATAACATAACAAAAATACACTAGTTTTAGTTAGGATGTAGCACTAAAAAAATCTAATACCGTTGTTTGACGTGTTTGCGTTTTATACTTGCAATCTAGAAAATGTAATTCCAAATCTGATAACAATTCCATTGCTGTAGAGTCATCTCTATTCTTTGCATACTCTTATAATTCCTTTACCATACTAATGGCTTGTTGATAATTGGTGACATTTGTTTGATTACTGCATTCAACTTCTTCATCAGAGTCGTCAGATAGTGATATGATTTCAATTTAGACTAAATAATCGGTAAGATTGGTGTTACTATCATCTTCTAAATAGCACATTGCTATCAATGTTAATGAACTCGACCAAACCATTGTTCTCAAATTACAAACTTCCACAACATCAATATTCTCTTTCAGACTCAAAACGCGACATTTTTGTGCCATTGTTTATGATTTCCACCTTACAACTCACAAATAAACGGCGGACTGCTGTCGGGGAATCACACATACTTTCATTCGGCGAAGTCCTTTCGCGCTACCACGCATACGCGATTGGTTGCCGGTATGTATTCAGAGAGTTTTTGCACCGTACTTATTCATCTCCCAAATACTATAATGGGAAGATTCGTGTATACAGGGTGTTTCAAGAACCATGTGCCCCGCTAGTCTGGTGAATCCTTACCCAATAACAAGACAAATAATTCCTATCGACATGGGTCCACAGATGATTTAGCTTGAAAGATCAGATTGTTATAGGTGAGATTTTATTCTCTGATCGAATCCTCTCTTAATATTGTACCGGGTGATGATGCCTCGTTAAGTTGGACATAGGAAATCCCATGTAATTTTTGAGTCCCAGTTTAAATACAGGGTGAGTCAACGATAGAGTAAAGTTCATTTTCTCTCTCTGTTAAGAATTAGATAAAAACTCGAAATATAAAAGTTGTATAGATCATTAAGGTGCACATTCTAAAATTATATCAGAGTATACAGGGTGGCCCACAAAGAAGTGGTGAATATAACTTACGTTTTTTTAAATGGAATACTCTGTATTTCTATCAATTTTCGGATTATGCATAAGATTCTGAATATTTTTTATATATAATGTTATATATCTAAATCTTATAGTTTTCCCAAAATTTCAATTTTTTCAGAAAAATGTCAGTTTTCAGCGGTGGATTTAATTGTTAATACCTACACTACCTTTGCAAATTAAAAGTTCATATTGGGAATGCGCATTATATGGAGTTAAGGCAAATAAATTATGGAAACAAATTTACCTCACTTTTTACAGGGTGTTCAAAATAAATTTTCGAATTTCAGTACCTTTAAACAGAAAAATTTCGTTTTTTTTAAATGGTACACCCTGTATATTTTCTTTCTTTCTGATAGAATACGTAAATCTCTTTAACTTTTATTTAACATATCATATGGTTATTTTTAATACTTTTCGACATATTTTAATTTTTCTCTATTTTTCATTGTTCGTTTCCTACATTTATGCTTTAACGTCGTAGTTGCCATGAAAAAACAAAAAACCTGTGGAGTAACCAGGACAAAATCAAACGAGGTAAATTTTCAAAACAGATCATATAATAAAATGGAAATAAGTAACAACAAACTTATGGAAAAGAATATTTGCAATTAATATTTTTCTCATTTTTTAATTGTGTCTTAATAAATGTATAAATCTAGTGGGGTCAGATCACAAGATCGAGGGGGTCACGAATGAATTCACCCCGCCCGATCCACTTTTCTGGATAATGTTCGTCGGACGGCACGAATGTAATGAGAAGGAGCTCCGTCTTGCTGCACTTGGGGATTTTCTTGGACATGAAGTAAAATCTCCAATTCTTTATCTTCATTGGTGGCAACTCGATTTACCAATTTACGTTTGGTGTACTCAACGCAACCTTTCCATTAAACACTGAAAATAATTTTTAGTTGGAAGACGCCTATGAGGGTACTTTGCTGCGTAAAGCCTAACTGCCAAAAGACAATTTTTTCTGACTCGCCAAGTGTGTAAATCATGTCAATCAGCTCATTTTTAGGAAAATTCATACTTAATTCCTTCCTAAACGCTTCTTACATCGAATAGCAAACGTTTCTAGGTATTTCAGTATTAAGTACTTGTGTCAAGGTCTTGACACCTTTTGTTTTTTCATGGCAACTGCGACGTTAAAACATAAATGTAGGGAATGAAAAATAGAGAAAAATTAAAATATGTCGAAAAGTATTAAAAATAAACATATGATATATTAAATAAAAGTTAAAGATAATTACGTATTCTATAAAGAAATAAAATATACAGGGTGTACCATTTAAAAAAACCGATATTTTTTTGTTTAAAGTTACTGAAATTGGAAAATTTATTTTGAACACCCTGTAAAAAGTGAGGTAAATTTGTTTCCACAATTTATTTGCCTTAACTCCATATAATGCCCATTCCAAATATGAACTTTTAATTTGCAAAGGTAGTGTAGGTATGAACAATTAAATCCAACACTGAAAACTGACATTTTTCTGAAAAAAATTGAAATTTTGGAAAAACTATAAGATTTAGATATATACCTAACATTATATATAAAAAATATTCAGAATCTTATGCATAATCCGAAAATTGATAGAAATACAGGGTGTTCCATTTAAAAAAACGTCAGTTATATTCACCACTTCTTTGTGGGCCACCCTGTATACTCCAATATAATTTTAGAATGTGCACCTCAATGATCTCTACAACTTTTATATTTTGAGTTTTTATCTAGTTCTTAACATAAAGGAGAAAATGAACTTTACTCTATCGTTGACTCACCCTGTACATTATGGTGAGCCAATTCTAAGCTATTTAATTTTACGTGATGGCAAAACCACGAAACTCTCATAGTTCAGTTAATACAGCAAATACAAGCAAATTAAATTTTAACATTGACAAATTGAAAATTATTAATGTCGGTGTCATTATTTGTTATGTTTAGTTTTACGTCAATTTTTGGCAATAGCATCATAGAAATTATGTGTATGCTGGTCTAAACAACTGAATAGGGAATCCAATCCCGCACCCACACTTTAATTCCGCAATCCTGTGGCATTGAGCCCATCGATCCCGCGAATCCGCGGGATTTGCGGAATAGCAAACAACTGCAGTATTTTTGATCGATGCGTCAGGGATTCCCCGCCCTGCTGGGATATTGAAAATATGTTAAACAGAACAGTTTTCTTGCGTACTTGCTAAGGGCGTTATTCTACTAGTATCTAGTGACATTTATCAAGTGGTTGCAGGTGGCAGAATCATGTGTAATCGCTCTTGAAAAAAAACTGAAGGAATTCAATATGCACCTTGAACGAGATATTATCGCACCAACAACAGATGGTGCTGCAGTCCTGAACACAGTGGGCAGACTCTTATCAGCACATCACCAACTGTACTATGGGCATGGCTGCAGCTAGCTATTTGTGACGTACTTGAGAGTGGGTCAATGTAACCGTTAAACTAGTCGTACTATTGTATTGTACCTATATGCAATAAATATTTTCCTGCTACTCTACTCTGTTTTTAATTGCATAATCCCGCAATGTTAAACCCGCGAAATTACCGCGGGATCCAGGATTTGCGGGATTGGATTCCTACAACCGAACAAACCGGAATATTATTGAAAATTTTTTTAAATTTTGATTTGCGATTAAAACTCTGAAACCAATTTCTCCGCGTGCCATTTATCTAGTTAACGAAAAGAAACAAATTAATATTAAAACGCAATTATTCAACTACATCGGCGCTAATAAAATAATGAAGGTTCGGAGTAATTTCATTGTCAGTTCGTCTACATTTAAGGATAAATATATTTAATAATTTAACCAGAGTTAACCCTTATTTATTCTACAAACTCGGAAATTCTCTAAATTAATTTTGCAAATAGGACGGGACAGTTTTTAGTCAATCTCGTACTAAATCACTAATTAGCTCGAAAATCACTTATTAACCTGCTTTCTTAATTACTTAATATTAATTTTGTGGGTTTCACAGCGAGGCTAGGTAATTTCTAATTTTCCGACGGATGCAGAGTTAGTGTCGTTTTTTTGCTTTCGAAATTGATTGGAGGAAAATTACTAGTTTGAGGATGAAATCGTGTAATGTGGGCGAGGACGGCATGCGGAGTGAGTATTTCAGGGGTGCGGAAAAAGGGAGGCATGTCTGCGAAAAATTTTACTATAAAAAATAGCAAAACTAACCATAATTTATGGCTCTATATTTGACTGGAATAACTTTTGTTAAGAAATAGCATTAAATTACTGCAATATTTTAACCGAAATTTTTAGTAATACAGTGAAATCTCCCTTAGGCCGACACCTACGGGATTGTCTAAATGTGTCCGCACAATAGAGGTATCCGCTCATGGGAAATTTGTTATTAGGTAATATGTAAATGCAAAATTATTGCTATGGATATGTATGTACAAATAAACATAACATAACAAAAACACACTAATTTTAGTTAGGATGTAGTACTAAAAAAATCTAATAACGTAGTTTGACGTATTTACGTTTTATACTTGCAATTTAGAAAATGTAATTCCAAGTCTGATAACAATTCCATTGCGGTAGAGTCACCTCTATTCTTTGCATACTCTTATAATTCCTTTACCATACTAATGGCTTGTTGATAATTGGTGACATTTGTTTGATTACTGCATTCAACTTCTTCATCAGAGTCAGTTTGGACTACATAATCGGTAGGAATGGGGTCACTATCATCTTCTAACAGCACATTGCTATCAATGTTAATGAACTCGCCCAAATCATTGTTATCAAATTAAAAACTTCCACAACATCAATTTTCTCTTTCATACTTAAACGCGACG
Organism: Barypeithes pellucidus; assembly: GCA_963991005.1. Classification (NCBI taxonomy): domain Eukaryota; kingdom Metazoa; phylum Arthropoda; class Insecta; order Coleoptera; family Curculionidae; genus Barypeithes; species Barypeithes pellucidus. Next base: position 45,868,098 of record OZ022563.1, on the reverse strand, counting down.
TTTTTTGTTTACGATTTTAACCTTACAACTCACAAATACCCGGCGGACTGCTGTCGGGGAATCACACATACATTCGGCGAAGTCCTTTCGCTCTGCCACGCATACGCGATTGGTTGCCGGTCTGTCTTCAGAGAGTTTTTACACCGTACTTATTCGTCTCCCAAATACTTTTAAAATTTTTTTGTCCGTTTCAAGGAGGGTTTTCGCACTCTTTGTATGAAAATAGCCTGTCCGCGTCCGCCCAAAGGAGGTCCGCCCAAGAGAGGTTGATTTTCATGGAATATCATATACCTAGTTCCATACTATGATAAAATGTTCGCTTAATAGAGATGTCCGTTAGAGGTGTCCGTTAGGAGAGGGTTCACTATATTTTCAATTGACCGTTTTGAAAAAAATCAAAATCTTTTTCGAAAAATTTAAGATAATATAGTCATGTACTGTAGTACCATATTTCGAAGCTAAATTTAAAGAGAGAGTTTTTACACCGTACTTATTCGTCTCCCAAATACTTTAAAAAAAATTTTTTCCGTTTAAAAGAGAGTTTTCGCACTTATATGAAAACAGCCTATCCGCGTCCGCCATTTACATGAAAAGTGTTTTTCTAAAATTTACTAAGATCATTTGTAACAATTTTTACATTTCTTTAACATTTGACTATTTTTCAACGCCGTCATAGCAAATTATGAGTTACAGAACTCAAACTCCGTAGCAAAATCGCCATAAAATATATTAAATTGGAAATATTTCGAAACCTACAAACTTTCGGAACAGTGGACCTTATACAAACTTACCCTTATTTTAAATGCTGAGTAGAAAATAATTATAAAATTTGAGGGTTTCTATTAGAAAATGTAGATTTTTGGCAATTTTTAATATTTTATGTATAGGGATCAAAATGTGATAACAAATCTAATACAGGTCGACAACTTTATCTGTAGCTACAAAAGGAATGCGGGCAAGAAAATTTCTTGAGTTAACAATGCTGTCACATATATTAAATTTTAATTTAATAACATGTTACCAAGTAAACCCTAAAATTAAATTTACCCACTTAAAGTAAATTGTCATAAGTATATAAGAAGCAAATATTCTATTATAGTTTCAATGTTCTTAAAACTTTCTTTTCATACTATTTATTTTAATATTTAAATGCAAAATAAATTGTTTTTTTATTAAAGTACTTCTAATCTAAAAATATGGCAACATGGTACAATATCAACGGTAACCATGGGTAACCGGTGGCTAGAGCTAATTTGATAGGTTATATCCCAGACAGAGGATGACGACACGCGTCTGGTGACAGGCCCATTGTGCCGGCGTGGTTGTTCGGCGATGTCCAATATGCTTCATCCAGTTGCGCAGTGATAGGGTTTGTTTTAAAACTGTGATAATGAATGAATATACCCGGGTAAAACCCTTCATAGTCAAACCCGTGAAGTGATTGCCAATGTGTACAGGGTGTGTGAAGAGGAATCACAAATTAATACATTTAAATTGCCACTTAAGCGAAAGCTATGTATACGGGAGTAAGCGTGGATGCAGTAAAAAACATTCACAAAGAAGATACTGAAAGGAAAGAATATAACCCGGATCAATTGTTGTCACCGCCTGGCAAAAAACGGCCAGTCTCTGTGCTGTCGAAAAAATCGAAGGAACTAAAAGTGGTTCCAACCTTAAAAAAGTTCCTACAACAGCTGAAAAGTGACAAAAATTTTCCGTTTTCCCGTGAAACTTTGAGGTGCATGTTGAAATCAAATGGATTTTATTGTCAAAATGTGCAAAAATAAGTGAAAAATATTAATGAAAAGACCTTGCACTGGTGATACAAATATATTCATGCCATGAAAAAAATATATATTATTACATTATTAAGATAATAATAGCACGCCCATGACTCGGCCCGGTTTTAAAAGATATTGCCTTCCCCTTACCGATACGTCGTAGCTATAGACTGGCTTGTCGAGTTGTAAAGCAGGCCCTTTTCAACAATCTAACCCAAAAAAGTTTTGTTATAGGAAAAATTAATAGACTTAGACTTAGATATAGGACATAATATACAAAATCTGCCTAGAGTCTTGCGTATAATTCTTAGTGTAAACAGCTTCCTAGAAAAATAAACGGGGAGTTCTGAAAATTAGTATAATTTTTGTTTATTCTGTTAATCAGACAAGGACGTCGCCTTCGAGCGTTCTGGAACGTCCGTCTTCCATACCTGCTTTGACGTTTGTCACTATACCGGATTAACAACTGTCACATTTGTCGTTATTGTTAATAAAATTCTTTGTTGTTTTTCACTGTTTGTGTGTTAAATTTAAGTTTTATTTGTGGAAAAGATAGTAATTCTTAATTCAATATGGTAAGACTGTGTCAAGTCTGCCGTAAACTGGATAAAAATATAGACTTTTGAGTCACGTACGTCGATTGTTTCTTTTTCCTAATCAAGACATGTCAAATTGATCAGGTGTTGCAATGATAACAGATAGAAGATAAAAAGAGGTGGGGATTCAACAGATATAATCCCTGTCCCTTTTTTATTTATTTTCGTAATATATGGCGTCATATTGACGTGTACAAAGCAAAGCTGCAGTATGCATAATGACCGCATTAAGCAGAACCCATCGATTTATACTCAATTTTTAATCGGTGACGTCATGATGTGCATCGATTTTTAGTTCTGCTGAAGGCATTTTGTTGTCAGTTTTTTGTTGTATCGTTTTTCCTTGTAAAACAAAAGAAAAATTACCAAATGAATCCGGCAGCTGTACGTCTGGTGAGCGTCGTAGGTCGTAGCTCGCTAATACACAGTATCAATACTTTGAGAACTTTCCAACATCGATTTACAAATTTTATTTTGAAAATTATTTGGGGAGCACGTAATTTATGTATCTTTCTTTTAGAAGTCTTTTAATTTGGGGAAAATTACGAAACCCAAATTAATAAAAAAATGTGTTAAATATCTGAACTAGCTTATGTTGACCATGAATAAGGTAAACAACTGTCTAACGGGACTTTTTAGTTTGTATCAGTGAGATGATTGAAATTGGGCAAAATTTTAAAATCAAAAATATTTAAATTTTATTTCACATTGTATAGGAATAATTTTTAATTGTAGACTATTGTAGGTGTAGATTAAATGAGATAAAATAATTAAAGTGAAATGGTGAAATGGTAGGTTTTTATAAGAAGAATGCGCACACCCTCCCATAGTCGACTATAGTTTACATTGTAGGGTTGCACTACAATGATACGTAAAGCATATAGATTAACCTAATGGTTGTTTCGGTAATATTATCGATACTGAAATAAAATTTTCAAAAGAAATACCTAGTATTTTCGTAGCTTACGGCTACATTAAGAATCATAATAAGTCATTAATTATCATTAAAAATCAACGTAAGATTATCGCTAATAAGAATGAAAATGTTAAAAAAATAAATAAAATCATATTTGAAAATTCTGGCCTGAATTAATCCAACGTAGAATTCTGGCGAGCCCTTTGTATCCTGATTGGTCTCTAAACATGGCCCCTTAACATCCAAAATTGGCAGAGCGTCACTATATCATCAAGGATACACCTGGGGGGTTCAACAGGAAAACATGAGGTGGCATTCTCACAGAAATGGAACAGCACCATGCGAGCAGGGAAGAAGAAGAAACCCTGTAAAGATGGGTAGTTAATATCCACGCTCTGGATCGAAAGGACAGGTTGCCTTCATCATAATCAAAAAACTAAACTGATTCTCTTAAATAAAATCGACTCACCTTTTACGAAGGGTTCTGCGGAAGGTAAAATAAGTGATGATTCCGGTGTGCCTGGGTAACTGAACTTTCAGGGTTGCAACACAAAAAAAAAACTACACAACCATCTACCCTTTGGCGGTGGTGAGCACGGGCTTTTTTTAAAGAAAATTTACTAAATCACCCGATTGGGTTTTTGGGAAAAGATATCCCAGTTTCTTTAAAATTGCCTTGAAACAGTCTTAGTTTCACGCGTGTTCACCCCGGAATGGTGGACGGAAGCCAAAATCCCTCTCAGTCAGATAGTACCGGAAATTCCGATTTGTATCATTCAATTTTGATTGATTCTAAACCGGCGGTAAACATCGCCTAGTTAAATGGTGTCCAGGAAAACCTGCAGATAAATATGGCAACCTCGCAAATTGAATTGTTTCCAGCTATCGAACGATATCGATTTTATTATATTATCAGGGATTCATTAGGCAACCAACAATTTCTATCGGTGACCTTTCGGTGAATCTAGTACACTTCTCAACAAAACCAAACAGGTAACTGTCAGGAAAAGGTTAACGCTACATTGTTTGGTTAGGATTCCTCCTAAATATTTTCATCAAATATTAAATTTTTTTCTGTACGAAATGGATAATTTTATTTTTAATAAAATAATCACTAGCGGAGATCATGTATAAGATGTTTTTATAATAATAATTCATTTCTTTCGTCATTTTTAATAATTTGACATACAGAACTGACATAAATCACATATCGTTTTTTCAATTCGATGAGAAAAACGGCTTCCTATTTCCCATCGATTTCTTGTTTTTGCATCCCCAAGCAAGAACATGGTGTTCAATCTGATGAACTATTTCGAAAAAGAAAGAAAAAGTTGAAATTCGCCAACCATTATAGATATTAATGATGGGAAGTTTTCAAATAACATCCTGCATAATACGACACACGGGAGTATTTTCAATCGATTTCCGTTAAATTATAATCTGTTTTTAATTAAAAATAAATTAAAAAAAACCTAATCGAATCGACAGCGACTAAAACAAATAACCTCGCCCGTTTTTAAAACTCTTCTGATGCACGAGCTCGCGGTGTGCCATAACAATACCAATTTAGTTGTTTATTATTAATTAAAATTTGGCAATTTCGATTGCTGGCGTTTTTTTATAGGAATTTTTCTACTCAGAATGCCATTCGTCCTAAATTTAAGCAACAAAAAAAACTTTTTCCTACGGATCCCTTAAAAACTCTATTTTTTTACGCGAATGAATGCAATTATTGGTAATTTTTTAACGAGTAAAAAAGTAAATCGGCGTTAAAAAAGTGCCGCAACGACATAGAGGTTTTCCATTTAACGAGATCCTGTTGTCGTTGATATTTTATTCTCTAATCGAATTCCAATACAAATAAAAATTCTCTCTTAAAATAAAATCTATTTTTTGCGAGCAATATAAGCGCCGGCGCTCGCTGGGCAGTGGTCCAATATCAGGTAAAACAGTTTCAAAAAGTAATTTAAACTGCATTGTGAACAATGGAAAAATAATAATAATTTGATTGTGTAAATAGTGTTAACATGCTCTTAACGCATCTGAAATTAATTTTAAAAATAACCATTTTGTTCTTCGTCCTCGTGGCTATAAAACCCATTTTTCGAAAAAGTGGTACCTCTTTTAATTCGGAAGTTCTTAAATATGTTCAATCGCAAGTCACTCCGGGCGCGGGGAGTGCACCAGCGCGACGAGTCCACAATCGAACTCGGTGCAGTGTGAATCATTAATATTTCCATCCTTTGCGGCGTTCGAAAGCATAGTTCTGCCACTCTTCTTCGCTCTTCCCGCTCTGGCTGACTTGTTATCGGAAATATTTAATAACTTCTGAACTAAAAGAGGTACCACTTTTTCGTTAAATGGGTTTTGTCGATAAGAGGATGAAGAACAAAATAGTATTTTTTAAATTTAATTTAAGATGGGTCAAGAGTATAATAATACTATTTAAACAATTGGATTGTTATTGTTCATTTGTTCACAATGACAATTTTTTTAAGCACTTCGAAAGCTAACCTAACAAAGTGAAAAATAAAAAAGACCGATATTGATCCGATCAGTACAACTGGAGATATTAAATTAAAAACATGAGAAGATTGGAGAAAATCCAGCAAACTTTTTTAAAGGCAACTTTTTTAATTGTTGTCCGATCTAGGCGAAATTTTTAGCAAAGTGTAGACTTGTGATTTGGGATGATATCCTGAATTTTAATTTCCAAAAAATACTGATGTCTTTTATTATTATACAAGTAGAAATAGAAGTTACTTTTTTACCCTTAATTTCTTAACGCTCTGTGGAAAAATTGAGCGCGGTAGAATTTAGCTGAATTATATTTTGTTTTAAAGTGCGATCTTTTTTTAACACAATGTTTTTTGGTTCACGTCCGTAACTGCTTTGTAAAAGAAGATACAAATTTCTAAAGAAAGTATTGCAATTATTCAATTTTATTTACAATCCAAAACATTACATTATCTAGTAGCATAAGCAAATGTGGTGGCAATACCACCTCATGTTCTTATCACTTCTACCATGTGACGAGGCATGCCTCAATACAATACAGGCTATTAATTTTTGGATATTTGTTTATGCTACTCGATAAAACAATGTGATGTTCTGAATTGTGATTAAGATTGAAAAACCGCAATATTTTCTTTTAAAAATTAGATAATGCCGTAAATCAAAAACCATTGTGTTAAGTAAAGATCACACTTCGAAGCAAAACATAATGAAACTAAATTCTATCGCTCAGTTTTGTCACAGAGCGTTAGGACATTAAGGGTAAAAAAGTTACTTGTGTTTCTGCCTGTATAATGATCAATACATGATTATTTCTTGTGTAACTAAAATTCAGGATATCATTCCAAGACACAAGTGAATAGTTGTTGCAGAATTATACCGTTGACTCTTACTGCCATACATAAACTACCTGATTAAACCCTATTGTATACGCCTCAACCTCTTCAAAGCTCAATAAATGGGATCAGGGCCGGCTTGAACATGTATACCACACCACATGATTTATTTTTATAATTTAAAATAAATAGATAGGTATTTTTAGTTTTAGGTACCTATAATAAATGTAAAATAATGATAACAATTAATGATAATTGAAAATAATATAATTTAAAAGTATAACTATTAGGATAACAAGTACAATAAAAATTAATTAAATTGTAAGAAACTATTGATAATTTATTCAAAATTTAACTCTGTATCACTATCACTATCTTCATATAAGCCTAAACTTATAATTAAGGGTTGAACATTTGTAATCATACAATTGTAAGAATTTTCCACCTTAAGTACATGCTGTACACAGTTTTTCCAGCTGTCTGCAGAAATTTTTCTTACTTCGTTTTTAACTAATTCTACTACAGATGCATTTAATGTAGGATAAATATTATTTCTCCTAATATTGGATTTTAATTGGTGCCATATTAGCTCAATAGGATTGAATATACAGTAGTACGGAGGAAGACGCAACACTGTATGTTCATTTTCTGCTGCAAGTTTGTCACACTCGTATTTCTTATTTATTTTAAAAGACTTCTAGCAGTTCTCGTTTTTTGTAAGTTTCTTCAAAATATAAATCATTTTCAATCATAAAATTTTGAATTTCTGCTTTTGTATTATTAGAATTGGGAATGATTTTTGCTTGCCGACTATGATAACTAGCATTGTCCATTACAATGACGCTATTTTCAGGTATATTTTTAAGGAGTTTATGTTTAAACCAATCTTCAAAAAGTTGTGCGTCGGTATCTTGATGGTAATCTAAAGAAGAATCTGCTAGGTTTTTAGCTGAAAGCAACAGACAATTTGGAACAAACCTGTTCTCTGAACCAGCATGTAATATTGTGATTCTTTTGCTTTTATTTGATTATGCCTTGGTTTGACATTTTTTGGAAGAATCATCCCAACCTTTTCTTGGTGTGTCATGGGTATCGAACCATGTTTCGTAATTGGACGATTTTCTTCTCTAAATTGTTTAACAATTCCCGTAAACGTTGAGAATGTTTGTCTTTTATCAATGCTTCGGTATTTAAAACCCATTTTACGCAATATTTTCCTAAGACTTGAAAGGCTACAAGAGATATTTGTTTCGTCTTTAATCAGCCGCTCTTTGAGGGAAATCAAAGTGGGTACAGTTTGTGCCTCATACATTTGGTAAATCTTTCTTCTTAATAAATCCATGTCATTTTCGTCAATGCTTCTAAATATGCCAGAATCATTCCGATTTTTTCTAGGATTAACAGGTTTAAGTACTATGTCTCTTACCGAAGATAAAGGAGTTTTTGTCAAAGTAGACGTCTCTGCTAAAGCATCCATCGAATTAAAATTTCTACTCAACAACGATTGATACACATTTTTAATTATTAGTTTGGCATCGGTAGATAAATGCTTTCTTCTAAAAATGACACTTGAAGATGCCCCCCTATCAGCACAATTCCAAGGACGCCACATTCTAAAAATTACTTGCCAGAAAACCACTAAAGATTAAAATTATTAAAAATCACTTTTTATTTATATACGCATCAGGCATAGGTATAAATTGAATTTGTATACCTGGTCCGGCTCTGCTCGAAAAGGTTTTAAAATTTGGGATTTCCTTATTTATTTTATGGTCGAAGGGATAATGAGGTTTTATTGCAGTCAAAAGATCAACGGTATAATTCTGCAAATACTATACACTTTGCTACAAATGTCACCAAGATCGGACAATAATTAAAAAAGTTACAGGATAAATTGTGATTAAAATTTAAAAACTGCAGTAAAAATTTGTATCTTCTTTTAAAAAGCAGATAATGACGTGAACCAAGAAACATTGTGTTAAGAAAAGATCACACTTCAAAACAAAACACAATGTAGCTAAATTCTACCGCTCAATTTTTCCACAGGGCGATAAGAAATTTAGGATAAAAAAGTAACTTTTGTTTCTGCCCGTATAATGATAAAGCCGTCAGTATTTTTTGAAAACCAAAATTCGGGATATTATCCCAAGACACAAGTGTACACTTTGCTAAAAATTTCACCAAGATCGGACAATAATTAAAATAGTTACAGGACTATAAACCTCACTAACATTATCTTTGTCCGGGATTTATTATCGGGGAGCATATTTTCAATTCTTTTTAATTTTTTAACTATAATTTAACCTACATATAATTAAATATGATTATGTTTTTGTAATTTTGTCACAGATTGAATTGAATTCATTAGCCGGGGATTAAAATGCACAGCGCCGTGTTAGCTGATGAGATTTCGGGATTTTATTTAATTTTAAGGGCAAATTTACTGAATGCTGGTTTAATTGCAACATGCATAACCATTCCTATATTATTTACTATACAGGGTGCCTTGTTTTTCGACTATTTTCTAGGTTTTCTCGATAATATTTTATTGACTCGGATCGTTTAACGCGATTTCAGTTAATGCCAAACGGCTCTATTACCTTGATATTGTCACGGGAACGTTTAAAATAAAATATTCATCACTTTAATGCAACTTGTTTAATTGTATTCTTGCTCTATATACCTACTTAGGTCGTATTTTGGCTTTAATCTTTGTTGTATGTTCATGAAATAAATATACCTAAATACAGTACGTTTCACGAAAATGGGATACGACTTAATGATTTCCTGGGTCGGTCCCATTTTGTCGACAAGAGCTTGGCAATAAACAAGTGAAGTATGAAGGGACGGACTAAGGAAAACAAGTAATGATATGATTATATTAATGTAATCAAATGAAATAACATTTTTTAAAAATATTTCTAGTCATATTTATTTACATTTATAATGTCATTCTATAGATAGTTCTGTTTCGCTATCGCTATCCTCATCAAAATTAATTATAATTGGATTAATTATACGATCCAGACTAATATACGAATTTTCTACGGCTATTACGTGACGGACAGAATTTTTTCAACTACCGGGGGGGAATATCATTAAAGCATTTTCGTATTAATTCTACAACACTAGAACTTAAAGTCGGAGAAATATTTTCAGACCTAACCAGAGATTTTAACTGGTGCCACATATTCTCTACGGGGTTAAAAATGCAATAATAGGGCGGGAGCCGTAGCAGTGTATGTCCAATTTGTTCTGCCAATGTGTCACAAACATATACTTTTTTTTATACAAAATGTCTTTAAAACTTCTGAAAGATCATTTTTTTTATAACTTTCTGAATCTCCAATTTTATATTATTTGAGCTTGGAGCTTTATGTAATTGGCGACTGTGATAGCTCGCATTGTCCATTACTAGCACGCTATTCTGAGGAATGTTTGGAAAAATACAATTCTTGAACCATTCCTCAAAAACTAACAAATTTTACCACAAAAAGATATTTAAATATAAATTAAGCAACCTAACCTACCTGATATATATTTAATTATAATTATTACAATCCGGTCCTTTCCACATAATAATAACAAACGGTCATAAATAGTGGGATGGCCCAGGTACTTTTAGTGCAGTCATTAAGTTATATTCATTTTTCGTGAAACAATCTTTACAATAATATTATTCTTTCATTTTACATTATTTTAAAGGTATTAAAAGGTTTTGCGCATTTAAGAGTTAAAACGCTGACAGCAATCTAAATCTCCATAAAAGATTTAAAAATCACTCACCCGGTGACGTTACAAGCCACGCCTCCATCGACGTGGAATCTTACCTGTTTTGTTATTTATACCATGCTAATTATTTAATGTCCAAGTAAGTGTCAATTGATGTTATCAGAGGGCGGGACTTAGTGACGTCAGAGGGAAGAGGCTGGCTGGAGTATTCTCAAGATGGGAATACCTAGTCGTTTTTGTTATCGATTTGTACCTCTTTAAATTATAACGGGCGCTAATGTATTTGATATCCTATGATTGAATTTGTAGTGTCTTCAAAATATGTCACTACCTGTATAATCGACCTTTATAGCGTCACATTCTAAAAGTTCCAACAATTCTATTTTGCGTGATATTTATAATCACGTACATCAGACCGAAAGCAACTGTAGCTTTCAATTAATTTTAATGTTTGTTTCGTCGGATTGATTACGCGGTTTTGCGTTATGCAAAACGTGAGTTGCATAGCAAACCGGTTTCAATTAGCAAACATATATACAGGTATAAATGGATCTGATAATGGTGCGATGAAAATATCATGAAATTTACCTTAAAGGTAAAGTATTTAATTTATACATTCAAACGCTGGATGGAAGTTATAAAACTGAGTTGAAGGAACATAACATTTTAAAAATATTGGATCACATATTTTATTTTAGAATAGTTGCTCCCTTAAGGTTGTATCCTTTTCTAAATTAACTGTTACTTGTTAAATATTTTCCTTCTGTGGGCAGTTAATTCTACAATACTTCGAATGATACGACTCACACTTCATTGTAAACTTCATTTTACATTACCGATTGGAATATGGCACTCTTTTATTTAATAATAATTCTACCGAATTAAATTTCATAAGTAACCGATTACGTACCGAATAAATATTTAATTTATACATTCAAACGCTGGATGGAAGTTATAAAACTGAGTTGAAGGAACATAACATTTTAAAAATATTGGATCACATATTTTATTTTAGAATAGTTGCTCCTTTAGGGTTGTATCCTTTTCTAAATTAACTGAGGGCAGTTAATTCTACAATACTTCGAATGGTACGACTCACACTTCATTCTACGTTACCGATTAGAATATGACTCTCTTTTATTTAATAATAATTCTACCGAATTAAATTTAATAAGTAACCGATTAAGTATTTAATTTATACATTCAAACGCTGGATGGAAGTTATAAAACTGAGTCGAAGAAACATAACTTTTTGTAAAATATTGAATCACATATTTTATTTTTAGTTGTTCCCTTATGGTTGTATCCTTTCCTAAATTAACTGTTACTTGTTAAATATTTTCCTCCTGTGGGCAGTTACTTCTACAATACTTCGAATGGTACGACTCACACTTCATTATAAACTTCATTTTACATTACCGATTGGAATATGACACTCTTTTATTTAAATAATTCTACCGAATTAAATTTAATAGACAACCGATTACCAACCAATTAAGTATTTAATTTATACATTCAAACGCTGGATGGAAGTTATAAAACTGAGTTGAAGGAACATAACATTTTAAAAATATTGGATCACATATTTTATTTTAGAATAGTTGCTCCTTTAGGGTTGTATCCTTTTCTAAATTAACTGTGGGCAGTTAATTCTACAATACTTCGAATGGTACGACTCACACTTCATTCTACGTTACCGATTAGAATATAACACTCTTTTATTTAATAATAATTCTACCGAATTAAATTTAATAAGTAACCGATTAAGTATTTAATTTATACATTCAAACGCTGGATTAAAGTTATGAAACTGAGTTGAAGGAACATAACTTTTTAAAAATATTGGATAACATATTTTATTTTTGAATATGTTGTCCATTAAGGACTGTATTCTTTCCTAAATGAACTATTAGTTGTTAAATTGTTTCCTTCTGTGGACAGTTAATTCTACAATACCGCGAATGGTACGACCCACACTTCATTGTATACTTTATTTTACTTTACCGACTGGAATATGACGCTCTTTTATTTAATAATAATTCTACCGAATTCAATTTAATAAGTACCGAAGTAATTAATTTATACATTCAAACGCTGAATGGAAGTTATAAAACTTAATTGAAGAAATATAACTTTTTTAAAAATATTGGATTTATTTTAGATATGTTGTCACCTATGGGGTATATTTATTTTATTTTACATATGTTGTCCCTTAAGGGGTATATTTAGATAATATGTATCTTTTTCTAATTTAACTATGACTGGTAAACTAGTTGCGTTCTGTTAATTCTAAAATACTGCGAATGGTACGACTCGCACTTAATTTTTCACATAGTCACAAAACATCATTTGGATTTAAAAGCTATGGTTGCAAATAAAATAGCATACAAATCTCAGTGAAAAGTTTCACCCGGGTGGAAAGTAAATTATTTTTTTGTAATTTAAAAAAAAAATCGATATCTGAAAATAATATACGAACACACCAACATACAACTCATTACACAAATTTAACGACAATAACTATTGTGACCAAATCATTGATATCTTCTTTGTCTTGGCATTTTCACTGATATAAGCTAGTAGCGCCGACTCAGAACCAGGATTTTGAACTTTGTTTCCCGTACACCATTCTTAGAAACAGTTATATGCCTTGTCATATCTCGGGCGGCTTTTAGTTGGCAGAAGATCTTCTTCTACTATTTTTGCTGCTTCTCGAATTTCTGGTGGAGTAGCAGCAAAATCAAATTCCTCATCTGACAGCATTTTTCTGTTGTTAAAATAATATATTGTTTAGTGACATGGAAACCATATCCAAAAAATTATATTTGCCATCTTAACGTGTATTATTACCTACGTTATTTTACCACCTGCGGTTATTTGAAATTTCGGTCTAATTTTTCAATGGAAAAGTCAAAATGACATTTATCTTTTATTAATAATTTTAATTGAAAATAATAAGAAGTGGATGTTAGATGTGGTTGTAAATAAAATAGTATACAATTGAAACCAAATAGAGGTATGTCACTGTTAATGACAAAAGTGAAAAATTTTCCAATTAAAGAAATATGAGACCAAACCTCGGTGAAAAGTTTCATTACTGTCTCGAGATTTGGTTACCTACCGACTCTCTCGACAGGAATGAAACACTTTCCACCTCGGTACGTAATATACTATTTTTATCTACGGGATTCCTAATGTTAATCGCGTCCATTATCTGCAAACGTGGTTTTGCCTTGGATTGGATCTCGATTTGAGTCAAACTATTATGCGTCCATACTAAACCAGCAAAACAAAAACATTGAACAAAACAAGAACGTTGGAGCTACCTCAACCCACCTCTCTATGTTGTTCTAACTGAGCCTACGAATTATCACAAATTATTTAAAAACGCTACAATAACTCAGGTTCTTTTGGTTCGCCTCAATCCAGAAACAGATTTTTTATCAACATTTTAAACATATTTGGGATCACCACAATTCCCCATCTTGTAACTATTTTATGAGTTACCTGAACTCAGTTTCTGGGTTGGGAAAACTTACTAATTGATTATAAAGGGTCGTTTTAACCCGGATGTGCATTATTTTAACTCATTACCATGTGTAAATTATTTTGAGTTGGAATAATTCAGCAAACGTGCTCCAAATGCCCATATCGAGGGTAAATCGCAAGATCGTAAGGTCACGGAAAATTCCGAATTCGTGTTCGTGTAGGTTTGGCGCGATTCATTCCATTAGTATTCAATTCTCCTGCGATCGCGCGTACAGACACCTGTTTGCGGGATTTTTCATCTTTGTTCTCTGTGCGTGAAAATTTGTGTTTCGCATAATTTTGGTCAGTTGGCGTTAAATGGAGGGACAGGAGAGAGATGCATACAAATTGTTATTATTGGAATGGAGCCTTATTATTTATAAGCAATCGTCATCACTTCGTCCGCATGGTTTCTTAGCCGTAGTATGCTCTCCTGTCTATAATTCATTTGATTTTTTTTTTAAATATACAACAAAAATGTCATATATTGAAAAACAAAAGGTCCACAATATGCAGGCGTTAAATCAAAGAAAGTTCCGATAGTCCACAATTTAGGTACTGGTAGTCCAAAATTTGGACTCTGGTAGCCCAAAGAGTGAGTTATTCCAGCCACCATCGTAAGCTAGAACAACTTAAATATCAAGTTTTGATAGCTCGAATCATGAATTAATCTAGCCCGACTAGTAACGCATCACACATACATACTAGTAGCTACGGTAGCCTATCAATAATTTAAGACGGTGGGGCGTAAGCTATTCCAACGCATAAAATAACCCATCTTCTGTGCTATCATAACTTATGAAGAGTGAGTTGATGCAATTTCTTCGATTTGGTTGCCGTAATTCAGAGATCTGTGCTGTCCCCTATTAGCAACACGCTTCGGTCTAGGACAAGTCATATTTGAGTTATATCAACTTGAGATATCGCTCAGTGTACATTCTTTCTTTTCCCAACTCAACTATACTAAAATCTAAATAAAATGTATTTAAACCTCGGACGAAAATCAGAAGCCTAACAAAATAGAAAAAACGTGGAAACAAATTAAATCTCGTAGAACTCTCCGGGCTCTTTTCAGATATTTCCCATTCAATTAAACCACTTGAAGATGCTTGTGGAGTGTATTTACCCTGGAAAAACAACCTTTCAGGCATTTCGGTACATGCACCTAATAAAATTCGCTTTCCAATCGAATTTTAAATCTAATTTTCTCTCGGTAGGTGTTCTCTTTTCCCTTTTTCATTCTACGTCGATGTTTATCGATTCGTTTGTGGTTTATCTGATTGCTAAATATTAAAATATCTTAAGAGGGTTCGATCGTGCTAAAAGCTGCCCGTTTGTAGCTGTTTTCTTGGCCCAAGTTATAGTAGAGACTAAGGGTCATTCTTTTACAAACCGCATACTTTGTAACCTTGACATTTTAAAATCGTCCGAAATTTTTTTTACAACTTATATAAATGTCGGTGTCAATTAGTGAAATCCGTCATTCCCAGAAATGCCTAGTCATTTCACGTATTGCCGGCAAATAGTGTAACTCTACGTAAGTGGAAGAAAACCAGAGCAACGGGAAAATCCAAAATACCTGAATAAACACAGCGAGTTGGGGTTTTTTTCCAACCCTGGTAGAAGTGGGAATGTTTTTTTTATTCATGTCAATTAACTCTAACAAGACTATACCATACCTCGATCCTTTAACTACAATTAGTATACTAATAATCCAACAGACGAAATTGTATTTCGATATTGTCTTAATGCATTAAAATAACGAAAGTTTTGCTCGCAACACCACGTCTAGACCAGCTAAAATTTAATGTCCTGAAGGAATCCCTCGTTTCTGCCGGTTCAAACTTCATTTGTATCGATTTCCCGTATGGAGTTCGTAAACAGACTCATTTTTCTTTATAAATTATTTATTTATGAGATTAACCGAGTTGAGACGGGCGTGATGAAATCATAATGTAAAATTTATAAAAAATAAGTTGCAATTTTCTAAATTTAATTTCTCCCTACAACAGCGAAAAAATATCGTTTTTAGCAAGGCATGCGTTACATGCGGAAAAAAGGAATTCCTGCAAGCGGCTCATGTTTATCGACGCTATGTTGCCAGGTCATAAATTAAAAAATCATCAGAACAACATGGTGCGTCAAGAATTCATTAAAATTTCACCAAATTTAAATCTAAAGAGATAATTAAAAATAATCCTATTAAATAACATAAAGTTGTATTTCCATACTAAAGAAGAACGAGAACTAAAGAACAAAATTATAAAATTCAAAATGTTTTATATTTATAAGTACAGGGTGTCCTATTTTCGACACTTTTATAGGGTATCTCCGTAATTGTTGGTTCTATCAAAAAAGTAATGTAGGTCTCATGTACTTTTTTTGGGTCAAACTTAAAATGGTAAAATCAAAATTTTCAAATTTTCACTCGCTTAAGAGATACGGGGGAAAATAAAAAAATTGACAATTTTTAAATTACCCTATATTTTCTTAGTTAAAAGAGATACAGAAAAATGTTTTATTCAGAAGTTTCTTTATAATGATTGTTGAATAATCTGCCTTTTCCAGAATAAGTAAATCTGTTTCATCTTTATTTAATTTATAGCTAGTGTATTACGCTTTCTTTTCTACCTGTTAGTTCTACCTGTAATAGTTGTTTGACAAACCTGTATGTATAAAGGTTCATTGGTCAAATAATCAGTTCCATCATATCATTGGTCAAATTAAAAGCTATAGCGTGGGTTGCATAATCATCAGTAAATTAGTAATTGCATTTTCGCAATTTGAAAGACTTTCTTTTCTATTTTCAGCAAGTTCGAATGTTTCTATTTCACGTTGAATCATCAGCGAAAAATTACAGATACTCACCTACCGACGAGACGACGAGAAAGAGAAATAAAAACCTCCGCGTGAACCTCAAACGCCACTTATTTACGACTTTTTTCGTTTCAAGTAGGCAGCAAGCGCGAAATCAGTTCACTTATTTCTAGTCGTAACTGTTACGAGACCAAAATTCAGTCGGCAATAATCGTAAACACACGAACTATATGGGTTTCACCGAGTTTCGAACTTCTTACGAGTATCAGAAAATCGATACCGTGGAAAGGTAATGTCGGAATGTTTGTATTTTATTATTTTCTGGGAGCTTCTTCGAGGACAAATTGGAGAGGTATTTTTTTAATTTATACTTATTGGGTTAACAATTGGCCAAAACCTTTTGAGTTTATTCAAATTAATATGACACTGGACTGTGTCATACGAAACTTAAGCCTCTCCGTCGATTGCAAGAAAATAAAACTTAAAAAAGTTAAATTTACCATAAAAATAATAAAACTAACCATTTATTGCTCTCTATGTGACTGGAATAAGTTTTTTTTATTAACAAATGCCATTAAATTATAGCAAAATATTAACCTAAATTTTTAGTAATCATTACTGAAATATTTTGGAAAATTTACTACTAAAATCTTTTGAAAAATTTAACAATTTTTTTAACATTTATTTTTTAAGATTTTTAACATTTTAACATTTGTAATATACAGGGAAACCTCTCATAACGGACACCTCTGATAAGCGGACATCTCTATTAAGCGGACATTTTTTCAGTCCGGAACTAGGTATATGAAATTCAATGAAAATCAACCTGTCTAATTTTTAAAAGTATTTGGGAGACGAATAAGTACGGTGGCATAACTCTCTGAAGACAGACTTCGCCAAATGAAAGTATATGTGATTCGCCGAGAGCAGTCCGCCATTTATTTGTGAGTTGTATGGTAAAAATCGTAAACAATGGCAGAAAAATGTCGCGTTTTGAGTCTGAAAGAGAATATTGATGTTGTGGACGTTTTCAATTTGATAACAATAATTTGGGCGAGTTCATTAACATTGATAGCAATGTGCTATTAGAAGATGATAGTGACCCAATTCCTACCGATTATGTAGCCCAAACTGAAACCACATCAATATCTGACGACTCTGATGAAGAAGTTGAATGCAGTAATCAAACTATCAACAAGCCATTAGTATGGTAAAGGAATTTCAAGAGTATGCAAAGAATGGAGGTGACTCTACAGCAATGGAATTGATATCAAACTTGGAATTACATTTTCTAGATTGCAAGTTTAAAACGCAAACACGTTATTACATTTTTTAGTACTACATCCTAACTAAAACTAGTGTATTTCTGTTATGTTATGTTTATTTGTACATACATATACAATGTACCAGGTACCTACCTGTACCTAATATTTTGACCTGCTGGCGGTACGTGTTCCTGTTGTCGGATTGGATTGAATTTTTGGTGGTTTTATTTTTTAATATAAAGGAACATTTTCACAGGGTGGCCCGGTAAGAATCTTCAAAACTTTTTTTCACCCCTATGGAGATGGGCCACCCTACTGTATATACTATTGGTTGAGGAGGAACTATGAGAGAATTTAAGATATATAAAATGTAAAGGCAAAATGCAGCGACATCGTGACACATGACAAACTGGGTTACCTTAGTTTTACTATGATTCGGGGTTGCTGATTCACACGAGTATAGAAGATATGTACAATTGTAATATTTGAAATTAACAAGAACGGGCATGGCAACGTTGCGAAATCATTGAGAATCATCTTTAAATATATAAAAAAGTGGTCGTAATAGTTATCACGCCTCGTCCGTTCTTTTTATTTTTTAACTGCGAGTGATGTCTTTGATGAGATGAAAATAGTAACTGACATTTTCCGTGCGGTGAATAGTTTTGGTTTCAGAAAAATCGAAATTTGTTTACATCGGAGAATTCAACTTATCACGCCTCGTCCGTTTTACTTGTCGGATGTTATTTTTCGTTATTCGTGACCTGAAAAAATTAAAACGGACGTTTTCATCGACGCGCAACCGCAGTGTTGGATTTTAGGTATGTAATTTTTTTAAACGCCGTTCGAGTTATCGCGCCTCGTCCGTTATCAAGCAGAAATCGTGTATTGGGCTCGGAAAATGGGGGAAAAATATGAACTGACATTTTGCTGCGCAACACGGAAAATGTCCTCGATTTAGAATTTTTTCGAGTATTATCAACAATTTAAAAAAAAATGACCTGGGCGCTGTAACTTTTCTTTTTTCTTTTCTTTACATCTTTTATTTACACTATGGAATTTTTGCAGCACTCAAAACGTCCGTTGTCGATGAATTCACGTTTTTTTTATATTTTTAATATGAATTCATCAAGAACGGACAAGGCGTATTAACAAAAAGACGACCTGCTTTCTTACGGACTGAAATCACTCTGACCGGTAAACGCAGCGTTGCCGAACTTTTTCGCTCGAGTAAAACTTTCTTATTTTTTAATAATCTAGCGATTAGTCATTGACTAGATGAAGGCGTGATAACAGAACATTTTGGTAACGGGCTGCCGTAGTGTAAGCTCTAGAATCTAGAATATTGTTGAACACGGCCTTGTTTACTGTGCGATTTACTTTAAATTTAACTTGCTTGGGTTTGAAATCACCAATTTCGATTGAAAAACATAACTTATTTAACAGGAAATATCTGAAAAAAGTTTTGTTAGCGTCGCGTAAAATAAAATAAGAACAAAACGATTATTAATTAAAATCTTTGCTTAATACTACAGATATTTATGAGTTATTTCCGTGGAGTTTCCAACTACATCAATGTTTTACAATTCCCCGTGGATATATCTTATAATAAAACCTGTCCCCGCCATGTTTCCTTCTTCTTAATTCTATTTGATCTTAAATATTTGAGCGACGAGGGAAATTAATGAGAAAATGAATTTACTTGCGTTTTTAATCAGCCTGCCAGGTTTTGCTTCTTCCTATGTTTACCGAGTAAGTTTCTAGCTATAATGCCCGCTGTTAATATTTATTTTAGAGGCAAAATTCGTCTAGCGCTATAAATTAATGGAAATAGTTTATTATTTCCGCGGCTACTAAGTAATGAATTAATACCCACGGGATATGCGCTACTAGTGAATAATGATTATTATAATTTGCTCGGAATGTCATGGTGGTAATGGCTATTTCACTGATAGTACTGTAGAGAAATTACATAGACAGGGTGTTCGGGTTTGTTAATGACGTGTTAATATTTCAGACTGATTCCTTGGTCACCAATTTCCAACCAATTTAAAACAAAATGTATCCCTATCTATGTTAATAATAATGATTTTCAATTTGAATTTAATTGTTTTAATCGAGAATGCAAGAGACCGTTTTCATGTACCGGGTGGCCCACTAAGAGAGGACGCCGGCTGTATCTCGGAAACCGTTGATCGCATCGCTTTGGAAACAATTTAGTTTTAACAAACAAAAAATTTGAATGCTTAAAGTTTATTTTATACCAGTAGGCTTTGGAAAAAGAAAGAGCATTGTAGAGAGCATTTTTAATCAAGATTAAATTTTTAACATTGAAAATACAGATACGTGATTAATGCGCTAAAGATTAATTTCAGGGTTTGTTTATTATTTATTTATTTGTTTATTAATGTCCCTTTCTAGTTTTCGCTTAAGTGGCAATGTAAATATATTGATATGTGATTCATCTACCCTATAAACATTTGTAATCACTTCAAGGTTCTGACTATGTAGGTTTTTACCAGGAGATTTAATTTTTGATTTATTCAAATAACGTCTGTTCAGACTGTGTGGGACCGCTAAGAGATGGCACCGCGCGTTGTATTTTCTCGACTACTATCGATAATACATCATAAAGTATAAAGTCGTCTCTGATGATAGGTATGCACACCTACCCTGTACTGACGAGAACAAAAGAGTTCGAAACCGGTCTGCAGGTGGTTACATCCTATCAATGGAAAAGGCTTCCTTTCCTTGGTAGTACCATTCAATTTGAAATAGTAGTTTAATGTGATACTGTGTAGACAAAATACGGATTTAGCGTCAACACATCGCGAGACAATACATCGAACAACAATTCATCGCCGACAATTCATCGCAGAGACAACTCATCGCTACGACAATTCATCGTGCGACAATTTATCGTTGCAATTTATTACAATAATACAAATAAATGGAACAAAAATAGACGTTTAATAGCGATTAAATAATCATAATCATCATAAGCATCAATCATAATAATAACCAAGTAGTTGAAATAATAATATAAATAAACAGTAATTACATCTGCAATCTGAAATTGTGGGCAATTCCTCGTAGATAATCGTCCAAATTATTGGGGTCATAGTTCTCCGTTATTTGTTGTAGACGTTTGGCTGAATCTTTATATACTTTTTTCTGAGGTCGTTCATTACCTGCAACAAGTTGTTCAATTTTCAGTTGATTAATGCTTTCCTCCTTTTGAAGTGATTTTATCAGCTTCCAAATGTTGGGATGAGCAATAGACATGATAGAATTAAAACTATTGTGCCATCCTTCAACTCCGTTGTTGGTTCTTGGAGTCCCATCTTTTGCTGAGTTGTAGCAATTCCATATATTAATTGGAAATTTCGGCTGACGCCTCCTTCCTCTCCTGTCCAGTCGTCCAATCTAGGTGTCTTCAAAATAGTTGACAATATCAGCTAGAATATCCTCATTCGCTGTATAGAATTCGTTCTCCAGTAATGCCGTAAATGCTTGCTGCACGTCATTTTCGGGGACATACGCGAGGGATGCCAGAAACCGCAGATGCAATGCGAAGTCACTGTCCTGTGAATATCGTTTTTGAAATCCACTGCTTTGAATTTGTCTCCATATACACTGGCTAAAATGGAAAAAACATCCACGTATCTGGATATTGGGAAACTCGATGAGTATGGCTTTCATTGCAGCTTTTTCAAAGTCCATGAGGACACATGTCGGCTGCATTCCTGGATTAAGCGTTTTAAGGGCTTGGAATAAACGTTTGTAAGTATCTTCAGATTTATTTGGGAGTAGAGCATACACAGAGGGAATGGCATTTGAATATCTTACCCCGTGTATGGTGTAGATTTGGGCAAACATATTTGGGGCTGTAGAAAATGTTCCATCTGCATACCAGTGATGACACTTAGCCATATATTCCAAGTTCTTTCTTGTAGAAAATATTAATACTCTATCATCTGATGGGCCGCTGTCAAATAATAAAAATGGTTCGCCAGTATTTGATACTTTGAAATTTTCGGGAATGTTTAATTCAAATAATGAAGTTGGGATTGTAGGAAAGTCTTCCAGTTTTTGTCTAGTACGTTGGACGGTCCTTTTCATTGATGATATTTGCGGCAGTTTTGCAGCCGCTGAGGCAGATAGATTTTCAGAAACAGATGCTATTACTGATTGAGTGCTGGGACCAACTTGCGCAGCCAGAGTCTTTAATTTATGGATGCCTTTTCTTGCCTCTATATCAGCATTATCTGGGACGTGATTATGTACAGTGCTCTTGACTATCTCTTCTCCTAGTGTATGAACACGGCCAGTGCATCGCCATTTGTGATAGAGAGCACATTTCCAAATAATTTTTTTTGTACTTATTTTTTCTTTAGAGTGTATGTAGCCGTTATAAATGAGCAACTTACGCCCTTTCTCGCTTTGAACAAATTGTAACACCATCTTTTTTAATCGTATTTAGCAAATGGAAGTCTACAAAATGACACTGACAACTGAATTAGGATTAAAATATACCGGTTCTTTTATACGTACCCATTAGTTTTACAAATTTACATTCCCCTTATTCAAGAAAAACACTAATTACTTTATTATTAAATAAGATAATGGTCATCCATTATATCTAGGCAAATACAAACCCGAACAAACCCCTTAAGAGGATTAGGTAATTATAGTATTAACTAATTATAGTATTAAGTAATTATAGTACTCAACCTAACCCAAAATGAATATATAATTTTGGTATTTCAAGGAAGAGGATTAAGTAATTATGATACTCATGAAAAATATAGAAGAATTTTCGACGAATTGACGCCCGATGAAGTGTCGCAGCGATGAATTGTCGCACGCTGAATTGTCGGCGATGAAAAGTCGTGCGGTGAATTGACGGGACACCCAAAATACGACCTTATTGTATAAGATATCATCGGGTTTGTTCGAAAGAAATTATTTTTGCTAGTCATTCAAAGTAACTATATCTATACTTATTTTAACCTGCCATATATTGGATTTTATTACTTTTAAATTACGATCACTTATTCTTTTGTAAATATTTCCTGCAAATTTGGTGTAAAAATGATTTTAAACAATAAACTTATTCATAATAATGTGGTAACTTTTTTGGCTCACCGTGTTTAGTAGAAATAAACGCACTAACCCTACGTAACTATTTTTTTTTATGATCAAACACAAGCACTATAAGAAAAATCCTTTAGTGCACTCTGGGAGTGGTGCGTGTGCGCAAAAAGCGATTCACGTTGGTGTTGAATCGTTGGAGGTTATATTCGTTGGGAAAACGACCTCGGGAAGGTCGTTCCATAAGGATGAAGTCCTCCAGATGAAAGAATTCTTAAATAATGAAGTTCGAGGAGTACTAAGCTTAACCACATATGGATGGGCGGCAGTGGTTCGTCGTGTATTTCTGCTATTCGCTGCTCTGGGCGGAATTAAGAAGGCAACGTCAGCCGATCACTTTCCATGAAAATATCTGTAAAAGAGGGTCAAATCCCCAACCTGTCTTCGATGTTCTAGGCTGTCGAGGCTCTTCGTCAGCTCGTTGTCTTTCGATGGAATCCAGTAGCCGAAGAGAGTAGTACTCTAGTGATGGTCGAATCTGGGTTTTGTATAGTGTCAAAAGTTGTTGAGGTGTGTACAACTTTCTGGTTCGTAAGAGTACACCAAGTTTCTGAGAAGCTATATTGGCGATTGCCACAACGTAGTTATGCCAAGACATATTTCCTCCCAGATTGACGCCCAGCAAATTAATAGATGAAGCCAGTGGGATTGCGTGACCGTCCATGACTATATCCGGTTCTGTAATGTTAACCTTTTTAGAGATAACTGCTGCCTGGGTTTTGTTAGCGTTAAATTCGACTTGGTTACTGTCACCCCAAGCCAGAATTTCTTCCAGGTCTTTATTGAGGCGTGATACTTCATGCTGTCTGCGAAGTTGTGCGCCGGCAGCTGATGTTTGTGCATTCAAAGAGATAAGTGTGCTATCATCAGCAAAACTAAATATCGGATTTTTCGTTTCCACTAGAAGGTCGTTAATGTAGAGTAAGAAGAGAGTGGGGGACAATATGGACCCTTGAGGAACACCGGCGGTGATGGTGAAGGTGTCTGAGAGAACTCCGTCAATCGCCACTTGCAGAGAGCGGTCCTTAAGAAAGCTTGACAACCATGCACAGAATCGACTGGGCATACCATAGGATCGCAGTTTACTTAGAAGTCCCTCATGAAAAACACGATCAAAGGCTTTATATCCAGTGCAACAGCCCGAGACTCCCCATGATGTTGGATTGCGTTTTTCCAAAGATGGGTGACATAGGCTAGAACATCTCCAGTTGATCTGGACTTCCGAAAACCATAATGTTGAAGCCTTCCAGGTACTTTAGAAGATGTTGGTTAATAGCTTTCTCCATTACTTTTGATATAACTGAAAGCAAATAACTGAAAGCAATGCCACTGGTCGATAGTTGCTAGGCAGGGTTCTCTTACCTTTCTTTGGTATAGGCTGGACTCGCGCCGTCTTCCAGTACGATGGAAATATTCCTTGTTTGTAGGATAAGTTAAAAAGTCTACAAAATACTGGTCTTATAATTTATAAATATATTATAAAAATTTTCTTCGTGAAAACAATTCAAAAAAAAAATATATACCTTCTCATCGAAATGATGATACTTCTTTCTGTTTAATCGAAAGAAGTGTCAACATTTTCGCGAAGCAAAAATCGCAATTTATCATTTATCTCGGCCAAGTAGTTTAAATGCAGAAGCGAATGACAATAAAGTAAGTTAATAAACTGAAAAATCGTCTGGAATCGTTTATTTTCGTGTTGAAAAGTTAATACTGCGGGAATTAGGGGCATTAAGAGTCCTCGACATCGCGAAATGGTAAAAAAGGGTAATTATCGTTCTTCTATTGGGTCGTTCGCAGTGGCGTACCGTGGATTAATGGCACCGAGAAACGAACAAATTAATACGGATTGATTGCGTGTAAGGTTACTCTGTATAGTGCGCTACTTTAATGCCCCCCTCCGTGCTACCTTTTGACGTAAGAATGATGGGTTAATGGCGGCATAGAAAATGGCGGATGGGTGTGATCTTGGCAGAGTTAATTAAATAGGAAGAAGGGTTTTGCGATACATCTTTTGAAGGTCCTGTCGAATACTTTACAATCCCAGAATATTGTGTTCCTATTCGTACCCGAAACAAGATGGCGGCTTTCTAGAAAATGATATTTAGTATTGTTTCTATTGTTATTTTAGATTATCGCGTATCGGCCAGCTGTTTTATGCCAAGTTGTAAAATCTTAACCAAAACAACCCATTACTTTTTAAAAAGCAGCCATTTTATTTTGGATCCGAATCAGGAACTAAAAATAAAATGATGTATCACAATACCCCACTTCCTATTCATTTTTTTGTCAAGATGGCGTCCATCCGCCATTTTAAATTTGAAATATGCAAGAAAGTCTAGCTTCTATTCCTACTACACTATCTTCTTTCTTCTCCAAGTGCCTATCCGTTCCGGATGTTGGCTATCAGCATGGCTGTTCTTACTTTGTTCATGGCGATTCGGAAAAGTTCTGCTGATGATTTGTCAAACCATGTTCTAAGATTTGCCAACCAAGATATTCTCCTTCGGCAAGGTGCTCTCCTGCTGTTAATTTTGCCTTGTAGGATTTGTTGCAATAGCCCGTATCTATCTGGATTCCTCATTATGTGAAATACTGAAGTTTCCGGCATTTTAAGGTATTTAATAGTTCTGGTTCTTTATTCATTCGTCGCATTACTTTTGTGTTGGTAATCCTTTGTGTCCAAGAGATTTTCAGTATTCTCCTATACATCCAGAGTTCGAACGCTTCAATTCTCCTGGCAGTTTCCTTAGTGAGTGTACAGGTTTCCACTCGATACAGAAGGACTGAGAAAACGTAACAACGTCAGAGTCTAAGCTTCATGACCAAAGATAGATTGTGGCTTTTAATAAGCGAGCTCATTTTAATAAACACGATCGGGCCTTCTCGATGCGACATCGAATTTCTTGAAAGTTGTCCCATATCTCGTTAATGATTGTCCCCAAGTATGTGTACTGCTTTACTCTCTGTATTCTAGTGTGATCGATATACAAACTGTCTTCCGCGATGCTTCTTTTACTTACTTTAAGGAGTTTGGTTTTGTTTATGTTCATTTCCAACCCGTACTGTGAGCTAATTCTGATCACCCAATCACCCAATCTTTTAAATCTATCTGCAAACATGATGGTGTCATCTGCATATCTTATGTTATTAAGATTAGTACCGTTTATAGCGATTCCTTCTTCAATGTAGTCGAGTGCTTCTCGAATGATGTATTCTGAGTACACGTTGAATAAGATGGGTGACAAAATACAGCCCTGCCTCACTCCTCGCATTATATTTATTTGTTTCGTGTGACTGCCATCAATTCTTAAAACTGCCGTCTGGTTCCAATATAGGTTTATAACTATGCCAAGTTGCATTTATTTTTCTAAGACGGTAAATAAAATAAAGGATAATAAATGTAATAGTCGTTTTTCCTCTCGTGCAGTAGTGTGGGTAACATCTGGCGTGTAGAACGCAGCAACTGTAACTACTAAGCTGTGTCTACATGTGAGGTTCTGCCTGACGTTTTGTTCAAATAAAACGCATCAGGTAAAACATTAGGTGTAGACAGTATAACGGACGAAGACGGTGAAGGGAATGAAGACGGATGGCCACTGAGAAAACTGAAGGGTACGGGTTTTGTTTTCAGGCAAGACGTTCGTCTTACAAAGCATGTAGACCACATATGTATAACCATTATATTGCTAATACCATCCGCAATTATGCCCCCGCTATGGGTATCGAAGGGGTAATAGTGAGTTTGCGCAGTTCGGAAATTTCCTTGTGAAAGTAAACATTCGACAGGACAGGATTTCAACCTTTTTAACATAAATTTCACTGGTTAGTTAGGGAAAATATTGCAGTCAAAATTTCGATTAGTTCGAATTTAGACGGCGTTCCATGCATACGATTTCTGACGATATGATGATCCAACGGTGCCCTAATTGGTGTAAACTTTTGGTGCCAAATTCCGTCCGAATATTTGTAACAATCGACACGATGAGCTTTCATCCGACGTCGTATGTTTCTTAACCTCACTTTTTTCTAATCCAAAAATTTGTTACTATAAAAGATAAGGTGAATAAATCCGGCCTAATTCATCAACACAAACTAAATTTTTAAAAACAGGGCTCGATTAATTACTACTACCAGCACAAGGTATAAGCTATGGTAAAATAAAACTAAAATTTATATATACATACTTGAAATACTTTATACCTGGTATTGATCCCTGAGCATCATGCACTTGTGTCCTTTCATCTTAAACAAAACAAACCACTAACCTATCAAACAGCGAATCACCACAAATTAAAACTCCTTTACAAAAATTGTTGTTAGGTAATGAAAGTATATAAGCACTAATATACCGACAACAATGTGGATGAACCACTTTTTATTCTGTAATTTGAAAAAGCATTCAGAACCAAAGATGGCGACGAATAAAAACAAACAAATAATGTCGGGCCGGCTCTGACGCGATCAATAAAGTTTCCACTCTACTTCGCAAACTTAATAGTACCACGCCATCTCCCATAGCGGGGACACTTTCTGTATTTTGGAACGTTCGTATTGGCAATATAATGGTTATATATATATATATATATATGATGTAGACACGTATCTATAGTTTTGCCTGACAGTCTTACTTGAAGACCTAAAACGTTAGATAAAACCTCATGTGTGTGGACACAGCTTTAAGGTATTTCTGACTTAATAAATCAGATGTTAAATTTTCTAGTTGAAGCATTAACCGTTACTTTGTTCAGTTGTGAAATTATTTATTATAATAAATGTTTTGGTGTGATTTAAAATTTGTGTGCTATCACTATTAGTTGTAGTGCAAAATATACATTTGGTTCTGTATCTTTAAAGGAATATTCTTACACAGTTACTAATTGAAAAAGAATAATATTGCCTATACTGATTTCCAGGCACCTTGAGAGAATTTCGGACGACTTTGTCTTCTTGCTTATTTTATAAATATGTTCCTAAGGCTAAGAGACAAGATATTGCGAACATCTAGTGAATAACGCCGTAACGTTTGCATTTAACTCACAGCGAAATTTCGAACTACGGTTGACTTCTTTTTACCCAAAGCTGTACGTACGTCTATGACAAAACTAATGCAGAAGTAGGCGATGCCACCGCCCACCAAGGGCGCGAGAAAAACTTTTCTTCGATGACTTCCAAGTTATAATTATTCAATTAGATACGCAGTCGGAATTGATATCCGAAGAAAAAGTTTGTGAGAATTTTAATTTAGAGGCGAGTAACATTTTTATGCAATATTATGGAATCGTGAATAAATAGTGCAGTTTAAGTTAGTTTAAAAATATATAGAATATTGTGATGAATCAGCGGGAAGAATGTTTTTAAACAAACCATTAATGCACAATAGCAACCATATCTGGAGAAAAGGCAACTGTTTGCCTCGCATTTCACTGTAGATTTCCAGGGAAAAACATCACCCAACTTTCCTGCAGTTCAATCAGAAATGAATCCTGAAAGAGCTCGACATCAAAAAGCTTCTGGTCCATACTAAATTCCTATTATAATTATCAAGAAATGCGCCGATGAACTATTTTGGTAGATTTTTCAACTTATCCTACAAAAGAGGAATATTCTATCCCGCTGGAAGACTGCACGAGTCCATCCTATATCAAAGAGAGGTACGAGAACCCTGCCAAACAATTGTCGACCAGTTATATCAAAAGTCATGGTGAGAAGCTACTAACTTCTAAAGTACCTGGAAGTCCTTAACATTATCAGCCACCATCAATATGGTTTCTGCAAGTTCAGATCAATAGACCTTCTAGCCTATGTCACCCATCTTTGGAGCAGCGGAATCTAACATTACGGTCCGGGGCTATCGCACTGGAGATTTCTAAAGCCTTTGATCATGTTTGGCATGAAGGCCTCCTAAGTAAACTGCGATCTTATAGTATGCCCAGTCGATTCTGTGCATGGTTGTCCAGCCTTCTTAAGGACGTTTCTCTCAAGACATCTTCACCATCAACGCCGCTGTTCCTCAAGGGTCCCACTCTCTTACTGTGTATTAACGACTTTGTAGTAAAATCCAAAAATCCAATGTATTGCTTTGCGGGCGACAGCACATTTGTCTCATCTTTCACTCTGAATTCTACAACATCGGCTGCCGATGCACATATTCCCAAGCAGCATGAAGTATCACGCCTCAACAAAGACCTGGAAGAAATTTTTTCTTGGGGTGATAGTAATTAAGTCGAATTTAATGCTTAGAAAACCCAGGCATCAGTTTTCTCTAAAAGGATTAACATTCCAGAACCGAATATAGGCTAGACACCCAATTCCGATAGCGTCGTCTATTAATTTGCTACATTTTGTCCAAGATTGACGAATCTTGGAGAAAATGTGTTTTGGCATAACTACGTTATGGCAATCACCAAGACAGCTTCGTAGAAACCTGGTGTAATTTGTATACTTAATGTGATTGAGCTTTGTACGAAGTTCAATGGTTAATAATTCTCATCTAGAAGACGTTATCCTTGTGGAACGACCTTCCTGAGGTCGTGTTTTCCAATGAACATAATCTCCCACGATTCAAAATCAACGCTTTATTCTCACATGGACCAACCCTCAGAGTGCCTTAAAGGATTTTTCCTATTGTGCTTATGTTGATAACAAAAAAAATTGTACAAGTGAGACACATACATACTATATGTCTCGTCAGGTTTCGATTTTATCGCAGTGAGATTCATCATGTTCTGACCCCTTCCCCTCCTATTTCGTTGCCTTAAAACCAGAGCGTTCTATGTCATATTTAATTTATGATGTGATATTTATTTAAAACACATTTAAACAATTGTTTTAGCACTATAAAAACTTTAGAAGCAACAAAACTTAAGTTAGATAAGATTAACTTTACTTATATGCCATCATGAAAATATCATCTAAATTCTAGACTAAATCCATATGTCTCCGTCCTATAAAAAGCGGCACAATGTAACTAACATTTCGAAGGACTAGATAAAATTTATGACTTTCGCGCTTCTGGCGTAATCGTAAATTTTTCGGCCGACCGTAAAAGTCTCGATCGATAGTACAGATGATATTTGAGTGTTATTTATTTTTCCATGGCGTCTGTATGTTTGGGTATTTATGGATGTGTCCCTGTCCATTTTTAAATAGGAGGTCTCGTATAGGCAAAATTAGTCAGTGATTTTGCAAGTCCAACGGTCATCTATCGTATGAATTATTGCTAACCACTCAGAGTTCGTCATATTGGTGCTAATGGATTTGTGTTGCTAAATGGGTCATGATAATATTTTATTATAAATTAAAAAATTCTTTACCTACATCGACAAGGTGTTTTTAATTCAGTATTAATTACATAATTCATATAAAAATACTAAAATATATTGTACATTTTTCAACGACTGTATGTGCACGGCACAAACACTATAGTATTATAGTAAAAATGTTATAGTACCATTTCTTAAAAAATATTGTATTAATTACAATTTTCATTATTAATCCATACCAAAATAATTATATTGTAGATACACATAATTTCTATAAAAATATTTCTAATAAATTTAATAAAATCAAGTAATTACTAAGATATACAGGGTGTTATGGAAATAACGTGTTATATTTAAATGGGTGACTCCTTTGGTGTCCTAGAGAAGCGCTACATATTTTTTTTTTCAAATCGACCGTTTTAAAAGTGGGGTACCAAGGCCTCTTGCTCACAGGTGACTCCGCGATCATGAATCATAGCACCCTGTGGCAGTCTATAACAAACACCTGTTACGCGCAATGTTGTGTGTAAAAATGTGAAACTTTAGTTTCTTATAAAAATAAATATTTAGCTTACTTAGAAAGTAAATCCAGGGCGCAGACACCTTCAGTTCTTTTCTCTATGGGAAAAAGCTTTATGCTCATCACGTGCCCTGATGATAGTGTGGGGCTGCATAATAAGCTTATACCCACTAAACCCCATTCGACCTCTTCTGTCCAATCTCAGAACATAACCGGCATATCGTCGAGAGAAAAAAATACATAGTGAAACAGAACAAATTACACTAAATCACTTAGAGAAACACATAGACACCCACGAGTTTCAAATCACTTTTTTTGAAGATATGCACCAATTATTAGATTACACATAAGCACTAAATACTAACGCATAATTGATAACACTACCGTACACATAGAACAACAGCACTATAGGATACAAATTATTTCGCAATAGAAATTCAGAAATAATAAAAACGCTAATTTCTAATGGGCTAATTAAATTTATTAATCCTTTACTGAAGAAGAATGATGAAATAATTATGTTGATAGACAGGACAACCCCTTCAAAATAAATAGTCTAGTCCAACTAGCGCGGTTGCCATTTCCGAGACTATCATTATACAGGAAAGTATTACAGAAGGAAATTCCGGAATTTATGAATATAATCTTTTAAAACATCGAAAGTGGCAACGCTGTATTTTCAGCCCAAATAGCTAAATATCGATCGACCTAGCAAATCCGAATATGTCAAACGTGTTTAGTTACTTACAAAATTTTTAGATGTCAAATACCAATGAATGGAAATTTATATTATTTCCCAGAACAATAAGGGCGTATTTTTGTCTACACAGTAGCACTTTAAAATACTAAAATCTTAGATGTGTTCATGAGATTCATATCTACGCGAAAACTAATGTGAATTTATGTGACTTTGTTTTGGTGTTTTGTGAGGTTATTGTGTCGGTTTTTTTTCGGGTTATTTACTTGGTGTTTTTTTATAAATTAAGTTGGTTTTAAATAAGGCCGAAAAGGTAAATAAAATATCATTTTTTTTTCTAAAGGGTAAAGTGGCATTTAAGTTGTTCAGATTCGACGGTGTGATTCGAATTGAACAAATGAGAACATACCTGACCATTTATAAACTCCGCGGCGGTTCGCTCGAGTCAGTTCAAGTTTATAAATCAGAGATTGTTTTCCAGCGAACTGAACTGGACGTAAAAGTTTATAATAATGTACCCTGAAAAATAAACAGCTTCCAATCTGTCAAACGGTTATTGACTTTCTAAAGAGATTAGCCTGAAAATGTGACAACACTGCTCAAAATTCACTGACGTTTTTGAACATCTGTAGTTTTTTTTATTTCTTCTCACAGTATCACCGTGTGCATATTTTTGGTTTGACAACAGGTGATGTAATGTTCTTCAATTTGTTTTCATCTCAGGAATTACCGGTTTAAAACGCCATTTCCATAACCCTGTATACCCACAAAGAAAATCCAAATAAAAAATGTTGACGTTTAAAATTTCCTGACATTTGCGTTGTCAAGGCGGAAATAACGGAGATATCCCGCAAATCCACCGAAAAATGGACACTCAGTGCACATTATGCTCCTGGAGTTTGATACGTTCCTTCCGATTCTCCCTAAATAAGAAATTTTTTAAATGACAAAACGTCACTTTTATGAAAATATTATGGCGGACAAAGAAAGATCGCTCGCTAATGCTCAAAACCAGTATAAATATTTTCTTTCATCCCAGTTTCTGTATTTCGACTTTATCATATTTATTCAGCTCCACAGTCGTCATTAAATTTTTAATATGCCCACATTTCTCTCCAAATAAAAATTCGCAATTAAAATAACGATATAGCGTTTATCATTTTTAATATTCGCTGGGGTCAGGGCGAGGGTAGATGTTAATTGTTATTAATTACTTTTTCTGGGAACTTGGCGTAATAAACAGACTGGGCGGTACACAGTGGGACGAGTGCGGAATTTCCTTGGATGGCTGGAAATAACGTTCCACCGGGTGTTTCAGGAGGAACGCTCAACTCCAATAACTTTGTTATTGTTCAAGGGAAAGCAATATCTTTTAAAACATGGCCGAGTCATGGGCGTGCTATTATTATCTTAATAATGTAATAATATATATTTTTCATGGCATGAATATATTTGTATCACCAGTGCAATATATTAGGCCTTTCCATTGATATTTTCCCCTTATTTTGGCATTTTCGCCAATAAAATCCATTGATTTCAACATGCATTTCAAAGTTTTACGGGAAAACGGAGAGTTTATGTCACTACTCAGCTGTTGTAGCAAGTTTTTTAAGATTGGAACGACTTTTAGTTCCAAATAAGACTATTGTATTGCAATGCCAAAGTCGACGCCTTCGATTTTTTCGACAGCAGAGAGACGGGCCCTTTTTTTGACAGGAGATGACAACAATTGATCCGGGTTATTTCCTTTCCTTTCAGTATCTTCTTTGTGAATGTTTTTTACTGCACCCACGCTTACTCCCGTATACATTGCAACCCTTTCTAGATTTCGCTTAAGTGGCAATTTAAATGTATTAATTTGTGATTTCTCTTCACACACCCTGTACACATTGGCAATCACTTCACTATGAAGGGTTTTACCAGGGTATATTCATTCATTATCACAGCTTTACAACAAACCCTATCACTACGCAACTGGATGAAGCATATTGGACATCGCCGAACAAGCACGCCGGCACAATAGGCGTGTCACCAGACGCTTGTCGTCATCCTCTGTCTGGGATATAACCTATCAAATTAGCTCTAGCCACCGGTTATCCATGGTTACCGTTAATATTGCACCATGTTGCCCTATTTTTAGATTAGAAGTACTTTAATAAAAAAAATATTTTATTTTGCATTTAAATATTAAAATAAATAGTATGAAAAGAAAGATTTAAGAACATTGAAACTATAATAGAATATTAGTTTCTTATATACTTATGACAATGTACTTTAAATGGGTAAATTTATTTTAGGGTTTACTTAGTAACATGTTATTAAATTAAAATTTAATATATGTGACAACATTGTTAACCCAAGAAATTTTCTTGCCCGCATTCCTTTTGTGGCTACAGATAAAGTTGTCGATCTGTGTGTGATTATTTTGCAGTTTATGAGGTGACGGACTCCATTTTGTCACTTCCGGTTTAACCGAATAAACCTCGACTTGGATTTTAAATCTCATCTCATCAAGTGCAAAATGATATCACATACAAACTAAATCCTTTGGCCTTTTTTTTTTTTTTATGACACAAGCACTATAGGAAAAATCCTTTAGGGCACTCTGGGATTGGTGCGTGTGCGCAAAAAGCGATTCACGTTGGTTTTGAATGTGCGTAGTGCAGTGGGAATGAGAGCTACGATTTCTTGCATATTTCATGGTGCTCAAATTGGAAATGGCGGATGGGCGCCATCTTTGTAAAAAAAATTTACTATTTTTTCTTTTGTTATTTGGCATAAAGCTGTTAGTATCGGCTATCTTTTTGCTGCTTCATGCCAAGTTGTAAAATCTAAACTAAAATAATAAAAGAAAATAATAGTAAATATTATTTTTTAAAAAGTCGCCATTTTGTTTTCGGTATGAATATTGACACAATACTCTAGGATCGTAAAGTACTCGATAGGACCCTTAAAATGATGTATCGCAAGGCCCCACTTTCTATTCAATTTTTATATCAAAATGGCGCCCATCCGCCATTTTGAATTTGGGCATCATGAAACATGCATGAAACTGTAAATTTTCTTCTTTAACAATATAAGAAAAGTACTTTTGTCCAGTTTTCAATATATCCTACACCAGTGTGATTCGCTTAAATATAGAAATTTAGTATCTGGGGGTAAAGCATAAAATGCTTTTCTTGTTTAGTAAATTATATTAATTTGTGCTCATAAATAGTTCCGGAGGAATAGTACATAGGAACAAAAGAAGTAATTTTTGTCCAAAATTAATTTAAGAACGCATAACAAAATAATAACAGCAAAATTAATTCTTTTGCGATTAAGATAAAGAAGAAAATGTGGACATGTACTTTTCTTTCGTAATAGAGTGTGGCCCATTATGTGTGCAACATATTTTTCGCGAATCACTAACATCATATTTATTGCAATATCGCAAATATTATCTTTAACAAATATTGTACTAATAATGTACAAAATAAAAAGTAATAGTCATTAAAAGTACAAAATCGATATTTAAACTTTATTCAAATACTATAAAAAAGGAAAATATTAATCAAATACATTACTTACTGTCTTCACGAAACTGAAAATTCACTGCAGCCTTCCGGCTTATTGTGTACCCCGATCTTGTTAGAAGATGTTCTATGAGATCCAGTAACCTTCTACCAAGCCGGTCATGTGGGAGGTGGTCACCACTTCGTATGTTCCCGAATATATTTGGTCTTCTGCGAGACAGCGCTACGAAGCGGTATATTATGTGTGAGGCAGTTTCATTCTCTGCGCCGCAGAGTGTGCATTCAATGGATCCGTTGTTTATACCTATCTGTTCCTTTATAGTAATAAGAAAATCTTTATTATTATTATTATTAATATTATAAAGGCATGTGAAACTATTACAATTTTTTAATTTAAATTTTGTTTCAGGTATGTACTACAAGAACATTTCGGACCATAATATATAGGTAAGTATGGTTACTCCATTTTGGAAAAAATCATTCTTTTTCTCAAAGAGCCCTGATAAATTAGTAATTGATAGAAGATACTGTAAGTGTTTGTCTCAAAATTATTAATTATAATTTCTTACTATACAGTGTAACCTCTCATAACGGGCACCTCTAACAAGCGGACATTTTTTCATAGTCCGGAACTAGGTATATGAAATCCATGAAACTCAACCTCTCTTGGGCGGACTCTCCTTTGGGCGGACGCGGGCAGGCTGTTTTCATACAAATAGTGTGAAAACCTTCCTTTAAACGGACAAAAAAATTTTAAAAGTATTTGGGAGACGAATAAGTACGTTGCAAGAACTCTCTGATGACAGACCGGCAACCAACGCGTATGCGTGGCAGCGCGAAAGGATTTCGCCGAATGAAAGTGTGATTCCCCGACAGCAGTCCGCCGTTTATTTGTGAGTTGTAAGGTTAAAATCGTAAACAATGGCACAAAAACGTCGTATTTTGAGTCTGAAAGAGAATATTGATGTTGTGGAAGTTTGTAATTTGATAACAATGATTTGGGCGAGTTCATTAACATTGATAGCAATGTGCTATTAGAAGATGATAGTGACGCCCATTCCTACCGATTACGTTTATGTAGTCCATACTGACACCACATCACTATCTGACGACTCTGATGAAGAAGTTAAATGCAGGAATCGGACAAATGTCACCAATTATCAACAAGCCATTAGTATGGTAAAGGAATTATAAGAGTATACAAAGAATAGAGGTGACTCTACAGCAATGGAATTGTTATCAGACTTGGAATTACATTTTCTATTGCAAGTATAAAACGCAAACACGTCAAACTACGTTATTAGATTTTTTTAGTACTACATCCTAACTAAAACTAATGTATTTTGTTATGTTATGTTTATTTGTACATACATATACATAGTAATAATTTTGCATTTACTTATTTCCGAATAACAAATTTCCCATGGGCGGACACTCCTTACGTAAAAATATTCGGATTTAATTATACTTACCTATATCCGAAAGTCGATATTAACTGAGATACAGGGTGTTAAAGTTAAAACTTCATTTTTGTTTCCTCTAATAACTTTCGGAGAAACCAGCGTTTTTTTACAAAATTTGGCAATTATGGTTTTTTTAGGACGAGAAATTGATTTTTTTGTGAGATTTTAATGTACAATGTAGGGGGCGCTGTCTGCGGCATTTTTCGCACTTTTATTAGGTCATAACTTTTTTGTGCCTCAATGTATTTAAGTTTTTAATGAAAATAATACTTTTCTCATATTTATTACGTAAAAAGGGTACACTAAGTTCAGGTCGCCCAGAGTTACCGTTTCGGAGATATTTGGATTGAAATTGTCAAAATGTGAAAAAGTCAGTGTCGTACCTATTTTTGGTTGAACATTAAAGCGCATAATCGCGTGCACGCCCCTGGAATACTTGTTCTCACATTTTCTCCCTATGTTATTGTACGATTTCCTATAAAATATTGTATTAATTACAATTTTCATTATTAATCCGTATCAAAATATTAATGTGGATTCGCAAAATTTCTAAAAAAAAGTATAGTTAGAATTTCTAATAAAGTTAGTAAA
Organism: Barypeithes pellucidus; assembly: GCA_963991005.1. Lineage (NCBI taxonomy): Eukaryota > Metazoa > Arthropoda > Insecta > Coleoptera > Curculionidae > Barypeithes > Barypeithes pellucidus. The sequence goes on along the minus strand of OZ022563.1, from coordinate 45,830,908 downwards.
ATCAAATAATTAGTACAATGACTATTATTATTGACTAGTGTTGTAAAAATATTTTTCAAGAATGAAAGGCAGGGATTGCCATTTTCGTAACAAATAATAGCTGGAAACTTAACAGGAAACATACCATCGATCGATGAAGTCAAGCGACGGGAATGGGAGGATAAAACTTGGACATGTGACCGCTCGGGAATACCTTGTGACAAAAATTTTACATAATATGTTAGTAAATTTTTTATAAAAAATTTTAGTAAATTTTACAAAAACTATATAAATGTTTTTTTTTATGATCAAACACAAGCACTATAGGAAAAATCCTTTAGGGCACTCCGGGAGTGGTGCGTGTGCGCAAAAAGCGATTCACGTTGGTTTTGAATCGTTGAAGGTTATATTCGTTGGGAAAAACGACTTCGGGAAGGTCGTTCCACAAGGATGAAGTCCTCCAGATGAAAGAATTCTTAAATATTGAAGTTCGAGGCTGTGGTTCGTCGTGTGTTTCTGCTATTCGCCGCTCTGGGCGGAATTAAGAGCGCAAGGTCAGCCGAGCACTTACCATAAAAATATCTGTAAAATAGAGTCAAATCCCCAACCTGTCTTCGATGTTCTAGGCTGTCGAGGTTCTTCGTCAGCTCGTGGTCTCCAATCAGACGAATGGCCCTCCTTTCGATGGCATCCAGTAGCCGAAGAGTATGTTTGGGTGCAGAGCTCCAGACATGAGAGCAGTACTCTAGTGACGGTCGAATCTGGGCTTTGTATAGTGCCAAAAGTTGTTGAGGTGTGTACAACTTTCTGGTTCGGAAGAGTACACCAAGTTTCTGAGAAGCTATCTTGGCGATTGCCACAACGTGGTTATGCCTAGACATATTTCCTCCCAGATTGACGCCCAGCAAATTAATAGATGAAGCCAGTGGGATTGCGTGTCCGTCCATGACTATATCCGGTTCTGTAATGTTAACCTTTTTAGAGAAAACTGCTGCCTGGGTTTTTAGCGTTAAATTTGACGGATTACCGACAATCGGACGCGGAGAATTGGACGCTACGACAATTTGACGCGGTGACAACCACTTTTAATCAGATATTAGTAAGCAATCAGCGGGTAAGCAAAATATTTAATCTTGGTCATCAAAGAAAAAAGCAATAAAACGTGAAATAGTGACAGTGCCCTGGGAAAACAAGTGAAAACCCCCCTCCGCTACACCTTTACACAAATACACACCCTTATACAAATTATATACTATTTTGTTTTTGCATGCGTCCAATGGTCACATGCGTCCAATTATCACATGCGTCCAATTGTCACATGCGTCCAATTGTCGCACGCGTCCAATTCTCGCGCGTCCAATTGACTGCGACCAATAATCGTGCGTCCAATTTTCCACGTCCAATTGACGCGACACCAAATTAGACTTGGTTACTGTCACCCCAAGCCAAAATTTCTTCCAGGTCTTTGTTGAGGCGTGATATTTCATGCTGTCTGCGAAGATGTGCGTCGGCAGCAGATGTTTTTGCATTTAAAGAGAAAGACGATATAAGTGTGCTACCGTCAGTAAAACTAAATATCGGGTTTTTCGTTTTCACAGAAGGTCGTTAATGTAGAGTAAGAAGAGAGTGGGATACAATATGGACCCTTGAGGAACACCGGCATTGATGGTGAAGGTGTCTGAGAGAACTCCGTCAATCGCCACTTGCGAGAGCGGTCCTTAAGGAAGCTAGACAACCATGCACAGAATCGATTGGGCATACCATAGGATCGCAGTTTACTTAGAAGTCCCTCATGCCAAACACGCACAAAAAAGTGCAACAGCCCGAGACTCCCCATGATGTTCGATTGCGCTGTTCCAAAGATGAGTGACATAGGCTAGAAGATCTCCAGTTGATCTGGACTTCCGAAAACCGTATTGATGATCGCCGATAATGTTGAAGCCTTCCAGGTACTTTAGGTGATGTTTATTAATAGCTTTCTCCATTTCTTTTGATATAACTGAAAGCAATGCGACTGGTCGATAGTTACTAGGCAGGGTTCTCTTACCTTTCTTTGGTATAGGCTGGACTTGGTAACATATTGTTAAATTAAAATTTAATATATGTGACAACATTGTTAACCTAAGAAATTTTCTTGCCCGCATTCGTTTCGTAGCTACAGATATACTTGTCGACCTGTAGAGCCATAAACTATGGCATGTACTATTTTTATGATAAATTGTTCTCTCCGTGTAATAGTTTTAGGTTATAGTATTAGTAATGGTTAGATAAAATCGTAAACACGAAATATGACGCACTCAAACCAACAAAGAAAGATATAAACAGCTCTATTAACTTGCTAAATAACTCCCATTTTATACAAACTCGCACGTTATAGCTTTTAGTTAAATTCCATAAAGTGTAGATATAAAGAGTAAAAAATTTGCATCAATTTAATATTCGCTCGTAACGTTACAAAATATAAAAGCATTTTCTATGGAAAGAGAAGTTTCATCACTTTTAATATGGAGCATACTTCAGTTTTCGAGAGAGCGAACAAAAAACTTACGCTCTTGCGCCTAAGGGGTAGTTTTCATATACCGTTTATTCCGCAAATTTAGACTGGAACAAATAATTTATGTTTTATCTTTTTCTCTGTAAATAAAAGAGGCGACAAAAAATTGTAGGAATTATTTTGGCGTTTTTGCAAGCGGAATTTTTTTTTTAATAAAGGAAAATAAACATTACATTTTATTATTTGGCTTTGAAAAAAAGAAATAAAACGCGTTTGTATCTGATTTTGACGCATTTAAAACAAATCTTTAGTTCGTAAACTGTAAATTGAAAAATCCGTAATGTTTACAATGTTGCGATGTGATGCGATTTATTTTATAAGGTTTCGGCAAGGATGTTAAATTAAGGAGGATATGGCTTGGGTTCACAGTCTTTGAAGAATAAACAATTCACATTCTTAGGTGGATTGTAAACAAGTGCCCAGAAAAACAATCGGGGAGCTCTGAAAATGAGTCTAATTTTTCTTTGTCGTTTTCTGTTAATTAGACAAACCATTACGTCGCGTTCGAGCGTTCGGAACCTACTTTTTATAAAACCCTTATTGGAACGGTCGTCTTTCATACCTGTTTTCACATTTGACACTACCGCTTTAACAACTGTCATATTTGTCGTTATTATTAAATAATAGTATAATTACGTATCGAGGTGGAAAGCAGCCCGGTGAGACTGCTTATGGGGGGGGGGGGGTCGAAACACGTAAGAAGGCCTTGGAAGTGATGCTAAGCCTACTCTGCTCCATACGCTCACATGTAACCTACTTTTATATATCTGTTTCACTCTATCATTTAAGCGTCAATATCAGACTTACGTAGAGTTAATATGGAAAGCCCAAAAGTGAGTGTTTATGCAGGCGACTTGATCCTGGTCATATTTGTCTCACTTTACTGAATTAGGGAAGGTTGCTGGAGACAGAGACAGGCATAGAATGCGAACAGCACGAATTGTTAAATAGTTTAACAAGCTAACTTCCTTCGTCTGGCGGGCATGGACATCAAGCAACATCTGATATGATTTAAAATGGTGGAGAAGTGGAGAAGACACATCTTTAAATTTTAAAATAATTTTTAATATTCTAATCTTTCACGAAAAACGTCGTTTCCTTTTTGGTGCAAGTTAGTAATTTGTAATTGAAACATTCATTTAGTCATCTTTACTGAGAGTAAGCTTCAATAATAATTTCTTTTCCTAAATCATATGGGGCCCAAAAATATGCTTGGACTTGAAGCTTGAAATATTTGCTAGGACCTAGAGCCCACTTGAAGATGGTAAAATATTTTATGTAAATTATGATTTACTTCCTATTTTTTAATAAAACTACTTACAAGCTTATTTCTGAAGTTTAATTTTTCATTTGTAGTTACGTTACTAGTTCAAAAAATGATATAAGAGTGTGTAAGGATTATTTTAAAGTGATATTTACAGCTTAAAACATGTCAGAATCCTAATATTTGATTTTCACTACTTAAGTAAATCAAATAAAAGGGTTTGAATGTTTTTTGTTGGTTAAATGTCACTTTAAAATATTGACAGTAATAAAAATTTTGACAAAAGTAACATTTGAAAAGCACGTGCGTTTGTCAGCTGATTCCAGACGGAATGGATGCCTGGTTTGTTCGTTTGTTCATACTTGCTTCGATGTGTTAACACGGCTGTTTCTCTTCTTCCTGTTTATAAGTATTCGTTGGTGGAAAGCGTTTCATTCCTATCGAGAGAGTCGGTAGTTAGCCGAGGCGCGAAGAGGCGAGGTTAACTAAATCTCGAGACAGTAATGAAACTTTTCACCGAGGTTTGTATACTATTTTATTTACAACCACATCTAACATCCACTTCTTATTATTTTGAATTAAAATTATTAATAAATGGTAAATGACATTTTCACTTTTCCATTGAAAAATTAGACAGAAATTTGAAATAACCGCAAGTGGTAAAATAACGTAGGTAATGTCTGTTTGAAGGTTGTAGACAATGGTGTTTCTTGAATAATAGAAAAGTTTTGGACTTGCATTGTCTTTATTTGTTATATATCACAACGTTTCAACTCTGGTAAGTATCTCCAGTCGTCTTCAGGTGAATACTGTATTCACCAGTATATCCTTTAATTTTTTAAAAATTTACAATCGCCGCTGGCTACCCAGTCCCAGTCAAAATAAAATCCATGTCGCGATGAATCCATTAAGGGATTTGGCATACTTTTTTGTATGCACCTTCTCGTTTATGTCCCTTAAATAAGGCTTATGTCGTGTCAGCCTTCTGAGCGACTCGAACGTCGCCAATCGGCACATTTCGGGTGGCGCGCGGCGTCGAGGATCGAGCATCAAGTGAAAGGCAACGAATTTCGATTTTTCGCTTGAATTTATAACTAGAGTAGTAGAACAAACCAGAGATGTCGAGTGCGGGATTTGAACCCGCCACTCTCAGAACGGAGCCATACATACCAACGATAATAGATAGCGGATTATATACAGGGTGTTATGGAAATGACGTATTATATTTAAACCGGAAATTCCTGAGATAAAGATAAATTGAAGAAAAATAGCCATAAATGGCGCTTTCAATTCATTCAGCGGTAAAAGTGACCTGACGTCAAACCAGAAAAACAACTGTGTGTCACTGCGATACATGTAAGCAATCAAGAAAATCTGACCGGTGTTGTCATATGTACACCTTAAACTCTTTAGACAAAATAAAATAATTGAAACACTTTTCCATTCGGTAATACCTTTTTGTACAATTAATTGAAGAAAATTTACGACGGACTATATTTTAAACAACCCGAAAAACATATGAAATAGTAATAGCTAGCGTCACTAGGTAAAATGCCAATGACCTCTTGACGCCTTACATCGACTGAGCGAAGTAGTTTCACATAGCACCGCACGCTTGCGTTTGTTAGTTAAAGGCCAACCAGCGGCCGAATACGTTGTGTCTCGTCGATCACCAACACACTCTCAGCAATCCGCTCTGTTTTTTCGGTTTACGCATGTATCTTGCACGTCCATAAATAATCTTTGAATATTGTTTTTATTGACGCATTTCTTCTGGACGTCAAATTTCGTCGCGTGTAATAAAATCTAATAATCTGTAGTATAATCTGTATTATTGTATTTTCAAAAGCTAACTATCGGTTCTGTTTCACTATTACTGCGTTTACCTAAAGTGTTTCCAGGAGTGTTCCGAAAAAGAAAAAAAAACTGATTGTGTTTGTGCCTAGATTTCCTCGCTCTTTAGGTATAAGCATAAATACAAGTAGGTAGAAAATAATTTATTTTTATAATTTTATATGGAATTTCAGTTTTACATTAAGTTTGGCAAACATTGCCATTGGCTCTGGGTGAAATGTTGTACAGTAGCGCGGACTGACCTGTGAGTAAGAGTGTTTGTTACCCCACTTTTTGACCTCGAAGACTCGGAGCACTTGTAAAAAAAAGTACGGCACATATCTCGGGCCGTCGGAGGTTTTACGTGGACATACGTAATGTACTATATTGTAATTTGGGTCAGGAAACAGATAAAAACGCTCAAATTTCTGACGTGGACAAATATTCTCGAAACCCCTATAACAAATCAGACCAGCTAAAAGCTAGATAAACGAAATGAAAATAACGACATACTTTTTTCCGTTTCATCTGGAAAGGAAAGGAACTCCCAAAAAGACTATATTAACTTGAAATGCCCCGTAACTGTTTTCAAGAAGACCGTCATAAATTACTCAAGTAAAATTTACTCCCTCCGAAAAACTTTATTATAGTTTATTTAAAGTGGTTGAGGATATCAGGAATGCCGGCTTAATAAATTCTCGCGACTTTTCACTTTGGCTCGGGATAATGGAGAAATATGACCAATTAGGGGTTTCCGACAACGACAACGGAAAAACCAGAGCCCCGGAAAATGCCCGTGGCGGTTATTTTTGTTGTAATTTAGTTAAGTCGGATTTTTCCGTTACGTGACGTTTGGTAATTGTTTAATACTGAGTGAACTCTAAGAAATCTAAGTCACTACAGCAGTGGTTCCCAAACTGGGGGGGGGGGGCGAGAAGCTGCATTGAGAGGAGCATTGAACATGCCTAATTTCAAGTTACAAGGCAATATTTTAGCGATTATAATAACCCATCAGGATTTTTACCATCGAAAATACTATCGAATGTTAACCCTGATGCGTCCCCAGCTGAAACAGGTGATGGGTCTGCTAACAAGCCACTGCCACCTGCAAAAACACCTTCAACGGATAGGGATAAACGACGGATCCATTGAATGTAGACTCTGCGGTGAAGAGGATGAAACCGCCTCACACATAATATACCGCTGGGTAGCGCTGTCTCATAGAAGACAAAATATATTCGGGAACATATACCGTGGTGATAACCTCCCACATGACAAGCTTAGTAGAATGTTACTGGACATCACAGAAGGAACAAACATCTTCTAACAAGATCGGGGTACACAATAAGCGGGTAGGCTGCAGTAATAGAAGTTCGGGCCTTTAAACTGACCCCCGCCTTTAACCAACCAACCAACCCATCAGGATGCTATCCAAGCCTTTTTAGAAAAACTGCTTTTATGGAAACGTCGTTTGCAAGCTCCAACGCCATTTTTCTTCTCATTTCGGAAATTGGCTTCATTAATGGAGAATACTATCATTACTAAAAACGAGGATATCACAACATATATTATATCTCATCTAGAAAGTCTCCTCGATGAACTCCAACGATATTTTCCTAATTTGCATGACAATGACGAACATAAATTTGCTCAAAATCCTTTTAATTTTGATATAAACATTCTTGCTTAACACCTGCAAGAACCATATATATTTATATATATATATATATATATATATATAAACAGTATATTGCTAATACCATCTGCAATTATGTCCCCGCTATGGGCATCGAAGGGGGCGTTGTGAGTTTGCGCAGTTCGGAAATTTTCTTGTGAAAGTAAACATTCGACATGACCGGATTTCAACTTTTTTATTGTAAATTTCACTGGTTAGTTAGAAAAAATATTGCAATCAAAATTTCGATTAGTTCGATTTAAGATAGCGTTCCATGCATACTATTTCTGACGATATAATGATCCGACGGTGCCCTGATTGATGTAAACTTTTGGTGCAAAATTCCGTCCGAATATTTGTAACAATCGACACGATGAGCTTTATTTTAACTTTCATCCGACGTCGTATGTTTCTTAACCTCACTTTTTCTAAACCAAAAATTAAGAATGAATGACTATATTGACTATTTTGGGAATTATTATCAGCTACTAATGCACCAAATTAAAAATACATAAATTTTAAGGTTAGGTAGTGACCTCATAGATATATATATATTATATTGTATACGAGTGACACTCTCTTCTTTTTTTACAAGCTTTTTAGTGAAATTCGGTTCCGCAGATCGGACAATGTGATAAGCAAAATATTTTCATATATATGTCCTGAAATACTTTATACCTGGTATCGATCCACGACTTTTGCAAAAAAGCACTTGTGTCCTTTAGTCTTAAACAAAACAATCCACTAACCTACCAACAGCGAATCGAATCACCGCAAATTAAAAACTCCTTTACAAAAATTGTTGTTAGGTAATGAAAGTTTATAAGCACTAATATACCGACAATAATGTGGATGAACCACTTTTTATTCTGTAATTTGAAAAAGCATCCAGAACCAAAGATGGCGACGAGTAACAACAAACAATTAATGTCGGGCCGGCTCTGACGCGATCGATACAGTTTCCACCCTACTGCGCAAACTCAATAGGCGCGCGCCATCTGCGCGGGTATTTTCGAACGTTCGTATTGGCAATATACTGTTTATATACAGGGTGTTATGGAAATAACCTATTATATTTAAACCGGCAAATCCCGAGATGAAAATAAATTGAAGAAAAATAACCATAAATGGCGCTTTGAATTATTAAGCGAAATATACACTTTATATGAAATCTCAAAATTTACGTGGCCGCTCCTGAGGCCCTTCGCAATCAATATATTATTGAGGCAGTCTCTAGGTTCAAAGGAGATTAGCGCATTATAGGCGATGTTGTCATATTGTAACACACAATTCTAAACGCACATGTTCAGTTTTTGACAACAAGACGTCTTTGACGCGCGTTATCACTTCTTTTTCAAACTTTTTAGACAAAGAAAACTACAATTTTAAGGTACTTATTTACTACTCTTACCTTCAATCTTATTTTAAAATAATCCGTTGTATAATTAAATTCCATAAGAAAATAAAACACAAAAAGTATGTTTTTCAACAGAACCAACAGTAGATAATATCACACAAATTTGAAATCACATCACAACATTTCTTATTATGAATTATTTCACAACAAAAAAAATCGGGCAATACAACTAACAAAAAGTTTAAAAATTTTCATATACGTCAAGCACGTGGAACCCTCGACACGACGTTGTTCCTCTCCATAGTCTCAAAACATACTGAAGTATGAAGGGCGCGCCGCCAGTATTCAAGCAAGGGCGAGACACGCGGTGTGATCTGACAACACGGTTAGTATACTGTAGTGACCCACATTGTTGCTAAGTGAATACAGATGGAACGGCGACTTTCGGGTTTGTTCGGGACAACTAAGGGGACAAGTGCTATAATAGCTTTATAAAACATGTACTTTATACTACTTTTTCTATTTTGTGTATTTTTTAATAAAAAACACATAATGCCATAAAAATTTTGTAAATTTGTATGTTTAAATTTTATGTTGGCAATAGTCAAATTATTTATCAAGTGATCATTGATAAATTAAACGTGTCCGCCACTTTGTCGCGAATATTGAAAGCTTTCTTAAAATTAGTCAATAATGGATCAAGAAGATATTATTAATTTAACTCCTCCTGAGTTAAGGGAAATTGCAAATAATACATTGGATCAATTTTTACCAAAAAAGTCCAAGAAAGTATACGAAAAAGACTACAAGACCTTCATAACCTGGTGTACTGCGAAGGGTGTTTCTAGAAGTAATGAAAATGTTCTAATCGCTTATTTTGAGAAGGAAAGTAATAGAAAAACACTATTTTACAACCAGTTCTTAATAAAAGTGAATTATTGGATCCGCAACTAAGGATTAATCATGAACAAAACGTTTCAAACACACAAACTATGCCCGATTTTAAAATTAACGCTGCAGACACAAGTACGGTCACAATAAATGTTTATAACAACTGCACTTTTAATAATAAATAAGTATTTATTAGCTTTAAATTGATATCTTTGTAAGAGAATATATTACGTGTTCATCTAAACTTGTGATTGTGAGGTTAGTTTAGGAATTGTTTATTATGCAACCAAACATACACAGCAGTACCACCGACCGTTTAAAATGAAAAAAACGGTATCGAAACAAGCTTATTACGATACTGAAAACTGTATCGAAAAAGCTTTCATATGAAACCAAAATAGAAAAAGTTTATTATTTCATTTATTCTTTTGCACTGGGGGAGGAACTGTCTCCTCTGCCTCCCCTGATGATCCGCAACTGCCTCCCTGTTTATATCTATGGGCTACCTTTACCTAAACTTTAAAAAAAAAAACTAATAAAACTTGGCGTTTACAGATTACCATGTCCCGATGAATTTGTAATCTGCCCTGGGCAATTTTTAGGGGCGTACATGCCGCCAAAATAGGTCTTTCGCAGGGTTTTTGCAGTAAAAAATGAGGGAAGTTTTTCCGGAATACGAATTGGGTCTGACACAAAAGTTGGGGAAAAGTTAAAGTTTCTAAAGTTCTGTATTTGACAATATGCTTTATCAAACCTTCAAGGAAGCTACTTTATAGGGCATGAAAATAATAAGAATGTACATTTTGCTAGGAAATGCAATCGAGTTGGTACGTTTGGAAAGAAAAAGAATACTTTACACCAATATTGGGATATGATGACATAAAAACAGGATTTTCTCTCTCTTAAACACATTCACAGCCAAAACAATCGATCCACGCGATATTTGGATGGATTTTGATAGTGAATAGTGATGGGGAATAACGGTTGTAATTCGATATCGTTATATAACGGGTGATTCCCACATATACAGGGTGTTATGGAAATGACTTATTATATTTAAATGAGTGACTCCTGGGGTGACCTAGAGAAAGTCTGTCCGGCGGATGGGCGCCATTTTGATATAAAAAATTAATAGGAAATGGGGTCTTGCGATACATTAATTTAAAGGTCCAATCGAGTACTTTACGATCTCAAAATATTGTGTATTTATTCGTACCCAGAACAAGACGGCGAATTTTTAAAACATAATATTTAATATTTTTTTTTTTTGCTATTTTAGTTTAGATTTTACAACTTGCCATAAAGCAGCCAAAACAACTGGCTGACTTTTTGATATCTTTAGTGTAGATGCTTCGTGACACTTGTAGAGGTGATTCTACATGTCAAAATAAAAGTAGGGGAGACCCAGGAGGGTTGTGACAATTTTTACTTAAAATAACATATCTTAATAAAGAAACATACCACCATTATAAATTGTAAGCCGCAATATAGCTCAATCCTTACTCTTTTAAAAACAGTCATCAAAGTCAATAAAAGTTATAAGGTTTCTGAGAAAACGAAAACTGAAACTACTCCCTTTGTCACAACTCTCCTAACACCGAAGTGAATTGTGACAGGTACCAAGGTAAGTTGTGACAGCTGTGCATCTAGACTATACTTATTAGATAAAATTACTTTTATATGAATTATAAACAAAACACACGTTTTTTTGCATAAAATTACTTTAATTATCATTTGGCATAATTGTAGGAACTACAATAACATGAAACATTAACATAACAGTATTAAATCTTTTATAAGTAATTATGGCGTCATTATATCGAACTTAGGTTGTAAGAACAAAGCAAACGAACAAAAAACAGAAAAAGCATTGCAAAAAGATGTGTAAAATATGCTAACCAGAAAATAACCTTTAATAGGAGAGCTGTGACAGCGTGTCACAACTCTCCCTCCTAGTTGCCAAAAATCGCGATCTGGTCAGAATAATAATTCGTAATTTCGAAACAAGATGCAAAGACAGCAAGACAATGTTACGCGTTGAAACTCCAAACCCGCACAATATGAGAAAAAATAGCATAACCACGCGAATGTAACATATCATGATATAAATACAATTAAAAAATTTATAAAAAATTTACTTTTCGGTTGTTTTTTCATGCAGACGTCGTAATCACGCAACCGCTTGTCATGGGCCATTGGCGCGTACTGCGTCAAGTAGCGCGTCTATAAACAAACAATCGTGCGCTGTTGCCAGCTCGTTAACGGCCATAGATTCCGAGAAATCGTCGTTGTCACAACTCTACCCTGTCACAGTTCTCCTCGGTCTCCCCTACCTGGTAGGTCATTTAACAAAAAGTCGAAAACTCATTACTTATTGTTTTCTTTGCTTCGATTTGAAAAACTGATTTTACTACTAACAAAAACTTTAATTCCAATTTTTGCCTACACGTTGTTGTTTATCGATTCGACTAAAAAGTACCTTTTTTATTAAGTAACCCTTTATCTTTAGAATGACAATTTTGTTGCCTTTTAATATCAGATCTCTTTCTGGTTTACGATTTAAATTAGCAATTCAAAATATATTATCTGTTTTCGTTTGACTCTGCCTAATCTTATTATTGTATCGTATAAAATTGGAGGCACTGTTTTTGAATATACAGGGTGTCCCATAACTAATGGTACACAGGAAAACTTCAGATTTCTTAAGTAAAAATACTGCGATTTGGCCATACTTAGTTTAGTTCAATAGCTGGTAATAACCGATATACCATATCGGGTCATATCCAAGTAAAAATTTAATTTTCAATTTTCCTATATAACTTATTTCTGAATCAATATTTTTGCACAAAATTTTGTGACTAGTGTTTTTTTGTGGAAAGGAATTTGAATTTGTTAATAATTTTGATGTAGATTATAGGGGACTCTCTGCGGTACTCTGGATACATAAAAAGAAATGTAACTTTTTTGTGCCTTAGTATAATAATATTTTTATTATAAATATCAGTTTTTCCGTCATTTTTAAGCAATAAAGGTATATTTTGTAAATATCACTCCGACTAACCGTTTTTGAGATATTTTCAATTACAATTTTTAATGCGCCCGTTTAAATTTTGATTTGTAAATGTGAAATTTGTCACAGTAGGCTTTGGTAAGAACAAATACAATGAAAGCACTTTGTAACCTCATTTCTGTGAAAGTTTATTTTCATTTGTCAGCATTGTGGGTGGTTTTAAGGAGTTTTTGAAGATACTGTTATCAAAAATTAAACTAAAAATGCCGCTACATTTTTCGTTCTGGGCGCAAGGATCGTGTTTCTCCCAGTCTGTCATAAAGGCTTCTAAAAATTTTAAAATCTGGCTGCCTTCTATTTGGATATATTTCCAAATACCGCGTCTGTTAAAATTTTCTTGTGTGTATAAACATACCATGTCTCGCATTTCTCCGTTAGAAAACAGTTATGTCGCGGCATTTTTAGTTTAATTTTTGATAACAGTATCTTCAAAAACTCCTTAAAAACACCCACATGCTGACAAATGAAAATAAACTTTGACAGAAATAAGGTTTCAAAGTGCTTTCATTGTATTTGTTTTTACCAAGGCCTACTGTGACAAATTTCACTTTTATAAATCAAAATTTAAACAGTCGCATTAGAAATTGTAAATGAAAATATCTCGAAAACGGATAGTCGGAGCGACATTTACAAAGTATACCTTTATTGCTTAAAAATGACGGAAAAGCTGATATTTTTAATAAAAATATAATAAGTTATTTATGAAAATTGAAAATTAAATTTTTACTTGGACACCCTGTATCTCGGTTATTACCAGCTATTAAACTAAACTAAGTATGGCCAAATCGCAGTATTATTACCCAAGGAATCTGCGTTTTCCTGTGTACCATTAGTTATGGGACACCCTGTATATAGCTTTAAATGAGTAATTTAATACTATATTATGTTATAAGTAGCGTTGGGAAAAACCAATGATTTTAATAATCGAGTACTTGATACTTATTTATTTATTTATTCATTTATTTTATTACTACAAATTCTCAAAAATATCCCGTATATCAAAAACGAGGAGGCCTAGAAAAATTCTAATCGGGGCCATCTTGTGTTTCACAAAAAGGTAGCACAGTGCTGCACTAATAATGAAGGATACTCCTCAAATCTACCCAAAAATGGACACCCGTACTTTTATTTTATTTATTATATTATTTTTTAAATCTCCACAACTCAGACATGACTGTTACATGGAAAAATGTGCTATTTGCGTAAAAATACCATAATCAGCCAATAAATAACATTTTTCCACCTTTTTATATTTTTTATGTCATATCAGTGCATTATTGTGTTTTTATACCTTAGATACCATCTACATAATGTATTACTTTATCGCCCTTTTAACTTATTCTTGATTAACAAAATATAAATTTACGTTTATATATTATTTGGTTGTATTTACATAGACCTGGCAATTCTGGAAGGTTCCGCTGATAGCTAAATTTCCTGCAGCAAAGGTTAACTCATGATTCATTGTCTGGGTCTCTAGTTTCTGTAAGGAAATGCGAGATCCAGATGGTACGCCTGCCAACATCCATGAAACCTCATTTTTTGAGGATATGCTATCCTCTAAATATCCTTCAACAACTGTGGTACTCTTCCCTCCACCATGGCGCTTCAGCGTAGTCATACTTACTCTAGCTTCAGGTAAAAGAGTTGCCGACGTTCGACGTAAACAATGACCAGTGTACTTTTCGGGGTTGTTCAAACCCAAATAATTTGCTATAATACAGGGAATTTTCCCAAATGTGTTTTTCCAACAGGTTGTACAATACAGCGGCCTTGGCTGTAGCTTAAAAATAGTCTTTTTTCTGAGCAGCCATGTGGCCGCAAAGACATACAAACTCTTATAAGTTTCAAACTATTCATTTCATCAATAATGGTGAAACTCGTTTTTTGTCAGTTTTTGTTTCTGGCACCGTTACAACAAAGACTGATTTTCTATCTCCTACATGTTTGAGTAACATATTTACAAGTTCTTGCCGCCGACATCCACCAAATACACCAAATAATAATGCTACCTTGTTCATTAAAAAGTTTCATTTGGTGCCTCATAAATAAATTTTAGGACATTTTCTCTAGATAACACACTCGATTCTTTGGTTGGTACCTTGCTTTAAATACTCGCATAATTTGTGAAAATTACATATATTAATATTCTTATTTACTATTAAAGTCTTCTTTCATCGAATATTTAGCCCACAGTGAGCTCGGGGAAAATTTTTCAGATAGATCCCCCAACAGCACAGTTTCGTTAATGTTTTCTACACCATTTTCTGACATCCACTTCAAAAATTGGTCATATTCTTTGTCGTATGAGTCTCTGCATTTTCCCGGTAACAGGTTTTGCGTTGCCTTTTCAGCCTTTCTTTCAATTTCGTCGGGAATTTCAAAACCTTGTTCCATTTTTGATTTTTGACTTTGGCGCATTAAACATTTCAATACTTATCTTCCAAGCAACAAAAACGCAGGCTATAATAATGTCAAGGTAATGCCGCAGGTAATAATAAAAAATTGGTAAGTCAAATTAAATTTAAAAAAAAATATTTATTATTTAAAACGAACTGATATGACATAAAAGTTTGTATGCACCACGGGTACTCGGGCCTGAGGCCCTCAGCTTTGTAAGACGGTCGCCCTCAGGGTATAATCATCTACTTAGTACCCTTGATACATAAATAACTATTAGTATGCTGGATAAGTTAGAAGTGGCACGCATAATTATTTTTTAAATAGTGGCCCTCTTATACGATTACCCTGTATAGATATTGCATGGTTTTATATTGCCACCTTGTATGGAAAAGGTGTAGGACATGAAACCCCGTTTTATACAACTAAAGTATAAGCGGAACTATAATAGCATTAATTTTGTATTCAATTTGTAGTCGAATTTTAGTCTATTAAAATGTGTTTCATAAAAGGTTTATGACCTTATCTAGGTCATGCCTACCCCTAAAACACAACTAGCTTATGATAATTAGTTAATATATCTACCGAGTTAACAACTACCTAAGTCTTAAGGCCCTATAAACTTAAAATGGTGTTAGCTTAATTACAAGATAATATGCCGAGTATAGTATTTTATGCATAGTAAATTCAAATGAGGTGATTTTACAGGAAATGTATTAATACAATTTGGGTAAAAGGAACTCTAAATCTTCTCCACCATATCTACTTTATTTCATCGTTGTATTATTGTATGCCCTGCCGTTTCTGAACACCGACAGGAATGCCACCAATCGGAACAAATAAACTTAGCAGTAATATAATAAACTTTATCAACAGTGTTATCAAATCAATCTAGATTCTAGACAAACGTGAATATGTGTAAAAATGTAGCACATTCATTATTTTGCATTGTCGATGTGAAGCCAGAAGATAGTAGTTGTGCTACATCTTTTTTTGTCTTCAGTGAACTCTCAATGTACCCTTCGGCAACGGCTGAAGACTTCCATCCCCCATGTTTTTTTTATTGTGACTAAATCGCTTCCTTTGTTAGCAAGCTCGGTCACACTGGAACGTCTAAAACAGTGCCCAGTAAAACATTCTGGACTTTACTTATGAAGATACGTTGCAATAAGGCTTGGAATTTTCCCCATCGTATTTATGCCTACTGGTTATTTTTACAATAGCCATTTCTATAGGTAAGAAAGAATCGAGATGTCGTTACACTTTTTGGACGTATTTGAACATATTGTTTAATTAATTTAATCCATGATGTGTCCATTATAATAAACATTCTTGAAATATTTGTTTTTGCTTTAGGAATATTTACTATTATGGAATCGTCTTTAAACTGAATATCTTTCACATCCATATTGGTGAGATCTTCTCTTCGGCATGCTCCATTGTACCCCATAAGTAAAGCAACCTAAAATATTATAAGATAGCTCTGTAGGTTGTACCTACATTACACTAGAAATATGTGATTTCTCCACCTTCGTTGGGTAAAATCAAGTAAGCAGGAAACGAGTATATAAAAATTAATGTATAGGTAGGTACTGTACAATTTGCTTACCTTTAAACCTAAATGCTATTTTCAGCCTCAGTTATAAACTTATTGATATCCTCTAAATCTAAAATGGAAGATTTTTTGGGCTTGTAGCTCTCAGATTGCCTTTGTAAAAATGCGTGAAGTCTTGCATAATTTCTTTTATCTATGTTTTCATAAATGTTAATGCAAGCTCGTAATTTTGAGTATAAGGACCAAAGAATAGACGACTTCTTGGTTTTACTTTCCTTCTCAAAATAAGCGATTAGAACTACTTCTAGAAACACCCTTCGCAGTACACCAGGTTGTGAAGGTCTTTTAGTCTTTTTCGTATACTTTCTTGTACTTTTTTGGTAAAAGTTGATCCAATGTATTATTTGCAATTTCCTTTAACTCAGGAAGAGTTAAATTAATAATATCTTCTTGGTCCATTATTGATTAATTTTAAGAAAGCTTTCAATATTCGCGACAAAATGGCGGACACGTATAATTTATCAAAGTTCACTTGATAAATAATTTCATTATTGCCAACATAAAATTTAAACTTACAAATTTACAAAATTTTTATGGCATTTATTAGTGCTAAGATATCATGCTTAATAAAACTTGTACTTTAATATACTATTTCAATATTAAATCGTAGTTTTCCCTTAAAAAAGGAGAGGATAAGATACACGGGAAAAATATTAGATTTTAACTCTCGGAATTTTGTCTCAACATAACCTCGAGCTAAAATCTAATACTTTTTCACTTGTATAATAAATAACTAATTTGCCACAATATTTAAACGAAGAAAATAGATCTCTATTCATTGTCTTCAGATATATGGCAACGCTGTAGCCAGAACATGTTCTTTGCTAAGGGGCGAAACCATGCAAAATTTTTCCGTAGCCTTCCATTAAGCTAACAAAAATTAATTAGGTCAAAGTTGACTCACATGTAAATAAATTCATGATAATTTGTTATATCTACTCATTATGGGTTTCTTAAAATATATAATTCAATAGGTTTTATCAAATTTAACATCCTAAACTACAACAAAAACCTCACTACTTTAATTTGATTTCTTATGTAGTTCCGCTCTTTGTAGCACCATACAAATGCACGGGAAGGATTGGCAACATCGTCATGAGGGTTGAAACTCAAACTGTCACTGACCAATCAAAACATTCTTTTAAAGTTATAACTAACAACGGCGCCGCAGGCGACAGTGTTTACCGCAACTGATTTTTTACATTCAATTATCTTTCTAATAATAATTGTTGGCTATCTCGTTATATTGTAGGTCCTATAAAGTAAAATTAAAATAACATTAAGTGGGTAAAATTGGTCACGAACCCCGCAATCCGTTTAAAAATTAATTGCATATTTTATAGATTAGAAAATCGATAACTGATATTAGAGCAACATACCCAATTACTCCTGTGTGACGTTTATTACTATTTTAAACGCTTTACTGTACGAGAAAGTGATTAATGTTACAATTTTTTAAATAATTTTATCTACGACCTACATGACAGAAGCTTATTACGATATTTATTTTAGGTTATTTAACGATAATAAAGATTTATTACCGAACCAGTGAAGTAATTAGGTTCTTACATCACTGGTGATGTAATGGGCTGATTCCGTAACATATACCACCACTATCAGGTTATCGATTTACGTTGTTGTTATAATACTAATTCCACATACACTAGTTTCCTTCGGTTTACTTTGGAAAATGCTGTTTCCTGATTGGAGGATTGAAATCTTTTATTTCGAAACAATAGGGGAAAATAGTATATTAAGATAGAAGTTTCATAAGACATTACCTTAGAGCACGCGTTTAATTTAGAAAACGACCCGCGAAGCGGGGAGTTTTCTACAGTACAAGTGCTCTGATTGTCTTGATCTTATGAACCGTGTATTTTATAATACTTTTTCTATTTGGGTCTTTAAAGTCTGAAAAACTTTAAAAAATATACTAGATTTTTTCCATTTGAATTAATATTTTCTTTAATGGTTGGCAATACTTTTACAATTTCATAAAATGTTACAAGTATAAAATATGCCATGATAGAAACAATTGAACACAACAAACAAAGCTTCTTCCCATCCGTCATAATTAAAAATAAATATATTATTAAAGTTAATAAAAATGAGTCAGGAATAAAGTTGTACTCCGTCAGAAATACGAGAATTGGCAGAAAACAATCTAGAAAAACTTTTAAAGGGAATATGCAAAACTTTGAGTTATGGTGCGAGCAGAACAAGGTTCAAAATATTGAACAAACCCAAAATAATAAATAATACTATTGAACAAAATATTGTGTCGACACAGAGTCTGGCAGGAATAACAATTAATGCCCAGGAAATGTATACAGTAACTATAAATATGTATATATAAAATAATATGTATAATACTATATTGAATTAAACATAAAAATAGTACTTTATTGAATAAAACTTTAGAAATAGAGCATAAACTGGAAGATATTTCTATTATTTTTAGATTATGTTGTTTTATAGTTGACTAGGACACCGTCAGCATGTTATATATTTCCGAGTATAGGTATTTCAGATAAATATCTAGTAAAAATGATCTATTTGCAAGGTTAAAGGTTAGTATTTTAAAGTTTTCTATAAAAAATTTTTGTCGAATCCATAATGCCTAGAAAACTAATTTCAGCGAAATCGAAGTAATCCTAAAATTCGAACCCTACTTGCTGCCAACATAAAAAAGAATTAAATTTCAATTTCATAACGTGGCAAGTTATTAAATTTTTTTGCATTTCATAATGTAGCCATTATGAAACCCAAATAGAAAAAACTTATTATCGTCCAGTAATTTTTATCTAAATTAACATTTTAGGATAATTTTCCTAAAATAGCAAATAAAAATTTTACAACCAGAACCTGTTTTCAAGTGAGACAAATATAGTTTCTTTTCATTAATAGATCTTTTGTAAATACAGGGTGTTATGGAAATGGTTTATTATATTTAAATGGGCGTCCTAGGAGACAACTACTATAAGTAGAGATTATTTAAAAATACCGGAAGTTCAATAAAACGTACAATAAAAAAGCTTCGTCTTTGTACAAATGAAAAGCAATACTCTACCGGGTGATTCAGGAGGAACGCTCACCACTATAACTTTTTTATTGTTTGAATTACCACAGTAAATTATTTTTTGAAATTTTTAAAAAATCGATATCTCAAAATAATATACGAACACACTTTTTTAAAAATGCTAATAGCTTTGCGTGTTTAGATATGTCTACTTTTTCCCTAATTGATGGAGTGGTCCTCAGCATTGAATATTGTGACCAAATCGTTGATATCTTGTTTGTCTTGGCATTTTCACTGAAATAAGCTAGTAGCGCCGACTCAGAACCAGGATTTTGAACTTTGTTTCCCGTACACCATTCTTTGAAACAGTTATAATGCCTTGTCATATCTCGGGCGGCTTTTAGCTGGCAGAAGATCTTCTACTATTTTTGCTGCTTCTCGAATTTCTGGTGGAGTAGCAGCAAAATCAAATTCCTCATCTGATAGCATTTTTCTGTTGTTAAAATAATATATTGTTTAGTGACATGGAAACCATATTCAAAAAATGATATTTGCCATGTTGATGTGTATTATTACCTACGTTATTTTACCACCTGCGGTTATTCGAAATTTCTGTCTATTTTTTCAATGGAAAAGTCAAAATGACATTTATCTTTTATTAATAATTTTAATTCAAAATAATATAAGAAGTGGATGTTAGATGTGGTTGTAAATAACCTCGACGAAAAGTTTCATTACTGTCTCGAGACTTAGTTTAGTAACTACCGACTCTCTCGACCGGAATGAAACACTTTTCACCTTGGTACGTAATATACTATAGGGTGCCTAATACTTTTGCTCAACGATGTAGATAGATATATTTGCAAGATAACCCTACACCCATTTATTGCGGTCATTGATTTATTGCAGTGAAGGTCAACGGAATAATGGAAACGTTGCTATACCATCTTCCGATTTAGCGTCAACATATCGCGAGACAATACATCGAACGACAATTCATCGCCGACAATTCATCGCAGAGACAACTCATCGCTACGACAATTTATCGTTGCAATTTATTACAATAATACAAATAAATGGAACAAAAATAGACGTTTAAGTATTTAGCAAATAGAAGTCTACAAAATGACACTGACAACTGAATTAGGATTAAAATATACCGGTTCTTTTATACCTACCCATTAGTTTTACAAATTTACATTCCCCTTATTCAAGAAAAACACTAATTACTTTATTATTAAATAAGATAATGGTCAACCATTATATCTAGGAAAATACAAACCCGAACAAACCACTTAAGAGGATTAGGTAATTATAGTATTAACTGTAGCCGATTTCCTTCTGTATTCGGAAAAAGAAAACATAAGAAAGTCACATAAATTGACAGTGCCCTGTGAAAACAAGTGAGAACCCGCCCCCGCTACACCTTTTGTAGCCGATTTCCTATTCGGAAACAGGAAACATAAGAATGTTACATAAATTGACAGTGCCCTGGGAAAACAAGTGAAAACCCGCCCCCGCTACACCTTTTGTAGCCGATTTGTTTGTATATTCGACTAAAGAAAACACAAGAAAGTTACAAAAATAGACAGTGCCCTGGGAAAACAAGTGAAAAACCGCCCCCGCTACACCTTTTGAACAAACCACTTAAGAGGATTAGGTAATTATAGTATTAACTAATTATAGTATTAAGTAATTATAGTACTCAACCTAACCCAAAATGAATATATAATTTTGGTATTTCAAGGAAGAGGATTAAGTAATTATGATACTCATGAAAAATATAGAAGAATTTTCGACGAATTGACGCCCGATGAAGTGTCGCAGCGATGAATTGTCGCACGCTGAATTGTCGGCGATGAAAAGTCGTGCGGTGAAATGTCGTACGATGAATTGACGGGACACCCCATCTTCCACCTCCGCCCCGTCAGTATTTCCTTGTGTCTTATGCCTGTGCCAATATAATATCAAATTTGAATTTATATTTTAAATAGATTTAAAAGCTTTATTTAAACATATACCACATTTTAAAAATCCGTCAGCTCTAAGTTCGAAAAAGGCTTGAGTGAGACCGAAATTTTCGCTGCCATATATCACTCATAATTAAAACATTTTTGCAATACTTTATCCTAAAACCCAGACGGCTGAATATTAAAAACTTTTCGCTGCTTTTACATTTAGATAACCGAAAAATGAGCAAAAAAAGTGAGCTCGAAAATTTCTGTTTATATTATACTTCGTACTCTAACTCTTTTTAGTACGCCGGGAGCGTATTTTTTTTAATTATTAATGTGTAATTTTTGCGGAACAAAAGGGGGTTATTTGAAACTGATTAAAAATCGTAAGTGAATTTTTAATATCCCTTTTTATAATAAAATTCGAAAAAATGTTTGTATTTGACGTATCTTTAGGCCCTTGGAAAAAAGTAAAAAGGATGCCGGGTAAACATTTTAAACAATGTGCGGGAGTCCTCGCCGTATTCAGTGAAAGTTATGAAAATATGATGTTTTTTTTAAATTAGGTTAGGGATTTTGTGGATAGATTTTTTTTAAATATAATTTACTCCAGTAGATTTTCCTAAATGTAATTAATTTCTTAAAAATAAAAAGTCTATTTACTCTTCAGATGGTATTATCAAATACCAATGTATGGGAAAATTATTATTTCCTAGATCACCCGATGACACCTTATACAATATAGGCAACGAACATAACCTCCAACGATTCAAAACCAACGTGAATCGCTTTTTGCGCACACGCACCACTCACAGAGTGCCCTAAAGGATTTTTCCTATAGTGCTTGTGTTTGATCATAAAAAAAAATTGCTTAGATATGGTATAATGAAAGCACTTACAAATAAATCTCACATATATCATGAACAACTTTGCTCATACAGGGTTGCCCAGAAGTCCGGAACAAAATTAATATAGCCTTAACCTGTAACTTTTGGGGAAAACGCTCGGACACGTCAATTTAGTTTTATATGTGCTCACATTTTGACGTTATTCGTTTGTTTCGTTTTAGACATTTGTCAAAGATATGACGGCATCGATCTTTTTTTTTAAATAGAAACATACAGCTTGTGATACATCATTTGAAAGCCAATATCTCGTATAGTATGCTCATAAATTTTAGCGCGATTCTGTCAAGCTATTTCAAAACGGCGACTGTTAAAATTTTTTTAAAAATCTCTATTTAAATAAGCGGAAATTATAAATCATTGATGTTTTTTTACCTTTCTGAACGCGGCACAATGAAGATTTCTTACTTGAAAGGTAAAAAAAGCATCAATGATTTATAATTTCTGCTTATTTAAATAAAGATTTTTTAAAAACTTTTAACAGTCGCCATTTTGAAATAGCCTGACAGAATCGCGCTAAAATTTATGAGCATACTATACGAGATATTGGCTTTCAAATGATGTATCACAAGCTGTATGTTTCTATTTAAAAAAAAGATCGATGCGGTCATATCTTTGACAAATGTCTAAAACGGAACAAACGAATAACGTCAAAATGTGAGCATATATAAAACTAAATTGACGTGTCCGAGGGTTTTCATCAAAAGTTACAGGTTAAGGCTATATTAATTTTATTCCGGACTTCTGGGCCACCCAGTATATACTTTTTTCTCTAACCCTTCAGATAAAGTGCTGGGGGTAACGCAAACTTTGATTTGGAAAAATGCAATATCTCAGGAACGCCGTATCGGAAAATATTAAAATTAGTGTCATTTAAAAGAGTTTTTCTTTTCTTTCAGCTACCCTACAAGCGATGTCTATATCATTTTTACTGTAGTCGCTAGATGGCGCTTCCTCCAGATTTAACATATCTTTTTTTTTACATATGTTTTTAGAAAATCTAGCTGGGATGTAATATTTCCGCAACAAGAAACTACTGTAATTGGTGAAAAATATGCAAGAAATCGTCAGTTCCTTTATGTTATCATGTTAAACATAACCTTTAACGGCGGATATTGACATAATTACTAATGTAATCTAGACCGACATTTTGCGAATTACAGCATCAAAACGATAATTGTTTAAATAAAGATTATGTTTCCATTTCGATGGAAAATCGAATAATTCTCCAATAATTTAATCAAAATGACGACGTTGATTAGTGTTGACGGTGCGGCGATTAGAGTTGTTCGAAATTGTTGAATTAGGAAAATTGAAAATTTATTGTTAGAGGGAGATAAACTACACTCACACTCAAAAATTTTCCTCAACTTGGATGTTACGTATTTTCGAAATTTGTTTATTGCCTGATCCATCATGTAGTTGATAAAAAAATACAATAATCAATCTTTGTCTTAGTGTATGATGTCAAATTGGATAAAATACATTAAATGATATGTTTTATGAAATATATATAACAAATTATCTTGAATTTATTTACATTCAAGTCAATTCTGACCTAATTATTTCTTGTTAGCTTAAAAGCTATGGAAAAATCTTGCATGATCTCGCCCCTTAGCAAAAAGCAGACCGCAGCAACAACGTTGCCATATATCTGAAAACAATGAATAGAAATTTATTTTATTCATTTAAATATTGTGAAAAATCATACTTTTTACACATTTTCACGTTTATCTACGTTGATTTGATAACGCCATTCATAACATTATATTAATAGTATATTAAGATACAAGTTTCATAAGACATTGTCTTAGAGCACGCGTTTTCTAAAGTACAAGTGCTCCAATTGTCTTATGAACCGTGTATTTTATAACACTTTTTCTATTTGTGTCTTTAAAGTTATAAACTTTAAAAAATATAGTAGATTTTTTCCATTTGAATTGATATTTTCTTTTTGGGTTGGCAATACTTTTACAATTTAATAAAATGTTACAAGTATCAAATATGCCATGATAGAAACAATTGAATACAACAAAGCCTGTTCCCATTCGTCATAATTAAAAATAAATATATTATTAAAGTTAATAAAAATGAGTCAGGAAGAAAGTTGTACTGCGTCAGAAATACGAGAAATTGCAGAAAATAATCTAGAAAAACTTTTAAAAAGAATATGCAAAACTTTGAGTTATGGTGCGAGCAGAACAAAGTTAAAAATATCGAACAAAATAATAAATAATACTATTGAACAAAATATTGTGTCGACACAGAATCTGACAGGAATAACAATTAATGCCCAGGAAATGTCTACAATAACTATAAATATGTATATATAAAGTAATATGTATAATACTATATTGAATTAAAAATAAAAATAGTACTTTATTGGATAAAACTTTAGAAATAGGGCATAAACTGGAAGATAGTACTATTATTTTTAGGTTATGTTGTTTTATAGTTGTGACTAGAAATGAGTTGACGGATACCATCAGTATGTTATATATTTCCGAGTATAGGTATTTCAGATAAATATATAGTAAAACTGATCTATTTGCATGGTTAAAGGTTAGTATTTTAAAGTTTTCTATAAAAAATGTTTGTCGAATCCATAATGGCTTGAAAACTAATTTCAACGAAATCGAAGTAAGCCTAAAATTCAAACCCTACTTGTTGCCAACAAAAATTTTCAGTTACATAAAGTGGCAGGTTATTCAATTTTTTTGCATTTCATAATGTAGCCATTATGAAACCCAAATAAAAAAAATTAGATTAGGTGTTTCCATTGAAAATTACCTGACTATTTTCTGTTCACGATTTTTACAATACAACTAACGGTAGAATAGCCTCTGGCATTCCTTTCGATGTTCAGAAACGGCCGGGCATACAATATATTATCTGATAAAGCGTGCGTTCGTCGTCGAGTATAAAATACAACCGTGTTATTTAATCCCAGTAACAAACAAATCCAAGCGTGGAGGAAAAATAACTCGATAAAACCCCGTGTTGCTCTCCGACCAATTATTTCAAAATCCGTCCGGTTTTACAAAAAGTGATAACTGGATTTTTGTGTGCTGCTCGATGAAGGTATTTTTTTCGCTGTTGTGAGTAATTCGATATACTTCTCGTGATTTTCGAAGGCGCGGTTGAAAATAATAACCGGCCATTGTTAGTGCTGTGATATGTTGCCGCAGAACCGGATTGGTGCCGATGCGAAATCGTCGGTCCAAATTACAATACGTTTCGTGTATCTTTTCGATCGATACAGATCAAAAATTACAACAAAAAGTGCAAGAGACGCCATTAGGAACACTTGTTTGCCCAGCCGTTGCTGAACTTCGGAAGAAATGCGAGCTAAAAATGAGGCTATGCTGCCCTTAGTTGTGTTAAGAACTGATGGAGCGTCTTGCTGATGTCGGTGTGCATAGCAGCTTATTGAAATGGATTTGGTCCTATCTTAGTGATAGACGACAAATGGTCTCCGTTGGTGGTTTCTATTCTAAACCTTTTGACGTGCCGTCTGGTGTGCCTCAGGGCAGTGACCTTGGTCCCCTGTTTTTTATCATTTACATTAATAACATACAACAATGTTTTAAATTTTCTACATTTTTGATGTACGCAGATGACCTAAAAATTTTTCGAATAATCAGGGTGCCAGGGGATTGCCATTTGCTGCAAGATGATCTTAATGCCTTAGTAAGATTCTGTGAACGTCAGAATTTATTTCTTAATCTAGGGAAGTGTGTATCGATTACGTTTACCCGAAACAAGAATGTACACAATTTTCGTTATACTATTAATAATAGTGATCTCGAATCAGTTAATGAAATACGCGATTTGGGTGTTATAATGGACACTAAGTTAATTTTTAGCTCTCACATTGAAAAGGTTATCAATAAGTGTAATCGATTTTTAGGATTTATTATAAGAAATAGTTTAAATTTTAATAATCCTCAAACAGTTCTAAACTTGTATTATGCGTTTATATTTAGTAAACTTAGTTTTGCATCGGTTGTTTGGAACCCTCGGTACGCGGTTTACCAGCGAAGGCTGGAAAGTATTCAAAACAAATTTTTACGGTTCTTATCACGAAAAACAGACATAGCTATAGTCAATAGCAACTATAAGCCTATAATGGAAAACTTTTCTATAATGCCACTTACTGAGAGACGAATGGTTTCCGATGTAGTTATGATCTACAAGTTGGTGAATGGTCTTGTTTATTCGCCAACGCTGAGGTCAAAGTTAAGCTTTAATGTTCCGGTTAGGGACTTAAGGCTTCAAAATACTTTTAATATTCCACTCAGAAATACAAATTCTGAAAAAAATTCTCCTCTCTGTAGAGCGACTAGGGCATGTAGTAGGCTTTCTTTAGGGATGGAAATGTTCGATATGTCTATAATTAGATTTAAAAAATGTGTAAAATCAATGCTATAAAGGTTCATAGATTTTTAGGTTAATATAATTTAATGTATACTTAATTTAATAACTCTCACTAGCCAATACCACAACGTGGATGCTATATTGGGTTCAGTGCCTGTTGTATCCCTATTTTTGTAAATAAATAAATAAATAAATAAAATGCAATAATGTATTATACCTATATTTTACTTTAATAATTATTAATAACGCAGTTGTAATAATTAATATTAGAATTTGACTCGGAATTTGAAGAATCTCTTGAGGTTGGTTCCGACATTTTCGAGCAACTAGGCTGGGTATTTATTTCATTCGTTCCAGCGGCGGCTCGTGACCTATGATAGAGGGGAGGGGGTTCACAAATATGGTGAAATTTTTCTAGGCGTTTTAAATGTAGAAAGAAAAAAAGTGATAAGAAAATGCGTTAGGTAAAACATATTTCTATTTATTTTTTAATTTTACACAAGGAAATAGAACTTTTGGAAAATAAGAAAGGTTTTCTTAGTGTGTATAGCTGTCGGATCTTAACGTCGTCGGATGAAACCCTCGTAACAATATTTATACAGTCCACTACTAATACTACTAAAGCCATCTACGAGCTATGAAGAAAACCGAATGATGTCCAATACTACTACCGCCATCTACGAGTTATCAAGAAAACCGAATGATGTCTAATACCACTACGCCATCTACGGCTACGTCATTAGGCGCAACCAAGACGAGAACAATAGTTAACTGTTTTATGACGAGAACGAATCGAGCTACGAGACTGACAAGTTGGCATTCTTCGGATCTATCGGATCTAACCCCATTTTTATAAATGGAACACGTATATTTGAATCTAAAAATATAACATTTAACTCTGTTTTCAAATTTATAACATACCACTGATGATAGATATCATATCAAATTTTTTTAAATGTTGATAAGTCTTTTTCACAAATGAATATGTAAAAATGAAATTGACGTTAAATGTTAATAACAACTAGAATGTCAACATAGTTGTCTCTAGGATATTAGCTTTTGTTTCATGGCCTACTGTGGTTTAATATAGTAAAGTTTAAATAAATCGCCTAGGAACCAATATTATCCATGGTGTGTTATATATTTGAAAAGAGAATTTAAAATGCTATCTTTTTGGATTAAAATATACAGGGTGTTCCATTTTAAAAAATGGGGTTAGATCCGATAAATTTTTACCTCACCGCGTATACTTATTCTAAATACGGCAGATTATTCAAAAATCGTTATAAAGAAACTTTTGTATAAAACATTTTTCTGTATCTCTTTTGACTAACAAAATATAGGGTAATTTAGAAATTGTCAATTTTTTTATTTTCCCCCGTATCTCTTAAGCGAGCGAAAATTTCAAATTTTAATTTTATCATTTTAAGTTTGACCCAAAAAGAGCACATGACACCTACATTACTTTTTTGATAGCACTAACAATTACGGAGATACCCCGTTAAAGTTAACGGATATTATTTTTAAAAATAAAATGATATTAAAAAAAGCAAATCCGTCCCTGCTCGTCCCTAATTTGGAATTGTCGCAACTGACTGTCAACTTATTATTGTCACATACATTTTTTCGATACTCCGTTCGTTTTTTTTTTGGATTTATCGTTATTTATTGGCGATGGGTATGGCGGCGCTGCAAAATACTTTACATACGAGTGTTCGAAAAATCCGATTAGCGATGAAAATAACGAGATTTATTCTGCTTATTTCGTTAAACACTGCGCTGGACAAGAGATTTAGTTTGACCTATATTTTACTGAATAATTCATTTTGTCGTTTATTTTTATCCGTTTATTAACGCTGTTAATAATAAACTTATTATTTTATTAACAATTTTATTATTGAAATTTCTTTAAAAAATTCATTAAAAATTATCATCTCATATACAGGGTGTCACAGATAAGAGTGCATTCTACATGGACCTTGTTAGCTATAGGACATACAGAAATAATCAAATTATGCTGGAAGTTGCGCATTAGTGAGTTCTGTAACGTCATGTTTTCGATCGCAAGTGACGCACGCGCGATGGTGACGGGGCGAAGCGTGGCAAAACCACATATATATATAAACAGTATATTGCTAATACCATCTGCAATTATGTCCCCGCTATGGGCATTGAAGGAGACGTTGTGAGTTTGCACAGTTCGTGTGAAAGTAAACATTCGACAGGACCGGATTTCAACTTTTTTTTATATAAATTTCACTGGTTAGTTAGAAAAAATATTGCAAACAAAATTTCGATTAGTTCGAATTAAGACGGCGTTCCATGCATACGATTTCTGATGACATGACCCTGATTGGTGAAAACTTGTGGTGCCAAATTCCGTCCGAATATTTGTAACAAACACTCACTTTTTTCTAAACCAAAAATTAAGAAGAATGATTGACTATACTGATTATTTTGGGAATTATTATCAGCTACTAATGCACCAAATTAAAAATCCATTAATTTTAAGGTTAGGTAGTGACCATATATATATTATATTGTATACGAATGATACTCTCTTCTTTTTTTACAAGCTTTTTAGTGAAATTCGGTTCCGAAGATCGGATAATGTGATAAGCAAAATATTTTCGTATATATTATGTACATACCTGAAATACTTTATACCTGGTATTGATCCACGACTTTTGCAAAAAAGCACCATGCACTTGTTAAACAAAACAAGTCACTAACCTACCAAACAGCGAGTCGAATTACCACAAATTAAAAACTCGTATACAAAAATTGTTGTTAGGTAATGAAAGTTTATAAGCACTAAGATACCGACAACATGTGGATGAACCACTTTTTATTCTGTAATTTGTAAAAGCATCCAGAACCGAAGATTGCGACGAATAACAACAAACAAATAATGTCGGGCCGGCTCTGATGCGATCGATAAACTTGCCACCCTACTGCGCAAACTCAATAGGCCCACGCCATCTCCTATAGCAGAGGGGGGGGGGGGGGGGGGGGGGGGGGTGATTTTCATAATGCCTGGTAATTATTATTAAAGAAAATATTGAACAAAATTTTTATAAATATTTTTACATAATATTATTCTATTTTTCCTATGTTAAATGTACAATTTTTGAATTTTCCTGAGAAAGAAGCTGGACCAACTATGAAATTTTGCGACTCCATTGCTGAGTTTCTTGATGTGCATGCGGATTCCTGTTCCATTTCAACATTAATTAACATATTTTCTTTTTCGGTACAAAGCTAGCTATAATTTTTGCTATCGGTTTTTTGACGTGATGCCCTCCTCAATATAACCCTCCGCTACGCTAGTAGGTACTCTTCCACTTTCCGTATAGCTTACGGATTGCAAGGGTGGCACCACCCTCGATAAGAAGTGTGGACGAGGTCCGACGTAGGCAATGTCCTGTATATTCCTTGGCGTTTTCTAAATTAAGAAATTTTGCTATGATTTGATTGAGGCCTTTGATTTAACTTTTAAACTTTTAAAATACTATTAATTGACAATATCTTCAAATATTAATGTTTTCCTTTACGATAAGTTCAGACCACTTGAGAATATTTTGTCCAAAGGCTATTTGGGGTATATTTTTCCGACTAACATAAAGTAAAAATAATTAATAATTGTTATTACCAATGAGCAAGAAGGTTACATACCAATCCTATAAGTAAGCCATCATTACTGTTTCAGTAATCACCGTAATTTGTTTTTTTTACTTTCCATTGTAGAAAGCTCTCATACTCCTTGTCTACAGGACTTTAGACTTTACCGATAATAAGTTTTCCTTATCTTTTTCAGCATTTTCTAAAATATTTTCTGGAATTTCCATATTTTCGTTCATAAAACGTAAAATACGCTTAAAATAAACAACCCTTAGCAACCGTCAAACTTATTCTATGAACAAACCCGACAAACCCGATCAAAGCTAAATACTAAATTGACAATAGTTAAAAGGAAATGCAGAAATTTAACTATTTATACAGGGTGTTATGGAAATGACTTATTATACAGGGTGTAACTAAATAAGTGTAAAACATTTAAGGGGGTGATTCCTCATCGAAAAAAAGATAGGATCTTTCATATAAAGAAACTTCATTGGAGCATCCCTTGTTAAGATACAGCTCCTTAAAGGGGGTACATAAAATTTATAAATAAACAAAACTAATTTATTAATAACAAAACATACAACATCTAGAAATCATAGTAAATGTTCAATATGTCTACCTTCAGACATTACGCATGCGTCTAGACGTCGGCGCATTGAGCAACGTATTCGCGCGTTTTATGGCGATATGTATCTTGTTCGTAAAATAATTTTTTGCTGGGAACTGGTTTATTTTGGGCAAAAATTTCAAGAGACATTTTTTGTTTAGAATGAAACAGGCTATCGGAAATAAATTTTTAGATGGTAAACAAATAATAAGACAAAAACTTACATTGGAAATAAATTTTAGGGGTTGCGTTTTCCACCCTTACAACCATGGGATAAACCAAATAAATTACTGGCTAAGTGTCTTTTTGGTAGTAGAAAATGTCAGGTTAATTTCAATATTGTAACTTTTTTAGTGCTTGTGAAAAAAATTGTTAAACACATTTTATGTACCCCCTTTAAGGGGCTGTATCTTAACAAGGGATGCTCCAATGAAGTTTCTTTATATGAAAGATCCTATCTTTTTTTCGATGAGGAATCACCCCCTTAAATGTTTTACACTTATTTAAACCGGCAAATCCTGAGGTGAATATAAATTGAAGAAAAATAACCTTAAATGGCGCTTTGAATTATTGAACGAAATATACACTTTATATGAAATCTGCAAATTTACGTGGCCGCTACTGAGGACGTTCGCAATCAATAGTTTATTGAGGCGGTGTTGTCATATATTGCAACACAGGATTGTAAACGCATGTGTTCAGTTTTTGACAACAATACGTCTTTGACCCGCGTTATCACTTCTTTTTCAAACTTTTTAGAAAAAAAAAACTACAATTTTAAGGTACATACTCTCTTACCTTCGATCTTATAATCCGTTTTATCATTAAATTCCATAAAAAAATAACACAAGAAATACATTTTGCAACAGAACCACCAATAGGTAATATCACACAAATTTGAAATCACATCACACTATTTTTTATTATGAATTATTTCACAACAGAAAGAAAATCGGGTAATGCTACAACTAACAAAACGTTTAAAATTCGTATACGTCAAGCACGTGGAACCCTCGGCTACGTCGTTCCATCACCAACTCTCGAAACATACTGAAGCAACGATAGCGGCAGGTATCCAAGCAAGGGCGAAACATGCGGTGCTACTATATACTCTAGTGACCCACATTGTTGCTAACTGAATCCAGATGGAACGGCGCAACAGTAAGTGGGTAAAATGGGTTTTTACCTTAGTATTTAGATATTCGATAAAAAAAAAGTATGTAGACTTTCTCTAGGACACCCAAAGGGTCACCCATTTAAATATAATAAGTAATTTCCATAACACCCTGTATTTTAAATAGATGAAAAATAAAATATTGTATACATCACAGGCGTTACTAAACTATAATGCCCGGAAGGCGAAAGCAACTAGCCCGAGGGCCACTTGGTACATAAATAACTATTATTTTATAAAATAGGTAGTGAGGCGCCGGCGCCGCCTCAGCTAACGCACCGTCATTGCTCCAGGACACCCAAAAAGTAACCAATTTAAATATAATAAACCACTTCCATAACACCCGGTATTTGTATGTTTACGTTAAAATAAAAATTGATGCAAAACTAAACGGAATTCCCGGAATACAAAAACTCGATTCGCGAACGAAACCTCTCTCGGATCCCCATTTTCTCCGACCGTCCCGAAATCCAAGATGAATTTTAGTTTGATTTATGGTCTCCCATAAATATGGCGGAGCTTTAGACACGCCCGAATTTCAAGCTATGTTAATTAGGAAAATATTCTGCATCTGGAGGCATATGATTAACATTATTTGCGATAGGGGGCGCTCCGGGCCGATTTGCATATTGCAAGGAATTAGATGTGTACAAGATGGTTTAAAGGAATAATTAAGCAAATAGGAATAGCGTTTAAAATAATTATATTTGAAAATCTCTGGAATAGTAGAGATGTTCAGCCTAAACTCAAACTTGGGATAAAAACAGGGTGTTGCAAATTCGGTCTTCACCATTGGGATTTTGGTAAGAGATACGAAGTCGGTTAAATTACCGAAAAGTTGCGTAATTATGGGCTCAATAATATGCCGTAAAAAAATCAAAAATAAATACAGGGGCTTTCAAGATATTTGGAAAAATCTCAAATTTTTCGTTTCGGTTTTTATTTATTCCTTGCTTTGTTCGTAGAGATATCTAAAAATAAATGTCACTTTCTCGTTGCTACTTTTTATTCTCTACAAGATAACACCATCAGATCTTTCATGCGACGTTTCGTCTTTAGGTCACCATCATCAATTTAATTTTTTTAAATACAGGTATGGATTTTTTTTATGAAAGAAGACCGAAATCTACGTTCAGTGGTATACAACACTTACCGGTTTCCGACGTGAGAAGCGTTTACATCTCAAAATTTGACAATTTTGTGTTCTGTTGAGATGGATAGATGTAACATTATTTTCCTTACAATAAGACAAAAAAATTTTACTGATTATGTAAGGAACACAAAAATATCAAAATTTGAGATGTAACTCTCCTGGTCAGGATAGTCGATATATAATAGAGGGATCTAGAAATATCGTATATCAGAATTAAATGATATATCATAAGTATTTCCATAACTACATTTAAAAATTTCTAATTTTTTTACTAATTTCAGTTTCACTGATTTGCTTGTTAACAGAATTTTGTTAAGATACCTAGCTTATCCTCACTGGGCAACTTTCTCTCAGGCACCTTCACCATCAATGCCGGTGTTCCTCCATATTGTCTCTCACCCTCTTCTTACTCTACATTAACGACCTTCTAGTGAAAACTAAAAATCCGATATTTAGTTTTGCTCACGATAGCACACTTATCTCATCTTTCTCTTTGAATGCGCAAACATCGGCTGCCGACGCACATCTTCGCAGACAGCATGAGGTATCGCGTCTCAACAAAGACCTTTAAGAAATTTTGGCTTGGAGTGACAGTAACCAGATCGAATTTAACGCTAAGAAAACCCAGGCAGCAGTTTCCTCTAAAAAGGTTAACATACAGAACCTGATATAGTTATGGCAGGACACGCCATCCCACTGGCTTCATCTATTAATTTGCTGGGCGTCAATCTGGAAGGAAATATCTCTTGTCATAATCACGTTGTGGCAATCGCCAAGATAGCTTCTTAGAAGTGTACTCTTCCGAACCAAAAAGTTGTACACACCTCAACAACTTTTGACACTATACATAGCATAAAAACCGATCATCACTGAAGCTCTGCACCCAAACATACTCTTCGGCTACTGGATTCCATCGAAATGAGTGCCATTCGTCTGATCGGAGAGCTTAGTACTCCTCGAGCTGCATTATTTAAGAATTCTTTCATTTGGAGGACTTCATCTTTATATGGAACGACCTTCCCGAGGTCGTTTTCCCCAACGAATATAACCTCCAACGATTCAAAACCAACGTGAATCGCTTTATTCGCACACGCGTAATATTGTACCAATATTTCACATAAATAACTTTTTTAGTTCCTGAGATCTTTTAATAGGCTACTCATCGTGAATGACCCTGTATATTGCACTCTTTAGCTGTAGTTGCATGATCCGTATTTAAATATTTAAATAAAGAAAGTGTGGCTACTTTGTCAAGTCCCAATCAGTTTCTTAATTTTGATTGTACCAAGCTGAATGTTGACAAATATCTTTTCAAGGATGTTATCGATGCATTGCTGTTAGTACACCCTAAAAAATCCAATGGCATCTAAGACTAATTTTATCTTGCTGTTAAAGTTTTAGCTTATGTAAAAGTAATTTCTAGTAAGCAAAACAAATTTTCGTTTTAACTGAATTACGATGAATAAGATGATCTAGTTAACAGAACTAACTCATATTTTTAACACGACAACACTTTTTTATTAATTAGCTCCCTATACTAATTTACTTACTAGTTATTGTTATTGGCCAGATATAGTAGTAATAATGTGAGACCTGACGTCACACCAACTACCGCCATTTGCTGCTAGGGGATGGCGCTGCGCGCTGTATTTTCTTTTTCTTGACTACCGTTGATAATACGGCGTGAAGTATTAGATGTACACCTTCACTGTACTGACGAGAACTAAAGAGTTCGATACCGGTCTGCAGGTGGTTACATCCTATCAATGGAAAAGGCTTCCTTTTCTTGGTAGTACCATTCAATCTGAAATGGTATTTTAAAGTGCTACTGTGTAGACAAAAATACGCTCTTATTGTTTGAGTGGTCTGGGAAATAATGTATTTAACACAAATTTTAAAAATAAATAACACGTTGGTTCCGTCGATCGATATTGAACTGCTGGGCTGGGGCACTGCCGTCGCGAAAAGAACAAATAACTTAATAATTTAAACTCGGGTTTAAGTACTAACACACAAATCTGCTTGAAACTTGATAAAAACAGTAGGAAACCGAAACGCGAGTGCAAATAGGCCGGCTTCTTTAAACAGCTGATTTTGGACAATCGAGCGGGTTGCCTGTTGTTTTCGCGACGACAGCTGCTGAGGTTAATATTTGAAAATACAGCGTTGCCACTTTCGATGTTTTATAAGATTATATTCATAAATTGCGGAATTTCCTTCTATAATATTAACAAACACAATTGTTGAAGCAACAATATGATGTTGCTCCTAATAACTAACTATATATATTGGTTATCATAAATATTTATTCTTTCGGGTACTAGAATTACTTGGTTGACTTAAAAATCCCCTAAAGTGCTTCAATTCAAGCACCTTGTTCAGCTGTTGGTAGTCATGCATCTGAAGCTGTTTTTTTCCATGTTGAAAAATTTACATCTTGCAAAAAGTAATTTTGTAAACCTTGATAAAAATAGTTACCTACCTTCAAACATAAAATGCAATTAGTGAAGAATTTCCTATTTTTATTCTATTATTTAAAATAATAATAGCACGCCCATGACTTGACCAGGTTTTAAACGATATTGCTTCCCCCGTATCGATACGTCGGAAACACAGGTCCACTTGTCGACCTGACCTGTAATTTATTTCCAAAATCACATCGCAAATTATGTCCTACATTACGTATAAAATTTGTCCCAGCGTAAATAAAATGCACTTCTTTTTATTAGTCCTGTTTTATCCTGTTTTATTAAGGACATGGCATAATAAATGCCCCTTAAATTTCTCCCGCTCTCCGTCGCAATAATGAAAATAAAGAGCTTCGTACTCGGGGCGACATTGAATCTTTTATGGGAACAGCTTTGCCCTTATTAGACCTTCAGCTCGTCGAGATTTTCTATTTCCCAATTTTTTTTTATTGATTTGCTTCCGTTCCTTTCTCTTGATAACAACTGTCGAATGTAATTAGACATTTAAATAGAAGGTATAATTACCAAAGGGTATGTTAATAAGGACTTTTAAATCTAAATAAAACAAGTTCTGTGTGATATGCCAAGTAATTTTTTTTTAATTTGCGCATCACCGCGAACCGCACTGTATACGAATCGATTTTAAACGCATAAGCCTCCTTACACACTATGCACGAATTGCTCGCGACTCACGCATCGCCACTCACGAACGGCGAATAGACGCATATTCAACTTTAGGTTTCGCACAGCGAGCTGTCCAAGCGTTTGCAAATGTCTTTCTGTGCATGTGCATGTGCAGGTTAACCTACAACTATTCTTAGGGCCGATATTCCAATGTTACTTTAAGTTAGACCTTAGCTAAGGTAGACTTAACGTTATGGTAGACCTTAAAAAGCCCTGATGTTCAGTGGAAGGTTACCACGTCCTTAAACGATCTACAGGGTGTTATGGAAATGACGTATTATATTTAAATGGGTGACTCCTGGGGTGTCCTAGAGAAGCGCTACATATTTTTTTTTAATCGAACTAACTAAACCCCATTCGGCCTCTTATTTTCAATCTCGGAACATAACCGGCATATCGTCGAGAGAAAAAAATACATAGTAAAACAGAACAAATTACACTAAATTACTTAAAGAAACACACAGACACCCACGAGTTTCAAATTAGTTTTTTTGAAGATATGCACCTATTATCAGATTACACAAAAACACTAAACACTAACGCATGATTACACTATCGTACACATAGAACAATAGCACACACAGAAGATATGATACAAATTATTTCGCAATAGAAAGTCAGAAATAATAAAAACGCTAATTTCTAATGAGCCTAAAACAATTTTTAATCCTTTAATGGAGAATGATGAAATAATTGTTGACAACAACAGGACCTCCCCTTTAGTCTTAACATAGACGAGTCCAACCAAGGGTCGAGTGCTTTTTCCGAGACAATAATTATACAGGAAAGTAATATTACAGAAGGAAATTCCGCAATTTATGAATAAATCTTATAAAACATCGCAAGTGGCAACGCTGTATTTTTAGATATTTCCAATTAACGCAATATCGATCGACCGAATAAACCCGAAACGGACTGATACGTGTAGTTACTTTAAATTTTTCGATGTTAAATACCAATGTATGAAAAAATTATATTATTTCCCAGACCAGCGGATGAAACTTTATATAATAAGGGCGTATTTTTGTCTACACAGTAGCACTTTAAAATACTAATTCAGATTGAATGGTACTTAGATGTGTTCATGAGATGCATACAAATTTACGCGAAAACTAATGTGAATTTGTGCTTTTGTTTTTGTGTTTTATGAGGTTATTGTGCCGGTTTTTGTTCGGATTACCTACTTGGTGTTTTTTTATAAATTAAGTTGGTTTTAAATAAGGCCGAGAAGGTAAATCAAATTGCAGTTTTTTTTCTAAAGGGTAAAGTGGCATTTAAGTTGTTCAGTTCCGACGGGTGTCGTTCGAATTGAACAAATGAGAACATACCTGACCATTTATAAACGCCGCGGCGGTTCGTTCGAGTCAGTTCAAGTTTATAAATCAGAGATTGTTTCCCAGCGAACTGAACTGAACGTAAAAGTTTATAATAATGTACCCTGAAAAATAAACAACTTCCAATCTGTCAAACGGTTATTGACTTTCTAAAGAGTGACAACACTGCTCAAAATTCACTGACGTTTTCCGCCATATGTTGTTTTGTTTATCTTTCTCCCAGTGTCACCACGTGCTTAATTTTGGTTTGACGCCAGGTCATGTAAAGGGCATATTAAATTAAAGCGCCATTTAAGGTTATTTTTCTTCTATTTGTTTTCATCTAAGGAATTGGCCGTTTAAATAAACTCCTGGACAAAATTAACGCAATATCATAAATTTGCCATATTTTTATGCTATTTTTTTTTCTGAATTTATTATCCGATTTGAATGATTTTTTTTTGCATTGTCGGTTGGTTACTTGACAATGTCATAGTTTTCGCTGTTTATGAAAAAATTTAATTTTCGATTTATACTGGGTGTACTAAAAATGCTATGTTTTTTTCGAAAATTCGCATCACCCTGTGGAGTATATTAGCAACCGAAACATATTGCAGTTGACATTAAACGGTAGGTCCATCTTTCCCCAACATTTTCTTTTTTGGTTTATTTCATTATCTCTGTTATTAAAGGAGAAACACCGTTTTATAGAGTAACATGTTTTTATAGACTTTAATATTCAACACATTCATTGTTAAATATTTTCAAGTAGACTATGGACTTTTTCTGATATTGCAAGCGATGTGTCAGCAGATGTTGTGTTTTAAAGTTACAAAGGTCAAATAAAATTCGACATACTGATAAAAACTGTTCGGAAACTGCTTATTAAACGTTCGTTTCGTATGCCCAGTTGCCCGACGAATATTTTAATCTTGAAACCTACTAGAAAACATTTAACAATGAATCTGTTGAATATTAAAGTCTATAAAAACATGTTACGCTATAAAACGGTGTATCTCCTTTAATAACAGAGATAATGAAGTAAACCAAAAAAGAAAATGTTGGGGAAAGATGGACCTACCGTTTAATGTCAACTGCAATATGCTTCGGTTGCTAATATACTCCACAGGGCGATACGTATTTTCGAAAACAAAACATAGCATTTTTAGTACACCCAGTATAAATCGAATATTAAATTTTTATCATAAACAGTGAAAACTATGACATTATCAAGAAACCAACCTACAATGCAGAAAAAAAATCATTCAAATCGGATTATAAATTCAGAAAAAAAATAGCATAAAAAATGTGGGAAATTTACGATGTTGCGTTAATTTTGTCCAGGAGTGTATAATACTTCATTTCCATAACACCCTGTGTATGTTAATGATGACTTATGTTATTTTGTACCTTAAGGTAACTTTGAAATATTGGTCCTTAGGGCCGATATTTGAATATTACCTTAAATTAGACCTTAGCTAAGGTAGCCTAACCACAGCCGTTACTAGACTATAATGCCCATCAGGCGAAAACTATCCCTTATAGTCTACTTAACGCCCTTGGTACATAGATAACTAATCCTTAAAAAAGACATATCGTAATTTTATTCATTCCTAAATTAAATCTGACTTTATTCCTGCGACAGTACTTTAGACGAGCGCGCATTTGCAGCAATGCCAATTAGGAAAATATTCTTCATCTAGAAATGTGATTTACGTGACGTGAGAAAAGGCGTCGTCTAATTTATATTATCACCAGGTATTAGTTATGTGCACGATTTAAATTAATGGTCGTGGATAATGTAGATATATAAACCACTTGTGTCGGTTGTTAATGAAGGTAAAGAATAGTATAATTAAAATTTAACTACATGAAATATTCCCTTCTCTCTTTCAGCGGATTCATGCATTAATTATGATATTTTCTCTTTCGTCTCGTGTATCACACGGAAAGAACAACTTTGTTAAATTTACTATAAAAATAGTAAAACAAACCATAATTTATGGGTCTATACAGGGTGTTATGGAAATGACGTATTATATTTAAATGGGTGACTCCTGGGGTGTCCTAGAGAAGCGCTACATATATATTTTTTTTAAATCAACGGTTTTAAAAGTGGAGTAATAAACACTCTTACTCACAGGTCAGTCCGCGCTACTGTACAACATTTCACCTAGAGCCAATGGCAATGTTGCCAAACTTAATGTAAAACTGAAATTTCATATAAAATTATCCCTATACCTAAAGAGCGAGGAGATCCAGGCACAAACACAATCAGTTTTTTTTCTTGGTAACACTCCTGGAAACACTTTATGTACACACAGTAATAGTGAAACCGAACCGATAGTTAGCTTTTGAAAATACAATAATACAGATTATACTACAGATTATTAGATTTTATTACACGCGACGAAATTTGACGTTCAGAAGAAACGCGTCAATTAAAACAATATTCAAGGATTATTTATGGACGGGCAAGATACACGCGTAAACCGAAAAAAACAGGGCGGATTGCTGAGAGTGTGTTGGTGATCGTATCCGGCCAACTGGTTGGTCTTGAACTAACAGACGCAAGCGTGCGGCGCTATATGAAACTACTTCGCTCAGCCGATGTAAGGCCTCAAGAGGTCATTGGAATTTGACCTAGTATTACCATTCCATATGTTTTTTCGGTTTGTTTAAAACATAGTCCGTCGTAAATGTTCTTCAATTAATTGTACAAAAGGATAGTACAGAATGGAAAAGTGTTTAAATTATTTTATTTTGCCTAAAAGAGTTTAATATGACAACACCGGCCAGAATTCCTTGATTGCTTACATGTATCGCAGTGCCACACAGGTGTTTTTCTGGCTTGACGTCAGTTCACTTTTACCGCTGAATGAATTGAAAGCGCCATTTATGGCTATTTTTCTTCACTTTGTCTTTATCTCAGGAATTGCCGGTTTAAATATAATACGTCATTTCCAGAACACCTTGTATTATGGGAACATTTAATTTTCCAAAAAAAAGTGCTTTTAATTACTATCCCAAGAAGATAATAACTTGACTTTCAAAAAAATTAATGGACTTTACTATCAGTACTTCTCAGGTATCTAGCGTGCTTCACTACTATTATGCGACTCGACAACTAAAAAGGCAAAAACTTGTTATTACTTCTTACTTAATGTCTTTATTATACGCCGCGGAAGTTGCAGCTTTCTGCTGCGTGTATTTTTCCCGAAGTTAATGTAAAGTAGAAATCGATGTAAATATGAAAACTTCAGATATGACTTTAACTAGAGGTTTATTACAAAATCACATAGCATTAATAAGTTTTATGCAGTGTTCCCTATAAAACTTAAGCTACACGGAAAAAGGCGATAGTAAAATTATTATATTAACGATTTTATTGTACCACTTTTGGGTGGTATTTCGGGGAATCTTTTTTTTTTGAAAAACAATCTTTATTTCAAACAATAATGTACCTACATTCACCTGAATACTATACTCTAATCAGTGCCTCCTGATAGCATTGGCCTCGAGCATCAATAAGTAATAAATTCACAATGCTGGACGTATCCCTAATTAAATCCCTAAATACAATTTCACTCGTTTAACAAATTGACATAATTTTCTAAGATCTCTAATGTCCTCTGGTATTTTATTATAAGCCTTAGCCGCTCCTACTATTGGTTTACTCAATCCTACATTCGTCCTCGTAGTTACACAATATACAGGGTGTTGTGGAAATGACGTATTATATTTAAACCGGCAATTCCTAAGATAAAGACAAATTGAAAAAAAATAGCCATAAATGGCGCTTTCAATTCATTCAGCGGTAAAAGTGACCTGAGGTCAAACCAGAAAAACACCTGTGTGGCACTGCGATACATGTAAGCAATCAAGGCGTTGTCATATGAACACCTTAAACTATTTAGACAAAATAAAATAATTTAAATACTTTTCCATTCTGTAATACCTTTTTGTACAATTAATTGAAGAACATTTACGACGAACTATGTTTTAAACAACCCGAAAGAGCATATGGAATAGTAATAGCCACGTAGGTCACTAGGTCAAATGCCAATGATCTCTTGACGCCTTACATGGCTTAGCGATGTAGTTTCATATAGCGCCGCACGCTTGCGTGTGTTAGTTGAAGACCAACCAGCGGCTGGATACGTTGTGTCTCGTCGATCACCAATACACTCTCAGCAATCCCCTCTGTTTTTTCGGTTTACGCGTGTATCTAGCCCGTCCATAAATAATCTTTGATTATTGTTTTTATTGACGCGTTTGTTCTGGACGTCACATTTCTCGCGTGTAATAAAATCTAATAATCTGTAGTATAATCTGTATTATTGGATTTTCAAAAGCTAACTATCGGTTCTGTTTCACTATTACTGGTACATAAAGTGTTTCCAGGAGTGTTCCCATGAAAAAGAACAAAACTGATTGTGTTTGTGCCTGGATTTCCTCGCTCTTTAGGTATAAGGATAAATACAAGTAGGTAGAAAATAATTTATTTTTGGCGACATTGGCAACATTGCCATTGTCTCTGGGTGAAATATTGTATAGTAGCGCGGACTGACCTGTGAGTAAGAGTGTTTATTACCCTACTTTAAAAACGGTCGATTTAAAAAAAAATATGTAGCGCTTCTCTAGGACACCCAAGCAGTCACCTATTTAAATATAATACGTCATTTCCATAACACCCTGTATATTATTTTGAGATCTAGTTTCGTGACTGTGTATGTTATTGGACAATAAGATGTTTATACCACATCTTTGGTTATTTTTTAAAACTTTATACACTAACTTTAACTGTTCTAATTCTAGAATCATCTCCAATTTTGGTATTTTCAACTATCTATATAAAGTTTCTGAACTTGTCAACCAATCATAATTAAAGAGAATTTTTAATACTTTATTTTCGAGTACTTGGACTGCGTTAAAATTAGTTTTCCCACATGTTCCCCATATTGGCATTTGATATCTAAAGTGTGACAGGAAGAAGGCATTGTACACATTCAATTTAGTTTTATTGGTAAGATAGAATCTCCGTTATTAATAAAGATAGAAGGTGCGGTTTCCCAGCACTGTGCTACATTTTTGTCAAACAAAAGATGCCCCACTTATAATTCTCGTTTTTGATATACGGGATGTTTTTGCGAGTTTTACATTTTGGGACACCCCCCATATCTTGGTTACCCTGTAACTTATGAAAAATAAACTGTTCCCTTTGTAGTTTTTTATGTAGAAAGCAGTGACGTTCTTAGATTTTTTCTACGTTCAATAGTTTACAAGGAAAAAAACAAAACTTGCTTATTTAAAACGGGTCACCCTATATATTTTTTAATAATGTAATTCAGTAATTCAGTTTTTAACAAACTTCTCAGAAATATATAACAATTGACAATTTTTTTTTGAGTAGGCCATTACCTACGAATATTAAAAAAAACAAAATAATACTGTCAGTTGTGTCATAATGAAAAATTCTTCTGTTTATGTTAGAATATTCAGGTTCAGTTGTTTTATAATTTCTAATTACCGCCTGGGAGGGGTAGATGTTACCATTAAAATCTTAAATGGGAGGGGGGGGGGCAGTTTGTCCTAATTATTACAGCCAACTAAAATATGACATGCTCGTTTGCTGTATCCATTGTAGCGAAATTGCAGATGCAGCATTAGAAGTGTATTTCAATGGTAATATAAGTCTTTTTGTAGTATGTAATTCTATGAAATTTCTTGAATTACTTGTAGAGATCTCGAAAGTCTAAAATCAACTTTAATTGAACAAGGTTCAGTTTCTAAACCTCGTCCTAAAATCTACCGTAGAAAAATTGCTAGACTGATGAAATAAATGTGCTTTTGCTTCCATTGAAGCAAATCCGATTATAATAATATGTGTGAAACATGGAGCATAATGGAAAAAAATTTGAGCAATATTTATGATTATCAATTTTTGTTTCTTATTAGTTAATCGTACCAGTAATGTCATGGCCTACTCAAAAATATTGTATATTTTTTAAAAAACGTAAATTTCGGACATAATATTAAGAATAAAAATAAAGTACAGTGAAACCTCTCTTAGGCGAATACCTACGGGACTGTTTAAATGTGACCGCCTAATAGAGGTGTCCGCCCATGGGAAATTTGTTGTTAGGTAATATGTAATTGCAAAATTATTAGTATTTATAGGTATGTACAAATAAACATAACATAACAAAAATACACTAGTTTTAGTTAGCATATAGTACTAAAAAAAATGTAATAACGTAGTTTGAGGTTATGCGTTTTATACTTGCAATCTAGAAAATGTAATTCCATGTCTGACAATAATTCCATTGCTGTAGAGTCACCACCTCTATCCTTTGCATACTCTTATAATTCCTTTACCATACTAATGGCTTGTTGATAGTTGGTGACATTTGTTTGATTACTGCATTCAACTTCTTCATCAGAGTCGTCAGATAGTGATGTGGTTTCAGTTTGGACTACATAATCGATGTCGGTGTCTTCTAATAGCACATTTCTATGAATGGTAATGAACTCGCCCAAATCATTGTTATCAAATTACAAACTTCCACAACATCAATATTCTCTTTCAGACTCAAATCGCGTCGTTTTTGTGCCGCTGATTACGATTCTAACCTTACAACTCACAAATAAACGGCGGACTGCTGTCTGGGAATCACACATACTTTCAATCGGCGAAGTCCTTTCACGCTGCCACGCATACGCGATTGGTTGCTGGTCTGTCTTCAGAGAGTTTTTGCACAGTACTTATTCGTCCCCCAAATACTTTAAAAAAATTCTTGTCCGTTTAAAGAAGCACTCTTTGTGTGAAAACAGCCTGTCTGCGTCCGCCCAAAGGAGAGTCCGCCCAAGAGAGGTTGATTTTCATATACCTAGTTCCGGACTACGATAAAATGTCCACTTAATAGAGATGTCCGCTTATCAGTGTGTCCATTATGAGAGGTTTCACTGTATATGTATATTTCTGAGAAGGTTGTTAAAAACTGAATTATATTATTAAAAAATATATAGGGT
This sequence comes from Barypeithes pellucidus, assembly GCA_963991005.1. Taxonomy (NCBI): domain Eukaryota; kingdom Metazoa; phylum Arthropoda; class Insecta; order Coleoptera; family Curculionidae; genus Barypeithes; species Barypeithes pellucidus. The sequence continues at coordinate 45,785,959 of OZ022563.1, read as the reverse complement.
TACCCATTTAAACAAAAGCAAATTTGTTTTTTTCTCGAAAACTATTGAACGTAGAAAAAATCTGAGTACACACTGGATTCTACGTAAAAAAACTACAAATACATTTAATTTCTTTTTGATGAAGTTACAGGGTAACCGAAATATGGGGGTGTCCCAAAATGTAAAATGCCTAGAAAAATTATAATGAGGGCATTTTTTGTTTCACAACTTAAGTAGCACAGCGCTGCGAAAACGGCATCCTTCTATCTTTACTAATAACGGAGATACCTCGTAAAACCACCCAAAAGTGGACACCCTGTACAGATATCATTTTTTATCTAGCTTTTCTGGCACTTTATACGCGCCCGCCTCTAATATGATAATCACGTTTACATAGCCGGAAATAAATACCACATCGCACAGTATATTAATTTCGTCTCGTTGTATACAATGTACACAAAAATTAATTAATTTCCAAACCAACTACCAGCAACTTAGTGTGCCGTGCGAAACGCGAAGTTTTCGACACGTCCGCGAAATAATGTTTTCCGTACACGTCCAAACATGCCGCGAGCGGCGCGGAATAGCAAACAAGGGAGTGTATTAATTTTGATTTGTTCAAAATACCCGGAGAGGCGAACCTATTATATGCAGACGGGCTGAGTTATGTTTTATACATGGAAAATCGGGTATGCAGAAACATATGGGTCATTCTTTTACAAAAACGCACGGATTAACCATTTATAAACCATTAAGGAAAAATATAATTTGATGTGCAAGTTCCGTTTACACCTTAGTAGATTATAAATATGACTAATTGTCTTGGTATTTTAACATTCTATAAGGAACATTCCAAAACTTTAAGCCAATATAAAACAGGGCTGTTATAAATAATAGAAAAATGGTTATAGTGACTGATTAAAATAACTCAGTTCCAAATATGGGCGTTATATGATTCAGAAGAGTAAAATTAGCCATGTGACGGGCGTTAAATTACACTGACGAACATTTAAAAAAAATTGTTTCCTCCCTGGAATGATTTTGGCTGGATTTTATATGTTTTGGCCTGCTGAATCCGGATCTGGCCTCAAATTTTCGATATCAGCCTCCAATGATAAGGAAGGACATATGCTTTGAACAATTACAAACCTATAATATATTTTATTAACAGTTAGCTTAGGTACATTATAAACATTTATAAATAATTTAAAATTTAATATTTACTTCCCTAACGTCTTTCTTTTATAAGAACTCCTGGATGTGTCTCGTATTAGGGTCCAGCAATAGTCGGCTAACATATTCGCGCTCCACTTTCCTGTATACCTTTTCTCTATGGAGGCAATATCTTGGTGAAATCGTTCTCCATGCGCATCTGATACTGCTCCTAAATTTTCAGGAAAAAAGTCCAAATGAGAATGGAGAAAGTGAAGTTTTAGTTAGACATGTTGCATTCTAAAATATGATAGGCCGTGTGTAGTTCTTCCACGAGTTCACGATAATTTTCTGATTTATTATTTCCAAGAAAATTGTTGCAAACACTTTCAAATGCATTCCATGCCCGCCATTCATTGTCACTTAAAATTTGCCTGAAGTTCGCTTCTTTAAACAATTGCCTAATTTGGGGACCAACAAAAATTCCTTCTTTAATTTTGGCCTCACTGATACGTGGAAATTTGTCTTTTAAATACTTGAAAGCATTTCCTTCTTCAAAATTTTTGTTCAGACCCAGCTTAATGTGAAGTGGAGGTAAATATATTTTTTCTTTCTGAACTAACGGTTCTCGGGTCAAATTTTTAACGCCAACTTGTATTGTGTCACGTGGGGGCCAAACCTTAATTTTATAATGTTTGTCTCTTGCACGGCTGTCCCATTCACACAAAAAGCAACAGTATTTTGTATAGCCTGCTTGCAGTCCTGTCAGTAACGCCACCACATTTAAATCTGCACATATGTTCCATTTGTGATCTTCGTACTTTACACATCTTAGTAACATCTTAAGATTGTCATATGTTTCTTTCATATTTACTGAATGACCTATATGAACCGATGGATGCTCGATTCCATTAAAAAGTAAAACAGCTTTTAGACTTATTTCAGACGAATCTATGAATAGTCTCCATTTATCGGAAGTATATGGTAAGTTCAGTTCGGTCATTAGACCAGGTATGTCATGGCAAAATACTAAATCACCTTCTACTACAAAAAAAAATTTGTGAGAGTAGATTGCCCTTTCCTGTAGATGGACACCTTCACTCCTTTTCCCAAGAGTTTCCACTGCTGCAGGCGGGATCCGAGAAGTTCAGCTTTTGATTTCGGGAGGTCCAAGTCACGAACAAGGTCATTTAATTCACCTTGAGTGATTAAATGAGGTGTATCAGGCAAATCATGAGAACTAGGGATGTAGCTTGGTCCGGCTTCTGGTGACTGATTCGGAATCAAGCGTGTAACTCTCAGGTGGCTGGGGAAAGGGTAATGAGTTGTCATGGGGCACTGGTCGCATTGCAGAAGGAATATTCCGGTACTGAATGCTACGCTTGGTTTTGCTAGTAATTCCTTTAATATTCGTCATGCAAAAATAACAATCATCTACGTGATTACGAGGTTCCCTCCAAACCATTGGAACTGCGAATGGCATAGATTTATGAGTACCTTTCAGCCATCCAGTCAATGTTCTCGAGCACGAACTGCAACACATTTTTGTGGCCCAGGACCTATCTTCATCGCCAACTTTGCATCCAAAGTACAGTTCATAAGCCTTTTTTACTAATGAAGATATCGGTTTTTGGTACGCTTTCGCGGTAACTTCGCCACAAGTATAACAGAAGGTATCGGCTTTATTAACGCAAACACGCATCGACATTTTTGGTCCGTTTTACCACGCACATAGATCTAAGCGAAAATATTAATAGATGTTTACTAAATGATTATATAGTAACGACTAAAGGGATATTTCAAGCATAAGCTGCAAATAACAATGGGGCGACCGTTTATTACCTATTAATGGGCCTATTCGACCCTTCCAAGAAATCTAAGGCCAATATAAACATTTAAGGGTCAGTTGTATATTAGTTTAAGTCCAAATGTTACAAAATACACGATATTTTTATAAAGAGGTTTTTTGTGTTGATTAGTGTTATTAAAAAAATCGATGCTATAGACCAAGATCTTTATAACGATGATCTTTTGCGCGGACATTAATTAGATACTATAAGAAACTTATTAAAAAATTAACAGGTGTTTTTGAGATTATTTATTTTTTAAATCCGATTTACTGAAAGTGGCCTGTAAAAATTTTTTACCCCAATATAAAATTAAGATAATTTATATTTATTCGTTTGCCTACTTTAATAAAAATAATTTTTCCCACATTGATGGCATTTTTGAGACGGCACTTTCTTTTATAAAAAACATTAAATTATTTTTTTTTGCCCGATCAAGCTCGACCGACCAATTTTAATTTTAAAACAAAAAATTCGAAATCCATTAACTCTTATTAGAAAACAAAACAGCTCTCCGAAATTTGCCTATGGCGCTTTACAGACGAAAAAGAAATTTGTCACTGCTAATTTCTCTGGCAATTTCGTCCCGTCAGCGCCTGTCCGTAGTCTTTCAAACTCCCTTTTAAAATAATTAAATTGCTTTCTCCATATAAAACAGAGTTGCCTTCCTATACTCCAGTCTTAGTCGCAACAGTCACAATATTGTGCGTTGCCGAGTTGTGTAAAAAATATGTTGATATCGGTAATTATTACTGGCGTACAATGTGTCCCATTTTCGACGCTTTTATAGGATATCTCCGTAACTGTTAGTGCTATCAAAAAAGTAATGTAGGTGTCATGTACTCTTTTTGGGTCAAACTTAAAATGGTAAAATCAAAGTTTGAAAATTTTCGCTCGCTTAAGAGATACGGGGGAAAATCAAGAAATTGTCAATTTCAAAATTACCCTATATTTTCTTAGTTAAAAGAGATACAGAAAAATGTTTTATACAGAAGTTTCTTTATATTGATTGTTGAATAATCTGCCGTTTTCAGAATAAGTATACGGGGTCAGATAAAAAAGTTATCGGACCTAACCTCATTTTTTTAAATGACACCCTATATATTTTAATCTAAAAAGATACTATTTTAAATTCTCCTTTCAAATATATAACAGCCCATGGATGATTTTGGTTTCCTAGGCGATTTATTAAACTTTATTACTTTAAACCACAGTAGACCATGAAACATAAGCTAATATCCTAGAAACAACTATGTTGACTATTAACATTTAACGTCAATTGAATTTTTATTTATTCATTTGTGAAAGTGACTTATCAACATTTTGAAAAATTTGATATGATATCAGTTTGTATTGAAAGTGGAAAAAACGAAGAAATAGCGCAAAATGTATACTTTGTTCGCTATCCGGAAAGACGGTAACCATTTAACATATTCCGAACATTTGCGATTATTCCCGTTATTTTTTACCTTAATCTGAATCTTTTATTTCGTTTCAAAGTAATAAAGTTTAAATAAATCGCCTAGGAAACCAATATCATCCATGGTGTGTTATATATTTGAAAGGAGAATTTAAAATAGTATCTTTTTAGATTAAAATATACAGGGTGTTCCATTTAAAAAAAATCAGGTTAGATCCGATAACTTTTTTACCTGACCCCATATAATTATTGTGGAAACGGCAGATTATTCAACAATCAATATAAAGAAACTTCTGTATGAAACATGTTTCTGTATCTCTTTTAACTAAGAAAATATAGGGTTATTTTGAAATTGTCAATTTTTTGATTTTCCCCCGTATCTCTTAAGCGAGCGAAAATTTTCAAATTTTGATTTTACATTTTAAGTTTGACCCAAAAAGAGCACATTACACCTACATTACGTTTTTGATAGCACTAACAATTACAAACCGAACAAACCCGAGCCCAACCAATGTAAAAAATTCGATAATAATAAAAAACGTCTCTAAATAAATGATTATTGTTATCCCAACAAAATTGTTCATTGTCTCCACCAACGAGTTCATTGTCACAACCAAAATTATTAATTATCTCAATCTAGTTGATTTCCCCAAGCAACATTTTCATTGTCTCAACCAACTGGTTCATCGTCTCAACCAAAATTGTCAACTATCTCACCCATCTAGTTCATTGTCGCAACCAAAATTATTAATTATCTCAATCTAGTTGATTTCCCCAAGCAACATTTTCATTGTCTCAACCAACTGGTTCATCGTCTCAACCAAAATTGTCAACTATCTCACCCATCTAGTTCATTGTCGCAACCAAAATTATTAATTATCTCAACCTAGTTGATTTCCCCAAGCAACATTTTCATTGTCTCAACCAACTGGTTCATCGTCTCAACCAAAATTGTCAACTATCTCACCCATCTAGTTCATTGTCGCAACCAAAATTATTAATTATCTCAACCTAGTTGATTTCCCCAAGCAACATTTTCATTGTCTCAACCAACTGGTTCATCGTCTCAACCAAAATTGTCATCTATCTCACCCATCTAGTTCATTGTCGCAACCAAAATTATTAATTATCTCAACCTAGTTGATTTCCCCAAGCAACATTTTCATTGTCTCAACCAACTGGTTCATCGTCTCAACGAAAATTGTCAACTATCTCACCCATCTAGTTCATTGTCGCAACCAAAATTATTAATTATCTCAACCTAGTTGATTTCCCCAAGCAACATTTTCATTGTCTCAACCAACTGGTTCATCGTCTCAACCAAAATTGTCAACTATCTCACCCATCTAGTTCATTGTCGCAACCAAAATTATTAATTATCTCAACCTAGTTGATTTCCCCAAGCAACATTTTCATTGTCTCAACCAACTGGTTCATCGTCTCAACCAAAATTGTCAACTATCTCACCCATCTAGTTCATTGTCGCAACCAAAATTATTAATTATCTCAACCTAGTTGATTTCCCCAAGCAACATTTTCATTGTCTCAACCAACTGGTTCATCGTCTCAACCAAAATTGTCAACTATCTCACCCATCTAGTTCATTGTCGCAACCAAAATTATTAATTATCTCAACCTAGTTGATTTCCCCAAGCAACATTTTCATTGTCTCAACCAACTGGTTCATCGTCTCAACCAAAATTGTCATCTATCTCACCCATCTAGTTCATTGTCGCAACCAAAATTATTAATTATCTCAACCTAGTTGATTTCCCCAAGCAACATTTTCATTGTCTCAACCAACTGGTTCATCGTCTCAACCAAAATTGTCAACTATCTCACCCATCTAGTTCATTGTCGCAACCAAAATTATTAATTATCTCAACCTAGTTGATTTCCCCAAGCAACATTTTCATTGTCTCAACCAACTGGTTCATCGTCTCAACCAAAATTGTCAACTATCTCACCCATCTAGTTCATTGTCGCAACCAAAATTATTAATTATCTCAACCTAGTTGATTTCCCCAAGCAACATTTTCATTGTCTCAACCAACTGGTTCATCGTCTCAACCAAAATTGTCATCTATCTCACCCATCTAGTTCATTGTCGCAACCAAAATTATTAATTATCTCAACCTAGTTGATTTCCCCAAGCAACATTTTCATTGTCTCAACCAACTGGTTCATCGTCTCAACCAAAATTGTCATCTATCTCACCCATCTAGTTCATTGTCGCAACCAAAATTATTAATTATCTCAACCTAGTTGATTTCCCCAAGCAACATTTTCATTTTCTCAACCCACTGGTTCATCGTCTCAACCAAAATTGTTAACCATCTCGCCCGTCTAGTTCATTGGGGCAACCAAAATTGTTACTTATATCAACCAATTTCTTCATCGCCTCAACGAACATTTATATTCCCCCAACCAACTGATTCATTATCTCCATCAAATTTATTAACTATCTCACCCAACTGGTTCATGATCGCAGCCAAAATGAGTAATTATCTCAACCTACTTCATTGCGCCTCAATCAAAATTTTCAATGTCTCAACCAACTGGTTCATCGTCTCAACCAAAATTGTCATCTATCTCACCCATCTAGTTCATTGTCGCAACCAAAATTATTAATTATCTCAACCTAGTTGATTTCCCCAAGCAACATTTTCATTTTCTCAACCCACTGGTTCATCGTCTCAACCAAAATTGTTAACCATCTCGCCCGTCTAGTTCATTGGGGCAACCAAAATTGTTACTTATATCAACCAATTTCTTCATCGCCTCAACGAACATTTATATTCCCCCAACCAACTGATTCATTATCTCCATCAAAATTATTAACTATCTCACCCAACTGGTTCATGATCGCAGCCAAAATGAGTAATTATCTCAACCTACTTCATTGCGCCTCAATCAAAATTTTCAATGTCTCAACCTACTGGTCCATGGTCTCAACCAAAATTGTTCAACTACCTCACCCATCTGGTTCATTTTGGCAATCAAAATTGTTAATTGTATCAACCGTTTTTATCATTTCCCTACCCAAAATTTCCATTGTCTCAACCAACTGGTTCATTACCTCAATCTAATTTGTAATTATCGCACCCAACTCGTTCATTGTCGTAACCAAAATTGTTAATTGTCTAAATCTACTTGTTCATTATCCCAATCTAAATTCATTGTCCCACTCTAAATCTCAGTCTCAACCCACTGGTTAATCGACTCAACCAACTGGATCATCGTCTCAAGCAAAATTGTTAACTATCTCGCTACATCGGTTCATAGCCAAACCATTGCCTAAACGAGCTTGTTCGTTGTCCGAATCAAAATTTTCATTGTCTCAACCAACTGGTTCTTGTCTCAACTCAAAATTGTATAAGTCTTATATTTATTAATACAGTGATACCTCGAGATACGAGTTTAATTCGTTCCGTAACCTTGCTCGTATGTCAATTTGCTCGTATCTCAAAGCAATTTTCCCCATTGAAATTAATTGAAATGCCATTAATCCGTTCCAGCCTCAAAAATGCTACCCCCAATTGGTTTTGTTACGTGTTTTCGAATAAGAAAAATGTATTTATAAATGACAAATATTGTAGAAAAACATAATAACTTACACACAACTTAAATGCTACTGTATGTTTAATTTTAGTCACTGCTTTTCTCTTCACCTTTCTTTGCCTTTTTCGCCGGATTAAAAAAGAGCTGTCCAAGGAGGTTTGTTTTTTCCGCCCTTTCAGAATGCTGCGGAAATGAGTTAGGTAAGTGTCATTAAATGCACACAACCAGTTGCTACTTTTTCGGGGTGATTCTTTTCCACGAACTGTGAAACTCTCTCCCAAATTCCCAAGATCTCCTTTAACTCACTTGTAGAGATCGCGTCGCAGCTGACCGTTCCTCGTATCTCAAATGTCGCTCGTATTTCAAAACAGAACTTCGCTCGCTCGACAGCTAATAAATCTCAAATAATTCGAATGTTAGGGCACTTGTATCTCGAGGTACCACTGTATACCATATATTAGTTCTGTTCACGGCAGAGCTGGCAACGTGGCAAGGCCGATAGCATGAGTACAATTCGTGACCGCCCTGCTTTAGACGAAAGTCTGTTCTGGCCGTCTACTTTTCTTTCTTCCATTCCAGCAGGGTTGGATGTCAAAACATAAAAATTACCCGGTTTTAAAAGGGTTATAAAGAAGAATTACCCCTTTTAAATTGGTTTTGTGGTGAGACTAATTTGAGTTTTTATACTTTCAGACGATTTAAGCAAACTTTTTACAACTTAGACAAGATGGCTTTAAGGGTTTTTACACGATTAGTGACGTAATGTAATCATTTGTTTTTTTACTCCGGTAATAAGGGATTAATACACTTTTCGAGGGATAAAACAACCGGGACGTGGCTAGCTGATGTTGAACATTTTTATTTTATAAAAGTGACTTCAAGGGTAAATATTTGAAGGATAAGAAGGTACCAGAGCTAAATCAATTTTTTGAGTTTTGAGATATGTTTGTTCGTGTTTGTTTTAGTAATGTTAGTTTATACGATGAAAAAAGGCAAGATTGGCTTGTTACCGTAATTATTTTGCGGTATTCAATAGAATTCGATCATCTAAATAATCTTTTAAAATTTCAGTTGGATAGGTTTATCCAATCGTCAGATATTCAATGTTAAAGATTGGGTTTCAGTTCAAAGCGCCTCGCCGATTCGTGAAGTCATACCCTATACACGCGTGGGTCGCCTTTAGCAAAGGTGTAAGTTTGCTATAGTCTATAAGTAGTCAGTTCATTACAATCCTTTTGTAAACATTGGTTTCCAATTTACATTATTATTACTTGGACTATTTATGGCTAGGTATACCTAAATAAAGTTTTGGATCTTTTTCTATCAATAAAAATATTCTGTTTTGTATTTCTTCTGGCATATCCTATATTTTCTACTATCAGATTCTGAGTCTGTTAAAATAAATGTTGATGTAGAGCCGCTATTGGAAACTGAATCGGTATTATTTCCTTCTAACCGCATTTTCTTCGGAACTCTTTCCTTAAAAGGACATTCTCTCGTTTTTCTCATTTTTGACAATGGCAAATACTTACTTGTAAAGATTGTTTCAAGAAACATGGATATAACTTAATGACTGCCGTAAAAGTACCTGGACTATCCCATTATTTATGACCCTTTGTTATTATTATGTGGAAAGGACCGGATTGTAATAATTATAATTAAATATAGGCACATCAGGTAGGTTAGGTTGCTTAATTTATATTTAAATATCTTTTGTGGTAAAATTTGTTAGTTTTTAAGGAATGGTTCAAGAATTGTCTTTTACCAAACATTGCTCAGAATAGCGTGATAATAATGGACAATGCATAGTCGCCAATTACATAAAGCTCCAAGCTCAAGTAATACAAAATTGGAGATTCAGAACTAAATGGCGGCGAATGATATATATTTTGAAGAAAGTTATAAAAAAAGTGATCTTTTAGAAGTTTTAAAGACATTTTGTATAAAAAAAGTATATGTTTGTGACACATTGGCAGAAGAAATTGAACATACAGTGCCACGGCTCCCACCCTATTATTGCATTTTTAACCCCATAGAGCATATGTGGCACCAGTTAAAATCACTGGTTAGGTCTGAAAATATTTCTCCGACTTTAAGTTCTAGTGTTGTAGAATTAATACGAAAATGCTTTAATGATATTCCCCCAGGTAGTTGGAAAAATTCAGTCCGTCACGTAATAACTGTAGAAAATTCGTATATTAGTCTGGATCGTATAATTAATCCAATTATAATTAATTTTGATGAGGATAGCGATAGCGAAACAGAACTATCTATAGAATGACATTATAAATGTAAATAAATATGACTAGTAATATTTAAAAAAAATGTTATATCATTTGATTACATTAATATAATCATATCATTACTTGTTTTCCTTAGTCCGTCCCTTCATACTTCACTTGTTTATTCCCAAGCTCTTGTCGACACAATGGGACCGACCCAGGAAATCATTAAGTCGTATCCAATTTTCGTGAAACGTCCTGTACACTGGACTCCTTTGCTGTGAACTTCAGCCTTAAATAACACTTGAACACCCATATCTTTAAACCCATTTATCCCATTTTCCAGCTCGACGTCATCAGTCTCAAAAGAAATATCTGAAGTTTCAGGTTGTAAATCAAAAATTGCTGTTCTTTCTTTTGTCAAAACCGTGACGATAGTTTCGATCTGTGGGTCATAACTCTATTTTTTTGACAATCAAAAAACCTTGGTACTACTGTTGGCTTAAGTCTGATTTTTCCGTTTTTCATTGTTTTTATGTAGGTACATTTTATGTCTTCTTGTATCTAAAATAAATATACAGGGGTTATGGAAATTACTTATTATATTTAAACCCGCATATCCTGAGATGAAAATAAATTGACGAAAAATAACCATAAATGATTTGATTTATTAAGCGAAATATTCACTGTATATGAAATCTCAAAATTTACGTGGCCGCTACTGAGGACGTTCGCAATCAATAGTTTATTGAGGCAGTGTTGTCATAGACGCAGAATTATAAACGCACGTGTTCAGTTTTTGACAACAAGATGTATTTGACCCGCGTTATCACTTCTTTTTCAAACTTTAAAAAAAAAAAAACTACAATTTTAAGATACATACTCTATTACCTTCGATCTTATTTTAATATAATCCGTTTTATAACAAACGTTTAAAATTCGGAACCCTCGACATTCCATCCCCGCATCTCAGAAAGGGCGAGACACGCGGTGTGATCTGACATCACCGTTAGTATACTCTAGTGACTCACATTGTTGCTAACTGAATCCAGATGGAACGGCGCGACAGTATGTGGGTAAAAATGGATTTTACCTTAGTATTTAGATATTCGATTAAAAAAAAAGTATGTAGACTTTCTCTAGGACACCGTAGGAGTCACCCATTTAAATATAATAAGTCATTTCCATAACACCCTGTATGTATATCATATATTTTGTAATCTGCTGTCACGTTGGCATATTTAAACTTATGTTAAAGCAACGGTTTTTCTAGTATTTATTATAAATTATGGACCAAATTTAGCAATATTTGGGCGTGGTCCTAAACAAAATTTAGCCTCCTGCGGGGGCTTTTTTCTCAACTTTGCCCACCTCTCAATTAAATCCTGTATCCGCGCCTGCATGGCACGCTTATACACAGTTTCTCTGGGACATTTTTGGAAGTGTTCAAGCACTCAGGAACCACACAATATTTATTACAAGCTTTCTTCTCACTCATTTTAATTCGGCAAGAAGATTAAAAAGATATAGTTTAACAATCAAACGACGTTGTCATACAGAAACACGCGCTATACGCTTCTAAATGTCAATCCGACCAGCATATAGGATGTGACGTCACGCGAAGCTCCGCCCCGTTTTCGCGAGGTCCAACTTTGATTTGATTGAGAAAAGTTGTCTCAAATATTGATCACTATTGATTGAACCTGATCTATTACGTGCTGTCACTGTCAAATTTCAACGTAAATTTCCATAGTCAATGTTAGCGAACTCAAGCGTAAAAGCGCTACATCTCTAGATTTGTAAGAATGTAGTATAGTTCATATTCTATGCTCTGATCGAGTTCCAAAACAAATAAAAAATATCTCTTAAAATAAAATCATTTTGGCGAGCGCTATAAGCGCCGGCGCTTGCTGGACATTGGTCCAATATCGGGTCAAATAATTTCAAAATTCATTTTTGAATATCAGTAAATGTTATTTAAAGAGCGTGAAAAAAAATTATCACATCAACTTTACAATAAAATTGTTTTATTTCTATGGATATTGTCGCCTGTAGCTGTGGTGTTATAGTATGCTCAAATATTTTAATTAGATATACAGAGGGTGTCCGCTAATTAATGGTACATGGAAAAACCACAGACTCCTTACATAAAAATATTACGATTTAATTATACTTGCGATAGTTAATATTAACTGAGATACAGGATGTTAAAGTTAAAACTTTATTTTTGTTTTTCTCTAATAACTTTGAGAGAAAGCAACGGTTTTTTACAAAATTTGGCAACTATGGTTTTTTAGGACGAGAAATTGATTTTTTTGTGACAATTTAATGTATCAGGTGGGGGCGCTGTCTGCGGGATTTTTCGCACATTTATTAGGTCATATTTTATTGTGCCTCAGTGTCTTTAAGTTTTGAATGAAAATAATACTTTTCTCATATTTATCACGTAAAAAAGGTATACTAAGTTGAGGTCACCCAGAGTTACCGTTTCGGAGATATTTGCATTTAAATTGTTTAGTGCACCCTGCCCAATTACTATTAATAGGCAAACAAAATTTTTCTTACATTAAAATATGAGGAAACAAATGAAATTTAGAGATGCAGTTGCTATGAAACCTCCATGTTGTTATTTGTGTGTTGATTATTGTAAGATAGCTGTGTGAGAAAATGTTTCGTTTTTGAGTTTATCGTAAGTTAAATAACAATGCCTAGACACAATTTGTTTTCAAACGCAGAAATGCGGGATCTGTTGTGTGTATATGCCCAAGAAAATTTTAATGGACTAGGTGCCCAGAGACGGTCTTCGGAACTCCTACAACCTGATTTTAAGGTCTTCAAAAAAATATTTACGACCGATTAGGCGAAACAGGTATATTTCGTCCTAAAAAGAATTCCAAATAACAACATGGAGGTTTCATAGCAACTGCATCTCTAAATTTCATTTGTTTTATCATAGGTTACTTTAAGAAAAACAATTTGTTTGCAAATTAATAGTAATTGGTCAGGGTGCACTAAATAATTTAAATGCAAATATCTCCCAAGCGATAACTCTGGGCGACCTTAACTTAGTATACCTTTTTTACGTAATAATTATGAGAAAAGTATTATTTTCATTAAAAACAAAACTTAAATACACTAAGGCACAAGAAGTTGTGACCTAATAAATGTGCGAAAAATGCCGCAGACAGCGGCAAATACATTGTAGGTACATTAGAATTTAACAAAAAAATCAATTTCTCGTTCTAAAAAACCATAATTGCCAAATTTCTCTCAAAGTTATTAGAGTGAAACAAGAATATAGTTTTAACTTTAACACCCTGTATCTCAGTTAATATCAACTTTCGGATATATATAGGTAAGTATAATTAAATCCTAACATTTTTACGTAAGGAATCTGTGGTTTTTCCAGGTACCATTAATTAACGGACACCCTGTAATCATAATGTTATGTGATAAAGTGATATTATTAATTCTATAGGTAATACAATTTGCATTTGATGTCAATGATGTGTTGAAGCGCGTTAAGAAAAAGTCCAGTAAGTCACAATCTAAGCGATGTAACCATAAAGAAGCCGCTCAGTGGATGTTTAGACACTGACTAAGAGGGAATTTTAAAAATATCACAAGGCGGACTACGGAAACAAGAAGAAACATTTTAAAATATTAAAAATACTTTTAAATAAATTGTAAATATTAACGAGCCTTTCAACAACGCAATAAAGACGCGATTTGCCTTCTAATAAGGCTATTCGTCTGTCTTAGACGTTATTCATAAAAGAAAAATATTATTTGATGTTCAAAAATAATTTTAATAACTTCAGTGATTTTAATTTTGTCGAGAAAAATACGTTTGTATGTTTTTTCCCGTTTAATGTATTGGTGGGTGAAATAATTGTTGATGTATAAAATAGTCAATATTAATATACAAGCTGTCGTGGAAATGACTCACGAGGTCATTTCCGTTTAAACCGGAAGTGACAAAATAGAGCCCGTCATATATAGTGGCGAGCGTTCCTCCGAACAAACACTCGGTAAATTTTCTCAAATCTTTTCTAAACATTTTGACACACGCGGTCTTCCAAACGGTCATCCATCCAATCCTTCTTCGATCGATGGTGTATGTTCCTTGTATAAGTTCTCCACCCATTATTTGTTACAAAGACCGAAATCCCAGGGATCCGTTGGATCTGTTTTGAGCCCTTTGTTCTTGTAGAAAAGATTTTTACAACACTTCATCTAAACTTGGTCATTTTGATAATAAAAAAAACCTTCATCAGTGAAATGTACCATATACACTCGCCGGCACAAAATTCCACCACCCCGAAATTTTGGTCAAGTTTGATATTTTATAACTTTTTTATTTTTTATGTGATTTTCATGATTTCGTTATCAGTTTGTAGATCCATTTATTGTGTTTTTCCTTAATTATTTTAAAAAGTAACATTTTTTGATTAGGCTATATTATACAGGAGTAAATCAGACTGTTTGTTTTTTTGTCGTAATATCAAAACACCCTGTAGGAAAATTGAGGTGGATAATTTTATTTACATACTGTGTCTTCGTTTTTTGATTCATTCCATTATCTCATTTCTGCTGCGAGCTGCAAAATTTTCAATAAAACGCTGATTGAAGCTTATTTTCATTAAGAACAACAAATACTAGGTATATCCTAAAGTTAATTAACAAAAACAATTTTAATATCTTGTATTTCCTCCTCTCCCAGCAATGGCAGCTTGCAGTCTTCGTTGTATCGAACGAATAAGGTTAGTAATCCTTTCTTGAGGGATAGCCTGATATTCTTCGGTCAGCGCCAGTCGTAAGCCTTGCAAGGTTTGTGGTTGTACAGGACGACGACGAACGGCCCTTTTAAGTTGATCCCAAAGATGTTCAATTGGGTTGAGATCCGGGCTACATGCGGGCCATTCCAATCTGGGAAGTCCAACTTCATCCAGATATTCGCTCACTACATTTGCAACGTGAGGTCTATCATTATCATGCATTAATGTAAATTGGTTCCCAATGAAAGGAGCAAATGGAACAACAACCTCTTGGAGAATTTCCTCAATGTAACGGTGGGCGGTTAGAGCTCCATTTTCAACAAATACAAGATTGGTGCGTGCTTCAGTAGAAATACCCGCCCAAATCATGACTGAACCGCCAATATATGAGATACGTTCTGATATGATGCCGTAAGCATATCTCTCATTTCTACGCCTGTATACTCGCTCACGACCATCCGGCGATCTGAACAAACCCTGGATTCATCAGTGAATAGTACGTAATAATATTGTCACTGTCAAATATTCTGTCACAATAATCGCGTACTTAGCCCAAGTCTATAATTTTTAACCGAAAGCTTAACATATATTTTCTAAAAATAACATCGTTTCATTTAAAATTTTGCAGCTCGCAGCAGAAATGAGATAATGGAATGAATTAAAAAAGGAAATGTTTAGAATACACTAAAGATTACAAGAAACAGTATGTAAATAAAATTATCAACCTCAATTTTCCTACAGGGTGTTTTGAAATTAAGACAAAAAACAACAGTTTGATTTACTCCCGTATAACATAACCTAATCGAAAAATGTTACTTTAATTAAGGAAAAAACTATTGGAGTTATAAATAAATTATTTTCACTTACATTCGTTGTCTTTTACTTGATTTTACTAAATTGGTTAGAAATACTAACTATACATTTTTATAACTTATGTGTAGTATTATTTATTTAATAACAATGTATGGAAAAATTATTGTTTCCCAGACCACCCGATGATACCTTATACAATAAGGACGTATTTTTGTCTACCAATGGAAAAGGCTTCCTTTTCTTGGTAATACCATTCAATCTGAATTAGTATTTTAAAGTGCTACTGTGTAGACAAAAATACGCCCTTATTGTATAAGGTATCATCGGGTGGTCTGGGAAATAATAATTTTTCCATACATTGGTATTTGATATTAATACCACCTGAAAAGTAAATAGACTTTTTATTTGTATTATTTATTTATTTTTTATAGGAAATCGTAGAATCAAATGTTTACTATGATAATTTTACTATAGTATTTTTTTCCATGTACTAGACAAAGACCCTTCATTCCAGTGGCGGCTCGTGACCTATGATAGAGGGGGTGAAATTATTTTTAAAATTTTATATTTGTGTAACGACCAAACAATGACTTTCTAGGCGTTTTAAATGTAGAAAGAACGAAAGTAATAAGAAAATGCGTTAGGTAAAACATATTTTTATTTATTTTTTAATTTTGCACAAGGAAATACAACTTTTGGAAAATATGAAAGGTTTTCTTAGTGTGTATAGCTGTCGGATCTTAACGTCGCCGCATGCAACCCCCGTAACAATATTTATACAGTCCACTACTAATACTACTAAAGCCATCTACGAGCTATCAAGAAAACCGAATGATGTCCAATACTACTACTACCGCCATCTACGAGATATCAGGAAAACCATTAATATCATATCGAGTATCATTTATCGAAATGCACAACATTTATCGACCCTACACAATAGTGCTTAAACGTAAAGTCCATTCTTCGGTTCTTAATTGTAGAAAATTGCTCAATAACAGCCTCATGAAGTTTGGAATACCCTCTATAAATTTTTTTTCATTTATTTCATTTTTAAACTTTCTAATAAAGTCCCTAGATTTACCCTTTGTGGTCGGCGTTAAATTAATTTCGGGTTTAGGTATTCCCGCATTCTTCACTTCAATTTTTTGCTGCAAACTCAAAGAGCTAAAGTTATTTCTTAAATAGTCCACCGTCAACTATTCATTTGAACTTAATAAATATATAATATTAATATATTAAAATATGCACTCTCGAATTTCTAACTAGATGCACGGACAGACAACAGCGCGGTGCACACAAAAATTGTGCGCCTTTTCCATGTTAAATCGCCATAGCCCCGCTATCCCCGCTGCCACCCGCCACCTGTTACTCCAGAGAAACTACACTGCTTAATCGCACGTGCGAGCAAGTCTCGTTTTAATCGTCATTTACCTCGACCGAGGCACGGTTGCCGGATCTATACAGTTTGGTTTGACAGGATGATAAAATATTAGGGAGGGTCGGACGATAAATAATATTCAATGAATATAAATTAATATTTTTATTCGTTTTGTTTTGGGGTTGCACGTACGCATGTGCTCCTGTGGAAGAACCGCCACTGCTTCATTCACGTATGTCTATAATTTTATTAATTATATTAACTTTTATGTACCGTCAATCTCAACTCATTCTCACGTCGTTCTTTATGGAAACATCGCATTTACATCTTCTGCATATTGTATTATTCGTAATAATTCGTTACACTTTTTCTCCGAACATAAACTCGGAAAGAAAAACAAAATATTTGCCGCTTTGTTAAATTTTCAGTCCCATTTCCACTTGTTTGTTTAGCGTACAAGTCCATCAGTCTTAGCAGCCATCTGCCTTAGAATTCGGCGCGTTTTTAGGGCAACTCTGGTCTCGAGACTCATTTTTCTCTGTTTTTTCGGGGTTTCTCCGCGTTCTAACTTTTCAAGAGTCAAAAGACATTAATTGTGGAAGACGTTTGCAAATTTATAACCGGCGGTTAGTATTTATAAGAAGCGATAGACGAAAGACAAAGTTTCAGTGGCGCACAAGAAAGAAATTGATTAATATCGGACACAACCTACTCTTAAAAGTCATTAAATCGTGTAGATCTTTAATATACAGGGTTTTATAGAAATGAGTTGTTATATTTAAACCCGCAAATCCTGAGATGAGCGCTAGTTGAAGAAAAATAACCATAAATGGCGCTTTGGATATCCTCCCTATGTCAAACACGAAAACCCACGTAGTAGACACTGGCCAGAGTTGTCAATAATCGTTCAATATTGGACGGTGTTGCAAAGCTTTGGTATACAAGCACGTGGGAATTTAAGAGACACGCGGGCGACGTACAGTATCGAATATCGAAACATGCTAAATGCCCGTTTCAACTTGCGGCGTTTGAGCAAGCAAGTTCTAGGCATGCGGTGTGGTCTGGCATCACTGTCAGTCTACTGACCAACATATACTTGTTAACTGAGAACAGCGGTGAATGGCGCGGCGTGGTAGCACGCGGGATAAAATGTTTTCTTACCTAAGTATTTAGACATTCGATTTAAATACAAACATGTGGGCTTTCTCTGGTGTACCCAACCAACTGAGTCACCAATTTAAATACAGGGTGTTAGGAAATTACTTATTATATTTAAACCGGCAAATCCTGAGATGAAAATAAATTGAATAAAAATAACCATAAATGGCGCTTTGAATTATTAATCGAAATATACACTTTATATGAAATCTCAAAATTTACGTTACCGCTCCTGAGGACCTTCGTAATCAATAGTTTATTGAGGCAGTCTCGAGGTTCAAAAGAGGTCAGCGCATTATAGGCCGTGTTGTGATATTGCAACACAGAATTGTAAACGCACGTGTTCAGTTTTTGTCAACAATACGTCTTTGACGCGCGTTATCACTTCTTTTTCAAACTTTTTAGAAAAAAAACTGCAATTTTAATTAAATTCCATAAAAAAATAAAACACAAAAAGTATGTTTTTCAATAGAACCAACAGTATATAATATCACACAAATTTGAAATCACATCACAACATTTATTATTATGAATTATTTCACAACAGAACAAAAATAAAATACTGCTACAACTAACAAAACGTTTAAAATTCATATACGTCAAGCACGTGGAACCCTCGACAGAGTCACTCCACCCCCGATTCTCGAAACATACTGAAGCAACGAAAGTGGCGCGTGGCCGGTATTCAAGAAAGGGCGAGACAAGCGGTGTGATCTGACAACACGGTTAGTATACTCTGGTGACCCACATTGTTGCTAAGTGAATCCAGATGGTTTTTACCTTAGTATTTAGATATTCGATTTAAAAAAAAAGTATGTAGACTTTCTCCAGGACACCCAAGTAGTCACCCATTTAAATATAATAAGTCAGTTCCATAACACCCTGTATAATAAACCACCAAAATTTAATTCAATTAATCAATTAGATATCAAACTAGTAATTCAGATTTAGAAATAAGTAAGAACGAGGGGTTTTTCCATTGGTGGGACAACACCACGTGTATACTGATTTCGAACAATGATAACAAAACTCCAACTGAAAGAAGTGTGAATCAAACAATTGAATATTGTGGCGAACGTTAATACCTAAGTGTGAATCAAACAATTGAAAATTGTGACGAACATTAGTAAGTGTGAGTATGTCACAGTTATCAGGCCCCGGAGATCATATGGGTCTGTCGTCTGGTGGATAAAAACCCAGCAGATTACGACAGCGAACAAACTTAACAGATTGCAGAAGCTGGCCTGCCTGCGTATCAGTGGGGCGATGAGAAGCACCCCCACTGCAGAAATGGAAGTCATACTGGGACTAACACCCCTAGACATTCATATCAGAGTGGAGGCTAACTGTAGCGTCTCAAGGATGATCACAAATGGGGAATGGACACAGAAGAGCCACGGATCTAATCAACGAAGAGCTCTTGGATATGGAAACTGATCGTATGATAGCAACATACGATTTTACAAAGCCTTTCAAGATTGACTAGAACTTTGATAAATGGACGGACAGTGCACCCCGTCATTTGACAAGGGTCAAGTTCGGTACACCGATGGATTAAAAACCGCAAACGGCGTGGGCGCAGGTATATTTGGGAAAAGACCCAGGATGGACATAAGCATTCCTCTGGAGAACTACGCCACAGAATACCAAGCGGAAGTTCATGCCATACACGTATGCGTACTACAAAATCTTGAAAGGGGCTACCACAACCAAAAGATATACATCCTGTCGAACAGCCAAGGTGCTCTTAAGGCTCTCCAATCGGTTTACTTCAAAACTTACACTGGAGTACCAACCTAAAAGTACTGGCGGCCAGTGGGAACAAGGTGGAGCTCTTGTAGGTCCCTGGTCACTCTGGGATATTAGGTAATGAGAAAGCGGATGAACTAGCAAGAGCCGGATCCGCTCAAAGAGTCCCGAACCGGCCTTTGGGATATCAAAACAGGCAACAAAAACAACATTAGATAGATGGTCGAAAAAACAACACCTAT
The DNA here is from genome assembly GCA_963991005.1 of Barypeithes pellucidus. NCBI lineage: Eukaryota > Metazoa > Arthropoda > Insecta > Coleoptera > Curculionidae > Barypeithes > Barypeithes pellucidus. Next base: position 45,765,657 of record OZ022563.1, on the reverse strand, counting down.
CTCGATAGCAAGGGTTTATTGGTCAAATACACGCACGGGTCGTAATTGGAAAAGCATCGAAAATACTATCGAATTGGACGCTAACCCTGACACGGCCCCAGTTGAAACAGGCGATGGGTCTGCTAACAGGCCACTGCCACCTGCGAAAACACATTCAACGGATAGGTATAAACAACAGATTCATTGAATGCAGACTCTGCGGCGAAGAGGATGAACCTGAGACGAATATACCGCTGCGTATCGCTGTCTAGTAGAAGACAAAATATCTTCGGGAACATACAACGTGGTGACAACCTCCCACATGACAAGTTTGGTAGAAGGTTACTGGACCTCATAGAAGCAACAAACATCTTCTAACAAGATCGGGGTACACAATAAGCCGGTAGGCTGCACTGATAAAAGTTTGGGCCTTTAAACCGACCCCCGCCTTTAACCAACCAATTGACCAACCAAGTGTGAATCAAACAATTCAAAATTGTGACGAACATTAGTAAGTGTGAATCAAACGATAGATAACTGTGACGAACACAAATATCATGCGTTGACCCTTTTGCAGACCCCAAAAAACCACAATTTAAATTTAAAATTTTGTAAAATTTATTTCAATGGCACTTACTTACACTTTTTGTTTCAGGTATGTAGCTTCACCAATAAATAATTTAGGCAAGGTAAGGTAGTTGTAGTAGTAACTAATACTTTTGAAGGATGTAATATATTTTTGTATATCATTATCATTTGAAGTCAACTCTGGACTATGAAACGGGTTGTCCATTTCAAGAAAAGTACACCCTTGTAGGAAGGGTCGAACTTTGACTGCTTTGTGAACTCACGCATTGTCATAACTTATAAAGGTGCAAAAAATTGCACAAATAATTATAAAAAAACGGAATTGTATGTGCTTAAATTATGCAGGAAATGCTTAAAATATGCCTATTGTTTTGGTTCGGTATATTGAATCATTTTATAATATTTGTTGCATAATAATATATTAAGATACAAGTTTCATAAGACATTACCTTAGAGCACGCGTTTAATTAAAGTACAAATGCTCTAATTGTCTTATTAACCGTGTATTCTATAATATATTTCTATTTGGGTCTTTAAAGTCTGAAAAACTTTAAGAAATATAGTAGATTTTTTCCATTTGAATTAATATTTTCCTTTTGGGTTAGCAATACTTTTACAATTTCATAAAATTTTACAAATATCAAATATGCCATGATAGAAACAATTGAACACAACAAAGCTTCTTCCCATCCGTCATTATTAAAAATAAATATATTATTAAAGTTAATAAAAATGAGTCAGGAAGAAAGTTGCAAAGTATGCAAAACTTTGAGTTATGGTGCGAGCAGAACAAGGTTCAAAATATTGAACAAAATAATAAATAATACTATTGAACAAAATATTATGTCGACATAGACTCTGACAGGAATAACAATTAATGAACAGGAAATGTCTACATTAACTATAAATATGTATACAGGGTGTCCGGGAACATGTGGGAAATCTCCCCGATATGAAGAAAACACGTGAAAAGAATACTATAGGTTCATATAAACTTCTTTCGTATCGGCCTCCTCTTCGGAGATATGGGCTCCCAAAGAGCACCAATGGAATCAAGTTTTTTACACATAATTATTGAACCACCTGGTATATTTCAATTATTTTTTAATATGATGTACACCAGGTAAGACCCGTCAAATTACTACCCAAGAAACTGTTGTGAATTACTCACAGCTGCAGGGACGGACTAGCTGTAACACTCATGGGCCCATTCTTTTTACGCCCTGTATGATGAGAACTTTGGACAATGTTTTTTTTCATACCTTTAACTATTTGCTAAAAATTAAGTACTCTTCATTCATGTCGCTAGTCCTAACCGTTTTCGAGAAAACGTCATTTTATTTACACTGAGTCCCCTAACTGCTCATGGGCTAAATATGAAAAAGCGGAATCTTGAAGGTTGAACATTGGATCGGAACAAAGATGTATCTTTTATTGAAATACCCGAAGCACATGATGTATATGAAATGCCGTTTTTTCGAAAACGGTTAGGATTAGCGACATGAATGAAGAGTACTTAATTTTTAGCCAATAGTTAAAGGTATGTAAAAAACATTGTCCAAAGTGCTCATCATACAGGGCGTAAAAAAAATGGGCCCATGAGTGTTACAGCTAGTCCGTCCCTGCAGCTGTGAGTAATTCACAACAGTTTCTTGGGTAGTAATTTGACGGGTCTTACCTGGTATACATCATATTAAAAAATAATTGAAATATACTAGGTGGTTGAATAATTATGTGTAAAAAACTTGATTCCATTGGTGCTCTTTGGGAGCCCATATCTCCGAAGAGGAGGCCGATACGAAAGAAGTTTATATGAACCTATAGTATTCTTTTCACGTGTTTTCTTCATATCCGGAAGATTTCCCACATGTTCCCCGACACCCTGTGTATAAAGTAATATGTATAATACTATATTGAATTAAAAATAAAAATAGTACTTTATTGAATAAAACTTAGAAATAGAGCATAAACTGGAAGATATTTCTATTATTTTTAGGTTGTTTTATAATTGTTGACTGGAAATTAGTAGACGGACACAGTCAGCATGTTATATATTTCCGAGTATAGGTATTTCAGATACATATCTAGTAAAAATTAGCTATTTGCAAGGTTAAAGGTTAGAATTTTAAAGTTTTCTATAAAAATTTTTGTCGCATCCATAATGCCTAGAAAACTAATTTCAACGAAATCGAAGTAAGCCTAAAATTCGCACCCTACTTGCTGCCAACATAAAAAAAATAAAATTTCTGTTTCATAAAGTGGCAGGTTATTCAATTTGTTTGCATTTCATAATGTAGCCATTATGAAATCCAAATAGAAAAAAATGTTTTAGAAGGTTGAACATTTTTAAAATTTCAATACCCTGTATCTTTCAAACAATGCATTTGCGGACCCATGTTGATAGAAACTATTTGTCTTATTTTTGCGTAAGGAAACCCGAACAAAGTTTACATATTCTATGTTATAGTATTTGCAGAATTATACCGTTGATCTTTTGACTGCAATAAAACCTCATTATCCCTTCGACCATAAAATAAATAGGGAAATCCCAAATTTTAAAACCTTTTCGAGCAGAGCCGGACCAGATATACAAATTCAATTTATATCTATGCCTGATGCATATATAAATACAAAGTGATTTTTAATAATTTTAATCTTTAGTGGTTTTCCGGCGAGTAATTTTTAGTTAGGCTTATTAGTGGTAGAATGTGGCGTCCTTGGAATTGTGCTGATAGGGGGGCATCTTCAAGTGTCATTTTTAAAAGAAAGCATTTATCTACCGATGTCAAACTAATAATTAAAAATGTGTATCAATCGTTGTTGAGTCGACATTTTAATTCGATGGATGCTTTAGCAGAGACGTCTACTTTGACAAAAACTCCTTTATCTTCGGTAAGAGGCATAGTACTTAAACCTGTTAATCCTAGAAAAAATCGGAGTGATTCTGGCACGGGTTTGTTCCAAATTGTCTGTTGCTTTCAGCTAATTCAGCAGATTCTTCTTTAGATTACCATCAAGATACCGACGCACAACTTTTTGAAGATTGATTTAAACATAAACTCCTTAAAAATATACCTGAAAATAGCGTCATTGTAATGGACAATGCTAGTTATCATAGTCGGCAAGCAAAAATCATTCTCAATTCTAATAATACAAACGCAGAAATTCAAAATTTTATTATGATTGAAAATGATTTATATTTTGAAGAAACTTACAAAAAAAACGAGAACTGCTAGAAGTATTAAAAGCTTTTAAAATAAATAAGGAATACGAGTGTGACAAACTTGCAGCAGAAAATGGACGTACAGTGTTGCGTCTTCCTCCGTACTATTGTATATTCAATCCTATTGGGCTAATATTTCACCAATTAAAATCCAATATTAGGAGAAATAATATTTCTTCTACATTAAATGCATCTGTAGTAGAATTAATTAAAAACGAAGTAAGAAAAATTTCTGCAGACAGCTGGAAAAACTGTGTACAGCATGTACTTAAGGTGGAAAATTCTTACAATTGTATGAATACAAATGTTCAACCCTTAATTATAAGTTTAGGCTTAGATGAAGATAGTGATTAGTTAAATTTTGAATAAATTATCAATAGTTTCTTAATATTTAATTAATTTTTATTGTACTTGTTATCCTAATAGATATACTTTTAAATTATGGTATTTTCAATTATCATTAATTGTTATCATTATTTTACATTTATTATAGGTACCTAAAACTAAAAATACCTATCTATTTATTTTAAATTATAAAAAAAAATCATGTGGTGTGGTATACATTTTCAAGCCGGCCCTGACCCCATTTATTGAGCTTTGAAGAGGTTCAGGCGTATACAATAGGGTTTAATCAGGTAGTTTATTTATGGCAGTAAGAGTGAACGGTCTAATTCTGCAACAACTATACCAAGTAAGAGACCTTATAACTGCACGAACAACCCCCCCAATTCCTTATCGCACGAACATAAATATTTCAAAGGTGCTAAAGATCTGCACATTGAATAAATAAACCGCAGACTTATCACTCATACAGCACACATTTTCTTTTCGTAAAGTGCAAAATATTACCCGCCATATTTCCTCCCCGGTTTCAGTTTTTGCTATACGTCTGTTTTTCGAGCGTAAAAACCACTAAAATATCGCTAGTAATAAAGTACGACCGGTTCGAGTTGGGTGCGAAATTAATGCGGGGACGAGAAACATTTCTTCCTATCTAAAGGCCGATTCTCATTATCGTGCAAGGCACCGGCTCGTCAAAATCTATTTATCATTGAACCCTATGGATTTTGCAGGTGTAAATTCACACTGTGCGCGCAACATCAAGCGACGGCCCGTCAAAATTCATAAGACACAGTGATTAACCTATTTGACCGAGCCAGAGCCTGGCCGTTGCCGAGCACATGTCTTGCACGATAGTGAGAATCAGCCTTAACAATGCACTTATTCCAGCGATGCACCGGCCCGAAAGTGTATTTTTTTAAATTTGTCTCAGAAAATCTAAAAACAATGAATTTATTCTTATTACTTTTGTTATACAGGGGGTTATGGAAATGGTTCCATACATTTAAATGGGTGACTCCTAGAGGAAGCTAACGTACTTTTTTTTTAATCTCACATGCGCCGCCGCCTTAGACATACAGGGTGTCCGCTAAGTAATGGGACATGGAAAAACCACAGACTCCTTACGTAAAAATATTAGGATTTAATTATACGTACCTATATCCGAAAGTTGATATTAACTGAGATACAGGGTGTTAAAGTTAAAACTTCATTTTTGTTTCTCTCTAATGACTTTGACAGAAACCAACGGTTTTTTACAAAATTTGGCAATTATGGATTTTTTAGGATGAGAAACTGATTTTTTGGTGAAATTTTAATGTATAATGTAGGGGCACTGCCTGCGGCATTTTTTGCTCATTTATTAGGTCATAACTTTTTTGTGCCTCCGTGTATTTAAGTTTTTAATGAAAATAATACTTTTCTCATATTTATTACGCGAACAAACCCGTTTTGGAGATTGTTGGGGAAACACTACCCTTTTCCCTCATAAATTCATTATAAAATACTTAAATTTGCATAAACTTATAATCAAGAACAAACAAACACGTTTCAACAAGTTTCGACGACATACAGAAAAACACATGACAAATATCAGACAAAACTTATTTCCCAGTGCATTCCGTCCTGCTCAAATAGTCAAAACTTGCTTCCAACGGTTACTTTCAGCCCATATCACATGGTTAAAAACTACCATGATAAAAATCAATACTTTACAACTGGACTTCACGCGATTATCACCTCTATTCATATAAACCATAATGCCTTGACATGAAATTCCAGACTTGAAAACTATCTTTTAGATCATGACCACAATGAGAATGTCATCCCAGACACATTAAACTCTGTAATCAATAAGCTACCGCGGGGCGAGTACTCAAGTGCCACCTAACTATCAAACTGAATAAATAACATAATTACCTAATTGCACCATGCAGACGACATACTATTTACATAAGTCACCCGGCATTTATAACATTTTCCTTGCACACGGGCTATGCATCCTCGTCAACCCATGGTACGTAAAAAACACCCAGCACCCAGCGCCAATATCTAGGCGGTGATTGGCCAGAGAGTCGTACGACGTCACGCTCCCCTCCGTTGAGGGAGGTTTTACCACCAAGGAACCACACTGTTGTTCGAGACGTCGCTCAAGGCAGGTGGCCGATTCAGACTCTCGTGCAATCACGTCATTTCTAGGCACTTCGCGGCCGATCTTCTATTTTTACCAAAAGTGTAACTTACAAGAATAAAAAGTGAAACTATTACAAGAACATTACTGTTGCTCGAAGACTCGTCCAAGGCAGGTTGCCGATTTAGAGATTCGTTCAAACACGTCATTTCTAGGCCTTTGCGGCCGATCATCTATTTTAACTATTTAAAGTGAACTAAGTACATTATTACATTACTGTCGTTCAGACACGTTATTCTAGGCACCTCGTGGCCGATCTTCTTTTATAACTAAAAAGTGCAACATACAAGTACAAATAAAGTGTAACTTACAAGTATAAATAAAGTGAATCTATACTATACATTACGGTCGTTCAGACACGGTATTCTAGGCACCTCGTGGCCGATCTTCGTTTCTAACTAAAAACCACGGCAGATAAATAAACCGGGTTTCAACCACGAGTAGTGAATCGGATTAAATCGAACTTTCTACTTACCTACATCGAACTTTCTACCTTTCTTAAGTGAACTTTTTACCATTCTACTTCGCGGCAATCCGACGGAACCGGGAACTTTGACCTACAGACTACAGCAAAATGCATATTACGATGAACTATACATTAAACTAATTTAAACAAGTATCAGTACTCGTGAACCGAATCGTTAACAGTCAAAACAGGCAGGTTTACCAGCAAAAATAAACCCCTTTGTACCGTACCCATACATCTAACCGTTGAAAATAGATAAGTTATTTGTGATATATTTCTGTGTTTGTTCTTACGCCTAATTACCAGAACCAGTGAAATCCCTATGCTACACAGTACTAAAAAACCCGATTGGGCTTCAGGATATAACACCGTAGCCTAACAGAGATATATGTATTTATATTGTTTAGTGCCTATTATTAATTTGCAAACAAATTTTTTTTAAGTAACCTATGAGAACACAAATGAAATTTAGAGATGCAGTTGCTATGAAACCTCTATGTTGTTATTTGCTTGTTGATTATTGTAAAATAGCTGTGTAAAAAAATGTTTCATTTTTGAGTTTATTCTAAGTTAAGTAACAATGCCGAAACACAATAATCAACAAACAAATAACAACATGGAGGTTTCATAGCAACTGTATCTCTAAATTTTATTTGTTTTCTCATAGGTTACTTTAAAAAAAGTGTTTGCAAATTAATAATAGGCACTAAACAATATAAATGCATATATCTCCGAAACGGTAACTCTGGGCGATCTGAAATTAGTGTGCCTTTTTTACGTAATAAATATGAGAAAAGTATTATTTTCATTAAAAACTTAAATAGACGGAGACACAAAAAAGTTATGACCTAATAAATGTGCAAAAAATGCCGCAGGCAGCGCCCCCTACATTGTACATTAAAATTCCTCATCCTAAAAAAACCATACCGTTGGTTTCTGTCAAAGTTATTAGAGAAAAACAAAAATGAAGTTTTAACTTTAACACCCTGTATCTCAGTTAATATCAACTTTCGGATATAGGTAAGTATAATTAAATCCTAATATTTTTACGTAAGGAGTCTGTGGCTTTTCCATGTCCTATTACTTAGCGGACACCCTGTATATATTCACTTAAAAACTATACTGTAGGTCAATCATGCCGTTGTATTGCGATGTTGCCAAAGACCTGCGCGTGCTCCGACCTTCCGTCGTTCCCTACCATGATAATGCGAACCGAACTTCCCCAGACAGATGGAATCCCGAAGCGCGAGACAAGGACCGCTGGGCTGTTTGAAATGTGAAATCGCGAATTTTAAACTTTTAAGACGCTGTTGCTCCATAAATATGGTGTGAAATTTAACAATTGTTATTGTGTCAACAATGCAGATACAAAATCTAACCGCGTCGTCTCGACCACTATACTTAAGTTCTGTTGGGAAATAATTTGCTGTCGTATGCTTTGAATAGAAAAAATATAGCGTCAATGTTTTAATAGAGTTTTAACGTTTGAACGGGATAAATAACTGTGGAAATTGACAACATTGCTGAAGACAACTGACGTCCGTTGACTAATCATATGGGGGGTTGTTTACAAATTTTCAGTAGTGCACGCTGTTTTTTATGACAATGACATAAGGAAGTGGTTTTTCCCGCTTATTAACTCAAAGGGCGATTTATGGTCATTTTTCTTCAACTTGTTTCCATTTCAGGTTTGTCTTATAATACAAACATAAACAAACCCGAACAAACCCCAATTTTAGCGAGTTTTAAGAACAAAAGTATGAAGCATTTCGAGTAGACACCGTTTCCATAACACCCTGTATATGAATAGTATAGTATAATCTTATTTTTATGCGAGGTAACGAGGAAAATGGAAATATCTTAATTTTTAATCTAAATAATTGAAATTTTGCGCCAGGGTATAACTTTCTAAATTTCTAAATTAGAAAAACTTTTTGTAATAAAAAAATTTTATACGCCAAAAATCTATATATGTTTTTTAAACAGTGCGACTATATAATTGCTCCAAAATTTATTTTTTATCGATCCCCACACCCAACTCTATTTCCCCGGTAAGAACCGCTAAAATATCGCTTGTAATAAAGTTAAAATTACCTCGCAAAAACGTTACGGAAAGTAGTTGGCCCATTTGTTTTATGTAGAATGTAATAGTGGTTGCAAAAGTTTATTTATTTTACTTATTTTAAACCTATTTATTGGTGATTCTGCTGTTCAAATTTTTAGCAAAGCAGAAAAATTTGAATCCATAGTTAAATTAATTTATTTCCTGTAATGTTGATAACCTTCATGCTTCGCTACAACAACTGTCTCGATAATCTAAATATTCGCTTTATTTAAGCACAATGTCCCCTATACAACGATGTGTAAGATGGTGGTGTCGTCAACAAAGAGTAAATTTAATAAACGGTATCCATGAAGGTAAATTCAGTCATACACATAGATTCAAAAGTTTTGCATCACTCTGATTTTGGCATGTTAAGATAATTTCAGGAATGAATTTTTTTTCTAAATGTTTATGTTTATTTCAGTTAAAACGATACCATTTTTGTAGCAAAAAAAATATTATCAAGACATTTGTTTAAGATAACATTTTCAGTGTTGTATTTTGTTGGTGCTGGCCGGTTAAATTTTTCGGTTCGGTGTGTAAAAATGAATCGCCGAGTAATATGTGAAATTGATCGTGCAAGAATAGTAGCTTTAGTTTAGTTTTTCAAAGTGATGTCTCTCGCATATGGAATCGCTATCTAGAGACCAATTCTGTGCGGGACAGACCACGAAGTGGTAGAAGGCATGTTATTAACGAACAGCAGAACCGCTATATTACGTTAACAATTCGGAGAAATCGTACTATGCCAGTCCCACAACTTCAGAGAGATGTGTCACAAACATATACTTTTTTTATACAAAATGTCTTTAAAACTTCTAAAAGATCACTTTTTTTATAACTTTCTTCAAAATATATATCATTCGCCGCCATGTAGTTCTGAATCTCCAATTTTGTATTATTTGAGCTTGGAGAGCTTTATGTAATTGGCGACTGTGATAGCTCGCATTGTCCATTACTATCGCGCTATTCTGAGGAATGTTTGGTAAAAGACAATTCTTGAACCATTCCTCAAAAAGTTCGGCCGTTGTATCTTCATGGTAGTCCACACAAGAGTCTTTAATGTTTTTTGCAGAAAGCCACAAGTCATTTGGAACCCGACCGTTTTCTGACCCAGCATGTAAAATGCTTATTCTTTTTCCTTTATTTGACGGAGCTTTTGTTTTACACTTATCGGAAGAATCAGACCAGCCTTTGGATGGTGTTTCATGCGTGTCAAACCAAGTCTCGTCGAGGTAAATTATAGGACTGTTTTCAGAACGGGATTTTCTTACAGAACTTATATACTCATGACGCCATTTTTGTAAACGGTGGGATTCAATGAGTACTTGCCTTTTGTCAATTTTGCGGTATCTGAATCCCATTTCTGACAAAACTCTCCAAAGGCTAGTGCGGCTACAACTTATTTGGGTTTCATCATTGGTGAGCCGTTGCTTCAGAGAATCTAATGTAGATACGCGTTGCTCTTCGTCCATGGTGTAGATTTTTCGCCTTATCAAGTCCTTGTCGCTTTCGTCGAAACATTTGGTGAAACCGGCATCTTTACGCTTCTTTCTAGATTTAATGGGATTTGACGCGATTCTTTTCACTGTAGTTAGAGGTATCTTGGTCAAATCAGACGTTTCAGTCGCAGCAGCACTAGCATAAAGTCCTCTGTTGAGTAAAGAAGTATATACTCTTTTTACAATTTCCCTAGCATCGAGAGATAAATGCATTTTCTTCACTGCAACACTAAAAGAAGCACCATCAATGTTTTTCCATGGACGCCACATACTGTTTTTTTATACGTTTGGTAAAATAATATCGGTAATACAACTAAACACTTCCAGCAAGAAATAAAAACTAACAAATTTTAGCACAAAAGATATTTAAATATAAATTAAGCAACCTACCTGATGTGCCTATATTTAATTATAATTATTACAATCCGGTCCTTTCCACATAATAATAACAAACGGTCATAAGTAATGGGATCGCCCCAGGTACTTTTACTGCAGTCATTAAGTTATATCCATTTTTCGTGAAACAATCTTCACCATATTTCGAAACAAATTCTATCCAATAGTTTTCTTGTAGTTTGTCACACCTTTTTACCTTAACAGAGGTCACCGATAAGTGCTCTTAAGGGTCGAAAGTTTTCAAATTGTATTAATAGAAAGTCTACCTCAAATATTAATCCATTCAGTCGCGCTCTCAAGTTAAACACGTTAGATTCCACTCAAACATTATTATTCTCCATTCGGGACTCCTCGTATTTAGAATTACTTCCACCGTACCCTTGTAATTCCCCCGTGCCGGTTGCTCGTATGTCATCGTGCAAATATTTTCATACATGTAATCGAATTGTTCTCAGTGCGTTCTCTCTCTCGGTGTGTGACCCGTTGGAAACAGTCGGTTTAATTTGTAGCCGTACGGGTGGATAATTTACGGATGTATGTTGAAAACGGAAGAAAAAATTACGAAAATGAAAAATGTTTGTATTTTTTATGTTTTATGGAGAATTTGTCTCCCTAATAATAGAAAAAAACACTTTTTTTGATAATGGTAATTATATTTCGACATTTATCATGATTTATTTTGTTCTTTCCTTTTGTTTCTGTCTATCTACACATAGATTCAAAAGTTTTTGCATCACTCTAATTCTCGAATAAGTAATTAAGTCATTCGCGAAAATAGACTAAATATTGTTCATTGATAACTTTAAAATAAAAATCAATGAGTTTTAAAAAATTTAATTTGACCACAACATTTTAAACCTTAAAAAAAAATAACAGAAGTAAAATTTATTTATATTGTATAATTTGTGAAATTTTAAAAAATAAAGCTTCTAATAAACTGTATTTCCTCCTCTGGCCTCAATGCAAGCTTGAAGACGACGCCGCATGTTGTGCGTAAGGTTAGCAAGCCGTTCTTGTGGAATAGCCTGCCATGCCTCGGTAGCAGCGACGACAAGCTCCTGGAGAGTTCTAGGGGGATTTCTTCTAACGCGAACTGCCCCAGAGAGCATATCCCAAGCATGTTCTATCGGGTTCATGTCAGGGGACAAAGCAGGCCACTCCAAGCGATTGATTCCCTCACTTTCTAGGTATTCATCCACAGCTCTAATACGATGGGGCCGGGCATTGTCGTCCATAAACACCCCAAATTGTTACCAACAGCCCCTCTCCACGTCCTAACATAAGGATGTAGAATATCCCTAATGTACCTGTCGCCAGTCATTGTGCCTTGAACGTTGACTAACTCAGTACGCCCGTCAGACATAATACTTGCCCAAAACATGGCGCTTCCTCCCGCGAATGGAGGCAAGGGGCAAGTTGGGCGGCTCTTGTTGGTTCTCTCCAAACACGAATCCGGCGACTATCGTTTACCAGACAAATCCTTGTCTCGTAGGAAAATTCTTCGGGTAAGCGATCGTGCGTTTCAACCCACTGCAGTCGACGAACTCGGTGGTCATATTGTAGTTGGGGAACTCTTACTGGCCGCCGACATCTTAAACCGGATTCAAGAATGCGTCTTCTTAGTGTAGAGATGGATACGCAAACTCCATGTGCATGCGTGACATCTCTCTGAAGTTGTGGGACTGGCATAGTACGATTTCTCCGAATTGTTAACGTAATATAGCGGTTCTGCTGTTCGTTAGTAACACGCCTTCTACCACTTCGTGGTGTGTCTCGCACAGAATTGGTCTCTATATAGCGATTCTATATGCGAGATACATCACTTTGAAAACCCCTATTCTTTCACCCGAACAATCCAAACAACATAGACAAAACGTCAAATGGATTTTTCATTATTTTGTTTCTATGAATCCATTCCACAGCCAAATACCAAAAAATATATTTTTATAAGATAATTTTTAAATTTCGCTATAAGTCCGAAAATATTTAAGATAGGTATAGGAACACTTAATATCATTAGAAAATTCGATTCTCCATTGGCAAAACATATCAAATACAGGGTGCCCCATTTAAAAGAAATAAGATTTGTGCAATAATTCATCTCCCTCAGAAATATTGTTATGGAGACGACATGTATAAAAATAATTAAATACTGTACAAAATTATAAAATTCCTATTGTTTTGTGGAACTATTGTCAAAATTTCAGTTTTCTAGCTGTAAGCGCTAAAAAGATATGATTTTATTTTTCGGTCCCGATACGGCGTTAAAAAATCACAAGATTATTTATAATTCAAAAACTCTAAAAGATAGGTATATGATTTATACAGAAAAATGTTCTAGATTTTTTACCTAGATTCCAAAAAAAAAAATAATATATAGGGTAATTCATTTGAAATTCAGAAGTTGCTACCACTTTTGGTAGATCCGGCAACACCGCACCATACAAAATATTTTATGAACGTAGAAAACCATCTCTTATAGCCACAGCCAAATTTTCAAAATAAAATATCCTTTAGTTCTCGAGATACTTCTAATAGGCCACTTTACTTGGTGTACCCTGTATAGGACACCCAAGTAGTCACCCATAAAGATAATAAACCATTTCTATAACACCCGGTATTACTAGTGCGATAACGAATCTTATTATATAACTCGAACAAACCCAAAATGAATTACTTAATAAGTAAGCTCTTATGATGCAGGTCCTAAAACGCGTTATTTAACGTTATGTTTAGCCCAGAATGTGTCTGCACGTCCACATAACACACTATCGAGGGTTTAGACGGTGCAATAAATCAGAACCGGAAGAATAATGTTTTAACTTTAAATGTAATTTATCGCGTTCAGATTATGTTATTGTATATATATATGTGTAGGTACCAGTTCGATTGTGTTGCTCATAAATATACTGGGATTTCCGAGTTCCGGTATTTCGATGTTTTCTAAGTATTAGAGGAAATATTAATGGGGTCAAAGGAATAATAGAGTTTTGCAGAGATACGGAGCTCTTCTATATGCATCTAAGTACTTTTCGTGCAATATTATTATTATGCGAAATCATTTTAACTAGAAACGTTAACATTTTTTATTTTTTGGATTCTAAAACATCGACTGCCGACGCACATCTTCGCTAGCAGCATGAACGACATCGTCTCAATGTACCACAAGTCACAGTTAATGCTAAGAAGACCCAGGTAGTAGTTTTCTCTAAAAGGCTTAACATTGCAGAACCGGATATAGTCATCACAGGACATGTAATTTCACTGGCTTCATACATTAATTTTCTGGGCATTAATCTAGGAGGAAATATGTCTTGGCATAACCACGTTGCGGCAATCGCCAAGGTAGCTCCGCAGAAACTTGTTGTACCCGGAACAAAAAGTTCTATTCACTTCAACAACTTTTGGCACTCGATAAACCCCAGATGCGTCCATCACTAGAATACTGCTCTCATATCTGCAGCTCTGCACCCAAGCAGACTATTCGGTCATTGGTTCCATCGAAAGGAGAGCCATTCATTTGATCGGAGACCACGAGCTTACCAAGAACCTCGACAGCCTAGATCATCAAGGGAAGGTTGCTTATTTGACACTCTTTTACATGGCAAATGTGCGACTATCTTTGCACGCTTTATTCCACTAATAGCAGAAATACACGACGAACCACTGCCGCCTACCTATACAGGGTGTTATGGCAATGACTTTTTATATTTAAATGCGTGACTCGTTGGGTGTCCTAGAGAAAGCCCACATATTTTTTTTTAAATCGAATATCTAAATGGTGAGGTAAAAAATCTTCGTGCTGTCGCGCCGCTCCATCTGGTTTCATCTAGCAACTATATCTAGATCACTAGAGTAAACTACAGTGATGCCAGATCACACCGCATGTCTCGCCCTTGCTTGGATAACCGCCGCGCGCGCGTTGAAATGCGCTTTAGTATGTGTCTATGTTTGGTGCGGATACCACGTCGACGAGGGTCTCTTGACGTTTCACGTGGTTGTGTACGAATTTTATACGTTTTGTTAGTTGTACCATTACCTGATTTTTTGTCTGTTACTATTGGTTGTGAAATAATTCATAATAATAAATGTTGTGATGTGATTTAAAATTTGTGTCATATTACTATCGGTTCTGTTGCAAACCATACGTTTTGTGTTCTATTTTTTTATGGAATTTAATTATAAAATGGATTATTTTTAAATAAGATCGAAGGTAAGAGAGTATACATACTCTCTTATAATGGTAATATTTTTTTTAAAAAAGTTTGAAAGTGATAACGCTGGTCAAAGACGTCTTGTTGGCAAAAACTTCCCATGTGCGTTTATAATTCTGTGTTGCAATATAACAACACCGCCTAAAATGCGCTGACCTCTTTTGAAACTTGACCTATGCAATAAATTATATTGATTGTGTACGTTGCCAGTGGTGGCCACGTGAATTTCAGATTTCACATAAAGTGTTTTTCTCGCTTCTTAATTCAAAGCGCCATTTATTATTTTTCTTCAATTTGTTTTCGTCTCAAGATTTGCCGGTTTAAATATAATAAGTAATTTCCATAACACTCTGTGTTTAATCATAAGAATATTGCAGAAATTATTAATGATATCAAAGGAATAATAGAGTTTTGCAGAGATACGAAGCTCTTCTACAGTATGTCTCTGTAAGTTAGAACCATATGTAAACTGTTTTATTATTAAAAAAGTTATTCTGATACGAGGTTTGTCAAAAAATATGAATTTTGCCCAAGAGCAAAGTATCTTTATTTTTGACAATATCGAAAATTGTTATTAAAAAAAGTTGATCAGAACTAGAAACCACGTTTAAATATGCAGTGACACCCGTTTACGATGAAAAAATTATTTTTTCTTTTTTGAAACGTATGTGTACAATAACAATACATATTTAACTGTAGTTACATGTAATCTAGGATGCTCTGACATACAAATGAATTGTTAATAGCAAGAAATGTTTGACAGCGACCGTCAAAATGCGTTAAAATTTATAAAGTACATAAAAATGGTGTTATTAAGTTGTGAAGATGTTAATCATTTGGAGAGGATAATTACACAATCATGCCGGGAAATTTCTTCAGAAATGATAAGGAAAGTATTAGGGAAATTTACCAATAGAACGAAGAAATGCATTGAACGAGAGGGTGGATATGTCGAGGCATTAGTCGAATGAGTGAAAATTAAATTTCTATTTATTTCTAGTTTTATTATTGTGTTAGTTGCACTATTTATTATTTGTATGTGTTTTCTTATTTGCAATATAAATGCATATGCATTCATTACGGACGTGTTTAAATTGCAACATTGTTAGATAAAATTAAGAAACGAAAAGGTTATCAAGTTTTTAATAAATAACTAATTAATAATGTAGAAAAATTATTAAAAAATAACAAAACCTATTTTTTCATCGTAAATGGGTGTAACTGTATATTTAAGCGTGGTTTTTTGTTCTGATCAACTTTTTTAATAACAATTTTCGATATTGTCAAAAATGAAGGAACTTTGCTCTTGGGCAAAATTCATATTTTTTGACAAACCTCGTATACGCCTGGAAGAATTTAATATCTGACAGTTGCCTATTAGGTTTTAGACCATGCAGAACTTTTTATGAAGAATACCTTTTTTTCGTAAAATTAATAATAAAAAAGTTTTCCATATGGTTCCAACTTACGGAGACATACTGTATATGCAGCTAAGTACTTTTGGTGCAATATTACCATCATGTTTGTAAGTAATTACAAAAAAAAATTATTACGATAAAATTTCGAAATCATTATAGCTAGAAAGGTTTTCCGAGGGATAATTGCAGCCGTGTATAAAATTATCTGGTAATTTTCACACGCGAGTGTAATTTCGCATCAAAAACATTACAATTTTTCTCTGTTTTATTAAATAAAATAACAAAATTCAAATTAACAAACTACACTAAATTCGCTAATAACTAAATTTTAAAAAATACATATACAGGGTACAGGGTGTCCGCTAATTAATGGGACATGGACAAACCACATACTCCTTACTTAAAAATATTAGGATTTAGTTATACTTAACTATATCCGAAAGTTGATATTAACTGAGATACAGGGTGTTAAAGTTAAAACTTCATTTTTGTTTTTCTCTAATAAATTTGACAGAAACCAACGGTTTTTTACAAAATTTGGCAATCATGGTTTGTTAGGACCAAAACTGATTTTTTGGAATTTTAATGTATAATGTCTGTCTGCCGCATTTTTTGCACCTTTATTAGGTCATAACTTTTTGTGCCTCAGTGTATTTAAGTTTTTAATGAAAATAATACTTTTCTCATATTTATTACGTAAAAAAGGTATACTAATTTCAGGTCGCCCGAACAAACCCGTTTCGGAGATATTTACATTTAAATTGTGTCAAATCAAGATGGCAAATATAATTTTTTGAATATGGTTTCCTTGTCACTAAACAATATATTATTTTAACAACAGAAAAATGAGGAATTTGACTTTGCTGCTACTACACCAGAAATTCGCGAAGCAGCAAAAATAGTAGGAGAAGATCTTCTGCCAACTAAAAGCCGCCCGAGATATGATAAGGCATATAACTGTTTCAAAGAATGGTGTACGGGAAACAAAGGTCAAAATCCTGGTTCTGAGTCGGCGCTACCAGCTTATTTCAGTGAAAATGCCAAGACAAAGAAGATATCAACGATTTGGTCACAATATTCAATGCTGAGGACCACTCTATCAATTAGGGGAAAAGTAGACATATCTAAACACGCAAAGCTATTACAAAAAAAATATTTACTTTCCCCCCGGTTGGAAAGTAAAAGTAAAAAAACTTTCAACATTTCAAAGATAGATGAAATGTCATTATTACATGCATGGTTGTAAATAAACATAATTACACTATTATAATTTTGAATGAATACATCCTTCCAAGAAAATAATAAAATTCACACCCTAACCTCGATATTTGTAGATAGTTATCGTTAATTTATCAATATGGGATTTGCAATCATTAAAATATCATTACATAAGTCAGATTTAGGTACTTACTTTACATATTTGTTGTAAAAATTGAAAATAAATCTGTACTTATCCTAATTCTACTTTACCCGAACAGTTATTATGTTTAATAGGTTGTCTGCTTACTCAACCGAAATCCTCGCGTCGTTGTGTTGCTTCTAATTAAGGAATATAGAAGCAAAACCTGAAATATCCATTTTTTGGTATATTAGAGTTAATTCTGGAATTTGAATCCGTATGGAAAGGCCTACAACCCGAAAAAAATATTTTGAAGCAGAACCAGCATTATCCAACCCAAACTCAATGGTAAAAATTAGGTTTAGTTGCAGAAACCTCCATTTCTCCTAATGTAGCAAAATCGACAATCTCCATTTTGACCAACCGTTTTAACTTTGATAAAAAGCAACAACAAGACTATCAAAATCATTTTGTTTTCTAGTGGTCCTCGTATAATGATGATAAAAGTTCAGTTGGAAAGAAAACGATTTTTGTAAATGCCGCCAATTTCCATGTTTTCAATTCTGTATACTTTCCCCGTTCCAAATAAATAAGAAAATATACGGAAGTAATTTATTTTTCATATTTCCAGAATAAACAACCCAAAAAATAATATTTTCATTCATATATCGATACCGAAACACTTTATAAGAAAAATAGAAAATACTTCGGAACATCACAAAAAATAAACAGAACTTATTCGATATTAAGTTATATCCAATATACAATGTGTCCGATAAGTATAGGGCAATATGCTGCCAGCGTACAGGGGAGATCAAATAATACTAATAATAATTATTCCTCCTAACAAAATTTTCAGACCCCATAGACGCATCTGAGTTTTTAATTATGACTTTTAAACAACCCTGTATATTTTAATGAAATTTTCTAACTTTGTTTTGCCCATATGTTTTGTTTGAGAGGAAGCATAGATATCCAATTTGATTATTATTTGTTATAGTTTTTTTTTAAATCGAATCACATCACAATCATGGCCGGACACGCAATCCCACTGGCTTCATCTATTCCATAATATTTTATCGTACCGTCAAACTAAAGTAGTCCGACCCTCCCTAATATTTTATCATCCCGTCAAACAATAGATGCCGGCAACCGTGCCTCGGTCGTGGTAAATGACGATTATGACGAGACTTGCACGCACGTGCGATTAAGTAGTGCATTTTTTTTTTTTTTTTTTTTTTTTTGGACAGCCGAGGAGAATCTGCTTACAGACACCTTACAGACGCGGCTGTAAGGTAGTGTCGGGATGGACATAAACTTCTTCGAGTGAGAAGCTCCGACTGACTAAACTCCCCGTGTGGGTAAGGTATAAAACCTTTAACTCCTTTTCACTAGATGTGTTATTTTTGTCTATCATCAGTATGATTTTTAGGTTAAGCCTTGAGGCGTTGCTGTGTTTTTCGGTCCTGCTCTCAGATCTCCCTTATTTGAATTTAATCACATAAGCAAGGTTTAAGAGCCCCGTTAACATGTTGACTGTAGAGGGTAGGCGGTGTATTTATTATCAGTGTTTTTGTTGCTTTTATTGCCTGAGCAATTCAAGCAAGGCAGGGTTGTTTTGTAGTGCCGAGGAAAGGAGGGAGATCCTCTCCTGCAACACTTTAGTGTCTAACAGGAACAGATCAAACAGCCGACTGTTCGATGCTCCTGTCAGTAGTGTTTCTGGATTGTTTTGTGGTGTTTCAGGGGTTTTTTGATTTTGTTTTGCCGCTGCTGCTTACGAGGTGTTTGAATTCACCTGTCTGCCGTCTGTGATGTTTTTTTTTTGGGGGGGGGGGGGGGGCGGGTTTGTTTTTTTGATTTGGGAAGTTTCGGGGATTTTTGGTGCATCGACTGTAGTTGGCTATTAAGTAGTGCAGTTTCTCTGTAGTAACAGGTGGCGGGTGGCAGCGGGGGATAGCGGGGCTTTGGCGATTTAACATGGGAAAGGCGCACAGTTTTTGTGTGCACCGCGCTGATGTCTGTTCGTGCATCTAGTTAGAATTAGAGCGTGTATGTTTTAATATTTTAATATTATATATTTATTAAGTTAAAATGAATAGTTGACGGTGGACTATTTCAGAAATAACTTTAGCTCTTTGAGTTTTGAGCAAAAAATTGAAGTGAAGAATGCGGGAACACCTAAACCCGAAATTAATTTAACGCAGACCACAAAAGGTAAATCTAGGGACTTTATTAGAAAGTTTAAAAATTAAATATATGAAAAAAAAATTATAGAGGGTATTCCAAACGTAATGAGGCTGTTATTGATCAATTTTCTACAATTAAGAACCGAAGAATGGACTTTACGTTTAAGCACTATTGTGTAGGGTCGATAAATGTTGTGTATTTCGATAAATGATACTCGATATGATTTTAAACCATTTTATTTAAGGATTTAAACTAAAAAACCACTGAAAATATGAAGAAACCCAACTTGTCAGTCTCGTGGCTCGATTCGTTCTCATCATAAAACAGTTAACTATTGTTCTCGTCTTGGTTGCGCCTAATGACCTGGCCCGTAGATGGCGTAGTGGTATTAGACATCATTCGGTTTTCTTGATAACTCATAGATGGCGGTAGTAGTATTGGACATCATTCGGTTTTCTTGATAGCTCGTAGATGGCTTTAGTAGTATTAGTAGTGGACTGTATAAATATTGTTACGAGGGTTGCATGCGACGACGTTAAGATCCGACAGCTATACACACTAAGAAAACCTTTCTTATTTTCCAAAAGTTGTATTTCCTTGTGTAAAATTAAAAAATAAATAAAAATATGTTTTACCTAACGCATTTTCTTATTACTTTTTTTCTTCCTACATTGAAAACGCCTAGAAAAATTTCACCATACTTGTGAACGACCTCTATCATAGGTCACGAGCCGCCACTGGGTAAATATAAACTCCCTTGTAGTAATAATTCTATGAAAGTTATAAAATTTCTCAAATTACTTGTAGATATCTCGAAAGGCGACAGACAGGCCGATAATATAATTTTTTTCAAAGATAAAACCAAATTTAATTGTACAAGGTTCATTTTCTAAACCTCGAAACTTGAAAACCTCCGAAAAACGGATACCCTGTGCAATTTTACAAAAGAAAATGTTTTGATTTGAAAATAAAAAATCCTAAAAAAGTAATATGGCTTCAAGACTGACTGTCTGAACCAATTTAATCCAAAAGTAATAATTATTTCTTTGTTTTTATAAGTATATAGAAAAAACTTCGGAACACACAAACAACGAAAATAAACAAAAGTTATTTAATATCAAATTATGTCCGATCCGACATGCTTTTAAGTAAATAATTCCCCAAGAGAGTTTGATTATAAAAAAAGACACGAACCTAACAAAGGCGTAGGAAAGTTTTGCGAGAAAAGATTAATATAATATTTAGGAAGAACAACGTAACTTGTGCAGTTTTGCTTCTATAAAAAATTGGTAACCGTCTTTTGCGCGCCGCATGCATTATTCCTTCCTCTGTCATTCTACCGTGTCAAAGGTGGAACTATATGGGGAAAAAGTTATGGTTCGATTTAGGTAAAATATGACTTAAGTTATAAACCATAAGCTTTTGCTTAAATCTTGCACATCATCGCAGGACAGCATGAAGTATCACGCCTCAACAAAGACCTGAAAGAAGTTTTTGCTTTGGGTGACAGTATCCAAGTCGAATTTGACGCTAAGAAAACCCAGGCAGCCGTTTTTCTAAAAAGGTTAACATTACAAAACGGGATATGGTCATGGCAGGACACTCAATCCCACTGGCTTCATCCACTAATTTGCTGGGCGTCACAGCCCAGATTCGACCATCACTAGAGTACTGCTCTCATGTCTGGAGCTCTGCACCCAAACATACTCTTCGGCTACTGGATTCCATCTAAAGGCGGGCCATTCGTCTGATCGGAGACCACGAGCTAACGAAGAGCCTCGACAGCCTAGAACATAGAAATCAGGTTGGGGATTTGACTCTCTTTTACAGATATTTCCTTGGAAAGTGCTCGGCTCACCCTGCCCCCTTAATTCCGCCCAGAGCGGCTATAAGCAGAAATACACGACGAACCACTGCCGCCTATCCATATGTGGTTAAGCTTAGTACTCCTCGAGCTTCATTATTTAAGAATCCTTTCATCTGGAGGACGTCATCCTTATGGAACGACCTTCCCGAGGTCGTTTTTCTCAACGAATATAACCTCCAACGATTCAAAACCAACATGAATCGTTTTATTCGCACACGCATCACTCCCAGGGTGCCTTAAAGGATTTTTCCTATAGTGCTTGAGTTTGATCATATAAAAATAAATAAAGACCAAAAATTATGTAATTAAATAGGGCCATGCGGCTCTTGTTAATTGTCAAATTTGACATTTTCTTCGCGAAATATGGAAAAATGGTATTAATTGATCGAATTTCAAAAAAATTTTTACGCAATTTGAATCACATGATAATTTTTGTTTCCATCTATTTTTGGAAAATATCTATTTTCATTGAAAACGGAAGTCGTAAATCTATTTATTTATACATACCAAAATATTAATTTTCCTCAAAAAATTAAATTGCAGTTTTAAATTGTCCATTTGTGGAGTAAACTCCTTTAACTGACAACTAGGGGAGTATCGTTTTTCAAAATAAAAGATAAGTTGAAAAAATGGAAATATTAGAATTAAAGTGCCGTGGTTTATAATTAAGTAAATAAATAGATTTAAGGTTGTAGGGTCGACATACGTTTTCAATGAAACTAGATCTGATATTGGCAAAAAATAGATAGAATGCAAAAATTATCATAAGTGATTCAAATTTGGTATATGGGTATAAAATTACAATACAAAAAACTTTTCCAAACACATTTTTTTTAAATGCGATCAATAAATGCCATTTCTCGCCATCTTATGGAGAATACGTCAATTTTGACAGTTAATAAAAGCCACATGGTCCAATTTAATTATGTAACTTTTGGTCTTGATAAGGGGTCCTCTAGGTCCTTGCCATTTGAACGGAATGGAGGGTGTTTCCATAGATCGTGGTCGGTTAAGGAAAAAATACTGCTTTGAACTGCTACAACTTATATTTTCTGTATAGGGGATATAATGGTACATAATTCACAGCCTAATCACAGTTCACCCTTTTTTCACAAAAGAAGTTAATTTAACTAACACTAATAACTGACTAACTATATTTACATTTGTAGGGCATGAATGTCACAGAGGTATCTTATGATACGCAAAAGAGAGAGAAATCGAATGTTTCAGATACGAGGAGTACCGAACGCTGGTATTAGGAAAAAGTAGTAAACGAAATATCTACTTCCCGATATACGGGCGAACAATAGAAAATAGAAATTAGGAAAGTTATGAACTAAGAACCACCGACCGTCGGTTCTAAGCAAAGAAAAGGTACTGATGTTATTTTTGTTCTCAGCGTCATACCTGGTTTTACCAACATTTAATTAAGGGATAAGAATATGTAAATGCCATTAGAGAGCGGTCACTTAACAAAGGAAAAAGGGAAAAAAGGTTCGTGCGAAACTATTGTTTATGTAGACGTAGGATTAAAATTTGGAAAACGCGTCTACTTAGTAATTGAAATTATACATACAGACATATTTTATGATGCTTTGTACCGATGCCGATAAATTGTTATTGTAAAAGATCAAAGGAATATTATTATACTTTTTGAAGCAAAAACTTATGATAAATTAAAATTTACCTGAATCGAAAATACATATTTTCCCCACATAGTTCAACTTTAATGGTGAAACTGATGTTTCGGTATATCCAATTATTAGTTATTGATAATTTCAGATACCGGGTCAATATTTTGGCCGGATCCTGTATTTATAACAAAACGTTCTAAAATGAAATAAAAATACGTTTGATTGTTGGAAAAACCCGAAAAAAAATTCCATTTTTATCAAAAAAGGCAAAAAAATACTGATCTGCGCCTGCATCAAGTGTTTATAGTGCAAGACTTTCGGTGGCCAAGAAAAAAGACTCTGCAAGCAACAGGGGTAATGGTATATTACGTACCGAGGTGGAAAGTGTTTCATTCCTGTCGAGAGAGTTGGTAGTTAACTAAATCTCGAGACAGTAATGAAACTTTTCACCGAGGTTTGTATACTATTTTATTTACAACCACATCTAACATCCCACTTCTTATTATTTTGAATTTAAATTATTAATAAAAGATAAATGTCATTTTGACTTTAGACAGAAATTTCAAATAACCGCAGGTGGTAAAATAACGTAGGTAATAATACACATCAAGATGACAAATATCATTTTTTGCATATGGTTTCCATGTTACTAAACAATATATTATTTTAACACCAGAAAAATCAGATGAGGAATTTGATTTTGCTGCTACTCCACCAGAAATTCGAGAAGCAGCAAAAATAGTAGAAGAAGATCTTCTACCAACTAAAAGCCGCCCGAGATATGCGAAGGCATATAACTGTTTCAAAGAATGGTGTACGGGAAACAAAGTTCAAAATCCTGGTTCTGAGTCGGTTCTGAGTTGTATGTTGGTGTGTTCGTATATTATTTTGAGATATCGATTTTTAAAAAAATTACAAAAAAATAATTTACTTCCCACCCGGGTGGAAAGTAAAAGTAAAAAACGTCAACTTTCCACCTTTCAAAGATAGATGAAATGTCATTATTACATGCATGGTTGTAAATAAAATCAATATTTCTACATCAAAATCTTCCCGTTATTACGAACAAATATCAATGTCTATCTAAACTACAAATATGGAGTTTATGTCCTTTTGCCGAACTCATCCTTAGACGCGTTTCACCGTATCACGACTCGTCAATAAGGCTAGAGTCTGACGAGAGTAGAAGGGTTTTTTCCTCTCAATACTTTTCGAGTTATAGCCTGTCAAATTTCCATTTTTCCTTCTAATTTTTAACGCCTTGCAGTTAATTTTTAAACTATCAGCTGATATTTAGCACAGCATAGCCAGGCTTAATTACTTCTATCATTCTGTTATAAAAATGCTTTTCTACTATGCCACCAGAGGCCACTTTACCTGAAATTCAAATTTAATTTTCGCCATATCTTTTTGTTTTAACAGTTATTGGAAGACAGGACGTGCCATTTTAACAACAAAAGTACATTAACTCGACCGCGCGCCAGTAGCCCATGCCCCAAAACAGCCGTTTCCCGTATTTTAATAATTAACAGCTGCAAATTTGCCAAGATTTTCTATAGAGTTTCGAGCTAAGTTTTCCATCCATCTTTCTACCTCCACCTATTCATTAAAAATTCTAATTGTTAATAATTCACAGAGCCATCTACAAATCTTTACTTTAATTATTGTACTTTAGAGCGAACTTTTAGATACTCCCGTTCTTATTTAGAGTGCAGCGGCGTCACCCGTCATTTATTAATTGTTAGTTTGGAAAAGAAGAGGCTTTAATTATTTAGGTTAAGTTAGGGACCGCCGTATAAATAATGTATCGATATGCAAAGAACCACTTGGTTGGTTGGTTGGTTAAAGGTGGGGGTCGGATGTGTAACCCGAACTTCTATTACCGCAGCTTTCTGGCTTATTGTGCATCCTGATCTTGTTAGAAGATATTTGTTTCTTCTGTGAGGTCCAATATCCTTCTACCCAAATCTGTCATGCGGGAGGTTGTAGCTACGTTGAATGTGCCCACAAGCTCTTAAGTCTTCTGCGAGTTAGCGCTTCGTAGCTGCATATTATATGGGAGGCATTTCCATCTTCTTCTCCGTAGAGTCAGCATTCAATGCGTCCATTGCAGATTCCTATACGTTGAAGGTGTTTTCGTTAGTGACTGTTAGCAAACCAGTAACCCTTTTTAACTGGGGCCGCGTTAGGGGTAGCATCACATTCGATAGCATCTTCGATGGTTTCCCAATTGCGACCAGGCAATCCTTGCCATCGAGAAAGATGTTGTTTTTTCGACCATCTATCTAATGTTCTTGTAGCCTGTTTTGATATTCCGAAGGACGGTTCAGGGCTTCTGAGATTTTGAGCGGATCCGGCTCTCGCTTTTTCATTACCTATTATCCCAGAGTGACCGGGGACTCACAAGAGTTCTACCTTGTTCTTTCTCGTCACCAGTTCTAGAGTATTAAGTGTGAGTTTTGAAGTAAACCGATTGGAGAACCACGTAAAGATAGCTTCAACTTCACACTTCTTCTTCCTCCTCATCCTGCCCCTCCTGCTTCTGCTCCTCCCCTTCCATGCACTGTTCTCGTTCAAAGAGGTAGTGCATGTCTCGAAGAGACTGATTTTAGTAATAAAAATATCAGAAAATACGAAGTCAGCGTCTTATCATTGTCTGCTGTGCTACCGTTAGTTGTGTTGTAATAATTTTTAACAGAAAAGAATCAATTAATTTCCAATTAGAACAACTAAACTTATTTTGATAAAGTCGAAATCCCAGAATATTAATTTGCCCCCACGTATTCCGTCTTATCTCTGATATATGCTCCTGCAAATTTACATGAGCTCAGTGCAGCTATTTTTGAAGAATGCCGGCAAATTGACCAGAATTACATACAGAACCTCATTGAAGGTATGCCAAGCGGTCATTCCTGCTGGTCGGGGAAATACCCGTTACTGAGGTCGAAATTATCTTTTAAGTTGATTTTCATTTAATTTACACCATTCTTGTAACTTTAGGTTTAAGTTTTTGTTATGGTTGGAAATTAATACGATTTTCTTTGTAAGTTTTTTTCTTTAATTGTATCTGCTACTAAAATTAAAGTATTGAAATGAACTAAAAACTAAAATGTTACGAACATTGATGACACTTGATCTTCACACGTCTTCGAGCAGACGAATGGCCCTCATTTCGATGGAATCCAGTTTCCGAAGAGTATGTTTGGGTGCAGATCTCCAGACATGAGAGCAGTACTCAAGTGATGGTCGAATCTAGGCTTTGTATAGAGTCAAAAGTTGTTGAGGTATTTACAACTTTTTGGTTTGGAAGAGTACACCAAGTTTCTGAAAAGCTATCTTGGCGATTGCAACAACGTGGTTATGCCAAGACATATTTTCTCCCAGGTTGACGCCCAGCAAATTAATAGATGAAGCCAGTGGGATTGCGTGTCCTGCTGCCATGACTATGTCCGGTTCTGTTTTTAGAGAAAACTGTTGCCTGTGTTTTTTTTAGCGTTAAACTCGACTTGGTTACTGTCACCCCAAGACAAAATTTCTTCTAGGTCTTTGTTAAGGCGTGATACTTCATGCAGTCTGCGAAGATGTGCATCGGCAGCCAATGTTTGTTGGTGCATTAAAAGAGAAAGATGAGATAAGTGTGCTATCGTCAGCAAAGCTAAATATCGGATTTTTTGTTTTTTTGTTTAATGTAGAGTAAGAAGAGAGTGGGAGACAATATGGACCCTTGAGGAACACCGGCATTGATGGTAAAGGTGTCTGAGAGAAATCCGTCATTCGCCACTTGCAGAGAGCGATCCTTAAGGAAGGTAGGCAACCATGCACAGAATCGACTGGGCATACCATAGGATCGTAGTTTACTTAGAAGTCCCTCATGCCAAACACGATCAAAAGCTTTAGATCCAGTGCAACAGCCCGAAATACCCCATGATGTTCGATTGCGTTGTTCCAAAGATGGGTGACATAGGCTAGAAGATCTCCAGTTGATCTGGACTTCCGAAAACCATATTGATGATCGCTGATAATGTTGGAGCCTTCTAGGTACTTCAAAAGTTATTGGCTAATAGCTTTCTCCATTACTTTGGATATAACTGAAAGCAATGCGACTGGTCGATTTTTCGTCGAAATTTACGTACAATATAAAAAATTAATAATAAACATCGGACTTAAAATAAGACAATTATTTACGATCAAAATCGATCCAATATTGCTCGAATCGATTATTTTGACTGTAAATGTATAACGAGGCAATTCCATAAATCTCCCTGAAATTAAATGGAATTTAATTTCCTTAGCAAGAAGCTGATTAGGATATGATATTGAACTAAATACAATTAATGAATATGCATCAGCAACGATCTAACTAATTGATACTTCTTCAACACTGCATCTAGCAAATATAAGACATTAATAAACTCGAAACTTCTAAACTATTCACCTCTACCTAATAATTGATTATTCAAATTAATGCGGAAGCTGTTTCTATAACTGAGTAAAGGCCCTATAGAACAATGAAAGCAGACGTTTGAAGTCTCCATTGTCTTATCTTGAATGATAACTTCCCTTTCGAAAAGATAATTAATTAAATTATTAGTGTGTATTGTTGATACCATTGCTATTTTTGTTTAATTTAATATTAAAGGTTATTTTTCAAGTATATACTTACAGTTTGAACCGGGGGATCGGTCATCGCCTGTAACAGTATGATTCAAATCGAGATTATGTAGATGGAATAAGACAATAGTCTATTAAGATACAAGTTTCATAAGACATTATCTTAGAGCACGCGTTTAATTTAGAAAACGATCCGCGAAGCGGAGGTGCTCTAATTGTCTTATGAACCGTGTATTTTATAATACTTTTTCTATTTGGGTCTTTAAAATATGAAAAACTTTAAACATATAGTAGATTTTTTCCTTTTAAATTAATATTTTCTTTTTGGGTTGGCAATACTTTTACAATTTAATAAAATGTTACAGGTATCAAATATGCCATGATAGAAACAATTGAACACAACAAAGCTTCTTCCCATGCGTCATAATTAAAAATAAATATATTATTAAAATTAATAAAAATTAATCAGGAAGAACGTTGTACTCCGTTAGAAATACGAGAAATTGCAGAAAATAATCGAGAAAAACTTTTAAAACTTTGAGTTATGGTGCGAGCTGAACAAAGTTCAAAACAACAAACCCGAACAAAATAATAAATAATACAATTGAACAAAATATTGTGTCGACGCAGAATCTGACAGGAATTGTCTACTGTAACTATAAATATGTATACGGGGTGTCCCGCTAAGGTTGACGAGCGGCTGTATCTCGATAACTGTTTGTCCTACGGCTTCCGGAAAAAAAAAATTATTACAAAAGTGACTCCTAGAAGTATGCTAAAATTATGTTTAGTTTTGAAATTTTACCGCTAGATGGCGTATTTTGAATTCAAAATCAAGAAATGATAATATCTCTTTAAATCGATAGTGAAGGTATGTCATGTGGAACTGTTTTGGACTCTCCAATTAACACTGTGAAAATAATTTATTTGACATTTTGGTATATCTCCTAAAATAAGGGGTGGGGGGGGGGGGGGGGGGTGGGGGGGTGTTGAATCGTGTTGCAGAAAAAGTTCGATAACTCCCGAATACGTTAACCGATTTCATCGAACCTGGTCTTGTTTTAAAGCCCCTTGACATTCGAATTATAGTCTATTATAATGCTTAAGTTTTAGTTTAAGCAATAATCACCAGATGGCGTTTTTTGACCGCCTTAGTAATTTACTCAATTTTCCATGAAAAGTTAAATGGAAGGCTCACATTTTAATTCATTAGTTGTATTACTCGTAAAATTATTTTAAAAGTGGCACAAACCGGAAATCGATACCATTTTTCTAACTTAAGTTATGAGCAAAAATATATTTTTTTCAATATTTAAATTAAAACATGAATTGTTCATTAATAGCAAGTTTCGGATAAATATCTAGTAAAAATGATCTATTTGCAAGGTTAAAGGTTAGTATTTTAAAGTTTTCTATAAAAGATTTCTGTCGAATCCATAATGCCGAGAGAACTAATTTCAACGAAATCGAAGTAGGCCTAAAATTTGAACCCTACTTGTTGCCAATATAAAAAAAATAAAATTTCAGTTTCATAAAGTGGCAATCTATTCAATTTTTTTGCATTTCATAATGTAACATTATGAAGATCATAGATATAAAACACTTCTTTATTGTACTAAAATCAAAAATTACGTTTTAAACTGGTAGTTGATGGATTATATGCATTTTAAATTTTATTCAATGCTATCATTCAAATATGAATTATTGTTTAAATATAACATTTATTGACAAAAGAAACCAATTGTTTACAAAACATGCCATAAAATTAATCGTTGCCTTTGGAATGGATCCACGTTGCATCTACAGGGTGTCCGCTAATTAATGGTACATGGATAAACCACATACTCCTTACGTAAAAATATTAGGATTTAATTATACTTACCTATATCCGAAAGTTGATATTAACTGAATTTAACACCCTGTGTTAAAGTTAAAATTTCATTTTTGTTTTTCTCTAATAACTTTGCGAGAAACTAACGTTTTTTTTACAAAATTTGGCAATTATGGTTTTTTTAGAACGAGAAATTGATTTTTTTATGAAATTTTAATGTACAATGGCTACAATGTCTGCGGCATTATTTGCACATTTATTAGGTCATAACTTTTTGTGTCTCAGTGTATTTAAGTTTTTAATGAAAATAATACTTTTCTCATATTTATTAAGTAAAAAAGGTATACTAAGTTGAGGTCGCCCAGAGTTACCGTTTTGGAGATATTTGGATTTAAATTGTTTAGTGCGTTAGCTCAGGCAAACAAACAAAAATAATAGAAGAAGATCTTCTGACAACTAGAAGCCGCTCGAGATATGACAAGGCATATAACTGTTTCAAAGAATGGTGCACGGGAAACAAAGTTCAAAATCCTGGTTCTGAGTTCTAGTTTATTTCAGTGAAAATGCCAAGACAAAGAAGATATCAACGATTTGGTCACAATATTCAATGCTGAAGACCACTCTATCAATTAGGGAAAAAGTAGACATATCTAAACCCGCTATAAATCTATGTAATGAGTTGTATGTTGGTGTGTGTTCGTATATTATTTTGAGATATGGATTTTTTTTTAAATTATAGAAAAATAATTTACTTTCCACCCGGGTGGAAAGTAAAATTAAAAAACATCAACTTTCCACGTTTCAAAGATAGATGAAATGTCATTATTACATGCAGGGTTGTAAATAAAAACTATTTAAACAATTAAATTGTTATTATTTTGCATTTGTTCACAATGACAATTTTTGAATACACTTCGAAAGCAACGTAGCAAAGTGTTTTTTATAAAAAAATTCCTTAAAGAATTTTATCTCAGAAACGATTGGAGATGGGTATATGAAATGGTTAACAAAAGTTACTCGGATTTTTACATACATACAATCGAAAAATGCCAAAATATACAGGACATTCTATTTAAAATTACAATGTTAAATCTTACTTCCGGTATAACCGGAATACGCCAAAATATCTTCAGTAAGAGGTCGGCATCTTTTTATAGCAACTATCTTCTTTAGTTCCCGAGATCTTTTAATAAGCCACTCAACGTGGTGACAACCTCCCACATGACAAGCTTGGTAGAAGGTTACTGGACCTCATAGAAGCAACAAACATCTTCTAACAAGATCGGGGTACACAATAAGCCGGAAGGCTGCAGTGATAGAAGTTCGGGCCTTAAAGCCGACCCCCGCCTTTAACCACCCAACCAACCATCCAATCAATCAACCAACTAACCAACCAATCACCTTGAAGGCAGTGGCGGCTCATGACCTATGATAGAGGAGGTTCACAAGTATGGTGAAATTATTTTTAAAATTTTATTTTTATGTAACGACCAAACAATTACTTTATAGGCGTTTTAAATATAGGAAGAAAAAAATGAATAAGAAAATGCGTTAGGTAAAACATATTTTTATTTATTATTTAATTTTACACAAGGAAATGCAACTTTTGCAAAATAAGAAAGGTTTCCTTAGTGTGTATAGCTGTCGGATTTTAACGTCGTCGCATTCAACCCTCGTAACAATATTTATACAGTCCACTACTAATACTACTAAAGCCATCTACGAGCTATCAAGATAACCGAATGATGTCCAATGTTACTACTGCCATCTACGAGTTATGAAGAAAACCGAATGATGTCTAATACCACTACGCCATCTACGGCTACGTCATTAGGCGCAACCAAGACGAGAACAATAGTTAACTGTTTTATGATGAGAACGAATCGAGCCACGAGACTGACAAGTTGGCATTCTTCATATTTTCAGCGTTTTTTAGTTTAAATCCTTAAATAAAATGGTTTAAAATCATATCGAGTATCATTTATCGAAATACACAACATTTATCGACCCTACACAATAGTGCTTAAACGTAAAGTCCATTCTTCGGTTCTTAATTGTAGAAAATTGATCAATAACAGCCTCATTAAGTTTGAAATACCCTCTATAAATTTTTTTTCATATATTTAAATTTTTAAACTTTCTAATAAAGTCCCTAGATTTACCCTTTGTGGTCTGCGTTAAATTAATTTCGGGTTTAGGTGTTCCCCCATTCTTCACTTCAATTTTTTGCTCCACACTCAAAGAGCTAAAGTTATTTCTTAAATGGTCCACCGTCAACTATTAATTTTAACTTAATAAATATATAATATTAAAATATTAAAATATACACGCTCGAATTTCTAACTAGATGCACGAACAGATAACAGCGCGGTGCACACAAAAACTGTGCGCCTTTTCCATGTTAAATCGCCATAACCCCGCTATCCCCCCGCTGCCACCCGCCACCTGTTAGCACAGAGAAACTGCACTACTTAATCGCACGTGCGAGCAAGTCTCGTCATAATCGTCATTTACCTCGACGAGGCACGGTTGCCAGATCTATATAGTTTGGTTTGACGGGATGATAAAATATTAGGGAGGGTCGGACTTTATATGATAAATAATATTCAATGAATATAAATTTATATATTTTATACGTTTTGTTTTGGGGGTGCACGTGCGCATGTGCTCCTGTGGAAGAACCGCCACTGCTTGAAGGACCTCCTATTTCTCTCGATGGACAATGGTGCACCCCATACCAATAAAAGTCATGTCAATTGTTCATGAATTTTTTCTTGTGCAGTCGTCTACAGAAACTCAATTATTTCTTTATTATCCTTTTTTCGGCCAATAAAAACCCGACTAAGGATATCTTTTACCCTTTTAATATTATCTAATCAATTGGAAACCTTCGACAAAGCTTTGCAATATCCACCGCGTATCTTTTTCCGTTATACGAACATAATTGGATTGGAAAAGGTTTAGGGTAATCCTGTTTTTTGAGGTAAAAACTGAAAAAATATTTTTATTGGACGGTCTGTCGTGCAATCGTACACAAAAAGCTAATCGACAAGCGGAAAAATAAGGAAAATGTTCGTCTGGGCGTAGCAGCGAATAAGACGGCTGTACACAATTGTTATTACCTTACAAATGTCAATAGTGTTCGAAAACATCACAAATGGAAAGAAATAATTCCGATTCCGAAGAAGAAAACTCATTTCAATGGGCTCCAGACGAAATAATTAATAATGCCAATGAAGCAACACAAAATTTATTGGCTGAAAAATCGAAAAACTTACAAAAAGGAATAATACGCTTATTAAGTTGGCATTGGACTAAAAGTAAGTGAATAGTTTCAACGAACGGGTTTTGTTGCGGAATTTTCAAGAATAGTAAAACATTTTTAAATCTTCGACTTTATGCTCGTGTTATTCCGAGCTAAAGTCAACATTAATTCTGAAAAATCAAGTCGATATAAGCAAATATTCCAAATACCAATATGGAAATTATTTCCAGACCACCCGATGATCCTTATACAATAAGGGCGTATTTTTGTCTACAGAGTAGCACATAAAAATACTATTTCCGATTGAATGGTACTACCAAGGAAAGGAAGCCCTCTCTAGTGATAGGATGCAACCACCTGTAGACCGGTTTCGAACTTATTTGTTCTCGTCAGTTTTTTTTTTATGGTCAAACACAAGCACTATAGGAAAAATCCTTTAGGGCACTCTGGGAGTGGTGCGTGTGCGCAAAAAGCGATTCACGTTGGTTTTGAATCGTTGGAGGTTATATTCGTTGGGAAAAACGACCTCGGGAAGGTCGTTCCACAAGGATGAAATCCTCCAGGTGAAAGAATTCTTAAATAATGAAGTTCGAGGAGTACTTAGCTTAACCACATATGGATGGGCGGCCGTGGTTCGTCGTGTATTTCTGCTATTCGTCGCTCTGGGCGGAATTAAGAGGGCAAGGTCAGCCGAGCACCTTCCATGAAAATATCTGTAAAAGAGAGTCGAATCCCCAACCTGTCTTCGATGTTCTAGGCTGTCGAGGTTCTTTGTCAGTTCGTGGTCTCCGATCAGACAAATAGCCCTCCTTTCGATGGAATCCAGTAGCCGAAGAGTATGTTTGGGTGCAGAGCTCCAGGCATGAGAGCAGTACTCTAGTGATGGTCGAATCTCGGCTTTGTATAGTGTCAAAAGTTGTTGAGGTGTATACAACTTTCTGGTTCGGAAGAGTACCCCAAGCTTCTGAGAAGCTACCTTGGCGATTGCCACAACGTGGTTATGCCAAAACATATTTCCTCCCAGATTGACGCCCAGCAAATTAATAGATGAAGCCAGTGGGATTGCGAGTCCGGCCATGACTATATCCGGTTCTGTAATGTTAACCTTTTTAGAGAAAACTGCTGCCTGGGTTTTTTTAGCGTTAAATTCGACTTGGTTACTCTCACCCCAAGCCAAAATTTCTTCCAGGTCTTTGTTGAGGCGTGATACTTCATGCTGTCTGCGAAGATGTGCGTCGGCAGCCGATGTTTGCGCATTCAAAGAGAAAGATGAGATAAGTGTGCTATCGTCAGCAAAACTAAATATCGGATTTTTAGTTTTCACTAGAAGGTCGTTAATGTAGGGTAAGAAGAGAGTGGGAGACAATATGGACCCTTGGGCATTGATGGTGAAGGTGTCTGAGAGAAATCCGTCAATCGCCACTTGCAGAGAGCGGTCCTTAAGATAGCCGTTACAGGGTAGGTGTACATACCCATCATCAGAGAGGACTTTAACTTAACGCCGTACTATCGACAGCTCAGCAGTCGACAAAATACAGCGCGCAGCGCCATCTCTTAGGAGTCCCATACAATCTGAACAGACTATGTCAGGTATGTCACAAGTTGGGATGTGTATATAGTAAAAAAACAGAGGCCCCAGAATTGAACCTTGTGGAACCCCATATCGAAGGTATCTTTCTTCCGACCTACCACTGTTCAAAACAGCACCTGTTTGCTGCATCTTGCAGCATGCAAAACGACTTTAATAAACATACGTCGATTTATGGTTGTAGCCATGGTGGGAATTAAACTAAAAATCTATAAGATATAGGTATTGTTTGACCAGTTTTATTTGAACGTTTTCATATAAAGAGCGAGGGGACAAAAATGTATAAAAACCATGCTAGAAAGCGTCTTACCATGGGCGCGCTCAAACAATAATATGTGGAAAATAAACAAATACCTTGTGCCGATTCCGCAGTTGAATTATTCCTGAAAGTTCAAAAGTAGTTTTTTCTCTCTCAAAATGTCCTTCGTACGGATATTTGTTTAATTATTAGCCCCCCTCTTCTTTGCATACGTTGTAAATATTTCCCACGATTTATATTGCTTGGCTCTTCCAATGTTTATTTTTGTTGCCAACGCCGGTATAATAATAGTGATATAAGTTCGAGGAGTACTAAGCTTAACCACATATGGATGGGCGGCAGTGGTTCGTCGTGTATTTCTGCTGTTCGCCGCTCTGAGCGGAATTAAGAGGGCTAGGTCAGTCGAGCACTTTCCGTGGAAATATCTGTAAAAGAGGTCAAATCCCTAACCTGCCTTCGATGTTCTAGGCTCTCGAGGCTCTTCGTCAGCTGATGGTATTCGATCAGACGAATGGCGCTCCTTTCGATGGAATCCAGTAGCCGAGGAGTATGTTTGGGTGCAGAGCTACAGACATGAGAGCAGTACTCTAGTGATGATCGAATCTGGTCTTTGTATAGTGTCAAAAGTTGTTGAGGTTTGTACAACTTTCTGGTTCGGAAGACTACACCAAGTTTCTGAGAAGCTACCTTGGCGATTGCCACAACGTGGTTATACCAAGACATATTTCCTCCCAGATTGACGCCCAGCAAATTAATAGATGAAGCCAGTGGAATTGCGTGTCCTGCCATGACTATATCCGGTTCTGTAATGTTAATCTTTTTAGAGAAAACTGCTGCCTGGGTTTTTTTAGCGTTGAATTCGACGTGGTTACTGTCACCCCAAGCCAAAATTTCTCCCAGGTCCTTGTTGTGACGTGATACTTCATGCAGTCTGCGAAGATGCGCATCGACAGCCGATGTTTGTGCATTCAAAGAGAAAGTGGAGCAAAGCTAAATATCGGATTTTAGTTCTAACTAGAAGGTCGTTAATGTCGTTATTTGATCACACTATACATGATACATTACAATTAATATTTATTATATTACTGGTAAGTTTATTGTTATAATTGGAATTTACATGATTCTTTTCTGTTAACGATTTTTACAACACAATTCTGGTAGCTTGTTTTTTCCTCGTTTTCCTTCCGATGTTCGGGTTTGTTCGGGCGGGCATACAGTACCTTTAAAATTGTCATACAGTATTTAAAACTAAGAACATTTCAAAGTATTCTCTGTTACGTCGCTTCTAAAATATTTGGTGATTTAAGATACTGTAGGGACCGAAAAGTTGCAGCGCGCGTAAAAACTGTATATAGGCCCTCTTTCTCTTTCACATATTTTTAACATGAAATTCACTTTTGAAACGTGAAGGGTCGCATACGCGAGACGTGATAAGGTGCCTTAATATGTAATATTCCTAATATACATGCTAAACGTGTAACAGAAATGGAAAATATATTTATTTTGCGTGTAGGTATATACAGCGCTGCATAAAACATACTTTGCGACGTCTATCGAGAGCCGTTTTTAGGAAATAACAAGGATCTTAAATCAAGGAGGCTTTGGTTCACAGTCTTTGAAGAATAACGGTCAATTTATAAACTTGACGGTGACGATTGACGGTGCAGTTTGACGGTGCGGTTTGACGGTGCCGTAAAAAGCTGGATTTATAAACTTGACGGTGGCGACGATAACATAATCTGTTTTTCTCGGTGATTATATTAATTTTGGTGTTTATGTGATCTGAATGATACTATCAACAGTACACTTTAAAATGGTGAATAAGATGGTATAAAATAAAATAATATTTACTAAATATCACGTGACAGGCAAACACGATTTTGATTGGCTGTGTAAACTTGCTACGAACGTTGCTACGACCGTCCACCGTCAGAAGATAAAATTAGTTCATGTCGGCCGTCACCCACCGTCAAACTGCACCGTCATCGTCAAATATAAATGGTCTTATGCATTTCAATATGTTTAAGCTGTAACGTCACCGTCAAACGTTGTCGTTGTCGTCCGTCGATTGTTTTTCCTAACCAATACATATCCAATCGATCAACTGTCACAATGAAAACAGAAATAGACAGAAGATGAAAAGAGATGGGGACTCTACAGATAGAATCCTCGTCTCTTTTTTGTTGTGTTTAATTTCGTAAGACCAGGTTTCACATTGACTTGTACAAAGCAGATAGAAATACCGGGTCTAGATTTTCTGTTACTACATTTACTGGCTTTCCGACGTTTTGTTCCTTAAATTGACCATCTTCATTAAAATATCCCTAGCGCGTTCCTGTAATTTACTTTTGTTTCGAAGGAAACAAATGTTATTTGTATTAATAAATAGTACATTGTTTACCGAGTAGGAAATGCTTAACATTCCTTGACGACTGTGAAGATTCGGCTTTCGCCTCGACTTAGCCACACAGGGTCCAGGAATGTTGCTTTTCCTACGAGGTAAACATACTATTTTTCCGAAAATCGTTTAACAATCGACATATATTGATTAATTTTGAAAAAATCGCGAATAATTTTATTCACAGATAAATAATGGTGCTTTGAAATTCGTAAAAAAATTTGTTGCGTTACTATGGAAACGTATTAATGTTGAATTGTCAAACGTGACGCATATCAATTTAATTGTTGGTGAATCCGAAAGCAAAACAGTATAAAATGATAAGTGATGTTGAATTTTCCATTCCTGGGCCTCCTCTAGAACTGGTTGAGGCAGTGAATACTGCTTCATTAGAATTATTGCCAAAGAAGAGAAAAGTACGAATATGCATATAAACGTTTTATTGACTATCGCAAGAGTAAAAACACGAGTTCTTTCTCGGAAAATGTTGTAATGGCATACTTCCTAGACCTTTGTTTAAACATGAAATCTTCAACATTATGAGGTCTTGAAAATATAAATTAATTCCTTATGAACAACATGAACAACGTATTTATGTAGAACACTAACAACTGTAAGGAAATATAATTTCCGCCCGCTTCGAGTCACCATGTGCTCATAAATAAATAAAACCAGAATTGTCGGTGCGGGATTTGAACCCGCCACCCTCAGATCGCAAGGCGGACACTCTACCCACCGAGCCATACTACAAGCGATAATAAATAGCGGATTATATATAAATTAAATTGGCAGTTAATTTTTCAAAGATGTTTTAGAAAAATGTCTGAAGAATTTCTTTATTTATATGGCCTCAAAGACTCGGGCACTTGTAAAAAAATAAATAAAACCCGATATACCGAGTGCGGGATTTGAACCCCCGACTCTCAGATCACAAGGCGTACGCTATACCACTAGGCCACCGAGCCTATTTGTCAAAAATAATAAATAGATATTTACATTCTCCATGCGCGAGTGTTTTCATGTCATATAGACAGGAAAACTGTCTGAAGAATTTCTTTATTTATTTGGCATCAAAGCTTCGGAGCACTTGTCAAAAAAATACGGTACATATCTCGGGCCTCCGACGGCTTTTCCGCATCTCGTCCGTAAAAGCCTCTTTTCGGCCCTTGATACGTAATGTACTATTCCTTACAGTAAGGAAATTAATATTTTCTAACAGTTATTTTTCATTGCCTAGCAACGACTAAGTGTAAGGAAATATTGACTTTTTCTTTCAAAAATGTTATCAAAAATGTCAATATTTCCGAACGATTCTCGGAAAATAAATTACTTGTACTCACTTTAAGTAGAAATCTAGTTTGACATAACATTAGTAATACGTAATACCATTAACAATTAAAGACAGAAATAGAAATAATAATTTTAAAATCGTCAGTTTCTTCGAAACAAAAGTAAATTGCAGGAACGTACTAGGGATGTTTGAATGAAGATGGTCAATTTAAGGACAAAACGTCGAATAGTCAGTATGTATTGTATACCACTAAACATAGATTTCGGTCCTCTTTCATAAACAAAAAAATCCAGGCCCGTATGTAAAAAAATTAAGTTGATGATGGTGACCTAAAGACGAAACGTTGCATGAAAGATCTGATGACGCCATCGTATGGAGAATAAAAAGTAGCAATGAGAACGTGAAATTTATCTTGAAATATTCTTCGAACAGAGCCAGGAAAAAATAAAAATTAAACGCAAAATTTTAGGTTTTTCCAAAGATTTTGAAATTTATTGTTGATTTTTTCGCGGCATATTATTGGGCCCATAACTACGGAACCTTGCCCTGATTTAACCGACCTCGCATCTCTTACCGTTTCCGAAATCCCGATGGTGAAGGCCGAATTGGTAACACCCTGTACACAGACCTACGAGCTGCCACTATGGTAATACTGTTAAGTTTTCCTTTTATGAATATTTGTTATTATTCGACAGCAAGCGAAAATTTAAAATGCATTTTGCACAAAATACAACAGCATAAATTTCCTTATATGCAGTTTAAATCGACACCCATAACTCTATAAATATAGAGACGTGTTTTTCTGTCTAGACTCGTTCTTAAACCGGTGACATATTGTCTGATTTGAGAGTAGATGCAAGAATAAAAGACGATCGATCGTACAGAGCACATAACTTTGTTTTATATATTGCTTTATACAGGCAAACAATACTTTTTTACGAACCGATATGACAACTTCTTTATTTATTTATACCACATTATAAAGGAAGCCATTTAATAGGACAAGAAAATAGGGGTCCGTTACACTATTCGGACACACGAATTTTAAATTTTTACTATTTTTTTCTAAAAGTATACATTTTTAGTAATAATATTCAATAAAAAAATTTGCGGAATACTCAGTAATTTTTAAGAAATTAATTAATAAAAATCCTGATTTTTTATGGTTTTTGAGTGATTTGACAAGGTTCTGACCCCAACAATTTTAGCGATGTTGCCGGATTTATAATTTTATAACAAAAATAAAAAGTAAAGGTTCTGTGTAATGACTACACTTGAGCACCCACGGAATTTAACAATTTTTGAAAATGTAATGGAAAGATATGGTTGTAGAAAAGAAAACATAAGAAAGTTAGGGTAAGTTACATAAATTGACACTGCCCTGGGAAAACCACTGAAAACCCGCCCCCGCTACACCTTTTGTAGCCGATTTGTTTTTGTATTCGGGAAAAAAAAAACACAAGAAAGTTACATAAATTGACAGTACCCTGGGAAAACAAGTGGAAACCCGCCCCCGCTACACCTTTTGTACCCGATTTCCTTCTGGATTCGCAAAAAGAAAACATAAGAAAGTTACATAAATTGACAGTGACCTGGGAAAACAAGTGGGATCCCGCCCCCGCTACACCGTTTGTAGCCGATTTCCTTCTGTATTCGGAAAAAGGAAACATAAGAAAGTCACTTTGTGGTCGCCACCGGTGTAGTTTAAATATCTGCCTAACAGGAATATTCATATTTTGAAAAAAAGATCCCGAAAACAAAGGATAATCTTTCCGGCATTTGCAACAATAAAAGCAGGAATTCAAGGCATTGGCATTAACTTTCTGCCTAATAGTGCATACGAGACGACAATTTCTGGTTTTGCATCTGAAATTATCTCTAATCAATCCTATGTATTGTATTATAAATATTTTGCAAAATCCACATCATACTTGCTTGTAATTGCGTCAACATTATCTATATTTGCTATTTCCATTTTATTTTGATTTGTTCTTTACTTTTCCTTCAACGCCAAAGTATAACTGCTCTTGGCAACAGTGTTATGCAATGTCAAATTTGTGTTCGACTTAAAAGTGACATCTTCAACAGAGTTGCCAGTTGTCTTTTATTAGCTACATAGGAAAAAATATTGCACAAAAACGGATATTTTTGGGCCTTTCTATCGCAGTTAACCCTCTTAAAGATATTGCTTAGTCGTGACATAACTACATTGACAATAAACTGCGGTCCTATATCGATATAAACAAACCCGAACAACCTAAAAACTGTATTATTGCAGAAAGCTTTTCTATGTGGCAACACTGTTAAAATACCGAATTTTGCAAATATACATGTTCGCAGCGTAAATTTCAAGAATCAACAATTTTACGACCATTTTTGGCCTTTAAACTCTAATTTTATGAATTAATGTGTGTTTTCCGCATCTAATTTTACTTAAAAGTATTAATATTACACAATCAAACAAAAAAAAGGTAAAAATACAAGTAATTAGTGTGTCCGAATAGTGTAACGAAACCGAAAATAGTTTTTCTACTTCATAATAAACATTGTTTTCCGTACAGTTCACTCTATAAGTAAATCCATTCTTACGCCACAACTGTGCGTAAAAAATAAAAACGCACAACTGTGCGTTATGATCCCTAATATAACAATAAAGTATATTACAAACTACAGATGGAATAGTATATTACGTACCGAGGTGGAAAGTGAATCATTCCTGTCGAGAGAGTCGGTTTGCCGCTTCGCGCCTCGGTTAACTAAATCTCAAGACTGTAATGAAACTTTTTACCGAGGTTTGTATACTATTTACAACCACATCTAACATCCACTTCTTATTATTTTGAATTAAAATTATTAATAAAAGATAAATGTCATTTTGACTTTAGACAGAAATTTCAAATAACCGCAGGTGATAAAATAACGTAGGTATAGTTGTTGCAGAATTATACCGTTGATTCTTACTGTCATAAATAAACTACCTGATTAAACCCTATTGTATACGCCTGAACCTCTTCAAAGCTCAATAAAAGGGATCAGGGCCGGCTTGAAAATGTATACCACACCACATGATTTATTTTTATAATTTAAAATAAATAGATAGGTATATTTAGTTTTACGTACCTATAATAAATGTAAAATAATGATAACAATTAATGATAATTGAAAATAATATAATTTAAAAGTATAACTATTAGGATAACAAGTACAATAAAAATTAATTAAACTCTAAGAAATAATAATTTATTCAAAATTTAACTCTGTATCACTATCTTCATCTAAGCCTAAACTTATAATTAAGGGTTGAACATTTGTAATCATACAATTGTAAGAATTTTCCACCTTAAGTACATGCTGTACACAGTTTTTCCAGCTGTCTGCAGAAATTTTTCTTACTTCGTTTTTAATTAATTATACTACAGATGCATGTAATGTAGGAGAAATATTATTTCTCCTAATATTGGATTTTAATTGGTGCCATAAATATACAATAGTACGGAGGAAGACGCAACACTATATGCTTTCTGCTGCAAGTTTGTCACAATCGTATTTCTTATTTATTTTAAAAGCTTTTAATACTTCTAGCAGTTCTCGTTTTTTGTAAGTTTCTTCGAAATATAAATCATTTTCAATCAAAATTTTGAATTTCTGCTTTTGTATTATTAGAATTGGGAATGATTTTTGCTTGCCGACTATGATAACTAGCATTGTCCATTACAATGACGCTATTTTCAGATATATATTTTAAGGAGTTTATGTTTAAACCGATCTTCAAAAAGTTGTGCGTCGGTATCTTGATGGTAATCTAAAGAAGAATCTGCTATGTTTTTAGCTGATGCTTCTAAATGTGCCAGAATCATTCCGATTTTTTCTAGGATTAACAGGTTTAAGTACTATGTCTCTTACCGAAGATGAAGGAGTTTTTGCCAAAGTAGACGTCTCTGCTAAAGCATCCATCGAATTAAATTTTCTACTCAACAACGATTGATACACATTTTTAATTATTAGTTTGGCATCGGTAGATAAATGCTTTCTTTTAAAAATGACACTTGAAGATGCCCCCCTATCAGCACAATTCCAAGGACGCCACATTCTACCACTAATAAGCCTAACTAAAAATTACTCGCCGGAAAACCAGTAAAGATTAAAATTATTAAAAATCACTTTGTATTTATATATGCATCAGGCATAGGTATAAATTGAATTTGTATACCTGGTCCGGCTCTGCTCGAAAAGGTTTTAAAATTTTGGATTTCCTTAATTATTTCATGGTCCAAGGGATAATGAGGTTTTATTGCAGTCAAAAGATCAACGGTATAATTCTGCAAAAACTATACTAGAAGTACTTGGTTGACTTAAAAAGAGTTATTAGTGACTTCAACTAGAATAATCGTAGCAATAAAATTTGGCCTTCGATACTAAATTTCCTCTTATCGCCAATTTCAGTAAATTGTCTTGTTATTGAGACTAA
Organism: Barypeithes pellucidus; assembly: GCA_963991005.1. Classification (NCBI taxonomy): domain Eukaryota; kingdom Metazoa; phylum Arthropoda; class Insecta; order Coleoptera; family Curculionidae; genus Barypeithes; species Barypeithes pellucidus. Next base: position 45,722,496 of record OZ022563.1, on the reverse strand, counting down.
GATCTTGGTATCCTAAACTAGACCATTTTTTATAGTGAAGATAACGAATAATGAAAATATTGTCACTGACACTAATTTTCGTTTTGTCAATGTCAAAATTTCATTTGCTGGTGTTTTCTGTATTACCTGAACTATGAGAGTTTCGTGCTTTTGCCTTCACCTTTAATTGAATCGCTCAGGATTGGCTGACCAAAATGTATTCAAACTTGGCACATGGGTCTACCTTGTCGTCCTCTTCAAGAAGTAATAATGCAGTTTTTCTATAAAATATACAGGGAAGCCAATATTCAGCCACACCAAAAATTACACGGGATTTCCGATGTTCAACTTAATGATGCGTCGCCCGGTATAACCAATACCCGGTATTTAATTTATTATAAAACAAATCGCCCAGGTAAAAGTTTTACAGAAGAAACTCCGAAATTGTTTGATTAATTCCACGAAAAAACTTTTGATCGCCTGCTCAAACTTATTAGGAAGTTACTCAACAAAAAATTAAATAAAAGGTAATTTTATATTTTTCCGATGTTTGTTTCAGTACGAGAAAGTTTATTATTTAAAACCAACTTCTTGAAGTTTTTCGTAGAAAGTTGGTTCGGTAAGTTGTATAAAAAAAAACTCGAAAACAAAAGTATGGCTTAAAGAATACTTGTTTGTTTTGGAGTTACAAGTATCAAAGAGGGTATGAATGAAGGTATTTTGTATTTTAATAAAATATACTAAGATAACTTTTGTTCCGGTTTAAAAAATATACAGTGTGTGTGAAAATATTGGCACCATATGGAAAACTTTTTTCCGAAGATAGTTCGCAAATATTGACATTTTTGATAAAAATTTTGAAAGAAAAAGTCAAAGTTTCCCTCCACTTAGTTGTTGCTAGGCAACGGAAAAAACTGTTAGGAAATATTCATTTCCTTACAGTTGTTAGTGTTCTACATAAATGATTGAAAACACGTTGTTCGCTGTGATATGGATAACCAGGCAAAGAAATTTGATAGAAATATAAGACTAATTATTTATTAGACTGTGTAGTTTGATGTTTCCGCTTTCCCAAGAATAAAAACAAAAAATTAGAATGGATACGGTTTTACTTATTTTGTTAACATTTACTTCTTAAATTTTCCACTGAAGTTGATGAGGGTATATACCTACGAAACATGTATGGAAATTAAAATATTGTCTATTTAACTTCTGAAGCAGACTACGAGTTTCTTTACCTCTTCATGATTTCACTCCACTGAGAGATGAACTATTTAAAAAATTGTTTAATTTGTTTATAACTAGGTCTTATTTGAGCTTTAATCTTTGTTGTATGTTCATGAAATAAATATACCTAAATAACATGATATTATTCTTTCATTTCACATATCATTAAATGCATAAAACCTTTTAATAACTTTAAAAGAGAGTTAAAAACGCGGACAACAATATAAATCTCCATAAGAAATTGATGACAAAAGGAGAAGGGCCAGAATTCTATACAACGTGTCCAAGATAAAGAGGGCCAGTACAGGGATCTCGGAAACCGTAAGAGATACGAAGTCGGTTAAATAGAGGTAAAGTTGCGCATTTACGTGCCTAATAATATGCCGTTTAGAAAGTTTTAAAATTCCGAGTAGTTCCGGAGATATCCGGAAAACCCCGAAATCCTGAAAAATCGTTTTATTGTTTTCCTAGGTTTTTTTGAGATCGAATTCTAAAGCAAATTACACTTTTACATTGCCACTTTTTCCGCTCTATCTAAAAGCGTTATTTTTTTTGTAATCCGACGAATCGTCTTTGAAGGGCCATTATCAACTTTATTTTTTTAAATACGGTCCTGTTTTTATGATATTGGAATTTGATAGCTTTTTTTCTTCCGAATGCAACAATGTATGACACATTGTGGTTTAATAACGTTTCGAGGGTTTTTTTTCAGGAAATTTTAGGATACGGTCCTGTATTCTCCTAATTTTATAAATAATATCTCATAAGTAAGCTCTAAATTTTTACTTATGTTATACTAGTTCAATAAATAACAAATAATTTAATAATAACCCACAAATAAGTGAACAAAATACAGCAACATTATTTCAAACTTCTGTTGATTCGGGGTTTAAAAGAACAGTAGGCACTTGAAACAAAAAAATTAAGATGGTGACGCGTGATTTGTTTCACTTGACATTCCCATTGTGATCGTTTGAGAGCGTTTTAACGTTTTAAGAGGTTTTCTATTTTCCAGAAAATATGGAACATAAATTTACAAATGCTGAAAAGTTTGATATTCTATCCATGTTTTATTTTATCTCAAAAAAAAACTGTTATGTGGCAGTTAGAAGATGTTATTTGTGCTTAGAGAATAACGGAAATCATTTTGAACACCTGATTATGTAGTTCCTTACATTTTTCGTTGTTCGTTTTATTACTGTTTTGGAATGATTTTTGTTCACTTATTTGTGGTTTATTATTAAATTATTTGTTATTTATTGAACTAGTCCAACATAATTAAAAAATTTAGAGCTTACTTATGAGATATTATCTATAAACTTAGGAGAAATACAGGACCGTATTTCAAAATATCCTTATGTTGTTCGAAAAACCCTCGAAACATCATTAAACCACAATGTGTCAGAAAAAAAGCTCTCAAATTCCAATATCAGGAAAACAGGACCGTATTTAAAAAAAGAAAGTTGATAATGGCCCTTCGAAGACGACTCGTCGGATTACAAAACAATTAACGCTGTTAGATAGAGCGGAAAAAGTGGCAATGCAAAAGTGCAATTTACTTTAGAATTCGATCTCAAAAAACCCAGGAAAACAATAAAACGATTTTTCAGAATTTTGGTTTTTTCCGGATATCTCCGGAACTACTCTGAATTTCAAAACTTAAAAAATGCGGAACTTTACCTCCATTTAACCGACCTCGTATCTCTTACGGTTTCCGAGATCCCTATACTGGCCCTCCTTATCTTCGACACGTTGTATTTATAGTTTTGATACACCTTTATTTCTTTTATTTTTACCTTAACCACTGTGAAACTTACCAACTCTTGAACACTTCTCAGTGAAGTCTAGTTTTTATCAAACAATAAATAATTCTTTTTTTACAAGACGAATTAAATACGCGTTCAAACTTCAACGGACTTGCAAAGCAATCAAGAACTAATACAAAGTTGAAGAAGGTGAGAAAAACATTTAAAATGTCGGGAAAACTATTTAAAAAAGCTGTTGGAAACCTTTTTAAAAATTTATGGAGTGCCTTCGAAGTCTGTCGGCAATTAATTAAAAACCCCGACTCTATTCGTAAATTTTTAATGCAGTTGGTGGTTTGATAGGTAATGGAAAATTTAATGCTTAAATTAACAATTGCTTTACTTTTACGTCTAGCGACAAGTCAATAATTACCACGATTTTGTTAAGGATGAATTCAAGAAAATACACTGCCCTACAATAAAACCCGGACAAAGATAATGTTCGGTTGGTTTATGGTCCTGTAACTTTTTTAATTGTTGTCCCATCTTGGTGAAACTTTTAGCAAACTGTAGGCTTGTGTCTTGGAATGACATCCTGAATTTTGGTTTTAAAAAATACTGATGTCTTGATGATTATACAGGCAAAAACAAAAGTTACTTTTTTTCCCTTCATTTCTTAACGCCCTGTTGAAGAATTGAGCGGTAGAATTTAGCTAAATTATATTTTGTTTTGAAGTGTGATCTTTTCTTAACCCAATGTTTTTTGGTTCACGTCATTAATTGCTTTCTAAAAGAAGATAAAAATTTTTAAAGAAAGTATTGCAGTTTTTCAATTTTATTCACAATTCAATAGCATAAACAAATATCCAAAAATTAACAGCGCGTATTGCCACATCGTGCTGTTATCACTTCTACCATGTGACGATGCATGTGAAGTGTTGAAGCAACAATTATTAATTTGTGGATATGTGTTTATGCTACTCGATAAAACAATGTAATCTTGTGACTAAAATTGAAAAACTGAGATATTTTGTTTTAAAAAATAGATAATGACGTGAACAAAAAAACGTTGTATGAAGAAAAGGTCATACTTCAAAACAAACTATAATGTAGCTAAATTCTACCGCTCAATTTTTCCACAGGGTGTTAAGAAACTAAGGGTGGAAAAGTAACTTTTGTTACTGTCTGTATAATAATCAATACATGATTAAATCTTGAAAACTAAAATTCAGGATATCATCCCAAGACCCAAGTCTACATTTTGCTAAAAATTCACCAAGATCGAACAACAATTAAAAAAATTACAGGACTATAAAAAAGACTAACAATATTTTTCTCCGGGATCTATTGTCGGGGAGTGTACATTTTCTACGTCTAGTATATACAGGGTGGCCCATCGAAAACAGTCCAGCAAGGTTTACGGCTGTGTACGTGAAAATTAAAAAAAAAACTCGGACCCGTAAACTTGTGTTTTCAGGGGGACACGTTTCACTATTAATTTCATCCCTGTAACGTCAACCCCCCTAGCGGGGGCGGCTACTGCACTTGTTTTTCAAATGGGAATGGGTATGTTGTGATACATCTTTTTAAAGGGCATCAAATTCTCTTTAAAATTTCGCTTTGTTTTGTAAATTTGAGCTACGCGCCGCCGAGAGATTGCGTTTTAAAAAGTGTAATTTTATTCAGTAATACTTGCATGTTATCTTATTAAATGTTGAAAATGTCCGCCATTCACCTCCATACAATAGTAAAACAACTGCTCAAAGTGTTCTCGGACATTGTGAAGAACGTCTGGTGTAATTTGTTGACATTCAAAATTGTTTACGCACAAACCTGTGTACTTGATAAGAGGTGCAGTGAAATGTTTCAAATTCCGTTGCTCGGCGGCGCGTAGCTCAAATTTACAAATCGAAGCGCCATTTTAAAGAGAATTTAATGCCCGTTAAAAAGATGTATCACAACATACCCATTCCCATTTGAAAAAACAAGGGTAGTAGCCGCCCCCGCTAGGGGGGTTGAGGTTACAGGGATGAAATTAGTAGTGAAACGTGTCCCACTGAAAACACAAGTTTACGGGTCCGGGGTTTTCTTTAATTTTCACGTACACAGCCGTAAACCTTGCTGGACGAGTAATTTTTTTTTCCCAATCGATACAGTAGGATCCCCTTGACATTCTGACATGATTTGTAGGGGGCGCCCCATGCGGGGGGAGGGGGGCACGCCCCGTAAATCTAACAGACAACGGATTTTCCTGGGAAATGGAAAATAACTCGGCCGGTTCTGATGCTACAACAAAAATGTGAAGGGCAAAATTGAAGAGCTTGATAGAGCGCGTAAGCTCGAACAAACCTGATCCCGATATCTCAATGAGTTCGCGAATTATCGCGATTTTCAACTGCAAAAAACAATAAAATTTAATTAATTAAATCTCGAGAAGGGACACAGTTGGGGCATCATTTTTTCGCGACACCGAGTACTTTTTTTGTATCATCAAAACAGGCTGAGTTATTTTCCATTTCCCGTTGTAAGTTAGATTTACAAGGCGTGCCCCCCTCCCCCTGCAGGCGGCGCCCCCTAGAAATCATGTGAGAATATCGAAGGGATCCTACTGTATCGATTGGGGGAAAAAAATTACTCGATTTCGTCAAGGGATTTTCGAGCCGTTGATTTCGCCAGAACGGCTCCACTATTATGAGTAATTAATATAATATTTTATAGGAAATTGTACCAATATGGAGAACAAAAATTTAACCGCGCTAAAACGGGTCTTGAGATTTAACCGAAAACTAAAGCTCTTTTCAATCAATAAAATTTTTCATTTTTATTAGTTTTGTTTTACGAATTAATGTCGTTGGCATGTCAATTTTGATTAAATCCCGAGAGCGAAGCTCGAGTTCCTTAATCTATGAATAAATGCCCAAACGATCATTGAGTAAAAAACCGAAAAAGACAAGACTCTGAGTGTTACAATGAAAAATTTAATCGATAATTAAAACTAAGCTCGAGTTATATTTGATAAGGTTATGTCCAGAACCTACATTAAATATTATAATAATTCCAGAAAACTTTTAATATGGATATATAATAAACTCCTGGACAAAATTAACGCAACATCATAAATTTGCCATATTTTTGTTGCTATTTTTTTTCTAAATTTATGATCCGATTTGAATGATTTTTTTTTGCATTGTAGGTTGGTTCCTTGACAATGTCATAATTTTCGCTGTTTATGATAAAAATTTAATTTTCGATTTATACTGGGTGTACTAAAAATACTATGTTTTTTCCGAAAATTCGAATCACCCTGTGGAGTATATTAGCAACCGAAACATATTGCAGTTGACATTAAACGGTAGGTCCATGTTTCCCCCAACATTTTCTTTTTTGGTTTACTTCATGATCTCTGTTATTAAAGGAGATACACCGTTTTATAGCGTAACATGTTTTTATAGACTTTAATATTCAACACATTCATTGTTAAATGTTTTCAAGTAGACTATGGACTTTTTCTGACGTTGCAAGCGATGTGTCAGCAGATGTTGTGTCTTAAAGTTACAAAGGTCAAATAAAATTCACCATACTGATAAAAACTGTTCGGAAACTGCTTATTAAACGTTCGTTTCGTATGCCCAGTTGCCCGACGAGTATTTTAATCTTGAAACCTACTTGAAAACATTTAACAATGAATGTGTTGAATATTAAGGTCTATAAAAACATGTTACGCTATAAAACGGTGTATCTCCTTTAATATCGGAGATAATGAAGTAAACCAAAAAAGAAAATGTTGGGGAAAGATGGACCTACCGTTTAATGTCGACTGCAATATGCTTCGGGTTGCTAATATACTCCACAGGGTGATATGAATTTTTGGAAAAAAACATTTTTAGTACACCCAGTATAAATCGAAAATTTAATTTTTATCATAAACAGTGAAAACTATGACATTGTCAAGGAACCAACCAACAATGCAAAAAAAAAATCATTCAAATCGGATCATAAATTCAGAAAAAAAATAGCATCAAAAAATATTAAGTTTAAGGTTATGTGACTAAAATTTCAAAGGAAAACGAGTCTACAATATAAATAGGAAAATACATTACAAATAAACCGTAAGTATATATTTTTTTCCTTAAATCCTACCTTTAAAGTCGTTTTCCGATTGTCTGGAAATACTAATTAAAATCTAAATAATTTGCATATATTAAAAGAAAAAGCCATTCAAAGTTGACATTTATTAAAACTCTTTCTCTAGTACCTTGCCTACTTAGAAAAGCTTTTTAAAAATGTCGTGCGCCAATGAGACAGTTTCATCACTTATAAGGAACATGCAAACGCTATCAGTATAATCACCTGTGAATGGTGTAAAGGAAACAGTTTGATTGGTCGAAACAGTATATTTGCAAGTGACGGAAATAATCATAATTAAAGTTAAACCTTCAAAAACCTCTCGAGTTAAAAACAATCGTAAATATTAAAACCAAACTTAAACGCTGTTTCACAATGTCTGAAATAATACCACTACGTAATCCCGGATTAATATTCTTATTAAAAGTTTTAAGTTCGGTTTCATTTAATAAAGCTTACAACAACACAGTTTTCTAGAGATTTTCCAGAATTTTCCTAATGAGGACACGCCAGCTTTGGGAAATTAATATTTAAGACTATCTTTCGGGGGTTATACTGTGGAGATTAGTGCTAAACCCTAATGATTATTAAATGAAGGATATAAAGTGAGTTTTGTTTGGGTTTTGGTACAACGTAAAATAGAGTATTAATAATGGTTATTATAGTATATCCAAATTTAACTGAAATGCAGAAATTAGTATACGGGATCTGGTGTAGAAAATACTTATTATACAGGGTGTTCGGAAAATGCATCAGGATTCTTAGAGAGGAGAGCCTACATGTTGAAATAAAGCAAGTAAGTTATATAACAAAAAGTCGAGAACTCAATAGTTTTCTAGTTACAGCCCGCCCAAGTTTATTCTTTTTTTAAATTATTTTTAACATCTCACTGTTAGTTTTTAAACTATGAGGTTGATATTTGGTAAAGATTGTTTCACGAAAAACGGATATAACTTAATGACTGCAGTAAAAGTACCTGTGGCCATCCCATTATTTATGACCGTTTGTTATTATTATGTGGAAAGGACCGGATTGTAATAATTATAATTAAATATAGGCACATCAGGTAGGTTAGGTTGCTTAATTTATATTTAAATATCTTTTTGTGGTAAAATTTGTTAGTTGTTGAGCAATGGTTCAAGAATTGTCTTTTACCAAACATTCATCAGAATAGCGTGATAGTAATGGACAATGCGAGCTATCACAGTCGCCAATTAGGTACATAAAGCTCCAAGCTCAAATAATACAAAATTGGAGATTCATAACTACATGGCGGCGAATGATATATATTTTGAAGAAAGTTATAAAAAAGGTGATCTTTTAGAAGTTTTAAAGACAATTTGTATAAAAAAAAGTATATGTTTGTGACACACTGGCAGAAGAAATTGGACACACAGTACTACGGCTCCCACCCTATTATTGCATTTTTAGCCCCATAGAGCATATGTGGCACCAGTTAAAATCACTGGTTAGGTCTGAAAATATTTCTCCGACTTTAAGTTCTAGTGTTGTAGAATTAATACGAAAATGCTTTAATGATATTCCCCCAGGTAGTTGGAAAAATTCAGTCCGTCACGTAATAACTGTAGAAAATTCGTATATTAGTCTGGATCGTATAATTAAACCAATTATAATTAATTTTGATGAGGATAGCGATAGCGAAACAGAACTATCTATAGAATGAGATAATAAATGTAAATAAATATGACTAGTAATATTTAAAAAAAAATGTTATTTCATTTGATTACATTAATATAATCATATCATTACTTGTTTTCCTTAGTCCGTCCCTTCATACTTCACTTGTTTATTGCCAAGCTCTTGTCGACACAATAGGACCGACCCAGGAAATCATTAAGTCGTATCTATTTTTCGTGAAACAATCTTTACACTTAACGACTTCTATCAGTCTGTTATAAAAATGTTTCTCTATTGTGCCACCAGAGGCCGCTTTACCTAAAATTCAAATTATTTTTTTGGCATATCTTTTTTGGTTTGACAGTTATTGGGAAAAAGGCCATTTTAAAGACAAAAGAATACCTAATAAAAAAAGTTCTCTTTGTTTGAGTCGATACACTACACCGTTTAAGCGCAAAACTGGATTTAGTTTTTGGTGGCAATAAAATCAGTTTTTCCAATGGAAATATTAGAAAATTATTGAGTTTTAAAATTTTTTATTTATCTTAATATTACTTAAAATACAGTTTTTATTAGTAGGTCATGACGCATATTAAAAAGAAAAACAAGTACTGGTGCGATTAAATATTAGAAACAAACGTTTATGGAAATTTTCTCATAAATATTGTTCAAATTGTTCTCCATTATGCCTTTGCCATGTTCCACATATAGTTATAATTTATTATTATAATAGGATTTTGTTTCAATTGAAGCAAAAGCATATTTATTTCATGAGTCTCTCGATTTTCTTGTCGTAGGTTTTAAGCCGAGGTTCAGAAAATTAACCTTGTTCAATTGATTTATTTATCATAGGAAAAATTATTTTATCCGACTATCGTTTGTCGGGATATTTAAGTAATTATTTAAGTAATTTTATAAATTTCATAGAATTACATACTACAAAAAGGCTAATATTTACCATTGAAATAAACTTCTAATGCCCCATCCGCATTTCCGTTACACTGGATATAGCAAACGAGTATGTCGTATTGTTCAAAGTTTATATTGGCTTTCATAATTAGCACAAACTGATTTTTTACTTTTAATTAGAAATTATAACTTAGAGAACCTGAGAAACAGAGGAATTTTTCATTATGATACAACAGACTGTTCTTTCGTTTTTTTCGCTACCCGTCATGGCCTGCTAAAAAAAATCATATTTTTAAAAGAACGTAAATGTTAAGACTAAAAATAAAGTATTACATATTTCTGAGAAGCTTGCTAAAAACGAAATTACCTTATGAAGAGGAATATATAGGGTGGCCCATTTAAAAAACAGCAAATTTGTTTATTTCTTGAAAACTATTGAATGTAGAAAAAGATTTGAGTACGTCACTGGATTCTAGGTAAACATCTACAACGAGAACACTTTATTTCCCTTTGATATGCTAGCGGGCAACCGAAATATGGATGGGGGTTTCCCAAAAGGTAAAATTCTCAAAAACAAGCGGCATCTTTTGTTTAAAAAAGTAGCAAAGTGCCTAGACAACCGCGTCCTTCTATCTTCACGAGTAACGGAGATACTCCGTAAAACCATCGAAAAATAGACACCCTGTACAGACTTTACTCAATTTCGTATCGTGACAATCCCTTCAGTCAAAAATTCAGTAATACACATCATGTGTATATACAGGGTGTTATGAAAATAAATTGAAGAAAAATAACCATGGACGGATTATTAAGCGAAATTATACACTTTATATGAAATCTGAAAATTCACATGGCCGCTACCGACGACGGTCGCAATCAATAAAATAACATTTCGGCCGGTGTTGTCATATCTACACGGCAAACTCTTTAGGAAAAAAATTATAATTTTAACAATTTTTCATTTATGAACAAATATGATTCCAGAGAACCGACGGCGAAAAACGTTTTTCAAAACAAATAATAGTAATATCCCACACAAATTTCAAATTCGTCACAAGCACAGGAAAGTAAATAGATCAAACGTCATCACCCTTTGAATGGTTATCTTTCAAACTCTTAAAAAAAAATGCAATTTTATTTAAGAGACATGCTCTCTTACCTTTACTTATTTAAAAACAATTATTAGTTTCATAATTTCTATAAAAAAAACTATGTTTTAGGAAAAACCTCCCAAGTAAGCTCACAAATAGCAGCTATTCACATGGAGATATTACACGGGAACGTTGTTTTAATTAATTTTGGTCCTTTTTTTCCTCGCTTAAATTTATTAAACTAACTAAACAAAAACTAATTAAAAATAAATACGATTCCTTCAATTTAAAAATGACGCACGACGAACGAACTGAAGGAAACCTTCAAACAACTTCAAACAGCGTTGTTTCAAGCTTTAAATTATTGTACCGGCTGGATCGGCAAAATTGTTCCAAATTTTATTAGAAATGTACCAGCACGGCGCCTAAAAAAGAACGATACTTCACTGGACACTTAAAAAACTTAGTTCTAAGAAAAAAACGTCGTTACCTTCACCAATCAAGTGAACTTGCAGAACCCATCGATTTGTAATCGATTAGTAATCATCTGCTGAATGCACTAAAAAAATTCACAATTCACAAATCGATGGGAAATCGGACGCCATTTTTTCCATCGAATTTAAAAAGCGATTTGTGATTTGACTGCGGTTTATGTAAGTTTTGTTTGTCAGATTGATTGATTAAATTTTTAAAAAATCACGAAAGAAGTTGAATTAAAATTATAAACACGATCTCTGTTAGTGAAAACGAACATTAAAAATAAAATAATCCATTTCGAATAGAATGTAAAATTTGATGAATGTACAAAAGTAAAAATGACGACACAAACTCGGCTTCCAACGATATTGAGCTGACGTAGTTCGTGTTCCAACGCCCAACAATTCGCTGGGTTTTGCAAGTGGCACTTTTTAGTGTTGTAAAAATTTTTATTTAAAGTCAAATTTGGTCGCGTCGTGTGTAATAAAATCTAATAATCAGATTATGTATTATTATTGTATATTTTCAATAAACTAACTATCGGTTCTGTTTCTCTATTATTGTGTTCTGTCTTGCTGTCAAAATTTAATCTTCGAGCATAAAACAAGAATATATTAGGTTGCGTTATTTGTAAACAAATAGGTATGATGAACAACGCCAACTCCAAGTTTATAGATGCAGTCTTTGAATATCGAAGGTTAAACAAAAAACGGATCAATGTAAAAATCTAACTTATATTGGGAGGCAAACTCCTGGTTTACACGGATATCGGCCTATCTCAGATATACCGCATTGGATATCCGTGCTCTACAAAACGAAGTGCCCGCTGAAGTCATGTCGATTTGGGAGTTCATCGCAATATGATGATCGCAGATGTTATGGAACGGCCTCCTACAAACTCATGCCGTTCAAAAGCAATAACGTGTTTAACAAACCCGAACAAACCTAGATTACCGACACTGACACTGAACATTTATTAAACAGTTTAGATGACGCACAAAAATCCCTACACAGTATCTAACGAAAAACGCCCACGATTTAATACAACCTCAAAATGACTTCTTTCGTGCATAACAAAACCTTTATTAGTGTTTAATATTTTAGTAGTTTCCGATAAAAATCAATATTTGTCCTCATACATCAACAACCATTTCCAAATAAACTAGTAAATTTTTAAATAGGGAACATTTATGTAAGGGAAAGGTAAATATTGGACCAGTCCATGTCGGTAATCGCTAAAATACTATTCGGATGGTAATCGACAAAAATTAAATATTTAAACTGGCTTAGTGCGGGGCTATTTGACCACTCTATTTGTCGAACATGAAAAGGGATACATTTAAGTACTAAGTCTTTTTTTTTACATTATTCCGCGACTCAGGTGGGGAACGCGGCGGTGTTCACTGACGAAAAGGGTTTTCAATCTAAATATAGGTTATACAGGGTGTTAGAGAAATTACTTATTATATTTAAACCGGCAAATCCTGAGATGAAAATAAATTGAAGAAAAATAACCATAAATGGCGCTTGAATTATTAAGCGAAATATACACTTTATATGGAATCTCAGAATTTCCGTGCCCGCTCCTGAGGACCTTCGCAATCAATAGTTTGTTGAGGCAGTCTCGAGGTTCAAAAGAGGTTTGCGCATTATAGGTGATGTTGTCATATTGCAACACAGAATTCTAAACGCACCTGTTCAGTTTTTGACAACAAGACGTCTTTGACAATAAGACGTCTTTGACACACGTTATCACTTCTTTTTCAAACTTTATAGAAAAAAAAACTTCGATCGTATTTTAAAATAATCCGTTTTATACTTAAATTCCATAAAAAAATAAAACACAAAAGAATGTTTTTCAACAGCTCAACAGTAGATAATATCACACAAATTTGAAATCACATCACAACATTTATTATTATGAATTATTTCACAACAGAAAAAAAATCGAGTACTGCTATAACTAATAAAACGTTTAAAATTCGACAGCGTCAGTCCAATCCCGAGTCTCGAAACATACTGAAGCAACGATAGTGGCGCGCGGACGGTATACAAGCAATGGCGAGACACGCGATGTGATCTTACAATACGGTTAGTATACTCTAGTGACCCACATTGTTGCTAAGTGAATCCAGATGGAACGGCGCGACAGTACGTGGGTAAAAATATTTTTATACATTTAACTCGTTTATCACATTTAATTAGATTATTCTATTTTGTTTAGCAACGCCAATGCTTTCTACTCATAACCTTGAAAATTAAGTGATAACGCGGGTTAAAGACTCCTTGTTGGCAAAACTGACCATCTGCCCTTACAGTTCTGCATTGCAATAACACAACACCGCCTAAAATCCGCTGACCTCTTTTGAGACTTGTCCTACGTCAATAAATTATTGATTGTGTACGTCGCCGGTAGCGGCCACGTGAATTTTCAGATTTCACGTAAAGTGTATATTTCGCTTATTAATTTAAAGCGCCATTTATGGTTATTTTTCTTCAGTTCGTTTTCATCTCAGGATTTGCCGGTTTAAATATAATAAGTCACTTACATAATGTACAGTGAAACGGATACCTCTAATATACGGACATCTCTATTAAGCGGACATTTTTTCATAGTCAGGAACTAGGTATATGAAATTCCATGAAAATCAACTTCTTTTTGGGCGGACACGGACAGGCTGTTTTCATACAAAGAGTGCGAAAATCCTCCTTTAAACGGACAAAAAATTTTTAAAAGTATTTGGGGGACGAATAATTACGGTGCAAAATCTCTCTGAAGACAGACCGGCAACCAACGTGGCAGCGCGAAAGGACTTCACCGAATGAAAGTATGTATGATTCCCCGATAGCAGTCCGCCGTTTATTTGTAAGTTGGAAGGTTAAAATCGTAAACAATGGCACAAAAATGTCGCGTTTGGAGTCTGAAAGAGAATATTGGTGTTGTGGAAGTTTGTAATTTGATAACAATGATTTGGGCGAGTTCATTAACTTTGATAGCAATGTGCTATTAGAAGATGATAGTGACCCCATTCCTACCGATTATGTAGTCCAAACTGAAACCACATCACTATCTGACGACTCTGATGAAGAAGTTGAATGCAGTAATCAAACAAATGTCACCAATTATCAACAAGCCATTAGTATGGTAAAGGAATTATAAGAGTCTGCAAAGAATAGAGGAGAGGAGAGAGGAGAGACTCTATAGCAATGGAATTGTTATCAGACTTGGAAATACATTTTATAGATTGCAAGTATAAAATGCAAACACGTCAAACTACGTTATTACATTTTTTTAGTACTACATCATAACTAAAACTAGTGTATTTTTGTTATGTTATGTTTATTTGTACATACATATACATGGTAATAATTTTGCATTTACATATTACGTAATAACAAATTTCCCATGGGCGGGCACCTCTATTAGGTGGACACATTTAGACGGTCCCGTAGATGTCCGCCTAACAGAGGTTTCACTGTATATGTATTAAAAAGTAATATTATAAAAAAAGTAAATCTTTTATTTCATTGTCAGAGAGCAAACTATCTTAGTGCCCGTCATACTATTTGAGATGGGTACGATACTGAATAGTTTATTATATTTTCTGTTAGATATTTTTAAAAGAATTTTCTAAATCATTTCCCGTAATATATTTTTCATACATTTTTTTCTATATTTAAAAGTTCCATTAGGAAGGAATTTTCTCGATATTTTATCCGCTTAATGTCTAGTGAAAGTATTTGAGAATAATATTAGCCTCGTAAAACTTTCTATTTATCTTTAAAGTAGTTAAGTGTATTTCTAACTTAACTCGATAAACCGTTACATTTTTTAACTGTCTACGTTAGGAATAATTGAAATAATGATAAATATTCAGTATTCCTCGTCTGTTATCGATCTTAGCGTTGTTTATGTTTGTTATAATTTTTCATTGATTCTCAGTTAGTAGCTCTGTTTATTACAATTTTTTGTATTTTATTTGTTTTCTACTCCTATATTAGTAAGAACCTACTTACTCCCTACTGTTACGTAATTTAGATATACAGGGTGTCCCATAACTAATGGTACACAATAAAATAATTTTTAATTTTCTAATCTTTTCACGAGAAACGTCGTTTCCTTTTTGATGCAAGTTAGTAATTTGTAATTGAAATATTCATTTAGTAATCTTTACTGAGAGTAAGCATCGATAGTAATTTCTTTTCATAAATCATATGGGGTCCAAAATATGCTTGAACTTGAAGCCTGAAATATTTGCTAGGACCTAGAGAGATGGTAAAATATTTTATGTAAATTATGATTTACTTCCAAATTTTTTAATAAAACTACATACAAGCTTATTTCTGAAGTTTAATTTTTCATTTGTAGTTACGTTACTAGTTCAAAAAATAATATAAGAGTATGTAACGATTATTTTAAAGTGATATTTACAGCTTAAAACATGTCAGAATCCTAATATTGATTTTCACCACTTAGTAAATCAAATAAAAGGTTTTGAATGTTTTTTGTTGCTTAAATGTCACTTTAAAATATTGACAGTAATGGATGCCGGATTTGTTCGTTTGTTCATACCTGCTTCGATTTGTTAACACGGCTGTTTGTATTCTTCCTGTTTATAAGTATTCATTGCTTTTGAGAGGATACTAACCCATAGAAGGAAAATATTGTTGCCTATTTCTAAGGCCAGCAGGATTTTTTTCTGATGACATAATAGCGTTATAGATGGCGCGAGTATGTTGAACTTATAGGAGATTATTTTGATAAATTAAATTATTAAAATATCGGGCTGTGTATCATTGTTAGATAGATTCAAGTGCCCTTCTACCTCAGTCTTCTTCCTAATACACGTACACTATTATTATGCTCTCACCTCATTCAGTAATTAATAAAAATTAAATATTTACTTTTGTGTAAGTGCCGTCAATTGACCGGTCTATCGAACATGGAACTTGAAGTGAAATGGAGGAACTCGAGTGCTCTCTTTTATATCCATTGACAGCACCAAGGGCCATTTATAGACCTGCTTTCTTATTGATGATTCTATGGCATTCCATTTACGCCGAGTCGTCTATTATTTACGTGGCGAAATTGCTTATTTGCTCTGTGAAAATGATTGGAAAATAATAATCGATTTTTTCTTTATGTTACCAATTTTTAATTATACGGGGTCGTTCGCGGTGAGTGGCCTATTGAAAGATCTCGGGAACTAAAAAATATATTTGAAATATTGGTACTCACTATAAAAGATGCCGATTTTTTAGATATATATTTTGACGTATCTATCACTTCCGGTTATACCGGAAGTTAGGCTTAACAGTGATTGGAGCGGATTTTGTCGCGAAAAAAGTGGTTTATTGAAGAAAGATAAGCAGGGAATGTCTCGTACTTATTTTAAATAGGAATTTGTACATAGTTTGCGATTGATTCGACCAAACTTTGTTGTTAAAATACCTTTTACCGCTTTATTCATAAATTAACCATGGTATATTCCACGGCAGAAAGGATTGAAATTATCGAAATATTTTTCGGAAATAATCAGTGCGCTAATAGAACAGCACACATATTTAATGAGCGACATGAGAACAGTAACGTGCATCGAAAATATGTCCTAGAACTTATAGCTAAATTTCGGGACACTGGATCAGTCGCCAATAAAAAACGCAACATTGAAAATCCCATAAGGAACGAAGCAATAGAAGTGGGGGTTTTAGGGCAAGTTTATGTAGATCCTACGTTAAGTAAGTTAAACCCGAACAAACCCGCAAATTGGATACTGTGTGTGGTGTTAGTCGATGTAGTATCCAACGGATTCTGAAGGCCCATAGTTTTCATCCGTATAAAATTCACCTTGTACAAGAACTTAATGCAGACGATTTTGATCGGCGATTACAATTTTGTGAAGATATGAGTGAACGAATTATAAACGATGAACATTTTCTATTCAACACTTGCTTTTCCGACGAATGTTCCTTTTTCTTACATGGCCTAGTAAACCGTCATAACTGCCGATATTGGTCAGATTCTAATCCCAGAGTTTATCATGAGGTACACACACAGCAGCCACAAAAATTAAATGTTTGGGCTGGTATTTTTGGCGATCATTTAGTTGGTCCTTTTTTCTTGCCTGAAAATTTAACCGGTGAAATGTATTTGGAAATACTGCAAGACGCCATAGATCCTGCATTAACAGCCATAATTGAAAATGGGAATGATCGGCGGTACATTGCGAATAGGTTGATGTTCCAATAGGATGGTGCCCCACCACATTACGCATTACGTGTTCGACAATATTTAGATCAGACGTTTCCAGGTTGATGGATTGGTAGAAGAGGTGCCATTGAATGGCCCCCAAGATCGCCAGACTTATCACCTTTGGATTTCTTTCTGTGGGGTCACTTAAAAAGCAAAATCTATGCTACTCAACCAACATCGTTAGAAGATTTGCGACAAAGAATTGTGAATGAGTGCCTTCAAATTACTCCTCAAATATTGCAACATGTGCGACAACGTTTTGAGCAAAATCTTTATTACTGCATGGAGAGTCATGGTGGACATTTCCAACATTTACTTGGCTGACGGGTCAGTTCATTCTTAATTTTTAAAGTACTTTGCTACCAAATGTATTGATTTCCACTAATGATGTATTAAAGTTTTATTTAAGTTTAAAATCAATAAATCTCCAAAACTACTGAACTGAAGTATTATGAATTTTAGATCACTATAAAGGGAATTGAAAGACCTTTAAAATAAGGTATCACTCGACCCCCCTTTCCATTTAAGATTTTAGGGGTGGTGCCACCCCCGCCCAGGGGGCTGCACTTGTTGACGTGATTTTGTTCCGATTTTGTGTCCTCCTCGAAAACAAAATCGACGGGTCTGAGCGTTTTTCCAAAAAAGCACAGAGCTGCCAGTAAATGTCTCTGTTTCGTTTTCGTTGGGCCACCCTGTATAAAAAAAACATGTCAAAGGTAATTTACGAATAAGAGATACTAGATATTTGTTATACAGGGTAGTTTAAAAATTATACCTTTCTGGTATAAAATAATAAATACTCATAAATCAATTTTTGAACTGACAACCTACTTAAGATCGAGAAGATAGAAACATGCATGCAAGCAGATTATGAATACACCCATTGAGAAATTAAAATACAGCGTCTTCCATTTCCATTTACAAAAAATAATTACTTAACTATTTATTATATTATACGAGAAGGATATCAGTTCAAAAATATTTTGTATAAAAAATGTCTAGTATTTTCATGAAATATCATGAAATATCATACCTTTTCTAACAGGCAATTCTTGAGATGAAAACAAATTGAAGAAAAATATCCATAAATGGCGCTTTAATTTAATATGCCCTGTACATGACCTTATGTCAAACCAAAAATGACCACGTGGTGCCCCTGCCAGGAAGGTAAACAAAGCAACATATGGCGAAAAACGTCAATGAATCTTGAACAGTGTTGTCATATCTTCAGGGTAAACTCTTTAGAAAGTCTAACCGTTTGACAGATTCCAAGTTGTTTATTTTTCAGGGTACATTATTATAAACTTTTACGTTCAGTTCAGTTCGCTGGGAAACAATCTCTGATTTATAAACTTGAACTGACTCGAACAAACCGCCGCGGAGTTTATAATGGTCAGGTATGTTCTCACTTGTTCAATTCGAACGACATCCGTCGGATCTGAACAACCGAAATGCCACTTTACCTTTTAGACGAAAAAAATGCAAATTTATTTACCTTTTCGGCCTTAAAACCAATTTAATTTATAAAAAAACACCAGGTAACCCGAACAAAAACCGTCACCAAAATAAAATCACATAAATTCACATTCGTTATCGCGGATCTGATGAACACATCTAAGTACCATTCAATCTGAATTAGTATTTTAGTGCTACTGTGTAGATAAAAATACTCCCTTATTGTATAAGATTTCATCAGCTGGTGGTGTGGGAAGTAATATAATTTTTCCACACAATTATTTGACATCTAAAAATGTTGAAACTAAATAACACCTTTGAGCCTGTTCGTGTCTTGACTTTGTCTGTTCCGGTTTATTATATTAAGCTCGTCGGTAAAAATACAGCGTTGCCACTTTCGATGTTGTATAAGATTATATTCATAAATTGCGGAATTTCCTTCTATAATATTACTTTCCTGTATAATTATAGTCTCGGAAATAGCAACGGCGCTAGCAGTTTTCGGAGAAAAAAATCCCCTTAGACTGGACCATTTATTTCAAAAGGTAGTTCCTATGTCCACATAATTGTTTCATTTTATGTTTAGTAAAGGGTTAATGGCCCATAGAAATTAGCGTTTTTATTATTTCTATTGCGAAATAATTAAGTGCTGTTGTTCTATGTGTGCGATAGTGTTATTGTAAAGTGTAATTATACGTTAGTGTTTAGTGCTTTCGTGTAATCTGATAATAGGTGCATATCTTCAAAAAAACTAATTTGAAACTCGTGGGTGTCTGTGTGTTTCTTTCTCTCGACGATATGCCGGTTATGTTCCGAGCAATTGGAAATAATAGGCCGAATGGGGTTTAGTGAGTATAAGCTTAATATGCAGTTCCACACTGTCATCAGGGCACGTGATGAGCATAAAGCTTTTCCCATAGAAAAAGAACTGAAAATGTATGGATTTCTTACTCCTGTCAGCGTGGATTTACTTTCTAAGTAGTATATAAAAATAAATATTAAAAGAAACTAAAGTTTTACATTTTTTACACAGTTTGGCAACATTGCACGTAACATCTGTTTTCTGATATGCCACTACAGGGTGACATGACGAACAAACCCGAACAAACGTCTGATGAGGTGTGGGTTTATCGGGCTGGACCCCACTTTCAAAACGGTCGATTTAAAAAAAAATATGTAGCGCTTCTCTAGGACACCCAAGGAGTCACCAATTTAAAGATTATACATCATTTCCATAACACCCTGTAGATTTTCGAGTTACGTGTTGTTTTTCCTAATCAACTGATCCGCTGTAATAACAGACGTCACATTAACATGTAGCAGATAAAATAACCGAGTCCATGTTTGTTTCAAGTCGATGTTTCACCTTCCCTTTTTGGGTAATATGTACTTTTAAATCTGGTGATTTCTGATGATTTTTCTTAACCATTTCTGGTGGTTTCAATTTTGGTCACCTGGCAACTCTGCCCTAGCCTTACTGACGATACGTGATACGGGGAAACGAGTCTAAATGTGAGTTTGACAAATTCTATATTTGTTGTTCTTTCTTTTTTTGTTCTTTTAATGGGCCACTCACCGTGAATCCGTGTAAGGTGGATAAACACTATAAAAAAAATCGCTCATATATTTCTTGTCGATTACCAGGAAAAAGTTTTATCCACTAACAACATTATTATCCCACCGTCGATCGCCAGCCAACTCTGATCGAAGTTTACATAAGTAAAACCGCCTACGTCATCGTTGCTTGTGCGAAACTAAAATCAAGATCCAGGTCGCTAATTAATCCCCGACATCGGCAAATTGTGTTGGTTTAGCCATGTCAATATGGCGGACGACCCTTTTATCGCCATTTAATGGCGGATAAATGTTTTGATTTTGGCGGAAATTAACAAAAACAGGTTATGGGCGGTCGATGCGGTCGTGTTGTTGTTTGCTTATCAGCTGATTAAGGTTGGGTTAGACCTAGTTTCTGGTTTTTGTTGACCCGTTTTGGAAATTGGAGATTTACCTGTAAATACAAACGGGCGTTAGAGGAAGCAAAGTTCTTGGAGGGAGAACTTGAAAGTTTTATCCTAACAAGTGTGGTGCGTGTGCGCAAAAAGCGATCCACGTTGGTTTTGAATCGTTGGAGGTTATATTCGTTGGGAAAAACGACCTCGGGAAGGTCGTTCCATAAGGATGAAGTCCTCCAGATGAAAGAATTCTTAAATAATGAAGTTCGAGGAGTACTAAGCTTAACCACAAATGGATGGGCGGCAGTGGTTCGTCGTGTACTTCTGCTATTCGTCGCTCTGGGCGGAATTAAGTGGGCAAGGTCAGCCGAGCACCTTCCATGAAAATATCTGTAAAAGAAAGTCAAATCCCCAACCTGTCTTCGATGTTTTAGGTTGTCGAGGTTCTTCGTCAGCTCGTGGTCTCCGATCAGACGAATAGCCCTCCTTTCGATGGAATCCAGTAGCCGAAGAGTATGTTTGGGTGCAGAGCTCCAGACATGAGAGCAGTATTCTAGTGATGGTCGAATCTGGGCTTTGTATAGTGTCAAAAGTTGTTGAGGTGTGTACAACTATCTGGTTCGGAAGAGTACCCCAAGCTTCTGAGAAGCTATCTTGGCGATTGCCACAACGTGGTTATGCCAAGACATATTTCCTCCCAGATTGACGCCCAGCAAATTAATAGATGAAGCCAGTGGGATTGCATGTCCGGCCATGACTATTTCCGGTTCTGTAATGTTAACCTTTTTAGAGAAAACTGCTGCCTGGGTTTTTTTAGCGTTAAATTCGACTTGGTTATTGTCACCCCAAGCCAAAATCTCTTCCAGGGTAAATATAATAAGTCATTTCCATAACACCCTGTAGGCCCATTGCTACACCTATCTCTAACAGGATGTGACTTATGAGCATTTATTTAGCACAATTAATTATTTCAGATTTAGATATTTTTTGCTTATTTTTTTACGAACTTTTAATAATTCTAGTAAGAAGTGAAAAAAATGTCTCTTGGTTTACCATAACTTAGATTTGGCCAAGTAACCTTAAGCTGTTACGAATTGATATGTGATTTTAATCTGTAATAATTAATTTTGCTAAATAATTGCTCATAAGTGAAGACTACGTGCCAATACCACCCAATTAATGAGCCAAAGAAGAGAGTTGAAAAAGAGAACAAAGATTATTAATGAAGCAATTGAACGAAACAAAAACATGAGAGTTCTCAAATCAAGACTGTCAAGACCACGCTGATTAGGTTAAAAAATAAAGAATTTCCCAAATAATTGAAGATTTCTACACCGACCTATACAACTCAACAACGTCCAAAACTAGTAAAGACCAAATTGATAACAGGACAATACTAAATGTATGGTCAGAAGATCTACCAGAAATAACACGCGAGGAAATAAGGTATGACTTGAAAAGGATGAAAAACGGTAAATGTCCTGGAGAAGACCATATTACGTCAGAAATGATAAAGTTCGGAGGAAAATATTTGGAAGAAACACTTCAAAAAATATTAAATAGATGTTTGCAAGAAGCGAAACTACCAACTGATTGGTATAATGCTGAGGTTGTGATACTGTTCAAAAAGGGCGATACTAGTAACATCGAAAACTATCGTCCTATTAGTTTGCTGTCACATATGTATAAGCTATACACAAATATTATTACAAACCGTCTAACAAAAAAACTAGACTTTTACCAGCCAGTCGAACAAGCAGAATTTCGTAGTAGGTACATTCAGTATCATGGACCATTTGCAAGCTTTACGCACCATAATAGAAAGAACAACTGAATACAACATACCCATACATCTGGCATTTGTAGACTTCCATAAAGCATTTGACTCAATTGAAACATGGTCCTGCCTTAACGCCATGAATAATGCCAGAATCGACTCAAGATACAATGCAGTTATAAAAGATATATACATGGAAACGCCACAATGCATGTTAAAATTAACGAAAGCATGAAAACGTCTAAAATAAACCTAAATAGAGGAGTTCGACACTGGAAGAGATATTTAAGGAAATGGACTGGAAACAAAAAGGTATGAAAATCGACGGATCATAGCACGCCACCTACGCTTAGCGGATGATATTGTTCTCATCTCCTAAGACCCAGATGAGTTAAAGGAAATGATGCAACAACTAGACATGACATCAAGTAAAATAGGGCTAAAAATGAACACCAATAAAACCAAGATTATGTCACCCAATCACATTCAATTATCATTATCTAACGAAAACATCGAATACGTATACCTAGGACACCTCATTAAACTGGGAAAAGAGAATCAAAAATCGGAAATAACGCGAAGAATGAAACTAACCTGGTCTGCTTTTGGAAAACTAAAACACGTTCTAAAACATCCAGATATTCCAATACACTTAAAACGCAAAGTCTATGACATGTGCATTTTGCCGGTAGCAACATATGGCCTCGAAACAATGACAATCATAAAAGGCAGCGCAGACAGATTAAAAACAGCACAAAAGGCAATGGAACGGGTAATGCTGGGAGTTTCCATAAAGGACCGGATCAGAAACGAAGAAATAAGAAGACGAACGAAGGTGACCGACGTAATGCGCTACATGGCCGAGATGAAATGGAGGTGGGCAGGACATGTTGCAAGACAGAAATACGGTAGATGGACGACCAAAGTGACCCACTGTCGCCCCAGAGGAACAAAAAGAAGTAGAGGAAGACCGCAAAGGCGTTGGCTGGATGATATCAGGGGGGTCGCTGGTAGAAACTGGGCGCAACTGGCTCAGAATCGACAAGAATGGAAATGGACTCGGAGAGGCCTATGTCCAGGAGTGGACCGAATAAGGCTGACAAAGAGAGAGTAATGACGTACGTTCTTAACTGTATTTTATTATTTATGTGGCCATGACAAAACATAATTTAAACACAAATAATATAGAAATTTTAACCATTTAATAATAACACCCTCTATTTTGATGTTAAACAGAGATGGTAGACGTTTAGTGTTTACCATTATAGGGTCCAGTTATCCAGTAGCAACAATAATACACAGAATAACGGGATATTATTATTTTGCATACACATAGAGTGCCTGCATGTTACGTCTAAAGAGAATATAATAGAGCATATCGGCCATAATAATGGACCCCGCACAATGTGGCTAATAGTTTATAGGTCTGTATATTACCTTTAATAAGCGCCTTGCAGCAAGGCCAATTGTAATATTGCTCTTAGTCGAAATGAACATTCCTTACAGGCGTAGGAGCTAAATTTGCTCGTTAGAAATTGCCAATTTAATACTGCAAGCAAAATTGAAGACGATTGCGAGGTAGTTCATACATCGAAAGCATTGCACGGTTTTCGATACGGTCCCTCTATTTTTCCGTGAAGTTTGTGGTTTTACGTTGCCGAAATATCTCAAATTTCCTGGACTGTTTAGCTGAAGGAGTGCATCTGTATACACGTACTCTATGTTCTGAGGAAAGCGGGAGGTGTGTTCTCTCGGCAAATTTCCCTATTTACAATTGAAATACCAGTGTGGACAAGGACTTAAAGTGATAAGGTTCAACCGATACGTACCGTCACAATAGTCCGTCTATCAATATGCCAATTTGCAACATTTGTACATCGACTCTAACGAATAAGACACCGGGACTAAGATGTGCTGGCTCTTGTTCAAAATTCACGGAAAGTGTGTTGGTCTGGGTAAGCAAAATGTGGCAGACTTTCAATTGCCTGGTGCCGTTTGGTATTATATTGGCTGTAGACCTTCTAACCTAAGAAGAATATCGAATGTTATACGGGGAAGTGCGATTGACGAGATCGAGGATGATGTGGAACCTGATTCGTCCCGCGCGCTAAAGATTGTCAAAGCTATCAAGGCCTAGATGGCAGATATTAATAAAAATTATTCTAATATGCTGGAGTCTGTTAACTTTTGTTCTGCTAAAATCACCGCCTTCGAAGCAATGATGGGGAAGGTCAATGAGAAATTGGATGTGATGAGAAAGCTCAGGAGAAAGTTCAACTCATAACAGATGTAAAAACTCTCAATAGCAGAGTCGACGTCCTGGAACAACAAATAAGGGCAAATAACCTAGATGTTCAGGGTGTGCCAGAAAAAACTGAGGAAAATCTTGTAAATGTTTTACAGAAGATCGGTGAACACATAATTTGTCCCATTTCTACCCAGGATGTTGACGTAATTTTCAGAGCCAAGTCACGCAAAATCCAGCTAACCCCAGACCCATAATCGTCAAACTACTTCATAAAAAGAAGAGAGACGATATCCTTGCGGCAGCCAAAGCCGGGGTGCTGGTTCACAGACTCTCGGACTAATGGTCGAAAACATTTCGAACCGACTGTTTATCAATGAGCACCTGATAAATCTAACCAAACGCTAAAGATGCAGCGAAAATAAAAAATTATAAATATGTTTGAGTTCGTGATGGTTGTGTTTCTGTCCGAAAGGATGACCAGTCTCGCATTATTAGATTGTTTTCTGAGGATGATGTCAAAAAAATGTAAGTTCCATTTATTCAAGACTAGGTTCATCATGATTTCATGACATTCTCTTTTCTATACCAAAATGTTCGTGGACTAAAGACAAAACTAAATAATATTTATAAAAACTCCTTAAATTGTGATAATGACATCATATGTTTAACTGAAACGTGGCTTAATAATGATATAGGGGTATACTTTGACTCTAAAATGTTGTTTGATCACCACATCTAATACAAAACTACAAGGGCAAGAAAGTCTCTGGGTTTTATTATCAGAACCTGTAAAGGTTTTAAGCATATAGAATCGATACGTGCATTATACATGGTTCCCCATAATAGACTACCCATTTTATATTATTAATAAATTCCCGACGAGATAACTAAATAGGTTGTGGGATTATCTTCTGTAGTCTTTGGGATTTAAGTAAATTATTAATCAAGTAGGCGCCTGTCACAAATAAATTTTAAATTAATAATTTCGTGGAACGTCATTTTTCCGCGAGAAGTTTGTTAGTTTTCATCAATAATTATTTAATTTTTTTGCTTTGAGACATTATTTCAACATCCGTTGAACAACTTTCATGGATTACTCAGTCCAACAACGTGTGTTTTGTGTAGAAACTTACATAAGAAGCAATTCGATAGAAGAAGTTAGGCGTGCATTCCGGCGTCAGTTTAATAACAACAATAGGGGCCACGCGCCAAATCGTAAAACTGTTAAGTTATGGGTTCGTCATTGGCGTGAAAAGGGTTCTGTACAAAATTTGAAGAAGCCTGGACGTCGAAGAACAGTTCGTACACCAGAAAATATTGAACGAGTTAGAATGGGTCCTGCGAGAAATGTTTAATGGCCGATTCGGAGATTTGCCTTGGCCTTCGAGGTCCCCCGACCCGATTTTTTCCTGTGGGGATATTTAAAAGCCAAAGTGTTTGCGAGTCATCCAGGTACTATCGAGGAAGTGAAAGTCAAAATTCGTGAAGAACTTGAAGGGATAGACGAAGGTTTGCTACGCCGTGTAATGAACCACTTTTTATCCAATATTGAAAAATGTGTTGAAGTTGGTGGAGGTCATTTAGAAGACGTGATTTTTAAAAGTTAGAATTAAATTAGCCAAATATTTATCATAAATCCCAAAGAGTTAGCTGTAATTTAGTAAGATAAAAAGTTTGTTTTGTTAACTAAAAAAAATTTAATTCAACTATTAAAATGGGTAGTCTATTATGGGAAACCCTGTATATTATGTCCTATGTGAATAGTACGCTTTGTTTTGGATCAGTCATCTGGAACCCTCAATACGACGTATATATTAATAAAATTGAAAGAGTACAGGATAAATTTATAAAATATTTAAACAATAAGTTCTTTGACCCTCTTCTTGACAACTCTGCTTTAATTAAAAAAAGATTAGCATTACTATCACTTCAAGATAGAAGACAAATGTATGACATAAAGTTTACACACAAAATCGTCAATAACATGATCGATTTAATGGCAATTACTCACTTAATAGGTATAAACATTCCATCCTACAATACAAGAAATAGCAATTTTTTCCATATCAAACCAAGCACCACTAATAATTATCATTTAAACGAGCCTTTGCAGCGCTGCCTAAAATCTTATAATTCAATTTCAAATTTGATAGATCTGCATGTTTGTTTCTTTTCCCTGACGAGCCTTGGTAGTGCGCCAAGACTTTTGTACGTAAATCACTTAATCTAACATTATACATGCGCTTGTTTTGTTTATAATTTAAAATAAAAATAAATAAATAATAAATAGTATATTTTGTTAAAACCTTACTTAAGTAACATTATACTTATGTTAAAATTTGTTAGTGAATACTGTCTCTGGGTTAGTCCTGTTTTGTATTCCTTAATGGTAAATAAATAAATAAATAAATAAGTAACGTGCGTCTTACGCTTTTTCGTCACTTTTCGACAAAATGGATACCTTTTCTGATACGCCTACGTTATAAACCTTAAACTTTATTTTTACTGAAAATAAAATGTAATAAAATGATGTCACTTGATTCCTCCCAAATACCTTTAAAGTCTATCTTTTATCCATTTTATTATGGAAACTGGATAACATTCGGAATGGCGGATATCTTGTTTCTGGCGCACCTTTCCTCGCTGTCGGATAGAAATGTGTCGACGAAGAATTCGATAAATTACGTCTTATTTTATATTAATTTTTATTTAATACTGCTCCTCAAAGTGGGATCTAATATGATTTCTTTTCGACCCTTTAAGGTCTTCATTTAATTGCGCTCATAAAGATTATTTTCTATTTTGGTTTCATATGAAAGCTTTTTCGATGCCGTTTTCAGTATCGTAATAAGCTTGTTTCGATACCGTTTTTTTTTTTATTTTAAACGCTTGGTGGCACTGCTGTGTATGTTTGGTTGCATAATAAACAATTCTTAAACTAACCTCACAATCACAAGTTTAGATGAACACGTAATATATTCTCTTACAAAGATATCAATTTAAAGCTAATAAATACTTATTTATTATTAAAAGTGCAGTTGTTATAAACATTTATTGTGACCGTACTTATGTCTGCAGCTTTAATTTTAAAATCGGGCATAGTTTGTGTGTTTGAAACGTTTTGTTCATGATTAATCCTTATTTACGGATCCAATAATCCACTTTTATTAAGAACTGGTTGTAAAATAGTGTTTTCGTTTGTTGATGTTGCAGCAGAAAATGTAGCACTTTCATTATTTTGCATTGTCGATGTGAAGCCAGAAGATAGTAGTTGTGCTATATCTTTTTTTGTCTTCAGTGAGCTCTCAATGTACCCTTCGGCATTGGCTGAAGACTTCCATCCCCCATGTTGTGACTAAATCGCTTCCTTTGTTAGCAAGCTCGGTCACACTGGAACGTCTAAAACAGTGCCCAGTAAAACATTCTGGACTTTACTGAAGATACAATAAGGCTTGGAATTTTCCCCATCGTATTTATGCCTAGTGGTGAGTTTTTACAATAGCCATTTCTATAGGTAAGAAAGAATCGAGATGTTGTTACACTTTTTGGACGTAATTGAACATATTGTTTAATCAATTTAATCCATGATGTGTCCATTATAATAAACATTCTTGAAATATTTGTTTTTGTTTCAGGAATATTTACTATTATGGAATCGTTTTTAAACTGAATATCTTTTTTGTTAATGCAAGCTCTTAATTTTGAGTATAAGGACCACAGAGTCAACGACTTCTTAGTTTTACTTTCCTTCTCAAAATAAGCGATTAGAACATTTTCACTACTTCTAGAAACACCCATCGCAGTACACCAGGTTGTGAAGGTCTTGTATGTAGCCTTTTTCGTATACTTTCTTGGACTTTTTTGGTAAAAGTTGATCCACTGTATTATTTGCAATTTCCCTTAACTCAGGAGGAGTTAAATTAATAATATCTTCTTGATCCATTATTGATTAATTTTAAGAAAGCTCACTTGATAAATAATTTGACTATTGCCAACATAAAATTTAAACATACAAATTTACAAGAAGTTTTAATTATATGTTTTTTTATTAAAAAATACACAAAATAGAAAAAGTATTATACAGTACATGTTTTATAAAGCTATTATAGCATTTGCCACCTTAGAAAACTCGCCGCAAACGGCTCGTTTCCTAACATGGACGCGTGCTGAAATATCATGCTTTATAAAACTTGTACCTTAATATGCTATTTTCTTGAAGTAATCAGTGACCACACTGATAAGTTTCAAAAAGGGGTTAGCTCGTTGGATACAGATCAAAAAAAAAACTTAGAAGATTCAATTTTGTATTTTGGCCTACGTTTGTTCGTGTTTCTTACGGATTTGTTATGTTTCGACCTCTAGGAAGTCATCCTCAGGGCGCTAAAATGTGGTTTTTTTCACACAACTCAGAAAAATGTTATAATCATTTCTTAAATTTAACGAAGAACAATAAACTAAATATAATTTGTATTTATAGCAAAGCCTATAACGACACTACATTTGAATAATAAGTATAAAAACATTTAAAATGTACGTAGTTGTAACAAATATGTATACAGGGTGTAACAAATTCATCCTTCGCTATTGGGGTTTCGGGAATAGTACGAAGTCGGTTAAATTAGGGCAAAGTAGCATAATCATGGGCCCAATAATATGCCGCAAAAAAATCAAAAATAAATACAGTGGCTTCCAAAATATTTGGAAATATATAAATTTCTGTGTTTCATATTCTTGTCAATGTTTGATGGAATTAAGAGAAGAATGCACATGTGTGTTATATTTTTGAAAATGGGACCATCTAATGCCCTTCTAATATGCATAGTGTCCCATTTGAGAAAATTGCATTTTTGAATGAATGTCCTAACTCAAGAAACAAAAACGTTACAGGCTCTTAAAAGCGGGACATAATAAAATGATAACCCTGTACAAATAATTTCTTTTATTAATACAAATGAAATGTCTCTCTTAATTCCATCACTTTCTAAAGACTTTTAAAAAAGGCAATGAGTTTTACATTTTCGAATCACAATAAGAAGTAAATTACAGGAACTTACTATGGTGACCCAATGACGAAACGTCGTATTAAAGATCTAATGATGGCATCTTGTAGAGAATAAAAAGTAACAATGAGAAAGTGAAATTTATTTTTGGACATCTCTTCGAACAAAGTCAGGAAAAAATAAAAACGGCATAGCAGAATTTTAGATTTTTCGAAATATTTTGATCTCTATTTGATTTTTTGCGGCATATTATTGGACCGACTTCGTATCTCTTGCCGTTTCCGAAATCCCAATGGTGAAGGACGAATTTGTTACACCCTGTATATACTACCTCACACTCGGACCAAGGAATTTTAGAAATTATATTTCTTACAAGATTATTTGGATTTGGCTTTTTTAGTTAGTTTTATCTTCTTGTGATGGTTTCTCAGTCGTGATTTTTGTTTTATATAAAATTGTATTAATACGCTTGTATGGATAGTTATTTGAGAGGCAAGTCTTGATATTATTTAAGTTTTTTTTCATGAAAATCACGGTGTGTCTTAATTTTATTTTCATTTGTCCTTATTAATAAGGATTAATAAGTCCTAAATCGGGCTCTTTGTTAGAGAAATCGATTCCCTTGCAAGCTCGGACAACAACCTCCATCCGCAGGTGAAAAATTCTCAATCACGCCCTGTTACATTATTTTTTACCAATATATTATACAAGGTGTAACTAAATAAGTGTAAAACATTTAAGGGGGTGATTCCTCATCGAAAAAAAGATAGGATCTTTCATATAAAGAAACTTCATTGGAGCATCCCTTGTTAAGATACCCCCTTAAAGGGGGTACATAAAATTTATAAATAAACAAAACTAATTTATTAATAACAAAACATACAACATCTAGAAATCATAGTAAATGTTCAATATGTCTACCTTCAGACATTACGCATGCGTCTAGACGTCGGCGCATTGAGCCACGTATTCGCGCAAATATTCCTGGAGTCTCTCTAATTACCCTGCACGCATCGATGATGCGGTTTCTTAAGTCCTCTACATCGCGAACAGGAGTACGATAAACCAAATGCTGCAAATGGCCCCAAGTAGAGAAATCGAGAGGATTGAGATCCGGGGATCGAGCGGGCCAATTCTGAGGTCCTCCTCGACCTATCCACTGATTTGCATATGTTTCAGTTAAATGCTGACGTGCTACTTGACTAAAATGGGCGGGAGCCCCATCATGCATAAGAAACATATCCCTTCTGACGCCCAAAGGAACTTCCTCCAGCAGTACGGGATGCACTGCTCTTAAAAATTGAACGTATGCCTCACCATTTAATCGAGGAGGTAGAAAATGAGGCCCAATTAAATAATCCCCAATAACTCCGACCCACACGTTAAGAGAAAACTGTTCTTGAAGGTTAGTTTCGACAATAGCGTGAGGGTTTTCATCAGCCCATATGTGGTAATTATGAAAATTAATAATCTTGTCCCGAGAAAAACTACATTCGTCTGTGAATTCGATCGTCTTCAGAAAGTCACGATTTCTTCTAATCATTTCCAGCATCCAATTGCAAATTTCAAGACAGTTCGGAAAGTCTCGCGGTAACAGTGCCTGTACTCGTTGCAGATGGTAAGGGTATAAGAGTTGTTCCTTTAAAATTCGAAATACCGTCATATGATCAACATTTAGCTGGACAGCAATCTTTCTAGTACTGGTAGTAGGTTGTTCTTCAAGCAAATTAAGTACTGCTTCCTCAAGCTGTGGTGTTCTTACTTCTCGATGGCGACCACAATCCTGCGTTCTTTTGTCGAATAAACCATATTCTCGTAATCGTTGATGAAGTCGGGCAAATATTCTATGTGAAGGATGCTGCCGTTGAGGATACATTTCAGCATATCTTCTAGAAGCTTCTAATCCATTCCCCTGCGACAGACCGTAAACGTAATGCATATCAGCCATTTCCTCATTTGTGTATGCCATTTTAATATCAAGTGAATTATTAAAGTAACAACAAATTAAGAACAGAACAACAATACACAATTAGTATTACTTCAATTTCAAAAATTTACAAACTGGCAGCTTGATACCAATTTAATTGTCACTATCGCTAATAGCGGCCTACTGGATAAATTAGTTTCGTATTTTCGTGTTCGTAAAATAATTTTTTGCTGCGAACTGGTTTATTTTGGGCAAAAAATTCAAGAGACATTTTTTGTTTAGAATGAAACAGGCTATCGGAAATAAATTTTTAGATGGTAAACAAATAATAAGACAAAAACTTACATTGGAAATAAATTTTAGGGGTTGCGTTTTCCACCCCTTACAACCATGGGGTAAACCAAATAAATTACTGGCTAAGTGTCTTTTTGGTAGTAGAAAATGTCAGGTTAATTTCAATATTGTAACTTTTTTAGTGCTTGTGAAAAAAATTGTTAAACACATTTTATGTACCCCCTTTAAGGGGCTGTATCTTAACAAGGGATGCTCCAATGAAGTTTCTTTATATGAAAGATCCTATATTTTTTTCGATGAGGAATCACCCCCTTAAATGTTTTACACTTATTTAGTTACACCCTGTATATCGACTTTTAGTACTATCGATATAGGTAACCCAGCCCTATTTGCGCAACATTTGATCCAACAGAATTGGGGTGTCGTTAAATTTTGTTGGTTTCTTCAGGGACTAGTAATAAAAATATTTTATAGACTGGAGCGGTTAGATGTATGTACATTTATATGAAATATTTTTGTCGTTTAGGGACATATTTATATTTTTTCTGTCGTGCTGCGTCAATTTTGGACAAGGAACTAATAGATTAAGAAGAATTAGGCATAGACGCATAGAATTATTTACATATCAATTATACAGTGGCGTAACAACTAGTGTTGTGATCGCTCGAGCCAAAAACCGCTTGAGTACTCGATTATTGAAATAACCGACATCGCTCGATTAATTAATAAAAAATCTGTTCGAGTTATAAATTCGAGCGAAAATCGTCGCTTGTTACTTGTTACCTTCCACTCGGTACCCCGAACTTTGCTTGACGCCGACCGAAATGTGCTGATTGGTAGTGTGATCGCTCATACATACAGGGTGTCAACTATTTAATTGAACAGTATGGGTATCTTTTGAACGGTAATATTTACGAAGTTGGTTAATTTAGAGAAAATGTGCAGTTTTTAAAGATTCCTTAGAATCCCCTATCGACGTTGCCGAATTGTTTTTGATTCGTAAGATACAGGGCGATTTGTTAAAAACGTCTAAAACTAATTTCTCTAATAACTCGAAAGCTTCTGATTTTAGAGAAACGCTCTTTAAATAACAGATTTATATATATAATATGCTCTACTGGTTTAAGAAAAGTTCAGTTTTTAATTTCCATGCATGTTTCGAAGGCATATGCCCTCATCTTCAGTGAAAAAATTAAACATAAGCAGACACTTCTGACATTGTTAAGTAAAGTTGTACAAAACAAGAGCGGAAAAAGTGGCAATGTAAAAGTGCAATTTACTTTAGAATTCGATTTCAAAAAAGCCCAGGAAAACAATAAAACTATTTTTCAGAATTTCGTTTTTTTCCGGATATCTCCGGAACTACTCGGAATTTTAAAACTTTCTAAACGGCATATTATTAGGCACGTAAATGCGCAACTTTACCTCTATTTAACCGACTTCGTATCTCTTACGGTTTCCGAGACCCCTGTACTGGCCCTCCTTATCTTGGACACGTTGTATGCGCACTTGGTTACTCGGTACGATTTATCCTGTAAAAATCGTGTGGTGTATGGCCGTGTGAATCTAGCTTAAACATTTTAAAGACAAGGTAACAGATTATTATCAGAGTATTCGTGAATGGCGTATAGCTCATGTATTTACCACAGACTTGAAACAAATATGGACCCTGTATTTCTATCTGCTTTGTACACGCCAATGTGATGCCTGTTATTACGAAAATAAACACAACAAAAGAACAGACGGGGATCCTATCTGTTAAACTCCCATCTCTTTTTATCTTCTGTCTGTTTCTGTTTTCATTCTAACAGGTAACCGGTTTGATATGTCTTTGTTAGGAAAAACAATCAATCGACGGACGTGACAGAAAAGTGTATATTTTTATCCAGTTTACGACAGTCTGAGCACAGTCTTGCCATATTTAGTTAAAAATTACTATTTTGTCCACAAACAATACTTAAATTTAACATACAAACACTGAAAAACAACAAAGAATTTTGTTTAACAGTAACGACAAAGACAGTTGTTAATTTGGTGTCAAACGTGAAACAGGTATAAACGATGGCCGTTCCAATAAGGGCTGTTCCTAACACTCGAAGGCTATGTCTATGTCTAATTAACAGAAATCGCCAAAGAAAAATTACACTAATTTTCATAGCTTCCCGATTGTTTTCCTGGAAAGTTCTTCACAATCCACTAAGAATGTGAATTGTCCATTCTTCAATGACTATGAACCAAAGTCGTATCCTTGGTATTTACCATTAAATAGAAACAATTCTTAAATATATTTTTTTGTTCTAGGTAAGTTAAGAATGCCAAACGTGACGATACACCATTGAAAATTAATTTCTAAGGTAAGATCAGTAAGGTAGTTATGAAATAATAAAGACATGCAAGTTCGGGCGCCTCGTGACTTGCGCTCGAAAACTTTTAATAACTTCCGAACGAAAAGAGGTGCCACTTTCTCGTAAAATGGGTTTTGTAGATAAGAGGATAAAATTAATTTAAGGTAGCATGTTAGAACTATTTAAACCATTAAATTGCTATTATTTATCATTTGTTCACAATGACAATTTTTTTTAATACAGTTCGAAAGCTAACGTAACACAAAGTCTAAGATAAGAAAAGAGCGACATTGATCCGATCAATATAACTGTAGATATTTAATTTCAAACATGAGAAGATTGGAGAAAATCCAATCCAGTTATCAAAAATGTACGTGTGGATATTTTCGAAAAAATTTTTTTTCAGCAAAATCCTGAGATACGTTTGTTGATAACTCGTAAAAAAAAAATTTCGAACAAATTTCAAATAAAAAAAATACAGGTGCTTCCTACATGTTAAAATCAAGGTAGTAATACCTGTTTGCACCACATTTAATCAAAACACGTTATGTTAAGTAGGGAATGAATTCCCTTTTTGCATTGCACCGACACGTAAACACCATGTAAGCGTCTCATTCGTACCCAAATTTCTGTACTTAAAATTTTAAGTTATGATTTATAACCTAATTTTTTATTAAATCGAATATGAAGTCAATGTTTGTATCAAATAATTTCTTTCTAGTGGAGTTTCTAAATGACAAATGGGGTTAAAAATAATTTTCTGGTTTGTTCGGGTTTGCCCTCTCTTAAACGAAAAATAATATGGAAAAAAGTTTTGTACAAATGTTATAGATCATTAAATTTCGCACAAGAAAGGTTATTACTACTTTTTTTTTACATGTGCCCCGAAAGTGTATCTTTTCATGCATGTTCTCTTCACCGAAAGTGGCGATTTCCAAGAGAGCGGGCGGGAAAGTATCGAAGCGGGCGGGAAAGATTTTTCCTTAAATTTAAACTTAAGTTTACGCTTTCCTTAGTAAGTCCATACTTAAGCGATGCACTGGGAAAGCGGGTCATAGTCATGTTTATTAATCGAGTTACGGGGATCAGGCCGGATTCAATTTGTTCATTTTTCTTTATCAGCTACGAGGGGGGATTGGCGAAAAATTTTTATTTTCGCAAATGCGCGCTTGTCGCGGCATACAAGAAATGTCCACTATTTAATATCTCCGAAAATACTTTAGATATTAGGTTCAATTTTGGTATGTGTTAATAGGATATAGAACCACATATTTTAGTTAGAAAAGTTATTCAATTGTTCCACCAGTGGCGTCCCTGCAAACATGTCCTCTGATATATTTTTCCAAAAAATTAGGTACGCCACTGACATTTTTCCATGTGGATGTTTTTTCTGATTAGTCTGGTCAATTCTACATGAAAACGGTATATTAAGTTTTTCTCGTCAGATGCACCGTTCTTGATTAAAACCACTAAGTTCATATTGAAACTCATTATTATTACCTTTGATAAAATAATTAATGATAAATTTTGTTTCATAAAAATTGTTGGAGTGGGCAATTCAATGCGTCTGACGAGAAAAACTCAAGAGACCGTTTTTATGTAGAATTGACCAGGCTAATCAGAAAAATATCCACATGGAAAAATGTCAGTGGCGTATCATATTTTTTGTAAAAAATATCAGAGGACATGTTTGCAGGGGCGTCACTGGTGGAACAATTGAATAACTTTTCTATCTAAAATGTGTGGTTCTATATCCTATTAACACATACCAAAATTGAATATAATATCTAAAGTATTTTCGGAGATATTAAATAGTGGCCATTTCTTGTATGCCGCGACAAGCGCGCATTTGCTAAAATAAAAATATTTTGCCAAATGAACAAATTGAATCCGGCCTGATCCCCGTAGCTCGATTAATAAACTACTTATTAGCATTTATGTAATATTCCCCCCCCCCCCCATAACTCTCCTCCTCATTGCCCCACCACACCCAGCCTTCGGCCCATCAAAGTACTAGGTGTCACCCGTTGATTTGCGAAAAATTGATGCCCCAACTCCGCCCCTTCTCGAGATATAATTAATTAAATTTTATTGTTTTTGCAGTTAAAAATCGCGATAATTCGCGAACTAATTGATATATCGGGATCAGGTTTGTTCGAGCTTACGCGCTCTGTCAAGCTCTTCAATTTTGTCTTTCACATTTTTTCTTGTACCATCAGAACCGGCTGAGTTATTTAGGAAAATCCGTTGTAGGTTAGATTTACGGGGCGTGCCCCCTCCCCCCAATGCGGCGCCCCCTACAAATCATGTCAGAATGTCGAGAGGATCCTACTGTATCGATTGGGAAAAAAAATGTACTCGATTTCGTCAAGGGATTTTCGTTTATTTCGCCAGAACGACTCCACTATTTATGTTTTGACCGTTATTCCTAAAACCATATGTCATTTGACGTACTACCTTTATTTTAACATGCCGTCGAATCATCTCTCCAAAGCATCCTGATGTATTATTCGAACACCCTGTATATTAGCACGACTCTGCCCATTAGCTTCTTTCTGGATCGCTCTGTGCATAATCATCGTCAGCAAGTCCCGGATAAATAAAGCTATTTTGATAGCAGCTTCCCGTCCTCAAACTCGACTAGAAACAGGGAAGAGCCAAGGCCCGCCTTGACGAACACTGCATTATTTATGGGGAGCTTCTCGTCCATTAAATCTACTTTTAACAATATTAAATTATGCGCTTAGAGAGCTTTTGGGGCATCCGGTATATTTATTAAAAGCAGCGTAAGGGAGAGGACCTATTCGGACTATTATTCTCGTAATAAACGGGCCTTAAGGGTGGGTTTTAGCAGAAAGTCTTCTTCTTCTCCTTTTTGGTATAAAATTGCAAAGAACCCCGCACGCAACATATGGGAATCATCCCTCGGTTAAAAATTTTGATACTCGGGGATATTATCCAAAAGTCGATGCTGATCAAAAGTCTCCATGGGCCCGAGGTGCCAAAATGCGATCCCGGGGGGCTACCTTCATCGCAATCAAAATTGTAAATATGAGCAAATATACCCCCCTGTTGAGATTATCCATTCTACAAATATCTATATCACATAGATATATCATATATGATATGATATATATATCATATATATGATATATACAGGGTCCTGGCAATAGTGTGTCAGGCTTCCATAACTAGGAGCTAACTAAGGAGTTAACTAATTAACTTAGAAATTTCATTCATATGCCGATTTATACTGTATTATAGGGTGCATTTCAGGAAAATATTTTCCAGTATACAGGGTGGGCCAATTAAGTGTGGTAACATAATGCTGTATTTTTTAAATGGGACACCCAGTATTTTATTGCATATTTAGGTTCGTATTAGTGTCCTTTATAATTGCCTAAAGTTTTATTTCATTTGGTTATGTAGTTTAAGAGTAATAAATTAAAAATTAAAAAAAAAAGTTTTGCAGTCTTAGAAACAAGTTCCAAAAAAAAATACCTAAAATAACTTTTTTAACCAAAGCATTGGGTGGAATTTAAGACAAGAGGTCTAGAGATACTGTGAATATAATAGTGTTTACCTATTTTATACAGTGTGTTCATAATTAGGTTTCAAACACGACACATTTCAAAATAATTTTTCTCCAGATTTTCAAATGGAACACCCTGTATATTATTTGGCTATTTGATGTAAAATTCATACCTTTTTTGTTGTTGTAATGGAAGCATATAAGTTATTTCTAGCCGTTCTCCAATTAATTGCTTTCATAAATTATGCTGTTTAAATACAGTTTTTATTATGAAAACTTAAAAGACTTAAAAGTCTCCAAAAACTTTCTTTTTTAATTTTTAATTTATTACTATAAAGGGCACTAATACGAACCTAAATATGCAATAAAATACTGGGTGTCCCATTAAAAAAAAATGCATTATGTTATCACACTTAATTGTGCCACCCTGTATATTGGAAAATATTTTCCTGAAATGCACCCTATAATACAGTATAAATCGGCATATGAATGAAATTCTTAAGTTAATTAGTTAATTAGTTAACTCCTTAGTTATGGAAGCCTGACACACTATTGGCAAGACCCTGTATATATCATATATATGTCATGTCCGGGAACATGTGGGAAATCACCCGGATATGAAGAAAACACGTGAAAAGAATACTATAGGTTCATATAAACTTCTTTCGTATCGGCCTCCTCTTCGGAGATATGGGCTCCCAAAGAGCACCAATGGAATCAAGTTTTTTACACATAATTATTGAACCACCTGGTATATTTCAATTATTTTTTAATATGATTTATACCAGGTAAGACCCGTCAAATTACTACCCAAGAAACTGCTGTGAATTACTCACAGCTGCAGGGACGGACTAGCTGTAACACTCATTGGCCCATTTTTTTTACGCCCTGTATGATGAGAACTTTGGACAATGTTTTTTACATACCCTTAACTATTGCCTAAAAATTAAGTACTCTTCATTCATGTCGCTAATCCTAACCGTTTTCGAAAAAACGGCATTTCATATACATTATGTGCTTCGGGTATTTCAATAAAAGATACATCTTTGTTCCGATCCAATGTTCAACCTTCAAGATTCCGCTTTTTCATATTTAGCCCATGAGCAGTTAGGGGACTCAGTGTAAATAAAATGACGTTTTCTCGAAAACGGTTAGGAGTAGCGACATGAATGAAGAGTACTTAATTTGTAGCCAATAGTTAAAGGTAAGTAAAAACATTGTCCAAAGTTCTCATCATACAGGGCGTAAAAAAAATGGGTCCATGAGTGTTACAGCTAGTCCGTCCCTGCAGCTGTGAGTAATTC
This sequence comes from Barypeithes pellucidus, assembly GCA_963991005.1. Lineage (NCBI taxonomy): Eukaryota > Metazoa > Arthropoda > Insecta > Coleoptera > Curculionidae > Barypeithes > Barypeithes pellucidus. The sequence goes on along the minus strand of OZ022563.1, from coordinate 45,683,218 downwards.
ACAACAGTTTCTTGGGTAGTAATTTAATTTGACGGGTCTTACCCGGTATATATCATATTAAAAAATAATTGAAATATACCAGGTGGTTCAATAATTATGTGTAAAAAAACTTGATTCCATTGGTGCTCTTTGGGAGCCCATATCTCCGAAGAGGAGGCCGATACGGAAGAAGTTTATATGAACCTATAGTATTCTTTTCACGTGTTTTCTTCATATCCGGGAGATTTCCCACATGTTCCCGGACACCCTGTATATCATATCATATATGATATATCTATGTGATATAGATATATGTAGAATGGATAATCACAACAGGGGGGTGCATTTGCTCATATTTACTATTTTGATTGCGATGAAGGTAGCTCCTCGCATTTTCGGACCTCGGACCGAGGGCTGATTCCCATATGTTCCGTGCGGGGCCTTTAAGAGATTCAGAAAAACTCACCCTGGTCGTCACAGGTACAAGCATAATATCTAAAATTTTCTGAGGGATCCAAAAATTGAATAATAGGTATACAGGGTGTTGTGTTTAAAATAAGAACGTTGGTATTGGCCACTGCTACATGACACACCCCGAATGAAAAGTTTTTATTGAACAAAATGCGCAACTAGAAATACCAATCGACGTATCCGAGCGTTTTTTCACATACACCCTCATTTATTTATTATAGAATTTATTCCATTTGGCTGATACACTCTGTATAATCGAATAGACTGAATCAAGAGCACATTATCTAGCGATCCAATACTCGTAGAGTATCTATAATTCTATAACTCTATTGAATTATTGAACCTTTAACCACTTTTAATCAGATTTATTAATTTTCAAAAGCAAATTAAAATCGGGTCAATAAGAAGAACAAAGATGCAAATTACTTATTGAAAATTAATCTAAATTTATAGCGAGCAAAGTTTTAAAAGGGTCGCGGATCCGACTTAAGCTTCAACTTGGTAAACCCCCGAGATCGAGACGAAGTCACGTACCCAACTTGTCCTCTTTGTTACAAGAAGTTTCATTATTATGACTATGACTATAAGCAGTGTAACTTTAAGGATGGGCCGTAGTAAAATAGATAATTTATGTAACAAATGTTTCCACGAATGGGAAATTTGAGCGCATGCGCCGAAGGTATGAGTACCGCAATGTGAGCAATTTTATTGCCGGTGTTCCCCAAGGGTCCATGTTCCCACCCTCTTCTTACTCTACATTAACGACCTTCTAGTGAAAACGAAAAATTCGACATTTAGCTTTGCTCACGATAGCACACTAGTCTCATATTTCTCTTTGAATGCGCAAACATCGGCTGCCGACGCACATATTCGCAGACAGCAGGAAGTATCACGCCTCAACAAAGACCTGGATTTGCTTGGGGTGACAGTAACCAAATCGAATTTAAGGCTAAGCAAACCCAGGCAGCAGTTTTCTCTAAAAATGTTAACATTACAGAACCGGATATAGTCATGGCAGGACACGCAATTCCACTGGCTTCATCTATTAATTTTCTGGGCGTCAATCTGGATGGAAATATGTATTGGCAATCTCCAAGACAGCTTCGCACAAACTTGGTGTACTCTTCCGAATCAGAAAGTTGTACACACCTCAACAACTTTTGACACTATACTATATGCCCAGATTCGATCATCACCAGAGTACTGCTCTCATGTCTGGAGCTCTGCACCTAAACATACTCTTCGGCTACCGGATTCGTTTGATCGGAGACCACGAGCTGACAAAGAGCCTCGACAGCCTGGAACATCGAAGACAGGTTGGGGATTTGACTCTCTTTTACAGACATTTCCATGGAAAATGCTCGGCCGACCTTGCTATCTTAATTCCGCCCAGAGCGGCGATAAGCAGCAATACACGACGATCCACGGCCGCCCATCCATACGTGATTAAGCTTGGTACTCCTCGAATTTCATTATTTAAGAATTCTTTCATCCGGATGGAACGACCTTCCCGAGGTCGTGTTTCCCAACGGGTATAACCTCCAACGATTAAAATTAATTTGTAAAAGATATAGAAGAAATCAATATTCTATTATAGTTTCAATATTATTAAACTTTCTTTTATTTTGATTATAAATACAAAATAATATATTTTTTGTACTAAAATACATCTTGTAAATAGTATGTTGTACAACAAGTGAGAGAAATGACATATTTCTCTCGAGCGCAGAAGTTTGTTCGTAAATCAAGCGAGGGACAAAATTCTCACGTGTCGTATACTGTACTTTTCTACGGATGCGTTCTTTTTACGTGTTTAAAACGAGGTTCAGAATTAATAGTATATTGTCCAACAAGTACAACACCCGTTTGGCAAGTTGACAGCAATAATAATTGTGCAGTGTTTCGGTTGTGTTGTTATGGAAACGCCGGCAAATGTTTTCATGGCCTAAGGAGATATTGCGCGCTTATCGTCGATGTTGCGTCGTCAACATGGAAAATGTGCCATATCAATTTGCCATGTAACAATTCATGCATGCCTTGGGTTATCATTAGAGTCCGGATTTTCAGGCATTATGCTTATTGTAACAAAGCAAATAGTAGATAACTCAAGATATTGATGAATTGAACGAACAATTTGCCAAAAAGGCAGTGTTTATAATGCTTATTTTACTTTTTTTTAAACTTTATGCTTATTTTAATTTATATGCCTATTTATAGCTTTTTGCCTTTTGTTGAAATATTTGATCATTTTTTAGCATTTAAAGCATTTGCTTGTGGAAGATATGTTGTAAATTGAATTATCGGAGTTCTTGATGAAGAAATTCCAACTACAGCATATTTAATATGCTACAAAGAGCTGGAAAGTACAAATAGTAACACGGTATCAAGGTTGAAGCAATAAATGAAGCAATAACAAGCTTTTACTTGCCAGGACCAGTTCCCTGTAAGTATTACTCATGCATTCTGACGCAGCAGCGTATATGGTCAAGACGACTTCAAATTTAAAAGTGTTTCACCCAAATATAATCCATTTTACCTGCTTAGCACATGGCTTAAATAGAGTTGCTGAAACTATAAGGTAACAATTTCCTCTTCTTAATGAACTTATTAAAAAAAAAGTTTTTGTTAAGGCGCCTTTACGGGTACAACTCTTCAAGAAACGAGTACCTAACACCCCATTACCACCTGAACCCATTTTGACAAGGTGGGGTACTTGGCTAGATGCTGCAATATATTATGCAGATAATTTCGAAAATTTAAAAAAAGTTATATTTGAGCTATCCGAATCAGCCAGCAAGGCAATTAAAGATTATCAAACGGTCCTAAATCAAGGAGAAATTAAGGACCATTTGGCCTATTTAAAGTGTCATTTTAATTTTGTGACTGACACAATAAATTCTGTCGAGAAATATGGAATGCCCCCATTAAAAAATTATGATTTCGAAGAGGCCATTAACCTGGAGAAGCTGGCCAAATAGTACAAAAAAATTAAAGGATACATTGTTTAAGAATTAAAGTTTTCGAAAATTAAAAAAAATTGCTTTGGTATTGGCAATAAATCCTAATTCAGACTTGCAATATGATTGCAAAATTTAAATATGCGTCCATAACAAGTGTTGACATAGACAGGAGTTTTTCGGACTATAAAAACATTTTAAGTGATAGAAGACAAAACTTCAAAATGGAACACTAAACCAACATTTGGATACTTATTGCTTGTTTTTACAAATGTTATTTTGTTATACATATAACTTTATTCTATTTTAAGATTCTAAGATAGAATAAATTCTGTTTTTAATTTATGCTTTTTATGCCTTTTTTGTGCATATTTCATGCTTTTTAAGCGCTTATTTTAAGTTTTTTTTATGCTTTTTAATCCGGACTCTAGTTATCATAATAACAGTGAGAAATTATTTCTCACTATAATGGCGGATATTTCTCACTGCGTGAGAAATTCTCCATTTTGAACGTATGGAAGCGATGAGAGAAGTATAACATTCCATAGCGTACGTAATAATTTTTTGAACCTTGATAAAAAAATAGTTAACATAACAACAAACATAAAAAGCAATTATCCAACTTGTCGACCTGTACCATTAACGAGATCCCCATACAGAGGCCGTCCTTATCTTGTTTAATGTGTGCTGAAAACATTAATTTCGTAAAAGAATATTTTTCATTGATTCTTATATTAAATTTACCTAAAAACGGATGACGAGGATCTAAAGTTTGTTCGAACTAAAGTAGAATCCGGCTTAATAAAAATCTCTCGGTTTGTATGAATTCATATTAAACTTTCCAACCCCCATTTAATAACTTATATTGGGAAAATCCAAAAAGGGCAGATACCTCACACTTTGTTTAATAACACATATCCGGGGGCAGACATACGTAATAACCCTTTCTAGAAGGGCGGAAGTAAGGGATTAGGAGGGTGATTTAAGGTGCGCTTCGGGCCGAAATTGACTGATATATGGGTCCAGAATGTATTACTCGAAAATGGCCGTTAGTGAATTATTGTGTTTATGGATAAATGCATTATTAACGTGGTTTTTTCGGTATATAATTGGTTAAAGAGCCTTTAGCGGCGGCTCGCCAGGGGAGGCAGAGGAGATGGTGCTTCCTCTACTACAAAGCAATTAGTGTTGTGATCGCTCGAGCGAAAAACTGCTTGATCACTCGATTATTGAAATAACCGACATCGCTTGATTATTAAAAAACCGCTCGAGTTATCTATTCAGGCGCAAACCATCGCTCGTCACTTATTATCTTTCACTCGATACCCGAGCTTCGCTTGACGCCGGCGGAAATGTACCGCTGTAGTGTGATCCAGTTAAAAACTGCTCGTATATTCGAACAGTTGTTCGCTCGATAGGAAATACTCTAGTTATAAATTCAGGCGAAAAACCGAAAAATATCGCCTGTCACTTGGATACACGACCTTCGGTCTACGCGCCGCGCCATCCGATTGACGACGTTCGAGTTTGACGCTGAGCAGGTAAAGATTGTTTAAAAAAAAATGGATATAACTTAATGACTGCCGTAAAAGTACCTGGGCCATCCCATTATTTATGACCGTTTGTTATTATTATGTGGAAAGGACCGGATTGTAATAATTATAATTTATTTTCTTAAAGGCACATAAACGAGAAGGTTCATATAAAAAAGTATGCCGAATCCCTAAGCGGAGTCATCGCAACATGGATTTTGTAGCCGCTAGCCAGCGGCGTAGTTTAGGTCTCCGATTGTAAATATTAAAATATGAAAGGATATCATTTTAAACTTTCTAATTACTATAAATACGAGAAAACTTCTCAAAAATAACATAATAATAGAAATTGTTAATGAAAAATAACAAAACGAACAAAATGGTTAACAAAATATATAGAAAAATTCGTTGGTAATCTTATAGTAAACGTTTTTAAATCTGAACAGGAACTTTTATTATTAAACTTAAGAAGACTTCTTAAAAATAACATACATTATAGAAAATGTTAATGGAAAATAAGGAAACGAGCAAAATAGTTAACAAAACATCGACAAATCGACAAATTTTTTGGTAACCAAAAGTATACATTCTTAAATTTAAACAGAAACTTTTAGGTAACTATAAATACATGAGTACATGAATTTAAAAAAATAATAACCAAAATTCTTATTTTGCCAGTCGAGTAACTAAGCCTACATTTTTGAAGTGCACACAGTGGGCACCTAATAATTTAAAGTGAAAGAATTTGACAAGCTATTTTAAATATCTACTTATTCTATGCTCGTAGATTGAGAAAAATGTGAAGAAAAATAACTCTTGGTGATACTTTTTGTTTTAAAAAAGCAAAAGAATAAACCCTAACAATAACGCAGTTTTTTTGTTTGGTATCGAGACACGTGGTAAAAATTCAAGCATGCATTAAGAAGAGTATATTTTGCTAACAACCGGATGATAATTATGGATGACGAAAAGTATTTCACACTAAGCAACTCCGAACTCAAGGAAAATGATGGTTTTTATACTGACAATATTGCAGAGGTCCCTGATAATGTCAAATTTAAACAAAAGGCCAAATTCGCTGATAAGGTGTTAGTATGGTGCGCTATTTCCACCAGGGGTGTATTCATAGCTTACTCTTAGGTGAAACGAAATTCTTTAAGATTTTGATCTCCCTGCCTACAAAAACTAAAATTTTCAACGACAAATCATAATTTTTTACGAGCAAATTTTTTTATAAAGAATGACTTTTTAAATTAGGTCCAGTTGTGGTATAGGTAACTCCGTACTTTTACTAATGAGTTTACTACAAAGAGTTGATTTTAAAGTTTTATCATAAACTTTTAATAATAGCAAAATGAAACGTAAAAGCAGCCATTCAATTTATATTTAAAAAAGTTTAACTAACCACCTAGAGTGTAGGAAATTGCGGAAACACGCAAACTGACCGAAGCAGACAAAAACTCTTACTAGCCATTGTTGGAATAAATTAAAAGGGTTTTTCGTTAACAGTTTTCCCGGAAGTGTCATGTGTGGAAATTAATGACAATTATTTCTGGAAGCGCAACAAAAACAAATGATTTAACGGGAATACGGAGATAAAATTAAATTTCGTCACACGCTGGTTTCAGACAGTGAGAGAAAGGTCTGCATTTGTTTTTGTGTTATTGTAAAAAGTAGAATAAAATTTACTTTGTGTGAGGGTGGGGTAAAACAAAGAGTTTTAGTAAAATATACAAGGTCCGCAAACGAAGCGTGGACGGAAGATTAAATCGTTATCGAAGAACTTATCAACAATACTAAAACAGCTTGAGATATTGGATTAAAAGCGGCATGTTTTAAAAATATTTTACATTATACAGGGTGGCCCAAAAAAGTGTGACAGCATAAAGTTATATTTTTTTAAATGGGACACCCAGTATTTTATTTCATATTTAGGTTCGTATTACTATCGTTTATAAGTGTCTCAAATTTTATTTAATTTGGTTGTGTAGTTTCGGAGAAATAAATTAAAAACAAAAAAATTTTTGCAGTCCTGAATAAAAAAACCAAAAAAATAATCCAGAACTATTTTTTTAACCTCGGCATTGAGTGAAGACAAGAGGTCTAGAGATACTATGAATGTAATTGTGTTTATTTATTTTATATAGGGTGTTCATAATAAGCTTTCAAAAACCCCACATTTTAAAATAATTTTTCTCAAGTTTTTCAAATGGAACACCCTGTATATTATTTGGCTATTTGACGTAGAATTCATAGACCATTTTTTTTGTAATACAAGCATATAAGTTATATCCAGCCGTTTTCGAAATAATTATAAATATCAGAAATTATGTTGTTTAAATAGAGTTTTTATTGGGAAATTTTGTTATAGGCGATTAGACTAATAATTGTAAACTAAAGTAAATGTTCAAAATAGCTTAGAGTTTATTTCTTTATCTAGGGAAGTGTGTATCGTGTTGTAAAAATGGCTTTTTTCAAATTAAGAAAATAAGGAGGATTTTTACATTAGATTATTTTTTAATAATTCAACATATTCTCCTATATGTTACCAAAAAAGGATTATTTTTATAGCACGATTTATTTAACAAGGTTATAATATAATCTTTCAACATGCAAAATCAGAGGCTTTTTATATTTCTGCAACGTAAACAGCTGTGTGTGGTTCCCGCTGTCCGTTTATCAAAACGCTTCGTCGGCACGAGATTAGATGGAATGACGAAAACTATATGTAAAAAAGTCAAATACGGCAGTTGAATTCTGGTTGCTTTGAGAGACCAATCTCCGCGAGATCGTTCGCTGGGAAAAAGTCCAGTACAGTCTTCACGAACACTCGTATTTTTGAATACAGAGTTTAAACTTTGAAGAAACCCGTACCACGAGGAATCTAACACTCCGTGTTTTTTAACGCGGAGTATAAACAAACTTTCTAATTCAGCGTCCACCGTTGGAAAAGCAGACTGGTGCGCAACCCCAGTTCGCGTCCATCCGCGATTTCAGTGCGGGCTTGATAGATTTTTCTTTGCAAGGTATCACCTATATACCGGCGGATTAATCTAAAAGGCGCTGTACAGGCTTGATAATATTACCCACTGGGGCGTCCTTCCATTGCGTCGACAACCCCTAGGGCAATAATGTTGAGTCGCCCGCCTTGGCAAATATCGCTAATATTTGTCAAGTGAAAAGGCCAAAAAAGAAGACATCTTTGAAGCAAAGAAAAAGTAAATAAATTCGGTCGGAGTAGGACTAGTTTGTCTCTTAAGCGTTCGTTAAAATAGCGTCCTTTTTATAAGGTGGAAGCTAAGGTAGAGAGACAAACGGAATAGTCATTTCTGTTCGGTCATTAAGGCATCGTTGTCCCTGCACTGAGGGCGGCGTCGGCCAGCGTGGCGTTAAAAAAAAATTCGAAAAAACTTCTTAAAGATGCGACACGCATAAGTTTCTCAAAAAACCGCAGGTTGAGAGAAATATTGCGTTAATCAATAAGTATTTCGTTATAGACATTAGCGCCCGAAATAACTTAATAAAAAAATATTCGTTTTTACCGATTTATTCCTTTATAGACGCCTTGCGCTAGGAATAATAAGTAACGGTTATTAGGATTTTTTCTAAGTCCGGCGCGTAGTAAGGGTTCTTAAAAAATCTTAAGTTGATATATTTAAGGCAAAACTAGGATTCGCGTGAAGGGTCTTAGAAGACAGTTAGGTTGGTTAATTCCCTCTTAGTAGAGGACCATTGCTAGCTCAGGTTAATTTTTTTATTGTAAAGAAAATAAAAGTAATTAATCGAAAATCGCCCCGGTCGTGAGACTCGACATACGTAAGACTAACCCATAAATAACCCTCAAGACAAAAGACTTAAAATTAAATAAGCAAAAAGCCCTCCGTGTTCAATATAACAAACTTGCCTTGTTATATTCAATTGGACGTGCCCGTGCCAATAAACTCAAAAGTATAGTTCGAACAATAGTTAGGCTTCGTCCTACGTTCCAACAACTATACTTATAACAGTAAAATCAATCCTTTTAATTCTAAGACAAAATTCTTGCCCTCATCTTCATCTTAATTGGTGGACTGCTGACGACTTCCTGTTAGCGGGGAAAGGTGGTGGGCCCCACTAAGACCGACAGACACCTGTCGTCGGCTGGCATCCCTGACGATACTACCAAATCGAAAATCGAAACGTCGAAATATCGAAAAATGGCGGAAAACGATAATTTAAGTAATACCATATCTAGCACCGACTTTGATAGCCGTTATAGGACTGTTGACCTCACCGGTAGTGTCGACCAGTACCTTGACGCTACTTACACTGACTCTATTACTAGGTCCGCTGCACGTCAACGCTTAACGTTGGCTCTAAATAAACATCTTGGTGGGGAATCGCCGCCTTCGGGCCTAGAATTCCAATGGGACAAAAGTAGCAAAAAAAGCAGCGACCTGGCGATAAATAAGCAAGGGGAAAAATGGGTATACGAGGGACCCACGATAACGATTGATGAACAACGCGCCGCAGGCGAGACAACCGCGCTTCCAAAGATAACAAAAGCGGAAAGATATCGTTATAACGGCGACATGGCATCCCTGGTGGGGACTAAAGTCAATAATGCGGAGGCCCCTTGCTACTCTGGCAGGCTTGGGCAGAAAGTGAAATCTGCGGACCCTAAAAAGAGCGCCGCCCCCGTAACCCATCTTAATAATACAGAGTCAAATGTAAAAAAGTCAGTGCAAGATACAACAACACCTGATCTCAATTATTTGATAATTCAAAATCAAAATTTAATAGCCCAAAATCTCGCTAAAATAGCAGAGACCCTGGGGGGGTTAACAATGCCCCGGGCTACTCCCCTTCGCGCGTCATTTGGCGGCGAAGTGCATGAGGACCCAATTGTCTTCTTGCATGAGTTACAGACTCATTTCGCTCAAAATAAAATATCAGATGATAGAGACAGGCTTAGGATAGCATGCGAGTGCCTTTATGGCCCCGCTAAGGCGTGGTTCAATACCCTACAAGGTTTTACATTGACATACGGGGAGTTCGCGGGGCGTATAAATAGACGCTTCAATAACTCAGCGCTTTTGGCAGAGCTGAAAGCGGACCTGTACGGGCGAAAACAAGCTTTGAGGGAACCCGTAGAGGCATTCATATTAAAGAAGAGAGCTCTGTTCAACCGAGTGGAGCCAGAAGGAAGCGATGTTGAGTGCGTACGATTGCTTATTCCACAATTGCTGCCGGCGATAAGACCATACCTGAGAGGTATGCAGATCACTGATATCGAAGAATTGGTTTTATTATCGTCCCAGATAGAGGGGGATTTTCAAGAAATGTCAGCATCGTCGCAGGCCGAGCAACAAAAAAATAACAATCGCCAAAAAACGCAAAAACAACAAGAGGAAAATTTGAAACAAATTGAAGTTCGACAACCACCTCGAAATATTGAACAAGGCCCCAAAAAGCCATCGCGCCGATGCCGATATTGTAGGGGAGACCATTGGGATCAGGAGTGTCCGAAAAGGGCCATCGAACCCAAATATGCACCCTCAAGAGAGACACTCATTTCAGGAAAAAATGAGGAACGCAATAAAGGGCGTGAGGGTCAACTGCGGGCCATAACCAATGTCGCTGAGGAGTCGGAGCCAAAAAACTAGATAAGGGCCGTTGCTCTCCAAGTAGTGACGGCCCCTTAGATTTCGTATGCCCGATGGTGCGAGACACTTCGCAGTTGCGACCCATGATTGAAGTCAATATACAGGGTGAGTGTAAGGAAGCTTTGATTGATACCGGAGCGGATTTAAATTTAATTAGTGAAGATCTAATAAAAAACAAACAGTGGACCCCTGTTCAAAGAAAATTGGGTCTTGCGACAAACCAGAATTTTGCGCGAGTAATAGGAACCATTGTTTTGGATACCACAATAGGCAACGCCGTATATCAAGTACCATACGATGTAGTGACCGGCCTCACTGCGGATATTATACTGGGTACCCCTTTCTTAATGCAAGAAAAAGCGACTATTGATTATTCCAGACGTTGTATGGATATCGGCAAGCATGAAAGGCAGACCATATTCTGGAAACAAAAGGGAAAAAATGTATCTACGAAAGATGAAGAATTGCAAGTCGACCTGGCGGATTCCGGGAAACTTGAAGCACTTTCAGTAGAATTTTCCCAGGCTCCGGAAATTGAGTTAATGCCGTTACTTGTAAGGCAATCACCGAGAGTATCAAAGCGGAAACGACGGCGCCAAAGACATGCGCGCGAGCGACAATTGGAGTTTGAAAGTTTAGAATATCACCAAGAGACACCTCAGAAGGTACAATTCCGGGGAGGCGATCGGGTTGATGCGCGACAAGAGGTCCCAGAAACCTTCGCGCCGACCCGGACGGGCCCCCATGAGGCTGTTAAAGTTACGGAAGATATAACTTGCAAAATTCTAATGAGTGGAAATTCAATAAACGTGCGCACGGACGATTTAAGGCCCGTTGAAATCAAAGAGGGAGTTGACAAACCAAGACGCGACTTGAAGCCGGAACCGGAAAATATCCCGAATATTTTTTCACTCGAGCAGAAGCTAGAAATACCTGCTGAGGAGTACCGCAGTTTAAACACGCTGAGTGAAATTAATACGGAGATTGACATGATTCAGCAACGGGTTATCGCATTGACAAATGGGCAGGACGAACGGCAGAGTCGACTCCTAGAGGAGTTGCTCATCCGACAGCTGCTCAAAATAGATGAAATCAACACCGCGGGGAGTGAGCAAATTCGAAAGGTCCGGAAGAACACTGTTGATCGTGTGGAACGGATAATCACGAGTATGGAAAACTCTCCCCCGGAGCCGGAAAAAGTATATACATTTAAACGCGTGAAAACTACACCTGTGAAACCAGCTCTAGTGGAATCTATAGAAAAGCATAGTAGTAAATGGTTTTACAATTCTTCATTGAAGCCCAGTGGGAAAAGGCCGTCGGCGCACAGCAATCATTGGGGAGAACTGTATAAGAAGACGGGTGAAGAATGGGAAAGTGTTCTGTCTTTTAATTATTAAAATGTATTCCGCTCTTCGGACTCACCTGAAGGCATTCTTGAAAAATAAAAATCCTTTGGGAATTATTTTTCGCCTAGGTGGGGGGGGGTTGTAAAAATGGCTTTTTTCAAATTAAGAAAATAAGGAGGATTTTTACATTAGATTATTTTTTAATAATTCAACATATTCTCCTATATGTTACCAAAAAAGGATTATTTTTATAGCACGATTTATTTAACAAGGTTATAATATAATCTTTCAACATGCAAAATCAGAGGCTTTTTATATTTCTGCAACGTAAACAGCTGTGTGTGGTTCCCGCTGTCCGTTTATCAAAACGCTTCGTCGGCACGAGATTAGATGGAATGACGAAAACTATATGTAAAAAAGTCAAATACGGCAGTTGAATTCTGGTTGCTTTGAGAGACCAATCTCCGCGAGATCGTTCGCTGGGAAAAAGTCCAGTACAGTCTTCACGAACACTCGTATTTTTGAATACAGAGTTTAAACTTTGAAGAAACCCGTACCACGAGGAATCTAACACTCCGTGTTTTTTAACGCGGAGTATAAACAAACTTTCTAATTCAGCGTCCACCGTTGGAAAAGCAGACTGGTGCGCAACCCCAGTTCGCGTCCATCCGCGATTTCAGTGCGGGCTTGATAGATTTTTCTTTGCAAGGTATCACCTATATACCGGCGGATTAATCTAAAAGGCGCTGTACAGGCTTGATAATATTACCCACTGGGGCGTCCTTCCATTGCGTCGACAACCCCTAGGGCAATAATGTTGAGTCGCCCGCCTTGGCAAATATCGCTAATATTTGTCAAGTGAAAAGGCCAAAAAAGAAGACATCTTTGAAGCAAAGAAAAAGTAAATAAATTCGGTCGGAGTAGGACTAGTTTGTCTCTTAAGCGTTCGTTAAAATAGCGTCCTTTTTATAAGGTGGAAGCTAAGGTAGAGAGACAAACGGAATAGTCATTTCTGTTCGGTCATTAAGGCATCGTTGTCCCTGCACTGAGGGCGGCGTCGGCCAGCGTGGCGTTAAAAAAAAATTCGAAAAAACTTCTTAAAGATGCGACACGCATAAGTTTCTCAAAAAACCGCAGGTTGAGAGAAATATTGCGTTAATCAATAAGTATTTCGTTATAGACATTAGCGCCCGAAATAACTTAATAAAAAAATATTCGTTTTTACCGATTTATTCCTTTATAGACGCCTTGCGCTAGGAATAATAAGTAACGGTTATTAGGATTTTTTCTAAGTCCGGCGCGTAGTAAGGGTTCTTAAAAAATCTTAAGTTGATATATTTAAGGCAAAACTAGGATTCGCGTGAAGGGTCTTAGAAGACAGTTAGGTTGGTTAATTCCCTCTTAGTAGAGGACCATTGCTAGCTCAGGTTAATTTTTTTATTGTAAAGAAAATAAAAGTAATTAATCGAAAATCGCCCCGGTCGTGAGACTCGACATACGTAAGACTAACCCATAAATAACCCTCAAGACAAAAGACTTAAAATTAAATAAGCAAAAAGCCCTCCGTGTTCAATATAACAAACTTGCCTTGTTATATTCAATTGGACGTGCCCGTGCCAATAAACTCAAAAGTATAGTTCGAACAATAGTTAGGCTTCGTCCTACGTTCCAACAACTATACTTATAACAGTAAAATCAATCCTTTTAATTCTAAGACAAAATTCTTGCCCTCATCTTCATCTTAATTGGTGGACTGCTGACGACTTCCTGTTAGCGGGGAAAGGTGGTGGGCCCCACTAAGACCGACAGACACCTGTCGTCGGCTGGCATCCCTGACGATACTACCAAATCGAAAATCGAAACGTCGAAATATCGAAAAATGGCGGAAAACGATAATTTAAGTAATACCATATCTAGCACCGACTTTGATAGCCGTTATAGGACTGTTGACCTCACCGGTAGTGTCGACCAGTACCTTGACGCTACTTACACTGACTCTATTACTAGGTCCGCTGCACGTCAACGCTTAACGTTGGCTCTAAATAAACATCTTGGTGGGGAATCGCCGCCTTCGGGCCTAGAATTCCAATGGGAGAAAAGTAGCAAAAAAAGCAGCGACCTGGCGATAAATAAGCAAGGGGAAAAATGGGTATACGAGGGACCCACGATAACGATTGATGAACAACGCGCCGCAGGCGAGACAACCGCGCTTCCAAAGATAACAAAAGCGGAAAGATATCGTTATAACGGCGACAATCGATTACGTTTACCAGAAATAAAAATATACACGATTTTCGTTATACTGTTAATAGTAGTCATTTCGAATCGCGATTTGGGTATTATAATAGACACTAAGTTAATTTTTAGTTCTTACATTGAACAGTTTATCAATAAGTGTAATCGATTTTTAGGATTTATTATAAGAAATAGTTTAAATTTTAATAATCCTCAAACAGTTCTAAACTTGTATTATGCGTTTATATTTAATAAACTTAGTTTTGCATCGGTTGGTTGGAACCCTCAATACGCGGTATACCAGCGAAGGCTGGAAAGTATTCAAAATAAATTTTTACGGTTCTTATAACGGGAAATAGACATAGCTATAGCCAATAGCAACTATAAGCCTACAATGGAGAAATTTTCAGTAATGTCACTTACTGAAAGACGAATGGTTTCCGATGTAGTTATAATCTACAACTTGGTGAATAGTCTTGTTGACTCGCCAACGCTGAGGTCAAAGTTAAGCTTTAATATACCGCTTAGGGACTTAAGGCTTCAGAATACTTTTAATATTCCACTAAGAAATGCAAATTCTGGAAAAAGTTCTCCTCCCTGTAGAGCGACTAGGGCATACAATAGGCTTCCTTTAAGAATGGAAATGTTCGATATGTCTATAATTAGATTTAAAAAATGTGTAAAATCAATGCTATAAATATTCATAAATTTTAGATTAACATAATTTAATGTATACTTAAATTAAGCATTAATAATTCCCTCTAGCCAATACCACAACGTGGATGCTATTGGGCTCAGTGCCTGGTTGTATCCCTATTTTTGTAAATAAATAAATAAATA
Organism: Barypeithes pellucidus; assembly: GCA_963991005.1. Taxonomy (NCBI): domain Eukaryota; kingdom Metazoa; phylum Arthropoda; class Insecta; order Coleoptera; family Curculionidae; genus Barypeithes; species Barypeithes pellucidus. The sequence goes on along the minus strand of OZ022563.1, from coordinate 45,668,210 downwards.
AATAGTGAGAGGACGCAAGGTCTGGCTAGAACATAATATCGTCTCCAGTATATTCTTCTTCAGTAAAATTAACCAGTTTTGTAACACAATTATCGATATACCTTTGACTATCCATGGCTTCACCTCTTACTTGACCCACATAAGGTCTGGATACACCCCTGGTGGAAATAGCGCACCATATCACACATTATCAGCGAATATTACCTTTACTTTACATGTATCATGATTCTTTTGTGACGATTTTTTTTTATATAAGGTTATTTATTGTGATTTATACTCATTTTTAACGTAAATTAAAGGCTGAAAGACCTAGGTCGATAGCCTGTTAGACTTTTATCTAATAAAAATGTGTTAATAAAACATCCTGTAACGTGGTGTCAGATGTGGGGTTTGTATTGTATACTCAGTCTATTGATAAATTTCATTTTTTCACTGAATACATTCAATTGGGTACATTAGCCCGAACAAATGTAATGTTTTCAATAAATGCACATCGTTTTGAATTATAATTAAAATCTAATTATCTACTAATCTACTAGGGCTAAATATGTAAAATTTTTAAGCTAGCTAATAAGCTCGTATTTAGCCGTGATAGTATTAAATGCAGTGCACAGTTTCATATATCTGAATAAATATATATCGGGTTATTTTCTGAATATTATTTTGTTTATTAGCGATTCGAATAGGCTGCATAATTTAAAGTTTCGGTTCGATGTATTTAAGCGCCGCTTTGCCTTTTGGTAATTAATCGAAATCCATTTCATATTGAAACCTAATATAATAAATACATAAAAAACTATTACTGCATGAAACTAATTATAAGGTGTTAAGGTGTGCAAATATTAGGCATTAAGTGTTGGGGGGGGGGGGATGTTAAGGTGCAATAAAATGTGCATTTTCGCGCCATTTAATTGTTACAATATAAAGACTACAAAGTATTGTTAGTGAATTTTTTTTATGAGCAAACACAAGCACTATAGGAAAAACCCTTTAGGGCACTGTGGGAGTGGTGAGTGTGCGAATAAGGCGATTTTGAATCGTTGGAGGTTATACTACCTCGGGAAGGTCGTTCTATAAGGATGAAGTCCTCCAGATGAAAGAATTCTTAAATAATGAAGCTCGAAGAGTACTAAGCTTAACCACATATGGATGGGCGGCAGTGGTTCGTCGTGTATTTCTGCTATTCGCTGCTCTGGACGGAATTAAGATACAAAGTATAAGGTCAGCCGAGCACTTTCCATGAAAATATCTGTAAAAGAGAGTCAAATCCCCACCAACCTGTCTTCGATGTTCTAGGCTGTCGAGGTTCTTCGTCAGCTCATGGTCTCCGATCAGACGAATAGCCCTCCTTTCGATGGAATCCAGTAGCCGAAGAGTATGTTTAGGTGCAGAGCTTCAGACATGAGAGCAGTACTCTAGTGATGGTCGAATCTGGGCTTTGTATAGTGTCAAAAGTTATTGAGGTATATACATCTTTCTGGTTCGGAAGAGTACCCCAAGCTTCTGAGAAGCTATCTTGGCGATTGCCACAACGTGCCAAGACATATTTCCTCCCAGATTGACACCCAGCAAACTAATAGATGAAGCCAGTGGGATTGCGTGTCCGGCCATGACTATATCCGGTTCTGCAATGTTAACCTTTTTAGAGAAAACTGCTGCCTGGGTTTTTTAGCGTTAAATTCGACTTGGTTACTGTCACCACAAGCCAAAATTTCTTCCAGGTCTTTGTTAAGGCGTGATACTTCATGCTATCTGCGAAGATGTACGTCGGCAGCCGATGTTTGTGCATTCAAAGAGAAAGATGAGATAAGTGTGCTATCGTCAGCAAAGCTAAATATCGGATTTTTAGTTTTCACTAGAAGGTCGTTAATGTAGAGTAAGAAGAGAGTGGGAGATAATATGGACCCTTGAGGAACACCGGCATTGAGGGTGTCGGAGAGAAATCCGTCAATCGCAAACACTTGCAGAGAGCGGTCCTTAAGAAAACTAGACAACCATGCACAGAATCGACTGGGCATACCATAGGATCGTAGTTTACTTAGAAGCCCCTCATGCCAAACACGATCAATAGCTTTAGAAATATCCAGTGCAATAGCCCGAGACTCCCCATGATGTTCGATTGCGTTGTTCCAAAGATGGGTGACATAGATCTCCAGTTGATCTGGACTTCGGAAAACCATATTGATGATCGCTGATAATGTTGAAGCCTTCCAGGTACTTTAGAAGTTGTTGGTTAATAGCTTCCTCCATTACTTTTGATATAACTGAAAGCAATGCGACTGGTCGATAGTTGTTAGGCAGGGTTCTGTTACCTTTCCTTGGTATAGGCTGGACTCGCGCCGTGTTCCAGCACGATGGAAATATTCCTGGTTTGTAGGATAAGTTAAAAAGTCTACAAAATACTGGTGTTAGTTCTTCCGCGCATCTCTTGAGAACTATAACAGGAATTTCGTCTGGACCAGAAGCCTTCTTGACGTCGAGCCCTTTCAGGATTCGTTTGACGGGACGCTGACGGAACACGAAAGTAACTTTATTTCAAACGTTTTACTAAACTGTTTTGATAATTATACATTTATTCAATTGACCATAATCCCGATTAAACATGTTCTAACGCCGCTCACAGCAGCCTTTTGATAAATTCACTGAAATATAAAAACCCCGATCAACCACATGGGCGAAATAAACGAATATCAGCCTGTTAAGCTTGATGTAGCCGCTAAGCCGGCATTAGCTGTGCCGTTATTAAATGCACTGAACATATGGTTTTATACAGGATGTTCGCATAAATTATCAGGATACTTGGAGAGGGGATTCAATATGTTAAAATGAAGGTAGTAAGTCAAACGAGGTGTGGTCATAAAGTTCGTAGACTGTTTTTTTTTCTTCTTCTGGAAATCTGGCAATACTGGAGCCAATGTTTCCATTGGAGGTCGTGCGCCCACGTCTCGTGAGCATTCAGTTAAAATCTGGGCCTTGTCGAAGCAACAGGTTTTTTTTGGCGTCGTTTCTCGTGCGAGCATTTTGAAACGACGTTCACGAATTGCAAAACACGGCAGAGGCTTCAAATTTCTTGCAAAAAGTGGTAACTGGTGATGATTCGAAAACCGAAAGGCAAAGCGAAGAGTGGAAATTTCTGAACGAGCCTCGAGCACGAATATCGAAAAAAAAAACGACGATTCATCACCAGTTACCACTTTTTGCAACAAATTTGAAGCCTCTGCCGTGTTTTTCCAATCTGTCCGTGACCGTTTTTTCAAAACGCTCGCACGAGAAACGACGCCGAAAAAAAGCCTGTTGCTTCGATAAGGCCCAGATCTTAACTAAATACCCACGAGACGTGGGCGCACGACCTCCAACGGAAACATTGGCTCCAGCGTTGTCAGATTTCCAGAAAAAAATCAGTCTACGAACTTTATGACCACACCTCATATAACAAAAAGTGGAAAACTCAATACATGTTATTTTTAACATGTTGATGTTAGTTTTTAAAATGTCAAGTTGAAATTTAACACATGGACTACGGTTAATGACTTTTCTATCATTCTGTTGTACAGTGTTTCTCTACTGTACCACCAGAGGCCAAATTTCTCTGAACTTCAAATTTAATATTTAGCATATCTTTTTGTTTTGACAGTTATTGGAAAAAGGGCAAAACAGAAGAATACTTGCGTATTTCGTGCTTCCATTGTCTTTATTTAATTATATCACAACGTTTCAACTGGTATACATCTCCAGGCGCATTCAGGTTGAACTGCTGCGAAATTCTGAATCCAACGATATATCGATACATGTATCAAATAACATTGTATGTGATATTTTGACCAATTTCAGAGTTTCAAAACAAATTTCAATGTTTCAAACCTAAATTTTTTTTTGTTTTTTTATGATCAAACACAAGCACTATAGGAAAAATCCTCCAGGGCACTCTGGGAGTGGTGCATGAGCGCAAAAAGCGATTCACGTTGGTTTTGAATCGTTGGAGGTTATATTCGTTGGGAAAAACGACCTCGGGAAGGTCGTTCCATAAGGATGAAGTACTTCAGATGATTTTTCCACCTTTACCGTTCCAAGTCCAAATTTAACCACAAACCCGAACAAATGGTTTTTTTAATATCCGTCATAGCCAATTAAAAAAAATCGCGCCGTTCCATCTGGATTCACTAAGCAACAATGTGGGTCACTAGAGTATACTAACAGTGTTGTCATATCAGACCGCGTGTCTCGCCCTTGCTTGGATACCGGCCGCGCGCCACTATCGTTTCTTCAGTATGTTTTGAAATTCGGGCATGGAGTGATGCTGTCGAGGGTTACACGTGCTTGACGTATACGAATTTGAAACGTTTTATTAGTTGTAGCAGTTCCCGATTTTTTTTCTGTTGTGAAATAATTCATAATAATAAATGTTGTGATGCGATTTCAAATTTGTGTGATATTATCTACTGTTGAGCTGTTTAAAAACATACTTTTTGTGTTTTATTTTTTTATGGAATTTAATTATAAAACGGATTATTTAAAAATAAGATCGAAGGTAAGAGAGTATGTACCTTAAAATTGTAGTTTTTTTTTTCTAAAAAGTTTGAAAAAGAAGTGTAAACGCGTATCAAAGACGTCTTGTTGTCAAAAACTGAACACGTGTTCTGTGTTACAATATGACAACACCGCCTGTAATGCGCTAACCTCTTTTGAACCTCGAGACTGCCTTAATAAACTCTTGATTGCGAAGGTCCTCAGGAGCGGTCACGTAAATTTTGAGATTTCATATAAAGTGTATATTTCGCTTAATAATTATTCAAAGCGCCATTTATAGTTATTTTTCTTCAATTTATTTTCATCTCAGGATTTGCCGGTTTAAATATAATAAGTCATTTCCATAACACCCTGTATATTGATATTTTCTTTATGTCCTATAGTTAGCGAGATCCCTGTATGTATACACACGCACATGAACTGTTTTTAAAATACATTTATGATGCCAAAATGCGGATTATTCCTTTCCTAAAGCCGTTTCGAATAACCTTTTGATAAATACCCGAATGCAGGCTTTTAAACTTCATCCAGTCAATAATCCTGTATTTTCCAATGCAATGCACAGCCAGTGGTTTTAAATTATGGAATCAAACGAACATTTTACAGAGGAAAGTAAAACTATTGGTGGTGGAAAATGATGTTGGAAAAATCATTCGAAATGTTTTCGACGACGTAATTATAATGCGGAAATATGAAATTTGATCTTAATAATCATTGTTACCCAATCGTTTACTAACTTGCCAAAGGGGGGCGGGGGGAAGGTCAAAATAGCTACATTTTCTTGAAAAAGGGAATGACATTTGTATTTTTATAAGAAGTCGTTAATGTTTCACCCAGCCGAACGTTTCTTGATTTCTATTAAGAAAGCATTATAGAAAAGAGAAAATTATATTCGACACACGTCTGTCACCCGTGTCACGGACCGCTCATTCTTTTCCCTCATTCGATCGATCGTTTTAGCTCTAATATAATAAAATACATGCTGGCGTCACTTGTACAATATTTTCTATAAAATGGCAGCTTATTGTTTCACACAACATGGCACGTATTGCAACAATTAACCAAAACATCTAAATCCTCTTTCTTACACATGTTACTATGGCATCTAGTTTAATTTAGCGCATAACTGAAGACAAATAAACTTTGTAACACCCAACACTTATAGAGTGTCCCTGCTGTTAAAACATGTTTCGGATAATTCACAGTGTACAGGGTGTCCGATTTTCGACACATTTATAGGGTATCTCTGTAATTGCTAGTGCTATCAAAAAAGTAATGTAGGTGTCATGCGCTCTTTTTGGGTCAAACTTAAAATGGTAAAATCAAAATTTGAAAATTTTCGCTCGCTTAAGAGATACGGGGGAAAATCAAAAAAATGATAATTTCAAAATTGCCCTATATTTTCTTAGTTAAAAGAGATACAGAAAAATGTTTTATATAGAAGTTTCTTTATAATGATTGTTGAATGATCTGCCGTTTTCAGAATAAGTATACGGGGTCAGGTAAAAAAAGTTATCGGACCTAACCTCATTTTTTTAAATGGAATACCTTGTATATTTTAATCTAAAAAGATACTACTTTAAATTCTCCTTTCAAATATATAACACACCATGGATAATATTGGCTTCCTAGGCGATTTATTAAACTTTATTACTTTAAACCACATTATACCATGAAACAATAGCTAATATCCTAGAAAGAATTATGTTGATTATTAACATTTAACGTCAATTTCATTTTTACATATTCGTGTGAAATGACTTGTCAACATTTTGAAGAATTTAATATGATATCAGTTCAAGTATCAAAAACGAAGAAATGGCGCAAAATGTATATTTTGTTCGCTATCCGGAAAGATGGTAACCATTTAAGGACATATTCCGAACATTTGCGATGATTCCTGTTATATTTTACCTTAATCTGAATCTTTTATTTCTTTTCAAAGTAATAACGTTCAAATAAATCGCCTAGGAAACCAATATCATCCACGGTGTGTTGTATATTTGAAAGGAGAATTTAAAGTAGTATCTTTTTAGAGTAAAATATACAGGGTGTTCCATTTAAAACAATGAGGTTAGATCCGATAACTTTTTTACCTGATCCCCGTATACTTATTCTGAAAACGGCAGATTATTCAACAATCAATATAAAGAAACTTGTGCATGAAACATTTTTCTGAATCTCTTTTAACTAAGATAATATAAGGTAATTTTAAAATTGTCAATTTTTTGATTTTCCCCCGTATCTCTTAAGCGAGCGAAAATTTTCTTTTGATTTTATAATTTTAAGTTTGGTCCAAAAAGAGCACATTACTTTTTTGATAGCACTAACAATAATTACGGAGATCCCCTATAAAAGTGTCAAAAATGGGACACCCTGTACAGTACTACAGGGTGAAAACGAACCAAACTTCATGAGCGTATTGTGCAAGTAAAAATGATGTAAAACTCATGTTCTTATTCGATTTTCATTGGTCTTCAAGTTATAGTGTAATTAATAAAACAAATTTTCGGTAAACGTGTGGTATGGTGCATAGTTATTTAATTAACCATTTCATTTTGGAGAATCAGCTCACGGGAGAGCACTATTTAAATTTCTTACAGAATGAATTACAATGACTACTAGAAAATCTTCCCGTAAACACACACATTTGGACAAATTAAATCCGGCCTGATCCCCGTAGCTCGATGATTAATAAACTACTTATTAGCATTTATGTAATATTTTTCCCCCAATTACTCCCCTCCTAATTGTCCCAGCAACCCCAGCCTCCGGCCCATCAAAGTACTCGGTGTCAACGCGAACAAATCCGTTGATTCGCGAAAAATTGATGCCCCAACTCCACCCCTTCTCGAGATATAATTAATTAAATTTTATTGTTTCTTGCAGTTGAAAATCGCGATAATTCGCGAACTCATTGGGATATCTGGATCAGGTTTGTTCGAGCTTACGCGCTCTGTCAAGCTCTTCAATTTTACCCTTCACATTTTTTTTGTAGCATCAAAACCGACTGAGTTATTTTCCATTTCCCCTTGTAGGTTAGATTTACAGGGCGTCCCCTTCCCCCCGCATGGGGCGTCCCCTACAAATCATATCAGAATGTCGAGGGGATCCTATTGTATCGATTGGGGGAAAAAATACTCGATTTCGTCAAGGGATTTTCGTAAACCGGAACGACTCCACTACAAGTTTAGTTGTTCTAATTGGAAATTACACGATTGTTTTCGGTTAACGATTTTTGCAACACAACTAACTGCCTATTTGTTCGTCCCATTCCTTCCGATGGTCAGAAACGACTGGTCATACAATACTGTCAGTAGAGCTTTGACTGTTTTATAATGTACTAGATACGTTATAATTAATCATTATTTTAGTACAAATAAATCTCCTTAGTATTATTTACCTGATTTAGTTCCTAGATCATCCGGCTATTAGATATGCTTTTTGACTTTTACCGTATTAGATGATAAATAATTTATGAAAATGCAAACTACATGCTTTAAAATAACTATCTTACCAGAAGAACCTTAATAATTTACTTTACCGCCATAAATTAAATTTTTCACGTCATTAATAACTCCACGTCATCAAACACTGCTAATATTAACAAAACATAATGGAGTCTGTTCGTTTGCAGAAGACGTTCGCTCTGCCAGATCGTTTTAATAATATAAATGATGTCCGCATGCTGCATTCGCTGAGAGAAATTAGCTTGATGTAAATTAGACGACACTCTAGTTACTCGTTTCGAGCAGGAAAACTACGAGAAAATTCAGTTAATTTAGTTATTTTATTTATACTAGATTTGTAAATTACGTCTGTATTAGTTTCCTGGTTTGTTTTCTGTTTAGATGGTGGCTAGAAAAATTAACTGACAAGAAAGCGTCAATTCTGTAATAATTTTTTTCTTGAAAATATAAGGTATATGTGCCAGGTACGTTAACTATTTATCACATGCATCCATCGCTGCAAGCGTATTATAGTGTAAATTTGGTTAAAGAAATGTAGAATGAAGCTGGGGAACTAGTCTCTTCTGTTTGGAGCACCGAATGTCTCAACAATTAACGGTAAAGTGTTTCCAGGAACTCCCTCGTCAACTCTAAGAGAATATCCAAGATCCTAACTTAGGGTTATATGACGAGAATAAAGAATAAGAGAGCTTCCATTCTCTAATAATTTCTTCCTTAAAAATATAAACTTATATAAAGTTTATGTGCCAGGTCCGTCAACTAAACTCCTGCTGGACAAAATTAACGCAACATCATAAATTTGCCATATTTTTTATGCTATTTTTTTTCTGAATTTATGATCCGATTTGAATGATTTTTTTTGCATTGTAGGTTGGTTCCTTCACAATGTCATAGTTTTCGCTGTTTATGATAAAAATTTAATTTTCGATTTATACTGGGTTTACTAAAAATGCTATGTTTTTTTCCGAAAATTCGCATCACCCTGTGAAGTATATTAGCAACCGAAGCATATTGCAGTTGAAATTGAACGGTAGGTCCATCTTTCCCCAACATTTTCTTTTTTGGTTTACTTCATTATCTCTGTTATTAAAGGAGATACACCGTTTTATAGAGTAACATGTTTTTATAGACTTTAATATTCAACATTCATTGTTAAATGTTTTCAAGTAGGTTTCAAGATTAAAATACTCGTCGGGCAACTGGGCATACGAAACAAACGTTTAATAAGCAGTTTCCGAACAGTTTTTATCAGTATGGCGAATTTTATTTGACCTTTGTAACTTTAAAACACAACATCTGCTGACACATCGCTTGCAATGTCAGAAAAAGTCCATAGTCTACTTGAAAACATATTAAAGCCTATAAAAACATGTTACTCTATAAAACGGTGTATCTCCTTTAATAACAGAGATAATGAAGTAAACCAAAAAAGAAAATGTCGTTGAAAGATGGACCTACAGTTTAACGTGAACTGCAATATGTTTCGGTTGCTAATATACTCCACAGGGTGATGCGGATTTTCGGAAAAAAACATAGCATTTTTAGTACACCCAGTATAAATCGAAAATTAAATTTTTATCATAAACAGCGAAAACTAGGACATTGTCAAGGAACCAACCTACAATGCAAAAAAAAATCATTTAAATCGGATCATAAATTCAGAAAAACATAAAAAAATATGGCAATTTTATGATGTTGCGTTAATTTTGTCTAGGAGTTTCTTTGTCACATTCTTACATTGCTGTCAACGTATAATAGTGTAAATTTGGTTAATTGAATGTTGACTGAAGCTAGGGAACTGATCTCTTCTAGTTAGAGTACTGATTGTCTCAACAAATAACGTAAAGTGGTTCAAAGACCTCGCACTGACGGGGTCCCAGTTGAAACAGGTGATGGGTCAGCCAACAGGCCACTGTTACTTGCGAAAACACCATCAAAGGATAGGTATAAACAACGGATCCATTGAATGCAGACTCTGCGGCGAAGAAGATGAAACGGCCTCACACATAGCGTAGCGCTGTCTCGCGGGACACACAATATCTTCGGGAACATACAACCTCCCATATAACAGGCTTGGTAGAATGTTACTAGACCTCATAGAAGGAACAAACATCTTCTAACAAGATCGGGGTATGCAATAAGCCGGAAGGCTGCAGTGATAGAAGTTCGGGCCTTAAACCCGACACCCGCCTTTAACCAACCAACCAAGACCTCCCAAACTCTAAGACAGTTCCTAAAGTCCCAACTAAGGATAAGGTAATAATTTACGTTATTATCACTCGCGGCACTATATACTCTCTCGTACCTGGAACCCAGACCGGGTAAACCTATTTTTTTCATTAAATTCTTCTTTTTCGAAAGATCAACGGATTGTTGAACAAGAATGAAAGTAAACCTAACTCTGCTGGCTTTAAGGAAGAAAGTATTCCTTACCTTCCGCATAGTCAATAATGATAACAATTAATGATAATTGAAAATAATATAATTTAAAAGTATAACTATTAGGATAACAAGTACAATAAAAATTAATTAAATTCTAAGAAACTATTGATAATTTATTCAAAAGTTAACTCTGTATCACTATCTTCATCTAAGCCTAAACTTATAATTAAAGGTTGAACATTTGTAATCATACAATTGTAAGAATTTTCCACCTTAAGTACATGCTGTACACAGTTTTTCTAGCTGTCTGCAGAAATTTTTCTTACTTCGTTTTTAATTAATTCTACTACAGATGCATTTAATGTAGGAGAAATATTATTTCTCCTAATATTGGATTTTAATTGCTGCCATATTAGCTCAATAGGATTGAATATACAATAGTACGGAGGAAGACGCAACACTGTATGTCAACTTTCTGCTGCAAGTTTGTCACACTGGTATTCCCTATTTATTTTAAAAGCTTTGAATACTTCTAGCAGTTCTCATTTTTTGTAAGTTCCTTCAAAATATAAATCATTTTTAATCATAAAATTTTGAATTTCTGCTTTTGTATTATTAGAATTGGGAATAATAATTTTTGCTTGTCGACTATGATAACTAGCATTGTCCATTACAATGACGCTATTTTCAGGTATATTTTTAAAGAGTTTATGTTTAAACCAATCTTCAAAAAGTTGTGCGTCGGTATCTTGATGGTAATCTAAAGAAGAATCTGCTATGTTTTTAGCTAAAAGCAACAGACAATTTGGAACAAACCCGTTCTCTGAACCAGCATGTAATATTGTGATTCTTTTGCCTTTATTTGATTGTGCCTTGGTTTGACATTTTTTGGAAGAATCATCCCAATCTTTTCTGGAGTGTCATGGGTATCGAACCATGTTGCATCAATGTAAATAATTGGACGATTTTCTTCTCTAAATTGTTTAACAGCTGTTAAATATTTAAGTCTCCATTCCCGTAAAAGTTGAGATTCCATTAATGTTTGTCTTTTATCAATGCTTCGGTATTTAAAACCCATTTTACGCAATATTTTCCTAAGGCTTGAAAGGCTACAAGAGATGTTTGTTTCAGCCGCTCTTTGAGGGAAATCAAAGTGGGTACAGTTTGTTACTCATACATTTGGTAAATCTTTCTTCTTAATAAATCCATGTCATTTTCGTCAATGCTTCTAAATGTGCCAGAATCACTCCGATTTTTTCTAGGATTAACAGGTTTAATGTCTCTTACCGAAGATAAAGGAGTTTTTGTCAAAGTAGACGTCTCTGCTAAAGCATCCATCGAATTGAAATTTCTACTCAACAACGATTGATACACATTTTTAATTATTAGTTTGGCATCGGTAGATAAATGCTTCCTTTTAAAAATGACACTTGAAGATGCCCCCCTATCAGCACAATTCCAAGGACGCCACATTCTACCACTAATGCCTAACTAAAAATTACTTGCCGGAAAACCACTACAGATTAATATTATTAAAAATCACTTTGTATTTATATATGCATCAGGCATAGGTATAAATTGAATTTGTATACCTGGTCCGGCTCTGCTCGAAAAGGTTTTAAAATTTGGGATTTCCTTATTTATTTTATGGTCGAAGTGATAATGAGGTTTTATTGCAGTCAAAAGATCAACGGTATATTTCTGCAAATACTATAAACAAGACCACAATCCACCCTCTTGCATCGCTATAGCCTGTATTTTTATAAGATCCCTACTACATGTGTACAGGGTGCAATTATCTAAACATTTTAATAGTATAAAAGATATTCACAATGCTCTACGCCACTCGTCGACAGAAAAATGCTTAATGTAAATTAAACGAGACCCTCGTTCCTAGTTTTAACTTGGAATAGTACTAGAAAATTAAGTTAATTTATTTCTCTTTATTTATTTTAGATATGGGAATTACATCATTTATTAGTGTCATGACTTGTTCTTGTTTAAAGTGCTAGAAATAGTGGTATTTGTGGATTAAAAATGTAAAGTAACACAAACGAAGAGTTTAGTTTCACCAATTCTTAAATTTCTCCCATCTGCTTTAATGATTTCGATCCTTACCGAACCTTCATCCACCTTTGTCAGATATATATATTATTCCTATATTTTTCTACTCTCATATATACACCCAAAGTCAAAATAACCGATCCACGTAATATTTAGATGGATTTTGATCACTGTTCTATTTTTATACTATAGGTAAATTTATCGAATAAATCGAAAATCTCGTAAATATGTGAGATTTTAGGAAAGTTAAGGATATGTGCATAATAAACAATACAGGTTGAAACAAGAACTGTTAAACTCTACAGATTGACTGAGATGTTAAAATTTTCGTCATTTAATTATCAAGTGTCATCAATGTTCGTAACATTATCGTTTTTGGTTCATGTCATTACTTTAATTTTTGAACCAGATACGATTTTTTTAAATATACAAACTTGTTAATCGTATTAATTTCCAAACATAACAAATATTTAAACCTAAAATTACGATAAAGTCGATCTCATTAACTGGTATTTCTCCGACGAGCAGGAATAACAGCTTGACATACCTTCAATGAGGTTCCGTATGTAATTCTGGTCATTTGTTGACATTCTTTAACAAGAGCTGCACTGAGCTCATGTAAATTTGCAAGCGCCCAGTGTAGATAGTACAGCTCGACAAGCGAATATATAGCTACGCGGTATCGGTAAGGGGGAAGCAATATCTTTTAAAACATGGCCGAGTCATGGGCGTGCTATTATTATCTTAATAATGTAATAATATATATTTTTTCATGGCATGAATATATTTGTATCACCAGTGCAATATATTACGCCTTTCCATTAATATTTTTCACTTATTTTGGCATGTTCGTCAATAAAATCCATTTTATTTCAACATGCACTTCAAAGTTTCACGGGAAAACGGAGAGTTTATGTCACGTCTTAGCTTTTTTAAGGTGGGAACCACTTTTAGTTCCAAATAAATTGTATTGTCCTCCTAGCAATGCCAAAGTCGAAGCCTTCGATTTTTCCGACAGCAGAGAGATGAGCCCTTTTTTTGACCAGAGATGACAACAATTGATCCGGGTTATTTTCTTTCCTTTCAGTATCTTCTTTGTGAATGTTTTTTACTTAACCCACGCTTACTCTATACATTGCGACCCTTTTTAGCTTTCGCTTAAGTGGCAATTTAAATGTATTAATTTGTTATTCCTCTTCACACACCCTGTACACATTGGCAATCACTTCACGGGTTTGACTATGAAGGGTTTTACCAGGGTATATTCATTCATTATCACAGTTTAAAAACAAACCCTATCACTACGCAACTGGATGAAGCATATTGGACATCGCCGAATAACCATGCCGGCACAATAGGCGTGTCACCAGACGCGTGTTGCATCCTCTGTCTGGGATATAACCTATCAAATTATCTCAAGCCACCGGTTACCCATGGTCACCGTTGATATTGCACCATGTTGCCCTATTTTTAGATTTTAAGTACTTGAATGAAAAAATATTATTTTGCATTTAAATATTAAAATAAATAGTATGAAAAGAAGGTTTTAAGAACATTGAAACTATAATAGAATATTAGTTTCTTATATAATTATGAAAATTTACTTTAAATGGGTAAATTTAATTTTAGGGTTTACTTGGAAACATGTTAAAATTGAATATATGTGACAACACTGTTAACCCAAGAAATTTTCTTGTCCGCATTCCTTTTGTAGCTACAGATAAAGTTTTCGACCTGTACCTGGCTCCCAACCAAATTTCAGTGCGTTAATTTTTCGTAGTTCAACAATATCACCTCTTTTTGAAGGACATGTTTCCCAAAAAAAAAATATTATTATATCGAGAACTATAATAGATAGGTATAAGAATATTTTATGAAAAGTAATTAAGAAATTAATAGGGAATCTAAAAAAATAATACGCGGGGTGTTCTCAAAATCACAAAAATGTACTGGAAACAATTTCGAAGGGCTCGTTTTTAATTTATAACGGTTGTTAACAAAAAAAGTGACATAATCTCGAAAACACCAAACTCACATCTGCTAATAAATTTTTCCGTGAATGACAAGAAAAGGCAAATGTGGTTGGAATTTTCTCTAAGAGACGACAAGTCGCTGCCGTCATTAATCAAGTGGTATCTCCTCGTCGACGCTCGGGCTGTGTGAAACAATGAACGGCCATTTTATCGGGAATACTTTACAAACGACGCCCGTGTCGTATTTTATTATATTAGAGCTGAAACGATCGATAGAATGAGGGAAAAGAATGAGCGGTCCGTGACACGGGTGACAGACGTGTGTCGAATATAATTTTCTCTTTTCTATAAGGCTTTCCTAACTAATTTATTGCAGAAACCAAGAAACGTTCAGCTGGGCGAAAGGTTAACGACCCCTTATAAAATTATAAATTTAAAAAAGAAAAGAGAAAAATGAGTATGGAAGTGGAAATGGGTGCAAAACAGCTTATAAGAATTAATCTGAAACAAAACATTAATATCTTCTCAAAAATCAGTTGGTCCAAAATAAAGCCACCTCCGATATTTCACAGGCAAAATGAGAGTTGATGCTTGCAAGTGGCAAAATGCATATTCATGAGAACGTAAGCACCATCAACCCCTACTTGCAGTTAGATACAGTATTTCACAGTACCCTTGTAACTCACTTAGCTAATTCTCTTTGTTGAGTCGGAGCTACAAAATAACTCCCTTAAAAAGTAGTGTTGTGATCACTCGAGCGAAAAACCGCTTGATCACTCGATTATTGAAAAAACCTACATCGCTCGATTATTAAAAAACCGCTCGAGTTAGCTGTTCAGGCGATAACCGTCGCTAGTCACTTATTATCTTTCACTCGATACCCGAGCTTCGCTTGACGCCGGCGGAAATGTACCGCTGTAGTGTGATGGAGTTAAAAAACTACTCGTATATTCGAACAGTTTTTCGCTCGATAGGAAATACTCTAGTTATAAATTCAGGCGAAAAACCGAAAAATATCGCCTGTCACTTGATATACGACCTTCGGTCTACGCGCCGCGCTATCCGATTGGCGACGTTTGAGTTTGACGCTGAGCAGGTACACGACATACGTCTTTCTTAAAGGCACATAAACGAGAAGGTGCGTATAAAAAAGTATGCCAAATCCCTTAGCGGAGCCATCGCGACATGGGTGTTGTAAAGTTTTGTTTTAACTGGCTAGCCAGCGGCGTAGTTTAGGTCTCCGATTGTAAATATTAAAAAATTAAAGGATATAATTTTTAAATTTGTATTTACTGTAAACTCGAGAAAACTTCTCAAAAATAACATAATGAAAATTGTAAATAAAAATAACAAAACGAACAAAATGCTTAACAAAATATATAGAAAAATTCGTTGGTAATCTTATAGTAAACATTTTAAAATCTAAACACGAATTTTTTATTATTAAACTCAAGAAGACTTCTTAAAAATAACATACATTATAGAAAATGTTAATGGTAAAATAAGAGAACGAGCAAAATAGTTAACAAAACATAGGTATCGACAAATTTTTTGATAACAAAAAGTAAACATTCTTAAATTTAAACAGGAACTTTTAGGTAACTATAAACATGAATTTAAAAAAATAATCACCTATTTTCCTATTTTGCCAGTCGCGTAACTAAGCCTACATTTTTGAAGGGCACACAGTGGGCACCTGATATTTTAAAGTGGAAGAATTTGACAAGCCATTTTAAATATCTACTTATTTTATGCTCGTAGATTAAGAAAGATGTGAAGAAAAATAACTATTGTAATACTTTTTGTTTTAAAAAAGCACAAGAATAAACCCGAACAATAAATACATATTTGGGTGATTTTTTGCAGTTTTTTTTGTTTGGTATCGAGACACGTGGTAAAAATTCATTATTCACAAATAAATAAATTTCTGGAACTTTTTTGGTGGCTACTACAATTTTTTAGCTAAACCTGTGCCTACCCGTAGTTACGTGCCTGCTGAAGACCCTACCTGATCACATGTAAACGGATAGGCTGCCGGTCGAGCAGTTGGTGACGTCATCGCTTGGTGAATTGGAATTTCAAGCGATTCACTCGAGCGATTCACTCGATTATTAAAATCGCTCGAGTATCAAGTACGCGATTATTATAATCATCGGTTTTTCCCACCACTAGTGGAAATGTTCGATATGCCTATACTTAGATTTAAAAAATGTGTAAAATCAATGCTATAAATGTTCATAACTCCCACTAGCCAATACCACAACGTGGATGCTATATTGGGCTCAGTGCCTATTGTATCCGTATTTTTGTAAATAAAAAATAATAAATAAATAGTTGATACTTGCAAGTGGCAAAATGCATATTCATGAGAACGTAAGCACCGTCAACCGCTACTTGCAGTTAGATACAGTATTTCACAGTACCCTTGTAACTCGCTTAGCTAATTCTCTTTGTTGAGTCGGAGCTACAAAACAACTCCCTTAAAAAGAATACTTTTTCCCAACTCTAATCTAATGTATTCGAACACGGTTGCCATAAATTTTTTTTCAAATCTTTGTCAGGATTATCCAGATTTTTTTAAAAGTATGTTACAACAATGTATATTTTACCTGCATGATAAGGAAAATAAGCATCGTATCGTAAAGTCTCTTTTCGGTATAAACTTTTTATTAGGTCCGGGACTTTTCGCTAGATAGTTTGCGTTAGAGATAGTCGTGAAATTTTAATACATTTGCGCTTTACTTTACGAAGTTGGCGGCCCCTAGGGACGTTCTGTGCCTGTATTTCTCAGTTTCGTTCTAAGGTGTGTGTTCGATATCTTTCACTATCTTTCAATAACTATATTTTCAGCAGATGTTTCTGCTACATCTTAGTTCTGAATGCTTTACGATGTATATTTAGTAGTTTTGCTGTTGCAGACTTATACTTGCACTATAACAACTTGAGAGACCACGATATGTAATTGTACTTACAGTACAACAACTGGAGAAACCCAGATATGTAATTATACTCACTGAGAAACCATGATCTTAATATGTGATTATACTTACACTAAAACAACTGGAGAACCCACGATATGTAATTATACGTATACGAGAAACCATGATGTGTAATTATACTTCATTAAAATTTTTTTGTAAAGATACAAAAAAAGATGGCATACGTGGTGGATCTAGACTAAAAATATACTGCATTTGGCCGATAATTTAAGAGTTTCGCGGAAGAATAGCATTCGTTAACTAAATTTAAAATCATAAAGGTATAGGCTTGCGCTTTTGCTGTACGAAGTTGCCATATACCGTTATTTCTCTGTTAAAACAAACAAACAAATATGTTATTGTTAACAATCTTGATTTTTTAATGGTAAATGAAATTATAATTTTTTTAACAAGCGAGGAGAATCTTCCAACAAGACATTTTACAGCCGAAGTGCAAACTAGTGTCGGGTTGAATATTTTGATGCTTGTTTGGGCTTGTGGAGGTTTGCTTTAGGTTGCTGCTGCAAGCGACGTGTTCGGATTCACCTGTTTCCACTCTGATCAGTTTTGGAGGATGGTAGGTTGTGTTTTTAGTGCCTTTTTATTACGAGGGTTATACAGGGTGTTATGGAAATGACTTATTATGTTTAAACCGGCAAATCCTGAGATGAAAATAAATTGAAGAAAAATAACCATAAATGGCGCTTTCAATTCATTCAGCGAGATATACAGTTTATATGAAATCTCAAAATTTACGTGGCCGCTACTGACGACGTTCACAATCAATAATTTATTGAGACAGTCAAGTCTCAAAAGAGGTCAGCGCATTGTACACAGTGTTGTCATATTGCAACACAGGCACGTGGTCAGTTTTTGACAACAAGACCTCTTTGACGAGCGTTTTCACTTCTTTTTCAAACTTTTAAGAAAAAAATACTACAATTTTAAGATACATACTCTCTTACATTCGATCTTATTTTTTAATAATCCGTTTTATAATTAAATTCCATAAAAAAATACAACACAAAAATATGTTTTTCAACAGAACCAACTGTAGATAATATATAACATTTATTATTATGAATTATTTCACAACAGAAAAAAAATCGGATAATCTACAACTAACAAAACGTTTAAAATTCGTATACGTCAAGCACGTGGAACCCTCGACAGCGTCATTCCACCCCCGAGTCTCGAAACATACTGAAGCAACGATAGTGGCGCGCGGCCGTTATCCAAGCAAGAGCGAAACATGCGGTGTGATCTGACAACACTGTATACTCTAATGCCCACATTGTTGCTAACTGAATTCAGATGGAACGGCGCGACAGTATGTGGGTAAAAAGGGTTTTACCTTAATATTTATATATTCGATTTAAAAAAAAGTATGTAGACTTTCTCTAGGACACCCAAGGAGTCACCCATTTAAATATAATAAGTCATTTCCGTAACGCCCTGTATAGTGATTCGCTGGATTTGTGCCTCAACAATTTATGCATTTTGCAGGAGTGTTTTAAATTTTAGTACACTAAGTGTAAAAATGATGGTTTGCGTGGGTTTTGCGACATTGATTTATCCGTGGTTTGTTTCGTGTGGTTGACATTCTCAATTCATGGTAATATTTTACTTTGCTATACAACTGA
The DNA here is from genome assembly GCA_963991005.1 of Barypeithes pellucidus. Lineage (NCBI taxonomy): Eukaryota > Metazoa > Arthropoda > Insecta > Coleoptera > Curculionidae > Barypeithes > Barypeithes pellucidus. The sequence continues at coordinate 45,649,173 of OZ022563.1, read as the reverse complement.
TCTATAACAATACTAAGACAGACAACGATATTTTTTTTCAATGATACCTACACTATTTACTTCACTGCCACCGCATATAAATCCATTAATTATGCCATAATACGGTTATTATTCTAGCATGTCATAATAGTACATTAACATGACATAAAACCGCACGCTATCCACAAACTAGTTTCCCTAGCCTCAAAAAATATACATACAGCATAATTGTCAATGCAGTATTATTTGAAAGACATTAACTATTTATATTTTATAACAAAATGCTTAATAATTGGTAATGAGGAGAGCGGGGATAGGAGGTCTTAAATTTGTGTTAATAAATAATTGTCACGATAAGAAATTTCACACTCCTTTGGGACCAAGCAGAAGCTATTCTTCTTGAATACATTCTAAATGGTTGTATTAGTTAAAGATTGTTTCACGAAAAATGGATATAACTTAATGACTGCAGTAAAAGTACCTGTAGCCATCCCATTATTTATGACCGTTTGTTATTATTATGTGGAAAGGACCGGATTGTAATAATTATAATTAAATATAGGCACATCAGGTAGGTTAGGTTGCTTAATTTATATTTAAATATCTTTTTGTGGTAAAATTTGTTAGTTTTTGAGGAATGGTTCAAGAATTGTCTTTTACCAAACATTCCTCAGAATAGCGTGATAGTAATGGACAATGCGAGCTATCACAGTCGCCAATTACATAAAGCTCCAAGCTCAAATAATACAAAATTGAAGATTCAGAACTACATGGCGGCGAATGATATATATTTTGAAGAAAGTTATAAAAAAAGTAATCTTTTAGAAGTTTCAAAGACATTTTGTATAAAAAACTATATGTTTGTGACACATTGGCAGAAGAAATTGTACATACAGTGCTACGGCTCCCACCATATTATTGCATTTTTAACCCCATAGAGCATATGTGGCACCAGTTAAAATCACTGGTTAGGTCTGAAAATATTTCTCCGACTTTAAGTTCTTGTGTTGTAGAATTAATACGAAAATGCTTTAATGATATTCCCCCAGGTAGTTGGAAAAATTCAGTTCGTCACGTAATAACTGTAGAAAACTCGTATATTAGTCTGGATCGTATAATTAATCCAATTATAATTAATTTTGATGAGGATAGCGATAGCGAAACAGAACTATCTATAGAATGACATTATAAATGTAAATCAATATGACTAGTAATATTTAAAAAAAAATGTTATTTCATTTGATTACATTAATATAATCATATCATTACTTGTTTTCCTTAGTCCGTCCCTTCATACTTCACTTGTTTATTGCCAAGCTCTTGTCGGCACCATGGCATCGACCCAGGAAATCATTAAGTCGTATCCAAATTTCGTGAAACGTACTGTACCAACATATCTCATAATTATCATAAACGGCCATTGTTAATAATAACTAACTAAAAATCATATTATAAAATCTATTACCTAATAGGTATTTTATAAATAATAAAAATATGATAGAACTGTCCAGTTTTGGACATTTGCAATTGTTTCTAACAACATAACATTTTTGTGAAGCAGAATGTATGCTCAATGAATTAAAAATATAATATACGAGGAGTGTCTAGAAAGCGAGGATTTCAAAATCACCCCACAACTTAGAGAGCCACGACAAATTTGGCACTAGAATTTTTCGTTTCATTAAAAAGTGTGACCCTAATGTGAAAACAGCAACAAAACAGCACAAGTATCACAGTCTAAGGGAGATTATGTTGAAAATTAAATTGTCATGGAAAGTGTTTGTTTCATTATTTTGGAGAACCTGTTCCAGTAATTGTTTAATGAGATGTAAACGTTTTCATTATACACTGTGGGCCAGATATAATTGGAAATTAGATTATGCATGCCAGGCTAGGAATTTTTAATTTTAAGCATTTAATCTCGTTGAAAATATTAATACTCGCATATGTCAAACATGCTTATACTTAGGTATATGATGTGATATATGAAATCTGCTTAGAATCTTGCCTAGAATCCAAAAAATGTAATAACATATATAGAATGTTCCATTTAAAATAAGGAAGTTGACACTGGTATAACCGGAAGTCATAGATACGTCAAAATATCTTCATTAAGAAGATCATCATCTTTTATAGCGAGTACCAATATTTCACACAGTGACTACAGGGTCCTGCAATAGTATGTCAGGCTTCAATAGCTCCTATACAAATTAACTGAGGAATTTCATGCATATGCCAATTTATACTGTATTATAGGGTGCATTTCAGGAAAATATTTTTAAATATACAGGGTGGCCCAAAAATGTGTGGTAACATAATGCTGTCTCTTTTTTAAATGGGACACCCAGTATTCTATTACATAATTAGGTTCGTATTAGTGTCCTTTATAAATGCCTAAAGTTTTATTTCATTTGGTTGTGTAGTTTAAGAGTAATAAATTAAAAATTTAAAAAAATAGTTTTGAAGTCAATTCAAAAAAACTACCTAAAATAACTTTTTTAACTAAGGCATTGGATAGAATTTAAGACAAGAGGTCTAGAGATATTGTGAATATAATAGCGTTTATCTATTTTATACAGGGTGTTTATAATTAGGTTTCAAACACGACACATTTCAAAATAATTTTTCTCCAGATTTTCAACCTTGTATATTATTTGGCTATTGGATGTAGAATTCATACGCATTCTTTTTTTGTAATGGAATCATACAAGTTATTTCCAGCCGTTAATTGCAAATTTCATAAATTATGTTGTTTAAACACAGTTTTTATTATGAAAATTAATCATAGGCGACTAGATTAAGAATTATAAACTACAGTAAATGTTCAAAATGCCTACCATGTTGATCTGAGCAAAAGTTAATACGCTCTTCAAATGATCTATTTACCTTCCTCAACATTTCAGATGAAATATTAGCAAGACGGCTCATTAGTGATGGTTATGCATAAAAACCATGGTAGGCTTTGAAATAAAATAACAATTCTCTTATTTATTATAGTTTGACAGCTAACAAACAATTTTTTTCGCTCTCACCAAATACAAAGATTATAAAACTGATTTTAATTTCTTATAGTTTTTAGGCCTAAATAACAATAATATTAAATTAAAGAATTGTCAAACTAGAATTAACAAATGAATTCATATTTTGTTTCAAAGTCTACCATGGTTTTTAGGCATAACCATCACTAATGAGCCGCCGTCTGGCTAGTATTTCATCTGGAATGTATATAGAATCATTTGAAGAGCGTATTAACTTGTGCTGAGATCAATATGGTAGGCATTTTGAAAATTTACTGAAGTTTATAATAATTATTAATCTAGTCGCCTATATTTAACTTTCATATTAAAAACTGTATTTAAACAACATAATTTATGAAATTTGCAATTATTTCGGGAACGGCTGGAAATAACTTATATGCTTCCGTTACAAAAAAATAATGCTTATGAATTCTTCATCCAATAACCAAATAATATACAGGGTGTTTCATTTGAAAATCTGGAGAAAAATTATTTTGAAATGTGTCGTGTTTGAAACCTAATTATAAACACCCTGTATAAAATAGATAAACGCTATTATATTCACAGTATCTCTAGACCTCTTGTCTTAAATTCCACTCAATGCCTTGGTTAAAAAAGTTATTTTAGGTAGTTTTTTTGAATTTTTTCCTAAGACCACAAAACTTTCTTTTCTTAGTTTTTAATTTATTACTCTTAAACTGCATAACCAAATAAAATAAAACTTTACGCAATTATAAAGGACACTAATACGAACCTAAATATGCAATAAAATACTGGGTGTCCCATTAAAAAAAAAGACAGCATTATGTTACCACACATTTTTGGGCCACCCTGTATATTTAAATATAATTTCCTGAAAAGCATCCTATAATACAGTATAAATCGGCATATGAATGAAATTCCTAAGTTAATTCTCTGTATATTTCCTCCCAGATTGAAGCCCACCAAATTAATAGACGAAATGCTGGGCGTCAATCTGGGAGGAAATATGTCTTGGCATAACCACGTTGTGGCCATCGCCAAGATAGCTTCTCAGAAGCTTGGGGTACTCTTCCGAACCAGAATGTTGTACACACCTCAACAACTTTTGACACTATACAAAGCCCAGATTCGACCATCACTAGAATACTGCTCTCATGTCTGGAGCTCTGCACCCAAACATACTCTTCGGCTACTGGATTCCATCGAAAGGAGGGCTATTCGTCTGATCGGAGACCACGAGGTGACGAAGAACCTCGACAGCCTAGAACATCGAAGACAGGTTGGGGATTTGACTCTCTTTTACAATATATTTTCATGGAAGGTGCTCGGTTGACCTTGCCCTCTTAATTCCGCCCAGAGTGACGAATAGCAGAAATACGCGACGAACCACTGCCGCCCATCCATTTGTGGTTAAGCTTAGTACTCCTCGAACTTCATTATTTAAGAATTCTTTCATCTGGAGGACTACATCCTTGTGGAGAACCCAGTAGAATTACGTGTCCCCTGCCATCGCCATATCCGATTCTGATTAGATCTACTTATACTGGTGCTATTTTATTCCGATAATCATAAGGTACTAATTTGCGAAAACAAGTTGGTCGTGATCTATTCATGTAAGGAAAATACAATTCTATAAAAATTGTCATTCTCTTTGATATCGCTATTGACAGAAGAACACGTAGTTCGGCATGTATAATAAGAAATCGTATTCCTGCACAGAGTAGCACTCACGTTCAATTCTAAACTAAAAGAAACAGAAAACATGTTGTTACAACAGCCGCTTTGCGTCATAAATATTTCAATATGGCCGGGTTCTCTCGCAGAATAGTTTGCGTTAGAAATAGTCATGAAATTTTAAGGCTTTAACGCTTTTATCCAGCAAAGTTCAAGCTATGCACTGGGGAGATCGTACGAATACATACCTTTATGTTATTTTCTATTAAGTTATTGTATGCCTATAATATACAGCGTGTCCCGGATAAGAATGCACGCTGCAGGGATCTCGTTACCGATAGGATGTACAGAAATGATCAAATTTGACAGAAGTTGTGCGTTAGTTATAGTCGTTACAGCGAACCCTCGCGCCAGATATGTCAAGTGTCACGTGACATTAATGACTTGCCTGTTTATTTCTGGTTATTTATTTTGCCTAGGTTTGTATAACATTCCAGGACCTTCCAGGACCGTCCTACAATAGTCCTTACGTTTATTTTAAAACTGAAACGAGTCTCTTTATATTTTTAAATACAATACATTTTTTATTGTTAATTATAGGGAATAAAACACACAAACACATTGTATTATTACACACTACATGATCAATAATTGCACTTGAATTCTGACCAAAACTATTAAAAACATCATGCAGATATTTCTTACTTTCCCAGCTAACCAAACTGTCTACATTCAAGTCGCCACACAAAAGTATTACCTGATATTTAACTGAAATAAATCTCAACTCACTCGGAAAGAAATAAAACATCTAGAAATTTTTATATTAATATTAAAATTCACCTTAGTTTCTCGAACGGTGGCATCAGCTGAGGTAGAATGCAGACAATAATTATCAGATTCTAAGATAATTTAATTAAATTTTAAATCCGACTTTTGGTTTCTTCGCAACCATCATCAATCGTAGTAACGTCCATTTTATGCTTCATATTCTGGATCCAATGATATCTCACACCTGTGTGATATTTTCAATAAAGTGTTTGTTTGCATTGAAAAATTTTTAGTCCGAAACGCCTTATAAATCAAAGATGTGATATATCGTTGGATTCAGAATACAGGGCGTTATAGAAATATCTTATTATATTTAAACCCGAACAAACCCGAACAAATCCTTAGATGAAAATAAATTGAATAAAACTAACCATAAATGGCACTTTGATTTATTAAGCGAAATATACACTTTATATGAAATCTCAAAATTTACGTGGCCGCTACTGAGGACGTTCGCAATCAATTGTTTATTGAGGCAGTGTTACATAAACATTACAGAACCGGATATAGCCATGGACGGACACGCAATCCCACTGGCTTCATCTATTAATTTGCTGGGCGTCAATCTGGGAGGAAATATGTCTTGGCATAACCACGTTGTGTCAATCGCCAAGATAGCTTCTCAGAAGCTTGGGGTACTCTTCCGAACCAGAAAGTTGTACATACCCCAACAACTTTGACACTATACAAAGCCCAGATTCGACCATCACTAGAGTACTGCTCTCATGTCTGGAGCTCCGCACCCAAACATACTCTTCGGCTGCTGGATTCCATCGAAAGGAGGGCTATTCGTCTGATCGGAGACCACGAGCTGACGAAGAACCTCGACAGCCTGGAACATCGAAGACAGGTTGGGGAGTTGACTGTCTTTTACAGATATTTTCATGGAAGGTGCTCGGCTGACCTTGCCCTCTTAATTCCGCCCAGAGCGACGAATAGCAGAAATACCCGACGAACCACTGTGATGTGATTGAGCTTAGTACTACTCGAACTTCGTTATTTAAGAATTATTTCATCTGGAGGACTTCATCCTGGTGGAACGACCTTCCCGAGGTCGTTTTTCCCAACGAATATAACCTCCAACGATTCAAAACCAACGTGAATCGCTTTTTGCGCACACACACCACTCCCAGAGTGCCCTAAATGATTTTTCCTATAGTGCTCATAAAAATAAAAGTGTTGTCATATCGCAGAATTATAAACGCACGTGTTCAGTTTTTGACAACAAGACGTCTTTGACGCGCGTTATCACTTCTTTTTCAAACTTTTTAGAAAAAAAAAACAATTTTAACCTTCGATCTTATTTTAAAATAATCCGTTTTATAATTAAATTCCACACAACACAAAAAGGATATTTTGCAACAGAACCGACAGCAGATAATATCACACAAATTTGAAATCACATCACAACATTTGTTATTATGAATTATTTCACAACAGAAAAAAAATCGGGTAATGCTACAACTAACAAAACGTTTAAAATTCGTATACATTAAGCACGTGGAACCCTCGACATTTCATCCCCGCATCTCCAAACATACTGAAGAACGATAGTCGCATACGGCGGGTATCTAAGCAAGTGTTGCTAACTGAATCCAGATGGAACGGCGCCACAACATGTGGGTAAAAAGGGTTTTTACCTTAGTATTCAGATATTCGATTTAAAAAAAGGTATGTAGACTTTCTCTAGGACACCCTAGGAGTCACCCATTTAAATATAATAAGTCATTTCAATAACACCCTGTATAAAGTGGAGTTCAGAAAGCGTAAAATAAAATGTTATTATGTTATTACTATTTAGAAAAAGTTAATGATGGTTGCGAAAACATGAAACGTCGGATTGTAAACGCAGTTAAATTGTCTTGAAAAAATGGGAATAAGAATGTAAAATTTTTTACTTTACACCGTTCTTGATTAAACCCACTAAATTCACAATGAAGCTCATTATTATTAACATTGATAAAATAATTAATGATAAATTTTGTTTCATAAAAATTGTTGGAGTGGGCAATTCGATGCGTCTGACGAGAAATTCTCAAGAGACCGTTTTCATGTAGAATTTACCAGGTTAATCAGAACAAATATCCACATGGAAAAATGTCAGTGGCGTACCATATTTTTTGGTAAAAAATATCAGAGGACATGTTTGCAGGAACGCCACTGGTGGAACAATTGAATAACTTTTCTAACTAAAATGTGTGGTTCTATATCCTATTAACACATACCAAAATTAAACATAATAGCTAAAGTATTTTCGGAGATATTAAAAAGTGGCCATTTCTTGTATGCCGCGACAAGCGCGCATTTGCTAAAATAAAAAATTTTCGCCAATCCCCCCTCGTAGCTGATAAAAAAATAAACAAATTGAATCCGGCCTGATCCCCGTAGCTCGATTAAGAAACTACTTATTAGCAGTTATGTAATTGCCCCCCCCCCCCCCCCATAACTCCCATCCTAATTGCCCCAACATCGCCAGCTTCCGGCCTATCAAAGTACTCGGTGTCACCCGTTGATTCGCGAAAAATTGATGCCCCAACTCTGCCCCTTGTCGAGATGAGATGATGTGCAGTTAAAAATTCGATAATTCGCGAACTAATTGAGATATCGGGATCAGGTTTGTTCGAGCTTATGCACTCTGTCAAGCTCTTCAATTTTGCTCTTCACCTTTTTTTTGTAGCATCAAAACTGACTGAGTTATTTAGGAAAATCCGTCAGAATGTCCAGAGGATCCTACTGTATCGATTGGGTAAAAAAAATTTCGTCAAGGGATTTTCGAGCCTTTTATTTCACCAGAACGACTCCACTATGCAGGTTTTGTACCAAAAAAAGACTTAAAGATTCCAATCTGTATACATATTTATGATTCCTTAGATTTCATTTTAAACCGGATCTCATTCTCAGCCTTAAAGTTTAATGTATTTGGATTCATCTAACACTGTCAGAATTTTATTTCTTTGTAAACTCATTTTTCATTATTTGTACGGCGGCTAACAAGGTTAGTGCTATATGCTATTCGCATTAAGGACACCTTGCTTCCTTAGACATAGAGACGGCAATTGATGCATTGTTGAGCCGTGATACTTCATGCTGTCTGCGAAGATGTGCGTCGGCAGCCGATGTTTGTGCGCACCTTAAATTGTCTAATGGAAAAATATATTATTATGTGTAAAAAATGGGAATTTTATTGTAGGTTTCTTATAGTTTAATCGATTATAAGAAAATTGTTGCATTCTTAATCCGAACGAAATATAGAAATAACGACCATTTCATTTCGTCATTTATATAAATGGGAATCGGACTGTCTCATTCATCACAAAGTTGACATGTTGCCAGAGAAATGGAACTAGTCCGGGGCGTCTCACCTGTTCAAGATATTAATATTTAATATCGGGGGTGGCCAGGACGGGGAATGTAATATATAAAATGAAATCGGAGTAATTTTTATTATTATTTATTGGAATATTCTCAGGAATAATTTGGTTTAAGGAAACGCTTTTACCTTTGTTGAATTTTGCCTGGCTAGTACACGGTGTGCATTTTTCGGTGGCTTTACGGGGGTGTCTCCGTTACTAGTAAAGATAGTGGGATGCTTTTTTTGCTGCACTGTGCTACCTTCTTGTGCAACAAAAGATGCCCCGTAGAATCCAGTGTTGTAGTCAGATTAGTCTACATCATATCTAATCCGATATTTAGTTTTGCTAACGATAGCACACTTATCTCATCTTTCTCTTTGAATGCACAAACATCGGCTGCCGACGCACATCCTCGCAGACAGCATGAAGTTTCACGCCTCAAAAAGACCTGGAAGAAATTTTGGCTTGGGGTGACAATAACCAAGTCGAGTTTAATGCTCAGAAAACCTAGGCAGCAGTTTTCTCTAAAAAGGTTAACATTACAGAACCGGATATAGTCATGGACGGACACGCAATCCCACTGGCTTCATCTATTAATTTGCTGGGCGGCAATCTGGGAGGAAATATGTCTTGGCATAACCACGTTGTGGCAATCGCCAAGATAGCTTCTCAGAAACTTGGTGTACTCTTCCGAACCAGGAAGTTGTACAGACTTCAACAATTTTTGACACCATACAAAGCCCAGATTCGACTATCACTAGAGTACTGATCTCATGTCTGGAGCTCTGCACCCAAACATACTCTTCGGCTACTGGTTTCCATCGAAAGGAGGGCCATTCGTCTGATTGGAGACCACGAGCTGACGAAGAACATCGACTGCCTAGAACATCGAAGACAGGTTGGGGATTTGACTCTCTTTTACAGATATTTTCATGGAAAGTGCTCGACTGACCTTGCCCTCTCAATTCCGCTCACAGCGGAGAATAACAGAAATACACGACGAACCACTGGGGCCCTTCCATATGTGGTTAAGCTTAGTACTCCTCGAACTTCATTAGTTAAGAATTCTTTCATCTGGAGGACTTCATTTTTATGGAACGACTTTCCCGAGGTCGTTTTTCCCAACGAATATAACCTCCAACATATAATTTTTTTTAACAGGCCATGACGGATATTTAAAACTATTGAACGTAGAAAAAATATGAGTACGTAAAAAACTACAAAGAGAACATTTTATTTCTTTTTGATAAGTTACAGGGAAATATCACCGAGAAATGGATTCATTCATTTATAGTCCAAGAGACTGACGCCAATTCTTTAAGGGGGCGGTTGTTCGGGTTTGTAGTTAAATGTGTACTTGGAACGGTAAAGGTAGAAATGCGGTGTTGCAGAAAAAGCTCCTGGCTTAAATTGGTATCGTAGGTTTATCGACAAATTACTGAAAGTATTGTACTTAATCGAAATATAATGAAACCATTATTTTATCGTTATTGTCATTTTTCAAGGCTGATGAAGTTCCTACTGATCATTAAGCTGGATTTTTATTACTATGAGTGCGTGATAATAATTTTTCCTAGGTAGTAGTTATTTTTTTACGCGAGTGAATGCATAAAATTGGTAATTTTAAAAGAAGTAATTTAGCCTTGCTTATAATATCAAGTTGCCTACCAGCATCCGCGTCGTTCGTTGCCTGGGCGCCGCATGGTCATTGTTACCTTACAAATATCAATAATATTTGAAAACATCTATGAATCCCTTTCCGAAAAAGAAATCTCATTTCAATGCGCTTTAGACGAAATAATTAGTAAAGTCAACGAAGCAACACAAAATTGATTGCCTAAAAATCGGAAGAAGCTTATAAAAGGAATGTAATACGTTTATTAAATTGTGTTGGACCAGAAGCAGCGAACGGCTATTGGAAACGTAGTTTCAAGAAAGCTACATTTTTAAGTGTTCGACATTATGGTCATTCTGTTCCAAGCTAAAAAGAACATTAATTCTGAATAATCAAGTCGATATAAGCAAACTTATTGCATTCCTAAGCGACAGTGAATTGACTCACTCACTCAGTTTACTCGACCAACAATTAATTTCGAAAAAGATAACTGATATCGTAGACCAAATATTTTTTATATTTGGGGTTCATAATGGCTACAATATGAAATGCAAAAAAATTGAATAGTCTCTCACTTTATGAAACTGAAATTTTATTTATGTTGGCAGCAAGTAAGATTCGAATTTTAGGTTTACTTTGATTTCGTTGAAATTAGTTTTCTAGGCATTATGGATTCGACAAAAAAATTTTATAGAAAACTTTAAAATACTAACCTTTAACCTTGCAAATAGATCATTTTTACTAGATATTTATCTGAAATACCTATACTCGGAAATATGTAACATGCTGTTTCCGTCAACTAATTTCTAGTCACAACTATTAAACAACATAACCTAAAAATAATAGAAATATCTTCCAGTTTATGCTATATTTCTAAAGTTTTATTCAGAAAGTATTATTTTTATGTTTAATTCAATATAGTATTGTACATATTACTTTATCTATACATATTTATAGTTACTGTAGACATTTCCTGGGCATTAATTGTTATTTCTGTCAGATTCCGTGTCGACACAATACTTTGTTCAATAGTATTATTTTGTTCAGTACTTTGTTCTGCTCGCACCATAACTCAAAGTTTTGCATATTCTTTTTAAAACTTTTTCTAGATTATTTTCTGCAATTTCTCGTATTTCTGACGGAGTACAACTTTCTGCCTGACTCATTTTTATTAACTTTAATAATATACAGGGTGACAATTTAAAATCTTGAAATGGCCATATATTAGAAACGAAAAACTGAAGAAAAAAACGCAAAGAACAGTTTCTATAAAACGAAGGGGAAACAAAAATAAGCGTGTTAGCCCACCCCTATCTGCAACCCCTTGGTCAGGGTGAGATAAACCCTTAAAATCTTAAATAGAAAGGGGGTCGAGTGATACATCATTTTAAAGCTCTTGAAAAATGCTTTCCAATGGTACCATAGAAAGGTACATTTCAGGAAATTCTTCTCTGCTTATTAAGGAAAACAATAAATGAAAAGACAATTTTGAAATTTTTTATTATTAGTTAATTAAATGTTCAAAATGATTTCCGTTGTTTTGAAGACAATAATAAAGCCTACTTTCAAATTCTTCACGTACATTTGCAAAGGTTTCTCTGGATATAGCACGGCATTCCTGAACTATTCTATGCTGAAGTTGCTCTAGTGACTCAGGTTGCGTTTTAAAAACCACAGATTTTAGGTGACCCCACAAAAAGAAGTCAATAGGTGTTAGGTCCGGGGATCTAGGTGGCCATTCAACAGGACCTCTTCTTCAAATCCACTGGTTGGGATAATTATAATCCAACCACTGCCCAACGGGAACTACATAATGCGGAGGTGCTCCATCCTGTTGGAAATGTAGTAAGCGTTCTTCTAAAGATAAATTTCCGAGTATGTCCCTCTGATTTTCTAATTCTCGCACTATTAGTGGTTCGATAGACCTCTGTAGCATTTCAGCATACCTGTCGCCATTTAAATTTCCTTGTATAAATATTGGGCCGATAATACCATCTCCCAATATACCAGCCCAAACATTAATTTTCTGGGGGTACTGGGTATGCCCTTCTCTAAATACGTGGGGGTTCTCGTCATTCCAGTAACGACAGTTTTGCTTATTAATATGCCCATTTAAATAAAAGGTACACTCATCACTGAAGCAAATATTTTTAACTAGTCGAGGTTCTGCCGTAATTCTATCTGTCATTATTTCACAAAACTGTATTCTTCTGTCAGGGTCGTCGTCACCAAGTTCTTGCAGTATGTGCAGTTTATAGGGATAAAACTTATGAATTTTAAGTACCTTTCTTATTGATTCACGAGATAATCCAGTTGCTACAGCTGCTTGACGAGTTGATAAAGTTGAATTCATTGCAAACTGCCCCAGAATTTCAATTTGCGCTGCTTCGTCGGCTAGTCTCGGTTGATTTCTCTTTATATTCGCGACAGAACCAGTCTCTTTAAATTTGGCTACTAGTTGGCGAACATACTCCGGGCTTACATTTTGACCTGGATGCCTTTCGTTAAAACGTTGAGCTGTTCTTAAAAAACATTGATCCTGGGAACCATAAATGAAAATAATCTCTACCCGTTCAGCTGTGCTGTACACCATTGTTAAAGATAAGAAGTGCTGCTTTTCGTTTAAACTGAACCGAAAGTTAACTGTTCTTAAAATAATAATACTAGTAGAAGTTACCTTTAAGGAAAATTCTGTGATAATAAAATGCGAATATTTATAAACAAATTTTTTTTTTCGACAAAAAAAAATAGCAAATAAACCAAAACGAAATACCGAGGCTTAAACTGTTTAGAATTCTTAAGAGATATCTCTTAATATGCCAGGATATTGGTAGCAATCATTTTGAACATTTAATTAACTAATAATAAAAAATTTCAAAATTGTCTTTTCATTTATTGTTTTCCTTAATAAACAGAGAAGAATTTCCTGAAATGTACCTTTCTATGGTACTATTGGAAAGCATTTTTCAAGAGCTTCAAAATGATGTATCACTCGACCCCCTTTCTATTTAAGATTTTAAGGGTTTATCTTACCCTGTCCAAGGGGTTGCAGATAGGGGTGGGCTAATACGCTTGTTTTTGTTCCCCCTTCGTTTTATAGAAACTGTTTTTTGCGTTTTTTTCTTCAGTTTTTCGTTTCTAATATATGGCCATTTCAAGTTTTTAAATTGTCACCCTGTATTTATTTTTAATTATGACGGATGGGAAGAAGCTTTGATGTGGTCAATTATTTCTATCATGGCATATTTGATACTTGTAACATTTTATTAAATTGTAAAAGTATTGCCAACCCAAAAAGATAATATTAATTCAAATGGAAAAATCTACTATATTTTTTGCAAGTTTTTCAGGCTTTAAAGACCCAAATAGATAAAGTATTATAAAATACACGGTTCATAAGACAATTAGACCACTTGTACTTTCAAAATTAAACGCGTGCTCTAAGATAATATCTTATGAAATTTGTATCTTAATATACTAGTTTGAAACTAATGATTATTACACTATTTTACGACTATGATGAAATATTCATTAGCATTCCATTTTTGAGCAATATTAATATCCATTATTCACTGGAAGTTCGTGCCCGGGAGTAATACATCGTACTTTACGGCCGCGACTAATTCCATCCAAATAATTTTATTACTCACGGTTGATTGGCAGAAGCCAATAAGAATTATAGAACTGTCAAAATTTAATTAATAATAATAATAATTTATAACAGGTTACATTTTAATTGAAAGTAACTCGAAATTAAATATATTTTTAAAGTGTCATATTCTAGGAGTAAATTTGAAATAGATATCCCATCAGAACTGCAAGTGGTCTAACAAACCAGGAAAAATATACAGGGTGTTATTGAAATGGCTTCTTGTATTTAAATAGGTGACTCCTTGGATGTCCTGGAGAATCACTCACTACATATTTTATATACAGGGTAGTCCGAAAATTCGTTAGGATACTTGGAAATTAAGGGGCGAGATTTGGATGTTATTTTAAGTTAGATCTCAACTAAGGTAGCCTTAATATTATGGTAAACCTTTCGGTTCGTATTTTTTCCTGGCTTTGTTCAAGCTATATCCAAAAATAAATCGCACTTTCTTGTTGCTACTTTTTTATTCTCCCCAAGTTAGCATCATCAGATCTTTAATGCGACGTTTCGTCTTTGGGTCACTATCATCAACTTAAGTTTTTTAAATACGCGCCTGGAGTTTTTGTTTAAATTAAGAAAGAGGAACTAAATTTGTATTCAGCGATATACAACACTTGCTGGAAAACGAAACGCAAAATTTTTGATTTTTTCAAATGTTTTGAAAGTCTCTGTATTTATTTTAGATTTATTTCGGCATATTACACTGACGAACATTTTTTAAAAAATTTTTCCTCCCTGGAATGATTTTGGCTGGATTTTATATATTTTGGCCTGCTGAATCCGGATCTGGCCTCAGATTTTCGATATCAGCCTCCAATGATAAGGGAGGGACATATGCTTTGAACAATTAAAAACCTATAATATATTTTATTAACAGTTAGCTTAGGTACAATATAAACATTTATAAATAATTTAAAATTTAATATTTACTTCCCTAACGTCTTTCTTTAATAAGAACTCCTGGATGTGTCTCGTATTAGGGTCCAGCAATAGTCGGCTAACATATTCGGGCTCCACTTTCCTGTATACCTTTTCTCTATGGAGGCAATATCTTGGTGAAATCGTTCTTCATGCTCGTCTGATACTGCTCCTAAAAAGTCCAAATGAGAATGGAGAAAGTGAAGTTTTAGTGACATGTTGCATTCTAAACTATGATAGTCCATGAGTTCACGATAATTTATTATTTCCAAGAAAATTGTTGCAAACACTTTCAAATGCATTCCATACCCGCCTTCCATTGTCACTTAAAATTTGCCTGAAGTTCGCATCTTTAAACAATTGCCTAATTTGGGGACCAACAAAAATTCCTTGTTTAATTTTGGCCTCACTGATACGTGGAAATTTGTCTTTTAAATACTTGAAAGCATTTCCTTCTCTATCCAGTGCTTTAACAAAATTTTTGATCAGACCCAGCTTAATGTGAAGTGGAGGTAAATATATTTTTTCTTTCTGAACTAATGGTTCTCGGGTCAAATTTTTAACGCCAACTCGTATTATGTCACGTCGAGGCCAAACCTTAATTTTATAATGTTTGTCTCTTGCACGGCTGTCCCATTCACACAAAAAGTAACAGTATTTTGTATAGCCTGCTTGCAGTCCTGTCAGTAACGCCACCACTTTTAAATCTGCACATATGTTCCATTTGTGATCTTCGTACTTTACACATCTTAGTAACATCTTAAGATTGTCATATGTTCCTTTCATATTTACCGAATGACCTATAGGAACCGATGGATGCTCGTTTCCATTAAAAAGTAAAACAGCTTTTAGACTTGTTTTAGACGAATCTATGAATAGTCTCCATTTATCGGGAATATATGGTAAGTTCAGTTCGGTCATTAGGCCAGGTATGTCATGGCAAAATACTAAATCACCTTCCACTGCAAAAAAATTTGTAAGAGTAGATTGCCTTTTCCTGTAGATGGACAACTTCACTCCTTTTCCCAAGAGCTGCCACTGCTGCATGCGGGATCCGAGAAGTTCAGCTTTTGTTTTCGGGTGTGTCCGGCTTCTGGTGAAATACTTCCGGAGTCTGATTCGGAATCAAGCGTGTAACTCTCAGGTGACTGGGGAATGGGTAATGAGTTGTCATGGGGCACTGGTCGCATTGCAGAAGGAATATTGGGGTACTGAATGCTACGCTTGGTTTTACTAGTAATTCCTTTAATATTCGTCATGCAAAAATAACAATCATCTACGTGATTACGAGATTCCCTCCAAACCATTGGAACTGCGAATGGCATAGATTTATGAGTACCTTTAAGCCATCCAGTCAGTGTTCTCGAGCACGAACTGCAACACATTTTTGGGGCCCAGGACCTATCTTCATCGCCAACTTTGCATCCAAAGTACAGTTCATAAGCCTTTTTACTAATGAAGATATCGGTTTTTGGTACGCTTTCGCGGTAACTTCGCCACAAATATAACAGAAGGTATCGGCTTTATTAACGCAAACACGCATCGACATTTTTGGTACCGTTTTACCATGCACATAGATCTAAGCGAAAATATTAATAGAAGTTTACTAAATGATTATATAGTAACGACTAAAGGGATATTTCAAGCATACATCCAAATAAGCTGCAAATAATAATCGGGCGACCGTTTATTACCTATTAATGGGCCTATTCGACCCTTCCAAGAAATCTGAGGCCAATATAAACATTTGAGGGTCAGTTGTATTTTAGTTTAAGTCCAAATGTTACAAAATACACGATATTTTTATAAAGAGGATTTTTGTGTTGATTAGTGTTATTGGACCCATATTTCCGTCTCTTACCATATCCGAAATCCCAATGGTGAATGACGAATTTGTTACATCCTGTGTAGATTGCCAACCTCATAAGCATTGAATTTGAATGTAAATTTAAAGTTGTTGAGACCTATTGGTTAAATCAAACGAGCAGAAATATTGTAAAATACAATCGAACCATGAATAAGATAAGTTGTCAAAAGATAAGTCATTTATTGCTGTGTTCAAAATTAAGAAATAACGAAAGTTTTCCGTTAATTGGTTCGACACTGTATTATGTCCCTATTTTTACCCTTATCGATTTGGACCTCCGCCATTGGTGAGGGGGTAAAAATACGACGTACATTTTTTACTGGGTTAAATTGCCTTGGGATTTTTATCTCCCCTTTCCGATCAGCGTCGGCCATTATAGAAGTCGTTTTTAAATTAATAATGATAATTTTTTCCCATTTACTCGAGTTTTATTAATTAAAATGGGTTTTCCTGACGGTTAGAGAAATGACAAGGAATACTGGGTGGCCATTAAAATAAATTAGATGTGTCGCAAATATTTATATCGATAACAATATGTCTGCTTCAAGTTTCAATCATTAAACCTTGTAATAAATATAAAATACACACATTTGCGTTCCTTCGCCTTTAAGGCGGATTCTCACTATCGTGCAAGGCTCGTGCTCGGCAACGGCAATGCACCGGCTCGGCAAAATATATTTATCAGTGAATCTTATGGATTTTGCGGGTGTAAATTCACACTATGATTGATGATGATGACACAATGATTAACCTATTTTGCCGAGCCGGAGCCTTGCCGTTGCCGAGCGCGTGCCTTGTACGATAATGAGAATCAGCCTTTATAACAGTGGCGGTTCTTCCACAGGAGCACATGGGCACGTGCACCCCCAAAACAAAACGAGTAAAAAATATTAATTTATATTCATTGAATATTATTTATCCTTCCGTCCGACCCTCCCTAATATTTTATCATCCCGTCAACCTGTATAGATCCGGCAACCGTGCCTCGCTCGAGGTAAATGACGATTATGACGAGACTTGCTCGCACGTGCGATTAAGTAGTGCAAATTTTTTTTTCTTTTTTTTTGACAGCCGATGAGAATCTGCACACAGACACCTTACAGACGCGGCTGCAAGGTAGTGTCGGGTTTAGCAACTTGTGGGGATTATACCTCCATCAACATCATCTTTTCTGAGGGAAAAGAGCCGCCTCTGAGAGGCGAGCCGACCGACTAAACTCACCGTCTGAGTCAGGTATAAAGCCTTTAACTCCTTTCACTCGACGTGTTATGTTTGTCTGTCATAAGTATGATTTTTGGGTTAAGCCTTTAGGCGTTGTTGATGATGTTTTGTGTCAGCTCTAGTATCTTTCTAATTTGAATTTAATCAAATGAACAAGATATAAGGGCTCCTAACATGTTGGCGGTAGGTGTGTGGTAGGCGGTGTATTTTTACAATAGTCGTGTAGTGTTTTGTGTATAGTGTGATTGTATGAAGAACAAGTTCTTAAATAATTTTGAGTTTGGATTTTAGTGAGTGATCCAGTCTTTAGGCATTTTGTATTTGTGGTGTGGTAGTTTAGGAATGATGCGGCTATCTTCTCGTTATTGGTCAGATTTGCCTTAGTATGATATTTTATAATTAGTTTGTCGAGAAACTCCGAAATTGTATCAATTTGGAGATCTCGGTGTATAATGTAATTTCTAGTGTATCTAGGTGTATTCAGTATTATTTTAAGTACCTTGTTCTGCATTACTTGTATCTTCTTTAAGTCAGGTCTACTCAGTGTGCACCATGACGCTGCCCCGTATGATAGCAGCGGCCTGATGAACACCTTGTACATCGTGACTTTCGTCCTTGTGCTTAACTTGCTTCTTTTGTTAAGCATCGGGTATATAGCGCCAAGTTGTGCATTGGCTTTCTTCAGTATTTTGGCTGTATTTACTTTCCAATTGAGGCGTTTGTCGAAATGTCGAAAGTCCCAAGTATTTTACGCTCGGGCTCCAGTCGATCATTTTGTTTCCAACAGGTGCACCGCGCGCTGTTGTCTGTTCTAGTTAGAAATTCGAGCGTGTATGTTTTAATATTTTAATATTATATATTTATTAAGTTAAAATGAATAGTTGACGGTGGACTATTTAAGAAATAACTTTAGCTCTTTGAGTTTGGCGCAAAAAATTGAAGTGAAGAATGCGGGAACACCTAAACCCGAAATTAATTTAACGCAGACCATAAAGGGTAAATCTAGTGATTTTATTAGAAAGTTTAAAAATGAAATATATGAAAAAAAATTTATAGAGAGTATTCCAAACTTAATGAGGTTGTGATTGATCAATTTTCTACAATTAAGAACCGAAAAATGGACTTTACGTTTGAGCACTATTGTGTAGGGTCGATAAATGTTGTGTATTTCGATAAATGATACTCGATATGATTTTAAACCATTTTATTTAAGGATTTAAACTAAAAAACACTGAAAATATGAAGAATGCCAACTTGTCAGTCTCGTGGCTCGATTCGTTCTCGTCACAAAACAGTTAACTATTGTTCTAGTGCTGGTATGTTGGTACGTAGCCGTAGATGGCGTAGTGGTATTACACATCATTCGGTTTTCTTGATAACTCGCAGATGGCGGTAGTAGTATTGGACATCATTCGGTTTTCTTGATAGCTCGCAGATGGCTTTAGTAGTATTAGTAGTGGACTGTATAAATAGTGTTACGAGGGTTGAATGCGACGACGTTAAGATCCGACAGATATACACACTAAGAAAACCTTTCTTATTTTCCAAAAGTTGTATTTCCTTGTGTAAAATTAAAAAATAAATAAAAATATGTTTTACCTAACGCATTTTCTTATTACTTTTTTTCTTTCTACATTTAAAAGGCCTAGAAAGTAATTGTTTGGTCGTTACACAAAAATAAAATTTCAAAAATAATTTAACCATACTTGCGAACCCCCTCTATGATAGGTCAGGAGCCGCCACTGCTTTATAATACAGTAGACACTCGATAGTGTGAACATCGCCTAACGGAAACCTCTCATAGTGTGAACAAGATGTTAATTATACAAGACCACCGTATACCGTGAACAAACGAAACCTTCGCTAATAGAAACAAAGTCATTGACCCAAAAAATTTACATTATGTGGCAGTCGTTGTTTCGCGGTGCTATAAATCCCCGATATATACGGTACTTCCCCACCGCGAGCGCGGTGTTGCCCTAGAAATGTATATGTTTTGTGCCAGTTGTTCGATGTTAATGCATATTTGGGTCACGTAATTTCGGTAAATATCGGTAAAATTTTGCTTAAAAAACCAAAGTGTCTTACTCTTTATGAAAAATCGCTAGTGATCCAAGGATTAAATGAAGGGCAAAGTGTTATGTATTTAGCAAAAAAATATGGTGTTGCAAAATCCACAGTTTGTAAAATAAAACAATAAAAGGAACTGATTATGGGACCAGATAAAAGACAAACATTAAACAGTTTGGGAATTTGCCATCTAGTAGGTAAGTTAGTTGTCTACCTAGTCTAGCTGTCACGTATTGAAGTCATTAACCTTAACAAATTAAAAAAAAAAAAAAAAGAAAATCTGTATCTCAAAAGTTAAGACGTTTAGGACATATGTTCATATGAAGTTTTTTTCTGAAAATGGACTCAAGAATAACCTCCTTAAATATTAGCATGTTTTATTTTCTGCTTTTATATATTTTATGTCATACCAGTGCATTATTGTTTTTTTATACCTTAGATACCATCTACATAATGGATTACTTTATGCCCGTGCGGGCAGCATAAAGTACATATTATGGCCCGCGCTAACATTAAGACGCAAAAAACAGTTTCCGATTAACTTATTCTTTACTAACAAAATATTAATTTACTTTTATATATTATTTGGTTGTATTTACATAGAACTGGCAATTCTGGAAGGTTCCGCTGATAGCTAAATTTCCTGCAGCAAAGGTTGAGTCATGATTTATTGTCTGTAAAAATTCTGTAAAGAAATGCGAGATCCAGATGGTACGCCTGCCAACAAACATCCTTAAAACCTCATATAAGATATATTAATATTCTTATTTACAGTACGTTTCACCAAAATTGGATACGACTTAATGATTTCCTGGGTCGGTCCCATTGTGTCGATAAGAGCTTGGCAATAAACAAGTGAAGTATGAAGGGACGGACTAAGGAAAACAAGTAATGATATGATTATATTAATGTAATCAAATGAAATAATATTTTTTTAAAAATATTACTAGTCATATTTATTTACATTTATAATGTTATTCTATAGATAGTTCTGTTTCGCTATCGCTATCCTAATCAAAATTAATTATAATTGGATTAATTATACGATCCAGACTAATATACGAATTTTCTACAGTTATTACGTGACGGACTGAATTTTTCCAACTACCTGGGGAAATTAAGTATTTTCGTATTAATTCTACAACACTAGAACTTAAAGTCGGAGAAATATTTTCAGACCTAACCAGTGATTTTAACTGGTGCCACATATGCTCTATGGGGTTAAAAATGCAATAATAGGGTGGGAGCCGCAGCACTGTATGTCCCATTTCTTCTGTCAATGTATCACAAACATATACTTTTTTTTATACAAAATGTCTTTAAAACTTCTAAAAGATCACTTTTTTTATAACTTTCTTCAAAATATATATCATTCGCCGCCATGTAGTTCTGAATCTCCAATTTTGTATTATTTGAGCTTGGAGCTTTATGTAATTGGCGACTGTGATAGCTCGCATTGTCCATTACTATCACGCTATTCTGAGGAATGTTTGGTAAAAGACAATTCCTTAACCATTCCTCAAAAACTAACAAATTTTACCACAAAAGATATTTAAATATAAATTAAGCAACCTAACCTACCTGATGTGCCGATATTTAATTATAATTATTAAAATCCGGTCCTTTCCACATAATAATAACAAACGGTCATAGATAATGGGATGGCCCAGGTACTTTTACTGCAGTCATTAAGTTATATCCATTTTTCATGAAACTATCTTTACCATTAAAGTCTTCTTTATCATCGAATATTTAGCCCACAGAGAGCTCGGGGAAATTTTTTCAGATAGATCAGTAAAGCACCCCAACAGCACAGTTTCGTTAATGTTTTCTACAGCATTTTCTGACATACACTTCAAAAATTGGCCATATACTCTTTTTCGTATGAGTCTCTGGATTTTCTCGGTAATAGGTTTTGCGTTGCCTTTCAGCTTTTTTTTTCAATTTCGTCGGGAATTTCAAAACCTTGTTCCATTTTTGATTTTTGACTTTGACACATTAAAAATTTGAATACTTATCACCCTAGCAACAAAAACGCAGGCTATAATAATGTCAAGGTAATGTCGCAGGTAAAAATAAAAAATTGATAAATCAAATTAAATTTTAAAAAAATATTTATTATTTAAAACGAACTGGTATTACATAAAAGTTTGTATGCACCACGGGTACTAATAGATATATATACCCTCGGGCGACTTACAAACCCTCGGGCCAGAGACCCTCGGCTGTGTAAGACTGTGGCCCTCAGGGCATATTCATCTACTAAGTACCCTTGATACATAAATAACTACTTTAGTTACTAATTAAATTGTAGGCAAAAGAGGCATTTTACCCGTTTTTAAGGTAAGACGAAGCATTTAAGAAATATACAGGGTGTCCCATAACTAATGGTACACAGGAAAACTACAGATTCCTTGGATAAATATACTGCGATTTGGCCATACTTAGTTTAGTTCAATAGCTGGTAATAACCGAGATACAGGGTGTCCAAGTAAAAATTTAATTTTCAATTTTCCTAAATAACTTATTTCTGAATCAATATTTTTGCACAAAATTTTGTGACTAGAATTTTTTGGGGAAAGGAATTTGAATTTGTTAATAATTTTGATGTAGATTATAGGGGGCGCTCTCTGCGGTACTCAGGATACATAAAAAGAAATGTAACTTTTTTGTCCCTTAGTATAATTAAATTTTTATTAAAAATATCAGTTTTTCCGTCATTTTTAAGCAATAAAGGTATACTTTGTAAATGTCGCTCCGACTAACCGTTTTCGAGATATTTTCAAATACAAGTTCTAATGTTCCCGTTTAAATTTTGATTTGTAAATGTGAAATTTGTCACAGTAGGCTTTGGTAAAAACAAATACAATGAAAGCACTTTGAAACCTCATTTCTGTCAAAGTTTATTCTCATTTGTCAGCAATGTGGGTGTTTTTAAGGAGTTTTTGAAGATACTGTTATCAAATATTAAACTAAAAATGCCGCGAGATAAGTGTTTTCTAACGGAGAAATGCGAGACATGGTATGTTTATACCCACAAGAAAATTTTAACAGACGCGGGGCACTTCGGCGGTATTTGGAAATGTATCCAAATAGAAGGCACCCATATTTTAAAATTTTTAGAAGCCTATATGACAGACTAGGAGAAACAGGATCCTCCAGTATTACGTTTTGGACGCAAGGATCCGGTTTCTCCCAGTCTGTTGTATAGGCTTCTAAAAATTTTAAAATCTGGCAAAGTGCATTCATTGTATTTGTTTTTACCAAAGCCTACTGTGACAAATTTCACATTTACAAATCAAAATTTAAACGGGCACATTAGAAATTGTAATTGAAAATATCTCGAAAACGGTTAGTCGGAGCGACATTTACAAAGTATACCTTTATTACTTAAAAATGACGGAAAAACTGATACTTTTAATAAAAATTTAATTATACTAAGGCACAAAAAAGTTACATTTCTTTTTATGTATCCAGAGTACCACAGAGAGCGCCCCCTATAATCCACATCAAAATTATTAACAAATTCAAATTCCTTTCCCCAAAAAAACCCTAGTCACAAAATTTAAGTTAATTAGTTATTTAGGAAAATTGAAAATTAAATTTTTACTTATCTCGGGTATTACCAGCTATTGAACTAAACTAAGTATGGCCAAATCGCAGTATTTTTACCCAAGGAATGTGTAGTTTTCCTGTACACCATTAGTTATGGGACACCCTGTATATTTAAAAAATAAAATGGCGGAAGCGTCATTAGCCCTAACGCTTCAATCAAACCCTTTGCAGACATATTTTAATTCAATTTCGTTCTCCTTGTTCATAAATATGTACTTTTAATAGACTACCGTCGAACTCACCACTTAAAATGTAAAAGTCTGTTTAGATAAAACTCCTTTCTAAGAGATAGGCAAACAAAGGAGTTTGATTTGAAGGTGTTGAGTGGTGTAGATTTAGCATTTAAATTTATGTACCCCTTTAGGCCACGAGCCCCTTTATAGGTTTGCAGTGGAAATCAGGTCAAGGAACTGTTTGAAACAAAGAAGGCAAGTAGTAAAGGGGTTTACTAGCGGGATTGGAAACTACTATTGTATCAGCAAAAACTCTTTACAAAGCAGTTTTATTTCTAATATGGTGTTTTTTTAAGTGTTTTTTTATGATCGACCACAAACACTACAGGAAACATCTTTTAAGGCACCCTGGGAGGGGTGCGTGTGCGCATAAAGCGATTCACGTTTGGTTTTTGAATCGTTGGAGGTTATATTCCTGCCATAAACCCTAATTACCTACATCCCAAGGTATATCTTTAATTCAAAAGATCACTGTATTTTCAAGCCGACCCTGCACTCATTTAATGAATACGTTGTAACTAGTGTTGTGATCGCTCGAGCGAAAAACCGCTTGATCACTCGATTATTGAAATAACCGACATCGCTCAATTATTAAAAAAACCGCTCGAGTTATCTATTCAGGCGAAAAACGTCGCCCGTCACTTATTATCTTTCACTCGATACCCGAGCTTCGCTTGACGCCGGCGGAAACATACCGCTGTAGTGTGATCGGTTTAAAAAACTGCTCGTATATTCGAACAGTTTTTCGCTCGATAGGAAATACTCTAGTTATAAATTCAGGCGAAAAACCGAAAAATATCGCCTGTCACTTGATAAACGACCTTCGGTGTACGCGCCGAGCCATCCGATTGGCGATGTTCGAGTTCGACGCTGAGCAGTACACGACATACGTCTTTCTTAAAGGCACATAAACGAGAAGGTGCATATAAAAAAGTATGGGAAAATGACATCGGTAAGGTCGTTCTATGAGGATGAAGTCCTCCAGATGAAAGAATTCTTAAATAATGAAGTTAGAGGAATACTAAGCTGAACCACATAGGGATGGGCGGCAGAGGTTCGTCGTGTATTTCTGCAATTCGTCGTTCTGGGTGGAATTAAGAAGATGCCGGAGTCAGTCGAAATCTCCGATTTGACCCCTGTTCGTTTCACGCTTTGAAGGCACGAGGCGAATTGGATCTTCCCTTGCAGTTAGAAGAATACATCGAGCGTCCGCCGGTAATCGGTACGCCGACAGAAACAACGATAATCGGAAGAAAAAGACTGCACGTGATCGGGGTCTATACTTCAATTTTCTACGCTGAAAAACGGATTTTTCGGTTCCTATGAAAACGGTACATTTAAAAAAAAAATTTAACGAAAGATGTCTAAATTTTGTTAACAACTCGAGGAAAGCCCTTCATTTTTTTCTATATGGAGCAATAAAAAAAATTAAATCTAAAAATCTTCCGAAACGAAAAAATATAGACTTTTCGCGAGTTCTAGTTCTATTTCAATGTTTTTTTTCCTTTGACATTTTTTTCCTAAAACAGGAATAAACGCTTGGGAAGAAAACTCGTTTACAGATACTCCGGAATCCTGTTAAAGTTCAGGCAAGGTCAGCCGAGCACTTTCCATGAAAATATCTGTAAAAGAGAGTGAAATAAATCCCCCAACCTGTCTTCGATGTTCCAGGCTGTCGAAGTTCTTCGTCAGCTCGTGGTCTCCAATCAGACGAATCGCCCTCCTTTTGATGAAATCCAGTAGCCGAAGAGTATGTTTGAGTGCAGAGCTCCAGACATGAGAGCAGTACTCTAGTGATTGTCGAATCTGGGCTTTGTATAGTATCAAAAGTTGTTGAGTTGTGTACAACTTTTTGGTGGGGAAATGTACACCAAGTTTCTGCGAAGCTATCTTGGCGATTGGCTATTAACATCAATCCGAATACGCTCACATTGTAAAATTTAAAAAAAAAATTTTGAACCATCAACTTATCAAAATTTTTCATTTACTCACTACAGCTGTAGTAACTACAACGGCTTAACTACCTTAGAAGAACAGTTGTTTCCGTTGAGTTATGAGATCTAGTGAAATTTTACTGAACATGGCAACACTGACTGCTTGCCTTGTAAAGTCTGCGATAGAAGAGTACGAAGATCCCCATACCGTGGTAAAGAGAGGAAGTTATTTAGTTTTGCTGACGATAGCACACTTATCTCAACTTTCTCTTTGAATGCACAAACATCGGCTGCCGACACACATCTTCGCAGACAGCATGAAGTATCACGCCTCAACAAAGGCCTGGAAGAAATTTTGCCTCCGGATGACAATAACCAAGTCGAATTTAACGCTGAAAACCCCAGGCAGCAGTTTTCTCTAAAAAGGTTAACATTACAGAACCGGATATAGTCATGGACGGACACGCAATCCCACTGGCTTCGTCTATTAATTTGCTGGGCGTCACTCTGGGAGGATATATGTCTTGGCATAACCACGTTGTCGCAATCGCCAAGATAGGTTCTCAGAAACTTGGTGTACTCTTCCGAACCAGAAAGTTATACACACCTCAATATCTTTCGACACTATACAAGGCA
This sequence comes from Barypeithes pellucidus, assembly GCA_963991005.1. Classification (NCBI taxonomy): domain Eukaryota; kingdom Metazoa; phylum Arthropoda; class Insecta; order Coleoptera; family Curculionidae; genus Barypeithes; species Barypeithes pellucidus. The sequence continues at coordinate 45,622,579 of OZ022563.1, read as the reverse complement.
CAGATTCGACCATCACTAGAGGCCTGCTGTCATGTCTGGAGCTCTGCACCCACACATACTCTTCGGCTACTGGATTCCATCGAAAGGAAGGCCATTCTTCTGATTAGAGACCACGCGAAGAACCTCGACAGCCTGGAACATCGAAGACAGGTTGGGGATTTGACTCTCTTTTACAGATATTTTCATGGAAAGTGCTCGGCTGAACTTGCCCTCTTAATTCCGCTTTAGCGACGAATAGCAGAAATACACGACGAACCGCTGCCGCCCATCCATATGTGGTTAAGCTTGGTACTCCTCGAACTTCATTATTTCCCGAGGTCGTTTTTCCCAACGACTATAACCTCCAACGATTCAAAACCAACGTGAATCGCTTTTTACGCACACGCACCACTCCCAGAGTGCCCTAAAGGATTTTTCTATAGTGCTTGTGTTTGATCATAAAAAAAGAGCTAGCGAGTTTGGATGCGACATGGAAATATGTTTCCTCTCTATTTAATTTATAGCAATAATACATTGCGTTCTCTTTTCTGGCCTTTAGGTGTTTGATTGTATAGTTGTTTGCCAAACAATGTGTAATGTTCAAGTTTTCTTGATGTCTTTGTTATTGCGAACGCTGCAACTAACCGAATGACGTCAAGGCTATTGTTTATTGTACAAATCTGTATTACGTTCATAATCCCACCGCATAAAAAAAGGCTAAAGAAAAATACGCAAACGTTGTACAATGAAATTTACGAGTTTCATCTCTCAAATAGATTTTATCCAATTTTCTTAAAACACAGGTGAAAAGCTACAACCATCCGAGCTTATCGGATGCGGCGCCAGATAAACCACCCTCTTTTGTTATTCCAGCCCCCGTTCCGTGTCGTCGATTCAAAGGAAATCGCGCCCGATAAGTAAGTTTACTTTCGAGATTGAGTCTACAATAGCGAGTTTAGATCATTTAAATTTACAAGGTTTCGAGAAGTTGGAGGTTTATCTATTTATCTTGAGAGGAATTTGCTCGAAATTTATCTTTACGTGCAGTGGCGCGGCTGACAGTGACAGATCACGTGTTACAAGAGCTCTTTACACTATAACGAGTGTCCTGGCGGTGATTTTATGAAACATATACGGTGGCAGGGCAGATTTAGAGGCCATTTGATTCAACTTGGAATATCTTTATCCGTAGATCGAAGGTTTGTTCGGGTTTGTTCCGGTTTGTTCGGCACCCCACGAGGCCATTTAATTTTATATTTATTATAACTATCTACCGAGTATTATGGATTTGTCTTATTATACAGGGTGTTATGGAAATGACGTATTATATTTAAACAGGCAATTCATGAGATAAAGACAAATTGAAGAAAAATACCCATAAATGGCGCTTTCAATTCATTCAGCGTAAAAGTGACCTGACGTCAAACCAGAAAAACACATGTGTGTCACTGCGATACATGTAAGCAATCAAGGAATTCTGGCCGGTGTTGTCATATGCACACCTTAAACTCTTTAGACAAAATAAAATAATTTAAACACTTTTCCATTGTGTAATACCTTTCTGTACCATTAAATGAAGAAAATTTGCGACGGACTATGTTTTAAACAACCCGAAAACATATGGAATAGTAATAGCCACGTACGTCACTAGGTCAAATGCCAATGACCTCTTGACGCCTTACATCGGCTGAGCGAAGTAGTTTCATATAGCGCCGCACGCGGGCGTCTGTTAGTTCAAGATCAACCAGCGGTGGATACGTTGTGTCTCGTCAACCACCAACACACTCTCAGCGATCCGCTCTGTTTTTCGGTTTACGCATATATCTTGCCCGTACATAAATAATCTTTCAATATTGTTTTTATTGACGCGTTTCTTCTGGACGTCAAATTTCTCGCGTATAATAAAATCTAATAATCTGTAGTATAATCTGTATTATTGTATTTTCAAAAGCTAACTATCGGTTCTGTTTCACTATTACTGTGTGTACATAAAGTGTTTCGAGGAGTGTTCCCATGAAAAAGAAAAAAAACTGATTTGTGTTTGTGCCTGGATTTCCTCGCTGGTTAGGTATAAAGATAAATACAAGTAGGTAGAAAATAATTTATTTTTATAATTTTATATGGAATTTCAGTTTTACATTAAGTTTGGCAACATTGCCATTGGGTCTGGGTGAAATTTTATACAGTAGCGTGGACTGACCTGTGAGTAAGAGTGTTTATTACCCCACTTTTAAAACGGTCGATTTAAAAAAAGAAAATATGTAGCGCTTCTCTAGGACACTCGAGGAGACACCCATTTAAATATAATACGTCATTTCCATAACACCCTGTATTTAAACCGGCAAATCCTGAGATGAAAAAAATGTGCATAACTTCTGTCTAATTTACAGGGTGTCCAATTTTCGGTGGTTTTGCGGGGTATCTCCGTTATGAGTAAAGATAGAAGGATGAGGTTTCGCAGCTCCTGTTTTGTTAAACAAAATATGTCAAAATTGGAATTTTTCTAGGCCTACTAGTTTTTGATATACGTGATGATCTTGAGAATTTTACATTACATAACTTATGAAAAAGAAATAAAATGTTCTCGTTGTAGTTTTAGTTTTTTACGTAGAATCCAGTGACGTACTCAGATTTTTTTTACGGTCAACAGTTTTCAAGGAAAAAACAAGTTTGCTTTTTTTAAATGGCTAACCCTATATATTTAAGTTTTTAACAAGCTTCCAGATATAATACTTTATTTTTTGGCTTAATATTATACCCAGAATTAACGTTTTTTAAAAAGTCACAATTTTTTGAGTAGACCATGACGAATATTAAAATAAAAAAAAGAACATAGTCAGTTGTGTTATGTTGTAAAATTCTTATGTTCATCAGAAGATTCAGATTCTCTAAGTTGTTGATATATGACATGCTCATTTGCTATATCCAGTGTAACGAAAATGCAGATGGAGCATTAGAAGTGTATTTCAATGATAAATAAAATGTAGTATGTAATTCTGTGAAGTGTATAAAATTTCTTACAGTACGATGAAATTAAATTTTCAATGTTCATTTTCTAGACCTCGACCGAAAATCTACCATAAAAAAATCACGAGACTGACGAAATAAATGTGCTTTTGCTTCAATTGAAACAAATTCTATTAGAATAATAAATAATAACTATGTGTAAAATATGTTTAAGGCATCATGGAAAACAACTTGAGAAATGTTCATGAGCAAGTTCCATAAACGTTCAATTTTTGTTCCTTAAATTTAATTAGTAATTGTTTTTTTCTTGAAAACTATTGAACGTAGAAAAATCCGAGTACGTCACTGGACTCTACGTAAAAACTACAAAAGAACATTTTATTTTTGTTAAGTTACAGGGTGGTGTGTGTGTGTGTGTGTGTGGGGGGGGGGTTATACTTGGGACATCTTTTGTTACACAAAAATGTAGCACAGTGCTGCGAAATCCGCATCCTTCTGTCTTCACTAATAACGGCGATACCCCGCAAGACCACCAAAAAATGGACACCCTGTACACAGGTTTCTATATGTTGTCGCTGAAATATCCTTTCTCAATACAGAAATAACCTTTCCACACTTTTAAAATACTCTTCTCATTCACGATCCCCGATAAACTCGGCAAACTCTAAACTTGAATATGGCACCCCAAAATCGGGGGAAACACAAAAGAACAATGGATTCATTCAAGGTTCATCTTAGAACGCGAAAATAAAATTAACCGCTCGGAAATTTGTTTCTGAAACATAAAACGAGGTTTGTTCGGGTTTGTTCGATAAAATGAGGTTTAGGAAGCTAAGGGCCCACCTTTTAAGGGTACAGAATGACGTAACCTGTGAACGGTTTCCGAGATACAGCCACGTACCTCGCTTAATTATCTACACTGTACATTTTATAGAAAACTGCATTTTAACTTCCTGAAGAGGCCGGCATGATAAACCTATGTGCCCAGTTTGATTACATTTTGTTGAGCAAATCCTAAGTTATTCAATTAAACGTGCGATGGTAAAACCACGAAACTTTCATAGTTCAGGTAATGCAGCATACGAAAATTTTCATTATTCGTTATGTCCAGCTCTGTCTCAATTTTTAGCAATAGTTTCACAGAAATTATTTGCTGGTGTTTGCATACTTCAACTATGAGAGTTTCGTGGTTTTGCCATAATGTTTCATTGAATAGCTTAGGATTGGCTTACCAAAATGTATTCAAACACGAGTTTACCAAGTCAACAAGTTATAATGGGTCAACATTTTTTTACAGGCATCTTTCAGTAAATCGGATTTTAAAAATAATTAATCTCAAAAACACCTGTTAATTTTTTAATAGGTCTCTTATAGTATCTAATTAGAGGAATTATATATGTCCGTGTCAAAGATCATCGTCACAAAGATCTTGGTCTATAGCATCGATTTTTAATAATTGTCACATGGCTAATTTTACTCTTCTGAATCATATAACGCCAATATTTGGAACTGAGTTATTTTAATCCGCCACTATCACCATTTTCCTATTATTTATAACAGCCCTGTCGTATATTGGCTTAAAGTTTTGGAATGTTCCTTATAGAATGTTAAAACACTAAAAAAAGAGTCATATTTTAATCTACCTAAGGCATAAACGAAACTTGCACATAAAATATATTTTTCCTTAATGGTTTATAAATGGTTAATAAAAAAAATTGTATATAGCTTCGGATAACAAACCTTCACATCAATGTATTTCCGGTAACATTTTCATGTGTGACCGGCGATACTGTGACCGGCGATACAAAAATGTACAAATTCGTGGATAACAGCTAATGCAAGCTATTTCTTAAACTTTTTTAGACTGAAATGAGTATATGTACTCAAGAGAATGACTTCGTGTAGTATTTTTCCCTTAATTAAGACTACTAGGTCTGAGTTAACCCTGTGACCGGCGATACAACATAAAAATATACGCCTTGTAAAAAGTAGGCAATGTTCTAGAAACATAATAAGGAACTTACCAAAACAGGAGCACGCTTTACACAAATTCATACCGTCATATTTGTAAAACTATTAGGCCGACTTGTAGTGGCTTTATTTATAAGCAATTTCTGCCGTGACCGGAAATACATGCAGCTGCGGGGACGAAACTTCTGCTTAATAATTGCGTTAGAGAAACGAAACTGTTGATCTTTGAACATTATTTTTTCAATACAAATTGTAATAGGAGTGTAAATTATTTATATATAAAAGTAACTTTAGTAAAATGTTGTGAAATATAACAGGGTGAAGTAAGAAATTATTGACTGGGGACACGTGATCGGCGATACATTTTTAAATTAAAATTTGAATACTGCAATGATAATATAATATACAGGGTGTTATGGAAATGACGTATTATATTTAAATGGGTGACTCCTTGGGTGTCCTAGAGAAGCGCTACATATTTTTTTTTCAAATCGATCGTTTTAAAAGTGGGGTAACAAACCCTCTTACTCACATGTGACTTCGTGGTAATGAATCACAGCACCCGGTGGCAGTGTATCACAAACACCTGTTACGCGCAATGTTGCCAAACTGTGTAAAAATGTAAAACTTTAGTTTCTTATAAAAATAAATATTTAGCTTACGTGGAAAGTAAATCCGGGACGGTGTAAGGAATCCAGGACGCAGACACCTTCAGTTCGTTTTTCTATGGGAAAAGCTTTATGCTCATCACGTGCCCTAGTGTTGGACTGCATAATAAGCTTATACCCACTAAACCCCATTCGGCCTCTTTTTTCCAATCTCAGAATATAACCGGCATATCGTCGAGAGAAAAAAAAACCCATGAACAAATTACACTAAATCACTTAAAGAAACACACAGACACCCACGAGTTTCAAATCAATTTTTTTGAAGATATGCACCTATTATTAGATTACACAAAAGCACTAAATACTAACGCATAATTAATAACACTACCGTACACAGCACTATAGGATACAAATTATTTCACAATAGAAATTCAGAAATAATAAAAACGCTAATTTCTAATGGGCTAATCAAATTTATTAATTCTTTACTGAAGAAGAATGATGAAATAATTATGTTGATAGACCCTTCCATCCCTTTAAAATAAATAGTATCGTCTAACTACCGCGGTTGTCATTTCCGAGACTATCATTATACAGGAAAGTATTACAGAAGGATATTCCGCAACTTATAAAACATCGAAAGCGGCAACGCTGTATTTTCAGCACAAATAGGAAATATCGATCGATTCGACCTAGTAAACCCGAATATGTCAAACGTGTTTATTTACTTTCAAAAATTTTAGATGTCAAATATGGAAATTTATATTATTTCCCAGAACAATAATGGCGTATTCTTGTCTATACAGTAGTACTTTAAAATACTAAAACTTAGATGTGGTCATGAGATGCATACCTACTCGAAAACTAATGTGAATTTATGTGGCTTTGTTTTGATGATTTGTGAGGCTATTGTGTCGGTTTTTGTTCCGGTTATTTACTTGGTGTTTTTTTTATAAAGTTGGTTTTAATTAAGGCCGAAAAGGTAAAAAAAATGCAGTTTTTTTTCTAAAGGGTAAAGTGGCATTTAAGTTGTTCAGATCCGACGGGTGTCGTTCGAATTGAACAAATGAGAACATACCTGACCATTTGTAAACTCCGCGACGGTTCGTTCGAGTCAGTTCAAATTTATAAATCAGAAATTGTTTCCCAACGAACTGAACTGAACGTAAAAGTTTAGAAATGTACCTTGAAAAATAAACTTCTTCTTTTGTCAACCGGTTATTGACCTTCTAAAGACGCTCAAAATTCACTGACGTTTTTGGTCATAACCTATCTCAATATTGCTTTGTTTACATAATTTACATCTGTCACAAGTTTGTGTATCTTTCTCCTAGTGCTATATGTTTTTTTTTCTGGTTTGACATAAGGTGATATAATTCGGTTATTAAGTAAAAGCGGCGCCCATTATGGTTATTTTTATTCAATTTGTTTTTCATCGCAGGAATTGTCGGTTTAAATATAATACGTCATTTCCATAACACCCTGTATATAGAATCTAAGGAAATACTCTTAAAATTGCTTTCTAATTCAGGAAGTAACATATATCTCGCAAATTATACTCGTTTCTACAGGCAAATAGTATATTTGTTAACCCTAATACATTTTTTCTATAAAATGTACAGGGAAGTCAATATTCAGCCACCTCACCCGGTATGAATTTTTCGACTTAAAATTGCTCTAAGATCACCCATTAAGATTAGTACATATCATTAACTAACACCCTGTATAAAATCATTTTTCGAACAAACCCATTCCTCCACTAATTGGTTACAACATTTCGATGACAGGTTTGTTCGGGTGTGATGGAAAACATTTATTTACTTTGTTGAAACACCCTGTAGATAGACACTTAATATTGACTAACATATTAAAATATTATTTTATAAAATCGATCAATTAGACGTTCATCGCACGTTAACTTTATACTAAATATATCTTATCTTTAATCGTTACCGCCGTGCTTATTTTCACCAACCACCTCTAATGTTATAGAAACCGACTTCGGGGCGGTTAATTTTGTTTCAACGTTGCGTTCTAAGATTAGCCTTGAATAAACCTATTGTTCCTTTGTGTTATCCTGGAATTTAGGGGAGTCATCTCTGGTAATAGAGATTCCTAATATTATCGGGGTAATAAAACCGGAGACAGAGATCTCTGCTATAAAAGCCGTAGTAAAAAAAGGCTAATACAAATTTGACTCCAAATATTTTCAAATTGAGCTCATGTATTATTTGTCTTCACCTTAGGGATAAATTTTACCACTATCATCAGAGTACAACTCCAACATGAACCCCTGATTTCGCGATTTTCTTGTATACTTTCAATATACAGGGTGTCCCATTTTCGACACTTTTATAGGGTTTGTTCTCCGTAATTGTTAGTGCTATCAAAAAAGTAATGTAGGTGTCATGTGCTCTTTTTGGGTTAAACTTAAAATGATAAAATCAAAATTTGAAAATTCTCGCTAGCTTAAGAGATACGGGGGAAAAATCAAACAATTGACAATTTCAAAATCACCCTATATTTTCTTAGTTAAAAGAAATACAGAAAAATGTTTTATACAGAAGTTTCTTTATATTTTTTATTGAATAATTTGCCGTTCTCAGAATAAGTATGCGGGGCCAGGTAAAAAAGTTATCGGACCTAACCTCATTTTTTTAAATGGAACACCCAATATATTTTAATCTAAAAATATACCAGTTTCAATTCTCCTTTCAAATATATAACACACTATGGATGATATTGGATGATATTGGATGATATTGGTTTCCTAGGCAATTTATTAAACTTTATTACTTTAAACCAGAGTAGACCATGAAGCAAGAGCTAATATTTTAGAAACAACTAGGTTGACTATTAACATTTAACGTCAATTTCATTTTTACATATTCATTTGCGAAAATGACCTATCGACATTTTGAAAAATTTGATATCAGTTTATATGAAAGTGGAAAAAACGAAGAAATGGCGCAAAATGTATATTTTGTTCGCTATCCGGAAAGACCGTAACCATTTAAGGACATATTCCGAACATTTGCGATGATTCCCGTTATTTTTTACCTTAATCTGAATCTTCTATTTCGTTTCAAAGTAATAAAGTTTAAATAAATCGCTTAGGAAACCAATATCATCCATGGTGTGTTATATATGTGAAAGGAGAATTGAAAATAGTATTTTTTTAGATTAAAATATACAGGGTGTTTTATTTTAAAAAAAATTAGGTTAGGTCTGTTAACTTTTTTGCCTGACCCCGTATACTTATTCTGAAAACGATCAAAATAAAGAAACTTCTGTATAAAACATTTTTCTATATCTCTTTTAGCTAAGAAAATATAGGATAATTTTGAAATTGCCAATTTTTTAATTTTCCCCCGTAGCGAGCGAAAATTTTCAAATTTAGATTTTACCATTTTAAGTTTGACCCGAAAAGAGCACATGACACCTACATTATTTTTTGATAGCCCTAACAATTACGGAGATACCCTATAAAAGTGTTGAAAGTGGGACACCCTGTACATAACAAACGTTAACTTTGTCTTTATCATCAAACATATCACTATAGGAAAATTCCTTTAAGGCACTCTAATAGCCGATCCGCAGCTATGGTTGCTTCTTCCTGAATTATTACTCCTGCGTTAAAACTGCATGCAATTTTGAATGCACATTTATGCATGGTAGCATGAGTGAAAGTTGCAGAGTTTTTCACCCTCAAGTGTCACTTATTTGACAATAGAATAAACAAGAAATCGATCAGTTTTCCTGCTGCTTTTGGGGCAAGAAGGGATGATTTAGCTGGAGCATAGTACGGATCGGCCTTAAGAATGATGCGTGTGCGAACAAAGCCATTCAAATTGATTTTGAAACGTTGGAGGCTATATTCGTTGGGCACAAACGACCTCAGAATGATCGTTCCACAAGAATGAACTTCTCCAAATGATTCTTAAACAAAAATTAACACCCTGTGCGAAAAATCCGCAACGGACATATTGTGGTCATATTCTGATTAACTTTTCTTCATAGTATGACCTCTGATAATAGAACGTCATTATGAAACACCCTGTATATCAGTGGCGGTTCTTCCACAGGAGCACATGCGCACGTGCACCCTCAAAACGAAAAAAAAATATTAATTTATATTCATTGAATATTATTTATCGTATAAAGACCGACCCTCCCTAATATTTTATCGTACCGTCAATTATCGTATAAAGTCCGACCCTCCCTAATAGTTTATCGTACCGTCAACCAAACTGTATATTATAGGCTCTCGATCCGGCAACCGTGCCTCGGTCGGGGTTACTGACGAGACTTGCTCGCATGTGCGATTAAGTAGGCGGGGCATAATGCAGTTTCTCTGCAGTAACAGGTGGCGGGAGACAGCGGGGGATAGCGGGGCTATGGCGATTTAACATGGGAATTTTACAATTTTAGTGTGCGCCGCGCGCCGTTGTCTTTTTGTGCATCTAGTTAGAAATTCGAGCGTGTATGTTTTAATATTTTAATATTATATATTTATTAAGTTAAAATGAATAGTTAGCTCTTAGAGTTTGGAGCAAAAAATTGAAGTGAAGAATGGGGGAACACCTAAACCCGAAATTAATTTAACGCAGACCACAAAGGGTAAATCTAGGGAGTGTATTAGAAAGTTTAAAAAATAAATATATGAAAAAAAATTTATAGAGGGTATTCCAAACTTTAATGAGGCTGTTATTGATCAATGTTCTACAATTAAGAACCGAAGAACGGACTTTACGTTTAAGCACTATACACACTAAGAAAACCTTTCTTATTTTCCAAAAGTTGCATTTCCTTGTGTAAAATAAAAAAATAAATAAAAATATGTTTTACCTAACGCATTTTCTTATTACTTCTTTTCTTTCTACATTTAAAACGTCTAGAAAGTAATTGTTTGGTCGTTACACAAAAATAATATTTTAAAAATAATTTCACCATACTTGTAAACCCCCTCTATCATAGGTCATGAGCCGCCGCTGCCTGTATATGTAGATTTAATGACTTTTAACAATAAAATTTATGAAAAAAACTAACGAACGTAGTTTCTAAATGACTTTCCTGTTGATTTTCTGGTTTCAGGAGTTATGTCCTCCACATGCTGTGAAGGATCTGTTATGTACAATACGCCCCGCCATAACTACTTTTAAAGTTCTTTTTGGAAATTAACGAAAGCATTCTTCGCTTTTACTGTTTCCACGCTATTTGTTTTTCCTAAACCGCATTGATGTTCCAGAAACCTACTTCCAGACGGTTAATTTTCTTTCGTTACGTTTGACAGACCAGTCCTGGATGAACCTGTTGTTCTTTTGTCTTCTTATATACCGGGTGTCCATTTTTGGGTAGTTTTCTTCGTTATTAGTAAAGATAGAATGATGCGTTTTTCGCAGCACTGTGCTACTTTTTTGTCAAATAGAAGATACCGTAATCTGAATTTTTCTAGGCCGCCTTGTTTTTTATATACGGGATGTTTTTGAGAGTTGTTCATTTTGAGACACCCTCCATATCTCGGTTACCCCGTAACGTATCAAAAAGAAAAAGTGCTGCGAAAACCGCATCCTTCTATCTTTACTAATAACGGAGATACCCCGTAAAACTACCCAAATATGGACACACTGACCAGCGTGTTTCAAGAAACATATGCCGACGCTCGTGTTCCTATCAAAGCATATTTAGGTCCGCAGATGGTTTGTTTGAAATATGATAGGGGAAAACTATTAACTTCCGCGTTATTTGACAAGACTGCCTTCTTTACGCAAAAAAGTGAACGTTAATTGGGACGATAAATCAAAAACTTATTGCAGTTCAAAAGAAAAGAAAGTGCCTCTCGCAGCGCCCTTTATCCGGTAGAAAATGAGCCCAGATTAATATTTCCCGCCCTAAAAAACCCCTACACCAAACCCAATGCTTCGAAAACTAAAGAACTCGAAATAATTTTTTTTTACTTTCGACTTTCTTAATATCAATTTTGTGACTATAAAAATTGCGCTAAATCGTTATATTTTTGAAGAGAAAAATGTACTGCTTCTCTGTTTCCCATTACTTAAATACCACCCTGTATTAATATATTTTTTTATGAATCGACATTGTTTGATTCACGTTCGTCAAAATTTGTGAGCTTATGATTCACACATATTTATGTTCGTCATAATATTCCATACTATGATTCACATATATTTATTTTCTTCACAATTTTTGATACTACGATTCACACATATTCGTTTTTGTCAGAATTTTTCATACTATGGTTCATGCATATTTATAATCGTTATAATTTTTCTCTATCCTTACGACGGTACAAAATCTAATCGCGCCGCCTCGGTGACTATCGTAAAGGTCTGTTGCGCTGAGATGGTGATTTTCCTTTTTTATTAACTTAAAGCGCCATTTGTAATTATTTTTCTGCCTTGCATGTTCATCTCGGGATATGCGGGTTAAAATATAATAAGACAATTCTATACACCCCTATATCTTTTTGTCAAATTTTTATATTTTCTTTATATTTAACTATGCCAATCAGGAATAGAATATTTTTTTAATAGTTCTTTGTTTGTTTCAGGTATGCTTCCTTTCGATTCCACCTTTCCGATGAGATAATCTTTTGTAAAAGTATTAGTAAGTAAAAACAACCTTTTACTAAATCTAGTACCAACGGAGTGTGACGGTTCTTAAGGGAAGCCAGTTGTCTTTTAATAAAAGTTATTTAAAATTAATTCTGCCGGGTTCCCATTTGTGACTATTAATATTCATTATATAGGGTCTTGAAGGAAGGTCGGTACCCCGAAATAACTCCCGTGTATCGCATTGCAGCGGAAATATGTAGGGAAAAAGTTGTTTGGTTTTGAAGGAGGTTGCAATTTAAACCACCCCCCACCCCCTCAACCCCCGGGCGCGAGTGGGGGTAAGTTAAGATTTTCAAATGGAACCCGTTCTCGGGATAAAATTTGATTTTCGTACTGTTCTGATTTTGTCTTGCTCGTGGTGATTATTGGTGAAGGATGGGCCCGAATAAAAAAAATGTTCTTAAATGTTATAAATCTTAACTTACCTCCACCCACGGCCGTGGGCTGAGAGGGTGGGGGGTGGTTTAAATTGCAAACTATTCCTCCTTCAACCAAACAACTTTTTCTACAGATGTTTTCCGCTGCAATGCGATGCACCGGAGATATTCCGGGGTACCGACCTTTCTTCAACACCGTGTATATATTAACGATATCAATTTTTTTTTCTTAGTTGTAAATTATGGCTATATGCGGATGATCTCAAATTTTATAGACAAATTAGAACTCTACTTGATTGTGTGCTTATTCAAGAAGATCTGACCCGCCTTGAAATCGATTGTAAACGCAATAGCTTATTTCTTAATAAAAAAAAAATGCTGTACAATTCCGTTTACTAGGAATCGTGACCCTATATCATTTACTTATTCGATCAGCAATCCTGAGCTGAATCGAGTTTCTGAAGTAAAGGATTTAGGAGACATTTTTTATAGTAAGCTGATCTTCGATAGGCTTATTAATTTATGAGTTTGTAAGACCTTTCGAGTGTTAGGTTTTATTAATAGGCAAGCAAGATATTTCAAGGATCAAAATCATATTTAACTTTATATTATGCTTTTGTGCATAGTAGACTGAATTTTGCTTCGATTATTTGGAACCTTTTCTATTCAGTTTATATAAATAGATTAGAATCAGTACAGAATAAAATTTTAAGGACTCTTTCAGTCAAAGCAAACCTTGACAACTCATCATCGTAGTTTTATAAGAATTCATTTTGGAATTTTGACTTTAGAAAATAGAAAGAAATTGTCGGAAGTTATGTTCTTGAGTAAAATTATTTGTAATAAGGTGGATTCACCTGATTTGTTGGGTAAAGTTGCTTTTAATGTTTCTCCTCGTCAATTTAGATCTAGCACTCTCTTCGGTATACCCTTTAGATACACAAATAATGCTCAGTATTCCCCTTTATGCAGAATGATGAGATTATCAAACTTTTATTATTGCAAATCTTGATATTGACTTTTTTAGTGTCACAAGCCGTGATGAGGAAAACATTAAAAATATATTTATTGGAATGATTGTTTAAGGTTTTTTTGTATTATTGATTTAAATGGATTGTAGTTTTGTTTTTATAAATTATACCTTAAAATCTATTAATTAAATGTATTAAGTGGATACTGTATTGGGCTTTGCCTGTTTGTTATCCTGAATAAATAAAATAAATAAATAAATTAAAGAATATTGTAATGTCAATATATTGTTGCTAAATTAAAAAATAAACGCAAATATATTCGAGACGGTAACTCTGGGCGACCTGAACTTAGTACACTGAGGCACAAAAAGTTATGACCTTATGAGTGTGCGAAGAATGCCGCAGACAGCGCCCTCTACGCTGTACATTAAAATTTCACAAAAAAATCAATTTCTCGTCCTGAAAAACCATAATTGCCAAATTTTATAAAAAATGTTAGTTTCTCTCAAAGTTATTAGAGAAAAACAAAAATGAAGATTTAACTTTAACACCCTGTATCTCAGTTAATATCAACTTTCGCATATAGGTAAGTATAATTAAATCCTCATATTTGTACGTAAGGAGTCTGTGGTTTTTCCATGTACCATTAATTAGCGGACACCCTGTATACATCAATATCCTCGTTCAATTCAAATCGTACTTGTCATATTCTTTGATATTAAATTAAAAGCATTAAAACATTACTACTTCCAATAGGAAACTTTTTAATTAAGTTCATGGTTTTTAATAAAAAAGTGCATTGTCACAAATACAGAAAAGAAAGGCAGCTATAGCAAACTAAACTATTTAAATATCTTAAATTACTTTTTCTTGTTTGTGATCTTCAAGATGCCCTTTTCGCAGTGTTTTTAAATGTAAATAAGAATTTTTGCTCATTCTTCTCTGTTCGCGAGTCAACAGAAACAAAGGTCTGCAAAATTAAAAACTTTAATTACGTCTCGGAACCGAAATTAGAATTTGATTTCTTTAAAAAACATGTTTTCATTCGAAACTTTTTAGTTTGTTACGTTTTTAATAACGAGAAACTGGTTAATTTTTTTGTGGTTATACGATGGACGATTGAAATTTGTCCTCTCGACCAATGGAACTAAATTTTATTTTTTATCATTAATAATTTTCAAAATTATGTTCTTTGAGAGGCCATAGGTGAGGAGGAGAAGGAGAAACAATTTTTATAGAAAATTTAACAGCTTTTAATAGTTTTAAGCTGTATAATTCGTTACTATACAACGTGTCAAAGATAAGGAGGGCCAGTACAGGGATCTCGGAAACCATCAGAGATACAAAGGCGGTTAAATGTAGGTAAAGTTGCGCATTTACGTATCTAATAATATGCCGTTTAGAAAGTTTTAAAATTCCGAGTAGTTCCGGAGATATCCGGAAAAAACACAATTCTGAAAAATCGTTTTATTGTTAAAAATGCAAAATAATAACAATTTAACTGTTTAAATAGTTTTAACATGCCCTTAAACCATCTTAAATTAATTTATAGAAATTACGTTTTGTTGTTCACCTCTTATCTACAAAACCCATTTTACGAAAACGTGGTACCTCTTTTCGTTCGGAAGTTATTAAATATTTTCGATCGCAAGTCACCAGAACTGATTCTTATTTAGTCGTCTGTGTTTATTAAAATAAATATCTGAATTTTCATAATATGACGTGCGCTGTGTTCGGTTGTGATATGATAACCAGGCAAAGTGATTTGACAGAAATATAAGGTGTTTCCGCTTTCTAATTATAAACGCAAAAAATTAGAATGGATACGATTTTATTTATTTTATTAACACTTACTTCTTAAGTATTTTCCACTGAAGCCCCCGAGGGAAATTAAAATATTGTTTATTTAATTACTGTCACATACAGGGTGTTATGGAAATGACGTATTATATTTAAATCGGCAATTCCTGAGATGAAAACAAATTGAAGAAAAATATCCAAAAATGGCGCTTTAATTTAATATGCCCTGTACATGACCTTATGTCAAACCAAAAATAAGCACGTTGTGCCCCTGTCAGAAAGGTAAACAAAGCAACATATGTCAACAGTGTTGTCACATCTTCAGGGTAAACTCTTTAGAAAGTCAATAACCGTTTGACAGATTGCAAGTTGTTTATTTTTCAGGGTACATTATTATAAACTTTTACGTTCAGTTCAGTTCGCTGGGAAACAATCTCTGATTTATAAACTTGAACTGACTGAGTTTATAAATGCCACTTACCCTTTAAAAAAAAATGCAATTTTGTTTACCTTTTCGGACTTATTTAAAACCAACTTAATTTATAAAAAACACCAAGTACTCACACACAAAATCACATAGTTTTCGCGTCACAACACATCAAAGTACCGTTCAATCTGAATTAGTAGTTTAAAGTGCTACTGTGTAGACAAAAGTACGCCCTTATTGTCTAAATAACACGTCGGTTTCGTCGGTCAATATTGAACTGCTTGACTGGGGCACTGCCGTCCAAATAACTTAATAATTTAAACTCCGATTTAAGTATTAACATACAATTTAACATACAAATCTACTTCAAACAGCATTATTAGAAAACCGGCCGGCTTATTATTAACAGCTGATCTGCATTCTGCAGAACGTATTAGTGCTGGGCGATGTTTTCGACATCGATGTTAGAGGTCAAACATCGATGTCGACATCGATGTTTACCTTTCGATGTTCAATGTTATAACAAAACAAGAAAACTAGGTTGTAATCTTAAACTCAATTTTCCCAGCACAAGAAAATAAGAGCGAAAGCTTTTGATTTCATTTGCTAAAAGCCTTATTAGAGTCGACAATAAAAATTTCCGGTGCAATGGCAATTATAATTGCACGAATTCATGCACAGTAAACCGTTCTCGATCAACTGGCGCCTTGCTAACAGTCAGAATAGCAGTGGGTAGTGTCGAAATCTCTAAAATATCCCCAGAATTAGAGATGGACAAACCTATTCGTTTTGACTGTCAGTTAAAGCAGCTACTGCTACTTACAAATGGCAGTAGCCATTAGCTGTTCATAGGTGCTTCGACCAATTAATAAACATTTAAAAGTAACAGAATAATCCATCTCTCTTCTGGCAATGCGAGACAGCTGATCGAACGGTGTACTGCGCATGAATCCGTGCAATTTTAATTGCCAGAAGGCTAGAATTGCCGACTGTAATACGGATTCCATTCTCGCGGCGAAATTGCGAGAAGTATTTGTCCAGCTTATCCAGAACGAAATCTTTTTTTTTCCAAAGCCGGCGAAACTATTGTCCTAAAAACGAAATAGCTTGCAAGGAATCATCATTAATCTAGTTTTACAAAAAAAAAAAATAGTTTACAAGTTGTTAGTGGCTGGAATTCATGCAGTTATAAAATATTATGTTTTAATATTTGCTTTATTTTTTTGTTTATATTATTTTTTAAAATTTTTGTTATACGTTTCATAATTTTTCAATTCTTTCTAATAACAAGTTTATTTTTATTTTTTATATCTAATTTATTCCTAATCGCAAATATACTTTTTTAAATGTCGATGTTTGAATATCGATGTTTAGAAAACATCCTTCCTTTCTGAAACACGTTTCTTTATAATGATAGTATTGGTAATGGCAACCCGCGCTGCTTGGAAGAGACCATTTTTTAAAGGGTTGGTTGGAACATAATTATTTCATCATTCTTCTTCAGTAAAGGTTTAATAAATTTGATTAGGCCATTAGAAATTAACGTTTTTATTATTTCTGAATTTCTATTGCGAAATAATTTGTATCCTATAGTGCTGTTGTTTTATGTGTACGGTAGGTTATTGTAAAGTGTAATTATGCGTTAGTATTTATTGCTTTTGTGTAATCTAATAAGTGCATATCTTCAAAAAAAAATAATTGGAAACTCGTGGGTGTCTGTGTGTTTCTTTAAGTGATTCAGTGCAAATGTTCCGTGAGATTGGAAATAAGAGGCCGAATGGGGTTTAGTGGGTATAAGCTTATTATGCAGTTCCACACTATCAAGTTACGTGATGAGCATAAAGCTTTTCCCATAGAAAAAGAAACAAAAACCTGAAGATGTCTCTGTGCCCTGGATTACTTGCTAGTGTACTGGCACCTGGATTCACTTCTATTTGGATACTAGGTAAACTAAATATTATTTTTATAAGAATCTATAGTTATTTTCTACACATTTGGCAACATTGGGCTTGAACATCTGTTGATTACACAGCTTGGCAATGTAATATGATCATATATGAATGTGCTGAGGAGTAACCGGGTGGGTTTACGGGTGAATTACCCCACTTTTTAAACGTTCGATTTAAAAAAAAAAAAATATGTAGCGCTTCTCTAGGACACCCCAGGAGTCACCCATTTAAATATAATACGTCATTTCCATAACACCCTGTATATTAAATTTTAATTTAATAACATGTTACAAGTAAACCATAAAATTAAATTTACCCATTTAAATTGAATTGTCATAAGTATATAAGAAACTAATATTCTATTATAGTTTGAATGTTCTTAAAACTTTCTTTTCATACAATTTATTTTAATATTTAAATACAAAATAAAATATTTTTTTATTAAAGTACTTCTAATCTAAAAATAGGGCAACATGGTGCAATATCAACGGTAACCATGGGTAACCGGTGGCTAGAGCTAATTTGATAGGTTATATCCCAGACAGCGTCTGATGACACGCCCATTGTGCCGGCGTGGTTGTTCGGCGATGGCCAATGTGCTCCAGTTTCGTAGTGACCGGGGTTTGTTTTAAAACTGTGATAATGAATGAATGTACCCTGGTAAAACCCTTCATAGTCAAAACCGTAAAGTGATTGCCAATGTGTACAGGGTGTGTGAATAGGAATCACAAATTAATACACTTAAATTGCGACTTAAGCGAAAGCTAGGGAAGGTCGCAATGTATACGGGAATAAGCGCGGGTGAAGTAAAAAACATTCACAAAGAAAATACTGAAAGAAAAGAAAATAACCCGGATCAATTGTTGTCATCTCCTGTCAAAAAAAAAGGGCCCGTCTCTCTGCTGTCGATAAAAATCGACGGCTTACTACACAAAAGTTCGAAGGCTTACAATACAAAAGTTTTATTTGGAACTAAAAGTGGTTCCAACCTTAAAAAAGTTTCTATAACAGCTGAGAAGTGACATAAACTTTCCTTTTTCCCGTGAAACTTTGAGGTGCATGTTGAAATCAAATGGATTTTATTGGCGAAAATGCCAAAATAAGCGAAAAATATTAATTGAAAGGCCTAATATATTGCACTGGTGATACAAATATATTCATGCTATGAAAAAATAAATATTATTACATTATTAAGATAATAATAGCACGCCCATGACTCGGCCATGTTTTAAAAGATATTGCTTTCCCCTTACCGTAGCTATAGACTCGCTTGTCGAGCTGTACGTGTCGTCAACTGATTTTATGTATTTTTGTATTAGTTGAAAAAAAATTTCGAACGATTCTAAAATGTCAAGGTTAAAAAGCGTGCGATTTGTAAAAGAATAACCCATATATGGATCGATTTGGTTTTCGATGGGGCACCCTGTATAATATGTTCCGAAAGTTATAATATTCCGTATACTCCAAAATTGCACACATTCTAACTTACATCCAAGTTTCAAATTTTAATTTGCATAACTCCCTACTGTCACATATACTATTTGTTTAGTCAAAACACAAACACGTTTATCCGGAAGGTGTTTCTTGTGCATTCACAACTGGTAAACTTTAAACAGATATAACATTTGTCTTGTTTACTTTTTCAGTGTTTTTGATGTGCAGTCGGAACTTATTTTCCTTGCTATTTTGCAATATTTTTTAGTGTTCACCAGTCGTGCATCAAGTATATTGTTTGCCCAGTGGTTTATTCGGATTTGTTTGAAATATACAGAGTGCCCGGTAAGTACAGTACGTTTCACGAAAATTGGATGCGAATTAATGATTTCCTGGGTCAGTCCCATTGTGTCGACAAGAGCTTGGCAATAAACAAGTGAAGAATGAAGGGACGGACTAAGGAAAGCAAGTAATGATATGATTATATTAATGTAATGAAATGAAATAACATTTTCTTTAAATATTACTAGTCATATTTATTTACATTTATAATGTCATTCTATAGATAGTTCTGTTTCGCTATCGCTATCCTCATCAAAATTAATTATAATTGGATTAATTATACGATCCAGACTAATATACTAATTTTCTACAGTTATTACGTGATGGACTGAATTTTTCCAACTACCTGGGGGAATATCATTAAAACATTTTCGTATTAATTCTAACACTAGAACTTAAAGTCGGAGAAATATTTTCAGACCTAACCAGTGATTTTAACTGGTGCCACATATGCTCTATGGGGTTAAAAATGCAATAATAGGTGGGAGCCGTAGCACTGTATGCCCAATTTCTTCTGCCAATGTGTCACAAACATATACTTTGTTTATACAAAAAGTCTTTAAAACTTCTAAAAGATCACTTTTTTTATAACTTTCTTCAAAATATATATCATTCGCCGCCATGTAGTTCTGAATCTCCAATTTTGTATTATTTGAGCTTGAAGCTTTATATAATTGGCGACTATGATAGGTCGCTATTCTGAGGAATGTTTGGTAAAAGACAATTCTTGAACCATTTCTCAAAAACTAACAAATTTTACCACAAAAAGATATTTAAATATAAATTAAGCAACCTAACCTACCTGATGTGACTATATTTAATTATAATTATTACAATCTGGTCCTTTCCACATAATAATAACAAACGGTCATAAATAATGGGATTGCCCAGGTACTCTTAGGGCAGTCATTAAAATATATCTATTTTTCCTGAAACAATTTTTACCTCCTAACCTCTTGGGAGCATACAGGGAAGGTCAAAATAAACCTAATTTGTCATAGAAAAGAAATCCTAAAATGGCCCTTAAAAGAGATACAGGGCCCCAAAGTAGTACCAAGCGATTTACTGATGATTTTTTTAATACTTTGGTCGTTCCTCTTTATATGCTCTAAATTTATTGCGATAAAACTGGCAGTTTTCGAGATAAATCGGTTTTATGCGAGACGCTCAAAGTTGCTAATGCTAAAAATAACGTCAAGAATTTCATTCATCGGCAAAATCAATATTTTAGCAATAAGAAGTAATTTATTGCTTGTTTATTTTTAAAAATTACTTGCCAAGCTTTAAAATTTTATATCACCTTATGCAAAATTTTATTTTTACCTGTTTGTATTTAGCATTAGTAATTTAAGTGTGTCTCGCATAAAAACCGATTTATCTCGAAAACCGCCAGTTTCATCGCACTAAATTAAGAGTTCCTTTTTTAAAGAGGACTAATGTATTTAAAAAAAAACAGTTTTCAGCTGTGTCAAGTGACACTGGTCGAAATTTTAGCCCAACGAGTGTGATGGCAAGTCCGTTCCTGACTTCCCTGACAATGTAAAACATCTACTTTATGGCTTCGATAACATATTAAAATTTCTTTAAATTATACCGGTTCGTTCATAAGTTGGAGTTAAAAAAGTAAATCCCTGGGTAACTGTATGGGGCTCTGTATCTCCATTAAGGGGCACTTTAAGAATTTTTATTCTATGACAAATTAGGTTTATTTTGACCTCTTCTGTATGCTCCCGAGAGACTAAGAGGTACTTATCGGACATCATGTATAAGGTAATACCGTTTTATTTTAATTGAATCTCAATTTTTTTTATTTATTTGAATTCTTTATAAAAGGCTCTTGGAAGTACGCATAGTATAGTATAGTTCAGTTATTATAAGTATAATCTGACCACATAAACAGTATATTGCTAATACCATCTGCAATTATGTCCCCGCTATGGGCATCGAAGGGGGCGGGGCGTTGTGTGCGCAGTTCGGAAATTTCCTTGTGAAACTAAACATTCGACAGGACCGCATTTCAACTTTTTTAATGTAAATTTCACTGGTTAGTCAGGAAAAATATTGCAATCAAACTTTCGATTAGTTCGATTTAAGACAGCGTTCCATGCATACGATTTCTGACGATATGATGATCCGACGGTGCCCTGATTGGTGTAAACTTTTGGTGCCAAATTCCGTCCGCATATTTGTAACAATCGACACGATTAGCTTTATTTTAACTTTCATACGACGTCGCATATTTCTTAACAAAAATTAAGAATGAATGACTATACTTACTATTCTGGGAATTATTATCAGCTACTAATGCACCAAATTAAAAATACATTAATTTTAAGGTTAGGTAGTTACCATATATATATTATATTGTATACGAGTGACACTCTTTTCTTTTTTTACAAGCTTTTTAGTGAAATTCGGTTCCGAAGATCGGATAATGTGATAAGCAAAATAGTTGACCTTGCCCTCTTAATTCCGCCCAGAGCGGCGAATATCAGAAGTACACGACGAACCACTGCCGCCCATCCATATGTGGTTAAGCTTAGTACTCCTCGAACTTCATTATTTAAGAATTCTTTCATCTGGAGGACTTCATCCTTATTCCCGAGGTCGTTTTTCCCAACGAATATAACCTCCAACGATTCAAAACCAACGGGAATCGCTTTTTGCGCACACGCACCACTCCCAGAGTGCTCTAAAGGATTTTTCCTATAGTGCTTGTGCTTGATCATAAAAAAAACAAAGTTTCGTATATAACATACCTGAAATACTTTATACCTGGTATCGATCCACGACTTTTGCAAAAAAGCACCATGCACTTGTGTCCTTTCATTTTAATCAAAACAAGACACTAACCTACCAAACAGCGAATCGAATCACCACAAATTAAAAACTCCTTTACAGTTAGGTAATGAAATATAAGCACTAATATACCGACAACAATGCGGATGAACCACTTTTTATTTTGTAATTTGAAGAAGCATCCAGAAGCAAAGATGGCGACGAATAACACCAAACAAATAATGTCGGGCCGGCTCTCACGCGATCGATAAAATTTCCACCCTACTGCGCAGACTCAATAGGCCCGCGCCATCTCCCATAGCGCGGACACTTTTGTATTTTGGAACGTTCGCATTGGCAATATACTCTTTATATATATGTGAATCTGACTCACATGAGGAACGCTAGACAACGTAATTTGTCAGAAAGCCTATTCATGAAACTCCTCAACTCCTCAACAAATATTTGGTATGTTATCGATAAAACTACCCCCAAAGTGCGGAGCAGTGTGCGAGGTGTTTTCCTCCATGGCTCAGTAGTGGCCACCGAGATAACGACTAAAATCAATCAAAGGTAAGCCATTTTGTTCTTGTGTCACGCTGTCGCCGGACTTTACATTACTATTTTAGGTATCTCACTACTCTACTCTTCTCCTCAACCAGATTTATGTACAGTCCATTACAACTCTTTTTTTTTATCTTAAACCACTACAACCGTATTACTGAATCTTTGTGTTCATTTCTATTATATTTATAGGTTTATTTATTCACATTTAATGGATTTTTCAATCCGAATACAATATGATACTTTTAAAATGCTTTACTTAAGACAACAAAGAAATAAATCCACCAAACGAAATATAATATGATTTTGGTATAAAGGTAAAGGAAAAGATAATATTTTATTAAAATATATTTTATAAAGATGTGTATTTTCCCAGAAAACCTAAGAGGATGTCGAGTCGATACTTTTTTTTAAACCAGATTTATTATCTAAATATCCTAAATTTTTCTCTAATCTGAAAAATCGGTCGCCAAAAATCGTGCGATATCGGAAAACTGGAAATTTTACAGGATATCTTAATTGAACGAGAAACTCCACAACGAATATGAACCAATTTTCTTATTATTTTGCATAACCTATGCGATCTAATCTTCCTACTATCCACTATCAATATTGATTTAATGTCAATAATATACAGGATGCTAATTAAGTATGTGCAGTAATTTTAAGAGACGATTCTTTGGGTGATTCTAAGACGAAAAGTTCATATAAACATGGGTGCGCAAATGCTTCGTTTTCAAGATACGGAGTATTAAAAAAAAATTTTTTTAATCGGTTTTCGTAAATATCTTAAATATCCTTTTGTCGATATTGTTGAAATTTGGCTGTTTTATTTGTAGTGTTAAGGGACTAATTTAGCCCTAAGTAGATTAAATTTATTGAGTCCAGTGGCGTCCCGGGCGGCACCTTAACGAATATTATTGGAAAATAAGAGTAAGACACTGGCTTTTTTGGAATTTTATTTTTTTTCTCGAATTCTTCTTCTTCAGGTGCCTATTTGTTCCAGACATTGGCTATCATATTGGATAATCTAACTTTGTTTACAGCTGCTCGGAACAGTTCGGTTGTTGTTAGAGAGAACAATGTTCTCAAATTTTTTAGCCATGAAAAGGATTAAGCAACTAAAAATACAACACTTTTGTCTCTTTAATTTTTTTCGTATCTTACTTTGTTTTCGAGAAAAAACATGAAAAACCACTTTGATGCATGCACCTTGAAATGCATTGATATTTGCTGTTTTAATCAAGGTTTGCTTTGGAAAATAATTGCAGCGTTTAACTTGACAGTTGTCAGCTTATTTATACAGTATTAATTTATTGTGTTTAGAAAGTATTTTTGGTGATTATTTTTTGTTCCATATTCCATATTCGTTAAGGTGCCGCCCGGGACGCCACTGGATTCAATATATTTAATCTATTTAGGGCTACATTAGCCCCTTAACACCACAAATAAAACTGGCAAATTTTAACAATTTCGACAAAAGGATATTTAAGATATTTACGAAAACCCGATTAAAAATTATTTTTAACACCGTGTATCATGGAAACGAAGGATTTGCTGACACATGTTTATATGAACTTTTCGTCTTAGAATCACCCAAAGAATGATCTCTTAAAATTACTACACATATTTTATTATCATCCTGTATACAGGGTGTTTCAGAATAAGATGCTGATCCTTAACGTTGTGAATCCTTAGGTGATTTTAAGAAGAAAAGTTCAAACATATATCCTTAACCTATCAACTTTCGAACTACAGGGCGTTAAAGTTTTAAGAAAAAAATCGTTTTTCTATCATAACTTTAACAACTTTCCAGCTATTTTTATGAATTTTTCACACATGCCCTCTAAGCATCAATAGCCTTTCTTTGGTGTAAAAAATGTGCATTTAATGCTTTTATTTTTTTTGTCGGAAACTGTTTGTCGGACGATAAAAAGGCAAGATATTAAATGTGGCCTAAAATAAATGAGTATTTTAAAAATAATTTTTATCTTGAGAAAAAGCAGTGGCGTACATAATATTTTTCCAAAATGTCTAGTCCAAACCCTTTCAGGACGCCACTGGTTAAAAGTTTTCAAAAAATTTCTACACCAAAAAATGGCTATTGATGCTTAGAGGGCATGTGTGAAAAATTCATAAAAATAGCTGGAAAGTTGTTAAAGTTATGATAGAAAAACGATTTTTTTCTTAAAACTTTAACGCCCTGTAGTTCGAAAGTTGATAGGTTAAGGATAGATGTTAATTTGAACTTTTCTTCTTAAAATCACCTAAGGATTCACAACGTTAAGGATCAGCATCTTATTCTGAAACACCCTGTATAAATTGCCTAGGAAATATATGTACTTCCAATAATATACAGATTGTTCCATTTGAAAATTTTGAGAAAAATGATTTTGATATGTGTCGTTTTTGGAACCTTATTATGAACACCCTGTATAAAATAGATACTATTAGATTCATAGTATCTTTAGACCTCTGTTATAAAGCTAATTTCAGAATGTTTCTTTGATTTTTCTTTTCGTTACTTCTCTTGTTCTTAGTTTTAAATTTATTGCTCTTAAACTACCGAAGCAAATTAAATAACTTCGTAGAGAAATACTGTGTGACCCTTTTGAAAAAAGTTATTATACTTTTTGGG
This sequence comes from Barypeithes pellucidus, assembly GCA_963991005.1. Taxonomy (NCBI): domain Eukaryota; kingdom Metazoa; phylum Arthropoda; class Insecta; order Coleoptera; family Curculionidae; genus Barypeithes; species Barypeithes pellucidus. The sequence continues at coordinate 45,597,139 of OZ022563.1, read as the reverse complement.
CCACCCTGTATAATATGGAAAAAATTTTTCCTGAAATACAGCCTATGATATTGTGTATACATCAGCCTATTAATGAATTTCCTAACTTAATTCGTATAGGAGCTATGAAATCCTGACACACCATTTCAGGACCCTCTATTTCCCCACGCGTTTGTATTTCCTAAAAAAAAAAAATAAGAAGAAAAATAGCATCGGACTTGCGACCCTAAAGTAATAGTGACAGTACATATTTCATAGCGTGTGGCATGTAGGACTCTTCGAAAAAGGCGTTAAATATTAATACCTAGTAGTGGGATGAGTGTAGTACATTTTGGGACAGGACCGGCCTGCAGCGCTAAAAACCGAGCTGTTTAGGGCCCTTTTTCCCCAAATTACACAAAAAGCTTAGCAAAATGGTACAAATTAAACAACCTAAAAGGCCACACAGGAACGTACTTGCGCTAACACATGAATATGTGCGGGTGCGTCGCACATGAACGTGAACATAATTTAGCCACATGCTCGAAGAGCAAGCACGATGTGCATGTTCGTTTGGCCTATACACGATCGAACTCACGTATTGACAATTAGTTGCCTCGCATTTCAGAATTTTACTGAAAAAAATTTATTTTCCAAAATATCCACATATAAATTTTTCATAATTTGCGGGAATTTCTCCAATCTTCCCATACTTGAAATTGAATATCTCCAGTTGTACTGATCAGATCAATGTCGATCTTTTTTATTTGACACTTTGTTATGTTAGCTTTCGAAGTATATTAAAAAAAAAATTGTCAGTGTGAACAAATGCAAAATAATAACAATTTAATTGTTTAAATAGTTTTAACATGCTCGCCCCACCTTCCATTAATTATAAAAAATACCGTTTTGTTCTTTATCCTCTTATCTGCAAAAGCCATTTTCCGAAAATGGCACCTCCATTAGATTGGCAGTTATTAAAAATTTTCGATCGCAAGTCAGCCAGCGCGCGAGAAGCAAAGCGCGCGGCTGACTCAAATATTAATAATTCACACTGCACCGAGCTCGATTGTAGACGCCTCGACCCGTCGCCCTGGTGCATTCCCCGCGCTTTGCGTGACTTGCGATCGAAAATTTTAATATTTTAATACTACCGATCGAATAGAGATGCCACTTTCTCGTAAAATGGGTTTTGCAGAGGATAAAGCACAAAACGGTATTTTTTTAAATTAATTGAAGATAGGGGCGAGCGTATTAAAAGTATTTAAACAATGTAATTAGTATTATTTTGCATTTGTTTCCAATGGCCATTTTTTTAATGCACGTTGTTGTTGTTGTCTATATTTTAACCTCTTCATTCGCTGTCAGGACCTTTTCCGAGTGGACCTACAGCTTAACGTGGGTTCCGAACCTCGATCTTCAACCATACGCTGCCCCCTTCAGGAATTGGAATGTAACCCTTTTGCTCATTGGCAATAACAATTTTTAATTATTTTTACTTTATTTAAATCCGCAAAATATACCCCAAACAGCCTCTGGATAAAATATTCCCATGTGAAGTTTGAACCTATAGTAAAGGAAAACATTAATATTTCAAGCCATTGTCAATTAATAGCATTTTTAATAAATCAAATGGATATCTATCTAAAAAGTGAAAAGTTTTGGAAGGTGAACAAGTTTAACTTTTATCAAAAATGCGCCGAATGATACCTTCCTGCTGCATAAAGAGGTACTCGTAATGGGAGTTTTTGGCGGCCTAAGACGGGATGAGATGGTAAAAATGACTATTGATGATATTGAGGATAAGGGATAAGGGGCCTATTATGCTTGTCTAGGTACCAGAAACTAAAACTGCTACGCCAAAAAGTTTTACTATAATCGAAGGAGACCAAACAGATTCCTTGAAATTGGTTAGATAGTACCTTGCATTAAGACAAAAAGGAATTAAGGAACGCAGATTTTTCCTTACATACCGAAATGGTAAATGCATAGCTATGCCTGTGGGTAAAAATACACTAGGACGTGTTCCATCAATCATAGCAAAATATCTCAATTTAGAAAACGGCAAGGAATATACAGGACATTGTCTACGTCAGACCTCGTCCACACTTGATATCGAGGGTGGTGCTTCCCTTGCAACCCTTAAGCAACCCTTAACCTACACGGAAAGTGGAAGAGTACTAGCGTAGCGGAGGATTATTATAGCTAGCTCTGTTACCGAAAAAGAAAATATGTTAATTAATGGTGAAATGGAGCAGGAATCCGCATGCACATCGAAACTCTGCAATGGAGTAGCAAAATTTCATAGTTGGCTTCTTTCTCAGGAAAATTCAAACATTGTACATTTAACATAATAAAAACAGAACAATATTATGTAAAATAACAATAAAAATAAATACAAATTTTGTTCATATTTTCTTTAATAATAATTATCGGTCATTGTGAAAATTACCTGGCATTATGAACTTTATCGCTCGCTAATATTTGCTATGATATTATGTTGATGTTTATAGCGGCCGTTTCTAAGGCATTATAAGTAAATAATTGATAGATGAAAAATAAAGAAATTTTCGGACGATTCTAAAATGTTTTTTTTTCTATTTGGGTTTCATAATGGCTACATTATGAAATGCAAAAAAATTTAAGAACCTGCCACTTTATGAAACTGAAATTTAATTTTTTTATGTTGGCAGCAAGTAGGGTTCGAATTTTATGTTACTTTGATTTCGTTGAAATTAGTTTTCTTGGCATTATGGATTCGACAACAATTTTTTATAGAAAACTTTAAAACACTGACCTTTAACCTTGCAAATAGATCATTTTTACTAGATATTTATCTGAAATACCTATACTAGGAAATATATAACATGCTGACGGTGTCCGTCAACTAATTTCTAGTCACAACTATAAAACATAACCTAAGAATAATAAAAATATCTTCCAGTTTATGCTCTATTTCTAAAGTTTTATTCAATAAAGTACTATTTTTATTTTTAATTCAATATAGCATTATACATATTTACTTTATGTATACATATTTATAGTTACTGTAGACATTTCCTGGGCATTAATTGTTATTCCTGTCAGATTCTGTGTCGACACAATATTTTGTTCAATAGTATTATTTATTATTTTGTTCAATATTTTGAACTTTATTCTGCTCGCACCATAACTCAAAGTTTTGCATATTCTTTTAAAAAGTTTTTCTGCAATTTCTCGTATTTCTGACGGGAGTACAACTTTCTTCCTGACTCATTTTTATTAACTTTAATAATTAATTTATTTTTAATTATGACGGATGGAAAGAAGCTTTGTTGTATTCAATTGTTTCTATCATGGCATATGTGATACTTGTAACATTTTATGAAATTGTAAAAGTATTGCCCACCCAAGAAGAAAATATTAATTCAAATGGCAAAAAGGTTACTTGTTGGATCACTCCTTCGCATTATTTTCCCGTAGGTATCTGTATTGAGTCCTGGCCTGTTTTTTGAAAGTGATATATAGAACTCGTAGGCAATAATTTTTACATTGGATGTCAAGGCCAATATATTACGTCTGTGCCTTGCCAAAAATGGCGGCGCATTTACATAATACGAGGGTATGAGACCCTTTATTTCACTTTAAAATGGCATATCTATATTTATTTTTGTTTGGCGCGCAAACATGTACACTTAAGTTACGGCAAAATGTGTCGGTGCGGTGCATAAAAATGTTGTTTTATTTTAAACGTATTCTTTTTATTGGCATTTACATTGGATGTATGTTTGTCTCTGTCACTGTGTTGTACACGTGCGCAGCGGGCGGTACGTTACACGGGTTTTTGGCTACAAACGACTTTCCAGCACATACAGAGTGTTCTTTAATGACGTGCTAATATTTCAATATTATTATATCGTTGAGTCGAATATAGGAAATCACATGTAATTTTCGCGGTGGCTGAATATTGGCACCCCTGTACATTTTATAGAAAAACTGCTACAACTCCTCATGTACAGGGTGTTACAAATTCGGCCTTCGCCATTGGGATTTCTGGAACGGTAAGAGATACGAAGTCGGTTAAATTGGGGCAAAGTTGCGTAATTATGAGCCGAATAATATGCTCTCATTGCTACTTTTTATTCTCCATAAGATGGCATTATCAGATCTTTCATGCGCCATTTCGTCTTTGGGTCACCATCATCAACTTAATTTTTTTAGATACGGGATAGATCATTTTGTTTAAATTGTGAAAGAGGACCGAAATCTACGTTCAGTGGTATACAATACTTACTGCTTTTCTGACGTTTTGTTCCTTAAATTGATTCATTAAAATATCCCTAGTGCGTTCCTGTAATTTACTTTTTTTTTAATTCGGTACAATTCGAAAATGTGAAACTGAATGCCTCTTTTAACAGTCTTAAGAGTCAAATTTTATTTGTATTAATTTTTTTTTATGATCAAATACTACTATAGGAAAAATCCTTTATGGCACTCTGGGAGTGGTGCGTGTGCGCAAAAAGCGATTCACGTTGTTTTAAATCGTTGGAGGTTATATTCGTTGTGAAAAACGACCTTGGGAAGGTCGTTCCATAAGGATGAAGTCCTCCAGATGAAAGAATTCTTAAATAATGAAGTTCGAGGAGTACTAAGCTTAACCACATATGGATGGGCGGCAGTGGTTCGTCGTGTATTTCTGCAATTCGCCGCTTTGGGCGGAATTAATAGGGCAAGGTCAGCCGAGCACTTTCCATGAAAATATCTGTAAAAGAGAGTCAAATCCCCAACCTGTCTTCGATGTTCTAGGCTGTCGAGGTTCTTCGTCAGCTCGTGGTCTCCAATCAGACGAATGGCCCTCCTTTCGATGGAATCCATTAGCCGAATAGTATGTTTGGGTGCAAAGCTCCAGACATGAGAGCAGTACTCTAGTGATGGTCGAATCTGGGCTTTGTATAGTGTCAAAAGTTGTTGAGGTGTGTACAACTTTCTGGTTCGGAAGAGTACACCAAGTTTCTGAGAAGCTATCTTGGCGATTGCCACAACGTGGTTATGCCAAGACATATTTCCTCCCAGATTGACGCTCAGCAAATTAATAGATGAAGCCAGTGGGATTACGTGTCCTGCCATGACTATATCCGATTCTGTAATGTTAACCTTTTTAGAAAGAACTGGACTGGAACTGGAAAATAAAATAAAATACTATGGTATTTACACTAAGTGGAAATTTGATACAACTATTAGTTTGAAACATAAAAAAACAGTAGTAGTACGTAATAACAATAACAATTAAGTACACAAATAGAAGTAATAATTCGAAAATCTTCAGTTTCTTCGAAACAAGTTGAAGGTTATATTCGTTGGGAAACACGATATGTTGTTTACCACTAAATGTAGATTTCGATCCTCTGTCACAATTTAAACAAAAAAATCCAGGCCCGTATTTAAAAAAATTAAGTTGATGATGGTGACCTAAAGACGAAACGTCGCATGAAAGACTTGAAAATGGCATCTTGTGAAGAATAGAAAGAAGCAACGAGAAAGTAAAATTTATTTTTGGACATCTATTCGAACAAAGTCAGGAAAAAATAAAAACCGAAACGCAAAATTTTAGATTTTTTCAAATATTTTGAAAGCCCCAGTATTTATTTTCGATTTTTTTGCGTTACATTATTGGGCCCATCATTGCGCAACTTTGCCCCAATTTAACCGACTTCCAATGGCGAAGGCCCAATTTGTATCACCCTGTATATTGAATACAATTTTTTTTCTTTGAAAGATGACCTTTTCTCCTTATATAACAAAGATACAACTATGCAAAGTATAAAGAAATGGGATTAAATAATATGGCATTTTAAACGACTCCATTGTCTTACGATTGTGCCAATTTGGAAGGAAGTTGCTTTGTAAATACTTCGTCGGAATTTGTTTGAAGAATAAATTGGTTAAATCGAGCAAAATGTTAAATCTGTTGCAACGTAAGGGATAAAAATAGAAAAGGCTTCACAAATGATTCTTTAAATAGAGGACGTTCTGCAAATTGTTTATTATACCGGGTGTCCCACTAAGGTCGACGAGCGGTGGCATCTCGATAACGATGTCTTCTACAGCTTTCGGGACAAAAAATCTATAATAAAAGTGACCTCTAGAAGTATACTAAAATTACTTTCAACTTTGAAAAAGAATTTAAGGTATACAGGGTGTTATGGAAATGACGTATTATATTTAAATGGGTGACTCCTGGGGTGTCCTAGAGAAGCGCTACATATATTTTTTTTAAATGAAAGTTTAAAAAGTGGGGTAAATCACCCATAAACCCACAGGTCACTCCTCGGCACAATCATATATGATCTATTACCCATGCCCAGCTGTGTAATTAACAGATATTCAGGCACAATGTTGCCAAACTGTGTAAAAATGTAAAACTTTAGATTCTTATAAAAATAGTATTTAGTTTACCTAGTATCTAAATAGAAGTGAATCCAGGTGCCAGTACACTAGCAAGTAATCCAGGGCACAGACATCTTCAGGTTTTTGTTTTTTTCTATGGGAAAAGCTTTATGCTCATCACGTATCCTGATGATAATGTGGAACTGCATAATAAACTTATACCCACTAAACCCCATTCGGCCTCTTATTTCCAATATCTCGGAACATTTGCACTAAATCACTTAAAGCAACACACAGACACCCACGAGTTTCAAATTATTTTTTTGAAGATATGCGCCTATTATCAGATTACACGAAAGCACTAAACACTAAACAGCACTTAATTATTTCGCAATAGAAATAATAAAAACGCTAATTTCTATGGGCCATTAACCCTTTACTAAAGATAAAATGAAGCAATTATGTTGACATATAGGAACTACCCTTTGAAATAAATGGTCGCGTCCAAGGTGCTTTCTTTGTGCACATTCCGAGAACTAACTTGAGCTAGCGCGGTTGCCATTTCCGAGATTATAATTATACAAGAAAGTAATATTACAGAAGAAAATTCCGCAATTTATGAATATAATCTTATAAAACATCAAAAGTGGCAACGCTGTATTTTTAAATATTAACCCCAGCCGCTGCCGTCGCGAAAAGAACAGGCAACCTGCTCGATTGTCCAAAATCAGCTGTTTTATGAAGCCGGCCGATTTGCACACGCGTCGTCGGTTCTCTACTGTTTTTACCAAGTTTCAAGCAGATTTATGTGTTAAATTACTTAAACCCGAGTTTAAATTATTAAGTTATTTGTTCTTTTCGCGACGGCAGTGCCCCAGCCCAGCAGTTCAATACAGATCGACGGAACCAACGTGATATTTATTTTTAAAATTTTTAGATGTTAAATACATTATTTCCCAGACCACCCAGATAATAAGGGCGTATTTTTGTCTACACAGTAGCACTTTAAAATACTAATTCAGATTGAATGGTACTTAGATATGTTCATGAGACGCGAAAACTAATGTGAATTTATGTGATTTTGTGAGATTATTGTGCCGGTTTGTTTTTGTTCGGGTTACCTAGGCACTTGGTATTTTTTTATAAATTAAGTTGGTTTTAAATAAGTCCGAAAATCTAAATAAAATTGCATTTTTTTTTCTAAAGGGTAAGTAGCATTTATAAACTTTTAAGTTATCCAGATCTGACGGGTGTCGTTCGAATTGAACAAATGAGAACATACCTTACCATTTATAAACTCCGCGGCGGTCCATTCAAGTTGATAAATCAGAGATCGTTTCCCAGCGAACTGAACTGAACGTAGAAGTTTATAATAATGTACCCTGAAAAATAAACAACTTGCAATCTGGCAAACGGTTATTGACTTTCTAAAGAGTTTACCCTGTTGATATGACAACACTGTTCAAGATTCAGTGACGTTTTTCGCCATATGTTGCTTTGTTTACCTTCCTGACAGAGGCACCACCTGGTCATTTTTGGTTTGACATAAGGTGCACAGGGCATATTAAATCAAAGCGCCATTTTTGGATATTTTTCTTCAATTTGTTTTCATCTCAGGAATTGCCGGTTTAAATATAATACGTCATTTCCATAACACCCTGTATATATATGAAAAGTTTTTGTAAAATTTACTAAAATTTTGTAAAATATACAAGAATTAGTTTCGAACTCTTTTATCTCGTCAGTACAGGGTAGAACAAAATAGTTCGAAACCGGTCTGCAGGTGATGACATCCTTTCAATGGAAAAGGCTTCCTTATCTAAAACTATATTTTATAGGAAATTTTACAATAGAATCTTCCCTATAATAATTTTACTATAGTTTTTTTTTCGTGTAGTAGTTATTTAACCCATTGCCTGAGAACGAAAACAATGTTGCCGGTTATGAAATTTTTTATTTGAAAGTAAGTAAATGATTTATAAATTTGAGAAGTTAAACTAATAACAATAAGTTATCGAAACCTGAAGAACTCGGGTAGGGCCTTGGCACCTTGGCGTCGCCCCAGGACCAGCCACTGCGATTAAATAAAATCGGGATCACCTGCTGGCAACGCCGGTTGTAGTTTTCCAAACTTTTTATTGATTCCCGACACTACTTTCTATATCAAATTTCCAAAGTTCGTACCCGAGGCAATAGAATTTGACTGATCTTTCAGCCGACGTCACATGCCGGAGTATAGATTTTATTTAACAAATTTACAGCATTACGTCTTTTCAAACTTTGGCAAAGTGTTTATATCGAATCGAGGAATTTTAGAGGAAGAATTATGCTATTAGAATTTCAAGTAAACTTGTCTTTGGATTTTATTTTCAGTTAAAGGCAAAGACTACACTTTTAATGACAGAAGCATTTGCACCAATTAATAAAATATAAAGCAAGACCAATTATATAATTATCTGTAAAATGTAACATTTTCTTATAGTACCTACAACTTGTCCAAAGAAGTTCTACACAAATAGGAAACTTTTTACTTATGCTTTTTATGAATGACTAAAAAGCTCTGCTTGGCAAGCAAATGAGATTTATGAAGAAAAACATCAATTATATTATACAGGGTTATCAAAAATATATTTTATTTTATTTATTCAGGATAACAACAAACAGGCAAAGCCCAATACAGTATCCACGTAATATATTATATTGCTAATTAAGATAACAAATAAAGATACATTAAATTAATACGGGATACTGGACTTCCAAACACTCCAAAGCGCTGCAACAAACAGACAAATCTGATAAAAATGAAAGGATGGACACCTACGCAGGAACCTGCATGGTACCTTAAGAAGAAGTAGAAATTAATAGATTTTAAGATATAATTTATAAAAACTACAATCCATTTAATTCGATAGTACAAAAAAAAACCTAATAAAAGTTTGATAATCTCATCATTCTGCATGAAAGGTAATACTGAGTATTATTTGTGTATCTAAAGGGTATACTGAAGAGAGTATCAGATCTAAATTGACGAGGAGAAACATAAAACCAACTTTACCCAACAAATCAGGTGCATCCACCTTGTTACAAAGAATTTTACTCAAGAACATAACTTCCGACAATTTACTTCTATTTTCTAAAGTCAAAATGAATTCTTATAAAACTACGAAGATAGTTATCAAGGTTTGCTTTGCAAGAGTCCTTAAAAATTTATTCTGTACTGATTCTAATCTATTTATATAAACTGACTAGAAAGGGTTCAAAATAATCGAAGCAAGACTCAGTCTGCTATGCACAAAAGCATATTATATAACGTTAAATATGATTTTGGATCTTTGAAATATCTTTCTTGCCTATTAATAAAACCTAACATTCGAAAGGTCTTACAATCTAATGAATAAGCACATAATCAAGTAGAGTTCTAATTTGTCTATACAATTTGAGATCATCCGCATATAATAAGAATTTACAATTAAGAAAACATTTATTGATATCTTTAATATATATAACGAATTTTAATGGTCGCAAATGGGAACCCTGCGGAACACCTGATGTGGCAGAGAATGTGTTTAGAAGTGAACCCTTTTATGAGAACATTAAATTTGCGGTTGCTGAGATAGGAATGAATCCAAATTTAAAAAGGGCCATCTACACCGACGGCTTTAAGTTTATTCAAAATTATTAGATGATTAAGTTTATCAAACGCTTTACTGAAATCGGTGTAGATTGAATCTATTTGATTGCGTTTATTAAGATTTACTTTAATATCTTCTATATATGTTAAAAGATCACTTTCGATTGATCATTGTTCCAAAATAGTTTGTCCTCTGACTAATTGGAAAAGGTATTTATAGACCAATTTTTCGAGAAGTTTCACAAAAACACAAATTTTATTTATTGGTCTATAATTGGAAATAATATTTTTCTGACCGCCTCGCGCTTTTGTAAATGGGAATTATAGTGGACAATCTCCAGAATCTGTACTAGTATAAAAGAATTTAAAATTTTTTAAAAAAAGTTAGTAGCTTATACAGGGTCCGCAAACGAAGCGTGGGCGGAAGAATAAATCGTTATCGAAGAACTTATCAACAATACTAAAACAGCTTGAGGTATTGGATTAAAAGCGGCATGTTTTAAAAATATTTTAAATTATACAGGGTGGCCCAAAAAAGTGTGACAGCATAAAGTTATATTTTTTTAAATGGGACACCCAGTATTTTATTACATATTTAGGTTCGTATTGCTATCGTTTATAAGTGCCTCAAGTTTTATTTAATTTGGTTTTGTAGTTTCGGAGAAATAAATTAAAAACTAAACAAAAGAAGTTTTGCAGTCCTGAATAAAAAAATCAAAAAAACAATCCAGAACTATTTTTTTAACCTCGGCATTGAGTGAAACTTATGACAAGAGGTCTAGAGATACTATGAATGTAATTGCGTTTATTTATTTTATACAGGGTGTTCATAATGAGCTTTCAAAAACCCCACATTTTAAAATAATTTTTCTCAAGTTTTTCAAATGGAACACCCTGTATATTATTTGGCTATTTGACGTAGAATTCATAGACAATTTTTTTTTGTAATACAAGCATATAAGTTATATCCAGCCGTTTTCGAAATAATTGTAAATATCATAAATTATGTGTTTAAATAGAGTTTTTATTGTGAAATTTTGTTATAGGCGACTAGACTAATAATTGTAAACTAAAGTAAATGTTCAAAATAGCTTTCTTTTACTTAATTTAATGATTTTCCTCTACTGCCAACAGAACTCTTAATTCATTTTCTTCATTAATAACGGGTTTATTGATTATCATCCTTTTTATGTACGCAGTGCTTCCTGTTGCTACAAATCTTTGCAACATCTTCTCGAAGGTTTTTGGTCTCGGCTTTCTCTCAATATTTGGATATCTTTGAGCATACACTCGGCTTGCGAGGAGGCAATTTCTTGCACATTTACCCAGTATAAACATCATATTTACCATTTCTAAAGTTGTAAAATTCGACATTTTGTGTAAGTTAGTACTTAATTTCGACGACTGAACAAATGTAAATAATTTTATTTGGCTGTCATAGTGACAATCTAAACAAAAAGAAATCATGGCAACTCGATTAAGAATAAAAAATAATAATAAATAATAAAAGTAGCAAAAATGTATGATTTTAAAATTTATATCGAAATAACTAAAATACGGTAAACTCTAAGAGTAAAAGGAAGCTATTTTGAACTTTTACTTTAGTTTACAATGATTAGTCTAGTCGCCAATAACAAAATTTCCCAATAAAAACTCTATTAAAACAACATAATTTATGATATTTACAATTATTTCGAAAACGGCTGGATATAACTTATGTACTTGTATTACAAAAAAAAATTGCCTATGAATTCTACGTCAAATGCCAAATAATATACAGGGTGTTCCATTTGAAAAATTTGAGAAAAATTATTTTAAAATGTGGGGTTTTTGAAAGCTTATTATGAACACCCTGTATAAAATAAATAAGCGCAATTACATTTATAGTATCTCTAGACCTCTTGTCATAAATTTCACTTAATGCCGAGGTTAAAAAATAGTTCTGGATTGTTTTTTTAGATTTTTTGATTCAGGACTGCAAAACTTTTTTTTTTAGTTTTTAATTTATTTCTCCGAAACTACTAAACCAAATTAAATAAAACTTGAGGCACTTATAAACGATAGTAATACGAACCTAAATATGCAATACAATACTGGGTGTCCCATTTAAAAAAATATAACTTTATGCTGTCACACTTTTTTGGGCCACCCTGTATAATGTAAAATATTTTTAAAACATGCCGCTTTTAATCCAATATCTCAAGCTGTGTCAGTATTGTTGATAAGTTCTTCGATAACGATTTAATCGTCCGTCCACGCTTCGTTTGCGGACCCTGTATAAACCTTACAATTGTTTTTTATCAAATTGATACCAAAAGGTACAGCCTCTTAATTCTTAGTTAAACGTCTCGTAATTTTTAATTAAAATCTTCTCCGCCGGCGAAACTGAATGCCTTTTTATGTTTCAAATTACAAAAGGTATTTTTAATATTATCTCTTTTTACAGTTTTCTATTTACCCTCGCGGACTTGTTTTCAAATTATTTTAAAGTTCAGTGTTTGATGTTAAACGCAAAAGGGTTTAAACGATTTCCGTTTAAAATATTGTACACATACAGGGAAGTTGGTTTCGGACAAAGCTCAATTATTTTCTACTCCTCTACTTTCGGAGATATTTTTTTTAATATTGTTGTTTAAAATTGTTTTTTTACAATTCAACACCCTGTAGCAAAAAACTACGTCGTTGGGGACATATTTTCATATGAAGTTTTCGTCATAAAATGACCTAAACTGAATATTAATATTAATATTATATGTAATATATATAATACTGGGTGTTCCATTTTCGACACTTTCTGGGGGTATTAGGGTTATTATCAAAGTTAGAAGGTTGCGGTTTTTACTTTAGTGTCCCATTTTTTAACGAAGCAAAAGATTCCGGTGTCAAAATTATCAAGGCTCTCTTAGTTTTTAATATAAAGGGTGATTTTGGAATTTTTCGCTTTTTAGACATCCTTCGTATTTCTTAACTTATTAAAATGGTAAAAGCTGATCTCACTTAAACTACAGCGGCTAAGTCAGTTTTTCTCTAAAAAGTTTCGTTTTTGATATATTAACAAAAATAAATTTTTTTAAATGGGACACTCTATACAGGGTGTCCGCTAATTAATGGTACATGGAAAAAACACAGACTCCTTATGTAAAAATATTAGGATTTAATTATACTTTATCCGAAAGTTGTTATTAACTGAGATACAAAGTGTTAAAGTTAAAACTTCATTTTTGTTTTTCTCTAATAATTTTGCAGGAAGAAAGCAACGTTTTCTTACAAAATTTGGCAATTATGGTTTTTTAAGACGAGAAATTTTTATGAAATTTTAATGTACAATGTCTGCAGCATTATTTGCACATTTATTAGGACATAACTTTTTGTGTCTCAGTGTATTTAAGTTTTTAATGAAAATAATAATTTTCTCATATTTATAACGTAAAAAGGGTATACTCAGTTTAGGTCGCCTAGAGTTACCGTTTCGGAGATATTTGCATTTAAATTGTTTAGTGCACTGTGAGAAAACAAATAAAATTTAGAGATGCAGTTGCTATGGAACAGAAAATGTTTCATTTTTGAGTTGATCGTAAGTTTGTGTTTTCATTGCTGTTGGTTTCTCTCGACACGAAATTTTCTAGGGTCAAAGATATTTTAATTAAAGTAAGTTAAAGAACAATCCAATTGTTGTATTTATTATTCCCAATTACCATTACTAGAACTTTAATTATCATGTAAAAGTGAATTGGTAAGAAGTAACAAAATATTATTTGCTTCCCTGAGCTAACGCACTAACCTATTTAAATGCAAATATCTCAGAAACGGGTTTGCTCGGGTGTGTTCGGGTTTGTTCTTAAATACACTGAGGCACAAAAAAGTTATGACCTTATGAATGGGCGAAAAATGCCGCAGACAGCGCCCCCTACATTGTACATTAAAATTTCATAAAGAAATCAATTTCTCGTCCTAAAATAACTACAATTGCCTAATTTTGTAAGAAAACGTTAGTTTCCCTCAAAGTTATTAGAGAAAAACAAAAATGAAGTTTTAACTTTAACACCCTGTATCTCAGTTATTTTACTAACGTAAATTATTAAAAATTTCACATTTTAAGGTTCTCTTGAATAGAAATAAACAACGATACATCTTTGTAAAGCCCAAAGATGTTCAGTTAATTAAAAAATAATATATAGGTATCCCATTTAAAAATTTTTACTTCTGTTAATATCTCAAAAAATATCCTCTTTAGAGAAAAACTGACATAACGATCTCTAACAAGACTAGTTTCTACCTTTTTGATAAGTTAATGCGTAACGGAAATATATGGGGGTGTCTAAAAAGCGAAGATTTTCAAAATCACCCTCTAGATTAAAACCTGAGAGAGCCAGGCAAATTTCAGATCGAAATTTTTCGTTTCATTAAAAAGTGGGACACTAAAGGGAAAATCGTAATATTCCATCTTTGATACTAACTCTAATACCTCCAGTAAGTGTCGATTGAACACCGTGTACATATATTATATTAATGAATGTTAAATCTATTTAAATTATCATTGTTTTCAAAACATTCAAATTTTTAATGACTGTATACGTACTCTACGATTTATACGTGACATTCTCTGTATTAATAACGCGATAATATTGACAATATTTTTTAGAAATAATATAATACATCATATTATTTTGCTGTTTCGAACTACATGTTAAAATTGTCTAGCTTAATTTTGTCAAATATTTATTTTAATATATTATATTGTAAAATTTAATTAATCGAATTAGATCGGATAATAAAAATGACCAGGAATTTAATTAAGAGAAGTATATAATCAAATAATAAAAATGGCCAGGATCCAGATCAGTCTTTGTACAGGGTGTCCCACTAAGTCCGGCGATGTACGATATTATGGAAGCTATAAACCTTATGTCTTTCAGAAAAAAATTTCATTGACTAAATTGACCAAGACAAATTGATGGAAAATATTTTTACACTTCCAAAATAACCGCTAGGTGGCGCAATAACTATAATATAATTAAAAGGTCAAATTTCTTCGAATCATCATTCTTAAGGTTTTCATTTAATAATACACATTGATACAAAAGTTTTGCATCACTCTGATTCTCGAATAAGTAATTACGTCATCGCGAAAATAGACTAATATATTAGTTCATTGAAAATTACCCTCATACATTAATCTAGAGGTGTTGTTTTCGATTGATTACATCGAAAACAACCCCTCTAGCTATCGACAACAACCCGCCAAGTTTTTATTGTTTATTGACAAAGATAATGACACTTTTTAACGTTTAAAAAAATAATTATTATTACAATTGCGTTATTAATAATTACTAATTTTTTTAGTTCTATATTTAAAAGTTGTAATATAAAGTTGTTTTAACCATTATTCGAGTAATTTTCTCCCTAAATTACACTCGTGCATAAAAATTCTCAGATAATTTTGCATTTAAGCGTATTTCCTTTGAAAAACAACATTCGTTCATTTTCAAATTTTGTAAAATAGCCCTCCTCCTTCGGAGTCGGGCTATTTCGCCAAAATATGAAAATGAACTCTTGTTGTTTTTAGGCAATACGCTTTCATGCAAAATTATCGAAAATTTTTAGGCACTAGTGTAATTACCTCCGATAAGTTTAAAATAAAAATTAATGAGTTTTAAAAATTTTTATTTTACCACAACATTTTAAACCATCCAAAAAAAAAACTTAACAAAAGTAAAATTTATTTATACTGTATAATTTGTGAAATTTAAAAAAATATCGCTTCTAATAAAGTGTATTTCCTTCCTCCTCTGGCCTCAATGCAAGCTTGAAGACGACGCCGCATGCTGTGCGTAAGGTTAGCAATCCGTTCTTGTGGAATAGCCTGCCATTCCTCGGTAGCAGCGACGACAATCTCCTGGAGAGTTCTAGGGGGATTTCTTCTAACGTGAACTGCCCTAGAGAGCATATCCCGAGCATGTTCTATGGGGTTCACGTCAGGGGACAAAGCAGGCTACTCCAAGCGATTGATTCCCTCACTTTCTAGGTATTCATCCACAGCTCTAGTACGATGGGGTCAGCATTATCGTCTATAAACACAAAATTGTTACCAACAGCCCCTCTCCACGTCCTAGCATAAGGATGTAGAATATCCCTAATGTACCTGTCGCCAGTCATTGTGCCTTGAACGTATACTAACTCAGTACGCTCGCCAGACCTAATACCTGCCCAAAACATGGCGCTTCCTCTCGCGAATGGTGGCAAGGGGCGAGCATGGGCAAGTTGGGCGGCTTGTGTTCTCTCCAAATACGAATCCGGCGACTATCGTTTACCAGACAAATCCTGGTCTCGTCGGAAAATAGGACAGAATTCCAAAATTCTTCGGGTATGCGAACGTGCGTTTCAGCCCACTGCAGTCGACGAACTCGGTGGTCATAATGTACTTGGGAAACTCTTACTGGCCACCGACATCTTAAACCGGATTCAAGAATGCGTCTCATTAGTGTAGAGACGGATACGCGAACTCGAGTTGTATGCGTAACATCTCTCTGAAGTTGTGGGACTGGCATAGTACGATTTCTCCGAATTGTTAACGTAATATAGCGGTTTTGCTGTTCGTTAGTAACAAAATGCCTTCTACCACTTCGTGGTCTGTCTCGCACGGAATTGGTTTCTAGATAGCGATTTCATATGCGAGATACATCACTTTGAAAAACCCCTATTCTTTCAGCAACAAATCTTTGGGAATGACCTTCCTCAACTAAAGCTACTATTCTTGCCCGATCAATTTCAGATATTACTCGGAGATTCAATTTTACTCACTGAACCGGAAAATTTAACTGGCCAGCGACAACAAAATACAACACTGAAAATGTTATCTTAAACAAATGTCTTGATAATATTTTTTTTGCTACAAAACTGGTATCGTTTTAATTAAACATTTAGAAAAAAAAATCATTCCTGAAATTATCTTAACATGCCAAAATCAGAGTGATGGAAAACTTTTGAATCTATGGTTAGATATAGTAAGATCATTAATTTTTGCGACAGTATATTCGTAAATTGCGGTATCTTCCATACCCTTTATGCAAATTTAATCAACTTAAGCTCCTTTAAAAGATTGGTTGTGTAGCAAAACGTACATTTGGTATCTACTGTATTTTTTTTATAAAAATAAGACCGAAGGTATGTTTCTTAAAATTGTTTGTTTTTTTTTAAAGAGTTTGAAAGATGACAAGAAGTGACCACGTGCTTTTACTATTATTCTTTGTCAAACCATGAATATTCTTCAAAAAGCTCATAGCTGCAGGGACGGACTAGCTCTGACACTCGTGGCTTCTTTTTTTGAACGCCCTGTATGAGAAGGCCCAGTATGAGAAGAACCTTGGACGACGGTTTTATTACCTTTAACTATTGACTAAAAGTTAAGTACCTACTCTTCATTCATATTGCTAATCCTAACCGTTTTCGAAAAAAACGGCATTTCATATACCTCATGTATTTGGCATATTTCAATAAAAAATAAGTCTTTGTTCCGGTCAAATATTCAACCTTCAAAATTTCGCTTTTTCATACTTAACCCGTGAGAAGTTGGTAAATGAAATTACGGTTATTCGAAAATAGTTAGGATTAGCGACATGAAAGAGGAGTACTTAATTTTTAGTCAATAGTTAAAGGTATGTAAAAAATCATTGTCCAAAGTTCTTATGATACAAGGCGTTAAAAAAGGGCCATGAGTGACATAGCTAGTCCGTAATTCGCAACACCTTCTTGGATAGTAATTTGAAGAGTCTGGTATATATCATATTAAAAAAAAATTAAATATACCTTTGGGTTTAATAATTAGGGGGTTCGCAATTCTGGAACGGTTCTTGCGGGATTCGATCGGAGCTTATTCTTCATGATATGCCACAAGGTTTCAATCGGCGATAGATCTGGACTACTCGACGTCCATTTTAAAACTGGAATATTGTTTTCTAACATCCAATCTTTTACTTTTTTAGCCGTATGGCAACCGGCACTGTCTTGTTGGAAGATACATTCAATATTGTTTAAACGCATTTGTTCAATTTGGAGTGTTAAGTTATTTTGAAGCACATTAATGTACTTATGAGCATTCATAATACCTTCCACAAAGTATAAGTTGCCTACTCCACTTGCTGACATGGATCCACAAATCATAACAGAGGCCGAAAACTTAACTTTTTATGGAAGACAGTCATTCTGAAATGCTTTTTCTTTAGTTCTTATGACACGACTCCTACTATCACCACCGCATACTTCAAATCTGGCTTCATCACTCCAAATAATGAAGTTTCATTGATTCGGAGCCGATAATTTGTGTTCTTTGGCCCACGCAAGTCTGTTTTTCTTTTGAATCTTTGTTAGTAAGGGCTTTTCTTTTGCCTAGAGTTATTAAGTTAAAAACGAATAATAAAAAAATTATTTAAGCTTACCTTGTAAGTTTTAAATCCTAGTTTTTGGGCAGATGCATATACATATTTTGTATTATTTTTTTGTCAACCTATTTGTCTTTAAGTCATATTGTCTGACAATTCGAACCTGTTCGATTAGACAATAAAGATTATTATTATTTCCGTAACACCCTGTATTTATTTGACTGTATAATCGAAGTCACCAAACGTTTTGTCATAATATACCTTTCTATAAACCACGTTAAGTGCTTCGTTTGGAGTAACTTTAGTGCCGTCAGCACAAATTATAAATTCCTAATCGACTGGATCTCTATTTATGTCACAGGGGATTATGTAAAGCATCCCGGATCAATTTTGTATAATTTTGTGACTTCTGGCAACACTGGATCAAGCCGGTAATGTCTTTGGGATATTTTTCGACGAAGTAGGAATATTTAATTAATCTGATAATCTGAAATACCTACAAAGGTCTTAGATGGGTTAACGTATAATAACATAACCTAGACAAACGAGATAAGGTCCAGCCGATCAGGGAATAAAAATTATCTGCTGTTGGACCAAGGGCTATGTACCTTCGGTAGAATTTAATATATTATACAGTAACTGATCTCCTGTTTACTTCATTCTTTGTTTGCTTAATTTTCACAATTAGTAACATTCCGGATTCTTCAATATCATCTAATGTTACCTGGCTGATTTCACAAATTCGACAAGCTCCTGCAATCGCAAATAAAACAACAACATTGGCCATTAAATATCCTTCATCAGGAGCGTTATTTAAAAAATCGCTAATATCTGTAATTGTAAAAATAGCACCTGTCTTGGGCGTGTAACCTTTCCCATTTTGTTTCAGAAATGTAATTAGTTTGAAATCTTTTGAAATGTCTACATTATTATTGGATTGTAACATACTTTTAATTAGTGTTGTGATCGCTCGAGCGGATAACCGCTTGATCACTCGATTATTGAAATAACCGACATCGCTCGATTATTAAAAAACCGCTCGAGTTATCTATTCAGGCGAAAACCGTCGCTCGTCACTTATTATATTTCACTCGATACCCGAGCTTCGCTTGACGCCGGCGGAAATGTACCGCTGTAGTGTGATCGATTTAAAAAATTGCTCGTATATTCGAACAGTTTTTCGCTCGATAGGAAATACTCTAGTTATAAATTCAGGTGAACAAGCGAAAAATGTCGTCTGTCACTTGATACCCGACCTTCGTTCTACGCGCGATCCGAAATATGCCGATTGGCGACGTTCGAGTTTGACGCTGAGCAGGTACACGACATACCTCTTTCTTAAAGGCACATAAACGAGAAGGTGCATATAAAAAAGTATGCTAAATCCCTTAGCGGAGTCATCGTGACATGGGTTTTGTAAAGTTTTGTTTTGACTGGCTAGCCAGCGGCGTAGTTTGGGTCTCCGATTGTAAATATTAAAAAAATTAAAGCATATAATTTTTAAATTTTTATTTACTATAAACTCGAGAAAACTTGTCAAAAATAACATAATGTTAGAAATTGTAAATAAAAATAACAAAACGAACAAAATGGTTAACAAAATATGTAGAAAAATTCGTTGGTAATCTTATAGTATTTATTTATTTATTTATTTATTTGTTAGGAAGTCTATTACATTTCTGAACAAATATTCCTGTTTGAAATCCAAAAGCTACAAGCAGCTTGTCTAGATTTCAGGTTATGAATAACTTTTCCCTTTTAAAATAAAATAAAAAGAATAAAGATAACATATGCTAAAACTATTTATGCAGTACAGTCTAAACTAGACTAAAGAAAATATTACCAATGTTAAAATGATTTATTAAACGTTATTGTTAATATTAAATGGATATTTCAAAACACCCTCTAGTATTCATTCAATAAAGGCACCGTATAGGTTATTTGCTGATAATTTATCTTTATCCATTTCGAGATTCCAAGCAAGAAAGTACGTAAATTTACAACAGACTTCAAATTTAAAGGTAACATATTGAATAATTTGGGGCCGACATACCTAATGTGCCTCTGCGAGGCTGTATATGATGCCAGAGGAACGAATAGGCACCCACTATCTACAGATCTGGTGTGAACACTGTGCATAATCCTACTTTTGTATTTATTACACTTTTTCATAAACCTAAGAGTACCCTTAACATACAATTGCCTTACCGGTAGCAGGTCAGCTTCTTTAAATAATAAATCTGATGGATACCTCCTGTTTCTGTTCATGAATATCTTTATTATATATTTTTGAGTAATATTTAAACGGTGAAGGATGCTACAACAAGCACTACCCCAAACACTCAAACCGTACATCAAAACTGATTCAATTAAGGCCTGGTACGTCATTTTTAAGAGTTTTAAAGATAAAAATTCTCTAAGTTGGTAAAATTTATGTACAGTTTTACGAATTTTTTTGGTAATATAGTTAACATGAGTTTCATACCTTAGATTCTTGTCAATGAATACCCCCAGGTATTTTACACTATCTTTTGCTAATATTGTCTCTTCACATCTGCACACTGACATATCCATAACACATTCAAAATTATGCACCCTAAGTTCAGGATGGATCACACCTCCTGGGTTATTCATAGAAAAGGCCATATGAACAGTTTTGTTTACATTCATTGTCAGAAGATTCTGATCCATCCACAAACGTACCTTGGAGATATGATCCTCTGCCCTCTGAAATGTCTCTGGCCAGGATTTGCCTCTAACTAAAATTACTGTATCATCAGCATAGCACACACATTCACTATTTTCATTTGGCAGAACAGAAAAAAGATCATTAATATACAAGGAAAAAAGTGTGGGACCCAGTACGGTACCCTGCGGCACCCCAAATTCCACCGTACCCGTTTTGCTCAATGAATCATTTATTCTTATTCGCTGGGTTCTATTTTTTAAATAAGACTCAAACAGGCTGTGCGCAAGACCTCTTACTCCAATATCTTCAAGTTTTTTTAGTAAAATTTCGTGTGCCACAGTATCGAACGCACGGGCCAAATCCACAAATATACCCAATGTTTTGAATTTGTTATTATAATTTTGCAATACATAATCTGTGACGTGCACCATAGCTTCCTCACTGCTTACTCCTGACAGAAACCCATACTGAGACTTGGATAAAATATTGTTAGTGTTCAAAAAGCTGTCTAACCTTAGTTTTATACACTTTTCAAATAGACGGCTAACTGAGCTAGTCATAGCAATCGGTCGATAATTTTCTTTGTTTAACCTATCTCCAGTTTTGTAAATAGGAACAATAACAGCCTTTTTTAGGATTTCGGGATATGTACCTTTTTCAAATATTAAATTTATTAGATGTAAGAGTGGTTTTAGGAGGTAAATATGATTATCTTTTAATAGTTTAGCCGAAATATTGTCGTCACCAGGTGATGCTTTGGTCTTCAAGGAATTAATAGCAGAAATTAATTCATTTTCAGTTATTGGATTAAAAAACAAAGAATTTGAGATACGCTTATTTAAAAACCTATAGTTATTTTTTTTAATTTTATTTGCCAAGTTTTTGCCAATACTACCAAAATATTCCAAGAATACATCAGCAATTTCCCGATTGTCATAAACAAGTTTGTTTTCATTCTTAATTAAAGTTATTCCTTTACATTTTCTAGTTTCATTAGTCGCCTGCTTAATAACCTCCCATGTTTTTTTAATGTCGTTCCCACATTGAGCTAGCCTATTCTTGAAATACATATATTTGGATTTTTTAATAAGATTCGTAAGATTATTTCTATACTTACGAAACTTTTCTATTGCTTCAACACTCTGCGGGATCCTATCAGCTATTTTTTTTAGTTTATCTCTATGTTTAATAGACGCAATAATTCCTCTGGTGATCCACTCTTTTTTTTTCTTAACATTTTTTATTTTGATTAATTGAGTCGAGCTGGTGATACAATTATTTAATATTTGAATGAAATTTTCTGTACATAAATTAATGTCTATATCGCAAACTGAGTCCCACTCTTGATTCTTAATCTGACTTTGTAGTTTTATGCAGTCTAATCTCTTTATCAGTAAGGGCGAATTATTACCCTCATTAATAGATTGACCATTTGCGGTTTTGAAGTCTATATTTAGTAATATTGGAAAGTGGTCAGTAAGACCACAATTTAGAACAACAGGCTTAATGCTACTATCACCAAGCCTATTGTATACAAAGAAGTGGTCGATACATGACCTGGACAAGCGAGCTTGCCTGGTTGTAGAATTTATCATACTCACATATCCCAAACCATTCAAACAATTTAAATAATTACATGTTGTTTCATTACCTTCATCCATCAAATTGATATTTATATCACCACAAAACACCTCTAAAGGATTTTTCACTATATGTTCTTCAAGAAGAGTCTGTAAGTCGATTACAAATTCATCAGCATTCAGAGAAGGCAATCTATACACAGCAGTCACACCAATTTGAACATTATTTTTTGTGAAACATTATTAAATCTAAACAGGAACTTTTTATTATTAAACTCAAGAAGACTTCTTAAAAATAACATGCATTATAGAAAATGTTAATGGTAAATAAGGAAACGAGAAAATCAGTTAACAAAACATAGGTATCGACAAATTTTTTGGTAACCAAAAGTAAACATTCTTAAATTTAAACAGGCTTTTAGGTAGCTATAAACATGATTTAAAAAAAAATTCACCTATTTTCTTATTTTGCCAGTCGCGTAACTAAGCCAACATTTTTGAAGGGAACACAGTGGACACCTGATAATTTAAAGTGGACGAATTTGACAAGCCATTTTAAATATCTATTTATTTTATGCTCGTAGATTGAGAAAGATGTGAAGAAAAATAGCTCTTGGTAATACTTTTTGTTTTAAAAAAGCACAAGAATAAATCAGAACAATAACTACATATTTGGGTGATTTTTTTCAGTTTTTTTATTTGGTATCGAGACACGTGGTAAAAATTCATTATTCACAAATAAATAAATTTCTGGAATTTTTTTGGTGGCTACTACAATTTTTTAGCTAAACCTGTGCCGTAGTTACGTGCCAGCTAAATACCCTACCTGATCACATGTAAACGACTAGGCTGCCGGTCGAGCAGCCGGTGACGTTATCGCTTGGTGAATTGGAATTTCAAGCGATTCACTCGATTATTAAAATCGCTCGAGTATCAAGTACTCGATTATTAAAATCATCGGTTTTTCCCAACACTACTTTTAATCATTGAATAATTCGACCACACTGTTGATGGCTTTTGTTGTTGTGCCAATTCCGAAAAGTAGGCGAATAACACCGTCTCTGACAAAGAACTGCATGTCTTTTTCACCTTCCATTCCATAAATCTTGAATACGTGGTTTCGCAAATTTTGCGCGATTTAGCTGGCAATAATTTTAGAGACGCTACTTTCGCTGCTCCTACCAATTCCGATGGAGTTAGAGAAAACTCGGAATCAGACATTTTTAACTTTATAATATTCAAAATAACTAATAAACAAAAACTAAGTTCTTAATTTTTAAATTAAATCACAGTGTTAAATTGACACATTTAACCTTTATTTACATACAGAAAATTACAAAAAAAGTTTGACTTCAATGGGATTTGAACCAAGGACCTAGTTCGCGGAAACCGGCAGCATCAACTGAGCCGATAGGAATAGAGGTATTTCGATTTTGCAATAGCTTGTGAACTGACATAATTACTTTGACAGATTATGTACTATTACGAATAGTTACCTGGGTAGCGATACGTGTGATTGGTCATTTTAATATCCTCACTAAATTATCAGCCCGGTGAGACCGCTTATGGCGGGGATCGAAGCATATAAGTAGGTCGTGCAAGTGACGTCACAGCCAGGCAGGTTACTCCATACGTTTATCCTTTTGTGTCAATCGTTCTGTGTCAATATCAGACTTACGTAGCTATATCTGAAAGTCAAAACGTGAGTGTATTTGTTCGGGTTTGTTCGATTTGATCTAGGCCATATTTGTCTCCCCTTAATGAATCGGAGAAGGTTGATGCAGATAGAGACAGACATAGAATGCGAGCAGCACAAGTTCTTAAATTATTTTACAACCGAACATCCTTCGTCTGGAATGGAATAAAAATCAAGTAACATATGATTTATAATATGATTGAAAATTGTAGAGGAAGCGTCATTAAATTCTAAAATAATTTTTAACTTTCTATTCTTTTCACGAAAACGGACCTTTTCGTATTGTTGCAGGTAAGTAATTTATTATTGAAATATTTTTTTAGTAATTTTTATTCGTTATTGTTATTTTACATTATAAAATTGTCCCATTATGTCCCAAACTTCTCACGCAAACTAGCAACAAACACATTTTTAAAGAATTTTACTTAAATTTTACAATCTACAAGTCAAAAGCTGCAACATAATATTTACAGCTTAGTTATATTAACCCGTAGTCAGAATTTCCGGTAATATATTATTATCATAATTCTTTCCTTTCATTAATTGAGAATCCCATAATGACTGAACATTAAAGAGGACTTCGATCACTAATGTTGCCAGGAGTATGCTACGAAACAAACAAATTGGAAGCCCATAATCATAATGATGGTGCCTATATTTACTTGGTTAGTAGCTGTACATATAGTATTGTATTTACCTTGATTTGTGTTTGAAGTTGAAGATGGTAAAATATTTTATGTAAATTATGATTTATTTCCTATTTTTTAATAAAACTAATTACAACCTTCAATCTCTGAATTCAGTAATAATATAAAAGTATGTAAGGACAATTTTAAAGCCATATTTACAGCTGAAAACCTATGTCAACAAAATCCTAATATTTTATTTTCTCTACTTAGTAAATCAAATGAAAGGGTTTTGATGTTTTCTTTGCTTAAATGTCACTTTAAAATATTGACAGTAATAAAAATTTGGACAAAAGTGACATTTGAAAAGCACGTGCGCGCCAGGCATAATGGATGTCGCCGTATCACGCCTGCTTCGATTATTTAACATGGCAGTTTGTCTTCTTCCTGGTTATAAGTATTCGTTGATTTTAATATCCTAACTAAATTATATCCATTGAGTTAACTGAAATAGCCTTCAATTATGTAGATTGTGAAGGAAACAGAAAATATACATGTGGGAATAGAAAAAAATATTACACTCATGGCTCTCTTGAAACATCATTTCTCTTACTGGTAACCTAGAAAACTCCACCATATTTAACGATAAACTCTTAAGGGACGGTTAAATATCAAAAATTTCCCCGTAAAACTTTTACTGCTATTTTCTTCTAACCGCTAGTAAAACTAGATACATAGGAATTATCCGTACGCCATGTTTAAAACGAGTCTGCGGTAAAATATTTTTATTGCCTGATATGCTGGTGCCTTTTGCCCCTGACCAATAAAATTTCAAATGTTTAACGATGTCATTCCGAAATAATATCATTTTCTAAAAATATTTCAAATAAATTAGCTTTTATTATAAGGATAATAAACAAAAAATTCTCCCCGACGCGACCGAGCACAGTAAAAGCATCAGGTAGGCTTACGGTAATTTTTATGGACAGTTGAGTAGTATTTATGATTTATAACAGTTTTATAGAAGCTGTCGAAAAAAATTTTTCTTACTTCGTTTTTAATTAATTCTACTACAGATGCATTTAATGTAGGAGAAATATTATTTCTCCTAATATTGGATTTTAATTGGTGCCATATTAGCTCAATAGGATTGAATATACAATAGTACGGAGGAAGACGCAACACTGTATGTCCATTTTCTGCTGCAAGTTTGTCACACTCGTATTCCTCATTTATTTTAAAAGCTTTTAACACTTCTAGCAGTTCTCGTTTTTTGTAAGTTTCTTCAAAATATAAATCATTTTCAATCATAAAATTTTGAATTTCTGCTTTTGTATTATTAGAATTGGGAATGATTTTTGCTTGCCGACTATGATAACTAGCATTGTCCATTACAATGACGCTATTTTCAAGTATATTTTTAAGGAGTTTATGTTTAAACCATACTTCAAAAAGTTGTGCGTCGGTATCTTGATGGTAATCTAAAGAAGAATCTGCTATGTTTTTAGCTGAAAGCAACAGACAATTTGAAACAAACCCGTTCTCTGAACCAGCATGTTATATTGTGATTATTTTGCCTTTATTTGATGGTGCATTGGTTTGACATTTTTTGGAAGAATCATCCCAACCTTTTCTTGGAGTGTCATGGGTATCGAACCATGTTTCGTCAAGGTAAATAATTGAACGATTTTCTTCTCTAAATTGTTTAACAGCTGTTAAATATTTAAGTCTCCATTCCCGTAAACGTTGAGATTCCATTAATGTTTGTCTTTTACCAATGCTTCGGTATTTAAAACCCATTTTACGCAATATTTTCCTAAGGCTTGAAAGGCTACAAGAGATATTTGTTTCGTCTTTAATCAGCCGCTCTTTGAGGGAAATCAAAGTGGGTACAGTTTGTGCCTCATACATTTGGTAAATCTTTCTTCTTAATAAATCCATATCATTTTCGTCAATGCTTCTAAATGTGCCAGAATCACTCCGATTTTTTCTAGGATTAACAGGTTTAAGTACTATGTCTCTTACCAAAAATAAAGGAGTTTTTGTCAAAGTAGACGTCTCTGCTAAAGCATCCATCGAATTAAAATTTCTACTCAACAACGATTGATACACATTTTTAATTATTAGTTTGGCATCGGTAGATAAATGCTTTCTTTTAAAAATGACAATTCCAAGGACGCCACATTCTACCACTAATAAGCCTAACTACTTACTAATTACTCGCCGGAAAACCACTAAAGATTAAAATTATTAATAATCACTTTGTATTTATATATGCATCAGGCATAGGTATAAATTGAATTTGTATACCTGGTCCGGCTCTGCTCGAAAAGGTTTTAAAATTTGGGATTTCCTTATTTATTTTATGGTCGAAGGGATAATGAGGTTTTCTTGCAGTGAAAAGATCAACGGTATAATTCTGCAAATACTATACTCATTTGTCACAGGTCTGTCGTTTGATAGATTGCACGGATTGCCACGTCGGTTTCTATAATTATTTTGTTAGACTTAATTAAGTCTAACGGCTGTGTAGTGGTAGAAAAAGGCGACTCACACTAAATGGTAAGTCGCACTATTATGAATTACGTTACTCGCCTGCGGCTCGTAGGGAAGTTTCATCATCCGGCGAATATAGTATGTGCATATCCATACTGTACTGAATCTTAAACCCATTTATTAAAAATACGAGGTTTAAAATCCTTAATTTTCTCGCTTTCTGCTAAAAAAAATTAAAGACATTCTGCTTTCTTTTATACTTTGCTTTCGGTTTACGAATCTGCTCGATTTAACCAATTTTGTTCGCCAAACAAATTTCGACAGAATCCTGATGGAGTGGAATCTCCGAATTCGGAACAGCGGAAAGCAATAGTGGTTTACAAAAACGTATATTTTGGTCGTTAATGATGTTGTTTGTTCGCCTTATTTTACAGTGATATATTTTTAATGTCTTCTGGTTTTATCAGTTAATGAAAAGGATATGCAGTGAAATTGATGTGGGAACTCGCCACAGGAACCTTCTCCTAAATTTTCTTTGGCAACGGTAATTTTGGAGTTTAAACATTCTTCAATGTAGCCCTCCAATTTTCTCTTGAGAAAGGAAATAATACTGAAAAAATTTGCTTATATCTGTTCCTTCCCGTAAATGTATACACAACCTCAATATAGAATAATAATAATTGGTCCATAACGAAGACATTTTGTATTTAGAAAGCTTGCTGTTGAAATATGCCAAAATGCCATGTTCCGGTTGTGGTGTTTTTTTTCTGGTCACACCATTTCCCATTAAGACTCGCTTAATTCAAGTACCTTGACTTGACAGTTTTCTTGGAATTATATGTATTTAGTTAAGAGAAGTAATTAAATGGTTTGCCGTTATTAAAATTGGTTTGTAGCAAAAAATAGCCATTAAATCATTTGATCAGCATAAAAAGATTTTGCTTGCAATAAATAAAAATCGGGCTGCAACACTTGTTCTGCAAAAAATGCTACAAACTGTCAGCACTTTAACCAATATCAGTCCGCTTGTAATATCATGTGCTCGCTTAATTAAGAGTCGAGCTGCGAAATGATTATTTGGTCAGCAAGATTTTACAATTATTGGTCAGTAGAAAAAAACATGCCTAGAAAGCAGTTTACTTCAGGTGTTTGCATATTAAAAGAATGGTTATCACTATAAATCATTGGATTGCGTTTGTTTTGAATAATCGGCAAAGTTCGTTATTGTGGGCGGAGCGAAAGCAGTCGCGTGATATGAGTAGCTAATTGCGTGCGTGTGTTTTCATTCGCTGTAGCAGTCAAGGTCGAAAGCAGTCGCGTGATATGAGTAGCTAATTGCGTGCGTGTGTTTTCATTCGCTGTAGCAGTCAAGGTCGAAAGGTAGCGGGGGCAGGTTCACTTATTTTCCCAGGGCACTGTCAATTTATGTAACTGTCTTGTGTTTTCTTTTGCCGAATACAGAAGGAAATCGGCTACAAAAGGTGTAGGGGCCGGGTTTTCACTTGTTTTCCCAGGGCACTGTCACTATTTCACGTTTTATTGCTTTTTTTGATGACCAAGATTAAATATTTTGCTTACCCGCTGATTGCTTACTAATATCTGATTAAAAGTGGATCGCTCATAGCAGCGTATATATTTAATTTACGTACCAAAATAATTTAGAGCACTCTAGTATGACATTAATTACTGACCGATTCAGAAATGTTTGCTGTCCATAAGTGGCTGACCAACTAACCATTTTGGCTGACCGATTACATTTTTCTGTTCGCAAAAATAAGAATATTTTGCTAACCAGTTAAATTATACCCTTATTAATTTAATTTTTAAAAAATAAACGGTTCGGCTCTTTGAACTTTAATAGTCTAGGATAGTTTTACGCGAACGGCGATGGTAGCTCGCCTAGCGGAAAGGAGATGAATCAAGAACTGACAGCAGACCAGGGGTAAGAATACATCCATTTTGTTTGCATTCATTAATACCTAAATGAAAGTTTTAAGGAGTAAAAACTTCTCAACGCCTGAACAGTATTAATTTAATTAATAAATCAGAAACTATAAAAATGTATACACACAATACATAAGTAATAGCGTAAGGAAATAGCTATTATTTTTATTTACAACCAGGTAAGTAAGCTAAAACTCGGCGGATTTCCGAACTCGGCTCGCGCCTCGTGCCACGTAAAGATTGTTTCACGAAAAATGGATACAACTTAATGACTGCAGTAAAAGTTCCTGGGTACATCCCATTATTTATGACCGTTTGTTATTATTATGTGCAAAGGACCGGATTGTAATAATTATAATTAAATATAGGCACATTAGGTAGGTTAGGTTGCTTAATTTATATTTAAATATCTTTTTGTGGTAAAATGTGTTAGTTTTTGAGGAATGGTTCAAGAATTGTCTTTTACCAAACATTCCTCAGAATAGCGTGATAGTAATGGACGATGCGAGCTATCACAGTCGCCAATTACATAAAGCTCCAAGCTCAAATAATACAAAATTGGAGATTCAGAACTACATGGCGCCCAATGATATATATTTTGAAGAAGGTTATAAAAAAAGCGATCTTTTAGAAGTTTTAAAGACATTTTGTATAAAAAAAGTATACCTATGTTGTGACACATTGGCAGAAGAAATTGGACATACAGTGCTACGGCTCCCACCCTATTATTTCAGTTTTAACCCCATAGAGCATATGTGGCACCAGTTAAAATCACTGGTTAGGTCTGAAAATATTTCTCAGACTTTTAAGTTCTAGTGTTGTAGAATTAATACGAAAATGCTTTAATGATATTCCCCCAGGTATTTGGAAAAATTCCGTCCGTCACGTAATAACTGTAGAAAACTCGTATATTAGTCTGGATCGTATAATTAATCCAATTATAATTAATTTTGATGAGGATAGCGATAGCGAAACAGAACTATCTATAGAATGACATTATAAATGTAAATAAATATGACTAGTAATATTTTTAAAAAATGTTCTTTCATTTGATTACATTAATATAATCATATTATTACTTGTTTTCCTTAGACCGTCCCTTCATACTTCACTTGTTTATTGCCAAGCTCTTGTCGACACAATGGGACCGACCCAGGAAATCATTAAGTCGTATCCAAATTTCGTGAAACGTACTGTACCTCCTCGGTTGAAATCTACCACTTTCCACACTCGTTATGTAATATACTATTTTTAAACATTCAGTAATAGACCTATAATTAAAATCGTAACTGGTCATCCAGTCCGGAACTCTCCGTTTCAAATTTCACAAGCACATGCAATATACACCAATAATCTTCACCCTTCCGCCATTGAATACTGAATCGTGTTACGCTGCTACGTATGTTCAATTGCACAGAGAATTCAATTGCCCCGGTGTCCCGTCGAGCGATGTACACAGTAACACAAAGCCCCGGTTTTAGCTCCGGATGCTGTAAAGAGAGTCGGTGGTCGCCATAAGAGATATCGACGGCTACTCGATATGGGAGTATAAATCGTCAAATTCGCTTTGTTTTGCAGTTTCGGCCGTTTCGGGTTAAGCGGGGGGCGGTCGTTATAGGAGAAACCGGCTATTTGAGATGACTATAATATATATGTACGTAGGAACAAGGGGTGTTATGGATACCTTTGTGTATTATTCAAGTGGTTTGCTTATTCTCTTGGTAGTACATGCGATATTTGATAATGTGCTGGATTGTTCGGGGAAAAGAAAACGTTTTAATGAGGACATGAACATATGAAATTGTATATTATACAGGGTGATTTACAGGAGCACATGCGAATAAAAAAATATTAATTTATATTCATTGAATATTATTTATCATATAGAGTCCGACCCTCCCAAATATTTTATCGTACCGTCAATTATCGTATAAAATCAACCGTCGACCAAACTGTATATGGAGGTAAAGAAACTCACAGTCTGCTCCACTAGTTTAATAGAAATAAAAAACTATAAACCAAAGATGTTTCGAAGACTTAAGTCTTCATCTTCAGTGGGAAGTAAAACATCAACAAAGGGGGTACCTATGACATTGACGTAACTAGTCAAGCAGGAAAAGAAAAACTTTTTGAATATGTAAAAAATTCAAGTATAGAAAATAAAGCATGAAAACTAAAGTTTATTTTATTCTAACATAATGAAAAAATTTTTAATTAAAATGCAATCCTTCTTTTAAAAGGTTTTAATTTTAAATTTAATGTAGAAAGGTTTAGTAAGGAAAGGTAATTAAAATATATTTTAAAATAAGATCGAAGGTAAGAGAGTATGTAGCTTAAAATTGTAGTTTTTTTTTTCTAAAAAGTTACTTTAAGTCAAAGACGTATTCTTGTCAAAACTGATCACGTGTTCTGTGTTGCAATATGACAATACCGCCTATAATGCGCTAACTATTGATTGCGAAGGTCCTCAGGACCGGCCACGTAAATTTTGATATTTCATATAAAGTGTATATTTCGCTTAATAATTCAAAGCGCCATATTTAACTACTGGAGTTATAATAAATAAATTATTTTCACTTGTTTTTACATTGAACACTTGAGAGACGTATTTTTCTGTTTTTGCAGAATTGACCCTCTGTATTGGTCTTCTGTAAGATGTTGCTTTGGGTTAGGCAATACACGAGTTTTATACTTCTTTCGATGTTTTGCAATATTATTTTGGTATGGATTGCTAATAAAAATTGTAATTAATGCTATATTTTATAGGAAATTTTACAATAAAATCTTTACTATAATGATTTTGCTATAGTCTTTTTCCGTGCATATATCCTGTAGAATTAGACAACACAGATGCATTTCCTATATCCTGTGCAGACAAGTTAGTTAATTTTTTTCCGTCTTAAATTTAAAACTGCTTCAGAAACACAAAATTTATTTAATTTAAAAAATTCAATAGCACTAGAATCCTTTTAAAAACGTTTCAGTAGTTCCCAACAAAAGAAATTTGTTCCCGCTTTCTGTATTTATTCATGTTCCATTTCTCGTTTGACTTTATCAGACGAAGACATCATAATGGAGACGTTTTTCCATTTAACAAGGTGCTGATTTTTCCAATTCTCCCGCCTTTTTCAGCGCCGACGATACTACAGATAAATGGAAATATTTTTATACTTTGGTTTTGCTCGTCGCCGTTTTATGAGGCCTTGAAAGCATTGAACTTTCATGTTAAATATCATATTAAGCAGATTTTTCGCGACAAATTTTAATATAAAATGTAAAGAAAGATTTAGAAGGAATAATCTTCAATATACAGGGTGTCCCAGAATATGTGGGCAATCTCCCGGGTTTGCTAGTTTTTAATAAACAATTTTACTGTCAAATTGGCACGATCTGTCATCGGTTGAAATAGTTATTTTCCTCACAAATGCACAAAGTGGTACTTTTCCGCAAGCAAATACAGTCAGATGAACGACGCGAACTCAGAGGGGCAGTTGTTTATATGACTGACTTGATGAAGGTTGACTGAACTCAGAAGGGCAGTTGTTTATGTGACTTGATGAAGGTTGACTTAACTCAGAAGGTCAATTGGTTATGTGGCTTGCTGAAGGTTGACTTAACTCAGATGGGCAGTTATTTATATGATTTGATGAAGGTTGACTTAACTAAGAAGGGCAGTTGTTTATGTGACTTGATGAAGGTGGACTTAACCCAGATGGGCAGTTATTTCTGTGGCTTGATGAAGCAAGGGCGGACCTAGAACTTCGGTTTGGGGGGAGTCATACAAGGAAAAGTTATGAAAAGTAATACGCTGCCTCGTTAGTCAAACCGCTATATATGTTATTTTTCGTGTTCCGAACAAACCCCGCGTTGGTGATGAAGATTGACTTAACTCAAGAGGAGTGCTGTTCATGGCTTAATGAAAGTTGACTAATGCAGAAGGGCTGTTGCTCGTGGCCACTATTCTATTCGACATAATATCCTTTCTCACTTTATCGCACTCAGAGCGGATAAAAACCTTATCCGCACGGAGTGCGGAAAGTGTAACTTTGCGCACATAAATGCACTATTTCCATAAGATCCGAACAAGCTCCTTATTCACTGTTTTTTTGAGCATCAGCAAAATGATCTCAATGTCGTTCTATGGAGGCTTTTCTTTAAAATTTTCACCTTCTTCTCTATTTTGAATTATCTGAGCCCAACGAGCCGCCACTGACTGGATTACAACGATAATGCCTTAAACCTAGTAATTTATCAACAGTATATAACAGTCTGTAAATGAATGACACAAGACAGGATTATATTGCTATAAACACCTGCTCATCGGGTCCGCTTTGTGTCAATTATTACGGTCAGGTTGGACGGGCCCCGGGCCCAGTGTTGCTCGGTTTATAATTAAGTAATTTGTTAATTAAAAAAACTAAGTGTTCTAGGTCTGGTACAAAATTGGGAATGTTATTGTTATTATGATGGTGACATCTTTGCGTATGCGCATTCCAGAAATGTACGTAATTGGAATTTATCTGCACTGAGATTTACACGAAAAGACAAATCTAAATTTATTATAAAAACCATAAAACTAACCATAATTTAGGGCTCTACAGGGTTTTACAAATTTGGCCCTCACAATTAGGATTTCGTTAACGGTAAGTGATACGAAGTCGTATTAAATTGGGGCAGAGTTGCGTAATTATGGTCTCAATAATATGCCGCAAAAAATTCAAAAATAAATACAGGGGCTTTCAAAATAATTGGAAAAATCTAAAATTTTACGTTTCGGTTTTTATTTATTCTGACCTAAAATTACGTTTACACGTTTAAAATAAGTATATAAGACACCAATATTCTAATACACAGGGTGTTATGGAAATTACGTATGATATTGAACATATTTTTTTTTTTCAAATCGAACGTTCAAAAAGTGGGGTAATTCACCCTTAAACCCACACACAACTCCTCAGCACAGTCATATTATACTGAGCAGCTGTGTAATAAACAGATGTTCTTAAGCAATGTTGCCAAACTGTTAGTGTTAAACTTTAGATTCTTATAAAAATAAATATTTAGCTACCTAGTATCCAAATAGAAGTGAATCCAGGTGCCAGTACACTAGCAAGTAACCCAGGGCACATACATCTTCAGTTTTTGTGGGTAAAGCTTATACCCCACTAAAACCCCGTTGGCGTTTTTCTTCCAATCTCAGAACATGACCCTGTATATCGTCAGAGACACAGAACACATAGTGGAACACTGAACAAATTACCATAAATCGCTTAAAGAAACACACACATGTTTCAAATTAGTTTTTTGAAGATAGGCCCTTGTCACACAAAATCGCTACACACTAATGCATTCTTTAAAACGTTCAGCAATTATTTTATTTGCTGCATCCAATATCTTATATCGCATGATCCATATCTTCGACTTTATAAACTATTTCTTTATTCATCGTACCCCATACAAAAAAATTGCATGGGGTAAGATCCGGTGACCTTGCGATTTCCAGTCTCTTACTAAAGGAACATTTTCTAATATGCCTTCGACTTGATTTTTCTGTATGTACTAAACATTTTCACACTTATTCGCATTGTAACAGTTGATTAAATATCCGGAAAAAACTCGTGCGAAGCCGAAGAGGAATATCTTGTTGTCAAGCAAATGTCAACTTCTAACCTTCTGTCGATTTTAGTAGAGATGGCTAATCCCACTGCGAAACGATCGATTTAATTTGCTTATGCAGCTTTTCGAATGAAAAAGAGCACCAGAGCAGCGATTAACAAGTTTTTTAATCTTTATTGGTATCTACAGCAGTGAAGGAAAACAATAAATTAGTGCTGTATTTATTATAATTATTTATTTCAACCCTTTTTGGTGAATGCGCTGGAATCAACCGGAAAAACACGCATTGCATTAGTAGTACATCTCTAGTCATTGGCAGATGTTTCAATTCAGACGTCATTTTTAATTCGAAGAAATGTTATTTACATTTTACAATGTGTTTTTTAATTAAAAACAAAAGTGCATATAAATCTAGGCGAGACAAGCCAATGTTAATAAAACGATGTCTCCAAGTGAATTTTGTGCATTATGGTGGTCATTGTTCATGTGAAGTTTTGCGGTTATGGGTTATGTGATGTGCCGGTTTCTTTACTAAAACGCTGTATAAGTTTTTATAGAAATTGACACTAATTTTTAAATAAGACCGACAAGGTAAGTGTATGTGTGTGGCCTAAATAAAATTACATTAAAAAATCAGTCAGTCAATTATTAAAAGTCAAAAGGTCATTGACATTTGACCTAGTTACGTAGTTCCGTATTTCAAACTTAAAGAGTGTAAGGTGTAATTCTGGCAACACCGGTGAGAATCCGTATGTGCCGCAGCGTCGCACAGATGTATTCCTGGTTTGACGTCAGGTCATTTTTACCGCTGAATGAATTGACAGCGCCATTTAAGGATATTTTTCTTCAATTTGTATTCATCTCAGGAATTGCCAGTTTAAATATAATACGTCATTTCCATAACATCCTGTAGTTTCAATATTATTAAAACGTTCTTTTCATCCTATTTATTTTGATATCTAAATGCAAAATAATATATTTTTTTGATTAAAGTATTTTTAATCTAAAAATCTGGTGCGTTGTCAATGGTTACAGATAGCAAGAGCTAATTTGATAGGTTATAATCCACACAGTTGATAGCGCATGCGTCTGATGAAACAAAACACCCGTGGGGGCCATCGGGTTTGTTCGGCGATGTCCGATATTTGATGGATGTTCCCACCCCGGGTGCGTAGTGATAGAAAGGGCTATAGTTATTTTATTGTTTTTTATAAGTAAGTGTTCATTGTGTCGTGGTTTCGGTTGTTATTTTAAAATTTTGAACTTTGTTATAATGAATGAGTGTACTCTTGGTAAAAACCTTCACAGTCAGACCTGTGAAGTAATTGCAAATGATTATGGGGAATGTGCGGAATCGCAAATCAATATATTTAAATTGCCACTTAAGCGAAAGCTAGAAAGGGACATTAATACGACGAAAACTGAAAAATCATTATTGATCAATTAATCAAGTAGCTGTTTTTTTTTTTCATGTTAAAAAAATGACGTCTTGTAAAAAGTATTTTTTTAAATCTTGAAAAAAATAGTTAAAAATAAACATAAAATGAAGAATTTCCTTTTTTTTATTACATTATTTAAAATATTAATAGCACGCCCATGACTACACCATATTTCAAACAATATTGCTTCCCCCTTACCGATGCGTCGGAGACATAGCTCTACTTGTCGACCTGTACTAGGTTTCGCCGAAACGTTTTTGAAATCATCGATTTATTCCGTAAAATCACGAAGCTATTAATTATGAAATCATACATATTCCTCTTTGCATGGTTGGCAGATTATGTCGCATGGTTAGTACGCCACCAAAAAACATTTAATATCAATCAGCATAATTAACAAGATAAATTTAAACAAAATACAAATTTTGCTAGATTGTTAAAAAAAATTTCTCGAAATTCCTACAAATAATCCTATTTTAATTTTTTTTTTGAAAATAGTGACAGTTAACCAAGAATGCTTCACTGGCTTTACAAATAAGAACTATAAACGACATGAAATGTGCTTTAAAATCAGAAATTAAAAAAAAATCTCTGTCGACTTTCTGCTGCTACTGTATGTGTTATTTTTACAAACATAGAAATATTATTTTGGAAAGAAATTAATTTTAATTCGAACATATATGGAAACGATGCCTATAAAACAATAAAGAAAAATGGTTTTATTGTTAATATTTAAATATACTGGATGCGCCCGGAAATGAACCAGGAAAATTTATTTGTTTTTCCTGAAAACAATAATTTTCATAAAGTATTTTGGCTTGTTTTTATTTAAAAAGTGCCATTTTATAAATACGAATAACAAGTTAAATTTTAAATGTAGCCTTTGAAATAATAGAGATATTTTTTTTTTGGAAATAATATATTTTTCGTATAAACTGACATGTTTGCTATATTTTAAACCGCAAGTTATACCGTAAAATGGCAACTGTGCTACTTTTTTGTCAAACAAAAAATGCCGTAATCATAATTTTTCTAGGCCGCCTGGTTTCTTATATATGGGATGTTTTTGAGAATTGTACATTTTGGGACACCCCCCATATCTCGGTTACCCCATAACGTATCAAAAAGAAATAAAATATTCTTTCCGTAGTTTTTTACGTATAATCCAGTGACGTACTCAGATTTTTCTACATTCAATAGTTTTCAAGAAAAATAAACAAATTAGCCATGACAGATATTTAAAACAAACAAAAGAACATTTGTCATTGAACATGTGTCATAATAATAAAATCTTCTGATTCTGTCAGCATTCAGGTTCTCTAGGATGTTTAAAAATTTCTAATTAATAGTGAAAAATCAGTTTGTCCAAATTATGGCAGAGCATGTAAACTTTGAGAAGTACGACATGCTCGTTTGTTATATTCAGTGTCACGAAAATGAAGATGGAGCATTAGAGGTGTATTTGAATAGGTAAATATACGCCCTTATGTAGTAATTCAATGAAATTTATAAATTTTCTTAAATTACTTGTAGATATCCCGAAAGACGACAACCGAATAAACGAATTTTTTCAAGAATAAAATTTAATTGAACACGGTTAATTTTCTAAACCTCGCCCTAAAATCTGCCACAAGGATAATCGCGAGACTGATGAAATAAATGTGTTAGCCTCAGTTGAAACAAATTTAAGTAGTTCTTGCAGAAAAGTTGAAGGTTCGGTCGGAATACTTAAATCAAGAGTGCAAACAATCCTAAAAAAAAAAACACAAAACACAATTTTAAACCATATAAATTCCACCGTGTATAAAACTTACATCCTGGTGATGCACAGCGCCATATGAGTTTTGCAATTGGTATTTACAAAACCTGAACAGGGAAAACAATTTTGAAAAAACCGTTATATGGTCTGATGAGGCTCCTTTTACAAGTGCTGGCATGTTTAATCGACAGAATACGAGGTTTTGGTCTCAATCAGCATGTAATATTTCCAATCGAACGGCAAGGCAGATTTGGGGTTAGCGTTTCATGCTTTATACTGAATAGCAAAATAGTTTATAATATATTTGAAGGAAGCCTTAATGCAAATAAATATTTGGAAATTCTGGAAAACGTTGTGCCAAAAATAATAGAAGACGTGCCCTTAGCTGGTCTCAATAACTTGCATCTTCAACAGGATGGAGCGCCCGCTCACAATGCCCAAATTGTGGAGACGTCACACCTAATTATCACCCTGTACCTTGTACAATTGTACGATTTTTTTGTCAATTAATTTGCAAAGCCCAAATCAATAGCCACTTTTTTTGGACGGATGGGAAGAAGCTTTGGTTGTGTTCAATTGTTTCTATAATGGCATATTTGGTACTTGCAACATTTATTGTAAAAGTATTGCCAATCCAAAAAGAAAATACTAATTCTAATGGAAGAAATCTACTATATTTTTTAAAGTTTTTCAGACTTTAAAGACCCAAATAGAAAAAGTATTATAAAATACACGATTCATATAGTATATTAAGATACAAATTTCATAAGACATTATCTTAGAACACGCGTTTAATTTAGAAAACGACCCGCGAAGCGGAAATGATTTCCGTTATTCTGTAAGCACAAATAACATCTTCTAACTGCCACATAACAGTTTTTTTGAGATAAAATAAAGCATGCGATAGAATATCAAACTTTTCAACATTTATAAATTTATGTTCCATATTTTCTGGAAAATAGAAAACCTCTTAAAACGTTCTAAGACGATCACAATGGGAATCTCAAGTGAAACAAATCACGCGTCACCATCTTAATTTTTTTGTTTCAAACTCCTACTTTTCTTTTAAATCCCGAATCAACAGAAGTATGAAATAATGTTTCTGTATTTTGTTCACTTATTTGTGGTTTATTATTAAATTATTTATTATTTATTGTAGTTCAACATAATTAAAAATTTAGAGCTTACTTATGAGATATTATTTATAAAATTAGGAGAAATACAGGACCGTATCCCAAAAATATCCTGATGTTGTTTAAAAAACCCTCGAAACGTCATTAAACTAGAATGTGTCATACATCGTTGCATTTATTAGAAGCAAAGCTATCAAATTCCAATATCAGAAGAACAGGACCGTATTTAAAAAAATAAAGTTGATAATTGCCCTTCGAAGACGACACATCGGATTACAAAACAATTAACGCAGTTAGATAGAGCGGAAAAACGGCAGTGCAAAAGTGCAATTTACTTTCGGTTTTACTCCGAAACTACTCGGAATTTTAAATCTTTCTAAACGGCATATTATTAGGCACGTAAATGCGCAACTTTACCTCTATTTAACCGACTTCAAAACGCAATTAAATTTTTAACATTGTTTCAAAAAAGCACACGTATCTTTCAAATTAAAATATTGGTTGAAGTATTTTAATTTAAATTTTTTGCGAAATATTTTCCAAAATAAAATATTAAAACTAGGTAAACAAATTGTTACAATTCGTTTCTATGTTATTTTATCCGAAACACAATTCTTTTGTTTGAAATATTTTCCCACAACGGGAAAATATAGACTTATCATATTGCGGTTGGATGTTTATGTCACCACTCTATTTATACCAGTACATATTTTAAAATGGCAACCACTCAGGGGCGTGCGATTTTTTTATGATCAAAACTATAAGAAAAATCCTTTAAGGTACTCTGGATCCAATCTTTTACAAACTACACATGAATGCATAATAAAGGGCGATTTTTCACCAATAATCACAAAAAAAAACACAAATCAACCAAAATATGTAGACAATCCGTTAGATCAAAGCGCCAACGTTGTAATGTTTACGAGATTCATATCTTGGGTCCGAATCGTAGCGCAGTTGTAAAATAGAAATAGATGTTGCCAGAGTGCAGTTGGATTCGTTCAAGATTCGTTTGATATTTTTAAGTATAATAATATTTTTATAAAGAATCTCTCATCGCCTTTTCACAGTTTATAGTAAAATTATTGGGAAATAAATGTATTCTAAGAGCAATTTTGGATTAATCTTAAACCGATTGTAATTTCCAAATTAACAAATTTTTAATTGGGATTTTGCAAGATACCTTTGCGATAAATATGTCAATCTGCGTATGCTGCAATAATGACCGAAAGAGGTGGGAAATACTGTTTGCAGTCGTTGCGTAGGCTAGAAATGTACATTTTTCTATCTGTAGTTTGTAATATCTTTGTTTATAATATCCTATTTTGCCGGCCAAATGAATGAAAACAGTATGAAATATCTCGTAAAGATTGTTTCACGAAAAATGGATATAACTTAACGACTCCGGTAAAAGTACCTGGGCCATCCCATTTTGTATGACCGTTTGTTATTATTATGTGGAAAGGACCGGATTGTAATAATTATAATTAAATATAGGTACATTAGGTAGGTTAGGTTGCTTAATTTATATTTAAATATCTTTTTGTGGTAAAATTTGTTAGTTTATGAGGAATGGTTCAAGAATTGTCTTTTAGCAAACATTCCTCAGAATAGCGTGATAGTAATGGACAATGCGAGCTATCACAGTCGCCAATTACATAAAGCTCCAAGCTCAAATAATACAAAATTGGAGATTCAGAACTACATGGCGGCGAATGATATATATTTTGAAGAAAGTTATAAAAAAAGTGATATTTTAGAAGTTTTAAAGACATTTTGTATAAAAAATGTATATGTTTGTGACACATTGGCAGAAGAAATTGGACATACAGTGCTACGGCTCCCACCCTATTATTGCATTTTTAACCCCATAGAGCATATGTGGCACCAGTTAAAATCACTGATTAGGTCTGAAAATATTTCTCCGACTTTAAGTTCTATAGTGTTGTAGAATTAATACGAAAATGCTTTAATGATATTCCCCCAGGTAGTTGGAAAAATTCCGTCCGTCACGTAATAACTGTAGAAAATTCGTATATTAATCTGGATCGTATAATTAATCCAATTATAATTAATTTTGATGAGGATAGCGATAGCGAAACAGAACTATCCAGAGAATGACATTATAAATGTAAATAAATATGACTAGTAATATTTAAAAAAAATGTTATTTCATTTGATTACATTAATATAATCATATCATTACTTGTTTTCCTTAGTCCGTCCCGTCATACTTCACTTGTTTATTGCCAAGCTCTTGTCGACACAATGGGGCCGACCCAAGAAATCATTAAGTCTTATCCAATTTTCGTGAAACGTACTGTACATGTGGTGGTTGTTACATGTATATTTTATTGGCATAGAAAACGTATATAGAACCTTTTAAAAATATTGCAGTATTCAGTTGTCAATTAGAAACAAAAGAGTAACATTGTGAATGCCGGAAATATGGATATGAAAAGTAGACCTTTCTAAAAAATACAAAACAAATTTGTATAAATACATTGTCATACAATTAGGATATATTTATACAAAAACAGAAATATTTGTTGTGTGATTTAAAAAAAGCACTCAACAATAAAATAACGACGTATTGTCGATATTATTAGGTTTATCGATTAATTACAAAATTAAACGCGAGGTCCTGATTGCAAGAGTGCATACTTTCAAAATAAATTACAAAAATTCAGTATACAGGGTCATTCGCGGTGAGTGGCATATTAAGATATTTCGGCAACTAAAAAAGATGTTTGTTTGAAATATTACTATAAAAGATGCTTTCTTAATAGAATATCTTTTGACGTATTCCGGTTATACAGGAAGTTAGGCAAAACTTTGTTATTTTAAATAGTGTCCTGTATACAAGGT
This sequence comes from Barypeithes pellucidus, assembly GCA_963991005.1. Taxonomy (NCBI): domain Eukaryota; kingdom Metazoa; phylum Arthropoda; class Insecta; order Coleoptera; family Curculionidae; genus Barypeithes; species Barypeithes pellucidus. The sequence goes on along the minus strand of OZ022563.1, from coordinate 45,554,960 downwards.
ATTTCTTAATAACATGCTAATATTTACAGGGGAAATTCTTGTTCCAATGAAATCTTGACTACATTACTTATTCAGAACTTCTGAGTTTAGACAAACTTTAAAGTATTTTAGAAATTATAAGATTTAGGTAAAGGACATATTTAACAAAAAAGAAAGTATTCGGAAGATACATCCATATGCCTAAAAATACAGGGTGTTATGGAAATGAGTTATTATCTTTAAACCCCAAATCCTGAGATGAAAATAAATTGAAGAAAAATAACCTTAAATGGCGCTTTGAATTATTGTACGAAATATTCACTTTATATGAAATCTGAAATTTTACGTGGCCGCTCGCAATCAATAGATTATTGGGGCGGTGTGATCATATATTGCAACACATGATTGTAAACGCACGTGTTCAGTTTTTGACAACAATACGTCTTTAACCAGCGTTATCACTTTTTTCAGACTTTTTAGAAAAAAAATACTACAATTTTATGGTACATACTCTCTTACCTTCGATCTTATAATCCGTTTTATAATCAAATTCCATAAAAAAACACACAAACGTATGTTTTGCAATAGAACCAACAATAGGTAATATCACATACATTTGAAATCACATCACAATATTTCTTATTACGAATTATTTCACAATAGAAAAAAAATCGGGCAATGCAACAACTAACAAAACGTTTAAAATTCGTATACATCAAGCACGTGGAACCCTCGACAGCGTCATCCCCCCACCCCCACCCCACCGAGTCTCTAATCATACTGCATAGCAACGATAGTCGCTCGCGGCAGGTACCCAAGCAAGGGCGAAACATGCGGTGTGATCTGACAACACTGTTAATACACTCGAGTGACCCACATTATGGCGCTAACTGAATCCAGATGGAACGGCGCGACAGTATGTGGGTGTTTAAGAAATAGTAGCATAGATTGATATGACGTATTTTAGGGTAGCCACAATGTAAATTGTATTTGTTCAAGTTGTATGAACAGGTTGCTATGATTTTTAAATCGCACCCTTCAAAATTACTAAACTTTCAGAAAAAAATTAATTATTTGACAACGCTGTATTTCAGTTCAGGCTGTAAAGATCTTATTCCACTAAATAAAATGAAAGAATATGCCGGGTGTCCTATTTAGAAAAAATAATTTTTATTCAGTCTCACCCATTGTAAAATATTTTTAGGCTATGCATCTTAGAAAACATGGGACTTTTTCGATCTTGAATAGTTTAGGCGCTAACGAAACCAGACAGCTCAGTGACACACCCTGTATATTACATTACATATTATCGTCATATTCACAATCCGAGGACATTGAAGGATACTGAAGTAAAAGGGGAGGGCTTTGTAATAATGGGAACGTATGTATTCAATGCACGGCAAGTTGTTAAGCAAACTTAGTTGAACAACGTTATAAACTACATATAGTCAATTAGTTAAAGGGTTTGTACACACCTTCGTCGATAACGCATAGTGTTTGTTCAATTAGGTATTCGATCGCAATTGAATAATGTAAAAATATTTACCTCTGTGAATATGTCAGCTAGACAAAATTCATTTGAAATTTGAATAAATAATAAGTTATTTGAGATATTAGTGGAAGAATTGGAAAGTGGTGTTATGGAATTAGCGCCAATTAAGAGTATTTATCAGTGGACCGCGTGGTTCGATTCGAGTGTTCGCCGAGGAACAGTCATTGTTATTGAACAATGAAACAACATCGCCATTCCAAGACACGAAGAGGCTGGCCGGATGTATCGAGGGAGTAGGAGACGTTTTTCTTATTCTTCTGCCTTTGATCACCCGACGCGTTGCCAAATCACTTTAGATAGTTGCGATTTTAGATATTTTTTCTGAAAACCTCTGTGTGTCATTTTATTACATTAAAACTATTATCGAGTAGCATAAACAAATATCCAAAAATTAATAGCCCGTATTACATTAAAGGATGCCTGGTCACATGGTATAAATTATAATAAAAAAACTTATCAGTAATGTCATAAATTTTAATATAATGTAATATGTAATATATGTAAATGTATAGTGTGATCAAATAACTAAAAATCCGAATTTAGCTTTGCTGACGATAGAAAACTTGTCTTGTCATTCTCTTTGAATGCACAAACATCGGCTGCCGACGCACATATTCGCAGACAGCAGGAAGTATCACGGCTCAACAAAGACCTGGACGACGAAATTTTGGCTTGGGGTGACAGTAACCAAGTCGAATTTAGCGCTAAAAAAACCCAGGCAGCAGTTTTCTCTAAAATGGTTAACAGAACCGAATATAGTCTTGGCAGGACACGCAATCCTACTGGCTTCATCTATTAATTCGCTGAGCGTCAATCTGGGATGAAATATGTCTTGGCATAACCACGTTGTGTTAATCGCCAAGATAGCTTCTCAGAAACTTGTTGTACACTTCCGAACGAAAAAGTTGTAAACTCCTCAACAACTTTTGACACTATACAAAGCCCCGATTCGACCATCACTAGAGTACTGCTCTCATGTCTCGGCTACTGGATTCCATCGAAAGGAGGGTCATTTGTCTGATCGGAGATCACGAGCTGACGAAGTGCCTCGTCAGCCTAGAACATCGAAGACAGATTGGGGCTTTGACTCTCTTTTACAGATATTTTTCAGAAAAACACGACGAACCACTGCCGCCCATCCATATCTGGTTAAGATTAGTACTCCTCGAACTTCATTATTTAAGAATTCTTTCATCTGGAGGACTACATCCTTGTGGAACGACCTTCCCGAGGTCGTTTTTCCCAACGAATATAACCTCCAACGATTCAAAACCAACGTGAATCGCTTTATGCGTACACGCACCACTCCCAGAGTGCCCTATAGGATTTTTTCTATAGTGCTTGTGTTTCACTATAAAAAAAAGAAAGTCCATTATTGTTTGCCCAGTTTTATTTTAACATTTCCGTATGAAAAGTGAGGGGGATGGAAATGTATAAAAACCATGCTAGAAAGCGTCTTACCATACGCGTGCTCAAAATAATAATGTATTAAGTTGAAAATAAATAAATACGCTGTATTGATTCCGCAGTTGGATTCGTCCTAAACATTTTTTCTCAAAATTCCTTGTAACTGGCATTATTATTTAATTGCTAGTCCCCTTTGCTTTACATACGTTGTAAATATTTGCCGCGATTTCTTTTGCTCGACTCATCAAATGTTTATTTCTAATTATTATTGTCGGATCCATCCCGTAATTGGTAGAAAAATAATATTAGCAGAACGCCAACGCCGATATAAGAAACAAACACAAAATATCCTCCCCGCGTTTCACGAGCGAGCGGAACTACATAAGAAATACAATTAAAGCAATGAAGATTTTGTTTTTGTGTTATATTTGATAAAACACATTTAATGATATATTTTATGAAACCAGTGGCGGTTCTTTCACAGGAGCACGTGCGCACGTGCACCCCCAAAACAATACGAATAAAAAATATTAATTTATATTCATTCAATATTATTTATCGTATAAAGTCCGATCCTCCCTAATATTTTATCGTACCGTCAAACTAAAAAAATCCGGCCCTCCCTAATATTTTATCATCCCGTCGAACCAAACTGTATAGATCCGGCAACCGTGCCTCGGTCGAGGTAAATGACGATTATGACGAGACTTGCTCGCACGTGCGATTAAGTAATGCAGTTTCTCTGTAGTAACATTCGAGCGTGTATGTTTTAATATTTTAATATTATATATTTATTAAGTTAAAATGAATAGTTGACCGGGGACTATTTAAGAAATAACTTTAGCTCTTTGAGTTTGGAGCAAAAAATTGAAGTGAAGAAAGCGAACACCTAAACCCGAAATTAATTTAACGCAGACCACAAAGGGCAAATCTAGGGACTTATTAAAAAGTTTAAAAATTAAATATATGGAAAAAAAATGTATAGAGGGTATTCCAAAATTAATGAGGCTGTTATTGATCAATGTTCTACAATTAAGAACTTAAGAATGGACTTTACGATTAAGCACTATTGTGTAGGGTCGATAAATGTTATGTATTTCGATAAATGATACTTGATATGATTTTAAACCATTTTATTTAAGGATTTAAACTAAATAACACTGAAAATATGAAAAATGCCAACTTGTCAGTCTCGTGGCTCGATTCGTTCTCGTCCTAAAACAGTTAACTATTGTTCTCGTCTTGGTTGCGCCTAATGACGTAGCTGTAGATGGCGTAGTGGTATTAGACATCATTCGGTTTTCTTGATAACTTGTAGATGGCGGTAGTAGTATTGGACATCATTCGGTTTCCTTGATAGCTCGTAGATGGCTTTCGTAGTATTAGTAGTGGACTGTATAAATATTGTTACACGGGTTGCATGCGACGACGTTAAGATCCGACAACTATACACAATAAGAAAACCTTTCTTATTTTCCAAGAGTTGTATTTCCTTGTGTAAAATTAAAAAATACAAAAACATATGTTTTACCGAACGCATTTTCTTATTACTTTTGTTCATTCTACATTTAAAACGCCTAGAAAGCAATTGTTTGGTCGTTACACAAAAATATAATTTTAAAAATAATTTCAACATACTTGTGAACCCCCTCTATCATAGGTCACGAACCGCCACTGTATGAAACGTACAATGAGTATAACATATTATCTTGAATATATTTACATTTGAGTCAATTTTGACCCCATTATTCCTTGTTAGCTTCTTGCTATAGAAAGATCTTGCATGGTTTCGCCCCGTAGCAAATAGCAGACCGCGGATACAGCGTTGCCATATATCTTAAGATAATGAATAGAGATTTATTTCAATTATTTAAATAGTGTGGGAAATGATCATTTTTACACCTCTTCACGTTGGTCTAGGTGGATTTGATAACAATACGAATAACATTATATAAAACTTTATTATATTACCGGTCAGTTGAGTTCTTCTAATTGGAAATTACATGATCCTTTTCTTGATAAGGATTTTTACAACACAATTAACGGCATGGCATATGTCCCATAAGTTTTGGCACCAATTTCAACCAATTTTTTTTTATAATAAAATATATTTAAATAAAGGTTTGTGATACATAGTAATCAATTGTTTCATAAGCAACAAAATTATGAAGTTAAATTAAATATAGAGGACCATGGTCTTCCACTAGACGCAACTTTCTACGGACACCACAACCATTAGGTTCTGGACGGCATTTATATCGACTTCTCGTATTTTTTATATATCCTGCGTCGAAGTTCCTCCTCATTTTGTGCTTCCCATCCTCCATCGTAAACTTTTCGAGATAAAAAAGCACAAAAATCTTCTATGGACCGACCCTGGAGAAGGTTAGGAGGGTTGTCGTTTCGCTGAACAAATTATACATTTTAGTCGGCTAACCAATTTTGTCTTGGATAGTGATAGGACGCAAGGTCTGGCCAGAACATAATATCGTCTCCAGCATTCTCTTCTTCAATAAAATTAACCAGTTTCGTAAGACAATCATCGATATACCTTTGACTATCAAGGGCTTTATTTCTTACTCGACCCACATAAAGTCTGGATACACCCCTGGTGGAAATAGAGCACCATACTAACACCCTATCAGCGAATTTGGCCTTTCGTTTAAATTTGACATTATCAGGGACCTCTGCAATATTGTCAGTATAAAATCCATAATTTCCCTTCATTTCGAAGTTGCTTAGTGTGAAATACTTTTCGTCATTCATAATTATCACCCGGTCGTTAGCAAAATATACTCTTCTTAATCATCTCTGGATTCTGGCTAGTTGGTTAGCTGTATATTTCGGAGCCTTTCTTCTTTTTCGGGGTTTCTGGCCATTCCGCGATAGTTCCGCGCTATGGTCTTCTTAGATGTTCGATATTGTCGTGCTAGTTTTCTTGCTGATGTACCAAGTGTGTTTTGCGCCCTTCTTAACAGTCTTTCTGATCTTACTCTGGTAAACATTCTAGGCCAGCCCGGTGAGACTGCTTATGGGGGGATCGAAACACGTAAGAATGCCTTAGAAGTGATGCTAAGCCTACTCTGCTCCTTGTGCTCACAAGTAACCTACTTTTATCTATCTGTTTCACTCTATCATTTAAGCGTCAATAACAGACTTACGTAGAGTTAATATGAAATGCCAGAAAGTGAGTGTTTATGCAGGCGACTTGATCCTGGTCATATTTGTCTCACTTTACTGAATTAGGGAAGGTTGCTACAGACAGAGACAGGCATAGAATGCGAACAGCACGAATTGTTAAACAAGCCAACTTCCTTCGTCTGGCGGGAATGGAAATCGAGCAACATCTGATGTGATTTAAAATGGTGGAAAAGACGCAACATCTTTAAATTTTAAAATAATTTTTACTTTTCTGATCTTTTCACGAGAATCGTCGTTTCCTTTTTGGTGCAAGTGAGTGATTTGTAATTAGTAAGCATCGATAATAATTTCTTTTCCTAAATCATATGGGGCCCAAAAATATGCTCGGACTTGAAGCTTGAAATATTTGCTAGGACCTAGAGCCCAGTTGAAGATGGAAAAATATTTTATGTAAATTATGATTTACTTCCTATTTTTTAATAAAACTACTTACAAGCTTATTTCTGAAGTTTAATTTTTCATTTGTAGTTACGTTACTAGTTCAATAAATGATATAATAGTGTGTAAGGATTATTTTAAAGTGATATTTACAGCTTAAAACATGTCAGAATCCTAATATTGATTTTCACCACTTAGTAAATCAAATAAAAGGGGTTTGAATGTTTTTTGTTGGTTAAATGTCACTTTAAAATAATAAGTAATAAAAATTTGGACAAAAGTGACATTTGAAAAGCACGTGCGTTTGTCAGCTGATGCCATACGTAATGGATGCCGGGTTTGTTCGTTTGTTCATACTTGCTTCGATTTGTTAACACGGCTGTTTGTCTTCTTCCTGTTTATAAGTATTCGTTGTTCTAGGCCTGCCACTTTTTGGGAGGTTCATACAAGGAATACCTTGCCCACATTCAGCAATTGTCCGATAAATGGTTCTACGCGATATAATTAAAAATGCGTATTAGTTCGGATTTAGGGACCCGTCCGACTAAATTACAAATACTTTTCCGAATTTCTAATTTGTAAGCCATATCGACTTAATCAAGTTAAAAACTGAACTGTCAACGTTAAGTGAAGGGGTCAAATAAATTTTTGTTACCAGGGTAACTTGATATTTTCTTCTTATTACCAATTTCATGGCATCTGACATTTGTGCCAAAACTTATGGGACATACGTTATATCCCTGTAAAGCGTAAACTGCGAACTAAAAACGTCTAGATTATAAAAAACAGAAAGCTTTTTTAAATATTGAATGCCCTTCCCTTGAATAACGGTATCAACGGTTTTAATCTTAAAAATAATCCAGAAGGTAAAATGAAAATGCGTGTCGTCCCCGCAGGCACTTGAAACATCATTCACATACGCATCGAACGTATCAGCGGTCTTGCCCTGGGCAATGTTAAGGGGGATTAAACCGGGACAAATGTGTATAGAGGGATATTTATATACGAGAGAGGTTTAAGAAAGTTTAAAAAAAATCCGTGTAAATGGACAGAAACAACATTATCCGAACGAAGGCCTATAGAAATGGACATTTAAATCTCCTTCGAATAAAGTCATAATTTATTAGTTCTTGAGTCAGTTTCCAAGAACTTGCGTTGCAAAAATGGACGATTTATGGCTTTTAAGATATTATTATTATAATGTTCTTGGACAGAGATTTAAATGAGCTTTGAAATGAAGTGCCACTTGACCCCCCCCCTTCCTATTTAAGATTTTAAGGGTAACATCTACAAATATTCTTTAAAAGTGCCTGCTTTCACAATAATATTGACATGTTCTGTCGATTTCTAATATTTAATTGCTACAAGCAAAGATTTAAGGGTGTCTCTTCAGATTTGCTTCAAAAAATAAACCCTATTTAAGTATATTAAATATATATAACTGCTTGTTGAATTGTTGCAACTTCAATAATAAGTAAGGGTCTTTCATATACAGGGTGTTATGGAAATGATTTAGTATATTTAAATGGATGGCTACTTGGTTGTCCTAAGCCTTAGGACCTAAGGAAAGCCCAAATACTTTCTTTTTAAAAAATCGACTATCTAAAACAGTGGTTCTTAACCTTATTGGAGGTACTGAACCCCACCAGTTTCATATGCGCGTTCACCGAGCCCTTCTTAACAAACCTGAACCCTTCTTAATTGGAAAAAATTGGGGGCTTGTCTGAGTCGGGTGTGTGTTTTGACCTCCGCTGAACCTCGGAGACTGACTCACCGAACCCCTGGGGTTCGATCGAACCCAGGTTAAGAATCACTGGTCTAGAAGCTTGTAAAAACTCCTAAAATCATCCTATAAATGACATACAGGGTGTTATGGAAATGACGTATTATATTTAAACCGGCAATTCCTGAGATAAAAACAAATTGAAGAAAAATAGCCATAAATGGCGCTTTCAATTCATTCAGCGGTAAAAGTGACCAGACGTCAAACCGGAAAAACACCTGTGTGGCACTGCGATACATGTAAGCAATCAAGGAACTCTGGCCGGTGTTGTCATATGTACACCTTAAACTCTTTAAACAAAATAAAATAATTTAAACACTTTCCATCCTGTAATACCTTTTTGTACAATTAATTGAAGAACATTTACGACGGACTATGTTTTAAACAACCCGAAAAAAACATATGGAATAGTATTAAATAAGTTTGAAATAGGCACTTACGTCACTAGGTCAAATGCCAATGACCTCTTGACGCCTTACATCGGCTGTGTTCATGTAGCGCCGCACGCTTGCGGGCTGTTAGTTGAAAACCAACCAGCGCCGGATACGTTTTGTCTCGTCGATCACCAACACACTCTCAGCAATCCGCTCTCTTTTTTCGGTTTACGCGTGTATCTTGCCCGTCCATAAATAATCTTTGAATATTGTTTTTATTGACGCATTTCTTCTGGACGTCAAATTTCGTCGCGTGTAATAAAATTTAATAATCTATATTATTGTATTTTCAAAAGCTAACTATCGGTTCTGTTTCACTATTACTGTGTGTACATAAAGAGTTTCCAGGAGTGTTCCCATGAAAAAGAAAAAAAATTGATTGTGTTTGTGCCTGGATTTCCTCGCTCTTTAGGTATAAAGATAAATACAAGTAGGTAGAAAATAATTTATTTTTATAAGTTTGGCAACATTGCCATTGGGTCTGTGTGAAATGTTGTACAGTAGCGCGGACTGACCTGTGAGTAAGAGTGTTTCTTACCCCACTTTTAAAACGGTCGATTTAAAAAATAAAATATTTAGCGCTTCTCTAGGACACCCAAGGAGTCACCCATTTAAATATAATACGTCATTTCCATAACACCCTGTATATGGTTACTTAGGAGATATTGCGATGTTGCCGAACAACTTCGCCGCTAGAAACTCCATCCAAGCGACTACACGTCGACGCAGTAGGGTGGTTCTCTTGATATCCCAAATGGTATTAGGTTTAACGTTTGTGAAATTTACTAATTGATATTATTTCAGCAACGCAGATACCATCACCATCGTAATATGCTGTTGTGAAATGATTTGCTTTGAAATTTCTATACATTTGTTTATCTCGTTTGCCAAAAATACATTTTTTGTTGTCTCGTGAAAGGAAATGTTGAGTTAAGAACTGATTAAGAGTATTTATCAGTGGACCGCTTGGTCCGGTTTGAGATTTCGCCGCGGAACAGCATAAGCATTAGTCATTGTTATTGAACAATGAGACAATATCGCCATTCCAGGACAATATACGATAGTTTCCAGGGTGTTATGGAAATGACTTATTATATTTAAATGGGTGACTTCTTGGGTGTCCTAGAGAAAGTCTACATACTTTTTTTTTAATCGAATCTAAATACTAAGGTAAAAACCATTTTTGTCACTAGAATAAACGACAGTGATGCCAGATCACACCACGTGTCTCGCCCTTGCTTGGATAACCACTTCGCGCGTATTTATATGTTTACCCTTCGGTATCGTTGCTTCATTATGTTTCGATACTCGCTGTTGGGACGACGTTGCCAAGGGTTCCACGTGCTTGATGTATACGAATTAAACGCTTTGTTAATTGTAGCATTACCCGAACAAACCCGATTTTTTTTCTGTTGTGCAATAATTCATAATAATAAATGTTGTGATGTGATTTCAAATTTGTGTGATATTATCTACTGTTGGCTCTGTTGCAAAACATACCTACTTTTTGTGTGTTATTTTCTTATGGAATTTAATTATAAAACGGATTATTTTAAAATGAAATGGAAGGTAAGAGAGTATGTACCTTAAATTTGTAGTTTTTTTTTCTGCTTAAAAGTTTGAAAAAGAAGTGTTAACGCGGGTCAATGATGTATTGAAAACTGAACACGTGCATCTACAATTCTATGTGGTAATATGACAATACCGCCTACAATGCACTGACCTCTTTTGAGACTTGAGACTGCCTCAATAAATTATTGATTGCGAACGTCGTCAGTAGCGGCCACGTAAATTTTCAGATTTAAAGTGTATATTTCGCTTAATAATAATTCAAAGCGCCATTTATTGTTATTTTTCTTCAATTTATTTTCATCTCAGGATTTGCCGGTTTAGATACAATAAGTCATTTCCATAACACCCTGTATTACATAGCTGTTTTTATTTTTTCTATAGTAAAATAAAAAAATTGGTTAACTCAATAAAGACAGAAAATTTATCCGCGATCATTGTTTTAACAATGAATATTATAGCTGGGTTAACCACTACTAAAACACCTATCTATCAATCTCAAATAACCAATTAATCGACGATAAGAAATTAATTAAATTTAAAAAATTGTTTTTAATAACCAACCCCCGTAGACCGTACTTAAACGCGGACGAAAATCCACCGCGGCTTCTGGCTGCCTCAAGGGCCAATTTCCATCGCAACCCCTGGTGCCGATACGTTTGTCACCACCGTGGAGGGGTTGCCGGGCCTGGGGGTAGTAATTAGTCGCTTCTTTCAACGTGTGGTTTTCGACTGATGGATTGAAGTACGAACGAAACCGAGGGGCAGAATGGGGGACAATGGGAGAGAACGCTATTTAATCAAGCCGGGGGATTGTCAGTTTCGAACTACTTAAATTCACGAGATTGATGAAAAACAAGGTATATGTCGGTCATATTTAAAAGCACTAAGCTGATGGGTACAGGGTGGTCCAAGTAAGATGTCCCTCCCTCCAACCTCCGTCTCCTCCATGCCAGATTTTACCCCGTGTATTTTTATTAGGAATCAAAAGAAAGTGGGCCCCTTCTCGAAGCTGGGGCATCCCCCCTTATCCCTTACCAACATTTATTTATTTTTAAATTATATTCCAGCAGCAAATATTTTGCGCTTCAAGCTGTATAAGACGTGTCCAAGATAAGGAGGGCCAGTACAGGGATCTCGGAAACCGTAAGAGATACGAAGTCGGTTAAATGGAGGTAAAGTTGCGCATTTACGTGTCTAATAATATGCCGTTTAGAAAGTTTTAAAATGCCGAGTAGTTCCGGAGATTCCGAAATTCTGAAAAATCGTTTTATTGTTTTCCTGGGTTTTTTTGAGATCGAATTCTAAAGTAAATTGCACTTTTGCATTGCCACTTTTTTCGCTCTATCTAACAACGTTAATTGTTTTGTAATCCGACGAGTCGTCTTCGAAGGGTCATTGTCAACTTTCTTTTTTAAATACGGTCCTGTTTTTCTGATATTGGAATTTGATAGCTTTTTTCTTCCGAATGCAACGATGTATGACACATAGTGCTTTAATGACGTTTCGAGGGTTTTTTGAACAACATCATGAAATTTTGAGATACGGTCCTGTATTTCTACTAATTTTATAAATAATATCTCATAAGTAAGCTCTAAATTTTTACTTATGTTGGACTAGTTCAATAAATAACAAATAATTTAATAACACGCGTTATCTCTTCTTTTTCAAACTTTTTAGAAAAAAAAACTACAATTTTAAGGTACGTACTCTCTTACCATCGATCTTATTTTAAAATAATCCGTTTTATAATTAAACTCCATCAAAAAATAAAACACAAAAAGTATGTTTTTCAACAGCTCAACAGTAGATAATATCACACAAATTTGAAATCATATCACAACATTTATTATTATGAATTATTTCACAACAAAAAAAAATCGGGTACTGCTACAACTAACAAAACGTTTAAAATTCGTATACGTCAAGCACGTGGAACCCTCGACAGTGTCAATCCGTCTACGAGTCTCGAAACATACTAAAGCAACGAGCGCGCGGCCGGTATCCACGCAAGGGCGAGATACGCGGTGTGATCTGACATCACTGTTAGTATACTCTAGTGACCCACATTGTTGCTAAGTGAATCCAGATGGAATGGCGCGACAGTATGTGGGTAAAAAGGGTTTTTACCTTAGTATTTGGATATTCCATTAAAAAAAAAGTATGTAGACTTTCTCTAGGACACCCAAGGAGTCACCCATTTAAATATAATACGTCATTTCCATAACACCATGTATATTGTAAATTTTACCATGTAATTTATTCATAACTCCAGTAGTTTAATATTTTTAAATGTATGGTGCATTTTACTGACGACTATTATTGTACTTTAAGTATTTTTTCTTGTAAAAATTACCAAGTCTAAATAAAGTGTTGTAAAAGTACTTTTATACAAGAGTGAAGAGCTTAAATCAGATGAAACGGATCAAACAGAACTCGCTCTTTGTTAGGAGAACAAGTGGGGGACAACAAGCGAAATATTTACAAAATTTTATAGTAAATTTTACAAAAAATTTTAGTACATTTTACAAAAGATTTTAGTAAATTTTAGAAAAATATAAATAGTTTAAGTGCTAGATGTTTTGTTAATTTTTACTAAAAACTTTTGTTGGTTATAATTTTATTGCAGTTTTTACTTCAGTTATTCCAGTCACACCACATATATATAAACAGTATATTGCTAATACCATCTGGAATTATGTCCCCGCTATGGACATCGAAGGGGGCGTTGTGAGTTTGCGCAGTTCGGAAATTTCCTTGTGAAAGTAAACATTCGACAGGACCGGATTTCGACTTTTTTAATGTAAATTTCACTGGTTAGTTAGGAAAAATATTGCAATCAAAATTTCGATTAGTTCGATTTAAGACGGCGTTCCATGCATACGATTTCTGGCGATATGACGATCCGACGGTGCCTTGATTGGTGTGAACTTTTGGTGTCAAATTCCGTCCGAATATTTGTAACAATCGACACGATGAGCTTTATTTTACCTTTCATCCGACGTCGTATGTTTCTTAACCTTACTTTTTCTAAACCAAAAATTAAGAATGAATGACTATATTGACTATTTTGAGAATTATTATCAGCTACTAATGCACCAAATTAAAAATACATTAATTTTAAGGTTAGGTAGTGACCACATATATATTATATCGTATACGAGTGGTAATCTCTTCTTTTTTTACAAGCTTGTTAGTGAAATTCGGTTCCGAAAAGCGGATAATGTGATAAGCAAAATATTTTCGTATATATGTACATACCTGAAATACGTTATACCTGGTATTGATCCACGACTTTTGCAAAAAAGCACTAACCTACCAAACAGCGAATCGAATCACCACAAATTAAAAACTCCTTTACAAAAATTCTTGTTAGGTAATGAGAGTTTATAAGCACTAATATATCGACAGCATGTGGATCAACCACTTTTTATTCTGTAATTTGAAAAAGCATCTAGAACCAAAGATGGCGACGAATAACAACAAACACATAATGTCGGGCCGTCTCTGACGCGATCGATAAAATTTCCACCCTACTGCGTAAACTCAATAGGCCCGCGCCATCTCCCACATAGCAGGGACACTTTTTGTATTTCGGAACGTTCGTATTGGCATTATACTGTTGACATATGTCTGTGAGTCACACATAGACCCATAATTATAGTTAGTTTTACTATTTTTATAGTAAAGTTAACAAAGTTTTCTTTTTCGTGTATCGTTATCGATTTACAACCGTTATTCCCATCACTACCGTGAATGACCCTGTATAGTGTGTTTAAAAATTATAGACAATATTGTCATTTAGAAATAATTTTATTGATAAAAAAGTAAAATTGCGTTGCTGTTTATTGTAATTTGGGTTAATAGGAAAAAAACGCCGAAAATATCTGGATTTTAGGACGCCTGCAGGATTATCATCCTCCAATTCCCGCGCGTTACAAAACAACTTAACCCATTTGATTAATCATTTCGATTATTACAATCAATTAGATACGAGAAAACCGCAGAGAGTAACTTGGGAACCGCTTCGCGTGCCCAGTCGAATCGAATCGATGGCAACAGCGCCCCCCTCTCGTGACTCCGCAATGTTAATTAAACTAGATTTAATTAACCGCCATTTTGGCTGGTCGTGTTTGATGCGGCCGCAGTTCCAAATGAACATCATGTAAACGATTAAGCGACACGGGAATCCTTTTGATATTATCGTGTATTGTGCGATAGGCAGAGCGGATTTAGTTTAATCGTGGATTAATTACAAATTACGGACTGCTAAAACATGACCTGTGTTTAAAACTATTTGTATTCGTTTACGAGGCAACATTTTTGGCTATATACAGGGTGGCCAATTAGTGCGACAAAGCTCAATACCTCTTTTACCGCTAGGGATAGCGGAAAACTTTTTTCACGAAAGTTATTAAGCGTTAAGAGGTGCAGCTTTTAAAATTACTTTCGACCATACAGGGTGCTCCAAAAGGGCGGTGTGATAAAAATTTCATAGTTTTTAAATGGGACACTATGTATATTTTTACATAGTTGCATTCACCGTAAAATTCTGTACATAGCACCGTAATTATTTGTACACATTTTTGCAACGTTGCCAAATAGATTGGAAAATTCCTAAAATTTGTGCAAAAACATGGTTCAATGAAATGTGTAATATTTCTTAACTTATAATAATTTGAAATAAAATATTTTTATGTCGGAAAGAGGAATGTTGACAGAAGCCCCCTATGATAACACATATCAATATTTTTATACAGGGTATTTTCTATGGATATACCAACATTAGGAACTTGAAACCTGAGTTTCGTAAGTTTTTTAAATGAAACACCCTGTATATGATTACTTTATCTTGTAGATATTTTAGTCCTCTCTAATTTTTATTAAGGTCTTTCTATGCCTATCTCTACCAATCTTGGTGGTATTTCAATTTTTAATTAAAGTCGAGCAAAAAAAAAAGTGGGATGTATTTTAATGTTGTCCTTTTTCTAGTCACCTATGACAAAATAAAAACAAAATATTGTAATTTAAAAAAAAATATTTATTCATACGGGAGGATACGACACAAAAATATTTTAGCGATTCAAGCTTGTGGACAATTTCTAAAGTAAATTATTACCTAATTATTTGTTCATATAGTGACCCCCACTAACTTGAACACATAATTCAATACGTTTTTCAAAAGAATGTTTCTAGACATTTGCCGAGTAATACTTTGAAAACAGTTGAAAATGTGTAGAGGCATGACTCATTCTTTTAAAAAACGTATTGATACTATGTGTTCAAGGTATTGGGGGTTACTTCTATATGAACAAATAATTAGGTAATAATTTACTTCAGAAATTGTCCACAAGCTTGAATCGCTAAAATATTTTTTGTGTCGTATCCTTCCGTATGAATAAATATATTTTTTTTAAATTACAACATTTTGTTTTTATTTTGTCATAGGTGACTAGAAAAAGGACAACATTAAAATACATCAACTTTTTTTTGCTCGAGTTTAATTAAAAATTGAAATACCACCAAGATTGGTAGAGATAGGCATAGAAAGACCTTAATAAAAATTAGAGAGGATTAAAATATCTACAAGATAAAGTAATCATATACAGGGTGTTTCATTTAAAACACTTACGAAACTCAGGTTTCAAGTTCGTAATGTTGGCATATCCATAGAAAATACCCTGTATAAAAATATTGATATGTGTTACCATAGGGGACTTCTGCCAACATTCCTCTTTCCGACATAAAATATTTTATTTCAAATTATTATAAGTTAAGAAATATTACACATTTCATTGAACCATGTTTTTGCACAAATTTTAGTAATTTTCCAATCTATTTGGCAACGTTGCAAATATGTGTACAAATAATTACGGTGCTATGTACAGAATTTTACGGTGAATTCAAGTATGTAAAAATATACATAGTGTCCCATTTAAAAAATATGAAATTATTATCACTTCGCCCTTTTGGAGCACCCTGTATGGTCGAAAGAGCGGTAAAAGAGATATTGAACTTTGTCACACTAATTGGCTACCCTGTAGGTTTATTGGTAAACTTCTTATACACAACATACAGTGCGGTTTGTCGCCTTATTTGAAAAATATTAGATTGTGGATTAACGTACGTGAAAGTGGAGTACGTAACCTGTAAGGTCCGTCCGTTTTGCGCTTAATCAATGGTAGGCAACTCTAAGCGTTCTCCTACGGCGCGTTTTACGTAAGACGTTTTGTGATAACCCCCGTATAACCAATTTACCCTTTTAATTTGATTTGAATTTACGTTGAATTGATTATTAGCTAGATGGCCAGTTTGTCCCATTTTGGTTTTGTCCAGAGTGCCTCTCCCACCTTGCGTTAACCAATTTCTTTTTAAGTTTATACTCAAAAGTTTATATTCAAAATACGAGTTTTCGAAGATCAATTCTAGTTATTATTTATACTCGCACTAGAATACACGAGTGTTCGAAGATATTTGGTTTTTATTTATACTCGCACCAAATACATGAGTGTTTGAAGAGGAGTCAGCGTTATTTATACTTGCACTGAAACATACGAGTGTTCGAAAATAAATTTTACTGAGGAAGAGATCCGCGGTTGACTATTATCGGAATCTTCGGTTATAAACACTCTAAAATCTGCAGTCAAATAGCGGACCCCCTGTTGAGTAAAAATTTAAACGCGGTTGAGAACGATTTTGGGAACCCCAATCGGCGGTCGACCGCGCCGAGATTTACCTCTTAAAATTTTCTCATGGAAAGATCCGCGGTTTGACCTTTCCCGGAATTTTCGGTGATGAACACTCTAAAACCCAATCGGCGGTCGACCGCGCAAGAACTCAAACATCGACTGCCTGTACTGGACTTTTTTACATATTAGTTTGCGTCATTCTAGACCATCTAATCTCCTGCAGACGATTCCTCTTTACGATAAGAGAGAGCAGGAACCAAGCTATTGACATTGCAAATTATAAAAAGCCGGTCATCCATCATTTGGACAGTTCGAACTGTCAATCTTGCGTCAACAGGTAGTTTACCTTTCCATATTGGCCACACCCTATATAATCACAAGCAGGTGCATGGAAAGTGATCGCTTTCCACCCGGGCAAATGTCATTATCCACCTAGATAAATGTTAAAACTAAGAATTTCCTTAAAGTTTTTAAAAAGTCTGAAATGTCAACGTTACATACATGGTTGTAAATAAAAATATTTTTGACGTTTCATGCATACTTTAATGACACATTTTTCTTGTTCTATATATTACAAACTTTCCGACGACTCTGTATAAACCGATAATAAATGTTGGCGCACCACTGATTTACTATCAATAGAAGAGAAGTTGGTTTGGTTTTGTGTCTAAACAATCGCCCAAATCAGCGTGAAAATCTACTTTTATTCCTGCCAGGGCATAATGTGTTAACCGTAGCGAAAACCGCTACAAAATGGAGTCAAATAACTAACTTGTCGATCCTATTTATTTACGCTATAATGGGTTGGTTGTTGTTTGCATTTTCATTTCGGAAATATGGGCTTTTATGACGTTTTTATGTTAACAAAGGCAGGAAGATAACGATATTGAAGAGGACAAAGTTTGTGCGCGGATATTGAAAAAATCGTAAAAATTTTTGTATCATGGCGATTTAAAATTTATGGAATTTAAATTAGAAGATGTACAGGGTCCTGCAATAGTGCATCAGGAATCTATTCCCAAATAACACTTTTGATTTATTTATGATTTGGTTCGTTGATTAAAGGCGGGGGTCGGTTTAAAGGCCCGAACTTCAAATCACTGCAGCCTTTCGGCTTACTGTATACCCCGATCTTGTTAGAAGATGTTTGTTCCTTCTATGAGGTCCAGTAACCTTCTACGAAGCTTGTCATGTGGAAGGTTATCACCATGTTGTATGTTCCCGTCTTCCACGAGGCAGTGCTACGCAGCGGTATAATATGTGTGAGGCGGTTTCATCCTCTTCGCCGCAGAGTCTGCATTCAATGGATCTGTTGTTTATACCATTGAAGGTGTTTTCGCAAGTGGCAGTGGCCTGTTAGCAGACCCATCACCTGTTTCAACTTGGGCCGCGTCAGGGTTAGCATCCCATTCGATAGTATTTTCGATGGTTTTCCAATTACGGCCCGTGCGTGTATTTGACCAGGTAACCCTTGCCATCAAGATAGCTGTTGTTTTTTCGACCATCTATCTAATGTTCTTTTTGTTGCCTGTTTTGATATTCCAAAGGCCGGTTCGGGGCCCCTGAGACTTTGAGAGGATCCGGCTAATGCTAGTTCATCCCCTTTCTCATTACCTAATATCCCAGAGTGACCAGGGACTCACAAGAGTTCCACCTTGTTCTTCCTGGCCGCCAGTTCTTTTAGGTTGGTATGGCACTCCAGTGTAAGTTTTAAAGTAAACCGATTGGACTTAGCCTTAAGAGCAGCTTGGCTTTCCGACAGGATGTATATCGTTTGGTTGTCGATTTATGGTTTAAAAGTGCTTTAATATGTTCAAAAAGAAGTTGGTTGTAAAGTTACCTTAACATAAACTAAAAGTTCTTAAAGACCACTTATTCTTATACAAAGAATACACTCTTTAAATTTTAAATGAAACGATGTTATTTTTAGAAAATGTATGTCATTGGTATTTCTACCGAAGCACGCACCAATTTTGTTTTTGTTGAGCTCTAATCGTCCACCGTCACATTGAGGAAATCCTCCAAGAAGTTGTTGTTCCATTTGCTCCTTTCATTGGGAACCAATTTACATTAATTCATGATAATGCTAGACCTTACGTTGCACATGTAGTGAACTAATATCTGGATGAAGTTGGACTTCCAAGATTGGAATGGCCCGCATGTAGCCCGGATCTCAACCCAATCGAACATCTTTTGGACAAACTTAAAATATCCGTTCGTCGTCGTCCTGTACAACCATAAACCTTGCTAGACTTACGACTGGCGCTGACCGAAGAATATCGGGCTATCTCTGAAGAAAGGATAAGTAACCTTATTCGTTCTATATCACGAAGACTGCAAGCTGTTATTGCTGCGAGAGGAGGAAATATACGATATTAAAATTGTTTTTGTTACTTAACTTTATGATATACCTAGTGTTTGTTTTTCTTAATGAAAATAGGCTTCAAATCAGCGTTTCATTTAAAATTGTGCAGCTCGCAGCAGAAATAAGATAATGGAATGAATCAAAAATCGAAATGTTTAGAATACATCAAAGATTACAAGAAACACTATGGAAATAAAATTATCCTCCTCAATTTTCTATATTATTGAAATTACGATAAAAAAAATAACAGTTTGATTTACTCCTGTATAATATAGCCTAATCAAAAAATGTTACTTTATAAAATAATTAAGGAAGCACAATAAATGGATCTAAAAGCTGATAACAAAATTATGAAAATCGCATAAAAAATAAATAAGTTATAAAATATCAAACTTTACCAAAATTTCAGGGTGGCGTAATTTTATGTCGGCGAGTGTAGCGACCTTGGAGATCGCAATAAGAACATTAGTGTTACTTGGGTAGCTCCTATACGAATTAAGCTAGAAATTTCATTCATACTCTGACATACTATATCAAGAGGATTGTTCGGGTTTGTTCGTTTGTTCATCTATATCATGGGGTGTATTTCAGGAAAATATGTTTCCTTTTACAGGGCCGCCCAAGAAGTGTGGTAACATACAGGGTTGTGAGGTAAAAATAGAGCTCTTTCCATTTTTTACCTATTTTACATAAAATAAGGATGAGTTCTATATTATTGTTATAATTAATAAGTAACACGACCAGGGTCACGTCCAATGCTGTCATAACTATACCGGACGTGATATTGTGATTGTATACACAACAATTATAACAATAATACTTGCCTTGCTCCACAGTCTAAGGTTAAGTTCAAGTTTAGGTTAGTATATATATGTAGACAAATAATAGAGAAGAGAGCAGACACTAAACTGAGACTAGAAGTTTATAGTGGGTAATAAAGACATACCAGGAAAATGTAGAGCCTTTACAACTACATTTTCCTACCTACAAATACAGCCGTATGTTTTATTTCAACAAGAACCTGACGTCCACTACATGGCGATCCTGCCAGAGGACTTACGCATAAGTCTTTTGGAAGTGAAGTGAAAGTTAGTGAAAGTTATGGTATAAGTGATGGGGACCAGCCAGTCAAAAGAAGAGGTAATAATAGCGCAGGCGGGTAACAGCGGAGGAGTAACAGCAACAGCAACATTACC
The DNA here is from genome assembly GCA_963991005.1 of Barypeithes pellucidus. NCBI lineage: Eukaryota > Metazoa > Arthropoda > Insecta > Coleoptera > Curculionidae > Barypeithes > Barypeithes pellucidus. Next base: position 45,534,407 of record OZ022563.1, on the reverse strand, counting down.
AACCACAAAGGACATCTGCTCCGTAGCTGTTTGTGTGCTGGCCTGCATCTGCATAGCAGCGTATCTAGTGAGCTTGTGCAGGAAGAAGTTAAAGCAGAGGATAAGGAAGGAGATAGCAAGGAGCCAGGAACTGGTGTAGCATCCCAGCCCAGCAGTACGTACGTGTGAGGCCTTGATGCAAGGTGAGGCAAAAGCCGCTCGTACGCACCGTGGGAACAGTTAATGGACATAAGGGAGTTCCGATATCTGCTTGACGAGGTAAAGGTGTTCCACCGTAACTTGAAGAAAGATTCACAGGAGAGGCGCAGTTCAGATACCGTGGTAAATACAAATTTTAGGAAACTAGGGAACTTTACTAAAGACTATGAAAATCTAAAAACTAATTTTAATAAAGCACAGAACAAAGCCGAGTTAATAGCCACAGTCAAAGAGTATACATATCAATTGGAACGATATTTTGAGGCTATTATATTAACAAGGTTTTGGCTGATAGGTTAAGGGAGGTTAATACGGAAGAAGCAGAATCCGAAAGTAGTTCCGATTCTGATTGTTTCGTAGAAGCCGGAGAAATGTGTGAAAAATTTGACTTAAAGACCGCCGCGACTCTGTTACCGCGCATGGACGGTACAGAGATGGTAGTAAAAGAATTGATAGACGGCATCGAGTTGTACGACTCATTGTTAAATGAGACGGGAAAAAAGAGTCTAACAAATTACATACTGAAAGCGCGTTTGACACCAAATGCCAAAATAAGGTTGCATAGCGAATACGCAACAAACCAAGCCCTTATTTTGGATCTAAAAACTCTTTTCCTTAGCAAAAAATCAGCAGGGGCGCTATCCAGTAGGTTGAACGGTGCTAGACAGGGTGGTAAATCAATAAACGAGTTTGGCAAAACTGTTGAGGATTTATTACTAGATCTAACCATCGCTCAATCTAACGGAAATGACGAGGTATTGAGGGTGCTAACAAGCGTGAACGAAAAACTTGCCATAAATGTGTTCGCAAACGGGCTACAAAGTAACGATATGCGCACTATTATAAAAGCACGAAATTACAATAAATTGAGCGACGCGATAAGGGGCGCAATGGACGAGGAAATTGAAAAAAAAGAAACGGGAATACATAAAGTTTTTCATATGCAAAATAAAAATGGTTATCCGCGACCGCGCCCAAATTTTTCAAATAATAATAGGCATAACAATGGTCAAAGTTTTCATCCCAGGGGGAACCATAGGCAGACATCTGCATGGAACCCGCGATATAATAGTAACAATAATTCTCAAAATAGATCTTTTCAAAATAGAGGTAGAGGTTTTCGTGGTAATAATAATAATTCGAGTAATAGGGCATATTGCATTCGGGAGGAAAATACTGGCAGAGGTAACAATGCACAATCTACATTAGAAAATCAGTTTTTTCGAGCCTATGGAAAATCTCAACCCTGTTATTTTAAACTTAAATGGTCTAAATTTTGTTCAAGTAAACTATAGAGGTACCATATTAAATTTATTAATTGACACAGGTGCTTCTATAAGTGTTATATTTAAAAACTTTGTTTATAAACATGAACATGTCAACACAGGAAGGAAAATAAAAATAAATGGTGTTGCAGGGTCAACATTGTCTCATGGCACTGCAAACTTGACATTTGAGTTTAATAATAACAATAACATTAAATTAAAGCATACGTTTCATTTAATAGATAGTTTTGAAAGTAAAATAAATGGAGTTTTAGGGTCAGATTTTTTCCAAAAATATAATGCTCAGATAAATTACGAAAATTTCAATTTTGCATTTTTGTTTCAAAATAATACTGTATCAGTACCGATGTTTTCAAAACAACAAACACATTTTACTATACCTGCAAGGTGTGAAATAATTAAATATTGTAAAATAAACAAAAATGAAGATTGTATTGTGTTACCAGACGAAATAGGAGATGGTATTTATATTGCAAGTGTTTTAGTCCGCCCGCAAAGTAATATGATACCTGTAAAAATTTTAAATACACGCGACACGGAAGTAACTTTAAAAAATGTTTGTCCGACAATTGTAAATTTCAGCGATTATGAAACATGTTGTTTCCTTAAAACGGAGAATAATTCGGTGAAAAGAGTAGACGATTTGTTAAAACTAATTAATACCAAGCATTTGAATAAAGAAGAAAATTTTTCAATCCAAAAAATTTGCGCTAAATATTCAGATATTTTCCATTTAGACAATGACCCGCTTTCTACGACTAACATTTATAAACAGACATTACGACTAAAACCGGACGCATCACCGTCATACGTGAAACCATATCGGTTACCCCACGCGCAGAAGAAAGAGATACATACTCAGATCGACAAAATGTTAAAAGATGGAATCATCGAAGAAACCAAATCCGAATGGTCTGCACCCTTATTGGTTGTACCTAAAAAAGCCGACCAAACAGGTGTAAAACGGTTTCGGGTGGTAATTGATTTTCGTCTTCTTAATAAGAAATTAAGGGATGATGAGAAATTTCCACTTCCATCAATAACAGAAATTTTGGATTCATTGTCAGGAGCTATGTATTTCTCGCATTTAGACCTGTCCCAGGGATACTACCAAGTACCTTTGGACGAGTCTAGTCGACCTTATACTGCTTTTACGACCGAAAGGGGACAATATCAAATGACGCGACTTCCAATGGGTTTAAAAATTAGTCCAAGCGCATTTTCTAGAATTATGACCATTGCTATGAGCGGTTTAAATTATGACAGTTGTTTTGTTTACCTTGACGACCTAATTGTATTCGGCAATAGTTTAGAAAATCATAATAAAAATTTAGTGAAAATTTTTCAGAGGCTTAGAGAGGTGAATTTGAAACTGAATCCTACCAAATGCGAATTTTTAAAGAATGAAATTTTGTACCTTGGGCATGTGGTATCTGCGGAGGGTGTTTTTCCTGATATGGAGAAACTGAAAGTCCTTCAGCAATATCCCGTACCCCAAGATGCAAATGAAACTAAAAGATTTGTAGCATTTGCTAATTATTATCGAAAATTTATTCCAAATTTTGCAAAAATTTCCCTTCCACTAAATAATCTAACCAGGAAGCAGGTTCAATTTCACTGGACGCGCGAGTGTCAAGAATCTTTTGACAAATTAAGAACAGCACTTATGCAACCACCCATATTACAGTTTCCAAATTTTGGGGATAATAATATTTTCATTCTCAAAACCGATGCATCAGGTGGTGCCATAGGGGCCGTTCTTGCGAATATGGACGATAAGCCAGTTGCTTACGCGAGTCGATCATTAAACAAAGGTGAACGAAATTATTGTACAGTCGAAAAAGACCTCTTAGCAGTTGTATGGGCAGTTAAACATTTTAGACCTTATTTGTACGGGCGAAAATTCTCAATCGAAACTGATTGTAAACCTCTTATTTCTCTATTTGGAATGACGAATCCATCTAGCAGACTCACAAAATTTCGTCTAGTGTTAGAAGAATACGATTTTGTTATTAAACACGTCAAAGGGAAAGACAACGTAATAGCGGATGCTTTATCTCGTATTGAAATAAATAAGAATGAACTTATAAACTTAGAAAAAACCACGAATGCGTCTTTGCTCGCTATAACAAGAGCAGCCGCAAAACGACAGACAGACAAAACAGATGACGTAGGTTGTAATTCGGATACTTACAAACGGATTGATCACCCGGGAGTAGTAGAGTTAGTAAAACGGCCTAAAGAATCTTGCGAACTTTGTCCAATATCGAATTTAAAATTTACAGAAATATGTAAAGATAAAAAATATGACTGCAGCATAGGAAATTTCGTCTATTTTAAAAGTAAAAATATTATTTACATGAATCGGGATCCTCGATCGACGTTAGCCTTAAGTGCACCGTTGAGAGCCCTGCAATTCGGTAATAATGATAATAATAATATTAATACGGAGTACAGATTCCAGAATTCTCGATCGGCGTTAGCCTTTAGTGCATCGTTGAGAGACCTGGAAGCCGTATGTAATAAATATAATATTCGCGAATTAATAATTATAAAAGACGAAGAGAGCGCTCAATTCTTGCAAGAAATATTGCAAAATATAAAATTAATAAGAGAAACCGGTATAAAAATAACTATTTTGAAAAATATAAAAAGAATAAACGATCGTGAGACAAAACAAATAATTCTTAATGATTTCCATTTACTGCCGACGGGAGGTCACGCAGGAATAAATCGAATGTTCAATAATATTAAAAAATATTACGCATGGATAGGTTTGAGACAGGATATAGAGGATTTTGTGAAACGGTGTGATGATTGTCAAAGGTACAAGCATTCAAGGCAAAACATAGAGCCTATGACAATCACTCATACTGCTACTTCAGCATTCCAGAGAATTTATTTAGATCTAGTTGGTCCTATAGAACCAGATATAGAAAATAATAAATATATTTTAACATTACAGTGCGATCTCAGTAAATTCGTGGAATGTTATCCTATACAAAATAAAGAAGCGGTAACAGTTGTAAGATATGGGTAAGTAAGATATGGGGTTCCGGATGAGATAGTATCAGATCAGGGAACAGAATTCATAGCGTCTACCCTTACTCAAACGTGTACATTACTTCAAATTAAGAAGCTACACTCAACAGCGTACCACCATCAATCCATAGGTGCCTTAGAGAACTCGCATAAATCTCTAGGGGCATATTTACGTATGCAAATCGCAAAAAACCCAAATAATTGGAGTAGCTGGATACCTTTTTGGAGTTTTTCTTATAATAATAGTGTACATACTGAAACTCGGTACACCCCGTACGAATTAGTTTTTGGCAAGACGGTAAAATTACCTTCTAATTTATTAAAAGAAGTAGACCCTTTGTATAATTTTGATAACTATCCGCTAGAGTTGAAATATAGACTTCAACAAGCCAGTATTGACGCGAGAAACAACTTGATGGCGTCAAAAGACAAGAGAAAGGTTGTGTACGATAATAAAAGTAGTATAGTTAGTTATAAAACAGGTGAAAAAGTGCTTCTAAGGAATAACGGTTCAGTGACGAAAATGGACGCTATTTACAATGGACCTTATGAAGTGTTAAGTGAACAATCGCCTAATATATTATTAAAAATAGATAACAAGCAAATTTTAGTTCATAAGAATAGAGTTAAAAGATATTTTAGTTAATTACTTATTTTATGATAATTACAAAAAAAAAAAAATCAAATCATATCAATATATCTGATTTTTTTTTCCTAGCCGCTGGAGGTGTGAGGTAAAAATAGAGCTCTTTCCATTTTTTACCTATTTTACATAAAATAAGGATGAGTTCTATATTATTGTTATAATTAATAAGTAACACGACCAGGGTCACGTCCAATGCTATCATAACTATACCGGACGTGATATTGTGATTGTATACACAACAATTATAACAATAATACTTGCCTTGCTCCACAGTCTAAGGTTAAGTTCAAGTTTAGGTTAGTATATATATGTAGACAAATAATAGAGAAGAGAGCAGAGACTAAACTGAGACTAGAAGTTTATAGTGGGTAATAAAGACATACCAGGAAAATGTAGAGCCTTTACAACTACATTTTCCTACCTACAAATACAGCCGTATGTTTTATTTCAACAAGAACCTGACGTCCACTACAGGGTGTTATGGAAATGACGTATTATATTTAAATGGGTTTGTTCTAGAGAAGTGCTAAATATTTATTTATTTTTTAAATCGAACGTTTAAAAAGTGGGGTAATTCACCCATAAACCCACAGGTCACTCCCCAGCACAATCATATTACACTGCCCAGCTGTGTAATAAACGCATGTTGTGGCGCAATGTTGCCAAACTGTGGAAAAGTGTAAAACTTTAGATTCTTATAAAAATAAATATTTAGCTTATTTAGGAATTAAATTCAGGCCGCCGACACGAGTAAGGAATCCAGGGCACATACACCAACTAAACTCCATTCGGCCTCTTATTTCCAATCTCGGAACATAACCGGCATATCGTCGAGAGAAAAAAATACATAGTGAAACAGAACAAATTACACTAAATCACTTCACACAAACACACAGACACCCACGAGTTTCAAATTAGTTTTTTTGAAGATATGCACCTATTATCAGATAACACGAAAGCACTAAACACTAACGCATAATTACACTATCGTACACATAGAACAGCAGCACACACAGAAGATAGGATACAAACTATTTCGCAATAGAAAGTCAGAAATAATAAAAACGCTAATTTCTAATGGGCTTATAACAATTTTTAATCCTTTAATGAAGAATGATGAAATAATTATGTTGACAACAACAGGACCTCCCCTTAAGTCTTAATATAGACGAGTCCAACCAAGGGTCGAGTGCTTCGTACATATTCGGAAAAATAGCGCGGTTGCCATTTCCGAGACAATAATTATACAGGAAAGTAATATTACAGAAGGAAATTCCGCAATTTATGGATATAATCTTATAAAACATCGAAAGTATTTTTAGATATTTCTAAATAACGCAATATAGATTGACCGAATAAACCCGAAACAGACTGAAACGTAGAAATTTTTAGATGTTAAATACACCACCGGATGAAACTTTATACAATAAGGGCGTATTTTTGTCTACACAGTAGCACTTTAAAATACTAATTCAGATTGAATGGTACTTAGATGTGTTCATGAGATGCCAACAAATTTATACGAAAACTAATGTGAATTTGTGCTTTTGTTTTTGTGTTTTGTGAGGTTATTGTGCCGGTTTTTGTTTGGATTACCTACTTGGTGTTTTTTTATAAATTAAGTTGGATTTAAATAAGGCCGAAAAGGTAAATAAAATTGCAGTTTTTTTTCTAAAGGGTAAAGTGGCATTTAAGTTGTTCAGTTCCGACGGGTGTGGTTCGAATTGAAGTAATGATCACATACCTGACCATTTATAAACGCCGCGGCGGTTGATTCGAGGCAGTTCAAGTTTATAAATCAGAGATTGTTTCCCAGCTAACTGAACTGAACGTAAAAGTTTATAATAATGTACCTTGAAAAATAAACAGCTTCCAATCTGTCAAACGGTTATTGACTTTCTAAAGAGTGACAACACTGCTCAAAATTCACTGACGTTTTCCGCCATATGTTGTTTTGTTTATCTTTCTCCCAGTGTCACCACGTGCTTAATTTTGGTTTGACATCAGGTCATGTACAGGGCATATTAAATTAAAGCGCCATTTTTGGATATTTTTCTTCAATTTGTTTTCATCTCAGAAATTGCCGGTTTAAATATAATACGTCATTTCCATAACACCCTGTATAGTGGTGTTTTTTTTAAAAGGGATATCCAGTATTTTATTGCATATCACCCCGTACTTAATTCTGTATAATCGCAATATATCGCCTCCAATTAATAAGTGGTTTCCAATTTTACTCAAATAAAAGCCCGGCAATTTAAAAAGCAGCCCTGATTGATGTTTACTTTGTACGTTTGATCATTAAATGGCGAGTTACTGATTGAAAGTAAACATTGCAGTATATTAGGGGTGTGGCTGGTTTATTGCCGCACACGTTGTCTGTATTAAAGGGGCTCGTGAAAAACACAGGAAGGGTTGTGACAGCGCATCAGTATTGTTGAAGTTATTCTTTTCCTACGATCGTTTCCATGCAAGGGCATAGAAACATATTTTTTAACACATTAAGTAATTTATTGAATAAAATGCTAAAAATTCGCTGCTGCACGAAATGATCGATCGGGCACGTACAGGGTGTCCCATTTTCGACACTTTTATAGGGTATCCGTAATTGTTAGTGCTATCAAAAAAGTAATGTAGGTGTTATGTGCTCTTTTTGGTCAAACTTAAAATGGTAAAATCACAATTCGAAAATTTTCGCTCGCTAAGAGATAAGGGGGTAAATCAAAAAAATCACAATTTCTAAATTACCTTATATTTTCTTAGTTGAAACAGAATCAGAAAAATATTATATACAGTAGTTTCTTTATATTAATTGTTGAATAATTTTCCGTCTTCAGAATAAGTATACGGGGTCAGGTAAGAAAGTTATCGGACCTAACATCACTTTTTAAATGGAATACCCTGTATATTTTAATCTAAAAAGATAGCAATTTAAACTCTCTTTTGAAATTTATAACACACCATGGATGATAGATATCATATCAAATTTTTGAAAATGTTGTTAAGTCATTTTCACAAATGAATATGTAAAAATGAAATTGAAATGAAATGTCACTTCTTAATAAAAGTTATTTATGTCACATATAGCCATAAATTGCCTGGATACCTGCCGCGTGCGACTATCGTTGCTTCAGTATGTTTCGAGACTCGGGGATGGATTGACGCTTTCGAGAATTCCACGTTTTGTTAGTTGTAGCGTTACCCGATTTTTTTTTGTTGTGAAATAATTCATAATAATAAATGTTGTGATGTGATTTCAAATTTGTGTGATATTATCTACTGTTGGTTCTGTTGAAAAACATACTTTTTGTGTTTTATTTTTTTATGGAATTTAATTATAAAACGGATTATTTAAAAATAAGATTGAAGGTAAGAGAGTATGTACCTTAAAATTGTAGTTTTTTTTTCTAAAAAGTTTGAAAAAGAAGTGATGACGCGCGTCAAAGACGTCTTGTTGTCAAAAACTGAACAGGTGCGTTTAGAATTCTGTGTTGCAATATGACAACATCGCCTATAATGCACTAACCTCTTTTGAACCTTGAGACTGCCTCAATAAACTATTGATTGCGAAGGTCCTCAGGAGCGGCCACGTAAATTTTGAGATTTCATATAAAGTTTATATTTCATCGCAGGATTTGCCGGGTTTGTTCGTTTTTTTTTTCGTGTACCCGGTATAGTATGCCATTTAAATAATTTATTAAAAATAAATAATGAGTTTTAAAATTACATTTTAAATAATCATAAAATATGCCATAATTTAGCAATAATAAACACTGTTTATAATTTTCAAATATATCGATAAAATGATCAAAATTGTTTTTGTTCACCTTTATAATCAGCAAAGACAATTTTCATCAATCTAACAAATTACATTTGACCTGTAATTGTAATTTTTGACATTAAAATTATTAATTTCATAAAATAATTAAAATGTTGTGAAACGATGCTATTGAAGCAATCAATTTCAATTTTAAATGTAATTTTGAGATCTTTCTAGTTTTTAGTGGAGAAAATTTCCCAAAAAAAATTTCGTTAGCGCTGTCAAAGTCCTCGCAAACTATTTAAAAAAGCCTAAATGCGAATTATATTGAGTGTCCTAAAGAACGCATACCTATAATTTATTCTTCCAATCTAGCGTCTAAATATTTAGGTAAAGACCCCTATAATTATCACACATGTGCCGACCCTGTAATAGTCAGGTTTTACTTAAATACTGTAATGTAGGTCAATCTACCAAGGTTTTGCAGTGTTGTTAAACACGCGTGTCTCGGCCGTCCGTCGTTGTACGCAATATAATTGAAAATTGATCGCACCAGTTAGCCCAAGTAAATCTAACGAAAGTGACTACACGTCGTCGACGCGGAGTATGTTAAACAATATACAGGGTGAATCAGGAGGAACGGACCAAATTGCAGGAGCGTATTGGAAGAATAATTTTAAAAAGTCATATATTCGCCTTAAAAGGATGCCGGAGTCAGTCGAAATCTCCGATTTGACCCCTGTTCGTTTCACGCTTTGAATGCACGAGGCGAATTGGATCTTCCCTTGCAGTTAGAAGAATAGGTCGAGCGTCCGCCCGTAATCGGTACGCCGACAGAAGCAACGATAATCGGAAGAAAAATATAGACTTTCCGCGAGTTCTAGTTCTATTACATTAACACTATTAAGTTTTTTTTCCTCTGACATTTTTTTCCTAAAACAGGAATACACGCCTGGGAAGAAAACTCGTTTACAGGTACTCCGGAATCCTGTTAATCAGAAAACACCGTAAGTCACAAAATGTAAATTTTTCAGGGCGTCAAAAAACACTTTATTAATAAGTGCAGAATTATTTAAGCAAAATTAAGGTGGACAACATATCAGATTAACAGAATATAGAATTTTTTTGGAGTTGCGATATTTTCTTATCCAATTTTACAGATATTACTATCTGTAATGTTAGAATTGCTGAAGTAACCCACACAAAATATCTTTGTGTGCTGGTTGACCAGTTTATGAAGTGGAGTCCACATATTAACTATAGCTTGTCGTTTGGATCTGCGGCTACGCGGTATACGTAAGGGGAAGGGAAGGTAACAGGCCGCAAGGACAATCCATGATCGTGCTTATATTGTAAAATTAAATATAAAAATATTAAAATGTTAATTTTTTTGTGAATATAAAGGAGTAAGTAGGTACTAAATGTTAAAATAATAAGAACGAAAAGTATTGGGAGAAACAGGAATGCAACAATTTATTTCTGAGAAACTCCCAAATTTCAACGTCATAAAGTAGGTATAAAATAACAAAAAAAAACGATATAATCATTGATCTCTACTCTATGTCGTTATCGTCTTCACTATCAGACTCACTATCTTCAGAGTCGGACTCAATGTCATCATTGCCGAGTGTAATTATGATGGGTTCTATTTCTTCCATCATGTAATCTGTCTCCCAAAATTTATTTTCAATACTAATAACATGCTGGCAAAATTTCTCCCAGTCAGATGGTGTAACTGGTCTTATGGCCTCATCTAAGACCTGTTTCAGCTTGGTTAAACTGAAATCCCCTGATGTGTTTAGGTTCCGTATGTACCTTTTGACTTGAGCCCATGCCAACTCAATTGGGTTTAGCTCACACATGTAGGGGGGAGTTATAAGGGGAATATGGCCAGCCTGTTTTATGATATTGTCAATGACATAGCTTTTTTTATCACCTTGAGGCTTGTGCAATTTTACAAGTTCAAAAAGGTCAAATTTCCTAATACCACATATCTATATCTCATATGTAAAATATTAGGTTTTTCAACCAACAATTTTCATTTATTTTGGCATTTGCGAAAATAAAACCCATTCGCTTTTAAAAGTTTATGCAAAGCGTCTTTTCCATATGGAAAATCATTTTTTTACTATTTGCCCTATTAATTATACTATACGTGTAACATCCACAACGCGCTGTCGCTGGTCAAAAATCAAAGCGTGTCTGGAGCATGGCAGTGCCATGTGTCTGGCGAATGTCTGCGGAGGCGTGTCCAAATCAATCGCCTATTATATTTTCATCTCTGTTTAATGCCGTGAAACAAAATAGAGGCGGAAGTGATCCTATTAATCGACTAAATGTTTGGAGTAAATGGATATTCACATGTTGTCAGATTTGCTAGGAAATAGATAATTCAATTAATATTTTAATTTTGTCCGGCAATTAAAATTAAGCAGGTGTGAACATATTACTTAAAACTCAAAATACCTCTCAGTTTTTCAGTCTGAATAATAATATTTTCTAACTTTTTAACAATTAGGTTAAATTCTGTATTCAAAGGAGGTATAAATAATAAATTTCATAAAACCTACTAGATTTTTGGTAAGTAATTTGACAACATCGATAATATTTCATCTGCATTCTTTAAATAGTTTTGGTAGCCGCAGAACGAAACGACAAGCTGTATGTGTCTAATAAAATACGTAGACACAAATTTTATTTATTAAGGGACTTTCTATGAAGAAATGAAGAAACATTGATGATTGTTTATAAAGCATTTGTGGAGTCGCTAATACGATACGGAATAATTGTTTGGGGTAGTGCCCATGGCACAGTACTAGTTATATATAACACAAAAATATATTCTTAAAATTATATTAAAAGAAAATGAAAGATTTCCAACAAATTTATTGTTTTCGGAGGATATTGCAAATATCAGAACTTTATATATTAACTGTATTATGTAATTTTGTTTATAGGTGTAAGACCAAGGTAAACTATGTAGATCACACTACCGAAACAAGGACTAAATCTAATATTTTAGTTCCAGAGATCTTTTAATAGGCCGTGAATGGCCTTATACAGGGATACAGGGTGTTATGGAAATGACGTATTATATTTAAACCGGCAATTCCTGAGATAAAGACAAATTGAAGAAAAATACCCATAAATAGCGCTTTGAATTATTAAGCGGTAAAAGTGACCTGACGTCAAACCAGAAAAACACCTGTGTGGCACTGCGATACATGTGAGCAATTCTGGCCGGTGTTGTCATATGTACACCTCAAACTCTTTAGACAAAATAAAATAATTTAAACATGTTTCCATTCTGTAATACCTTTTTGTACAATTAATTGAAGAACATTTACGACGGACTATGTTTTAAACAACCCGAAAAAACATATGGAATAGTAATAACCACGTACGTCACTAGGTCAAATGCCAATGACCTATTGACGCCTTACATCGGCTAAGCGAAGTAATTTCATATAGCGCCGCACGCTTGCGGTCTGTTAGTTGAAGACCAACCAGCGGCCGGATAGGTTGTGTCTCGTCGATCACCAACACACTCTCAGCAACTATTTTTTCGGTTTACGCGTGTATCTTACCCGTCCATAAATAATCTTTGAATATTGTTTTTATTGACGCGTTTCTTCTGGACGTCAAATTTCGTCGCGTGTAATAAAATCTAATAATCTGTAGTATAATCTGTATTATTGTATTTTCAAAAGCTAACTATCGGTTCTGTTTCACTATTACTGTGTGTACATAAAGTGTTTCCAGGAGTGTTCCCATGAAAAATACAGAAACCGATTGTGCCTGGATTTCCTCGCTCTTTATGTATAAGGAGTAGGTAGAAAATAATTTATTTTTATAATTTTATATGGAATTTCAGTTTGGCAACATTGCCATTGGCTCTGGGTGAAATGTCGTACAGTAGCGCACACTTTTAGAATGGTCGATTTAAAAAAAATAAAATATGTAGCGCTTCTCTAGGACACCCAAGCAGTCACCATTTAAATATATACGTCATTTTCATAATACCCTATATAATCACATAATCTACACGTATCAAACAGTATTATTATCCACTAAGTATAAAAAAAATATAATACAAAAAAAGCCATAATCATAACGTACCCCTTATAAGGCGAAAAACAATTTTACTATGTCATGTTGCGTAATGGAGATGCCAAGAAAGTAGGCCATAAAGGTACCGACATTAAAATCTATAACAGGTATATCTTTTACATTATAACCCGTATTAAAAATAAATGTAGTCTCGGAGCATTTTTAGTTTAATGCACATTTTAGGACGTAGTAAAACTATATTTTTCGCCTACATGTATAATGTTGGATATCGAGCCATTATCCCTATAGGAACGTCACTATAGATTAATAAAAGGAACTTCTAATAAACTACTTATATTAAATAAGCTATTTTAAACCTTTATCCGTGTTTGCAGTTTGAAGCCATGCATATATACATTTTTTTCTATGATGGTTATAAAAACTATATTTTTTTACGCATATGAATCTATAAAATTGGTAATTTTTTAACGGGTACAATCCACATATATATACACAGTATATTGCCAATACGAACGTTCCAAAATACAAAAAGTGTCCCGCCATGGGCCCAACTTTATTTGTTTGTTGTTATTCGTCGCCATCTTTGGTTCTGGATGCTTTTTCAAATTACAGAATAAAAAGTAGTTCATCCAAATTATTGTCGGTATATTAGTGCTTATAAACTTTCATTACCTAACAACAATTTTTGTAAAGGAGTTTTTAATTTGTGGTGATTCGATTCGCTGTTTGGTAAGTTAGTGGCTTGTTTTGTTTAAGGTGAAAGGATACAAGTGCATGGTGCTTTTTTGCAAAAGTCGTGGATCAATACTAGGTATAAAGTATTTCAGGTATGTACATACATACGAAAATATTTTGCTTATCACATTATCCGATTTTCGGAACCGAATTTCACTAAAAAGCTTGTAAAAAAAGAAGAGAGTGTCACTCGTATACAATATAATATATACAGTGTCACCATTAAAGTCCGCACCATATGGAACTTTTTTTTATTAATGAGGTTAGTTAAAATTAAATTTCGGCAATCGTTTTTGCTTCAAATTAGACTAAAAATTATATAATCAAATGTCACCATCTGTCATTCGGTATCTGTCAAAAATTACATTCTAATCAAAAAATGCTGAAAAATGGCATTGTTTTACCGAATTTCAAAAAATTTTATTAGAAAAAGTTGTTTCTAGTACAATTCTTGGCCTAAATACAAAGTTTCAGTTTTCTAGCTCAAATTTGATTTTTTTGCCATTTTTTCTAATTAACTTTTTTTTTATTTAATGTAAGTTCGCTTAATGGATATTAAACTATTTGCTTATACCATACTCAATATTTTATTTAGTTTGTATGAGCTTTTTTTTACTAGAATGCCATTTTTTTTTCGAAATTTAAAATTAGAGGCAAAAAAATTTGACACAGGTGGTGCAAAGTTATACTAATTTAAAAATTTTAACAGATAGACGTCAGATGTTTCGTTTTTCAAATGACAAATACATCTAAATATTTGATAAAAATTTTATTTTATACTTAAAACTATCATTATTATTAAAAGGAACAAAAAGGAACTTTAATCATTTTAAATAGGTAACACAAAAGCAATATAAATTTCACATTTCAGTGTGACGTCCTTCTCGCTCTATACAAACACCCGTCCGTCTATAAACGTCTTTGACAGCATTTTGTAAAAAGCTTGGTCTTATATCGGCACAACACTGTCCTATCGTTTGTTCCAAATGCTCGATATTTCTAAACGGTCGATTCTTATAAACTTTCTGCTTAAGATAACCCCACAGAAAAAAGTCTAGTGGGGTTATGTCAGGCGACCTGGGTGAACTAATCTGATATCTGGGAATTTTATTATAAGTTTTTTAAACTTCTTAGGTGTATGTACTATCAAAAAAATGGAATATCTGACGTCTATCTGTTAAAATTTTTAAATTAGGATAACTTTGCACCACCTGTGTCAAATATTTTTGCCTCTAATTTTAAATTTCGAAAAAAAATGGCATTCTAGTAAAAAAAAGCTCATACAAACTAAATAAAATATTGAGTATGGTATAAGCAAATAGTTTAATATCCATTAAGCGAACTTACATTAAATAAAAAAAAGTTAATTAGAAAAAATGGCAAAAAAAATCAACTTTGAGCTAGAAAACTGAAACTTTGTATTTAGGCCAAGAATTGTACTAGAAACAACTTTTTCTAATAAAATTTTTTGAAATTCGGTAAAACAATGCCATTTTTCAGCATTTTTTGATTAGAATGTAATATTTGACAGATACCGAATGACAGATGGTGACATTTGATTATATAATTTTTAGTCTAATTTGAAGCAAAAACGATTGCCGAAATTTAATTTTAACTAACCTCATTAATAAAAAAAAGTTCCATATGGTGCGGACTTTAATGGTGACACTGTATGTGGTCACTACCTAACCTTAAAATTAATGTATTTTTAATTTGGTGCATTAGTAGCTGATAATAATTCCCAAAATAGTCAATATAATCATTCATTCTTAATTTTTTCTTTAGAAAAAAGTGAGGTTAAGAAACATACGACGTCGGATGAAAGTTAAAATAAAGCTCATCGTATCGATTGTTACAAATATTCGAACGCATTTTGGCACCAGAAGTTTACACCAATCAGGGCACCGTCTGATCATCATATCGTCAGAAATCGTATGCATGGAACGCCGTCTTAATTCGAACTAAACTAAATTTTGATTACATTATTTTTCCTAACTAACCAGTGAAATTTCCATTAAAAAAGTTGAAATCCGGTCCTGTTGAATGTTTACTTTCACAAGGAAATTTCCGAACTGCGCAAACTCACAACGCTCCCTTCGATGCCCATAGCGGGGACATAATTGCAGATGGTATTAGCCAAAGATCTTACAAACTCCAGATATAATTGTTTACATTTGAAGTCGACGTAAGGACTGTAAACGTGCACTCCCCACCTTGCTGTTATGCTTGCAGCATAGCCAGATTGTCCTATTTATCGCTAAGGTATCTGCAAAATCCCAATTAAAAATTTGTTAATTTGACAATTACAACTGGTTTAAGGTTAATCCGCAATTGCTTTTAAAATAAATTTATTTCCCAATAATTTTAATATAAATTGTGAATAGACCTTGAGAGATTTAGAAAAAAAATATTATTATTATACATAAAAGTTTGAAATAAACCGACTGCACTCTGACAACATCAAGTTAAAAGTTACTACGCTCGCCGGCAAAAGATCAAACTTTATCAATGGATCGGATTATAGTAAAGAATACACTGTTGCTACTCGCTGCTAACTGCTTTTAAGGGAGTGTTTATATATTTTGGTTGTTTTTATTTTTTTTGTGAGTATTGGTGAAAAATCGTCTTTATTATAAACAATGATGGTGCATTCATGTATAGTTTGTAAAAGAGTGGATCATTTAAGCAAGGATTTATCTTTTCTTTGGTAAGTATGGTTATGTTTTAATATGATTGTATTGATATGATTTCTGATATAACCATTGACGTTTAAAAGGTTATGGACCGGTCCGTGGTGCTAGTCCAGGCAAAAAGCAGTCGAGTTGGTTTATTTCTTAATATAAATCTTGCATTTACAAGATGGTTGAGTCTTGTGCGGCCATAAAATACTTCACTAGAAGATGCAATGGTGTTAAATTAAAATTTCACAGGTTAGTAAATATATTTAGAAATTTGATTTTGAGTTTGCATCACTATGAAAATTCGGTTTGTTTAAGAATGTACCAAATGTTTATCCACTTCGTTAGGATACTAAAGGGTCGTAGCCTACGCCAAATTTGGATACATGCCCTTAGAAGGAATAATTATAGTCCAGGTGATACAACAGTTATTTGTGAGAAACACTTCACAAAAGAAGATTATGGAGGTAATGTACATGGGAATAAAATACTGAAGAAAGAAACAGTCCCGTCAAAATATTTTACATCTTTATTTTTCTATATTTAAACAACGTTTGCAGTGTAACAAGTACGTGAAGACAGGTTTTATATAATTTATTTATTTATTTTTATTTATTTGATCTAACTTGTTTAGGTACATATTATTTTAATTTACTTATTTAATTAATCACTTTAGTGTACAATATGCCTTAGTGGCTTGTGTGTGCATTTTTTTAAAGAATCATCCTTTTCACAGTTTATAGTAAAATTATTGGAAATAAACTTATTTTAAGAGCAATTGCGGATTAACCTTAAACCAGTTGTAATTGTCAAATTTACAAATTTTTAATTGGGATTTTGCAAGATATCTTAGTGATAAATATGACAATCTGGCTAGAAATATACACTTTTATATCTGGAGAGTAATGAATACACCAAAAATATTGATGCTAAGCATAAATAGTTAAATCTATCCTTGGATACACTGTATATAAAAACTGGATCAATATTTCTATCTTTTTTATAAATATCCATTATTCGAAACTACACTTTTTGAATAGATAATATAGTTAAACGTAAAGAATCTCAAAGTAAATTATACGCCCTTGTTGGGCTTTTTGCCCAGACTAGCTCCGCTCCGAAACGAGGAAGGCCGCTCCATAACCTTTTAAACATTATTGGATTTAACCAGACTTCAACATTGTTGCCATTAGCGAGACCAACATGTTTTGTCACTCTTCCACCCATTACTGATTTTCAATAACATTTCAAACAATCACAAACCCACTTTCCAACAGATTTATGAATGGAGTGTTGGCCCTGTGGTATTAGCAATATACTGTTTATATATATGTGGTTCAATCATTCACTTGTCATTTGCCATGACAGCATCTGCGTCGTTCGTTGCCTTGATGCCGCATTATTATTGTTCCCTTACAAATGCCAATAGTATTTGAAAACATTGAAAAGTAAAAGAAATAATTCCGATTCCGAAGAAGAAAACTCATTTCAATGCGCTCCAGAAATAATTAATAAAGCCAATGAAGCAACACAGAACTTGTTGCCTGAAAAATCGAAAGAAGCTTACAAAAAGGAATATAATGCGTTTATTAAACGGCAAATAGCGAAAGTATCGTCGCCTCTGCGAGGAAATAAAACGCATCATCGGAAATAGACATTTGGTGGCGAAATGGCTGTCGCCGACGAGTGCCATTGCACTTAGGACGTTAATTATACAATAGTATATTAAGATACAAGTTTCATAAGACATTGTCTTAGAGCACGCGTTTAATTTAGAAAACGACCCGCTAAGCGGGGAGTTTTCTAAAGTACAAGTGCTCTAATTGTCTTATGAACCGTGTATTTTATAATACTTTTTTTATTTGGGTCTTTAAAGCCTGAAAAACTTTAAAAAATATAGTATTATGTATATATTATATGTATTTTGTCCATTTGAATTAATATTTTCTTTTTGGGTTGGCAATACCTTTACAATTTAATAAAATGTTACAAGTATCACATATGCCATGATAGAAACAATTGAATGCAACAAAACCTCTTCCCATCCGTCATAATTAAAAATAAATATATTATTAAAGTTAATAAAAATGAGTCAGGAAGAAAGTTGTACTCCGTCAGAAATACGAGAAATTGCAGAAAATAATCTAGAAAAACTTTTAAGAATAATATGCAAAACTTTGAGTTATGGCGCGAGCAGAACAAAGTTCAAAATATTGAACAAAATAATAAATATACTATTGAACAAAATATTGTGTCGACACAGAATCTGACAGGAATAACAATTAATGCCCAGGAAATGTCTACAGTAACTATAAATATATATATATAAAGTAATATATACAATACTATATTGAATTAAAAATAAAAATAGTACTTTATTGAATAAAACTTTAGAAATAGAGCATACACTGGAATATATTTTTATTATTTTGAGGTTATGTTGTTTTGTAGATGTGACTAGAAATTAGTTGACGGACACCGTCAGCATGTTCTATATTTCCGAGTATAGGTATTTCCGATAAATATCTAGTAAAAATTATCTATTTGCAAGGTTAGAGGTCAGTATTTTTAAGTTTTCTATGAAAAATTTCTGTCGAATCCATAATGCCTAGAAAACGAATTTCAACAAAATCGAAGTAGGCCTAAAATTCGAACCCTACTTGTTGTCAACATGAAAAAAGATTAACTTTCAGTTTCATAAAGTGGCAAGTTATTAAATTTTTTTGCATTTCATAATGTAGCCATTATGAAACCCAAATAGAGAAAGGGGCCTATACCGGCGTTTGCATTTTGCTAATTATTTATTTCTTTCAATTCCCTCATGGATCAGGCAATAATTAGAAATAAACATTTAATGAGCATCTACACTGTATTTATTTATTTTCCACTTAATAAATTATTGTTTGAGCACGCCTATGATAAGACCCGTGCTTTCTCGCATGGTTTTTATATATTGTTCCCCTCTCGCTCTTCATACGGAACCGTTCAAAAATCATTGGGCAAACAATACCGATAGCGTGAATATGCGACAATAGACAGTACCTAAGCCCGCTATCCATTTTTTTCCTATAGTTCGCTACCAAAACGGATGGCAGTCGAAATCATGGAAACTGCTAAAATGCTGTATTGTCATTGGTGGTTTGCATTGGTCTCCATGGTTTCGCCTGCGACGTCACTGCCATTAGTTCCGGTCGCAAACTATAGAATTATTGATTATATTAATAATTAAAACACAGTTGCATTAATTCATTATTTTTATGGAAATTTATTTCAATAGAACACTTAATTTTATGCAAACACTGTTCATAGAACCTAATTATGTCCAGTGCTAATAATTATAACAAAATAATAAATTTTATTCCCACGTAATACATATTTGTTTCGCATAGTGATTGGAAATTGTTGCCGGTGGTGTGTTCTTTACAAAAATTTTAATTTATTAAATAAATACATTGCAAATGAATTTTTATATAAATTTCGTGACCTTTTTTTGTTTCAATTAGTTAACAAAAGTTGTATAGTTGTTGCAGAATTATGCCGTTGATTCTTACTGCCATAAATAAACTACCTGATTGTATACGCCTGAACCTCTTCAAAGCTCAATAAATGGGATCAGGGCCGGCTTGAAAATGTATACCACACCACATGATTTATTTTTATAATTTAAAATAAATAGATAGTTATTTTTAGTTTGATTTCTTTTTGTTTGATATGATTTCTAAGAGACGTTACAGGATTCTCTTCAACAGAATGAAGAACTAAGACTGTAGCAGCATCATCATGGTCGTATTTCTTCTTCTTTTTTGAGGACCAAAACCGAACCAGTTCTCTTGAACCATCCTAGTTATTGGGATTCCTACAAATTTCTCGGTAAATTGTTCCATGACGTAGCGATATGAAACTTGACCATCCCCATGACATTGTATTATAAAAACTCTTTGTTCGGTAGATAGCATTTCTACTTAAATAATAACTTTATTAAATAAAGACATTTACAAGAAACCAGTACCTATCACCTTAAGTGTCATTATTATTTTAACTAGGTTCACCAGTCAGAGGTGTGCCAGAGAATACTTCTTGGGAAATAATTTTAACATAGGTAAACCTTTTAATGAATTGTTCTACTTCGGTTTGTTGTGTAGAAAACACATTCATTAAGAGTGACTTTTTTTTCAAAGTAAAGTATGTTTACTCTTAAGCAAAACAACATTTTTGCAGTTTTTACCCACCCTGTATAAAAAAATTGAAGTTTCTTATGATGAATCGTATTTTCTAGATAAGCAGAAACGTTTATTAAGACTGACTTTTTTCGTATCTTTCAATTTTTAGTCCATTTGTCCTCTTGTAAACCCCATCCGTGGACATACTGTATATATATTTTACGTTAAGTACCGTAAATGTTCACATTGTTTTTCCACCATTAGGAAATTTTTGTATTTTTATAACGAGCCGGGTAATTAGCAAAACTGGAAACAAACTAAGCCCCCATTGTGTATTTAAGTCAAAAAAGAAACATGTTATTTAAAGGCCATTAGAAATTAAAACAACATTAATTTTGATAATACCTATTGATTAGCAAAAAAACGGGTTGTTTTATTTTTACCAGCTTAATTATTACAAGGTATTTAGGTGGAGCCGCTGATGCGTTGTTGGTGTGCGTATTATTCAGTAACTTCTTACGATATTTCTGGAAATCTTCCCGAATGTCTGGTGGTAGCGGTCGCGAAGTAAAGAGAAATACCAGATTTATCATCGTATGCCAACCAAAAATCGTCCTTTTAAAAAAATACACTATATTAATATTACATTATTCATTAGTTTCATGTCAAATATATTTTATGTCATACCAATGCATTATTGTGTTTTTATAGGTTTGTTCCATCACCTTATTTTTGTATCGTTCTAGAACCGTCACGAAACTGTTGGGATCGATTTTGTGCGCAGGCGTTAATTCTGCACTGTTTGTTGTCAACACCTATTAAAAAGTAACTAAACCCTCGAACTGAGTTAATGACTGTATTAGTAAAATATACACTCTAAAAAATGGCCTAGTTTGGGATACCAAGATCTTAGTCTCAATAACAAGAAAATTTAGTGAAATTGGCGATAAGAGGCAATTTAGTATCGAAGGCCAAATTTTATTGCTACGATTATTCTAGTTGAAGTCACTAATAACTCTTTTTAAGTCAACCAAGTACTTCTATTATCCGAAATAATAAATATTTATGATAACAATATAGTTAGTTATTAGGGGCAACATCATATTGTTGTTTCAACAATTGTGTTTGTTAATTATTACCCATTTTATTATTAAATACCAATGTATGGAAACATTATTATTTTTCCAGACCATCCCGATGATACCTTATACAATAAGGGCGTATTTAGTCTACACAGTAGCACTTTAAAATACCAGTTCAGATTGAATGGTACTGCCAAGAAAAGGAGCCTTTTCCATTGATACGATGTAACCACCTGCAGACCGGTATCGAACTCTTTAGTTCTCGTTAATACAGTGAAGGTGTACATCTAATACTTCACGCCGTATTATCAATGGTAGTCGAGAAAATACAGCGCGCAGCGCCATCTCCTAGCAGCAAATAGTGGCAGTTGGTGTGACGTCAGGTCTCACATCGCACCTACTTATTACTGCTATATCTGGCCAATAACAATAACTAAATAAATTAGTATAGGGAGCTAATTAATAAAAAAGTGTTGGTTTCAACGTGATAATGTAGTTATGTTAACTAAGAAGTAGCTACAATTAAAAGTTAGTTCTTATTCATCGTAATTCAGTTAAAATGAATGTTTTGCTAACTAGAAATTACTTTTACATAAGCTAAA
Source organism: Barypeithes pellucidus (assembly GCA_963991005.1). Lineage (NCBI taxonomy): Eukaryota > Metazoa > Arthropoda > Insecta > Coleoptera > Curculionidae > Barypeithes > Barypeithes pellucidus. The sequence continues at coordinate 45,512,147 of OZ022563.1, read as the reverse complement.
ATATTAACAGCAAGATAAAATTAGTCTTAGATACCAATGCATTTTTTAGAGTATATTAATGGGCATATACAGATCGACAACTTTAACTGTAGCTACAAAAGGAATGCGGGCAAAAAAATTTCTTTGGATAACAATGTTGTCACATATATTAAATTTTAATTTAATAACATGTTACCAAATAAACCCTAAAATTAAATTTACCCATTTAAAGTAAATTGTCATAAGTATATAAGAAACTAATATTCTATTATAGTTTCAATGTTCTTAAAACTTTCTTTTCATACTATTTATTTTAATATTTAAATGAAAAATAAAATATTTTTTCATTAAAGTACTTCTAATCTAAAAATAGGGCAACATGGTACAATATCAACGGTAACCATGGGTAACTGGTGCTAATTTGATAGGTTATATCCCAGACAGAGGATGACGTCACGCGCCTGGTGACACGCCTATATAGTGCCAGCGTGCTTGTTCGGCGATGTCCAATATGCTTCATCCAGTTGCGTAGTGATAGGGTTTGTTTTAAAGCTGTGATAATGAATGAATATACCCTGGTAAAACCCTTCATAGTCAAACCCACGAAGTAATTGCCATTGTGTACAGGGTGTGTGAAGAGGAATCACAAATTAATACATTTAAATTGCCACTTAAGCGAAAGCTAGAAAGGGTCGCAATGTATACGGGAGTAAGCGTGGGTGCAGTAAAAAACATGCACAAAGAAGATACCGAAAGGAAGAAAATAACCCGAATCAATTGTTGTCATCTCCTGTCAAAAAAGCGACCGGTCTCTTTGCTGTCGAAAAAATCGAATACTTCGACTTTGTCATTGTTAGGAGAACAATACAAAAGTTTTATTTGGAACTAAAAGTACTTCCAACCTTAAAAAAGTTGCTACAACAGCTGAGAAGTGACATAAACTTTCCATTTTCCCGTGAAACTTTGAGGTGCATGTTGAAATCAAATGGATTTTATTGGCGAAAATGCCAAAATAAGCGAGGAATATTAATGAAAAGGCCTAATATATTGCACTGGTGATACAAATATATTCATGCTTTGAAAAAATATATATTATTACATTATTAAGATAATAATAGCACGCCCATGGCTCGGCCATGTTTTAAAAGATATTGCTTCCCCCTTACCGATACCGCGTAGCTATAGACTTGCTTGTCGAACTGTACATGGTGTTCCTAAATATGATGTACAAACGGAAGGAGGTGATTCTTTGGTTTATTTTACGACTAACGAAGTGGTAACGAAGCGTTTGTTTAAATTTTAGTCATAAAATAAACAAAAGAATCACCCCCTTCCGTTTGTACATCATATTTAGGACACCCTATATGTGTGCATCTCTTTTCAAAAATTTTTACTATATCGATATTTTTCCAACACCTCTACGTACAATAAGAAAGATATAGAAAGCGCTGTTATATTTTTAGGAATTTATAGCATTCGCCTTCGGCTCGTGCCGCAATCTTTATCCCCGCTAATAAGAACGACTAGCTGAATAATGCACTACATAAATCATTCGTCCAAACTTAAAAAAAATATATCAACTCAATTATAAACTAATAGAATCCAACTGAAGCAAACTAATTTAATTTGTATAATGCTAATGCACAAAATGCTTAAGCATAAGCCCGAGCCACTTCAGACTTTTATAACGACAGGGATTTTTCCAGATAAGACTTTTAAAACATAATTGAAAAGAAAAATTGCGTTATTAAAGGGAGAGCTAATCGTTTTAATAAAGTAATTTTGAAAAGGCGACAGCGCAAAGACTTTTCGAGATATTTTAGATGGAGATGTCTCGAAATTTATGATAACTTTTATGCAGTATGATTCGAAAGATTGGAGTTAATTATTGTATTGTAAACTACAGATCCCATAATCCATTCATAAAACTCTTGGAAAGTGAAGCTGTGATTGTGCGAAATGTTATTGAAAATCGGTAATGGGTGGAAGAGAGAACTACATGTTTGTTGGCTGAATGGCAACAATGTTGAAGCCTGGTTATATCAGATGGTTAAAACATATTACCGATGAAAAGATAAATCCTTATTTAAATGATCCAGTCTTTTACAAACTACACATGAATGTAAAAATTGTTTCACGAAAAATGGATACGACTTAATGATTTCCTGGGTCGGTCCAATTGTGTCGACAAGAGCTTGGCAATAAACAAGTGAAGTATGAAGGGACGGACTAAGGAAAACAAGTAATGATATGATTATATTAATGTAATCAAATGAAATAACATTTTTTTTTTGTATTACTAGTCATATTTATTTACATTTATAATGTCATTCTATAGATAGTTCTGTTTCGCTATCGCTATCCTCATTAAAATTAATTATAATTGGATTAATTATACGATCCAGACTAATATACGAATTTTCTACAGTTATTACGTGACGGACTGAATTTTTCCAACTACCTGGGGGAATATCATTAAAGCATTTTCGTATTAATTCTACAACACTAGAACTTAAAGTCGGAGAAATATTTCCAGACCTAACCAGTGATTTTAACTGGTGCCACATATGCGTATATGGGGTTAAAAATGCAATAATAAGGTGGGAGCCGTAGCACTGTATGTCCAATTTCTTCTGCCAATGTGGCACAAACATATACTTTTTTTATACAAAATGTCTTTAAAACTTCTAAAAGATCACTTTTTTTATAACTTTCTTCAAAATATATCATTCGCCGCCATGTAGTTCTGAATCTCCAATTTTGTATTATTTGAGCTTGGAGCTTTATGTAATTGGCGACTGTTATAGCTCGTATTGTCCATTACTATCACGCTATTCTGAAGAATGTTTCGTAAAAGACAATTCTTGAACCATTCCTCAAAAACTAACAAATTTTACCACAAAAAGATATTTAAATATAAATTAAGCACCCTAACTTACCTGATGTGCCTATATTTAATTATAATTATTACAATCTGGTCCTTTCCACATAATAATAACAAACGGTCATAAATAATGGGATGGCCACAGGTACTTTTACTGCAGTCATTAAGTTATATCCAGTTTTCGTGAAACAATCTTTACCATGATTGTTTATAATAAAGACGATTTTTCACCAAAAATCACAAAAAAAAACAAATCAACCAAAATATATAATCAATCCGTTAGATCAAAGCGCCAACGTCGCAATGTTTACGAGATTAGTAATTCAATCCGCTTTTGTGTCCGAATCATAGCGCAGTTGTAAAATAAAAATAGATGTTGCCAGAGTGCAGTTGGATTTGTTCAAGATTCGTTTGATCCTTTTAAGTATAATAATATTTTTTTACAGAATCTCTCATTGCCTTGTTACAGGTTATAGTAAAATTATTGGGAAATAAATTTATTTTAAGAGCAATTGCAGATTAATCTTAAACCAGTTGTAATTGGCAAATTAACAAATTTTTTATTGGGATTTTGCAAGATGCTTTTGCGATAAATATGTCAATTTGGCTATGCTGCAATAATGACCGAAATAGGTGAGACAGACTGTTTGCAGTCGTTGCGTAGGCTATAAATGTACATTTTTCTATCTGTTGGTTGGTTGGTTAAAGGCGGGGGTCGATTTAAAGGCCCGAACTTCAAATCACTGCAGCCTTTCGGCTTATTGTGTACCCCGATCTTGTTAGAAAATGGTTGTTCCTTCTATGAGATCCAGTAACCTTCTACCAAGCTTGTCATGTGGGAGGTTGTCACCAACGAATACTTATAACCAGGAAGAAGAGAAACTGCCGTGTTAAATAATCGAAGCAGGCATGATACGGCGACATCCATTATGCCTGGCGCGCACGTGCTTTTCAAATGTCACTTTTGTCCAAATTTTTATTACTGTCAATATTTTAAAGCGACATTTAAGCAAAGAAAACATCGAAACCCTTTCATTTGATTTACTAAGTAGAGAAAATCAAATATTAGGATTTTGACATAGGTTTTCAGCTGTAAATATCACTTTAAAATTGTCCTTACATACTTTTATATTATTATTGAACTAGTAACGAAACTAGAAATAAAGAATTCAGAGATTGAAGGTTGTAATTAGTTTTATTAAAAAATAGGAAATAAATCATAATTTACATAAAATATTTTACCATCTTCAACTTCAAACACAAATCAAGGTAAACACAATACTATATGTACAGCTACTAACCAAGTAAACATATGCACCATCATTATGATTATGGGCTTCCAATTTGTTTGTTTCGTAGCATACTCCTGGCAACATTAGTGATCGAAGTCCTCTTTAATGTTCAGTCATTATGTGATTCTCAATTAAACTATGAAAAGAAAGAATTATTATAATAATATATTACCGGACTTATCAAAATTCTGGCTACGGGTTAATATAACTAAGCTGTAATTATTATGTTGTAGCTTTTGACTTCTGGATTGTAAAATTTAAGTAAAATTCTTTAAAAATGTGTTTGTTGCTAGTTTTCGTGACAAGTTTGGGACATAATGGGACAATTTTATAATGTAAAATAACAATAACGAATAAAAATTAGTAAAAAAATATTTCAATCATAAATTACTTACCTGCAACAAAACGAGAAGGTCCGTTTTCGTGAAAAGAATAGAAAATTAAAAATTATTTTAGAATTTAATGACGCTTCCTCCACCATTTTCAATAACATTATAAATCATATGTTACTTGATTTTATCCCCTTCCAGACGAAGGATGTTCGGTTGTGAAATAATTTAGGAACGTGTGCTGCTCGCATTCTATGTCTGTCTCTGTCTGCATCAACCTTCTCCGATTCAATAAAGGGAGACAAATATGGCCTAGATTAAATCGAACAAACCCAAAGTCTTATATTGACACAGAACGATCGACACAAAAGGATAAACGTATGGAGTAACCTGCCTGGCTGTGACGTCACTTGCACGGCCTACTTATATGCTTCGATCCCCGCCATAAGCGGTCTCACCGGGCTGGTTGTCACCACGTTGTATGCTCCCGAAGATATTATGTCTTCTACGAGACAATGCTACACAGCGGTATATTGTCACGCCCAGGTTTTAGGGTGTGACTAGGGGTGTAAAGGTATCGACGAGATCTTAGTTATTAAATAGAAAACGATGCGATTTATAAAACAAAGATTTATTATAAAGCCAAACGAAATAATTACCTGAAGGGTTTACAAAAGAAACAAAGATTTAAACTGACTGACAAAATAATGATTACTTACAATAAGGTTAGATGGTACATCGGGAACCGGGCGACCAGCAAAGTTGTTCACAAATATCTTCGACGGAATCTCGAGCACTAGTGATTTTAAAATTTACCTATTACCAATAATGTGCCTCCTCCTCAGGTCAGCAGTTTTCCCCCTTATTGGGAATCGACGAACTCAGGTCGTCCAACTGTAATTGTGCTGACTTGATGAGTTGACAAATTATTGATTCATCAGGATGTACGTATACTATTTTATAACTACAACTTCCAGTTTGTTTAATAAATCTAATACCGGTTTAATGTTACATAGGAATGACCTGTGTTTTAACATTAACCATATAGACTTATTAAAAATCTGAATATCGAATTTATAAAATAGTATGGTTCCTTTTGTGACAATATCATGTGTCAGGCGGTTTCATCCTCTTCGCCGCAGAGTCTGCATTCAATGGATCCGTTGCTTATACCTATCCGTTGAAGGTGTTTTTGCAAGTGGCAGTGGCCTGTTAGCAGACCCATCACTTGTTTCAACTGGGGCCGCGTTAGGGTGTGTTTGACCAGGTAACCCTTGCCATCGAGGTGGGTGTTGTTTTTTCGACCATCTATCTAATGTTGGTTTTGTTGCTTGTTTTGATATTCCAAAGGCCGGTTCGGGGCCCCTGAGACTTTGAGCGGATCCGGCTCTCGCTAGTTCATCCGCTTTTTCATTTCCTAATATCCCAGAGTGACCAGGGACCCATAAGAGCTCTACCTTGCTCCCCCTGGCCGCCAGTGTTTTAGGTTGGTATGACACTCCAGTGTAAGTTTTTAAGTGAACCGATTGGAGTTCAGAGCCTTAAGGGGAGCTTGGCTGTCCGACAGGATGTAAATCATTTGGTTGTGGTAGCCCTTTTCAAGATTTTGTGCTTGTATGGCATGAACTTCCGCTTGGTATACTGTGGCGTAGTTTCCCAGAGGAATGCTTATGTCCATCCTGGGCTTTTCCCGAAATATACCTGCGCCCACACCGTTGGTGGTTTTTGATCCATGGGTGTACCAAACTAGACCCTTGTCAAACGACGGAGGTGCACTGTTCATCCATTTATCAAAGTTCCAGTCAATCTTGAGCTTCTATCTGTAGTTTGTAGTGTCTGTGGAGTTAACAATGATACATTTTTATTTAACTAAAACTACAAAAAATAAGTATTAAGTATTTCAAATGTTGTTCAATAAGAACGCAAGAATGCAAATATTTATTTTCCTTAACAATTTGGATTTTTGTCCCACCTTGCAGCCTAATGGCAGAGGAAGGACAGAAACCCCTTTATTCGCAAAAGGGACCCACAGCCAATATTTCTTCTTTACAGTTGAGCCGGGGAAAAATTAAACGGGTTCTTGATAACTTTTTGAACATTGCCTGGCAACGACTAATTGTAAGGAAATGTTATAAAAAATATAAATTTGTCCTATTCATTTTTGGAAAATACAATTTTTTTAAGACATGCGAGTCTATAGCTACGCGGTATCGGTATCTTTTAAAACATGGTCGAATCATGGGCGTGCTATTATTATCTTAATAATGTATATTTTTTCATGTCATGAATATATTTGTATCACCAGTGCAATATATTAGGCCTTTCCATTAATATTTTTCACTTATTTTGGCATTTTCGCCAATAAAATCCATTTGATTTCAACATGCACCTCAAAGTTTCACGGGAAAACGGAAAGTTTATGTCAGTTCTCAGCTGTTAAGGTTGGAACCACTTTTAGTTCCAAATAAAACTTTTGTATTGTTCTCCTAACAATGCCAAAGTAGGTCTTCGATTTTTCCGATAGCAGAGAGACGGGCCCTTTTTTTGACAGGAGATGACAACAATTGATCCGGGTTATTTTCTTTCCTTTCAGTATCTTCTTTGTGAATGTTTTTTACTGCACCCAGGCTTACTCCCGTATACGTTGCGACCCTTTCTAGCTTGTGCTTAAGTGGCAATTTAAATGTATTAATTTGTGATTCCTCTTCACACACCCTGTACACATTGGCAATCACTTCACGGGTTTGACTATGAAGGGTTTTACCATGGTATATTCATTCATTATCATAGTTTTAAAACAAACCCTATCACTACACAACTGGATGAAGCATATTGGACATCGCCGAACAACCACGCCGGCACAATGGGAGTGTCACCAGACGCGTGTCGTCATCATCTGTCTGGGATATAACCTATCAAATTAGCTCTAGCCACCGGTTACCCATGGTTACCGTTGAAAATGCACCATGTTGCCCTATTTTTAGATTAGAAGTACTTTAATAAAAAAATATTTTATTTTGCATTTAAATATTAAAATAAATAGTATGAAAAGAAAGTTTTAAGAACATTGAAACTATAATAGAATGTTTGTTGCTTATATACTTATGACAATTTACTTTAAATGGGTAAATTTAATTTTAGGGTTTACTTGGTAACATGTTATTAAATTAAAATATAATATATGTGACGACATTGTTAACTCAAGAAATTTTTTTGCCCGCATTCCTTTTGTAGCTACAGATAAAGTTGTCGACCTGTATGTAGTTACCCTAAAAATATCCTACATTCTAGAACTTATTCAAAAAACTCCTGTACGAGCGCCGCTAATCTTATTTTTAGTTGATACTCAATTCGGGCTCTTTGTAAAAAAAAATAGTTTACATAGACCAGAAAGAATGTTGTTGACCCTTTTAAAAACTTTCCAAGCCTTCCACTTTGTCCACTTTGAAATAACTTTGCAGAAAGTTCCAGCGTCGCATCACTGACGTCGAGACGCCTTCCAGACGCGAGCAGCGTCGCGATTAGATGCTCAATTAGACCAGATGATAAACTAATAGATTCTCTGGAGGGGTGTCTAAATTTAATTTGAATAACGCCTGATGGAATTAAACGTTTATAAGTTTAATTAAAAAGGAATTTAAAAAAAATAGTATTCACGAAGAATATAAAGGTAAATTAAATTTTAATAGTGGTACATTTAGATTTAATAATGTTATTAACGCTTATTAAGTCAGAACTCTATGACCGGCGTCAATACGTTGCTCTTCACGGCTACATTGGATAACTATCATGATACAATAACTAAAGGTAAGATATCTACCGTTCCAATTTCGTCTGCCGCGCGCAGTGATGTCATAGGGAGAGCGATTTTTAAATTTCTTATGGAGATTTATATTGCTGTCCGCGTTTTTAACTCTTTTTTGAAGGTATTAAAAGGTTTTATGCATGTAATTGTATATGAAATGAAAGAATAATATATGACAAGTATTTACGTATATTAATTTAATAGAAATATAACACACATTACAGCTAAAATACTACTAAAATAAGAAAAGATTCCGACAAACTTTTAAAACAATCGCCGCGCTATCGATCCGGTAGACGATAGCCGAAGCTGATCAGCGACCCCTGCTGGTTGCCACCAGCGTTGTCAGTCTTTTATAATTGTAATATATCCATTACTATTTTAACAATAAAATTTTTGAGATGTTCATTCTTGCTGTGGGGTTCCCCATATAAATTTTATGTTCCATCTGGAGGTGGCCTCCATATCATAGGAAGGTAACGACCTTTTTTCGTATTCTTCTTACTCTGACACCGTTTTTTACTATTCTATTAGGTTTCGAACCGTCAATCTATATTCAGGCATAATAGGAGTTATGCCTTAAGTAGTAAATATTTTTTGCTGATTTGTTTTTTCTTGTTTCAGGTAGGTAAGTACAAACCAATTCGAAGAAACAGAAGCTATCTAAGTAATCGCTAAAATATTATAATCAGAAATGTGATTACATATCACAATTAGGTAAGTGACCGATATTTCTAGTAATTTTAAATTATATGTTAAAAAGTATAATTTTCGAAAATATATTAAATTTGCAAGAATATCTTCTTTCGTTGTTATTACCAGAAGAAGAATTTTTTACACTTTAAGTGTTGTTTTTTAAACAGAATGCCCTGTATATTTTGACATTTTTCTACTCTATGTAAAAATCCTAGTAACTTTTGTTGAGAATTTCATATACCCATCTCCAATCGTTTCTGAGATATAATTAATTAAGGGAATTTTTTATAAAAAAAATATGTTAAAGCTAATTAAACTTTACTTATAACTACTGCAGCTAAAGATTTGAAAATTTGAAAAAATTTAGAGAAGGTATGCGTTGTTTGAGTTCATAATTTTTTTTATACAGGGTATTTATTATATTGTACCGAAAAGGTATAATAACTTACAAATAATTTCCATGAATTTCTCATGGCCACTTTAATAATAGATTTTTCTATTCTGAATTTCTATGTCCAGCAGTTACCGAGATATGGCTGATGGTCGACCTTAATACAACACTCTGAATAAAATTATAAAACTCTGATATTTCTGATATTGACGCTTTCAAACATTCGGTTATCCAAACTGATACTTGTTTGCTTTTACCAAACTTAACGGCAAATTACGTTTCGGGTTTATATCAAACAGTCTAGCATTGGTTTATAATTTGAAAAACTGTGAAACCGTTTTGTACAGAACGTTCTTTTTCCCGAAGTCGACCAACTTAAATTCGTTGGAGAAACTTTTAAAACCCAAATTGCATACTATATAAAATTTGTCCCATAGGACAGGAATCTCCCAGAATGATATTTAACTAAATTTCGAAAAAGTTTTTTGTTTTATTTTTCTGGAAAAAAAATGGTTCAGATAGAGAACATAAAACGAAAAAATAAACCATCTCGGCCGTCTCTATTTCGTGAGAGATTTAAAATAATATATTACGTATTTTCCGCCACCAGTGGCGTAAGATGGTAATTTTTAAAAAGAGGGCACGCGTATATTGTATTTGCAAATGTTAATTAAAGCGTCCAAGTTAATTATTAATAATATACAGGGTGTCCCAGAATATGTGGGCAATCTTCAGGGTTCAGATAGTACACTTAAAAATAACAGAAGAAGTTATTATACATTTTTCTTCCTACGGCCTCCCCTACGGAAATACGGGCCCATAACGGACGTCCCTGGATATCGTTGTTTTTTAAATAATTTATTAAGTACTATGTGTATTTAATAATTTTTTAGTAAATGAATTTCCTTAAAATTCGCCCTTTTAAACCCATTTTTCTTATTTAGTTTGCCAGGGACGGACTAGACGTAACACAAAAATGTTTTTTTTTCGTACACCTTGTATGATGAAGCAACGACAATAATATTTTTGGATACTCTAAACTCTAAGCTGAAAAAAGGTACTCTTGATCAATATCAATAGAGTGGACTGTTTTCGAAAAAAAAAATTTTTGTTCAATATGATTTTTTGCATTAGTTGTTGTTTTATGTTTATAAAATTTTCTCATTGTTGTTATGGTTTTTTTCACATGTACGGATTTAAATAAGAATATTTATGCCAGTGTCAGTTTATGGTAGTGTCTTGTCTGGTGTGTCCTTTGTCTTATTAGTTACTAACTTAGTTATGGAATTTACGTATACTGAATATAAATCATATTGAACAAAAATATATTTTTTTTCGAAAATAGTTCATTTTATCGACATTGATCAAGAGTACCTTTTTACAGCTTAGGGTTTAGAGTATCCAAAAAAATTATAGTCGTTTCTTCATCATACAAGGTGTACAAAAAAAAGCATTTTTGTGTTACGTCTAGTCCGTCCCTGGCAAACTAAATAAGCTAAATGTGTTTAAAATAAATTTTAAGGAGACTCATCTAGTACCCATTATAGTAAAAAATTAATAAATTGCACCTAGTACTTAAAAAAATTATTTAAAAAATGACGATTTCCAGGGACGTCCGTTATGGGCCCGTATCTCCGTAGGGGAGCCCGTAGGAAGAAAAATTTATAGGAACTTCTCTTGTTATTTTTAAGTGTTCTATCTGAACCCGGGAGATTGCCCACATATTCTGGGACGCCCTGTATATGTTACTGTGGAAGACCGAAATCTGACGAAAGTCGACATTTTCCGGTGAATGTCCACATTCTGTGAGTTGTTTGGTGTATGTCAGAAATATTTGCTTAATATCATTATTTCTCACGTACACCGGCTGAATGTCGACATTCAGCATGCACTAACGGTGAATGTTGAAAAGAAACAATTTTTTATTAAAAAAATAAAAATAAACCCGAATAAATTGTCTTCTCATGTGAAATTGTATTACGCATGTAATTTCTCAAAAATTTCCAGATGGAGAATGTGTAAAAGTAGGACAATTGTATAAAATAAGCCCGATATTTTGACACACATGCGTTTTAACAAATATATAAAATAAAAATGTTTGTGTTTTTAATTTTGGTGAAATTCAGTCCAATCAGTATGAACTAGAATCCATCAAATTTTGATCTGGTGTCACGCTGTCGCCTTACTTTGTATTTAAATTTTATACAGGGTATCCGCTAATTAATGGTACATGGAAAACCCACAGACTCCTTACGTCAAAATATTAGGATTTAATTCTACTATATCCGAAAGTTGATATTAACCGAGATACAGGGTGTTAAAGTTAAAACTTCATTTTTGTTTCTCTCTAATAACTTTGACAGAAACCAACGGATTTTTACAAAATTTGGCAATTATGGTTTTTTTAGGATGAGAAATTGATTTTTTTTATGGAATAGAGAGTAGATATGCAGGATTTTTTTTATGGAATAGAGAGGAGATATGCAGTTGAATTGTTTAGTGCACCCTGCCCAATTATTATTAATTTGCAAACGAATTTTTTTTCTTAAAGTAGCCTATGAGAAAACAAATAAAATTTAGAGATGCAGTTGCTATGAAACCTCCATGTTGTTATTTGTTTCGTTGATTGTTAAGTTATTATTCTAAGCTTTGTGAGAAAATGCTTCATTTTTGAATTTATCATAAGTTTGTGTTTTCATTGCTGTTGGTTTCTTTCGACACGATATTTTCTAGGCTCAATGTTATTTTAATTAAAGTAAGTTAAAGAACAATTCAATTGTTGTATTTATTCTTCCCAATTACCATTACTAGAACATTAATTATCATGTAAAAGTTAATTGGTAAGAAGCAACAAAATATTATTTGCTGGCCTGAACTTACCGCGCACTAAACAATTTAAATGCAAATATCTCCGAAACGGTCACTCTGGGCGACCTGAACTTAGTATACCTTTTTTATGTAATAATTATGAGAGAAGTATTATTTTCATTTAAAACTTAAATACACTTAGGCACAAAAAGTTATGACCTAATAAATGTGCCTACATTGTACATTAAGATTTCACAAAGAAATCCTCGTCCCAAAAAAACCATAATAAACGCTAGTTTCTCTCAAAGTTATTAGAGGAAAACAAAAATGAAGCTTTAACTTTAACACCCTGTATCTCAGTTAATATCGACTTTCGATATAAGTAAGTATAGTTAAATCCTAATATTTTTACGTGTGGAATCTGTAGTTTTACAATGTACCATTAATTAGCTGACACCCTGTATATGTCATGTATCTCTCCTCTTTTCCCCTCAACCAAATCTATATACCATTATAAGCTCTTTTTTGCTCGGGTTAATAAGAACTAGATATGCGGTAAGGGCTATCTGGGAGGAATCCACTGCAATGCAACAACAGTTAATAGCCATTCCCCAGGGATATACGGAATACTAAAAAACCACTGACTACAATGACTTCCTTCGACTTCTTTATTTATGGGCCGTTTAACCCGCTACTGCCTGTAACAAATCCAACCATTTTACACACAAAACGAAGAGTAGGCTGGTTTTTGTGTCGTCGTCTAGGACGTGACTGTGACAAATTTTATTGTCTTACTAGGAGCGACGCGACGTTGTCAGTTCCCCTGTTATATATGTGTCAATTTGAAAATTTCTCACCAACCTTTAACATCTTCCAAAAATGGACGTAATTAGACCTTGCCTGCACTGAGAGTTATAGTTTTTAGGTTATTATTAAAAAGAAACATTATTGTGTTGACTTATATTTTAGTAGGAACCTGTAGATAGTCGCTCCGAGTGAAAGCCTTTCCAATTCCTTGCCAGAGACAAATTTACCGCTTAAGTATTGCATAAAATGATGCACCACTTGATATTTTGCAAAAGAAATTTTAACTGACTGTACCGCCAACAGTTTTGTTGTGAGACTTTTTAAAAAAATATGGAACATTTCGACCGTTCCATCCACGCGCTTGGGACATTATTCATTGTAAGGTTGGAAACACTGCGCGTTAATCTCACACAAGGGCCGTAAACTGGTTCTGAAAAGGTTGAGGTAGATGGTGTGTTCCACATTACTCCGCTAAACGGAGCATATTTCTGACTGGGAACATTGCAAACATTGAGAATAGGTGCATGACTTTTTTCATTGTTGACCCACCATAAATAAAAATAAATAAAATAAAATAGCTTTAATTATCTAACAGTACAGAAACATACAATTTATAAGACAATTTAACTTAACCTAACTATCCTATACTTAACAACAGCATACAGCTCAATTTAATTTCGTGTTGCTTATATTAACATATACTCAACACAGCTCTTTTAATTTAATTTTTACTTGTAAAATATAAATCTACTTTGTCATGCAAGGAGTCAAAGCTTGCAGACATGCTGTATATTGGCGATTTATGGAGTATATTTGTATTTGGGGTATGCAGGTAGAACAGATTGGTTTTTGGTCTTAGATGTAGTATAGGAGCATAAAAGTTAATTTGACCAAGTAAATATGATGACTCAACGTACTTATTACATGTTTTATATAATGTATGTATTTGGTGATATCTATGTATGTCTTCAATGGTGTTTATTTTAAATCTTTGAAGTAGTATTTTGCTGTCATAACCCTTTGCAGGATGAATGTTATCCACTTTATATGCAAGGTATTTCACTAATTTACGCTGCACTGACTTCCAACTCAATCATGTATTTGTCATAGTAGGGGGTCCAGACAACACAGCAATACTCAAGCTTTGATCTTACATAAGCAAAATACAGAGTTCTAATGGCTTCCACATTGGTGAAATGTTTGCAAACACGAAATATAAATCCTAGTATCCTTATGGCAGAGTTACAGATATTATCTATATGCTCCGCAAATGACAGTGTTGTGTCAAACATTACTCCTAGGTCCTAACTATTGCAGAATGATATTGCGTTAGCATTTATATTATATTGATAAATAAGTTTTGTATGTTTTTTAATAAAAGTCATTGTCTTACATTTGTCTATGTTAAGTTCTAAATGGTTGTTCAGGCACCACTCCAGTATTCTGTCAATGTCACGCTGCAGCGCATAACAATCATTAATGGTCGAGATTTTACGATATATTTTTGCATCATCTGCATATAACAGCATATTGCTTAGCACAACCTGCCAACCTAATATTATTCCATGATTTTCATTATTAATACCTTTTACGTAGATTCGAATTTTATGAACAAAAAAAGTACATCATCCTATTTAAACTTCCAAAGGTTGGTACCCTTAAAAATTGAAACAGGGAATGAATGTCAAAACAACATGTTTATATCACTAACTGAAATAAACATATTTAAACGGTTGTAACATTTTAAAAACCTCACCCTGTATAATATTCTACCCATTACCGTGGGTCTAAGAACCTCCAAACCAATTTTTAGCATATGACCCATTTTCGTCATAATTAAAATCGTATAAGACGAGGTTAAGATCGGTATTTTTAACGCAACTTGTCAACGTGTAGAATTGTGACCGTCACGACGCAAGCGCCGGTGGTTTTTGTGCCAGTGCCGACCGGCATATAGGGCGTAACGATGATATACAACATCCATTTTGTTTTCAGTGATTTATTCTTCGGGTCAGGATTTTGGACCTTCTCGTCTTTTAAAAAGGTCGCAGGATAATTCTAGTTGCTTTTATGTTGCTTGCGTGTTTCTTAAGTGCCCTTTTTTAAAAATTGTTTGTAAAACTATTATTTTAAGTTATACAGGGTGTTTCCTAAGTACGGCCCTTTTAGTCGGAGAGCTGGTGACAAAAAAACGGTAACAGTTTTATCATTGTCCATATTTATACACCATGTCCAAGATAAGGAGTGCCAGTACAGGGATCTCGGAAACCGTAAGAGCTACGAAGTCGGTTAAATGGAGGTAAAGTTTCGCATTTACGTGCCTAATAACATGCCGTTTAGAAAGTTTTAAAATTCCGAGTAGTTCCGGAGATATCCAGAAAAAAACGAAATTCTGAAAAATTATTTTTTTCCTGGGTTTTATTGAGATCGAATTGCACTTTTACATTGCCACTTTTCCGCTCTATCTAACAGCGTTAATTGTTTTGTAATCCGACGAGTCGTCTTCGAAGAGCCATTTTTTTCTTCTGCAACGATGTATGACATATTTAATTGCGTTTCGAGGGTTTTTTGAACAACATCAGGAAATTTTGGAATACGGTCCTGTATTTTTCCTAATTTTATAAATAATATCCCATAAGTAAGCTTTAAATTTTCACTTATGTTGGACTAGTTCAATAAATAACAAATAATTTAATAATAAACCACAAATAAATGAACACAAAATAATCAGGTGTTCAAAATAATTTCCGTTATTTTCTAAGCACAAAAAACATGTTCTAACTGTCGATTCTAAAACCTTTGACAACATTTCTGGCGTCATACTTTTAAAGGTTCAAGCACCAACCTCCTAAGTTCGTCTTCTGTTGTGTTGTGTTTATAAACAATTTTCGACATACCCCATATCAAATTTTTTTTTGCTAATTTTCCAAACAAAATTCTTTATGTGTACCAAATTTTTTTTTTAGTATTTTGTTTAAAAAAATCTATTTTATGTTGTACCAGGCATACCGTCTACCATAATCTACCGTTTTTCACAAGTCGAATCTACCGTCTTTGTCATTTTCGATCTGTCAGCGCTGGGTCTGACAAAGGTGCAAAGGAAACATTTTCTTATTCATTCTTTGTCACGGGACATTTAATCGTTGAGAGACGTATTTGCTATTTTTTTCTGTTTTTGCAGAATGTACCCTCTGTATTGGTCTTCTATAAAGTGCTGCTTTGGGTTAGGCCAATACACCGCGAGATGTCGCGACGAGTTTTATACTCCTTTCGATGTTCTACAATATTATTTTGGTACGAATTAATAATGAAAATATATTTTATAAGAAATCGTACCATAAAATCTTTACTATAATTATTTTACTATATTGTTTGGTAAAATTTACTATATATTTTAGTATTTAGTTGATTCTACAAAATTTGTTAGAAATCCTAACTATAGTTTTTTTGTAAATTATGTTTACAATATTATTTTGATACGGATTACTAAAAAAAAATGTAATTCATACTACAGGGTGTTATGGAAATAACTTATTATATTTAAACCGGCAAATCCTGAGATGAAAATAAATTGAAGGAAAATAACCTTAAATGGCGCTTTGAATTATTGACCGAAATATACACTTTATATGAAATCTCAAAATTTACGTGGGCGCTCCTGAGGACCTCGCAATCAATAGTTTATTGAGGCGGTCTCGAGATTCAAAAGAGGTTAGCGCATTATAGGCGGTGTTGTCATATTGCAACACAGAACACGTTTTTCAAACTTTTTAGAAAAAAAACCTTCAATTTTTAGGTACATACTCTTTTACTTTCGATCTTATTTTAAAATAATCCGTTTTATAATTAAATTCCATTAAAAAATAAAACACAAAAAGTATGTTTTCCAACAGCTCAACAGTAGATAATGTCACACAAATTTGAAATCACATCCAAGCATTTATTATTATGAATTATTTCACAACAGAAAGAAAATCGGGTACTGCTACAACTAACAAAACGTTTAAAATTCGTATACGTCAAGCACGTGGAACTCTGGACAGCGTCACTTCACTCCCGAGTCTCGAAACATACTGAAGCAACGATAGTGACGCGCGACCGGTATCCAAGCAAGGGCGAGACACGCGGTGTGATCTGACAACACGGTTAGTATGCTCTAGTGACCCACATTGTTGCTAAGTGAATCCAGATGGAATGGCGCGACAGTATGTGGTTAAAAAGGGTTTTTACCTTAGTATTTAGATATTCGATTTAAAAAAAAGTATGTAGATGTTCTCTATGACACCCAAGGAGTCACCTATTTAAATATAATAACATTCCATATAATAGTAGGATTGTAAGTATTATAATACTGATACTAGTGACCAATAGACACTCGGTATACCGTTTATGAGAATTTCTAATACCATTGATAATATAGAATAATACTGAATATCATACTGTTTCTTTCGACATAAAAGATAGCTTATACCCAATATATGAAAGATTCTAATACATATTACAAGAATCTTCTAATAGTGTATATTACACTATATCTGATATACTGTAGTACTAAGTGGTCCAATTAAACAAGAATATATTGCATATATAAACATCGGGTACTTTTACACTAATATTAATATTCTATATTATAACAAAAAAACTATATATTGTATATATTTATACATTACGAACATTTTTTATTAAAGCTTAGACTATTTATATAACCATATTTTTCTTAAATTAAAAAAATAACATAATGCCTCTTATAACAGTATATATTTTTAATGATAGATACGTATAACATATACATAATTCTCTTATTATAAATATCGAACAACGTAAATTTTACGAATCAAATGATTTTATACATTTAAATACAATTCGTATGGATTAATTTGTGTTGTCCTAATGTAATTGTATTTAAAATATTAATATTACTACATTAAACAAAAAGAAACGCAAAAATGTTAATATCGTGTGCATGGATGGTGAAATAAAACCCAAAGATCTACTAAAATGATTTAAAATAATACAGTATTATATTATACTACTTTATTATAGATTATAGTGTATATAATGCATACTTACTATGAATGATACACAGCCTGAGCCTTGAATGTCTTTAATTCTCACTTTTTTCAATACACATCAATAAAAACACTTGAGACTAAAATGGTGGGCGTGATTCGGACTAGCTCGGAGAAGGAATGTCATTCGGCTAATTTCGCAATATAAGATTTCTAATAACACCTTATCGACAGAGCTGCGAGTATTATGCTCAATTTTAAATATGCCTGTATTATAAGCGCGGGGAACTGATTTGCTAAACGTCTAAACAGGGCCAATTCCGAATATAAGAAATGTTTAAATAAGCGAGATTGTTACCGATAGAAAATATTTTTATAATGATTATGATTACTCTAATAGTTTTAAGCGAAAATTTTGCTGCCGATGCGATTTAGGGATTTACAAACTTCCTAATGATTTAATTATTCTCAGTGTATAGTATTTTTGCCGTGCGCAATAAAATTGACGCGTCTTTCCGATTTTTAAGTTGTTGCAGCACAAAACAATAAAAAAAATCGTCTGTTTCCTTCTTAGGGATAAATCTTTCCCGTGCCTATATTGCCTTAAAGTTCCTGGGTAAATCACCGATATATCATTCATCTCAAGAGCTCTACATTAACTTGATATAAATTACGCTTTCCCGGCAAAACTTTGATTTTCAATTTGAAACTTTTCATTTGTTGTTTTCTGACCTGTCGACCTATCGAAAAACTGAAATTTACGGTCTAAACGCAACGAGTTGAACTTTGCATTTTTGGAATCGAAAATCCGTTTAAAAATTTAAGCCACAGCTTGAACTGTAGAAATGTAGCCTTTTTATTGGTTATTTTAGACAGTTAGGGGATTTTAATACGTAAACAGATGGGAAAAGGGGAAATGCATTTGAGTTCCTAAATAAACCAATAGGGTTTGGTCAGGTAGTATACAGGGTGTTTGCGACTATTGCCAACTTGCTTAATATTCAGTGGTGGCGCGCGAGGCAGCATACATGGAAAAAATACTATACCGTAAAATTATTATAGTAAGGATTTTATTGTAGTTACATTTTTTATTAGTAATCCTTACCTAAAGATACAAACATAATTTCTAGAAAAGTATAGTTAGACTTTCGAATAAACTTCGTAAAATCAAGTAAATACTAAAATGTATTGTAAATTTCAACAACCACTATAACGTGTCCAAGATAAGGAGGACCAGTACAGGGATCTCGGAAACCGTAAGAGATACAAAGTTGGTTAAATGGAGGTAAAGTTGCGGATTTACGTGCCTAATAATATGCCGTTTAGAAAGTTTTAAAATTCCGAGTAGTTGCGGAGATATCCGGAAAAAAACGAAATTCTGAAAAATCGTTTTATAGTTTTCCTGGGTTTTTTTGAAATCGAATTCTAAAGTAAATTGCACTTTTGTATTGCCACTTTTCCCCTCTATTTAACAGCGCTAATTGTTTTGTAATCCGACGAGTCATCTTCGAAGGGCCATTATCAACTTTATTTTTTTAAATACGGTCCTTTTAAATATTTTTAAATGGAACACCCTGTATATTTTAATCTAAAAAGATACTATTTTAAATTTTCCTTTCAAATATATAACACACCATGGATGATATTGGTTTCCTAGGCGATTTATTAAACTTTATTACTTTAAACCACAGTAGATCATGAAACAAAAGCTAATACCCTTAATATGCCAGGATATTGGTAGCAATCATTTTGAACATTTAATTAACTAATAATAAAAAATTTCAAAATTGTCTTTTCATTTATTGTTTTCCTTAATAAACAGAGAAGAATTTGCTGAAATGTACCTTTCTATGGTACCATTGGAAAGCATTTTTCAATAGCTTCAAAATGATGTATCACTCGACCCCTTTCTATTTAAGATTTTAAGGGTTTATCTCACCCTGTCCAAGAGGTTGCAGATAGGGGTGGGCTAATACGCTTGTTTTTGTTCCCCCTTCGTTTTATAGCAACTGTTTTTTGCGTTTTTTTCTTCAGGTTTTTCGTTTCTAATATATGGCCATTTCAAGTTTTTAAATTGTCACCCTGTATATAAAGAAATATGTATAGGTAATACTATATTGAATTAAAAATAAAAATAGTACTTTATTGAATAAAACTTTAGAAATAGAGCATAAACTGGAATATATTTTTATTATTTTGAGGTTCTATTGTTTTATAGTTGTGACTAGAAATTAGTTGACGGACACCGTCAGCATGTTATATATTTCCGAGTATAGGTATTTCAGATAAATATCTAGTAAAAATTATCCATTTGCAAGGTTAAAGGTTAGTATTTTAAAGTTGTCTATAAAAAATTTTTGTCGAATCCATAATGCCTAGAAAACTAATTTCAACGAAATCGAAGTAGGCCTAAAATTCGAACCCTACTTGCTATCAACATAAAAAAAATAAAATTTCAGTTCCATAAAGTGGCAGGTTATTCAATTTTTTTTGCATTTCATAATGTATCCATTATGAAACCCAAATAGAAAAAATATATAATATGTTCTAAAATTCATTAAAAATTTATTGCGTCATTAATGTGTCATATTGATTTTATACTTCTCGTGTTCCGAACTTTTCCAATTATATCAGAATGTGTTCGATGACCCGAATTTTTCTATCGCCATTGATTAAAGTTGTTTGGATAGTGGAGTCATTTATCGATCTCGCATAACTCATACCTTCGTCGGGCTGATGGGATGGAACGAAACATTAATTTTAGAGTAAAATAATGTCGAAGAGCCATATTCTAACGGGTGACAATTTCACTTATGTATTTTACACCGGAAAGAATACATAGCAATGACCACATGAAATTGATTTAAAAACTGAGAGACCACCACCACACCACACCACTTCCCACCAGTTCAATGCCAAACGAATTGGTTGAAAAAAACAAAACAGATACAGTCATTAACTGTTACAACTAACTATACTTTTAATCAATCATTTTCCCAACTGAAAATACATTATTATACAATAAGGAATAAGCACCAATTACCTGTGATTATACTGATTATTTATTGTTGGCAGATAGCTAGAGGATCTTTCTACCCGATCCTATAATTCTTAGAATCGATAATTACGATTTATCAATTATGGCCAGGTTTTTTCATTTTGGCAGAAGCGTGTGTCGATATGTATTTATTAAAAGTATTTCTCGAATTATTAAAATATTTAATTTAGTTTCTGGAAATAATCTGATCAAACATAACCCGAGCGTAGTTTTAATTGGACCCCCTTCTGCAATAAGGAACCAACTAACAATATTTGCTAAAATTAGTTAGCTGGTTCTCTAGAACCACAAAAAGGTGTTTTATCTATTTGCCATTAAGATCCGTCTTAAAATACCTATGAACGCCATTTATGAGGAATATGACCTAATTGAAAAATAGAGAAACCTGTATTCAAATTTCGCAATAAAGTACTGGGCAGTGCGCGTTATGCAAGATGGAACCAAAAAGCAGTTGGTTTCTTCTTACATAACGTGTTGTGTCAGTTGTCAGAAAGTTTTTAACATTTGTATTCAGTTTGTATTCAGTTAAAAAAAAAGAAAAAATTAAGGTTAACTTATTTTTTAAATTTTAGACCTGTCAAGAAGTTAATTTGTTAATTTGGATTCTTTTTGCTACTCTTCCGAACCAGAAAGTTGTACACACCTCAACAACTATACCATCTATATACCATCACTAGAGTACTGCTCTCATGTCTGGAGCTCTGCACCCAAACATACTCTTCGGCTGCTGGATTCCATCGAAAGGAGGGCTATTCGTCTGATCGGAGACCACGAGCTGACGAAGAACCTCGACAGCCTAGAACATCGAAGACAGGTTGGGGATTTGACTCTCTTTTACAGATATTTTCATGGAAGGTGCTCGGCTGACCTTGCCCTCTTAATTCCGCCCAGAGCGACGAATAGCAGAAGTACACGACGAACCACTGCCGCCCATCCATATGTGGTTAAGCTTAGTACTCCTCGAACTTTATTATTTAAGAATTCTTTCATTTGGAGGACTTCATCTTTGTGGAACGACCTTCCCGAGGTCGTTTTTCCCAACGAATATAACCTCCAACTATTCAAAACCAACGTGAATCGCTTTTTGCGCACACGCACCACTCCCAGAGTGCCCTAAAGGATTTTTCCTATAGTGCTTGTGTTTGATCATAAAAAAAATGTGCTTTTAAATGTTGTTGATTTAGGTATTTAGTCAATTTTGTTTATTTTATAGTATTAAAAAAAATTTCAAAAGAAAAAAGACGTCTTAGATGAAACGATTAACTGGTTACATATAAAAAAAAATTAAAATTGTCAAAAATAAACCTTATAGCACTTTTATAAAAATTGATTACGAGACCGACATAAACTGGATCAACATTAAAAAAGGAAAGGGAAGGGTACCAACATTAGGCGTAGCATTTTGTAATAGCTTAAAAGAGTGCCTCAAGGTAAAGCAATACCAACACTTAAACTGAACGATATAAAATCTTACATGGACCTGATTCCCGCTGCGGATCAACAATTTAATACTAACCTTATTGGCGACTAAACCCTAGGAAGATACTGAAGGCTTCAATGGAGATTTGAATTGGAAGACCAAATTTAATAGAATACTAATAACACATCTGTTGTGTTTTTATATCGTGCTTTTCATTGTGTTTCCGTTATGCGTTTTTCTTTTTCAATAAATTACATTTTTCAAAGGAGAACCAAGCGATTTTTCTTTAAGAATATACGTCAAAAAAATATTTTTTTTTTTTAGATAAGGAACTACATTCTAATGTTTTTCATAATAAATACCAGTAAGAAACAACTTACAGCTTTTTATATTCACTACACATTTTTTTTAAAGAAAGTTCTTTTAATACCGGTTTTCTCCCTTTTTTGGGTTTGTTAGTTGATTCCTTATTGCAGAAGGGGGTCCAATTATCAACAAAAAAAAACACTAAAGTTTTGTTTTTTTGGAAATTTTACTCAATAATCGTTTGAGCATGTTTATTCACAAATTAAATCACTCGACCTTCGCTCTCGGGATTTAAACAGAATAAATATTTAAACGACATTTCATAAAATTTCGAGAAAGTTAAAAATTTTATCAATAAAAAAAGAGTTCTAGTTATATTACCTTCGACAATTAAACGATAACAATCTATAAATTTTTTTTATGCAGGGTGTCCCAGAACATGTGGGCAATCTCCCTGGTTGAGATAGAACACTTAAAAATAACAGGAGAAGTACCTATACATTTTTCTTCCTACGGCCTCGCCTACGGAGATATGGGCCCATAACGCACGTCCCTGGAAATCGTTGTTTTTTAAATAATTTATTAAGTAATTACTAGGTGTAATTTAATAATTTTTTGGTATAATTGTTAGTAGATGAGTCTGCTTAAAATTCACCCTTTTAAACACATTTGGCTTATTTAGTTTGCCAGGGACGGACTAGACGTAACACATAAATGCTTTTTTTGTACACCTTGTATGATGAAGGACCGACAATAATATTTCTGGATACTCTAAACCTCAAGCTGAAAAAAAGGTACTCTTGATCAATATCGATAAAATGAACTGTTTTCGAAAAAAATATATTTTTGTTCAATATGATTTATATTCAGTATACGTAAATTCCATTACTAAGTTAGTAACTAATAAGACAAAAGAGAAAAACCGCAAATTTCAAGACACTACCATAAACTGACACTGGCATAAATATTCTTATTCAAATCGGTACATGTGAAAAAACCATAACAACAATGACGGAATTTTATGAACATAAAACAATAACTAATGCAAAAAACCATATTGAACAAAAATATTTTTTTTTCGAAAACAGTTCACTTTATCGACATTGATCGAGAGTACCTTTTTTTCAGCTTGAGGTTTAGAGTATCCAAAAATATTATTGTCGTTCCTTCATCATACGAGGTGTACAAAAAAAACATTTTTGTGTTACGTCTAGTCCGTCCCTGGCAAACTAAATAAGCCAAATGTGTTTAAAAAGGCAAATTTTAAGGAGACTCATCTCCTAACCATTATACTAAAAAATTATTAAAATACACCTGGTACTTAATAAATTATTTAAGAAACAACCATTTCCAGGGACGTCCGTTATGGGCCCGTATCTCCGTAGGGGAGGCCGTAGGAAGAAAAATTTATAAAAACTTCTCCTGTTATTTTTAAGTGTACCATCTGAACCCGGGAGATTACCCACATATTCTGGGAGACCCTGTATATTTTATTTAGGCATGTGAATGAAATTTTCAAGAGTAATTTCACATAAGAAAAATCCGGTTTAGTAGCGAGAATTGTTAATTTTAGACCCCCTGAGGGCACAATTTTTGAACGAAACCCCAAATTTACCTGCAAAGTACCTGCACTGCAGCTTCTCCTTTAATACAACAGCCAATCATCAATCGACCAGTAGGTCGTCTTTGTATTTATTCCCCAACTTTACTCTTGATCGCTCCGGTGCGAATCTGGTGCACCACTCAGACAAATGGCATATCAATCACCCTGTTGTTCTTTGTCGAGATTCAGAACCGGATTCTGCAAAAAATTTCCATCAGAAAGCCTGTAAAGGCCGGTTTCAAAAGTTCGTTTTAAATAATTATTTTTGCAAAAAAATCTATTTCTACAGAGTGTAACAAATTCGTTGCCAACCATTGGGATTTCGGAAACGGTAAGAGATACGAAGTCGGTTAAATTAGGGCAAAGTTTCGTAATTATTGGCCCAATAATATGCCGCAAGAAAATCATAAATAAATACAGGGGTTTTGAAAATATTTTGAAAAATCGAAAATTTTGCGTTTCGGTTTTTATTTTGTTCTGACTTTGTTCGAGGAGATGTCCAAAAATAAATTTCACTTCCTCATCATTGCTACTTTCTTATCTCCACAATATCTTTAATGCAACGTTTCGTCCTTGGGTCACCATCATTAACTTATTTAAATACGGGCCTTGATTGTTTTGTTTAAAATATAGATGATAACATTCTAAGACAATTCTGAACTTAGGTTCAACGGAACGCCGATCAACCTGTGAACTACGTTCAATATTACGTTGTTCAATATAAATTGAACTTTAGTTCAGCTGAACTACGATCAGTTTATGTTGACTGACTATTATTTAGTTACTTTTATTTTTTTTAGATTTTTGACATAGAATATAACCTTTTGACCCTGAGGGCCGGTTGTATATATGCCGGCGTCAATTAGTGAAATCCGTCATTCCCTGAAATGCCTAGGCATTTCACGTATTGCCGGCAAATAGTGTAACTCTACGTTTGGTACACCGTTTGCCTAAGAGTATCAGGCATTCCCTGTAATGACTGAATTCTTTCAGTCAAACGCTGTACTTAACTAAATGATTTAAGTTACCCTGTTTGCCGGTTTTAGTCGATTATTGTAATTAGGACAGTGTTGCCATTAGGTAGTTCATGAAAATAAAGTATTTTTACATTAAAAGGTTTGTAAATAACTGATTATTATCAGGAATTTCCTTAAATTTGGATGTCTTGAAATATGATGTATGTAGGTATTAAGTATTAAATTTAAATCATAAACTCATATTTATTATCTATAACTTACTGTAAAAAAAATCATAGAACGAATAGGAACGAAACGACATAATAGCTAGATTCAAAAATCTAAAAGGAAATGGCTGATAAAATGGTTTATTATTTATTAGCGCAAGGTGCGCTTTTATGACACCTTGAATTACAAAGAACGTTTTTTTTTTACACAGACTCATCTGTTTGACAAACATTGTTTTTCGCTGGTTTGAAACACTTAAAATATCATTGACCTCCGGACAGTGAAAGCAACTGCACAGCTTCTCGTACTGATACAAACTTTTCAGGAACGTCACCTACTTGAAGAAATGCCTCTTTGGTTTCCACTAGATTTTTTTTTATTTCCAATAGAACCGCCTTGAAAATATCCCCCTTTTCACTAATAAGAATTATCCAAATCGGTTTATTTGTTATTCTTTTGCCTCTTTCACTCTTTTCACCCCCTCTCACTTTTTCATCCATTCCATTTTTTTTCTAAGACAACAAAACATAAAACGCAAAAATTGCGCAACTTAATACCATTAAAATGACATATTTTTTTTCTTATACTTAAAAAAAAAAAATTTTAACCCCAACCCTTTGAGAATTTTGTAGTACAATTAAAATGGAACCTAATTGAAAATATTCCCTCTCCAACAAAAAAAATCTAAATTGGTTCTGAGGTCACAACATAAAAAAAAATACAACCAATTGAGAACACCTCCTTTTTTGAAGTCGGTTAATAAAAACCAATAAAAAGGCACACAATAAAATCACTCCTTCCCAAGCATATGAATAATTATGAAACCGTGTTAAACTTGACAACAGTGTACGAATTTGAAGTGATTTTGTAGGTTGAAGTAGTTTGAGGTTATGTTTGAAATCCAAGGTTTTTTACTTTGATTGGAGTAATAGCCATCTAACTTCTCATAAAACAATTCTGAATGCTTCGATATTTCAATTCCAAAGAAACATCACTACACAGATGTTAACAACAATTACAGCGTTCGACTAAAACCGGCAAACAACGCAACTTAAATCATTTAGTTAAGTACAGCGTTTGACTGAAAGAATTCCGTCATTACAGGGAATGCCTGATACTCTAAAGGCAAACGATGTACCAAACGTTAGATTAACACTATTTGCCGGCAATACGTGAGATGGCTAGGCATTTCATAGAATAACGGATTTCACTAATTGACGCCGACATATACACTTTGAACTGTAGTTCACTCTTGAACTCTAGTTCAAAGTAAAAAAGTTGTTTTAAAAACAGTATCTTACTGTCGTTCCAAGCCATTTTCTAACCTTAAGGGCCAGTTGTATGAAACATTTCAATAAACGCGTATGGCAGGCTTGCTTTCTAGGCTTTTCTACTCGGTGTACTAATTAAAATAAGAACTAAAATATTTCAATTTTATTAGCAAACTGGTGATACATTTCTAAATCTTATTCACAAAAAAACGAAAATAAGCAATAAAACTCAAACTTACCTCTGGAATAAACATCTTGTAAAACTATTCCTTAAAAATGAATCCTGTCATCCAAGCTGATTTATAATTTCTATAATGAACTGGGCAATTAAAATTACGAAACGCTCGTGGATTTTTAGCCTTTCCAATGACTAGTGGCTTCACCTTATGATTACCTGCCGCATTTGTACAAGCAAGGAAGGTAACCCTTTGCTGTTCCGTTTTTCTTCCTGGTGCTCTCTTTTCCTCAGGACCTACATATGTTTTATCGGGAAGGAGTTTTCAGTATAAAGAAGATTCAACATTATTAATCTGCTGCTTTGATAGCTGAAGATCATTTATTTTTTGAAGCAATGTTTGTTTGAATGGATTGACCAACTCAGTTGCAGATGACAGTTTTTCTCCGGAGATTTTTAAATGTCGAATTCCAAAACGTTTTTTGTATCTCTGCAACCCTTTAAAAGATGGAGTTCCTTTGTATTCATCATGTAAACTCGTGGCTTTTTCTTGAATCATTAAAGCAGTGACAGGAATATGTTTTTCTCTTTACTTTAAAAACCATTTGTATAGTGCCTTTTCCATTCTAGGGCATTCCGATGACCTTAAAGTTCTGATTTTCTTCTTAATATAGTGGACTTAGCCACACCGTAATTTGCTTAAACCGTCACTCTAATGCCTTTTTTAACTGTTCGACTATTTCAGCCTTTTCACTTAGTTTTAAATGAATTCTAGCCATTTTTATACCTAATTAACAGTCGTATATACCTATAAACTCTTGCTACAATGCACAACTAATGCCAAATGACTAATAAACGTTTAACAATCGTTTTCTTATCTTAACTTGTCCAAAAACAATAGATTCACTATTTCAAGCGGTTAGTTATTCATTGTATAGAATGCATAAGGTGTTCACTATTCGGAGTATTTCACTATAGGCCGTGTTCACTATATCGAGAGTCAACTGTATATTATTAGGTACGTTATAATAAATAAAAAACAAACAGCTCTGCTTTTTTTAGACGTAATCTTCGCAAATATTCACGCACCGTAAATCTAACCTACAACGGGAAATGGAAAATAACTCAGCCGGTTTTGATGCTACAAAAAAAATGTGAAAAGCAAAATTGAAGAGCTTGGCAGCGCGCATAAGCTCGAACAAACCCGATCCCGATATCTCAATGAGTTCGCGAATTAACGCGATTTTCACCTGCAAAAACAATAAAATTTAATTAATTATATCACGGGAAGGGCCGGAGTTGGGGCATCATTTTTTCGCGAATCAACGGGTGATACCGAGTACTTTGATGGGCCGAAAGCTGGGGTTGGTGGGGCAATTAGGAGGGGAGATGAGGGGGGGGGGGGGGGGGTAATAATGGTAATAAGTAGTTTATTAATCGAGCTACTTTGTTCATTTTTTTATCAGCTACGAGTTGGGATTGGTCAAAATATTTTATTTTCCCAAATGCGCGCTGGGCGCGGCATACAAGAAATGGCCATCTCCGAAAATACTTCAGATATTATGTTTCATTTTGGTATGTGTTAATAGGATATAGAACCTCAAATTTTAGTTAGAAAAGTGAATCAATTGTTCCACCAGTGGCGTCGGTGCAAACATGTCCTTGATATTTTTTAGAAAAAAGATGGTACGCCACTGATATTTTTCCATGTGGATATTTTTTCTGATTGGCCTGTTCAATTCTCCATGTAAACGGTCTCTTGAGTTTTTCTCGTCAGACGCACCGTTCTTGATTACAAACCCGGCCCATCAAAGTACTCGGTATCACCCGTTGATTCGCGAAAAAATGATGCCCCAACTCCGCCCCTTCTCGAGACATAATTAATTAAATTTTATTGTTTTTGCAGTTGAAAATCGCGTTAATTCGCGAACTCATTGAGATATCGGGATTGGGTTTGTTCGAGCTTACGCGCTCTGTCAAGCTCTTCAATTTTTCCTTCCACATTTTTTTTGTAGCTTCAAAACCGGCTGAGTTATTTTCCATTTCCCGTTGTAGGTTAGATTTACGGAACTTTACTGAAGATAAAGTTCAATTGACTGATACTTATTACTTTAAAAAAAAATTGTTTACGGACAAACCTGTGTACTTGATAAGAGGTGCAGTGAAATGTTTGAAATTCCGTTGCTCGGCGGCGCGTAGCTCAAATTAATAAGACGAAGCGCCATTTTAAAGAGAATTTAATGCCTTTTAAAAAGATGTATCACAACATACCCATTCCCATTTGAAAAAACTAGGGCAGTAGCCGCCCCCGCGAGGGGGGTTGAGGTTACAGGGATGAAATTAATAGTGAAACGTGTCCCCCTGAAAACACAAGTTTACGGGTCCGAGATTTTTTTTAATTTTCACGTACACAGCCGTAAACCTTGCTGGACTGTTTTCGATGGGCCACCCTGTATACATATTTATAGTTACTGTAGCGATTCCCTGGGAATTAATTGATATTCCTGTCAGATTCTATGTCGACACAATTTTGTGTTCAATACAATATTTTGAACTTTGTTCTTCTCACACCATAACTCAAAGTTTGGCAAATTCTTTTTAAAAGTTTTTCTAGATTATTTTCTGCAATTTCTCTTATTTCTGACGGAGTACAACTTTCTTCCTGCCTCATTTTTATCAACTTTAATAATATATTTATTTTTAATTATGACGGATGGGAAGAAGCTTTGTTGTGTTCAAGTGTTTCTATCATGGCATATTTGATACTTGTAACATTTTATGAAATTGTCAATTGTATTGCCAAGTCAAGAAGAAAATATTTTATTTAAATGGAAAAAATCTACTATATTTTTTTACGTTTTTGAGACTTTAAAGACCCAAATAGAAAAAATATTATAAAATACACGGTTCATAAGACAATTAGAGCACTTGTACTTTAGACAACTCCTCGCTTCGCGGGTCGTTTTCTAAATTGAACGCGTGCTCTAAGATAATGTCTTATGAAACGTGTATCTTAATATAAGTACTATTAATCGCCTCACCCTTTACAATAAAATTATAGTGACATTAACATTTTTCTATTTTCGGAAAGACGGCTCTGTATGAACTTAAACTCCGCCACTTTTCTCATTCCTCTTTTTTTTTCCCTGCGTCTTTTTTCTTTGTGTAGTCGATTGTTTTCGTCCAGAGTCGATTCGATGTCGTTTTTCGAAACATAGGAACAATAACCGCCCCAGCAATGATGAAGCGATTGTTCGCGAAAATAGGGCTTCTTTTGTTTTGAATTTTTTTTTGTTTAACATACATGGGGAGAACATGTGGACTAAGGAATGGTGGGCGGAGTTGGAGATTATATTGAAGTTAAGAAATTGGGAGAGATCGTCCATTATTCTCAAGGAG
Source organism: Barypeithes pellucidus (assembly GCA_963991005.1). Classification (NCBI taxonomy): domain Eukaryota; kingdom Metazoa; phylum Arthropoda; class Insecta; order Coleoptera; family Curculionidae; genus Barypeithes; species Barypeithes pellucidus. Next base: position 45,481,731 of record OZ022563.1, on the reverse strand, counting down.
ACCTGATAATACACTGCCCCAATTAATTATCGAATATTCAAAAATGCACATCCTAATTAATCAGCTGTTATTTCGTTCATAATGAACCATTTTAATAAAATACACTTTCATTGATACGTCTAATTGTACGGAGTATCGGTAACGTCAAAGTCCACGGTCTCACGAATTACATATACAGCGTGTATCAGCCAAATGAATAATTTGTATAATAAATAAATGGGGGCGTGTGCGAAAATACGCTCGGACAGGTCGATTGGTATTTCTAGTTGCGCATTTTTTTCCATAAAAACTTTTTATATGTGTCATGTATCAGTGGCCAATACCAACTTTCTTATTTTAAATGCAACACCCTGTATATTATTCAATTTTTGGATCCCTCAAATTAAAGCCATAAAAAACGAAAATGACTTACCTTATTTCTTTTTTGTTAGTTACATGGCAACCAATGTGTGTTGTTGTTAGTGTTGTGATCGGTCGAGCGAAAAACCGCTTGAGCACTCGATTATTGAAATAGCCGACATCGCTCGATTATTAAAAAAACCGCTCGAGTTATCTATTCAGGCGAAAATCGTCGTTCGTCACTTATTATCTTTCACTCGATAACCGAGCTTCGCTTGACGTCGACGGAATTGTACCGCTGTAGTGTGATCGAGTTAAGAAACTGCTCGTATATTCGAACAGTTTTTCGCTCGATAGGAAATACTCTAGTTATAAATTCAGGCGAAAAACCGAAACATATCGCCTGTCACTTGATACACGACCTTCGGTCTACCCGCCGCGCCATCCGGCGACGTTCGAGTTTGACGCTGAGCAGGTACACGACATACGTTTTTCTTAAAGGCACATAAACGAGAAGGTGCATATAAAAAAGTATGTCAAATCCCTTAGCGGAGTCATCGCGACATAGGTTTTGTAAAGTTTTGTTTTAACTGGCTAGCCAGCGGCGTAGTTTAGGTCTCCGATTGTAAATATTAAAAAATTAAAGGATATAATTTTTAAGTTTTTATTAACTATAAACTCGAGAAAACTTCTCAAAAATAACATAATAATAGAAATTGTGAATAAAAATAACAGAACGAACAAAATCGTTAACAAACTATATAGAAAAATTCGTTGGTAATCTTATACTAAAAATTTTTAAATCTAAACAGGAACTTTTTATTATTAAACTCAAGAAGAATTCTTAAAGATAACATACATTATAGAAAATGTTAATGGAAAATAAGAAAACGAGCAAAATAGTTAACAAAACATCAACAAATTTTTTGGTAACCAATAGTAAACATTCTTCAATTTAAACAGGAACTTTTAGGTACTATAAACATGAATTTAAAAAAATATTAACCAATTTTCATATTTTGCCAGTCGCGTAACTAAGCCTAAATTTTTGAAGGGTACACAGTGGGCACATGATAATTTAAAGTGGATGAATTTGACAAGCTATTTTAAATATCTACTTATTTTATGCTCGTAGATTGAGAAAGATGTGAAGAAAAATAACCGTTTCTAATTATTGTTTTAAAAAAGCACAAGAATAAACCCGAACAATAAATACTTATTTTGGTGATTTTTTGCAGTTTTTTTGTTTGGTATCGAGACACGTGGTAAAAATTCATTATTCACAAATAAATAAATTTCTGGAATTTTTTTAGTGGCTACTACAATTTTTTAGCTAAACCTGTGCCCGCCCGTAGTTACGTGCCTGCTAAATACTCTACCTAACCACATGTAAGCTAGGCTGCCGGTCGAGCAGTCGATGACGTTATCGTTGGTGAATTGGAATTTCAAGCGATTCACTCGATGATTAAAATCGCTCAAGTATCAAGTACTCGATTATTAAAATCATCTGTTTTTCCCAACGCTAGTTGTTGTTACACGGAAAGAAAAACTACTTGTTTACTAAAAGAATCATAAAACTAACCATATTTATGGCTCTGTATGTGACTGGAATAACTTATTAAGAACTGAAAAAATAAAATTATAGCAAAATTTTGACAAATATTACGGAAATATTTAATAAACCAATTTTATTTTTGTAAAATTTACTAAAATTGTTGGTAAAATTTAATACAAATTTTTTGTAATTGTAAAAATTTCTACACATGAACAAACCCGAGCGGTCACCCATCCAAGTACTATCTGTGCCCAACGTAGCTTGACTCGGTGATCGATTTCTTCACTTCCTCTTAAGTTCCCCACACGTTTTCTTAACGAAACTCGAGTTTTGATTGATCCGTTGCCTCGGATTTAAGCTCTTCATTTTTGTAAAAAAACATTCTTACACTTTATTTAAACTTGGTTATTTTTACAATAAAAAATAATTAAGGCACAATAATAGCCATCAGTAAATGTACCATACATTTAAAAATATCGTACTACTGGAGTTATAAATAAATTATTTTCACTTAAATTCGTTGTAGAATTTACAATATATTTTTACTTGATTTTACTAAATTTATTAGAAATCCTAACTATAATTTTTTGTAAATTATGTTTACAATATTATTTTGATACAGATTACTAATAAAAAATGTAATTAAAACTATATTTTACAAGAAATTTTACAATAAAATCTTTACTATAATATCGTTACTATTGCTCAACCTCTTGAATATCTTAATATTCAAGTCCCGCGGCCTATCGTGGCGATTGGTCTATTTTTCTTAATATATAAAAAATTAATTAACACTATTAATTATCCAAAACTCGCATCGCAAGAAACGCGTAATCCGTCGCAACCGCAGGCCCGCAGACAAAGGGCGCTACCTCCTTTGTCTGGATCTTTCCTTTGCGTTAATTAAAACCATGAAACTACCTGCAGAGCTAATTGTTACCTTTTTGTTTTAAGGGATGATTGTATTAAGTTCTAGAAATTTGCGCCCGCGTTAAGTTCTTAAAGGGCAGCTATTGACCGCAAGAATTGCGTTGAACTTGGTGGAATAATTGGCAGATCAGTTCACTGGCAAGGCCGATGGGTAGGGGGCGGAGGAGGAGACCTCCCGAGCTAAATTACACGTCACAAAGTTCCATAAATTGACGTTTTCTATTTTGGTTTCATATCAAAGCTATTTCGATATCGTTTTCTGTGGCGTATTAAGCTTATTTCACTAGACAACAAATGTTAGGTTATTGGTTGTATATTGTATTAAAAGGCATTTTTCTTCTTAATTTTGGGATGCTGAACACAAAAATGATAATAAAATTAAAAATTTAGTTTTCAAAAAAACGTTTTTTATTTTATTTTTAACAAAATAATATAAAAACTAGATAATTTGACACTTTTAGAGTCACTAACCCCGTAAAAATTGGACACACAAGAGCTCTTGGATATGCAATCTGATCGTATGAAAGCAACATACGATTTCACAAAGCCTTTCAAGATTGAGTGGAACTTTGATAAATGGACAAACAATGCATCCCCGTCGTTTAACAAGGGTCTAGTTTGGTACACCGATGGATCAAAAATCGCCAACGGTGTGGGCGCAGGTATATTTGGGGAAAGGCCCAGGATGGACATGAGCATTCCTCTGGGGACCTACGCCACAGTATACCAAGCGGAAGTTCATGCCATACAAGCATGTGTACTACAAAATCTTGAAAAGGGCTACCACGACCAAAAGATTTACATCCTTTCGGACAGCCAAGCTTCTCTTAAGATCGGTTTACTTCAAAACTTACACTGGAGTGCCATAACAACCTTAAAGTACTGGCGGCCAGGGGGAACAAGGTGGAACTCTTGTGGGTCCGTGGTCACTCCTGGATATTAGGAAATGAAAAAGCGGATGAACTAGCGAGAGCCGGATCTGCTCAAAGTCGCAGGGGCCCCGAACCGGCCTTTGGAATATCAAAACAGCCAACAAAAACAACATTAGATAGAAAAAACAACACCTATCTGGATGGCAAGAGTTACCTGGTCAAATACACGCACGGGCCGTAATTGGAAAACCATCGAAAATACTATCGAATGGGATGCTAACCCTGACGCGGCCCCAGTTGAAACAAGTGATGGGTATGTTAACAGGCCACTGCCACTTGCAAAAGCACCTTCAACGGATAGGGCTAAACAACGGATCCATTGAATGTAGACTCTGCGGCGAAGAGGATAAAACCGCCTCACACATAATATACCGCTGCGTAGCGCTGTCTCGTAGAAGACAAAATATCTTCGGGAACATACAACGTGGTGACAACCTCCCACATGACAGGCTTGGTAGAAGGTTACCTGACCTCATAGAAGGAACAAACATCTTCTAACAAGGTCGAGGTACACAATAAGCCGAAAGGCTGCAGTGATTTGAAGTTCGGGCCTTTAAACCGACCCCCGCCTTGAACCAACCAACCAACCTAGAGTCACTAAATGCGCTGTCGTTTGGCTATTCTTTTGTGAATTGTTTCTGGAGAATTTCTAACCGTTTTGTTACTTATCCCCTTATCTGCAAACCCCATTTTACGAAAAAGTGTCACCTCTATTAGATCGGAGTCATTAAATATTTTCGATCGCAATTCATGCAGAGCGCGGGGGAATGCACCAGCGCGACGGGTCGAGGCGTCTACAATGGAGCTCGGTACAGTGTGAATCATTAATTTGCGTCGTTCGAAAGCGTAGCTCTGACTCGCCTTAATCCGTCGCGCGCTTCGCTATTTAAACGATTAAATTGTTATAATTTTGCATTTGATCACAATGACAATTTTTTTTATAATAAACTTCGAAAGCTAATATAACAAAGTATTAAATAAAACAAGACCGACATTGATACGAGCAGTACAACTGGAGATATTAAATTTCAAGTATGAGAAGATTGGAGAAAATCCAGCAAATTATCAAAAATTCATGTGTAGATATTTTGAAAAATAAATTCTCAGCAAAATCCTGACATACAGGTCGACAACTTTAACTGTAGCTACAAAAGGAATGCGGGCAAAAAATTTTCTTGGGATAACAATGTTGTCACGTATATTAAATTTTAATTTAATAAGATGTTACCAAGTAAACCCTAAAATTAAATTTACCTATTTAAAGTAAATTGTCATAAGTATATAAGAAACTAATATTCTATTATAGTTTCAATGTTCTTAAAACTTTCTTTTCATACTATTTATTTTAATATTTAAATGCAAAATAAAATATTTTTCATTAAAGTACTTCTTATCTAAAAATAGGGCAACATGGTACAATATCAACGGTAACCATGGGTAACTAACTGGTGGCTAGAGCTAATTTGATAGGTTATATCCCAGACAGAGGATCACGTCACGCGCCTGGTGACACGCCTATAGTGCCAGCGTGCTTGTTCGGCGATGTCCAATATGCTTCATCCAGTTTCGTAGTGATAGGGTTTGTTTTAAAACTGTGATAATGAATGAATATACCCTGGTAAAACCCTTCATGGTCAAACCCGCGAAGTGATTGCCAATGTGTACAGGGTATGTGAAGACGAATCACAAATTAATACATTTAAATTGCCACTTAAGCGAAAGCTAGAAAGGCTCGCAATGTATACGGGAGTAAGCGTGGGTGCAGTAAAAAACATGCACAAAGAAGATACTGACAGGAAGAAAATTACCCGAATCAATTGTTGTCATCTCCTGTCAAACAAGGGACCGTCTCTCTGCTGTCGAAAAAATCGAAGGCTTCGACATTGGCATTGTTAGGAGAACAATACAAAAGTTTTATTTGGAACTAAAAGTATTTCCAACCTTAAAAAAAAGTTGCTACAACAGCTGAGAAGTGACATAAACTTTTCATTTTCTCGTGAAACTTTGAGGTGCATGTTGAAATCAAATGGATTTTATTGGCGAAAATGCCAAAATACGCGAGGAATATTAATGAAAAGGCCTAATATATTGCACTGGTGATACAAATATATTCATGCTATGAAAAAAATATATATTTTTACATTATTAAGATAATAATAGCACGACCATGACTCGGGTTTGTTCGGGTTTGTGTTTTAAAAGATATTGCTTCCCCCTTACCGATACCGCGTAGCTATAGACTCGCTTCTCGAACTGTCAACTAAAGTCCGTTTTGTTGCAGTTGATAGCTCATATCGAGGGTTGAAGCCATAAAACAACCGTAAACCATAGGCGTTGCCAATAGTAATTACCTTATTTAATAAGAAAATTGGCCTCTGTCCATTGTTAAGTAGGATTAGGGTTAAAGTAGGTACAACAGGGGTAATTAATTTACCTATTTTTGCCTGCTTTAGGATGTTATTACGCCATTTGATGTGCGTTTGTCAAACTATGTATTTAGTTGTATTTAGATACTGCATTATCTCAAAGTTGAATTATTTCCTATACTTGTAACAATGGCTTCAAGTTTTTCGCCAACGTGTCTTCGTCAAATTAGCAAGAGTGCATATTCTCTCCGAGAAAAGACATTAATATTAAACGTGCATGATGCTCTAGTGTACCAGAAACCTGCAAGTGATGTTCGTAGCATCATTGCAGAGTGTGCCAATATGGTAGGAGTTGGAGAGGCTACTATATATAGGTTCTTGCGTGAAAGAAAATCTAAGAACCTCAGTGAGCCAAAACCACTCCCAGGAAAGAAACCGTTAGAAATTGACAATTTCATTAAAAATGGTATTAGAAGAAAAGTACATAGTTTTTATTTTGCCAAGGAAATACCAACTATAGACAAAATTTTACAAGCCATTAACTACGACGAGGACTTACCACAGCTATCACGAACGAAACTATGGAAAATACTTCATGATATGAACTTTCGATGGGAGAAGCAAAACAGAAAATCTTTCCTTATTGATAGAGCAGATATTATTTGCTGGAGACGTCAATACTTAAGGTCCATCCGAAAATACCGCAGCGAAGGCAAAAACATTTTCTATTTGGATGAAACTTGGCTGAACGAAGGGCACACCGTATCTAAAGTTTGGCAAGATAAAAATGTCCTAAGTTCTCGACAAGCTGTCATGGAAGGCTGGTCAACAGGACTTAGACCACCATCTGGAAAGGGACGCAGACTTATTATAACTCATATAGGAAGTTCAAATGGCTTTTTGGATCAAGGATTATTACAATTCCAGTCGAATTCTACTAAAGACTATCATGAAGAAATGACTGCTGATGTTTTCGAGGAATATTTTAAGCAAATGATAGAATACATTCCCGCTAATTCTGTAATAGTGATGGATAATGCCAGCTATCACTCTAGGCTAAAAGAGAATCTTCCCACAACTTCATGGAAAAAGGCGGAAATCGTAAACTGGTTACAACGAAAGGAATTGAGTTACGATAATACCATGGTAAAAAAAGAACTTTTGGATATTGTTAGGCTACATAAATCACAGTATAAAAAGTATGTTATTGACGAGATGGCAAGAGATCGAGGTATTATAGTGCTCCGTTTACCACCTTACCATTGTGAGCTAAATCCTATCGAATTAATATGGGCTCAAGTAAAAGGATATGTTGCTAGAAATAACAAAACTTTTAAAATGCAAGAAGTGCTACACCTCTTGCTTCATTCTTTAGCAAATGTGTCATCAGAAAATTGGCAAAACGCCATAAAACATGCTATAGTAGAGGAACAAAAAATGTGGGAACTTGACAACGTAATTGACACAACTATGGAAATTGAGCCTTTAGTAATAAGCGTAGGACATGATGACTCTTCAGATTCTTCTGAGGACCATTTTATCGAGTTATAATTATTGAAATTGTCAATATTTTTTGATCTGTAAATAAATTAGTTTTCTTGTAAATAAATTCATAAAATCATAAAATCTATTACATTTAAATAAAATAATAAGCGGTTACATTAAAAACCCAACTCTCCGACCATGATGGGCCGTTTTAATCATTATCCTTTCATTTCATTTTATGGCTCTATTGTTACTTTATCTGTTACCCGGTGGAATAGGTCAAAATTTCTTCATCTTTATGCTAGATGTACGTAAAAAGACCATTTTATAGGTAAAATATTTTAGGCCACCGGGCCCTTGTTTTGAATCTTTAATGAGGGTATCGAGCTATCAACGGCAACGAAACAGACTTTAATTGTATGCATATAGGTTGTAGAAGAATCGATTCTAAACTGTCAAAGTTAAAAAGTTAAAAGGCATGAGGTTTGTAAAAGAATTACCCAAATATATGAATTTAAAGCTTCGCAATTTCCCTTTAACTCGAGAAGAGTAAACTAAAATCATCTTAAATTTTTAAGAGTTTTCAATTTGTGCGACAAAATTTCTGACACGGATAATGTGTCATAGACTACTTTGATAAAATAATAATTTGATAGTATTACCGTATCATATGATGCTTTATATTCCGACGTGTCATAATGACATTATTATGGATTTCATTTTCAGTGTCAAAATGACATACTTTATAGGACTGAGTGCTATAATGATTTCATTATAGGACTGAGTACTATAATGAAAAATAGACGCAAAAATTATTCCTTGAAATATGCCAAAAGTACCTTTTCGTGTACGATATTGACAACCTTTTTCTGGGAACACCAAGTTTTGTACTTGGCATGTTTTTTCATATATGCCTTTAGACTTTTCGGGCAACAAACCAACAACTGCTTTATTGGCCAATTCTTCGATTTCTGATGGCAAATTATCCATATTATATTATATAAACATTAAAATTAAAAATACAATTCTGACAATGACAATACAAACAAATATTTCTATAGTTACCTGGTTTTATTAAAAACAAGCTATTAGTTTACTGACGAAAGCTTAAAATTCATCAAAAAAACACAAAAATCGTCGGAATATAAAATATTGTATGAAATTCGGATCATAAACAATCATCATGGTAAAGATTGTTTCACGAAAAATGGATACGACTTAATGATTTTCTGGGTCGGTCCCATTGTGTCGACAAGAGCTTGGCAATAAACAAGTGAAGTATGAAGCGACGGACTAAGGAAAACAAGCAATGATATGATTATATTAATGTAATCCAATGAAATAACATTTTTTTTAAATATTATCTACTAGTCATTTTTATTTACATTTATAATGTCATTCTATAGAGAGTTCTGTTTCGCTATCGCTATCCTCATCAAAATTAATTTTAATTGGATTAATGATACGATCCAGACTAATATACGAATTTTCTACAGTTATTACGTGACGGACTGAATTTTTCCAACTACCTGGGGGAATATCATTAAAGCATTTTCGTATTAATTCTACAACACTAGAACTTAAAGTCGGAGAAATATTTTCAGACCTAACCAGTGATTTTAACTGGCGCCACATATGCTCAATGGGGTTAAAAATGCAATAATAGGGTGGGAGCCGTAGCACTGTATGTCCAATTTCTTCTGCCAATGTGTCACAAACATATACTTTTTTATACAAAATGTCTTTCCATGTAGTTCTGAAACTCCAATTTTGTATTATTTGAGCTTGGAGCATTATGTAATTGGCGACTGTGATAGCTCGCATTGTCCATTACTATCACGCTATTCTGAGGAATGTTTGGTAAAATACAATTCTTGAACCATTACTCAAAAACTAACAAATTTTACCACAAAAAGATATTTAAATATAAATTAAGCAACCTAACCTATACCTGATGTGCCTATATTTAATTATAATTATTACAATCCGGTCCTTTCCACATAATAATAACAAACGGTCATAAATAATGGGATGGCCACAGGTACTTTTACTGCAATCATCAAGTTATATCTATTTTTCGTGAAACAATCTTTACACGCCATGTTATTAGACTCGGCTGACGCCTCGTCCAATAATACTCACGGCTAGTACCATAATGATCGTTATTACATATGATCCTTATAACATAAATATCTATTATAAAACTTGTGCTTTAATATACACACCTCATTCCAGTATTTTTTTGCTATATGGCCTATACCATAATTCAAAAGATAAACAGCCCGCGTTAAGCTTGTTTACACTAATTTGGTTCATTTATAAAGAAAACAAACAGAAATATTTCCTATAGGTCATTCTCCATTAAACAATAATTGGTTTGCGGTGCTCGTCAATAGCGAGCCTGGATATGTATAAAATAATGATTGTTATTATCGGGTAAGGATTCGGTCATTCAATACTTTTTACTGAAGCATTCTTTGCGATCGAATCATTCATCATGGACACATCTCTAAATAATAATACTACTTTGCTAATTTATCCATTTTGGTATTGTTAAATAATAAACATAAGTAATTAATTTGGATAACACTGTGTAGGAAGTTTTATTTAAGTACGAAGCCGGGGGGGGGGGGGTGCAAATTGCCCTTGCCTCCCCGTTACGCCTCTGGGTTTGGTGAATGACGAGTAAAGTAAATAAAATACCTTCTCTTGACTCTCTGGAAAGATAAAGTTAAATTATCTCAACTACAAAATGTAATTTGCTCCGGCAAAGGGGAAACTTTATTCCAATTTTGTAAAGGAATTATCTGTTATTTTATTCCCCTACTTGGGGAATACTTTTTGTCCCTGCATATTTAACTATGTATTTTCGCAGGGTGGAGCTTGTTTCGATTTGTTTACGAGATTCTGATGAAACTATATTTTAAAAATATTTCTAGATTTTTTAGTTTTATTTTGCGATTTTCATATGTACATATACAGGGTGTTATGGAAATAACGTATTCTTTTTAAATGGGTGACTCCTGGGGTGTCCTAGAGAAGCGCTACATATTTTTTTTTTCAAAATCGAACGTTTAAAAAGTGGGGTAATTCACCCATAAACCCACACACAACTCCTCGGCACAGTCACATTACACTAAGCAGCTGTGTAATAAACAGATGTTCTGGCGCAATGTTGCCAAATTGTTCGTGTAAAACTTTAGATTCTTATAAAAATAAATATTTAGCTACCTAGTATCCAAATAGAAGTGAATCCAGGTGCCAGTATACTAGCAAGTAATCCAGGGCACATAAATCTTCAGTTTTTTTGGTTTTAGTGGGTAAAGCTTATACCCCACTAAAACCTCTTCGGCGTTTTTCTTCCAATCTCAAAACATGACCCTGTATATCGTCAGAGACACAGAATAAATAGTGAAACACTGAACAAATTACCATAAATCATTTAAAGAAACACACATGTTTCAAATTAGTTTTTTTAAGATAGCCCCTTGTCACACAAAATCGCTACACACTAATGCATTCTTTAACAACCACACAAATAGGAGATAGGACACAATTGGCACTTTATAAACTAAAACGTTCAGCAATTATTTTATCTGCTGCATCCAATATCTTATATCGCAACTGATCCATATCTTGGACTTTATCAACTATTTCTTTATTCATCGTACCCCATAGAAAGAATTGCATGATGTAAGATCCGGTGACCTTGCGATTTCCAGTCTCTTACTAAAGGAACATTTTCTAATATGCCTTCGACTTGATTTTTCTGTATGTACTAAACATTTTCCCACTTATTCGCACTGTACAGTTGATTAAATATCCCGAAAAAACTCTTTCGCGTGAAGCCGCTTGTTGTCAAGCAAATGTCAACTTCTAACCTTCTGTCGATTTATACTAGAGATGTGGCTAATCTTTGGTTTTAAAATCCCGCTGTGAAACAATCGATTTAATTTTTTTAAGCTTTTCGAATGAAATAAAGCACCAGAGCAGCGATTAACAAGTTTTTAAATCTTTATTGGTATCTACAGCAGTGAAGGAAAACAATAAATAAGTGCTATAGATCATTATATTTATTTATTTCAACCTTTTTTGGTGAATGCGCTGGAATCTACCGGAAAACATGCATTGCATTAGTACATTTCTAGATTTTGACAGTTCGTGTTTTAAATGTTTCAGTTCAGATGTCATTTTTAATTCGAAGAACGTTATTTACATTTTACAATGTGTTTTTTAATTAAAAACAAAAGTTCATACAAATCTAGGCGAGACAACCCAATGTTAATAAAAACGATGTCTCCAAGTGAATTTTGTGTGTGTTTTGGCCAGTGTTTATGTGAAATTTTCCGATTATGGTTATGGGTTATGTGATGTGCCGGTTTCTTTACTAAAACGCTGTATAAGTTTTTATAGAAATTGACATTAATTATTAAATAAGACCGACAAGGTAAGTGTATGTGTGTGGCCTAAATAAAATTACATTAAAAAATCAATCAGCCAATCAAAGATCAAAAGGTCATTGACATTTGACCTAGTTACGTAGTTGGGTATTTCAAACTTAAAGAGTGTAAGTTGTAATTCTGACAACACCGGTGAGAATTCGGATGTACCGCAGTGCTGTGCAGAAGTTTTCCTGGTTTGACGTCAGGTCATTTTTACCGCTGAATGAATTGAAAGCGCCATTTAAGGATATTTTTCTTCAATTTGTATTCATCTCAGGAATTGCCGGTTTAAATATAATACGTCATTTCCATAACACCCTGTATTTTCGCTACAGGGATGTTGAAATTTTTATTTAAATCGCTTGTTAATATCTCCAAAAGTACTTTCAATTTTGATATGTGTTAAGAGGACATGCCAACATATCATACTTTTCATAATTATTTAGAATAATTAAATAAATTAATTGATTCAGCCGATACTTGGTGAAAATCCATAACTAATATTATGAGAAACAATAAAACTACGTTATATTTCTTTTCCACTATATTCTTAAAAATGACATGTTTCGCTATCTCTTACTGTGTCCGAAATTCCAATGGGGGCAGGTGTCCAATTTAAAATTTTTTATTTTTGTAAATACTTCCAAAACGAAACTTTTTAGAGAAGAACTGACTACGCCATTGAACTTTACGGGAATATCTCTAACAACATCAGTTTTTTCTAATATACAGGGTGTTATGGAAATGACGTATTATATTTAAACCGGCAATTCCTGAGATAAAGACGCTTTCAATCCACTGTGTGGCACTGCGATACATGTAAGCAATCAAGGAATTCTGACCGGTGTTGTCATATGTACACCTTAAACTCTTTAGACAAAATAAAATAATTTACACACTTTTCCATTCTGTAATACCTTTTTGTACAATTAATTGAAAAACAACCCAAAAAAACATATGGACTAGTAATAGCCACGTACGTCACTAGGTCAAATGCCAATGACCTCTTGACGCCTTACATCGGCTGAGCGAAGTAGTTTCATATAGCGCCGCACGCTTGCGTCTGTTAGTTGAAGACCAACCAGCGGCCGGATAAGTTGTGTCTCGTCGATCACCAACACACTTTTAGCAAACCGCTCTGTTTTTTCGGTTTACGCGTGTATCTTGCCCGTACATAAATAATCTTTGAATATTGTTTTTATTGACGCGTTTCTTCTGGACGTCAAATTTCTTGCGTGTAATAAAATCTAATAATCTGTATTATTGTATTTTCAAAAGCTAACTATCGGTTCTGTTTCACTATTACTGTGTGTACATAAAGTGTTTCCAGGAGTGTTCCCATGAAAAAGGAAAAAAACTGATTTTGTTTGTGCCTGGATTTCCTCGCTCTTTAGGTATAATGATAAATATAAGTAGGTAGAAAATAATTTATTTTTATAATTTTATATGGAATTTCAGTTTTACATTAACTTTGGCAACATGGCCATTGGGTCTGGGTGAAATGTTGTACAGTAGCGCGGACTGACCTGTGAGTAAGAGTGTTTGTTACCTCACTTTTAAAACGCTCGATTTAAAAAAAATAAAATATGTAGCGCTTCTCTAGGACACTCAAGCAGTCACCCATTTAAATATAATACGTCATTTCCATAACACCCTGTATAACGGATATACTAGAAAGTGAAGATTTTCAAGCTCACCCTGTAGTTTGAGAACTAAGAGAGCCTTTACAAACTTGTAACCTGAATCTTTTGTTTCGTTAAAAAGTATAGTACTAAAGTGAAAACCGCAACATTCTATCTTTGATAATAACTCCGATATCCCCAGAATGTGTGGAAAATGGGACACCCTGTACTTGCCGCCTTGACCGCCGAACTTTTAGTTGAAATGTATAATCTCCCTATAGGCAGAACTTTAGTCGAAATTGTCATATTCCCGACAACCGGCATATTATCCACTACCTGCAGTATCTCTCCCTCATTCGAAATTATTATGTTATGGTAGTTAAATTATTCGTCTAAGTCTAAGAGGCCCTGTAAGAGAGAAGGAGTAATGTAATTTTGTAAATCAACATGTAGCTTTCCGTCCGTGAATATATTACCTGCCTGATAGCAGCTTTCGGCACTCACTTGGGGGAATAAAATTAGGGAGGAAAAGGGGTGAACGCCCCCTTCGTGAAATAGTCGATTAGTTATTTGAGATCTTGTAAAGGAATTTATTATAGGGGTGAGTTTGACTTACGCGCGGGATGACACGGGAGGTGAATGAGCTTGATTGAATGAAGTTAATAATAAACAGATAAGGCTGAAATTACTTTCACGGATTTGTACACGGAAAGAAAAACTGAGTTAAAATTTACTATAAAAATAGTTAAACCGTCCATGTAAAGTAAAGTACCACTTTGTTATATTAGAGTCTAAAATAATATCTTCTTCATCGGAAGAAGATAACAACGCACAGTCCATTGTTATCTCTCGATGTCGAGAGACAAACTGATCGACAGGCAAGGCAATGAGCGAGGGTCGGTGCGCCATTGTGGACACGGACTAAGAAGTATGCAAAATGTTAAGGAAACGTAGCATTTTTGAAAAAATTCTGCGCTGTTCATACAATGCTTAAAATATCTTTAACACTTTGAAAAAAGTAGTTACAGTAAAATATTCGATTCTAAATCAAAAGTCGGGGTCACCTAAGAATATATATTTTTAATTTATAACTTTATTTTGCAATTCATATTATCTTATTTTGATACAATCCATAATATACAGGGTCCGCAAACGAAGCGTCGACGCAAGATTAAATCGTTATCGAAGAACGTATCAACAATATTAAAACAGCTTAAAATATTGGATTAAAAGCGGCATGTTTTAAAAATATTTTACATTATACAGGGTGGCCCAAAAAAGTGTGACAGCATAAAGGCATAAAGTTATATTTTTTTAAATGGGACACCCAGTATTTTATTGAATATTTAGGTTCGTATTACTATCGTTTATAAGTGCCTCAATTTTTATTTAATTTGGTTTCGTAGTTTCGGAGAAATAAATTAAAAACTAAAAAAAAAGTTTTGCAGTCCTGAATAAAAAATTAAAAAAAACAATCCAGAACTATTTTTTTAACCTCGGCATTGAGTAAAAATTATGACAAGAGGTCTAGAGATACTATGAATTTAATTGCGTTTATTTATTTATACATTTTAAAATTATTTTTCTCAAGTTTTTCAAATGGAACACCCTGTATATTATTTGGCTATTTGCCGTAGAATTCATAGACAATTTTTTTTGTAATACAAGCATATAAGTTATATCCAGCCGTTTTCGAAGTAATTATAAATATCATAAATTATGTTGTTTAAATACACTTTTTATTGGGATTCGAAATAAATTTTAAAAGCCAACATTTTTGCTACTTTTATTTATTTAATTTTATTTTTTATTCTTAATCGAGTTGCCACGATTTTTTTGTTTAGATGGTCACTATGACAGCCAAATAAAATTATTTACATTTGTTCAGTCGTCGAAATTAAGTACTAACGTACACAAAATATCGAATTTTACAACTTTAGAAATGGTAAATATGATTTTTATACTGGGTGAATGTGCAAGAAATTGCCTCCTCGCGAGCCGAGTGTATGCTGAAAGATATCCAGATATTGAGAGAAAGCCGAGACCAGAAACCTTCGAGAAGTTGTTGCAAAGATTTGTAGCAACAGGAAACACTGCGTACACAAAAAGGATGATAATCAATAAACCCGTTATTAATGAAGGAAATGAATTAAGAGTTATGTTGGCAGTAGAGGAAAATCATTAAATTAAGTAAAAGGAAACTATTTTGAACATTTACTTTAGTTTACAATTATTAGTCTAGTCGCCTATAACAAAATTTCCCAATAAAAACTCTATTTAAACAACATAATTTATGATATTTATAATTATTTCGAAAACGGCTTGATATAACTTATATGCTTGTATTACAAAAAAAATTGGGGTTTTTGAAAGCTTATTATGAACACCCTGTATAAAATAAATAAACGCAATTACATTCATAGTATCTCTAGACATCTTGTCATAAATGTTACTCAATGCCGAGGTTAAAAAAATAGTTCTGGATTGTTTTTTGATTTTTTATTCAGGGCTGCAAAACTTTTTTTTTTAGTTTTTAAATTATTGTCCGAAACTATGTAACCAAATTAAATAAAAATTGAGGCACTTATAAACGATAGTAATACGAACCTAAATATTCAATAAAATACTGGGTGTCCCATTTAAAAAATATAACTTTATGCTGTCACACTTTTTTGGGTCACCCTGCATAATGTAAAATATTTTTAAAACATGCCGCTTTTAATCCAATATCTCAAGCTGTTTTAGTATTGTTGATAAGTTCTTCGATAACGATTTAATCTTCCGTCGACGCTTCGTTTGCGGACCCTGTATATTATATTTATGTATCTATATTAGAAACAGTAGAGCATTCCAACTAAAAAAGCCCTGACGTCTTTGCGAAACAATACCCACTACAGGTCGACAAGTTATCTGTAGCTACGAAAGGAATGCGGGCGAAAAAATTTTTGGGGTTAACAATGTTGTCACATTGTATATTAATGTTTTAATTAATAATATTTCATCGAGAAACTCCTAAAATTACATTTACGCTTTTAAAATAAATTGTAAAAGGTATATAAGAAAAAAATATTCTATTATACGGGGTGGTCCAGCGAAAACTTAACACCTCGATTTTCCTGCTTTGAAATGAAAATGTAGAAAATCGCTCAGACCCGTCGATTTCTGATTCGAGGGGGAATAACTTTTCCGCTTTTTTCATCTCCGTAACTTCAACCCTCTAACGGGGGTGAACACAACCCCCTGATTTTGAATAGGGATGAGGGGCGTTGCGATACCTCATTTTGAAGATCTTATCGAGTACTATCTGACCCTAAAATTTCGCTTCAAAATTTTCATCTTTAACGAAATGACAGCAAAAATAGTGGAAGACTACTTACTTTTGTGATTAGTTTATTTAATGCTGAAAATGGCCACCATTCACTTCCATGCAATAAAATAAATTTTGCTCAAAACGTTCACGGACATTTAACAATGAATGTGTTGAATATTAAAGTCTATAAAAACATCTTACGCTATAAAACGATGTATCTCCTTTAATAACAGAGATAATGAAGTAAACCAAAAAAGAACATGTTGGGGAAAGATGGACCTACCGTTTAATGTCAACTGCAATATGTTTCTCGCTTGCTAATATACTCCACAGGGTGATGCGAATGTTCGGCAAAATAACATAGCAATTTTAGTACACCCAGTATAAATCGAAAATTAAACTTCTATCATAAACAGCGAAAACTATGACATTGTCAAGGAACCAACCTACAATGCAAAAAAAAAATCATTCAAATCGGAAAAAAAAATAGCAACAAAAATATGGCAAATTTATGTTGCTATTTTTCGTCGTTAATTTTGTCCAGGAGTTTATATCTTACGAAGTAATTAAAGAAAAAACTAAAACTAAAGTTCCCCGCGGTGATTCTTTAGGTTCCCAAATTTTCATACCTGGGATCTTAATTTGTTATGATAATCTCTCAGTTGATTTCAGGATATAAACTCAGATTTAACGCCTTGGCGATGAGCTGCTAACACGCTTCCTTATCTTCTTCCTGGCGTAAGTATTCGATTTATTCATCACTAAGCTAAGAAATCAACAAAATACGTTTAGCGAACAAAATTACCAGCTTTACCGAAATACATTAAAATTCAATAAGGGGATTTATGCGTTTTTAGTTTTAATTAAATTGTTTTATTCATATAAAAATTATATTTTTTTAATTTCAACAAATTTCAATCCAATAAAAAGTTATTTAATTAAAATAATATAATCAATTTAATAAATAATATTTTAATGAGTATAGCGTATATAATATATGGAGTGTTCCAAGTTTGTGTGACTAGTTAGTATGACAATTAGCAAGATGGTTAAAAAGTTTTGTAAATTTTTCAGCTGATTTTTAAATATAAATTTTGAAAAAATAAATAAACCATAAATGGTGCTTTTTAGCTAAACGATAAAAGTCACCTTATGTCATTTTCATGGGAAACCGCGTGCACTTTTCAAAATTTAAAAAAAAAACAACCCCATATGATTAGTCAAAAAATGTCACTAGTCACCCACGAAGTCAGTTAAATTGGATTTCGGAAACGGTATGAGATACGAAGTCAGTTAAATTATATATATATATATGCCGCAAGAAAACCAAAAATAATTACAGTGGCGTCCCAAAATATTTGGAAACTTTGTTCGAAGAGATGACCAAAAATAAATTTCACTTTCTCATTGTTACTTTTTATTCTCCACAAGGTGGCATCATTAGATCTCTAATGTGACGTTTCGTCTTTGGGTTTGTCGTCAAAGTCACGAGTGAGTATACTCAATTAATTTTAAATTGTTTAATGTAACTTGTTTTTACGACAAAATTTTTAAAATTTGAATTCCATATGTCTTATACATATCTGTGTTTTATTTTATTTTATTATTTTATTTCTTGTAGAGCTTTAGCCCTGATGATGGCCTTTTAGAGGCCGAAAGCGCTAGGCGTTTGGTAGAATTATATTACGCTGAATACAAGTTAGACGTTTTGTTTTATTTATAAGACAAAATCAGCGTAAAACCGACCCCCCCCCCCCCCCCATCTTATGTACAAGTAATTTATTTTATTAATACAAATAAAATTTGACTCTTAAACAGTGGCGGCTCGTGTCCTATTATTTAAAATTTAATTTTTGTGTAACGACCAAGCAATTTCTTTCTTACGCGTTTTAAACGCAGTGTGTTCTGCGTTAAATTAATTTCGGGTTTAGGTCTTTCCGCATTCTTCACTTCAATTTTTTGCTCCAAACTCAAAGAGCTAAAGTTATTTTTTAAATAGTCCACCGTCAAACTATTCATTTTAACTTAATAAATATATAATATTAAAACACACACGCTCGAATTTCTACATACATGCACGAACAAACAGACAAAGGGGCATACCAAAATTGTGCGACTTTTCCATGTTAAATCGCCATAGCCCCGCTATCCCCCGCTGCCACCCGCTCCTGTTACTACAGAGAAACTGCATTATGCCCAGCCTATTTATTCGCATATGCGAGCATTCTCGTCATAATCGTCGTCAACCTCGACCGGCGTGCCCGCCGGATCAAGAGCCTATAATATACAGTTTGGTTTGACGGTACGATAAAATATTAGCTAGGGTCGGACTTTATACGATAAATAATATTCAATGAATATAAATTAATATTTTTGATTCGTTTTGGGGGTGCACGTGCGCATGTGCTCCTGTGGAAGAACCGCCACTGCTCTTAAAGCCTTTTTAAAAGCATTGAGTTTTACGGTTTCTACAGTTTGCAAATCCAAACAAACTCGAATTTCCCACAAAATAAATTACTGGAACGTACCAGGGGTATTTTAACAAATGATCACTTTAAGGAACAAAACCTCGGAAAAAAGTGTTGTATGGCACTGAACGTAGGTTAGTTCATCTTTCATAATTTAAACAAAAAGATCCAGGCCCGTATTTAAAAAAATTAAGTTGATGATAGTGACCCGAAAACGAAACGTCGCATTAAAGATCTGATGATGCCATCTTGTGGAGAATAAAAAGTGTCAATGAGGAAGTAAAATTTATTTTTGGACATCTCTGCGAACTAAGTTTGGAAAAAACAAGAACCGAAACGAAAATTTTTACATTTTTCCAACTCCCGGACAAAATTAACGCAACATCATAAATTTCCCATATTTTTTATGCTATTTTTTTTCTGAATTTATGACCCGATTTGAATGATTTTTTTTTGCATTGTAGGTTGGTTCCTTGTCAATGTCATAGTTTTCGCTGTTTATGATAAAAATTAATTTTCGATTTATACTGGGTTGGCTAAAAATGTTTTTTTCCGAAAATTCGTATCACCCTGTGGAGTATATTAGCAACCGAAGCATATTGCAGTTGACATTAAACGCTAGGTCTATCTTTTCCCAACATATTCTTTTTTGGTTTACTGCATTATATCTGTTATTAAAGAAGATACGCCGTTTTATAGCGTAACATGTTTTTATAGACTTTAATTTTCAACACATTCATTGTTAAATGTTTTCAAGTAGGTTTTAAGATTAAAATACTCGTGCATGGGGCAACTGGGCATACGAAACGAACGTTTAATAAGCTGTTTCCGAACAGTTTTTATCAGTATGGCGAATTTTATTTGACCTTTGTAACTTTAAAACACAACATCTGCTGACACATCGCTTGCAATGTCAGAAAAAGTCCATAGTCTACTTGAAAACATTTAACAATGAATGTGTTGAATATTAAAGTCTATAAAAATATGTTACGCTATAAAACGGTGTATCTCCTTTAATAACAGAGATAATGAAGTAAACCAAAAAACAAAATGTTAGGGAAAGATGGACCTACCGTTTAATGTCAACTTCGCTTGCTAATATACTCCACAGGGTGATTTTCGGAAAAAACATAGTATTTTTAGTATACCCAGTATAAATCGAAAATTAAATTTTTATCATAAACAGCGAAAACTATGACATTGTCAAGGAACCAACCTATAATGTAGAAAAAAATCATTCAAATCGGATCATAAATTCAGAAAAAAAAATAGCAACAAAAAAGGGACAAATTTATGATGTTAATTTTGTCCATGAGTTTATTTTGATATTTTTTTGCGGCTTATTAGTGGGCCCATAATTACGCAACTTTGCCCCAATTTAACCGACCTCGTATCTCTTACCGTTTCCAAAATCCTAGTGGTGAAGAACGAATTTGTGACACCCTGTAGTGTTAGCGGTCATAAAAAAAGGGTCAAGAAAGTAGCGTGACACGTATTTTACTCTCCCTGTATATGTAATATGTGAGTATATCTTTATGACTAAAACTAATAATATTTTAAACGAAGCGTGTGATTATTTTTGTAAACTTATATAAGTTTTTTTTTTAAAGAATATTGAAATTGCTGACATATTAATTAAAATGGAACTGGTGAAGGTAGTTTTCATTGTAGCTTCTATTTTGGTTTTACAATCACAATTAATTGCCACGCAGGTACGTATATTACAATTATTATTACATTTTTCTTAGAGTATACAGTATAATCAACGTTGCCAGATACAGTGTCACCATTAAAGTTGGCACCATAAGGAGAAAAAATGTAATCGTGCTCTGATTTAGGTAAAATTTGACTTGACCATATTTGCTTCAAGAAAGATCAAAAATGATATACATAAATGGGACCATTTGGATATTGTTAACTGTTAAATTTGACATTTTCTCCACAAAATTCCGAAGAATGGCTTCTCAGAAATATACAGTGAGGACGTAAAGTAAGGAATAAATTCATTATCTCGCAAACTACAATTTTTTTAAAAAATCGCTCGGAACCTTCGATTTTGTTTTTCGAACGCGCATATTCTGACATAAAATGTAGATATACAGGGTGTCGCAAATAAGAGTGACACAAAATTATTTTTTTCTTAAATAGACCCCACTGTATATTATTGCATGTACGGATTCTTCGGAAAATCCTAAACATTTTTCATGTAGCATGTGCTATACCTTAGCCCAAGCGTTTTGGAGTTATTCTCATTCAAAATTTGAAAATCAGATATTTCGCAATCAATCAAGACTTGCATTGATTCATGCACGCTGAGGAAAACCTGTAGTCAGCATGCGTGAAGCGCAAGAAAAGTCAAGTAGGCTTTGGAGTTATGATGCAAGAACCAAAAGAATTAATGTCAATAGTTACTGTTATTGTCAGTTTTATGTGTATTTTCCTAACGTTTTACTAGTTTTCAAAAGACTCATTTCGTTAAATTAAATTAAAATGCGGCTCACTGAGAAATAGCGCATATAGGTTTTGATGATGATGGGCTACGGTGATAGGGTTAGAACACAGCAAGAAACTTGTGAGTTATTTAATCAAAAATACCCCAATCGTCCGCCAATATCACAATCAACGTAAGCAAAATTGAGTACAAGTTTAGGCAATTCGGTCATGTAAGAGATGTCCCTAGATTTGGTCGTCCTCAAGTTGATGAAAATCAACAATTAGAAGTCTTACTGGCAGTTCAAGATAACCAGCATGTGGTGTCTAGGCAGGTAGCAAGTGACGTGGATATTGGAAAAACAACAGTTCTTAAAATACTGCATACAAATAAATACCATCCTTATAAAATGCAAGTTCTCCAAGAACTTTTGGAAAAGGACTTTGAGAGGCGCCTTGAATTTTGTGAGCGTTTACAGGATATGTGTTTCGTAAACAGAAATTTTGTAAAAAATATATTTTTTTCCGATGAGTCCACATTTTGCTTGAATGGTGACGTAAATACCCAAAATTATCGATATTGGTCCGATGTAAATCCACACTGGATGAGGGAAGGACACACACAATTTAATCAAAAGATCAATGTGTGGGCTGGCGTTGTCGATGACATTGTTATAGGGCCTTTCTTTTTTGACGGAAATTTAACAGGCGAGAGATACTTGAGTTTTTTAGAACAAGAACTTGTTCCAGCCCTGGCCACCCTTTTTCCTGAGTTAGAACGTCCCGATTTGCCACATCATAATATCTGGTTGCAACAAGATGGTGCTCCCCCACATTTCGCTGTGGGAGTTCGTACATATTTGGACGATACTTTTCCAAACAGGTGGATTGGAAGAGGTGGTTTTATTGCGTGGCCGCCAAGGTCACCCGATTTAACACCACTCGACTTTTTTTTATGGGGATACCTTAAGGGAAAAGTATTCCAAAGCCAGCCTGCAAATTTAGATGATTTAAAAGATCGCATCCGGCAAGAAATTCGGCAAATTACACCCCAAATGGTTCGAAATGTTCAACGAGAATTTGTAGATCGGTTAGGCTATTGTCAGTTGACCAACGGAAGACACTTCGAACATTTACTTTAGAAAAATTATTTTTAAGTTCACCTAACTGTTTTTCGATAAATTAGACATTTTTAAAATAATTTTATTCTTTGTTTTCTCCATGACTTTTTCCACTTTTCAAATTTTGAATGAGAATAACTCCAAAACGCTTGGGCTAAGGTATAGCACACGCTACATGAAAAATGTTTAGGATTTTCCGAAGAATCCGTACATGCAATAATATACAGTGGGTTCTATTTAAGAAAAAAACATTTTTTGTGTCAGTCTTATTTGCAACACCCTGTATATCTACTTTTTATGTCAGAATATGCGCGTTCGAAAAACAAAATCGAAGGGTCCGAGCGATTTTTTAAAAAAATTGTAGTTTGCGAGATAATGAATTTATTCCTTACTTTACGTCCTCACTGTATAATACTTTATTTTTAGGCTTAACATTATGCCAAAAATTTACATCCTTAAAAAATATACAATTTCTTGAGTAATCCATCTAAGAAATAAAAAGTCTATGCTTGTCAGGTGGTATTAATATCAAATACCAATATGGAAAATTATTATTTCCAGGCCACCCGATGATCCTAATGCAATAAGGGCGTATTTTTGTCTACACAGTAGCACTTTAAAATACTATTTCAGATTGAATGATACTACCAAGAAAAGGAAGCCCTCTCCATTGATAGGATGCAACCACCTGTAGACCGATTTCGAACTTAATTTTTCTCGTCAGTGCAAGGTATGTGTACATACCCATCATCAGGGATGGCGTTAAGTTAAAAGTCCTCTCTGATGATGGGTATGTACACCTACCCTGTACTGACGAGAACAAATAAGTTCGAAACCGGTCTACAGGTGGTTGCATCCTATCAATGGAGAGGGCTTCCTTTTCTTGGTAGTACCATTCAATCTGAAATAGTATTTTAAAGTGCTACTGTGTAGACAAAAATACGCTCTTATTGTATAAGGATCATCGGGTGGTCTGGAAATAATTATTTTCCATATTGATATTTGATTTCTTGAGTAGGCTCTCACGGGTGTTGAAAAGGAAAACAAAGGAACACAGTGAGTTACTCTAAGTTATCTTATAATTTCTAATTCATAGTCAAAAATCAGTTTGTACTAATTATTATAGCCAATGTAAACTACAATATGAAATGCTCGTTTGCTATATCCAGTGTAACGAAAATGCAGATGGAGCATTAGAAGTATATTTCAATGGTAAATATAAGTCTTTTTGTAGTATGTACTTGCTTGTAGATATCTCGACAGACGACAGCCGGATAAAATAAATTTTCCAATGGTGAAATCAAATTTAATTGGACAAGGTTCATTTTCTAAACCTCTGCCTAATATCTACCATAAGGACAAACGCGCGAGATTCACGAATAAATGTGCTTTTGCTTCAATTGAAACAAATTCTATTAGAATATTCAATAATAAATATCTGTGAAATATGTCTAAGGCATTAACGGAGAACAATTTGAGAAATATTTAAACGAAAGTTTTTTTCTAAATATCCGTATTGTATATTTTTTTCGGGCATAATGTTGAGACTAAAAATAAAGTATTATACAGGGTGTCCTAGAATATGTGGGCAGTCTCCCGGATTCAGATAGAGCCCTTAAGAAGAACAAGAGAAGATTTTTCTTCCTACGGCCACCCCTACCTACCTAATTTTTTAAGTACTAGGTGTAATTTAATAATTTTTTAGTATAATGGTTAGTATCTAGATGAGCCCATTTAAACACATTTGGCTTATTTAGTTTGCCAGGGCCGGACTAGACGTAACACAAAAATGTTTTTTTTTGTGCACCTTGTATGATGAAGGAACGACAATAATATTTTTGGATACACTAAACCTTAAGCTGAAAAAAGGGCACTCTTGATCAATGTCGATAAAGTGAACTATTGTCGAAAAAAAAATATTTTTGTTCGGGTTTGTTGGTTTTTTGCATTAGTTGTGGTTTTATGTTCATAAAATTCCCTCATTGTTGTTATGGTTTTTTATGGGGCGTAGGAAGAAAAATTTATAGGTACTTCTCCTGTTATGCCATCCATATGTGGTTAAGCTTAGTACTCCTCGAACTTCACTATTTAAGAACTCTTTCATCTGGAGGACTTCATCCTTGTGGAACGACCTTCCCGAGGTCGTTTTTCCCAACGAATATAACCTCCAACGATTCAAAACCAACGTGAATCGCTTTTTGCGCACACGCACCACTCCCAGAGTGCCCTAAAAGATTTTTCCTATAGTGCTTGTGTTTGATCATAAAAAAAAATGTTTAAGTGTTCTATCTGAACCCGGGAGATTGCCCACATATTCTGACCCATTTAAAAAAAAAATTTGTTTCATTTTCTTGAAAACTATTGAACGTAGACAAAATCTGACTACGTCACTGGATTCTACGTGAAAACCTACAAAGTGAACATTTTATTTCTTTTTCATAAGTTACAGTTAAAATCGAGGAGGCTTAGAAAAGTTCTAATTGAAGCATCTTTCGTTTCACAAAAAAGTAGCAAATCGCATCCTTCTATCTTTACTAATAACGGAGATACGTCGTAAAACCATCGAAAGATGGACATTCTGTTTACTAACTCGGATTTACAATGTTTTTAAAAAGTTGGATAAAAAACCTTATGGAAAATAAATATACTTATAAAGTACATCCTCTATAATATAGGCCAGTATAGGAATTGAACTATTCAGTAAGTTTTCAAAGCATAGTAAACTTGCTACAATGTGAGACCACAAACATCTCTGTAGGCCCAATAATTTCTGAAATATAGCTTATCAAAATGTATCGATTTTTTAAAATCAAACATTTGGAAAAAATGAAATAATTATCTGTGTATATTAATTTCTGGAATTGAACAACAAACAAACATACCATAGTTATTTTAAACTGATTAATAAATAAAAAATAATAATAAACAGGATTCTGATTAACAACCTAGCATTTTTCTCCAAATATTTGCTTTGCAATCTTTATATGGTTAAAAAAAATTAGTAGGATAAATTAGTTTAATCCCTTTTTGTGTTTAAAGGAGGCTTTTTTTATTGTATTATCTATAATTTTTTAAAAACCCCCACAAGAAAAGTAATTCCCACATAAACCCCACAGTCGATAAAATTCCCCACGTTTCGAGGAATTACCCACAGAATGGCAACCCTGTATAACTCATGGGCCAGGTGGAAGAGAGTGGTAGGGAGAAACAGGGAACTGCGCAATGAAGAAGTCACCAGCTTGCGGGACTAGTACGTTATTTTAAATAATCCAAGAGATTCGAGAAATCGATAAATTGTTGCAAGCTGTATTTCGGAACCTATTGGGTCTACAGAGACGCTTATGATCTCAAATTGTAGCAAACAGTCTACAGGTCGATAAGGTTATCTGCAGCTACGAAGGGTATGCGGACAAAAGACTTTCTGGAGTTTACAATGTTGTCACATATATTAAATTTTACTTTAATAATCTCAGTAAACCCTAAAATTACATTTACACACTTAAAATAAATTATAATAGGTCTATAAGAAACCAATATTATATTATAGTTTCAATATTATTAAGACTTTCTTTTCATACTATTTATTTTGATATTTAAATGCAAAATAATATATTTTTTTGATTAAAGTACTTTTAATCTAAAAATATGGCAACATCGTGCGTTGTCAATGGTTACAGGTTAGCTAGAGCTAATTTGATAGGTTATATCCCAGACTGTTGATAGCGCATGCGTCTCGTACGACACCCGATGGGACATCGGGCTTGTTCGGTGACGTCCGATATTTGATGGATGTACCCATCAGTTGCGTAGTGATAGAAAAGGCAATAGTTATTGTATTGTGTTGAATTGTGTTTTATATAATCAGTGTTCATTGTGTCGTGTTTTAGGGTGTTATTTTAAACTTTTGAACTTTGTAATAATGATGAATGAGCATGCTCCTGGTAAAAACCTTCTCAGTCAGACCCGATATGTGATTGCAAATGTTTATACGGTATGTGAAGAGGAATCACAAATCAATATATTTAAATTGCCACTTAAGCAAAAGCTAGAAAGTGGCGTTAATACGACCAAAATTGAAAAATCATCGTTAATCAATTAATCATTTAGCTGTTTTTTTCCACATTGAAAATATTACATCTTGTAAAAAGTAATTTTTTAAGCCTTCATGAAAATAGTTACCTGCCTTCAAACATAAAATGAAATTAAAGAAAAATTTCTTACTTTTATTATATTTTTTTACAATTGCGATTACAATATTTCCATCTTGCTGGAAGACCGCGCCACGGAGTCCAGCCTATTCCAAAGAAAGGTAAGAGAACCCTGCCTAACAACTATCGACCAGTTGCATTGCTTTCAGTTATATCAAAAGTAATGGAGAAAGCTATTAACCAACATCTTCTAAAGTACCTGGAAGGCTTCAACATTATCAGCGACCATCAATATGGTTTTCGGAAGTCCAGATCAACTGGAGATCGGCAATCGAACATCATGGGGAGTCTCGGGCTGTTGCACTGGACATTTCTAAAGCTTTGTTTGTTGTCTAGCTTTCTTAAGGACCGCTCTATGCAAGTGGCGATTGACGGATTTCTCTCAGACACCTTCACCATCAATGCAGGTGTTCCTCAAGGGTCCATATTGTCTCTCACTCTCTTCTTACTCTGCATTAACGACTTTCTAGTGAAAACTAAAAACTCGATATTTAGTTTTGCTGACGATAGCACACTTATCTCATCTTTCTCTTTGAATGCGCAAACATCGGCTGCCGACTCACATCTTCGCAGACAGCATGAAGTATCACGCCTCAACAAAGACCTGGAAGAAATTTTGGCTTCGGGTGACAGTAACCAAGTCGAATTTAACGCTAAAAAACCAGGCAGCAGTTTTCTCTAAAAAGGTTAACATTACAGAACCGGGCACGCAATCCCACTGGCTTCACCTATTAATTTGCTGGGCGTCAATCTGGGAGGAAATATGTCTTGGCATAACCACGTTGTGGCAATCGCCAAGATAGCTTCTCAGAAGCTTGGGGTACTCTTCCGAACCAGAAAGTTGTACACACCTCAACAACTTTTGACTGTCTGTGGAGTACTGCTCTCATGTCTGGAGCTCTGCACCCAAACATACTCTTCGGCTACTAGATTCTATCGAAAGGAGGGCTATTTGTCTGATCGGAGACCACGAGCTGACGAAGAACCTCGACAGCCTAGAACATCGAAGACAGGTTGGGGATTTGACTCTCTTTTACAGATATTTTCATGGAAGGTGCTCGGCTGACCTTGCCCTCGTAATTCCGCCCAGAGCGACGAATAGCAGAAATACACGACGAACCACTGCCGCCCATCCACGACCTTGCCCTCGTAATTCCGCCCAGAGCGACGAATAGCAGAAATACACGACGAACCACTGCCGCCCATCCATAGGTGGTTAAGCTTAGTACTCCTCGAACTTCATTATTTAAGAATTATTTCATCTGGAGGACTTCATCCTTGTGGAACGACCTTCCCGAGATCGTTTTTCCTAACGAATATAACCTCCAATGATTCAAAACCAACGTGAATCGCTTTTTGTACACATGCACCACTCCCAGAGTGCCCTAAAGGATTTTCCCTATAGTGCTTGTGTTTGATCATAAAAAAAAACAAACACGCCCATGACTAGACCATGTTTTAAACAATATGCTGCTCCCTTACCGATGCGTCGGAGACACAGATCCACGTGTCGGCCTGTACTTTGAAAACGTACTGAATAGTTATTATCGAAAACTAATCCTTCAGGGTTAAAATCGCCAAAAACTTATGCTATTTTATGATTATTCTTTAGGCCGGCCTATACCAGCCTTTTGGCGGTTACACGATTCATAATGGTCATAATGGTAATAATGGTCAAAATAGTCATAATGGTCATAATGGTCCACCATCAATGTTTTATCCACACGTAAGTCCCCTAGCTATATTTGTTGCGTTAAGTAAAATCAATTAAGTTTTTAATTTGATATAAAAACTATGTATTGTACTTTAAGAATGTTTTGTTTGGTTGCAATAAGATTTTAAACAATGACGAAACATAAATTTTTAATAAAAATAAATAGGAAATAAGTTTAAAAACGATTTAAGATTATATACCGGGTGTTCATTAATGACGTGCTAATATTTTGTGAACATGTCCGCAACAGATTAAATTTTTTGCTACATATAGCTACGCTGTAGCTACGTGTAGATTTTTTTTGTAAAATCGTAATTTCTTAATATATCCGAGAATACTTTATAAATGTGTGTGTTAATAGGGATCGATATCAGTAGCGTCCCTGCAAACATATCTGATGTTTTTAAAAAATAGAAACAGTACAGGGTGTCCCATTTTCGACATTTTTATAGGGTATCGCCTTAATTGTTAGTTCTATCAAAAAGGTAATGTAGGTGTCATGTGCTCTTTTTGGGTCAAACTTAAAATGATAAAATCAGTGTTTTCTCTCGCTTAAGAGATAGGGGGAAAATAAAAAAATTGACAATTTCAAAATTACCCTACGACGTCTTTTATAAATTTTAAACCCGGTACTTTTTGAAGCCACCCTGTATGTCCAACATACAAATATTCTTGTGGAAATTTATTTTGTCGCCAAGCAGGACTTTTTAGGAAGAGGCACTTTTTTTCGTAGAGTTAATAATTAAAAAGTTTCCCATTTGGTAAGAACTTCCGAAGACACGCTGTATGTTCTTAGTTAAAAAAGATACAGAAAAATGTTTTATACAGAAGTTTATTTATAATGATTGTTGAATAATCTGCCGTTTTCAGAATAAGTATACGGGGTCAGGTAAGAAAGAACACCCTGTATATTTTAATATAAAAAGATAGCATTTTAAATTCTCTTTACAAATATATACACACCATGCATGATATTGGTTTCCTAGGCGATTTATTTAAACTTTATTACTTTAAACCACAGTAGGCCATGAAACAGAAGCTAATATCCTAGAGACAACTATGTTAACATTCTAGTTGTTATTAACATTTAACGTCAATTTCATTTTTACATATTCATTTGTAAAAATGACTTATCAGCATTTTGAAATCCATGGTGTGTTATAAATTTGAAAAGAGATTTTAAAATGCTTTCTTTTTAGGTTAAAATATATAGGGTGTTCCATTTAAAAAATTGAGGTTAGGTCCGATAACTTTTTTACCTGACCCCGTATACTTATTCTGAAAGCGGCAGATTATTCAACAATCAATATAAAGAAACTTCTGTATAAAACATTTTTCTGTATCTCTTTTAACTAAGAAAATATAGGGTAATTTTGAAATTGTCAATTTTTGATTTTCCCCTCTTAAGCGAGCGAAAATTTTCGAATTTTGATTTTACCGTTTTAAGTTTGACCCAAAAAGAGCACATGATACCTACATTACTTCTTTGATAGCACTAACAATTACCGAGATACCCTTTAAAAATGTCGAAAATGGGACATCCTGTACAGGTACAATATTCACCCCTTGAAAGATCTCTTTTTGTAGTAGTCTACTTAATCCATGATTCAAACACTGGCGACTCACCTTTTTGTACAATGTAAAGATTTGAAACAACAAATTTACGATATTTTCCAAAAGTTGGATGGAACAACATTTTTGAAAAGTCGTATACTAATTAGCTCCTATACAGCTATAATATTGTTACATTATTTTGTTATTATTGTTGATTATTCTTTAGCCCGGAATATTCGATAATATGATGCATTATGGTGATGGCATGCGGCCCCCTTTTGCTCCGCCACCAATGAACTATCCACCGGTAAGCCTCCATTTTTTTTTATCTATCATTGTCTTGATTGTACACAAATAAGTTCGATATGGGAAACTGTTTTATTATTGACATATTAAAAAAACTTTTTACGCCTATTGCCTCTGCATGATTGGTAACTTCAAAACCTTATTTTGACATTTGTCACGTGACTATTAGACTACTACGAGCAAAGAAAGTGACAACCTAAATACAGTGAAATCTCTCATAACGGACACCTCTAATAAGCGGACATCTCTATTAAGCGGACATTTTTTCATAGTCCTGTAAATGAAATTCCATTAAAATCGACCTCTCTTGGGCGGACTCTTCTTTGGGCGGGCGCGGACGGGCTGTTTTCATACAAAGAATTTGAAATTTTTTAAAGTATTTGGGAGACGACTAAGTGCGGTGCAAAAACTCTCTGAAGACAGACCGGAAACCTATCGCGTATGCGTGGCAACGCGAAAGGACTCCGCCGATTGAAAGTATGTGTGATTTCCCGACAGCAGTCCGCCGTTTATTTGTGAGTTGTAAGGTTAAAATCGTAAACAATGGCACAAAGATGTCGCGTTTTGAGTCTGAAAGAGAATATTGATGTTGTCGAAGTTTATAATTTGATAAGAATGATTTGGGCGAGATCATTAACACTGATAGTAATGTGCTATTAGAAGATGATAGTGACCCCATTCCTACCGATTTTGTAGTCCAAACTGAAACCACATCATTATCTGAAGTTGAATGCAGTAATCGAACAAATGTCACCAATTATCAACAAACCATTAGTATGGTAAAGGAATTATAAGAGTATACAAAGAATAGAGGTGACTCTACAGCAATGGAATTGTTATCAGACTTGGAATTACATTTTCTAGATTGCAAGTTTAGACGCAAACACGTAAAACTACTTTATTAGATTTTTTTAGTACTACATCCTAACTAAAACTAGTGTATTTTTGTTATGTTATGTTTATTTGTACATACATATACATAGTAATAATTTTGCATTTACATATTACCTAATTACAAATTTCCCACGGGCGGACACCTCTATTAGGCGGACACATTTAGACGGTCCCGTGAGTGTCCGCCTAAGAGAGGTTTCACTGTAATAACAAAACAGATTGACTGATTTGAGGTTATATAGTTTCGCATTCAACGTCAAACTTCGGAAATCACCATTCAAAAGTCACGCCAGCTTTCCGGAACTCCGAAGGATGCGGAATGTTTGCGCGACTTTTAGTGTCGTCTATGATTGTCGGGACCGATATCCACGAGGTAAGGTATCTAACCGTTCCAATTTGGTCTACCGCGCGCAGTGACGTCAGAGGGAAAGTAATTTTTTAATTTCTTATGAAGATTTATAAGGTGTTAGCGTTTTTAACTCTATTTTAAAGGTATTAAAATGTTTAACGCAATTAATGGTATGTGAAATAAAAGAATGATATATGACAAGTATTTACGTATATTAATTTCATAGAAATATAACACATATTACAGCTAAAATACGAATAAAATAAGAAAATATTACGACAAACTTTTAAAACATCCGTCGCACCATTGGAGCCGGTCGACGATAGCCGAAGCTGCGGCCCTTCCTCGTTGGCACCAGCGTTGTCAGTCTTTTACAAAATTGTAATATATCCATTATCCTATTTTAACAATTTTTGATTTGGGGCTCCCCATATAAAATGTATTCAATCTGAAGGTGGCCCCCCCATATCATAGGAGAGTAAAGCCCTGGTTTTTATTACATTTCGTTACGAAATATTTCGGTTGATTGGAACGGAAAAGTTCGTCGTTGGTCATTTGGTCACATGTGTGGTTTTTACTATAGTACAAGTTCGTGGTTAAAAATGGACGATATTAGTACATTCATTTGTACAGGGTGATCACGTATTATGTCCCCCATCTTAACCTTTTTATTTTACGTGCTTGAGAAAAATTAAAACGATTGGTATACAAAGTTTTTAAAGTGTATTTGCAATGGGAACAATTATCATTTAGGTCTGTTGATTTACAAGTAGGATTGAACATACCTGTTTTATTTGATCCAAATTCTACAGCTATTTTTTCCCAATATTCTCGTTCGTTTGTATGTCTTTAAAAGTTTTAAATTTTTTTGCATATATGGGTGGATTTTCTTTTACCCTCTCTGTATTTACTCTTACTTTCAACAATTCATCTTCTAAGACACTAAACTCTAGTTTATGGTATTTTACACTCATAGTTAATAAAAAAGTTCACAAAAATAATAATCTGCAGCCGAAAATCTCCGTTCAAATCCAAAAGGTTGGATACCGACGAAATTTCGTCAACGAAAAGTTATTCCGCTTGACGTGTGTCATTATTAAGTAACACGGGTTATCGGTTCTTTGTTTTCGGATATATCACTAGGCATACTAGGCTCTAGCCTACGACCTCGTATTTAAAGGGACCTCGAAAAGAACCAAAAAATAAAAGCCTATTTTTGATTATAGGGGGCCCTAGGCACTTCAAAAAACGGTTTTTCCTTCATAAGTTATGCAAAAGTAATTTATTATGATTTACTGATATCATACGATCACAAGCTAGTGTCGTCTTATACATAATATCCTGTACATGTAGGTTATTTCGTAAATTATTTGGTTGCATATTATAAAAAAGGTATCTAACAAAGGGCCTCGACATCATGTTGAGTAAAACCAACAGTAAATCAACAGATCTAAATGATATTTGTTCCCATTGCAAATACTACTTTAAAAATGTTGTATACCGGTACGTTAAATAAAAAGGTTAAATTGGGGGGACATAATACGTGATCACCCTGTACAAATGAATCTACTAATATCGTCCATTTTTAACCACGCACTTGTACTGCAGTAAAAACCACACATGTGACCAAATGACCAACGACGAACTTTTCCGTTAAAATAAATATCTGAATTTTCATAAAATGAGCTGCTTAATTTATTTATAACTAACTAACTAAGGTGGTATTTTGGCTTTAATCTTTGTTGTATGTTCATGAAATAAATATACCTAAATACCACGGTATTATTCTTTCATTTCACATACCATTAAATGCGTAAAACCTGTTAATATCTTTAAAAGAGAGTTAACAACGCTGACAGCAATATAAATCTCCATAAGAGATTTAAAAATCACTCTTCTGGTGACGTCACAAGCCACGAATCGGTTACGGAATCTTACCTCTTAGCTATTTGTATCATGGTTCTTCGGGATTGTTTTTTCCTATTCGGGAAAGGGTATCTGTCTAAGCCAGGACCGATGAACCAGGTCCATTTTAACTCTTATTGATGGTTGCATTGATAGTTAAAATGAATATTTTAATGCACTAATTGAATGATGATAATATTGTTACGTTATTTTATTATTATTGTTGATTATTCTTTAGTTCGGAATCTTCAATAATATGAGGCCGATTTTTAATGCTCCACCAATAATGAATTATCCACCAATAATGAATTTTCCACCAACAATGAATTATCCACCACCAATGAATTATCCACCAACGATGAATTATCCACCTAGAATGAATTTTCCACCAACAATGAATTATCCACCAATGATGAATTATC
Source organism: Barypeithes pellucidus (assembly GCA_963991005.1). Lineage (NCBI taxonomy): Eukaryota > Metazoa > Arthropoda > Insecta > Coleoptera > Curculionidae > Barypeithes > Barypeithes pellucidus. The sequence continues at coordinate 45,447,379 of OZ022563.1, read as the reverse complement.
GTCCACCACCGATGAATTATCCACCTAGAATGAATTTTCCACCAACAATGAATTATCCACCAATGATGAATTATCGTCCACCACCGATGAATTATCCACCAACAATGAATTATCCGCCCGTAAGTCTGCATTCTTTTTTTATATATCATTGTTTGATTGTAGAGAAATAAGTTCGAAACGTGTAGATTTTGACAAATTTTGTAAGTTGTTTTATTTTGTATCGTGACTGACAAAAAGTTGGTCACATATTGGCAATATTGAAAAATAAAAAAAATGTTTACACCGATTGTCTCTCTGCACGATTGGTAACGTAAAATCTTATTTTGACATTTGTCACATGACTACTCGTTTGGTATATAAACCTGAGCAAAATAATACGCTTTTGAGCCGTTTGAGCTCAAGCAGTTGTTTTTATTAAGAATAATTTTTTTCATAACCTCCCAAATAAAAAAGTTTTCCCTTTTTGGTAGTCAATTCGTGGACACACTGTATATACCTACATACATAAAAATAATTGATTAACAAAACAGAATTGGGGTTTGTTCCACTTTAGGTTTTGTCATTATTGATGTACAGGGTGTGCCATTCTCGACACTTTTATAGGGTATCTCCGTAATTGTTAGTGCTATCAAAAAAGTAATATAGGTGTCATTTGCTCTTTTTAGGCCAAACTTAAAATGATAAAATCAAAATTTGAAATTCGGTTCGCTTAAGAAATAAGGGGGAAAATCAAATAATTGACAATTTCCAAATCACCCTGTATTTTCTTAGTTAAAAGAAATACAGAAAAATGTTTCATACCGGAATTTCTTTATAATGATTGTTCAATGATCTGCCGTTTTCAGAATAAGTATACGGGGCCAAGTAAAAATGTTATCGGACCTAACCTAATTTTTTTAAATGGAACACCCTGTATATTTTAATCTAAAAAGATAATATTAAATTCTCCTTTCAAATATATAATACACCATGGATGATATTGGTTTCCTAGGCGATTTATTTAAACTTTATTACTTTGAAATTAAATAAAAGATTCAGATTAGGTAAAAATAAGGGGAATCATCGCAAATGTTCAGAATATGTCCTCAAATGGTTACCGTATTTCTGGATAGCGAACAAAATATACATTTTGCGCCATTTCTTCGTTTTAAGGAGAATTTAAAATAGCATAATTTTAGATTAAAATTTACAGGGTGTTCCTTTTAAAAAGTTGAGGTTAGGTCCGATAACTTTTTTACCTGGCCACTGGATCATTCCACAATCATTATAAAGAAACTTCTGCATAAACCATTTTTCTGTATCTCTTTTAACTAAGAAAATATAGGGTAATTTTGAAATTGTCAATTTTTTGATTTCCCCCCGTATCTTTAAGCGAGCGAAAATTTAAAATTTTGATTTTACTATTTTAAGTTTGATCCAAAGAGAGCTCATGACACCTACATTACTTTTTTGATAGCACTAACAACAATTCCGGAACGAACAACCTCTATAAAAGTGACGAAAATGGGACATGAAAAAAAGGATTTTCAAATTTTTATTCTTTAATTTCTAAAAATTTGTATACAGGGTGTATCAAATTCATCTTCATTCATTCATTCTACTATTGGGATTTCGGAAACGGTAAGAGATACTAAGTCGGTTAAATACAGGGGCTTTCAAAATATTTGGAAAAATCTAAAATTTTGTAAAAGATTTCGGTCCTCTTCCATAGCGTAAACGAAAAAATCCAGGCCTATATTAAAACAACTAAGTTGAAGATAGTTACCTAAAGACAAAACGTCGCATGAAAGATATTGTGATGAATAAAAAGTAGCAATGAGAAAGTGAAATTTATTTTTGGACATCTCTTCGAACAAAGTCAGGAAAAAATAAAAGCCTAAACGCAACAGTTTAGATTTTTCCAAATATTTTGAGAGCCCCTATATGTATTTTTGATTTTTTGCGGCATATTATTGGGCCCATAATTACGCAACTCTGACCCAATTTAACCGACTTCGTATCTCTTACCGTTTCCGAAATCCCAATGGTGAAGGACGAATTTGTAATACCCTGAATACAGTGTGTCCCAGGATAAAATCTTACTAGACTAGACTACCTTAATTTTTCGCTTTAAAAAAAATGCCTTTGGGAAATGTTCGTTAGAATCGCCTTTTTTCTTAATAATTTAAGATTTAGAGAAAATATATTTTTGGTTTTCTTTTAACATAAATTCTAAGTAGCATTTTATTGCTTGTTTGATCATAAAAAAAAAATTTAAAGAGTTTTTATTCAAGTTGAGAGCCCCCAACTGTCACACACTTTCTAGCCGTCTCCTAAACTCACCATAAAGCCTATTCATATGAAAAATCGATTTAAGCTAATAGTACGGCAGTCCGTTACCAAAATGTCCTGTTATCACGCCGTCACAAGTTAATGACTCATCGCTAGATTATTAAAAAATAAGAAAGTTTTACTCAAGCGAAAAAGTTCGGCAACGCTGCGCTTACCCGTCAGAGTGATTTCAGTCCATAAGAAAGCAGATCGTCTTTTTGTTACTACACCTTGACAGTTCTTGATGAAATCATATTAAAAAAAAAAACGTGAATTCATCGACAACGGACGTTTTTAGTGTTGCAAAAATTCCATAGTTTAAACAAAAGATGTAAAGAAAAGGGGTATTATCAAAAGTTACAGCGCCCGAGTCAATTTTTTTTTTAAATTGTTGAAAAATGTAAATCGAGTCGAATCTACATTTTCCGTGTTGCGCAGCTACAGGGAGGGCAGCGGAGTCGGATCTCGTATCTGTGTAATTTATGATCGCGGTACACGGCGCGGACGTGTGGACGGCGGCTTGCTGTGTGGCTTGGTTGTCTATAACAACTCAGCATCAGCTATGTCCCCATATTGCATTATTATTGAAACATGTGCTGTATTGACTGAAAAAGGTTTTGCTAAAAAATGCGTGTGTAAGAATGTCCGTTCATATTTTCCCCCCATTTTCCGAGTCGCAATACACGATTTCTGTTTGAAAACAGACGAGGCGCGATAACTCGAACAGCGTTAAAAAATGACATACCTAAGATCCAACACTGCGGTTGCGCGTCGGTGAAAATGTCCATTCTCATTTTTCTCCGGTCAATGACATCCGACAAGTAAAACGGACGAGGCGTGATAAGTTGAATTCTCCGCTGTAAACAAATTTCGATTTTTCTCAAACCAAAACTATTCACCGTACGGAAAATGTCAATTACGAGTTTCATCTCCTCAAAAACATCACTCTGAGTCAAAAAATAAAAAGAACGGACGAGGCGCGATAACTATTACGACCACTTTTTTTACATATGTAATGATGATTCTCAATGATTTCGCAACGTTGCCAATGTCCGTTCTTATTAATTTCCACCTCAAGTCCTTATTAAATCAACAAAAAACTAAAAAAAGTTTAGGTCGTGATCAGTCTGAAATCCTGGTGACGGGATGTCGTACTATAAACCGTCTTCAAATCTTGAAATATGACGAAAAAGGTAATTCTAGCGAACATTTCCTAATGCCATTTTTTTTTAAATACGAAAAGTTATGGTAGTTTACTCTTAGGTAAAATATTTTGTAAGTTCTTGACCTTCCTGTACGCAAAAACTAAAATTTATAATGACAAATCCCAATTTTTTTACAAGCAAAGTTTTTAGTTGTTATGTTAATAGATGATTATCCTTTAGCCCGGAGGAAACAATTATTTGCCGTCTTATGCCAGTCGTGACCCGAATGATAATTATCAACCAGCACTATCTTCTTCACGCGTAAGTCTCCATTTTTTTTTATATCATTGTAATGATTAGTGATCGGCCGATACCGATACAAATATCGGTACATCGGTATTTTATCGGCACATTTTGCCGATATATCCAAGATAAAGAGGGCCCCTATGGGGATCTCGTTAATGGTAACAGATACAACTTGGATTCAATGGGGAAAAGTATCACAACGAATGCACGAACAATATGCCGTACAAAAAGTTTTGGTAAGATTTTTAAGTTTTGAGTTATTTAAGGCCGGTATTAGACTATCAAATATATTTGACAAAGATCTTTTATAAAATATTTTGTAGCATTTCTTTGATAATATTTCTTTTATAAAAGTTTTTACTAGTATTACACTGTCAAAGAACATTGACATTTTTGAAGGAACTTGTCACGTTTTTACAATTAAAAATGAACGACAGACGTGCATTAGCTTGTCTAGCGTTAAGTGCTGCCGTGATTACAATGTGTTTAGTATTAAAAAACAAAAAAAAAAAGAGCCAGGCGCCTTTGGGTAAGGCCCTGGGTGGCAAGACGTAATTTAAGGGGTGTCCACCACAATATCCTTCGGAAGTTACGAGTTGAAGGTATTAGGAGTTATAAAAACTATTTAAGAATTGACGGGGGCACATTTAACTTTATTGTTTTAAAGATATCACCATTGATAGCCCGTCAGAATACACATTTAAGGAATTGTATCAGCGTTGAGGAACGCCTTATGGTTACCCTTCGGTTTATGGCAACAGGAGAGAGTTATGCTAGTTTACAGTACAGCAGTCGTATACCTCAATGTACCCTTTCAGGCATAATCCCAGAAACTTGCAAGGCAAAAAATGAAAATAAATAAATAAATATATCCAGTCTTTTATTTCGGTTTTTGTAATCCGGGTGTTGATGGTTGTACAATATTTGGAACCTTTCATATTCCGAAATTAGCAATTTTGTTGTTGAAATGTACCAGACAAACTTATTTTCCGCCATGGTATTATATACCAATACCAGTCGCAGTCAATGTCAAATTTATGTCTTATTGTCAGAAAATGAGGTTAGCACCGTTACCAATCAACTATAAAATCTTTTATCAAAGATAATCGTCTGTTGTTATCTTTTATAAAATATCTTTTATAAAATAAATATTTTATAAAAGAACTGATATTACACTTCAAATATTTTATAAAATTTCTTTTATAAAATATCTTTGTCAAATATATTTGATAGTCTAATACCGGCCTAAGAAAAACTGAAATTTTGAATCTTAAATTTAATTTTTTTTCGACGTTAATATTAAAATTCGAGCAAAGCTGACAAAATATTCCCACAGCAACTTTTAGTAAACTCAAAGAATACATAACAAATTTTTTTATACGACGTTTCATTTTCAAGCAATCATCATCAACTTCATTTTTTCTAATACGGCTCTTATTTATAATATCAAATTTTCAGACCTTTTTTTAAATTCAATGATGTACCACACATTATCATTTAATTACGTTTCGAGTCTTTTTAATTCATCTTCATGAAATTTTCAGGATACGGACCTGTATTTTCCATAATTTTGTAAAAACAGTTCAATGCAGTAGATACTAAAATGAATATTTTCAAAATTATTTTATAATAATGGACTACATAATAATCATTCTTTCAAACTTACGCCGAAATAAAATTAAAGCAAAAATTCAAAATTTAATTTTTTTTTAATAATTCACAACTTTCCACATTTAATCTAAGTTGTATCCGATCCCCATAGAGGCCCCTATTATCTTGGCCACCCTGTATACCGGCATTTTTAAGATGTATGAAGCTGTCACTTACCATTTGAAAATTATTAATAATCATGCCATGACTCTTAAACGATACACGAAGATTATTCAAACGTGTTTATTATTTATGGAGAATGTGATAAGGTAATATCAAGAACATTTATTTCTTTGGCATTTGACAGTTTTTCAACACCGTCATAGCCCCCTACCCAAGTAGCATTTTTAGACACATTATGGTACATGTATCGTAACTATCGTTTCTGTTTCCGATCAAAATTGGAAACTGTTGGCAGCAAAAATGGAAATATTTTCGAAACGTATACATTTTAAATGGGACATTTACACGTGTTTCCAAGTGGTTGGTACTAGCTGTGGCTTTCGCTGTTTCGATGCACAATCGAAACTTTTATCGAAAATGTTTTCAGAATGTTCGAAAATATTTCTAAACTGTTACTTATGTTTATTCAAAAAGACAGTATACAGGGGCGGAGCTATGTTAAACCATGCGCAAAATAATTAGGATACCTTCACTGTTGTAAAATAATAGAAAAACAATATGAAACAATCATTGCAAAATGATGAATTCGTTATAAGTATATTTCCTATAAGTTATTTTATTTCATATACCTAGTTATTGCACATAAGAACCAAAAAATCATTGTCGCAGTAAATTTTATCGTGCAGTTTAGTAATTTGGCTTTATATTTTTAACGTGCCCTCGATTTATTTTCATTTACAGAAAAAATATACTTTGTCAAAAAAATAAAAATTAAAATATTATCAAAATTTTATTTATTTCTTTTACAAATCGACTTAGCTAGGAAAATGGAACTTATCTAACAAATTTTGGCTTTGCAAGAGATGCAGGAATTTCATTAAAACTCATTTTAACAAAATAAAACTTCATTTCCCAAAATGGTCGCTAGAAAGCAATAAATTATTCTGGTCCAAAATAGACTCGAAACACAATTTCTAGTCTTTGGCTTCTATAATGTTTCCATGATGCACAGAAAAATAAAAGGTTTTTTAAGGTGATGGTGAATGCCACAGAAAAAAAAGGTTTGCTTGTATGCACAGAAAACAAAGGTTGGGTATGGACAGCCTAAGTCTGACGTCACGAGAGGCGTGGTTTTAAAAACCTTTCCAAACTAAAATTACATTGAAAATGACCTGGGTGAATATCTCTTGCCGTGCATTTCAAAATTAATTACTGTTTAAAAATGGGGAATCCGGCTGGGAAGTTTACAATAGTTTTATGGTAACGCAATTAGACAATTTCTATCTAACCTTAGTCATAAATAGGTAACCGTTGTAGATATTTTTTACAGAAAGTCAGATAATATGAAGAAAAATCCATATTTTTTCACTATTTACTTAAAATATAGACTTAGCTACACCGCTGCTTTACTTAAAAAAACATAGCCTAATTATTCTCACTTACCGACGAAATATTAATCCGGGGTTAGAATAGTCGAATTTCGTACACACCGCGCACTGACGAACAATTGTAGATAGCTAATAAATAGTTCGAAGAAACAATAAAAATGAATCCAGAAACAAAATAGATCACAAAATCACAAAAGCAGTAGCGAATAAGTTCGAATAATACCGCCGCCGAGACATAAATGAGAATCCTCAACTTTCGGGTTATTCGTACTATAATCGGAAACGAGATCCATACAGTTGCCATAGTGATTTCCCTAAAACATTGCAATTTGTTGTTGTTGGGAAACTATAAATAAGTGCGAGTAGAAAATTTAAAAAATACTCACATATTTAGTATAATTAATATCATACCTTTTGGTTTAAAACGCAGGCGGTAGATTTAGGACTCTCAGTATAGACTTGGCATCATTGATTACTGTTTAAAACTTTGTATGATTCAAATATTTATTATTTTTTAATTTTATTCTAATATTTATTATTTTTTATTTTAATATTTATTATATTTCATTCCAGAATATAAATAATTCTGTCTCTTTATTATATTAAATGTTTTTGATGTGAATGGTGTACCAGCAATGTGTTCTCCACGCGTAAGGGCCGATATTTCAAAGTCACCTTAATATACAGAATGACGTAAAGTCATCCTTAACACAAGTTTAACAGTAAAAGTTCTTTTTAACTCTCATCTAAATATACAGGGTGTTCCTTAATACGTGCTAATATTTCAGGGTATGATTCCTTAGGTCATTTTATAAAGAAAAGTTCATATGAACATATGTCCGCACGGCTTTAATTCTTTGCTACAGGGTGTTGAATTTTTATTTTTTATATGGTTATTTTTTTAATATCTCCGAAAGTACTTTGGATATTATTTTCAATTTTAGCATGTGTTAATGGGATATAGAACCACAAATTTTAGTTAGAAAAGTTATTCAATTGTTCCACCAGTGGCGTCCCTGCAAGCATGTCCTCTGATATTTTTTACAAAAAAGATGGTACGCCACTGACATTTTTCCATGTGGATATTTTTTCTGATTAGCCTGATCAATTATACATGAAGACGCTCTCTTGAGTTTTTCTCGTCAGACGCACCGTTCTTGATGAAAACTACTAAATTCATATTGAAACTCATTATTATTAACATTGATAAAATAATTAATGATAAATTTTATTTTATAAAAGTTATTGGAGTGGGCAATTCGATGCGAAGACGGGCGGAAGCATGCCTTTTAAGTGAAGGTGACCATTTCCAACAATTTTTATAAAACAAAATTTATCATTAATTATTTTATCAATTTTAATAATAATGAGTTTCAATATGAATTTAGTGGTTTTAATCAAGAACGGTGCGTCTGACGAGAAAAACTCAAGAGACCGTTTTCATGTAGAATTAACCAGGCTAATCAAAAAATATAACCACATGGAAAAATGTCAGTGGTAAACCATCTCTTTTGTAAAAAATGGACATGCTTGCAGAGACGCCACTGGTGGAACAATTGAATAACTTTTCTAACTAAAATTTGTGGTTCTATATCCTATTAACACATACCAAAATTGAAAATAATACCTAAAGTACTTTCGACGATATTAAAAAAGAACCCTTTAAAAAACAAAAATTCAACACCCTGTAGCAAAAAATTTAAGCCGTTGCGGATATATTTTATGTTCATATGAACTTTTCTTTATAAAATGACCTAAGAAATCACACCCTGAAATATTAGGACGTCATTAAGGAACACCCTGTATATCTTTAAGGACTTCCACTTAACGCGTCAATTGACCCTCAAATTAATTTAAAATATAGTTTTTATCATAACGTTAAGGTTACTTTAGCTAAGGTGTAATTTAAGGTAACATTGAAATATCGGCCCTTAGTATCCATTTTTATTTGATATTATTGTCTTGACTATGGACAATTAATTCGAAACGTTAGATTTAGTCAAATTTTTTAAAAATTTCATTTTTATCTACAAAATCTTAAAAATTTTAACATAAATTTTAGAAAAATATTACTACATAATAACATACGAGGTATTACATAAAAAGGTTTAATGTATTTTTGGATATTTCGCTTATGTAATACCTTGAATGGTTATTTGGTTTACAATTTTGGAAAATAATCTTCTTCTAATTTAGTTCGCACTTACTATCTATTACTATATAATTATTATACTATTGTACTTTAGGCTGGAATAGATTTATCAGAAGATTCAGATTATTACTCATCGGAAAGCACAGTAAGTATACACAGGGTGTTTTATAAGTACGTTCCGTAACTTCAAAGTGTAATTTCTTACTATACATGGTGTCGGTTAACCCTCTGGGAGGGGTACATGTTACCCTTAAAGTCTTAAATAGGAAGAGGGGACAAACATTATTCTAAACGGCGTTAAAATCTCTTTCCTCTTTCTATATAATTTATTAATTTTTGACGTAATTAGAACTTATTTATACTATTTTTTGGTTATTATTTCTAAACACAACCTTATTGTGCAAACCCATTTTTTAGTATAGTACAGGGTGTTATGGAAATGACTTATTATATTTAAACCTGCAAATCCTGAGATGAAAATAAATTGAAGAAAAACAACCATAACTGGCGCTTTGAATTATTAAGCGAAATATACACTTTATATGAAATCTGAAATTTTACGTGGCCGCTACTGACGACGTTCGCAATCAATAATTTATTGAGGCGGTGTTGTCATATATTGCAACACAGAATTGTAAACGCACGTGTTCAGTTTTTGACAACAAGACGTCTGTGACCCGCGTTATCACTCCTTTTTAAATTTCTTAGACAAAAAATACTATAATTTTAAGGTACATACTCTCTTAAAAGTATATTTTGCGACAGAATCAACAGTAGGTAATATCACACAAATTTGAAATCACATCGCAATATTTTCTATTATGAATTATTTCACAACAGACAAAAAAGCAGGTAATGCTACATAACAAAACGTTTAAAATTCGCATACGTCAAGCACGTGGAACCCTCGACAGCGTCATCCGATTCCCGAGTCTCGAAACATACTGAGCAACGATAGTCGCGCGCGGCAAGTATCCAAGCAAGGGCGAAACATGCGGTGTGATCTGACAACACTGTTAGTATACTCTAGTGACCCACATTGTTGCTAATGAATCCAGATTGAACGGCGCGCCAGTATGTGGTTAAAAAGGGTTTTTACCTTAGTATTTAGATATTCGATTTAAAAAAAAAGTATGTAGATTTTCTCTAGGACACCCTAGAAGTCACCCATTTATAATAAGTCATTTCCATAACACCCTGTTTTAAAAAATATTTTTATTTTAAATTAATGAGTAACTCTCTAAGGGGAAAAATTTTGAACATCACCCGCTTATACCGGGAATGTTATTTGGGTTTACAATTTTGGAAAATAATCTTCTTCAAATTTAGTACGCACTATTCCTATTAAGCATTACTCTATAATTATTATATTATTGTACTTTAGGAATCAGATACACCAGAATATCTAAATGATGACTCATCACAAGAAAAAGTAAGTATTGACAGGGTGAATGAATTAGCGTTTAAATACATTTTGAGCCTTTTTAATCATCTTTGTAAAATTTTTATGATCCGGAATCCCATAATTTTCTAAAAACTGTTCAATGCAGCAGGTACTAAAATTAATATTTTTAAAATTCTTTTATAATAATTCACAACATAATAAACATAAATAGAGACCGGATTTCTAAGCATTATGCTGAATTTTATAAGCAACCATGAGACTATTTAATTTGTAGATGAATTTTTTTGCTTTTTTTGAGGTCTTATGCTTTTTTCTCCCTTCGTGCTTATTTGAACTTTTTACGTATAATTATTATTAATAATATACGAGCCCTGTCTCATTGAAGTTGGCCCAACTATCAAAACAACGTTTTTTTATGAAATTTGTCATATTAGCGAAAACGTATTTAGAACTAAAATGTATTTCTGATAACATACGATATTTTTATTTAATATTAGCCTAAAATATTAAATTTTTTTGTAACAGAGAAAAAAATATCTTATAAATACAAAAAAACTGTCGATTAATAAAGATCAACGAAATAGCAGCAAATCACATTACATAGCCTTTCGACTGATTACTCCTTCGATACGTCTTGGCATAGTGTCAATTAATGTTTGGCAGATGTAAAACTGTTCTAAATATCTTGGAGAGGGGTTCGCAATTCTGGAACGGTTCTTGCGGGATTCGCTTGGAGCTTTTTCTTCATGATATGCCACAAGGTTTCAATCGGCGATGGATCTGGACTACTCGACGTCCATTTTAAAACTGGAATATTGTTTTCTAACATCCAATCTTTTACTTTTTTTAGCCGTATGGCAAGCGGCACCATCTTGTTGGAAGATACATTCAATATTGTTTAAACGCATTTATTCAATTTGGGGTGTTAAGCTATTTTGAAGCACATTAATGTACTTATCAGCATTAATAATACCTTCCACAAAGTGTATATTTCCCACTCCACTTGCTGACATGGATCCCCAAATCATAACAGAAGCCGAAAACTTAACTTTTTGAAATGCTTCTTCTTTAGTTCTTATGACACGACTCCTACTATCACCAACGCATACTTCAAATCTGGCTTCATCACTCCAAATAATGGAATTCCATTGGTTCGGAGACCATAATGTATGTTCCTTGGCCCACGCTAGCTGTTTTTCTTCTGAATCTTTGTCAGTAAGGGCTTCTCTTTTGCCTAGAATTATTGAGTTAAAAATGAATAATAAAAAAATAATTTAAAATTAACTTGTAAGTTTTAAATCCCAGTTTTTGGGCAGCTCTGTGACAAGTTGCTCTTGAAAACTTTTTTGTGGTTGCGTGATTCCATAATATTATCAATTCTTTATAATTAGCATGCCGACTTTCTTTGGTAGTCCGTTTTAAGGCTCTTAAGTTGGTATTGGAATAACGCGGGCGAGTTCCAGTTCTGGGTTTTTGAGCCACAGATCCAGTTGTTTTGTACAATTTAATAATATTTCGGGGATTTGGGATGCCTTTTCGCCTTTTAAATGCAAGTGAATGATCACTTTCTTATAAATTCACAAATATCATTTTTTGGGGCGTTGGGCTAACTCACTGACACAGGGCTCGTATATAATTTTTAAAAAGAATAGAAAACATTATACGGCAAAAAAAGGTCATATTATATGGGGCAACTGCGCAAGTCGTCGCGTGATTCTCCGAAGAATCCGTATATTACGTAATTCCCCGGTGTCTCGTCTTGAGCTATGTCCTGCCGACCACTGTTTAGCTAGTTGGTCAATAAATTAATAAAATACGACGAGAAAATATTCATAAAAGCTTCATCTACCTCCAGGGACTAGTTTAAGATGAGGAACTTGGCTAGATGATGCCATGTACTTTGCCGATAAAATTAGAGAATTTAGAAGCAAATCAATTCAAGAATGTCAGTCAGTTTTGGAAATACCCGGCTTGCACACAATGTGGCTTTCATTAAGAGTTATTTTAAATTTAAAGTCAGAGTAATCAAGTTTTGGAAAACAGCAGCGTCCGTTAGTGCAATCCGTTAATGTTGTTAAAATTTTTGAAGCTTCAGCAAATAGAATTCTGGGATCTATTGGTCAAACTATAAAAGAAAAACAGAAATTGTTTCAGACCAGCTCAAAGGATAAAGGGTTCCAACCATTGCAAAAAATATCTACTATTTTGAGTGGTGGGCAAGATTCCGATTTTGAAATGAATCCAACAATTATACCGAAATTTAAATATGGACCAGTAAATAGATGTGGAATGTCCTTTTTCTATATACAAAAACCTTCCTAAGGCACACACATTCTTTTAAACATTACTAAAAAATAGCCAGCATATAAATAATAAATAACAATATTAACAAATTTTTATCATTGCAACTTTCCCTCATTGGCTTATAAATTTAATTTTTGCTTAATTTGCTTTTTTTGATAAAATTTGTGCTCTTTAAAACGTTTTTTTACTATTTTTACGCATTTTTAAGCATATTGGCCAAAAATAGATAGAGAACAAAATTGTCATAAGTGATTCAAATTTGGTATGCGTGCATACAATTGCAATACAAACAACTCTTCCAAATATATTTTTTTTAAATTCGATCAATAAATGCCATTTTTCGATATTTTGTGGAGAAAATGTCAATTTTGACAGTTGACAAAGCTGCATGATCCCATTTAATTATGTAATTTTTGGTCTTTATTGAAACACAACAATTTAACCTAAATCGAAAAGTAATAACCACAGAATATTCTCTAAAATTAAAAAAAAAATTCTACGGATGCTATGGAATGTTTCTCTCATCGCTTCCATACGTTCAAAACGGAGAATTTCTCACGCAGTGAGAAATATCTGCCATTATAGTGAGGAATAATTTCTCACTGTTATTATGATAACCTAAGGCAGCCATGAATTGTTACATGGCAAATTGATACGGCGCGTTTTCCATGTTGACGACGCAACAACGACGATTAGCGCGCAATATCTCCTTAGGCCATAAAAACATTTGCCTGCATTTCCATAACAACACAACCGAAACACTGCACAACTATTATTGCTGTCAAGTTGCCAAACGGATGTTGTACTTGTTGGACAATATACTATTAATTCTGAACCTCGTTTTACACACGTAAAAAGAACGCATCCGTAGAAAAAGTACACATGAGAATATGACATATTTGTCACTCGCTTGATTTGCGACAAACAAACTTCTGCGCTCGGGAGAAATCTGCGCTCGGGAGAAATATGTAATTTTTCTCACTTGTTCACTTCACAATATACTATTATTTTAAGTTAATCAGTAACTAACTCTCTAAGGGGAAAAATTTTGTACATCCTCCGCTTACACCGGGAATATTATTTGGGTTTACAATTTTGGAAATTAATCTTCTTCAAATTTAGTACGCACTATTCCTATTAAGCATTACTCTATAATTATTATATTATTGTACTTTAGGAATCAGATACACCAGAATATCTAAATGATGACTCCTCACAAGAAAAAGTAAGTATTGACAGGGCGAATGAATTAGCGTTTAAATACATTTTGAGCCTTTTTAATAATCTTTGTGAAATTTTTAGGATACAGAAATGCATTTCCCATAATTTTCTAAAAACTGTACAATGCGAATTTTAAGGTCTTTTTGCGACGTCATATCTTTTGATCCTCTTAAGAGCATTTATCAGCGACCTCCATTAAGGTGAAAAGGTGTTACCAAACTACAATAAATCTATTGAATAGATTTTGTTCAAATTTTGAATTTAGCTTCGAAAATGTGATACTACATGACTAAAGAACTTTGAATTTTTCAAAAACGAATTTTATGTTTTCCAAAACGATAAATAACGTTCAGATTGAAAAAAACATGGTTATACAGTAATTTTTAAAAGTATTTCCTTCACTATCTAGAATCTCAATTAATAGTATAGCTTTATTTGAATGCAAACGAACGTCACGCCGAATTTTTCAGGAAAAATACCTGAAACCGCAACTATCTAAAGTGACTTGGCAACGCTTCGGTTACTCAAAGGCTGCCTCCCACCCGTCCGGCGAGGTAAATCTAGACGCAGCCATATTTGACGGGTGTTCGCGATCCTCGGTAATATTCGGTTTAGTACGTAAAGCATCATCCGGTCGGAATGCTAGCCTATTATAGTAATAACAAACCAGCACAATATAGAAAACTTACTTTGATAAGTTTTAAGTAAAATGATACTTTAACAATCTCGTATATTGCAGTTTTTTTATTTAATTATCGTTTAACCCATGCTGTGATATTTATGCAGAGAAAATTCATATGTAGTACATCTGATGAAAAAATCTGAAAAAAATTATTTCTTAATTTTTTCCTAACTTTGAGAAGATAATTCATATATATATATGTATATTAGTATTTAACTTGCTCTTAAATGGAAAATAACTATTGTTATTAGGTGTTGTATTATTATTATACTGATACTTGATTACTTTTGTAAAATAGCTAATAGAAATTAAATAACCTATATAAAATATCATTCTACAATAATAATACAGGGTTTTATGAAAATGACTTATTATATTTAAACCGGCAAATGCTGAGATGAAAATAAATTGAAGAAAAATAACCATAAACTTCGCTTTGAATTATAAGCGAAATATACACTTTACATGAAATGTCAAAATTTACGTGGCCGCTCCTCGGGACCTTCGCAATCAATAGTTTATTGAGACAGTTTCGAGGTCCAAAAGAGGTTAGCGCATTATAGGCGGTGTTGTCATATTGCAACACAGAACACGTGTTCAATTTTTGACAACACGACGTCTTTGACACGCGTTATCACTTCTTTTTCAAACTTTTTAGAAAAAAACACTACAAGTTTAAGGTACATACTCTTGTACCTTGGATCTTATTTTAAAATAATCCGTTTTATAATTAAATTCCATAACAAAAATAAAACACAAAAAGTATGTTTTGCAACAGAACCAACAATAGGTAATATCACGCAAATTTGTTAAAATTCGTATACGTCAAGCACGTGGAACCCTCTACAGCGTCACTCCACCCCCGAGTCTCGAAACATACTGAAGCAACGATAGTGGCGCGCGGCCGGTATCCAAGCGAGGGCGAGACACGCGGTGTGATCTGACAATACTGTTAGTATACTCTAGTGACCCACATTGTTGCTAAGTGAATCCAGATGGAACGGCACGACAGTATGTGGATAAAAAGGGTTTTTACCTTAGTATTTAGTTATTCGATTAAAAAAAAGTATGTAGACTTTCTCTAGGACACCCAAGGAGTCACCCATTTAAATATAATAAGCCATAACACCCTGTATATGTGTTTTATATACTATTAAGACGTGTAAAAACTTTGAAGAACCAAGTACAAACCTATAGAATGCCATATTACAATATTAGTGTTTTATACTATTAAGACGTAATTTCCTAACGTTGTATCAAAACTTGTTATGGTGTAAAGTGATATTTATTAATATTTTGCTACAAGAATTCTGGAACTAGATCCGATATTCACACATACATTTCACATTTTGCAGTACACTGTAGGATCTTTACCAAAATTTTCCACTCATCTGTAAAGTGTCTAGTGAGATGGATGTGGGTTTGTTCAATTTATTAGATTTTGCTGAAAAACACACACACTTGGTGTAGTGCCTGTTCTCACCAAAGCAACTGGCAACCGCAACGCAACCGCAACGCAACATCCATGCGACTCAGCACTAATGTTTAAATACACGTGTTCCCACTGACTTAAGGCAACTCAACTGCAACGCAACTAGTTGCTTATGAGTTGCGCCGACATACCGAGTCGCCATTGTCAGTTACTTCCAATCGCGGTGTCATGGCTGACAACCCAAAATTGTCGCTCAGTTTTTATTTTTTAAGCTGTTTTACGAGAAAGGATGTAGAGGTTATATCTTCCTCTGACGAAGACGACATTTTGCTCACGTCAAAAGAGATTTCAAACCAGTTGATTCCATTGGGAACGCAAGAGCAACTCGACTGAAGTTGCGGTCGCGTTGTAGTTGCGTTGCTTGCCAGTTGCTTTGGTGAGAACAAGCGAGCAACTCAACTGAAGTTACGGTTGCGTTGCGGTTGCCAGTTGCTTTGGTGAGAACAGCGCCTTAAAGTTACTCAAAAAGTTGATACGATATTACTAGGATATTACATAACAATTAGAGGTAATTCACCTACCTGGCACTATAGACCACGCGGTCAATTAACCCATAATTAAGTTCTCGTATCGAGTGCGCCTTTAAGATAAGACAAAAATAATTGTATAGGAGCAACCAAAAACATTTAATTAATAAATAAACAGAATTGTTTATATTCTGTCCGAATCATACAAAGTTTTAAACAGTAATCAATGATGTCAAGTCTGTATTGAGGGTCCTAAATCTACCTCCTGCGTTTGACACCGAAAAGTATAATATTAATTATATTGAATGCATTGCTCATGTGTACCTATTAAGTAAAAATATTGTACTAAATATGTATGTATTTTTAGTAAAGTTATTTATATATACACTATGTCCACGGATGGGGTTTACACGAGGACAAATGGACTAAACATTGAAAGATACGAAAAAAAGTCACTGTTAATAAACGTTTTTGCTTGTCTAGAAAATACGATTCATCATAAGAAACTTCAATTTTTTTATACAGGGTGGGTAAAAACTGCAAAAATGTTATTTTGCTTAAGAGTAAACATACTTTATTTTGAAAGATACGAAAAAAAGTCACTCTTAATAAACGTTTTTACTTGAATAATGAATAGGTGATACTTGTTGTCAATGTCTTTATTTAATGAAGTAATAATAATAATAATAATAATAAGAATATTTTTGTTAACATGAAAAGAATACGATAAGGATTTCATAATTCAAAAACTCCACCCCCATACTCGACACATTTTTCTAATTGCTTTCTTGAATAAGTGAAAGAATTTGTGATTTCTTCCTGGATATCGATTGGACAGCCTGGATAATTGTGCCCTTCAGCACTTCAATATCATTTGGTATTGCGGTTGCAGAAACAATTTGTTTTAAACGGCCCCATAAAAACATATCGGCCAAGGTTAAGTCGGGACTTCTTGGGGGCCACAAAACTGGGCCATTCTGCCAATCCACCTTGGACCAAACCATCTTGCGGAAAATACATATTTTGTCGAAAATTTAATGGTAGATTTTCGAGTTCATCATTGAAAAATGTATCCAGCATTTCTAAATATGATAATCTATTGAACGTGTTATCAAAAAAATATGGCCCTATAATGCCATGGATGGATATCGCACACCACAGGTTCACTTTTGTGAAATATTGTCTTCTCGTCATAATTCTGAATTCGGGATTTTCTAAAGACCAGTACCTAACGTGCTGGGTTTCAACGGTTCCATTTGTTGAAAAGGTACTTTCATCAGAAAACATGATACATTTATAAAAATCAACATTTCCACGTAAAATTTTGTCTCCTATCCACAGGCAAAAATCAAGTCGTTTCGCGTCGTCTCCATCTTCCAATCTTTGATGCGGTTTATACGGATACAATTTATTTGCTTCAAGGATCTTCTGAATTTGACTCTTTTTCACAATTTCCAACTGAGTAACACGATTTCTAAGGGACGTCATAGGATTTTCTTCAACAGAATGAAGAACTAAGACTGTAGCAGCATCATCATGGTCGTATTTCTTCTTTTTTTTTTGAGGGCCAAAACCGAACCAGTTATCTTGAACTTTTTTATTAACTTGCTGATTGCCATCCTAGTTATTAGGATTCCTACAAATTTCTCCGTAAATTGTTCCATGACGTAGCGGTATGAAACTTGACCATCCCCATAACATTGTATTATAAAAACTCTTTGTTCAGTAGATAGCATTTCTACTTAAATAATAACTTCATTAAATAAAGACATTGACAACAAGTACCTATCACCTTAAGTGTCATTATTATTTTAAGTAGGTTCACCAGTCAGAGGTATGCCAGAGAATACTTTTTGGGAAATAATTTTTACATAGGTAAACCTTTTAATGAATTGTTCTACTTCGGTTTGTTGTGTAGAAAACACATTCATTAAGAGTGTTTTTTTTTTGTATCTTTCAAAATAAAGTATGTTTACTCTTAAGCAAAATAACATTTTTGCAGTTTTTACCCACCCTGTATAAAAAAATTGAAGTTTCTTAGATGAATCGTATTTTCTAGACAAGCAAAAACGTTTATTAACAGTGACTTTTTTTCGTATCTTTCAATTTTTAGTCCATTTGTCCTCTTGTATACCCCATCCGTGGACATACTGTATATATCCCAAGAATATCAAATTGCAATGTATTATTTTTAACTGCTAGTGTAAAATTGACCATGAAGTTCTACTTTCGCTGGCGGTGTTGTTACCGGTTTATCGCTGCTGCTTTTGTGATTGTTTGTGATCTATTGTGTTTTTTGAATAATATTTAGTGGTTTTTCGAATTAAAACTATTTATTAGCCACCTACAATGGTTCATCAGTGCGTTGTGTGTAAGAAATTCGACTATTCTAACCTCGGATTAATATTTCGTCGGTAAGTGAGAGTAATTAGGTTGTTTTTTTTTTAGGTAAAGCAGTGGTGTAGCTAATTCTATATTTTAAGTAAATATTGCAAAAATGTGGATTATTTCTTTATATTATTATCTGAATTTCTGTAAAAAATTTCCTATTTATGATTTATGTTAGCGAAATTATCTAAACCTGTATCTTATTACAGCGTTGCCATTTTTTAAAGCCATCTTCTTCTAACTTATTTGAAACGATAGAACTGTGCATGATTGTAAATAAATGGTGTTTGATGCATGGCATGTTTTGTCTCCCCTTTTATATTATATGTTTATGGGAACAACAGACCACTAACTAGGTGGTTCTTGCCACGATAGCGAAGGTCTCAAAAATAAAGACATTCCGCTTTACATACCAGTAGTATCAGTTTGTTTATAATATAGCAAAAATACAATGATAACAATACTTATTCCTTTTTTAACAGACAGATAATATGAATTGGTGGTTTTAGAAAGGTTTCGCTATTCAAAACAAAGAAAAGCCATAGAAAAAATTAAATATTAAACTTTTTACTATATGCAGGTATTATATGCATATATTTTTAAATAAATTTTAAATATTTTTGTCAGATTCGTTTTTTTTTAACTGAGAGCAGAGGCGACTGGTCATAGTGACCGATGGAGAATTTGTGTTTTCGTGTTGCATCAGACTGATTTTTAGCAAATTATTTGGCCCGTGTTAAACGAACTAATAACCGTTTCGTTGTTGACGATCGTCACTGTATATTACAAACAAGTTCTAATATTCTTACTAGGAATATTAAAAATTATAATTTAGCAAAAATAATAATTAAGTTTTTTAGGCTAAAACTAATGTTAATAATGAATTTAGCTAATATTCAACATAATTTGGGATACCCTATATAAGATAAAGGTATTTACTTTAAAATAATTTATTAAAATTTAAAAATATTTTTTATTCGCGGCCAAATCACAAATCGGACGACGCGGTTCACTGATAAATGCTTTTAATGGATTTTTGATAAACTTTTCACTGTCGGATGGACCCCACTATTTGGCTACACATTGACGTAGCAAAGTTTAATTTTTCCGTTTATTTAATTCAATATAAAGGATAAAATAAAAGTTGGTATTTCTTTACTAAAACTTACTTTTTTGTCGCGTCCAAGAAAAAATAAATAACTGCATATGAACCATGGGTTGTGTGGCCATTTTAAAATCAAGTGGGGGACCAATACACTATTGAATGGTTCATAATTATTTATTGATTCCATTTTGGTTTTTTATTAACTATTTTGTTGTTTAATTTAATATGTAATTTTGTTGTTATTTTAGCCTCAAAAAGAAACACCAGAAAATTCAAGTGGTGACCTATCCCAAGAAAAAGTAAGTATTAACAGGACTAATGAATTATCGTTTAATTACATTTTGAGCCTTTTTAATCATCTATGTAAAATTTTTATGATACGAAATAGCTATTTGTGTATTAAGAGCGCAAAGTGATACATTGCCGCTCTGAGTGAGAAGTTTGACGCGCGACGCGTAGCGGAGCGAGGCTATCTCGAGAAAGCGGCAATGTTACTTTGCGCTCGAATTACACACATGATTTTTTCTACAACCAGTGTTTTTATAAAAATGTTTGGTAAAAATTAATAATAAAAAGCTTTGTAATAAATTTAAATAACACAATTAACATTAATTAAGGTTATAGGTTTTTTTAATAGCACTATATCTATAAACTATCATTTTTCCTATTATTTACAATATTAAAGTTAAATGTACAATTTTCGCAATTTTTAATGATGATTTCAGAGGAAGTTTCTGATGGTAAATGTATCGGGATGTTTTCAGAATTTCTCGCTTCCACAAATATGGGTGATTTATTTATCGTTGGTGCCGGTCCCAAAATTTTTTCAGACGTAGCAATTTTCTGAGCAAGACATTCATCTATATAGCCTTCTGCTATGTTAGTAATCTTCCATCCTCCATGTTTTTTTAATTGTGTGATGTTGCCTCCTCCATTAACTAAAAGAGTTACAGAAGTTCTCCTAAAGCAATGACCGGTATACCTGCATGGTTCTGGAAGTCCAAGGTACTGTGCTATGTCTTTTGGTACTTTTGCAATAGAATTCTTTCCTACTACTTGATTATGGCATGTACCTTTCGAATATTTTAAAAATAATCTACGGTTCGTACAATTTTTGGGCCTGAGGCTAATATATTTTCGATAGATTGATAAATAGTCGAGTGTTGCGTTATTTGTCACAGTGAATGTTATGCTATTGTAGGTCTTAGAATCAGGTATGTTTACAATAAGGATTGACTCTTTATCATCAATGTCATCTACTACCATTTTGACAAGTTCGTCCTTCCTACATGCCCCGGCGATACCCACAATTAAGATCACTTTTTTCAGTAAATATATCTTATCAGGAGCTTCTTCTAAAAAGGTTTTCACTTCATCAAAATTTAAGGTTTTTGATTTTATAAGTTTTTGGCCAACAGCTTGACGTTTTAAAAAAGCTAAGAATTTCTTGTATTCGCTGATGTTTATATCATATTTTGCTGATATCGTAGCCCTTAGCATTGAGTACATTGACCAAAGTGTAGAGGATTTCATTACCTTCGCTTTTTCGGCAAAATATGCAAGTAAAATATTTTCTGATATCTTATTGGTTTCTTTTAATTCGCACCATTTACTAAAAACTTCATACTGCTTTTCATATTTGCATCTCGACTTCTCTGGCAGTAAATTAAGAGTAACTGATTTTGCAGCTTGCGCAATTTCCGGCGGTGTGCACGAAACTTCACTAATTTCATCGATTTCCATTGAATTTTCACGGAAAGACATTTTTATTTTACGAGAATGATCGAAAATTACGCGTTGGTCACAAAACTGTCGACATCTGTCAAATACGATCAACGCCTACTTTTGTGTCAGAAGTTCCAGGCACACTAGACGTTTTCTTTGTTATGGTTTCCTTGGAAACCAAGCGAGCGTTTTGGCAGCTTTGTCGCTCGCGCGAGCGACAAAGCATAAATACGCTCGCTCCTCGAAAAAGTGCAACTTTGCGCTTCCTTTTGAAAGCACAAATTTGTACTTTGCGCTCGGTTGTAGGAAATAGCTATTTCCCATCATTTTCTAAAAACTGTTCAATGCAGTAGGTACTAAAATTTTTTTTTTTAAATCTTTTATAATAATGCTCAAACCCGAACAAACCTGATATTAATTAACTTATTAAAAATTAATTTCTCAAAATGATTTCGAAAAAATTTCCGTCATTCTCCAAACATAAATGGCATCTTAAACTGTATAGTTGAAAACATTCGATACCATTTGGGACCTTACGCTTTTAGAGGCTACAATAACTAGTCATCTAAGGCAGCGGTCTCCGACGGTCGGTCCATGGACCGGTGCCGGTCCACAGAAATGTTTCACCGGTCGGCGAAAATTGCCCTTTTTTAACATACCCATACACATCCACTGATAATACCACATATAAAACGACTTACTATAATTTTAAGTAATTTTTGCGACATCATATCTTTTGATCCGCTTAGGGTGAGTATTATAAAGCTTTATTGACAGATGAACGAAGGTTAACTTGTGGTTTGACGTCACAGGTTGGAGTTAAGTTGACTGTCTGCATGTTAACTTTATTGGGTGGAACTGGTATCAATTAAAGTTAAACCTCAAGTTAACTGCAGATAGATTACGGTTTTTGAAGGCTTTTATTGACATACAGTACGTTTCACGAAAATTGGATACGACTTAATGATTTCCTGGGTCGGTCCCATTGTGTCGACAAGAGCTTGGCAATAAACAAGTGAAGTATGAAGGGACGGACTAAGGAAAACAAGTAATGATATGATTATATTAATGTAATCAAATGAAGTAACATTTTTTCTAAATATTACTAGTCATATTTATTTACATTTATAATGTCATTCTATAGATAGTTCTGTTTCGCTATCGCTATCCTCATCAAAATTAATTATAATTGGATTAATTATACGATCCAGACTAATATACGAATTTTCTACAGTTATTACGTGACGGACTGAATTTTTCCAACTACCTGGGGGAATATCATTAAAGCATTTTCGTATTAATTCTACAACACTAGAACTTAAACTCGGAGAAATATTTTCAGACCTAACCAGTGATTTTAACTGGTGCCACATATGCTCTATGGGGTTAAAAATGCAATAATAGGGTGGCAGCCGTAGCACTGTATGTCCAATTTCTTCTGCCAATGTGTCACAAACATATACTTTTTTTTATACAAAATGTCTTTAAAACTTCTAAAAGATAACTTTTTTTATAACTTTCTTCAAAATATATATCATTCGCCGCGATGTAGTTCTGAATCTCTAATTTTGTATTATTTGAGCTTGGAGCTTTATGTAATTGGCGACTGTGATAGCTCGCATTGTCCATTACTATCGCGCTATTCTGAGGAATGTTTGGTAAAAGACAATTCTTGAACCATTCTTCAAAAACTAACAAATTTTGCCACAAAAAGATATATAAATATAAAATAAGCAACCTAACCTACCTTATGTGCCTATATTTAATTATAATTATTACAATCCGGTCCTTTCCACATAATAATAACAAACGGTCATAAATAATGGGATGGCCCAGGTACGTAAACAATCTTTACCTATAATTCCACGCTGGATAGAAGAATAATAATTTTATCATCTGAAAAATTGACCATTACTGCAAAGCGTAAAAAAATCGACACGGTAAACCCTTGTCTAAGATAAAGAATGATGAAATATTTGAGGCCAGGTTGTTAAAGATTCTTCCTTTTTTAATTCTTTTGAAGATTTTATAAAACCATTATTTTTTATAGGCCGTTAAAATCAAAGTTAACTTTTGCCATTTTTATAATATCCACCCTTAATGGATTTTGATAAACTTTTCACAGGCGGATAGACCTCACTATTTAGCTACACATTGACGTAGCAAAGTTCAATTTTTCCGTTTATTTAATTCAATATAAATGATCAAATTTAGGTGGTATTTTTTTACTAAAATTTAAATTAATTGTGAGACGGAGGTTTTCAGGTAGATCTAAGTACTTACATACTCACGAGAGTACTATTTTCTACATTTTCCTTCTTTATTTGTATTTTTATCTTTAACAGTTTTAAAATTATACCGCCTCTTCCAGAACATTACATTTTATACAGGGTGTCCCATAACTAATGGTGCACAGGAAAACTGCAGATTCTTTGGGTAAAAATACTGCGATTTGGCCATACTTAGTTTAGTTCAATAGCTGGTAATAACCGAGATACAGGGTGTCCAAGTAAAAATTTAATTTTCAATTTTCCTAAATAACTTATTTCTGAATCAATATTTGTGCACAAAATTTTGTGACTAGGGTTTTTTTGGGGAAAGGAATTTGAATTTGTTAACAATTTTGATGTAGATTATAGGGGGCCCTCTCTGCGGTACTCTGGATACATAAACAGAAATGTAACTTTTTGTGCCTTAGTATAATTATATTTTTATTAAAAATAACAGTTTTTCCGTCATTTTTAAGCAATAAAGGTATACTTTGTAAATGTCGCTCCGACTAACCGTTTTCGAGATATTTTCAATTACAATTTCTAATGCGCCATTTAAATTTTGATTTGTAAATGTGAAATTTGTCACAGTAGGCTTTGGTAAAAACAAGTACATTGAAAGCACTTTGAAACCTCATTTCTGTCAAAGTTTATTTTCATTTGTCAGCATTGTGAGTGTTTTTAAGGAGTTTTTGAAGATACTGTTATCAAAAATGAAACTAAAAATGCCGCGACATAACTTGTTTTCTAACAGAGAAATGCGAGACATGGTATTACGCACAAGAAAATTTTAACGGACGCGGGGCACATCGGCGGTATTTGGAAATGTATCCAAATAGAAGGCAGCCAGATTTAAAATTTTTTAGAAGCCTATATGACAGACTGGGAGAAACAGGATCCTTGCGTCCAAAACGTAATAGTGGAGGATCCTGTTTCTCCTATGACAGACTGGGAGTCTGTAGTATAGGCTTCTAAAAATTTCAAAATCTTGCTGCCTTCTATTTGGATACATTTCCAAATATGTTAAAATTTTCTTGTGCGTATAAACATACCATGTCTCGCATTTCTCTGTTAGAAAACAAGTTATGTCGCGGCATTCTTAGTTTAATTTTTGATAACAGTATCTTCAAAAACTCCTTAAAAACACCAACAACGCTGACAAATGAAAATATACTTTGACAGGAATGGGTTTCAAAGTGCTTTCATTGTATTTGTTTTTACCAAAGCCTACTGTGACAAATTTCACATTTACAAATCAAAATTTAAATGGCGCATTAGAAATTGTAATTGAAAATATCTCGAAAACGGTTAGTCGGAGCGACATTTACAAAGTATACCTTTATTGCTTACAAATGACGGAAAAACTGATATTTTTAATAAAAACATAATTATACTAAGGCCCAAGAAAGTTACACTTCTTTTTATGTATACAAAGTACCGCAGAGAGCGCCCCCTACAATCTACATCAAAATTATTAACAAATTCAAATTCCTTTCCCCCAAAAAACCCTAGTGACAAAATTTTGTGCAAAAATATTGATTCAGAAATAAGTTATTTAGGAAAATTGAAAATTAAATTTTTACTTGGACACCCTGTATCTCGGTTATTACCAGCTATTGAACTAAACTAAGTATGGCCAAATCGCAGTATTTTTACCCAAGGAATCTGCAGTTTTCCTGTGTATCATTAGTTATGGGACACCCTGTATACATAAAATACCTACCTACTCATACGTAGGTATACATGATGTGACAACTTACATTTTTGTCGCGTCGAAGAAAACATATATAACTGCATCTGAACCATGGGCAGGTGATGTGAGGTCATTTTAAAATCAAGAGGGGGACCAATACACTATTGAATGGTCAATAATTATTTATTTATTCCATTTTGGTTATTTTATTGTTACTGTTGTCATTTTAGACTGCAGCAGACGATACACCAGTAAATGTAAATGGTGACTCATCCCAAGAAAAAGTAAGTATTGACAGGGTGAATGAATTATCGTTTAATGATCTTTGTAAAATTTTTAGAATACGGAAATGTATTTCCGATAATTATCTAAAAACTGTTCAATGCAGTAGGTACTAAAATTAATTTTTTTTAAATTATTTTATAATAATACTAATACATAATAAAAATAAATAGAGACCGGATTTTTTAGCATTAGGCTTATTGCTGAATTTTATAAGCAACCATGGCATGCCATGGCAATTGTATATGATTTTTTTTTTGATTTTTTTGAGGTCTTGCTTTTTTCTCCCTTCGTGCTTATTTAAACTTTTTTTCCGTATAATTATTATTAATAATATACACTCGCCGGGCACAAAATTCCGCCACCCTGATATTTTGTTCAAGTTTGATATTTTATTTTTTATGGGATTTTCATGATTTTGTTATCAGTTTGTAGATCCGTTTATTGTGTTTTTCCTTAAATATTTTATAAAGTAACATTTTTCGATTAGGCTATATTATACAGGAGTAAATCAAACTGTTGTTTTTAATAGTAATTTCAAAATACCCTGTAGGAAAATTGAGGAGGATAATTCTATTTACATACTGTCTCTCGTCATCTCGTGATATCGAACGAATAAGGTTACTTATCCTTTCTTGAGGGGTATAGTTGTTGCAGAATTATACCGTTGACTCTTACTGCCATAAATAAACTACCTGATTAACAAGAGATATTTGTTTCGTCTTTAATCAGCCGCTCTTTGAGGGAAATCAAAGTGGGTACAGTTTGTGCCTCATACATTTGGTAAATCTTTCTTCTTAATAAATCCATGTCATTTCCGTCAATGCTTCTAAATGTGCCAGAATCACTCCGATTTTTTCTAGGATTAACAGGATTAAGTACTATGTCTAGTCTAGTACTTTCTTTTAAAAATGACACTTGAAGCTGCCCCCCTATCAGCACAATTCCAAGGACGCCACATTCTACCACTAATAAGCCTAACTAAAAATTACTCGCCGGAAAACCACTAAAGATTAAAATTATTAAAAATCACTTTGTATTTATATATGCATCAGGCATAGGTATAAATTGAATTTGTATACCTGGTCCGGCTCTGCTCGAAAAGGTTTTAAAATTTGGGATTTCCTTATTTATTTTATGGTCCAAGGGATAATGAGGTTTTATTGCAGTCAAAAGATCAACGGTATAATTCTGCAAAAACTATACTAGAAGTACTTGGTTGACTTAAAAAGAGTTATTAGTGACTTCAACCAGAATAATCGTAGCAATAAAATTTGGCCGTCTCACGAGAGTACTATTTTCTACATTTTCCTTCTTTATTTGTCTTTTTATCTTTAACAATTTTAAAGTTATACCGCGCCTTTTTCAGAACATTACATTTTATACAGGGTGTTCCTTTGAAAACTTCCCACCACGGATTTATCGTAAACCACTGATTAAAAGAAATTTTAAATGACAAGGGGTAGCAAGTAATAGCTTGTTTGAAAGGTCTTTCAAAGTGCTTTATTTATAAAAATCTTTATTTATCTTAATTTGTTCAGATAGAAAAAAAAGCACACGAAAATATCACTTTTTATTTCAATAAGTGTTCGAAATGTTGCCCGTTATTGGCCAAACAATGATATAGGCGATTTTCAAATTCCTGACGGACATTTTCAAAAACATGTTGTGGAAGATCATGGCAGCTTTCGTTGACGAAGTTCATCCAATCTGTTAGGTTGGGGAGTGAACACAATAGTTTTCAAATGGCCCTATAGAAAAAAGTCTAACGGCGTCAAGTCAGGAGATCTAGCAGGCTATTCTATAGGTCCTCTTCGCCCTCTCCATTTATCTGGAAACTCGTCATCTAGCCATTGCCGAACCGGAAGAACATAGTGAGGATGAGCGCCGTCTTGCTGGAAATATATTTCAGCCTCATCAAGTATATGGTTTCCATCGTCTTCGATTTGGTTTTCAATGGTTTCAGTGATAAGCGGATTGATGGTATTTTCCAACATATCTAAATAAATGCCTCCATTTAAATTCCCATTAATAAAGAATGGCCCAATCACTTTGTTTCCTAAAATGCCTGCCCATACATAAATTTTTTGGGGGTACTGAGTATGCCCTTCTATCAAAGCATGAGGATTTTCATTGCTCCAATACCTGCAGTTATGCTTATTAACAAATCCATTTAGATAAAATGTGCATTCATCACTGAAGCAGATATTCTTTACATGAATGGTATTATCATTAATCGCTGCAGTCATTTGTTCACAAAACTCAACTCGCCTATTGAAATCATCTTCGGTTAACTCTTGCAATATTTTCATTTTGAATGGTTGAAATTTATGTAATTTAGTAACTGTGTGTACAGAGCCTAATGAAATACCAGTCGCATCAACAATTTTGCGTAATGAAGTATTAGGATTTATGGCAAAATGACCCAACACTTCAACTTGAGCGGCTTCATCCAAAACTCTACGATGAATCCGTTTTTTATTTGCAACAGATCCAGTTTGAGTAAATTTAGTAACAAGGTCCAAAACGTGTCCGGATGTCTGGCGTTAAATGTAACGGCAGTTTGCCGAGCACATTGATTTTGGGCACCATAAATTAGAATCATTTCCACTCTTTCCGCTAGTGTGTAAACCATTTTGGAAGTAAAATCTGAATCAATAAATTAATTTTCACTATCTCAAGATTGTCACAAAGGTAACTGACAGCAAATTAAATTGTTTCTTTCCCTTAGCAACTATAAAAAACTAAACAGGTATAAGAATTAAAAAAGTTCGTCAATGTTATCTGTGTTGATAAAAAGAAGGCGGTAATAAGCTTTCTAATTTTCTCGAAAACGAATCGACCGATTTAAAAAAATCAAACGTCAAAATAAAGCACTTTGAAAGACCTTTCAAACAAGCTATTACTTGCTACCCCTTGTCATTTAAAATTTTTAAGGGGATGACCCCGGGGGCCAGAGGGTAAAAGGGGGTGAAGTAGTTTTTGGTTAAAGAGTTGTCCCCTTTGGCAAATCTTTTGACGTGTCTCGGCGTTTTTTCTTTGAATCAGTGGTTTTCGATAAATCCGTGGTGGGAAGTTTTCAAATGAACACCCTGTGTACATAAAATACCTATCTACTCATACGTAGGTATGCATGATGTGACAACTTACATTTTTGTCGCGTCGAAGAAAACATATATAACTGCATCTGAACCATGGGCAGGTGATGTGTGGCCATTTTAAAATCAAGAAGGGACCAATACACTATTGAATGGTATATAATTATTTATTTATTCCATTTTGGTTTCCTATTAACTATTTTATTGTTTACTTTACTATATAATTTTATTATTATTTTAGGCTACACCAGAAGATACACCAGAAGATACACCAGAAGATACACCAGAAAATCAAAATGATGACTCATCACAAGAAAAAGTAAATATTGACAGGGTGAATGAATTATCATTTAATAACATTTTTGGGCCTTCTTAATCATCTTTGTAAAATTTTCAGGATCCCCTCGACATTCTGAAATGATTTGTGTAGGCGCCGCACGGGGGGGGGGGGGGGGGGAGGCACGCCCCCTAAATCTAACCTACAACGGGAAATAGAAAATAACTAAGCCGGTTTTGATGTTACAAAAAAAATGTTAAAGACAAAATTGAAGAGCTTGACAGAGCGCGTAAGCTCGAACAAACCCGATCCCGATATCTCAATGAGTTCGCGAATTAACGCGATTTTCAACTGCAAAATCTCGAGAAGGGTCTGAGTTGGGGCATCATTTTTTCGCGAATCAACTGGTGATACCGAGTACTTTAATGGGCCGTAGGCTGGGGTTGGTGAATCAATTAGGAGGGGAGTTAGGGGAGGGGGAATTTTTACATAAATGATAATAAGTAGGTTATTAATCGAGCTACGGGGATCAGGCCGGATTCAATTCATTTTCATTCAGCTACGAGGTGTGGTTAGCGAAAAATTTTTATTTTCTCAAATGCGCGCTGGGCGCGGCGTACAAGAAATGCCCATCTCCGAAAATACTTTAGATATTATGTTCAATTTTGGTATGTGTAAATAGGATATAGAGTCACAAATATTAGTTAGAAAAGTTATTCAATTGTTCCACCAGTGGCGTCGCTGCAAACATCTCCTTTGATATTTTTTACAAAAAAGATGTTACGCCACTGATATTTTTCCATGTGGATAATTTTTCTGATTAGCCTGGTCAATTCTTCATGAAAAATTCTTCATGAAAACGATCTCTTGAGTTTTTCTCTTCAGACGCACCGTTCTTGATTAAAACCACTAAATTCATATTGAAACTCATTATTATTAACATTAATAAAATAATTAATGATAAGTTTTGTTTCATAAAAATTGTTGGAGTGGGCAATAATGCCTTTTAAGTGAAGGTGGCCATTTCCAACAATTTTTATGAAACAAATTTTATCATTAATTATTTTATCAATGTTAAAAATAATTAGTTTCAATATGATATTAGTGGTTTTAATCAAGAACGAGAAAAACTCAAGAGACCGTTTTCATGGAGAATTTAACTGGCGAATCAGAAAAATATCCACATGGAAAAATATCAGTGGCGTAACATTTTTTGTAAAAAATATGAAAGGACATGTTTGCAGCGACGCCACTGGTGGAACAATTGAATAACTTTTCTAACTAAAATTTGAGGTTCTATATCCTATTAACACATACCAAAATTAAACATAATATCTAAAGTATTTTCGGAGATGGCCATTTCTTGTATGCCGCGCCCAACGCGTATTTGGGAAAAAAGAAGGGGGCCAATATACTATCGAATGGTTCATAATTATTTATTTATTCCATTTAGGTTATTTTATTGTTACTGTTGTTATTTTAGGCTGCAGCAGACGATACACCAGTAAATGTAAATGGTGACGGATCACAAGAAAAAGTAAGTATTTACAGGGTGAATGAATTATCGTTTAATCCTTTTATAATAATGCACAACATAATAATCATAAATTGAGGCCGGACTTTAAGTATTGAGTCAAACCATGAGAACTGAGACACGAAATTTTCGTGAAATCGTAGAATTCATTGTCATTGCATATATATGTAGTATTCGGTCATCTTAAAAAACACTTTGAAGGATTTTTGGAAAAACATTTTTGACTGTTTTTTATGTAAATAAAGATTTGAACATCATTTTCATAAAAAATACATAAATCAAGTTCTATTAGCGATAATTGAGTAAAAATTGGATGGATGACAGAAAAATATATATATTTTGCAATAAAGTAAGCGAAGAAGAAAAAGTTTGTAAACAAACGCATTTTTAATAACAATATTATAAACAAATAAGATTTCTCACAACTTCGCAACGCGTTACGGAAATGGCATTTAACACACATGTGTATTGAACAGTCAGCTATGAGATTGTGAAAGAAAAAAATTGTATTTGTAGTATTTAGTACGGAAAATATTTTTTTTTCTGGCGCCGTGTATTAAGAATGTTTCCCCGAGAATGGACTGAAAAGACAAAGCTCAAGGTTATTCAATTAAAACAGAATAAGTGTTGTAATAAGTGAGTCAAATACAATGTCGGGGATAAATGTTAAATTCCTACTTTTTTTTACTTTTGACAATTACATGTTCACCGAATTTCACGTCTTTTGAAAAAAATTTACATTGAACAGTTTGTGTGTTTGTCGGTGAAAAATGATGGTATTGACGGGTATTTTTTACACTAATTGTTTGATCGAAACTTATTTGCAATTCTCTGTCTATGTCGTGTGCATTCGAATAACGCAAGAGGCGTGTTTATGTGACTACCGCCAAAGCGTTATAAGCTTGTTCTATAAGCATGCCTTTTTACTGCACCTCCGACCCAATCGCATTGCATTGCATTGCATGTGTAGGAACAAATAAGAGGCCCACCTTATCTGGGGCATCCTGTATATTACTCTATAATTATTATATTATTATGCTTTAGGCTGCAATAGATACATCAGAAGATCCAAAGGATGACTCATCAAAAAACAGCGTAAGTATAGACAGGATGTTTCATACTTACGTTCCGGAACTTCAACGTTTCTGACTATAAACGGTCTCAATTTGAAAACTTCCCATGGTATAAATAACTAAACAGGTAAGATTCCACGCCGATGGAGGCGTGGCTTGTGACGTCACCGGGTGAGTGATTTATAAATCTTTTATGGAGATTTATATTGCTGTCAGCGATTTTAACTTCTCTTTTAAAGGTATTAAAAGGTTTCACGTATTTAATGATGAATAATATCATGGTATTTAGGTATCTTTATTTCATGAACATACAACAAAGATTAAAGCTAAAATACGACCTAAGTAATTATAACCAAATTAAACTATTTCTTTTTTAAATAGTCCATCTCCTCGGTGGAGTGAAATTATGAAGAGGTAAAGAAACTCATAGTCTGCTTCAGCAGTTAAATAAACAATATGTTAATTTCCATACATGTTTCGAAGGCATATATCCTCATCAGCTGCAGTGGAAAATACTTAAGAAGTAAAGGTTAACAAAAAATCCGTATCCATTCTAATTTTTAAATTTTTTAATTAACACCGTATACAACGTGTCCAAGATAAGGATGGCCAATACAGGGATCTCGGAAACCGTAAGAGATACGAAGTCGGCTAAATGGAGGTAAAGTTGCGCATTAACGTGCCTAATAACATGCCGTTTAGAAAGTTTTAAAATTCCGAGTAGTTCCGGAGATATCCGGAAAAAAACGAAATTCTGAAAAATCGTTTAATTGTTTTCCTGGGTTTTTTGATATCGAATTCTAAAATAAATTGCACTTTTACATTGCCACTTTTTCAGCTCTATCTAACAGCGTTAATTGTTTTGTAATCCGACGAGTTGTCTTCGAAGGGCCATTATCAACTTTATTTTTTTAAATACGGTCCTGTTTTTCTGATATTGGAATTTGAGAGCTTTTTTCTTCAGAATGCAACGATGTATGACACATTGTGGTTTAATGACGTTTCGAGGGTTTTTTGAACAACATCAGGAAATTTTGGGATACAGTCCTGTATTTCTCCTAATTTTATAAATGATATGTCAACAAAATACAGAAACATTATTTCAAACTTCTGTTGATTCGGGATTTAAAAGAAAAGTAGGCGGTTGAAAAAAAAAATTAAGATGGTGACGCGTGATTTGTTTCACTTGACATTCCCATTGTGATCATTTGAGAGCGTTTTACGTGGTTTTCTATTTTCCATAAAATATGGAACATAAATTTACAAATGCTGAAAAGTTTGGTATTCTATCGCATGTTTTATTTTATCTCAAAAAAATTGTTATGTGGCAGAAGATGTTATTTGTGCTTGGAGAATAACGGAAATCATTTTGAACACCTGATTATGTAGTTCTTTACTTTTTTCGTTGTTCCTTTTATTACTGTTTTGGCATGATTTTTGTTCACTTATTTGTGGTTTATTATTAAATTATTTGTTATTTATTGAACTAGTTCAACATAAGTAAAAAATGTAAAGCTTACTTATGACATATCATTTATAAAATTAGGAGAAATACAGGACCGTATCCCAAAATTTCCTAATGTTGTTTAAAAAAACCCTCGAAACATCATTAAACCACAATATGTCGTACATCGTTGCATTCGGAAGAAAAAAATCTATCAAATTCCAATATCAGAGAAACAGGACCGTATTTAAAAAAATTAAGTTGATAATGCCCCTTCGAAGACGATTCGTCGGATTACAAAACAATTAACGCTGTTAGATAGAGCGGAAAAAGTGGCAATGTAAAAGTGTAATTGACTTTAGAATTCGATCTCAAAAAAACCCAGGAAAACAATAAAACGATTTTTCAGAATTTCGGGTTTTTCCGGATATCTCCGGAACTACTCGGACTATTAAAACTTTCTAAACGGCATACTATTAGGCAGGTGAATGTGCAACTTTGCCTCCATTTAACCGACTTCGTATCTCTTACGGTTTCCGAGATCCCTGTACTGGCCCTCCTTATCTTGGACACGTTGTATTTCTATCAAATTTCTTTGCCTGGTTATCCTTATCACGACCGAACACACCATTCAGTTTATGAAAATTCAGATATTTATTTTAATAAACACACACGACTAATTGGAAAAAGTTAACTGTCAAAACTTCCATGGAAAACTACGGCAAACGACACTCACGAAGTGCTGGCAGAAATCTTTGATCAAAACTAATAGGTTGACGGTTCGAAACCTACTAGAATAATAAAAGAACGGTGTCAGAGTAAGAAGAGTACGAAAAAAAAGTCGTTACTTTCCTATGATATGGTGGGCCCTCCAGATTGAACATAATTTTAATATGGGGAGCTCCACAAAAATTGTTAAAATAGTAATGGATGTATTACAATTATAAAAGACTGACAACTCTGGTGGCAACGAGCAGGGGTCGTCGAGCAGCCTCGGCTATTGTCGACCGGTTTGTCGGAATCTTTCCTTATTTGTGGTATTTTAGCTGTAATGTGTGTTATATTTGTATGAAATTAATGAACGTAAATACTTATCATATATTATTCTTTCATTTCACATACCATTAAATGCGTAAAACCTTTTAATACCTTTAAAATATAATTTAAAACACCATATAAATCTCCATAAAAAATTTAAAAATCACTCTCCCTGTTACGTCACTGGAGAGATTGGAACGGTTAGATATCTTACCTTTAGTTATTGTATCATGAAAACCTCCTAACCTTAATAACTCGCTTCCAGAAAATAATAGTAAAACTCGAAAAGACATACCAATTTTATTGGTTATATTATTTTCTTTCTCAAATTGATTTTTTTTCTCATTTTAACTATGTTTGCGACTTTTAAAATTGAATCAATTCTAAAGTTATATTGCAGACCTAATAATAAACGTAAATTGAAGTCAATACTGCAAATTCGTCAATCCGAAACATCGTAATATAATGGCGAGGGCCAAAAAGTATTCTGTAAATCAAAAGCATTTAAGTTTTGAGTAACTCTCAAGGGGAAAATACTTATATAATATAATCCCCACCAAATTGGGTGAAGGATGTAAAATTTCGAAATTTACGTTGAATTCTTGGCTCATCCTCTTACACTAGGAGTGCTATTTTGGTTTACAATTTTGGAAAATAATCTTTTAATTTAGTGCGTACTATTCCTATGTATTATACTATAATAATTATATTATTGTACTTTAGGGTGAAAAAGAAGCAGCAGAAGATTAATATGATTACCTATTGGAAAACGGAGTAAGTATAGACGGGGTGTTTCGTAATTTCTTACTATACAGCAGTGGCGTATATAGGAATTGGTTTCGGGGGGGGGGGGGGGGGGTTGTTCGGGGCGTTGGGGGGGCGCCTGGCTTTTCATTAAAAAAATATAGTGTCGCTTTCGCCGTTTCTTTTTTTTTATCAATATATCCATACTTTTTCTTTTTTTCCTAGAAGCGGTTAATTAGTAATTAGTCGTTTTTAGGGACCAATTACCTGAAGTTTATAGTTGATATTTTTTTAATTAATAAATTAATGGAAGCAAAAAACGAAATTTTGTCAATTTGCACAAATTAATTTTTTAATCGAAAATTTTAAAACTTTTTGTAATTATTGATCCCCTAAAACGGATATTTTCGGATAAAACTAAAAAGCAACGAAATATCGATCAAAAACAAAATGGTGAATGCGTCACTAGCTCTGACTTAATTATTAACTGAACAAGAATATACTGAGGGTTTAAACAACAACGAACAAAACAAACATCTAGTAAAATCAAGATTTATACGTTTTTTAGTGAATTTATTGAATAAATTGGATAAAACATTACATTTCGGGGGGGGGGGGCTTAACATCATAAACGGGAAAGGGGGGGGGGGTCAAGTTATACATCATTTTAAAGGACATTTAAATCCCTTTCCAATAACACAATGATATATTTTTTGTTACGTAGTAGTTCCTTGAATAGAGAGATTTATGGTTTTTAGGTTACTATTTAAAAAACATTATTTTGTTGTCTCCCCTTTTAGTATAATGAATAGGGTATATTCGAATATGTTCGTGCAACCTATTACATAAGAACTGTTCTTATGAACAGATTAGTTCTTCCAGAAAAAAGTGTACCTCATTATTTTCTTTCGCAAATTGATTTTTTGTCGTTTTAACTATGTTCTCGACTTTTAAAATTAAATCAGTTCTAAAGTTATATTGCAGACCTAATAACAAGCGTAAATTAAAGTCTGCAATATCCTGCAAATTGGTCGATACGAAACGTCGTAATATAATACAATAAAGTCAGTGATATTCTTAGGAAGAAACCTACAATAAAAAAAAAATTAATTAGAACGGCCCACAAATTTCGAAAATACATCAACAACAAAGTTGAGGCAAATTTTTGGTTGCTCATTAAATAAGTTTCGCAATGTCTCATATTACTTATGCGAAATGAATAATCTTTTTCGCTACATACAATCGCCTCGCCGTGTAAATAGTGTTTTTTAATGTAATAATATAATTTTCCGAAAATCGTTAGGGAAATATTGACATTTTTGATAATATTTTTGAAAGAAAAATATTTTCCTACACTTAGTCGTTGCTAGGCAACGGAAAATAACTGTTAGGAAATATTCATTTCCTTACTGTAAGGAAATGATATTTCCTTAATAAAATTGGTTGCGTTACTATGGAAACGTATTAGGAAATAATATTTCCTTACAGTTGTTAGCATTCTACATAAATGTCAAGTTTTACAATTCAACATTAATACGTTTCCATATTAACGCAACCAATTTTATTACGAATTTCAAAGCACCATTTATTTGTGAATAAATTTATTCGCGATTTTTTCAAAATGAATCAATATCGGTCGATTTTCGGAAAAATAGTATGTTTACCTCGTAGGAGAAAAGCTACATTCCCTTAACGATCGTGAAGATTGCAACAAACCCGAACAAACCCGATTTTTCGCTTGAATTTATAACTAGAGTAGTATTTCCTATCGCTCGAATATACGAACAGTTTTGTACCTCGAGCGATCACACTACCAAGCAGCAGATTTCGGTCGGCATCGAGTGAAAGGTAATAAGTAACAAGCGACTATTTTCGCTTGAATTCATAACTCGAGCAGTTTTTTTTAATAATAGA
Organism: Barypeithes pellucidus; assembly: GCA_963991005.1. Classification (NCBI taxonomy): domain Eukaryota; kingdom Metazoa; phylum Arthropoda; class Insecta; order Coleoptera; family Curculionidae; genus Barypeithes; species Barypeithes pellucidus. The sequence continues at coordinate 45,410,149 of OZ022563.1, read as the reverse complement.
GCGATGTCGGTTATTTCAATAATCGAGTATAGTTGTTGCAGAATTATACCGTTGACTCTTACTGCCATAAATACTACCTGATTAAACCCTATTGTATACGCCTCAACCTCTTCAAAGCTCAATAAATGGGATCAAGGCCGGCTTGAAAATGTATACCACACCACATGATTTGTTTTTATAATTTAAAATAAATAGATAGGTATTTTTAGTTTTAGGTAGGTACCTATAATAAATGTAAAATAATGATAACAATTAATGATAATTGAAAATAATATAATTTAAAAGTATAACTATTAGGATAATAAGTGTAATAAAAATTAATTAATTTCTAAGAAACTATTGATAATTTATTCAAAATTTAACTCTGTATCACTATCACTATCTTCATCTAAGCCTAAACTTATAATTAAGGGTTGAACATTTGTAATCATACAATTGTAAGAATTTTCTACCTTAAGTACATGCTGTACACAGTTTTTCCAGCTGTCTGCAGAAATTTTTCTTACTTCATTTTTAATTAATTCTACTGCAGATGCATTTAATGTAGGAGAAATATTATTTCGCCTAATATTGAATTTTAATTGGTGCCATATTAACAGGTTTAAGTACTATGTCTCTTACCGAAGATAAAGGAGTTTTTGTCAAAGTAGACGTCTCTGCTAAAGCATCCATCGAATTAAAATTTCTACTCAACAACGATTGATGCACATTTTTAATTATTAGTTTGGCATCGGTAGATAAATGCTTTCTTTTAAAAATTACACTTGAAGATGCCCCCCTATCAGCACAATTCCAAGGACGCCACATTCTACCACTAATAAGCCTAACTAAAAATTACTCGCCGGAAAACCACTAAAGATTAAAATTATTAAAAATCACTTTGTATTTATATATGCATCAGGCATAGGTATAACTTGAATTGGTATACGTGGTCCGGCTCTGCTCGAAAAGGTTTTAAAATTTGGGATTTCCTTATTTATTTTATGGTCGAAGGGATAATGAGATTCTATTGCAGTCAAAAGATCAACCATATAAATCTTCAAATACTATACTCAAGCGGTTTTTCGCTCGAGTGATTACAACACTAATCAAAATCCATCCAACCAAATTTCGGCTTCAAGTATATTTTCATTTTGAGAAATTCCTAGATTTTGTTCGGCTTTGTTTTACTAATTTATTAATTTTGTTTTCAGACAACCATAACCTGGCCATTTTTGCACGGGAAGTGGAAATAATTTTATATTATTATTTTTGTTATAATTAATTAAATAATACAGGGTGTTATGAAAATGTTTATTATATTTAAACCCGCAAATCCTGAATTGAATACGAATTGCAGGAAAATAATCGTCAACAATAAACTAGAAAATTCACCGTATATTTCATTGGAAGCTGACTTGTATACAAAACCCGCATGGTATGTTAGTTAACGTGGTTGGTAATCGCGTGGCATGTGGTCGGATTTTAAGTATCTTTACCCAAGTTTTTCACAATGTTCCATTTAAACGTAATAAATAATTTTCATGACACCCTGTAACAGAAACTACCTTGGTTTTTTTAATAATTTACGATTTCTGTGTCTTGTTTAGAAAATTGTTTTTGAAACGATAAAAAATATTAAGAATAAACTAGGAACTACTTACCTGACCAGAGGTATTGTAAAGTACAGATCCCATAATCCATTCATAAAACTCTTGGAAAGTGAACCTGTGATTGTGTGAAATCGGTAATGGGTGGAAGAGAGAACTACATGTTTGTTGGCTGACAGCCAAGCTGCTCTTAAGGCTCTGAACTCCAATCGGTTTACTTCAAAACTCACACTGGAGTATCATACCAACCTAAAAGTACTGGCGGCCAGGGGGAACAAGGTGGAACTCTTGTGGGTCCCTGGTCACTCCGAGATATTAGGGAATGAAAAGGCGGATGAACTAGCGAGAGCCGGATCTGCCCAAAGTCTCAGGGGCCCTGAACCGGCCTTTGGAATATCAAAACAGGCAACAAAAACATTAGATAGATGGTCGAAAGAGCAACACCTGTCTCGATGGCAAGAGTTGCCTGGTCTAATACACGCACGGGCCGTAATGGGAAAACCATCGAAAATACTATCGAATGGGATGCTAACCCTGACGCGGCCCCAGTTGAAACAAGTGATGGGTCTGCTAACAGGCCACTGCCACTTGCGAAAACACCTTAAACGGATAGGGCTAAACAACGGATCCATTGAATGCAGACTCTGCGGCGAAGAGGATGAAACCGCCTCACACATAATATACCGCTGCGCAGCACTGTCTCGTAGAAGACAAAATATCTTCGGGAACATACAACGTGGTGACAACCTCCCACATGACAAGCTTGGCAGAAGGTTACTGGACCTCATAGATGGAACAAACATCGTCTAACAAGATCGTGGTACAAAATAAGCCGGAAGGCTGCAGTGGTTTGAAGTTCGGGCCTTTAAACCGACCCCCGCCTTTTAACCAACCAACCAACCAACAATATTGAAGTCTGGTTATATCAGATGGTTAAATATTAAAACATAACCATACTTACCGATGAAAAGATAAATCCTTATTTAAATGATCCATTATTTTACAAACTACACATGAATGCATCATGATTGTTTATAATAAAGACGATTTTTCACCAATAATCATAAAAACAAATATAAATCTACCAAAATATATAATCAATCCGTTAGATCAAAGCGCCAACGTCGCAATGTTTTCGAAATTAGTAATTCATACAACTTTTTGGTCCAAAATCCGTAGCACAGTTGTAAAATAAAAATAGATATTGCCAGACTGCATTTGGATTAGTTCAAGATTCGTTCGATACTTTTAAGTATAATAATATTTTTTTAAAGAATCTTTCATCGCCTTTTCACAGTTTATAGTAAAATTATTGGGAAATAAATTTATTTTAAGAGCAATTGCGGATAAATCTTAAACCAGTTGTAATTGTCAAATTAACTAATTTTTAATTGGGATTTTGCAAGATACCTTTGCGACAAATATGTCAATCTGGCTCTGCTGCAATAATAACCGAAAGGGGTGGGAAAGACTGCTTGCATTCGTTGTGTAGGCTAGAAATGTATATTTTTCTATCTGTAGTTTGTAATATCTTTGGTCCTGCCACATTTCTGTCAGTATACCAGCAAAAAACTGGTAATAAAAAATTGTGAAAGTCATTTTATGTCAATATTAATATTATTTTAGGTTATAAATACTATTTCCGCCTTTGTACCATTTAATTATTGTAACTTTTTCCTTAACCTAATAATGTTACGAAAAAAAGTTATTCTTCATAAAAAGTTCTGCATGGTCTAAAACCTAAAATGCAACTATCAGATACTAAATTCTTCTAGGCATATAGAAGGTTTGTCAGAAAAAAATATGAATTTTGCCCAAGAGCAAGTACAGTACCTTTATTTGTGAAAAGACCGAAAATTGTTATTTGTTTGTTAAAGTTGATCAGAACTAAAATCATGTTTAAATGTACAGTTACACTCATTTACGATGGAAAAATTATTTTTTCTTTTTGAAACGTATGTGTACAACTAGGGGGGCATAGCCCCCTAGGCGCTACCCGCGCAGGGGCCTCCGGCATCCACCTATATGTGTTTTGGTTATTACCTAGCCGCTCCGCGGCGGGGCTCCGCCGTTCACCTGCATGTGACAGATTCCCACTAGGCGCTACCCGCGCAGGGGCCTCCGGCATCCACCTATATGTGTTTTGGTCATTACCTAGCCGCTCCGCGGCGAGGCTCCGCCGTTCACCTGCATGTGACAGATTCCCACTAGGGGCTACCCGCGCAGGGGCCTCCGGCATTCACCTATATGTGTTTTGGTTATTACCTAGCCGCTCCGCGGCGGGGCTCCGCCGTTCACCTGCATGTGACAGATTCCCACTAGGCGCTACCCGCGCAGGGTCCTCCGGCATTCACCTATATGTGTTTTGGTTATTACCTAGCCGCTCCGCGGCGGGGCTCCGCCGTTCACCTGCATGTGACAGATTCCCACTAGGCGCTACACGCGCAGGGTCCTCCGGCATCCACCTATATGTGTTTTGGTTATCACCTAGCCGCTCCGCGGCGGGGCTCCGCCGTTCACCTGCATGCGACAGATTCCCGCTAGGCGCTACCCGCGCATGGGCCTCCGGCATCCACCTACATGCGTTTTTGTTATTACCTAGCCGCTCCGCGGCAGGGCTCCGCCGTTCGCCTGTATGCGACAGATTCGCCTACATGTATTTTTGTTATTATTACCTAGATTTAACCACCGATTTGAGTGGATGCACCGAGAAGCTTGAATATAGGTTGATGATTTAATTCGTTGGCCACACTCCTGCGGACTGTGATGGGGGTACATAGCACCCAACTTCGTTCATTATAACATATGTGACCGTTTAACATTTTAAGAGACCAGCTATATCCGATTGCGAACGATTCGCTTACTATATTACGTATCGAATAGAAAAAAAAATGTCAAAAATGACAGCTGTAAAAAAATAAACAACATTTTCGGATTCCTTGCAATCGAATTACATAGAAACGATACCAAACTTTTGAAGTTCTGTTAACCTAGCCGCTCCGCGGCGGGGCTCCGCCGTCCACCTATTTGCGACAGATATCAAACCTTTGAAGTTCTGTTAACCTAGCCGCTCCGCGGCGGGGTTCCGCCGTCCACCTGTATGCGACAGATACCAAACATTTGAAGTTCAGTTAACCTAGCCGCTCCGCGGCGGGGCTCCGCCGTCCGCCTACATGCGACAGATATCAAACCTTTGAAGTTCTGTTAACCTAGCCGTCCGCGGCGGGGCTCCGCCGTCCACCTATATACGACAGATATCGAACCTTTGAAGTTCTGTTAAGCTAGCCGCTCCGCGGCGGGGCTCCGCCGTCCACCTATATGCGACAGATACCAAACATTTGAAGTTCTGTTAACCTAGCCGCTCCGCGGCGGGGCTCCGCGGCAGGGCTCCGCCGTCCACCTATTTGCGACAGATATGAAACCTTTGAAGTTCTGTTAACCTAGCCGCTCCGCGGCGGGGCTCTGCCGTCCACCTATATGCGATAGATATCAAACCTTTGAAGTTCTGTTAACCTAGCCGCTCCGCGGCGGGGCTCCGCCGTCCATCTATATGCGACAGATATCAAACCTTTGAAGTTCTGTTAACCTAGCCGCTCCGCGGCGGGGCTCTGCCGTCCACCTATATGCGATAGATATCAAACCTTTGAAGTTCTGTTAACCTAGCCGCTCCGCGGCGGGGTTCCGCCGTCCACCTGTATGCGACAGATACCAAACATTTGAAGTTCAGTTAACCTAGCCGCTCCGCGGCGGGGCTCCGCCGTCCGCCTATATGCGACAGATATCAAACCTTTGAAGTTCTGTTAACCTAGCCGTCCGCGGCGGGGCTCCGCCGTCCACCTATATACGACAGATATCGAACCTTTGAAGTTCTGTTAAGCTAGCCGCTCCGCGGCGGGGCTCCGCCGTCCACCTATATGCGACAGATACCAAACATTTGAAGTTCTGTTAACCTAGCCGCTCCGCGGCGGGGCTCCGCCGTCCACCTATTTGCGACAGATATGAAACCTTTGAAGTTCTGTTAACCTAGCCGCTCCGCGGCGGGGCTCCTCCGTCCACCTATTTGCGACAGATATGAAACCTTTGAAGTTCTGTTAACCTAGCCGCTCCGCGGCGGGGCTCCGCCGTCCATCTATATGCGACAGATATCAAACCTTTGAAGTTCTGTTAACCTAGCCGCTCCGCGGCGGGGCTCCGCCGTCCACCTATATGCGACAGATGCGAAACATTTGAAGCTCTGTTAACCTAGCCGCTCCGCGGCGGGGCTCCTCTGTCCACCTATTTGCGACAGATATGAAACCTTTGAAGTTCTGTTAACCTAGCCGCTCCGCGGCGGGGCTCTGTCGTCCACCTATATGCGACAGATATCAAACCTTTGAAGTTCTGTTAACCTAGCCGCTCCGCGGCGGGGCTCCGCCGTCCACCTATATGCGACAGATATCAAACCTTTGAAGTTCTGTTAACTTAGCTGCTCCGCGGCGGGGCTCCGCCGTCCACCTATATGCGACAGATCCCAAACCTTTAAAGATCTGTTAACCTAGCCGCACCGCGGCGACGCTCCGCCGTCCACCTATATGCGACAGATACCAAACTTTTGAAGTTCTGTTAACCTAGCCGCTCAGCGGCAGGGCTCCGCCGTCCTCCTGGCAGTGACAGATTCGCCTACATGTGTTGTTGTTATTATTATTATTATCTAGATCTGACCACCGATTTGGGTTCAGCCTGAATGTAGGTTGATGTATTAATTGCTTGGCCACACTCCTGCGGACTGTGATGGGGGTACATAGCACCCAAGTTCGTTCATTATAACCATGTTACCGTTTCACATTTTAAGGGACCAGCTATAACCGATTGCGAACAATCCGTTCACTATATTACGTATCGAATAGAATAAAATATGTCAAAAATAACAGCTGTCAAAAAATAAACAACATTTTCGGATTCCTTGCATTCGAATTACATAGGAACGATACCAAACTTACAAAATTCCGTTAACCTTGTACCTATTATTGACCTAAGAAACGTCAATTTGACAGCTGTCAAAAAATAGATAAAGATTTCGCATTCCTCATACTAAAATTGTATAGAAATGATACTACACTTGTTAAAATATTTTAACAAAAAAATGTAAAAATGACAAATGTAATTTGACAGCTGTCAAAAAATAAATACATTTTTCGGATAACTTATACTCAAATTATATAGAATCGATACAAAATTTTTGAAATTTTGTTAACCTTGCACTTATTCTTCACTAAAGAATCATCAATTTGACAGCTGTCAAAAAATAAATTTTATTTTCGGACTCCTTACACTTAAATTATATTGAGACGTTACTAAACTTGCGATATTTTGTTCACCTTGCACATATTACTAACCTAAGAAACGTTAATTTGACAGCTGTCAAAAAATATATAAAATTTTCGAATTCCTCATACTCAAATTATATAGAAACGATACCAAACTCGTGAATTTAAGTTAACATTGCAACTATTACCAATTACCAAATTACCAATATACGTCAATTTGACAGCTGTCAAAAAATTTATAGAATTTTCGGATTGCCTGCATTAGAATTATACGAAATCGACACCAACTTTGCGAAATTATGTTACCATTACGCCTATGATCGACAGTTAACCGAAATCAAAGAATTGTTAAAAATGACAGCTGTCAAAATATGAATTAAATTTTCGGATTCCTTGCCCTCGAATTATACGAAAACGACACCAACTTTGTGAAATTCTATTAATCTTGCACTTTTTACTAACCAAGGAAACGTTAATTTGACAGGTGTCAAAAAATTTAAAATATTTTTAAAATCCTTTTAGCAATATTAACATAACGTACTAGTTGAATTTTCTTCAAATTACCAAATTATCAAATTAAGCCTATTTTTCCAAATTTTTATTCAAATCTGATGAATTTAAACACTTGCCCTTGTCTAATTTTCACTAAATACTGTAAAAACCACGCTTTTCATGCATTTCGAGCGAAAGTTAGAAATTTTGCTGTCACCATTACGAATATTCTTAATTTTCTCCAAGTTCGAACATCTTTATGATAACTTTATATATATCAAAATGTTCGGAAAAGATGAGGGAATCAGATAAACCTAGAAAGAAAACTCTAAAAGAAAGGTTATAGAAGAAATAGCAGAGGAAACTTGACTTTTAATAACAAAAATTTCGAAAAAATTTATAAAATATTTTTTTATCCGCCAAAGGATGTTTTTGGGTCACACAGTCGATGTGGAACATAAAGGTAATTTATTCCTTTAAACAATAGGCTAAAGAACGATTGAAAAAGTTACATACACTAGCGTACAGCCGGCTTTTAGTAAGAGGATGTCAAAATTAGTGATTCTTGCCTAATCGATTGTAGTTATTCTTGTATAAGAAATTAAGAAACTAAACTATGGTTTTTAATCGTGTTCTGATGTGCTCTTTCCGATGACCTATATAACATTTCCATGAAATCTTATTTTACCCCATAAATAGCAAAAAAAAAATTTTGACAAAATCATCAAGTTCAGTTTTTCGCAAATTTCTCCATTTTATAGGCCTTTCAGCATGATATGATGTATTGTGAAATATTACTATTTGAGATGACCTATTCACCGGTTCAATCCCGGAGCCAATCTATGCTACTCAAGTCGATTAATTCATTATCGAAAATGACCGTGCATTGCCCATGATTTACAACATTAAAAAAATCGAGAACCTGACTTCCCGACATTTTATCAAAAAACTCTCGCGACGAGTTTTTCTAAATAAGTTTCTTGATAACATACTAGAATATAAACTGAATCGCTTAAGTTTTACGAGACCGGCAAGTCGTAGAAAAAAATATTTAATTTTTTCACATTTTCTGAATATTTCGTTTAATAACTTATGAACGGAACACCCTGTATAATGACGTACATCGGCTAAGGATACGCCATATATACCAAAATATACCCAAAAAGTTTCATTGCTCCAACGTGGACCGATTAGAAGAAATGAAATAAATTGTGTCAAGATGCACCGTTTTTGGACCCTCCCATAAGCCCAATGTAAATAGGTCGTTGCAGACCATTTTGGAAATCGGGAAAATGGTAGGAAATTTTCCATTTTGGGCAACGATAGGGGTCATCATCGAAAGCCGAAATCCCATAGAATCTTTTCCATACCATTTCCATCCTCAAATCGTTCAATTAACTTCAGGATCTCGCTAAGAAAAAGTCCATTTTGGCCCATTTCGGCCGAATTTTGACAGTCAACAAATTGGGTTAATTTTATTCCAAGGCATGCTAATTAAAATCGACGAAGTGTGCAGATTTGCAAAAATTGACCGTCCCAGCTCGGAAAAACGTCATTTTTCTCCCGATTGAAAGGAAATTTCGAAAATTTTGAAAAATAATAATGTTTAGAGAAAAGATGGACGGAAAGAATACGCCTATAAAGAACTCTCCGAAATGATATTTGTAGGAGTTATTCGTGACTAAACCGATCTTTTAGTGAAAAATGGTTGAAAATGGATATACCTAATTTTTTTTAACCCTTTAGATCGTAATTCGAAACGCGCTCTTGGTATTAATCTTAAAGTACCATCATTCCGCTTGACGAAAAAGCAAAAAAATATGGAAACTGTTAAATAGGAAAGCGTATAGACGAAATTAAGTGTAGCGGTGACAAACTTTTGCATTTCCAAAAAACTAAAATTCATTCTTTAATAGTAATTTCGGTATTTAAATCGAAGAAAGCAAAATATACGTATCGAATGTGAATTACCTAGATCTTTCCGGTAACGTAAACTAAAATTCGATCAAAAGCCGTTTTTACCTCGAAAAAAATGAAAAACCGTCCATTTTTACCCTGAAATATCAACTTGTTCAGTATTTTCAAATTTTTCCCATCTTCTAATAACTTTAGGTATAGATAGATGTATTGATGGCACCTAGTTTTTGAGATGGGAAATCTTAAATTTTAAACCGCGAGACGCTCGGACGCACCCAGTTCGAGCTATTCGGTACCCGAAATGACCCTTTTTTGCCAAATTTCGACTTTCAAAAATTCTTTTAAATTACTTCTAATCGTCGTACGTTACCCAGTTTCAATAGGGTTCTGTAGCGACCGGTCCACTCCACACTCCGAAAATTTAAATCGAAAAAATTGAGTTTTGCGACTTGAAATGGATTTCAACGGGAATCGCCGAAAAGTCGACTTTGACGTTTAATAACTTCGAAACGGTTCACCCTGTATATTTTAAAATTTGAGACAACACGCGCGCTTTATCCAAAATTAAAACCAGAAAGTTTCGTCGTTTCGACTCTGATAGTTTTCTCGCAAAAAATTCGCAACCGGAAAAATGTCAAAAGATACGACGACGACGACGACGACGACAACGGACGTTCAAGGTCACCCACTGGCCGTAATACATAGCACCAGAATTGGTGCTATGTAATAACAATGCAAATTTAACTGTACTTACATGTAATCTAGGATGCTCTGACATACAAATGATTTGTTGATAGCAAGAAATATTTGACAACGCCCGTCAAAACGCGTTAAAATTTATAAATTACATAAAAATGGTGTTATTAAGTTGTGAAGATGTTAATCATTTGGAGAGGATAATTACACATTCATGCCGGGAAATTTCTCCAGCAGTGATAAGGAAAGTATTAAGGAAATTTGCCAATTTTTTTTTTTTTATGATCAAACACAAGCACTATAGGAAAAATCCTTTAGGGCACTCTGGGAGTGGTGCGTGTGCGCAAAAAGCGATTCACGTTGGTTTTGAATCGTTGGAGGTTATATTCGTTGGGAAAAACGACCTCGGGAAGATCGTTCCACAATGATGAAGTCCTCCAGATGAAAGAGTTCTTAAATAATGAAGTTCGAGGAGTACTAAGCTTAACCACATTTGGATGGGCGGTAGTGGTTCGTCGTGTATTTCTGATATTCGCCGCTCTGGGCGGAATTAAGAGGGCAAGGTCAGCCGAGCACTTTAGAACGATAAAATGTATTGAACGAGAGGCATTAGTGGAATGAGTGAAAATGGAATTTCTATTTATTTCTAGTATTATTATTGTGTTAGTTACACAATTTATTATGGGTATCATTTAACTGGTTAGCAAAATATTGATATTTTTGCGAACAGAAAAATGTAATCGGTCAGCAATGGCTAGTTGATCAACAACTTATGGACAGCAAACATTTCTAAATCGGTCAGTAATTAATGTCATACTAGAGTGTTCTAAATTATTTTGGTACGCAAATTAAATATATAAGCTGCTATGAGCGATCCACTTTTAATCAGATATTGGTAAGCAATCAGCGGGTAAGCAAAATATTTAATCTTGGTCATCAAAAAAAGCAATAAAACGTCAAATAGTGGCAGTGCCCTGGGAAAACAAGTGAAAACTCGCCCCCGCTACACCTTTTGGACCTTCACTGCTACACCGAATGAAAACACGCACGCAATTAGCTACTCGTATCACGCGACTGTTTTCGCTCCGCCCACAATAACGAACTTTGCCGATTATTCAAAACAAACGCAATCCAATGATTTATATTGATACCCATTCTTTTAATATGCAAACCTCTGAAGTAAACTGCTTCTAGACATGTTTTTTTTTACTGACCAATTGTAAAATCTTGCTGACCAAGTAATCATTTCGCAGCTCGACTGTTAATTAAGCAAACACATGATATTACAAGCGGACTGATATCGGTTAAATTGTTGACAGTTTGTAGCATTCTTTGCAGAACAAGTGTTGCAGTCCGATTTTTATTTATTGCAAGCAAAATCTTTTTATGCTGATCAAATGATTTAAATGGCTATTTTTTTGCTGCGAACCAATTTTAATAACGGCAAATCATTTAATTACTTCTCATTTATTAAATGAAACGTTTATACCGGGTCCTGCTATAGTGTTTCAGGCTTCCATAGCTCCCATACGAATTAAGTTGGGAGTTCCATTCACATGCCTTTGTATACTGTGGTGAATTTCAGGAAAATATTTCTCCATATGCAGGGTGGCCCAAAAAAGTGTTATAGTTGTTTTTTTAAATGGGACAGCCAATATTTTATTGCATATTTAGGTTCGCATTAGTGTCCTCTAAAATGTTATTTAATTTGCTTTGGTAGTTTAAGAGCTATAAATTAAAAAGTCCTGGAAGACACTTAAAATAAACAACCCTTAGCAACCGTCAAATTTTTTCTATGACAACAGTTAAACTTTAAATAGATGAAAAATAAAGTATTGTATACATCACAGGCGTTACTAGACTATAATGCTGGTATATATATATATATATATATATATATATATGATGGTACAATAGCATCCACAGCCGGAGACAAAGCAAACTTACTTGCTGAACTATTTTCTTCGCATTCCACTGTAGATTTCCAGGGAAGAACACCACCCGACATTCCTGCAGTTGAATCCGAAATGACTGAAATCGTGTTCCGTCAAACGAATCCTGAAAGGACTCGACGTCAAAAAAGCTACTGGTCCAGACGAAATTCCTATTATAGTTCTCAAAAGATGCGCCGATGAACTAACACCAGTATTTTGTAGACTTTTCAACTTATCCTACAAAAAAGGAATATTTCCATCTTGCTGGAAGACGGCGAGAGTCCAGCCTATTCCAAAGAAAGGTAAGAGAACCCTGCCTAACAACTATCGACCAGTCGCATTGCTTTCAGTTATATCAAAAGCAATGGAGAAAGCTATTAATCAACATCTTCTAAAGTACCTGGAAGGCTTCAACATTATCAGCGATCATCAATATGGTTTTCGGAAGTCCAGATCAACTGGAGATCTTCTAGCCTATGTCACCCATATTTGGAACAACGCAATCGAACATCATGGGGAGTCTAGGGCTGTTGCACTGGATATTTCTAAAGCTTTTGATCGTGTTTGGCATGAAGGGCTTCTAAGTAAACTGCGATCCTATGATATGCCCAGTCGATTCTGTGCATGGTTGTCTAGCTTCCTTAAGGACCGCTCTCTACAAGTGGAGATTGACGGATTTCTCTCAGACACCTTCACCATCAATGCCGGTGTTCCTCAAGGGTCCATATTGTCTCCTACTCTCTTCTTACTCTACATTAACGACCTTTTAGTGAAAACTAAAAATCCGATATTTATGATGATAGCACACTTATTTCATCTTTTTCTTTGAATGCGCAAACATCGGCTGCCGACGCACATCTTCGCAGACAGCATGAAGTATCACGCCTCAACAAAGACCTGGAAGAAATTTTGGCTTTGGGTGACAGTAACCAAGTCGAATTTAACGCTAAAAAAACCCAGGCAGCAGTTTTCTCTAAAAAGGTTATCATTGCCGAACCGGAAATAGTCATGGCCGGACACGCAATCCCACTGGCTTAATCTATTAATTTGCTGGGCGTCAATCTGGGAGGAAATATGTCTTGGCATAACCACGTGGCAATCGCCAAGATAGCTTCTCAGAAGCTTGGGGTACTTTTCCGAACCAGAAAGTTGTACACACCTCAACAACTTTTGACACTTTACAAAGCCCAGATTCGACCATCACTAGAGTACTGCTCTCATGTCCGGAGCTCTGCACCCAAACATACTCTTCGGCTACTGGATTCCATCGAAAGGAGGACTATTCGTCTGATCGGAGACCACGAGCTGACGAAGAACCTCGACAGCCTGGAACATCGAAGACAGGTTGGGGAATTGACTCTCTTTTACAGATATTTTCATGGAAAGTACTCTTAATTCCGCCCAGAGCGGCGAATATCAGAAATACACGACGAACCACTGCCGCCCATCCATATGTGATTAAGCAGTACTCCTCGAACTTCATTATTTAAGAATTCTTTCATCTGGAGGACTTCATCCTTATGGAACGACCTTCCCGATGTCGTTTTTCCCAACGAATATAACCTCCAACGATTCAAAACCAACGTGAATCGCTTTTTGCGCACACGCACCACTCCCAGAGTGCCCTAAAGGATTTTTCCTATGTGCTTCTATTTGATCATAAGAAAAACCTTACTTCTCATTTATTAATTAAACGTTTATACAGGTTCCTGCTATAATTGTTCAGTCTTCCATAGCTCCTATACGAATTAAGTTAGGAATTCCATTCATATGCCTTTGTATACTGTGGTGAATTTCAGGAAAATATTTCTCCATATACAGGGTGGCCCAAAAAAGTGTTATAACATAAAGCCAATATTTTATTGCATATTTAGGTTCGCATTAGTGTCCTCTAAAATGTTAAGTAATTTGCTTTGGTAGTTTAAGAGCTATAAATTGAAAACTGAAAAAAAAAGTTTTGGAGTCCTGGAAGACACTTAAAATAAACAACCCTTAGCAACCGTCAAATGTTTTCTATGACAACCGATCAAAGCTTACTAAATACTAAAAATTGTCTAAAATATTTTTAAAGAAATGCATGAATTTAACTAAACTGCTGGCCATTTGCTTTCGAGCAAGAAAAATATCGCCTAAATTTAAAAGTTAATATTTTCTGAACCAGATATGACATCGATCTCCGGTTTTTAATGTTTGATAGATTTGTCCCTTAGGAAACAATTGCCAACGTTGGATTGTCTTAAACTGTGAGAAAATTTTATATACAGGGTGTTAAAGAGGACGATGATTTTTGATGCAAATTTCAATAGCATGTAACTTTCACAATAATACTTTTAAATTTTATCACTGTACGTCAATTGAATCACTGGTTCGTAGCAAAGAAAGTGATCTGTCATATTTTTGATATCTGCTATATTATAAGAGATACCGATTTTTTTGAAAAACTTTGCTTTTTTTCAACTTTTTGTTAGCTAGATCCCACTGTGCGTTGTATCGTGCAAACTTTGCAAATGATTATTATACCTTATGAAAAGCTTGTTTATGTTCAGTAACAACAATTGTACCTAAATGTTGTGATGTGCAGTGGCGTACTTATGATCAGTTATATGTTTATGCTTTATGAGTATCTCACAATTCTTTTGTATTGGAAAGTACTCGCCCCTAGATTAGGCAAGTTTTTCCTTATTTTTTAGTTTTTAATATCGCGCGACAGGTATATTATATAGTGTCTACAAAATTTTAAAAAAGATCATTTTTTTATTTAATTGTTTGAAAAAATCTATTTATTAATTTCTAACTTTCTAACACGACACTATTCCTAAAATTAAACTTACATTGAAAGGCACTTTAATATTAAATAACACTAGCTGCCGTCAAACCAAACCCCGTCAATCCGAGTGTATTAATTTGAATCGAGATTATCACGAAAAAAAAACAATATCAAGTCAGCCATGCTAATGCGTTTAGCAACTAAGCTAACCATGTATCAAGTAAGCCATGGTAACTAAACAATGGTTCAATGATGTACAAATAAACTTTTAATAACAACTTATTGTCATAATGCCACGTTTAACGGAACACGAAAGAAATAATTGTGAGATATTCATAAAGCATAGACATATAAGTGATTATAAGTACGCCACTGCACATCACAACATTTAGGTACAATTGTTGTTACTGAACATAAATAAGCTTTTCATAAGGTATAATAATCACTTGCAAAGTTTGCACGATACGACGCACAGTGGGATCTAGCTAAAAAAAAGTTTTTCAAAAAAATCGGTATCTCTTAAAATATAGCAGATATCAAAAATTTGACAGATTACTTTCTTTGCTATGAACCAGTGATTCAATTGACGTACAGTGATAAAATTTAAAAATATTATTGTGAAAGTTACATGCTATTGAAATTGGAGCAAAAATAATCGTCCTCTTTAACACCCCGTATATAAAATTTTCTGACAGCTTAAGACAATCCAACTTTGGCAATTGTTTCCTAAGAGACAAATCTATCAACCATTAAAAACCGGAGATCGATGTCATATCTGGTTCAGAAAATATTAACTTTTAAATTTAGGCGAAATTATTCTTGCTCGAAAGCAAATGGCCAGCAGTTTAGTTAAACTTTAAATAGATGAAAAATAAAGTATTGTATACACCACAGGCGTAACTAAACTATAATACTACTATATAGACATTATAGTCTACTTAACGCCCTTGGTACGTAAATAACTATAATCTTAATCCTATTTGAAATAACTATGTTGAGCAACAATCATTATGTGGGCTTATCAAAATTATAACAATGGTGTTATATATTTTATTATTAACGGCTGTAAGTCAGCTTAATTTATTACTTTCAATTATATGTTAACATGTTATTTTATTAAAACAATCATTTCATTGACAAAGGTAATTTAACTTTCAATTGCAATGCATCACAAAGCTTTATTAAATATTGCGTTTATTTTGGTAATCTATACAAACTTAATTGCCACTCATCAACTTCCCCAAGATCGTACTATTGCAGGAATAGGAATGGTTGGACCTGCAGTTATTTACGACCCGATCATGGTGAGCTTCTAATGTTTTTATACCGTACACGGATAAAGAATTCTTGTACAGGGTGTCACATTTCGACACTTTTATAGGGTATCTCCGTAATTGTTAGTGCTATCAAGAAAGTAATGTAGATGTCATGTGCTCTTTTTGGGTCAAACTTAAAATGGTAAAATCAAAATTTGATAATCTTCGCTCGCTTGAGATACGGGGGAAAATCAAAATATTGACAATTTCAAAATTACAATATAAATTCCTGGACAAAATTAACGCAACATCATAAATTTGCCATATTTTTTATGCTATTTTTTTTTTCTGAATTTATGATCCGATTTGAATGATTTTTTTTGCATTGTAGGTTGGTTCCTTGACAATGTCATAGTTTTCGCTGTTTATGATAAAAATTTAATTTTCGATTTATACTGGGTGTACTAAAAATGTTATGTTTTTTTCCAATAATTCGCATCACCCTGTGGTTGACACTAAACGGTAGGTCAATCTTTCCCCAACATTTTCTTCTTTTGGTTTACTTCATTATCTCTGTTATTAAAGGAGATACACCGTTTTATAGTGTAACATGTCTTTATAGACTTTAAAATTCAACACATTCATTGTTAAATGTTTTCAAGTAGACTATGGACTTTTTCTGACATTGCAAGCGATGTGTCAGCAGATGTTGTGTTTTAAAGTGACAAAGGTCAAATAAAATTCGCCATACTGATAAAAACTGTTCGGAAACTGCTTATTAAACGTTCGTTTTGTATGCTCAGTTGCTCGACGAGTATTTTACTCTTGAAACCTTCTTGAAAACAGAGATAATGAAGTAAACCAAAAAAGAAAATGTTGGGGAAAGAAGGACCTAGCGTTTAATGCAATGCAATATGCTTCGGTTGCTAATATACTCCACAGGGCGATACGAATTTTCGGAAAAAAACATAGCATTTTTAGTAAACCCAGTATAAATCGAAAATTAAATTTTTATCAAAAACAGTGAAAACTATGACATTGTCAAGGAACCAACCTACAATGTAAAAAAAATCATTCAAATCGGATCATAAATTCAGAAAAAAAATAACATAAAAAATATGGCAAATTTTTGATGTTGCGTTAATTTTGTCCAGGAGTTTATTTCCTTAGTTAAAAGAGATACAGAAAAATGTCTTATACAGAAGTTTCTTTATATTGATGGTTGAGGATTCTGCCGTTTTCAGAATACATATACGGGGTCAGGTAACCTCATTTTTTTAAATGGAACACCTTGTATATTTAAATGAAAAAGATAGCATTTTAAATTCTCTTTTCAAATATACGAGGTCTATCCCAAAAGTATCCGACCTATCTCGATTTCTCGGCACTTGATTTATCCTTCGTCATCCGGTGGGTGGCATCCTTCGAAGTATTCCCCATTTGATTGAATAACACGCTCATATCGATGTTTCCACTTTTTAAAGCACTCTTCAAAGTCAGCTTTTGGAATCGCCTTTGGTGCATTCGTCGCATTAGCTTCAACAGTCCCCCTTTGTCGTCGACTCGGTGTCTTTTAAGCGGAATTTTCAATCGTGGAAACAGCCAAAAATCGTAGGGAGCTACGTCGCGACTGTATGGAGGCTGGCGAAGCTGTGTGACATTATGTTTTCACAAATACTGCTGCACAAGATTTGATGTGTGCGCTGGAGCATTGTCGTGGTGAAGGAGTCACCGGTTTGCCAAAAGTGCGGCCGTTTTCTTTTCTGATTGCATAACGCAATCTTCTCAAAACTTCAACGTAGTACTCTTTGTTGATCGTTTGGCCTGCAGGAGCATAGTCGTGATGCACAACGCCTTCATGATCGAACAATCAACATTGACTTGACGTTGCTTCGGCTGTGACGTGCTTGTTTACCACTCTTTTATTTATGATTTGTAACATTTCAATCGTTTCCACACAGTTTTTACCGAGCTTAAAGCAAAATTTAATGCAAATTCGCTGTTCCGTTCTTTCCGTCATTTTTAGCAGTAACATAATCCGACGAACGCAAAAAGACGTAGTAAAGTAACAGACGCTGCGCGGGAACTAATGCGTCTTATGGGTATAAATAGTTGTTGCAGAATTATACCGTTTACTCTTACTGCCATAAATAAACTACCTGATTAAACCCTATTGTATACGCCTGAACCTCTTCAAAGCTCAACAAATGGAAAATGTATACCACACCACATGATTTATTTTTATAATTTAAAATAAATAGATAGGTATTTTTAGTTTTAGGTACCTATAATAAATTTAAAATAATGATAATTATTAATGATAATTGAAAATAATATAATTTAAAAGTATAACTATTAGGATAACAAGTACAATAAAAATTAATTAAACTCTAAGAAACTATTGATAATTTATTCAAAATTTAACTCTGTATCACTATCACTATCTTCATCTAAGCCTAAACTTATAATTAAGGGTTGAACATTTGTAATCATACAATTCTAAGAATTTTCCACCTTAAGTACATGCTGTACACAGTTTTTCCAGCTGTCTGCAGAAATTTTTCTTACTTCGTTTTTAATTAATTCTACTACAGATGCATTTAATGTAGGAGAAATATTATTTCTCCTAATATTGGTTTTTAATTGGTGCCATATTAGCTCAATAGGATTAAATATACAATAGTACGGAGGAAGACGCAACACTGTATGTCCATTTTCTGCTGCAAGTTTGTCACACTCGTATTCCTTATTTATTTTAAAAGCTTTTAATACTTCTAGCAGTTCTCGTTTTTTGTAAGTTTCTTCAAAATATAAATCATTTTCAATCATAAAATTTTGAAATTCTGCTTTTGTATTATTAGAATTGGGAATGATTTTTGCTTGCCGACTATGATAACTAGCATTGTCCATTACAATGACGCTATTTTCAGGTATATTTTTAAGGAGTTTATGTTTAAACCAATCTTCAAAAAGTTGTGCGTCGGTATCTTGATGCTAATCTAAAGAAGAATCTGCTATGTTTTTAGCTGAAAGCAACGGACAATTTGGAACAAACCCGTTCTCTGAACCAGCATGTAATATTGTGATTCTTTTGCCTTTATTTGATGGTGCCTTGGTTCGACATTTTTTGGAAGAATCATCCCAACCTTTTCTTGGAGTGTCATGGGTATCGAACCATGTTTTGTCAATGTAAATAATTGGAGGATTTTCTTCTCTAAATTATTTAGCAGCTGTTAAATATTTAAGTCTCCATTCCCGTAAACGTTGAGATTCCATTAATGTTTGTCTTTTATCAATGCTTCGGTATTTAAAACCCATTTTACGCAATATTTTCCTAAGGCTTGAAAGGCTACAAGAGATATTTGTTTCGTCTTTAATCAGCCGCTCTTTGAGGGAAATCAAAGTGGGTACAGTTTTTGCCTCATACATTTGGTAAATCTTTCTTCTTAATAAATCCATGTCATTTTCTTCAATGCTTCTAAATGTGCCAGAATCACTCCGATTTTTTCTAGGATTTTTTTAGGAGTTTAAGTAATATGTCTCTTACCGAAGATAAAGGAATTTTTGTCAAAGTAGACGTCTCTTCTAAAGCATCCATCGAATTAAAATGTCTACTCAACAACGATTGATACACATTTTTAATTATTAGTTTCGCATCGGTAGATAAATGCTTTCTTTTAAAAATGACACCTGAAGATGCCCCCCTATCAGCACAGTTCCAAGGAGGCCACATTCTACCACTAATAAGCCTAACTGAAAATTACTCGCCGGAAAACCACTAAAGATTAAAATTATTAAAAATCACTTTGTATTTATATATGCATCAGGCATAGGTACAAATTGAATTTGTATACCTGGTCCGGCTCTGCTCGCAGAGGTTTTAAAATTTGGAATTTCCTTATTTATTTTATGGTCGAAGGGATAATGGGGTTTTATTGCAGTCAAAAGATCAACGGTATAATTCTGCAAATACTATACTATTATATCCCGTACACCCAACACCATCTTTATACCTGTAATAATATTTTAAGACTGTACATTTTGTTAGATGTAGAAAAATATTCATTCATTCTCAATCTGAAGAAGCTACAGTGATAGCGAAACATGTGATTTTTCAGAATATAGTGGAAAAGAAATATAACGTAGATTTATTGTTTCTCATAATATTAGTTATGGATTTCCACCAAGTATCGGCTGAATCAATTAATTTATTCCATTTAATATCCAAATTAAAGTGAAAAGTTGTCCAATCCCAACGGAAAAAATATTTGTCTAAGGACAATTGTTAAGAATTATGTATTATCGTGTCGAGGCCTACATGCGTCAGATAATGGGAAGGTTACGTTTCTGGCCCCAAAACAACAATACACAAACCCGAACCTACGTTTTCCACAAAAAGTTTTTAAGTTATTTTGTGATTGTACTGTAGGACAGCACCTATACACAAGGTTCTCCGCAAATAGTCTACATCGATAGATATCGGAATGGTTACTTGGAATAGCAGACAGAAGGACCACACGTAAGTTGATAACTATTTACCTTACACCAGCGTTTCTCAAACTGAGGTCCGCTGACCCCTTGGGGGTTCTGCCAGCGACTACTTAGGGGTCCACGAACCAATAAGTGGAAATAAAATGTCACAAAAACAAGATATCGTAATCGACTTAAATCAAGCCCAACATAAAGTAGATGTGTGGAAGTAGAAAACAGTACAATCCATCTCACTAAGGTCCCTTTTATATGGACGCGTGATGAATCGCGGCGTTTCTAAAGACATTGTTCTTATTGTGCATTTTTGTTCAACGATTTCGTTCAGCCGCTTAAACCCCTGGCTTTTATTACATTTCGTTACGAAATATTTCGGTGGACTGGAACGGAAAAGTTCGTCGTTGGTCATTTGGTCACACGTGTGGTTTTTACTGCAGTACAAGTGCGTGGTTAAAAATGGATGATATTAATAGATTCATTTGTACAGGGTGATCACGTATTATGTCCCCCCATCTTAACCTTTTTATTTTATATTCTTGAGAAAAGTTAAAGCGATTGGTATACAAGGTTTCTAAAGTGGCATGTCATTATTAAGTGACATGGGTTATCGGTTGTTTGTTTCCATAGCAATCACGATTTTCCACAATAATAATCTGCCGCCGAAAAACTCCGTTCAAATTCAAAAGGTTGGATACCGACGAAATTTCGTCAACGAAAAGTTATTCCGCTTGACGTGTGTCATTATTAAGTGACACGGGTTATCGGTTCTTTGTTTTCGGAATTATCACTAGGCATGCTAGGCTCTAGCCGAAGACCTCTTATTTAAACGGGCTTCAAAAAGGACCAAAAAATAAAAGAGTTTAAAATAAAAAATACGATTTTAAATGGACAAATTAAATTAGGCGTGCGGTGTCTCACACTGGCAACAGGACAAGAAAATCTACGACAGAATAAAGAATCGTCGTAACTAAACGCGCTCATTATTTTTACCGACTTTGTTATTATTAATAAATCGGAAAATACAATGTGCCTATTTTTGGTTATATTGGGCCCTATGCCCGTTACGCAATTCGGGGTCCCTTATCACTTCAAGAAGTTCCTTTTCCTTAATAAGTTATGAAATAATAATTTATTATGATTTACTAATATCATACGATCACAAGTTAGTGGCGTCTTATATATCCTGTACATAACTCTGTAGGTTATTTCGTAAATTACTTGGTTGCATATTATAAAATAGGTGTCTAACAAAGGGCCTCAACACCATATTGAGTAAAACCAACCCTACTTGTAAATCAACACACCTAAATGATATTTGTTGCCATTGCAAATACTACTTTAAAAACCTTCTATGCCAATCGTTTTAATTTTTCTCAAGTATGTAAAATAAAAAGGTTAAGATGGGGGGACATAATACGTGATCACCCTGTACAAATGAATCTACTAATATCGTCCATTTTTAACCACGCACTTGTACTGCAGTAAAAACCACACATGTGACCAAATGACCAACGACTAACTTTTCCGTTCCAATGCACCGAAATATTTCGTAACGAAATGTAATAAAAACCAGGACTTAAGTCCCCTTTTATGCACGCGTTTCTTACAGGATGTTCGTTGTCGCGGCGTATTCTAATTCTAATTAAATAGATTGTTCTTACATGGCCGCTTTTGATCCCTTTTATGCACGCGTTTTTTGTCGCGGCCTTTCCGCCCATAAGAACAAAATAGTTTTAACATGCTCTTAACCAATCTTAAATTAATTTAAAAAAATAACATTTCATTCCTCATCCTCTTATCTACAAAACCCATTTTACAAAAAAGTGGTACCTCTTTTAGTTCGGAAGTTATTAAATATTTTCGATCGCAAGTCACACAGAACGCGAAGAGACAACAGTGCGACGAAAGGATAGAAATATTAATGATTCACACTGTACCCGTCTCGCTGGTGCATTCTCCGCGCGCTGCCCGACTTGCGATTGAAAATATTAAATAACTTCCGAATTAAAAGAGGAACAACTTTTTCGTAAAATGAGGTTTGTAGTTAAGAGGATAAGGAACAAAACGGTATTTTTTAAATTAATTTGAGATTGGTCAAGAGCATGTTAAAACCATTTATGTGAGAAGTGAGCGGCAAAAAAAACGAAAATTAAATCTTATTGATATTTGTTCAAAGATTCGGAGCTGGAATCAGAAGGTTGGGGAGGGGCGGCAAGTTCACTACTGCAAGAAGGGTACATCTTACGATAAAATATCTCTTCTTCCGTTTTGGAAAGTTCTAGATTTTGGACGGATTTGTTTTACTAATTTAATTTTTTTTTCAGACTCTGAGAGACTCCTGCCCTGCCTGGAATGTATCTAATTTTGTATTATTATTGTCAGAATTAATAAAACAATTCAGGGTGTGGGGTGGAAATGTTTATTATATTTAAACCCGAAAATCCTGCATATCCTGATATGAATACTGCAGACAAATAATCGTAACTAATGAACAGGAAAAATCATATCATATGGGTCATTATTTTACAAACCGTACACATTTTAACCTTTACATGTCCGAATTTTTTTCTACAAGATTTCATGATTTTGTTGAAAAAAAATTTTTTTCGAAAATATCTATACATAAATTTTTGATAATTTGCTGGATTTTCTCCAATCTTCTCATGCTTGAAATTTAATATCTCTAGTTGTACTGATCGGATCAATGACGGTCTTTTATTATTTTATACCTTGTTACGTTAGCGTTTAAAGTGTATAAACAATTTAATTTTTTAAATAGTTTTAACATGCTCTCGACCCTTCTCACTTGTGCATTCCCCCCGCTCTGCGTGACTTGCGATTCAAAATATTTAATAACTAACGAGGTACCACTTTTTCGTAAAATGAGTTTTGTAGTTAAGAGGGAGGATAAGGAACAAAATGATATTTTTTAAATTAATTTGAGATCGGTTAGAACCATTTAAATAATTAAATTGTTATTAGTTTCCATTTGTTGTATTTTTTAATACACTTCAAATAACATAACAAGGTTTATAAAAAAATGTATGTATGGATATTTTCTAAAAAAAATTTTTTTTCAGCAATATCCTGAAATAAGTGTAAGTAGTGAACTAATATTATGTACCTATATAAGAAAATAATTTCGGACGATTCTAAAATGTTAAGGTTAAAAAGCATGCGGTTTGTAAAAGAATGACACATGACCAAAAGTCTTACGCTGACTTGTTAACAAACCCGCATGATATACAGGGTGTCCGAGAGAATGTGGAAAAATCTCCCGGATATGACGAAAACAAGTGAAAGACTACTGCAAGTTTATATTAACTTTTTTCGTATAGGCCTCCTCTTCGAAGATATGGGCTCCAAAAGAGCTCTAATGGAATCTTAGTTTTAATTTTAGTTAAACTAATAACATTAGCTTGTCAAGCTATAATTATTAACAATATTAATAATTTTTGATCCCGAATCAAGTTTTTTACACATAATTATTGAACCACCAGGTATATTTAAATTGTTTTTTAATATGATGTATACCAGATAAGACCCTTCAAATTAATATGTAAGAAAGTGTTGTGAATTACTCACAGCTGTGACACTCATGGCCCATTTTTTAACGCCCTGTATGATAAGAACTTTGGACAATACTTTTTACATACCTTTAACTATTGACTAAAAATTAAGTACTCTTCATTCATGTCGCTAATCCTAACCGTTTTCAATAAAACGTCATTTTAATTTCACTGAGTCCCTTAACTTCTCTCGGGTTAAATATGCAAAGAGGAATTTTGAGGTTCAACATTTGATGGGGACAAAGATATATCTCTTACCGAGATACGCCAAATAAATGATGTAAAGATTGTTTCACGAAAAGTGGATATAACTTAATGACTGCAGTAAATGTACCTGTGGCCATCCCATTATTTATGACCGTTTGTTATTATTATGTGGAAAGGACCGGCTTGTAATAATTATAATTAATATAGCCACATCAGGTAGGTTAGGTTGCTTAATTTATATTTAAATATTTTTTTGTAGTAAAATTTGTTAGTTTTTGAGGAATGGTTCAAGAATTGTCTTTTACCAAACATTCCTCAGAATAGCGTGATAGTAATGGACAATGCGAGCTATCACAGTCGCCAATTACATAAAGCTCCAAGCTCAAATAATACAAAATTGGAGATTCAGAACTACATGGCGGCGAATGATATATATTTTGAAGAAAGTTATAAAAAAAGTGATATTTTAGAAGTTTTAAAGACATTTTGTATAAAAAAAGTATATGTTTGTGACACGTTGGCAGAAGAAATTGGACATACAGTGCTACGGCTCCCACCCTATTATTGCATTTTTAACCCCATAGAGCATATGTGGCACCAGTTAAAATCACTGGTTAGGTCTGAAAATATTTCACCGACTTTAGGTTCTAGTGTTGTAGAATTAATACGAAAATGCTTTAATGATATTCTCCCAGGTAGTTGGAAAAATTCAGTCCGTCACGTAATAACTGTAGAAAATTCGTATATTAGTCTGGATCGTATAATTAATCCAATTATTATTAATTTTGATGAGGATAGCGATAGCGAAACAGAACCATCTATAGAATGACATTATAAATGTAAATAAATATGACTAGTAATATTTAAAAAAAATGTTATTTCATTTGATTACATTAATATAATCATATCATTGTTTGTTGTTTTTCTTAGTCCGTCCCTTTATACTTCACTTGTTTATTGCCAAGCTCTGGGACCGACCCAGGAAATCATTAAGTCGTATCCAATTTTCGTGAAACGTACTGTACATATATTGCAAATACGAAGATAAGAAATCTGCAGGTGCAAAAGAGTTCCAGGAAATTTTTTTTGATATCTGTAATAATTATATGGCCTTTGCCAATATAAGATTAGGTATTTCCAGTGATTTATGAATAAATAGGAATAATTAAGAAGGCATTAGTCTTGGAATTAGTTAAATTTCTGATAAAATTTATGATCACTATAATTGTCAAATACACTCGCCGGCACAAAATTCCGCCGCCCTGAAATTTTGGTCAAGTTTGATATTTTATAACTTATTTATTTTTTTATGCGATTTTAATGATTTCGTTATCAGTTTGTAGATCCATTTATTGTGTTTTCCTTAATTACTTTATAAAGTAAAATTTTTTGATTAGGCTATATTATACAGGAGTAAGTCAAACTGTTGTTTTTTGTCGTAATTTCAAATCACCCTATAGGAAAATTGAGATGGATAATTTTATTTATATACCGTTTCTGGTAATCTTTGATGTATTCTAAACATTTCGTTTTTTGATTCATTCCATTATCTCATTTCTGCTGCGAGCTGCAAAATTTTAAATGAAACGCTGATTTGAAGCCTATTTTTATTAAGAAAAACAAACACTAGGTATATCATAAAGTTACCAAAAACAATTCTAATATCGTGGATTTCCTCCTCTCGCAGCAATGACAGCTTGCGGTCTTCGTGGCATCGAATGAATAATGTTACGTATCCTTTCTTGAGGGATAGCCTGATATTCCTCGGTCAGCGCCAGTTGTAAGTCTTGCAAAGGTTCGTGGTTGTACAGGACGACGAAGAACGGTCCTTTTAAGTTGATCCCAAAGATTTTCAATTGGGTTGAGATCCGGGCTACATGCGGGTCATTCCAATCTTGGAAGTCCAACTTCATCCAGATATTCGCTCACTACATGTGCAACGCGAGGTCTACCATTATCATGCATTAATGTAAATTGATTCAAAATGAAAGGAGCAATTGGAACAATAACTTCTTGGAGGATTTCCTCAATGTAACGGTGGGCGATTAGAGCTCCATTTTCAACAAATACGAGATTGGTGCGTGCTTCGATAGAAATACCCGCCTAAATCATGAACCGCCATGATATGAGATTCGTTCCTGAAAATAACATCGTTTCATTCAAAATTTTGCAGCTCGCAGCTGAAATGAGATAATGGAATGAATCAAAAAACGAAATGTTTAGAATAAATCAAAGATTATACAAGAAATGGCATGTAAATAAAATTATCCACCTCAATTTTCCTACAGGGTGTTTTGAAATGAATACAAAAAACAACAGTTTGATTTGCTCCTGTATAATATAGCCTAATCGAAAAATGTTACTTTATAAAATAATTAAGGAAAAACACAATAAATGGTTCTACAAGCTGTTAACAAAATCATCGCTTAAAAAATGAAAAAGTTATAAAATATGAAACTTGACCAAAATATCAGGGTGGCGGAATTTTGTGCCGGGAGTATATATTAATATTACAATTTATGATGAGTATGCTCTCTCTCAAAAACTAGAGCTGATACGAAGAAAAGCTAAGGAAGTTTGGAATCGCCGCATTCAAAATAACTAAAATCAGTTGTTTTTCTTCGGCATCAAGACAAAAACTTTATGTTGAGCTGTGAATTAATTTAACATTTATCGTAGCCGGGAAATTTCGGATATAGCGGTCCTTTCGTTTTCGATTTCTTAATACTTTTTAAAATACGGAGTATTTTCCAAAAATTATTAATTAAGCAGGGGGCGCGGGCGGCTATACAGACAGTCTGTGTGGCTTAGGAATACTTTTCCTTGGCTCTTCCTCTATATTTTCGTCCAAGAGCCACCACTGTAATTAAGTGTTAAAGTTACTTGACATAATGTAAAAATCATCGACATTTCTGTTATTTGTCTGAATTCACACCTTACCGAATCAGTTTTTCTAGTACTATCATATAAATTATTTATCAAATTTAGCGATATTTGGGCGTCATCCGAAAAAATCTGCATCATTAAATCGCCGGCTTACTACAGGACTGGATTAACTACATTCTACTGTATTTTAATTCTAAACGACCTTCCTTTATTCCTTGTTCCTGCATTTTTCGAAACATATTAAGCCATTTTGGAGACAAAAATAACCAAAAATATCAGTAAGAATGTCGTATAGTTTTTTCAGATTTTACACAAAATAATCCCTACATTTATTCAAATCGTATATTACGTATTTATTTTATTTTTTGCTAGAAATATAAAAACTAATTTCTTTTTTTCTTCTTGCAGGTAATTCTTCGGAGCTACGCTTAAAAATGGGTAATGTACCTTTATTTACAACCATGCATGTAATAATGACATTTCATCTATCTATCTAACATCGAAGGGGGCGTTGTGAGTTTGCGCAGTTCGGAAATTTCCTTGTGAAAGTAAACATTCGACAGGACCGGATTTCAACTTTTTTAATGTAAATGTCACTGGTCAGTTAGGAAATATATTGCAATCAAAATTTCGAATAGTTCGATTTAAGACGGCGTTCCATGCATACGATTTCTGACGATATGATGATCCGACGGTGCATTGATTGGTGTAAACTTTTGGTGCCCAATTCCGTGCGAATATTTGTAACAATTGACACTATGAGCTTTATTTTAACTTTCATCCGACGTCGTATGTTTCTTAACCTCACATTTTCTAAACCAAAAATTAAGAATGAATTACTATATTGACTATTTTGGGAATCATTATCAGCTATTAATGCAGCAAATTAATAATACATTAATTTTAAGGTTAGGTAGTGACCACATATATATTATGTTGTATACGAGTGACACTCTCTTCTCTTTTTACAAGCTTTTTAGTGTAGTATATGTACATACCTGAACTACTTTATACCTGGTATTAATCCACGACTTTTGCAAAAAAGCACCATGCATTTGTGTCCTTTCATCCTAAACAAAACAAATCACTAACCTACCAAACAGCGAATTGAATCACCACAAATTAAAAACTACTTTACACAAATTGTTGTTAGATAATGAAAGTTTATAAGCACAACAATGTGGATGAACCACTTTTTATTCTGTAATTTGAAAAAGCATCAAGAACCAAAGATGGCGACGATTAACAACAAACAAATAATGTCCCCATAGCGGGGACACTTTTTGTGTTTTGGAACTTTCGTATTGGCAATATAATGGTTATACAGGGTGTTTCGGGGAGAAAGGGAAATATTTTGGGAACATGTTCAGAAGGTCAAAATAAGAGAAATTAACCCATATGTTTTAATCCGATTCTTAACCGTCTCTGAAATAATCGGTTCTAAAGTTTTTTCTGTAACTATTTTTTATTTCAAAAGCAACACCAATAGATACTAGTAAAACAACAAAATTCCACTAATTTAGAATGTTTTCGAAAATACCCCCACCAACTTCAATACAAGCTGCACCACGTTTGTTAATCGCTCGTATTGCGCGTTGAATTGCTTGGGGATTGTTTATAATGATATTTGAAGCATTAAAAATTCGATTGTTTAGTCCTTCCACGGTTTCTACTCGTCTTTCGTATACTAGTGATTTCATCCACCCCCAGAGGCAATAATCCAGTGGGTTTAGGTCTGGTGACCTCGGTGGCCAAGCTTGAGGTCCTCCTCTGCCAATCCAACGATCAGGAAAACGATTATTCAAGAAATTACGCACCCGGCGACTAAAATGAGGTGGGGCTCCATCGTGCTGAAAGAACATTCGGTGTCGAACAATTAGCGGAACATCATCCAACATGTGTGTTAAATGGTCTTCCAAAAACCGTAAATATCCATCTCCAGTAAGACGCTGATTCAATACAAAAGGACCAAACAACTGGTCGTTGCGCATTCCACACCACACATTAATACTGAATCGATGTTGAAAGTTTCGTTCAAACGTGGCATGAAGATTTTCATCTGACCACCGATGTTCATTTGACAGTTATTGATTCCATCGCGGGTGAACTGAGCTTCATCGCTAAATAAAATGTATTTATGTAGGCCTCAATTTTGTTGGATCCGTTCACAAAATTGAACCCTTAAGCCATAATCACCTTATTGAAGATGTTGGACCGGTTGAACATGGAAAGGCTTTAAACCGTGTTTTCTAAGGGTCTTCCAAACGCCCACATGTGATTCTAATCGAAGTTCTTTCGTAATCCGCCTCGTACTAACACCTGGGTTCTCTTCAGCCATATCCAGAACATCCTCTTCATTTTCCACATTTAGACCGGCCGCTCGTTCAGAATCAATCCTTACGCTTGGAAACATTCCTGTTTCCTGAGCATTTGCAAAAACTTTTCGATTAGGAACTCTTCGATTTGGAAAACGACGTCGGTATTCATCAACAGCCCGTAATGCGCTACCATTACAGAAACCATACACGAATATCATGTCAGCATACTCCCTATGGGTGAATGTGTGAGGCATTACGTATGGAACCTTTTCTCTTTTCGAGTCGAAACGCTCAGAATAAATCAAACTGACAACCATGCTTGTCAATTAAATTAGGTATTGACAAGCAATGAAATACCTACAAACTGGAGTTAGAAATACAAAACTTCTTAATTACTCCAAAACTTTACAAAAAAAACTTTAGAACCGATTATTTCAGAGACGGTTAAGAATCGGATTAAAACATATGGGTTAATTTCTCTTATTTTGACCTTCTGAACATGTTCCCAAAATATTTCCCTTTCCTCCCGAAACACCCTGTATATATGTGGTACACACACAGTTTAAGGGTCATTATCATAAAAAGGCTAATCAATCCGTGTTTAGACTCTAAGTTAGATGGACCTTTATTTTTGCCTTGCCCGGACACATACTTTGTACAGTTTAATGGCCTGTCCACTTGAAAACATGTTGTTCCACTCTCCCGAAAAAACACTGTTTTTCAGATCCCCTAAATTGATCTTCTCGCTTGCAATACATTCGATCTACTCAGACTAAAAACATCTATTTTATCCGAAATCCCTTTTCGTTGATTGGCACAGTGTTTAATATTCCAAAAAGGTGCGAAGAAGAACAAAATCAATTTGAAAATGGGTCTGTTCCCTCGTCTAAAAGGTGTAGGGTGCCTAAATTGTCAATTATTCTAAGTTACCTTCATTTCGTAAAGTTGCTACTTCATCGAAGGGCAGTATATCTGTATTTGCAGTGTCAATAAGATGAAGTTAAAAGGGAAATTAAGAGATTTGTTTTAGTTTAGGAGCTTCGACGCGACTACTATAAGCTATAATAAGGATTTAAAAATTCTTTTAAGGAACTTTCTGTCTAAGTATTATTGAAATGGCATTCGTATATCCGTTAAATAACACATTTTAAAGAAACTCATTATACGCAATCATATGCAGGGTGTCCCATTTTCGACACTTTCTGGGGGGTATTAGAGTTATTATCAAATATAGAATGTTCCGGTTTTCACTTTGGTGTCCAGTGGCGGCTCGTGACCTATGGTAGAGGGGTTCACAAGTATGGTGAAATTATTTTAAAAATTTTATTTTCGTGTAACGACCAAACAATTACTTTCTAGGCGTTTTAAATGCAGAAAGAAAAAAAGTAATAAGAAAATGCGTTAGGTAAAACATATTTTTATTTATTTTTTAATTTTACACAAGGAAACACAATTTTTGGAAAATAAGAAAGGTTTTCTTAGTGTGTATAGTTGTCGGATCTTAACGTCGTCGCATGCAACCCTCGTAACAATATTTATACAGTCCACTACTAATACTACTAAAGCCATCTACGAGCTATCAAGAAAACCGAATGATGTCCAATACTACTACCGCCATCTACGAGTTATCAAGAAAACCGAATGATGTCTAATACCGCTACGCCATCTGCGGCTGCGGCTAGTCCATTCTTCGGTTCCTAATTGTAGAAAATTGATCAATAACAGCCTCATTAAGTTTGGAATACCCTCTATAATTTTTTTTTTATATATTTCATTTTTAAACTTTCTAATAAAGTCAATAGATTTACCCTTTGTGGTCTGCGTTAAATTCATTTCGGGTTTAGGTGTTCCCGCATTCTTCACTTCAATTTTTTGCTATAAAGTCAAAGAGATAAAGTTATTTCTTAAATAGTCCACCGTCAACTATTCATTTTAACTTAATATATATATATAATATTAAAATATAAAAATATACACGCTCGAATTTCTAACTAGTGGAACGAACGACAACAGCGCGGTGCACACAAAAACTGTGCGCCTTTTCCATGTTAAATCGCCATAGCCCCGCTATTCTCCGCTGCCACCCGTCACCTGTTACTACAGAGAAACTGCACTACTTAATCGCACGTGCGAGCAAGTCTCGTCATAATCGTAATTTACCTTGACCGAGGCACGGTTGCCGGATCTATACAGTTTGGTTTGACGGGATGATAAAATATTAGGGAGGGTCGGACTTTTTTAGTTCGACGGTACGATAAAATATTAGGGAGGGTCGGACTTTATACGATAAAATTTATTCAATGAATATAAATTAATATTTTTTATTCGTTTTTTTGGGGGGTGCACGTGCGCATGTTCTCCTGTGGAAGAACTGCCACTGTTGGTGCCCCACTTTTTAATAAAACTAAAGATTCCGGTGTCAAATTTGTTATTGTTAGTTTTTAATCTACAACTGATTTTGAAAATTTTCGCTTTTTAGAGATTTTCACGTAAAGTTCAGTGGCGTAGCTAGTTTTTCTCTAAAAAGTTTAGTTTTTGAGACATTAGCAAAAATAACAAATTTTAAATGAAATTTGTTTCTAATAAATTGAATAATAATAAAATAACGTAAATCATTAAAAATATCGCAATTTTAGGTTCTTTTTGAATATAAATACAGGGTGTTATGGAACTTTTTATATTTAAATGGGTGTCCTAGAGAAAGTCTACATACTTTTTTTTTAATCGAATATCTAAATACTAAGGTTAAAACCCTCTTTACCCACATACTGTCGCGCCGTTCCATCTGGATTCAGTTAGCAACAATGTGAGTCACTAGAGTATACTAACGGTTATGTCAGATAACACCGCGTGAGGCTCGCCCTTGCTTCCACGTGCTTGATGTATACGAATTTTAAATGTTTTGTTAGTTGTAGCATTACCCGATTTTTTTCTGTTGTCAAATAATTCATAATAACAAATGTTGTGATGTGATTTCAAATTTGTGTGATATTATCTACTGTTGGTTCTGTTGCAAAACTTACTTTTTGTGTTGCGTTTTTTTTATGGAATTTAATTATAAAACGGATTATTTTAAAATAAGATCGAAGGTAGGAGAGTATGTACCTCAAAATTGTAGTTTTTTTTTCTAAAGAGTTTGAAAAAGAAGTGATAAACCGGGTTAAAGACGTCTTGTTATTAAAAACTGAACACGTTCGTTTATAATTGTGCGTGTATGACAACACCGCCTCAATAAACAATTGATTGCGAAGGTCCTCAGTAGCGGCCCCGTAAATTCTGAGATTTCATATAAAGTGTATATTTCGCTTAATAAATCAATGGTTATTTTTGTTCAATTTATTTTCATCTCAGAATTTGCGGGTTTACATATAATAAGTAATTTCCATATTACCGTGTATGTATTATTTTTAAATTAATTAAGCATTTTTGGTGCTTTACAAAAATGTATAGTTGTTTATATTTATGTTCAAGAATAAACTAACAATGCGATATTTTTAATAATTTACGTTACTTATAAAAGTATTATTAGTTAATTATAGTATAATTGATTTACAAAAATGCAAAACTTGACATATCATATCATATATTTTTTTATTTATGAAATACCTAGTACGAGAGTTTTATAATATGCTTTTTATATCATTATTGGCAACAATGGGTATTTATGATAATAATTATGAAAAATATGATATATTGACATATTTTATATAATCCAATTTAATACTAAGAATAGCCGTCAAAATTTTGAATTTGTTTCTATTAAATTGGATAATAATAAAATACCGTAAATCATTAAAAATATCGCAATTTTAGGTTATATTTGAATAATATTATAAATATAAACATCCTAAGTATAAAAATCGTCAGCAGATAGAAATGCTCTAGACATTCACTAAATAGACGCGACGATAGCAAATCCGAGGATCATAGAACCAAT
Organism: Barypeithes pellucidus; assembly: GCA_963991005.1. Classification (NCBI taxonomy): domain Eukaryota; kingdom Metazoa; phylum Arthropoda; class Insecta; order Coleoptera; family Curculionidae; genus Barypeithes; species Barypeithes pellucidus. Next base: position 45,376,787 of record OZ022563.1, on the reverse strand, counting down.
CAGCGGAGATTAATCTGGGTCAGCGGATTAACATTCACATGTTAAATCGTCACAGCGATAGGCAACTAAGCATTGATGCCGGCGGCGAAAAATTAAGGGCGACATAAATATTTTATTCTAATTTACCTGACGAGATATCATAAATAAACCATAAAATAAAATAATTCTAAAAAAAAAATCAAAAATCAAAGATAATTCAAACCACATATAACTTCTTTACCTGACCCCGTATACTTATTCTAAAAATGGCAGATTATTCAACAATCATTATAAAGAAACTTCTGTATAAAACATTTTTCTGTATCTCTATTAACTAAGAAAATATAGGGTAATTTTTAAATTGTCAATTTTTTGTTTTTCCCCCGTATCTCTTAAGCGAGCGAAAATTTTCAAATTTTTATTTTACCATTTTAAGTTTGACCCAAAAAGAGCACATGACACCTACGTTACTTTTTTGATACCACTAACAATTACAGATATGCCCTATAAAAGTGTCGAAAGTGGGACACCCTGTACATACCTATCATCAAGGGGAAAGATTTTTCCCGCCCGCTTCGAGTCACCACGTGCTCATAAATAAATAAAACCAGAATTGTCGGTGCGGGATTTTGAACCCGCGACCCTCAGATCGCCAGGCGGACGCTCTACCCACCGAGCCATACTACAAGCGATAATAAATAGCGGATTATATATAAATTAAACTGGCAGTTAATTTTTCAAAGATGTTTTAGAAAAATGTCTGACTAATTTCTTTATTTATATGGCCTCAAAGACTAGGGCACTTGTAAAAAAATAAATAAATCCAGAGATGCCGAGTGCGGGATTTGAACCCGCGACTCTCAGATCACAAGGCGTACGCTATACCACTAGGCCACCGAGCCTATTTGTCAAAAATAATAAATAGATATTTACATTCTCCATGCGCGAGTGTTTTCATGTCATGTAGACAGGAAAACTGGCTGAAGAATTTTTTTATTTATTTGGAATCAAAGCTTCGGAGCACTTGTAAAAAAAAAATACGGTAGATATCTCCGGCCGTCGGAGGCTTTTCCGGACTCGTCCGTAAAAGCCTCCTTTCGGCCCTTGATACGTAATGTACTATTCCATACATTGGTATTTGATATTAATACGAGTACCACCTGAAAAGTAAATAGACTTTTTATTTAGTGTTCTATTGATTGGAAGCTTTACTAATCTCCCTATATAGTCTGATACAAGTCATAAATTTATATGAAACCAAAAGTGTCCCCTCGATCCATTCCCCAAATTCGAAACTTTGCATAATACAACATATTATTTTGCCCCAGTCTTTTATGCCGTATAAAAAATTAGTTTTTAAGAAGGAAACTTCTCGAGCTTTTTCCCGAAAAAAAAATGTATTATGTTTTTCTTTTCTATAAGGCAGAAAACTATCTGCCCCGACAAGTGACGTTTATGAAAAGTGAGAAGCACAAAGAAAAACGGGGCATAAATCATGTGTCGCTATTAGAAGGCAAGGGCTTGGCAAAAATTAGCTTCGGAACTCGCTTTTATGTTGTGGGAAAAAGATAGGGGAAAGGAAAAGGAGCGATGTGGGCACTTTTTAAAAATATCATGTTTCGCCGACTTGCATCTTTTTAAAATAGAAGCTATTTAATGCGAAAGGAGCATACCTATACTTGTACAGGGTGTCCCTTTTTCGACACTTTCTCTGGGTATTAGAGTTGCTGTTTGTTGTCCCACTTTTTAACGAAACTAAAGGTTCCGGTGTCAAATTTGCCATAGCTCTTTTAGTTTTTAATCTACAGGGTTATTTTGAAAATCTTCGCTTTTTAGACAGCCCCTCGTATTTCTGTTACGCATTAACTTATCAAAACGGTAAATACTGATCTTGTTGGAGAGTTTTTCGTAAAATTTTCTCTAAAAAGTTTAGTTTTTGAGATTTTAAAAAAGTAAAAAGAATGATATAGTGGTTGCAGCGAATCCTCGCGCCAGATATGTCAAGTGTCAGGTGACATTAATGACTTGCCTGCTTATTTGTGGTTATTTATTTTGCCTAGGTTTGTATGGCATTCCAGGACCTTCCCGGACCGTACTACAATAGTACGTACTATTTATATTTTTAAATACATCTTTTATTATTTATTATAGAGAATAAAACACAACACATTGTATTTTTTTGTTATTTATTTATTCAAATATATAAAATAAAGTCATTATTTTATAATTACATGTCTAGTAGATACCTCTATCTTCACAAAAAGATAGGAAGTACGTATCTACATGGATGCCCATCTTTACCTACTGTAAACTTTATACAGTGTGTCTACACATGGACTTAACTATACCTGTAAAAAATTGTATCTTCAATTTTTCGAAAAAGTCATCCTTGATCATTTCTTTTCCCTGTTATGTAAATACAAATCACTTGGAAAAATTTCCATGTTTTTGTACTGGATGCACAAAAAAACATTTTTGAAAATAACTATGGACCTTTTCTAAGGAAAGGTTATTGTATTAAAAAACTAAATATACGGTTTGCTTAAAGGTTGTTCACTCTTGTTACCTCTGTTTTAACTTTAATGTTCAATAGTAACTTATAAGCAAGCGTATAGTATCATAACAAGCAAATTTTTTTATTAATATTAAAATTCACCTTAGTTTCTCTAACGGTGGCATCAGCTGAGGTAGAAGGCAGTAAATAATTATGCTCCATAATTATTATTTTCGCCTAAAAACAGATAAATGAAAATATTAACCTATAAATTTTTCATAACGTGACAAGTACTTACTGTGGTTTACCAGATACACAAACAACTCAATATGTAATTAATCAAAGTTTTCAACACAAAATAAACACTTCTAAAACGACGGAAATACACTTTTAAACGTATTAGCACTAATAAAACTCGAAAAATATAAAAACAAAACACGCTCAATACGGTTCCTATAAAACTGGGGTATTTGGTTAAGTCCCCAAACAGCTGATCGATGACATATTAATGATGTCAACTGTCGAAAAAGCTTGAGGATTCGCTGCAAATACTATACCCTATATATTTTTTTTTGTGACGGGAATAATGTTTGACATTTTGACGTTGACGTACCTGGTCGCAAATCGGGTGTTATTTCAGCACTGCCACACGTTCTAAACACTTTATTGACAATTTCTGTCCTGTGTGCTACCGATTCATCAACATACTCTTCAGCTACCGTTGATGACTTCCAACCGCCATGTTTCTTTAGTGTCATCAAGTCTCCCCCAGATTCATCTAAAAGTGTAGCAGACGATCTTCGAAATGAATGACCCGTATATAAGTTAAGATTTTCAACTTGAAGAAAATTAGCTACTGTTTGAGGCACCTTATAAAACTGATTAATACAGTTTCCATTGTGATATGCATAAAATAGGCGGCGATCGTTTGCTGCTGTTGGAGGAAGGGCCTATATACATCGTTAAAATTGAATCTATTCAGTAACTACAAATCTCCTGTTTATATCCTTCTTTGTTTGCTTAATTTTCACAATTAATAACGTTCCCGAATCTTCAATATCATCTAATGTTACCTGACTGATTGCCAAATTCGACAAGCTCCTGTAATTGCAAATAAAACAACAACCTTGGCCATTAAATAAACTTCATCGGGAGCATTATTTAAAAAATCACTAATATCTGTAATCGTAAAAATTGCAGCTTTCTTGGACGTGTAACCTTTCCCATTGTGTTTCGGAAATGTAAGTAGTTTGAAATATTTTGAAATGTCTACAATATTATGGGATTGTAACATACTTTTAATCATTGAATAATTCGACCACACTGTTGATGGCTTTTGTTGTTGTGCCAATTCCGAAAAATAGGCCAATAACACCGTCTCCGTCAAGAAACTGCATGTCTTTTTCATCTTCCATTCCATAAATCTTGAATACGCGGTTTCGTAAATTTTGCACGATTTAGCTGGCAAGCATTCTTGAGACGCTACTTTTGGTGCTTCTACCAATTCCGGTGGAGTCAGAGAAAACTCGGAATCAGACGTCTTTAAATTTATAATATTCAAAATAACTAATAAACAACAACCAGTTCTTAATTTTTAAATTAAATCACATAATTTGATTATTTTAAAGGTTTCCTTAGCAACGCAGGTCTAATTGCCGCTATAAGTAAAACAGCCTACTAGTTTAAAAGTTCAAATTTTACATCGATGTTTTTCTAACGTTAATATATTGTAATAATATGTTTTTCAATATTAAATCGTCGGTTTTCCCGTCACAGAAAAAATTGTGTATTATACACGGGAAAAATATTTGATTTTAGCTCTCGGAATTTTGTCAACACAACCTCGAGCTAAAATCTAATACTTTTTTCCCTCGTATAATAAATAACTATTTTTAATTAATTGAGCTTACCTTGGGCTTTATAAAAATGTATAGTTTAAAAACAAGGTAAAGTTGCGATATTTTTAATAATTTACGTTACTATACAGGGTGTAACTAAATAAGTGTAAAACATTTAAGGGGGTGATTCCTCATCGAAAAAAAGATAGGATCTTTCATATAAAGAAACTTCATTGGAGCATCCCTTGTTAAGAGTAGAGTTACATGAGATTTCTGTTGTAAAGCTATACGCCATTATAACCAGCTTAAAAACTATTTAGCTTTGGAGACATGTGGAGGCAGTTATTCAAAGATAAAAGATTAGGCTCGGTATTCATACATTTTTTATTGGAAACTGTTGCTAAATAGCCACGTAATAAATAAACAAAAATTATAACAATTTCAAAATTTTTTACACAAAATCGAAAAATATTGTTTCTTGTACAAGGCAATATTATTAGTAATGTTTTGCATAAGTTTTAGGCAAAGAAACGCGCTATTAAAGCAATGGGTTATATTTATCGAAATATTTTATCAGCTGGACGATGTTTGTCAGCCATATTTGCACTTCGCCGCTTCGTATAGCCGAGTTACGAACCAACTAAAAGTTCAGCTACTGTGTCACTGAGGGCGACGAGTAGCTCGACTCGGCTGTGTATATTCGTGTGAAAAACCGATTATGCGTAAATATACAGTGTACCAAATATAAATTTTATGTAGAAAGTTCTTTAAAAATTGATATTATAAAATGATACTGCTGCCAAGTTGTGAAAATCAGGAACCATTAAAAGGTTGCTTTTTCTGGTAGTATTTAGGGTTTGCCAGATGGACAAAGTGTAATAGTAGGACAATTGTATAAATAAGCCTGAATTTTTTATAAAAGGCCGGACATTTTTTTTTAATATATACAATAAAAGTTTGTATCTTTAATTTTTGCCAGTCCAATCACTAAAAAAAAGCGAAAAATCAGTCCAATCACTAAAAAAAAAGCGAAAAAATTAACACTGTTTATTAATAACGACAAAAACCAACGAAGCTATTTAAAATAAATAAACATCTCCTCTAATCAGTAAGCACGACTAGGCCTAGAAGCCTTTCCTGATTCTGCAATAAAAAATAACCAAACAAAAAACATTATTTTCATATAAACACCATTTACATTATGAAATCTAAATGCGAAGAACTTCCAGCCTCTGGTTTTGGGAGAGCATTATTTTTCAGAAGAACAAAGATTTATAAAAATCAGAGATTGACCGGTTGCTATAAAAAGCCATATTCATAATTCACCAAAAATTATGACATGTCCGGCTAGAGCCGAGAAATATTTCAATTAACCGCTCGGCCTGGTTAAAGATCACAATACGGAATGTAGTTTTAACTTACCTTGTACATTAGATACCATATACAAACATACGTAATTAGTTCCTGTAAAAGTTACGTGTAGGTCTAAAATATCATGCAACTTCGTTCAATACTTTAGTGTATAGCTTAATAATTAAAAAAAATATAAATATGTTATTTTACTATTAAATATTATAACACAATTATTAAAAAAGTCTCGTTATGTAGTCTCAAGCGAGTCTTTAGTTAACTAGTAAAAGTTATTTACTCGTACATATTATATTCTGCCCTTCGAAACATATAACCCACAAATAAAATAATCAATAAAAAATCTAACTGTCAAAATTTACTTTACAAAAAAACATTTAAATAGTTTCCATTTTTATAAGGTATAATTATTTATAGCATACTGCAATGCCTGATGAATAAAACACGTATGGTTTTCCTTTATTCTAAAATACTGTGCTATAGAAATAAATAGTGTATTATATTAACAATAATTAACATAAAATGATAATTAATAATAACAAATTTCATTAAAGTTCAAAAAAGACCTAGCTATTATATCATCTGACTCAGTTAAATTGATGAATCCACATTGTAAGCTTATATACGGAGAGGCAGAAAGTATGCACCATAGCTCGGATCCTTCCTCCCTACAAAGAAATCGTTATGGTAATACGATATTCTCGTTTGCAGCATTAAATAAAACATTATCGTGAAGGTATATTTCAGTTATTATTGTTTAATTATATAACTCACCTACCCGTAAGGTTTTTCTTCACAAAATAACCATTCAACAAAATAATGTTGTAGTGACGACAAAAGTCACTATGCGATAGCATTTCATCCCATTCATCCCATTTTGGAAAGCACATATTGCCGACTAAATATGTAATATAGTCTGAAATATAGGTAAAGCTTCATTAAAAAATATCATAATCTAAAACATACTCGGCTTACCTCAATATTATAGGTAGTATCCTCTATACAGCATATATTTTCCCTCTACTAAAACCTTTGCCAATGGTTCAGCAAATCAAATTGCATTTTTGCAAATAAGGGGACTCTTAATAGTATTTTCACCTTCTTTCATGATTGTATTATCTTGTGCAAAGAAGTAATTAATTCTGGACAGCTGAAGAACATTTTTTTAATCCATTTTATTCACAAAATCTAAAAATAATATAAAATATAACCTCACAACATTTTAAATAAAATAAAAATAGAATCCGTTCACTTACATAGTAAGCAATTGTATCCTGTCAGCTGTTCCAAATCTTGAAATTTTTATGCGTACCTAATTTCGTATAAATGTAACATTTTTTGATGATATTGTTCAACCGTGTTTCAAGCAGTTTTATATCGAAGTCGAAAGCAAAGAAAAATGTTGAATGTCGAAAGTCGAAGTGAAAGCGAATCCCTCGTCTCGATATGACAACCAGTGATGCCAGATCGAAAATGAGAAAGAGGGTAGATTTGACATGTAAAAAACGGTAGACGGTCTGTGTGGTACCACATAAAATAGATTTTTTTTTAAATAGTAAAAAAAGAAGGTAAAATTAAACACAAATAGAAAACGTTAGATTGAGAGTTAAAAACGGTAGACGGTATGCAGCCAGTCTGGTACACCTTAAAGGAAAATTACTAAAAACAAAAAAGGTATTATAATGATAATATCAACTAAATTCAATGTTAATACTACTCTCTCTGCTTTTCATTATTACGATATATTTAGGTGTCTCTGCGGTAGAACGTTAACTCTGAAAACGGTATATCTACCGTAAAAGCGGTAGATCTGGCAACACTGATGACACCAGAAGGTCAAAGGTCAACTTATTGTTCCTCTTTATTATAATACATTTGAGTTGGGAAATTTATGTTTTGGTTTCCTGGGTAATGGCTCACTGCACCAACACTTGCGTATATCTTAAAATGCACATGTTTTAGAGAAGTAATTAAATGGTTTGCCGTTATTAACAGCCGAGCTGCGAAATAATTACTTGGTCAGCAAGGTTTTTACAATTGGCCAGTAGAAGAAAACATGTCTAGAGCAGTTTACTTCAGAGGTCCCAGGGCACTGTCAATTTATGTAACTTTCTTTTGTTTTCTTTTGCCAAATACAGAAGGAAATTGGCTACAAAAGGTGTAGCGGGGGCGGGTTTTCACTTGTTTTCCCAGGGCACTGTCACGATTCAGAAATACTTGCTGTCCATAAGTTATAACTACTACTGACTAACTATACTGACCAACTAGCCATTTTGGCTGACTGATTACATTTTTCTGTTCGCAAAAATAAGAAAATTTTGTTAACCAGTTAAATGATACCCTAAGTTTTATGCCAAAAAGTCAACTTGCTTATCTGTCATTTTAGGGAATAGAAGTAGTGTTGAGTCGCTTCCCGATAATTCTTCGATAATATACCTACCAGCCTTAGCTTTTTTCGTCCTCTTCCGAGTATATGTCAATGATTTTGGCATTTTAATTTCAATAAGATCACTAACGACAAAGAATAACTGAAAACACTAAATTCGTACGACACAAGACGGTTAGGAAACAAAAGGAAAATAGCCCGGGATTCTACGTGCAGGGTACAGTACCTAGCAAGGTGAAGGGGGGTGGAAGGTCGATAATTGCTACCTAATAAAGTAGATGATTTTTACCTGCAATATTATGGTTTTAGGGATTTTCAGGCATCAAAACAAAATACAAATAATATTTTTATCGGAATTTTACCACGTTTAGGATTACTGCAATAATAGATCATTAAGACAATCCCAGGAAAGAGTGGCCTTTTCAGGTAATATTTAAAGGTGTACAAAGAGTAATTTAAAAGAAGATTTTACAGCCGTATTTATGCTATCACACAATCTGAAGAGACGTTATTTGAATAAATCAAAAATAAAAAGTCTATACTTTTCAGGTGGTATTATTATCAAATACCAATGTATGGAAAAATTATTATTTTCCAGACCACCCGATGGCAATGACGAGAACAAATGAGTTCGAAACCAGTCTGCAGGTGGTTACATCCTATCAATGGAAAAGGCTTCATTTTCTTGGTAGTACCATTCCATTTGAAATAATATTTTAAGTGCTACTGTGTAGACTAAATACGCCCTTATTGTATAAGGTATCATGGGGTGGTCTGGAAAATAATAATTTTTCCATACATTGGTATTTGATATTATAGTATTATATAATATAGAAAAATATAGACTTTTTATTTTTGTTCATTTATTTGTCTTTTATGGCTTGGTGCAGATCGCCCATATATTGTATTTAATTTGGTACACTGTATATCTGCCGATACAGATTTATTACGAACGTCGCTCCATCTCTAAAGAAATGAAAGATACACATGGGTCAGTAAATTGCAAATATGTAAAATCAATATTCAAATAATTTCATAAATTAGTATAGTAGGCGCCATCCGATAAATACATTAGGAAGCAATATTTTGTAGACGCCCCAGGGCTTGGGACTCCGCTCTTAAGATACAGCCCCTTAAAGGGGGTACATAAAATGTGTTTAACAATTTTTTTCACAAGCACTAAAAAAGTTACAATATTGAAATTAACCTGACAATTTCTACTACCAAAAAGACACTTAGCCAGTAATTTATTTGGTTTACCCCATGGTTGTAAGGGTGGAAAACGTAACCCCTAAAATTTATTTCCAATGTAAGTTTTTGTCTTATTATTTGTTTACCATCTAAAAATTTATTTCCGATAGCCTGTTTCATTCTAAACAAATAATGTCTCTTGAATTTTTTGCCCAAAATAAACCAGTTCGCAGCAAAAAAATATTTTACGAACAAGATACATATCGCCATAAAACGCGCGAATACGTTGCTCAATGCGCCGACGTCTAGACGCATGCGTAATGTCTGAAGGTAGACATATCTAGTTATTTATTCTTGACAATGGCCGATTATGATAATTATGAAAAGTATGATATGTTGATATGTTTTATACAATGAAAAAAGTTTTAAACATTGGCTATTATTTCTAATAAATTGTTCATGGCCTACTGTTGAAAGTAACGTAAAATTAAAAATATCGCATTTTTAGCTTGTTCTTGAGGATAAATATAAACAACTATACGTTTTTGTAGAGCCCCAAAGTATGCTCCATTAATTAAAAATGTCATATACAGGCTGTCCCATGTAAAAATAATTACTGTCGTTATTATCTCAAAAGCTAAACTGTTTAGAGAAAAACTGGGTACACCACTGAACTTTACGTAAAAATCCCTTAACAAGATCAGTTTTTACCTTTTGGATAAATTAACGCCTAACGGAAATACGAGGGGGTGTCTAAAAAGCAAAGATTTTCAAAATCACCCTGTAGATTAAAAACTAAAAGAGCCTTGATTTGAGCCGGACGTCACATTTTTATTAATATTATATCAATCCGTTGAACTTACTGATAAATTTATGTTTAGACATATAAAAATAATTTTAATATGACTATAAGTAATACCAATGAATGGAAAAATTATTATTTCCCAGACCACCCGATGATACCTTATACAATAAGGGCGTATTTTTTGTCTACACAGTAGCACTTTAAAATATTAATTCAGATCGAACGGTACTTAGATGTGTTGTGACGCGAAAACTATGTGATTTTGTGATGTGAGTACTTGGTGTTTTTTATAAATTAAGTTGGTTCTAAATAAGTCCGAAAAGGTAAATAAAATTGCATTTTTTTCTAAAGGGTAAGTGGCATTTATAAACTTTTAAGTTGTCCAGATCTGACGGGAATGGTACTACCAAGAAAACAAGTGACACAGTAGAGAAACGTTTTTATAACATAATGTTAGAAGTTTTTAAGCGTAGGCCCTGTGTCACATATCAAGTTGATAGTTTAAGAATTAACCGCAAGATGTTAAAAATAAGAAAAAAAAATTAAACTTTGACAGACCATCTCGAAAAGTATTGAGTTTCTTATTATACGACTAATGTCTATTTCCACCAACGCTTCTCTAGGGATAGAATAGTTAGGGAGATCCTAGGTTGTAGAGATTCCCTGGATCAAATTGGATTCCACCACATGTATTTATGATACTATGATACCCCCAGTTAGGAACGAAATATCGCTGGCAACCATGCCATTTTTCTTCAAGAAGGTGGAGCGGGTGGCGGAGCGGGATCCTTTTACATAACATTTTCGTTTGTTGACGTTTTAGTTCGTTTCTACTTCAATGAAAAAGTTTAGTTACCATAAAAAATATACAGGATGTCCGGAAAATCCCCCGGATATGAAAAAACAAGTGTGGAAGGTACTATAAGTTCATATAAACGTTGCTCGTATAGGCCTCCTCTTGGAGATATGGGCTCCCAAAGAGCTCCAATGGAATCAAGTTTTTTTTACACATAATTAGGTGTATTTAAATTTTTTTTAATATGATGTATATCAGGTAAGACCTTTCAAATTAGTATCCAAGAAAGTGTTGTGAATTACTCACAGCTACTGTGACACTCATATCCCCTTTTTTCACGACCTGGATTGTATGATAAGAACTTTGGACAGCGTTTTTTACGTACCTTTAACTATTGACCAAAAATCCTACCGTTTTCGAGAAAACGTCATTTTAATTACATCATGTCTATCCATGTGTATCTTGTTAAGAGATCCATCTTTGTTCCTATCAAAGGTTGAACCTCAAAATTCCGCTTTTTCATATTTAACCCGTGAGAAGTTTGGTGACTCAGTATCCTGATACATTATCCTCAACAACTTTTGATACTATACAAAGCCCAGATTCGACCATCACTAGAGTACTGCTCCCATGTCTGGAGCTCTCCACCCAAACATACTCTTCGGCTACTGGACTCCATCGAAAGGAGGGCCATTCGTCTGATCGGAGACCACGAGCTGACGATATTTAAGAATTCTTTCATCTGAATGACTTCATCATTATGGAACGACCTTCCCGAGGTCGTTTTCCCAACACCCTATATAGGGGTTGAAAAAAGGTTGGTACCCCGAAATAACTCCGGTACATCGCATTTCAGCGGAAATGTCTGGCGGAAAAAGTTGTTTGGTTTTGAAGGAGGAATAGTTTGCAATTTAAACCACCCCCCACCCCCTCAATCCCTGGCCCGGGTGGGGGTAAGTTAAGATTTTCAAATGAAACCCTATATTTTTTATTAGCGTATCGTGTTCTTCCAAAAATAAACATCTTTTGTCCGAAAATTTTTTTTATTCGGGCCCATCCTTCACCAATAATCACCATGAGGACGACAAAATCTCAGTCGCAAATACTCTTTTTCTCTGTTTTGTACTAAAAAATGTCCGTGGAATACAAACAACTTTTTCCACGGGCATTTTTTAGTACAAGACAGGGGTTAAATTGCAAACTATTCCTCCTTCAAAACCAAACAACTTTTTCCCCAGACATTTTCCGCTGCAATGCGATGCACCGGAGTTATTCCGGGGTACCGACCTTTTTTCAACAACGTGTATATTGTCACCAATTCACCCTGTATTAGCGGTTTTCCACGCGTCGGCTCTTTCTGCTGGCCCCGTAGCCCAGTACGAGTACGGCGCGCAAACGGTTGCGCGCATTACTTCGACGCTACGGGGAGTTAACCCGAGTCCTGCTGGATAGCGCCGAGGAGACTGAGAGACACTTGGTGTACGTCTTCATCCTCGAATGGTAGAACGAACCTCTCGCAGCAAGACAAGCGACCTAACAATTGGTGACATAACCCCCATCCATAAGCAGTAGTCGACTAAGGTAGGACTGGGTTTTTGTTAATTAATGTATTTAGGGAAAATAGATAATTAAACAAGTTGCATTATAATGATGACTCTATTATTTTAAACGTCCCCGTGACAATATCATATCATTGACTGTGCCGTTCTTAGTTAAACCGTTTCAGAACACAGATCCTATGCCAATGTAAATATTCTATTTTTTTACGGATATCAAACACACTTTATCAATCTGGAAAAATCTCAGCCCGCGTAACCCTGCCCGAAAAACTTTATCATCTGACCCTTATAAAGGAAACAAAGAGAAACAAAGAACAAACAGTATATAAAATAAATATTCTTGATAAATGACCGGAAAACTCTGTTGGGAATAATCGGGAATATTTTTTACGCCTCACAGAGTGACGGACAACAAACTACTTCCAGCCGAAAGGTCAAGTTTTCTTCCTTATATATAAAGTGTCCCATTAGGCGAGACGATTTATTTTTGAATACCTCTACAAATGTTGGGGATGATCTTGGTGGACTACATAAATTATCCTGAAGTATTAACGGTAATAGAAGGGTATATAGGGATGTTCACTATTTTCTAAATGTAATAAAAAATTATATCCCTAACTCTCTACATCGATGCTTAAATCAAGGATGATACGGCCTTAGTGCACAGTCCTTGAAGAATAGACAATTCACATTAAAGACAATCGGAGAGCTCTGAAAAATAGTACAATGAAACCTCTCTTAGGCGGATACCTACGGGACCGTCTCAATGTGTCCGCCAAATAGAGGTGTGAAATTTGTTATTAGGTAACATGTAAATGCAAAATTATTACTATGTATATGTATTTACAAATAAACATAACAAAAATACACTAGTTTCAGTTAGGATGTAGTATTAAAAAAAGCTAATAACGTAGTTTGACGTGTTTGCGTTTTAAACTTGCAATCTAGAAAATGTAATTCCAAGTCTGATAACAATTCCAGTACTGCAGAGTTACCTCTATTCTTTCCATACTCTTATAATTCCTTTACTATACTAATGACTTGTTGATAATTGGTGGCATTTGTTTGATTACTGAATTCAACTTCTTCATGACAGTCGTCAGATAGTGATGTTGTTTCAGTTTGGGCTACATAATCGCTAGGAATGGGGTCACTATCATCGTCTAATAACGCATTGCCATCAATGTTAATGAACTCGCCCAAATCATTGTTATCAAATTACAATTACTGTCGGGGAATCACACATACTTTCATTCGGCGAAGTCATTTCGCTCTGCCACGCATACGCGATTGGTTGCCAGTCTGTCTTCAGAGAGTTTTTGCACCGTACTTATTCGTCTCCCAAATACTTTAAAACATTTTTTGATCGTTTAAAGAAGGATTTTCGCACTCTTTGTATGAAAACAGTCCGTGTCCGCCCAAGAGAGGTTGATTTTCATGGAATTTCAAATACCTATTACCGAACTATAAAAAAATGTCCATTTAATAGAGATGTCCAATTATCAGATGTGTCCATTATGAGAGGTTTCGCTGTATAATTATTCTTTTTCGTTTTCTGTTAATTAGACAAAGACCCGAACAAACCCCGTCGTCTTTCCTACCTGCTTTCACGTTTGACACTACCGGATTAACAACTCGTATTTGTCGTTATTGTTATATAAAATCGTTGTTATTTTTCAGTGTTTGTGTTAAATTTGACTATTACGTCGAAAAAATAGTAACTCTTAACCCAATATGGTAGGAATGGATAAAAATATAGACTTTTGAGCCACGTCCGTCACTTCTTAGTTGTTCCTAACCAAGACATATCAAACCGATCAGCTGTTAGAATGAAAACAGAAACAGACAGAAGATAAAAAGAGATGGGGTTTCTACAAATAGAATCCCAATCTCTTTTTTCTTCGAATTTATTTTCGTAATAACAGGCGTTATACAATTGAAGTGTACAAAGTGCGTTTTCGTGTGTCGTACATGTCAAAAATTTACCTGAAATATTCTAGTTTGGTACAAAATTAATTAATTAATTTTCGGCTCCTCGCTTCGTACACCGACCATTGCGATGGTCTGGTTATCGGGTAAGGTAGGCAATTTTATAACTATAGATCATAGTATTTATGAATTTAAATAGTGACCGCTGGAGAATGCTGTGTGTCAAAAATTGTACAAAATATTTTAGTAAATTTTACAAAAATATAAATGTTTTTCTAAATATTTTGAAAATTTTTACTAAAAATATTATTTAATGTTTTTGTTAAAATGGCAGTTCTTAATAAAAGTTATTCCAGTCACATATAGAGTCATAAATAATGGTTAGTTTTACTATTTTATATTAACGTTGTTCGTTTCGTGTGTTTTTACAGTTCTTAAAATATTTGATCGACGTAATTTTCTAATAGCACTGTTGTTGTTGGAGTATACGTAGTAAATGAATGCAAAAACTCTCCCCCTCAATTCAGAATGTCCGTTCGAGCTGACCAAGAAACACTTGTTCACTTTAGGCACCCCACAGGACGCTGCTAAACGGGCGAACCAATAACGCCCCCCCAAAACCCATTAGCGTCTGTGTCATGACTGTTGCAATCGTGCACGTTGGCAAATTGTGTTAAAAATACCGCTATATCGATATTTTAGCGATTTTCTTATAATTTTATGTAGAAATGTATTACCTCTTTTGACATAGTTTTGATTTTATTGGTTGCCTATAATTTTCAAACTGTTTCTTCCAAGTCGAGTCCCGTAATATCATTTTTGGATCGGGTTACGTACAATATTTTTTCTGTAACCGTTCTATATGTTAAAAAGGATATCAATGGATAATAACGTATGAACTTTATACACTCGCCGGCACAAAATTCCGCCATTCTGATATTTTGGTCAAGTTTGATATTTTATAACGTTTTTATTCGTGGATAACAGCTAATACAAGCTATTTCTTAAACTTTTTTAGACTGAAATGATTATCTGTACTCAAGAGAATGACTTGACAATGAGTAACCCTGTGACCGGCGATACAATTTAAAAACATACGCCTGGTAAAAAGTAGGCAATGTTCTAGTTTATACCTAAATAAACATAATAAAGAACTTACCTAAACAGGAGGACGCTTTACACAAATTCAAACACATACCGTCATATTTGTAAAACAATTAGGCCGACCTGTAGTGACGTTATTTATAAGCAATTTCTGCCGTGACCGGCGATACATGCAGCTGCGGGGACTGAACTTCTGGTTAATAATTGCGTTAGAGAAACTAAACTGTTGGTCTTTGAACATTATTTTTTCAATACAAATTGTTGTAGGAGTGTAAATTATTCATATATAAAAGTAACTTTAGTAAAATGACGTGAAATATAAAAGGGTAAAGTAAGAAATTATTGACTGGGGACACGTGACCGGCGATACATTTTTAAATTCAAGTTTAAATACTGCAGCTATAATCTAAAAAAAATTGCTTTCTAATGCAGGAAGTAACATATATTTCGCAAATTATAATCGTTTCTACAGACAAATAGTTTATTTTAGTAAGTTAAATGCTAAGGACTGAAACTTGCCTGTAAAAAATTTTTACCCCCTTATTCGTTTTAAATTTAGGAATTTAAATCACTAACATGGTTGTTTTTCTTTTATATCATCCACATTCATTTTACAAAGCTCTTCATGACGACAAGCTTCTGCCAAACCGATTATTAATGCAACCTAAAATTTAACAAAATTAATCACAAGGAAGAAGAGGAATTAGATTTAATTGTATTACCTTTGTCATTCTTCTCTTCTCAAGTACCATGTCCTTTCAGAACGTTGGTCACCAACAAGGCTATCCTTACTCTGTCGACGGCAAGTCTGAACAGAGAGCTTGAGTTGAGTTCATACCAGTCCCGCAGATTCTTGAGCCATGACGCCTTTCTGCGACCCGGCTTCCTTTTACCAGCAATTTTTCCCTGCATGATGTTCTGTAGTAATCGATATTTTTCGCCTCTCATAACATGTCCGAAATACTGCAGTTTCCTCCCTTTGATGGTGTTAAGAATTTCAGTGGGTTTATTTAGTCGTTGGAGTATTACCAAGTTGGATACTTTTTCCGTCCATGAAACTCTTAACACTCTCCTGTAGGCCCACATCTCAAAGGCTTCAAGTCGTCTTTCTTCGTACTTGTTTATAGTCCAGGCTTCCATGCCGTACAGCAGGGTGGAGAAGACACAACATCTGAGGAGTCGGATTCTCAGAGTTAACTTCAGATCTCTACAGCACAAGACCCTACTCATGCTTACAAATGCTGCTCGAGCCTGCTCAATCCTCGATTTCATTTTTTGTCATTAGGTAAATTATTTACTCCAGCTCCTGATAAGAAGTGATCTATTTCTTCTTTATTCAATTCTTTTGATTATCTCTTAAGGAAAGCAATAACTTTGGTATAGCAGCTTATTATATTTAATATTTATTATGGACTTAAGCACCGAGTAATGGCTCCAGCCAGATGCTTGATGGCTTTAAGATTTGAGATTGTTTCAATAAATATGCAAGAATCACTTGTTCATTTATTTACTTTATCGGCAATAATTCATAAGTAGCCGCTTTAGCAGATTCAATAATCTCACGTGGAATCACTTTCACTACTGATTTCCAGTTTTTGGATTTGAAACGCGAAAAACACATACCAATGTTACATGACAAGCGCTGTTATAATAAAATACAAAGTTCATGTTCTTGTCAAAGCCGCCTATATAAATATCCAAATCGTCCCGAAAGTAACAGGACTCGTCTCGAAAGTAAAGAAATTGTTTCGAAACTAAATCATACCGAATATTTTATTTTCGAGACGGCTGCGGAAAAAATATATTATTTTGCATTTAAGTATCAAAATAAATAAAGGAAGAAAGTTTTAATAATATTGAAACTACAGGGTGTTATGGAAATAACTTATAATTTTTAAACCGGCAAATCCTGAGATGAAAATAAATTGAAGAAAAATAACCTTAAATAGCGCTTTGAATTATTGTACGAAATATACACTTTATATGAAATTGGAAAATATACGTGGCCGCTACTGAGGACGTTCACAATCAATAGTTTATTGAGGCGGTGTTGTCATATATTGCAACACAGAATTGTAAACGCACGTGTTCAATTTTTGACAACAAGACGTCTTTGACCGCGTTATCATTTCTTTTTCAAACTTTTTAGTCAAAAAATACTACAATTTTAAGGTACATACTCTCTTACCTTCGATCTTATAATCTGTTTTATAATTAAATTCCATAAAAAAATAAAACACAAAAAGTATGTTTTGCAACAGAACCAACAATAGGTAATATCACACAAATTAGAAATCATATCACAATATTTCTTATTATGAATTATTTCACAATAGAAAAAAATCGGGTAATGCTACAACTAACAAAACGTTTAAAATTCGTATACATCAAGCACGTGCAACCCTCGACAGTGTCCCATTCCCGAGTCTCGAAACATACTGAAGCAACGATAGTCGCGCGCGGCACGTAACGAAGCAAGTGCGAAACATGCGGTGTGATCTGACAATACTGTTAGTATACTCTAGTGACCCACATTGTTGCTAAGTGAATCCAGATTGAACGGCGCGACAGTCTGTGGGTAAAAATGGTTTTTACCTTAGTATTTAGATATTCGATTAAAAAAAAAGTATGTAGACTTTCTCTAGGATACCCAAGGAGTCACCCATTTAAATATAATAAGTCATTTCTATAACACCCTGTATAATAGAATATCGGTTTCTTATTACAATTTATTTTAAATGCGTAAATGTCATTTTAGGGTTTTCTCGGTAAAAGATTATTAATTTAAGCTTTAATATATGTGACAACATTGTTAACCATACCAATTTTGTTGCCCGCATTCCTTTCACCGCTACAGTTAAACTTGTACATGTACGTTATCAGTAAGTTAATTTCAGCAAAATGCTTTATTTAAAGTCATAAATTTTAATAAAAATTATAAATTACGGCCCTGACTATAGTTAAATTGTGCAAACAGAATATTACAAGGAATGGCATGAGTCAAAGGCCGTCATTAACATATAACCTGAAATAAACTATACATGACTTTACTTTCCACCCAAACGTAACGACAAAGGAACTGGCAACGTGGGGAAGCTCATAGCATATGAGTAAAATTTGTGACAGTCAAACCACAGACGAGAATCGTTCATGGGACGCTTTATCGACCTTATTGACCCACATTTTTATCGGTTTCGGCCATTTTACTATCTTAAAAGTTTCCGGTTATAGGTAAAATAGCCAGTGTCTGGATTTACATACCCAGTGGTTTATTTTTATGGGGGATTTTTTGCGGAGGTTAAAGGAATAAATCTGGATATATAAAACGTTTAAGGTGTCAGATGGGGGCCCGGTGCGAATCAAATAATTTACTTTAGCGGATGAACATTTTAGGAAAGGAGAGAACTATTTTCTTTTATATTAAGCTTTAGGCGAAGTGTTACGGAAAAGGGACGAGGATTGGTGGTGCCCAAGGGTGACTTCTTTAGGTTGTAACAAATAATTATACAGGGTGTCCGGGAAAAGGAGGTCAATCCATTAACCATATATTCCTTGAGCAAAAATAATATTACTTTTATAATGCCATTTTTCATTCTTGACCCTCATGTGCGATATACAGGGTGTTAAAGTTTGAAATTAAAAATTGATTTTTTTGAATAGTTCGAGTATTTAATGAGATATTAATTTCAAATTTGGTACATTGCGTCAGCCTAAAAAGCTACATCTTCAGGAACAAAACAAGAAACTATATTTTTTTAGGTAATCATTTATTTTTGATTATTTTTTCTCCCTTATAAAATTTCGATCAAATCATGTGTTTTGGAGATAATTTGAAAAGCATGGATCCTTACCAGATTCCAGCGCGGCTGACGGTAATCCAATAATTTTCAAATGCTAAATCAAGTCAGCCGTTGTGGCATTACCATGGATACAAGATATAATTAAGTAAAACTTTTCAATAAGTGACAATACCGAAAACAAAAGACTAACCAAAAATAAGGACAGTGGCGTACAGATAAAAACCTGTAGTACTAATTCAGTTAAATGAAATTAGTTTATTGACCTACTAAGAACTTACTATTGCTAATCTTCATATAACAGTAAACACCATTGTTATCATTCGTTCTTAAGACAATAATTTACTATTACTTATTAAATACATTTGAAACATCAGAACAAGATAACAAATACTCAAAACATATTATTTTCGAAAGGAGTATAATAATCGTCGCGACATCTCGCGGTGGTACATAACAACGGCGAAACGCGTCTGTGTATTAGTCTGACGAAGGAAAATGGAAACAAATTTCTATATTCAAATATTATTTTTTTAAATTAACATTAGTAACAAAAAACAAACAAAAAAATAGTCTAAAGGAATTGCTCGATATGACCTCCATTTTTTTGAATGCCCATGCGAGCTCTCTTTATTAAAGAAAATTTTAACCTGAACTGCTGTCCAGCTTGAAGTATTCTTTCTATTAAATGATTCTCGCTCAAAATCGGAACCATATACACAAAATCTTTCATACATCCCCAGACTGAATAGTCCAAAGGAATAAGGTCTGGGCTTTCAATCTGCCTAGACAAAACCCTGGTACTTATGTTTGGTGCTTCTTCGATAATTCTTAAAATATCCTCCTCTTGGCCTGGCCGAATTACACAAGGTCTGCCGTAATTACCTCTCCGATCTTCGCGAAAATGTCCATTCTGTCTAAGTCGGTTCACTAAGTTAGAAAAATATCTCCTTTTTGGGTGAACTCGATCTGGAAATTTTTCTGCATAGCGCCTAGCGGACAAACTAGCGTTGGAGTTACATTTTCCTATTCGAGAAATGGAAATTAATTTTTAGCATTAACGATAATATAAATCTTACCCAAAACAACGATGCCGTATCCATGGTAATGCTAGAACGGCTAACTTGATTTAGCATTTGAAAATTATTGGATTACCGTCAGTCGCGCTGGTATCTGGTAAGGATCCATGCTTTTCAAATTATCTCCAAAACACATGATTTGATCGAAATTTTATAAGGGAGAAAAAATAATCAAAAATAAATGATTACCTAAAAAAATATAGTTTAGAAGTCACTGGCGCACACACTAAAAAATAGGGGTGGTCAGCGGGAACTAGACCCCCCCCCCCCCTATTTTGAGTATTTGACAAACATTTCTTGTTTTGTTCCTCTCAAAAGATGTAGCATTTTGTGCTGACGTAATGTACCAAATTTTAAATTAATATCTCATTAAATAGTCGAATTATTCAAAAAAATCAGTTTTTAATTTCAAATTTTAACACCCTGTATATCGCACATGAGGGTCAAAAATAAAAAAATGGCATTATAAAAGTAATATTATTTTTGCTCAAGGAATATATGGTTAACGGATTGACCTCCTTTTTCCGGACACCCTGTATAATTTCAATACATCTTATTTAATTAAAGCCAGATACACTGTTAACATGCCATACGTTTTTTGGCAGGATTAATCTTAATAAGTAATGGCGCATATGATTGACATATCGTTTGCACTGCAAATAAACGTATACGGTTGAAGCCACTGCATCTTATTTAATTGAAGCTAGGTTCAAACACACCGCACGTTTTTTATAAGGATTAATCTTAGGAAATAAGTAATGGCGTATACACACATGGAAATTACATATTATATTTAAATGGGTGACACCTGGGGTATCCTAGCGAAGCCCTACGTATATTTTTTTTAAATCGAACGTTTAAAATGTGGGATAATTCACCCATAAACCCACAGTTCACTCCGCGGCACAATTATATTACACTGCCCAGCTGTGTAATAAACACATATTCTGGCGCAATGTTGCCAAACTGTGGAAAAGTGTAAAACCTTAGATGCTTATAAAAATAAATATTTAGCTTACTTAGAAATTAAATCCAGGCCGCCGACACGAGTAAGGAATCCAGACACCTTCAGTTCTTTTTTCTATGGGAAGATTTTTATGCTCATCACGTGCCCTGATGATCCCCATTCGGCCTCTTATTTCCAATCTCGGAACATAACCGGCATATCGTCGAGAGAAAAAAAAATACATAGTGAAACAGAAGAAATTACACTAAATCACTTAAAGAAACACACAGACACCCACGAGTTTCAAATTAGTTTTTTTTGAAGATATGCACCTATTATCAGATTACACAAAAGCACTAAACACTAACGCATAATTACACTATCGTACACATAGAACAACAGCACACACAGAAGATAGGATACAAATTATTTCGCAATAGAAATTCAGAAATAATAAAAACGCTAATTTCTAATGGGCCTAAAACAATTTTTAATGCTTTAATGAAGAATGACGAAATAATTATGTTGAAGAACAGGACCTCCGCTTCAGTCTTAACATAGACGAGTCCAACCAAGGGTCGAGTGGTTCGTACATATTCGGAAAAATAGCGCGGTTGCCTTTTCCGAGACAATAATTATACAGGAAAGTAATATTACAGAAGGAAATTCCGCAATTTATGAATATAATCTTATAAAACATCGAAAGTGGCAACGCTGTATTTTTAGATATTTCCAAATAACGCAATCGATCGACCGAATAAACCCGAAACAGACTGGAACGTGTAGTTACTAGAAATTTTTAGATGCTAAATACCAATGTATGAAGAAATTATATTAATTCCCAGACCACCGGATGAAACTTTATACAATAAGGGCGTATTTGTATCTACACAGTAGCACTTTAAAATACTAATTCAGATTGAATAGTACTTAGATTTGTTCATGAGATGCATACATGCATGCATGTGTTTTTTTATAAATTAAGTTGGTTTTAAATAAGGCCGAAAAGGTAAATAAAATTGCAGTTTTTTTTTCTAAAGGGTAAAGTGGCATTTAAGTTGTTCAGTTCCGACGGGTGTCATTCGAATTGAACAAATGAGAATATACCTGACCATTTATAAAGACCGCGGCCGTTGGTTCGAGTGAGTTCAAGTTTATAAATCAGAAATTGTTTCCCAGCGAACTGAACGTAAAGTTTATACTAATGTACCGTGAAAAATAAACAACTTCCAATCTGTCAAACGGTTATTGACTTTCTAAAGAGTGACAACACTGCTCAAAATGCACTGACGTTTTCCGCCATATGTCGTTTTGTTTATCTTTCTCCCAGTGTCACCACGTGCTTAAATTTGATTTGACGTCAGGTCATGTACAGGGCATATTAAATTAAAGCGCCATTTAAGTTTATTTTTCTTCAATTTGTTTTGATCTCAGGAATTGCTGGTTTAAATATAATATGTAATTTCCATAACACCCTGTATTATTGACATATCATCTACACTGTAAATAAACATCTACGGTTGAAGCCACTGCATCTTATTTAATTAAAGCTAGGTTAACAGTTAACACACAGCACGTTTTCTTGCAGGATTAATCTTAGCAAATAAGTAATGGCGCATTTTATTGACATATTGTTTGCACTGTAAATAAACGTATAGCGGCGACTGAGATTGCTAGTTAGGTAGTATTACACCATCTCTTTCACACGGCGCGATGTTACAGGTGTTTCAACGAATACCGACTAGATATTTTGGAATAAATATAACATTTAACTAAACTGCTGGCCATTTGCTTTCGAGCAAGAAAAATTTCGCCTAAATTTAAAAGTTAATATTTTCTGAACCAGATATGACATCGATCTCCGGTTTTTAATGGATGATAGATTTGTCCCTTAGGAAACAATTGCCAAAGTTGGATTGTCTTAAACTGTCAGAAAATTTTATATACAGGGTATTAAAGAGGACGATGATTTTTGCTCCAATTTCAATAGCATGTAACTTTCATAATAATATTTTTAAATTTTATCACTGTACGTCAATTGAATCACTGGTTAATAGCAAAGAAAGTAATTTGTCAAATTTTTGATATCTGCTATATTTTAAGAGATACCGATTTTTTTGAAAAACTTTGCTTTTTTCAACTTTTGGTTAGCTAGATCCCACTGTGCGTTGTATCGTGCAAACTTTGCAAGTGATTATTATACCTTATGAAAAGCTTGTTTATGTTCAGTAACAACAATTGCACCTAAATGTTGTGATGTGCAGTGGCGTACTTATAATCACTTATATGTCTATGCTTTATGAGTATCTCACAATTTTTTTTGTATTGGAAAGTACTCGCCTCTAGATTAGGCAAGTTTTTCCTTATTTTTTAGTTGTTCATATCGCGCTACAGGTATATTATACAGTGTCTGCAAAATTAAAAAAAATAAATTTTTTCAAACAATTAAATAAAAAAAATTATCTTTTTTAAAATTTTGTAGACACTGTACCTGTACCTGTAGCGCGATATGAAAAACTAAAAAATAAGGAAAACTTGCCTAATCAAGGGGCGAGTACTTTCCAATACAAAAAATTGTGAGATACTCATAAAGCATAGACATATAAGTGATTATAAGTACGCCACTGCACATCACAACATTTAGGTACAATTGTTGTTACTGAACATAAACAAGCTTTTCATAAGGTATAATAATCACTTGCAAAGTTTGAACGATACAACGCACAGTGGGATCTAGCTAACAAAAAGTTGAAAAAAGCAAAGTTTTTCAAAAAAATCGGTATCTCTTAAAATATAGCAGATATAAAAAATTTGACAGATCTCTTTCTTTGCTATGAACCAGTGATTCAATTGACGTACAGTGATAAAATTTAAAAATATTATTGTAAAAGTTACATGCTATTGAAATTGGAGCAAAAATCATCGTCCTCTTTAACACCCTGTATATAAAATTTTCTGACAGTTTAAGACAATCCAACTTTGGCAATTGTTTCCTAAGCGACAAATCTATCAACCATTAAAAACCGGAGATCGATGTCATATCTGGTTCAGAAAATATTAACTTTTAAATTTAAGCGAAATTTTTCTTGCTCGAAAGCAAATGGCCAGCAGTTTATATGCATATTTATACATAAAGCTCATATTTGGTACAGCGTAAGTCTCTCTTATCCAAATCTTATAAGAGAAGCTAATGTAGGAATGTACAAGCCCTGTTTTTATTGATGTTTGAAAACCCGACTCCTAGGTATTCAGTTTTTGACGATACGTAGAATCGTTAATGTGGGTATATGCTAAAACTGTCTGATATGTTTTCAAAGGGGCTAGTTGCAGCATGTCCTCTATCAGGAAACCGAGTCTGGAAAACGCAATCTCGCTCATTTCGTTCGATCGGAACACTTGTGAAAAACCGTTTTCCGAAAAGTAGGCCTCCTTTGTCAGCAACAGGCCAGAAACACATGATGAAAAATTTCCAAAAAAAACCTAATGCTAGGTGTCCGCAGAAAGTTGCGTCTAGTGGAAGACCATGGTCCTTTGCTCCGTATAGCAAGGTTGAAAACACATAGCATCGTTCTAGTTCTTAATTGCAAATTTATGTTTCTACTACAGAGAAATCGCCTAAGTTTTATAAAGATAGCTCTGGCAATTTATATCCTTGATTTTATTTCCGATGTTTGGTCAGCAGTCTCGCACAACCATGGTCCCAAATATTTGTAATGCTGAACTCTCTCTAGTGGCGTGTTATCGCATGTAAGATTTACATTCATTTCATTATGCTTTATAATAATCATATATTTCGTCTTGTGTAGATTCATGTTGAGACCATAGCGTCTACAAGCATCATTCAATCTTTGCAGCAGCGTCTGTATATTAACGCTGTGTCGGCAGCGTATCGAGGGTTGTGTAGTGTCTGTCCATTTATAGTAATTCCCTCCTGGTCCCCTGTCAGAGCTACTTGATACGTTGTTTTGCTATACACATTGCAGTATACAGCCCAACGAATACTTATAACCAGGAAGAAGACAAACTGCCGTGTTAAATAATCGAAGCAGGCATGATATGGCGACTTCCATTATGCCTGGCGCGCACGTGCTTTTCAAATGTCACTTTTGTCCAAATTTTTATTACTGTCAATATTTTAAAGTCACATTCAAGCAAAGAAAACATCAAAACCATTTTATTTGGTTTACTAAGTAGAGAAAATTAAATATTAGGATTTTGACATAGGTTTTCAACTGTTAATATCGCTTTAAAATTGTCCTTACATACTTTTATATTATCATTGAACTAGTAACGAAACTAGAAATAAAGAATTCAGAGATTGAAGGTTGTAATTAGTTTTATTAAAAAATAGGAAATAAATCATAATTTACATAAAATATTTTACCATCTTCAACTTCAAACAAATCAAGGTAAATACAATACTATATGTACAGCTACTAACCAAGTAAATATATGCACCATCATTATGATTATGGGCTTCCAATTTGTTTGTTTCGCATACTCCTGGCATCATTAGTGATCGAAGACCTCTTTGATGTTCAGTGATTATGGAATTCTCAATTAAACTATGAAAAGAATGAATTATTATAATAATATATTACCTGACTTATCATAATTCTGGCTACGGGTTAATATAACTAAGCTATAATTATTATGTTGTAGCTTTTGACTTCTGGATTGTAAAATTTAAGTAAAATTCTTTAAAAATGTGTTTGTTGCTAGTTTGCGTGACAAGTTTGGGACATAATGGGACAATTTTATAATGTAAAATAACAATAACGAATAAAAATTAGTAAAAAAATATTTCAATCATAAATTACTTACCTGCAACAAAACCAAAAGGTCCGTTTTCATAAAAAGAATAGAAAATTAAAAATTATTTTAGAATTTAATGACGCTTCCTCCACCATTTTCAATCACATTATAAATCATATGTTACTTGTTTTTATCCCCTTCCAGACGAAGGATGTTCGGTTGTGAAATAATTTAAGAACGTGTGCTGCTCGCATTCTATGTCTGTCTCTGTCTGCATCAACCTTCTCCGATTCAATAAAGGGAGACAAATATGGCCTAGATTAAATCGAACAAACCCAAAGTCTGATATTGACACATAACGATCGACACAAAAGGATAAACGTATGGAGTAACCTGCCTGGCTGTGACGTCACTTGCACGGCCTACTTATATGCTTCGATCCCCGCCATAAGCGGTCTCACCGGGCTGATACAGCCCTCACGGATGACTCTCATGATTTGAATCCCATCAGACATTTGATATTCGATCCTAATTGTCACTGTTTTACACCAATGGAGATTAGCTATTAGTATGATATCGCGACTATCTATGTTCTTCCCAAAGATATTACAAACTACCGATGGAAAAATGTACATTTCTAGCCAACGCAACGACTGCAAACAGTCTTTCCCACCTCTTTCGGTCATTATTGCCGCATAGCCAGATTGACATATTTATCGCAAAGTTATCTTGCAAAATCCAATTATAAATTTGTCAATTTGGCAAATACAACTGGTTTAAGATTAATCCGCAATTGCTCTTAAAATAAAATTGTTTCCCAATAATTTTACTATAAACTGTGAAAAGGCGATTAGAGATTCTTTAAAATATTATTATACTTAAAAGTATCAAACGAATCTTGAACTAATCCAACTGCACTCTGACAACATTATTTTACAAATGCGATGTTTGTCCTTTGAATTAACGGATTGGTGAAAAATCGTCTTTATAATAAACAATCATGTGTAATTTGTAAAAGAGTGGATCATTTAACTAAGGATTTATCTTTTCGTCGGTAAGTATGGTTATGTTTTCCAGACTTCAACATTGTTGCCATTCAGCCAACAAACATTTAGTTATCTCGTCCACCCATTACTGATTTTCAAACAATGACAGCTTCACTCTCCAATAGTTTTAACAATGGATTATGGAATCTGTAGTTTACAATACCTTTGGTTCTTCCTCTTTAAAATGTCTATGAGTTTTTGATGTTGCACTCTGTCAAACGCTTTTTCGAAGTCAATGAAACATGCATTCAGTCCTGATTCATGTTCACTCATCCTTGCATGAGGACATTCACACCAAACAGAGCCTCCCTTGTTCCCTTCCCGAATCCTACTTGATTATCGCTAATTTCCATGGCTGATTTTGCGAAAATTCTGTTGTGTACCACTCTCAGTTGAGCCTATGACTCATTAGGGCGATTGTACGGTACTCAGAACAATCTTAAGCGTTTTGCTTTTTCGGTAGTGTTACAAAAGTGGATTGTAGCCATTGTTTGGGTATAATGCCTGTTTTGTAGATGGTGTCCATTACAATACCAAGAGAATCATCCTCGATGAGCTTCAGCAGTTCTATTGCAATTTCATCATGACCAGTCGCTTTACCTGTCTACTACATGGCGTGCATAACTTCATCTTTTAGTATTTCTGGTTTGTCTTCGTTCTTTCCCCGGTTCCAGTGTTAATGGATAAAATTGCCTATGGTACCATGCTTATTGATTCCAATTTCCTCATAAGCAGGAAAGTTTGTTACTGTTGTAGTCACTTACACTTTTGAACATCATAGTAGGCCCATGGCATGTCACGCGAAAAACCAAACCAGCAGCAGCCCGATCGCTGCGGAAACAGATGGACTTTTCTGTTTTTCTTTCTCGGACGACATAAAGGCATATTCCGGATGCCGGAAAATTATTCCTTTATAACTGGCCATTTTGTGTGGCCATCTCCTTTTGCCCGTATTTATGATGTACATTCGACAAACGTTATAATGGAAATCGAAAAATAATAATATTAAAACGCATCCTGATACATTTATTGTATATAAACTGTATGTTCATCACAATGCAAATGGTTTAAAGTGTGATTTCTTTGGTACTTTCATGGAGAAAAGTTCATATAAACATATTGACATACAGGGTGGTAACTATTTAATTCATGACTGGGTATCTTTTGAACAGTAATACTTATGAATTTAGTTAAATTAGAGAAAATTTGCAATACAAGAACCTAGTAAGTCGACTTACTATAAAATCGAGTTTTCTATGTCATCGTACTCGATGCAATGATATCTACAGCTCGACAAGCTACGATGTATCGGTAAGGGGAAAGCAATATCTTTTAAAACATGGCCGAGTAATGGGCGTGCTATTATTATCTTAATAATGTAATAATATATTTTTTCATTGCATGAATATATTCTATTTAAGAAATGAAAAGTCTATGCTTGTCAGGTGGTATTAATATCAAATACCAATATGGAAAATTATTATTTCCCAGACCACCCGATGATCCTTATACGATAAGGGCGTATTTTTGTCTACACAGTAGCACTTTAAAATACTATTTCAGATTGAATGGTACTACCAAGAAAAGGAAGCCCTCTCCATTGATAGGATGCAATCACCTGTAGACCGGTTTCGAACTTATTTGTTCTCGTCAGTCAATATATTTGTATCACCAGTGCAATATATTAGGCCTTTCCATTAATATTTTTCGCATATTTTGGCATTTTCGCTAATAAAATCCATTTCATTTCACCGCACACCTCAAAGTTTCACGGGAAAACGGAAAGTTTATGTCCCTTCTCAGCTGTTGTAGCAACTTTTTTAAGGTTGGTTCCAAATAAACCTTTGGTATTGTTCTCCTAATAATGCCAAAGTCGAAGCCTTCGATTTTCTAGACAGCAGAGAGATGAGAAGAGAAGGCAACAATTGATTCGGGTTATTTTCTTTCCTTTCAGAATCTTCTTTGTGAATGTTTCTTACTGCACCCACGCTTATTCCCGTATACATTGAGACCCTTTCTAGTTTTCGCTTAAGTGGCAATTTAAATGTATTAATTTTCCTTTTCACACACCCTGTACATATTGGCAATCACTTCACGGGGTTGACTATGAAGGGTTTTACCAGAGTATATTCATTCATTATCACCGTTTTAGAACAAACCTTATCACTACGCAACTGGATGAAGCATATTGGACATCGCCGAACAACCACGCCGGCACAATGAGCGTGTCACCAGACGCGTGTCGTCATCCTCTGTCTGGAATCTAACCTATCAAATTAGCTCTAGCCACCGGTTACCCAGGTTACCGTTGATATTGCACCATGATTGCACCATAGATTAGAAGTACTTTAATAAAAAAAATATTTTATTTTGGATTTAAATATTAAAATAAATAGTATGAAAAGAAAGTTTTAAGAACATTGAAACTATAATAGAATATTAGTTTCTTATATACTTATGACAATATACTTTAAATGGGTAAATTTAATTTTAGTATTTATTTGGTAACATATTGTTAAATTAAAATTTAATATATGTGACAACATTGTTAACCCAAGAATTTTTTTTGTCCGCATTCCTTTCGTAGCTACAGATAAAATTGTCGACCTGTAGCTGTAGACATTTAGGTACTTTGTGGAATTATCTTTCAAACGTACAAAATAATTTGACATACTAACTTTAGGATTTGATAAAAACGAGAGAAAATCTTTCATAAATGCAAATTAAAAACCATGTATCCAAAATCTCCCACACTAAAGGCAAGTAAGTCTACATACTAAATTCATATTTATTCACTATGCTTGCCATGGCATAAATATGAGATTTTTCTTGTATGATCAAACACAAGCACTATAGGAAAATCCTTTAAGGCACTCTGGGACTGGTGCGTGTGCGCAAAAAGCGATTCACGTTGGTTTTGAATCGTTGGAAGGTTATACTCGTTGGGAAACACGATCTCGGGAAGGTCGTTCCACAACGATGACGTCCTCCAGATGAAAGAATTCTTAAATAATGAAGTTCGAGGAGTACTAAGCGTAACCACATATAGATGGGCGGCAGTGGTCCGTCGTGTATTTCTACTATTTACCGCTCTGGGCGGAATTACAAGGGCAAGGTAAGCCGATCGTTTTTCATGGAAATATCTAGAAAAGAGAGTCAAATCACCAACTTGTCGTCGATGTTCCAGTCTGTCGAGGCTCTTCGTCAGCTCGTGGTCTCCAATCCTACGAATGGCCCGGCCCTCCTTTCGATGGAATCCAGTAGCCGAAGAGTATGTTTGGGTGCAGAGCTCCAAACATGAGAGCAGTACTCTAGTGATGGTCGGATCTGGGCTTTGTATAGTGTCAACAGTTGTTGAGATGTGTACAATGGTAATGTCAAATAAGTTAATTTACTAGCTCGTGATTTATATTAAACAGAGTCTAGTGAGTGACTAATATACAGGGTGGCCCATCGAAAACAGTCCAGCAAGGTTTACGGCTGTGTACGTGAAATTAAAAAAAACCTCGGACCCGTAAACTTGTGTTTTCAGGGGGACACGTTTCACTATTAATTTCATCCCTGTAACCTCAACCCCCCTAGCGGGGGCGGCTACTGCCCTTGTTTTTTTAAAATGGGAATGGGTATGTTGTGATACATCTTTTTAAAGGGCATTAAATTCCCTTTAAAATGGCGCTTCGTTTTGTAAATTTGAGCTACGCGCCGCCGAGCAACGGAATTTGAAACATTTCACTGCACCTCTTATCAAGTACACAGGTTTATGTGTAAACATTTTTTTTCCAAATATCATATGTAGATCTGGAAAAACCACTTTACTGAAGATAAAGTTGAATTGACTGATACTTATTACTTAAAAAAAATTGTTTACGCACAAACCTGTGTACTTGATAAGAGGTGCAGTGAAATGTTTCAAATTCCGTTGCTCGGCGGCGCGTAGCTCAAATTTACAAATCGAAGCGCCATTTTAAAGAGAATTTAATGCCCTTTAAAAAGATGTGTGGCCACTTGTTTGATTCTTTTTGAAAATAACCACAGGCTTACGGCAGCTCTTAGTTAGCGGAGGCTAAAAGTCGGAGTACTTACATATAAACTTCCCTTCTGCTCAATGGGCGCCACCCAGGTTTAATGTGGCTAAACTGGGAAATATTCTAGTTGGTCAGGTTGGAAAAATATTCAATAAAACACACATTTAAAAACAAATAACTAAGGATTTTATTAAACAATAACTGTCAGTGAAGCTGTGAAAGGATTCAATTGAAATGTAAAAGGTATAATATTGTTGAAATGTTTAATTTAAATTAATCTATTAATTAGCACATCTAGACGGGAGGGTTCTATAAGGTAATGAAAAAAATATGACGCAGGGGAAGTCGAAGATTCATGAACCTTTCACCTAAGACCTGTCATAAAATAATAAAATTTTATATGTGTACTGTCTAGACTGCTTTACAAAATATTATGATTTAAAAGTTAAGAATAAAAAGGTTATCGATTTAAATGAAAAGTCTTATAATGAAATACCTGACACAGACAGTGCAAATCTGCTCAGTGCTGATAATATATCCTGACTCCTCCGAGAGGCATCTTCACGGATTAGTCTCTGGTTAAGGATGAAGGGACATTGCTGGCTGCCCACCACTTAAATCAACAGGTACTGGTTACTTCAACATATGAACGGTGAACCTTAGGGGTCATTCTTGTAAATACTGTATATCCTTAGTTATGGACACCACATGTTTCTTATAAGAACTAGAAAATTCTTGAGCAGATTAAGCGGAGTCAATCAAAGGAGAACTCCAAATAAACGGAAAAATAATCCAATAAAAAAAGAAAGAAAAAAAAAGACCCTGAAACAAAAGAAATCCCATTTTAAATAAAACGCCTCAAAGGGAAAGATAATATTGGATCGAAAATTCATTAAAATTTAGTCACAATAACTTAACTGGACTTACTTCTAAAAAGGTGCTGGGACCACATGGTCGGTCTCTTGCTAAAAGATTAACCAGAAAATTCTCGGCCACGTCTCCTCGGGGTCAACGAAAGAAGAACCCAAAATCGAACGGAAATAATTAATTCCTTATTTGACATATCCCAGTTCTGCCAACTGGAAAGGTGCATTCCCCTTTTCTTTTCTACTCCGAGCAACACCAGAGTAACAGCTGCACAAGGAAAGCAGTACGACCCTGTCAACCACAGCATTCCATATCGAGACCTAGACCACAGAGAATAATCAAGGAAAAGCGCCAAACTCGCCCTGTAGCACGAGTCGTTCGGATACGTCGATAGGCGGTCCAAACCAACAAGGCGAAGTTAGCCACCCTCTTAACCTCAAAGTCGACAGGTACAAAATAAACAACAATTGCTTATTGATAAAATAATCGGGAATATTGAACGGCTGTTTAAGTGGTTGAAGGACTTGCACATTATAACAATTAAGGGAGGAATACAAAACTTATCCCATATGAGGTATGTCATTTTATATACAAAAAAAATAGTGGCAAATTCCAAATTGCTACAGATGCATCCAACATACCCATTCGGATTTGAGAAATCAAGGGCAGTAGCCGCCCCCGCTGGGGTGGTTGAGGTCACAGGAATGAAATTAATAGTGAAACGTGTCCCCCTGAAAACACAAGTTTACGGGTCCGAGGTTTTTTTAAATTTTCACGTACACAGCCGTAAACCTTGCTGGACTGTTTTCGATGGGCCACCCTGTTTCCTATAGTGATTAAAACGTGCAATGCAGCTCGCACACCTACCTTTCCACTTGATTGTTGTAAGCCTCAAATTTTACTACACCGAACGTAAACACAATGTTATTTTAATCCCGAAAATATAAATGCATCTAATATACAAGATAATGTGGTAATTCGAGAGCAAGAATTCGGAATTTGCAACAATGTATACGAATCTTGTAGCGCTGTGGTCTTAGTAGGACAAACAGCGACAAAGATTACTGGAATTTATAGTTATGGCATTTTCCTGATTTTACTTTCCACGCCTTTACGAATGTAATCGTACATAACTTAGGAAATAATGAATCGCTTTATGTTTGGGTCGCCACAATGAATTTTAGCATTTAATGATTGCTTTCCTACAGAATCTACCTAAACGTGAAGAACGATCTAAGTGACAATTCAATACATTTGGCAATTTTAGGTATTACTGTCGTTAAGCTCATTAAATATAACTCAAAGTAAAGTACGTTTCACGAAATTTGGATACGACTTAATGATTTCCTGGGTCGGTCCCATTGTGTCGACAAGAGCTTGGCAATAAACAAGTGAAGTATGAAGGGACGGACTAAGGAATACAAGTAATGATATGATTATATTAATGTAATCAAATGAAATAACATTTTTTTTAAATATTACTAGTCATATTTATTTACATTTATAATGTCATTGTATAGATAGTTCTGTTTCGCTATCGCTATCCTCATCAAAATTAATTATAATTGGATTAATTATACGATCTAGACTAATATACGAATTTTCTACAGTTATTACGTGACGGACTGAATTTTTCCAACTACCTGGGGGAATATCATTAAAGCATTTTCGTATTAATTCTACAACACCATAACTTAAAGTCGGATAAATATTTTCAGACCTAACCAGTGATTTTAACTGGTGCCACATATGCTCTATGGGGTTAAAATGCAATAATAGGGTGGGAGCCGTAGCACTGTATGTCCAACTTCTTCTGCCAACGTGTCACAAACATATACTTTTTTTATACAAAATGTCTTTAAAACTTTTAAAAGATCACTTTCTTCAAAATATATATCATTCACCGCCATGTAGTTCTGAATCTCCAATTTTGTATTATTTGAGCTTGGAGCTTTATGTAATTGGCGACTGTGATAGCTCGCATTGTCCATTACTATCACGCTATTCTGAGGAATGTTTGGTAAAAGACAATTCTTGAACCATTCCTCAAAAAATTCGGCCGTTGTATCTTCATGGTAGTCCACACAAGAGTCTTTAATGTTTTTTGCAGAAAGCCACAAGGCATTTGGAACCCAACCGTTTTCTGACCCAGCATGTAAAATGCATATTATTTTTCCTTTATTTGACGGAGCTTTTGTTTTACACTTATCGGAGGAATCAGACCAGCCTTTGGATGGTGTTTCATGCGTGTCAAACCAAGTCTCGTCGAGGTAAATTATAGGACGGTTTTCAGAACGGAATTTCCTTACAGAAGTTATATACTCATGACGCCATTTTTGTAAACGGTGGGATTCCATGAGTACTTGCCTTTTGTCAATTTTGCGGTATCTGAACCCATTTCCGACAAAACTTTTCAAAGGCTAGTGCGGTTAGAACTTATTTGGGTGTCATCATTGGTGAGCCGTTGCTTCAGAGAATCTAATGTAGGTACGCGTTGCTCTTCGTACATGGTGTCGATTTTTCGCCTTATCAAGTCCTTGTCGCTTTCGTCGAAACATTTGGTGAAACCGGCATCTTTACGCTTCTTTCTAGATTTAATGGGATTTGACGCGATTCTTTTCACTGTAGTCAGAGGTATCTTAGTCAAATCAGACGTTTCAGTCGCAGCAGCACTAGCATAAAGTCCTCTGTTGAGTAAAGAAGTATATACTCTTTTTACAATTTCCCTAGCATCGAGAGATAAATGCATTTTCTTCACTGCAACACTAGAAGAAGCACCATCAATGTTTTTCCATGGACGCCACATACTGTTTTTTTATGCGTTTGGTAAAATAATATCGGTAATACAACTAAACTCTTCCAGCAAGAAATAAAAACTAACAAATTTTACCACAAAAAGATATTTAAATATAAATTAAGCAACCTAACCTACCTGATGTGCCTATATTTAATTATAATTATTACAATCCGGCCCTTTCCACATAATAATAACAAACGGTCATAAATAATGGGATCGCCCCAGGTACTTTTACTGCAGTCATTAAGTTATATCCATTTTTCGTGGAACAATCGTGTACCCTCGCTCATTGCCTTGGCTGTCTATCAGTTTGTCTCTCGACATCGAGATATAAACATGGACTGTGCGTTGTCATCTTCTTCCGATGAAGAAGATATTATTTTAAACGCTAATATAACCAAGTGGTATATGTTTAAACAGAAATAAAGATTACCAGTGCATCCATCCTATTAACGCAAAGCGAAGATTCTATGGAGAATTTTATCACCTTTATAAAGATCTAAGGAAAGATCCCCAACGCTTTTGTGAATATATGAGAATACATATAAATGCTAGATTTTTGTTTAAGCATATAAGTACCACTTTGTTATATTAGCGTTTAAAATAATATCTTCTTCATCGGAAGAAGATAACAACGCACAGCCCATGTTTATATCTCGATGTAGAGGGACTACTGTGCGAAGCTCCAGAAAAAGGTATGGAAACAGCTCTAGAAACAGATGTGGAAAAAGCTAAACAGCTTTAAACACAGTTCTGGAAACAGTTAAACAGCTGTAGCAACAACCTAATATAAATTAACAGAAATATGATATCGTAGCAAACAAAGGTTTACGCAATTTTTTTGCATTGTACCATAAAACAGTCACTTACAGCTTGTTTCGAAAAAGAACCCTACCTATCTCTGTACACAGTAGTTATACAGTTTTTTGTAACACCGTAGTGTTTTACAATTATTATGGTCTAGTCATGCTCAAATAAACAATTTAAATTTAAGCTATATTACTAAAGTATACTCATTATCTAGGATTTATGCCATAAATTATTTATAAAAGCCTTCTTAATTTATATAATTTATAATTAATAGAGATTGTTAGTGTTTTATTACGGAAATGCCATTTAATTATAAATTTAGATTTATTTAATGATGGGGATCTATTAAATTTGTCCAACTGGTGGTTTAATAGAATATTTAATTTTTTGTGTGTACTTATTTCCCTACTTTCTAAAAAGAAAATAAATTATGCAGACAGTAGAGAAATAGAGTTATTATTGCCGTTTCTTTGTTTTCTGTTTGTTGTCTTTAATACGTTTACCCAATTAATTTCGTATACAATTTTATTTCTTTAGGTATTTTTAATTCGCTGTTTAAGTTATCCGGTATAGAAGCTTGTGAACTTGGAAAAATATAAAATTTTGCTTCCGGTTTTTATTTTTTCCACACTTTGTTCGAGGATATGTTCAAAAATAAATTTCACTTTCACATTGCTACTTTGCAATATACACAAGATGGCGTCATCAGATCTTCAATGCGACGTTTTGGCTTTGGGTTTGTTCGTCATCAACTTATTTTATTCAAATACGGGCCTGGATTATTTAAATTATGAAAGACGAACTAAATTTACGTAGAAATTTGCTGATTCGTTTTCATTCTGTACAGTTGTATCAAATTTCTACGTAGATTTAGTTCCTCTTTCATAATTTTAATTAAAAAATCCCAGCCTTTATTTAAATAAAATAAGTTGCGACAGCTTGTTTCAAGCCCGACACCGCTAGGGCGGCATCAGTCCAATTAGTTCAGGAGGTGCCGTCGGCTTCGTTATACGTTTTTAATTCCGTGGGAA
Source organism: Barypeithes pellucidus (assembly GCA_963991005.1). Taxonomy (NCBI): domain Eukaryota; kingdom Metazoa; phylum Arthropoda; class Insecta; order Coleoptera; family Curculionidae; genus Barypeithes; species Barypeithes pellucidus. The sequence continues at coordinate 45,340,185 of OZ022563.1, read as the reverse complement.
TTCGATCACAGAATTGAATATCGACTATACACACCGCACCTGCAGTGTTGCCGGAAATAAGAACACACAGAAACCCTTTGATGTTTACCGCTCCGCGACGGGACGACAATAAGTTGCTAAAAACCGAAACAAAACATGAAAGTTGGTTAAATGTTGCCGATTTGTTGCTAAATTGTTGAAAAACACAGTGTTGCTGTTTTGTTTTTGTTTTGTGGTTTGGTGTGGACGCGGCATAAGAATTGACTTCTTAACTTAATCTACAAGTATTCTTATTCGAGTATCATTTAACTGTTGGTCAGCAAATTATGGACAGCAAACATTTCTGAATCGGTCAGTAATTAATGTCATACTAGAGTGCTCTAAATTATTTTGGTATTCAAATTAAATATATAAGCTGCTATGAGCGATCCACTTTTAATCAGATATTGGTAAGCAATCAGCGGGTAAGCAAAATATTTAATCTTGGTTATCAAAAAAAAACAAGGAAAACCCGCCCCCGCTACACCTTTTGTAGCCGATTTCCTTCTGTATTCGGCAAAAGAAAACACAAGAAAGTTACATAAATTGACAGTGCCCTGGGAAAACAAGTGAAAACCCGCCCCTGCTACCTTTTGGGCCTTGACTGCTACACCGAATGAAAACACACGCACGCAATTAGCTACTCGTGTCACGCGACTGATTTCGCTCCGCCCACAATAACGAACATTGCCGATTATTCAAAACAAACGCAATCCAATGATTTATATTGATAACCATTCTTTTAATATGCAAACCTCTGAAGTAAACTGCTTCTAGACATGTTTCTTTCTACTGACCAATTGTAAAATCTTGCTGACCAAGTAATCATTTCGCAGCTCGACTGTTAATTAAGCGAACACATGATATTACAAGCGGACTGATATCGGTTAAATTGTTGACAGTTTGTAGCATTTTTGCAGAACAAGTGCTGCAGCCCGATTTTTATTTATTGCAAGAAAAATCTGATTTAATGACTATTTTTTGCAGCGAACCAATTCTAATAACGGCAAACCATTTAATTACTTCTCTTCTTATTCTTATTGCTCATTTCTGCCTTGTTCAGAACTAGCCTTTGGTCTTGGATATTTAAAGAATAATAAAAAGTTTACCCGAAATATGCCAAAATTAAAGAAATGAAAACGAATCGGTAAAACCAACAAACCAAAGTAAACAAGCAGCTGATCGAGCAAACGATCAGAATCCAAACCCCCAATTCAGTATCAATACGCGGATTATTTTGTCTGTTGCAAATCAGTTGCTTTTGCGATACGAACGCCGAATTTTTAGTCAGCGGTCACGCATTTTGCTTCTGTGAACACTTTAAACCAACTGCGCATATGCGTTATTTGCTCAACAAACAGAACTTTTCATGATAAATATTAATACATATTAATTAAATAAATTCAAAATTAATCCACTAGGCAATTTTGTGTTCCGGTTAATAAAATAATAATCAGTATTAATAACTAAACAATGTAGAATGCACGTAAAATATTATCATATTTTTGTTTCAATCACAGAGAAAAATCTCCCAACGGCAATCTCTTCGAACAATGTCAGGACAGAGTAACAACCGGAATGCAATACAGTGAAACCTCTCTTAGGCGGATACCGGGACACCGGGACTGTCGCCGAATTGTAAAAGAAATTTGGAAATTTTGAAAGATCGGTGCGTACGTACATCATACTATGATATGAGTGGAGTACGTAGCCCGAAACGTCCGTCCGTTTTGCGCTTAGTAATTGATAGGTAACTCTAACGTTCTCCTTATCTGCGCGTTTTTACGTGGGACGTTTGTTGATAACCCCCGTATAACCAATTTACCCCTTGATTTTATTTTTGAATTTAATTTAATCTGATAATTAGCTAGATGACAATTTATGGAATTTTAATTTTGTCCCCTGTTGGATTCTAACCAGAAGGTGTAATCCCCTATCCAGGATTTGATTATTATTGCCAAACTAACTACTGAACCATTTAATTTGGAAGATGTAAGAACTGGTCGACACTATCTGTAAAATGGCCAGTCTTAGCAAGTAATGAAAAAATCCACCGCAATCTGAAGACGTTCTTACTTAACTATTTTCGGACGCGATTTTTCTTTGCGATTACGATTTTTCGTTGTTTATTAGTCAGGGATGCCAGGCACAATGCCATTGCCGACTTGACACGCACGTGTCAGTCGGTCTTGGGTGGGCCCACCACCTTTCCCTGCTAACTGGAAGCTGTCAGCGGTTCACCAGCGCAATTGAAGAGATGAGGGCAAATTTGTCATAAGAAAGAATGAATGATTTTAATTTAAAAGTATAGTTTGTTGAACGTAGGACGAGGCCTAACTGAGGTTCAGACTATACTTTTGATTTATTGGCTCGGGCGCGTCCAATTAAATATAACAACAATGCAAGTTTGTTATATTGGAACACGGAGGGCTATTTTTATTTAATTTTATGTCCTTGTCTTTGAGGGTGAATTTAAGGGGGTTTGTCTTACGTCAGTCGAGTAACGCGACCCGAAGTACTAGTGCGATAATTATTTACATTTTATATTTACAATAAAAATTATCCTACACTAACATTCTGCGTTTCAAACCAACCTATCATTCCTGTGTCACGTACTCCCATTTAAAATTTAATTATTTACAGTATTTACAATGTAAAATAAACCTAAGCTAGCATTTTGTTTCTCAACTAAAGAGAGTCTAACTACCCTAATAATTTCCGATAGAAAAATTATGACTCGCGGCAGTGACTACTAATACTAGCCTTAAGATATTTTATTTCACACTTACTCATTATTCCGGACTCGGAACGTCGTCGTTCCATTTGTCACAATCGGGTTTGTTCTTGGGAAACTTATTTATACTCGCGCCAGGAACGAGTGTTTGAAGGGATTCAAGCGTTTTTTATACTCGCACGGAAACTACGAGTGTTTAATAAATAGTCCAGTATTTTTATACTCGCCGGAAACACGAGTGTTTAATGATGTTCCAGTATTTTTAAACTCGCCGGAAAACACGAGTGTTTAATGACAGTCCAGTATTTTTTTTATACTCGCCGGAAACACTAGTGTTTCAAATAAAAATTTTCTCAGGGAAAATCCGCGGCAAAAAACACTCTAACACCTGTAGTGTTGCGGCTCCCGTTTTGAAAAAAATAAGATCGCGTTTGAGTGAGGTCCTGAGACCGCGGCGTCCGGCCACGATAAAAGCCCAGAACCCACTAAAAAAAACTGCCTCCTGCAGAAATGTCTTTAGCCGTCTCTTTCAACGTTACATTACGTCCTCCTGGCCGATTTATCTACCGGTAAAGCCATACCCGTTGCGACAGCAGAGATATGGAACCAAATACTGCCGACACCGCAAAACTATAAAAGCCCGTCTAATTTTGCATGTGGGATTATTTAAAATAATTTAACGGAAAATAAAATTCATTAATTTTCTGGAATTGGAAAAAAGGTATTTTTACAACAGGACCGTCTAAATATGTCCGCCTAATGGAGGTGTCCGCCCATGGGAAATTTGTTATTAGATAATATGTAAATGCAAAATTATTACTATGTATATGTATGTACAAATAAACATAACATAACAAAAACACACTAGTTTTAGTTAGGATGTAGTAGTAAAAAAATCTAATAACGTAGTTTGACATGTTTGCGTTTTATACTTGCAATCTAGAAAATGTAATTCCAAGTCTGATAACAATTCCATTGCTGTAGAGTCACCTCTATTCTTTGCATACTCTTATAATTCCTTTACCATACTAAATGGCTTGTTGATAATTTGTTTGATTACTGCGTTCAATTTCTTTATCAGAGTCGTCAGATAGTGATGTGGTTTCAGTTTGTACTACATAATCGGTAGGAATGGTGTCACTATAATCTAATAGCACATTGCTATCAATGTTAATGAACTCGCCCAAATCATTGTTATCAAATTACAAACTTCCACAACATCAATATTCTCTTTCAGACTCAAAACGCGACATTTTTGTGCCATTGTTTGCGATTTTAACCTTACAACTCATAAATAAACGGCGGACTGCTGTCGGGGAATCACACATACTTTCATTCGGCGAAGTCCTCTCGCGCTGAGAGTTTTTGCACCGTACTTATTCGTCTCCCAAATACTTAAAAAAAAAAAAATTTGTCCGTTTAAAGGAGGATTTTCGCACTCTTTGTATGAAGTCAGCCTGTCCGCGTCCGCCCAAAGAAGAGTCGGCCCAGGAGAGGTTGATTTTCATGGAATTTCATATACCTAGTTCCGGACTATGAAAAAATGTCCGCTTAATAGAGATTTCCGCTTATTAGAGGTAATGAGAGGTTTCCTGTATTTTAGATTTTTCCAAATATTTTGAAAACCTCTGTGTTTGTTTTTGATTTTTTTGCGGCATATTATTGGGCCCATAATTACGCAACTTTGTCCCAATTTAACCGACTTCGTATCTCTTACCGTTCACGAAATCCCAATGGTGGAGGACGAATTTGTTACACCCATACGTGCCCCCAAGAAGAATTAACCCCGGGTCCCTTAAATTTATAAATCCGCCCCAGCACACAACTGCGAAATCAAACAGTCATTTCCGACCCAGATTTGTTCTCTCTGTCTTCTCAAGCGTCTCGTTTGCAAATGCAAATATTACTTTATGTAAAGTTCCCATTAAGAAGCAAGTGATTAATTTTATATCCTATTATCTTGGTGAAGTGGAAAATAGCTTGACTAAATATCGTTTAAATCCTCGATAGTTTAGTAATGATTTGTTTAATCATCCATCGGTAATGGCAGCTTTTATTTTCATTTTTATTTTTTGTAATACCTTAGCGTTTTATGACATATTATTGTAAATAATGTCAAATAGTTCTTAATACCAACTAGAGTATAAATACATACAAAAATAAAAAAAAAATATTTTTCCCGAAAATCGTCCGGATAACATTTTTGATAACATTTTTGAAAAAAAAAGTCAATATTTCCCTACACTTAGTCGTTGCTAAGCAATGGAAAACTGTAGAAAATATTAATTTCCTTACTGTAAGGAAATGATATTTCCTTACAGCTGTTAGTGTTCTACATAAATGATTGAAAACACGTTGTTCATAAGGAATTCATTTATATTTTGAAAACCTCATTGCAGAATACATTTTGAAAATTAGTTTTTATATTCACAGTTATTTGACAATAATTAGTACAATTATTGAAAATTGGAGGAACATTATCAGAACAATGAGAAACATTTTGGACAACATGCGAGGTAGTAGGGTTATTTTGTTGAATATTTTGTACTGTGAAAATTTTATTTGCCACCTAAATCTTATCAAGAGATTCTTCAATATATCCTTCAGCAACTTTTGATGATTTCCATCCGCCATGCCTCTTTAAACTAATTATGTTGGCACCAGAGTCAACCAGTATTGTTGCAGAAGACCGACGAAAGCAGTGACCAGTATATTCTGTCGGATTTACCAAGTTCAAATAACACAACTATTTTAAGCATTTTTCTAAATTGATGTATTCCTAGCACTTGTCTACAACCCTTTCCGCTATATTTAAAGAAAAGTCGGTCACTGTAAACATTCAAGTTCATCTGATTAACTACAGAGTCATTCTCTAAATCATCCATTCTACAGGCCCCAGAAATACCAAATATTAAAGCCACCTAAAAAATAAATAAATGTGTAATCTAAATAGAAATTAAAACCTTGTAAATTACCTTAATCATTAAATTTTCTTTTGAGCTTTCTGGATAGATTTATAGAAATATAAGATTTTAACGAAGGAAATCTCCTTCGTTAAAATCTTAGATTTCTTTGCCCTATAACCTTGAGCTTGCCGTTTCAATAAAGAACAATGTTGAAGATTTCATCTTTAAACAATGGTCTAGGAAGTATGCCATTACAACATTTTCCGAGAAAGAACTCGTGTTTTTACTCTTGCGATAGTCCATAAAATGTTTATATGCATATTTGTCCTTTTATCTTGATTTATTTGGTAATAATTCTAATGAAGCAGTATTCACTGCCTCAACCAGATCTGGAGGAGTCCCAGAAATGGAAAATTCAGCATCACTTATCATTTTATACTGTTTTGCTTTCGGAAACAACAACATTTAAATTTATATGCGTCAAGTTTGACAATTCAACATTAATACATTTCCATTGTAACGCAACCAATTTTATTACGAATTTCAAAGCACCATTTATTTGGGAATACAAATATTCGCAATTTTTTCAAAATTAATCAATATCTGTCGCCTCGACTTAGCAATCTTCACAGTCGTCCAGGAATGTTAGGAAAACAATGTACTATTAATAAGGTGCTTGAGAATGAGAATATAAAATTTATTTTTATATATCTTTTCAAATAGGATCAGAAAACGAAAAGAACCAAATCGTAAAAATTCAGTTTTGCCGCATATATATTATCTCACACTATTATTTTACCTTTTTATTGGTTAAAAACAGCTTCCAGTTCAAAGTTTGTCATGCCGGAGGTTGTTTTGAGACAATTTGGTCCTCCTCGCCGTAATAATTTGCATTTAACATGTCCATTGTAGATTCCTATTCGTTGAAGGTGTTTTCTTTCTTAAGTGAGAATGGTCTTTTGGTAAGCCAGTCACCTGTTTCAACTGAGTTTGCGTTAGGAGTAGCACTCCAGTTGATAGTTTCTTCGAGGGTTTGTTCGGGTTTGTTAAAAACAGCTTCCACTACAAAGTTTGTCATGCCGGAAGTTGTTTTGAGACAATTTCGTCCTCCTTGCCGTAATAATTTGCATTTAACATATCCATTGTAGATTCCTATTCGTTGAAGGTGTTTCCTTAAGTGACAATGGTCTGTCACCTGTTTCAACTAACTGAGTTCGCGTTAGGAGTAGCAGTCCAGTTGATAGTTTCGTCGAGGGTTTTCAAATTGCGGCGTGCGTGTGTTTGTCTAGGTATACCGTTCCATCGAGCTTATAGATGTTTCTTTTGCGCCCATCTGTCTCCGGTTCCCAGAAATTTGGCGCAAATCTAGCTCTGGCTAGTTCGTCTCATTTTTCATTTCCTTTTATTCTTGAGTGACCAGGAACCCACAAGAGTTCAACCTTGTTTTTCCTGGCTACCAGTGCTTTCAGGCAAAGTTAATTTTTGGTGTCAAACGTTGGAGTTCAGCTTGGATGTCTGATAGGATGTATTTATATCTCTCTGAGGAGAGGCTTAGTTTCGTTCAAACATTATCTCACTGGTGTAACTGTCATTTTCCTATTTGAGGCTTAAAGTAGTTAAAAAACTTGTCTAGTGCAAATGTTTTTGTTATCCAAATCTTTTAAAGTCACAATAAGTCGACTTTAATCAAGTCTACCAGTACGAAACTTCGAGTTTTAACTAAATCTGAAAAACAAAGTTAGAATGTAATATGGAGCACATTGTGGCATTGCGAGAACAAGATTCCGGAATTCGCAAACATGCATACGTACGCTGCGGTATCAGTAAGATAAACACCAGGCTAGATTACTTGAATTTATAGTCGGAAATCTTCCTGACTTTACAATATTCGCAACAAGTTAAGTGTTTAACTGTATGCATTTCCTGTTGCAATATTAACATTTGATTTGTGCGGATACCTTATGAGATGAGGACAGGTTGCAAAATAAAACCTTCAATCCTCAATACCAAAAAATGTATACTTGAAAATCAAGAAAAAAGTCCTTCATTTACGAAACTTATGACGAAAATATTTTTCGAAACATCCAGCAACAAATACTCAACCCTTGCTTTCTGTGCATACAAGCAAACCTTTTTTCTGTGACATTCACCATCGCCTAATAAACCTTTTATTTTTCTGTGCATCATCCCAGACAGCACAAAAACAACCATTGGACGTCCAATTGATTTACTTTTTTGGCCCTTCGGACGTCCATTAACTGGATCATTTCTGGACATCGACGTCCAATAGACGTTCAATGGACTATACAGATGGCACACTTCGGGACGTCCATAAGACGTCGGTTTTCTGACTATATTTGGACGTAAATGTCCATTGTTGGCATAATTCTGGACATCCTTTATAGGTCCATTGGACCTTTTCTGGATTACATTTTGATCATTGTAGTATCTCATTTTGGACGTCCAATGAACACATTTCAGAGGTCTTCTGGACATCCATAAGACGTCCGTTTTCTGATTATATGTAAATGTCCATGTTTGGTATAATTCTGGACATATTTTGTACGTACGTGCAGTGGACGTTCATTGGAATTACATTACTTTATTTTTCAATACATAAATAATAGTATTTTTTATAAATATTATATTTAAATAAATTTAGTAAATTATATTATACACAAAAAAAATTAATCCTTTCATTCCCTTTGCCCTTTTAAGCCATTTCTGAATGGCATCTTCTTCTTGTTGTTTGTCATAATCCTTCCTCGGAAGTAAAGACTCTAAAAAAAGAAGTAATTTACCAATTGCATGTGCCCCTTGAGAAACCCTAAATAAATAGGTGAAAGACTTACCTAATATGAGGTCATTTAGATTTCAATTTTTAAATGGCATTTTTTGCCCCATGATATGAGTATTTGGATGCTAGGGTATTTGTGATGGTGCTTGAAAGGCAGCGTCTTACGCAGTCATAAAGATTTCTTTTCTTCCATCCACTCTGAAGAATTCTTTAACCTAAAATAATTTAAATTTTTATAAAATATAAATTTACAATTTGAAGAACAAATTGTGATAAGAATTGAACTTGAAAAAAGACTATTTGTGTATGATCGTGCACGCCGATAATTACTTCTTGAAATTTTTGGCATTATTAAAATCGAAAATACTTGCCTTTTAAAATTTTTACACTTCAAACGGTGCACTAATAAAAATTAAAAAGTTTTAAAAACCACAAAATGTTGCAAAGCCACCAAACGCCCCAAATCAACGAATACTTCTACTTCTTCAAACGTGCGATGCACAAAACAACGTGCCACAAACAATCTAAAATCACGACAAGCTGTCTAAAGTCAGTAAACTGTCAATTGCAACTGTCATTCTCTTACGGGCGGGTCCCCGATATGGACCTAAAATGGACGTCCACTACTTGTTCGGGTTTGTTCTTCCAATGGTTGTCCGAATATGGCTATGGTCCTAATATGGACCTAAAATGGACGTTCACTATCGGACGTCCAGTACTTGTTCAGATTTGTTCGTCCAATGGTTGTCCGAATATAGCCAGAACGGCTTTAATATGGAATTAAAATGAACGTCCCTTGGACCAGCCCGGTGAGGCTGCTTATGGGGGCGATCGAAACACGTAAGAAGGCCTTGGAAGTGATGCTAAGCATACTCTGCTCCATACGCTCACAAGTAACTTACTTTTATCTATCTGTTTCACTCTATCATTTAAGCGTCAATATCAGACTTACGTAGAGTTAATATGAAATGCCAAAAAGGGATTGTTTATGCAGGCGACTTGATCCTGGTCATAGTTTTCTCACTTTACTGAATTAGGGAAGGTTTCTGCAGACAGAGACAGGCATAGAATGCGAACAGCACGAATTGTTAAACAAGCTAACTTCCTTCGTCTGGCGGGAATGAAAATCAAGCAACATCTGATGTGATTTAAAAGGGTGGAGAAGAGCATCTTTAAATTTTAAAATAATTTTAAATTTTCTAATCTTTTCACGAAAAACGTCGTTTCCTTTTTGGTGCAAGTGAGTAATTTGTCATTGAAATATTCATTTAGTCATCTTTACTGAGAGTAAGCATCAATAATAATTTCTTTTCCTAAATCATATGGGGCCCAACAATATGCTTGGACTTGGACAATAAGCTTGAAATATTTGCTAGGACCTAGAGCCCAGTTGAAGATGGTAAAATATTTTATGTAAATTATGATTTACTTCCTATTTTTTAATAAAACTGCTTACAAGCTTATTTCTGAAGTTTAATTTTTCATTCGTAGTTACATTACTAGTTCAAAAAATGATATGAGAGTGTGTAAGGATTAAAATTGATATTTACGGCTTAAAACATGTCAGAATCCTAATATGGATTTTCACCACTTAGTAAATCAAATAAAAGGGTTTTGAATGATGTTTGTTGGTTAAATGTCATTTTAAAATATTGACAGTAATAAAAATTTGAACAAAAGTGACATTTGAAACGCACGTGCGTTTGTCAGCTGATGCCAGACGTAATGGATGCTGGGTTTGTTCGTTTGTTCATACTTGCTTCGATTTGTTAATACGGCTGTTTGTCTTCTTCCTGTTTGTAAGTATTCGTTGCCTTAGACTATGTGTGCTGTCTGGGACCTTGCCGTCAAAACCTATAACTTTTGCACAGCTGTTAACACCAACCGATTTTTCTCTTTAGTTTCAACTACGGAGTATATTTTTTGTTTCGGGTCAGAACAGAAACGATTCAAAAAATATATGAATTTTAGTTTCAGGTTATGTATGTACACCGAAGAAACGTTTAGCGCCCGAACAAAGTAAACGTGACGGTAAAATTTACTTTAGCTACGTTTGTTTCGCACTCGGTCGATACATTATCGAAACAGTGTTTATGTTTCGACACATTTTCTATAAATTATAGCTACATGACGTACGAAACATTATAGAAACCAAAGGCTAGAAATTGCGTGTCGACTCCATTTTGGGACCAGAATAATGAAATGAAATGAAAATTTATTAATCCAAGCGATCACTAAAAATAGGATATAGGACATGTCAACTTATGACTAACTTAACAAAAAATAACAATTCAGAAATTACATAACTTAATAGATATAGAAAAAAAATTAAAATAACGACTAAAACTCATGGTGCAAAAATTCCTCAATTGAGTAAAAAGCATTAATTGCTAAGAAATCTCTAATTCTAGATATATTCATATTTGGATTTCTGTAGCAAGAAGGAAGTTTATTATAACAAACTGCGCCCATATAATACGGATTTTGTTTATATAACTCTAATTTGTGATGAACATATTGAAGGTCATTTCCAAATCTAGTACCATAACTGTGAAATGCGTTTTGTAACTTAAAACTATTATAATTTGATTTGACAAACTTTAAAATTTCAAAAATATAAACACTGGGCAATGTTAGTATCGTTTCATTAATAAACATGTCTTTACACGATTCCCTAAAATTAAGACCAAACATACATCTAATTGCTCGCTTTTGCATTATAAAGACTCTACGGGCAGCCGACGAACTTCCCCAAAGGATGATGCCATATCGGATAAATGATTCAAAATTTGAGAAATAGTAAGTCTTTACTACCTCCTTGCTCAAAATTTGCCTTAAGCGGCGCAAAGCATAACAGTTACTTGCACATCTTTTGCAAACAAAGTCAACATGATTTCTAAAATTCAAGGACATATCTATATGAATGCCAAGTAGTTTTAATGAAGTAACTTGAGCAATTGATCGACCATTCAATCTCATTAACTGACTCTTTGTGTAGTGTGCTCCGTAGGGATGAAATTGTAATTAAAAAGTCTTATTTTGATTTAGGGTAAGTCGGTTAGTGGTAAAGTAGCTCTGCAGAATATTAAGATTTTGTTCAATTGAACTGACTACAGTAGATTCATTTGTGTTAAAATCAAGCACTGTAATATCATCCGCAAACTCACAATGGTAGGAAATCAGGAAGTTTGAAATATCATTTGTGTATAGTAGAAAAAGCAACGGTCCCAATACACTGCCCTGCGGGACGCCGACCTCAACCCCCAACCGAGCGGACTGCTGACTCTCAAATAAAACGTATGTAATGTAATTGTAATGTATTGCTTTCTACCGGCCATTTTGTGAAATAAATTTTTATTTTGCTAAAATTTGTTACATAAGTTCCATTTTCCTAGCTAAGTCGATTTATAAAAGAAATAAATAAAATTTTGAAAATATTTTAATTTTAAATTTTTTGGCAAAGTATATTTTTTTCTGTAAATGCAAATAAACCGAGGGAACGTTAAAAATATTATAAAAATATATATTACTAAATTGCACGATAAAATTTACTGCGACAATGATTTTTTGGTTCTTATGTGCAATAACTAGGTAAAGATTGTTTCACAAAAAATGGATACGACATAATGATTTCCTGGGTCGGTCCCATTGTGTCGACAAGAGACTAAGGAAAACAAGTAATGATATGATTATATTAATGTAATCAAATGAAATAACATTTTTTAAAAATATTACTAGTCATATTTATTTACATTTATAATGCCATTCTATAGATAGTTCTTTCGCTATCGCTATCCTCATCAAAATTAATTATAATTGGATTAATTATACGATCCAGACTAATATACGAATTTTCTACAGTTATTACGTGACGGACTGCATTTTTCCAACTACCTAGAGGAATATCATTAAAGCATTTTCATATTAATTCTACAACACTAGAACTTAAAATCGGAGAAATATTTTCAAACCTAACCAGTGATTTTAACTGGTGCTACATTTATGCTCTATGGGGTTAAAAATGCAATAATAGGGTGGGAGCCGTAGCACTGTATGTCCAATTTCTTCTGCCAATGTATCACAAACATATACTTTTTTTATACAAAATGTCTTTAAAACTTCTAAAAGATCACTTTTTTATAACTTTCTTCAAAATATATATCATTCGCCGCCATGTAGTTCTGAATCTCCAATTTTGTATTATATGAGCTTGGAGCTTTATGTAATTGGCGAATGTGATAGCTCGCATTGTCCATTACTATCACGCTATTCTGAGGAATGTTTGGTAAAAGACAATTCTTGAACCATTCCTCAAAAACTAACAAATTTTTCTACAAAAAGATATTTAAATATAAATTAAGCAACCTAACCTACCTGATGTGCCTATATTTAATTATAATTATTACAATCCGGTCCTTTCCACATAATAATAACAAACGGCCATAAATAATCGGATGGCCACAGGTACTTTTACTGCAGTCATTAAGTTATATCCATTTTTCGTGAAACAATCTTTATATGAAATAAAACATATTTATAACGAATTCATCATGACGAAATTATTGTTTTTCTTTTATTTTAATTATTTGTTTCCTTATTTTGTCCATTTTGACATGTTCACATACAAATACCAGCCACACTTGGAAAAAATTTTGCTAAACAGTTTGCGCATGCTTCAACATAGCCCCGCCCCTTTATACTGTCATTTTTGAATAAAGTAACAGTTTCGAAATAGTTTCGAACATTTCCGATAAAAGTGTCGATTGTGCATCGAAACAGCGAAAGTCACAGCTAGTACCAAACCCAAATATTTCCATTTTTGTTGCCAACAGTTTCCAATTTTGATCGGAAACAGAAACGATAGTTACGATACATTTACCATAATGTGTCTTAAAATGCCACTTGGGAATAGAGCCATGACAAGTGGGACACCGGAATCTTTCGTTTGGTTAAAAAGTGGGACACTAAACTGAAAACCGCAACATTCTATCGATGGTAATGACTCTAATACCCAATGAAAGTATCAAAAATGGGACACCCCGTATAGATATTAAATTTAACGAAGGTATGTATACATCTCGTTACAACTAACATCATCCCGAACTCCTTACAGAACGATTAAGGACGCGGATCAAAACGAGCTAATCCGAATTCCGCCGGGGTAATAGAATATTGGATTAATTAGTGGACCCTTAATTAACACTGGTACACAAAGTAATATTTGCATTTGTCAGCGAGACGGGCGCGAAGACGGAAAACGCGATCCTCGAAATGATTGTTTTGTTTGACGGGAGCGTATAGCTTTTCATTATCCTGTCAGAATCGGATATTTACTGGTAAGTTGTGTCCGTGAATAACCGATCGACATTGTATAATTAAAGATACTCTAAGTGGATTCCGGAGTGTCTCTAAACGCGTTTTCTCCCCAAGCGTTTATTTCTGTTTTAGGAAAAAAAATGTGGAATGAAAAAAAACTTTGTAATGCAACTAAAATTGGTGGAAAGTATATATTTTTTGTTTCGGAACATTTTTAGATTTGATATTATTTACTGTTCCATGTAGAAAGAAATTATGGACTTTCCGCCAATTATGAATAAAGTTTGGGCATCTTTTGTTCAACTAATTGTTTTTGAGAAGTAATTAAATGGTTTGCCGTTATTAAAATTGGTTCGCAGCAAGAATAGCCATTAAATCATTTGATAAGCATAAAGAGATTTTGCTTGCAATAAATAAAAATCGGGCTGCAACACTTGTTCTGCAAAAAATGCTGTCAACAATTTAACCGATATCAGTCCGCTTGTAATATCATGTGTTCGCTTAATTAACAGTCGAGCTGCGAAATGATTACTTCGTCAGCAAGATTTTACAATAGGTCAGTAGAAAAAAACATGTCTAGAAGCAGTTTACTTCAGAGGATTGCATATTAAAAGAATGGTTATCAATATAAGTCATTGGATTGCGTTTGTTTTGAATAATCGGCAAAGTTCGTTATTGTGGGCGGAGCGAAAGCAGTCGCGTGATACGAGTAACTAATTGCGTGCGTGTGTTTTCATTCGGTGTAGCAGTCAAGTCCTAAAATGTGTAGCGGGGGCGGGTTTTCACTTGTTTTCCCAGGGCACCATCACTATTTCACGTTTTATTGATTTTTTTTTTTGATGACCAAGATTCAATATTTTGCTTACCCGCTGATTGCTTACCACTATCTGATTAAAAGTGGATCGCTCGTAGCAGCTTATTTATTTAATTTGCGTACCAAAATAATTTAGAGCACTCTAGTATCACATACGTACGCTGATGATACGGTTATTTTGGCTGAAACACATGAAGACTTACAGACGCTAATTGATAGAATGATCACAGTGAGCGAAGATTATGGACTGTCACTGAACATAAGCAAAACAAAATATATGCTTATAACAAAAACAACTCAGGACGATCGTAGGATATATGTGAACAATCAACCTATTGAAAGAGTAAGACAATACAAATACCTAGGCACAATCATTAATGAAAACAATGACAGCTCCCAAGAAATACGAATTAGAATCGAACAGGCCAGAAACACATTTACAAGAATGAAAAGACTTTTCTATTGCAGGGATCTAAACCTAGAATTAAAAATTCGAATGATAAGATGCTACGTGTTGTCTATACTGTATTATGGGATGGAGTCCTGGACACTGAAGGTGGCTGACGAGAGAAGACTGGAGGCATTTAAACAATTAAAAGAAGGAAACTGTTGTATATGGGACATGTTATGAGAGGAGAGAAATATAGAGTATTGCAAATCATTATACTAGGAAAAATCCAAGGAAGAAGATCGGTAGGAAGGAGACGTAATTCATGGCTGAAGAACCTGAGGGAATGGTTCGGATGTAGCAGCAACGAACTATTTAGGGCTGCGGTCTCAAAAATAAGAATCACCTTGATGATTGCCAACCTTCGCAGCGGAGATGGCACCTAGAGAAGAAGAAGTA
Source organism: Barypeithes pellucidus (assembly GCA_963991005.1). Taxonomy (NCBI): domain Eukaryota; kingdom Metazoa; phylum Arthropoda; class Insecta; order Coleoptera; family Curculionidae; genus Barypeithes; species Barypeithes pellucidus. The sequence continues at coordinate 45,324,753 of OZ022563.1, read as the reverse complement.
TCACATTAATTACTGACCGATTCAGAAATGTTTGCTGTCCATAAGTTGCTGACCATCTAGCCATTTTGGCTCACCGATTACATTTTTCTGTTCGCAAAAATAAGAATATTTTGCTAACCAGTTAAATGATACCCATTTCTTAAGTCGGTTGCTTTTACATAATAATATAACTAATGCAAACAATAAGATTACTTTTCCATAGACGCAGTTGAATCTCCAATAAAGTCGGTACGGTGTATGAAGTCCGCTAAGCAATAAAACCTCTCGAGCCGGGTAGTCGGTGGCTCTCAAACAATAAATTGTATTTTAGGTATTTTCCAAATAAAATAATTTAAAGTAAATAAAAAATTAGTTTAAGCAAAGAAAAATAATTATTTTTTAGCTTTTATTTAGGCATATTAGTTTTATGAATTCTTTTTTTATAAAGTTTTTGTTCTAAAAAGAACCGATGTCGCCATTCTTTTGAAACATTATTGGATAGCTCGCAAAGCACTTTTCTGTTGTTCGTTTTCTTGTATTTGAAGCCCAGCTCTTTTAAAATGATGGACAAACTGGTAATTCCAATATCGCAAAGTTCTTGAAAAGATAAAGAAGAAAGCTTTGAGGGTAACATATTCCTTGGCTTTATACATATAAACAATATTCCTAATCGATAGTTTTACCCCTTGGGATAAATCAAAGGTTTTAGAATGGAGTCGAACCCTTTTATATGGTCTGTCCAATTCCTCTTCACTCTTTGTTCGAAGTCTTCTTAAGGTCTAAACTGAAATGCCGCAAACATCAGACGTTCGTTTTGCACTGCCAAAACAGACACTAACGGGACCGAGTTATCTTTTTCTAAAGTAAAATAACGTTCCACTTGTAATACCAAACGGCGTTCACCTGGAGATAAACACCTTCTAGGCGTTGGGTCACCTTGCTGAACATTTTCCATAACTTTGCTTTATAACTGCTTTTAATTCACACCCAATAATGAAAAACAAACTAAAAGCAAAAAGCATAACTACTTATTTAAAATAGAACATACCATCCTGCGATTGAGCAAATTTATATAGATTTAAGTATAATGATCCCAAAATAACTAAATTGTAGAGAAAGTAAAGATTGTTTCACGAAAAATGGATACGACTTAATGATTTCCTGGGTCGGTCCCATTGTGTCGACAAGAGCTTGGCATTAAACAAGTGAAGTATGAAGGGACGGACTAAGGAAAACAAGTAATGATATGATTATATTAATGTAATCAAATGAAATAACATTTTTTTTAAATATTACTAGTCATATTTATTTACATTTATAATGTTATTCTATAGATAGTTCTGTTTCGCTATCGCTATCCTCATCAAAATTAATTATAATTGGATTAATTATACGATCCAGACTAATATACGAATTTTCTACAGTTATTACGTGACGGACTGAATTGTTCAAACTACCTGGGGGAATATCATTAAAGCATTTTCGTATTAATTCTACAACACTAGAACTTAAAGTCGGAGAAATATTTTCAGACCTAACCAGTGATTTTAGCTGGTGCCACATATGCTCTATGGCCTATGGGGTTAAAAATGCAATAATAGGGTGGGAGCCGTAGCACTGTATGTCCAATTTGTTCTGCCAATGTGTCACAAACATATACTTTTTTTATACAAAATGTCTTTAAAACTTCTAAAAGATCACTTTTTTTATAACTTTCTTCAAAATATATATATCAGCTTTATGTAATTGGCGACTGTGATAGCTCGCATTGTCCATTACTATCACGCTATTCTGAGGAATGTTTGGTAAAAGACAATTCTTGAACCAATCCTCAAAAACTAACAAATTTTACCACAAAAAGATATTTAAATATAAATTAAGCAACCTAACCTACCTGATGTGCCTATATTTAATTATAATTATTACAATCCGGTCCTTTCCACATAATAATAACAAAGGGTCATAAATAATGGGATGGCCCCAGGTACTTTTACTGCAGTCATTAAGTTATATCCATTTTTCGTGAAACAATCTTTACCTGAGAACATCTTTAACTTATTGACTCAAAATGGTTTTCATTTGATAAATAAAAAAAACTATGAGTGAAAAATAAACTAGATAAAAATATTTATCTCGATACATAATGCTAAGATAATTTTGTTTTGGAACCGCTGATTTTGCTCAGCCGACTACAGTGAACTAGTGCAATGTTCGGTACGATTAAGTATAGCGAAGGCATTGTTAACTTAACCGTCTTACTGTTGAACAACCTTTAATAATTCAACCCGATATCGGACTTCATAAAACGAACAGACTTTAGTAACGATTTTAATTACTCGCCCACAAACATACATTTGCCAGCCATCTATTAGCTCTACGGAACGTCAGGTAATAAAGGAGATACCTCCGCCGTGAGCTGCAGCCATTAATATCAATTTTTGACAGCAACAGACTCTGTGTAGTTCGGCCATACAAACCGCTACAAATACAAAACTAATTAAAGTAGCAGACGGCGACGCCGACGCCCGCGACGCCTGCCGGCATCATAAATTTCAGCACACGTAAGATGCGTAATACATTTTGACGGGACGCTACGGTAGAACACCTGATCCGACAAGACGGTCGGGTAGACGGTCCCATCTGGGTAATGACGGTTCCCGGTAGGCAATTTCACTGGATTTGTCTCGTAATGAAGCAAGTAAATTGTATTTGTCTCAGTTTTTAAAAGAATTGACTAATAAATATTGTGGAGGACTTAACTCTATTGCAGGGAAGCGGGTAATACATAGTTTAAGAAGATTTTAATCGATATAGTTAACTCAGTGCCGTAGATAGCGTTATTTCATGGGGGTGGGCGGTACTGGTATGATGCCTTCACCTTATTTCATTTACGTTTCCCATAAGCTTTCTTGCGCTGCCCCTAGTACCCCCTCTTATCTACGGCGATGAGTTAACTAGCCAAACATCTTTGATTGTGACCATCGACTTGAAATAAACATGGACTCGGTATTTCTATCTGCTTTGTACAACGATTTTAAATCAAGGAGGATACGGCTTTGGTTCACAGTCACAATGAAAACAGAAACAGACCGAAGATAAAAGGAGATGAGGATTCTACAGATAGAATCCCTATCTCTTTTTGTTGTGTTTATTTTTGTAATAACAGGCGTCCCATTGACGTGTACAAGGCAGATAGAAATACAGTGAAACCTCTCATAACGGACACCTCTAATAAGCGGACATCTCTATTAAGCGGACATTTTTTCATAGTCCGGAACTAGGTATATGAAATTCCATGAAAATCAACCTTGGGCGGACGCGGACAGGCTGATTTCATACAAAAACTCTCGGAAGACAGACCAGACCGGCCACCAATCGCCGAATGAAAGTATGTGTGATTCCCCGACAGCAGTCCACCGTTTATTTGCGAGTTGTAAGGTTAAAATCGTAAACAATGGCACAAAAATGTCGCGTTTTGAGTCAGAAAGAGAATATTGATGTTGTGGAAGTTTGTAGTTTGATAACAATGATCTAGGCGAGTTCATTATCATTGATAACAATGTGCTATTAGAAGATGATAGTGACCCCATTCCTACCGATTATGTAGCCCAAACTGAAACCGCATCACTATCTGACGACTTTGATGAAGAAGTTGAATGCAGTAATCAAACAAATGTCACCAATTATCAACAAGCCATTAGTATGGTAAAGGAATTATAAGAGTATGCAAAGAATAGAGGTGACTCTACAGCAATGGAATTGTTATCAAACTTGGAATTACATGAATACAATGAACGGAGGAATGTTTTGTTTCCCTTTCTTCTTTCTATCTTGTCTTTGTTAACTTATTGTCAAAAGTGCCATCAAGATATTTCTCATCTTCTCGCATCTGACATATTTTCAAACTCGGTAAGTTATTCTCATTTCGCATGCGAAAACACTTAATTTAAGCCGTTGTTATACAGTGTCACCATTAAAGTCCGCACCATATGGAACTTTTTTTTATTAATGAGGTTAGTTAAAATTAAATTTCGGCAATCGTTTTTGCTTCAAATTAGACTAAAAATTATATAATCAAATGTCACCATCTGTCATTCGGTATCTGTCAAAAATTACATTCTAATCAAAAAATGCTGAAAAATGGCATTGTTTTACCGAATTTCAAAAAATTTTATTAGAAAAAGTTGTTTCTAGTACAATTCTTGGCCTAAATACAAAGTTTCAGTTTTCTAGCTCAAAGTTGATTTTTTTGCCATTTTTTCTAATTAACTTTTTTTTTATTTAATGTAAGTTCGCTTAATGGATATTAAACTATTTGCTTATACCATACTCAATATTTTATTTAGTTTGTATGAGCTTTTTTTTACTAGAATGCCATTTTTTTTTCGAAATTTAAAATTAGAGGCAAAAAAATTTGACACAGGTGGTGCAAAGTTATCCTAATTTAAAAATTTTAACAGATAGACGTCAGATATTCCATTTTTTTGATAGTACATACACCTAAGAAGTTTAAAAAACTTATCCACAATAAAATATCAAGGCAATTTTGAATTTTATTATTAGGCTATGGAAAAAAACGAATTAGAGTGCCGAATAAATAAAAGAAATGTCATAAATGTGAATATTTTCGCAAGTTATAGTTTTCAGTGTTATCACCAATGTTGTTCATTCAAGAAAAAATAGAAATTGTCTTAATTTGTGGAGAGAATATGCCTCACCGGCAAGTATCTGCCATTTTTAATGAGAGGCATCCAGAAAAAAATTTGCAGCATAGCACTGTTTCAAGAATAATGTCAAAATTTAGAGAAACTGGATCTGTTCGAAATAATTTTAAGAAACCTCACGCGGCAAGTAAATACGATGAAGCAGCACAACTTGATGTTTGTTTAACTGTTATTGACCACGGTCAAACTAGTGTAACCAAGATAAGTGATGCAACAGGGTGCAAGAGGGAAAGCGTTAGAAAAATTCTTCAGAAAAATCGATTTCGGGCATATAAACCCAAGTTTATAAACACATTAAAAGAACGCGATTTTGATATCCGACTTGATTTTTCGTTTTGGTATCAGGGACAATATGAGGAGAATATTCTTTTTCCATACAAGATATTATGGACAGATGAAGCCACTTTCTCTTCGAATGGTACCGTGAGCTCACAAAATTGCCGATGGTGGTCCCAAGAAAATCCTAACTTCACAATTGAATGTCGCGACCAGTATCATTTTAAAACCAATGTTTGGTATGGAATTTTGAAAGATGAGCTTATTGGACCATACTTCTTTAGAGCAAACTTAACTGGTGAAAGGTACCTGAATTTTCTTGATAACGAGATTACCGAAGTTTTGGATAACATGCCCTTACACCATAGACATAACTTATGGTATCAGCTTGATGGTGCACCCATACATCAAACTGTAGCAGTGAAAGAACGCATAAACCAATTATTTCAAAACAGAGTTATAGGGCGTGATAGAGAATGTCACTGGCCACCCAGGTCGCCTGATATAACCCCACTAGACTTTTTTCTGTGGGGTTATCTTAAGCAGAAAGTTTATAAGAATCGACCGTTTAGAAATATCGAGCATTTGGAACAAACGATAGGACAGTGTTGTGCCGATATAAGACCAAGCTTTTTACAAAATGCTGTCAAAGACGTTTATAGACGGACGGGTGTTCGTATAGAGCGAGAAGGACGTCACACTGAAATGTGAAATTTATATTGCTTTTGTGTTACCTATTTAAAATGATTAAAGTTCCTTTTTGTTCCTTTTAATAATATTGATAGTTTTAAGTATAAAATAAAATTTTTATCAAATATTTAGATGTATTTGTCGTTTGAAAAACGAAACATCTGACGTCTATCTGTTAAAATTTTTAAATTAGGATAACTTTGCACCACCTGTGTCAAATTTTTTTGCCTCTAATTTTAAATTTCGAAAAAAAATGGCATTCTAGTAAAAAAAAGCTCATACAAACTAAATAAAATATTGAGTATGGTATAAGCAAATAGTTTAATATCCATTAAGCGAACTTACATTAAATAAAAAAAAAGTTAATTAGAAAAAATGGCAAAAAAATCAACTTTGAGCTAGAAAACTGAAACTTTGTATTTAGGCCAAGAATTGTACTAGAAACAACTTTTTCTAATAAAATTTTTTGAAATTCGGTAAAACAATGCCATTTTTCAGCATTTTTTGATTAGAATGTAATTTTTGACAGATACCGAATGACAGATGGTGACATTTGATTATATAATTTTTAGTCTAATTTGAAGCAAAAACGATTGCCGAAATTTAATTTTAACTAACCTCATTAATAAAAAAAAGTTCCATATGGTGCGGACTTTAATGGTGACACTGTATAACCACCATCATAATGGTTGTTCTAAGTTTTACTGCATTTTTATTATTATCCAATAAGAAATCGCAGTTAAACCTGAATTAAACCCGTAAATAAGCGGCATGGTTGACGCTAAACTCGGATTTGTTCAGTTTTCATGACCTCTTATGCGTCGGTGAATGTCTCTTCGCTATCTTAAGAAGTTCGACACGTTAAATTAATTTTATGTTTTTAGTTAACAGCAGTGGCCGTTCTTCCACAGGAGCACATGCGCACGTGCACCCCCAAAACAAAACGAATAAAAATTATGAATTTATATTCATTGAGTATTATTTATCGTATAAAGTCCGACCCTTTTTTTATCGTACCGTCAAACTAAAAAAAGTACGACCCTCCCTAATATTTTATCATCCCGTCAAACCAAACTGTATAGATCCGGCAATCGTGCCTCGGTCGAGGTAAATGACGATTATGACGAGACTTGCTAGCACGTGCGATTAAGTAGTGCAGTTTCTCTGTAGTAACAGGTAGCGGGGGATAGCGGGGCTATGGCGTTTTAACATGGAAAAGTCTGTTCGTGCATCTAGTTAGAAATTCGAGCGTGTATGTTTTAATATTTTAATATTATATATTTATTAAGTTAAAATGATTAGTTGACGGTGGACTATTTAGGAAATAACTTTAGCTCTTTGAGTTTAGAGCAACAAATTGAAGTGAAGAATGCGGGAACACCTAAACCCGAAATTAATTTAACGCAGACCACAAAGGGTAAATCTAGGTACTTTATTAGAAAGTTTAAAAATGAAATATATGAAAAAAAAATTATAGAGGGTATTCCAAACTTAATGAGGCTATTATTGATCAATTTTCTACAAGTAAGAACCAAAGAATGGACTTTACGTTTAAGCACTATTGTGTAGGGTCGATAAATGTTGTGTATTTCGATAAATGATACTGGATATGATTTTAAACCATTTTATTTAAGGACTTAAACTAAAAAACACTGAAAATATGAAGAATGCCAACTGTCAGTCTCGTGGCTCGATTCGTTCTCGTTAACCGTAGATGGCGTAGTGGTATTAGACATCATTCGGTTTTCTTGATAACTCGTAGATGGCGGTAGTAGTATTGGACATCATTCGGTTTTCTTGATAGCTCGTAGATGGCTTTAGTAGTATTAGTAGTGGACTGTATAAATATTGTTACGAGGGTTGCATGCGACGACGTTAAGATCCGACAGCTATTCACATTAAGAAAACCTTCCTTATTTTCCAAAAGTTGTATTTCCTTGTGTAAAATATAAAATAAATAAAAATATGTTTCACCTAACGCATTTTCTTATTACTTTTTTTCTTTCTACATTTAAAGCGCCTAGAAAAATTTCACCATACTTGTGAACCCCCTCTATCATAGGTCACGAGCCGCCACTATTTATTACCGTCCTTTACGATAAGGAGCATGAAAATTTTCTACAATGGAAAGTCAAAAACAAATTACGGTGATTACTGAAACAGTAATGATGGCTTACTTTCAGGACTTGGTATGTAACCCTTCTGCTCATTGGTAATAACGATTTTTAATTATTTTTACTTTATTTTAGTTTGAAAAATATACCCCAAATAGCCTTTGGACAAACTATTCCCAGGTGAAGTCTGAACTTATAGTAAAGGAAAACATTAATATTTCAAGATTTTGTCAATTTTTACAACATTTTTAAAACTTAAATCAAAGGGATATCTTCATAAAATGTCAAAAGTCTTGAACACGTTTCAACTTTTATCAAAAAGGTGACAAATGATACTTTCCTGCTGCATAAAGTGGTACTCGTAATGGGAGTTTTTGGCGGTCTAAGACGGGATGAGATCGTCAAAATCACCATTGAGGATAAGTGGGCCTGTTATGCTGGTCAAGGTACCAGAAACTAAAGCTGCAACGCCAAAAAGTTATACTATAATCGGAGGAGACCAATCAGATGCCTTAAAATTGGTTCGACAGTATCGTACATTATGCAATCATAGCAAAATTTCTTAATTTAGAAAACGCCAAGGAATATACAGGACACTGCCTACGTCGGACCTCGTCCACACTTCTTATCGAGGGTGGTGCTTCCCTTGCAACCCTTAAGCTACACGGAAAGTGGAAGAGTACTAGCGTAGCGGAGGGTTATATACAGGAAAGCATCACGTCCAAAAGCCGAATGGCAAAAATGATAGCTAGCTCTGTTACCGAAAAAGAAAATATGTTAATTAATGTTGAAATGGAGCAGGAATCCGCATGCTCATCGAGCATGGAGTCGCAAAATTTCATAGTTGGTTCAGCTTCTTTTTCAGGAAAATTCAATAATTGTAAATTTAACATAGGACAAACACAATAATATTATGTAAAAATAACTATAAAAATACTTACAACTTTTGTTCAATATTTTCTTTAATAATAATTACCGGGCATTATGAATTTTATCGCCCTCTAATATTTCCTATGATATTATGATGATGTCTATAGCAATCTTCTAAGGTATTGTAAGTAAATAATTATTGATAGATGAGAAATAAAACATTATCACAATAGTCCCTATTCCGATGTTGCACACACTATTATACTCTATAATTGATCTCTAAGCTACGTGACAATGACGTCCCGAAACCAAATAGACCTATTTGTATCAAGATATGATGCCGGGATTACATTGACTGGAATAAATGGATGTCAACGTTTGTATCTTACGATTAAACGTCTGTATTTGCTATTTCGACAATAGAGAGAGGTTACTTTGATCAATACGCTTATAGCTCTGACAGTGTTACCTTATCGCAAACAGAGATGTTGTGGCCGAATCGATAAGGTTGTTAAATTTATAGTTTGCTGATAACGTCCAAAAATTTATGCCGCAAGTAGACCTACAATGAGTAGCACTCAAACGCAAGTTTGATCCCAGACTAAACGCGACTGAACTATTTATTAGGTGTTCTGAGCCTAATAACGTCTCCTAATTGTCCTTCCAAATCCACTCCACTCTTTAAATGGTGTTATGGAAATGACTTATTATATTTAAACCGGCAAATCCTGAGATGAAAATAAATTGAAGAAAAATAACCTTAAATTATTGTACGAAATATACACTTTATACGAAATCTGAAAATTTACGTGGCCGCTACTGAGGACGTTCGCAATCAATAGTTTAGTGAGGCGGTATTGTCATATATTGCAACACAGAATTGTAAACGCACGTGTTCAGTTTTTGACAACAACACGTCTTTGACCCGCGTCATCACTTCTTTTTCAAACTTCTTAGAAAAAAAATTCTACAGTTTTAAGATACATATTACAATTTTAAGATACATGCCTTCGATCTTATAATCCGTTTTATAATTAAATTCCATAAAAAAATAAAGACAAAAAGTATGTTTTGCAACAGAACCAACAATAGGTAATATCACACAGATTTGAAATCAAATCACAATATTTATTATTATGAACTATTTCACAACCGAAAAAAAATCGGGTACTGCTGCAACTAACAAAACGTTTAAAATTCGTATACATCAAGCACGTGGAACACTCGACAGCGTCACTCCGCCTCCGAGCCTCGAAACATACTGAAGCAACGATAGTCGCATGCGGCAGGTATCCAAGCAAGGGCGACACATGCGGTGTGATCTGACAACACTGATAGTATACACATATATATAAATATCCAAATCGTCCCGAAAGTAACAGGAATCATCCCGAAAATAAGGAAATTGTTTCGAAAGTGAAAAACAATCGTCCTGAAAATAGCTATGTTCGGTACTATTTGTGTTAAGTGTTACTTTCGATTTAATAAATCATACCGAATATTTTATTTTTGAGACGGCTGCGGAAAAAATATATTATTTTGCATTTAAGTATCAAAATAAATAAAGGAAGAAAGTTTTAATAATATTGAAACTACAGGATGTTATGGAAATATCTTATTATTTTTAAACCGCCAAATCCAGAAATGAAAATAAATTGAAGAAAAATAACCTTAAATGGCGCTTTGAATTATTGTACGAAATATACACTTTATATGAAATTTGAAAATTTACGTGGCCGCTACTGAGGACGTTCGCAATCAATAGTTTATTCAGGCGGTGTTGTCATATATTGCAACACAGAATTGTAAACGCACGTGTTTAGTTTTTGACAACAAGACATCTTTGACCCGCGTTATCACTTCTTTTTCAAACTTTATTGAAAAAAAAATACTACAATTTTAAGGTACATACTCTCTTACCTTCGATCTTATAATCCGTTTTATAATTAAATTCCATAAAAAATAAGACACAAAAAGTATGCTTTGCAATAGATCACACAAATTTGAATTCACATCACAATTTTTCTTATTATGAATTATTTCACAACAGAAAAAAATCGGGTAATGCTACAACCAACAAAACGTTTAAAATTCGTATACATCAAGCACGTGGAGTCTCGAAACATACTGAAGCAACGATAGTCGCGCGCGGCAGGTATCCAAGCAAGGTCGAAATATGCGGTATGATCTGACAACACTGTTAGTATACTCTAGTTACCTACATTATTGCTAACTGAATCAGGATGGAAAGGCGCGACAGTATGTGGGTAAAAAGGGGTTTTACCTTAGTATTTAGATATTCCATAAAAAAGAAGTATGTAGACTTTCTCTAGGACGACACCCTAGGAGTCATTTAAATGTAATTTCCCTGTATAGGAAAAATCCATATAGTCCACTAAATATTAGCTGCATCTCCAAAATTTCTCTAAATTGACTAAAATCGGCGGTTGTGTTTACTCGAAATCCTTTGAATTATATTTTTCTTGCTTCTAAAATATTTTCTATTTTTTTTTCAGGTATGTTTGATTCAAATTTGAGATACCGCTGGAACACCCTGCCGAGCATAGGTGAGTTAATGTAATGAACAGAAGGGACATTTGCACCAAGCCTTGTATCAAACTGGCGCAATAAGAACGGTACTTAGAAAGTCGGAACGGTTCGGGAACAAATGAAAATCTTCTTAAAGGGTGTTCGGCCCTCCTAATATTTCGTGAGCATATAGGGAAGGTCAAAATAAACCTAATTTGTCATAAAAAAAATCCTAAAGTGCCCCTTATGGGGCGTTACAGAGCCCCAAAAGGGTACCCAGCAATTTCCTTTTTTGGCTATAACTTTCGAACCGACAGGATTTAATGAAATTTTAATATTTTATAGAACCCATATAGAGTCATTAAGACGTAATACACTAGATATTTTACACATTCAGGGAAGTCAGGAAGTCAGGAACGGACTTGCCACCACACTCGTTGGGCCAAAATTTCGCCCAGTGTCATTTGACAAAGCTGAAAACGGATTTTTTAAATTCTTTTGTCATTCCTCTTTAAAAGAGGACTCTTAACTCGGTGCGATAAAACTGGCGGTTTTCGAGATAAATCGATTTTTATATGCTAAACATGAACAGGTAAAAATAAAATAAAGTTTTGGCAAGTAATTTTTGAAAATTAAATAGTTTTGCCGATGAATTAAATTCTGTACCTGATTTTTAGCATTTATTAGTAACTTTTGAGCGTTTCGCATAAAAACCGTCAGCTTTATCGCCATAAATGAAGAGTACCTTAAAGAGGAATGACCAAAATATTCAAAGAATCAGTTTCCGGAAAAATGTTTGCCCAACGAGTGTAGTGGAAGTGCGATCCTGACTTCCCTGACAATGTAAAACATCTACTGTAATATGGTTTTTCTACTCCTATATTAGTAAGAACCTTCTTACGTACTGTCTGCTGTTAGGTAACAGGGTACAGGGTGTTATGGAAATGACTTATTATGTTTAAACCGGCAAATCCTGAGATGAAATCAAATTGAAAAAAAATAACCATAATTGGCGCTTTAATTTAATATGCCCTGTACATGACCTGTTGTCAAACCAAAATTAAACACCCGCGGCACTGTTTAGAAGAAATAAACAAACTAGCGCCATGTGAACAAAGCACCAGATGTTCAAAAACGTGTGTGAATTTTGAACAGTGTTGTCATATCGGTAAACTCTTTAGAAGCTCAATGTTGTTTTGATTGAAACGAAGTTCTTTATAAAAAAAAGGAAATTTATTGAGGTCACTTACCACCAAAATTTATATTCTCGCGTAGATTTCTATGCGCTTTTCTCTTAACTGATTAGAAAACATATTTAAAGGTGACATTCCGTATTCCAGCTGATTTTCGTCTATAAATATTCATAATAATTAGTAATTAAGGTAGCGCCATCCTACGGCAACTTAAAGTATTAAGGCGAAGTGTACAGTTTTATATTAGTTTCTGTAATATACTATAGTTAAGATATGTTTTAATAGAGGGCGCCATGCGTAAACATGTAACGCAGCTAATAGTTTTGTTTTCCTAAATAATATGTTAATAACAGTGTTTAATTAAATCTTTGCGTTTTAAAAGCCAACATTTCGAACGTGTAAGAACGTTTACTGCGAATTATATTGTTTTCTATGTAATTCTGCTTGAAAGTGCCAAGAACTTCAATCGAACAGGAAAATGCCCGAGAAGCAAAGATATTGTACATGGATAGATTCGATTTGAAAAAAAATATGTAACGCTTCTCTAGGACACCCCAGGAGTCACCCATTTAAATATAATACGTGATTTCCATAACATCCTGTCTATACAGTATGTCTCCGTAAGTTGGAACCATATGACAACTTTTTTATTATTAATTTTACGAAAAAAAGTTATTCTTCATAGAAAGTTCTGCATGGTCTAAGACCTAAAATACAACTATCAGGTATTAAATTCTTCTAGGCGTATACGAGGTTTGTCAAAAATATGAAATTTTTTTTCATATATTTTATTTTTAAACTTTCTAATAAAGTCCCTAGAATTACCCTTTATGGCCTGCGTTAAATTAATTTCGGGTTTAGGTGTTCCCGCATTCTTCACTTCAATTTTTTGCTCCAAACTCAAAGAGATAAAGTTATTTCTTAAATAGTCCACCGTCAACTATTCATTTTAACTTAATTAATATATAATATTAACATATTAAAACATACACGCTCGAATTTCTAACTAGATGCACGAACAGAGAACAGCGCGGTGCGCACAAAAATGTGCGCCATTTCCATGTCAAATCGCCATAGCCCCGCTATCCCCCGCTGCCACCCGCCACCTGGTACCACAGAGAAACTGCACTATTTAATCGCACGAACGAGCAAGTCTCGTCATAATCGTCATTTACCTCGACCGAGGCACGGTTGCCGGATCTATACAGTTTAGGTTGACGGGTTTATAAAATATTAGGGACGGTCGCATTTTTTTGAGTTTGACGGTACGATAAAATATTAGGGAGGGTCGGACTTTATACGATATGTTTTGGGGGTGCACGTGCGCATGTGCTCCTGTGGAAGAACCGCAACTGCTCGTACCGTAAATTTCGAAATCGTGGGTGATGACGTCTTACCTCTCTGGGTATGTAATATACTATTAGGTATAGTTGTGCGTAAGAATGGATTTACTTATAGAGTGAACTGTAACGTAAAACAAGGTATTAACCTAGCATTAAAATATCCATAGTTAACTCTAGGGTAATTAGGATCGGAAACACCGGCCCTAAAAATACCTACTATACAAATATAAAAATAAAACGCGATAGAAAAATCCGAAGGTCTTACATTTTCATATGCACCGCTAATGGAAAACGCAGATTGTGACAGGGCAAAAACCATTTATTTCCAACCTAGACCGGGCGTTATTAATATTTTTCTTTTCCGGTGTTATCCGAGTAGCTGTCATATATAAACCCAGGTATAATGTCGTAACACGATTTTTCCGGCAGCGTATTATATTTTTATTTGTGTTTATCCGGGGGGGGATATTTTCAGTTGCAACAGTTTTTCAGCCGTTTATAATTATTGTAGTAAATTCTAGGCGCTCTACGGTGGTCCGAATCTCGCTAAAAGCGGAATTAATGTCATTTTTTAAGTTCGTTGTACAGTGTGTCCCATTTTCGACACTTTTATAGGGTATCTCCGTAATTGTTAATGCTATCAAAAAACTAATGTAGGTGTCATGTGCTCTTTTTGGGTCAAACTTAAAATGATAAAATTAAAATTTGAGAATTTTCGCTCGCTTAAGAGATACGGGGGAAAATCAAAAAAATTGACAATTTCAAAATTACCCTATATTTTCTTAGTTAACACGGAACACGTCCTAGTTTATTTTTACCCACAGGCATAGCTATGAATTTACCATTTCGATATATAAGGAAAAATCTGCGTTCCTTAATTCCTTTTGGCCTTAATGTAAGGTACTGTCTAACCAATTTTAAGGCATCTCTTTGGTCTCCTTCGATTATAGTAAAACTTTTTTTCGTAGCAGCATAACAGCCCTCTTATCCTCAATATCATCAATGGTCATTTTTACCATCTCATCCCGTCTTAGGCCGCCAAAAACTCCCATTACGGCGCATTTTTTGATAAAAGTTGAAACTTGTTCACCTCAAATTTTTGACTTTTTAGGAAGATATCCTCTTGATTTAACTTTTAAAGATGCTATTAATTGACAATATCTGGAAATATTAACGTTTTCCTTTACTATAAGTTCAGACTTCACCTGGGAATATTTTGTCCTAATGCTATTTGGGGTATATTTTTTCTACTAAAATAAAGAAAAAATAAATAAAAATTGTTATTACCAATAAGCAGAAAGGTTACATGCCAATTCCTGAAAGTAAGCCATCATTATTGTTTCAGTAATCACCGTAATTTGGTTTTTTACTTTCCATTGTAGAAAATTTTCATACTCCTTATCGTGCTGTACTTAAGACTTAGCCTGTAATAAGTTTCCTTAGCTTTTTCAGCAGTTTTAATGGAATTTCTATATTTTCATTTATGAAACATAAAAAAACGCTTAAAATGATCAACACTTAACAACCTTCAAACTTATTCTATGACAACCTATCAAAGCTCACTAAATACTAAAAATTGGTGAAAACAGTTTAAAAAAAATGCAGCAATTTAACTATTTATATCTTAAATAGATGAAAAATAAAGTATTGTATACACCACAGGCGTTATTAGACTATAATGCCCATCAGGTGAAAGCAACTAGCCCGAGGGCCGTTGGCCCCGGTATTATAGTCTAGTTAACGCCCTTTGTACATAAATAACTATAAAAAGTAATTTACTAACAATAGGTAGGTAAAAAAAAGATTGTTTCACGAAAAATGGATATAACTTATTGACTGCAGTAAAAGTACCTGCGGCGATCCCATTATTTATGACCATTTGTTTATTATTATGTGGAAAGGACCGGATTGTAATAATTATAATTAAATATAGGCACATCAGGTAGGTTAGGTTGCTTAATTTATATTTAAATATCTTTTTGTGGTAAAATTTGTTAGTTTTTGAGGAATGGTTCAAGAATTGTCTTTTACCAAACATTCCTCAGAATAGCGTGATAGTAATGGACAATGCGAGCTATCACAGTCGCCAATTACATAAAGCTCCAAGCTCAAATAATACAAAATTGGAGATTCAGAACTACATGGCCGGGAATGATATATATTTTGAAGAAAGTTATAAAAAAAGTGATCTTTTAGAAGTTTTAAAGACATTTTGTATAAAAAAAGTATATGTTTGTGACACATTGGCAGAAGAAATTGGACATACAGTGCTACGGCTCCCACCCTATTATTGCATTTTTAAACCCATAGAGCATATGTGGCACCAGTTAAAATCACTAGTTAGGTCTGAAAATATTTCTCCGACTTTAAGTTCTAGTGTTGTAGAATTAATACGAAAATGCTTTAATGATATTCCCCCAGGTAGTTGGAAAAATTCAGTCCGTCACGTAATAACTGTAGAGAATTCGTATATTAGTCTGGATCGTATAATTAATCCAATTATAATTAATTTTGATGTGGATAGCGATAGCGAAACAGAACTATCTACAGAATGACATTATAAATGTAAATAAATATGACTAGTAATATTAAAAAAAAATGTTATTTCATTTGATTACATTAATATAATCATATCATTACTTATTTTCTTAGTCCGTCCCTTCATACTTCACTTGTTTATTGCCAAGCTCTTGTCGACACAATGGGACCGACCCAGGAAATCATTAAGTCGTATCCAATTTTCGTGAAACGTACTGTACCCTTGATACATAAATAACTATTATGGCAAACGGTTGCTATAAACATCATCATAATATCATAGGAAATATTAGCGGGTGATAAAGTTCATAATGCCAGATGATTTTCATAATGCCCGGTAATTATTATTAAAGAAAATATTGAACAAAATTTGTATTTATTTTTATAGTTATTTTTACATAATATTATTCTGTTTTTCCTATGTTAAATGTACAATTTTTGAATTTTCCTGAGAAAGAAGCTGGACCAATTATAAAATTTTGCGACTCAATGTTCATGCGGATCCATATATTCTTTTTCGGTAACGGAGCTAGCTATCATTTTTGCCATTCGGTTTTTCGACGTGATGCTTTCCTCTATATAACCCTCCGCTGCGCTAGTACTCTTCCACTTTCCGTGTAGCTTAAGGGTTGCAAGGGAAGCACCACCCTCGATAAAAAGTGTGGACGAGGTCCGACATAGGCAATGACCTGTATATTCCTGCGTTTTATAAATTAAGAAATTTTGCTATGATTGAAGATACACGTCCTAGTGTATTTTTACCCACAGGCATAGCTATGCATTTACCATTGCGATATATAATGAAAAATCTGCTTAATTCCTTTTGGCCTTAATGCAAGGTACTGTCTAACCAATTATAAGGCATCTGTTTGGTCTCCTTTTATTATAGTAAAACTTTTTGGCGTGGCGAGCATAACAGGCATCTTATCCTCAATATCATCAATGGTCATTTTTACAATCTCATCCCGTCTTAGGGCGCCAAAAACTCCCATTACGAGTACGACTTTATGCAGCAGGAAGGTATCATTCGGCGCATTTTTTGATAAAAGTTAAAATTTGTTCACCTTCCAAAATTTTTTACTTTTTAGGAAGATATCCCTTGATTTAACTTTTAAAAATGCTATTAATTCACAATATATGGAAATATTAATGTTTTCCTTTACTATAAGTTCAGACTTTACCTGGGAATATTTGTTCCAAAGGCTATTTGGGGTATATTTTTTCGACTAAAATAAAGGCAAAATAACTAAAAATTGTTATTACCAATGAGCAGAAGGGTTACATACAAATTCGTGAAAGTAAGTCATCATTACTGTTTCATTAGTCGCCGTAATTTGTTTTTTTACAAGTGTCCCGAAAGTGCCTCTTTTCATGCATGTTCACTTCACCGAAAGTGGCGTTTTCCAAGAGAGCGGGCGGGAAAGTATCGAAGCGGGCGGGAAAGATTTTTCCCGCCCGCTTCGAGTCACCATGTGCTCATAAATAAATAAAGCCAGAATTGTCGGTGCGGGATTTGAACCCGGGACCCTCCGAACGCCAGGCGGACACTCTACCCACCGAGCCAAACTACAAGCGATAATAAATAGCAGATTATATATAATTTAAATTGGCAGTTAATTTTTCAAAGATGTTTTAGAAAAATGTCTGAAGCATTTCTTTATTTATACGGCCTCAAAGACTCGGGCACTTGTAAAAAAATAAAAGAAAACCAGAGATGCCGAGTGCGGGATTTGAACCCGCGACTCCCAGATCAGAAGGCGAACGCTATACCACTAGGGCACCGAACCTATTTGTCAAAAATAATAAATAGATATTTACATTCTCCATGCGCGAGTGTTTTCATGTCATGTAGACTGGAAAACTGTCTGAAGAATTTCTTTATTTATTTGGCATCAATGCTTCGGAGCACTTATAAAAAAAAATACGGTACATACTCGGGCCGTCGGAGGCTTTTCGGCCGTTGATACGTAATGTACTATTTTTACTTTCCATTATAGAAAATTTTCATACACCTTGTCGTACAGGACTTTAGACTTTGCCGATAATAAGTTTTCCTAAGCTTTTTCAGCATTTTCCAAAATATTTTGTGAAATTTCCATATTTTCGTTTATGAAACGACGCTTAAAATAATCCACCTTAACAACCGTCGAACTTATTCTATGACAACCGATCAAAGCTCACTAAATACTAAAAATTGGTGATAATAGTTTTAAAAAAATGCAGGAATTTAACTATTTATATTTTAAATAGATAAAAATTAAGTATTGTATACACCACAAGCATTACTAGACTATAATGCCCATCAGGCCTAGCCCGAGGATCTTTGGCCCGAGGGATAGCTAATCTAGTGAACGCACTTGGTACATAAATAACTATAAAAAGTTATTTACTACCAATACGTAGGTACCTATATCTACCAAAAGTGCTTCCTTTCTTTGTAGGTAGTGAAAGAAAATATAGACTTTTTACTAAAGCTCAAACGTGATGTTTCTCTCTAGGAAGAGGTTTTAAAATGGCAACGTACGCCGCTGTAATCGCTTTACTGTCTCTGTAAATAACCACGTTCGTTGTAAACATAAAACAATTAAGAAACAATCCCCTCAACCATTATTCGCAGATAAAAACGTCAAGTTTATCCCTTAAAAGGAAAGAACGTGGGGATTTTTTGCTACGCCAAGATCTTATATGAGTAGAAATAAACTGTGTGGTTTGGTATTTAGGAATTGTGTACTGCACCTGCAGCTGTGTTGTTTTACACGGACTATATACAAGGTGCGTCGCTCTCTAACTTTTCCTGTATGGGTCATTCTTTTACAAACCGCACACTTTTCAACCTTTTTAGAATCGTCCGAACTTTTTTACAACTTATACCGGGTCCGCAAACGAAGCGGGGGCGGAAGATTAAATCGTTATCGAAGAACTTATCAACTATATTAAAACAGCTGGAGATATTGGATTAAAAGCGGCATGTTTTTAAAATATTTTACATTATACAGGGTGACCCAAAAAGGTGTGACAGCATAAAGTTATATTTTTTTAAATGGGACACCCAGTATTTTATTGCATATTTAGGTTCGTATTAGTATCGTTTATAAATGCCTCAAATTTTATTTTATTTGGTTTTGTAGTTTCGGAGAAATAAATTAAAAACTAAAAAAAAAGTTTTGCAGTCCTGAATAAAAAAAATCAAAAAAAAAACAATCCAGAACTATTTTTTAACCTCGGCATTGGGTGAAATTTATGATAAGAGGTCTAGAGATACTATTAATCTAATTGCGTTTATCTATTTTATATAGGGTGTTCATAATAAGCTTCCAAAAACGCCATATTTTAAAATAATTTTTCTCAAGTTTTTCAAACGGAACACCCTGTATATTATTTGGCTATTTGTCGTAGAAATCATAGACATTTTTTTATTGTAATACAAGCATATAAGTTATATCGAGCCGTTTTCGAATTAATTGTAAATATCATCAACAATCATCAACATGCTCTGTTAACCCATCTTAAATTAATTTAAAAAAATTATTTTGTTCTTTATCCTGTTATCTACAAAACCCATTTTACGAGAAAGTGGCACCTCTTTTAGTTCGGAAGTTATTAAATATGGTCCATCGCAGCGCCCAGCGTGCCAAGGCGGGGGTCGAATCGAGGTGGCTATATTATTTTGGTACGGATTATTAATGAAAAATATTTCTTTCTTTTTTTTATGATCAAACACAAGCAATATAGGAAAAATCCTGTAGTGCACACGCACCACTCTGGGAGTGGTGCGTTTGCGAATAAGGCGATTCACGTTGGTTTCGAATGTTTGGAGGTTATATTCGTTGGGAAAAACGACCTCGAGAAGGTCGTTCCATAAGGATGACGTCCTCCGGATGAAAGAATTCTTAAGTAATGAAGTTCGAGGAGCACTAAGCTTAACCACATATTGATGGGCGGCAGTGGTTCGTCGTGATTTTTGCTATTCACCGCTCTGGGTGGAATTAAGAGTGCAAGATCAGCTTCAGTATCAGTATCAAGCATCATTTTCCATGAAAATATCTGTAGAAGACAATCAAATCCCCAACCTGTCTTCGATATTCTAGGCCAGGGGGGTCGGCAACCTTTTGAGACGGAAGAGCCAAAAGTTATAATTTATACAATTTCTCAGTTTTTAGAAAGCCACTAACGGCCGCACTATTCGAAACAGACACAACTTGACATCGAAAGAGCCGCATGCGGCTCGCGAGCCGCAGGTTGCCGACCCCTGTTCTAGGCTGTCGAGACTCTTCGTCAGCTCTTGTTCTCCGATCAGACGAATGGCCCTCCTTTCGATGGAATCCAGCAGCCGAAGAGTATGTTTGGGTGCAGCGCTCCAGACATGAGAGCCGTACCTACTCTAGTGATGGTCGAATCTGGGCTTTGAATAGTATCAAAAGTTGTTGAGGTGTGTACAACTTTTTGGTTCGGAAGAGTACACCGAGTTTCTAAGAAGCTATCTTGGCGATTGCCACAACATGGTTATGCCAAGACATATTTCAATTAATAAATGAAGCCAGTGGAATTGCGTGTCCTGGTCATGACTATATTCCGGTTAACCGTTTTAGAGAAAACTACTGTCTGGGTGTTTTTGGCGTTAAATTCGACTTGCTTATGGATTGGATTATTTATAAAATTAGGAGAAACACAGCACCGTATCCCAAAATTTCCTGATGTTGTTAAAAAAAACCCTCGAAACGCCATTACCCAAAATTTGTCATACACCGTTGCATTCGGAAGAAAAAAAAGCTCTCAAATTCCAATATCAGGAAAACAGGACCGTATGTAGAAAAATAAAGTTGATCGTCGAAGACGACTCATCGGATTACAAAACAATTAACGCTGTTAGATAGAGCGGAAAAAGCGGCAATGCCAAAGTGCAATTTACTTTAGAATTCGATCTCAAAAGAACCCAGGAAAACAATAAAACGATTTTTCAGAATTTCGTTTTTTTCGGAATATCTCCGGAACTACTCGGAATTTTAAAACTTTCTAAACGGCATATTATTAGGCACGTAAATGCGCACCTTTACCTCCATTTAACCGACTTCGTATCTCTTACGGTTTCCCAGATCCCTGTACTGGCCCTCCTTATCTTGGACACGTTGTATAAGCAGACTTTTTAGGTTTTCATTAATATTTACCCAATAAGTGTTCATATTAATATACTTTTATTCCAAAAACAACCCGATAGAAAAATCTTTCGTTAAACGAAAATACCTCGATAAAAACAAGTGTACAAACATACTTTCTCTCCCTCAATTCTTGACGTTTTAAAGCGAGCGACATCGACAAAGCGGAACTTTGGAGCACTCTCGTCGAAATTACGCGTTAAGTGCTCTTGTTTTTCGCCCGTGAATGAAAACGCCTTCAGTGGTAAACGGGAAAGTTCCTTTTCAAATGAAGAGGAGCCAGAAGAAGGTCAATAAAGTAATTAAAGCGTCAGAGAACGAGAAAATATTTAGGAATATTTTTTTATATAAAAATGGTCGCCGATTATAATATCAGTTACTCACTCCTAGCTCGCTATGACGGCGTTGAAAATCATTATTTTTCATTTGTTCACAACAAACATGAGAAGATTGAAGAAAATCCAGCAAATTATCAAAAATTTATTATACAGGGTCCTGCAATAGTGTGTCAGGCTTCCATAGCTCCTATACAAATTAACTTAGGAATTTCATTCATATGCCAGTATATACTGTATTATAGGGTGCATTTCAGGAAAATATTTTGAATTATACAGGGTGGCCCAAAAATGTGTGGTAACATAATGCTGTCTTTTTTAAATAGGACACCCAGTATTTTATTACATAATTAGGTTCGTATTAGTGTTCTTTATAAATGCCTAAAGTTTTATTTCATTTGGTTATGTAGTTTAAGAGTAATAAATTAAAAATTTAAAAAAAAAAGTTTTGTAGTCGTAGAAAAAAATTTAAAAAATCTACCTAAAATAACTTTCTTAACCAAGGCATTGGGTACAATTTAAGACAAGAGGTCTAGAGATACTGTGAATATAATGGCGTTTATCTATTTTATACAGGGTGTTCATAATTAGGTTTCAAACACGACACATTTCAAAATAATTTTTCTCCAGATTTTGAAATGGAACACCCTGTATATTATTTGGCTCTTGGATGTAGAATTCATACGCATTATTTTTTTGTAAAGGAAGCATATGCGTTATTTCCAGCCGTTTTCGAAATAATTGCAAATTTCATAAATTATGTTGTTTAAATACAGTTTTTATTATGAAAATTCAGCATAGGCGACTAGATTAAGAATTATAAACTACAGTAAATGTTCAAAATGCCCACCATGTTGATCTGAGCACAAGCTAATAGGCTCTTCAAATGATCTTATTTGTCTGATTTGTCCTGGACTTAGTTACCATTACTTCTTATTCCGGTTTCACAATTTTAGTTTCGAAAATTATTGTAGTCTTTGTGGAATAAATTTTCTCGCAATAATTGGTTGATTTTTTTAATTAGAACGAAATTTTAATGTCATGCCGGCCGGACGCCGTCCTCAGTACAGGGACAACGCTGCCTTTATGGTCGAAGTAAGATAGCCTTACACCGTCCGAAATTTATTAATTCTTCGTTTTTTTTCACTGATATTTTCTTTTTTGACCTATTCGCTTGAAAAATGTTAGCGACATTTATCAAGGCTGGCGGACTCAATAACACTTCCTTAGGGGTGATCGACACAATGGAGATATTCCCCAATCAGAAATATTACCTTGCCTTGTACGTACAGCACTCTTTAACAATAAGCCGCCGGTATATAGATGATACCTTGTCAGCTAAATTTATCAAGCCTGTACTGAAATCGCGGGTGGACCGTTACTAGGGTACGCACTATCCTGCTTTTCCCTGGAAAATGATTAACGTCAACCCATGGTGTTTATACTTTTTATTACAAAATACGAGTGTCTCCCACGTTGCGTTAACAAATTTCTCTCAAGTTTATTTATCCTCGCCGGATACGAGTGTTCAAAGATATTCCAGCGTTATTTAAACTCGCACTGAAACATACGAGTGTTTGAAAGAAAAAATTTACTGAGAGAAAGATCCGCGGTTGACTATTCTCGGAATTTTCGGTGATGAACACTCTAAAACATGTAGCCGAAAATACGGACCCTCCCTTCTGACGTAAAAAACAACTAAAAACGAAACCGCATTTGAGAACGATTCTGGGAACCCCAATCGGCAGTCGATTTACCTCTTGAAGAACCCAAACATCGACTGTCGTCTCCAGCAGAATTTTCTATTCATCTTTTTTAAATGTTAGTTTGAGTAATTCTAAACCATCTAATTTCCTGCCGACGATGCCTGTTACGATAAGAGAAAGCAGGAACCAAACTGTTGACATTGCAGAGTTATAAGAAGCCAGTCTGATTTTATATCAAAAACTCACATCCATTAAACAATATTATTATTTATTTCTTAATTGAAAAAATATAATTTTACAACAGTGTTGAAACTGTACCGTTTTCGGACCAACTTTACACCTAAATAAATTAAAGGAAAAAACGCCGAGACACGTCAAAAGATTTGCCAAAGGGGACAACTTTTTAACCAAAATCTACTTCACCCCCTTTTATCCTCAGGCCCCTGGGTCATCCCCTTAAAAATTTTAAATGACAAGGGGTAGCAAGTAATAGCTTGTTTGAAAGGTTTTTCAAAGTGCTTCATTTTTACGTTTGATTTTTTAAAATCGGTCAATTCGTTTTCGAGAAAATTGGAAAAATCTTTATTTATCTTAATTTGTTCAGATAGAAAAAAAAGCACACGAAAATATCACTTTTTATTTCAATAAGTGTTCAAAATGTTGCCCGTTATTGGTCAAACAATGATATAGGCGATTTTCAAATTCCTGACGGACATTTTCAAAAACATGTTGTGGGAGATCATGGCAGCTTTCGGTGATGCGTTGACGAAGTTCATCCAAACTGTTGGGGTTGGGGAGTGAACACAATAGTTTTCAAATGGCCCCATAGAAAAAAGTCTAATGGCGTCAAGTCAGGAGATCTAGCAGGCCATTCTATAGGCCCTCTTCGCCCTATCCATTTATCTGGAAACTCGTCGTCTAGCCATTGCCGAACCGGAAGAACATAGTGACGAGGAGCGCCGTCTTGCTGAAAATATATTTCAGCCTCATCAAGTATAGGGTTTCCATCGTCTTCGATTTGGTTTTCAATGGTTTCAGTGATAAGCGGATTGATGGTATTTTCCAACATATCTAAATAAATGCCTCCATTTAAATTCCCATTAATAAACAATGGCCCAATCACTTTGTTTCCTAAAATGCCTGCCCATACATTAATTTTTTGGGGGTACTGAGTATGCTCCTCTACAAAAGCATGAGGATTTTCATTGCTCCAATACCTGCAGTTATGCTTATTAACAAATCCATTTAGATAAAATGTGCATTCATCACTGAAGCAGATATTCTTTACATGAATGGTATTATCATTAATCGCTGCAGTCATTTGTTCACAAAACTCATCTCGCCTATCGAAATCATCTTCGGTTAATTCTTGCAATATTTTCATTTTGAATGGATGAAATTTATGTAATTTAGTAACTGTGTGTACAGAGCCTAATGAAATACCAGTCGCATCAACAATTTTGCGTAATGAAGTATTAGGATTTATGACAAAATGACCCAAAACTTCAACTTGAGCGACTTCATCCAAAACTCTACGATGATTACGTTTTTTATTTGCAACAGATCCAGTTTGAGCAAATTTAGTAACAAGGTCCAAAACATACCTATGCGAAGTTATCTTTTCCGGATGTCCGGCGTTAAATGTAACGGCAGTTTGCCGAGCACATTGATTTTGGGCACCATAAGTTCCACATTTCCACTCTTTCCGCTAGTGTGTAAACCATTTTGGAAGTAAAATCTGAATCAATAAATTAATTTTCACTATCCCAAGATTGTCACAAAGGTAATTGACAGCAAATTAAATTGTTTCTTTCCCTTAGCAACTATTAAAAACTAAACAGGTATAAGAATAAAAACAGTTCGCCCATGTTATCTGTGTTGATAAAAAGAAGGCGGTAAAAATGTTTCTAATGTTCTCGAAAACGAATCGACCGATTTTAAAAAATCAAACGTCAAAATAAAGCACTTTGAAAGACCTTTCAAACAAGCTATTACTTGCTACCCCTTGTCATTTAAAATTTTTAAGTGAATGACCCCGGGGGCCAGAGGGTAAAAGGGGGTGAAGTAGTTCTTGGTTAAAATGTTGTGCCCTTTGGCAAATCTTTTGACGTGTCTCGGCGTTTTTTCTTTTAATCAGTGGTTTTCGATAAATCCGTGGTGGGAAGTTTTCAAATGAACACCCTGTATGTTACGAAGTAATTAAAAAAAAATAAACTAAAACTAGAGTTGGTCGGGTTTGTTCCCTGCGGCGATCCTGCCGAAGAGGTCTTAACCGGAAATTATCCAAACGATTTTACAATATCACAAAAAAAAATTATAGCTCGAAAACAGCAAAGGAGATATTCTACTTTGTCGCACTTTTGGGACACCTCCTGAAGCGTACCCGTTGCCCTTTACCTGCCCTTTGTTTCATCACGCACTTAATCTCGCCCATTCCTCCCATCACGGCGATGTAGCTTTGACACCAGACACCCCCCCGGGGCGCACGTCGACGCAGCTTTTATTAAAGGTGCTGTTTAAAAGCAGCTGTGCCTGTGCCGATGGTTATCAAAGGAATGCGCCAATTACGTAATGGCAATGTATGCGGACTAATAATCGAATTTCGTAAAGTGTGCAGTGATATAATGCTTGAGATGGCCATTTACCATCTTACAGTATATCTTCGATCACTAAACACTGTATACATGTTAAAATCAGTGGCGGTTCTTCCACAGGAGCACATGCGCCCGTGCACCCCCAAAACAAATAAAAAAATATAAATTTATATTCATTTAATATTATTTATCGTATGAAATCCGACCCTCCCTAATATTTTATCGTACAGTCAAACCAAACTGTATATCTCTCTCACCGTGGCGAGTTCCGGCCGTCGCGCCCGTCGTTGCTGACGTCGTTGATGATGAGGGATGTTCGCATATGCGATTATTTAGGCGGGACATAATACAGGTCGACAACTTTAACTGTAGCTACAAAAGGAATGCGGGCAAAAAAATTTCTTGGGATAACAATATTGTCACATATATTAAATTTTAATTTAATAACATGTTACCAAGTGAACCCTAAAATTAAATTTACCCATTTAAAGTAAATTGTCATAAGTATATAAGAAACTAATATTCTATTATAGTTTCAATGTTCTTAAAACTTTCTTTTCATACTATTTATTTTAATATTTAAATGCAAAATAAAATATTTTTTCATTAAAGTACTTCTAATCTAAAAATATGGCGACATGGTACAATATCAACGGTAACCATGGGTAACTGGTGGCTAGAGCTAATTTGATAGATTATATCCCAGACAGAGGATGACGTCACGCGCCTGGTGACACGCCTATAGTGCCAGCGTGCTTGTTCGGTGATGTCCAATATTCTTCATCCAGTTGCGTAGTGATAGGGTTTGTTTTAAAACTGTAATAATGAATGAATATACCCTGGTAAAACCCTTCATAGTCAAACCCGCTAAGTGATTGCCAATGTGTACAGGGTGTGTGAAGAGGAATCACAAATTAATACATTTAAATTGCCACTTAAGCGAAAGCTAGAAAGGCTCGCAATGTATACGGGAGTAAGCGTGGGTGCAGTAAAAAACATGCACAAAGGATACACTGAAAGGAAGAAAATAACCCGAATCAATTGTTGTCATCTTCTGTCAAAAAAGGGACCGTCTCTCTGCTGTCGAAAAAATCGAAGGCTTCGACTTTGGCATTGTTAGGAGAACAATACAAAAGTTTTATTTGGAACTAAAAGTATTTCTAACCTTAAGAAAGTTGCTACTTGCTGAAATTAAATTTTTACTTGGACACCCTGTATCTCGGTTATTACCAGCTATTGAACTAAACTAAGTATGGCGAAATCGCAGTATTTTTATCCAAGGAATCTGTAGTTTTCCTGTGTACCATTAGTTATGGGACACCTTGTATAATCATATAAACACGGAATAAAAGAAGTAATGTTTACGAAAAAAATAAATTCGATCATATTGTTTTACTTATTTCACACTTCTGACCTATTTTCTTGTTCTTATTTACAAGCTCATAACGCCCTTCTCCCGAACAAGATGTATTCGCACAACATGGACCTCAAAGCATACCAAAAACAGGAAATAGGATATAACTTCCTATCTACAGACATAATATAAAGACAGCGGGTAATACAGGTTCTAATGTTATGGTTATTCAAACAACGACTTATTCGTGGTGGGTTTCTTATATTTCCCTGGAGGGCGCATTGCCGTAAAAACCGCTGTTTTACGATGAAATTTCGGTTTATACTATGCATTTTAATGCTTGAACCTGGATAGTATCTATTTGTTTGTTTTTACACGGCAAGAAATCTCCGATTTACGAAAAAATATACGAACCAGAAAAATTCTTTCCTAATTATCTGAAAATTGCGTTTACAATGAACTAACCACACAATGCTAAAACACCATTGCCGGTTTAGAACATACTAGGGGTATTTTAATGAAGATGGTCAATTTAAGGATCAAAACGTCGGGAAGCCAGTGATTGTTGTATACTGCTGAATGTAGATTTAGGTTCCCTGTCATAATTTTAACGAAAAATCCAGGCCCGTATTTACGTATTAAGTTTATGATGGTAAACCACAGACGAAAAGTCGCATTAAAGATCTGATGCGTTCGACCCACATATACAGTGAGTCCCAGAAGAAATGTCTAAATTCATTTAAAATTCAGCGGTAAGTTTTTTCAAAAAACGCTCGTACCCGTCGATTTTGA
This sequence comes from Barypeithes pellucidus, assembly GCA_963991005.1. NCBI lineage: Eukaryota > Metazoa > Arthropoda > Insecta > Coleoptera > Curculionidae > Barypeithes > Barypeithes pellucidus. The sequence continues at coordinate 45,296,563 of OZ022563.1, read as the reverse complement.
TTTTTTAATTTTTTTTTGTGGTAATTTCATGTATACAGGGTAGCTCAAAAATAAGTTACGACCATCAACTTCATTTTTTCAAATGAAAACATATATTTTTTATTTCATTTTTGAATTTTGCATTGAATTCTAAGCATGTTTCATGTACCATGTCCTATACATAAACTCAACAGTTATTGAAAAAATTAGGATTGAACATATCTATAAGTAAGACCTGTTTATTAAAAAAAACACAACAAAATCAAATTAAATGTCGAAAATGTGCGCCATTTACGGCTTGACAATATCCAATCAATCGATCAATAAACTCTCTTTGCACGTTTCCAACCATTTCCGGAGTTATGACACGCACTTCTCTTCGGTCCTTTCTTTCAACTCCTGCATATTGTTTGGCCTGTTAACAAATACTTTTGATTTGAGGTAACCCCACAAAAAAAAGTCCAGCGGAGTCAGGTCTGTTAAAGACTGTTCAAAGAAAAATGGACCAATTACTCTTTCGCGTACGATTCCACACCAAACATTTATTTTCTTAGGGTACTGGCTGTGGACCTCTATCATCCAATGCGGATTTTCTGTTGCCCAATATCGACAATTTTGTCTGTTCACATTACCATTCAAATAGAACGTAGCTTCATCCGAAAAAATAATATTTTTTACTAAATTATTATCTAGATTGCACATATTTTGCATGCGTCCGCAAAACTCACTTCGCCTATCGAAATCATCTTCAAATAACTCATGCACTGGTATAACTTTGTATGGGTGATATTTGTGCTTTTGATCTACTCGGTGAACAACAGATTTCGGCATGTGTAAATCGGCCCCAATGTGCGACAGGGGAGTAAATGGATTTTCTTCCAAGGAAAGCAAAACGCCAAGTTGTTCATTTTCATCTCGAGTAGGACGACCAGATTTAGGCAAATCTCTAACATGAACGAATTCTCTAAACTTAGCCTCTATTCTACTCACCATCTTTTGACATATGGGAGGACGATCAGGATGGATTTCATTAAATAATTGGGCTGTTTCTATTTGAGTACGTATTTTATCACCAAACCCAACCATGCATAGAATTTCATTTTTTTCCCGTTCCGTTAACTTCACCATTATTGTGAAAACCGCAACTTTGAAACTACGCTTGACAATAATTATACTTATTTAAAATAAAATTGTCATACAGTTTCTATGGAAATAAACGGTGACAGTGAGACAGTACACTCTTACTTATTATGGAGCCCAAAATGCCATATTGCCAAAAGATTTGATAGATCGTTGGATTCCCTAAATGATATGTTCAATCCTAATTTTTTCAATAACTGTTGAGTTTATGTATAGGACATGGTACATAAAACATGCTTAGAATTCAATGCAAAATTCAAAAATGAAATAAAAAATATATGTTTTCATTTGAAAAAATGAAGTTGATGGTCGTAACTTATTTTTGAGCTACCCTGTATACATGAAATTACCACAAAAAAAAATTAAAAAATCAAAATCGACGGGTACGAGCGTTTTTTGAAAAAACTTACCGCTGAATTTTAACTGAATTTAGACATTTCTTCTGGGACTCACTGTATATAACCATTATATTTACCATTATACATTATACACTAATACCATCTGCAATTATGTCCCCGCTATGGGCATCGAAGGGGTCGTTGTGAGTTTGCGCAGTTCGGAAATTTCTTTGTGAAAGTAAACATTCGACTGGACCGGATTTCAACTTTTTTAATGTAAATTTCACTGGTTAGTTAGGAGAAATATTGTAATTAAATTTTCGAATAGTTCCATTTAAGACAGCGTTCCATGCCTACGATTTCTGACGATATGATGATCCGACGGTGCCCTGATTGGTGTAAACTTTTGGTGCCAAATTCCGTCCGAATATTTGTAACAATCGACACGATGAGCTTTATTTTAACTTTCATCCGACGTCGTATCTTTCTTAACCTCACTTTTTTCTAAACCAAAAATTGATTATGAATGAATATATTGACTATTTTCGGAATTATTATCAGCTACTAATGTCCCAAATTAAAAATACATTAATTGTAAGGTTAGGTAGTGACCACATATATATTATATTGTATACGAGTGACACTCTCTTCTTTTTTTTACAAGCTTTTAAAATTCGGTTCCGAAGATCGGATAATGTGATAAGCAAAATATGTTCGTATTTATACCTGGTATTGATCCACGACTTTTGCAAAAAAGCACCATGCACTTGTGTCGTTTCGTCTTAAACAAAACAAGTTACTAACCTAACAAACAGCGAATCGAATCACCACGAATTAAAAACTCCTTTACAAAAATTGTTGTTAGGTAGTAGGAAGTTTCTAATGAACCACTTTTTATTCTTTAATTTGAAAAAGCATCCAGAACCAAAGATGGCGACGAATAACAACAAACAAATAATGTCGGGGCGGCTCTGATGCGATCGATATAACTTCCACCCTACTGCGCAAACTCAGTGGTGCCAAGCCGTCTCCCATAGCGGGGACACTTTTTGTAATTTGGAACGTTCGCATTGGCAGTATAATATAATATATATGTGGTTCGACCAGGCGCTCTAATAAATTTAACAAAAAATAGTTATGAACGACACTGACTTTTTCACATTTTGATAGCACAATTTGTTAGAAATTTAAATGCCTAAAAAACAACATCTCTTAATATTTATTTGAAGTCAACTTCGTTTACAAGGTAAGTAAAATTACAGTAAATGTAAAGATTGCTAAAAATATGTGCTATTTTAGGCAACCCAAATCTCACTAAAATTACTAAGTGATTTTCTAAATAAAGTGAAACCCCTCTTGGGCGGACACTTACGGGACCGTGTAAATGTGTCCGCCCCTAGGAAATTTGTTATTAGGTAATCTGTAAATGCAAAATTATTACTATGTATATGTATGTACAAATAAACATAACATAACAAAAATACACTAGTTTTAGTTAGGATGTAGTTCTAAAAAAATGTAGTCTGACGTGTTTGCGTTTTATACTTGCAATCTAGAAAATGTAATTCCAAGTCTGATAACAATTCCATTGCTGTAGAGTCACCTCTATCCTTTGCATACTCTTATAATTCCTTTACCATACTAATGGCTTGTTGATAATTGGTGACATTTGCTTCATTACTGCATTCAACTTCTTCATCAGAGTCGTCAGATAGTGATGTGGTTTTCAGTTTGGGCTACATAATCGGTAGGAATGGGGTCACTATCTTCTAATAGCACATTGCTATCAATGTTAATGAACACGCCCAAATCATTGTTATCAAATTACAAACTTCCACAACATGAGTATTCTCTTTCAGACTCAAAACCTCACCTCTATCCTTTGCATATCATAATCATCGGCGAAGTCCTTTCGCGTATGAGTGGCAATACGCGATTGGTTGCCGGTCTGTCTGCAGAGAGTTTTTGCACCGTACTTATTCGTCTTCCAAATGATTTTAAAAAATGTTTGTCCGTTTAAGGAGGGTTTTCGCACTCTTGTATGAAAACAGCCTGTCCGCGTCCGCCCCAAGGAGAGTCCGCCCAAGAGAGGTTGATTTTAATGGAATTTCATATACCTAGTTCCGGACTAGGAAAAAATATTCGCTTAATAGAGATGTCCGCTTATTAGAGGTGTCCGTTATGAGAGGTTTCACTGTATCTTGAAAACTTTAACACATTATCTGTATCTTTTAAAGTTCAAAATTTAAACAATGCATCTACGGCCCATGTTGACTATTTGTCTTATTTTTGGGCAAGGACTTACCACACGTGCTCTGGCACCCTGTATAATATAGCAATTACAAAACACATGAAAATAAATGCTGAGCGAAAGACACGTTCAAAATGTGTAATTTTCTTTAGAACTCGTTCCCAAAATCAACTCCACTGTTTACCCCGAATACTAATAACAAAAAAAATTTACCCCCAAGTATTATGATTACATTTACTTCAATTAAAACAACACCCTCAGAGCGTCTCCGTCTTTATATACCTGTTTATCCACAACAGGCGAACATCATCTTACATTTACACAACATCCCCCAAGAAGCCATCAGGTAATTAAAATTCCTCTCTCTTCCCGCCCGCAGCGCAGTGCAGCGAGTAAGTGAGAATAAGAGACAAAATTTAAAACCAAAGATCTTAGAAACTCCAGATAGAATTGTTTACATTTGAAGTCGACGTAAGGACTGTAAACGTGCACTCCCCACCTTGCTGTTATGCTTGCAGCATAGCCAGATTGTCCTATTTATCGCTAAGGTATCTGCAAAATCCCAATTAAAAATTTGTTAATTTGACAATTACAATTGCTTTTAAAATAAATTTATTTCCCAATAATTGTAATATAAATTGTGAATAGGCCTTGAGAGATTTAGAAAAAAAATATTATTATTATACATAAAAGTTTGAAATAAACCGACTGCACTCTGACAACATCAAGTTAAAAGTTAGTACGCTCGCCGGCAAAGGATCAAACTTTATCAATGGATCGGATTATAGTAAAGAATACACTGTTGCTACTCGCTGCTAACTGCTTTTAAGGGAGTGTTTATATATTTTGGTTGTTTCTATTTTTTTTTTGTGAGTATTGGTGAAAAATCGTCTTTATTATAAACAATGATGGTGCATTTATGTATAGTTTGTAAAAGAGTGGATCATTTAAGCAAGGATTTATCTTTTCTTCGGTAAGTATGGTTATGTTTTAATATGATTGTATTGATATGATTTCCGATATAGCCATTGACGTTTAAAAGGTTATGGACCGGTCCGTGGAGCTAGTCCGGGCAAAAAGCAGTCGAGTTGGTTTATTTCTTAATATAAATCTTGCATTTACAAGATGGTTGAGTCTTGTGCGGCCATAAAATACTTCACTAGAAGATGCAATGATGTTAAATTCAAATTTCACAGGTTAGTAAATATATTTAGAAATTTGATTTTGAGTTTGCATCACTATGAAAATTCGGTTTGTTTAAGAATGTACCAAATGTTTATCCACTTCGTTAGGATACTAAAGGGTCGTAGCCTACGCCAAATTTGGATACATGCCCTTAGAAGGAATAATTATAGTCCAGGTGATACAACAGTTATTTGTGAGAAACACTTCACAAAAGAAGATTATGGAGGTAATGTACATGGGAATAAAATACTGAAGAAAGGAACAGTCCCGTCAAAATATTTTACATCTTTATTTTTCTATATTTAAACAACGTTTGCAGTGTAACAAGTACGTGAAGACAGGTTTTATATAATTTATTTATTTATTTTTATTTATTTGATCTAACTTGTTTAGGTACATATTATTTTAATTTACTTATTTAATTAATCACTTTAGTGTACAATATGCCTTAGTGGCTTGTGTGTGCATTTTTTTAAAGAATCATCCTTTTCACAGTTTATAGTAAAATTATTAGAAATAAACTTATTTTAAGAGCAATTGCGGATTAACCTTAAACCAGTTGTAATTGTCAAATTTACAAATTTTTAATTGGGATTTTGCAAGATATCTTAGTGATAAATATGACAATCTGGCTAGAAATATACACTTTTATATCTGGAGAGTATCATCCAGTAATGAATACACCAAAAATATTGATGCTAAGCATAAATAGTTAAATCCATCCTTGGATACACTGTATATAAAAACTGGATCAATATTTCTATCCTTTTTATAAATATCCAATATTCGAAACTACACTTTTTGAATAGAAAATATAGTTAAACGTAAAGAATCTCGAAGTAAATTATACGCCCTTGTTGGGCTTTTTGCCCAGACTAGCTCCGCTCCGAAACGACGAAGGCCGCTCCATAACCTTTTAAACGTTATTGGATTTAACCAGACTTCAACATTGTTGCCATTAGCGAGACCAACATGTTTTGTCACTCTTCCACCCATTACTGATTTTCAATAACATTTCAAACAATCACAAACTCACTTTCCAACAGATTTATGAATGGAGTGTTGGCCCTGTGTTTAAAACGCAACTGCAAATGAAAAATATGCAGCATAAGACAGTACAGTACAGGGTGTCCCATTTTCGTCACTTTCTGGGGGGTATTATAGTTATTATCAAAGATGTTGCGGTTTTCACTTTCCTTTGGCATGGTCCTATTAGTTTTTAATCTGCAAAGGATGATTTTGAAAATTACGCCTTAACTTATCGAATAGGTAAAAATTGACCTAGTTACAGATATTTACGTAAAGTTCAGTGGCGTAGCCAGTTCTTCTCTAAAAAGTTTATTTTTTGAGATATTAACAAAAGTAAAAATTTTTGAAATTGGACACCCTATATATTATTTTTTTAATTAATTTATCATACGTTGGGCTTTACGAAAATATATAGTTGTTTATATTAATTTTCAAGAACAAGCTAAAAATGCGATATTTTTAATAATTTATGTTACTTATAACAGTAGACCACGGTCAATTTATTTGAAACAAATTCAAAATTTCGTTACAGCTATTCTAAATATTAAATTGTATTATATAAAACATGCCAACATATCATACTTACCATAATTACTGTCATAAACGGCCATTGTTAAGAATAGGGTGTCTCTGGGTGGAGTAAGGGTAGGGCTTGGAGGGGGGGGGGGCTAAGCCCCCTCCAAAAAACTGTATTAGCCCTCCCAAAAATAATTCGAATATGTATAATACGTCATTTCCCTGTATACAGGGTGTTATAGAAATGACGTATTATATTTAAACCGGCAATTCCTGAGATAAAGACAAATTGAAGAAAAATAGCCATAAATGGCGCTTTCAATTCATTTAGCGGTAAAAGTGACCTGACGTCAAACCAGAGAAACACTTGTGTGGCACTGCGATACATGTAAGCAATCAAGGAATTCTGGCCGGTGTTGTCATATGTACCTTAAGCTCTTTAGACAAAATAAAATAATTTAAGCACTTTTTCATTCTGTAATACCTTTTTGTACAATTAATCGAAGAACATTTAAGACGGACTATGTTTTAAACAACCCGAAAAAACATATGGAATAGTATTAAATAAGTTTGAAATAGGCTAGGCACGTACGTCACTAGGTCAAACGCCAATGACCTCTTGACGCCTTACATCGGCTGTGTTCATATAGCGCCGCACGCTTTTTTTTTTTTCTTCTGATTTTTTTTTTTATGATCAAACACAAGCACTATAGGAAAAATCCTTTAGGGCACTCTGGGAGTGGTGCGTGTGCGCAAAAAGCGATTCACGTTGGTTTTGAATCGTTGGAGGTTATATTCGTTGGGAAAAACGACCTCGGGAAGATCGTTCCACAATGATGAAGTCCTCCAGATGAAAGAGTTCTTAAATAATGAAGTTCGAGGAGTACTAAGCTTAACCACATATGGATGGGCGGCAGTGGTTCGTCGTGTATTTCTGATATTCGCCGCTCTGGGCGGAATTAAGAGGGCAAGGTCAGCCGAGCACTTTCCATGGAAATATCTGTAAAAGAGAGTCAAATCACCAACTTGCCTTCGATGTTCTAGGCTGTCGAGGTTCTTCGTCAGCTCGTGGTCTCCAATCAGACGAATGGCCCTCCTTTCGATGGAATCCAGTAGCCGAAGAGTATGTTTGGGTGCAGAGCTCCAGACATGAGAGCAGTACTCTAGTGATGGTCGAATCTGGGCTTTGTATAGTGTCAAAAGTTGTTGAGGTGTGTACAACTTTCTGGTTCGGAAGAGTACACCAAGCTTCTGAGAGGCTATCTTGGCGATTGCCACAACGTGGTTATGCACAGACATATTCCCTCCCAGATTGACGCCCAGCAAACTAATAGATGAAGCCAGCGGGATTGCGTGTCCGTCCATGACTATATCCGGTTCTATAATGTTAACCTTTTTAGAGAAAACTGCTGCCTGGGTTTTTTTAGCGTTAAATTCGACTTGGTTACTGTCACCCCAAGACAAAATTTCTTCCAGGTCTTTGTTGAGGCGTGATACTTCATGCTGACTACGAAGATGTGCGTCGGCAGCCGATGTTTGTGCATTCAAAGAGAAAGATGATAAAAGTGTGCTATCATCAGCAAAACTAACTATGCTGATAAGTAAAAACGTATGTACGTTGTAAAAACCTAGCAATTAAACCCAAATATTAATTTTTCTCAAAAATGTATAATGTATTTATAAAAAAAAAACAATAAGATAGTGCACATTTCTGACATTATCTCAGAGGGCTTGGAATATGGGCCCCCTCAAAAACTGTAATAAGAACGTTTTATATTATGGCGACAAATGAATAAATCCTCCACAATATAAAAACAATCCTCTCAGCAAAAAAATAAACAGAAGGCAAAACTATCGGCATAAATCGCACACATAGGAATCCTTCGCCGCCCCAGAGCACATAAGACACTGGACCCAGAGTTCTCCTCTAAATAAGCATTTTGCGTCATTTTTTTCAGGGGTGAATTATCTAATTTGGTCCATGTCAAGGCAACGTCTGCAGACGCAAATTCCTGTTCTTCATCCTCTTCCAAACTTGATTCTTGATCTTTAACTCTAGTTTTTTTGGCCTTCTTCTGAATTTCACTCGATTCTACTGAAACTAGTCTCCTCTTTCCCTTTCCGTTCTTTGTTTCGGTTAATTTGTCGATTAATATTTCGAGGTGTGCTTAGGTAGGTGTGGTAAGGAGATGAAGTTATAACTTGGGATTTGGAAGACTTTCGTCCGCTTGTAGTCACTCGCTTTCTAACCAGTGGTACATGTGAAATGGAGTCAAAAAGGTTCTCGAATAGTCATCTGATTCCACATGCCTTGATTCCAGTTTCTGGAGTCTCCGACTCGTCTCCCAATCTTGGGTTAGAATCTAGGTCTTTCAAACAACCTGGTTGAGGATCCAGCTCTTTTGTACAACCTCGTTGGGTATCCAGATCTCTGGAACAACATGGTTGGGGATCCAGAACTTTAAAATAGCCTGGTTGGCAACCTAGATCTTTTGAGCTGGAATTTTTGAACACTTTTGTGTGGGTCCTGAACCAACAGTAGTGACGGTGGATTGAGATCGTGGTTCTTGCAGCTGACTTTCTGATCCTTAACTACATGATTTTTCGGCAATAAAATCAGCATCCAAATCAGCAAAAATGTTAAAATAATGGTTTTGTCCGAATATGGGCCACAGCCCATATTCAATACACTCAAGGGGCCGATATTGCACGCAGTACAACTCACTATAGAATTATTGGTTAGGAAAAACCTGTAATTTTTAGAATAAGATTGAATACTGAAATGAAATGTTAAACTTTCCCTCTATCGCATACAGCATGAAATTAGATATAACACAAAATGAAAAATATGAATATTACGCTAATTAAACTTACATCAAAAAGTTATGGGAAACAGAGAAACATATCAATCACAACCGTTTTGATAACAACATGTGAAATCACACCGGGAGTCGGTAAAAATAGGTATCGACAATGTGTAAGTGTAAGTTTACGCTTCGCCTGGCAGATAGCGTTACTTGGTTCTTAGATGGACAGGGGGCCCATATTTAGTGCATAGCCCATATTCGGACCATCTCCTCTATTGCCCTTTCGATCACTACGCAACTGGATTGGTGCATCCATCAAATATCGGACATCGCCGAACAAGCCCGATGGCCCATCGGGTGTCTCACGAGACGCATGCGCTATCAACTGTCGGGAATGTAACCTATCAAATTAGCGCTAGCTAATATGTTGCCATATTTTTAGATTAAAAGTACTCATACATCAAAAAATATACTATTAACCCCAGAATTGTTCTTGCCCGCATTCCTTTCGTAGCTACAGATAAACTTGTCGACCTGTATATACTTAATGGATACTTTTTGACTGTTGTCCTCCGTTACCGTACACCGTCCCATTAGATTCACACCGACGCCGACGTTGCCAATGCTAATTAAAATGTATAACATGGCGCCTGACTTAAATCAAAAAACGATTAATATTTCAGAAAGGATATAATCTATCCCCCAGCGGGCGCAAGAGGCGTATCCCTAAGACGGAAATACGGAATAAAGGATAAGGATGCGTCTTTGGGGCTTTTCGTTGTTTTTAAAGACAACAGGGGCTTCCATTGATCTCCTTTCTTTTTATAGGATACAAATCTATCTGTTACGGGACGGAATTGAAGGGAATATTTTATTAGTAGGTATAGGAATCCATTTTTACTAAAAAATAAATATCCTCACGGTATACACAGGCAGAGGATTCCTTTATAATATTTAATTAGCTTTCCTGGGACAATGCCGGATTACAAACGTTACCGATGACGACTGTAGAAAGCGAGCAATGTTTCGCTACAATCAATTTTTTCTATTTGGGTTTCATAATGGTAATAGCTACATTATGAATTGCAAAAAAATTGAATAATCTGCCACTTTATGGAACTGAAATTTAATTTTTTTCATGTTGGCAACAAGTAGGGTACGAATTTTAGACTTACTTTGATTTTGTTGAAATTAGTTTCCTTGGTATTATGGATTCGACAGAAATTTTTTATAGAAAACTTTAAAATACTAACCTTTAACCTTGCAAATAGATCATTTTTATTAGATATTTATCTAAAATACCTAAAAATAATAGAAATATCTTCCAGTTTATGCTCTATTTCTAAAGTTTTATTCAATAAAGTACTGTTTTTATTTTTAATTTAATATAGTATTATACATATTACTTTATACAGGGTGTAACTAAATAAGTGTAAAACATTTAAGGGGGTTTCCTCATCGAAAAAAAGATAGGATCTTTCATATAAAGAAACTTCATTGGAGCATCCCTTGTTAAGATACAGCCCCTTAAAGGGGGTACATAAAATTTATAAATAAACAAAACTAATTTATTAATAACAAAACATACAACATCTAGAAATCATAGTAAATGTTCAATATGTCTACCTTCAGACATTACGCATGCGTCTAGACGTCGGCGCATTGAGCAACGTATTCGCGCGTTTTATGGCGATATGTATCTTGTTCGTAAAATAATTTTTTGCTGCGAACTGGTTTATTTTGGGCAAAAAATTCAAGAGACATTTTTTGTTTAGAATGAAACAGGCTATCGGAAATAAATTTTTAGATGGTAAACAAATAATAAGACAAAAACTTACATTGGAAATAAATTTTAGGGGTTGCGTTTTCCACCCCTTACCACCATGGGGTAAACCAAATAAATTACTGGCTAAGTGTCTTTTTGGTAGTAGAAAATGTTAATTTCAATATTGTAACTTTTTTAGTGCTTGTGAAAAAAATTGTTAAACACATTTTATGTACCCCCTTTAAGGGGCTGTATCTTAACAAGAGATGCTCCAATGAAGTTTCTTTATATGAAAGATCCTATCTTTTTTTCGATGAGGAATCACCCCCTTAAATGTTTTACACTTATTTAGTTACACCCTGTATATACATATTTATAGTTACTGTAGACATTTCCTGGACATTAATTGTTATTTCTGTCAGATTCTGTGTCGACACAATATTTTGTTCAATAGTATTATTTATTACTTTGTTCAATATTTTGAACTTTGTTCAGCTCACACCATAACTTAAAGTTCTGCATATTCTATTTAAAAGTTTTTCTAGATTATTTTCTGCAATTTCTCGTATTTCTGACGGAGTACAACTTTCTTCCTGACTTATTTTTATTAACTTAAATAATATATTGACTTTTAATTATGACGGATGGGAAGAAGCCTTGTTGTGTTCAATTGTTTCTATAATGTTGTAAAAGCATTGCCAACTCAAAAAGAAAATATTAATTCAAATGGAAAAAATCTACTATATTTTTTAAAGTTTTCAGACTTTAAAGACCCAAATAGAAAAAGTATTATAAAATACACGGTTCTTAAGACAATTAGAGCACTTGTACTTTAGAAAACGGTTTCCTAAATTAAACACGTGCTCTAAGATAATATCTTATGAGACTTGTATCTTAATATACTATTTACGTATACCAAGAAAAACTGTTTGCGTTGGCAACATTAAGCACAGAGAAACCGTTTATAAACAGTATTGCTAATTTTAATGAACATGTTATAACTTATTTTTCAAATGTTAAAAAGAACGAAGAGCTGATCTAAAATTTAATAAAACAATTTAAAAAAAGAATTTTCTTGTATCGTATTTAGAAAACCAAAAATAAAGCAAAATTAGGACGTGGACCAGAAAAATTCCCTCTGCCACAACAATAATTTTTTTAAATAAAATTATTTGCAAATTACTCTAGAACGAATAAAGTTATTGAATTTCAGTTTGCGCTAAAAGTAGCTATTTTTGTGCCCTTTTTTGCTTAATAAAATAATGTGTTATGCTATTTAATTTTATTAAGAAAATTTAAGAAGCAGAATCATGGCTAACAGCACCATCTAGAAGATACAGTATGAACTAGCGATCATGACCAACGTTATCTTTAAAACGAGCCTAAGTTACAAAAAAGGAATATTTCCATCTTGCTGGAAGACGGCGCGAGTCCAGCCTATTCCAAAGAAAGGCAAGAGAACCCTGCCTAACAACTATCGACCAGTCGCTTTGCTTTCAGTTATATCAAAAGTAATGGAGAAAGCTATTAACCAACATCTTCTAAAGTACCTGGAAGGCTTCAACATCATCAGCGATCATCAATATGGTTTTCGGAAGTCCAGATCAACTGGAGATCTTCTAGCCTATGTCACCCATATTTGGACCAACGCAATCGAACATCATGGGGAGTCTCGGGTTGTTGCGCTGGATATTTCTAAAGCTTTTGATCGTGTTTGGCATGAGGGGCTTCTAAGTAAACTGCGATCCTATGGTATGCCCAGTCGATTCTGTGCATGGTTGTCTAGCTTTCTAAAAGCTTTCTAAAAGCTAGACAACCATCTCTCTGCAAGTGGCGATTGACGGATTTCTCTCAGACACCTTCACCATCAATGCCGGTGTTCCTCAAGGGTCCATATTGTCTCCCACTCTCTTCTTACTCTACATTAACGACCTTCTAGTGAAAACTAAAAATCCGATATTTAGTTTTGCTGACGATAGCACACTTATCTCATCTTTCTCTTTGAATGCGCAAACATCGGCTGCCGACGCACATCTTCGCAGACAGCATGAAGTATCACGCCTCAACAAAGACCTGGAAGAAATTTTGGCTTGGGGTGACAGTAACCAAGTCGAATTTAACGCTAAGAAAACCCATGCAGCAGTTTTCTCTAAAAAGATTAACATTACAGAACCGGAAATAATCATGGCCGGACACGCAATCCCACTGGCTTCATCTATTAATTTGCTGGGTGTCAATCTGGGAGGAAATATGTCTTGGCATAACCACGTTGTGGCAATCGCCAAGATAGCTTCTCAGAAGCTTGGCGTACTCTTCCGAACCAGAAAGTTGTACACACCTCAACAACTTTTGACACTATACAAAGCCCAGATTCGACCATCACTAGAATACTGCTCTCATGTCTGGAGCTCTGCACCCAAACATACTCTTCGGCTACTGGATTCCATCGAAACGAGGGCTATTCGTCTGATCGGAGACCACGAGCTGACGAAGAACCTCGACAGCCTAGAACATCGAAGACAGGTTGGGGATTTGACTCTCTTTTACAGATATTTTCATGGAAGGTGCTCGGCTGACCTTGCCCTCTTAATTCCGCCCAGAGCGACGATTAGCAGAAATACACGACGAACCACTGCCGCCCATCCATATGTGGTTAAGCTTAGTACTCCTCGAACTTCATTATTTAAAAATTCTTTCATCTGGAGGACTACATCCTTGCGGAACGACCTTCCCGAGGTCGTTTTTCCCAACGAATATAACCTCCAACGATTCAAAACCAACGTGAATCGCTTTTTGCGCACACGCACCACAAACCCAGAGTGCCCTAAAGGATTTTTCCTATAGTGCTTGTATTTGATCATAAAAAAAAAAAAAAAGAAAACAAAGTTTTAATAATATTCAAACTATAATAAAATATTGCTTTCTTATATACCTATTACAATTTATTTTTAATGCGTAAATGTAATTTTAGGGTTTTCTCGGTAAGAGATTATTAAATTAAAATCTAATATATGTGACAACATTGTTAACACAGGAAATTTTTTTGCCCGCATTCATTTCGTAGCTACAGATAAGCTTGTCGACCTGTAAGTCCACAACACCCGGTATTTGTCTAAAACTGGATTTGAAAAGTGTCTGCTCAACGTGTCACGTGTAAATTAACGATCTGTTTTAACGATTGGACTATAAAAGTAAAATAAAAACTCTAATCAGAAAGTTATATCTTTCATCAAAATATGATGAAAATAACTTCTAAGTCGGAAGCAATGAAGAACTCATATATCATCCGAGATAATCTCCATCGGACTTTAACCTCCAATAAGTGACCGGGTAAAATAAATTATACGAGCCATTGTTGCCAAGTTTACGGCATATTTTACGAGGTAACTAAATCTTGCTGGATAAGAACTAAAGAAAATTAAGTATTTTAAAATTTATTAAGGGTATCTACTCCACTGACTATACAGGATATTCCGGATAAGAATACACTCGACAGGGATCTCGTTAACCGTAGGACATACGAAAACGATCAAATTAAATAAAAGTTACGCATTAGTGAGCTCTGGAACTTCAAAATATTAATATTTCCGAAGATATTGGGGCAAAACCGAATTTTTACGATTCCTGATTCGATTTAAAACAAGCGCAGGTCCAGGGGGGGCATCATGATTGATATCCCCCCCCCCCCTCCACCCAACAATTAATAAAACATGAAATATAACATACAGAGTGTTTCAGGATCAACGCTCATCCTTATAAATTTTTTATTTTTTACATTACAGAAATAATTTTTTTATGATCAAACACAAGCACTATAGGAAAATCCTTTAGACACTCTAGGAGTGGTTGGTGTTCGCTTAAAGCGATTCACGTTTGTTTTGAATCGTTGGAGGTTATACTCGTTGGAAAACACCTCGGGAAGGCCGTTCCATAAGGATGACGTCCTCCCGATGAAAGAATTCTTAAATAATGTAGTTCGAGGAGTGCTAAACGTAACCACATATGGATGGGCGGCAGTGGTTCGTCGTGCATTTCTGCTATTCACCGCTATGGGCGGAATTAAGAGGGCTAGGTCAGCCGAGCATTTTTCATGGAAATATCAGCTGTAAAAGAGAGTCAAATCAACAGGCTGTCGAGGCTCTGGGTTGATTGTGTATGTGATATTATTTTGCATTTTACGACAAAACGGACTCCATTTTGTCACTTCCGGTTTAACCAGAAATGACCTCAACTTTGGGATTTTTAAGTGGAACACCCAGTATACAGGGTGTTATGGAAATGACGTATTATATTTAAACCGGCAAATCCTGAGATGAAAATAAATTGAAGGAAAATACCCATAAATGACGCTTTCAATTAATGACCGGATTATATCACCTTATGTCAAATCAGACAAACACATGTGGGGCACTGGCGTAATATGTAAACAATCAACACTGAGGTCTGCAGGGTCAAAAAACGTCAGCGCATTTCGGCTGGTGTTGTCATATCTACACGGCAAACTCTTTAGAAAAAAATTTCTAATTTTAACAATTTTTAATTCATTCATCATTTATGAACAAATATGATTCCAGAAAACCGACGGCGAAAGATGTTTTGCAAAACAAATAATGGTAATATCACACACAAATTTCAAATTCGTTATAAGCACAGGAAAGTAAATACGTCAAACGTCGTTGAACTTTTAAATAATAATTACACTGGGGAACAGCAAAAATGTTTCCGAGACCAAAATAGCAAAATCTTACTTATTTTATTATACTAATTAACAATCTGTCTTGCAAAAGGCTCAGTTGGCTCCGGTTTTATAGATCCATCCCAATTATGATAATTTACCTACCTGCCCTTAATATATGGGAAAATTTCACCATTAAATGAGAAATACCTGGATTTATTATAACAGGTGTACTTTATAAGGGGTTTAAATACATATAATATAAATCCTAAATTGTTAGTTAGTTGTATTTCAACCACCAGTTGATCGAGAGCTGTTCGTATTTGAGAAATTAGAGAGTTTTGAGCAACATGTCGCGAGTTTGTGTAAATAAGCCGGATCATTTTTGTTATATATGTGGTGAAATGACTTTTGTGAAACAAAAACGTACGCTTAGCCCTTTAATAAAAAAGGCTTACCACTTGTATTTTGGCTGCAAAGTTGGAGACCAGGATAAAAATTGGGCTCCCCATATCTGCTGCTACAAATGTGCGTCCAACATTCGCGGCTGGCTAAGTGGAAAAAACCGTAAGATGCCCTTCGCTGTTCCTATGATCTGGCGAGAACCGAAAGACCACGTTACTGACTGTTACTTTTGTTTGACACCTCCCATCAAAAAAGGCTTTTCAGAGAAAAAAAGGTCTGCGATACAGTATCCAAATTTACAATCCGCCATACGCCCGGTGCCTCATAGTGACGAGTTGCCTATACCTAATCCACCTCAGGAATATACCCTTCATTCTGATGATGATCAAGAGGATTCAAACGGTAGTGTACCGGAAAATGTCGCCGGCCCATCAACCTCGCAAGACTCCGATTTTGTCTGTGAACTTCCAAGTAAAAAGCCTCACAAAATAAGTCAAAGTGAATTAAGTGACCTTATAAGGGATTTGGAACTGCCCAAGACAAAAGCAGAACTATTGGCCTCTCGATTGCAACAATGGAATTTACTTGAAGATGAAGTAAAAGTTTCTGTGTACCGAAGCCGTCAGAAAAACCTAACACCATTTTTTAACATGGATAACAATTTGGTAGCCTGTAGGGACATTGAGGGATTAATGGCAGCTTTAAATCTGGACTATGATCCAAAAGACTGGAGACTTTTCATTGATTCCTCAAAAGTAAGTCTTAAAGCTGTGTTACTCCATAATGGAAACAAATTGCCTTCAGTCCCAATTGGTCATGCAGTCCATATGAAAGAAACATATAGCAATTTGAAATTGTTACTTGAGACCATACAATATGAAAGATATAAATGGCAAATTTGTGGGGATTTAAAAGTTGTGGCGATTTTGCTTGGAATGCAGCTAGGTTATACCAAATACTGCTGCTTCCTCTGCGAATGGGACAGTCGAGCACGATCGGATCACTACAGAAAGAAAATTTGGCCACCGAGAGAGTCTTTTGAGCCAGGAAAGAAAAATGTGACCAGCGCGCCATTAGTTTCCCCAGAAAAGATTTTACTACCGCCACTTCATATAAAATTGGGACTTATGAAAAATTTTGTGAAGGCAATGGACAAAGAAGGCCGTGCTTTTAGTTATTTAAAAGAAAAGTTCCCTAGAATCAGTGACGCTAAAATTAAAGAGGGAATATTTGTGGGTCCCCAGATTAGGAAACTTTTCGGAGATGCGCAATTCGATTCCATACTTGAAGGCAAGGAAAAAGACGCTTGGGATGCCTTTAAAATGGTTGCAAAAAATTTCTTGGGAAACATAAAAGCAGAAAATTATAAAGACCTGGTTGCCCAACTTCTTTTGTGTTACCAAAACCTAGGGTGTAATATGTCGTTGAAAATTCATTTCCTGGATTCTCATCTGGATTACTTTCCGGAAAATTGTGGTGCTGTAAGTGACGAACACGGTGAGAGGTTCCACCAGGATATTTCGAACATGGAAAGAAGATATCAGGGAAAATGGAACTGTGAGATGTTAGCCGACTACTGCTGGACTATTACGAGAGATGCCCCAGAGGCTGCTTTCAAAAGGCAAGCTAAGAAGCGCAAAATGAGTGTCTAAACTTTGGATTCAATGATAAAAATGTGCTATTTAGTTGCTTTTGTTGAACCAACAATATATTGTTATCTGTATTTTGTATGTCCATTGTATATGCCTATGAATTAAAATTTTGTAACAAATAATTGAGATTTTTTTTTTTGCGAGCCAACTAAAATCTTTAATAGGTATTTTTTAGTTACTTGGGTACAGTTGAATCCAAAAAAATAGGTTTTGTTCAGGAAACAAAAAAAAAGTTGAAATTTGTTTCCCAGTGTTATCGTTTAAACTCTTTAAAAAAAAATGGAATTTTATTTAAGACACATGCTTTCTTACCTACCTACCTACCTACCTACCTACCTACCTACTTATTTAAATATATTTGTTAGTTCATAATTTCACACAAACCACACAGAATCTAAGTTTTAGGAAAAAACCTGCACATAACCTCAAAAATAGCATCTTTTCACATGGAAAGAACACACGCGAACACTGTTTTAATATTGGTCCCTTTTTTCTCGCGTAGATTTATTTATTTAACTACTTTAAAACACACACATTTTAAATACACACAATGCAATCCTTCAATTTAAAAATGACATTTTATCTACGAAACATAAAACAGTTAACCTACGAACGAACGAAATAGATACCTTCAAAACTCGGAATAGAGATCGGCAATATTTGACAGTTTGATATTACTTGACTATTTACCGCGAGATCTCTTGCAAGGCGGTTAATTGATATGGCGTTAATGGAATTTCGACCAATTTGAATAAAATGATAGTGATAGTTGATGCTGCGACTGCACTTTTTCTTTTGAGAAGCTTAAAAAATTAAATTAGCCAGCTCTACTTCAAATGACAAGACCGACGAAGATTTTATTTTCTTTCTCACGCGGCCATCTCACAATTTCACACAATCCACTCGGCGCCGTTCCGACGTAGGTCTATGGATACAAGCGTGCGACTTGCAAGTGTCAGTAATAGAAGAACAGCGTTAGGGTGCGGTCGCTTCTGTTGATAACCATTTACACTCTCAGCTATCCGCTTTGTTTTCAGATGGTACGCTTATAATAGTTGTAATGATTTTCGGGCTACGCGTCCAAACTTTGTATATTATTTGACATTGTTTTTATAGTCGAACACCTAAGTTGCTCAGTTAAAACGAGTAGTTTGTTTTGGACGTTTGACTTGACAGAAAAATGGAATGTCGCCGACGAACAAGTCAAATTTCATCGCGTCGCGTGTAATAAAATCTAATGATCTGATCTGAGTGTATTTTTAAATAACTTGTGCCTGGCGGTATAAAGATAAATACAAGTAGGTAGATAAATAATTTATTTTTATAATTTTAGTATATGGAATTTCATATTTTCATTAAGTTTCCCCAACATTGCACGTAACACCTGTTTCCTGATATGCCACCACAGGGTGACATGACGAACAAACCCGAACAAACCCCGGATGAGGTGTGGGTTTATGGGGCTAGATCCCACTTTTAAAACGGAAAATTGTAGCGCTTCTCTAGGACACCCAAGGAGTCACCCATTTAAATATAATACGTCATTTCCATAACACCCTGTATTTTTGGCTTTCAATTAACACGGCAATGTAGTGTAGGTTAATCACGCAACGTATGGTAATGTTGCCAAAGCAATTCGGATTCATTAGCTTTGTCATGGCCCTTGGCATTATGTAAAATGCCCAAGAAAATCTCCAAATTCGATCCCAAGTCGATTGTAAATAGGCAATAGGAAAAATTACAATTATCAAAGGTATTGTAAACTACAGATCTCATAATCCATTCATAAAACTCTTGGAAAGTGAAGCTGTGATTGTGTGAAATGTTATTGAAAATCAGTAATGGCTGGAAGAGAGAACTACATGTTTCTTGGCCGAATGGCAACAATGCTGAAGTCTGGTTATATCAGATGGTTAAATATTAAACATAACCATACTTACCGATGAAAAGATAAATCCTTATTTAAATGATCCACTCTATTACAAACTACACATGAATGCACCATGATTGTTTATAATAAAGACGATTTTTCGCCAATAATCACAAATCAACAGAAATATATAATCAATCCGTTAGATCAGAGCGCCAACGTTGAGATTAGGAATTCATTCATCTTTTGGGTCCGAATCTTAGCGCAGTTGTAATAATCGATATTGCCTTAGTGCAGTTGAATTAGTTTAAGATTCTTTTTATGGTTTTTTAAGTATAATAATATATTTTGTTAAAGAATCTCTCATCGCCTTTTCACAGTTTATAGTAAAACTATTGGAAAATAAATTTATTTTAAGAGCAATTGCGGATTAATCTTAAACCAGTTGTAATTGCCAAATTAACAAATTTTTAATTTGGATCTCGCAAGATACCTTTGCGATAAATATGTCAATCTGGCTATGCCGCAATAATGACCGAAAAAGTTGGAAAAGACAGCATTCGTTGCGTAGGCTAGAAATGTCCATTTTTCCATCTGTAGTTTGTAATATCTTTGGCAATTATTGAGGAAAACTAGGTCACGACTTCAGCTATCAATAAATGACCAACAGAAATAAAGTATACGATCCATTGTTGCCAAGTTTACGATTTAGTTTACGAGCAAGTAAATCTCGCCGTAGGAGAATTAAGATTCAGGCGCATTTCAGCGTTTATTACTATTGTGACGAAGACGCAATAAATTTTAGTGACCTAATCAATTTATATTGTCGCCTGTATCAGCGAGTCTTTGTTTCTGTGGCTCTATTTAGATTGGTCGTATCGATTTATATGGTTTTATTATAGATTTTATTGCCGACGAATAATGGAACGGGGTGGAATTGAGCAAACGGTGGCTGCATTACGCTTAAGCTATACAGGGTCATTCATGATGAGTGGCCTATTAAAAGATATCGGTAACTAAAAAATATATTTGAGTTAAATAATGGTACTTGCTATAAAAGATGCTAATCCTTTTAATGAAGGTATTTTGACGTATCTATCACTTCCGGTTATACAGGAAGTAGATGTCAAGGATCTGATACAGGAACCAGCTTATCATTAAAAAATAAAGAACGCCAACCTTACTGTAATATTAGAAGAATTCACTATACTAATGTATGTCCCATAAGTTTTGGCGCAGATTTCAGATGCCATAAAATTGGTAATAAGTAGTGTTGGGAAAAAACCGATGATTTTAATAATCGAGTACTTGATACTCGAGCGATTTTAATAATCGAGTGAATCGCTTGAAATTCCAATTCACCAAGCGATGGCGTCACCGACTGCTCGACCGGCAGCCTAGCCTGTGTGATGTGATCAGGTAGGGTATTTAGCAGGCACGTAACTATGGGTGGGCACGGGTTTACCTAAAGAATTGTAGTGTAGTAGCCACCAAAAAAATTCCAGAAATTTATTTATTTGTGAATAATGAATTTTTACCACGTGTCTCGATATCAAACAAAAAAACTGCAAAAAATCACCCAAATATGTATTTATTGTTCGGGTTTATTCTTGTGCGTTTTTATCCCGAACAAAAGGTATTACCAAAAGTTATTTTTCTTCACATCTTCCTCAATCTACGAGCATAAAATAAGTAGATATTTAAAATGGCTTATCAAGTTCTTCCACTTTAAATTATCAGGTGCCCACTGTGTGCACTTCAAAAATTTAGGCTTAGTTACGCGACTGGCAAAATAAGAAAATAGGTGATTGTTGTTTATAGTTACCTAAAAGTTCCTGTTTAAATTTAAGAATGTTTACTTTTGGTTACCAAAGAGTTTGTCGATACCTATGTTTTCTTAACTATCGTTTTCTTATTTTCCATTAACATTTTCTATAATGTATGTTATTTTTAAGAAGTCTTCTTGAGTTTAATAATAAAAAATTCCTGTTTAGATTTAAAAATGTTTACTATAAGATTATCAACGAATTTTTTTATATATTTTGTTAACCATTTTGTTCATTAACAATTTCTATTATTATGTTATTTTTGAGAAGTTTTCTCAAGCTTATAGTAAATGAAAAAATTTAAATTATATCCTTTAATTTTTTAATATTTACAATCGGAGACCTAAACTACGCCGCTGGCTAGCCAGTTAAAACAAAACTTTACAAAACCCATGTTGCGATGACTCCAGTAAGGGATTTGGCATACTTTATTATATTATGCATCTTCTCGTTTATGTGCCTTTAAGAAAGACGTATGTCGTGTTACCTGCCCAGCATCAAACGCGCGGCGCGTAGAACGAAGATCGTGTATCAAGTGACAGGCGATATTTTTCGGTTTTTCACCTGAATTTATAACTAGAGTATTTCCTATCGAGTGAGAAACTGTTCGAATATACGAGCAGTTTTTTAACTCGATGACACTACAGCGGTACATTTCCGTCAGCGTCAAGCGAAGCTCGGGTATCGAGTGAAAGATAATAAGTGACGAGCGACGGTTTTCGCCTGAATAGATAACTCGAGCGATTTTTTTAATAACCGAGCAATGTCGGTTATTTTAATAATCGAGTGATCAAGCTGTTTCTCGCTCGAGCGATCACAACACTAGTAATAAGAAGAAAATATCAAGTTGCCCTAGTAACAAAAACTTGTTTGACACCTTCACTTAACGTTGACAGTTCAGTTTCTAAATTGATTAAATCGATATGGCTTACAAATTAGAAATTCGGAAAAGTATTTATACTTTAGTTGGACGGGTCCCTAAATCCGAAATAATACGCATTTTTGAAAATCAAAATATTTCGCGTAGAACCACTTATCGGACAATTGCTGAATGTGAATAAGGTATTCCTTGTATGAACCTTCCAAAAAGTGGAATACTCACTCGTCAAAGTATACTCAATTAATTTTAAAGTCTACTCAATTAATTATGAATTGTTTAATTAAACTTGTTTTTACGACAATTTTTAAAATTTGAATTCCTTATGTCTAAGTTTTATATTTTGTTATTTTTATTTCTTGTAGAGCCTTAGCCCTGATGATGGTCTTTTAGAGGCTGAAAGCGCTAGGCATTGGTCGCATTAAAATTACGCTGAATACAGTTTAGACGCTTTGTTTTATTTATATGACAAAACCAGCGTACAACTTTTGTTTGTTTTTCTCAATACCTGTCATGGCCTACTAAAAAAAATCAATTTTTTTTTAACCTAAATTTCGGATATATATATATAAATACATTATTAAAAAATATATAGTTAGGGTGACTTTTAAAAAAACGAAATTTGTTTTTTCTTGAAAACTATTGAATGTAGAGAAAATCTGAGTATGTCACTGGATTCTACGTAAAAAACTACAAAGAGAACATTTTATTTCTTTGTGATAAGTTACAGGGTAACCGAAATATAGAGGTGTCCCAAACTGTAAAATTTTCAACAACATCCCCTATATCAAAAACGAGGAGGCCTAGAAGAATTCTAATTAGGGCATCTTGTGTTTTACAAAAAGTAGCAAAGTGCTGCGAAAATCGCATCCTTCTATCTTTACTAATAACGGAGATATCGCGTAAACCCACCGACAAATGGACAACATTGACGCAACTGACATTTCACCATATGAAATTGATTCTGATTTATCTGTTCAATTCTATATAAAAATAACGTTTTGCGTTTTCTCGTCAGAAACACCGTTCTTAAAACAATTAAATTCAAAATGAAACTCATTCATTTTGTTGATGAAAATTGATGGAAAAATCAATCAGAACATCATGGATTCTTTTGAGGTAACTACGTCTATGAATTTAACCAACGGCACCTCAATGGCATGTGTGTATACGAAGGACAAACAAGACGACGCAAAAGGCGTCCCGGACGCGCTATTTTCTCGTGTTAAACGTGACGCGAATGTAAATAGCCCGAAACCGAAATTGAAAAAAATGGCGGCAGGGGTATATTGGAAACGCTGAAAGCGAAAATAATGGAACATTTGTTGACTCTCATACTCTCGTGCGATTCAAAAAAAGTTTGAGGTCAGCTCCGTGGAAATCCATAAGTAAATTTGAACGGGACGTGTAGATTATATTTTCGGTGGAAAAGGTTTTAAAAAAATGGAAAGGACTGAAAGGAATCTACGTGATGAATCAGCTGTAGGAAGCAATATGGTATGGGACGCATATAGTCCATCAATGAGAGGTTATAAATAGCGATTGGCCACGCTGTCGTAGCAAAATAGTTATTTTTTTTTCATCTATCAAGCATTTGCTTAGACCATTTTTAGTATAATATTTTCAAACACTACTAAGACATCGGTTCATTCTTTTAGCAGCCGCTGCTGCATCGGCGGGAGCAATGCTGATACGCAACTGCGTGTCATCAGCGTATCTCTGTAAATCGCAGGATACAAGAAAATTATCCATATAAATGGTGTAAATTAAAAATAATACTGGTCCTAAAATGGACCCTTGAGGTACGCCGTTTCCGATATCTAAGGGTTTAGATAATTCGTCATCAATAAGTACACATTGCAATCGACCTGAGAGATATTCTTTAATTAAATTTTTCGTATTATTAGCAAACCCGTAGTAATGTAGTTTGGCACATAATAGCTGATGGGATTACTCATCATCGGCCTATCAAAGTACTCGGAGTCACCCGTTGATTCGCGAAAAATTGATGCCCCAACTCCGCCCCTTCTCGAGATATAATTAATTAAATTTTATTGTTTTTGGAAATTGAAAATGGCGATAATTCGCGAACTCATTAAGATATCGGAATCAGGTTTGTTCGAGCTTACGCGTTCTGTCAAGCTCTTCAATTTTGCCTTCACATTTTTTTTTTGTAGCATCAAAACCGACTGAGTTATTTTCCATTTCCCAGGAAAATCCGTTGTCGGGTAGATTTACGGGGCGTGCCCCCCTCCACCCGGCGGCGCCCCCTACAAATCATGTCAGAATGTCGAGGGGATCCTACTGTATCGATTGGGAAAAAGATATTACTCGATTTCGTCAAGGGATTTTCGTAAATCGGCCCGACTCCAATATATGTGTGAAGAAACACCGGGATATTTGCTTCTTTTAGAGAATTCTTTAACTGCATTAGTTACTAGATAAGGTTAATTTAGCTTTGACATGTTTTTTTTATAAAAATTCCTTTTAATAAATTTTATCTCAGAAACGGTATAAGGAATTTTTTCAAGCGGAACGTACGTACATTATACCATGATATGAGTGGAGTACGTAGCCCGAAACGTCCGTCCGTTTTGCGCTTAATAAATGATAGGTAACTCTAAACGTTCTCCTTATCTGCCCGTATAACCACGTTTCCCCTTAAGTTTTATTTGAATTTAATTTAATCAGATTATTAAGTAGACGGCTATTTTTTGGAAATTTAATTTTGTCCCCATTTTTGAATTCTATCCAGAGGTGAATTCCCCACCCTGAAATTATTTATTTAGGGCCAATCTAACTTTCTTAATCATTAAATTTTGAATATATGTGTGAGTGGTGGTCGACACTATCAGTAATGTCGCCAGTCTTGATATTCAATGAAAAATTCATCATCATTTAGAGACAGTACTTACAGTATTTTCGAACGCAATTTTCTCGATTATGATTTTTCGAATCGAATAGGTGTTTTTTGTCAGGGATGCCAGGCAATTAATGCCATTGCCGACCTGACACGCACGTGTCATTCGGTCTTGTGTGGGCCCACCATCCTTTCCCCGCTAACTGGAAGCAGTCCACCAGAGCAATTGAAGAGATGAGGGCCAATGAATATAATAACAATGCAAATTATTATATTGGAACACGGAGGGCTAGTTTTATTGAATTTTAAGTCTTTGTCTTGAGGGTTGATTTAAGGGTTATTCCTTGCGTATGTCGAGTAACGCGACCCGAAGTTCTCGTAAGCTAGTATTTACATTTTTTACAATAAGACTTAACCTATACTAGCATTCCTGTTTCAACCAACCTATCATTCATCTGTCACGTACTCTGTTTTTAAATTTAGATTTATTTTCATTATTTACAATATAAAATAAACCTAAGCTAGCATTTTGTTCCCGACTAAAGGGATCCCAACTACCCTAATAATTTCCAAAAAAAAAAACTTATAACTCGCGGTACTGCCTGCTAATACTAACTTAAGATATTTTAACACTTACTTTTGATGTCACAATAAGTAATAAGATATCGCTGCATTATTTATACTCGCACGGACAGCTACGAGTTTTCGTAAATCAATTTTAGTTGTTATTTAGACTCGCACTAAAATTCACGAGTGTTCGAAGATATTTCAGAGTTCTTTATACCCGCACTGAAACATACGAGTGTTTGAAGAGATTCCAGAGTTATTTTGTACTCGCACGGAAACTACGAGTGTTTAATGAGAGTCCAGTATTTTTGAAACTCGCCGGAAACACGAGTAGGCGAAGATAAAAATTTTCTCGAAAATCCGCAGTCGGCTGTTCTCGGAATTCTTGATGTAAAAAGACGCTGAAACCTGTAGTCACCATTGCGGCTCCCGTTTTGAAAAAATAAAATCGCGAGTGAGCGCGGTTCTGGGGATACCAGAAAACCGACTAACTTCTAAAACAATTTTTTATTTCATCCTTCACAACGCTACATTGCGTCATTCGTAAACCATCTAATCTCTTGCCGGCGACGCCCGTAAAGCCGTTCTCATGATTTTTGCTGATGAAGCATATTGAAAGATTACGTCAACCTTCGATCCAATTTCCTTATTAAATTATTTAGAATAATTTGACGGAAAATAAAATTCATTAATTTTCTGGAATTGGAAAAAGCCAGTTTTACAACAGGGGGTAACGACCCGTTCCATAAATAATGTTAAATATTTTATGTAGTACTGAAAGTAATTCATCCCTCTCTCATCTGGATCGTCTGGACCACTTGCTTATTATTGTTCATTTACAGTAAAGAATTTTAGCCCAATATTTGGTTCATTCAAACAGTAATACAAGGGTGGTATGCCGGAAAGCACTAAACTTGTCATTAACTCAAAACCTTTGTTTTGGCAGTGAGAACTTTTAAGCGTAGCGCTACAGTTCGTCCGACTTTACTTTCAGACCTCTCGCCTTTTCTACGAGCAAATTTCTTCGATCCGCGTTGTTTTATTACTTGCTTCCTGAAAGCTTCTCGGAATGACTAGGGATTTTCAGTTATTATGTTGTTTGCTTACTTAAAAGGCAAATTAGTTTTGTGAATATGCAGAATCTTCGGGAATTATAAAAACATGGGTGATTCTCTCGACAGAGAGGGTGCATTGTTGTGGTGTTCTTGGGTTATCCAGAGGAAGCTTACTTAGAATCTTAAACCTAACAGACTATGAAGATAGTTACTGATTATCAACAACATACCCTTATTATACACGAACAATCAAGAGTTACATAACGAACCTATCCTACCAATTGGAAATGAAGGGTTCTCTAAAACCAGCAGCTCAGCTAAAAGCTGATTCTCACTATCGTGCTAGGTATGTGCTCGGGAGCGGCAAGGCACCAGCTCAGCAAAATAGGTTAATCATTGTGTTATGAATTTTGACGGGCCGCCGCAATGCAAATTAATTTTCATAGGAACAATTGTTGCAACAACAAATTCATTTTCATAAGAACAATTGTTGCACAGGAAATTAATTTTTATAGGAACAATTGTTGCAACAGCAAATTCATTTTCATAAGAACAATTGTTGCAACAGCCAACTAATTTTCATGGGAACAATTATTGCGACAGTAAATTAATTTATAAGAACAATTGTTGCACAGGAAATTAATTTTCATGGGAACAATTGTTGCAACAGCAAATTTATTTTCATAAGAACAATTGTTGCAACAGCCAATTAATTTCCATGGGAACAATTGTTGCGACAGTAAATTAATTCATAAGAACAATTGTTGCACAGGAAATTAATTTTCATAGGAACAATTGTTGCAATAGCAAATTCATTTTCATAAGAACAATCGTTGCAACAGCCAATTAATTTCCATGGGAACAATTGTTGCGACAGTAAATTAATTTTCATAGGAACAATTGTTGCAATAATAGTTTCTATGGAAATTAGTTTGCTGTTGCATTAAAAGGAGATTAATGACGTTGGCATTAATAAACTTTTAGATTTTATTAATAAATTATTTCGTGTATGATTAACCAAATAATATTTCAAGAGCCGTTTAAAATTTTAATTTAGAATTCAACGTCAAACAAAATGCTAAACGAAGACTCAGCATATAAGGCCTATAAGGCTTTATGGAAAAATAAATGACGAAATATTTATTTGGTGCTGTCTACTGGGCCGTTCGCGTAAATCGCTCTAGAAGCACTGTCTTGTCTTTGTATCAATCGATTGATTCTACCAGTCATCCTACATCGCGCATTTTAGCAGTAGCTCGACGGCGAACAATCGTGCCATGCGCGAGATTCTGCTAGTTTTAAACAGAACAAACCTCGTATACGCGAGAATGCGTATAACACTTGGTGTTTAAAAGTGATTTGGTGTAATTATAGGGTGTTTTGTGTATTCTTTCCAATTTGCTAATAATGCCATCTTTAAAAAATATCGGTGGTAAAATAACTAAGATAGTATGACAGTTTTAGCGAATCTGACGTTGATCAGAAACGTTCAAAAGTTGAAACAAGGTGACTACTCTTTATACCAAGGCTGGTTTTACCCGAGATTGGACAATCTGATAATGTCGGGTTTCCTAATGAATTATACCGATCTTCAAAAAAACTCATTTGAAATTCGTGTGTGTATCTTGTGATCTTCTCTTGCAGTTAAAAGACTACGTCGAGCGTCCGCCCGTAATCGGTACGCCGACAGAAACAACGATAATCGGATGAAAAAGACTGCACGTGATCGGGGTCAATACTTCAATTTTCTACGCTGAAAAACGGAGTTTTCGCTTGCTATGAAAACGGTACATTTAAAAAAAAGTTTTAACGAAAGATGTCTAAATTTTGTTAACAACTCCAGGAAAGTCCATCATTTAAATAAATCTAAAAATCTTCCGAAACAAAACAATATAGACTTTCCGCGAGTTCTAGTTCTATTACAAAGTTTTTGTCCTTTTACATTTTTTTCCTAAAACAGGAATAAACGCTTCGGAAGAAAACTCGTTTAAAGGTACTTCGGAATCCTGTTAATGTCGACTGCAGTATTTCTAATACGTCTAATTAATGCATTCCGAGAGTCGATTTTACTTTGTAAAGTTTTTGAACCAGCCCCATAACAAAAGTCTGGTGGTGTAAGGTTTGGAAATCTTGGAGGATGACTAACCGAAAATTTGTTTTAATTGCGCCATAGCTTGAAATTAAATGAAAATCGGATAAAGACGTAGGTACCCTGTATATTGCAGGAACTTGTTAGTCCTTACAAATTTCTCACGAGCCGCCATTGAGCCTTGCGCTGTTTTAAAAGGATTTATTCCTTATTTCTTAGAGATTATTTTAACTGGGGCGTTCCACCGAACACGTACGAAATAATTTAAAAGGAATTGCACGGAATTGAACGATGTGAAATAAGTTGCTTGACGAATTAATTACATCATTGAACAGTAATTGCGGTGTATCACAAAAAGTTTTGTTCGGTTATGAAATAGTAGATATTGTTTTATTATCAGTATGCAAGTTTAGAGACTATACAGGGTGTTATGGAAATGACGTATTATATTTAAATGGGTGACCCCTGGGGTGTCCTAGAGAAGCGCTACATATTTTTTTTTCAAATCGAACGTTTAAAAAGTGGGGTAATTCACCCATAAACCCACACACAACTCCTCAGCACAGTCATATTACACTGAGCAGCTGTGTAATAAACAGATGTTCTTAAGCAATGTTGCCAAACTGTTAGTGTAAAACTTTAGATTCTTATAAAAATAAATATTTAGCTACCTAGTATCCAAATAGAAGTGAATCCAGGTGCCAGTACACTAGCAAGTAATCCAGGGCACATACATCTTCAGTTTTTTTGGTTTTAGTGGGTAAAGCTTATGCCCCACTAAAACCCCATCGGCGATTCTTCCAATCTCAGAACATGACCCTGTATATCGTCAGAGACACAGAACACATAGTGAAACACTGAACAAGTTACCATAAATCACTTAAAGAAACACACACAAAATTAGTTTTTTGAAGATAGGCCCTTGTCACACAAAATCGCTACACACTAATGCATTCTTTAAAACGTTCAGCAATTATTTTATCTGCTGCATCCAATATCTTATATCGCAACTGATCCATATCTTTATTATTAATTATAAACTATTTCTTTATTCATCGTACCCCATAGAAAAAAATTGCATGGGGTAAGATCCGGTGACCTTGCGATTTCCAGTCTCTTACTAAAGGAACATTTTCTAATATGCCTTCGACTTGATTTTTCTGTATGTACTAAACATTTTCACACTTATTCCTACTGTTACAGTTGATTAAATATCCCGAAAAAAACTCTTTCGCGCGAAGCCGAAGAGGAATATCGTGTTGTCAAGCAAATGTCAACTTCTAACTTTCTGTCGATTTTAGTAGAGATGGCTAATCCTTGGTCTTAAAATCCCACTGCGAAACGATCGATTTAATTTGCTTATTCAGCTTTTCGAATGAAAAAGAGCACCAGAGCAGCGATTAACAAGTTTTTTAATCTTTATTGGTATCTACAGCAGTGAAGGAAAACAATAAATAAGTGCTGTAGATTATTATAATTATTTATTTCAACCTTTTTCGGTGAATGCGCTGGAATCTACCGGAAAAACACGCATTGCATTAGTAGTACATCTCTAGTTTTTGACAGATGTTTCAGTTCAGACGTCATTTTTAATTCGAAGAAACGTTATTTACATTTTACAATGTGTTTTTTAATTAAAAACAAAAGTGCATACAAATCTAGGCGAGACAAGCCAATGTTAATAAAAACGATGTGTCCAAGTGAATTTTGTGCATTATGGTGGCCATTGTTCATGTGAAGTTTTGCGGTTATGGGTTATGTGATGTGCCGGTTTCTTTACTAAAACGCTGTATAAGATTTTATCGAAATTGACACTAATTTTTAAATAAGACCGACAAGGTAAGTGTATGTGTGGGGCCTAAATAAAATTACATTAAAAAATCAATCAATTCATTACTAAGGCAGGCAATTACTAAAAGTCAAAAGGTCATTGATATTTGACTTAGTTACGTAGTTGCGTATTTCAAACTTAAAGAGTGTAAGGTGTAATTCTGACAACACCGGTGAGAATCCGTATGTGCCGCAGTGCCGCACAGATGTATTCCTGGTTTGACGTCAGGTCATTTTTACCGCTGAATGAATTGAAAGCGCCATTTAAGGATATTTTTCTTCAATTTGTATTCATCTCAGGAATTGTCGGGTTAAATATAATACGTCATTTCCATAACACCCTGTATTTTAACGACATAAACAAAACAACATATATTTTAGATTTTTATTCAATAGAATAAAACCATAATAGTCCGGCAGCCCGTTACCAAAATGTCCTGATATCACGCCGTCATCTAGTCAATGACTAATCGCTAGATTATTAAAAAATAAGAAAGTTTTACTCGAGCGAAAAAGTTCGGCAACGCTTACCGGTCAGAGTGAATTCAGTCAGTAAGAAAGTAGATCGTCTTTTGTTATTACGCCTTATGAAATCATGTTAAAAAATAAAAAAACGTGAATTCATCGACAACGGACGTTTTGAGTGTTGCAAAAATTCCATGTCTCCATATTCCATTATTATCGATACACATTTTTTCTTGACTGAGAACGGTTTTGCTAAAAACTGCGTGTGTAAAAATGTCAGTTCATATTTTTTCCCCCATTTTCCGAGCCACAATACATGATTTCTGCTTGAAAACGGACGAGGCACGATAACTCGAACAGCGTTAAAAAATGACATACCTAAGATCCAACACTTCGGTTGCGGTTTTAAAAATAATTTCACCATACTTGTGAACCCCCTTTATCATAGGTCACGAGCCGCCAATGGTCAGGACGTTGAAACAACTGTTTCTGAAATATCAAATATGTTCGATTTAGACGTGTTTTCTATTGAAAACGAGGTATTTCATATTATTTCCGATATACATCTAAAAGCCATAGCAGGAAATACAAATTTTTGGTCTTTTTTACATTAAGAAAAAGATACATATTTGAAACAAATCGCTCTACAGTTAACAGCATTGTTTGGATCCACCTATTTGTGCGAATCTGCGTTTTCCGCAATGAAAATAATAAAGTCAAAATACCGAAATCTGTTAACTCACGAGTATCTGTCTTCATGCTTGCGTTAAACACTCAGTAAATACGTACAGTACGTTTCACGAAATTTGGATACGACTTAATGATTTCCTGGGTCGGTCCCATTGTGTCGACAAGAGCTTGACAATAAACAAGTGAAGTATGGAGGGACGGACTAAGGAAAACAAGTAATGATGTGATTATATTAATGTAATCAAATGAAATAATATTTTTTTTAAATATTACTGGTCATATTTATTTACATTTATAATGTCATTCTTTAGATAGTTCTGTTTCGCTATCGCTATCCTCATCAAAATTAATTATAATTGGATTAATTATACGATCCAGACTAATATACGAATTTTCTACAGTTATTACGTGACGGACTGAATTTTTCCAACTACCTGGGGGAATATCATTAAAGCATTTTCGTATTAATTCTACAACACTAGAACTTAAAGTCGGAGAAATATTTTCAGACCTAACCAGTGATTTTAACTGGTGGCCACATGTGCTCTATGGGGTTAAAAATGCAATAATAGGGTGGAAGCCGTAGCACTGTATGTCCAATTTCTTCTGCCAATGTGTCACAAACATATACTTTTTTTATACAAAATGTCTTTAAAACTTCTAAAAGATCACGTTTTTTTTTATAACTTTCTTCAAAATATATATCATTCGCCGCCATGTAGTTCTGAATCTCCAATTTTGTATTATTTGAGCTTGGAGCTTTATGTAATTGGCGACTGTGATAGCTCGCATTGTCTATTACTATCACGCTATTCTGAGGAATGTTTGGTAAAAGACAATGCTTGAACCATTCCTCAAAAACTAACAAATTTTACCACAAAAATATATTTAAATATAAATTAAGCAACCTAACCTACCTGATGTGCATATATTTAATTATAATTATTACAATCCGGTCCTTTCCACATAATAATAACAAACGGTCATAAATAATGGGATGGCCCCAGGTACTTTTACTGCAGTCATTAAGTAATATCCATTTTTCGTGAAACAATCTTTACCATCCTATGAGAAGTATGCAGAAGATATGCAGTGCCATGCATCGACATCTAAAGACTAAGTTACATCTAGAAATAAAGAAGTAATTTTTTGTGTTCAAATTATACTTTCCATACGTTATATCTTATCTTTAATCGAACATGTATTTTTCCTGCCTAGTCGATCGCTTTACGTATAATTGCTTCCATGTAGATCTCATATAGTAAACGTTAGAGCACCCCTGTTCTAGGCTGTCGACGTTCTTCGTCAGCTCGTGGTCTCCGATCAGACGAATGGCTCTTCTTTCGATGGAATACATTAACCGAGGAGTATGCTTGGATGCAGAGCTCCAGCCATGAGAGTAGTATCTCACCCGACACACACTCAGTATCGCCTCATCCAATAAGATTAGACCACGAAGAGCGCTATTTTTGCTCTTCAGATACTATATGCAGAAAAAATACCATAGAAATCGTTGTTGAATTAGAAATTCAACTAAATATCGAATCCTCCACCGAATTACAAATTATACGGATAACAATTTTCCTCGTCGTAAAAACTGGTTATTTATTCATGAGACCGACGCCCACTGCACGGATAGATATAGATAACCCAAATACTATTAACTCTATACTTTGATCCTCCTTATCCGTCCAAATTACTTGTTTTGGCCGAAATATCAGATTCACCCCAGCAAATATCTTCCGGGATATCCCGCGGGAATGCTCTCTGGGAATTTATATCAGTCATACTGGTGGACATGAAACGCCATATCCAGTGGCGTGATAGGCATAACAGTCCACAAACTAAGCACTGCTTCGATCAAAATAAAACGCAGTATGTTTTTTTAACTTTTCCTAATCAAGAAATGCTCAGAAATGTATTTAAAGATAAATCTCATCGCTTTTGTGGAGTTGTCACGCCCAGATCGCTGATTGATTACGTCGCGATATTATGGCTGGAATGTCACAACCCCCTCTGCGGTCAGAAAAAAAGTTGGACCTGATTCTAAATGCCACCCTCGCGTTACTAGCAACGAGATTTTCAAGTGGACTGCGAACAAGAAAGTTACACAATGAATGGAGAATAGAAATATGCCACTCAACACAAATGCTTCGTAGCAGCTGCTTTTTTATGATCAAGCACAAGCGCATTAACAAAAATCCTTTAAGGCACTCTGGGTATGGTGCGTGTGCACATAAAGCGATTCACGTTGGTTTGGTTGGAGGTTATCTTCGTTGGGAAATACGACTCCAGGAAGGTCGTTCCATAAGGATGAGGTCCTAGTTTGAGGAATATTAAGCTGAACCACGTATGGATGGGCCGCATTGCTTCAACGTGTATTGCTGCTATTCGTCGCTCTAGGCTGAATTAAGCAGGCAAGGTCAGCCGAACATTTTCCACGTAAAAGAGAGTCAAATCACCAACTTGCCTTCGATGTTCTATGCTGTTGAGATTGTCGAGCTCGTGGTCTCGGATCAGACCAATGAATGGCTCTCTTTTCGATGGAATCCAGAAGCTGAAAAGTATGCTTGGACGCAGAGCTCCAGACATGAGAGCAGTACTCTAGTGATGGTCGAATCTGGCCTTTGTATAGTATAAAAAGTTGTTAAGGTATATAGAACTTTTTGGTCCGAATGAGTACACCAAGTTTCTGCGAAACTATCTTGCAGATTGCCACAACGTGGTTATGCCAAGACATATTTACTCTCAGATTGATTGAATTAATAGTGGAATTGCGTGTCCTGCCATGAGTATATCCGATTCTGTAATGTTAACCTTTTTAGAGAAAACTGATGCCGGCGAACAAACCTGCTGGCTTAAGGCAAAACTCTGTAGCTTCAAAAGGAGAATTCGATAGTGGTATGAAAACCAATCACATAAGGATTCGATCATTCAATACTTTTAAGATAAAATTTTTGTGGTCGAATCACTCCGGTTAACACACCTCTACTTTCTACTGATTCAATCTTTGTGATTGAATTATTCATTATTGGTACACCTCTTTACTCGATACAACTCTAGTATGAAGCCTCGGCTTGACCAATATCGTTCGAATTTGCCATGTCGTGTTCTCGAGAATATCGTACAAAACATAACTTAAAAACGCCCGGCAACCAGTTTGGCTCCCTAATCCTGTGCGCTGTGCAGGACTGCAGGATACTCCACTGGTCCTGTTCCGCTTTATCGGCCCTACCTGATTTATTATGTATACACGATGAGTTCATTTATATTTATAGGCAATATTTGATAAGCAGCAACGTACGCGAATGAGGCTTTGACCAAAAAATGAATAATAATTAAATTGGTTTTATACCAATCAATATGTTATCGAAGCGTTTTTTTTTTTAATTTTTTATGCGTAAATTAAAGGTAAATTGGCATTTGCTTTAAGTTAGTATAATCCGTCGATTTACAAATTATCTTTATTAACAGCCAAAACATTAAGAGCTCACCGCAAGCCGTCAAATCTGCCTGACACGCGTTTTTTTTTTTTAGAGATTACCATAAATAAGTAAGAGTCCAGGTATTAAAAATTAAAAACCTTAAGGATCACCGCTGGCAACACTAGTTTTAGTTTTTTTTTTTAATTACTTCGTATCGTATACAGGGTGTTATGGAAATGACTTATTATATTTAAATTGGTTACTCCTAGGGTGTCCTAGACCCTAGAGAAAGTCCACATACTTTTTTTTTAAATCTAATATCTAAATACTAATGTAAAAACCCTTTTTACCCACATGCTGTCGCGCCGTTCCATCTGGATTCAGTTAGCCACAATGTGGGTCACTAGAGTATACTAACAGTGTTGTCAGATCACACCGCATGTTTCGCCCATTGCTTGGATACCTGCCGCGCGCGATTATCGCTGCTTCGAGACTCGGGGGTGGAATTACGCTGTCGAGGGTTCCACGTGCTTGATGTATACGAATTTTAAACGTTTTGTTAGTTGTAGCATCACCCGATTTTTTGTCTGTTGTAAAATAATTCATAGTAAGAAATATTATGATGTGATTTCAAATTTGTGTGATTTTACCTATTGTTAGTTCTGTTGCAAAACATACTTTTTGTGTTTTATTTTGTTATGAAATTTAATTATCAAACGGATTATAAGATCGAAGGTAAGAGAGTATGTACCTTAAAATTGTAGTATTTTTTTTTTCTAAAAAGTTTGAAAAAGAAGTGATAACGCGGGTCAAAGACATCTTGTTGTCAAAAACTGAACACGCGCGTTTACAATTCTGTGTTGCAATATATGACAACACCGCCTCAATAAACTATTGATTGCGGACGTCCTCAGTAGCGGCCACGTAAATTTTCAGATTTCATATAAAGTGTATCTTTCGTACAATAATTCAAAGCGCCATTTATATTATATGTATTATTTTTCTTCAATTTATTTTCATCTTAGAATTTGCCGGATTAAATATAATAAGTCATTTCCATCACACCCTGTATATTGAGGGGAACAGTTGGGCATAAAACGCTACATTTTAATACGTATATCGCCAGTTTATCCTTGGGAAAGCGGAAACACCTTATATTTCTATTCAAATTTCTTTATCTGGTTATCCATATCACAACCGAACACAGCGCACACCTCATTTTATGAAAATTCCGATATTTATTTTAATATACACACACGACTAAATAAAAAAAAAATTCTGATGAACTTTCCATGGAAAACTACGTCGAATGGCACTACGTGGCGCCCAGTGTTGCCAGAAATTTTTGATCAAATCTAATAGGTTGACGGTTCGAAATCTAATAGAATAATAAAAAACGGTGTCAGAGTAAGAAGAGTACGAGAAAAGGGTCGTTACTTTCCTATATGGGGGGCACCTCCAGATTGAACATACATTTTATATGGGGAGCCCCACAAACAAGAATGAAGATCTAAAAAATTGTTAAAATAGTAATGGATTTATTACAATTGTTTTTACTGAGAACGCTGGTGGCAACCAGCAGGGGTCGCCGGAGGAACCCCACAACAAGATTGGACATCTCAAAAAATGTTATATTAGTAACGGATATATTACAATTGTAAAAGACTGACAACGCTGGTGGCAACCAGCAGGGGTCGACGAGCAGCTTCGGCCATCGTCGACCGGTTCCGATGGCGTGGCGGTTGCTTTAAAAGTTTGTCGGAATCTTTCCTTATTTTAGTATTTTTTTTTGCTGTAATGTGTGTTATATTTCTATGAAATTAATATACGTAAATACTTGTCATATATTATTCTTTCATTTCACATACCATTAATTGCGTAAAACCTTGTAATACCTTTAAAATAGAACACCGTATACATCTCCATAATTATGGAATTTAAATCGCTCTCCCTGTGACGTCACTGCGCGCCGAAGACGAAATTGGAACTGTTAGATATCTTACCTTTAGTTATTGTATCATGCAAAAAAGCAGTTATTCCAATGGTAACTTTAATGGAGAAAAATCGAAGGTAGCTATGAAAAGCCATTTTTCCCTCGAATTAGCTATAGGAATAGTTGTTTTTTCTATATATTTTCCTACACCCCAGCCTATACGCCATACCACAAATATGAATGATATGTATAAAGATCGAGAGATCAAAAAGGTTATTCCCACGGGATCCGGTTGCTTGGTCAAACCGATCGGGGGGTTGAGGGATACAAAGTGGCGGGCACGGCGTCCGCCATGGCTCCCCCGGGACCTGGGGGACGAGGCTTTTACGATGCGGAGATTTTCTGGAGGCATGCATGAAGTTGAGTGTGTTCTGGGGTGTAAAAAAGGAGTTTTCGGTGAATTTGAAAGGGTCAAATGTTAATTTAAGTTGGGGGGATGCAGTGGACATTGACCGAGTAAATGAAAATAATTTTGCTAATTTCTTGAAGCTGATATTTTATGTTCTATTAAGTTTATCTTTACTTCCATACCCTAGTATACAGGTTTGGCAAACATAGAGGAAATGGTCCGAATATGGGCTATGCACTTAATATGGGCCCCTGTCCATCTAAAAAACCAAGTAGCGCTATCTGCCAGGTGAACCGTTAACTTACACTTACACATTGTCGATACCTATTTTTATCAACTCCCGGCGTGATTTCACATGTTGTTATTAAACGGTTGTGATTAATATGTTTCGAGGTTTCCCATAACTTTTTGATGTAAGTTTAATTAGGGTAATTTTCATATTTCTTCATATTATTTTGTGTTTACTTATGCTGTATGCGATAGAGGGAAAGTTTAACATTTCATTTCAGTATTCAATCTTATTCTAAAAATTACAGGTTTTTCCGAACCAATAATTTTATAGTGAGTTGTACTGCGTGCAATATCGGCCCCTTGAGTGTATTGAATATGGGCTGTGGCCCATATTCGGACCAAACTATTATTTTAACATTTTTGCTGATTTGTAGTTAAGGATCAGAACGTCAGCTGCAAGAACCACGATCTCAATCCACCGTTATTGCTGTTCATTCAGGACCCACACAAAAGTGTTAAAAAAATCTGGCTTCCCAACCATGTTGGTCAAAAGATCTAGGTTGCCAACTAGATTATTTCAAAGATCTGAATCCCCAACCATGTCGTTCCAAACCAAATACCAAACCAGGTTCTTCAAAAAATCTGGATCCTCAACCAGGTTGTTTGAAAGATGTAGATTCTAACCCACGATTGGGAGAAGGGTCGGAGGCCCCAAAAAACGCTGGAATCAAGACATGTGGAATCACATGACTGTTCGAGAACCTTTTTCACTCCATTTGGCATTTCACCTGTACCACTGGTTAGAAAGCGAGTGACTATAAGCGGACGAAAGTCTTTCAAATCCCAAGTTATAACTTCATCTCCTTACAAAGCATACCTCGAAATATTAATCGACAAATTAACCGAAACAAAGAACGGAAAGGGAAAGAGGAGACTAGTTTCAGTAGAATCGAGTGAAATTCAGAAGAAGGCCAAAAAAACAACTAGAGTTAGGACGAAGAACAGGAATTTGCGCCTGACGTTGACCTTGACATGGACCAAATTGAACAATTCGCCCCTGAAAATAATGACGCAAAATGCTGATTTTGTGGTGAAAGCTTTTCTCAAGACACTAAAGGAGAACTTTGGGTCCAGTGTCTTATGTGTCTTTTATGGGCACATGAACAGTGGGCGGAGCAGGATGCCTACGTGTGCGATTTTCGATAGTTTTGCCTTCTGTTTATTTTTTTGCTGAGAGGATTGTTTTTTATATTGTGGAGTATTTATCCATTTGTCACCATAATATAAAACATTTCTATTACAGTTCTTGAGGGGGCCCATATTCCAAACCCTCTGGGATAATGTCAGAAATGTGCACTATTTTTTTTTTTTTTTATAAATACATTATACGTTTTTGAGAAAAAATAATATTTGGGTTTAATTGCTAGATTTTTACATCGTACATAATAGTACATTACGTATCAAGGGCCGAAAAGCCTCCGACGCGCGACGGCCCGAGATATGTACCATATTATTTTTACAAGTGCTCCGAAGCTTTGATGCCAAATAAGTAAAGAAATTCTTCAGACAGTTTTCCTGTCTACATGACATGAAAACACTCGCGCATGGAGAATGTAAATATCTATTTATTATTTTTGACAAATAGGCTCGGTGGCCTAGTGGTATAGCGTTCGCCTTGTGATCTGGGAGTGGCGGGTTTAAATCCCGCACTCGGCATCTCTGGATTTATTTATTTTTTTACAAGTGCCCGAGTCTTTGAGGCCATATAAATAAAGAAATTCTTCAGACATTTTTCTTAAACATCTTTGAAAAATTAACTGCCAATTTAAATTATATATAATCCGCTATTTATTATCGCTTGTAGTATGGCTCGGTGGGTAGAGTGTCCGCCTGGCGATTTGAGGGTCTCGGGTTCAAATCCCGCACCGACAATGCTGGTTTTATTTATTTATGAGCACATGGTGACTCGAACCGGGCGGGAAAAATCTTTCCCATCCGCTTCGATACTTTCCCGCCCGCTCTCTTGGAAAACGCCACTTTCGGTGAAGTGAACATGCATGAAAAGAGGCACTTTCGGGACACTTGTAAAAAAACCTTTTTACTTATCATCAGAAGGAAAAAATAAAAAAATTATTTTAAAAAATAAAATGAGGGCCCATATTAGGACCAATTCCTCTACATTAGAAACAAACGCCTAACGGACAGGAAAGAGAACTTAATATGGACCCCTTTTTGCAATAAGGAACCAACTGACATAACCATGTCTTTAAAAGAAATTGGTAGTGAATATGAGAAGCTGTAAGTTGTTTCTTAACTGGTATTTATTATCAAAAACATTAAATGTAGTTCTTCATCTAAAAAAAATATTTTTTTGTCGTATATTCTTCAAGAAAAATCACTTGGTTCTGCTTCGAAAAATGCAATTTATTGAAAAAGAAAAACGCATAACTGAAACACAATGAAAAGCACGATATAAAAACAAAACAAATGTGTTATTAGTCTTCTATTAAATTTGGTCTTCAAAATCAATCAAACAATAACTCCATTGAAGACCTTCCAGATCTTCCTGTAGGGTTTCATCGCCCATATGGTTAGTATAAAAATGTTGATCCGCAGCGGGAATCAGGTCCATGTAAGATTTTATATCGTTCAGTTTAGGTGTTGGTATTGCTTTACTTTGAGACACTCTTCTAAGCTATTATAAAATACTACGCCTAAAGTTGGTATCCATCCCTGTCCTTATTTAATGTTTATCCAGTTTATGTCGTTCTCGTAATCTATTTTTATAAAAATGCTGTAAGGTTTATTTTTGAAAATTTTAATTTTTTTTATATGTATCCAGTTAATCTTTTCATCTGAAACGTATTTTTTCTATTTGTAATTTTTTTAAATACTCTAAAACAAACAAAATTGACTAAATACCTAAATCAACAACGTTTAAAAACACATTTAGCAAAAAGGATCCAAATTACATTTTAGCAAAAAAGATCCAAATTACTTTATTTTATAAAATTAGTCTTACCGACGATTCATTATCGCCTGGTTTTGCCACATTGTTTAATAAATCAATATTTAACAAATTAACTTTATTTTTAACATCTTGACAGGTCTAAACTTTGAAAAATAGGTTAATCTTGCATAACGCGCACTACCTGGTACTTTATTGCAAAACTTGAATATAAGTTCCTCTAATTTTCAATTAGGTCATATTCCTCATAAATGGCGTCTATAGGTATTTTAAGAGGGATCTTAATTGAAAATAGATAATACACCTTTTTGTGATTCCAAAGAACCAGCTAACTCATTTTAGCAAAAATTGTTAGTTGGTTCGTTATTGCAAAAGGGGGTCCATATATCAGCCATAAATTAAATAGAGGAAGAACCAAGATTCCCCGTCGTATCTTAAATTTTTCCTTCCACCATCAACCAATATAACGCGTGTTACTCGCGGAGAAAAGGAAATTCTGCAAGCGGCTCATGCTTATCCACGCAATGATCAAAAATTAAAAAAATCACTAGTACAAAATAATTAGTCAAAAATTCACTAGATTTAAAATTAAGGGGCTAATAACAAACATTTTATTTTAATAATAAAAAAAAGAAAGCGAAAGATTATATTATGAAAAATTCGAAAAATATTTTGTAAGAACCCAATTTAGATCATTTAGGACAGCCACATATTTAGGAATTACTCAATTCTTTGCTCACCATTGGGATCTCGGAAAATATAAAAGATACATGAAAGGTTAAATTGTGGCAAAGTTGCATAATTAGGAGCTTAAGTTTGCTGCGCTCTGCCAAAGAGTCAGCTTAACTTAAGCCCTCCTATTTCTTTAAGTTGGCTTAAATAAAAAGTGGTAAGCACCGTAGGAAGAAAGCCATGACTAACAACTATCGACCAGTCGCATTGCTTTCAGTTATATCAAAAGTAATGAAGAAAGCTATTAACAAACATCTTCTAAAGTACCTGGAAGGCTTCAACATTATCAGCGATCATTAATATGGTTTTCGGAAGTCCAGATCTCTTTTCTTCTACAT
Source organism: Barypeithes pellucidus (assembly GCA_963991005.1). Classification (NCBI taxonomy): domain Eukaryota; kingdom Metazoa; phylum Arthropoda; class Insecta; order Coleoptera; family Curculionidae; genus Barypeithes; species Barypeithes pellucidus. The sequence continues at coordinate 45,254,656 of OZ022563.1, read as the reverse complement.
TAACGACCTTCTAGTGAAAACGAAAAATCCGATATTTAGTTTTGCCGACGATAGCACACTTATCTCATCTTTCTCTTTGAATGCACAAACATCGGCTGTCGACGCATATCTTCGCAGACAGCATGAAGTATCACGCCTCAACAAAGGCCTGGAAGAATTTTTGGCTTGGGGTGACAGTAACCAAGTCGAATTTAACGCTAAAAAAACCCAGGCAGCAGTTTCAATAAAAAGGTTAACATTACAGAACCGGATATAGTCATGGACGGACACGCAATCCCACTGGCTTCATCTATCAATTTGCTTGTCGTCAATCTGGGAGAAAATAGGTCTTGGCATAACCACGTTGTGGCAATCGCCAAGACAGCTTCTCAGAAACTTGGTGTACTCTTCCGAACCAAAAAGTTGTACACACCTCAACAACTTTTGACACTATACAAAGCCCAGATTCGATCACTAGAATACTGCTCTCATGTCTGGAGCTCTGCACCCAAATAAACTCTTCGGCTACTGGATTCCATCGAAAGGAGGGCCATTCGTCTGATTGGAGACCACGAGCTAACGAAGAGCCTCGACAGCCTAGAACATCGAAGACAGGTTGGGAATTTGACTCTTTTTTACAGATATTTTCATGGAAAGTGCTCGGCTGACCTTGCCCTCTTAATTCCGCCCATCCATATGTGGTTAAGCTTAGTACTCCTCGAACTTCATTATTTAAGAATTCTTTCATCTGGAGGACTTCATCCTTATGGAACGACTTTCTCTTGACAATTTCAAAATTACCCTATATTTTCTTAGTTAAAAGAGATACGCAAAAATGTTTTATACAGAAGTTTCTTTATAATAATTGTTGAATAATCTGCCGTTTTCAGAATAAGTATACGGGGTCAGGTAAGAAAGTTATCGGACCTAACCCCATTTTTTTAAATGGAACATCCTGTATATTTTACTATAAAAATATAGCATTTTAAATTCTCTTTACAAATATATAACACACCACGGATGATATTGGTTTCCTAGGCGATGTATTTAAACTTTATTACTTTAAAGCACAGTAGGCCATGAAACAAAAGCACTAATACACCCTATAAAAGTGGCGAAAATGGGACACCCTGTACTTATACCTTTTTAGTTTAGAAGTTGTCATTCTTTAAGAATCTTAGAGTTAAAATACTTAACAGGTAACAAAAAAATCACAGATTTATTAAACCCGGAGTATTTAACTAGCGCCCTCTCACGTGAAAAATTTGTACAAATTCTTATTTCTTACTTATACTTATTCTAGAAACTTCATCGTGCAACTTCTCCTACAATGGCACGTGCGCGGAGAAAGCCACCAGAATAACAATTTAATTAAATTTTCGTTTCGCTCGTCTCTCGCGCTCTATTCCCCTGTTTAGTCCCCGGCGAAACGTCGGCACTACCGACTAATATTTTTAGTTCATTTAAATGTTAAAGAGGTTGGTAAAGTGAGCTACTTCCTGATACCTAAGCCCCATTGTCTCAGATGACAGTAGCGCCAACTTGGCAGTATCAAGCCTGAAACAATAAATCGAAAAATATTGCTTTGCACCGTGACATAAGATAAACTACGCATTAGGAACTTAATTATTACGGAGAATCCATCCTTAGGATGAAATTATTTCTTATCTTTTCAGGGAATTATTGAAGCCAGTTTAATTTTTTTCACAAGATTATTATGGAGAGCACTACTGATCAGCTTTGATAAAAGTCTAAGGCCGATCACAAACATAGCCACTTTGTAGGGTTTAACATTTTCCTGACACTTACCTGTGTTTGGAGGAGGAGTGTACTAGATACATCGAAAGGTCACCGATAGATTTGAAATTGTTGGTTGCCTAATGAATCCCTGATAGAGAGAGAATAAAATCGATATCGTTCAATAGCTGGAAACAATTCCAATTTGCGAAGTTGTCATATTTATCTGCAAGTTTTCCTGGGCACCATTTAACTTGGCGATGTTTACCGCCGGTTTAGAACCAATCAAATTTGAATTATACCAAGCGGAATTTCCGGTACTATCTGACTGAGACGGATTTTGGTTTCCGTCCACCATTCCGGGGTGAACACGCGTGAAACTAAGGCTGTTTCAAGGCAATTTTAAAGAAACTGGGATGTCTTTCCTCAAAATCCCAATCAGGTGATATAGTAAATTTTCATAGAAGGAACCCGTGCTCATCACCGCCAAAGGGTAGATGGTTGTGTAGTTTTGCAACCCTGAAAGTTCAGTTACCCAGGCACACCGGAATCATCACTTATTTTACCTTCCGCAGAACCCTTCGTAAAAAGTGAGTCGATTTTATTTAAGAGAATCAGTTTTTGATTTTAATGAAGGCAACCTGCCCTTTCAATCCATCTTTACAGGGTTCTTTTTCTTCCCTACTCTCATGGTGCTGTCCCGTTTCTGTGAGAATGCCACCTCGTGTTTTCCTGTTCAACCCCCAGGTGTATCCTTGATGCGACAGTGACGCTCTGCCAATTTTGGATTTTAGGGGGCCATGTTTAGAGACCAATCATGATACAAAGGGCTCGCCAGAATTCTACGCTGGATTAATTCAGGCCGGAATTTTCAGATATCTTTTATATTTATTTTTTAAACATTTCCATTCTTATTAGTGATAATATTACGTTGATTTTTAATGATAATTAACGACTTATTATGATTCTTAATGTAGCCGTAAGCTACGAAAATACTAGGTATTTCTTTTGAAAATTTTATTTCAGTATTGATAATATTACCGAAACAACCATTAGGTTAATCTATATATTTTACGTATCATTGTAGTGCAGCCCTTCAATGTAAACTATAGTTGACTATGGGAGGGTGTGCGCATTCTTCTTATATAAACCTACTATTTCACCATTTCACTTTAATTATTTTATCTCATTTAATCTAAACCTACAATAGTCTACCATTAAAAATGATTCCTATACAATATGAAATAAAATTTAAATTTTTTTGATTTTAAAATTTTGCCTAATTTCAACATCTCACTTATACAAACTAAAAAGTCCCGTTAAACACTTGTTTACCTTACTCATGGTCAACATAAGCTAGTTCAAGTATTTAACACCTTTTTTATTAATTTGGGTTTCGTAATTTTCCCCAAATAAAAGACTTAAGACCCGACCTACGATGCTCACTAGACGTACAGCTGCCGGATGCATGTGGTCATTTTTCTTTTATTTTACAAGGAAAAACGATATAACTTATGGTGGAAAGTGGCTAGAGATATCTACTAGTAGTCGCCATCGGTGGTCGCCTCCTGCGGCTTTGTAGCTGCTACTTTTCATCAATTATTTTAAACTCCCTAAAACGGTGGTAGGTTTAACCTTACCAGTCGGTGATCGCTGCTGACCACGAGCAACGAGATCGACTGCGACTCGAACGTTCCAAAATACAAAAAGTGTCCCCGCTATGGGAGATGGCGCGGGCCTATTGAGTTTGCGCAGTAGGGTAGAAATTTTATCGACCGCGTCAGAGCCGGCCCGATTATTTGTTTGTTGTTATTCGTCGCCATCTTTGGTTCTGGATGCTTTTTGAAATTACAGAATGAAAAGTAGTTCATCCACATTGTTGTCGTTATATTAGTGCTTATAAACTTTCATTACCTAACAACAATTTTTGTAAAGAAGTTTTTAATTTGTGGCGAACGAATTAAAAAATATTAATTTATATTCATTGAATATTATTTATAGTATAAAGTTCGACCCTCCCTAATATTTTATCGTACCGCCACACTAAAAAAGTCCGACCCTCCCTAATATTTGATCATCCCGTCAAACCAAACTGTATAGATCCGGCAACCGTGCCTCGGTCGAGGTAAATGACGATTATGACGAGACTTGCTCGCACGTGCGATTAAGTAGTGCAGTTTCTCTGTAGTAACAGGCGGCGGGTGGCAGTGTGGGATAGCGGGGCTATGGCGATTTAACATGGAAATGGCGCACAGTTTTTGTGTGCACCACGCTGTTTGTTCGTACATCTAGTTAGAAATTCGAGCGTGTATGTTTTAGTATTTTAATATTATATGTTTATTAAGTTAAAATGAATAGTTGCGGTGGACTATTTAAGAAATAACTTTAGCTCTTTGAGTTTGGAGCAAAAAATTGAAGTGAAGAATGCGGGAACACCTAAACCCGAAATTAACTTAACGCAGACCACAAAGGGTAAATTTAGGGACTTTATTAGAAAGTTTAAAAATGAATTATATGAAGAAAAATTGATAGAGGGTATTCCAAGCTTAATGAGGCTGTTATTGATAAATTTTCTACAATTAAGAACCGAAGAATGGACTTTACATTTAAACACTATTGTGTAGAGTCGATAAATGTTGTGTATTTCGATAATTGATACTCGATATGATTTTAAACCATTTAATTTAAGGATTTAAACTAAAAAAACACTGAAAATATGAAGAATGCCAACTTGTCAGTCTCGTGGCTCAATTCGTTCTCGTCATAAAACAGTTTACTATTGTCCTCGTCTTGGTTGTGCCTAATGACGTAGGCCGTAGATGGCGTAGTGGTATTAGACATCATTCGGTTTTCTTGATAACTCGTAGATGGCGGTAGTAGTATTGGACATCATTCGGTTTTCTTGATAGCTCGTAGATGGCTTTACTAGTATTAGTAGTGGACTGTATAAATATTGTTACGAGGGTTGCATGCGACGACGTTAAGATCCGACAGCTATATACACTAAAAAAAACCTTCTTTATTTTCCAAAAGTTATATTTCCTTGTGTAAAATGAAAAAATAAATAAAAATATGTTTTACCTAACGCATTTTCTTATTACTTTATTTCTTTCTACATTTAAAACGCCTAGAAAAATTTCACCATACTTGTGAACCCCCTCTATCATAGGTCGCGAGCCGCCACTGAGGTAACTACCTTATTGTTCATTAATTACAATCTGAAATTTAACTAACACATACAGTAGCCAATACTGTATCGTTGCTGTTATGCTACCATATGTTTTGAGATTGATTAAAGCATTCTATTTTATTATATTATCTATTGCTAAAAGACAAGTAGTATCGCCCATCATTATTTTATAATTAAAACAAATTAAAAATAAACATTTTTCTATCTATTGCTTTTCAAATAAAACGGAATTTTTAACAGGATTTAAAGGAAGATGTAATAAAAGAAACGAAGAAGCGAGCAATATTGCACGATGGAGTTTTTTTTCCTTTTTCATTAAAGAAAATATAAATTGTTTTTATATTAAACAATGAGAACAAAAATTCTATGCAGTAATATTCTTTAATTAAAAGAGGGCGGCATTCTTTCTTTTAATTTTTATATATTAATTAGTACCTTTATCTTGGAGGAAGCTATGACGAAATTAAAAATAGTTACAAGGTATTTTTCCTATATGAACCGTTAGCGTTACCGGTGCAAAATGAGTATTATAAGAAGTGAAAAGGCGGGTTAGTCAAGAAATAAGTCAGCAATGGCCATTTTTTGAACCTCATCTTACGTCTTGATAATATCCGCGAGATGGATGGATGCATGGATTCTGAACTACAACGCGGTCTTGTAGCTCTTGTTATCCACCAAACATGGCAAGGAAACATTGTCCATATTTAATCGATGTCAGTATCGGACACTGTCTTCTACAAGGCACTGAGCCGAAGTCTCAGGTTTGTTATCATACTTAGTTCAAATGATGGACACCATGTCAAAGTTATCAATTGCTAGAAATATACATTATTATCAGAAATACTAAAACCGCTTGATGTCTGGGATTAAATGCGTCCTGTTTTAAACATATTTTACATTATACAGGGTGGCCCAAAAAGTGTGATATTTTTTAAATGGGATACCCAGTATTCCAGTATTTTATTGCATATTTAGATTCGTATAGTTTTAGTGGCGTGTGTGAGTCGGAAAAAAAACCGAAAAATCGAAATATTTTCTTCAGGCGGAACAAGAGTACCCCCCCCCCCTGTTTTCGAGGATGCTGAACACGATGGCGGCGTCAGAATTTCTCTTTGGGGTTGCGCAACCTCTCAAAACGGCCAAAAACCACCCCCCAGAGGTGTTAAACGCGCTTCAAGAGGTTTCCCTGCAGAGAAGCCCACTTTCCCCCCCGGTTTCGAGGATGCTGGCCTCTGAAAGGGTTAAATTTTTTTTTTAAGTATCAGCGGCAAATATATATTCCCCCCGTTTTCGAGGATGCTGAGCACGGTGGTGGCGTTGGAAATCGCATCCGACCCCTTCCAACCCCTCCACCGGCCAATACTCGCCCCCGAAAGGACTCACACACGCCACTATTTAGGAGCAATAAATTAAAAGGTTACAGTCCTTAAAGAAAATCAAAAAACAATCCAAAATTATTTATTTAACCTCGGCATTGAGTGAGATTTATGACAGGAGGTATAGAGATACTATGAATATACTAGCGTTCATCTATTTTATACAGGATGTTCATAATAAGCTTTCAAAAACGACACATTTCAAAATAGTTTTTCGCAATATTTTCAAAGGGAACACCCTGTATATTATTTGGCTATTTGATGTAGACTTCACAAGCAATCTTTTTTTGTAATATAGGCATATAAGTTATTTCCGTCCGTTTTCGAAATAATCAAATATCATAAATTATGTTGTTTAAATAACATAGGCGCATAGACTAGTAATTCTAAACTGTAGTAAATGTTGAAAATATCTTCCCGAACCAAACCCGAACAAACCCGTTTTGTGCCAAACACGTTCTTAAAAAAATCTCTTTACATCCCTTAACATTTAAGGTGAAATACTAGCGCAACTTAAGCGTAAAAACTATGTCATCTTCGAAATAAAATACGTATTCATTTGTTTATTATAGTTGTATTAGTTCTGTAACTCAAAAAAGTTGTTTTTAGGCCGAATAAAGTATAAGAAGAAATTAAAACGGATTTTATTGGTTCGTTGATATGATCTTCGTACTTGGTGGGAGCGAAAAAAATTGTTTGTTCGCATTACTTTAACTTTATGGGGAGAGGTAACCATAATAATATAAGAGACGTGTTTGCTAGTTTTTCACCTAAAATGTTAAGGTATGTAAACAGAGTTTTCAAGAACGTGTTTACTTATGTACAGACCAAAATATTTGAACATTTACTGTAGTTTCCGGTCCGGCCGGTAATAAAATAGTAAAAAACAGTGTCAAGTAGAAGAGTACCACAAAAGAAAAGGTCGTAACTTTCATAGTTTCATTAGTGATATCCCCACAAGATTGAATGTCTAAAAAAAGGGTCGGTTAGTTTGTCACTAACTCGATATTATTAGTGTAATTACTAAACATAGTAATAGATTTGGAAAGTAAGGTAATAAGGTAATAGAATTGTTAAAATAGTAATAGATCTATTACAATTATAATAGACTGGCAACGCTGGAGGAGACGCAGTCATGAGTTACGTGTGGCCTGGCCACACATACCATCTGCAATTATGTCCCCGCTATGTCCCCGCTATGGACATTTGACAGGACCAAATTTCAACTTTTTCAATGTAAATTTCACTGGTTAGTTAGGAAAAATATTGCAATCAAATTTCGATTAGTTCGATTTAAGACAGCGTTCCATGATATGATGATCCGACGGTGCCCTGATTGGTGTAAGCTTTTGGTGCTAAATTCCTTCCGAATATTTGTAACAATCGACACGATGAGCATTATTTTAACTTTCATCCAACGTCGTATGTTTCTTAACCTCACTTTTCACCAAAAAATAAGAATGAATGACTATATTGACTATATTGGGAATTATTATCAGCTACTAATGCACCAAATTAAAAATACATTATTTTTAAGGTTAGGTAGTGACCACATATATATTATATTGTATACGAGTGACACTTTCTTCTTTTTTTGCAAGCTTTTTAGTGAAATTCGGTTCCGAAGATCGGATAATGTGATAAGTAAAATATTTTCGTATATATGTACATACCTGAAATACTTTATACCTGGTATTGATCCACGACTTTTGCAAAAAAGCACCATGCACTTGTGTGCTTTCATCTTAAACAAAGCAAGTCACTAACCTACCAAACAGCGAATCGAATCACCACAAATTAAAAACTCCTTTACACAAATTGTTGTTAGGTAATGAAATGTGGATGAACCACTTTTTATTCTGTAATTTGAAAAAGCATCCAGAACCAAAGATGGCGACGAATAACAACAAACAAATAATATCCCGCGGCTCTGACGCGATCGATAAATTTTCTACCCTTAGATAAGAAATTAAAAAATCACTAGCATAGTACAGTGCTTCAAGAATCCACTCAAATTTCACTAGATTTGAAACTAATAACAATGTTATCATTTTAACTTATACAGGGTATCCCATAACTTAGGGACCGTCAACACTGAACATACTAAACATCAAAAAGACCGATTAAGTCATATCAGTATTTTCGAAATGTTTCTCGTTGTAGAAATACAGGGTGTTGCAGCAAGTGAAAGCTTATTTTCAAAAATAAGCCATATTTTGGAAATGGTTCAATATATGTATATGATTGAAAATTAGCGGCATGATGTTTTTGTGAGAAGAAAATAAGAATTGGTAGAATTTTCTTGTTTCCCCGTCTTTGTCTATATTTTCGTGCACTCCAATGTAATTTTATCTGTTTAACCGGTATTTTTCATTCGTTCTGAGCACCCGCCTCGTCCAATTTAAATAAGACGCAGCTGCAAGTGTGGAATAGTAAGTGCCAACTTAATTGTGGGAAAAAGCACTATACCGTCGGCGCCGCGACGCGTCGCAACGTTCTTTCGTTTCCTTTATCTTTTCCGTAATATTTTCTAATTACCTGAGGGCCAATTTTAATTAAGAGTTGAAAATTCTTCGACGAACTGAAACTTCTTAAGAGATGAGGAGAGAAAGAAACATCCAGATCGTAAATCATCAAATTACAATTTAATAGGTTCACTTATCTGGGACACACTGTATGTATAAGGTGATTTTGTCAAGAAATATTTTAAAGTTACATTGGGATGCTACCATCCGATCTATTATATAGAGGACAATACCTCCTGAGGAAAATAATGTAAAAGAACACAAAACATCCGAATTATGTTATTTCCCAAGTTAGAATAGAATTCTTTATTGAAACAACTTGTACGTAGTAGAAACTTTACCGGAGGAATAAAAAACCTTATTAAATATTCATTCTCCATTGGGAAAATACTTAGCGTATTTCTAATAGCCCATTTCTCGAAAATGTAGCCTCTATACACGTATTTCAGTGTTATGGGAGACCAAGGACCCATTCGTCACAGAAATGTAGCTCGAACGAGCTTTTTAAAACAGCCCCATTAAAAATTGATGTATTACCCGGAGCTTTTCTTTTAAGTTGTATGTAGGACATATATTCTAGATCTGAACGAAATAATACATTTGTAAGCTTCAAGTGTGTGACCTACGGAAAGAAAAACTTAGTTACATTTACTATAAAAATATATTTTTTATGATCAAACACAAGGACTACTATTCACGTTGGAGTGGTGGGTGTGCTAATAAAGAGTATGTATATTTGGTTGCAGAGCTCCAAACATGAGAGCAGTATAGCTTGTCGTTTGGATCTGCGGCTACGCGGTATCCGTAAGGGGAAGGGAAGGTAACAGGCCGCAAGGACAATCCATGGTCGTGCTTATATTGTAAAATTAAATATAAAAATATTAAAATGTTAATTTTTTTGTGAATATAAAGGAGTAAGTAGGTACTAAATATTAAAATAATAAGAACGAAAAGTATTGGGAGAAACAGGAATGCAACAATTTATTTCTGAGAAACTCCCAAATTTCAACGTCATAAAGTAGGTATAAAATAACAAAAAAAATACCGATATAATCATTGATCTCTACTCTATGTCGTTATCGTCTTCACTATTAGACTACTATCTTCAGAGTCGGACTCAATGTCATCATTGCCGAGTGTAATTATGATGGGTTCTATTTCTTCCATCATGTAATCTGTCTCCCAAAATTTATTTTCAATACTAATAACATATGTGTTTAGGTTCCGTATGTACCATTTGGTTTTTCAACCAACAATTTTCATTTATTTTGGCATTTGCGAAAATAAAACCCATTCGCTTTTAAAAGTTTATGCAAAGCGTCTTTTCCATATGGAAAATCATTTTTTTACTATTTGCCCTATTAATTATACTATACGTGTAACATCCACAACGCGCTGTCGCTGGTCAAAAATCAAAGCGTGTCTGGAGCATGGCAGTGCCATGTGTCTGGCGAATGTCTGCGGAGGCGTGTCCAAATCAATCGCATATTATATTTTCATCTCTGTTTAATGCCGTGAAACAAAATAGAGGCGGAAGTGATCCTATTAATCGACTAAATGTTTGGAGTAAATGGATATTCACATGTTATCAGATTTGCTAGGAAATAAATAATCGATCGGGAATATCATAGGATCGCAGTTTACTTAGTAGTCCCTCCTGCCAAACTCGATCAAAGACTTTAGAAATATCCATCCGAACAAACCCGAGACTCCCCATGATGTTCGATTGCGTTGTTCCGACGATGAGTGACATATGCTACATAATAAATAAATAAAAAAGAAACAAATAAATAAATAAATTATGTCTTTATTGTAATATTTACATGCTACAAAGGGCGAAGTTGAAGACTACGCTTCCTCACTTAACCTACACAATACCCAACATTATATAAAAAAATATAATTTACATTATTTACAATTTAATAATTTTCATTTAGAATCAGTACAATTTCTTTAAAGCAATAAGACAGACTCAAACAAATAAATAAGAATAATAAAACTAATCATAATTTATGGTGTGACCAAGGATAAGCGAACCTATGACAAAAAAAATTCTAATTGAAAAATTAAAAAAAAATTCCAAGCAACTTTTCTTAATAAAATGTTTCGATATTTTGTGAAAAAGAGGCACTACACGTTTTTTTTTTTTTTGGGATACACGATGAGAAATCTGCATACAGACACCTGACCCTCGCGGGGGACAGATAGTGTCAGGTTAGCAACATTGCGGGGAAAGACCAGACCAATGTCAACCTACAGAGTGTAGGTTTCGCCTACGAGTGTAGACGAGCCCGACTGACTAAAACTCACCGTCTGAGTTAGGTATCATACCTATAACTCGCTTTCGCTGATATGACTAGTTAACTGCATATTCTGATTTTTATCTAGCTATGCTATACATTTATGTTAGGTGCCAGCTCTAGAGATTTTTTCACTCGAGGTTAGTCGAGTGAACAAATTTCGAGAGCTCCGAACGTATATGGTAGATGTAGTGGGTAGGCGTAGTTGTCAAGATACACCTGGTTTTTGCAGGTATTGCAAAGCAAGGCAATCTTTATTGTTTTTGTTTTTATGATTGTACTACACGTTTCATAAGACATTATCTTAGAGCTTCGCGGGTCGTTTTCTAAAGTACAAATGCCCTAATTGTCTTATGAACCGTGTATTTAAAATCTGAAAAACTTTAAAAAATATAGTAGATTTTTTCCACTTGAATTAATATTTTCTTTTTGGGTTGGCAATACTTTTACAATTTAATAAAATGTTACAAGTATCAAATATGCCATGATAGAAACAATTGAACACAACAAAGCTTCTTCCCATCCGTCATAATTAAAAATAAATATATTATTAAAATTAATAAAAATAGTTGTTGTCCGTCAGAAATACGAGAAATTGCAGACAATAATCGAGAAAAACTTTTAGAAAGAATATGCAAACCTTTGAGTTATGGTGCGAGCAGAACAAAGTTCAAAATAATGAACAAAATAATAAATAATACTATTGAACAAAATATTGTGTCGACACAGAATCTGACAGGAATAACAATTAATGCCCAGGAAAGGTCTACAGTAACTATAAACATGTATATATATCTGCAGACAATAATCGAGAAAAACTTTTAGAAAGAATATGCAAACCTTTGAGTTATGGTGCGAGCAGAACAAAGTTCAAAATATTGAACAAAATAATAAATAATACTATTGAACAAAATATTGTGTCGACACAGAATCTGACAGGAATAACAATTAATGCCCAGAAAAGGTCTACAGTAACTATAAACATGTATATATATAAAGTAATATGTATAATACTACATATATTGAATTAAAAATAAAAATAGTACTTTATTGAATAAGACTTTAGAAATAGAGCAGAAACTCTATTATTTTTAGGTTATGTTGTTTTATAGTTGTGACTAGAAATTAGTTAACGGACCCTGTCAGCATGTTATTTATTTCCGAGTATAGATATTTCAAATAAATATCTAGTAAAATGATCTATTTGTAAGGTTAAAGGTTAGTATTTTAAAGTTTTCTATAAAAAATTTCTGTCGAATCCATAATGCCTAGAAAACTAATTTCAACGAAATCGAAGTAAACCTAAAATTCGAACCCTACTTGCTGCCAACATAAAAAAAAATAAAATATCAGTTTCATAAAGTGGCAGGATATTCAATTTTTTGCAGTTCATAATGTAGCCATTATGAAACCCAAATAGAAAAACAGTTTACTATAAAATTGACACCATATGTCATCTATTAACTTTGCTTTTGGCACTTTTCGATTTGATAGCTCTTTATATTAGCCGTACTTATCATTTCAAAAATACCCTGAATTCCTATAAAAAAAACGTAATAAAAACATTTCTCAACTACTAAATCATCAGCGAAGTAATTGTCTGTTTTGATAGACGACAGAATAAAAACAATAATAATTAAGTTAACAACACGTGGGGTTTCAGAATTGTTTGCTTCAAAAATGAAATAGAACCCTACTTAATTGAATAATATATTTTTTTTAATTTCAAGGTTATATTTAAGGCCAGTTGAATTGAGTGAATACATAAATAATGGTGCCTCGTGGATATAGAAGCAAATTATTTTCTATTAATTTTTTTATGGCTAAATTGGCCTACCTCGTATTACGAATTAGGGCAATTGAAAATATGTTTTAGCTGAATAAGGACACAATAAAGTGTATTGGGACCTATCTTGCAACTGATCTATATCAGTGACAGTGATCGCGAGGATATCGCTTACAATCTGCAAACGTACAGGGTGTTACAGAAATTACTTTATATATATGACATTATATTTAAACCGGAAATTCCTGAGATGAAGATAAATTGATGAAAAATACCCAAAATGACGCTTTCAGTGCATTCAGTGGTAAAAGTGACCTGACGTCAAACTAGGTGGGGCACTACAACTCGTCGATCACCAACACACTCTCAGCAATCCGCTGTTTTTTCGGTTTACGCGTGTATCTTGCCCGTCCATAAATAATCTTTGAATATTGTTTTTATTGACGCGCTTCTTCTGGACGTCAAATTTCGTCGCGTGTGATAACATCTAATAATCTGTAGTATAATCTGTATTATTGTGTTTTCAAAAGCTAACTATCGGTTCTGTTTCGCTATTACTGTGTGTACATAAAGTGTTTCCAGGAGTATTCCCATGAAAAAGAAAAAAAACTGATTGGTTTGTGTCTGGATTTCTTCGCTCTTTAGGTATAAGGATAAACACAAGTAGGTAGAAAATAATTTATTTTTATAATTTTAATGGAATTTCAGTTTTACATTAAGTTTGGCAACATTGCCATTGGCTCTGGGTGAAATGTTGTGCAGTAGCGCGGACTGACCTGTGAGTAAAAGTGTTTATTACCCCACTTTTAAAACGGTCGATTTAAAAAAAAATATAATATGGAGTGGTTCTCCAGGACACCCCAGGAGTCACCCATTTAAATAAAATACGTAATTGCCATAACACCCTGTATATTAATTTAATACATAGTTGGACAGAAAGATGAAGGATCAAACTGAACGAGACGAAGTCAGTTTACAAATAAAAGTAATAATCATATACCAGTCAGTATATATACAGGATGTCTCATAAGTTATGGGTCATGAGATACTAAACATCAAACTAGAAGTTTCTTGAAATATAGTGTGTTAAAATAAGTTATAATTTGATAACGGTTCAATCTATCGTTGTTGACGGTATGATGTTTTTATGAATAAGAAATAAGAATTTGCAGAATTTTTCAAAGTTATGATTCTTTTGGAACTTAAAAAATGATTCCCCAGATCCTAAAACCAATATCCAAATAATTCAGCGTGAAAACAAAGTGCCAAGGAATATCGTTAATGCTCTGTGATACTTTACAAACAGTGATTTCCATCGAGACACTATTAATAAGACCATCGCTAATTTTACAAAAAGTTACGAACAACGACTACTTCAAAATGTGAACGTCGGGGCTATCCAGCTCTAGGACAACATCAATCAGACAGGAAAAATTCTCAGAGAAGGATCAAATCCGGAAAAACCCGGACAAATCTGAACAAACCTAACAAGAAGCCTCAAGAGGATGAAACCCATTGAGCTAGTTAACTGAGTTTGTAAGAAGGCAAAGCGTACTGCTGATATACATTAATTCTAATAGGAACACTAATGTGTTAGTTGTAAGAGATTCAACATGCACAAAATTACTCATGGATCGACGATCACCAGATTGTAATCTAATAAATGTCCTCACAGGAGTGTTCAGGTTGGTTCGGATTGATTGTGGCAGTTCGTAGTGTAATAATAATACTACAACCCAACGATCTTGATAAAAGCGAGTATAGTTTAACCATTAGGCTAGTTGCTGAGGTTAAACTTTCGAAGGTATATACAGGGTGTTCATTTGAAAACTTCCCACCACGGATTTATCGAAAACCACTTATTAGAAGGAAAAACGCCGAGACACGTCAAAAGATTTGCCAAAGGGGACAACTTTTTAACCAAAAACTACTTCACCCCCTTTTACCCTCTGGCACCCGGGGTCATCCCCTTAAAAATTTTAAATGACATGGGGTAGCAAGTAATAGCTTGTTTGAAAGGTCTTGCAAAGTGCTTTATTTTGACGTTTGATTTTTTAAAATCGGTCGTTTCGTTTTCGAGAAAATTAGTTATTTATCTTAATTTGTTCAGATAGAAAAAAAAGCACACGAAAATATCACTTTTTATTTCAATAAGTGTTCAAAATGTTGCCCGTTATTGGCCAAACAATGATATAGGCGATTTTCAAATTCCTGACGGACATTTTCAAAAACATGTTGTGGGAGATCATGGCAGCTTTCGGTGATGCGTTGACGAAGTTCATCCAAACTGTTAGGTTGGGGAGTGAGCACAATAGTTTTCAAATGGCCCCATAGAAAAAAGTCTAATGGCGTCAAGTCAGGAGATCTAGCAGGCCATTCTATAGGCCCTCTTCGATTTGGTTTTCAATGGTTTCAGTGATAAGCGGATTGATGGTAGTTTCCAACATATCTAAATTAATGCCTCCATTTAAATTCCCATTCACTTTGTTTCCTAAAATGCCTGCCCATACATTAATTTTTTGAGTATGCCCTTCTACAAAAGCATGATGATTTTCATTGCTCCAATACCTGCAGTTATGCTTATTAACAAATCCATTTAGATAAAATGTGCATTCATCACTGAAGCAGATATTCTTTACATAAATGGTATTACCATTAATCGCTGCAGTCATTTGTTCACAAAACTCAACTCGCCTGTCGAAATCATCTTCGGTTAACTCTTGCAATATTTTCATTTTGAATGGATGAAATTTATGTAATTTAGTAACTGTGTGTACAGAGTCTAATGAAATACCAGTCGCATCAACAATTTTGCGTAATGAAGTATTAGGATTTATGGCAAAATGACCCAAAACTTCAACTTGAGCGGCTTCGTCCAAAACTCTACGATGATTACGTTTCTTATTTGCAACAGATCCAGTTTGAGTAAATTTAGTAACAAGGTCCAAAACAAAGCTATGCGAAGTTATCTTTTCCGGATGTCTGGCGTTAAATGTAACGGCAGTTTGCCGAGCACATTGATTTTGGGCACCATAAATTAGAATCATTTCCACTCTTTCCGCTAGTGTGTAAACCATTTTGGAAGAAGGCGGTAAAAAATTTTCTCGAAAACGAATCGACCGATTTTAAAAAATCAAACGTCAAAATAAAGCACTTTGAAAGACCTTTCAAACAAGCTATTACTTGCTACCCCTTGTCATTTAAAATATTTAAGGGGATGACCCCGGGGGCCAGTGGGTAAAAGGGGGTGAAGTAGTTTTTGGTTAAAAAGTTGTCCCCTTTGGCAAATCTTTTGACGTGTCTCGGCGTTTTTTCTTTTAATCAGTGGTTTTCGATAAATACGTGGTGGGAACACCCTGTATATACTATACGCAGAATGATTAGAATAGAATAGCCTTGCAGAATGTCAACAAATACACTTTCTGGCCAATTTCCAGATTTCTGCTATTCCGTCCGCCACTTCTCCAGACACGTTTCCATGGAATTCCGGCCGGACTTCCTTCCATTAACATGCTCTCTCACTCGGACGGACACAAACATATTTAAAATATTAAAACCCCTCGACAAGCATTTGACCGAGAAAGACTGCGGTATGACCGCAGCAGCCTCCAGTGGCGTACAAGGGCGATTATTTATGTAGCACCTGCATTGTTCGCTGGCTTGTGTATCTTACAGCTGAAGGTTATGTTTAAAATGGGCTCCAAGCTTAATACAGTTTCAGAAGGTTCTTTGTCAAGTAAGGTATGAAAAAATGTCACTGGGAGCCACGTCAGGAGGTCTGTGATGGATGTTGAATTACTTTAGAGCCACAGCTCCTTAAAGCAGTCGCATTTTCGTTACCAATTGTTATGGCTAGATATCATTCCAGCAGTTCTGCAATGTCGTATCGCCACGCTAGAACTTCCTCCACGTCTCTTCCCCTATGCTCGATATGGATCGAAGAACGACCGAAGAAAAGTGCCGCTAGAAACCGCGTGAAAGCAATTACACGTCGACGCGGTAGACTAATTCCTTTGAAATCGCCAATTTATTAAAGTCGGTACGGTGTATGAAGTCCGCTAAGCAATTAAATCCCTCGAGCAGGGTAGTCGGTGGCTCTCAAACAATAAATTATATTTTAGGTGTTTTCTAATTAACATACTTTAAAGTAAATAAAAAATTAGTTTAGGTAAAGGTAATTATTATTTTTAGCTTTTATAGTATTTAGACAAATTAGTTTTACGAATTTTTGTTGACGAAAATATGGCACTGGCATTTGAAACAACCCCTTCTTCATTGCCAGCATGTATTATTATATACTTTTTTCCATTACTGGCACGGGTACTGGAATAGCAATGTTTCGAATCATCCTGCCAAGACGATTTTGTTGAAGTTCCGTTTGCATATATCCATGTTCCGTCAAGAAAAACAACTTGCCTTGACAATTCCGATTTGTTGTTCCTTAAATATTCCCTTAAAAATTGCCATCTTCTTGAAACATTATTGGACAACTCGCAAACCAACTGTTGTTCGTTTTTTTTTGTATTTGAAGCCCAGATCTTTTAAAACGGATGGACAAACTGGTAGTTCCAATATCGCAAAGTTCTTTCTTCTTTATCTTTCAAGAATAGCTTTTAGGGTAACATATTCCTTGGCTTTATACATATCATAAACAATATTCCTAATCGATAGTTTTATCCCTTGGGATAAATCAACGGTTTTAGAATGGAGTCGACCCCTTTTATATGGTCTGTCCAATTCCTCTTCCCTCTTTTTTCGGGTTTGTTCGGGTTTGTCTTCTTAAGGTCTTATCTGAAATCCGCAAACATCAGACGTTCGTATGTGCACTGCCAAAACAGACACTAACGGGCCCGAGTTATCTTTTTCTAAAGTAAAATAACGTTCCACATAATACCAAACGGCGTTCACCTGGATATAAACACCTTCTAGGCGTTGTGTCACCTTGCTGAAAATTTTCCATAACTTTGCTTTATAACTGCTTTTAATTCACACACAATGAGAAACAAACTAAAAGCAAAAAGCATAACTACTTATTTAAAATACAACATACCATCCTCTGCACTTGAGCAAATTTTAATTATTTCTTGGAAAAGAGTGATTATTATATAGATTTAACTATAATGATCCCAAAATAACTAAATTCTAGGAAAAAGTACCTGAGAACTTTAACTTATTGATGCAAAATGTTTTTCATTTGATAAAAAAAACTATGAGTGAAAAATAAACAAGATAAAAATATTTATCGCGTTACATAATTCTAAGATAATTTTGTTTTGGAACCGCTGATTTTGCCGCGCCCACTACAGTGAACCAGTGGATTGTTCGGTACGATCAAGTATAGCGAAGGTATTGTTAACTTAACCGTCTTACTGTTTTACAACCTTTAATGATTTAATCTGATATCGGACTTCGTAAAACGGACCGACTTTAGCTTGATACGTTCAGTATGCTCGGCCTCAATAAATATGGTGGCAAATTTACAAGTTGGTATTATTTCAACCAAAGAAGTTCTGTTGTGAAATTGTTTTCTTCCATGCGCTTTAGATTTCAAATTTGTTTATCTCGTTTGCAAGAAGAAATTGTTTGTTGTTTTGTTATTGAAATTGTGAAAGGAATTGTTGCGGCAGGAACTTATTTAGATATTGACATATTGCTCAAGGTGGCAACTATTTAATTGACCTATGGGTATCTTTTAAACGGTAACTTCTACTAATCTCAATTAATTTGATAACTTAGTTTTAATGCAAAAGAATGTCACACCGAGGTTTTTAGAAAAATATCTAAAATCGCAAATATCTAAAATGATTTGGCAACGTTTCAGGTGATCAAAGGCAGGAGAATAAGAAAAACGTCTCCTACTCCTTCGATACAGCGTTACAGCGTGCCAGCGCGCTCGCTCTTCGAGTCTTGGAATGGCGATGTTGTCTCATTGTTCAATAACAATGACTTATGCTGTTCCGCGGCGAAATCCCAAATCGGAACACGCGGTCCACTGATAAATATTCTTAAGATTGTGATTTATCTATTACTAAGAGACAGCAAGCCTTCCGTGAAAAATGGGAATAATTATTTAGGTTTTACAGCCTATAACAGATTTAATATAAAAATCGGAATTGTTTACTTATTTATATAATAAAATATATTGTATATTATACAGGGTGTCCGCTAATTAATGGTACATGGAAAAACCACAAACTCCTTACGTAAAAATATTAGGATTTAATTAAACTTCCCTTATCCGAAAGTTGATTAGCTCTGATGAAATAATTATTATTGTTAATTATTTCATTGATAGTTAATCATTTTGGCAAGAAACTTACCTATATCCGAAAGTTGATATTAACTGAGATACAAGGTGTTAAAGTCAAAACTTCATTTTTGTTTTTCTCTAATAACTTTGAGAGAAACTAACGTTTTTTCACAAAATTTGACAATTATGGTTTTTTTTAGACGAGAAATTGATTTCTTTGTGAAATTTTAATGTACAATGCAGCATTTTTCGAACATTCATAAGGTCATAACTTTTTTGTGCCTCAGTGTATTTAAGTTTTTAATAAAAATAATACTTTTTCATATTTATTACGTAAAAAAGGTATACTAAGTTGAGGTCGCCCAGAGTTACCGTTTCGGAGATATATGCCTTTCAATTGTTTATTGCGTTTTTTGCGTTAGCTTAGACAAGCAAATAATATTTTGTTACTTCTTACCAACTTTTACACGATAATTAATGTTCTAATAATAGTAATTGGGGATAATAAATACAACAATTGGATGGACAATTGTTCTTTAACTTACTTTAATTAAAATATCTTTGACCCTAGAAAATATCGTGTCGAGAGAAACCAACAGCAATGAAAACACAAACTTACGATAAACTCAAAAATGAAACATTTTCTGTTACATAGCAACTGCATCTCGTTTTACGTAATAAATATGAAAAAAGTGTTATTTTCATTAAAAACTTAAATACACTGAGGCACAATAAAGTTATGACCTAATAAATGTGCAAATAATGTCGCAGACAGCGCCCCCTACATTGTCCTAAAAAAACCATAATTGCCAAATTTTGTAAAAAAAACGTTGGCTTCCTGCAAAGTTATTAGAGAAAAACAAAAATGAAGTTTTAACACCCCGTATCTCAGTTAATATCAACTTTCAGATATAGGTAAGTAGAATTAAATCCTAATATTTTTGCGTAAGGAGTCTGTGGTGTTTCCATGTGCCAATAATTAGCGGACACCCTTATATTTAGAAAGAGAAATAAAAATTACACAGGCTATCCAATTTAAAAGAAAAAAAGTGACATCCGATAACTTTTTTACCTGACCCGGTAGATGCAATTTTTAGGTGACATCATATTCTACCTAGCGCCTTTTATTTGAAACATTTTCTTCTATTATTAGTAATACAAAATATACAGAACAAATCTAAACTCGACAATTTTACAATTTACCCTCGTATCTGTTAAACCAGCGAATAAGTTCTGCTTTTATCATTTTTAGTTCCTCCCAAATACATCTCGTGACATGTACATCAGTATTTTGATAAGTTCAATAATTACCTAGATACCCAGCAAAAGTGTCAAAAATAGGTAACCCTGCGCTATTAAACGTTTTTAACAAATCGTCCTGTATCTTATGAATCAAAAACAATTCGCCAACGTCGATTCTGGATTCAAAAAAAAGGTTTAAAAACTGCACATTTTCTCTAATTTACCCAATTAATCAATTAAATATTTACCACCCTGTATTATAAAAAAAATATTGTTTCTGATTTTTTATTTTTATGTCTCCGTAATTAAAACCTAAATATTCCCGTTAATTTCCCTCATCCCACGCCACTGGCAGCGAAACCACAAATGCCCACAGTAAACTCCCGACTGTCCCTTTTCCCGTTCCCGGGACTGGGACCGTTGTCTATTTGCTGGAAAATCTCGCAAAATTACTTCGTATAATATTCCGGGAATAAATGTTTTTAGGAGTGTATTACTTCTAATTAAAATTAGGCTTTAAAATTCCTCAGGAAAAAGGGTTTTGTTGACCCTTGCATTTAATATGTGTTTTTACACGCTACATTGGACAATTTAATGTCTTTTGCAGGCTACATTGCGCAATTTAATGGGTCCGTTCGTTCTCGATCGAAAAGATAGTATTTCACACCCTAGATACAAAAATAACTATTTTCTGCTCCTGTATTAGTAAGCATCTACTTACGCACTGTCTACTTTATCCGTAAGGGTCTAATAAACACACACTGTAACGTTAGAAGCCAAGCGCTGTGCGTAGGACTATTACGTAATGACTGTTACGTAATATATACAGGGTGTTATGGAAATTACTTATTATATTTAAACCGGCAAATCCTGAGGTAAAAATAAATAGAAGAAAAATAACATTAAATGGCGCTTTGAATTATTGTGCGAAATATACACTTTATATGAAATCTGAAAGTTTACGTGGACGCTACTGAGGACGTTCGCAATCAATAGTTTATCGAGGCGTCTTTGACCCGCGTTATCACTTCTTTTTCAAATTTTTTGAAAAAAAAATACTACAATTTTAAGGCACATACTCTCTTACCTTCGATCTTATAATCCGTTTTATAATTAAATTCCATAAAAAAATAAACACAAAAAGTATGTTTTGCAACAGAACCAACAATAGGTAATATCACACAAATTTGAAATCACATCATAATATTTCTTATTATGAATTATTTCACAACAGAAAAAAAATCGGGTAATGATACAACTAACAAAACGTTTAAAATTCGTATACATCAAGCACGTGGAACCTTCGACAGCGTCATTCCACCCCCGAGTCTCGAAACATACTAAAGCAATGATAGTCGCGCGCCAGGTATCCAAGCAAGAGCGAAACATGCGATGTGATCTGACAACACTGTTAGTATACTCTAGTGACCCACATTATTGCTAACTGAATCCAGATGGAACGGCGGGACAGTATGTGGGTAAAAAGGGTTTTTACCTTAGTATTTAGATATTCACCCTATAAGTCACCCATTTAAATATAATAAGTCATTTCCATAAGACCCTATATATTCCACAAATCACATTACCCGCGATATGCCAAAACCGTCAATATTTTCAATAGATTTTATGCAAAGTTGGCTGTGTATTGCATCGCGTCGCCTTGACAACGTAAATGTCATGTATTAAAACAGGCACGCTTAAACGTCAACATTATTAATTTGGATATGATTTTTGGGTATATTAGTACACTATGAATGACTACGATATTGACGGAACGCCACCAAAAATTACAACAAACATTTTATTGCTAGAAAAATCCAGGAGGAGCATAAATGTATAAAAAATTTATTGACTGGTGTACTGATAACAATGCGAGTACCTACTCAGTAAATGTTTTATTGAGATTCGAATAAATATAAAGTCGTAGAAAATGTATAGTACACAACTCGAGTGCTAAGAATATTACGCACTGGTGTGTAATAGACTTCTTACCACTCTTGTTATGTAATATACTATTATTGACGTCGATTATCAAAGATTCAAAATTGGGCTACCACTTCACGTTCGCCTTACGACAACAACAGTTGAGAAAGAAATACTATTTACATTCAAATTGATAATATCTGTTGCTGTTTTCTTATATTTGAAGTGCAAGTAACCTTCTTCGGTGGTTCGTAGATGGCAGCACTTATACCTAATGTTGTGATCGCTCGAGCGAAAAGCCGCTTGAGTACGCGATTATTAAAATAACCGACATCGCCCGATCATTAAAAACACTGCTCGAGTTATAAATTAAGACGAAAAATCGCATCGTTGCCTTTTACTTGATGCCCGCGCACTACCCGAAATGTGCCGATTGGCGACGTTCGAGTTTGACGCTCAGGAGGCTGACACGACATACGTCTTTGTTAATGGCACATAAACGAGAAGGTGCATATAAAAGAGTATGCCAAATCCCTTAGTGGATTCATCGCGACATGGGTTTTGATTTGACTGGGGCTGGCTAGCCGATGGCGATTGTAAATTCTTAAAAAATTAAAGAATGTAATTTTTTTAAATTCAGAATCAACTGTCCGTCCTTAATAGAAACTCTGGAATAAACTTCTAAAACTTACAAAAACCACCCCTGGTGGCTATCAACACATTCTTCTTAGTCATAAAAATTTCAAGTTATTAATCGCTGGAACGATTCACCCGATTATTAAAATCGCTCGAGTATCAAGTACTCGATTATTAAAATCATCGATTTTTCCCAACACTACTTATACATACAGGGTGTTATGGAAATGACGTATTATATTTAAATGGGTGACTCCTGGGGTGTCCTAGAGAAGCGCTACATATTTTTTTTTAAATCGAACGTTTAAAAAGTGGAATAATTCACCCATAAACCCACAGGTCACTCCGCGGCACAATCATATTACACTGCCCAGCTGTGTAATAAACACATGTTCTGGCGCAATGTTGCCAAACTGTGGAAAGTAAGTGTGAAACTTTAGATTCTTATAAAAATAAATATTTAGCTTACTTAGAAATTAAATCCAGGTCGCCGACACGAGTAAGGAATCCAGGGCACAGACACCTTCAGTTCTTATTTCTATGGGAAGAGGTTTATGCTCATCACGTGCCCAGATGATAGTGTGGGACTGCATAATAAGCTTATACCCACTAAACCCCATTCGGCCTCTTATTTCCAATCTCGGAACATAACCGGCATATCGTCGAGAGAAAAAATACATAGTGAAACAGAACAAATTGCACTAAATCAATTAAAGAAACACACATACACCCACGAGTTTGAAATTAGTTTTTTTTAAAGATATGCACCTATTATCAGATTACACAAAAGCACTAAACACTAACGCATAATTACACTATCGTACACATAGAACAACAGCACACACAGAAGATAGGATACAAATTATTTCGCAATAGAAAGTCAGAAATGATAAAAACGCTAATTTCTAATAGGCCTAAAACAATTTTTAAGTGCCAGTGCTTCGTACATATTCGGAAAAATAGCGCGATTGCCATTTCCGAGACAATAATTATACAGGAAAGTAATATTACAGAAGGAAATTCCGCAATTTATGAATATAATCTTATAAAACATCGAAAGTGGTAACGCTGTATTTTTAGATATTTCCAAATAAGACAGTATCGATCGACCGAATAAACCCGAAACAGACTGAAGAAACGTGTAGTTACTAGAAATTTTTAGAGGTTAAATACACCACCGGATGAAACTTTATACAATAAGGGCGTATTTTTGTCTACACAGTAGCACTTTAAAATACTAATTCAGATTGAATGGTACTTAGATGTGTTTATGAGATGCATACAAATTTACGCGAAAACTAATGTGAATTTGTGCTTTTGTTTTTGTGTGTTTGTAAGGTTATTGTGCCGGTTTTTGTTTGGATTCCCTACTTGGTATTAAATAAGGTCGAAAAGGTAAATAAAATTGTAGTTTTTTCTCTAAACGATAAAGTGGCATTTAAGTTGTTCAGTTCGAATTGAACAAATGAGAACATACCTGACCATTTATAAACGCCGCGGCGGTTGGTTCGAGTCAGTTCAAGTTTATAAATCAGAGATTGTTTCCCAGCGAACTGAACTGAAAGTAAAAGTTTATAATAATGTACCCTGAAAAATAAACAAGTCCCAATCTGTCAAACGGTTATTGACTTTCTCAAGAGTGACAACACTGCTCAAAATTCACTGACGTTTTCCGCCATATGTTGTTTTGTTTATCTTTTTCCCAGTGTCACCACGTGCTTAATTTTGGTTTGACGCCAGGTCATGTACAGGGCATATTAAATTAAAGCGCCATTTTTGGATATTTTTCTTCAATGTGTTTCCATCTCAGGAATTGCCGGTTTAAATATAATACGTCATTTCCATAACACCCTGTATATTCTTCTGATATTTACACACTTACTCCACCTTACCTTAATAAAAAAAATTCTGATACGTGTGTTTTTCCGCGTATTCGCGTTAACGATTACTATTTAATAACGGTTATTTCCGCTCGTGAATAAGATAGCCCCTAAATAATAACATCCTCACTCTGCGCGCTAAATCGTTCTCAAACCAAATCGGCTCAGCCCTTTTAACTCTCAAGTTTTTAGCTTACTCGCGTCTAAGCCGATAAAAAGAATTTCCTTTTCTTTGTCCCCGTCCTTTTCTAAACTTTCCACAAAGCGCCAGATTAAACGGTTAAACAAAAGAACTCGACAGCTCGGAATAAGTATATAAAGGAACATGTTTTTGTTTTCCAGTGGAGCGCACCTTAAAATGTTGCAAGTAAGTTGTTCTACTCCTATATTAGTAAGAACCTAATTTTGCAACTTTATCAGTAATAATAATACCATGAAGTCAAGCGCCTCGCGTAAAGAATGTTACTTAATGACTGTTACGTAATATACAGGGTCCGCAAACGAAGCGTGGACGGAAGATTAAATCGTTATCGAAGAACTTATCAACAATACTAAAACAGCTTGAGATATTAGATTAAAAGCGGCATGTTTTAAAAATATTTTACATTATACAGGGTTTCCAAAAAAGTGTGACAGCAGAAAGTTTTGACATTTACAAATGTCACCTAATAAATAAATTAAATTATATTTAGTTTATAGTAAAATAAAAAATAAGGAATATCATTGAATGCTAGGTTATTAAAATAGTATTAAGAAAATGAACTTATAACAAATGTAAACCATTAAAAAGTTACCGCTAGATTTTAAGAAAAAGTAGCAAAAATATAAGCTTTTAAAATTTATATCGAAATAACTAAAATACGGTAAACTCTAAGAGTAAAAGGAAGCTATTTTGAACATTTACTTTAGTTTACAATTATTAGGCTGGTCGCCTATAACAAAATTTCCCAATAAAAACTCTATTTAAACAACATAATTTATGATATTTATAATTATTTCGAAAACGGCTGGATATAACTTATATGGTTGTATTACAAAAAAAAATTGTCTATGAATTCTAGGTCAAATAGCCAAATAATATACAGGTGTTCCATTTGAAAAACTTGAAAAAAATTATTTTAAAATGTGGGGTTTTTGAAAGCTTATTATGAACACCCTGTATAAAATAAATAAACGCAATTACATTCACAGTATCTCTAGACCTCTTGTCATAAATTTCACTCAATGCCGAGGTTAAAAAAATCGTTCTGGATTGTTTTTTTTTGATTTTTTTATTTAGGACTGCAAAACTTTTTTTTAAAGTTTTTAATTTATTTCTCCGAAACTACAAAACCAAATTAAATAAAATTTGAGACACTTATAAACGATAGTAATACGAACCTAAATATGCAATAAAATACTGGGTGTCCCATTTAAAAAAATATAACTTTATGCTGTCACACTTTTTTGGAAACCCTGTATAATGTAAAATATTTTTAAAACATGCCGCTTTTAATCTAATATCTCAAGCTGTTTTAGTATTGTTGATAAGTTCTTCGATAACGATTTAATCTTCCGTCCACGCTTCGTTTGCGGACCCTGTATAGTGAAACCTCTCTTAGGCGGACACCTACGAGACCGTCTAAATGTGGCCGCCTAATAGAGGTATCCGCCCATGGGAAATTTGTTATTAGGTAATATGTAAATGCAAAATTATTACTAATACCTATGTATGTACAGATAAACATAACATAACAAAAATACACTAGTTTTAGTTAGGATGTAGTAGTAAAAATAGCTAATAACGTAGTTTGACGTGTTTGCGTTTTAAACTTGCAATCTAGAAAATGTAATGCCAATTCCATTGCTCTAGAGTCACCTCTATTCTTTGCATACTCTTGTAATTCCTCTACCATACTAATGGCTTGTTGATAATTGGTGACATTTGTTTGATTACTGCATTCAACTTCTTCATCAGAGTCGTCAGACAGTGATGTGGTTGCAGTTTGGACTACATAATCGGTAGGAATGGGGTCACTATTATCTTCTAATAGCACATTGCTATCAATGTTAATGAACTCGCCCAAATCATTGTTATCAAATTACAAACTTCCACAACATCAATATTCTCTTTCAGACTCAAAACTAGACATTTTTGTGCCATTGTTTGTAGGATTTTAACCTTACAACTCACAAATAAACGGCGGACTGCTGTCGGGAAATCATACATACTTACTTATTCGTACTTATTCGTCTCTCAAATACATCTAAAATTTTTTTGTCGGTTTACAGGAGGGTTTTCGCACTCTTGGATGTTTTTTTTTGGAATATTAGTAAAGTATGAGTGACTACCATATTCAGGTTGGGTGAGGGAATACCACTGAAAATTACATTGCAAGCTCCTTCCGCAGCAAATAATTCGGGAATGGGACTATTTGCCGTCGCCGTTTCGCCGTCGCCGTTTTGCCGTCGCCAGTTCGCCGTCGCCGTTTTGCCGTCGCCAGTTCGCCGTCGCCGTTTTGCCGTCGCCAGTTCACCGGCAGCCGATTCGCCATGGGCCGTTTCGCCGTCAAGTAGAAATTAATAAAATACGTAATAAAGGGGTTTATGATATACATTTTTGAAAAACCTTGTAAATAAAGAAGAGAGTGTCACTCGTATACAATATAATAGATATATGTGGTCACTACCTAACCTTAAAATTAATGTATTTTTCATCTGGTGCATTAAGCTGAGAATAATTCCCAAAATAGTCATTCATTCTTAATTTTTGGTTTAGAAAAAAGTGAGGTTAAGAAACATACGACGTCGGATGAAAGTTAAGACGGCCGTTTAATCAAAGATCGCCAAGCAGACACTACTTTTATCAGAGTTTTAGCCAAATATACTTAATTTTCTTCTAATCTAAAAAATTATTTGTACAGTTAAAGGATTGGAGAAGGAAATGAGAAAATAGCGTTAAAATACATAATGTAATAAGAATAATAATAACAATAATTAGAAATATGAATAATTTGCAACTTTTTGTCACAGATATTCCCGAAACTTGCTTAATGCCTAACTAAAATGTCAGAAAATCTAAATATCAAGAAATTAAATAAATACATTTATTAATAACGGCTAAAACTCCGATAAATAATAATAAAATAAATATTGATCAGCTGTTTACATAAACTGTCAATGATAACTTCGTTAGAGACGTAATTGTGTCGTAACCCAAGCACGTCTAAAGTTTGGACATTCTCTTCCAGGGTGCAACACTAGTTTTCATAAAAGATACCTGTAACATACCGCAGCAGAATAAAAGATACCTGTAATATAGGTACCGGCTAGCAGAATAAAATATCAGGAAGGGAGTTTTTGTTACAACGGTATTCATACTCCCCTACATTCCTCAATGTAGGGGTATTTGTCTCCATTTTATAAACCTAATGTATTTTTGACCAAAGTCTTTAACAGTGTTGCCGATATATCAGAAATTATTGGAAATTGTCAGGATTATCGGTCCGGTCAGTTATATCGGTCCGGTCAGTTATTTAGCCAGGAATGACAAATTACATAATGCTTCATATATTAATTGTCTCTTTTGTGTTAAAATCTATTAACACTACAATTTCTCCATTGTGGGCTTTCTATTTAATTAGGTTGTACCATAACCATGGTCATTGGGAAGTAGAAAAAAATCTACTTGTCAGTGCACACATTAAATTTCGAACAAATCCCGTTTAATATATTTTGTAAGTATTGACAGAAGACACAATTTGTTAATAATTTCTTGAGACGAGGTACATTTTATACCTAAACAATGGCATCGGGTATGACGTGCGAACTTTTACGAGTAGGGATTATGACGTACTTATTGGTAATAAGCCATAGGTAATAACTAAGGAAATTTAGCATTTTACCGCTCCAAACCGATCGAATAATCTTCATGTAAAATTTGGTTATTTTGTTCTCATGTTCCCGCGGCAACACTGTTTCAAACATCAAGAAATAGTAGTTATATGATCAAATTTATTTTATCACCACTGCTGAATACATGTAATTCCTAACTCGAAAACTGTTCACCTTATAATTTGTTTTAAATTAGTTGGTTTTAGTCCGATAAAATATTAAAATTATTGACCATACAGCCGAACAGTTTTTTAAAGTTTTTGTTGCCACCGCATTATGTCGTAGGCAGTGAGTGAGGAGTGATTTGTGATACTTAAAATGGCATCGGTGTGTCGATCGGCCTTTTACCAGTTGAAGTACTCATCGATAATAGCTATGTAATAATTAAAGGAAGACAGCATTTCACCTGTCCAATCAGATTTATTGAGGCAAAAATAAGATATTATTTAGTTATCACGTTCCCAGCAAAACGGCAACACTGTTTCAAACATCAAGGAACATAACGTTGCGCCGGCATAGAACACGTGCTACGGTGAAAAGTCGTCAATCGTATACGAGGGTATTCACGGCATACTTCTACGTAACGTTGCATCCGCACATGTGTATGATTGTCGAAGGAAATTTTAGGGTTTCTATCTATAAATCGTTTTCAATTATTGGTGTGTTTTATGTGGCAGATTATAAGATAGTGGAAATATATAGGTATACCGTAATATTATTTTCGTGATTAGTGTTTTTTATTGATATTAAATTATGACGAGAAGTACTAGAAGAGATTAAAAACGCAGAAAAGCTTCCAAAGCTGCTCGTATAAGCAGAAGAAATAAATGTTCTGTAAGTATTATTTGTGTTAGGTATTACACAAAAAAAGTTTTTTTTTGTATGTGTATTTTATTTTTCATTGCAATACCAATGTTAACATTTTAGTTCGCATTGTTAAGTACAAAATGATTTTTATAAAATAATTTCAACAATTCTTATAAATTTTAGAAATATCAGCATTGCAAATATAATAAAATAATAATAAAATACCCCTAGCCTACGTTCCTGTAATTAACTTTTTTTTTAATTTGCTATAATTTGAAAATGTAAACTCGATGATTTTTCTAAAAGTTTTAAGAAAGGTCTGACTTAAGAGTAAAATTTTATTTGTATTATTAAAATAAATTACTAGTACTGGCACTAAGTAGAATATACCTAAAATATACCTTTATTATCACAAGTACTTTTTATTAGGTCATTAATCGGCTACATAAAAAGTAAAACACGATTACTGTTATAATTCACTAGTCATAGTACAAATATAAGAAAATAATAATTAATTTATCGAATTTTTAAATAATATGTTATGCTTTGAAATACAACAGAGCCTGTTAGAAAGTTAATACCTAATGTGAATAGTAATAACCCTGAAAATGACATCACCTTTCCTTGAAACTCATTCCTTCTTGCCCCCTCCCTTTTTTTAAAATGTATTTTTCTAAATTATGTTTTTTATTCCAAGAATATTAAATACCACTCAACACTTTCAACAAAAATTTGTTGTCGTTCGATTTCATCAACTACCGTCTAATTAATTGTTAACCGTATTTTTTAAAGTCTATTATGTTTATAAGTTCCAAGTCATGATATAGTCATAGCCAATAAAAATTTATATTTTTTATATTTATTTATTTCTTTTATTTCGACTTTACTGTATAACATTTATTTGATCACCATACCACCAACGTTTTCACATACACTCGTAGGCAAATAGTCCTTGTAAAAATTAAAATACAAATCCAAGCTTTCGTCGTTCAAAATAAAATAATTATGTTGCGCCATCTATTGCTAGACTTACTACATGAACTTGGAGGGATAACATTATGCGGAATAGTGATACCACAAACTAACTTGTTCAAAATTATATATGTGTTTGGTATAAAGACGATATAAAATATATTCATTATAATGCGCCGTTAACGCCATCGGTGGTTGCTATGGATTTAGGCTCATTAAACGGCCGTCTTAAACTAAAGCTCATCGTGTCGATTGTTACAAACATTCGGACGGAATTTGGCACCCAAAGTTTACACCCTGGATCATCATGTCGTCAGAAATCGCATGCATGGAACTCCGTCTTAAATCAAACTAATCGAAATTTTTATTGCAATATTTTTCATAACTAACCAGTGAAATTTACATTAAAAAGTTGAAATCCGGTCCTGTCGAATGTTTACTTTCACAAGGAGATTTCCGAACTGCGCAAACTCACAACGCCCCTTTCGATGCCCATAGCGGGGACATAATTGCAGATGGTATTAGCAATATACTGTTTATATACATGTGCAAAAAACTAGTTTGTTAATAAACTCCTGGACAAAATTAACGCAACATCATAAATTTTCCACATTTTTGATGCTATTTTTTTTCTGAAATTCTGATCTGATTTGAATGATTTTTTTTGCATTGTAGGTTGGTTCCTTGACAATGTCATAGTTTTCGCTGTTTCTGATAAAATTTAATTTTCGATTTATTTTGGGTTTACTAAAAATGCTATGTTTTTGTCGAAAATTCGTATCACCCTGTGGAGTGTATTAGCAACCGAAGCATATTGCAGTTGACATTAAACGATAGGTCCATCTTTCCCCAACATTTTCTTTTTTGGTTTACTTCATTATCTCTGTTATTAAAGGAGATACGCCGTTTTGTAGCGTAACATGTTTTTATAGACTTTAATATTCAACACATTCATTGTTAAATGTTTTCAAGTAGGTTTCAAGATTAAAATACTCGTCGGGCAACTGGGCATACGAAACGAACGTTTAATAAGCAGTTTTCGAACAGTTTTTATCAGTATGGCAAATTTTATTTGACCTTTGTAACTTTAAAACACAACATCTGCTGACACATCGCTTGCAATGTCAGAAAAAGTCCATAGTCTACTTGAAAAAATTTAACAATGAATGTGTTGAATAATAAAGTCTATAAAAACATGTTACGCTATAAAACGGTGCATCTCCTTTAATAACAGAGATAACGAAGTAAACAAAAAAAAAATGTTGGGGAAAGGCGGACCTACCGTTTAAAGTCAACTGCAATATGTTTCGGTTGCTAATATACTTGACAGGGTGATGCGGATTTTCGGAAAAAACATAGCATTTTTAGTACACCCAGTATAAATCGAAAATTAAATTTTATCAGAAACAGCGAAAACTATGACATTGTCAAGGAACCAACCTACAATGCAAAAAAAATCATTCAAATCGGATCATAAATTCAAAAAAAAAATAGCATCAAAATTATGGCAAATTTATGATGTTGCGTTAATTTTGTCCAGGAGTTTAGCTAGAGATTTTTAAATCGATCTAAAACATAAAAAGAACATGTTAAAAATGTTTTTTGTGGTATAAGGAATCGTAAAATAATCGTATTGATATTAACGATTACGATTAATCGTATTTTAATTAAGTATATTCTATTAGGTTATCATTAACATATCGTAGATTTTATATCTCAACACAGAATTATAAGAACGTGGCCGTTAATAAATTACCAAATCGTAATTTTCAACTTTCAAAAGGTTCAGCACTTCGTAACGCCCTTTTTATAAAGTTTCGTTCGCTTTAGGCAGTTTTTAAAGTTCCAATATTTTCAAGTAAACCCTTTTAGTACTACAAAGGTAATTCCTTAATCGCATTAAAAATAAGTTTTCAAAGGCTGGAGACCGCTGTTCTTGAAAAAAAAGAAGATAAAAGAGTAAGTCTAAGCGTGTTTGAAATATATTTTTCGATCGAACTGCGATTTGAGGTTGGGAGAAAACATTTTATATTGTCGGGTTATGTCGTCATTTTTATATCTGTCTGTAAACTTACTATTTGAGGAAGATTTTCAGGTTATGTATCTATTTTATTTCAACAGAAACCATCGATTTGTAGGCGATTAGTAATCATCTGCTGAATGCACTAAAAAAATCGATTTCACAAATCGATGGGAAATCGGACGCCATTTTTTCTATCGAATTTAAAAAACTATTTGTGATTTGACAGCGATTTATGTCAGTTTGGTTTATCAGGTTGAGGAGTTATAAAGAATGACGGAAGAAGTGAATTATAATTATAAATTAGTACATTACGTATCAAGGGCCGAAAAGAGGCTTTTACGGACGAGATGCGGAGATGGCCGACCGAGCCGAAGGTGAGGGAGGCCACCGCACGAGTCCGGAAAAGCCTCCGACGGCCCGAGATATGTACCGTATTTTTTTTTACAAGTGCTCCGAAGCTTTGATGCCAAATAAATAAAGAAATTCTTCAGACAGTTTTCCAGTCCTGTCAAGATGACATGAAAACACTCGCGCATGAAGAATGTAAATATCTATTTATTATTTTTGACATATAGGCTCGGCGGCCTAATGGTATAGCGTTCGCGTTGTGATCTGGGGGTCCCGGGTTCCAATCCCGTCAAACCTCTGTTTTTTTCTTGTTTTTTTACAAGTGCCCGAGTCTTTGAGGCCATATAAATAAAGAAATTCTTCAGACATTTGTCTAAAACATCTTTGAAAAATTAACTGTCAATTTAAGTTATATATAATCCGCTATTTATTATCGCTTGTAGTATGGCTCGGTGGGTAGAGTGTCCGCCTGCCGATCTCAGGGTCCCGGGTTCAAATCCCGTACCGACAATTCTGGTTTTATTTATTTATGAGCACATGGTGACTCGAAGCGGGCGGGAAAAATCTTTCCCGCCCGCTTCGATACTTTCCCGCCCGCTCTCTTGGAAAACGCCACTTTCGGTGAAGTGAACATGCATGAAAAGAGGCACTTTCGGCGCACATGTAAAAAAAAGTACATTACGTATCAAGGGCCGAAAAGAGGCTTTTACGGACGAGATGCGGAGATGGCCGACCGAGCCGAAGGTGAGGGAGGCCACCGCACGAGTCCGGAAAAGCCTCCGACGGCCCGAGATATGTACCGTATTTTTTTTTACAAGTGCTCCGAAGCTTTGATGCCAAATAAATAAAGAAATTCTTCAGACAGTTTTCCAGTCCTGTCAAGATGACATGAAAACACTCGCGCATGAAGAATGTAAATATCTATTTATTATTTTTGACATATAGGCTCGGTGGCCTAATGGTATAGCGTTCGCGTTGTGATCTGGGGGTCCCGGGTTCCAATCCCGTCAAACCTCTGTTTTTTTTCTTGTTTTTTTACAAGTGCCCGAGTCTTTGAGGCCATATAAATAAAGAAATTCTTCAGATATTTTTCTAAAACATCTTTGAAAAATTAACTGTCAATTTAAGTTATATATAATCCGCTATTTATTATCGCTTGTAGTATGGCTCGGTGGGTAGAGTGTCCGCCTGCCGATCTCAGGGTCCCGGGTTCAAATCCCGTACCGACAATTCTGGTTTTATTTATTTATGAGCACATGGTGACTCGAAGCGGGCGGGAAAAATCTTTCCCGCCCGCTTCGATACTTTCCCGCCCGCTCTCTTGGAAAACGCCACTTTCGGTGAAGTGAACATGCATGAAAAGAGGCACTTTCGGCGCACATGTAAAAAAAAACATATTACAGTGAAACCTCTCATAACGGACATCTCTATTAAGCGGACATTTTTTATAATGTTGGGAAAAACCGATGATTTTAATAATCGAGTACTTGATACTCGAGCGATTTTAATAATCGAGTTAATCGCTCGAGTGAATCGCCTGAAATTCCAATTTACCAAGCGATGACGTCACCGACTGCTTAACGGGCTGCCTAGCCCTTTACATGTGATCAGGTCGGGTATTTAGCAGGCACCAAACTACGGGTGGACACAGGTTTAGCTAAAAAATTGTAGTAGCCACCAAAAAAATTCCAGAAATTTATTTATTTGTGAATAATGAATTTTTACCACGTGTCTCGATACCAAACAAAAACACTGCAAAAAATCACCCAAATATGTATTTATTGTTAGGGTTTATTATTGTGCGTTTTTAACCCGAACAAAAAGTGTTACCAAGAGTTATTTTTCTTCACATCTTTCTCAATCTACGAGCATAAAATAAGTAGATATTTAAAATAGCTTGTCAAATTCTTCCACTTTAAATTATCAGGTGCCCCACTGTGTGCCCTCCAAAAATTTAGGCTTAGTTACGCGACTGGCAAAATAAGAAAATTATTTTTTTTTAATTCATGTATTCATAATTATCTAAAAGTTTCTGTTTAAATTTAAGAATGCTCACTTTTAATTACCAAAAAATTTGTCGATACCTATGTTTTGTTAACTATTTTGTTCGTTTTCTTATTTTCCAATAACATTTTCTATAATGTATGTTATTTTTTAGAAGTCTTCTTGAGATTAATAATAAAAAGTTCCTGTTTAGATTTAAAAATGTTTACTATAAGATTACCAACGAATTTTTCTATATATTTTGTTAACCATTTTGTTCGTTTTGTTATTTTTCATTAACAATTTCTATTATTATGTTATTTTTGAGAAGTGTTCTCGTCTTTATAGTAATTAAAATTTTTTAAATTATATCCTTTAATTTTTTAATATTTACAATCGGAGACCTAAACTACTCCACTGGCTCGCCAGTTAGAACAAAACTTTACCAAATCATGTCGCGTATGTCGTGTACTTGCTCAGCGTCACTCTCGAACGTTAGACCTGAGGTCGTCTATCAGATAACCGGCGATATTTTTCGGTTTTTCGCCTGATTTTTAACTAGAGTATCCCTATTGAGCGAAAAACTGTTTGAATATACGAGCAGTTTTTTAATTCGATCACGCTACAGCGGTAAATTCCGTCGGCGGCAAGCGAAGCGCGGGTATCGAGTGAAAGATAATAAGTTACGGGCGACGGTTTTCGCCTGAATAGATAATTCGAGCGGTTTTTTTAATATTCGAGCGATGTCGGTTATTTCAATAATCGAGTGATCAAGCGGTTTTTCGCTCGTCTGATCACAACACTAATTTCTTATAGTCCGGAACTAGACATATTAAATTCCATTAAAATCAACCTCTCTTGGGCGGACTTTCCTTTGGGCGGACGCGGACGGTGACGAATAAGTACGGTGCAAAAACTCTCTGAAGACAGACCGACAACCCATCGCGTATGCGTGGCAGAACGAAAGGACTTCGCCGAATGAAAGTATGTGTGATTCCCCCACAGCAGTCCGCCGTTTATTTGTGAGTTGTAAGGTTAAAATCATAAACAATGGCACAAAAATGTCGCGTTTTGAGTCTGAAAGAGAATATTGATGTTGTGGAAGTTTGTAATTTGATACCAATTATTTGGGCGAGTTCATTAACATTGATGGCAATGTGCTATTAGAAGATGATAGTGACCCAATTCCTACCGATTATGTAGTCCAAACTGAAACCACATCACTATCTGACGACTCTAATGAAGAAGTTGAATGCAGCAATCAAACAACTGTCACCAATTATCAACAAGCCATTAGTATGGTAAAGGAATTATAAGAGTATGCAAAGAATAGAGGTGACTGATTCTACAGTAATGGAATTGTTATCAGACTTGGAATTACATTTTCGAGATTGCAAGAATAAAACGCAATAACGTCAAACTACGTTATAATAATTTTTTACTACTACATCCTAACTAAAACTAGTGTATTTTTATTATGTTATGTTTATTTGTACATACATATACATAGTAATAATTTTGCATTTACATATTACCTAATATCAAATTTCCCACGGGCGGACACCTCTATTAGGCGGACACATTTAGACGGTCCCGTTGGTGTCCGCCTAAGAGAGGTTTCACTGTATACACAATCTCCTCTGGTGAAGAGGAGCATTAAAAATAAAATTATCCATTTCGTACAGAAAAAACGTAATATTTAGCAGGGATCCTAACCAAACAAGAAACTGACGACAAAATACATTCAACAGGACTACAAATCGATGCGTATCGTGACGTCGGCCATTAAAAATCGCTTATAAATCGATGGGCTCTGCTGAATGCAGCCAAAGTCTTTCTTGTTGTGAACATAACACTGAAAGGTATACCTGATCTAGAGAATCTGATTGGTATAGTTTTTGCAGAATTATATCGTTGATCTCTTGATTGCAATAAAACCATAAAATAAATATGGAAATCCCAAATTTTAAACCCTTTTCGAGCAGAGCCGGACCAGGTATACAAATTCAATTTATACCTATGCCTGATGCATATATAAATATAAAGTGATTTTTAATAATTTTAATCTTTAGTGGTTTTCCGGCGAGTAATTTTTAGTTAGGCTTATTAGTGGTAGAATGTGGCGTCCTTGGAATTGTGCTGATAGGGGGGCATCTTCAAGTGTCGGGAATGGAGACTTAAATATTTAACAGCTGGTTCGATACCCATGACACTCCAAGAAAAGGTTGGGATGATTCTTCCAAAAACTGTAAAACCAAGGCACCATCAAATCAAGGCAAAAGGGTCACAATGTTACATGCTGATTCAGAGAACGGGTTTGTTCCAAATTGTCTGTTGCTTTCAGCTAAAAACATAGCAGATTCTTCTTTAGATTACCATCAAGATACCGGCGCACGACTTTTTGAAGATTGGTTTAAACATAAACTCCTTAAAAATATACCTGAAAATAGCGTCATTGCAATGGACAATGCTAGTTATCATAGTCGGCAAGCAAAAATCATTCCCAATTCTAATAATACAAAAGCAGAAATTCAAAATTTTATTATTGAAAATGATTTATATTTTGAAGAAACTTACAAAAAACGAGAACTGCTAGAAGTATTAAAAGCTTCTAAAATAAATAAGGAATACGAGTGTGACAAACTTGCAGCAGAAAATGGACATACAGTGTTGCGTCTTCCTCCGTACTATTGTATATTCAATCCTATTGAGCTAATATGACACCAATTAAAATCCAATATTATGAGAAATAATATTTCTCCTACATTAAATGCATCTGTAGTAGAATTAATTAAAAACTAAGTAAGAAAAATTTCTGCAGACAGCTGAAAAAACTGTGTACAGCATGTACTTAAGGTGGAAAATTCTTACAATTGCATGATTACAAATGTTCAACCCTTAATTATAAGTTTAGGCTTAGATGACGATAGGGATAATGATACAGAGTTAAATTTTGAATAAATTATCAATAGTTTCATAGAATTTAATTAATTTTTATTGTACTTGTTATCCTAATACTAGTTATACTTTTAAATTATATTATTTTCAATTATCATTAATTGTTATCATTATTTTACATTTATTATAGATACCTAAAACTAAAAATACCTATCTATTTATTTTAAATTATAAAAATAAATCATGTGGTGTGGTATACATTTTCAAGCCGGTCCTGATCCCATTTATTGAGCTTTGAAGAGGTTCAGGCGTATACAATAGGGTTTAATCAGGTAGTTTATTTATGTCAGTAAGAATCAACGGTATAATTCTGCAACAACTATAGCTGCTTGTATGACCTACCGACAATGGAGTATTGTCTATAAATGTGCCGATGGTTATGTTTTCTGATAATGGTATGTCATACGTATACAGGGTGTTATCGAAATGGTTTATTATATATGGTTTCCGATAAGTACCTCCTAATGTCTCGGGAGCATACAGAGGAGGTCAAAATAAACCTAAATGTCATAGAATAATTGAGAATCGATGAATCCATTATGTTTCGGTGTATTGAGCTTGATTAATGTATCTAATTTCGTATTGTTTAATGCGCATAACTATATTTGAAATATATGAATTGTTATGAACCAAATATTGATAATTAAATTTTTTCTTTTATTTTCAGGTATGCATTACTGACTAAAATTGCAATAATTACAAGTGCCAGGCCAAATGGTAAGTCGAGACAGAATATTATTTTCCCGGTTACAATTTTCTACACGGAAAAAGACTATAGTAAAATTATTATAGTAAAGATTTTATTGTAAAATTTGATATAAAATTAGTATTATTTTTTATTTGTACTCCGTACCAAAATAAGAGAAGTAATTAAATGGTTTGCCGTTATTAACAGTCGAGCTGCGAAATGATTACTTGGTCAGCAAGAGTTTACAATTGGTCAGTAGAAACAAACATGTCTAGAAGCAGCTTACTTCAGAGGTCCCAGGGCACTGTCAATTTATGTAACTTTCTTGTGTTTTCTTTTGCCGAATACAGAAGAAAATCGGCTACAAAAGGTGTAGCGGGGGCGGGGTTTCACTTGTTTTCCCAGGGCACTGTCACGATTCAGAAATGTTTGCTGTCCATAAATTGCTGACCAACTAGCCATTTTGGCTGACCGATTACATTTTTCTGTTCGCAAAAATAAGAATATTTTGGTAGCCAGTTAAATGATTGACCCTCAAAATAATAGTGCAGGCATAATTGACAAAAAACTATAGTTATGATTTCAAATGAAGTAAAGTCAAGTAAATACGAAAATATATTGTAAATTTTACAACGAATGTACGTGCAAGGAGCAAACACTCCGTACCAAAATAATACTGTACAGGGTGTCCCATTTTCGACACCTTTACAGGGTATCTCCGTAATTGTTAGTGCTATCAAAAAAGTAATGTGCTCTTTTTGGGTCAAACTTAAAATGGTAAAATCAAAATTTGAAAAGTTTCGCTCGCTTAAGAGATAAGGGGGAAAATCAAAAAATTGACAATTTGAAAATTACCCTATATTTTCTTAGTTGAAGGAGATACAGAAAAATGTTTTATACAGAAGTTTCTTGATAATGATTGTTGAATAATCTGCCGTTTTCAAAATAAGTCTACGGGGTCGGTAAAAAAGTTATCGGACCTAACCTCATTTTTTTAAATTTAACACCCTGTATATTTTAATCTAAAAAGATAGCATTTTAAATTCTCTTTATCTAAAAAACAAACCCGATTATAATCCGATCAGTACAACTGGAGATATTAAATTTCAAATATGAGAAGATTGGAGAAAATCCAGCAAATTTGTGCGTGGATATTTTCGAAGAAAAAATTTTTCAGCAAAATCCTGAAATACGTTATACTTATGTATATAAATTCTAAAAAAAATTTCAGACGATTCTGAAATGTCAAGGTTAAAAAATCTGCGGTTTGTAAATGATAGATGAGATGTAACGGATTTCGTTTTTCGTAACAAGAAAAAGCGGCAGAACTTAACAGGGAACAAACTATTGATCGATGTCAAGTCAAGCTACATTGGGCACGGTTATACTTGAATGGGTGACCGCTTGGGAATACCATGTGTTCAAAATTTTACAAAAGATTTTAGTAAATTTTACAAAAAGTTTTTATACCTATAAATGTATGAATTCTTACTAAAAATGTTAAAATTTTGCTATAATTCAGTGGCAGTTCTTAATAAAAGTTATTTCAGTCACAAATAGATCCATAAATGATGGTTAGTTTTACTATTTTTTTCTATTCGGGTTTCATAATGGCTACATTATGAAATGCAAAAAAATTGAATAACCTGCCACTTTATGAAACTGAAATTTTATTTTTTTATGTTGGCAGCAAGTAGGGTTCGAATTTTAGGGTTACTTTGATTTTGTTGAAATAGTTTTCTAGGCATTATGGATTCGACAAAAATATTTTATAGAAAACTTTAAAATACTAACCTTTAACCTTGCACTTTACTAGATATTTATCTGAAATATCTATACTCGGAAATTTACAACATGCTGACGGACTATAAAAAATATAACCTAAAAATAATAGAAATATCTTCTAGTTTATGCTCTATTCCTAAAATTTTATTCGATAAAGTACTATTTTTATTTTTAATTCAATATAGTATTATACATATTATTACTTTATATATACATATTTATAGTTACTGTAGACATTTCCTGGGCATTCCTGTCAGATTCTGTGTCGACACATTATTTTGTTCAATAGTATTATTTATTATTTTGTTCAATATTTTGAACTTTGTTCTGCTCGCACCATAACTCAAAGTTTTGCATATTCTTTTTAAAAAAATTTCTAGATTATTTTCTGCAATTTCTCATATTTCTGACGGAGTGCAACTTTCTTCCTGACTCATTTTTATTAACTTTAATAATATATTTATTTTTAATTATGATGGATGGGAAGAAGCTTTGTTGTGTTCAATTGTTTCTATCATGGCATATTTGATACTTGTAACATTTTATTAAATTGTAAATGTATTGCCAACTCAAAAAGAAAATATTAATTCAAATGGAAAAAATCTACTATATTTTTTAAAGTTTTTCATACTTTAAAGACCCAAATAGAAAAAGTATTATAAAATACACGGTTCACAAGACAATTAGAGCACTTGTACTTAAGAGAACTCCCTGCTTCGCGGGTCGTTTTCTAAAGTATATGCGTGCTCTAGGATAATGTCTTATGAAACTTGTATCTTAATATACTATTATAGTAAAGTTAACAAAGTCTTCTTTCCGTGTGGCGAGAACTT
Source organism: Barypeithes pellucidus (assembly GCA_963991005.1). Lineage (NCBI taxonomy): Eukaryota > Metazoa > Arthropoda > Insecta > Coleoptera > Curculionidae > Barypeithes > Barypeithes pellucidus. Next base: position 45,213,562 of record OZ022563.1, on the reverse strand, counting down.
TTCTGGTATCCCTCGTAGCCGCAATTTTTAGGTTTGAACAAAAGGCCCTAAAGTATACGCTTAATAAAACCGTATAAAAACGTTTCCAAAAATTAATTTTTAATTAAAAACTGTGTTTTTTATTATATTAAATTATACAGCCAACATAATCCAATAAGCTTTTTTACGGTCTATTTTAATATTACCTGTACTTTATTATAGGTCTTTAGTAATAATTCCACGAATACCACAATATATTAAATTAGTATTCTAAGCCCGTTTTACATAAAGGTAAAAAGAAACAGATGCCTATCGATCTAAATAACTACAAAAACTAGCGTGACTATGATACAATCATGTACGGGCAGGTTTTTATCAGTTTGTTAATTAAAATATACATGGATTGTATGCTGTCAACTATTTTTGTATTCAAGGTAAGGAAATTACATATTGTTCGCCCAGTTTTATTTGAACGTTTCGGTATGAACAGTGAGGGAAGAAAATGTAGAAAAACCGTGGTAAAAAGCGTCTAACCATAGTTTTGCTCAAACAATAACACCGCTGAAGAGATAACAACTGATTTTAGTTATTTTGAATGCGGCGATTCCAAAAACACTTAGCTTTTCTTCGTATCGGCTCTAGTTTTTGACATAGAGCCTACTCGTAATAAATTGTAATCTTAATATATTTGACAATTTTCAAGCCTAATGCCTTTTTAATTATATCTATTTAGTCATAAATCACTAAATACCTAATCTTATGTTGGAAAAAAACCCTATAATTATTACCGATAAGAAATAATTTTTTCTTGAATTTTTTGCACCTGCAGATTTCTATTTTCGTATTTGTAATTAGCACAAAATAAACATTAAAATGCAATAAAAGAGAACGAAATTATATACCGTAAGCCTCATAAATATAATAATTCGTTAACTTGGCTTGTGTCCTAAGGTATTAGTGTATCGAGCACCTGCGACAATGGACAAAAGAAAAAAGAAAGTGTTTAATGTTTGGTGTTCCGATGGTATGGAGTGAATAAAAAAAGCCACTTTGACGATTGTTGTTCTTCTCTTGTGAAGATAAAGGGCATTAGTCGTGACAATCGACTCTCCAAACGGATCAAGGTCCTTTTGGTCAGTCGCTAAGGCCGTCAGCCAAAATTTTACCAATTCAACTATTCCACCTCTAACACGTTCCGATCGTACAATAGCATCCACAGCCGGAGACAAAGCAAACTTACTTGCTGAACTATTTTCTTCGCAGTCCACTGTAGATTTCTAAGGAAGAACACCACCCAACATTCCTGCAGTTCAATCCGAAATGACCGAAATCGTGTTCCGTCAGCGTCCCGTCAAACGAATCCTGAAAGGGCTCGACGTCAAGAAAGCTTCTGGTCCAGACGAAATTCCTGTTATAGTTCTCAAGAGATGCGCTGATGAACTAACACCAGTATTTTGTAGACTCTTTAACTTATTCTACAAACAAGGAATATATCCATCGTGCTGGAAGACGGCGCTGGTCCAGCCTATACCAAAGAAAGGTAAGAGAACCCTGCCTAGTAACTATCGAGTAGTCGCATTGCTTTGAGTTATATCAAAAGTATAATTGAGAAAGCTATTAACAAACATCTCCTAAAGTACCTGGAAGGCTTCAACATTATCAGCGATCATCAATACGGTTTCCGGAAGTCCAGATCAACTGGAGATCTTCTAGCCTATGTCACCCATCTTTGGAACAAAGCAATCGAACGTCATGGGGAGTCTCGGGCTGTTGCACTGGATATTTCCAAAGCCTTTGATCGTATTTGGCATGAGGCACTTCTAAGTAAACTGTGATCCTATGGTATGTCCAGTCGATTCTGGGCATGGTTATCTAGCTTTCTTAAGGACCGCTCTCTGCAAGTGGTGATTGACGGATTTCTCTCCGACACCTTCACCATCAATACTGGTGTTCCTCAAGGGTCCATATTCTCTCCCACTCTTTTCTTACTCTACATTAACGACCTTCTAGTGAAAACAAAAAACCCGATATTTAGTTTTGCTGACGATAGCACACTTATATCATCTTTCTCTTTGAATGTACAAACATCGGCTGCCGACGCACATCTTCGCAGACAGCATGAAGTATCACGCCTCAACAAAGACCTGGAAGAGATTTTGGCTTGGGGTGACAGTAACAAAGTCGAATTTAACGCTAAAAAAATCCAGGCAGCAGTTTTCTCTAAAGAGGTTAACATTACAGAACCAGATATAGTCGTGGACGGACACGCAATCCCACTGGCTTCATCTATTAATTTGCTGGGCGTCAATCTGGGAGGAAATATGTCTTGGCATAACCACTTTGTGACAATCGCCAAGATAGCTTCTCAGAAACTTGGTGTACTCTTCCGAACCAGAAAGTTGTACACACCTCAACAACTTTTGACACTATACAAAGCCCAGATTCGACCATCACAAGAGTACTGCTCTCATGTCTGGAGCTCTGCACCCAAACATACTCTTATAGGTTGGGGATTTGACTCTCTTTTTTTTCCGAAAACGGTTAGGATTAGCGACATGAATGAAGAGTAATTAATTTTTAGCCAATAGTTAAAGGTATGTAAAAAACATTGTCCAAAGTTCTCATCATACAGGGCGTAAAAAAAATGGGCCCATGAGTGTTACAGCTAGTCCGTCCCTGCAGCTGTCAGTAATTCACAACAGTTCCTTGGATAGTAATTTGACGGGTCTTACCTGGTATACATCATATTAAAAAATAATTGAAATATACCAGGTGGTTCAATAATTATGTGTAAAAAACTTGATTCCATTGGTGCTCTTTGGGAGCCCATATCTCCGAAGAGGAGGCCGATACGAAAGAAGTTTATATGAACCTATAGTATTCTTTTCACGTGTTTTCTTCATATCCGGGAGATTTAACACATGTTCCCGGACACCCTGTATTTTTTCTACCAATTTTAGTTGCATCACAAAGTCTTTTTTCCTCGGACATTTTTTTCCTGAAACAGAAATAAACGCTTGGGGAGAAAACTCGTTTAGGGATACTCCGGAATCCACTTAATCAAAAATATCAAATGGTACAAAAAATATATTAAACAGAAAAATATCACAAAAATGTAATCTAGTTTCTTTCAATGCCCTTTAAACATAACGTAATATCCCTGCAACCAACATAAACGCTTTCATAGACGGTCCCGTTGTGCACCAATCTACTCCACTCTTCTTGCTAGGCAATCCGGTATACGTCGAGATCCAAGAGTAGTACGACGAAACTCGTGTGTAAGCTGAAGGCTCCCCGGCGTCACAGTCTTTTTTACCGAAAGACACGATGCCCACTTGTATGTCCCCTACCATCAAGGGCCCCCCTGAATCTCCGTCACAGATACCAACGAAGCCTTTACCTAAAAAATATATATGATCATAGTAGAATTGTCCTATTCCTACACAAATTCATTATCTAGGAATCTAAAAATATTTCGAAAAAATCCTCGGACACGTGTATAATAATTTTTAATGGCGCATTTTTTTCCCATACAAACTTAATATACAAGGTGGCTCATGTAGTAGATATGACATTTTCGACGATTTTTTTAAATGGGAACCCCTATATTTTAGTTCAGATCTGTAATCTCCAAGAACAGCTGATTTCAAAAACATAACACACTTAGGGCCTAAAATTCATAGTTTCATTACTACAGGGTAAAACAAATAATTTTATTTAAGATATTTTTTTTTGGCTTGGGAGGCATCAATTAATTACGTGAGGCGTTTTTAGCGATTTTTCATCCCCCCTTCCCCCAATAAAAGATTTCGTGACATTTGGCTCAATCCCTTCCGCCATCACCCAATTTTCCCTGAAAGCCTTACGTAATTAATGGACGCACCATCATTTGCTGTTACTTATGTTTTTTCTCAAGTAGGCTTATTTGCTGTTATGTAACTATGGTATTTAGATAATGTCATTGTCATTACATTGTATTTTTCTAGTAAGTTTATTAGAAGTAATAAATTTTATTTTAAAACATATTGAGTTACTATGCGTTTATCTTTAACACAAAGAATAGAAATTCTTATGATGATTGGATATGGTGATAGGATTCGTACTCAACAAGAAGTTTGCATTTTGTTTAACACTAAGTATCCAGCAAGACCAATTACTAGATCAACTGTGAGTAAACTTGAAATAAAATTTCGGGAAACGGGTTCAGTGGAAGATATTCCCAGAAAAGGCCGTCAAACTATTCCGGATGATAAGAAATTAGATATTTTATTGGCTATGGAAGAAGATCCCCACAACAGCGTCCGCCAGATTAGCATTGATCATGGGGCGGCTGCTATGACCGTTCATAACCTATTAACGGTAGCAAAATGGCACCCGTTTAAAATCCGATTGGTTCATGAGTTGAATGAAGATGATCCAGATCGTAGGATGGAGTTTTGTCAAATATTAATGGAAAGATGTAACTTAGATCCTTTGTTTGTTGAAAATATCCTATTTTCGGATGAATCTACCTTTAAATTAAATGGAGAAGTGAACCGGCAAAACTGTAGATACTGGGCAAAAGAAAATCCCAGGTGGATGCGTGAGCACCATACTCAATATCTGAACTAAAATATAGGGGTTTCCATTTTAAAAAATCGTCGATAATGTCATATCTACTACATGAGCCACCTTGTATATTAAGTTTGTACGGGAAAAAATGCGCCATTAAAAATTATTATACACGTGTCCGAGGATTTTTTCCTAAATATTTTTAGATTCCTAGATAATGAATTTGTTCCTTACTTTATGTACACACTGTATATCTTTCAATATTATACAATAGTTCCAAGAAAATCATAATTTAAATATTGTAAAAAATTTTGTAGTTTGTTAAAAAACTATAGCAATGATACTAAGACTTTAAAAGGCATTTATAATGATGGAAGGAAAGATAAGTGTATTTTTCTGCGACAGTACAAACCTCCCAATCTAAGATAAAGTGTTCTGTACTGTGTTCTTAACGAACCCAGATAAACCCGTGTGAGATGGTATGATGTTGCCCATTTAATTCGGAATAACAATATTATTTTACAATTTTCTTGATCTCAAAAGTGTTCTGGAGAAAGCTTGTAACATCCCTTGGATTCCTCCAATCAATACCGTGTATTTTGCAGATATAAACCCGAAGAAGATAAAAGAAATTACTTTAAAATTATACAACATATCCAAGATAAGGAGGGCCAGTACAGGGAGCTCGGAAACCGTAAGAGATACGAAGTCGGTTAAATGGAGGTAAAGTTGCGCATTTACGTGCCTAATAATATGCCGTTTAGAAAGTTTTAAAATTCCGAGTAGTTCCGGAGATATCCGGAAAAAAACCGAAATTCTGAAAAATCGTTTTATTGTTTTCCTGGGTTTTTTTCAGATCAAATTCTAAAGTAAATTGCACTTTTGCATTGTCACTTTTTCCGTTCTATCTGACAGCGTTAATTGTTTTGTAATTCGACGAGTCGTCTTCGAATGGCCATTATCAACTTTATTTTTTTAAGTACGGTCCTGTTTTTCTGATATTGGAAATTGATAGCTTTTTTCTTCTGAATACAACGATGTATGACACATTGTGGTTTAATGACGTTTCGAGGGTTTTTTGAACAACATCAGGAAATTTTGGGATACGGTCCTGTATTTCTCCTAATTTTATAAATAATATCTCATATGTAGCTCTAAATTTTTACTTATGTTGGACTAGTTCAATAAATAACAAATAATTTAATAATAAACCACAATTAAGTGAACAAATTACAGAAACATTATTTCAAACTTCTGATCTTAACGTTCTCATTTCTGTACTGCGAAGAAGGCGCTTCGTGTAAGTGGTATCTGCCCTTGTTTCGGCAGCATAAGTGATTATTGGTCTCACACAGGTCTTATATATTCTCGCCTTACTAAGGATACTCATGTGTTTGTTCCTTCAAATAATATCCCTCATGCAGCCAGATATCATGGCTGCTTTGTTGGTTTGTCCTCGAACTTCCTCTCTAAGGTTTCTGCCGCATTGACTCCCAAATACTTAAAGTTCATCACTTGTTCAATGCTTTCGTTGCAGACTGCAAGCTTACATCTTATGGGCTCTTTAGCTATCACCATTGACTGTGTTATTTCAATAATCGAATACTCAAGCGGTTCTTCGCTGGAGCGATCACAACACTACTTCTTTCTTGAATATGCAGGTTGTCCTAAACATTTAAAAACAATCTATGTAATCTACCTACCACATCGATTACTCACCTGACGTACACATTTGCTTCTCTTGAATAACCGATGCAAAGGCAGAATATCTTTTACATTCATAGTTCGATATTATTTTCAGGTCCACATGTTTCAATTTCTGTGCACTCTTTCCTAAAAAAATAATGACGGAACTTAATACAAAGTCTATACAGGGTGTCCCACAATAAAATTTTAAAATCTTTATCAATAATTTGGCTAGAAGTAAACCATAATAGGGATGCCGCTTTAAAACAGGACCTGTTCTTTTCGAAACAGGTTTTTATGTGGAACAAACCCGATAGGTTTTCCTGTTGCGCTGGAGCCTTCTGGTTCCTTGAACCAGTCTGCTTCGCCGGAACAACCTGTTTCGCCGGATGGAATCCGTTGCAACGGATAAACAGATAACAAGTGAAAGGCGATAGGGAATGGTGTTGTCGATGTTTAATATTTTTCAGAAATACGGAAAAAAATTGAAACTAAATATTTATCAAAAATTCTTTTTATTACACAAAAATAAATCTAAAATATATGAAATAAAAACTCTTAGGAATGTATAAAGATAAAGTTTGTGTCCACAGTTATCTCTATGCAGTATCGCAGAAATAGTTATTTAAATTTTTTTTTTTTATGTTGAAACACAAGCGTTATAGGAAAAATCCTTTAGGGCACTCTGGAAGTGGTGCGTGTGCGCAAAAAGCGATTCACGTTGGTTTTGAGTCGTTGGAGGTTATATTCGTTGGGGAAAACGACCTCGGGAAGGTCGTTCCACAAGGATGAAGTCCAGATGAACGAATTCTTAAATAATGATGTTCGAGGAGTACTAAGCTTAACCACATATGGACGGGCGGCAGTGGTTCGTCGTGTATTTCTGCTATTCGCCGCTCTGGGCGGAATTAAGAGGGCAAGGTCAGCCGAGCACTTTCCATGAAAATATCTGTAAATGAGAGCCAAATCCCGTTCGAGGTTCTTCGTCAGCTCGTGGTCTCCAATCGGACGAATGGCCCTCCTTTCGATGCAATCCAGTAGCCGAAGAGTATGTTTGGGTGCAGAGCTCCAGACACGAGAGCAGTACTCTAGTGATCGTCGAATCTGAGCTTTGTATAGTGTCAAAAGTTGTTGAGGTGTGTACAGCTTTCTGGTTCGGAAGAGTACACCAAGTTTCTGAGAATCTATCTTGGCGATTGCCACAACGTGGTTATGCCAAGACACATTTCCTCCCAGATTGACGCCCAGCAAATTAATAGATGAAGCCAGTGGAATTGCGTGTCCGTCCATGACGTCCGATTCTGTAATGTTAAGCTTTTTAGACCTGGGTTTTCTAGCGTTAAACTCGACTTGGTTACTGTCACCCCAAAATTTCTTCCGGGTCTTTGTTGAGGCGTGATGCTTCATGCTGTCTGCGAAGATGTGCGTCGACAGCCTATGTTTGTGCATTTAAAGAGAAAGATGATATACGTGTGCTATCGTCAGCAAAACTAAATATCGGATTTTTCGTTTTCACTGAAAGGTCGTTAATGTAGAGTAAGAAGAGGCTAGAAGATCTCCAGGTGATGTGTAGTTCCGAAAATCATATTGATGATCGCTGATAATGTTAAGCCTTCCAAGTACTTTAGAAGATGTTGGTTAATAGCTTTCTCCATTACTTTTGATATAACTGAAAGCAATGCGACTGGTCGATAGTTGTTAGGCAAGGTTCTCTTACCTTTCTTTGGTATAGACTGGACCCGCGCCGTCTTCCAGCACGATGGAAATAGTCCTTGTTTGTAGGATAAGACTGAATATTTTTATTCTCCTAACCTTTTGACATAAAAAAGGTATACTACTTTTGTTTCGATAGATCTAACAGTTTTCGAGAAAAACGCTAAAATAACATTGCTTGCACGTGATGAATACGAAATCATTTTAATTTATTTTTAACCTTAAACATAGCATGTGTTGGAGAAACATGTTCTTTCTCTGCACACGCATATAAATTCATACCTCAATAATTTATGTCCACAGACATGTCGATACAAGTTCTAACATGCTAAAAACTACCCTCTAGTTACTTTCTTTGTTGTCTGGAAAAAATTTACATACAAAACACCCAAATATTCACCGTTATAATGACAAAACTATCTTCCGTTTTTGTCTAAACTTGCATAAAAATATTATTCTAAAATCTCAAACTAGCTACCTAAAAGCGCCAGACAAGTCTACCACATTTCCACGAATTCAATTGTTGTCGACAGTCAAAAACCTAATCCAAGTGAGACAAAAACTACCCTCTTTCTCACACCCATACCGTGCAAATAATTAAATATAATATTCCGTATTTAAAAACCACAAAAATCGATATCGTCGACGACCAGCATTTAAGTAGACTCCAAGTCGTCAAGAAATGCACCGGTACGGGCTACATCTTATATGTAAAATCATACACACGTTTATATTGGAACAGGCTCTACCTAGATAAAGTACCATCCCTTCCGTCGCAGACCACAGCTTGCATCTCAACAGGCGAGGCGTGTGATTGGTTACGACATCGGGTACGTCACCTGTCTCCAGGACAATTGCAAAGATTTTCGCCACTGTTGATCTAGTCTTCATAGCAAATTGTTAGTCCATTAGTGACCGCGAATTGGTTATTTCTTAGGTAAATTGGGTCGACAGTCAGTAGTTTTTCTTCTTTAACTACCCGTCGGAGTAATACCAGTGCATGACAGGCTGTGCAGCGTTTATTCGTAACCTGTATGTATTGATATTAGTGTGACTAGAATGTCAGTATAGTCCCTACCGTTGCATTATAACTAGAATGTCAGTATAGTTATACTTCAATTACTACCAGTTAAACTAGAATGTCAGTATAGTTTTACTACCAGAAATATTATCAGTGTGACTAGAATGTCAGTATAGTCCCTACCGTTGCATTATAACTAGAATGTCAGTATAGTTATACTTCAATTACTACCAGTTAAACTAGAATGTCAGTATAGTTTTACTACCAGAAATATTATCAGTGTGACTAGAATGTCAGTATAGTCCCTACCGTTTTATTGTATGACTACCAGTGTGACTAGAATGTCAGTATAGTCCCTACCGTTGCATTATAACTAGAATGTCAGTATAGTTATACTACAATTACTACCAGTTAAACTAGAATGTCAGTATAGTTTTACTACCAGAAATATTATCAGTGTGACTAGAATGTCAGTATAGTCCCTACCGTTTTATTGTATGACTACCAGTGTGACTAGAATGTCAGTATAGCCCCTACCGTTGCATTATAACTAGAATGTCAGTATAGTTATACTACAATTACTACCAGTTAAACTAGAATGTCAGTATAGTTTTACTACCAGAAATATTATCAGTGTGACTAGAATGTCAGTATAGTCCCTACCGTTTTATTGTATGACTACCAGTGTGACTAGAATGTCAGTATAGTCCCTACCGTTGCATTATAACTAGAATGTCAGTATAGTTATACTACAATTACTACCAGTTAAACTAGAATGTCAGTATAGTTTTACTACCAGAAATATTATCAGTGTGACTAGAATGTCAGTATAGTCCCTACCGTTTTATTGTATGACTACCAGTGTGACTATAATGTCAGTATAGTTATACTACAATTACTACCAGTTAAACTAGAATGTCAGTATAGTTTTACTACCAGAAATATTATCAGTGTGACTAGAATGTCAGTATAGTCCCTACCGTTTTATTGTATGACTACCAGTGTAACTAGAATGTCAGTATAGTTATACTACAGACACTACTAGAAGTACTACCGTCGACCAGAATATGGTTATAGTTTAGTAAATACATGCGAGGCTGTGCAGAGAAGTATTGTAAGCTGTTTGTTTGTAATAACTCCCATTCTACCAGAAGAAAATAGAATTTGTTTATTTGTTAACTAAACACCTGTGTTTGACTTCTACTATCATAAAACCAACCAGCGACCCCAAACCTATGGAAACCAGTAAGACCGACATAGGCCACCCGTTAGTAGCGACCCTTTTCAGCATGCTTTGGAAACATGCGCTATAGTTGCCGTAGAAACAAGTCTGTTCCCTGGCAGTATGAATGGAGTAGAAACTACAAAATCACAAAATGTCAACTTACCCCCAGTAAGACGGCCCCATCCCATAGATCTAGCAGCCGCCCCATTATAATTTAAATCGTCTACGGCCAGCCGTACAGTCTGTATGTAATCGTTTAATCGTCTCTTTTTGGGTAATTTTACCAGCCCAATATCGTTCCCGAAAGACTTTAAATGGCTGTACATGGGATGGTGCATGAACTTCGTAGCATTTAAAGTTTTCCTGTGTTTTTCGTTTTCTTTCGATCTGTCGTGCATTCCTAGCTTTACCAAAATGAACATTGCACTGAAAAGTAATTTATAATTGTTTTCGAGGATGCTGAACACGATGGCGGCGTCCGAATTTCTCTTTTGGCTTGCGCAACTCCTCAAAACGGCCAAAAACCACCACCCAGAGCGGTTAAACGCGCTTCAAGAGATTTCCCTGCTATTTATATATACAGGGTGTAACTAAATAAGTGTAAAACATTTAAGGGGGTGATTCCTCATCGAAAAAAAGATAAGATCTTTCATATAAAGAAACTTCATTGGAGCATCCCTTGTTAAGATACAGCCCCTTAAAGGGGGTACATAAAATGTGTTTAACAATTTTTTTCACAAGCATTAAAAAAGTTACAATATTGAAATTAACCTGACATTTTCTACTACTAAAAAGACACTTAGCCAGTAATTTATTTGGTTTACCTCATGGTTGTAAGGGGTGGAAAACGCAACCCCTAAAATCTATTTCCAATGTAAGTTTTTGTCTTATTATTTGTTTACCATCTAAAAATTTATTTCCGATAGCCTGTTTCATTCTAAACAAAAAATGTCTCTTGAATTTTTTGCCCAAAATAAACCAGTTCGCAGCAAAAAATTATTTTACGAACAAGATACATATCGCCATAAAACGAAAATACGAAACTAATTTATCCAGTAGGCCGCTATTAGCGATAGTGACAATTAAATTGGTCTGAAGGTAGACATATTGAACATTTACTATGATTTCTAGATGTTGTATGTTTTGATATTAATAAATTAGTTTTGTTTATTTATAAATTTTATGTACCCCCTTTAAGGGGCTGTATCTTAACAAGGGATGCTCCAATGAAGTTTCTTTATATGAAAGATCATATCTTTTTTCGATGAGGAATCACCCCCTTAAATGTTTTACACTTATTTAGTTACACCCTGTATACAGGGTGTCCGGGAACATGTGGGAAATCTCCCGGATATGACGAAAACACGTGAAAAGAATACTATAGGTTGATATAAACTTCTTTCGTATCGGCCTCCTCTTCGGAGATATGGGCTCCCAAAGAGCACCAATAGAATCAAGTTTTTTACACATAATTATTGAACCACCTGGTATATTTCAATTATTTTTTAATATGATGTATACCAGGTAAGACCCGTCAAATTACTACCCAAGAAACTGTTGTGAATTACTCACAGCTGCAGGGACGGACTAGCTGTAACACTCATGGGCCCATTTTTTTTACGCCCTGTATGATGAGAACTCTGGACAATGTTTTTTACATACCTTTAACTATTGGCTAAAAATTAAGTACTCTTCATTCATGTCGCTAATCCTAACCGTTTTCGAGAAAACGTCATTTTATTTACACTGAGTCCCCTAACTGCTCATGGGCTAAATATGAAAAAGCGGAATCTTGAAGATTGAACATTGGATCGGAACAAAGATGTATCTTTTATTGAAATACCCGAAGCACATGATGTATATGAAATGCCGTTTTTTCGAAAACCCATTTAAATATAATAAGTCATTTCCATAACACTTTGTATATTTTAAATCAAGTCTTTTACTATCGTAGGTGATTATAAAATATTTATGTTAAAAATTGATAAACTTGGCAACGTCAGTGGACGATGTCGAAACTTACTTGACAACACAGTGGGCCGCCGTGAGTACCCATTTTTCAGTGATCAAGCTACCCCCGCAAAAGTAATAACTTTCCGGTATATAATCCTCTTTTGCGTACAATGCCGCTAAAAAGGGGTACGCGTGGGGCCGCGCCAAGTGGCCTTTAACAATCCTCTCCTTTTGTTCTGGTTTCCTATCCATGTTGAACATGAAGCCCGCGTGCGCCGTTGCATCTACTTCTTTGGCCTTAAAAAAAAGTTTTGTTAGGGATAGCAGTGGAAATGTTCAACTGAAACATGGGCCCCGGATTCCGAGAATTTCTTGCGGACGACCAAATCGTTGTCATCGTGGTATAAATATCTAAGGAGGTAAGATTCCATGCCGATGGAGGCGTGGCTTGTGACGTCACCGGGTGAGTGATTTTTCAATCTCTTATGAAGATTTATATTGCTGTCAGCGATTTTAACTCTCTTTTAAAGGTATTAAAAGGTTTTTGGCATTTAATAGTATGTGAAATGAAAGAATAATATCATGGCATTTAGGTATATTTCTTTCATGAAAATACAACAAAGATTAAAGCTAAAATACGACCTAGTTATAAACAAATTATTTAATAGTCCATCCCTCAATGGAGTGAAATTATGAATAGGTAAAGAAACTTGTAGTCTGCTTCAGTAGTTAAATAAACAATATTTTAATTTCCATACATGTTTCGAAGGCATATACGATGAAGGTATATAGCTTGTCGTATATTACTGCTATTCGTCGCTCTGGGCGGAATTAAGAGGGCAAGGTCAGTCGAGCACCTTCCATGAAAATATCTGTAAAAGAGAGTCAAATCCCCAACCGGTCTTTGATGTTCTAGGCTCTCGAGGTTCTTCGTCAGCTTATGGTCTCCGATCAGACGAATAGCCCTCCTTTCGATGGAATCCAGTAGCCGAAGAGTATGTTTGGGTGCAGAGCTCCAGACATAAGAGCAGTACTCTAGTGATGTTCGAATCTGGGCTTTGTATAGTGTCAAAAGTTGTTGAGGTGTGTACAACTTTCTGGTTCGGAAGAGTACCCCAAGCTTCTAAGAAGCTATCTTGGCGATTGCCACAACGTGGTTATGCCAAGACATATTTCCTCCCAGATTGACGCCCAGCAAAATAATAGATGAAGCCAGTGGGATTGCGTGTCCGGCCATGACTATTTCCGGTTCTGTAATGTTAACCTTTTTAGAGAAAACTGCTGCCTGGGTTTTTTAGCGTTAAATTCAACTTGGTTACTGTCACCCCAAGCCAAAATTTCTTCCAGGTCTTTGTTGAGACGCGATACCTCATGCTGTCTGCGAAGATGTGCGTCGGCAGCCGATGTTTGCGCATTCAAAGAGAAAGATGAGATAGGCGTGCTATCGTCAGCAAAACTAAATATCGGATTTTTAGTTTTCACTAGCTAGACAACCATGCACAGAATCGACTGGGCATACCATAGGATCGCAGTTTACTTAGAAGCCCCTCATGCGAATGCAATGCTATCCAACCTTTGATTTTACGCAGCATGGTGAGAACCACCGATTGGGGAGTATGTGTACAATACAGGAGAAGACGTTACGACAAAGTGTTTGGGTTTTTCAATTTTGGTACAGTAAAAAATGCATGAGTTCTTATTACTCTGTCTACTTACTTACCGTGGTTTCATTTTGTCCATCAATTCCAAAGATAAAAAGAACCATAAATATGAAGCTTATCAGGAACCATTTATCTTCCGTTTTCTCACTTAGCGTTATTACCGTTAAAATCATTTCAAGAATCGTTATATTCTCTTTGACAATGTCCAGAAAGTATTTTGTCATTGTCACAATAGTGCTTTAAGCTGGATTCACAGTTGCCGTAACGCAAGCCGTAAGAAAAGTAAACATGTGATTTGCAACAGAACATTTACAAGTGAGAAATGGTTCAATTCCATTTCTTATGTTACGGCTTATGGAATCGGTTGGGATCGATCATACTCGTGTATAACCGTCATGTTGACATCACCAAATTGTATGTTTTTTTAAACAGCTTTAACAAAAGAGCACCTTGTATTAAATTCAGTTTCGGTCATCGATTCTGTAAAACGTGAATCTTTTTTGGGCTCTCTGATCTGAGGTCCATCAAATATTCCGGCTCTCAATTTCTCCTTGCCTACTTGTAGAAGCCATGTTTAAATATGATTTTTCAAAATACACACTCTTGCAATGGAACTGGAAGTTTCAACTAAATTTTACAAATACGAAAATAAGAAATCTGCAGGTGTAAAAAAGGAAAAATTATTTCTTATCTGTAATAATTATATAACCTTTTGCCAATATAAGATTAGGTATTTCCAGTGATTTATGAATAAATAGGTATAATTAAAAAGGCATTAGTCTCGGAATTAGTTAAATTTTTGATAAAATTTATGACCATTATAATTGTCAAATATTTGAAGATTACAATTTATTACCAGTAGGCTCTATGACAAAAACTAGAGCTGATACGAAGAAAAGCTAAGTGTTTTTGAATCACCGCATTCAAAATAGCTAAAATCAGTTGTTTTTCTTCGGCACAAGACAAAAAAAAAATTTTGTTGCGCTGTGTAGTATTTCGGATATTCGACTATGGCTAAGAAGGTTTTCAGCCAACTAAAACTTTTTAGCAAGAGTGACTTTTTTCGATAAAATGAAGGGTAAGAAGTTTCCTAGTTGCTACATTTTCTACCACATACAGGGTGTTATGGAAATGACGTATTATATTTAAACCGGCAATTCCAGAGATGGAAACAAATTGAAGAGAAATATCCAAAAATGGCGCTTTAATTTAATATGCCCTGTACATGACCTGTCAAACCAAAAATAAGCATGTGTGTCACTAGGAGGAAGGTAAACAAAGCAACATATGGCAAAAAACGTCAGTGAATTTTGAGCAGTGTTGTCACATTTTCATGGTAAACTCTTTAGAAAGTCAATAACCGTTTTACAGATTTGAACTTGTTTATTTTTCAGGGTAGGTTATTATAAACTTTTACTTTCAGTTCAGTTCACTGGGAAACAATCTCTGATTTATAAACTTGAACTGACTCGAACGAACCGCCGCGGAGTTTATAAATGGTCAGGTATGTGCTCAATTCGAACGACACCGTCGAATCTGAAGAACTTAAATGCCACTTTACCCTTTAGAAAAAATGTATTTACCTTTTCGGCCTTATTTCAAACCAACTTAATTTATAAAAAAACACCAAGTAAATAACCGGAACAAAAACCGACACAATATCGTCCAAAACACCAAAACAAAGCCACATAAATTCACATTAGTTTTTGCGTAGGTATGTATCTCATGAACACATCTAAGGTTTTTAGTATTTTAAAGTGCTACTGTATAGACAAAAATACGCCCATATTGTTCTGGGAAATAATATAAATTTCCATACATTGGTATTTGAAATCTAAAAATTTTGAAAGTAACTAAACACGATTGACATACATACAGCTTTGCCACTTTCGATGTTTTATAAGATTATATTCATAAATTGCGGAATTTCCTTCTGTAATACTTTCCTGTATAATGATAGTCTCGGAAATGGCAACCGCGCTAGTTAGACGAGACTATTTATTTTAAAGGGATGTCTTGTCTATCAACATAATTATTTGATCATTCTTCTTCAGTAAAGGATTAATAAATTTGATTAGCCCATTAGAAATTGGCGGTTTTATTATTTCTGAAATTTCTATTGCGAAATAATTGGTATCCTATAGTGCTGTTGTTCCATGTGTACGGTAGTGATATTAATTATGCGTTAGTATTTAGTGCTTTTGTGTAATCTGATAATAGGTGCATACCTTCAAAAAAACTGATTTGAAACTCGTGGGTGTCTGTGTGTTTCTTTAAGTGATTTAGTGTAATTTGTTCTGTTTCACTATGCGTTTTTTTCTCTCAGACGATATGCCGGTTATATTCTGAGATTGGAAAGATGAGGCCAAATGGGGTTTAGTAGGTATACGCTTATTATGCAGTCCCACTCTATCATCAGGGCACGTGATAAGCATAAAGCTTTTCCCATAGAAAAAAGAACTGAAGGTGCCTGCGTCCTGGATTCCTTACAGCGTCCTGGATTTACTTTCTAAGTAAGCTAAATATTTATTTTTATAAGAAGCTAAAGTTTGACATTTTTACACAGTTTGGCAACATTGCGCTTAACAGGTGTTTGTAATACACTGCCACAGGGTGCTGTGATTCATTACCGTAGAGTCACATGTGAGTAAGAGGGTTTGTTACCCCACTTTTAAAACGGTCGATTTAAAAAAAAATATATATGTTTTGCTTCTCTAGGACACCCAAGGAGTCACCCATTTAAATATAATACGTAATTTCCATAACATCCTGTATATGTAGTTGAACGCCGTACAAGAAATAACAAAAAATATAAAAAATATATTAAAAAGGAAAATAACGCAAAAATGTAATCTACTTTTCTAACAAACTCTTTAAATATAACGTAATATCCGTTCAACCAACATAAACGTTGCCATAGACGGTCCTGTTTTGCACCAATCTACCCCACTCTTGAGCGAGGGCAATCCGGTGTGTATCGAAATCCAAAAGTAGTATGCCGAAACTCGTGTGAAAGCCGTAGGCATCTCGTCCTCGCAATCTGTTGGCCCAAAAGACACGACACCCACTTGTAAGCTCCCTCCTAGTACCAAGGGTCCCCCTGAATCTCCGTTACAGGAACCAACGACGCCTTTACCTAAAAAATAAAAATATTCTTGCCTGTACATGAACATAGTAGAATTGCACTTTTGCTATCCTGTCGCTCATATGGCTGGGTCGAATTGATCAGTCGTTTTACTATCAACATCTTTCAAGACGCTCATGGTCCTCATTTGCGAGGGGAAAGACGGGGCAGTGGACCCCCCCCTGGAAGTTGTCAACTTTATACATCCAAAAATTTTAGGCACCGTTATCGATTAAATTAAAACTAGATTTTCGGACAGTTAAATCTTTTCGATTTATTGACCAAAAATAATTTTTAATCCTATTCAAACTTGTTTCCGCAAGAACTATTTGACAGTTTATTGAAGCAATATAAAATGTTTGATTCTGTTCAACTGAAAAATGAACTTAAAAACCCATTAATTGCGTCTCAGCAGAGAGTCAAATCACCAACCTGTCTTAGAAGTTCTAGGCTGTCGAATCTGGACTTTGTATATCAAAAGTTGTGGTGTGTACAACAGTTTCTGAGAAGCTATCTTGGCGATTGCCACAACGTGGTTATGCCAAGATTTATTTCTTCCCAAATTGACGCCCAGCAAATTAATAGATGAAGGCAGTGGAATTGCGTGTCCTGCCAGGACTATATCCGGTTCTGTAAAGTTAACCTTTTTAGACGACAAACCCAAAATTTCTTCCAGGTCTTTGTTGAGCCGTGATACTTTATGCTGTTTGCGAAGATGTGCGTTTGCAGCCGATGTTTGTGCATTCAAAGAGAAAGATGAGACAAGTGTGCTATCGTCAGCAAAGCTGAATATCGTATTTTTCGTTTTCACTAGAAGGTCGTTAATGTGAGCACATGAGGCTTGGAAGATTGTAAGTGCTGGTGGACTGAATTGATGTTCGTGTTAATCCTTCAAATATTGCAGAAATCAATTTTGAAGTTGCTGATTCTGGGTTAGGTTTGGTGCAGGTGCCACACCGAATGTTGTTGAAGGAACCCAGTAAGTTGTCGGAAATGGTGGTTGTTTGATGAACTTGATGGGGCCCCAAGACAAGCTCCCGCCCGGAGATCCGATAGGGGGGCGAGTTTACCTCCGGAGTATTTTGGGCCTGGAGCTTCCATCATGTTATTTTTGGGGTCCCACCCTGGTAACCGGAAACATCGGCACAGCGACGAAACGCCAACTCAAAGAGCAAACTTCACGCCACCTAAACCGATGCAATGGTATCTCACCGGGCGATGCCGGGTGGGCCAACATCTTCCATTTGCAATTTTCCATTCTCTGTTTCATAGGAACCATGCAATCTTTCTCCTTGTCTATGGGACATTATATACTCGTTTCATACTTCTTTTTTGATATGCAGTTGCGAAGAAACCTATACATCCTACTTACCACCTCGACTACCTACCTGATGTACATATTGTCTTGTCGTCAATATACGATGACGTATCTGTTTCACTTTTACATTGGCTATTCGTTATTATTTTCAGGTTCACATATCGCAATTCATTTGAAATACCCTCTCCTAAAAAAAATAATGACGGAACTTAATACAACGTCTATAAAGACTTGCACAAATTGATTTAAATTTCAGGGATTTGTGTTTTTTTACACGCTCCAACACGTCAATTTAGTTATAAGTAAATGATTATAAGGAGAAATATAATCGACTCTGTTCTCTTAGTGCGTGTTCTCACTGAAAGCAACCTGCAACCGTAACGCAACTGCAACGTAACACAGCGCTAATGTTTATACAGTGAGGACGTAAAGTAAGGAATAAATTCATTATCTCGAAAACTACAATTTTTTAAAAAAATCGCTCGGACCCTTCGATTTTGTTTTTCGAACGCGCATATTCTGACATAAAATGTAGATATACAGGGTGTTGCAAATAAGAGTGACACAAAAATTTTGTTTTTCTTAAATAGAGCCCACTGTATATTATTGCATGTACGGATTCTTCGGAAAATCCGAAACATTTTTCATGTAGCATGTGCTATACCTTAGCCCAAGCGTTTTGGAGTTATTCTCATTCAAAATTTTAAAAGTGGAAAAAGTCATGGAGAAAGAATAAAATTATTTTAAAAATGTCTTATTTATCGAAAAAACAGTTAGGTGAACTTAAAAATATTTTTTCTAAAGTAAATGTTCGAAGTGTCTTCCGTTGGTCAACTGACAATAGCCTAACCGATCTACAAATTCTCGCTGAACATTTCGAACCATTTGGCGTGTAATTTGCCGAATTTCTTGCCGGATGCGATCTTTTAAATCATCTAAATTTGCAGGCTGGCTTTTGAATACTTTTCCCTTAATGTATCCCCATAAAAAAAGTCGAGTGGTGTTAAATCGGGTGACCTTGGCGGCCACTCAATAAAACCACCTCTTCCAATCCACCTGTTTGGAAAAGTATCGTCCAAATATGTACGAACTCCCACAGCGAAATGTGGGGGAGCACCATCTTGTTGCAACCAGATATTATAATGTGGCAAATCGGGACGTTCTAACTCAGGAAAAAGGGTGGCCAGGGCTGGAACAAGTTCTTGTTCTAAAAAACTCAAGTATCTCTAGCCTGTTAAATTTACGGCAAAAAAGAAAGGCCCTATAACAATGTCATCGACAACGCCAGCCCACACATTGATCTCTTGATTAAATTGTGTGTGTCCTTCCCTCATCCAGTGTGGATTTACATCGGACCAATATCGATAATTTTGGGTATTTACGTCACCATTCAAGCAAAATGTGGACTCATCGGAAAAAATTATATTTTTTACAAAATTTCTGTTTACGAAACACATATCCTGTAAACGCTCACAAAATTCAAGGCTCCTCTCAAAGTCCCTTTCCAAAAGTTCTTGGAGAACTTGCATTTTATAAGGATGGTATTTATTTGTATGCAGTATTTTAAGAACTGTTGTTTTTCCAATATCCACGTCACTTGCTACCTGCCTAGACACCACATGCTGGTTATCTTGAACTGCCAGTAAGACTTCTAATTATTGTTGATTTTCATCAACTTGAGGACGACCAAATCTAGGGACATCTCTTACATGATCGAATTGCCTAAACTTGTACTCAATTTTGCTTACTGTTGATTGGGATATTGGCGCCCGATTGGGGTATTTTTGATTAAATAACTCACAAGTTTCTTGCTGTGTTCTAACCCTATCACCGTAGCCCATCATCATCAAAACCTCTATGCGCTGTTTCTCAGTGAGCCGCATTTTAATTTAATTTAGTTATGAAAAACGAAATGAGTCTTTTGGAAACTAGTAAAACGTTAGGAAAATACACATAAAACTGACAATAACAGTAACTATTGACATTAATTCTTTTGGTTCTTGCATCATAACTCCAAAGCCTACTTGACTTTTCTTGCGCTTCACGCATGCTGACTACAGGTTTTCCTCAGCGTGTATGAATCAATGCAAGTCTTGATTGATTGCGAAATATCTGATTTTCAAATTTTGAATGAGAAATATACAGTGGGTTCTATTTAAGAAAAAAAATTTTGTGTCACTCTTATTTGCAACACCATGTATATCTACATTTTATGTCAAAATATGCGCATAAATACCACTAAAATAAGAACAGATTCCGGCAAACTTTTAAAACATCCGCAATACCATTACTATGACCCCTCCTCGTTGCCACCAGCGTTGTCAGTCTTTTACAATACAACGTGTCCAAGATAAGCAGGGATCTCGGAAACCGTAAAAGATACGAAGTCGGTTAAATGGAGGTAAAGTTGCGCATTTACGTGCCTAATAATATGCCGTTCAGAAAGTTTTTAAAATTCCTAGTAGTTCCGGAGATATCCGGAAAACCCAGAAATTCTGAAAAATCGTTTTATTGTTTTCCTGGGTTTTTTTGAGATCGAATTCTAAAGTAAATTGCACTTTTGTATTGCCACTTTTTCTGCTCTATCTAACAACATTAATTATTTTGTAATCCGACGAGTCTTCTTCGAAGGGCCATTATCAACTTTCTTTTTTTAAATACGGTCCTATTTTCCTGATATTGGAATTTGAAAGCTTTTTTCTCCCGAATGCAACGATGTATGACACATTGTGGTTTAATGACGTTTCGAGGGTTTTTGAACAACATCAGGAAATTTTGGGATACGGTCCTGTATTTCTCCTAATTTTATAAATAATATCTCATAAGGAAGCTTTAAATTCTTTACTTATGTTGGACTAGTTCAATAAATAACAAATAATTTAATAATAAACCACAAATAAGTGAACAAAAATCATTCCAAAACAGTAATAAAACGAACAACGAAAAAAGTACGGAACTACATAATCAGGTGTTCAAAATGATTTCCGTTATTCTCTAAGTACAAATAACATCTTCTAACTGCCACATAACAGTCTTTTTGAGATAAAATAAAACATGCGATAGAATATCAAACTTTTCAGCATTTGTAAATTTATGTTCCATATTTTCTGGAAAATAGAAAACCTCTTAAGAGGCTCTCAAACGATCACAATGGGAATGTCAAGTGAAACAATCACGCGTCACCATCTTAATTTTATTGTTTCAAGCGCCTACTTTTCATTTCTAAATATTTAAAAAACAAATATTCCATGGTTTCGACTGCTACGGCACTGCTTTCAGTTTTGGCCTCGAACTATAGTAAAGTATTCTAATTAGTGTTGTGATCGCTCGAGCGAAAAACCGCTTGATCACTCGATTATTGAAATAACCGACATCGTTCAATTATTAAAAAAACCGCTCGAGTTATCTATTCAGGCGAAAAGCGTCGCTCGTCACCTATTATCTTTCACTCGAAACCCGAGATTCGCTTGACGCCGACGGAAATGTACCGCTATAGTGTGATCGAGTTAAATAACTGCTCGTATATTCGAACAGTTTTTCGCTCGATAGGAAATACTCTGGTTATAAATTCAGGCGAAAAATCGAAAAATATCGCCTGTCACTTAATACCCGACCTTCGTTCTACGCGCCGCGCCCTCCGATTGGCGACGTTCGAGTTTGACGCTGAGCAGGTAACACGACATACGTCTCCCTTAAAGGCACATAAACGAGAAGGTGCATAGAAAAAAGTATGCCAAATCCCTTAGCGGAGTCATCGCGGCATGGGTTTTGTAAAGTTTTGTTTTAATTGGCTAGCCAGCGGCGTAGTTTAGGTTTCCGATTGTAAATATTAAAAAATTAAAGGATATAATTTTAAAATTTGTATTTACTATAAAATCAAGAAAACTTCTCAAAAGAGCACACAGTGGCCACCTGATAATTTAAAGTGGAATAATTTGACAAGCTATTTTAAATATCTACTTATTTTATGCTCGCAGATTGAGAAAGATGTGAAGAAAAATAACTCTTGGTAATACTTTTTGTTTTAAAAAGGCAGAAGAATAAACCCGAACAAGAAATACATATTTGGGTGATTTTTTGCGGTTTTTTTGTTTGGTATCGAGACACGTGGTAAAAATTCATTATTCACAAATAAATAAATTTCTGGATTTTTTTTGGTGGCTACTACAATTTTTTAGCTAGACCTGTGCCCACCCGTAGTTACGTGCCTGCTAATTACCCTACCTGACCAAATGTAAACGTCTAGGCTGCCGGTCGAGCAGTCAGTGACGTCATCGCTTGGTGAATCGGAATTTCAAGCGATTCACTCGAGCGATTCACTCGATTATTAAATTCGCTCGAGTATCGAGTACTCGATTATTAAAATCATCGGTTTTTTCCCAACACTTCTAATTACTCCATATAAACGAACATTCGCGAAAATTTTTTGCGAATTTTCACAAAAATAACCGAATATTTCCATTAATCGCTTTTGGTATCACTAGCACAGACCCATAAACTGTGACTTCCCAGTATAAATGTAAAGATTGTTTCACGAAAAATGGATACGACTTAATGATTTCCTGGGTCGGTCCCATTGTGTCGAGAAGAGCTTGGCAATAAACAAGTGAAGTATGAAGGGACGGACTAAGGAAAACAAGTAATGATATGATTATATTAATGTAATCAAATGAAATAACATTTTTTTTAAATATTACTAGTCATATTTATTTACATTTATAATGTCATTTTATAGATAGTTCTGTTTCGCTATGGCTATCCTCATCAAAATTAATTATAATTGGATTAATTATACGATCCAGACTAATATACGAATTTTCTACAGTTATTACGTGACGGACTGAATTTTTCCAACTACCTGGGGGAATATCATTAAAGCATTTTCGTATTAATTCTACAACACTAGAACTTAAAGTCGGAGAAATATTTTCAGACCTAACCAGTGATTTTAACTGGTGCCACATATGCTCGATGGGGTTAAAAATGCAATAATAGGGTGGGAGCCGTAGCACTGTATGTCCAATTTATTCTGCCAATGTGTCACAAACATATACTTTTTTTAACAAAATGTCTTTAAAACTTCTAAAAGATCACTTTTTTTATAACTTTCTTCAAAATATATATCATTCGCCGCCATGTAGTTCTGAATCTCCAATTTTGTATTATTTGAGCTTGGAGCTTTATGTAATTGGCGACTGTGATAGCTCGCATTGTCCATTACTATCACGCTATTCTGAGGAATGTTTGGTAAAAGACAATTCTTGAACCATTCCTCAAAAACTAACAAATTTTACCACAAAGAGATATTTAAATATAAATTAAGCAACCTAACCTACCTGATGTGCCTATATTTAATTATAATTATTACAATCCGGTCCTTTCCACATAATAATAACAAACGGTCATAAATAATGGGATGGCCCAGGTACTTTCACTGCAGTCATTAAGTTATATCCATTTTTCGTGAAACGATCTTTAGTAGGAACTATAAAATCACTAGATTTCAACTTACCTTTAACGGTCTCGCCCCATCCAAAACATTTAGCAGTTTCTCCTTTATAAGTAAAAGCGTATATGGCCAACTCTATAGTCTGTATGTTATCGTTCAATGTGACCTTGTCGGGTATTTTTACCAGCCCGATGTCGTTCCTGAGGGACTTTAAATGGTAGTACATAGGATAGTGCATGAACGTAGTAGCATTAAAGCGTATCGACGTACTTTCGATTTTCGTTATATCGTGAGCGCCTAGCCATCCCAAAATGTGGAGGGCACTGAAAAATAATTTATAATTCACCATCCACGCTAACAAGCAGGTCATGCACGTAATAAGTTTCCCTAATCAGACTGATCACGACCTAAATTTTTGTGAGTTTTTTGGTGATTTACTAAGGACTTGAGAAGGAAATTAACAAGAACGGACATTGGCAACGTTGCGAAGTCATTGAGATTCATCTTTACATATGTAAAAAAATAGTGGTCGTAATAGTTATCGCGCCTCGTCCGTTTTTTTTATTTTTTGACTCATTTTTGAGGAGATGACAATAGTAACTGACATTTTCCGTGCGGTGAATAGTTTTGGTCTGAGAAAAATCGAAATTTGTTTACAGCGGAGAATTAAACTCCGTTTTACTTGTCGGATGTTATCTTTCGTTATTCGTGACCGGAAAAAAAAACGAGAACGGAGATTTTCATCGACGCGCAACCGCAGTGTTGGATCTTAGGTATGTCATTTTTTTAACGCTGTTCGAGTTATCGCGCCTCGTCCGTTTTCAAGCAGAAATCGTGTATTGTGGCTCGGAAAATGGGGGAAAAATATGAACTTTTTACACACGTATTTTTTAGCAAAACCGTTTTCAGTCAAGAAAAAATGCAATATGGGGACATAGCTGATACCTAGTTGTTATAGACAACCAAGCCACGCAGCAAGCCGTCCCATGCGCGCCCCGTGTACCGCGATCATGAATTATACAGATACGAGATCCGACTCCACTGCCCTCCCTGCAGCTGCGCAACACGGAAAATGTCCATTCGACTCGATTTACTTTAGAGTGTTATCAACAATTAAAAAAAAATTGGTAACTATTGTATACTACTTTTCTTTACATCTTTTATTTAAACTATGAAATTTTTGCAACACTTAAAACGTCCGTTGTCGATGAATTCACGTTTTTTTTTATATTTTTAATATGATTTCATCAAGAACGGACAAGGCGTATTAACAAAAAGACCATCTGCTTTCTTACGGACTGAAATCACTCTGACGGGTAAGCGCAGCGTTGCCGAACTTTTTCGCTCAAGTGAAACTTTCTTATTTTTTAATAATCTAGCGATTAGTCATTGACTTGATGAAGGCGTGATAACAGGACGTTTTGGTAACGGGCTGCCGGACTATAAGGTACGGCCTCGCTCTGTCGCCAAACGTTTCCCTCCATGCGACCGGGCGATACGACTTGTTTCTTGTAAAGTGCATTTTAGTCACACAGAGACGGATGTTTCGAACCATTTCGACTATTAGTTGATCGTCTGATAAAGTAGATAATACCTTGGAGCTCATTTTACATTACATTATTCTAATTAAATAAAAGACACCATCAAAATGACACCTGGTGACATCAACACCTGCTGATGCTGCGACTGGACCGCTTCGAGAGCAGACGATCGTCAACGATCGCAGTCGGGCACGGTCGACGTGCACCGCGGCCGCGTGGGGAGAAACGGATACATAAAGGAACATGGGCAGCACTAGGTTGCGATCCACGGTATAAATAACTAAACAGGTAAAATTGCACGCCGATAGAGGCGTGGCTTGTGACGTCACCCGGTGAGTGATTTTTAAATCTCATATGGAGATTTATATTTCTGTCAGCGTTTTTAACTCTCGCGATTTTTTAAAGCCATTTTCGTTTAACTTATCCGAAACTGTGGAAAGTAGGTGCAAATGGAGGTTTATGAAAGAAATATTTTGTCTCCCTTTTATATTACACAGGGTATTATGGAAATGACGTATTATATTTAAACCGGCAATTCCTGAGATGAAAACAAATTGAAGAAAAATATCGAAAAATGGTGCTTTAATTTAATATGCCCTGTACATGACCTGACGTGAAACCAAAATTAAGCACGTGGTGACACTGGGAGAAAGATAAACAAAACAACATATAGCGGAAAACGTCAGTGAATTTTGAGCAGTGTCGTCACTCTTTAGAAAGTCAATAACCGTTTGACAGATTGGACATACTCACATCACAAAATCACATTAGTTGTCGCGTCACAACACATCTAAGTACCGTTCAATCTGGATTAGTATTTTAAAGTGCTACTGTGTAGACAAGAACACGCCCTTATTGTCTGGGAAATAATGTATTTAACATCTAAAAATTGTAAAAATAAATAACACGTTGGTTCTCTCGATCGATATCGGCCGGCTTCTTTAAACAGCTGATTTTGGACAATCGGGCTAATATTTAAAAATACTCGATGTTTTATAAGCTACTATCATAAATTGCCGAATTTCCTTCTATAATATTACTTTCCTGTATAATTATAGTCTCGGAAATGGCAACCGCGCTGGCTCTACTAGCGGAGAGTTCTCGGAAAGAAAGTTCGACTGGTCCGAAGGTGGGACCATTCATTTCAAAGGGTAGTTCCTGTCAATTGTTAACATAATTGTTTCATTTTATCTTTAGTAAGGGGTTAATGGCCCATAGAAATTACCGTTTTTATTATTTCTATTGCGAGATGATTAAGTGCTCTTGTTCTATGTGTGTTATTGTAAAGTGTAATTATGCGTTAGTATTGGGGTTTAGTGATAAGCTTATTATGCACTCCCACACTATCATCAGGACACATGATGAGCATAAAGTTTTTCCCATAGAAAAAAGAACTGAAAGTGTGTGTGCCCTGGATTCCTTAAGCGCGTCCTGGTTTTACTTTCTAAGTAAGCTAAATATTTATTTTTATAAGAAATTAAGTTTTACACTTTTAAACATTTTGGCAACATTGTGCCTGAACATGTGTTGGTTACCCAGCTGGGCAATGTAATATGTCCATATATGGATGTGTGGGTTTAGGGGTGGATTACCCCACTTTTTAAACGTTCGATTTAAAAAACAAAAATATGTAGCGCTTCTCTAGGACACCCCAGGAGTCACCCATTTAAATATAATACGTCATTTCCATAACACCCTGTATGTCTACGATTGTGACCCATCAAATTATGAGGTCATGATACATAGACTTGGCAACGTCGAAACTTACGTGGCAACACAGTGTGCCGCCGTGAGTACCCATTGGTCAGTGATCAAGGAACCCCCGCATAAGGTGTATCTTTTCTCTGTACCCGGTTGTCTGGCACGCAATGCCACTACAAAGGGGAACGCGTGGGGCTGCGCGACCTTGCCTTTGAGGATCCTCGGACTGAGTTCTGCTTTCCTATCCATGTTGAACATGAAGCCTGCGTGCGTCCCTGCAACCACTTCTTTGGCCTTAAAAAAATATTGTTAAGAGATAATCAATGGAAAATAAACCCGATTCCGAGAATTTCTTGCGTACTTATAAAAGAAATTAAGGATAACCATATAGTTAGAGAGACGGTGACAATAGGGGATCCGTAAAGTGGAGTATCAGTAATTGAAATTGTCCCCCTCTACAACTTTTATATTTGATGAAATGCCGTAGAGCGTTGCTGAAAGGCGCTATCGAGCCATGTCTGAAAATGATTTTTTTTACATGTGCCTCGAAAGTGCCTCTTTTCATGCATGTTCTCTTCACCGAAAGTGGCGTTTTCGAAGAGAGCGGGCGGGAAAGTATCGAAGCGGGCGGGAAAGATTTTTCCCGCCCGCTTCGAGTCACCATGTGCTCATAAATAAATAAAACCAGAATTGTCGGTGCGGGATTTGAACCCGCGACCCTCAGATCGCCAGGCGGACACTCTACCCACCGAGCCATACTACAAGCGATAATAAATAGCGGATTATATATAAATTAAATTGGCAGTTAATTTTTCAAAGATGTTTAGAAAAATGTCTGAAGAATTTCTTTATTTATATGGCCTCAAAGATTCGGGCACTTGTAAAAAAATAAATAAAACCAGAGATGCCGAGTGCGGGATTTGAACCAGCGACTCTCAGATCACAAGGCGTACGCTATACCACTAGGCCACCGAACCTAGTTCTGAAAAATAATAAATAGATATTTACATTCTCAATGCGCGAGTGTTTTCATGTCATGTAGACAGGAAAACTGTCTGAAGAATTTCTTTACTTATTTGGCATCAAAGCTTCGGAGCACTTTTAAAAAAAATACGGTACATATCTCGGGCCGTCGGAGGCTTTTCCGGACTCGTGCGGTGGCCTTCGTCACGCGGTGGCCTTCGTCACCTTCGGCTCTTGATACGTAATGTACTATTACAGCATCTGCGTTACCCCAAAGTCACGGGAAACACATTTTCTGACAACTCAACATATACTTTTCCGAGCGTGTAAAAATGGGTCCAAGTGAACGATACCTGCCTTCCGGTATCTCTGCGTAATATTGTCAGAGTTCCGCCTAGCTAGGTGCGATTCTTCTGAAATTTTTTTTCCACAATATTTGGGTGTCAAGGAATGTAGTGTGACAATTTTCTGACATGTCACGATCGTTTTCCGAATTTCCTCCGAGGAGATTTTTCAAAAATTCCAATAATGATATGGCGAGACCTGGAACGACAAAAAATTTTTCACATAATCTTTAACAATTAGGTATGTTCCATTCTCGAAAGTTTCAACTTCAAATTCGCTTTTTTTCGTTTTTTTAAATTTTCATTTTTTTTTGACACGCTCGGAAAAGTATATGCAAGGGTTTACTTATCAGAAAATGTGTTTCTCGTGACTTTGGGGTCACGCAGATGCTGTAAATTCAATTTCAGACATGGCTCGATATAATTTTGAATTTATTGAGAATTTCCTATCTAAAGCGGTATAGCGCCTCTCAGCAACGCTCTACGGTATTTCATCATGATATAAAAGTTGTAGAGGGGGACCTAAACTTCACGAAAACCCAAATTACTGATATTCCACTTCACGGACCCCCTATTGTCACCGCCCCTCTAACTAATAGGCAATAGGGACAAAATGTTGACATCACATACAATTTATGACAAATAACAGACCCGAAAGTACCTAAATATTATTGAAACTTGATTCACCCAGTCTGGCCTTTATTTTGTTTACGTAAACACTATCTCTTGTGTATGTACTTTCACTTCAATTTTTATGTTTATAATCAATAAGCTCTCGAACGTGGACTCTTTCGATTTTGCGGTATTAGTCCGATTAGGGCAGTATGTCGGGTTGGAACGGTCCTTGTCCTTCATCACCAGAAATGCATAACAAAATTAATCCAACGGAAATAGTTCAATCATACTTGTTTTCGGGTATTGGTTTCGTTCCACTATTCGGACACACTAATTACTTGTATTTTTACCTTTTTTTTTGTTTGATTGTGTAATATTAATACATTTAAGTAAAATTAGATGCGGAAAACACACATTAATTCATAAAATTTGAGTTTAAAGGCAAAAATGGTCGTAAAATTGTTGATTCTTAAAATTTACGCTGCGAACATGTATATTTGCAAAATTCGGTATTTTAACAGTGTTGTCACATAGAAAAGCTTTCTGCAATAATACAGTTTTTAGGTTGTTCGGGATTGTTTATATCGATATAAGACCGCAGTTTATTGTCAATGTAGTTATGTCACGACTAAGCAATATCTTTTAAGAGGGTTAACTGCGATAGAAAGGCCCAAAAATATCCGTTTTTGTGCAATATTTTTTCCTATGTAGCTAATAAAAGACAACTGGCAACTCTGTTGAAGATGTCACTTTTAAGTCGAACACAAATTTGACATTGTATAACACTGTTGCCAAGAGCAGTTATACTTTGGCGTTGAAGGAAAAGGAAAGAAAGAACAAATTAAAATAAAATGGAAATAGCAAATATAGATAATGTTGACGCAATTACAAGCAAGTATGATGTGGATTTTGCAAAATATTTACAATACAATACATAGGATTGATTAGAGATAATTTCAGATGCAAAACCAGAAATTGTCGTCTCGTATGCACTAGTAGGCAGAAAGTTAATGCAAATGCCTTGAATTCCTGCTTTTATTGTTGCAAATGCCGGAAAGATTATCCTTTGTTATCGGGATCTTTTTTTCAAAATATGAATATTCCTGTTAGGCAGATATTTAAACTACACCGGTGGCGACCACAAAGTGGTTGTGTTTGCGACCAGCCTGGCTGGTCGCAAACACAGCCACACCATCGGTGGCCTCTACACGCTGTGGGCACTATGTTGTACACAGTTCTTATGGGCCGAGGGATGGCGTTTTCAGTGGCTCGGTTGAGCTGCACTGAGTCCATAAGAGGCGCGTGGCGGAATGAGGTTCAAAAAGCTGTAGCGGGGCGTGTTCTCACTTGTTTTCCCAGGGCACTGTCAATTTATGTAACTTTATCATGTTTTCTTTTTCCGAATCCAGAAGGAAATCGGGTACAAAAGGTGTAGCGGGGGCGGGTTTCCACTTGTTTTCCCAGGGTACTGTCAATTTATGTAACTTTCTTGTGTTTTTTTTTGCCGAATACGAAAACAAATCGGCTACAAAAGGTGTAGCGGGGGCGGGTTTTCAGTGGTTTTCCCAGGGCAGTGTCAATTTATATAACTTACTCTAACTTTCTTATGTTTTCTTTTTCTACAACCATATATTTCCATTACATTTTCAAAAATTGTTAAATTCCGTGGGTGCTCAAGTGTAGTCATTACACAGAACCTTTACTTTTTATTTTTGTTATAAAATTATAAATCCGGCAACAACGCTAAAATTGTTGGGGTCAGAACCTTGTCAAATCACTCAAAAACCATAAAATCAGGATTTTTATTAATTAATTTCTTAAAAATTACTGAGTATTCCGCAAATTTTTTTATTGAATATTACTACTAAAAATGTATACTTTTAGAAAAAGATAGTAAAAATTTAAAATTCGTGTGTCCGAATAGTATAACGGACCACATACTTGTTTTCGGGTATTTTTCAGTGTTCATTTATTGTCCAGCGTTTGCACACTTTAATGTATGTGAAAATAATTTACCAAAATATATGGCTCATTTTGCTAACTTTACACAGCATGATAAGGGAGTATGTGCACAACATGATGTTGTTCCGACGATATGTTGAGTTTTTCCAACTAAAAATACAGAGTTCCTATTCCTCTGGAATACGTACCGTGGTTTTATCTTGTCCATCAATTCCAAAGATTAAAAAAACCATAAAAATAGAGCTTATAAGGAACCCCTGATCTTCCTTTTTCCCACTTGGTGATATTACCATAAGAATCATTTCAAGAAAATCGTAATTTGGTTATATTCTTTTTGACAATAGCAATGTCCAGATAGTGTTTTGTCAGTGTCACAATAATGCTTACGCATCTGTTAAATGGATGGTGTTTGCAACAATGGACGGAATTCAGCAGCAGCAGCAGCAGCTGTGGAATGCACTAAAGAAAAAATCGATTTCACAAATCGATGGAAAATCGGACGCCTTTTAAAATAAAAAGGAAAAGAAAAATGATTTAAGGTGTCAAAAAGTGACGTATAGGGTATCGTTGAATTTGGAAAGGTGTTCTGAATCGATATAGCAAAAAATATACTGGTTATTCCATTTAAAAATCCAAATTTGAGGTCATTTGAGGAAAAAAGTAACAAAATGGAGAATAATATCGCAACAAGCCCACCAAATTTTATTTCAACAATAAAAAAGTTACAGGGATGAGCGTTCCTCTTGAAACACCCGGTATATAGCACGCAGATCCATGGGCGTCATTTGCGAGGGGCAAGTTGGGGCACTTGCTACGTCTTTGGCAGTTGCCAACTTTATACATAAATAATCTCAAAGTCTAAAGTAAATTCGCCATTCGCGGCGATGCATGATGGGATAGTGTCTGCGAAAATATTTCTCTTAATCGATGCGAAGCCAAACGAAGAAAAAACCTAATATAGCGGATCCGAAGCTGCTATACAGGGTGTTATGGAAATGACGTATTATATCTAAATGGGTTACTCCTGTGGTGTCTTAGAGAAGCGCTGCATATATTTTTTTAAATCGACCGTTTTAAAAGTTGGGTAACAAACACTCTTACTCACAGTTCAGTTCGCGCTACTGTACAATATCTCACCAAGACCCAATGGCAATGTTGCCAAACTTAATATAAAACTGAAATTGCATATAAATTATAAAAATTAATTACTTACTTGTATATTATAATAATATGTACTAAAGAGCGGGACATCCAGGCACATACATAATCAGTTGTTTTTTATTTTTCATGGGAACACTCCTGTAAACACTTTATGCTCGAAGATTAGATTTTGACAGCAAGATAGAATACAATAATAGTGAAACAGAACCGATAGTTAGTATTTTGAAAATACACAGTAATAATACATAATCTGATTATTAGATTTTATACACGCGACGCGACGAAATTGACTATTAGATTTTATACACGCGACGCGACGAAATTTTACTTTAAATAAAAATGTTACTTTACCTCCATTCAAAACATTAAAAAACACCAATCAACCGTATCGCCACGCTCTCGATCTTACACTGACAAGCAAGCGTGCGGCGACGAATAGGAACACGGACTACGTCAGCTCTTGGAAGCCGAGTGTGTCGTCATTTTAACTTTTGTACCGAATTCGGTACAAAGTATTGGCTGCATTCAACAGCAATATTTTCATCAAATTTAACATTTTATTCTGTGCGAAATGGATTATTTTATTTTTAATGCTCCTTTTCACTAACGGAGATCGTGTTTATAATTTTAATTCACCTCTTTCGTCATTTTTTAAAAATTTAACTCCTCAAACTGACATAAATCGCTGTCAAATCACAAATCGCTTTTTAAATTCGATGGAAAAAATGGTGGCCGATTTCCCATCGATTTGTGAAATCAATTTTTTTTAGTGCGTTCAGCAGATGATTACTAATCGCTTACAAATCGATGGGTTCTGCAAGTTCACTTTCTTGGTGAAGGTAACGACCTTTTTTTAAGTTCACTTTCTTGGTGAAGGTAACAAACTTTTTTTTTCTTAGACCTCTAAGTTTTTTTAAGTGTCCAGTGAAGTAGCGCCGTGCTGGTACATTTCTAATAATTTGGTACAATTTTGCCGATCCAGCAGGTACAATAATTTAAAGCTTGGAACAACGCTGTTTGAAGTAGTTTGAAGGTTTCCTTCAGTTCGTTGGTCGTGTGTGTCATTTTTAAATTGAAGGATGTGAGTAGCTGCTATTTGTGAGGTTATGTGAGAGGTTTTTTTCCTCAAATTTAGTTTTTTTATAGAAATTATGAACTAATAATTGTTTTTAAATAAGTAAAGGTAAGAGAGCATGTGTCTTAAATAAAATTGCATATTTTTTAAGAGTTTGAAAGATAACCATTCAAAAGGTCATGACGTTTGATCTATTTACTTTCCTGTGCTTGTAACGAATTTTAATTTTGTGTTTGATATTACTATTATTTGTTTTGCAAAACATTTTTCGACGTCGGTTTTCTGGAATCATATTTGTTCATAAATGATAGAATGAAAAATTGTTAAAATTATAAATTTTTTTTAAAGAGTTTGCCGTTTTTTATTTTATTGATTGCGGCCGTCGTTAGTAGCGGCCATGTAAATTTTCAGATTTCATATAAAGTGTATAATCTCGCTTAATAATTCAAAGCGCCATTTATGGTTATTTTTCTTCAATTTATTTTCATCTCAGGATTTGCCTGTTTAAATATAATACGTCATTTCCATAACACCCTGTACAAACAAATTTATTAACAAATTTTAGGCACCGTTATTAATTAAATTAAAACAAGATTTTCGGACATCAGTGAATTAAATTTTTTCGATTTATTGACCAAAAATAACTTTTAATCCTATTCAAAATTGTTTCCTCAATAACTATATTTGACAGTTTATTGAAGCAATATAAAATGTTTGATTATGTTCAATTACTGCATTATGCACAACTGGCCAGGACACTCAGGAGATCTCGTTGGATTATTAACAAACAATGAACTTTTTTACGGTGAAATTATTGCATATTTGGCACTACAACCGTAGAATAGCAATACTAGATAAATAAGCATACTAATCAATGTTTCTTAAAATAATAGTTATTTTTTGTTTTCCGCTGCCTCTTTTTGTATACAACGTGTCCAAGATAAGGAGGGCCAGTACAGGGATCTCGGAAACCGTCAGAGATACAAAGGCGGTTAAATGGAGGTAAAGTTGCGCATTTACGTACGTAATAATATGCTGTTTAGAAAGTTTTAGAATTCCGAGTAGTTCCGGAGATATCGGGAAAAAAACGAAATTCTGAAAAATCGTTTTGTTGTTTTCCTGGGTTTTTTTGAGATCGAATTCTAAAGTAAATTGCACTTTTACATTGCCACTTTTTCCGCTCTATCTAACAGCGTTAATTGTTTTGTAATCCGACGAGTCGTCTTCGAAGGGCCATTATCAACTTTATTTTTTTAAATAAGTGAACAAAAATCATACCAAAACAGTAATAAAGCGAACAACGAAAAAAGTAAGAAACTACATAATCAGGTGTTCAAAATGATTTCCGGATATTCTCTAAGCACAAATAACATCTTCTAACTGCCACATAAC
Organism: Barypeithes pellucidus; assembly: GCA_963991005.1. Taxonomy (NCBI): domain Eukaryota; kingdom Metazoa; phylum Arthropoda; class Insecta; order Coleoptera; family Curculionidae; genus Barypeithes; species Barypeithes pellucidus. The sequence goes on along the minus strand of OZ022563.1, from coordinate 45,179,128 downwards.
AGTGTTTTTGAGATCAAATAAAACACGATAGAATATCAAACTTTTCAGCATTTGTAAAATTATGTTCCATATTTTCTGGAAAATAGAAAACCGCTTAAAACGCTTTCAAACAATCACAATAGGAATGTCAAGTGAAGAACCAAATCACGCATCACCATCTTAATTTTTTTGTTTCAAACGCCTACTTTTCTTTTAAATCGCGAATCAACAGAAGTTTGAAATAATGTTTCTGTATTTTGTTCACTTATTTGTGGTTTATTATTAAATTATTTGTTATTTATTGAACTAGTCCAACATAAGTAAAAATTTAGAGCTACATATGAGATATTATTTATAAAATTAGGAGAAATACAGGACCGTATCCCAAAATTTCCTGATGTTGTTCAAAAAACCCTCGAAACGTCATTAAACCACAATGTGTCCTACGTCGTTGTATTCAGAAGAAAAAAAGCTATCAATTTCGTATATGAGGAAAACAGGACCGTATTTAAAAAAGGAAAGTAGATAATGGCCCTTCGAAGACGACTCGTCGGATTACAAAACAATTAACGCTGTTAGATAGAGCGGAAAAAGTGGCAATGCAGAAGTGCAATTTACTTTAGAATTCGATCTCAAAAAACCCAGGAAAACAATAAAACGATTTTTCAGAATTTCGGTTTTTTCCGGATATCTCCGGAACTACTCGGAATTTTGAAACTTTCTAAACGGCATATTATTAGGTACGTAAATGCGCAACTTTACCTCCATTTAACCGACTTCATATCTCTTACGGTTTCCGAGATCCCAGTACTGGCCCTCCTTATCTTGGACATGTTGTAGGTCGTAAAACCGGTAACGTTTTAATAATAAAAATAAATAAATAAAATCTCCAGTCCAGAAAAAAAAATACAAATTTTCTGTTGTGACGTATAACGAGAATTCGTAAAAATTTTCACCTTACCGCATTGGGGTTTTTAGTACTTATTTATTGACTAAATTGAGGTATTTTGGGTTTGTTCGTGGTCCATAAAAAATTTCTCCTACAACGGGCTTTTTCCCCTTTTTGTTACCACTGGCGTCCTGGTTCTTAAGTTTATAAAATTACTCATTTTATCATTGCCACCCCCTACAAAGCGTTCTAACGACGCCCGTGCGCACAGCGCTTGGCTTCTAACATTACATCGTGTGTTATTAGACTCTTGCTAATTTATTAATTAAGTAGACAGTGCTTAAGTAGATTCTTACTAATATAGCAGTAGAAAAAAGTGCTAATAGCACAAAGCACAAAAAATTGGCTGGAAATAATTAATTCAGTGCTATCATCGAATTGAAAACTACCAATATTCTATTATTCCCTTTGTTTGAAAGCCGACTATCGACTTTGGATTGGTAAATTGTCTCGTTAAATATTTAAAAGGTAGAAACCTCCAATAAGGTAAATTATAGACGAGGTCAGGATAGTTTCATGAGTATGTAGCACATAATTGCTGGATAGATTTTTTTACTCTCTATTAATTTGTAAGGGTTAAATGGACGATAGATGTTAGACACACAGAAATAAAACTCTATTTGGTTCGGTCAAGTCTACAGAGTGTCCAGGAAAATGTGGAAAATCTCCCGGATATGAAGAAAACAAGTGAAATGAGTTACTACAAGTTCATATAAACATTTTTCATATAGGCCTCCTCTTCGGAGATATGGGCTCCCAAAGAGCTCCAATGGAATCAAGTTTTTTACACATAATTATTGACCCACCAGGTATACTTAAATTTCTTTTTAATATGATGTATACCAGGTACAGCTTGTCGTTTCGTTCTGCAGCTACCAAAACTATTTAAAGAATGCAGATTTATCGATTATCGATGTTGTCAAATTACTTACCAAAAATCTCATAAGTTTTATGAAATTTATTATTTACACCTCCTATGAATACAGAACTTAACCTAATCGTTAAGTTAGAAAATAGTATTAGTCAGACTGAAAAGCTGAGAGGTATTTTGAGTTTTAATTAATATTTTCACACCTCATTAATTTTAATTAGCGCACGGAATTAAAATATTAATTGAATTATCTATTTAGTAGCAAATCTGACAACATGTGAATACGCATTTACTCCAAACATTTAGTCGATTAATAGGATCACTTCCGCCTCTATTTTGTTTCATAGCATTAAACAGAGACAAAAATATAATATGCGCATGATTTGGACACGCCTCCGCAGACATACGCCAGACACATGGCACTGCTATGCGCCAGACACGCTATGATTTTTGACCAGCGGCAGCGAGTGGTGGAGGTTACGTGTATTATATAATTAATGGCGCCAATAGTAAAAGAAACTTCTGTGCGTTTTTCTTTGTATTGCAATGGCATATATTCGTGGAAAAACTTTGTGTAGGGCCAATCTTGGGAAATTATTGCTAATTTTTATAATGCTTGTGATGAGGAAGCCAGAAATTATGCATTTAATTTGCCGTTAAAACGAAATTTGGACAGGGTCTCCCAAAGGCGGATCCAGAACTTCGGTTTGGGGGTGGTCAAATTTCGTTTTGGGGGGGTCATGCATGGAAAAATTACGAAAAGTAATACCCTGCCGCGTTAGTCAAACCGTTATATATGGTATTTTTCGTGTTATGACCTCCCCCCTGGATCCGCGCTTGGGGTCTCCATGTATACAGGAGCTGGTATTAGCATGATTAAAAAAATTCATAAGGAAGATGAAGCAAAGCAAATAATCCTGAAAAGTTGTTATCGTCTACCGACAAGAAAAGGTATCGTTTATCAGTTACAGACAAATTAAAATTTGACTTTAATGTAATAAGACGCATTATCGAAAAGTTATATCTAGAGTTTAAAACAGGTATGGAAATTTAATTAATATATATATAATAAAATACTTTGTACTACTTGCAAAAATAATAACTGTTACGATTACGATTATCAAATTAAATACCGAATTAAGAAGAAAACATGAATTTATTAAGGCCTATCGTCAAATATATATACAGTGCGCCAAGGGGAAAAATTCTTTATGATTGATTTTACGACCAAAACCCATTCTTTACAAAAAAAAAATCGGGTTTGTTTAGACTTTTAATTAATAAACAACATTGTTATAGATTTTAGTATTTGTATATTTAATTTTGAAATAATAGTAGCACGCTCATGGATTGTCCATTTGACCTGTTGGCTTCCTTCCCCCTTACGGATACCGCGTAGCCACAGATCCAAACGACAAGCTATAAGATCCTTCAAATTACTATCCAAGAAAGTGTTATATGAACTTGTAGTACTCTTTTCGCTTGTTTTTTTCATATCCGGGATATTTCCCACATTTTCCCGGACATCCTGTATAGATCAAATAAAACAAAACTACATCAGTTGCTAATTTTTTTTTATGATCAAGGAATAATAGGAAAAATCCTTTAGGACACTCTGTGCGCAAAAAGCGATTCACGTTGGTTTTGAATCGTTGGAGGTTATATTCGTGTTCACAGAGACAAAAAGCAGCAACCAGTTAGACTCGTCGATAACTGAACATGCGCAGTACAAAGTTCTAATGTTATATACAGGGTGGTGTATTTTTAAGTTGAACATAGGAAATCCCATATCATTTTCGAGGTGGCTGAATATTGGCTCCCCTGTACATTTTATAGAAAAACTGTATTATAGCTTCTTGAAGAGGTCGACATGGTACACCCTTGTGCCGAGTTTGAATACATTTTGGTGAGCCAATCCTAAGCTATTCAATTAAACGTGAAAGCAAAGTGAAAGGACACAAGTGCATGGCGCTTTTTTGCAAAAGTCGTGGATCAATACCACAGGACTTGCCGGTTTAAATACAGGGTGTTATGGAAATGACGTATTATATTTAAATGGGTGTCTCCTCGAGTGTCCTAGAGAAGCGCTACATATTTTATTTTTTTTAAATCGACCGTTTTAAAAGTGGGGTAATAAACACTCTTACTCACAGGTCAGTCCGCGCTACTGTACAACATTTCACCCAGAGCCAATGGCAATGTTGCCAAACTTAATTTAAAACTGAAATTCCATATAAAATTATAAAAATAAATCAATTTCTACCTACTTGTATTTATCCTTATACCTAAAGAGCGAAGAAATCCAGGCACAAACACAATCAGTTTTTTTTTCATGGGAACACTCCTAGAAACACTTTATGTACACACAGTAATAGTGAAACAGAACCGATAGTTAGCTTTTGAAAATACAATAATACAGATTATTAGATTTTATTACACGCGAGAAATTTGACGTTCAGAAGAAACGCGTCAATAAAAACAATATTCAAAGATTATTTATGGACGGGCAAGATACACGCGTAAACCGAAAAAACAGAGCGGATTGCTGAGAGTGTGTTGGTGATCGACGAGACACAACGTATCCGGCCGCTGGTTGGTCTTCAACTAACAGACGCAAGCGTGCGGCTCTATATGAAACTACTTCGCTCAGCCGATGTAAGGCGTCAAGAGGTCATTGGCATTTGACCTAGTGACGTACGTGGCTATTACTATTCCATATGTTTTTTCGGGTTGTTTAAAACATAGTGCGTCGTAAATGTTCTTCATTTAATTGTACAAGAAGGTATTACAGAATGGAAAAGTGTTTAAATTATTTTATTTTGTCTAAAGAATTTAAGGTGTACATATGACAACACCGGCCAGAAATCCTTGATTGCTTACATACAGGGTGTCCGGAAAAAGGAGGTCAATCCGTTAACCATATATTCCTTGAGAAAAAATAATATTACTTTTATAATGCCATTTTTCATTCTTGACCCTCATGTGCGATATACAGGGTGTTAAAATTTGAAATTAAAAACTTATTTTTTTGAATAGTTCGAGTATTTAATGAGATATTAGTTTCAAATTTGGTACATTGCATCAGCCTAAAAAGCCACATCTTTTGAGAGGAACAAAACAAGAAACTTTTGTCAAATACTCAAGATAGGGGGGGTCCAGTTCCCGCTGACCACCCCTATTTTTTAGTGTGTGCGCCAGTGACTTCTAAACTATATTTTTTTAGGTAACCATTTATTTTTGATTATTTTTTCTCCCTTATAAAATTTCGATCAAATCATGTGTTTTGGAGATAATTTGAAAAGCATGGATCCTTACCAGATGCCAGCGCGGCTGACGGTAATCCAATAATTTTCAAATGCTAAATCAAGTTAGCCGTTGTAGCATTACCATGGATACGGCATCGTTGTTTTATTTGCTGTCAAATTAAATATTACTTTTCACTGTGTTTTAAGATTTAAAAGGTCATATCGAGCAATTCCTTTAGACTATTTTTTTTGTTTGTTTTTTGTTACTAACGTTAATTTAAAAAAATAATATTTGAATATAGAAATTTGTTTCCATTTTCCTTCGTCAGACTAATACCCAGACGCGTTTCGCCGTTTTTATGTACCACCGCGAGATGTCGCGACGATTATTATACTCCTTTCGAAAATAATATGTTTTGTTATCTTGTTATGATGTTTCACATTTATAATAAGTAATAGTAAATTATTGTCTTAAGAACGAATGATAACAATACTGTTATATGAAGATTAGCAATAGTAAGTTCTTAGTAGGTCAATAAACTAATTTCATTTAACTGAATTAGTACTACAGATTTTTATCTGTACGCCACTGTCGTTATTTTTGGTTAGTCTTTTGTTTTCGGTATTGTCACTTATTGCAAAGTTTTACTTAATTATATCTTGTATCTATGGTAATGCCACAACGGCTGACTTGATTTAACATTTGAAAATTATTGGATTACCGTCAGCCGCGCTGGCATCTGGTAAGATCCATGCTTTTCAAATTATCTCCAAAATACATGATTTGATCGAAATTTTATAAGGGAGAAAAAATAATAAAAAATAAATGATTACCTAAAAAAATATAGTTTAGAAGTCACTGGCGCACACACTAAAAAATAGGGGTGGTTAGCGGGAACTGGACACCCATATTTTGAGTATTTGACAAAAGTTTCTTATTTTGTTCCTCTCAGAAGATGTAGCTTTTTAGGCTGACGCAATGTACCAAATTTGAAATTAATATCTCATTAAATACTCGAACTATTCGAAAAAATCAGTTTTTAATTTCAAACTTTAACACCCTGTATATCGCACATGAGGGTCAAGAATGAAAAATGGCATTATAAAAGTGATATTATTTTTGCTCAAGGAATATATGGTTAATGGATTGACCTCCTTTTCCCGGACACCCTGTATATCGCAGTGCCACACAGGTGTTTTTCTGGTTTTACTTGAATTTGGCACCAAAAGTTTACACTGCACCGTCGGATCATCATATCGTCGGAAATCGTATGCATGGAACGCCGTCTTAAATCGAACTCACAACGCCCCCTTCGATGTCCAGCGGGGACATAATTGCAGATGGTATTAGCAATATACTGTTTATATATATGTGCAACGAACTTATTGCGTTCGACATAAAAACACATTGTCCAGAAAAAGTTCTAATTTTATTGGCTAGTAAAATCGGTCTATTACGAATCGACGTAACAAGAAAATAACCCATCATTCAAACCCTAATTCCCAACCAATAAATTTATTAGCTGATAATTTCCGAACTAATAAATAACAAACAAAACACTCTCATTCGAACCGGCAGATTTCGAGAGGCTTAAGCCATTATCGTTTGGGAGATGGTAGTCACAAATTTTACCGTAACACTACCATGGGCGGACCCGTTAACTTTGAGTGTCCTGCCAATAAACCAAATGATTGGCACTGGCACGTTATTAAGGAACACCCTGTATAATATAATATCCCTTAACTTTAACTCACTGCGCCAACTGTTACGATTAGTGTTGGAAAAAACCGATGATTTTAATAATCGAGTACTTGATACTCGAGGGATTTTAATAATGGTGTGAATCGCTCGAATTAATCGCTTGAAATTCCAATCCACCAAGCGATGACGTCACCGACTGCTCGACCGGCAGCCTAGTCGTTTACATGTGATCAGGTAAGGTATTTAGCAGGCACGTAACTACGGGTGGGCACAGGTTTAGCTAATTGTAGTAGCCACCAAAAAAATTCCAGAAAATTATTTATTTGTGAATAATGAATTTTTACCACGTGTCTCGATACCAAACAAAAAAACTGCAAAAAATCACCCAACTATGTATTTATTGTTCGGGTTTATTCTTGTGCTTTTTTAAAACAAAAAGTATTACCAAGAGTTATTTTTCTTCACATCTTTCTCAATCGACGAGCATAAAATAAGAAGATATTTAAAATGGCTTGTCAAATTCTTCCACTTGTGCCCTTCAAAAATGTAGGCTTAGTTACGCGACTGGCAAAATAAGAAAATAGGTGATTATGTTTTTAAATTCATGTTTATAGTTACCTAAAAGTTCCTGTTTAAATTTAAGAATGTTTACTTTTGGTTATCAAAAAATTTATCGATACCTATGTTTTGTTAATTATTTTGCTCGTTTTCTTATTTACCATTAACATTTTCTATAATGTATGTTATTTTTAAGAAATCATCTTGAGTTTAATAATAAAAAGTTCCTGTTTAGATTTAAAAATGTTTACTATGAGATTACCAACGAATGTTTCTATATATTTTGTTAACCATTTTGCCCTTTATATTATTTTTATTTAAAATTTCTATTATTATGTTATTTTTAAGAAGTTTTCTCGAGTTTATAGTAAATAAAAATTTAAAAATTATATCCTTAAATTTTTTAATATTTAAAATCGGAGACCTAAACTACGCCGCTGGCTAGCCTGTTAAAACAAAACCCATATCGCGATGACTCCGCTTATGGATTTGGCATACTTTTTTATATGTACCTTCTCGTTTATGTGCCTTTAAGAAAGACGTATGTCGTGTACCTGCTCAGCGTCAAATTCGAACGTCGCCAATCGGATGGCGCGGCGCGTAGACCGAAGGTCGTTTATCAAGTGACAGGCGATATTTTTCGGTTTTTCGCTTGAATTTATAACCAGAGTATTTCCTATCGAGCGAAAAACTGTTCGAACATACGAGCAGTTCTTTAACTCGATCACACTATAGCGGTACATTTCCGCCGGCGTCAAGCGAAGCTCGGATATCGAGTGAAAGATAATAAGTGACGAGCGACGGTTTTCGCCTGAATAGATAACTCGAGCGGTTTTTTTTAATAATCGAGCGATGTCGGTTATTTCAATAATCGAGTGATCAAGCGGTTTTTCGCTCGAGCGACCACAACACTAGTTCCGATAACCAAATCCCAAAATTACCGCCGTCTCGTTATTTTCAACACAAATTGGCATCAACGAACATAATTTGTGACTGTCCCGACGAAGACGCTAAGTAGTTAAGCCGGCCATATTGCTGCTTTTTGCTCGAGTCCTGCAATAATTTCAAACCACTGCTCCTGCCATAATCCTCTTAAATAATGTCCCGTTTTTGTCGATGGGATAATCTGGGAAGCCGGGAACATCTTTCGTGGATACGCAAACAGTGGTAGGGTCGGGGGAATTAACCATCAAGGGAATATTCTATTTAAGGTGGGCAAAAATGTTACATAAACTACTCAAAAATGAATAAGGATCATTATTTTACGAGCCGTGCACTTTTTATGTTTTTCTTCACTTCATGTTTGAAATTTAATATCTTCAGTTGTACTGATCGGATCATTGTCGGTCTTTTTTTATTATGTACTTTGTTATGTTCGCTTTCGAAGTGTATTAAATAAAAATTGTCATTGTGAACAGATGAAAAATAATAACAATTTAATTGTTTAAATAGTTTTAACATGCTGTTAACCCATCTTAAATTACTTTTAAAAAATACCATTTTGTTCTTTATCCTCTTATCTACAAAACCCATTTTCCGAGAAAGTGGCACCTCTTTTAGTTCGGAAATTATTAAATACGGTCAACAGCAGCGCGCAGCGTGCCTGTCGGAAGTTACAATCGAGCTGGCTACAGCGTGAATCATTAATATTTCTATTCTGTTGTTCGAAAGATCGAACGCGTGTCATGCTCATCTCATTATTATAAGCATACTGTTTATATACAGGGTTGCCCAGAAGTCCGGAATAAAATTAATATAGCCTTAACCTGTAACTTTTGGGGAAAACGCTCGGACACATCAATTTAGTTTTATATATGCTCACATTTTGACGTTATTCGTTTGTTCTTATACAGGGTGATTCACGACGAGCGTGCATTAGAACTTTATGGAGAACTACTGAATATATGTTCCTGAAACTTTGGGGAATTGGGTTTATCGATATGCTCTCTTTAACTAAAATATTGACATCTTCCTGTCATTTCCGGTTATACCGGAAGTAGCTGCCAACTTTCGTTTTTTAAATACAACATGGTAATTTTTATTACATTTTTCGATTAAGCATTAAATACTAAGCACATTTTATAGAAAATGTTTTTGTCAGACTCTATTAGTTTTTGAGATATCTGGACTTTTTGTAATTATTTGGCAAATGCATGACGATGAAATAATCCATATAATTTTTTTACCTTAGCGCTTGGACTAAATTTTTTTTCTCACCGAATAGCTAGAAGATCATCAAGTCTTTGAAACATTTCAAATTCGGCATAAAATGTACAGGGTGGTCACAATTCAAGCCTCATTGTGAAAGAATTCAACCATTAAAAACTTTCTTATTTTAAATAGAACACCCTATATATTTTTATTTAATTTGATGGCAAATTAGTTGTTCTTTATAAATAGTATTTACTGTCCTATACCTATATCAAAGCGTTTTCTAAAAAAATCCAATTTTATTCCGAAAATACTATTTGTTCAAGTGTGCTATGAAAACAATTGTACTTAGGGGCTGTATACTGATGTCTATACGGAGGAAAAGTGATTGGTTACAAAACGATGGGGCTACAGCACACAACGCCCAAGTTGTTAAGACTATCCTAAACAGACTTTTTCATGACTAGTGGATCGCAAACCAAGGTCCCTTCCACTGGCCAACTCGTTCGCCAGACTTAACTCCACTGGACTTTTCATCTGGGGAACCATTAAAGATAAAGTTTACGCGCGTCCCATCACCACGAAGGAAAATCTAATTGAAAGGGTGAAGGCAGCATTTCAATCTCTAACAAGAAATTAGGAATGCTACAAGAAATAACATGATGAAAAGAATACATAAATGCTTGGAAGTAAATGGCAATCATTTCGAACATATTTTAAAAATATAATCAAAAGATATTAGGTATAATTTTCAAACACATTTTTAATTAAAGAATTTAAAGTTTATAAACTTGTTTCCTTGCTATTTTAAAAAAATAATATTTAAACCATTAAATTTAAAACAATCAACTGCATTTTATTTATAAATTATTAAGAAACACTTTAGAATATTGTATTTTCCAGCAATCACTTTTCCTCCGTATAGACATCAGTATACAGCCTCTAAGTACAATTGTTTTCATAACACACTTGAACAAATAGTATTTTCGGAATAAAATTGGATTTTTTGAGAAAACGCTTTGATATAGGTATAGGACAGTAAATACTATTTATAAAGAACAACTAATTTTCCATCAAATTAAATAAAAATATACAGGGTGTTCCATTTAAAATAAGAAAGTTTTTAATGGTTGAATTCTTTCACAATGAGGCTTGAATTGTGTACATTTTATGCCGAATTTGAAATGTTTTTGAGACTTGATGATCTTCTAGCTATTCGGTTAGAATAGAGTGAGAGCCCTAAGGTAAAAAAATTATATGGATTATTTCATCGTCATGCATTTGCCAAATAATTACAAAAGGTCCAGATATCGCAAAAACTAATAGAGTCTGACAAAAACATTTTCTATAAAATGTGCTTAGTATTTAATGCTTAATCGAAAAATGTAATAAAAATTACCATGTTGTATTTAAAAAACGAAAGTTGGCAGCTTCTTCCGGTATAACCGGAAATGACAGAAACATGTCAATATTTTTGTTAAAGAGAGCATATCGATAAACCCAAATCCCCAAAGTTTCAGGAACAAATATTCAGTAGTTCTCCATAAAGTTCTAATGCACGCTCGTCGTGAATCACCCTGTATAGACATTTATTAAAGATATTACGACATCGATCTTTTTTTAAATAGAATCATACAGCTTGTGATACATCATTTGAAAGCTAATATCTCGTACACTATGCTCATAAATTATAGCGCGACTCTGCTAAGCTATTTCAAAATGGCGACTGTTTTTAAAAAATCTCTATTTAAATTAGCGGAAATAACAAATTATTGATGGTTTTTTACCTTTCAAGGTAAGAAATCTGCATTGTTTCACGTTCGTACATGTTGTGACGTGCTACAATTGAATGACCACCGAGGGCCCCAGACTTAACGCCTCTAGACTATTTGCTTTGGGGATATTTAATAAAAAAAGTTTACCAAAATAGGCCAAATAATAGTGTAGATTTGAAATACAAAATTAGATTGGAGACACATAACATACCGGCTGAAGCCATTCGGAATTCCGTCGACGGATTTTACCATCGTCTGGGAGCGTGCCAAGTAGAGGGTGGAGGACATTTCCAGCATTTGCCACGTTAGACCACCTTTTTGTTTGTGCTTCGTTACATTTTTTTTTACAAAATAAATAACAAATAAACCATAACTATTGTTAAGTCACAAAATGTCAGAACGTGAAACAATCAAGATTTCTTACCTTGAAAGGTAAAAAACCATCAATAATTTATCATTTCCACTTATTTAAATTTTTTAACAACTTTTAATAGTCGCCATTTTGAAATAGCATCACGCTAAAATTTGTAAGAATACTGTAGGAGGTATTAACTTTCAAATGATGTATCACAAGCTGTATGTTTCTATTTACAAAAAAAATCGATGTCGTCATATCTTTGACAAATGTCTATAATAAAACAAACGAATAACGTCAAAATGTGAGCATATATAAAACTAAATTGACGTGTCCGAGCGTTTCCCCCAAAAGTTACAGGTTAAGGCTATATTAATTTTATTCCGAACTTCTGGGTAACCCTGTATAAAGTTATATGTGAACTTTTGATAAAATGCAAAAATCGTCGATATTTTTGAGTGGAACAGATCGATGTTCTAATCATTTCGATCTGTCTCGCCATCAAAAAGTAGGTGTTAGAAATGTTTCGAAGCATTATTTACTGGCTCTTAACTTACCAGAAACGAATGAGTACCTTAAGCAAAGAATCTGTAGTTATTGCCGTACTAAAGTTTCTGAACTACACATAGATTGTGAAAAGAAGATAAATTTTACTGTAAATAATGCTTTTTAAATGCAATAAACGTTTAGGCGAGGTTGCATAACATAATTTATGCCTTTTTCCATGTTCTATTGACTCACATTTTTGTCCGTTTTTGGAATGAAAATATTAATGATTCACACTGCATGGAGGTCGATTATAAGTTCTGATACACTTCGGACCATTCGAGCGCTGCGTGACTTGCGTGCGAAAACATTTAATAACTTCCAAACTAAAAGAGGTGCCACTTTCTCGTAAAATGGGCTTTGCAGATGAGAGAATAAAGAACGAAACGGTATTCTTCAAAATTAATTTAAAATGGGTTAACAGCATGTGAAAACTATTTAGAAAATTAAATTGTTATTATTTCTCATTTGTTCACAATGACAATTTTTATTTAATACACTTCGAAAGCTAACGTAACAAAGTGTAAAATAAAAGAAGACCGATATTGATCCGATCAGTACAATTGGCGATATTAAATTTCAAATGTGAGAAGATTGGAGAAAATCCAGCAAATTATCAAAAAATCATAATGTGGGTGTGGAATCCTGAAATACGTGTTAACTCATTTTATATACAGGGTGTTATTGAAATGACTTATTATATTTAAATGGGTGACTTCTATAGGGTGTCCTAGAGAAAGTCTACATACTTTTTTTTTAAATCGAATTTCTAAATACTAAGGTAAAAACCCTTTTTACCCACATATTGTCGCGCCGATCCATCTGGATTCAGTTAGCAACAATGTGGGTAACTAGAGTATACTAACAGTGTTGTCAGATCACACCGCATGTTTCGCCCTTGCTGGGATACCTGCTGCGCTTGACTATCGTTGCTTCAGTATGTTTCGCGACTCTGGAATGGGATGATGCTGTCGAGGGTTCCACGTGCTTGATGTATACGAATTTTAAACGTTTTGTTAGTTGTAGCATTTCCCGATTTTTTTTCTGTTGTGAAATAATTCATAATAAGAAATATTGTGATGTGATTTCATTGTTTGATATTACCTATTGTTGGTTCTGTCGCAAAACAAGTTTTATTTTTTATGGAATTTAATTATAAAACGGATTATAAGATCGAAGGTATGTACCTTAAATTTGTAGTATTTGTTTCTAAAAGGTTTGAAAAAGAAGTGATAACGCAGGTCAATGACGTCTTGTTGTCAAAAACTGAACACGTGCATTTACAATTCTGCGTTGCAATATATGACAACACCGCCTCAATAAACTATTTATTGTAGTAGCGGCCACGTAAAATTTCAGATTTCATATAAAGTGTATATTTCGTACAATAATGCAAAGCGCAATTTAAGGTTATTTTTCTTCAATTTATTTTCATCTCAGGATTTGCCGGTTTAAATATAATAAGTCATTTCCATAACACCCTGTATAAGAGTTGTAAAAAAAATTCGGACGATTCTAAAATGTCGAGGTTAAAAAGTGTGCGGTTTGTTTGTTTGTTCCAGAGTTTGTTTGGGATCCGTTGCGAAATCCGATTGAATCGGATATTAAAAAAGAAGGCCGGTGCCGGCGGCATCGAACGATGATTTCAATAATCGAGTACTTGATATTCGAGCGATTTTAATAATCGAGTGAATCGCTCGAGCGATGAATCACTTGAAATTCCGATTCACCATTGGTGAATCATTTTCATGACTAAGAAGATAAAACACCAGGGGTTGTTATGTAAGTTTTAGAAGTTTAGTCTAGAGTTTTTATAAAGATGAGGATCCCAAACAATCCCAAATTAGCAATCAGAGCCATCTATGTTGCATCAATTTAATTAAAAAATATGCAGCTTTTTGTCAGGTTAGAAAGAGACGAGAGTCATCAGCTGATCAATATTTCTTTTCGTGAAGTTTTAGCCGTTAATAATAAAGTGTTTTAGTTAATTTATTGATATTTAGATTGTCTGACATGTCGATTGGGGTATCAACAAGTTTCAGGAAGATCTGTGACAAAAATTTGAAAATTGTTCATATTTAAAATGGTTATTTTTATTAACATATTTTTTAACGCAATTTTTTCATAGCGTTTTCCAATCCTTTAACTTTACGAATCCAGTGTTAGATTAGAAAAAAACCAAGTATATTATCACGCCCAGGTTTTAGGGTATGACTAGGGGTGTAAAGGTATCGACGAGATCTTAGTTACTAAATAGAAAACGATACGATTTATAAAACAAAGATGTATTATAAGGCCAAACGAAATAATTACCTGAAGGGTTTACAAAAGACGATGAGAACAAAGATTTAAACTGACGAAAATAATTCTTACTTACAATAGGATTAGATGGTACATCGGAAACCAGGCGACCAGCAAAGTTTTACACAAAGATATTCAACGGAATCTCGCGCACTAGTGGTCTTAAAATTTACCTATTACCAATAATGTGCCTTCTCCCCAGGTCAGCAGTTTTCCTCCTTATTGGGAATCGACGAACTCAGGTCGTCCAACTGCAATTCTGCTGACATGATGAGATGACAAATTATTGATACATCAGGATGTACTTATACTATTTTATAATTACAACTTCCCCAGTTTGTTTAATAAATCTAATACAGGTTTAATGTTACATAGGAATGACCTGTGTTTTAACATTAACTATAGAAACTCATTAAAAAATCTGAATATCGAATTCATAAAATAGTATGGTTCCTGCAACCTGTGATTAAACCCAGCTCTTTAATTTTTTTTTAAATTTACAAATGCCGCTGGCTAGCCAGTCAAAACATAACCCATGTGGCGATGAATCCACTAATTGATTTGGCATACTTTTTTTGTATGCACCTTCTCGTTTATGTGCCTTTAAGAGAGACGTATGTCATGTCAGCCTTCTGAGCGTCAAACTCGAACGTCGCCAATTGGCACATTTTGGTCGGCGTCAAGCGAAGCTCGGGTATCGAGTGAAAGGTAAGAAGTAACAAGCGACGATTTTCGCTTGAATTTATAACTCGAGCGGTTTTTTTAATAATCAAGCGATGTCGGTTATTTCAATAATCGAGTACTCGAGCGATCACAACACTAAGATAAAGTTTACAAATAGTTTTTTTATAGTTAATATACCTGCGGCACGCCATTGATTTAAAGAAACCAAGTCGTTTACTATGTTTACAAAGCGATTTCAAAAAACAAATCCCGTCTTTTGTTAAAGCCAGTCAGTCCGCCAGCTTGGCGAAATAAAGCCACCAGATGAACAAATTCGCACAGGACGAAGCTCACGTCTAAACGGCCGAATACAAAAGACGAGACCATCTTACAATGCGGGATTTATTCCGTCGAACAAAACGGCAGATTTCAGGTTTCAACAGCAGGAATAGATGGTGGCCCTTGGCGACGGTTCACTCGCAAAAAAATCATGTCGGACAAATCAAAACAGTGGTGATTGATTGATTGATTGAGAAAAACCGATGATTTTAATAATCGAGTATTCGACACTCGAGCGATTTTAATAATCGAGTGAATCGCTCGGGCGATTAATTACTTGAAATTCCGATTCACCATTGGTCAATCATTTTTATGACTAAGAAGATAAAACACCAGGGGTTGTTTTTGTAAGTTTTAGGAGTTTTTATTTTTATTTATGATCAAACACAAGCACTATAGGAAAAATCCTTTAGGGCACTCTGGGAGTGGTGCGTGTGCGCAAAAAGCGTTGGTTTTGAATCGTTGGAGGTTATATTCGTTGGGAAAAACCACCTCGGGAAGGTCATTCCACAAAGATGTAGTCCTCCAGATGAAAGAATTCTTAAATAATGAAGTTCGAGGAGTACTAAGCTGAACCACATATAGATGAGCGGCAGTGGTTCGTCGTGTATTTCTGCTATTCGTCGCTCTGGGCGGAATTAAGAGGGCAAGGTCAGCCGAGAACCTTCCATGAAAATATCTGTAAAAGAGAGTCAACTCCCCAACCTGTCTTCGATGTTCCAGGCTGTCGAGGCTCCTCGTCAGCTCGTGGTCTCCAATCAGACGAATGGCCATCCTTTCGATGGAATCCAGTAGCCGAAGAGTATGTTTGGGTGCAGAGCCCCAGACATGAAAGCAGTACTCTAATGATGGTCGAATCTGGGCTTTGTATAGTGTCAAATGTTCACAACTTTCTGGTTCGGAAGAGTACACCAAGTTTCTGAGACGTTATCTGGACGATTGCCACAACATGGTTATGCCAAGACATATTTCCTCCCAGATTGACGCCCAGCAAATTAATAGATGAACCCAGTGCGATTGCGTGTCCGTCCACGACTAAATCCGGTTCTGTAATGTTAACCTTTTTAGAGAAAACTGGTTTTTTAGCGTTAAATTCGACTTGGTCACTGTCGCACAGGTCTTTGTTGAGGCGTGATAGTTCATGCTGTCTGCGAAGATGTGCGTCGGCAGCCGATGTTTGTGCATTCAAAAAGAAAGATGAGATAAGTGTGCTATGATCAGCAAAACAAAATATCGGATTTTTCGTTTTCACTAGAAGGTCGTTAATGTAGAGTAGGAAGAGAGTGGGAGACAATATGAACCCTTGAGGAACACCGGCATTGATGGTGAAGGTGTCTGAGAGAAATCCGTCAATCGCTACTTGCAGAGGGCGGTCCTTAAGAAAGCTAGACAATCATGCACAGAATCGAGACTGAGCATACCATAGGATCGCAGTTTACTTAGAAGTCCCTCATGCCAATCACGATCAAAGGCTTTAAAAATATCCAGTGCAACATCCCGAGACTCCCCATGATGTTCGATTGCGTTGTTCCAAAGATGCTAGAAGATCTCCAGTTGATCTGGACTTCCGAAAACCATATTGATGATCGTTGATAATGTTGAAGCCTTCCAGGTACTTTAGAAGATGTTGGCTAATAGCTTTCTCCATAACTTCTGACATAACCGAAAGGAATACGACTGGTCGATAGTTGTTAGGCAGGGTTCTCTTACCTTTCTTTGGTATAGGCTGGACCCGCGCCGCGCCGTCTTCCAGCACGATGGAAATATTCCTTGTTTGTAGGATAAGTTAAAAAGTCTACAAAATACTGGTGTTAGTTCATCGGTGCATCTCTTGAGAACTATAACAGGAATTTCGTCTGGACCAGAAGCTTATTAAGGAAGAACCAATAGTCGATTCTGATGTGTAAAAAAATGATATCCTTTAATTTTTTAAAAATTTACAATCGCCGCTGGCTAGCCAGTCCCAGTGAAAACAGAATCCATGTCGCGATGAATCCACTATGGAATTTGGCATACTTTTTTGTATGCACCTTCTCGTTTATGTGCCTTTAACAAAGGCGTATGTCGTATCAGCCTTCTGAGCGTCAAACTTGAACGTCGCCGATCGGCACATTTCGGGTCTAGCGAAAATCGGATGAAAGGCAACGATTTTCGATTTTTCGCTTGAATTTATAACTCGAGCAGTATTTTTAAAAATCGAGCGATGTCGGTTATTTCAATAATCGAGTACTAAAGCGTTTTTCACTCGAGCGATCACAACACTAGTGATTACATTGAAATTCCCGCTAAAGGAACCTAGTTACAGTCACGGTGAGTGGCCCATTAAAAGCTCTCAGGAACTAAATCAGTTATTTGTGTAAATTCGTCTCAAACCTCAACATGCCTATTTTGAAGACCAACAGGCAGTGGCGGTTCTTCCACAGGAACACATGCGCAAGTGCACGCCCAAAACAAAACGAATATTTTATCGTACCGTCAAACTAAAAAAGTCCGACCCTACCTAATATTTTATCATCCCGTCAAACCAAACTAAATAGATCCGGCAACCGTGCCTCGGTCGAGGTAAATGACGATTATGACGAGACTTGCTCGCACGTGCGATTAAGTAGTGCTCTGTAGTAACAGATAGCGGGTGGCAGCGGGGGATAGCGGGGCTATGGCGATTTAACATGGAAAAGCGCACAGTTTTTGTGTTGTCTGTTCGTGCATCTAGATCGAAATTCGAGCGTATATGTTTTAATATTTTAATATTATATATTTATTAAGTTAAAATGAATAGTTGACGGTGGACTATTTAAGAAATAACTTTAGCTCTTTGAGTTTGGAGCAAAAATTGAAGTGAAGAATGCGGGAACACCTAAACCCGAAATTAATTTAACGCAGACCACAAAGGGTTAATCTAGGAACTTTATTAGAAAGTATAAAAATGAAATATATGAAAACAAATTTATAGAGGGTATTCCAAACTTAATGAGGCTGTTATTGATTAATTTTCTAAAATTAAGAACCGAAGAATGGACTTTACGTTTAAGCACTATTTTGTAGGGTCGATAAATGTTATGTATTTCGATAAATGATACTCGATATAATTTTAAACCATTTTATTTAAGGATTTAAACTTTTAACTTGAAAATATGAAGAATGCCAACTTGTCAGTCTCGTGGCTCGATTCGTCCTCGTCATAAAACAGTTAACTATTGTTCTCGTCTTGGTTGCGCCTAATGACGTAGCCCGTAGATGGCGTAGTGGTATGAGACATCATTCGGTTTTCTTGATAAATCGTAGATGGCAGTAGTAGTATTGGACATCATTCAGTTTCCTTGATAGCTCGTAGATGGCTTTAGTAGTATTAGTAGTGGACTGTTTAAATATTGTTACGAGGGTTGCATGCGACCACGTTAAGATCCGACAGCTATACACACTAAGAAAACCTTTCTTATTTTCCAAAAGTTGTATTTTCTTGTGTAAAATTAAAAAAATAAATAAAAATATGTTTTACCTAACGCATTTTCTTATTACTTTTTTTCTTTCTACATTTAAAACGCCTAGAAAGTAATTGTTTGGTCGTTACACAAAAATAAAATTTAAAAAATAATTTCACCATACTTGTGAACCCCTCTATCATAGGTCACGAGCCGCCACTGCCAACAGGATTCTTTTTTAATGATAAAGAAAAGAAACTTATTATTGTACGTATTGTCCAGTAAAAAATAAACAAAATATTATGCTCTTATAGTTCCTGTTAAGTGACCCCTCTTTGCCTGCCTTAACATTTTTGTCCTCTTTATCTTGCGACTTTTTCCTGTCCCTTTGAACTCGCGTGAGGGTGATTATATGGCAAACTGCGTCATTATGTACCGAGTTTTGAAGTTTCGCTAAAGGAAGGCGTCCGGAAAAACGGCTCTTAAAAATAGGTCGCTCGGGACGGGAAATGTTACATAAAAGCGGGAAATACGGCTTGGGAAGTATTTGAAATTGGGATTACCGGGTCAAAAATACTAGATTAAATCTTTATTTATTTTTTCTTTATTTAACGGAATAATCCATAAAAATAAGGATTTCCAGCAGGAACAAAAAACTTCTTTTAACCTTTCAAGTTGCCACCAATATCCCCCTTAAAGCCTTCTTCTTGTTGAACATACAGGTCGACAAGTTTATCTGTAGCTGCGGCCAAACAAAATTCTAGGGTTAACAATGTTGTCACATTTTGCAAAGATATTTGAAAGATGCCTGAAACATCGCATTATGACATTCTTTACATACATACATAATCAATTCGGCTTTTTGGAAGGATTTAGTACTGCAGATGCTTTGTATGCATTCACATCGGAGGTAACAAAAAATCTAAACCACAGTACAAAATGCTTAGGAATATTTATTGATCTGGCTAAAGCCTTTGATACGGTGCCACACAACCAGCTTTTAACTGTTTTGTCACACTATGGCCTAAGAGGAGTTGTATTCAATTTAGTAAAAAATTATCTGCAAGAAAGACCACAAATGGTTAAAATCAATAATACATTGAGTGAGAGACTATTGATCAAAATTGGTGTTCCTCAGGGAACGGTTTTGGGCCCAATCCTCTTCATCATTTATCTTCATGCACTTTTTAAAATATACGGTATATAGGTACAGTTATATCTTATGTTGACGACACGGCTATAATATTTACTGGTAAAGATTGGGAAGAAGTTAAAAATAAGACAATAGAAGGTTTTAAATTGGTTAAGAGTTGGTTGGAAACTTATAAATTATCAATTAATCTAAATAAAACAAATTACATAGCTTTTTCATTAACAAGGGCTGGTCATCCCAATTTTACAGATATTACTATCGGTAATGATAGAATTGCTGAGGTAACCCACACAAAATATCTTGGTGTGCTGGTTGATCAATTTATGAAGTGGAGTCCACATATTGACTATGTTTCTAATAACATGCGTAGACTCGTACACAAATTTTATATATTAAGAGAATTTCTAAGTGCTTAATAAGTTAAATGTAACACAAAAATATACTCTTAAAATTATATTAAAAAAATAAAAGATTTCCAACAAAGTTATTGTTTTCGGAGGATACTGTAAATATCAGAACTTTATATATTAGCAGTATATGTAATTTTGTTTATCGGTGTAAGACCAAGCTACACTATCGGTATATCACTCTACCGAAACAAGGACTAAATCTAATAACAAATTTAAATTACCAAAAAATTTAACAACCGCCAATAAAAAGTTTCTGGATTACTTAGCACCAAAATCATTAAATTTACTCCCAGATAATATAAAATCAATTAGAAATATAAAAAATTTTAGTAAAAAGTGTAATCAGTATGTTTATCGGAATACAGAAAAGTTTTCAATACTTTTTCACTAAATCAATAAGGATTGTGGGTATATGTTTCAGTAACGTGTTTCACATAGAATTATAATATAGATAATATAAGTAAAAATATAAAATAATAATATACATATGTCTAATTTTAGATTTTGACACATACGGGTGTTTTACACCTAGGTGTCTATTATTGGTTTTTGCTATTCATTATATTATATTATACAGTGATGGGCTAAAATATGGAACAAATTCATTTAAAAATTAGGTATTAATTTTTTGGAAAAACGCTCGGACACGTCGATTATAATTTTTTCTTCCGGATTTTTTGCCTCAAAAAGAAATTATATTGGGTGTGTCAAAAAGTAGATGTAGGTATAATTTTGAAAAATTATTTTATTAAGTGTTGAAACTGCAAACCATTAACTTCTTGACAATATGCCAATCTACTTAAAAACCCTTCTAAAACATTATTTATAGTATTTTCATTAATTTGCCTAATTTCATATCTAATTTTAAATTTTAAGTCTTCCAAATTTTGTGGTTTATCCTTATACACTTTTGATTTCAAATAACCCCAAAGAAAGAAATCCATTGGTGCCATTCTATGGGTCCTCTTCTACCTATCCATCGTTCGGGAAAAATAGTATTCAAATACTCTCGTACTTGTCGAGCAAAATGAGGCGGAGCACCGTCCTGCTGAAACCAAATAGACACTTCTGGTAGATTAGGCTGATTCCGATTTGGAAAATCCGCTGCTAGTGTGGGAATTAATTCATTTTGAAGAAATTGTAAATATCGGTCTCCTGTAAGATTTCCATCGAAGAAAAAAGGTCCAATAATTCTATCATTTAATATCCCTGCCCAAACATTTACTTTTTGTGAGTATTGCGTATGCTGTTCTCTCATCCAACGGGGATTATTTGTACTCCAATACCGAAAATTTTGTCTGTTTACCGAACCATTCAAACAAAACGTTACTTCATCGCTAAAAAGTACGCTGCGATGGAAAAATAGATTTAAGTTGCACATTTCCATCATAGTTTCACAAAACTGTAGTCGGCGGTCGGGATCATCTTGGTTTAGCTCGTGCAGCAACCTAATTTTATACGGATGGTACTTTTCTTGTTTCAATACCCGCAAAACAGATCGTCGGCTAACATCATTATTAAGGGCTACTTCAGTGGATGCACTATGGGGATTATCTTCAACTTCTAACAAAATATTAAATTTTGTGTTTTCACTAATTTTTGGATGAAGACGATCCTTTACATTCCCTGTTTCCCTGAATTTTTTCTCAGTTTTACTCACTGTAGATCTTGTAATCCGTCGTTCTGGATACTTAGCGCTAAACAAGTTACAAACTTCTTCTTGACTTCTTGTTTTGTCTCCACATCCAATTAAAATTAAAATTTCGATTCTTTGAGTTTCATTTAAATGCACCATGATCACCGTTTTTTTCAAAATTATACTTAAAATTCTTTTTGATTGACACATGACTTGCTATCGTAGTAACAATTAATTTAAATTTACCTGTTTACCTTTAAGTAGGTACATGTACCTTTTTTTAAAGAAATTTATTTTTTAAGATGTAATTTTTCTCTAAAACCGTTAGAGATAAGGATAGAGTATGCTACATGAATTATGCTCAGAATTTGACGTAGAATTTATGTGATAAGTAAAAATAGGGTGGTTCTATTTAAAATACAAAAAAACTTTACATCTACTTTTTGACACACCCAGTATAATTTCTTTTTGAGGCAAAAAATCCGGAAGAAAAAATTATAATCGACGTGTCCGAGCGTTTTTACAAAAAAATAAAACCTGATTTTTAAATGAATTTGTTCCATATTTTAGCCCATCACTGTATATAAATGTTAAAATGTTAAAAATGTTAAAAAATAAATGTTGAATATATTAAACTTTAATTTAATTAACTCTTACCGAGAAAAACATAAAATTACATTTACGCATTTAAAATAAATTGTAAGGGGTATATAAGGAACCAATATTCTATTATAGTTTCAATATTATTCCTTTCATACTATTTTTTATATATATTTAAATGCAAAATAATATATTTTTTTGATTAAAGTACTTTTAATCTGATAATATGGCAACATAGTGCGTTGTCAATGGTTACAGGTCGCTAGCGCTAAATTGATTGGTTATATCCCAAACAGTTGAGGGCATGCGTCTCCTGAGACACCCGATGGGCCATCGGGCTTGTTCGGCGATGTCCGATATTTGAAGAATGCACCCACCCAGTTGCGTAGTGATGGAAAGGGCAATAGTTATTGTAGTTTATAAATAAGTGTCCAGTGTGTCGTGTTTTAGGGTGTTATTTTAAAATTTTGAGCTTTGTGATACCGAATGAATATACTTCTGATAAAAACCTTCACAGTAAGACCCATGAAGTGATTGCAAATGTTTATAGGGTAGGTGAACGGGAATCACAAATCAATATATTTAAATCGCCACTGCGGAAGCTAGAAAGAGACATTAATATGACCAAAACTGAAAAAGAATTATTAATCAATCCATCATGTGTGTCTTTTTTGTTCCGTGTTAAAAAATGTACATCTTGTAAAAAGTAATTGTTTAAACTTTCATCAAAAATAGTTAAAGATTGTTTCATGAAAAATGGATACGACTTAATGATTTCCTGGGTCGGTGCCATTGTGTCGACAAGAGCTTGGCAATAAACAAGTGAAGTATGAAGGGACGGACTAAGGAAAACAAGTAATAAATAATATAATAAAAATAACATTTTTTTTAAATATTACTAGTCATATTTATTTACATTTATAATGTCATTCTATAGATAGTTCTGTTTCGCTATCGCTATCCTCATCAAAATTAATTATAATTGGATTAATTATACGATCCAGACTAATATACGAATTTTCAACAGTTATTACGTGACGGACTGAATTTTTCCAACTACCTATCTGGAGGAATATCATTAAAGCATTTTCGTATTAATTCTACAACACTACAACTTAAAGTCGGAGAAATATTTTCAGACCTAACCAGTGATTTTAACTGGTGCCACATATGCTCTATGGGGTTAAAAATGCAATAATAGGGTGGGAGCCGTAGCACTGTATGTCCAATTTCTTGTGCCAATGTGTCATCCACAAACATATACTTTTTTTATACAAAATGTCTTTAAAACTTCTAAAAGATCACTTTTTTTTATAACTTTCTTCAAAATATATATCATTCGCCGCCATGCAGTTCTGAATCTCCAATTTTGTATTATTTGAGCTTGGAGCTTTATGTAATTGGCGACTGTGATAGCTCGCATTGTCCATTACTATCACACTATTCTGAGGAATGTTTGTTAAAAGACAATTCTTGAACCATTCCTCAAAAACTAACAAATTTTACCACAAAAAGATATTTAAATATAAATTAAGCAACCTAACCTACCTGATGTGCCTATATTTAATTATAATTATTACAATCCGGTCCTTTCCACATAATAATAACAAACGGTCATAAATAATGGGATGGCCCCAGGTACTTTTACTGCAGTCATTAAGTTATATCCATTTTTCGTGAAACAATCTTTACCTACCTTCAAACATAAAATGCAATTACTGAAGAGTTTCCTATTTTTATTATATTATTGTAAGTAGTAGTAAGTATATAGTATGTTGTACTGATCTTATCAGTATCGGTCTTTTTTTATTTAACCCTTTGTTATGTTAGCTTTGGAAGTGTATTAAAAATAAATGTCATTGAACGAATGCAAAATAATAATTAATTTAAGTGTTTAAATGTTAACATGTTCGCCCCCCACCCTTTTTAAAAAATACCGTCCACTCATCGCGCGTTGGATGTTTTGCGATCGAAAATAATTAAATAACTACCGATCTAATAGAGATGGCATAAAATTGGGTCTGCAGATAAAAGGATAAAACAAGACGGTATTTTTAAAATTAATTTAAGATGGGGACGAGCATGTTAAAACTATTTAAACAGTTTAATTGTTATTAGTTTGCATTAGTTCACAATTATAATATTTTTTAATACACTTCCAAAGGTTACATAACAAAGTATTAAATAAAAAAAGACCGGCATTAATACGATCAGTACAACTGGAGATATTCAATTTCAAGTATGAGAAGATTGGAGAAAATGTGTGGAAATTTTGAAAAAGAAATTTTTTTCAGCAAAATATTCAAACAATAAAATCTTTACTCTGATAATTTTACTATAGTCTTTTTGTGTGTAAAATTACTAAAGTGGTTTCTGAAATATATTGAAAAAAAACAGAAAAAAATGAAAAGTTTGACACCCTGTATCATTCAAACAATGCAATACAAACACTGTTTGTTTTATTTTTGGGTAAAGAATATACCCCGTATATTTGTCATAAATTTGCGAGACCGATATTAGGTTTTTATTAATAATAATCTTTTTCAAAATTAAATAAACCGAGGCTGAGCCCTGAAATTATAAATAACCCTGTTGCATGTACTCCGCGCCTGGCTTACACCACTCCAAATTATCGTAATTGCCCGCCATTGTGGTCTAAGGGCTAAAAGGGTGCGTTTGGAGGGGTTTCAATTACAACGTACACACTAAATGATATGATACCAGTATCCTGGAACGTTACGAAGGGGGCGGTTTTGGAACTAGGATGGCCGGTTGCCCGCAATTACATGGATGGAAATGAAATATTTGCAATGCTCCAACGAATGAAAACGTAAAGAAAGTATCCACTGTGCGTTACCTGCGAAAGCTCAATAGGGACGAATTATTATTAATTTGCAAATAAAATTTTTTTCTTAAAGTAACCCTATGAGAAAACAAGTGAAATTTAGAGATGCAGTTGCTATGGAACAGAAAATGTTTCATTTTTGAGTTTATCGTAAGTTTGTGTTTTTATTGCTGTTGGTTGGTTTCTTTCGACACGTTATTTTAATTAAAGTAAGTTAAAGAACAATCCAATTGTTGTATTTATTATTCCCAATTACAATTACTAGAACATTAATTATCATGTAAAAGTTAATTGGTAAGAAGTAACAAAATATTATTCGCTTGCCTGAGCTAACGCACTAAACAATTTGAATGCAAATATCTCCGAAACGGTAACTCTGGGCGACCTGAACTTAGTATACATTTTTTACGTAATAAATATGAGAAAAGTATTATTTTTATTAAAAACTTAAATACACTGAGGCACAAAAAAGTTATGACCGTATGAATGTGCGAAAAATGCCGCAGACGGCGCCCCCTACAGTGTACATTAAAATTTCACAAATGAATCAATTTCTCGACCTAAAAAATCATAATTGCCAAATTTTGTAAAAAAAAGTTGGTTTCTCTCAAAGTTATTAGAGCAAAACAAAGATGAAGATTTAACTTTAACATCCTGTATCTCAGTTACTATCAACTTTCGGATATAGATAAGTATCATTAAATCCTAATATTATTACGTAAGGAGTCTCTGGTTTTTCCATGTACCATTAATTAACGGACACCCTGTACATGGGAAACTATACCGGGTAGTGCGTCCGGTCAGGACACATAGCAATTCCAATGGAAATAATATCTATAGTCGTCGATATCGATACTATCGGTGCTCTCTACTCTAGACTCCAAACATTTTGACGTTTCATAAGTTTAAGGTTATGTGACTATAATTTCAAAAGAAAGAATGTCAACAATATCGCTAAATAAGAAAATACATTGCAAACAAACGGTAAGTACATATTTTTATACTTAAATCCTACCTTTAAAGTCGTTTTCCGTTTGTAATATGTAAATAATAATAATGAAAATCTAAAAAAATATACATTATATTAAAAGAAAAAGTCATTCAAACTTGACATTTGTTTACAGTAATTTTCTAGTCTTCGGCCTGCTTAGAAACGCTTTTTAAAATTGCTTTGGACCAATGCGGCCGTTTTATCACTTGTAAGGAAAATGAAAAATTTATCAAAATAATTTTGTGTAATTGGTCTAACTAAATGAAACAATTTGATTGGTCGAAACAGTACGATAGTACTGATCCACTTTAGGATCAACCTCATGTTTCCAGCGTTTTATAGAACTTTAATACTTTTAGTTTTTTTGTATCACAAGTATTATTGATAGAACAACATGAAATTATAATATTTATGATAAAATAAAAAAAAGGTGTATTTAGCAAAAAACGTTCTGTAATGATCTGCAAAACGGCTTACTTAACCTGCGAGGCAGGTTAACTGATCCAATCAGTAAGATTAACTGAACAGTGCCATAATTATGTAATTAACAAAAAAGTTAAGATACGTTTAAACAAAATATTTACTTCCGAATACAAATATAATATTAAAAAACAATTATTAATATACAATGAAACAAAATTCACTAAAATCTACATTAAATGAAAACATGTTCGCAAACCTAGCACTACTACTTTTTATTGGCCTGGGTAACTTATAAATAATGTCCTCTTTTGGAACAAAACCACTTTCAATTCTTAAGGATAACTTGGTTCGATTGTTACGTTCCAGGAAAGTGACGTCATAACCATTAAGAAGAATATCTTCGATTTTGGCCAAGTAATGTCAAAAATTTAATGCGGTCCATAACCATAATGAATATTTGATGCCCGTTGCAGGTATTCCTTAAGTAATAACTCTTCTTCTTGGGTAAAGACCATTAGATGCTCATTATTAGGACGAAAATTCATCATTTCCAAGTCCTTATCGCGGTATTTGTCCACATAACGTTTTAGTGTAATTCGGGGAATGTTAAACCCAATTGCCACATTTCTAGTTGCCCGACCATTTATTAGGACTTCCTGACGAGCCTGTTTAAGTGTTTGGGCACTATATGATCTATTATTGGTTGTACGAGACCATTTTCTCGGCATCGTCTACAAAAAATAATATTAGAACAAATAAGAAAATTTCGAAGCAGGTTAACCGGACCCCTGTTCATTTATCCCCTATAGCAGGTGTCCAGTTAAACCCACAAACCCAGAAACGATGAAATTTTTTTTAAATAATTGCTGTAGAGGAACCTAAATATCTACATATAACACTAAAATATTTACCAAAATATACTATACAACACACTTCTTTTAACACGACGTTATTTCGACAAATATAAAAAATAAATAGGAGCCAAAAAATGTACTCGGCCGCCATTAAAAATGTTTAGACTGAATAAATGCGTTCCTGTTGATAATAGAGAAACCTGTACGAAATGCTACAAATAAATGTCTAGTAAGGCGTCTTAAGACGAAAGTTAATAGTAACCCTCACTAAAAGATGGCAGTTAGATCACACTGTTCAGTTAACCCGCCTGTTCACTTAACCCCATCCTGACAGATGATGGAAATAATATTTTTTGATACTATTAACTGACTATTATTTATTTTAGAAGAATATCTGTTTTTCATTATGCATCCGGCCATGCCAAATTCTTAATGCAAAATAGAACGAAAACGGGAATCGATACACCAAGACAAATCACTGTAATAAATTCGCAAATTCTTGAACGTTCCCTCGAAAACGCTCTCTGACAACACCGGGGGTGGCAGTTTGATTTCCCTTGAGGGGCGTGGGGAGTGGAGGGGGGCAGAGATCGGGAGGAATAGCGGGGGACAAAAGACGAAAGGCGATCGCTATCCGGAACCGATATATTTGCTCTCCTTTGTCACTTGCAGATGTTTTAATCAAGCTGGCCACGGTTATTTGCGATGTTGCCAGATTGAAGACGATTGGCTTACGAATATTTTATTATTTATTTATTGAATCGACAACGGAATTGTCCTGTAAGCTGATTAGGTCTCGACGCTCAATTGTTTTTTTGCGTTATTTTATCGCGTAGAGCGTTAACAATACCTATTTTGCTAATTTAAACAATAAATGTATGTTTAATAATCAATGACGGGCATTAATTTTTATAGCCCCACTATAGAGGGTTCGGTTAAGTCGGCACTGTTGCTAACCCCTTTATAATGAGAGGGTGATTAAATTAGTAAACTAGTAGCATTTTTTCCGCTGATTCAAATAGCAAAAGCTAAAAAAAATGTCCATCGGGAATTATTTGAAAAAATGTATTTTTTTAAATGGGGCACCCTGTATACTTCTCGATATGCCGGTCGCAAATAAATAAGTTGGGAACAAAAAAGTTTCTATACACGATCAGCGTAAAGTTAAAAATAACAAAGTTATGGCAATATTTGCAGATGTAAATGGCCAAGTCACGAGTAAATCATCATCTAAAAGCACGATTTATTTAGCTATATCTACCCACTAGACTATCATACTACTTGTCTACATTATATTATTGCGGAAGGTATACTTTTTAAAACACCCTGTATAAAAAACGTCTAGTATTTTTATCAAATTGAAAAACTTTTCTAAATTTTCTCAAATTTTTTGCATTGGTTACAAATTAAGGCCAAATTACGTTTGACATGTTTTTTTTTTATAAAAAAAACCTTTGATACGTCAAAATAGCTTCATTGAGGAGATCGGCATCTTTTACAGCCTAAACCAATATTTCAAACAATATATATTTTTTTAGTTCCCGCGTTGTTTAATAGGCCACTCAACGCGAATGACCCTGTATATTTAAAAATGTGAAGTCTTACTAATTCGTTGAAATTTTACTTTTCCGCACACATGGAACTTGTTTTATTAACATTTAGCGTTAAAAACTTATAATCCATCCAAATTTTAACATAGTAAAAAATAATAATTTTAAATTCATAAATTATACCTCCAACTTAAGCAACATGATAAGTACTAAATTGAATAACTTAGGATATAGAACAATATGTGTAAATAAACAAAATTTAGGCAGAATACTAGTGAACAATAAAGACAAAACGGACATACTTGATAAATCAAGAGTTTACAAAATTAATTGTGCAGATTGTAATGCTATATATGTAGGTCTAAGCGGCAGAAGTATTAAAACAAGATTAAAGGGACACAAAACAGCTATTTTAAACAATGTAAAAAACTCAGGGATGTCTGCTCACTGTATAGAAAATAATCACTTTGTAAATTTAAGTAACATTCAATTGCTTCACGCTGAAAACAAAGGTAAAAGATTGAATTTATTAGAACAACTAGAAAATCCATGACAAATAATCTTATTCACTGTACCAATGACCAACAAAATATCCACCATACCCCAATAATTGATACATTCTTAGAATCTTTACAGCCCGGACTTCCCAAACCTTTAGCATAATATAAATTTAAATAAGGTTTATAATAGACTAGGTAATAAAATAGACATTATAAATATTGTAAACGATATGCAAACTTTAGTATACAAATAATACTCTTGAATAAGCCCTAATAAGGCAACACATATGTAGAGATAACTCTAATATAACTTGAAGCATTAACAAGCAATAAGTGTTTTAATTATAAATAGTTAAATAAAGAATAAAATCTGGCCAAGCACTGTGCCCTGAGGAACACCACACTCTACCCCCACTTGAAGAGCTTCATATTGAATTAAGTTTAACTTTTGGGGCTAAATTATTGAAGTATAACTTAAACAATTAAGGAACTTTTCCTCTTATCCCAATCAGTCCAATTTGTGTAGTAGAATATGGTGGTCCACAGTATCAAATGCCTTAGGAAGGTCCAGAAAAGTGGCTTACAGTTGTCATCGAATTAATGGATAATATAATCAGTAACCTCATGCAAGGCCATATCTGTGCCCACTTTTACGTTCAATTATTTCTAGTAGACCTTGTAGAATAATTATTTTAAAGTATCATGATCCACTTGTTCTCGTAACAGTTCAACAAGTTATTGACCAGAAAAGTAAAAGTTTGTGCTTCACCCACGCCGACATTCGGTAAACAAAAATGAACTCGTACACACATATTCAAATAAGTTTCGTATCAAAAAGGAACGGAAAGAGTTAGTTAGCCCGGCATTCATGGAAATTATATACGGTTTCCAATTTGGTCGCCGGTCGCATGGAGCGAAGAAAAGTTATGTTTTGCGGCTAATTTTCCGCTATTCATCGGTTTCGGAGTCAGTTGAATGTATAATTTGCTATTCAATGGTTTTAGATTTTCATAACAGAAGAAAACTATGATATTTCCAATTAGTTGCTGTATAAATCTCTATAATACGGGGTGTTATGGAAATTATTTATTATACAAGGTGTAACAAATTCGTCCTTCACCATTAGGATTTCGGAAACGGTAAGAGATACGAAGTCGGTTTGGGGCAAAGTTGCGTAATTATGGGCCCAATAATATGCCGAAAAAAATTCTAAAAGAAATACAGGGGTTTTCAAAATATTTGTAATCTAAAATTTTGTGTTTCGGTTTTTATTTTTTCGTGACTTTGTTCGAAGAGATGCCCAAAAATTAATTTTGCTACTTCTAGGGCCTGTAGTTTCTTATTTAAATAATGAAATTGAACTAAATCTACGTTCAGCGGCATTTTTTTTATGATCAAACACAAGCACTATAGCAAAAATCCTTTAGGGCATTCTGGGAGTGGTGCGTGTGCGCAAAAAGCGATTCACGTTGGTCTTGAAGCGTTGGAGGTTATATTCGTTGGGAAAAACGACCTCGGGAAGGTCGTTCCATAAGGATGAAGTCCCCCAGATGAAATAATTCTTAAATAATGAAGTTCGAGGAGTACTAAGCTTAACCACATATGGATGGGCGGCAGTGGTTCGTTATAGTGTATTTCTGCTATTCGCCGCTCTGGGCGGAATTAAGAGGGCAAGGTCAGACGACTACTTTCCATGAAAATATCTGTAAAAGATGATGATGAAAGATCTGTAAATAGATGAAGATAGTGGGATTGCGTGTCCGTCCATGACTATATCCAGTTCTGTAATGTTAACCTTTTTAGAGAAAACTGCTGTCTGGGTTTTTTAGCGTTAAATTCGACTTGGTTACTGTCCCCCAAGCCAAAATTACTTCCAGGTCTTTGTTGAGGCGTGATACTTCATGCTTCATTCAAAAAGAAAGATGAGATAAGTGTGCTATCATCACCAAAACTAAATATCGGATTTTTCGTTTTCACTAGAAGGTCGTTAATGTAGAGTAAGAAGAGAGTGGCAGACAATATGGACCCTTGAGGAACACCAGCATTGATGGTGAATGTGTCTGAGAGAAATCCGTCAATCGCCACTTGCAGAGAGCGGTCCTTAAGAAAGCTAGACAACCATGCACAGAATCGACTGGGCATACCATAGGATTGCAGTTTACTTAGAAGTACCTCATGCCAAACTCGATTAAAGGCTTTAGAAATATCCAGTGCAACAGCCCAAGACTCCCCATGATGATCGATTGCGTTGTCCCAAAGATGGGTGACATAAACTAGAAGGTCTCCCGTTGATCTGGACTTCCGAAAACCATATTGATGATCGCTGATAATGTTGAAGCCTTCCAGGTACTTTAGAAGATGTTGGTTAATAGCTTTCTCCATTACTTTTGATATAACTGAAAGCAATGCGACTGGTCGATAGTTGCTAGGCAGGGTTTTCTTACCTTTCTTTGGTATAGGCTGAACTAGGACCGTCTTCCAACACGATGGAAATATTCCTTGTTTGCATGATAAGTTAAAAAGTCTACAGTAGTTAGTATATTGTGGTATTATTTATTTATTCAGTGACGATATCTGCCAATTAGGGTATTATGAGCTTACGTTTGTCCTTTAAATCGACCGTGTAACAAATTGGACAAAGAAGAAAAATACGAGCAATCTATTCTTGAATTATTTAATATAAAAAATGCTCTTAGATCAAAGACTAACAACATAAACACCGTATGTATACCCTAGAAAATACCCTGAGCTCCTCTATAATTTACCCCATTGAAGGCTTCTGCATTTTAAGTATTTAAGACTTGCTAGTTTAAAGTAGACGGCCGGCTCTTCAATAAAGGAAATAAGAGAATTACCGATTGTTTTCAATTCGTTGAAAGAGTTAAATTAAATATTAACGATACAAAATACATTTGGTGTTGTCCTCTATGATTTCTGAAAAATATGTAATAAAAATATATTAGTATATTACATAACGAGGGTTGACAGTGGTAGAATTTAAACGAGGAGGTATTTAGCACGAGGCACTAGGCCGAGTGCGGAAATCGGCCTAGTTTGAGAAAGTAGCTTTCACACAAGTAATGTACACATTTTTTCCTACGACCACAAGTGCAGTTCCCAATTATTTGCACATTTTAGCTTACTTATTAAATTAATACTGTTCGGGCGTTGTTTCACCTATTCAACAATCATAAGAACTTTTTTTACTTCTTAAAGCTTTTATTTAGGTATTAATTAAAGCAAACAAAATAGATATATTGTTTCCGCTGCTCTACTGTCAGTTCTTCGTTGTTCTCCTTTCCGCTAAGCGCGCTACCATCGCCGTTCGTGTAAAACTATCCTAGACTAATAAAGTTCAAAGAGCCGAACCATTTATTTTTCAATTTTAACTTAAAAAAAATTAAATTAATCTTAACATTTATAAATACATGTAATTTCAAGAAAATCATAAAACTCATATCCTAACCTCAATATTTATAGAGATGGAATTAAATGTCGCTAATTTGTTAATTATGAAAATTTTACATATGTGCTTAAAACAATATTCAAATTATTATTACAACAAATATAATTACATAAAGCAGGTTTATACTTACCCTGTATGGATATCATGATACAAATACTAAAGGTAAGATATCTAACCGTCCCAATTTCGTCTGCCGTGTGCAGTGACGTCATCGGTAGAGTAATTTTTAAATCTTTTACGGAGGTTTACATTGCTGTCAGAGTTTTTAACTCTTTTTTGAAGCTATTAAAAGGTTTTATGCATGTAATTGTATATGAAATGAAAGAATAATATATGACAAGTATTTATGTATATTCATTTCATAGAAATATAACACACAAATACTACTAAAAGAAAAAAAGATTCCGACAATTTTTTCGCGCCATACGACGATAGCCGAAGCATTCCGAAAGCTGCTCGGCGACCACTGCTTATTTTGAGACAGCGTTGCCAGTCTTTTACAATATATCCATTACCATTTTAACAATTTTTAAGATGTTCATTCTTGTTGTGGGGCTCCCCATATGAAATTTATGCTTAATCTCAATCAAGGTGGCCCCCATATTATAGGAAAGTAACGACCTTTTTTTGTACTCTTTTTACTGTGACACTGTTTTTACTATTCTATTAGGTTTTGAACCTATTACTTTTGATCAAGGATTTCTGGCAACACTGGACGCCACATTGTCGTTTGTGTAGTTATCCATGGAAATTTCCACCAAATTTTTTTTATTTAGTTGTGTGTGTTTAATAAATATCTATATATAGATAACTGTTTTATGCTATATATCTATATATTTTTTTATGAAATGAGGTGCGCTGTGTTTGGTTGTGATATGGATAACCAAGCAAAGAAATTTGATAGAAATATAAGGTGTTTCCGCTGTCCTAAGGATAAAAACAAGAAATTAGAATGGATACAGTTGTGTAAACGGAAAGATAAATTCAATATAACTTCCGCACGAATATGCTCAATTTGTTTATAATTAGATCGTATTTTAGCTTTAATCTTTGTTGAATGTTCATAAAATAAATATACCTAAATACCATGATATTATTCTTTCATTCCACATACTATTAAATGCGTAAAACATTTTAATTAAAACGGCGTCAGAGTAAAAAGGGTACGAAAAAAGGTCGTTACTTTCCTATTAGATGGGGGGCCACCTCCAGATTGAACATAAACTTCATATGGGGAGCCCCACAACAAGAATGTTAAAAATTGAATTTTTAAAATAGTAAAGGATATATTACAATGGTAAAAGACTGGCAAGGCTGTCTCAAAACCAGCAGTGGTCGCCGAACAGCTTTCGGCATGCTTCGGCTATCGTCGACCGGCTTTAATGCCGCGAAAATTTTGTCGGAATCTTTTCTTTTTTTAGTGGTTTTTGTGTGTTATATTTCTATGAAATTAATATGCGTAAATACTTGTCATATATTAGCCTTTCATTTCATATACCACCATTACATGCGTAAACCCTTTTAATACCTTCAAAAAAAAGTTAAAAACGCTGACAGCAATGTAAATCCCCATAAGAAATTTCAATATGACTCGCCGGATGACGTCACAAGCCACGCCATCATCGACCTCATACCTCTTAAGCCGCAGACACACTATTATTACGTCACGTGAATTCACGTGTTGTCATATCGGCAAAATAGCACATGCTGCCACGGCTTAGAAACAGACTACGTACACTGCAGATCATTTTTATTACATATTTTGTGTTTGTCAAGATCGCAAGTGAATCTTGTAGCCTTGTAGCGTTAAATTCTGACACAGTGTTATCACGCGTGCCGAATATGTAAATTTGCAGAAATAAAATTGTGCTGTCAAGTATGACTTGCCGTGAGCTGCATGAGGTGACTATAGTGTACGTCTAAACCTATTTATAAGCACTCATAAACCGCCTTGCAGATATTTCGGGTATCCCGTGACATTGCGTGATATCATGTGTACTCACGTGACTTGGTAATAGTGTTTGCCGCTTAAAATTCTTATACCATGCATGGATATTCTATCCTTGATAATTGTAAAAATCGAAAATAAATCGGTACTTATTCCATTACTCCTTTAACTAAGCACTTATTATGTTTAATGGGTTACCTAACAATTCTCTGTTACCTTTTTTTATATTTATCATAGAAAAACCTTAGCCTGGCTTTTAGCTATGCGTAGATGGTCGTAGGGTTATTTCTTTATTCTGCTAATGTATTATAAATCTTGCCCTCGACTTTACTTAACTGCCGGATCATTGAATCCTGGTATAATGAAAAATGAATCTAATCCAAAATGCCAGTCAACTCTATAAAGACGGGTTATTAATTTATAATTAATTGCGATACAACTTTGAAATTTAACGTACAATTTAGTAACTTTATTCAATTAAGGCAATACCTGAAAGGATATGACACACATTTCATGTTTTTCCTACGTTGCAACACAACTTTACAAAATACGATTCACATTTAGTATTTTAATTAAGTTGAGATAATTAGGGTCAAAGAAAATAAAAACGGGCATATTTTAAGCACGTTCCAATCCTCCTTAAGGCCCCTATACTAGCCCTCGTTACGCTACTGCCTTTAATGTTCTATTGCCGTAAGATACAAGATATCAGCAGTTTAGGCCACAAACGCCGCTCATATCCCATCGGGGACCTGCTTAAATAGCAACTCATTACCGGGATAACTTAAGCGTCGTCGTGCAACGGCTGTTGCGATGTTTGGCAACAGGATTAAGAATCGCTAAACAGGAATCGCTAAACGGCCTTATGGTACCTTTGTAAATTCGATATGAAACATGCATAGACTGCATCAAAAACGGATTCCATGATATGAGGATCAATGTTTGGTAATTTATTTATTTATTCATACAGTTATACAGGGTGTCCCAGTACGATATTATGGAAAATTCTTTGGGAAAATAATGTTATTGACTAAATCGTTCAAGAAAAAATTGATGGGAAATATTCTCACGTTTCCAGGGGCGCGGGGGATATAAAACGATCATTAACTTTGGCGAAAGTTTGTTCGTTAGACTTTTTTCGTATCGCCGAATATTTCCATCTTGCTGGAAGACGGCTCGAGTCCAGCCTATTCCAAAGAAAGACCAGTAGCATTGCTTTCAGTTATATCAAAAGTAATGGAGAAAGCTATTAACCAACATCTTCTAAAGTACCTGGAAGGCTTCAACATTAGTCCAGTCCAGATCAACTGGAGATCTTCTAGCCTATGTCACCCATATTTGGAACAACGCAATCGAACATCATGGGGAGTCTCGGGTTGTTGCACTGGATATTTCTAAAGCTTTTGATCGTATTTGGCATGAGGGGCTCTAAGTAAACTGCGATCCTATGGTATGCCCAGTCGATTCTGTGCATGGTTGTCTAGCTTTCTTAAGGACCGCTCTCTGCAAGTGGCGATTGACGGATTTCTCTCAGACACCTTCACAATCAATGCCGGTGTTCCTCAAGGGTCTATATTGTCTTCCACTCTCTTCTTACTCTACATTAACGACCTTCTAGTGAAAACTAAAAATCCGATATTTAGTTTTGCTGACGATAGCACACTTATCTCATCTTTCTCTTTGAATGCGCAAACATCGGCTGCCGAATGAAGTATCACGCCTCAACCAAAACCTGGAAGAAGTTTTGGCTTGGGGTGACAGTAACCAAGTCGAATTTAACGCTAAAAAACCCAGGCAGCAGTTTTCTCTAAAAAGGTTAACA
The DNA here is from genome assembly GCA_963991005.1 of Barypeithes pellucidus. Taxonomy (NCBI): domain Eukaryota; kingdom Metazoa; phylum Arthropoda; class Insecta; order Coleoptera; family Curculionidae; genus Barypeithes; species Barypeithes pellucidus. The sequence continues at coordinate 45,142,074 of OZ022563.1, read as the reverse complement.
TTACAGAACCGGATGTAGTCATGGCCGGACACGCAATCCTACTGGCTTCATCTATTAATTTGCTGGGCGTCAATCTGGGAGGAAATATGTCTTGGCATAACCACGTTGTGGCAATCGCCAAGATAGCTGCTCAGAAGCTTGCGGTACTCTTCCGAACCAGAAAGTTGTACACACCTCAACAACTTTTGACACTAATCAAAGCCCAGATTCGACCATCACTAGAGTACTGCTCTCATGTCTGGAGCTCTGCACCCAAACATACTCTTCGGCTACTGGAAAAGGAGGGCTATTCGTCTGATCGGAGACCACGAGCTGACGAAGAACCTCGACTGCCTAGAACATCGAAGACAGGTTAGGGATTTGACTCTCTTTTACAGATATTCTCATGGAGGGTGCTCGGCTGACCTTGCCCTCTTAATTCCGCCCAGAGCGACGAATAGCAGAAATACACTACGAACCACTGCCGCAAACCATATGTGGTTAAGCTTAGTACTCCTGGAACTTCATTATTTAAGAATTCTTTCATCTGGAGGACTTCATCCTTGTGGAACGACCTTCCCGAGGTCGTTTTTCTCAACGAATGTAACCTCCAACGATTCAAAACCAACGTGAATCGCTTTTGCGCACACGCACCGCTCCCAGAGTGCCCTAAAGGATTTTTCCTATAGTGCTTGTGTTTGATCATAATACACAAAAAAAAGGCTCTTCGCCGGAATCGGAATTATTTTTTTCCATTTTTGATGTTCTCAAATATTATTGACATTGGTAAGGTAACGATTCGTAATGCGGCGCCCCGGCAACGAACGACGCGGATGCTGTTTTCATGGCAATTTGATATTATAAGTATTCAAAAAGAAATGAAGTTTTCCCGTATTTTCCACCCGTATTTACCAATTTTCTAACGGGTTAATTTATACAAAAATGGTATAACAACAACCGTTTTGTTAAATAATACATGTTGGTTTATCATTAATACCCAACGAAACAATAATAATCTCCTTAAATTTCCTGCGAGCGTAAAAGAGAATAAGTTAAATGTTTACCTTCTTCTGACGAATTCCGTACGGCTTTGAATAAATATAATATTTATAAATTAAGATTGTAACGAGGCACTAAGCTCGACGGAAATCGTGTCAGCCGCAAATACCAGGCTTAACATTAAATAATTTTTGAATAATACAGGGTGACCGGTTCGTATTGGGCAATATTAAGCCAGCCTATTATAGGAATGGTATAAATATCTAAACAGGTAAGATTTCACGCCAGTGGAGGCGTGGCTTATGACGTCACCAGGAGATTTATTTTTAAATCTCTTATCGATATTTATATTGCTGTCAGCGTTTTTAACTCCCTTTTAAAGGAATTAAAAGAGTTTACGCGTTTATTAATAGTATGTAAAATAAAAGAATAATATCATGGTATTTAGTATATTTATTTCATGAACATACAATAAGATTAAGGCTAAAATACGACTTAAGTAGTTATAAACAAATTAAACTATTTTTTTCTATTTGGGTTTCATAATGGCTACATTATGAAATGCACAGAAATTGAATAACCTGCCACTTTATGAAACTGAAATTTTTTTTATGTTGGCAGCAAGTAGGGTCCGAATTTTATGCTTACTTTGATTTCGTTAAAATTAGTTTTCTAGGCATTATGGATTCGACAAAAAATGTTTATAGAAAACTTCAAGATACTACCCTTAAACCTTGCAAATATATCATTTTTACTAGATATTTATCTGAAATACCTATACTCGGAAATATATAACCTGCTGACGTGGTCCGTCAACTAATTTCTAGTCACAACTATAAAACAACATAACCTAAAAATAATAGAAATATCTTCCAGGTTATGTTCTATTTCTGAAGTTTTATTCAATAAAGTACTATTTTTATTTTTAATTCAATATAGTATTATACATATTACTTTCTATATACATATTTATAGTTACTGTAGACATTTCATCGGCATTAATTGTTATTCCTGTCAGATTCTGTATCGACACAATATTTTGTTCAATAGTATTATTTATTATTTTGTTCAATATTTTGAACTTTGTTCTGCTCGCAACATAACTCAAAGTTTTGCATATTCTTTTTAAAAGTTTTTCTAGATTATTTCCTGCAATTTCTCGTATTTCTGGCGGAGTACAACTTTCATCCTGGCTCATTTTTATTAACTTTAATAATATATTTATTTTTAATTATGACGGATGGGAAGAAGCAACGAATACTTATAACCAGGAAAAAGACAAACTGCCGTGTTAAATAATCGAAGCAGGCATGATACGGCGACATCCATTATGCCTGGCGCGCATGTGCTTTTTTTCAAATGTCACTTTTGTCCAAATTTTTATTACTGTCAATATTTTAAAGTGACATTTAAGGAAAGAAAACATCGAAACCCTTTCATTTGATTTACTAAGTAGACAAAATCAAATATTAGGATTTTGACATAGGTTTTCAGCTGTAAATATCACTTTAAAATTGTCCTTACATACTTTTATATTATTATTGAACTAGTAACGAAACTAGAAATAAAAAATTCAGAGATTGAAGGTTGTAATTAGTTTTATTAAAAAATAGGAAATAAATCATAATTTACATAAAATATTTTACCATCTTCAACTTCAAACAAATCAAGGTAAATACAATACTATATGTACAGCTACTAACCAAGTAAATATATGCACCATCATTATGATTATGGGCTTCCAATTTGTTTGTTTCGTAGCATACTCCTGGCAACATTAGTGATCGAAGTCTTCTTTAATGTTCAGTCATTATGGGATTCTCAATAATTAAACTATGAAAAGAAAGAATTTTTATAATAATATATTACCGGACTTCAAAATTCCGGCTACGGGTTAATATAACTAAGCTGTAATTATTATGTTGTAGCTTTTGACTTCTGGATTGTAAAATTTAAGTAAAATTCTTTAAAAATGTGTTTGTTGCTAGTTTGCGTGACAAGTTTGGGACATAATGGGACAATTTTATAATGTAAAATAACAATAACGAATAAAAATTATTAAAAAAATATTTCAATCATAAATTACTTACCTGCAACAAAACGAGAAGGTCCGTTTTCGTGAAAAGAATAGAAAATTAAAAATTATTTTAGAATTTAATGACGCTTCCTCCACCATTTTCAATCACATTATAAATCATATGTTACTTGATTTTATCCCCTTCCAGACGAAGGATGTTCGGTTGTGCTGCTCGCATTCTATGTCTGTCTCTGTCTGCATCAACCTTCTCCGATTCAATAAAGGGAGACAAATATGGCCTAGATTAAATCGAACAAACCCAAAGTCTGATATTGACACAGAACGATCGACACAAAAGGATAAACGTATGGAATAACCTGCCTGGCTGTGACGTCACTTGCACGGCCTATTTATATGCTTCGATCTCCGCCATAAGCGGTCTCACCGGGCTGGGAAGAAGCTTTGTTGTGTTCAATTGTTTCTATCATGGCATATTTGATACTTGTAACATTTTATTAAATTATAAAAGTATTACCAACCCAAAAAGAAAATATTAATTCAAATGGAAAAAATCTAGTATATTTTTTTAAGTTTTTCAGACTTTAAAGACCCAAATAGAAAAAGTATTATAAAATATACTGTTCATAAAACAATTACAGCACCTGTACTTTAGAAAACTCCCCGCTTCGCGGGTCGTTTTCTAAAATAATAAATTTCCCAGGGGCAGACACCTCTATTAGGCAGCCGCATTTAGACCGTCCCGTAAGTGCCCGCCTAAGAGAGGTTTTACTGTACTTCAAACTAACTACCTATAAGTTGTTAAATACTTGATAAAATAAGAAACTTTCTCAGGATGGTCAATTTGGTAAGAAATGTTCCTAAAACCTGCCAATCATTGGGTGTTTTACCTTATGGCTTTTTTTTTATCAAAAAATCGTAAAATAGAAAATATAGTATCAAGTATGTACATGTTTTATAAAGCTATTATAGTATAGTTTTTGCAGAATTATACCGTTGATCTTTTGACTGCAATAAAACCTCATTATCTATTCCACCATAAAATAAATAAGGAAATCCCAAATTTTAAAACCTTTTCGAGCAGAGATAGACCAGGTATACAAATTCAATGTATGCCTATGCCTGATGCATATATAAATACAAAGTGATTTTTAATAATTTTAATCTTTAGTGGTTTTCCGGCGAGTAATTTTTAGTTAGGCTTATTAGTGGTAGAATGTGGCGTCCTTGGAATTGTGCTGATAGGGGGTCATCTTCAAGTGTCGGGAATGGAGACTTAAATATTTAACAGCTGTTAAACAATTTAGAAAAGAAAATCGTCCAATTATTTACCTTGACGAAACATGGTTCGATACCCATGACACTCCAAGAAAAGGTTGGGATGATTCTTCCAAAAAATGTCAAACCAGGGCACCATCAAATAAAGGCAAAAGAATCACAATATTACATGCTGGTTCAGAGAACGGGTTTGTTCCAAATTGTCTGTTGCTTTCAGCTAAACCATAGCAGATTGTTCTTTAGATTACCATCAAGATACCGACGCACAACTTTGGTTTAAATATAAGCTCCTTAAAAATTTACCTGAAAATAGCATCATTGTAATGGACAATGCTAGTTATCATAGTCGGCAAGCAAAAATCATTCCCAATTCTAATAATACAAAAGCAGAAATTCAAAATTTTATGATTGAAAATGATTTATATTTTGAAGAAACTTACAAAAAACGAGAACTGCTAGAAGTATTAAAAGCTGTTTAAAATAAATAAGGAATACGAGTGTGACAAACTTGTAGCAGAAAATGGACATACAGTGTTGCGTCTTCCTCTGTACTATTATATATTCAATCCTATTGAGCTAATATGGCACCAATTAAAAACCAATATTAGGAGAAATAATATTTCTCCTACATTAAATGCATCTGTAGTAGAATTAATTAAAAACGAAGTAAGAAAAATTTCTGCAGACAGCTGGAAAAACTGTGTACAGCATGTACTTAAGGTGGAAAATTCTTACAATTGTATGATTACAAATGTTCAACCCTTAATTATAAGTATAGGCTTAGATGAAGATAGTGATAGTGAGACAGAGTTAAATTTTGAATAAATTATCCATAGTTTCTTAGAATTTAATTAATTTTTATTGTACTTGTTATCCTAATAGTTATACTTTTAAATTATATTATTTTCAATTATCATTAATTATCATTAATTGTCATAATTACATTACATTTATTATAGGTAGCTAAAACTAAAAATACCTATCTAATAATCTAATTTTCATGCCGGCCCTGATCCCATTAATTGAGCTTTGAAGAGGTTGAGGCGTATACAATATGGTTTAATCAGGTAGTTTATTTATGGCAGTAAGAATCGACGGTATAATTCCGCAACAACTATACTTGTCCCCTAAGAAAACTCGCCACAAGTGGCTCATTTCCTAACTATCATGCTGTATAAAACTTGTACTTTAGTATACTATTATGTATATGTTATATGTTTCCCAGTCAATTCAATTCACATAAACATTGCCAGCGATACACCGAAATTGTATCTAGGCCAAGCGAACGATAAAGGGGTGTAACAACTACTAAACGAAACCATTAAAAATTAATAAGATTTTAAGGGAGGGAGGCTTAAGATTTAAGTTATCCCCCTTCTACGCGTAGGCGATTATTAAGGAGATTATTATTGTTATGTTAGAGAGATTAGGGATAATGTTTCCTTAAATCAACATGTATTATTTAATGTACAAAGCCCTTTGTTCAAAATTCCTTCTTTGGATAGTACTTAATATGTAATATAAAAAAACTTAATTGGTTACACACGTCACAACGTTTTAAAATGAATATTTACTACACGGGAAAAAGTCTATAGTAATAGTAAGGATTTTATTGTAAAATTGCCTATGAAATATAATATTAATCACATTGTTTATTAATAATCCGTACCAAAATAATTTTGTAACCAGAATTTCTAAAAAAGTATAATTAGAATTTCTAATAAATTTAGTAAAATCAAGTAAATACTAAAATATACAGGGTTTCCGCTAATTAATGCTACATGGAAAAACCACAGACTTACTTACTTACTTAAAAATATTAGGATTTAATTATACTTACCTATATCCGAAAGTTGATATTAACTAAGATACAGGGTGTTAAAGTTAAAACTTCATTTTTGTTTTTCTCTAATAACTTGGAGAGACATGGAAAAGGCGCACAGTTTTTGTGTGCACCGCGCTGTTGTCTGTTCGTGCATCTAGTTAGAAATTCGAGCGTGTATGTTTTAATATTTTAATATTATATATTTATTAAGTTAAAATGAATAGTTGACGGTGGACTATTTAAGAAAGAACTTTAGCTCTTTGAGTTTGGAGTAAAAAAATTAAGTGAAGAATGCGAGAACACCTGAACCCAAAATTAATTTAACGCAGACCACAAAGGGTAAATCTAGGGACTTTATTAGAAATTTTAAAAATGAAATATATGGAAAAAAAATATAGAAGGTATTCCAAACTTAATGAGGCTGTTTATTGATCAATTTTCTACAACTAAGAACCGAAAAATGGACTTTACGTTTAAGCACCATTGTGTAGGGTCGATAAATGTTGTGTATTTCGATAAATGATACTCGATATGATTTTAAACCATTTTATTTAAGGATTTAAACTAAAAACACTGAAAATATTACAATTACACCGCGACCTTGTAGTACAGCCAGTGGCGGCTCATGACTTATGATAGAGGGGGTTCACAAGTATGGTGAAATTGTTTTTAAAATTTTATTTTTGTGTAACGACCAAGCAATTACTTACTTTCTAGGCATTTTAAATGTAGAAAGAAAAAAAGTAATGCGAAAATGCGTTAGATAAAACATATTTTTATTTATTTTTTAATTTTACACAAAGAAATACAACTTTCGGAAAATAAGAAAAGTGTTCTTAGTGTGTATAGCTGTCGGATCTTAACGTCGTCACATGCAACCCTCGTAACAATATTTATACAGTCCACTACTAATACTACTATAGCCATCTACGAGCTATCAAGAAAACCGAATGATGTCCAATACTACTACCGCCATCTACGAGTTATCAAGAAAACCGAATGATGTCTAATACCACTACGCAATCTACGGCTACGTCATTAGGCGTTTAGGCATTTAGGCAACAATAGTTAACTGTTTTATGATGAGAACGAATCGAGCCACGAGTCTGACAAGTTGGTTTAAAATCATATCGAGTATCATTTATCGACCCTACACAATAGTGCTTAAACGTAAAGTTCATTCTTCGGTTCTTAATTGTAGAAAATTGATCAAGCCTCATTAAGTTTGGAATACCGTCTATAAATTTTTTCTCATATATTTCATTTTTAAACTTTCTAATATAGATAGATTTACCCTTTGTGGTCTGCGTTAAATTAATTTCGCGTTTAGGTGTTCCCACATTCTTCACTTCAATTTTTTTGCTCCAAACTCAAAGAGCTAAAGTTATTTCTTAAATAATCCACCGTCAACTATTCATTTTAACTTAATGAAATATATATAATATTAAAACTCGAATTTCTAACTAGATGCACGAAGGGACAAGGTCCACACAAAAACTGTGCGCCTTTTCCATGTTAAATCGCCATAGCCCCGCTATTCCCCGCTGCCACCCGCCACCTGCTACTATAGAGAAACTGCACTCCTTAATCGCACGTGCGAGCAAGTCTCGTCATAATCGTCATTTACCTCGACGGAGGCACGGTTGCCGGATCTATACAGTTTGGTTTGACGGGATGATAAAATATTAGGGAGGGTCGGACTTTTTTAGTTTGACGGTACGATAAAATATTAGGGAGGGTCGGACTTTATATGATAAATAATATTCAATGAATTTAAATTAATATTTTTTATTCGTTTTGTTTTGGGGGTGCACGTGCGCATGTGCTCAATGAAAGACATGCTGAGTTTCATAGAAAACTGCGATTCCATCCTAATCCATTAATCCGAGACCACTTCCCCAAAAACCCCAACCCAGACCCCAACAAGAAACGACACAGAAGCCTAAACGCTCCGCCCACATAACACGACACCCGTGAACTCACTTCACAACCATATACACAACACAAACGAAGACACACAAACCCCCTGGTCGCCAAAAGGCCAAAAATGGCTTCTTGGTGACCTCAACACCCAATCATAAGCGTGTAAGGGTGCCTAACTGCATTAACACAATACCGCGGGAGTTTAGTTGGTCGGTGTCTCTCCTTCAGAGTTCAGAGAGTAGTTAGGTTTCTTCTTCAGAGGGACAGGTTTCTCCTTTAGAGAAACAGAGCCATCCTGACTCTACTTTGCACTCCGGGTGCATCGTGGCTGTAAGCAGATTCTCCTCGCCTGCTCAAAAAAAAAGGGAAACATGATTCTGGGAAAACCTGATATACAGGGTGTCCCATAACTAATAGTACACAGGAAAACTGCAGATTCCTTAGATAAAAATACTGCGATTTGGCCATACTTAGTTTAGTTCAATAGCTGGTAATAACCGAGATACAGGGTGTCCAAGTAAAAATTTAATTTTCAATTTTCCTAAATAACTTATTTCTGAATCAATATTTTTGCACAAAATTTTGTGAATAGGGTTTTTTTGGGGAAAGGAATTTGAATTTGTTAATAATTTTCATGTAAATTGTAGGGGCTCCCTCTGCGGTACTCTGGATACATAAAAAGAAGTGTAACTTTCTTGGGCCTTAGTATAATTATGTTTTTATTAAAAATATCAGTTTTTCCGTCATTTTTAAGCAATAAAGGTATACTTTGTAAATATCGCTCCGACTAACCGTTTTCGAGATATTCTCAATTACAATTTCTAATGCGCCCGTTTAAATTTTGATTTATAAATCTGAAATTTGTCACAGTAGGCTTTGGTAAAAACAAATACAATGAAAGCACTTTGAAACCTCATTTCTGTCAAAGTTTATTTTCATTTGTCAGCATTGTGGGTGTTTTTAAGGAGTTTTTGAAGATACTGTTATCAAAAATTAAACTAAAAATGCCGCGACATAACTATTTTCTAACGGAGAAATGCAAGACATGGTATGTTTATACGCACAAGAAAATTTTAACAGAGCGGGGCAAATCGGCGATATTTGGAAATGTATCCAAATAGAAGCCAGCCAGATTTTAAAATTTTTAGAAGCCTATACGACAGACTGGGAGAAACAGGATCCTTGCGTCCAAAATGAAAAATGTAGCGGCATTTTTAGTTTAATTTTTGATAACAGTATCTTCAAAAACCCCTTAAAAACACCCACAATGCTGACAAATGAAAATAAACTTTGACAGAAATGAGGTTACAAAGTGCTTTCATTGTATTTGTTTTTACCAAAGCCTACTGTGACAAATTTCACATTTACAAATCAAAATTTAGAAATTGTAATTGAAAATATCTCGAAAACGGTTAGTCGGAGCGACATTAACAAAGTATACCTTTATTCCTTAAAAATGACGGAAAAACTGATATTTTTAATAAAAATTATTATACTAAGGCCCAAGAAAGTTATACTTCTTTTTATGTATCCAGAGTACCACAGAGAGCGCCCCCTACAATCTACATCAAAATTATTAACAAATTCAAATTCCTTTCCCCAAAAAACCCTAGTCACAAAATTTTGTATAAAAATATACTAAATATATATAATACCAGCTATTGAACTAAACTAAGTATCCAAGGAATCTGCAGTTTTCCTGTGTACCATTAGTTATGGGACACCCTGTATATCCAAAAATTAATGAAATCTAAACCTTTTTTTGGAACCAAGCAGGAGCTATGATTATTAAATACATTATCTATTAAATAATGTTCAAAACTCATCGGAATATATTTATGACCTTACTTAATTATGCATAATGATGTCAGAGATAAAAATTCCAATTACAATTTAAGTTGTCGCCGCTTTTGATGATGCAAAGGGCAAATTAAACTTAAACTTTTTCCGACGAGTCCTTTTTGAAAAACTTACGCCACTACTTTTAAAATATTCATCTTTCTCCCACATTTTCATGAATATTCATGAACGAATAGTTTTTCGAACGGAAATGACTTCGAGTTAATGCGGCGAGGTCAACTTGATGCATTATTGAAAAAATGTCATTCCGCGATGTTAAAAAGATGTTTTTTCAAAGGTTTTCGAAGACCCGAAAGAAGTTTACGGGAAAAAGTTGATTAATCATTCCCTTTTAAATGGTGATTAGGGCGGGCCGCTTCTTTGAATAAGCGAATTTTATGCAAGTTAGGGGAAACTGTATATTAAGATTTAGCAACCAAGAAATCAAAAATGTAATATGAGAGGCTCTAGAGAAATTTTCGTTCTACAACGTGTAAGATAAGGAGGGCCAGTACAGGGATCTCGGAAACCGTAAGAGATACGAAGTCGGTTAAATGGGGGTAAAGTTGCGCATTGACGTGCCTAATAATATTCCGAGTAGTTCCGGAGATATCTGGAAAAAACCGATATTCTGAAAAATCGTTTTATTGTTTTCCTGGATTTTTTTGAGATCGAATTCTAAAGTAAATTGTACTTTTGCATTGCCACTTTTTTCGCTCTATCTAACAGCGTTAATTATTTAGTAATCCTACTAGTCGTCTTCGAAGGGCCATTATCAACTTTCTTTTTTTAAATACGGTCCTGTTTTCCTGATATTGGAATTTGATAGCTTTTTTTCTTCCGAATGCAACGATGTATGACACATTGTGGTTTAATGACGTTTCGAGGGTTTTTTGAACAACATCAGGAAATTTTGGGATACGGTCTTGTATTTCTCCTAATTTTATAAATAATATCTCATAAGTAAGCTCTAAATTTTTAATTATGTTGGACTAGTTCAATAAATAACAAATAAGTTCATAATAAACCACAAATAAGTAATTCATTTTACTAAATTGATTAGAAATACTAACTATATTTTTTTGGAAATTTATGTTGACAATATTATTTTGGTACGGATTACTCATACAAGTTGTAATTACTACTATATTTTATAGCTCGAAGTTCTTTCTGATAATCCATCAGACATCAATACAGATATTATATTATATTTTGATGCAGATATTTCTATATATTTATTTTAATATTTGTTACTTTCCTTATTTTCCATCGGAGTTGTTTGGGATGTTACATTATCATTGCAGGTCCATGGGTTTTATTTATTGTCCAATTTCGAAATTTGTAGATTTTAGGTCTAAACTTTCTGCGCTTTTCCTCTATTATCGCGCTTTATCCCAGCCTCAAATACCCGTTCACTGTGTGCTGTAGTTAATATTCGGATTCGACTGTTGTGTGCATTTATGCACACTTCACGGTTCACCCAAAGTAAGTTTTATAAGTTAGTTATCTGTAGGTTAACGCCCGTCTTAAACTCGCATTAAGTTGTTAATAAAGATCCAGAATTTGCACGGAGTATGCTTGAAGCTTCATTTTGCAGATGCTTGCGCTTCTTTTACGAGCTGGGTTCCCCTGTGCTTCTTTATAATAGTATGTATTTGAGATTAACACGATAAAATCGACGGATTAAGTAATACATCAAGCCCTCATTAAACCGTTTTATGAAAGATGTTAGTAGGAAGTAAAGGGAGGTATTTTAGAAGCATATAGTATCAGACAGCCTTACATTATTTTGGCAAACATGTAAGGGTGAGTCCTAATTTGCAAAGGATGATGTCCGCCAGATGAAAGAATTCTTAAATAATGAAGTTCGAGGAATACTAAGCTTAACCACATACGGACGGGCGGCAGTGGTTCGTCGTGTACTTCTGCTATTCACCGCTCTGGGCGGAATTAAGAGGACAAGGTCAGCCCAGCACTTTCCATGAGAATATCTGTAAAAGAGAGTCAAATCCCCAACCTGTCTTCGATGTTCTAGGCTGTCGAGGTTCTTCGTCAGCTCGTGGTCTCCGATCAGACGAATAGCCCTCCTTTCGATGGAATCCAGTAGCCGAAGAGTATCTTTGGGTGCAGAGCTCCAGACATGAGAGCAGTATTCTAGTGATGGTCGAATCTGGGCTTTGTATAGTGTCAAAAGTTGTTGAGGTGTGTACAACTTTCTGGTTCGGAAGAGTACACCAAGTTTTTGAGAAGCTATCTTGGCGATTGCCACAACGTGATTATGCCAAAACATACTTCCTCCCAGATTAACGATTATATAATAATTAATAGATGCAGCCAGTGGGATTGCGCTTCTTGTATTGTCTGCGTTTTCCTATAATTCTGCATATATAGGGTGTTGAAAAAAGGTCGGTACCCGGGAAGAACTCCGGTGCATCGCATTGCAGCGGAAAATGTCTAGGGAAAAAGTTGTTTTGAAGGAGGAATAGTTTGCAATTTAAACCACCCCCACCCCCCTCAACTCCCGGGCGCGGGTGGGAGTAAGTTAAGATTTTCAAATGGAACCCCATATTTTTTGGAAAAAGTTGTTTGCATTCCACGGTCATTTTTTAGTACAAGACAGAGAAAAAGAGTATTTCCGGGATAAAACTTGATTTTCGCAAGGTTCTGATTTTGTCTTTCTCATGGTGATTATTGGTGAAGGATGGGCCCGAATAAAAAAAATTTTCTAACATTTATTTTTGATCGGAGAACACGATACGCCAATAAAAAATATGAGATTCCATTTGAAAATCTTAAACTTACCCCCACCGGCGCCCGGGAGTTGAGGGGGTGGGGGTGGTTTAAATTGCAAACTAGTCCTCCTTTAAAACCAAACAACTTTTTCCCCAGACATTTTCCGCTCCTATGCGATGCACCGGAGTTAGTTATTCCGGGGTACCGACCTTTTTTGAACCTCCTATATACGCAAATATTTTGCTTATCACATTATCCGATCTTCGGAACCGAATTTCACTAAAAAGCTTGTAAAAAAAGAATGTCACTCGTATACAATATAATATATTATGTGGTCACTACCTAACCTTAAGATTAATGTATTTTTAATTTGGTGCATTAGTAACTGATAATAATTCCCAAAATAGTCAATACTTAATTTTTGGTTTAGAAAAAAGTGAGGTTAAGAAACATACGACGTCGGATGAAAGTTAAATAAAGCTCATCGTGTCGATTGTTACAAATATTCGGACGGAATTTGGCACCAAAAGTTGACACCAATCAGAGCATCGTCGGATCATCATATCGTCAGAAATCGTATGCATGGAACGCCGTCTTAAATCGAACTAATCGAAATTTTGATTGCAATATTTTCCTAACTAACCAGTGAAAAAAGTTGATATCCGGTCCTGTCGAATGTTTACTTTCACAAGGAAACTTCCGAACTGCGCAAACTCACAACGACCCCTTCGATGCCCATAGCGGGGACATAATTGCAGATTGTATTAGCAATATACTGGTAATTAAATATAATAAGGCAATTGCGCAACACCATGTTTTGCTAAACTATTTCAAAAAATTGCGATAGCAATTTCATTCGGCAACACCGCTTTATGCTAATTTATAGCAGAAAAATAGCGCGGTTTAACGCGCAGGTAATAAGGGCCGAAGGGAAAACTCCAAGAAGCTCCCTCTAATGCACACTTAATTTAATTTATTGTTAGGGATACCCACGCTAGGAAGACGAACGTCTGCATCGTGCCCGTCACAAAATCGCGCGTTGTCGAGTTGTGTAAAAATTCCTCGATAGTTGGATTTTAGAGTTTACCTACGATCGCTACCATTAATAGTAAGTTAGTATATGTTTTTGTAAAATAAATTGCACAGTAAACAAGTACACATTGCGTATCAACGCTCTGCTTTCAGTATGGATACTTGAGTTTATTAAAAAATAAAATGAGAGTCGTATGTGGCTGCTATCACACTTGGTGAAAAACGACAAATGCACTAGCTTTTTCAAACGTTATTAAAACTACGGTATTTATTTGCTGAGAAATATTGTTCAAAGAAATATTAAAGCTTAATTGTGTTTTAAAAGTAATCAATATGATCGTAGGCAAAGTATGCTCCGTATTTCGAGTTTACGCGGCTCCGTGGGTAACTTTTATATTCGTGCGTGGGATGCTGTTTACTACACTCATTATGTAATGTACTATTTTGATACAATAAGTAAACGAATACACAGCGTCATATTTAGTGTTGGGAAAAACCGATGATTCTAATAATCGAGTACTTGATACTCTAGCGATTTTAATAATCGAGTGAATCACTCGAGTGAATCGCTTGAAGTTCCAATTCACCAAGCGATGAGGTCACCGACTCTCGGCCGTTTACATGTGATCAGGTAGGGTATTTAATAGGCACGTAACGACGTGTGGGAACAGGTTTAGCTAAAAAATTGTAGTAGCCAACAAAAAAATTCTAGAAATTTATTTATTTGTGAATAATGAATTTTTACCACGTGTCTCGATACCAAACAAAAAAACTGCAAAAAATCACCCAAATATGTATTTATTGTTCGGGTTTATTCTTGTGCCTTTTTAATACAAAAAGTATTACCAAGAGTTATTTTTCTTCACATCTTTCTCAATATAGGAGCATAAAATAAGTAGATATTTAAAATGGCTTGTCAAATTCTTCCACTTTAAATTATCAGGTGCCCACTGTGCGCCCTTCAAAAATGTAGACTTAGTTACGCGACTGGCAAAGTAAGAAAATAGGCGATTATTTTTTTAAATTCCTGTTTAAATTTAAGAATGTTTACTTTTGGTTACCAAAAAATTTGTCGATAACTATTTTACTCGTTTTCTTATTTTACACTTTCTATAATGTATGTTATTTTCAAGAAGTCTTCTTGAGTTTAATAATAAAATGTTCCCGTGTAGATTTAAAAATGTTTACTATAAGATTACCAACGAATTTTTCTATATATTTTTTAAACATTTTGTTCGTTTTGTTATTTTTCATTAACAATTTCTATTATTATGTTATTTTTGAGAAGTTTTCTCGAGTTTATAGTAAATAAAAATTTTAAAATTATATCCTTTAATTTTTTAATATTTATAATCGGAGACCTAAACTACGCCGCTGGCTAGCCAGTTACAACAAAACTTCACAAAACCCATGTCGCGATGACTCCGTAAGGGATTTGGCATACTTTTTTATATGCATCTTCTCGTTTATGTGCCTTTAAGGAAGACGTATGTCGTGTTACCTGCTCAGCGTCAAACTCGAACGTCGCCAATCGGAGATCGGGTATCAAGTGACAGGCGATATTTTTCGGATTTCGCCAATTTATAACTAGAGTATTTCCTATCGAGCGAAAAACTGCGAATATACGAGCAGTTTTTTAACTCGATCGCACTACAGTGGTACATTTCCGTCGGCGTCAAGCGAAGCGCGGGTATCGAGTGAAAGATAATAAGTGACGAGCGACGATTTTTGCCTGAATAGTTTAGTTCAAATCACTTATATTATTGTCATGAAAAGCCACGTGCAATCCCATATGACTAGGTAGGTTCAGACTTTAGAAAAACCCAACTTTTTCCACAATTCCCATAGAAACTACAGCGAAAATATACACTAAACTAATTTTACATCAAATGGTTACACACATGTGCATGGAAACAAATAATATCACATAATATACACTCAGGGCCACCAACACAGGGCCAATACTCCATTCATAAAACTGTTGGAAAGTGAAGCTGTGATTGTGTGAAATGTTATTGAAAATCAGTAATGGGTGGAAGAGAGAACTTCATGTGTGTGCGCTGATTGGCAACAATGTTGAAGTCTGGTTATATCCAATGACGTTTCAAAGGTTATGGACCGGCCTTTCTCGTTTACCGTAAGTTCGTTTCTTGCGGCCAACATTAGAAAGAAAGGTCCGAGAAAGAGCTAGCCGATTAAAATGCCCGGCAAGGGCGTATAATTTACATTGGGATTCTGTACGTTTTGCTTTTACCTATTCAAAAGGTGTAGCTTCAAATATTAGTTATTTATAAAAAAGATAGAAATATTGTTCGCCTTTTTAAATCCACTTTTTATACAGGGTGTTATGGAAATGACGTATTATATTTAAATGGGTGACTCCTGGGGTGTCCTAGAGAAGCGCTACACATTTTTTTTTTTTCAAATCAAACGTTTAAAAAGTGGGGTAATTCACCCCTAAACCTACCGGTGACTCCACGGCACCATATGATATTATCCGGCGGAGCTGTCTGACAAACACATGTTCCTACACTGTTGCCAAACTTTATAAAACTGTAGAACTTTTAGTTTCTTATAAAATTAATTATTTAGCTTACCTTAGGATACAAGGGAAGTAAATCGAGGATACTCTATGCTCACACTTTATGCTCTATACGTGCCCTGATAATAGTGTGGGACTGCCTAATAGCTATTAAGAAGTAAACTCAAAGTCACAGTCTACTCCTTGCTTGCAAACCCACTAAAACTGCTTTGTCCTCTTCTTCTGCATATCAAAACTAACTAAATCACTTAAAGAAACAGACAGACACCCACAAAACCACTATAAACACTACCATACGCTAGAATAAACGCACATAGGACGTCCAAATTTCAGTGACAATCCGTAAACTATGCTTGCAGAAGCCACATGTCCCTTATCCGACCTAAAGGAACATTTTCTAAAAGTTCTGGCAGGTCGTCTTGCAGGATATGTGGTCGTATTAGTTGATTATCAATAATACCTGCTGATATGTTCAAGAAAAACCTTATCTGGCTATTGGTCTCGCTAATTAAATATTCCATCTCGGGTAAAGCCAATCTCATCTGTGAACTATCCTTCGGAATTAGTCAGGTACTTTGACTTGACTGTATGTACCACTGTTGTAACCTTCTTGTAAAATAAAGGAAGTCTTGTAGTCTCAACTTTTTAACTTTTGTAGTACAGTGGCTATCTCTCTCCTCTATAACTCGCTGATTAAATATTCCATCTCGGGTAAAGCCAACCTCATCTATGAACTATCCTTCGGAATTAGTCAGGTACTTCGACTTGACTGTATGTACCACTGTTGTAACCTTCTTGTAAAGTAAAGGAAGTCTTGTAGTCTCAACTTTTTAACTTTTGTAGTATAGCGGCTAACGTGTTTGGGTTTCTCTCTCCTCTATAACTCGCTGATTAAATATTCCATCTCGGGTAATGCGAAGCTCCATGTATAGGGCATTTTCCTGTGCTGCTCCATAGCATAAGACCATGTCCGTTAGTTCGATTGAAGTTCTTGGCATTTTGAGTTTGAATAGCAAATTTATAATATTAGAAAATTATTTATATCCCTCTATAGCAATTTTAGCAAACTGTTGCGCTGTTGCCAGTTTTGAAACTGTAACGTCGAAATTTTTCGCGCCAAAACATTAAATTGAAAATTCGATTAAAAAATATGAATTTTGTCCTAAAGCATGAATGAAAATTATACGGAGAAGTAATATTCAAAAGCAAATGACATAATTTATGGATATAATCTTATAAAACAGCATCTTATAAAAAATACGCCAGCAGGTGGCAACATTGTAGTGTTGTTGTGTAGTGATGCCATACAGAAAAAAAGAAGAAAATGACAATGTCAAATCAAACTGTCCGAACTTGTTACGTTAAGTGGTTGAAGGGGTCTGTTTGTTTATTAATTATTCAGAGAAAATTGAGTTTAAAGTTTTTTGTCTGGCGTCATCAGTACAATTACCTTCATCAACTTGTTATCTGTTATTTACCATTAGAACATTATTGAAAGTAGTTGTAAAAAATGTTATGTTATAAATCCTTCATCCATGTGAAAAACTTAAATGGGAGTGTTTTCTAAGCAGCAAAAGTGTTGTGTGTGCGTTAATTAATGTGAATTTATGTGCTTTTTTAAATAATACCGAAAAGGTAACGGAGCTTAAATAAAAAAAATTTTTCCCAGCGAACAACTCAAGGTAAAAGTTTAGAAATGTACCTTGAAAAATAAACATCTTCTGTCAACCGGTTATTGACCGTCTAAAGAGTTTAACCGACAACATTGCTCAAATTTCAGTGACGTTTTTGGCCATAACCTATCTCAATATTGTTTTGTTTAGGTATGGCCAAGGTTTGTTTACCTTTGGTCAGTAGTAACAGATATGTTTATTTGGTTTGACATAAGGTGTTATAATTCGGTTATTAATTGAAAGCGCCATTTTTGGTTATTTTTTTTCAATTTCTTTTCATCTCAGGAATTGCCGGTTTAAATATAATACGTCATTTCCATAACACCCTGTATACAGTGTGTCCAAGGATGGATTTAACTATTTATTTATTTTACACCCTTTTATGGCCGCACAAGACTCAACCATCTTACAAATGCAAAATTTATTTTAAGAAATAAACCAACTGAACTGAAATTAAATCACCAAGCACACACACATCAGAATATCAAACAATTACTAAAAATAATGCGGCAACAACATTACCCCAACACAGAATTCAATGGCAAACGGGGTTCTTTTTGCCCGAACTAGCTCCACGGACTTGTCTTTTAAACGTCAATGGTTATATCAGAGGTGCTTACATATTAAAACATAACCATACTTACCGATGAAAAGATAAATCCTTATTTAAATGATCCACTCTTTTACAAACCACACATGAATGCAGCATGATTGTATATAATAAAGACGAATTTTTCATTTTCACCAATAGTCACGAAAAAATCATAATAAACAATATTTTATTAGAATGCGCGAGAGCTCACTGCAGCAACACTGTTAGAATATGGTTCATTCTAATATCCCCTCTTAGCTCCTTGGCCACACCCATTGTAGTTGATCGTATAGTAAAATAGTAACAGACGTTGCCAGAGTGCAGTTGCATTAGTTCAAATTCATTTGATACTTTTAAGTATAATAATATTATTTTAAAGAATTTCTCATCGCCTTTTCACAGTTTATAGTCAAATTATTGGGAAATAAATTTATTTTAAGAGCAATTGTGGATTAACCTTAAACCAGTTGTAATTGTCAAATTAACAAATTTTTAATTGGGTTTTTGCAAGATACCTTAGCGATAAATATGACAATCTGGCTATGCTGCAATCATAACAGAAAGGTGGGGACAGCACGTTTGCATTTGTTGGGTAGCCTAAAAATATAAACATTTCTATCTGTTGAGTTGTATAATCTAAGGCCACCAACAACAAGTTACCCTAATATGGAGCGCGACGCACCGCCGAACAAACCCGAACAAACCTTTACATACTGTCGGTTCGATCGATTGAATTGCGGTAAAGGCGCATCGCGACTGTTGGCAAGCATTGATGCCATGTGCTAAACGCAAATCTATGTAAAATATTACAGACCGTATAACTCTTAAATTTAAGTTTAGCAACACTGTACGTTTCCTGTCATGTTTTGAGATTGAATGACCTGTCAAGGGGTACCTGTACCTATCGGGCACGAGGTATGTGGCATGAGCGAAGGGGTCGATGACGTGCACCTTACTTGACACACTCTGAACCACTGTCTTTGTTTCGATCGATTGAATCTCGTAGCGATATAGGCGTGTTACATCACATATCGCGACTGTTCCTCGATGGCAAGCGTTCGTGCCAATCGCAGAACGTATTGAAATTATATCACAGGTTTAAGGCATACGCAAAATGGTATAGAGTAAAATCGTAAAGCGTATTAGCAGCCGATGTGGCAACGCAACGTTGCTCTTAGCATGGTAGAAATTCGCGACAGTCATGCTTTAGAAGATAGTAAGGCGAGGAGCGCGTAAGGTCGGGCCTACTTGATTCGATTACGTTAACCGGAAAGGGTGAAACTTCTTCATAATTTGATATTGTAATTATTCTCGTTTGGGACATAACTGTCATATAGAAGCGAACAGTCTAATTACTTTCGGTGAATTATAAGTGACATTTAAACGAATATGAGAAATAGTGGATATTATTAGGAACCAAGCATATACCTACCCACTTTTAGGATCCACCCTGTGTATATTTTTTTAATTTTTTTTATATATTTTTTTATATTTTTTTCTTGAATAGGTAAATGCGTTTCGATAAAATAGAATTCCTAGCGGTTTTAGATATATGGTAAAATGGAAATTTTGGAAATGACTTATTATACAGGGTGTTATGGAAATGACGTATTATATTTAAATGGGTGACTCCTTGGGTGTCCTAGCTAAGCCCTACATACATATTTTTTTTTAAATCGACCATTTTAAAAGTGGGGTCCAGCCCCATAAATCCACAGCTCATCCTTCGTCACTGTAATACGTCACCCTGTAGTCGCATGTCAGAAAACAGGTGTTACGTGGAATGTTGCCAAACTTAATGCAAAACTGAAATTCCATATAAAATTTTAAAAATCAATTATTTATCTACCTACTTGTATTTATCTTTATACCTAAAGAGCGAGGAAATCCACGCATAAACACAATCAGCTTTTTTTTCTTTTTCATGGGAACACTCCTGGGAACACTTTATGCTTGAAACACTTTATGCTCGAAACATTCCATCAAGTTTAATGTCCAAAACAAACTACTCGTTTTAGGTTCGTCAATAAAAACAATGTCAAATAATATACAAAGTTTGGACGCGTAGCCCAAGATTCATTACAAAACAATTCTTATACGCATACCATCTGAAAACAAAGCGGATAGCCGAGAGTGTAAATGGTAAGCAACAGAACCGACCATATTCTAACGCGTATCTTCTAATACTGACAGTTGCCAGACGCACGCTTGTACGCCTAGACTTACGTTGCCCCGGCGCCCAGTGGATTGTGTGAAAGAGATGGAGAGATGGCCGTGTGAGAAAGAAAATTAAATCTTCGTCGGTCTTGTCATTTGGAGTAGAGCTGAGCTAATTAATTTTTTGAGCTTCTCAAGTACAGCCGCAGTATTATCCCTTACCTTAATTGAAAGATAAATCACTACTATCATTTTATTCAATTCAGGGAAGAATCTCGTTTATCACCATAAGAAATGCATTTAAGCGATCTTAGTCCGTCCCGTAACGTCTATTATTAGGTTTCAATTACCGTGACCGTGAAATATCAAACTGTCAAATATTGCCCATCTCTATTCCGAGTTTTGCGCGTATGATTTCGTTCGTTCGTAGATAAAATGTCATTCTTAAATTGAAAGAATTGTTTTTAAAGTGTGTGTTTTTTAAATTAGTTAAATATATAAATCTAAGCGAGAAAAAAAGGACCAAAATTAAAACAGTTTTCCCGTGTATTCTTTCCATGTGAATAGCTGCTATTTGTGAGGTTATGTGAGAGGTTTTTTCCTAAAACTTAGATTCTGTGTGGTTTCTGTGAAATTATGAAACAAATAATTGTATTTACATAAGTAAAGGTAAGAGAGCATTTGTCTTAAATAAAATTGCATATTTTTTAAAGAGTTTGAAAAATAATAGAAAGGTCAATAACGTTTGACCTATTTACTTTCCTGTGCTTGTGACGAATTTGAGATTTGTTTGTAATATTACCATTATTTGATTTGCAAAACATCTTTCGCCGTCGGTTTTCTGGAATCATATTTGTTCATAACTAAATAAAAAATTGTTAAAATTATAATTTGTTTTCTAAAGAGTTTGCCGTGTAGATGTGACCACACCGATCGGCGTCAGTAGCGGCCATATCAATTTTCAGATTTCATATCAAGTGTATAATTTCGCTTAATAATTCAAAACGCCATTTATGGTTATTTTTATCAACTTATTTTCATCTCAGGATTTGCCGGTTTAAATCTAATACGTAATTTCCATAACACCCGGTATTTGAACGAGTCACTCTGAAAATAATTATAAGATTTGGGGGTTTCCATTGTAGATTTTATGCAGTATTCTCAATTTTATTTTTAATCTTATTTTTTAACACCCTGTATTAATAGTTTTAAAATATTATAAAAAAAATAATAAAGGCTCTCTTATAGAAAAAATTAATAATTAAGTCCCGCAAACGTCATTTTAGACATAAAACCTTGAATATGTCAAACATGTATAGGGCATGATATATGAAATCGGCCTAGAATCTTGTGTAAAATCCAATAATATATAAGGTATAGGATTTTCCATTTAAAATAAGCAAGTTGACACAGACTTCCGGTATAACCGGAACCATTAAGAAGATCGTGTCAATATTCTAAACAAATATCTTTCTTAGTTCCAGAGATTTTTTAATAGGCCACTCACTGTGAATGACCCTGTATAAAAACACTCTGCATGTATTGTTGCAGCAAACTTTGTGGCAACATTGTTAAGTGCAAACCAACGTCATGGCATAAACTTTACGAGCCATTATATTTTGTCTGTATTTTTATATTTAAACACAATTTTTATGGATTACTTAAAACAAACATTCATATTTCAACATTAAACAAAGAGAAAGGTAAAAATGTCAGTGATTCGTGTATATGGATAGTGTAAATACCATTTATAGTTATTTTTCTACAATTGGTTTTTATCACGGGTTTAAATACAGGGTGTTCATAAATGATTAATATTGCCGCTGTTTCGCAGGTTAGAAAGAGATGAAGAGCCATCAGCTGATTGAATATTTGATATTAACATAGTTCTTAAATCGAGGAGGATTTGGCTTTGGTTCAGAGTCTTTGAAGTATAGTGAAACCTCTCATAACGGACACCTCTAATAAGCGGACATTTTTTCATAGTCCGGAACTAGGTATATGAAATTTCATGAAAATCAACCTCTCTTGGGCGGACTTTCCTTTGGACGGACGTGGACTGGCTGTTTTCATACAGGTGCGAAAACCCTCCTTTAAACGGACAAAAAATTTTTTAAAGTATTTGGGAGACGAATAAGTACGATGCAAAGACTCTTTGAAGACAGACCGGGGACCAATCGCGTATGCGTGGCAGCGCGAAAGGAGTTCGCCGGATGAAAGTAGGTACACTGAGAAAAAATTCCAATACCTGGTATATAAAAAATATTATATCAGTTATTGGATTTCGACATACGTATTTGGACTGCGCGACAGTTGGCTACTGTAATAATCTCGCTTTTCTAAACTGTAGTTATAGTGGCATTAACTTACTTCTAATAGTAGTTATAATCTATAATAGTTGGAGGTACTAATTATATTACAGCAGCGGTTATTCGTTTTATACCCAATATAAAGATATTTTAATAACAGTTAGTGGCTGGAATGTAAGTATTATAATACTGATATTAGTGACCAATATACTGATACTAGAATAACAGAAAAGTTTTGGACTTGCATTGTCTTTATTTGTTATATATCACAACGTTTCAACTGGTAAGTATCTCCAGTCGTCTTCAGGTGAATACTAAATAAGAAAAGTAACTACAGGTCTATTTATACTAGCTATGTGCACTGAAGCATAACTGAGATGGGTGCTGTCATGCGTTCAGTTTTGCGCGATATTAGTAATTCTAAGCTTACATCTATTTAACAAGGGCTTCCAGATATTTCTTAAATCTAATGAAGGTTTACTAAAACAGCCAGGGTTCTGGTGTATGGTAGCAGCTTCCTTGAACTTCCTCTTCCTCCAGTGTGGTTCTTTGAGCAGGATTTCGGCTTCTGTCCACCTGATGTGATGGCCGTGTGTCCAGGCATGGTCAGCTGCACCTGATTTTTCCGTTTCTCCTTTTTGAGTGTTATTCATGTGTTCTTTAATCCTTGTTTCCAGGGGGCGTAGTGTTTCCCCAATATACGATCGGCCACATTCGCAGGGGATCTGGTAGACACAGTTTTTCCTATCTTTCTGGCTAGTTGGTTTCGTCTTCGTTAGATGGCTTCTTAAGGTGTCTCTCGAGCTGAATACCGTTCTGATGTTGTATCGTTGTCCTAGTCTTCTAATTCTCTCGGATATTCCTTTGACATATGGAATGTTGAGTATTGGTTGAGCCTCTATTGTCTCTCCTTTTGGTGTATTTGGCCGAGTCTTACGATTTTCCAAAATTTTATCAACCAATTTCGTGGGATAGCCATTTTTGTTGAGGTCGGTCTTGATGTGGTCAGTTTCTGTTTTGAGTGCTTCATTTGAGTTGCAAATGTGTGTTGTTGTTGTGATTGCTCTATCCACAAGCGTTCTTACTATCCCATGTTTTGTGTTGTTTGAGTGATTTGATGTGTAATTCAGATATTGACCTGTATGAGTAGGTTTCCTGTACACTGAAGTTTCGATGGTGTTGCCATTTTTCTTTACATTGACATCTAGGAAAGGTAGTTGATTGTTGTCTTCTTTCTCCATGGTGAATTTAATTGTCGGTGCGAAGCTGTTTATGTGCTGTAGGAATTCCTTGAGTTCATCATCGTTTCCATTCCAAATAATAAAAGTGTCATCGACATATCTCAGCCATGTTTTTGGTTTCTTTGTTGCTTGTTTTATTGTTTCAGTTTCAAACCATTCCATATAAATATTGGCGATTATCGGCGAAAGAGCAGCGCCCATCGGTAGTCCATCCACTTGGCTAAAGAACCTATCTTTTTCTTGGAAATAAGAATTGTTGAGGCAACATTCTAATAGTTCCATGATGGCATTGATAGGTAACGGTGTTCTTTCTTGTAGAGTCTGGTCTTCCTCAAGTCTGCTTTGGATGACATTAAGTGCATCTTTTAAAGGGACGTTAGTGTAAAGGCTTTCGACGTCAAAACTTACAAGTTGATCTCCTGGTTGTACTTCCATTCCTCCTATTATTTGAACGAAGTGTTGTGAATTCTTTACAAACGATGTGCCATTTCCTTGGAGTGGTTGGAGTAGGGGGAGTAAGAATCTTGCTAGCTCGTATGTGGGGGAGTTACTCCCTCTACTCCAACCACTCCAAGGAAATGGCACATCGTTTGTAAAGAATTCACAACACTTCGTTCAAATAATAGGAGGAATGGAAGTACAACCAGGAGATCAACTTGTAAGTTTTGACGTCGAAAGCCTTTACACTAACGTCCCTTTAAAAGATGCACTTAATGTCATCCAAAGCAGACTTGAGGAAGACCAGACTCTACAAGAAAGAACACCGTTACCTATTAATGCCATCATGGAACTATTAGAATGTTGCCTCAACAATTCTTATTTCCAAGAAAAAGATAGGTTCTTTAGCCAAGTGGATGGACTACCGATGGGCTCTGCTCTTTCGCCGATAATCGCCAATATTTATATGGAATGGTTTGAAACTGAAACAATAAAACAAGCAACAAAGAAACCAAAAACATGGCTGAGATATGTCGATGACACTTTTATTATTTGGAATGGAAACGATGATGAACTCAAGGAATTCCTAAAGCACATAAACAGCTTCGCACCGACAATTAAATTCACCATGGAGAAAGAAGACAACAATCAACTACCTTTCCTAGATGTCAATGTAAAGAAAAATGGCAACACCATCGAAACTTCAGTGTACAGGAAACCTACTCATACAGGTCAATATCTGAATTACACATCAAATCACTCAAACAACACAAAACATGGGATAGTAAGAACGCTTGTGGATAGAGCAATCACCATTTGCAACTCAAATGAAGCACTCAAAACAGAAACTGACCACATCAAGACCGACCTCAACAAAAATGGCTATCCCACGAAATTGGTTGATAAAATTTTGGAAAATCGTAAGACTCGGCCAAATACACCAAAAGGAGAGACAATAGAGGCTCAACCAATACTCAACATTCCATATGTCAAAGGAATATCCGAGAGAATTAGAAGACTAGGACAACGATACAACATCAGAACGGTATTCAGCTCGAGAGACACCTTAAGAAGCCATCTAACGAAGACGAAACCAACTAGCCAGAAAGATAGGAAAAACTGTGTCTACCAGATCCCCTGCGAATGTGGCCGATCGTATATTGGGGAAACACTACGCCCCCTGGAAACAAGGATTAAAGAACACATGAATAACACTCAAAAAGGAGAAACGGAAAAATCAGGTGCAGCTGACCATGCCTGGACACACGGCCATCACATCAGGTGGACAGAAGCCGAAATCCTGCTCAAAGAACCACACTGGAGGAAGAGGAAGTTCAAGGAAGCTGCTACCATACACCAGAACCCTGGCTGTTTTAGTAAACCTTCATTAGATTTAAGAAATATCTGGAAGCCCTTGTTAAATAGATGTAAGCTTAGAATTACTAATATCGCGCAAAACTGAACGCATGACAGCACCCATCTCAGTTATGCTTCAGTGCACATAGCTAGTATAAATAGACCTGTAGTTACATTTCTTATTTAGTATTCACCTGAAGACGACTGGAGATACTTACCAGTTGAAACGTTGTGATATATAACAAATAAAGACAATGCAAGTCCAAAACTTTTCTGTTATTCAAGAAACACCATTGTCTACAACCTTCAAACAGATACTGATACTAGTGACCGGTATACCGTTTATGAGAATTTCTAATACCAGTGATAATATAGAATAATACTGAATATCATACTGTTTCTTTCCAGATAAAA
Source organism: Barypeithes pellucidus (assembly GCA_963991005.1). Classification (NCBI taxonomy): domain Eukaryota; kingdom Metazoa; phylum Arthropoda; class Insecta; order Coleoptera; family Curculionidae; genus Barypeithes; species Barypeithes pellucidus. The sequence continues at coordinate 45,115,709 of OZ022563.1, read as the reverse complement.
GATAGCTTATACCCAATATATGAAAGATTCTAATACATATTACAAGAATCTTCTAATAGTGTATATTACACTATATCTGATATACTGTGGTACTAAGTGGTCCAATTAAACATGAATATATTGCATATAAAAGCATCGGGTACTTTTTACACTAATATTAATATTCTATATTATAACAAAAATACTATATATTGTATATATTTATATATTACGAACATTTTTTATTAAAGCTTAGAACATTTATATAACCATATTTTTCTTAAATTAAAAAAATAACAATGCCTCTTATAACAGTATATATTTTTCATGATACGTATAACACATACATAATTTTCTCACTTATTATAAATATCGTAAATTTTACGAACCAAATGATTTTATACATTTAAACACAATTCGTATGGATTAATTTGTGTTTTCCTCATGTAATTGTATTTAAAAATATTAATATTACTACATTAAACAAAAAGAAAAGCAAAAATGTTAATGTCGTGTGCATGGATGGTGAAATGAAACCCAGAGATCTACTAAAATGATTTAAAATAATACAGTATTATATTATACTACCTTATTATAGGTTATAGTGTATAGAATGCATACTTACTATGAACGATACACAGCCTGAGCCTTGCTTGAATGTCTTTAATTCTCACTTTTTTTTCAATACACAATTACACATCAATAAAAACGCTTGCGACCACGGCGGTGAGTCTTCAAGATTAAAATGGTGGGCGTGATTCGGACTAGCTCGGAGAAGGAATGTCATTCGGCTAATTTCGCAATATAAGATTTCTAATAACACCTCATCGACAGAGCGCTGCGAATATTATGCTGAATTTTAAATATGCCTCTATTATAAGCGCGGGGAACTGATTTGCTAAACGTCTAAACATAGCCAATTCCGAATATATGAAATGTTTAAATAAGCGAGATTATTACCGATAGAAAATATTTTTATAATGATTATGATTACTCTAATAGTGTTAAGCAAAAATTTTGCTGCCGATGCGATTTAGGAATTTACCAACTTTCTAATGGTTTAATTATTCTCGGTGTATGTGTGATTCCCCGACAGCAGTCTGCCGTTTATTTGTGAGTTGTGAGGTTAAAATCGTAAACAATGGCACAAAAATGTCGCGATTTGAGTCTAAAAGAGAATATTGATGTTGTGGAAGTTTGTAATTTGATAACAATGATTTGGGCGAGTTCATTATCATTGATAGCAATGTGCTATTAGAAGATGATAGTGACCCCATTCATACCGACTATGTAGTCCAAACCGAAACCACATCACTATCTGACGACTCTGATGAAGAAGTTGAATGCAGTAATCAAACAAATGTCACCAATTATCAACAAGCCAATTAGTATGGTAATCTAATTATAAGAGTATGCAAAGAATAGAGGTGACTCTACAGGAATGGAATTGTTAAGACTGTGCCAAGTCTGCCGGAAACTTGATAGAAATATAGATTTTTCTTTGAGTCACGTCCGTCAATTGTTTGTTTTTTCTAACAAAGCGGTTACCTGTTAGAATGAACAGATACAGACAGAAGATTAGAAGAGATGGTGATTCCACAGACAGAATCCCCGTCTCTTTTTTGTTGTATTTATTTTCGTACGATTGACATCACATTGACGTGTACAAAGCAGATAGAAATCTCGGGTCCATGTTTATTTCAAATCGGTAGATATTATGATACACGATTCGATAATTCCCTCTTCCAGAACGTAACTTCATCCTTCTTTCCTATTTCTCAAACCAACATTTTTCATCCCGGTATTATTATACAGGGTGCCCCAAGTAAAGTGGCCTATTACAAGTATCTCGAGAACTAAATGAGATTTTATTTTGAAAATTTGGCTGTGGCTATAAGAGATGGTTTTCTACGTTTATAAAATATTTTTGATGGTGCGGTGTTGCCGGATCACACGGAAAGTGGTTGCAACTTCGGAATTTTAAATGAATTACCCTATATATTATATTTTTTTTGAAATCTAGGTAAAAATCTAGAACAGTTTTCTGTATAATATCATATACCTATCTTTAAGAGTTTTTGAATTATAAATAATTTTGTGATTTTTTAACGCCGTATCGGGACCTGAAAATAAAATCGTATCTTTTTAGCGGTTACAGCTAGAAAGTTGAAAATTTGACAATAGTTTCACAAGACCATCGTAATTTTATAATTTTGGACAGTATTTAATTAGTTTTATACAGGGCGTCTCCATAACAATATTTCTGAGGCAGAGGAATTATTGCAAAAATCTTCTTTTTTTTAAATGGGACACCCTGTATTTGATATGTTTTGCTAATGGAGGATCGAATTTTCTATCTAATGATATTAAGTGTTTCTATACCTATCTTCAGTATTTTCGGAGTTATAGCGAAATTTAAAAATTATCTTATAAAAATATATTTTTTGGTAGTTGTCTGTGGATTCATAGAAACAAAATAATGAAAAATCCATGTGACGTTATATCTGTGTTGTTGTAATAAAAATGGCTAATTCACATTATTCGAGCTTAGATATTTTAAGTTTATTTTATATTCATGGGGAGTGTTGTAGAGTTTTATCTAGAACTTGCAGAAAATTTAATGAACTGCATCCTGATGCAGCTCCTATGACTCCAAAAAAGTTGATTGGCCGAGGCGGTCCATGGAAATGGCCCCAAGGTCTCCGGATCTTAAAGAAATAGTATACAAGACACCCGTCACAACAAGGGAAGACTTAGAAATTCGAGTACGAACAGCTTTGGGGTCTCTAGAAGGGAAAGAAATGAAAAAGGTGACAAATGAACATGTTATAACCACAATTTATGAATGTTTAAGAGCCAAGCATTTTAAACAATTTAGTTATTAGTTATTTTATTGGTGTTGTTGCGTAATTTTCATTTTGTTTATTTATTTATTAATAAATTCCTTATTGGTTAACCATTTTTTTTTACAACAACACAGACATGACGTCACATGGATTTTTCATTATTTTGTTTCTATGAATCCACAGCCAACTACCAAAATAAAAATATTTAAATTTCGCTATAACTCCGAAAATACTAAAGATAGGTATAGGAACACTTACATTAGATAGAAAATTCGAACCTCCATTAGCAAAACATATCAAAACAGGGTGTCGCATTTAAAAAAAAGAAGATTTTTGCAATAATTCATCTGCCTCAGAAATATTGTTATGGGGACGCTCTGTATAAAACTAATTAAATACTGTTCAAAATTATAAGATTACGATGGTCTTGTGAAACTATTGTCAAAATTTCATCTTTCTATACGGCGTTAAAAAATCACAAAATTATTTATAATTCAAAAACTCTTAAAGATAGGTATATCATATTATACAAAAAACTGTTCTAGATTTTTACCTAGATTCCAAAAAAAAATATAATATATAGGGTAATTCATTTAAAATTCCGAAGTAGCTACCACTTTCGGTATGATCCGGCAACACCGCACCTTCGAAAATATTTTATAAACGTAGAAAACCATCTCTTATAGTAGCCACAGCCAAATTTTCAAAATAAAATCTCATTTAGTTCTCGAGATACGAGGCCACTTTACTTGGGGCACCCTGTATCGTATTATTTTGTTTCATAAGCGGGATAATCAGGATATAGTACGGGATTTAATTTCGCAATGTCCGGACAGTATTAATTTATTATTCCCATCGATCTGTTTGCACGTCGAGCCGCCGTTACACCGCCAATCATGTATACTAATAAATGATTCGTCGATAAAACCCGGCTGAGCATAAATACAAACACTGTATCGCTTATGGCATGTCTGGTTCAAAATACACATTGCCTAGCCTACGGATATACGTACATACAGTGTGTCGCGATAAAGCGATCAACAAGATACGCCTCATGCATAAGTCAGTGACATCTCATATAACTCTTACCTAAGGGAGGTGATAAACATAACGTCAAAAACTATAGACCCATAAGTAAATTATGCATTTTTGGGAAAATATTTTAAAAAATTATTCATAACATTATATTGGAGCAAGTTAAAAATATTATTTTAAAACAACAACGCGGATTTTTTCCACGTAGGTCCATTCAGAGCAATCTGGTGGAATTTACAGATTTTATTTTAAGAAGTATGGAAGTACTTTTCACCCCACCTATACCGCTGAACGTAGATTTAGTTCTTCTTTCATAATTTAAACAAAAAGTTCGGGCCCGTATTTAAAGAAATCAAGTTGATGATGGTGACTCAAAGACGAAACGTCGCATTAAAGATCTGATGATACCAACTTGTGGATAATAAAATGTAGCAATGAGAAAGCGAAATTAATTTTTGGATATCTATTCGAACAAAGTCTGAAACCAATAAAAACCAAAACGCAAAATTTTAGATTTTTCCAAGTATTTTGAAAGACGATCTGTACTCGTTTTTTGCGACAAATGATTGGTCCCATAATTACGCACCTTTGCGCAATTTATCCGATTTCGTATCTCTTACCGTTCCTGACATCTCAAGGGTGAAGGACAAATTTGTTACACCTTGTATACCAACGTTTTACCTTAAAAAATGCTCAACTAAAGGTGGATTCATAATTGCCGTACCGTAAGCATTATGCAGTAACATAAGCCGTAACACACATCAACATATCCATTCATAGTAAATAAGCATAAAAATTTGCATATTTTTCAGAATATTATTGCATATTTTAAGCATATGCTTGCATATTTTAAGCATAGTATTGCATATTTTGATCATATTGCATATTTTAAGTATGGTATTGCATATTTTAATCTACTGGTCCAGACGAAATTCCTATTATAGTTCTCAAGAGATGCGCCGATGAACTAACACCAGCATTTTGTAGACTTTTCAACTTATCCTACAAAAAAGGAATATTTCCATCTTGCTGGAAGACGGCGCGAGTCCAGCCTATACCAAAGAAAGGTAAGAGAACCCTACCTAACAACTATCCACCAGTCGCATTGCTTTCAGTTATATCAAAAGTAATGGAGAAAGCTATTAACCAACATCTTCTAAAGGCTTCAACATTATCAGCGATCATCAATATGGTTTTCAGAAGTCCAGATCAACTGGAGATCTTCTAGCCTATGTCACGCATATTTGGAATAACGCAATCGAACATCATGGGGAATCTCGGGATGTTGCACTGGATATTTCTAAAGCTTTTGATCGTGTTTGGCATGAGGGGCTTCTAAGTAAACTACGATCCTATGGTATGCCCAGTCGATTTTGTGCATGGTTGTCTAGCTTTCTGCAAGTGGCGATTGACGGATTTCTCTCAGACACCTTCACCATCAATGCCGGTGTTCCTCAAGGGTCCATATTGTCTCCCACTCTCTTCTTACTCTACATTAACGATCATCTAGTGAAAACTAAAAATCCGATATTTAGTTTTGCTGACGATAGCACACTTATCTCATCTTTCTCTTTGAATGCGCAAACATCGGCTGCCGACGCACATCTTCGCAGACAGCATGAAGTATCACGCCTCAACAAAGACCTGGAAGAAATTTTGGCTTGGGGTGACAGTAACCAAGTCGAATTTAACGCTAATAAACCCAGGCAGCCGTTTTCTCTAAAAAGGTCAACATTACAGATCCGGATATAGTCATGGCCGGATACGCAATCCCACTGGCTTCATCTATTAATTTGCTGGGCGTCAATCTGGGAGGAAATATGTCTTGGCATAACCACATTGTGGCAATCGCCAAGATAGCTTCTCAGAAGCTTGGGGTACTCTTCCGAACCAGAAAGTTGTACACTCCTCAACAACTTTTGACACTATACAAAGCCCAGATTCGACCATCACTAGAGTACTGCTCTCATGTCTGGAGCTCTGCACCCAAACATACTCTTCGGCTACTGGATTCCATCGAAAGGAGGGCTATTCGTCTGATCGGAGACCACGAGCTGACGAAGAAACTCGACAGCCTAGAACATCGAAGACAGGTTGGGGATTTGACTCTCTTTTACAAATATTTTCATGGAAAGTGCTCGGCTGACCTTGTCCTCTTAATTCCGCCCAGAGCGACGAATAGCAGAAATACACGACGAACCACGGCCGCCCATCCATATGTGGTTAAGCTTAGTACTCCTCGAACTTCATTATTTAAGAATTCTTTCATCTGGAGGACTTCATTCTTGTGGAACGACCTTCCCGAGGTCGTTTTTCCCAACGAATATAACCTCCAACGATTCAAAACCAACGTGAATCGCTTTTTGCGCACACGCACCAATCCCAGAGTGCCCTAAAGGATTTTTCCTATACTTAGTGCTTGTGTTTGATCATTAAAAAAAAATAATAATAATCGTAGTATTGCATATTTTAAGCATATGCTTGCATATTTTAACATACTTTTGCATATTTTATTATCTGCCCTTTACTGATGAGTAGTTCCGGCGTCTGGTGAGTTGCTTCAGGTTATGGCAGACGAAACGGTTTACGACGACGACGACATCCACTATTTTGGCCCTCAATGTGTAATTTATTGCCTGCCAACTTGCCGCGAAGCTTTCCGAACATAAAGCAGATTTACTATCAACAGACATATTAAAAATGTGACCGGTTTATGTACTTACATGTATATTTTTGATTAACTCCTTTACGGCATGGCGAAGATTAATTTTTAAATTTTATGATTTTGTTTTTAATTTGAAAATGACATAAAAATATATTATATATGCATTATGAAGTCATAAAAGACATCTTAAGGATTTTATTAAGGTAATAAAGAATTTATAACCTTTTATGTGACAATATTAAGAGCTTATTCGCGTTTCATGGCTAGTAAAAAAATGTACAAATTAGATTTGTCACTTTGCTTAGAAAGCAAGTAATTATTGACTTACAGGGTGTCCATTTTTTGGGTGGTTTTACGGGCATGAGCGTCATTTGGGAGGGAAACATGGGTTTGTTCGGGGGCATGGGGCACCCCCTGGAAGTTGTCAACTTTATACATCAATCAATAATCTTTTATTTCGTTAGCGGAAAAGATAGTATGTTTTTTTTATTTTTTCTCAAATTTGGTACGTATTTTTACGTAAAGTAAATTCGACATCCCCGCGGTGCATGGGCATGGTGGAATAGTATCTTCGAAAATACGAAGCGTGCGAAGCCCCATGAAGAAAAATCTAATATGGCGGATCCAAAGCTGCCATATAAACAAATTTATAAAGAACTTTTAGGCACCGTTATTAATTAAATTAAAACTAGAGTTTCGGACATCAGTGAATTACATTTTTTCGATTTATTGACCAAAAATAATTTTTAATCCTATTCAAAATTGTTTCCGCAAAAACCATTTGACAGTTTATTGAAGCAATATAAAATGCTTGATTCTGTTCAACTGAAAAATTAACTTAAGGGCCCATTACTTCCGTCTCAGCCGAGAGAACGAAATACAACTAACCAGGACACTCGTATCATTAACAAACAATGAACATTTTACGGTGAAATTATTGCATATTTGGCATTACAACCGTAGAATACCATTCAAATACAAATAAGCATGTTTCTTAAAATAAATATGGAATTATTTTTTGGTTTGTTTTCCGCTGTCCCTTTTTGTATATACGTCGTAAAACCGGGATCGTATTAAAAGTCCTGAAAAATCTTCAGAAAATGGAAACCTCTCCTGGAAAAAAAAAACTTTTGTTCATCTGTTGTGACTTAAGTAAAAATGTCGCGCTTTTAAAATTAAGTATAACGTCACAATTACTGTCAGGTTATCTGAATTCAGACCTTACCGCATCCGTTTGGTGCTCGGCTGACCTTTCCCTCTTAATTCCGCCCAGAGCGGCGAACAGCAGAAATGCACGATAAACCACTGCCGCCCATCCGTATGTGGTTAAGCTTAGTACTCCTCGAACTTCACTATTTCAGAATACTTTCATCTGGAGGACTTTATCCTTATGGAACGACCTTCCCGAGGTCGTTTTTCCAAACGAATATAACCTCCAACGATTCAAAACCAACGTGAATCGTTTTTTGCGCACACGCACCGCTCCCAGAGTGCCTTAAAGGATTTTTCCTATAGTGCTTGTGTTTGATCATAAAAAAAAGTTATGGTGTGGTTTCCTTTGTGGTTTTTTTACGTAGAATCCAGGACGTACTCAGATTTTTCTACTTTCAATAGTTTTCAAGAAAAAAAAATGTTCTTCTTTTGGGCACCATGACGAGTATATTCTTTAATAACCAAGTCAGTTTTTAACCAGCTTCTCATAAATATATACTACTTTATTTTTAGTCTTAATGCTATGCCCGAAATTTACGTTTTTTAAGAAATGTAAAAAAATTTTGAGTAAGCATGATTTAAAAAACAATCAAAAGAACACTGTCAGTTGTGTCATAACGAGAATTCTTCTGTTCCTGTTAGAATATTCAGGTTCTCTAGGTTGTTTTATAATTTCTAATTAATAAAAAAATCAGTTTGCCCTAATTATTACAGTCAATCAATCTAAAGTAAAATATGACAAGCTCGTTTGCTATATCCAGTGTAACGAAATGCAGATGGAGCATTAAAGTCTGTTCGTTTTATGAAGTCCGCTATCGGATTAAATCATTAAAGGTTGCTAAACAGTAAGCCGATTAAGTTAACAATACCTTCGCTATACCGAACATTCCACTGGTTCACTGTAGTCGGCTTATTATTATTTTAGGATTATGTACCGCGATAAATATTTTTATCTTGTTTATTTTTCACTCATAGTTTTTTTATTTATCAAATGAAAAACATTTTGCGTCAATAAGTTAAAGATTTTCTCAGGTACTTTTTCCCAGAATTTAGTTATTTTGGGATCATTATACAGGGTGTAACTAAATAAGTGTAAAACATTTAAGGGGGTGATTCCTCATCGAAAAAAAGATAGGATCTTTCATATAAAGAAACTTCATTGGAGCATACCTTGTTAAAATACAGCCCCTTAAAGGGGGTACATAAAATTTATAAATGAACAAAACTAATTTATTAATAACAAAACATACAACATCTAAAAATCATGGTAAATGTTCAATATGTCTACCTTCAGACCAATTTAATTGTCACTATCGCTAATAGCGGCCTACTGGATAAATTAGTTTCGTATTTTCGTTTTATGGCGATATGTATCTTGTTCGTAAAATAATTTTTTGCTGCGAACTGGTTTATTTTGGGCAAAAAATTCAAGAGACATTTTTTGTTTAGAATGAAACAGGCTATCCAAAATAAATTTTTAGATGGTAAACAAATAATGAGACAAAAACTTACATTGGAAATAAATTTTAGGGGTTGCGTTTTCCACCCCTTACAACCATGGGGTAAACCAAATAAATTACTGGCTAAGTGTCTTTTTGGTAGTAGAAAATGTCAGGTTAATTTCAATATTGTAACTTTTTTAGTGCTTGTGAAAAAAATTGTTAAACACATTTTATGTGCCCCCTTTAAGGGGCTGTATCTTAACAAGGGATGCTCCAATGAAGTTTCTTTATATGAAAGATCCTATCTTTTTTTCGATGAGGAATCACCCCCTTAAATGTTTTACACTTATTTAGTTACACCCTGTATATATACTATTTTCCAAGAATTAATTAAAATTTGCAGGATGGTATGTTCTATTTTAAATAAGTAGTTATGCTTTTTGCTAAATTATTTTATTTAGAAAATACCTAAAATATAATTTATTGTTTGAGTTCTTGAATTATTTGTGATGAATTACTTGTAGATATCTCGAAAGATGACAGCTGGAAAAAATAATTTTTCCAAAGATAATATCGAATTCAATTGAAGAACGTTCATTTTCAAAACCTCGGCTAAGAGACTAATGAAATAAATGTGCTTTTGCTTCAATTGGAACAAATCCTATTATAAAAATAAATAATAACTATGTGTGAAACGTGTCTAAGGCTTAATGGAGAAAAATTTTAAACATGAGGAGGCCTCATGGGGTATGGGGTACGTAAACACTCCCCAATCGTTAGGTCATACCATGATGAGTAAAACCAAGGGTTAATAGCCCTGGGAGGTACCTTGTAGGACATATAATCGTGGTTTGAACCATACGTTAAACTCTAGCTCTCCTCTTGATCAAACCAAGGCAGATAAAAATGTAACAAGAAATGTTTTTTTGCATGTGTCATAGAGATTAAAAAGACAACGATATACTCCTGCGACAGGAGCAATCTGAACACTTTGAGTCCTTAAAAATATTAAACCCTACCCCAAAAAGCTCTTAAGCATAAGTATCCTCCCTATAGTGGCTCTAATGTGTCTTAATTATTTTTATTGCACATTTTAGCTCTCCTGGAGGAGACACTTAAAACCGCAGGTCTCCTTTGAGGCAAAGAGAGACAGATCGATACGGACAGAGTTGCCAAACTTTGTTTAATTTATATTTTTAAGCAGTTCGATAATTCAGTCAGTTCAAGTTGTCCAAATTTTTATTAGGGAAGAAAAGAATCTTTGCGTTCCTAAATCTGTACTGGGCGAATTTTTTAAAGTGCTACAAGAGTATTATTCAAAAACTGTTGTATTTTGTTTAAATTTTGTTGAGGAAATTGGGAGTATGGGGTCTTTATTATAGAGTGTGTGTGAAAATATTGGCACCATATGGAAAATGGAAACATTATACAGGGTCGCCCATCGAAAACAGTCCAGCAAGGTTTACGGCTTTACGTGAAAATTAAAAAAAAACCTCGGACCAGTAAACTTGTGTTTTCAGGGGGACACGTTTCACTATTAATTTCATCCCTTTAACCTCAACCCCCCTAGCGGGGGCGGCTTTAAGTGGGAATGGGTTGTATTTCTTTTGATAAGACGGTAAATAAATGATAATAATAACTGCAAAATTTTTAAAACGCCGCCATTTGCTTTCCGTTGCGAATAGAGACGTAATATTCTGACATCGTAAAGTACTCAATAGTACCATCGTGCCGATAAGAAACTAGTACAGCAAAATTTCTTATTTTCTCCTTGACTATTAGGAATTATTTACTGTCGAGTCTGTACCAGTAAAATGTCATATACAAATTTTACATGTCAACATAGATTGTTACTTTATGATTAACTCAAGCACATTTTTTTTTAATATGCCACAATTAACCCCCCAGCAAAAGGCTATTATCTACAGTCAGTTGCGAGATGGTGCTTTTATTAAGGATATTGCAGACGAACTGGGAGTAAACAGAAATACCGTGTTGTTGGCAAAATAAAAAATAGCAAGGCATTGAACTATTATTAGGGGCAGTTTCAGGTTCCCCTAATGAAAATAGAAGAATACTAATTGTCAGGAAGTAATAAACAGGAATGTTCTATGACTACAACTTAAAAAAAAAATTGTTGCTACGACAAATTTTGTGTTTCAATCAGTTTTATTTTCCTTTTTTGGCGACATTAAATATACCTACTTCAAAAAAAACATTTGACTTTTTCTTAATAAAAAAATGCGTAATACATTTAGTTCCTCCATATAAACTTTATAAAACAAGTAACATATTTTGATGCCACCTCAAAATACCAACCTTAAATTATGTTTTTTTTTATGGTCAAACACAAGCACTATAGGAAAAATCCTTTAGGGCACGGGAGTGGTGCGTGTGCGCAAAAAGCGATTCACGTTGGCTTTGAATCGTTGGAGGTTATATTCGTTGGGAAAAACGACCTCAGGGGTCGTTCCATAAGGATGAAGTCCTCCAGATGAAAGAATTCTTAAATAATGAAGTTCGAGGAGTACCAAGCTTAACCACATATGGATGGGCGGCAGTGGTTCGTCGTGTATTTCTGCTATTCGTCGCTCTAGGCGGAATTAAGAGGGAAAGGTCAGCTGAGCACCTTTCAATGAAAATATCTGTAAAAGAGAGTCAAATCCCCAACCTGTCTTCGATGTTCTAGGCTGTCGAGGTTCTTCGTCAGCTCGTGGTCTCCGATCAGACTAATAGCCCTCCCTTCGATGGAATCCAGTAGCCGAAGAGTATTCTAGTGATGGTCGAATCTGGGCCCTGTACAGTGTCAAAAGTTGTTGAGGTGTGTAAAACTTTCCGGTTCGGAAGAGTACCCCAAGCTTCCGAGAAGCTATCTTGGCGATTGCCACAACGTAGTTATGCCAAGACATGTTTTCTCCCAGATTGACGCCCAGCCAATTAATAGATGAAGCCAGTGGGATTGCGTGCCCGTCCATGACTATATCCGATTCTGTAATGTTAACCTTTTTAGAGAAAACTTCTGCCTGGGTTTTTTAGCGTTAAATTCGACTTGGTTACTGTCACCCTAAATTTCTTCCAGGTCTTTGTTGAGGCGTGATACTTCATGCTGTCTGCGAAGATGTGCGTCGGCAGCCGATGTTTTCGCATTCAAAGAGAAAGATGAGATAAGTGTGCTATCATCAGCAAAACTAAATATCGGATTTTCAGTTTTCACTAGAAGGTCGTTAATGTACAGTAAGAAGAGAGTAGGAGACAATATGGACCATTGAGGAACACCGGCATTGATGGTGAAGGTGTCTGAGAGAAATCCGTCAATCCCACTTGCAGAGAGCGGTCCTTAAGAAAGCTAGACAACCATGCACAGAATCGACTGGGCATACCATAGGATCGCAGTTTACTTAGAAGCCCCTCATGCCAAACACGATCAAAAGCTTTAGAAATATCCAGTGCAAGAGCCCGAGACTCCCCATGATGTAGCCTAGGTTACTTTACTTCCCCATGATGTAGTCTAGGTTACTTCCCAAAAGTTAGGTATTTTTCCCTTTACAGCTGTCGAGCACCGTTTATAGTCTATGAGATAATAATATGTATTTCCGTTCCCAGTTTTGAGATTTTGCTGTTCTAGTTTTTTATCGGCACGATGGTACCTTCAAAACGATGTATCACAAGAAACCTATTCCTATTGAAATTTATTTACCAAGATGGCGCCCATCCGCCATTTGAACAGTCATAACTGTCATCCTTCCGTCAAGATGTAGCTTACTGTCCCCTACACGCCACACCCAAATTATGTAAATAAAAATTAGAGGATCTAATTAAGAAATAAGAAGTCTATACTTGTCAGGTGGTATTAATATCAAATACCAATGTATGGAAAAATAATATTTTTCCAGACCACCCGATGATACCTTATACAATAAGAGCGTATTTAGTCTACACAGTAGCACTTTATTGCACTCTTGGTAGTGCCATTCAATCTGAAATAGTTTTTTAAAGTGCTACTGTGTAGACTAAATACGCCCTTATTGTATAAGGTGTCATCGGGTGGTCTGGAAAAATATTGTTTTTCCATACATTGGTATTTAAAAATTAGAGGGTCAAAAGTTACACGAAGGACATTAAACAACTGCACTGTATAAACGATATAAATCATTTTTTCCATAATAAGATATTTTCGTATTCCTCCTATTAAACTTTGTGTTTTTATAAAAATAAAACGTTCGTCAAAAGAAATACGAAATAAATTACCGATATTTTTCCATTATTTCTATTTGTATATATAATTTATTTTTTCGTATCGTTCCAATCTCGTGTCGTTCATTGGTTTGGGAAACAAAGGAAAAATGTACGATCGAAACGAGGTTTAGATATGGATAATTCCGAGTTAATACAAAAGTTTCCAGTTGATTAATATTAACCGGTAATACTGGTGAAAATAAAATAGGAAGGTTTTTCCCGAGCTATGAAATATACAGTGTGCTTGGGTCAAAATTTTATTACAGTCACTTTCAGTAATTCGGATTTTAAAAATAAATAATCTCAAAAACACCTGTTAATTTTTTAATAGGTTTCTTATAGTATCTAATTAGAGGAATTATATATGTCCGCGCAAAAGATCACCGTCACAAAGATCTTGGTCTATAGCAGCGATTTGTTAATAATTTAACGCCCGTCACATGGCTAATTTTTTACTCTTCCGAATCATATAACGCCAATATTTGGAACTGAGTTATTTTAATCAGTCACTATAGCCATTTTCCTATTATTTATAACAGCCCTGTTTTATATTGGCTTAAAGTTTTGGAATGTTTCTTATAGAATGTTAAAATACTAAGAAAATTAGTCATATTTTTAATCTACTATATGAATTTTAAACGTTTTGTTAGTTGTAGCAGTACCCGATTTATTTCATAACGATATTGCCACTGGCTTTAGGTAGAGGCGGCAACGCTGTTTGTTTTGAAAACCAAATTTTCAAAACAAACCCGTTTTCCATAAACGTCTAAGGTTCCATTCACCGTGAATCACCCTGTATAATAAAGTCATTTCCATAACAGCCTGTATATCGACGATTCAATACAATGAAATTACGAGAAGTCTAGAAAATGGCAGTTAACAATAGATATGTTTTAATTAATGTTCGGGTTTGTCCACTATCGTACTTTATTCAATTAATATAAATTTTTATTGACTTTTAACATTAACACCAATAAAAAATTTTTATATCAATTTAGACATCAAAACATGTTGCAGTCATTAATTTAAAAACTATAAAATTTGTGAAATAATTCATGTTGTGATGTGATTTCAAATTTGTGTGATATCATCGACTGGTGAGCTGTAGAAAAACATACTTTTTGTATTTTATTTTTTTATGGAATTTAATTATAAAATGGATTATTTTAAAATAAGATCGAAGGCAAGAGAGTATGTACCTTAAAATTGTAGTTTTTTTTTCTAAGAAGTTTGAAAAAGAAGTGATAACGCGTGTCAAAGACGTCTTGTTGTCAAAAACTGAAGACGTGTTCTGTGTTGCAATATGACAACACCGCCTATTTGAACCTCGAGACTGCCTCAATAAACTATTGATTGCGAAGGTCCTCAGGAGCGGCCACGTAAATTTCGAGATTTCATATAAAGTGTATAGTTCGCTTAATAATTCAAAGCGCCATTTATGGTTATTTTTCTTCAATTTATTTTCATCTCAGGATTTGCCGGTTTAAATATAATAAGTCATTTCCATAACACCCTGTATACTATATGCTTTTATGCAAATTGCTCCATTGCTTGCTGGTGTAGTTACCTAATAACTATTTCGCTAACAACAAGCACTATTTTCATAAACTTTTGATATTACACGGACCGTGCTTTTGATCTTTTTCGACAAACAACCGGCTTTAACTAGCCCTTATGCCCTAAAACTCTCAAAGAGAATCCGACCCCGGCGAAATTCAATTGCGGGCAATCCATTTACAAACGGACTCGGTCGGTAATGCAGTTCCCTGTTCTGATTGCGATTGTTGTTTGAGAAGGAGCCCTTTGAAGGGATTTTTTACCGACCGGGCAACAAGTTGCCTAAAGGGCGGAATGTTTCGTTCTGTTGGTCGGGAAGGATTGATACGAATAAGTAGTCCAGGTAGTTTAATAGAGGTAACTAGTAATAGAACCCTTTGATGGGGAAACGAAGGTTTTTAAACCGAGCACAGCTCACGATGGAAATAGTTTGTAATGTTAATCTAATGCCGCTTGAACATAAACATTTCTGATCGAATTCGCTAAAGGAGTTTCAAATTTACTACAATTTTAGTTTCGTAACCTAAAATGTTCTAACCACAGTTCTTTACTGGTTTCTTAATCGTTTTATAGTAAATGAGACATCAGTGAATATACTCATATCCTCTTATTGTTTCAGCTGAGTGCGAATTTAAGAAAAGTTGGCAAGGCAGATGGTTTCAAAGCGGAGTCCAAGAGTTGATACTGATCAACAATACTCACATAGAATCGAAAGGGGAGTGCCATGAAGAGCAAGGAGACAAATATCTCGTATACGACAAGTAAGTTAATTGCGTAGATAATTAAACTGTCAAAATAAATTACTCCCTCCCCCCTCACGCCCCGACAATAAATCCCGGACAAAAATAATGTTATTTTTATAGTCCTGTAACTTTTCTAACTGTTTTCCGATCTTGGCGAAATGTTTAGTAAAGTGTAGACTTGTGTTTTGAGATGATATCCTGAATTTTAATTTTCAAAAAATATTGATGTGTTGATCATTATACAGGCACAAACCCGAACAAACAAAAGTTACTTTTTAGCGTTAATTTCACTGTGGAAAAATTGAGCGGTAGAATTTAGCTACATTGTATTTTGTTTGGAAGTGTGAGCTTTTCTTAACACAATGTTTTTTGGTTCACGTCATTATCTATTTTTTTTTAAGAAAATATTGCAGTTTTTCAATTTTATTCACAATTCAGAACATCGCATTGTTTTATCGAGTAGCATAAACAAATATCCAAAAATTAATAGCCAGTATTGTATTGAAGCATGCCTCGTCAAATGGTAGAAGTAATAAGGTAACATAAGGTGGCAATACGTGATATTAATTTTTGAATATTTGTTTTTCTATTTGGGTTTCATAATGGCTACATTATGAAATGCAAAAAAAAGAATAACCTCCACTTTATGAAACTGAAATTTTATACTAAATACTAACCTTTAACCTTGCAAATAGATAATTTTTACTAGATATATATCTGAAATATCTATACTCGGAAATATATAACATGCTGACGGTGTCCGTCAACTTATTTCTAGTCGCAACTATGAAACAACATAATCTAAAAATAATAGAAATATCTTCCAGTTTATGCTCTATTTCTAAAGTTTTATTCAATAAAGTACTATTTTTATTTTTAATTCAATATAGTATTATACATATTACTTTATTTATAGTTACTGTATACATTTCCTGCGCTTTAATTATTATTCCTGTGAGATTCTGGGTCGACACAATATTTTGTGCAATAGTATTATTTATTATTTTGTTCAATATTTTGAACTTTGTTCTGCTCGCACCATAACTCAAAGTTTTGCATATTCTTTTTAAAATTTTTCTAGTTTATTTTCTGCAATTTCTCGCATTTCTGACGGAGTACAACTTTCTTCCTGACTTATTTTAATTAACTTTAATAATATATTTGTTTTTAATTATGACGGATGGGAAAAAGCTTTGTTGTGTTCAATTGTTTTCTGTCGTGGCTTATTTGATACTTGTAACATTTTATTAAATTGTAAAAGTATTGCCAACCCAAAAAGAAAATATTAATTCAAATGGAAAAAAATCTACTATATTTTTTTAAGTTTTTCAGACTTTAAAGACCCAAATAGAAAAAGTATTTAAAATACACGGTTCATAAGACAATTAGAGCACTTAAACTTTAGAAAACGACACGCGAAAGCGGGGGGGGGGGGGGGGGGGATTAAACGTGTGCTCTAAGATTGATGTCTTATGAAACTTGTATCTTAATATACTATTATGCTAATCCATAAAATAATGTAGTGCTCTGAATTGTGAATAAAATTGAAAAACTGCAATCCTTTCTTTCAAAATTTGTATCTTCTTTTACAAAGCAGTTAATGACATGAGCCCAAAAACATTAGGTTATGGAAAGATCACACTTGAAAACAAACATAATTCAGATAAATTCTACTGCTCCATTTTTCCACAGGGCGATAAGAAATTAAGGATAGAAAAGTACTTTTGTTTCTGCATGTATAATGACCACGACATCAGGATATTATGAAAACTAAAATTCAGGATATCATCTCAAGGCACAAGTCTACACGTTGCTAATTTCACCAAGATCGGAAAATAATTGAAAAATTTACAGAACTATAAACCTGACTAACATTGTCTTTGTCCGGGTTTTATTGTCGGGAAGTGTATTTGAATATGTTCCACGGAAGCTGACATTTTTCTTCTATTTTCCGAAAAACATTATATTTCACATTCCTCAGTATCCGCGTTAACATAAGCTTTGCCTTTCATGTGGATCTAGAGGAATTCACAAAAATCACAGCGGATCGACGCAACGCACAGTGGGGCAACTACTATCAAGCTATGGTAAAAAATAATAAAAAACAAGTATTTCGAAACCAAGGATATTAAGACATATATCGTCAAATTATTTCATTGTCTCTACTACGTTGCCTGATTTCTCCGCAATTGTAAATTTTTTTTTAACCATAATAACGCCATATTAGTTATACAGGGTGTTATGGAAATGACTTATTATATTTAAACCGGCAAATCCTGAGATGAATATAAATTGAAGAAAAATAACCATAAATGGCACTTTGAATTATTCAGCGAAATATACACTTTATATGAATTCTTAAAATTTACGTGGCCGCTACTGAGGACCTTCGCAATCAATAGTTTATTGAGGCAGTCTCGAATTTCAAAAGAGGTCAACGTATTATAGGTGGTGTTGTCATATTGCAACACAGAATTGTAAATGCACGTGTTCAGTTTTTGACAATAAGATGTCTTCCACGCGCGTTATCACTTCTTTTTCAAACTTTTTAGACAAAGGAAACTACAATTTTAAGGTACATACTCCCTTACCTTCGATCTTATTTTAAAATAATCCGTTTTATCTTAAATTCCATAAAGAAATAAAACACAAAAATTATGTTTTGCAACAGAACCAACAGTAGATAATATGACACAAATTTAAAATAGCGTCACATCCTTTATTATTATGAATTATTTCACAACAGAAAAAAAATCAGGTAATGCTACTACTAACAAAAAGTTTAAAATTCATATACGTCAAGCACGTGGAACCGTCGACAGCGTCAATCCATCCACGAGCCTCGAAACATACTGAGGCAACAATAGTGGCGCGCGGAGGGTATCCAAACAAGGGCGAGACACGCGGTGTGATCTGGCATCACCGTTAGTATACTCTAGTGACTCACATTGTTGCTTACTGAATCCACACCCTAGGAGTCACCTATTTAAATATAGTAAGTCATTTCCATAACACCCTGTATATGAAGGCGTAAACGGGTCACGTAATTTTTTTTTAATTTCCGGCGTTTTTAACTAAATCCTACCTTGCACTTTAGAGTTTTAAAATTAAAAATTTCGACTTTAAATAGGAATTTAATTAAATTCCTACTTTTAACTCGTAATTTAACTAAACTCCTATTTTGAACTAGGAATTTAATTAAATTTACACCATTGAATTTGGAATTTAACTAAATGTCGACTTTAAACTCCGAGTTTAATTAAATTCCTACGTTGAACTTAACTAAATTTTGGCTTTAAACTTAAAATTTAACTAAATTCCTACTTTTAACTCGAAATTTAACTAAATTTGTACTTTAAACTCCGATTTCAATTAAATTCTTACTTTGAAATCGTAATTTAACTAAAGGCTGATTCTCACTATAGACATGTGCTCGGCAACGGCAAGGCACCGGCTTGGCAAAATACATTTATAATTGAATCTTATGTATTTTGCGGGTGTAAATTCACACTATGCACGCAACGCTTCAGCAAGCTACGGCCCGTCAAAATTCATAAGACGCAATGATTAACCTATTTTGCCGTACACGTGTCTTGCATGATAGTGATAATCAACCTTAAATTTCTATTTTAAACCCCGTAACTAAATTAAATTTACCTAAATTCCTATACTCTCACACAGTTTTACTCTTAATTTAACCAAATTCCTACTCGGAACTAGGAATTTAACTAAATATTAGCTTGTACACTTCCTTGGCTGTGCTAGCATCATGTTACAGGGGGGGTATACCTTCTTCACGAAAATAAAATTACTTTAGTCGTGAAACTACTAGATCCGCGATACCACGACGGTGTATCGCGATTCACGATCTATGTAAACGCGGCGTTACATCATCCAAAAAATATCTAAATCATGCTTCATTTTGAAAAATAGTATTATTTAACTATTCAACCTATTGTCTTATTGTCCTTTTTTCGCAATTAAAATTCTTCCTCTGTCTAGCTAATAAAGTGAAACTATTAATAATCCCACCATATGATAATTAT
Organism: Barypeithes pellucidus; assembly: GCA_963991005.1. Taxonomy (NCBI): domain Eukaryota; kingdom Metazoa; phylum Arthropoda; class Insecta; order Coleoptera; family Curculionidae; genus Barypeithes; species Barypeithes pellucidus. The sequence continues at coordinate 45,095,948 of OZ022563.1, read as the reverse complement.
ATTTGGCAATTTTCGCCGAGTTTTTGGAACCACTGTGCAATAACTGTAAACCCCGACAACTGCGGTATTTTGACGTCTCCCATTTTATCGATGCTCATAGAGGATATTGAAAAGATACCCGCGAAACGAGCAGCTTTTATCCAGGAGAAAATATTTAAAAATTTGAATGAAATTTTTATTTTTTGCCAAGGTATTGAAATAGTTTATTTTTTTATCAAACTAAAATAGGGTATAGTTTGATACGTAGCAAGTGCTGAAACTGGTAGAATTCAAACAAGTTCACAAAAGTAAACAACAATTTTTCCTGCGACCGCAAATACAATTCGCATTATTTAAACATTTTAATTTATATACTCATCCGGTTGTAAATAAAAATAGGTAATAGCTTTCTTCCTATTTACTTACGCTAATTATTATGTACTGTATACCGGGTGTTTCAGGAGGAACGCTCACCCCTATAACTTTTTTATTGTTTAAATTACAAAAATAGAATTTGGTGGGTTTGTATATTATATTATTTTGCATTTTATACATGACGATCTCAATTGTGTTACTTCCGGTTTAACCGTAAATTGCCTCAACTTTGGAGTTTTCAATGGAATACCCAGGGCTATATCGATTCAAAATACCAGTCCAAATTCAACGACACCACATACATCAGTTTTTGAGTTTTCTTTCCGTTTTTATTATTTCATCTAGATTGCTATAAACCTAAACGGATTCCTTCTAAGCCAAATTCTTGATAAAAATGCAATTTTCAAGTTTTATTGTGTTTTAAATTTTTTACCCACTTTTTAACTTTTTAAGAAGGCTCTTTCCCAGAAAACTCAATATTTTCAAATGGAAACATATTGGCTCACTCGGGCAAAAAGATACACTTTTTTCCAACATTTTGATATTGCATTGTCGAGTTAAAAATGGAGTATATGGCTAATACCATCTGCAATTATGTCCCCGCTATGGGCATCGAAGGGGGCGTTGTGAGTTTGCGCAGTTCGGAAATTTCCTTGCGAAAGTAAACATTCGACAGGACCGGATTTCAACTTTTTTAATGTAAATTTAACTGGTTAGTTAGGAAAATTATTGCAATCAAATTTCGATTAGTTCGATTTAAGACAGCGTTCCATACATACGATTTCTGACGATATGATGATCCGACGGTGCCCTGATTGGTATAAACTTTTGGTGCCAAATTCCGTCCGAATATTTGTAACAATCGACACGATGAGCTTAATTTTAACTTTCGTCCGACGTCGTATGTTTCTTAACCTCACTTTTTTCTGAACCGTAGAAGACAAAATATCTTCGGGAACATACAACGTGGTGACAACCTCCCACATGACAAGCTTGGTAGCAGGTTACTGGACCTCATAGAGGGAACAAACATCTTCTAACAAGATCGGGGTACGCAATAAGCCGAAAGGCTGAAGTGATAGAAGTTCGGGCCTTTGAACTGACCCCCGCCTTTAACCAATCAACCAACCAAGACATCCATGTTTATAGCACCCTGTATATTAAAATCTTCAACGCGTGATATATCTTCAAAAAATAATAAATTCTCCTGCCTGTTCACTTTAGTAGAATTTATTTAGTTTCCTTCTCTAAACAACCTGCGGCATTGCATTCTCCCTTACAATTATTATTATTTGTATTTTTCCCCTCTTTGCCACGAGCGATAAGGGGCTACAATAGATAATTTGGCGGCCTCCCGCTAACGTTCCTTTGAACGAAAGAATCTCAGAAACTACACATAAAATTTTATAAGTCGAAACCTTTGGTTGAAACATTGATAATGATATATGTTATGTTATCAACTTTTTTGGAAAAGGCCACCTTCATGATTAGTGTTGTGAAAATCCGATGATTTTAACAATCGAGTGCTTGATACTCGAGCGATTTTAATAATCGACTGAATCGCTCGAGCGATTAATCACTTGTAACTTTTATGACTAAGAATGTGTTGATAAAACACCAGGGGTTGTTTTTGTAAGTTTTACAAGTTTAGTCTAGAGTTTTTATTAAGGAAGAACAATTGATTCTGATTTTTAAAAAAAATTATATTCTTTAATTTTTTAAACATTTACAATCGCCGCTGGCTAGCCAGTCCCAGTCAAAACAAAACCCATGTCGCGATGAATCCACTAAGGGATTTGGCATACTTTCTTGTATGCACTCTCGTTTATGTGCCTTTAACAAAGACGTATGTCGTGTCATCCTTCTGAGCGTCAAACTCGAACGTCGCCAATCGGCACATTTCGGGTGGAGCGCGTCGTCGAGCAAAGATCGGATATCAAGTGAAAGCCAACGGTTTCGATTTTCCGCTTGAATTTATAACTAGAGTAGTATTTCCTATCGAGCGATGTCGGTTATTTTAATAATGGAGTGCTCAAGCGGTTTTTCGGTCGAGCTATCACAACACTAGAAAAAGCCACCTTCATTATATAGGGTTATGATAAAGAAAGGCTCTTATATACGAGCCCTGTCTCAGTGAAGTTGGCCCAACGCCCCAAAACATGATATTTGTGAATTTATAAGAAAAGTGATCATTCACTTGCATTTAAAAGGCCAAAATTCTTCCCAAATCACTGACAGTGTTAACAAATCGAGGTATACAGTTCGAAATATTATTAAATTGTACAAAACAACTGGATCTGTGGCTCAAAAACCCAGAACTGGAAGTCGCCCGCGTTATTCCAATACCAACTTAAGAGCCTTAAAACGGATTACCAAGGAAAATCGGCGTGCTAATTATAACGAATTGAAAATATTATAGAATCACGCAACCACAAAAAAGTTTTCAAAAGCAACTTGTCACAGAGCTGCCCAAAAACTTACAAGTTAAGCTGAACTTATTTTTCTATTATGCGTTTTTAACTCAATAATTCTAGGCAAAAGAAAAGCTAACTGAAAAAGATTCAGAAGAAAAACAGACTAGCGTGGGCCAAGGAACAGAAATTATGGTCTCCGAATCAATGGAACTCCATTATTTGGAGTGATAAAGCTAGATTTGAAGTATGAGTTGGTGATAGTAGGAGTCGTGTCATAAGATCTAAAGAAGAAGCATTTCAGAATGACTGTCTTACAAAAAAAGTTTTCGGCTTCTGTTATGATTTGGGGATCCATGTCAGCAAGTAGAGTGGGAAACTTACACTTTGTGGAAGGTATTATGAATGCTGATTAGTACATTAATGTGCTCCAAAATAACTTAACGCCCCAAATTGAACAAATGCGTTTAAACAATATTGAATGTATCTCCCAACCAGATGGTGCCGCTTGCCCTATGGCTAAAAACGTAAAAGATTGGATTTTAGAAAACAATATTCCAGTTTTAAAATGGACGTCGAGTAGTCCAGATCTATCGCCGATTGAAACCTTGTGGCATATCATGAAGAAAAAGCTCCAATCGAATCCCGCAAGAACCGTTCCAGAATTCCGAGCCCGTCCCCAAGAAATTTCGAACAGTTTTACATGAGATGACCGTCAAACATTATTTGACACTATGCCAAGACGTGTCGAAGCAGTAATCAGTCGAAAAGGCGATGATTTCCTGCTATTTCCTTTCATTGATTTTTATTAATCGACAGTTTTTTTTTGGATTTATAAGATTTTTTTTATCTGTTGCAAAAAATGTAGTATTTTATTGAATAAAAATATCGTATGATATCAGAAATACATTTTACTTTTTAATACGTTTTCGTTAATATGACAAATTTCATAAAAAAACGTGGTTTTGATAGTTGGGCCAACTTCACTGAGATAGGGCTCGTAGAACATCACCCACTTAATCAAGAAAAATATATACAGGGTGGATCATAAAAATGCCACTTGTATCAACTTCAATTTTTTTTATAGAACATATTATACAGGATGTTATGGAAATGACTTATTATATTTAAACCGGCAATTCCTGAGATTAAGACAAATTGAAGAAAAATATCCAAAAATGGCGCTTCCAATTCATTCAGCGGTAAAAGTGACCTGACGTCAAACCAGAAAAACACTTGTGGGGCACTACGACATAATAATATGTAAAACAATCAACGAATTCTGACCGGTGTTGTCATATTTACACCTAGTTTGAAATACGCACGTACGTAACTAGGTCAAATGCCAATGACCTTTCGAGTGATTGTATCCTCATTGTGTATTTTTTACTCTAAAAAAAATACGGTATTTTATTTAAGCCACACACACAACTTGTCGGTCTTATTTAAAAATTAGTGTCACAATTTCTATAAACACCAAAACGTTTTAGTAAAAAAAAACCGGCACATAACCACACATAATCGCAAAAATTCACATGAACCCTGGTCGCACTGCAAAAATTACATGACATCTGATCAAACGAACTAACGTTCAAAACAACAAGTTGTCAAAACGTGAAACTAGAGATGAGCAATATTTCACAGTAGGTGTAGGTGTAGCTTTTGCTCTTTTTCATTCGAGAAGTTTAAAAAAATTAAATCGACAAGGTGATTTTACCTCATCTCTACTTGACATCCAAGGAAGAAGAAATGTTGACGTTTGGATTGACGCATCGTCGCGTGATTTCGAATTTAAAAGCGTTTTTCGGGATATTTAATCAACTTTAATAGCCAAAAAACGTGTGAAAATGTTTAGTACATACAGAAAAATCAAGTCGAAGGCATATTAGAAAATTTTTTCACTTTAATATTATTGGTCGTTACTTGGTGGAAGTCCATAATAATTTGGTTATATTATTGTAAGTAAAACACTTTTTTACTTAAATTTCCACTTTTTATTTGACAATACGACATGTTTCACTGCACTGCAGTTTCGTCAGGTAATGTAAATTTTATTTCAAAGTTATGCCTTATAAGTGTCTCTATTAACAAAAGAAAGATTATTTTATGATATGAAGGTTGGGTATTTCCTATTTCGTTCAAATTATTACATACATATAGAAAACAAAGGTTCAAAATTAAATCATCTTGAATCGCTAGAAATAAACAAACTTAAAAATGCAAATGTGTTATTAAATAATCAAATAGACTTAAACAATTCACCCCTATTAAACTTATTTAAATATCCATCACAATAGTTCAATAAAATACCTTGAAAATGTAAAAGACCCTCATTATCATATTAAATTATAATAGGAAAAAAAACCCAAACTTATAACATACTTTAGGCTAAATATTTCTCCCCGTTTGTTAAATACCACAACTTAGAATAATTTGAACGAAATAGGAAATACCCAACCTTCATATCATAAAATAATCTTTCTTTTGTTAATAGAGACACTTATAAGGCATAACTTTGAAATAAAATGTACATTACCTGACGAAACTGCAGTGCAGTGAAACATGTCGTATTGTCAAATAAAACGTGGAAATTTAAGTAAAAAGTGTTTTACTTACAATAATATAACCAAATATTAGAAAATGTTCCTTTATTAAGAGACAATGGACATGGCAAGTCACCGGATCTAACACTGTACAATTTTTTTCTGTGGGGTACGATGAAAAAAGAAATAGTCTATAAAGAGTCAATCGAAGATATTGATCAGTTGCGAAATAAGATATTGGATGCAGCAGATAAAATAATTGCTGAACATTTTTCAGAGAGTTCGAGGCGCCCACGTTACTGCCAGTAAAGCAGTCGGTTATTTTCAATATCTCCCATTCTAAAAGGAAAGGGATAATAGTTTGGAATCCACAGCATTTTTATTCTAATATTTCCTTTTTTTTCAACATATTTATTATTTAAAAAACAAAACCTCATCTACGTTGGTTCAATCTTTAAACTCATGAGGATTTAATTTTTTGAGGAAAATGAATATTTTGGTATATAAAATGAAGTTGGACGTTGTATATTTTATAAATAAATAGATTTATGATGGTAGGGTCGACTTTTGTTTCACAATGCACATACAGGGTGGCCAATTAGTGCGACAAAGCTCAATATCTCTTTTACCGCTAGGGATAGCGGAAAACTTTTTTCACGAAAATTATTAAGCGTTAAGAGGTGCAGCTTCTAAAATTATTTTCGACAATACAGAGTGCTACAAAAGGCGGTGTGATAAAAATTTCATATTTTTTAAATGGGACACTATGTATCTTTTACATATTTGAATTCACCGTAAAATTCTGTACATAGCACCGTAATTATTTGTACACATTTTTGCAACGTTGCCAAATAGATTGGAAAATTCCTAAAATTTGTGCAAAAACATGGTTCAATGAAATGTGTAATATTTCTTAACTTATAATAATTTGAAATAACATATTTTTATGTCGGAAAGAGGAATGTTGACAGAAGTCCCCTATGATAACACATATCAATATTTTTATACAGGGTATTTTCTATGGATATGCCAACATTACGAACTTGAAACCTGAGTTTCGTAAGTTTTTTAAATGAAACACCCTGTATATGATTACTTTATCTTGTAGATATTTTAATCCTCTCTAATTTTTATTAAGGTCTTTCTATGCCTATCTCTACCAATCTTGGTGGTATTTCAATTTTTATTTAAACTCGAGCAAAAAAAAGTGGTTGTATTTTACCATTGTCCTTTTTCTAGTCACCTATGACAAAATAAAAACAAAATGTTGTAATTTAAAAAAAACTTATTTATTCATACGGGAGCATACGACACAAAAATGTTTTAGCGAGTCAAGCTTGTGGACAATTTCTAAAGTAAATTATTAGCTAATTATTTGTTCATATAGTGATCCCCACTAACACATAATTCAATACGTTTTTCAAAAGAATGAGTCATGTTTTTACACATTTTCAACTGTTTTCAAAGTATTACTCGGCAAATGTCTAGAAACATTCTTTTGAAAAACGTATTGAATATGTGTTAAAGTTAATGGGGGTCACTATGAACAAATAATTAAGAAATACTTTGAAAACAGTTCCAAATGTCTAGAAACATGACTCATTCTTTTGAAAAACGTATTGAATTATGTGTTCAAGTTAGTGGGGGTCACTATATGAACAAATAATTTGGTAATAATTTACTTTAGAAATTGTCCACAAGCTTGAATCGCTAAAATATTTTTGTGTCGTATCCTCCCGTATGAATAAATATTTTTTTTTTAAATTACAACATTTTGTTTTTATTTTGTCATAGGGGACTAGAAAAAGGACAATGGTAAAATACAACCACCTTTTTTGCTCGAGTTTAAATAAAAATTGAAATACCACCAAGATTGGTAGAGATAGGCATAGAAAGACCTTAATAAAAATTAGAGAGGATTAAAATATCTACAAGATAAAGTATCATATACAGGGTGTTTCATTTAAAAAACTTACGAAACTCAGGTTTCAAGTTCGTAATGTTGGCATATCCATAGAAAATACCATGTATAAAAATATTGATATGTGTTATCATAGGGGACTTCTGTCAACATTCCTCTTTCCGACATAAAAATATTTTATTTCAAATTATTATAAGTTAAGAAATATTACACATTTCATTGAACCATGTTTTTGCACAAATTTTAGGAATTTTCCAATCTATTTGGCAACGTTGCAAAAATGTGTACAAATAATTACGGTGCTATGTACATAATTTTACGGTGAATTCAAATATGTAAAAATATACATAGTGTCCCATTTAAAAATATGAAATTTTTATCACACCGCCCTTTTGGAGCACCCTGTATGGTTGAAAATAATTTTAAAAGCTGCACCTCTTAACGCTTAATAACTCGTGAAAAAAGTTTTCCGCTATCCCTAGCGGTGAAAGAGATATTGAACTTTGTCGCACTAATTGGCCACCCTGTAGATATTGACCAAAAATAGAGAGGAAACAAAAATTATCATAAGTGATTCGAATTTAGTATGAGGGCATAAAATTACAAAAACTTATGGTGAAGTCAAATTTTACCGAAATCGAAAAATAAATATTTTCCACATATGATTACAACTTTATTGATGACACTGTATGCTTCACTTGAACGCGACACTCATCCCCATATAACGATGGATCGTATCCAATGGTGGAAGCAACATTCCTTGTCGATATTAAAATCTCTTCGGATTTCTGAAGGAAATTGAAATATTTTTCTGTTGCCGTTATTTAATATGTATATATGCAACAGGGAGCTAGGTAGTTATTTTACAATCGGGTTTCTTATCTGTTAAAAATACATTTTAAGGACGACTTTCAATAAAATATTTCTTGTACGATTTTAATATAATATTTTCATAAATTCTAAGGTACAGTTGTATTCATTGAAAATGGGGACAAGTCTTATGACTAGTGTTTGCCATATTTGCGTAAATCGGGCTTCTCTGATTGATTTATTGTTTTTAAGGTTATGAGCAAGAAGCATTGGCGTCGCTAAACAATATAAAATAATCTAATTAAATGTGGTAAATGAGTTAAATGTATAAAAAAATAACCCATATTTTTTACTCAACGTAACATAACTAATAACGGTATAATGCCGTCCTAAGCAAAACCACCGAAAGTGACAAAAAATTAACAATTGAGTTATTTAGCATATGCTCTCTACTCTAGACTTTAATTTAAACCTTTAACGCCTCTTAAGTTTAAGGTTATGTGACTGAAATTTCAAAAGAAAACTTGTCAACAATGTCGGTAAATAAACAGTAACTACAAGGTGTCCCATTTTCGACATTTTTATAGGGTATCTCCGTTATTGTTAGTGCTCTCAAAAAAGTAATGTAGGTGTCATGTGCTCTTTTTGGGTCAAACTTAAAATGGTAAAATCAAAATTTGAAAATTTTCGCTCGCTTAAGAGATACGTGGGAAAATCAAAAAAATTGACAATTTCAAAATTACCCTATATTTTCTTAGTTAAAAGAGATACAGAAAAATGTTCTATACAGAAGCTTCTTTATAATCATTGTTGAATAATCAACCGTTTTTAGAATAAGTATACGGGGTCAGGTAAGAAAGTTATCGGACATAACCTCATTTATTATTTAAATGGAGCACCCTGTATATTTTAATCGAAAAATATAGCATTTTAAACTTTCTTTTCAAATTTATAACACACCATGGATGATAGATATCATCAAATTTTTCAAAATGTTGATAAGTCTTTTTCACAAATAAATATGTAAAAAATGAAATTGACGTTAAATGTTAATAACAACTAGAATGTCAACATAGTTATCTCTAGGATATTAGTTTTTGTTTCATGGCCTACTTTGGTTTTAAGGTATAAAGTTTAAATAAATCGCCTAGGAAACCAATATCATCCATGGTGCGTTATATATTTGAAAGGAGTATTTAAAATAGTATATTTTTAGATTAAAATATGTAAGCAAATTAGGATAGGTCCGATAACTTTTTTACCTGACCCCGTATACTAATTCTGAAAACGGCATATTATTCAACAATCAATATAAAGAAACTTCTGTATAAAACATTTTAACTAAGAAAATATAGGGTAATTTTGAAATTGTCAATTTTGTAATTTTACCCCGTATCTCTTAGACAAGCGAAAATTTTCGAATTTTGATTTTATCATTTTAAGTTTGGCTCAAAAAGAGTACATGACACCTACATTACTTTTTTGATAGCACTAACAGTTACGGAAATACCCTATAAAAGTATCGAAAATGGGGCACCCTGTACATATTTTTATAATTAAATCCTACCTTTAAAGTAGTTTTCCGTTTGTCATGGGTAAATAATAATGAAAATCTAAAAAATATGCATATATTAAAAGAAAGTTATATTAAAAAAAAGTCATTCAAACTTGACATTTATTAAAACTTATTCTATTACGTTGGTTGGTTCTGTTGCAAAACATACTTTTTGTGTTTTGTTTTTTATGGAATTTAATTATAAAACGGATTATAAGATCGAAGGTAAGAGAGTATGTACCTTAAAATTGTAGTATTTTTTTCTAAAAAGTTTGAAAAAGAAGTGATAACGCGGGTCAAAGACGTCTTGTTGTCAAAAACTGAACACGTGCGTTTATAATTCTGTGTTGCAATATATGACAACACCGTCTCAATAAACTATTGATTGCGAACGTCCTCAGTAGCGGCCACGTAATTTTCAGATTTCATATAAAGTGTATATTTCGTACGATAATTCGGAGCGCCATTTAAGGTTATTTTTCTTCAATTTATTTTCCTCATTTCAGGATTTGCCGGTTTAAATATAATAAGTCATTTCCATAACACCCTGTATTTGACAGGTGATGGAAATACGGATGCACCTTTTTTATCGATGTCAAAGTGACAAAAATTACATTTAATTAGACACTTTATTATATGAGTGGGTTTATCATGAATTGAACTGTACTTTGCCGATTAATAGGATGCAAAAAAATTATTCCAAAAATTTTTGGGTTAAAATTTTCACTTAAATTTTCACAAGGGAAATTTCCGACTGTTATAGTCGGCCTTTATATTTTACATAGTGCCATGAAACATAATTTTCTCATATCTAAAATGTAAAACACCTACGTGGTTTTTCACGCTTTTTTTCGCTATTAAGCAGCACGCCTCGTGCCGATGAACACCCTATCAAAATTTAAATCAAAACTTGCCGAATCCCCAAATTTCCATTAAAAATAAACTAAGTCCTTTAAGGGTTCGCTCCTTTCTGCATGACTATATTTATTTAGCAATAAAAAGTCTTATTTCGCGCTCAGATGTTCCTCCGCGTTTTTATATCTGCCTAAACACCCCCACCGTATCGTTTAGGCATTTAACATGAAAAGATATACTTCCCTAATAAAAGAAACTCACCCCCCAATGTAAAAGGGGAGCCTGTACAATAGTAAAAGAAACATTCCTTGTCGATATTAAAATCTCCTCGGATTTCTGAAGGAAATTGAAATATTTTTATATCTACACGTAAAAACTTGTTAAATTTTGCGATAAAATACAAAATTAGTTGCTATTTAACTTTCACTGGTTTTTTAGCTGATCTAAAATGCATACGACTAACTACAACTTGAATAAATTCGTATACACGGTGTCTGGGAAAATGTGGGAGATCTCCCGGATATGAAGAAAATGAGTGAAAAGAGTACGTAACTTTTTTCGTATAGGCCTCCTCTTCGGATATATGAGCTCCCAACGAGCTCTAATTTAATCAAGTTTTTTACACATAATTATTGAACCACCTGGTATATTTAAATTTAATATGATGTATACCAGGTTGGTTGGTTGGTTGGTTAAAGGCGGGGAATGGTTTAAACGGCCGAACTTCAAATCACTGCAGCCTTTCGGCTTATAATATTATGGGAAGAAGTAAAACAGAACTTGTAAATTTCCACTATATTGCTTATTGTTTACCCCGATCTTGTTAGAAGATGTTTGTTCCTTCTATGAGGTCCAGTAACCTTCTACCAAGCCTGTCATGTGGGAGGTTGTCACCACGTTGTATGTTCCCGAAGATATTTTGTCTTCTGCGGGACAGCGCTACGCAGCGGTATATTATGTGTGAGGCGGTTTCATCCTCTTCGCCGAAGAGTCTGTATTCAATGGATCCGTTGTTTATACCTATCCGTTGAAGGTGTTTTCGCAAGTGGCAGTGGCCTGTCAGTAGACCCATCACTTGTTTCAAGTGGGGCAGCGTCAGGGTTAGCACACCAGGTAAGATCCCTCAAATTACTATCCAAGGAAGTGTTGTGATTTACTCACAGCTGACTCATGGCCACTTTTCCACTTTTAACGCCTTCTATGACAAGAACTTTGGACAACGTTTTTTTACGCATGCTAATCCTAACCGTTTTCGAGAAAAGCTATTTTATTTACACTGAGTCTCCCCTAATTTCTCACGGGTTAAATATGAAAAAGCGGAATTTTGAGGTTCAACATTTGATAGAAACAAAGATGTACGCCAAATACATGATGTAATTAAAATTAAGTTTTGCTCGAAAACGGTTAGGATTAGCGACATGAATGAAGAGTACTTAATTTTTAGTTAATAGTTAAAGGTTGTCCGAAGTTTTTATCATACAGAGCGTTAAAAGAAAGAGGCTATGACATTTTCTTAGATACTAATTTGAAGGGTCTTAATTTATACATCATATTAAAAAAAATGAAATATACCTGGTGGTTCAATAATTATCTGTAAAAAACTTGATTCCATTGGAGCTCTTTAGGGTTCCATATCTCCGAAGAGGATGCCTATATCATATCCGATAGATTACCCACATTTTCCCGGACATCCACTAGATATGTGTTATTTATCGATAATATCGGTTATAATTTCCAAATGTTGTAGAAATTCCTTTTCCACCGCAAATAATGAGTAAACGTGCTACCGATATAAAATCCTTACCGTCCAATAGAAGTAGGCCTAAAACTTTTTCCGTTTATGATTACTTTATTTAAATATTTAAACCATATTATACTAGAACACAGGGAAATTTAAAAAATTAGCAATTAAACTGTTTTTACTGCATTTTATAATAGACTACGCTTTTGATACTTATTAGGTAAAACGTCAATAGCCTTAAAGGCCATCTTAATTTACCATTCCCATGCAACACTAACTACGTCCCTTTTTTAACCAATCTCCCGCGAGCTTAACATACTTTTTGTGTTTTATTTTTTTATGGAATTTAATTATAAAACGGATTATTTAAAAATAAGATCGAAGGTAAGAGAGTATGTACCTTAAAATTGTAGCATTTTTTTTTTTAAAAAGGTTGAAAAAGAAGTGATGACGCGCGTCAAAAACGTCTTATTGTCACAAACTGAACACGTGCGTTTACAATTCTGTGTTGCAATATGACAACACCGCCAATAATGCGCCGACCTCTTTTGAGACTCGAGACTGCCTCAATAAACTATTGATTGCGAACGTCCTTAGTAGCGGCCTCGTAAATTTTGAGATTTCATATAATGTGTATGTATATTTCGCTTAATAATTCAAAGCGCCATTTATGGTTACTTTTCTTCAATTTATTTTCATCTCAGGATTTGCCGCTTTAAATATAATAAGTCATTTCCATAACACTCTGTATATAAAGCTGTAATGACAAAAATGAATAAAAGTGAATCATATACACACCTGTCATGAGAAAAATTAATAAAAGCGAATCATATATACAACTGAACTGTCATGACAAAATTTAATAATGGTGATGCCTATATGAATTAGTAATGACAAAAATTAATAATAGTTCATCATATACAAAGCCATAAAGACAAAATATTAAGAGAATTTAAACGTATATAAAGCTGTAATGACAAAAATTTTAAAAAGTGATGCCTATACGAATTTGTTATGACAAAAATTAATAATAGTTAATCGTAACTATGCAAAGCCATAATGACAAAAAAATTTAGAACAATTAAGCATATTAACCTGTAATGATGAAAATGAATAGAAGCGAATCATATACAAAACTGTCATGACAAGAATTAATAAAAGCGCATCACCCGCGAGCTTAAATTAATATTTCGTAAATTTTTTCTGTTGCGAAATTTTTAAGAAAATTTCGCACCTCGAAAAAATTTCCGGAAAGAATTCATGCTCCATGGAGATTATAATTAAGTGATAAAATAATTATATATACAAGGAAAAAAACATTCATTTCTTTAATTTGTTTCAGGAGCGATGATTGTTACAGATGTCTAGTACTTCACGAAAAGCATCCGAGTGTTTTGCAATATAAAGAGAGTAAGTCGCACGTATATTTTAGTATTAATCAAGAGTGCATTCTAAAAAATGCATTGGTATCTAAAGTAAAAGTAATTTTTAGTTAGCAAAACAAATTTTCGTTATAACTGAATTACGATGAATAAGATGATCTAGTTAACAGAACTAACTCTTAATTGTAACTACTTCTTAGTTAACATAACTACATTATCATGTTGAAACCAACACTATTAATTAGCTCTCTATACTAATTTACTGAGTTATTGTTATTGGCCAGATATAGTAGTAATAAGTAGGTACGATGTGAAACCTGGCGTCACACCAACTGATATATATTTGCTGCTATGAGATGGCGCTGCGCGCTGTATTTTCTCGACTACCGTTGATAATACGGCGTGAAGTATTAGATGTACACCTTCACTGTGCTGACGAGAACTAAAGAGTTCGATACCGGTCTGCAGGTGGTTACATCCTATCAATGGAAAAGGCTTCCTTTTCTTGGTAGTATCATTCAATCTGAAATGGTTTTTTAAAGTGCTACTGTGTAGACTAAATACGCCCTTATTGTATAAGGTATCATCGGGTGGTCTGGAAAAATAATAATTTTTCCATACATTGGTATTTAATATTTCTTTGCTCTTTTTTAACAATAAATAGGTAATACTTAACAAACACAATTGTTGAAACCACAATATGATGTTGCCCCTAATAACTAACTATATTGGTTATCTTAAATATTTATTCTTTAGGGTACTAGAAGTACTTGGTTGACTTGGTTATTAGTGACTTCAACTAGAATAATCGTAGCAATAAAATTTGGCCTTCGATACTAAATTTCCTCTTATCGCCAAATTCACTAAATTTTCTTGTTATTGAGACTAAGATCTTGGTATCCTAAACTAGACCATTTTTTAGAGTGTGACATTCACCTTGGCATACTTTGAAAACGTTTCAAATTTTATTATGAGCTCGCGAATTTGATTTGGTTGCTTTTATTTCAGCATTTTGCGAGTCCAAGGACTCCCTAGCAGAAATATGCTCAAGGATAGTAGGAGATGCTGCCCTCTACAGCATGTTTAGGAAACATCCCGAAGTGAAGCCGATTGCATGTCCGTTTAAAAGTGCACCTTTTATATTTGGGTATGTCGAATTTTAATACAGTTTCGTTCGTATTATTAAGAGCTACTCTTTTCACAACATGATACTTAATGTAAACGATTCAAATACCTAGATGTCGCTACTATACCGGGCCATTCACGGTGAGTCGCCTATGAAAATATCTCGGGAACTAAAAAGGATTTTTGTTTTGTAATATTGGTACTCGCCATAAATGGTGCCGATCTTTCTAATGAAAATATTGTGTTTAAAATAACAACGTTAATCTTTTCGCTATAACCGGAAGTGATAGGTACGACAAAATATCTTCATTAGAAGATCGACATCTTTTATAGCGAGTACCAATATTTCAGACTAATACATTTTTTAGTTCTCGAGATCTTTTAATACCTGAATGGCCCTGTATATGATCAAGACGCCTAGTCTACTCAGGGATGTCAATTATTTGTATTTTAATGCAAAATTCAATGCATATTGCTATATTTATTTTTTAATGATCATATTTGTTGACTTTAATTAATAATTTTAAAGATTTTTGACGAAGATTTTTAATAAAGGTAATTATTTAGGTATAACAGGGGCACTGGTGACTGTAGTAACCCGCCAAGTCGAGCTGAGAGCTGTACAGATGACTCGAGATTAGTGCTTAAGTATCAAGCATGCCCTGATGTTCCTAGTACTGAAAGTAATGGTAAGTACGAGGGACTCTTTCAAAGAGATCCAAAAATTAATCGTTAATCGACGATGACAAATATACGAAAATAAGCTTATATAAAATTGAAATTACTAAAATGAATAAAAGTGAATCATATACACAACTGTCATGACAAAAATGAATAAAAGTGAATCATATACACAACAGTCATGACAAAAATGAATAAAAGCGAATCATATACACAACTGTCATGACAAAAATTAATAAAAGTGACACGATGCAATGACAAAAATTAATAATAGTTAATCAAATACAAAGCCATAAAAACAAAATATTAAGAGAGTTTAGCTTATATAAAACAGTAATGACTGAAATTAATAAACGTGAATCGTATACACACCTGTTATGATAGAAACTATGAAGCGAGCGAACTAAAGAAGCGAATCATATACAAAACTGTCATGACAAGAATTAATAAAAGCGCATCATATACAGAACGATCGTGACAAAACAATTAATGAAACTGATGCCTATACGAATGTATAATGACAAAAATTAATAATAGTTAATCGTATACAAAGCCATAATAACAAAAAATTGAAGCTATATAAAACTGTAAAACTGTAAAAACTTTTTATTACTTCATAAATTGGTGATTCTAGTATTGATATATCAGTGATTGAAGTACATTTTTGTACAGGTCATATACACATATTATTTAACACATATTTATTTTTATTTTCATTTATTCCTTTGCAGTTGAAGAACTGATATGTCTTGCAACCTGGAAAGAAGGCTCAACCAAGTACCTCATAGGAAAAATTGCACAAGGCAACCGTAGGAGCTTGACCACCGACGAGGACCAGTATAGATGTTTCATATATCAGAGAGGAATAGAAAATGGAAAAACGGTGTATTATATTGCGCAGTCCGGTGACGCGACCTGTTCTGGATTGCAAAGTCCTACCGAAGGAAGTCGAACTATGAAATTAACAATTGGTAAGGAGTTTTGTTTATGTTTTGTGTTTTTTTTAATTAAAAAAGTACATGGTGTCTCATTTTAGACACTTTCTGGGGGATGACAAATTTGACACCTGAATCTTTTGTTTCGTTATAAAAGTGCGAATCTAAAGTGAAAACCGCAACATTCTATCTTTCATAATAACCCCCAGAAAATGTCGAAAATGGGACACCCTGTACTTTAAATCAATGGCCTATTGTTAAAAGTCTCTAACTCGCCTTTTGGTATGCGCTAATAGGATATATAATTTTTAAAACCACGCTGATGTGGATTTTTATTTTCTGAATGAGGCTATCCTTATGATAATTTCGTTTCAATATAAATTTTAATCATAACACTATTGAAACGTGAAACTAAATTTCAGTGGACGATCAACACAAACGCTGCAAGTTTCCGATCTGGATCACCGATCACCATACCTGGCTCAGTCTGGATCATCACAAAACCTTCAAATTTTCCCAGAGAAATGCCACGTTGAAAATATTGGACGATGAATCGACCAAGCCGATCAAGATTCATCAGAATTACGCGCAGCCTCAGTTCGCTTTCCAGGATTTAGGTAAGACTTTCCATTTTCTGAATAATGTCCCAATCAAGTAGGAGTTGTTTTTGTTGTATATGTTGTACTCAATTGCCGAGAATGGCCACAAGCTATGTGGATTTCACTAACTTTCAACATCACGTTGCGGGTATATTCCATATCCCCAAAAACGCGTTATGGGTAAATTAGAAATCACAATTTTAATCGAAGGCACACGACGGTTTTCGTGTTATGGATAATAATAAATACCCATAAAGTCAAAAATACATAAGGTGAAAAAATCAATCAAAAAATATATGAAATAAAAATACTGACACGTTTTAAAGATCTATTTATGAATTAAACATTTTCTATAATAAGTAACTAATATTTATTATTTATTCTTGCATGTTAGTGATCCATGACATTTTGAGTTGCACCTTTTGTTCCGTTGTTTACATGAATATTTATAATCACCACAAAATCTTTTACAGTTTCATCTGAGAAATCCTTGATCAGAACCTTTAGATGGCATATTTGCTGCAGTTCGCAAGGGTATTTTTTTGATATTATTATCAATTGATGGCGACATGAACTGCGAATTTGCTTGAAAAAGTTCATTTCTTGAAAATAATCTGTCCAGTGGCTCATTCTCAGTACTCAGTTTAGACAAGCCATCGACTTTTCGTCCTCTCCAATAATTAGCAATTCATATCGATTCAGCCTTCGATAAAATTTTTATGAAAGTGGTTTTCCCAAACTGCGTAATTTTTGTGCTTCTTTAACTTCACTAATAATGTTTTCATAGTCACCTTCTAAAAGGAGTGTAGACCTTATAGTTGATTCTATATAAAATTTATTTAAACCATCTTCGATTTCTTTTTTAATGTTATCGATTGATTCACCCATTTTTAATGAAATTTCACTTAAAAATTGTAACCCGAACAAACTAAACAAAACAATTAAGTAAGGTTATGTATTTTCGCTTTGTGGGTATTTATTATTACCCATAACACGAAAACCGTCGTATGTCTTCGATTGTAATCGTGATTTCATGTCGTGGACCTTTCTAATTTACCCACAACGCGTTTTGAGTATATAGAATATACCCGCAACGTGATGTTGAAAATTAGTAAAATCCGTTGTGGGTATACATTTTGGGCAGTGACCGTTTTCGCCGATTGAGAACATAAATATAAAGGGCACTGCAGGACATATCTAAAAAATATCACGACCATAACGATACTAAATACTGCAAAATGTTACAAAACACACACTTATAACTGTTCCCGATAACTGGGCAACCCATTTCAATATCTTCATGTTCCTTATTGAGTCAAATTTTCTAAATTTAACATTTTTTTTGTATACCGACTGCAAAAGTTGAAAATATTTAAAAAAAAAATCAGATTTCTTTGAACTTTGTTATATTTTTTTCAGAAATAAAATATTTCATTCCACTGATTGCATCTTATTGATTCTGATTCTTTTTAATATCCGATTACAGAATTAAATAGCGAAAAGAAACATTCCATAATGATAATTCAAATTCGACAAAAAATTGCTTCTTAAAAATATTTTAAACCCTTGAAGAACTAAAGACAAAGGTTTTTTGGTTCTCACTCTTGCAGAGTACTTTGTGTCCGTCCGCGTTCAGAGTAAAATTGACGTGCCTTTTTTTAATTATTTACTGGAAGCAATATATTTAAGGTGGTAACTTTTCAAACCCTGTATATTTAAATATCAATAGAGAAGCTGTTCCTACTACACAACAAATTTTATAAGATAAACGGAATTGTTTTTTCCCAATAAATATATCGCTTTTTGTGTGTGATAATTCAACACGCCCAACGTGAAAAAGGAAGATATTACATATTTTAATTCTGCTAGTTCAACATCATTCAAAGATTTTCTGTAAATAGAAGAAATGGTTGTACTGAGCAAACATGTTACAGCGTACACTAATGGGGTTGATTTTTCTTCATTTATATTTTATTTTCTATTGTTCTTAAATTATAGTATACTTAGTAGTGTAGTATTTACAGTACCCTCAGTGACAATAATTATGTATATTTTTTACAATTACAGGATTCGAGTCTCAAGACCAAAAGAAACAAAATTCGGAAATGAGGCTGGTTTGTCATGGAATATTGCAGCAACAGGAAAATAGGAAGGTTCAGATTGTAGCTCATGTCACTGCTGGATGGTAAGTTATACCATATCTTACACCTTATACTCACAGTAACACAGTAAAACGACAGAGCTATTTCATTTGGCAACAGTGTCGGATTTACAGTGTGAACTAAGTGAGACAATGCCTTACATAAAATATTGATTACTTTTAATATCTAAGACTCCATATTTTCAACTTAATCTGAATAAAATTAAGAATATTCCAAAGCACTATAAATTTGAAGAATATAAAACACACTCTAAAACAAGCTCATTGTTGTTCAATATTTTATTCCTATTCAAACTACTAAGAATAACAATACAAGAAATATGGTTAAATAAAAATTAACTCGAGCCCCACGAATGTGATGTTTTAACCAACTTATTCAAAGATGAATTCGCTATACAAAATATAAATCTTGATTTTACTAGATGTTTGTCTTTAGTCGATGATTGTTTTGTTCGTTGTTGTTTAAACGCTCAGTATATTTTTTGTTCAGTTAATAATTAAGTCAAAGCTAGTGACGCATTGACCGTTTTGTTTTTTGATCAATATTTCGATCCTCTTTCGTTTTATCCTAAAAGCGGTTAATTACCTGCTTTTAGGGACCAATTACCTTAAGTTTAGGGTAGAAATTTTTTTAAATTAATGGAAACAAGCAACGAAATTTTGTCAATTTGCACATATTTTTTTATCAGAAATTTTAAAATTTAGGTAATTGATCCCCTAAAGCGGGTATTTTCTGATAAAACTAAAAAGCAACGAAATATTGATCAAAAAACGAAAAGGCGAAAGCACCTATATATTTTTTTTATGTAAAGCCCCCTCCTCCCAAAAACAAATTCCTATATACGCGACTGGTAATAGAGGTGTGCAGTTCATGAGCTAACTAGTTCAAATGAACTAATCCTTATAGTGAACGAATGAACTAGTTCACTACTTCGCAAAAGACTAGTTCACGGATGAACTAGACCTATTCTGAATTATTGAGAATGATTTCCGAGATTTCTGCCTTATTATTAAAATTTAGCAAAAAAAAAGGTAAAAGATAATAAATTCCGGGATTATACACAGCAATCCGGGACCCGCGAAAAATTGAGGGAATATCCTGGCCACCTGGAAACCCTAGCTGTAATACCTGTACATGAAATATTTAATGTCATGTTAATGTAATGTTCGCTTGAACAATATCGCTCGAGCGATTCGCTCGATTATTGAAATCGCTCGAGTATCAAGTACTCGATTATTAAAATCATCGGTTTTTCCAACACTAATTTAAACAATAAAAAAGTTATAGGAACACCCGTATCTGTCTTACCATTTATTTATTTCTAACATTGCTGCTGCCAGTGTAAAAATATTTTTTATCATTTACATTTATTTTCCAGCGATAGCGGATACGTGTGCATGCTGTTCTACAAAAGAGACTCTAATGTAATTGAAATTCAACAATCAGGTATGGGTTTCGTTTTGTAGATAATCCGATTAGTATGAGACAAAAAAAAATTACATTATTATAAAAATCTTTAATTTTTCTTTCG
Source organism: Barypeithes pellucidus (assembly GCA_963991005.1). NCBI lineage: Eukaryota > Metazoa > Arthropoda > Insecta > Coleoptera > Curculionidae > Barypeithes > Barypeithes pellucidus. The sequence goes on along the minus strand of OZ022563.1, from coordinate 45,075,343 downwards.
AAAATAAATATCACAATTTTTTTTTAAAATGTTTTAGATAATTATGTGGAGAATCCAGATGAAGCCTGTGCTAACTTCGATCCTTCCATAACATCATTTACGACTTTAATCAGTAAGTATTGATTTTAAATGTTAAACAACATACGTACGGCGGTTAGGTTTACAGATGTGCGCGACCCTAACAATATACTGTATATAAAAATATACTTATTTTAATGGGTGATTCCTGTACTAATTTTAAATCGAAAAGTTCATACACACGTATGTCCTGAAATGCATTGTTTTCGATATACAGGGTGTTAAGTTTTTATTTTTGGTTTATTATCAAACGTGTCCTCGAAACCAATTCATAAAAGAAGAATCCAAGCGTTAACTTAAAAATGGATAACACTGCTTACTTCATTTATTTAAACGAATGTTTTTTTTTATGATCAAACACAAGCACTATAGGAAACTCCTTTAAGGCACTCTGGGAGTGGTGCGTGTGCGTTGGAGGTAATACTTATTGGGAAACACGACCTCGGGAAGGTCGTTCCATAAGGATGACATCATCCAGATGAAAGAATTCCTAAAAAAATAATGCTAAATAATGAAGTTCGAGGAGTACTAAGCTTAATGATATATAGATGGGCGGCAGTGGTTGGTTTGTTCGCCGCTCTGGTCGGAATTAAGAGGGCAAGGTTAGCCGAGCACCTTCCATGAAAATATCTGTAAAAGAGAGTCAAATCCCCAACCTGTCTTCGATGTTCTAGGCTGTCGAGGCTCTGCTTCTTCGATCAGACGAATGATCCTCGTTTCTATGGAATCCAGTAGCCGAAGAGTATGTTTGGTTTGCAGCGCTCCAGACATGAGAGCAGTGCTCTAGTGATGGTCGAATCTGGGCTTTGTATAGTATAAAAAGTTGTTGAGGTGCGTACAACTTTTTGGTTCGGAAGAGTACACCAAGTTTCTGAGAAGCTATCTTGGCGATTGCCACAACGTGGTTATGCCAAGACATATTTCCTCCCAAATTGACGCCCAGCAAATTAATAGATGAAGCCAGTGGAATGCGTGTCCTGCCATGCCTATATCCGGTTCTGTGATGTTACCCTTTTTAGATTAGACTGCTGCCTGAGTTTTCCTAGCGTTAAATTCGGCTTGGTTGCTGTCACCCCAAGCCAAAATTTCTTCCAGGTCTTTGTTGAGGCGTGTTACTTCATGCTGTCTGCGAAGATGTGCGTCGGCAGCCGATGTTTGTGCATTTAAATAGAAATATGAGACAAGTGTGCTATCGTCAGCAAAGCTAAATATCGGATTTTTAGTTTTCACTAGAAGGTCATATCTTATGAGGTTTAGGAGGTTGTTCAGAATTGCTTAATAAAGATGTCTATAAGATAGTAAAACACAAAGGGATTCATAATTATTATTATCCTGTTATTTTCTAAAGGTAAGTTTTAAGAGTAAGAGGAAAGAGGCGTTTTTTGTTAAAAAATGAATAACAATTAACAATAACATATTTGTTTCGAAATATCAGGGCCGTAACATATTTTTTGGTTAAAATTGTATCGAGGCTTGAGAAAAAAGCATTTCGGGTAAAAATGTATGGTTTTATATCATAATAATAGATACCAAAATTTAGTGTAATATCTCAAACTGTTTACGACATTTTTGATAAAAACCAAAAATACTTTGTATATTGAAAACAGCTCATTTTACGTACAACATACAAGTTTTAACGTGTCTCCCAACGTTGCTCTTACAAAATAAAAAATTATTTTCTCCAATAGCAACTTTAATTGGAAAGTCGATATAGTCACATTTAATTTTGTAAAAGTCCACTATTGGTCAAAATTTAAAAAAAAAACTACCTTTTGTAAGCAGATTATTCCAGAAATAACTGTACAGGGCAGATACAGGGCCTGGCCCCGCCCAGTTACATGGAAAATAGCTAAATTTAAAATTTTAACAAATAGAAATTTTTTAAAAACAACAATAATGTTTAAATAGATAGATTTCCTTGGTTATCGATCATTTAACACAATTTCATTATATTAGTGGGAATATGAAACTTTTGAAACTAAAATAATGGATATTTGTCTGAAAAATATATATTTTTGAATTTTGCCTCCAAACTTTGCAAAAGAGCATCAGATTAAAATGTGAACGCTTTCTTCAAATAACGTTTTTCGATATCTCGTCATCTAATACCAGTTTTCCATGACGAAATATATGTTTTCAAATTGTCGAGCCAAACAAGTGGTCACGTGATAAATGGCAACTTAACTTTGTAAGTTTTTAATAGTTCAATAATAATAAGTTTGGCCATTAAGTGTATATATGTATTATTATTATACCAACAGGTGTAACCCCGGCATTTTAAGGAACGATCCGCCACTGTAAACTAGCATAGGAACTTTAGCAATGAAGAACAAGAAACACTTGGAATTTTTTAATTTTTACTGTATCAGAACTTAATTTTTGGTTCACAAACACTATTTTATTTTTAAGAAGACTGAATATTTATTTCTTCTTTCAGCTACTAATCTGCACTCCAAAAAATGCCCTCACTTGGGTCGGTACTCCATTTCCCAACCAAACACCTTCATGGAGAAAAGAAAAAGAAGGGAACAACCAGGTATAAATCAGATAAAATATTCTTGGTTTTTAAAATCCATAATGGGAAGAATTATGAATATTATTGGTCCATTGACTACAATAATCATTCCTTTAGAGATTTTATAACCCAAGGTTTAAATAAAATCCAGAAAATATACAGGGTGGTTTTACTGTGAAGGGTGACACTTTTAAAGAATATTTTCATGTAAAGAAAAACTGTTTTTGCGTCTGAATAAGAAGCTCAGTGAAAACAGGAATAGCATATAGGATGGATCAGATATTTTTATATAATTTTTAATACTAAAGACCGAATAAATTTGTACATAAGCAATAAAGTTAATCTCAATAAGAATTTAAAAATATTATCATATCCAATTTTTTTGTTAGTAGCGATTTCTTTTTCGGCGGTCACTTTTGCACTTGTACTCGGTACTCGACTCTTGCCCAACTTCATACCATACAGAAACAATAAAATGAAAATCGTAAAACTCACGTACAAACCCGAACAAACCCACCCGCTACACGCATTTTATGATGCGGGATGTCTACGTCGAGGATGATTGGCTATCGCATAGGAATAATATCGATTCCGACAAACACCGAGTACGCACGAAGGTAATGCTCGATCTCGGTATCAAAATAAGAGAATAAAGTCGGTACGGCGTATTCAGCCCGCTAAGCAATAACACCTCTCGAGCCGGGTAGTCGGTGGCTCTCAAACAATAAATTATATTTTAGGTATTTTCTAAATAAAATAATTTAAAGTAAATAAAAAATTAGTTTATGAAAAGAAAAATAATAATTTTTTAGCTTTTATAGTATTTAGGCAAATTAGTTTTACGAATTCTTTTTTTATAAAATTTTGGTTCTAAAAAGAACCGATATCGCCATCTTTTTGAAACATTATGGGACAGCTCGCAAAGCACTTTTCTGTTGTTCGTTTTTTTGTATTTGAAGCACAGCTCTTTTAAAATGATGGACAGACTGGTAGTTCCAATATCGCAAAGTTCTTTCTTCTTTATCTTTTCAAGAATAGCTTTGAAGGTAACATATTCCTTGGCTTTATACATATCATAAACAATATTCCTAATCGATAGTTTTATCCCATGGGATAAATCAAAGATTTTAGAATGGAGTCGAACACTTTTATATGGTCTGTCCAATTCCTCTTCACTCTTTTTTCGAAGTCTTCTTAAGGTCTTGTCTGAAATGCCGCAAGCATCAGACGTTCGTTTTTGCACTGCCAAAACAGACACTAACGGGCCCGAGTTATCTTTTTCTAAGTAAAATAACGTTTCTAATACCAAACGGCGTTCACCTGGAGATAAACACCTTCTAGGCGTTGTGAACATTTTCCATAACTTTGCTTTATAACTGCTTTTAATTCACACACAATGAGGAACAAACAAAGCAAAAAGCGTAACTACTTATTTAAAATAGAACATACCATCCTGCACTTGAGCAAATTTTAATTATTTCTTGGAAAATAGTGATTATTATATAGATTTAACTATAATGATCCCAAAATAACTAAATCCTAGGAAAAAGTACCTGAGAACATCTTTAACTTATTGACGCAAAATGGTTTCCATTTGATAAATAAAAAAAACTATAAGCGAAAAATAAACAAAATAAAAATATTTATCGCGGTACATAATTCTAAGAAATTTTTGTTTTGGAATCGCTGATTTTGCACGGCTGACTACAGTGAACCAGTGGAATGTTCGGTACGATCAAGTATAGCGAAGGTATTGTTAACTTAACCGTCTTACTGTTTAACAACCTTTAATGATTTAATCAGATATCGGACTTCATAAAACCAACCGACTTTAGGTCACTTTTGTACGTACTCGGTAGGTACTCGATTCTTGCAAGTTCTGGATTCTTGTGTACTCGATTCTGAAAACAATATTTATTTACATCTATTACAATTTATTATAATTTTCAACGAACAAACCCGACCTGTTCCACATAAGAACCTGTTTCGAAAAGAACAGATCATGTTCCAAAGCGGCATCCTTATATAACTTATGAGACATTATTTTTATCAAATTGAAGACGTAGATATTCAGCAACACTATCCCGGCCTAAGACATGACATTGTCGAAAATTCTTGTTATTATTATGTGTTTTAGCTGACTTGAAGCAAAACAAGGCAGAACCCGAATGCATATCAAACGAGTACGAGGGTCTTTCGGTTGGCTGCAGTGGATCCCACGAAATGGAGTTTAGGTCAACTTGTCCAAGCACTTCTGCCAATTGTGAGTATAATAGTTATCTAAACGGAAACTCTCAACATTATTAATGCGTACATTGTTACAAGACCTTTACCGGACATTATTTATTTGTGACATCTTCCAATATAATTGTAAAACTTTTTGCGTATTCTAGAACTTGAACAGTACAGGGTGTTTTGGAAATGACGTATTATGTTTAAACCGGCAAATCCCGAGATGAAAATAATTTGAAGAAAAATAACCATAAATGCCGCTGTGAATTTTATTATTAGCGAAATATACACTTTATATGAAATCTCAAAATTTACGTGGCCGCTCCTGAGGCCCTTCGCAATCAATATTATATTGAGGCAGTCTCCAGGTTCAAAATAGGTTAGCGCATTATATGCGATGTTGTCATATTGCAACACATAATTCTAAACGCACGTGTTCAGATTTTAACAACAAGACGTCTTTGACGCGCGCTATCACTTCTTTTTCAAACTTTTTAGACAAAGAAAACTACAATTTTAAGGTGCATACTCTCTTACCTTCGATCTTATTTTGAAATAATCCGTTTTATAATTAAATTCCATAAAAAAATAAAACACAAATAGTATGATTTTCAACAGAACCAACAGTAGTATCACACAAATTTGAAATCACATCACAACATTTATTATTATGAATTATTTCACAACAAAAAAAATCGGGCAATACAACTAACAAAACGTTTAAAATTCGTATACATCAAGCACGTGGCACCATCGACGTCGTGGAACCAACGTCGTTCCACTCCCGAGTCTCGAAACATACTGAAGTATGAAGCGGTGCGCGGCCGGTATTCAAACTACGACGAGACACGCGGTGTGAGCTGACAACACTGTTAGTATACTCTAGTGACCCACATTGTTACTAGGTGAATCCAGATGGAACGGGGCGACAGTACGGGGGTAAAAAGGGTTTTTACCTTAGTATTTAGATATTCGATTAAAAAAAAATATGTAGACTTTCTCTAGGGCACCCAAGGAGTCACCCATTTAAATAAAATAAGTCATTTCCATAACACCCTGTAGTTAAACCGGCAAATCCTGGGATGAAAATAAATTGAAGGAAAATAACCTTAAAAGGCGCTTTGAATTAGTATACGAAATATACACTTTATATGAAATCGGAAAATTTACGTGGCCGCTACTGAGGACGTTCGCAATCAATAATTTATTGAGGCGGTGTTGTCATATATTGCAACACAGAATTGTAAATGCACGTGTTCAGTTTTTGACAACAAGACGTCTTTGACCCACGTACCACTTCTTTTTCAAACTTTTTAGAAAAAAATACTACAATTTTAAGGTACATACTCTCTTACCTTCGACCTTATAATCCGTTTTATAATTAAATTCCATAAAAAAATAAAACACAAAGAGTATGTTTTGCAACAGAACCAACAATAGGTAATATCACACAAATCTTAAATCACATCACAATATTTCTTATTATGAATTATTTCACAACAGAAAAAAAATTGGTTAATGCTACAACTAACTAAACGTTTAAAATTCGTATACATCAAGCACATGGAACCCTCGACAGCGTCATTCCACCCCCCGAGTCTCGAAACATACTGAAGCAACGATAGTCGCGCGCGGCAGGTATCCAAGCAAGGGCGAAACATGCGGCGTGATCTGACAACACTTTTAGTATACTCTAATGACCCACATTATTGCTAACTGAATCCAGATGGAACGGCGCGACAGTATGTGGGTCAAAAGGGTTTTTACCTTAGTATTTAGACATTCGATTAAAAAAAAAGTATGTAGACTTTCTCTAGGACACCCTAAGAGTCACCCATTTAAATATAATAAGTCATTTCGATAACACCCTGTATACCGCTAAAAGAACAGTGATACTAGCGACATTTATTGCTTTATTAGGTTAAGTTCTTCTACTTCTTCTTCTACTACGTAGTTCAACTTTTCTAGGTAAAATTTTATATTCCGACTCATGTGGTTGTTTCTCAAAATGAATTATTTTTAACCAAGAATTATTTACCTGTGTTTTTGACTTTTGTCACTTACACTTACCATTCAGATTAGCGATATAAAATTATACTGTCTTCTTCCCATAAATCTCTTCGCCATTTACCCAATTCCTAACATTTTTATTTAACTTGTTTAATTTCGATTATACTATTTTGGTAATAATGACTAATTTTTTAGCTTGAATCTTATCTAAATGAATTTTAATTTTTTAGCCTATGCTTGTCATGGTAGTTGGGAGGAGGAGGGCGTTTCCTATGTAATCACTACACCAGTGACGTCATCAAGGAAGCAAACTGACAATCTACGATACTGCTTCATGTTTCAGTTGTCAAACCAGCCACAACAGGCCGTCATAGAAGGAGGATTAGGTAAGGTGTTGACGTTACTAAGAGACAATCCAATGATATGTCAAAAAGGCCCGCTATGGGCGAATACTGCTTTGTGATTGGTACAATTGACTCAAGTTGTGACATTGCAAGTGGTCCTCTGTGTTGTTTAAACAGATGTTATATGTTATAAACAGTATAAAGAGAGTTTAGTAAGAGAAAATTTTTAAAGTATTTATTTTCACAATTAGCGGGTGATTAGTTTCTTCTGACCAAGTGCCAACTTTCCGATTTTAAATGAGACACCTTTCATTTTTTATTAGTTTTTAATTCTACATTCAATTCCAAGCAATGATTATTGCTTGTTTATCAAAATGTTGAATCTGAATTTCATTTGATTTCAGCAATGATAGCTATAATCCGCTTACTAGATTAGAGAGTTAGACACAGTGGCGGTTCTTTCACAGGAGCACATGCGCACGTGCACCCCCAAAACGAATAGAAAAATATTAATTTATATTCATTGATTATTATTTATCGTATAAAGTCCTACCCTCCCTAATATTTTATCGTATAAAGTCCGACCCTCCCTAATATTTTATCGTACCGTCAACCAAACTGTATATTAAAAGCTCTCGATCCGGCAACCGTGCCTCGGTCGAAGTTAATGACGATTATGACGAGACTTGCTCGCATGTGTGATTAAGTAGGCGGGGCATAATGCAGTTTCTCTGTAGTAACAGGTGGCGGGGGATAGCGGGGCTATGGCGATTTAACATGGGAAAGGCGCACAATTTTATTGTGCGCCGCGCCATTGTCTGTTCGTACATCTAGTTAGAAGTTCGAGCGTGTATGTTTTAATATTTTAATATTATATATTTATTAAGTTAAAATGAATAGTTTGACGGTGGATTATTTAAAAAATAACTTTAGCTCTTTGAGTTTGGAGCAAAAAATTCAAGTGAAGAATGCGGGAAGACCTAAACCCGAAATTAATTTAACGCAGACCACAAAGGGTAAATCTAGGGACTTTATTAGAAAGCTTAAGAATTAAATATATAAAAAAAAATTTATAGATGGTATTCCAAACTTTAATGAGGCTGTTATTGATCAATTTTCTACAATTAATAACCGAAGAACGGACTTTACGTTTAAGCACTATACACACTAAGAAAACCTTTCTTATTTTACAAAAGTTGTATTTCCTTGTGTTAAATTAAAAAATAACTAAAAATATGTTTTGCTTAACGCATTTTCTTATTACTTCTTTTCTTTCTACATTTAAAATGCCTAGAAAGTAATTGTTTGGTCGTTACACAAAAATAAAATTTTAAAAATAATTTCACAATACTTGTGAACCACCTCTACCATAGGTCACGAGCCGCCACTGGTTAGACAGCTGTCAAAGTATAAGACATGTCAATACTGTCAAGCTTGAAGCTTCCTCGCCTACTATAAAACAATACAGTGTTGTTCTTCTATTACAATTGTAATAGATCTATTACATTTCCAAAAAATCCCAAAAAATCTGTTACCCTATTACTAATTTATATAATCTATTACATTTTTATTTAATGCGAGGAAATAAAGAAAACAAAGGAAAAAAGAAAAAATATAATGAAATGGAATATTAAAAAAAAATTAAACCAAATTTTTTGACAATTAATAATAAGTATATAACGACATCTATGGACCAACTAATCAACTATGACCACAGAGGAGAGGATAGAGTGGAAAAACTTGAAATTGCTCTTACAGTTAACTGCAAAATTTCCACATACGGCATCTAGTACATTTTCCTAAAAAACTATTACAATTTTCTATAAATTCTAGTACAATTCAACTTAGGCCGAGAACAACGCTGAAACAATAATTTAATACTTGTTTTACAGGTAAAGGGGCTGGTCCTCCCATATTAAAGATGTCCAAAGTGACTGAGAGCTGTCATAGACATGTCAAGCCTGGTGTAGATGGGAGCTGGGCATTTAATTTCACTAGCAATGGTAAGTTATAAATTTCAAAAATATATTATTATTTACAACCATGCATGTAATAATGATATTTCATTTATCTGTGAAAGGTGAAAAGTTGACGTTTTTTTACTTTAACTTCCCACCCGGGTGGAAAGTAAATTATTTTTTTGTAATTTTTTAAAAAATCGATAGCTCAAAATAATACACGAACACATTTTTTTAAAAATGCTAATAGCTTTGCGTGTTTAGATATGTCTACTTTTTTTCTAATTGATAGAGTGGTCCTCAGCATTAAATATTGTGACCAAATCGTTGATATCTTCTTTGTCTTCGCATTTTCACTGAAATAAGCTAGTAGCGCTGACTCAGAACCAGGATTTTGAACTTTGTTTCCCGCACACCATTCTTTGAAACAGTTATATGCCTTGTCATATCTCGGGCGGCTTTTAGTTGGCAGAAGATCTTCTTCTACTATTTTTGCTGCTTCTCGAATTTCTGGTGGAGTAGCAGCAAAATCAAATTCCTCATCTACATTTTTCTGTTGTTGAAATAATATATTGTTTAGTGAAAAACCGGGATGGAAACCATATTCAAAAAATGATATTTGCCATGTGTATCATTACCTACGTTATTTTACCACCTGCGGTTATTTGAAATTTCTGTCTAATTTTTCAATGGAAAAGTCAAAATGACGCTTCACGCCTCGGTTAACTACCGACTCTCTCGACAGGAATGAAACACTTTCCACCTCGGTACGTAATATACTATTCTACTCCTATATTAGTAAGAATTTACTTACGCACTGCCTACTGCCCAAATAGGACAAACACGTCTCTAAGACGTCTTAAAGATATTGGCGAAAGATGTTTAGGACGCCTTTAAAACATCGGCTAATATCCTAAATACATCTTAAAGACGTTCCCTTACGTCGTGTTTTCGGCATTATAGGGATGGTATACAGGTTGTGAATTTCTCTGAAACTTAAAAAAAATTGTAGTTCTTGGCGATCTCACTATATCTTTATTTTTATTCATTTCATTTTTTGTTTACATGAGTATATTATTTGAACCGCTTTTTTCCTATCGTTAGCCCGTCGTAACTATGCCTGAATGGACACCTCAGTTTCCTTCTGGCTTGACGCTATATTAGCTACCTCAGCAGACCCTAAAAGTAAATGTTCACATTATTATAAATCGTACATCTTACAAAAGATTTAGCTGGTACATCACAAATGAAACCCTTAATTCTCACATCATACAAATGATTAACATAAAAACCATTATTTATTACACTAATAGCATCAGAAACAAAATCAGTAACCAATAAATTATCATCTTTTGGTTTTTCATTCCCCTGATATATACCTATCATATCGATCACATCACTATAGTAATTCACTACCAACAATACTGCACAAAATATTTATGGATGTCCCTTACACTCATGTTTACTATAGCAAGTGTAGTAATTAATAAAAATTAAGTTACCTTTATCTTTGTCAAACAGAATTTTTAGCTTCACAGAAAATATAATAAACTCAATTCACAGTCACAAGCGTAGTTTAGAAATCTCGTCGAACGCCAATTCGCTAATGACGTTCACGCCATTTTAATGGATAAGCACCGCACCGTAATCCAGCATTGTCACATTTACTCAATTCTTTATGGAAATAAAGATCGGTGTACCGCTGATATTTGTATATTTTTTACTTTCAAATAAATAATAAATATTTTATTTTTTAGAGAATTGATATGAACAAAAAATGTATTGTTCCCTTATATATAATATAGCCACATCTAGTTAGTACAACTGGCAATACCGGTTCTTGTTGCGGCCTGTATAATAAATGTTTTACGAAACCCTTTTTATATTTATTGCAAGACAAGCCAATAATGTAGAAAAAAGTACAAAACGATGGCCTCGCAAAAACACAAATTATATTAAATTTAATGCTTCATAATTAAAGTTATATTTTTTATGATGAAAACATAGGTTCTGTCGTCGTCCACTTTTTGACGTAGTAAAGACGTCTAAACTAAGACGTCTTAAATACGCTAATGTAGTGACATCTTTAAAATGTGTTTTTTACGTCCAAAGTACGCCAAAGACGTTCAGGCTAAAAATAGGCATAATATGGACGTCTTTAAAACGTAGTGTGCTATCTGGCTGTTTGGGCGTGGTCCGAAAAATTTTTCGACTTGGGCGATTTCGCCTGCAACGGGATTTTCTTAGCCACCCCCCTAAATCCAATCCTAGATCCGCCACAAAAGGCATGATGCGTTAACAGAGATTTCTGTTTGCCTAAGATCATCGATCGATTAAGTAAGATGAAAGATAAAAAAACTACAGTTTATAATAATTTAAAATTTTTCTTCCAGGTACATGCGATCAAACTACATCAGACAACGCCTGCACCATCTTGATCCCCGCCATTTTATTAGTAGCTCTATCCATCTCAATCACGTTATGTCTAAGATGATGAAAAGCGGCAACACTGCACACGCTAAGTAATTACTAGGAGGCGGCAAGTGTAATAATATGACTTTTGTTTAAACTAGTATTGTTTTTATTTTTGAATTATTGTACATTTTTTGGGAAATATTGCGGAATATTTTAAATAGATTTTGACGTGGAAAAAATGCAGGAATTAGTAGAAGATACGTTTTTTTAAATCGCTTTAGTACTACTAAGGAAGCGCGATTTATCTAATCAGATATATACATTTCACAAAAAAAATTATCAAAAACTCGAGGTTTAAATAACAATACAGGGTGATCCTTAATGAGGTGCTAATATTTCAGAGAATAGTTCATTTTATGAAAAGTGATTCATATGAATATATGTCCGAAACAGCTTAATTTTTTTGCTACAGGGTGTTGTATTCTCTAAAGATAGTTATTTTTAATATCCTCGAAGTAATTTGGATATTATTTTCAATTTTGGTATATGTTAATAAGATATAAATAGTTTACTGGAAAATTGTTTACAACCAAAGGTATTGTTAACTACAGGTCCATTCATAAAGTTCTTTGAAAGTGAAGCTGTGATTGTTTCAAATGTTATTGAAATTCAGTAATAGGTGGAAGAGAGAATTACATGTTTGTTGGCTGAATGGCAACAATGTTGAATTCTGGCTATATCAGATGGTTAAATATTAAAACATAACCATACTTACCGATGAAAAGATAAATCCTTATTTAAATGATCCACTCTTTTACAAAATACACATGAATGCACCATGATTGTTTATAATAAAGACAATTTTTCACCAATAATCACAAGAAAAACACAAAACAATCAAAATATTTAAACAATCCGTTAGATCAAAGGATCGCAATGATTACGAGATTAGTATTCATTCACCTTTTCGGTCCAAATCGTAGTAAAATAGAAATAGATGTTGCCAGAGTGCAGTTGGATTACTTCAAGATTCGTTTGATACTTTTAAGTATAATAATATTTTTTTAAAGAATCTCTCATAGCCTTTTCACAGTTTATAGTAAAATTATTGGGAAATAAATTTATTTTAGGATCAATTGCGGTCAGTTGTATTTACCAAATTAACAAATTTTAATTGGGATTTTGCAAGATACCTTTGCGATAAATATGTCCATCTGGCTAAGCTGCAATAATGACCGAAAGAGGTGGGAAAGACTGCAGTCGTTGCGTAGGCTAGAAATGTATATTTTTCCATCTGTAATTTGTAATATCTTTGTTTCTACCTAAGAATGTGAATTGTTTATTCTTCAAAGACTGTGAACCAAAGCCGGATCCTCCTGATTTAGAATCCTTGATGTGGATGCATAAGGCCGCAATATGTCTTTAGTTCTTTTTAATCAAGAACAAGGTGTCAAGGATAATAAGAAAAAATATCCACACGGAAAAATGTCAGTGGTGTACCATTTTTTTTTGTTGTAAAAGAGGGCTTGTTTGCGCTGGTGGATCGATAGAATACTTTTCCACGTAAAATATGTGGTCTTATATCCTATTGGCGCATACCGAAATTGATAAATAATAATATTTTGTGTTCATCATATGTTCATATGAACTTTCTTCACCTAAGGAATCACACTCTAAAATATTGACACGTCATTAAGGAACACCCTGTATAAGTTTTTACAATTATACAGGGTGTCCCAGAATATGTGGGCAATCTCCCGGGTTCAGATAGAACACTTAAAAATAATAAGAGAAGTATCTATAAATTTTTCTTTCTACGGCCTCTCCTACGGGCCCATAACGGACGTCCCTGGAAATCGTTGTTTTTTAAATAATTTATTAAGTACTATGTGTAATTTAATAATTGTTTAGTATAATGTGTACTAGATGAGTCTCCTTAAAATTTGCCCTTTTAAACACATTTGACTTATTTAGTTTGCCAGAAACGGACTAGACGTAACACAAAAATGCAATATTTTTGGATACTCTAAACCTTAAGCTGAAAAAAGGTACTCTTGATTAATGTCGATAAAATGAAGTGTTTTCGAAAAAAGAGATATTATTGTTCAATATGATTTATATTCAGTATACGTAAATTCCATTACTAAGTTAGTAACTAATAGACAAAGGAGAAAAAATCGCAAAATTCAAGACACTACCTACCATAAACTGACACTGGCATAAATATTCTTATATAAATCGGTACATGTGAAAAAAACCGTACCAACAATGAAGGAATTTTATGAACATAAAACAACAACTAATGCACAAAACCATATTGAACCAAAATATTTTTTCGAAAACAGTTCACTTTATCGACATTGATCAAGAGTGCCTTTTTTTCAGCTTAAGGTTTAGAGTATCCAAAAATATTATTGTCATTCCTTCATCATACGAGGTGTACAAAAAAAAACATTTTTGTGGTACGTCTAGTCCGTCCCTGGCAAACTAAATAAGCCAAATGTGTTTAAAAGGCGAATTTTAAGAAGACTCATCTACTAATCATTATACTAAAAAATTATTAAATTACACCTAGTACTTAATAAATTATTTAAAAAACAACGATTTCCAGGGACGTCCGTTATGGGCCCCCCATAGGGGAGGCCGTAGGAAGAAAAATGTATAAGAACTTCTGTTATTTTTAAGTGTTCTATCTGAACCCGGGAGATTGCCCACATATTCTGGGACACCCTGTATACAGGATATTTTATTTTGGCCCTCCTGTACATACGAGTAGTGATAGATAGAGGTTTCACCATCGCTTCGTTCCACGGAGCATGTCTATTACGTATCCGCATCGATTGGAAATATATCCTGATAAGATTGATCGGCTGAATCAGATTTAAATATCGGAATGGACCTACCGGCACTTAGAATAGGCCTTATCAGTAGGTTTTAGTAACGTTCCGCAACATTTCTAAATGAATTTTAGATATCGATGTATTAGTCAATTTTTTAAATGTTTAATCTACTTTTATCATTAAAGAATACGGGAATGAAGTTTATAACCTACAAGAATATTTGTGATTCAAGTTGTTGGGCTTTTTAATACTATGAAAAATATAATTATTTATTTTTAAGTATACTATACGTTAGATTTAGGTGTATATTTTTACAAAAGAATAATGCGAAATACAGAATGATTCCACGAAACGGACTTAAATACTAGTAATTTGGAACATTCTATATTTCCTTCTATACTACTATTGTACCAAAATTTTAGCTTTGTACAAAACATGTTACAATTGTAGTATTCGCGTTCTTTTAAATACATTCTTGGTTTTGACAGTTTCATATTCAAAAATTGACTAAATATACAGGGTTATGCAAAACTATCTAAACTATATCCTGTAGATTCTCTATACAACGAATATTATCAAGCATGAAGAAATGTTAGACCAAAATGAGAAGGTACAAATGTTGCCGTTAAGTTTATAAGTATTATTATAAACCCAGACCTACGTTAGATTTGCCGTTGTAATTTTTGAAACCCCGAAAATAAAATTTGTAGGAATATGAAAATAACTCTTGCCTAGGCAGACAGATACTATCTATACAGGGTATCCGGGAAAACGTGGCAAATCTCCCAGATATGAAGAAAACAAGTACTACGGAGATATGGGCTCCGAAAGGGCTCCAATGGAATCAAGTTTTTTACATATAATTATTGAACCACCAGGTATATTTAATTTTGTTTTTAATATGATGTATACCAGGTAAGACCCTTCTAATTACTCTGCAAGAAAGTGTTGTGAATTACTCACAGCTGCAGCGACGGACTAGCTGTGACACTCATGGCCCCTTTTTTTTAACGCCCTGTACGATAAGAACTTTGGACAACGGTTTTTACATAGATAAAACTATTCACTAAAAATTAAGTACTCTTCATTCATGTCGCTAATCCTAACCGTTTTCGAGAAAACGTCATTGTATTTACACTAACCTAACCTAACTTCTCAGGGTTTAAATATGAAAAAGCGGGATTTTGAGGCTCAACATTTGATAGGAACAAATGGTCTATCTCTTACCGAGATATGGAAAATACATACTCGTAATTAACTACTACATGTACTTAATTTTTAGTCAATAGTTAAAGGTATGTAAAAAACGTTGTCCAAAGTTCTTATCCTGCAGGGCGTTAAAAAAGGGATTATGAGTGTCGCAGCAACTGTGAGTAATTTACAACACCTTCTTGGATAGTAATTTGAAAGGTCTTACGTGGTATACATCATATTACAAAAAAAAATTTAAATATACCGGTTGTTCAATAATTATGTATGTGTGATTTCATTGGAGCTCTTTGGGACCCCGTATCTCCGAAGAGGAGGCCTATACGAAAAAAGCATATATGAACTTGTATTCCCCTTTTCATCGTTTTTATTTCATATCCGGGAAATTCTCACATTTTCGCGGACACCCTGTATACAGTGTGGCACAGAACTTCAGCAACAGCCATCTTTCTCGTATCAAAGTTCTCATGTATCAAAGTTCTTCAAATTTTAGACGTAGCGGTAAATAATGGTTTTGCATTCGTTGAGGATATTAATACATGCATCGAATAACATTCTAAGTGACAAATTGTGTTCTTACAGGAGAAGACATAACAGGTTCGGTTATATTACTTTACCATGATACTACAGGCAAAATACCAAAATAATCAGATACAAATAGGATGAAAGAGGCATTTAAAAAAAAATTAAGCTAAAAAAACAAATTTTAGGTTTGAAACATTGAAATTTATTAAGAACTCTGAAATTGATCAAAATGTCACTTACAATGTTATTTGATGCATGTATCGATATCTGCGATGTTGTCAGACCTACCGCTTGTCAGGTATTGACACTATGTTTTGATTTTCTTATGAAACTACATCTATTTTTTTTTTTCGATTTCTTAAGTAATTAAAAGTATGTTTTAATGAAAAAATAATGTTTTGAATGCGGCAGGGTCCCTGGAAAGCTAATTAAATTTCGTTGCTATTGTCGACACTGACATTTTGACATGTATTATTTAAAATTTACTGGTCATTTCTATTAAGGTATCACAGGTAGAGGCTTCCTTTACAAAACATAGAGCCGATATTTGAATGTTACCTTAAGTTAGACCTCAGTTAAGGTAGCCTTAACGTTATGGTAAACCTTAAAAAAACTATGTTTTAAATTAATTTGAGGGTCAATAGACGCGTTAAGTGGCAGATTACCACGTCCTTGAAGATCTATTCCTTTAGATGAGAGTTAAAAAGGACTTTAATATACTGTCAAACTTGTGTTAAAGATGACTTGTCATTCTGTACCTGAAGATGATTTTGAAATATCGGTCCCTAGGGCGTCCCCTTAAGTTAGACCTCAGCTAAGGTAGCCTTAACGTTATGGTAAACCTTTAAAAAAAACTATGTTTTAACTTAATTTGGGGGTTAATTCATGCATTAAGTGAAAGATTACCCAGTTCTTACAGATCTATTCCTGGATATGAAAGTTAAAAAGAACATTAATATACTGTCAAACTTGAAACTTACGTCATTCTGTACCTTAATTGACTTTGAAATATCGGCCCAAAGGAATATATATTTTAATCTTCCACTAACGCGTCAATTTACCCTTAAATTAATTTAAAATATAGTTTTTTCAAGGTTTACCATAACGTTAAGGCTACCTTAGATGAGGTCTAACTTAAGAGCTGGGTTTAATTACAGGTTTGCCGAGCAGGAACTATTTTATGCGAACGTTTAGCCAAATATACTTAGTTTTTTTCTCATCTAAAACTGGATTCGTAAAGTTAAAGGTTTGGAAAATGCTATGAAAAAATTGCGTTAAAAAATATAATGTTATAAGAATAATAATAACAATTTCAAATATGAACAATTTTAAAATTTTAGTCACAGATCTTCCTGAAACTTGTTGATACCCCAATCGACATGTCAGACAATCTAAATATCAATAAATTAACTAAAAAACTTTATCATTAACGGCTAAAACTTCACGAAAAGAATCATTGATCAGCTGATGACTCCGTTTCTTTCTAACCTGCCAAAAACGGGCATATTTTTTAATTAAATTGATGCAACATAGATGGCTCTGATTGCTAATTTGGGATTGTTTGGGATCCTCATCTTAAGGTAACATTCAAAGATCAGCTCTTAGTTAGCCTTCCCGGAACACTGTTGCGTTCAAAACATTATTTTTTTTATCAAAACATACTTTCATTGTTCAAAAATTTAAAAAAAAATAGTGTTTCTTAAGAAAATCAAAACATAGTGTCAATCCCTAACAAGCGGTAGGTCTGACAACGTCGCAAATATCACCAACGAATATAAAACTTTTTTTACCCTTACGTCTAAAATTTCTAACATTGATAAAAGGCTTACAAGCAAAATGGCCGTTGCCGAATTTCTGTGCCACTCTGTATAGACAAAACAGCTATTAGCTTTTGATCTTATAGGTACAATTTTTTAGCGGGGTCGGTAAAAAATTATATTTTCCTATATCTTGAGTTTCCTAATATAATTTTTCCATTTGGTACCACCATGAGTATAAGAAGAAATATTATTTAAAATAGTACAGGCAAATTTAACGTTTAATTTATCTTTTTTATTAATACAGGGTCGAATGATGTTTTAGTGATACCCTGGTTTAGTGTTCCAGGAATGTACTTAAAAGATTCAAAATATATTTTAAAACATTTGGGTTAGGGTTGTGGTTTAGTTTAGAAAATTTGGCAAGGATTTTAATATATGAAAACTAATTTTTTTTTATTTATATTTAGTTCGAGGTAAATTACAGGATGGAAATGGCTTATTATACAGGGTGTTATGGAAATTACTTATTATATTTAAACCGGCAAATCCTGAGATGAAAACAAATTGAAGAAAAATAACCTTAAATGGCGCTTTGAATTATTGTACCAAATATACACTTTATATGAAATCTGAAAATTTACGTGGCCGCTACTGAGGACGTTCGCAATCAATAATTTATTGAGGCGGTGTTGTCATATAATGCAACACAGAATCGTAATCGCTCGTGTTCAGTTTTTCACAACAAAACGTATTTGACGCTCGTTATCACTTCTTTTTCAATCTTTTTAGAAAAAAAAACACAAGAAGTATGTTTTGCAACAGAACCAACAATAGGTAATATCACACAAATTTAAAATCACATCACAACATTTATTATTATGAATTATTCACAACAGAAAAAAATCGGGTAATGCTACAACTAACAAAACGTTTCAAATTCGTATACCTACATCAAGCATGTGAAATCCTCCCCCGAGTCTCGAAACATACTGAAGCAACCACAGACCGCGGTAGGTATCCAAGCAAGGGCGAAACATACGGTTTGATCTGACAAGACTGTTAGTATACTCTAGTGACCCACATTGTTGCTAACTGAATCCAGATAGATAGATAAGGGATACTCCTTGAGTGTCCTAGAGGAACACTACATAGTTTTTTTTAATCGACCATCTTAAAAATGGGGTAACCACCCCTATCAACAACACTGTTTGTCGAAACATATGGCGAAACAACAATTTATTTTAAATTAATCCTACTTACAAACTGGCAGACAATATTCTTACAAATAGAACCGTTTTTAGTTGACTTGGAGATGTGCAGCTGCTCGGCTTCTTATTGGCTTGAATTTACCCCGTGCACGTCTGTCTTAGTTTACCCCGATAAGTTGTTGTTGATCAGTCAGTCGTGTACTGTCATTACGAGCGTACGAATAGCTCTGCGACAGAAAAGTGATTTCAGATAAGTAAATATAATTATTAATTCAAAACGCCATTTATACTTTTTTCGATTTGTTTTCATCTTAGAATTCGTTCGAGTTTAAATATAATAAGTCGTTTCCATAACACCCTGTATACGAATTATAGTCTGTTTTAAGTGATACGGGCCTTTGAGGCGGTAAATCGGTTGAACAAAAGTAACATGAAAAATATCAAAGAATTTAAAGAATGTCCAATAAAATTCGGAGCCAAACAGGGTCCCTCCAGAGCATAGAACACATTCCATTTCTTGCATAAAACAAGCTAAAAATAGGAAACGCCTGATCCTTAAATGTACACGGTACTCCAGTCAAACTAGGCAAAAAGCGGCCGAGTCTACAAGAAAATTTTTAATTCGACAGCAATCCCTTTTTTAATCCTCGTTCTACTATCCTCTCTACAAGATTTGCTTAAAAAGTTTTTGGGTTTCATACTTAATAATAAGAGATCTACAGTTTTTCCAATTAGAATACCATAGTATATTATTTTTCAGTAATAGTTTCCTAAATCGCATTCCAAAATTGGACATATTCATGTAACTTTTTAGGCGGTCGCGTTGCTACTTGTAAAGACTTTGAATGGGTGTCTACCTACGGACCCCTAATAGTTAGATAGACGGTGACAATAGGGGGGTCCGTCAAGTGGAATATCAGTAATTTGGGGTTTCGTGGAGTTTAGGTCCCCCTCTACAACTTTTATATCTGATGAAATGCCGTAGAGCGTTGCTGAGAGGCGCTGTACCGGCTTGCGCTGTACCGGCTTTACATAGAAAATTCTCAATAAATTCAAAATTATGTCTGAAAATTAATTTACAGCATCTGCGTGGCCCCAAAGTCACGGGAAACGCATTTTCTGACAAGTCAACCCTTGCATATACTTTTCCGAGCGGGTCAAAAAAAAAATGAGTGGAAAAACTATAAAGTCTCAAGTGACATGGGTCCAAGTGGGCTTAATCGATTTGTATTCACATGGAGATGACTCGTAAACAATTTTCTGATAAAAAGAATATTGCGAAAGTGTGACGTATGGTGACGTTTCAAATCAGATTTTACGCATAGTTACAGGATTCAAAGCTCAGCGAATAGATGTAATATTGTCAGGATTCCGCCTAGCTCGGTGCGATTCTTCTGAAATTTTCTTTACACAATATTTGGGTCTCAAAGAATGTAGTGTGACACCTAGAGATGTAAAATTACCGGTAATTTAAAAATGGGTAATATTACCGGTAATATTACGCAATATTACGGTAACATTGGTAATTTATAAAAAAAACAGCTTTTTAAGTAATACAAGTTTTTTTTATTTCAAAACTGTAAAAACATTACGAAAAACAATAAGAACGTTTTTTTAAACTAGTCAGAGTCAGAATGGACTACGTAATAGAGTGGATAATGGTAAATCATCCTCATCATCATGCCCAACCTCGTCATCTGATTCTTCTTTCTCTTTCGTTAATTGAGTCAAGTCTATACCTTCGAAACCGATATCTTCTTTTTCTATTTCTTCCTCAGTATCTTCTACTATTCTCGAATGATCTTCTTCATTTAGTAAATTATAATTATGGGCAATATAAGTTAGTTTTCCGGCCCTCTCCACGGTTAGTCTGTTTCTTTTTTGCCGATGAATAAATCCATAAGTACTAAAGGTTCTTTCGGTTGCGGCTGTTGACGATGGTAAATTTAAAATGTCTACAGCTAACCTACTTATTTTAGAACTGGAGCAAATTCCTGCCCACCAAACAGATCCAGACATAGATTTTTCGCTGGAAATGACGAATTCCTTAGCAAAAATATTACCTCTAATTTTGTACTGTGCGAGTGCTTCCATAATAAGATCTACTTGTGAAGAATACTTTGGATGACGCCTTGCAGTTTCATAGATGAACTCCGTTGCAATTAAATTTTCAGCTTCAGTTAACTTCTCGCCGCGTTGACTTGGTTCTAATAGGTAAGCAGCAAGATGAACGGGTTTTAAACATTTATTTTCTCGTTTTTCAAGAATTGAACACATTTTCTGGTTTTCAAACATAGTAATAGATAAATTTGATCAGGTCAGGTCAGGACCGGACTGTTGGTAACCCTGGGTATTCCCCGATAAATGAGAGTATGGAGCGGAAAAAATAACAATATTTCCAATGTTACCGATCTTGCGGTAATATTACGTAATATTACCAAAATTACGGTAACATTACCTCGGTAATATTACCCTTTACATCTCTAAGTGTGACAATTTTCTGACATGTCACGATCGTTTTCCGAATTTCCTCCGAGGAGATTTTTGAAAAATTCCAATAATGATATGGCGAGACCTGGAACGACAACATTTTTTCACATAACATATAATGTTCCATTCTAGAAAGTTTCAACTTGAAATTCGCTTCTTTTCTTTTTTTTTTTTGTTAATTTTCAGTTTTTTTGACACCCTCGGAAAAGTATATGCAAGGGTTGACTTGTCAGAAAATGTGTTTCCCGTGACTTTGGGGTCACGCAGATGCTGTAAATTCATTTTCAGACATGGCTCGATATAATTTTGAATTTATTGAGAATTTCCTATCTAAAGCGGTACAGCGCCTCTCAGCAACGCTCTACGGCATTCCATAAGATATAAAAGTTGTAGAGGGGGATCTAAACTCCACGAAAAACCGAATTACTGATATTCCACTTCACGGACCCCCTATTATCACCGTCTCTCTAACTATAATCGTTCAACTAAAAGAGGAGTCAAAACAATATTTTTTCGAAACATAATACATATGATACAATTTACAAAATTATGTAATTTTTTTTTAGCGCCGATATTCAGAGATCACTAAAAAAGAGAATCAACTAACCAGTATTGGTAAGATTTCTATTTAGTGTATGAGTAAACACAATCATTCTCATGTTAATTTTTTTTTTGGACTAGACGCGGGATCCCGGGATTAGATACCCTATATCCCGTTATAGGAACAAAGCTTCGAGACTGACTTCTCTAGTTCAATCCTAGTTTGATTGGGCTATGTTTACAAAGGTGCACAGCGTATTGAAATGAGACGTCGCCGTACTTATAATCCTTGCCAGAACTCTGTATAGTTTTAAGTTCATATTATTCTTGCTGGGTATGAGAGGCTAAAAAATAATTCTGTGATTTAGAAAAAGCAGCTAGAAAATCTTATCGAACACGGTTGCTATGTATATGTACAGGTAGTAGAGAGACAAAGATGGCCATATGGTATATCCATACGGGGTTGGAGGGAAGTCAGGCATCGGAAAAATATCTACCGGATTGTTTGCTGCAACGCAACCAAATTTAACATATTATCAAAGGACACTGCACGGAACATATGGGAATCAGCCCTCGGTTAAAAACTTTGATACTCGGGGATATTATCCAAAAATCGATGCTGATCAAAAGTCTCGATGGGCCCGAGGTCCGAAAATATACAGGGTGGCCCAAAAAAGTGTGACAACATAAGTAATGCTGTATTTTTTTAAATGGGACACCCAGTATTTTATTGCATATTTAGGTTCGTATTAGTGTTCTTTATAATTGCCTAAAGTTTTATGTCATTTGGTTATGTAGTTGAAGAGTAATAAATTAAAAATAAAAGTTTTGCAGTTTTAGAAAAAAATTCAAAAAAACTACCTAAAATAACTTTTCTAACCAAGGCATCGGATGGATTTTAAGACAAGAGGTCTAGAGATACTGTGAATATAATAGCGTTTAACTATTTTATACAGGGTGTTCATCATTAGGTTTCAAACAAGACACTTTTCAGAATAATTTTTCTCCAGATTTTCAAATGGAACACCCTGTATATCATTTGGCTATTGGATGTAGAATTCATAAGCATTTTTTTTTTGTAATGGAAGCATATAACACCTGATTTCACGCTTTTATTATTTATTGATAATTAACTAGCAAGAAAAACTGCAATTTTCTCTCATGTGTTCTGTGTTCTCTCATATGTTTTGTCCTAAATAACAACAATACAATTAAAGAACTGTCAAACTATAATATATAATATAACGAATTCCTATTTTATTTCAAGGCCTACCATGGTTTTTAGGCATGCATACCATCACTAATGAGCCGTCTTGATAGTTTTTCATCTGAAATGTTGAGGAATGTAAATAGATCATTTGAAGAGCGTATTAACTTGTGCTCAGATCAACATGGTAGGCATTTTGAATATTTACTCTAGTTTATAATTATTAGTCTAGTCGCATATGCTTAAGTTTCAAAATAAAAACTATCCTTATTTAAACAACATAATTTATGAAAGCAATTATTTCGAGAACGGCTAGAAATAACTTATATGATTCCATTACACAAAAAAGAATGCTTATGAATTCTACATCCAATAGCCAAATGATATACAGGGTGTTCCATTTGAAAATCTGGAGAAAAATTATTTTGAAATGTGTCTTGTTGATGAACACCCTGTATAAAATAGTTAAACGCTATTATATTCACAATATCTCTAGACCTCTTGTCTTAAATTCCACCCAATGCCTTGGTTACAAAAAGTTATTTTAGGTAGTTTTTTGAATTTTTTCCTTAACTGCAAAACTTTTATTTTTTATTTTTTATTTATTACTCTTCAACTACATAACCAAATGAAATAAAACTTTAGGCAATTATAAAGAACACTAATACGAACCTAAATATGCAATAAAGTACTGAGTGAAAAATACAGCCTTACTTATGTTCTCACACTTTTTTGGGCCACCCTGTATATTTTCGGACCTCGGGCCCATGGAGTTCTGATCATCGATTTTTGGATAATATCCCCATTTATGTTTTTAACCGAGGGCTGATTCCCATATGTTCCGTGCGGGGTCCTTTCGTTAGATTTAAGAAAGCAACTGCTAGACATTTTATCAAGTTCAGACATTCCCCCATTCCCTGTATATCTTCATTTACTTGAGATTTTAGTTCCTGTTTTTGTAAACATATACAGGTGTAAGTACCTTGGTATAGGGTAGGTATGTTTTTGCGTCATAAGAAAACAGGGTGTTTCAAAAAAATTATGATTCATTACCCAAAAATAAGAAAAATAGTTCCTATCAACATACTGATATCTCAGTATTCGCCTGAAGACGACTTTACCAGTTGAAACGTTGTTGTATAAATCAATAAAGACAACGGAAGTCCAAAATACGCCTATCGCTCATGCTTTCGTTAGTTCTGGACGTTTCCAGCTGATAATAAAATAAAATGAACAAAAATAATACATACCCTATACCAACCAAAAGTGTAAAAATTTACGACATTTTACAAAAAGTTTTAACAATGTTTTATTTCCTTTGTAATTTTAATTACTTTAAGACACCGTTTGAAAAATTTATTCTAAATGTACGTACTGTGTGCCCCCTATAAGAAATACACATTATCTCCCTTTTAATGTAGCTAAGATACGGCAAACAAATTAGATAGGGTTTTATACACCTCAGTATTTATTAGCTTAAAAAAAATTTTAACGGGTGCATTTTTTCGATCGAAAAAACTTGCCAAAGATTAAAACACTGTTCAGAAATCGGGTAATTTTATAGGGTTGTATGCCAATAGTTCAGGCGGTGGGTCGACCTCATTACTCAATTATGGAATTAGTATAAAAAGTTAGTGGTTTCTTTATCTTGTAATTGATTCGCGATTGAAAAAAGCGTAGTTAATTGAGAAGTAAAAAATAAGGTTTCCGCGAACATACGATATAATAATAGTCCTGTTGTCACGCTTTGATCAAGTCAATGACTAATCGCTAGATTATTAAAAAATAAGAAAGTTTTACTCGAGCGAAAAAGTTCGGCAACGCTGCGCTTACCGGTCAGAGTGATTTCAGTCCGTAAGAAAGCAGATCGTCTTTTTGTTAATATGCCTTGTCCGTTCTTGATGACATCGTATTAAAAATTTTTTAAAAAAACGTGAATAAAAACGTGAATTCATCGACAACGGACGTTTTGAGTGTTGCAAAAATGCCATAGTTTAAATAAAAGATGTAAAGAGGGGTTTAAAAAAGTTACAGCGTCAATTTTTTTTAAAATTGTTGATAACACACTAAAAAATAGTAAATCGAGTCGAACGGACATTTTCCGTATTGCGCAGCTGCAGAGGGCAGCGGAGTCGGATCTCTTATTTGTATATTATTGATTGTCTAATAACAACTCAGTATCTAAGTCCCCATGTAGCATTATTATTGCTACACGTGCTGGGTTGACTGAAAACGATTTTGCTAAAAAATACTTGTGTAAAAATGTCAGTTCATATTTTCCCAACATTTTCCGAGCCACAATACACGATTTCTGCTTGAAAACGGACGAGGCGCGATAACTCGAACAGCGTTAAAAAAAATTACATACCTAAGATCTAACACTTCGATTGCGCGTTGATGAAGATGCCCGTTCTGATTTTATCGGTCCCGAATAACGAAAAATAACATCCGACAAGTAAAACGGACGAGGCGTGTTAAGTTTAATTCTCCGCTGTAAACAAATTTCGATTTTTCTCAAACCAAAACTATTCATTGCACGGAAATTGTCAGTTACTATTTTCATCTTATGAAAAACATCACTCTCAGTCAAAAAATAAAAAGAACGGACGAGGCGCGATAACTATTACGACCACTTTTTTTACATATATAAAGATGATTCTCAATGATTTCGCAATGTTACCAATGTCTGTTTTTGTTAATTTCCTTCTCAAGTCCTTATTAAATCACCAAAAAACTCACAAAACTTTAGGTCGTGATCAGTCTGAAATCCTGGTAACGGGCTGCCGTACTATAATGTTTATTAAATATTAGTAACAAGTAAAAATGGCTTCAATATGAATTTCGAAAAATTTTATTTTAATATACAGGGTCCTGCATCTCACCACCCGACTTCTACAGATTCGGCCTTCACCATTGGGATTTCGGAAACCGTAAGAGATACGAAGTCGGTTAAATCGGGGCAAAGTCGCGTAATTATGGGCCCCGTAATATGCCGCAAAAAAATCAAAAACAAATACAGGGGCTTTAGAAAAATCTGAAATGTTGCGTTTCGGTTTTTATTTTTCCCTGACTTTGTTCGAAGAGATGTCCAAAAATAAATTTCACTTTCTCATTGCTACTTTTTATTCTCCACAAGATGGTATCATCAGATCTTTCATGCGACGTTTCGTCTTTGGGTCAACATCATCAACTTAATTTTTTTAAATACGGGCATGGATTTTTTGTTTAAAATATGAAAGGACCGAAATCTACGTTCAGTGGTATACAATACTTACTGGGTTTCCGACGTTTTGTGCCTTAAATTGACCATCTTCATTAAAATACCCCTAGTACGTTACTGTAATTTACTTTTTTTTTAATTCGATATAATTTGAAAATGTAAAACTCAATGCCTCTTTGTTAAAAGTCTTAAGAAAGACAAATTAAGTAAATTACAAGAACGTACGAGTGGTATTTTAATGAAGATGGTCAATTTAAGGAACAAAACGTCGGAAACCAGTAAGTATTGTATACCACTGAACGTAGATTTCGGTCATCTTTCACAATTTAAACAAAAAAATCCGGGTCCGTATTTAAAAAATTAAGTTGATGATGGTGATCTAAACACGAAACGTCGCATGAAAGATCTGATGATGCTATCTTATGGAGAATAAAAAGTAACAATGAGAAACGGACATTTATTTTTGGACATCTCTTCGAACAAAGTCAGGAAAAAATAAAAACCGAAACGCAAGATTTTTTCTTATATTTTGAAAGCGCCTGTATTTATTTTGGATTTTTTTGCGGCATATCATTGGGCCCGTCATTACGCAACTTTGCCGCAATTTAATCGACTTCGTGTCTCTTACCGTTTCCGAAATCCCAATGGTGAAGGCCCCATTTGCAATACCCTATAGATCCGGAAGGTGATATTCAGGACCCCGAATATTTATATAAATTGACGCAAAAAAAGTATCGATAAATAGCGAGCACAGGACTGTTCTCACTAATATCTTAGTATGTCCACCCTATATTAAATACGCTAAGATTTTTGCCGCGCCCTCATTGTTACAAACACTACTTTTTAAACTAGTTACATAATCCATATGGTTTATCCGTATACTGCACTATTGGAAATGTATTCTAAACAATGTTTCTAGGTTTTCACAATCTCTGAACATTTTATAGAATAATTTTTCAGAACTTAAACAGAGCTATAGGTATACTAAAACTAGAAAAGAGAAAGAGAAGGGTATATTTTAGAAAAAAATCGACTGTATAGTTTTTTGTAAATAAAAATGGTAGCCAGAATAGTTTATTTAAAAAAATGTTGATTCAAAACGAATGCTGATAAAAATTTAATAGGAAGAAAAAATATGGATGATATTAGTAAAAAAATTATTACTTATATTACAAAATAATTACTTAAAGAATTCTCAATAAAATCTCCATAACTAGTTGTTTCTATTTTGTATAATAATTTTTGTTCAAGTTTGCTTCAACGTTCCTAAAAATAATGAACAATTTGGAAAATTGTTTACCCCCAGTAATATAATCTAAGATTATAGTTATTTATGTATTAAGGATCAAGACGACGATCAATATGGCACTTAAATATTTAATATTTTTTGATGAATCTTATCATTTTGTCATTATAGTACTGAGTACTATAATGATTTCATTACAGTGTTCAGTCTGAAAAAGCAGTCATTTCGACACTGAAAATTACGTCTATAATTATGTCATTTTGACAAGCCAGAAGCGAAATATATATAGGGTGTCCCAGAATATGTGGGCAATCTCCCGGATTCAGATAGAACACTTTAAAATAACAGGAGAAGTTCATATAAATTTTTCTTCCTACGGCCTCCCCTACGGAGATACGGGCCCATAACGGACGTCCCTGGAAATCGTTGTTTTTTAAATAATTTATTAAGTACTCGGTGTAATTTAATAATTTTTTAATATAACGGTTAGTAGATGAGTCTCCTTAAAATTCGCCCTTTTAAACACATTTGGCTTATTTACTTAGTCAGGGACGGACTAGACGTAACACAAAAATGTTTTTTTGTATACCTTGTATGATGAAGGAACGACAATACTATTTTTGGATACTCTAAACCTAGAGCTGAAAAAAGGTACTCGTGATCAATGTCGATAAAGTGAATTATTTTCGAAAAAAAAATATTTTTGTTCAATATGGTTTTTGCATTAGTTGTTGTTTTATGTTCATAAAATTCCCTCATTGTTGTTATGGTTTTTTTCACAGGTACCGATTTAAATAAGAATATTTATGCCAGTGTCAGCTTATGGTAGTGTCTTCAAATTTGCGGTTTTTCTCCTTTGTCTTATAGTTTCTAAAATAATGGAATTTACGTATACTGAATATAAATCATATTGAACAAAAATATCTTTTTTTTCGAAAACAGTTCATTTTATCGACATTGATCAAGAGTACCTTTTTTGAGCTTAAGGTTTAGATTAGAGTATCCAAAAATATTATTGTCGTTCCTTCATCATACAAGGTATACAAAAAAGGCATTTTGTGTTACGTCTAGTCCGTCCCTGGCAAACTAAATAAGTCAACTGTGTTTAAAAGGGCGAATTTTAAGGAGACTAATCTACTAACCATGAT
This sequence comes from Barypeithes pellucidus, assembly GCA_963991005.1. Lineage (NCBI taxonomy): Eukaryota > Metazoa > Arthropoda > Insecta > Coleoptera > Curculionidae > Barypeithes > Barypeithes pellucidus. Next base: position 45,046,398 of record OZ022563.1, on the reverse strand, counting down.
ACTAAAAAATTATTAAATTACACCTAGTACTTAAAAAATTATTTAAAAAACAACGATTTCCAGGGACGTCCGTTATGGGCCCGTATCTCCATAGGGGAGGCCGTAGGAAGAAAAATGTATAAGTACTTCTCCTGTTATTTTGAAGTGTTCTATCTGAACCCGGGAGATTGCCCACATATTCTGGGACACCCTGTATACCGTGTGTCCACGGATTAAGTACCCAAGAGGGAATTTTTTTTATTTGTAGGTTTATGAAAAAAAGTTATTCTTCATAAAAACTCCTGCTTGTACTAAAACAACCCAGAGGTATATTATTTTCTCAAATTATATACCAGGAGTTCAGAATATCGAAAAATATGAAAAGAAACCGAGAACAAAATACCCTTTTATGGGTAAAGATACGATAAAAAGTAATTAATAAAAGTTGTTGAGACTGAAATGCTACGTCTTACTACAAAACTTCGACTCATTGCCTAAATGTACAGGGACTATCAAAAAATTTCACCCTTTATAAGATTTTTCCTTTAAATTAACTTACATTTTTGTAAATAAGTTAAAACCCTGTTTGTCTTCAAGCAGTATTACTCTGTCAAAGCTCTGTACTTTTTTCATATATTTCTGAATTCTGAACACCCGGTATATAATTTTGAGAAAATAATATGCTTCTGGGCCGTTTCAGCACAAGCATGAGGTTTTATGAGGAATAACTTTCTTTCATAAACCCACAAATAAAAAAGTTTTCCCTCTTGGGTAGTCAATTTTCCATAATAGGATCAATTATTGTTCCTCACTAGAAAAAAGAGATTTTATTTAGAATGCCAGAAATTATTTACTTAAAAAAAAACATTGTTAGTGAAAATTCGCTGCAATATTATTTCAAGTGTTTTACCTAGAATAACTCACAAAGTTTTAAAAATCACGCCAACATAAGATATTTACACTCTGGAAGGAAGTTTTGTACCATAACTTTCACAGAGTACTTCTTTTTGTACCATAAATGTCTATATTAGCTAGTTCGGCCCATCTAAATGTGAAGTGTAAATGATTTTATGTTCCGACACATTTTAAAGGAGTTTTAGGCCACAAGTGTTGTAACATCAATGGCCGTGCACGTAATTTTTATAAATTTATACAGGTCCAGCGTCAAACATTTTCAATTTAATGTTTATTTATACGATTTTCTTGTAAAAAGTGCGGGACATGGGACATCTATGACGTAAAAAATAATGTGTAAAATTTAGTGGGGAAATATTTAGATATGTTCCCTTTCAGTCCAAACTTTAAGTTCAGAAAGACAACTGTTACTAAAAATATCATTGCGTCATCCGCTGAGATTTCTAAAGCTGCGTCCACATCGAAAGCAACACGTGTACGACACGGGAGTCTGAAACAGGGGCAGAAGGGAAAGCTAAGTAAAAAAAAACAAAGTATTAAAACCATAAAAGGTTTCCGCGCTGGTGGTTATGTCAGTCATCGGCGCACGCCTAATTACACTGTGCACTTAATATCTCTTTCCTCAGGCGTTAACCAATCAGACCTCAGACCGGCATCGGTGTTCTCCCTTTCAAGGGCGAACTGTCGCTGTGTTGTCAGATTTACAATTTAAACAAATGTTTCATTATATGCCATGAATATAATTCTACCAAATATTCATTTTCTAAAATAATTATGTAATAAAATAATTAATATGAATATAAAATATTCATTTAGTCTTCATTTATGAAGTAATTTAAATTTGGTATTTTACAAAAAAAAAATACGAATGAAAATAAGACAACATAACATCCCGCATTCTTTTCACTGTTTTAGACTAATATGCCGAACAATAGGAACATCTCTTAAGGGTGAAGAAATGTATCTTCCTAAGCAGCTCTGCTTGGCAAGAAACTAAGATTTATGAAGAAAAAAATGTATTATATTATACAGGGTTCTCAAAAAGTATAAGAATGTAAAAAGGCGCAAGGAATTTGTAAGCGAAACGACGAATAAGAAGTCGTTTGAAAAATGGTGATTGATCAAGTCGGGAATGTCTTTTTAAAAATAATAATATTTACTCACATTTGGTATTTGTACTCCCAAAACATTTGAAACAACTTTTTTATTTTATTTGTCGTTTTGCTTAAAAATTAAAAATAGGGGTAGGTCTCTCATCGACCTTTTTTACATTCTTGTACTCTTTGAGAACCCTGTATAATATAATACAGTTTTTTCTTCATAAATCTTAGTTTCTTGCTTTTTAAGAAGATACACTTTTTGTCATAAAACGCATAATAAAAGTTTCCCATTTGTGAATGCGAATAGGGTATTGATGATGACTGATTGGTCCATTTTAAATATTTCTCATCAATTGACCAATCACAGCATTATTCGCATATCGTCATACGCATCTAGAAGAACTAAGCATTAGTCCTGGAACTTGTTTCTGAAAGTTTCTTTATTTATTGTCTATGGTTGCCGAAACAGATTTTCGTACAAGTTGCTTGTTTCCATAGTTAGCGGCTTATAGTTAGAGAGACGGCGACAATAGGGGGTCCGTGTGAAATATCAGTAATTTGGTTTTTTGTGGAGTTTAGGTCCCCCTCTACAACTTTTATATCTGATGAAATGCCGTAGAGCGTTGCTGAGAGGCGCAGTATAGGAAATTCTCAATAAATTCAAAATTATATCGAGCCATGTCTGAAAATGAATTTACAGCATCTGCGTGATCCCAAAGTCACGGGAAACACATTTGCTGACAAGTCGACCCCTGCATATGCATATACTTTTCCGAGCGTGTCAAAAAAAATTAATGGAAAAATTATAATTCTCAAATGACATGGGTCCAAGTGGGCTTAATCGATTTGTATTCACATGGAGATAACTCGTAAATAATTTTCTGATAAAAATAATATTGCGAAAGTGCAGCATACTTTCAAGGATATCGTGAAAAGGAAGACTATGAAAGTCGGTACGAAGGTGCACGAAGTAAGACTGCAGCGAGATCTATTTGGACAATTGCTGACTGCATCGCCCTCTCAAAAAATAGATTTAGAGAAAGTTTTGCAGTACCCGATTGCTCCAGTCCCGCTTTCTCTCTGTCATACCTACCGGTATCTCTGCGTAATATTTTTCACATTTTTTTTGACACGCTCGGAAAAGTATATGCAAGGGTTGACTTGTCAGAAAATGTGTTTCCCGTGACTTTGGGGTCACGCAGATGCTGTAAATTCATTTTCAGACATGGCTCGATATAAGTTTGAATTTATTGTGAATTTCCTATCTAAAGCGGTACAGCGCCTCTCAGCAACGCTCTACGGCATTTCATCAGATAAAAAAGTTGTAGAGGGGGACCTAAACTCCACGAAAAACCAAATGACTGATATTCCACTTCACGGACCCCATATTGTCACCGTCTATCTAACTATTAGATGAACGGAGATATAGGAAATTGGGAAATATTTTTGGTTCTCAACGGTATTTGTATCAGTGTGGCCACATTGTAACCCGTTTCCAAAACGTGCCTGTTCCCCATCGACTTGCAACAAACATACACCCGGTATTGCTATCTGCTTTGTACACGTCTATGTCCCGCCTGTTATTACGAAAATAAACGCAACAAAATTCTATAGCTAGGAACTCCGTTTCTTTTTAATCTTCATCTGTTTCTGAGTACGTTCTAACAACTGATCGGTTTGATATGTCTTGGTTAGAAGAAACAAACAATCGACGGACGTGACTCAAAAATCTATATTTTTATCCAGTTTACAACAGGCTAGGCACAGTTTTACCATATTGAGTCAAGCATTACTATTTTTTGCACAAACAATACTTAAATTTGACACACATACGCTGAAAAACCACAAAGAATTGTATTCAAGAATAATGGCAAATATTGACAGTTGTTAACCCGCTAGTGTCAAACGTGAAAGCAGGCATGAAAGACGGCCGTTCCGATAAGGATTTTATAGAAAGCACGTTCCGAGTGCTCGAAGGCGACGTGTGATGTCTTTGTCTAATTACCGCAAAACGACAAAGAAAACTAGTTTTCAGAGTTCCCAACCTACCTAAGAATGTGAATTGGTTATTCTTCAAAGACTGTGAACGAAAGCCGTGTCCTCCTTGTTTTAAGATCCTTGCTGTTCCCAATGTTTCTATATCTGCTTTGATCTAAACCGCTAAATATGGAAACAGCTTCTCGAAAATTTATTTTGGCAACCATAGACAATAAAGAAAGATACTTTCAGAAAGAAGTTCCAGGAATAAGAAACATGAACACGATATTCCTATGTATTCTTCTTTTGTTGTTGTTTGTGTTTCCTGGCACAGGATACTGCAGTTCCTCTGTGTTTCTTTGGTGTGGACCCAGCTTAAAATACAATCAGTTTCTTGCAGATTGTGAAGTCATAGATACAGTTTGATCCTGTATACAGGTTGTCTCAGATAAAAGTACACTATACAGGGATCACTTTAACTATACATTAAATTTTGAAAACATGACGTTGCAGAGCTAACTAACGCGAATCTTTTGTCTAATTTCATCGTTTCTGAATGTGCAATAGTTAACGAGATTCCTGTGGAGTGCACTCTTGTCTGGGACACCCTGTATAAACCGTGTTTTTCTAGCTCGTACGATTCGAAAAATATCAAGCTATTGTGTAACGTGTTACAAATGTTATTACTTTGGATATCTAAAAACCCGCAATGTTTATCGTCGAACCTGTATATTTTAGTTTTTTTTTTGTATATTACCTGTATATATGTGTTATATAAATGTTTTCAACTATTAAACTAACATTAATTTCTTTTTGTAACATATAAATGTAAAAAGACTGTATGCCAACTGTTTAATTCTTTTTTATTGTTTTTAAATCATTTTTAAATTTTGGTAAGAAATTATTTTAAGGGAGAATAAAAAATAGGTTTCCTTAGAATAATTTCCAAATATTTATTGTGTTCATCGTTACTAATTTTTTTTGTTTATTTTTTTCTTACATACATTTTTGTTCCTCTAGTTAACTTAAGGCTGTATACTCACACTATACGATATTATGTCAAACATAGAAAATTTATAGTCAGTATTCAGCCGTCATATTTATTAAATAATTTTATATTGTTTATTATTTTAAAAATGCCAATAGAAATTTACAAGAAGGTTTTATAATTTTTTTTATATGCTTTTTATTAATATAGTGAACTTTTTTTGTTATGAAATCTGAATTTATGCATCTCTCATAATAGTGTGTCCAATTTTGCTTATCATATATAAGGGTTATAATTCTTATATTTTGACTATGAAAAATAAAGAGTAAAAAATTACTTTTAGTGTTTTATTTTTAAGAGTGAAACAATCAAAATAGAAGGAAATAAAACTCAGTTTGATCCATAATATCGAATAATAAAAGTACCTTAATTGTTAAAAATACAGCAAAATTTCATATGGAAATGTTGTTGCAAATTAAAAACTTCACTTCAAAATTCTAAATACGAAATTTCAGTTATGTATCTAATTTGTTAATTTTTTTTCCTTAAACTCTATTTTTCCCTCAGACAGTGGCGGTTCTTCCACAGGAGCACGTGCGCACGTGCACCCCCAAAACGAATAAAAAAATATTAATTTATATTCATTGAATATTATTTATCGTATAAAGTCCGACCCTCCCTAATATTTTATAGTATCGTTAAACCAAACTGTATATTATAAGCTCTCGATTCATCCGGCAACTAAGCAAGGATAATGACGCGATATACTCGCATATGCGAATAAGTGGGTTTGTTATATATTTATTAAGTTAAAATGAATAGTTTGACGGTGGACTATTTAAAAAATAACTTCAGCTCTTTGAGTTTGGAGAAAAAATTTGAAGTGAAGAATGAGAGAAGACCTAAACCCGAAATTAATTTGACGCAGACCACAAAGGTTAAGTACTATGTCTCTTACCGAAGGTAAAGGAGTTTTTGTCAAAGTAGACGTCTCTGCTAAAGCATCCATCGAATTGAAATTTCTACTCAACAACGATTGATACACATTTTTAATTATTAGTTTGGCATCGGTAGATAAATGCTTTCTTTTAAAAATGACACTTGAAGATGCCCCCCTATCAGCACAATTCCAAGGACGCCACATTCAACCACTAATAAGCCTAACTAAAAATTACTCGCCGGAAAACCACTAAAGACTAAAATTATTAAAAATCACTTTGTATTTATATATGCATCAGGCATAGGTATAAATTGAATTTGTATACCTGGTCTGGCGCTGCTCCAAAAGGTTTTAAAATTTGGGATTTCCTTATTTATTTTATGGTCGAAGAGATAATGGGGTTTTATTGCAGTCAAAATATCAACGGTATAATTCTGCAAATACTATACTATGAGGGATATTTAGGGAATACAGGAGTTTGTGTGTGAGCGTACTGTCCTACTCTATGACTAGGTATAAATTGTACCTGTAGAGTTTGTATTAAATAAATAAATAAATAAATTTTCAAATGTATATATTAGTAAATAAATAGTGCTTTAAAAAAATTACTACTAATACATATAATTTACTTAGAAATTATTTAGAGAGTCTCAAATGTACATGTCATAAATTGTACAAAAAAATGGCACAAATTGTACAAAACAATGGCACACATTGTACAACAAACCTTATCCTACGAAAATATATTTTCAATATTATAATACGGGAAATAAAATTATCTTCTTTACAAACAAGTAGATGTAATCTTTGGATTTTTAGGTTTTTATAAAAAAAAACAAATTTATTCGAGATTTTTTTTGAGATTGCGAATGTACTTCAACGGAACAGCTGCGAGTAATAAAAACTTAAATTACGAATGTCTAGCAACGTTGCATCCAACCATATGTTTCGATATTCTCTACCAGATTGACAACACAAAAATGACGTACGACGTATGTGCTCTGATTTTATGGATATTTATCCAAGTTTTTAGACAGTTCCTAAAAAAAGTAATAAAAAAAATCCATATTAAAAAAAATATATCGCATATAAATTTCGTAAATACTCATGTCAAAACTGTATGTTGGTAATACTATCAAATTATGATTTTATCAAAGTTGCCTTTGATAAATTATCCGTATCTGCCATTTTGTCGCGAAAAGTGAAAACTTTCTTAAATAATTAATCCTAATGAGTTACGGGAAATTGCAAAGCTTTAAATTTATTAGTTATTTATGTACCAAATGCGTTAAGTATACTGTAAGGGGTAGTGTTCGCCTGATGGTCATTATAGTCTAGTAAAGCCTGTGGTATACAGGGTGATTCACGACGAGCGTGCATTAGAACTTTATGGAGAACTACTGAATATATGTTCCTGAAACTTTGGGGATTTGGGTTTATCGATATGCTCTCTTTAACTAAAATATTGACATGTTTCTGTCATTTCCGGATATACCGGAAGTAGCTGTCAACTTTCGTCTTTTAAATACAACATGGTAATTTTTATTACATTTTTCGATTAAGCATTAAATACTAAGCACATTTTATAGAAAATGTTTTTATCAGATTCTATTAGTTTTTGAGATATCTGGACTTTTTGTAATTATTTGGCAAATGCATGACGATGAAATAATCCATATAATTTTTTTACCTTAGCGCTTGGACTAAAATTTTTTTCTCACCGAATAGCTAGAAGATCATCAAGTCTCAAAAACATTTCAAATTCGGCATAAAATGTACAGGGTGGTCACAATTCAAGCCTCATTGTGAAATAATTCAACCATTAAAAACTTTCTTATTTTAAATGGAACACCCTGTATATTTTTATTTAATTTGATGGCAAATTAGTTGTTCTTTATAAATAGTATTTACTGTCCTATACCTATATCAAAGCGTTTTCTCAAAAAATCCAATTTTATTCCGAAAATACTATTTGTTCAAGTGTGTTATGACAACAGTTGTACTTAGAGGCTGTATACTGATGTCTATACGGAGGAAAAGTGATTGATTGCTTGAAAATATAACATTCTAAATATAAACCGTAAATAAATTTAAAAAATCTTCACTTGAAAATCCGGAGCGTGACATTTTTTAGTAATAGAATAATTGACAGTTTGAAAATACGCCAAGAAATATCAGACAATTGTTTTTCTTGTCAAAGCACACTGGAAAATATTGCCGTCATTATTAATTTTCCTCCGTATAGACATCAGTACCCTAAGTACAATTGTTTTCATAGCACACTTGAACAAATAGTATTTTCGGAATAAAATTGGATTTATTGAGAAAACGCTTTGATATAGGTATAGGACAGTAAATACTATTTATAAAGAACAACTAATTTGCCATCAAATTAAATAAAAATATACAGGGTGTTCCATTTAAAATAAGAAAGTTTTTAATGGTTGAATTCTTTCACAATGAGGCTTGAATTGTGACCACCCTGTACATTTTATGCCGAATTTGAAATGTTTTTGAGACTTGATGATCTTCTAGCTATTCAGTGAGAAAAATTTTTTAGTCCAAGCGCTAAGGTAAAAGAATTATATGGATTCTTTCATCGTCATGCATTTGCCAAATAATTACAAAAAGTCCAGATATCTCAAAATCTAATAGAGTCTGACAAAAACATTTTCTATAAAATGTGCTTAGTATTTAATGCTTAATCGAAAAATGTAATAAAAACTACCATGTTGTATTTAAAAAACGAAAGTTGGCAGCTACTTCCGGTATAACCGGAAATGACAGGAACATGTCAATATTTTAGTTAAAGAGAGCATATCGATAAACCCAAATCCCCAAAGTTTCAGGAACATATATTCAGTAGTTCTCCATAAAGTTCTAATGCACGCTCGTCGCGAATCACCCTGTATACGATACTTTATCTTTCATCTATTTAAAATATAAATAGTTCAATAACTGCGTTTTTTAAAACTATTTTCGCCAATTCTTACTATTTAGGGAGCTTTGATCGGGTTGTCAAAGAATAAGTTTACGGTTGCTAAGGACTGTTTATTTTAAGCGTCTTTTACGTTTTATAAACGAAAATATGAAATTTCCAAACAAATATTTTTGAAAATGCTGAAAAAGCTAAGGAAAACTTATTACCGGCAAAGTCTAAAGTCCTGTACGACATGGATTATGAAAATTTTCTACAATGGAAAGTAAAAAAACCAATTACGGTGATCACTGAAACAGTAATGATGGCTTACTTTCAGAAATTGGCATGAAACCCTTTTGCTCATTGGTAATAGCAAGGTTTAATTATTTTTACTTTATTTTTCTTGCTAGGGAGATAAGTATTCAAATGTTTATAATTGTCAAAGTGAAAAATCAAAAATGGAACAGGGTGTTGAAAATTGAAAAAAAGGCAGGAAGGCAACGCAAACCCTGTTATGTCCTGGTTTTTATTACATTTCGTTACGAAATATTTCGGTGGATTGGAACGGAAAAGTTCGTCGTTGGTCATTTGGTCACACGTGTGGTTTTTACTGTAATACAAGTGCGTGGTTAAAAATGGACGATATTAGTAGATTTATTTGTACAGGGTGATCACGTATTATGTCCCCCCCACCTTAACCTTTTTATTTTACGTACTTGAGAAAAATTAAAACGATTGGTATACAAGGTTTTTAAAGTAGTATTTGCAATGGGAACAAATATCATTTAGATCTGTTGATTTACAAGTAGGGTTGGTTTTACTCAACATGATGTTGAGGCCCTTTATTAGACACCTATTTTATAATATGAAACCAAGTAATTTATGAAATATCCTACAGAGTTATGTACAGGATATATGTATAAGACGATACTAACTAGTGATCGTATGATATAAGTAAATCATAATAAATTACTTTTGAATAACTTATTAAGGACAAAACATTTTTTGAAGTGATAAGGGACCCCGAATTGCGTAACGGGCCTAGAGTCCCCTATAACCAAAAATATGCACATTGTATATTACGATTTATTAAGGCCGTATTAGACTAGGCAATTTTTTCTCTTGCGCTGGCAATTATAATGGCACGTATTCATGCGCAGTAAACCGTTTTCGATCAGCTGGAGCTTTGTCAACGGTCAGAACAGCAGTGGGTACTGTCGAAATCCCTAAAATATCCCCAGAATTAGAGATGTGCAAACCTGTTCGTTTTGATCACCAGTTAAAGCAGCTACTGCTATTTACAAATAGGAGGTGCAAAAAGTTGCTGAATTAGCAGTCCATAAGTTTAATAAAGAATGTAAACTGCTAATTTAAGTACCAGTGGGTTTAAATGGCCATTACCTGTCCATACCTGGTTCGACCAAATAATAAACAGTTAAAAATAACAGAATAATCCATGTCTACCCAATTGCGCCGGCAAGGGCAATTAAAATGGCGCCTGCCCCATTTCTGGTAATGAGAGACAGCTGATCGGGAACAGTGTACTGCGCATGAATCCGTGTCATTTTAATTGTCAGAAGAGTAGAATTTCTGACTGTAGTACGGAGAACGGTGTACTGCGCCTGAATCCCTGAATTATAATTGCCATTGCTGGCACCATAAAAATTCCCAAGTGTAATAAGGCCTTTAATAATAATAAAGTCGGTAAAAATAATGAGCGCGTTTAGTTACGCCGATTTTTTATTCTGTCGTAGATTTTCTTGCCCGGTTGCCAGTTTTAATTTAACTTGTCAATTTAAAATCGTATTTTTTATTTTAAATTCTTTAATTTTTTGGTTCTTATCGAGGCCCCTTTAAATACGAGGCCATAGGCTAGAGCCTAGTATGCCTATAGTGATATATCCGAAAACAAAGAACTGATACCCCGTGTCACTGAATAATGACACACGTCAAGCGAAATAACTTTTCGTTGACGAAATTTCGTCGGTATCCAACCTTTTGGATTTGAACGGAGTTTGTCGACGGCAGATTATTATTGTGGAAAATCGTGATTGCTATGGAAACAAGGAACCGATAACCCGTGTCACTTAATAATGACACACGTCAAGCGGAATAACTTTTCGTTGACGAAATTTCGTCGGTATCCAACCTTTTGGATTTGAACGGAGTTTCTCGACGGCAGATTATTATTGTGGAAAATCGTGATTGCTATGGAAACAAGGAACCGATAACCCGTGTCACTTAATAATGACACACGTCAAGCGGAATAACTTTTCGTTGACGAAATTTCGTCGGTATCCAACCTTTTGGATTTGAACGGAGTTTCTCGACGGCAGATTATTATTGTGGAAAATCGTGATTGCTATGGAAACAAGGAACCGATAACCCGTGTCACTTAATAATGACACACGTCAAGCGGAATAACTTTTCGTTGACGAAATTTCGTCGGTATCCAACCTTTTGGATTTGAACGGAGTTTCTCGACGGCAGATTATTATTGTGGAAAATCGTGATTGCTATGGAAACAAGGAACCGATAACCCGTGTCACTTAATAATGACACACGTCAAGCGGAATAACTTTTCGTTGACGAAATTTCGTCGGTATCCAACCTTTTGGATTTGAACGGAGTTTCTCGACGGCAGATTATTATTGTGGAAAATCGTGATTGCTATGGAAACAAGGAACCGATAACCCGTGTCACTTAATAATGACACACGTCAAGCGGAATAACTTTTCGTTGACGAAATTTCGTCGGTATCCAACCTTTTGGATTTGAACGGAGTTTCTCGACGGCAGATTATTATTGTGGAAAATCGTGATTGCTATGGAAACAAGGAACCGATAACCCGTGTCACTTAATAATGACACACGTCAAGCGGAATAACTTTTCGTTGACGAAATTTCGTCGGTATCCAACCTTTTGGATTTGAACGGAGTTTCTCGACGGCAGATTATTATTGTGGAAAATCGTGATTGCTATGGAAACAAGGAACCGATAACCCGTGTCACTTAATAATGACACACGTCAAGCGGAATAACTTTTCGTTGACGAAATTTCGTCGGTATCCAACCTTTTGGATTTGAACGGAGTTTCTCGACGGCAGATTATTATTGTGGAAAATCGTGATTGCTATGGAAACAAGGAACCGATAACCCGTGTCACTTAATAATGACACACGTCAAGCGGAATAACTTTTCGTTGACGAAATTTCGTCGGTATCCAACCTTTTGGATTTGAACGGAGTTTCTCGACGGCAGATTATTATTGTGGAAAATCGTGATTGTTATGGAAACAAGGAACCGATAACCCGTGTCACTTAATAATGACACACGTCAAGCGGAATAACTTTTCGTTGACGAAATTTCGTCGGTATCCAACCTTTTGGATTTGAACGGAGTTTCTCGACGGCAGATTATTATTGTGGAAAATCGTGATTGCTATGGAAACAAGGAACCGATAACCCGTGTCACTTAATAATGACACACGTCAAGCGGAATAACTTTTCGTTGACGAAATTTCGTCGGTATCCAACCTTTTGGATTTGAACGGAGTTTCTCGACGGCAGATTATTATTGTGGAAAATCGTGATTGCTATGGAAACAAGGAACCGATAACCCGTGTCACTTAATAATGACACACGTCAAGCTGAATAACTTTTCATGGACAAAATCTCGTCGGTATCCAACCTTTTGGATTTGAACCGGGTTTTTCGGCTACAGATTATTATTTTTATGAACTTTTATTTTATTAACTATGAGTGTAAAATACCATAAACTAGAGTTTAGTGGGTTAGATGATGAATTGTTAATAGAAAGTAAAAGTAGATAGATAGAGGGTAAAAGAAAATCCACCCATATATGCAAAAAAATTAAAAACTTTTAAAGACATACAAATAAAGGAGAATATTTAGAAAAAATAGCGGTAGAATTTGAATAAAATAGAACCGGTATGTTCAACCCTACTTGTAAATCAACAGGCCTACATGATATTTGTTCCCATTGCAAATACTACTTTAAAAACTTTGTATACCAATCGTTTTAATTTTTCTCAAGCACGTAAAATAAAAAGGATAAGATGGGGGACATAATACGTGATCACCCAGTACAAATGAATGTACTAATATCGTCCAACTTGTACTACAGTAAAAACCACACATGTGACCAAATGACCAACGACGAACTTTTCCGTTCCAATCCACCGAAATATTTCGTAACGAAATGTAATAAAAACCACGGCTTAACCGAGGAAATCCAGAGACTCATCCGGCAAAGAATATGACCAATTTGTGAAGTGGATGTCAGAAAATTATGTAAAAAACATTAACGAAACTGTGCTGTTGGGGTACTTTAATGATCTATCTGAAAAATTTTCCTCAAGCTCTCGTGGGCTAAATATTCGATGTAATGATAAAGCTTTAATGGTAAATAAGAATATTAATATATGTAATTTTCACAAATTATGCGAGTATTTAAAGCAAAGGTCAAAAGGGTACCAACCAAATCCAGTGGGTTATATAGAGAAAATGATGTCCTAAAATTTATTCATGAGGCACCAAATGAAACGTTTTTAATGAACAAGGTCGCATTATTATTTGGTGGATGTCGGCGGCAAGAACTTGTAAATATGTTACTCACACATGTAGAAGATAGAAAATCAGTCTTTGTTGTAACGGTGCCAGAAACCAAAACTGACAAAAAACGAGTTTTCACCATTATTGATGAAGACGAAATGAATAGTTTGAAACTTATAAGAAATTATATGTCTTTGCGGCCACATGGCTGCTCAGAAAAAAGACTATTTTTAAGCTACAGACAAGGCCGCTGTACTGTACAACCTGTTGAAAAAAAAAACACATTTGGGAAAATTCCCTGTATTATTGCAAAATATTTGGGTTTGAACAACCCCGAAAAATCAATGGTCATTGTTTACGTCGAACGTCGGCAACTCTTTTAGCAGAAGCTGGAGCAAGTATGACTACGCTGAAGCGCCATGGTGGATGGAAGAGTACCGCAGTTGCTGAAGGATATTTAGAGGATAGCATATCCTCAAAAAATGAGGTTTCAAGGATGTTGGCAGGCGTACCATCTGGATCACGCATTTCCTTACAGAAACTAGAGACCCAGACAGTGAATCATGAGTCAACCTTTGCTGCAGGAAATGTCGCTATCAGCGGAACCTTCCAGAATTGCCAGTTCTATGTAAATACAACCAAATAATATATAAACGTTTTTGTTATTTTGTTAATAAAGAAAGAATAAGTTAATCGAAAACTGTTTTTTGCGTCTTAATGCCTGCGCGGGCCATAATGTGTACCTTATGCCCGCACGGGCATAAAGTAATCCATTATGTAGATGGTATCTAAGGTATAAAAACACAATAATGCAGTGGTATGACATAATAGTATATTACAATACAAGTACGGTAGGTACGTCTTTACCGCATGTACGTGATGCATATCAAAACGAGCCGAAGGCGAGTTTGGTAAATCACGCAAATGCGGTAAAGTCACCTACCGTAAGTGTATTGTACGATATTTTATCTAGAAGCGTGTTTAAGGACACCAATATTAAAAACTTAAAGAGCATTGTTTTAATTTTACCCCGTAGGTGCCTCGTAAGTCGTTATCAACAATGCATTAATATCAGGTTGCTAGGGAAATAAATTATAAAAATTTATTGACTAATATAAAAACTTGTTTTCATAGTATGTAATTACTTACGGCATTAGTGCGGTAAAGTGCTACTTACCGCACGCGAATAGATAAAAAAATAATTTAGCGGTGCGCTCAGCCTTACAACGAAAGTAAACTTGACAGGTGCGAGGTAACTTTAGAAATTGTTGCTGCAACCAAACATACATGACCGGATTACCAACCTTTAAAAAAGAAAAAACCGTTTTCGAAACAAGCACTGAAAACGGTACCGAGCATTGATATGAAACCAAACTAGAAAAAGAATCATTTAAATCGGACTACGGAAAAAAAAAATTACCATACATTAAGCGGGATTTACAAACTTGACGTTGACGTTGCTGTTTGACGGTGACGTTACAGCTTAAACATATTGAAATGCATAAGACCATGCATATTTGACGATGACGGTGTCGTTTGACGGCCGACATAAACCAATTTTATCTTTTGACGGTGGACGGTCGTAGCGACGTTCGTAGCAAGCTTCCACAGCCAATCAAAATCGTGTTTGCCTGTCACGTGATATTTAGTAAATATTATTTTACTTTATGCCATCTTATTAACCATTTTAAAGTGTACTGTTGATAAGTGTTGATAGTATCATTCAGATCACATAAACACCAAAATTAATATAATCACATAAATATACAGAAAAGCCGAGAAAAATAGTTTATGTTATCGTCGCCACCGTCAAGTTTATAAATCCAGCATTTTACGGCACCGTCAATCGTCACCGTCAAGTTTATAAATTGGCCTTTAAAGATGAACGATTTTTTGGATGGATCGAATTTAAAGTCGATGAGTGAAGTTTCAGAACAAAAAACCTAATAGCAATTTTGAGATTCAAATTATCGAAGATGTTTTACCTTTTTCGGGTATGCGCAAATTGTTAATAAAGCTGCTTCTTGTTACTTCGACCCACTAATTACAATAATCCTCTCGAGTGGCCGCAATATATTCATCGACGAGATCTTGCACGACCTCTCGACTAGAATCCAACTCGTCTAAGTTGTCTTTAAACATTTCTTCTTTCCTAAATTGGTCTAGAAACGCTTCGCGTTTACGTAGCTTGTCGTATTGGTTAAGAGCACGATCAAATAACTAAAAAAAAGAAATAGGCGTTTAAACTAGTTTTTTTTTTCTTGAAGTAGTCCATCTCAAAGTGGAGTAAAGTTATAAGGAGGTAAAGAAACTCACAGTCTGCTCCACTAGTTTAATAACAATTAATAAAAACATACATGTTTCGAAGGCTTAAGCCTTCATCCTCAGTGAAAAATCTTTTCATCTTTGAACCTCGTGTCGAGATGAACCTTTACAAAATGAACAAATTTTACATTAAATTCAAAATTAAAAAATTTTAAAAATAATTTTAAAAAAATTTTTAATCATGAATCCGATTTTTTAAGAAGAAACCTTTAGTTTTTTACTTTTTACTTTTATTCTTTATTTTTGCATAATCACAAAAGTTTTTCTTTTCCTGCTTTGTTAGTTTAACAATGTCATAGGTTCCCTGCTGTATTTTTCACTGATGATGAAGGCTTAAGCCTTCGAAACATGTATGTTTTTATTAATTGTTATTGAACTAGTGGAGCAGACTGTGAGTTTCTTTACCTCCGTTTAAACTAGTGTTGGGAAAAACCGATGATTTTAATAATCGAGTGAATCGCTCGAGCGTTTAATCACTTGAAATTTTTATGACTAAGAAGAATGTGTTGATAAAACACCAGGGGATGTTTTTGTACGTTTTAGAAGTTTAGTCTAGAGGTTTTATTATGGAAGAAGAGTTGATTATGATTTAAAAAAAATTAAATCGCTTAAATTTTTTAAAAATTTACAGTCGTCGCTGGCTAGCCAATCCCAGTCAAAACAAAACCCATGTCGCGATAAATCCGCAAGGGATTTGACATACTCTTTTGTATGCGCCTTTTTAGAAATACGTATGTCGTGTCACCCTTCCGAGCGTAACTCGAACGTCGCCAATCGGCACATTTCGGGTGGCTCGCGAAGATCGGGTACAAGTGAAAGGCATGATTCGATTTTTCGCCTAAATTTATAACTAGAGTATTTCCTATCGAAAAGTACTCGGCATCAAGCGAAGCTCGAGTATCGAATGAAATGTAATAAGTAACAAGCGACGATTTTCGCTTGAATTTATAACTCGAGCGTTTTTTTTTTAAATCGAGCGATGTCGGTTATTTCAATAATCGAGTACTCAAGCGGTGTTTCGCTCGAGCGACTACAACACTAGTTTAAACGTAATAAAAAAACTCGACGTTTAATAAAAACTGGTCGATTGAATTTATCTATTTAACCGACACACTGTACAGTGTACAGGTCGACAAGTGTATCTGTAGCTACGAAAAGAATGCGGGCAAAAAAAATGCTGAGGTTAACATTGTTGTCACATACCGCGTGGTGCATCGTGGTTGGAAACATAGGAAATCCCATGCAAGTTTTAGACTGTCCAAATATTTGCTCCCCTGTTGACTTTAGAGCGGGGTTGTAAGGAGAATTTTTTAGGGTCTCTGTGTGGTGAGTGCACATGCGAAGTTTGAACAATTTTGGACAAGCCGATCTTAACTTATTTGAATAGTGTTGCGGCTGGGTTTTCATTGAAATTATTCAACAGGTAATTCTGCGACACCAGCATTGTGACTTGTCAACCTGTGATTTGTCATTGTCAAACGTAATTTGCAAACGGTAGGCTCTTTAAATATCTTTGACAGATTCATTTTACACTGGAACTAACATTTTCGAATAAAACGAACATTATTTTCTAAACGGATCTTTTAATAGAAAACGAATTATTTTACTTACAATAGAACATATTAAATAGTATTAAAATCATCAAGAATTGCTAAAAGGGGAAGGAAATAAGAGGACGTTTAAAAATAAACAAATCGTTTGGAATATTGTTAATGCTTAATTAAATGTTCAAATAAACCGCCATTTGCTGCTAAACAATATCCTAAACGATCGTAAAATTCTCTCCGAACATTAGCGAGTTGGTACTGGGTAAAAAATATAAACTTTCAAATTACGTTTGACAATGACAAATCACAGGTTGACAAGTCACAATGCTGGTGTCGCAGAATTACCTCTTGAATAATTTCAATGAAAACCCAGCCGCAACACTATTCAAATAAGTTAAGATCGGCTTGTCCAAAATTGTTCAAACTTCGCATGTGCACTCACCACACAGAGACCCTAAAAAATTCTCCTTACAACCCCGCTCTAAAGTCAACAGGGGAGCAAATATTTGGACAGTCTAAAACTTGCATGGGATTTCCTATGTTTCCAACCACGATGCACCACGCGGTATATTAAATTTTAATTTAATAATCTCTTACCGAGAAAAACCTAAATTTACATTTAAGCATTTAAAAATAAATTGTAATAGGTATATAAGAAACCAATATTCTACTATAGTTTCAATATTATTAAAACTTTCTTTCATATTGTTTTTTTGGTATTTAAATGCAAAATAATATATATTTTTGATTAAAGTACTTTTAATGTAAAAATATGGCAACATCGTGCGTTGTCAATGGTTACAGGTAGCTAATTTGATAGGTTATATCCCAGACAGCATTCGTCTCGTGAGACACCCGATGGGCCATCGAGCTTGTTCGGCGATGTCCGATATTTGATGGATGTGCCCACGCAGTTGAGTAGTGATAGAAAGGGCAATAGTTATTGTATTGTGTTAAATGGTGTTTTATATACGTGTTCATTGTGTCGTGTTTTAGGGTGTTATTTTAAAATTTTGAACTTTGTGATAATGAATGAGTATACTCCTGGTTAAAATCATCTCAGTCAGATCGGTGAAGTGATTGCAACTGTTTATAGGGTATGTGAAGAGGAATCACAAATCAATATATTTAAATTGCCAGTTAAGCGAAAGGAACATTAATACGATCAAAACTGAAAAAATCATCATTATTCAAATAGCGTTTTTTTTTTTCATGTTGAAAAATTTACATCTTGTAAAAAGTTTATTTTTTTAAACCTTGAGAAAAACAGTTACCTACCTTCAAGCATAAAATTCAATTACTGAAGAATTTCCTATTTTTATTACCGATACGTCGGAGATACAGATCCACTTATCGGCCTGTAAACAGTCCTACACTGTTGTCGATATTCCAAATTAAATTAAATAAAGTTACACTCCCCGACAATAAATTCCGGACAAATTAACCATGAAAACAGCATCCGTGTCGTTCATTGCCTGGGCGTCGCATTGTTATTGTTACCTTACAAACGTTAATAATATTTGAAAAAATGAGAAGAACTAATTCCGACTCTTACTGATTTTCCGACGTTTTGTTCCTTAAATTGGCCATATTCATTAAAATACCCCTGGTACGTTCCTGTAATTTTTTTTAAATTCGGTATAATTCGAAAATGTAAAGCTCAATGCCTCTTTTAAAAGTCTTTAGAAAGTGCGGGCTTTAAGAGACAAAATTTATTTATATTAATAAAAATTACTTGCACTTACGCTAAGTAGAAATTTGATACAACTATTAGTTTGAAATTAAAAAAAAAACAGTAGTAGTACGTAATAACAATATAAACCCGACTAACATTAGCTTTGCTCGGAATTAGTTTCATTCAATTAAATTGCGACGTTTCAGTATCTTAGAATTTTGTAATTATGGCAATTTAAAACTATTGAACTATATTTTTTAAAATGATGGGCAATGTCAAGTCTACAAAAAAATTCGACTATTAAGTCTGGAAATGTCGGAAAGCGTACCTACAGGGCTGAATAATATATTTTTAATATACAGGGTGTTATGGAAATTACTTATTATATTTAAATGGGTGACCCCTTGGGTATCCTAGAGAGAGTTTTTAATCGAATATCTCAATACGAAGGTAAAAACCATTTTTGCCTACATGCTTTATCTGGTTTCAGTTAGAAACAATATAGGTCACTAGAGTAACCCACAGGGATGCCAGATCATACCACGTGTCTCGCCCTTGCTTGGATAACCACCGCGCGCGTATTTATGTTTAACCTTCGGTATCATTGCTTCAATATGTTTCGTTGGAACGAGGTTGCCGAGGGTTCCATGTGCTTGATCTATACAAATTTTAAACGTGTTAGTTGTAGCATTACCCGATTTTTTTCTGTTGTGAAATAATTCCTAATAATAAATGTTGTGATGTGATTTCAAATTTGTGTGATATTATCTACCGGTTCTGTTGCAACACTACTTATTGTGTTTTATTTTCTTATGGAATTTAATCATAAAACGGATTATTTTAAAATAAGATCGAAGGTAAGAGAGAATGTACCTTAAAATTGTAGTTTTTTTTTTCTAAAAAGATTTGAAAAAGAAGTGATAACGCGGGTCAAAGACGTGTTGTTGTCAAAAACTGAACACGTGCGTTAACAATACTGTGTTGCAATATGACCTCTTTTGAGACTTGCCTCAATAAATTATTGATTGCGAACGTCGTCAGTAGCGGCCACGTAAAAATTCAGATATACAAAGTGTAAGTAATTTCGCTTAATAATTCAAAGCGCCATTTATGGTTATTTTTCTTCAATTTATTTCATCTCAGGATTTGCCGGTTTCAATATAATAAGTCATTTCCATAACACCTTGCATAATACCATTTTTACGTTTTTAAATCAAGTAAATTGTCCGATATTAGCATACTTACAGAGCTGATATTCGTATGATTAGCTAACATAAGTCCCGATACCCTATGGGCAGTAGAAACATAAGGGGATTTTCGCGATAGGGCTACTTGTATACTGGCAGGGCCCCATGGGATAAATTGCGCCAGCTTTCTTTCCCTGATTCTTTGGAGGGACTTGTGGACTTGTGTCGGATCTACCTCGCCCTAAAAAATAGATAAAAATATTACAGGCATACTCTTGCGTATATTATTATTGATTAATGTATTCAGTAACATAATATGTTATTACTATACTATACAGGGTATCCCATAACTTATGGGCCATAGAGACACTGGAGACCGATCGTCATATAAGTCTTTTCGTGTACCATCGCACGCTGGTGCCAAAATGGAAAAACCTGGCCATAATTGACAAATCGTAATTATCGATTCTAATAATTTTTATTACAGGATCGGGTATAGTTGTTGCAGTTGATTCTTACTGCCATAAATAAACTACATGATTAAACCCTATTGTATACGCCTAAAGCTCTTCAAAGCGGGATCTGGGCCGGCTTGAAAATGTATACCACACCACATGATTTATTTTTATAATTTAAAATAAATAGATAGGTATTTTTAGTTTTAGGTACAATAAATGTAAAATAATGATAACAATTAATGATAATTGAAAATATTATAATTTAAAAATATAACTATTAGGATAACAAGTACAATAAAAATTAATTAAATTCTAAGAAACTATTGATAGTTTATTCAAAATTTAACTCTGTATCACTATCACTATCTTCATCTAAGCCTAAACTTATAATTAAGGGTTGAACATTTGTAATCATACAATTGTAAGAATTTTCCACCTTAAGTACATGCTGTACACAGTTTTTCCAGCTGTCTGCAGAAATTTTTCTTACTTCGTTTTTAATTAATTCTACTACAGATGCATTTAATGTAGGAGAAATATTATTTCTCCTAATATTGGATTTTAATTGGTGTCATATTAGCTCAATAGGATTGAATATACAATAATACGGAGGAAGACGCAACACTGTATGTCCATTTTCTGCTGCAAGTTTGTTACACTCGTATTCCTTATTTATTTTAAAACTTCTAGCAGTTCTCGTTTTTTGTAAGTTTCTTCAAAATATAAATCATTTTCAATCATAAAATTTTGAATTTCTGCTTTTGTATTATTAGAATTGGGAATGATTTTTGCTTGGCGACTATGATAACTAGCATTGTCCATTACAATGACGCTATTTTCAGGTATATTTTTAAGGAGTTTATGATAAACCAATCTTCAAAAAGTTGTGCGTCGGTATCTTGATGGTAATCTAAAGAAGAATCTGCTATGTTTTCAGCTGAAAGCAACAGACAATTTGGAACAAACCCGGAAGGTTGGAAGAATCATCCCAACCTTTTCTTGGAGTGTCACGGGTATCGAACCATGTTTCGTCAAGGTAAATAATTAGACGATTTTCTTCTCTAAATTGTTTAACAGCTGTTAAATATTTAAGTCTCCATTCCCGACACTTGAAGATGTCCCCCTATCAGCACAATTCCAAGGACGCCACATTCTACCACTAATAAGCCTAACTAAAAATTACTCGCCGGAAAACCACTAAAGATTAACATTATTAAAAATCACTATGTATTTATATATGCATCGGGCATAGGTATAAAATGAATTTGTATACCTGGTCCCGCTCTGCTCGAAAAGGTTTTAAAATTTGGGACTTCCTTATTTATTTTATGGTCGAATAGATAATGAGGTTTTATTGCAGTCAAGAGATCAACGATATAATTCTGCAAAAACTATAGAAGAATCCTCTAGCTATCTGCCAACAATAAATAATATAGTACAATAATTTCTTCTTACCACCAAAATTTTATTTTTACTTTAGCGTTTGGTTGAAGTGCTAGTTCATAAGAATTTCATAAGCTATTTCTCCGAATTGTTAACGTAATATAGCGGTTCTGCTGTTCGTTAGTAACACACCTTCTACCACTTCGTGGTCTGTCTTGCACAGAATTAGTCTCTAGATAGCGATTCCATATGCGAGATACATCACTTTGGAAAACCCCTATTCTTTCAGCAACAAATCTTTAGGAATGACTATCTTCAACTAAAGCTACTATTCTTGCACGATCAATTTCAGATTCGGCGATTCATTTTTACACACTGAACCGAAAATTTTAACTGGCCAGCGCCAACAAAATACAACACTCAAAATGTTATCTTAAACAAATGTCTTGATAATATTTTTTTTTGCTACAAGAAATGGTATCGTTTTAACTTATATACATAAATAAACATTTAGAAAAAAAATCTCATTCCTGAAATTATCTTAACATGCCAAAATCAGGGTGATGCAAAACTTTTGAATCTATGTGTAGTCTTTTGCTGTGGGGTTAATTGTAGCATATTTTAAAAAAAATGTGCTTGACCAGTTAATGATAAGGTGACAATCTATGTTGACATGTAAAATTTGTATATGACATTTTACTGGTACCAGACTCGACAGTAAATAATTCCTAATAGTCCAGGAGAAAATAAGAAATTTTGCTGTCTTAGTTTTTTATCGGCACGATGGTACCTATGTACAATTGTTTTAATAGCACACTTGAAAAAATAGTATTTTCGGAATAAATTTGATTTTTTGACGAAACGCTTTGATATGAGTATAGAACAGTAAACACTATTTATAAAGAACAACTCATTTGTCATCAAATTAAAAAAATATACACAGTGTTCCATTTAAAATAACAAGATTTTTAATGGTTGAATTATTTCACAATGAACCGTCAATTGTGACCACCCTGTACATTTTCTACCAAGTTTTAAGTATTTTAAGAATTGATGATCTTCTAGTTATTCGGTAACAAAAAATTTTTAGTCCAAAAATGATGTGGATTATTTCAGCATCATGTATTTGCCAAACAATTACAAAAAGTACAGATATCTCAAAAACTGGCAATGTCAGACAAAAAGATGTTCTATAAAATTAGCTTAGAATTTAATGGTTAATCGAAAAATATAATAAAAATTATCATGTTGTATTCAAAAAACGAAAGTTTACAGCTACTTCCGGTATAACCAGAGATGACAGAAACATGTGAATATTTTAGTTAAAGAGAGCATATCGATAAACCTAAATCCCCAAAGTTTCAGATATATATGTTCAGTAGTTCCCAATAAAATTCTAATGCAAGCTCGTCGCGAATCACCCTGTATACAGGGTGTCCGCTAATTAATGGTACATGGAAAAACCACAGACTACTTACGTAAAAATATTGGGATTCAATTATACTTACCTATATCCAAAAGTTGATATTAACTTAAAACTTCATTTTTTTACGAAAATTGGCAATTATGGTTTTTTTAGAACGAGAAATTGATTTTTTATGAAATTTTAATGTACAATGTAGGGGGCGCTGTCTGGGGCATTATTTGCGTTTATTAGGTCATAACTTTTTTGTGCCTCAGTGTATTTAAGTTTTTAATGAAAATAATACTTTCCTCAAATTTATTACGTAAAAAAGGAATTCAGGTCGCCCAGAGTTACCGTTTCGGAGATATTTGCATTCAAATTGTTTAGTGCATCCTGCCCAATTATTATTAACCTGCAGACAAAATTTTTTTTCTCAAAGTAACCTATGAGAAAACAAATAAAATTTAGAGATGCAGTTGCTATGGAACTGAAAATGTTTCATTTTTGAGTTTATCGTAAGTTTGTGTTTTCATTGCTGTTGGTTTCTTCCGAAACAATTTTTTCTAAAGTCAAAGTTATTTTAATTAAAGTAAGTTAAAGAACAATCCAATTGTGGTATTTATTATTTTCAATTACCATTACTAGAACATTAATTAGCATGTAAAAGTGAATTGGCAAGAAGTAACAAAATATTATTTGCTTGCCTGAGCTAACGCACTAAACAATTTAAATGCAAATATCTCCGAAACGGTAACTCTGGACGACCTGAACTTAGTATACCTTATTTACGTAATAAATATGAGAAAAGTATTATTTTTATTAAAAACTTAAATACACTGACTCACAAAAAAGTTATGACAGTATAAAAGTTATGACAGTATGAAAGTGCGAAAAAATGTCACAGACAGCCGCCCCCTACATAGCACATGTCCTGAAAAACGATAATGGCCAAATTTTGTAAAAAAAAACGATAGTTTCTCTCAAAGTTATTAGAGAAAAACAATAATGAAGTTTTAACTTTAACACCCAGTATCTCAGTTAATATCAACTTTCGGATATAGGTAAGTAAAATTAAATCCTAATGTTTTTACGTAAGGAGTCTGTGGTTTTTCCATGTACCATTAATTAGCGGACACCCTGTATAAAGAAAAAAAAACCTAAACGACTACATATTTTCGAATATGTGAAAGAAAGCGAGTTTTTTTTTTCAAAAAATGTTTTAGTTCAAAATCGTAAATTTTTCTAACCTGAATAATATTCAATATGGAAATAAAGCAATGCTGTGAGCCTCTATCTTGGGCTGTCGAAACCATCATGTTCTTAGGCTGAAGCAATCGCCTCATCACGTCCAAAACTGTGGTTTTTCTCACACTAGCCTCATCCGTATCCGTAGATAACGGTGTGTATCCGGTCATTAAAAAGTGGAGACGAGGCGTTGGTATTAGCGGGGCTAGTAGCCCCATAAGATCATTATTCATATAGGAAGGGTACCTGGAAAATTTTATGTTATGTTGGGTTTCTTAAAGTATAAAGTAAGCAAATACTAAGACTAAAAATAAAGTGTTTTATATTTTTGAGAAGCTTGTTACAAACTTAATTATATTATTCAAAAAATATATAGGGTGACCCATTAAAAAAAAGAAAATTTTCCTTGAAAACTATTGAATGTAGAAAAAATCTGAGTACATCACTGTATTCTACGTAAAAAACTACAAAAACAACATGTTATTTCTTTTTGATACGTTACGGGGTAACCGAGATATGGGGGTGTCCCAAAATGCACAATTCTCAAAAACATCCCGTATATCAAAAACAAGGCGGCCTAGAAAAATTCTGATTACGGCTTCTTCTGTTTGACAAAAAAGTAGCACAGTGCTGCGAAAATCGCATCCTTCTATCTTTGTTACTAATAAATAAAAAAAGTTTTCCAACCGAAAAAGAAAATATTAATTCAAATGGAAAAAAATCTACTATATTTTTTAAAGTTTCTCAGACTTTAAAGTTCCAAATAGAAAAAGTATTATAAAATACACGGTTTTTTTTATGATCAAACACAAGCACTATAGGAAAAATCCTTTAGGGCACTCTGGGAGTGGTGCTCGTGCGCAAAAAGCGATTTACGTTGGTTTTGAATCGTTGTAGGTTATATTCGTTGGGAAAAACGACCTCGGGAAGATCGTTCCACAAGGATGAAGTCCTCCAGATGAAAGAATTCTTAAATAATGAAGTTCGAGGAGTACTAAGCTTAACCACATATGGATGGGCGGCAGTGGTTCGTCGTGTATTTCTGATATTCGCCGCTCTGGGCGGAATTAAGAGGGCAAGGTCAGCCGAGCACTTTCCATGAAAATATCTGTAAAAGAGAGTCAAATCCCCAGCCTGTCTTCGGTGTTCTAGGCTGTCGAGGTTCTTCGTTAGCTGGTGGTCTCCAATCAGATGAATGGCCCTCCTTTCGATGGAATCCAGTAGCCGAAGAGTATGTTTTCGTGCAGAGCTCCAGACATGAGAACAGTACTCTAATGATGGTCGAATCTGGGCTTTGTATAGCGGCAAAAGTTGTTGAGGTGTGTACAACTTTCTGGTTCGGAAAAGTACACCAAGTTTCTGAGAAGCTATCTTGGCGATTGCCACAACGTGGGTATGTCAAGACATATTCCCTCCCAGATTGACGCCCAGCAAATTAATAGATGAAGCCAGTGGGAGGGCGTGTCCGTCCATGACTATATCCGGTTCTGTAATATTAACCTTTTTAGAGAAAAGAAGGTATAAATAATAAATTTATTAGATTTTTGGTAAGTAATTTGACAACATCGATAGTATTTCCTTTGCATTCTTTAAATAGTTTTGGTAGCCACAGAACGAAACGACAAGCTGTATGTGTATGTACGCGTCTTTCTACAATTTTTTTAACAGTTGATTCAAGAAAAAAAGTATGGAGGATATCTAAGGAGTCACCCATTTAAATATAACGAACCACATGGTTCGTCATTAGAAAACCCTGTTTTTATAAGAAAATTGCACCAAGTATTCATATTTACTTACCTTAAGGTCGTCGTAGATACAGACATAATAGTACTGACCAGACTGTTGATCTGAGTAAAAGTAGGATTTTGAATTTTTAGTCTGTCGGCGGCAATCCTATTTAACGCTGTATTGTCCAGCACGACCACTGAATCAGCTGATTCTGTTAACCTTTTTAAGGTTAAAAGGGAGTTATACGGTTGAACAACAACATCACTGAAAATTAAATTAGGTATCGAAATATATCGGGCAAAGCATCGTTTAGCTGACGGTAAATCCCATGTAATTTTTGAGTCGGCTGAATATTGGCTACCCTGTATATTTTATAGAAAACTGCGTTGTGACTTCTTGAAGAGGGCTACATGGTAAACCCATCTGCCCAGTTTGATAAATTTTGGTGACCCAATCATAAGCTATTCGATTAAACGTGATGGCAAAAACACACAATTCTCATTGTTCAGGTAAAACAGCACCAGCAAATTAAATTTTCACAAGATGAAATGAGTGTCAAGGACAATATTTTCCGGGCTGACCACTCATCAAAAAAATGTACATGTATTGCGGAAATCCTATGATTGCATGTGATTGCGGGTGGCTGCGATAAGATTTCGAGATTGAATGGGAATTCTTAAAAAAAAAGGATGAAGGTCCCAATTCAATTCATTTGTAACTGTTTTTGTATACAGAATGCTATAAATTCGTGAGGATCTCGAAAACGTCATACAGAAATTAATGAAAATATTAGTCCGAAAAAAGTTCCTGAGTTTGACCTAAATACGGGAGAAATTCTAAAACAACCCCCACGCAAAGCAATTGTAAAACTACCTACCTTATTAACGCATCTTTTAGATTGAAATATGTACCCAAGGTATGGAAAGTAGCAGAAATGATAATGATTCCCAAAACCCGCAAAACCACCGAATGAGTTTCATCTTATAGGCCAATTTCTTTGCTCTCTGTAATTTCAAAATTGTTTGAAAAAATACTTCTTAAAAGATTAAAACCATATATTGAAGACAAAAACATAATCCCTGACCATCAGTTTGGCTTCAGAGAGAGGCACTCAACTATAGATCAGGTCCTCAGGATTACAGAGATAATTGAAAAGTCGCTGGAAGAAAGAAAAGTTTGCTCTGCCGTCTTCCTTGATGTAGCTCAGGCTTTTGATAAGGTGTGGCACGAGGGACTGCATTATAAATTATGCAAGCTCTTGCCTAACCAGTTCGCACAATTATTGAAGTCATATATTTCTGGTCGAGCCTTTAGAATTAAACAGGGAGAAGCTTACTCTGAACTTAAAGAAATTAAAGCAGGGGTACCACAAGGCAGTGTTTTAGGGCCAGTCCTTTATCTACTATACACAAGCGATATTCCTGAACTAGAGCATGATACGATAGCCACCTTTGCTGATGACACTGCATAATGACTGTAGGGAGAGATCACGAAGAAGCGAAAATAAAACTGCAAACATCAGTTAACAAAATTAACAACTGGGCTAAGCAATGGAGAATCAAATTAAATGAGGCTAAATCTGTATGAATTTTACAAACAACAGAGACCAATATATTCATGTTAGCATAAACAATATCCAAGTGCCATATGCTGATATAGCAAAATATTTGGGTATAACACTGGACGCTAAGTTACGCTGGAGAGCTCATATCAAAAAGAAAAAAGAAGAATTAGACATCAAATTTAAGAAAATGTATTGGCTGCTTGGACTTTCTACTCTGTCAATATATAACAAAGTACTTCTGTACAAACAAATTCTCAAGCCAGTATGGACATATGGCATCCAGCTGTGGGGTTGTGCCAGTAAGAGCAATTTAGCAATAATCAAGCGATTCCAAAAGAAAGTACTAAGGGGCATAGTCAATGCCCCTTGGAACTGCAGAAATAGTAACCTTCATAGAGACATGGAAATGGATAACGTTAGCCAGGCCATTAGCGAATTCGCCAAGAGTCATGAACAGCGACTTCTTCATCACGTCAATCGCGAGGCTATCCAGCTCCACCAATACGAACCAGACCAGGAGACAAACATTAGTGTAATTAGGATATTAGAAAAAAATAAGGAACTCTAGTGAATAAGTCCTTAGTTATAAGTTTCGTAGCTGTAGTAAATTAGGTTTGAACAATATTGCTCATTGATCTAAGTTGTGATTAGATTGTAATTTCAGTAAAGGCCAATAGACTTGTTTTATAAATTTAAAAAAAAAAAAAAAAGAAAAGAGTATTAAGGAGTCCGCAAAAGAGTATTAAGCATATCGGCTTAGGTGTATATATAGGTCTCATCGGCTGGTTAAATAGATTAATCTGTGGCGAATTGGTCCAATTTAATATGGTGAAACAGAATGAATTGAGATTTTAGTGGATTAGGAATCAAGCGGGATTGCGAGAATGATTGCCGGATTGCAAAAAGATTGCGGGATTGCGAGAAGAATTCCGAATTTTGCGTGTGATTACGAATGATTTTGGAAGAGATCTACACGTTTTGCGGCGAGTGGTCACCCCGCGATATTTTCATTATTCGTTAGGTTCAATTTTTGTCAATAGCTTCATAGAAATTATTTGTTGGTGTTTGCTGTATTACCTGTAATATGAAAGTCTCGTGGTTTTGCCATCACATTTAATTGAACAGCTTGGGATTGGCTTACCAAAATGTATTCAAAGTTCCCATGTTCTACTCAGCCCGGTATAACTATACAAATATGCAACTTATGTTTCCGCAAGCAAAGCAAACGGGTAAAAAATGGAATTTTTATTAATTAAACGAAACAAACCTGATTTCATCTAAATTTGGAAACACACTGTATGTCTGAACTAACTTCTTCGGAAATCTATCTGACAATTTTTCCAAGATATTCGACCCCATCCCCGATCCTGTTCCACCGGCTATGGAATGGCACAATACAAAACCTTCTAAACTATCGCTTCCGTCTGCTTCTCGATCAATTATGTCGAAAATTTCTTCGTTTAGTTTTTCTCCTTGGGAATAGCCGGAAGCCCAGTTGTTACCTAGATTGAACAATACAATTTCTTTTATAATACTGGTCCAATGTTAATATTATTGGTGAAGAAAATGTCGGAGA
Organism: Barypeithes pellucidus; assembly: GCA_963991005.1. Taxonomy (NCBI): domain Eukaryota; kingdom Metazoa; phylum Arthropoda; class Insecta; order Coleoptera; family Curculionidae; genus Barypeithes; species Barypeithes pellucidus. The sequence continues at coordinate 45,016,913 of OZ022563.1, read as the reverse complement.
TACATACAAATTATACTTGAGATTATCACCAGAGCTGCGGTCCTGAAATTATTTTGCCCACGGGGACCCATTTTGATTTTTAGAAATTTTGTTGTGGGCCCCCAGGCGCGGCGTCGTTTGGGAGAGGCAAGATGGGGCACCTACTTGGTGTTTTTTTATCAATTAAGTTGGTTTTAAATAAGGCCGAAAAGGTAAATAAAATTGCAGTATTTTTTTCTAAAGGGTAAAGTGGCATTTAAGTTGTTCAGTTCCTACGCGTGTCGTTCGAATTGAACAAATGAGAACATACCTGACCATTTATAAACGCCACGGCGGTTGGTTCGAGTCAGTTCAAGTTTATAAATCAGAGATTATTTCCCAGCAAACTGAACTGAACGTAAAAGTTTATAATAATGTACCCTGAAAAATAAACAACTTCCAATCTGTCAAACGGTTATTGACTTTCTAAAGAGTGACAACACTGCTCAAAATTCACTGACGTTTTCCGCCATATGTTGTTTTGTTTATCTTTCTCCCAGTGTCACCACGGGCTTAATTTTGGCTTGACGTCAGGTCATGTACAGGGCATATTAAATTAAAGCGCCATTTTTGGATATTTTTCTTCAATTTGTTTTCATCTCAGGAATTGCCGGTTTAAATATAATACATCATTTCCATAACACCCTGTATACATATCTAGTTCGGCATTAAGTCGATCAGTTTGAGAAATGCTGCACTAGATAATTTAAATTTTGTTTGATTTAGTAACAACAAGGTATGAACTATAAGTGAACTAAATGACACTAAATATACAGGGTGTCAGTAAGGCGTGGCTTCGATAGCGCCTAAACTATTCAAGATAGAAAAAAGTTACATACAAAAGTTAAAGGGTTTAACTACAATGTATAATCCAAAAATATTTTACAACCTACACTGTTATCCCAAAAAACGGCACTGAACAAAAATATTTTTTGTAAAGCGACTCCTATCGTTTTCCAGAATTTGATTTAGAAAAATAAGAGCTTTGCAACCGTATTTAATTTTTTGAGCTGAAATGAGGCGTTGTCAAATAATTAATTTCTTTCTGAAATTGTAGTAAAATTTCAAAGTTATTATACATCGGTATACAGGGTGTTATGGAAATGACGTATTATATTTAAATGGGTGACTCCTGGGGTGTCCTAGAGAAGCGCTACATTTTTTTTTTAATCGAAGGTTTAAAAAGTGGGGTAATTCACCCCTAAACCCACACACAACTCCTCGGCACATTCATATATGAAGATATTACATTGCCCAGCTGATTAATCAACAGATGTTCAAGCAGAATGTTGCCAAAATGTTTAAAAATGTAAAACTTTAGTTTCTTATAAAAATAAATATTTAGCTTACTTAGAAAGTAAATCCAGGACGCGATTAAGGAATCCAGGGCACAGACACTTTCAGTTCTTTTTCTATAGGAAAAACTTTATGCTCATCACGTGTCCTGATGATAGTGTGGAAGTGCATAATAAGCTTATCACTAAACCACAACACTAACGCATAATTACACTTTACAATAACACACATAGAACAAGAGCACTTAATCATCTCGCAATAGAAATAATAAAAACGCTAATTTCTATGGGCCATTAACCCCTTACTAAAGATAAAATGAAACAATTATGTTAACAATTGACAGGAACTACCCTCTGAAATAATGGTCTAGTCTGTCTTCCGACCAGTCGTCTCAAACTTTCTCCGCTCTCTAGAGCCAGCGCGGTTGCCATTTCCGAGACTATAATTATACAGGAAAGTAATATCATAAGGAAATTCGGCAATTTATGATAGTCGCTTATAAAACATCGAAAGCGGCAACGCTATATTTTTTAAATATTAGCCCGATGTCCACAATCAGCTGTTTAAAGAAGCAAGCCGATATCGATGAGAGAAACAACGTGTTATTAATTTTTAAAATTTTTAGATGTTAAATACATTATTTCCCAGACCGCTTAGACAATAAGGGCGTATTTTTGTCTACACAGTAGCACTTTAAAATACTAATTCAGATTGAATGGTACTTAGATGTGTTATGTGATTTTATTGTGCCGGTTTGTTTTTGTTCAAGTTACCTAGCTACTAGATGTTTCTTATAAATTAAGTTGGTGTTAAATAAGTTCGAGAAGCTAAATAAAATTGCATTTTTTTTCTAAAGGGTAAGTGGCATTTATAAACTTTTAAGTTGTCCAGATCTGACGGGTGGCGTTCGAATTGAACAAATGAGAACATACCTGACCATTTAAAAACTCCGCGGCGGTTCGTTCGAGTCAGTTCAAGTTTATAAATCAGACATTGTTCCAAGCGAACTGAACTGAACGTAAAAGTTTATAATAATGTACCCTGAAAAATAAACAACTTACAATCTGTCAAACGGTTATTGACTTTCTAAAGAGTTTACCCTGAAGATATGACAACACTGTTGACATATGTTGCTTTGTTTACCTTCCTGACAGGGGCAGCACGTGTTCATTTTTGGTATGACATAAGGTTAGGTGACATAGGGCATATTAAATTAAAGCGCCATTTTTGGATATTTTCTTCAATTTGTTTTCATCTCAGGAATTGCCGATTTAAATATAATACGTCATTTCCATAACACCCTGTATATCGAAGCGGATCCTTCTGGGACACCCTGTATATGAACAAATTTAATAATGTCACAATACCAGTAAAGCAATTATTTCGGATTTTTTTTTACATGCGAGGGAATCCAGACTTTTCGATATTTAATGAGAGTCCTCTAATAGTTAGAACTCGTTAGATACAGAACGGATCACCTTCGGCATGCGCGAGGTTCAGCCCATTTTATGTGGGTTCAGCAGACCGGTCGATCCTAATCTAGGGATGTGCGATACTCCCAAAAGTACCGGTATTTGTGGAGCGAAATGTATAGACTTGGACGTGCCGATATGTTACAATATCGTTGAATAATGTATCGGTACTGTGAGTACCGATACATTGTTTTATATTAAATGATATAGGATAACGAAAATGAACAAAAATATTTTTTGAAATTGCTTTTAGAGATAATTTCCTAAAAGCTACTGGCAATTTTTAGTCAGTGGCTGCTCGTGGTGGAAAATATACAGGAAAAGCTAAATAAGTCCAATTTCCCAATCAAAATAATTGTCCACAAATTAAAATTTTAAATAGTTTAATAATTAAATAACGCACTGACAAACCTAAATAATCATATTAGTATATTGTATCAGAACACCTATAAATTTAAGCAATTAAACTATCCACGTATATTATATTTAATATTTTGAGCATGATTTGCTTGGAGAATAGTTGATTGCACACTAATTATTATTTTAAAATTATTGTGCATGAAATTATGAGTCAAGAAGCACGCATACGCAAATATACGATAGGTACTGGGTAGAGGTGGGTCTCCTTCTTTATAACAGTTATTTTGTGTCGCTGCTACTCGTTTTTAATTATAGCGGCTACCGACCTAGCGCCGCGCCACCTAATTCAATAGAAGCAGAACTCGCAGAAGCAAAAAAGCTATTAGTCGAAGCGGACTGCAAGCGAATTCTTTCAACTGGTTATTTTTCGCAGTGTTCTATTAAAAATGAACAAACTTTGCCCATTTATCAGGAACGTTGGCATTAAAATTAGATTATGGATATTTGTAGATATATTTCGGTAAACTATTATTTTATTTTTGTTACTATTACTATAATTAATTACGAATGTAATCAATGTTTTCGTTAAAATATCGGGACAAACCTCAAATATTGAGATTTCTTTATAATAGCTTTGCTGACGATAGCACACTTATCTCATCTTTCTTTTTGAATGCACAAACATCGGCGGCCGGCGCACATCTTCGCAGATAGCATGAAGTATCACGCCTCAACAAAGACCTGGAAGAAATTTTGGCTTGGGGTGACAGTAACCAAGTCGAATTTAACGCTAAAAAAACCCAGGCAGCAGTTTTCTCTAAAAAGATTAACATTACAGAACCGGATATAGTCATGGACGGACACGCAATCCCACTGGCTTCATCTATTAATTTGCTGGGCGTCACTCTAGGAGGACATATGTCTTGGCATAACCACGTTGTGGCAATCGCCAAGATAGCTTCTCAGAAACTTGGTGTACTCTTCCGAACCAGAAAGTTGTACACACCACAACAACTTTTGACACTGTACAAAGCTCAGATTCGACCATCACTAGAGTACTGCTCTCATGTCTGGAGCTCTGCTCCCAAACATACTCTTCGGCTGCTGGATTCCATCGAAAGGAGGGCCATTCGTATGATTGGAGACCACGAGCTGACTAAGAACCTCGACAGCCTAGAACATCGAAGACAGGTTGGGGATTTGACTCTCTTTTACAGATATTTTCATGGAAAGTGCTCGGCTGACCTTGCCCTCTTAATTCCGCCCAGAGCGGTGAATATCAGAAATACACGACGAACCACGGCCGCCCATCCATATGTGGTTAAGCTTAGTACTCCTCGAATTTCACTATTTCAGAATACTTTCATCTGGAGGACTTCATCCTTATGGGACGACCTTCCCGAGGTCGTTTTTCCCAACGAATATAACCTCCAACGATTCAAAACCAACGTGAATCGCTTTTTGCGCACACGCACCACTCCCAGAGTGCCCTAAAGGATTTTTTCTGTAGTGCTTGTGTTTGACCATAAAAAAAAAAAAAAAAAAAATTACACCTTAACATCAATTGGACAAACACAAAAATAATCAACACTGCTAAAGAAATAATTAACCCAACGCAGCTGCAAACAAAAGTAAAAAACATCCGTAGCATCAACGGCTTTCTATTTTTAAGAAACCATGCCGCGATGCCTCCTAATTATCTCAGATCGCTGGACTTCCCGCTTCGGCTTTATAAAACAACGTCGCGTCACGTCTTTTATAACCCACAGTCCAGACAACGAATTCGTAAAACTGCTTCTTTGAAACTGCTTCAAAATAGCTGCTTTTTAAAAAAAGTAAAAGCTGCTTTAACTGTTATTTGAAAGTAGCGGTACAATATCGGTAAAGAATACCGGTACACAAAAATACCGTATCATATCGCACATCCCTAACCTAACCTATCCGTTTTACCTACCCACTGCCCATCTGCGGACGGATACTCTTTATCAGTCATCATGGCAATTTTTAGTACAGGTTAATGCTGAAAAGACCCTGGGTTAAGGCGAGTAAAACCCGACAATTCTTAAGAAATACCGATACCGACACTACATTACTTTATTGTAGGCGGAACCACTCATTTTTGTTTTGTTTTGTACTGTTTTCATGTGTTTTGGGGCTAATGTAATTCAAGATGGCGGGAAAAAGACAATGTCTCTCATTCAGAGAAAAAATTGCATTAATCGAGGAAAGTGAAAAAACTGGTTTAAGTATCAGGAAATTGGCCAAAAAATTTAATGTGGGCAAAACGCAAGTGACCACGTTGCTTCAAAATAAAGAAGATATTAGAAATTTTTTTCAGAAAGGTGGCAACTGTGAACAAAAAAGAAAATTTTCCAAAACCAAAGGCCTAGCGGTGGATGAAGTGGTTTTTAACTGGTTTTGTGAGGCGCGAAACACAAACCTACCAATATCCGGGCCCATAATTCGAGCAAAAGCCCTTGAAACTGCGAAACGTCTAGGACTAGATAACTTCAAGGCATCAAATGGATGGCTAGAAAGATTCCGTCGTCGGCACAATATAATCCTCAAAAATATATATGGCGAATCTGCCAATGTTAATATCGAGGACGTAACTTCTTGGAAAGAAAAGCTTGCGACTACTGTGAAAGATTATGCCCCAAGGGACGTGTTTAATGCAGGTAATACAGGTCTCTACTATCGTGCGTTGCCAACAAAAACCTATGCATTGAAAGATGAGAAGTGTACTGAAAAAAAAACAACAAAACAGCGATTTACAATTATGTTCTGTGTAAATATGGACGGTGAGAAGGAGGAACCACTTATAATAGACAAAAGTAATAATCCTCAATGTTTTAAGGCGGCACACATCGATAAGTTACCTCTCCAATGGATATCCGACAAAAGAGGGTGGATGACAGCAGACATCATGACAACATGGCTTGACAAATTCGATTCCAAGATGAAGAAGCAGAATAGAAGAGTGGTATTGCTTTTGGATAATGTCATGTCTCATATCAACATTACATTGGATAATGTCGAACTTATTTTTCTTCCTCCCAATACTATCTCGCACAGCCATCCTTTGGCCCAAGGCATTATCCACAATTTTAAAATGCTCTACAGAAGCTATCTTATTAAGAGGCTTGTAACATGTATAGACGGTGGTTGTCCTATTCATGAAGTAGAAAATAATATTGCCATAACCGACGCCTTGATATGGGTTTCCGAGGCCTGGCACAATTTGTCTCCAGTGACAATAAAGAAAGGCTTTATAAAAGCCGGATTTATGCATAACACAGATATTGACGACTTTGAAGAAGAATACAATATTCCGCTCGCACAACTGTTGCCTACCATTAAAGACCCATTTGTGAACTTGAAACAATTTGCATCAATTGATGACGATTTACTAACAGACGATGCAGAATCGACCATCATCGACTGTATTGTAGAGATCCAAGAAACGGATGAAGAATCTACTTCCGTCTGTGTAAAAGAGGAAGGAGAACCTGAATTTGTTACTTCCATCTCTGAAAAAGAGGGAGGAGAACCTGAATTTGTTACTTGTGTCTCTGAAAAAGAGGAAGGAGAACCTGAATTTGTTCCGGCGTCGAATATATCAAGCCTATCAGAAGCCTGTGCAAGTTTGAGAGGCTTAGAAAACTTTTTCATTAATGTTAACAATTTTGACATGTCTAGAAATATTTCCCAATTATTATTAAAATGTGAATCTGAATTTTATAAAAATAAACTAAAAAATATGAGCAATAATTAATTTCCGATTATCTAAAAAAATAAGTATTTCAAAGCAAACATTTATATAATAAATTTATACGAAAATATTTAAAATATTTTAATAATAAACAATATAAAATGCAGACAAGTTGATTTAATTTTTTTCTATTAACTGACCACCCCTGTTTACCGATTTGATTCTCAAAGTGTGGTCATTATGGAATCTCCATACTGTAATTATACTTAGGTAAAGATTATTTCACGAAAAATGGATACAACTTAATGATTTCCTGGGTCGGTCCCATTGTGTCGACAAGAGCTTGGCAATAAACAAGTGAAGTATGAAGGGACGGACTAAGGAAAACAAGTAATGATATGATTATATTAATGTAATCAAATGAAATAACATTTTTTTTAAATATTACTAGTCATATTTATTTACATTTATAATGTCATTCTATAGATAGTTCTGTTTAGCTATCACTATCCTCATCAAAATTAATTATATGATCCAGACTAATATACGAATTTTCTACAGTTATTATGTGATGGACTGAATTTTTCCAACTACCTGGGGGAATATCATTAAAGCATTTTCGTATTAATTCTACAACACTAGAACTTAAAGTCTGAGAAATATTTTCAGACCTAACCAATGATTTTAACTAGTGCCACATATGCTCTATGGGGTTAAAAATGCAATAATAGGGTGGGAGCAGTAGCACTGTATGTCCAATGTGTCACAAACATATACTTTTTTTTATACAAAATGTCTTTAAAACTTCTAAAAGATCACTTTTTTTATTAACTTTCTTCAAAATATATATCATTCGCTGCCATGTAGTTCTGAATCTCCAATTTTGTATTATTTGAGCTTGGAGCTTTATGTAATTGGCGACTGTGATAGCTCGCATTGTCCATTACTATCACGCTATTCTGAGGAATGTTTGGTAAAAGACAATTCTTGAACCATTCCTCAAAAATTAACAAATTTTACCACAAAAAGATGTTTAAATATAAATTAAGCAACCTAACCTACCTGATGTGTCTATATTTAATTATAATTATTACAATCCGGTCCTTTCCACATAATAATAACAAACGGTCATAAATAATGGGATGGCCCCCAGGTACTTTTACTGGTCATTAAGTTATATCCATTTTTCGTGAAACAATCTTTACATGCAGTCGTGTAACCAGTGATTATGGTCAAGGGGACGATACCCGATAGCATGTATAATATTTGAATTTAGACAGCATTACAAATTATTGGCCAAGGTCCTTGTCAGAAGAAAAGGAATGTTTTTTGTATGTTTTATAATATGCTTACCTGCTCCACCACCATTTTTTGACAGAAACACATTTTCCTGATTGTACAGCTTCGAATAAGGGGAATTAAGTATAGTGTTAATAACTCTAGGTTCCAAATCCAACAATACAGCTCTTGGAATGTAGTGTTCATCATCGGCTTGATAGAAAAACACGTCTTTACGGTCGATACCTAGAAATGTGATGTGTGAACGAAACAAGATCTTCGAGTAGTATTGATGACAAGATGCAGGCTAACTACAAAATTAAAATATATATATATAGAACAGTAATTCTTACCTTCTGTAGCAAAATCTTCGAGTATTCCTTCAGGGTTAATTCCATGCTCAGTGCAAAGTCGTTTCCAAAACTCAAAACCAACTAAAATTACAAATAAGACTCATAAAACTAACCTCGAAATCTTACTTAATGTTACTTACTCTGATTGCCGCATTGGCCTAATTGCAACGTTATCATTTCGCACGGCATTTTGGTTGATTTTAGAACCTTTTACGTTCTGAACACTAATAAATTTAATTACTTTTCCAAGGAAATTAAAAAGATCGTTCGTTTACTGTTTACAGCCATTGACAGACGCCAAAATTTAAACTGAGCCCGGGCCCCGGACGATTTGATTGGTTAAATATTAGCGGAAAGGGTAATAAGTGAAGATAGGAAGATGTCCATTTGAACTACTAAGTTTTAATCATATAGTGAAGATTGACCAATGGATCGATCGTTTGACCCATCGTTCCTCTGTGACCAAGTCACCTAATTAAATTTGAAAGAAAAACCGGGAATCTTATGAAATTCTGCAATTTTAATATGAATCTTGATAACATTTTTGTATTTAATTTCCCCACCGCTTTCATTAATATGTTAATTACCTTTTGGCAAATTATGTAAACGTTGCTATGCGCATTTGCCTGGTTGTTTTGTCAATAATCAAAATATAATTTTAACAAAAATGTCACTAATGGTAGAAAATCTCCCGGCATCTGAAAATAATGAAAAAGGCGAAAGCAATAATAAGTATAATGCACTTGATAAATTTTTTAAAGGACCCAGGTAAATTTAATTGTTTTACTTTACATTACATTACATTTATTTTACATTATAAAATGTACCAGTAGCGTATATAGAGGGCCCCCGAAATGTAATGCTTTAACTAATTTATTCAAAGATAAATTCGCTAGGAAACATATAAATCTTGAATTTACTATATTATTGGTTTTAGTAGATGATTGTTTTGTTCGTTGTTGTTTAAACGCTCAGTATATTTTTTGTTCATTTAATAATTAAGTCAGAGTTTGATTAATAAGTTTTAATAGAAGCAAGAAACGAGATTTTGTCAACATTGCACAAATTTCATTTCCTGCACAAATTCTTTTATCAGAAATTTTAATATTTAGGTATTTGATCCCCTAAAGCGGGTATTTTCGGATAAAACTAAAAAGAAACGAAATATTGATCAAAAAACGAGCAGGCGAAAACGGCACTATATTTTTTTATGTACACCCCCCCCCCCCCCCCCCCCCCCGCACATTCCTATATAATACGCCACTGAAATGTACTTACCTATCCGTTTCTGCATAGTATACAAGTATACAGAGTGTTACTTACAAGTGCGGATCCAGAGCTTCGGTTGGGGGGGGGGGGGGGACATGGAAACGTTATATATGGTACTTTTCGTGTTCAATTGCTGGGGGGGGGGGGGGGGTCATGACCCAAATGAACCCCCCTGGATCCGCGCTTGGTTACTTAATGATATTTACTTATTTTATAATGGCTGATTTCTGAGTCAATTTCAGTATTGTACACAAACAAATAATTTTTTAGGACATATGTAAATTTACAAAAGTTTTATTAAATTTTACAAAAGATTTAAATAAATTTTACAAAAGATTTTACAAAAAGTTCATATGAATGGTTTACTAAATAATATGTATAAATTTTGCTATAATTTAATAGCAGTTCTTAATAATAGTTATTCCAGTCACATATTAGAGCCATAAATTATGGCTAGTTTTACTATGTAAAATATAGAGGAAGGCCAAAAGTGAAAATATTCTTAAACACACAAACTATCGTTACGCGTCAATATAATTCACGCCAAAGGCGAGGAGATGGTGCTTCACGTACTTCGTCTGACTATAGCCGGCACTGCGCCCTGTATTTTCGCGTAAACGTAATGTTTCGGCGCAACAATCCGGTCGAATCTCCGTCCCTGGATGGCCGGACTTCCGGGCGGCGTTCGGAACCTAGGTCCCTGGCGTCGCTCAGGTCGATCAGATCGTCGCGCCGATCAACGGTCGCTACCTCTGATTCTGTATTCATTGGAAAAAGTCTAGCGGGTCGTATTGGATGGAAAGACACGCTATTGCTGCTTGACGACGTTTGATCGTCAGCGACGTGTCTTTCCGCCTTCCAGGTTGCAAAGTTTTCGACGTTATCCCATGCGTAATTTGGGGTGCTAATGATTTCATCGAAAAGCGTTAAAAAGCCTGGAACGGCCCCTGAAGGGGGCCTGTGAGGACCCACCTTTCCACCCGCCAGAGTTGTCACGTCTGACGCCTCAAAATTAAAATGACTTGAAGAGTCTGACATGTTTCCAAGATTTTTAATTTTCCAAAAATAAAAATAAATTTCTTATCTAACAAGAAATTTAATCCTTCTTAAAAAGGAATTTTAAATTTTGTTCCAAATTTTAATCGTTACTTAATTAATTACCAATGTAATTAATTATTTCTTTAGAAGCAAAAATTATTATTCTCAATAAAAATAACCCCTGATGGGTAATTATTTTTTATAAGTTATTTTTAGCCTCGCTAAATTTTTCCAAACTCACAGAATTTTTATGCAAAAAGAATTTCCCCTGAAATGCCTTTCGCGTTGCTCTCAAAGTTTTTCCTTTACAAAGTTGTCCGAATTCGAATTCGTCCTAGAACCCTATTTCTAAACTTAATTTCTAAAGTTACAAAGCCCTGTTTGTTACCAAAGAAGTTTTACAAAAGAAATATTAAAACCCTGTTTAATATTTTAAACTTAAAAGGAAATGAAATATTAAAACCCTGTTTAATATTTTTTTAACTTGTTCCTACAAGTTCTGACAAGTCCCAACAAGTCTCGACAAGTCCCTGCTTGTTTCGACAAGTTTTGTTTAAAAACCCTTATTTGTTTTTTAAGTATGAAGCCCTTACTCCTTTTAACGTTACTAACCCTTACTTATTTCCCAAGCAAAGTGTACTCTGTTACAAGAAAAGTTAAGGTAACAAACTTATTGTTTATAACGTTGAAAAAATCACGAAGTTTACAGTGAAACTTTGTAAATCTGAATCCCGAGAAAATCCCTGTTTCTGAGTTCGATTTCAGCACTCGCAATTTTTTCAAGTTTTAAGTAAAACGAAAAGTTACAATTTGCGTTTAAAAAACTAACTTTAAAGAATTAAAATTAATAATTATTTTTTCCCAAAAATAAAATTAATTCAACTCGCGGCGTAGTCACGGAGTGTTCTACTAATGTCTTTTTAAAGTTATTCACAGAGTGTTTGTTTTTAACAACGCGAACGTTTTACAGTTTTCGAACTTTCACAAAAGTGTTTTTAGTTGAAAAAGTATTTGTTAAAGTTTTTAAGGTAGGCTTCTACACAGTTACTTTCTACCTGGCAGAACTTTAACTGACCAGGATAGATTTCTGCTGTCTGCGGGTTTTACAAGAATGGCGATTGTCGCTAGTGGCTTTACGAATTTTCTATAGCAGTTTTTTACCCCAATGGGTGACAACCCACTGTTACTTACGTGGAACCTTCGTATGCAGATAGTATTTCACTCCAAAATGCCACTAACGAACAATGCCGTGCAACAGGAACCTTAAACGCGGTTGAGTCGTAGCTTGTAGCTTAACTTATTCACCTTTGGCCGAGGTCCCAGGATTTCGTGATTTTAATTGGAAATCCTGCTACTCGACTTCAGGACTTGCCTTTCTTTTTCTTTCGTTAGCTTTGTGCAAGTGCTAAGTACTTGAAAAACAAAGTGAAATTTCGAGGAGTTGAGATTTCGCCTATCGAATCCCGATGCTAACTGGAGGGGTCTCCTGACCGATGCTCCTGGTGTTAGGGGGACGCTTTTCGCTTGACACTTCTGGTGGAACCCTGTCCTGTGTCAGAAGTACTCAAAGCACGCAGTTAATCTCAAGCTCTCTCTGGCGAGAAACGGCGCTACACACGGTATTTATAATCCGCGGCCCGCGAGAGAGATTACTCTGATTGGTTTAACCCTTCCGCGATGCATTCTGCCGCTGCAGATCGCAGGATTTCGGGGCTTCCCCGAGCTCTCAGGAATGCATCATTATACAAAAATTGCATTTACGCGAAAGTTCTTCATTTGAAAAATCTGAAATTGTAGTATGAGGTGACGGATTAAATTCCCTATTGAACGCTGTCTGCGGTTTTCGCCCCTGATTATTCTAAGTATTTTTAATTTAATAATTAAATTAATTATGCATCCTTGCATAGCTAAACACCGCAGCAGTGACTTGGCTCCGCCCCCTCGATATACTCTCCGTGTTCTCCGCTCGCGCGACTGACAAAAAAGTGCTAGCCAAGGTCCACGCGGACGGATCTTTTGGGAAACTGAACGTCAGGCGGGGCGTCGTTGACCAATGAGAGGCGTTTTCGGTTTAACAAAACTAGTTCGCTAATTTTATTTTTCGTCAGTGTGATTCCCCGTGAGGATGATGCAATCTTTTAGGAATTTTCCACAAAAATATTATTATTTGTTTAAAAATAGACTTTTTACACAACAGTATATAATAATGTTCTTATATTTTTTTGTTTTAGAATGACTAAAGAATACCTTAAGAAACACTGCAAGGAACTACGGCTATATCAAACTCCTCATTTAAATGACGTCTTATATCTACATTTTAAAGGTTTCTCGTACATTGAAAACTTGGAAGAATATACCGGTCTTAAGTGTTTATGGCTTGAGAATAATGGGATACGAAAAATTAGTGGATTAGGTAAATTAATATACAATCAGGGCCGGATTTACAACTTTTCCTGCCCTAGGCTGAAAAAAATGTGCCACCCCTAGGCTAAAAATATGTGTTTTTAAATATTATATTGCAGGAACTTTTGGCCAGAAAAAATTGTATTGTATTGTATTTTTTGAAACGTAAAATTTAAATAAGTGTATAAATTAATGTAATTAAAGATTATAGAGGCTGAAAACATTTCCAAAATAAAACACGTTATGAACAAAAGAATAATTAGTCTATATTAGACTAACAAGACAAAACAAACTTAACAAATAAAAATAATCTCTAACACAGAATAATTGAAACTTACCAAACGCTTTTAAGAAAAAAAAATGTAAGCCAAAGATTTTATCGAGCCTTATGTTCGGCAAAGTCGTCAATTATATGGTCAATGGTCAAGTCGAACGAAATAAATAGACATTAGATCTGAGTCTATATTTAAAATTACCATAGATGCCAACGGCTATTGCTTCATAGTAGATTATAACTATGTATCATTTTATAAGTGAGAAAATGGGTTGGTGCGCATGGTTTTCCGGTCATATTTTTAAAGGTTGCTCGTCGGTTGTCTTGCGCACAATGTTGTCGCCGTCCTAGGCCTAGGCAACCCCGCCGGTTTGGTTGCCAACCAACGACGTGAACCAACGAGGACCGTCCACAACCGAAATCAATCGTAGCGAAGTAACGATATTAAAAATCTATCGATACGTGGATAATCAAAATTAATTCTAAAAGTGGCTTTTCAGTGATTGCCACAAAGCCTTCTTTTATGCGAGAAAATAGATTGTTTATTTTTTAGTAAAAAAGGGTTTGATGTGCCAAAAATTGCCGTGTAATTATATTCATGAAGGGCGAAGTACGGTCCTGTTCGCCGGTCAAGGTAAATAGTTTTATCAGTCGGCATTACATTACGGCATAGGAAAAATCCTTTAGGGCACTCTGGCAGTGGTGCTTGTGCGTTGGAGATTATATTCATTGGGAAAAACGATTTCGAGAAGGTCGTTCCATAAGGATGAAGTCCTCCAGATGAAATTATTCTTAAATAATGAAGTTCGAGGAGTACTAAGCTTAACCACGTATGGATGGGTGGCAATGGTTCGTCGTATATTTCTGCTATTCGCCGCTCTGGGCGGAATTAAGAGGGCAAGGTCAGCCGAGCACTTTGCATGAAAATATCTGTAAAAGAGAGTCAAATCCCAAAGATGTCTTCGATGTTCTAGGCTGTCGAGGTTCTACGTCAGCTCGTGATCTCCAATGAGACGAATGGCCCTCCTTTCGATGGAATCCAGTAGCCGAAGAGTATGTTTGGGTGCATAGCTCCAGACATGAAAGCAGTACTCCAGTGATGGTCGAATCTGGGCTTTGTATAGTGTCAAAAGTTGTTGAGGTGTGTAAAACTTTTTGGTTCGGAAGAGTACACCAAGTTTCTGAGAAGCTATCTTGGCGATTGCCACAACGTGGTTATGCCAAGACATTTCCTCCTAGACTGACGCCCAGAAAATTAATAGATGAAGCCAGTGGGTCCTGCCATGACTATATCCGGATCTGTAATGTTAATCTTTTTAGAGAAAACTGCTGCCTGGGTTTTTTTAGCGTTAAATTCGACTTCGTTACCCAAGCCAAAATTTCTTCCAGGTCTTTGTTTAGGCGTGATACTTCATGCTGTCTGCGAAGATGTACGGCGGCAGCCGCTATTTGTACATTCAAAGAGACAGATGAGATAAGTGTACTATCGTCCACAAAGCTAAATATCGGATTTTTAGTTTTCACTAGAAGGTCATTAATTTAAAGTAAGAAGAGAGTGGGAGACAATATGGACCCTTGAGGAACACCGGCATTGATGGTGAAGGTGTCTGAGAGAAATCCGTCAATCGCCACTTGCAGCGGGCGGTCCTTAAGAAAGCTAGACAACCAAGCATGCATTAAGCTTGCACGCTTAATATTGATATTTTAAATAAAATGCCCTATATATTTTGAAATTTTTCAATTTTATGTAAAAATTTTACTTTTGTTAACAATAAAACAACGCGGTTAGATTACGTATCTGCATTGTTGAAATAATAGCAACTGGTAAATTTTAGACCATATTTATTAAGCAACAGCACCTTAAACATTTAATACTAATACATTCGTGATTTCAAGGGAACCGGTCTACCGCGTCGACGTGTCTATAACACCCTGCATTAAAAAAGGGTATAATGTAAAAATAATTATATTGACTTATTTCAGACAACCAAAAAGGATTGAGAAGTCTGTTTCTACACTACAATCTCATAAAGAAAATAGAAAATTTGGAATGTTGTCCCATTTTGGATACGATCAACTTATCATACAATCAAGTGAAGAAAATTGAAAATCTAGGTAAGACTAATTTGTATTAGCGGGCCAGTGTGTATGTGTAGTAATGTATACTGCCTTTTGCATTTAAGTACGCAAAATAATGTACAGTAGTGTCCATTCGGTGGTTTTACGGCGTATCTCCGTTATTAGTAAAGATAGAAGGATGCGGTTTTCGCAGCACCGTGCTACTTTTTTGTGAAACAAACGATGTCACAATTAGAGTTTCTCTAGGCCTCCTTTTTCTTAAATATACGGGATGTTTTCGAGAGTTTTACATTTTGGGACACCCTCCATATTTCGGTTACCGTGTAACTTATCGAAAAGAAATAAAATGTTCTCTCTCTAGGTTTTTACGTAGAATCCAGTGACGTACTCAGATTTTTTCTACGTTTAATAGTTTTCTAGTAAAAAAACCTATTTGCTTTTTTTTAAATGGGTCACCCTATATATTTTGTAATAATACAATTCAGTTTTTAACAAGCTTCTCAGAAATATATAATACTTTATTTTTACTCTTAATATTATGCCCGAAATTTACGTTTTTTAAAAAACCATACAATTTTTTTGAGTAGGCCATGACGGATATTTTAAACGTAACGTTTTGGCATGTCTTGACGCTGACCAAATTTACGATGTTCGCAGAAAATATATTGATTTTCAACTGATTGGCAACCATCAGAATTATCCGCGTACTGAATTATAGGTTTGGATTGGATTCTGCGCGTTTGATCTATCAGCTGTTTGCTACTGTTGCCTTTCATTCATTTCATTTGCACCAGTTCACAGAGACAAGAAGCATTATATTGTTCTAGTAGTGTTGGGAAAAACCGATGCCGTTTACATGTGATCAGGTAGGGTATTTAGCAGGCACGTAACTACGGGTGGGCACAGGTTTAGCTAAAAAATTGTAGTAGATACCAAAAAAATTCCAGAAATTTATTTATTTGTGAATAATGAATTTTTACCACGTGTCTCGATACCAAACAAAAAAACTGCAAAAAATCACCCAAATATGTATTTATTGTTCGGGTTTATCCTTGTGCTTTTTTAAAACAAAAAGTATTACCGAGAGTTATTTTTCTTCACATCTTTCTCAATCTACGAGCATAAAATAAGTAGATATTTAAAATGGCTTGTCAAATTCTGCCACTCTAAATTATCAGGTGCGCACTGTGTGCCCTTCAAAAATGTAGGCTTAGTTACGCGACTGGCAAAATAAGAAAATTGGTGATTATTTTTTTAAATTCATGTTTATAGTTACCTAAAAGTTCCTATTTAAATTTAAGAATGTTTACTTTTGGTTACCAAAAAATTTGTCGATACCTATGTTTTGTTAACTATTTTGCTCGTTTTCTTATTTTCCATTTTTAAGAAGTCTTCTTGAGTCTAATAATAAAAAGTTCCTATTTAGATTTAAAAATCTTTACTATAAGATTACCAACGAATTTTTCTATATATTTTGTTAACCATTTTGTTCGTTGTGTTAATTTTCATTAACAATTTCTATTATTTTATTTTTGCGAAGTTTTCTCGAGTTCATAAACTTTCCATGTCGCGATGACTCCGCTAAGGGATTTGGCATACTTTTTTATATGCACCTTCTTGTTTATGTACCTTTAAGAAAGACGAATGTCGTGTTACTTGTTCAGCGTCAAACTCGAACGTCGCCAATCGGATGGCGCGGCGCGTAGACCCAAGGCCGTATATCAAGTAACAGGCGACATTTTTCGGTTTTTCGCCTGAAAAACTGTTCGAATATATGAGCAGTTTTTTTTAACTCGGTCACACTACAGCGATACAATTCCGTCGGCGTCAAGCGATGCTCGGGAATCGAGTGAAAGATAATAAATGACGAGCGACGGTTTTCGCCTGAATAGATAACTCGAGCGGTTTTTTTAATAATCGAGCGATGTCGGTTATTTCAATAATCGAGTGATCAAGCGGTTTTTCGCTCGAGCGATCACAACACTAGTTTCTAGTATATTATTTGTAGATTGCATTAAGCCTCTGCACACGTTAAACATAGCCCACAACTACGTAGAATCCATAGACGATTGGAAGCATCTCGAAGAGCTCTTGGAACTATCCGTACTCGATATGGCGAACAACCACGTGGACGATCCGCTGATTGTCCAAACTTTCGGACGGATGCCCGGCTTGAGGGTTTTGAATCTAATGGGAAATCCCGTAATCAGGAAGATTCCGGCTTATAGGAAGACTATGATTCTTGCTTGTGTAAGTACATAAAGGTTGGCCAGTTACTACACTAGCTACTTATTTGTTCTTTAAAATACGGACTGTTATGGAATCGCTTTATTAAATTTAAACCTGCAAATGCTAAGATGAAAACACATTGCAGAAAAATAACCGCAAATGACGCTTTGAGTTAGTAAGCGGGAAAAATCAGCTTATATAATTTTTATAGATATCCACGTGCACCACTGCTGACTTGTAAACAAAGTCATATGGTATATCAGTTAGGTGTCAAGATGCGTCAGTTTCCCTGTCTACGGCGATGTTGCATTTTTTATTTGTTATAGTACAGGGTATACCTAATGGAAATGACTTATTATATTTAAACCGGCAAATCCTGAGATGAAAATAAATTGAAGGAAAATAACCTTAAATAGCGCTTTGAATATTGTACGAAATATACACTTTAAGTATATGAAATTTGAAAATTTACGTGGCCGCTACTGAGGACGTTCGCAGTCAATAGTTTATTGAGGCGGTGTTGTCATATATTGCAACACAGAATTGTAAACGCACGTGATCAGTTTTTGACAACAAGACGTCTTTGACCCGCGTTATCACTTCTTTTTCAAATAGAAAAAAAAATACTATAATTTTAAGGTACATACTCTCTTACCATCGATCTTATTTTAAAATGATCCGTTTTATAATTAAATTCCATAAAAAAATAAAACATAAAAGTATGTTTTTCAACAGAACCAACAGTATAGATAATATCACACAAATTTGAAATCACATCACAATATTTCTTATTATGAATTATTTCACAATAGAAAAAAAATTGAGTAATGCTACAACTAACAATATTTTGTGTTTTTGAACAATTCTTTGACTAAAAATTACGACGAAAAATGTTTTGCAACAAAGAATTGTAAACGTGAACAATAATGTATGAATTCAAAAACCTACAGTTTTGTCAACAAGAGACGTCATTGATTCCGCGTTGTCAGTTATTTTTCAAACGCATAGAAAAAGAAATTATAATTTCCAGATACAATTCTTTCTTATCTTCGCTCTAATTTAAAAATAATTCGTTTCATAATTGATTTCCTTAAACAATAAAGCACAGAATGTATGTTTTGCAATGCAACCAATAGTGATATCACAAATCTGAAAGCATATCACAACATTTATTGTTATAAATTGTATTATAATAGACCAAGAAAACGGTAATGCTACAACTGATAAATTTAACACCTTATTTACAGAAATACATTAATGTTTGAAATTCGTATACATCAAGCACGTGGGAATTGAAGAGACAGACCAGCGCGAGCACGTATCTGTGGCGAATATCAAAACATACTCAATTAGCTTCAATAAGCGCGCGGAATTTGAACAAGCAAAGTCTAAACCAAAAACACTTGTTAACTGAAAACAGCTGTGTATGGGGCGGCAACACTTGTGGTTTTTACCTAAGCATTTAGGCATTCCCCCATTTGAATATTATAAGTCATTTTCATAACATTATGTATGCTAAAACAATTATTTGCATAATTTCAATTAAAGAGAGAAGTTAGCAAAAAATGAAAGTACATTTTTGGAAACAAATCGTTTTTCATTTCATTTTACAGCAGAAAACTCGTTACGGTTGTTTTCAGTGCTTTGTTCGGGTTCGGTAATTTGCATGCTGTCTGATTTTAGGGATTTTTACCCAAATTTTTATATTGTCGGTTTTAAAAAAAGAAGGACTCTCTAGGACACCTCAATGAGTCACCGATACCACCAACTGGGTGGCCCAGAAGTCCGGAATAAAATGAATATAGCCTTAACCTGTAACTTTTGGGGAAAACGCTCGGACACGTCAATTTAGTTTTATAAGTATATGCTCACATTTTGACGTTAATCGGTTTTTTTTTATAGACATTTGTCAAAGATATGACGGCATCGATCTTTTTTTTAAATAGAAATATACAGCTTGTGATACATCATTTGAAAGCTAATATCTCGTACAGTATGCTCATAAATTTTAGCGCGATTCTGTCAAGCTATTTTAAAATGGCGACTGTTAAAAGTTTTTAAAAAATCTCTATTTAAATAAGCGGAAATTATAATTCATTGATGTTTTTTACCTTCCAAGGTTCTGAACGCGACACAATGAAGATTTCTTACCTTGAAAGGTAAAAAAAACATCAATAATTTATAATTTCCGCTTATTTAAACAGAGATTTTTTAAAAACTTCAGTCGCCATTTTGAAAC
Source organism: Barypeithes pellucidus (assembly GCA_963991005.1). Lineage (NCBI taxonomy): Eukaryota > Metazoa > Arthropoda > Insecta > Coleoptera > Curculionidae > Barypeithes > Barypeithes pellucidus. Next base: position 44,996,893 of record OZ022563.1, on the reverse strand, counting down.
AGCTTGACAGAATCGCGCTAAAATTTATGAGCATACAGCACGAGATATTAGCTTTCAAATGATGTATCAGAAGCTGTATGTTTCTATTTAAAAAAAAAGATCGATGGACGATGACGTCATATCTTTGACAAATGTCTATAAAAAAACAAACGAATAACATTAAAATGTGAGCATATATAAAACTAAATTGACTTGTCCGAGCGTTTTCCCCAAAAGTTACAGGTTAAGGCTATATTAATTTTATTCCGGACTTCTGGGCAACCCTGTATAATAAACCATAACGCGACTATAAGCAACGTCCTCGAGATTAAGTTTTACCGTAGAAATAAGTAAACATAGAATGGTTGTTTAAGGACCCTAGACGCAGGGAGCACAATATGTTAAACATTATATTAGCCAGAATTTTTAAGTGTCGGTGACGTGGTCTAGTGAAAATGGCCCATATCTAAGCATAAATGAAGCCCACAGCGTTAAATGGCAGCGAACAGTATAGGTTTATTTAGTACATATGGCTTTACTTGAATTTCTCGAATTTTTCCGTTAACCGATTGTCGATCTTAATTTCTTGCAGAAAAATCTCCAGTACCTTGACGATCGCCCGGTGTTCCCCAGAGAAAGAGCATGCGCGGAAGCTTGGTGAGATATACTGTATAACAATTAAAAGAAATCTTTCGGTGAAAAATATATTTTTAGGGAAAAAGGCGGAGTAGCAGAAGAACATGCAGAAAGAAAACGTTGGATAGATAGAGAGAGGCAAAAAATTATGGACAGCGTAAATGGTAAAAAAATAATTTGTCACATTAATATACAGGGTGATCCAAGATGGGTGGCGAGCGGCCGTATCTCCAGAACCATACATGCTACAACTTTGGGGTAAAAAATTTATTAAGAAATATGACCAAAAAATTAGGCGGAGTATAACCATAGTAACTACAAAAAAAATTGTTATCACAAATTTTATAGAGGATATTACAGAAATTATAAAAAGTTCATTTTAAACCAACATTGTTTTTTGCAGATATTAGCAGAAAGTAAAGATTTTGTATCGTAGCATAGCGATTACGCCCCCTAGCGGTAAAATTACGAACTTAAAAATATTTTCTAGCAAATTTTTTTGGTCATATTTCTTAATAAATTTTTTACCCCAAAGTTGTAGCATGTATGGTTCTGGAGATACGGCCGCTCGCCACCCATCTTGGATCACCCTGTATATACTAGTATCATCAGATGCGTAACTACCGGGTGGGGGTCATTGTCCTCGGGCCCGCAATTTTTTTTTTTGGGGGGGGGGGGGGGGGGGGGGCAAGTAAGGAGTAATAAAAAAGTAGACACCATTTGGTGATTTTTAACCCTTCTTAAATTAATTTTAAAAAATATTATTTGGTTCTTTATCCTCCTATCTACAAAGCCTATTTTACGAGAAAGTCGCACCTCTTTTAGTTCGGAAGTTATTAAATGATTTCGAGCGCAAGTCACGCAGTGCGCGAGTTGTATACGAGTGACACTCTCTTCTTTTTTTACAAGCTTTTTAGTGAAATTCGGTTCCGAAGATCGGATAATGTGATAAGCAAAATATTTTCGTATATATGTACATACCTGAAATACTTTATACCTGGTAGGTATTTTTGCAAAAAAACAACCATGCACTTTTCTCCTTTCACCTTAAACAAAACAAGCCACTAACCTACCACACGGCGAATCGAATCACCGCAAATTAAAAACTCCTTTACAAAAATTGTTGTTACTGTTTACACACATATACAGGGTGTTATGGAAATGACGTATTATATTTAAACCGGCAATTCCTGAGATAAAGACAAATTGAAGAAAAATAGCCATAAATGGCGCTTTCAATTCATTCAACGCTAAAAGTCGACCTGACGTCAAACCAGAAAACACCTGTGTGGCACTGCGATACATGTAAGCAATCAAGGAATTCTGGCCGGTGTTGTCACATGTACACCTTAAACTCTTTAGACAAAATAAAATAATTTAAACATTTTCATTCTGTAATATCTTTTTGTATAATTAATTGAAGAACAGTTACGACTGACTATGTTTTAAACAACCCGGAAAAACATATGGAACAGTAATAGCCACGTACGTCACTAGGTCAAATGCCAATGACCTCTTGACGCCTTACATCGGCTGAGCGAAGTAGTTTCATATAGCGCCGCACGCGTGCGTCTGTTAGTTCAAGACCAACCAGCGGCCGGATACGTTGTGTCTCGTCGATCACCAACACACTCCCAGCGATCCGCTCTGTTTGCTCGGTTTACGCGTGTATCTTGCAAGTACATAAATAATCTTTGAATATTGTTTTTATTGACGCGTTTCTTCTGGACGTCAAATTTCTCGCATGTAATAAAATCTAATAATCTGTATTATTGTATTTTCAATAGCTAACTATCGGTTCTGTTTCACTATTACTGTGTGTACATAAAGTTTTTCCAGGAGTGTTCCCATGAAAAAGAAAAGAAAAAAAAACTAATTGTGTTTATGCCTGGATTTCCTCGCTCTTTAGGTATAAGAATAAATACAAGTAGGTAGAAAATAATTTATTTTTATAATTTTATATGGAATTTCAGTTTTACATTAAGTTTGGCAACATTGCCATTGGCTCTGGGTGAACTGTTGTACCGGGTGATTCATTAAGGGTGACGAGCTACCGTATCTCAGGAACTAATAGTCGTACGAGTTTAAAAAAAAAATCCCTTAAATGAAATCGGCCAAGAGAAATTGCTGGAAATATTTTTTAAATTCATACATCCACCGCTAGGGGGCGTAATTTCTTCGATCGTATAAAAAATGCAGTTTTCTTGAAAATTTTCCAAATAAGTTGAAAAAAAAATACTACCACAGTAATACTTCTATAATTATCCATCTTTTTGGTTTAACACTTTTTATTGTGGAACGTAAAATAAGGGCGGGAGGGGATGGTGAACTTTTCCTTACTAAAGTGCCTATAGATTTGGTTATACTTAACGGAATTTAGCAAACTAGGTCTCGTTTAAGAAAGGAGGGTATATTGAACAAAATAAAAGACAACTACGTCATTCCGGTTCTTGCCGCCCTCGCTAGGGGGTGTGTTTTACAAGTTTAACCGTATTTTTAATTTTGCTCCGAAATCTTAAATGGAACAGTATGATTATTTTATTAGATTCGAAAAGTAGACTAAATTTGCAACAAAATATGTTTAAGCCGCATGTCGATATCTTCATTCGTTTAAACGTTATCACTTAAAGAATATTGCATTAACAAATTTATTAAAGAAACAAAATAGATAATTCATAATCGAGCATGCCATGGACAAATAAAAAAACAATTTAAAACTTCATTCTTATTTTAATTTAATCACAACAATAATGATATAACATAACAAGCAAGAAAACAACAATTACAATATTGACATTTTTTTAACGTTTTACATGTTCAAAGTGTCCACCGTTATTGGCCACGCATAAATTAAGTCTTTCAGTTGTGGATAATACACTAACTTCAATTTCGGCGGCGGAGATGTTGCTAATGGCTTCCCGAATTCGGTTTTTCATATCATGAGGTGTTGTTGGACGGTCTTTATAAACTAGGTCTTTAAGCTTACCCCATAAATAAAAATCCAGTACCGTAAGGTCGGGAGACCTCGCTGGCCAAGGAAAAATGCTGTTCCTACCTATCCATTTATCCCTAAACTGAAAATTTAAAAAATTTTGGACGTTTCGAGCATAATGGGCTGGGCATCCATCCTGTTGGAACCACATGTTCATTCTGTCCTCCAAAGGAACATCTTCTAACAGTATAGGTAACTCATCTTCCAAAAATTGTAGATAATTTACTCCATTTAAATGCTGATCAAAAAAATATGGCCCAATAATTCTTCCACCCAAAATCCCACACCACACATTTACACTCCATCGATTTTGAAATTGAACTTCCCTTAACCAGTGAGGATTTGTTTCTGACCAATAGTGCATGTTGTGATTATTAACTTTCCCTGAACTGGAAAAAGTTGCCTCGTCAGTCCACAATATTTGGGATAAAAAATTTCTGTTTCCGTTCACCATCCCCAATAGCCAATAACAAAAGTACAGTCGATGGTCGAAATCGGCTGGCTTTAATTGTTGATGTAACATTACATGGTACGGATGTAATTTATGTTTTTTTAATATACGTTGAATTAAGGAATATGTCAATCCTAGATCTCTTACCAAATCTCGAATGCTTAAATGAGGGTCGGCAGTAATATAAGCTAACACATTTATTATATTAACTTCGTTTCTTGCTCTCCGTACTCTATTTGGAGCTGCGACTGGCTGGACATGTCTGGTCTCCTTCAATCGTTTCGCTAATCTTTTGAAAACATTTCTTGAATGATGACGTCGTGCAGAATATCTAAATGCGTATTCGTTCTCGGCAATAACGTCATGTTGCAAACATTCAAAATAAACTGCTAACATATCAAAAGCCTCCTCGTTCGTATACGGCATATTTTAAAAATTTAATTGGGCTCTTTACAAATTTAAATGTTTTTTATTTGTCCATGGCATGCTCGATTATGAATTATCTATTTTGTTTCTTTAATAAATTTGTTAATGCAATATTCTTTAAGTGATAACGTTTAAACGAATGAAGATATCGACATGCGGCTTAAACATATTTTGTTGCAAATTTAGTCTACTTTTCGAATCTAATAAAATAATCATACTGTTCCATTTAAGATTTCGGAGCAAAATTAAAAATACGGTTAAACTTGTAAAACACACCCCCTAGCGAGGGCGGCAAGAACCAGAATGACGTAGTTGTCTTTTATTTTGTTCAATATACCCTCCTTTCTTAAACGAGACCTAGTTTGCTAAATTCCGTTAAGTATAACCAAATCTATAGGCACTTTAGTAAGGAAAAGTTCACCATCCCCTCCCACCCTTATTTTACGTTCCACAATAAAAAGTATTAAACCAAAAAGATGGACAATTATAGAAGTATTACTGTGGTAGTATTTTTTTTCAACTTATTTGGAAAATTTTCAAGAAAACTGCATTGTTTATACGATCGAAGCAATTACGCCCCCTAGCGGTGGATATATGAATTTAAAAAATATTTCCAGCAATTTCTCTTGGCCGATTTCATTTAAGGGATTTTTTTTTTAAACTCGTACGACTATTAGTTCCTGAGATACGGTAGCTCGTCACCCTTAATGAATCACCCGGTACAGTAGCGCGGACTGACCTGTGAGTATGAGTGTTTATTACCCCACTTTTAAAACGGTCGATTTAAAAAAAAATATGTAGCGCATCTCTAGGACACCCAAGGAGTCACCCATTTAAATATAATACGTCATTTCCATAACACCCTGTATATGTGATCAGAACTATATACATTGTCTTCTAACACTTTATAAAACTCGCTGTATAAATAAGTTATTTGAGAATTTACTTTTTAAAGCGCTTATAAGAATACGAGATCAGCGTAGAGCCGAACGCGTCGCTCAGGACGGTACTCAAAATCCAGATAGCGGTTTTTGCACGTCCATAGCTGACTCGGAGAGCGAGGCGGACAGTCAATCTCAGCCAAACCTGATCAATTTCGTGGAGGATAACGCTGAGAATAGTCAACACGATGATAGTGCTCAAGGTAAGAAAAAAGAGAGATTCTAGTCGTTCTCACCCTTAGAAAAACTTCCGTCAATGTAACCATAGCTGTCATAATTTTTCAACACTATCCATTGACTTGAAACAGACATGAGCCCGGTATTTCTTTCTGCTTTGTACACGTCAATGTGGGGCATGTTATTAGGAAAATAAACGCAACAAAAAAGAGACTGTAGAATCCCCATCTCATTTTATCTTCTGTCTATTGTCATTCTAACCTCTGATCAGTTTGATATATCTTGGTTAGAAAAAAAACAATCGACGGACGTGACTTAAAGTCTATATTTTTATCCAGTTTACGGCAAGACTTGGCACAGTCTTACTATTACTTACTTATCTTACTATTATCATTGAATTAAGAATTACTATTTTTCCACAAACAATACTTAAATTTAACAAACAAACACAACAAAGAATTGTATTTAACAATAACTTAGACAAATATGACAGTTGTTAATCCGGTAGCGTCAAACGTGAAAGCACGTATGAAAGACGGCCGTTCCCATAAGGGCTTTATAAAAATACGTTCCAAATGCTAGAAGGCGACGCAATGTCTTATCTAATTAACAGAAAATGACAAATAGCAGCTTTAATTAAATTTTAAACTTACGTAGTCGCTATACGTCTATCCAATTTATTATTAAGAACGTTAAAATCTTCACAGACTTTCTCAAAATATTTTATCCGCAGAATCAACCGAGAACAACCCCGATAATTCCAGAGCGGATACGGAAAACGACGATGCTTCGTCATCCGGGGAACCGGAACAAATCTACAACTATGGCAACGCCACGGCCCACGAGAACATCAGGAATAGTGAAGCCGGGTCATCCGACTCAGATACGGAATCGGATAGTTCCGATGATTTTATGACGGACAGGCAGACCACTGAGGATTATTCGCAGTACCGAACGAGGATATTCGATTTTTCAAGAAAGAGTAAGTAAAACGCAATAATTTATTTAATTTCGTTACGAAATATTTCGGTGGATTGGAACGGAAAAGTTCGTCGTTGGTCATTTGGTCACGTGTGGTTTTTAATGCAGTACAAGTGTGTGGTTAAAAATGGACGATATTAGTAGATTCATTTGTACAGGGTGATCACGTATTATACCATCTTAACCTTTTTATTTTACGTACTTGAGAAAAATTAAAACGATTGGTATACAAGGTTTTTAAAGTAGTATTTGCAATGGGAACAAATATCATTTAGATCTGTTGATTTACAAGTAGGGTTGAACGAACATGCCTGTTTTATTTGATTCAAATTCTACCGCTATTTTTTCCAAATTTAACCACGCACTTGTACTGCAGTAAAAGCCACACATGTGACCAAATGACCAACGACGAACTTTTCCGTTCCAATCCACCGAAATATTTCGTAACGAAATGTAATAAAAACCAGGGCTTTACAGGTTTTTAAGATATTTATATACAGTGTCTACTAGTTTTCTATACAAAGTTCTGCATGGTCCAAAAGCTGCAATGCAACATCAGAGACGTATACGAGATTTGTAAAAAATAAAAGTTCTTTACTCTTGAGCCAACTTTATATTTTTTGACAAACCTCATATACGACTGAAAAAATGTAATATCATTCTAATAAGAATAAGTGTTTTCCGCGCTTTGCAAGTAATTTAAATAGAAATCAACTTTCCGTCTTCACAGATCCTCCAACAAAGAATAAATCTTTGGTCCAAGTAATCGAAGAACCACGACCCTCTACAAGTAGGCAAGCTCTGGCTGAGGGACGGCATCAAGACTACAAAGACGTAACGAACGATAATACAGAAGCAATTGAGACAATTGAGATATCTGAGAAGGAGAAGGAGAGGCAAATCGAAGAAAAAGAGATAGACATAAATGATTGTGACTTGAAGGACTTAAAAGAAGAAAACCAAAGAGAGTTTGAACTCGTTATTCAAGATATGTCAAAAGTATGTGCACATGAAACCATTAGTCGAGGTAAGGACATTCCACCATCTGACGAAAAAGAATATAAATCTAATGAACTTATGGATATTATAATTAAAGACATTACAAAACCTCTTCTAATTGAAGAAATTGAACAAGATATTGATGAGCCGAAAGCTACTGATTCAGAGGAAAATAAAGAGGAAAATAAAGAGGAAAATCCTGAATGCAAAGAAGATATATCTGAACTAATAGAAAACGTAACAGAAAACCATACTTATCAATCAAGTAATAGTTTGAGTAATCCAGGCCAGAACGAACAATCTGAATCTAAGGAAAATCTATATCAATTCGCAGAAATATATAATTATAAATCAAATATAATCACTGAAGATGTTAAAGTTGTTGAGGAAGATAAACAAACCGATGAGGAGGTCGCCAAATCTTCCAATCCAGAAGAAACTAGTTTTAGAAGTGATACCATTAAAAAATTAGAGACAGAAGCATATACTGTCGAGTTCATAGATTTAAATAACAAATTAAATATAATTGAGGAATCTGAATTAATGCTACCAAATGAAGAACATGTTCAAGACAAGACAATAATAGATTATAAAGTTGAGGGTGAAACCAAAGATATAAGTGATAATATGGAAGAAAGTGACACTAAAACCCATGAGGTGGAAATTAAAATTAAGAATGAATCTGAAATACGTGAATTGAATGTAGATCTTGAAGACTTAGTCCCTGTAATTATTAATGAGGAACAGACTAAACAATATGTGGAACCAGCTAACGATGAGTCGACGTCTAATGTCAATAACAATTACAAAGACAGATGTAAAGAATGTCAACTTGACGTTTGTCAATGTGCCGAGAAAGGCCAAAGTTTTGTAAATGAAGTAAAGGACCTGCAAGGAATTAATATTGCAAATATTGAAGAAAATACAGGAGATACAAATATGCCTTTGAAACCATTTGTCGGACAAGAATTGAAACAAATACCTAGAAGTGTATTTACAATTCATCAAGCACAAGGAAATATTGAACATGAATCTGAAGACAGTGATGATAGCAGTAGTAGCAATAGTGGAGATGAAAATGAAGAAAGTGTTATTGTGAGAAAACTTGATAAAGCTAATGCTATAAAATATGATATCTCCCAAGAAGTAGGCGAAGGAGACTTTACTGTAGAAGTTAAAACAGTGGAAGAACTACGCCAGTGTCTCCTGGGAGAAAGCAGTGCGAAACATACTGAAGATCCGAATGATGAAAGAGAATATCGGGAGATAATGACTTGGGACATTCAGTTACCTGAGCAAAATAGAATGATTTTGAAGCCGATTGAACGAAAAAGGCCAGAAGAAGAAGAGTGTAAGTTGAAGGATGAAATATGTGAAATGATTCTTCAGTCGAGAAAGGAAGAGAAACCAGAATTTGAAGTCACCCCACCTAAGGATATTGCCGAGGAGGACGATATAATCTTGTACCCGAAGAACACTAGCCAAAGCATTTGTTATAGGAGTGTGTATACTGAAAGGGACATAGATATAAAGGAAGATTATGTAAAGCCGCCTATGGTCTACAATGCATTGAAAATGTCTCAAAATCAAACGGTTTATCATCAAAAAGATGGCGTGGTTTACGAAAATGAAATAAATAGTGAGCCAGAAGATAGTGAATTGGATAATGGTTTAGTTGTTAGCAATACTATAGCGGAAGTAAGAGAAGGTATGCGCGAATTCAATAAAAGGTTGGATGAGTTTATCGAAAAATCTAGAACGGCCAGAGAAAAAATTCTTAAAGAATATAACGACGCATTAACAACAGAAACCAAAATTGTGGAAAAGTTTATGAAACTACAAGAGACTAAAGAAGTCAAGCGTAAAGTATTTCGAAGAGATCAGAAAACGGAAAAAATAGAAATTACAGATGATTATTTGAGGAAACATTTTGAAGAAATGGGCATGTATTACTCAGACGATTCGGGCGAAGAAGGGCCTAGTGGTTTAATAAGAAATATTAAAAGTACTGATATGGATAAGAATGTACATGCGACCCTGGAAGAGAACGAAGAAAATGTAAACATGACATCCGAAGTTGCGGATAAATTTATGAATCAATTGGACGCTCTGAAGAAATTGGTTGAAGAAGACGAAGAGGAAAAGAAGAAAAGCGAAATACAGGCTAAAGTAAAAGAAGATTTTAAGATTAGAGAGGACATTTTCAAAGGAAAACTTCTTGAGGATGTTGATTCCAAAACTGAAGACTTTCAAGGAAAGGGCGAAGAAATGTTTACGACTAAAGGAAATGTGAGTCGTATGGAAAAAATTGACGAGATTCCAGAAATTGATGATGTGGCAGACTGCAAGGAAACAGATAGTAGTATTAATTATACTAATGAAATTAAAGATGGAGTAAGCGAAGAAATGCCTATAATTAAAAGAAATATTACTTGTTCGTTAGAGATGCAGTTAGCTCAAAAGAAACAGTGTGAGTAGCTATGCGTTAATATTTACAAATGCATCTCTTGATAGCTTATACGATTTATTTAATAAAGTGATTGAAAACGAATTTTGTAATAATTAATTCTTTATTTTAAGATTTTATGGATCCATTTATACAGTGAGTCCCAGAAGAAATGTCTAAATTCATTTAAAATTCAGCGGTAAGTTTTTTCAAAAAATGCTCGTACCCGTCGATTTTGATTTTTTATTATGACACGCACTTCTCTTCGGATCCTTTCTTTCAACTCCTGCATATTGTTTGGCCTGTTAACAAATACTTTTGATTTGAGGTAACCCCACAAAAAAAAGTCCAGCGGAGTTAGGTCTGGCGACCTAGCAGGCCATTCGATAGGTCCTCTCCTTCCAATCCACCGATTGGGAAAGGTTTCATCCAAAAATGTGCGCACAGTGGCCGTATAGTGCGGAGGAGCACCATCTTGTTTGAATATCAGTTCTTCGTCAGGGGAGTCTGGATCCAATGGATTCGGAAATAAAGCCACTAATGCTGGAATTAATTCTAGTTGGAGAAATTCGAGATATACTTGTCCAGTTAAAGACTGTTCAAAGAAAAATGGACCAATTACTCTTTCGCGTACGATTCCACACCAAACATTTATTTTCTTAGGGTACTGGCTGTGAACCTCTATCATCCAATGCGGATTTTCTGTGGCCCAATATCGACAATTTTGTCTGTTCACATTACCATTCAAATAGAACGTAGCTTCATCCGAAAAAATAATATTTTTTACTAAATTATTATCTAGATTGCACATATTTTGAATGCGTCCGCAAAATCACTTCGCCTATCGAAATCATCTTCAAATAACGCACTGGAATAACTTTGTATGGGTGATATTTGTGCTTTTGAACTACTCGGTGAACAACAGATTTCGGCATGTGTACCTAAATCGACCCCAATGTGCGACAGGGGAGTACATGGATTTTCTTCCAAGGAAAGCAAAACGTCAAGTTGTTCATTTTCATCTCGAGTAGGACGACCAGATTTAGGCAAATCTCTAACATGACCGAATTTTCTAAACTTAGCCTCTATTCTACTCACCATCTTTTGACATATGGGAGGACGATCAGGATGGATTTCATTAAATAATTGGGCTGTTTCTATTTGAGTACGTGTTTTATCACCAAACCCAACCATGCATAGAATTTCAATTTTTTCCCGTTCCGTTAACTTCACCATTATTGTGAAAACCGCAACTTTGAAACTACGCTTGACAATAATTATACTTATTTGAAATAAAATTGTCATACAGTTTCTATGGAAATAAACGGTGACAGTGAGACAGTACACTCTTACTTATTATGGAGCCCAAAATGCCATATTGCCAGAAGATTTGATAGATCGTTGGATTCCCTAAATGATATGTTCAATCCTAATTTTTTCAATAACTGTTGAGTTTATGTATAGGACATGGTACATGAAACATGCTTAGAATTCAATGCAAAATTCAAAAATGAAATAAAAAATATATGTTTTCATTTGAAAAAATGAAGTTGATGGTCGTAACTTATTTTTGAGCTACCCTGTATACATGAAATTACCACAAAAAAAAAATTAAAAAATCAAAATCGACGGGTACGAGCGTTTTTTGAAAAAACTTAGCGCTGAATTTTAAACGAATTTAGACATTTCTTCTGGGACTCACTGTATGTATTTGGAAACAGCTGTACAAGGTGTCCCATTTGCTACACTTTCTGAGGATATTGAATTGATTGATTCACGTGTCAGATTTTTCATGGCTCTCTTAGTTTTAAATCTACAGGGTGATTTTCAAAATCTTCGCTTTTTAGACACCCCTCTTATTTCCGTAATGCGTTAAGTTACTAAAAAGTTAAAGATTGATCTTGTTAGAGATTTTTACGTAAAGTTCAGTGCCGTAGACAGCTTCTCTCTAAAACTGTGGTTTCTTGAGGTATTAACAAAGAATTTTTAAGATATCACAACACAACTATACGAAAAATAATATACAGGGTGTCCATTTTTGGGGAGTTTTACGGGGTATCTCCGTTATTAGTAAAGATAGAAGGATGCGGTTTTCGCAGCACGTTGCTACTTTTTTGTCAAACAGAAGATACCGTAATCAGAATTTTTCTAGGCCGCCTTGTTTTTGATAATTGTGCATTTTGGGACACCCCCCATATCTCGGTTACCCCGTAACGTATCAAAAAGAAATAAAATGTTCTTTTTGTAGTTTTTTACGTAGAATCCAACGACGTACTTAGATTTTTTCTACATTGAATAGTTTTCAAGGAAAATAAACAAATTTGCTTTTTTTAAATGGGTCGCCCTATATATTTTTTAATAATATAATTTAGTTTGTAACAAGCTTCTCAAAAATATATAACACTTTATTTTTAATCTTAGTATTAGGCCCGAAATATACGTTTTTCAAAAATATACCATTTTTTTAGTAGGCCATGACTAATATTAAAAAAAATACTGGTGTAATTAAATATTAGACACGAAAATTTATTGAACTCCCTCATAAATATTGCGCAAATTGTTCTCCATTATGCCTTAGACATGTTTCACACATGGTTCTTATTCGCCTTAATGAATTAAAAATAATAAACGGCCGCGTTTTTAACTCCCTAAAAGCTCTGTCAATGTCAATTCTTAAATCTGCCATTGTTTGGTGCTGAATGGAATACATTTTATTTTGAAGGTATCCCCATAAGAACATAAGAAGAAATTCAAAACCAACAAGTCGGGTGACCTTGATGGCCATCTTACAGGTCCATTAGTTCCAATCCAGCGACCTGGGAAGTTATTATCTAATTAGACCCTTACAATTTGTGCATTGTGAGCGGGCGCTCTATCCTGTTGAAGATGCAAGTTATTGAGGCCAGCTAAGAGCACATCTTCTATTATTTTTGGCACAAAGTTTTCCAGAATTTCCAAATATTTATTTGCATTAAGGCCTCCTTCAAATATATTATAAACTATTTTGCTATTCAGTATAAAGCATGAAACGCTAACGCCAAATCTGCCTTGCCGTTCGATTGGAAATATTACATGCTGGTTTTCCTGAGACCAAAACCTCGTATTCTGTCGATTAAACATGCCAGCACTGGTAAAATGAGCCTCATCAGACCATATAATGGGGTTTCAAAATTGTTTTCCCTGTTCAGATTTTGTAAACACCAATTGCAAAACTCTATACGGCGCTGTGCATCACCAGGATGTAAGTTTTGTACACGGTGGAAATTATATGGCTTAAAATTGTGTTTTTTGATTGTTGACTTTAATTATTCCGACCGAACCTTCAACTTATCTGCAAGAACTACTTGAATTTGTTTCAATTGAAGCTAACACATTTATTTCATCAGTCTCGCGATTATCCTTGTGGTAGATTTTAGGGCGAGGTTTAGAAAATGAACCGTGTTCAATTAAATTCAATTTTATTCTTGAAAATATTCGTTTATCCGGTTGTCATCTTTCGGAACATCTACAAGTAATTTAAGAAAATTTATAAATTTCATAGAATTACTACATAAGGGCTTATATTTACCTATTAAAATACACTTCTAATGCTCCATCTGCATTTTCGTTACACTGGATATAACAAACGAGCATGTCGTACTTCTCAAAATTTACATGCTCTGCCACAATTAGAACCAACTAATTTTTCACTATTAATTACAAATTTTAAAACAACTTAGAGAACCTGAATGCTCTGACAGAATTATATGATTTTATTATTATGATACATAGGAGTGTGTTCTTTTGTTTGTTTTTAATACCCGTCATGGCCTACTAAAAAAAAATGGTATATTTTTGAAAAACGTATAGTTCGGGCCTAATACTAAGACTAAAAATAAAGTGTTATATATTTTTGAGAAGCTTGTTACAAGCTAAATTATATTATTAAAAAATATATAGGGTGACCCATTTAAAAAAGCAAATTTGTTTATTTTCCCTGAAAACTATTGAATGTAGAAATAATCTGAGTACGTCACTAGATTCTACGTAAAAAACTACAAAAAGAACATTTTATTTCTTTTTGATACGTTACGGGGTAACCGAGATATGGGGGGTGTCCCAAAATGCACAATTCTCAAAAACATCCCGTATATCAAAAACAAGGCGGCCTAGAAAAAATCTGATTACGGCATCTTCTGTTTGATAAAAAAGTAGCACAGTGCTGCGAAAACCGCATCCTTCTATCTTTACTAATAACGGAGATACCCCGTAAAGCTACCCAAAAATGGACACCCTGTACAGGGTGTCCCATTTGTGTAATGAAATACTAATCAAACACGAAATGGTGAATGCGTCAATAACCCTGACTCATAAATGACGTTGGCTAAAATGATTAAGGTTTTTAGAACTTAAAAAACCAGTTTTAGTTTAATATTATGTATTTATTCCCCAAAAAATATGTACAAAAAATAAAATGGTATGCACTTAATTATAACTTAATATTTATGTAGGTACAAGAGAAAGTTCCTAATGCATATGAAAAATCATATACACGTAACAATGTCCAAGAGTCATGCCAGTTCGTAGTATTTGAGAAAAATCAATTTCAATTCAGAAATTTATTAAATTTTGACGAAGTTAATTCCAAATAATACTGATTTTTTTGGTAATTTGTATTGCAAATATAGATATCACAGACTAGTGACTTTCTTTACGCCCACTTTCAGAATGTAGGTGCCCTGGGTGGTGTTCTCTAATTTCATGTTGCCGTTCTTGATGATGGTGTTCCCTATTTTGATGCGCCATATTTGCATGGTGTTCTCGGTTTTCGTGAGTATGGTGGTGGTGTTCTCTATTTTGATGGTGTATACTGTGTTCTCTGTTTTGGTGGTGATTTTCATGATGCGCCCTGTTCTGGTGCGCCGCCTGGTGATCTAGATGATGTTTACTCTTTTCTAAAAATTGTGATTATTTAAATTAATTTTTTTATGTCATGTGTAATGCCGTAGAGCATAATCTTGCGGTAAGTCAAGACAAGTGAGAACCCCAAACAACTATTCTCCTGGTAGTATGTCACGCCGGGCATGAAACTACAGGTCGACAAGTGGATCTATGTCTATGACGTATCGGTAAGGGGGAAGCAATATCGGTTAAAACATGGTCTAGTCATGTGATATAAAAATATTAAATTCTTCAGTAAATGCATTTTATGTTTGAAGGCAGGTAACTATTTTTATCAAGGTACAAGATGTAAATTTTTCACCAACGACACAGTGAACACTTATTTATGAAACACAATACAATTACCCTTCCTATCACTACTTAATTGGGTGGGTACATCCATCAAATATCGGACATCGCCGAACACGCCCAATGGCCCATCGGGTGTCTCACGAGACACATGCGCTACCAACTGTCAGGGATATAACCTATCAAATTAGCTCTAGCTACCTGCAACCATGGACAATGCACGATGTTGCCATATTTTTAGATTAAAAGGACTTTGATCAAAAAATATATAATTTTGCATTTAAATATCAAAATAAATAGTATGAAAGGAAAGTCTTAATAATATTGAAACTATAATATAATATTGGTTTCTTATATACCTTTTACAATTTATTTTAAATGCGTAAATGTTATTTTATGGTTTTCTCGGTAAGATATTATTGAATTAAAATGTAATATATGTGACAACATTGTTAACCACCAGAATTTTATTGCCCGCATTCATTTCGTAGCTATCGATAAACTTGTCGACCTGTATAAGGGAATTTACTTGTTCATTCTTCTTAAGTGTATTCTGTGAACCGTCTCGATTATCTCGGTGACGTTTTCATACCACTTACCACGAGGAGCAGTCTAAACGTCCATTTATACGTTCAGTTGCAGTTCGCTGAGAAACAATTTCTGTATGTAGTATGTGTTCATTTGTTCGGGTTTGTTCGAACATCACCCGTCGGAACTGAACTCAACTCAACTGAACTGAACGTAAAAGTTTATAAATGCCACTATATGCTGTTGTTTTATGCTTCAAAACAATAATAATTATTATTATTATCTATTTAAGTATGGTTGGCAACATTATTTTTGTTATTATATTAAACTAAAATATACCTTTCAAATGATGTCTTAGATGGCTGGCATGGTGTGCCCGAGGAGCTAAAAAATTTAAATAAAGTCTATTAACGACTACGTATTAAGAATAATCACCAAACAATAAAATAAATAAGTTTACGGCCACCCTGGTGCAATATTTACAGATAGCTATAGTGAGGGCAAAAAATATCGTTGCCTGTATTAAGTTTATGGTCCACCATTTATTGTATTTTTGGTGATTCTTCTTCTCCTCTTTTCCAATAGAATTAAATATTTCCAGACTTACAAATATTTTTCGTGAGATTGATAACTTTCGTTCCATCCCAGCAAATTATCGGACAGGTTGGTATATCTAGAAAGAAGTAAATAGTAATATTTTATATAATAAATATTATAAATATTCAGGTATATCAAAGATTTGTTATTTTCAGTGTGTTTTGGTTTTTGTCACTTAATGGAAAAAGGTTGAACATACCCTTTCCTATGGAAAAGAATAGTACATTACGTATCAAGGGCCGAAAAGCCTCCGACGGCCCGAGATATGTACCATATTTTTTTACAAGTGCTCCGAAGCTTTGATGCCAAATAAATAAAGAAATTCTTCAGACAGTTTTCCTGTCTACATGACATGAAAACACTCGCGCATGGAGAATATAAATATCTATTTATTATTTTTGACAAATAGGCTCGGTGGCCTAGTGGTATAGCGTACACCTTGTGTTCTGAGAGTCGCGGGTTCAAATCCCGCACTCGCCATCTCTGGTTTTGTTTATCTTTTTACAAGTGCCCGAGTCTTTGAGGCCATATAAATAAAGAAATTCTTCAGACATTTTTCTAAAACATCTTTGAAAAATTAACTGCAAATTTAATTTATATATAATCCGCTATTTATTATCGCTTGTAGTATGGCTCGGTAGGTAGAGTGTCCTGGCGATCTGAGGGTCGCGGGTTCAAATCCCGCACCGACAATTCTGGTTTTATTTATTTATGAGCACATGGTGACTCGAAGCGGGTGGGAAAAATCTTTCTCGCCCGCTTCGATACTTTCCCGCCCGCTCTCTTGGAAAACGCCACTTTCGGTGAAGAGACCATGCATGAAAAGAGGCACTTTCGAAGCACTTGTAAAAAAAATATAATTTCAGTGTATTAGAAGGGAAAGGCAAAATTAAAATATTGAAAGATGTCATTGTTTGTCATTACTAACATTTATATTTTGAGTTTCGTGCAGTTCCCAAATTTTTCAAAAGTTTGTAAATGAAAGTACTATGGTATTAAAGAATTTAATCATCAAAATCAGTTATAAAAGAACTGTTATTTACAAATGTGTTTACTTTTCTGTAAGTAGTGTTAAACTTTATAAAAAAATGTATTTGTTGTTGTAACAGGGAGGGTCTCACTGTAACTCACGGACAGCTAATGCTGTGGCGTCTCATTTTTAAGCTAAGGATTTTGAGTACTATCGTACATGCCTTATTAGTTTAGTACCCTTGTTCTTAAACTCGTGTAGTGTAGTTATTAATAAAAATAAAGTTACTTGAACAGGTCGCCGTGGTACCACCATCTGGTCCACTTGGAGTAGTGCTATTTACGGAAGTTCCTGTAGAATTATCTGAACTAGATGTAGTAATGATTGGTACTATCGTAGTTGAGGTGCCTAGTGACGAAATATCTACATCAGAGGTTGTAGTATTAGTGGAAGTAGAGGAAGTTGCTGAGGATGTTGTAGCGCTACCGCTGACTGTAGTTGAAGTAGCGGTAATATCTGTGGTAGTGCTAGAAACAAGAGACACAATATTTGTAACCATGTGATGATGTGCTGTGCTAGCAATTATTTTTAATCTTTAATTAGGACATCAATAATGTGCTAAAGTCACCCCGTGTGATGCACATTACATATAATAAGACCATGTGCCGCGTTTGAACACATTTTGGTGGGCCAATCTTCAGCTATTCAATTACCACGAAACTCTCATAGAATACAGCAAGCACCAGCAAATTAAATCTTTATATTAACAAGACGAAAATTAGTGCCAGTGACAAGATTTTCATTTTTCATTATTCGTTATTAATAAGAAGAAAATTCAAAGTCACGGTCTCACTACTTGTAGTGACTTTGACCGTGACCGTGACAGGTCTGAAATGTCTACTGGAGAATGAATCACAGATTGTTTCCCGCGAATTTAAATTACAATTTCTTCAGTATCTGCATGATTCCACCAACGATTTGAGCATTTTTAACAAATATACGCCTTTAAAGAAAATGCTTTTAAAATATAATTGCATGTTACCGTCTTCAGCTCCCGTGAAACGCATGTTCTCCTACGTTACGTCCATAAAGTCTCCACGCGTCGGCCCGCGTTGGCATTTTTAATAAATTAATAACGGTAAAGGTTTTTTGTCCATATACAGTATGTCCACGGATGGGGTTTACAAGAGGACAAATAGACTAAAAATTGAAAGATACCAAAAAAAAAGTCACTCTTAATAAACGTTTTTGCTTGTCTAGAAAATACGATTCATCATAAGAAACTTCATTTTTTTTATACAGGGTGGGTAAAAACTGCAAAAATGTTATTTTGCTTAAGAGTAAACATACTTTATTTTGAAAGATACGAAAAAAAGTCACTCTTAATGAATGTGTTTTCTACACAACAAACCGAAGTAGAACAATTCATTAAAAGGTTTACCTATGTAAAAATTATTTCCCAAAAAGTATTCTCTGGCACACCTCCGACAGGTGAACCTAGTTAAAATAATAATGATACTTAAAGGTGATAGGTACTTGCTGTCAATGTCTTTATTTAATGAAGTTATTATTTATGTAGAAATGGTATCTACTGAACAAAGAGTTTTTATAATACAATGTTATGGGGATGATCAAGTTTCATACCGCTACGTCATGGGACAATTTACCGAGAAATTTGTAGGAATCCCAATAACTAGGATGGCAATCTGCAAGTTAATAAAAAAGTTCAAGAGAACTGGTTCGGTTTTGGACCTCAAAAAAAAAAAGAAGAAATACAGTTGGAAGTTGTGAAAAAAGTCAAATTCAGAAGATCCTTAAAGCAAATAAATTGTATCCGTATAAACCGGACTTTAATCAAAGATTGGAATAGGGAGACGACGCGAAACGACTTGATTTTTGCCTGTGGATAGGAGACAAAATTTTAAGTGGAAATGTTGATTTTTATAAATGTATCATGTTTTCTGATGAAAGTACATTTTCAACAATTGGAGCCGTTGCAACCCAGCACGTTAGGTACTGGTCTTTAGAAACTCCCGAATTCAGATTTATGACGAGATTAAATTTTCAACAAAATATGTATTTTCAGCAAGATGGTTCTCCAGCCCATTTCGCTCGTGAGGTTAGAGAATGGCTAGACCGCAGATTTGGTCCAAGGTGGATTGGCAGGAATGGCCCAGTTTTGTGGCCCCCAAGAAGTCCCGACTTAACCTTCGCCGATATGTTTTTATGGGGCCGTTTAAAACAAATTGTTTTTGCTGAAGGGCAGAATTATCCAGGCTGCCCAATCGATATCTCAGGAAGAAATCAGAAATTCTTTCACTTATTTGAGAAAGCAATTAGAAAAATGTGTCGAGTATGGGGGTGGAGTTTTTGAATTATGAAATTGTTATTGTATTATTTTCATGTTAATAGAAATGTTCGTATTATTATTATTATTATTATAATTACTTCATTAAATAAAGACGTTGACAACAAGTATCACCTATTCATTATTCAAGTAAAAACGTTTATTAATAGTGACTATCTTTCGTATCTTTCAAAATAAGGTACCTATGTTTACTCTTAAGCAAAATAACATTTTTGCAGTTTTTACCCACCCTGTATAAAAAAATTGAAGTTTCTTATGATGAATCGTATTTTCTAGACAAGCAAAAACGTTTATTAAGAGTGACTTTTTTCGTATCTTTCAATTTTTAGTCCATTTGTCCTCTTGTAAACCCCATCCGTGGACATACTATATACCAGAACCTTAAAACGGTTTAGATCATCTTACATGATTTAAAGCGTCCTACATGAAAATATAAATAGGTACCATTTAAATGATTCAAATCTTATCAAATGATTTAAATCTTAAAAACTAATTTAAATCTTTCCCGAAATGGTTAAACATGTAAAAAAGTAATTTAAAGCTTTTCTTACATACAAAACGATATTTGATTAAAATCATTTGTGGAAAGAGAAAAGATCTTTGATCTTTGATTTAAATCTTCTTTAAAATGATCTGTGACAGCTCTAATCCTGTACTGGTTAATCTTACCCTCCATTGCCCTCTGTTGTTCCTGGAACAAAAAGTTCAATGAATACTTATTTTTAACAAGGAAGGCGCAACAACATACGATTTAATAATATGCCTCAAAAAATCAAAATATGTGGAAAAATCAGAAATTTTGCGTTTTGGTTTTTATTTTTTCCTGACTTTGTTCGAAGAGATGTCCAATAATAAATTTCACTTTCTGATTGCTACTTTCTATTCTCCAGAAGATGGCATTATCTTATCTTTCATGCGACGTTTCGTCTTTGAGTCACCATCATCAACTTAATTTTTTTAAATACGGTCCTGGATATTTTTGTTTAAATTATGAAAGAGGACCAAACTCTACGTTTGGTGGTATACAACTCTTACTGATTTTTCAACGTTTTGTTCCTTAAATTGACCATCTTCATTAAAATACCCCTAGTACGTTCCTGTAATTTACTTTTTTTGTACTTCGGAAAATATATGCATGAAAGATCTGATGATGCCATCTAATGGAGAAGAAAAAGTAGCAATGAGGAAGTGAAATTTATTTTTGGACATCTCTTCGAATAGCCAGGAAAAAAACGCAAAATTTTGGACTTTTCCAAATATTTTGAAAGCCCCTGTATTTATCTTTCATTTTTTTGCGGCATATTTTTGGGCCCCTAATTATGAAACTTTGCCCCAATTTAACCGACTGACGAATTTGTATCACCCTGTAGACATCAAATTATTTTTAAAATTTCGTTTGAATGTTTATTTTTAGAATATCGGTCAAACTTTAAACTTCGCGGACATCCTAATTTTTCTTAAATTATTCAAAAAAGAATTATGCCAAAATTCGTTTATTTTTGTAGAAATTAGATTTAAACCAAAACTACTTACTTTTTTATAATTGGGAACTTAAGACGTTTTTCAAGAAATCTAAGAATCGGGAAAAATATGACCATTGACTTTTTTCGAAATTCACGCTTACATTATATACCGAAAAACCTTATAATGGAAAAAAAATATATTCATAAATATTTATTTTAATTTCTGTTAACACATACCGCTAGTAGTTGAGCTACTTCCATCCGATACTGTAGTACCTAAAAAATAAAAATATGTATAGCTTAACAAACAATAAATACAGAGAAACAACACAATGTGATAATGTTGACCCAAAATTCGCTCTTAGCATTATACAGGGTATTCCTTAATGACGTGCTAATATTTCAGGATGTGATTCCTTAGGTCATTTTATTAAGAAAAGTTCATATGAACATATGTCCGCAACGGCTTAAATTTTTTGATAGAGGGTGTTGAATTCTAATTTTAAATGGTTATTTTTTAATATCCCCGAAAGTACTTCAGATATTATTTTCAATTTTGGTATGTGTCAATAGGATATAGAACCACAAATTTTAGTTAGAAAAGTTATTCAATTGTTCCACCAGTGGCGTCCCTGCAAACATGTGCTCTGATATTTTTTACAGAAAAGATGGTACGCCACTGACATTTTTCCATGTGGATAATTTTTTCTGATTAGCCTGGTCAATTCTACATGAAAACGGTCTCTTGAGTTTTTCTCGTCAGATGCACCGTTCTTGATTAAAACCACTAAATTAATATTGAAACTCATTATTATTAACATTGATAAAATTATTAATGATAAATTTTGCTTTATAAAAATTGTTGGAAATGGCCACTTTCACTTAAAAGGCATGCTTCCGCCCGTCTTCGCATCGAATTGCCCACTCCAACAATTTTTATAAAACAAAATTTATCATTAATTATTTATCAACGTTAATAATAATGAGTTTCAATATCAATTTAGTGGTTTTAATCAAGAACGGTGCATCTGACGAGAAAAACTCAAGAGACCGTTTTCATGTAGAATTGACCAGGCTAATCAGTGGCGTACCATCTTGCGGACATATGTTCATATGAACTATTCTTTATAAAGTGGCCTAAGGAACCACACCCTGAAATATTAGCACGTCATTAAGGAACACTCTGTATATACCAAAAAACCTTATAATGGAAAAAATATATTCATAAATATTTATTTTAATTTCTGTTAACACATACCGCTAGTAGTTGCGCTACTTCCATCTGATACTGTAGTACCTAAAAAATAAAAATATTTATAGCTTAACAAACAATAAATACAGAGAAACAACAAAACATGATAATGTTGACCCAAAATTCGCGTTTAGCATTATAAAATACCAAAAAACCTTATAATGGAAAAAATGTGTTAATAAATATTTATTTTAATTTCTGTTAACACATACCGCTAGTAGTTGCGCTACTTCCATCCGATACTGTAATACCTAAAAAATAAAAATATTTATAGCTTAACAAACAATAAATACAGAGAAACAACAAAACATGATAATGTTGACCCAAAATTCGCGTTTAGCATTATAAAATACCAAAAAACCTTATAATGGAAAAAATGTGTTAATAAATATTTATTTTAATTTCTGTTAACACATACCGCTAGTAGTTGCGCTACTTCCATCCGATACTGTAATACCTAAAAAATAAAAATATTTATAGCTTAACAAACAATAAATACAGAGAAACAACAAAACATGATAATGTTGACCCAAAATTCGCGTTTAGCATTATAAAATACCAAAAAACCTTATAATGGAAAAAATATGTTCATAAATATTTATTTTAATTTCTGTTAACACATACCGCTAGTAGTTGCGCTACTTCCATCCGATACTGTAGTACCTAAAAAATAAAAATATTTATAGCTTAACAAACAATAAATACAGAGAAACAACAAAACGTGATAATGTTGGCCCAAAATTCGCGCTTAACATGATACACCGTGTCCAAGATAAGGAGGGCAAGTACTGGGATCTCGGAAACCGTAAGAGATACGAAGTCGGTTAAATGGAGTTAAAGTTGCGCATTTTTCCTGCCTAATAATAAGCCGTTTAGAAAGTTTTAAAATTCCGAGTAGTTCGTAGATATCCCAAAAGAAACGAAATTCTGAAAAATGGTTTTAATTTTTTCCTGGGTTTTTTTAAGATCGAATTCTAAAGTAAATTACACTTTTACATTGCCACTTTTTCCGCTCTATCTAACAGCGTTAATTGTTTTGTAATCCGACGAGTCGTCTTCAACTTTCTTTTATTAAATACGGTCCTGTTTTTCTGAAATTGGAATTTGATAGCTTTTTTTTCTTCCGAATGCAATGATGTATGACACATTGTGGTTTAATGACGTTTCGAGGGTTTTTTTAACAATATTAGGAGATTTTGGGATACGGTCCTGTATTTCTCCTGATTTTATAAATAATATCTCATAAGTAAGCTCTAAATTTTTACTTATGTTGGACTAGTTCAATAAATAATAAATAATTTAATAATAAACCACACATAAGTGAACAAAAAATAATTCAATAATAAACAACAATAAGTGAACAAAAATCATACCAAAACATTAATAAAACAAACAACGAAACAAGTAAGGAACTACATAATCAGGTGTTCAAAATGATTTCCGTTATTCTCTAAGCACAAATAACATCTTCTAACTGCCACATAACAGATTTTTTGAGATAAAATAGAACATGCGATAGATTATCAAACTTTTCTGCATTTGTAAAATTATGTTCCATATTTTCTGGAAAATAGAAAACCTCTTAAAACGCTCTCAGACGATCACAATGAGAATATCAAGTGAAACAAATCACGCGTCACTATCTTAATTTTTTTTGTTTCAAACGCCTACTTTCCTTTTAAATCCCGAATCAGCAGAAGTTTGAAATAATGTTCCTGTATTTTGTTCACTATTTGTGGTTTATTATTAAATTATTTGTTATGTATTGCACTAGTTCAACATGAGAAAAAATTTAGAGCTTACTTATGAGATATTATTTATAAAATTAGGAGAAATACAGGACCGTATCCCAAAATTTCCTGATGTTGTTCAAAGAATCCTCGAAACGTCATTAAACCACAATGTGTCATACATCGTTGCATTCGGAAGAAAAAAGGCTCTCAAATTCCAATATCAGGAAAACAGGACCGTATTTTAAAAAAGAAAGTTGATAATGGCCCTTCCAAGACGACTCGTCGGATTACAAAACAATTAACGCTGTTAGATAGAGTGGAAAAAGTGGCAATGTAAAAGTGCAATTTACTATAAAAATTCAATCTCAAAAAAATCCGGGAAAAAATTTAACAATTTTTCATAATTTCGTTTTTTTCCGGATATCTCCGGGACCACTCAAACTTTCTAAACGGAATATTATTAGGCACGTAAATGCGCAACTTTACCTCCATTTAACCGACTTCGTATCTCTTACGGTTTCCGAGATCCCTGTACTAGTTCTCCTTATCTTGGACACGTTGTATACCAAAAAAACTGATAATGGAAAAAATATATTCATAAATATTTATTTTAATTTCTGTTAACACATACCGCTAGCAGTTGCGCTACTTCCATCCGATACTGTAGTACCTAAAAAATAAAAATATTTATAGCTTAACAAAAAATAAATACAGAGAAACAACAAAACATGATAATGTTAACCCAAAATTCGCGTTTAGCATTATACAATACCAAAAAACCTTATAATGGAAAAAAATAAGTTCATAAATATTTATTTTAATTTCTGTTAACACATACCGCTAGTAGTTGCGCTACTTCCATCCGATACTGTTGTACCTAAAAAATAAAAATATTTATAGCCTAACAAACAATAAATACAGAGAAACAACAAAACATGATAATGTTGATCCAAAATTCGCGTTTAGCATTATACAATAGCAAAAAACCTTATAATGGAAAAAAATATGTTCATAAATATTTATTTTAATTTCTGTTAACACATACCGCTAGCAGTTGCGCTACTTCCATCCGATACTGTAGTACCTAAAAAATAAAAATATGTATAGCTTAACAAACAATAATACAGAGAAATAACAAAACATGATAATGTTGACCCAAAATTCTCGTTTAGCATTCTAAAATACCAAAAAACCTTATAATGGAAAAAATATGTTCATTAATATTTATTTTAATTTCTGTTAACACATACCGCTAGTAGTTGCGCTACTTCCATCCGATACTGTAGTACCTAAAAAATTAAAATATTATAGCTTAACAAACAATAAATACAGAGAAACAACAAAACGTGATAATGTTGACCCAAAATTCGCGTTTAGCATTATACAATACCAAAAAACCTTATAATGGAAAAAATATATTCATAAATATTTATTTTAATTTCTGTTAACACATACCGCTAGTAGTTGAGCTACTTCCAGCCGGTACTGTAGTACCTAAAAAATAAAAATATTTATAGCTTAACAAACAATAAATACAGAGAAACAACAAAACATGATAATGTTGACCCAAAATTCGCGTTTAGCATTATACAATAGCAAAAAACCTTATAATGGAAAAAACTATGTTCATAAATATTTATTTTAATTTCTGTTAACACATACCGCTAGTAGTTGAGCTACTTCCATCCGGTACAGTAGTACCTAAAGAATAAAAATATTTATAGCTTAACAAACAATAAATACAGAGAAACAACAAAATCGTAATAATGTTGAAGCCCAACATTTCGAGATTTTCATATTTCTGAGATATAACCGGATATTGTAATAATACAGGATGTTATGGAAAAGACGTATTATATTTAAACCGGCAAATCCTGAGATGAAAATAAATTGAAGAAAAATACCCATAATGCGCATTGAATTATTAAGCGAAATTATACACTTTATATGAAATCTGAAAATTTACATGACCGCTACTGACGACGGTCGCAATCAATAAAATAAAAGGTCTGCAGTGTGAAACGACCTCAGCGCATTTCGGGCGGTGTTGTCATATCTACACGGCAAACTCTTTAGAAAAAAAAAATTATAATTTTAACAATTCTTCATTCTATCATTTATGAACAAATATGATTCCAGGAAAACGACGGTGAAAAACGTTTTGTAAAACAAATAATAGTAATATCACACACAAATTTCAAATTCGTCACAAGCACAGGAAAGTAAACAGATCAAGCGTCATGACCTGTTGAATGGTTATCTTTCAAAGTCTTTAAAAAAAAATGTAATTTTATTTAAGACACATTCCCCCTTACTTTTACTTATTTAAAAACAATTATTAGTTTAATAATTTCTATAAAAAAACTAAGTTTTAGGAAAAAACTTCTCACATAGCCTCACAAATAGTAGCTAATCACATGGAAAGATTACACGGAAACGTTGTTTTAATTAATTTTGGTCCTTTTTTCTCGCTTAGATTTAAGTCTTTTTTGTTTAACTAATTAAAAATAAATACGATTCCTTCAATTTAAAAATGACACACACTACGAACGAACTGACGGAAACCTTCAAACTACTGCAAACAGCGTTGTTCCAGCTTTAAATTATTGTACCAGCTGGATCGGCAAAATTGTACAGAATTTTATAGAAATGTACCAGCAAGGGTAGGCGCCTAAAACAAGGACGCTACTTCACTAAGAAAACTTAGAGTTCTAAGAAAAAAAAAGATCGTTACCTTCACCAAGAAAGTGAACTTAAAAAAAGGTCGTTACCTTCACCAAGAAAGTGAACTTAAAAAAAAAACAGCGGCAACAAAACAAAGTATACCAAAAACGCAATACGCTTGCGGGATTGTCAGTTTAAGGCCGACCGTGTCGGAATACGCTTGACCTTGTTGATAACCCAATGCAAACGCTGCAATCCGCCGAGTTTTGCAGGTGGTACTAGTGATGTAATAATTTTTCGGTTTACGCGTGTATTGCCAATCCATAAATAAACTATGAATATTGTTTTTATTGACGAAACTAAATTGCTGTTTAAAATCAGATTATTAGATTTCATTACATGCGACGCAACGCCATTTGACAGAAAATATGGAATGACGATGATGTCACAACGTCAACAAGTCAAATTTCGTCGCGTCGCATGTAATAAAATCTAATAATCTGATAGTGTCTTTACAGAAAACTTATTAGTTCTCTTCCACTATGTGTTGTTCAGTGTTGCCGTAAAAATCTGTGTCCCGTGCATAAAGTGTTCTTATGAAACAGAATAAACAACTGATTATGTATGTGTCTGGATGTCTCGATTTTTAGTTATAAAATAAATACAAGTAAGTAATTAATTTTTATAATGTATATGCAATTTTAGTTTTACGTTAAGTTTGGCAACATTGCCATTGGGCCTGGGTGAAATGTTGTACAGTAGCGATTGACCTGTCAGTAAGAGTGTTTGTTAACCCACTTTTAAAACGGTCGATTTAAAAAAAAATATGTAGCGCTCCTCTAGGACACCCAAGGAGTCACCCATTTAAATATAATACGTAATTTCCATAACACCCTGTATAGTGCTGTGCATGCAACAACGATTAAAGCTAAAATACGACCTAAGTAGTTATCGAATTCGAAACCTAATAGAATAGTAAAAGAACGGTGTCAGAGTAAGAAGAGTACGAAAAAAAGGTCGTTATTTCGTATGATATGGGGGCCACCTCCAGATTGAACATACATTTTATATGGGGAGCCCCACAACAAGAATGAACATCTCAAAAAGTGTTAAAATAGTAATGGATATATTACAATAAAATTGTAAAAAAGACTGACAATCTTTTAATATCTTTAAAATAGAATTTAATTAACACCGTATAAATCTGCATAAGAAATTTAAAAGTCACTCTCCCTGTGACGTCACAGCGCGCGGGAGACGAAATTGGAACGGTTAGATATTTTACCTTTAGTTATTGTATCATGTATACTTACATTCTATGTAACAGGTTCCTAGAGTCCTCGCTTTTATACCTTTATGGTGTGACGCTGCGTCTAAAAAATAAACAAGGTCAAATTAATGTTTTTCTTTATTTTTCCATAACATAATTGCCCCCGTATTCCATAACTGTTATTTCTAGTGTGTTCAAAATAAGTTTTTTTATAATAAGTACAAAGCCCCTTTTTTGATTCTCTATGAAGATAAAACGTGAAAAAGACATTATGGATTAATTATGTATAGCGGGTACAGGGTAATTTAGTACAGGCTGTTAATATTTTTTAATCGAAAGGTGTTCCTATCATCTACGTACCAGTGGCCTTCTCGAATATTTAAAAAAAAGAAAATGGTACGCCACTGACACTTTTCCAAGTGGATATTTTCTACAATAAAATTGAAATCCATTAATATGAACATTGATTGATTGGTTTGTTCCGTAAAATTCATATTTAAATGTACACGGTGTCCCATTTTTGACTCTTTTATAGGGTATCTCAGTAACTGTAACTATCAAAAAAGTAATGTAGGTGCCATGTACTCCTTTTGGGTCATCAATGATAAAATCAAAATTTGAAAATTTTCGCTCACTTAAGAGATACGGGGGAATATCAAAAAATTGAGAATTTCAAAATTACCCTATATTTTCTTAGTTAAAAGAGATACAGACAAATGTTTTATACAAAAGTTTCTTTATAATGATTTTTTAATAATCTGCCGTATTTAGAATAAGTATACGCGGTCAGGTAAAAAGTTATCGGCCCTAACCCCATTTTTTTTGAATGGAGCACCCTGTATATTTTAATCTAAAAAGATAGCATTTTAAATTCTCTTTTCAAATATATAACACACCATGTATAATATTGGTTTCCTAGGCGATTTATTTAAACTTTATTACTGTAAACCACAGTAGGTCATGAAACAAAAGCTAATATTCTAGAGACAACTATGTTGACATTATAGTTGTTATTAACATTTAGCGTCAATTTCGTTTTTACATATTCATTTGTGAAAACATTTTGAAAAATTTGATATGATATCTATCATCCATGGTGTGTTATAAATTTGAAAACAGAGTTTAAAATGCTATATTTTTCTATTAAAATATACCACTGTGTTCCATTTAAAAAAATGAGGTTAGGTCCGATAACTTTTTTACCTGAACCTGTATACTAATTTTGAAAACGGCAGATTATTCAACAATCATTATAAATATGATTCTGTATAAAACATTTTTCTATATCTCTTTTAACTAAGAAAATATAGGGTAATTTAGAAAATATCAATTTTTTGATTTTTCCCCGTATCTCTTAAGCGAGCGAAAATTTTCGAATTTTGATTTTACCATTATAAGTTTGACCAAAAAAGAACACACACGCTACATTACTTTTTTGATAATACTAACAATTACGGAGATACCCTATAAAAGTGTCGGAAATGGGACACCCTGTACAGAAGAATTATTATTCAATGTTAATAATAATGAGTTTCAATCCGAACGATATTGTTTTAATCAAGAACGGTACTTCTGACTAGGAAAACGCAAGAGACCGTTTTAATGTAGAATTGACCATTCAGAAAAAAACATCTACATGGAAAAATGTCAGTGGCGTATCCGTTTTCTTGACTGATGAATTGATAGAACAACTTTTCTAACATATGTAGTTTTATATTCCATTAACATATACTAGAATTGCAAATAATATTTAAAGTACTTTCAGAGATATTAAAAAACAACGATTGTTTAAAAATGCTGTACCAATAAAGGTAAGGCGTTTCGGAGATATGTTGATATGAACTTTTCTTAATAAAATTTTAAAATAGAATATTAATGTTTTTTTAATGGGCCTTCGCATACCATGATCAAAGTAGAGGCAAGCGTTTCCTCTAAAAATCAAATTTGTCCCGAAAATACAATTATTTCATGTGTGCTATGAAAACAATTATACAGGTACTGTATACGGAATAAAATTGATTGATTTCTTGAAAAAATCAGCTTTTTAAATCGTTTCTTCATTGCATTTATAAATAAAATGCAGTTGATTATTTTAAATTTATAATTTTAATATTATAATTTTCTAATACATTTTTAATTTCACTAAAGTTTATAAACTTGTTCCTTTGTTGCTCTTAAAAAAAATTATATTAAACCATTAAATTCAAATTATCAACTGCATTTTATTTTTAAATTCAATGAAGAAACGCTTTAGAAAATTGTTTTTAAGCAAGCAATCAATTTTCCTCCGTATACACATCAGTATACAGAACCTATGTACAATAATTGTTTTCATAGCACACTTGACGAATTGTGGATTTGGGATTTTTAATAGAACAAACCCGACTTCAAATAGCCAGAGGTTTTTTTCGTCGCGTAAATTAGAAAATGTGAAGTTTGCTAAAAAAAATTAAAATGTCGCCTGTCTATAAATAGGGTAATATAACATTGTCTTGTTTACATTTAATTAAATAAATAAAAATTAATAATAAGAATAATACTTACCGCAAACTACCACAATCACCAAAATACTAAACAAACAAATTTTGAATCCCATTTTAACTTTTATAGCTAACAACCCTCTGTTAGCTATCAATGGCACTGCTCTTTCACATGAGAAGCTCTAACTATTTATATGCTAAAACTGTTTTTCAAGTTATGCATATAAAATGTATTTAGAAAGGACATTGAAAAAATGTAAAATATTTTTTTAGATAAAACAGACATTGTTTTAAAAAAATGTTTAAAGAAATGATAAGTTATATATTTTAAATTCTTTAGAATCCTGATATTATTTTTTGAAGGTAAAATGAATAATTCTATTGTTTTTTTCTAAAATATATTGGATTAATTTTAATTTACTTAGGCCTTTCTGTGTGTTCCTCTAGAGTATCTGTAGAACTATCCTAGTAAGCCAAAACCTTTTTATTCTTTATTTTACAGAAAGAAGATAATATGAAGAAAATATTATGATACTCAAATGTACAGTATGTCTCCGTAAGTTTGAACCATATGGAAAACTTTTTTATTATTAATTTTACGAAAAAAAGTTATTCTTCATAAAAACTTCTGCATGGTCTAGAACCTAAATTAGAACTATCAGATACGAAATTCTTCTAGGCGTATACGAGGTTTGTCAAAAAATATGAATTTTGCCCAAGAGCAAAGTACCTTTATTTTTGACAATATCGAAAATTGTTATTAAAAAAGTTGATCAGAACTAAAAACCACGTTTAAATATGCAGTTACACCCATTAACGATAAAAAAATAGATTTTGTTATTTTTAAAAAAATTTTCTGCATTATTAATTAATTATGAATTCCTTGTAATTATTAAAAACATGATAACGTTTTCGTTCCTTAATTTTATCTAACCATGTTGCAATTTAAACACATCCGTAATGAATGCATATGCATTTATATTCCAAATGAGAAAACACATACAAATAATAAATTGTGTAACTAACACAATAATAAATACTAGAAATAAATAGAAATTTAATTTTCACTCATTCCACTAATGCCTCGACATATCCACCCTCTCGTTCAATACATTTCATCGTTCTATTGGCCAATTTCCTTAATACCTTATCATTTCTGGAGAAATTTCCCGGCATAATTATGTAATTATCCTCTCCAAATGATTATCATCTTCACAAATTAATAACACCATTTTTATAAATGTTAACGCGTTTTGACGGTCGCTGTCAAACATTACTTGCGATCAACAATTCATGTGTCAGAGCATCCTAGATTACATATAACTACATTGTTATTGTACAGATACGTTTCAAAAAAGAAAAAATAATTTTTTCATCGTAAATGGGTGTAACTGCATACACCACGTCTCCCGTAGGACAAATGTTTATACGTATCATTATCATCCGTTTTCTTGTTCCCCGTACGCACAGGGGATCTTTACCCTGACGTCATCGCTTACACGTCATAAAAATTGTATGAATCAAATCAAAATTACGTGGAAGAAAAGTTGTCAAAACAAAAACTAATTTCATAACATTTTAATTGACGTTCCCATATACGGATTTTTAAAAATTTCTTTAAAACTCCGAATCAAAATTTTGAGTCGGTCTTACATAAAATAGATTGTTAGGAATATGTAGGTATAAATCTGATATTCTTGAATTTTTACTGGCAGTTATGTACCTACTTCTTATTTGACAAAATGATAAACTCGGTTTGAATGTGACATTTTGATTACACAGATTAAAAAAACATCAAAGAAAGTTTAATCACCCCAAAAAGTCGAGAGTTTTTTCATTAGAATTGAAGATAAATGGTAATTTATGTCGTAAAACATGAAAAAAAAATCAATTTACGAAAAAATGCAAACTAATAGACATTGCCTTGGAAATTTAAATAAATTATTTTATTGAACTGTCATATTTGTATTTTTCGACCAATTTTTACCACATTTTGAGACGAGATTGGGAACTTAATTTGGCGATTTCAGATTTGATTTTGCCCGAAATACGTTCTGTGAACCTTCTAGTTTCGATACATATACAGAGCGTTTGGAAATTCGGGCGATTTTACTTATTTTTTTCGAAACTAAAAAGACGTGTTTCTACGTTTTTGGGATGGCAAAATAGCGGAGCGGAGACTTATCCACAATTTTTATGGTTAGGAATACTTTATTACAATAAATAAATAACAATGAATATCAATATGTACTTACCACTAACACAAAAAAGCGATACCAAAAGCTCTGAAAAGAACTGTTTGCAGGAGTAAATGAAGTTTTAATGCACAAAAATGTATAAAAACGAAAAAATTGTGAATCAATTGTCACAATGACGTTTTTGTAATTTGTAGTACTGCGTAAGTCAAAATAATTATTTGGCAACTCTTCTTTATAATTCTTTCTCTGTCTAACACGTTTAATTCCGGACGACGTATAATATACAATTTTTATTCGCCTTTATGTCTGTACCAAACAAAGATGCAGAGATATGAAATATGTCGGGATATCTATTTGTTAGCGATGACGTCAGGGTAAAGATCCCCTGTGCGTACTTTATTTAAACGTGGTTTTTAGTTCTGATCAACTTTTTTAAAACAATTTCCGATATTGTCAAAAGTAAAGGTACTTTGCTCTTGGGCAAAATTCATATTTTTTGACAAACCTCGTATACGCCTAGAAGAATTTAATATCTGATAGTTGCATTTTAGGTTTTAGACCATGCAGAACTTTTCATGAAGAATAACTTTTTGTCGTAAAATTAATAATAAAAAAGTTTTCCATATGGTTCCAACTTACGGAAACATACTGTATATACAGCGTGTCGAAGTATAGGGCCATATTTCGCCAGCGTACAAGCTGATAAGCATATTAATTAGGTTTTGGTCATGCGAAACTATTGAAAATAACGATCTGGATAAACTCTTTAAATAAACGACAATACTCCCCATACTAAAGTTCTAATTGATTAATAGGATAAATCCAATCCAATATTTTGTAAATTATTTTCTGGTTTTTCTTAATAAATATAATGGCTGCATTAAGCAGAGCCAATCGATGGCCAATCGGAATCGGATTTGTTTTATCGGTTTGTTGGGTTAAGAAACAATTTTTTCTCGCGCTTCTACTCCTAAAATAGTTCTGCCCTATATTCTTAATTTGTTAAAAATTAATTTTCTGGTTTGTTTCTTACAGAACCAGATTATCTTGACGAATTCATTAAATTAAACTGTACACTGATGGAGGGATCCTATAGTGGCGTCTGTGAGTCGGAAAAAACCCCGAAAAATCGAAATATTTTCAGCCGGAACAAGAGTACCCCCCCCCCCCCTTCCCCCCGTTTTCGAGGATGCTGAACACGATGGCGGCGAAAGAATTTCTCTTTGGGGTCCCCTCAAAACGGCCAAAAACCACCCCCTAGAGGGGTTAAACGCGCTTTAAGAGGTTTCCCTGCAGAGAAACACACTTTCCCCCAGTTTTCGAGGATGCTGAGCACGGTGGTGGTGTTGGATATCGCGTCCGACCCCTTCCAACCCCTCCACCGGCCAATACTCGCCCCTGAAAGGGGAGATTTTTTTTTTCAAGTATCAGCGACAAGTATA
The DNA here is from genome assembly GCA_963991005.1 of Barypeithes pellucidus. Lineage (NCBI taxonomy): Eukaryota > Metazoa > Arthropoda > Insecta > Coleoptera > Curculionidae > Barypeithes > Barypeithes pellucidus. Next base: position 44,962,671 of record OZ022563.1, on the reverse strand, counting down.
TATCCCCCCCCCCCCCCCCCCCCCCCATTTTCGAGGATGCTGAGCACGTTGGTGATGTTGGATATCGCGTTAAAAAATAATTTCGAAAAAAAGTATTTGATTATATTTTTTCAGTTGGACCGGAATGAGATACCATTACAACCAAAAAGGGAAGTACAACTGTTTTCCCCATTCTCAACATCCTCGAAAACGGGGGGAGAGGGGGGATGGGGGTCGGACGCGATATCCAATACAACCAACGTGCTCAGCATCCTCGAAAACGGGGGGGGGGGGGGGGGGGGGGGAATATATACTTGTCGCTGATACTTGAAAAAGAAATTCACCCCTTTCAGGACCGAGTATTGGCCGGTGGATCCTCGAAAACGGGGGGAGAGGGGGGATGGGGGTCGGACGCGATATCCAATACAACCAACGTGCTCAGCATCCTCGAAAACGGGGGGGGGGGGGGAATATATACTTGTCGCTGATACTTGAAAAAGAAATTCACCCCTTTCAGGACCGAGTATTGGCCGGTGGATCCTCGAAAACGGGGGGAGAGGGGGGATGGGGGTCGGACGCGATATCCAATACAACCAACGTGCTCAGCATCCTCGAAAACGGGGGGGGGGGGGGGGGGAATATATACTTGTCGCTGATACTTGAAAAAGAAATTCACCCCTTTCAGGACCGAGTATTGGCCGGTGGAGGGGTTGGAAGGGGTCCAACGCGATATCCAATACCACCACCGTGTTCAGCATCCTCGAAAACGGGGGGAAATTGTTTTTCTCTGCAGGAAAACTTCTTGAAGCTCGTTTAACCCCTCTGGGGGGTGGTTTCTGGCCGTTTTGAGGGGTTGCGCAACCCCAAAGAGATATTCTGACGCCGCCATCGTTTTCATCATCCTCGAAAACCGGGGGGGGGGGTACCCTTGTTCTGGCTGAAAATATTTCGATGTTCGTCCGACTCACAGACGCCACTACTAACCAAACAAAGAAACTAATAAATACAATTGTAAGAAATACGCATTCAGCATCAGAAATACCAATCGCTACTCATCGTTACTTCACAGATTAAAAATCGCTTACTAATCGATTGATTCCGCTAAATGCAATTGGTATAGTTGATATTTTATTCTCTTATCGAATTCCAATACACCTAAAAATCCTCTCGAATATTATATACTATTTTTTGCGAGTAGATATAAAGAAGCTGACAGCGCCTCGTAAAACAATTGGACTGATGCTAGCCTGGCAGTTTCGCACTGCAAAGAAGCCGTCGCCAGTAAAAAATAATATTTCAAATAAATAATTTAATTTTTATTTTTATGTGAATTCGATCAGAGCATAAAATATGAACTATACCCGCACGTTTTCAAACTCTTGTCACTGCCATATTTTTCGGGCTCATTAGTCAACGTGATACAGTCGGTCGTGGGTTTTTGTGTTTCTTGCAGCTTGATTTCGAATGAACACTTTTTCGTAACCAAACAAGGTTTTATTTACAATTGCTTCCTTTTAACAGAACAGTAAAAAAACTATCCCAAGGTAGATAATTTAAGATTAGATATAATATTCCTCTTTTTTATCTTGGAGACGTCAGAAGTAACAACTGCTGCTTAATTCTCTTTTCACCTGTATGTCAGTCTTACTAACTTGATTTTGATGAATACTGTCCTCATTGTTGTATCTACGACCTTCATAATGTCAATCACGACCATTATCTGCTGACGTGGTTTTATCTTATTTGATCTACATAATCTTGATTTAAATCATACTGTTACAGGTGATGACGTAAGTTCATGGCATGGTATAAAGATCTAAGAGGTATGATTCCATACCGATGGAGGCGTGGTACTAAAAGGTTTTACGCGTTTAATGGTATGTAAAATGAAAGAATAATATCATGGTATTTACTATTTAGGTGCATTTATTTCATGAACATACAATAAAGAGTAAAGCTAAAACACGACCTAAGTAAACTATTTTTTTTACTCAGTGGAGTGAAATTATGAAGAGGTAAAGAAAACCTAATAGAATAGTAAAAAACGGTGTCAGAGTAAGAGGAGTACGAAAAAAATGGGCGTTACTTTCCCATGATGGCCACCTCCAGATTGAACATAAATTTCATATGGGGAGCGCCACAACAAGAATGAACATCTCAAAAATGGTTAAAATAGTAATGGATATATTACAATTGTAAAAGACTGACAACGCTGGTGGCAACAAGCAGGGGTAGCCGAGCAGCTTCGGCTATCGTCGACCGGTTCGAATAGCGCGGCGGATATTTTAACCATACCATTAGATGCATAAAACCTTTTAATACCTTTAGAATAGAATTAAAACCGCTGACAGCAATATAAATCCTCATTAGAAATTTAAAAATCGCTCTCTCTTTAGCGTCACTGTGCGCGGCAGACGAAATTGAGACGGTTATATATCTTACCTTTAGTTATTGTATCATGGGTTCATGGGGATTGTATATTATTATGACAACAATGAATCTACAGACGATTGATTTTTTGGTTCAGAAGTGGGACGTCTGTATGCAGACGACTTTTTGATTTAAATAAATAAAGATAATGGAAGTCTAAATTATTTATTACTCAAAAAAACATCTTCATACAAAATATTCAAACAAACATAGATTTTTTCATTTGTAATTTATAATTTTTATACAGGGTGATATTCAATAATATGTACTTATTTTAATGGGTGATTCCTGGACCAATTTTAAATCGAAAAGTTGACATATGTCGCAGCCTTTTAGTGTAATCAGCCGTTACATGAAAAGTCTGCTCTTTTCATGAAACGCTGGCAAACACTGAAACAAATAACTATTACGCCAAAAGGCTATAAATTGTGACGATGCTTTGTTATTTTGAATAATTTTGTTGGCATTAGAAGATATTATTATTATTATTAAATAACACCCTGCATATATTTTATATTTTCTGTGACGACCTCCTACCTACTCTGTTATGTGATTAATGGTATTCCAACGTTTCTCTTCTTTATGTTGCTCTCTGAAATAATCGCTTACTGGTCGAACTAGGAAATAAAAAATTATTTCTGCAAAACTGAGAAAACTTGCTCCTAGAAACAAGGCTGTGGCACTTCCTATGGAAACTGAAAAAAAGGTTTCCTTTAATGTAACAATTTAATTGATTATAGAAAAAATGAAATTTATTGATCATTCATTCGTTTTATTTGCACAATGTTGATATTTTATTCTCTGATCGAATTCCAATGGAAATAAGAAACCTCTCTTAAATTATTTATTTTAAATATTATTTACAGTCCGCCAAGTCCGACACTGCCAGGGCGGCATCGGTCTAATTATACAAGATGGTATCGGCTTCTTTATATTTGCTCGCAAAAAATAATATATAATATTATAGTTGATATTTTATTTTCTGATCGAATTTCAATACAAATAAAAATCCTCTCTTAATATTATACAGGGTGTCCCAGAATATGTGGACATTCTCCCGGGATCAGATAGAACACTTAAAAATAACAGAAGTACCTATAAATTTTTCTTCCTACGGCCTCGTTGTTTTTTAGAATTATTTTTTAAGTACTAGGTGTAATTTAATAATTTTTTAGTATAATGGTTAGTAGATGAGTCTCCTTAAAATTCGCCTTTTTAAACACAATTTCCTTATTTAGTTTGCCAGGGACGGACTAGACGTAACACAAAAATGCTTTTTTTTGTACACCTTGTATGACGAAGGAACGACAAAAATATTTATGGATACTCTAAACCTTAAGCTGAAAAAAATGTACTCTTGATCAATGTCGATATAATGAACTGTTTTCGAAAAAAAGATATTTTTGTTCACCGGACGTAATTCGATTTTCCTGCAGTAAGATTTATGGTTTCAAGGTTATTAATTAAAAAATCATTATTGTGCCGTCTCCTCTTTTAGTAGAATGATTAGGGGTCCATAGGAAGTCACTCCGGGTGGCACCCGGAGCGCATCGCACAGCGCCCTCGCTCATAGCCTGGTACCATAACACCGCACAGTAGTGTCCACAACGGCGCACCGACCCTCGCTCATTGCCTTGCCTGTCGATCAGTTTGTCTCTCGACATCGAGATATAAACATGGACTGTGCGTTGTCATCTTCTTCCGATGAAGAAGATTTCAGCAACGATTTGTTTGTTTACAGTATTTGTTTCAGCTGATATTCCGTATTCTGTCTTCTGTCGGTCGGGTGAATCGATCTGTGAATTTCGGATCGGTGTTTCCAAACTACCAAGTACTAATAACTAGAAATCCAGCTAGTCGACAAAGAGTTTTTGCTATTTTATAAGTTTAAATTCATACGTCGACTAATTTCCTTTTGCAATATTACTTCTTCATCGGAAGAAGATAACAACGCACAGTCCATGTTTATAACTCGATGTCGAGGGACTACTGTACGAAGCTCAAGCGAGGCTGTGCGGTGCTATGGTATAAGGCTATGGACGAGGGTCGGTGCGCCGTTGTGGACACAGACTTACCAGCCAACGACAATTTTCCATTGACAACGTTCCTTTTGTATCGTTCAGTCGGTAGTCTTTCCAGTGATAGCTCCACGATGCTATACTCCTCCTCAAATCTAATAAAAGAAAGAAAGGTTTAACTGTAACCTGTAAGCCTAATGAGGGTTCCTTACCCTAATTTATTATCTGTAATTGTTGATACGTGTATTTCAGTACAACTTGAGAGACAGTCGCAAACTAGACCAAGTTTCGTCGATATTGGCGACTTTTGAACCATTACTTCCTGATAATTTGCGTTTAAACATGCCAATCCTGTGTAGTTGCACTGCTTTCCCAAAGCTATGAAAACCAACAAACAATTTCAACGATCTGTATTTTGGAAAATACCATTTTTTTAACAGATATGTCAATATGAAGTTTTTTTCCGAAAAATATACAGAGAGAAGCTCTGGCTAAAGGATTATTTTAGCTGGGATAGAACATTTGCCACCTGTAAAGGCCGTATTAGACTAGGCAATTTTTTCTCTTACGTCGGCAATTATAATGCACGTATTCATGCGCAGTAAACCGTTTTCGATCAGCTGGAGCATTGTCAACGGTCAGAACAGCAGTGGGTACTGTCGAAATCCCTAAAATATCCCCAGAATTAGAGATGTGCAAACCTGTTCGTTTTGATTACCAGTTAAAGCAGCTACTGCTATTTACAAATAGGAGGTGCAAAAAGTTGCTGAATTAGCAGTCCATAAGTTTAATAAAGAATGTAAACTGCTAATTTAAGTACCAGTGGGTTTAAATGGCCATTACCTGTTCATAACAGTTCATACCTGGTTCGGCCAAATAATAAACAGTTAAAAATAACAGAATAATCCATGTCTACCCAATTGCGCCGGCAAGGGCAATTAAAATGGCGCCTGCCCCATTTCTGGTAATGAGAGACAGCTGATCGGGAACAGTGTACTGCGCATGAATCCGTGTCATTTTAATTGTCAGAAGAGTAGAATTTCTGACTGTAGTACGGAGAACGGTGTACTGCGCCTGAATCCTTGAATTATAATTGCCATTGCTGGCGCCATAAAAATTCCCAAGTGTAATACGGCCTTAACAGCAAAATTGATTTCTTGTGACAGTAGAAACCATTTTCCTCGATATTCTTGATTCTTGTTAGAGGATACTTTGCTATTTTAGAAATATTGACAATTTTTTAACTCGCACGGTAAATATGTTGATTGGAAACCACCAGTGTTGCCAACCCGTGGGATATGTCCCATTTCGGGGGATATTTCAGGTCTCTGTGGGACAAAGGGGTATTTAGGTAAATTCGTGGGACATTTTAATGGCTCAGAAACACATTTTCTTTAGTTATATGTACCAGGAGGAAGGTTATAGTTTTCTATATGATTTTTTAAACTCAATATTTCCAATTTGCCACTTCCAATTGTATTTGCAAAATTTTTTAGTATTTTGCCAAAAAAATTATATTTTTCTTTTGTACAGGGTGTACCATTTTCGACAATTTTATAGGGTATCTCCGTAATTGTTAGTGCTATCAAAAAAGTAACGTAGGTGTCATGTGCTCTTTTTGGGTCAAACTTAAAATGGTAAAATCAAAATTTGATAATTTCCGCTCGTTTCAGAGATACGGGGGAAAATCAAAAAATTGACAATTTCAAAATTACCCTAAATTTTCTTAGTTAAAACATATATAAAAAATGTTTTATACAGAAGTTTGTTTATATTGACTGTTGAATAATCTGTCGTTTTCAGAATAAGTATACGGGGTCAGGTAAAAAAGTTATCAGATTTAACCTCATTTTTTTAAATAGAACATCCTTTATATTTTAATCTAAAAAGATACTGTTTTAAATTCTCCTTTTAAATATATAACACACCTTGAATGATTTTGGTTCTAGGCTCGACTTGCCATGCGGAAAGGAAAAAATTCGAAAGAGGCTCGTAGCAGGTTCGTTGAAAAAAACATTGACCAACGCTCGACTCAGGCGCGTATCGAGGTTGTCTCGCCATCTTTATACGCACCTTTACTGTTACAGCTACTTTTTTATTATTTTTTCTTTGCTATCGTAGTTAAAATGTTTATAACGGTAATAAAGATCTTCTCTCAGTGTATGAGAAATGGCTATAAATATTTGATATAATATATATTTATATAAAAGCATGTTTACGGGTATTTGGCATAAGATGATGCGCGCAACCGCATTTTTTCAACTGCGCGTCCTTCATACACTGCATCAGACATGCGCTGTAACTGTAATATGGGAACACGTCTAAATAATTTTCTTCCGCGAATCGGCATTTTCTTTGGTGAATACTTAGGTCCCTTACCTAAAAATTAAACAGTTTTTTAAGTATTTGTACAAACGAATATACCGGGTGTTCATTAGGAATGCTCACCCCTATAACTTTTTTATTAATTAAATTCCAGAAATAAAATTTGATGGGTTTGTATGTGAGGTTATTTTGTATTTTATGACACGATGGACTCAATTTTGTCACTGTTTTCTGTTTATTTTTTCATCTAGATTGGGATGAACTCTCTAAAATGGTTTAGGTACTTCTAAGTCAAATTAGGGCGGATTTTAAATTTATAATTTCGTTCATTTGCTTGTTTGCATTATGGCGTCATGGGTTTTTTTAGGATCAAACACAAGCACTATAGGAAAAATCCTGTAAGGCATTCTGGGAATGGTGCGTGTGTGCAAAAAGCGATTCACGTTGGTTTTGAATCGTTGGAGGTTATATTCGTTGGGAAAAACGACTTCTGCAAGGTTGTTCCATAAAGATGAAGTCATCAAGATGAAAGAATTCTTAAATATAGAAGTTCGAGGAGTACTAAGCTTAACCACATATGGATGGGCGACAGTGGTTCGTCTTGTATTTCTGCTATTCGCCGCTCTGGGCGGAATTAAGAGGGCAAGGTCAGCCGAGCACTTTGCATGAAAATATCTGTAAAAGAGAGTCAAATCCCCAACCTGTCATCGATGTTCTAGGCTGTCGAGGTTCTTCGTCAGCTCTTGGTCTCCAATCAGACGAATGACCCTCCTTTCGATGGAATCCAGTAGCCGAAGAGTATGTTTGGGTGCAGAGCTCCAGACATGAGAGCAGTACTCTAGTGATGGTCGAATCTGGGCCTTGTATGGTGTCAAAAGTTGTTGAGGTGTGTACAACTTTCTGGTTCGGAAGAGGTGTGTGGCGATTGTCACAACTTGGTTATGCCTAGACATATTTCCTCCCAGATTGACGCCCAGCAAATTAATAGATGAAGCCAGTGGGATTGCGTGTCCGTCCATGACTATATCCGGTTCTGTAATGCTAACCTTTTTAGAGAAAACTGCTGCCTGGGTTTTTTAGCGTTAAATTCGACTTGGTTACTGTCACCCCAAGCCAAAATTTCTTCCAGGTCTTTGTTGAGGCGTGATACTTCATATGGGTAACATAGGCTAGGAGATCTCCAGTTGATCTGGACTTCAGAAAACCATATTGATGATCGCTGATAATGTTGAAGCCTTCCAGGTACTTTAGAAGATGTTGGTTAATAGCTTTCTCCATTACTTTTGATATAACTGAAAGCAATGCGACTGGTCGATAGTTGCTAGGAAGGGTTCTCTTACCTTTCTTTGATATAGGCTGGACTAGCGCCGTCTCCAGCACGATGGAAATATTCCTTGCTTGTAGGATAAGTTTAAAAGTCTACAAAATACTGGTGTTAGTTCATCGGCGCCCGGTACCCAGATAAATGCAAACCCGTTTGCGCTTCTGCTTGTATTTTTTTCCATAAATTGGCATTTTTTTAAAATTATCCCTCCTTTTTTAATTTCACATAAGAATGTGTGATATCAAATTGTTGCAAAAAAAGGGCTCTATCTTTTTGCCTGAGTGAGCCAATATGTTTACATTGGAAAAAAAATTGAGTTTTCTGGGAAGAAATCTTCATAAAAACTTAAGTATGCAAAATATGTAAAACACAATAAAACTTGAAAATTGCATTTTTATCAAGAATTTTAGTAACCCATTTTAGGGAGTTCCTAGCAATCTAGAAGAGAACTTAAGAAGAAGAAAAATTATTTTAAGTACCAAAAAATGACATATGGGATGTCGTTGAATTTCGAATGGTATTCTGAATATCGAGCAACAAAGCCCAAAAAAATATACTGGGTATTCCATTTAAAAATCCAAAGTTGAGCAAATTTCCAGTTAAACCGGAAGTGACAAAATGGAATTCGACATGTCATAAAATTAAAAATATTATCACATACAAACCCACCAAATTGTATTTCTGTAATTTAAACAATAAAAAAGTTATGGGGGTGAGCGTTTCTCACGAAACACCCCGTATGTTCCGGACTCCTTGGGTGTCCTAGCGAAAGCCTACATACTTTTTTTTAAATCGAATATCTAAATACTTAGCTAAACCCCCTCAAATAGGCATGTTGGTTAAGTTATAGATTTAAATATACCTAATAGATTCTCATCATTTTCATAATTATTTACCTCGTCCTGATTTTCAATATCTTTCACTGTAAAAGACCTCCTCGCTTGCGTGTGTGGTGCCACTGAAATGTAATCAGTACTAGATGTCTCAATAGATGGCACTTCTAATGGACCCAAAATGTAAACCTACAAATCAAGAAATCTAATGGGGAATTTATTATTCATGTTCGTCATTTTTCCAATGGTGATTATACATTTTTAATTTGTGATCAATTCAAAGGTCGATGTTTTGGCTGAACATAGTTCAGTGGTGCACACAAGGGGGGGGGCACTGGGGCATGCTCTCTTTAACTAAAATATTGACATCTTCCTGTCATTTCCGGTTATACCCAAAATAGCTGTGTACAGGGTGGTTACTATTCAAGGTTCATTGTGAAAAAATTCAACCATTAAACAGTTGTTTATTTTAAATGGAACAACCTGTATATTTTTATTTAATTTGTTGACAACTTATCTTTATAAATAGTATGTACTGTTCTATATCAATATATTTTTTCAAGTGTGATATGTTCAGCAGTTCTCCATAAAGTTCGTCGCGAATCATCCTGTATAAGTAATAGCCGCGCCAAAGATATTACAAACTGCAGATAGAAAAATGTACATTTCTAGCCTACGCCCTACGTAACGAATACAAACAGTATTTCCCACCTCTTTCGGTCATTATTGCAGCATAGACAGATTGGCATATTTATTCCAAAGGCATCTTGCAAGATCCCAATTAGAAATTTGTTAATTTGACAATTAAAACTGGTTTAAGGTTAATCCGCAATTGCACTTAAAATAAATTTATTTCCCAATAATTTTACTATAAACTGTGAAAATGCGATGAAAGATTCTTTAAAAAAATATTATTATACTTAAAAGTATCAAACGAATCTTGAACTAATCTGACAAACTTATATTTTACTACTGCGGTACAATCCAGGAGCCAAAATATGAACGAATATTAATCTGGTTGGCATTACAACGTTAGCGCGCTGATCTAACGGATTGTTTATATATTTCATTTCGGTTGATTTGTGTTTGTTTTGTGATTATTGATGAAAAATTGTCTTTATTATAAACAATCATGGTGCATTCATGTGTAGTTTGTAAACGAGTGGATCATTTAAATAGGGATTTACCTTTACATCGGTAAGTATGGTTATGTTTTAATATTTAACCATCTGTTATTACCAGACTTCAACATTGTTGCCATTCAGCCAACAAACATGTAGTTCTCTCTCTTCCACCCATTATCGATTTTCTATAACATTTCACACAATCACAGCTTCACTTTCCAAGAGTTTTATGAATGGATTATGGGATATATAGTTTACAATACCTTTGATCCATGCAAAAAATTCCCTTAAAGGAACGCATAAAATTTTGAACTTACGTTGTTTTCACTATTCAATTCTAATCTAAGTGAACCAGGTCCCGTACTCCTGTTGGAAGTCATTTTGTATCGAGGCGGATTCTTAATCCTAGAATACAAATATAAATAATCAAGACCCATAAGAACAATATTTAGTTACCAGTCAGATATGATATTGAAGGAGCCACCAAATCCAAATCATAACTATCAAATTCTATCTGACTGGTAATAATACAAAAACCGTACTAAATAAATTATAATTTGACAGTTTTAATTTGATTTTGACGGCCTTAGTCACATTTTGTTTATGCCTTATCTTGTGTACTGTGAGTGTATTTCAGGTCGTTAAGAAATTATTGGTATATTTGTAGGGTTGCCAGATGACTAATGTATAAAAGTGGGACAATTGTATAAAAAGGCCTGATTTTTAATAAAAAAAAGCCGGACATTTTTCACAAATGCGTTTAAATACAGGCTATTATGGAAATGACTGAATGAGATGCAAATATATTGAGGAAAAATAACCATAAATGGCGCTTTGAATTATTAAGCGAAATATACACTTTATCTGAAACGATGACATTCGCATTCAATAATTTATTGAGGCAGTTTCAAGTATCAAAAGAGGTCACCGCATTGTAGGCGGTGTTGTCATATTGCCATACAAAATTGTAAACGTACGTGTTCAGTTTTGACAACAAGATGTCTTTGATCTACGTTATAACTTCTTTTTCAAACTTTTTAGGAAAAAAACAATTTTATTATAATCCGTTTTATAATTAAATTCCATATAAAACACAAAAAGTATGTTTTGCAACAGAACCAACAGTAGTTAATAACACACAAATTTGAAATCACATCACAAAATTAATTATTATGAATTATTTCACAACAGAAAAAAAAATCGGGTAATGCTACAACTAACAAAATGTTAAAATTCTTATACATCAAGCACGTGAAACCCTCAGCAACGTCGTTCCAACACCGAGTATCGAGACATACTGAAGCAACGATTTTGAAGGTTAAACATATCAATACGCGCGCGGCGGTTATCCAAGCAATACGCGGTATGATCTGGCATCACTGCAGTTTACTCTAGTGACCTACATTGTTGCTAACTGGAACCAGATGGAGCGGCGCGATAGCATGTAGGCAAAATGGGATTTTACCTTAGTATTTAGATATTCGATTTTAAAAAAATATATGTAGAATTTCTCTAGGACACCCAAGGAGTCACCCATTTAAATACAATAAGTCATTTCCATAACACCCTGTATATAAAATAAAATTTTTGTGTTTTTAATTTTTGCGAAGGTCAGTTCAATAAAGCGCAAAAATAAACACTGGTTATAGAACGACAAGAACTAACGAATTTTATTTCACGAGCGATTTCGCGCGGTAATTTTTTATAGTTGACCGATTGGTTGGTTGCTATAAAAAGGCGGACGGAGTCAGCAAATTTACAAACAAGAGGACATGTCCGGCTAAAGCGGGACGTCTAGCAACCCTAATATTTGTGATAAAAACATTACCCTATCTGCTGTGAATTTATAGTGTAGCAAAAGCCCATATCCGTTTTGAGCATAACGAAATTTTTACAACAATCAAATTCAACCTTGTTCCATTTGCAAGTTCGAAATAGTTCTTTACAAGTACTTCTCACCTAAAAAAATATATATATTTTTTGAAGTAGTCCATCTCGAAGTGGAGTGAAGTTATACTGAGGTAAAGAAACTCATAATCTGCTCCACTGGTTTAATAACAAAATCAAAAACCATACATGTTTCGAAGGTTCAAACCTTCATCTTCATTCAATTTTAAATTTGATATAAAATTCCAACATTTTATAAAAATCTCGCATCCTGGCACGTGGTTCCAAGATGCTTTCATCTTGGAACCACGTGCCATATGCCACATTGATTTAAACTGAGCAAAGCAGGAAAAAGAAAAAATCCGTTTAAAAATTATGAAAATTAATTAACGGTAACTTTTAAAAAATTTAATGCATTATTTGATTTTATTTTTAATTTTAATTTGATATAAAATTCCAACATTTTATAAAAATCTCGCATCCTGGCACGTTGATTTAAACTGAGCAAAGCAGGAAAAAGAAAAAATCCGTTTAAAAATTATGAAAATTAATTAACGGTAACTTTTAAAAAATTTAATGCATTATTTGATTTTATTTTTAATTTTAATTTGATATAAAATTCCAACATTTTATAAAAATCTCGCATCCTGGCACGTGGTTCCAAGATGCTTTCATCTTGGAACCACGTGCCATATGCCACATTGATTTAAACTGAGCAAAGCAGGAAAAAGAAAAAATCCGTTTAAAAATTATGAAAATTAATTAACGGTAACTTTTAAAAAATTTAATGCATTATTTGATTTTATTTTTAATTTTAATTTGATATAAAATTCCAACATTTTATAAAAATCTCGCATCCTGGCACATTGATTTAAACTGAGCAAAGCAGGAAAAAGAAAAAATCCGTTTAAAAATTATGAAAATTAATTAACGGTAACTTTTAAAAAATTTAATGCATTATTTGATTTTATTTTTAATTTTAATTTGATATAAAATTCCAACATTTTATAAAAATCTCGCATCCTGGCACATTGATTTAAACTGAGCAAAGCAGGAAAAAGAAAACATCCGTTTAAAAATTATGAAAATTAATTAACGGTAACTTTTAAAAAATTTAATGCATTATTTGATTTTATTTTTAATTTTAATTTGATATAAAATTCCAACATTTTATAAAAATCTCGCATCCTGGCACGTGGTTTCAAGATGCTTTCATCTTGGAACCACGTGCCATATGCCACATTGATTTAAACTGAGCAAAGCAGGAAAAAGAAAAAATCCGTTTAAAAATTATGAAAATTAATTAACGGTAACTTTTAAAAAATTTAATGCATTATTTGATTTTATTTTTAATTTTAAATTTGATTTAAAATTCCAACATTTTATAAAAATCTCGCATCCTGGCACATTGATTTAAACTGAGCAACGCAGGAAAAAGAAATAAATCCGTTTATAAATTATGAAAATTAATTATCGTTAACTTTTAAAAAAATTTAATGCATGATTTTATTTTATTTTTAATTTTATATCAAATTAAAATTAAAAATAAAATCAAATAATGCATTAAATTTTTTAAAAGTTAACGTTAATTAATTTTCATAATTTTTAAACGGATTTTTTCTTTTTCCTGCTTTTTCAGTTTAAATCAATGTCATGAGTTTCTCCTAATGCTCTTGTATTTTCCACTGAAGATGAATGTTTGAACCTTCGAAACATGTATGGTTTTTGAGTTTGTTATTAAACTAGTGGAGCCAGATTACGAGTTTCTTTACCTCACTAAAAAAATATAGTTAATAAGAAATTTTACTTTTCGATCCTTAATTACAGATTCACAATGTTAGAAGGACAAGAAAAATTATAGACATCCCTAAAGATGAAAGGAAAGGTTAATGCCGAGCTTAGAGTGAAAATACTTACGCCCAAAGAAAAATCGCTTAAATTCTTTTTAAAGCAATTTTTCACGATATTGTTAGGGTCTGCAAACGCTGAAACAGACATGGAAAAGAAAAAAAATGATAATAACCCTGATAAAGACAAAAATAAGACTTATAGATACTCCATCTGAATAAAGGTAATAATTATACTCTCAAAATAAATTAGAGATAATTACTAGATATAATTCGCAATTATAGATAATTTCTATAGATAAAATATGCATTATACAGGGTGTTATGGAAATGACGTATTATATTTAAACCGGCAATTCCTGAGATGAAAACAAATTGAAGAAAAATATCCAGAAATGGTGCTTTAATTTAATATGCCCTGTACATGATCTTATGTCAAACCAAAAATTACCACATGGTGCCCCTGTTCGGAAGGTAAACACAGCAACATATGGCAGTGAATCTTGAATAGTGTTGTCATATCTTCAGGGTAAGCTCTTTAGAAAGTCAATAACCGTTTGACAGATTTCAAGTTGTTTATTTTTCCGGGTACATTATTATAAACTTTTACGTTCAGTTCGCTGGGAAACAATCTCTGATTTATAAACTTAAACTGACACGAACGAACCGCCGCGGAGTTTATAAATGGTCAGGTATGTTCTCATTTGTTCAATTCGAACGACACCTGTCAGATCTGGACAACTTAAAAGTTTATATATGTCACTTACCCTTTAGAAAAAAAAATGCAATTTTACTTACCTTTTCAGACTTATTTAAAACCAACTTAATTTATAAAAATCACCAAGTACTCATATCACAAAATCACATTAGTTCTCACGTCAAAACACATCTAAGTACCTTTCAATCTGAATTAGTATTTTATAGTGCTACTGTGTAGACAAAAATACACCCTTATTGTCTGGGAAATAATAATGTATTTAACATCTAAAAATAAATAACACATTGGTTCTCTCGATCGATATCGGCCGGCTTCTTTAAACAGCTGATTGTGGACAATCAGGCTAATATTTACAACGTTGTCACTGTCGATGTTTTATGAGCGACTATCATAAATTGCCGAATTTCCTTCTATAATATTACTTTCCTGTATAATTATAGTCTCGGAAATGGCAACCGCGCTGGCTCTAGTAGCGGAGAGTTCTCGGAAAGAAAGTTCGACGACTGGTCCGAAGATGGACTAGACCATTATTTCAAAGGGTAGTTCCTGTCAATTGTTAACATAATTGTTTCATTTAATCTTTAGTAAAGGGTTAATGGCCCATAGAAATTAGCGTTTTTATTATTTCTATTGCGAAATGATGCTCTTGATCTATGTGTGTTATTGTAAAGTGTAATTATGCGTTAGTGTTGGGGTTTAGTGATAAGCTTATTATGCACTCCTACACTATCATCAGGACACGTGATGAGCATAAAGTTTTTCCCATAGAAAAATGAACTGAAAGTGTCTGTGCCATGGATTCCTTAATCGCGTCCTGGATTTACTTCCTAAGTATGCTAAATATTTATTTTTATAAGAAACTAAAGTTTTAGACTTTTAAACATTTTGGCAACATTGTTCCTGAATATCTGTTTATTACCCAGCTGGGCAATGTAATATGTTCATATATGAATGTGCCGAGGAGTTGTGTGTGGGTTTAGGGGTAAATTACCCCACTTTTTAAACGTTCGATTTAAAAAAAAAATATGTAGCGCTTCTCTAGGACACCCCAGGAGTCACCCATTTAAATATAATACGTCATTTCCATAACACCCTGTATGCAATTCTCAGATAGTATAGAGATTGTAGATATTCCCAAGATAATAAGCGGTATTAGAGATAATTCCAAGAACAATAGCTGGATTATAAAATCGCGATTATAGATAATGTTAAGATAAAAATAAGGATTATAGTTATTCTATCTAAATAAAGGTAATAATTATATTCTCGAAATAAATTAGATATAATCCCTAGATATAATTCGCAAGTATAGATATATAATTCCTATAAATAAAATAGGCATCATATACAATACTCAGATAGTATATAGTATAGAGATTCTAGATAATCATAAGATAATAATCGGTATTGGAGATAATTCCAAGGACAATATCGGGATTATAAAATAAAAGTCGAGATAACTTCAAGAGAATAGTAAGAAATACTCTCTAAATAAAGGTAATTATTTTCCCGAAATAAATTAGGGATAATCCCTAGATAGAATTCGCGAATATAGATTATTCCTATAGATAAAATAAGCATTATATACAATTCTCAGATAGTATGGAGATTGTAGATATTCCCAAGATAATAATCGGTATTAGAGATAGTTCCAAGAACAATATCTGGATTATAAAATCGCGTTTATAGATAATTTTAAGAAAAAAGTAAGATATGCTCTATCTAAATAAAGGTAATAATTATATTCTCGAAATAAATTAGAGATAATTACTAGATATAATTCGCAATTATAGATATTCCCAAGATAATAAGCTGTATTAGAGATAGTTCCAAGAACAATATCTGGATTATCAAATCGAGATTATAGATAATTTCAAGATAAAACTAAGAATTATAGATATGTACTCTCTAAATAAAGGTAATTATACATATTCTCGAAATAAATTAGAGATAATCCATAGATAGAATTTGCGTTTATAGGTAATTCATATAGATAAATTAAGCATTATAGATCAATGTCGGGATTATAAAATAAAATGGAGATTATAGATAATTTCAAGATAAAAGTCGATATTATAGATAATCCGAAGATCAAAGTCCAGTAATTAATTCTTTTGTAATTTACCTAAGGTGTGGAGAGTTTTGGGTCCACATATTTGTAAAGTGTACTCTTGGCCTGGGCTGTAGAATACAAGTTCCCTAATTATCTCGTCGAAATCGAAGTCATGGGGATCTCCATAAACTCTAGAACAGTGAAATTTAGTGGTTGGAACCTTTTTCTTACGATACTTCCATATTCTGCAATTTTGTGCCTAGTACGGTATTTTTGCTGATTCTTAATTCATCGGCGATGTATCTTATTTGATGCCCATCTCTCAATCGCATGTAAATGATCGCTTTTTGCTGGACGGTTAACAAGGGCGTAATAGCAGCCCGGTGAGACTTCTTATGGGGGGGATCCGAAACACGTAAGAAGGCCATGCAAGTAATGTCACGCCATGCCTATCGCCGCTAAAATCCACTTTTCCATGTATGTCAAATATCCCTATGGGTCCATATCAGACTTGCGTAGTTATATCTGGAAGCCATAAAGTGGGCTTGTTTAAGGAAGGCGATTGGATCTTAACCATATTTGTCTCACTTTACCGAATCGGGGATAGTTGATGCAGACAGAGACTTGAGAGACAGACATAAAATGCGAACATGCCCTAGTTGTTAAATAATTTTACAAGTCAATTTTCTTCGTTTGGCATGGAATATAATCAAGCAACATATGAATGATATGTAAAGTGAATGAAAATGGCGAAAGCGAAGCGTCCTTAAATTCTAAAATAATTTTTAATTTTCTAATCTTTTCACGAGAAACGTCGTTTCCTTTTGTGCAAGTGAGTAATTTGTAATAGTCATCTTTACTGAGAGTACGCATCAATAATAATTTCTTTTCATAAATCATATGGGGCCCAAAAAATATGCTCGGACTTGAAGCCTGAAATATTTGCTAGGACCTAGGGCCCAGTTGAAGATGGTAAAATATTTTACGTAAATTATGATTTACTTCCTGTTTTTTAATAAAACTACTTACAAGCTTATTTCTGAAGTTTAATTTTTCATTTGAAGTTACGTTACTAGTTCAAAAAATGATATAAGATTGTGTAAGGATTATTTTAAAGTGATGTTTACAGCTTAAAACATCTCAGAATCCTAATATTGATTTTCACCACTTAGGAAATCAAATAAAAGGGTTTTGAATGTTTTTTATTGGTTAAATATTACTTTAAAATATTGACAGTAATAAAAATTTGGACAAAAGTGACATTTGAAAAGCACGTGCGTTTGTCAGCTGATGCGATACTTAATGGATGCCGGGTTTGTTCATTTGTTCATGCCTGCTTCGATTTTTTAACACGGCTGTTTGTCTTCTTCCTGTTTATAAGTATTTGTTGCTAATAGTCTGGGAGATTAAGCTACATATTGCTGTCCCAGTTTTATGTCGGCACGATTGTACATGATATTTTAATTTTATTTAGCTGTAATTGAGATAAAATTAAAATTAATAATTCCAAGTTTAAAAAATAGTATTGACCAGACTTATTATGGTATTAAACAATGAGACAACATCGCCATTCCAAGACACGACGCGCCAGCGTGCTGGCCGGCTGTATCGAGGGAGCAGGAGACGTTTTTCTTATTCTTCTGCCTTTGATCACCCGAAGCGTTGCCAAATCACTTTAGGTAGTTGCGATTTTAGATATTTTTCCTGAAAACCCCGGTGTGACAGTTTGTTGCATTAAAACTAAACTATGAAATTAATTGAGATTATTGATAGTGCATATGCAATACTTTAAAAAATGACTGTATAACCATGTTGTTTCAATTTAAACGTTATTTACCGTTTGGAAAGAAATCAAAATCTTTTTCGAAAAATTCAAGCTAATATAATCATGTTATGCCATATTTCGAAGCTAAACATGTTAACAAATTCTATCCAATAGTTTTCTTGTAGTTTGGCACACTTTTTTACCTTAATGGAGGTCTGATAAGTGCCTTTATTTACCTTAATGGAGGTCTGATAACTGCCCTTAAGAAGAAGAAATAGAACTTACTCATTTGCAAAGTCGGCAATTTTATCATCATTATTAACTTCACAAACCGCAACGCTGGGGAACTCCGTATCCCAATCGGAATAGCTGGTTTCGACTACAAAACTGATCGCGTTGTTCTGGTGCGACTTCCAAGCCGAGCGTATTAAAATTCCCGACGCCCACCAACTGAGAGTACAGCATAGAATCCAAAACACCCTAGGAAATTTATTATTATACAGGATGTCAATTTCAAAGCATCCCACCTTTAGTATCTCGCTTCCAGTCAATAATATTAAAAATCGGAAAGACACGTCAATTTTATTGTGGAGGGGGGGGGGGGCCTTTAAAGACTATTTGCAGCCTTCGTGGTTTAACCCCCTGAGAGGGGAAGGTATTACCCTTAAAGTCTTAACTGGGAAGGAGGGTCTGTTCGGATTTGTTCGCTCTAAATGTCGTTTAATGCAGAACAAACTGAATCGAATTGGACCGACCGGCTCGGCACGGCACAATCGGCCCGCTCGGACCAGTCGGATCAACTCGGCAACACACATATATATATAAACAGTATATTGCTAATACCATCGGCAATTCTGTCCCCGCTATGGGCATCGAAGGGGGCGTTGTGTGCGCAGTTCGGATATTTCCTTGTGAAAGTAAACATTGGACAGGTCCGGATTTCAACTTTTTTAATGTAAATTTCACTGGATAGTTAGGAAAAATATTGCAATCAAAATTTCGATTAGTTCGATTTAAGACAGCGTTCCATGCATACGATTTCTGACGATATGATGATCCGACGGTGCCCTGATTAATGATGATAAATAAACCAAAAATTAAGAATGAATGACTATGACTATTTTGGGAATTAATATCAGCTACTAACGCAACAAATTAAAACCCCATTAATTTTAAGGTTAGGTAGTGACCACATAATATTATATTGTATACGAATGATACTCTCTTCTTTTTTACAAGCTTTTTAGTGAAATTCGGTTCCGAAGATCGGATAATGTGATAAGCAAAATAATTTCATATGTGAAATACTTTATACCTGGTATTGATCCATGACTTTTGCAAAAAAGCACCATTTTATCTTAAACAAAACAAGTCACTAACCTATCAAACAGCGAATCGAATCACCACAAATTAAAATCTCCTTTACAAAAATTGTTGTTAGGTAATGAAAGTTTATAAGCACTAATATACCGACAATCTGGATGAACCACTTTTTATTCTGTAACTTGAAAAAGCATCCGGAACCAAAGATGGCGACGGATAACAACAAACAAATAATGTCGGACCGGCTCTGACGCGATCGATAAAATTTCCACCCTACTGCGCAAACTCAATAGACCCGCGCCATCTCCCATAGCGGGGACACTTTTTGTATTTTGGAATGTTCGTATTGGCAATATACTGTTTATATATATATATATTGATAAAGGGTACCATGTCACCTCCGAAGTATATACTGAAGAGCCGTTGTCACCTCATATATGACGTTGTCACCTCCGATTTCGGAGGCGACAACGTTTTTTCCATATTTTCAGTAGTTCTGACCTCAGATGACCTTTAACGTGCTAATAGCAAAATTTTTGTCGGAGGTCACAACGTACCCACCATACCCCCAAAAAAAGTTTTTAGTTCCGGTATAGATCACCGGCGCTAGTGCTGCATAAAAAGTTTACGGAAGGCACGATGACGCCTCCGATCATATAAATCGCATGTTTGCGTCACATACGGTTGACGTACGTAACTTTCCCGCCTCCGCTAAATGGCAACGTCGGCGAGGAGGTGATAAGGACGCTTTCGTATCATTTCATACCATATTTGCAGTTCTCCAATTAAAGACGTGGTAGTGTATAATGGAATGGTCCCAAAAAAATATTTTTTTTAAATTTTGATCGCTGTAACGCGAAAAACTTGTCTTTCTGCTAAATAAGTAAAATAAAGCAAAGAAATATTAATATCTTCATTATCATCCTCGAAAATACAAAAAACCATTATCAAATTTAACATTTTTTCGTAATTAACAAAAAAATGTTGTCCATGTTAGTGAAACGCTACAAGTTAGATAACTAATAAATAGGACAGAGGTGATAATTAAATTTAAAAACTATAACAATGGGTTTAAAAAATAAATTATTAACCCTGTTTGTAACTCCAAAGTTGAAAAATGTTAGAAACTATAACATTACGTCAATTGTTATAGTGTTTTACTAATTCTTTTTGGTACTACTTCTAAACTCCGATTTGTGCAGAAACCTTGGTATTCTAGATAGAGAAAAGGCGTTGTTCTAATGACCCCATCCCTAAACTTCCTACTGACAACTTTTTTGACGCTTTTGACACCAACTGTTCACACATCGCTCTACTACTTGAGTATGACATGGACATCAATTCCATTCAGCTGCTATTCTTGACTTTATTAAAGATAAAATTCCTCCATCGCTTACTATTTGCAACATGGGCGGCGGAAGATTAAAGGTACTCCAATCTATCATTTCGGTGAAGTTAATGTCTACGTCTAATGTGTGTCTAATGAAGTTACTGTCTAAAATAAATTTTGTTTTGGTGTCAGGTGTCACAAGGTTTCTAATTGGCCCATTCTTACGAGTTTTGTTTCGCGCCTTCATTATTCTTCTAATACTTAATTCTCTGATGTTTTTTCTTCCATCATCAAAAACATGCTCCAAATCAAATTTTCGAGATGAGCAAACATAAGACGCTCGATCACAGTTTTCAAGTAGGAATCTTGATGTTTCTATAACTTCAAATGCATGCTTAGGGCCATTTGTAAAATATTTGCGTTTCTTGATATTAAATCAGACAGGCAAATAGGACTTTAGGATGAAAGAAACTGATACATTATATTAATCTAAAGAATTTATCACAACTAAGTACAATCTGAGACCTCTGTTTGCCGCAGTTAACCATATTAAAGTGTGAAAGTGGGCCTGGATCATGAACAGCCAATTCTTCTGGACAATTACCTAATTGTATTACAGTATTAAAGTCCAGGAGATATTGAACATCTTTAATTAACACTTTTAGATCAATTTCAGGAATCCCTCTCTGAACGCTATCAAAACTTACCGCTGGAAGTTTTTCACAACCATTAAGATGAATTGGAGTACCTGCCATCTTTCGCTGTCAGAAGAGTTGCTAGTGCCGAGTTTAGGAATGTGTCTTAACCACAACAACGCTTCTTTCTCGATAACGTTTTTCGCACAAATCAGAGTTTAAAAGTAGCACCAAAAAGAATGAGTAAAAGACTTAATTGACTATTGACATAATGCTATATATAGTTTGTAACATTTATCATTTTGAAATTTTGATGTTACAGAGTTAATAATTTATTTTTAAAATCCAATGCACGAACAATACATACTGAAATATCTTTTAATTTAATTCTCTGCTATTTCTTACTGATCTAAACCATAGCATTTAACTAACATGGAGAAACTGTTTTTGTTAGTTACGCAAAAATGTTAAATTTGATTAATTTTTTAGATTTTCGATGATATGCGCGACCTGAAGATATCAACCGATTTCTTGTTTCTTTCCTTTATTTCTCTGTCTGTCAGGCCAATCTCCCGCGGTATACCGAACAAAATTTAATAATACATTTTTACAGCCCACTCTAGTGAATAAGTTCAGTATAATCTGATAATTATGTCATCCAGTACTGAAAAACTGCTAAGTCTTTAATTATTATGGGACCACAAATTGGACTATTATTTTTCTACAGGGTATATATCCAAAAACTCAACCGTTTGATAATGGAAAAACTATAACTGGGAAAAATATGAAAATCAAATTTAAATTGTTAATGTGAAAACTTCCCGCCCTTAATATATCGTTTCAAATAAATAATTAAAAGTGAGAAGACACGTGAATGTTATTGTAAAGGGAGACTATTTGCAGCTTTCGTGGTTTAACCCTCTGGAAAGCGTAGATGTCACCCTTAAAATCTTAAATGGGTAAGTGGTACACCATTTTAGAGGTCGTTTAAATCTCTCTCCAATTATTTGTATTTTTTGAGTAGTAGTTTCCAAGAAATCAAGTTCCAAAAATAGATTTATTTATGTAATGCTTTAGTCGATGAGTTTGCTGGTAAAGACTTGGAAAGGGTGTAGTAACTACCTGAATGAACATAATAATATATAATAATGTTTTTTAAATAATAACTTATACCCATAAATCTCAGTGGAGGCCGTTCTACTTACGTCCAATTTTGTAACGCAATTTCTAGGAAACTACTACTCAAAGAATAACAAATTATTGTTATTACTGGAAACATATAACTACCTTTAAAATGGTGTGCCACATGACCCTGCTCCCTATTTAAGAACATTAGGGTAACATCTACCCGGTCCCGAAAGTTGAAAATATTATTTAACAGCGTACTCGTTCTTAAAGAAATTTACGTGTCTTTCCAATTTTTAATATTATTTACTGGAAACTAGATATTAAGGGTCGAAGTTTTCAATGTCCTATATTACCTAAAAATGTCGCGTGCAGTCCGGAAAATAAATATGAGTTTTTTTTCAGAACAGCACTTGTTATTTAATTTGGGCTGATTTCTCTGTAGAAAGGGGTATACTTGACCAGACTTCGTTTAATTATTAGATTTTAATACAGAACTCTCTAATGGAAAAACTAAAAATGGAATTTTAAAAAGTGTCACAAGTAAATTTTTTCAAATAGTACCTAAGCCAAATTTATCTAGTTAGTGAGGATGGCTTTACAAAGCAACAAATCATACTCGCAATATAGTATCACTTGTTCTTGATTTATTTAGCACTTGATTGTTTACTAACCCCCTAACAACAGAAAAATGTTAAATTGTCCATATGTATTTTGAAAACTACAAATTTTCGAAATATATGACTATAAGAAGTTAACCGTGTTTTAAATAAATTTAATCATAGTTACTATAAAATTATAAAAATACACAGACTCTCACAGTTTTCTTAATTTAATTTGTATCTTCTATTTTGAGTGCCGTGTAATAACAATGGTTCCTTTTTACAAATAAATTAGCTCAAATTAAATAATGAAGGAAAATTGATAATTATTTGCCGGCCTCCAAACGACATTTTTACATAAAATTTGAAATATGTCAAAAACGGTTAAACTTAGTTATAGGTAGGATATTAAATGTATTTAGAATTGTAAAATAAGCAACTTGACATTTACTTGATTCTTGAAAATATTTTAGCCGCCCTATCGACCTAGCATACGACGAAATATCCAAAATTGTACTAATTATAGTTTACCGATAATCGACCATAGGAATTCCTAGGTCACACTATTTAAAATATTTCATTATAATGTCACACAGCGTCTGAATAATCTTCCATTCGTCTTGATATTCACCTGCATCTAGATATTAAATTATTAATTGTTAATGTTTAACAATTCAATTATTAATTTGTAATATCCTTGCCATTACAATCTAAACATCCTTTCATTCTATATTTTTTTATTGTTTTCATGTTTCAGATTTACATTCACATTTGACACCGCGCATTTCAGTCTGCCAAAAATATGGTAGAAACTGTCCGCCTATATAAATATTTATATTAAAAACCCAGCATGCGGATACAGAGGTGTCTATATGACCTCCGACAATGTGGCAACACTGTCGGAGGTAATAACGGCACCAGGATATACGCGCATATACAATCTTCGGAGGCCACATAGTACTTTCTGTGTTCCCCATATATGACTCGTTAAAAATTAAGAAATCTTTTCCCCTCTCAAGGAATCTGGATTGGTTGTCATTTCAACACCCCATATATAATTTTTTTTTCGATGTAAACCCCTGGGAACACCCGGAGGCCAGGTCGCCTCTTCTGTATACCGGAGGCGACAACATACCGTGCACCAATATATATATATATATATGTGCTCGGCAACGGCAGAGGATGCTCGAAGCGACAAAAACTGCCGAATGGTACGATAGTCAGGGTTGATCCATACCGTACTTTCGTACCGAATTCGGTATACTTTACAAAGCTTTGGTACATCTTTCGAGTTTTTGTCATACTTTTGTAACTACCTTTTTTTTAGTACTTTTTTAGTTTCCTACGGGTCCTTTATCAATGGGGATCATTTTTTTTTAGTTGTTTACTATTGGAACAACGCTGTCTGTACTGTTAACCTCACTCTTTTGGTGAATGTTGGTACATTTTCATCACATTTGGTGCAATTTTGACGATCCAGACGGTACAAACATTTTAAGCTTTGGAACAACCCTGCCGATAGTGTAGGTGAAGTGGTCAAGCTGCAAAGACAATGGCACACGAAATGTTAGTAGGAAGTGTTCGGAAATATCCGAACCACCCCAAAATAAGCAGTATAGTCTTTGCAGCGAACCCTCAAGCTTTTTCGACAGTTAATCATCAATATGTCATCGATCAGCTGTTTGGGGATTGGAATATAAATAGACTCCTTTTATTTTTAAAATAAACGTACGTACTATTGTAGTACGGTCCTGGAATGTCATACAAACCTAGGCAAAATAAATAACCAGAAATAAGCAGGCAAGTCATTAATGTCACGTGACACTTGACATATCCGGCGCGAGGGTTCGCTGCAACGACTATATCATTGACCACAAAATGTACTTTTAAGCATTTCATATGAAATAACTTTTTGCCTGAATTTTTAATTTGTCAATATAATTTTTTTAGAAATATACAGTTTTCGATTAATGTGCAGAACATTGGTTTACGTTTTGCTTTTCTTCTCATATCAAGGCAATCGGACATCTTCGTCAGATTGTGATGAACTTAAATCCATTTTTTTTTTATTATATAAGTATCAAAGTTCCGCTTGTCCAAGGACAAATAATTCAGCAACAGCATGGATTCGTTAAAGGTAGATTTACGACAACAAAATTCCTTATCATCTCACAAAGCCTTGCGGAATCGATAGATGAGGGTCTGCAGACTGATAAAATATAT
The DNA here is from genome assembly GCA_963991005.1 of Barypeithes pellucidus. Classification (NCBI taxonomy): domain Eukaryota; kingdom Metazoa; phylum Arthropoda; class Insecta; order Coleoptera; family Curculionidae; genus Barypeithes; species Barypeithes pellucidus. The sequence goes on along the minus strand of OZ022563.1, from coordinate 44,937,130 downwards.
TTGGATCCCTCAAATGCATTTGACCGGCTTGACCACACTATTTTAATGTCAAATCTTAGCAGATTTGGATTTTCACTGCCTTTAATAGATACAGCTTACCAGGTCATACCTTTCTGACCACCATCAATATGTAGCTCTTCACGGCTATAACTCTGCTAACTATACAGCCAGTCCTGGAGTCCCACCGGGAATCTGTGCTAGGGCGGTTACTTTTTATTCTATTTATAAATGATATTGGCATAGAGCTAACTGTTGAGTTCTTGGTATATGCGGATGATATTAAAATAGTCAAAAAAATTAGAAATATCAATGACTGTATTATTCTTCAAGACAACTTTTAGATCTAATTAATAATTGGTGCTTGAAAAATGATCCTCAGCTAAGTATTGACAAGTGCAACGTTGTATCATTCCCAAACACACTTTCTGTCATGATACATGACTATTTGTTATCTTCCGCCGAAACTCATTCTGCGACCTGGGAGTGATCTTTGACTCAAACCTTTATTTCGTGCCTCATATAAATAAGGTAGTGGGTGAATCTTAATTGCGGGGTTATGGGTTTATTGTGCGGTGCACAAGGGATTTCAATAACATTGATGTCTTGAAGACATTGTACAATTCATACGTACGGTCCAAGTTGGAATATGCTGCAGTAATCTGGGCTCCTGAGTACAATGTTCATATTAATGCCATTGAAGGCGTTTAAAGAAAATTCTTGAAATATCTTCGCTTTAAGAGAGACGGAATATATCCCATGCAGGGTTTTGCTCAATCCAGGCTACTTGAAGGATTTAATTACGGGTCTCTCAGTGATCGCCGTCTTTTAATTACTTTGTTTAAATTATTAAACAATCAATTGGATTGTATGGATATTTTGAAAAAGCTTAACTTTAATGTGCCGCGCTTAGGTTCACGGCAAAACATAACGTTCTATTTACCATATCCAAGAACAAATACTTTATAGTTTTCTCCTATTTTTCAAATGTGTGACAAATACAACAGACATATTGACTTAGGTTTTTTTAATTGCTCGATAAGTATAGTTTAAAAACTGGTGCCCCATTAAAATGCATTTCAAATATATCTTACGGTTGGCATATTTTTTTGTCCTTAAAGTTTTTATTGTAAAATTGAAATTTATGATGTAAATTATTGTCTCATTTCTTTAGATTATATTTTTTATATGTATTTAATTTATCTCAAGTTCAATTAATATGATGTGAAGATACCTTCTATCGTTCTACTAAAAGAGGGGTCAGGACAATGTTTTTTAAATAATATCCTAAAAACCATAAATCCCAGTGGTGGTTGATTTTTGGAACGCCATTTTTGGAAACTACAACTCAATTATTGGAACGAGATATAAACGACATTTAAAATTATGTGCCACATGACCCCGCTGTCCATTTAAGATTTTAAGGGTAAAATCTACCCATGCAAGAGGGTTAAATCACGAAAGCTGAAAATGTTATTTAAAAGCGTCCCCCTTCACAATAAAATTGTGTCGGCCGATTATTAATATTATTAACTGGAAGCGAGATAAAATTTCAAATTCACACCCTGTTTTATTGTATTATTTACGAAGTTATTAATATTATTAGCAGTAATCATAATTAAAGCTAGGTTCACACGGCAACATACAGTACGTTTTTTTGCAGGATTAATATCACCGCATAAGTATTATTGACGCATCTATTGAACCGTTCAGAAATCGTTTGCACTGCAAATAAACGTATACGGTCGAGGACGTCTAACGAATACTCACCGGATTTGTCAAGCAAACCGAATAAATTGAAACATATTCAGTTTGCAGTAGTGCAGCATAGTATTGCATCATCTCTTTCACACTACACGTGTTTTAACGAATAGCAACCGACTATTAAACAATCCCTAGTACAGGGTGAGTTAATGATTGCGCGGAGTAATTTTATGCCTGTAGGGCAGAAAATTATATTTTTTTAAATGGGACATATACAATTGCATATTTAGGTTCATTTTAGGGTTCTCTATGAACCGCTAAAATGTTATTTAATTTGCTTGGGTGGTTTAAGAGCAATAAATTAAAAACTAAAAACAAGAATTTTTGTAGTCCAAGAAAGAAAAATCAAAAAACATTCCAAAATTATTCTTTCAGGAACAGGATTGGGTGAGCTTTATAACAAGGGATCTAGAGATAATATGAATCTATTAGTGTTTATCTATTTTATACAGGGTGTTCAAAATAAGGTTCCAAAAACGACATATTTAAAAATCATTTTTCTCAAGATTTTCAAATATTTTTTTCCCCGTATATTATTTATTTATTCGATGTAGAATACATAAACATTTTTTTGTAAAATAAACACATAAGTTATTTCCAACCGTTTTCGAAATAATTCCAACTTCCAACTAAGAATTGCAAACTACAGTAAATATTCAAAATGTCTTACATGGACAAGTTAGTCGAACCTGTATACAGTGAAACCTCTCATAACGGACACCTCTGATAAGCGGACATCTCTATTAAGTGGACATTTTTTTATAGTCCGTAACAAGGTATCTGAAATTCTCGTGAAAATCAACCTCTCTTGGTCGGACTCTCATTGGCGTAACTAGAATGATTTTGCAGGGGGGGCCTGGCCCCTAGTCTAGTAGGATTTGAATGGCAAGTGTCACTATGACGTATGTATGGCTTCGAACTCGAAATTCTTGGGTGGGCACCAGAGCAAACTGGGGTGGGCACGGCCCACCTGCCCCCCCCCCCCCTAGTTACGCCTATGCGGACTCTCCTTTGGGCGGACGCGGACAGGCTTTTTTCATACAAATAGTGAGAAAACCTTCTTTTAAACGGACAAAAAAGTTTAAAAGTATTTCTGAGACGATAAGTACGGTGCAAAAACTCTCTGGAGACAGACAGGCAACCAATAGCGTATGCATGGCAGAGCGAAAGGACTTCGCCGATTGAAAGGATGTGTGATTCCCCGACAGCAGTCCGCCGTTTACTTGTTGGTTGTAGTAAACGTCGTTGTTCGTAAACAATGAACAGAATATTGATGTTGTGGAAGTTTTTAATTTGATAACAATGATTTGGGCCAGTCCATTAACATTGATAGCAATGTGCTATTAGATGGTACTGACCCCATTCCTACCGATTATGTAGCCCAAACTGAAACCACATCAATATCCGACGACTCTGATGAAGAAGTCGAATGCAGTAATCAAACAAATGTCACCAGTTATCAACAAGGCAAGCGCGGATCCATACCGGCTTGAGTAACGCGACAGGGTATTATTTGCGTAACTTTTCCTTGTATGACCCCCCCCCTAAAAAACGAAAATGGTCCTCCCCAGACCCAGGTTCTGAATCCGCCCTTGCAACAAGGCATTAGTATGGTAACGGAATTACAAGACTATCCAATGAATAGAGGTGACTCTACAGCAATAAAATTGTTATTAGACTTTGAATTACATTTTCTAGATTGCAAGTTTGAAACGGAAATACGTCAAACTACGTTATTTGATTTTTTTAGTATTACATCCTAACTAAAAGTAGTATATTTTTGTTATGTTATATACATAGTAATAATTTTGCATTTACATATTACCTAATAACAAATTTCCCTTAGGCGAACACCACTATTAGGCGGCCACATTTAGACAGTCCCGTAGGTGTCCGCCTAAGAGGGGTTTCACTGTCTATGGTATTTTCGTGTTAAATTGTTTGTTTGGGGGGGGGGGGGGGGGTCATGACCCTCATTAAGTTAAAGAACTAATCAAACTATAATAAACAAATGAATCCCTATTTTACTTCATTATTTTTAATTATTAGTCAAGGCGCCTATGGTATTTAAACAACGCAATTTATAAAATTTGGAATTATTTCGGAAACGACTGGAAATAACTTAAAAAAATTGTTTCTGAATTCTACATCCAATAAACAAATAATATATAGGGTGTTCCATTTGAAAATATTGAAAAAAATGGTTTCAATGTGTCATTTTTGGAACGTTATTATGAACACCCTGTAAAACATAGATAAGCATTATTGAATTCATAGTATCTCTATATCCCTTGTTAGAAAGCGCACCCAATCCAGTGGTTGGAAAAAATAATTTTAGAACGTTTCTTTGATTTTTCTTTCGTGGACTACAAAACTTTTTTTTAGTTTTTTATTTATTGCTCTTAAACTACCCAAGCAAATTAAATAACATTTTAGTTATTGATAGAGGACACTAATATGAAAGTAAATATGTAATAAAATACTGGGTCCCGTTTAAAGAAAAATATTACTTTCTGGCACCCTACTTTTTGTACAACTGTACCTCAACACAAAAGCTCATTATTTATATTAATTTTTGGTATACTTGAATTCTCTAACCTAGACGATTAAATAAATTTTCAAGACTTTCTATGAACATCCGAAAGTAATAATTAAAAAAATTCTCTTCATTGTGTCTTTTCGTACAAATTTTCAAATATATTACTATTATGTGGTTAGGCCTTATCTTAGGATTCAACGTACCTTTCAGTCCAATGTCTATTGGGTTCAGCAATATATCGGAATCCGTGAAAAGATGTATTTAAAATGTACTTTGTTAAAAACGAATTGTCATTGCGAACCATTTTCTTTCAGTTCCAAATAGTTCTGGAAACAAATAACTACGCCATTAAAGTGTCATTTCATTAGTTCGGAAAAAAGGATATGAGGAACAATGGAATTTTATATTCCCAAAGATAATTCTTGTTTGACAATGGTATTTAAGGGTGGGCTTTATGTCGTTTGTGACAAAAATCAAAAATTTTAAGAAATTCTGTCGTGCTTTTTTCAAATAGTTTCATGAAGACAATATTTTTCGTCATCATAATATCATAGGAAATATTAGCGGGCTATAAAGTACATTCAGCCTGGTAATTATTATTAAAGAAAATATTGAACAAAATATTATTCTGCTTTTCCTATGTTAAATGTATAATTTTCTAACTTTCCTGGGAAAGTAACTGGAAATTTTGCGACTCCATTCTCGCATGCGTACAGTAACCAACCCGAACAAGCCCAGACAGTAGTTTTCTCTAAAAAGGTTAACATTATAGAACCGGATATAGTCATGGCAGGACAGACAATTCCACTGGCTGCATCTATTAATTTGCTGGGCGTCAATCTGGGAGGAAATATGTCTTGGCATAACCACGTTGTGGCAATCGTCAAGGTAGCTTCGCAGAAACTTGGTGTACTCTTCCGAGCCAAAAAGTTGTACACGCCTCAACAACTTTTGACATTATATAAAGCCAAGGTTCCACCATCACTAGACTACTGCTCTAACCTTGCCCTCTTAATTCCGTCCAGAGCGGTGAATAGCAGAAATACACGACGACCTACTGCCGCCCATCCATATGTGGTTACGCTTAGTACTCCTCGAACTTCATTATTTAAGAATTATTTTATCTGGAGGACGTCATCCTTATGGAACGACCTTCCCTAGGTCGTGTTCCCAACGAGTATAACCTTCAACGATTCAAAACTCACGTGAATCGCTTTCTTCGAACACGCACCACTCCCAGAGTGCCTTAAAGGATTTTCCTATAGTGCTTGTGTTTGATCATAAAAAAAATGTGGATTCCTGCTCCATTTGAACATTAATTAACATATTTTCTTTTTCGGTAACAGAGCTAGCTTTAATTTTTGCTATTCGGTTTTTCGACGTGATGCTTTCCTCTATATAACCCTCCTCTACGTTAGTACTCTTCCACTTTCCGTGTAGCTTAAGGGTTGAAAGGGAAGCACCACCTTCGATGTGGCGATCAAGCGAAAACTATCCCTCGGGGCCTTCCGGACGTTATAATGTACTTAACGCCCTTGGCCAACAACTCCTAGAAAACAGGAGTTGGGTTTGTTCGGGGTTGTTGCCTTGGCACATAAATTAAATAACTATTAAATTTACATGTCGAGTAGTGTAAGGGGCTAGATTATTTCCTGAATAACTTAAATTAAAGCCAACAACAAAGAATTGTATAAAATAAAATTTTCCATTTTGTAATTTATTCGCGATTAAATAGGTCTTGGGATTTAATGACTTATCTGAACAAAATTTATTCAAAAAAATTGTGATGTCTGATTGGTCTCTTTCACAATGAGAGAAATAATGAGCATACATACGCCTAATTTTTGTATTATCTTTTAAAAGTACTAAAAGAAAGCAATAAACTCTCAAAATCGGAATAATCCATGTTACCATTGCTGAATCCTTCCTTAAGGACAAAAAAAATTTATCCATAATGAGTTTTCAATTTTATCTAATTTTATATCTATCGACTTAGTTCCAGAAAGATATTCGGAGGAGTTCATAAAATATTCAGTGTAACCTACGTTATCAGTTCTGTATATTCATCAATATTATAGAAAATAGTAGCAAACAAAAGCGATAATTTCATATTGACTTTCAAAAGTAAATATTTCAGAACAAATGATTTATTTATGTATACAGGGTGTCCGCTAATTAATGGTACATGGAAAAACCACTCCTTCCGTAAAAATATTAGGATTTAATTATACTTATCTATATCCGAAAGTTGATATTAACTGAGATACAGGGTGTTACAGTTGAAACTTCATTTTCGTTTTCCTCTAATAACTTTGCGAGAAACTAACGTTTCTTTACAAAATTTGGCAATTATGGTTTTTTTAGAACGAGAAATTGAATTCAATATTGAAGATCATAAATTTCTTGTGCCTCAGTGTATTTAAGTTTTTAATGAAAATAATACTGTTCTCATATTTATTAAGTAAAAAAGGTATACTAAGTTCAGGTCGCCCAGAGTTACCATTTCGGAGATATTTGCATTTAAATTGTTTAGTGCACCCTAACAATTATTATTAATTTGCAATCAAAATTTTTTTCTTAAAGTAACCTATGAAAAATAAATACAATTTAGAGGTTCAGTTGCTATGAAACCTGCATGTTATTATTTGTTTGTTGATTATTGTAAGATAACTTTGCCAGAAAATGTTTCATTTTTGAGCTTATCGTAAGTTTGTGTTTTCATTGCTGTTATTTCAATTAAAAGAAGTTAAAGAACAATCCAATTGTTGTATTTATTATTTCCAATTACCATTACTAGAACATTAATTATCATGTAAAAGTTAATTGGTAAGAAGTAACAAAATATTATGCTTGCCTGGCAAAGGCACTAAACAATTTAAATGCAAATATCTCCGAAACGGTAACTCTGGGCGACCTGAACTCTGTATATCTTTTTTACGTAATAAATATGAGAAAAGTATTATTTTCATTAAAAACTTAAATACACTGAGGCACAAAAAGTTATGACTAAACAAATGTGCGAAAAATGCCGCAGACAGACATTGTACATTAAAATTTCACAAAGAAATCGATTTCTCGACCTAAAAAAACCAATTGCCAAATTTTGTAAAACACGTTAGTTTCTCTCAAAGTTATTAGAGAAAAACAAAAATGAAGTTTTAACTTTAATCCTAATATTTTTACGTAAGGAGTCTGTGGTTTGTCCATGTACCATTAATTAGCGGAAACCCTGTATAGTGTCCATGCAGGCACATACCCAGGCGTTGAATAGTTTTCAAGAAAAAAAATTGCTTTTTTTAAATGTATCACCCTATATATTTTTTAATAATTTAATTTAGTTTTTAACAAACTTCTCAGAAATATATAATACATTGTTTAAGGGATTTAAAAAAAGAAGCATAAATCGATATTATGTAATTATGGTAGCCCCAATGTAAATTGTATTTGTTCAGGTTGTATGAACACCCTTAAAAATTACTAAAATTTCATAAAGAAATTAATTACTTGACAACTCTGCATTACACTTAAAAAAAATTAAATACGGCTTAAAGCTCTTGTTCTACTATATCAAATTCTAGAAAAATATACCAGGTGTCCTATTTAAAAAAAAAATAATTTTTATTCGGTCCCACTTTTTAGATTGTAAAACATTGTTGGGTTATGCATCTTAGTAAACCCTTTAATTTTTGTTTTGAGCTTTTTTCTATCTTGAATTGTTTAGGCGCTATCGAAGGCGCACCTCACTGATGCACCCTGTATGTATTTTTTTAAATTGAGTCATAGACAAACAATGCTTTTAATTAAGCTCAATGCAATGTCACAGCATTGAAACAGCCTTATCGCAAATATTTCTGCGATGGACTATGTTACAAAATAAATATGCATAAGTAGGCCTACGTATGTGAGAATGCACTTTAAAATAGATTATTTTAAAAGAACGAAATACAGTACATTCGTCTTTAATATTTACACCTAAGATATTATTGATTTAAAGTATTTTCTTAAAATCTATTCCAAAGTGAACCTAATGTCGTTTAAAATAAATAGTCTGATAGTAAAATCATTCATGATATGCCTTGCCTATGGGATTGTTATACAAGGTAAATAAAAATTATGTATTATTTTAACGAGACAAAATATCAGTGATATTTTATAATTTTACTTTTCCTACTGCCCACGAAAATGAGAAAAAGCACCCGCGGCGTATTTAAACGGGGGGGGGGGGGGGGGAATAGGGGATATACACCGTGCCCAAGATAAGGAAGGCCAGGGATCTCGGAAACCGTAAGAGATACGAAGTCGGTTAATATGCCGTTCAGAAAGTCATAAAATTCCGAGTAGTTCCGGAGATATCCGATTCCTGTTTTTTTTTTTAGATCGAATTCTAAAGTAAATTGCATTGCCACTTTTTCCGCGCTATCTAACAGCGTTAATTGTTTTGTAATCCGACGAGTCGTTTTCGAAGGGTCATTATCAACTTTATTTTTTAAATAAGGTCCTGTTTTCCTGATTTTGGCATCTGAGAGCTTTTTCTTCCGAATACAACGATGTATGACACATTGTGATTTAATGACGTTTCGAAGGTTTTTTTAACAACATCAGGAGATTTTGGGATACGGTCTTGTATTTTTTCTAATTTAAATAATATCTCATAAGTAAGTTCTAAATTTTTACTTATGTTGGACCAGTTCAATAAACAAATCATGCGTCACCATCTTACTTTTTTTGTTTCAAACGCCTACTTTTCTTTTAAATCCCGAATCAACAGAAGTTTGAAATAATGTTTCTGTATTTTGTTCACTTATTTGTGGTTTGCTATTAAATTATTTGTTTTTGATTGAACTAGTCCAACATAAGTGAAAATTTAGAGCTAACTTATGAGATATTATTTATAAAATTAGAAGAAATACAGGACCGTATCCCAAAATATCCTGATGTTGTTCAAAAACCCCTCGAAACGTCATTGAACCACAATGTGTCATACATCGTTGCATTCGGAAGAAAAAAAGCTTACAAATTCCAATATCAGAAATACAGGACCGTATTTAAACAAAGAAAGTTGATAATGGCCCTTCGAAGACGACTCGTCGGATTACAAAACAATTAACGCTGTTAGATAGAGCGGAAAAAGTGACAATGTAAAAGTGCAATTTACTTTAGAATTCGATCTCCAAAAAAACCCAGGAAAAAAATAAAACGATTTTTCAGAATTTCGGTTTATTCCGGATATCTCCGGATCTACTCGGAATTTTAAAACTTTCTAAGCGGCATATTATTAGGCACGTAAATGCGCCACTTTACCTCCATTTAACCGACTTCGTCTCTCTTACGGTTTCCGAGATCCCTGTACTGGCTCTCCTTATCTTGGACACGGTGTATATTTATATTTCTTTTTCGAAAAAAAACTTCCTATGAACATGTCGTAAACATTATAATTTTTTATATACAGGGTGTTAAAGATTTTCATGTTTTTTAATAATTTGTTAAGGTTAATGACTTAAATACATGACAACTAGACTAGGTAAACGACTGTCAAAACTGTTTATGTTTACAAAACAAAATCAGCTTCTTACCTACTAGATCCTTTTTAATACAGAGTGCAAATGAATGAATTTCATTTTTTTAAACTGAAACTGTACGTCAAACGACAAAAAATCAAGAAACGACATTTGTTCAACAAGGAATGACAATTTCAAAAATAATTTTTATTAAAAAAAAGAAGTGGCGTACCATTATTTTCTTCAAAAATATCAAGGGGAATTCCAGCACGGACGCCACTGGCTGGAAAAGCATGTTATACATTATTCATCATTTTAGAAAAAAAAACTTGTCCTAAGTTTTCATATATCAAGTATAGTTCAAGATTTTCACAAAATCTCCTTTTTTATTAATATCTGTGATACTGCTCTAGATATTTTTGTAAAATTTGGTACATACTTTCTATTCATCAAGATGCATGTATCACATGTTTTTATGGCCAGTGCCATTCGTGCGGAAATTGCCCTTGATATTTTTGAAGAAAAGAATGGTACGTCACTTCTTTTTTTTATTATTTTTGAAATTCTCATTTCTCGCTGAGCATATGTCGTCTCTTGATTTTTTGTCGTTTGACGTACAGTTTTCATATAAAAAATTAAATTCATTCATTTGCACTCTGTCATGAAATTAGGTATTAAAAATGTAGGTAAGTAAACGTAAACAGTTTTGACAGTTGTCTACATAGTATAGTTGTAACGTATTTGAGTCATTAACCTTAACAAATTATTAAAAAACATGAAAATCTTTAACACCCTGTATATCAAAAGTTATGACGTTGAGGACATGTCCATGTGAAGTTTTTTCTAAAAATGGACCCAAGAATAACCTCCTTAAATATTAGCATGTTATTAAGGAACACCCTGTATATTGATGTAGAGCACTGTATAACACACTCAAAATGCCATAAGCTTGTGTTTTTACCTATCTTGAAAATAGGTTAACCATACCCGTTCGCTGAAACTCTTCACCTGCTTTTGGTTCAATGTAATTTAATGAACGTATTATATTCCTTTCTGAAAGCATCTGTCGATTTTTCACGCAATACATTTTGCTTCATTGGCTTTATCGATTATTAGTTCTTAGGAGTCGGAATTATTTATTTCCATATTTGATGTTTTCAAATATTATTGCCATTTGTAAGGTAACAATAATAATGCCGCGCCCAGGCAACGAACGACGCGGATGCTGTTTTCAGGCAACTTGATATTTTAAACATTCAGAGAGAAGTATATATAAAAAATAAGTAATAGAGAATTGTTATGTAACCTATTAAACATAATAACTGATTGGGTAAAGTAGAAATGGCGAGATAAGTACCGATTTATTTCCGATTTTTACAATTATCGAGGATATAATAGCTATACAGGGTAAGTAAATGTATTTTATGTAATTATTTTTGTCCTGGTTAGTAATTTGAATATTGTTTTAAAAAAATATCATGTAAAACTTTCACATTTAACAATTTAGCGATGTCTAACTCCATCTCAATAAATATTGAGGTTAGGTTATGAGTTTTATTATTTTCTTGGAACGATGTATTTATTCAAAGTTACGATTAGTTTAATTTTTTTTAGGTATTACAATCTAATTAAAAAATCAGAAACAACCAGTTAAAATGTTGAAATAATTGGGGATTGTATTTTGTGGTCGTAGGAAAAATTGAGTACAGGATGTCCATTTTTCAGTGGTTTTACGGGGTATCTCCCCTATTTTTTATGATCAAAAACAAGCACTATAGGAAAAATACTTTAAGGCACTCTAGGAGCGGCGCGTGTGCGCAAGAAGCGATTCACGTTGGTTTTGAATCGCTGGAGGTTATATTCGTTGGGAAAAACGACCTCGGGATGGTCCTCCAGATAAAAGAATTCTTAAATAATGAAGTTCGAGGAGTACTAAGCTTAACCACATATGGATGGCCGGCAGTGGTTCGTCGTGTATTTCTCCTATTCGCCGCTCTGGGCGGAATTAAGAGGGCAAGGTCAGTCGAGCACTTTCCATGAAAATATCTGTAAAAGAGGAAAATCCCCAACCTGTCTTCGATGTTCTAGGCTGTCGAGGTTCTTCGTCAGCTCGTGGTCTCCAATCAGACGAATGGCCCTCCTTTCGATGGAATCCAGTAGCCGAAGAGTATGTTTGGGTGCAGAGCTCCAGACATGAGAGCAGTACTCTAATAATGGTCGATTCTGGGATTTTTATAGTGACAAAAGTTGTTGAGGTGTGTACAACTTTCTGGTTCGAAAGAATACACCAAGTTTCTGATAAGCTATCTTGGCGATTGCCACAACGTGGTTATGCCAAGACATATTTCCTCCCAGATTGCTGCCCAGCAAATTAATAGATGAAGCCCGTGGGATTGCGTGTGCGTCCATGACTATATCCGGTTCTGTAATGTTAACCTTTTTAGAGAAAACTGCTGCCTGGGTTTTTTTGGCGTTAAATTCGACTTGGTACTGCCCTTATTAGTAAAGATAGAAGGATGCGTTTTTCGCAGCACTGTGCTACATTTTTATGAAACAAAAGATGGTCCTAATTAGATTTTTTTTAACGTAGTATTGAACGTAAAAAACTACAAAGGGAAGATTTTATTTCTTTTTAATAAGTTACAGGATAACCGAAATATAGGGTATCCCAAAATGTAAAATTTTCAAAAACATCCCGTATCTCAAAAACGAGGAAGCTTAGAAAAATTCTAATTGCGGCATCTTTTATTTCACAAAAAAGTAGCACGGTACGGCAAAAACCGTTTGTTTCACAAAAAAGTAACACGGTGCTGCGAAAACCGTATCCTTCTCATCACTAATAACGGAGATACCCCGTAAAACCATCGAAAAATTGACACCCTGTACGTTCCTCGTGTGAAAGTGATTTTTGTGAACCACACGAAACACAAACTATAAATATCAATAATGTCAAAATGTCAATTTTGACATTTCCTTCTAATATAGCGCAATTGTATTTTATTTCCAAATAAAAACGTCGTCGGTTTTATCCTATTTTTAACTGATAATACACACATATACAGGGTGCCCCAAGTAAAGTGGCCTATTAGAAGTATCTCGAGAACTAAATGAGATTTTTTTTTGAAAATTTGAAAAAAGAGATGGTTTTCTACGTTTCTAAAATATTTTGGATTATGCGGTGTTGCCGGATCATACCGAAAGCGGTAGCAACTTCGGAATTTTAAATGAATTACCCTATATATTATATTTTTTTTGGAATCTAGGTAAAAATCTAGAACAGTTTTCTGTATAATATCATATACCTATCTTTAAGACTTTTTGAATTATAAATAATTTTGTGATTTTTTAACGCCGTATCGTTACCTGAAAAGAAAATCGTATCTTTTTAGCGGTTACAGCTAGAAAGCTGAAAATTTGACAATAGTTTCACAAGACCATCGCAATTTTATAATTTTGATCAGTATTGAATTCGTTTTATACAGGGCGTCTCCATAACAATATTTCTGAGGCAGATGAATTATTGCAAAAATCATATTTTTTTTAAATGGGACACCCTGTATTTGATATGTTTTGCTAATAGAGGATCAAATTTTCTATCTAATGATATTATGTGTTCCTATACCTATCTTCACTATTTTCGGACTTATAGCGAAATTTAAAAATTATCTTATAAAAATATATTTTTTGATAGTGTGGTTGGCTGTGGAATGGATTCATAGAAACAAAATAATGAAAAATCCATGTGACGTTATGTCTGTGTTGTTGTAAAAAAAATAGTTAACCAATAAGGAATTTCTTAATAAATAAATAAATAAACAAAATGAAAATTACATCAATAAAATAACTAATAACTAAATTGTTTAAAATGCCCTCCGTTCGCTCTTAAACATTCATAAATTGTGGTTATAACATGTTCATTTGTCACCTCTTTCATTTCTTTCTCTTCTAGAGACCCCAAAGCTGTTCGTACTCGATTTTCTAAATCTTCCCTTGTTGTGACGGGTGTCTTGTATACTATTTCTTTAATCCTATCTCATAGATATAATTCTAGGGGGTAAGATCCGGAGACCTTGGGGCCATTTCCATGAACCGCCTCGGCCAATCAACTTTTAGGGAGTCATAGGAGCTGCATCAGGATGCAGTTCATTAAATTTTCTGCAAGTTCTAGATAAAACTCTACCACACTCTCCATGAATATAAAATAAACTTAAAATATCTAAGCTCGAATAATGTGAATTAGCCATTTTTATTACAATAACTCAGACATAACGTCAAATGGATTTTTCATTATTTTGTTTCTATGAATCCATTCCACAGCCAACCACACTATCAAAAAATATATTTTTATAAGATAATTTTTAAATTTCGCTATAAGTCCGAAAATAGTGAAGATAGGTATAGGAACACATAATATCATTAGATAGAAAATTTGATCCTCTATTAGCAAAACATATGAAATACAGGGTGTCCCATTTAAAAAAAATATGATTTTTGCAATAATTCATCTGCCTCAGAAATATTGTTATGGAGACGCCCTGTATAAAACGAATTCAATACTGATCAAAATTATAAAATTGCGATGGTCTTGTGAAACTATTGTCAAATTTTCAGCTTTCTAGCTGTAACCGCTAAAAAGATACGATTTTCTTTTCAGGTAACGATACGGCGTTAAAAAATCACAAAATTATTTATAATTCAAAAAGTCTTAAAGATAGGTATATGATATTATACAGAAAACTGTTCTAGATTTTTACCTAGATTCCAAAAAAAATATAATATATAGGGTAATTCATTTAAAATTCCGAAGTTGCTACCACTTTCGGTATGATCCGGCAACACCGCATCATCCAAAATATTTTAGAAACGTAGAAAACCATCTCTTATAGTCACAGCCAAATTTTCAAAATAAAATCTCATTTAGTTCTCGAGATACTTCTAATAGGCCCCTTTACTTGGGGCACCCTGTATAAAAAATAACAGAGGTCTTTTATATTACGGTAAAGTTATGACGTTCATTCTTTTCCAGGTCCAACTATACAGGGTGTTATGGAAATAACTTATTATATTTAAGCCGGCCAATCCTGAGATGAAAATAAATTGAAGAAAAATAACCATAAATGGCGCTTTGAATTATTAAGCGAAATATACACTTTATATGAAATCTAAAAATTTACGTGGCCGCTACTGACAACGTTCGCAATCAATAATTTATTGAGGCAGTCTCAAGTCTCAAAAGAGGTCAGCGCATTGTAGGCGGTGTTGTCATATTGCAACACAGAATTGTAAACGCACGTGTTCAGTTTTTGACAACAAGACGTCGTTGACCCGCGTTATAACTTCTTTTTCAAATTTTTTAGAAAAAAAACTACAATGTTAAGGTACATACTCTCTTACCTTCGATCTTATTTTAAAATAATCCGTTTCATAATTAAATTCCATAAAAAAATAAAACACAAAAAGTATGTTTTGCAACAGAACCAACAGTAGATAATATCACACAAATTTGAAATCATGAAATTTATTATGAATTATTTCACAACAGAAAAAAATCGGGTAATGCTACAACTAACAAAACGTTTAAAATTTGTATACATCAAACACGTGGAACCATCGGCAACGTCGTTCCAACACCGAGTATCGAAACATACTAAAGCAACGATACTGAAAGTTAAACATATCACTACGCGCGCGGCGGTTATCCAAGCAAGGGCGAGACACGCGGTGTGATCTGGCATCGCTGTAGTTTACTCTAGTGACCTACATTGTTGCTAACTGAATCCAGATGGAACGGAGCGACAGCATATAGGCAAAAAGGGTTTTTACCTTATTATTTAGATATTCAATTAAAAAAAAGTATGTAGCCTTTCTCTAGAACACCCAAGGAGTCACCCATTTAAATATAATAAGTAATTCCCAACAAACACCATGTATATCAATCTACAATTTTTAACATTTCAGATGGACCATCAGCAAAACGTCAAACGTCTTTTCAATCACATCAAACCAAAAAAATAGTACCTCATGACCGACAATCTCCTCAACGATGCGATCTCATCTGTCCTGGGATACTTCCTCTACGGCTACCGCCAAACTTCATACAGAATTGCGATTCCGTAGCACAGAAAAATGTTACTCAAAATACTCAAAGTAATAATAAAACCACTACGCTGAAACCAACTACCACCACGACCAGTGGCGATGATAGCAATGAAACTGATGAAAGTCTCGAAGAAAGCAGTGAAACGAGTACCAAAGAAGCTGCTGGCCGAAGCAAAAATAAAGGAAACATACAAAGTAAGCTTAGTATACGATTCCCGATTAAAACCCAGCCCCGGATCTTAAAACTGCCGCCCACCATCCCTAGTTGCTTTTAGTAGATGTATTTAAAAAAAAAATCGCGCCCGTGCTCCCGCGCGTTTCGACCAGATTGGGCTATATACAGGATGTCCCAAAACTAATAGTACCGGGTGTCCCACTAAGAATGGCTCTCGGCCGTATCTCTGAAAGTGTTAGTCGTATGGCTTGCGGAAAAATTTTTTAATATGAAAAGTGATCATAAGAAATTGCTGGAAATTATTTTCAAGTTTCTCAGTCGAGCGCTAGAGGGCGCAACCGTAACGGTAAATCCGTAAAGCTTAGTTCTTTCAAAAGTTGCCGCGTTAAGGTATATTGAAAATAGCATTTTCGTATACTTTAAGGTTTTATGAAGAAAATTTACTTATAACATATTTTGTGTCACTTTTAAAATAAAGTGGTGGGGGAAGGTTGAACATTATTTTAAATAAATGCCTACAACTCCGGGTTCGCTCAACAGAATTTAGTGAACTTTGTTTTGTTAAAAAGTGGTTCCCTTACTCTATACTTTACTGTATAAACTATGACAATATGACTTTTAAAGTAGGCGCTAGAGGGAGCTATTTTACAACTTAACAAACATTGCGCATTTTTTCAAAAATTTTAAATACAACAGTATATTTAATTTTACTTCATCACAAAGATCAATAAAAGCCTAAAGAACTGGCGAAAACCACAACTTGATATCTTTTTTCAAACCGGAGATATTAACAAGAACAAAAATAAACACGGAAAAATATGATTATATTTAAGTTTCAACGGTACAGGTTTTTTCAAAAGTCAAATAGGCCTTGGAAAAACAAAATCTAATTTAAAATTAGGTGCTTTCACGTCAAAGTTTTTATTTGACTTTTGAAAAAACCTGTACAGTTGAAACTTAAATATAATCATATTTTTCCGTGTTTATTTTTGTTCTTGTTAATATCTCCGGTTTGAAAAAAGATATCAAGTTGTGGTTTTCGCCAGTTTTTTAGGCTTTTATTAATCTTTGTGATGAAGTAAAATTAAATATACTGTTGTATTTAAAATTTTTGAAAAAATGCGCAATGTTTGTTAAGTTGTAAAATAGCTCCCTCTAGCGCCTACTTTAAAAGTCATATTGTCATAGTTTATACAGTAAAGTATAGAGTAAGGGAACCTCTTTTTAAAAAAAACAAAGTTCACTAAATTCTGTTGAGCCAACCCGGAGTTGTAGGCATTTATTTAAAATAATGTTCAACCTTCCCCCACCACTTTATTTTAAAAGTGACAAAAATATGTTATAAGTAAATTTTCTTCATAAAACCTTAAAGTATACGAAAATGCTATTTTCAATATACCTTAACGCGGCAACTTTTGAAAAAACTAAGCTTTACGGATTTACCGTTACGGTTGCGCCCTCTAGCGCTCGACTGAGAAACTTGAAAATAATTTCCAGCAATTTCTTATGATCACTTTTCATATTAAAATTTTTTTCCGCAAGCCATACGACTAACACTTTCAGAGATACGGCCGAGAGCCATTCTTAGTGGGACACCCGGTACACAGTAAAACTGCAGATTCTTTGGGTAAAAATATTGCGATTTAGAACAATGTCTTTAGACAACGCCGCGATTTTTATCGCACGACACAAAACGCGTACATAAAAGACGCCTAAGAAGATTTGCTGCAGAGCCAGTGGCGGTTCTCCCACAGGAGCACATGCGCACGTGCACCCCCAAAACGAATAAAAAAATATTAATTTATATTCATTGAATATTATTAAGTATTAAGTCCTACCCTCCCTAATATTTTATCGTACCGTTAAACCAAACTGTATATAGGAGGATCTCACCAGGCCGATGATGACAAGAAATGCTCGCATATGCGCTTAAATAGGCGGGATATAATGCAGTTTCTCTTTAGTATCAGGTGGCGAGGATATGGCGATTTTACATGGAAAAGTCGCACACTTTTGGAGTGCGCCTTTGTCTGTTTGTTCGCGCATGTATGTGTAATTCGAGCGTAGATGTTTCAATATTTTAATATTACATATTTATTAATTAAGATAAAATTAATATTTTGACGGTGGACTGTTTCAAAAATAGCTTTAGCTCTTTGGGTGTAGAGCGAAAAATTGAAGTGAAGAATGCGGGAACACCTAAACCCGAAATTAATTTAACGCAGACCACAAAGGGTAAATCTAGGGACTTTATTAGAAAGTTTAAAAATGAAATATACGAAAAAAATAACTGGATTTGTGGATGCAGCACAACTAACCTTTGTTGTTTTATTTTGTTTGTTGTTTGGTCACGGCGGAACCTGCCTGGACAAAAAATGGAATAGAAAATAATCTTCAGAGCATATTTTCTGCCACCTTTACACTTTTACAAATAAGTGTTACCTACCAATGACCATAAATGATGTCAACATTAAAACGAAAACATTTTTGCGAAGTTCTATGAATGAAGGAAGCCCTAGCAATGCTATCTATTGAAAAAAAATGTATAGAGGGTATTCCAAACTTTAATGAGGCTGTTATTGATAAATTTTCTACAATTAAGACTTTACGTTTCTTTCTTATTTTCCAAAAATGTTTTCTTGCGTAAAATTAAATAAATTAATAACATTATCAAATATTAATATATGGAAAAATTATTATTTCCCAGACCACCCGATGATACTGTATACAATATACTAATATACTATCAATGGAAAAGGCTTCCTTTTCTTGGTAGTACCAATCAATCTGAAATAGTATTTTAAAGTGCTACTGTGTAGACAAAAAAATACGCCCTTATTGTATAAGGTATCATCGGCTGGTCTGGGAAATAATGATTTTCCCATACATTGGTATTTGATATTAATACCACCTGAAAAGTTTAGACTTTTTATTTTTAATAAAAATATGTTTTACCTAACGCATTTTTTTATTGCTTTTTTTCTTCCTACGCTTAAAAATATAATTATTTGGTCGTTACAGAACAATAAAATTTTTAAAATAATTTCATGATACTTGTGAACCCCTTCTATCATAGGTCACGAGCCGCCACTGGTCAGCGGTCAAAAAAGTTTGAGGAACGCTGTCCTAAAGAATACCTAAAAATATCATGTTTGTTTCAGAACATCGCAAAACTAAAGGCATAAATCAGTCCAGCCAAGTAAGAAAAAAGTTTAATACGGCGAAACAGTACCAGAATAAAAAAAGCATTCGAAAAGAAAAAGTATTATTAAAACATGAAGTGAAGAAAATACTTGCGAAACGTAATCGACAATTTAAAGGCAGAAGCAAAATTGACGGTTGTTATGTCGTGTGCTCGGACTCTGAGGGTAGCGAATCTAGCTATCCTGGAAATGGTGGAAACCAAGTGGAACCGGAAGGTATGAAAAACTAGAAAAGTTTCCCTAATAATAAGACAAAGCGATTTTTAGATAATTTAGTGTCATTTTTCAATCTTCAACTTCTCGGTCCTCATTTCCTTGCTCGATTTATACGCTAAACTGTATAAGCAGGACTAAAGTAGGTGTACTTTAGTCCTAGCAAACGGGCGACTAAAGATTTAAAAATTTGAATTTAGAAAAGGTTTGTTCGGGTTCAGGTATTTCCATTTTATAAAAATAATCGACCTTTTTCATACAGAGTATTTTAAAAATTATACCTTCCTGGTATAATACAATAAACATTCATTATGTATTTTTTTTAAAATGGACCACTCTGTATTTTAATGATTAGAAGAGAATTACATTCTTAATCTAATTGCTCTGTACGTACAGGGTATTCCATTTTCGACACTTTTATAGGTCCGTAATTGTTGTGCGATCAAAAAAGCAATGTAGGCGTCAATGTGCTCTTTTTAGGTCAAACTTAAAATGGTAAAATCAAAATTTGAAAATTTTCGCTCGCTTAAGTGATACGGGGGAAAATCACAACTGGGCAATTTCAAAATTACCCTATATTTGCTTAGTTAAAGGAGATACAGAAAAATGTTTTATACAAAAGTTTCTTTATAATGATTGTTTAATAATCTACCATTTTCAGAATAAGTATACGGGGTCCGGTAAAAAAGTTATCGGACCTAACCTCATTTTTTTAAATGGTACACCCTATATATTTTAATTTAAAAATATAGCATTTTAAATTATCATTTCAAATATATAACACACCAGGCGATTTATTAAACTTTATTACTTTAAACCACAGTAGACCATGAAACGAAAGCTAATATCCTAGAAACAACTATGTTGACATTCCAGTTGTTATTAACATTTAACGTCAATTTAATTTTTACTTATTCATTTGTGAAAATGACTTATCAACATTTTGAAAAATTTGATATATCAGTTTATATTGAAAGTAGAAGAAACGAAGAAATTGCGCAAAATGTATATTTTATTCGCTATCCGTAAAGATGGCAATCATTTAAGGACATATTTCGACGACTGAAACATAATTTTAAAATATACGGCTCTTTTACGATGCCGAGATCAAAAACTTATAATAAAGAAAACAAGGAAAATGATGAAAAGTTTAAATAAATCGCCTAGGAAACCAATACCATCCATGGTGTGTTATAAATATGAAAAGAGAATTTAAAATGCCATCTTTTTAGATTAAAATATACAGGGTGTTCCATTTTAAAAAAATGACTTTAGGTCCGATAACTTTTTTACCTGACCCCGTATACTTATTCTAAAAACGGAAAATTATTTAACACTAATTATAAAGGAACTTCTGTATAAAACATTTTTCTGTATCTCTTTTAACTAAGAAAATATAGGGTAATTTTGAAATTGTCTATTTTTTATTTTTCCCCCGTATCTCTTAAGCGAGCGAAAATTTTCTAATTTTGATTTTATCATTTTAAGATTAGCCCAGAAAGATCACACGACACCTACATTACTTTTTTGATAGCATTAATAATTACGGTCCTATAAAAGTGTCGAAAATGGGATGTTTCAATCTTAAGTAGTTTTTAAGTTAAAAATTGACTTATGAGTATTTGGTATTTATTATATTACCAGAAAGGTATAATTTTTAAAATAGCCTATACAGGGTGTCCCATAACTAATGGTACACAGGAAAACTGCAGATTCCTTGAGTAAAAATACTGCGATTTGGACATACTTAGTTTAGTTCAATAGCTGGTAATAACCGAGATACAGGGCGTCCAAGTAAAAATTTAATTGTCAATTTTCCTAAATAACTTATTTCTGAATCAATATTTTTGCACAAAATTTTGTCACTAGGGTTTTCTTGAGGAAAGGAATTTGAATTTGTTAATAATTTTGATGTAGCTCTCTGCGGTACTCTGGATAGATAAAAAGATGTGTAACTTTCTTGGGCCTTAGTATAATTATATTTTTATTAAAAATATCAATTTTTCCGTCATTTTTAAGCAATAAAGGTATACTTTGTAAATGTCGCTCCGACTAACAGTTTTCGAGATATTTTCAATTACAATTTCAAATGCGCCCGTTTAAATTTTGATTTGTAAATGTGAAATTTGTCACAGTAGGCTTTGGTGAAAACAAATACAAGGAAAGCACTTTGAAACCTTATTTCTGTCAAAGTTTATTTTCATTTCGGCTACTGGGTGAAACAGGATCCTTGCGTCCAAAACGTAATAGAGGAGGATCCTGTCTCTCCCAGTCTGTCGTATAGGCTTCTAAAAATTTTAAAATCTGCCTTCTATTTTTATACATTCCAAATACCGCCGATGTGCCCCCCGCATATGTTAAAATTTTCTTGTGTGTATAAACATCCCATGTCTCGCATTTCTCCGTTAGAAAACTGTTATGTCGCGGCAATTTTAGTTTAATTTTTGATAGCAGTATCTTCAAAAACTCCTTAAAAACACCCACAACGCTGACAAATGAAAATAAACTTTGACAGAAATGAGGTTTCAAAGTGCTTTCATTGTATTTGTTTTTACCAAAGCCTACTGTGACAAATTTCACATTTACAAATCAAAATTTAAACGGGCGCATTGGAAATTGTAATTGAAAATATCTCGAAAACGGTTACTCGGAGCGACATTTACAAAGTATACCTTTATTGCTTAAAAATGACGGAAAAACTAATATTTTTACTAAAAATATAATTATACTAAGGCACAAAAAAGTTACATTTCTTTTTATGTATCCAGAGTACCGCAGAGAGCGCCCCGCCCCCTACAATCTACATCAATATTATTAACAAATTTAAATTCCTTTCCCCAAAAAAACCCTAGTCACAAAATTTTGTGCAAAAATATTGATTCAGAAATAAGTTATTTAGGAAAATAGAAAATTAAATTTTTACTTGGACACCCTGTATCTCGGTTATTACCAGCTATTGAACTAAACTAAGTATGGCCAAATCATAGTATTTTTACCCAAGGAATCTGCAGTTTTCCTGTGTACCATTAGTTATGGGACACCCTATATAAAAAATTGTTATAAAATAAGAACACCTATACTTTTCCTAAATTTTCTCAAATTTTTAAACCTTTAACTTCATTAGTTACAAAGTAAGGTCAAATTACCTTTGACATGTTTTTCTTTTTCATAAAAAATTATTGCAATGAATTTTTGCTCAGAAACAGTTGAAGACGGGTATAGGAAATTGTTAACAAAAGTTACATAGAATTGAAAAATGCCAAAATATACATTCTATTTAAAATAACAAAGTTAAGTCTAACTTCCGGTATAACCGGAAGTTATAGATCCTTCAAAATATCCATTAAAAAAATCGACATCTTTTATAATAATATTTCAGAACAATATCTTGTTTCGTTTCCGAAATATTTTAATAGGTTCTCGCAGTGATGACCCGGTATTTTGAGCTCCAAGCTGTATAAATTTTCCCTGAGAACGCTCTCACTACCATTAAGAGATACAGAATTGTAAAAACACCAGATTTGCAATATAAAAGTTGCGTAACAGCATTTAGTAAACGTCAACAACCCAGTTAAACAGCAAAAAAACTTACATAACCATCTTGTCGTATAACGTAAGTTATATTGATCCTCTTACAGCTATATAGTCATAAGAACACTCTTAGTACCTGTTCTCACCAAAGCAACTGGCAACCGCAACGCGACCGCAACTTCAATCGAGTTGATCGCTTGTTCTCACCAAAGCAACTGGCAAGCAACGCAACTGCAATGCGACCGCAACTTCAGATGAGTTGCTCTTGCGTTCCCACTGGAATCAACTGGTTTGAAGTCTCTTTTGACGTGAGCAAAATGTCGTCTTCGTCAGATGAAGATATAGCCGCGACATACTTGCTCGTTAAAAAGCTTTAAAAAAAACAATTTTGGGTTAACCCTTTTTATACCATAAAGAGACATAGTTCGTATATAGTGGCGCAGGAATTAAATAATGATCCGGTTAAATTCCATGGGTTTTACCGAATGAGCCACAAAAGTTAAATATTTTGCTGTCTCGTCCGCCATGACACCTCGATTGGAAGCAACTGACGACGGCGACGCGGTATGCCGGGCAACTCATGAGCAACTAGTTGCGTTGCAGTTGAGTTGCCTTAAGTCAGTGGGAACACGCGTATTTAAACATTAGTGCCTAGTCGCGTTGATGTTGCGTTGCGGTTGCCAGTTGCTTTGGCGAGAACAGGCACTTACAGCGTAATATTGTAGATATTCGACACTAACAACAAAAACGTATCACGGGCGACTTTATACAACCAATTTGCCAATCGAAGGCTTTTATAAAACTGTTACAAGTCCCAAATCTCTCTTTACTTAATCTTATAAGGGATCTGTTAGTTGGGATACTATTGTTTCATTGTTGGGTAGAGAATTTTTCAAGCGGTAGAAATAATATATTGCGAAAACACTAGGTTCGTCGAAAATATGTCTATAGCATCCTGATTAGTGATAGTGGCCTGTGTTGTACTGGCACGGATTCCTTATGGTATAAATTTTATATTTAAAACAAAAGTCCCCATTTTTGGTACCACAATGCACATTTCAGACTCCGCTTCTCAAGAAGAACCGTATATTCCAGGCGAGGACACTGCCATAGAAATATTCTACATACCCGAAAATATCCACGATAACCAAGGACCAGTCGACTTGTATCAGACCAATAATTATGCCTTCTTGGAACCGCAGCCGGCATTCGAATACGGATTTGATCCCTTTTTTATGGAAGGTATCTATTTTAACTTTAATCTAGTATATTTAATATATTCTCGAGCCAATATTTAAAACGGCATTCATATTCTTTTACAATTATTTGTTGTTATGCAATGATAACTACTATTCGACAGTCAAGACCTGTAAAATTATTAAACATGCGCTTATCCCATTGACATTTGTGTGTACTTAATAACTGCAATGTAAGTCAATCTACCAAGGTTTTGCAGTGTTGTTAAATCACTACATGTGGCTCGACGTCATCGGTGCGAAGTCCCTTTGAATGCGTACGACGAGATAGACGCATTTACGGTGTTTCTTGTTTAATGAATAAAGTATAAAAATCAATTAATCGAGCTTTTTGGCGCGCAGTTTATTTAATACAGACAGAAAAATACTAAAACAAACATAAAATGTTAACGCTATTAAATGGCACTGTCCTTGCCGATTTTAATACCATTTCCTCTACTTTTTAGGGAAGCAAAAGAAAATTAAAAAGAGGAAACAAGAACTTGGAAGAAATGAAGCAAATTCGAATGGAAGTAATAAAAAAGCTAACAATAGACACAAACATCGACAAGCAAAAAATACACTTTACGCAAAAGAATATTAAAACATTGTAATATGAAAATATGACAATTTTATAAATACAAAATATCACGAAAATAAACGTACATGGGGTTAGGTCCGATAACTTTTTACCTGACCTCGTATACTTATTCTAAATACGGCAGTAAATTAAAAACTTATTATAAAGAAACTTTTGTATAAAACATTTTTCTGTATCTCTTTTAGCTAAGAAAATATAGAGTAAATTAGAAATTGTCAATTTTTTGATTTTCCCCCGTATCTCTTAAGCGAGCGAAAATTTTCTAATTTTGATTTT
This sequence comes from Barypeithes pellucidus, assembly GCA_963991005.1. Classification (NCBI taxonomy): domain Eukaryota; kingdom Metazoa; phylum Arthropoda; class Insecta; order Coleoptera; family Curculionidae; genus Barypeithes; species Barypeithes pellucidus. The sequence continues at coordinate 44,911,999 of OZ022563.1, read as the reverse complement.
ACCATTTTAAGTTTGACCCAAAAAGAGCACATGACACCTACATTACTTTTTTGATAGCACTAACAATTACGGATATACCCTATAAGTGTCGAAAATGGGACACCCTGTACAGGGTGTGAATTTTAAAACTTCTTTCCTTGGAAAGATGTTTAAACGACCTTTAAAATGAGGTGCCACTTGAAACCCCCCGCCCCCCTATTATAAACAAAAGCGCTATTATTCTAATATGTCCATTTTTTTCAACGGGTTTATTTTAAAAAAAACAAGACTCTCCTCTTCGTCTGTTAAATCTTTAGAGTTATGAGGAGTTTACTCCACATATTTTATGGCAACATTTTTAAACCGCAATTGAATTTTTTGAGGAAAATGAACATTTTGGCATAAAGGGGGATGATTTTTTTTCTTATCTGGAAAGCTTGGAATTTCTTTATGAACATAAATTTATCATAGTTGGGGATGTTAATATTACACATTTGAGTCATTATTACACCAAAAAAGTATAAGGTTGTCAAACAGAGATGCTGTCTAACTTTATTGAATTTTTTAATTGTCAGCAATTGAATCGTGTTTTAAATATCAATAACCATATATTGGACATTGTTTTAACTAACCTAAACTGTAATGTGCATGAAAGTACATGCAGCTTTGTCGATGTTGATCAACATCATTCCCCTCTTAGCATCGAAATGATACTCAAAAATCCCAAGCAAAAATGTTTGGAAAACGGTAACAACGTCTCTAAATTCAACTTTAGAAAAGCCGACTTTGAGGCTATGTATCAGTTGTTTCAGAGTGCTGATTGGAGTGATCTTGAATCCTTTAATGACACTGACTTAGCTGTGAAATACTTCTATGATAAGATTAATACTATTTTTGAGATATGTGTGCCAAAATGCATACCCAGCCGGAAATACCCTGTTTACTTTGATAAAAATATTATTAAGGACATAAAAATTAAAGATAAATTAAGAATCAAAAGTAAGAAGACTGGTGATTTGGAAATAAGAAATCAGTTTGCAGAACTTAGAACCAAAATCAAGAGAGACATAAAAGCTCCACATGCACAATATCTCAATAAAATTCAGATGAATTCAAATGAGGACTCAAGGTCATTTTGGCAATATATCAAGGGTAGTAAGACTGACACTGGATTTCCAAACAAGATGCATATCGATGATGTTGAGTACACTGAAGGCAGGGCTATATCAAATGCATTTGCATCATTTTTTAGTTCGGTTTATGTCAAGGAAAATCCTGGGAATCTTAGACCGGAGATATCGGAGATATCTGAGGTTTTTGGGATCGAGCAGGTTAGTTATGAGGATGTGTGTGATGGTATTCGGAGCCTAAAAATTAACAAAGCTATCGGACCTGATAACATACCGGCATACATTTTTAAAGGCTTAATAGGTTTCATTGCTGACCCTCTTAGAACACTGTTTAATATTTCATTACCTACGGACAAATACCTTTCCGCGAGTGTGGAAGGAAGTCAAAATATGTCCTATATACAAAAAAGGGGATAAATTCGACATACAAAATTATAGACCAGTTGCTATACTGTCATGCCCGGCTAAAATATATGAATCTATTTTATATAAGTATGTGTACAGCTTTGTCATAAACAAAATCACGGATTGGCAACATGGATTCTTAAATAAAAAGTCTACTACTACTAACCTATGTAATATTATGCAATACATAGCTGAAAGCCTGGACACTAAATGTCAGGTAGATGTAATATATACTGATTTCGCGAAGGCGTTTGATAAGGTATCACACTCTATCCTCATAAAAAAACTGCGGTCCGAATTTGGATTTCATGAAAATATGGTTATACTCTTCAAGTCATACTTGCAAAATAGAAATCAACGAGTGGTTGTTAGAGGATATAATTCTGATTATTTTGCGGCTACTTCCGGAATTCCGCAGGGCTCTAACCTTGGGCCATTGTTGTTTCTTTATATATTAATAGTCTAGTGAAAGTAGTCAATCAATCCAATATATTAATGTTTGCAGATGACTTGAAGCTTTATATTAGGATTAAAGATGTCAATGATTGTCGAAGGCTCCAGGAGGATTTAAATAAACTATATCAGTGGACAATTAAAAATCGATTATATTTCAACATAAGTAAGTGTTATCTCCTTAGCTATAGCAGGAAGAAAATCATAATAAATTATGAATACTTAATTAATGGCACGGCATTGGCCAGAGTTACGGAGATGCGGGACCTGGGAGTCATTTTCGATTCTGCGCTAACCTTTAAAACACATGTATCCGAAATAACGAAAAAAGCCTCTAGAATGTATGGATTTATAGTAAGAAATTGCAGATTATTCACAAATATTTAATGTATAAGAGTTCTATATGTTCCGTTTTTAATGAAAATAGACAAAAACTTAATCAAATTTTATCTAGTTAGAAAAATACATTTTTTCACCATTATGGTTCCAACTTCAATGGTGACACTGTAGGTAATAATTTTTATTAAAAAAACAATAGTAATGGAACAGAAATAACTTTTATTTGTACACAGCTTAACAAAATCATTTTAAATAATATTTTACCTAATTTTCAAAATACAATCCCTGAAAACAAATTCCGGACAAAGATATAGATAGAAAGACAAGTTTATAGACCTGGAACTTTTTTAATATCTTTCCGATTTCGGTGATATTTTTAGCAAAGCATAGACTCGTGTCTCGGAATGATTCACAAAAAAAAATACTTATGTCTTCATCATTATACAGGCCGAAATAAAACTTACTTTTTTACACTTAATTTCTTAACGCCCTGTGGGAAAATTGAGCGGTAGAATTTAGCTTCATTATGTTTTGTTTTGAAGTGTGACCCTTTCTTAACACATCGTTTTTTGGTTCACGTCATTATCTGCTTTTTAAAGGAAGATACAAATTTTTAAGGAAAGTATTGCAGTTTTTCAAATTTATTCAAAATTCAGAACATTGAATTGTTTTATCGAGTAGCAGGCACAAATATCCAAAAATTAATAGCGTGTATTGCAACCTCGTGTTCTTGTTACTTCTACCATGCGACGTGTCATGCTTTCAATGCAATTCTGTATTGCTTCCTGAAGAATATTTTCCAGTTGTTGAGGAATGGCACACCTTATTTCTAGTTTATGGGATGAAACTGGGTATTTCGACGAGGTGACTATTCGGATTTAAATGCAATTGAACATGTATGTGATATGCCATGCAGACGTGTCCGCAATCGACACCCAGAAACATTGCCAGATCGCGGATAGTCCTTCCTGAAAAATGAGAAAATATTTCTCAAGAAGCAATTCAAAACTGCATTGAAAGCATGCCACGTGCCACGTTGGATATTAATTTGTTCATGCTACTCGATAAAATAATGTAAAGATTGTTTCACGAAAAATGGATATAACTTAATGACTGCAGTAAAAGTACCTGGGGCGATCCCATTATTTATGACCGTTTGTTATTATTATGTGGAAAGGACCGGATTGTAATAATTATAATTAAATATAAGCACATCAGGTAGGTTAGATTGCTTAATTTATATTTAAATATCTTTTTGGGGTAAAATTTGTTAGTTTTTGAGGAATGGTTCAAGAATTGTCTTTTACCAAACATTCCTCAGAATAGCGTGATAGTAAAGGACAATACGAGCTATCACAGTCGCCAATTACATAAAGCTCCAAGCTCAAATAATACAAAATTGGAGATTCAGAACTACATGGCGGCGAATGATATATATTTTGAAGAAAGTTATAAAAAAAGTGACCTTTTAGAAGTTTTAAAGACATTTTGTATAAAAAAAAGTATATGTTTGTGACACATTGGCAGAAGAAATTGGACATACAGTGCTAGGGCTCCCACCCTATTATTGCATTTTTAACCCCATAGAGCATATGTGGCACCAGTTAAAATCACTGGTTAGGTCTGAAAATATTTCTCCGACTTTAAGTTCTAGTGTTGTAGAATTAATACGAAAATTCCCCCAGGTAGTTGGAAAAATTCAGTCCGTCACGTAATAACTGTAGAAAATTCGTATATTAGTCTGGATCGTATAATTAATCCAATTATAATTAATTTTGATGAGGATAGCGATAGCGAAACAGAACTATCTATAGAATGACATTATAAATGTAAATAAATATGACTAGTAATATTTTTAAAAAAATGTTATTTCATTTGATTACATTAATATAATCATATCATTACTTGTTTTCCTTGGTCCGTCCCTTCATACTTCACTTGTTTATTGCCAAGCTTTTGTCGATACAATGGGACCGACCCAGGAAATCCTTAAGTCTTTCGTGAAACAATCTTTCGTGAATTGTGAATAAAATTGAAAAATTGCAATACCTTCTTTAAAGATTCGTATCTTCCTTTAAAAAGTAGATAATGACGTGAACCAAAAAATATTGCGTTAAAAAAAGGTCGCACTTCAAAACAAAAGACAATGTATTGTCAATTTTTCCACAGGGCGTTAAGAAATTAAGGGTAAAAAAAGTAACTTCTGTTTCTGCCTGTATAAGGATCAAGACAGCAGTATCTTTTGACAATTAAAGTTCAGGATATCATTCCAAGACACAAGTCTATACGTTGCTACAAATTTCACCAAGATCGGAAAGCAATTTAAAAAGTTACACGTCTTGTGAACTTGACTAACATTATCTTTGTCCGGAATTTATCGTCGGGGGAGTGTAGCTTACGTTGTAGCTGTACAACTGCACTGTAATATTGATATCACTCGATGACTAAGGCCTTTAATTTCATTAGTTTAAAAATGTTACTGTCTAAGATGACGTTCGACATGGTGGGACAAAAAAAGTGACCACATTAGTCTTTTCTGAATAACTTTACTGTAAAATCATATTTCATAGCATTACTGTCCGGCCTAATGCAAAAAATAGGGGAAGAGTGAAAAATGTCATCAGCCCCATCCGTACCCCTTTCACGCTGGTAGCCAGGCCGGGTGAGATCTAATATCTCTCTATCGGTAGGTCATACCGAAGTGCGATGAACCAAGGGTTGATAGCCCTTGGGGGAGCAGAGTATGACCACATATATAGAACCATTATATTGCCAATACGAACGTTCCAAAATACAAAAAGTGTCCCCGCTATGGGAGATGGCGCAGTAGGGTGGAAATTTTATCGATCGCGTCAGAGCCGGCCCGACATTATTTGTTTGTTGTTATTCGTCGCCATCTTTGGTTCTGGATGCTTTTTCAAATTACAGAATAAAAAGTGGTTCATCCACATTGTTGTCGGTATATTAGTGCTTATAAACTTTCATTACCTAACAACAAGTTTTGTAAAGGAGGTTTTAATTTGTGGTGATTCGATTCGCTGTTTGGTAGGTTAGTGGCTTGTTTTGATGATGAAAGGACACAAGTGCATGGTGCCTTTTTGCAAAAATCGTGGATCAATACCAGGTATAAAGTATTTCAGGTATGCACCTGATATATACGAAAATATTTTGCTTATCACATTATCCGATCTTCGGAACCGAATTTGACTAAAAAGATTGTAAAAAAAGAAGAGAGTGTCACTCGTATACAATATAATATATATGTGGTCACTACCTAACCTTAAAATTAATGTATTTTTAATTTGGTGCATTAGTAGCTGATAATAATTCCCAAAATAGTCGATATAGTCATTCTTTCTTAATTTTTGGTACAAAAAAGTGAGGTTAAGAAACATACGACGTCGGATAAAAGTTAAAATAAAGCTCATCGTGTCGATTGTTACGAATATTCGGACGGAATTTGGCACCAAAAGTGTACACCAATCAGGGCACCATCGGATCATCATATCGTGAGAAATCGTATTCATGGAACGCCGTCTTAATTCGAACAAATCGAAATTTTGATTGCAATATTTTTCCTAACTAACCGGTGACATTTACATTAAAAAAGTTGAAATCCGGTCCTGTCGAATGTTTACTTTCACAAGGAAATTGCGCAAACTCACTATTACCCGTTCGATGCTCATAGCGGGGACATAATTGCAGATGGTATTAGCAATATAATGGTTATACAGGGTGATTCACGACGAGCGTGCATTAGAACTTTATGGAGAACTACTGAATATATGTTCCTGAAACTTTGGGGATTTGGGTTTATCGATATGCTCTCTTTAACAAAAATATTGACATGTTTCTGTCATTTCCGGTTATACCGGAAGTAGCTGCCAACTTTCGTTTTTTAAATACAACATGGTAATTTTTATTACATTTTTCGATTAAGCATTAAATACTAAGCACATTTTATAGAACATGTTTTTGTCAAACTCTGTTAGTTTTTGAGGACTTTTTGTAATTATTTGGCAAATGCATGACGATGAAATAATCCATATAATTTTTTTACCTTAGCGCTTGGACTAAAAATTTTTTCTCACCGAATAGCTAGAAGATCATCAAGTCTCAAAAACATTTCAAATTCGGCATAAAATGTACAGGGTGGTCACAATTCAAGCCTCATTGTGAAAGAATTCAATGGAACACCCTGTATATTTTTATTTAATTTGATGGCAAATTAGTTGTTCTTTATAAATAGTATTTACTGTCCTATACCTATATCAAAGCGTTTTCTCAAAAAATCCAATTTTATTCCGAAAATACTATTTGTTCAAGTGTGCTATGAAAACAATTATTGTACTTAGGGGCTGTATACTGATGTCTATACGGAGGAAAAGTGATTGATTGCTTGAAAATACAATATTCTAAAGTGTTTCTTAATAATTTATAAATAAAATGCAGTTGATTGTTTTAAATTTAATGGTTTAAATATAATTTTTTTAAAAATAGCAAGGAAACAAGTTTATAAACTTTAAATTCTTTAATTAAAAATGTGTTTGAAAATTATACCTAATATCTTTTGATTATATTTTTAAAATATGTTCGAAATGATTGCCATTTACTTCCAAGCATTTATGTATTCTTTTTATCATGTTATTTCTTGTAGCATTCCTAATTTCTTGTGAGAGATTGAAATGCTGCCTTCACCCTTTCAATTAGATTTTCCTTCGTGGTGATGGGACGCGCGTAAACTTTATCTTTAATGGTTCCCCAGATGAAAAAGTCCAGTGGAGTTAAGTCTGGCGAACGAGCTGGCCAGTGGAAGGGACCTTGGTTTGCGATCCACTGGTCATGAAAAAGTCTGTTTAGGGCAGTCTTAACAACTTGGACGTTGTGTGCTGGAGCCCCATCGTTTTGATACCAATCACTTTTCCTCCGTATAGACATCAGTATACAGCCCCTAAGTACAATTGCTTTCATAGCACACTTGAACAAATAGTATTTTCGGAATAAAATTGGATTTTTTGAGAAAACGCTTTGATATAGGTATAGGACAGTAAATACTATTTATAAAGAACAACTAATTTGCCATCAAATTACATAAAAATATACAGGGTGTTCCATTTAAAATAAGAAAGTTTTTAATGGTTGAATTCTTTCACAATGAGGCTTGAATTGTGACCACCCTGTACATTTTATGCCGAATTTGAAATGTTTTGAGACTTGATGATCTTCTAGCTATTCGGTGAGAAAAAAATTTTAGTCCAGGCGCTAAGGTAAAAAAATTATATGGATTATTTCATCGTCATGCACTTGCCAAATAATTACAAAAAGTCCAGATATCTCAAAAACGAATAGAGTCTGACAAAAACATTTTCTATAAAATGTGTTTAGTATTTAATGCTTAATCGAAAAATGTAATAAAAATTACCATGTTGTATTTAAAAAACGAAAGTTGGCAGCTACCTCCGGTATAACCGGAAATGACAGGAACATGTCAATATTTTAGTTAAAGAGAGCATATCGATAAACCCAAATCCCCAAAGTTTCAGGAACATATATTCAGTAGTTCTCCATAAAGTTCTAATGCACGCTCGTCGTGAATCACCCTGTATATATATGTGAGTATGACCGAGGATCATGGTTCGGAACCCACGTTAAGCTGTAGGTCCCCTCGGGGATGGCCCTGGCAGCGAAAGAAGACGAAAAAATTAAGAAAAAAAATTTAAAAATTTGGTTAGATATTAGGGACATGTTAATACTAGATTGTTCTACGAGATAGAGAACTCACTTTTCTTACGCGTTGAACACACCGTTTTTTTCGTATTTTTAATGGAAAAAGCATTATTTTTCTTCTTCTTCAGGTGCCTATCTGTTCCAAACGTTGGCTATCATATTGGCTAATCTAACTTTGTTTACAGCTGTTCGGAATAGTTCGGTGGTTGTCAGGGAGAACCAAGTTCTCAAATTTTTTAGCCATGAAATTCTTCTCCTTCCGGCGCATCTCTTTCCTTTCACTTTCCCTTACAATATGCACTGCAAGAGATTATATATTTTTTCATTTCTCATGATGTAACCCAGATATTGTAGTTTTCTTGTCTTAATTGTACTCATGATTGACATTCTTCTAAGGATTCCAATGTTAGTTACGTGCTCTGTCCATGATACCCTTAGCATCCTTCTGTAGAGCTACATCTCGAATGCATCGATCCTGTTCGTCATTGCTTCTATCAGTGTCCTTGACTCCACTCCGTATAGCAACACAGAAAACACATAGCAACGTAACATTCTTAGTTTTGTGTTCATGCTTATGTCTTAGCTCTTGACATTTTAATGAATACATTTCTGCTCTTTTCAATTCGGCTTTGAACTTCTTGCGAGTGGTCCCATTTATCATTTATGGTGGTGCCGAGATATGTGTATTCTTCAACTCTTTCAATTGTTCCACCCTCCAACCTTAGTTGTCGGATGGGAACGTTGTTCTTGCTAATGATCATATATTTAGTCTTATCCATGTTGATATCCAATCCATATTGGTAGCTACTTGTTATTAATCTATCCATTAGTTGTTTCAGGTCTTCCATATTATCGGTAAATATTACTGTATCATCAGCGTATCTGATGTTATTTAAACGCTATCCATTTACCAGCATTCTTTCTTGTGCATTATCCAAGGCTTCTCTAAATATGTGTTCCGAGGAAATGTTAAATAGTAATGGTGACACATCCCTGTCTTACTCGACGCAAAATCTTAGTTGTCTCAGTTTGGTCTTCGTGCACTCTCATACACCCCTCTGGTTCCAATATAGGTTCATGGTTATTCATTCTTAGGTATTTACCTATATCTGTCTTTTTCAGGATTTCTATCATCTTGTACTGTTGAACCCTGTCAAATGCTTTTCTATAGTCCACAAAACAAGCATGAACCTCACAGTCCAGCCTATTCCAAAGAAAGGTAAGAGAACCCTGCCTAACAACTATCGACCAGTCGCATTGCTTTCAGTTATATCAAAAGTAATGGAGAAAGCTATTAACCAACATCTTCTAAAGTACCTGGCAGGCTTCAACATTATCAGCGACCATCAATATGGTTTTCGGAAGTCCAGATGAACAACTGGAGATCTTCTAGCCTATGTCACCCATATTTGGAACAGCGCAATCGAACATCATGGGGAGTCTCGGGCTGTTGCACTGGATATTTCTTTTGATCGTGTTTGGCATGAGGGGCTTCTAAGTAAACTGCGATCCTATGGTATGCCCAGTCGATTCTGTGCATGGTTGTCTAGCTTTCTTAAGGACCGCTCTCTGCAAGTGGTGATTGACGGATTTCTCTCAGACACCTTCACCATCAATGCCGGTGTTCCTCAAGGGTCCATATTGTCTCCCACTCTATTCTTACTCTACATTAACGACCTTCTAGTGAAAACTAAAAATCCGATATTTAGTTTTGTTGACTATAGCACACTTATCTCATCTTTCTCTTTGAATGCACAAACATCGGCTGCCGACGCACATCTTCGCAGACAGCATGAAGTATCACGCCTCAACAAAGACCTGGAAGAAATTTTGGCTTGGGGTGACAGTAACCAAATCGAATTTAACGTTAACGCTAAAAAAACCCAGGCAGCAGTTTTCTCTAAAAAGGTTAACATTACAGAACCGGATATAGTCATGGACGGGCACGCAATCCCACTGGCTTCATCTATTAATTTGCTGGGCGTCAATCTGGGAGGAAATATGTCTTGGCATAACCACGTTGTGGCAATCGCCAAGATAGCTTCTCAGAAGCTTGGGGTACTCTTCCGAACCAGAAAGTTGTACACCTCAACAACTTTCACACTATACAAAGCCCAGATTCGACCATCACTAGAGTACTGCTCTCATGTCTGGAGCTCTGCATCCAAACATACTCTTCAGCTGCTGGATTCCATCGAAAGGAGGGCTATTCGTCTGATCGGAGACCACGAGCTGACGAAGAACCTCGACAGCCTAGAACATCGAAGACAGGTTGGGGATTTGACTCTATTTTACAGATATTTTCATGGAAGGTGGTCGGCTGACTTTGCCCTCTTAGTTCCGCCCACAGCGACGAATAGCAGAAATACACGACGAACCACTGCCGCCCATCCATATGTGGTTAAGCTTAGTACTCCTCGAACTTCATTATTTAAGAATTCTTTCATCTGGAGGGCTTCATCCTTGTGGAACGACCTTCCCGAGGTCGTTTTTCCAAACGAATATAACCTCCAAAGATTCAAAACCAACGTGAATCGCTTTTTGCGCACACGCACTACTCCCAGAGTGCCCTAAAGGATTTTTCCTACAGTGCTTATGTTTGATCAAAAAAACTGCTTCTTTGGACGAGGACTTGGGACTTGTACGCTGAATAGTACTTCTCGTTCCGACTCCGTCCCTAAATCCGAATTGCGTGGACGCTATCTGTTCTTCGCATGTTTTATATATTTTTCGGTGTATGACTTTTAAGAACATTTTCAGTAGAGATAAGACTTATTGTTCTATATTCCTCGCACTTTTTGGCACCCGACTTTTTTGGTATAGCTGTGAACTCCGATTTAAGCCATTGCAGCGGGATAACACCCGTATTGAATTGAATATCTTGGTCAGCCATTTAAAAAGGGAAAAAGCGTTAATTAACAACAATAACCATAGTTAATCGCTGGACGACAAATTTCAACTTTTTGTTTGTTTCCTGAACACAAACTATTTTTTGTTATTTATTCGACTACACCCGAGTAATTAAAAAAATACTTATTACGGATTTAAGTTGGCTTGCAAAAAAAATCTGAATTATTTGTTACAAAATTTTAATTTATTAACATACGAAATAAAGATAACAGTATATTGTTGGTTTAACAAAAGCAATTAAACAACACATTTTTATCGTCGAATCTAAAGTTTAGACGCTCATCATTTCGCGCTGTCTTTTGAAAGCAGCCTCTGGGGCAAATCTCGTAATATTCCCGCAGTAGTCGGCTAACATTTCACGGTAAGTAGACAAGTGTAACCATAAAAGTAGTACTTTTCTTCACGATTTTCTCTCAATAAAGTATGCTCTTTTCCATTAGAAATACGAAAAACATATTTTTCTCTGTTTTGAGGGGTGCATAATTAATTTTTTCAGTTTATTTTAAAAGGGTGTCATTTAACTGGTTAGCAAAATATTCTTATTTTTGCGAACAAAAAAATGTAATCGGTCAGCCAAAATGGCTAGTTGGTCAGCAACTTATGGACAGCAAGCATTTATGAATCGTGACAGTGCCCTGGGAAAACAAGTCAAAACTACCCCCCGCTACACCTTTTGTAGCCGATTTCCTTCTGTATTCGGCAAAAGAAAACACAAGAAAGTTACATAAATTGACAGTGCCTCGGGACCTCTGAAGTACACTGCTTCTAGACATGTTTGTTTCTACTGACCAATTGTAAACTCTTGCTGACCAAGTAATCATTTCGCAGCTCGACTGTTAATAACGAAATTAATTACTTCTCCTTTTCAAATATACTCTCGAAATCAGTGTTTGAGTTGAATTTTAGTAAGTGTAGAAGACCTAGTCATCTTATTCTTGCAGTTTTAACGTTTATAGTAAAGAGTATCAATTTCTTGCTTATCTAAAAAATAAGAAACTAAGTCAATTATTTTTTTAAAAATCGTGCAGGTCGCAACTGGCTTATAGATCAACTTTTGGCCTCTTGTTGTTCCGCTTCTGTAGCCTCGCTAATCTGCTGAATGTAATGCAGCGCGTTTTCGTAGGCCTTTTTGACTGCCTTTCGGTCGGACTGCTTTCGTGGTTCATTTGCCTAAAATAAATTTAAAAAAAGCTCGACTTCTGATTTACTCACATCAAATATTCAAATCACCATAAGTCTAATTTTAATTAAGACGAGGATCCCAAAATAGGAATCAGAGCCATCTACAGGGTGTTATGGAAATGACGTATTATAAACTCCTGGACAAAATTAACGCAACATCATAAATTTGCCATATTTTTGATTCTATTTTTTTTCTGAATTTATGATCCGATTTGAATGATTTTTTTTGCATTGTAGGTTGGTTCCTTGACAATGTCATAGTTTTCGCTGTTTATCATAAAAATTTAGTTTTCGATTTATACTGGGTGTACTAAAAATGCTGTTTTTTTCCGAAAATTCGCATCACCCTGTGGACTATATTAGCAACCGAAACATATTGCAGTTGACATTAAACGGTAGGTCCATCTTTCCCCAACATTTTCTTTTTTGGTTTACTTCATTATCTCTGTTATTAAAGGAGATACTTCGTTTTATAGCGTAACATGTTTTTATAGACTTTAATATTCAACACATTCATTGTTAAATGTTTTCAAGTAGACTATGGACTTTTTCTGACATTGCAAGCGATGTGTTAGCAGATGTTGTGTTTTAAAGTTATAAAGGTCAAATAAAATTCGCCATACTGATAAAAACTGTTCGGAAACTGATTATTAAACTTATGCCCAGTTGCCCGACGAGTATTTTAATTTTGAAACCTACTTGAAAACATTTAACAATGAATGTGTTGAATATTAAAGTCTATAAAAACATGTTACGCTATAAAACGGTGTATCTCCTTTAATAACAGAAATAATGAAGTAAACCAAAAAAGAAAATGTTGGGGAAAGATGGACCTACCGTTTAATGTCAACTGCAATTATGCTTCGGTTGCTAATACACTCCACAGGGTGATACGAATTTTCGACAAAAACATAGCATTTTTAGTAAACCCAATATATATAAATCGAAAATTAAATTTTTATCATAAAAAGCGAAAACAATTTTTGTTAAGGAACCAACCTACAACGCAAAAAAAAATCATTCAAATCGGATCATAAATTCAGAAAAAAAATAGCATAAAAAATATGGAAAATTTATGATGTTGCGTTAATTTTGTCCAGGAATTTATTTTAACCGGCAAATGAAAATAAATTGGAAAAGAAAAATAGCCATAAATGGCGCTTTGAATTATTAAGCGAAATATACACTTTATATGAAATCTCAAAATTTACGTGGCCTCTCCTGAGGCCCTTCGCAATCAATATTTGAGTGAGGTTCAATAGAGGTTAGCGCATTATAGCGATGTTGTCATATGGCAACACAGAGTTCTAAACGCACGTGTTCAGTTTTTGACAACAAGACGTCTTTGACGCGCGTTATCACTTCATTTTCAAACTTTTTAGACAAATAAAACTACAACTTTAAGGCACATGCTCTCTTACCTTCGATCTTATTTTTAAATAATCCGTTTTATAATTAAATTCCATAAAATAATAAAACACAAAAGTATGTTTTTCAACAGAATCAACAGTAGATAATATCACATAAATTTGAAATCGCATCACAACATTTCTTATTATGAATTATTTCACAACAAAAAAAAATCGGGCAATACAAAAAACGTTTAAAATTCGTATACATCAAACACGTGGAGCCCTCGACACGACGTTGTTCCACTCCCAAGTCTCGAAACATACTGAAGTATGAAGGGCGCGCCGCCAGTATTCAACAAAGGGCGAGACACGCGGTGTGATCTGACAACTCTGTTAGTATACTCTAGTGACCCACATTGTTGCTAAGGGAATCCAGATGGAGCGGCGCGTGGGTAAACAGGGCTTTTTTCCTTAATATTTAGGTATTCGATTAAAAAAAAAAGTATGAAGACTTTATCTAGGAGTCACCCATTTAAATATAATAAGTCATTTCCATAACACCCTGTATGTTGCATCAATTTCATTAAAAAATATGCCGCTTTTTGACAGGTTAGAAACAGACTAGAGTCATCAGCTGATCAATATTTATTTTCGTGAAGTTTTAGCCGTTAATAATAAAGTTTTTTAGTAAATTTATTGATATTTATGTCGATTGGGGTATCAACAAGTTTCAGGAAGATCTGTGACAAAAATTTGAAAATTGTTCATATTTGAAATTGTTATTATTATTATTATAACATTATTGTTTTTAACGCAATTTTTTCATAACGTTTTCCAATCCTTTAACTTTACGAATCCAGTTTTAGATTAGAAAAAAACTAAGTATATTTGGCTAAATGTTCGCATAAAATAGTGCCTGCTTGGCAACATGTGATTAAACCCAGCTCTTAATATTATCGATTATCAGGTCTCTTCCAGAAACATTGAAGATTAGGTTTCCGATGTCGTTCCACACGATATAATAAGCACAAGGAAAATATCCTGCTGTTCCAATTTGGCTGGCTCCAGTGTTATGGAAATGACGTATTATAAACTCCTGGACAAAATTAACGCAACATCATAAATTTGCCATATTTTTGATTCTATTTTTTTTCTGAATTTATGATCCGATTTGAATGATTTTTTTTGCATTGTAGGTTGGTTCCTTGACAATGTCATAGTTTTCGCTGTTTATCATAAAAATTTAGTTTTCGATTTATACTGGGTGTACTAAAAATGCTGTTTTTTTCCGAAAATTCGCATCACCCTGTGGACTATATTAGCAACCGAAACATATTGCAGTTGACATTAAACGGTAGGTCCATCTTTCCCCAACATTTTCTTTTTTGGTTTACTTCATTATCTCTGTTATTAAAGGAGATACTTCGTTTTATAGCGTAACATGTTTTTATAGACTTTAATATTCAACACATTCATTGTTAAATGTTTTCAAGTAGACTATGGACTTTTTCTGACATTGCAAGCGATGTGTTAGCAGATGTTGTGTTTTAAAGTTATAAAGGTCAAATAAAATTCGCCATACTGATAAAAACTGTTCGGAAACTGATTATTAAACTTATGCCCAGTTGCCCGACGAGTATTTTAATTTTGAAACCTACTTGAAAACATTTAACAATGAATGTGTTGAATATTAAAGTCTATAAAAACATGTTACGCTATAAAACGGTGTATCTCCTTTAATAACAGAAATAATGAAGTAAACCAAAAAAGAAAATGTTGGGGAAAGATGGACCTACCGTTTAATGTCAACTGCAATTATGCTTCGGTTGCTAATACACTCCACAGGGTGATACGAATTTTCGACAAAAACATAGCATTTTTAGTAAACCCAATATATATAAATCGAAAATTAAATTTTTATCATAAAAAGCGAAAACAATTTTTGTTAAGGAACCAACCTACAACGCAAAAAAAAATCATTCAAATCGGATCATAAATTCAGAAAAAAAATAGCATAAAAAATATGGAAAATTTATGATGTTGCGTTAATTTTGTCCAGGAATTTATTTTAACCGGCAAATGAAAATAAATTGGAAAAGAAAAATAGCCATAAATGGCGCTTTGAATTATTAAGCGAAATATACACTTTATATGAAATCTCAAAATTTACGTGGCCTCTCCTGAGGCCCTTCGCAATCAATATTTGAGTGAGGTTCAATAGAGGTTAGCGCATTATAGCGATGTTGTCATATGGCAACACAGAGTTCTAAACGCACGTGTTCAGTTTTTGACAACAAGACGTCTTTGACGCGCGTTATCACTTCATTTTCAAACTTTTTAGACAAATAAAACTACAACTTTAAGGCACATGCTCTCTTACCTTCGATCTTATTTTTAAATAATCCGTTTTATAATTAAATTCCATAAAATAATAAAACACAAAAGTATGTTTTTCAACAGAATCAACAGTAGATAATATCACATAAATTTGAAATCGCATCACAACATTTCTTATTATGAATTATTTCACAACAAAAAAAAATCGGGCAATACAAAAAACGTTTAAAATTCGTATACATCAAACACGTGGAGCCCTCGACACGACGTTGTTCCACTCCCAAGTCTCGAAACATACTGAAGTATGAAGGGCGCGCCGCCAGTATTCAACAAAGGGCGAGACACGCGGTGTGATCTGACAACTCTGTTAGTATACTCTAGTGACCCACATTGTTGCTAAGGGAATCCAGATGGAGCGGCGCGTGGGTAAACAGGGCTTTTTTCCTTAATATTTAGGTATTCGATTAAAAAAAAAAGTATGAAGACTTTATCTAGGAGTCACCCATTTAAATATAATAAGTCATTTCCATAACACCCTGTATGTTGCATCAATTTCATTAAAAAATATGCCGCTTTTTGACAGGTTAGAAACAGACTAGAGTCATCAGCTGATCAATATTTATTTTCGTGAAGTTTTAGCCGTTAATAATAAAGTTTTTTAGTAAATTTATTGATATTTATGTCGATTGGGGTATCAACAAGTTTCAGGAAGATCTGTGACAAAAATTTGAAAATTGTTCATATTTGAAATTGTTATTATTATTATTATAACATTATTGTTTTTAACGCAATTTTTTCATAACGTTTTCCAATCCTTTAACTTTACGAATCCAGTTTTAGATTAGAAAAAAACTAAGTATATTTGGCTAAATGTTCGCATAAAATAGTGCCTGCTTGGCAACATGTGATTAAACCCAGCTCTTAATATTATCGATTATCAGGTCTCTTCCAGAAACATTGAAGATTAGGTTTCCGATGTCGTTCCACACGATATAATAAGCACAAGGAAAATATCCTGCTGTTCCAATTTGGCTTGGCGCGCGCGCAATTACGTCAAGTGGTGACGCATTTTTAAATTGCCTATGGAGATTCACCTTGTTGTTAGCGAAATTAATTATCTTCAAAGGTATTACAAGGTTTTACGAATTTGCTCGCTAGCTAGCCATTACGTGACGCTACTAAGCCACGCCTCCTTGTGCTTATTGCGTCATACATTGCAAGGTTATATGGCCATTTTTTTTAAAATGCATTAATCTGCGCAGAAGGGTCTTGTTCGGCATAGGTTCAAATTGACAATTTAGTATTGATTATGAGTCATAATATGAATACATGACGCATTGACAATATGACGTTTGACGGTCTAATTTGATTATTTATGTATGTCCCACCCACGGTTACCGACATCTCTGTAGAGTGCATTCTATCTGGGACACCCTGTATGTGCTCGAAGAATATCCTTTTCAAAGCCGTTTCATTTCTTACCTTGGCTTCATCTTTTTCCGTGTCAATACCCATGAGTTCTAGTTTTTCAGCGGGCAACCACTGCCAGGTTCTTTTCGCGTCGAAGAACAGCACCAGATACACATGCTCGGTGAATTTGGTGGAAAGATCTAGGACTTCTTGTGGTGGTGTGGGCAGAGGAACTCCTTTATGTACGAAACCTGGAAAAATAAGAGAAAAAAATCAAACCGGAAACGAAAATGCTAAGAATTGATGTCACTTGGTAATTAATAATGACAAAATAAAAAGTGTGACATCTCCACCACTGCACAGTTTTGTTGTGGTGCAAAGTTCGAGTCAAAAAACAATTCTTGTTTCAATGTGTATACAGGGTGTTCCTTAATGACGTGCTAATATTTCAGGGTATGATTCCGTAGGTCATTTTATAAAGAAACGTTCATATGAGCATATGTCCGCAACGGCTTACATTTTTGCTACATGGTGTTGCATTTTTATTTTTTAAATGGTTGTTTTTAATATCTCCGAAAGTACTTTAGATATTATTTTCAATTTTGGTATATGTTAATAGGATATACAACGTGTCCAAGATAAGGAGGGCCAGTACAGGGATCTCGGAAACCGTAAGAGATACGAAGTCGGTTAAATGGAGGTAAAGTTGCGCATTTACGTGCCTAATAATACGCCGTATAAAAAGTTTTAAAATTCCGAGTAGTTCCGGAAATATCCGGAAAAAAATGAAATTCTGAAAAATCGTTTTATTTTTTTCCTGGGTTTACTTGAGATCGAATTCTAAAGTAAATTGCACTTTTACATTGCCACTTTTTCCGCTCTATCTAACAGCGTTAATTGTTTTATAATCCGACGAGTCGTCTTCGAAGGGCCATTATCAACTTTCTTTTTTTAAATACAGTCCTGTTTTTCTGATATTGGAATTTGATAGCTTTCTTTCTTCCGAATGCAACAATGTATGAACCATTGTGGTTTAATGATGTTTCGAGGGTCTTTGAACAACATCAGGAAATTTTGAGATACGGTCCTGTATTTCTCCTAATTTTATAAATAATATCTCATAAGTAACCTCTACATTTTTACTTATGTTGAACTAGTTCAATAAATAACAAATAATTTAATAATAAACCACAAATAAGTGAACAAAATATAGAAACATTATTTCAAACCTCTGTTGATTCGGGACTTAAAAGAAAAGTAGGGACTTGAAACAAAAAAATTAAGATGGTGACGCGTGATTTGTTTCACGTGACATTCCCATTGTGATCGTTTGAGAGCGTTTTAAGAGGTTTTCTATTTTCCAGAAAATATGGAACATAAATTTACAAATGCTGAAAGTTTGATATTCTATCGCATGTTTTATTTTATCTCAAAAACCTGTTATGTGGCAGTTAGAAGATGTTATTTGCTTAGAGAATAACGCAAATCATTTTGAACACCTGATTATGTAGGTCCTTACTTTTTTCGTTGTTCGTTTTAATACTGTTTTGGAATGATTTTTGTTCACTTATTTGTGGTTTATTATTAAATTATTTGTTATTTATTGAACTAGTCCAACATAAGTAAAAAATTTAGAGCTTACTTATGAGATATTATTTATAAAATTAGGAGAAATACAGGACCGTATCCCAAAATTTCCTGATGTTGTTCAAAAAACCCTCGAAACGTCATTATACCACAATGTGTCATACATCGTTGCATTCGGGAGAAAAAAGCTCTCAAATTCCAATATCAGAAAAACAGGACCTTATTTAAAAAAATAAAGTTGATACCGGCCCTTCGAAGACGACTCGTCGGATTACAAAACAATTAACGCTGTTAGATAGATCGGAAAAAGTGGCAATGCAAAAGTGCAATTTATTTTAGAATTCGATCTCAAATAAACCCAGGAAAAATAAAACGATTTTTCAGAATTTCGTTTTTTTCTACGGAATTTTAAAACTTTCTTGCATGCGGAACTTTACCTCCATTTAACCGACTTCGTATCTCTTACGGTTTCCCAGATCCCTGTACTGGCCCTCCTTATCTTGGACACGTTGTAGAACCACAAATTTTAGTTAGAAAAGTTATTCAATTGTTCCACCAATGGAGTCCCTGCAAACATGTCCTCTGATTTTTTTCCAAAAAATATAGTACGCCACTGACATTTTTCCCTGTGGATATTTTTTCTGATTAGCGCCTGGCCAATTATACATGAAAACGGTCTCTTGAGTTTTTCTCGTCAGATGCACCGTTCTTGATTAAAACCACTAAATTCATATTGAAACTCATTATTATAAAACATTGATAAAATAGTTAATTATAAATTTTGTTTTATAAAAATTGTTGGAAATGACCACCTTCACTTAAAAGGCATGCTTGCGTCCGCCCGTCTTCGCATCGAATTGCCCACTTTAACAATTTTTCTAAAACAAAATTTATCATTAATTATTTTATCAATGTTAATAATAATGAGTTTCAATATGAACTTAGTGGTTTTAATCAAGAACGCGTGCATCTGACGAGAAAAACTCAAGAGTCCGTTTTCATGTAGAATTGACCAGGCTAATCAGAAAAAATATCCACATGGAAAAATGTCAGTGGCGTACCATCTTTTTTGTAAAAAAATATCACAGGACATGTTTGCAGGCACGCCACTGGTGGAACAATTGAATAACTTTTGTAACTAAAATGTGTGGTTCTATATCCTATTAACACATACCAAAATTGAAAATAATATCTAAAGTACTTTCGGAGATATTAAAAAATAACCATTTAAAAAATAAAAATTCAACACCCTGTAGCAATAAATTTAAGCCGTTGCGGACATATGTTCATATGAACTTTTCTTTATAAAATGATCTAAGGAATCACACCCTGAAATATTAGCACGTCATTACCCTGTGTTATGGACATATCATTAACTTTCTTAAAATCTCACCATGTTCGATAAATTTACCTACAATATAAAAAAAGAATAATAAAAATCGCACTTAAAATAAAACAACTATTCACGATCAAAATCCATCTAAATATTGAGTGGATCGATTATTTTGACTGTGTATTTACCTTTAGTATACCAAAAATATTTTCCTTTCCTCTTAAAACACCCTGTATAAATGATCAATCGATAGATCCACCAATTTTAATTATAGAAATTCTTATTAAACAACCCAAGTATAAATAAATCTTATCGTATAAGAAAAACTATTAATTTTTATGATTCTATACCGATTATTATCGCACGAGTGTTCAATAAAAAATCAGTAGGTACCTTACTGTCTGTTAGGACAGATAATAAAAATCTTGACGCATCGATATAAGTGATTGATTTTGAGTCAACCGAGTAAGTATCTAGTACGGTGAAATTTTAATGAATATCACGAGAAGTTTTCCCCTAATAATGAAACAGAAAAAAAAATTTTGTATCATTTTTTTTTTAAATGCCATAGAAACAAAAAAAAAGAGGACCAGCAAAAAATTAGGCTCGTTAACAGAAAAGAAACGTGTAATTTCCATATATATATACGTTATATTGCCAATACGAACGTTCGAAATTACAAAAAGTGTCCCCGGTATGGGAGATCGCTTGGTACCATTGAGGTTGCGCAGTAGGGTGGAAATTTCATCGATCGCGTCAGAGCCGGCCCGACATTATTTGTTTGTTGTGAATCGTCGCCATCTTTGGTTCTGGATGCTTTTTCAAATTACAGAATAAAAAGTGGCTCATCCACATTGTTGTCGGTATATTTTTTGCAAAAGTCGTAGATCAATACCAGGTATAGAGTATTTCAGGTATGTACATATATACGAAAATATTTTGCTTATCACATTATTAGATCTTCGGAACCGAATTTCACTAAAACGCTTGTAAAAAAAGAAGAGAGTGTCACTCGTATACAATATAATATACAGGGTCCGCAAATGAAGCGTGGACGGAAGATTAAATCGTTATCGAAGAACTTATCAACAATACTGAAACAGCTTGAGATATTGGATTAAAAGCGGCATGTTTTAAAAATATTTTACATTATACAGGGTGGCCCTAAAAAGTGTGACAGCATAAAGTTATATTTTTTTAAATGGGACACCCAGTATTTTATTGCATATTTAGGTTCGTATTACTATCGTTTATAAGTGCCTCAATTTTTATTCAATTTGGTTACGTAGTTTCGGAGAAATAAATTAAAAACTAAAAAAAAAAGTTTTGCAGTCCTGAATAAAAAAATCAAAAAAAACAATCCAGAACTATTTTTTTAACCTCGGCATTCAGTGAAATTTATGACAAGAGGTCTAGAGATACTATGAATGTAATTGCGTTTATTTATTTTATACAGGGTGTTCATAATAAGCTTTCAAAAACCCCTAATTTTAAAATAGTTTTTCTCAAGTTTTTCAAATGGAACACCCTGTATATTATTTGGCTATTTGACGTAGAATTCATAGACAATTTGTTTTTGTAATACAAGCATATAAGTTATATCCAGCCGTTTTCGAAATAATTATAAATATCATAAATTATGTGGTTTAAATAGAGTTTTTATTGGGAAATTTTGTTATAGGCGACTAGACTAATAATTGTAAACTAAAGCAAATGTTCAAAATAGCTTCACTTTACTTAATTCAATGATTTTCCTCTATTGCCAACAGAACTCTTAATTAATTTTCTTCATTAATAACGGGATTATTGATTATCATCCTTTTTGTGTACGCAGTGCTTCCTGTTGCTACAAATCTTTGCAACAACTTCTCGAAGGTTTTTGGTCTCGGTTTTCTCTCAATATCTGGATATCTTTCAGCATGCACTCGGCTCGCGAGGAGGCAATTTCTTGCACATTCACCCAGTATAAAAATCATATTTACCATTTCTAAAATTCGACATTTTGTGTAAGTTAGTACTTAATTTCGACGACTGAACAAATGTAAATAATTTTATTTAACTGTCATAGTGACAATCTAAACAAAAAGAAATCATGGCAACTCGATTAAGAATAAAAAATGAAATTAAATAATAAAAGTAGCAAAAATGTATGCTTTTAAAATTTATATCGAAATAACTAAAATACGGTAAACTCTAAGAGTAAAAGGAAGCTATTTTGAACTTTTACTTTAGTTTACAATTATTAGTCTAGTCGCCTATAAACAAAATTTCCCAATAAAAACTCTATTTAAACCACATAATTTATGATATTTATAATTATTTCGAAAACGGCTGGATATAACTTATATGCTTGTATTACAAAAACAAATTGTCTATGAATTCTACGTCAAATAGCCAAATAATATACAGGGTGTTCCATTTGAAAAACTTGAGAAAAACTATTTTAAAATGTGGGGTTTTTGAAAGCTTATTATGAACACCCTGTATAAAATAAATAAACGCAATTACATTCATAGAATCTCTAGACCTCTTGTCATAAATTTCACTGAATGCCGAGGTTAAAAAAATAGTTCTGGATTGTTTTTTTTTGATTTTTTTATTCAGGACTGCAAAACTTTTTTTTTTAGTTTTTAATTTATTTCTCCGAAACTACGTAATCAAATTAAATAAAAATTGAGGCACTTATAAACGATAGTAATACGAACCTAAATATGCAATAAAATACTGGGTGTCCCATTTAAAAAAATATAACTTTATGCTGTCACACTTTTTAGGGCCACCCTGTATAATGTAAAATATTTTTAAAACATGCCGCTTTTAATCCAATATCTCAAGCTGTTTCAGTATTGTTGATAAGTTCTTCGATAACGATTTAATCTTCCGTCCACGCTTCATTTGCGGACCCTGTATATGTGGTCACTACCTAACCTTAAAATTAATGTATTTTTAATTTGATGCATTAGTAGCCGATGATAATTCCCCAAATAGTCAATATAGTCGTTAATTCTTAATTTTTGGTTTAGAAAAAAGTGAGGTTAAGAAACATACGATGTCGGATGGAAGTTAAAATAAAGCTAATCGTGTCGATTGTTACAAATATTCGGACGGAATTTGGCGCCAAAAGTTTACACCAATCAGGGCACCGTCGGATCATCATATCGTCAGAAATCGTATGCATGGAACGCTGTCTTAAATCGAACTAATCGAAATTTTGATTGCAATATTTTTCCTAACTAACCAGTGAAATTTACATTAAAAAAGTTGAAATCCGGTCCTGTCGAATGTTTACTTTCACAAGGAAATTTCCGAACTGCGCAAACTCACAACGCCCCCTTCGGTGCCCATCATAGCGGGGACATAATTGCAAATGGTATTAGCAATATAATGGTTATATACCGGGTGTCCCGCTAAGGTCGGGAAAAATAAATTTATTACAAAAGTGACTCCTGGAAGTATACTGAAATTATTTTTAGCTTTGAAATTTTACCGCTGGATGGCATATTTTGAATTCAAAATCATGAAATGATAATATCTCTTAAAATCGATAGTGAAGGTATGTCATGTGGAACTGTTTTCGACTCTCCAATTAACACTGTACAAATAATTTATTTGACATTTTGGTCTATCTCCTAATATAAGGGGTGGGGGGAGGTTTGAATCGTGTTGCAGAAAAAGTTCGATAACTCCCGAATACGTTAACCGATTTCATCGAACTTGGTCTTGTTTTAAAGCCCCTTGACAGTCGAATTATAGTCTATTATAATACTTAAGTTTTAGTTTAAGCAAGAATCACCAGATGGCGTTTTTTGACCGCCTTAGTAATTTACTCAATTTTCCATGAAAAGTTAAATGGAAGGCTAACATTTTAATTCATTAGTTGTATTACTCGTAAAATTATTTAAAAAGTGGCACAAACCGGAAGTCGATACCATTTTTCTAACTCAAGTTATGAGCAAAAATATATTTTTTTTAATATTTAAATTAAAACATGAAATGTTCATTAATAACAAGTAAGCCATGACAATCGAAACAATAAAATTCACACTTAATACTAATTACTAATTTATTACTTATCACCTTGCAAGGATCAATACTCTTTACATTTTTTTCAGTAAATGCTCAAAATGACCGCCGTTATTGTCGATGCAACTTTGAACTCTTTGACGTGTGACATCAACAGCAGTATCGATCTCTGCCACAGAAATAGACGATATCGCATTTTGGATTCTAAGAATTATGTCTTCTCGTGTGGTTGGCCGGGTCTGATAGACAATATCTTTAAGTCTTCCCAATAAATAAAAGTCCAAAACTGTCAAATCAGGGGATCTGGGTGGCCAGGGAAATAAACTACCCCTTCCTATCCATTTGTTGAGGAACTCGGTATCTAAATATTCTCTCACGTTGAGAGCATAATGCGCAGGGCAACCGTTCTGTTGAAACCACATGTTTAAACGGGTTTCTAAAGGCATTTCATCCAAAAGAGGTGCAAATGGTTCCTTAAAAATTTTAAATATCTTGCTCCATTAAGAGTCTCTTCAAATATAAAAACAATAATTTTACCTCCAATAAAGCCGCACCAAACATTCACGCTGAATTGATTTTGATGATCAATTTCTATCATCCAATGAGGATTATTTGAAGACCAGTAATGGCTATTATATAAATTTACTTTACCTTGACTAGTAAAGGTAGCCTCATCTGTCCATTAAATTTGATGAACAAAATTTGGATTTTCTCTGGTCATTTCAAGCATCCAGTTGCTGAAATCTAGCCTTCGGTCAAAATCAAATGCCGTAAGTGCCAGATGAAGTTCAACATGATATGCGTGTAATAATAAATGTAAATCTTTTAGAATTCTATGAATAACCGATTGAGGAACTACAAAATCTCTTTCTATATCCCTTATACTGCGTTTAGGATAATCTTCAATATATGCAAGAACATTTATGATATTGTTTTCATTTCGAGTTCTGCGAATCCTTAATTGAGCTTGCATTGGTAGCACTTGTCCAGACTCTCGCAAGCATCTTGCTAAACGCTTAAATGCCATCCGCGAAAAATTTTGTCGCTCAGGATATCTTACAGCGTATTCCCGCAAGGCAATAACTGTATTTTCAAAACATTGAAAATATACTGCCAGCATGTCATATGCTTCAGCAATAGAATAAAACATAACTTTCAAATTGTTTACTGAAAAAAATGTAAAGAGTATTGATCTTTGCAAGGTGATAAGTAATTAGTAATTAGTATTAAGTGTGAATTTTATTGTTTCGATTGTCATGGCTTACTTGTTATTAATAAACATTTCATGTTTTAATTTAGATATTAAAAAAAATATATTTTTGCTCATAACTTAAGTTAGAAAAATGGTATCGACTTCCGGTTTGTGCCACTTTTTAAATAATTTTACGAGTAATACAACTAATGAATTAAAATGTTAGTCTTCCATTTAACTTTCCATGGAAAATTGAGTAAATTACTAAGGCGGTCAAAAAACGCCATCATCTGGTGATTTTTGCTTAAACTAAAACTTAAGTATTATAATAGACTATAATTCGACTGTCAAGGGGCTTTAAAACAAGACCAAGTTCCATGAAATCGGTTAACGTATTCGGGAGTTATCGAACTTTCTCTGCAACACGATTCAAACCTCCCCCCACCCCTTATTTTAGTAGATGGACCAAAATGTCAAATAAATTATTTGCACAGTGTGAATTGGAGAGTCGAAAACAGTTCCACATGACATACCTTCACTATCGATTTTAAGAGATATTATCATTTCTTGATTTTGAATTCAAAATACGCCATCTAGCGGTAAAATTTCAAAGCTAAAAATAATTTCAGTATACTTCTAGGAGTCACTTTTGTAATACATTTTTTTTCCCGGAAGCCGTAGGACAAACAGTTATCGAGATACAGCCGCTCGTCGACCTTAGCGAGACACCCGGTATACATATAAGTGGTAATTTCCCATTAGAACAACTAGAAATATAATAAATTTTAATATAATGTTAGGCATAGTGTTATCAAATCCATTTAGAGAAACGCGAAGGTGTGAAAAGTGATCATTTTTTTCAATATTTAAGTGGATAAAATAAATTTATATTCATTGTCTTCAGATAAATGGAAACGGTGTAATCGCGGTCTCTTTTTTGCTAAGGTGCGACACAATGCAAGATTCTTCCATAGCCTTTCATTAAACCAACGAGAAATAATTAGGTCAAAATTGACTCAAATGTAAATAAATTCATAATTTGTTATGCCGACTCATTATACATGAGTTCCATAAAATATATCATTAAATGTGTTTTATCGAATTTGACATCCCACACTAAAACAGAAACTTGATTTCTTATGTAGTTCCGCTCTTCGTAGCGCCGTTAAAACGCATACAAATTAGGTTCTACAGTGGCATGAAACGCGGGTAGGAAATTTTATGTTTGTTTATTATACGAACGTTAGCGTATTGCTATAATTTTGAATATCCAGGAAAAATCCAACTGCTGAATCAACACAGTGTATTTATTTATTTTCCACTTAGTAACTTATTGTATGAGCAAGCCTATGGTAAGACGCTTTCTAGCATGGTTTATTTTTCTCCCCTCGCTCTCTTCACACGGAAATGTTCAAATACCACTGCGCAAACAATACATCTACAGCTGTATATATTTCTTTTAAGGATGATTGAAGATGTAGATATGAAAGAATTCCTGACCAAAGAAGAACTCCAAGCCCTTCTGGAAAACGAACGAGATCTTCACGGTACTTCTGCAGACACTGGTAATATTTTAAACTTTTAAAGAAATAACAGTTATTCACCGAAGAGGTTTAAATTTAGTCCCGTAAAAATATATTTATCCAGCAGTGTTTTCACCACCGACTTATATCTATGGATAGCCACACTCTAAAAGCAAAAGTGCCTCGCGCATGTGAACAAAGCTGATCGTCAGACGTCATGCGCAATGCCGACTGATCAGCGATTTACCTTAATCAACGAACAGGGCCGTACTTCGCCCTTAGTGAAAATGATTACACGGCAATATTTTGGCAGTTCAAGACCTTCTTTACTGGGAAATAAACAATCTATTTTCTCGCATAAAAGTCCTGAAAATCCACTTTTAGAATTAATTTTGATATCTATTGTCGACATATCGATAGATTTTTAATATCGTTACATCCCTACGACTGATTTCGGTTCTGGACGGCGTCGTCGGTTGGCAACCAAGCCAGCATCAATACCGGCGGGGTTGCCTATATAGCGGCGACAACTTGAACGCAAGACAAACGACGAGCAACCTTTAAAAATATGACCGGTAAACCGTGCGCAGTAACCCATGCTTTCACTCATAAAATTTAACTTTTTATTGCGCATCCCATAAGTACAGTCGTATTCATTGAAAATGGAGACAAGTCTTATGACTAGTTTTGTCATATTTGCGTAAATCAGGGTTTTCTGGTTGATTTTTTGTTTTTATGGTTATGGTTTAAGCATTGGCGTCGCTAAACAAAATAAAATAATCTAATTAAATGTGATAAATGAGTTAAATGTATAAAAATATTTCTGTAATAACAATAACACATATTTTTACTCGTGCCGCGTTCCACAACTGACAGTCCCGGAATATATACAGGGTGTTATGGAAATGCCTTATTATACTTGAACCGGCAAATCCTGAGATGAAAATACATTGAAGAAAAATAACTTTAAATGGCGCTTTGAATTATTAAGCGAAATATACACTTTATATGAAATCTCAAAATTTACGTGGCCGGACCTTCGCAATCAATAGTTTATTGAGGCAGTCTCGAGGTTCAAAAGAGGTTAGCGCACTATAGGCGGTGTTGTCATATTGCAACACAGAACACGTGTTCAGTTTTTGACAACAAGACGTCTTTCACACGCATTATCACTTCTTTTTCAAACTTTTTAGAAAAAACAACTACAATTTTAAGGTACAACCTCTCTTACCTTCGATCTTATTTTTAAATAATCCGTTTTATAATTAAATTCCATAAAAAAATAAAACACAAAAAGTATGTTTTTCAACAGTAGATAATATCACACAAATTTGAAATCATATCACAACATTTATGCCAATTATATATATAAAAAAAAAAAAAAAAATTATTATGAATTATTTCACAACAGAAAAAAATTGAGTACTGCTACAACTAACGAAACGTTTAAAATTCGTATACGTCAAGCACGTGGAACCCTCGACAGCGTTAATTCAAACCCTAGTCTCGAAACATACTGAAGCAACGATAGTGGCGCGCGGCCGGTATACAAGCAAGGGCCAGACACGCGGTATGATCTGACAAAACGGTTAGTATACTCTAGTGACCCACATTGTTGCTAAGTGAATCCAGATGGAACGGCGCGACAGTACGTAGGTAAAAAGGCTTTTACCTTAGTATTTAGATATTCGATATAAAAAAAAAAGTATGTAGACTTTCTCTAGGACACCCAGGAGTCAGCCATTTAAATATAATACGTCGTTTCCATAACACCCTGTAATTTAAGGTGATAACTATCCGAGACTGTCTGTTAGCAATATTTTTGCACGTAGCTGCCCAGTTTTTAGTTCCGATTCTTTTGGGCCGGAAATGCGGGCCTGGCCAGTACCAGTTTTTCTTTTCAAGGACCCCTCTTGTCCCCAAAGTTGCTTAACTGTTAACATTTTTAAAATTTAAAAAAATGGTATATTTTTGAAAAACGTATATTTCGGGCCTAATACTAAGACTAAGAATAAAGTATTATATATTTTTGAGAAGCTTGTTACAAACTAAATTATATTATTAAAAAATATATAGGGGGACCCATTTAAAAAAAGCAAATTTGTTTATTTTCCTTGAAAACTATTGAATGTAGAAAAAATCTGCGTACGTCACTGGATTCTACGTAAAAACCTATAAAATGAACATTTTATTTTTTTTTGATACGTTACGGGGTAACCGAGATATGGGGGGGTGTCCCAAAATGCACAATTATCAAAAACATCCCGTATATCAAGGCGGCCTAGAATAATTCTGATTACGGCATCTTCTGTTTGACAAAAAAGTAATACAGTGCTGCGAAAACCGCATCCTCCTATCTTTACTCATAACGGAGATACCCCGTAAAACTACCCAAAAATGGTCCGGGGTCGCTATTTTTTTCTCCAATAATACTAAAAATAACGGTATTTCCGGCTAGAAGACATAAAATCGTATACTGCCCAAACCATCTACAAAACAACGTAAAACTAAAATTAAAACAAACATTTTAGCAAAGATATTCTTGGTTAAAATTTGCAATTCTTTAAAATTGCTTTCTTTTTACCAAGTTTATTATAACAGAATTTGAATCGCGTTTTCGATATACAAAGATGCAAAAAGAACTGTACACTGTGTACTTATACATTTCAATTTTCCAGAAACAATAAACATCGGCGACCTAGAAGTGACGGCGAACCTCGACATCGACACTAACTATGTCCCACCCACGAAGCCTCTACTTGAAAGTTTCGAAAACTCTACTCCATCTTCAGATAAATACCTCCCGTCTGGAATCAATCGTCTTGAATACGTAAACGATTCGATAATGGACCTGCGCTTAGATAAATTGAAGATTAAAGAAAAAATGGCGCCGAAAACGCAGAGCATGACGTATGACGTAAATGGACTGCGCAGAAACAGATTCGAATTGTATTTTTGTTACGTGGTTTATTTTACCATGGTTTTTCTCACTTTTGCGTTTGCTATTTACGTTTGGATTCCTATTTTTAATGGATTGATTTATGGAAGACCTAAGCCTAATGTTAAAGGTAACAGACATGGGGCATATCATTATTAAACAAAAATAATACGACAAGCATAAGCAAAATAATTCTTTATATACAGTGTGTCCCCGCATACGCGAACCTATAGGTGCAAATGCCAAAAAAGTTTCGAATTGAAATTTGACCATTTGGGATCTGGGCCTGCTTGATTAGCAGTGCTGGGTTCGGATACAGGTAAATCGTACTCAGTAGATACTTTCGGAGTATACAATATATAAAACATACATCTATCTAGGCATCTACTAACTCATCTACATATTTTCAGTAAGTCATGTTGTGACATTATGTTACTAACTTACTAACATAGTAATATAATATCTGTCGTTTTCAGAATAAGTATACGGGGTCAGGTAACAAAGTTATATGTAACACCCTGTATATTTTAATCTAAAAAGAAAGCATTTTAAATTCTCTTTTCAAATTTATAACACAAAATGGATGATATTGGTTTCCTAGGCGATTTATTTAAATTTTTCTCCATTTTCCTTGTTTTCTTTATTATAAGTTTTTGATCTCGGCATAGTAAAAGAGCCGTACCTATATTTTAAATTATGTTTCAGTCGTCGGAATACGTCCTTAAATGGTTGCCGTCTTTCCGTATAGCGAACAAAATATAAATTTTGAGACATTTTTCGTTTTTTCCACTGTCAATATAAACTGATGTCATATCAAATTTTTCAAAATTTTAGTCATTTGCACAAATGAATATGTAAAAATGAGATTGACGTTAAATGTTAATAACGACTAGAATGTCAACATAGTTGTTTCTAGGATATTACCTTTTGTTTCATGGCCTAGTGTGGTTTAAAGTAATAAAGTTTAAATAAATCACCTAGGAAACCAATATTATCCATGGCGCGTTATATATTTGAAAAGAGAATTTAAAATGCTATCTTTTTAGATTAAAATATACAAGGTGTTCCATTTAAAAAAAATGAGGTTAGGTCCGATAACTTTTTTACCTGGCCCCGTATACTTATTCTGAAACCGGCAGATTATTCAACAATCATTATATAGAAACTTTTATATAAAACATTTTTCTGTATCTCTTTTAACAAAGAAAATATAGGGAAATTTTGAAATTTTTTGATTTTTCCCCGTATCTCTTAAGCGAGCGAAAATTTTTCAAATTTTGATTTTACCATTTTAATTTACCCAAAAAGAGCACATGACACCTACATTACTTTTTTGATAGCACTAACAATTACGAAGATACCCTAAAAAGTGTCGAATATGGGACACCCTGTACGTCAACGTCTCCACCACCACTAAAATAATGCTCAACTCGAAATGTGTTACCACCATAAGTTCGTTGATCCTTGGACACACTGTATACATATATTATTTTTGCGAGCAAATATGAAAATAATTATTTCAAGAGAGAATTTTCATTTCTATTGGAATTCGATCGGAGAATACAAATTGAACTATAAATACTTAAATTAGTTTTCCATTTGCGAGAAATCAAATATTTTAAAAGACATTAATAAATAATTTTAAAATTTTTATCATTATTTTATTACATTATGGTCGAGCGATTAAATAAAATTACTGATAAAAATGATACCGGAAAGTCATAAAATAATTCTAGGAAACTTTGATTTACGGTATATTAATATATTTAATATTTAATGTCCTTTTTATCTTTCCGTACATTAAATTAAATACCTAAAGGCATAGCCAACCCAGCTTTGTCTAATTCATGACATAAAAATATAAAAAATATTATGAAATGTATGTATAATAGCAAGGATCTTAAATCAGTGAGGATGCGGCTTTAGTTCATAGTCTTTGAAGAATACACAATTCATATTCTTAGGCAGTGGCGGCTCGTGACCTATGATAAAGGGTTCACAAGTATCATGAAATTATTTTAAAAATTTTATTTTTTTGTAACGACCAAAAATAATTATATTCTTCGGCGTTTTAAACGTAGGAAGAAAAAAGCAATAAGAAAATGCGTCAGGTAAAACATATTTTGTAATTTTACACAAGAAAATTTTTGGAAAATAAGAAAGGTTTTTTTAGTGTATAGTCGCTTATACGTAAAGTCCATTCTTCGGTTCTTAATTGTAGAAAATTTATCAATAACAGCCTCATTAAAGTTTGGAATATCCTCTATACATGTTTTTTTCAATAGAGAGCATTGCTAGGGTTGTTAGCCTTTCTTCATTCATAGCACTTTGCAAAAATGTTTTTATTCGTTTTAATGTTGAAAAACATCGTTTAACTTCGGCTGTGGTCATTGGTATGGTAACAATTATTTGTAAAAGTGTAAAGGTGCCAGGAAATATGCTCTGAAGAATATTTTCTATTCCATTTTGTTGTCCAGGCAGGCTCCGCAACGCCGCGACCAAACAACAGGAAAAACAAAACAACAACAAGGGTTAGTTGTGCTGCATCCACAAATCCAGGTGCTTTTTCATATATTTCATTTTTAAACTTTCTAATAAAGTCCCTAGATTTACCCTTTGTGGTCTGCGTTAAATTAATTTCGGGTTTAGGTCTTCCCGCATTCTTCACAATTTTTTGCTCCAAACTCAAAGAGCTAAAGTTATTTTATAGACAACCGTTAAACTATTCATTTTAAAAGGAGGTAAAGAAACTCACAGTCTGCTCCACTAGTTTAATAACAGTTAATAAAAACATACATGTTTCGAAGGCTTAAGCCTTCATCCTAAGTGAAAAATACAACATCAGAGGGAACCTATGACATTGTTAAACTAACAAAGCAGGAAAATAAAAACTTTGAACCTCGTGTCGAGATGAACCACCTTTACAAAATTAATAAATTTTATAAAATTCAAAATTAAAAAATTTTAATCATGCATTCGATGGATTAGTTTTTAAGAAGAAACCTTTAGTTTTTTTACTTTTATTCTTTATTTTTGCATAATCATATAAAAGTTTTTCTTTTCCTGCTTTGTTAGTTTAACAATGTCATAGGTTCCCTCTGATGTTGTATTTTTCACTGAGGATGAAGGCTTAAGCCTTCGAAACATGTATGTTTTTATTAACTGTTATTAAACTAGTGGAGCAGACTGTGAGTTTCTTTACCTCCTTATAACTTCACTCCACTTTGAGATGGACTACTTCAAGAAAATATTCATTTCAACTTAATAAATAAGTAATATTAAAACACCCACGCTCGAATTACTACAAATATGCGCGAACAAACGACAAAGGCGCACTCCAAAGTTGTGCGACATTTCCATGTAAAATCGCCATATGCCCGCTATTCACCGCCACCTGATACTAAATAGAAACTGCATTATGTTCCGCCTATATGAGCGCATATGCCAGCATTTCTCGTCATCAATGGCTGGTGCGCCGGCCGGCTCGTGCCACGGTGAGAGCTCTCTATATACAGTGTGGTTTGAAGGTACGATAAAATATTAGGGAGGATCGGACTTTATACGATAAATAATATTAAACGAATATAAATTAATATTTTTTTTATTTTTGCTAGACAAATTTCTTTCTTGTTTTTCAGTGTTGGTGTGTTAAATTTAAGTATTGTTTGTGGAAAAAAATAGTAATTCTTAACTCCATATGGTAAGACTGTGCCAAGTCTGCCGTATACTGGATAAAATATGAACTTTTCAGTCACGTCCGTTGATTGTTTGTTTTTCCTAACCAAGGCATTTCAAACCGGTCAACAGAATGAAAACAGAAACAGACAGAAGATGAGTCTACAGATAGAACCCCGTCTCTTTTTTGTTGTGTGCAAAATTGACCGACAAACCCGGCATACACACAGGAGGCGGGTTTCGGGGGTTCAATCAAATTTTACGCATCACACAATCGTATTAACGCATCATTATTTATTTTCCGAAATACACCCCCGCCCGCATAAAATAAGGCCATGTATGCCACTGGTGGATGGCCTATTAGAGTCCGAACATTTTTTACAACTTACGTACAATTAGTTGACACATATTTCAGAATTTTGCTCAAAAAATTTTATTTTCCAAAATATCCACACGTGAATTTCTGATAATTTGCTGGATTTCCTCCAATCTTCTCTCATGCTTGAAATTTAATTTCTCCAGTTGTAATGTTCGTATCAATGTCGATCTTCTTTTATCTAACACTGTGTTATATTAGCTTTCGAAATGTATTTAAAAAAAATTGTCATCGTCATTGTGATCAAATGCGAAATAATAACAATTCGATTGTTTAAATAGGTTTAACATGCTCGCCCCCCATCTTAAATAATTTTAAAAAATATCATTTTGTTCTTTATCCTCTTATCTGCAAACCCCATTGTATGAAAAAGTGGCACCTCTATTAGATTGGTAGTTATTAAACATTTTCGATGGCATGTCACGCAACCCGCGACGATTCGAAGAATAGCAGAACTATGATTTCCAACGCCGGAAAGTATGGAAATATCTATGACGCCAATTTTTCGGACGATTCTAAAATTTCAAGGTGAAAAAGTGTGCGGTTTGTAAAAGAATGGCCCCAAATTCATACTTAAGTTGTCCGTCGGCATAAACTTGAGTACTAATCCGATGTTTGATTTTCTAGATAAACTTTATTAATAAACCAATAAACGATTTAAAATCAACTATTATCCTAAATCCAAACAATAATAATTTTCTATTTACCTTATCTGTTTACGAAGAAATTCGTCTTCATAAACAATTAAGTGCTCATAAATTATGTGATGTAGCTACGTCTCATAATTAGGATACTTTATCATCACTTAATGAATATTTATTATTTGAAAAAGTCATATACAGGGCGTTATGGAAATGACGTATTATATTTAAATCGGCAATTCCTGAGATGAAAACAAATTGAAGAAAAATATCCAAAAATGGCCCTTTAATTTAATATGCCCTGTACATGACCTTATGTCAAACCAAAAATGAACATGTGATGCCCCTGTCAAGAAGGTAAACAAAGCAACATATGTCAACAGTGTTGTCATATCTTCAGGGTAAACTCTTTAGAACGTCAATAACCGTTTGACAGATTGCAAGTTGTTTATTTTTCAGGGTACATTATTATAAACTTTTACGTTCAGTTCAGTTCGCTAGGAGACAATCTCTGATTTATAAACTTGAACTGACTCGAACGAACCGCCGCGGAGTTTTTAAATGGTAAGGTATGTTCTCATTTGTTCAATTCGAACGACACCCGTCAGATCTGGACAACTTAAAAGTTTATAAATGCCACTTACCCTTTACAAAAAAAGCAATTTTATTTACCTTTTCGGACTTATTTAAAAAACTTAATTTATAAAAAACACCAAGTACTCACATCACAAAATCACATAGTATTCGCGTCACAACACATCTAAGTACCGTTCAATCTGAATTAGTATTTTAAAGTGCTACTGTGTAGACAAAAGTACGCCCTTATTGTCTAAATAACACGTTGGTTCCGTCGATCAATATTGAACTGCTGGACTGGGGCACTGCCGTCGCGAAAAGAACAAATAACTTAATAATTTAAACTCGGGTTTAAGTATTCACATACAATTTAACACACAAATGCTTGAAACAGCAGTATGAAACTCCGCCCGGCTAATTTTGGAGGAACAGCTGTTCTTGCAGAAACGGTTGCATATTCTTTTTTACTCGACTGGGGTTGATACTTAAAAATACAGCGTCGTCACTTTCGATGTTTAATAAGGTTATATTCATAAAATGAAGAATTTCCTTCTGTAATACTTTTGTTTATAATGATAGTCTCGGAAATGGCAACCGAGCTGGTTGGACGAGACTATTTATTTTAAAGAGATGGAAGGGTCTATCAACATAATTATTTCATCATTCTTCTTCAGTAAAGGATTAATAAATTTGATTAGCCCATTACAAATTAGCGTTTTTATTATTTCTGAATTTCTATTGCGAAATAATTTATATCCTATAGTGCTGTTGTTTTATGTATACGGTAGGTTTATTGTAAAGTGTAATTATGCGTTAGTATTTGTTGCTTTTGTGTAATCAAATAAGTGCATATCTTCAAAAAAAGATAATTGAAAACTCGTGGGTGTCTGTGTGTTTCTTTAAGTGATTTAGTGCAAATGTTCCGAGAGATTGGAAATAAGAGGCCGAAAGGGGTTTAGTGGGTATAAGCTTATTATGCAGTTCCACATTATCATCAGGGTACGTGATGAGCATAAAGCTTTTCCCATAGAAAAAGAAACAAAAACCTGAAGATGTCTCTGTGCCCTGGATTACTTGCTAGTGTACTGGCACCTGGATTCACTTCTATTTGGATACTAGGTAAACTAAATATTATTTTTATAAGAATCTAAAGTTATTTTCTACACAGTTGGCAACATTGGGCTTGAACATCTGTTGATTACACAGCTTGGCAATGTAATATGATCATATATGAATGTGCCGAGGAGTAACCGGGTGGGTTTAGGGGTGAATTATCCCTTTTTAAACGTTCGATTTAAAAAAACAAATATGTAGCGATTCTCTAGGACACCCCAGGAGTCACCCATTTAAATATAATACGTCATTTCCATAACGCCCTGTATACAACGTGTTCAAGATAATGAGGGCCAGTACAGGGATCTCGGAAACCGTAAGAGATACGAAGTCGGTTAAATGGAGGTAAAGTTGCGCATTTACGTGCCTAATAATATGCCGTTTAGAAAGTTTTAAAATTCCGAGTAGTTCCGGAGATATCCGGAAGAAAACGAAATTCTGAAAAATCGTTTTTTTGTCTTCCTGGGTTTTTTTGAGACCGAATTCCAAAGTAAATTGCACCTTTGCATTGAAACTTTTTCCGCTTTATCTAACAGCGTTAATTGTTTTGTAATCCGACGAGCCGTATTCGAAGGGCCATTATCAACTTTATTTTTTTAAATACGGTCCTGTTTTCCTGATATTGGAATTTTGAGAGCTTTTCTTCGTCCGAATGCAACGATATGACACATTGTGGTTTAATGACGTTTCGAGGGTTTTTTGAACAACATCAGGATATTTTTGGATACGGTCCTGTATTTCTCCTAATTTTATAAATAATATCTCATAAGTAAGCTCTAAATTTTTTACTTATGTTGGACTAGTTCAATAAATAACAAATAAGTTAATAATAAACCACAAATAGGTAAGTGAACAAAATACAGAAACATTATTTCAAACTTCTGTTGATTCAGGATTTAAAAGAAAAGTAGGCGTTTGAAACCAAAATATTAAGATGGTGACGCGTGATTTGTTTCACTTGACATTCCCATTGTGATCGTTTGAGAGCGTTTTAAGAGGTTTTCTATTTTCCAGAAAATATGGAACATAAATTTACAAATGCTGAAAAGTTTGATATTCTATCGCATGTTTTATTTTATCTCAAAAAAACTGTTATGTGGCAGTTAGAAGATGTTATTTGTGCTTAGAGAATAACGGAAATCATTTTGAACACCTGGTTATGTAGTTCCTTACTTTTTTCGTTGTTCGTTTTATTACTGTTTTGGAATGATTTTTGTTCATTCAGTAAAGTTAAATTTTATGAGTGAAAACATGGGTTTGTTCGGTTGCTCGTCGGTTGTAATGCACACAATGTTGTCGCCATTATATAGTCAACCCCGTCGGTACTGGTGTCGGTTTGGTCGCCAACCAACGATGTGAACCAACGACGACCGTCCAGAACCGAAACCAGTCGTAGGGATGTAACGATATTAAAAATCTATCGATAAGTGGACCTTCTTTTATGCGAGGAAATAGATTGTTTATTTTCCAGTAAAGAAGGTCTTGATTTGACAAAATATTGCCGCGTAATCATTTTCATTAAGGGCGAAGTACGGTCCTGTTCGCCGGTTAAGGTCGAGCATTTGCCACTTATGGTTTTAGAGTTTGGCTATCCATAGATAGAGGTCGGTGACTTTACGTACAAATCTCTAACAAGATGAGTTTTATCTTTTTGATACGTTAATGCGTAACAGAAATACGAGGGGTGACTAGAATGAAAAATTTTCTAAATCATCCTATAAACTAAAAACTAAGAGGGCCACAACAAATTTGACGCCGGAATCTTTCATTTCATTAAGCCCTGGTTTTTATTACATTTCGTTACGAAATATTTCGGTGGATTGGAACGGAAAAGTCCGTCGTTGGTCATTTGGTCACATGTGTGGTTTTTACTGCAGTACAAGTGCGTGGTTAAGAATGGACGATATTAGTAGATTCATTTGTACAGGGTGATCACGTATTATGTCCCCCCATCTTAATTGGGTATACAAGGTTTTTAAAGTAGTATTTTCAATGGGAACAAATATCATTTAGGTCTATTGATTTACAAGTAGGGTTGAACATACCTGTTTTATTTGATCAAAAGTTTACCGCTATTTTTTTCCAAATATTCTCCTTCATTTGTATGTCTTTAGAGTTTTTAATTTTTTTGCATATATGGGTGGATTTTCTTTTACCCTCTATCTATCTACTTTTACTCTCTATCAACAATTCATCTTCTAAGGCACTAAACTCTAGTTTATGGTATTTTACACTCATAGTTAATAAAATATAAGTTCACAAAAATAATAATCTGCCGCCGAAAATCTCGTCAACGAAAAGTTATTCCGCTTGACGTGTGTCATTATTAAGTGATACGGGTTATCGGTTCTTTGTTTTCGGATATATCACTAGGCATACTAGGCTCCAGCCTGCGGCCTCGTATTGAAAGGGGGCTCGAAAGGAACCAAAAAATAAAAGAGTTTAAAACAAAAAATACGATTTTATATTGACAAATTAAATTAGGCCTCAAACTGGCAACAGGGCAAAAAAATCAACGGCAGAATAAAGAATCGCGTTCATTATTTTTATCGACTTTATTATTATTAATAAATCGGAATATTCAATGTGCCTATTTTTGGTTATTGGTTATATATTTACTAATTTCATACGATCACAAGTTAGTGTAGTCTTATATATCCTGTACATAACTCTGTAGGTTATTTCGTAAATTACTTGGTTGAATATTATAATATAGGTGTCTAACAAAGGGCCTCGACATCGTGTTGAGTAAAACCAGCCCTACTTGTAAATCAACAGACCTAAATGATATTTGTTCTCATTGCAAATACTACTTAAAAACCTTGCATACCAATCGTTTTAATTTTTCTCAAGTACGTAAAATAAAAAGGTTAAGATGGGGGAACATAAAACGTGGTGATCACGTACGAATGAATCTACTGATATCGTCGTAATCGTCGATATCGTTTTAACCACGCACTTGTTCTGCAGTAAAAACTACACATGTCACCAAATGACCAGCGACGAACTTTTCCGTTCCAATCCACCGAAATATTTCGTAACGAAATGTAATAAAAACCAGGGCTTTAAAGAGGGAAAACCGCAACATTCTTGATAACAACTCTAATACCCCCCAGAAAATGTCGTGTATCCGTAAAGGCGGAAAACGCCGAAAAACTGAAGCTAAACTATCGATGTGATCAGTCAAAAGTTAACTGACTTGACAGTTCCGTTTATGCTATGCAAACAGTTAAGTTTTGTTCAGTTTTTTTGCGGAAATACGCGAAGTAACAACAAGTTCTAGCGTACATTTCATTCACTTCTAGTAGTACCAATATTTTACAACTCAAATAAAAAAAAGGTTAGGTTACCGAGTAGATGAAAAACGCTGGCAAATTCCGCAAACGACATACCGTATCGGCCAAAAGTATCGCAGCATTAGAAATCTCCCGGATCTGTCCGAAATGTTTCATTTAATTCACCATACTCATACCTTTGGGTATCTGAGGATCGATAATCAACGCCGGATACCAAGGATAGCCCCTGCACTTCGCCCACACCAGCTGCAACGGCTGCAGCACCTTATCGACGCCGGATGTCGCCGCGGTGTCGCTATCTTCGTCCTCGTCGCTCTCTATCTCGCTCGGGTCGTGAGAGTAGCACGTCGACAACGAGTTATCGCTGTCGCTTTTTTCGTCGTCGGTTGTTTGCTTGCCTGCTCGATAAATCTGTTGGGAAAAAAATATATTTAACTAACAGCTTTTCTGCAACAAAATCTCGGTAAAAATATTCATCAGAAGAACGAATTAACAGCAATAATTTACTAACCTAAAAATTTAAAGGAATACATTTATAAAGTATATAAAAAGATCTGCACTCAGACAATTTTTCAGTTCAAAGTTTTAGGTTCTATAAATTCAAAGGCACGATATTTTTTGTAAGGGCTATATCTGTTTTGTGATACTTGTGCAAAAATCGGCAATGGTTGTGCAAAATTATGCAAAAATCAAGCTATTGATTGATATATGATCAAAGCTAAAAAACGGTTGGTGGGGGGGGGGGGCCTTCTCGGGGTACTTGTGCAAAAATAGGCAATGGTTGTGCAAAATTGTGCAAGAATCAAGCTATTGATTGGTATGATCAAAGCTAAAAAACGGTTGGTGGGGGGGCTACTGATATTTTTTGCAAGCGCTATATCTATTTCGGAACGCTTGTGCAAAAATCGGCAATGGTGGTGCAAAATTGAGCAAAAATCAAGGTATTGATTGGTATGATCAAAGTTAAAACCGGTTGAGGGGGGGGGCAACTTATTTCTTTCTTGTAAGCGCTATATCTATTTCGGAGTACTTGTGCAAAAATCGGCAATGGTTGTACAAAATTGTGCAACAATCAAGCTATTGATTGGTATGATCAAGTTAAAAAACGGTTGGTGGTGGGAGGGGGGGGGGGGCCTTCTCGGGGTACTTGTGCAAAAATAGGCAATGGTTGTGCAAAATTGTGCAAGAATCAAGCTATTGATTGGTATGATCAAAGCTAAAAAACGGTTGGTGGGGGGGCTACTGATATTTTTTGCAAGCGCTATATCTATTTCGGAACGCTTGTGCAAAAATCGGCAATGGTGGTGCAAAATTGAGCAAAAATCAAGGTATTGATTGGTATGATCAAAGTTAAAACCGGTTGAGGGGGGGGGGACTTATTTCTTTCTTGTAAGCGCTATATCTATTTCGGAGTACTTGTGCAAAAATCGGCAATGGTTGTACAAAATTGTGCAACAATCAAGCTATTGATTGGTATGATCAAGTTAAAAAACGGTTGGTGGTGGGAGGGGGGGGGGCCTTCTCGGGGTAC
Source organism: Barypeithes pellucidus (assembly GCA_963991005.1). Classification (NCBI taxonomy): domain Eukaryota; kingdom Metazoa; phylum Arthropoda; class Insecta; order Coleoptera; family Curculionidae; genus Barypeithes; species Barypeithes pellucidus. The sequence continues at coordinate 44,870,971 of OZ022563.1, read as the reverse complement.
TTGTGCAAAAATAGGCAATGGTTGTGCAAAATTGTGCAAGAATCAAGCTGTCGATTGACGTAATAAAAGTTCGTTCCTCTACCCAACCCAAACCCGAACAAACCCCCCTCCCCCCCTATAACCCCACTAATACATACTCACAGTCTCTCGTCGCAGGTGTGCAAAAATTGAAACCGCCTGTGCAAAATTATCACGTAAAAGAGTGAAAAAAATTTTGATGAGGGGAGGGGGCAACTTAATCGATCCGATGTCCATAGAAAGTGAGTCTAGAAAATTCATGTTTACCAAAAATTAATACAAATATGCACTAGAGATTTTTACTAGTCGGTTGTTATTCGTTAAATCTCGTGTGGCATCGCGCCGTGGGAAAGAGTTGGTGCACTACTGCAAACCGAATACGTTTCAATTCATTCGGTTTGCTTGACAAGTCCGGCGCGTATTCGGTGGACGTATTTAACCGTGTAACGTGTGAACGGTTCTATGTCAATATAATGCGCCACTAGTTATTCGGTAAGATTAATCCTGTAGAATCGTGGTGTTGTCGTGAACCTAGCTGTAGAGTGAGATAAACCGGATATCAATCAAACGTACACAGCAAGGATGGATCGAGACTGAAACTGAATCCGGGCACTGTTACCAAAACGAAAAATATTCGACATAAAATATTGGGGAGTTCGTTTTCACCTTAAAACTATCTGGTACATCAGACTGGTCTTTCATTAGATTGCTGGGATCCATGGTTTTTGGAACGTTGTCTGCAGTACGTGGACGCCTACCACGACCTTTTTTCTTCCTAAAAAGCCAATTATCACATTAAATCGAGAACGTATTTCAAAATTAAACTAAAATACATATTTTCGAGATAAATAATTTAAAAAAAAAACAAAGCCATTTTTCAGTTTCATTAGTTTGAGTCATTTGGTCGTTTTGATGGATGCCAAATCGACTTCTGATTTAGTTTCGAAATAAAATAATCGCTAAAGCTACTTTACTCTTTAAATTATTATTTTAAAATCCCTATAAATCCGTACGCCAATGAGAACCAAAATTTTAAGAAATAGAAAAGTGTAATTCTATGGTCGCACGTAACCACATCAAAATCCATTATAAATGGGACACCCTATACAGGATGTCCGAGAGAATGTGAGAAATCTCCCGGATATGAAGAAAACAAGTGAAAAGAGTACTACAAGTTCATATAAACTTCTTTCGTATCGGCATCCTCTTCGGGAGATATGGGCTCCCAAAGAGCACCAATGGAATCAAGTTTTTTACACATAATTATTGAACCATCAGGTATATATTTAAATTTTTTTTAATATGATGTATACCAGGTAAGACCTTCAACCTACTATCCAAGAAAGGGTCGTGAATTACTCACAGCTGCAGGGACAGACTAGCTGTGACACGCATGGCCCCTTTTTTTAACGCCCTGTATGATAAGAACTTTGGACAACGGTTTTTACATACCTCTGACTATTGGCTAAAAATTAAGTCCTCTTCATTCATGTCGCTAATCCTAACCGTTTTCGAAAAAACTGCATTTCATATATATCATGTATTTGGCGTATTTCAATAAAAGACGCGTCTTTGTTCCGATCAAATGTTCAACCTTCAAAAGTCCGCTTTTTCATATTTTAACCCGTGAGAAGTTAGGTTAGTTAGACTCAGTGTAATAGTACATTACGTATCAAGGGCCGAAAAGAGGCTTTTACGGACGAGATGCGGATGCACCGCACGAGTCCGTAAAAGCCTCCGACGGCCAGAGATATGTACCGTACTATTTTTTACAAGTGCTCCGAGGCTTGGATGCCAAATAATTAAAGAAATTCTTCATACAGTTTTCCTGTCTACATGATATGAAAACACTCTCACATGGAGAATGTAAATATCTATTTATTATCGTTGATATGTATGGCTCGGTGGCCTAGTGGCAGAGTGTACGCCTGGCGATCTGATAGTCGCGGGTTCAAATCCCGCACCGACATCTCTGGTTTTAATTATTTATCAGTTAAAAAACTATTGAGGAGGACATGGTGACTCGAAGCGGGCGGGAAAAATCTTTCCCGCCCACTTCGAAAATGGTTATGAGTAGCGACATGAATGAAGAGAACTTAATTTTTAGCCAATAGTCAAACCATTGTACAAAGTTCTTATCATACAGGGCGTTAAAAAAGGGGCTATGAGTGTCTGTCACAGCTAGTCCGTCCCTGCAGTAGTAATTTGAAGGGTCTTAAATGGTATACATCATATTAGAAAAATTTAAGATACCTGGTGGTTCAATAATTATGTGTAAAAATCCCATAAAAAGTCCATTGGACCTCTTTGGGAACCCATATCTCCGAAGAGGAGGCCCATACGAAAAAAGTTTATATGAACTTGTAGTACTCTTTTCACTTGTTTTCTTCATATCCGACAGATTTCCCACATTTTCCCGCACACCCTGTAGATAAATCTAAGAAGGGAAATAATAATTATGAGAAAATACATACTTAACGGGAGAAGTGGGTGGTGTATCCGTCTCAGTCTTATCTTTCCCCTCTTCCTTCTTTACACTGGCGGATGCCTTCTTTGCAAAGAGAACCGTCGTTCTTCTATTAACGCCACTCGGAGAGGCACCTTATACGAAAAATGTATAAGAAACATTTACATCACTTCAATGGATAAAATATAGACTTTACATAAAATCTAGGTACAGTACGTTTCACGAAAATTGGATATGACTTAATGATTTCCTGGGTCGGTCCCATTGTGTCGACAAGAGCTTGGCAATAAACAAGTGAATTATGAAGGGACGGACTAAGGAAAACAAGTAATGATATGATTATATTAATGTAATCAAATGAAATAACATTTTTTTTAAATATTACTAGTCATATTTATTTACATTTATAATGTCATTCTATAGATAGTTCTGTTTCGCTATCGCTATCCTCATCAAAATTAATTATAATTGGATTAATTAAACGATCCAGACTAATATACGAATTTTCTACATTTATTACGTGACGGACTGAATTTTTCCAACTACCTGGGGGAATATCATTAAAGCATTTTCGTATTAATTCTACAACACTAGAACTTAAAGTCGGAGAAATATTTTCAGACCTAACCAGTGATTTTAACTGGTGCCACATATACTCTATGGGGTTCAAAATGCAATAATAGGGTGGGAGCCGTAGCACTGTATGTCCAATTTCTTGTGCCGATGTGTCACAAACATATACTTTTTTTATACAAAATGTCTTTAAAACTTCTAAAAGATCACTTTTTTTATAACTTTCTTCAAAATATAATATTATTCGCCGCCATGTAGTTCTGAATCTCCAATTTTGTATTATTTGAGCTTGGAGCTTTATGTAATTGGCGACTGTGATAGCTCGCATTGTCCATTACTATCACGCTATTCTGAGGAATGTTTGGTAAAAGACAATTCTTGAACCATTCCTCAAAAACTAACAAATTTTACCACAAAAAGATATTTAAATATAAATTAAGCAACCTAACCTACCTGATGTGCCTATATTTAATTATAATTATTACAATCCGGTCCTTTCCACATAATAATAACAAACGGTAATAAATAATGGGATAGCCCAGGTACTTTTACGGCAGTCATTAAGTTATATCCATTTTTCGTGAAACAATCGTTAACACTAATGTCGAAAAAATGAAGTTGCCACAATGTTATGAATGCTTTAAATTCAGAGGGATTTATGCCAAAGCTGTTACTTTGCAACGTACTATACAGCGTACGGTCCTTGGACCAATTCTCTTTGATATATACATTACTGATATATCTAAGGTAACTACACAAACAAATGATGCTAAGATTAAGATTCTTAGCTTCGCAGAGGATACAGTGCTGTTAGTTAGTTATAAAACATGGAATAAAACTTATGATAAGGCAGAGATGCCAGTAAGTGCTATAAAATGTTGGCTGGGTGAAAGCTTAGTTTTATTCTATACTCGAAGTCAAAAATTTCATTCTCCGAACAACAATGCAGCGAATGCGGTTGATAATATCTTGTACGTTTACCCGCTATTGTCTGTTTAAGATTACCTAAAAAGCCGCTTCCTCGCGCTTATTTGGTCGCAAACGCGCGGCGTAGCCAAACTGTAGTTTTCTCGAGCTTTATATTATTTCTAGTAATAGGATTTGCATGGGGAACGGACCAGCGGTCAAACGTTTAAATATAGCATACACCTGGCAACAGTGTTTGATATTATTGTAAGAGTTGCAAACTGTTGAGAGAGGCGTAACCAGCTGGTTTTACTGTATTTTCATAGATATTTTGAATTCGGATATATTGTTATTGTGTATTGTTGTTGTTGAGTATTGTTGTTTGCTGAGTATTGTTGTTGCCGAGTATTGTTGTTGCTGAGTATTGTTGTTGCGTATTGTTGTTTTTATTGTGGATAGTTGTTACTGTATATAATTATCGTTGTTGCTGTTTTTCTATTATTGACTAATAGTATTATTTGTGCTAGTGGTAAGAATGCAAACAACTAGCGGTCCACCTTGAAAAAAAATACGACCTAATTTAACACAGAGGGAACAAGACGTGATAAAATCTGTGTATGAAGGTGTTCGGATCCGAAATTGGGATTTATCTGTGCTAGATGCAAGGGAACTATGTGCTTCTTTAACGAAAGAATCGGCTAGTACAGGGGTCGGTAACCTGCGGCTCTTTGGATGTGAAGCTGCGGCTCTTTAGTTCCATACGCAAATATTATTTATTTTATCGAAAAAAACATTAAAAATTCGTTCTGAATCGGATTAGGCACCGACTTTATCTCTCAGCCACTTGTACTCGCTTTTCATCGCACCCCTCCCCCGTCACACGCGTCCTTACTGTCGTCCGTCCGTCGAAAGCTCTCGAATGACGCCGTCGTCGGCTGTTTCTATGTAGATTTTAATTCTTTTTCGACGCAAGACAATTTCGCGTCAACACCAGTGCTTTGGCTGTGACCAGGGGTCGGCAACCTACAGCTCGCGAGCAGCATGTCAAGTTGTGTCTCTTTCGATATCAAATTGCGGCCGTTAGTGGCTCTTTAAAAACTGAGAAATTGTGTAAATTATAACTTTTGGCTCTTTCGTCTCAAAAGGTTGCCGACCCCTGGGCTAGTAGAGTACTCAGGACTTTAAAAAATAAGAAGAACAAGAATAACTCCAAAGTTCAGAATCATGTAGGCCGAAAAAAAATCGTACTTGATAATGCGACAAAATATGCAATTCGTCGAAAAGTACGGTTTTTATTTTAAAAATGAAATTCCCACATAAAAAAAAATTATGTCGGAAATAAAAAAGGACGACTCATTGCCAAAAATATCGCTAAGAGAATTCAGAATTACCTGAAATTGTGCGAATTTTCAATAATAAGTACTTATATAAATTTTTTATTTTACGCGCCACTGGAAGTCTATTTCCTTCTCGCTCAAATGCAGTTGTCGTTTCATTTTGTCATAGATGAATCACTCTCTACAATTGTGGTCTCCGAGTATAAATGCCCAAAAAACGCATTATGCAATGTAACCACAACAACAAAACATAACAGTGCAGTACAGTAATGTGACAGAACGGTGTAATTGCACTCTAAAACTAGAAAAACAAAGAATTTGTTAAGTATCTGGGGATCTACTTGGACCAGCACAGCAATTAAGACATATTTTAAATCGCAAAACAATAAATAATATTCCTCCCTTCTTGAATCAATTCATTGTTATGGGTTAGTGGTTGGGGGTTTAGCAACAAAAACAGCCTTCAAGAATTTAATCATCAAAATCAGTTTTTCCTGAAGGAGGGTTTTGCAACGAATTGACATTAAACCTTTTTTTAGGGTAACGGTAATTTGTCTTATACCTGTTGAACTCGAATTAATACTACTTCTGTCCGCAACCTCGTTCTCTCCATCCGACTGAGACGCTACATCGGTCTGGTCAGTCTGATCAGTATGCTCGGTTTCTATCTCGCTTTGGCTTCCTACTGTCTGCGTGTCTGTTTCATTCTTTATTTCCTCCTCTATGATAAATAATATGATGCAAATTATAAGTATCCTGTTAATTAGACAAAGACATTAACCAACATACCTTCCTTCTTAACATTCTCTAGTACGGTATTGGTCAAACTTTTTCTTGCTTTGTTCAGTTCGCCCCGAACCAGTTTCACTCGTTTGGCGCGAGCCAAGCCATGCTTCAACGCTTGACTTTTCGCTAGAAGATCTTCTAGTTTGTTTATTACATCTGGTCCAGTTTTTCCCTAAAAAAGTCAATATACCATTTTAAAATTAGTAATAATTTTACTATAAACAACGTTTAAATTTTTACGTAATACAGGGCCAGTCACGGAGAGTGGCTTATTAAAAGAACTCGGGAACAAAAAAATATACAGGGTGTTATAGAAATGACGTATTATATTTAAACCGGCAAGTCCTGAGATAAAAACAAATTGAAGAAAAATATCCAGAAATGGCGCTTTAATTTAATATGCCCTGTACATGACCTGACGTCAAACCAAAATTAAGCACGTGGTGACACTGGGAGAAAGATAAACAAAACAACATATGGCGGAAAACGTCAATGAATTTTGAGCAGTGTTGTCACTCTTGAGAAAGTCAATAACCGTTTGACAGATTGGAAGTTGTTTATTTTTCAGGGTACATTATTATAAACTTTAACGTTCAGTTCAGTTCGCTGGGAAACAATCTCTGATTTATAAACTTGAACTGACTCGAACCAGCCGGCGTGGCGTTTATAAATGGTCAGGTATGTTCTCATTTGTTCAATTCGAACGACACCCGTCGGAACTGAACAACTTAAATGCCACTTTACCCTTTAGAAAAAAAAACTGCAATTTTATTTACCTTTTCGGACTTATTTAAAACCAACTTAATTTATAAAAGACACCAAATAGGTAATCCAAACAAAAACCGGCACAATAACCTCACAAACACACAAAATTATTTGTAATTTTTAATTTTTGTAAAGTGTTTGAATTCTTGCTCCGCAATTCTATCTTTCCGCTTGTCCAAGGACAAATAATTCGACAGCAGCATGGATTCTTTAAAGGTAGATCAACAACAACAAACTTGCTTAGTATCTCATAAAGCCTTGCGGAATCGATAGATGAGGGTCTGCAGACTGATGTAATATATTTGGATTTCTCAAAGGCGTTTGACCGGCTTGATCACTCTATTTTAATTTCAAAGCTTAACAGATATGGTTTCTCACAGCCTTTAATAGCGCTTATCAGGTCATACCTTTCTGACCGCCGTCAGTATGTAGCTCTTCACGGCTATAACTCTGGTAACTATACAGCCAGTTCTGGAGTCCCACAGGGTTCTGTACTGGGGCCGTTACTTTTTATTCTCTTTATAAATGATATTGGCTTAGAGCTAACTGTTGAGTTCTTGGTATATGCGGATGATATTAAAATATTCAAAGTGATTAGAAGTATCAATGACTATTATTTTTCTTCAAGACAACTTAGATGTAATTAATAATTGGTGCTTGAAAAATAATCTTCAGCTAAACATTGAGAAGTGCAACGTTGTATCATTCACAACTTTCTGTCATTAAACATGACTATGTGCTTAAAAATACAGCATCTCCCGCTGCGACTCTTTCTGCGACCTGGGAGTAGTTTTTGACTCAAAACTTTCTTTCGTCCCTCATATAAATAAGATAGTGGGTGAATCTCTGCGGGGTTATGGGTTTATTGTGCGCTGCACAAGAGATTTCAATAACAGTGATGTCATTGTACAATTCATATGTACGATCCAAGTTAGAATATGCTGCAGTAATCTGGGCTCCTGAGTACAGTGTTCATATTAATGCCATTGAAGGTGTTCAAAGAAAATTCTTAAAATATCTTAGCTTTAAGATAGACGGAATATATCCCATCCAGGGTTTTCCTCAATCCAGGTTACTTGAGGAATTTAATTACGGATCTCTCAGTGATCGCCGTGATTACCATCTTTTGATTACTTTGTTTAAATTATTAAACAATCAGTTGGATTGTATGGACATTTTGACGAAGCTTAACTTCAACGTGCCGCGCTTAGGTTCACGGCAAAACATAACATTCTATTTACCATGTCCAAGGACAAATATATTGAAGTTTTCTCCTATTTTTCAAATGTGTGACAAATACAATAAACACAATGAATTGGATTTTTTCAATTGCTCGATAAACATAATTAAAAAGCTGGTGCCTCACTAAACTGCTTTTCAATTATATCATACGGTTTGCATATTTTTTTTGTTTATTGTAAGACTAAATAAGTTTTGAAATTTGTAATGTAATGTAATTTTGTTCTTGGTTCATTTATTTAGATTATGTTTTTTTTTCTTTTATGTATGTATTTATCTTATCTTAAGTTCAATTAAGATTATGTGCATATATCTTTTGCCCTGCCTTGTAGTTGGGAAATGTTCCTGTAAGGCAGGTAAAGTAAATAAATAAATAAATAAATAAATAAAAAACAAAAGCACAAATTCACATTAGTTTTCGCGTAAATTTGTATGCATCTCATGAACACATCTAAGCACCATTCAATCTGAATTAGTATTTTAAAGTGCTACTGTGTAGACAAAAATACTTTTCACATTCCCATTTGGACTATTTCTCGGAAAATCGCGTTGACGTGAGTGAAAAGCAAGATGAAAGATTTCATCAAGATATTAAAGAGATGAAAAAAAGATACCAGGGGCGCTGGGACACAAAAACAATGGCCGATTACTGTTGGACATTGAGAAGAGATCTTCCTTTAGCTGAATATGATAGAAAAACAACCAAAAGAAGCTTTTCTGGAAAAATAAACCGTTTTTTTACGAAGCGTGAAGAATAAATATTTCTAATAGTTTCTATGTGTATATTTTTTTTTTTAATATACAGGGTGTTATGGAAATTACTTATTATATTTAATTGGGTGACTCCTTGGGTGTCCTAGAGAAAGTCTACATACTTTTTTTTAAATCGAATATCTAAATACTAAGGTAAAAAACCTTTTTACCCACATACTGTCGCGCCGTTCCATCTGGATTTACTTAGCAACAATGTGGGTCACTAGAGTATACTAACAGTGATGTTGATTGTGTCAAATCGCACCGCGTGTCTCGCCCTTGCTTGGATACCGGCCGCGAGCCACTATCGTTGCTTTAGTATGTTTCGAGACTCGGAGGTGGAATGACGCTGTCGAGGATTCTACGTGCTTGACGTATACAAATTTTAAACGTTTTGTTAGTTATAGCATTACCCCATCTTTTTTTTGTTATGAAATAATTCATAATAATAAATGTTGTGATGCGATTTCAAATTTGAGTGATATTATCTACTGTTGGATCTGTTGAAAAACATACTTTTTGTGTTGTGTTATTTTTTATGGCATTTAATTATAAAACGGATTATTTAAAAATAAGATCGAAGGTAAGAGAGTATGTACCTTAAAATTGTAGTTTTTTTTTTCTAAAAAGTTTGAAAAGAAGGGTCAAATACGTCTTGTTGTCAAAAACTGAACATGTGCGTTTATAATTCTGCGTATATGACAACACTGCCTCAATAAACTATTGAATGGGAACGTCCTCAGTGGCGGCCATGTAAATTTTCATGTATATAGATTTCATATAAAGTGTACATTTCGCTTAATAAATCAATGGTTATTTTTCTTCAATTTATTTTCATCTCAGGATTTGCCGGTTTAAATATAATAAGTAATTTCCATAACACCCTGCATTATGAAACTAGCTTATAAATTAAATAAATTGTGTTTTTTCTACCTTTTTGGAATTTACTGGTTTAAAAAATAACCTTTACAAAAAAACTAAAAGCAGCAAGTTACTAGAAAACAGAACAACAATTTTAAAATCAACTTGCAAAGTATTAAAGAATTCAGGCCTGTGTAATCGGCTTCCAGTCACGACACTTCTCGTGGGTCCATTCTTTGCTTAAAAATCCTAGCCCGGAATCTTCTTTTTAATTGATATAATCCCACTTACCTGTAAACTTTCCAATTCCTTATCAATATCAGAAGCCAAGGCCTCTTCCACCACAGAATTTCCACTCTGGCTTAAGTCTCCCCTTTCCCTTTTGGCCAATAGACCGGCCGATTCTAGTTCCTTCTTGGAGTGACGGAAAATTATACAACACTGATCTCGCATCTGAAAAAAAAAAAACAGATTTTACATACAGGGTGTCCCATTTAGAATGAAAACAAGCTTATTCCTCAATTGTTCTTAATGATGTAGTTACATAAGATCCTAGGGCGCACTTTTCTATTGCTCTCATTGGCGTACGGATTTATAGGGGTTTTAAAATATTAATTATAAGAGTAAAGTACCTTCAGCTCTGTTTTTATTTAAAAACTAATATCAGAAGTCGATTTGGCGATCGATGTTCTAGGCTGTCGGGGTTCTCCATCAGCTTGTGGTCTCCAATCAGACGAATGGCCCGCCTTTCGATGGAATCCAGTAGCCGAAGAGTATGTTTGGGTGCAAAGCTCAAAACATGAAAGCAGTACTCTAGTGATGGTCGAATCTGGGCTTTGCATAGTGTTCAAAGTTGTTGAGGTGTGTACAACTTTCTGGTTCGGAAGAGTACACCAAGTTTCTGAGAAGCTATCTTGGCTATGCCAAGACATATTTTCTCCCAGATTGACGCCCAGCAAATTAATAGATGATGAAATGAGTGGGATTGCGTGTCCGTCCATGACTATATCCGGTTCTGTAATGTTAACCTTTTTAGAGAAAACTGCTGCCAGGGTTTTTTTAGCGTTAAATTCGACTTGGTTACTGTCACCCCAAGCCAAAATTTCGTCCAGGTCTTTGTTGAGGCGTGCTGTCTGCGAAGATGTACGTCGGCAGCCGATGTTTGCGCATTCAAAGAGAAAGATGAGATAAGTGTGTGATCGTCAGCGAAACTAAATACCGGATTTTTCGTTTTCACTAGAAGGTCGTTAATGTAGAGTAAGAAGAGGGTGGGAGACAATATGGACCCTTGAGGAACACCGGCATTGATGGTGAAGGTGTCCGAGAGAAATCCGTCAATCGCCACTTGCAGAGAGCGGTCCTTAAGAAAGCGAGACAACCATGCACAGAATCGACTGGGCATACCATAGAATCGCAGTTTACTTAGAAGCCCCTCATGCCAAACACGATCAAAAGCTTTAGAAATATCCAGTGCAACAGCCCGAGACTCCCCATGATGTTCGATTGCGTTGTTCTAAAGATGGGTGACATAGGCTAGATTTACAGCGTTTCTCAAACTTTTTAACCACGGACCCTTTTGATACTAGAATTTTATTGTGGACCCCCAGCCGCTCACTACATTAGTACAGAATTAATTCTGGGATAGGACGTCATGCCTAACTAATTACTGTTGTAAAAATACCTTTTTTCCAATTCCAGAAAATGAATGAATTTTATTTTCCGTTAAATTATTTTAAATAATCCCACATGCAAAATTAGACGGGCTTTTATAGTTTTGCGGTGTCGGCAGTATTTGGTCCCTTATCTCTGTTGTCGCAACGGGTATGGCTTTACCGGTAGATAAATCGGCCAGGATGACGTAATGTAACGTTGAAAGAGACGGCTAAAGAAATTTCTGCAGGAGGCAGTTTTTTTTAGTGGGTTCTGGGTTTTTATCGTGGCCGGACGCCGCGGTCTCAGGACCTCACTCAAACGCGATCTTATTTTTTTTTCAAAACGGGAGCCGCAACACTACAGGTGTTAGAGTGTTTTTAGCCGCGGATTTTCCCTGAGAAAATTTTTATTTGAAACACTCGTGTTTCCGGCGAGTATAAAAAAATACTGGACTGTCATTAAACACTCGTGTTTTCCGGCGAGTTTAAATATGTTATGTTAAATGTATAAATGAGTTTTCCAAGAACAAACCCGATTGTGACAAAAGGAACAAAGACATTCTGAGTCCGGAATAGTGAGTAAGTGTGAAATAAAATATCTTAAGGCTAGTATTAGTAGTCACTACCGCGAGTCATAATTTTTCTTTCGGAAATTATTAGGGTAGTTAGACTCTCTTTAGTTGAGAAACAAAATGCTAGCTTAGGTTTACTTTACATTGTAAATACTGTAAATAATTAAATTTTAAATGGGAGTACGTGACAGAGGAATGATAGGTTGGTTTGAAACGCAGAATGTAGGATAATTTTTATTGTAAATATAAAATGTAAATAATTATCGCACTAGGACTTCGGGTCGCGTTACTCGACTGACGCAAGGACAGCCCCTTAAATTCACCCTCAAAGACAAGGACATAAAATTAAATAAAAATAGCCCTCCGTGTTCCAATATAACAAACTTGCATTGTTGTTATATTTAATTGGACGCGCCCGAGCCAATAAATCACAAGTATAGTCTTAACATCAGTTAGGCCTCGTCCTACGTTCGACAAACTATACTTTTAAATTAAAATCATTCTTTCTTATGACAAATTTGCCCTCATCTCTTCTATTGCGCTGGTGGACCGCTGACAGCTTCCAGTTAGCGGGGAAAGGTGGTGGGCCCACCCAAGACCGACTGACACGTGCGTGTCAAGTCGGCAATGGCATTATGCCTGGCATCCCTGGACAATACAAGAATCGACCGAAAAATCGAAAATCAAATCGTGTACGAAAATAATTTTTTTCATTACTTGCTAAGACTGGCCACTTCACAGATAGTGTCGACCAATTCTTACATCTTCCAAATTAAATGGTTCAATAGTTAGTTTGGCAATAATAATCAAATCCTGGGTGGGGGATTACACCTTCTGGTTAGAATCCAACAGGGGACAAAATTAAAATTCCATAAATTGCCATCTAGCTAATTATCAGATTAAATTAAATTCAAAAAATAAAATCAAGGGGTAAATTGGTTATACGGGGGGTTATCAACAAACGTCCCACGTAAAAACGCGCAGATAAGGAGAACGTTAGAGTTACCTATCAATTACTAAGCGCAAAACGGACGGACGTTTCGGGCTACGTACTCCACTCATATATAGTATGATGTGCGTACGCACCGATCTTGCAAAATTTCCAAATTTCTTTTACAATTCGGCGACATTACCTTTAGTTAAAAATAATTTTTATTCGAATCTTATTATTTTCCACAAATCAAAAAGAATTAATAAGCAATAATATGAATAATATATCACTGGCTGCAGCACTGCTTTCTTCTTTTTCCACGCAGCTATGTTATGTTGGGCTTAATTTGAAGAAGCTGCAGCCTTATATATCTGGTTCGGCATTAAGTCGATTACGATATTTTGTTTTTGTGGCATTTTATTCCCACTTAGCTATATGCGGACCCCTAAGTAACTGCTCGCGGGCCCCAGTTTGAGAAACGCTGGGCTAGAAGATCTCCAGTTGATCTGGACTTCCGAATGCCGTATTGATGATCGCTGATAATGTTGAAGCCTTCCAGGGACTTTAAAAGTATGTCGGCTTTTCTCATAATTGACTACCCATGGGTTCCAGCAGTTGCAGAGAAACACTCGGCAGTTAACGGCTGGTTGTGACTGCCAGACGTCGCGGCCAGGCGTTAATGCCAGCAGTTCTACCGCAACCACACCATAATTCAAAACAATCAGTTCAGAAATACCGAAAATATTAGCTTGTTTACATACAGAGATGTGTTTAAATCAGTGTGTTTAACAAACCCTAAAAATAAAACCTATGGTTTATAACCATCTAAAACTCTTTCGAATTAGGGTAGGAAGCAGTTTAAGAAATAATAATGTACCCCCCTTTTCTTAATATTTACCTTGATTCCCGCCTTATAAAACACAGTATCCCTGTTGTTATAAGCTAAACAGTTCGCTATCATCAAGTCAAAGTCTTTTTCCATCGTTGCCAGATCGACGTACAAGCCGTCTTTTAATTTCTGACGCATCGTGCTGAGATCCATCGGTTCCGTCACCACCGTCATATAGTCCGGTACCTAAATAAGAAAATATATTAAATCCATCCCGGTTAGTGGGTTATTGTACGAGATATACCACTGAATATAAATATACCGGGCGTTTCATTACGGCCGACAACCGGCCATATCTCGGTAAGATAAAAAAATTAATTAATAAAGTGGTCATGAGAAATTAGTAAATATTAAAATTCTAAATTTCTCCATATATTCGCGCATTAAAATATACCTTTGGTAACATCGTTAGAAATCTTGGACAATGCTGTACCATTTTGGTCTAAGGCCCATTGGCGTACCGACCTAGATAAGAGTAAAGCGTAACGTTGTCCGTTTTATCATTTTTTTTAATAATTTTTATTTTTTTTTATTTTTCGGCTACTGAATTAATTAAAGCATGCAATTTTGAAGCCATATTATATATACAGGGTGTGAAAATTACTTATTATATTTAAACCGGCAAATCCTGAGATGAAAATAAATTGAAGAAAAATAACCATAAATGGCGCTTTGAATTATTAAGCGAAATATGCACTTTATATGAAATCTGAAAATTTACGTTGCCGCTCTGAGGACCTTCGCAATCAATACTTTATTGAGGCAGTCTCGAGGTTCAAAAGAGGTCAGCGCATTATAGGCGGTGTTGTCATATTGCAACGCAGAATTGGAAATGCACGTGTTCAGTTTTTGACAACAAGACGTCTTTGACGCGCGTTATCACTTCTTTTTCAAACTTTTTAGAAAAAAAAAATACAATTTTAAGATACATACTCTCTTACCTATCTTATTTTAAAATAATCCGTTTTATAATTAAATTCCAAAAAAAAATAAAACGCAAAAAGTCTGTTTTTCACAGAACCAACAGTAGATAATATCACACAAATTTGAAATCACATCACAACATTTATTATTATGAATTATTTCACAACAGAAAAAAAATCGGGTACTGCTACAACTAACAAAACGTTTAAAATACGCATACGTCAAGCACGTGGAATCCTCGACAACGTCATTCCACCCCCGAGTCTCGAAACATACAGACACGGTTAGTATACTCTAGTGACCCACATTGTTGCTAAGTCAATCCAGATGGAACGGCGAGACAGTATGTGGGTAAAAAGGGGTTTTATTTAGACATTCGATTTAAAAAAAAAAAGTATGGACACCCAAGGAGTCACCAATTTAAATATAATAAGTAATTTCTATAACACCCTGTATACAAGGCGAACAAACCCAAGATAAGGAGGGTCTCTATGGGAATCACGTTAAATGGTAACAGGTGCAACTTTGATTAAATGCGGGAAAAAGTATCGCAATCAAAGCACAAATAATATGCCGTACAAAAAGTTTTGGTTTCATTGGAGTTATTTCAAAAAACCGAAATTTTGGATTTTTGATTTAATTTTTTTCCTACGTTAATATTAAAGTTAGAGCAAAACTGACAAAACATTCTCAAAGCAACTTTTAGCGAATTCAGAGATTACACAACAAATTTTTTTTTATGCGACGTTTCGTTTTCAAGCAGTGATCACCAACTTAATTTTTTTCTAATACGGCCCTGTAATAATGTCAAATTTTAAGACCTTTTTTATTCTAAATGCAATGATGTGGCACACATTATCCTTTCATTACGTTTGGAGTCTTTTTAATTATCTTCATGACATTTTCAGGATACGGACCTTTATTTTCCATAATTTTGTAAAAACAGTTCAATGCTGTAAAATAGATATTTTTAAAATTCTTTCATAATAATGCTCTACATAATAATCATAAAACAAGATAATTTATTAACAACAACAAAAACAAAAATACATTAATTAAAGTAAAACTAACCGTAGATTATTAGAAATTAAGTTTCCAAAAGGTGTTCGAAATGATTTCCGTCTTTATCCAGAGACCTTAGACGACTAGTAAAGTTATTGAAGCCTTTCAAAGCGTAAGGCCGCAAAATGCTAATGACTGTTTTAAGTTCTGCAATTTTAAGATCTATTTATTTGGAGACTGACGGAAATCATTTCGACAACATTTTGGAAAATTAATTTCTAAAAATCTACTGTTATTTATTTATTTATTTATTTATTAACGGGTTACAACCCATTTCGGAAAATTTAAGTACAAAGACTTAAAAACTAACAAAAATTAAAATTAAAATTTTAAAATTAAAAATTACAAGAGTAATACAATCAAAAACATTACAAAAAAAATTCCAAAAACCTGACATTCAAAAACTAACTTAACATTCAACACACATAAAACACATCTCAGCCTATAATTATAGGAGTAGTAAAATTGAGTCTCAGATCTGTCTTTGAAATTCAGAATAGGAAACGCCAGCAAACTCCAGGCCACACTTCGCAACTGAAAGATTTGCCAATCTCAACATTCGGGACATGGAAGCATGATAAGCGTAATTTGTCCTATGGAATGGCAAATGAAACAGTGTTCTAGCTCTTGTGTTTCTGATGGGTACATGCAGATTTATCTTTGAAAGCAAGTAAGAGCAGTCCGTTCTGTAATTGAGAAGGTTGTAAATAAACCTAAGGTCTCTATGCTGACGTCTGGTTTCAAGGGATAGCAAGTTTAATTGGGACTGTAAGATCTGGTAATCGGGCACAAGATTGTTCTTAAAGGAAATATAACGTAAGAATTTGTGCTGTACACTTTCAAGACTACGAATGTGGACTGTATAAGAAGGAGACCATACACTAGAGCAGTACTCCAAACAGGGCCTGACCAGCGCACAGTACAACAGTCTAATTGAGTTCGTGTCACGAAAGTCATGAGTGGCTCTCTTCACAAAACCCAGCATCTGCAAGGCCTTGCTGACTATGTTGCTAACATGTGAGATGAAAGAAAGAGTGACACCCAAATCCCTAACAGTGTCCCTGGATTCCAGCTGAACCCCATTGAGGCAATAAGGAAATCTTACAGGATGTCTGAGGCGATAAAAACGCATAACATGACACTTTCGAACATTTAAATCCATTCCGTTATGCTCACACCACGCGCCAAGGGCATCAAGTTGTGCCTGCAGGTTCAAGGCGTCATCCATTGAGGATACCTTGGTGTAGATCTTCATGTCGTCGGCAAACAAGAGGCCTCTACAGGACAGGGATTTCATTATGTCATTAATAAAAACATTAAATAACAGGGGACCCAAATGGGATGTGTTATTAATATTTTTTTACCATATACCTATTGTTGTATATTTTTTCATACTTACTGTTTTGTTGTTGTTAACAATGATTATTATGTAGTGCATTATTATCAAAGAATTTTAAAAATATTCATTTTAGTACCTAATGCATTGAACTTTTTACAAAATTATGGAAAATACAGGTCCGTATCCTGAAAATGTCATGAAGATGATTAAAAAGACTCGAAACGTAACTAAACGATAATGTGTGGTACATCATTGAATTTAGAATTAAAAAAGTCTTACAAATCAGGGCCGTATTAGACAAAATTAAGTTGATGATGATTTCTTGAAAACGAAACGTCATATAAAAAAATTTGTTATGTATTCTTAGAGTTCATTAAAAGTTGCTGCGAGAATGTTTTATCAGTTTTGCTTTAACTTTAATATTAACGTAGGAAGAAAATAAATTAAAAATCCAATATTTCAGTTTTCTTTAAATATCACAAAACTTAAAAATCTTACCAAAACTTTTTGTGCGGCATATCATTTCTGCTTTGATTGCAATACTTTTTCCCCATTTAATCGAAGTTGTATCTGTTACCATTAACGATATCCCCATACAGGACCTCATTATCTTGGACACCCTATATAATATAAATATAACAGATAAATTTGTATGTGGTGTACATGGTTCACAGCAATTACAAATTATGAATATATCCTTCTTGCTTATATACAAAACACATAAGTCTATTTCAACAAGCTGTATATGTATATTTACAATTAAATGATAATTATACAACCTACAAATGAGACCTATTTTGACCATATTTATTTTACAGGACAACCAATTATTAAAAGACTATATTGTATCAAAATTAAAAATATATTTCTTTTATTAAAATTACCTCTTCCAAGTCCACGGGCTCGGTAAATATCTCGTTGGTATCCTTCGCCTCTATTAAATCTAGAACCTTGCCCAGACTCGCCTCCAAAGGTTTCAATTTCACATTGAGTACTTTTTCACACACCCTTGTATATTCCAGTTTCATTTTTTCGCGTTTCCGAACGAGCTCACAGAGTAACCTATAAAAAAATATTTCAAACTGTGATTTATATTGGCTGCATTCGGCAGAGCCCATTGATTTATAAGCGATTTTTAATCGGTGAGGTCACCGTGCGCATCGATTTGTAGTTCTGCTGAGTGTATTTTGCCGTCAATTTTTTGTTTGGTTAGGATCCCTTCTAAATATTTTTATCTAATATTACATTTGTTTGTGTACGAAATGGATAATTTTATTTTTAATGATCCCAGACCACCCGATGATACCTTATACAATAAGGGCGTATTTTTGTCAACACAGTAGCACTTAAAAATACTAATTCAGATTGAATGGTACTACCAAGAAAAGCCTTTTCCATTGATTGGATGTCACCACCTGCAGACCGGTTTCGAACTCTTTTTTTCTCGTCAGTACAGGGTAGGTGTCCATACCTATCATCAGAGAAGACTCTATACTTCACGCTGTATTATCAACGGTAGTCGAGAAAATGCAAGGCGTAGTGCCATCTCTTAGCAGTCCCACACAATCTGAACAGACGTTATTGTATAAAGTATCATCGGGTGGTCTGGGAAACAATAATTTTTCCATACATTGGTATTTGATATTAATACCACCTGAAAAGTAAATAGACTTTTTATTTATAATTCACTTGTTTCCTCATTTTTTATAAATTTTACTCCTCGACCTGACGAACAAAACTGACATAAATCGCTGTCAAATCACAAATCGCTTTTTAAATTTGGTCAAAAAATGGCCTCAATTGCCCATCGATTTTTTTTAATGCATTCAGCAGATGATTATGAATCGCTTACAAATCGATGGGTTCTGCTGAATGCGCCCATTCATTGTCCTAACAAATATCATCAAAACATTAGGCTATATTTGCAGAGACGGCCGATATTACACAGGGTGCTTTTCAAATGATAGCAAACAAGACAGCATACTAATACAATTTGAAATTAGAAAATATTACATTACCTAGCTCGCTCCAGATCCTGTCGCAGACATTGCCAGTATTTCAACTGTCGGCACAATTCAATAGTATCCACGTTACTAGTATTCGAGTCCCTAGTACCTCCCTAAAAATGGTGGAAATCGCAATAAAAACTAGTAAAAAAATTTGTAAAGAAGGAATGGAATGTGTTTTGTCCTCGCATTGTGCTGTAAATATTATTGAATAATTACGATACAGGGTGTACAGAATAATACATCAGAATATTTGGAGAGGTGATTGTACAGGGTGTTATAGATATCTCGAAAGACGACAGCCGGATAAAATAATTTTTCCAAGGATAAAATCAAATTTAATTGAACAAGGTTTATTTTCTAAACCTTGGCCTAAAATATACCACAAGGAAAATCGCGAGACTGATGAAATAAATGTGCTCTTGCTCCAATTGAAACAAAACCTATTAAAGTAATAAATTTGAGGAATGTAAGTATTATATATTTCTGAGAAGCTTGTTAAAACTGAATTACATAAAAAATATATACAGGGCATTATGGAAATGACTTATTATATTTAAATGGGTGACACCTTGGGTGTCCTAGAGAAAGTCTACATACTTTTTTGTTTAAATCGAATATCTAAATACTAAGGTAAAAACCTTTTTAACCCACATACTGTCGCGCCGTTCCATCTGGATTCACTTAGCAACAATGTGGGTCACTAAAGTATGCTAACAGTGATGTCAGATCACCACGCGTGTCTCGCCCTTGCTTGGATACCGGCCGCGCGCCACTATTATTGCATCAGTAAGTTTCGAGACTCGGGCATGAAATGACGCTGTCGAGGGTTCCACGTGCTTGACGTATACGAATTTTAAACGTTTTGTTAGTTGTAGCATTACCCGATTCTTTTTTCTGTTGTGAAATAATTCATAATAATACATGATGTGATGTGATTTCAAATTTGTGTGATATTGTCTACTGTTGATTCGTTGCAAGAAAAAAATATAAAAATGTAGTTTTATTTCTCTAAAAAGTTTGAAAAAGAAGTAATAACGCGCGTCAAAAATGTCTTGTTGTCAAAAACTGAACACGTGCGTTTACAATTCTGTGTTGCAATATGACAACACCGCCTACAATGCGCCGACCTCTTTTGAAATTCGAGACTGCCTCAATAAACTATTGATAGCGAAGGTCCTCAGGAGCGGCCACGTAAATTTTGAGATTTCATATAAAGTGTATATTTCGCTTAATAAATCAATGGTTATTTTTCTTCAATTTATTTTCATCTCAGGATTTGCCGGTTTAAATATAATAAGTCATTTCCATAACACCTTGTATATAGGGTAGCGCATTTTAATAAAAACAAATTTGTTTTTTTTCTTGAAAACTATTGAACATGGAAACAATCTGAGTAAGTCACTGGACTCTACGTATAAAACTACAAAGATAACTTTTCATTTCTTTTTGATAAGTTACAGGGTAACCGAAAATGTAAAATTCTCAAAAACATCCCGTATATCAAATATAATTGGGGCATCTGTTGTTACGCATGCTTCTATATTTACTAATAACGAAGATACCCCGTAAAGCCATCGAAAAATGGACATCTTGTACATACAAATTACGATAATTCAGGGGGTTATTCACGTTATTTGACATGACAAATTATATCTTGTTTTGGATAAAAAAAAAAAATTCGGAATGGATAGGGGCCTGTTGAAGGTACAGTTGTATTCATTGAGAATGGGCACAGTAAATCTGCCTGTTCCTATGATTAAAATAAAAATTAATTTCATCGAGGTTTACCGTCAACGGAAGAGCCTACTTTACCTGTGCGCTTTGCAGCCTCCTCAGCAGCGGTACCCCGTTGCGATATTGCCGTTTCAGGGTCCAGTAAGCTATCAATCTTTGTATAAACTGAGATTTTTTGGTGATGGTCACCAAAGAGGCGATTTCTTGTATTCTTTCCGGTGGAATTGTTGGTATTAGAATCACAGGTGCTGATGTGCGCTTCTTAGCTAACACCTAAAAATAAGACCATTTACAGTCGGTTAAGTAAGACCGTGTACATCATTACTCGTAGTCGGTAAGTGACACAAACCTAACCCTTTTTTAATAGGTATAGGGAACCTTTGCCTTTGGCGCTTTGATTAGAATATTTCGGTCGCTGTTGATCTTTTTCGTAGATCTATGTGCTCCGAAAAATAACGCGAAAGGAACAACCCGTGGCTCTAACACATCTTTAATGTACTATCGTGCCGATAAAAAACTAGGACAACAAAATCACAAAACTGAGAACGGATATACATATCTCATAGACTATAAAAGGTACTCGACAGCTGTAAAGGTAAATACACATAACTTTTAGGAAGTAACCTAGGTTACATAATTTAACGTTTTATATTTTTCGATACGAGGTGGCATCAGAATATCTTATTTCTTTTATAAACTTGAGCGGCAGTAAATATATTGGGCATTTTTATTAAGAAAAAGTCTAATACCTTATTTAAAGTAGGTATATACAGGGTGATTCACGACGAGCGTGCATTAGAACTTTATGGAGAACTACTGAATATATGTTCCTGAAACTTTGGGGTTTTGGGTTTATCGATATGCTCTCTTTAACGAAAATATTGACATGTTTCTGTCATTTCCGGTTATACCGGAAGTAGCTGCCAACTTTAGTTTTTTAAATACAACATGGTAATTTTTATTACATTTTTCGATTAAGCATTAAATACTAAGCACATTTTATAAAAAATGTTTTTGTCAGACTCTATTAGTTTTTGAGATATCTGGACTTTTTGTAATTATTTGGCAAATGCATGGCGATGAAATAATCCATATAATTTTTTTACCTTAGCGCTTGGACTAAATTTTTTTTCTCACCGAATAGCTAGAAGATCATCAAGTCTCAAAAACATTTCAAATTCGGCATAAAATGTACAGGGTGGTCACAATTCAAGCTTCATTGTGAAAGAATTCAACCATTAAAAACTTTCTTATTTTAAATGGAACACCCTATATATTTTTATTTAATTTGATGGCAAATTAGTTGTTCTTTATAAATAGTATTTACTGTCCTATACCTATATCAAAGCGTTTTCTAAAAAAATCCAATTTTATTCCGAAAATACTATTTGTTCAAGTGTGCTATGAAAACAATTGTACTTAGGGGCTGTATACTGATGTCTATACGGAGGAAAAGTGATTGGTATCAAAACAATGGGGCTCCCAAGGTCCCTTCCACTGGCCAGCTCGTTCACCAGACTTAACTCCACTGGACTTTTTTATCTGGGGAACCATTAAAGATAAAGTTTACGCGCGTCCCATCACCACGAAGGAAAATCTAATTGAAAGGGTGAAGGCAGCATTTCAATTTCTCACAAGAAATTAGGAATGCTACAAGAAATAACATGATGAAAAGAATACATAAATGCTTGGAAGTAAATGGCAATCATTTCGAACATATTTTAAAAATATAATCAAAAGATATTAGGTATAATTTTCAAACACATTTTTAATTAAAGAATTTAAAGTTTATAAACTTGTTTCCTTGCTATTTTTTAAAAAATAATATTTAAACCATTAAATTTAAAACAATGAACTGAATTTTATTTATAAATTATCAAGAAACACTTTAGAATATTGTATTTTCAAGCAATCAATCACTTTTCCTCCGTATAGACATCAGTATACAGCCCCTAAGTACAATTGTTTTCATAGCACACTTGAACAAATAGTATTTTCGGAATAAAATTGGATTTTTTGAGAAAACGCTTTGATATAGGTATAGGACAGTAAATACTATTTATAAAGAACAACTAATTTGCCATCAAATTAAATAAAAATATACAGGGTGTTCCATTTAAAATAAGAAAGTTTTTAATGGTTGAATTCTTTCACAATGAGGCTTGAATTGTGACCACCCTGTACATTTTATGCCGAATTTGAAATGTTTTTGAGACTTGATGATCTTCTAGCTATTCGGTGAGAAAAAAATTTTAGTCCAAGCGCTAAGGTAAAAAAATTATATGGATTATTTCATCGCCATGCATTTGCCAAATAATTACAAAAAGTCCAGATATCTCAAAAAGTAATAGAGTCTGACAAAAACATTTTCTATAAAATGTGCTTAGTATTTAATGCTTAATCGAAAAATGTAATAAAAATTACCATGTTGTATTTAAAAAACGAGAGTTTGCAGCTACTTCCGGTATAACCGGAAATGACAGAAACATGTCAATATTTTAGTTAAAGGGAGCATATCGATAAACCCAAATCCCCAAAGTTTCAGGAACATATATTCAGTAGTTCTCCATAAAGTTCTAATGCACGCTCGTCGTGAATCACCCTGTATAACGTCGCCTAAAAATGGAAACGAAACTAAATAATAAAAGAAATTTAATAGAAGGTTACAAAAATACAAACGCAAAATTTGTCGAACCAACAAAATATTTTTAATATTTAGTCATAGAACCATTCCTGTTTATTACTTCTTGAAGCCTTTGCGGCACACTTAAAACTAGATTTCTGCATAATTCGCCTGTTACTTCATCCCAGTCTTCATTTATCCTGTAGCGTAATTCATCTCTGTTTCGTGGCCGAAAATCATGTTTATATATTGATTTCACCATTTTACCCCAAATGTTTTCGATCGGGTTCAAATCGGGACTCTTCGAAGGCCAGAGAAGAACTGCTATATTATTTTCTAGGAGAAAATTTTGCATTTGTGTGTATTGGAGCATTATCATTCGGAAATGTAAAATTTTGACCATATTCAGCGTTTATCAATGGTATCATCACGTATTCAGGTGCAGTTACTCTTCCTTCCACGATTTGGCAAATTGCTGGACCTCTAGCGCTAATCCAACCGCAGACAATTATAGGGAAACGCCCGCTTTGGTTTGTTTTGTGAGTGCATATCTTATCATACCGCATGCCGGAAGGCCTATACAATACACTCGAATTCTTCCATTATTACACGATTGAAAAGTTCTCTCGTCAGAAAATATAACTGTTTCCCAGAAAATATTCCGATTTAAATATTCATGTGCAAATTCTAACCTGCCTTCTTTATTTATTTCCATTAAAAATATTTTATTAGTAGCACAACGACTTCGTATATCGGAAATTCGAACCCTGTCTCTAGAAGTATTTGCAGAACCTGGAAAGTTCGTCTTTTCTTTCGCCTTTATTGCAGTTGCGAATGGATGATCCCTTAGATAATTAATAGTCTTCTATCTTCATCTTCAGTAGAAATTCTAGGGAGACCTGAACCTACTTTCCTAATAATAGTCCCATGCCTTGCTATTTTTTGTTTTGCCAACAACACGGTATTCTTGTTTACTCCCAGTTCGTCTGCAATATCCCTAATAAAAGCACCATCTCGCAACCGACTGTAGATTATAGCCTTTTGCTGGTATGTTAATTGTGGGATATTTTTTAAAGAAAAATTAGCTTGGCAAGTTAATGATAAAGTGACAAACAATGTTGACATGCAAAATTTTTAAATGACATTTTACTGGTACCAGACACGAAAGTAAAAAATTCCAATAGGCAAGGAGAAAATAAGAAATTTTGCTGTCCTAGTTTTTTACCGGCACGATGGTACCTATCGGCTGTCATCACTCTACAGACTGTATTAAAGTTCGACTCAAAAAACAATCCATCCAAATATTGCATGGATCGATTATTGTGGCCGTGAGTGTAGTAAAACATCTTAATAGTTACCTTTCTTGCTTGTATCATCTTCTTCCTGGCATCCTCTTTCTTTTGGTCTCCCTTCTCCGCTTGAGCCTCGGCTGGAGCGTGTGTATCGCAAAAGGCGATCTTCTGTACTAGCACAGGTTGTCCTGCAACATCCCTACCCTAAAATAGTACCACTGAGTACGTCTATTTGAATTCTAGTTGTACTAAAGTTGAAGTATTGAGCCTTTCCTGTTACTTTTGTCAAGGCATAATGTCATAAATAAATCATGAATCAATTTAGGAATTTAGTTATAATTAGAAATAAATGTTTTTACCTTGACAGCATCCATTCTCATATATAGCCCGGCCTGTTGCGCGCAAGTCACGTGAAAAGCCGCATAGCAAGAATTTCTGTGACACTGTATACACGCGCCTACGCTTTTTTGTTTGCATACGTAACAGGTCAAGCGCCACCTAGCGGCCGGAATTGTCTCTATGGAATCTAAAATGAAATTTTAGCATGACATCTTATAGATATTAAAAGTTTTAAGCTTATGATATTAAGTTTTGTATGCAATAACGTTTTGTTTCTGTCCTAAAATAATCCGTATATATTTTGAGGAATGTACAACATTCAACGCTACTGTACTATTCTAGTTTGAATGGGACTTTATATTTTTACTTCAGGTAACGATATAAACAGGGTGTCCCAGAATAAGTGCGCAATATCTCGGGTGCAGATAGAACGCTTACAAATAACAGGAGAAGTTCTTATAAATTTTTCTTCCTACGGCCTCCCCTACGGGGATACGGGCCCATAACGGACGTCCCTGGAAATCGATATTTTTAAAATAATTTATTAAGTACTAGGTGTAATTTAATAATTTTTTAGTATACGCGCTCGGGGGTTGAGGGGGTGGTTTAAATTGCAAACTATTCCTCCTTCAAAACCAAACAACTTTTTCCCCAGACATTTTCCGCTACAATACGATGCACCGGAGTTATTCCAGGGTACCGACCTTTTTTCAACACAGTGTATAATAAAATACTGCTGCAAAAATAATAACATTTACGATTACGATTATCAAATTAAATGCGGAATTAAGAAGAAAACACGAATTTATTAAGGCATATCGTCAAATATATATACAGTGTGTCCGTGGATGGAGTACCCAAGAGGGGAAAAATCTTTATTATTGATTTTACGAGCAAAACTCATTCAATAAAAAGTTCTGCTTGTTTAGAATGTACGTTTGTTTATAAACAACTTTGTTTTATAGATTTTATTATTTTTATATTTATTATTATATATTATTATATTATATTATTAATTAAAAGTACATGCCCATGGATTGGCCATGTGAACTGTTGGCTTCCTTCCCCCTTACGGATGCCATAACCACAGATCCAAATGACAAGCTATATTCGTATCGATCTGCCTGATGTCTGTCAGAAAACGAGTATATTTTACTAATGGCAACGATTTATATCTATTAAGAGAGGTTATGCAGGGCTGGTAAGTTTCCGCGTTGATGTCGCCTAAAGTGTATCGGCCGATAACTAATGTCTACCTCTCCTAAACGCCTGGGGATAGTCAAAGGTTTAAAAAAATTCACTTACCAATGGGTTCGAGGAACACAGTATTAGCAAATCTGACCTCGGGGATCCACAGAGCGCAAACAACGTGAGCCCATGTGCCTCGATCTGTCTGTTTTAAAGCGCCCCCTTGGTTGGGACATAATACACAATCTACAGGGCGACTTGGTGACTGTAAACACCTAAAATAGTTTATTTTAAAAGTTGTAATGTATCACTATTCAATATAATCGGAATTATGCCTTGAGAAATAATAATAATCGTCAGAAAAATTGGAAATTTCGGGAAAAATTAATATTTTCTTATAAACTAGAAAGAATGTGTTTTAATTGCTCAACTTGCTTTATATTATAATATACAGGGTGTTATGGAAATGACGTATTATATTTAAATGGGTGACTCCTGGGGTGTCCTAGAGAATCGCTACATATTTTTTTTTTTTCAAATCGAACGTTTAAAAAGTGGGGTAATTCACCCATAAACCCACACACAACTCCTCGGCACAGTCACATTACACTGAGCAGCTGTGTAATAAACAGATGTTCTGGCGCAATGTTGCCAAATTGTTCGTGTAAAACTTTAGATTCTTATAAAAATAAATATTTAGCTACCTAGTATCCAAATAGAAGTGAATCCAGGTGCCAGTATACTAGCAAGTAATCCAGGGCACATAAATCTTCAGTTTTTTTGGTTTTAGTGGGTAAAGCTTATAACCCACTAAAACCCCTTCGGCGTTTTTCTTCCAATCTCAGAACATGACCCTGTATATTGTCAGAGACACAAAACAAATAGTGAAACACTGAACAAATTACCATAAATCACTTAAAGAAACACACACATGTTTCAAATTAGTTTTTTTAAGATAGGCCCTTGTCACACAAAATCGTTACACACTAATGCATTCTTTAACAAACACACAAATAGGACACAATTGGCACTTTATAAACTAAAACGTTCAGCAATTGTTTTATCTGCTGCATCCAATATCTTCGACTTTATCAACTATTTCTTTATTCATCGTACCCCATAGAAAAAAATTGCATGATGTAAGATCCGGTGACCTTGCGATTTCCCGTCTCTTACTAAAGGAACATTTTCTAATATGCCTTCGACTTGATTTTTCTGTATGTACTAAACATTTTCCCACTTATTCGCACTGTACAGTTGATTAAATATCCCGAAAAAACTATTTCGCGCGAAGCCGCTTGTTGTCAAGCAAATGTCAACTTCTATCCTGTCGATTTATACTAGAGATGGTGGCTAATCTTTCGTTTTAAAATCCCGCTGTGAAACGATCGATTTAATTTTTTAAGCTTTTCGAATGAAATAAAGCACCAGAGCAGCGATTAACAAGTTTTTTAATCTTTATTGGTATCTACAGCAGTGAAGGAAAACAATAAATAAAGATAGATGTAGATTATTATAATTATTTATTTCAACCTTTTTTGGTGAATGCGCAGGAATCTACCGGAAAAGATGCATTGCATTAATACATTTCTAGTTTTTGACAGTTCGTGTTTTAAATGCGTCATTTTTAGTTGAAATAAATGTTATTTAGGTTATTTACATTTTACAATGTGTTTTATAATTAAAAACAAAAGTTCATACAAATCTAGGCGAGACAACCCAATGTTAATAAAAAACTATGTCTCCAAGTGAATTTTGTGTGTGTTTTGGCCAGTGTTCATGTGAAGTTTTCCGATTATGGGTTATGTGATGTGCCGGTTTCTTTACTAAAACGTTGTATAAGTTTTTATAGAAGTTGACATTAATTTTTAAATAAGACCGACAAGGTAAGGGTATGTGTGTGGCCTAAATAAAATTACATTAAAAATTCAATCAGCCAATCAAAAGTCAAAAGGTCATTGATATTTGACCTAGTTACGTAGTTGGGTATTTCAAACTTAAAAAGTGTATGGTGTAATTCTGACAACACCGGTGAGAATTCGGATGTGCCGCAGTGCGGTACAGAGGTATTCCTGGTTTGACGTCAGGTCATTTTTACCGCTAAATGAATTGAAAGCGCCATTTAAGGATATTTTTCTTCAATTTGTATTCATCTCAGGAATTGCCGGTTTAAATATAATACGTCATTTCCATAACACCCTGTATAAGTATTTCAAATAATATTTATCCAATATTTTGATATAAAAAATTCACCAGCTACGGACATGCGCCCAGCGGCACAATTCTTTTTAAACGGAGAATATTACGATTTTTTTGTGTTTTTTTATAGTTAATTAATAATATTTATTAAATTATTTCTGTGAAGCCGAAGAATCGGACTCAGATATGGGTCATTCTTTTACAAATCGCAACATTGATAAAATAATTAATGATAAATTGTGTTTTATAAAAATTGTTGGAAATGGCAACCTTCCCTTAAAAGGAATGGGGTCATCTTAAAACTCTGGTGTATAAACAATAAGGAATAAGCTGGGAATATTTGAACGAGTGGGCAATTCGATGCGAAGACGGTCGAAAGCACGCCTTTTAAGTGACGGTGGCCATTTCCAACAGTTTTTATAAAACAAAATTTATCATAAATTATTTTTATCAATGTTAATAATAATGAGTTTCAATATGAACTTCAGGGTTCGAAAATATCATGATATTTATATAAATATCATATCACATGATATATATCCGATATATATCGGATATATATCCGATATATATCCGATATACAATCATGTTTAAAATTTATTTTCTTAATTAAAAAACGGCATTGTTTCTTGCACAAACTATATTTTAACACAAACTCATTAACAAAAACCTATATTCTATATATCTCTCTCTCTAATTAAGCAGAAAAAACAAAAATCATTATTAAAAATATTAAAATAAACAGATTTTAGTATTATTTTATTAACATTAATATTTCAACACAATCACAAAATTAAAACTTATATTGTAAACAAAAAAACTTTTTATTCTAACATTTGCTTATAACTTCAATTAGGTAAAAAGAAAAGAATTACAAACAAACAGATGTTAACATTATTTTATTAACATTGATATTGGTATTTAGTAATAATAATATACTTATATAACAATGACCTACGTGCCTGATGTGTTGACACTTCTTTTTGTAGTAGTGGAAGTGGAAGGCAGAACATCTTCAGGAACAGAATGATGCTGTTGTGTTGTTTCACGACTTGGCGTATCACTGGGCATATTTTTTTGGTGTGTTAAAATATGTTTTTCCATTCGCGATGGTATACCCTGCATCTCCTTTAAACACTCTCGACATTTTGCCCATTTTCCAGTACTGTTTTTGTTTTTAATTATACAGTCAAAATATCGCCAAACAGATTTGGTTTTGGCATATTCAATAAAAATCACAACTAACTTACAGTCAAGTCAACACAGAGTGAAAACACAGACATAAAGATTATTTGGGAAAAGCAAGAGCGAAACAAATCGTCGTGTACCTGGGAATCCCGAAGTCGGCGCGCGGTGATGCTTGCGCGGTAGCCAAGTGAATCCCTACAGTAATTATAATTTTGTACAGTGGCGTATTGAGACATTTTCGGATGTTTAGAATGGTGGAAAACATTTTTAATTTAATAAATGAAATTGTCGAATATATCGGATATATATCAAGTTATAAATATCATGATATATATCGTGATATATATCATGATATATATCATGATATATATCACTTGATATATATCCTCCGAACCCTGATGAACTTAGTGGTTTTAATCAAGAACGGTGCGTCTGACGAGAAAAGCTGAAGAGACCGTTTTCATGTAGAATTGACCAGGCTAATGAGAAAAATATCAGTGGCGTACAATCTTTTTTGTAAAAAATATCAGAGGTCATGTTTGCAGGGACGCCACTGGTGGATCAATTGAATAACTTTTCTAACTAAAATTTGCGGTTCTATATCCTATTAACACATACCAAAATTTAAAATAATATCTAACGTACTTTAGGAGATAAAAAATAACCATTCAAAAAATAAAAATTCAACACCCTGTAGCAAAAAATTTAAGCCGTTGCGGACATATTATGTTCATATGAACTTTTCTTTATAAAACGACCTAAGGAATATATTAGCACGTCATTAAGGAACACCCTGTATATAAGTTGTAAAAAAATTTCGGACGATTCTAAAATGTCACGGTTACAAAGTGTGAGGTTTGTAAAAGAATGAAACATATAGGCAATGAAATGTTTATTTTAAAAATGATTATAGGAACGAAAATATATTTAGGTAATTTTAACTCCTATATGAACATTTATCACATAACAAAAAACATAATTTCAGGTTTCCAGGTTTGTTTTCATTTTTTTTTTCAATTTTTCCCTTTTGTAATATTTCCAATGCTAGAGAAAAACAGAAAACGTCCTTGTCTAAAACGGGACTTACCTTCGGCACAACCACTGCCCCTCGGGTATATAAGGTACTCCATAACAGTCCTGGTGCACCGCCAAGTTACACATGTCGCAAAATAGAATGACGTTCGTATTTTGACACTCTCCGTCCATGCAGATGCAACATACCGCGTCATCGTCTACAACGGCGCCGCTGGAATGGCCATTAACAGCCGCCTAGAATTAATAATTGATGAAACATCAATAACTTGATATTATACAATTGAATTTTTTTTTTATGATCAAACGCAAGCACTATAGGAAAAATCCTTTAGGGCACTCTGGGAGTGGTGCGTGTGCGCAAAAAGCGATTCACGTTGGTTTTGAATCGTTGAAGGTTATATTCGTTGGGAAAACTTAAGCTTAACCACATATGGATGGGCGGCAGTAGTTCGTCGTGTATTTCTGCTATTCGCCGCTCTGGGCGGAATTAAGAGGGCAAATGTTAGGAATATAAAGCTGACATGGTTGAAAACGATACGAGACGCATAAAGGCAATAAAGAATTGATCAATGGTGACACTAAGTACCAAAAGTCGAGCCGCATGTTTATATTAGAGCATGACGACGCAATAGGGAAAATACGTAGTTAGTTCTGTTTGAACCTTAGTACTGATAATTGTCTGATACACAGAGTTCCGAATATACGTTTTTGCAAATAATTAGAGACTCTTTTTATTCATCCTGACACAAAGTCAGCGGAGCACTTTCCATGAAAATATCATTCTGTAAAAGAGAGTCAAATCCCCCAACCTGTCTTCGATGTTCTAGGCTGTCGAGGTTCTTCGTCTGCTCGTGGTCTCCAATCAGACGAATGGCCCTTCTTTCGATGGAATCCAGAAGCCGAAGAAGAGTATGTTTGTGCAGAGCTCCAGACATGAGAGCAGTACTCTAGTGATGGTCGAATTTGGGATTTGTATAGTGTCAAAAGTTGTTGAGGTGTGTACAACTTTCTGGTTTGGAAGAGTACACCAAGTTTCTGAGAAGCTATCTTGGCGCAACGCCACAACGTGGTTATGCCAAGACATATTTTTTTAGCGTTAAATTCGACTTGGTTACTGTCACCTCAAGCCAAAATGTCTTCCAGGTCTTTATTGAGGCCTGATACTTCATGCTGTCTGCGAAGATGTGCGTCGGCAGCCGATGTTTGTGCAGAGAAAGATGAGATAAGTGTGCTATCGTCAGCAAAACTAAATATCGGGTTTTTCGTTTTCACTAGAAGGTCGTTAATGTACAGTAAGAAGAGAGTAGGAGACAATATGGACCCTTGAGGAACACCGGCATTGATGGTGAAGGTGTTTGAGAGAAATCCGTCAATCGCCACTTGCAGAGAGCGGTCCTTATGTCCTATGCAGGCTCTATGTTATATTTTTGGTTATCTTGTATTTTTCATGGAATAGTGATCTACCATGTCACGAGACTGCAACCAATCATATAAGCAAAGGACTGCAAACGACAGTTTTATAGGTTTAAACCCTCTAGTGAATATGGCTATATTTTTTATTAGAATCTAAAGAATCCCTAGGAATTATGGAAATAAACTACTCCTACGTACCCTGGATGCCCATTAGTGCGAGTTCAATATCTCAGTTGTCAATAGAAATACAAAGAAATATTACATACAAAAACTATAGGATCCATAGAGGTGCATATTGTAAAAATATTTCCTAGTACACAGGGTGTACCAGAAAAGCAGAGCGGCAAAAAAGTGTGTTTTTTTAAATGGCACCCCACATTTTATTATTACGAAATTTAGTTAGGTCTTAAATTCTACATATTTTAGATGTTCGTTGCGGTGTCGCCACGCTAT
Organism: Barypeithes pellucidus; assembly: GCA_963991005.1. Classification (NCBI taxonomy): domain Eukaryota; kingdom Metazoa; phylum Arthropoda; class Insecta; order Coleoptera; family Curculionidae; genus Barypeithes; species Barypeithes pellucidus. The sequence goes on along the minus strand of OZ022563.1, from coordinate 44,838,424 downwards.
TTATAATTTCCAAAAAAACCATGAAAAACGTCATATTCAAAATACCTTCAAAATATTAACCGATTTAAATTTAACAATACTTTTCCATTAAAATTAAGTTCCATCAAAATCTAAAATTGTGGCAAAACGGCCGTTTTTAGGACATGAGCTATATTTGCGAATTTATAGAGCATAAAATACTTGACATTAACATACAGAGTGTTCGATTTGAAAAAATGAAAATCTGTTACTTTGAAAAGAGCAATATTGGCACCGCCGTAAAAAACACTCTGTATAAGTTATGGCCAGTTTCCTCTATCGAGATCATTCTGTTATCCCTTGGGGGTATGAAAACCGTAACCCAGTATCGCTAAATTTAAATCAGTTAATATTTTCAAGACATTTTGAATAGGACGTTTTTCATGGATTTTTTGTAAATTATAAATAGCGTGGCAACATAGCAACGAACATCAAATTAATATACGGCATCATACGTTGAATTTTATGCCGAATTCAATTCCGCATTAAAAAATGTGGGTTGCATTTAAAAAAAACATACTTTTTTATCGCTCTGCTTTTCTAGAACACCCTGTATATTAGAAAATATTTTTAGAAGACGCACCTCTACGGATCCAATCGCTTTCTTATGTAATATTTCTTTATGTCGATAACTGAGGTATTGGACTTCCTAGCACTAATGGGCCACCCTGTATACAAGACCTCTTTAATTTTATCAAATTGGTTGGATTTACTCACTTGAAAATATGATTCTTTTTCCAATCTATCCATCAATAACTCCAAAGAATCCACACTAACTGGAGACAAACCTTGAGCTTCTCTGTAGAAAAATTTTTTTTTAGTTATATAAAAAAAAAATGGTATTATATATTATTCTAATAAAAAAATAAAAAGGAAACTAAAATCCTGTTAATTTCAAATTCATAACACAGACGAATATTTCTTACCTTCTCTCATTCATTATGCTCAACCACGCCGTATCTTCCTCATCAACATCATACTCCACCTCTCCATCCAACTCTTCAGTACTTTTCTCGATGAATCTTATATAAGCGTTAGGCCTAGGCGGAGCGTCGCATATGTTATAATCTTCCAGCTCCTTGTAGCTAGCTTCAGGTAGCTGGATTGTCAGTTGCAGTGGGGGCATGGGGGGTATTGGGGTGACTATCGGTGGCTCTGGTTTGATATCCTCTAATAAAATTTCGAATCCAAATAAATGTCAATTTTCCAAATCAAAATCAAATCAAAAAGTACTTTATTAGTCAAAAAACATAAATTTTTGTTGACAAAGCATGATCTAATACTCCTAAAATAAACATTTAAAATGAAGAGAGAAAGAAAAAAAAACAAAAAAAATTATAAATAGTAGCAAGCTTAGTAAAAAATTATTAAAAATTTAAACATACAGTCAATAACACAAAAGCACTAACTAAAGAACATAATTTAGGTACAAAACAATAAATGTACAATAAACAGTTTTCAAATAAAATTAGGGGTAAGCTGAAATTAATAATTGTACAGGCCAAACATAAACCTTGATATTTAACAAAAAAAAAAGAAAAACGCATACAGTATAAAAATGCACAATGAACAGCACTAAAACTCAACATTCTCAAGAGCATCCCGATAGAATTCATCCAGACCATAATATGCTCTACTCAGAAGCAATCTTTTAAGCAAACGACGAAAGGTTTTTAGTGAATTAACCGTTCTGATATTAGTTGGTAAATGATTGAAAATCCTTCGACCCCCATAAATGAGTGACCTTTTTACCAAAGCGCTTCTCGGCAGTGGCAGAGGCAAATTGAGTACTTGACGAGTCTCATGCTGTGGGGTAGGACCCTGAAGCACAGCACGGTTTTTAAAAATGAGGGACGATGTCTCCAAGATAAAGAGAGACGTAAGGGTTAAAATTCGCTGCGCTATGAAATGTGGTCTACAATGCTCCCTCTGATTTACATTCACAATAAACCGAACTGCTTTCTTTTGAAGGACGAAAAGCATATTCAATAGGCCCTGATTGGTCACACCCCAAAATGGTATACCGTAACTAAGGTGCGACTCAAATAAGGAGAAATACACTGTTCGGGCTAGTTGTTGGCCCAGTTCCTCTCTAACTGCTCTCACAGCAAAACATCCAGATGAGAGTTTCTTACTTAATGTTAATATGTGCTCCTCAAAATGCAAATCACCGTCAATCAGGATCCCCAGAAACCTAGTCGCTCCCATCTCCGAAAGGCGAGCTCCATCCAAAGCTAAATCCGCTACATTACACCTAAACCCAACAATGTGGGTTTTACTCAAGTTTAAACAAAGGCGGTTTGAGTCGAACCACTCTTTAATGATTTTTAGGTCATTTGAAATGGTTTGTCTTAGCTGCACAATATCCCTGTCTTGCCACAATATCGACGTATCATCAGCGAAAAGGGTGAAGTTTCCAGAGATGTTTAAGTTAACAAGGTCATTAATATAGATTAGGAACAAGATTGGTCCCAAAACTGAGCCTTGTGGAACTCCACAGCTAACTCTTAATGCCGAGGACCTTGTTCCTAAATGCACCACAGCCTGAGATCGACCCTCAAGATAGGATCTAAACCAGGAATGAGCCAAGCCCCTAAAGCCATATCTCTCCAGCTTAGACAACAGTATTCCATGATCCACACAATCGAATAATTGATAACAGAAATGTTATATCTATGCCATGTTTAAATTTTATTAGTGATCGGCCGATACCGATATAACTATCGGTACATCGGCATATCGGCAAATATTATCGATAATCGGTATCGGAAAAATTTTGCAGATGTACTAAGATTAACTATTTGTCATTTGTAAGTGAAAACCCATTTTTAAGAATCTCCAGCGGCATTAGGAATAGCTTCTTTATTTAGTAATTGTGAACTGTTTCATTAAAATACAGATATACAGTGGTACCTCAAGATACAAGTGCCCTAACATACAAGTTATTTGACATACGAGCTGTCGAGCGAGCGAAGTTTTGTTTTGGAATACGAGCGACATTTGCGGAACGGTCAGCTGCGACGCGATCTTTACAAGTGAGATAAAAGAGATCTTGGGAATGTGGGAGAGAGTTTCACAGCTCGTGGAAAAGAAACACCCCGAAAAAGTTGCAACTGGTCGTGCATCGGAGCTATTTAATGACACTTGCCTAACTCATTTCCGCAGCATTCTGAAAGGGAGGAAGCAACAATCCTCCTTGGACATTTTTTTCTTTAATCCGGCGAAAAAGGCAAAGACCAGTGAAGAGAAAAGCAGTGACTAAAATTAAGCATAAAGTAGCATTTAAGTTGTGTGTAAGTTATTATAAATACATTTTTCTTATTCAAAAACACGTAACAACAATTGGGGGTAGCATTTTTGGGGTTGGAACGAATTAATGGCATATCAATTAATTTCAATGGGGAAAATTGCTTTGAGATAGGAGCAAATTGACATACGAGCAAGGTTACGGAACGAATTAAACTTGTATCTCGAGGTATCACTATATATGTTTTTACTATTATTGCTATTTTCTCCGATCGTGTTTTTAGTTGAATTGCAAAAAAATGAAAATATTGCACGGCACGATCGTTATCTGAAGTAGCATAATGTACTAATGCGAATTTGATTGAAGAACTGAGCCAGGACTGTAGATAGCTTTTTCTAGGGGGTACTGAGATGGCGTTCTTCACCTTATTATGACATTAAGCCAAAACGATGAGCTAAAAGGTGTGTTTTTTTTTATTTTAAATTACAATTAAGACTTTATAGAGATAACCTCTTTCGAATTACTTTAAATAATATTGGAATAGAGACATTCAATATTATTTGTTTTGATGGATCCCATAAGCTCAAGCTTTACTTCTATTTCGTGACAAATTGCCAATTCTGAGAGGGTACCCCCCAGTCCTCCCCCTTATCTACGACAAGGGCGGTGTCTGCGTCTTATGAATTAGTGTTCAATGATAAATATATATTGCCGAACCGCTGCCTTACCATTGCCAAGCACATACCTTGCACGATAGTGAGAATCAGTCTTGAAGCTGAATAAAATTATTGTGATATTGCAGAAGCACATGCCAGAGTTAGCCTTAATAATAAATTAGGAAAGAACATTTTGTGTCCTATAACGAAAGAGGCTGTATATAGGACTTACCTTCAGTTTTTATATTATCAGGTGGTGGTGAATCCTCTTTAGTAATGACATCTAACGGTTCATTTATATTCCACCTAGATAAGAAAAGTAGTTACAAAAATAAGCCTGTTACTTACAACAAATTTTTATTATTTATCATAAGATATAAGTACCATGTAAGTATATGAGATAAATTTACATATGTAAGAATATATTTCATCCTTAAGGGAAAAAATTTTCTAATGCGCCTCCCCCCCCCCCCCCTCATATCAATTTAACAACCAATAAAATACTTGATTATCTATGACTGCTATTTTGGAATTTACACTTTAAATACAAAATATTTTATAAATGTGTACTTGCAATAAGAATAGGTTAATTAATATACTAGTACCTTAAACAATATATATTGTTATTTATTGTTAAGGATAATATTCTTACCTGCACACCACACCATTTACTTCAAACTGCACCATTTTCTGAGCCTCCTCAAAAGTCAAAGGTTCTGGAATACTGGGAACAACAGGAGTAGCAGCTGCTGCAGCTTTGGGTCCCTTCCTCCCCTTTTTATTTTTGGGGGTAGAGGGAGTTGATGGAGTGAGTGGAGTTGGGTTGTCATGATTGTAACTCTGGAGAAAAATGAAAGATTTTTAATAAGAAGTAATTGTAATTAAGCTATTCATTGTTTATATGTATAATAAAACTGGCCCTGCAGCATGTTCATTGGTAGTAGAAAGATGAATAACACACAGTGTAGCTGTAAAAGTTGAAATGTACAACATTATTAAATAATCTTGCATAAGATGATGTAGGCAAGTACCTATTATGGTCTTACTGGGTCTTACTAAACAATTAGGTGCAAACTATTCTGGTTACATCCGAACAAAATTATTATAATTTTGCAAAAGCATCTTCAGCATGGGTAATTTTTAGGCGAAGTACTAAACACTCTGTTAGAAAAGCTACGTCTACAACTGAGAGATGATATGTAGGGCCCCAGCCCAGATTTACCCTTATTACTCATCAGTATCTTTCACTATCACATTGAGTTAGTCTATTTTCTTATAATTAGTAGATATCAAAAACCATCAGTTAAATGGAAGGATAAAAAGTGAGCAGGTTATAGATAGGATCCTAATAATAACACGTATATACTTCCTTTGGTATGTTACGACTTTTTCAAGTATTTTTTTAATATAACTTACTTTTAGGTGATATTGAAGCCCACAAACTGTTTTGTAACTTCTACCACATTTGTCAATAGGACAAGTATAAGGCGGACCGTGATCCGCTCGCACTTTTTTACAATGCTCAAGTATATCAAAGTCTATGCCCATTTTGGAACGGTTTAAATATTTTGCTAAAAATGCTAAAAATTCGATTTAATATAGATTGTTTGTCAACAAAACACTTTCAAAATGCCGACAACGCAAATAGAAAAATGTATTATGTATCCGTGTCACGTGACCGACATCTGTCAGGCCATTTGAACTACTGAATTTCACTGATAGCTGAAGTTTGCTACAAACCAACCCAATTTTTGTAGACAAATCCCTTCTATTTCAAAAGAAAGGTAAATCGTAAATCCTAATAAAAAAATGAGAAGTATTTTGTAAGTTTACATCGCAATAGGTGTAGCCAATAGCCATAGGAATTGGTGAAATTCTTTTATTGTTCTATTTTTGAGTTACTGTATAATATTAATCGATATTTAAGACCACAAGACCAGGCAGTTGTGCTTCTTTTCTTTTCAACGTCTTACACTATCGAGAGGAGAAAATGTATTACATAAGAAAATATTGTTCTAAAAGTCACCTAGTGGACGATGTAAACCTAACCTTCAGAAATTTTGTGAGAAGTTAGTCACGGTTCTGGAAAATTCTCGTCAAATGTGGAAAATAAAATTTTGTGGTTAAAACTCAATAGTTTGTCAACAAACGATCATTTAACTCGAAAAGGTGTATATTACATTTTAGATTACTGTAGACTTGCCGGCAGGAACTGTTTGCACTACAGTGAATATAGGTAAAACGAATAGATTCTTATTAGGTATTATTAAAACATTCATTTAGTGACCAATCAAGAGTATTTTAAAAACTAACAATGCCAGGATTAGATGACAAGAAGCCAGAAATTGCTGGGGCTATTTGTGCCCCACCGGAATCCACAGGTATGTACTTAAAGCTAATAGTTGTACATTTTATACACGCACTTTGCTTGTAATATGTAGAATTATAGATGTTTCAAATCGTTAATCGTTACACTTTATTAGATATTATCTAAGAATTTTATGTGTGGTTTGTTTGTTAGTGTTGAAGTAAACTGAATTCTTTGTGCTATTCAGTAATTCATAGCACAGAAACAGCACGAGAAAGACAGGATTTTTGACTACTCTTATGTTCCTATAATAGGGTTTGTTCCAAATTAATTTCAGTTTAATTTTTGAACAAGAGTTTAAAGCGAAACAAACAAACCTTTATGGAAATAGATGTGAAGTATAACAATTTGTATAGGTATCTAAAATTTGACTCTGACCTGACTTTTTATTAGAAAATGCCCAAGCTGTTCTACCCCAACCTAGACAACCAACAAGTCTACAAGGCCTGTTGCGGTTTTGTATGGAAGCTACAAAAGCAGAAGATGCCCCTCGCCAGTCACAGTTTCAACCGATGGATGAAGAGGTATTTTAATAAAGTTTTGCAACAGTAGTTCTCAAGAATTTTCAGGAATATTGATTGATTTATCTTCATTAATCCAGATTATATGTATAGTTTAACAAAACATGCAACATCCAAGTGATTCATTAGAACTTTAAACATATTTATTTACATGCAGTTTTTTTAAATATTAAGGACACTTCAATGAAAAACTAATATTTTGCACAAAACTTATTGAAAAAAATATTGGTAAATTTGATAGTTCTAATTTTTCTTACAATCTTCACAGAGACGAAAATGGTTGGAAGAAGCTATGAACTCCATGACTGTAGACATAATAGAGCTCCTTCAGAAACAAATTAAAATTCTGGAGAATGTAGACAAAATTAAAGCTGATGATGACATTATCGAGTATGAAACTGCAGTAGAGATTATTTTAGATCAGATAGATAACATTGACATTGCTTGTGGTAAGTTTGTTTCTATTATGTACTTTTATTTAATTTTTACTCTTTTTTTAATCATCTTCCGATTCTATACAACGTGTCCAAGATAAGGAGGGCCAGTACAGGGATCTCGTAAACCGTAAGAGATACGAAGTCGGTTAAATGGAGGTAAAGTTGCGCATTTACGTGCCTAATAATATGCCGTTTAGAAAGTTTTAAAATTCCAAGTAGATATCTGGAAAAAAACCGACATTCTGAAAAATCGTTTTATTGTTTTCCTGGGTTTCTTGAGATCGAATTCTAAAGTAAATTGCACTTTTGCATTGCCACTTTTTCCGCTCTATCTAACAGCGTTTATTTGTTTTGTAATCCGACGAGTCGTCTTCGAAGGGCCATTATCAACTTTCTTTTTTTAAATACGGTCCTGTTTTTCTGATATTGGAATTTGAGAGCTTCTTTTCTTCCGAATGCAACGATGTATGACACATTGTGGTTTAATGACGTTTGGAGGGTTTTTTGAACAATATCAGGAAATTTTGGGATACGGTCCTGTATTTCTCCTAATTTTATAAATATCTCATAAGTAAGCTCTAAATTTTTACTTATGTTGGACTAGTTCAATAAATAACAAATAATTTAATAATAAACCACAAATAAGTGAACTTGAGACAAAAAAATTAAGATAGTGACGCGTGATTTGTTGCACGACATTCCCATTGTGATCGTTTGAAAGCATTTTAAGAGGTTTTCTATTTTCCAGAAAATATGGAACATAAATTTACAAATGCTGAAAAGTTTTGATATTCTATCGCATATTTTATTTTATCTCAAAAAAAACTGTTATGTGGCAGTAGATTGTGCTTAGAGAATAACGGAAATCATTTTGAACACCTCATTACAGTACGCACAGGGGATCTTTACCCTGACGTCATCGCTTACACGTCATAAAAATCGTATGAATCAAATCAAAATTACGTGGAAGAAAAGTTGTCAAAACAAAAACTAATTTCATAACATTTTAATTGACGTAAATAACGTTCCCATATACGGATTTTTAAAAATTTCTTTAAAACTCCGAATCAAAATTTTGAGTCGGTCTTACATAAAATAGATTGTTAGGAATATGTAGGTATAAATCTGATATACAGAGCGTTTGGAAATTCGGGCGATTTTACTTATTTTTTTCGAAACCAAAAAGACGTGTTTTTACGTTTTTGGGATGGCAAAATAGCGGAGCGGAGACTTATCCACAATTTTTAGGGTTAGGAATACTTTATTACAATAAATAAATAACAATAAATATCAATATGTACTTACCACTAACACAAAAAAGCGATACCAAAACTCTGAAAAGAACTGTTTGCAGGAGTAAATGAAGTTTTAATGCACAAAAATGTATAAAAACGAAAAAATTGTGAATCAATTGTCACAATGACGTTTTTGCAATTTGTAGTACTGCGTAAGTCAAAATAATTATTTGGCAACTCTTCTTTATAATTATTTCTCTGTCTAACACGTTTAATTCCGGACGACGTATAATACAATTTTTATTCGCCTTTATGTCTGTACCAAACAAAGATGCAGAGATATGAAATATGTCGGGATATCTATTTGTTAGCGATGACGTCAGGGTAAAGATCCCCTGTGCATACTTTATGTAGTTCCTTACTTTTTTCGTTGTTGGTTTTTTTACTGTTTTGGAATGATTGTTGTTCACTTATTTGTGGTTTATTATTAAATTATTTGTTATTTATTGAACTAGTCCTTCATAAGTAAAAAATTTAGAGCTTATTTATAAGATATTATTTATAAAATTAGGAGAAATACAAGACCGTATTCCAAAATTTCCTGATGTTGTTCAAAAACCCTCGAAACGTCATTAAACCACAATGTGTCATACATCGTTGCATTTCGGGAGAAAAAAAGCTCTCAAATTCCAATATCAGGAAAACAGGACCGTATTTAAAAAAAGAAAGTTGATAATGGCCCTTCGAAGACGACTCATCGAATTACAAAACAATTAACGCTGTTAGAGTGGAAAAAGTGGCAGTGCAATTTACTTTAGAATTCGATCTCAAAAAACCCAGGAAAACAATAAAACGATTTTTCAGAATTTCGGTTTTTCCGGATATCTGCGGAACTACTCGGAATTTTAAAACTTTCTAAACGGCATATTATAAGGCACGTAAATACGCAACTTTACCTCCATTTAACCAACTTCGTATCTCTTACGGTTTCTGAGATCCCTGTACTGGCCCTCCTTATCTTTGACACGTTGTATACAGTGTGGCCCTGGATAAGCGCACCTATAGGTGTAAATAACAAAAGATTTTCGAATTGAAATTTGACAATTTGGGATCTAGGCCTGCTTGATTAGAATATAAAATTTAATATAAGTTTTTATTTTCTGTCTAGGTAAAGTGCCTCTTTATCACAAAATATCGAAAAATTTTATTAAGAAATGTTACTCAAAATTCAAAATTATGCAGGTGTGCCGAATTATTTACTCATCGTTTGTCATATTAGCCTAGGAAATTAAATTTGGCAATCCAAATACCATGAAGATTTTTTCTTTCTGTTTAGAGATCAATTTTTTCGGTGTATTCAAGGTATTTCCGAAACTGCTTTCATAGTTTTAGTGAAATTTGAGTTGTGAAAAGTACCTAAAACACCACATATTTTAGCAATATTTACATTTACTGTAATTTTATAAATTGTGCTATCAAATTGTGAAAAAGTAAGTGTACCTATTTTTTGTTAAAAATTCTTAGAGTTCCTGGTGTCAGGCGCGTCCCTTTTAAACCTGTTCACACATATCTATTGCTAAAATAATATGTGCTATTTTAGATACTTTTCATAACCCAAATTTCACTAAAATTACTAAAGTGAAATCATTGAAAAAAATTTAAAATATTAACACCCTGTATATTTTAAATAAAGGATCTGCGAACCTATGTTGATAGGAACTATTTGTCCTATTTTTGTGTAAGGAATGACCACACAAGCGATGGTACATGTTTTTTTAAACAACCTGTATATGTTTTCGTTCTCCTGCCTGTTCCATACAATTACTTATAGTGGTTTTTCGCCTAGGTTTTTAGTCATTTTTTGGATTAAAAGAGTTTTGATTTTATTTTTAACCATCTTCAGAATTAAAGTATAAATAAAGACTACACGTCACTAAAATCATATGAATCAATCAAAATTTAGGGAAAGAAAAATATCAAAATAAAGACTGATTTCATAATAGACGCGCCTAGCGTTCCAATATACGTAATTCGAAAAATAAATTTTAATTTCGAAATAGAAAATTGCAATGATGACGGCGTGTTTTGCATTCTATTTTTCATCATAAGAGATAATCAAACCTCGATCGCCATTTATTTCGCTTTCAAAATGGGAGAGCGAAAAAGTCATGAATACATCCATTAAACGGATTTTTGCCAGCCCTTAAATTTTCGACATGCTATGACATGCCTTAACAAAATAAGGTTATATTAGTAACAAATGTCCATAAATACTTGTACACAAGAGTACGATGAGATAGCTCTGAAAGAACTGGTTTTAGGATTAATTTAAGAAGGCGCAAAAACTTTATATTTATACAATAACAAATTATATTGCAGATTTTCATAAAATCGGCGGCTTCATGGTACTGTACCCATGCTTAAAATCGCCCCACCCGAAGATTCGAGCTTTCGGCTGTGAACTACTAGCAGTATTATGTCAACACAATCCTTACTGCCAGCAAGTGGTTTTGGATAATGAATTTGTGGCAAAGTTATTAAGTATGGTGGAAAAAGATGAGGATCCTCAAGTAGGTGTGAAAGCACTGTATGCTCTAAGTGGTAAGCACCTTTTCTTATATGGAAAATGTTTCTTATATGTAAAAAGTCTTGGATAATGTAAGTCGGAAAATACTTTTAATAAGTCATCACCTAGCAAAGAAACTCACCGTGTATGAGTTGATGTAAAATTCAAAAATAAACAAAATAAGAATAAATTTTTAAATAATTTTTGATTTTTAAATTCATTCAACTTCCTCCCGCTTACTACTGATCGAGTCATCACGAACCAAAATACTGAAGACTTTGAGGCTTCTCGCATTTAGAGTTGATTTTCCTACTACTAAACCCCAGGTGTTTGCACAAGATGCAAATGCAAAATTTCACAAATTTGGTTAAAGACTAAGATTTAAGGTGTTGTTTAGAACGACTTTAAATTGTAGAACTGTTATTTTTGGCTTAGAAGCTAAGACTCTATAATTCTAAGATTTAAATATGAATAATAATGTTCATTCATAATTATTTTGAAGCTATCGTCCGCCATAGCCAAGAAGGATACAACCAGCTGATCCACTATAATGGTCCGTCCATCCTCTTGAAGACACTCGATAAGGCAGACGACCGATTTATCACAAAGGCTACTTTCCTCTTGGGCAGTATATGCAGCACACAACCAGACTTTAAAAGTAAGCGACTTTTAACTCATAAAAATAATCAAACTTATTTGTAAGTTTGTATTTTGTCTTGTGTCCAGAAAAACGTCAGGAAACATCATATACAAAAATTTCGGAATATTTCTCAAATTAAGAGAAAACGTTATCATTATATGCCACTAAAAATCTTTCAGGTATATTTAATACAGGCTACAAAAAGTAACATGTTAAACATGATACAATAACACAAGGTATGATATCTAGCCGTTCCGATTTAGTTTGGCGTGCACAGTGTCGTCATGATGTAAGTTATTTTAAAATTGCTTATGAAGATTCACGTTGTTGTTGTTTTTAACAGGGTTGAAAGAAATCATGATTTTTTTTGAAAAACATCAAAAATCACAATTCTTTTGATTTTCTCTATTGCTATTTCTATTTTTTCCATAAATAAGTTGCTACGTTCAATACGTTTTTGATTTTATTCCCACCGTTTTTTCAAATTTTAATGACGATAGTTCCTGTCGAAAAACGCTCAGAGCTGCAAATTCCTGTCAGAACAAGAAAACCCTCCTTAAATATAAAGATGCGTCCACCTTAACTCGCATCATTTGATAATTGGCCGTCTGATAAGCAGCGCGACCCGTGATTTCTACTGTAAATTTCTAAAGGTTACCTAAAAATCTGCAAATATTGTAACAATGTCAACTCTTCATAAAAGTGGAAGGAAAGAACACCCTATCTTTATACATTTTATAGAAAAATCGAATAAAACTGAAGGAAAATGATGAAATAGAGCTATGCTATGCAAAAAATGTAGACTTGAAATGCAAGGTTCTTGTCGAACGGAGAGTTATTCATAATCAGACAATTACTTTGTGCTGCTGCTTCTTCCGCATCAGTCGAGAGGAATCAGTTGCTTTAGTCAAATCCAAACCATGAATACATCACTTTATTAGACTTTAACCCCCCCCTTAAATTTTCGACATTGTATGACATGACTTTACAAAACAAGGCTATATTTTGTTATATTAGTAACAAACGTCCATAAATACTTACCCAAAACACACAAATGTACGATTAAATAGCTCTCAACTTATAAATCCAATTAAATTACTAGTGTAAGTCACGAATATTTAATGACTACAAATCGTTATTCGACTACGATTGTAACATCTTGTCTTTGTCTAACACGTTATTGAATTCAAAACATATTGCGGAATTCCGCAGATTCTCTATTATGTTTTTATTCACTTTTAAGGCTATAATAAATAAGGACGGGGGAGTTTTAAGTCATGATGGCTATTGATATAACATACAGACTTTATATCCAAATCCTTTTTCTGGTTATCCATAACACAACCGAGCACAACGCACCTTATATTATTATAAATATTTAAATTCCACCTAAGCAAATACCACTAAAATAAGAAAAAATTCGGCTAACTTTTCAAAACATCCGTTGAAATCAGGGAACGGCAGAAGCGTGCACCTAATGACGTCACTAAGTCACACCTCTTCCCTCGCGATATCATACCTTGAGTTTATCCTATCATACATTTTAACTATGTTCCTTATTTTAGGTCGATTAGTATTCTTAGACTACGTTCCGACTTTGATCTCGTTAATTTCAAAAGAAAGACAGTCAAGTCATGAACACGCTCTGTCCCTCTTGGCCACATTGATAGAGGATAATGCCACAGCAATTAGTGAATCCAGGAACCCGAGGCATAATTTGCAACAAGTGCTGCAAAAGTATATCGAGGCTTGTGAAAATAAGGAGGAATGCATGGTAGGTATTTTTTTTATTGAGAAAGTTATAAATGGTTTATTATATCTAAATGGGTGTGTTCGGGTGTTCTAGTTACCTACTTTTTTTTAAATCGTCGATCTAAGAACTTGGGAACAGACCTCTAAAATCGGACCACACGCGGCGTGTGTTATAGGTACAGTTACCGTCACAAAAATCCGGGCACTAATCTGACAGCTAACATTTTTTTCCTGAATTTTGGTAATTCAGGCTTTTATCTTACTACCATAGATTACTATGGCAATATAAATAAACTGAGGAGGAAATAAAACCAATAGTATTTAATATTTTATTGCCCTTCAATTAATTTGAATAACTGAAGTTAATCTTTTAGGCATTGAAGCCACCAGACCATTACAGTATTCTTGCGTTAGTTGATTCCAAGTCTCTTGTATTTTCAGCCACAATTGTTCTCTATTTTCTGGCCGAAAATCATTATACAGGGTCCGCAAACGAAGCGTGGACGGAAGATTAAATCGTTATCGAAGAACTTATCAACAATACTGAAACAGCTTGAGATATTGGATTAAAAGCGGCATGTTTTAAAAATATTTTACATTATACAGGGTGGCCCAAAAAAGTGTGACAGCATAAAGTTATATTTTTTTAAATGGGACACCCAGAATTTTATTGCATATTTAGGTTCGTATTACTATCGTTTATAAGTGCCTCAAATTTTATTTAATTTGGTTTTGTTGTTTCGGAGAAATAACTTAAAAACTAAAAAAAAAGTTTTGCAGTCCTGAATAAAAAAATCAAAAAAAAAATCCAGAACTATTATTTTAACCTCGGCATTGAGTGAAACTTATGACAAGAGGTCTAGAGATACTATGAATGTAATTGCGTTTATTTATTTTATACAGGGTGTTCATAATGAGCTTTCAAAACCCCCACATTTTAAAATAATTTCTCTCAAGTTTTTCAAATGGAACACCCTGTATATTATTTGGCTATTTGACGTATAATTCATAGACAATTTTTTTTGTAATACAAGCATATAAGTTCTATCCAGCCGTTTTCGAAATAATTGTAAATATCATAAATTATGTTGTTTAAATAGAGTTTTTATTGGGAAATTTTGTTATAGGCGACTAGACTAATAATTGTAAACTAAAGTAAATGTCCAAAATAGCTTCCTTTTACTTAATTTAATGATTTTCCTCTACTGCCAACAGAACTCTTAATTCATTTTCTTCATTAATAACGGGTTTATTGATTATCATCCTTTTTATGTACGCAGTGCTTCCTGTTGCTACAAATCTTTGCAACAACTTCTCGAAGGTTTTTGGTCTCGGCTTTCTCTGAATATTTGGATATCTTTCAGCATACACTCGGCTCGCGAGGATGCAATTTCTTGCACATTCACCCAGTATAAAAATCATATTTACCATTTCTAAAGTTGTAAAATTTGACATTTTGTGTAAGTTAGTACTTAATTTCGACGACTGAACAAATGTAAATAATTTTATTTGGCTGTCATAGTGACAATCTAAACAAAAAGAAATCATTGCAACTCGATTAAGAATAAAAAATAATATTAAATAATAAAAGTAGCAAAAATGTATGCTTTTAAAATTTATATCGAAATAACTAAAATACGGTAAACTCTAAAAGGAAGCTATTTTGAACTTTTACTTTAGTTTACAATTATTAGTCTAGTCGCTTATAACAAAATTTCCCAATAAAAACTCTATTAAAACAACATAATTTATGATATTTACAATTATTTCGAAAACGGCTGGATATAACTTATATGCTTGTATTACAAAAAAAATTGTCTATGAATTATACGTCAAATAGCCAAATAATATACAGGGTGTTCCATTTGAAAAACTTGAGAAAAATTATTTTAAAATGTGGGGTTTTTGAAAGCGTATTATGAACATCCTGTATAAAATAAATAAACGCAATTATATTCATAGTATCTCTAGACCTCTTGTCATAAATTTCACTTAATGCCGTGGTTAAAAAAATAGTTCTGGATTGTATTTTTTGATTTTTTTATTCAGGACTGCAAAACTTTTTATTTTAGTTTTTAATTTATTTCTCCGAAACTACAGAACCAAATTAAATAAAATTTGAGGCACTTATAAACGATAGTAATACGATCCTAAATATGCAATAAAATACTGGGTGTCCCATTTAAAAAAATATAACTTTATGCTGTCACACTTTTTTGGGCCACCCTGTATAATGTAAAATATTTTTAAAACATGCCGCTTTTAATCCAATATCTCAAGCTGTTTCAGTATTGTTGATAAGTTCTTCGATAACGATTTAATCGTCCGTCCACGCTTCGTTTGCGGACCCTGTATTTGTTAATTCTCTTGATCATGTAACCCCAAACATTTTCCATCGGATTTAAATCTGGACTCCTAGAAGGCCAGGGTAATACTTGAATATCCCTTTGTTGCATCCAATCAGATACTGCGTGGGCATTAGGAACCGGGTAGTTATCATATTGGTAAATGTAATTAGTATTGGGAAACCTATCATTAACCGATGGCAACATCACGTTCTCCAATATTTGTATGTAATTTTGTGCATTAAATCTACCTTCTATGCGCGTACAAACTCCTATACCCTGTGCACCATCCACCCCCAAACGTTGACAGAAAAACGGCCGCTTGTTGAAATATTCTGAGTGTAGCGTTCATCAAACCGGGTATTTGGTGGTCTATAGACCCTTACTCTCCCGCTGTAACATGATTGGAAGATCTTTTCGTCTGTGAAAATTACATTTTCCCAAGCATTTATACCACCTCCGTAATATTGTAATGCATAACCCACTCTTTGCTCTTTGTTGGTTACCGTTAGGAAAGGCTTTTTAGCTGCAGGGTGATTGCGAAGATTTGAACCATCTCTTATTCTTCGTTGTGCGGTTCTAACGGAACCCGGAAAATCAGTTACATTGTGAGTTAAAACAGCCGTTTTAAAGGGATTTTCCCTTAGGTATTGAATTAGAGTATTGCCATGTTCTTCTGTCGATGCCCTTTTAAGGCCTGTTCCTTTTGAGATTTCCGATGAGAATCTGCACACAGACACCTTACAGACGCGGCTGCAAGGTAGTGTCGGGTTTCTGCAACTTGTGGGGATTATACCAAACCATCAATATCTTCTTTTCTGAGGGAAAAGAACCGCCTCTGAAGGAGGACGGGCCGACCGACTAAACTCACCGTGTGAGCCAGGCTAGAAACCTTCGACTCCTTTTCACTAGAGTGTGTTATTTTTGCATCATGTATGAGTGATTAGATTTAGCTTTTAAGCTATACATTTATGTTGGGTACCAGCTCTTGAATCTTTCCCAATCGAATGAGCAAAATTTAAGAGCTCCTGACGTATAGGGTAGAGGGTAGGCGTAGGTTGTCTTATTGGTTTGTTGCGTGTTATTTAGTTATGCTAGACAAGGTATCAGTGTTTCAGCCTTAGTGTGGTATTTAGCGATAGTTTTGTCGAGAAACTCGGAAATTGTTTCAATTTCGAGATCTCTGTGTACTATGTCGTTTCTAGTGTATCGTGGAGTGTTTACTATGATTTTTAGTACCTTGTTTTGCATCAGTTGGACCCGCTTCAGGTCCCACTTGCTCATAGTACATCATGCTGGTGCTCCATATGTCATCGCTGATCTGATGAAGGTTTTGTATAGGGTGACCTTTGTCCTTAGGTTTAGTTTGCTGCGCTTGTTAAGCAAACTGTAGATTGCGCCGAGTTGTTGATTGGCTTTCTTTAGTATGTTGGCTGTATTCACTTTCCAATTGAGCCTTCTGTCGAAGTGTAGACCTAGGTATTTGACACTTTGTCTCCAGTCTATTTCTTTGTTTCCAACTTTGATTTTTCCTTCCGGGAATTTACAGCACGATTTTGAAAAGAAAATTGCCTGGGTCTTGTCAGGGTTAATTTTGATCTTCCATTTGCTTAGCCATTTTTGTAGAATGACTATGTTCCTTTTGAGCCTGGAGATTATTATCCTAGGGGTCTTTGATGTCGCTGCGATGGCCGTATCATCCGCGTATATGTATTTTTCGTTCAGAGGAAACTGAGGAATGTCTGCTGTATACAGGGTGTCCCATAACTAATGGTACACAGGAAAACTGCAGATTCCTTGGATAAAAATACTGCGATTTGGCCATACTTAGTTTAGTTCAATAGCTGGTAATAACCGAGATACAGGGTGTCCAAGAAAAAATTTAATTTTCAATATTCCTAAATAACTTATTTCTGAATCAATATTTTTGCACAAAATTTTGTGACTAGTATTTTTTCGGGGAAAGGAGTTTGAATTTGTTAATAATTTTGATGTAGATTATAGGGGGCGCTCTCTGCGGTACTCTGAACACATAAAAAGAAATGTAACTTTTTTGTGCCTTAGTATAATTATATTTTTATTAAAAATATCAGTTTTTCCGTTATTTCTAAGCAATAAAGGTATACTTTGTAAATGTCGCTCCGACTAACCGTTTTCGAGATATTTTCAATTACAATTTCTAATGCGCCCGTTTAAAGTTTGATTTGTAAATGTGAAATTTGTCACAGTAGGCTTTGGTAAAAACAAATACAATGAAAGCACTTTGAAACTTCATTTCTGTCAGAGTTTACTTTCATTTGTCAGCATTGTGGGTGTTTTTAAGGAGTTTTTGAAGATACTGTAATCAAAAATTAAACTAAAAATGCCATAACTGTTTTCTAACGGAGAAATTCGAGATATGGTATGTTTATACGCGGAATTTGGAAATTTATCCAAATAGAAGGCAACCAGATTTTAAAATTTTTAGAAGCCTATACGACAGACTGGGAGAAACAGGATCCTTGCGTCCAAAACGTAATAGTGGAGGATCCTGTTTCTCGCAATCTGTCGTATAGGCTTCTAAAAATATTAAAATCTGGCTGCCTTCTATGTGGATACATTTCCAAATTCCAATCCAATTTTCTTGTGCGTATAAACATACCATGTCTCGCATTTCTTCATTAGAAAATAGTTATGTCGCGGCATTTTTAATTTAATTTTTGATAACAGTATCTTCAGAAACTCCTTAAAAACATCCACAATGCTGACAAATGAAAATAAACTTTGACAGAAATGAGGTTTCAAAGTGTTTTCATTGTATTTGTTTTTATCAAAGCCCACTGTGACAAATTTCACATTTACAAATCAAAATTCAAACGGGCGCATTAGAATTTGTAATTGAAAATATCTCGAAAATGGTTAGTCGGAGCGACATTTACAAAGTATACCTTTATTGCTAAGAAATGACGGAAAAATTGATATTTTTAATAAAAATATAATTATACTAAGGCACAAAAAAGTTACATTTCTTTGTATGTGTTCCGAGTACCGCAGAGAGCGCCCCCTATAATGTACATAAAAATTATTAACAAATTCAAACTCCTTTCCCCGAAAAAACACTAGTCACAAAATTTTGTGCAAAAATATTGATTCAGAAATAAGTTATTTAGGAAAATTGAAAATTAAATTTTTACTTGGACACCCTACCAGCTATTGAACTAAACTAAGTATGGCCAAATAGCAGTATTTTTATCCAAGGAATCTGCAGTTTTCCTGTGTACCATTAGTTATGGGACACCCTGTATATGTTGAAGAGTAGGGGAGCTATTGCTGAACCTTGTGGAACGCCAGCTCTTATGTTCTTGGATGTAGACAGTTCATCATCGATACATGTTTGGAATGATCTATCTTCTAGATAAGAGGCTATTAGCTTTATCAGATAGTTAGACATTCCTAGCCTTATCATTTTTAGTATTAGCCCATGTGCCATACTTTATCAAACGAGGCCTGTTCCTTCTATTCTTTCCAGCGAATATATTTCCATCCATTTTATTTTGGTATCATGAACTGTACTTTTTGGCGTTTGAAATCTTTGAGCCACCCGTCTCTCTGACCATCCTTCTTCTAGCAGTGTCACAATTTTGGCCTTTTCCGCAGCATTTAAATGACGGGGCATATTTGTTAATTTATTTCACTAGCCGTAAATTAATTTCAGTTAACAATTTTGGTCAATGTCATTAAAACAGGTAATTTTTAAGTATTCGAGATGTATAAAGGTCGGCTTACATTAGAACAAAACTGCTGCCCGGATTTTTGTGATGTTAACTGTACACGTGTTTACTTGACAAGTGTTGGAAGGAAATATGGCAAGCGTGTAATCTGTTGCGCCGTTGTCTAACATTCATAATCACTACTGTAAAGGTAAATCGCACAGATTTCGTAATGTAAATCGTACGGTTTTTGTAAATTAAATCGCACAGTAAAGGCCGCCTTGTTTATTTTCGACAAAAGTACACATTGCGTAGCAACGCCCTTCTCTCATTATGGACACTTTATACACAGTTTATTAAAGAATATCGAGAGAGTCGTAGGCGGCTGCTATCACAAACCCTGTGTTAAAAGGTCAAATGCCCTAACTTTTTTCAAACGTCACATTATTACAGATCTTCTTTTCAGTTCAATAATAAATTATCGTAGTTAAAGTATTAGTTACAACATTAGGTTATAAAAGTAAACATTTTTATGTTTAAGATTACAATTTTTTTTTCAGGAGGAATTGCAGCATTGTAGACGAATACTATATTTGGTGTTTGGATTTAATTAATGGCCTCCTCATATTGGTCGTTTTGTCAAATAATTTTTTGTACATTTTTTTGAATTGAAGAAAATTGCTATTTCTAATGTATTTTTTAATTTAACACATATTTTAGATACTTATATTATACAGGGTTTTATCGAGAAAGGTTTGAAATATTTTCATGAAATGGTGAAGCAATAAGATGACTAGTGGTGAGCGATATCGTGATTTTTCAATCACGTTGTGAAACGTGATTGTTATTTTTTTATCAGTGATTTAAATTATTTATTATGTAGTTATACAGGGTGATTCACGACGAGCGTGCATTAGAACTTTATGGAGAACTACTGAATATATGTTCCTGAATCTTTGGGGATTTGGGTTTATCGATATGCTCTCTTTAACTAAAATATTGACATGTTTCTGTCATTTCCGGTTATACCGGAAGTAGCTGCCAACTTTCGTTTTTTAAATACAACATGGTAATTTTTATTACATTTTTCGATTAAGCATTAAATATTAAGCACATTTTATAGAAAATGTTTTTGTCAGACTCTATTAGTTTTTGAGATATCTGGACTTTTTGTAATTATTTGGCAAATGCATGACGATGAAATAATCCATATAATTTTTTTACCTTAGCGCTTGGACTAAAAAAATGTTCTCACCGAATAGCTAGAAGTCTCTAAAACATATCAAATTCGGAATAAAATGTACAGAGTGGTCACAATTCAAGCCTCATTGTGAAAGAATTCAACCATTAAAAACTTTCTTATTTTAAATGGAACACCCTGTATATTTTTATTTAATTTGATGGCAAATTAGTTGTTCTTTATAAATAGTATTTACTGTCCTATACCTATATCAAAGCGTTTTCTCAAAAAATCCAATTTTATTCCGAAAATACTATTTGTTCAAGTGTGCTATGAAAACAATTGTACTTAAGGGCTGTATACTGATGTCTATACGGAGGAAAAGTGATTGGTATCAAAACGATGGGGCTCCAGCACACAACGCCCAAGTTGTTAAGACTGCCCTAAACAGACTTTTTCATGACCAATGGATCGCAAACCAAGGTCCCTTCCACTGGCCAGCTCGTTCGCCAGACTTAACTCCACTGGACTTTTCATCTGGGGAACCATTAAAGATAAAGTTTACGCGCGTCCCATCACCACGAAGGAAAATCTAATTGAAAGGGTGAAGGCAGCATTTCAATTTCTCACAAGAAATTAGGAATGCTACAAGAACTAACATGATGAAAATAATACATAAATGCTTGGAAGTAATCATTACGAACATATTTTAAAATTATAATCAAAAGATATTAGGTATAATTTTCAAACACATTTTTAATTAAAGAATTTAAAGTTTATAAACTTCTTTCCTTGCTATTTTTAAAAATATAATATTTAAACCATTAAATTTAAAACAATCAACTGCATTTTATTTATAAATTATTAAGAAACACTTTAGAATATTGTATTTTCAAGCAATCAATCACTTTTCCTCCGTATAGACATCAGTATACAGCCTCTAAGTACAATTGTTTTCATAACACACTTGAACAAATAGTATTTTCGGAATAAAATTGGATTTTTTGAGAAAACGCTTTGATATAGGTATAGGACAGTAAATACTATTTATAAAGAACAACTAATTTGCCATCAAATTAAATAAAAATATGCAGCGTGTTCCATTTAAAATAAGAAAGTTTTTATTGGTTGAATTATTTCACAATGAACCTTGAATTGTGACCACCCTGTACATTTTCTCTCGAATTTGAAATATTTTTGAGACTTGATGATCTTCTAGCTGTTCGGTGACAAAAAATGTTTGGGCCAAGAGCTAAGGTAAAAAAATTATATGGATTATTTCATCGTCATGCATTTGCCAAATAATTACAAAAAGTCCAGATATCTCAAAAACTAATAGAGTCTGACAAAAACATTTTCTATAAAATATGCTTAGTATTTAATGCTTAATCGAAAAATGTAATAAAAATTCCCATGTTGTATTTAAAAAACGAAAGTTGGCAGCTACTTCCGGTATAACCGGAAATGACAGGAACCCGAACAAACCCAAATCCCCAAAGTTTCAGGAACATATATTCAGTAGTTCTCCATAAAGTTCTAATGCACGCTCGTCGTGAATCACCCTGTATTCCGTAGTAATGCCTATTCACTACAATATGATATTTAACCACATCAGCTAGAAATGTTTATAAATAATAGTGAATCAGATATCATCTTCAGTTGTATTGTCACTTGAATAGACGCTTCTGTCAGTAAAAACTTGTTTTTTAAAAACAGTTCAGCGCTTGCCCGGATCGTAATTATGTATCCTACTTTACTCCTAAAAGAACTGTAACAGAAGGAAACTAAAATCTGTAAAAAATATTACACAACATTGATAACAAACAAAAGGAAACGTTATTTGTACCTAGATTAATGTAGAATTATACCTTTAAAAAAAACTATGATGAACTAAACACTGTGTACTTTACAACAAACTATTTGTTCATGCAAATAGGCATGGTTTCTTAATCATTTTGTGCGTGTTGTATATTATCGTTTAAGAATAGAATCAATCATTAATAATTTGAGATTTCTAATTACTTAGCCTGTTTCTTTAAAGAATGCCCAGAGCTCGCTAGTCTTTCGAATATTACTACTCATGTTTTCAAGCTCAAGGCTCAGAAGTCACAGTCAAGTACCAAATAACGACCTGACAACTTGACGGAATCACATTTTAAATAATAGGTCTGTATGAGGTGTGATTTGAGAAAATCCATCAAAAAGCAATAAGGCACGAAGTCCCGTATCACCCATGTTATTCTAACGGTGATATGGGAAAATGGTCTTTATTATTTTAACACATGGTACAACACAATAAGGCTGATTATGGTAAAAATAAATAAATGTATTTCTAATGGTGTTACAACAAGTCAAACCCATGGAAATAAATTTTAAACAAAACGATACGTTTAATGATTAGTAAAAGTAAAATAAGTACTAAAAAGTGATCACATCGCTCTTTTTATTGCTGCTAAGGAACTGTCACTACCTGTGATTTGTTGATATCAGTGATTAAATCACAGTTCGTGAAATATCGCTCGCCACTAAATTTTAACGATATGGACTAAGAGACTCGTGCTCGAATCATTCCTGCACATGGTGGGGGAAACCAGGAACTGGCTTGGCACCGCACATATTAAAAATATATTTAAATCTCCCCATTACCTCTCGGTGCCAAATTTCATGAAAATATGTTTTAACCGTTTTTAAGATATCGCCCTGTGACACTTTATAAAGCTCCCCAGTAGAGCACATTACAAAAATAGTATACAGGGTGATGCATGGTTAAGTTGAACTAAGGGTGCCAGTCCCGAAGCTTGGTCCCAATGCCGGGATTTTCGGGATAAAGATTATCTAATCCCGGGACTAATCCCCAAAAAAAATGACATGAGAAAGATTGTGCTTCCTAAATACTAGAGTTGGAGAACTATCGATAGTGCTCAAGTTCGATATATCGATATTAAAAGGGCCAAGCTATCGATTGTCCTGGAGATGTACAAATATCTTTAAAAAAAAAGAGGTCATCACTTTGATACGGGGCATTCAATGGATCCGTTGTTTATACCTATCCGTTGAAGGTGTTTTCGCAAGTGGCAGTGGTCCATCACTTGTTACAACTGGTGTTGTTTTGTCGACCATCTATCTAATGCTGTTTTTGTTGCCTGTTTTGATATTCCAAAGGCCGGTTCGGGGCCCCCGAGACTTTGAGCGGATCCGGCTCTCGCTAGTTCATCCGCTTTTTCATTTCCTAATATCCCAGAGTGACCAGGGACCCACAAGAGCTCTACCTTGTTCCCCCTGGCCGTCAGTGCTTTTAGGTTGGTATGGCACTCCAGTGTAAGCTTTGAAGTAAACCGATTGGAGTTCAGAGCCTTAAGAGCAGCTTGGCTGTCCGACAGGATGTAAATCTTTTGGTTGTGGTAGCCCTTTTCAAGATTTTGCAGTACACATGCTTGTATGGCATGAACTTGCGCTTGGTATACTGTATATAACCAAGAATACCATGGATAGTTCGATAACGGCAGCACTATCGATACTGGCTATCGATAGTCCTCCACCTCTAGTGAATAAATAGAAAAAAAAAATTTCTAAAGAAAAGAACGTGAAAAATCAGTGCATCATCCAATGTGTCGTGTCCTAAACGTGATCGTAATTATTGCAAAAGATAACCTTCTGACGAGGAGCAGCATTCCGTTTCTACGCTAAAATCCTCAAAATAAGGGCTTTAAGAAACATTTAATCCCTATAACGGATAAAAATTTAATCCTTGAGGATTAAAAAAAAATTGAATCCCTCAAAAGTAAATTTGTTGACCGGTAAATGAAATTGATTTTTTTTAAAAGCTATTTTAGGACTCAATTTTGCCTCTTAAAGTGCATAAAGTGTGTATATAAACTAAAGTAGGTAGTGCCAAGTTAGGGATTTATTAATAAAATAGAATTTACAATAAAATTGTTAGTTTTAAAATAAATATTTAAAAATCAAGTTAAAAGAACTCTTATAATATTTTATCCCGGATTTTCAAGATTGATTTTTCCTCGAGATTCCGGGATTTCGGTATCCCGGGATTGGCATCCCTAAGTTGAACAAAGGAAATCCCATGTCATTTTTGAGGTGGCTGAATATTGGCTCCCCTGTACATTTTATAGGAAAACTGCATTATAACTTCTTGAGGAAGGCGACATCGTAAACCCATATGCCGAATTAGAGTACATATTGGTAAGCCAATGCAAAGCTATTGAATTAAACGTGCTGGCAAAGACACGAAACTCTCATAGTTCAGGTAATACAACAAACGCCAGCAAATAATTTCTATGACGCTATTGCCAAAAATTGATAAAACTGAACATAACGAATAATGAAATTGTTGTCACCGACACTAATTTTCGTTTCGTCAATGTCAAAATTTACTTTGCTGGTGTTTGGTGTATTGCCTGAACTATGAGAGTTTCGTGGTTTTGCCATCACGTTTAATCGAATAGCTTAGGATTAGCTCACCGGACTGTATTCAAATTCGGCACATGGATTTACCATGTCAGCCTCTTCAAGAAGATATAATGCAGTTTTTCTATAAAATGTATAGGGGAGCCAATATGCAGTCTGGGACACACTGTATGTCTACTACGCTTTATAAATAAATTAAAAAACGGTAGGTTTTTGTGTAGAGGGATGTAATTTTTCAATTTAATTTGTATAATATTTAATTGTTATTCCATTTATTTACTTGTAGTTACAATAAAGAAATTTTTAAAACATTGTTTTAAATGTATTAAAATCTAATTACCCGACCCGGTCGCATCCAAGATCTAAAAATTAAATACAAGGTGTCCGGTAAGTTTAGGGCAATATTTCGCCAGCGTACAGGGTAGGTCAAAATAATACTAACTTCTATAGAGAAGATATCGGGCGTCAAAAACGCACCTAAATATTTACATTTTCGATTATAACTTTTAAGCAACGCTGTATATTCGAAAGGAAATTTTGTAGCTTTGTACAGCCAATATGGACTAGGAAACTCATACTAGAATCATTCTTGTATAGGGTATCCCATTTTCTACACTTTCTGGAGGGTATTAGAGGTGTTATCAAAGATATAGTGTTGCGGTTTTCACTTTAGTTTCCCCACTTTTTAACGCAACGAATGATTCCGGTGTCGCTTTCTAGACACACAAGTTCAGTAAAATTTTGAATATAAATACAGTGAAATCTCTCTTAGGCAGACACCTACGGGACCTTCTAAATGTGTCCGCCTAATAGAGGTGTCCGCAATTGGCGTAACTAGTATGATTTTGTGGGGGGGGGGGGGGGGGGGGCTTGGCCCCTAGTCTAGTAGGATTTTAATGGCTGTGTCACTATGACGTATGTATGGCATCGAACTTCGGGAATTCCGGGGTGGGCACCAGAGCAATCTGGGATGGGCATTCCATTGCTGTAGAGTCACCTCTATTCTTTGCATACTCTTGTAATTCCTTTACCATACTAATGGCTTGGTGGTAATTGGTGACATTTGTTTGATTACGTACTGCAATTCAACTTCTTCATCAGAGTCGTCAGATAGTGATGTGGTTTCAGTTTGGACTACTCGGTAGGAATGGGGTCACTATCATCTTCTAATAGCACATTGCTATCAATGTTAATGAACTCGCCCAAATCATTGTCTTCAAATTACAAACTTCCACAACATCAATATTCTCTTTCAGACTCAAAACGCGACATTTTTGTGCCATTGTTTACGATTTTAACCTTACAACTCACAAATAAACGGCGGACTGCTGTCGGGGAATCACACATACTTTTATTCGGCGAAGTCCTTTCGCTCTGCCACACATACGCGATTGGTTGCCGGTCTGTCTTCAGAGAGTTTTTGCACCATACTTATTCGTCTCCCAAATACTTTATAAATTTTGTTGTCCGTTTAAAGGAGGGTTTTCGCACTCTTTGTATGAAAACAGCCTGTCCGCGTCCGCCCAAAGAAGAGTCCGCCCAAGAGAGGTTGATTTTCATGGAATTTCATATACCTAGTTCCGGACTATAAAAAAATGTCCGGTTAATAGAGATGTCCGCTTAATAGAGATGTCTACTTATTAGAGGTGTCCGTTATGAGAGGTTCCACTGTCTAAACAACTATAAATGTTTGTAAAGCTCAGAGTATGCTCAATTGATTAAAAAAATAATATATAGGGTGTCGCATTTAAAAAAAAATACTTTGGTTATTAACTCAAAAACTTTTTAGAGAAAAACTCTCCGACAAGATCAGTTTTTACCCTTTTAATAAGTTAACGCGTAACGGAAATACGATGAGGGGTCTCTATGGAGA
Source organism: Barypeithes pellucidus (assembly GCA_963991005.1). Lineage (NCBI taxonomy): Eukaryota > Metazoa > Arthropoda > Insecta > Coleoptera > Curculionidae > Barypeithes > Barypeithes pellucidus. Next base: position 44,811,472 of record OZ022563.1, on the reverse strand, counting down.
GATGATTTTCAAAATCACCCTGTAGATTAACACCTAGAAAAGAGTCGCGACAAATTTGCGACCCGAATCTTTCGTTTCGTCAAAGAGTGGGACCCTGAAGTGAAAACCGCAACATTCTATCTTTGATAATAACTCTGATGATACCCCTAGAAAGTGTCGAAAATTGGACACCCTGTACATATATAGTCATTGCGCCGCCCGTAGTGTTTTTTTATTAATACTTTTGGCATTTTTCTTTAAAAGAGGTACTTTTTATTTATTTGAAGAAAATCAACCAATTTCAGAAAAAAACAATTTTGTGTGTCCAGATAATTGTATTATCTTGTGATTGTCGATAAATTTAAATTGATATCCAAAAAAACATCGATATTTCTGTTCGATTCGAGTGTTGCCAGATTCCTTTTAGACATTTTCTACACAAGTGGACAATCTTTTTTATTATGCGCTTTATGAAGAAAAGTGTCTCCTCCTAAAAAGCTCTGCTTGGAAAGAAACTATAAGATTTATGAAAAGAAAATGTACCTATGTATTATATTCAAGCGCGGATCCAGGGGAGGGGTGGTGGGTCATGACACCCCCCCCCCCCCCCCCCCCCCCAACCAGCAATTTAACACGAAAAATACCATATATAAAGATTGTTTCACGAAAATTGGATACGACTTAATGATTTCCTGGGTCGGTCCCATTGTGTCGACAAGAGCTTGGCAATAAACAAGTGAAGTATGAAGGGACGGACTAAGGAAAACAAGTAATGATATGATTATATTAATGTAATCAATAATGTCATTCTATAGATAGTTCTGTTTCGCTATCGCTATCCTCATCAAAATTAATTATAATTGGATTAATTATACGATCCAGACTAATATACGAATTTTCTACAGTTAGTACGTGACGGACTGAATTTTTCCAACTACCTGGGGGAATATCATTAAAGCATTTTCGTATTAATTCTACAACACTAGAACTTCGGAGAAATATTTTCAGACCTAACCAGTGATTTTAACTGGTGCCACATATGCTCTATGGGGTTAAAAATGCAATAATAGGGTGGGAGCCGTAGCACTGTATGTCCAATTTCTTCTGCCAATGTGTCATAAACACTTTTTTTATACAAAATGTCTTTCAAACTTCTAAAAGATCACTTTTTTATAACTTTCTTCAAAATATATATCATTCGCCGCCATGTAGTTCTGAATCTCCAATTTTGTATTATTTGAGCTTGGAGCTTTATGTAATTGGCGACTGTGATAGCTCGCATTGTCCATTACTATATCACGCTATTCTGAGAAATGTTTGGTAAAAGACAATTCTTGAACCATTCCTCAAAAACTAACAAATTTTACCACAAGAAGAAGAAACCTAACCTAACTGGTGTGCCTATATTTAATTATAATTATTACAATCCGATCCTTTCCACATAATAATAACAAACGGTCATAAATAATGGGATGGCCACAGGTACTTTTACTGCAGTCATTAAGTTATATCCATTTTTCGTGAAACAATCTTTACCGGTTTGACTAACGCGGCAGGGTGTTACTTTCCGTAACTTTCCATGCATGACCCCCCCAAAACGAAATTTGACCCCGCCCAAGCCGAAGTTCTGGATCCGCCTTTGATTATATTATACAGGAGATTGATCACACCGCCGCAGATAAGGGAAGGGGAGGGGGGAGGCAGTTCCCCCCCCCCCCCCCATAGAAGAAGAATTTGCCTCGAAATGAGAACCATAAAGTGAAAGTTACCATACGCCATACCAGTCAAATTTTTGTACTCCCAACAAAATTTGAAACAACTTTTTTTATTTGTCGTCTTGCTTAAAAATATGGGTTTGTTCCCTTTTATCATTTTTACATTCTTGTACTTGTTGAGAACCGAACCCTGTTTAATATAATAAATAAATTTTTTCGTCGTAAATCATGGGGGTCATAACCCCCCTCTAAACAAACAATGGAACGACATAAAAATAGCATACATATACAGGATGCCCAAGATAAGGAGGGCCTCACAACGAATGCACGAACAATATGCCGTACAAAAAGTTTTTGTAAAATTTTTAAGCTTAAGTTATTTAAAAAAAAAACTGAAATAACAAAAAAAATTTTTATACGACGTTTCGTTTTCATGCAATCATCATCAACTTCATTTTTTCTAATACGGCCCTGATTTTATAATGTCAAATTTTAAGACTTTCTTTATTCTAAATTCAATGATGTAAAGATTGTTTCACGAAAAATAGAGATATCTGAATGACTGCAGTAAAAGTACCTGGGGGCAATCCCATTATTTATGACCCTTTGTTATTATTACGTGGAAAGGACCGGATTGTAATAATTATAATCAAATATAGGCACATCAGGTAGGTTAGGTTGCTTAATTTATAGTATTTAAATATCTTTTTGTGGTAAAATTTGTTAGTTGTTGAGGAATGGTTCAAGAATTGTCTTTTACCAAACATTCCTCAGAATAGCGTGATAGTAATGGACAATGCGAGCTATCACAGTCGCCAATTACATAAAGCTCCAAGCTCAAATAATACAAAATTGGAGATTCAGAACTACATGGCGGCGAATGATATATATTTTGAAGAAAGTTATAAAAAAAAGTGATCTTTTAGAAGTTTTAAAGACATTTTGTATAAAAAAAAGTATATGTTTGTGACACATTGGCAGAAGAAATTGGACATACAGTGCTACGGCTCCCACCCTATTATTGCATTTTTAACCCCATAGAGCATAATATGTGGCACCAGTTAAAATCACTGGTTAGGTCTGAAAATATTTCTCCGACTTTAAGTTCTAGTGTTAGAATTAATACGAAAATGCTTTAATGATATTCCCCCAGGTAGTTGGAAAAATTCAGTCCGTCACGTAATAACTGTAGAAAATTCGTATATTAGTCTGGATCGTATAATTAATCCAATTATAATTAATTTTGATGAGGATAGCGATAGCGAAACAGAACTATCTATAGAATGACATTATAAACGTAAATAAATATGACTAGTAATATTTAAAAAAAATGTTATTTCACTTGATTACATTAATATAATCATATCATTACTTGTTTTTCTTAGTCCGTCCCTTCATACTTCACTTGTTTATTGCCAAGCTCTTGTCGACACAATGGGACCGACCCAGCAAATCATTAAGTCGTATCTATTTTTCGTGAAACAATCTTTACCACACATTATCGTTTAAATACGTTTCGAGTCTTTTTAATCATAAATAATTAAATACAGGTTGGTATCCTGAAAATTTTATGAAGATGATTAAAAAAACTCGAAACGATAATGTGTGGTACATCAATAAATTTAATTTTAATATTAACTTCGAAAGTTTCCGTTTTTCTTAAATAACTCAAAACTTAACGAGATTCCCATACAGACACTCCTTATCATATCGGACACCCTGTATACCGCTTTGACTAACGCGGCAGCGTATTACTTTTCGTTGTACCTATGTGTGTGTCCCCCCCCCATAAAAACTGTTGATGCGCGCCACTGAAATCAATCGTTTTGATTTATTTTGGCCCAAGCACATGTGCTTATTTAATAAATGGGGAAAAATAGTGAAGTAAAAGGAAAGAATAAGAAAGATGCATTAAAAGAAACCAGAGTTGTAGCGTTGGTTTATTTTTAACTTCTACCTCTTATAGCGAGAAACTCCAGGAATGTTTATTATTAAAAATCTATTTTTAAATTCGATTCCCAGCGCCTCTTTAACAACATTAATAAAAATAAAGTTATATTTTTAATTTTAACAGTCTTCAATAATATTTCGGCGCAGTTAAAACGTTTTAATAATTTTTCAGGCTCCCTTTTAATTTCGATTTTATAAAACGTGGTGCAGCTGATTTTTAACACGTTTCGTGACGCACATCCACAGCCACCCCAGTTTTATGTTAATCTTTTCTCAGCACCGCCCTTACTTGCATTTGTTTACCGTACACTCTCGACAATAAATTTATTTAACAAAGTGCACCCAGACGTTTTTAAAACCCGCTTCGGCATTTTATTTAACATTTTGCACGGTCGTTTTAATTTATTTCTACCTAATTTGGACTTGTTTTATTTGTGCGAGGCCCTGAAACTCGCTTTGTTTGTTCCGAACGGCCTTTTTACTCGATTTTGTTATTCGACTGGCGGTGTAAATGTTTATACCCTCGACTGTACCAAGCCGGCAAATTGCAAATGGCGGGGATCTATATATAAATATTATATTTAGATTTGTTGCAACATTTTAGTTTAAAGAAAAAATTACTGTTTCGCGGTGTTTTTAAGTGTTTTGTGGACCATTTTCACTAAAATCGGTAAGTTTTTAAAACTGTTATTTCCCGAAAGCTCTGAAAAAGCTCGTTGTTTATGTTTTCTGAATGGTACGAAGAACACCCCCTAGAAATCCGTGAGTAAATAATACGACGGCCCGAACCAAGCTACGACGTACGTGCATCTTCTTACCTGATTCTAACGTACGGTCTTAGGCGGCCTATTGTCGCAAACTTGAGTCTGAGCTAGGTTCGTCTTGGCAATATAATTATTTAAGTGAACCTTTTTGCATTAAAAGTTTTATCGATCATTTCGGGGTATTTTTACCTGTGTCGAAGTGTTAAATAAGTGTCTCTCTTAACTCTGAAGTAAGTTATTGTATTTGTGTTAGTTTTCATTGATAATTTTGCATAAACAAAGCCGTAAATGTTATTTTGTTGCACATTTTTTCAATGCCATTATTTAAGGGTTAGCCAATATGGCGTAGCTTGCTTTTTATGTAATGTTTATTTTAATAGTTGTTATTTTTAACCGTAATCCAATACCGTCAACGTTAGTCATTGACAATGACGACAATTTTTCATAAAATCACTTTCCTCAGTATTGTTTAAAAAGCGACAGTGCCAGTAGGCTAATTATATCAATTGTTATTTTTAAATTTTCTCTCCCAGCGCGTTAGCCCTGAAACAACAAATTCACAGTGTTAAAAACAAGTGAAAACGGTGAAGATTTTCACGTCTAGGTTATGTTGTGAAGATTTTTTTCTTTCGCCGGTCTTCAGATGTTTTGATAAAATTGTGCACGCGGTTCTTTCTCTCGCTCTCCTATTACACGTTGAAAAGAGAGGGAACGCTCACGTCTCTTACTGAGGTTTGTTTCTTTTTTTAGGTTTTTGCACGTAGTTTTAATTTATTGTAATAAAAGCGAAAAAAGCTTTTTCTCGTTTACATCATATATTGATTTTTCGCCCGAGATTTTGCGTTGTAATTTTTATTTTTGTTGCTAGGGGTTGGGGAGTGGATTCGCTGGCGGAAATAAAAATTTAAGACGCTCGTCTAACGGCGAGGGTTATTATTGATTTTAGCAATAAATTTTGTTGATTTAAAGAGCGAATCGTTTTAATCATATTATTACATGATTCATGGGAATAGTTTTTAATTGTGTTAACGTTAACGCGCTCGGTGAATTAACAGTTAAAAATATCTTTTTATTTCGAAATTGTTTAATGTTTTTTAATATTCGTTTAGAGTTTACTCTAACTGTATATGTGTATGTGATTTTAAAGTAATTATTGAATATACCGGGTGGAACATTATTAAGGCAAGATTCCAGTATACAGGGTGATTCATGCATGACGAGCTTGCATTAAAATTTTATGGAGAACTATACTGAACATATCTTCCTGAAACTCTAGGTCTATCGATCTCTTTTAGCTAAAATATTGACATGTTTCTGTCATTTCCGGCTATACTGCAAGTAGCTGTACTTTCTTTTCTTAAATACTTACAACATGGTAATTTCTAATAATAATCTCCTGGACAAAATTAACGCAACATCATAAATTTTCCACATTTTTGATGCTATTTTTTTTCTGAATTTCTGATCCGATTTGAATGATTTTTTTTTTGCGTTGTAGGTTGGTTCCTTGACAATGTCATAGTTTTCGCTGTTTATGATAAAATATAATTTTCGATTTATACTGGGTTTACTAAGAATGCTATGTTATTTTCCGAAAATTCGTATCACCCTGTGGAGTATATTAGCAACCGAAGCATATTGCCGTTGATATTAAACGGTAGGTTCATCTTTCCCCAACATTTTCTTTTTTGGTTCACTTCATTATCTCTGTTATTAAAGGATACACCGTTTTGTAGCGTAACATGTTTTTATAGACTTTAATATTCAACACATTCATTGTTAAATGTTTTCAAGTAGGTTTCAAGATTAAAATACTCGTCGTACAACTGGGCATACGAAACGAACGTTTAATAAGCAGTTTCCGAACAGTTTTTATCAGTATGGCGAATTTTATTTCAGCTTTGTAACTTTAAAACACAACATCTGCTGACACATCGCTTGCAATGTGAGAAAAAGTCCATTGTCTACTTGAAAACATTTAGCAATGAATGTGTTGAATATTAAAGTCTATAAAAACATGTTACGCTATAAAACGGTGTATCTCCTTTAATAACAGAGATAATGAAGCAAACCAAGAAAGAAAATGTTGGGGAAAGATGGACCTACCGTTTAATGTCAACTGCAATATGCTTCGGTTGCTAATATACTCCACAGGGTGATGCGAATTTTCGGGAAAAAACATAGCATTTTTAGTAGGTACACCCAATATAAATCGAAAATTAACTTTTTATCATAAACAGCGAAAACTATGACATTGTCAAGGAACGAACCTACAATGCAAAAAAATCATTCAAATCGGATCATAAATTCGGAAAAAAAAAATAGCTAAAAATTATGGCAAATTTATGATGTTGCGTTAATTTTGTCCAGGAGTTTATATATTTTTCGATTAACAATTAAATTCTAAACAAATTTTATAGAACATGTTTTACCGGACTCTTCCAGTTTTCGAGATATCTGGACTTTTGTAATTATTTGGCAAATGCAGGGTGATGAAATAATCCATATAATTTTTTTACCTCAGCTCTTGGACTAAACAGTTTTTCTTACCGACTAGCTACAAGATCAGCAAGTCTAAAAAATATTTCAAACTTGACACAAAATGTACAGGATGGCCACAATTCAAGGTTCATTGTGAAATAATTCAACCATTAAAAACTTTCTTATTTTAAATGGAACACCCTATATAGTTTAATCTAGACGGATAGCATTTTAAATTCCTTTGCAAATATATAACACACCATGGATAATATTGGTTTCCTAGGCGAGTTATTTAAACTTTATTACTTTAAACCACAGTACACAAAAGCTAATATCCTAGAAACAACTATGTTGAGATTCTAGTTGTTATTAACATTTAACGTCAATTTCATTTTTAGATATTCATTTGTGAAAATGACTTATCAACATTTTGAAAATTTGATATGATATCAGGTTGTATAGATAGAGGAAAAAGCGAAGAAATGGCTCAAAATTAATATTTTGTTCGCTATCCGGAAAGACGGCAACCATTTAAGGACATACTCCGACGATTGGAATATAATTTAAAAATATACGGGTCTTTTACGATGCCGAGATCAAAAACTTATAATAAAGAAAACAATGAAAATGAAGAAAAGTTTAAATAAATCGCCTAGGAAACCAATATCATCCATGGTGTGTTATATATTTGAAAAGATAATTTAAAATGCTATCTTTTTATAATAAAATATACAGGGTGACCCATTTTAAAAAGTGAGGTTAGGTCCGAGAACTTTTTTACCTGACCTCGTATACCTATTCTGAAACCGGAAGATTATTCAACAATGATTATAAAGACTCTTCTGTATAGAACATTTTGCTGTATCTCTTTTAACTAAGAACATATAGGGTAATTTAGAAATTGTAAATTTTTTGATTTTCCCCCGTATCTCTTAAGCGAGCGAAAATTTTCGAATTTTGATTTTACCATTTTAAGTTTGATCCAAAAAGAGCACATGATACCTACATTACTTTTTGATAGCACTAACAATTACGGAGATACCCTATAAAAGTGTCGAAAATGGGACACCCTGTACAATTGCTTTCATAACAGGATCAGGGCCGGCTTGAAAATGTATACCACACCACATGATTTATTTTTATAATTTAAAATAAATAGATAGGTATTTTTAGTTTTAGGTACCTATAATAAATGTAAAATAATGATAACAATTAATGATAATTGAAAATAATATAATTTAAAAGTATAACTATTAGGATAACAAATACAATAAAAATTAATTAAATTCTAAGAAACTATTGATAATTTATTCAAAATTTAACTCTATCACTATCTTCATCTAAGCCTAGACTTATAATTATTTCTCCTAATATTGGATTTTCATTGGTGCCATATTAGCTTAATAAGATTGAATATACAATAGTACGGAGGAAGACGCAACACTGTATGCTATTTTCAGGTATATTTTTAAGGAGTTTATGTTTAAACCAATCTTCAAAAAGTTGTGCGTCGGTATCTTGATGGTAATCTCAAGAAGAATCTGCTATGTTTTTAGCTGAAAGCAACAGAAATTTGGAACAAACCCGTTCTCTGAACCAGCATGTAATATTGTGATTCTTTTGCCTTTATTTCATGTTGCCTTAGTTTGACTTTTTTGGAAGAATCATCCCAACCTTTTCTTGGAGTGTCATGGGTATCGAACCATGTTTCGTCAAGGTAAATAATTGGACGATTTTCTTCTCTAAATTGTTTAACAGCTGTTAAATATTTAAGTCTCCATTTCCGTAAACGTTGAGATTCCATTAATGTTTGTCTTTTATCAATGCTTCGGTATTTAAAACCCATTTTACGCAATATTTTCCTAAGGATTGGCTACAAGAGATATTTGTTTCGTCTCAGCCGCTCTTTGAGGGAAATCAAAGTGGGTACAGTTTGTGCCTCATACATTTGGTAAATCTTTCTTCTTAATAAATCCATGTCATTTTCGTCAATGCTTCTAAATGTGCCAGATTTTTTCTAGGATTAACAGGTTTAAGTACTATGTCTCTCACCGAAGATAAAGGAGTTTTTGTCAAAGTAGACGTCTCTGCTAAAGCATCCATCGAATTAAAATTTCTACTCAACAACGATTGATACACATTTTTCATTATTAGTTTGGCATCGGTAGATAAATGCTTTCTTTTAAAAATGACACTTGAAGATGCCCCCCTATCAGCACAATTCCAAGGACGCCACATTCTACCACTAATAAGCCTAACTAAAAATTACTCGCCGGAAAACCACTAAAGATTAAAATTATTAAAAATCACTTTGTATTTATATATGCATCAGGCATAGGTATAAATTGAATTTGTATCCTGGTCCGGCTCTGCTCCAAAAGGTTTTAAAATTTGGGATTTCCTTATTTATTTTATGGTCGAAGGGATAATGAGGTTTTATTGCAGTCAAAAGGCCAACGGTATAATTCTGCAAATACTATACAGGGTGATAACTTATACCTTTTTTATTTTTCATACTTTAGAAAAATATTAAAACGCTTGAAAATATCTTAGCCGAGTTGTTCGGGTATTAGGTTACTGTACAATTTTCAAAAACTTCCTATGTATAGTTTTTCATATACAGGGTGTTACAAATTCGGCCATCACCATTGGGATTTCGGAAACGGTAAGAGATACGAAGTCGGTTAAATTGGGACAAAGTCGCGCAATTATGGGCCCAATAATATGCCGCAAAAAAATCTCAAATACATACAGGGGCTTTCAAAATATTTGTAAAAATGTAAAATTTTGCGTTTCGGTTTCTATTTTTTCCCGACTTTGTTCGAAGAGATGTCCAAAAATAAATTTCACTTTATCATTGCTACTTTTTATTCTCCGCATTATCATATCTTTCGGCGACGTTTCGTCTTCGGATCACCATCATCAACTTAATTTTTTTAAATACGGGCCTGGATCTTTTTATTTAAATTATGAAAGAAGACTGAAATGTACGTTCAGTGGTATACGATACTTACTGACCAGTGGCGTTCGTGCGGGAATTGCCCTCGGTATTTTTGAAGAAAAGAATGATACGCCACTGCTTTTTTTGAAATTCCTATTCCGTGCTGTCGTCTATTGATTTTTTGTCGTTTGACGTACAGTAATGTAACGTACAGAAATGGACCCAAGAATAACCTCCTTTGTTAAATATTAGCATGTTATTAAGAAACACCCTGTATATTGGATTATTGGGTTTCACCAGAAGATCGTTAATTTACATTAAGATGAGGGTGGGGCCCAATATGGACCCTTGAGGAACACCGGCATTGGTGGTGAAGGTGGCTCCACCACCATAGGATATAGGATCGCAGTTTACCTAGAAGCCTTTCATGCCAAACACGACAAAAGGCTTCAGAAATGTCCAGTGCAATAGCTCTGGAATGTTCGATTACGTTGTTCCAAAGATGGGTGACAGGCTAGAAGGTATCTTGTTGATCTGGATTTGAAAACCTATATTGATATTGACTGATAATGTGAAGGCCTTTAGAAGTTGTTGGGTGATGTGTTTCTTCATTACTTTTCATATAACTGAAAGCAGCAATGCGACTGCGCTAGTCGTTTGACGCTGTTCTCTTACCTCTCTTTGGTATAGGCTGCCCTCGAGCCGTCTCTTCCAGCATGGTGCAATATTGCTTTTTTTGTAGGATAAGATGAAAAGTCTACAAAATATGATGCGAGTTCATTGGCGCCCCTCTTGAGAACTACCTGGTGTTTCAGGAGGAACGCGCACCCCATAACTTTTTTATTATTTAAATTACAGAAATAAAATTTGATGGGGTATGTGATATTATTTTGCATTTTATTATGACATGACGGACTTCATGTTGTCACTTCCGTTTTAACAGGAAATTATCTCATCTTTGGATTTTTAAACCGTACACCCAGTATATTTTTGGGCTATATCGATTCAGAATACCGTTCCAAATTCAACGACACCCCCATACGTCACCTTTTGTTGAGACTTTAAATAATTTTTATTTTTTATCTAGATTGCTATGAACAACTCCCTAAATATGTTCATTTGTTTGTTAGCATTATGGCGTCATGGGTACCTAGATAATGCAAAGCCGTTCGCGTTTCTTGTTGTATTTTTTGTCATAATTTGGCATTTGTTATTGAAATGACGTATTATATTTAAATGGGTGACTCCTTGAGTGTCATAGAGAAGCGCTACATATTTAATTTTTTTAAAATCGGCCGTTTTAAAAGTGGGGTGACAAACACTCTTACTCACAGGTCAGTCCGCGCTACTGTACAACATTTCACCCAGACTGTGTTGCTAAACTTAATGTAAAACTGAAATTCCATATAAAATTATAAAAATAAATTATTTTCTACCTACTTGTATTTATCTTTATACCTAAAGAGCGAGGAAATCCAGGCACAAACACAATCAGTTTTTTTTCTTTTTCATGGGAACACTCCTGGAAACACTTTATGCACACACAGTAATAGTGAAACAGAACCGATAGTTAGCTTTTGAAAATACAATAATACAGATTATACTACAGATTATTAGATTTCATTATACGCGAGAAATTTGACGTCCAGAAGAAACGCGTAAATAAAAACAATATCAAAGATTATTTATGTACGGGCAAGATACACGCGTAAACCGAAAAAACAGAGCGGATCGCTGAGAGTGTGTTGGTGATCGACGAGATACAACGTATCCGGCCGCTGGTTGGTCTTGAACTAACAGACGCACGCGTGCGGCGCTATAGGAACACAGCCGACGTAAGGCGTCAATAGGTCATATTCCATATGTTTTTTCGGGTTGTTTAAAACATAGTCCGTCGTAAATGTTCTTCAATTAATTGTACAAAAGGGTATTACAGAATGGAAAAGTGTTTAAATTATTTTATTTTGTCTAAAGAGTTTAAGGTGTACAAATGACACAACCGGCCAGAATCATCAGAATTTTATCCTAAAAAAAAACTGTGTAATGAACTAATGAATAATAAGTGTTATGATTTTATTTGTGCTACTTTGCGATTTTTTGGCAAATAACATAGTATTGTAGGTTTTATTTTTAAAATATTGTGATTTATTTAAAATTTCAAGTACGTCAGTACAGAAATTTGCGTTAAATATACAAGGTTCGAATAATAGTTGGTTTGTTTTATATGCGCTAAAGTCGCTTTCGATTTTGGATGTCACAAAAGTATAGTTTATTATTTGTTTTTCAGTTTGTGATGCGTTTTGAATAAGGTAATATGTGTACGTGATTAGGTGGGTTCCGGTTACCCAGATTTTCCTTGTACCCGGCCCACCAGTTTTACCGGCTAGTATTTTAATTAGTGATGCCATCGGATCTGTATCCGGTATCCGGCGAATCAGGTCTTCTTTTTCAACATCCGGTTCAGCCGGAAGTTGTACCGGATCTGATAGTCTCCTCTCCGAAAAAGTATTTCACTATAAACACTTCATCCCAGGCGCAGATAAAAATAGAAAATTTTCTTCATGTTTTTCTCCAGTAAAATACATTTTAATTTCTAGAACGTTTTCTTGTAAATACAGGCTCCTGTTCGGGGTCCGGTAAAAAGTGTCTGCGTTGGTTCCGGCATTCGGCATTTCCTCTGTGCATGGTTGTTTAGTTTTCTAAAGGACCGCTCTCTGCAAGTGGCGATTGACGGATTTCTCTCAGACACCTTCACCATCAATGCCGGTGTTCCTCAAGGGTCCATATTGTCTCCCACTCTCTTCTTACTCTACATTAACGACCTTCTAGTGAAAACGAAAAATCCGATAACGTAACCAAGTCGAATTTAACGCTACGAAAACCCAGGCAGCAGTTTTCTCTAAAAAGGTTAACATTACAGAACCGGATATAGTCATTGCAGGACACGCAATCCAACTGGCTTCATCTATTAATTTGCTGGGCGTCAATCTGGGAGGAAATATGTCTTGGCATAACCACGTTGTGGCAATCGCCAAGATAGCTTCTTAGAACCTTGGTGTACTCTTTTGAACCAAAAAGTTGTACACACCTTAACAACTTTTGATACTATACAAAGCCCATATGGCTACTTGATTCCATCGAAAGGAGGGCTATTCGTCTGATCGGAGACCGCGAGCTGACAGGGAGCCTCGACAGCCTAGCTAAAACATCCAAGACAAGTTGGGGGATTTGATTCTCTTTTATAGATATTTCCATGGAAAGTGCTTGGCAGGCCTTGCCCTCTTAATTTCCACATTCCTCTTAATTCCGCCCAGAGCGGCGATAAGCAGAAATGCACGACGAACCACTGTCGCCCATCCATATGTGGTTAAGCTTAGTACTCCTCGGACTTCATTGTTTAAGAATTCTTTCATCTGGAGAACTTCATCCTTATGGAACAACCTTCCCGAGGTCGTTTTTCCCAACGAATATAACCTCCAACGATTCAAAACCAACGTGAATCGCTTTATTCGCACACGCACCACTCCCAGAGTGCCCTAAAGGATTTTTCCTATAGTGCTTGTGTTTGATCATATAAAAAAAATTCCAAAAAGTTGATCTGGTGGCATCACTAATTTTAACTATAAAAGAACAAAGGAAAACTTGAACTCCATTTGGTTTATCCGGAGCCATAAATCACGCATACAAGAAGTCACCTGCCAAATTGCGTGCGTCTGTCATTGTGCGAAACGTGGGTGTTCCATGTATACAGGGTGTCAATTTGGAAACTTTCCACCCGTAATACCTCGCCTCCAGTATATACCATTAAAAATCGGAGACACGTCATATTATTAAGAAGGTGGGAACGCTTTTAATAGAATATTTGCCGCCGGCTTGGTTTAACCCCCTCGAAGGGGTATCGATATTACCCTTAAAATCTTAAATGGGAGGGAGAATGAAGTGGAATATAAAGCTCGTTTAAATCTCATTCTAATAATTCAATCATTTATTATTTTTGGGTAGTCGTTTCCAAGATATCGCGTTCCAAAAATGGACTTCATGTACGTTTTTTAGCGGTGACTTTGTTCCTGGTAAATATTTGAAAAGCGTGTCATCCGGAGTGACCTACACTTAAAATCTATCACGGGTGGCCTTTATACAACATATTTGCAATTCCAAAACTTTCTTAAACAAATCGTATCCTATAATTTGTTACTATTTAAGTAAAAACTACCTGCCCGAACCCCAATTCTATTATTTTTTTGCAAGCGCTTCCACCGTTAGATAACCGAGAACGTTTACCTGAATACCTATTCACTTATAGAAAATTAACAGGGTGCACAGTCTCTTTAAACGAAAGAAACGTATACTTAGTGATTTTTGTGTGTAGTATGTCGCTTGTTACCGATAATTTTGTTTCGTAATTTTTTTTATGGTATTCAATAGAATTCGATCGTCCTCGACGGACGGTGGAAAATTTTGGTTCCCATTTTACATTATTATTCCTTGGACTATTTATGCACAAAATTTTGTGACTAGGGTTTTTTCAGGGAAAGGAATTTGAATTTGTTAATAATTTTGATGTAGATTGTAGGGGGCGCTCTTTGCGGTACTCTGGATACATAAAAAGAAGTGTAACTTTCTTGGGCCAGTTTCTAGGGCAGTTTTTCCGTCATTTTTAAGCAATAAAGGTATACTTTGTAAATGTCGCTGCGACTAACCGTTTTCGAGATATTTTCGATTACAATTTCTAATGCTTTATGTTTAAATTTTGATTTATAAATGTGAAATTTGTCATAGTAGGCTTTGGTAAAAACAAATACAATGAAAGCACTTTGAAACCTCATTTCTGTCAAAATTTATTTTCATTTGTCAACATTGTGGGTGTTTTTAAGGAGTTTTTGAAGATACGGGGCACATCGGCGGTATTTGGAAAAGTATCCAAATAGAAGGCAGCCAGATTTTAAAATTTTTAGAAGCCTATACGATAGACTGGGAGAAACAGGATCCTTGCGTCCAAAACGAAGAATGTGGCGGCATTTTTAGTTTAATTTTTGATAACAGTATCTTCAAAAACTCCTTAAAAACACCCACAATGCTGACATATGAAAATATACTTTGACAGAAATGAGGTTACAAAGTGCTTTCATTGTATTTGTTTTTACCAAAGCCTACTGTGACAAATTTCACATTTCCAAATCAAAATTTAAACGGGCGCATTAGAAATTGTAATTGAAAATATCTCGAAAACGGTTAGTCGCAGCGACATTTACAAAGTATACCTTTATTGCTTAAAAATGACGGAAAAACTGATATTTTTAATAAAAACATAATTATACTAAGGCACAAACAGTTACACTTCTTTTTATGTATCCAGAGTACCGCAGAGAGCGCCCCCTATAATCTACATCAAAATTATTAACAAATTTAAATTCCTTCCACCAAAACGAACAAACCCGAACAAACCCTAGTCACAAAATTTTGTGCAAAAATATTGATTCAGAAATAAGTTATTTAGGAAAATTGAAAATTAAATTTTTACTTGGACACCCTGTATCTCGGTTATTACCAGTTGTTGAACTAAACTAAGTATGGCCAAATCGCAGTATTTTTACCCAAGGAATCTGCAGTTTTCCTGTGTTCCATTAGTTATGGGACACCCTATAGTGAAACCTCTCATAACGGACACCTCAAATAAGCGAACATCTCTATTAAGCGGACATTTTTTCATAGTCCGGAACTGGGTATATGAAATTCCATGAAAATCAACCTCTCTTGGGCGAACTCTCGTTTGGGCGGACGCGGACAGGCTGTTTTTATACAAAGAGTGCGAATCCTTTAAACGGACAACATTTTTTTTAAACGTATTTGGGAGACGAATAACTACGATGCAAAAACTCTCTGAAGACAGAGCGGCAACTATGCGTGGCAGAGCGAAAGGACTTCGCCGAATGAAAGTATGCGTGATTCCCCGACAGCAGTTCGCCGTTTATTTGTGAGTTGTAAGGTTGAAATCGTAAACAATGGCAGAAAAATGTCGCGTTTTGAGTTTGAAAGAGAATATTGATGTTGTGGAAGTTTGTAATTTGATAACAATGATTTGGGCGAATTCATTAACATTGATGGCAATGTGCTATTAGAAGATGATAGTGACCCCATTCCTACCGATTATGTAGTCCAAACTGAAACCACATCACTATCTGACGACTCTGATGAAGAAGTTGAATGCAGTAATCAAGCAAATGTCACCAATTATCAACAAGCCATTAGTATGGTAAAGGAATTATAAGAGTATGCAAAGAATAGAGGTGACTCTACAGCAATGGAATTGTTATCAGACTTGGATTTACATTTTCTAGATTGCAAGTTGTAAAACGCAAACACGTCAAACCACGTTATTTGATTTTTTAGCACTACATCGTAACTAAAACTAGTGTATTTTTGTTATGTTTATTTGTACATTGTCAATAATTTTGCATTTACATATTACCTAATAACAAATGTCCCATGGGCCTCTATTAGGCGGACACATTTATATCATATATTTTGTAGTCCGATTTCACGTTGGCATATTTAAACTTACGTTAAAGCATCGGTTTTCTAATATTTACTATAAATTATTGACCCACTAAAAAAAAATGGTATATTTTTGAAAAACGTATATTTCGGGCCTAATACTAAGCATTGGCGTAACTAGAATGATTTTGTAGGGGGGGCCTGGCCCTTAGTCGCGTAGGATTTTAATGGCAAGTGTCACTATGACGTATATATGGCTTCGAACTTCGGAAATTCTGGGGTGGGCACCAGAGCAGTCTGGGGTGGGCATAGCCCACCTGGCCCCCCTCTAGTTACGCCTATGATACTAAGACTAAAAATAAAGCGTTATATATTTTTGAGAAGCTTGTTACAAACTAAATTATATTATTAAAAAATATATAGGGTGACCCATTTAAAAAAGCAAATTTGTTTATTTTCCTTGAAAACTATTGAATGTAGAAAAATCTGAGTACGTCACTGGGTTCTACGTAAAAAACTACAAAAAGAACATTATCTTTTTGATACGTTTTTTTTTTTTTTTTTTTTTTATGATCAAACACAAGCACTATAGGAAAAATCCTTTAGGGCACTCTGGGAGTGGTGCGTGTGCGCAAAAAGCGATTCACGTTGGTTTTGAATCGTTGGAGGTTATATTCGTTGGGAAAAACGACCTCGGGAAGGTCGTTCCATAGGGATGAAGTCCTCCGGATGAAAGAATTCTTAAATAATGAAGTTCGAGGAGTACTAAGCTTAACCACATATGGATGGGCGGCAGTGGTTCGTCGTGTATTTCTGCTATTCGTCGCTCTGGGCGGAATTAAGAGGGCAAGGTCAGCCGAGCACCTTCCATGAAAATATCTGTAAAAGAGAGTCAAATCCCCAACCTGTCTTCGATGTTCTAGGCTGTCGAGGTTCTTCGTCAGCTCGTGGTCTCCGATCAGACGAATAGCCCTCCTTTCGATGGAATCCAGTAGCCGAAGAGTATGTTTGGGTGCAGAGCTCCAGACATGAGAGCAGTATTCTAGTGATGGTCGAATCTGGGCTTTGTATAGTGTCAAAAGTTGTTGAGGTGTGTACAACTTTCTGGTTCGGAAGAGTACGCCAAGCTTCTGAGAAGCTATCTTGGCGATTGCCACAACGTGGTTATGCCAAGACATATTTCCTCCCAGATTGACACCCAGCAAATTAATAGATGAAGCCAGTGGGATTGCGTGTCCGGCCGTCGTTACGGGGTAACCGAGATATGGGGGGTGTCCCAAAATGCACAGTTCTCAAAAATATCCCGTATATCAAAAACAAGGCGGCCTAGAAAAATTCTGATTACGGCATCTTCTGTTTGACAAAAAAGTAGCAAAGTGCTGCGAAAACCGCATCCTTCTATCTTTACTAATAACGGAGATACCCCGTAAGACTACCCAAAAATGGACACCCTGTACAGCGGCCTCGGGTGGCACTGTAGAGAAACTTTTTTGTAACAGAATGATAGACGTCGTTAAGCGTAGTCCCTGTTCCTAATATCAATAGAACTTTGAGAGGCTCGTAACTCGAAAAGTGTCGATTTTTCGCCTTTTTGTTACTTTGTGATCCTCATCCATTATCCGAACACACTGTACAGATAATGTAGTAATAATTTATCTTTTAATTTACAGGTTTTGGCTTACAAACTTCTATATAGACATCCTGATCATTTACCTACTTTATTCAATGTTTATTGAATCACTACGTTGAAGTTTATTTGAGGAATACAAAATGGTTACTCCGCCGCCCCAGCAGTTCTGCGTCAGGTAAGCTAAAATAATACATTTTTTGGAGCAATATCTCATGGCAGACAAAAAAACTGATTTCGTATTAATGATTTCCTGTTGAAGATTTTTCTAGTGAGTAAATTGAGTCAATCGTCTACAATAATCTTCCTTTTTACAGATTTTGATAACCAATTGTTGAAATATCGTATCACAAACCCGCATAAAAGTAGGCCTTGTGGTCAACACTGAAAATCCACTTGCAGAATTAATTTTGATATCTATAGTCCACGTATCGATAGATTTTTAATATCTTGACATCTCTACGACTGGTTTCGGTTCTGGTCGTTCGTTCACGTCGTTGGTTGGCAACCACCGGCACCAATACGGCGGGGTTGCATATATGACGGCGACAACATTGTGCGCAAAACAACCGACGAGCAACCTTTAAAAATATGACCGGTAAATCGTGCGCAATAACCCATTTTTTCACTCATAAAATTTAACTTTTTACTGCGCACCCCATAAGTTGTATGTATCCATAGTTATAGGTCTGTGCGTGGAGCCTAGAGCCCCTGAACCCGACAAGTTCTGGAACCGTCTCTGATGTCATGTTGGAAATTATGACATAAAAGCGACATTTGACAGAAATTTCAATAAAAATGGCATTTGGGTGCATTCAGCAAAGCCCATCCATTTGTAAGCGATTAGTAATCATATGCTGAATGCACTAAAAAAATCGATTTCGCTAATCGATTACCAATCGGCGCCATTTTTTTACAGATAATTTAAAAAGCGATTTCTGATTTGACACCGATTTATTTCATCGGTTTGTTGTGTGGTAGGTTTTTTATTTTTTGAAGTAGTCCATCTCTGCCCATCTCTCAGTGGAGTGAAATTACGAACAGGAACAGAGTCATAGTCTGCTCCACTAGTATAAGAAATACTGTTTTTTATCCATACATGTTCGAAGGCATATACAGGGTGTGCGGGAACATGTGGGAAATCTCCCGGATATGAAGAAAACACGTGAAAAGAATACTATAGGTTCATATAAACTTCTTTCGTATCGGCCTCCTCTTCGGAGATATGGGCTCCCAAAGAGCACCAATGGAATCAAGTTTACACATAATTATTGAACCTCCTGGTATATTTCAATTATTTTTTAATATGATGTATACCAGTTAAGACCCGTCAAATTAATACCCAAGAAACTGTTGTGAATTACTCACAGCTGCAGGGACGGACTAGCTGTAACACTCATGGGCCCACTATTTTTACGCCCCGTATGATGAGAACTTTGGACAATGTTTTTTACATACCTTTAACTATTGACTAAAAATTAAGTACTCTTCATTCATGTCGCTAATCCTAACAGTTTTCGAGGAAACGTCATTTTATTTGCACTGATCCCCCTATCTTCTCACGGGTTAAATATGAAAAAGCGGAATTTTGACGTTCATCATTTCATAGGAACAAAGATGGATCTCTTACAGAGATACGCCAAATACATGACGTAATTAAAATGTCATTTTCTTGAAAACGGTTAGGATTAGCGACATGAATGAAGAGTACTTAATTTTTAGCCAATAGTTAAAGGTATGTAAAAAACATTGTCCAAAGTTCTCATCATACAGGGCGTAAAAAAAATGGGCCCATGAGTGTTACAGCTAGTCCGTCCCTGCAGCTGTGAGTAATTCACAACAGTTTCTTGGATAGTAATTTGACGGGTCTTACTTGGTATACATCATATTAAAAAATAATTGAAATATACCAGGTGGTTCAATAATTATGTGTAAAAAACTTGATTCCATTGGTGCTCTTTGGGAGCCCATATCTCCCAAGAGGAGGCCGATACGAAAGAAGTTTATATGAACCTATAGTATTCTTTTCACGTGTTTTCTTCATATCCGGGAGATTTCCCACATGTTCCCGGATACCCTGTATGTACCTTCATGTTCAGTGGAAAAATACACATGAGGAGAAAAACTTATGAATATCGTGAAGTAAACTTATGCAACAGAAAAAGAAAACGTTAATTAAGCAAGAATATTGACTAATAAATTAAGAAAAAATTAATTAAATTAAAAGAAAAGAAAAAGGCAATGTTAGTTCCTTTTACATTTTCAATTTGATTTTTGGAAATATTTTTAAAAATATAATTTTAAAAATTAAAAAACCAAATGGCGTGAACACGAGGCCTTTTTAAAATATTTTCAATAATCAAATTCAAAATATCAGGGGAACTAACAGTCTCTTTTATATTTTTTTTATTTTTATGTAATTAATTTGTTCTTAATTTATTAATATTCTTGCTTAATTAACTTAATTTTTCTTCTTCTGTTGAGTTTATTTACTTCATGTCATTAGTTCTTCTTCTCATATGTATTTTTCCACTGAGGATGAGGATATATGCATTCGAAACATGTATGACATAAAAATGTAAGCAATATTTATTAAACTAGTGTGAGTTTCTTTACATCTTCAGCTTCTTTTTTCAGTTTCTATCCTAAAATTTTGTGCCCTATATTTTTAATTTGTTAAAAATTTATATTCAGTTTTGTTCCTTACAGAACCCGTTTATCTTGACGAATTCATTAAATTGAACTGTTCCAGGGCGGCAACCAAATAAAAAACTGAGAAATTGAAATTCAAATGTCAAAAATATGCATTCAGCAGAACTATAAATCGATGGGCATCGTTACGTCACCGATTAAAAATCGCTTAAAGCCGTATTAGAGTCGGCAATTCTTCTCTTGCGCATGCAATGGCAATTATAATTGCACGTATTCATACGCACTAAACCGTTCTCGATCAGCTGGCGTATTACCAACAGTCCGAACAGCAGTTGATACTGTCGAAATCCCTAAAATACCCCCAGAACTAGAAATGGACAAACCTGTTCTTTTTGATTACCAGTTAAAGCAGCTACTGCTACTTACAAAAAATAGGTCAATAAAGTTGCGACGAATTAGCAGTACATATGCTTAATAAAGAATGTGAACTGCGAATTTAAGTACCAGGTAGTTTAAATAGCCATTAGCTGTTCATAGCTGCTTCGACCAACTAATAAACAGTTAAAAATAACAGAATAATCCATCTCTAACCTGACTTGCAGAGGCAAATGACAATTAAAATGGCACTTGCCCCATTTCATGGACGGACACGCAATCCCACTGGCTTCATCTATTAATTTGCTGGGCGTCAATCTAGGAGGAAATATGTCTTGGCATAACCACGTTGTGGCAATCGCGAAGATAGCTTCTCAGAAACTTGGTGTACTCTTCCGAACCAGAAAGTTGTACACACCTCAACAACTTTTGACACTATACAAAGCCCAGATTCGACCATCACTAGAGTACTGCTCTCATGTCTGGAGCTCTTCACCCAAACATACTTTCGGCTACTGGATTCCATCGATAGGAGGGCCATTCGTCTGATTGGAGACCACGAGCTGACGAAGAACCTCGACAGCCTAGAACCTAGAAGAGGGGATTTGACTCTCTTTTACAGATATTTTCATGGAAAGTGCTAGGCTGACCTTGCCCTCTTAATTCCGCCCAGAGCGGCGAATAGCAGAAATACACGACGAACTACTGCCGCCCATCCATATGTGGTTAAGCTTAGTACTCCTCGAACTTCATTATTTAAGAATTCTTTCATCTGGAGGACTTTATCGTTATGGAACAACCTTCCCGAGGTCGTTTTTCCTAACGAATATAGCCTCCAACGATTCAAAACCAACGTGAATCGCTTTTTGCTCACACGCACCACTCCCAGAGTACCATAAAGGATTGCGCCGGCAATGCGAGCAGTATTTGGCCAGCTGATTGAGAACGGTTTAGTGCGCATGAATACGTGCAATTATAATTGCCATTGCCGGCGCAAGAAACAACAATTGCCGACTCTAATACGACTTTTAAAAATAGATGGGCTCTGCTGGATGCGTCCATTCTGTTCGGGTTTGGAAAAAGGATATCAACAGCGCTTATTTCTGTACAAGGTCGACGAATATTTGACAGATATTTTTCAAATTTAGGTGGAACAGCTACCAATCGAACCTTCAGAATGCCTTTCCCAAGCTTCTCACGTCCGAACATTTCGTCGACGTCACCCTTGCCTGCGAGAATGAAATGTTGAAATGCCATAAGGTCGTTCTGTCTGCTTGTTCTACGTATTTCGAAAAACTTCTCCTGGAGAATCCTTGTCAGCATCCGATTATCTTTATGAAGGATATGAAGTAAGTATAACATACACACCCCGACAATAAAACCCGGACAAAGATATAATGTTAGTCAGGGTGGTTTCGTTTTAAACATTTTGTATAAAACAATTGTTTGAAACATGTTTTAAACAATCGTTCGTGTTTAAAACAATGTTTTGTTTAAAACCTTGCAAAAATATTTGAAAAGGCTCTGAAGGACAGACTAGTAACTTTCTTGAAATCAAATAACACTCTATCTAATAATCAATACGGATTTACTGAGGGGACCGGCACTGCGGACGCTATACAACACCTAACATCAGAAATCACAAAAAATATGGACAACAACTTAAAAACAATAGTGGTCTTTATGGATCTCGCTAAGGCGTTTGATACGGTACCCCACAAACAGCTACTGAGTGTTCTTGAACATTCTAGAGTTAGGGGAGCTGCACTGGGCGTCTTTGAGGGATACCTTTCAAACCGACATCAGCATACAAAAATTAACAAAATTATAAGTTCCGCAGAAATAATTAAAACCGGTGTCCCACAAGGGACCATACTGGGCCCAATACTATTTATAAGCTATATAAACTCACTACTAAGCATGAAGCTTGAGGGCACAGCCATCTCCTACGCAGATGACACGGCTCTGATTTTTAGAGGTCACACCTGGATTGAGACTAAACAAAAGGTTATTTTAGGAGTAAACCAAGTAAAAAATTGGCTCGAAAGCTTTAAGCTCTCACTGAACATACAAAAAACAAACTATATCGCATTCTCCCCAGTAAATAAAAACAGACCGGACTTTGACAGCATTGACATAACTGAACATGACTCCATTAATTCTTGTGAAAAAACAAAATATCTTGGGATAGTGATCGACCAACATCTTAAGTGGAACCACCATATAAACTATGTAGTAACCAGAATAAGAAAGCTCGTATACAAATTCTATATCTTAAGAGAGATTCTCAATAATAAACTTACTGAACTAATATATAAAGCTTTAATCGAATCTTTATTACGCTACGGAATCACTGCATGGGGTGGTGCCTATAAAACTAATCTAAAACCACTACAGATTGTCCAGAATTATGTACTAAAGGTTATACTTAGAAAAAATAAATTATACCCCACAATATGTTTATATAATGAGAAACTTTTAAATATTCGGCAATTATACATTCTATCTACCTGCAATTATATGCACAAAAAGGAAAAAACAGTAATATCCATTCACCACAAACATAACACGCGCAATAAGACTAATAAAAATGTTACTATTCCTAAAAGTCAAAAAACCCTCAATTTAAAATCTCTACATAACCTTGCCTCTAAGTTTTATAACTTGTTGCCTGTCGCAATTAAAAATATAAGACAACCAAAACAATTCAACAGACACTGTAAAAGTTTTATATTTCAAAACTATATTATCTTTGAAAATATTGTATAGGTGATTTTTTTCCTTTTTACTGTTTCCTTTGTTCTTTTCTTTTCGATTGTTCTCTTTTGTTTTTTTTCTTTTTTTTCGCCACATAGGTTAGTAAGTAATGCAACATGTAATAAGTACTATTTTCAGAATAGTTTTAGAAGATAACATAAATATAGTAATTTATGTGACACATACAGGTATAAAAGTGTACCTAGGTGTCAAAATACAATTAGTATAGATATGACAACAATTATTGTATATTGTAAAATATAATTGTATTAATATCCAAAAATGAATAAATAAATAAAAATATGTTTAGAACATGTTTAAAACAGGTAAATTAAACACACGTTATTTTTTTTTTAGTAAATTGATTATTTAACAGGAGTATTCTTAATTTTATGCAACAACTTGGTGTGAAAAATATTTATTGATAAATAGTAATAAAACTACTAAGAGAGAAAATAACTTAGGAATTGCACAGTCACTTCTCTTGAACTCGCCTCAGCAACATATTGTCAGCTACGCTGCTGACACAAACCTAATTACTGGCTGTAAAACTATGGAAGAGTTGATGGAAAGGTCCCAGGCGTTTTTTAATACGGTTGCAGATTGGTACAGTAAAAACAGGTTAATATTGAATGAGGAAAAGACTAACCTAGTATTGTTCAGAACAAAACAGTCCAGCACTGTAAAATCCATGGATATTACATTTGACACCAAAGAAGTATCAATGAACATCTTGACTGGGCGCAGCACATAGATAGTTTAGTCGGAAAACTGAATTCAGTCTGTTATGGTATTCGGGTAGTATGTAGATATATCAACGAGGAAACACTTAAAATAATGTACTTTGCCAGCTTTGAGTCGATACTCAAATACGGCGTTATTTTCTGGGGTGGAGATAGTAAAATGGAGAGGGTATTTGTAGTCCAGAAAAGATTAATTAGGATAATAAAAAAAATGAATTGCTTGGAAAGTTGTAGAAGTGTTTTTAAGAAAATGGGTAATATGACAGCGTACGCTGTTTATATATTTGAATGTTTAATGTTCTTTTTTAAACACGGAGAGTATTTTGAGGTAGATTTTGGGCATGAGTATGGTACAAGATCAGCAGATGTTAGGTATCCTATACATAGACTGACACTAACGGAGAATTCTAGACAGTATATGTGCCTTAAGTTATACAGGGTGTTTCAAAATAAGAAGCTGATCCTTAACGTTGTGATTTTAAGAAGAAAATCGTTTTTCTATCATAACTTTAACAACTTTCTAGCTATTTTTATGAATTTTTCACACATGCCCTCTAAGCATCAATAGCCTTTTTTGGTGTAGGAAATTTTAAAAAAAATTTAACCAGTGGCGTCCTGAAAGGGTTTGGACTAGACATTTTGGAAAAATATTATGTACGCCACTGCTTTTTCTCAAGATAAAAATTATTTTTAAAATACTCATTCATTTTAGGCCACATTTAATATCTTGCCCTTTTATCGTGCGACAAACAGTTTCCGACAAAAAAAATAAGATGCATTAAATGCACATTCGCTATGTGCCTATGGTTTATTTTTAAAAATTAAGTTAAAACAACTAACATTAAATAACGTGTGAACAAAAACGAAAATAATTTAGATTAGCTGTTGAAAGTGGCCACCACCTGCAAGAATGCATGCTTCAGCTCTTCTCCTCATTGAGTCTCGTACCCTTTGAAAAATTCCTGGAGTATTCCTGATAGTGTCGAAAAAACTATTATGCGGTTTTAGAGCCTTACAGTATTAGAGAATTTTGTGGAAGCTTGTGAACTGTGGACATGGTACTAATGCAATGGGTTTTTCTTTTCTTTTTTGTTTCGGTGACGTCATTTCATTGTTTGCTCTGTTTGAAGTGTTGTTTTCAACCATCTCCAATAGTTCCCACCATATTTCATGTCATGATTCTCGGCAAAAATCCTAAATGTCGTAAAACTCTATGAATAGATGTTTTAAACTATGTTTTTAATAAAAGTTTAAACAAAAAAACACTTGTTTTGTTTAAAATTAAAAAATACATATCTTTTTGCAACCCTGATGTTAGTCATATTTATAGTTCTGTAACTTTTTAATTGTTGTCCGATCTTGGAGAAATTTTTAGCATAATCTTCTTAAATATCACCATGTTATTAAGAAATATTATATATTATAATATAATATTAAGTATAGTTAGGCTATGTGATTTTTTATTATTACCTAACCTGAACAAATCCGAAAAAATATAAACTTAGGTTGGTACTAAAACCAATTCAACTTTAAGAGAAGCCACACTTTAATTTTATTATAGTTTTCGTTTGCATAAGAAAAATCTCACAAAATCCAATAATTTGAAAAATTTATTTATGTAAAGAAAGATGGGGGAATAACCTTGGGCATAACGAATATTGTACCCTGACCTATTTAAGATTTTTTTTATTTACGAACAACGATTCTAAAGATAAATAGATGACAAAAAATATTATCGCATTTTTTATTTTTGAGAGTATTAACTACTAGAAAGATGTAATTTTTCTTTTATTGTTTTGGATTGACTGAATTTAGTTGGTCCATGACTAATATTTTTAAAAAGGTGATAATAAGTTCCAATATTTATTATGACGTTGGCTGAATAGCTGAACAGCTCAAGCCAAAAAAAAAATTATTTTAATGATGAAATCATTATTCACTGGTTATATCAAAGATATTACAAAGTACAGATAGAAAAATGTAAATTTCTAGCCTACGCTACGCAACGAATACAAAGTCTTTTCCAGCTCTTTCGGTCATTATTGCAGCATAAAAATTGACAATTCCAAAATTACCTATATTCAGGTCAGGTAAGAAAGTTATTAACCTCATTTTTTTTAAATGGAGCACCCTGTATATTTTAATATAAAAGATAGCATTTTAAATTCTCTTTACAAATATATACACACCATGCGTGATATTGGTTTCCTAGGCGATTTATTTAAACTTTATTAACAAGTATGTTGACATTCTAGTTGTTATTAACATCTAACGTCAATTTCATTTGTACATATTCATTTGTAAAAATGACTTATCAACATTTTGAAAAATTTGATATGATACCTATCATCCATGGTGTGTTACAAATTTGAAAAGAGAGTTTAAAATACTATATTTTTAGATTAAAATATTCCATTTAAGAAAGTGAGGTTAGGTCCGATAACTTTCTTACGTGACCCCGTATGCTTATTCTGAAAACGGCAGATTATTCAACAATCATTCTAAATAAACTTCTGCATAAAACATTTTTCTGTATCTCTTTTAACTGAGAAAATATAGGGTAATTTAGAAATTGTGAATTTTATAATTTTCCCCCGTATCACTTAAGCGAGCCGAAAATTTTCGAATTTTGATTTTACCATTTTAAGTTTGACCCAAAAAAAAGCACATGACACCTACATTACTTTTTTGATAGCACTAACAATAACGGAGATACCCTATAAAAGTGTCGAAAATGGGACACACTGTACTTGGGCAGCAAAAAATTAACATTTAATATTTTAGGTTTCAAGAAATGCAATCTTTGGTCGACTTTATGTACAAGGGCGAAGTGAACGTAACTCAAGACGATCTTCCTTCTCTACTCAAATCCGCAGAGGCGCTTCAAATCAGGGGATTGTGTGGATCGGATCAACTGTTGAATCCCGCGTATTTCGGAAATGCCATTAAGGCCCCCATCGGGCAAAGTTCGGTTCCACAACAGACACCGGTAAGTTGAGAGTTTAAACGGACGTGCGTTATCCCATTCCTCATTAAACAAAGATTTAAACAGGATAGTTTGTTCTTGATAATTATTTTTATTACAGATCAAGCCACCCATACAACAACCAGCAGCAACTTCTACCCCAACCAGTAGCAACCAGGAAAACAAACCGCAACCAAGCCAGGTGACCATGCCTAAAAACGACGGTGTAGTAGTCAAAAAAGAAGTGAACCCGGTCGCGGTCGAGGTGACATCTGAGTTCAGCGGTGCCCCTTCGTCTTCCGAGTGTGATAGTAATGACGGGATGTTGCATATTAAGGGTACGTTAAAGTTTTAGTCGTAACAGATATTTTTGCAGAAAACTGTCCTTGATTTATTATTAACAAATCGGAACGAATTGTAGATAACTAACCATAAAAGAGTTGATATTGATAAACAAACTCATATGATTAGTCTAGAGACGTCAGTCGTTCGCGATGTTGTCATCGACGTACATTGAAGCACTGTCTTGTTTCGATCGATTGAATCTAGTAGAGGTATAGATATATAGAAACGTCTTTATTTTTTACTCGGCGAATGGCAGCATTGCTGTTTCCTTAACCTAACATATACATACAATAAAATTTACAAATTTTAGAATAATATGTAGGTACATAATACTTTAAGAAAAATAGGTACAAAAAACTGTAATATAGTATTCATTTATGGATTAACTATCGATTCTTAAATTCTATAAATTCTAAATATTACACAATCATCATTTTAAAACCCTTATTTTACGCTAAACTTTGATATTTACTAAACGAGTAGTTTATTTTTGGGAACGTTAAATTCTAATATTTATTAAGCAAATCATTTTTAAATCTTTTTTTGAACGGTTTACAACTGATATCCGGGCGTGTTACACCCACATATATATACAGGGTGTCCCATAACTAATGGTACACAGGAAAACTGCACATTCCTTGGGTAAAAATGCTGCGATTTGGCCATACTTAGTTTAGTTCAATAGCTGGTAATAACCGAGATACAGGGTGTCCAAGTAAAAATTTTATTTTCAATTTTCCTAAATATCTTATTTCTGAATCAATATTTTTGCACAAAATTTTGTGACTAGGGTTTTTTTGGGAATGGAATTTGAATTTGTTAATAATTTTGATGTAGATTATAGGGGGCGCTCTCTGCGGTACTCTGAACACATAAAAAGAAATGTAACTTTTTTGTGCCTTAGTATAATTATATTTTTATTAAAAATATCAGTTTTTCCGTAATTTTTAAGCAATAATGGTGTACTTTGTAAATGTCGCTCCGACTAACCGTTTTCGAGATATTTTCAATTACAATTTCTAATGCGCCCGTTTAAATTTTGGTTTGTCAATGTGAAACTTGTCACAGTAGGCTTTGGTGAAGATTCTGTTATCTGAAGATTCTGTTATCAAAAATTAAATTAAAAATGCCGCGACATAACTGTTTTCTAACGGAGAAATGCGAGACATGGTATGTTTGCACAAGAAAATTTTAACAGTAAAAATTTTAACGGTATTTGGAAATGTATCCAAATAGAAGGCAGCTAGATTTTAATATTTTTAGAAGCCTATACGACAGATTGGGAGAAACAGGATCATCCACTATTACGTTTTGGACGCAAGGATTCTGTTTCTCCCAGTCTGTCGTATAGGCTTCTAAAAATTTTAAAATCTGGCTGCGTTCTATTTGGATACTTTTCCAAATAGCGCCGATGTGCCCCCGCGCCTGTTAAATTTTCTTGTGTGTATAAACATACCATGTCTCGCATTTCTCCGTTAGAAAACAGTTATGTCGCGGCATTTTTAATTTAATTTTTGATAACAGAATCTTCAGAAACTCCTTAAAAACACCCACAATGCTGACAAATGAAAATAAACTTTGACAGAAATGAGGTTTCAGAGTGCTTTCATTGTATTTGTTTTTACCAAAGCCTACTGTAACAAATTTCACATTTACAAATCAAAATTTAAACGGGCGCATTAGAAATTGTAATTGAAAATATCTCGAAAACGGTTAGTCGGAGCGACATTTACAAAGTATACCTTTATTGCTTAAAAATGACGAAAAAACTGATATTTTTAATAAAAATATAATTATACTAAGGCACAAAAAAGTTACATTTCTTTTTATGTATTCAGAGTACCGCAGAGAGCGCCCCCTATAATCTACATCAAAATTATTAACAAATTCAAATTCCTTTCCCCAAAAAAACCCTAGTCACAAAATTTTATGCAAGAATATTGATTCAGAAATAAGTTATTTAGGAAAATTGAAAATAAAATTTTTACTTGGACACCCTATATCTCGGTGATTACCAGCTATTGAACTAAACTAAGTATGGCCAAATCGCAGTATTTTTACCCAAGGAATCTGCAGTTTTCCTGCGTACCATTAGTTGTGGGACACCCTGTATATAAACAGTATATTGCTAATACCATCTGCAATGGTGTCCCCGCTATGGGCATCGAAGGGGGCGTTGTGAATTTGCACGGTTCGGAAATTTCCTTGTGAAAGTAAACATTCGACAGGACCGGATTTCAACTTTTTTAATGTAAATTTCACTGGTTAGTTAGGAAAAATATTGCAATCAAAATTTCGATTAGTTCGATTTAAGACAGCGTTCCATGCATAGGATTTCTGACGATATGATGATCCGACGGTGCCCTGATTGGTGTAAACTTTTGGTGCCAAATTCCGTCCGAATATTTGTAACAATCGACACGATGAGCTTTATTTAAACTTTCATCCGACGTCGTATGTTTCTTAACCTCACTATTTTCTAAACCAAAAATTGACTATTTGGAAATTTTATCAGCTACTAATGCACCAAATTAAGAATACATTAATTTTACGGTTAGGTAGTGACCACATATATATTATAATAATAATAATAATAATAATAATCTTTATTGTCTAACAGAGTAAAATCCAATTACAAGACAATATGACCTATAAAAAGAAAAAAAAAAATACATAAGCAACAAAAAATCCAAAAGATAGGAAAAATAAGAGAACAAAATAATGGTTGCATCAAGGTAACAGTTTATGTTTTATAAGTTTAGTAAATTGGGTATTGGACAAACCGAATACATCAATGTCATTAAGGGTATTATTGAAAATCAACATGGATTGGTATACAGGTGTTTTAATCAGAAAGTTAGAGGAGGGAGTTGGGAGATAAAAGACGGGATGGTGCCTAACTGAACGAAGAGGAACATGGAAAAGAATACAAGACAGCAGCTCCGGGGAATCGATGAGCGAACAGCAAATACGATACAAAAACTGCATAAACATGAGGTATCTGCGGTTAAGGAGCGATGGCATCTGGAATCTAGACAACAGTGCATTCTGGTTAGTACCCCGGGTAGGATATATACCATCTTCTCTATAGGCGATAAACTTGACAAACTTTCTTTGTACGTTCTCTAGTAAAATAATATATTTATGAAAGACCGGATGCCAAATAACACCACCATACTCCAACTTAGACCGCACAAAACTGTAATAAAGGGTTTTCAGGGTTTTGGTGTTTGAGAAATCAGTCGAATTCCGTATGATAAATCCCAGGGCCTTCATCGCACTGCTGTGAATGCTCTTAAAGTGGTGGGAGAAGGAAAGCTTATTGTCGAAAACTACCCCGAGGTCTTTAAACGTTCCGCAGTGCTCAATGGTTGTGTTGTCAAGAGTGTAATCAAAATAAACGTAATCGGCTTTGTTCGTAAAAGACATAGTGAAGCATTTACTTAAATTTAGCGGCAGGTTGTTTGTCTTACACCACATCTCCAGAATGTTCAAATCCCTTTGCAACAATATACAGTCCGTTATATCAAGTATTATTCTGAAAAGTTTCAAGTCATCAGCGAATAGTAGTACTTTGCTGGATAGATTTACACTTATGTCATTGATAAACAAGAGGAATAATAAGGGGGCCAAATTACTACCCTGCGGAGCACCACTCGAGGCTAAAAAAGTAAAGGATTTATGACCACGAATCATCACATATTGTACACGATCCCTAAGATATGAGTTAAGAAAAGAGACAAATTTATTAACAAAACCCAAGCCGGCCAGTTTATGTAACAGGATGGAGTGGTCAACTCTGTCAAAGGCCTTCGAGAAATCCGTATATATCGCATCTACTTGCTTGCGGTCATCCATAGCCTGCCCAACAAATTGGGTAAAAGAAGCCAGGTTAGTCACTGTGCTACGAGCATTGAAGAAACCGTGTTGATGAGGTGAGATAAGCAGTTTTACCTGATTAAAAGTACATTCATAAACCGCCATCTCGAAGACCTTGGCAAAGGCCGACAATATAGAGATAGGTCTGTAATTGGATATCACACTGGCATTACCTTTTTTAAGTACTGGGGTAATCCTTGCTTCCTTCCATACATCAGGAAAGGAACTAGTTTTAAGCGATAGGTTAAAAATAAAAGATAAAGGTTTAAGAAAGGGAGCGGCACAGTCTCTGACAAGAAAACTAGGCACATTGTCGGGCCCATGAGTTGGCTTATTTTTTAATTTCTTTAGAGACTTCAAGATTAGTTCGTCAGGAAGGTGTTCCAGGGAGATAGATGAGCTCTCCACAGATAAGTGTGGTGAAAGAGCTTGCCCGGAAGGGGTGGAATAAGCAGATTTGAAAAAGTTTGCAAATGCATTTACGATATCGTTAGGCTTAGAGTATTGGGTGGTGTTGTCAGTGAATATCTCAGGTAAAGCGCAGGTTTTGTTTTTTGAGTTGATGAAGGACCAGAAGTTATTCGGATCGTTGGATATAGAAGTTTCGGCCTTATTGGTGTAGGCTTTATAGGCAACATTGATCTTTCTCTTAATACTAGCACGGAGTGCTCTATATTGTTGCTGGAGCACTAGCGAGTAGGATTTTTTGATTTTTTTGAGAAGTCTATGTTTGCGCTTTGTCTCTTTAATAATGTCAGGTGTAAACCATAAGGGAAATGATCTCTTGTGGATGACAGATCTCGGAACGTAAGCATCGAAAACTTCATACAGTAACTTATAGAAACAGGCACAAGCTTCATTAGCATTAGACGAGGTATATAGAGTTGACCAATCCATATTCAAGATCACGTCATATAACAGAGGATAATTTACTCTCCTGAAATTATACTTAAGTTGAGATTGATTTACAGGGAAACCTGAATCAAGGCGGGATAGAAGGGATAGGTTAATTCTTAGACAAGGATGGTAATTGTCCTCTTTGACTAGAGGGAAAGATTCGCCGGAGACATCACATATAACATTGGAAAGAACAAGATCTAGGAATGAACCATAGGAGTTTGGGATTTTGTTAACTTGCTCTAAGGCGAGTAGGTGAAGGAAATTGTTGAGAGATTCGGATTTAGCGTCGTCGGCATTATTACCGTAGAGTGCAGGTATGTTGAAATCACCCATGATGACAATATTACTATCATATAAGTAGTGGAGTGATTCAAGACATTCAAAGAAGGTTGTCAGGTCGTTAAGAGTTGCACTAGGCGGTATGTAGACAACTAGTATGAGCAATGAGACAAAGTCAACGCTCACCCTGCAACCCACAATATCCACTTTGATGACATTGGTGCGAACGGCCTGAAAATCTAGTTGAATTGCTTTAAGTTTATTGTTCACAGCCAGTATAACTCCACCACCCCGTGATACACCCACACCAGCCAAGTCTCTGTCACAACGGAATACTGTGTATCGACCATCAAATAGTTCGCTCGAAGAAACACCATCCTGGATCCAACTCTCGGAAATTGCTATAACATCTTGATCAGCTTCACAAACCGATTTGTAAAATTCGATAGATTTCGTATTGAGTCCCCGTACATTTTGATATAAACAGGATATTGTTAGTTTTGAGGATGATGCCGCACTGTTAGACAAGTTAATTAGTTTAAATTTTCTTTAATTTTAATAATCTTAGGAAAACCATTGAAATATTTAATCTTAAGATTTGTTTCACCATTCACTAAACGGGAGTCCAAGGTTGTTTTTAATTGTTTGTATTCTTCAATCTGCTTGGGCGTTCTATCATAGGCCAGAGAGATATTTTTGTAGGCACCAATTTTCTTTACTTCCTTAGCTTGACGGACAATAGCTTTAACATCAGTAGCGGAATCCAGTATCACTTTAATTGGTCTAGGTCTTAAATTGTTTTCACGGCCAACGCGGAAGACCCTAATATTCTCAACACGGGCCTCCGAGTAAGCTTTAGACACAATATCCACAGCAGTTATAGTATCCAATTGACGTCTTGAGTGCCCCTCGGAGGGAGCGTCTTCTAATGCACCAAAAATCATAAGATTTTTTTGACGTAGTTGCCTCTCACTTAGCTCCTGAAAAGATTCACGTACAACTTCATTAGTTGAGGCGCTGGGTACGCTACTATTGTTACCGAGCGAATGATGTTTCCTTAGGTCATCAATTTCAGATTGTAGCTTCGATGTTATTTTTATTTGTTCTTCATATTTGGTGAGTAGCACATGATATTGAGACTCAATTTGTAATAGTTTTTCCATAATGTCATTAAGTGAGACCTTGTCGTTCAGAAGTATTAAATTCTGGGTAGACGCTTGGCCATCACTCGGGTCGTGAACGCTGAGAGGCACACTGTCAAATCCTGGACCAATAGAGAGACGAGTACGAGTTTGACGGGTGGTGCGATTCAATTGGGTGTTAGGCTGAGGAGTATTAGGGACTAAATCACACTTGGTAGTAGGCACACTACTCACAGTTTGTGCGAGACCAGAACATCCATCACATGTCCAAGTAGTTACACTCGATTTTTTCCACATCGACGATTGTCTATTGAATTCCCTGGATGTTAGCCCAGAGCATCCCTTATGAAACCAGGATAGGCAAACGCAGCACGAGATAGAAGGTGAGCGATCACTAATGTCTGCCTCACAATAGGAACATCTCATGGTTTTACTATTTGGCGGCATTGAAAGATCACCAATAATAAACTTCCGTGCAGATTGTCCGCTCCCACACAGCCGGAGCAAAAAATTGTATTAAAAGATAAACAAAGTAGCGTGACACCGTGGAATGTGTAGGAAAAACACCACTAAAACAGCAAATAGTTAGTTACACTGTGTGACGGTAGCGAAATTTTGTAATTTTTTAAAATTCTATATTTAGTTAAATGAAATTTAATATTAAATAAATTTATAATATAAAATTTTTATATTGTATACGAGTGACACTCTTCTTTCTTTACAAGCTTTTTAGTAAAAATTCGGCTCTGAAGATCGGATAATGTGATAAGCAAAATATTTTCGTATATATGTACATACCTGAAATACTTTATACCTGGTATTGATCCACAACTTTTGCAAAAAAAGCACCATGCACTTGTGTCCTTTCATCTTAAACAAAACAAGCCACTAACCTACCAAACGGCGAATCGAATCACCACAAATTAAAAACTCCTTTACAAAAATTGTTGTTAGGTAATGATAGTTTATAAGCACTAATATACCGACAACAATGTGGATGAACCACTTTTTATTCTGTAATTTGAAGAAGCATCCAGAACCAAAGATGGCAACGAATAACAACAAACAAATAATGTCGGGCCGGCTATGATGCGATCGATAAAATTTCCACCCTACTGCGCAAACTCAATAGGCCCGCGCCATCTCCCATAGCGGGGACACTTTTTGTATTTTAGAACGTTCGTATTGGCAATACACTGTTTATATATGTGGTTACACCACGCATGTCGGGTTGAGAACCTGAATTACTGTAGCATTTTTAAACAATTTGTGATAATTCGTAGGCTCAGTTAGAACAACATATAGAGGTGGGTTGAGGTAGCTCCAATTTTGTAACCCACGACATTGGTAAATGCATTTTTGTCTGTGTAGTACCACGCATGTCAGCAGTTGCTGCACGGCAAGCGATGGTGCCAGACGCAGAACTTAGTAAAATTTTATAGGTTGTTTAACTGTTGATATTATCACAGTTTTAACGAATACGAATCGCGTGTTCGCGAAACCCATGTGTGCGTGTTACGTTTGCTGTTTTTAAGTGATTTATTACAATTATAACGGCAACCACTTTATTTCAATAACTCCTAATCTGAAATTTGATT
Organism: Barypeithes pellucidus; assembly: GCA_963991005.1. Classification (NCBI taxonomy): domain Eukaryota; kingdom Metazoa; phylum Arthropoda; class Insecta; order Coleoptera; family Curculionidae; genus Barypeithes; species Barypeithes pellucidus. The sequence continues at coordinate 44,775,885 of OZ022563.1, read as the reverse complement.
TAAATTCCTTCTTCAAAACCAAACAACTTTACCCCAGACATTTTCCGCTGCAATGCAGTGCACCGGAGTTATTCCGGGGTACCGACCTTTTTTCAACACCGTGTTTATTTCTACTTACAGAGGATCTGGACGAGGACGATACATTTTTCGATGGCGATGGAGAATCTCTAATGGATCAGGAATTAATGGAAGAAGACGGACCGGTCAATACAGGAGGGGACCCTTCCCGAACGCCGGATACGTTCGCCATTGCCAATGTGTCTTGCCACTATGACGGATCGCCGGGAAATATGAGTAAGTTTCAGTTTATCTATTTGAAGAAATGGGATGGAAAAGGTACGCAGCAGTAGTTACGAAAGGGGCAATAGAAAAGTGTTTTTTAAAAACAAATTCTCTCTACTTTAAGGCTCTTTCGGAAATAGACATACAAGTAACTGGCAAATTGTTGGCCTTATATGGGAAACTTTTTTATTATTGAAAAATTAAAAAACTTTTTACACCGATTGCCTATGGCATGATTGGTAACCTAAAAACTAAGTTTGACATTTGTCACGTGACTACTCGTTTGGCCGGAAAATTATATATTGTCATGGAAAACTTGTATTAGATGACGAGGTATCGAAAAAAGTGTTTAGTTTTAATCTTATGCTCTTTTGCGAAGTTTGTAGCCAAAATTCCCAAAATTAAATTTTTGTGAAAAATATTATCCAGTATTAGTTTCACAAAATCAAAAGAAAAAATCTGTTTGTTTTTCAGGTGGTATTGATATTGAATACTAATATGTGGAAAAATTATTTCCTACTACCCGAAGATAACCTTATACTATAATGTCGTATTTTTGCCTACAATGTTTGTTTTTTATGATCAACACAAGCACTATAGGAAAAATCCTTTAGGGCACTCTGAGAGTGGTGCGTGTGCGCAAAAAGCGATTTACATTGGTTTTGAATCGTTGGAGGTTATATTCGTTGGCAAAACGACCTCGGGCAGGTCGTTCCTTAAGGATGAAGTCCTCCAGATGAAAGGATTCTTAAATAATGAAGTTCGAGGAGTACTAAGCTTAACAACATATGAATGGGCGGCAGTAGTTCGTCGTGTATTTCTGCTATTCGTCGCTCTGGGCGGAATTAAGAGGGCAAGTTCGCCGCTCTGGGCGGAATTAAGAGGGCAAGGTCAGCCGAGCACTTTCCATGAAAATATCTGTAAAATAGAGTCAAATCCCCAACCTGTCTTCGATGTTCTAGGCTGTCGAGGTTCTTCGTCAGCTCGTGGTCTCCAATGAGACGAATGGCCCTCCTTTCGATGGAATCCAGTAGCCGAAGAGTATGTTTAGGTGCAGAGCTCCAGACATGAGAGCAGTACTCTAGTGATGGTCGAATCTGGGCTGTGTATAGTGTCAAAAGTTGTTGAGATGTGTACAATTTTCTGGGTCGGAAGAGTACTCCAAGTTTCTGAGAAGCTATCTTGGCGATTGCCATAACGTGGTTATGCCAGGACATATTTCCTCCCAGATTGACGCCCAGAAAATTAATAGATGAAGCCAGTGAGATTGCGTGTACGTCCATAACTATATCCGGTTCTGTAATGTTAACCTTTTTAGAGAAAACTGCTGCCTGGGTTTTTTAGCGTTAAATTCGACTTTGTTACTGTCACCTCAAGCCAAAAATATTTTCTAGGTCTTTGTTGAGGCGTGATACTTCATGCTGTCTGCGAAGATGTGCGTCGACAGCCGATGTTTGTGCATTGAAACAGAAAGATGAGATAAGTGTGCTATCGACAGCAAAACTAAATATCAGATTTTTCGTTTTCACTGTAAGGTACTACTAAGAAAAGTAAGCCCTCTTCATTGATAGGATGTCACCACCTGCAGACCCGTTCTGAACTCTTTTGTTCTCGGCGGTACAGGTTGATAATAAAGCTTGAAGTATAGAGTATTCTTTGATGATGCGGTATAGACACCTACCCTGTACTGACGAAAACCAAAAGAGTTCGAAATCGGTCCGCAGGTGACATCCTATCAATGGATAGAGATGGGAAATACCGTCAATCCCTTGTCGCGCTACACAGAAATACCGCTACTAAATACCGTAAACCAAACTTTGCAGAACACCGTAGGTTTAAATTGTCAACACTTTGTTCAAATAACTTTTTTCGATATCTCGTCACCTAATACCAATTTTCCATGACAAAATATATATTTTAAAATTTCTCGACCAATCCTGGCGTAAAACGTTTTTTTAATATTTCAACAAGATTCCAATCAAGCCTCATTAACCGAATAAAATTGGCTATCATATTCAAAACAACTTGCCCAAGATGTTTTTTGAAAAATCTGCCTAAAAAATCCGACGGAGCTAAATCTGGAGTAAACGGCGGATGGTGCCGCTTAAAAAAAACTTACATACGCGGAACATGGGCTGAACTACTTTGTGTTATGAAGGTCTTAACATTATTGTTCTAAACACGAGTGGCTAAGGAGAACTAAGGGACGTATGTTCTACCAAAGATAATTATTGTATAGGTACGCATGTCCAGTAGGTAGTTAAATTATCTTTATTCCCGTTACATAATGTAGAAATTAATACAGATGGTGTTCGGATTAAACGAGAACGACTTGAACACGAACTAAACAGGACGCCAGACTCGTTCGCACTCGCCAATGTCTCGTGCCATTACGACGGATCGCCTGGCAGCTTGAATATGAGTAAGTGGTGACCCATGATACAATAAACACAAGATATGATATCGATGACGTTGGCGAGCAGCATCTGCAGTCGTCGACCAGTTCCCAGGTTTTCAACGGATGATTTAAAAGTTTACCCCATTTTTATTATTTTAGTCGTATTTTATCACATACCTAGTTCATATAAACAGTATATTGACAATACGAACGTTCCAAAATACAAAAAGTGTTCCCGCTATGGGGGATGACTCGGGCCTATTGAGTTTGCGCGGTAAAGTGGAAATTTTATCGATCACGTCAGAGCCGGCCCGACATAATTTGTTTGTTGTTATTTGTCGCCATCTTTGGTTCTGGATGCTTTTTCAAATTACAGAATAATTGTTGTCGGTATATTAGTACTTATAAACTTTCATTACCTAACAACAATTTTTGTAAAGGAGTTTTTAATTTGTGGTGATTCGCTGTTTGGTAGGTTAGTGACTTGTTTTGTTTAAGATGAAAGGACACAAGTGCATGGTGCTTTTTTGCAAAAGTCATGGCTCAATATCAGGTATAAAGTATTTCAGTATATATACGAAAATATTTTGCTTATCACATTATCCGATCTTCGGAACCGAATTTCACTAAAAAGGTTGGAAAAAGAAGAGAGTGTCACTCATAATATACACTATAATATACAGGGTGGCCCATCGAAAACAGTCCAGCAAGGTTTATGCCTGTGTACGTTAAAATTAAAAAAAAAAACCTCGGACCCGTAAACTTATGTTTTCAGGGGACAGGTTTCACTATTAATTTCATCCCTGTAACATCAACCCCCTAGCGGGGGCGGCTACGCCCTTGTTTTTTCAAATGGGAACGGGTATGTTGTGATACATCTTTTTAAAGGGCATTAAATTCTCTTTAAAATGGCGCTTTGTTTTATAAATTTGAGCTACGCGCCGCCGAGAAATTATATTTTAAAAAATGTAATGTACTTGATAAGAGATGCAGTTCCGTTGCTCGGCGGCGCGTAGCTCAAATTTACAAAACGAATCGCCATTTTAAAGAGAATTTAATGCCCTTTAAAAAGATGTATCACACATTCCCATTTGAAAAAACAAGGGCAGTGGCCGCCCCCGCTAGGGGGGTTGATGTTACAGGGATGAAATTAATAGTGAAACGTGTCCCCCTGAAAACACAAGTTTACGGGTCCGAGTTTTTTTAAATTTTGACGTACACAGCCATAAACCTTGCCGGACTGTTTTCGATGGGCCACCCTGTATATGTGGTCACAACCTAACCTTAACATTAATGTATTTTTAATTTGGTGCATTAGTAGCTGATAATAATTCCCAATATAGTCATTCATTCTTAATTTTTGGTGAAATTGGTGAAAAGTGAGGTTAAGAAACATGCCAGGTCGGATGAAAGTTAAAATAAAGCTCATCGTGTCGATTGTTACAAATATTCGGACGGAATTTGGCACCAAAAGCTAACACCAATCAGGGCACCGTCTGATCGTCATATCGTAGAAATCGTACGCATGGAACGCCGTCTTAAATCGAACTAATCGAAATTTTGATTGCACTATTTTTCCTAACTAACCAGTGAAATTTACATTAAAAAAGTTGAGATCCGGTCTTGTCGAATGTTTACTTTCACAAGGAAATTTCCGAACTGCGCAAACTCACAACGCCCCCTTTGATGCCCATAGCGGGGACATAATTGCAGATGGTATTATATTGTTTATATATATATATCTATATATGTGTATTTTATACAGTGTGTCCGCGGATTAAGTCCCCAAGAGGGAAGAAAATAAATCTTTATAATTGATGTTATAACTAAAAGTAATTAATTATAAGAAGTTCTGCTTGTTGAGAAAATTAATTTACAATATAAAAATTGTAGAACAAATGTACAGGGTGTTAATAAATTGGGATAACATGAAATGCACCAAGGAGCAGTACCATTATTTATTACTTTTAATAGAAATTGTATAAAGGAAAGTTATTTATAAACTATCATTAAGTCTAAATACAAATTTTTAAATAAAAATTCGAATATTTAAAAATCGGATAATAATTGTGACGTGATTATTTGCATTTCACAAAAAATCAAGATAGTAAATAAGATGCTGACGTAACATGGACGTGTACGAAATCGATCATCATGATTTTTTGTTAAATGCAAATAATCACGTCACAATTATTATCCGATTTTTTAATATTCGAATTTTTATTTCAAAATTTGTATTTACACTTTTTTATAAACAACTTTCTTTCATAAAATGTTTGTTAAAAGTCATAAATAATGGTACTTCTCCCTTGAAACATTTTCATAGTTTCCTAATTTATTAACGCGCTGTAGGTACATCTGATCTAAAATTTTGATATTGTAAATTCATGTTGTTCAACAAGCAGGATTTTTTATAATGAATGAATGACTTTTGGTAGTAAACTCGATAATAAAGATTTTGTCCCTCTTGGAGACCCCATCCGCGGAACACTAAATTTTTATGAAGTTAATACACCTAAATATTACTGTTGTGATCGCTCAAGTACTCGATTATTGAAATAACCGACATCACTCAATTATTAAAAAAACTGCTCGAGTTATAAATTGAAGCGAAAATCGTCGCTTGCTACTTATTACCTTTCACTCGATACCTGAGCTTCGCTGGACGCCGATCGAGATGTGCTGCTGACGACGTTCGAGTTTGACGCTCAGAAGGCTGACACGACATACGTCTTTGTTAAAGGCACATAAACGAGAAGGTCCATACAAAAAAGTATGCCAAATCCCTTAGTGGATTCATCGCGACATGGGTTTTGTTTTGACTGGGACTGGCTAGCCAGCGGCGATTGTAAATTTTTAAAAAATTAAACTATTTATTTTTTTTTAATCATAATCATAATTTCTTAATAGAAATTCTAGACTAAACTTCTAAAACTTACAAAAACAACCCCTGGTGTTTTTGCAATATTCAAACTGATATCACTAATGATTTGAAAATTATACTTTCATGGCTGCAATCCTATAAACTTTCTTTAAACTTTGAAAAATCATCTTTCACGTTTATTTCTAAATGTGCAATTGGGAACACTATTTTACCAATAATTTTCAATGGAAACGAAATTAAGTATGTAAAATCCGTAAAGTTTTTAGGCTTATATATAGACGAAAATTTAAATTGGAGAAAATATGTTGAAAATCTTCGAAAAAGCGTATCACCACTCATTGGAATATTATTTAAAATTAGAGATTATATACCTTTAATACATTTAAAAAATATTTATTATTCATTAGTTTATTCAAAATTTCAATATTTAATGTCAGTTTGGGGATCTGCATATGCCACAATATTAAACCCTTTAAAAAGACTACAAAACAAAATTATAAAATGTATTCATAAACTGAATTTTTTGGAACCGACAGCAAATTTATATAAACCAAGAGGATATCTAGATCTGAATAGTTTATATAAATTAAAAATCAGTATACTAATTCATGCAATTAATAATAAAAATAAAAAATCTTGTATAAAATTTGTAAAATTAACTGATATACACAATCATAATACCAGAAATATTGACCATTTAAAAACAATCAAATTAAAAGTAGAATAGGGATGAAATCTATTTTATTTGATGGAATAAATATTTATAATACATTACCTAAAGTATTAACGAAAAATTTTAATTTAAAATTGTTTAAAAAAAATGCAAAGAAATTTTTTCTGGAAAACATACAAATTGCTTTAAAAAAAACCATTTATAATAATTTTTATTTTGAATTTTTATATTGATTAATTACTTATTTATGTTCTATGTTATAATATTCCCTGTAATGGACTACAATAGCTCGTTGGGAATAAACATTATTATTATTATTATCAACACATTCTTCTTAGTCATAAAAATTTCAAAAGATTAATCGCTCGAGCGATTCATTCGATTATTAAAATCGCTCGAGTATCAAGTACTCGATTATTAAAATCATCGGTTTTTCCCAATACTACTAAATACCATGACCGTGATATTATTCTTTGACTCCACCTACTATCAAATGCGTAAAACCTTTCAATACCCTTAAAAGATAATTTGGAACGCTAACAACAACGTAAATCTCCATAGGCAATTTAAAAATCCATTACCAGTTACTTCACTGCGAGTGCCAGACGAAATTGGAACGGCTAGATATCATATCGTGTGTTTATTGTATCATGGTGGTGACCGGTGGTGGTAGTTTCAGTTGGGTGTGTTATACTTGGTTCTTGCTTATGGATTGTAGAGTAATTTGTAGATTACAGATGTTTAAATGGGACCGGGTGAAAATCCAGGTTTGTTGCACTGCATTTCAAAATTATTTACTGTTTAAAAATGGGGGAATCCGGCTAGGAAGTTTACAATAGTTTTATTGTAGCCCAATTAGATAATTTCTAAAATTAGACGTAAATAGGTAATCGTTGTAGATCTTTTACGGAAATTCAAATAATATCTATCTATATTTTTGCAATATTTACTTAAAATATAGAATTAGCTACATCATTGCTCAACCTAAAAAACATAACCTCATTAATCTCACTTACTGACGAAATATTAATCTGGGGTTAGAATAGTCGAATTTCTTCCACACCACGCACGCTAAGAAAGCTACAAATAGTTCTAGTTCGAGAAAACAATAGATCAATACAATACAATAGATCACAACCGCAGTAGAGAATAAACACGGACAACACTGCGCCCGAAAAGCCAATGACATTCCTAAACTTCAGGGTTACAAGTGCTATAATCGGTAAGCACGTGCGTACAGCGTTGCCATGGTGATTTCTCTAAAGCGTTGCAATTTGATGTTGTTGTGAAACTATGTATTGAGAGTTATGGGTAGATCAATCACATTAAAAGAGAATTATACTTTTAATATTGTTTTTATTCACGTCCTCTATAACAGTGGAATGTCAACTTAAGACTTAGACTAACAATTAAAGACTGGCGGCTCTCGATATCCGTTTTAACTTCGGAGGAACTAAAAACCTATATTCAGCATATTGTTATACAGGGTGTCCCATAACTAATGGTACACGGGAAAACTGCAGATTCCTTGGGTAAAAATACTGCGATTTGGCCATACTTAGTTTAGTTCAATAGCTGCTAATAACCGAGATACAGGGTGTCCAAGTAAAAATGTAATTTTCAATTTTCCTAAATGAAAGCACTTTGAATCCTCATTTCTGTCAAAATTTATTTTCATTTGTCAGCATTGTGGGTGTTTTTAAGGAGATTTTGAAGATACTGTAATCAAAAATTAAACTAAAAATGCCGCGACATAACTGTTTTCTAACGGAGAAATGCGAGACATGGTATGTTTATACGCACAAGAAAATTTTAACAGACGCGGGGCACATCGGCGGTATTTGGAAATGTATCCAAATAGAAGGCAGCCAGATTTTAAAATTTTTAGAAGCCTATACGACAGACTAGGAGAAACAGGATCCTTGCGTCCAAAACGTAATATTGGAGGATCCTGTTCCTCCCAATCTGTCGTATAGGCTTCTAAAAATATTAAAATCTGGCTGCCTTCTATTTGGATACATTTCCAAATACCGTTAAAATTTTCTTGTGCGTATAAACATACCATGTTTCGCATTTCTCCGTTAGAAAACAGTTATGTCGCGGCATTTTTAGTTTAATTTTTGATTACAGTATCTTCAAAAACTCCTTAAAAACACCCACAATGCTGACAAATGAAAATAAACTTTGACAAAAATGAGGTTTCAAGTGCTTTCATTGTATTTGTTTTTACCAAAGCCTACTGTGACAAATTTCACATTTACAAATCAAAATTTAAACGGGCGCATTAGAAATTGTAATTGAAAATATCTCGAAAACGGTTAGTCGGAGGGACATTTATAAAGCATACCTTTATTGCTTAAAAATGACGGAAAAACTGATATTTTTAATAAAAATATAATTATACTAAGGCACAAAAAAGTTACATTTCTTTTTATGTGTTCAGAGTACCGCAGAGAGCGCCCCCTATAATCTACATCAAAATTATTAACAAATTGAAATTCCTTTCCCCAAAAAGACCCTAGTCACAAAATTTTGTGCAAAAATATTGATTCAGAAATAAGATATTTAGGAAAATTGAAAATTAAATTTTTACTTGGACACCCTGTATCTCGGCTACCAGCTATTGAACTAAACTAAGTATGGTCAAATCGCAGTATTTTTATCCAAGGAATCTGCAGTTTTCCTGTGTACCATTAGTTTATGGGACACCCTGTATAACAATATGCTGAATAAAGGTTTTTATTTTCTCCGAAGTTAAAACGGATATCGAGAGCCGCCAGTCTTTAATTGTTAGTGTATGTCTTAAGTTGACATTCCACTGTTATAGAGGACGTGAATAAAAACAATATTAAAAGTATAATTCTCTTTTAATGTGATTGATCTACCCATAACTCTCAATACATAGTTTCCCAACAACATCAAATTGCAACGTTTTAGGGAAATCACCATGGCAACGCTGTACGCACGTGCTTACCGATTATAGTACTTGTAACCCTGAAGTTTAGGGATGTCATTCGCTTTTCGGGCGCAGTGTTGTCCGTGTTTGTTCTCTACTGCGGTTGTGATCTATTGTATTGATCTATTGTTTTCTCGAACTAGAACTATTTGTAGCTTCTAGCTAGAACTAAACTAAGTATGGCCAAATCGCAGTATTTTTACCCAAGGAATCTGCAGTTTTCCTGTGTACCATTAGTTATGGGACACCTTGTATAAACAAGTGTAGGTTTACTAAATCTATAAATGGTTTATTTTTGTTATTAGGAATGAACTCATTACAGGGAACTCTCAACACTATGAATAACTTTACGAGTAGAAAATTTAAAAAATACACACATTTAGTATAATATTTGTATTTAATACATACATGAGAAATGCATTCAATATAATTAATATTATACTTTTCGGTTTCAAACGCAGGCGGTAGATTTAGGACCCTCAGTACAGACTTGGCATCATTGATTTCTGTTTAAAACTTTGTATGATTCTGACTGAATATAAACAATTCTGTCTCTTTATTATATTTAAATGTTTTTGGTTGTACCACATAATATTTTAGCTTTGAATTTCGATCTATAGGATAGATGTGAATGCGATGAACTCCCAAATCAACATGACGGGGGTTTCGTTTTGTAGCTCACGAATAAACCCAAATCCGTGTACACCAGGCGTTTTTCTCCCCATATAAGTTTTTTACATTGATCCTTTTTGCTTTTAACCTTCGATATTCAAAGATTTTAGTTATAAAATTTATTCTATCTATCTCAGCGATCCACAGTTTAGATATACAGGGTGTAACTAAATAAGTGTAAAACATTTAAGGGGGTGATTCCTCATCGAAAAAAAGATAGGATCTTTCATATAAAGAAACTTCATTGGAGCATCCCTTGTTAAGATACAGCCCCTTAAAGGGGGTACATAAAATTCTCGTAATCGTTGATGAAGTCGGGCAAATATTCTATGTGAAGGATGCTGCCGTTGAGGATACATTTCAGCATATCTTCTAGAAGCTTCTAACCCATTCCCCTGCGACAGACCGTAAACGTAATGCATATCAGCCATTTCCTCATTTGTGTATGCCATTTTAATAACAAGTGAATTATTAAAGTAACAACAAATTAAGAACAGAACAACAATACACAATTAGTATTACTTCAATTTCAAAAATTTACAAACTGACAGCTTGATACCAATTTAATTGTCACTATCGCTAATAGCGGCCTACTGGATAAATTAGTTTCGTATTTTCGTTTTATGGCGATATGTATCTTGTTCGTAAAATAATTTTTTGCTGCGAACTGGTTTATTTTGGGCAAAAAATTCAAGAGACATTTTTTGTTTAGAATGAAACAGGCTATCGGAAATACATTTTTAGATGGTAAACAAATAATAAGACAAAAACTTACATTGGAAATAAATTTTAGGGGTTGCGTTTTCCACCCCTTACAACCATGGGGTAAACCAAATAAATTACTGGCTAAGTGTCTTTTTGGTAGTAGAAAATGTCAGGTTAATTTCAATATTGTAACTTTTTTAGTGCTTGTGAAATAAATTGTTAAACACATTTTATGTACCCCCTTTAAGGGGCTGTATCTTAACAAGGGATGCTCCAATGAAGTTTCTTTAATGAAAGATCCTATCTTTTCTTCGATGAGGAATCACCCCCTTAAATGTTTTACACTTATTTAGTTACACCCTGTATAAAAATAATATTTTTCAGGTTCAGTGAGTAAAAGAATCCGACGAACGGACGAGGAATTGAGAAGGGCGGCCGAATGTATAACGAGAGGACAGACTTTCCAGACGGTGTCGGATCAGTACAACATACCGATTTCCACAATCAGGTTCTACATGGCTCGAAAAGTAAGCATTTTGTACATTTTTTCCCCCCGTATGGTTCCAATTTGAAGGGTTTAAGTGTAGAAACAAAAACGCTGCTTCTCGTCTGCAAGTTATACTTACGATCAAGTTTAGGAGACGACAAACTGGATGATGCACTGATTTTTTTACGTTCTTTGTTTTTAGAAATTTTTAATGTTTTTTTTTCTTTCATTTTGTTAACACTAGGTAAGATTTCTATTTAGTGTATTTAGTTGAGGTCAATCAATAATATCGATAGTGCGGTCGTTATCGTACTATCGATGGTAATAATTATATCTAATATAATTTTTTTTTAGATATTTTTACAGGGTGTCCCATTTTTGACACTTTTATAGGATCCGGAATTGTTAGTGCTACAAAAGTAATGTAAGTGTCATGTGCTCTTTTTGGGTCAAACTTAAAATGGTAAAATGAAAATTTGATATACGGGGGAAAATCAAAAAATTGACAATTTCAAAATTACCCTATATTTCCTTAGTTAAAAGAGATACAGAAAAATGTTTTATACAGAAGTTTCTTTAAAATGATTGTTGAATAATCTGGCGTTTTCAGAATAAGTACACGGGGTCAGGTAAAAAAGTTATCGGACCAAACCTCATTGTTTTAAATGGAACAAACCCGAACACCCTGTATATTTTAATCTAAAAAGATAACATTTTAAATTATCTTTTCAAATATCGAACACACCATGGTTGATATTGGTTTCTTAGGCGATTTATTTAAACTTTATTACTTTGAAATGAAATAAAAGATTCAGATTAAGGTATAAAATAACGGGAATCATCGCAAATGTTCGGGATATGTCCTTAAATAGTTACCGTCTTTCCGGATAGCGAACAAAATATAAATTTTGCGCCATTTCTTCGTTTTTTCCACTTTCAATACAAACTGATATCATATCAAATTTTTCAAAGTGTTGAAAGTCATTTTCACAAATGAATGAAATTGACGTTAAATGTTAATAACAACTAGAATGTCAACATAGTTGTTTCTATGATATTTCGGGGTTGTTCATGGTCTACTGTACTACTACCTGACCCCGTATACTTATTCTGAAAACGGCGAATCATTCAACAATCATTATAAAGAAACTTCTGTATAAAACATTTTTCTGTATCTCTTTTAACTAAGGAAATATAGGGTAATTTTGAAATTGTCAATTTTTTGATTTTCCCCCGTACCTCTTAAGCGAGCGAAAATTTTCAAATTTTGCTTTTACCACTTTTAGTTTGACCCAAAAAGAGCACATGACACCTACATTACTTTTTTGATAGCTCTAACAATTACGGAGATACACTATAAAAGTGTCGAAAATTGGACACCCTCTCTAGGACTATGGATAGTATCCATAGTTTGTCCCTTTTGCTATCGATATATCGAGCTTGAGCACTATCGATAATTTTCCACTCTCATGTTAATTTTTTTTGGTTAGTCCCGGGATTCCGGTATTAGATGGCCTATCCCGAAAATCCCGGGATTGGAACAAATCGAACAAACCCTATACCTTAAGGTCTGCGACAAAATTTTACTTTACAAAAATCAAATCAAAAATCATGTCCATTTTTATTATTTACAAATATTTAACGGGTGTTTTTTCTTTAGGGTATTCTTCCACGACGCAAACGAGGTCGATCTTGCGCCCCTACAATCGGCATGGGGGGTAGTCCGATGCCGGTGACGACAACCTACACATCCCCCGGGAGCCCTATAGGACCCCCCTATCACATCGTACACTATAAACTTCCGCAATTGGGTGTTCAAAAACTCAAATAGGGATACGTTATAGTGAGGTTGAATCAATAAGGAGGAGGAGGATAAGTGAAGGAGGAAACTGTGAGGTTTGAGTAGGATTTAAGAGAAAGGCTGATATTTTTTTGTTTGTTAAGTGTGACGGGTGTATTTTATTGGATTGTCCTATAGTTATTTATTTGATGCGAATCCGGGAAATGGCTCATTACGTTAGGAGGCCGGGACTATTTTGTTGAAAAACGATCAAAATTGAGCGATTTTCAATCGTCAATAGCTCAAAAACAATTTGACCTAAGTATAACAATGAGACATTAAATATATCCAAATTTTACATAGAAAATAGCTAACTTAAGTGTTTTTTTAATGGAACACCCTATATATTGTTACATAATATGGGTCATTCTTTTACACAAACTGCACCCTTTTTAACCTTGACAAATTTGAATAGTCCAAAAAAATTTTTACAACTTATACAGGGTGTTATGGAAATGACTTATTATATTTAAACCGGCCAATCTTGAGATATAAATAAATTGAAGAAAAATATCCATAGATGGCGCTTTGAATTATTAAGCGAAATATACACTTAATATGAAATCTGAAAATTTACGTGGCCGCTACTGACGACGCTCGTAATCAATAATTTATTGAGGCAGTCTCAACTCTCAAAAGAGGTCAGCGCATTATAGGCGGTGTTGTCATATTGCAACACAGAAATGTAAACGCACGTGTTCAGTTTTTAACAAGACGTCTTTGACCCGCGTTATCTCTCCTTTTTCAAACTTTTTTTAGGAAAAAAACTACAATTTTAAGGTACATGCTCTCTTACCTTCGATCTTATTTTAAAATAATCCGTTTTATAATTAAATTCCATAAAAAAATAAAACACAACAGAACCAACAGTAGATAATATCACACAAATTAGAAATCACATCACAACATTTATTATTATGAATTATTTCACGATAGAGAAAAATCGGGTAGTTCCAGAACTAACACGTTTAAAATTCGTATACACCAAGCACGTGTAACCCTCGGCAACGCCGTTCCAACGCAGAGTATCGAAACATACTGAACTAACGATACTGAAGGTTAAACATATCAATACGCGCGCGGCGGTTATCCAAGCAAGGGCGAGACGCGCGGTATGATCTGGCATCACTGTAGTTTACTCTAGTAGCCTACATTGTTGCTAACTGAAACCAGATGGAGCGGCGCGACAGCATGTTGGCAAAAAGGGTTTTTACCTTAGTATTTAGATATTCTATTTAAAAAAAAGTATGTAGACTTTTTTTAGGACACCCAAGGAATCATTCATTTATATATAATAAGTCATTTCCAAAACACTCTGTATACTACATACATTTTCGAAGCAGTACGAATTAAAAAACTTGAACAGTAATATAGTGACAATAAAATACACTTCGTTACGGTCTTTTGCCATTTTTTTGTAATTATTTTCCTGACAGTGCCAGTTATTATTTTTTAAAAGTGATTTTTTTTCAAATGGGCATTTAAAGACAAAGGAATTGAAATACTATGGCAGGTAACAATACGTTTTAGTTTTAATCTTTTGATGCAGAACTTTTTTCATAAAATTAATAATAAAAAAGTTTCCCATATGGTGCCTACTTAAGTAGACACACTGGGTATATGAGGGGAGTCATAAAAAATTTTACTTAATTTCTTTCTGGCAGATTCTAATGTTTGAGGACAAAATAACAATTTACCATCACATTCAACTCACAATTACGACTCGATTCAAAATATAATAATCTACTAATTTTATTTAGGATTTCCGTACTTCTTTTGACTCATAAATCTTCCCATAATTGTGCATTAAAAACGTAGGGTCACCAGAGTCAACTAAACACAATTCAATACACAAATAGTATTTCTATTTCTACGAAATATAGTGCCATAAATCCTGTTTGTCGTTATCTTTTTTGTGCCACCCATTTGCGTTGTATATGTGTTTTTTTGTTGTTTTTAAGTGTAAAGATCTCCCAGTTTTGTGTCCATGTTTTATTGACTGGGCGCAACACAAAGTATTATTTTTAGGTTAATTTTTTTTTTAAATTGTCCAATTTTTTAAACGAAAAAATATACTCTTAATATTTTAGTTGCTCGTTTAAGAAGTTAGGTCGATGCTTCAGCAATAATGTTTCTTTATTGCTTTCACTACTAATAATTTTTTAAATATTTTCGTTTTAAACACAAAATTCTCTTAAACCCTATATTTTGTGTAATAAGCCTTCTTTTAGTTATAGTAAGTTGTAAGTATATTCAGTAGAGAGCGAATTAAGTTAGGCATAGTTTGGACAAAATAAAATAACGTAAGTAAGAAAATGTAGACGTTTCGTGGGTAATTAGTGTGAAAACGTTTTGATGAATTTGAGAAGCAAGTTTAAGGTTAGGTTTTTGTTTTTTTTTCGGAAATTAATGTGAAATTTTTTGGTTTTGATGTTTATAGGTCTGTTTCGGACGTTGAAAATAATTAAATAAGCGTGTTCAAAAATACAAAAAATCCTTATTTTTTGGCTCGTGCTATACAGGGTGTCCCTAACTTATGGGCCGCAGAGGAACTGGAGATACTAAACATCAAACTAGAGCGATTAAGTCATATAAGTTGTTCGAAACGATTCTCATTCTAGAAGGTGAAAGTTTATTTTCGAAAATAAGCCATATTTTTTAAGTTGCACATTAGATGGCGCTAGTTACACACACACTGGGTTTAACAAATATATGATTTTTTTTCTTACCCGTTTCAGGTATTATTTATAATCCAAGACTAAATAGGTATATTCTGGTCGATCTTAATATTAATAACCGTTTTCGAGATAGTTCCTTTTAAACGTCACAATGCATCAAAATAATCAAAGTATAATAATGGAAATATCCCGAAAACGGTTAAATAGCAGTATACCTTTTAGTTTAGAAATTTCCCTTCTTTGAGAATCTTGGATTAGAAATACAGAATAATCGACAAGAAAAAAAATTATAGATTTATTAAACCCGGTGTATACAGGGTGTCTGCTAATTAATAGTACATGGAAAAACCACAGGCTCCTTACTTAAAAATATTAGGATTTAATTACACTTAGCTATATCCGAAAGTTGATATTAACTGATATACAGGGGTGATAAAGTTAAAACTTAATTTTTGTTTTTCTCTAATAACTGTCAAGGAAACCAACGTTTTTTTACAAAATTTGGCAATTTTGTTTTTTTTTAGCACGAGAAATTGATTTTTTATGAAATTTTAATGTGCAATGTAGGGGGCGCTGTCTGCGGCATTATTTGCACATTTATTAGGTCATAACTTTTTTGTGCCTCAGTGTGTTTAAGTTTTTAATGAAAATAATGCTTTTCTCATATTTATTACGTAAAAAAGGTATACTAAGTTCAGGTCGCCCAGAGTTACCGTTTCGGAGATATTTGCATTTAAATTGTTTAGTGCGTTAGCTCAGTCAAGCAAATAATGTTTTGTTACTTCTTACCAATTCACTTTTACATGATAATTAATGTTCTAGTAGTGGTAATTGGAAATAATAAATACCACAATTGGATTGTTCTTTAACTTACTTTACTACTTACGTTAATTAAAATAACTTTGACCCTAAAAAATATTGTGTCGAAAGAAACCAACAGCAACAAAAACACAAACCTACGATAAACTCAAAAATGAAACATTTTTGTTCCATAGTAACTGCATCTATAAATTTCATTTGTTCTCTCATGAGTTACTTAAAGAAAAACATTTTGCTTGCAAATTAATAGTAATTGGGCAGGGTGCACTAAACAATTTAAATGCAAATATCTCCAAAACGGTAACTCTGGGCGACTTGAACCTTTTTTATGTAATAAATATTAAAAGTGTTATTTTCATTAAAAACTTAAATACACTGATTCACAAAAAAGTTATAACCTAATAAATGTGCAAATAATGCCGCATAATGCCCTAAATTGTACTTTAAAATTTCATAAAAAATCAATGACTCGTCTTAAAAAAACCATAATGGCCAAATTTTGTAAAAAACATTAGTTTCCTGCAAAGTTATAAGAGAAAAGCAAAAATGAAGTTTTAACTTTAACACCCTGTATCTCAGTTAATATCAACTTTCGGATATAGGTAAGTATAATTAAATCCTAATATTTTTATGTAAGGAGTCTGTGGTTTTTCCATGCACCATTAATTAGCGGACACCCTGTATAATTAGCGCCCTCAATGTGAAACTTAAAAAAAAATTATACAAATTCTTATTTCTTTCATAAAAACATCATACCGCCAACTTTCAAACCGATATATTAAACAGTTTTCAACTTATTTTCGAAAATAAACTTTCACTATCGACACTCTGTAATTCTAGAATGAGAGTCATTTCGAAAAAACTTATATGTATGTATCTCGATAGCCCATAAGTTATGGATACCCTGCACACAAAAAAAAAATTTTGATTTGAAATTAATCTAAATCGAAGCTTTTATAGGTTAGGAAACGGGCCTATTGTGGTAAGTTTAACGATGTCTTACCAGTTTATGTTTAATGCAGGAATGTAACCTCAAAATTATCCGTATAAGCGTTGCAAAATCAAAAACAAAATTTTTCACATCTATAAAGATACGCAGTGGTTAAAATTTTAAAAAATCGTCGGGGTTAAAACCGGTACTAGTCTTTTGTAAGATTTTTTTGTAGTTTTTAAGTTTTTTTGTTTAATTTTCGTATTATACACTCACTAGTTTGTAGTTTTGCTGCCATTCGATGACCTATATTGATTGATTGACAGGCATGTCGGACTTACACCGAGTGACAGTGACATCATAAGCTATTTTTAGGTTACGAATTTGACATTCGGGTATGTTTAATATGGGGTGTTTGGAAACACTCCTCGTCGACCACCGTTAAAAAACGGGTACAAATTCCAAACCATCAAACTGAGAACTGACTTCTTAAGTTAACCTACAAATAGTCTCAACATATATTCAACAAAGGCGAACCGCGTCTAAGAATAAGTTTGGCAAACGGAAAAAGGCAACAAATTCTATTATTGTATTCTCTATTACGGCCATTAAAGCGTTGCTATGTTTTTTCTGTTTTTACAGAACATTCCCTCTCACATTGGTCTTCTATAAGATGCTGCGTTGGGTAGGCCAATGCACCGCGAGATGTCGCTACGAGATCTATACTCCGTTCGAAAGAAACTCAAGTTTTCACTTTACAACTGTAAAAAGCATGGAGGTTTACATTTAGTTTAAATTACTAAGTTGCATTGACTTCCTAGGAAAATTATCTTGAATAAACCCATGGTTGGTTGGTTGGTTGGTTGGTAAAGGCGGGGGTCGGTTTAAAGGCCCGAACTCACTGCAGCCTTTCGGCTTATTGTGTACCCCGATCTTGCTAGAAGATGTTTGTTCCTTCTATGAGGTCCAGTAACCTTCTACCAAGCTTGTCATGTGGGAGGTTGTCACCACGTTGTATGTTCCCGAAGATATTTTGTCTTCTACGAGACAGCGCTACGCAGCGGTATATTATGTGTGAGGCGGTTTCATCCTCTTCGCCGCAGAGTCTACATTCAATGGATCCGTTGTTTATCCCTATCCGTTGAAGGTGGTTTCGCAAGTGGCGAACAAACCCATCACTTGTTTCAACTGGGGCCGCGTCAGGGTTAGCATCCCATTCGATAGTATTTTCGATGGTTTTTCAATTACGGCCCGCTCGTGTATTTGACCAGGTAACTCTTCCATCGAGATAGGTGTTGTTTTTTCGACCTATGTTGTTTTTGTTGCCTGTTTTGATATTTCAAAGGCCGGTTCGGGGCACCTGAGACTTTGAGCAGATCCGGCTCTCGCTAGTTCATCCGCTTTTTCATTTCCTAATATCCCGGAGTGATCAAGGACCCACAAGAGTTCCACCTTGTTCCCCCTGGCCGCCAGTACTTTTAGGTTGGTATGGCATTCCAGTGTTGGAGTTCAGAGCCTTAAGAGCAGCTTGGCTGACCGAAAGGATGTAAATCTGGTAGCCCTTTTCAAGATTTTGTAGTACACATGCTTGTATGGCATGAACTTCCGCTTGGTATATTGTGGCGTAGGTCCCCAGAGGAATGCTCATGTCCATCCTGGACCTTTTCCCAAATATACCTGCGCCGACACCGTTGGAATAAACCCATACGTATAACATACCCAAATCGCAAATTCGATTGTTACTTAAAAATGGCGGTCATGTAAACGTTACAGTATCTTCGTCACCCGGTGTATACAACGATATTATGATACTCATAAGTTTTTTCCTTTAAGTTCACTTTTAGTAAGGTAGTTGACTTGACAAGGAACTTTGAATTCCGGTAATTTTTTTGAAAATTGGGAAATGTCGGCAAAACATTCTGAACATACGCCAGACCCCATTTTGTTTGTGTTTGTTTTCTATGACGCTTACGTATGTTAAGAAAATTATTCGAGAGATCCAAAGCCATGTTAAAGTCGATTTTCCGTTTTGCTCAATTTTTAGTTTTTTCACCTAAAAAAAGAAGTCTCGTAGAGATTAAGAGTAACAGACGCTTCCAATTGCTGTTATATGACACATAAAATGTCGCCTTAGCTAAGTTTAAAAGTATTTCACTATAAATATTAGATTTAGGCTGTCCGCAAATACACTGAGCCAAAAAGTTATGGTGCGTTTGGAAAGTACATTCAAGTTTATCCTCCTTTTAAAACATTGCCGATATGTAGAAATTGTAGGAATCCCACGGCTATTAAGATACATATACAGGGTGGTCGTTTAATACAACAAAGTACGTATAATAGCTGCGTTGTTATTTAAAATATACAAAAGCGTTAACACAAAATATGTCTTGGCCCAGGCCCGTTCCTGGGGTGTTTGGCGCCTACGTGCAGGTTTCTTTGGTGCGCCCTAGTTTTAAAAAAATTGTCCTATTTTTAAAAAAATATTTCGGGAAAAACTGGTAATGTTTTGAATTGTAAGAAAACTGATAAAAAATAATTAGAAAAATGTTTATTAATTAAATTACCAAAACAAACAAAATCAGAAAAAATATTTGGTAAGTATATTCACAAGAAAATTAAAAGAGAATAAAATTAACGTAAATAAAATAAACAACAAAAACATAAACAATATTATACCTAATACTTATATAGTAGGTACCTAACAGCAATATTTTAATGATAAAAAAATAAACGTTTCAAAAATGAAAAAATACTATTTTTGTAATAAACAAAACAAAAAAGGAACGATATACCTAAAATAATACACGTCTGGCTTTCACGGATGCAAGCTCGTTGATCATCTGATTATGATCAAGAGCCTGAGAAATATCATTTTCGATCGAAATAATGGCCAAATCTGATAGGCGTTCTTGACTCATAGATGTCCTTAAATAATTCTTTATTAGTTTTAACTTAGAAAAACTTCTTTCACCTGAAGCTACTGAAATGGGTAATGTAAGGTATATCCGTAAGACTGTAAATAAATTTGGAAAAAGAGACTGTAGATTTTTTTTAGTTATATAATTTAAAATGTCTATGGGAAAGGATGAATCAGTAGTATTTTTAGGATTAAGAATCTTATATGTTAAAATTTCATTATGTAAATCTAAGCCGTCAATGTCTTTAGATATTACTCTATCAATCTCAACTTGCAATTCGGTATCTAAATTTACACATGATTCTTTAATTAAGTCAGATTCTAAATTTTCAAAATTACAAAAGAATCCAAATAAATTTTGAAATTTGATTATACCCTCAAACCGCTTTTGTAAAGACTGAATGGTTGTATCTAAAATTAGAAAATAAAATCGATTTTAAATTTTTGCTTTGGATCTGCTACAGATTCATCCTTACTTTCATATGAAAATTGTTGCTTAAATTTTCGTTGTCGTACTATTGGGAATACCTGCTCTACATCGTTTTTTGCTGCTTCTTCTTTAGCTTTATTGATGAGCAAATCAAAATTTTTGTCTGAACGTTTTTCGTTAAAATAAAGATTAAGATTTTCAATTTCTTTATGGCAGTCATTTAAGTTTCTATTCGGATCTTGTAGTATTTTACTTACTATATTAATTTTTTCTAAAATATCATGCCAGATTAAAATCGAACAAATAAATTTAAAAGTCTTAATTTTATCCAATAAAGATTGTGCACTATGTTTTGTCTTTATGTCTCGTGATGTATCTTTTGTCAAAAATTCTAGGCTATTACAAATTTCTTCTAACTGATATCTAAGAGGACGAATTGTCCCACCTAGTTTCACTTACTGAGCAAACGTTTGGTAACATTTTTAGACATATTAAAATGATAAAATATATGATTTTTTTTTAATTTGTAATAAAGAATACTGAATGACCGTCGATTTTGCGCCCCTAAAAATTTTGCGCCTGCGTGCATGCACGCCCTGCACGCTCGCCAGGAACGGCCCTGAATGTACCCCCTAAATTAACTGTATGTAGCCTCTGAAAGTATAGAAAATGTAATTTGTCACACATGTCAATATCTCAAAAAGGATATGAAATTAGGATCCAGTTTTTTGAGGCAACCTATAGATTCAAAAATATACAGTGACCGCAAAAAAGGTTGGCTACATATGGGAGGGAAACTTATTATTGAAATATTAAAAAAAAATTCAACCCGATCGCCTCTGGTAACTTATTTTGACATTTTTCACGCTGCAGAAATATTGAAAAAAATGTATTTCGTCATGGAAAACTGCTATTTGATGACGAGATATCGAAAAAAGTTATTTGCAGCATAGTTATTCTGAGCAAAAAAAATTATATTCTATTATGTTCTATGTGACTAACTTAAAATTTAGGTTTATACCATGTAACTGGATGTGGCCAGGCCTTGTATCTGGCAACCATATGTCGAATTCCCAATTAAAGTTACTGTAGGTTCCGTACAATTTTGTTTTTAATTTTTTATTTCGTCATTTTGGAAAAACGTTTTGTTCAAAATTAGGAAAAAACAACTTTCGTAAGCATATTATTTCAAAAATAGCTATAAATGGTAAATATGGTTGCAGGTACAGGGCCCGACCACACCCAGTTACATGGTAAATAGCTAAATTTTAACAAAAAATCACCAAAAATGTTTAAATAATATATTGTTACCTTGGTTTTCAATCATTTAACGCATTTTCTATTCCTGAGAATATGAAATTCACAGGCCTGTTTGAAAAATATAATTTTTGAAATTTTGGCTTCTAGCTTTGCAAAAAAGCATTAAAATCTAAACACGACATATTGTCATCTAATACCAGTTTTCCATGACAAAATAGTACATTACATATCAAGTACCGAAAAGAGGCTTTTATGGACGAGATGCGGAGATGCACGAGTCCGTAAGAGCCTCCGACGGCCCGAGATATGCTCCGAGGCTTTGGTGCCAAATAATTAAAGAAATTCTTCAGACAGTTTTCCTGTCTACATGGCATGAACACTCTCGCCCGGAGAATGTAAATATCTATTTATTATCGTTGATATGTATGGCTCGGTGGCCTAGTGGCAGAGTGTACGCTTGGCGATCTGAGAGTCGCGGGTTCAAATCCCGCACCGACATCTCTGGTTTTACTTATTTATCAGTTAAAAAACTATTGAAGAGAACATGGTGACTCGAAGCGCTCTCTCGGAGAGGTCTGAAAGCGCCACTTTCGGTGAAGAGAACATGCATGAAAAGATGCACTTTCGGGGTACATGTAAAAAAATAGTACATTACGTATCAAGGGCCGAAAGGAGGCTTTTACGGACGAGATGCGGACCGCACTGAACTTTTGTATTAAAGACGTTTTGTATATTTGAAATACCGACGAAGCCGTTATACTTTACCGCCAGCTTATAAACTGACGTTTTTCTTTTTTAGGCGTCCCATAATTTCGTTTGCGTTTATTATAAATCTGCTTGTACACTTCGTTATATTCGCACGTTAAATATAAAAAAATATGACATTAAATAAATCATATACAGGGTAATATGGCAAAACCCGAAAAAAGCAGTAGAATAATTTTTTGTTTGCAATTCTTAGGGCCTATATTTGAATTTTACCTTAAGTTAGATAGCTAATGTAGCATAAACGTTAAGCTGAACCTTAAAAATCTATGTTTTAAATTAATTTGGGATCAATTGACGTTAAGTGGAAGATAATCACGTTCTTATAGATCTATTCCTTTAGATGAGAGTTAAAAAGAATTTTAATATACTGTCGAACTTGTGTTAAGGATAACTTATGTCATTATGTACCTTAAGGTGACTTTCAAACATCGGCCTTAAGGTACAGAATGACATAAGTCATCCTTAACACAAGTTCGAGAGTGTATTAAAGTTCTTTTTAACTCTCATCTAAAGGAATAAATCTGTAAGGACGTGATAATCTTCCGCTTAACACGTCAACTTACACTCAAATTAATTTAAAACATATTTTTTAAATGTTTACCATAACGTTAAGGCTAACTTAAGGTAATATTCAAAAACAGGCCCTTAATTCAATAATTAATTGTGTACACCCTGTAATATTTTTACAGAAATACAAGTACGCGCGCGTCTTTTCTTGCATCCATCACTTGCCATTTGTTTTTTATCGACACTACTCGGGACTAGTCAAGTCTACTTAAGACTGATATTTATTTATTTCATTTTTTTCACTAACGTCTCACCTCACTTTAATTTGTAATTAACCAGAAGTCAGTCGGCGGACGAAATAGGATGTGCACGTCGTAGGAGAAGCCACAATGCTGGATTCACAGTCGCCCGGGAATCTCGGGCTTTTCATACTGGATATACAGGGTGTTTCTTAAAAACGTGCTAATATTTCAGAATGTGATTCCTGAGGTAATTTTATGAAGAAAAGTTTATATGAACATACAAGGTGATTGATGATGAATATTAGACGTTAATGTCAAGTCAAGGGCTCGCTTTGAAAATTTGGTAGCTTATAAAAGTGGACATGCTCTCTCTTTCAGCCGTGCAGTGCATTGAATTTTGTTAGGAGCGAGGTAATACCCAGAGGCCTTTCACCCCGTTTCCAAATATTAGATATAATAGTACTGGGTGTTTCAAAATATAAATGTTTTGTTGTTTGTTTGGAAAAATGATATAAAGTACGTTTTTTTCAAATGAAACACCCTGTATTTTATCTGTGGCCTTAAAAGCTCTTGAAATTGTCTAACTTCCTATGTGTAATGTTGCTATACGTATCTTGAACAGTTTTTTACTTATGAGCATTTATTTAACAAAATTTATTATCCCAGATAACAATCGCAAATCAATTCGTAAAATCTTAAGGTTACTTAACCAAATCTAAGTTGTAGCATACAAGGCGACATAACGTAACAAGATAACATTACACATAGAAAGATAGACGTTTTAGGGAAACAGATAAAATACAGAGTGTTTCATTTAATAAAACATACTTTTTACCATTTAACAATCGAAATATGTCTATTTTGAAACACCCTGTATTATACAGGGTGTTATGGAAATGACGTATTATATTTAAATAGGTGACTCCTTGCGCTACATATTTTATTTTGTTAAATTGACCGTTTTAAAAGTGGGGTATTAACACTCTTACTCACAGGTCAGTCCGCGCTACTGTACAACATCTCACCCAGAGCCAATGGCAATGTTGCCAAACTTAATGTAAAACTGAAATTCCATATAAAATTATAAAAATAAATTAATTTCTACCTACTTGTATTTATCCTTATATCTAAAGAGCGAGGAAATCCAGGCACAAACACAATCAGCTTTTTTCTTCTGGGAACACTCCTGGAAACACTTTATGTACACACAGTAATAGTGAAACAGAACCGATAGTTTTTGAAAATACAATAATACAGATTATACTACAGATTATTAGATTTTATTAGACGCGACGAAATTTGACGTCCAGAAGAAACGCGTCAATAAAAACAATATTCAAAGATTATTTATGGACGGGCAAGATACACGCGTGATCGACGAGACACAACCTATCCCGCCGCTGGTTGATCTTGAACTAACAGACGCAATCGTGCGGCGCTATATGAAACTACTTCGCTCAGCCGATGTAAGGCGTCAAGAGGTCATTGGCATTTGACCTAGTAACTTACGTGGCTATTACTATTCCATATGTTTTTTCGGGTTGTTTAAAACCTAGTCCGTCGTAAATGTTCTTCAATTAATTGTACAAAAAGGTATTACAGAATAAAAAGTGTTTAAATTATTTTATTTTATTTAAAGAGTTTAAGGTGTACATATGACAACACCGGCCAGAATTCCTTGATTGCTTACATGTATCGCAGTGCCGCACAGGCGTTTTTCTGGTTTGACGTCGGGTCACTTTTACCGCTAAATGAATTAAAAATCCCAATTTATGGCTATTTTTCTTCAATTTGTCTTTATCTCAGGAATTGCCGGTTTAAATATAATACGTAATTTCCATAACACCCGTATATTTTGGAACAGAGGAAAGCTCTGGGTTCTTATCTCACTCCCCAACCATATTTCAGTGCTCTAGTTTGTCAGAGTACGAAAATATCAGCCCATTTTGTTTTCCAAAAAAAAAAACCGTTAATTATTATCTGGAGAACGATAACAGATAGATATAGGAAAATGTTAAGGAATGTTATTCTAGGGATTCATAATACACAGGATGTTCCATACTTTCTAGTAACAGCGGCAGATGTACACTTATATAAGTTACCAAATTTTCAAAGTGATTCTTTGACTAATTCCTCATATAAGTATAATAGGCCATTGACCATCAATCGCCCTGTATGTGGTTTTATGTTCTATTAACGCATACAAATATTAAAAACAATATCTAAAGTACTTTCGGCGATATTAGTAAATTTCAACACCCTGATTTGAGCAATCACACCCTAAAATAATTGCACGCCATTAAAGAACACCTTGTATACTATTAACCGTACCGTTCGGTGGACGGACGATTCACTGGAAACTTTTCATCGTAAACTGGTGCACTGGGACATAATAATATGACTTCTGGCTTACTGTATTATTTGCGATTAATTTTTCTCATACATCATACTTGCCAAATTAAAATAACATTTTGTCATTAGGAGTTTTAGGATTAGTAATGAATTATTACCACACCCAAACGTATAAGTATAGAAAAAGATAAGAAGAATACTCTCTAATGCTATCACTTTGCAACGCGATAGAGATATTTCGAAAATAATGTCGAATCTGTCTCCCAAAATACGATATACAGTGTTACCATTAAAGTTGGAACCATATGGGGAAAAAATAAATGTATTGTTCGATTTAGGTCAAATTTGACTTCATCATAAGTTTTTGCGTCGATAAAAACCAAAAATAACATAGTTAAATGAGACATTTTCTCCACAAATGTCGAAAAATTGAATTTATTGATCGAATTTTTAAAAAATTTGTCCATCACCTTAAATCTATTTATTTACTTAATTATAATGGTCCGGCAGCCCGTTACCAAAATGTCCAGTTATCACGCCTTCATCTAGTCAATGACTAATCGCTAGATTATTAAAAAATAAGAAAGTTTTACTCCAGCGAAAAAGTTCGACAACGCTGCGCTTACCGGTCAGAGCAGAGTGATTTCAGTCCGTAAGAAGCAGATCGTCTTTTTGCTAATACGCCTTGTCCGTTCTTGATGAAATCATATTAAAAATATTTAGAAAAAAACGTGAATTCATCGACAACGGACGTTTTGAGTGTTGCAAAAATTCCATAGTTTAAATAAAAGATGTAAAGAAACGGGATATGAAAAAGTTACAGCGCCCGGGTATTTTTTTTTTTAATTTTTGATAACACAAAAAATAGTAAATCGAGTCGAACGGACATTTTCCGTGTTGCGCAGCTGCAGGGAGGGCAGCTGAGTCGGATCTCGTACCTGTATAATTCATGATCGCGGTACAGGGCGCGCGCATGGGACTGCTTGCTGTGTGGCTTGGTTGTCTATAACAACTCAGCATCAGCTATGTCCCCATATGCATTATTGTTGATACACGTGCTATACCTGTGTAAAAATGCCAGATCATATTTTTCCCCCATTTTCCGAGCCACAATACACGATTTCTGCTTGAAAACGGACGAGGCGCGATCACTCGAACAGCGTTAAAAAAATAACATACCTAAGATTCAACACTGCGGTTGCGCGTCGATGAAAATGTCCGCTCTCATTTTTTTCTGGTCACGAATAACGAAAAATAACATCCGACAAGTAAAACGAACGAGGCATGTTAAGTTTAATTCTCCGCTGTAAACAAATTTCGATTTTTCTCAGACCAAAACTATTCACCGCACGGAAAATGTCAGATACTATTTTCATATCATCAAAAACATCACTCTAGTCAAAAAATAAAAAGAACGGACGAGGCGCGATAACTATTAGACTATTTTTTACATATATAAAGATGATTCTCAATGATTTCGCAACGTTGCCTATGTCCGTTCTTGTTAATTTCCTTCTCAAGTCTTTATTAAATCGCCAAAAAACTAAAAAAAGGTCGTGATCATTCTGAAATCCTGGCAACGGGCTGCCGTAATAAAAACGGCACTAATATTTCGATTTTTTTCAATGTATTTCTTATTTAAAAAACAAAGACTCTCCTCCTCGTTGGTTAAATCTTTAAAGGTACGAGGGGTTTGCTCCACAGGTTGGTTGGTTGGTTGGTTAAAGGTGGGGATCGGTTTAAAGGTCCGAACTTCAAATCACTGCAGTCTTTCGGCTTATTGTGTAGCCCGATCTTGTTAGAAGATGTTTGTTCCTTCTATGAGGTCCAGTAACCTTCTACCAAGCTCGTCATGTGTGAGGTTGTCACCACGTTGTATGTTCCCGAAGATATTTTGTCTTCTACGAGACAGCGCTACTACACAGATGGCAACATTGTTACAAGGCAAGTTTTTTGAGGAAAACGAACATTTTGGTACAATTTTTGATACAAAGAATGAATTTAGATGATGAGTATTGTATAAATAAATAGATTTACGGTGGCAGGGTCGATTTCCGGTTTCATGGAGGTCAAAAATAGATAAAAACAAAAATGATCATAAGTGATTCAAATTTGGTATGTGGGTATAAAATTACAATACAAGTAACTTTTCCAAATAAGATCTTTTAAAATTCGATCAATAAATGCCATTTTTCGACATTTTGTAGAGAAAATGTCAAATTTGACAGTTATTATGTAAT
Source organism: Barypeithes pellucidus (assembly GCA_963991005.1). Lineage (NCBI taxonomy): Eukaryota > Metazoa > Arthropoda > Insecta > Coleoptera > Curculionidae > Barypeithes > Barypeithes pellucidus. The sequence continues at coordinate 44,747,844 of OZ022563.1, read as the reverse complement.
TTTTGGTATTTAGTGAAGCAAAAACTAATGTTGAAGTCCAATTTTACCTAAATCAAAAACTACATTTATCCTCATATGCTTACAACTTAAAAGGTAACACTGTATTATAATCTTTAAAAAAAATTCTAATTATAGCATATTTTTGCTATTAAGAAAAAATATTTAATATAATATTTACGTATCGGGCGAACATTTCAAATCAGAGACATAGGAAACACATAATAAACACTTTCAATTGCCTCTTTTTAAGCTTTCGAACAATTCTCCATACAATTGCATCTATCGTATTTAATTCCTGCTTTTAAAGTACCTCAAAATCGGGAATTCCACTGCCCGGATTGTTTCTCGATTTGTACCCTTTTCCCCGATTACAAAATATGTCGTATATTTTTTTAATTTATTATGAAACTTGAATTTTTGGATGGATTTTTGAGTGGCAGCATGTTTGTTCCGCCAAAATACCCCCCCCCCAATCTATCTATGAGCATTCTTAAGTACATTCGTTAGCTTTGAACAATGCGCGCGGTAACCGTTTTTAGTGCTTAATTTTTTTGTAAAAACGCTTTTATATACATAGTATCGATTAAAGTATCGACAGATCGTATCCATAAACCTTTTATGTTCTTCTCTAAATTGGAGTTGGGTGTACCAAGGTATAATCTAATTTTGTACGAATTTAAAAGGGCTCGCAATTTTCAAAAGTTTAGAATACAGGATACAGATTGTTTTCAATAGGAACCCCTGTATATTTTTATGTCATTCGATGCGGAGTTAAAACTCAACAATTTTTCTAATTATAGTCTTTTTGGAATTCCTAACCCATGGTATACTTAAAATTTGTATCATATTGGGTACAACCAATTCCATAATTCCACATGCTCCCAGTTCGTCGATATAAACGGCTGTTATTTCGAAAAAAACTTCATTTTTAACTGGTATACAGCCTTTTACGTCTCCATATACAGATATATTTTTCGTACAGGCAAAACTAAAAAGGGTTTTAGTAAAAATGTTTAAAAAATCATTTCATAAACAGTAGCCGTAATATTACAACTTTAAAATATGTTGCAGCTACTCGGTTTATATTGATCATACTTTACCAAACCCAATTTTGGATTTATCTGTATTTTTTAACGGTTTTTTACCAGTGATAGACAAGAATACAAGAAGATAGAATTTATTTTTGTAGCTTCGATGAATATTGAAATACAATAATACAAGTGTTATTTTTTCATATAGAAACCGCACTCACCTCAATATAAAATACAGAATAATAGATTTATCGTTTTTAATAAATCGACAATCGCTGAAGGACAATCGGCAGCGTTTAGTTTTAGGCCACCGACGGTCACATTTACTCGCAGTCGTGCATGAACACATCGAGGCATGCATGCACATTTGACAATGTGTGGTTAAAATCCCGTCCGTGCTTCTGGCGCGGTGTGAATTGATCCTGTCGCTGTTTGAATTTTGGCATGTTACACAGTGTGTGTCAAAAAAACGTACCACTTATCATTACTTTACCAAACTATAGTGCGTGCAACAACATTGCACATTTGCGTGCAAGTTTTGCTATTTATACATGCTCGCCAGCAAATGTGACCGTCATTGGGCCGCATAAGGTTTCGATGCGATCATTTTTCTAGCGTATCTTTCCTCTTAAAGAAAAACTGTTAGCTGGGTGTGGACTAAAGACTCAATTTGAAGAACCATCAATGTGTTAACTTAGCCTGCCACAGAAAATGATTCGAATTTAAAATAAATGTACAACATATGGCACAAACTTCTCTGTGCATTTTAATAAAAACATTGTTAAACCGTTTTAATGCATTTTAACCATAGACATATAGAAGAGAGACAAAATATTCACCATTTGTTTACAATCATACATACATCCACCTCTTCAGATAAGTTAGAAGAAGATAGTTTGTAGCACTCGCTATTATCCTTACCAGTGCAGTGGCTTGTGTTTTCTAAGGATCATAAAAAATAAAGTTGTTTAAACAAAACAAAAAATGTTGTTGAGGGCAATCAAAATGTTGACATGTGAGAATATCCATGTTTATCACCCTGCGTTTTAAATAGGACCAGCAAAATTATTTACTGCCAGAGATTATGCAACATTTACGTGAAATATAGAATTAGCTACACCACTGCTTAAGCTAAAAAAGTAAAAGTAAACTTTCTTAAATATCACGCAGTGAAGAACCATTGTTGATAGCTAATAAATTAAATAGTTTTGGTTCGAAAAAATACTAAAAATTAATCCAAAAACACAATAAATCACAAACATAGCCCAACAACACTGTATCGTTACAACGTACAGCGTTGACACAGTGATTTCCCTAAAACATTATAATTTGATGTTATAAGGAAACTATAAATAATAATTATACGAGTACAAAATTTAAAAAGTAGTTGGAATATACACTGTGTCCAAGATAATAAGGGCCAGTACAGGGATCTCGAAAACCGTAAGAGATACGAAGTCGGTTAAATGGAGGTAAAGTTGCGCATTTACGTGCCTAATAATATGCCGTTTAGAACGTTTTAGAATTCCGAGTAGTTCCGGAGATATCCGGAAGATCCGAAATTATGAAAAATCGTTTTATTTTTCCTGTTTTTTTTTTAGATCGAATTCTAAAGTAAATTACACTTTTACATTGCCACTTTTCTGCATATCTAACAGCGTTAATTGTTTTGTAATCCGACCAGTCGTATTCGAATTTTAAATACGGTCCTGTTTTCCTGATATTGGACTTAGAGAGCTTTTTTTCTTCCGAATGCAACGATGTATGACACATTGTGGTTTAATGACGTTTCGAGGGTTTTTTGAACAACATCAGGAGATTTTGGGATACGGTCCTGTATTTCTCCTAATTTTATAAAAAAACATCTCGTAAGTAAGCTCTTTACTTATGTTGGACTAGTTCAATAAATAACAAATAATTTAATAATAAATCACAAATAAGTGAACAAAAAATAATTCAATAATAAACAACAATCAGTGAACAAACAAACATACCAAAACAGTAATAAAACGAACGACGAAAAAGTAAGGAGCTACATAATCAGGTGTTCAAAATGATTTCCGTTATTTTCTAAGCACAACATCTTCTAACTGTCGATACTAAAACATTTGATAACATTTCGGGCGTAATACTTTGAAAGGCTTCAAGCACCAACCTCCTAAGTTCGTATTCTGTTTCGAAGTTGTGTTTATAAACATAATTTTCGACATACCCCCAGAGGAATATGGCGGTGTCATATCAGACGAACGTGCTGGCCATGGTGTTTCAGAACACCTGATTATGTAGTTCCTTACCTTTTTCGTTGTTCGTTTTATTTCTGTTTTGGTATGTTTTTTTGTTCACTTATTTGTGGTTTATTATTAAATTATGTTATTTATTGAACTAGTCCAACATAAGTAAAAATTTAGAGCTTACTTATGAGATATTATTTATAAAATTAGGAGAAATATAGGACCGTATCCCAAAATCCAAAAATTTCCTGATGTTCCAAAAACCCTCGAAACGTTATTAAACCACAATGTGTCATAAATCGTTGCATTCGGAAGAAAAAAAGCTCTCAAATTCCAATATCAGAAAAACAGGACCATATTTAAAAAAAGAAAGTTGATAATGGCCCTTTGAAGACGACTAGTCGGATTACAAAACAATTAACGCTCTTAGATAGAGCAGAAAAAGTGGCAATGTAAAGGTGCAATTTACTTTAGAATTCGATCTCAAAAAAACCCAGGAAAACAATAAAACGATTTTTCAGAATTTCGTTTTTTTCCGGATATCTCCGGAACTACTCGGAATTTTAAAACTTTCTAAACGGCATATTATTAGGCACGTAAGTGCGCAACTTTACCTCCAGTTAACCGACTTCGTAACTCTTACGGTTTCCAAGATCCGTGACCGGCCCTCCTTATCCTGGACACATACAATATGATTTACATAACTTTCGGTTTCAAATTCAAACACATCTGTTAAAAACCAAGTTGAATCGGAACAAAATGTATACAAACTTGTCTCTCTTTTATATTATACAGGGTGGCCAATTAGTGCGACAAAGCTCAATATCTCTTTTACCGCTAGGGATAGCGGAAAACTTTTTTCACGAAAGTTATTAAGCGTTCAGAGATGCAGCTTTTAAAATTATTTTCGACCATACAGGGTGCTCCAAAGGGCGGTGTGATAAAAATTTCATATTTTTTAAATGGGACACTATGTATATTTTTACATATTTGAATTCACCGTAAAATTCTGTACATAGCACCGTAATTATTTGTACACATTTTTGCAACGTTGCCAAATAGATTGGAAAATTCCTAAAATTTGTGCAAAAACATGGTTCAATGAAATGTGTAATATTTCTTAACTTATAATAATTTGAAATAAAATATTTTTATGTCGGAAAGATTAATGTTGACAGAAGTCCCCATGATAACACATATCAATATTATTATACAGGGTATTTTCTATGGATATGCCAACATTATGAACTTGAAACCTGAATTTCATAAGTTTTTTAAATGAAACACCCTGTATATGATTACTTTATTTTGTAGATATTTTATTCCTCTCTAATTTTTATTAAGGTCTTTCTATGCCTATCTCTACCAATATTGGTGCTATTACAATTTTTATTTAAACTCTAGCAACAAAAATTGGATGTATTTTACCATTGTCCTTTTTCTAGTCACCTATGACAAAATAAAAACAAAATGTTGTAATTTAAAAAAAAATATTTATTCATACGGGAGGATACGACACAAAAATATTTTAGCGATTCAAGCTTGTGGACAATTTCTGAAGTAAATTATTACCTAATTATTTGTTCATATAGAAGTAACCCCCAATACCTTGAACACATTTTCAACTGTTTTCAAAGTATTACTCGGCAAATGTCTAGAAACATTCTTTTGAAAAACGTATTGAATATGTGTTAAAGTTAATGGGGGTCACTATGAACAAATAATTAGGCAATGCTTTGAAAACAGTTCCAAATGTGTAGAAACATGACTCATTCTTTTGAAAAACGTATTGAATTATGTGTTCAAGTCAGTGGGGGTCACTATATGAACAAATAATTAGTTAAGTAATAATTTACTTTCGAAATTGTCCACAAGCTTGAATCGTTAAAATATTTTTGTGTCGTATCCTCCCGTATGAATAAAATTTTTTTTTAAATTACAACGTTTTTATTTTGTCATAGGTGACTAGAAAAAGGACAATGGTAAAATACATCCACTTTTTTTTGCTCGAGTTTAAATAAAAATTGAAATACCACCAAGATTGGTAGAGATAGACATAGAAAGACCTTAATAAAAATTAGAGAGGATTAAAATATCTACAAGATAAAGTAATCATATACAGGGTGTTTCATTTAAAAAACTTACGAAACTCATGTTTCAAGTTCGTAATGTTGGCATATCCATAGAAAATACCCTGTATAATAATATTGATATGTGTTATCATAGGGGACTTCTGTCAACATTCCTCTTTCCGACATAAAAATATTTTATTTCAAATTATTATAAGTTAAGAAATATTACACATTTCATTGAACCATGTTTTTGCACAAATTTTAGGAATTTTCCAATCTATTTGGCAACGTTGCAAAAATGTGTACATTTAATTACGGTGCTATGTACAGAATTTTACGGTGAATTCAAATATGTAAAAATATACATAGTGTCCCGTTTAGTTTAAAAAATATGAAATTTTTATCACACCGCCTCTTTGGGGCACCCTGTATAGTCGAATATAATTTTAAAATCTGCACCTCTTAACGCTTAATAACTTTCGTGAAAAAAGTTTTCCGCTATCCCTAGCGGTAAAAGAGATATTGAGCTTTGTCGCACTAATTGGCCACCCTGTATGTCTATGATTGTACACTTCGAATCAACCGATTTAGCGGTGGGAGGCTAAAAAGCTGATATTTTCAGTGATTGTTTGTCGTTCAGCAAAATTAGAATTTGAAAATAATTAAACCGTTATTACCGCTTTAAATATTTCTTTGGTATACTGTTTTTTTAATAATAAGCTCCCGGCGCTATCGATAGTCGATGTTTCCAGTGGTAAATTCACACAACGTTGATCTTGTCGATTTGCGTGGGAGGCAATTTTGAACTGACGGCAACCAGGGAGCTTATAATTGGACGAGAAGTATATCATGTGACATGCAAGCGCATTAATATTAATAAAATAACTTGCATCTCATACCTTACAGAAGATTTTTTTTTACAATATACGATAAAAATTATAAAAAATAATTTAAATAAGATACCACATTGGGTGCGACCGAAATATATTTGTAAAGATAATATGAAATAAAAACAATCGCAGTATACATAGATTATAAATAACTTAGGAGATTATGAAAAAAATCGAAAAAATATATACATTATAATAGAGTATATTTATTTTTTCATGATCTCGATCGATACCGAAAAAAATAACTAATTAATGTTTTGGATTGATGCGTTCACAGTATAAACACAAATTCCAAATAATATAAGCGCATACCGCGAGACTGACTATGTAAAGCGCGGTTGTTATGGCGACGTCGACGTTGCCACATCGATAATTTTCGGAGATCTCGGTATTTTAGTTTTTCCTAACGATAATTGGCATTTTTTTCGGTATCCTTTACTTATAATATTCAAAAAAAATGTAAGACTATAGTTGAATTAAAACAAACTTAGATTTTAGAATCTTTTCGTCTCGAAATCTTGGTAGCCGGATATCCGGCCACATTTTTTACTTACGTCATTTCGGCAAGCGAGCTTACGCAGATCTAAAAATTTACCCAGACTTTGATGTTATTTATGGTCGGTTTAATTTATTTTTTCTAATTCACTTTTTTTCTTAAGAATGTCACTGGCTTTATTGTTTTGGTTAAAAAAAGTATCTTTAGTATTATACCAGGTGTTATAAAGCTGGTGTTGTTTTTTACGAAAATTCAAAAAACCCTGTGGGGTACGGGGTGTCGCATTTTCGACACTTTTATAGGGTATCTCCGTTATTGTTAGTGCTATCAAAAAACTAATGTAGGTGTCATGTGCTCTCTTTGGGTCAAACTTAAAATGGTAAAATCAAAATTTGAAAATTTTCGCTCGCTTTAGAGATACGGGGGGAAAACAAAAAATTGACAATTTCAAAATTACCCTATATTTTCGTAGTTAAAAGAGATACAGAAAAATGTTTTATACGGAAGTTTCTTTTTAATGATTGTTGAATAATCTGCCGTTTTCAGAATAAGTATACGGGGTCAGGTAAAAAAGTTATCGGACCTAACCTCATTTTTTTAAACCGAACACCCTGTATATTTTAATCTAAAAATATACTATTTTAAATTCCCCTTTTAAATCTATAACACATCATGGATGATCTTGATTTCCTAGGCGATTTATTAAACTTTATTACTTTAAACCACAGTAGACAATGAAACAAAAGCTAATATCCTAGAAACAACTATGTTGACTAATAACATTTAACGTAAATTTCATTTTTACATATTCATTTGCGAAAATGACCTATCAACATTTTGAAAAATTTGATATGATATATCAGTTTATATTGAAAGTGGAAAAAATGAAGAAATGGCGCAAAATGTATATTTTGTTCGCTATCCGGAAAGACGGTAACCATTTAAGGACATATTTCGAACATTTGCGATGATTCCCGTTATTTTTTACCTTAATCTGAATCTTTTATTTCGTTTCAAAGTGATAAAGTTTAAATAAATGGCTTAGGAAGCCAATATCATCCATGGTGTGTTATATATTTGAAAGGAGAATTTAAAATAGTATCTTTTTAGATTAAAATATACAGGGTGTTCCATTTAAAAAAAATGAGGTTAGGTCCGATAACTTTTTTACCTGACCCCGTATACTTATTCTGAAACCGGTATATCATTCAACAATCAATATAAAGAAACTTCTGTATAAAACATTTTTCTGTATCTCTTTTAACTAAGAAAATGGGTAATATTGAAATTGTCAATTTTTTGATTTTCCCTCGTATCTCTTAAGCGAGCGAAAATTATCAAATTTTGATTTTACCATTTTAAGTTCGACTCAAAAAGAGCACATGACACCTACATTACTTTTTTAATAGGACTAACAATTACCGAGATACCCTATAAAAGTTCCAATTTCGTCTGCCGCGCGCAGTGACGTCACAGGGAGAGTGATTTTTAAATTTCTTATGGAGATTTATACGTTGTTACCGGTTTTAATTCTATTTTAAAGGTATCGAAAGGTTTTACGCATTTAATTGTATGTGAAATGAAAGAATAATATATGACCCCTGCTCGTTGCCACCAGCGTTGCCAGTCTTTTACAATTGTAATATATCCATTACAATTTTAACAATTTTTGAGATTCGGGGCTGAGGCAGTGATATTCTTAAGCAAAAACCCTACAATTAGAAAAAAAAATCATCTAAATCGACCAACAAATATCGAAAATACATCAAAATTAATTTTTTGGTATATACCTGACGGCCAGAATGGCACTAAAGAATACAGGTCATTAACATGATAGCACCGTCTAAATTGAACATTATGACCGCAGACCGCATGTCTGGCAGGTCCTTAAGATCGTTTCGTAGCTTGCTGAAATGACCTACGTAAAGAATGTCGCCAGTTCTCGGGCTATTGTTTTTGTGTTACTCGTACGATAATTATCAGACTTCAGATTGTGTTTTCTTTTAGTTTGTAGTTCTTTCGTGTACAATAATGTATTAGTTTCTAAGAGTAGGCTAGTAATTTTTTTACCATTTTGTTTTTGAAATGGACGTTTGCAATATTGATTATTTGTTTTTAAAATATTGTGTCAAAACGTACTTATGTTATCGTAGGAATTGATTTGTGGATATCCTGCCGTATTTCGTGGGATTTAGTCGTTTATTTTAACATTTTGACGTATATTTCGTATTTATAATACACTGCCCCAATTAATTATCGATTATTCCAGAAATTTACGTCCTAATTATGAACCAATTTTAATAATTTTAATATTTTAACTAATAGACAACAGATTGTAGTGTTAAGGGCAGAGTAGTTTAGGTCCCCGGTAGCTCATAAAATCTAGATGTATCCTGATATTTAATTTTGACATATCTTACATACAAATTGAATTTAATTAATTTGTTTAAACTAAACCAATTAGAGATCTATCTGGGTTAGGCACTGGCTCAAAAGTAACGCCATGCCACTCGAGGTAAGAATAAAATTACCAAAGGTATTGTAAACTACAGATCCCATAATTCATTCGTAAAACTCTTGGAAAGTGAAGCTGTGATTGTGTGAAATGTTATTGAAAATCAGTAATGGGTGGAAGAGAGAACTACATGTTTGTTGGCTGAATGGCAACAATGTTGAAGCCTGGTTATATGAGATGGTTAAATATTAAAACATAACCATACTTACCGATAAAAAGATAAATCCTTATTTAAATGATCCACTCTTTTACAAACTGCACATGAATGCACCATGATTGTTTATAATAAAGACGATTTTTCACCAATAATCGCAAAAAAAAAACACAAATCAACCAAAATATATCAATCCGTTAGATCAAAGCACCAACGTTGTAATGTTTACTAGACTAGTATTCATTCATATTTTGGGTCCGAATCGTAGCGCAGTTGTAAAATAGAAATAGATGTTGCCAGAGTGCAGTTGGATTCGTTCAAGATTCGTTTGATACTTTTAAGTATAATAATTTAAGGAATTTCTCATCGCCTTTTTACTGTTTATAGTAAAATTATTGGGAATGAAATTTATTTTAAGAGCAATTGTAACCTTAAACCAGTTGTAGTTGTCAAATTAACAAATTTTTAATTGGGATTTTGCAAGATACCTTTGCGATACATATGTTAATCTGGCTATGCTGCCATAATGACCGAAAGAGGTGGGAAAGACTGTTTGCATTCATTGCGTAGGCTAGAAATGTACATTTTTCTGTAGATTGTAAAATCTTTGAAAATTACCATTTCTTCTAAAGAGAAGAATTAATTGGCTTGCCGATATTAACAGTCTAGCTGTGAAATGATTACTTGGTCAGCAAGAGTTTACAATTGGTCAGTAGAAACAAACATGTCTAGAAGCAGTTTACTTCAGAGGTCCCAGGGCACTGTCAATTTATGTAACTTTCTTGTGTTTTCATTTGCCGAATACAGAAGGAAATCGGCTACAAAAGGTGTAGCGGGGGCGGGTTTTCACTTGTTTTCCCAGGGCACTGTCACGATTCACAAATGTTTGCTGACCAACTAGCCATTTTGGCTGACCGATTACATTTTTCTGTTCGCAAAAATAAGAATATTTTGCTAGCCAGTTAAATGATACCCTCTTCTAAATACGTTGTATTGTAAAAACGTTTCGCAACATTCTATCTTTTGCTAAATTAAAAATAAGAATAATTTTAACAAATAAATTCTATGATACAGAGTGCTACGTAATTATCTATTCGTTTCCAGCGGTAAAATAATTGCGTAAGATTCTGTATTATAGATTCTATTTGTTGAAATGATTTTTATTTTTAATTTAGCAGAATCCAAAAGTGATAAAATATCGCAATGATTGTTTACGAAACTGTTTTTCCACAATACAACGAATTTAGTAGAAATGGTAATTTTATTGTTACTTCGAGTGGCATGGCGATACTTTTGGGTCAGTGCCTAACCCAGATGTATCTCTAATTGGTCAAGTCAAAAAATAAATTAAATTCAATTTTTATGTAAGATATGTCAAATTTAAATTTTCGGAAATTTACATCCATTTCGATTTTATGCGCTACGGCGCTACCCCATAGGGGAAACTGACGAGGGTTATGACAATTCTTACATAAAAGAACATATCTCAATAAAGAAACATACCACCATTATGAATTGCATGCCGCAATGTAGCTCAATCCTTGCTCTTTTCAAAACAGTCATCAAAGTCAATAAAAGTTATAAGGTTTCTGAGAAAATCCACGAAATCTGAAACTACTCCCTCTGTCACAACTCTCCTAACACCGAGGTAAATTGTGACAGGTACCAACTTAAGTTGTGACAGCTGTGTATCTAGACCATATTTAATAGATAAAATGACTTTTATATGAATTATAAACAAAACACGTTTTTTGCATAAAATAACTTTAATTATCATTTGGCATAATTGTAGGAACTACAATAACATGAAACATTAACATAACAGTATTAAATCTTTTATAAGTAATTATGGCATCATTATATCACACTTAGGTTGTAAGAATTGGCCAAAGCAAACGAACAGGAACAGAAATGAACAGAAAAAAACATTGCAATAAGCGTGTAAAATAAGCTATCCAGAAAATAACCTTTAATAGTAGAGTTGTGACAGCGTGTCACAACTCACCTAGGTGCCACAAATCGCGATCTGGTCAGAATAATAATTCGTAAGTTCGAAACAAAATACAAACACAGCGAGATAATGCGCTTTGAAACTCCAAACTCACACAATATAAGAAAAAATAGCATAACCACGTGAATGTAATATATCATGATATAAATACAATCAAAAATTTTATAAAAAATCTACTTTTCGGTTGTTTTTTCATGCAGACGTCGTAATCACGCAACCACTTGTCGTGGGCCATTGGCGCGTAGCGCGTCTATAAATAAACAATCGTGCTCTGTTGTCAGCTCGCTAACGGCCATAGATTCCGAAAAATCGTCTTTGTCATAACTCTACTCTGCCACAATTCTCCTCGGTATCCCCTACACTTCGACACATCAGGACGTAAACTAATCTGCCCTAAACTGTAGAATCTGTTTTCTATCAATTTAAACAAAAGTTATTTGAAATTGGTTGATTAATTATTAATTGATTATCAGTTTATTAATTTGGACGTGAATTTTTGAAAATTCGATAATTAATTGGGACAGTGTACTTATACACGGATCGAAGCACGATGTTAAGATGAGTTCGGTGGTTATAATTCTCATCAAGTTTTTTTTTTTATTGTATTGTACGTGTTCCCTATGTTATTTATTTATTTGTAATTTAAAACCACGTCCATTTTACTTTCGTATTCATTTTAAATATGCAGCTCTTAATTTATATTAAATTAATCCCAGGCGTCAGTTGTAGATTTAGTTACGTCATTTAATTATACGGAGTGATTCACATCTAAATTTATATAAGTTATACAGAATTTACGCAGCTGCGGAACATTTTTTCGCTACTACCTCATCGGAAATCCCAAAAACCGTTAAGCCTTGGGACACTTGTAAAAAAAAGTACGGTACATATCTGTCAAATTTGACAGTTAACAGCCGCCATAATCCCATTTAATTATGTCATTTTTGGTCTTTATTGAAGCAAAAACTTATGGTGAAGTCAAATATTACCTAAATTGGTTGGTTCCAACTATAATGTTTAGATATACGGCTTTATGGCAAATTCGGATGACTTTAAAGGCAAAACAGTCGAACATCGACTGATAAAATATGACATTCTGTCATTTGCCGCCTTCACTCTAAACCGACTAAATGACGTAAACTAAATACTGTGGCTGTCGCTCGACCCTTTAGCCAGTACATTGTAAAATATATATGTTATTGTAAAAGTGCCATTCGATATATATTTTTCTAGATAAATAGTAACAGCTTATGTCATGTGAGACTTAGACACTGATGTATACAGTATTCGGTATTTAAATATACAAGTATTATATACAGCTTTATTTTTTCTTGAACTTTTTGCGGAACGCATTGTAATAACCTGCGATCCAATCGATTGCTTGTGTCACTCGCCAGACTGGTGGTGTCTTTGTTAAATTGTCAATTTAATGTTTGCAGCCAACCAGCCCGGTGAGACCGCTTATGGCGGGGATCGAAGCATATAAGTAGGCCGTGCAAGGGACGTCACAGCCAGGCAGGTTACTCCATACGTTTATCCTTTTGTGTCAATCGTTCCGTGTCAATATCAGACTTACGTAGCTATATCTGAAAGTAAAAAACGTGAGTGTATTTGTTCGGGTTTGTTCGATTTGATCTAGGCTATATTTGTCTCCCTTTAATGAACCGAGGAAGGTTGATGCTGACAGAGACAGACATAGAATGCGAGCAGCACACTTTCTTAAATTATTTCACAGCCGAACATCCTTCGTCTGGAATGGAACAAAATCAAGTAACATATGATTTATAATGTGATTGAAAATGGTGGAGGAAGCGTCATTAAATTCTAAAATAATTTTTAATTTTCTATTCTTTTCACGAAAACGGACCTTTTCGTTTTGTTGCAGGTAAGTAATTTATGATTGAAATATTTTTTTACTAATTTTTATTCGTTATTGTTATTTTACATTATAAAATTGTCCCATTATGTCCCAAACTTGTCACGCAAATTAGCAACAAACACATTTTTAAAGAATTTTACTTAAAGCTACAACATAATATTTACAGCTTAGTTATATTAACCCGTAGCCAGAATTTTGATAAGTCGGGTAATATATTACTATAATAATTATTTCTTTTCATAGTTTAATTGAGAAACCCATAATGACTGAACATTAAAGAGGACTTCGATCACTAATGTTGCCAGGAGTATGCTACGAAACAGACAAATTGGAAGCCCATAATCATAATGATGGAGCATACAGGATCCGCAAACGAAGCGTGAAAACCTATGTCAAAATCCTAATATTTGATTTTCTCTACTTAGTAAATCAAATGAAAGAGTTTTGATGTTTTCTTTGCTTAAATGTCACTTAAAAATATTGACAGTAATAAAAATTCGATTATTTAACACGGCAGTTTGTCTTCTTCCTGGTTATAAGTATTCGTTGATTTAAGACAGCGTTCCATGCATACGATTTCTGATGATATGATATGATCCGACGGTGCCCTGATTGGTGTAAACTTTTGGTGCCAAATTCCGCCCGAATATTTGTAACAATCGACATGATGAGCTTTATTTTAACTTTCATCCGACGTCGTATGTTTCTTAACCTCACCTTTTTCTAAACCAAAAATTAAGAATGAATGACTTTATTGACTATTTTGGGAATTATTATGCACCAAATTAAAAATACATTAATTTTAAGGTTAGGTAGTGACCCCATCTATATTATATTGCATACGAGTAACACTCTCTTCTTTTTACAAGCTTTTTAGTGAAATTCGGTTCCGAAGATCGGATAATGTGATAAGCAAAATATTTTCGTATATACAACGTGTCCAAGATAAGGAGGTCCAGTACAAGGATCTCGGAAACCGTAAGAGATACGAAGTCGGTTAAATGGAGGTAAAGTTGCGCATTTACGTGCCTAATAATATGCGGTTTAGAAAGTTTTAAAATTCCGAAAACAGTACCGTATTTAAAAAAAGAAAGTTGATAATGGCCCTTCGAAGACGACTCGTTGAATTACAAAATTAATGCTGTTAGATAGAGCGGAAAAGTGGCATGCAAAAGTGCAATTTACTTTAGAATTCGATCTCAAAAAAACCCAGGAAAACAATAAAACGATTTTTCAGAATTTCGGTTTTTTCCTGATATCTCCGGAACTACTCGGAATTTTAAAACTTTCTAAACGGCATATTATTAGGCACGTAAATGCACAACTTTACCTCCATTTAACCGACTTCGTATCCCTTACGGTTCCCGAGATCCCTGTAATTCGAGTTTGGTCAGAGTTAGAAACTTGTATGACGTCAGTAGAAAGAGTGGTAGAATATACTGGCCCTCCTTATCTTGGACACGGTGTATTGCTACATTTGTTACGTCGCAAACGTAGTAAATGTAATTATTGTTTTGATTGGCTGAAAGTGTCAAGAACACAACATAACCTCAACTTTATTATTATAAATTTGATGTTAAAAGTTGGAAATTCGAATGGAAAAATAGAAACTAGTAGTTTTTGGTTATTGACCTTCTGTTGCTTTTTGCTTTGGTTTGATCTAAATAAAAATAATATAAAAATGAGTCTTGAAAGTAGCAAATGGAGTAGGTACCTAAATGTAACAAAATACGTAGTAAGAGCATATAGCAAATTACATTTGCTACGGTATTAATTTACGTGGTTTACATTAACTACTTTGACAACCTTGGTAAACATCCCGTTGTTATTCGATTAAAACCGAATACTGTAGAAAACCGTGGAGTTGCTATATTGTTGTGTGAACCCAGCCTCTTTTAATTTATACAGGGTGACAATTTAAAAACTTGAAATGGCCATATATTAGAAACGAAAAACTGAAGAAAAAAACGCAAAAAACAGTTTCTATAAAACGAAGGGGGAACAAAAACAAGCGTATTAGCCCACCCCTATCTGCAACCCCTTGGACAGGGTGAGATAAACCCTTAAAATCTTAAATAGAAAGGGGGTCGAGTGATACATTATTTTGAAGCTCTTGAAAAATGCTTTCCAATGGTACCATTTCAGGAAATTCTTCTCTGTTTATTAAGGAAAACAATAAATGAAAAGACAATTTTGAAATTTTTTATTATTAGTTAATTAAATGTTCAAAATGATTTCCGTTGTTTTGAAGACAATAATAAAGCCTACTTTCAAATTATTCACGTATATTTGCAAAGGTTTCTCTGGATATAGCACGGCATTCCTGAACTATTCTATGCTGAAGTTGCTCTAGTGACTCAGATTGCGTTTTAAAAACCACAGATTTTAGGTGACCCCACAAAAAGAAGTCAAGAGGTGTTAGGTCCGGGGATCTAGGTGGCCATTCAACAGGACCTCTTCTTCCAATCCACTGGTTGGGATAATTATCATCCAATCACTGCCTAACGGGAACTACATAATGCGGAGATGCTCCATCCTGTTGGAAATGTAGTAAGCGTTCTTCTAAAGATCAATTTCCGAGTATGTCCCTCTGATTTTCTAATTCTCGCACTATTAGTGGTTCGATAGACCTCTGTAGCATTTCAGCAAACCTGTCGCCATTTAAATTTCTTTGTATAAATATTGGGCCGATAATACCATCTCCCAATATACCAGCCCAAACATTAATTTTCTGGGGGTACTGGGTATGCCCTTCTCTAAGTTTTGCTTATTAATATGCCCATTTAAATAAAAGGTACACTCATCACTGAAGCAAATATTTTTAACTAGTCGAGGTTCTGCCGTAATTCTATCTGTCATTATTTCACAAAACTGTATTCTTCTGTCAGGGTCGTCGTCACCAAGTTCTTGCAGTATGTGCAGTTTATAGGGATAAAACTTATGAATTTTAAGTACCTTTCTTCTTGATTCACGAGATAATCCGGTTGCTACAGCTGCTTGACGAGTTGATAAAGTTGAATTCATTGCAAACTGCCCCAGAATTTCAATTTGCGCTGCTTCGTCGGCTAGTCTCGGTTGATTTCTCTTTATATTCGCGACAGAACCAGTTTATTTAAATTTGGCTACTAGTTGGCGAACATACTCCGGGCTTACATTTTGACCTGGATGCCTTTCGTTAAAACGTTGAGCTGTTCTTAAAAAACATTGATCCTGGGAACCATAAATGAAAATAATTTCTACCCGTTCAGCTGTGCTGTACACCATTGTTAAAGATAAGAAGTGCTGCTTTTCGTTTAAACTGAACCGAAGAATATTTATAAACAAATTTTTTTTTCGACAAAAAAAAATAGCAAATAAACCAAAACGAAATACCGAGGCTTAAACTGTTTAGAATTCTTAAGAGATATTTCTTAATATGCCAGGATATTGGTAGCAATCATTTTGAACATTTAATTAAGTAATAATAAAAAATTTCAAAATTGTCTTTTCATTTATTGTTTTCCTTAATAAACAGAGAATAATTTCCTGAAATGTACCTTTCTATGGTACCATTGGAAAGCATTTTTCAAGAGCTTCAAAATGATGTATCACTCGACCCCCTTTCTATTTAAGATTTTAAGGGTTTATCTCACCCTGTCCAAGGGGTTGCAGATAGGGGTGGGCTAATACGCTTGTTTTTGTTCCCCCTTCGTTTTATAGAAACTGTTTTTTGCGTTTTTTTCTTCAGTTTTTCGTTTCTAATATATGGCCATTTCAAGTTTTTAAATTGTCACCCTGTATATTAAATTAAATAGTATATTAAAATTACTAATAAATATTAATACTAATGACCGTATAAAAGCCTCATTGCAATAGTATTTTGCAAAACTTATCTCGTCCAGGAATTTAATTATCAAATAACATTAATTTTTTCGTTATACAGATAATCAAAAAGACTTTGCTCTCCGTTTGTAACACTAAACCCAGTCTCGAATTATATTTTAGGAAAATTTACTTTCCTTGTGATTCATTTATTAGGGAACTATTGTGGTACAAATTAGTTGTGTTTCCAACTAACAGCCTTTATAAGTTTTATAAAATCTCTCTCGATTTGTAAAATTTGTTGTATAAAGAGTTCCCGTGAAAACATTTTGGTTCTTAGGGCCAATTTTATAAAGTGGGTTTAAATCTCAGATTATTGAAAACGATGATTTTATAAACTAGGATTGACAGCGAGGCTCGATTCAAGAGCAACCATCCTGGTAATAAGTTAATCGGTAGAAAGGGTACCGCTTAAACTCAACAATACGATTTAAGACAAGTATTATAACCCTAACATTTGAGTTTTTTTTTATTGTTACTGGCTGCACCAAATGGATATTTTTGAAATTTTTAATGATTTATTAACGGACGACGAAGATGATTTTGTAAATATTATTGAGCAGCCTAGGCGGGAAAGAATATTTCGGATACGCCCCAATTACATAAATACCTTAACCGATTTTCGGTTTTTACAAAGGTTTAGGATTTCAAAAAATTCTGTGGAACAATTGTTAGGCCTCCTAAATCATGTTTTAGAGCGTCCGACAAACCGGTGAGTATATTATACAATATATATTATAATACATTTAGTTATAAGTGCCAGTTTCTTCATCCTCGGTTAAATTTAACATTTATAACATGCTTTATGTGTAACAAATCAAGTTTCACCAAGCAATAAAAATAACCGAGCTCCGAGGATGAAGAAACCGGCACATTCGTATACAGTGTGTCCCCAGATCGAGGCATCAGTAGGAGCGAGATGAGACTGAAAATTTTTGAGTTCAAAATTCATCTTCAGGGGTTCAGCCCTGCTTGGATTGAAACTAATTTGAGTCATAATTTTAGTTTCGAACAATCAAGTAAGTATGCCTTGGAAATTTACAAAAACTTATTTTTTTGCTATGCTTATTCTTTTCTAGGAGATACAACAAAATGTTATTAAGAAAAGTTGTTCAGAAAGAAAAACTGAGTAAGAATATAAAATTTGAAAGTGCCTACTTTGATAATTTGCATTATTTTCATTCCATCCTCCATATTAAAGAAATTAAAAATAATGCAAAATATCAAAGTAGGCATATAATTTTCAAATTTTGTATTCGTACTTAGTTTATTATTTTATGGCCATAGTATCACCGAAAAGAGCCTTTTATTCAAAAAGAAGCAGAATACAATCTCGCCGAACCTAGCAGCCTACTCTTACTCTGTGAAAAATATAAACCTCTATTATCAAATTGTCATAATTTACCTGTTAAGTTAATCCCCTGATTATTCTTCCGTTTAAGTATTAATTTAAATCCAAGACTTAAGATCACTTTATAAAATTGGCCCTTAGGGTCGAAGAGTTACAGTATTACGGTGTAAGTGTCGAACTACACGGGCGTTATTTACGCAGCGTATCCCACATAGCGTGTTCCGCTCCACGCTCGAACACAAACCATACGTTTAAATGCAACGTGAGCGTGTTCAACGCAGCTGGGGGCGTACGTTGGATACGCGCCCGGTGTTTAAAACAAGAAGCATCGCCTGAAGTGAATCGTACGCTGCTTAAAAATCGCTGTTCGTGTAGTTTACGAATCATGCGTCGGATACGCTGCGTATCTTCGGTGCTTTTTGCTTTAAACTACTGGCGCGTCTCAAGCATACTCTCCCTGTTGCGTTGAACATGCTCACGCTGTAGAAATGCTCTGTTATTGCCTAGAAAATACGCTCTAGTTTGGTGCATTTAAACGTATGGTTTATGTTCGAGTGTGGCACACACTGCGTGAGATACGCCCGTGTAGTTTCACACTAAAATGCACCAAGCTAGACAGGCGTTTTTTCCAGGCGATAGTAGAGCGTGAGCGTGTTCAACGCAACCCGGAGCGTACATTTCACGGTGGTCAAAAGCTTCGACGTATTTGTCCGGAAATAAAAGATTAAATATGCGATATAATTGTTTTTCTGTGTACCTAGTACAAGGTGTCCCATTTTCGATACTTTTATAGGGTATCTCGGTAACTGTTAGTGGCATCAAGTACTCTTTTTGGGTCAAATTTAATTTCCAAATTACCCTATATTTTCTTAGTTAAAAGAGATACAGAAAAATGTTTTATACAGAAGTTTCTTTATATTGATGGGCGGATAATCTGCCGTTTTCAGAATTAGTATCTATACGGGACAGGTAAAAAAGTTATCGGACCTAACCTCATTTTTTTAAATGGAACTACCTTTATATTCTAATCTAAAATGATAGCATTTTTAATTCTATTTTCAAATATATAACACACCATGGATAATATTAGTTTCCTAGGAGATTTATTTAAACTTTATTACTTTAAACCACAGTAGGCCATGAAATCTAATATCCTAGAGACAACTATGTTGACATTCTAGTTGTTATTAACATTTGACGTCAATTTCATTTTTACATATTCATTTGTGAAAATGACTTATCAACATTTTGAAAAATTTGATATGATGTCTATCATCCATGATGTGTCATAAATTTGAAAAGAGAGTTTAAAATCTTTAATCTTTTTAGATTAAAATATACAGGGTGTTCCATTTTTAAAAATGAGGTTAGGTCCGATAACTTTCTTACCTGACCTCGTATACTTATTCTGAAAACGGCAGATTATTCACCAATCAATATAAAGAAACTTCTGTATAAAACATTTTTCTGTATCTCTTTTTACTAAGAAAATATAGGGCAATTTAGAAATTATCAATTTGTTGATTTTCCTCCTTATCTCTTAAGCGAGCCAGAATTTTCAAATTTTGATTTTATCATTTTAAGTTTGACCCAAAAAGAGCACATGATACCTGCATTACTTTTTTGATAGCCCTAACAATTACGGAGATGCCCTATAATAGTGTCGAAAATGGGTTCGTTCCCGAACAAACCCATATCAATATAAAATTAGCCGTAGGCGAAAATTCTAACCTTATTTAGGAAAATTTAGAAAATCTGTGTACTTAGTACACATATCAATACAAAAAAGGCCGTATGCGGAAATATTTAGAAGAATTTAGCCTCAAAAATTTGTTTTTAATTTATAAATGGTGATTCAAGAGGTTTTTTTTAGGAGAAAGGGGGCTTTAATCCAAACATTCAAGCCCCTCGTCGATGGGGCTGCACATAAATACGGTTTCAGTATGAACAGGTACGGTATATCCCTAACTTTATTATCGCACTAAAATATTTAATAATAGGAAGTAAATTAATTGACCAATCGTAATATTACTGCAATTTTTTATTGCTTACTAAGAAAAAATATTAAAAACAATAATAAATGAGGAAATACTGTTTGTGGTAATATATAATTAATTAGTATTTTTATTTTATTTTTTATCCAGGGGCGTGGTAGTGGTGTTGTTAATGGAAGCGGTTTGCCTCCGCTAAAATTGTCAGCTAGACCAAAAAAAGATCCGAACATTCCAAATAATAAAATTAGAAAAATGCAGGAAACTGCGCATTTTGCTCGGCTATTGTGTATTTGAACAGTATTGGGATCGCTCGAGTAGGTACTCGATTATTGAAATAACCGACATTTTTCTCGATTATTGAAAAACTGCTCGAGTTATAAATTCAAGCGATAATCTTCGCCGAAGGTGCCCAATAATTATGGTTGTCTTCAGAATTTTCTGGGACAAATTTTGTTTCAAATCTCCGGGATTTCCAATTAGCACAAAAAAAGGTAATAAATTCCGGGATTATACACAGCAATCCGGGACCCGCGAAAAATTGTGGGAATATCCCGGCCACCCCTCAAGCTATAATACCTGTAAACGTCATCGCTTGATAAAAATTAACTTCGAGTGAAATCGCTCGAGCGATTGGATCGATTATTGAAATCGCTCGAGTAGCAAGTACTCGATTATTAAAATCATCGGTTTTTTCCAACACTATATTTCAAAATTTCTATACAACGTGTCCAAGATAAGGAGGGCCAGTCCAGGGATCTCGGAAACCGTAAGAGATACGAAGTCGGTTAAATGGAGGTAAAGTTGCGCATTTACGTGCCTAATAATATGCCGTTTAGAAAGTTTTAAAATTCCGAGTAGTTCCGGAGATATCCGATGCGAAAATCTTACATGGTTTCGCCCCTTAGCAGAAAACAAACCGCAGCTACAGCGTTGCCATATATCTGACGACAATGAACAGAGGTTAATTCTTTATTGTACCTACATAAAATGTAAATAATTACCTCACGAATACTTCGAGTCGCGTTACTCGACTAACGAAAGGACTAACACTTAAATAACCCTCATTGACAAAGACATTAAAATTAAACAAATTAAAAGCCCTCCGTGTTCAATATAACCTGCCTTGTTATATTCAATTGGACGCACCCAAGCCAATACACATAAAAGTGTAGTTTAAACATAAGTTAGGCTTCGTCCTACGTTCAAATAACTATACTTGTAATATTAAAATCAGTCATTTAATTCTAATACAACATTTTTGCCCTCATTTCTTCAATTGCGCTGGTGGACTGCTGACAGCTCCCAGTTGGCGGGGAAAGGATGGTGGGCCCACTTAAAGACCGACGGACACGTAGTTGTCCCTCGGCTGGCATCCCTGACACACAAAAAAATCGAAACGAAAAAATCGTAATCGGAAAAAATAAGCGTCCGAAATATTTAAGTAGGCACGAACATCAGATTATGATGAATTTTTCATTACTTACCAAAACAGGCGACATTACTGATAGTGTCGACCAGTTCGCATATTTTCAAAATTAAACCATTCACAAGTTAGATTGGCATGAATAAATAATTCCTAGGTGGGGGAATACACCTTCTGGATAGAAACCAAAATGGGACAAAATTAAAATTCATAAATTGTCATCTAACTAATAATCAATTCAAAGTAAATTCAAATCAAATTAAAGGGGTAAATTGTAGTGTTGTGATCGCTCGAGCGAAAAACCGCTTGATCACTCGATTATTGAAATAACCGACATCACTCGATTATTAAAAAAAAACGCTCGAGTTATCTATTCAGGCGAAAACCGTCGCTCGTCACTTATTATCTTTCACTCGATACCCGAGCTTCGCTTGACGCCGACGGAAATATACCGCTGTAGTGTGATCGTATATTCGAACAGTTTTTCGCTCGATAGGAAATAATCTAGTTAAAAATCAGGCGAAAAACCGAAAAATATCGCCGGTTACCTGATAGACGACCTCCGGTCTAAGCACCGCGCGATCCGATTGGCGACGTTCGAGATTGACGCTGAGCAAGTACACGACATACGTCTTTCTTAAAGGCACATAAACAAGAAGGTGCATATAAAAAAGTATGCCGAATCCCTTAGCGGAGTCATCGCGACATGGTTTGGTTAAGTTTTGTTTTAACTGGCTAGCCAGCGGAGTAGTTTAGGTCTCCGATTGTAAATATTAAAAAATTAAAGGATATAATTTTAATATAATTTATATATAAAAATAACATAATAATAGAAATTGCTAATGAAAAATAACAAAACGAACAAAATGGTTAACAAAATATATAGAAAAATTCGTTGGTAATCTTATAGTAAACATTTTTAAATCTAAACAGGAACTTTGTATTATTAAACTCAAGAAGACTTCTCAAAAATAACATACATTATAGAAAATGTTAATGGAAAATAAGAAAACGAGCAAAATAGTTAACAAAACATAGGTATCGACAAATTTTATGGTAATTAAAAGTAAGCATTCTTAAATTTAAACAGGAACTTTTAGGTAACTATGAATACATGAGTACATGAATTTAAAAAAATAATAACCAATTTTCTTATTTTGCCAGTCGCGTAACTAAGCCTAAATTTTTGAAGTGCACACAGTGGGCACCTGATAATTTAAAGTGGAAGAATTTGACAAGCTATTTTAAATATCTACTTATTTTATGCTCGTAGATTGAGAAAGATGTGAAGAAAAATAACTCTTGGTAATACTTTTTGTTCGGGTTAAAAACGCACAATAATAAACCCGAACAATAAATACATATTTGTGTGATTTTTTGCAGTTTTTTGTTTGGTATTGAGACACGTGGTAAAAATTCATTATTCACAAATAAATAAATTTCTGGAATTTTTTTGGTGACACTATAATTTTTTAGCTAAACCTGTGCCCACCCGTAGTTACGTGCCTGCTAAATACCCGACCTGATCACATGTAAAGGGCTAGGCAGCCCGTTAAGCAGTCGGTGACGTCATCGCTTGGTAAATTGTAATTTCAGGCGATTCACTCGAGCGATTAACTCGATTATTAAAATCGCTCGAGTATCAAGTACTCGATTATTAAAATCATCGGTTTTTCCCAACACTAGTAAATTGGTTATACGAGGGTTATCAAAAAACGTCTTACGTAGGAGAACGCTTAGAGCTGCCTACCATTGATTACGTGCAAAACGGACGGACGTTACAGGTTACGTACTCCACGTAAATCACGTACGTTAATCTGCAATCTCTTTGATTAAATAAGGCGACAGCAACTAAACGGCTACATATCCTAATTTTTTTCTCACATTCCTTCCGGCTGGGCATACAATATCGATAATGCGTTATGTGCGAAAGTGAACGCAGTTGAGCTGTAATGTTCATCAGGAAAAGTTTTCTTATTGTTGGCCTTCAATATCTCGATTTACTACAGTCGTTTTTCTCTGAACGTTTTTCCCGACACCACTGCCTTGTAATCCAATCACTCAATACATTCGTTTAACACCAGTAAGTAATAATTAATTCCAAGTATGATAAGGTCAACTGTACCCAGGGGTCAGCCATTTATCCCTGATTAATAGTTTTATAATAGAATCATGTATTTACGTAGTCCTTTTTATTACCATTAATGGTCAAGTAAGCTGTGGTTTTTTTTATCACTTAATTCAAATTTATGTATTACACCGTTGAGTCATCATCCTAATTAAATGATTTGTTCGTGACGTCACAGACACCGCTAGCTTGATTAGTCTTCGGCAATAATTCAGTAGTCGCGTTCAATTGTTCAGATAGCTCGCTCGCAAGTTTGTTTTGTCGCAGTTGGCTCCGCAGTTTTAAACTCTTTAAAATGGTCACGAGAATTTTGGCGAGTTTTCTGCTGTTTTTGGCGGTAAGAAATGTCGATATGCACTCTTACCATTTGGGAGCATGTCCAGTCATCGAACCTCAGCCAGATTTTAATATGAATAGGGTAAGTAAACAAACTATGTGTATACATACCGTTAGTCTATTAGAGTATTGCCTAGGTACTAATCCGATTTATTTAACAATAAACAATTTAAGTTCAACGTAGCCATAGGAGGTCTACACGTTTTTACCGGCCCACAATTTAAACCCTGGGTTAGAATTCTATCTCAAATCCAGGTCCCGGGATATGGGTTTCATACCAAAAATTTGGAAAACTGCGAGCATTGCCGTCCTTCTTTTTATAAAATCTTTTTAAAAGTACCCAAGTAACACTAATAATGGTCTTATTGCGATCTCCAAGTGCGCTTTAAAACTATAGGTACAATAAAATTTCGAATGAAACCAAATGAGCTTCAAGCCTGAGGACTACCATAAAGCAGTTTCTAGCCAAAAAGGGCCCATCCTAAAAGGATCTTCAATACCAAATTTTTAAACTACATTACAACCATTTATTTTTAATTTTATATTCTTAAATAGTTCTTTTGAGGCAACTTTAAATTTATGCATTAAAACTCATTGCATATACTTACAGCAGAATAAATTACTTTGAGAATCATTATACAGGTCGACAACTTTATCTGTAGCTATAAAAGGAATGCGGGCAAGAAAATTTCTCGGGTGAACAATGTTATCACATATATTAAATTTTAATTTAATAACATGTTACCAAGTAAACTCTAAAATTAAATTTACCCATTTAAAGTAAATTGTCATAAGTATATAATATTCTATTATAGTTTCAATGTTCTTAAAACTTTTCATATCATTTATTTTAATATTTAAATGCAAAATAAAATATTTTTTTATATTTTATTTTATAATCTAAAAATAGGGCAACATGGTGCAATATCAACGGTAACCATGGGTAACCGGTGTCTAGAGCTAATTTGATAGGTTATATCCCAGACAGAGGATGCGACACGCGTCTGGTGACACGCCTATTGTGCCGGCGTGGTTATTCGGCGATGTCCAATATGCTTTATCCAGTTGCGTAGTCATAGGGTTTGTTTTAAAACTGTGATAATGAATGAATATATCCTGGTAAAACCCTTCATAGTCAAACCCGTGAAGTGATTGCCAGTGTGTACAGGGTGTGTGAAGAGGAATCACAAATTAATACATTTAAATTGTCACTTAAGCGAAAGCTAGAAAAGGTCGCAATGTATACGGGAGTAAGCGTGGGTGCAGTAAAAAACATTCACAAAGAAGATACTGAAAGGAAAGAAAATAACCCGGATCAGTTGTTGTCATCTCCGGTCAAAAAAAGGCCCGTCTCTCTGCTGTCGGAAAAATCGAAGGCTTCGACTTTGGCATTGTTAGGAGAACAATACAAAAGGTTTTATTTGAAACTTAAAGTGGTTTCAACCTTAAAAAAGTTGCTACAACAGCTGAGAAGTAACATAAACTCTCCGTTTTCCCGTGAAACTTTGAAGTGCATGTTGAAATCAAATGGATTTTATTGGCGAAAATGCCAAAAATAAGCGAAAAATATTAATGGAGTGGCCTAATATATTGCACTGGTGATACGAATATATTCATGCCATGAAAAAATATATATTATTACATTATTAAGATAATAAAAGCAAGCCCATGACTCGGCCATGTTTTAAAAGATATTGCTTTCCCCTTACCGATACCGCGTAGCTATAGACTCGCTTGTCGAGCTGTAGTTAACCCTGAAAGAGCTTTATTGTGTTTACTATAGTCGGACACAAAGGCTGATACTGAACTTTTTACTATAGTCGGACACAAAGGCTGATACTGAACTTCGGTTTGGGGGGGGGTGTTTGTTCGGGTTCGAAAAGTAATACTCTGCCGCGTTAGTCAAACCGGTATATATGGTATTTTTCGTGTTAAATTGATGTTTTGGGGGAGGTCATGACCCCCACGACCTCCCCCCTGGATCCGCGCTTGGTCGGATAACTTGTGTATGAAATAGAAATTAATATGAAGCGATCATAAATAATGTTCAAATGCAAACTATTCTTGTAAAGAATTTATCAACGGATGGCACCTTTTCTGATAAAATATTATAAAAGAACTTCTACATAACTCGAGGGCTAACAATTTAATGATTTTTTAATTATTTAAAAAAATATCGTCAAATTTAATTTTCCATCTAAACATCAAATTGAATTTTTTTATTAAATTGCATGTTTGGACACACCGTTCTACAGTTATTTAACAGAATGTAATGCACATATATTTCAATAATAATATTTTTTTCGGCTGAGTCTATGAAACATGGCGCGATCTAGATTAAAATTGATTGCAAGTTTATAGAACATTTTAAATCTTACTATAGACTTAAAATGCGTTTTATTTACTAGTTTAAGCAAAACTGCTCTTCGTTTTAAAACCCGCAGTTGCTTTAATATGTTCAAGCTCGTGCCCTTATTGATTTGACCTTACAAATTTTACCTGTTTTGGCGGTATTTCTTTTAACCAAATTGACTAAATTAAAACCTTGCAGTTTTAAAATATTCTTAATGTACTCTTTAAAATGTAAAAATTATATTTTTGAATTTAATGTGGAATTTTATTAAGCAGATAGGCTTAAGATGAAATAGTTTTCTTAATGGGGTTTAATGAGTACATGAAGGGTACTCCATAAAACTACATTAAAACTATTTGTTCCATAATTGATTATTTTAAAACCAATTTGTTAATTAATCTTTTAAAAAAGCAAATTAGTTAGCCAATGTCACCAGTATTATAAATCCAGTATAAGATCAATGGGGCATTAAGAGCAAATAGTTTTCTTAAATTTTATTTTAAACAGTGTACATATTAAGGCACTTTTAAACCATAAATAAATCAAAAGTGTCTTACAATTGTTACTTGGGTACTTATCAGTGGCGGTTCTTCCACAGGAGCACATGCGCACGTGCACCCCCAAAACAAAACGAATAAAAAATATTGATTTATATTCATTGAATATTATTTATCGTATAAAGTCCGACCCTCCCTAATATTTTATCGTACCGTCAAACTAAAAAAGTCCGACCCTCCCTAATATTTTATCATCCCATCAAACCAAACTGTATAAATCCGGCAACCGTGCCTCAGTCGAGGTAAATGATGATTATGACGAGACTTGCTCGCACGTGCGATTAAGTAGTGTAGTTTCTCTGTAGTAACAGGTGGCGGGTGGCAGCGGGGCTATGGCGATTTAACATGGAAAAGGCGCACAGTTTTTGTGTGTTGTCTGTTCGTGCATCTCGTTAGATATTCGAGCGTGTATGTTTTAAAATGAATGGTTGACGGTGGACTATTTAAGAAATAACTTTTGCTCTTTGAGTTTGGAGCAAAAAATTGAAGTGAAGAATGCGGGAACACCTAAACCCGAAATTAATTTAACGCAGACCACAAAGGGTAAATCTAGGGACTTTATTCGAAAGTTTAAAAATGAAATATATGAAAAAAAAATTATAGAGGGTATTCCCAATTTAATGAGGCTGTTATTGATCAATTTTCTCCAATTAAGAACCGAAGAATGGACTTTTCGTTTAGGCACTATTGTGTAGGGTCGATAAATGTTGTGTATTTCGATAAATGATACTCGATATGATGTTAAACCATTTTATTTCAGGATTTAAACTAAAAAACACTGAAAATATGAAGAATGCCAACTTGTCAGTCTCGTGGCTCGATTCGTTCTCGTCATTAAACAGTTAACTATTGTTCTCGTCTTATGTATATGGCGTAGTGGTATTAGACATCATTTGGTTTTCTTGATAACTGGTAGATGGCGGTAGTAGTATTGGACATCATTCGGTTTTCTTGATAGCTCGTAGATGGCTTTAGTAGTTTTAGTAGTGGACTGTATAAATATTATTACGAGGGTTGCATGCGACGACGTTAAGATCCGACAGCTATACACACTAAGAAAACCTTTCTTATTTTCCAAAAGTTGTATTTCCTTGTGTAAAATTAAAAAAATTAGTAAAAATATGTTTTACCTAACGCATTTACACAAAAATAAAATTTTAAAAATAATTTCACGATACTTGTGAACCCCCTTTATCATAGGTCACGAGCCGCCACTGGTACTTATCTGAGGGTAAGCCTTCCGTATCAAATAATTTTCCGCTCTTCCGCTTCATTGTCCATTGAAAAAGACTTTTCTTTCCACCGGGGACATCACAATTCATCACCGTGTCGAAAGAATAATCGCGAAAGTAATCAATTTACGACTAATATCGAAAACAAACACTAACCTCATCTGAACTGTTAACTTTACTCTCACTGACCCCCTCTTCTTCCTACGACCCAAGCAAAGCGGTCATTCGTTTCAATGAAAAGGCTCGATGTAGTCAAATTTTTAATTTTGATGATATGTTGTTTAAAACGAGTAAAATTTAAATATATGTACAAAATATACATACAGGGTGACAATTTAAAAACTTGAAATGGCCATATATTAGAAACGAAAAATTGAAGAAAAAAACGCAAAAAACAGTTACTATAAAACGAAGGGGGAACAAAAACAAGCGTATTAGCCCACCCCTATCTGCAACCCCTTGGGCAGGGTGAGATAGACCCTTAAAATCTTAAATAGAAAGGGGGTCGAGTGATACATCATTTTGAAGCTCTTGAAAAATGCTTTCCAATGGTACCATAGAAAGGTACATTTCAGGAAATTCTTCTCTGTTTATTAAGGAAAACAATAAATGAGAAGAAAATTTTGAAATTTTTTATTATTAGTTAATTAAATGTTCAAAATGATTGCTACCAATATCCTGACATATTAAGAGATATCTCTTAAGAATTCTAAACAGTTTAAGCCTCGGTATTTCGTATTGGTTTATTTGCTATTTTTTTTTGTCGAAAAAAAAAATTTGTTTGTAAATATTCGCATTTTATTATCACAGAATTTACCTTAAAGGTAACTTCTACTACTATTATCATTTTAAGAACAGTTAACTTTCGGTTCAGTTTAAACGAAAAGCAGCACTTCTTATCTTTAAAAATGGTGTACAGTACAGCTGAACGGGTAGAAATTATTTTCATTTATGGTTCCCAGGATCAATGTTTTTTAAGAACAGCTCAACGTTTTAACGAAAGGCATCCAGGTCAAAATGTAAGCCCGGAGTATGTTCGCCAACTAGTAGCCAAATTTAAAGAAACTGGTTCTGTCGCGAATATAAAGAGAAATCAACCGAGACTAGCCGACGAAGCAGCGCAAATTGAAATTCTGGGGCAGTTTGCAATGAATTCAACTTTATCAACTCGTCAAGCAGCTGTAGCAACTGGATTATCTCGTGAATCAATAAGAAAGGTACTTAAAATTCATAAGTTTTATCCTTATAAACTGCACATACTGCAAGAACTTGGTGACGACGACCCTGACAGAAGAATACAGTTTTGTGAAATAATGACAGATAGAATTACGGCAGAACCTCGACTAGTTAAAAATATTTGCTTCAGTGATGAGTGTACCTTTTATTTAAATGGGCATATTAATAAGCAAAACTGTCGTTACTGGAATGACGAGAACCCCCACGTATTTAGAGAAGGGCACACCCAGTACCCCCAGAAAATTAATGTTTGGGCTGGTATATTGGGAGATGGTATTATCGGCCCAATATTTATACAAGGAAATTTAAATGGCGACAGGTATGCTGAAATGCTACAGAGGTCTATCGAACCACTAATAGTGCGAGAATTAGAAAATCAGAGGGACATACTCGGAAATTTATCTTTAGAAGAACGCTTACTACATTTCCAACAGGATGGAGCACCTCCGCATTATGTAGTTCCCGTTAGGCAGTGGTTGGATGATAATTATCCCAACCAGTGGATTGGAAGAAGAGGTCCTGTTGAATGGCCACCTAGATCCCCGGACCTAACACCTCTTGACTTCTTTTTGTGGGGTCACCTAAAATCTGTGGTTTTTAAAACGCAACCTGAGTCACTAGAGCAACTTCAGCATAGAATAGTTCAGGAATGCCGTGCTATATCCAGAGAAACCTTTGCAAATGTACGTGAAGCATTTGAAAGTAGGCTTTATTATTGTCTTCAAAACAACGGAAATCATTTTGAACATTTAATTAACTAATAATAAAAAATTTCAAAATTGTCTTTTCATTTATTGTTTTCCTTAATAAACAGAGAAGAATTTCCTGAAATGTACCTTTCTATGGTACCATTGGAAAGCATTTTTCAAGAGCTTCAAAATGATGTATCACTCGACCCCCTTTCTATTTAAGATTTTAAGGGTTTATCTCACCCTGTCCAAGGGGGTTGCAGATAGGGGTGGGCTAATACGCTTGTTTTTGTTCCCCCTTCGTTTTATTGAAACTGTTTTTTGCGTTTTTTTCTTCAGTTTTTCGTTTCTAATACAGCGTGTCTTCGGAAGTTCTTACCAAATGGGAAACTTTTTAATTATTAACTCTACGAAAAAAAGTGTCTCTTCCTAAAAAGTCCTGCTTGGTGAGAAAATAAATTTGCACAAGAATATTTGTATGTTGGACATACATATAAAATTTATAAAAGACGTCGGCTATATTTACAAAACTAAAAACTTGGAGAGTGCATGTTTAAAGGCTAACAGACTATAACAATTACACAATAAAAACTCTACTTAAGAGAACTACTTTTATGACGGATAAAAATTAGTTCACTAATTTCTATGAGGTGGCCAATTTATAATTTCCCAATAACCAATAAAACTAAATGACTCCAAAAATAATCTAGGTCTCCACATGGCCTCCGTCTTTTTGCATACAATTAATGATTGTCCTTCAAGAAAACTCCGACACAGCGTTTCTGATCATATGAGGAGTAACTAGCCGGATACACTGCCTTATAGTTTCTTCTAGGTGATCAATATCACGGAATGGTCTGTGCTTGTACACCAATTGCTTCAAATGACCCCACAAGAAAAAATCTAGGGGTGTAATGTCCTGTGACCTAGGTGGCCAGGGTACTTCTGAATGGCGTCCTATCCATCTTTGTGGAAAAGTTCTATCCAAATATTCGTTGACCCTGGCTGCGCTATGACAAGGAGCTCCATCATGCTGATACCAAACAGCCTGTCGCACGTTTAATGGCAGGCTGTTAATAAATATAAAAATTTCGGTTCTTAGGAAATTTAAGTAAATCTCACAACCGCTTGCAATACTTGTAATTGATTTTCTTCAGTAAGTGTTCGAACTGCATGTTTCTTCTTGAAATTATTTTCGACAGAGCCAGTATTTTTAAATTTATTGACGACATTGCCGACAGTAACGTGGCTAATATGTTTATTTGGGTGTCTAGTATTAAAAATGTCGGCAGCCTCGCGATGCGTCTTATAATTATCGCCAACAATAAGAACTATTTCAATTTTTTCATTAACAGTCAGTTTAATCATCACCATTATTGTTTAAAGTAACGAAGAAACGGAAAAACCTTTTTTTAACAAGAAGTTCACGTTTTGAAACAGAAATTATAATTGACAAAATGTCACTGCTAAAACGCATATTCTGTTACCAACAACAATCAATTGTTCAAAGCCTACTTATCCAAAAATACTTATTACCAAATCTTTACGACTATTAGTTTTGTAAATATAGCCGACGTCTTTTTAAAATTTTAAATCCGGTACTTTTTGAAGCCACCCTGTATGTCAACATACAAATATTCTTGTGCAAATTTATTTTCTCACCAAGCAGGAGTTTTTAGGAAGAGGCACTTTTTTTCGTAGAGTTGATAATTAAAAAGTTTCCCATTTCAAGTTTTTAAATTGTCACCCTGTATATTTTTCAATACACACAAAAATTGACACAAAATATCATTTTATTATTTAGCCTTGTCGAATAGACAACAGTGCAAATGAACAGGCGACATTATCGTCGCCTCTGCGAAGATATAAAATGCGTACATGAAATAGAAATGTACCAGTCGCGCGCGGTCTAAAATGTATCCATCGGCAATGAAATTTGGAGGATTCGAGGCGAAATGGCTATCGCCCAAGTGTGTCATTGTTCTTCCGACGCCAAATAAGTGAGTTTAATTTCCGGAGAAGAGGAAACAGGGACGCCGCGACGTGCCTGTTCGTCAAGGCATCTTTTTGTGATTTTTTACTACGTAACCATGTCTTTAGTGAATTTTTGCTGCGTATCCATGTCTTTTAAACGGCCCTATTTTTTGAATATTTTTTCTGACTCTGATCATTTTAAAGCATTTTTAGGTATCAGTCATCACTGGTATTCCAAATAAAAGGCCTGCGTATCCAAATGGATACTCAAAAGTAAAAGTGAAGGTAAACATTCGACAGGACCGGATTTCAATTTTTTTAATGCAAATTTCATTGGTTAGTTAGGAAAAATATTGCAATCAAAATTCCGATTAGTTCGATTTAAGACAGCGTTCCATGCATACGATTTCTGACGATATGATGATCCGACGGTGCCCTGATTGGCGTAAACTTCCGAATATTTGTAACCATCGGCCGATGAGCTTTATTTTAAATTTCGACGTCGTATGTTTCTTAACCTCACTTTTTTTTCTAAACCAAAAATTAAGAATGAATAACTATTTTGGGAATTATTATCAGCTACTAATGCACCAAATTAAAAATACATTAATTTTAAGGTTAGGTAGTGACCACATAAATATTATATTGTATACGAGTGACACTCCCTTCTTTTTTTACAAGCTTTATAGTGAAATTCGGTTCCGAAGATCGGATAATGTGATAACTTTACACCTGGTATTGATCCACGACTTTTGCAAAAAAGCACCATGCACTTATGTCCTTTCATCTTAAACAAAACAAGTCACTAACCTACCAAACAGCGAATCGAATCACCACCAATTAAAAACTCCTTTACAAAAATGTTGTTATAAGTAATGAAAGTTTATAAGCACTAATATACTGACAACAATGTGGACGAACCACTTTTTATTCTGTAATTCGAAAAAGCATCCAGAACCAAAGATGGCGACGAATAACAACAACAAATAATGTCGGGCCGGCTCTGACGCGATCGATAAAATTTCCACCCTACTGCGCAAACTCAATAGGTCCGCTCCATCCCCCATAGCGGGGACACTTTTTGTCTTTTGGAACGTTCGTATTGGCAATATACTGTTTATATATATGTGGTGTTTGTTCGCCGCGGCGCACACTTTGGGAACCCCTGGGCCTGGATTAACCAATGAGGTGGATATCTTCCTTATTCGTTTGTTTTTGTGACAATTTTCTCAAGTTAAAATAACCCGAGTATCGCTGAATCATTTAATTATAAATACTTATACAATTATCATGAAATATCAGGATAAAACTTGACTTGTCTAGCCGAAAATAAATTATAATTAAAAAGAAAAATTTTCTAGATGCTAGGAATTTGGTACGTAATAGAAAAAACCAGCACTGCAAGCTCCTGCATCGTCTACAACATTACAAAAACGGACGAGCCTGAGGAGTATAAAGTGGAAGAAATCAGCCAGCATTTCCTTCTGGCTTTGACGCCTCTTAAGCACGGGTACCACTATACCGGCACCCTAAAAGTGCCCGACAGTTCCATTCCCGCTAGAATGACGGTTAGTTTTCCATTAAGTAAGTGCAAACATTTAAATAAGTTAAATAATTCAATGTAGGTAATCATTTAGTACAGGTCGACATGCGGGCAAAAAAGAAATTCTGGGGTTAATTCTATTATAGTTTCAATACTATTAAAAACTTTCTTTTCATACTGTTTATTTTCATTTAAATGCAAAATAATTCATTTTTTTGATTAAAGTACTTTTAATCCAAAAATATGGCAACATCGTGCGTTGTCCATGGTTACTGGTAGCTAGAGCTAATTTGATGGGTTATATCCACAGGGCCAACACTCCATTCATAAATCTGTTGGAAAGTGAGTTTGTGATTGTTTGAAATGTTATTGAAAATCAGTAATGGGTGGAAGAGTGACAAAACATGTTGGTCTCGCTAATGGCAACAATGTTGAAGTCTGGTTAAATCCAATAACGTTTAAAAGGTTATGGAGCGGTCTTCATGGTTTCGGAGCGGAGCTAGTCTGGGCAAAAAGCCCAACAAGGGCGTATAATTTACTTTGAGATTCTTTACGTTTAACTATATTATCTATTCAAAAAGTGTAGTTTCGAATATTGGATATTTATAAAAAAGATAGAAATATTGATCCAGTTTTTATATACAGTGTGTCCAAGGATGGATTTAACTATTTATGCTTAGCATCAATGTTTTTGGTGTATTCATTATAGGATGATAATTCTCCAGATATAAAAGTGTATATTTCTAGCCAGATTGTCATATTTATCACTAAGATATCTTGCAAAATCCCAATTAAAAATTTGTAAATTTGACAATTACAACTGGTTTAAGGTTAATCCGCAATTGCTCTTAAAATAAGTTTATTTCTAATAATTTTACTATAAACTGGGAAAAGGATGATTCTTTAAAAAAATGCACACACAAGCCACTAAGGCATATTATTCACTAAAGTGAATAATTAAATAAGTAAATTAAAATAATATGTACCTAAACAAGTTAGATCAAATAAATAAAAATAAATAAATAAATTATATAAAACCTGTCTTCACGTACTTGTTACACTGCAAACGTTGTTTAAATATAGAAAAATAAAGATGTAAAATATTTTGACGGGACTGTTCCTTTCTTCAGTATTTTATTCACATGTACATTACCTCCATAATCTTATTTTGTGAAGTGTTTCTCACAAATACATGTTGTATCACCTGGACTATAATTATTCCTTCTAAGGGCATGTATCCAAATTTGGCGTAGGCTACGACCCTTTAGTATCCTAACGAAGTGGATAAACATTTGGTACATTCTTAAACAAACCGAATTTTCATAGTGATGCAAACTCAAAATCAAATTTCTAAATATATTTACTAACCTGCGAAATTTTAATTTAACACCATTGCATCTTCTAGTGAAGTATTTTATGGCCGCACAAGACTCAACCATCTTGTAAATGCAAGATTTATATTAAGAAATAAACCAACGCGACTGCTTTTTGCCCGGACTAGCTCCACGGACCGGTCCATAACCTTTTAAACGTCAATGGTTATATCGGAAATCATATCAATACAATCATATTAAAACATAACCATACTTACCGAAGAAAAGATAAATCCTTGCTTAAATGATCCACTCTTTTACAAACTATACATGAATGCACCATCATTGTTTATAATAAAGACGATTTTTCACCAATACTCACAAAAAAAAAAAACAACCAAAATATATAAACACTCCCTTAAAAGCAGTTAGCAGCGAGTAGCAACAGTGTATTCTTTACTATAATCCGATCCATTGATAAAGTTTGATCTTTTGCCGGCGAGCGTAGTAACTTTTAACTTGATGTTGTCAGAGTGCAGTCGGTTTATTTCAAACTTTTATATATAATAATAATATTTTTTTCTAAATCTCTCAAGGCCTATTCACAATTTATATTAAAATTATTGGGAAATAAATTTATTTTAAAAGCAATTGCGGATTAACCTTAAACCAGTTGTAATTGTCAAATTAACAAATTTTTAATTGGGATTTTGCAGATGCCTTAGCGATAAATAGGACAATCTGGCTATGCTGCAAGCATAACAGCAAGGTGGGGAGTGCACGTTTACAGTCCTTACGTCGACTTCAAATGTAAACAATTCTATCTGGAGTTTGTAAGATCTTTGGTTATATCCCAGTCATGTGTCTCCTGACCCAGATAACACAAAAATATTCAATGAATATTTATAGAATTACATTTGCGGAGAACGGAATAATCATTGAACCTTCGCTACGGAAGATATATATCTACGGAATAAGTATAAATATCTAGGAAAGTGAAAATGGTAGCAATAGGCATATTCTCAGAATATTCAGAAAAATATTCTATTAATCTTCTTTGAATATTGATGAACACACGTACGGAATATTCAGATAGAATATTTCAGGAATAATTCAAATCTTCTTGAGGGATCTCCTATGAATATTCTGTGACGGAGAAAGTAAGGTATACAAATATTCTATTCACGTGAAGATAGTTCTATAAATATTATCTGAATGAGACAGAATGTTATAATAATTACATAATACAACTGGAATATTTACTGAATTAAATGTTTGATATTGGATATCCTAATAGAAAAATTGCCACATTTTTATCTCGGTTTTTATTTTGTACCAAAACGAACGTTTAACTTTTTTTTTAATCAGTTTTGGAAGGAGAAATTAATAAAAACTAGCATGGAAACGTATACATGCAGTTTTATCCCCACCAGCATAATTTGTAGCCCACTCTGTAATCATTTGAAAATAGTGTGAAATAAAATACTAAAGGTAGGTTTAGTTTCAGTTTAATAACATTATTTGAAATTAACAATCATGTATGTATATCAACCGCTGTGTCCACGGTTTGTTCAGTCTGGATTATATTGTTTTTCAATCGCTCTCCCGCTTTCGTAAGCCAAATAGCTATAGACGATTCAATGTCTTTATCAGATAGAGTCATTTTGTTGCCTTTCATAACAGCATCTAAAAACATACACGATACTGTCAGAATAGTAGATGTAAAATATTAGTGTTTGATTACAGGTCAAAATGCAAACATTTTAAAGCGAAGAAAAAAAGAAAATATGACTTGCTTTTAATTCACCAACAATAACTCTGCTGATTAAATTACATATTTTTTAAAATTATATTATAGTCGTTAATTTGAATATCTTATAAAACCAAAATAATTAAAATTTTATTGCCACTTACCAACTGATTATAAATATTTTCAGAATATTTTCGTAACGTCTTCAATGGTTGACAGCGGAAAATTGTAGGGTTTCTCAAGGGCTGCTCAATCAGCAATTCCTGCTGTTTGTTACTCAAATCTAAAAAATATTTTTCCTTTAATGAAACAAAAAATAAGGACACTTTAAAGATTAACAAGTATGTATTAGATGTTAGTCGTGGAGGCAATAGAATTTTATTTGCTATTATATTCTATTAATATAAGTCCTGAAAACCCGAGTGAAAATCCTAGGAAGAAAAGTTAAAGAATTTTTTGTATTAATAAAAATATCTTCAATTTCATATGAAGCTTCCTCATTTTCTGAACAGAAATTTCTAGAGTAGTTATTTTTTCAGTACCTATAAGAATAACTTGAAAAAGTTAAAACCAAAATAGTATACTGGTGTATTTGATGAATTCAAAAAGGAAGACATTTAAATGGAAATTTGTGAATAAAGCAGAGGGCACTTGTTAGATAGAAAAATATCTATATAAACCGAAATTTGTGGAATCAGGCGGAACCATTTTGGTTTAAACTTCTAATGGTAGGTCACACAAATATTTTTAACCATAATTTAACTGCGAATTGCCATAAATCTAGGAAGCTATTAATGAACAAACTGGACATATACATAATATACTACTTACATGAGTTACATTCTGAAAAACTTAACGATTGCGATGCACTGTCTGGTATATTCGCTGAACAAAAAATTAACCATTGAAATATTATTTTTATTAATATATTCTTTACAGAAAATATTTTTATGAAGTATCTCGCTACCCACCTTTACCCACAATATTCTTCTTTCTTCTTCCACATTTTGTTTCATTCTTTTGTTGAACACCTTCTAAAACACATTATTTGGTTACTGAGGTAGGTACATTAAGTAGAAAGAAAATTATTTTCCATAATTACAAAGAAACGTTAAAATTACAACATACCTTTTTCCCTTAATCTTTCAACGGAGGGGTAGAAAGTGGTGGCAGCAAGAGGTCATCGTCATCTGTATCTGATGATTGATTGATGATGAAATCATAATTTTTTTGGTTTTGTCCTTTTTCTGGGTAATGTCGGTTGATTATCCTTTGCCATTTTTGAGGCAACGTGAAAATCATCATAGATTTTTTATCGTATTTTAATTTTATGTCGTTTCCAAGTGACTTGCATTGTTTTATTGCTTTGGGTACATGTATTGAGCTCAACTCTTCAGGCCAGTAGCAGAATGTGTTGCATATTGAGAGCCAGTTTTTTGGAATAACCCCTATCTTGCAGAAACTCTACAACTAACCAACGTGTAATCATCAATTTTACGGGAAATGGGGTTTTTAAGAACATTTATTAATTTTTGGCATATTGCTTACCTCTTTATCTTATAACAATAAATACCAATACCACATAAAAATTAAGCACTAACCAAAGCAGATGCACAATAAATAATTTCACTTTTTTTATAAATGCACACGGACACGAGCACGAGTCTGAAATGGAAATGTCAAAAGTACAAAATTGTATTCTGTCATCCCACAGTATTTTTATACCACATAGTGGTGACCCAATTAACTTCTGGAGGATTTTCAAATTCTTTTAAGAATCGGAAACGTAAATTCTTATGCGAGTCGCACAAGCCGGCATATATTGTTGTCGTTTGGAAAAATTTTAATACGGAATGTGCGCATACGTGTATTTTGGTCCAACCTAAATAATATATATTTTTAAGAGGATTGGTGATGTTGAAGGTATAACAGCACCCCACCCCGTAACTTTCCACAAAATCGCGTTTTTCGCACCAAATTTTAAATTCAAAACACCCAGGGATTATGGAAGTTTTAAAGTGGTCTATTTTACCTTGCTTTATTATCGAATCAACTTGTTTGCAAAAAATGCTTGCGTCAAAAATATGATAATATCTACTGATCATTCAGAGAACATTATAAAATGAATATTCTTTGTAGAACATTCGCGGGTATTTATTTTAGACTTGCCTTGAATATTCCTTCTCAGGATTCAGGGAATATTCCACAAAACTGTTAATATTCCAGGAATATTCATGTCATGAATCTGATTAACCTACCCTGGATATTCCCTTCCAGTGTTTTCAGAGAATATTCCAAAAAATATTGATATTCAAGGAATATTTATAGCATGGTCTGAATATATACATTCGCTACCGAAGATTGTGTGAATATTCCCAGAAGATTTGTGTTATCTGGGGAGACACCCGATTGGCCATCGGGCTTGTTCGGCGATGTGCGATATTTGATTGATGCACCCACCCAGTTGCACGTATTGATAGAAAGGACAATTTTATAGTTTTATAGAGTTTTAGGGTGTTAATTTAAATTTTGAACTTTGTGATAATGAATGAGTGAGTATACTTCAGGTAAAAACCTTCTCAGTCAGGCCCGTAAAGTCATTGCAAATGTTTATAGGGTATGTGAAGATCAATCACAAATCAATATATTTAAATTGCCACTTAAGCGAAAGCCCACCTCTTTCGGTCATTATTGCAGCATAGCCAGATTGTCACATTTATCGCAAGGGTATCTTGCAAAATCCCAATTAAAAATTTGTTAATTTGACAATTACAACTGGTTAATCCGCAATTGCTCTTAAAATAAACTTAGTTCCCAATAATTTTACTATAAACTGTGAAAAGGCGATGAGAGATTCTGTATAAAAATATTATTATACTTAACAGTATCAAACGAATCTTGAACTAATCCGACTGCACTCTGGCAACATCTATTTTTATTTTACTATGAGCTAGGATCCCAAGAGACAAACTATGAACGGCTGAAAATCTCGTAAAAATTACAGCGTTGGTGCTGTAATCTAATATTTTGGTTGATTTGTGTTTTTTTGTGATTATTGATGAAAAATCTCCTTTATTATAAACAATCATGGTGCATTCATGTCTAAATTTATCTTTTCATCGGTAAGTATGGTTATGTTTTAATAGTTACCCATTTGATATGCCCAGACTTCAACATTGTTGCCATTCAGCGCACACACATATAGTTCTCTCCTCCACCCATTACTCATTTTAAATAACATTTCACACAATCACAGCTTCACTTTCCAAGAGTTTTATGAATGGATTATTGGACCTTCGGACATAAGTAACATAATAAAGGCATCCTTCTAGGAAAAATGAATAATTATTTTAAGATCTGCAAACCTCATCTTAGACATAAGACCTTTTAATATAATAATATGTCATATAGGATGTTCCATTTAAAATAAGCAAGGTGGCACCTACTTCCGGTATAACAGGAAGTGCCACCATATTGGAAATATTTTTGCCGAATTGCCCCCCATCAACATTAGCATACTGTCCAATTTTCAAAATTTTACTATACAGGGTCCGCAAACGAAGCGTGGACGGAAGATTAAATCGTTATCGAAGAACTTATCAACAATACTAAAACAGCTTGAGATATTGGATTAAAAGCGGCATGTTTTAAAAATATTTTACATTATACTGGGTGGCCCAAAAAAGTGTGAGAGCATAAAGTTATATTTTTTTAAATGGGACACCCAGTATTTTATTGCATATTTAGGTTCGTATTACTATCGTTTTAAAATAATTTTTCTCAAGTTTTTCAAATGGAACACCCTGTATATTATTTGGCTATTTGACGTAGAATTCATAGACAATTTGTTTTTGTAATACAAGCATATAAGTTATATCCAGCCGTTTTCGAAATAATTATAAATATCATAAATTATGTTGGTTAAATAGAGTTTTTATTGGGAAATTTTGTTATAGGCGACTAGACTAATAATTGTAAACGAAAGTAAAAGTTCAAAATAGCTTTTACTTTTAGAGTTTACCGTATTTTAGTTATTTCGATATAAATTTTAAAGGCATATATTTTTGCTACTTTTATTATTTAATTTTATTTTTTATTCTTAATAGTTGCCATGATTTCTTTTTGTTTAGATTGTGTATCTACATTTGTTCAGTCGTCGAAATTAAGTACTAACTTACACAAAATGTCGAATTTTACAACTTTAGAAACGGTAAATATGATTTTTATACTGGGTGAATGTGCAAGAAATTGCCTCCTCGCGAGCCGAGTGTATGCTGAAAGATATCCAGATATTGAGAGAAAGCCGAGACCAAAAACCTTCGAGAAGTTGTTGCAAAGACTTGTAGCAACAGGAAGCACTGCGTACACAAAAAGGATGATAATCAATAAACCCGTTATTAATGAAGAAAATGAATTAAGAGTTCTGTTGGCAGTAGAGGAAAATCTTTAAATTAAGTAAAAGGAAGCTATTTTGAACATTTACTTTAGTTTACAATTATTAGTCTAGTCGCCTATAACAAAATTTCCCAATAGAAACTCTATTTAACCAACATAATTTATAATATTTACAATTATTTCGAAAACTGCTGGATATAACTTATATGCTTGTATTACAAAAACAAATTGTCTATGAATTCTACGTCAAATAGCCAAATAATATACAGGAGGGCGTTCCATTTGAAAAACTTGAGAAAAATTATTTTAAAAAGTGGGGTTTTTGAAAGCTTATTATGAACACCCTGTATAAAATAAATAAACGCAATTAAATTCATAGTATCTCTAGACCTCTTGTCATAAATTTCACTCAATGCCGAGGTTAAAAAAATATTTCCGGATTGTTTTTTTTGATTTTTTTATTCAAGACTGTAAAACTTTTTTTTTTTAGTTTCTAATTTATTTCTCCGAAACTACAAAACCAAATTAAATAAAATTTGAGGCACTTATAAACGATAGTAATACGAACCTAAATATGCAATAAAATACTGGTTGTCCCATTTAAAAAAATATAACTTTATGCTGTCACATTTTTTTGGGCCACCCTGTATAATGTAAAATATTTTTAAAACATGCAGCTTTTAATTCAGTATCTCAAGCTGTTTTAGTATTGTTGATAAGTTCTTCGATAACGATTTAATCTTCCGTCCACGCTTCGTTTGCGGACCATGTATAGTTTTCCATATAATAGAGCGAAGCGGTTGTTGATATTCCTGATCACTATTTTACTTTTAGATGTAGCTGGCAAATCATCTTTTACTGTTTTCATTACCGACTACGAGACATATGCCGGCATATTCACCTGTCAAAAGTTGACATTTGCTCATCGCCAGTCATCCACCATCCTGTCGAGATCAAAGACGTTAGACAAAATGTTTATCGACAAGGTAAGCAAGATCCTATATATACCAGAAGTTCGGTTTGGGGGGGTGGTGAAATTTCATGGGGGGGTTTGTTCGGGTTTGAGCTACATATTTTTTTTAAATCGAACGTTTAAAAAGTGGGGTAATTCACCCATAAACCCACAGGTCACTCCTCGGCACAATCATATTACACTGCCCAGCTGTGTAATAAACACATGTTCTGGCGCAATGTTGCCAAACTGTGGAAATGTGTAAAACTTTAGATTCTTATAAAAATAAATATTTAGCTTACTTAGAAATTAAATCCAGGCCGCCGACACGAGTAGGGAATCCAGGGCACAGACACCTTCAGTTCTTTTTTCTATGGGAAGAGGTTTATGCTCATCCCGTGCCCTGATGATAGTGTGGGACTGCATAATAAGCTTATACCCACTAAACCCCATTCGACCTCTTATTTCCAATCTCGGAACATAACCGACATATCGTCGAGATACGTAGTGAAACAGAACAAATTATACTAAATCACTTAAAGAAACACACAGACACCCACGAGTTTCAAATTAGTTTTTTTGAAGATATGCACCTATTATCAGATTACACACAAGCACTAAAGCACTAAAGAAGAAGAAGATAGGATACAAATTATTTCGCAATAGAAAGTCAGAAATAATAAAAACGCTAATTTCTAATGGGCCTAAAACAATTTTTAATCCTTTAATGAAGAATGATGAAATAATTATGTTGACAACAACAGGACCTCCCCTTCAGTTTAACATATCCAGTCCAACCAAGGGTCAAGTGCTTCGTACATATTCGGAAAAATAGCGCGGTTGCCATTTCCGAGACAATAATTATACAGGAAAGTAATATTACAGAAGAAAATTCCGCAATTTATGAATATAATCTTATAAAACATCGAAAGTGACAACGCTGTATTTTTAGATATTTCCAAATAACGCAATATCGATCGACCGAATAAACTCGAAACAGACTGAAACGTGTAGTTACTAGAAATTTTTAGATGTTAAATACCAATGTATGAAAAAATTATATTATTTCCCAGACCACCGGATGAAACTTTATACAATAAGGGCGTATTTTTCTCTACACAGTAGCACTGTAAAATACTAATTCAGATTGAATGGTACTTAGATGTGTTCATGAGATGCATACAAATTTACGCGAAAACTAATGTGAATTTGTGAGGTTATTGTGCCGGTTTTTGTTTGGATTACTTACTTAGTGTTTTTTTATAAATTAAGTTGGTTTTAAATAAGGCCGAGAAGGTAAATAAAATTGCAGTTTTTTTCTAAAGGGTAAAGTGGCATTTAAGTTGTTTAGTTCCGATGGGTGTCGTTCGAATTGAACAAATGAGAACATACCTGATCATTTATAAACGCCGCGGCGCGGCGGTTGGTTCGAGTCAGTTCAAGTTTATAAATCAGAGATTGTTTCCCAACGAACTGAACTGAACTTAAAAGTTTATTATAAAGTACCCTGAAAAATAAACAACTTCCAATCTGTCAAACGGATATTGACTTTCTAAAGAGTGACAACATTGCTCAAAATTCACTGACGTTTTCCGCCATATGTCGTTCTGTTTATCTTTCTCCCAGTGTCACCACGTGCTTAATTTTGGTTTGACATAAGGTCATGTACAGGGCATATTAAATTAAAGCGCCATTTTTGGATATTTTTCTTAAATTTGTTTTCATCTCCGGAATTGCCGGTTTAAATATAATACGTCATTTCCATAACACCCTGTATACAGTTTCGTTATTTTGAATTATAATTTTGATCTTTTTCCAGATAAGAGCGAGAATGTCTAGCGCCCAAATCGATCCGTTTGATTTGTCATTGATTAGTCAAAAGGACTGTCCAAGAAATTTAACGGCCGGTTACAACATCAAGATCAACGACGAGACTATTTCCGCTAAGGCAGCTGCTGGTGTGATTAGGAAAGCTGGAGAAAAAATTGGTAAGGAATTCCCACGGCTACACTTGTGATAATTTTATTTTTCAATATATGAAAATGATCAGGTTCGTTCGGAGATAGTTTACAAAC
This sequence comes from Barypeithes pellucidus, assembly GCA_963991005.1. Lineage (NCBI taxonomy): Eukaryota > Metazoa > Arthropoda > Insecta > Coleoptera > Curculionidae > Barypeithes > Barypeithes pellucidus. The sequence goes on along the minus strand of OZ022563.1, from coordinate 44,703,403 downwards.
TGCCAGAGGCATGTGCAATTGGTTTAAAGTGTTCACAGAAGCAAAATAACTTACTTTCCATTATTATTTCCAAAAAGAAAGGCTAGCCCTAAACAAACCCGAAATGGGCAAGTATAAGGGAAGATATTGCAGTCACCTAACAACTGCTTTTAAGTCTTAAAAATATGTAGCCTGTGCCTCAATTTAGCCATCGTTGTGACGTATCCAGTATATGGGGTGATTGCCTTGCCTCCCCTTTGCACCTCTACTACTTTTTACCTGACAACGCACAGACTACAAAAAAAAAATTTAAAAATTTTACTGAGAATTTTGTTTTAATCATGCCGAAAGGTACAGCTTTCTGCACCCAAAACTTTTTCCCGCACTAACCAAAATTTTCGATCTCACTTTTTATAGGTGATGGTGTTGAGTATCTTTCCGGAAAAACCCAAGAAGTTTACCATAAAGTAGCAGATAGAGCAGAGGACACATCAAACAAAGCTAAAGTAGAATATATAAAAACTACGGATCCAGATGCAGAATGGTTGCCATAACTACAAAAGATAATCATAAAAATGATTTATTTTCTCTTTCTAGTTGTAGATCAAGTCTCATATATAATGCAGCTTAGTTTCCTATTTTTTTTTAAGAGATACGTATATGATCTAATAAGTTCCTTTTATGTATGCTTGTTTGCTCAACAAAAGACATACAGGGTATTATGGAAATGACTTATCATATTTAAATGTCTAGAAAGTCTACATACTTTTTTTTAAAGTTGAATATCTAAATAATAAGTCAAAAACTGAACACGTGCGTTTACAATTATGTGTTGTAATATGTCAACACCGCCTACAATGCGCTGACCTCTTTTGAGACTTGAGACTGTCTCAATAAATTATTGATTGCGAACGTTGTCAGCAGCGGCCACGTAAATTTCCAGATTTCATATCTCGCTTATTATTTTTCTTCAATTTATTTACATCTCAGGATTTGCCGGTTTAAATATAATAAGTTATTTCCATAACACCCTGTATAATTTACTTTAAGACTGTTTAGGTATGTTTGTTGGCTATCTGTATTATAATCCTGTACGTATGGGTCGCCAACTAATTTATAAGTATAAGTAGTGAATGACAACGATCAGGCCATTTACATTGTGCATTTTTGTACCTTTAAGAATAAATAATAAAAAGTTAATATTTGTGTTTATTATGTTCTCGTATTGTGACCAAAGAATATATAATAGCTCATCATCTAATCGAAGGGGGCAGATTACGCCCCGCCCACATTGGCATGGCTCCCCTTCCCCCCCTTTATCACTCACCAATAGTTTTAATAAAAGGCTTTGATGGTGCTTCATACCATAACCATGCCTATTTTTTTTCTTATTAATTTTAATTGAATGTGGAATAAAAAATGAGTATCATTTAACTGGTTAGCAAAATATTCTTATTTCTGCGAACAGAAAAATGTAATCGGTCAGCCAAAATAGCTAGTTGGTCAGCAACTGATGGATAGCAAACATTTCTGAATCGGCCAGTGATTAATGTCATACTAGAGTGCTCTAAATTATTTTGGTACGCAAATTAAATATATAAGCTGCTATGAGCGATCCACTTTTAATCAGATATTGGTAAGCAATCAGCGGGTAAGCAAAATATTTAATCTTGGTCATCAAAAAAAAAGCAATAAAACGTGGAATAGTGACAGTGCCCTTGGAAAACAAGTGAAAACCCGCCCCCGCTACACCTTTTGTAGCCGATTTCCTTCTGTATTCGACAAAAACACAAGAAAGTTACATAAATTGACAGCGCCCTGGGAAAACAAGTGAAAACCCGCCCCAGCTACAACCTTTGGGCCTCGACTGCTACACCGAATGAAAACACACGAACGCAATTAGCTAGTCGTATCACGCGACCGCTTTCGCTCCGCCCACAATAACGAACTTTGCCGATTATTCAAAACAAACGCAATCCAATGATTTATATTGATAACCATTATTTTAATATGCAAACCTCTGAAGTGAACTGCTTCTAGACATATTTTTTCTACTGACCAATTGAAAAATCTTGCTGACCAAGTAATCATTTCGCAGCTCGACTGTTAATTTAGCGAACACATGATATTACAAGCGGACTGATATCGGTTAAATTGTTGACAGCTTGTAGCATTTTTTGCAGAACAAGTGTTGCAGCCCGATTTTTCTCTATTGCAAGCAAATTCTTTTTATGCTGATCAAATGATTTAATGGCTATTTTTTGCTGCAAACCAATTTAAAAAACGGCAAACCATTTAATTACTACTTCTCATAAAAAATAACAATATGACAAAATGTGCAATTAAAAATATAAGCCCTCAAAAGGATGTTTAATTTTTTTGTTTAATATGTATTATAAATGACAAGAAATAAAAATTTGATATTTGAAAAGAAACTATAGGGTTGCCAAAAATATATCACCGATCATATACTAGGTATACTAATTTGGGACACTGTATCAAATCAATATACCTATTTTTTTATATAAAAAGACCACGATATAGCTTATCTACTAGTTACAAATTCGCATTGTATTAGAGATATTTGAAAAACCTGACATTGTCTTGATGTTAACTACTTTAGTTCAGTATTAATGAATCACGAATAAATCGAATCATGAAATGGATCACGAATAAATCGAATCCCGGTTACTTAACACAATTTTCTAATCAAAAGATAAAACATGAAAAAATGTCATCTTAGATATAGATATAAACTACAAACTCCATGAACAGTTGGCGCAAGGTTTTTTTTTTCTTGATGATCAAACACAAGCACTATAGAAAAATCCTTTAGGGCACTCTGGGAGTGGTGCGGGTGCGCAAAAAGCGATTCACGTTGGTTTTGAATCGTTGGAGGTTATATTCGTTGGGAAAAACGACCTCGGGAAGGTCGTTCCACAAGGATGAAGTCCTCCAGATGAAAGAATTCTTAAATAATGAAGTTCGAGGAGTACTAAGCTTAACCACATATGGATGGGCGGCAGTGGCTCATCGCGTATTTCTGACATTCGCCGCTCTAGGCGGAATTAAGAGGGCAAGGTCAGCCGAGCACCTTCCATGAAAATATCTGTAAAAGAGAGTCAAATCACCAACTTGCCTTCGATGTTCTAGGCTGTCGAGGTTCTTCGTCAGCTCTTGGTCTCCAATCAGACGAATGACCCTCCTTTCGATGGAATCCAGCAGCCGAAGAGTATGTTTGGGTGCAGAGCTCCAGACATGAGAGCAGTACTCCAGTGATGGTCGAATCTGAGCTTTGTATAGTGTTAAAAGTTGTTGAGGTGTGTACAACTTTCTGGTTCGGAAGAGTACACCAAGTTTCTGAGAGGCTATCTTGGCGATTGCCACAACGTGGTTATGCCAAGACATATTTCCTCCCAGATTGACGCCCAGCAAATTAATAGATGAAGCCAGTGGGATTGCGTGTCCGTCCATGAGTATATCCGGTTCTGTAATGTTAACCTTTTTAGAGAAAACCGCTGCCTGGGTTACTTTAGCGTTAAATTCGACTTGGTTACTGTCACCCCAAGCCCAAATTTCTTCCAGGTCTTTGTTGAGGCGTGATACTTCATGCTGTCTGCGAAGATGTGCGTCGGCAGCCGATGTTTGTGCATTCAAAGAGAAAGATGATAAAAGTGTGCTATCATTAGCAAAACTAACTATCGGGTTTTTCGTTTTCACTAGAAGGTCGTTAACGTTGCGTCGCTTTCACTGGTCGTTGCGTCACTTTCTTATCGCGTTTTTTGTGTGTATCTGAACTACAGCCCCTTTTCATCACACAGAATATATTACTCTGTGTTCCAATGTTGTAGGTAGGTATACCTATAACTCCTTGTTTTGCAGGAGTTGTGTTGGTACTACAAATAGTTGCATTTTCCTTTGAACCGTGATAACAGTTCGTTAGCAGACTATAAAGTTCGATTCTCGGTGGTATTAGGCATATAAGTAGGTATTAGATCACCAAATATACAGGATCTCCGCTAATTAAGGGTACATGGAAAAACCACAGCCTCCTTACGTAAATATATTAGAATTTAATTATACTTACCTACATAGGCGTAACTAGAGGGGGGGCCAGGTGGGCCGTGCCCACCCCAGATTGGTCTGGTGCCCACCCCAGTGTTTCCGAAGTACAAAGCCATAGATACGTCATAGTGACACTTGCCATTAAAATCCTACTAGACTAGGGGCCAGGCCCCCCCTACAAAATCATTCTAGTTACGCCAATGCTTACCTACATCCGAATGTTGATATTAACTGAGATACAGAGTGTTAAAGTTAAAACTTCATTTTTGTTTTTCCCTAATAACCTTGCGAGAAACTAACGTTTTTTTACAAAATTTGGCAATTATGGTTTTTCTAGAACGAGAAATTTATGTTTTAAAGAAATTTTAATGTACAATGTAGGGGGCGCGGTGTGCGACATTATTTGCACATTTATTAGGTCATAACTTCTTTGTGCCTCAGTGTATTTAAGCTTTTAATGAAAATAATACGTTTTCTCATATTTATTACGTAAAAAAGGTATACTAAGTTCAGGTCACCCAGAGTTACCGTTTCGGAGATATTTGCATTTAAATTGTTTAGCGCGTTAGCTCAGGTAAGCAAATACTATTTTGTTGCTTCTTACCAATTAACTTTTACATAATAAGTTATGTTCTAGAAATGGTAATTGGGAATAATAAATACAACAACTGGATTGTTCTTTAACTTACTTTAAATAAAATATTTTTGACCCTAGAAAACATCGTGTCGAAAGGTACCAACAGCAATGAAAACACAAACTTACGATAAACTCATTCGAACGAATCATTCAACGAATCATTTTCTGTTCCATAGTAGTGGAGTCAATCCGGTTTTCGAAAATCCCTTGACGAAATTGAGTAATTTTTTTCCCCAATCGATACAGTAGGATCCCCTCGACATTCGACATGATTTGTAGGGGGCGCCGCATGGAGGGGGAGGGGGGAACGCCCCGTAAATCTAACCGACAATGGATTTTCCTAAATAACTTGGCCGGTTCTGATGCTACCAAAAAAAATGCAAAGGGCAAAATTGAAGAGCTTGACAGAGCGCGTAAGCTCGAACAAACCTGATCCCGATATCTCAATTAGTTCGCGAATTATCGCGATTTTTAACTGCAAAAACAATGAAATTTAATTAATTATATCTCGAGAAGGGGCGGAGTTGGAGCATCAATTTTTCGCTAATCAACGGGTGACACCGAGTACTTTGATGGGCCGGAGGCTGGGGCTGGTGGGGCAATTAGGATGGGAGTTAAGGGGGGGATTACATAAATGCTAATAAGTAGTTTTTTAATCGAGCTACGGGGATCAGGCCGGATTCAATTTGTTCGTTTTATCAGCTACGAGGGGGAATTAGCCCTTGTCGCGGCATACAAGAAATGGCCACTATTTAATATCTCCGAAAATACTTTAGATATTATGTTCAATTTTGGTATGTGTTAATAGGATATAGAACCACACATTTTAGTTAGAAAAGTTATTCAATTGTTCCACCAGTGGCGTCCCTGCAAACATGTCCTCTGATATTTTTTACAAAAAATATGGTACGCCCTGACATTTTTCCATGTGGATATTTTTTCTGATTAGCCTGGTCAATTCTACATGAAAACGGTCTCTTGAGTTTTTCTCGTCGTTCTTGATTAAAACCACTAAATTCATATTGAAACTCATTATTATAATTAACGTTGATAAAATTATTAATGATAAATTTTGCTTCATAAAAATTGTTGAAAATGACCACCACTTAAAAGGCATGCTTCCGCCCGTCTTCGCATCGAATTGCCCACTCCAACAATTTTTATAAAACAAAATTTATCATTCATTCTTTTATCAATGTTAAATATTAATTTAGTGGTTTTAATCAAGAACGGTTGAGAAAAACTCAAGAGACCGTTTTCAAGTAGAATTGACCAGGCTAATCAGAAAAAATATCCACATGGAAAAATGTCAGTGGCGTACCATCTCTTCTGTAAAAAATATCAGATGACATGTTTGCAGGGACGCCACTGGTGGAACAATTGAATAACTTTTCTAACTAAAATTTGTGGTTCTATATCCTATTAACACATACCAAAATTGAAAATAATATATAAAGTACTTTCGGAGATATTAAAAATATCCATTTAAAAAATAAAAATTCAACACCCTGTAGCAAAAAATTTAAGCCGTTGCGGACATATGTTCATATGTGACTTTTTTATAAAATGACCTAAGGAATCACACCCTGAAATATTAGCAGGTCATTAAGGAAGACCCTGTATAGAGTTAAACGTGAGCAAATCGGTAAGTTGGCTTATAATAATCAGTATGGCAAAAAAAAATGTTACATAATCTTTAATCATAATAAAAGAAAATAATGATAGTCAACGTAGTAACGGCGATGATTCGCAGTCCCCACTCCTCCCCCCTGATTTTACCAAGGGCTTCTTTTATTGGAAATTAGCGAGCCAGGGGGCGTGAGGTGCATCTCCACGAAGCGCGGATCCAGGGGGGTCATGACACACACACACACCGAAACCATCAATTTAACATGAAAAATATATACATATATAGTATACGGGTTTGACTAACACTGCAGGGTATTACTTTTCGTAATACCAATACCAATTTTTATATTAGCATCAAAACGTATCTCTTTCCTGTAAAATTCCTACTTTTTTTCAAATAATATTGACTTAATTTGACCTTTTCTCGTTTTTTCACCACCCTGTATGTTATGTCAAAATTTTAAAAATTACTGTCGACTTTTCAAAATCAGCCTCACTTTCTATGACGAATCGTCATATGTCTAAAAATACAAAATAAGAAAATTTACAAGCAAGTTATTTGGTCTTTCCGGGGACATACTGTACTGTAACTATAAAAATTCGGCTTTTTGAATATTCTTGATCAACAACAAGATTAAGAAAATTACGATCGGATCGAAATAAACGGAGCCAACACCCGAACAGATCCCTCTCTCTGCGACGTATGCACTCGTCGACCTGCGACCAAGATCAAAATAATGGCCTACAAGCTGTCTTGCCATGTTTCATGAACAATTTTCTTTAAAACGTGATTGTAGGCTAAACGCCACCGAAAGTGAAATATTATACTGTATCCTGGTAGCAATATTGAGTTCTATCAAACACTATAGAGGCTTTAGCCTTTATCCCTCACACACAGACGCGACATAATCGCAGGGACAAATTCACAGCACTAGCAGCTATCTGCTCTTGGCACTTGCAATGACGTAGTCGTAGTGCTAGTACTAGCTAACGCAATTTTGTAATACGAACATCCGCTGTAGCTGCGACGAAGTCGTAAAGTCTCCTTTGAAAGGGAACAAACCCCAGCAACCCGCAGCTACATAAGAGCAGTTAATTAACCAATTAATCAAGATCTCCCACTTATCACAGTGACCTGCGCATGTCATGTAGCTTTCTCAAAGTAACCGGAACCCGTTTCACCAGCAGCGTCACTAAATGAAGCGTCAGCTGCGGCCCATGATACAATAAACACAAGGAATGATATCGCGCAAGGAGGCGTGGCTTGGTGACGTCAAATAACTTACCAGTTGCGTCACTGTGCACAGCAAACGAAATTGAACTGCTAGATATGTGGCCTTAGCTTGTATTTATTGTATCATGGCTGTGTCTACAGCGCTAGTTAAAAAATTAAAGTGTTAGCTAATACGCATGTAAAAGAGTATGTAGTTATTTGTAGTCTATAGTTATTTTATTTCGGCACGCAACAACACTAGTTTTTCTCTAGGAAGGACAGCTTCAAACATTTTTGTAATATGTACTTTTATGTCGAGAACTCGGGAAGCTGTATTGGATGAACATAACAAAAATCATGACAAAGATCGCTAAAGTTATGCAATAAAATAAAATATAGAATATCTCAAATATTACATATCTCCTACAATGCGACAACGTCGCAAATAATCGTAAATATTCTCCGACCTACTCGACTTTAATCATCGCCACCTCCCGAAAGAGACAGCGCCACTCAATATCTTTGCGTCAGACAAAGATGAAATGACCTGTCACGGTCGTGGATAGCACGATCAACCGACTTCATTTTTAGTCGCGCTTTTCGAAGCGTTCTGTGTAGACGTGGATGTTTTCGATTTACGTAAAAATTACCGAAATTTACGTCGTTGTACGGAAAAATGTCGCAAAATTCGTCTTCAGGAAAAGGCAAGACTTCTCGCCAGTTGGTAAGTACTAATTTGTGCAAGTGAAAAGTGTTTTTTAGGCGTTGAAAATCGGCCATTGCTCGAGTAAAAGTACTCACGTAAACCCGATCGTTTTATGTTTGGTCGCCATGCCTTTTCTTGTAATAAGCACGCTCTTTTCTTTTTATTATTGCGAGATTTTCTATTCTAGTGGGCTTTGTCTGCACTTTTATGCGATTCATTGCAGGAAAATGTTGTGAAAAATGTTTCAAAGTAATTTTAAACCAGCCATCTTGGTTTCCGATGGGAAAAAATGTTTGCGCTAGTTTTATTTTCGATCGATGTGTAGATTTTACGAGCAAATGACGAAAGCTTAGCTGATGCGGGTACTTCCAAGACTGTTTTTATTAAGTCGACGACACCGGTTCATATGTTGTGCTCACCTGTTTTCAGTACCCACACACCTTGGCAATTTAAAAAGTTCTCTTCAGTTCTCTCTGCTTGCCATCTTGTGCGTATATTTTTTAAGTCTTTTTTGGTATATTTTTACTTTTCAGGTCGCTTATCCGAGTCATTGTTTTACTTTACAGTCTTTACTTATATTACTTCACTCGGATGTTTCTAATTTGCTTAGTTTCTGTAACGTGACACGTGAGCCAATAGGTAGGTACGTATATCGTCCCTGTTTTGTAACTATGTTTAGCATGTTTTTGTAAATTTGGATTTTATTGCTTATTTATAGAAAATACTTACCTATAAATTTAGAGAACATAACGATTTGCCAATTTTTTACTTCTGTTTTATTGTAAAATTATCCATTTTCTAGTTAACCCCTTCGTACAACACAGGAACGTTATATGGGGGGGGGGGGGGGGGGTGCACCATGGGCGTCGTTAGAAAGTTTTGTAGGGGGGCAATGATAAACTGAGTAATTTTATAAACTTAAAAACCAGCGCTACCAGCGATACAGTGGCGTAGCGACAAATTATAGGCCCCCCGCGAAAATTGAGTTAGGGCCCCTATATTAAGAATATACATATATAAACATATAAACAAACAAAATTAGATAATACTGTTTATTATATAAACTACAAACCTATATGTAGAGAACGTTACAAAAAATAAAATTATTGAACAACAAGAAGAAAACAAAAAACATTCTTTAAAACTAAAAGGAACAAACACGAAAAAATTCTTTAGGTACCGAGCTAAGGTAGCGATACTTGAAAGTTACAGTGAGATAAAACCAAAAGTATTTAAAATTAAGCAACAAAATCTTGAATAATATATATATAATAATATATATATAATAATATAATATTATAGGTATCTCAATAGTTATTGCGAGGCAATTGGCCAATTGCCTATTTTAATTATTATATTGTAAAATTATTCTTATATTGTTGCTTTCAGGAGGTAAATTGTTTTTTTCTAGCTTTTGCCTCCGCAAAATTTTTTATTAAATGGTTATTATCCATTTTGGCCGCCTCTTGTGCCTCTATAGACAGGATAGCCAAGTTGGTTAACCTTGTCTGAGAGGAACTATTTCGTAAATAATTTTTAATGATTTTTAATTTGGAAAAGGATCTCTCAGCTGTAGCAACACTTACTGGAAGAGTTAAAAATAATAATAAGGCTGTTGTTACCTCTGGAAAATTTGATGATAAAGTGTTATTTTCCACAATTAAAAATACAGCAAAGTCTTTAATACTTTGAAGAGAAGCAATTTTTTCCTTTAACGGCATACACAACGCGACTATCTCTAAAGGAAAAGTCGCAGACAGATCGCTGGAATATGTTTGCTGTAGTGTTTCTGCAGACATAAATAATTCTTTTTCTGGCAAAGTTACTAGAACTTGGGGACATAGAAATCTAAATTTATTAACAAATAACTCCATTCCCTCAAAACGATTACCTACCTATTTGATTAATTACAATATCAAATACTTTGTAATATATATTTTTCCTAAAATAGTTTTCTCGACTAGAAAATAGATAATTTGTATTGGCTTCATCAAAGTGTTTTTTTGGTTTTAATTGTCTTTTATCTTCAAATTCCGGGTTTATATTCCATGATCTTGATATACCAATTGCTTCATTCTTCAAATTTATATAATTACGGGCACAGTGTGACAAAATCTAGATCAGGTGGACATTGGTAATATTGGTATTTATTTGAAAGATTTGCTAATTAGCAATAGGCTCTATCGGCACTCGAAGCTTACGGGCCCCCCAAGCTTTCGGGCCCCCCCGCGACTGCGGGGGTTCGCGGTAGTAGCGCTACGCCACTGCAGCGGTAGCAACAAGGGGAAAAAGTTCGCCGTGAACGAAAGCGCCGCAGGCGAAATTATTTATGGACCACGCCCCACGAGCAAACCCAATCGCATCTAAAATTAGTCCATAATTTATAGTAAATACTAGAAAAACCGAGCGGTAAGGTCAGTAAGGTGTTCTCATTATACTCGATTTAAAAAGCGCGACTTTTTTTACTTAAGTTACAGCAAACGAACAAAGAAGAAGTTTCCTTTTTCTGAGGATTTTTTAATTATTAAAATAATTTCTATTTTTTCTTCACAACTTAGTAAAGCTGCCATTTTTAATGTATTTTATAAATACCAACGCACTATGACATTCCGTGTCAAATATTTCTTGTCAGTGCATCCTAGATTACGTTCAATTGTATCAAGCCAGAATAATTAATACGGAATGATTAGTAAATAATCACAAAACCTAAATTCCATATTTGAATATAACTTTTAATTCAAAATAACTTTTCTTCATAACATTCTTCTGTATTGTCAAAAATAAAGGTACTTTACTCTTGAGCAAAATTCGTAATTTCTGATATACCTCGTATATGACTGGAAAGTTTTGATAACTGAAGGTTGCATTTTGAGTTTTAGACCATGCAGAACTTTTTATGAAGAATAACTTTTTTTCATAAATCCAATAATAAAAAAGTTTTCCATATGGTTCCAACTTAAGTAAACACGCTGTATAGCAGCTTCGGATCCGCTATATTAGAATTTTTCTTCGTTTGGCTTAGCTTTGATTAAGAGAAATATTTTTGAAGAAACAATATCTGACTATGCACCGCCTCGAATGGGACGCCCATTGGTAGCACCACTTTTCCCCCAGGGGCCAACTTAGGAATTAAAATTGATTTTATTTAAGCATTGTGTGTAAGTAAATAAATTTTTAAAACCACAATAATATGTACATATAATATGTATTTTTGATTTTTGTTAACAAAAGAAAATAAATCGGCAGGTACTAGGGATGTCAAAAGATACCGAAATCCCGGGATCTCGACGAAAAATCAATCCCGGAATTAAGCCCTCAAATCCCGGTGTAAATTATATAAAAAGTTCATTAAAAATTTACTTGTTTTTTAAATATTTATTTTAAAATATATTTTATTAATGAATCCCATGCTTCGATAGTCCCTAATACAAACATACGGTATACTGTACTGTACAAAATAATGTAATTTTTTGGAGCCCATTTTCAGAGAATTAATTGGCGTCGAATCATTTTCCCGGGCTTTTAATAGTGCATTATAAACCTAGGCACCAAAAAGACACTTTAGTCACGTGGTTTAACTTTATATATGCAGTTTAAGATTGGGAAAATCGAGTAAAGTAAAATATTTTAAAAGAAAATTAAATTTCATTTATCAACAAGTTTACTTTTAAGGGATTTATTTTTTTTTAAATCCCTTATTTTGGGGGTTTAAGGGTAAAAACGGAACGCTGCTTCTCGTCAGCAGGTTATACTTGCAGTAAGTTGACACTGGGATTGACTGATTTTTTTAGAAATTTTTCGCGAAATTTTTAATATATTTTTTTTTCATTTTGTTAACAGTACCTATCGGTAAGATTTCTACTCAGTTTATTTAGTAAACACAACCTTTCTCATGTTTTTTGGGGATTAGTCCCGGGATTAGATACTATATCCCGAAAATTCCGGAATTGGAACAAAGTAGGTACTTAGGCTTTTTGCTTAGCCAACATTAAAAAAAATAACTAAGTAAAAAATCTAAAATTTTGCGTTTTGGTTTTTAGTTTTTCCTGCCTTTGTTCGAAGATATGTCCAAAAATAAATTTCACTTCCTCATTGCTACTTTTTATTCTCCACAAGATGGCGTTATCATATTTATTTTTTATATTTATTATATTTCTTGTGAGGCTTCGTCTTTGGGCCACCATCATCAACTTAATTTTTTTAAATACGGGCCTGGATCTTTTTGTTTAAATTATGAAAGAGGACCGAAATCTACGTGCGGCGGTATAGAACACTTACTGGTTTTCCGACGTTTTGTTCATTAAATTGACCATCTTCATGAAAATACCCCTAGTACGTTCCTGTAATTTACTTTTTTTTTTTAAATTCGATATAATTCGAAAATGTAAAACTCAATGCCTCTTGCTTTAAGAGTCAAATTTGATTTGTATTAATAAAATAAATTACTTGTAGTTAGGCTAAGTAGAATTTGATACAACTATTAGTTTGAAATAAATAAACAGTAGTCGTACGTAATAACAATAAAAATTAAAGACAGAAATAGCAATAATAATTTAAAATCTTCCGTTTCTTCGAAACAAAAGTAAATTACAGGAACGTACGAGTGGTATTTTAATGAAGATGATCAATTTAAGGAACAAAACGTCGGAAATCCTAAGTGTTGTATATACCACTGAACGTAGATGTCGGTCCTCTTTCATAATTTATACAAAAAATCCAGGCCCGTATTTAAAAAAATTAAGTTGATGATGGTGACCTAAAGACGAAACGTCGCATGAAAATGGATGGAATCTTGTGAAGAATAAAAAGTAGCTATGAGGAAATGAAATTTATTTTTGGACGTCTCTTCGAACAAAGTCAGGAAAAAGCAAAAACTGAAACGCAAAATTGTAGATTTTTCAAATATTTTGAAAGCCCCTGTTATTTTTGATTTTTTTGCGGCATATTATTGGGGCCATAATTAGGCAACTTTGCCCCAATTTAACCGACTTCATGTCTCTTACTGTTTCCGAAATCCCAATGGTGAAGACCGAATTTGTAACACCATGTCTGTAAAGAGCTAGGATTGCTGTAGATTAGAAACTAGAAGGTCCATGGCGTTTCGTTATAAAGTGAAACACTAAAGTGAAAACCCCAACATATCTTTGATAATAACCCTAATACCCCCCAGAAACTGTCGAAAATGGGATACCCTGTATCCTGTAATGTATTAAAAAATATTAAAAACAACCACCCTGGATACGTCACTGTAGTAGTAGGGTATCCTTTTTAATGTAACCTTTAAGAACTGTTATCATGAAAGCGACCGTATTTGGATACTTATACGCACCTTTTGAATTTTTCACCCGAAATTTGTTGTTCATTTTTCGCTGACCCTATTATTTGGGTGTTTGTTTTTAAAACAGCTGCATGAAGGTCACAGGTAATCCTTAATTCTGACCTATCACGAAAGGGACTTGTTGCCAAATCATTAATCGTATAAATGCCGCAAATCTACCAGTTGTGAGCATTAGCAAGGTGTATTTTGAACAGTGTTGCCAATTAGCGTGTAATTACACGATTTCTGCATATTTCATTGATGGCGTGTAATTTGTGTGCGGTCACATTGTGTGTGTAATTTCGTGTAATTAGAAATCCACCCCCTAAGTTTTACTTTCAGTGTTGTTAACTTTTTTTTGGGAGCAACATTGGGAGCCCGAAATAATTTCAGTTATTGATTTTTTTGTTAGAAATCAGAGCCCAATTATCCCTGTACACTTGCTTTTTATAAACTATGAATGCTGTGTGACTAAATGGAATACACTATATATTTTAATCTAAAAAGATACTATTTTAAATATACAATGTGTACATAAAGTAAGGAACAAATTCATTATCTAGGAATCTAAAAATATTTCGGAAAAATCCTCGGACACGTGTATAATAATTTTTAATGGCGCATTTTTTCCCATACAAACTTAATATACAAGGTGGCTCATGTAGTAGATATGACATTATCGACGATTTTTTTTAATGGGAACCCCTATATTTTAGTTCAGATCTGTAATCTCCAAGAACAGCTGATTTCAAAAACATAACACACTTAGGGCCTAAAATTCATAGTTTCGTTACTACAGGGTAAAACAAATAATTTTAATTAAGATATTTTTTTTTGGCTTGGGAGGCATCAATTAATTACGTGAGGCGTTTTTAGCGATTTTTCAACCCCCCTTCCCCCAATAAAAGATTTCGTGACATTTGGCTCAATGCCTTCCGCCATCACCCAATTTTACCTGAAAGCCTTACGTAATTAATGGACGCACCATCATTTGCTGTTACTTATGTTTTTTCTCAAGTAGGCTTATTTGCTGTTATGTAACTATGGTATTTAGATAATGTCATTGTCATTACATTGTATTTTTCTAGTAAGTTTATTAGAAGTAATACATTTTATTTTAAAACATATTGAGTTACTATGCGTTTATCTTTAACACAAAGAATATAAATTCTTATGATGATTGGATATGGTGATAGGATCCGTACTCAACAAGAAGTTTGCATTTTGTTTAACACTAAGTATCCAGCAAGACCAATTACTAGATCAACTGTGAGTAAACTTGAAATAAAATTTCGGGAAACGGGTTCAGTGAAAGATATTCCCAGAAAAGGCCGTCCAACTATTCCGGATGATAAGAAATTAGATATTTTATTGGCTATGGAAGAAGATCCCCACAACAGCGTCCGCCAGATTAGCATTGATCATGGGGCGGCTGCTATGACCGTTCATAACCTATTGACGGTAGAAAAATGGCACCCGTTTAAAATCCGATTGGTTCATGAGTTGAATGAAGATGATTCAGATCGTAGGATGGAGTTTTGTCAAATATTAATGGAAAGATGTAACTTAGATCCTTTGTTTGTTGAAAATATCCTATTTTCGGATGAATCTACCTTTAAATTAAATGGAGAAGTGAACCGGCAAAACTGTAGATACTGGGCAAAAGAAAATCCCAGGTGGATGCGTGAGCACCATACTCAATATCCTCAAAAAATTAATGTTTGGGCTGGTATTGTGAAAAACAAAATTATTGGGCCATATTTTTTTGACAACAATGTAAACGGGCTAAATTATCTTCAATTTCTTCAGAACTTTCTTATCCCTACGCTAGTTAACTTATACCCTAGTAGAAATAATCCAGGAATTCTAGATGAAAATTTGTGGTACCAACAAGACGGCGCACCTCCACATTATGCAGCAGTAGTGCGCCATTACATAAACCAAGTTTTTCCGAACAAGTGGATTGGAAGACGTGGGCCTGTTGAATGGCCGCCTAGGTCTCCAGACCTTACACCACTGGACTTTTTCTTGTGGGGTCACCTGAAAAATGTTGTTTATAAAGTCAGACCTGCCAATATTGAAGATTTAAAAAATCGAATAACAACAGAATGCAGGAACATTTCAGAAGAAACCATAAGAAAAGTCCAACAAGAATTTATTGATCGCTTGGGGTACTGTCAGGCAGCAGAAGGAGGACAATTTCAACACTTAATTAAATAGCTTATTTAATTTTTTTACATTTTTTAAAATTAAAAATATCTTAAATAAAATTATTTGTTTTACCCTGTAGTAACGAAACTATGAATTTTAGGCCCTAAGTGTGTTATGTTTTTGAAATCAGCTGTTCTTGGAGATTACAGATCTGAACTAAAATATAGGGGTTCCCATTAAAAAAAATCGTCGATAATGTCATATCTACTACATGAGCCACCTTGTATATTAAGTTTGTATGGGAAAAAATGCGCCATTAAAAATTATTATACACGTGTCCGAGGATTTTTCCGAAATATTTTTAGATTCCTAGATAATGAATTTGTTCCTTACTTTATGTACACACTGTATATTTGAAAAGAGAATTTAAAATGCTATCATTTTAGATTAAAATATATTTATTTTATTTTATTTATTTATTTCATTTCATTAATATCCATTATAACAACAATATAAGTTATTTAGATTAGTTTTATGTTACATAATATGACAGTCTTTTAACAAGCACATAGATGTAAAACATCTGTATGTACAGTATTGCTACATAGGGTGTTCCATTTAAAAAAATGAGGTTAGGTCCGATAACTTGTTTACCCGACTCCGTATACGTATTCTGAAAACGGCAGATTATTCAACAATCATTATAAAGAAACTTATGTATAAAATATTTTTCTGTATCTGTTTTAACTAAGAAAATATAGGGACATTTTGAAATTGTCAATTTTTTGATTTTCCCCCGTATGTCTTAAGAGAGCGAAAATTTTCAAATTTTGATCTTACCATTTTACGTTTGACCCAAAAAGAGCACATGACACCTACATTACTTTTTTGATAGCACTAACAATAACGGAGATACCCTATAAAAGTGTCGAAAATGGGACAGCCTGTACCTATCCATAGTTATAGGTCGGTGGTCGGCGCTCATAAGTTATTGTTATTTTTCCCTAAATTATTCAGAATTTAAACTACTCCTCCTCTGGCGAATTTTAATAGTGTCGGAATATTTATTGTGGTAAATGTCATTTTGTCGAAAGACAACGAAAGAGAGTGAAACGTACCGTATACCAATCAGCTCGACGCATCGGGAAATATCGTCAAATGATAACGCGGCATCGAAGACCAGTGGAAAACCCATCCTTTCATTCCGGCCTGGCATATTCTCGTGGGCCCTACGGATAAATCCCGCGCCTGCGTAAATCCACCCCCGCTTATGAATTTTGGGCGTTTGTGATGATTCCTGCGATACTTCGGATCATTTTAGCTAGGTAATTATTGATATTACTGTAAACAAGAACGTGTTTACTTGAGCACAGATCAAAAGGGAAAACATTTTAAACACTTGCTGTAGTTTACAATTATTAGTCTAGGAGCCTATGCTATTTAAATAACATAATACATACACGGTGTTGAAAAAAGGTCAGTACCCCGGAATAACTCCGGTGCATCGCATTGCAGCGGAAAATGTCTGGGGAAAAAGTTGTTTGGTTTTGAAGGAGGAATAGTTTGCAATATAAACCACCCTCAACCCTCGGGCGCGGGTGGGGGTAAGTTAAGATTTTCAAATGGAACCCCATATTTTTTATAGGCGTATCGTGTTCTCCGACCAAAAATAAACATCTTTTGTCCGAAAAATTTGTTTATTCGGGCCCATCCTTCACCAATAATCACCATGAGAAAGACCGTGAAAGACCAGAACCGTGCGAAAATCAAGTTTTATCCCGGAAATACTCAGAGAAAGATAGACAGAGAAAAATAGTATTTCCGGGATAAAACTTGATTTTCGCACGGTTCTGATTTTGTCATTCTCATGGTGATTATTGGTGAAGGATGGGCCCGAATTAACAAATTTTTCGGACAAAAGATGTTTATTTTTAATTGGAGAACACGATACGCCAATAAAAAATATGGGGTTCCATTTGAAAATATTAACTTACCCCCACCCGCGTCCGGGGTTGAGGGGGTGGTTTAAATTTCAAACTATTCCTCCTTCAAAACTTTTTCGCCAGACATCTTCCGCGGCAATGCGATTCACCGGAGTTATTCCGGGGTACCGACCTTTTTTCAACACCCTATATATTAAATTTGGAATTACTTCGAAAACCGCTGGAAATATCTTATACGCTTGTATTACAAATAAATATTCCTTATAAATTCTACATCAAATAGCCAAATAATATACATAGTGTTCCATTTAAAAATGAAAAAATTATTTCGAAATGCGTCGTTTTTGGAAGCTTATTATCAACACCCTGTATAAAATACATAAACACTAGATTTCTAGTATCTCTATACCTCTTTTCATAAATCTCGCCCAATGCCGAGAGGTAAAAGAAAAATAGTTTTGGACTGTTTTTTGATTTTTTTTCAGGACTGACAAACTTTTTTTCAGTTTTAATTTAATTAAATAATATATTAGGAAATTATAAAGGACACTAATACGAATCTAAATATGAAATAAAATACTGGGTGTCCCATTTAAAAAAATATAACTTTATGTTATCACACTTTTTTGGGCCACGCTGTATAATGAAAAATATTTTTAGAACATGCCGCTTTCAATCCCATGCCGCAAGCTGTTTTAGTATTTTTGATAAGTTCTTCGATAATGATTGAATCTTCCGCCCCCGCTTCGTCCGCGGACCTGGTATTTTGAGTAGTAGTTTCCAGGGAATCGCCTTCCAGGAAATCGCCGTCCAAAAATGCATGTAATTTTTAACAAAAGTTAAATGCAATAATGTATTCACTTTAATAATTATAACGCAGTTGTAATAATTAATATTAGAATTTGAAGAATCTCTTGAGGTTGGTTTCGACATTTTCGAGCAACTAGGTTCGGCATTTATATCTTTGTATTCCTCGCCATTTTGTATTTTCATGTTATAAGCCCAGTCTTGAAGTATGTCCGCAAGCTTTTTAATCTAAGTCTCCTTTCTAAAAACATACCTTCTATCTTCACAAAACATCATAAACTGACGCCAGACATATTGCTTGCTATTTTTAGTGTTTTTTTTGGGACACTCTGTGCGATCTTTTCTTGAATAACTTCGATTGATTTCTTTTCAAAACGTGACATTTTTTAAACTAAACTCGAAACAATGAGAATGTCAGACTGACATATTATTCCAATAATGGCGTTGTAAGAAGGTCACTATGGTTTTGCGTTCAATAGCTAGAGGGGTTGTTTTCGATAGCTAGGCGTATTGTTTTCGATGTAATCAATCGAAAACAACACCTCTAGCTTAATGCATGAGTGTAATTTTCTCCCTAAATTACACTCGTGCCTAAAAATTTTCGATAATTTTGCATGAAAGCGTATTGCCTAAAAACAACAAGAGTTCATTTTCATATTTTGGCGAAATAGCCCGACTCCGAAGGAGGAGGGCTATTTTACAAAATTTGAAAATGAACGAATGTTGTTTTTCAAAGGAAATACGCTTAAATGCAAAATTATCTGAGAATTTTTAGGCACGAGTGTAATTTAGGGAGAAAATTACTCGAATAATGGTTAAAACAACTTTATATTACAACTTTTAAATAAAGAACTAAAAAAATTAGTAATTATTAATAACGCAATTGTAATAATATTTAATATTTGAGTTTGTAGCTGGAATATAAGATTTATTTTTTTAAACGTCAAAAAGTGTCATTATCTGTCTTTTCTCTTCAAATTTTATTTGAAAATTACACTCATACATTAAGCTAGAGGTGTTGTTTTCGATTGATTACATCGAAAACAACCCCTCTAGCTATCGAAAACAACCCGCCAAGTTTTTATTGTTTATTGACAAAGATAATGACACTTTTTGACAATTAAAAAAAAATAAATCTTATATTCCAGCTACAAACTCAAATATTAAATATTATTACAATTGCGTTATTAATAATTACTAATTTTTTTAGTTCTTTATTTAAAAGTTGTAATATAAAGTTGTTTTAACCATTATTCGAGTAATTTTCTCCCTAAATTACACTCGTGCCTAAAAATTCTCAGATAATTTTTAGGCACTAGTGTAATTACCTTCGAAAATTGACGCAGAGCGCTCCGATATCGTTTCCGCAAGCGCGCGCTTTCCGGCAATTCTTCAGTTTCAGCACGGCAAGTTTCAGCTTCGGCTTCAGTAGTTCAAAATGGCGCATAAGGGGCGGAAGCACGTCTCGCGGTCCGCAGATCGTCAGGAATACATATCTCGCATGGTATGTTTTTAAAAAAATTAATAAAGCATGAAGCTGATAGTTTCGAAGCTTATTAGTGCAAATATAGGCAGTTTTGTTGCGTGAATGGTGGGAGAATGAGATTTTTCGGGGTGTAAATTCCGAGCTTTTATTGATTTTAGGCTCTTTGATACATGCCGGGTGAATAGAATGTACTTATGTATGTGGGGAAAATGGGCTCTTCTAGGGGGCATTTTCGTTCCGGGATTGACATGTTCTGTCATTTTCAGTCATGGGGCCGGACGAATTAAATCTATTAGGGGCAATTATTTATTGCCGATACCGATAATCGACCGATTCCGATATTTTAGGTGCCGATACCGATATAATATCGATATCGGCACCACATTCTTAAAATATATATAACTATTCAATATACAGGGTGTCCCACGGGGAACCGCCTTGTTCTATACGTAGTGTTACAAATTCGACCTTCACCATTGGGATTTCGGAAACGGTAAGAGAAGTCGATTAAATTGAGGTAAAGTTGTGTAATTATATGCCGCAAAAAATCAAAAATCAATACAGGGGCTTTAAAAATATTTGGAAAATTTGATCCACAGTGTCAAATGCCTTGGAGAGGTCCAGAAAAATAGCAAGTGGCTTACAATTATCGAATGTAATAACACAAGATGTGTCGGGATTACCGAATAATACTTTTACCTGACACGAAACGCGTTACCCGGCAACAACACTACGACTCCGAAGGAGGAGTAGTGTTGCCGGGTAACGCGTTTCGTGTCAGGTAAAAGTATTAAGTAATACCGAAACATCGAGTTGTATTCAAAGGATTATACAACGAAATAAAGTACATATATCTTTCTGAGTTAAACATTTTTATTACAGTAATTATTGTTAATTACGAAATTACAATTATTATAGTTAAAACTTGAACTATTGGATAAATTATTATCATAGGTTGGAGGTGTTTGAAATTGGGCTTCAGCATCAGAAGTAGATGACGATGTATTTTCGGCTCTCATTTGCGACAAAATCTTCAGATGATGCTGCTCGCTGAGCTGGAGATAGGGAGTAACAGAATTTATAAAACTATGGCCCGTTATTTTGATAACTTCCTGGAGATTAGCACCTGAACTGCTAAGGGCACTTACTGTTGAAGCTCTATTAGAGTGATTCGTAATCTTTTTATTTTTCGTATCTAGGCCGATGTTGATTGCTCCCATTTTCGTCCAGTTTCTTATAATGTTAATACCTGCTGGACAATTCTTAAACCATGGGAAATTATCATTCTGTTTCCATTTCTGATTGACCGTCAAAAAGAATCGATTAGTTTTAATGTTTTCGCCTCTTTTGGACATTAGCTTAAAATATAACCGTATTGGACATAAATCCGGATTCACAAGATTTTTTACAAGCCACTTACTTTCGCATGTTCGACTTGCTCCTCCTTGCGCCGTTTTAGAAAATATTGGGTTGTATTCCAGACGACCGGTACTAGACCCGTTATTATATTTTTCCTCCTTAAAATATTCCAATAGCAAAAAAACTGCTTCATTTCCCATCCATGCTAGTTCGGATGCAGCTATGTGGAAACATTTCCGTTGAAGCCCATCTGGGGTATTTTCATCCAAACTAAAGGCCATTTTTTCTATTTCCTGTCTCGTCAAACCCGTGGAACTCTCCTTTCGTGCACCAGGTACCGCCTGCAACTCTTTTCGTTTTGCATTACGGGCAAAACGGGCGCTTTGAAAAACCATGTCATTGAATGGATCTATGTGGCGATTATATTTTTCAAAATATAGTTCCTGGAGCATTTTGGCCGTTTTGTTCCATAAAAGCTTGACCACACCTTCTTTATAATCGCTTCCGTCGGATTTTCGCATATTATATGCCCAGTCTTTTAAAATGTTGCACAAATCCTTGTCTGTTGACATTTTCTCAATTTCGAAACTTCGCGCAAGGCAAAACTCAGTAAACTGCTTCCATACATATTTGTCGGAACGCTCGGTATTTTTGGGCTTCACATTTTTAATAGCATCGTCGACTTTAGACAACAAAATTTTACCAAATCTTTCTTTTGCCATTTTGTAACAAGAACTGACAGAAATTACTTCTGAAGGAATTTGTCAAAAAATGACAATTACAACAATGTGACCACCAAGTGATAATCACTTAAATGATTATCACTTATTAATCACATCCTTCTATATGGGAAAAATATACATGGAGTTGTATAATCGTTGAAACAATTGATAATATAATCTGTAACCTCATGCAAGGCCATATCCGTGCCCATTCCTTCCCTGAATCCATATTGTAAATCAGATATTAACTTATTTGTATTTAGAAAATTACAGAGTCTTTTCTTTAAACATTTTTCTATGATTTTACAAATAGGACTAGTAAGAGCTATTGGTCGGTAGTTATTAATATCAGTTTTTTCACCTCCCTTGTGCAATGGCAAGATAATAGCATTCTTAAAGATATCAGGAAAAACACCCTTTTCGAAAATAAGCACCAGAGGTTTCACTAAATATTTATAGTTAGACTTTACAATTAAATTAGACACACAAAAATCATCATCGGATGAAGAGCATTTCAATGAATTAATAGAACCAACAATTTCTTCCTTAGTAATGGGATATAAAAACATAGAACCAGGAAACTGGACTTCATCCAACAAGAACTTTGGCGCATTTATCGGTCTAGTTATTCTACTAGCTAGTTTTACTCCTATGGAACTAAACAAATCACAGAGCTCATTAGCTATTGCCAGCTGATCACTCAATAATCGGTTCTCTCCATTCTTCAGGCAACAATGCTAGTTTTAGACAAGTTATCATTTGTCGCTTGCTTAATAATATTCCAAGTCTTTCTGGGATTTACACCATTTAATTTTTGTTTAAAGTATGTTGATTTAGTTAGTATTTTAATGAAGATGGTTAATTTAAGGAACAAAACGTCGGAAAACCAGTAAGTGTGTATACCACTGAACGTAGATTTCGGTCATCTTCATAATTTAAACAAAATGATCCAGGCCCTTATTTAAAACAATTAATTTGATGATGGTTACCTAAAGACGAAACGTCGCATGAAATATCTGATAATGCCGTCTTATGGAGAATAAAAAGTAGCAATGAGAAAGTGAAGTTTATTTTTGGACATTTATTTGTT
This sequence comes from Barypeithes pellucidus, assembly GCA_963991005.1. Taxonomy (NCBI): domain Eukaryota; kingdom Metazoa; phylum Arthropoda; class Insecta; order Coleoptera; family Curculionidae; genus Barypeithes; species Barypeithes pellucidus. Next base: position 44,680,299 of record OZ022563.1, on the reverse strand, counting down.
CGAATAAAGCCAGAAAAGAATAAAAACCCCAACGCAAAATTTTACATTTTTCCAAATATTTTGAAAGCCCCTGTATTTATTTATTTTAGATTTTTTTGCGGTTTATTATTTGGCCCATAATTGCGCAACTTTGCCCCAATTTAACAGACTCTTACCGTTTCCGAAATCCCAATGGTGAAGGCCGAATTTGTAACACCCTGTGTATGGAAAACTATACGAAGGAAAATTTGGAAAGTTGTACAGTAAGCTAATGCTGATGGGGAAAATTCTGTTAAAGTGTTCTTAATATGGTGACACTTCCGGTTATACCGGAAGTCGGTGTAAACTTGCTTATTTCAAAATGAAACACCCTATATATTTTTACATTTTTAGATTCTACGTAAGATTCTAAGCAGATTTCATATAATAATCATATCATATACCAAAGTCTAAACGTGTTTGACATATTTATGTTTTTATGTTAAAAATGACTTTTGCAGACCTTACAATAATGATTAATTTTTCCTATATTGTTTAATTTTCGTCGGATTCCCTGTTGAAAAGGACATACTTTAATAGATTTTTATAATACTTTGATAAGTATTAATACAGGGTGTTCAAAAAATAAGATTACAAATTAAATTGAAAAAACAGCAAAAAATCTATATTTTCAAATGGAAACCCCCAGTTTTTATATTTTGTATTTAGCATTAAAATAATATTGAGTTTGTATAAGGTTGTCTATTCCGAAAATTTGTAGTTTTCGAAATATTGAGGATTTCATATTTTTATATGGCAATTTTGCTGCGGAATTTAAGTTCAGTTACTCCTAGTTGGCTATGACTATTCAATCCAATCCCGCGGTGATTTCGCGAGATTGACATTGCGGGATTAAACGTGCGGGATTTGCGGGAGTCGATGTGGGTGCTGTATGTTAATAAAAAGTTGTTTTATGCAATTAAAAACAGCGTAGCAGGAAAATATTTATTGCATATAGGTACAATACAATAGTACGACTAGTTTAACGGTTACATGTTACATTGATTTTGTAAGTATTTTCGGAGAAAAGATAACATGTTTAATGTTTCATCTTTTATATTTGATCTTATTTTATTGCACATGTATCCTGCGGCTGAAAACGCACGTTCAGCTTCGACACTTATCGGCGGAATAGATTTTACACAATTTGTGGCCCTCTGATTCGAATAGTTGGGGCATATCGGTCGATGTGATAAACTTTCCAAAGAGTATACCATCTTTAGCTACCACATAAGAACCACTAACATCTGAACGCTTAGCAATAGAACTAAACGAGCTGCTGGTACTAGCTGTCATTTCCTGTGTTATTTTATCAATATCAACACTACCGCTGCTGCTCTGGACTTTCAAATTAATATTATGCTTTGTTTGTAAGTGGGTGTGAAGACCTTTGGTGGAACGAGCAGAGATTTTGATAATGCCAGGGCATAACTTACATTTAGCTGTGAGACCATCTTCAGACAGTAAAAAATAATTCCAAACTCAACTTGACTTTATTGTCTTTGTAAACTACACTGACACTCATTTTTGTGATTGCTGTTTAAATTCCATGTATTATATTCAACCACTTGATAAATATCACAAGATACTAGTTACTTTCGTACATACGCAAGAAAGCGGGGCGGGGAATCCCCGACGCGTCGACCAAAAATACCGCAGTTCGTTGTTTGCTATCCCGCAAATTCCGCGGATCCGCGGGATCGATGGGCGCAATCCCGCCGGTTTGCGGGATTAAAGTTTGGGTGCGGGATTGGATTCCCTAGCTATTACTGCGTTGAGAAACAGTCCAGCGCTAAAGAAATGTTGAAGCTGTCACCATTTGCAAATTATTAATAATCATGCCGATTATTTAAACGTATTTAATATGGAGAATATGATAAAGTATTATCAAGAACATGTGACATGTATTAAAATACGGGTTTATTGTTCAAAAAGTCCAGTAGAAGTTAAATAACGATTCTTAAAAACCATTCTCTGCAAGTTGCGATCCACGGATTTCTCTTGGACACCTTCACCATCAATGCCGGTGTTCCTCAAAGGTCCATGTTATTGTCTTGCACCCTCTTCTTATTGTACATTAACGATCTTCTAGTGAAGACCAAGAATCCGATATACTGGGTGTTTCTTAATAACATGCCAATATTTAAGGAGGTTATTTTTGCGTCCATTTCCAGAGAAATACATCATATGAACATATGTCCTAAACGTCTTAACTTTTAAGATACAGGGTGTTAAAGATTTTCAAAAATATCCTTTTTTATTAATATCTGTGATACTGCTCTAGATATTTTTGTGAAATTTGGTAGACACTTTCTATTTATCAAAAGATATTTTATGATGTATAACATGTTTTTTTTATTCCGATCGTGCGGGAATTGCCCTCGATATCTTTGAAGAAGAGAATATGCCACTTCTTTTTTTTAATAAAAAATATTTTTGAAATTCTTATTCCTTGCTTTTTTTTATATGATCAAACAAAAGCATAGGAAAAATCGTTAAGACACTATGGGAGAGGTGCGTGCGCGAATAAAGCGATTCACGTTGGTTTTGAATCGCTGGTGGTTATATTCGTAGGAAAAACGGCCACGGGAAGGTCGTTCCATAAAGATGAAGTAATCCAGATGAAAGAATTCTTAAATAATGAAGTTCGAGGAGTACTAAGCTTAACCACATATGGATGGGCGGCAGTGGTTTGTCGAGTATTTCTGCTATTCGTCGCTCTGGGCGGAATTAAGAGGGCAAGGTCAGCCGAGCACCTTCCATGAAAATATCTGTAAAAGAGAGTCAAATCCCCAACCTGTCTTCGATATTCTAGGCTATCGAGGCTCTTCGTCACCTCGTGGTCTCCGATCAGACTAATGGCCCTCTTCTCGATGGAATCCAGTAGTCGAAGAGTATGTTTGGCTGCAGAGCTCCAGACATGAGAGCAGTACTTTAGTGATGGTCGAATCTGGGCTTTGTATAGTATCAAAAGTTGTTGAGGTATGTACAATTTTTTGGTTCGGAAGAGTATCCCAGGTTTCTGAGAAGCTATCTTGTCGATTGCCCCAATGTGATTGTGCCAAGACATATTTCCTCCCAGATTGATGCCTAGCAAATTAATAGATGAAGCCAGTGGGATTGCGTGTCCTGCCATGGCTATATCCGGTTCTGTAAGAGAAAACTGGTGCTTGGGTTTTCTTGGTTACTACTGAGCAAATGTCGACTCTTGATTTTCTGTCGTTTGATGTACAGTTTTCGTATAAAAAAATTAAATTCATTCATTTGCACTCTGTTATGAAATTAGGTATTAACAAAGATTAAAAACGATCTATTAAGTACGAACCAGATTTTGTTTTGTATGCATAAACAGTTTTCACAGTTCTCTACCTAATCTAGTTGTCACGTATATAAGTCATTAACCTTAACAAATTATTTAAACAAACATGAAAATTTTTAACATCCCTGTATTTGAAAAGTTAAGACGTTTAGGACATTATGTTCATATGAAGTTTTTTTCTGAAAATGGACCTAAGAATAGCCTTCTTAAATATTAGCATGTTATTAAGAAACGCCCTGTATAGCTTTGTAGACGACAGCGCACTTATCTCATCTTTCACTTTAAATGCTCCAACATCAGCTGCCTCAACAAAGACCTGGAAGAAATTTTGCCAGCCTCGCAAAACGTAGCCCGAACCGAAAATCGGCCAACTATTGCCGAAGAAATTAGTGAAAGTACCAACTTCCAATATCGTTCCCTTTGTCGGTTACGTTCTGTGTCGTGTTGCTGATGCTAGTCAAACATAGGGATGACGAAATATAGGAACGGCCATCAGCGGATTGACAGGATAAATAAAAGTAAATAGTATGCAAATACCGTATATTCAGAAATCTATATAACAGTCAAAAGGCTCAAACAGAACTACAGTTCGACAAGCGGGTCTATAGCTACGCGGTATCGGTAAGGGGGAGGCAATATCTTTTAAAACATGGCCGAGTCATGGGCGTGCTATTATTATCTTAATAATGTAATAATATATATTTTCTCATAGCATGAATATATTTGTATCACCAGTGCAATATATTAGGCCTTTCCATTAATATTTTTCGCTTATTTTGGCATTTTCGCCAATAAAATCCATTTGATTTCAATGCACTTCCAAGTTTTACGGGAAAATGGAAAGTTTATATCACTTTTCAGCTGTTGTAGCAATTTTTTAAGGTTGGAACCACTTTTAGTTCCAAATAAAACTTTTGTATTGTTCTCCTAACAATGCCAAAGTCGAAGCCTGCGATTTTTTCGACAGCAGAGAGACGGTCCCTTTTTTGACAGGAGATGACAACAATTGATTCGGGTTATTTTCTTCCTTTCAGTATCTTCTTTGTGCATGTTTTTTACTGCACCCACGCTTACTCCCGTATACATTGCGAGCCTTTCTAGCTTTCGCTTAAGTGGCAATTTAAATGTATTAATTTGTGATTCCTCTTCACACACCCTGTACACATTGGCAATCACTTCGCGGGTTTGACTATGAAGGGATTTACCAGGGTATATTCATTCAATATCACAGTTTTAAAACAAACCCTATCACTACTCAACTGGATGAAGCATATTGGACATCGCCAAACAAGCACACTGGCACTATAGGCGTGTCACCAGGCGCGTGACGTCATCCTCTGTCTGGGGTATAACCTATCAAATTAGCTCTAGCCACCAGTAACCCATGGTTACCGTTGATATTGTACCTTGTTGCCCTATTTTTAGATTAGAAGTACTTTAATGAAAAAATATTTTATTTTGCATTTAAATATTAAAATAAATAGTATGAAAAGAAAGTTTTAAGAACATTGAAACTATAATAGAATATTAGTTTCTTATATACTTATGACAATTTACTTTAAATGGGTAAATTTAATTTTAGGGTTTACTTGGTAACATGTTATTAAATTAAAATTTAATATATGTGACAACATTGTTTCATGAAAAATGGATATAACATAATGACTGCAGTAAAAGTACCTGGGCCATCCCATTATTTATGACCGTTTGTTATTATTATGTGGAAAGGACCGGATTGTAATAATTATAATTAAATATAGGCACATCAGGTAGGTTAGGTTGCTTAATTTATATTTAAATATCTTTTTGTGGTCAAATTTGTTAGTTTCTCAGGAATGGTTCAAGAATTGTCTTTTACCAAACATTCCTCAGAATAGCGTGATAGTAATGGACAATGCGAGCTATCACAGTCGCCAATTACATAAAGCTCCAAGCTCCAATAATACAAAATTGGAGATTCAGAACTACATGGCGGCGAATGATATATATTTTGAAGAAAGTTATAAAAAAGTGATCTTTTAGAAGTTTTAAAGACATTTTGTATAAAAAAAGTATATGTTTGTGACACATTGGCAGAAGAAATTGGACATACAGTGCTACGGCTCCCACCCTATTATTGCATTTTTAACCCCATAGAGCATATGTGGCACCAGTTAAAATCACTGGTTAGGTCTGAAAATATTTCTCCGACTTTAAGTTCTAGTGTTTTAGAATTAATACGAAAATGCTTTAATGATATTCCCCCAGGTAGTTGGAAAAATGCAGTCCGTCACGTAATAACTGTAGAAAATTCGTATATTAGTCTGGATCGGATAATTAATCCATTTGAACAGAAACAAAAAGTTATAAAATTTCCACAATTCCAAAATTGTGGAAATTTTATAACTTTTTGTTTCTGTTCAAATTTATAATGGATTTCCATCAAGTATCGGCTAAATCAATCAATAATTAATCCAATTATAATTAATTTTGATGAGGATAGCGATAGCGAAACAGAACTATCTATAGAATGACATTATAAATGTAAATAAATATGACTAGTAATATTTAAAAAAAATGTTATTTCATTTGATTACATTAATATAATCACATCATTAGTCCGTTCCTTCATACTTCACTTGTTTATTGCCAAGCTCTTGTCGATACAATGGGACCGACCCAGGAAATCATTAAGTCGTATCCAATTTTCGTGAAACGTACTGTACCTAGTATTTTCCCTATATCGTGGTCTAATATATTCACCAATTCCTTATTGCCTTTATGCGTCTCGTATCGTTTTCAACCATTTCAGCTTTTTATCCCTAACAGTACAGTGAAACGTCTCTTAGGTGGACACCTACAGGACTGTCTAAATGTGTCCGCCTAATAGAGGTGTCCGCCCATGGGAAATTTGTTGTTAGGTAATATGTAAATGCAAAATTATTACTATGTATATGTATGTACAAATAAATATAACAAAAATATACACTACGAACAAAGCCGAACAAATAAACATAAGAAAAATAAACACTAGTTTTAGTTGGGATGTAGTACTAAAAGAATCTAATAACGTAGTTTGACGTGTTTGCGTTTTAAACTTGCAATCTAGAAAATGTAATGCTAATTCCATTGATGTAGTCACCTCTATTCTTTGCATACTCTTGTAATTCCTTTACCATACTAATGGCTTGTTGATAATTGGTGACATTTGTTTGATCTGCATTCAACTTCTTCATCAGAGTCGTCAGATATTGATAATCGTTAGGATGGGGTCACTATCATCTTCTAATAGCACATTGCTATCAATGTTAATGAACTCGTCCAAATCATTGTTATCAAATTAAAAACTTCCACAACATCAATATTCTGTTTCAGACTTAAAACGCGACATTTTTCTGCCATTGTTTACGATTTTAACCTTACAACTCGCAAATAAACGGCGGACTGCTGTCGGGGAATCACACATACTTTCATTCGGCGAAGTCCTTTCGCTTTGCCACGCATTCGCGATTGGTTGCCGGTCTGTCCTCAGAGAGTTTTTGCATCGTACTTATTCGTCCAAATACTTTTAAAAATTTTTTGTCCGTTTAAAGGAGAGTTCTGGCACTCTTTGTATGAAAACAGCTTTTCCGCGTCCGCCCAAGAGAGGTTGATTTTCATGGAATTTCATATACCTAGTTCCGGCCAATGAAAAGATGGCCGCTTAATAGAGATGTCCGCTTATTAGAAGTGTCCCTCATGAGAGGTTTCACTGTATTTTAATATTTGTTTAATAATGCAGTACTTCAACTTCAACAGTTTTTTAAATAAAATATAATTTTTCTGTAAAATTATTTTCGTAACAAATTGAATTTCACGACAATAGTCATGGCAGGACACGCGATTCGACAACCTTTTTTCTTTTCTAAATATTTTGGCCACGAGTTTAATAAAATGAGTCTTTTAGATTGTTTTTGCTAAGTCAGAATAAAAGCAAAAATGAAACCCAAACCTGCTAATTTTATCAATTTATTTTATATTACAGCGATAAATTAAATTGTGCGGTAAGTAAACATATTTTGTTGATTTTGTAGTAATAGTAAACAAATTGAAGATAAATCGTGGTAAAAGACTGAAATTTGTCGAATATTATAAAATATAATATAAACTATATTATTTATTTCTGTTTGTCACACGGTGGTGGATGCACACACCTGAATACAGGGTGTTCCTTCAAGCGCTGCTTCGAAACTTCGTTCAGGGGGTGTCAAACTTCGTTGTGGAGATCTAACATTAGTCATAAATAGGTAATCGTTGTAGGTATTTTTTACAGAAATTCAGATAATATAAAGAAATAATCCATATTTTTGCACTATTTACTTAAAATATAGAATTGGCTACACCACTGCTTTACCATAACCTCATTCTCACTTACCGACGAAATATTAATCCGGGGTTAGAATAGTCGTAGACAGCTAATAAATAGCTCTTAAATAGTTTTAGTTCGAAAAAACACTAGAAATTAATCCAAAAACACAATAGATCACAAATAATCACAAAAGCAGTATAGTTGTTGCAGAATTATACCGTTGATTCGTACTGTCATAAATAAACTACCTGATTAAACCCTATTGTATACGCCTGAACCTCTTCAAAGCGTAATAAATGGGATCAGGCCGGCTTGAAAATGTATACCACATCACATGATTTATTTTTATAATTTAAAATAAATAGATAGGTATTTTTAGTTTTAGGTACCTATAATAAATGTAAAATAATGATAACAATTAATGATAATTGAAAATAATATAATTTAAAAGTATAACTATTAGGATAACAAGTACAATAAAAATTAATTAAATTCTAAGAAACTATTGATAATTTATTCAAAATTTAACTCTGTATCACTATCTTCATCTAAGCCTAAACTTATAATTAAGGATTGAACATTTGTAATCATACAATTGTAGGAATTTTCCACCTTAAGTACATGATGTACACAGTTTTTCCAGCTGTCTGCAGAAATTTTTCTTACTTCGTTTTTAATTAATTCTACTACAGATAATATTGGATGCCATATTAGCTCAATAGGATTGAATATACAATAGTACGGAGGAAGACGCAACACTGTATGTCCATTTTCTGCTGCAAGTTTGTCACACTCGTATTCCTTATTTATTTTACAAGCTTTTAATACTTCTGGCAGTTCTCGTTTTTTGTAAGTTTCTTCAAAATATAAATCATTTTCAATCATAAAATTTTGAATTTCTGCTTTTGTATTATTAGAATTGGGAATGATTTTTGCTTGCCGACTATGACAACTAGCATTGTCCATTACAATGACGCTATTTTCAGGTATATTTTTAAGGAGTTTATGTTTAAACCAATCTTCAAAAAGTTGTGCGTCGGTATCTTGATGGTAATCTAAAGCTATGTTTTTAGCTGAAAGCAACATACAATTTGGAACAAACCCGTTCTCTGAACCAGCATGTAATATTGTGATTAGTTTGCCTTTATTTGATGGTGCCTTGGTTTGACATTTTTTGGAAGAATCATCCCAACCTTTTCAAGGAGTGTTATGGGTATCGAACCTTTTTTCGTCAAGGTAAATAATTAGGCGATTTTCTTCTCTAAATTGTTTAACAGCTGTTAAATATTTAAGTCTCCATTCCCGACACTTGAAGATGCCCCCCTATCAGCACAATTCCAAGGACGCCACATTCTATCACTAATAAGCCTAACTAACAATTACTCGCCGGAAAACCACTAAAGATTAAAATTATTAAAACTCACTTTGTATTTATATATGCATCAGGCATAGGTATAAATTGAATTTGTATACCTGGTCCGGCTCTGCTCGAAAAGGTTTTAAAATTTGGGATTTCCTTATTTATTTTATGGTCGAAGGGATAATGAGGATTTTATTGCAGTCAAGAGATCAACGATATAATTCTGCAAAAACTATAACCAATAAGCGTGAAAACGCCGCCGCCGAGAAAGGAATGATGAATGAGAATCCTAAACACAGTGATTTCCCTAAAACAAAAAACAATTTGATGTTATTGGGAAACTATAAATAATATTACGAGTAGAAAATTTAAAAAATACACACATATTTAGTATAATATTTTTACTTAATAGGTAAACATCAGGCACGTAGCTAAAGGGGCCTAACGGCGAGATACATACAGCGTTGCCATTTTTTAAAGCCGTCTTCTTCTAACTTATCTGAAACTGTGGGAGTATGTATGATTGTATCATATTATATGTCTATGTGAAATATTGATACGCGTCTTTGCTCGTGGTTCGATATACAGAGAATCAGATCCAACGACCGGATCAGGTCCCCGGGATCAGATTCAGTATTGGGGTGCCATCCCTAGTTTTTACTTTCTCTCTATCTCTCACATTTTTAATTTGTTCTATTGCTCGTTTTAACGCTGTTGAATTCCTTTTGGATCGATGTGAACTGGTTAAACTTGTAATAAAACTTTAAAAGATTCCTGTTTTCTTGTTTCCACGCGTCCTTGTCCGCTCGCCGATTACCGCGTTCATTTCCAAACTTTTCGCGAATAATTTTGATGACTTTTCACGAGGCGATGCTGGAAACGGGGAAAATGTTTGTTTTCCATCGATTTTAGGCGCGCGGCAACAAGTTGTCAATGAAAGTATGCCGTAGATTATAAATACGAAACAAGGAAACGATAAAGACGTTTGATTTATTTTTTTATAAAATCAACTAGCTGCTTGGTCGGTTAAATGCGGGGGTCGGTTTAAAGGCCCGAACTTCTATCACTTGCAGCCTCTCGACTTATTGTGTACCCCGATCTTGTTAGAGGATGTTTGTTCCTTCTATGAGGTCCAGTAACCTTCTACCAAACTTGTCATGTGGAAGGTTGTCACCACGAGACAGTGCTACGCAGCGGTATATTATGTATGAGACGGTTTCATCCTCTTCGCCGCAGAGTCTACATTCAATCGATCCGTTGTTTATACCCATCCGTTGAAGGTGTTTTCGCAAGTGGCATTGGCCTGTTAGCAGATCCATCACTTATTTCAGCTGGGACCGCGTCAGGGTTAGCATCCCATTCGATAGTATTTTCGATGATTTTCCATTGACCAGGTAACCCTTGCCATCGAGATAGGTGTTGTTTTTTCGACCATCTATCTAATGTTGTTTTTGTTGCCTGTTTTGATATTCCAAAGGCTGGTTCGGGGCCCCTGAGACTTTGAGCGGATCCGGCTCTCGCTAGTTCATCCGCTTTTTCATTTCCTAATATCCCAGGGTGACCAGGGACCCACAAGAGCCACCTGATGGTTCCCCCTAGCCGCCAGTACTTTCAGGTTGAGGTTGGTATGGCACTCCAGTGTAAGTTTTGAAGTAAACCGATTGGAGTTCAGAGCCTTAAGAGCAGCTTGGCTGTCCGACAGGATGTAAATATTTTGGTTGTGGTAGCGCTTTTCAAGAGTTTGAAGTACACGTGCTTGTATGGCATGAACTTCCGCTTGGTATACTGTGGCGTAGTTCCCCCGAGGAATGCTTATGTCCATCCTGGGTCTTTCCCCAAATATACCTGCGCCCACACCGTTGACGGTTTTTGATCCATGGGTGTACCAAACTAGACCCTTGTCAAATGACGGGGGTGCACTGTTCGTCCATTTATCAAAGTTCCAGTCAATCTTGAAAGGCTTTGTGAAATCGTATGTTGCTCTCATACGATCAGTTTGCATATTCAAGAGCTCATCGTTGATTAGATCCGTGGCTCTTGTGTGTCCAATTTTTTCGGGGTGTTGTGTCCATTCCCAATTTGTGATCATCCTTGAGGCGCTACAGTTAGCCTCCATTCTGTTGTGAATGTCAAGGGGTATTAGTCCCAGTATGACTTTCATTACAGCAGTGGGGGTGTTGTCATCTGCTGTGTTTTTGTCCACCAGACTACAGACCCATATGATATCAGTGGTCTGACAAATGTGACATAGAGCCATTATATGATCTGGGGCTTGAGTCTCCAGGTTTTCCCAACCAAGCTCCTGCACCGCATTAGGCACATTTTTGCTTTGTTTAGGTTTTTTGCTACTCGCAGGTTCGCTCGCGGATGCCAAAAAATATATTCCCGTTAGTCTTCCATTTGCTTATTTGCTTAAAGTCTGCAAACGCACTTTATCAAATTTCTGAATAAAAATAAGTAGAGAGAGAGAATAAGAGCCAAGGATCTTAAATCAAGGAGGATACGACTATGGTTCACAGTATTGAACGAATAAACAATTCACATTCTAGTGGGTAGATTTTAAAGGACTTTCCAGAAAAACAAGCTCTGAAAATGAGTATATTTTTCTTTGTCCTTTTCTGTTAATTAGACAAAGACATTGCGTAGCCTTGGATCATTCGGAACGTACAGGGTGTCCCATTTTCGACACTTTTATAGGGTATCTCCGTAATTGTTGGTGCTATCAAAAAATTAATGTAGGTGTCATGTGCTCTTTTTGGGTCAAACTTAAAATGGTCAAAAAAATTACAATTTCAAAATTACCCTATATTTTCTTACTTAAAAGAGATACAGAAAAAAGTTTTATACGTAAGTTTATTTATAATGATTGTTGAATAATCAGCCGTTTTCAGAATAAGTATACGGGGGTCAGGTAAGAAAGTTATCGGACCAACCTCACCGAACACACCATGGATGATAGATATCATATCAAATTTTTCAAAATGTTGATAAGTCATTTTCATTAATAAATATGTAAAAATGAAATTGACGTTAAATGTTAATAACAACTAGAATGTCAACATAGCTGTCTCTAGGATATTAGCTTTTGTTTCATGGCCTACTGTGGTTTAAAGTAATAATGTTTAAATAAATCGCTTAGGAAACCAATATCACGCATGTTATGTATATATTTGTAAAGATAATTTAAAATGCTATCTTTTTATATTAAAATATACAGTGTGTTCCATTTTAAAAAGGTTAGGTCCGATAAGTTTCTTACCTGACCACGTATACTTATTCTGAAAACTGCGGATTATTCAACCACCATGCTGTGGATGCTATTTTGAACATTTACTTTAGTTTACAATTATTAGTCTAGTCGCCTATAACAAAATTTCCCAATAAAAACTCTATTTAAACAACATAATTTATGATATTTATAATTATTTCGAAAACGGCTGGATATAACTTATATGCTTGTATTACAAAAAAAAATTGTCTACGAATTCTACGTCAAATAGCCAAATAATATACAGGGTGTTCCATTTGAAAAACTTGAGAAAAATTATTTTAAAATATGGGGTTTTTGAAAGCTTATTATGAACACCCTGTATAAAATAAATAAACGCAATTACATTCATAGTATCTCTAGACCTCTTGTCATAAATTTCACTCAATGCCAGGTTAAAAAAAAAAGTTCTGGATTGTTTTTTTTGATTTTTTTATTCAGGACTGCAAAACTTTTTTTTTAGTTTTTAATTTATTTCTCCGAAACTACAAAACCAAATTAAATAAAATTTGAAGCACTTATAAACGATAGTAATACGAACCTAAATATGCAATAAAATACTGGGTGTCCCATTTAAAAAAATATAACTTTATGCTGTCACACTTTTTTGGGCCACCCTGTATAATGTAAAATATTTTTAAAACATGCCGCTTTTAATCCAATATCTCAAGCTGTTTCAGTATTGTTGATAAGTTCTTCGATAACGATTAAATCTTCCGTCCACGCTTCGTTTGCGGACCCTGTATATTTTAGTGATTACTTGATTTTACTAAAATTCTTAGAAATCTTAACTATAGTTTTTTGTGAATTATGTTTACAATATTATCTTGTTAGGGATTACTAATAAAAAATGTAATTAATACTAAATTTTATAGAATTTTTTAGAATAAATTCTTTACTATAATAATTACTATACAGGGTGGCCCATCGAAAACAGTCCAGCAAGGTTTACGGTTGTGTACGTGAAAATAAAAAAAAAACTCGAACCCGTAAACTTGTGTTTTCAGGGGTACACGTTTCACTATTAATTTCATCCCTGTAACCTCATCCCCGCCTAGCGGGGGCGGCTACTGCCCTTGTTCTTTCAAATGGGAATGGGTATGTTGTGATACATCTTTTTAAAGGGCATTAAATTCTCTTTAATATGGCGATTCGTTTTGTAAATTTGACCTACGCGCCGCCGAGCAACGGAATTTGAAACATTTCACTGCACCTTTTATCAAGTAAGTACACAGGTTTGTGCGTAAACAATTTTTTTTTAAGTAATAAGTATCAGTCAATTCAACTTTCAGTAAAGTGGTTGATCCAGATCTACATACGTTATTTCTGCGCTATTATTTTCTTTTGATTTGATCGTGACATAATACGTTTATTCTATTGAGGAGACAGTGGAAATTATTGAATTGTAATTTATAAACAATCAATGTGCGAGAGTAACGGCAACTTTGTTTAATGATATACATCCAGATAGACAAGTACATCATGGTTATATCCTAGAATTAGTGGCTGAATGCTGTCAACCCAGCGTTGATGAAAATTATAGAAAACGACCAGCGTTACTAGGAAGAAAATCCAATATTTCAACAAGACGGGGCTCCCCCCCATTATGCATTTCCCGTACGCCACTTTCTGGATGAAACGTTTCCTGGTAGATGGATTGGGAGGAGGGGTGCTATTGAATGGCCCGCGAGATCGCCCGATTTATCTCCCCCTTGATTTCTTTTTGTGGGGACATCTAAAATCCAAAATTCCAAAATTTATGCCACCCAACCCAAATCCTTAGAAGAACTTTACGGAACCGCATTACTAATGAATGTCAACAAATTACACCAGATGTTCTTCACAATGTCCGAGAACACTTTGAACAGTTGTTGTACTATTGTATGGACGTGAATGGCGGACATTTTCAACATTTAATAAGATAACATGTAAGTATTACTTAATAAAATTACATTTTTTAAAACGCAATTTCTCGGCAGCGCGTAGCTCAAATTTTACAAAACAAAGCGCCATTTTAAAGAGAATTTAATGCCCTTTAAAAAGATGTATCACAACATACCCATTCCCATTTGAAAAAGCAAGGGCAGTAGCCAGCCCCCCCCCCCCCCCCCGCTAGGGGGGTTAAGGTTACAGGGATGAAATTAATAGTGAACCGTGTCCCCCTGAAAACACAAGTTTACGGGTCCGAGGTTTTTTTTAATTTTCACGTACACAGCCGTAAACCTTGCTGGACTGTTTTCGATGGGCCACCCTGTATAGTCTTTTCCGTGCAATCGCGGAAACGTATAAATTTCATTACGTACTGCGCCAGCAACCTAGATGCAGCCGAACACAGCCAACTTGTTGCTATTTTCACATTCCCGAAGAAATAATGTAAATTCTGGAATAGAGCAAATCCCGTGAATTTCGAATCGATATACGCTGGCAAATTGTTCTGTATTGCGCGCTCGACTTGATAGATTGATTTCTTATTGCCTATTTTGGCATTTAAAGAAGTGTAATTTGCTCGGTGGTGAGTTCTTAATCCATTAACTAACATTTGCAGGCAACACATTTCTTGCTAATATACGGGGTTTTCGAAATACGATCCACACCGTCATGTTGTACTTTTTTACGATATTAAGAAACAGTTTCTGTAAGCATTTGTCCGAAAACGGTATTTTTTAAAATAAATTTGCTAAGTTCTCAAAATCTTGCTGTTACTTTACGTTAACGACGGGCAGCTTTCTTATTGTAAAGCGGAGTCCATATCTAAGGTTTTATAGTTGTTGCAGAATTATACCGTTGACTCTTACTGCCATAAATAAACTACCTGATTAAACCCTATTGTATACGCCTCAACCTCTTCAAAGCGCAATAATTGGGATCAGGGCCGGCTTGAAAATGTATACCACACCACATGATTTATTTTTGTAATTAAAAATAAATATCAAAATTTAACTCTGTACCACTATCACTATCTTCATCTAAGCCTAAACTTATAATTAAGATTCTTGAAGTAGTCCATCTCAAAGTGGAGTGAAGTTATAGGGAGGTAAAGACTGTGAGTTTCTTTACCTCCTTATAATTAAGAGTTGAACATTTGTACTCATACAATTGTAAGAATTTTCCACCTTAAGTACATGCTGTACACAGTTTTTCCAGCTGTCTGCAGAAATTTTTCTTACTTCGTTTTTAATTAATTCTACTACAGATGCATTTAATGTAGGAGAAATATTATTTCTCCTAATATTGGATTTTAATTGGTGCCATATTAGCTCAATAGGATTGAATATACAAAAGTACGGAGGAAGACGCAACACTGTATGTCCATTTTCTGCTGCAAGTTTGTCACACTCGTATTCCTTATTTATTTTACAAGCTTTTAATACTTCTAGGAGTTCTCGTTTTTTGTAAGTTTCTTCAAAATATAAATCATTTTCAATCATAAAATTTTGAATTTCAGCTTTTGTATTATTACAATTGGGAATGATTTTTGCTTGCCGATTATGATAACTAGCATTGTCCATTACAATGACGCTATTTTCAGGTATATTTTTAAGGAGTTTATGTTTAAACCAATCTTCAAAAAGTTGTGCGTCGGTATCTTGATGGTAATCTAAAGAAGAATCTGAAGAAAATGTTTTTAGCTGAAAGCAACAGATAATTTGGAACAAACCCGTTCTCTGAACCAGCATGTAATATTGCGATTCTTTTGCCTTTATTTGATGGTGCCTTGACATTTTTTGGAAGAATTATCCCAACCTTTTCTTGGAGTGTCATGGGTATCGAACCATGTTTCGTCAAGGTAAATAATTGGACGATTTTCGTCTCTAAATTGTTTAACAGCTGTTAAATATTTAAGTCTCCATTCCCGACACTTGAAGATGCCCCCCTATCAGCACAATTCCAAGGACGCCACATTCTACCACTAATAAGCCTAACTAAAAATTACTCGCCGGAAAACCACTAAAGATTCAAATTATTAAAAATCACTTTGTATTTATATATGCATCAGGCATAGGTATAAATTGAATTTGTATACCTGGTCCGGCTCTGCTCGAAAAGGTTTTAAAATTTGGGATTTCCTTAATTATTTTATGGTCGAATAGATAATGATGTTTTATTGCAGTCAAGAGATCAACGATATAATTCTGCAAAAACTTTTTTTTTTATACCTGACATTTTACCTGGCGTTTTAGGTATTCAGACTGCAGACACTAGAAATCGGGCTTTTTTAAAAAGCTTATCACAATCACCAGATTATTCATAAAATTACCAGATCTGGTAAAATGTCACCAGGCTTGTCAACACTGTTAGACTGTCAGGTAAAACTTCAACAAAAGACAACATTTTATTTCTTTCTGATAAGTTACAGAGTAACCGAAATATGGGGAGTGTCCCAAAATGTAAAATTCTCAAAAACATCCAGTATATCAAAAACAGGAAGACCTAGAAAAATTCTAATTGCGGCATCCCAAAAAAGTAGCACAGTGCTGGGAAAACGGCATCCTTCTATCTTTAGTAATAACGGAGATACCCCGTAAGATCATGGAATAATGGACACCCTGTACTACGGAAAGTGTGCGAACAGCGCACGCACGGCTGATATTCCGTCGCGTTTCCGCTCGTGGGCATCCAGCCTAATGGACTTACACATTGTCGCGGACATTAATCTATTCACCGGAGGAAATGATGCACTTTCCTCCCATGTAACGCAAATAGATATTACGTAGACAGAAAACAGTCGTCTTGATACTCGGTAGATCATGTCAACTTAGGATGAAGTCCTCCAGATGAAAGAATTCTTAAATAATGAAGTTCGAGGAGTACTAAGCTTAACCACATGTGGATGGGCGGCAGTGGTTCGTCGTGTATTTCTGCTATTCGCCGCTCTGGGCGGATTTAAGAGGGCAAAGTCAGCCGAGCACTTTCCATGAAACATCTGTAAAAAAGAGTCAAATCCCGATCTTCGATGTTCTAGGCTGTCGAGGTTCTTCGTCAGCTCGTGGTCTCCAATCAGACGAATGGCCCTCCTTTCGATGGAATCCAGTAGCCGAAGAGTATGTTTGGGTGCAGAGCTCCAGACATGAGAGCAGTATTCTAGTGATGGTCGAATCTGGGCTTTGTATATAGTGTCAAAAGTTGTTGAGGTGTGTACAACTTACTGGTTCGGAAGAGTACACCAAGTTTTTGAGAAGCTTTCTTGTCGATTGTCACAACGTGGTTATGCCAAGCCATATTCCCTCCCAGATTGACGACCAGTAAATTAATAGATGACGCCAGTGGGATTGCGTGTCCGTCCATGACTATATCCGGTTCTGTAATGTTAATCTTTTTAGAGAAAACTGCTGCCTGGGTTTTTTAGCGTTAAATTCGACTTGGTTACTGTCACCCCATGCCAAAATTTCTTCCAGGTCTTTGTTGAGGCGTAAGCTTCATGCTGTCTGCGAAGATGTGCGTCGGCAGCCGATGTTTGTGCATTCAAAGAGAACGATGAGATAAGTGTGCTATCGTCAGCAAAACTAAATATCGGATTTTTCGTTTTCACTAGAAGAAGCAGTTTACTTAGAAGTCCCTCTTGCCAAGCGCGATCAAAGACTTTAGAAATATCCAGTGTAACAGCCCGATACTCCATATTATGTTCGATTGCGTTGTTCCAAAGATGGGTGACATAGGCTAGAAGATCTCCAGTTAATCTGGACTTCCGAAAACCATATTGCTGATCGCAGCAGATAAACTTGATGATTTTCTGCGTTGATATTTTAAACCACATTACATCAAAATCTTTCGGTTCAAGTGTAAGTTCTCGTTGGCAGCAGAGATCATCTCGAATAAAAAGACATACTCCGAAGTTTAATGACAGTTTTCGGGAAACTGGTTTCGCGGTCTTCTGAATTGAACTGAACAATAAAAAATCGTAGCTAAAAGCAGTCTTACATTATCCCATTTGTTGTCCAAGAAATTGTACAATTTAAATTGTATAGTTTCCTACAGTAAATTGTGTCATAAATTGTATCGAGTTACAAAATTGTGCGAAAAATAGAACAGGTTCTATTTTTCATCCTATTTACGAAACAATTTTCAATTGCGCGTGCGCCAATTTGACACTTGTCGCATTTCTCGCAAATCGCCATTTTGACGTTTTGAAACACAAAGTTCTGAAATATCAGATTATCTGGATAAAAATAGATGAATAATACAAACATTAGAAACCTTAGTTAAAATTAAATACACATTTAGATAGGTTATAAGTTTTACCAACATAACAACAAACATTTCTCTAAAGCTACTGACTTAATGCGCAGAATCCTAGGACATTTATTGTACAATAAATTTGATAAGTTTAAAACAGTCAACAAAAATTATTTACAGTACGTTTCACGAAAATTTAATACGACTTAATGATTTCCTGGGTCGGTCCCATTGTGTCGACAAGAGCTTGGCAATAAACAAGTGAAGTATGAAGGGACGGACTAAGGAAAACAAGTAATGATATGATTATATTAATGTAGTCAAATGAAATAACATTTTTTTAAATATTACTAGTCATATTTATTTACATTTATAATGTCATTCTATAGATAGTTCTGTTTCGCTATCGCTATCCTCATCAAAATTAATTATAATTGGATTAAGTATACGATCCAGACTAATATACGAATTTTCTACAGTTATTACGTGACGGACTGAATTTTTCCAATTACCTGGGAGAATATCATTAAAGCATTTTCGTATTAATTCTACAACACTAGAACTTAAAGTCGGAGAAATATTTTCAGACCTAACCAGTGATTTTAACTGGTGCCACATATGCTCTATGGGGTTAAAAATGCAATAATAGGGTGGGAGCCGTAACACTGTATGTCCAATTTCTTCTGCCAATGTGTCACAAACATATACTTTTTTTTATACAAAATGTCTTTAAAACTTCTAAAAGATCACTTTTTTTATAGCTTTCTTCAAAATAGATATCATTCGCCGCCATGTAGTTCTGAATCTCCAATTTTATATTATTGGAGCTTGGAGCTTTATGTAATTGGCGACTGTGATAGCTCGCTTTGTCCATTACTATCACGCTATTTCTGAGGAATGTTTGGTAAAAGACAATTCTTGAACCATCCCTCAAAAACTAACAAATTTTACCACAAAAAGATATTTAAATATAAATTAAGCAACCTAACCTACCTGATGTGCCTATATTTAATTATAATTATTACAATCCGGTCCTTTCCACATAATAATAACAAACGGTCATAAATAATGGGATGGCCCAGGTACTTTTATGGCAGTCATTAAGTTATATCCATTTTTCTTGAAACAATCTTTACCATCCTGTCTATTTATTGCACGAGAAATTGTACAATTTATTGTACAAGATATGGGATAATATAAAATGGTTTTAACGATTGTGCCAAGGACGCCTTGAAGTTCCGAACAAAAAAAAACGTAGGGTGAAAACTAATACATTAGCTCCGCGATTGATCATTTGGTAACACCAAACTTTCGTGTTTTCGGGCAAGGAATGAGGCGCACTTGCGTCATCTAATTCCCCAAGGAGCGCGAATCCAGGGGGGGGGGGGGTATTCCCCCCCCCCCCCCCCCCCAACAAACAATGGGATACGAAAAATAACATATATACCGGTTTAACCAAACACAATTTCACAATTTATACCTTTCTATCACTACGCAACTGGATGGGTACATCTATCAAATATCGGACATCGCCGAACAAGCCCGATGGCCCATCGGGTGTCTTACGAGACTGTCTGGGATATAACCAATCAAATTAGCGCTAGCTACCTGTAACCATTGATAATGAACTATGTTGCCATATTTTTAAATTAAAAGTACTTTAATCAAAATAAATATTATTTTGCGTTTAAATATCAAAATAAATAGTTTGGAGAGAAGGTTTCAATAATATTGAAACTATAATAGAATATTGGTTTCTTATATACCTATTACAATTTATGCGGCGTCTTACTTTTTGTAACTTTTCCATGTATGATCCAGAAAATATTTTAGAACATGCTGAAAAAGCTAAGGAATACTTATTACCGGTAAATAAAGTCCTGTACGACAAGGAGTATAAAAATTTTCTACAATGGGAAGTAAAAAACCAAATTACTGTGATTACTGAAACAGTAATGATGGCTTACTTTCACGAATTTGTATGTAACCCTTTCGGTCATTGGTAATAACACTTTTCAATTATTTTTACTTTAATTTAGTCGGGAAAATATACCCCAAATAGCCTTTGGGCAAAATATTTCCCAGGTGAAAGGAAAACGTTAATATTTCAAGATATTGTCAATTAATAGCATTTTTAAAAGTTAAATCAAAGGGATATCTTCCTAAAAAGTCAAAAGTTTTGGAAGGTGGACAAGTTTTAACTTTTATGAAAAATGCGCCGAATGATACCTTCCTGCTGCATAAAGTTGTACTCGTAATGGGAGTTTTTAGCGTCCTAAGTGTATGGCCACAACGGCGCACCGCACAGCGCCCTCGCTCGCAGCCTAGTACCATATCACCGCACAGTAGTGTCCACAACGGCGCACCGACACTCGCTCATTAGCAGGCCATACACCAGCGGATATCTCAACAAATCTGATATGGCACGAGCCAAATATGCGGAAAAAACTTTGTGTGTATGTGGCGAGCCGAGCTTCATCGGGCCGTGCCTTATCGGCCACGGATGAAATCAGCAGGTCGCAACTCATCAGTTGATCGGTAGGTAATAGCGGACGGCGCATCAAGTCCCATTAACGAGACGATTTAATCAGGGAAATCTAATCGGGTGATTAGGTCGGCGAGCTAGACTCGCCTGCCCAAAATTGACGAGAGTTTTGGTATGTGCCGAGCCTAGTTGGCAGGCCAAATCCGAACGGATCAAATCGGTCCAACTTATATGTTGGTGTATGGGCGACTATTGCCTTGCCTGTCGATCAGTTTGTCTCTCGACATCGAGATATAGACATGGACTGTGCGTTATTATCTTCTTCCGATGAAGAAGATATTATTTTAGACGCTAATATAATCAAGTGGTATATGCAGTGGCGGTTCTTCCACAGGAGCACGTGCACCACCAAAACAAAACGAATAAAAAATATTAATTTATGTTCATTGCATATTATTTATCGTATAAAGTCCGACCCTCCCTAATATTTTAGAGTACCGTCAAACTAAAAAAGTCCGACCCTCCCTAATATTTTATCATCCCGTCAAACCAAACTGTATAGATCCGGCAACCGTGCCTCGGTCGAGGTAAATGACGATTATGACGAGACTTGCTGGCACGTGCGATTAAGTAATGCAGTTTCTCTGTAGTAACAGGTGGCGGGGGATAGCGGGTCTATGGCGATTTAACATGGAAAAGGCGCACAGTTTTTGTGTGCACCGCGCTGTTGTCTGTTCGTGCATCTAGTTAGAAATTCGAGCGTGTATGTTTTAATATTTTTATATTATATATTTATTAAGTTAAAATGAATAGTTGACGGTGGACTATTTAAGAAATAACTTTAGCTCTTTGAGTTTGGAGCAAAAAATTGAAGTGAAGAATGCGGGAACACCTAAACCCGAAATTAATTTAACGCAGACCACAAAGGGTAAATCTAGGGACTTTATTAGAAAGTTTAAAAATTAAATATATTAAAAACATTTATAGAGGGTATTCCAAACTTAATGAGGCTGTTATTGATCAATTTTCTACAATTAAGAACCGAAGAATGGACTTAAGATTACGTTTAAGCACTATTGTGTAGGGTCGATAAATGTTGTGTATTTTGATAAATGATACTCGATATGATTTTAAACCATTTTATTTAAGGATTTAAACTAAAAAAACACTGAAAATATGAAGAATGCCAACTTGTCAGTCTCGTGGCTCGATTCGTTCTCGTCATAAAACAGTTAACTATTGTTCTCGTCTAGGTTGCGCCTAATGATGTAGCCGTAGATGGCGTAGTGGTATTGGACATCATTTGGTTTTCTTGATAACTCGTAGATGGCGGTAGTAGTATTGGACATCATTCGGTTTTCTTGATAGCTCGTAGATGGCTTTAGTAGTATTAGTAGTGGACTGTATAAAGATTGTTACGAGGGTTGCATGCGACGACGTTAAGATCCGACAGCTATACACACTAAGAAAACCTTTCTTATTTTCCAAAAGTTGTATTTCCTTGTGTAAAATTAAAAAATAAATAAAAATATGTTTTACCTAACGCATTTTCTTATTACTTTTTTTCTTTCTACATTTAAAACGCTGAAGAATATAATTATTTGGTCGTTACACAAAAATAAAATTTTAAAAATAATTTTACCATACTTGTGAACCCCCTCTATCATAGGTCACGAGCCGCCACTGCTGGTACATTTTATACCATAATTATTGAGCAATGGAACCTTAATCGATTTAAACTGCTCCATTCGCGATTTCAAGCAAACCTGTATAACATATAATAATTATACAGGGTGTCCCATAACTAATGGTACACAGGAAAACTGCAGATTCCTTGGGTAAAAATACTGCAATTTGGCCATACTTAGTTTAGTTCAATAGCTGGTAATAACCGAGATACAGGGTGTCCAAGTAAAAATTTAATTTTCAATTTTCCTAAATAACTTATTTCTGAATCAATATTTTTGCACAAAATTTTGTGACTAGGGTTTTTTGGGGAAAGGAATTTGAATGTGTTAATAATTTTGATGTAGATTACATCATCTCTGCGGTACTAGGGATACATAAAAATAAATGTAACTTTTTTGTGCCTTAGTATTAGTTAGTAAATATTTTTATTAAAAATTTTTATTAAAAATATAATTATACTAAGGCACAAAAAAATTACATTTCTGACAAAATTTTGTGCAAGAATATTGATTCAGAAATAAGTTATTTAGGAAAATTGAAAATTAAATTTTTACTTGGACACCCTGTATCTCGGTTATTACCAGCTATTGAACTAAACTAAGTGTGGCCAAATCGCAGTATTTTTACGCAAGGAATCTGCAGTTTTCCTGTGTACCATTAGTTATGGGACACCCTGTATATCCAAGATTTTGTGTGTATTTTCCTATGTCCCACTCTTATAATGTTCGCTCCCGGTATACTATGTGCAGAGTGTCCCGTTGCTGCTACAATTGCAACATGACTACTTTAAACCTTATCTTATTGCTTACTCACTTCGTTTCTCTTTTTCAGCGTGAACGCAAACAAAAGAAGCTCTACTCCGACGACTGGGCTCTCGGCGACGAAGATGAGATCGACGGCCGCAGAACATTCAATTTGCAAGAGAAACTGGAGGATCTGGCCTTCGAGGCACACGGCATGGTGAAAGAAATGAGGGGGGAGGAGCTGAACGTCGCGTATTTCCAGAAGTACGGATTCAATACACCGTTGCTGTTTAAGGATAAGACTGGATTAGGTAAGCGTTTGTAAAATTAAGACTTTTATTTGTACCGAAGGTATTGTAAAGTACAGATCCCATAATCCATTCATGAAACTCTAGGAAAGTGAAGCTGTGATTGTGTGAAATGTTATTGAAAATCAGTGATGGGTGGAAGAGGGGACTATACATGTTTGTTGGCTGAA
The DNA here is from genome assembly GCA_963991005.1 of Barypeithes pellucidus. NCBI lineage: Eukaryota > Metazoa > Arthropoda > Insecta > Coleoptera > Curculionidae > Barypeithes > Barypeithes pellucidus. Next base: position 44,656,438 of record OZ022563.1, on the reverse strand, counting down.
TGGCAACAATGTTGAAATCTGGTTATATCAGGTGGTTAAATATTAAAACATAACCATACTTACCGATGAAAAGATTCGGGGAGAGATTCTTGTTTAAATGATTCACTGTTTTACAAACACACATGCATGCACCACCATTGTTTATAATAATGACGATTTTTCACCAATAATAAAAAAAAAACACAAATCAACCAAAATATATAAACAATCCGTTAGATCATAGCGCCAACGTTGTAATGTTCACGAGATTAGTATTCATTCATATTTTGGCTCCTGGATCGTAGCGCAGTAGTAAAATAGAATAGATGTTGTCCAGAGTGCAGTTGGATTAGTTCAAGATTCGTTTGATACTTTTAAGTATAATAATATTTATTTAAAGAATCGCTCAGGGCCTTTTCACAGTTTATAGTAAAATTATTGGGAAATAAATTTATTTTAAGAGCAATTGCGGATTAACCCTAAACCAGTTGTATTTGCCAAATTAACAAATTTTTAAGTGGGATTTTGCAAGATACCTTTGCGATAAATATGGCTATGGCTATGCTGCAATAATGACTGAAAGAGGTTAGAAAGACTGTTTGTATTCGTTGCGTAGGCTAGAAATGTACATTTTTCTATCTGCAGTTGGCAATATCTTTGATTTTTACTGACCATGGTGATTGGTTTGCACCACGCTTTCTGGTGAACGTCTTTTATTCTTATTATTGCTCAATTCTGCTTTGTTCAGAGCTAGACTTTCGTTTTGGAATAGATATTTACAGAATGATGGAAAGTAACGTTTAACATGCCAAAAGTAAAGAAAATAAATCGAATCGGTAAAGACAACAAGTCAAATGTAAACAATCAGCCGTTCGAGCAAATTCGCATAATCCAAACTCACAATTCCTTACCAGCACATGATTATTCCGACGGTGGCAAATCAGTTGGAAATCAATACATTTTGCTATACGAACACAGATTTTTTTTTTCTGTGAACACTTTAAACGAATTGCACATGCCTCGGGTAGTTTGTAACTAGTGTTGGGAAGAACCGATGATTTTAATAATCGAGTAACTTGATACTCGAGCGATTTTAATAATCGAGTGAATCGCTCGAGCGATTAATCACTTGAATTTTTTATGACTAAGAAGAATGCGTTGATAAAACACCAGGGGTCGTTTTTGTAAGTTTTAGAAGTTTAGTCTAGAATTTCTATTAAGGAAGAACAATTGATTCTGATTTTAAAAAATTATATCCTTTAAATTTTTAAGAATTTACAATCGCCGCTGGCTAGCCAGTCTCAGTCAAAACAAAACCGATGTCGCGATGAATCCACTAAGGGATTTGGCATACTTTTTTGTATGCACCCCGTCGTTTATGTGCCTTTAACAAAGACGTATGTCGTGTCAGCCTTCTGAGCATCAAACTCGAACGTCACCAATCGGCACATTTCGGGTGGCGCACGACGATCGGATATCAAGTGAAAGGGGGGTATCGTGAAAGGCGACAATTCGATTTTTCGCTTGACTTTATAACTTGAGTAGTATTTCCTATCGAGCGAAAAACTGCTCGAATATACGAGCAGTTTTTTACTTCGAGCGATCACAACACTATTTGTAACTATTTCGGACTGCTCTGCGATCGCACCTAAAGCCCGGTTTACACGCAACGTTTTATAGTACGATTTGTTGCAAGCAAAACGATGTGTGTACATGACACGTTTGAGCAAATTTTAAAACTGCACAAACACAAAAGACTGAGCTTTTGGGCATAGACTTAGGAAGTTTGCACCGGCAAGTCGTAACGTGTGAACACTTCTGCTGTCTGTTAATGGACAGCCTAAGTGATGACGTCAGAAACGTCAAATTTTTGAAAACCTTTCCAAACAAAAAAAGATTGCATTGAATTTCCCATAAGAGATTTTTTATAGCATCGGTGTACGTTTATTAGTGATAAATAAGCAACTTCTTGATATTATTTATATTTTAGATGTTATTATTGATCTATTTTCAACCACACATTGAGGTAAGTGTTTTAGGTAGATTTTTAATCACCATCTGAACAAGTTTGAGGTTATGTTATTGTTGTTTACTTTATGGTTTAGAGAGATTTAAATTGTTATTTTTCTGTAAAAAAAGCTTATTGTACTGTATTTATCAACATAAAGTATGCCGACCACCATATAGCTTGAAATATTTTTTATTATAGATTCGAAATCTGCAAAAATGGTTGTGTTTTATAATGAGAAGTACTTACATTCGGAAAGGAAGAAAATAAAGCCTGGATATCACTTATAAGGTACCTTCTACTATAATTGGGTAAATCAATTATTATGTTAATGTTTACTATTTAAAATAGTTCCTTTTTTTAGTAAAGATAGGAAACCTTTACGGTATTCTTTGGTTTGTAGCTGCCATTTTGTGACGAAGACAGCTATGCCAGGCAGCATGAAAACTTATACTAGCTGACGAGGGTTTTTTAATAGAAGAGTTGCTACCTGAATGAGTCCGTTTAAATATACCATCATTCTTGAGAACTCATCAATTTACAGAAGCTCGGGTTTATGAAATCCAGACAATTATGAAGGCAAGAATCCATGTTGAGAGAGCAAAACCGAATAAAATGCATTATTTTGCAACAAATACCACAACATTATATGTTCCAAATGTGTAGCACTTACTAACTTTCAGTATCCACTAATTAAAGAAGTAGAATAATATATTCATAAATATTGTATTTATTTTTTAAATTTTCAGTGGTTAATATTTAAACGTTATACTTTATTGCCAAGTAGTGTTTTATTTCTTTATAGGTATGAACATTTCCGTCCTTGAGAAGAAAACTATATAGCGTTATAGTGTTTACATGAGCTAATAGGTCAGACTCTAATTTTCCCTGCTGCCGGACGTAGCTGTCTTGGTTCACAAAACGGCACCCACAAATCAAAATGTTGGGAGGGTTCCCTATCTTGTCTAAAAAAAGAGAAAATTTGTAAAGCAGACATTAACATAAATAATTGGGTTACCCAATAATTGTTTCAATATATTTATGGTGATATCCAGACTTTCTTTTCTTCCTACTTTGTAGGCAGTGTAAATACTTTCAAATTTTCTTTTCATTATGTTTACAATCTGGTACGAAACACAATCATTTTTGTATGTTTTCAATCTATAATAAAAAAATATTCCAAGCTATATGGTGGGTATACTCTATGTTGATAAATACAATGCAATAAGCTGTTTTTAACAGAAAAATAACAATTTAAATCTGCTTTAAAAAATTTCTTATGGGATTTTCAATGTAATTTTAGTTTGTTTGGAAAGGTTTTTGAAACCACGCCTCTCGTGACGTCAGACTTAGGCTGTCCATTGTAAGCAGTAGTTGAAATCTACCGGTTGTTTGGAAGGTGCGAATATTTATTTAAAAATACAGGGTGTTATGGAAATGACGTATTATATTTAAACCGGCAATTCTTGAGATATAGACAATTGAAGAAAAATACCCATAAATGGCGCTTTCAATTCATTCAGCGGTGCCTGACGTGAAACCAGAAAAACACTTGTGGGGCACTGCGATACATGTAAACAGAAAGCGAATTTTGACTGGTGTTGTCATATGTACACCTTAAACTCCTTAGACAAAATAAATAATTTAAACAATTTCCCATTCTGTAATACCTTATTGTACAACTAATTTAAGAAACTTTACGACAAAAAATGTTTTAAACAACCAGAACAAACATAAAGAATAGTATTAAATAAGTTTGAAATAGGCACGTATGTCACTAGGTCAAATGCCAATGACCTCTTGACGGCTTACAACGGCTGAGCCGAAGTGTTCGTATAGCGCCGCACGCTTGCGAGCCGTTAGTTGAAGATCAACCAGCGGCCGGATACGTTGTATTTCGTCGATAACCGACACAGTCGCAGCAATCCGCTCTGTTATTTCGGTTTACGCGTGTATCTTGCCAGTCCATAAATAATCTTTGAATATTGTTTTTATTGACGAAACCAATTGGCTCAGTTTAAGACCGGTTGTTTCTTCTGAATGTCAAATTTCGTCGCGTGTAATAAAATCTAATAATCTGTAGTATAATCTGTATTATTGTATTTTCAAAAGCTAACTATAGGTTCTGTTTCACTATTACTGTGTGTACATAAAGTGTTTCCAGGAGTGTTCCCATGAAAAAGAAGAAAAACTGATTGTGTTTGTGCCTGGCCTTACTGGATTAATTGCGACATGGGTTTTATTTGACCGGCTAGCCAGCGGCGATTGTAAATTTTTAAGAACTTAAAGGATATAATTTTTTTTAAAATCAAAATCAACTGTTCTTCCTTAAAAAACTCTAGACTAAATTTCTATCAACACATTCTTCTTAGTCATAAAAATTTCAAGTGATTAATCGCTCGAGCGATTCAATCGTTTATTAAAATCACTCGAGTATCAAGTACTCGATTATTAAAATCATCAGTTTTTCTCAACACTACTATAATTCCATTCGATGCTGTAGCGATTTCACTTAACTGATTCCAATAATCCCGGGTTAAGGGAGCACAGTTCCATAATCCCTGGGCTTTAGAGACTTTTTAATCTTTCGGCAATGGGTCTTTAAACTACTTAAGCTATACTATTTTTCTAAAACTAAAGGAATTTTATAATAATGTAGCTTAAGCTGAAAGATCACCGCCTGATCCGAATCTTAAAATGTTGTAGAAATACGTCGCTGATAAGAATACGTTCAAACGTTCAAAATATATGATATTTTTCCACCGAAACACATCAAACCTAATTAAAAAACAAATATTTTTTTTCGAATGATGATCTAAAAATGTCTCCTAATTTACTAAATAACAATGAGCTCTTTGCAAAATATTCTTCGTCGAGCAGTAGTAATTGAGTAGATAAACAAAAATGATAATTTTTTAGTGTTTACCCTGTATAGTGACCGGCAGTGGCCACAAATGGGAGGTTTTTTTCTTGTTGAAATATTAAAATGAAAACTTTTTACCAGCCAAAATTCATAAAGGTGTATTTCTCGGAGGAATGTCCAGTGTAGGTTTGGAGGGTTTCACGTTCCCGGGGATGTGGTGAAAATGTGTTGAATGTAGTGTCGTGATCGCTCGAGCGAAAAACCGCTCGAGTACTCAATTATTGAAATAACCGACATCCTTCGATTATTAAAAAAACCGGTCGAGTTATCTATTCAGGCGAAAACCGTCGCTCGTCACTTATTATCTTTCACTCGATACCCGAGCTTCGCTTGACGCCGATGGACCGCACGGACCGCTGTATTGTGATCGAGTTAAAAAACTGCTCGTATATTCGAACAGTTTTTCGCTCGATAGGAAATACTCTAGTTACAAATTCAGGCGAAAAACCGAAAAATATCGCCTGTCACTTGATACCCTACCTTCGTTCTACGCGAAATATGCCGATTGGCGACGTTCGCGTTTGACGCTGAGCAGGTAACACGACATACGTCTTTCTTAAAGGGACATAAACGAGAAGGTGCATATAAAAAGTATGCCAAATCCCTTAGCGGCGTCATCGCGACACATGATACAATACCATAATCGCGACATGGGTTTTGTTTTAACTGGCTAGCCAAAGAAATTAATTTTTTTTACTATAAACTCGAGAAAACTTCTCAAAAATAACATAATGAGAGAAATTGTTAATGCAAAATAACAAAACGAACAAAATGATTAACAAAATAGATAGAAAAATTCGTTGGTAATCTTATAGTAAACATTTTTAAATCTAAACAGGAACTTTTTATTATTAAAGTCAAGAAGACTTCTTAAAAATAACATACATTATAGAAAATGTTAATGGAAAATAAGAAAACGAACGAAATAGTTAACAAAACATAGGTATCGACAAAATTTTTGGTAACCAAAAGTAAACATTCTTAAATTTAAACAGGAACTTTTAGGTAATTATAAACATGAATTTAAAAAAATAATAACGAATTTTCTTATTTTGCCAGTCGCGTGCGTAACTAAGCCTAAATTTTTGAAGGGCACACAGTGGGCACCTGATAATTTAAAGTGGAAGAATTTGACAAGCCATTTTAAATATCTACTTATTTTATGCTCGTAGATTGAGAAAGATGTGAAGAAAAATAACTCTTGGTAATACTTTTTGTTTTAAAAAAGCACAAGAATAAACCCGAACAATAAATTACATATTTGGGTGATTTTTTGCAGTTTTTTTGTTTGGTATCGAGACACGTGGTAAAAATTCATTATTCACAAATAAATAAATTTCTGGAATTTTTTTGGGGGCTACTACAATTTTTTAGCTAAACCTGTGCCCACCCCCTTACGTGCCTGCTAAATACCCTACCTGATCACATGTAAACGGTTAGGCTGCCGGTCGAGCAGTCGGTGACGTCATCGCTTGGTGAATTGGAATTTCAAGCGATTCACTCGATTATTAAAATCGCTCGAGTATCAAGTACTCGATTATTAAAATCATCGCTTTTTCTCAACACTCGTTGAATGATCGAAAACCAAGGTAACAATCTATTATTTGTTTGTTGTTGAAATTTTGCTTTTTGCTGGGTGTGGTCGGGCCCTGTATCTGGTGGCCATGTTTGCCGTTTGTAGTTGTTTCTGGAGCGGTGTGCTTGCAAAAGCCGTTTTTTCTAATTTTGAATTCGTTTTAACGTAACCTTTTAGCCCTCTTCTTACTCGACATTAACGACCTTCTAGTGAAAACTAAAAATCCGATATTTATCTTTGCTGACGATAGCACACTTGTCTCATCTTCTTCTTTGAATGCACAAACATAGGCTGCCAACGCACATCTTCGCAGACAGCATGAAGTGTCACGGCTCAACAAAGACCTGGAAGAAAATTTGGCTTGGAGTGACAGTAACCAAGTCGAATTTAATGCTAAGAAAACCCAGGCAACAGTTTTCTCCAAAAAGGTTAACATTGCAGAACCGGATATAGTCATGGCCGGACACGCAATCCCACTGGCTTCATCTATTAATCTGCTGGGCGTCAATCTGGGAGGAAATATGTCTTGGCATAACCACGTTGTGGCAATCGCCAAGATAGCTTCTCAGAAACGTGGTGTACTCTTCCGAACCAAAAAGTTGTACACACCTCAACAACTTTTGACACTATACAGGGTGTAACTAAATAAGTGTAAAACATTTAAGGGGGTGATTCCTCATCGAAAAAAAGATAGGATCTTTCATATAAAGAAACTTCATTGGGGCATCCCTTGTTAAGATACAGCCCCTTAGAGGGGGTACATAAAATTTATAAATAAACGAAACTAATTTATTAATAACAAAACATACAACATCTAGAAATCATAGTAAATGTTCAATATGTCTACCTTCAGACATTACGCATGCGTCTAGACGTCGGCGCATTGAGCAACGTATTCGCGCGTTTTATGGCGATATGTATCTTGTTCGTAAAATAATTTTTTGCTGCGAACTGGTTTATTTTGGGCAAAAAATTCAAGAGACATTATTTGTTTAGAATGAAACAGGCTATCGGAAATAAATTTTTAGATGGTAAAAAAAACAAATAATAAGACAAAAACTTACATTGGAAATAAATTTTAGGGGTTGCGTTTTCCACCCTTACAACCATGGGGTAAACCAAATAAATTACTGGCTAAGTGTCTTTTTGGTAGTAGAAAATGTCAGGTTAATTTCAATATTGTAACTTTTTTAGTGCTTGTGAAAAAAATTGTTAAACACCCCCCTTTAAGGGGCTGTATCTTAACAAGGGATGCTCCAATGAAGTTTCTTTATATGAAAGATCCTATCTTTTTTTCGATGAGAAATCACCCCCTTAAATGTTTTACACTTATTTAGTTACACCCTGTATAAAGCCCAGATTCGACCATCACTAGAGTACTGCTCTCATGTCTGGAGCTCTGCACCCAAACTTCGGCTACTGGATTCCATTGAAAGGGCCATCCATTCATGTGATCGGAGACCACGAGCTGACGAAGAGCCTCGACAGCCTAGCCCATCGAAGATAGGTTGGGGATTTGACTCTCTTTTACAGATATTTAAATGGAAAGTGCCCTCTTAATTCCGCCCAGAACGGCGAATAGCAGAAATACTCGACGAATCACTGCCGCCCATCCATATGTGGTTAAGCTTAGTACTCCTCGAACTTCACTATTTAAGAATTCTTTCCGCTGGAGGACTTCATCTTTATGGAACGACCTTCCCGAGGTCGTTTTTCCCAACGAATATAACCTCCAACGATTCAAAATCAACGTGAATCGCTTTTTGCGCACACGCACCACTCCCAGAGTGCCCTAAAGGATTTTTCCTATAGTGCTTGTGTTTGATCATAAAAAAAAAAGCTGTTCTCCCGACATAAAACATTCCTGAACGATAGTAAACCACCGTTTTTATTACCTCTTCGGCTTTTAAGCTATTATCAAAGTTAACTACAAAATTTCCGCACATAAAAGATTAATAATTATAATCCTGGTTACTCCATTAACCGGACATCCGGGCAAGAAGTATGCTTCTATTTAATTATTATCTCTAAAACTTCGCCGAGATACTTTGTTTTATAGTTTGAGTTTGCGAAGTGCTATTTTCCCAAGTAAAATTTGGCTGTTGGGCTAGTTATCTGCTCTAAAAGGCACATAATTCGAATATATTTAAAAGTTGTCTAGGTGTTAAGAGTTGGGACGATACCATAGACATAATATAAAAACGAGGCAAAATATTCCATACATAAATGTGTACAGGCTGTCCCATTTTCGACACTTTTATAGAGTGTCTCTGTATTTGTTAGTGCTATCAAAAAAGCAATGTAGGTGTCATGTGCTCTTTTTGGGTCAAACTTAAAATGGTAAAATCAAAATTTGAAAATTTTCGCTCGCTTAAGAGATACGGGGGAAAATCAAAAAATTGACAATTTCAAAATTACAAATTGTTGAATAATCTGGCGTTTTCAGAATAAGTATACGGGGTAAAAAAGTTATCGGACCTAACCTCATGTTTTTAATGGAACACTCTGTATATTTTCATACGATAAGATACTATTTTAAATTCTGCTTTGAAATATACAGGGTGTCCGGGAACATGTGGGAAATCTCCCGGATATGAAGAAAACACGTGAAAAGAATACTATAGGTTCATATAAACTTCTTTCGTATCGGCCTCCTCTTCGGAGATATGGGCTCCCAAAGAGCACCAATGGAATCAAGTTTTTTACACATAATTATTGAACCACCTGGTATATTTCAATTATTTTTTAATATGATGTATACCAGATAAGACCCGTCAAATTACTACGCAAGAAACTGTTGTGAATTACTCACAGCTGCAGGGACGGACTAGCTGTAACACTCATGGGCCCATTTTTTTTACGCCCTGTATGATGAGAACTTTGGACAATGTTTTTTACATACCTTTAACTATTGGCTAAAAATTAAGTACTCTTCATTCATGTCGCTAATCCTAACCGTTTTCGAAAAAACGGCATTTCATATACATCATGTGCTTCGGGTATTTCAATAAAAGATACATCTTTGTTCCGATCGAATGTTCAACCTTCAAGATTCCGCTTTTTCATATTTAGCCCATGAGCAGTTAGGGGACTCAGTGTAAATAAAATTACGTTTTCTCGAAAACGGTTAGGATTAGCGACATGAATGAAGAGTACTTAATTTTTAGCCAATAGTTAAAGGTATGTAAAAAACATTGTCCAAAGTTCTCATCATACAGGGCGTAAAAAAAATGGGCCCATGAGTGTTACAGCTAGTCCGTCCCTGCAGCTGTGAGTAATTCACAACAGTTTCTTGGGTAGTAATTTGACGGGTCTTACCTGGTATACATCATATTAAAAAATAATTGAAATATACCAGGTGGTTCAATAATTATGTGTAAAAAACTTGATTCCATTGGTGCTCTTTGGGAGCTCATATCTCCGAAGAGGAGGCCGATACGAAAGAAGTTTATATGAACCTATAGTATTCTTTTCACGTGTTTTCTTCATATCCGGGAGATTTCCCACATGTTCCCGGACACCCTGTATAACACACCAGTCGATTTATTAAACTTTATTATTTTAAACCACAGTAGACCATGAAACAAAGCTAATATCCTAGAAACAACTTTGTTGACTATTAACATTTAACGTCAATTTCATTTTTACATATTAATTTGCGAAAATGACCAACATTTTGAAAAATTTGATATGATATCAGTTTATATTGAAAGTGAAAAAAACGAAGAAATGGCGCAAAATGTACATTTTTTGTTCGCTATCCGGAAAGACGGTAACCATTTAAGACATATTCCGAACATTTGCGATGATTCCCGTTATTTTTTACCTTCATCTGAATCTTTTATTTCGTTTCAAAGTAATAAAGTTTAACTAAATCGCCTAGGAAACCAATATCATCCATGGTGCGTTATATATTTAAAATAGTATATTTTTGCATTAAAATATACAGGGTGTTCCATTTAAAAAAATGAGGTTAGGTCCGATAACTTTTTTACCTGACCCCGTATTCTTATTCTGAAAACAGCAGATTATTCAACAATCAATATAAAGAAACTTCTGTATAAAACATTTTTCTGTATCTCTTTTAACTAAGAAAATATAGGGTAAATTAGAAATAGTCAATTTTTTGATTCTCCCCCGTATCTCTTAAGCGAGCGAAAGTTTTCAAATTTTGATTTCACCATTTTAAGTTTGACCCAAAAAGAGCACATGACACCTACATTACTTTTTTGATAGCACTAACAATTACGGATATGAAAGATGTTAAACAGGAGTCGAATCTCCCGAAAATAACCTAAAAAATTAAGGTACTCTTTTACCCAGATTCCCGGAAATGAATTAATTTTAAAATTTAAAATTGGCCCAAGGTAAAGTGCTCCAACCATTTATGTTTAACAAATATCATTTGAATATCGTTTGGTATTAATTAATAAAATGAAAAATACAATATTTTTCGTAACACCCTGTATTTCGAAAACTAAGCGACATGCGAAAAACTTTTATACCGCATTTTCGTCTTAAAATAAGGTGAGGATTCACCTCCTTCATTTTTTCAGAAAGGTTGGGAAACACCCTGTATAAGACGGTGTCCATTTTTCGGTGATTTTAGGGGGTACAGTACGTTTCACGAAAATTGGATACGACTTAATGATTTCCTGGGTCGATCCCATTGTATCGATAAGAGCTTGGCAATAAACAAGTGAATAAGCAATAATAGGGTGGGAGCCGTAGCACTGTATGTCCAATTTATTCTGCCAATGTGTCACAAACATATACTTTTTTTATACAAAATGTCTTTAAAACTTCTAAAATATAACTTTTTTTATAACTTTCTTCAAAATATATATCATTCGCCGCCATGTAGTTCTGAATTACATTTTCTAGATTGCAAGTTTTAAAACGCAAACACGTCAAACTACGTTATTAGATTTTTTTAGTACTACATCCTAACTAAAACTAGTGTATTTTTGTTATGTTATGTTTATTTGTACATACATATACATAGTAATAATTTTGCATTTACATATTACCTAATAACAAATTTCCAATGGGCGGACACCTCTGTTAGGCGGACACATTTAGACGGTCCCGTAGGTCTCCGCCTAAGAGAGGTTTCACTGTAGTTAAATTCCTGCATTAGTGAGCTTTGATCGGTTGTCATAGCATAAGTTTGACGGTTGCTAAGGGTTTGTTCGTTTCGTTTTATAAACGAAAATATGAAAATTCCACAAATTATTTTAGAAAATGCTGAAAACGATAAGGAAAACTTATTACCGCCAAAGTCTAAAGTTCTGTACGATAAGGGGCAGTGGCGGATTTAACAGGTGGGCAAAAGCGCGCTTGCCCACTGCCCCCCCCCCCCCCGACGAAATGCTTTCAGGGCCCCTCTTGCTGCAAATGACACCTTCGATTTCTTTTTTTCATTTTTTTGTTGAAAAAATGTTTCGGTGAGTCCCTTGTGGACAGCACAAGTTCAATTTTCATTCAGGGGCTCCCTGTTATCAGAATAATTGCAATGCTTGATAACTATCGTAAATTAAATATAAAATCAAATAACTTTTGTAATCAATCAGTTATTTAAAACGTCTACGATTTTCTCAAAGTTTGTCGAATATTTCTGACTTATCAAAAACGTTCTAAAGGGGCCCCCGGGTGCCCCCGCGCATCTTAATTCAGTTGACAGTCAACTGACCATCACTTTCGAATAATGAGAATTCACCGAGCATGCGCGGGAACTATCACAGGAGAGCAAGTATGATTCTTTCGTTTCGGAAGCTAAATCTCAATGGGAGAAGATGGGATGGAAGAATCCAGATTTTCCGATCATTAGACAACGACGAACGAAAAAAATGCCAGGCGAGAAAGCAGAGGACAGTTCTCTGGATATGGCGACGAAACATCGCATTGGGTACTTTGAAGTTCTGGACAGAATGTGCAGTGAATTACAAGAAAGTGCCAAAGGTTTTGATGAGATAAACTCACTTTTCGGATTTCTCAAACCTGAATCCTTCAAAAACATGTGGCTGAAGACATTTTGCCCACTAGGCCTTTTTCCTTAAATCCGCCACTGACAAGGGGTATGAAAATTTCCTACAATGGAAAGTAAAAAGCCAAATTACGGTGATTACTGAAACAGTAATGATGACTTACTTTTAGGAATTGGTATGTAACCCTTTTGCTCATTGGTATGTAACCCTTTTGCTCATTGGTAACAATTTTTACTTTATTTTAGTCCTAAATATATACCCCAAATAGCATTCGGACAAAATATTCCCAGGTGAAGTCTGAACTTATAGTGAAAGAAAACATTAACGTTTCAAGATTTTGTCAATTTTTACAACATTTTTAAAACTTAAATCAAAGGGATATCTTCCTAAAAAGTAAAAAGTTTTGGAAAGTGAACAAGTTTTAACTTTTATCAATAATGCGCCGAATGATACCTTTTCCTGCTGCATATAGTAGTACTCGTAATGGGAGTTTTTGGTGCCCTAAGATGAGAGATGAGATGGTAAAAATGACCATTAATGATATTGAAGATAAGGGGCTTGTTATGCTTGTCAAGGCACCAGGAACTAAAACTACTACGCCAAAAAGTTTTACTATAATCGAAGGAGACCAAACAGATGCCTTAAATTGATTAGACAGTACCTTGCATTAAGGCCAAAAGGAATTAAGGAATGCAGATTTTTCCTTACATACCGAAATGATGAATGCATAGCTATGGCTGTGGGTAAAAATAAACTACCTTCAATCATAGCAAAATTTCTTAATTGAGAAAACGCTAATATACAGGTTATACAGGACAGTTATACAGGACATTGCTTACGTCGGACCTCTTTCCCACTGGATGGTGCTTTCCTTGCAACCCTTAAGCTAGACGGAAAGTGGAAGAGTACTAACGTAGCAGAGGGTTATATAACGTGTCCAAGATAAGGAGGGCCAGTACAGGGATCTCGGAAACCGTAAGAGATACGACGTCGGTTAAATGGAGGGAAAGTTGCACATTTACGTGCCTAATAATATGCCGTTTAGAAAGTTTTAAAATTCCGAGTTGTTCCGGAGATATCCGGAAAAAACGAAATTCTGAAAAATCGTTTTATTTTTTTCCTGGTTTTTTTTTAGATCGAATTCTAAAATACATTGCCACTTTTTTCCCTATATCTAACAACGTTAATTGGTTTGTAATCCGACGAATCGTCTTCGAAGGGCCATTATCAACTTTCTTTTTTTCCTGTTTTCCTGATATTGGAATTCGATAGCTTTTTTTCTTGCGAATGCAACGATGTATGATGACACATTGTGGTTTAATGACGTTTCGAGGGTTTTTTGAACAACATCATGAAATTGTGGGATACGGTCCTGTATTTCTCCTAATTTTATAAATAATATCTCACAATGAAGCTCTAAAAATGTTTTTTTATGTTGGACTAGTTCAATAAATAACAAATAATTTAATAATAAACCACAAATAAGTGAACAAAACACAGAAACATTATTTCAAACTTCTGTTGATTCGGGATTTAAAAGAAAAGTAGGCGTTTGAAATAAAAAAATTAAGATGGTGACGCGTGATTTGTTTCACTTGACATTGTGATCGTTTGAAAGCATTTTAAAAGGTTTACAGGGTACAAATGCTGAAAAGTTTGATATTCTATCGCATGTTTTATTTTATCTCACTTATTTGTGGCTTATTATTTAATTATTTGTTATTTATTGAACTAGTTCAACATAAGAAAAAAATTTAGAGCTTACTGATGAGATATTATTTATAAAATTAGGAGAAATACAGGACCGTATCCCAAAATTTCCTGATGTTGTTCAAAAACATCCTCGAAACGTCACTAAACTACAATGTGTCATACATCGTTGCATTCGGGAGAAAAAGAGCTCTCAAATTCCAATATCAGGAAAACAGGACCGTATTTAAAAAAAGAAAGTTGATAATGGCCCTTCGAAGATGACTCGTCGGATTACAAAATAATTAAATCTGTGATAGAGCGGAAAAGATGGCAATGCAAAAGTGCAATTTACTTTAGAATTCGATCTCAAAAAAATCCAGTAAAACCATAAAACGATTTTTCAGAAGTTCGTTTTTTCCGGATATCTCCGGAACTACTAGGAAATTCAAAACTTTCTAAACGGCATATTATTAGGCACGTAAATGCGCAACTTTGCCTCCATTTAACCGACTTCGTATCTCTTACGGTTTCCGAGATCCCTGTACTGGCCCTCCTTATCTTGGACACGTTGTATAGAGGAAAACATCACGTCGAAAAATCGAATAGCAAAAATGATAGCTAGCTCTGTTACCGAAAAAAAATAATGTTGAAATGGAGCAGGAATCCGCATGCATAACGAGAAAGTAATGGAGTCGTAAAATTCCATAGCTGGTCCAGCTTCTTGCTCAGGAAGATTCAAAAATTGTACATTTAATATAGGAAAAACAAAATAATATTTTGTAAAAATAAATACAAATTTTGTTCATTATTTTCTTTAATAATAATTACCGGTCATTATGAACTTTATCGTCCGCTAATATTTCCTATGATATTATGATGATGTTTATATCAACCGTTTCTAATGCATTATAAGTAACTAATTGATAGATGAAAAATAAAGGCATTTGTATCCTTGCCCTTCCTATAAGGGACATAAATACTCTCGGTGCGCATTCATTTTACGAATGAAAACTTCATATCATATAGGCCATCTACTCAATATCAGCCGCCAACACGAGGGCGAAGTCCCTAGCACACGATCTGGTATGCAAACTCGTAGATTTTGCGGGATCCTGCGAATCGACCAATACCAACGAGCGCCGAGCGTCGAATGTGGAGACGTCGCGCGTCGCGTCGGCCGTTTCGTGCGCCGTCCGTGCGCTTTTTTGTTTTGATGATCGAGTATGCGTGTGGCTTCTTGCAGCGTTGCCGTCTGTTATGATTTACCGTATTGGGGAGTCTCGTGAAACCCTGAAGCGCCGATAGCCATACACGGACGAACCTGTTTATTCATAACGAGGTCCTTGTTTGCTGACACCAGTGGCGTATGCGCGGGGGATTTTGGAAATTTATGGCGCCTGCGGATTTATATTTTACGCATCATTAATTGTTTTCCAAAATAATTCCAATAGAAATAAAAATATAAAGTTTTCCAAAATAATTCCAATAGAAATAAAAATATAAAGTTTTCCAAAATAATTCCAATGGAAATAAAAATATAAAAGTTGTATTATATTTTTAGTTTATTTGATGAACCGACGACGGCTTCTTTACAGTCCGATCAAACCCGCCACGGCAGGCATCTGCTCGCAAAAAATAATATACATACAATATTAAGAGATAATTTTTATTTTGATTGATTGGAATTCGATCAGAGAATAAAATATCAACTATAATACCTAACACAGCCTCAACTTTATTTATAAACTTGATGTTAATAGTTGGAAATTCTAGTGGAAAAGTAGAAAATAGTAGTTTTTGGGGTTATTGTTCTTCTGTTGCTTTTTGCTTTACGATTTGATCCAAATAAAAATATTCTGAAAATGAAAGGTGAATGTAGTAAATGTAATATTAACTACTGAGAAGATCTAATGTTAACAGTAAAAAAATCGTTTGATGAAGCAGGTTTTGTACTGAAAACCCACAAAGCATAATTTGTAAACATTGACACGCGAAAATTCCCTAATCCTTAAAACGTCTTCGGTCTTCCCTACAGTGTTGCCGATATTCGCCATTTTTGTCAGATAAATTATGTTCCAGACGTCATAATTGCTGGTCTCGCTGCGATTCTTATACACGGTGTCGAAAAAAGGTCGGTACCCCGGAATAACTCCAGTGCATCGTATTGCAGCGGAAAATATTTGTTTGGTTTTGAAGGAGGAATAGTTTGCAATTTAAACCACCCCCACCCCCTCAACACCCGGGCGCGGGTGGGGGTAAGTTAAGATTTTCAAATCGAACCCCATATTTTTTATTGGCGTATCGTGTTATCCGACCAAAAATAAACATCTTTTGTCCGAATTTTTTATTTGGGCCCATCCTTCACCAATAATCACCATGAGAAAGACAAAATCCAAACCGTGCGAAAATCATGTTTTAATACTTTTTTCTCTGTCTGGTGGGGAGTGGTTTAAATTGCAAACTATGCCTCCTTCAAAACCAAACAAATTTTTCCCCAGACATTGCAATGCGATGCACCGGAGTTATTCTGGGGTACCGACCTTTTTTCAACACCGTATATAATGGTGGCGTGTGTGAGTTGGAAAAAAACCCGAAAATCGAAATATTTTCAGCCGGAACAAGAGTACAAACCCGAGCAAACACGATGGCGGCGTCAGAATTTCTCTTTTTGGTTGCGCAACCCCTCAAAACGGCCAAAAATCACCCCCCAGAGGGATTAAACGCGCTTCAAGAGGTTTCCCTGCAGAGAACCTTATATAGCATAGTTTTTCCATTACAGGTATTAGGGTTCCGTCTTCAAATTTCTGCATCAACGATGTCCGGGTCAGCGTCGGATCCCGCCGAATTCTCGACGTCATGGATGTCAACACGCAGAAGAACAGCGAGATGACCATGAAGGAATGGCAGAAGTACTACGAAGATCCCAACAAGAACAAGTTACTTAATGTGATCTCGTTGGAGTTCTCGCACACCAAATTGGAGAATTATGTTCAAAGTCCGTCAGTTGTAAGGTAAGCATTGTTTATTGAAGCAATAAAATCAGTTTTACGAGTTTAAGTAAATGTGTCTTACTTTTTGGTTCCATTTTCAAATGTTATATCCACTATAACATTGTCGAATTGACTAGCAGCATATAGGTGATGAACTGCTAATATTTCATACCTAGTGGTGAGCGATATTTCACGAACTGTGATTTAACCACTGATATCAACAAATCACAGGTAGTGACAGTTCCTTAGCAGCAATAAAAAGCGTGATGGAATCACAGTTTAAACAAATCATCTTTGTTTAGGTATTTCACTTTTACTAATCATTAATCGTATCATTTTGTTTAACATTTATTCCCATGGGGTTGACTTGTTGTAACACCATACGAAATACATTTATTACATTTGCCGTAATCGGCTTTATTGTGTTCTACCAATACCAATTGTGTTAAAGTAATAAAGGTCATTTTCGCATATCATCTTTAGAATAACATTTGGGCTTCGTGCCTTATTGCTTTTTGGTGGATTTTCTCAAATCACATCTTATATAGACATATTATTTAAAATGGGATTCCGTGAAGTTGTTAGGTCGTTACTTGGTACTTGACTGTGACTGTGACTTCTGAATCTTGAACTTGAAACCGTGAAATGAAAATGAGTAGTAATATTCGAAAGACTAGCCAGCGTTAGGCATTTTTTAAAGAAACAGGCTAAGTAATAAGAAAACTCAAATGATTATGATTCTATTCTTAAATGATAATATACAATACGCACAAAATGATTAAGAAACCATGCGTATTTGCATTAACAAATAGTTTGTTGTTAAGTACACAGTGTTTAGTTCATCATAGTTTTTTTTAAATGTATAATTCTGCTTTAATCTAGGTAGAAATAACGTTTTCTTTTGTTTGTTATCAATGTTGTGTAATATTTTTTACAGATTTTAGTTTTCTTTTGTTACAGTTCTTTTAGTTGTAAAGTAGTATACATAATAAATAATTTAAATACACCCAGTAATTATTTTACGATGCGCGCAATATTCTCTTACGTATATTATCTAGTTAATATCTCGCTTAGCAGTGATAAAAATTTATAAACCGTGATCGCTTCGCGATTTAATTTCACTGATATCAAAAATAACAATCACGTTTCACAACGTGATTGAAAAATCACGATATCGCTCATCACTACTCTTACCACCGACATGAATTAAACCGTATTAGAGTCGGCAATTTTGATCTCTTGCGCAGGAAATGGCAATTATAATTGCACGTATTCATGCGCACTAAACCGTTCTCGATCAGCTGGCACAATACTGTTCGCATTGCCGGCGCAATGCAAGAATGGAATCCGTATTACAGTCGGCAATTCTAGTCTTCTGTCAATTAAAATTGCAAGGATTCATGCGCAGTACACCGTTCTCGATCAGCTGTCTCGCATTGTTAGAAATGGGGCAAGCGCCACTTTTATTGCCATTGCCGGTGCAAGTCTGGGTAGAGATGGATTATTCTGATATTTTTAAATATTTATTAGTTGGTCGAAGCACCTATGAACAGCTAATGGCTATTTAAACTAACTGATACTTAAATTAACAGTTCACATTCTTTATTAAGCATATGTACTGCTAATTCGTAGCAACTTTTTGGAACTGTCATTTGTAAGTAGCAGTAGCTGCTTTAACTGCTAATCAAAACGAACAGGTTTGCCCATCTCTAATTCTGGGGGTATTTTAGGGATTTCGACACTACCGACTGCTGAGAACGGTTTACTGCGCATGAATTTGTGCAATTATAATTGCCATTGCACCGGAAATTTTTATTGCCGACTCTAATACGGCTTTTAAATATTTTGATTCCAATTTTTTATTTTATAAAATTTGCTAGAACATATTATACACGATCTCCGCTATAGTGGAGTCGTTCCGGTATTCGAAAATCCCTTGACGAAATCGAGTAATTTTTTTCCGAATCGATACAGTAGGATCCCCTCGACATTCTGAAATGATTTGTGTAGGGCGCCGCATGGGGGGCACGCCCCGTAAATCTAACCTACAACGGGAAATTGAAAATAACTCAGCCGGTTTTGATGCTACAAAAAAAATGTGAAAGGCAAAATGGAAGAGCTTGATAGAGCGCGTAAGCTCGAACAAACCCGATCCCGATATCTCAATGAGTTCGCGAATTAACGCGATTTTCAACTGCAAAAACAATAAAATTTAATTAATTATATCTCGAGATTAAAACCACTAAATTCATATTGAAACTCATTATTTTTAACATTGATAAAATAATTAATGATAATTCTTTTTCATTTCGTTTGCGAAAATAAAAATTAAAAGGCATGTTTCCGCCCGTCTTCGCATCGAATTGCCCACTCCAACAATTTTTATAAAAAAAAATTATCATTAATTATTTTATCAATGTTAAAAATAATGGGTTTCAATATGAATTTAGTTGGTTTTAATCAAGAGCGGTGCGTCTGACGAGAAAAACTCGAGACCATTTTCATGGAGAATTGAACAGGCCAATCGGAAAAAATATCCACATGGAAAAATATCAGTGGCGTACCATCTTTTTTGTAAAAAATATCAAAGGACATGTTTGCAGCGACGCCACTGGTGGAACAATTGAATAACTTTTCTAACTAAAATTTGAGGTTCTATATCCTATTAACACATACCAAAATTAAACATAATATCTAAGGTATTTTCGGAGATGGCCATTTCTTGTACCAGCGCGCATTTGGGAAAATAAAATTTTTTCGCCAATTCCACCTCGTAGCTGATAAAAAAATGAACAAATTGAATCCGGCCTGATCCCCGTAGCTCGATTAATAAACTACTTATTAGCATTTATGTAAAAAAATTCCAATCCCCCTTACTCCCCTCCTAATTGATCCACCAACCCCAGCCTCCGGCCCATCAAAGTACTCGGTATCACCCGTTAATTCGCAAAAAAATTATGCCCCCAACTCCGCCCCTTCTCGAGATATAATTAATTAAATTTTATTGTTTTTGCAGTTGAAAATCGCGTTAATTCGCGAACTCATTGAGATATCGGGATCGGGTTTGTTCGAGCTTACGCGCTCTATCAAGCTCTTCAATTTTGCTTTTCACATTTTTTTTGTAGCATCAAAACCGGCTGAGTTATTTTCAATTTAACTTTGTAGGTTAGATTTACGGGCCGTGCCCTGCTGAATGCAGCCAATTCCCTTTCATTTAAATTAGTAACTAAAACTACCCTAATTCCAAATGGACAATTTAAGGCCTTAATGGCAAAAAACATATAAATAACCATATTTAAGATTCCTCATGCAATAATAAGGGCACCACAGATAGATTTTATCTTTCATAGTTTAACGAGCATTTTTAATAATTTTTTGTCATTTTTTTAGACAAGTTGACTGGGTGGACTGTGTATGGCCTCGACACTTAAAAGAAAGCCAAGTAGAAGCTACGAATGTACTCGAAGAGATGAAATATCCAAAAGTTCAGAAATATTGTCTCATGTCTGTTAAA
Organism: Barypeithes pellucidus; assembly: GCA_963991005.1. Classification (NCBI taxonomy): domain Eukaryota; kingdom Metazoa; phylum Arthropoda; class Insecta; order Coleoptera; family Curculionidae; genus Barypeithes; species Barypeithes pellucidus. Next base: position 44,635,769 of record OZ022563.1, on the reverse strand, counting down.
GGCTGCTATACGGATTTCCACGTCGATTTTGGTGGCACATCTGTGTGGTACCATATATTAAAAGGTATTTTCAATATAAAATTTAAAGGTATTTATTATACTATAATAGTATATAATTACTATTAAAATTTTTGAATATCTTAGATAGCGAGGATGGGATGAAAATAAAGGAAAATGTCAAAGTAGGCATAGGTTTTTAAAATTTTGTCTCTCTTTCTGAATATACACTTAGCAGCAAAAATAACGCACAACCAAAAATTATGCTCAATTTATAAATCATTTCGCTAATTTTTCTTTTGAACTGTAGCTGTTTTCTTTGGTAATTGCACTGTGATAAAAAATTTTGTTCAAATTTCAGTTTTAGGGTGCAAAAAGGAGAATAGTTTTTTTACGTTAAATTTGCGACACCCTGTAGGGAGCATTAGCAGCAACAACGGATGTATGATGAAATCATATTGTAGCCTCATGTTTCCTAAACATTTTGTTTCTTTAATTTCTCTGATATCTCTAATATCAAAAAAAATACACAGTTTTATACCAGAACATGTTATGAAACAACTTTATTTAATGGAGACTCTGTGATGTTTTGAGCTGGAATTTCCTTAACAGCGCGGACGAATATCGTACCTTCACGTGGGGGTTCTTTAAATAGCGAAAGGTATATCGGTGACATTTTGTCTGAGCACGTTGTCCGTTTCGCTCCTTACATTGGAAATAATTGTTGCGATACATGAAGTAAATATTCGAACTTTAAATTGCCACCCGGCAGTCCCGATTTGAATCCTATAGAGCACTTATGGGGATATTACTGGTAGGGTACTGAGACAGCATCAACTTCCTCCTGCCAACCTGCAAGATGTCCAAATAATGGTTACCGATATATGGAAAGGACTTGACCAAAATAAAATATGCAATTTAATATCGAGTATGCCGAGGCGATGTCATTAGAAGTAGAGGTGGGAACACGCGCTATAGTCTTTGCAGCGAACCCTCAAGCTTTTTCGACAGATGACATCAGCAATATGTCAACGATCAGCTGTTTGGGGACTTAATCAAATACCCCAGGTTTATACGAACCGCGTGTTGTATTTTTATATTTTTCCGTTTGATTTGTGCTAATAAGTTTTAAAAGTGTATTTCCGTCGTTTTAGTATAGTTTATTTTGTTTTGAAGACTTTGATTAACTACATATCGAGTTGTTTGTGTATCTGGTAAACCACAGTAAGTACTACTACTACTTACAGTGCTGGATCCATATTGCAGAGAAATGCACGTTTTATAATAAAAAGAGTTGTATTAAGTGATTTGTATTTATATAACAGGGAAAAGAAATGATCGAGGATGACTTTTTCGGCAAATTGAAGTTACAATTTTTTACAGGTCTTCGGAAGTTCTTACCAAATGGGAAACTTTTTAATTATTAACTCTACGAAAAAAAGTGCCTCTTCCTAAAAAGTCCTGCTTGGTGAGAAAATAAATTTGCACAAGAATATTTCTATGTTGGACATACAGGGTGGCTTCAAAAAGTACCGGGTTTAAAATTTATAAAAGACGTCGGCTATATTTACAAAACTAAAAACTTGGAGAGTGCATGTTTAAAGGCTAACTATAACAATTACACAATAAAAACTCTACTTAAGAGAACTACTTTTATGACGGATAAAAAGTAGTTCACTAATTTCTATGAGGTGGCCAATTTCTAATTTCCCAATAACAAATAAAACTAAATGATTCCAAAAATAATCTAGGTCTCCACATGGCCCCCGTCGTTTTGTATGATTGTTCTTCTAGAAAACTGACACAGCGTTTCTGATCATATGAGGAGTAACTAGCCGGATACACTGCCTTATAGTTTCTTCTAGGTGATCAATATCACGGAATGGCCTGTGCTTGTACACCAATTGCTTCAAATGACCCCACAAGAAAAAATCTAGGGGTGTAATGTCCGATGACCTAGGTGGCCAGGGTACTTCTGAACGGCGTCTTATCCATCTTTATGGACAAGTTCTATCCAAATATTCGTTGGCCCTGGCTGCGCTGTGACAAGGAGCTCCATCATGCTGATACCAAACAGCCTGTCGCGCGTTTAATGGCAGGCCGTTAATAAATATAAAAATATCGGTTCTTAGGAAATTTAAGTAAATCTCACTATTTTTTTTTTTTTTTGATGAAAAAAATATGGACCCACTATTTGATTATTTAAAATACCGCACCAAACATTCGTTTTGAAATACGTTTGGTCACGGCATTCGATTACGAAATTGGGGTTCACATCGCTCCCCCAACGACAATTCTGGGAACATACGACACCATTGGAAGTAAATGTTGCCTCGTCACTGAATAAAATTCTCCTTGAAAGGAAAATGTCGTCTTCAACTTCTCCTTGAAACCAAGCACAGAACATGAAACGCGATTCCATATCTCCAGGTTTGAGCGTGTGTACAAATTTTGACTTATACGGATAAAATTTATTTATTCTAAGTATCTTACTACCAGAAGCTCTTGACACGTTATCTTGAACTGTCTTCTTTATTCCTTCCAATGAAATTTTTGGATTTTCCACAACCGCTTGCAATACTTGTAATTGATTTTCTTCAGTAAGTGTTCGAACTGCATGTTTCTTCTTGAAATTATTTTCGACAGAGCCAGTATTTTTAAATTTATTGACGACATTGCCTACAGTAATGTGGCTAATATGTTTATTTGGGTGTCTAGTATTAAAAATGTCGGCAGCCTCGCGATGCGTCTTATAATTATCGCCAACAATAAGAACTATTTAAATTTTTCATTAATAGTCAGTTTAATCATCACTATTATTGTACGTGTAAGTACACGTTTTGAAACAGAAATTATAATTGCCAAACTGTCACTGCTAAAACACCTATTCTGTTACCAACAACAATCAATTGTTCAAAGCCTACTTATCCAGAAATACTTATTACCAAATCTTTACGACTATTAGTTTTGTAAATATAGCCGACGTCTTTTATAAATTTTAAACCCGGTACTTTTTGTCGGACATACAAATATTCTTGTGCAAATTTATTTTCTCACCAAGCGGGACTTTTTAGGAAGAGGTACTTTTTTTCGTAGAGTTAATAATTAAAAAGTTTCCCATTTGGTAAGCACTTCCGAAGTTTTGTTAAGTATAGTTAAGTCCATGTGTAGACACACTGTATAAAGTTTACAGTAAGTAAAGATGGACATTTTCTTGGATATTACAGATATCAGGGAAATTAAAGAAATAAAATGTTTAGAAAACATGAGGCCACAGTATGATTTCATCATACACTCGTTGTTGTTGCTAATGCTCCCTACAGGGTGTTTCAAATTTAACGTAAAAAGCTATTCTCATTTTTGCACCCTGTATAAGCCTAAAACTGAAATCTGAATAAACAAATTCTTAAACAGTCCAATTACCAAAGAAAACAGCTACAGTTCAAAAGAAAAATTAGCGAAATCGATTCGCGAGAAAGTGAAGTTTGAAATTGAGCATAATTTTTGGTTGTGCGTTATATTTGCTGTTAAGTGTATTTTCTTAATAACATTTTTTCGTATCACCTAAAGAAGAATCACTGTACTGGTAGGAAGAAATCTTTTTTGTAATTTTCCAAGCTATACTTTATTTTCAATCGGGTTGAAGTCTGGAGAGTATGGTGTTAATGGTAAATGATTTAACTCTAAGTTGTTGATTAATTTCCGTTGGAATGGCCATAGCTCAACACTTTAAGGCACAACAGCTGAAAAAGTATGGTTTAATTTAAAAATTAATATCTTCCTGACTTTCCAAGAAATCCCCTATAATGAGAAATTATATTATCAAATTCTGTAGCACATGAAAGATTTTTAAAATTTGCAATGCTTTCTGAAACACCCTGTATAACACAGAACCATAGGCTTTTTCACTGATACATTAGGGTCATATCAAAGTTGATAAAATTCTCTATCCAACCATGGAAGAGCGATCGCCCCCAATGATTTCTTCTATAAGATATTTATTCTCAAAATGATGGAAAAAATTTCCAGTTCCTTATTTATTTTTGAGTAGTTTATTATAAAATATATAAATATTAAGTCCCAAAATATGCATAGTTTCTTCACTCACTTTCGCCGTTTTCGAGATTCCCATGTCCATTTTGCGGACTTCTAAGAAAAAATTAGACTTTCAAATACTGTTACCGAGTATGTCACATTTTAAAACTTTTCGGAGGTAATTACACTAGTGCCTAAAAATTTTCGATAAGTTTGCATGAAAGCGTATTGCCTAAAAACAACAAGAGTTCATTTTCATATTTTGGCATATTTTACAAAATTTGAAAAAGAAAATTACTCGAATAATGGTTAAAACAACTTTATATTACAACTTTTAAATAAAGAACTAAAAAAATTAGTAATATAAGATTTATTTTTTTAAACGTCAAAAAGTGTCATTATCTTTGTCAATAAACAATAAACACTTGGCGGGTTGTTTTCGATAGCTAGAGGGTTTGTTCGGGTTTGTTTTCGATGTAATCAATCGAAAACAACACCTCTAGCTTAATGTATGAGTGTAATTTTCCTATCAATTATTAGGTGCCAATTTTTTTTTTTTACAGGTGCCAATACTTATGTCTGTCACCCATTGTGTCCATTATTTATTTATTTATTTAAACTCCTACAAACACATATGCTTGTACTTAAATGTAAGAGTATAGATAGAGAAAAAAACATAACAATATACTAAAAACTATAAATTTAAAAATATAAATTTAAAAATAAGAACATACAAAAACAAAAAAGTGTATTACACATAGTACAACAACTATTAACTATAGGATGTTCACTAGAAAAAATTGACCATAATAAGTTATTGTCTAAAATCATTCAAAATCACACACTTAATTTGACCTACCGTTGTACACAACAGATCTATGTCACATTTTTGTATAAGTTTGTTACGTTCACTCATCATTCTATCTATAGGTGAACTATTGGGGGGTAAACATTGAAAAACTTTGTTATTTCTTATTCTCAAGTTAATTTTAGGAACTACAAACAACTACATTATCTCTGTATTTAGGCAACCAGCAAATAATTTATGAATTTTTTCAGGTGGCAAAGTTTTTTGGCTGATCCCACCGACAGAACACAACATTGATCTCTACGAAAGGTGGTGTCTATCGGGAAAGCAGGCGGATATTTTCTTCGGCGATACTGTTGAGAAGTGCGCAAGGTAAATTAAATTTTCCTTTTAAAATTTGTCGGCAATTAAATAGAATTCTTCGATTGGCTATTTACGATAAGGGAAACGCCCTCTGGTGGACGTTTTAAAAAGTCCGTTATCTGCCAGCTTATAAGAAGTTTCTCGGAATTTTTTTATTTTAACGTATGTTCCATAAATTTTGGCACAAATATCGACCAATTGTTTTGTTATAATAAAATATATTTAAATAAAGTTTTGCAATACATAGTAATTATAATTGTTTCATAAGCAACAAAATTATGAACTTAAATTAAATATAGTGGACCATGGTCTTCCACCAAACGCAACTTTCTGCGGACACCTAGCATTAGGTTTTGGACGGCATTTATATCGATTTCTCGGATTTTTCTATATATCCTGCGTCGAAGTTCCTCCTTCTTTTGTGCTTCCCATCCTCCATCGTACACTTTTCGAGATAAAAGAGGCCAAAAATCGTGTATGGGCCGAGCCTGGGGAAAGTTAGGAGGGTTGTCGTTTCGCTGAACAAATGGTACGTTTTGGTCTGTTAACCAATTTTGGGTTTTTCTTGCATAGTGACACGACGCAAGGTCTGGCCAGAATATAATATCGTCTCCAATAAAATTGACCAGTTTCGTAAGACAATCATCGATATACCTTTGACTATCCAGAGCTTCACCTCTTACTCGACCCACATAATGCCTGCATACAACCCTGGTGGAAATAGCGCACCGTACTAACACCTTATCAGCGAATTTGATCTTTTGTTTAAATTTGACATTATCAGGAACCTCTGCAATATTGTCGGGATAGAAACCATCATTTCCCTTCATTTCGGAGTTGCTTAGTGTGAAATAGTTTTCGTCATCCATAATTATCACCCGGTTGTTAGCAAAATATACTCTTCTTAATGTACGGCAGCATCTCGGGATTCTGGCTAGTTAGTGCCTGTATATTTCGGAGCCTTCCTTCTTTTTCGGTATTTCTGGCCATTCCGCGATAGTTCCCGCGCTATGGTTTTCTTAGATGTTCGATATTGTCGTGCTAGTTTTCTTGTTGATGTACCAAGTGTGTTTTCACCCTTCTTACCAGTCTTTCTGATTTTAGTCTAGTAAAAATTCTAGTCCTTCCACTTTTTGGAAGGTTCATACAAGGAATACCTTGCTCATATTCAGCAATTGTCCGATAAATGGTGCTACGCGATATATTTTGATTTTCAAAAAATCGTATTATTTCGAATTTAGGGACCCGTCCAACTAAATTATAAATACTTTTCCGAATTTCTAATTCGTAAGCCGCATCGACTTAATCAATTTAAAATCTGAACTGTCAACGTTAAGTGAAGGTGTCAAACAAGTTTTTGTTACCAGGGCGACTTGATATTTTCTTATTACCAATTTTATGTCATCTGAAATTTGTGGCAATACTTATGGGACATACGTTATTAGGTATTCCAAAACAGCTGCTAGGTCAAAATAATATAGGCGCACCAACCCATTTTTTCACTCACCCCATAAGTTGCACGTATCCGTATTATAGGTCAGTGATGTAAACATATTCGTCGGAAGGAAGGCAGGAAGTGGAAAATATCCCGATTTATGAAATGATCGCTTGTCTACGTTTACTTTCATCTGATATTGGAAATATACTTTTTTCAGGATAGTCTTACAAGCTGGCCAAACTTTCTTCATTCCAACGGGATGGATTCACGCTGTATACACTCCCGTCGATTCCTTAGTGTTTGGAGGAAATTTTTTACATTCTTTTGGAATAGAGAAGCAATTGAAAATAGCACAAGTTGAGGACACTACCAAGGTGAGTTCTTGTAATGAAATATCTCTAGGCGGAATGTCAAACACCATGTTTTAAATTGTTCTGGATTTTTCCGGTAGAAGATTCAGTGTAACAAGTTTGGCTGCATCTGATATTTCTGGAGGGGTACAGGATAAATCATCTTCACTTTCGAGACTCTTCATTATTATCTTATGTATTATTTTACACATTTATTTAAAAAACTCAACACTCACGATATAGACAACATCAGTGAAAAACGTATGTTGTCAAACATATTGGTTTCCATCAAAGGTATTGTAAATTACAGATCCCATAATCCATTCATAAAACTCTTGGAAAGTGAAGCTGTGATTGTGTGAAATGTTATTGAAAATCAGTAATGGGTGGAAGAGAGAACTACATGTTTGTTGGCTGAATGGAAACAATGCTGAAGTCTGGTTATATCAGATGGTTAAATATTAAAACATAACCATACTTACGGATAAAAATGATAAATCTTTATTTAAATCATCCACTCTTTTACAAACTACACATAAATGCACCATGATTGTTTATAATAAAGACGATTTTTTACCAATAATCACAAAAAACACAACTCAACCAAAATATATAAACACTCCCTGAGATCACAGCGCCAACATTGTAATGTTTACGAGATTAGTATTCATTCATGTTTTGGCTCCTGGATCGTAGCGCAGTAGTAAAGTAGAAATGATGTTGCCCGAGTGCAATTGGATTAGTTCAAGATTCGTTTGATACTTTTAGTATAATAATATTTTTTTAAAGAATCTCTCATCGCTATTTCACAGTTTATTGGGAAATAAATTTATTGTAAGAGCAATTGTGGATTAACCTTACACCAGTTCTAATTGTCAAATTAACAATTTTTTTAATTGGGATTTTGCAAGATACCTTTGCGATAAATATGTCAATCTGGCTATGCTGCAATAAAGATCGAAAGAGGTGAAAAAGACTGTTTGCAGTCGTTGCGTAGGCTAGAAATGTACATTTTTCCATCTGTAGTTTGTAATATCTTTGGTTTCCATAGTTATACCTGGTTTGTTCGGGTTTGTTCAGATTCGACTACTATGTTTTTAAAAAGTAATTGGCATTAAATATTATAATATAAAATATAAATGAAATTGAAGTCGTACAATAGTATATTACATACCTAGGTCTGTTTCATTCCTGTCGAGAGAGTCGGTAAATTAGTTGTAACTAAATCTCGAGACAGTAATGAAACTTTTCACCGAGGGTTGTATACTATTTTATTTACAACCACATCTAACATCCAGTTCTTATTATTTTGAATTAAAATTATTAATAAAAGATAAAGGTAATAATACACATCAAGATGGCAAATATAATTTTTTGAATATGGTTTCCATGCCACTAAGCAACATATTATTTTAAAAATAGAAAAATACGGTCATCAGATGATGAATTTGATTTTGCTGCTACTCCACCAGAAATTCGAGAAGCAGCAAAAATAGTAGAAGAAGATCTTCTGCAAAACTGCAATTCATTGTCGTTAAATTTGTGTAATGAGTTGTATGTTGGTGTGTTCGTATAATATTTTAAGATATCGATTTTTTTAAAAATTACAAAAAATTATTTACTCTCCACCCGGGTGGAAAGTAAAAGTAAAAAACGTCAATTTTCCATCTTTCAAAGATAGATGAAATGTCATTATTACATGCATGGTTGTAAATAAAAGATATTGTTTGCAACTCGTGTGCGAAATTCTTCGGTGATCGAGAACGAAAATTTTCAGGCGCGGCGCAGCCGAGAAATCGTTCGAAAGTAGTATTTCGCCCCTTAGATTCAAAAATAACTATTAAGACGCTCGGAAGGTGGTGCGTGTGTGCATAAAGATATATTCACGTTAGTTTTGAATTGTCGGAGGTTATATTCATTGGAACACACGTTTCCGGAAGGTCGTTCTACAAGGATGACGTATTTTTGTACCAAGTTTCAGTTATTTAAACTAATATATATTTTTTAGGTGCCACAAAAATTCCGATACCCCTTTTTCACGGAAATGCTGTGGTATGTCCTCGAGCGATATGTTCATTGCCTGTTGGGCAACTCCCACCTCGCCACTGGTCAAGACGCACCCATTCCGCCCGACAGAGCCCATATTCATTTGACACAAATCGAATTGCATGGATTAAAAGTAAGTAATCAATATGCAAGTAAAATTATTTTCTGACTACCTGAATATGACTTATACAGGGTGTTTCTTAAGGACGTGCTGGGTCAAGATTTTTTTACAGGCCACTTTCAGTCTTTAGCATATAACTTACTAAAATAAACTATTTGTCTGTAGAAACGATTATAATTTGTGAAATATACTATGTTACTTCCTGCATTAGAAACCAATTTTAACAATATTTTTTTCGATTATAGCTGCAGTATTCAAATTTGAATGTAATAATGTATCGCCGGTCACGTCTCCCACGTCAATAATTTCTTACTTTACCCTTTTATATTTCACGTCTTTTACTCCTACTACAATTTGTATTGAAAAAATAATGTCCAACGATCAACAGTTTAGTTTCTCTAACGCAATTATTAATCAGAAGTTCCGTCACCGCAGCTGCGTGTAACGCCGGTCGCGGCAGAAATTGCTTATAAGTAACGCCACTACAGGTCGGTCTAATAGTTTTACAAATATGACGGTATGTGTTTGAATTTATGTAAAGCGTGCTCCTGTTATATTTATATTTTTTAGATATAAACTAGAACATACCCTACTTTTTACCAGGCGTATGTTTTTATGTTGTATCGCCAGTCACAGGGTTAACTCGGACCTAGTAGTCTTAATTAAGGGGAAAATACTACACGAGTCATTCCCTTGAGTACAGATACTCATTTCAGTCTAAATAAGTTTAAGAAATAGCTTGTATTAGCTGTTATCCATGAATTTGTGCATTTTTGTATCGCCGGTCACGCATGAAAATGTTACCGGAGATACATTGCTGTGACGGCGGTTTGTTATCCGAAGCTATATACAATATTTGTTTAATAACCATTTATAAACCATTAAGGAAAAATATATTTGGATATGCAAGTTTCGTTTACACGTTAGGTAGATTAAAAATATGACTAATTTTCTTCGTATTATAACATTCCAAAACTTTAAGCCAATCAATATAAGACAGGGCCGTTGTAAATAATAGGAAAATGCTTATAGTAACTGATTAAAATAACTCAGTTCCAAATATTGGCGTTATATGATTCAGAAGAGTAATATTAGCCATGTGACGGGCGTTAAATTATTAAAAAATCGATGCTATACAAACATAGACCAAGATCTTTGTGACGACGATCTTTTGCGCGTACATATATGTATAATTCTTCTAATTAGATACTATAAGAAACCTTATAAAAAATTAACAGGTGTTTTTGAATTATTTATTTTTAAAATCCGATTTACTGAAAGTTGCATGTAAAAAATTTTTGACCCTGCTGCTATTTCAAGGTGTAATTACTTAGGTAATTCTTTTTTATTTATAAATCGCTATTTTTTAGTTTTTTCGTACTGTAGATATTGTTTTCAATTTTGGTATGTCTGTGTTAATAGGATATAAAAGCACATACTTTAGTTTAGAACGTTATTCTATTGAACCACCAGTGGCGTCGCTGTAAACATATTTTCTTATATTTTTTACACAAAAAGTGGGACGCCACTGAAATTTCTCGATGGATTAGCCTAGTCAATTCTACATGAGAACGATCTCTTGCGTTTTTTTGTTCTTATGAAAACAAATTTAAATTGAAAGTCATTATTATACAGTGACGGGCAGAATTTACACAGCATAGTATTGGAAACTATAAACTATTAAACAGTGGCGTTCGTCTTTAGGAGTTTGGCGGGAAATAAGTAAAAAATTATAGCAGAAATGACCTTAATACACTCCTCCTCGACAATGAATTTCGGACAAAGATAATATTGGTCAAGTTTATAGTCCTGTAACTTTTTTAATATATTGCCGATCTTGGTGACATTTTTAGCAAAGTGGTAGACTTGTGTCTTGGGATGATAACCTGAATGTTAGTTTTCACAAAATACTGCCGTCTTGAAGTTACTTTTTTACCCTTAATTTCATAACGCCCTGTGAAAAAATTGAACAGTAGAATTTAGCTTCAGTATGTTTTGTTTTAAAGTGTGACCTTTTCTTAACACAATGTTTTTTGGTTCACGTCATATTTTGCGATTGGTCCCAACCACCGACGTATATCTATGGATAGCCAAACTCTAAAAGCAAAAGTGGCAAATTTATGGCCTCGCGCATGTAAACAAAGCTGATCGTCAGATGTCATGCGCAATGCCGACTGATACACTATTTACCTTAACCGGCGAACCCGACCGTACTTCGCCCTTAATGAAAATGATTACACGGCAATATTTTGACACATCAAGACCTTCTTTACTGGGAAATATCCAATCTATTTTCTCGCATAAAAGAAGGCCTTGTGGCCATCACTGTAAAGCCACTTAGAGAGAATTAATTTTGATATCTATTGTCCACGTATCGATAGATTCTTAATATCGTTACATCCTTACGACTAATTTCGGTTCTGGTCGTCGTTGGTTGGCAACCAAACCGGCATTGTGCGCAAGACAACCGATGACCAATCTTTAAGAATATGAATATCAATTATTATTTACTACCTGCAAAAAATGGTAAATATTGTAATTATTGAAAATTATTAGCTATTAACTATTTATTTTCTAGGATATAGTGCGTTACCTACACATGCTACCGTCAAACAGAAAAAATCTTCCAGATCTTATAAGGGACCCTATAGCCCTAATTCAGGACGTTAGAACGTTGATAGGATTGCATAGACAGGACAGCAGGGAAATGGCGATTACCAACAGGCCAGTATTGTCGTGTAAGTATGAAGAGAAACAACGGCCATATTCACTTAAGAATAGTCCTAAATTGACAATTGACGTTTTAAAATGATAAATATAGAGTTGTAGAGAGATTTTAAGGAATAATTAACCAGTCACAACTACCATTCGGACATCGTTAGAGAATATCGACGACCGTCATCGATATAAGGGGCATTCTTTTACAACCCGCACACTTTTTAATCTTTACATTTTAGAATCGTCTGAAAATTTTTTGACTTATTATATTTAAATGGGTGACTCCTTGGGTGTCCTAGAGAAAGTCTACATACTTTTTTTTAATCGAATATCTAAATACTAAGGTAAAAGTGGTTTGAGTTAGCAACAATATAGATCACTAGAGTAAACTGCAGTGATGCCAGATCACACCGCTTGTTTCGCCCTTGCTTGGATAACCGCCGCACGCGTATTTATATGTTTAACCTTCGATATCGTTGCTTCAGTATGTTTCGATACTTGGTGTTGGGACGACGTTGCCGAGGGATCCACGTGCTTGATGTATACGAATTTTAAACGTTTTGTTAGTTGTAGCATTACCCAATTTTTTTTCTGTTGTGAAATAATTCATAATAATAAATGTTGTGATGTGATTTAAAATTTGTGTGATACTATCCACTGTTGGTTCTGTTGTAAAACATACTTTTTGTGTTTTTATTTTCTTATGGAATTTAATTATAAAAGGGATTATAAGATCGAAGGTAAGAGAGTAGTAGGTACCTTAAAATTGTAGTATTTTTTTTCTAAAAAGTTTGAAAAAGAAGTGATAACGCGGGCAAAGATGTCTTGTTGTCAAAAACTGAACACGTGCGTTTACAATTCTGTGTTGTAATATGACAACACCGCCTATAATGCGCGGACCTCTTTTGAGTCGAGACTGCCTCAATAAACTATTGATTGCGAGCGTCGTCAGTAGCGGCCACGTAAAGTTTCAGGGTTCATATAAAGTGTATATTTCGCTTAATAATTCAAAGCGCCATTTATGGTTATTTTTCTTCAGTTTATTTTCATCTCAGGATTTGTCGGCTTAATATAATAAGTAATTTCCGTAACACCGTGTATACATACAATTTGTTGACACGTATTTCAGGATTTTGCTGGAAAGAAATTATTTTACAAAATATCGACACAGTTATCAAATATTTTCTATCTCACGTGACAGAACTACGCCTGTGCATTCCCTTCGCTCTGCATGACTTCCGATCGAAAATATTTAATAACTACGGATCTAATAGAGGTGCCACTTTTTCGTAAAATGGGTGTTGCAGATAAGAGGATAAAGAACAAAGCGATATTTGTTAAAATTAATGTAATATGGATCAACAGCATGTTAAAACTATTTAAACAATTAAATTGTTATTATTTTTGTTCACAATGACAATTTAACGCAACAAAGTGTAAAATGAAATAAGACCGACATTGATACGATCAGTACAACTGGAGTTATTAAATTTCAAGTATGAGAAGATGGGAGAAAATCCATCAAATTATCAAAAATTTATGTGTGGATGTTTTCGAAACAATAGCATCTATGTACATAAGTTGTAAAAAAATTCCGGACGATTCTAAAATGTCAAGGTTAAAAAGTGTGCGATTTGTAAAATAATGACCCATATATGTCTACTAATTTCGTTTTAATTTAGTACCTGAAGACGACAAGAAGAAAGGAATCTACAATAAAAATAACGGAAACAACAACGCTGTCAAGCCGCCGAAACCTCCAAGTACCTTCAAGGGACCAAAAACCTCACCGGGATCTGCTCCTGGGGATAAAGGAGGTCCTCGGAGACGACGGACAAGGTAAAAAACGGTTTGTCAAGTATTAGGTCCCAATACAGTTCGGTGCCATGTATAAAATTTAACCCTTTTAAAATTCCAATAACATACGGTACGAGAAAATATTCCCTTTACTATCAATATTATTGATAGCTGTCGTCCGCTAGTAGCTTGATAGAAGCACTGTCAAAGTTTCCCATAGCCGTAATATAAATTGAAACTTAGATATGATTTAAACTTAAGTTAGTCGAACCGAAATAGAATACAATGCCCAACTTTTTGACGTAATTGATATAACAATTTTTGACAAGCCCTTCTTGAATTTTGTAACCGGATATTGGATGTCATTGCCATTTAGAAATGCGCGCATTCAGCAGAACCCATCGATTTGTAAGCGATTAGTAATCAGGTTCGTTCCAACCACCCTAAAAATCGTAGAATGTACGGTCACGCACATGCGTAGTAGTCGAAAGGCGTTCCAACCGACACAAAACGATGTAGCTGGCGATCCCTTTGGTGTTCCAACCAAATTGTGATCGTTCGCAAACCAGTTCCTGAACGGTAAAAACGATACATGGCCAAGACCAGGAACCGCTTGTACTGACTTGCGCCCTAAGAATTTTAACCGTTGTTTTTGTATTCCTGGCATTCATGCAGTTCTTTTAGCCTTGTTTTGTAGGAGTTGTTGCTTAATATTTGGATTATTTAATTTATTCTTATTAAATTTGTATAATCCGGTTCCCAAACCTACAAGATATTCTTAACATTAAACGTTATTCTCTTTCATGATTATTAAATACAACAAAACGGAACGAAAAAAGATAATACTCAAGCTTAGACGAGGAAATCAAAACAACAAAAGTAGGGTTGTGATTTATGAATGTTATGATAATTAACTAATTACTAAACTTCTTTCCTAGAATCAGACAGGCGATCAGCTGAGATTATTACACAGAATGGTCACAAAAACGTACCAACCTTGCCTCCCTTGTGCATCGGCAACAAACAGTGCAAAATTAACGCCTGCGCACAAAATCGATTCCAACAGTTTCGTGACGGTTCTAGAACGATACAAAAATAGGGTGTTGGAACAAACCTATCATCTGCTGATGCGCCCATTTTTTCTATGGAATTTGAAAAGCCATTTGTGATTTGACAGCGAAAGAAGCGAATTATAATTATAAAAACATATTATACACGATCTCCGCTAGTGAAGAGAAGCATTAAAAAAGCATAAACGTAATATTTGATGAAAATATTTTGAAGGGATCCTAACCAAACAAAGAAATTTACAACAAAAGTTCAGCAGAACTACAAATCGATGCGCATCGTGACGCCACCGATTAAAAATCGCTTATAAATCGATGGGCTGTGCCGAATGCAGCCAATGTCTTTATTTTGGTTGGTTTCGCTGAAAATCGGTTTAGTTCTCTTAACGACAACAACATGCATCTTTTGTTTAATAATTTTGCGAAAAGCCTTTCGGCAGTTATTGGAAAAAGGGCCTGTCATTTTAAAGGGAAAATAATGGGCACCTAGATAGTATAAAGGGTTTGTTAAGGTTTTACCTGACGTTTTAGGTCGACACAGTTTAGTGTTCATATTTCAAATCAGTTTTTGAAGGCTGCTATGAAGGAAACATTGCTGCTAGTTTTTTAGACTTTACTGAACAATTAAAACGTCAGGTAAAACCTTATGTTAGATCCCGTCCACACCTAGTGTGGTACGGCTAAAATTTCTAAGGCAATATCTTTTGTGAAGCACTCCGTATACAGGGTGATTCACGACGAGCGTGCATTAGAACTTTATGAATGAATATATGTTCCTGAAACTTTGGGGATTTGGGTTTATCGATATGCTCTCTTTAACTAAAATATTGACATATTCCTGTCATTTCCGGTTATACCGGAAGTAGCTGCCAACTTTCTTTTTTTAAATACAACATGGGAATTTTTATTACATTTTTCGATTAAGCATTAAATACTAAGCACATTTTATAGAAAATGTTTTTGTCAGACTATTAGTTTTTGAGATATCTGGACTTTTTGTAATTATTTGGCAAATGCATGACGATGAAATAATCCATATAATTTTTTTACCTTAGCGCTTGGACTAAAAATTTTTTCTCACCGAATAGCTAGAAGATGATCAAGTCTCAAAAACATTTCAAATTCGGCATAAAATGTACAGGGTGGTCACAATTCAAGCCTCATTGTGAAACAATTCAACCATTAAAAACTTTCTTATTAGTTGTTCTTTATAAATAGTATTTACTGTCCTATACCTATATCAAAGCGTTTTCTCACAAAATCCAATTTTATTCCGAAAATACTATTTGTTCAAGTGTGCTATGAAAACAATTGTACTTAGGGGCTGTATACTGATGTCTATACGGAGGAAAAGTGATTGGTATCAAAAACGATGGGGCTCCAGCACACAACGTCCAAGTTGTTAAGACTGCCCTAAACAGACTTTTTCATGACCAATGGATCGCAAACCAAGGTCCCTTCCACTGGCCAGCTCGTTCGCCAGACTTAACTCCACTGGACTTTTCATCTGGGGAACCATTAAAGATAAAGTTTACACGCGTCCCATCACCACGAAGGAAAATCTAATTGAAAGGGTGAAGGCAGCATTTCAATCTCTCACAAGAAATTAAGAATGCTACAAGAAATAACATGATGAAAAGAATACATAAATGCTTGGAAGTAAATGGCAATCATTTCGAACATATTTTAAAAATATAATCAAAAGATATTAGGTATAATTTTCAAACACATTTTTAATTAAAGAATTTAAAGCTTATAAACTTGTTTCCTTGCTATTTTTAAAAAAATAATATTTAAACCATTAAATTTAAAACAATCAACTGCATTTTATTTATAAATTATTAAGAAACACTTTAGAATATTGTATTTTCAAGCAATCAATCACTTTTCCTATAGATATCAGTATACAGCCCCTAAGTACAATTGTTTTCATAGCACACTTGAACAAATAGTATTTTCGGAATAAAATTGGATTTATTGAGAAAACACTTTGATATAGGTATAGGACAGTAAATACTATTTATAAAGAACAACTAATTTGCCATCAAATTAAATAAAAATATACAGGGTGTTCCATTTAAAATAAGAAAGTTTTTAATGGTTGAATTCTTTCACAATGAGGCTTGAATTGTGACCACCCTGTACATTTTATGCCGAATTTGAAATGTTCTTGAGACTTGATGATCTTCTAGCTAATCGGTGAGAATTTTTTAGTCCAAGCGCTAAGGTAAAAAAATTATATGGATTATTTCATCGTCATGCATTTGCCAAATAATTACAAAAAGTCCAGATATCTCAAAAACTAATAGAGTCTGACAAAAACATTTTCTATAAAATGTGGTTAGTATTTAATGCTTAATCGAAAAATGTAATAAAAATTACCATGTTGTATTTAAAAAACAAAAGTTGGCAGCTACTTCCGGTATAACCGGAAATGACAGAAACATGTCAATATTTTAGTTAAAGAGAGCATATCGATAAACCCAAATCCCCAAAGTTTCAGGAACATATATTATTATTCAGTAGTTCTCCATAAAGTTCTAATGCACGCTCGTCGTGAATCACCCTGTATTCTTGTTCATGTTCCTTAATATATACCAGGAAAAGCAAAAAATTAATCTCCGGTATGATTTTTTTCCACACGGTATTATAACGGTAGCGTTCTCGTGTCACATGCGTTATAAATGTGATTTTTGTATTGCGATATACAAATAGACTTTTTTTTTTTAGATGTAAGAAGTGTTCTGCCTGCCAGCGATCCGATTGTGGGGAATGTACATTTTGCCTGGACATGGTTAAATTCGGGGGACCCGGCCGAGCGAAACAAACTTGTAATATGAGACAGTGCCTACAGCCAATGTTACCGGTCACGGCCGCTTGTGCGAGGTAAGCTTTTTAACGAAATTTCCGAAAAGACTGGCCCACAGTGAAGTGTTTACCACTTTATTTTTTTTGCATATCTTAACGTCACGATGATTACTTTACATAACACTTTTATCTATAGCGTGGCCGCATGTGCACTGATTTTAGGGATTTTTACCCTAAGTATTTTAGATGGTCCATTTAAAAGAAAGCTTTCTCTAAGACACTCGAGGAGTCGCCCATTTAAATATAATAAGCTATTTCCATAATATCACCCTATGTTGTACAAATTATGTTTATATCGTTAATTTTCTAACATTGTTTTATTCCTTAGGTGTGGCTTAGACGGTTGGATGCAAACTCCAGTTGCCCCCTTGCAAAAGGGTCCTCAACGATGCGAGACTGCCAGTACTCTTATGGAATGCTCTGTAAGTAAATATTCTTAAAAGAAGGCGAGCCATATAAATATGCATGGAAGTAATATCATTTACCTAACCACCCGCAGGTTAGGAAATGATATCACTTGCAAATCTATGTGACATACTGCCTACCACCCGATAAGCAAGTTCTTAGATTCAAGTCGTTTTTAAGTTTTTTTTTGTTCTTATCAAAAATCTTGAAAACAGTTATTATAGAGATATTATACTAAATTTTCTTATAGACCATTATTATATAAAACTATACATTTTTACCTCAAAATGTGGTACAGGCACGTCTTGGCACAATTTTAACCAAAAAATATATTAGCTTTATCTGCAAGAAAGACCACAATGGTTAAAATCAATAATACATTGACTGAGAGGCGGGTGATCAGAATTGGTGTTCCTCAGGGAACCGTTTTTGGCCCGATCCTCTTCATAATTTATCTTAATGCTCTTTTATCAGAAAATATATAGGAGGTACAGTTATATCGTACGCTGACGACACGGTTATAATATTTACTGTTAAAGATTGGGAAGAAGTTAAAAATAAGGCAATAGAAGGTTTTAAATTGGTTAAGAGTTGGTTGGAAACTTATAAACTATCACTTAATCTAAATAAAACAAATTACATAGCCTTTTCAAGGACTGATCAGCCCAATTTTACAGATGTTACTATCGGTAATGATAGAATTGCTGAAGTAACCCACACAAAATATCTTGGTGTGCTGGTTGATCAGTTTATGAAGTGGAGTCCACATATTGACTATGTTTCTAATAAAATACGTAGACTCGTACCCAAATTTTATATATTAAAGGAATTCCTAAATGAAAAAACATTGGTAATGTTATAAAGCATTTGTGTAGTGGAGTAATTGTTTGGGGTGGTGCCTATGGCACAGTACTTAATAAGTTAAATAAAACACAAAAATATATTCTTAAAATTATATTAAAAAAATATATATATTTCCAAGAAATTTATTGTTTTTGGAGTATACTGTAAATACCAGACCATACTATATTAGCTGTATATGTAATTTTTTTAATCTGCATAAGACCAAGCTAAACTATGTAGATCACACTATCGAAATATGGACTAAATCTAATAACAAATTTAAATTACCAAAAAAATGTAACAACCTGCAATAAAAAGTTTATGGATCACGGTGCCAAAATCATTTAATTTACTCCCAGATAATATAAAGTCAATAAAAAATATAAAAACTTTTAGTAAAAAGTGTAATCAGTATGTTTACCGTATACAGAAAAGTTCTCAATACTTTTTCAGTAACTCACTATATCATTAAGGATTGCGGGCATGTTTCAATAATGTGTGTCACATTGTATAATATAGGAAATATAAATAAAAATACAAAATAACATTATACATAGGTCTAATTTTAGATTTCGACACATACGGGTGTCTTGCACTTAGGTGTCTATTACTGGTTCTTGATATTCATTATACAGGGTGTCCCAGAATATTTGGGCAATCTCCCGGGTTCAGATAGAACACTTAAAAATAACAGGAGATACGGGCCCATAACGGACGTCCCTGGAAATCGTTGATTTTTAAATAATTTTTTAGTATAATGTTTACTAGATGAGTCTCCTTAAAATTCGTCCTTTTAAACACATTTGGCTTATTTAGTTTGACAGGGTACTGTATGATGAATGAACGACAATAATATCTTTTTTGGATACTCTAAACCTTAAGCTGAAAAAAAGGTACTCTTGATCAATATCGATAAAATGAACTGTTTTCGAAGAAAATATATCTTTATTCAATATGTTTTTTGCATTGGTTGTTGTTTTATGTTCATAAAATTCCCTCATTGTTGCTATGCTATTTTTCACATGTACCGATTTGAATAAGAATATTTATGCCAGTGTCAGTTTATGGTAGTGTCTTGAAATTTGCGGTTTTTCTCCTTTGTCTTTTTAGTTACTAACTTAGTAATGGAATTTACGTATACTGAATATGCCGACATGCATTTAATGTATGAACAAAAATATATTTTTTTAGAAAACAGTTCATTTATCGACATTGATCAAGAGTACCGTTTTCTCAGCTTAAGGTTTTAGAGTATCCAAAAATATTATTGTCGTTCCTTCATCTGGTTTAGTCTAGTCCGTCCCTGTCAAACTAAATAAGCCAAATGTGCTTAAAAGGGCGAATTTTAAGGAGACTCATTCTAGTAAACATTATACTAAAAAACTATTAAATTACACCTACTACTTAAAAAATTATTTAAAAATCAACGATTTCTCGGGACGTCCCTAGGGGGGCCGTAGGAAGAAAAATTTATAAGAACTTCTCCTGTTATTTTTAAGTGTTCTATCTGAACCCGGGAGATTGCCCACATATTCTGGGACAGCCTGTATATTAAAAATGTTAAATTTTAGATTCTTTGGTCCATGTCTGTTATATTTTTTTGTTAACAGGTTTGTTATGAAATCGCCCATCCTTCATGTATACAACGGATCTGCACGGACTTTACCGGGTATATAAACGAAGACATGCCGAATTCTTGGGAGTGCCCTCTGTGTTGCAAATTGGGAAAAAACACCGACTATAGACCTAGACACTTTAGGGCGAGACAAAAGTCATCAGACATCAGGTTATTAATAATTTACAATATGATAGAATCTTGCATAGTCGAATCGGGTGTCCGTTTTGAATATCAAATATACTATTTTCGCCCGTAGATTGACCTGAATCTTTGCCACTTATAAGCATTTATAAAATTATCTTCCGGTAACGCTAGCCGGAACCACATATATTGCTAATACCATCTGCAATTATTCCCGCTGTGGGCATCGAAGGGGGCGTTGTGAGTTTGCGCAGTTCGGAAATTTCCTTGTGAATGTAAACATTCGACAGGACCGGATTTCAACTTTTTTCATGTAAATTTCACTGGTTAGTTAGGAAAATATTGCAATCAAAATTTCGATTAGTTCGATTTAAGACAGCGTTCCATGCATACGATTTCTGACGATATGATGATTCGACGGTGCCCTGATTGGTGTGAACTTTTGGTGCCAAATTCCGTCCGAATATTTGTAACAATAGACTTGATGAGCTTTATTTTAACTTTCGTCCGACGGCGTATATTTCTTAACCTCCCTTTTTTCTTTAAGGTTAGGTAGTGATCAAATATATATTATATTATATACGAGTGACACTCGCTTCTTTTTTTACAAGTTTTTTAGTGAAATTCGGTTCCGAAAATCGGATAATGTGATAAACAAAATATTTTCGTATATATGTACATACCTGAAATACTTTATACCTGGTATTGAACCACGGTTTTTGCAAAAAAGCACCATGCACTTGTGTCCTTTCATCTTAAACAAAACAAGCCACTAACCTACCAAACAGCGAATCGAATCACCACAAATTAAAAACTCCTTTACAAAAATTGTTGTTAGGTGAAAGTTTATAAGCACTAATATACCGACAACAATGTGGATGAACCACTTTTTATTCTGTAATTTGAAAAAGCATCCAGAACCAAAGATGGCGACGAATAACAACAAACGCATAATGTCGGGCCGGCTCTGACGCGATCGATAAAATTTCCACCCTACTGCGCAAACTCAATAGGCCCGCGCCATCTCCCATAGCGGGTACACTTTTTGTATTTTGGAACGTTCGTATATGCAATATACTGTTTATATATACAGGGTGGCCAATTAGTGCGACAAAGCTCAATATCTCTTTTACCGCTAGGGATAGCGGAAAACTTTTTTCACGAAAGTTGTTAAGCGTTAAGAGGTGCAGCTTTTAAAATTATTTTCGACCATACAGGGTGCTCCAAAAGGGCGGTGTGATCAAAATTTAATATTTTTTAAATGGGACACTATGTATATTTTTACATATTTGAATTCACCGTAAAATTCTGTACATAGCACCGTAATTATTTGTACATATTTTTGCAACGTTGCCAAATAGATTGGAAAATTCCTAAAATTTGTGAAAAAACATGGTTCAATGAAATGTGTAATATAATAAGTTAAGAACTTATAATAATTTGAAATAAAATATTTTTATGTCGGAAAGAGGAATGTTGATAGAAGTCCCCTATGATAACACATATCAATATTTTTATACAGGGTATTTTCTATAGATATGCCAACATTACGAACTTGAAACCTGAGTTTCGTAAGTTTTTTAAATGAAACACCCTGTATATGATTACTTTATCTTGTAGATATTCTAATCCTCTCTAATTTTTATTAAGGTCTTTCTATGCCTATCTCTAGCAATCTTGGTGGTATTTCAATTTTTATTTAAACTCGAGCAAAAAAAAGTGGATGCATTTTACCATTGTTCTTTTTCTAGTCACCTATAACAAAATAAAAACAAAATGTTGTAATTTAAAAAAAATATATTTATTCATACGGGAGGATACGAAACAAAAATATTCAAGCTTGTGGACAATTTCTAAAGTAAATTATTAGCTAATTATTTGTTCATATAGTGACCCTCACTAACTTGAACACATAATTCAATACGTTTTTCAAAAGAATGAGTATGTTTCTACACATTTGGAACTGTTTTCAAAGTATTGCCTAATTATTTGTTCATAGTGACCCCCATTACCTTTAACACATATTCAATACGTTTTTCAAAAGAATGTTTCTAGACATTTGCCGAGTAATACTTTGAAAACAGTTGAAAATGTGTAGAGACATGACTCATTCTTTTAAAAAACGTGATGAATTATGTGTTCAAGGTAATGGGGGTCACTATGAACAAATAATTAGGCAATACTTTGAAAACAGTTCCAAATGTGTAGAAACATACTCATTCTTTTGAAAAACGTATTGAATTAGGGGGGTTTGAGTTAGCTTTTTTTCATCTCTTGTCTCATGCTTTATTTAAAGCTTTGTTGTTTATAGTGAGTTAGTGAGGGTCACTATATGAACAAATAATTAGCTAATAATTTACTTTAGAAATTGTCCACAAGCTTGAATATTTTTGTTTCGTATCCTCCCGTATGAATAAATATATTTTTTTTAAATTACAACATTTTGTTTTTATTTTGTTATAGGTGACTAGAAAAAGAACAATGGTAAAATGCATCCACTTTTTTTTGCTCGAGTTTAAATAAAAATTGAAATACCACCAAGATTGCTAGAGATAGGCATAGAAAGACCTTAATAAAAATTAGAGAGGATTAGAATATCTACAAGATATATAGATATAGATATAAATTATCTGAATTCACCTTATAGCATCGGTTTTTCTAGTATTTACTATAAATTATTGACAAAATTGACCAATATTTGGGCGTGTGCGAGCTCTTCTTACCGTTGCTAACCCCTCTCTGGCCTCCCGCAAGAAATATACCATGATCGGCCACTGAATCTTATAATAAATTATTAGGTGTGTATATTTTTTTTCTAGAAGAATAAGCATCAGTTCTGACGCTTCCAGTGCATTCGATAACAAAATACAACCTGACCACTCGGACTCTGGGAGTGAGAACGATCAAAAAGACTCAAAGGTACAGTTTTATTAAATACATATTATAGGGAAGTATCATTTTTGTTTTAGTTAAATTTTTTTATTTATCTGTTTTTATTATACACGTCTGACAAGGTAAAATTTTTTAGACAGAATCTGCAGTGGAACCACAGACAATCGACAATTTCCCCTTACATCTCTTCCCGTTTCGCCTTAACTTTAAGTTAATCTATAAAATTACAACCAATGACAATCGGCTTTCCGAAATATATCGATTTAATCGAATCGACTGACAAGCAAACCCCGCTACAGCTTGTCGATTACCTAACACCTAACCTCAAATAACAGGAATATATTCTTCGTTGGGAAGAAGTGTTACCAGTAGTACAATAGTACTCGATTTAGTACTTTTTGAAGACATTTAGTACTTTAGTACCTTCGAACTCTTTTTGTACCCTTTCAAATGCCCGACATATCGCGAGGCAACAATAAATATTGACGTGAGTTAGGCATGACCAAGCCCTGTGTTACCTTTTTTTATGGGACGGAACCGAACTTTTTTTTTAAATATTGCCCGTTTATAAAATCTAGTACTTGTTTAGTAGCAATCTAGTATAAGTGGGCAATCGACGTCTCTTTATCGATCGACATAAAAGCGATTGTTCGTGGTTCCACTGCTGAAGACATAGTGTTTCAAACACGACTAGTTTGTTAACAATGTAAAGTTTCCTTTTTATTACTTTAAAATTACATATTTGGTCATTGATTTTTATTTAAACTAAAATACTGCGAGAATATATTGATAAATTTTTTTTCAATTTTTCCCTTTTCCAAAAACATAAAAAAAAGTCGTCAGGCGCCAAAATCTTTGTAGCAAAAATTAAGTGAATCTTCTCATAACGGACACTCTAATAAGGAGATATCTCTATTAAGCGGACATTTTTTCATAGTCCGGAACTAGGTATATGAAATTCCACGAAAATCAACCTCTCTGGGCGGATGCGGTCAGGCTGTTTTCATACAAAGAGTTCGAAAACCCTCCTTTAAACGGACAAAAAAATTTTAAAAGTATTTGGGAGACGAATTAGTACGGTGCAAAAACTCTCTGAAGGCAGAGACCGGCAACCAATAGCGTATGAGTGGCAGTGCGAAAGGACTTCGCCGGATGAAAGTATGTGTGATTCCCCGACAGCAGTACGCCGTTTATTTATGAGTTGTACGGTTAAAATCATAATCAATGGCAGAAAAATGGCGCGTTTTAAGTCTGAAAGAGAATATTGATGTTGTGGAAGTTTGTAGAGTATGCAAAGAATATAGGTGACTCTACAGCAATGGAATTGTTATCAGACTTGGCATTACATTTTCTAGATTGCAAGTTTTAAAACGCAAACACGTCAATATACGTTATTAGATTTTTTAAGTACTACATCCTAACTAAAACTAGTGTATTTTTGTTATGTTATGTTTATTTGCACATACATAGTAATAATTTTACTTTTACATATTACCTAATTTCCCATGGGCGGACACCTCTATTATTCGGACACATTTAGACGGTCCCGTAGGTGTCCGCCCAAGAGAGGTTTCACTGTAGTTATGTTAACAATTTTGTGCTTGCTGTAACGATTGCTCTCTTAATACATAAATAAATATTTAGCTGATTATAACGTTTTATTTTTAGGACCTATTGCCAATCAAAAAGCGGAGATCGAGTGAAAACTCCGAAGTCGAAACCAAAGTGGCGCCACCTCCTTCCCATGACAATAGAAAGACTGCTTTTAGGATGCAACTGGCACAACAGATTGCAAGTAATAGTACAAAAGTAAGTTTGGTCGCGAATCGCTGTTATTTTAAATTATTTTCTATAAAATATAATGCCACCCACGACACATATCGACACACCATGGTATAAAGATCTAAGAAGTATGATTCCACGCCGATGGAGGCGTGGCTTGTGACGTCAACGGGCGAGTGATCTGATGGAGATTTCTCTCATAGAGATTTATATTGCTGTCAGCGTTTTTAACTCTTTTAAAGGTATTAAAAGGTTTTACGCACTTAATGGTATGTGAAATGAAAGAATAATATTATGGTATCTAGGTATGTTCATTTCATGAACATACACCAAAGATTAAAGCTAGAATACGACTTATATACGAGTTATAAACAAATTAAACTATTTTTTAAATAGTCCATCGCTCAGTGGAGTGAAATTATGAAGAGGTAAAGAAACTCGTAGTCTGTTTCAGTAGTTAAATAAACAATATTTTAATTACATATTTCGAAAGCATATACCCTCATCAGCTTCAGTGGAAAATACTTAAGAAGTAAATGTTAATAAAATAAATAAAACCGTATCCATTCTAATTTTTTGTTTTTATAATTAGGCTAGCGGAAACACCTTACATTTCTGTCAAATTTCTTTGCCTGGTTATCCATATCATAACCGAACACAGCGCACGTCATATTATGAAAATTCAGATATTTATTTTAATAAACACACACGACTAATTAAGAAAAAATTTTGATGACCTACGGCAAACTGCACTAATATTATTTATGGTATAAAGTCCGACCCTCCCTAATATTTTATCGTACCGTCAAACTAAACTGTATATTATAAGCCCTCGATTCATCCGATAACTCGAGCAGCAAGGATGTGATACTCGCATATGCGAATAAGTGGGCGGGGCATAATGCAGTTTCTCTGTAGTAACAGGTGGCGGGGGATAGCGGGGCTATGGCGATTTAACATGGAAAAGGCGCAGAGTTTTAGTGTCTGTTCGTGCATGTATTTAGAAATTCGAGCGTGTATGTTTTAATATTATATATTTATTAAGTTAAAATGAATAGTTTCACTGTGGACTATTTAAAAAATAACTTTAGCTCTTTGAGTTTGGACAAAAAAAATTGAACAAACCCGAAATTAATTTAACCCAGACCATAAAGGGTAAATCTAGGGACTTTATTAGAAAGTTTAAAAATAAAATATACGAAATAAATAACTGGATTTGTAGATGCAGTACAACAAACCGTTTTTTTTCCTGTTTGTTGTTTGGTTGCGGAACCTGCCTGGACAAAAAATGGAATAGCCAACTTGGGGCACTTTACACAAAAGATTAAAAAAAAGAAAACACTCAAGCTCATACCAATGCTCAGTTGGAGATACAGCTGTTGTTTAAAATAATTTCACTATACTTGTGAACCTACTCTATCATAGGTCACGAGCCGCCACTGGCCACTGGTGACGACCACCAGGGGTCGCCGAGTAGCTTCAGCTATCATCCACCGGTTCCGATGGCGTTTGTGTGTTATATTTCTATGAAATTAATAAATACTGGTCATATACAGTGAGTCCCAGAAGAAATGTCTAAATTCATTTAAAATTCAGCGGTAAATTTTTTCCAAAAACTCTCGTACCCGTCGATTTTGATTTTTTAATTATTTTTTTTTGTGGTAATTTCATGTATACAGGGTAGCTCAAAAATAAGTTACGACCATCAACTTCATTTTTTCAAATGAAAACATATATTTTTTATTTCATTTTTGAATTTTGCATTGAATTCTAAGCATGTTTCATGTACCATGTCCTATACATAAACTCAACAGTTATTGAAAAAATTAGGATTGAACATATCATTTAGGGAATCCAACGATCTATCAAATCTTCTGGCAATATGGCATTTTGGGCTCCATAATAAGTAAGAGTGTACTGTCTCACTGTCACCGTTTATTTCCATAGAAACTGTATGACAATTTTATTTCAAATAAGTATAATTATTGTCAAGCGTAGTTTCAAAGTTGCGGTGTTCACAATAAGTTAACGGAACGGGAAAAAAATTGAAATTCTATGCATGGTTGGGTTTGGTGATAAAACACGTACTCAAATAGAAACAGCCCAATTATTTAATGAAATCCATCCTAAAAAAAATGGCGCACATTTTCAACATTTAATTTGATTTTGTTGTGTTTTTTTAACAAACAGGTCTTACTTATAGATATGTTCAATCCTAATTTTTTCAATAACTGTTGAGTTTATGTATAGGACATGGTACATGAAACATGCTTAGAATTCAATGCAAAATTCAAAAATGAAATAAAAAATATATGTTTTCATTTGAAAAAATGAAGTTGATGGTCGTAACTTATTTTTGAGCTACCCTGTATACATGAAATTACCACAAAAAAAAATTAAAAAATCAAAATCGACGGGTACGAGCGTTTTTTGAAAAAACTTACCGCTGAATTTTAAATGAATTTAGACATTTCTTCTGGGACTCACTGTATTATTCTTTCATTTCACATACCATTAGATGCATAAAACCTTTTAATACCTTTAAAATAGAATTAAAACGCTAACAGCAATATAAATCCCCATAGGAAATTTAAAAATCGCTCTCCCTTTGTCATTGTATCATGTCTACACACGGTGTTCAAATAAATTGACTTTATTTATTTTTGCAGATGCTTAAGAAGCCGATGGTGGTAGTGAGGCCGGCTCCTCTTATGATACTGAATCCAATAGTACCTACCAATAACTTAGCACTAGATAAGAGAGTAATTATAAGTATATTTAAGTACTTAACGCCAAAGGATCTCCTTGATTGTGCTCTAGGTAAGCCATAGTCTATCTATCTTTTACAGGGCTGTATACATTCGGCCTTCACCATTGGGATTTCGGAAACGGTAAGTGATACGAGGTCGGTTAAATTGGGACAAAGTTGCGTAATTATGGGTCCAATAATATTCCGCAAGAAAATCAGAAATAAATGCGGGGGCTTTCAAAATATTTTAATAAATCTTATTTTTTCCCGATTTTGTTCGAAGAGATGTCCAAAAATAAATTTCACTTTCTTATTGCTACTTTTTATTCTCCAGAAGACTGCATTATCAGATCTTTCATACGACGTTTCGTCTCTGGGTCACCATCATCAACTTTCATACCATCAACGGTATAATTTGAATATGTAAAACTCAATGCATTTGGCTTAAGGTGCTTTAAAAGTCAAATTTCATTCGTATTAATAAAATAAATTACGCTAAGTAGAAATTTGATACAACTAAAGACAGAAATAGCATTAATAATTTTAAAATCTTCCGTTCCTTCGAAACAAAAGTAAATTACAGGAACGTAGGTACTAGGGATATTTTAATGAAGATGGTCAATTTAAGGAACAAAACATCGGAAAACCAGTAAGTATTGTATATGAACGTAAATTTCGGTCCTCTTTCATAATTGAAATAAAAGGATCCAGGTCCGTATTTAAAAAAATTAAGTTGATTATGGTGACCTTAAGACGAAACGTCGCATGAAAGATCTGGTGATGCCGTCTTGTGGAGAATAAAAAGTAGCAATGAGAAAGTGAAATTTATTTTTGGACATCTCTTCGAACAAAGACAGGAAATGCAAAAATTTAGATTTTTCAAAATATTTTGAAAGCCGCTGTATTTATTTTTAATTTTTTTGCGCCATATTATTGGGCCCATAATTACGCAACTTTGCCCCAATTTATCCGACTTTTTATATCTTACCGTTTCCGAAATCACACCCTGTATACAGGGTGTCCATTTTTCGATGGTTTTACGGGGTATTTCCGTTATTAGTGAAGATAGAAGGATACGGGTTTCGCAACACTTTGCTACTTTTTTGTATAACAAAAGATGCCGCAATCAAAATTCCTAAAAATCCTCCCCCTTTTTGATATACGTATTTGAAAATTTTACCCCCATATTTCGGTTACTGCGTAACTTATCACAATTAAATCAAATGTTCTCCTTTGTAGTTTTTTACGTAAAATCCAGTGACGTACGCAGATTTTTTCTACGTTCAATAGTTTTCAAGAAAAAAGCAAAGCAAATTTGTTTGCACAGTGCTGCGGAAACCGCATCCTTCCATCTTTACTAGTAACGGAGATACCTCGTAAAACCACCGTACATCCTGTATAATACACTCCTCGAGTTTGATCCGTTCCTCTCACCGACCTATAACTATGGATACGTACAACTTACGGGCTGCGCAGTAAAAAGTTAAATTTCATGAGTTTTACGGTTGTCTTGCGCACAATGTTGTCGCCGTCATATAAGCAACCCCGCAGGTATTGGTGCCTGTTTGGTTGCTAACCAACGACGTGAATCGACAACAACTTTCCAGAACCGAAATCAGTTGTAGCGATGTAACGATATTAAAAATCTATCGATACGTGGACAATAGATATCAAAATTAATTCTAAAAGTGGGTTTTCTGTGATGGCCACAACGCCTTCTTTTATGCGAGAAATTAGATTGTTTATTTCCCAGTAAAGAAGCTCTTGATGTGCCAAAATATTGCCGTGTAATCATTTTCATTATGGGCGAAGTACGGTCCTGTTCGCCGGGCAGCTTTGTTTACATGCGCGATGCCATAAATTTGGCACTTTTGCTTTTAGAGTTTGGCTATCCATAGATATAGGTCGGTGATTCCTCCCCTATCTCACCCTGTATGTACGCCATATTTCTTTTTTACATATATTTTAGTCTGTAAAGCTTGGGCCACCTATTCCATCGATCCATCATTATGGAAGCGGATGGAATTCGACCACAAGAAGATCTCGAGCGACATGCTGAAAGGCACCGTACGTCGCCAGCCCGAAATCTTAAGTCTGAATTGGTGCCGAATCAACCACTTTCAACTGCCGTGGTTGATTCAGCGGCTGAATAATCTGAAACAGCTGTATTTGCAGAGCATAGATGTGAAAAGTGCCATTTCTCTTAGGACTAACCACTCGGCTGTGTTACACGTGTTAGATTTGAGTTTTATTTCGGATTTTAATGATTCGGCGTTAAGGGAGATTTTGGGTAAGGTTTGTTTATTTAACCAATATTTTTTAAATTTTTATTGCCCATAGTTGAGTTTATTGACGTGTTTTCAGGTACTAAAACGTCGCAAGCCAGTAAGTGTTGTATCAGTGGCGGTTCTTCCACAGGAGCACATGCGCACGTGCACCTCCAAAACGAATAAACAAATATTAATTTATATTCATTGAATATTATTTATCGTATAAAGTCCGACCCTCCCTAATATGTTATCGTACCGTCAATCATCGTATAAAGTCCGACCCTCCCTAATATTTTATCGTACCGTCAACCAAACTGTATATTATAGGCTCTCGATCCGGCAACCGTGCCTCGGTCGAGGTTAATGACGATTAAGACGAGACTTGCTCGCATGTGCGATTAAGTAGGCGGGGCATAATGCAGTTTCTCTGTAGTAACAGGTGGCGGGGGATAGCGGGGCTATGGCGATTTAACATGGAAAAGGCGCGCACAATTTTAGTGTGCGCCGCGCCGTTGTCTGTTTCGTGCATCTAGTTAGAAATTCGAGCATGTATGTTTTAATATTATATATTTATTAAGTTAAAATAACTTTAGCTCTTTGAGTTTGGAGCAAAAAATTAAAGTGAAGGATGCGGGAAGACCTAAATCCGAAATTAATTTAACGCAGACCCCCCAGGGTAAATCTAGGGACTTTATTAGAAAGTTTAAAAATTAGATATTTGAAAAAAAATTTATAGAGGGCATTCCAAACTTTAATGAGGCTGTTATTGATCAATTTTCTACAATTAAGAACCGAAGAACGGACTTTACGTTTAAGCACTATACACACTAAGAAAACCTTTCTGATTTTCCAAAAGTTGTATTTCCCTGTGTAAAATTAAAAAATAAATAAAAATATATTTAACCTAACACATTTTCTTATTAGTTCTTTTCTTTCTATATTTAAAACGCCTGGAAAGTAATTGGTTGGTCGTTACACAAAAATTAAATTTTAAAAATAATTTCACCATACTTGTGAACCCCCTCTATCATAGGTCACGAGCCGCCACTGTGTTGTATACCACTGAACGTATATTTCGCACCTCTTTCATAATTCATACAAAAAGAGCCAGGCCCGTATTTCAAAAACTTAAAGTTGCTGATGGTGACCTAAAGACGAAACGTCGCATGAAAGATCTGATGATGCCATCTTGTGTTGAATAAAGTGTAGTAATGAGGAAGTGAAATTTATTTTTGAACATCTCCTCGAACAGCCAGGAAAAAATAAAAACCGAAATGCAAAATTTTAGTCATCCAAATATTTTGAAAGCCACTGTATTTATTTTTGATTTTTTCGGGGCTCATAATTACGCAATTTAGCCGACTTCGTATCTCTTACCGTTTCCGAAATCCCAATGGGGACGGCCGAATTCGTAACACCCTGTATATGGTGTAAAATTTATCGGTTATTATTTCAATAACGCAAATATAAAAAGGTAGCCGCGTATCACGAAGAAGTAACTGTGAGAAGCTCTGGCTAAAAGTTCTTTATTGGGATTATTTTGGCTTGATAGAATATTTTGTACCGGGTGTCCCACTAAGAATGGCTCTCGGCCGTATCTCTGAAAGTGTTAGTCGTATGGCTCGCGGAAAAATTTTTTAATAGGAAAAGTGATCATAAGAAATTGCTGGAAATAATTTTCATGTTTCTCAGTCGAGCGCTAGAGGGCGCAACCGTAACGGTAAATCCGTAAAGCTCAGTTTTTTCAAAAGTTGCCGCGTTAAGGTATATTGAAAATAGCATTTTCGTATACTGTAAGGTTTTATGAAGAAAATTTACTTATGACATATTTTTGTCACTTTTAAATTAAAGTGGTGGGGGAAGGTTGAACATTATTTTAAATAAATGCCTACAACTCCGGGTTGGCTCAACAGAATTTAGTGAACTTTGTTTTGTTAAAAAGAGGTTCCCTTACCCTATACTTTACTGTATAAACTATGACAATATGACTTTTAAAGTAGGCGCTAGAGGGAGCTATTTTACAACTTAACAAACATTGCGCATTTTTTCAAAAATTTTAAATACAACAGTATATTTAATTTTACTTCATCAAAAAGATTAATAAAAGTTTAAAAAACTGGCGGAAACCACAACTTGATATCTTTTTTCAAACCGGAGATATTAACAAGAACAAAAATAAAGACGGAAAAATATGATTATATTTAAGTTTCAACGGTACAGGTTTTTTCAAAAGTCAAATAGGCATTGGAAAAACAAAATATAATTTAAAATTAGATGCTTTCACGTCAAGGTTTTATTACGTCAAAATTTTCATCGTGTCCAAAGTATTGTGCCATTGTATTTATTGTTGTGCCGTTGTATTAATTTTTGAAAATGCCTATTTTACTTGAAGAAGCGGTTGATATCATCGCGGTGTATTTTGAATGTTTAAACAATTCAAGTATTGCTGCAAGGGTTTATGCAATGCGATACCCCCAAAGGCGTCGATATGACAGTAGAATCTTTAATCGTTTAGCCCAACGTTTTCGTACTACGGGAAGTATTCTTCGCCCTATATATCGCAAACGAAGTCGAGGTCGAACCGAAGAGAACATAATTAACGTTTTGGCATATGTGGAACTTAATCCACAAATTAGTATTAGGGGAATTGTCCGAGAATTGGGAGTACTCACTCTACTGTGAATAGGATTTTACTAGAGAAAAGTAAGTAATAACTAGGTATTAACTTTCAAATAATTTAGAAAAATGCCAATATAGCTTATACTAGTAGCTCTCAAGTCAAAATAATGGGTATTTTGTTTTTCTTTAGGCTACATCACTACCATGTTGTGCTCCATCAGGCTTTGACCGTACCGTTGAAACTTAAATATAATCATATTTTTCCGTGTTTATTTTTGGTCTTGTTAATATCTCCGGTTTGAAAAAAGATATCAAGTTGTGGTTTCCGCCAGTTTTTTAGGCTTTTATTAATCTTTGTGATGAAGTAAAATTAAACATACTGTTGTATTTAAAATTTTTGAAAAAATGCGCAATGTTTGTTAAGTTGTAAAAGAGCTCCCTCTAGCGCCTACTTTAAAAGTCATATTGTCATAGTTTATAGAGTAAAGTATAGAGTAAGGGAACCTCTTTTTAACAAAATAAAGTTCACTAAATTCTGTTGAGCCAACCCGGAGTTGTAGGCATTTATTTAAAATAATGTTGAACCTTCTCCCACCACTTTATTTTAAAAGTGACAAAAATATGTCATAAGTAAATTTTCTTCATAAAACCTTAAAGTATACGAAAATGCTATTTTCAACATACCTTAACGCGGTAACTTTTGAAAAAACTGAGCTTTAAGGATTTACCGTTACGGTTGCGCCCTCTAGCGCTCGACTGAGAAACTTGAAAATAATTTCCAGCAATTTCTTATGATCACTTTTCTTATTAAAAAATTTTTCCGCGAGCAATACGACTAACACTTTCAGAGATACGGCCGAGAGCCATTCTTAGTGGGACACCCGGTACTTGTAACATCAAAATTGAATTCTTGAGCATAGCGACAGTTTACCAAAGGACTTTAATTGTTTTTCTCTTCAGTGTTACATATCAAATCCAAACCTGTTTTACCCGTTGATATATCGTTTAAATTGAGTATTCGGTGTTATGCGCTAGTTTAGGAAACAAAAGAAAAACTTTAAATGGTTGTTACAAAGGTTGAAAAACAAATGATAAGCGCAAACAAGTCGTCATAGCTACCTTATATTAGAAATTGAACAGCCTAACATTGTTTCGTTATTTTTCCTTTTTGGAATGCAGATCGGTTGATTGGCAACTCGAAAACTATTAAGTTGAGACATAAAAAAAGTATAAATAATAAATATCAAATAATGAATGTAGAATTTAAATTTAGTACTTATTATAGAGCATTGCATTAAAATTGTTAAAGTAATTTGAGAATGAAAGTGGTTTTCGTAGCACTTACGATTAAACCGGAAGTGAAATTTTAGGAGTGTAGTACTACATAAATCAACTTAAATAAGCACATCATGTTTTACTACATTCATTTGTTTCTTTTCAAAACGTTATCATTTTTGATAAATTTAACATATTCAATCAATTTTCTCGACAACTGTCAGTGATAGGTATAACAAGTAATACATGTTTTATATTAAGAAAATTGTGTGGGTTTCATTAAAAATAACGAAGATGATAGCGCTTACGGTTAAACCAGAAATGACTTTCATTTGTTTGAACATTCAAAATATACATCCTGTCCAATCATAACAATTCCCAAAATATGAAATCGATGGGTTTTTTCATAAGGATATTACAGCCTCTAGTTGACACCGGGTATATTGTAGAGCACATTTTCAATAAAACACTTATAGGTCCAAAAATATTTAATTAATAAAGAGACGAAACATTCCATTCATGAATCACCATCATGCACAGTTCTACAATTTCACCTAAAAAAAACATACCTCATTATTCTCACTTACGGACAATATATTATTCTGGGGTTAGAATTGTCGAATTTCTTACACACCACGCACTGACGAACCATTGTAGATGGCTAATAAATAGCTCTAAATAGTTTTAGTTCGTAAAAACACTAAAAATCCAAAAACACAATAGACCACAAACAATAACAATAGCAGAAGCGATAATCCAATAAAAACACTGTCGAAAACTATTCAACTCCAGGGTCATTTCTACTCTAGCAGGTACAAATTAGCATAGCAGATTTAAACTTGTGTGAAAATGTAAATCAAGCTGCAGATATACTGTATGATAGGATGCACTGTGTTTTTGACGTTCATGTTCCGCTTCTAAGGCACCACTCGCGTAGTTATCCGGCGTGGTTTAATAGAGACATCATAAAGAATGTCAAAAGAAAAGCATTTTTACACAGAAAAATGAAGGCTAAATCTTCACCTGAGGATAATAATTATATAAACATACGTAAAATTATCAAAAAACAAATTAGGTTGGCACACCGGGTATATACAAATCATGTTCAAGACTCAATAATTAATGATCTAAAAAAATTTTGGTCTTATGTTAAAACTAAAAAGGAAGCAAGTAAGATGCCCGCTTTGCTAACCTACAATAATCAGGAAATGGACAGTAAAGAAGATATAGTAAATTCATTTTCCAAATTATTTAGTAGTGCCTTCACTGACACCAAGCCTACTCAGCAAAAAATGGAGACTAATTCAAACAATCACTGTATATCAGTATCACATATAACAAAGACTGACATACTCTCTGCACTTGGAAGACTAAAGCCAAAGGCATCTTGTGGCGTAGATGGAGTGCCTGCATATATTCTTAGGGACTGCAGGCATAATTTTGTAGATCCCCTGTATTTAATATTTAATTTGGTTTTAAAAACATGTCAATTTCCTGATAAATGGAAGCATACTAAAATATGTCCTGTGCATAAAAAAGGGTCAAAAAATAAAAAAGAAAATTATAGGCCAATTGCACAGATATCAAACTTTGCAAAGGTCTTCGAGATGTGCGTTTATGACAAAATTATTTTTGCTGCTCGATCGCTAATAAGTCCGCATCAACACGGGTTTCTCAGTAGAAAATCCACAACAACCAATCTGTCAGAACTTACTGAATTTGTAAGTAAAGAACTTGATGATCATGGTCAAGTTGACATTATATACATGGACATCTCAAAGGCATTTGACACTGTTGATCATCAATTGCTATTGCATAAACTTCAAATGTTGGGATTTAGTAATCAATTACTGAGTCTCTTAAAATCATATCTATAAAATAGAAATTTATTTGTAGAGTGTAATGGGCATAAATCCAAAACATTTGTACAAACTAGTGGTGTGCCACAGGGGGGAGTTCTGGCTCCACTGCTCTTTGCTCTGTTTGTCAATGACATATGGCAGGTTGTGCTAAGCAATATGCTGTTATATGCAGATGATGCAAAAATATATCGTAAAATCTCGACCATTAATGACTGTTATGCGCTGCAACGTGACATTGACAGAATAGTGGAGTGGTGCCTGAACAACCATTTAGAACTTAACATAGACAAATGTAAGACAATGACTTTTACTAGAAAACATACAAAACTTATTTATCAATATCATATAAATGCTAACGCAATATCATCCTGCAATAGCTATAAGGACCTGGGAGTAATGTTTGACACAACACTGTCATTTGCGGAGCATATAGAGAATATCTGTAACTCTGCCATAAGGATGCTAGGATTTATATTTCGTGTTTGCAAACATTTCACCAATGTGGAAGCCATTAGAACTCTGTATTTTGCTTATGTAAGATCAAAGCTTGAGTATTGCTGTGTTGTCTGGACTCCCTACTATGACAAATACATGGTTGAATTGGAGTCAGTGCAGCGTAAATTATTAAAATACCTTGCATATAAAGTGGACAACATTTATCCTGCAAGGGGTTATGACAGCAAAGTACTACTTCAAAGATTTAAAATAAACACCATTGAAGACAGACATAGATATCACCAAATACATACATTATATAAAATATGTAATAACTACGTTGAGTCATCATATTTACTTGGTCAAATTAACTTTTATGCTCCGATACTACATCTAAGACCAAAAACCAATCTGTTCTACCTGCATACCCCAAATACCTCATAAATCCCCAATATACAGCATGTGTGCAAGCTTTAACTGACATGACAAAGTAGATTTATTTTTTACAAATAAAAACGAAATTAAAAGAGCTATGTTGAGTATATGTTAATTTAAGCGACACAAAATTAAATTGAGCTGTATGCTGTTGTAGTTAGGTTAAGTTAAATTGTCTTATAAATGGTATGTGTCTGTACTGTTAGATAATTAAAGCTATTTTATTTATTTTTATTTTATTTATTTATTTTATTTATAACGCGTTGCCACTGTGATTTCCTTAAAACATTGCAAATTGATGTTGGGATAATATTATACTTTTCGGTTTCCAACGCAGGCGGTAGATTTAGGATTCTGTATGATTCTGAGAGAATAAAAACAATTTTGTCTATTTATTAATTAAATGTTTTTGATCACATCTATTTTTTTGTTAGTCTCCTATGGTATATTTTTTTCTATCGTGGTTAACATTTTTATAACGATAGTAAAAATCTTCTCTCACTGTATATGCTAATCTGAATCACTTTTTAGGTACAAACAACGATTCCCGATCCGGCCTTGCCGGCGACAAGATCCGCTTCAGGAACCTCAGAATCCTCAAGCTTGCCGGCACCGACATAACGGATATAGCGATGCGCTACGTCACTCAATACTTACCCAACGTCCAGCACTTGAGCATAAGCATGTGTCCGAGGATATCGGACGCGGGCGTCGCGCAGCTAACGACTAAGCCCGCCAACACAGTTGCCAACTTACTTAGTCTAGACTTGAGCCATGCGAAATTAGTCACGGAAGGCAGCTTGGATCACTTGGCGAAGTGCGAGAAATTGACCAGGTTGGACTGTAGACAGGCTTTGAACGTTTCTACGCAGGCGTTGATTAAATTCGCGGCTAAGAGTAAGCACGACTTGCAAGTTAGAGAGATTAAGTTGGTGGACGTGAGGCAGAAGCCGGCGCAACCGAAAACTTAGGTATTGTTGAATTAAAAATGAGTATATAGTTGAATTTTTTAGGGAACTAAAGGGGGTGGAAGATAGGTAACGTATACGCCGTGTCCGAGATAAGGAGGGCCAGTACAGGGATCTCGGAAACCGTAAGAGATACGAAGTCGGTTGAATGGAGGTAAAGTTGCGCATTTACGTGCCTAATAATATGCCGTTTAGAAAGTTTTAAAATTCCGAGTAGTTCCGGAGATATCCGGAAAAACGAAATTGTGAAAAATGGTGTTATTTTTTCCTGGGTTTTTTTGAGATCGAATTCTAAAGTAAATTGCACTCTTACATTGCCACTTTTCCGCTCTATCTAACAGCGTAATCCCACGAGGCGTCTTCGAAGGGCCATTATCAACTTTATTTTTTTAAATACGGTCCTGTTTTCCTGATATTGGAATTTGAGAGCTTTTTTTCTACCGAATGCAACGATGTATGACACATTGTGGTTTAATGACGTTTCGAGGGTTTTCTAAACAACATCAGGAAATTTTGGGATACGGTCCTGTATTTCTCCTAATTTTATAAATAATATCTCATAAGTACGCTCTAAATTTTTATTTATGTTGGGCTAGTTCAATAAATAACAAATAATTTAATGATAAACCACAAATAAGTGAACAAAATATAGAAACATTATTTCAAATTTCTGCTGATTTTAAAAGAAATATAGGCGTTTAAAAAAAAATTAAGACGCGTGATTTGTTGCACAAGATTCCCATTGTGATCGTTGTCAACATGTGAAAGCGTTTTAAGTTTTTGGTGCTTGAAGCCTTTCAAAGTATTACGCCGGAAATATTGCCAAATGTTTTAGAATCGACAGTTAGAAGATGTTATTTGTGCTTAGAAAATAACGGAAATCATTTTGAACACCTGATTATGTAGTTCCTTACTTTTTTCGTTGTTCGTTTTATTACTGTTTTGGTATGTTTTTTGTTCACTTATTGTTTATTATTGTATTATTTTTTGTTCACTTATTTGTGGTTTATTATTAAATTATTTGTTAATTATTGAATTAGTCCAACATAAGTAAAAATTTAGAGCTTACTTATGAGATATAATTTATAAAATTAGGAGAAATACAGGACCGTATTCCAAAATTTCCTGATTTTGTTCAGAAAACCCTCGAAACGTCATTAAACCACAATGTGTCATACATCGTTGCATTCGGAAAAAAAGCTCTCAAATTCCAATCTCGGGAAAACAGGACCGTTTTTAAAAAAATTAAGTTGATAATGGCCCTTCGAAGACGACTCGTCGGACTACAAAACAATTAACTCTATTAGATAGAGCGGAAAAAGTGGTAATGTAAAAGTGCAATTTACTTTAGAATTCGATCTCAAAAAAACCCAGGAAAACAATAAAACGATTTTTCAGAATTTCGTTTTTTTTTCGAATATCTCCGGAACTACTCGGAATTTTAAAACTTTCTAAACGGCATATTATTAGGCACGCAACACGCAACTTTACCTCCCCTTAACCGACTTCGTATCTCTTACGGTTTCCGAGATCCCTATACTGGCCCTCCTTATCTTGGACACGTTGTATAGGGTGTTCCTTAATGACGTGCTAATATTTCAGAGTTTGATTCCTTTATTTTATATATAATTTTTTATATACAATAGTTCATATTAGGTTGATTATTTCCATCAACTCTCAAATATTCTGTTCCGGGCAATCAAATTGCTTCATTTGCAAGATTCACATGCGATTATACTGATAAAATTGTCATCTTCCTTACAACTGTCTCATTGGCCCATAACATTTTAAAAAATTGTTTGTAAGTAGGCCGAGTACTAGATAATGCGTGTTAATAACGGTCAAGTTTGAATGTCTTTTTCTCTTAATATAATGCAGATTTTTGTTTTAGAT
This sequence comes from Barypeithes pellucidus, assembly GCA_963991005.1. Classification (NCBI taxonomy): domain Eukaryota; kingdom Metazoa; phylum Arthropoda; class Insecta; order Coleoptera; family Curculionidae; genus Barypeithes; species Barypeithes pellucidus. The sequence continues at coordinate 44,595,974 of OZ022563.1, read as the reverse complement.
TGTCATTATTATTTACCTAAGACAATCGGAAAACCAAAAGTAGGATTTAAGTCGGTTTTATTTGGAATGTATTTTCCTATTTATATTGTCGACTTGTTTTCTTTTGCAATTTTAATCACATAACCTTAAACTTACGAAACGTCAAAAGGTTGGAAGTCTGGACTAGACAGCATAAGCTAGTATCGATATCGACGACTATCGATATTGTATACAGGGTGGCCCATCGAAAACAGTCCAGCAAGGTTTACGGCTTTGTACTGGGTGTCCCACTACGAATGGCTCTCGGCCGTATCTCTGAAAGTGTTAGTCGTATGGCTTGCGGAAAAAATTTTTAATATGAAAAGTGATCATAAGAAATTGCTGGAAATTATTTTCAAGTTTCTCAGTCGAGCGCTAGAGGGAGCAACCGTAACGGTAAATCCGTAAAGCTTAGTTTTTTCAAAAGTTGCCGCGTTAAGGTATATTGAAAATAGCATTTTCGTATACTTTAAGGTTTTATGAAGAAAATTTATTTATAACATATTTTTGTCACTTTTAAAATAAAGTGGTGGGGGAAGGTTGAACATTATTTTAAATAAATGCCTACAACTCCGGGTTGGCTCAACAGAATTTAGTGAACTTTGTTTTGATAAAAAGGGGTTCCCTTAGTCTATACTTTACTGTATAAACTATGACAATATGACTTTTAAAGTAGGCGCTAGAGGGAGCTATTTTACAACTTAACAAACATTGCGCATTTTTTCAAAAATTTTAAATACAACAGTATATTTAATTTTACTTCATCAGAAAGATTAATAAAAGCCTAAAAAACTGGCGAAAACCACAACTTGATATCTTTTTTCAAACCGGAGATATTAACAAGAACAAAAATAAACACGGAAAAATATGATTATATTTAAGTTTCAACGGTACAGGTTTTTTCAAAAGTCAAATGGTCCTTGGAAAAACAAAATCTAATTTAAAATTAGGTGCTTTCACGTCAAAGTTTTTATTTGACTTTTGAAAAAACCTGTACCGTTGAAACTTAAATATAATCATATTTTCCGTGTTTATTTTTGTTCTTGTTAATATCTCCGGTTTGAAAAAGATATCAAGTTGTGGTTTTCGCCAGTTTTTTAGGCTTTTATTAATCTTTGTGATGAAGTAAAATTAAATATACTGTTGTATTTAAAATTTTTGAAAAAATGCGCAATGTTTGTTAAGTTCTAAAATAGCTCCCTCTAGCGCCTACTTTAAAAGTCATATTGTCATAGTTTATACAGTAAAGTATAGAGTAAGGGAACCTCTTTTTAACAAAACAAAGTTCACTAAATTCTGTTGAGCCAACCCGGAGTTGTAGGCATTTATTTAAAATAATGTTCAACCTTCCCCCACCACTTTATTTTAAAAGTTACAAAAATATGTTATAAGTAAATTTTCTTCATAAAACCTTAAAGTATACGAAAATGCTATTTTCAATATACCTTAACGCGGCAACTTTTGAAAAAACTAAGCTTTACGGATTTACCGTTACGGTTGCGGCATCTAGCGCTCGAATGAGAAACTTAAAAATAATTTCCAGCAATTTCTTATGATCACTTTTCATATTAAAAAATTTTTCCGCAAGCCATACGACTAACACTTTCAGAGATACGGCCGAGAGCCATTCTTAGTGGGACACCCGGTACGTGAAAATTAAAAAAAAACTCGGACCCGTAAACTTGTGTTTTCAGGGGGACACGTTTCAATATTAATTTTATCCCTGTAACCTCAACCCCCCTAGCGGGGGCGGCTACTGCCCTTATTCTTTCAAATGGGAATGGATATATTGTGACACATCCTTTTAAAGGGCATTAAATTCTCTTTAAAATGGCGCTTCGTTTTGTAAACTTGAGCTACGCGCCGCCGAGCAACGAAATTTGAAACATTGTTTACGCACAAACCTGTGTACTTGATAAGAGATACACATTACTTTTTTGATAACACTTACAATTACGGAGATATCCTATAAAAGTGTCGAAAATGGGACACCCTGTACTTTCGAAAATATTTTAAAAATAACTAGTCAAAAAAAACTTGTAGCAAAAATTTTAAGCCATTGCGAATATATCTTCATTTTAACTTATATTCATTAAGTGAGCAAAGGCACTGAAATGTTAGTACGTCATTAACGAACACCTTTATTTAGTGTACGAATTGTGACGAGAATTACTGTTGTTGTTCATCCTGAGATAGTATGGTGTTTTCTGATAGAATATGTTTTAAGGTCACTTTGAACAATACTTGTTAAAAGTCGTAAAGAGAACCCCCTCATTGACAATATAACAAATGAACCAATTTTAAACCGCTAACAAACGGCAGTTAAAGCTACAGGCTCTATATTGTTGACGTATATAGGTTAAAAATTACGACACATTTTGCCCTGTTATTTGTACCGGATATGGGTCATTCTTGTACAAATCGCACACCTTTGAAGCTTGACATTTTAGAATTGTCCGAAAAAAAATTACTTGTACAAGGTGTTTCCTAACCTCTCTGGGTTTGTTCGGGTTTGTTCGAACAAACCCGAACCTAAAATGGGTGAATCCCCACCTTATTTTAAGACGAAAATGTGGTATAAAAGTTTTTCTCATGTCGCTTCGTTTTCGAAATACAGGGTGTTAAAAAAAATATTGTATTTTTCATTTAATTAATTAATACCAAAGGATATTCTAATGATATTTGCTAAACATAAAGGATTAGAGCACTTTACTTTGGGTCAATTTTAAAAAATTTTACAATTAACTCATTTGCGGAGGGGGGGGAGGGATCTGGGTAAAAGAGTACCTTAATTTATTTTTTTTAGTTATTTTCGAATTTTTATCGTCAAATTATACGAGTAGGATTTGCTTCGTTGCATGGCAACCACATTTGTTTCCTCCATGATAGCTTATACTACTCCTATTGTGAAACTGAAGAAGACCTTCGACTGCGTATTATTGATGGTTTTGATACGATTGGCGCCAGTCCCAAAATGTTCCAACACTTAAGAGACAATTTAGCACGTCGTGTACATGGGTGCTTACTGGCTCATGGAGAACATTTGCAGCAATTTGATTGACTTTTGTTCATATGAGTTCATTATTCAAAGTTTTTAAATCATATGCATTTCATTGGCATTAATTAATAAAATGAAAATACAATATTTTTTTAACACCCTGTATTTCGAAAACGAAGCGACATGCGAAAATCTTTTATACTACACTTTCGTCTTAAAATAAGGTGACGATTCACATTCTTCATTTTTTCAGGAAGGTTAGGAAACACCCTGTATAAAGTGAGTATTTTAATACATACAATTAATTAGTTGACACTTATTTCAGGATTTTGCCGAAAATTTATTTTTCAAAATATCCACGCATGAATATTTGTTGGATTTTCTCTTCACCAATGTTCTCATACTTGAAATTATGAAATTAAATATCTCCAGTTGTACTGATCGTATCAATGTGCGTGTTTTTTTTATTAAATACTTTGTTACGTAAGCTTTCGAAGTGTATTAAAAAAATATATAATTGTGATCAAATGCAAAATAATAACAATTTGATTGTTTAAATAGTTTTAACATGCTCGCCCCCCACAATGTCAAATTAATTTGAAAAAATACTATTTTGTTCTTTATCCTCTCATCTGCAAAACCCATTTTATGTAAAAATGGGACATCTATTAGATTGGTAGGTATTAAATATTTTCGATCGCAAGTCACACAGCGCGCGACGATTCGAAGCATGGCAGAACTACGCTTTCAAACGACGGAATCGATGGCTGGTTCACACTGCGCCGAGCTCGATTGGAGACGCCTCGACCCGTAACTGCCAGTTTAATAGAGGTCCCACTTTTTCGTAAAATGGGGTTTGTAAATAATAGGATAATGATCAAAATGTTATTTTTTAAAATTAATTTAACGTGGGGGGGGGGGGGGGGTTTGTTCGGGTTTGTTCGCTATTTAAACAATTAAATTGTTATTATTTTTCATTTGTTTACAATGACAATTTTTTTTTCCAATACACTTCGAAAGCTGATGTAACAAAGTGTTCAATAAAAAATGGCCGACATTGATCCGATCAAGACAACTGAAGTTATTAAATTTTAAACATGAGAAGATTGAAGAAAATCCAGCAAATTATCAAAAATTCATGTGTGAATATTTTGGAAAATAATTTTTTTTCGGCAAAATTTTGAAATACGTGTCAACTACTTCTATGTAAATAAGTTGAAAAAAAAAATCTAAAACAGGTATGCGGGTTGTAAAAGAATGACCCATATGTAGAGATAGTTTTAAGCAAATCTGTTATAACTAACGGCAAACAATAGTCATAAAACAATTTATTACATGGCAGGACAAACAGTAAACATATATCACGTCCTAAGTAAAAAAACTATTGCACCTTGTTGGCATAGGTAGAAAAGGCTGTACAAAATGGTAGGTTATGTAGATAAAAAAAAAAACATATGAGCTATTTAGCGTTATTTTTCGTCGTCGACCAGTTTTGACTGTGAACAAGAAGGAAAACATTGATTTTTGGTATGCATTGTCATGCCGTAGATTAATTTTGTTGTTGAGTTATACAGGGTGTCCATTAAGTACCTCCTAATCTATTGGGAGCATATAAAGGAGAATAGGAAATAAACCTAATTTATCACAGAAAAAAATTCCTAAAGTGCCCCCTAACGGAGATACAGAACCCCAAAGATCCAGCGATTTATTTTTTTGGCTGTAAATTTTGAACCGATCGGTATAATTTAATGAAATTTTTAGTGTCGTGATCGCTCGAGCGAAAAACCGCTCGAGTACTCGATTTTTGCAATAACCGATATCGCTCGATTATTAAAAATGCTGCTCGAGTTATAAATTCAAGCGAAAATCGTCGCTTGTTACTTATTACCTTTCACTTGATACCCGAGCTTCGCTCAACCACCCGAAATGTGCCGATTGGCGACGTTCGAGTTTGACGCTCAGAAGGCTGACACGACATACGTCTTTCTTAAAGGCACATAAACGAGCCAGCGGCGATTGTAAATTTTTAAAAAATTAAAGGATATAATTTTTGTTTAAATCAGAATCAACTGTTCTTCCTTAATAAAAACTCTAGACTAAACTTCTAAAACTTATGAAAACAACCCCTGGTGTTTTATCAACACATTCTTCTTAGTCATAAAAATATCAAGTGATTGAGTTCCAGTACTCGATTATTAAAATCATCGGTTTTCCCCAACACTAGAAATTTTAATATTTTATAGAAGTCGTAAAGAGTCATTAAACCATACTACAGATGTTTTACATCATCAGGGAAGTCATCACACCCGTTGGGCCAAAATTTTGACCGGTGTCATTTGACAAAGCTGAAAACTGATTTTTTATATACTTTAGTCATTCCTCTTTAAAGGACTCTTAATTTAGTGGGATAGAACTTGCGATTTTCGAGATAAATCGGTTTTTACGCGAAACACTTATAATTACTAATACAAACAGGTAAAAATAAAATTTTGCATTGGAATAAATTCTAAAGTTTGTTTTAACAATAAACAAATAATGAATTACTCGTATATTATTGCTAAAATATTAATAAATATAAACCGATTTATCTCGAAAACCGCCAGTTTTATCGCGATAAACTAAGACCACCTTTTTTAAAGAGGAATGACAAGATTACAAAAAATAACCTTTAAGCTCTTTGAAATGACACCGGTCAAAATTCTGGCCCAACGAGTGTAGTGGCAAGTCCGTTCCTGACTTCCCCGACAATGTAAAACATCTATTGTAGTATGGTTTGTTCGGTTAGGATTTTTCTATGACAAATTAGGTATATTTTTACCCCCTCTGTATGCCCCCGAGTGTAAGAGGTATTTACCGGACACACTGTATTGTTTCCCGTTGTAATCGTCTTGATAATTTCGATTAAGGGTCAAAGATTCATTGTAGTTTACCTGTCAACTTTAGCAATTTAACTATACCCTTCGACCAGTGTTTCTTAGGAATATGCTTAAAAAAGGCTGATCCTATAAGTATCTTACACGGAGAGAACGAAGTAAAAAAAATTAGAACTAATCTTTGAATAATATTTGATAATTTAAATTCCGCAACAAAAACAAATATCGTTAAACCTTAAGTCCGCCATAAACAAGCTAATCTTTGACCATTTTATTATTTAATCTGACTTTCTATTTTAACATGTAACATACACTTTTTAAGTATATTTATAAGTATCAGTTTCATAGTGTCTAAAGATTTAGGGGTCGATTCTTCAAACAAAACTAATAAAAAAGTACCTTTTTATGAGTCCGTTGATTGTTGAACACATTAATTTTTAATCCTCTTTTTGGCTAGGACATTTACGTGTTAGGAAGAGCGTTTTTAAATTCAATTTCAGCCAAATATAGTCGATTTTTCTTTAATTGGAACGCTGATGCGTTTTGGACGAGGGAATGATCAAATTTTGTTATAAAATATCAAACAATAGTGCCCAACATAAGGAGGGCCTCTATGGGGATCTCGTTAATGGTAGCAGATACAACTTCGATTAAATGGGGAAAAAGTAACGCAATCAAAGCACGAACAATATGCCGTACAAAAAGTTTTGAGTTATTTAAAAAAAAAAATGAAATTTTGAATTTTATAATTTCAATCTTAAGACCTTTCTTATTCTAAATTCAATGATTATCGTTTAATTGCGTTTCGAGTCTTTTTAATCATCTTCATTAAATTTTCAGGATATGGACCCGTATTTTCCATCATTTTGTAAAAACAGTTCAGTGCAGTAGGTACTAAAATGAATATTTTTAAAATTCTTTTATAATAATGCACTACATAATAATCATAAAACAAGATCATTTATTACTATTTTAACAATAACAAGACAGTAAGTATGAAAAAATAAACAATGAATCGGTACATCGGCAAAAAAACATTAATTAAAAAAAAAACTAACAGTAGATTATTAGAATCTGTGTGTTATGTAATCTTTGAGCTAATTAAAAGTTGCTGTAATTTGCCAGTTTTGCTCTAAATATCATATTAATGTTGAAAAAAAATTAAATTAATAATTCCCTATTTTTTAAATAACTCAAAACTTAAAAATCTTACAAATACTTTTGGTACGGCATGTTGTCAGTGCTTTGATTGCGATACTGTTTTCTTCATTTAATCGAAGTTGTATCTGTTACCATTAACGAGATATTATGTTAAGCACCCTGTATAATCAATAATTAACATTTCTAACTTTCTGTCAAATATACTTGCTTAATCCCTTATTCACCAGCTCTGAACGGTTTCACAGCGGTAACCATGCCGGATGAGAGACACAGTTATATCGCGGGGGTGAGGCGAAGGTACACACTCCCAAATAGCTACCGTATTGTCCTTGGCGAGGTTTTTTCGGGGTTGGCGTATTTCCGAGTGTCAAAGTTCGGAGCCCACGTTAAGCTGTCCTGGGGAATGACGAAGAGGAAAAAATTGTAATATTAATCCCTAATTCAAATATTAATTGTCTCTTTCTAATCTGAATCGAGCAGCGGCATATTTTTTAATTTCGTTGTTGAAACATATTGTTTTCCTCTCCGTCCGACTGATTAGGTCATTTCGGAGGGGACCTACAGATCCTCGGTCACATGCTGCTCTCCGAAGGGCCATCAACCCTTTGTTAGTGTGTTTGTGAGTTCTCATCCGGGCTGGTTACCGACGCGAATGGGAGATGATACATTTCTCACTCTTCTCTATTTTTTGTATGACGCTGGACAGTAACGTCATGACTCATACCACTAAAATCCACCGAGTGCGAATCGATTTTCCGGCCGTGGGGCTTGAACCTACGAACTCTCCTCGTCGGGCGTCGTGTTGCAACATTGTTAATGTCCGACGGCGCTCTTAAAGCCTTTGCGAATAAATTTAAGCGCACTTTCTTGTTAGTAGTGTGTCAAATTCCAGCCATAGGTTCACTAGTCATTGTTATTATTGAGAAACTATATCTTTCGAATTAAAGTGCTGTTAAATCAAAGCGTACTGGAAATGAAATACTGCATATACTTTCATTTTTGGTTAGTAATGTAAAAATAACTATGTTTTCTACCAGAAACTGCAACAACAATCGAGCATACCCGTTTTTTGACAAATCTTGCGCGTTACAAGAGTATTTCAAAAAGAAATCGGCTGGCTCATTAACGCGCATGTATTCCTTTAAGTTTATTGCAATTGCAGAAAGACTTGCCGATTGTAATGCGGCCTTAAAGTCAAAAAATCAGATGTAAAATGTGTTCGGGTTTACCTCTACCTTATTTTAAACGACCTCAGAGCAAGGTAAATATAGGATACAGTGTTGCAAAGTGCACAACCTATTTTTGGATTAAATATCTATTATTTCGATTTGTTTTTATCAGGAAGGACCTTTTTCCCTAATTTTTTAGAATTTTTTAGTTATCGAGTTATCATGCCAAAGTCGCCAGTAGGTCAATTTTTTTTTCTTTAAAGAAAAGTTGATAGCTAGCTATAAGGAGCCGATTTCGTGGTTATTCCACCTTATTTATTAGTATTTTTCTGTAAAATCGGGTATAGACTTTTTTGCCTCCGTTTTTCGTTAATATTACTTACACACTGTGTAACTCCGGATAAACCCAATATTAACAGAAAATTAATACATCTAAAAATTACACGTTAAAAATAAAATGGTGGATGAACCGTGATTCGGCACCTTAAGGTGTAAATATTGTGATAAAGTAATTAGGAAATTAGGCTAAGAAAATAATATATTTATCTTTAAAGGTTTAGTTTTTATTGAGAAGCCACATTTAGTTATAAATAACTTTATTTTTGTTGTCGCTTGACGTGTGTCTTTGCCTTAAGAAATCGGTCTTCATAGGAGAGTCCAAATTATCTACTGTACTTAACCCTAACTGGAAGACTTTCCTTATAAAATTTGGTTAAGGAAGGTTTGTGATTTATAACAGCATACTGGAGCTCCGCGGAACCAGGTCGAGAATCAAATCATACAAATAATTTGATATTGGCGGCTATTATGACTAAACTAGGCATTAGACAACCAAAATAAAGTTTAAAAAATATTTAGATAATAGATGTCTCAGTGTATCATGTGATTCTAAATTAATTTAGCCTAAGTGTGTATATAACTAAAAATCAAAACGGTTACTTCAAGACTTATCTATTGATTCCGTGGTTCCAATAGCATCATTATTATTATTGTTTTTAACCGAGGTGCCGCTGGTACAGTTTGATTAATATACAGGGTGGAGCAACCGCAGATTATGCACATAAAAACTTGGTTTTGGTTGGTTGAGCTAAACATGGCTTCGTAAAATGTTGGTGGTTAGTGAGACACAGGGTGTTCAAACTAAATTTTTCTTCATAGTTCGAGCTGTTTTTTGAGATATAGACAGACACGGAAATTTGTAATTGGGTTTTTTTGAGGCCGATGTTACTCGCCCTGAAATACTCATGTATATGTCGGCGTCAATCAGTGAAATCCGTCATTCCCAGAAATGCCTAGTCATTTCACGTATTGCCGGCAAATAGTGTAACTCTAACGTTTGGTACATCGTTTGCCTAAGAGTAGCAGGCATTCCCTGTAATTACGGAATTCTTTCAGTCAAACGCTGTACTTAACTAAATGATTTAAGATACCCTGTTTGCCTGTTTTAGTCGAACGCTGTAATTGTTGTTAACATCTGTGTAGTTTTTTCTGAAATTGAAATGTCGAAGCATTCAGAATTGTTTTATAAGAAGTTGATGATTATTACTCCAATCAAAGTAAAAAAAACCTTGGATTTCAAACATAACCTCAAACTACTTCAACCTACAAAATCACTTCAAATTCGTACACTGTTGTCACGTTTAACACGGTTTTATAATTCATATGCTTGGGGAAGGAGTGATTTTGTTGTGTGCCTTATTATTGGTTTTTATTAACCGACTTCACAAAAGGAGGGGTTCTCAATTAGTTGGTATTTTTTTTATGTTGTGACCTCAGAACTCCGCCATTTATGAACCAATTTAGAATATTTTTTTTGTTGGAGAAGGAATATTTTCAATTAGGTCCCATTTTAATTGTACTACAAAATTTTCAAAGGGTGGGGGTAAAAAGGGGGGGGGGGGTATTAATTGCCAAAAAATGACGGTTTTTTTTTAAATATAAGAAAAACAATATGTAATTTTAATGGTATTTAGTTGCGCAATTTTTGCGTTTTATGATTTGTTGTCTTAGAAAAAAAATGGAAGAGATGAAAAAGTGAGGTCGGGAGAGGGGGTGTGAAAAAGGTGAAAGAGGCAAAAGAATAAAAAATAAACCGATTTGGATAATTCTTTTTTATTGAAAATGGGGATATTTTCAAGGTGGTTCTATTGGAAATAAAAAAAAACTAGTGGAAACCAAAGAGGCATTTCTTCAAGTAGGTGACGTTCCTGAAAAGTTTGTATCAGTAGGAGAAGTTGTGCAAGCGCTTTCCGGAAGGTCAAGGATATTTTAAGTGTTGCAGCGAAAAACAATGTTTGTCAAACTGATGCGTTTGTGTAAAAAAAAAGTTCTTTGTAATTCAAGGTGTCATAAAAGCGCACCTTGCTCTAATAAATAATAAACCATATTATCAGTCATTTCCTTTTAGATTTTTGTATCTTGCTATTATGTTGTTTCGTTCCTATTCGTTCTATGAATTTTTTTTTATAGTAAGTTATAGATAATAAATATGAGTTTATGATTTAAATTTAATACTTAATACCTACATACATCATATTTCAAGACATCCACTTTTAAGGAAATTCCTGATAATAATCAGTTATTTACAAACCTTTTAATGTAAAATACCTTATTTTCATGCACTACTGACAGCACTGTCCTAATTACAATGATTGACTAAAACCGGCGACCAGGGTAATTTAAATCATTTAGTGAAGTACAGCGTTTGACTGAAAGAATTCCGTCATTACAGGGAATGCCTGATACTCTTAAGCAAACGGTGTACCAAACGTTAGAGTTACACTATTTGCCGGCAATACGTGAAATGACTAGGCATTTCAGGGAATGACGAATTTCACTAATTGACGCCGACTCAAAAACAGCTCGAGTTATGAAGAAAGATTCAATTTAGAAATTAAATTTTAACATCCTGTATTTCATTAACGACCAACATTTTACCAAGGCATGTTTAGCTCCAACATTTTCTTCATGTGTGTAAATTTCTGACTAGATAGATGAGTTCTGAGGGATCAAAATATAAGTCGAAACTTTCCCTAGCGATTTTTAAAATTTTTAGTTAACTAAGAATCGATTTTAATTTTCTTTTCATTACTCGTGCAATTTTCAAGGAAAGCCCGATTTATTTTCCTTTTGTAAAAAGTATTATTAGTTGTAGATATGATATCCTTTGTTTTATAAGATTTATAGAGTGATATAATACATTTTTTGTACTATACAGATTGTCTTATCATTTCCGTTCCATTATAGACAGTCTTCAAATCGGTGGCGTAACTGCAAAAATTGGACACCCACTTTATAGGCAGAATATAATATAAAAAGTTTGTCACTTTCATATTCGGATTTTACAAAGAAGGTCATCGATGGTAAAATATCACACTAAATAGTGCAATTTTAGGTAAACCTAAGCTTGTTTGGAAGAGAAATGTAAGTACTTTTAATTGTCTTATCCAGTGGTGGTAAAGTTTGTTTCACGAAAAATGGATATAACTTAATGATTTCCTGGGTCGATCCCATTGTGTCGACAAGAGCTTGGCAATAAACAAGTGAAGTATGAAGGGACGGACCAAGGAAAACAAGTAATGATATGATTATATTAATGTAATCAAATGAAATAACATTTTTTAAAAATATTACTAGTCATATTTATTTACATTTATAATGTCATTCTATAGATAGTTCTGTTTCGCTATCACTATGGTAGTCCACACAAGAGTCTTTAATGTTTTTTGCAGAAAGCCACAAGGCATTTGGAACCCAACCGTCTTCTGACCCGGCATGTAAAATGCTTATTCTTTTTCCTTTATTTGACGGAGCTTTTGTTTTACTCTTATCGGAAGAATCAGACCAGCCTTTGGATGGTGTTTCATGCGTGTCAAACCAAGTCTCGTCGAGGTAAATTATAGTACGGTTTTCAGAACGGGATTTCATTACAGAAGTTATATACTCATGACTCCATTTTTGTAAACGGTGGGATTCCATGAGTACTTACCTTTTGTCAAGTTTGCGTTATCTGAATCCCATTTCCGACAAAACTCTCCAAAGGCTAGTGCGGCTACAACTTATCAAGTTTGTCGCTTTCGTCGAAACATTTGGTGAAACCGGCATCTTTACGCTTCTTTCTAGATTTAATGGGATTTGACGCGATTCTTTTCACTGTAGTCAGAGGTATCTTAGTCAAATCAGACGTTTCAGTCGCAGCAGCACTAGCATAAAGTCCTCTGTTGAGTAAAGAAGTATATACTATTTTTACAATTTCCCTAGCATCGAGAGATAAATGCATTTTCTTCACTGCAACACTAGAAGAAGCACCATCAATGTTTTTCCATGGACGCCACTTACTGTTTTTTTTATACGTTTGGTAAAATAATATCGGTAATACAACTAAACTCTTCCAGCAAGAAATAAAAACTAACAAAATTTACCACAAAAAGATATTTAAATATAAATTAAGCAACTTAACCTACCTGATGTGCCTATATTTAATTATAATTATTACAATCCGGCCCTTTCCACATAATAATAACAAACGGTCATAAATAATGGCGTCGCCCCAGGTACTTTTACTGCCGTCATTAAGTTATATCCATTTTTCGTGAAACAAACTTTACATGGCAGTTCCTAATAGATTGCTAGACAGCGTAATTTGCAATAATAACAGTCTTTTTGATTTTACTCTGAAAACTTAAAACATACGGTATAATTATCATATCATAATCGGAAAGTAGATTAAATTTGCAACGAAAAACGTGAAAACCGGAAATATATATTCTCTTTCGTTTCATAGTTATTGCCAGAAGAATAATTTTTAACACTAATTGATATTTTAAATCGAATGCCCTGTATATTTTGGCATTTTTTCATTCCATGTAAAAATCCAAGTAACTTTTAACAATGATATACTGCTGGGTGTTCCGTTCAAAAAATACAGCTTTGTTATGACGCTTTTTTGGACCATCCTGTATAAGGAGAAATATTTTCCTGAAATACGCCCGATGATACAGCATATGTGAACACGAATGAAATTTCTATAATTCGTATAATAGCCCTATTGCATGACCCTGTATAATGCCAGATTGACTCACACTTGTCCACTTTTTATCTCTTAAATCCAATTGTTTCTCCCTAACATCTAAACCAAGAATTCCAGCGTTTATGGATAACATAAAAAAATTATAGAGCGATTGTACACTTTGCTGTGGATCACCCTGTACATTCTTCTAAATTTATCTTACAAAATTATTGGAGACTAGTATTATGGGACGCAGACATACACTCGTCGAATTCGACCTTTTTTGTTGTCGTTTTTAGTCATGCAGAAAAAAAAAAGAGACAAATAACACGTTTACTGCCAGCGCTCATAATGATTGGAGATTCGCGCGGGGTTTTAGCCTGGAGGACCATTACGGGGTGGTTTTTTTTGTTCGCCAGGGTTCAATAGCTCACAATTGGTGTCAAGTTATGTCCGCGGTTTTTCGGAATTCTAAAAAAAAAGTTTTGCTCTGTTCCCTATTGAGGTGAGTAATATTTTTGTTTAAAGTGTTTTAGTTCTTGGTAGATCAAATTATAAAATGTGAAATGTTGCCTAGTGCCGTAGATAGCTTTGGTTCCCATTTCGAAGCAAATTCCAGGTTCTGGGGTACTGTCCGCCCGAGATTTCTATGATTTTTTTGTCAGAAATTATCGATTCTTTATAAATCAGGAAGATGACGCACATCTCTGTTTCAAATTATCAATATTGATTAACAAACCAGGAACTATAAATAAATAATAATAATAAATAGTGCATAAGCGGAACAATACAAATTATAGATATTTTTAAAAGATTCATTTTCTGATTTTGATAGTTTTTATATAAATACAGCGTTGCTACATGCAAGGGCGGATCCCGAACTTCGGTTTGGAGGGGGTCAAATTTCGTGGGGGGGGGGGGGGGGGGGGGATATGGTCCCCACGACCCCTCCCCTGGATCCGCGCTTGGCTACATGTCCGTTTGTGTAACTTAGTTCTCCTTGGTGGAGACGTGGGAGCGCCATATTCAACCAAACAGGCGATAAAATTTGAAAACAAGCAGAGTTTTCAAGTTTCTATCGTCGATGTTAGGAAATTCTGGAATATGTGTATTATTTTAATTTTTGTGATCCTTATTAGAGACTTTCAACATAACCTTAGTTTTTGAAACCATTTGACAAAAAAGCTGAAATTTGGCATGGTTAAATTATAACGTCCGACTTGTTAAAAGTTTTACATTAAGTTTGACAACATTGGCTCTGGGTGAAATGTTGTACAGTAGCGCGAACTGACCTGTGAGTAAGGGTGTTTGGTTACCCCACTTTAAAACGGTCGATTAAATAAAAATATGTATCGCTTCTCTAGGACACCCAAGGAGTCACCCATTTAAATATAATACGTCATTTCCATAACACCCTGTATAACTACATAAATATACATTTCATAATCTCTAATCAGTGTTTGAAACACTGGCCTCGAGAATAACATTTTGCACTTATTAAATCAAGCCGAATGGATTCTTTTAGCAGTTCATTAAATTCAATTACAAAAAATGGGTGTCCTAACCCTTTGCAATGAATACAGTAACTTCGTTTGGTGGAGTGGATGGGTGGGGGGGATACAAGGAAAAGTTGCGAAAAGTAATTTTGGTTTTGAAGGGCGGGTTTGTTCGGGTTTGTTCGTTACTCATGACCCCCCTGGATCCACGCTTGCTTTAACACGCCGCGATTTTCGAAGCGAAATAATATGTATGTGTTTATGTTCCGTTTTCTGATGTTCTTTTACCTATATAATTTCTCCCAAATAAACATAGGAAATAAAACCAGGTCCTCTGGATTACAAGAATGCTTAGACAATCAGAGAAACGCGGATTTAGTTATCATCCTCCTACTAGATGGCCCCCACAGTATATTTATATTTAGTTTTCGTGGCTGTCTTTTCAAATACTCTCATATCAAATTACTAATTCTAATAAAAAAATAATAAACAACTTCAAAAACCAAATACTGTACATTATCTAGGCAACTATAAAGATATTGTTGCCAGTTGCATGTTTCCAAGCATATCCTTCTTTGAAAATTGAATGTCACAAAATCAGAAATGCCATTTTAGTTGAAAGTAATACAGGAATAAATAAAACGTATAAATAAAGAACTAACTTAATCGTTGTATCCAAATTATTTTTTCCAAAATCCTTTATACCGCCACTGTTATGCGTATTTTATTTAAAAATCGCATTTTTCCTCTCAAAAACAATTGAATAAATTCGACAGGTTTCCATGCATCCATAGCCGCTCCCGTCGCATCGGTTTTTTAACGAACTTCGTGAGGGAACGCCAGTAGTGCTGTGATCGTTCGAGCGAAAAACCGCTTGATCACTCGATTATTGAAATAACCGACATCGCTAGATTATTAAAAAAAACGCTCGAGTTATCTATTCAGGCGAAAACCGTCGCTCGTCACTTATTATCTTTCACTCGATACCCGCGCTTCGCTTGACGCCGAGGTAAAGGTACCGCTGTAGTGTGATCGAGTTAAAAAACTGCTCGTATATTCGAACAGTTTTTCGCTCGATAGGAAATACTCTAGTTATAAATTCAGGCAAAAAATCGAAAAATATTGCCACTGTCACTTGATACACGACCTTCGGTCTACGCACCGCGCCATCCGATTGGCGACGTTCAAGTTTGACGCTGAGCAGGTACACGACATACGTGTTTCTTAAAGGCACATAAACGAGAAGGTGCATATAAAAAAGTATGCCAAATCCCTTAGCGGAGTCATCGCGACATGCATTTTGTAAAGTTTTGTTTTAACTGGCTAGCCAGCGGCGTAGTTTAGGTCTCCGGTTGTAAATATTAACAAATTAAAGGATATAATTTTTTAATTTTTATTTACTATAATAAAATATTATATAACTCGAGAAAACTTCTCAAAAATAACATAATAATAGAAATTGTAAATAAAAATAACAAAACGAACAAAATGGTTAACAAAATATATAGAAAAAGTCGTTAGTTATCTTATAGTAAACATTTTTAAATCTAAACAGGAACTTTTTATTAGTAAACTCAAGAAGACTTCTTAAAAATGGAAAATAAGAAAACGAGCAAAATAGTTAACAAAACTAGGTATCGACAAAGTTTTTGGTAACCAAAAGTAAACATTCTTAAATTTAAACAGGAACTTTTAGGTAACTATAAACATGAATTTAAAAAAATAATCATTATTTTGCCAGTCGCGTAACTAAGCCTAAATTTTTGAAGGGCACACAGAGCGCACCTGATAATTTAGAGTGGAAGAATTTGACGAGCCGTTTTAAATATCTACTTATTTTATGCTCGTAAATTGAGAAAGATGTGACGAAAAATAACTCTCGGTAATACTTTTTGTTTTAAGAAAGCACAAGAATAAACCCGAACAATAAATACATATTTGGTTTTTTTGTTTGGTATCGAGACACGTGGTAAAAATTCAGTATTCACAAATAAATAAATTTCTGTAATTTTTTTGTGGCTAATACAATTCTTTAGCTAAACCTATGCTCACCCGTAGTTACGTGCCTGCTAAATACCCTACCTGATCACATGTAAACCGCTAGGCTGTCGGTCAAGCAGTCGGTGACGTCATCGGTTGGTAAATTGGAATTTCAAGCGATTCACTCGATTATTAAAATCGCTCGAGTATCAAGTACTCGATTATTAAAATCATCGGTTTTCCCCTAACACTAAGCGCCAGTAAGGATCTAGTTTTTGAGAAATTTCAAGAAAAAGTGGTAAGATCTATTTCTTTTTTGTTGTAACTTTTCAATAAATATTTAAAGAATGTTCTTGTTGTTAGAAAATTGGTTTCAAACCGTCGATCGGCAATTGAAGAAATGCCGTTAGCATCAGAAGGGAATGATATTATCCCGGAATTGCGGCGGGAATGGCCGAATAAAATCAGAGATGGAAGTCTTGTGAATTACCCAGAGCAAGGCAAGTACAATTCCTAATTAATTATTATTTATTATAATCACTCCATAGAACCACAAAGCTTTATTTGGTTAAAATAAACCAATGCCCTTTTTGAAAATTAATACTACCACGGAACTAATATCTATAGGTGTTCTCTTTCCAATTAACAACTGTTAGAAAGGGACAGCTGATGATCGAGTTAGGCCGATCGAACAGATCACAGTTTAACGGAACATCTAAAAATTTGGCGGAATATGGACCGAAGCCTGCTTGATGATTTTAAAACTGATTTCGTGAAGCGTCTCGCGTATGTTCGCCAACGCCAAAAGTTTAATATTTCTAATATTAATAATTATGAACGCAATCTTAGTTTCTTCCTGGTAAATTTATTGTCTATGAGTCAATTAATCTCTCTAATAATAAAAAATGTTTGGCGTACATTTACATAGGTCTTGTTTTAACTCGATTTTAAAATATAAACATTAGTATAGTGAGATACTCATAAGTAACAGTGTAGTGGCGTAAGGTTAATATTTTTGAAACTCTGAATTCTTTTTCTGAATAATCCTAATGGAAAATTACTCAGAAAAGACTTACGGCTAAGAAGAAGAAGGAAGAGAAAAGTTGACAGTGACACGAATGCTGAAATAAATGATTTCAATGTTGCGCCAAAAAAATCTAGCAGTGATGCGTCAGGAAATGGATTTTTTTTCTTTTACAATACGATATAATAATAATCTATAATAACATTATCTGTGGAATATTTACTTCTATAATATATTTACTATTTACGCCAATCAAGTATAACCTTTGTAATAATTAAAATCATATTTCATATTAATTAAAGAGCAATTGTAACAAATGTTTAACATGAAAAAAAAATGTAATATTTCTTCTTTTGTGTATAATGGTTCAACGTTTTGAAAAAAAATTGGTTTAGATTAAAAATAGCAAAGATAAGAAGAAGGCTACTTTCTGCAAACAATTCCTAAAATACACAGATTATCAATTTGTAATATTTTTTTAGTTCGACGTAATCCTGAAAGATTCTCTAAAAAGAACGCCGTAAATTATCATGAAGAAGAAATACCTGAAGACGACAGATATATTTGTAAGTTTCATCCAAAGTTTCTTAACGATATCGATTAAAAATAACCAACAGATCCGGTTTTCATTATGCTGTAAAGTTGCAATGCAATAAGATGTGTGCATCCAATGTGACATATACAGTTGAACCGGGGCATGAATGATCGTGCGTCATCACTCCTTACAGTAGGATATTCAAACAAAAAACAATTTTTATAACTAAACTTAAAGACAGAGAAGGAAACAAACTTGTAATATATAATAGTTCTTTTCTTATAAACTGATTTTGATGATTAAGTTCTACGTAGCAAACTACTTTCGTTTAGAAACTTGAAAAATGTGTGAACCACACGAAACACAAAATAAATGTGAATAATTACATGTCAATATTTTAATTTAGCCATTTCCGTCTAATACACTGGAATTGTATTTCGTTTCCAAAGAAAAACGTTGTCTGTTTTAGCGCCTTTCATGAACTGATAAAACAAGAAGACATTAAAACAACAGGTCCTCGATCTTACTGTAAAATTGTAAATCGATGTTGATAAAATTGATGAGAATTTTCTATTTTCGATTAACTATTTTTTTTTTAAATTTTAGTCTGCGACAAGTGTCAAAAAGACGTAGTGGATTACTGCGACGCCTGCGGAATGCTCGTCGTTGTTAAAGATGTCAATGTACCGATGGGAGTTCCCGATAGAGCTCGCAAAACTGTGCCGCCCATTTTTGAGATCCGCGAGTCAACAGTGCACGGGTTGGGAGTCTTTGTGAAGGTCAAACTGCCCCAGGGCATACAAGTGGGACCGTATCAGGGGACGATCTCTAGAATATCTAATACGAATGGATATAGCTGGAAACTTAGAAATGGGAAACTGGTTAGTATGGGTCGTCGGTTAACGGGGCAAAGTACAATTTGCTCCCTCCGCTGGTATTCAAAATGCGTGCAAAAAAATTAATAGTACCACCCATCACCACCTACCTATAACTAAGGATACGTTACAACTATGGGGTGCGCAGTAAAAAGTTAAATTTTATGAGTGAAAAAAAGGGGTTGGTGCGCACGATTACGGGTCATATGTTTAAAGGTTGGTCGTCGTTTGTCTTGCGCACAATGTTGTCGCTGTCATATAGGTAACACCGCCGGTATTGATGCCGGTTTGATTGCCAACCAACGACGTGAACCAACGACAAGCGTCCAGAACCGAAATCAGTCGTAGTGATGTAACGATATTAAAAATTTATCTACAGTGTGTACATAAAGTAAGGAACAAATTAATTATCGAGGAATCTAAAAATATTTCGGAAAAATCCTCGGACACGTGTATAATAATTTTTAATGGCGCATTTTTTCCCATACAAACTTAATATACAAGGTGGCTCATGGAGTAGATATGACATTATCGACGATTTTTTTAAATGGGAACCCCTATATTTTAGTTCAGATCTGTAATCTCCAAGAACAGCTGATTTCAAAAACATAACACACTTAGGGCCTAAAATTTATAGTTTCGTTACTACAGGGTAAAACAAATAATTTTATTTAAGATATTTTTAATTTAAAAAATGTAAAAAAATTAAATAAGCTATTTAATTAAGTGTTGAAATTGTCCTCCTTCTGCTGCCTGACAGTACCCCAAGCGATCAATAAATTCTTGTTGGACTTTTCTTATGGTTTCTTCTGAAATGTTCCTGCATTCTGTTGTTATTCGTGTCGAGGACTTACTCGTGCAGAGGGCTCTTTAAGAAATACAAGATTTTGACCATAATTTGTGTATACTTATTAGAACTATGTATATATATTTTTAAAAATAAAGGTCGATTTGCCATTAACAGTGATGTTCATACCTATAACACACGACAAGTCGGCTCATTTAGAGTTCCTTTTAACCGACTGAATGTTGGTAGAACATCACCAAACTCATTGGGACCAGCAATCTTAAACAAGCTACCACCAAACCTGAAGGCTGTTGATAGTCTTATGTTGTTTAAAAAACGTTTAAAGCAATATTTGTTGTCTGAGGCTTTTTATTCAGTTAATGAATATCTTACAAGGGTGCAATAATGCCTGTACATTTTTTTATATTTACTTTTTTTAACAATAACATAACTTTTATTTTAGGATAAGTTTGCTTTTTCTAAATTTTGTATATTGTGTATTTGTATATCATACATTTTATATATACTCATGTATTTGACTCTGACGTTTTCCATACATTGTAAATTGTAATGTCTAATTTTTAAATCTTCAATATTGGCAGGTCTGACTTTATAAACAACATTTTTCAGGTGACCCCACAAGAAAAAGTCCAGTGGTGTAAGGTCTGGAGACCTAGGCGGCCATTCAACAGGCCCACGTCTTCCAATCCACTTGTTCGGAAAAACTTGGTTTATGTAATGGCGCACTACTGCTGCATAATGTGGAGGTGCGCCGTCTTGTTGGTACCACAAATTTTCATCTAGAATTCCTGCATTATTTCTACTAGGGTATAAGTTAACTAGCGTAGGGATAAGAAAGTTCTGAAGAAAATGAAGATAATTTAGCCCGTTTACATTGTTGTCAAAAAAATATGGCCCAATAATTTTGTTTTTCACAATACCAGCCCAAACATTAATTTTTTGAGGATATTGAGTATGGTGCTCACGCATCCACCTGGGATTTTCTGTTGCCCAGTATCTACAGTTTTGCCGGTTCACTTCTCCATTTAATTTAAAGGTAGATTCATCCGAAAATAGGATATTTTCAACAAACAAAGGATCTAAGTTACATCTTTCCATTAATATTTGACAAAACTCCATTCTACGATCTGGATCATCTTCATTCAACTCATGAACCAATCGGATTTTAAACGGGTGCCATTTTTCTACCGTCAATAGGTTATGAACGGTCATAGCAGCCGCCTCATGATCAATGCTAATCTGGCGGACGCTGTTGTGGGGATCTTCTTCCATAGCCAATAAAATATCTAATTTCTTATCATCCGGAATAATTGGACGGCCTTTTCTGGGAATATCTTCCACTGAACCCGTTTCCCGAAATTTTATTTCAAGTTTACTCACAGTTGATCTAGTAATTGGTCTTGCTGGATACTTAGTGTTAAACAAAATGCAAACTTCTTGTTGAGTACGAATCCTATCACCATATCCAATCATCATAAGAATTTCTATTCTTTGTGTTAAAGATAAACGCATAGTAACTCAATATATTTTAAAATAAAATTTATTACTTCTAATAAACTTACTAGAAAAATACAATGTACTTAATGACAATGACATTATCTAAATACCATAGTTACATAACAGCAAATAAGCCTACTTGAGAAAAAACATAAGTAACAGCAAATGATGGTGCGTCCATTAATTACGTAAGACTTTCAGGTAAAATTGGGTGATGGCGGAAGGGATTGAGCCAAATGTCACGAAATCTTTTATTGGGGGAAGGGGGGTTGAAAAATCGCTAAAAACGCCTCACATAATTAATTGATGAATCCCAAGCCAAAAAAAATATCTAAAATAAAATTATTTGTTTTACCCTGTAGTAACGAAACTATGAATTTTAAAATATGGGGGTTCCCATTTAAAAACATCGTCGATAATGTCATATCTACTACATGAGCCACCTTGTATATTAAGTTTGTATGAGAAAAAAAGCGCCATTAAAAATTATTATACACGTGTCCGAGGATTTTTCCGAAATATTTTTAGATTCCTAGATAATGAATTTGTTCCTTACTTTATGTACACACTGTATACGTGGACAATAAATATCAAAATTAATTCTAAAAGTGGCACGTCAGTGATGGCCACGAGGCTTCTTCTATGCGAGAAATAGATTGATTTCCCAGTAAAGAGGGCCAAAATATTGCCATGGAATCATTTTCATTAACGGTCCTGTTCGGCGGTTAAGGTAAATAGTTTATCAGTCGGCATTGCGCATGCCATCTGTCTACCAGGTTTGTCTACATGCGCGAGGCCATAAATTTGCCACTTTTGCTTTTAGAGTTTGGCTATTCATAGATATAGGTCGGTGTCCATCGCCAACTTAAGTTGAAACTCTACAGGGCAGTTCAAACAAGCGGGACCAAAGTATACAAGACAATCTGTAGGTACCTATTTTATGACATTTTAGAATTCAAGGCATCAAATCCAGTCTAACAGCACCTAATCTTGTTTTAAAATACTGATATTATGCAACCCGTTCATCTCAAAATTATCAACTATCATAAAAGTCTAGTCTGTCAAACTATAGAAAGCGTCAGTATTCAAATGTAAATAAATATGTCAAAACTGTTCAAGTCATCTGCAGTCACTAGCAAAAAGTTGCCAAAATATGGAAAACGAACAAACCCGAACAAACACCACCCTGATATTGTTTCTTTTATAAATGTAAAAGAAAAGTAAAAAATTTATCATAACACGAAAATTAAACTATACTAAAATTCAAATTTCCGTTATATTTTTTAGGTGGACGCGGGCAACGAGACAGTATCCAACTGGATGCGCTACGTCAACTGCGCCCCGCACGTTTCCGGTCAAAACCTGGTGGCATTCCAGTACAAGGGCGAGCTCTTTTACAGGACCGCACGTCCTATCCAGGAAGGCGAAGAGCTCCTTGTGTATTACGGAAATAGTTTTGCCAGGGAGCTAGGTATCGAACCCAAAAAGTAAGCAATACTTAAGTTTTATCCTTACTTGTAAAAATGGCATGCCTGGAGGAAAGCGCAATCTGACCCTAATGATGATCTAGACTTGACTCGAAACATCGGTTGCTGCTTTAAAGTATAAGACGAAATAAGATTAAAAATGTAAAGCGAAATATAATTGTTTTCATTGTGGGCTTCAGAAAAACCCACGCGGCGCGAACAAACCAGCGGTCTATATATGAACATATATTTTTACTAAATATATTAGTTTCTTTGGATTTTCGTTCGATTTTTATTAATACTGCTTACTTCTGTGTAACGTTTCGGTTTATTTTATTTTTAAATCATCATCATACTGCAACATGAAAGAAAAAAAAGGTTGATTTAAGATGATTTGATAATTGATAAAAAAAATTAACCAATGATTAAAACTCTAATTACACGTAAAAATACACCTTATTAGTATTTTTAACACTACTATCACTTTACTGGTGATAGTATCACTTTACTAGTGAAAGTGCAAATACTATTAAGGCATATTTCTTACATGTAATAAGAGTTTTAATCATTAATATTGATAGTATCTTTTTACTAGTGATAGCATCGCTTACTGGTGATAGCATCGCTTTACTGGTGATAGTATCACTTTACTAGTGAAAGTGCTAATACTATTAAGGTATATTTCTTACATGTAATAAGAGTTTTAATCATTACTAGTGATAGTATCACTTTACTACGGATAGCATCGCTTACTGGTGATGGCATCGCTTTACTGGTGATAGTTTCACTTTACTAGTGATAGTGCAAATACTATTAAGGCATATTTCTTACATGTAATAAGAGTTTTAATCATTACTAGTGATAGTATCACTTTACTACGGATAGCATCGCTTACTGGTGATGGCATCGCTTTACTGGTGATAGTTTCACTTTACTAGTGACAGTGCAAATACTATTAAGGTATATTTCTTACAAGTAATTAGAGTTTTAATCATTACTATTGATAGTATCGCTTTACTAGTGATAGCATTACTGACATCACAAAGAAGTAAACACTTGTTTTAAACAAAAATTGACCGATAACCCAATGTAACCAATATATTTATTGAGTTATACTAGATTTCTTTCCTTAGTGTGTCCAGGGGCGGATTAACCATAAGACGTGATTGGGCGATCGCCAGGGGCGAAACTCAAAGAGGGCGAAAAGAGAATGTAAAATGATGGTACCTATAATTAGGAATAATTAACTGATCTGACAGCCCTGCGTCCTATTGCGTACTTTAGAACGAAAATAAGTACAACGTAGAAACTGTTTTGTTGTTGTTACAGATACTTTGACCCGAAAGTCGAGAATCAATTACCACCATATTATACGTGCAAACATTGTCGGATTGGACTAACGTTGCCAAAGTTTCGAGATGCTCACGAGAAACGTTGTCCCTTTCAAAGGACGGTATATCACACTGGAGAAACATTTGCATGCATATACTGTAATATGCTGTACATTATGAAAGCAGATAGAGATAGACACCAACCTAATTGCAGGAAAAAACCGAAATCCAAATGCCGGTATGTTTGCACTTGATGGTATTTAGCAAAATCAATAAATTATCCCACGTCTGCGGTTGCGTCATAACCATCAATCCTAATCAGTGCGGGGTCTTAGTGTTGCCGGGCCCCGGGCGGTACCCTAAAGAATGGGCCCAACGGGCACCAAGTTGCTGACCAAGAAAAAAAGGTCGTCAAGGGTCACGTAATTTTGTTTTTAGTTAAAGCTGCAATTTTGCAACCCTGGATTTCCGCGACAATTCTCATAGGGTTTGATAACCTAATTTGAGATGATATTAGAGTACATTACTTCCGATCGGAAATTAATTTTTTCATGACCGCAGAAATTTGGCAATATTTTATTGGGAAAAAAGTTTCTTGTTTTTACACCTTACTGTCTTTGGGCCAACAGCAATATTTGGGAAACTTTTGAGCACAGTTTCGGAAAGAATGTTTGTTTGATACCCGATTGCGAAATTCTATTGCGTTATAGAATCATTTCATGATGAAATTTCATTCCCGAATGCAAAAGTGGAACTTCGCAATCTAGCATAAAAAATAATAGATTACATTTATAAAAAATATATCTAAACTGCTGGCCATTTGCTTTCGAGCAAGAAAAATTTCGCCTAAATTTAAAAGTTAATATTTTCTGAACCAGATATGACATCGATCTCCGGTTTTTAATTGTTGATAGATTTGTCCCTTAGGAAACAATTGCCAAGGTTGGATTGTCTTAAACTGTTAGAAAATTTTCTATACAGGGTGTTAAAGAGGACGATGATTTTTGCTCCAATTTCAATAGCATGTAACTTTCACAATAAGATTTTTAAATTTTATCACTGTACGTCAATTGAATCACTGGTTCATAGCAAAGAAAGTAATCTGTCAAATTTTTGATATCTGCTATATTTTAAGAGATACCGATTTTTTTGAAAAACTTTGCTTTTTTTCAACTTTTTGTTAGCTAGATCCCACTGTGCGTTGTATCGTGCAAACTTTGCAAGTGATTATTATACCTTATGAAAAGCTTGTTCCCCGAACAAACCCTAAATGTTGTGATGTGCAGTGGCGTACTACTAGATTAGGCAAGTTTTTCCTTATTTTTCAGTTTTTCATATCGCGCTACAGGTATATTATACAGTGTCTACAAAATTTTAAAAAAGATATTTTTTTTATTTAATTGTTTGAAAAAATTTATTTATAAACCCATGCTAATGCGTTTAGCAACAAAGCTAACCATGTGTTAGAAAGTTTGAAATTAATAAATAAATTTTTTCAAACAATTAAATTAAAAAATTATCTTTTTTAAAATTTTGTAGACACTGTATAATATACCTGTAGCGCGATATGAGAAACTAAAAAATAAGGAAAAACTTGTATAATCTAGGGACGAGTACTTTCCAATACAAAAAAATTGTGAGACACTCATAAAGCATAGACATATAAGTGATTATAAGTACGCCACTGCACATCACAACATTTAGGTACAATTGTTGTTACTGAACATAAACAAGCTTTTCATAAGGTATAATAATCACTTGCAAAGTTTGCACGATACAACGCACAGTGGGATCTAGCTAACAAAAAGTTGAAAAAAGCAAAGTTTTTCAAAAAAATCGGTATCTCTTAAAATATAGCAGATATCAAAAATTTGACAGATTATTTTCTTTGCTATGAACCAGTGATTCAATTGACGTACAGTGATAAAATTTTAAAATATTATTGCGAATGTTACATGCTATTGAAATTGGAGCAAAAATCATCGTCCTCTTTAACACCCTGTATATAAAATTTTCTGACAGTTTAAGACAATCCAACTTTAGCAATTGTTTCCTAAGGGACAAATCTATCAACCATTAAAAACCGGAGATCGATGTCATATCTGGTTCAAAAAATATTAACTTTTAAATTTAGGCGAAATTTTTCTTGCTCGAAAGCAAATGGCCAGCAGTTTATTTAGAATTTGAAATATTTATAAAAATTAAAAACTTCCTGATGGAACAGGAAGGTATCAAATTATAACATAAATAACTGCCTCCAATATCATTTTTCTAGATTTCCGCAAAAAGTTTTTTCCTCAGGGTGTTCCATTTTTGGCACTTTGGGTATTAGAGTTATTATCAAAGATTTAATGTTGCAGATTTCACTTTAGTGTCCCACTTTTTAACGAAACGAATGATTCCGGTGTCAAATGTGTTATGACTCTATTTAAAAAGATATGACAAAATAAATTTCAGATTCTCATTGACACTTTTTCTGCTCTACAAGCCGGTGTTCTTAAATTTTCAATCCGACGTTTCGTTTTTCCGCAACCATCATCAACTTTGTTTTTTTAAATAGTCGAATAATTTAATTTTATGCTTAGTAAATTCTACCTTTTATTCTGAATTCAACGGTATATCACACTTAATATTTATAACATGTTTCGGACTTAAAAACGCATCATTATTGTTTAACTATAAATAAGTAACCTAAAGTATAAAAAATATTGCATTTTTGCTTGCTCTTGAATATATACAGGGTCCGCAAACGAAGCGTGGACGGAAGATTAAATCGTTATCGAAGAACTTATCAACAATACTAAAACAGCTTGAGATATTGGATTAAAAGCGGCATGTTTTAAAAATATTTTACATTATACAGGGTGGCCCAAAAAAGTGTGACAGCATAAAGTTATATTTTTTTAAACGGGACACCCAGTATTTTATTGCATATTTAGGTTCGTATTTCTATCGTTTTTAAGTGCCTCAAATTTTATTTAATTTGGTTTTGTAGTTTCGGAGAAATAAATTAAAAACTAAAAAAAAAAAGTTTTGCAGTCCTGAATAAAAAAATCAAAAAAAACCATAAAGAACTATTTTTTTAACCTCGGTATTGAGTAAAATTTATGACAAGAGGTCTAGAGATACTATGAATGTAATTGCGTTTATTCATTTTATACAGGGTGTTCATAATAAGCCTTCAAAAACCCCACATTTTAAAATAATTTTTCTCAAGTTTTTCAAATGGAACACCATGTATATTATTTGGCTATTTGACGTAGAATTCATAGACAATTTTTTTTTTGTAATACAAGCATATAAGTTATATCCAGCCGTTTTCGAAATAATTATAAATATCATAAATTATGTTGTTTAAATAGAGTTTTTATTGGGAAATTTTGTTATAGGCGACTAGACTAATAAATGTAAACTAAATAAATGTTCTAAATAGCTTCCTTTTACTCTTAGAGTTTACCGTATTTTAGTTATTTCGATATAAATTTTAAAAGCCTACATTTTTGCTACTTTTTCTTAAAATCTAGCGGTAACTTTTTAATGGTTTACATTTGTTATGCATAAGTTCATTTGCAACAACTTCTCGAATGTTTCTTTCTGGTGTCGGCTTTCTCTCAATATCTGGATATCTTTCAGCATACACTCGGCTCGCGAGGAGGCAATTTCTTGCACATTCACCCAGTATGAAAATCATATTTACCATTTCTAAAGTTGTAAAATTCGACATTTCGTGTAAGGTAAGTACTTAATTTCGACGACTGAACAAATGAAATAATTTTATTTGGCTGTTACAGTGAAACAAAAAAAAAAATCAAGGCAACTCGATTAGAATAAAAAATAAAATTAAATAAATAAAAGTAACAAAAATGGTCTTTAAAATTTATATCGAAATAACTAAAATACGGCAAACTCTAAGAGTAAAAGGAAGTTATTTTGAACATTTACTTTAGTTTACAATTATTAGTCTAGTCGCCTATAACAAAATTTCTCAATGAAAACTCTATTTAAACAACATAATTTATGATATTTATAATTATTTCGAAAACGGCTGGATATAACTTCTATGCTTGTATTACAAAAAAAAATTGCCTATGAATTCTACGTCAAATAGCCAAATAATATACAGGGTGTTCCATTTGAAAAACTTGAGAAAAATTATTTTAAAATGTGGGGTTTTTGGAAGCTTATTACGAACACCCTGTATAAAATGAATAAACGCAATTACATTCATAGTATCTCTAGACCTCTTGTCATAAATTTCACTCAATGCCGAGGTTAAAAAAATAGTTCTGGATTGTTTTTTTTTGATTTTTTTATTCAGGACTGCAAAACTTTTTTTTTTAGTTTTTAATTTATTTCTCCGAAACTACAGAACCAAATTAAATAAAATTTGAGGCACTTATAAACGATAGTAATACGAACCTAAATATGCAATAAAATACTGGGTGTCCCATTTAAAAAAATATAACTTTATGCTGTCACACTTTTTTGGGCCACCCTGTATAATGTAAAATATTTTTAAATCATGCCGCTTTTAATCCAATATCTCAAGCTGTTTTAGTATTGTTGATAAGTTCTTCGATAACGATTTAATCTTCCGTCCACGCTTCGTTTGCGGACCCTGTATAAATAACTATAATACATTTTTGTAAAGCCCAAAGAATGCTCAATTAATTTTAAAAATAAAGGGTTTGTCTCATTTAAAAAGTTTTACTTCAGTTAATATCTTTTTAGAGAAAAACTGGCTACACCACTGCGTAAAAATCTCTAAGAAGGTAATTTCTTACCATTTTGATAAGTTAACGCCTAACGGGAATACGAGGGTTGCCTAAAAAGCGAATATTTTCAATTAAAAAGTGGGATATAGGACACTAAAGTGAAAGCAGCAACATTCTATCCTTGATAATAACTCTAATACCCTCAGAACTTGTTGAAAATAGGACAACCTGTACATATTACAATTTCGTTATAGTATGTATGTAACATTTTTTTACAAACGTACACTTTTTAACCTTGACATTTTAGAATCGTCCGAAATACGTATTTCAGGATTTTGCTGAAAATTAAAAAAAAAATAATAACAATTTATTTGTTTATTAAATTAATTTTAAGAATACCATTTTGTTCCTTATCCTCTTATCTACAAAACTCATTTTACGAGAAAGTGGCACCTCTTTTAGTTCGAAAGTTATTAAATATTTTCAAGCGAAAGTACGTAGCGCGCGAATTGTCGAAGCGAGCAGCGTGCGAAGCGTATCAGAGCTTACAACCGACGTCCCTGCAGTGTGAATCATTAATAATTTCATTCCAAAAAGGGACAAAAATATGAGCCAATAGAACATTGAAGAAGGCACAAATTATGTTATGCAACCTCGCCTAAACGGTTATTGCACAGACTCCATCAATTTCATTAAAAAGCATTATTTACAGTAAATTTTACCTTCTTCTCACAATCTTTGTGTAATTCAGAAACTTTAGCACGGCAATAACTACAGATTTTTTGTTTAAGGGACTCATCCGTTACTGGTAAGTTAAGAGCTACTAAATGACGCTCTTTTCTAACACCTACTTTTCGATGACGATACAGATCGAAAGGATTAAAACATCGATCTATTCGAATTTTCGAACTACTCAAAAATTTTGATGATTCTTGCATTTTATCAAAATTCCACGTATAACTTGATATAAAACAGTATGCTTATAATAATGAGATGAGCATGGCACGCTTTCGATCTTTCGAACAGTAGAATAATGATTCACACTGTAGCGCCAGCTCGATTGTAACTTCTGACACGCTTCGACCCGTGCCTTGGCACGCTGCGATTGATCATATTTAATAACTTCCGAACTAAAAGAGGTGACACTTTCTCGTAAAATGGGTTTTGTAGATAAGAGATTAAGGATCCAAATGGTATTTTTTTAAATTAATTTAAGATGGGTTAACAGCATGTTAAAACTATTTAAGCAATTAAACTGTTATTAGTTTGCATTTGATCACAATTATAATTTTTTTTAATACACTTCGAAAGCTAATGTAGGTAACAAAGTATAAAATAAAAAAAACGACATTGATCTGATCAGTACAACTGAAGATGTTAAATTTCAAACATGGGAAGATTGGAGAAAATCCAGCAAATTATCAAAAATTCATGTGGGTTGCTTTGGAAAAAAAATATTTTTCAGCAAAATCTTGAAATACGTGTCAACTAATTTTATGTATGTTGAAAAAAATTTTGGACGATGTCGAGGTTAAAAAGTGTGCGGTTTGTAAAAGAATGACCCATATGAGTTATGTTTCTACTTAAACCCGAACAAATATTTCATTTGACGCAGAGCAGACTCTTTGCATAATAAGTAATCGTTTTCAGCGAAAATGGCCCCGTCGAGAATGAAAAAATGACGTATGTGTGTCAGCATTGCAACTATAAAACCAACCAGAAAGGAAGCTACAACCAACACATGTTAGTGCACAATAAAGAGAACGCTCCGAAATATCGCTGCAGCAAATGTTCATTCACAACAGTTTATAAACGCAATCTCCATCAACATTTAAGAACGCACGATGCATCTGGCATCGTTTGTCAATATTGCGCAAAATCTTTTAATCGAAAACAGGAATTAGATAGTCATCTGATTTCCAAACATCCAGATAAATCGAGGATATGGATAAACACAATTACGAGTAAAATTAACAAATGTCCAAAATGCCTTTACCAAACTGTAATTACATCTCATTTTAAACGGCATCTTCACACACATAGTTCCGGTTCGGATCGAGACAAGTACAACTGCGGTATATGCGGATACAAAACCATTCAAAAGTCTAATTTTAAAACACACCTGAGACTTCATGTCGACCAGTTACCATTCGTGTGCATCGAATGCAAAAAGAGATTTAACCAGAAGGGTGACTTAGATGCTCATATAGTAAGTCGACATTCTGATAGTGAACGACTAATGAACACCGTGACGAGCAAGATACGCCACTGCCATCAGTGCAATTATAAAACTGTCAAATCAACTAATTTAAAACAACATATAAAATCTCATGTGAAAAATATAAATTAAAAGCGAAATTTAAACCTAAACTATTTCTCGCTTATAATGCTTGTGGAAGAACTGACGAATTCTTTACAATCAAAAACAGGGTGACCAACTTAATTAATGGTTAGTCGTGTAGTGAGAACTGTAAATTCCTAGTGTAGTCACTGAAGGAAATAAATGATTAGTGTTGTGATCGCTCGAGCGAAAATCCGCTCGAGCACTCGATTATTGAAATAGCCGACATCGCTCGATTATTAAAAAAACCGCTAGAGTTATAAATTCAAGCGAAAATCGTCGCTTGTTACTTATTACCTTCCACTCGATACCTGTTCTTCGCTTGACGCCGACGTATATTCGACCAGTTTTTCGCTCGATAGGAAATACTCTAATTATAAATTCAGGTGAAAAATTGAATCGTTGCCTTTCACTTGATAACCCATCTTCGCCGCGTCACCCGAAATGTGCCGATTGGCGACGTTCGAGGTTGACGCTCAGAAGGCTGATACGGCATACGTCTTCCTTAAAGGCACATAAACGAAAAGGTGCATACAAAAAAGTATGCCAACTCCCTTAGTGGATTCATCGCGACATGGGTCTTGTTTTGACTGGCTAGCCAGCGGCGATTGTAAATTTTTAAAAAATTAAAGGATATCATTTAATAAAAACTCTAGACTAAACTTCTAAAACTTACAAGAACAACCCCTGGTGTTTTATCGACAGATTCTTCTTGGTCATAAAAATTCAAGTGATTAATCGCTGGAGCGATTCACTCGATTATTAAAATCGCTCGAGTATCAAGTACTCGATTATTAAAGTCATCGGTTTTTTCCAACACTAGTAAATTCATAGTGTAGGTACTAAGGTAAATAAATTATTCTTCGTTTCCTTGATTTTTATATATTTCAGGTATTACTGAATGTTTTGTTTGAATAACAAATAAAAATGTGTGAGCGTTGACAGTTTAAAAATGTTATAACAATTGTTGCCTTCGTTGTACAGAAGACAATGTCGATGTATTGATAGTTATAAACCAAATTAACACACTATTTACAGTTAAATAATGTGTGTTATCATGAGATACATAATATAGACAAAGTTTTCATTACAGTTTAAACTGTGTCTTAATTTTGCTAATATAACAACATATTCTTAGACAGATACAATTAACAAGTAAATGATAGTTGACTGTCGATACACAATACAACTGTATTATCACTTTTTGAGAATGTCTCGCTGGGCAAATAAATATTGTCAACAGTTTACCTTTATTCTTGTAGTGTCGTTTAAACAAAGGATATAATATAGTGAGTTAGCTCAGCTATTTACATGTTCAGCAAAGTTAGTTTCTTCCTGATTATTTTACTTCCATCGGGTCAATACATAGTTTTAACACACTTCAGGGTCTGACAGGGCACAATGGGTCCAGCTGTGTGCAACTTTGATTTATTGATTTTAGTGTTTTTATATTTAATTTTAAAACAAGAACGCCCATGGATTGTCCATGTGACCTGTCGACATCCTTCCTGACGGATACCGCGTAGCCACCGATCCAAGCCATATAACGGAAGATTTCAAGTCCATCCAATAAATCAAGAAGTAGTACATAATAATATATTTGAATATTTATACGAATAGTTGAGAAACGGTGAAAAAGAGTTGTTGGAAAACTAGTTCCAACAATCGTGTCTTTTTATTCGCTTATAATTACGTTTAATCTCCCTGGTATAATTAAATACCTTATTCTTCCTTCATACAAAACAATTGGATCTAAACCGCATTGTTCTTTGTAAATACGCATGTATTTCAACTCGCAAACGGACTATTCTTCCACTATCAAACCTCTATCACACTTCCTTATCCTCAAACGCCTAAAAAGCAAGTTAAAACACATATTTCCACCATGTTCCTGTCAGCACGCTCGTGGTTTCAATTCTCAGTATTCTAAAAATAACCGACAACAGTTTTATTCCCCAAAAAAAGAGCGCTTATTCTCTCCACTCACTGATCATTGACTACAGCTCTCGGACCAGCTAAATTAGGGGGTTGATTTAGAACAAACCCGAACAAACCCCCCCTTAATTTACCGACCGCTATCGAAACTTTGTCAAGTAGTTTTACCGCTTCTGTACAACGAAGGCAACAATTTTTCTAATATTTTTAAAGTGTGAGCACTAACACATTTTTATTTGTTATTCAAACCCGAACAAAGAATCATTTATTTACCTCACCCTATGAAGTTACAGTTCTCACTACTCGACTAACCATTGATTAAGTTGGTCGCTCTGTTTTTGATTGTAAAAAGAAGTCGTCATTTCTTCTACAAACAATATTGTTGGCCAATCAGAAGCTAATAAGGGTGGTAATCTTATTTAATTACAGACGCAACTAGATTGATACACCCAAGAACTGTTACTAAGAGGCTATATAATACATTTATAATATATATTTATTTTTAGAGACAAAACTCATTTTAGCTTTTAACTATGCAGTAGCTTTATGATTTTCTTATCCTTCGAAAAGAAATATTCTTATAAATAAATGGTAAATAATCAGTTAGAAATAAAATAATTTTTCCCCTTCATGCTTAATTTAACTGCGTATTTTAAAAAAAAATATTTCTCTGTCCCATGGCGAGCTAGTTACCTTTCATTAATAATTATAATTTTACCGATTCCCTTGATATTTGAAATGAATCAGATTAAATATACACACATTTCATAATCAATATATTATATTCATTACAGTCACTAACACCTTAACTTACTAACCTCAAGTCACAGGTGTTAGAAGTCCCCGCCGGTATAAGGCTCTAATTAGGTAAGATTTTCACCCTTATTAGGTCTTCATCTTGTTAACAATATTGTTCTATTAGTCCTTATTGCTGAAGATGGGGTCTTCCCTCCGAAACATGTACATTGTCAATTTAAACGTGTATTAGGTTTTTATGAGACGAGTAGAGCAACTATTTTACTTCCCTTCTATACTTTCCTCTCAACTGCGACAAAAATAATTACATTAAATAAAATTTGATTTATTTATCATTATTTTAATAGTATATTATTATTAGAATTATAAAAATTTTAAGTTTTTTATATTGTCTAAAATGTGTAACTCTTATTCACTAAAGAGATTTACATTTTTATTTCACAAAATCAATCGAAATTTTTGGTTCTTATAGGTAGCCCCTGTTACGTTTTTATCATTCCTTATAATTTAATTTTTATTGGCCCAATTGAC
Source organism: Barypeithes pellucidus (assembly GCA_963991005.1). NCBI lineage: Eukaryota > Metazoa > Arthropoda > Insecta > Coleoptera > Curculionidae > Barypeithes > Barypeithes pellucidus. Next base: position 44,561,457 of record OZ022563.1, on the reverse strand, counting down.
GATTCGATCTTGTTCTCGTATTTCTCGTGGTGGTTACAAAAATATACCAATCTAAGATCAGTCAAAAAAATATAGAGGGTAACAGACTTAAAAATTAGAATGATGTTAACAGGGAATGGATAAAATTTAGATATTATTATTATAAATGTAGTATTTATAAATATAATATTTCGCCAACGTACAGGGTGTTCCATTTTCGACACTTTTATAGGGTAATTGTTAGTGCTATCAAAAAAGTAATGTACGTGTCATGTACTCTTTTTGTGTCAAATTTAATATGGTAAAATCAAAATTTGAAAATTTCGCTCGCTTAAGAGATACGGGGGAAAATAAAAAATTAACAATTTCAAAATTACCCTATATTTTCTTAGTTAAAAGAGATACAGAAAAATGTTTTATACAGAAGTTTCTTTATAATGATTGTTGAATAATCTGCCGTTCTCAGAATAAGTATACAGGGTCAGGTAAAAAAAGTTATCGGACCTAACATCAATTTTTTTAAATGCAACACCCTGTATATTTTAATCTATAAAGATAGCATTTTAAATTTCTTTTCAAATTTATAACACACCATGGATGATATTGGTTTCCTAAGCGATTTATATAAACTTTTCTCCAATTTCCTTGTTTTTTTTATTATAAGTTTTTGATCTCTGCATAGTAAGAGCCGTATATTTCTAAATTATGTTCCAGTCGTCGGAATATGTCCTTAAATGGTTGCCGTCTTTCCGGATAGCGAACAAAATATAAATTTTGGGCTATTTCTTCGTTTTTTCCACGTTCAATATAAACTAATATCATATCAAAATTTTCAAAATGTTGATATGTCATTTGCATAAATGAATATGTAAAAATAATTGACATTAAATGTTAATAACAACTAGAATGTCAACATAGTTTCTGGGATATTAGCTTTTGTTTCATGACCTAGTGTGGTTTAAAGTAATAAGGTTTAAATAAATCGCCTAGGAAACCAATCCATGGTGTGTTATAAATTTAAAAAGAGAACTTAAAATGCTATCTTTTTAGATTAAAATATACAGGGTGTTCCATTTTAAAAAAAATGAGGTTAGGTCCGATAACTTTTTTACCTGGCCTCGTATACTTATTCTGAAACCAGCAGATTATTCAACAATCATTATAAAGAAACTTTTGTATAAAATATTTTTCTATATCTCTTTTAACGAAATTTTTTGATTTTCCCCGTATCTCTTAAGAGAGCGAAAATTTTCAAATTTTGATTTTACTATTTTAAGTTTGACCCAAAAAGAGTAAATGCCACCTACATTACTTTTTTGATTGCACTAACAATTACGGAGATACCCTTTAAAAGTGTCGAAAATGGGACACCCTGTACAAGTCTAATTAAAGTTTCTTAGTCAATAAAATATACAGGGTTGCTTAAAAGTTACAATCGGAAACGTAAATCTTCAGGTGCATCTTCGGGACCCGATATCTTTGCCCGGAGGAATATTTGAAAAAATGGTTATATGAACTACTAGTATTATTTCGACCTCCCCTATAAGCTGGCGAAATATTGCCCTATACTTACCGGACACCCTGTATATTCTGTTATTAATTTTAAATTATATTAAGAAAGCAAATTTGGTATAGGTAGTTTTCATTACTGGTTCTCAAGGCCCGAATTGCAATTATTTTCAGTTGTTGTATAATAATAATCGAGATTTATAAAGTAATATAGATTATGTTATTAGAAACCTTGTTTTATTCATATCTTCCCCACTTTATCTGTATTTAAATATTAGAAAATTATTTATAACTACATTGAAATGTAATAATCTATTTATTTAAGAAGGGACAAATATTTCAAATAAAATTATTTATTAAAAGCACAGTATGTCTGCTGCTTGCTGATATTAAATAATATTTTTATTTTCACACCACAAAAATACCAATAATCTATCACATATCACACTTTTCAATAAACAAAAATATGTCACTAGGGCTTTTAAAGCAGCAGAACAATTTTTAAAGATAATTTAATTTCTTAACAATGTTTATAATATCTTCAATTGCAATTGATTGGTACAATTGGTAAGAAATACCGAAGATTGCATAGTTTTAGGCCACGACAAGGTAATATAATGGCAGTTATAAAAAAAAACAAGCAGTACCTACAATAGAACTTCAGTAAAAAATTGCAACAAAAACAGCCAGACAATTTTCTCTTGAAAAAAAATTATAAAAATATATATATTTTTTAAAATTTACATACAGGGTGTTCATTTGAAAACTTCCCACCACGGATTTATCGAAAACCACTGATCCGCCCTTGCTTTATGGTCGATATATATTTCACAGTATTTCTTCGTGGAAATTCAATGGCGTGTCAGTCATTTTACTTTTTATCCGTTGAAAGGTATATTTGAAGAAAACTGTGTCTGCGGTTACATCCTGTTCATTTGAAAACTTCCCACCACGGATTTATCGAAAACCACTGATTAAAAGAAAAAACGCCGAGACACGTCAAAAGATTTGCCAAAGGGGACAACTTTTTGACCAAAAACTACTTCAACCCCCCTTTTACCCTCTGGCCCCCGGGGTCATCCCCTTAAAAATTTTAAATGACAAGGGGTAGCAAGTAATAGCTTGTTTGAAAGGTATTTCAAAGTGCTTTATTTTGACGTTTTATTTTTTTAAAATCGGTCGATTCGTTTTCGAGAAAAATAGAAAACTTTTTACCGCCTTCTTTTTATCAACACAGATAACATGGGCGAACTGTTTTTATTCTTATACCTGTTTAGTTTTTTTATATCTGTTTAGTTTTTTTATAGTTGCTAAAGGAAAGAAACAATTTAATTTGCTGTCAATTACCTTTGTGACAATCTTGGTATAGTGAAAATTAATTTATTGATTCAGATTTTACTTCCAAAATGGTTTACACACTAGCGGAAAAAGCGGAAATGATTCTATGGTATGGTGCCCAAAATCAAAGTGCTCGGCAAACTGCCGTTACATTTAACGCCAGACATCCTCAAAAGATAACTTCGCATAGGTATGTTTTGGACCTTGTTACTAAATTTACTCAAACTGGATCTGCTGCAAATAAAAAACGCAATCATCGTAGAGTTTTGGATGAAGCCGCTCAAGTTGAAGTTTTGGGTATATATTTTGCCATAAATCCTAATACTTCATTACGCAAAATTGTTGATGCGACTGGTATTTCATTAGGCTCTGTACACACAGTTACTAAATTACATAAATTTCATCCATAAAATATTGCAAGAGTTAACCGAAGACGATTTCGATAGGCGAGTTGAGTTTTGTGAACAAATGACTGCAGCGATTAATGATGATACCATTCATGTAAAGAATATCTGCTTCAGTGATGAATGCACACTTTATCTAAATGGATTTGTTAATAAGCATAACTGCAGGTATTGGAGCAATGAAAATCCTCATGCTTTTGTAGAAGGGCATACTCTGCAGTACCCCCAAAAAATTAATGTATGGGCAGGCATTTTAGGAAACAAAGTGATTGGGCCATTGTTTATTAATGGGAATTTAAATGAAGGCATTTATTTAGATATGACTGAAACCATTGAAAACCAAATCGAAGACGATGGAAACCCTATACTTTATGAGGCTGAAATATATTTCCAGCAAGACGGCGCTCCTCCTCACTATGTTCTTCCGGTTCGGCAATGGCTAGACGATGAGTTTCCAGATAAATGGATAGGGCGAAGAGGGCCTATAGAATGGCCTGCTAGATCTCCTGACTTGACGCCATTAGACTTTTTCTATGGGGCCATTTGAAAACTATTGTGTTCACTCCCCCCCAACCTAACAGTTTGGATGAACTTCGTCAACGCATCACCGAAAGCTGCCATGATCTCCCACAACATGTTTTTGAAAATGTCCGGCAGGAATTTGAAAATCGCCTATTTTTTGGCCAATAACGGGCAAGATTTTGAACACTTATTGAAATAAAAAGTGATATTTTCGTGTGCTTTTTTTTCTATCTGAACAAATTAAGATAAATAAAGATTTTTCTAATATTCTCGAAAACGAATCGACCGATTTTAAAAAATCAAACGTCAAAATAAAGCACTCTGAAAGACCTTTCAAACAAGCTATTACTTGCTACCCCTTGTCATTTAAAATTTTTAAGGGGATGACCCCGGGGGCCAGAGGGTAAAAGGGGGTGAAGTAGTTTTTGGTTAAAAAGTTGTCCCCTTTGGCAAATCTTTTAACGTGTCTCGGCGTTTTTTCTTTTAATCAGTGGTTTACGATAAATCCGTGGTGGGAACTTTTCAAATATTTTACATTTTCTTACATAAAACTAACAATAAAAAAAACAATGTATAAGTTTTGTCATCATTAGTACTCGTATTTAGGTATATATTAGGTTCATCTTAAAGTTGATATACCTGGAATGCAATTAAATTAAATATTAAATTATAAAAATTTAATTTTGTTACTTATTAAAATTTAAAAAAGAAGTTAAAAAATTAAATATCAAATATTTTCTGCAACCACTACCCATTACGTAAGTTGCCAAGTACAGAGAGGCCGCATTAGATACTATAAAATCAAATTTAATTGAACACGGTTCATTTTCTAAAACTCGCCCTAAAATCTACCACAAGGATAATCGCGAGACTGATGAATTAAATGTGTTAGCTTCAATTGAAACAAATTCAAGTACTTCTTGCAGAAAAGTTGAAGGTTCGGTCGGAATAATTAAATCAAGAGTGCAAACAATCCTAAAAAGAAACACAATTTTAAGCCATATAAATTCCACCGTGTACAAAACTTACATCCTGGTGATGCACAGCGCCGTATAGAGTTTTGCAATTGGTATTTACAAAATCTGAACAGGGAAAACAATTTTGAAAAAACCGTTATATGGTCTGATGAGGCTCATTTTACCAGTGCTGGCATGTTTAATCGACAGAAAACGAGGTTTTGGTCTCAGGAAAATCAGCATGTAATATTTCCAATCGAACGGCAAGGCAGATTTGGCGTTAGCGTTTCATGCTTTATACTGAATAGCAAAATAGTTTATAATATATTTGAAGGAAGCCTTAATGCAAATAAATATTTGGAAATTCTGGAAAACGTGTCAGAAATAATAGAAGATGTGCCCAAAAGCCCTGGTTTTTATTACATTTCGTTACGATATATTTCGGTAGATTGGAACGGAAAAGTTCGGCGTTGGTCATTTGGTAACATGTGTGGTTTTTACTGCAGTACAAGTGCGTAGTTAAAAATTGACGATATTAGTAGATTAATTTGTACAGGGCGATCACGTATTATGTCCCCCCACCTTAACCTTTTTATTTTACTTACTTGAGAAAAATTAAAACGATTGGTATACATGGTTTTTAAAGTAGTATTTGCAATGGGAACAAATATCTTTTAGGTGTGTTGATTTACACGTAGGGTTGGTTTTACTCAATATGATGTTGAGGCCCTTTGTTAGACATCTATATTATAATATGCAACCAAGTAATTTATGAAATAACCGACGAATTATGTACAGGATATATGTATAAGACGACACTAACTTGTGATCGTATGATATTAGTAAATTGTAATAAATTACTGTTGCATAACTTATTAAGGAAATAACACTTTTTGAAGTGATCCCGAATTGCGTAACGGGCCTAGAATAGGCACATTGTATATTCCGATTTATTAATAATAATAAAGTCGGTAAAAATAATGAGCGCGTTTAGTTACGCCGATTCTTTATTCTGTCGTAGATTGTCTTGCCCTATTGACAGTTTGAGGCCTAATTTAATTTGTCAATTTAAAATCGTATTTTTTAATTTAAACTCTTTTATTTTTTGGTTCTTATCGAGGCCCCTTTAAATACGAGGCCGTAGGCTAGAGCCTAGTATGCCTATAGTGATAAATCCGAAAACAAAGAACCGATAACCAGTGTCACTTAATAATGACACACGTCAGGCGGAATACTTTCGTTGACGTACGTAATTTCGTCGGTATCCAAACTTTCGGATTTGAACGGAGTTTTTCGGTGGCAGATTATTATTGTTGAAAATCGTGATTGCTATGGAAACAAGGAACCGATAGTGTCACTAATAATGACACACGTCAAGCGGAATACATTTCGTTGACCTAATTTCGTCGGTATCCAACCTTTTGGATTTGACCGGAGTTTTTCGGCGGCAGATTATTATTTTGGGTGAATTTTTATTTTATTGACTATGAGTGTAAAATACCATAAACTAGAGTTTAGTGCCTTAGAAGATGAATTGTTGATCGAAAGGGTAAAAGAAAATCCACCCATATATGCTAAAAAATTAAAAACTTTTAAAGACATACAAATGAAGCAGAAAATTTGGAAAAAAATAGCGGTAGAATTTGGATCAAATAGAACAGGTATGTTCTAATTATACAAATTTTTTTTATTTATTATTTATTTATTCATTCAGTTATATTATACATACATACGTCCTTAAATAAGGATAGTAATATTCATCGATTAAGTTATAATATTTTGAATACACGTAACTAGAGACCGATAGGTCATACAATGTTTTAATATTGCAAAGATCTGAGGAGTATAGCATATTAGCAGAGCCTGGGTCTTTTTAGGATTACCTTCACAATATAGTTTTGGGCAATATTTAGATGCTCTAAATGAGTACATTCCTCCCCAATCGATGATTCTCTACCTCAATAAGGGCTCAACTATTGCCTCATAAATCATAACAATTAATTTTTTATTTAGTATTTCTCGAAGGATATAAAATTTGTGGATAAGGCATCGAATTTTTTTACACAAATAAAGCACGCGTTGATCTCATTTATCGATTATTATTCAAAAGTATTTTACAAACGAAACTTCATTAATATACTATTATATAATGTTAATATTTAAAGTTAATTTAAATGTATCTAAGAAACGATTATTTTAGTAAAACCAGATTTCAGACGCTCTCTTGTCAAACGTCAAACAAACATTTTTTTAAATGTGAATCTCTTTTACTGATAAGGAAGATTGGTTTTATGATTCAAGCTAATTTTACTTTAACACACTATGCAATATGAATTTTCGCCGATTCCTCGGATATTTGTTTGTTTTGGTTGGGTCGAACACACATATATTTCTATATTTAACAGTTTAATTGGTACGATTTACGTGGTGATACTGCCATTGAACAATTCCTGCTTGGCTGTTAAAAAATTGTTTAAAAGTGTCGCGAACTGATCTGGCAGCAAAAGTTGCTCGTCTATTGTTGGTGGCTGATAGTGCTATAAAATTATCTACTGGAAGTGTTGGAGTAGAATTCAAGCATTCCTGTGGATATAGAATTTTACTTTTTCTTAACATATTGTGCAAAAGACAGGCAGCAAAAATAATATTATCTCCTGTTTCTAGTTCTTTAACGGCAAGTGGGGTAAAAACTAAACGCGCTCATTATTTTTACCGACTTTATTATTATTAATAAATCGGAATATACAATGTGCCTATTCTAGGCCCTTTACGCAATTCGGGGTCACTTCAAAAAGTGTTATTTCCTTAATAAGTTATGCAACAGTAATTTATTACAATTTACTAATATCATACGATCACAAGTTAGTGTCGTCTTATACATATATCTTGTACATAATTCGTCGGTTATTTCATAAATTACTTGGTTGCATATTATAATATAGATGTCGAACAAAGGGCCTCAACATCATATTGAGTAAAACCAACCCTACTTGTAAATCAACACACCTAAAAGATATTTGTTCCCATTGCAAATACTACTTTAAAAACCTTGTATACTAATCGTTTTAATTTTTCTCAAGTAAGTAAAATAAAAAGGTAAAGATGGGGGGACATAATACGTGATCGCCCTGTACAAATGAATCTACTAATATCGTCCATTTTTAACTACGCACATGTGACCAAATGACCAACGCCGAACTTTCCATTCCAATCCACCGAAATATATCGTAACGAAATGTAATAAAAACCAGGGCTTTAGCTGGTCTCAATAACTTGCAACTTCAACAGGATGGAGCGCCCGCTTGGAACTAATGGACCTGTAAGATGACCACCAAGGTCACCCGACTTGTCGGTTTTGGATTTCCTCTTATGGGGATACCTTCAAAATAAAATTTATTTCATTCAGTGCCAAACAATGGCAGATTTAAGAGTTGCCATTGACAGAGCTTTTAGGGAATCACAAACGCGGCCGTTTATTATTTTTAATTGGTTAAGGCGAATAAGAACCATGTGTGAAACATGTCTAGGGTGACCCATTTAAAAAAAGCAAATTTGTTTATTTTCCTTGAAAACTATTGAATATAGAAAAAAATCTAAGTACGTCACTGAATTCTACGTAAAAAAACTACAAAAAAGCACATTTTATTTATTTTTGATACGTTACGGGGTAACCGAGATATGGGGGGTGTCCCAAAATGCACAATTCTCAAAAACATCCCGTATATCAAAAATAAGGCAGCCTAGAAAAATTCTGATTACGGCATCTTCTGTTTGACAAAAAAGTAGCACAGTGCTGCGAAAACCGCTTCCTTCAATCTTTACTAATAACGGAGATACCCCGTAAAACTACCCAAAAATGGACACCCTGCATATAAAAATATGTAATTACTTTAATTAATTAAAAATGATGACAAAATTGATATTTTTAATAGAAACATAAATACTACTAAAGCGCAAGAAAGTTGCATTTAGTTCTATGTACCCGGAGTGTCGCAGCGAGCGCCCTTTACAATCTACATAAAAATAAAATAATTAACAAATTCAAATTTCTCGCCCCTAAAAACCTCCAATCACAAAAAGTAGGTTAATCAGGAAATTATAGAAAATAAAAATTTCACTGATATATACACCACTCGGTTATTACTTTTGAGCAAGCAATATTTGACCAAATCGTAATATTTTTACATAAAGAATCTTCAGTTTTACTGTATACTATTAGTTTTGGGACATACGGTATAAAGCTCAATCTGGTTGAAGTGCGCAAAGTTCTTTTTTTAAATACAAATACTAAAACCAACAAGGGATGGAGGATATGCGAGGGCGCGAGTTTTAAATTTTTGCTCCGTCTGGAAAAAAATCATGATCTGGGGATGATTACAGGACATTTTCTACGCACTATGCATTGGTTAATGCGACAGTGTACCCCACTACACATTCGCCTGATTAAAGGGAGCGCGTGATGAATTTTTAATTATCGTCTTGCTCAAAAATGAAAAATAGTGTAGTTCCCTTGGACCTTTTTTCTTGTACGTTTTGAGAACCCTGTATAATTAATATAAAACATTTTTATCTTCGGGTTTCTTCGGGTTTGTAAACCTTTCTTGCAAAGCAAAGCTTTTTAGAAAAATACCCTTTTTTTCATAAAACGCATAATAAAAAAATAACAAAAAAGTTTAAAAAGTTTTATTTTTAGGTTCAAACTGGAGTTAAAAGGCGAGCATATTTGCTTATGTTTGGAACCAATATAACTGTACCAATAATGACAATGACAGTTCTTATTTATAATTAGTCCATATCTTCAAGACAAGCTGTCTTAGACAGCAGGAGTCCCAAATCACGTTATATATATAGACAGATACGATTAATGTGAGTCTATACAGATTTGGAAATTATAAAAATGATATTTTTTATATTATATATGAGTTGTGCAATAAAATTGCATTTATTTTTAGTGTGTTTCTCTCTTAACAGGAGTCCGGAGTATCTGTAAACGAGTTTTCGTCCCAAGCGTTTATTCCTGTTTTAGGAAAAAAATGTCAAAGAAAAAACTTTGTAATAGAACTATAGAACTCGCGTAAAGTCTATATTTTTTTTCGGAGGATTTTTATATTAAATTTTTTTTTACTGCTCCATATAGAAAAAAATGATGGACTTTCCTCGAAAATTTAGACATCTTTCGTTAAACACTTTTTTTTTAATGTGCCGTTTTCATAGGAAGCGAAAACTTCGTTTTTCAGCGTAGGAAATTGAAGTATAGACCCCGATCACGTGCAGTCTCTTTCTTCCGATTATCGTTGTTTCTGTCGGCGTACCGATTACGGACGGACGCTCGACGTCTTCTTCTAACTGCGAGGGAAGATCCAATTCGCCTCGTGCCTTCAAAGCGTGAAACGAACAGGGGTCAAATCGGAGATTTCGTATTTTATCAATTAAGCCCGGCAAATTTGTAATTAGTTTATGCTAGTGTAGTCGAATTCCTTTTGGCATTTATGCTTTCATAATTATTAATTTTCGTGCCGACGCGCAAAGCGTAATTAAAAGTTAGTTAACCGTATTCGGAAAACAGAAGGTGGTGGAAATGAAAGGGGTCTCTCCTTATCTTATAATTTTATTTCTTTAATTTCAAGCAACGAAATGGAATCGCCAAGAAGTAAGCAGGAATTTATTTTGTATATTTGGCGAAGGCGCAAGAATTATTTTATAGTTGTGCAGCGCCATCTAATTAGTTGCTAATAAAGATTAAATATGGCAAATGAAGTTTTGTTGAAATGCCACGATATTTTCAGTAGCGCCATCTAGTGTTAGGTAGATTAACAAACTCTATTTAGTTCACTTGGGTAAATGAATCGCTTTGGTTCAAAGTTAAGTATGCAGTATATATATATATTTCCCGTGCAACATATATTATTTACTTTTTTCCATATTGTATCAAATTTAAATGGGGGGGGGAAGGGTTCATGAGCCCCATGACCCTCTGGATCCGCGCTTCTTTGACACGACACGATTTTCGAAGCAATATAATATGTAGGTATGTGTTTATGTTTTGTTTACTGATGTTTTTTACCTATATAATTTCTTCCAAATAAACATAGGAAATAAAACCAGGTCCTCTGGATTACAAAAATGCGTAAACAACCAGACAAACGCGGATTTAGTTCTCATCCTCCTACTAGATGGTCCCACAGTATATTTAGTTTTTGTGGCTGTCTTTTCAAATATTCTCAGATCAAATTAATAATAATAAAAAAAGAATAAAGGACTTCAGAAACCAAATACTGTACATTATCTAGGCAACTATAAAGATATTGTTGCCAATTGCATGTTTCCAAGCATATCCTTCTTTTAAAATTGAAAATCACAAATGCCATTTTAGTTGAAAGAGTAATACAGGAATAAATAAAGAACTAACTTAATGCTCCGTCGGTGTATCCACATTATTTCCAAAATCCTTGATACACGCCACTGTTATTCATATTTTATTTAAGAATGCGATTTTTCCGTTCAAAAACAATTGAATAAATTCGACAGGTTTCCATGTATCCATAGCCGCCCCCGTCGCGTCAGATTTTTAACGAACTTCGTGAGGAAGCGTAGGTCGAAGACAGTAAAGATCTAGTTTTTGTGAAATTTCAAGAAAAAGTGGTAAGATCTATTTCTTTTTTGTTGTAACTTTTAAATAAATATTTAAAGAATGTTTTTGTTGTTAGAAAATTGGTTTCAAACCGTCGGCAATTGAAAAAATGTCGTTAGCATCAGAGGGGAATGATATTATCCCTGAATTGCGGCGGGAATGGCCGAATAAAATCAGAGATGGAAGTATTGTGAATTACCCAGAGCAAGGCAAGAACAACTCCTAATTAATTATTATTTATTAAAATCACGCCATAAAACCACAAAGCTTTATATTTAGCACAATTCCTAATTAATTATTATTTATTATAATCACTCCATAAAACCTAAAGCTTTATTTGGTTAAAACAAACCAATGCCCTTTTTGAAAATTAATACTAGCACGGAACTGCTATCTAGAAGGTGTTCTCTTTCCAATTAACAACTGTTAGAAAGGGACAGCTGATGATCGAGTGAGTCCGATCGAACAGATCGCAGTTTAACGGAGCATCTAAAAATTTGGCGGAATATGGACCAAAGCCTGCTTGATGATTTTAGAACCGATTTCGTGAAGCGTCTCGCGTATGTTTCTTCTGGCAATCTAGACAGCCGTGGTTTAGGAGGCGCGGGTAGGGTATAGTGGGGAAATCAACGTCAAAAGTTTAATATTTCTAATATTAATAATTGTGAACGCAATCTTAATTTTTTTTCTGGTAAATTTATTGTCTATGCGCCAATTAATCTCTCTAATAATAAAAAAAATGTTTGGCGCACTTCTATGTCTTGTTTTAAGTCGATTATAAATACATTAGTACAGTGAGATACACATAGTAACAGTAGGGGAGAGTGGTGTAAGGTTAATATTTTTGAAATGTTATCCAGATGGCAGAGGCGCCAGAAAACTATTTGCTGAACAATCAATCAAGCCAAAGACTTATAATTTTTTAAAAATGTATCATGTTGTTTCTGACTTCGTTTGCCGGTTTGGCTAGAGATGGGCAAATAGATAGTCGGATAGGTCGAAGTTTAAGGCGTAGTATAATTTTATTTTGTTTTCACCCCTCAAAATGAAGGCTTGTGTTGTGCATAATAACATAACCTATTGTCTCTATTCCTAAAAACCACTTCCACACCTTTTCTGAATAATCCTAATGGAAAATTACTCAGAAAAGACTTAATATGCTCCATTACGACTAAGAAAGAAGAGAAAAAGTTGACAGTGACAATGCTGAAATAAATGAATCTAGGAGTGGTGCGTTAGGAAACGGTATTTTTTTCTTTTACAATACTAATAATCTATAATAACATTATTTGTGTAATCTTTACTTTTATAATATATTTACACTTTTACGCGAATACGTATAACCTTTGAAATAATTAAAATCATATTTTATATTAATTAAAGAGCTTTATTGTTTCAAAGTAAGAAATGTTTAACATGAAAAAAATGTAATATTTGTGTATAATTGTTCAACGTTTTGAAAACAATTGGTTTAGATTTAAAATAGCAAAGATAAGAAGGAGGCAACTTTCTGCAATCAATTCCTAAAATACACAGGTTATCAATTTGTAATATTTTTTTAGTTCGACGTAATCCTGAGAGATTTTCTAAAAAGAACGTCGTAAATTATGTAGAGGAAGAAATACCTGAAGACGACAGGTATATTTGTAAGTTTCACTCAAAGTTTCTTAACGATATCGATTAAAAATAACCAACAGTTCCGGTTTTCATTATGCTGTAAAGTTGCAATGCAAGAAGATGTGTGCATCCAATGTGACATATACAGTTGAACCGGGGCATGAATGATCGTGCGTTCATCACTTGTTACAGTAGGTTATTCAAACAAAATATAATTTTTATAACTAAACTTAAAATTTAACACTACTTACAAAAAAGGAAACATGTGAATAATACATATCAATATTTTTATTTTGCCATTTCCGTCTAATACACTGGCATTGTATTTCGTTTACAAAGAAAAACGTTGTCAGATTTATCGTTTTTCATGAACTGATAAAACAAGAAGACATTTAAAAACAACAGGTCCTGGATCTTATTGTACAGTTATGACGCATTGTTTCCCCGGTCCAACTATAAAATTGTAAATCAATGTTGATAAAATTGAAGAGAATTTTCTATTTTCGATTAACTATTTTTTTTTAAATTTTAGTCTGCGACAAGTGTCAAAAGGACGTGGTGGACTACTGTGACACCTGCGGAATGCTCGTCGTTGTTAAAGACGTCAATGTACCGATGGGAGTTCCCGATAGAGCTCGCAAAACTGCGCCTCCCATTTTTGAGATCCGCGAGTCAACAGTGCACGGGTTGGGAGTCTTTGTGAAGGTCAAACTGCCCCAGGGCATACAAGTGGGACCGTATCAGGGGACGATCTCTAGAATATCTAATACGAATGGATATAGCTGGAAACTTAGAAATGGGAAACTGGTTAGTATGGGTCGCCGGTTAATGGGGCAAAGTACTATTTGCTCCCTCCGTTGGTATTCCAAATGCGTGTAAAAAAATTAATAGTACCACCCATCACCATCGACCTATAACTATGGATACGTTACAACTATGGGGTGCGCAGTAAAAGGTTAAATTTTATGAGTGAAAAAATGGGTTGGTGCACACGGTTTACCGGTCATATTTTTAAAGGTTGATCGTCGGTTGTCTTGCGCGTTATATAGGCAAACCCGTCGGTATTGATGTTGGTTTGGTTGCCAACCAACGACGTGAAGCAACGACAATAAATATCAAAATTAATTTTAAAAGTGGCACGTCAGTGATGGCCACAAGGCTTCTTCTATGTGAGAAAATAGATTGATTTCCCAGTAAAGAGGGCCAAAATATTGCCTTGTAATCATTTTCATTAAAGGCGAACTACGGTCCTGTTCGGCGGTTAAGGTAAATAGTTCATCAGTCGGCATTGCGCATGACCAATGACGATCAGCTTTGTTTACATGAGCGAGGCCATAAATTTGCCACTTTTGCTTCTAGAGTTTGACTATTCATCGATATAGGTCGGTACCCATCTCCAAATTAAGTTGCAACTCTACAGGGCAGTTCAAACAAGCGGGACCAAAGTAAACAAGACAACCTGTAGGAACCTATTTTATGACATTTTAGAATTCTAGGCATCAAAGACAGTCTAAAAGCACCTAATCTTGTTTTAAAATACTGATAATATGCAACCCGTTCATCTCAAAATTATCAACTATCATAAAAAGTTTAGTCTGTCAAACTATAGAAAGCGTTAGTATTCAAATGTAAATAAATATGTAAAAACTGTTCAAGTCTTCTACAATGACTAGCAAAAAGTTGCCAAAATATGGAAAACGAACAAACCCGAACAAACACCACCTGGATATAGTTTCTTTTATAAATATAAAAGAACAGTAAAAAAATTAATTATAACACGAAAATTTAACTATACTAAAATTCAAATTTCCGTTATATTTTTTAGGTGGACGCGGGGAACGAAACAGTATCCAACTGGATGCGCTACGTCAACTGCGCTGCGCACGTTTCCGGTCAAAACCTGGTGGCATTCCAGTACAAGGGCGAGCTCTTTTACAGGACCGCACGTGCTATCCAGGAAGGCGAAGAGCTCCTTGTTTATTACGGAAATAGTTTTGCCAGGGAGCTAGGTATCGAACCCAAAAAGTAAGCAATAGAACTTAAGTTTTATATCCTTACTTGTAAATTTTGTAAAAATGGCATATCTGGAGGAAAGTGCAATCTGACCCTAATGATGATCTAGACTCGACTCGAAACTCTATTCTACTACATATGTTTTTACTAAATATATTAGTTTCTTTGGGTTTTCGGGCAATTTTTATTAATACTGCTTACTTCTGTGTAACGTTTCGGATTATTCAATCATCATACTATAATATGAAAGAAAAAAAAAATTGGTTGTTTTTAACATGATTTGGTAATTGATAAAAAAAATTAACTAATGATCTCTAGAACTCTATTACATGTAAAAAATATACCTTATTAGTATTTGCATCAGTTTACTACTAGTGATAGTATCACTTTACTATAGCGATAGTGCAAATACTATTAAGGTATATTTCTTACATGTAATAAGATTTTTAATCATGTTAAATTGCAACCAACTTTTTTCTTTTATATTGTACTCTAATGATGGTTTAAAAATAAAATAAACCGAAAAAAAATTGACCGATAACCTAAGGAAACCAATAGATTTAGAACAAACGGTCAGGAATCTATTCCATTCTATTAAATATTGAGTTATACTAGATTTCTTTCCTTAGTGTGTCCAGGGGCGGATTAACCATAAGACGGGATTGGGCAGAACCGGAAAGAGGGCGAAAAGAGAATGTAAAATGATGGTACCTATAATTAGGAATAATTAACTGATCTGACAGCCCTGCGTTCTATTGCGTACTTTAGAACGAAAATAAGTACAACGTAAAAACTATTTTGTTGTTGTTACAGATACTTTGACCCGAAAATCGAGAATCAATTACAGCCATATTATACGTGCAAACATTGTCGGATTGGACTAACGTTGCCAAAGTTTCGAGATGCTCACGAGAAACGTTGTCCCTTTCAAAGGACGGTATATCACACTGGAGAAACATTTGCATGCATATACTGTAATATGCTGTACATTATGAAAGCAGATAGAGATAGACACCAACCTAATTGCAGGAAAAAACCGAAATCCAAATGCCGGTATGTTTGCACTTGATGGTATTTAGCAAAATGAATAAACTATCCCAGGTCTGCGGTTGCGTCATAACCATCAATCCTAATCAGTGCGGGGTCTTAGTGTTGCCGGGCCCCGGGCGGTACCCTAAAGAATGGGCCCAACGGGCACCAAGTTGCTGACCAAGAAAAAAAGGTCGTCAAGGGTCACGTAATTTTTTTTAGTTAAGCCTGCAATTTTACAACCATGGATTTCCGCGACAATTCTCATAGGGTTTGATAACCTAATTTGAGATTTCTTAATAATTTTTCAATTCATTACACTCAAAATACGAAAGTCATACAAATATGTATATACAGGGTGATCCAAGATGGGTGGCGAGCGGCCGTATCTCCTGAACCATACATGCTACAACTTTGGGATAAAAAATTTATTGAGAAATATGACCAAGAAAATTAGCTGGAAAATATTTTTAAGTTCGTAATTTTACCGCTAGGGGGCGTAATCGCTATGCTACGATACAAAACCCTTACTTTCTGCTAATATCTTCAAAACAATGTAGGTCGAAAATTAACTTTTTATAATTTCCGTAATATCCTCTATAAAATTTGTGATAACAATTTTTTTGTAGTTACTATGGTAACGGAGGGGGGAAGGGTAACAACTAAAAATACTAAAAGGGTCGTAACTTCGGTTTGCGTTACCCAAATTTAACAAACTATGGCTTGTTTTAAAGAACTTTTCGTCCTAATTAAACGTTATTATTAATAATTTGAAAATTTGTTCGTGCCGACGATAAAAGAGGGCGTTTTTTTTTTTAAATATTTCTTCTTTCGATTTCTTGAAAAATTTAAATGCAAACAGTCATTCATTTTTACTCTATTTTATAGCTCATTTGTTACTAAAAATTGCGGCGAAACCCGGAGGTCGTTATCTTTTGTCTTTTAAAAGTTATCGCAAAAATAGTGGGAAACTGTAATTTCAGTTTGGCTTTGACCAATATTTTGCTATTTTCCTATATGAAATCCTAGAAAAAAAAACCCTTTTGGCCTAATTACTCATATTAAGTTATGTTTTTAATTAAATTATGTTATTTTTCCTTTTATTTTAGTTATTTATCTAAAAAATACAATTATAATCCAAGTGTTCCATTTATTGCCATGGCGGCCATGGACAATTGCGAAATAAAACAAAAGAATAATAGTTATTCCGTGCTAAATTATATCTGACAGTCTCTGTTACTGTCGGGACAATTAAGTATATTTTTATGAGAAAAGTGATATTTTTTAAAGAAAAATGCCTTTTACAAATGAAGAAGCCTACGATATGTTAGCGACCTGTTTTCAAATGTTTGAAAACCCAGTTTTGGCTTCGAGGGAATACGTTATCCGTTGATTATCAACTTCACGCATCCAACGCGAATAGTGCATATTGTGCAGGTTTACTCTTCCAGTATTAGTAATGTCCATAATACTTGAGATAGGGATTATCTCTAATCATATTTTTTAGCCAATAGCAATGGTTCAATTTATTGTCAAAATCGGCAACACTTAGGGCTTGATGTAGTACTATATGGTACGGATAAAATTTGTTGTCGACAAGGATTCTTTGACCTGCACCGTAAGAAACTCCTAAATCCCTGACAATTTCTCTAATACTAATATGGGGTTCTGCGTGAATATATGCCAATACGTTAATAAGTATATCCTCCGATCTTGCAGGGCGATGTTTTCTTAAAGAGAGAATTGGCTGAACGCTGAAAAACTTTTCTAGAATGGTGAACTCTATGAGGATAACGTATTCCCTCGAAGCCAAAACTGGGTTTTCAAACATTTGAAAAGAGGTCGCTAACATATCGTAGGCTTCTTCATTTGTAAAAGGCATTTTTCTTTAAAAAATATCACTTTTCTCATAAAAATATACTTAATTGTCACGACAGTAACAGAGACTGTCAGATATAATTTAGCACAGAATAACTATTATTCTTTTGTTTTATTTCGCAATTGTCCATGGCCGCCATGGCAATAAATGGAACACTTGGATTATAATTGTATTTTTTAGATAAATAACTAAAATAAAAGGAAGTATCGTAGCATAGCGATTACGCCCCCTAGCGGTAAAATTACGAACTTAAAAATATTTTCCAGCTAATTTTCTTGGTCATATTTCTCAATAAATTTTCTATCCCAAAGTTGTAGCATGTATGGTTCAGGAGATACGGCCGCTCGCCACCCATCTTGGATCACCCTGTATATACAGGGTGTTATGGAAATGACGTATTATATTTAAATGGGTGACTCCTTGGGTGTCCTAGAGAAAGTCTACATACTTTTTTTTAAATCGAATACTCAATACTAAGGTAAAACGCCTTTTTACCCACGTACTGTCGCCCGTTCCATCTGGATTCGCTTAGCAACAATGTGGGTTACTACTAAACGTGTTGTCAGATCACACCGCGTGTCTCGCCCTTGCTTATATACCGGCCGCGCGCCATTCGTTCCTTTCAGTATGATTCGAGACTTGGGGTAGAACTGACGCTGTCGAGGCTTTCACGTGCTTGACGTATACGAATTTTAAACGTTTTGTTAGTTTTAGCAGTACTCGATTTTTTTCTGTTGTGAAATAATTCATAGAATGTTGTGATGTGATTTCAAATTTGTATGATATTATCTACTGTTGGTTCTGTTGCAAAACATGTTTTTTGTGTTTTATTTTCCTTTGGAATTTAATTATAAAACGGATTATTTTAAAATAAGATCGAAGGTAAGAGAGTATGTACCTTAAAATTGTGGTTTTTTTTTTCTAAAAAGTTTGAAAAAGAAGTGATAACGCATGTCAAAGACGTCTATAATGCGCTAACCTCTTTTGAACCTGGAGACTGCCTCAATAAAGTATTGATTGCGATGGACCTCAGGAGCGGGCACGTAAATTTTGAGATTCCATATAAAGTGTATATTTCGCTTAATAATTGAAAGTTCCATTTACGGTTATTTTTCTTCAATTTATTTTCATCTCAGGACTTGCCGGTTTAAATATAATAAGTCATTTCCATACACCCTGTATATACATGATGTAACCGCAGACACAGTTTTCTTCAAATATACCTTTCCACGCCAACAGCAAAATTTTATCCCATTTTTGACACTTTTTGGGGGGTATTAGAGTTATTATGAAAGATAGAATGTCGCGGTTTCCACTTTTTAACGAAACGAATAATTGCGGTATCAAATTTGCTACGGCTCTCTTAGTTTTTAAGCTATAGCTACGGGGTGGTTTTGAAAATCTTCGCTTTTTAAACATTATTCGTATTTCCGTTACGCGTTAACTTATCAAAAAGGTAAAAACTGATCTTATCAGAGAATTATACGTTAAGTAAAAATATTTAAATGGGTCACCCTATATATTATTATTTTAATTAATTGAGCATACTTTGCGCTTTACAAAAATGTCAAGTTTTATATTTATATTCAAAAATAACCTAAAAATGAGATATTTTTAACTTATAACAGCGGCCGGATACGTTGTGTCTCGTCGATCACCAACACACTCTCAGCAATCCGCTCTGTATTTTCGGTTTGCACGTGTATCTTGCCCGTCCATAAATAATCTATGAATAGTGTTTTTATTGACGCGTTTCTTCTGGACGTCAAATTTCTCGCATAATCTGTAGTATAATCTGTATTATTGTATTTTCAAAAGCTAACTATCGGTTCTGTTTCACTATTACTGTGTGTACATAAAGTGTTTCCAGGAGTGTTCCCATGAAAAAGAAAAAAAACTGATTGTGTTTGTGCCTGGATTTCCTCGCTCTTTAGGTATAAGGATAAATACAAGTAGGTAGAATATAATTTATTTTTATAATTTTATATGGAATTTCAGTTTTACATTAAGTTTGGCAATATTGCCATTGGCTCTGGAAATGTTGTACAGTAGCGCGGACTGCCCTGTGAGTAAGAGTGTTTATTACCCCACTTTTAAAACGGTCAATTTTAAAAAAATCAGTCACCCATTTAAATATAATACGTCATTTCCATAACACCCTGTATATCTCAAAAACTAAACTTTTCAGAGAAAAACTGGCTACGTCACTGAACTTTATGTAAAAATCTCTAACAAGGTAATTTCTTACCATTTTGATAAGTTAACGCATAACGCGAATACGAGGTTTGTCTAAAAAGCGAACATTTTCAAAACTAAGAGAATCTTTCGGTTCTTTAAAAAGTGGGACATGACACTAAAGTGAAAACCGCAACATTATATCCTTATAATAACTCTAATACCCTCAGAAATTGTTGAAAATAGAACAACCTGTACATACTATGATTTCGTTTTAGTATGTATGGGACATTCTTTTACAAACCGCACGCTTTTTAACCTTGACATTTTAGAATCGTCCGAAATATGTATTTCAGGATTTATTTATTTTATAATTAAAAAAAAATAATAACAATTTATTTTTTTAAATAGTTTTAACATGATGATAACCCATCTTAAATTAATTTTAAGAAATACCATTTTGTTCCTTATCCTCTTATCTACAAAACCCATTTTACGAGAAAGTGGCACCTCTTTTAGTTCGAAAGTTATTATTAAATAATTTCAAGCGCAAGTAACGCAGCGCGCGAATTGTCCAAGCGAGCAGCGTGCGACATATCGAAGCGTATCAGGGCTTACAATCGACCTCCCTGCAGTGTGAATCATTAATAATTTCAATCCAAAAAGGGACAAAAATATGAGTCAATAGAACATTGAAGAAGGCACAAATTATGTTATGCAACCTCGCCTAAACGGATATTGCACAGACTCCATCAATTTGATTAAAAATCATTATTTACAGTAAATTTTACCTTCTTCTCACAATCTTTGTGTAGTTGAAAAACTTTAGTACAGATTCTTTGTTTAAGGGACTCATCCGTTACTGGTAAGTTAAGAGCTACTAAATGACGCTCTTTTCTAACACCTACTTTTCGATGACGATACAGATCGAAAGGATTAAAACATCGATCTATTCGAATTTTCGAACTACTCAAAAATTTTGATGATTCTTGCATTTTATCAAAACTCCACGTATAACTTGATATAAAATAGTATGCTTATAATAATGAGATGAGCATGGCACGCTTTCGATCTTTCGAACAGCAGAATAATGATTCACACTGTAGCGCCAGCTCGATTGTAAGTTCTGACACGTTTCGACCCGTGCCTTGGCACGCTGCGATTGATCGTATTTAATAACTTCCGAACTAAAAGAGGTGCCACTTTCTCGTAAAATGGGTTTTAGAGATAAAAGGATAAGGAACAAAATGGTATTTCTTAAAATTAATTTAAGATGGGTTAACAGCATGTTAAAACTATTCAAACAATTAAATTTTTATTATTTGTTCACAATGACAATTTTTTTAATACATTTGGCAAGCTAACGTAACAACGTCCAAAATAAAAAAGATCGACATTGATACGATCAGTACAACTGGAGATATGAAATTTCAAACATGGGAAGATTGGAGAAAAACCCTCAAATTATCAAAAATTCATGTGGGTTGCTTTGGAACAAAAAATATTTTTCAGCAAAATCCTGAAATACGTGTCAACTAATTTTATGTATGTTGAAAAGTGTGCGGTTTGTAAAAGAATGACCCATATGAGTTATGTTTCTACTTAAACCCGAACAAATATTCCATTTGATGCAGACTCTTTGCCTAATAAGTAATCGTTTTCAGCGACAATGGCCCTGTCGAGAATGAAAAAAAGACATATGTGTGTCAGCATTGCAACTATAAAACCAACCTTAACGGAAACTACAACAAACACACGTTAGTGCACAATAAAGAGAACGCTCCGAAATATCGCTGCAGCAAATGTTCATACATAACAGTTTATAAAAGCACTTTCACAAAACATTTAAGAACGCACGATGCATCTGGCATCGTTTGTCAATATTGCGAAAAATCTTTTAATCGAAAAATGCAATTAGATAATCATCTGATCTCAAAACATCCAGATAAATCGGAGATATGGATAAACACAATTACGAGTAAAATTAACAAATGTCCAAAATGCCTTTACCAAACTGTAAGTATATTTAATTTTAAACTGCATCTTCACACACATAGTTCCGGTTCGGATCGAGACAGGTACAAGTGCGGTATATGCGGATACAAAACCATTCAAAAGTGTAGTTTTACAACACACCTGAGACTTCATGTGGACCAGTTGCCATTCGTGTGCATCGAATGCAAAAAGAGATTTAACCAGAAGTATAACTTAGACGCTCATATAGTAAGTCGACATTCTGATAGTGAACGACTAATGAACACCGTAACGAACAAGATACACCACTGCCATCATTGCAATTATAAAACTGTCATTTCAACTAATTTAAAACTACATATAAAATCTCATGTGAAAAATATAAATTAAACGCGAAATTTAAACCTAAACTATTTCTCGCTTATAATGCTTGTGGAAGAACTGACGAATTCTTTACAATCAAAAACAGGGTGACCAACTTAATTAATGGTTAGTCGAGTAGTGAGAACTGTAAATTCCTAGTGTAGTCACTGAAGGAAATAAATGATTAGTGTTGTGATCGCTCGAGCGAAAATCCGCTTGAGCACTCGATTATTGAAATAGCCGACATCGCTCGATTATTAAAAAAACCGCTAGAGTTATAAATTCAAGCGAAAATCGTCGCTTGTTACTTATTACCTTCCACTCGATACCTGTTCTTCGCTTGACGCCGACGTATATTCGACCAGTTTTTCGCTCGATAGGAAATACTCTATAATTATAAATTCAGGTGAAAAATTGAATCGTTGCCTTTCACTTGATAACCCATCTTCGCCGCGTCACCCGAAATGTGCCGATTGGCGACGTTCGAGGTTGACGCTCAGAAGGCTGATACGGCATACGTCTTCCTTAAAGGCACATAAACGAGAAGGTGCATACAAAAAAGTATGCCAAATCCCTTAGTGGATTCATCGCGACATGGGTTTTGTTTTGACTGGCTAGCCAGCGGCGATTGTAAATTTTTAAAAAATTAAAGGATATAATTTAATAAAAACTCTAGACAAAACTTCTAAAACTTACAAACACAACCCCTGGTGTTTTATCGACAGATTCTTCTTGGTCATAAAAATTCAAGTGATTAATCGCTTGAGCGATTCACTCGATTATTAAAATCGCTCGAGTATCAAGTACTCGATTATTCCCAACACTAGCAAATTCATAGTGTAGGTACCGAGGTAAATAAATTATTCTTCGTTTCCTTGATTTTTGTATATTTCAGGTATTACTGAATGTTTTGTTTGAATAACAAATAAAAACGAGTGAGCGTTGACAGTTTAAAAATATTAAAACAATTGTTGCCTTCGTTGTACAGAAGACAATGTCGATGTATTGATAGTTATAAAACAAATTAACACACTATTTACAGTTAAATAATGTGTGTTACCATGAGATACATAATATAGACAAAGTTTTCATTACAGTTTTAAACTGTGTCTTAATTTTGCTAATATAACAACATATTCTTAGACAGATACAATTAACAAGTAAATGATAGTTGACTGTGGATGCACAATACAACTGTATTATCACTTTTTGAGAATGTCTCGCTTGGCAAATAAATATTGTGAACAGTTTACCTTTATTCTTGTAGTGTCGTTTAAACAAAGGATATAATATAGTGAGTTAGCTCAGCTATTGACATGTGCAGCAAAGTTAGTTTCTTCCTGATTATTTTACTTCCATCGGGTCAATACATAGTTTTAACACACTTCAGGGTCGGACAGGGCACAATGGGTCCAGCCGTGTGCAACTTTGTTTTATTGATTTTAGTGTTTTTATATTTAATTTTAAAACAACAACGCCCATGTATTGTCCATGTGACCTGTTGACTTCCTTCCTGACGGATACCGTAAAACGGGGATATATGGAACGAATTTTACGCATTTTCTTTGATATCTTCGTTAAATGAAATATATTAGCACTACACTTTTTTATTATCAGTAGCTTCATGTTTAGGCTAACGAGTTCCGATATGTAAAATTGTTTTTTGAGCCGCCATCATGTTTTTTTTTTGGTTTTTTGTCGTTCCATATAACCCCGTAGTCGGGGATATATGGAATTACCTCTTTATCTCCGTTATGAATGACAATTTTCGATATTTGCTTGCATATGGGGGTTTATGAAACATGCGGACACCGAAAAAACACGCAGCGCCATTTTTTTCTGCATCTGTAGGCCCCAGGAGGCATTCAAAAAGAGGGTTAATAAATAATGTAGAAAAAATAAAAAGTTTAATCATAAAAAATATATAAACACAGACAAAAAGTAGGATTTTATAAAATAAAATAATATGAACTTAAAAACAAAGCAACAAATTGTTTAAATTAAAAAAAAAACGAAAAATCTCTTCAAATAAATTTAAAAATTAAAAAAGGCATAAATGGCACTTAAAAGACGTTGTCGTTAAACGTGTGAATTCCTCGGAATATTACCGGCTCAGAGAGTTTAAATTGTGCTTGCGAGGCATCGTTCCATATAACCCCTACAAATGACGATTTTTTATAAATATGCATGTATCAAGGTCGTAGAATAAAAATTTGACAATGAAAAGGATCCCGCCTAATAGTTGAGGTTATATACTACAATTAATTTATCTTGGAGAATTTCGTAACTTCAATAGTTTCTGAGGTGCAGATGAGACTCTCAGGACATCGAAAATTTTTTTTATTTTCTACCAAATATTAATAACTCTCTTAATAGCTTAACTGAAATATTTAGTCACAACAATGATAACCTGTTGGTCGGCTGAGATGTTAGCAACAGTGCACCAGAACGACAAGTTACTAAATGTCAAACATATGCTCGCAGGGCGCGAAATTTGAATGATATGCACAATATTCCATATAACCCCGTGGATTCCATATATCCCCGTTTTACGGTACCGCGTAGCCACCGATCCAAGCTATATAACAGAAGATTTCAAGTTCATCCTATAAATCAAGAAGTAGTACGTAATAATATATTTGAATATTTATACGAATAGTTGAGAAACGGTGAAAAAGAGTTGTTGGAAAACTAGTTCCAACAATCGTGTCTTTTTATTCGCTTATAATTACGTTTAATCTCCCTGGTATAATTAAATACCTTATTCTTCCTTCATGCAAAATAATTGGATTGTTCTTTGTAAATACGCATGTATTTCAACTCGCAAACGGACTAATCTTCCACTATCAAACCTCTATCACCCTTCCTTATCCTCAAACGCCTAAAAAGCAAGTTAAAACACATATTTCCACCATGTTCCTGTCAGCACGCTCGTGGTTTCAATTCTCAGTATTCTAAAAATAACCGACAACAGTTTTATTCCCCAAAAAAAGAGCGCTTATTCTCTCCACTCACTGATCATTGACGACAGCTCTCGGACCAGCTAAATTAGGGGGTTGATTTAGAACAAACCCGAACAAACCCCCCTTAATTTACCGACCGCTGTCGAAACTTTGTCAAGTAGTTTTACCGCTTCTGTACAACGAAGGCAACAATTTTTCTAATATTTTTAAAGTGTGAGCACTAACACATTTTTATTTGTTATTCAAACCCGAACAAAGAATCATTTATTTACCTCACCCTATGAAGTTACAGTTCTCACTACTCGACTAACCATTGATTAAGTTGGTCGCTCTGTTTTTGATTGTAAAAAGAAGTCGTCATTTGTTCTACAAAGAATATTGTTGGCCAATCAGAAGCTAATAAGGGTGGTAATCTTATTTAATTACAGACGCAACTAGATTGATACACCCAAGAACTGTTACTAAGAGGCTATATAATACATTTATAATATATATTTATTTTTAGAGACAAAACTCATTTTAGCTTTTAACTATGCAGTAGCTTTATGATTTTCTTATCCTTCGAAAAGAAATATTCTTATAAATAAATGGTAAATAATCAGTTAGAAATAAAATAATTTTTCCCCTTCATGCTTAATTTAACTGCGTATTTAAAAGAAAATCATTTCTCTGTCCCATGGCGAGCTAGTTACCTTTCATTAATTATAATTTTACCAATTCCCTTGATATTTGAAATGAATCAGATTAAATATACACACATTTCATAATCAATATATTATATTCATTGCAGTCACTAAAACCTTAACTTACTAACCTCAAGTCACAGGTGTTAGAAGTCCCAGCCGGTATAAGGCTCTAATTAGGTAAGATTTTCACCGTTATTAGGTCTTCATCTTGTTAACAATATTGTTCTATTAGTCCTTATTGCTGAAGATGGGGTCTTCCCTCCGAAACATATACATTGTCAATTTAAACGTGTATTAGGTTTTTATGAGACGAGTAGAGCAACTATTTTACTTCCCTTCTATACTTTCCTCTCAACTGCGACAAAAATAATTACATTAAATAAAATTTGATTTATTTATCATTATTTTAATAGTAAGGTAAATGACCCTATATTTGACATGTTAAGACACAAACTAATTTAAAAGCCATGTTAATATGAAGACCCCAAATTTGACAGGTTAAAAAAGGTTTTGGACATTAATTTGACGCTAATTTGTACCTAATATTGACAGTGTACCAAAAATTGACGGTTATGTGTACCTATATTTAACATTCTTTTTATATCAACTTTGTAAGTAATTAAGTAAGTACTTATACTTAAATAGGTACGATTAATGAATGTTAGTAAGTACTTACTCATTTTTAGTTTTAGGTGGATTTATTCTGAGGTATTAAAGTAAACAAAAAACATAACAACGAATTTTATTTAAAAAAAATGGACATAAAAGTACGAAAATGAATACAAATAAATGTCTGCAAATAAATTTACTTAGGTCATTACAAAACCCATATATTTTTCGACTTCGGGCACAGAAAAAATGCCTCTATTATTTACAGAGGCTGGAGGAATAATTTTTTCCTTGAAGTCTTGGGTACCATAATTCGTCCGGGTCACTAGGCCATTTCCAATGGTTTAGGCAACTTCGTACCATAGCGGTAATGAAGAACTTGTTGTAGTTTGAAACTTTTGTGACCTGTCCAGGAAATTTGTCACCCTCATATTCAACTATAACGTAATCATTGACATTAATTTTTGTAAGAACTTGTTGATTAGACTCCATTGTTTATTTTGTAATTGTAGAGTTTGCTTCTGCCTTTCTCTGTCTGAAAAAATATTTTTCTTTACATTCTTTAATTTACTACTTCTGCGAAGTTTCTTAATGATAATATTTCTTTCCTTATTTTCATCCATTTGTTGCTTTTTCTCTTCCCGTTTTTTCTTTCTTTCTTGAATAGCTCTTTCTTTGTCATTT
Organism: Barypeithes pellucidus; assembly: GCA_963991005.1. Classification (NCBI taxonomy): domain Eukaryota; kingdom Metazoa; phylum Arthropoda; class Insecta; order Coleoptera; family Curculionidae; genus Barypeithes; species Barypeithes pellucidus. Next base: position 44,534,126 of record OZ022563.1, on the reverse strand, counting down.
CTTTCATTTTCTTTCTTCAAATAATATTCCTTCCATTTTTCTGACGAGCAGACGCTTGGGATTTTTTCTCAAACCCTAATTGACTTTTTATTAGTATTTTCTTCTGGCCAAAATAAAATAGACTTAAAGGGAGAAGGTATCACGGCATTATTGTTTTTGTTGGTTTTGATATTTTCAGAATTATCTTTATTTGTGTTGTTATTATCTTTGTTTTCATCTTGTATCTCCACTTTGTCTTTTCTCTCTTTTTCATTTTCTCCATTAATATTTTCAGTAGTTGATTCCAGTTCACATCCCTTATTTCCATAAAACACTATTATATTTCCCGAAGTAGTTTTTATTCCATTTTCCGTTAGTTCTTTAACCTGTTGTTCATCTGTATTTTCTATTGCATTTTTTTCGGTAGATTCTATTTTAGTTCTTGTTTGTTCTTCAAGTTCTTGTTCCCTCAATTCTTCTTTATCTGTGTTATCTAACATATTTTCATCGGCAAATTCTATGCTCTTTTCTGTGTGTTCTTCATGTTCTTGTTGTCTCAGTTCCTATTTATCTGTATTATCTAACGTATTTTCCTGAGCAGGTTCTATTCTATTTTCTGTTTGTTCTTCAAGTACATGTCTCATTTCATCTGTATCTGTATTATTTAATATATTATCGTCGGGAGCTTCTATTCTATTTTCTCTGTAATCTTCAACCTCCTGTTCTCTCATTTTATCTTTTATCCAGTGTACTAATACATTTTCTTCTGCTTCAGTTAAAGTGGTGCTAACTCCACTTTGCAATGAAGGGGAAATTTTCCAGAGACTTTATAGGAAAGAGTAATTCGTGGTACTTTGAACTCTTTAGCTGCAGATGCACAAGAAACACCATTATTTACAGCCTCTATGACTCTGCTTAGATCCTCCTGAGAGTATTTTCTATATTTTTTTTCATTTTCAGTCATATCTGAAAAAATATTTAGCCTCATAAGTCTGCAATCATGATTGTTTCCTTTTTTTATTCATGCCTTCCAGAGGAACATATTTTTGACACCCCATGACCCAAAAATTGACATGTATGTCAAATTTAGGGTTTTAAAATTTCCTAGGTCAAACATTTAAAACGAGATGTAAATACAAATTTTACATGGGATGGCAAAGGAAAATAAAGCTATCTTTAAATTTAGATGGTCGTCCCTATATTTGACACCCTGTGTCGAATTTAGGGCACTCTAGTTTAAGTTTGTCCCAAATTTTGACACCCCAAAAAAGTAATGCTAGGGCAATAAAATGGTTGTATTTTTCATAAAATATTAATTTTAAGTCTCCTTGAATGATAAAACATGCATTAGAAGATTTATAATACCGAAAGGAACCATATGGGTTATATTTTAAAAGTAGTCTGTTTTGTACTTACCTTAAACGTATTTACAAAGCCGCGACACAACAACAGGTGATCCCCAGGTCAGACGTATTACAAATGAGTTTTTGAGAGATGTCCTTGCAACTAGGCGGGAAATCACCACCAGTTGGTATAAAATATAGATAATAGATGGCGTTCTTACCGAGAATTTGGCAAATAGTTAAATTATTTGCTTATTTTTTTACTTTAACGGTAAAACCAGTCAAATATATGGACACTGTCAAAATTAGGGTCATTTACCTTATATTATTATTAGAATTATAAAAATTTTAAGTTTTTTATATTGTCTAAAATGTGTAACTCTTATTCACTAAAGAGATTTACATTTTTATTTCACAAAATCAATCGAAATTTTTGGTTCTTATAGGTAGCCCCTGTTATGTTTTTATCATTCCTTATAATTTAATTTTTATTGGCCCAATTGACGATTCGATCTTGTTCTCGTATTTCTCGTGGTGGTTAGAAAAATATACCAATCTAAGATCAGTCAAAAAAATATAAAGGGTAACAGACTTAAAAATTAGAATGATGTTAACAGGGAATGGATAAAATTTAGATATTATTATTATTATAAATGTAGTATTTATAAATATAATATTTCGCCAACGTACAGGGTGTTCCATTTTCGACACTTTTATAGGGTAATTGTTAGTGCTATCAAAAAAGTAATGTACGTGTCATGTACTCTTTTTGTGTCAAATTTAATATGGTAAAATCAAAATTTGAAAATTTCGCTCGCTTAAGAGATACGGGGGAAAATAAAAAATTAACAATTTCAAAATTACCCTATATTTTCTTAGTTAAAAGAGATACAGAAAAATGTTTTATACAGAAGTTTCTTTATAATGATTGTTGAATAATCTGCCGTTCTCAGAATAAGTATACAGGGTCAGGTAAAAAAAGTTATCGGACCTAACATCAATTTTTTTAAATGCAACACCCTGTATATTTTAATCTATAAAGATAGCATTTTAAATTTCTTTTCAAATTTATATCACACCATGGATGATATTGGTTTCCTAAGCGATTTATATAAACTTTTCTCCAATTTCCTTGTTTTTTTTATTATAAGTTTTTGATCTCTGCATAGTAAGAGCCGTATATTTCTAAATTATGTTCCAGTCGTCGGAATATGTCCTTAAATGGTTGCCGTCTTTCCGGATAGCGAACAAAATATAAATTTTGGGCTATTTCTTCGTTTTTTCCACGTTCAATATAAACTAATATCATATCAAAATTTTCAAAATGTTGATATGTCATTTGCATAAATGAATATGTAAAAATAATTGACATTAAATGTTAATAACAACTAGAAAGTCAACATAGTTTCTAGGATATTAGCTTTTGTTTCATGACCTAGTGTGGTTTAAAGTAATAAGGTTTAAATAAATCGCCTAGGAAACCAATCCATGGTGTGTTATAAATTTGAAAAGAGAATTTAAAATGCTATCTTTTTAGATTAAAATATACAGGGTGTTCCATTTTAAAAAAAAATGAGGTTAGGTCCGTTAACTTTTTTACCTGACCTCGTATACTTATTCTGAAACCAGCAGATTATTCAACAATCATTATAAAGAAACTTTTGTATAAAATATTTTTCTATATCTCTTTTAACGAAATTTTTTGATTTTCCCCGTATCTCTTAAGAGAGCGAAAATTTTCAAATTTTGATTTTACTATTTTAAGTTTGACCCAAAAAGAGTAAATGCCACCTACATTACTTTTTTGATTGCACTAACAATTACGGAGATACCCTTTAAAAGTGTCGAAAATGGGACACCCTGTACAAGTCTAATTAAAGTTTCTTAGTCAATAAAATATACAGGGTTGCTTAAAAGTTACAATCGGAAACGTAAATCTTCAGGTGCATCTTCGGGACCCGATATCTTTGCCCGGAGGAATATTTGAAAAAATGGTTATATGAACTACTAGTATTATTTCGACCTCCCCTATAAGCTGGCGAAATATTGCCCTATACTTACCGGACACCCTGTATATTCTGTTATTAATTTTAAATTATATTAAGAAAGCAAATTTGGTATAGGTAGTTTTCATTACTGGTTCTCAAGGCCCGAATTGCAATTATTTTCAGTTGTTGTATAATAATAATCGAGATTTATAAAGTAATATAGATTATGTTATTAGAAACCTTGTTTTATTCATATCTTCCCCACTTTATCTGTATTTAAATATTAGAAAATTATTTATAACTACATTGAAATGTAATAATCTATTTATTTAAGAAGGGACAAATATTTCAAATAAAATTATTTATTAAAAGCACAGTATGTCTGCTGCTTGCTGATATTAAATAATATTTTTATTTTCACACCACAAAAATACCAATAATCTATCACATATCACACTTTTCAATAAACAAAAATATGTCACTAGGGCTTTTAAAGCAGCAGAACAATTTTTAAAGATAATTTAATTTCTTAACAATGTTTATAATATCTTCAATTGCAATTGATTGGTACAATTGGTAAGAAATACCGAAGATTGCATAGTTTTAGGCCACGACAAGGTAATATAATGGCAGTTATAAAAAAAAACAAGCAGTACCTACAATAGAACTTCAGTAAAAAATTGCAACAAAAACAGCCAGACAATTTTCTCTTGAAAAAAAATTATAAAAATATATATATTTTTTAAAATTTACATACAGGGTGTTCATTTGAAAACTTCCCACCACGGATTTATCGAAAACCACTGATCCGCCCTTGCTTTATGGTCGATATATATTTCACAGTATTTCTTCGTGGAAATTCAATGGCGTGTCAGTCATTTTACTTTTTATCCGTTGAAAGGTATATTTGAAGAAAACTGTGTCTGCGGTTACATCCTGTTCATTTGAAAACTTCCCACCACGGATTTATCGAAAACCACTGATTAAAAGAAAAAACGCCGAGACACGTCAAAAGATTTGCCAAAGGGGACAACTTTTTGACCAAAAACTACTTCAACCCCCCTTTTACCCTCTGGCCCCCGGGGTCATCCCCTTAAAATTTTTAAATGACAAGGGGTAGCAAGTAATAGCTTGTTTGAAAGGTCTTTCAAAGTGCTTTATTTTGACGTTTGATTTTTTTAAATCGGTCGATTCGTTTTCGAGAAAAATAGAAAACTTTTTACCGCCTTCTTTTTATCAACACAGATAACATGGGCGAACTGTTTTTATTCTTATACCTGTTTAGTTTTTTTTTATATCTGTTTAGTTTTTTTTATAGTTGCTAAGGGAAAGAAACAATTTAATTTGCTGTCAGTTACCTTTGTGACAATCTTGGTATAGTGAAAATTAATTTATTGATTCAGATTTTACTTCGAAAATGGTTTACACACTAGCGGAAAAAGCGGAAATGATTCTATGGTATGGTGCCCAAAATCAAAGTGCTCGGCAAACTGCCGTTACATTTAACGCCAGACATCCGCAAAAGATAACTTCGCATAGGTATGTTTTGGACCTTGTTACTAAATTTACTCAAACTGGATCTGTTGCAAATAAAAAACGTAATCATCGTAGAGTTTTGGATGAAGCCGCTAAAGTTGAAGTTTTGGGTATATATTTTGCCATAAATCCTAATACTTCATTACGCAAAATTGTTGATGCGACTGGTATTTCATTAGGCTCTGTACACACAGTTACTAAATTACATAAATTTCATCCATTCAAAATGAAAATATTGCAAGAGTTAACCGAAGATGATTTCGATAGGCGAGTTGAGTTTTGTGAACAAATGACTGCAGCGATTAATGATGATACCATTCATGTAAAGAATATCTGCTTCAGTGATGAATGCACATTTTATCTAAATGGATTTGTTAATAAGCATAACTGCAGGTATTGGAGCAATGAAAATCCTCATGCTTTTGTAGAAGGGCATACTCAGTACCCCCAAAAAATTAATGTATGGGCAGGCATTTTAGGAAACAAAGTGATTGGGCCATTGTTTATTAATGGGAATTTAAATGGAGGCATTTATTTAGATATGTTGGAAAATACCATCAATCCGCTTATCACTGAAACCAATTTTTATATAATATTTCCAGCAAGACGGCGCTCCTCCTCACTATGTTCTTCCGGTTCGGCAATGGCTAGACGACGAGTTTCCAGATAAATGGATAGGGCGAAGAGGGCATATCGAATGGCGTGCTAGATCTCCTGACTTGACGCCATTAGACTTTTTTCTATGGGGCCATTTGAAAACTATTGTGTTCACTCCCCAACCTAACAGTTTGGACGAACTTCGTCAACGCATCACCGAAAGCTGCCATGATCTCCCACAACATGTTTTTGAAAATGTCCGTCAGGAATTTGAAAATCGCCTATTTGTTTGGCCAATAACGGGCAAGATTTTGAACACTTATTGAAATAAAAAGTGATATTTCTACATGGAATTTACCCAAGAGTGAGGATTGTTGGCTTCTCTGAACATTACAATGAAGAAAATCTGCTTGCGATTTTAAAAAAATTAAATACTGATATTTTTCGGACGGACTCTATCTGTGAGATAATTAAGATCGGTAAAACTAAAAAGAATGAAAGAGTTTTTCATGCTTTGTTGCAGCTTGATCGCGACACATATGAGCGGATTACGCGGGTTGGTAATGTGTTTGTGGGTTATAATGCATGTGCTGTTTTTGATGGGGTTGAGGTTGGCCGTTGCTATAACTGTAATGAATTTAATCACTCATCTAGAAATTGCTCAAAGCCTCACTGCTGCCCTAGATGTGGTGGGGACCATCTCGTTAAAGACTGTCAGTCCCAAGTGTTATGCTGTTCCAATTGTGTAAATTTTAATAAAGCTAATCGTGGCACAAACTGCGTTAAATTAAATAGTGGAAATCACGGCAACCCTGTTAGTACCGATCACGCTGCATGGGATATAAACAAATGCGCGGTTTATAAAAATGCATGTTCAAAACTCAGGGCAAATATTCTCGGCCAATAGCAATTACTCATACCTTCGTCTCTGAATGAAAATAATTCCCTTCCCGCTTCCGCTTCTCAAGATCATGTTGTACTTCAAAATGTTGAGCAAAAGCAAATGCAGGGTATCTCAGTGTATTATCAAAATGTACGCGGACTTCTTACTAAGTCGGCTGAAATCCTAAACAATACTACGGTTTGTAATTTCGACATTGTGGCACTTACAGAAACTTGGCTTAATCCATCCGTTTATAATAACGAAGTGATCGATTGTAAATATAACACATATCGTGCTGATCGTGATTTGTCTGCAACTGGTAAGTCAAGGGGTGGCGGTGTTTTGTTAGCTGTTGATCAACGTTTTAAATCTTCGGAAATTGTACTTAAAAAGGAAAATCTGTTGCCACACATCGACATTATGGGCGTGAGGGTGAGTTTTGACTACTTTTCGATATTATTTTTTGTTGTCTATATACCCCCACCGGTTACTTTGAATGATCTTGATAACCTTCTTGAGTTTTTTGTTGTTTCTTTTCCTGTATTTGAAAAGAATGTCTGTATTTTGGGTGATTTGAATTTGCCCTCATATTCTGATTTTGTGGATAATGGCGTGGCGAATAATTGTATAACTGCCTTTAATTACTTTTTGATTTACATGAAGTTAAAGCAGGGTAACTATGTAAGGAATTTCAACAACAGAATCTTGGACCTAATATTGCATAATAATAAAAAATGTATTGTTGAGGGTGCTTTGGATGTGCTTGTAAGGGAGGATGAGCATCACCCTGCCCTTTCTGTGTCACTGGAATATTCTCATCCAGTTAATCGCAAGCGTGATTTCGCATTGAATCTTGAAAACAGCTATAATTTTCGTAGAGCAAATTTTCCGCTAATGTATAATATGTTTTCAGATATTAATTGGTATTTTCTTACATCATTTGATAGTGTAGAGACTGCGTGTTCTTCTTTCTATACAAAATTATTTGAGATCATTGACTTATGTGTACCTCGATATAAGAAGTTTCCGAATAAAAAGTATCCCCCGTGGTTTACTTCAAATATCATACAAAATATAAAAAAGAAGGACAGGTTCCATAGAAATTTCAAAAGGTCAGGATGTCTTCAGTCGTTGCAGGATTTTAAATCTATAAGATCTATTGTTAAAAGGGACATTCAAATTTCTTATAATGGTTATTTGCGGAAAGTTGAGATTGATATAAAACGGGATCCCAAAAGGTTCTGGGCTTTTATTAAGAGCAAGAGGGAGACCTGCAATATTCCAAACGTCATGTCTTTTAATAATAAAGAACTAAATACCCCTACTGATATTTTGAGTCATTTTGCAACTTTTTTTAAACAGTCTTTCTCTGATGTTACTACCAATCATGTAATAATTCATGAATCCCCCTATGCACAGGACATTAATATCCACTACTTTTCTGAAGCTGATGTTGTGAATGCCTTAAAAAGTATTAAACCGAAGTTTACCACTGGACCGGATTCTATTCCGGCATTTTTAATCCATGACTGTCGTTTTGTATTGGCGAAACCGCTCCAGATCATTTTTAACTTATCTTTGAAATGTCAAACAATTCCTCAGCTGTGGAAAATTTCTAGAGTATGTCCTGTACACAAAAAGGGCGACAGATCGGAAATAACAAACTATCGACCAATATCAATTATTTGTAATTTTTGTAAAGTGTTTGAATTCTTGCTCCGCAATTCTATCTTTCCGCTTGTCCAAGGACAAATAATTCGGCAGCAGCATGGATTCTTTAAAGGTAGATCAACAACAACAAACTTGCTTAGTATCTCACAAAGCCTTTCGGAATCGATAGATGAGGGTCTGCAGACTGATGTAATATATTTGGATTTCTCAAAGGCGTTTGACCGGCTTGATCACTCTATTTTAATTTCAAAGCTTAACAGATACGGTTTCTCACAGCCTTTAATAGCGCTTATCAGGTCATACCTTTCTGACCGCCGTCAGTATGTAGCTCTTCACGGCTATAACTCTGGTAACTATACAGCCAGTTCTGGAGTCCCACAGGGTTCTGTACTGGGGCCGTTACTTTTTATTCTCTTTATAAATGATATTGGCTTAGAGCTAACTGTTGAGTTCTTGGTATATGCGGATGATATTAAAATATTCAAAGTGATTAGAAATATCAATGACTGTATTATTCTTCAAAACAACTTAGATCTAATTAATAATTGGTGCTTGAAAAATAATCTTCAGCTAAACATTGAGAAGTGCAACGTTGTATCATTCACAAACAAACTTTCTGTCATTAAACATGACTATGTACTTAAAAATACAGTTATCTCCCGCTGCGACTCATTCTGCGACCTGGGAGTAGTTTTCGACTCAAAACTTTCTTTCGTCCCTCATATAAATAAGGTAGTGGGTGAATCTCTGCGGGGTTATGGGTTTATTGTGCGCTGCACAAGAGATTTCAATAATAGTGATGTCTTGAAGACATTGTACAATTCATATGTACGGTCCAAGTTAGAATATGCTGCAGTAATCTGGGCTCCTGAGTACAGTGTTCATATTAATGCCATTGAAGGTGTTCAAAGAAAATTCTTAAAATATCTTAGCTTTAAGAGAGACGGAATATATCCCATCCAGGGTTTTCCTCAATCCAGGTTACTTGAGGAATTTAATTACGGATCTCTCAGTGATCGCCGTGATTACCATCTTTTGATTACTTTGTTTAAATTATTAAACAATCAGTTGGATTGTATGGACATTTTGACGAAGCTTAACTTCAACGTGCCGCGCTTAGGTTCACGGCAAAACATAACATTCTATTTGCCATGTCCAAGGACAAATATTTTGAAGTTTTCTCCTATTTTTAAAATGTGTGACAAATACAATAAACACAATGAATTGGATTTTTTTAATTGCTCGATAAACATAGTTAAAAAGCTGGTGCCTCACTAAACTGCTTTTCAATTATATCATACGGTTTGCATGTTTGTTTTGTTTATTGTAAGACTAAATAAGTTTTCAAATTTGTAATATAATGTAATGCAATGTAAATTTATCTTATCTTAAGTTCAATTAAGATTATGTGCCTATATCTTTTGCCCTGCCTTGTAGTTGGGAAATGTTCCTGTAAGGCAGGTAAAGTAAATAAATAAATAAATAAATAAATAAATAAATATTTTCGTGTGCTTTTTTTTTCTATCTGAACAAATTAAGATAAATAAAGATTTTTCCAATTTTCTCGAAAACGAATCGACCGATTTTAAAAAATCAAACGTCAAAATAAAGCACTTTGAAAGACCTCTCAAACAAGCTATTACTTGCTACCCCTTGTCATTTAAAATTTTTAAGGGGATGACCCCGGGGGCCAGAGGGTAAAAGGGGGTGAAGTAGTTTTTGGTTAAAAAGTTGTCCCCTTTGGCAAATCTTTTAACGTGTCTCGGCGTTTTTTCTTTTAATCAGTGGTTTACGATAAATCCGTGGTGGGAACTTTTCAAATGAACACCCTGTATAACATTTTCTTACATAAAACTAACAATAAAAAAAACAATGTATAAGTTTTGTCATCATTAGTACTCGTATTTAGGTATATATTAGGTTCATCTTAAATTTGATATACCTGGAATGCAATTAAATTAAATATTAAATTATAAAAATTTAATTTTGTTACTTATTAAAATTGAAAAAAAAATTAAAAAATTAAATGTCAAACATTTTCTGCAACCACTACCCATTACGTAAGTTGCCAAGTACAGAGGCCGTATTACTATAAAATCGAATTTAATTGAACACGGTTCATTTTCTAAACCTCGCCCTAAAATCTACCACAAGGATAATCGCGAGACCAAGGGCGGATCCAGAACTTTGGTTTGGAGGGGGTCATGCATGGAAAAATTACGAAAAGTAATACCCTGCCGCATTAGTCAAGCCGGTATATATGGTATTTTTTTCATGTTAAATTGATGGTTGGGGGGGGGGGGGGGGTCATGACCCCCATGACCTCCCCCTGGATCCGCGCTTGCGCGAGACTGATGAAATAAATGTGTTAGCTTCAATTGACAATTGAAACAAATTCAAGTAGTTCTTGCAGAAACGTTGAAGGTTCGGTCGAAATAATTAAATCAAGAGTGCAAACAATCCTAAAAAAAAACAACACAATTTTAAGCCATATAAATTCCACCGTGTGCAAAACTTACATCCTGATGGAGCACAGCGCCGTATAGAGTTTTGCAATTGGTATTTACAAAATCTGAACAAGGAAAACAATTTAAAAAAAACCGCTATATGGTCTGATGAGGCTCATTTTACCAGTGCTGGCATGTTTAATCGACAGAAAACGAGGTTTTGGTCTGAGGAAAATCAGCATGTAGTATTTCCAAACGAACGGCAAGGCAGATTTGGCGTTAGCGTTTGATGCTTTATACTGAATAGCAAAATAGTTTATAATATATTTGACGGAAGCCTTAATGCAAATAAATATTTGGAAATTCTGGAAAACGTTGTGCCAGAAATAATAGAAGATGTGCCCTTAGCTGGTCTCAATAACTTACATCTTCAACAGGATGGAGCGCCCACTCACAATGCCCAAATTGTAAGGGCCTACCTAGATAATAACTTCCCAGGTCACTGGATTGGAACTAATGGACCTGTAAGATGACCTCCAAGGTCACCCGACTTGTCGGTTTTGGATTTCTTCTTATGGGGATACATTCATAATAAAATTTATTCCGTTCAGTATCGAACAATGGCAGATTTAAGAATTGCCATTGACAGAGCTTTTAGGGAGTTATAAACGCGGCCTTTTATTATTTTTAATTCATTAAGGCGAATAAGAACCATGTGTGAAACATTTCTAAATGGTGGAGAACAATTTGAGCAATATTTATGAGGGAGTTCAATAAATTTTCAATTTTTGTGTCTAATATTTAATCACACCAGTATATTTTTTAATATCCATCATGGCCTACTAAAAATGGTAAATTTTTGAAAAACGTATATTTCGGGCCTAATACTAAAATTAAAAATAAAGTGTAAATTTTGAGAAGCTTGTTACAAACTAAATTATATTATTAAAAAATATATAGGGTGACCCATTTAAAAAAAGCAAATTTGTTTATTTTCCTTGAAAACTATTGAATGTAGAAAAAATCTGGATTCTAAGTAAAAAACTACAAAAAGAACATTTTATTTCTTTTTGATACGTTACGGGGTAACCGAGATATGGGGGGTGTCCCAAAATGCACAATTCTCAAAAACATCCCGTACCTATATCAAAAACAAGGCACCCTAGAAAAATTCTGATTACGGCATCTTCTGTTTGGCAAAAAAGTAGCTGCGAAAACCGCATCCTTCTATCTTTACTAATAACGGAGATACCCCGTAAAACTACCCAAAAATGGACACCCTGTATATAAAAATATGTAATTACTTTAATTAATTAAAAATGATGACAAAATTGATATTTTTAATAGAAACATAAATACTACTAAAGCGCAAGAAAGTTGCATTTAGTTCTATGTACCCGGAGTTTCGCAGCGAGCGCTCTTTACAATCTACATAATAATTAACAAATTCATCAAATTTCTCGCCCCTAAAAACCTCCAATCACAAAAAATAGGTTAATCAGGAAATTATAGAAAATAAAATTTTCACTGGTATATACACCACTCGGTTATTACTTTTGAGCAAGCAATATTTGACCAAATCGCAATATTTTTACATAAAGAATCTGCAGTTTTACTGTGTACTATTAGTTTTGGGACATCCTATATAAAGCTCAATCTGGTTGAAATGCGCAAAGTTCTTTTTTTAAATACAAATACTAAAACCAACAAGGGATGGAGGATATGCGAGGGCGCGAGTTTTAAATTTTTGCTCCGTCTGGAAAAAAATCATGATCTGGGGATGATTACAGGACATTTTATACGCACTATGCATTGATTAATGCGACAGTGTACCCCACTACACATTCGCCTGATTAAAGGGAGCGCGTGATGAATTTTTAATTATCGTCTTGCTCAAAAATGAAAAATAGTGTAGTTCCCTTGGACCTTTTTTCTTGTACGTTTTGAGAACCCTGTATAATTAATATAAAACATTTTTATCTTCGGGTTTGTAAACCTTTCTTGTAAAGCAAAGCTTTTTAGAAAAATACCCTTTTTTTCATAAAACGCATAATAAAAAAATAACAAAAAAGTTTAAAAAGTTTTATTTTTAGGTTCAAACTGGAGTTAAAAGGCAAGCATATTTGCTTATGTTTGGAACCAATATAACTGTACCAATAATGACAATGACAGTTCTTATTTATAATAAGTCCCAAATCACGTTATATATATAGACAGATACGATTAATGTGAGTCTATACAGATTTGGAAATTATAAAAATGATATTTTTTATATTATATATGAGTTGTGCAATAAAATTGCATTTATTTTTAGTGTGTTTCTCTCTTAACAGGAGTCCGGAGTACCTGTAAACGAGTTTTCGTCCCAAGCGTTTATTCCTGTTTTAGGAAAAAAATGTCAAAGAAAAAACTTTGTAATAGAACTATAGAAACTCGCGTAAAGTCTATATTTTTTTTCGGAGGATTTTTATATTAAATTTTTTTTTACTGCTCCATATAGAAAAAAATGATGGACTTTCCTCGAAAATTTAGACATCTTTCGTTAAACACTTTTTTTTTAATGTGCCGTTTTCATAGGAAGCGAAAACTTCGTTTTTCAGCGTAGGAAATTGAAGTATAGACCCCGATCACGTGCAGTCTCTTTCTTCCGATTATCGTTGTCTCTGTCGGCGTACCGATTACGGACGGACGCTCGACGTATTCTTCTAACTGCAAGGGAAGATCCAATTCGCCTCGTGCCTTCAAAGCGTGAAACGAACAGGGGTCAAATCGGAGATTTCGTATTTTATCAATTAAGCCCGGCAAATTTGTAATTAGTTTATGCTAGTGTAGTCGAATTCCTTTTGGCATTTATGCTTTCATAATTATTAATTTTCGTGCCGACGCGCAAAGCGTAATTAAAAGTTAGTTAACCGTATTCGGAAAACAGAAGGTGGTGGAAATGAAAGGGGTCTCTCTTTATCTTATAATTTTATTTCTCTAATTTCAAGCAACGAAATGGAATCGCCAAGAAGTAAGCAGGAATTTATTTTGTATATTTGGCGAAGGCGCAAGAATTATTTTATAATTGTGCAGCGCCATCTAATTAGTTGCTAATAAAGATTAAATATGGCAAATGAAGTTTTGTTGAAATGCCACGATATTTTCAGTAGCGCCTTCTAGTGTTAGGTAGATTAACAAACTCTATTTAGTTCACTTGGGTAAATGAATCGCTTTGGTTCAAAGTTAAGTATGCAGTATATATATATTTCCCGTGCAACATATATTATTTACTTTTTTCCATATTGTATCAAATTTAAATGGGGGGGGAAGGGTTCATGAGCCCCATGACCCTCTGGATCCGCGCTTCTTTGACACGACACGATTTTCGAAGCGAAATAATATGTATGTGTTTATGTTTTGTTTACTGATGTTTTTTACCTATATAATTTCTTCCAAATAAACATAGGAAATAAAACCAGGTCCTCTGGATTACAAAAATGCGTAAACAACCAGACAAACGCGGATTTAGTTCTCATCCTCCTACTAGATGGCCCCACAGTATATTTAGTTTTTGTGGCTGTCTTTTCAAATATTCTCATATCAAATTAATAATAATAAAAAAAGAATAAAGGACTTCAGAAACCAAATACTGTACATTATCTAGGCAACTATAAAGATATTGTTGCCAATTGCATGTTTCCAAGCATATCCTTCTTTGAAAATTGAATGTCACAAAATCACAAATGCCATTTTAGTTGAAAGAGTAATGCAGGAATAAATAAAGAACTAACTTAATGCCCCGTCGGTGTATCCACATTATTTCCAAAATCCTTGATACACGCCACTGTTATTCATATTTTATTTAAGAATGCGATTTTTCCGTTCAAAAACAATTGAATAAATTCGACAGGTTTCCATGCATCCATAGCCGCCCCCGTCGCGTCAGATTTTTAACGAACTTCCTGAGGAAGCGTAGGTCGAAGACAGTAAAGATCTAGTTTTTGTGAAATTTCAAGAAAAAGTGGTAAGATCTATTTCTTTTTTGTTGTAACTTTTAAATAAATATTTAAAGAATGTTTTTGTTGTTAGAGAATTGGTTTCAAACCGTCGGCAATCGAAAAAATGTCGTTAGCATCAGAGGGGAATGATATTATCCCTGCATTGCGGCGGGAATGGCCGAATAAAATCAGAGATGGAAGTTTTGTGAATTACCCAGAGCAAGGCAAGAACAACTCCTAATTAATTATTATTTATTAAAATCACTCCATAAAACCACAAAGCTTTATATTTAGCACAATTCCTAATTAATTATTATTTATTATAATCACTCCATAAAACCACAAAGCTTTATTTGGTTAAAATAAACCAATGCCCTTTTTGAAAATTAATACTAGCACGGAACTGCTATCTAGAAGGTGTTCTCTTTCCAATTAACAACTGTTAGAAAGGGACAGCTGATGATCGAGTTAGTCCGATCGAACAGGTCGCAGTTTAACGGAGCATCTAAAAATTTGGCGGAATATGGACCAAAGCCTGCTTGATGATTTTAGAACCGATTTCGTGAAGCGTCTTCTGGCAATCTAGACAGCCGTGGTTTAGGAAGCGCGGGTAGGGTATAGTGGGGAAATCAACGTCAAAAGTTTAATATTTCTAATATTAATAATTGTGAACGCAATCTTAGTTTTTTTCTGGTAAATTTATTGTCTAGGCGCCAATTAATCTCTCTAATAATAAAAAAAAATGTTTGGCGCACTTCTATGTCTTGTTTTAAGTCGATTATAAATACATTAGTACAGTGAGATATCCATAGTAACATTGGTAGGGGAGAGTGGTGGTGTAAAGGTTAATATTTTTGAAATTACAAATTTGAATGTTAAGTTAGAAAACTATGTTATCCAGGTGGCAGAGGCGCCAGAAAACTATTTGCTGAACAATCAATCAAGCCAAAGACTTATAATTTTTTAAAAATGTATCATGTTGTTTCTGACTTCGTTTGCCGGTTTGGCTAGAGATGGACAAATAGATAGTCGGATAGGTCGAAGTTTAAGGCGTAGTATAATTTTATTTTGTTTTCACCCATCAAAATGAAGGCTTGTGTTGTGCATAATAACATAACCTATTGTCTCTATTCCTAAAAACCATTTCCACACCTTTTCTGAATAATCCTAATGGAAAATTACTCAGAAAAGACTTAGTATGCTCCATTACGACTAAGAAAGAAGAGAAAAAGTTGACAGTGACAATGCTGAAATAAATGATTTAACGATGTTGCGCCAAAAAATCTAGGAGTGGTGGAAACGGTATTTTTTTCTTTTACAATACTAATAATCTATAATAACATTATTTGTGTAATCTTTACTTTTATAATATATTTACACTTTTACGCGAATACGTATAACCTTTGAAATAATTAAAATCATATTTTATATTAATTAAAGAGCTTTATTGTTTCAAAGTAACAAATGTTTAACATGAAAAAAATGTAATATTTGTGTATAATTGTTCAACGTTTTGAAAACAATTGGTTTAGATTTAAAATAGCAAAGATAAGAAGGAGGCAACTTTCTGCAATCAATTCCTAAAATACACAGGTTATTAATTTGTAATATTTTTTTAGTTCGACGTAATCCTGAGAGATTTTCTAAAAAGAACGTCGTAAATTATCAAGAGGAAGAAATACCTGAAGACGACAGGTATATTTGTAAGTTTCACTCAAAGTTTCTTAACGATATCGATTAAAAATAACCAACAGTTCCGGTTTTCATTATGCTGTAAAGTTGCAATGCAAGAAGATGTGTGCATCCAATGTGACATATACAGTTGAACCGGGGCATGAATGATCGTGCGTTCATCACTTGTTACAGTAGGTTATTCAAACAAAATATAATTTTTATAACTAAAGTTAAAATTTAACACTACTTACAAAAAAAGAAACATGTGAATAATACATATCAATATTTTTATTTTGCCATTTCCGTCTAATACACTGGAATTGTATTTCGTTTACAAAGAAAAACTTTGTCTGATTTATCGTTTTTCATGAACTGATAAAACAAGAAGACATTTAAAAACAACAGGTCCTGGATCTTATTGTACAGTTATGACGCATTGTTTCCCCGGTCCAACTGTAAAATAGTAAATCAATATTGATAAAATTGAAGAGAATTTTCTATTTTCGATTAACTATTTTTTTTTAAATTTTAGTCTGCGACAAGTGTCAAAAAGACGTAGTGGACTACTGTGACACCTGCGGAATGCTCGTCGTTGTTAAAGACGTCAATGTACCGATGGGAGTTCCCGATAGAGCTCGCAAAACTGCGCCTCCCATTTTTGAGATCCGCGAGTCAACAGTGCACGGGTTGGGAGTCTTTGTGAAGGTCAAACTGCCCCAGGGCATACAAGTGGGACCGTATCAGGGGACGATCTCTAGAATATCTAATACGAATGGATATAGCTGGAAACTTAGAAATGGGAAACTGGTTAGTATGGGTCGCCGGTTAATGGGGCAAAGTACTATTTGCTCCCTCCGTTGGTATTCAAAATGCGTGTAAAAAAATTAATAGTACCACCCATCACCATCGACCTATAACTATGGATACGTTACAACTATGGGGTGCACAGTAAAAGGTTAAATTTTATGAGTGAAAGAATGGGTTGGTGCACACGGTTTACCGGTCATATTTTTAAAGGTTGATCGTCGGTTGTCTTGCGCGTTATATAGGCAAACCCGCCGGTATTGATGTTGGTTTGGTTGCCAACCAACGACGTGAAGCAACGACAATAAATATCAAAATTAATTTTAAAAGTGGCACGTCAGTGATGGCCACAAGGCTTCTTCTATGTGAGAAAATAGATTGATTTCCCAGTAAAGAGGGCCAAAATATTGCCTTGTAATCATTTTCATTAAAGGCGAACTACGGTCCTGTTCGGCGGTTAAGGTAAATAGTTCATCAGTCGGCATTGCGCATGACCAATGACGATCAGCTTTGTTTATATGAGCGAGGCCATAAATTTGCCACTTTTGCTTCTAGAGTTTGACTATTCATCGATATAGGTCGGTACCCATCACCATCATAAGTTGCAACTCTACAGGGCAGTTCAAACAAGCGTTACCAAAGTATACAAGACAACCTGTAGGAACCTATTTTATGACATTTTTGAATTCTAGGCATCAAAGACAGTCTAAAAGCACCTAATCTTGTTTTAAAATACTGATAATATGCAACCCGTTCATCTCAAAATTATCAACTATCATAAAAAGTCTAGTCTGTCAAACTATAGAAAGCCTCAGTATTCAAATGTAAATAAATATGTCAAAACTGTTCAGGTCATCTGCAGTCACTAGCAAAAAGTTGCCAAAATATGGAAAACGAACAAACCCGAACAAACACCACCTGGATATAGTTTCTTTTATAAATATAAAAGAAAAGTAAAAAAATTAATTATAACACGAAAATTAAACTATACTAAAATACAATTTTCCGTTATATTTTTTAGGTGGACGCGGGGAACGAAACAGTATCCAACTGGATGCGCTACGTCAACTGCGCCGCGCACGTTTCCGGTCAAAACCTGGTGGCATTCCAGTACAAGGGCGAGCTCTTTTACAGGACCGCACGTCCTATCCAGGAAGGCGAAGAGCTCCTTGTTTATTACGGAAATAGTTTTGCCAGGGAGCTAGGTATCGAACCCAAAAAGTAAGCAATAGATCTTAAGTTTTATATCCTTACTTGTAAATTTTGTAAAAATGGCATATCTGGAGGAAAGTGCAATTTGACCCTAATGATGATCTAGACTCGACTCGAAACTCTATTCTACTACATTATATTCTTACTAAATATATTAGTTTCTTTGGGTTTTCGGGCAATTTTTATTAATACTGCTTACTTCTGTGTAACGTTTCGGGTTATTTTATTTTTCAATCATCATACTATAATATGAAAGAAAAAAAAAGTTGGTTGTTTTTATTAACATGATTTGGTAATTGATAAAAAAATTAACTAATGATTAAAACTCTATTATATGTAAAAAATATACCTTATTAGTATTTGCATCAGTTTACTAGTGATAGTATCACTTTACTATAGTGATAGTGCAAATACTATTAAGGTATATTTCTCACATGTCATAAGACTTTTAATCATGTTAAATTGCAACCAAATTCTTTTATATTGTAGGTACTTTAATGATGGTTTAAAAATAAAATAAACCGAAAAAAAATTGACCGATAACCCAAGGAAACCAATAGATTTAGAACAAACGGCCAGGAATCTATTCCATTCTATTAAATATTGAGTTATACTAGATTTCTTTCCTTGGTGTGTCCAGGGGCGGATTAACCATAAGACGGGATTGGGCGATCGTCAGGGGCAAAACCGGAAAGAGGGCGAAAAGAGAATGTAAAATGATGGTACCTATAATTAGGAATTAATTGATCTGGCAGCCCTGCGTTCTATTGCGTACTTTAGAACGAAAATAAGTACAACGTAAAAACTATTTTGTTGTTGTTACAGATACTTTGACCCGAAAATCGAGAATCAATTACAGTCATATTATACGTGCAAACATTGTCGGATTGGACTAACGTTGCCAAAGTTTCGAGATGCTCACGAGAAACGTTGTCCCTTTCAAAGGACGGTATATCACACTGGAGAAACATTTGCATGCATATACTGTAATATGCTGTGCAGTATGGAAGAATATAGAGATAGACACCAACTTTATTGCAGGAAAAAACCGAAATCCAAATGTCGGTAGGTTTGCACTAGATTGTATTTAGCAAAATCAATAAATTATCCCAGGTCTCCGGTTGCGTCATAACCATCAATCCTAATCAGTGCGGGGTCTTAGTGTTGCCGTGCCCCGGGCGGTACCCTAAAGAATGGGCCCAACGGGCACCAAGTTGCTGACCAAGAAAAAAAGGTCGTCAAGGGTCACGTAATTTTTTTTTATTTAAGCCTGCAATTTTGCAACCCTGGATTTCCGCGACAATTCTCATAGGGTTTGATAACCTAATTTGAGATTTCTTAATAACTTTTCAATTCATTACACTCAAAATACGAAAGTCATACAAATATATATACAGGGTGTTCATTTGTAAACATCCCACCACGGATTTATCGAAAACCACTGATTAAAAGAAAAAACGCCGAGACACGTCAAAAGATTTGCCAAAGGGGACAACTTTTTAACCAAAAACTACTTCACCCTCTTTTACCCTCTGGCCCCCGGGTCATCCCTTTAAAAATTTTAAATGACGAGGGGTAGCAAGTAATAGCTTGTTTGAAAGGTCTTTCAAAGTGCTTTATTTTGACGTTTGATTTTTTAAAATCGGTCGATTCGTTTTCGAGAAAATTAGAAAAAATTTTACCGCCTTCTTTTTATCAACACAGATAACATGGGCGAACTGTTTTTATTCTTATACCTGTTTAGTTTTTTATAGTTGCTAAGGGAAAGAAACAATTTAATTTGCTGTCAGTTACCTTTGTGACAATCTTGGGATAGTGAAAATTAATTTATTGATTTAGATTTTACTTCCAAAATGATTTACACACTAGCAGAAAGAGTGGAAATGATTCTAATTTATGATGCCCAAAATCAATGTGCTCGGCAAACTGCCGTTACATTTAACGCCAGACATCCGGAAAAGATAACGTCGCATAGGTATGTTTTGGACCTTGTTACTAAACTTACTCAAACTGGATCTGTTGCAAATAAAAAACGTAATCGTCGTAGAGTTTTGGATGAAGCCGCTCAAGTTAAAGTTTTGGGTCATTTTGCCATAAATCCTAATACTTCATTACGCAAAATTGTTGATGCGACTGGTATTTCATTAGGCTCTGTACACACAGTTACTAAATTACATAAATTTCATCCATTCAAAATGAAAATATTGCAAGAGTTAACCGAAGATGATTTCGATAGGCGAGTTGAGTTTTGTGAACAAATGACTGCAGCGATTAATGATAATAGCATTCATGTAAAGAATATCTGCTTCAGTGATGAATGCACATTTTATCTAAATGGATTTGTTAATAAGCATAACTGCAGGTATTGGAGCAATGAAAATCCTGATGCTTTTGTAGAAGGGCATACTCAGTACCCCCAAAAAATTAATGTATGGGCAGGCATTTTAGGAAACAAAGTGATTGGGCCATTGTTTATTAATGGGAATTTAAATGGAGGCATTTATTTAGATATGTTGGAAAATACCATCAATCCGCTTATCACTGAAACCATTGAAAACCAAATCGAAGACAATGGAAACCCTATACTTGATGAGGCTGAAATATATTTCCAGCAAGACGGCGCTCCTCCTCACTATGTTCTTCCGGTTCGGCAATGGCTAGACGACGAGTTTCCAGATAAATGGATAGGGCGAAGAGGGCCTATAGAATGGCCTGCTAGATCTCCTGACTTGACGCCATTAGACTTTTTCTATGGGGCCATTTGAAAACTATTGTGTTCACTCCCCAACCTAACAGTTTGGATGAACTTCGTCAACGCATCACCGAAAGCTGCCATGATCTCCCATAACATGTTTTTGAAAATGTCCGTCAGGAATTTGAAAATCGCCTATATCATTGTTTGGCCAATAACGGGCAACATTTTGAACACTTATTAAAATAAAAAGTGATATTTTCGTGTGCTTTTTTTTCTATCTGAACAAATTAAGATAAATAAAGATTTTTACAATTTTCTCGAAAACGAATCGACCGATTTTAAAAAATCAAAGTGAAAATAAAGCACTTTGAAAGACCTTACAAACAAGCTATTACTTGCTACCCCTCCTCATTTAAAATTTTTAAGGGGATGACCCCGGGCGCCAGAGGGTAAAAGGGGGGAAGTAGTTTTTGGTTAAAAATTTGTCCCCTTTGGCAAATCTTTTGACGTGTCTCGGCGTTTTTTCTTTTAATCAGTGGTTTTCGATAAATCCGTGGTGGGAAGTTTTCAAATGAACACCCTGTATATACATGATGTAACCGCAGACACAATTTTCTTCAAATATACCTTTCAACGGATAAAAAGTAAAATGACTGACACGCCATTGAATTTCCACGAAGAAATACTGTGAAATATATATCGACCACAAAGCAAGGGCGGATCCAGATTTTCGTCATACAAGGAAAAGTTATGAAAAGTAATACGCTGTCCCATTATAGAAGTCATTTTTCGTATTCGTATTGTTGGTTTGGGGTTTGTTGGGGTTGTCATGACTATATATTATTATTTTAATTAATTGAGCATACTTTGCGCTTTACAAAAATGTAAAGTTTTATATTTATATTCAAAAATAACCTACAAATTAGATATTTTTAACTTATATCAGTAGGCTATGGTCCATTTATTACAAACAAATTCAAAATTTGACAGATATTCTAAATATTAAATTGGTTGACATAAAACATGCAAACATATCATACTTTTCATAATTCTTATCATAAACGGCAAATTAAAAGCATATTATAACAACTTTTGACCATTGTTTCTAATAAATTGATCATGGCATTATAAGCAACGTAAAGTATTTTAGCTTGCTTTTGAAGATAATTATAAACAATTGATTATACATTTTTGTAAAGCCTAAAGTATGCTCAATTAATTTTAAAAATAATATATAGGGTGTCTCATTTAAAAAGTTTTACTTCAGTTAATAAGGGTGTTATGGAAATGACGTATTATATTTAAACCGGCAATTCCTGAGATAAAGACAAATTGAAGAAAAATAGCCATAAATGGCGATTTCAATTCGTTCAGCGGTAAAAATGACCAGACGTCAAACCAGAAAAACATCTGTGTGGCACTGCGATACATGTAAGCAATCAAGGAATTCTGGCCGGTGTTGTCATATGTACACCTTAAACTCTTTAGACAAAATAAAATAATTTAAACACTTTTCCATTCTGTAATACCTTTTCGTACAATTAATTGAACAACATTTACGACGGACTATGTTTTAAACAACCCGAAAAAAACATATGGAATAACCACGTACGTCACTAGGTCAAATGCCAATGACCTCTTGACGCATCGGCTGAGCGAAGTAGTTTCATATAGCGCCGCATGCTTACGTCTGTTAGTTGAAGACCAGCCAGCGGCCGGATACGTTGTGTCTCGTCGATCACCAACACACTCTCAGCAATCCGCCCCGTTTTTTCGGTTTACGCGTGAGTTATGTAACCACTTAATCCTGAATAGACATTTATTCTGCTGACGCTGCATTCATCTTTACATTATAATGTTCATTATTGTTCTTTTTAAGTTAGTCAGCTGAAGATATTTCTATTGTAACGTAACGTTGAAATATATGTTTTAAATAATAAGTAAACCTTTTTAAAAAGACATCATCAATATCGCGTGTATCTTGCCTGTCCATAATCTTTGAATATTGTTTTTATTGACGCGGTCAATTAAAAAAAAATTAAATATATAGCGCTTCTCTGGACACCCAAGGAGTCACCCATTTAAATATAATACGTCATTTCCATAACACCCTGTATATCTCAAAAACTAAACTTTTTAGAGAAAAACTGGCTACGCCACTGAACTTTACGTGAAAATCTCTAACAAGGTAATTTCTTACCATTTTGATAAGTTAACGCCTAACGGGAATACGAGAGTTGTCTAAAAAGCTTTTTAACCTTGACATTTTAGAATCGTCCAAATATGTATTTCAGGATTTATTTATTTTATAATTAAAAAAAAATAATAACAATTTATTTGTTTAAATAGCTTTAACATGCTGTTAACCCATCTTAAATTAATTTTAAGAATACCATTTTGTTCCTTATCCTCTTATCTACCAAACCCAGTTTACGAGAAAGTGGCACCTCATTTAGTTCGAAAGTTATTAAATATTTTCAAGCGCAAGTAACGCAGCGCGCGAATTGTCCAACCGAGCAGCGTGCGACTTGTCGAAGCGTATCAGAGCTTACAATCGACCTCCCTGCAGTGTGAATCATTAATAATTTCATTCCAAAAAGGGACAAAAATATAAGTCGATAGAACATTGAAGAAGGCACAAATTATGTTATGCAACCTCGCCTAAACGGTTATTGCACAGACTCCATCAATTTGATTAAAAATCATTATTTACAGTAAATTTTACCTTCTTCTCACAATCTTTGTGTAATTCAGAAACTTTAGCACGGCAATAACTACAGATTTTTTGTTTAAGGGACTCATCCGTTACTGGTAAGTTAAGAGCTACTAAATGACGCTCTTTTCTAACACCTACTTTTCGATGACGATACAGATCGAAAGGATTAAAACATCGATCTATTCGAATTTTCGAACTACTCAAAAATTTTGATGATTCTTGCATTTTATCAAAACTCCACGGATAACTTGATATAAAACAGTATGCTTATAATAATGAGATGATCATGGCACGCTTTCGATCTTTCGAACAGCAAAATAATGATTCACACTGTAGCGCCAGCTCGATTGTAACTTCTGACACGCTTCGACCCGTTCCTTGACACGCTTCGATTGATCGTATTTAATAACTTCCGAACTAAAAGAGGTGCCACTTTCTCGTAAAATGGGTTTTAGAGATAAGAGGATAAGGAACAAAATGGTATTTCTTAAAATTAATTTAAGATGGGTTAACAGCATGTTAAAACTATTCAAACAAATAAATATTTATTATTTGTTCACAATGACAATTTTTTTTAATACATTTGGCAAGCTAACGTAACAACGTGCAAATAAAAAAGATCGACATTGATACGATCAGTGCAACTGGAGATATGAAATTTCAAACATGGGAAGATTGGAGAAAATCCAGCAAATTATCAAAAATTTATGTGGGTTGCTTTGGGAAAAAAAAATTTTTTCAGCAAAATCCTGAAATACGTATCAACTAATTTTATGTATGTTGAAAAGTGTGCGGTTTGTAAAAGAATGACCGATATGAGTTATGTTTCTACTTAAACCCTAACAAATACACCATTTGACGCAGACTCTTTGCATAATTAATAAGTAATCGTTTTCAGCGAAAATGGCCCTGTCGAGAAGGAAAAAAAGACGTATGTGTGTCAGCATTGCAACTATAAAACCAACCATAAGGGAAACTACAACCAACACATGTTAGTGCACAATAAAGAGAACGCTCCGAAATATCGCTGCAGCAAATGTTTATACACAACAGTTTATAAAAGCGCTTTCACAAGACATTTACGAACGCACGATGCATCTGGCATCGTTTGCCAATATTGCGCAAAATCTTTTAATGAAAAAATGCAATTAGATAATCATCTGATTTCCAAACATCCAGATAAATCGAGGATATGGATAAACACAATTACGAGTAAAATTAACAAATGTCCAAAATGCTTTTACCAAACTGTAAGTATATCTCATTTTAAACTGCATCTTCACACACATAGTTCCGGTTCGGATCGAGACAGGTACAACTGCGGTATATGCGGATACAAAACCATTCAAAAGTGTCATTTTACAACACACCTGAGACTTCATGTGGATCAGCTGCCCTTCGTGTGCATCGAATGCAAAAAGAGGTTTAACCAGAAGAGTAACTTAGACGCTCATATAGTAAGTCGACATTCTGATAGTGAACGACTAATGAACACCGTGACGAACAAGATACGCCACTGCCATCAGTGCAATTATAAAACTGTCTTTTCAACTCATTTAAAACAACATATAAAATCTCATGTGAAAAATATAAATTAAAAGCGAAATTTAAACCTGAACTATTTCTCGCTTATAATGCTTGTAGAAGAATTGACGAATTCTTTACAATCAAAAACAGGGTGACCAACTTAATCAATGGTTAGTCGAGTAGTGAGAACTGTAAATTCATAGTGTAGTCACTGAGGTAAATAAATGATTAGTGTTGTGATCGCTCGAGCGAAAAACCGCTCGAGTACTCGATTATTGAAATAACCGACATCGCTCGATTATTAAAAAAACCGCTCGAGTTATAAATTCAAGCGAAAATCGTCGCTCGTTACTTATTACCTTTCACTCGATACACGAGCTTCGCTCGACACCGCGCGCCTCTTTTAATGTGCCGATTGTCTACGTTCGAGTTGGACGCTCAGAAGGCAGAACACGACATACGTCTTTGTTAAAGGCACATGAACGAGAAGGTGCATACAAAAAGTATGCCAAATCCCTTAGTGGATTCATCGCGACATGGGTTTTGTTCTGACTGGGTAGCCAGCGGCAATTGTAAATTTTAAAAATTAAAGGATGTAATTGGTGTTTTATCAACACATTCTTCTTAGTCATAAAAAATTCAAGTGATTAATCGCTCGAGCGATTCACTCGATTATTAAAATCGCTCGAGTATCAAGTACACGATTACTAAAATCGCTCGAGTATCAAGTACTCGATTATTAATATCGCTCGTGTATCAAGCACTCGATTATTAAAATCATCGGTTTTTCCCAACACTAGTGAGAACTGTAAATTCATAAGGCAGTTACTGACGTAAATAAATGATTTTCCTTGATTTCCTTGATTTTTGTATATTTCAGGTATTACTGAATGTTTTGTTTGAATAACAAATAAAAATGTGAGTGTTGACAGTTTAAAAATATTACAACAATTGTTGCCTTCGTTGTACAGAAGACAATGTCGATGTATTGATAGTTATAAAACAAATTAACACACTATTTACAGTTAAATAATGTGTGTTACCATGAGATACATAATATAGACAAAGTTTTCATTACAGTTTTAAACTGTGTCTTAATTTTGCTAATATAACAACATATTCTTAGACAGATACAATTAACAAGTAAATGATAGTTGACTGTCGATACACAATACGACTGTATTATCACTTTGTGAGAATGTCTCGCTTGGCAAATAAATATTGTTAACAGTTTACCATTATTCTTGTAGTGTCGTTTAAACAAAGG
Source organism: Barypeithes pellucidus (assembly GCA_963991005.1). Lineage (NCBI taxonomy): Eukaryota > Metazoa > Arthropoda > Insecta > Coleoptera > Curculionidae > Barypeithes > Barypeithes pellucidus. The sequence continues at coordinate 44,507,807 of OZ022563.1, read as the reverse complement.
ATATAATATAGTGAGTTAGCTCGCTATCTACATGTGCAGCAAAGTTAGTTTCTTCTGATTATTTTACTTTCATCCGGTCAATACATAGTTTTAACACACTTCAGGGTATGACAGGGCACAATAGGTCCAGCCGTGTGCAACTTTGTTTTATTGATTTTAGTGTTTTTATATTTAATTTTAAAACAAGAACGCCCATGGATTGTCCATGTGACCTGTTGACGGATACCGCGTAGCCACCGATCCAAGCTATATAACAGAATATTTCAATTTCATCCTATAAATCAAGAAGTAGTACATAATAATATATTTAAATGTTTATACGAATAGTTGAGAAAAATATATGGTAAATAATCAGTTAGAAATAAAATAATTTTTCCCCTGCATGCTTAATTTAACTGCGTATTTTAAAAAAAAATATTTGTCTGTCCCATGGCGAGCTAGTTACCTTTCATTAATAATTATAATTTTACCGATTCCCTTGATATTTGAAATGAATCAGATTAAATATACACACATTTCATAATCAATATATTATATTCATTACAGTCACTAAAACCTTAACTTACTAACCTCAAGTCACAGGTGTTAGAAGTCCCAGCCGGTATAAGGCTCTAATTAGGTAAGATTTTCACCCTTATTAGGTCTTCATCTTGTTAACAATATTGTTCTTTTAGTCCTTATTGCTGAAGATGGGATCTTACCTCCGAAACATGTACATTGTTTTCTTTAATTATAAATTTTTGATTTCGGCATAGTAAGAGCCGTATATTTCTAAATTATGTTCCAGTCGTCGGAATATGTCCTTAAATGGTTGCCGTCTTTCCGGATAGCGAACAAAATATAAATTTTGGGCTATTTCTTCGTTTTTCCACTTTCAATATAAACTAATATCATATCAAATTTTTCAAAATGTTGATATGTCATTTGCATAAATGAATATGTAAACATAATTGATGTTAAATGTTAATAACAACTAGAATGTCGACATAGTTTCTAGGATATTAGCTTTTGTTTCATAACCTAGTGTGGTTTAAAGTAATAAAGTTTAAATAAATCGCCTAGGAAACCAATATCATCCATGGTGTGTTATAAAATTGAAAAGAGAATTTAAAATGCTATCTTTTTAGATTAAAATATACAGGGTGTTCCGTTTAAAAAAAAATTAGGTTAGGTTCGATAACTTTTTTACCTGACCTCGTAACAAACCCTACATTACTCTTTTGATTGCACTAACAATTACGGAGATACCCTTTAAAAGTGTCGAAAATGGGACACCCTGTACAAGTCTAATTAAAGTTTCTTAGTCAATAAAATATACAGGGTTGCTTAAAAGTTACAATCGAAAACGTAAATCTTCAGGTGCATCTTTGGGACCCGATATCTTTGCCCGGAGGAATATTTGAAAAAATGGTTATATGAACTACTAGTATTATTTCGACCTCCCCTATAAGCTGGCGAAATATTGCCCTATACTTACCGGACACCCTGTATATTCTGTTATTAATTTTAAATTATATTAAGAAAGCAAATTTGGTATAGGTAGTTTTCATTACTGGTTCTCAAGGCCCGAATTGCAATTATTTTCAGTTGTTGTATAATAATAATCGAGATTTATAAAGTAATATAGATTATGTTATTAGAAACCTTGTTTTATTCATATCTTCCCCACTTTATCTGTATTTAAATATTAGAAAATTATTTATAACTACATTGAAATGTAATAATCTATTTATTTAAGAAGGGACAAATATTTCAAATAAAATTATTTATTAAAAGCACAGTATGTCTGCTGCTTGCTGATATTAAATAATATTTTTATTTTCACACCACAAAAATACCAATAATCTATCACATATCACACTTTTCAATAAACAAAAATATGTCACTAGGGGTTTTAAAGCAGCAGAACAATTTTTAAAGATAATTCAATTTCTTAACAATGTTTATAATATCTTCAATTGCAATTGATTGGTACAATTGGTAAGAAATACCTAAGATTGCATAGTTTTAGGCCACGACAAGGTAATATAATGGCAGTTATAAAAAAAAAACAAGCAGTACCTACAATAGAACTTCAGTAAAAAATTGCAACAAAAACAGCCAGACAATTTTATGTTAGGAAGTAGGACACAATATCAATAACATCTTCGAAATAAAGCATAACCTAATAAGTATTGCTGAAATAATTATAATTATCTTTATGTACTAATATACTATGTTAAAAACAATTACGTGCATATTTTCTCTTGAAAAAAAATTATAAAAATATATATATTTTTTAAAATTTACATACAGGGTGTTCATTTGAAAACTTCCCACCACGGATTTATCGAAAACCACTGATCCGCCCTTGCTTTATGGTCGATATATATTTCACAGTATTTCTTCGTGGAAATTCAATGGCGTGTCAGTCATTTTACTTTTTATCCGTTGAAAGGTATATTTGAAGAAAACTGTGTCTGCGGTTACATCCTGTTCATTTGAAAACTTCCCACCACGGATTTATCGAAAACCACTGATTAAAAGAAAAAACGCCGAGACACGTCAAAAGATTTGCCAAAGGGGACAACTTTTTGACCAAAAACTACTTCAACCCCCCTTTTACCCTCTGGCCCCCGGGGTCATCCCCTTAAAATTTTTAAATGACAAGGGGTAGCAAGTAATAGCTTGTTTGAAAGGTCTTTCAAAGTGCTTTATTTTGACGTTTGATTTTTTTAAATCGGTCGATTCGTTTTCGAGAAAAATAGAAAACTTTTTACCGCCTTCTTTTTATCAACACAGATAACATGGGCGAACTGTTTTTATTCTTATACCTGTTTAGTTTTTTTTATATCTGTTTAGTTTTTTTATAGTTGCTAAGGGAAAGAAACAATTTAATTTGCTGTCAGTTACCTTTGTGACAATCTTGGTATAGTGAAAATTAATTTATTGATTCAGATTTTACTTCCAAAATGGTTTACACACTAGCGGAAAAAGCGGAAATGATTCTATGGTATGGTGCCCAAAATCAAAGTGCTCGGCAAACTGCCGTTACATTTAACGCCAGACATCCGCAAAAGATAACTTCGCATAGGTATGTTTTGGACCTTGTTACTAAATTTACTCAAACTGGATCTGTTGCAAATAAAAAACGTAATCATCGTAGAGTTTTGGATGAAGCCGCTAAAGTTGAAGTTTTGGGTATATATTTTGCCATAAATCCTAATACTTCATTACGCAAAATTGTTGATGCGACTGGTATTTCATTAGGCTCTGTACACACAGTTACTAAATTACATAAATTTCATCCATGCAAAATGAAAATATTGCAAGAGTTAACCGAAGATGATTTCGATAGGCGAGTTGAGTTTTGTGAACAAATGACTGCAGCGATTAATGATGATACCATTCATGTAAAGAATATCTGCTTCAGTGATGAATGCACACTTTATCTAAATGGATTTGTTAATAAGCGTAACTGCAGGTATTGGAGCAATGAAAATCCTCATGCTTTTGTAGAAGGGCATACTCAGTACCCACAAAAAATTAATGTATGGGCAGGCATTTTAGGAAACAAAGTGATTGGGCCATTGTTTATTAATGGGAATTTAAATGAAGGCATTTATTTAGATATGACTGAAACCATTGAAAACCAAATCGAAGACGATGGAAACCCTATACTTTATGAGGCTGAAATATATTTCCAGCAAGACGGCGCTCCTCCTCACTATGTTCTTCCGGTTCGGCAATGGCTAGACGATGAGTTTCCAGATAAATGGATAGGGCGAAGAGGGCCTATAGAATGGCCTGCTAGATCTCCTGACTTGACGCCATTAGACTTTTTCTATGGGGCCATTTGAAAACTATTGTGTTCACTCCCCCCCAACCTAACAGTTTGGATGAACTTCGTCAACGCATCACCGAAAGCTGCCATGATCTCCCACAACATGTTTTTGAAAATGTCCGGCAGGAATTTGAAAATCGCCTATTTTTTGGCCAATAACGGGCAAGATTTTGAACACTTATTGAAATAAAAAGTGATATTTTCGTGTGCTTTTTTTTCTATCTGAACAAATTAAGATAAATAAAGATTTTTCTAATATTCTCGAAAACGAATCGACCGATTTTAAAAAATCAAACGTCAAAATAAAGCACTCTGAAAGACCTTTCAAACAAGCTATTACTTGCTACCCCTTGTCATTTAAAATTTTTAAGGGGATGACCCCGGGGGCCAGAGGGTAAAAGGGGGTGAAGTAGTTTTTGGTTAAAAAGTTGTCCCCTTTGGCAAATCTTTTAACGTGTCTCGGCGTTTTTTCTTTTAATCAGTGGTTTACGATAAATCCGTGGTGGGAACTTTTCAAATGAACACCCTGTATAACATTTTCTTACATAAAACTAACAATAAAAAAAACAATGTATAAGTTTTGTCATCATTAGTACTCGTATTTAGGTATATATTAGGTTCATCTTAAAGTTGATATACCTGGAATGCAATTAAATTAAATATTAAATAATAAAAATTTAATTTTGTTACTTATTAAAATTGAAAAGAAAGTTAAAAAATTAAATGTCGAACATTTTCTGCAACCACTACCCATTACGTAAGTTGCCAAGTACAGAGAGGCCGCATTACTATAAAATCAAATTTAATTGAACACGGTTCATTTTCTAAACCTCGCCCTAAAATCTACCACAAGGATAATCGCAAGACTGATGAAATAAATGTGTTAGCTTCAATTGAAACAAATTCAAGTAGTTCTTGCAGAAAAGTTGAAGGTTCGGTCGGAATAATTAAATCAAGAGTGCAAACAATCCTAAAAAGAAACACAATTTTAAGCCATATAAATTCCACCGTTTGCAAAACTTACATCCTGGTGATGTATAGAGTTTTGCAATTGGTATTAATTT